>CP141144.1:32610013-37610013 GCA_035235625.1 Saururus chinensis | reverse complement strand
GGTTTCAGCACTCCGTCCCTGGTACTTACTTTCATCTCTTTCCCCCTCATTCTTGTTCATGTTTCATGAATCATTCCTCATAATCTGTTCTATCATCTGTATTCTGTTGTCAATTTTGTATTTTTATGTATTTTAATATTTTTAATGTGAAGATTGATTTTTGATGCCATGTTTAATGAGCCTGAGATTGTGAAGAGGCTGGGTGCAAGTTGGGACTGGTTTCGCTTCCATTTGCACAATGCTCTGCTAAAGCTAACAATTTTTTTGTTTTTTCGTCTAGTTTCACTCTATGTGCTTCTGGTATTGATCATTCAACCGTATCATTGTCTTTCATTTGTTGAAAGAAGCGGGTATGGTTTTTTTTGAAAACCTTCAAGAAATGCATTAGAGTTTCATCTCAATTATTAGTCGTAGTCCTATTTTCAAATATGATCCATAGAAACAGTGTCGTTTCAGGATAGATTAATTTTATTTTATTAAAAATTGAATTATTTTGTCATATTTTTTTAATAAAATAAAATTAAAATAAAAACATAATAGGCCATTCTTTTACTCGTAACCGTGTAAATGATTAACTAAAAGGGTTACATAACCGAACAACAAAATTTATAATATTTTTTATTAACATAGTTTTCTTTATCTAGTAATTCTTTTAAATATATACATAAATAAAATTTCAGGAAATTTTTAGATAAACCCTTAACGATGGAAATATCAATTTTTATGACAATTTAATTGCATAGAATACGAATTATTTTAGAAAGTAACTTTTCTAATTTTTTTTTTCAAAACCCCTAACAGGCCCTAAGTCTTCAAGTCTGATAACTATGGTTGGACAAATATTAGCACTTGGTGAGATCGGGTTTAAATTATTAAATTGAACCCAAACAGGGTTCCCCCAGCCACCACGGTAGCCGGCCTCCAGTAGGAGGCTTCCGGCATTTATCCTCAGTCGCCACTCGGTTTACAGCCTCTCCTTACTTTCTTCTGCTCCAAGAATTTGTTGAGCCACTGGTCTTGGCCGTGACCAGGAGGTTTCCTTTCAAAAAAGTGCAACTAGTTTCCTAGTCGTTGGATGTCTTCTACTCCAGAAAAATACCTCCAGTTTCTATTAAGAATAGGTTCTCTTGAAGTTAGAGCACAGCCTTCGACAAATATTCAGATCAGGCTTTTACGAGTGCGACCGGGTTCTGTTCAAATAATGTTTTGTTGAAAAATGAGTGAAACAATCTGTGGGATATTTAGAACATGTTCTCTTGCAGGTACGTACCTTCTCCAGCCATTTTTTTTCACCTCAACATATCATTCAATACGTCTAGTGGCCTACTCTTGTTGTTGACATCCATCATGGCATGTCTCATGGGTGCAAAGTTGTGTCTAGATGTAATAGCCTGTCTGTACCATGTAACTAATTTTATCCTTCCCACTTGTATGTGCGGGGAAAGATGATCTCAATAATAACACACCGTCTTTGTACAAAAGGGTTCCACCTAATGCTTAGTTGCTATAATCCGTCGTAGCAAAGTGATGCAGGAAATTCAACTTGAAACCAGCTTTCATCACAAATCTTCAATATTCACTAAACTAAAACAAAATTATAGAAACAAAGCAAAGAACAAGCTGAGATTTAACTTCCGGTTAAATCAGCAGCTTCAGCTCAAAAACAGAGCACAGGGAAAAAAAACCCTCAATTGGATGAACCAAATACAAATGAACATTCATCAATCAACTAACTACCCTCTAATTACATCTCCACTTCTATTTATACTAACATACACATTTGTAATCAAATTGTGTTTGAACTCGATGCTGTGAATCTCAGCTGCTGCTTGTTACTGTTGGAATGGCTGAAGGTAGGAGAAGATTAGCGGTTTTAACGGTCCATCACCTTAAACACAAATGTCGTGTTTGTCCTTCACTTATTCCAGGAAATTACCCCCTCAACAACATGTTTTAATCAGCTTTGTTAGTGAATACCGGAACTGCCCTTGTGTATTTTAAAATCAGCTCAACTGTTCGATTGAATGTCTGAACCAATCCAATTCTTCACCCAAATTTAACACTTTCATTATGCTCCTGCATCATAGCATCCCTCCCAAAAGAAGCTTGACCTTGAGCTTTTAAATCTAGTTTAGGTCTAAAAATGCCTGAATACATAAAACTGAGCTGGAAATCAAGAGTAGTTAATCATCAAAAGGAAACAAAGCACAAGCATTACAAGCCAAATGCTTCAACCAATTGTTTCATTTCAGCAATTCTGAAGCTTTAAAGCAGATTATTGCCAAAGGACTAAATCTGAATAGTTGTAATTAATTGGTGGAGGTTCTTCAAACCAGAGGAAAAATGCTAGAAGCACTATCCGCTGCTGTGCATTGTTTAGCAAAACAAATTCTTCATTTGAGATGATCTCTGTGACACAAAACCAAAGAGTGCGCATGGATAAACCAGTAGTAGAATTGTTTCAATCCTGTATTTTGGCATAAAAAATAGTCATGGGAGTTGCTTGAAATAAAACCCAGTAATGTCTATAAAAACACACATTATTCAAAATGAGATAAGTAATGTGAACTGTATTCAAAGAATGTTTTGTTACAGCACAATGTATCCATTGATCTTCTGAATGAATTTCCAGAGTATGCATAGTTCGAATATACAGAAATGCCTGAAGAGAAGAATTCATTTCTACTTGCATTAGGACTGCAGCAAATTCAGTTTGCAGAATAACATATTTATTGGTCCAAGTCGTCAAACCTGCCTGTGTAAGTTTAATTTGATATCCTTTACAAGTCGCCACAAAAATGTTCCTGTCATGCTTTAAAATCTGAGGATTCCTCTTAAATCTCAGGATTTCCAATTCCTTCACAGAAATTAAAGTGACCGTTTTCAATCCTAAATTCTGTCCAGAAATTTTTAAAACATCTTTCATACTTCTCTTTGCCATTTTGGGATACATTATCATATTTTGAACTGAACAACTACCTGAGTTAACCTGGTTTTAGCTAAATGCATCTCTGGCCTAATTGATGAATATATAATACTTTTCACAGGCACAATGCAGTTCTTCTATTCAATGCAGTTCTTCTATTCTTTCAAAATTTTCACATTAATCAGTCCAATTTCAATTTGTAATGCAGACACTCCCTGTGCAGTTTTAAACAATTTCTGAAGTGTTTCAGACTGCAGAAAAATATGTTTCTCAATTTTCTGTGATGTTGACCAATGTGGATGCTCTTTATTCAAATCTTCTTTTAAAGAAGAAATCTGAACCTGCAACTTCATAAACTGAAAATATTCTTGAGCTTTTCCCTCTGATTACTATTTAATTATAACAAGTCAGCAGATCAAAATTTTGATCTCTTGAAATTTATTCAAATCACCTTTAGCATCAACAAAACAATAGAATAACTCATTGTTCTGACTCAAGGAATATTTGTATACAGCAAGAAACATAAGTTCGCATTTAAAGCTAATAGGTACTACACCAGATTTATCCAAGTTTAAAATGCTTGTAACAATCTCTGCTGCATAGATATGTTGTGCCACAATTTTAACAAACTTGCCTCAAGAACCACAAATATTAACCCCAATCCAATGACCATGGCTTCGAATAAAGCTCAACACAGGATCTAGAACAGTTATGATACAAACCTGGTCGTAAACTTTCTTCTTTCCATTTCTGAATTGACTTATTTCCTTCATAAAACTTTAGCATATTGAACTGTTTTACCACATATTCTTCTAGAAACTTTGATGGTAAATACTCAATGACCATGGTTTCATCTTCGTACTCCATAGCTTTTGAAAAGAAGTTAACTGTTCCATGTTTCTTTAACTTTTCATATTCAAATGTCAACTCAGTTTGCACATTCAGCTCAAGAACTGAGTTATTACCATAAACTGATTAATAAGCCATTAACCCTGAGAAATTAAAATATAATTCATCAAACACTTTGAGCAACCAAATATATTTCTATTTCCTCCATTCCTAGATGAGTTAACAAATTTTGGATCTCTTTGGAAAACTGTTGAGCACCTTGAATGCATTGCTTAAAATTCAGGATTTGTTGAACCACATAATTTGCTGAGATATATTTTCTCTTCAAAAGAGTTTTCAGTTTGGACCAATTGAAACTAAACTGTTTACTGCCTTTCATTTGCATCAATTGTATATGTTTATACTAGGTTAAAATTCTTTTATTTTCCAAAATTGCATCTAAATTTTCTTGCCTATTTTCTTTAAACAAATAGCAATTAAAATTCATTTCTTTGAACACTTCCATCCAGGGTAGTTTTGGTGGAATTTGTAACATAATCTTCCAAACCATAATCCAAGATTCAGCAATTTGAAAGTTTAAGACTGAGAAAAAAAATACATTGATGAATCATAGACATAACAAGATAGAATTTTACTTGCCAAGCATCTAGACCATGCTTATACAACAAAATTAAATCATCTAGATCAGCCTTTATAGTTCTGTCATTGTCAATATTAATAGGAAATGAAGGTTCTTCTTCTACTAAATTTTCTTGTTTGAATGACAATTCAACAACAACTTCACTCATCATATCAAAACAAGTGTCAGCAGTTTTCAAATTTTTAGTTGTTGAATAATCTTCTACTGCTTGACATACTAACAAATTTGAAATTGAAGACACTTCTTTGTCCATGCCATGTTCTTGAGTTTTAATTTTCTATTGTGCCATTTCCTCCTTGATTTTAATTTCTGAATTTGAATCCATAAGATGTAGAGAATTCTGTAAACTTTCTAATTCTAGCACCGCTTCTGATTTATTGAACTTCAATGAAGAATTCATTATCTCAGCTTGAACAGACCTTCCTGTAACCCTCTGTATTTTTATAGTTTCAATCTCTTGTAGTACATCTTGAGTAAATAATCCATGAAATTCTTCATCGTACTCAGAAGCAATATTAAAATTATGTTGATAACTTTGATAATGACTAGGATTTGACTGTTCATAAGCAACTGGTAGAAATTTACTTTTCAGTAATTTCTTCATATGTGACCAAGACTGAATTGGATGCCTACCATTGCTAACTCTGTCTTGTTGAATTTGAGTCCACCATTTTGATGCCTTTCTTTTCAATTTACCAGCTACTATTCGATACTTCATGTCATCAAGAATATCCATACAATAGAAATAATTTTCTATCACTACTATCCAATCCACAAACTGTTCTATATTTATTTGTCCAATAAAACAATTTAACTCAGCTTTTGGTTTGAATCTAGGAAAATATTTGTTAACACCAGGATTCACTGGTGGTATAGCATTTGGTTGAGCTTCTTCATTACTGGAAGATGAATCATTACTATATTGAGATCTAGAAGCCCTAGGATTTCTAAATAGAAAGGTCTCCGGCTTTCTCGAATCTGTGTGCAATTTTCTCGTAGCAGGATTTACTGATTTCACTGAATTATTTAAAATTGTGTTGAGGTTTCAATTCATCACCTTTAACTGGTTTGCCATCAATTGCATCGAGTGCTACATTTGTTGCTGGAGAATCACCATATCCGCCATTGATGGTGAACTAGCCGAAACTTCTCCACGATCATTAGTCGCCATTGCAAGCAACTGAACTGTGCTTTGATACCAATTTGATGCAGGAAATTCAACTTGAAGCCAGCTTTCAACACAAATCTTCAATCTTCACTAAACCAAAATGAAATTACAGAAACAAAACAAAGAACAAGCTGAGATTTAACTTCCCATTAAATCAGCAGCTTCAGCTTAGAAACAGAGCACAGGGAAAAAACCCTCATTTGGATCAACCAAATACAAATTAACATTCATCAATTAACTAACTACCCTCTAATTACATCTCCACTTCTATTTATACTAACATACACATTTGTAATCAAATCATGATGGAAATGCAGTTTGAACTTGATGCCGTGAATCTCAGCTGCAGCTTGTTATTGTTGGAATGGCTGAAGGTAGGAGAAGATTAATGGTTTTAATGGTCCATCACCTTAAACACAAATGTCGTATTTGTCCTTCACTTATTCCAAGAAATTACCTGCTCAACAACATGTTTTAATTAGCTTCGTTAGTGAATACCAGAACTGCCCTTGCGTATATTAAAATCTGCTCAACTGTTTGATCGAATATTTGAACCAATTCAATTCTTCACCCAAATTTAACACTTTCATTATGCTCCTACATCACAAAGGTAGGAAGAGGCTCTCTGAAAATTCAAGTTCAGCCCATGTTGAGTCCAATTGCAACTAATACAAGTCCCACATATATATGAAGTTTGCTCCCTATCCAACTTTCCCCTCTTAAGCAAGTCGCCCCAGCATAAACTAAGAGACCTCAAGACTCCTTGTCCCGCTAGAAGTTTTGTGTGCCCATGTCTTCAAGAGTCCTGGGTTGAAAGGGGAGCTGTTGCCCCTTCTCCTATTTGAGTTAGGAGACTACCAAATCTGAATAGATGAGTCTTGGTCGACTTGGGAGTGTGTCCCCAAGTGGTAATGGTTCCCAGCTCGCCACCCAAGTCCTACATGCACTAAGACTTATCTTAGCATGTATCATAAAATTGTCTAACACACCAAGTGATGCTTCAACGAATCCAATGTTGTAGCCCAAGTGTCCAAGAATGGCCTTGGTAGTCCACTGCCAAGGGGACGTGGTTGTTTGTTGCCAAGTCTAAGGGGTTGCCGGCCCCTTTATTTATAGGATTGATTGAAGGGCTAACATGCCTCTCCCAACCAATCTAATTGACGTCCTCATTAAGGCTAAGTACTCACTGACTTTGTATTTGAACTGCCACAATGCGACCTCTTGCTCCTAGCTATTTTCTAATGCAAGAACATCCTTACATTTAACTAAGTAGAAGACTCTTCGGTTCTTCTTGCTCGTCCCTTCAACCCTTTGGTCTAGAATGGCTTCAAGTTTCTTCTCAATAGAGGTTCTTATCATAGGCAATGCTTGCTTAGGGGTGTTTGTGGTGGAATCCACTAAGTCCTAATGGTGAATCTACAACTGCTCCGGCCATTCGAGTTGGTATGCTAGCTAGCCAACTTTGTGCTTCACCTCAAAGGGTCCATTGTATCTCTGGATACGCCCTTTGTGTACTACCTTCCTTCACAATTTCTTTTGAAACTGGGGAGTGAGCTTCAACATAACTCTATCCCCGACCTAGAACTCAAGCGGCCTGCAATCTCTACCCACATATTTCTTCATCAACTTGACTGTTTCGGCTAAATAGTTTCACACCTCATCCATCCTTTTTGTCTGCTTCTTGGCCAAGCGGTAAGTAGCGAGACACCTACCTCATGTTCGTTGTAATACAACATCTGCTAGCATAAGGGGTTGTCGACCCATCACCAACTCGAAAGGACTACTACCTGTCGCCGAGCTTTTGTGCAAGTTGTAGCAGAATTGAGCAATTTCTAGCAAGTAAACCCAATTTTTTTAGTTCTCTGTCACATAGTGTCTCATGTAGGCCTCTAGAATGGTATTCATCCTCTCCGTATGCCCATCTATCTGAAAAATTATTTATGGTTGTAAAGTTGAGCTAGGTGCCCAACAATTCAAATAGCTACATTTAAAACCATTTTGTGAACCGTATGTCTCAGTCGCTCATAATATCTGCTGGCAGACTCCAAAACTTCACAACCTTCTAAAAAACCAAGTCTGTTGTCATCTCTACACTGCCAGTTTTTCAGTTTGCTATGAATGTTCTATACTTTGAGAAGCGATCCACCACAACCATGATAGATCCATAGCCGTGCACCATAGGTAAACCAGTAATGAAGTCCATTGATAGACTTACCCACGGCCTATCTGGAATGGGAACGGGTTGAAGCATGCCCACTTCCTTTTATCTCTCAGTCTTGTCTTGCTAACATACCATGTATATTCTCACATATTGCTCCACATCTTCCAGCATCTATGGCCAGAAGTAGTTTTGGGACAAGAGTGCGTGAATCCGCTCTTTCCCTGTGTGACCCGCCTATGTGGAGTCATGAGTCTCCTTCAACAACTGATGCCTCTAACCGTCAGCTAAGGGGATGTAAGGGCTTCCACCCATCGCATATAGAACACCCATCGCATATAGAACACCCTCCAACCAAAATTGTCAAGTGGATCTTTCCTTCACAGTTTGGATTAATCTAAGATAGGCTTGATCCTTTGTTGTGGCTTCATGTATCCAATGAAGCATATCCTCTCATATTTGTACCAACACCGCCATTGTAGCCTTTAGGTCCATTTGTTGGCTGAGGACATCAGCAACTATGTTTTCTTCCCGGCTTGTTCTCCAACACAATGTCAAACTCAGCAAGGAACTCCTACCATCTTGCTTGCTTAGGCAAAAGTTTTTCTCCATGGTGAAGTAGCTCATGGCTACATTATCCATTCGGACTATGAACTTTCTGCCTAACAAGTAGTGCCTCCACGTCCTAAGGCTATAGATGACTGGCATAATCTCCTTCTCATTGACTGAGTACCTTTTCTCAGTTTCTTTAAGCTTGTGTTTCTCATATCCAATGGGATAACCCGACTGGATCAAGACATCACCAATCGCCTAATCGGAAGCATCGATCCACACCTCAAAGTCCAAATCCAACTCAAGGAGTTTGAGGATTGACTCAGAGGATATGACATCTTTAAGCTGCTCAAACACCGTCTGGCATGCATTGGCTCAACACCAAGGCTTGTCCTTCTTCAGGAGATTGGTCAACGCTACAACCTTCTTCAAATAGTTCTTAATGAGCCATCGATAATAGTTTGAGAGTCTCAGGAATGATCTTAACTCAGCAACCTTTGTAGGAACTAGCCATTCCACAATGACCTTGACCTTTCTTTCATACATCTGCACCCTTCCTTCATAAATGTAGTGCCCAAAGAACATTATCTCTACGTGAGCAATTACACTTCTTGAGCTTCAAAAAGAGATTGTGCCCCCTAAATCGTTCCAACACAATCCTTAGATTTCCAGGGTGTTAATCCAAGGATCCGTTGTACACCACAATGTCATCTAGGTAAACGACCACAAACTGATCTATGGATCGGGCATTTGTCAAGCCAATGGCATGACAAGGAACTTGAGCAAGCCATATCTAGTTACCATCATTGTCTTTGCCTCATCACCAATAGTAATGCGTATTCCAATAGCCTGACCTAAGATTAAGTTTGGAAAAGAATGAAGCTTTTGCTAACTTGTCGAACAAGTCAGCCATTAAGGGGACTGGGTACTTATTCTTCACTATAATTTGATTTGGAGCTATGAAATCTATGCAAAAATGAAGGGATCCATCCTGCTTCTGCTAAAGGAGGATTGGTGCTCCATATGGAGCTTTGGATGGCCATTTGAATCCCTTTTGAAGCAACTCCTCTAATCACTTTCTGAGTTTCACCAATTTCGGTGGTGCCAAGTAGTAAGGAGCCTGGGCTGGAGGGTGTGCTAGTGTTAGCAACCCAATAGCATTGTCAACAACACGTCATAGGGGAAAGGATTGCGGAAATTCATGTGGCATCACATCCGCAAACTCCTTGAGCAAGTTCCCCACCTTCTTAAGGACAATACCCACTTTGTCATCGTCCATCTCCACTATAGAGAATAAGTAGTTCTTGTACCCTTGCTCAAAGCCTTTCATTAGTTGTAGGCCAGACACAATCTACACCTCCATGTCCCATTTGTTCTCAACAACAAAGCAGGGCATCTTCTAATCGCCAATGAAAATTCCCTTTAAATGGGGCATCACAGACACCTTTGCCTTCTCAGGAAATCAAGCCCAAGGATAAGTTGAAAATCATCTAGAGGAACGATAGTGAAGCTTACCTTACCTGTCCAGTCTCCAATCTACACCGATAGATCATTGACAACTCCAAGGGCAAGGGTTGCCTCCAAATTAATAGCCTTTATCATTGCTTGGGCTTTTGTCACCATGAGGCCCCATCACTTTAGGCACTAATTTGCCAAAAAATTATGCAAAGTGTCAGTGTCAACCATTGCCCGCACCAGCTGCTTATCTAAGATTGCCACTTATACATCAACCTATTATAATTCACCTTCTCCTTGCATATGGCACTAACAAGCTACAAGGGGTTCATATGGGTCGTGATTTCCTCCTTTTTTGAAGAGGACTCGTCCTCAGCCACCATTGCATTCAGCTTCTCCCCATCCATACTCTAAAGCCCTAGTCCTTTATAGTAAGGAACTTTCTAGAGAAGAATATTTTTTAGACAAAAATTTAGAGTTAAATAAATATTGCAAGGGGATCGATATACATAAATTTTCCATACATTTGTTACCAATAATTCATCTCATAATTCTATTCATTTTATTGTGGATTCTAAAGGGAATAAAATTGATTCAACTTAAGCCATTGGTAAAGAGGCTTTAGATTTCTTTCAATCTCTGTTCACTCCCTACATCACCCATAGGGACCACTTTTACAAGGCTCACCTCAGTGGAGGTAAAACAAATTATTTGATTATTCCAATAACGTTTGATGAAGTCTAATAAACAATTCCATATTTTTGGGCTAATAAAACTCCTAGGCCCTATTGAGATATAATTGGAAATGACTTTCGTAAGGTTGTCATAAATTTTTTCTCCGTGAATAGAATGTTAAGAAGTTTGAATAGCATTTTCTTAACTCTTAATCCTAAAGAAAAATATGCCACTTTTTTTGATATTTTTTTCCCTATATCTGTCTATAATTTTCTTTATAAAATTGTTGCTAAGATTATGGCGAATAAGTTTTTCCATCCATTATTAGTGAAAATCAAGTTGCTTTTTTAGGGCAGACTTATCTAACAACATCCTTCTTGTTCATGAATTGCTTCACAATTATCACAGTAAGAGAAACCCAAAATAATTGTGTATAAAGATAGATCGTAAAAAAGCATGAGATAGGTGTGGTGGGACTCTATTCTTCAGGTCCTCTTAGATATTGGTTGTACTACTATTTGAATTTCTTGGGTTAAAGAGTGTATTTCATGTGCTACTTTTAGTCTTCTTATTAATGGTTCAAGTATGGCTTCATTCCTAGCAAATGTGGTCTACGTCCAGGTTGTCCTTTATCTCCTCTTCTTTTTGTTTTGGTTATACAATCTTTCACTAATATCCTCACTAACTATCAAGATGATGGCTGAATTAATGTTTTAGTCCATCGGGATGCTGTTAGAGTTTCTCATTTTCTATATGCATATGATATCTAGATTTTCTCTCAAGATTTCATTGTTTTAACTATTGGATTGAAGGAGACCATTGACGTGTTTTATCATATTAGTGGCCTTATGGTTAATGAATGTAAAAACAACATTTTCTTCTCACCCAATTGTACTCACAAGAATTCAATCCTTCGATTGTTTGGATTCAAAAAAGGGACTCTTCCAGTTCATTATTTGGACCTTCTCCTTTCCCAAATCCTTCGATTGTTTGGATTCATGCTTATCTCTAGTGTCATTAAGCAATTGGAGACTTTAGTGTCTAATATTCTTTGGAGTAACTATGATGATAGTAAAAAAATTTACCATTTAAGTTGGAAGAATATTTTGTCATCTTAAAATTGAAGGAGGTTGTGAATCAAAATAGTGATGGATTGGTTCACTATTGGATTATCAAAACATTTTTGGAGGCTTTTAAAATATAATTTAAAATATAAGAATTCTATTTGAATCAGATGGATGCATGGGTATTATCTTCAAAGTTCTTCTATTTGGTGCATCCATTTATCTTCCTATGCTTCTTCTTCTTCTTCTTAGAGGAATACACTCTCAATTAGAAGTAACCTTATTGATTTTATTTCTGACAAGATTAATAATGGGACTAACACACTTTTCTGGTAAGATCCTCGGGCTGAGAATTTTACTCTCCTCCATTATTATTGTCGACGTGTTGTACTTCAAATAGAAAGTCATCAAGTTGATCAATCTTTGATTGATTTGATCAATGGTCATTGGAAGTAGACTCATCAAATTAATTTGAGATATGATCATCTTCTTCAAGTGATAAGAGATCATATTCCAATTCTTAATCCAGACAATGATAAAGCCAACTTGAAACCAATGTCCTCAAGTAATTTTACAACAAAATCGACTTGCAGGGTTTTGTCCAAGCATACTCCTAAACTTAAATAGACTAGTCTTTTTTGGTTCAAACATCACATTCCTGATCATTCCTTTATTTAGTGGTTGACGTTACATTGTCATCTTCTTATATTGGATAAAATTCAAACAAGAGGAATTCAAATCATAAATAGGTGTTTTCTTTGCAAAGCATATCTGGAATAAGCCGAATACATTTTCTTCACATGTGATTATACTAAATGAGTTTTGAGTACTATATTTAGATTTTTAGAGGGGAATATCTCTTGCAATTAGTCTCGTAGATCTTTAGCATATTCACTTTTTTAGTAGTTCTATTTCTGGCCCAGGGCTGTTATTGAAATTGTTCATGAATTGTGTTGTCTCTTTCATATGGAGGGAAAGAAACAACCATATCTTTAGAAATGAAAGTCTTCGTAAAAGATCCATTTACAAGCAATGTGAAAGTCAAGTCAGAGCATATGCCACTACCAACTCTCATCTTTATAAGATTGTTAGTGAATTTTTATTTATTGTTGACAGATGCCATTAATTATTATTTTATAATTTGTACTCAGTTTGTCTTTTGTTTATATAGAAGGAAGTCTACTCCATATTTTACCTGATTAAAAAAAACAAAGGCTTCACTGTGGCAATGAGATGCAATGGGTCAAATTCAGTTGACGCACACAATAACGCATTGCTCGGTTTTGGAATCTGAAAAAGCAATAAGGTTGAATGGGTAGAAAAGATGACAGGAAGTTCTCGGCAATTGGAAAAGCTATGGGCTTGAGCTCTAGGTTGGTATCCTTATATTTTGGGGGGTTTCATATGCTTTAATAGGCTTCCCCATTGTGTCCTCTTATCTTTGGATTTTCCATGGCATTTAGATGTTGAGTTTTCACAACAACAGATAGGGAAGCATTTTCTATGCTCCGCTTTGGTAGTGAGCCGAGCGTAAGGAACGCTTGGGGAGTGTCTGATTTCAAGATCAACGGAACATACTCTAGCACACGTTAGCATGTGTAATACTTACTCTAATGTGCGCTAGTGTGTGTGCCATCGATCTTGAAATTAAATGCTTCCCAAGCATTCCTTACACTTGGCTCACATTGAAGAGGGAGTAGGAAAAACACTTCCAACAGGTAGTGGTTGGGTGGCTACATAATGGGATTTAGATGTGGGATATTGCTCCTGTGATATCAATGATTTTGACGCCATTGGAGCGGATAGCAGTAAGGCACCTTTGTCCCCAATTTGAGTGATGGATGGTGGTAATGGGAGGGTACCCATAGTGGCAGAGCAAGCAATGCTCTTATATGTGAGATGATTCTAGGGAAAGCCATATTCTAGTGGAGGCGAACCTTTCTGCAGAAAGACTTGCAATGTTTGTGTGAAGCCGCGATCAAGTTGGTCATAGCGATGATCGAGTTGTTGCTAGAAGTCCAAATTTTTATAAAGGGTCACCAAGGAACACTTGACAACTACTAATTTCTTAAGTGTTGCTTCTATTCCCATGGCCAATTGCAGGAAGAAATGCGAGCGTGGAGGTCTCAAGGAGCATGAACTTCCCTCAACTACTAATGTTGTAAACCAGGGTCTACACATAGAAAATAAATGAGAAAAAAAAGTGAAAGCTAAGTTAACTAACTAATCTAATTCTTTATATTTATAGACCTCAAATAAGAAACCTAATGTTAATAGAATTCATAAGCAGACTAGTTACACTCGCTAAGTCCAATAAGAACTAGCTTCTAATTACCCTAAAATAGACTTACTAATAATTAAATTATGATTGTAATAGACTTTAATGGGATGACCCGACCCCAAGGGCTGTTCATAACAATAACTTATCGTATGGGTGATCTAATAAAAGAAATTCAAGAAAAAGAAAAATATATTAACATTTAGACACATATATTAGTCTCAAATAATCATGAGATTGTAAGAATACACTAGAATAATAAATACCAAAAAGTTAAAAACATGATAAGCATGGAGGCGGATGAAAGAGTTTCTAAACATGATATGACTGAGCAGTCATCTAAATAGGCACAATATTAGTCCCAAGTAATACTCGTTTAATATGCACCTAAATACTCCACAAATAGTTGTGTTATTGCTTAAGGCATACTCCCTCCGTCCTCTATTAATAGAAAAAAGTTGGGTGCAAGGCCAATTAGGACTAAGTTTAATAATTAATTATCGTTAAGTCCCAACCATTACAAAATTGACTAATAGGTAAATGAGGTATACGTAACTTTTTAAAATTCTAAAATACCCTTCTATCTTTCCAAATTGAATTCCCATAATTAGAAACTCTGGTCTGGAATCCTATTCTCTTGTCAGGGATTCAGAGCTGATAAACGAGAAATAGTCCACCCAGTCCCACTTTTCCATTATGTCATGACCCTCTCTGCCCACCTCCGCCTCTCCCCCTCCATGGGTGCCATCACCCTCCTTGCCCCAGGCAACGACGCCCAAAGACGTCTTCTTCTCCATTTCCATTGTTTGCTCCAACCAACACCAAATTTGGTGCCATCCTCTCCTCCGATGCCTTTGTCTCCACTTTTTTCACTAGATGCTCCCTCTATGGTGTCGGATTCTACTCCCACTCTCCCCTTTGCCGCTCCTACTCCTCAGAGAGTCCAGATTAGCCCTGTGAATCGTTGAACTGTGATTCCCATCACTTGTGCTTCCCTCTGGCTCATTCACTGCAGGTTCAGACCATTGAAAATGACAGTATATCCACTAGTAGTCCAGGAAAACGGCAATGTCGACTTGGTGGTCTCTAAAACTAGAAGTTATGTGAGAAGCTTATCAGACATATCTAATAGATTAAATTAAACAAATGAAGCAATTAATATAGAATAATATTAAAAACACAAAGTATATATTTACTATTTTGTTCTGTGGATGTAAAAAACATAAAGTATATATTTACTGTTCTGTTCTGTGAATGTAAAAAACACAGAGTATATATTTATTGTTCTATTATGTGGATGTAAAAAATACAGAGTATATATTTACTATTCTATTTTGTGGATGTAAACAATACATAGTATATATTTACTGTTATGTTCCATGGATGTAAACAACACAAAGTACATATTTACTGTTCTGTTCTATGGATGTAAAAAACACAGAGTATATATTTACTATTCTGTTATGTGGATGTAAAAAATATAAAGTATATATTTACTGTTTTGTTCTATGGTGGATGTAAAAAACACATAGTATATATTTATTGTTCTGTTCTGTGGATGTAGAAAACACAGAGTATATATTTACTATTCTGTCTTGTGGTGGATGTATAAAACACAAGATATATATTTACTATGACAAATGAGGAGAAGAAAGTTGTTTTGCTTGATGGGGTAAAGGATGTTGAATCTAGTAAAGAGGAGAACGAGGTAGAGGTAGTGGGTGCCATATATTCTCCGAAGGCGAAACTTTTTGAAGTTGTTGGAGGGAATGAAAATTCCGGATCAATGAGTGAGCAAACTGTTGACGCTTCCAGTTCAGTTGCAGCTTCTATTGTCTTAGGTACATTGCCTGCTATAGATATAAAGTTTGATTCTAAAGACAGTTTAGGATCAAGAACGAAAACGATCAATGAGAGTAGCCAGCGAAGAATAAATTTCAGCCACCGAAGAACATAAGAAAAAAGAATTCCCACCTTGTATTTGGACTTCACCCTCCAGTCGAAAGTCCACCTCCGCCACCCCATCCCTCCCACTTGGAATGTCTTCATCTACATCCTTGACAACGAGGGTGTCTTCGGGAGCCCCTTGTCAGCTGCAGCGAAGACCGCTCATCACTTTCTTCTGCTGAGCCCTGGCGATGGCGTGGAAGCTTTGAACGATTTGCCCAGGCCACTATGGTTCATGCTCATTGGGGGTAGGCCACTAAAAGAGCCAGTGGTTCAGTTTGGACCTCTAGATCTAGATAGACAGAGTTCATGATGGTGAGAACGGGCTAAAAAGGTACTTATTGATGTTCATCACTTTGGGGTGGTCGAGGGAGGAGATGGCAAGAGGGAGAGGAATGGAGCAGAGGATCTGGGAAATGAGGAGAGCAAACTGCGACAGAAGCGCGGAGCGAACAAAGAAGAAGAAGAAATGGAAGCTCATGCATGTGAGGGTTAATTTTGGGTTTTTTTAAAAAAATAATGACATCGTTGTAGTAAAAGGAGACTTAAAGAATACTACAAATAGATAGAAAGGACACGCTGAACAATTAAACTTTGGTCAAGATCTAATATTCATTAACCATAATAGTTAGGACTTAAAGGTCAATTTATCAAAAAAGTTTTATTATATATTAATTGCTTCGTATGGAACAATTTAAATTGATTCTCTCAGTTTTACTTCGCTCCCGACGAAATGGTCGAAACCCTCTTCGCCGAGCTTTCCATTACCCCCCACCACCTCCCTCACCAAGCACACGATCGTCCTCTCCAACAAACAGACCTGGCTCTGCTACTACTCTGACCCACTGAATCTCTCCCACACTCTGTCCCTCCTCTCCTCCTCCCCGTTCTCCGGCGTTGTCCGGTTCGTCGTCCTTGCAGGTCATGAAGGCCATGTCCATTACGTATTGGTCAATAGAAAACACCATCAGTTTGCGGAGATGCATCTGGAAGGAGAAAGTCGGGTTGGACTGGCGACAAAATAGCTAGGGAGCGTACGGGGGAGGAACATGTGTGCGACGGCAGCGTGATTAATGGCAGAACAATGGCCGTGTCTTAAGGCAGACGAAGGAAGGGGCACGACGGACGATGACGGAGCTGATGGGGTAGTTGAAGACGAGCCGTGTTGGGAGGCAATGCCCGCATGAACCAGGGTGATTAGGCCGGCCGACGGCGGAGCAACAATGGGAGGCTACTCGACGGCTAATCTGGAGGTGTCAAGAGCTCAAGACGATGTCGGGGTGGATGCGAAATTGTAGCTCTGAGCAGATGGATTGACCCGCGTATAGGAGGTCAAGGGCGGCTGGAATGGCAGTGGAGCGGAGGATCTAGAGGTGGCCGAAGCGGCAGACGATGTTGACGAACCCGATTGCCAAGCTTTAGCCAAAGATGTGGATGCGTTGAGTTCGCCGATCGCGACTACATCATCGTACTTCTACGGGAAGGCGATTATATTTAGGTTGGCTCTGATTGCAGAGGAAGTGTCCTACACAGAAGCGATTCCGGCAGTGAAGAGCCAGGCGCACAATGAAATTCCAGAACTCTAAGATTTAGATGCGAAAGAAAGTTATTTTAATAAAAATTAGAAATAGAGCTATTAATATAGGCGGAGGGAGTATATGGAAGATTCTAATATGCGGGTGGCACACTGGCCATTGAAATTTTGTGACCGAGCTTTTTCCTTGTTTTTCTTTTGATGACTATTTTTCCTTAATAATATTATACACTACCACATAACATCGTTATTATAGATTTTTGCTCATTTTATTTCATTATTTTTTTTCTAATGATTGATCATTTTTTACGTATTCTCTTGTGAGCTCATTCATTTCTCTGACTGAGCAGATGGTAAGTAATGGGATCTACCGGAGTATTTTGCACGGAGCAACAGTGAACAAGGATCAAGAAAGGATCTCCCTCGCAGCATTTCATAATCCTAGATACGGAACGGAGATTGGTCCTGCAAAAAGTCTGATCATTGCAAAGAACCCATCACTCTATAAACGCATTACACTTGAGAACCTCCAGCGAGAGTTCTTCGCACGGGAGCTCAAAGACAAGTCTCTGATTGGGCTCATGAAGTTAGAGGCATGAGCTTGTCTTCATACCTGTATTGCGGTTTGTTATATTTATAAGGAATTCAACATTATTTGGGACTTCCCTCGCTGCATGCACTTGTAATATTGTGAGCAAAAACAATGTCATGTAATATGCTGTAGATATGTACTGTCAGAGTTGTGATTTGAAGCAAAAACTCGTTCTTTCTGTTCTATACGATTGGACAGGATAAGACTGCCTTTTGTTGCTGCCTGTTGCTCAAAAGTAATATCAAGTAAAAATCCGGCTATATATATGGCACCAAATCAGGGTTCTGGTTTCTAAAAATCAAGATGTTTATGTGGAATTAACATTAAAGGAAATGAAAATTAGTGGTTTATAAATGGGAGTTTAATTTATCTCACTGGTATGTAAATGTGTTTTTCGCCAAAGAGAAACTAAAACTATTAATCATTTATTCCTATTATGTACCTATACTAAAGAACTATAGTTTATTAGAGGATTTCTGGAGATATATGGCAAAAATGTGCCCATTACAGAGGCTAATTATCACAGTCTTCTGCCTGAAGGAAGTTTTTGCTGCCTCTATTGTAAACCTGTTGAGTATTATGATTTAAAAGGAACATGAAGATGGACCAAATATTGAGGCGAAGGCAGACAATACAGAGAAGTGGGTAAGTCGGCAGCTTGTTTTGGCCAAGTGAAGATCAATTTCAATGGTCGCGCGAGTTGCAAGAATCCTGGCAAGGCAGCTACAGAAGCAGCGTTGAGGGACCTTTTGGGTCAGGTTATTGCTTCATCTTCACTTGTTCTTGGTCATTGTTCATTGTGAGTTATGAAGAACTTCTAGTGGGAGAATGGTTAAATATTGGAAAATGATATTCCTACTCAACTCTCTCTATATTAAAAGTTTACTTCATCCCTGAGTAAGAAAAAGTAAATCTCTACTTGTTAGATGTGATTTTCTTTTTATATCCAATTAGAAGTTAGAGTAGCCTTTCGGTGTAGAAAATGTTGAGTAGGAAAATAAGCTTCTTTGAATATTGGATGCATGGTCTAGCCTGACCAAGCTCCATGACCAACATATGGGACCATACTACAAGCGGATCCTAATATAATACATAAAGGTGGACACAACATCTATGCTCCATCTTAAATCAATTCTCCTCTGTCATAGCATATAAGGATGTGTTCACCTCTATGTACTATATTTAGTGCCCCATATAGCATGGTCATGAGCATTGGTCATGGAGTCAGTTAGGAAAATATTTTCATTAAATATTTTGAAATAAATTTCTTATTGAGGGTGCCACTCTATTGATAAGTACTAATATTTTTGTTGGACCGTGGTATGGGCTCGGGCCCAATTTAGTCCAATGATGTAGCATTCTGGGTGAACTGGTACAGGGCACAGGGTTCAAGGGTGGTGGGGGTGGTCGCGCCGACTCCACATATACCTTCATTATACATAATTCGAGTGGGACCCGCATATGTCACACACATGCACTAGGCATTCGATAGGTTGTGCATTTACACGTTGTGGGGCTCAGATGCATGAATTAGATGTCGAGGGTGGGACCTGCGGTTAACGAGGGGTCGACCCTATCACGGGCTTGGCCGTGTGCAGGGGTCCAGGCCTCCACGGGCTCTGAGTATCAGAGCCCGTTCCCATTGTATAAGACCCTCTAGTGAAACTAGAAAGAAAAGAGCAATAAAGCCCATTAAGACTAGCCTGAAATAAGACCCGCCCTAATATGGAAAGGTGAGGAGTATATAAAGAGAGAAAGAGAGGAGAACCCTAAGGATTTGGAGAAGTAAGGGCCACCCCACCCCTCTTGTCTCCTCTCTTCCCAATTGGCCACCCTCTCTCTCTCTTGTTCTCTCTTGGTTTGGCCTGCTCAAGCAAGGGGAGATCTTGTTCCTAGCCACCCTCCTACTCCCCTCTCTTAAGCATACTTGGCGGGCTGATTAAGGGAGAAGCATCTCCTCCTAGGCTGGATCTTGGAGGCTGAATCAAGGGTTGCTTCATTCTATGTTTTTCCATTAATCCAAGCAAGGTTGTAAGGGATTTGCACATAAGGTATTCTTTTATTCCTCTACTTAATTGATCTTGTGTTTGGCATGCAAGGATTCAATTGTAGAGGGCATTCTAGGGCTGAAAACGCCCAGGTTAGTGAGTATTTTGTTCCATATCAATTATTCTTATTCATGTTTGGATGCATATTTATTGCTTAATCAATTGTGTATTATGTATGCTTTGTGTATATTGATTTTAAAGATTGGATCTTGATCTGTCCACCAACCCCCTCCTACCATGCTTCCACTGGTCCGGCCACTCTACAATTTTTAAAGGCAAATTTTATATGTCTTTTATTTAAATTATATCTAAGATATGGAATTGAAGCTCTATTCAAAATCCTTCTTTATAAACTTCAGCAATCTCATCTTTTGTGTGATGTGTTATGACTTTCACAACTTAAAAAGTCAATTCATAAATAGTTCATAGATCAATCATTCAACTTTTTATTGATTTTCACTATAATTCTTTCAAAATGATGTAAGAAGAAATTAAGAATAAAAATCTCAATTTTTTCCCTTATACTCTTCAAATTTAATCACTTTGATTAAGTCTTCTAACTTAGATTTTATAACATGTCTCCTCTAAGTTTTTAAGTCATTTAATTCTAATGACTTAAAATATCACTATTCTAGTCATACTATTTAAAACATAAATTACACATATGTATGGGCATAGTTCTAATAATTGAAATATAGTTAATTATAACATATGTCAGATATGTTGTAACACCTCCAACATTGGCTCTACTTTGTTTACTTTTATCGCTGCCTCCACTGTCTCTTCCTCCACCTCCCTTCCTTCGCCACCACCTGCTCTTCCTCTGCCATCTCATCCTCCTCTTCCTCTTCCTCCACCTCTAGCTCTTCCTCCTCCCCTCCTTTTCCTCTCCCTCCACCCCTCCTTTTCCTCTAACTCTTCTTCTTTCTCCTCTATCACCTAATATATCCACCTTCTTAGAATCTATTGAGACCGTTTGTGAACAAGCCAGAAGAGCCGCTAAAAACTTTTTCATTTTATACAAGCTCAAAATCTTAAAAAATGGGCCAATATGCTAGAATATAAAATAAATAAATAAGAGTTACCATTCCTAATGTCTTAAGCTTTTCGAAAACTTGATTATCTTTCAAGGGATCAAAGCTACATGTTTTGAGATGTCAAGGGTTCAAGTCTCATTGGAGGCATTTATAAGTCAATTATATTTCACATGTCGTGCTTGATGGACACTTGCACATGGGGGGAGGGTCGTATTGGAATATAAAATAAAGAGACATTCATAAATATCTCTTGATAATCAATTTTCAAATTTTTTTCAACACCGATAAACCTTTTACTTTCATATATATCTCTCGATAATGGACAGTCAATAGTTGACACCTAGCAATTGATAGCTAATAGGTAGATTTATTGAGACAATATACTAAGTGATTGTATCTCCCTCAATATTTACAATGAACTATCTCAACAAACAAAGTAGATAAGTAGAAAGATATTAATAGGGTTAAAGCACGATTGACATCTATCAACTATCGACTAGTGATTGTCGACTATCAATTCGCTACAACAAAAATAACTATTAGAGATGCTTTTAAGCATCACTAAAAGTACTGTAAGCATCGTTAATAGTTATTAGTGATGCTTAAAAATCATCGCTACATACTTTGATAAAACTACAGTCACTACTACTCATTAGCGACGCTTAACTAAAAGCATGGCTAATAGTCTAACATTAGTGACACATATTTATATGTAGCTAATAATTTTACTTTTGCGACACATATTAAAACATTGATAATATTAAATTATTAGCGACACATAATTCTAAGCATCGCTAATAATTGTTAGTAGCGACGCATAATTTTGCATCACTAATATAAAAAAGTTTGTTAAAAAAATAGCCTATTAGCGATGCATAATTATCCGCGTCGCTCATAATTTCTTATTAACGACGCTAAATTGTGCGTAAGTAATGCAAAATATATTATTAGCTACATATAATAATAAGCTTCGCTAATTAGTAGTTATTAGTGACACTACTATAAAAAATATTTTCAAAAAATATACACTTTAGCAACGCTTTTATAAGCGTTGCTAAAAACCTAACTTTTTTTTTAAAAGAAAAAGCCTGCCGGTGTCAGGCCCGACAGGGAAGAGGGAGGTGGCCTACTTCCAAAGAGGGGGGAACCGTGGAGAGGGGCCAGATTCTAGCGCCCTGCTGGAATCTGCCCTCCTCCTCCTCTCTCTCTCTCTCTCTCTCTTCCGGGTCCCCCCTCTTCCATTTCTCTCTTGGGGGGAGAGCAGGGGGGTTGTGAATGGGGGAGGGGGACCGAGGAGAGGGGCCCAATTCCACAGGGGAGCCGGAATCTGCCCCCCTCCTCCCCTCTCTCTCTTCTGGGTCCCCCTTCCCTTCCTTTGTTGGGGGTGGGGTGTTGTGAATGGGGGAGGGGGACCACGGAGGGAGGCTGAATTTCGGTTGGCAGCCAGAACCCGGCCCCATCCTCCCCTCTCTCTCCATGTTTCCGCCATCCTTTCCTTCCCCTCCTCTAGTTTTTAGAGGGGAAGGAAGGAGGGACCCGGGGAGAGAGGGGGGAGGGGGAAGGAGGAGAGGGTGAGGAGAAAGAGACTGAGGAGAGAGAGGGAAGATAGAAAGAGGAGGGAGAGAGGGAGGGGAGAGAGAGGTGTAGAGGAGAGAGATAAGGTGAGGAGAGAGGGAAGGAAGAGAGAGAGAGAGGAAAGAGAGGGTAGAGAGAGAGCAAGGAGAGAGAGAGTGAGAGAGGAAAGAAAGATATAGAGAGAGAGAAAGAGGAGAGAGAGATAGAGGGTAGAGAGAGGGGGAGGAGAGAGAGAGTGAGGAGAGAGGAGGGAGAGAGAGAGAGATAGGGTATGTGTCGCTACTACCTTAGGGCAACGCCAATAATAGGGTAGTACCACTACTAGTTCCTTGATCAACACATAAATCAGTTCCCTTGATGAATTAGTGACAAGAAAATCAACAATTTCCACATGACGCTCATAAGCAAGAAAAATTAAATTATGTAAATCGTCATTATGAAGAAGATTGAGTTATAATTGACTAGCCAATTAATATTACAATATAATAGACTTATCTTTTAGATCACTTTATGTTTGTACTACAACAAAATATATTATTAGCGAATCTTTTATTAGCAATAGAAAAAAAAGATCCACAAGAACTACTACTTGCCATGCATAAAAATCATCGCAAAAAATTAACTATTAATGACGCTTAATACAAAGCATCGCTAATATTAATAATATTAGTGATGCTTTATAATAAATGTCATTAATAGTTATATTATTAGCAACACTTTAAACAAGCATTGGCAAAAGATATATATTTTAAATAAAAAAATCATAACTATTAGTGACATTATTTCCAAAGCGTCGCTAATAGTTTTAACAATAGCGATGTTTGTAAAAATATGTTGCTAATAGTTACTCTATTAGGGACGCTTAATAAAAGCATCACTACTAATTATAAATTTTCAATAAAAAATTTCAACTTGAGAGTTATTAGCGAATAGCATTGATATAGCGACGGTTTATTACAAGTGTTGCTAATAGTGTAATTATTAGCACCGCTTTTATTATAACCTCTCTAATAAATTTATTAATAAATTTTATTTAATATATATAATAAATATGTATGAAAAAAATTAAAATAAATGTCTTAAATATAATATATTTTATTTAATATTTACTATTTGTATATATAATAAATAAATATTAAATTTTCAATAAAAGGTAGTATCAATAATAGAATAAACTTTTACTATTTATATATAATATATTTTATTTCTAAAATTTTATTGTTAAGTTTAAAATATAATTTATAATGAAAGAGAGAATGAAGAGATAGAATAGAGGAAGAGAGAGTGCATAGAGAGAGAAGGAAGGAGAGGGGAGATAAAGCATAGGAGAGAGTGAGGAGAGAGAAAAAGGGAAGAGTGAAAGAGGAGAGAGAGATAGAGAGATAGAGAGAGGGTGAGGAGAGAGAGTGAAAGGAGAGAAAGAAGGAGGAGAGAGATAGAGGACAGAGAGGATGGTGAGGAAAGAGTGAGTGAGGAGAGAGAGCAAGGAAAGAGAGATAGCGGGAAGAGAGAGAAAGAGGGTAAAGAGAGTGGGTGAGGAGAGAGGAGAGAGGAGAGAGAGAGAGAGGGAGGTGATAGGAGGGAGAGAGGCGAGAGAGAGAGAGGGGAGAGGAATAAAAATTTTAATTATAAATTATTTTTAAAAATAAAAATATATATATTAGCGATGCATATCGGTGTTCATCGCTTCTACCTTAGGGTAGTAGCGACGCATATGGATGCCTCGCTACTACCCTAAGGTAGTAGCTACATATACTCGTATGTATTGCTAATACCTAGTATAGTAGCGACACATATAGTTATGTGTGACTAATAGTTTTTCCATTGTAAAATAAATTAAAATAAAAGAGATTGGGGGGAGGGAGAGGGGGTGAGAGAGAGTGTGTGTAGAGAGAGAGGATGAGAGAGTGGGTAGAGAGAGAAGAGAAAGAGGATGAAAGAGAGAGGGTAGAGTGAGAGTGTGAAGAGAGAGAGGTTAGAGAGAGAAGAAAAAGTTTAAAAAAGGCAATTTGTGAGAGAGAGGAGAGGATAGAGAGAGGGAGAGAGAGAATGTGGAGAGAGTGTGAGATAGGGAGACAGGGAGGAGAGAGAGAGAGGAGAGAGGGTAGAGGGTAGAGAGTGCTAGGTGTAGAAAGGGTAGAGAGGGAGGGAGGAGAGGAAGAGAGAGTGTAGGGAGAGCTAGGTAGAGTGAGAGGAGAGAGGGTAGAGAGAGGAGAAAGAATATATTTTAAAAATTTTAAAAAATAAAAATATTTATATTAGTGATGCATATCCATAAGTGTAATTACTACCTTAGGGTAATAGCGACACATAAGGGTATACATTGCCACTACGCTAGTGTAGTATCAACACATAATCATATGCGCCACTATTTTTTATTTTAAAAAACTTAAAATTAAAGAGATGCGAGGATTGAGAAGAGGGGAGAGAGAATGAAAGTGGGAGAAAAGGGAAGAGAGAAGGGGAGAGAGGAGAAATAGAGAGTGGGGAGAGAGGGTAGAGAGAAGGAGGACAGAGGGTAGAGGGAGGAGAGAGAGGAAGGAGAGAGAAAAAAAATTGAAAGAAAAGGTATTAGTGACTTTCAACAGTGAGCGTCGCTATTACAACAATTAGTGGCGATGCTTGTTATTAAGTATTGCCACTCGTAACATTATTAGTGACACTCACCTGAGCGACGCTAATAGATTTTTTTTTTAAAAAATTCACTCTTTCCATAGGCGTCGCATATCCATAAGCATTGCTACTATCGTTGGGTAGTAGTGACGTATAAGGCTATTTGTTGCTACTATGCTAAAGTAGTAGCGATGCATAACATTAAGGGTCATTACTATTTTTTATTTTAGAAAAACTTAGAATTAAAGAGATAGTAAGGAGAGAGAAAGAGGTGAGAGAAAAGAGGAGGGAGAGAGAATGGAAGAGAGAGAAAAGAGAAGAGAGAGGGAGAGAGAAGAGAGAGGGAGAGAGAAGGAGAGAAAGGGAGGAGAGAGAGAAGAGAGAGGGTAGAGTGAGAAAAAAATAGAAAAAAGGGCTTTAGCTACTCTCAACCGTGAGCGTCACTAATTTTATTTCCCTGCTATCCAGACACTTGCATATGATTTGAATTCCATTTTAGGATCTTAATGCTCATAACGTTAACCTGGTATAATTCCAAATCTTTTTGCTTAGGCACTGTAGAGAACTTTGGTTCTCCTTGTATATTTTGATTAATCTGTGAAATTCTTTGTTTATGTCTTGCAGAACACTTTAATCCTCTTATTTCTTTGACACTTACTTGTCTTATTACTTTTTTCCAACAATTTTCACTTTTGCAAATACAAATCTTTCGTATTTCGAACTTGCTGTCTTCTGTTTCATTCTGATAATTTATTCAGAGAAAAAGGTGTCTATCTTTTATTTCCTCTAAATTGAATGTGGTCATGGTGTTTGTGGAGTGTTCTGTAAAATAAAAAGAAATTTCTGTCCATCCATATTGGATGTCTTAAATTTTCAAAAGTTAGGGGGTGGGACCCACAGTGGGCCCCATGTGTGAAACTGGGATTATAAGTCTCAAATGGCCCTAACAACATCTAAAGATAATAGATTATTATTTCAAAATTTTTAGACTTCAATTTGGGTTTAAATTAATCATTTTTTTCATTTTTAGTATTTAATTATATTTATACCCCACAAATTTTTTAGGTTTACCCCAACTTTTAATATAAAAGGAATGACACAACCACTTTCCCAATTGGGAAAGGGTTGAGACCAGCAGCTTAGGAGCCTGATCCCCATTTTCCAAAAAGAGAAAAGAAATTAAGGTGTTGATTTGCTTAATATTTCATTAATATCTTAGGGTTTTTCTTAAATCTTCCAAATCTCTTCTTTTAGTATGGTTTAATCTCTATTTCTACACAAAAAGTTATTGATTTGAACTCTTATTTCAAACCCTAATGATGGGAATTTCATTTTTGAGCTTCTTGAACCCTAGATCCAAGGTTTTTCAAAAGATTTAGGTGTTTTAAATCGGATTTATGAAGGTATTAATAAAAACCATATGTTAGATAGGTTTTGAAGGTGTTTGAGGAGCGATCTCAAGTGAGGAAGCTTGTTGAAGGTAAGTGTTTTGGTCCTAAAATGTTGTGATTTTGGATTTTAGTTTGATAGAGTTTTGAAGTGGGTTCCATGGTTATGAGCTTTAATGACGATGTAATATCCCTAATTTTTTCTGTTATTTTTCTGCTATTTTCTACAATGCTCTGCAGTTTCTGGTCGTATTTTCGATAAATAAACTTTACGTTTCGGCGTATCCGTATTTGTAATATTTGCGACCGTAAAAGTTGGGAGTGGTGTTTAGTCGCAGGTCATGCACCTCGACGCATCACAGAAATTTTCAGCGCGAAAAATTGATGGGACGTGTGAGAGCAGAAGCAGTTAGAAAATAAATTTTAAAAAAAACATATAAGGCAGATCGGGCAGCACACCTGACCTGCATTTGGAACAGTGGACGGGGGGGCAGCCCTTCACTGTGTGAGGCCGGAGGCGCCGCCGTCGCCTCCCTAGACTGGCCCCGGCTGCCGTCACCACCCCGCTCCTTGTTTTCAGTTTCAGAACCAGAAAGACGCCAAATCTGGATTTCCTACCCAATCTGACGCCGCCTCCTCTAGCATGGATGCCACCTCGCCACCACAGCTCCGCCCCGGCCAGGGCGACCTCCGGCCACTATCGTTCCGGCCTCCCCGCCCCTTTGTCGCTAGTGTGAGGTACAAACAAATATGTGCCCTTCGTTTTGAATTTTCTGTTTATTTCGACTTGCGGTTGTGCCGCTAGTCGCCGGCCGTTGTCGTCGGGCGTCTGGCTATCTTCTGGCCCAACAATGACAAGGCCACCACCCTGTGGCCCTGACTGCCGCCTCCTCAGACCTCGACCCCTCCTATTCTCCGGTCTGGATGGAACTGTTTCCTCACTTTTTTTGTTCTGTTTCTTTCTATCTGTGTGCTCTGGCTGCAGACCATGCCACTGGTGGCCAGCCACCACCGAATGGCCTTTGGCCCTTTGCGGCCTGGTGATGGCAAGGTTGCCGCCCCGGCCAGTGCCCTAGCCGTCGCCTCCTTCAGCCCCCTTAGTACTATGTGAAACAGAATAAAAATCCCCTTTTTTCGTCCAGTGTATTGTGAACTTCTGTGCCACTGGTCCTTGGTTGTTGTCCTTCTCCCGGACCGGTGACGGCAAGGCCATCGCCTTGGATTGAACCGCTGCCACCCCTGCCATCACCCCTTTTGCTATTTTTGATCCGGACTAAAATTTTGTCGTGATTTTCTGCCTTGTGTTTCTGCTGTCATATGCAAACCACTGATCCCCCATTAGTATGCCACCTCGAGCCAACGACGACAAGGCGTCGAGATCTGGCTTCTTTTCCCCCAATTGGTTCCATTTGTCTCAACCGGCTGACCTGTGCTAGAGAAAGACCGGCCATTTTCTCTTATGGTGTCCACTCTCCTTTGTCGAAGTCATCGCATCAATGTCCATTTGAATTGCCACAATCCGGCAACTATCAGGTCCCGTCTTCTCCCAGGTCTATCTCACGGCCATGTCGGGCCATTCGTTGTTGGGCAAGGTGTGTTTGTTGCCCCAATTCAGCGCATTATCGCCCTAGCTAAATCGGGTCTTGTGGCTCTTCAATTTTTTGATCGGTTGTTCTGCTGCAGACAGCTACAAATGTTAGCTTTACCCAATAACGAAAAGGGGCCACCGCTCCTAACCTCCTCTGCACACACCAAACACCCCTAAACTTTGGGGTACACCTCTGACCACTATTGAGTGACCCCCAGCCTAGGGCTAACTTGTTCCGCCTGACGTTGCGCAAACTTGGGATACAGATCCGACCAACATGGACTCTGCCTCGGGCCCAGTGACGATTATGGCCAGCACTTCTAGCCCGAATTTACCTTTGCACCCCCACTTTCTATTGCACACAACCTAGAACATACGAGGGAAGAGTCCTCGAATTCAGATCCTTCCAAGCG
The DNA here is from genome assembly GCA_035235625.1 of Saururus chinensis. Lineage (NCBI taxonomy): Eukaryota > Viridiplantae > Streptophyta > Magnoliopsida > Piperales > Saururaceae > Saururus > Saururus chinensis. Next base: position 37,581,513 of record CP141144.1, on the reverse strand, counting down.
GAAGTAACACTGTCAGCCATTAAACTCGGCCCATCGAAGGCTCGACCTATGTTGCGCCATATCCTCCACCGTAAGCCGTGCTTAATGCACGATTATCCGTACGATGGATTAGTTGTGAGTAGCGTTTAGAAATGGCGCCGCCTTTGTCGACCTCTTATGCCAGGCCTTAGTGCCTCAACGTATGTTTAGGAAACGTCTCCACCACTAGGCAATATGGCCGTTAAAGCCCTCCGACACCTTGTGAGGCTTCGATGATGCATAATAGCTGCCGTTGGATGTGGCCTGAAGGTTGGATTTGATGAGATAGAAGAATTAGTTTGGTTTGAGTCGGGTGGTATGTCGGAGCATTGAGCAGAAGACATAAGCAATGTAAGGATTTAGAAGACTTAAGGTTTTGAACATCTTGGGGGATTGTGAGTTAGTAAGAGAGAACGACATAATTGTACAAGCATAATATACGTTATATGAATTGTAATAAAAGAATAATGAGTAAGGAATTAGTAAGGGTTTGATGACAGGACTTAGGTAAAAAAGGGTCTCATTTGAGGAGTTTAAGTAAGAATATTCGGTTTTAAGGCGGATGGTGTAAGTTGTAAGGCCAAAAGTGTATATGGTAAGATTACCAGTATGGAATTCGAGTTTAAGTAAGACTATGCAGAGATCGGTAAGGTTGTAAGTGTAAGAGTGGGGAATGAGTTAAGTAAAGATGTTTTACCTTTGTGGATTGGAACTTCTAAATGGGCATATTTCTAGCCTTGTTGGTTGAAGAAGGTAAGACAAGAGTCGTTCTGAGCATAATTGTACATGCATAAGTTACCTAATATAAACTTGAATGGTAAGTAACCCTAATTTGATGACATTGTGAGGTTGAGACTGAGGGTTTCGATGGATTAAGTTCCGTTTTGTACCAGTCGATAAGTAATCGACTGAGCGTCCTTTCTGGTCTAGCCATGGTGTTTTCTTGCGGGATTTAGTCTTGGTGCTGTATTTCGGCCTAGACGTTTGATGCTCTGTTGAGAGCGCTGTAAGTTTTTGCCCTTCGTGGGCTTTATATGTTTTTTGTCTAACGATGGCACTGTATGTTCTGCCCAAGAGTGGCATTGTAAGATTCCTGCCCAAGAGTGGCATTATGTTTTCTGCTGTTAGTTGGCACTGTATCGACCTTGTTGGCACTGTATAGCCCTAGAGAGTGGGCATTTGCGCACTCAGGTAAGTAGTATCATTGATCCGCTCTTACCTATTTGAACCTATACCCCATGAGCATAGGTGTGCCTTGGCTTCGGAAAAGTCCATGGTGTATAGTTGCTCCCCGAAGGTTAAGGTGACTCCCCAGTGGCATTCCGTTCTTTTCCGATGCTGGAGCTTATTAATTGTAATCAGCTTCAGTTGTTGGTAGTATGTGTACGATCGTAAGAGTAAGTTGTATGTTTCAGATTCTGAGTAAGTTGTACGTGTAATATTTAGAGTAATTGTGAGCTTCTATGGACGACAGTAAGAGTAAGTTTATGAGTATGAGTATGAGTATGTTGTACGAGTAAGTTTGTGAGACTTTGATTCAGACGGTAAGCATAAGTGTAAGTATAAGCTTCTAAGGAAGATGTAAGAGTACATTTATGTGTAAGAGTATGATTGTATGAGTAAGGTCATACAAGTAAGTTCGTACGAGTAGGCGTATGCTGTAAGTGTAAGCATACGTTTGTATGAGTAAGCTGATAAGACTAATTCAGAGTGTAAGTGTAAGAGCATGATATATGAGTAGGTGTAAGTTCCGTTTGTACGATGATTTGTATGCATGACAATATTTATACTTCTTATTCTTTTTGCTTCATGTGTGATTGCATGGAAGCATCTATTTATGAACTTGTGGAGTTCATTGATTTATTTTTCCCCTACTGGGTATTTTCCTACTGAGTATTAAAATACTCACCCTATCTTTTTAACCCCTTTATCCGAAGGCTTTTGCAGGTCAATCGATAGCTGTTTGAGACTGGATTCTTCCCCATGGTGGACAATTCTTCCTCAACTTTGAGCGCAGTAAAATCACAGTGAAGTCATGTGGAGTTTGGTGCTACGATCTCATGTATTGATTAGGGTGAGAAAATTATATTATCTATTGGACTTGTGTATGTATGTATGATTTTTTTTAGACTGTGAAAGAACTTGTACTCAGAGATGCCTGGGAGGTTTTTGTTTTTAAAACCCATGGCCATGGTAGGTTTTAATCGTACACTTTTGTTTTAGGTCACGCCTGAGAATGTTTGTTTGTTTTAAGATGATTAATTTACGAAAATGGTTTTCACACGTTTTGAATTTTGTTAGTTTATTTGATTTACATCAGTGTTTTGAAAATGAAATTTTAGTAACATTTTAAAGTAAATGTGTGGAAAAACCTCGGGTGTGACAGACGATTTGAGAAAGGTTTAATCTTTGATGAAATTTCTGAGGATTTTTATTTAGTAATGGCTAGATTTGATGTTCTTTAAGCATGGATTGGATTATTATGATGTTTGTGAGTGTCATTTGGTAGTTTAAAATTTGTATGTGAAGTTGCAGTTTTGATTTAGAAGTGGGGAAGATGAACCAGAGATTGCCGTTATAGAAATCGAATGGCCTGACAGCCGATCAAACGGCTAGGTGTTCGAATGGCATGACAACCGATCAAACGGCTAGGTGTTCAAATGGCCAGAGAGGCCGATCAAACAGCCAAGCATTCAAATGGCCCTAAAGGGCATTCAAACACCAACACTGCAAATTCGATAATTTTGCTTATTTTTATATTTTTAGTATTTTTACTCTTCAGTATCATTTCTTTTGATTTTGAGGAGTAATATATGCCATGATAAGCTACTGGAAGGGTATAAATTGATGTGGAAGGCCATGATGAATGCTTAAGTGTTTGTGTATTTTATGTTATTTGGTTGAGCATATTATAAATTTTTGTATTGAATCCATGATTGAGTGATTTATTATATTTTAGTATGATTCCAGAAAAGTTTATAGCATGAGAATAGAGTTATATGCCTTCACATATCATGAATAAATTATGGGTCAATGAATATGCCATGTCTAGCTCCAACTATGGTTTGAGTATGCTTACATAAGTTTAGCATGAGATTACACTTGATTTGAATGGTGCTTTCCGATGGTTTTCACTCATAATTTCAATAGGAACCATGATTAGATGTTAATGAGCATGTGCGTAGTATGACATGTCTATATGCTTAGAATTAAATGTATCATGAAACAAATTTTTGAATGAAACTTTATCGAGATTAGCTGTGGTTGATCGATTAGATGGAATGATGTGAGATTGCGTACCGGATTAATCAATTGTTAGCTTATTGGAAATTGATTGGTCTAAAAGGACATGCTTTTGATTTGAGTTCTTGTGTGGAACATGGATACGCCTCGGGTTGAGTTGATTTGAGTTGAGGTTTAGTTGAGTTGAACGGAGACTAGTTGTGTACTCGCATGTGGTTGAGATTTCATGAGATGGTTATCTAGACCCTGAGAATCCGAAGTGGTATGCCTTCGTGCACTGGTTGCCACATGTTCTAGGTTCCCTGTGTGGGAATTCAGACTCTTCCTACCGCAGGCGATGTCCAGGGTGAACACATTGCTCTAGATTCTCTATGTGAGATTTGGATGTTCTTGGCCAGGATTGTCTTGGGCAAGCAGACTTAAGGGCTGACTACCCCGAACACTTTAGGTTTCCTTCGTGGAAATCGGACTATGTCCAACCAATGTGGCATGATTATATTTCTCTCCATGATGGATACATTCACAATTTGTTGATGATGCATGTGTATGGGATAATATTATGTCTAGGTTACACAGGTTATGTAGGGATAATTTAGATTATGTGACATATGTGAATATGATTTATTATGCATCATTTTGTATTGTGTGAGTGAGACACTTATCGTGCAGGGTGAATGATCTATGGATGAATGATATGAATATACATTATGTGATTACGTGTTGGAGACTGTGTTGTACAGGTTTATGTTATGAAGGAGAATGATTTATTATGCGTGGTCTGAATATGAGTTTGAAGCACTGTTCATTCAAGATATATATGATGTTTATGCATGATGTGATTGAGTGAGAATCACTTATAATGCATGATGGATATTATTCCATAATGTGATTATTCATTATATGATTAGTACGTATGAGATACTTATATGCAGGATAATTACTTATGGGTAAATAGGGGTATGGTAAGGGAATTAATCAGAAATGGGGATATTAGGTGCAATGTGGATCTAAATTACCATGTTGATGTGTTGTGGTTGTTTTTTATTAAAGTTACAGTATTTCAAACCTTACTGAGTTTTACTCACCCCACTTTTTGTGTGTTTTGTTTCAGGGTTGCATGGTACGATTTACAGTTGATTAGGATCCCCTGTATGAGGGATGATTGGGATATACATGGGAGTAGGCTTGGATGTCATTGGACCTTATTATGCTTGTTGATTTATGCTTTGATGATATTAGAAAACTATGTATGGATACATTTCAGACTCGTATATTTCTCATGATCCTAGATCTTTTTCAGATTTTTAGATTTTGAGCCACTTGTTGACTCAGGTTATTATGTATGTGGGTTGAGAGTGAGGATTTATTTCAAAGATGTTATCCACTTTTATTTTTTCCTTATTTCTCTTGCACAAAGGATTAAATGTGAGCAACTTTGTGTTTGTAATTCACCCACTAGAGCGGTTAAGACTTTAGCAATGTGTTAAACCAATAATCTTGTCACCCTCGTGCGCTTCAATTGGCCCTTGGACAGGGTTTGGCTCAGATCAGGCAAGTGCTGGGGCGTGAGATATTAATTCTAATGCAACACTCGTAGAACAAAAAAGTCACAATTGAAATTCACCTTAAATCCGATATCACATATGCAGAGCGGACATTCACCATCGAAATTTGTATTAAATCCAATGTCACACGTGCATAGTCAAAATATTGAAAATTGGAGTTTCTCTTAAAGCCAATGACATATGTGCAAAACAGAATATTCACAATTGGAGTCTATATTAACTCCGATGTCACACAGAAAATTTACGTTTGGAGTTTGTATTAAATCTGATATCACATATGTAGCGTAGTTTATATGAAATTTGATAGTACACATGGGGAACGACAAAAATCACAATCAAAATTTATATTAAATCCGATACAACACTTGCCAAACAGAAACTTCAGGTCAAATCAATCCTCATAGAACATAACTTCAAACCAAATCAAAATTCAAATAATATGAATTGCAACACATGCAAAACATACATTTTCAGATTAATTTCAAAAAAATGAAATTTGAATCAAAGCAGCATATGTTTCAAAACATTTTACTTTCGCAGATAGAGAAAAGCTCTAATACCATTTGTAATGCTCCAACCTGGAAAACTGACCTGAGCTGGGGTTCACAATCGATAGCTCGTACTCCGGGTTCCCAAAATTAAAAGCAAAACCAGGAGTAGTGGACTCTGAGTGCTAACGTACCCCTATCGATTATGAAGCTTTAGTGCTTCATTGCGTGTAGGCCAGAACAAACCTAATTATATAACTAGTTTTGATTGAGCCAACATTGCCTTGTCGTTGGTTGCCTACATACGTATTGGATAACAAAATCATATATGTTCGAGTAATGACTATTACATGCATAAGTTATCACAAAATCATATACGTTAAAATACACATATCCTTATATCTGACTAAATAATTTAGAGTTACAGAAATCTCATAAATCGTCGGAGTCAATTGGAAGCTGATAAGTATGAAATCTATATCTATTTTATATGCCTTTTTATCTTATTTTCTAGTATAGATTAGGTTAATTTAGAGTTAGTTATGGTTTATTTAGATTAAGATAGATATTAGTATTTTAGTTTAATTATTAATGATTTTGTAGTTATTAGTAGTTCAGATGTGTATTTAAACAAAGTTAGAATTTTAATTATATTCTACATGTCTAAAATATGGTATTTTATGTTTTGTAGGTAAAGTGTGCTTATCGAAGTGCTTGGACGATGTTTAAAATGATTAAAAATAGTCTTCACATGCTTTAAAGTGATTTGGACAACTTTTCGGAGTTATAAACAAGTTAGAAATTAATATGGACACGAAGGAAAGCTTAATGAACAGAATATGAACTGTCCAGATTGCAGAAACACTATAGCCGATCGAAAGGGGTCACTTACCGATCGATTGGGATAACGTGAATTCAGACAAAAATACAGTTCAAGCGATCAATCGGGCATGCAGGGCGATCGATCGGCATAACATGCAGTTTCCTTGTTTGACCCAAATTCTAATCCTTTTCATATTGGACTTCTTCCTACGGAACTTATGCCTATAAAAAGACATATTTGGCTTAAAATTGGGGGATTCCAATAGATTTTGGGAAGAGAAAAAGGAAGAAGAAGATGGAAGAGAACTCAAAGCTTTCAATGGAGATTCAAGTGCTTTCTTCTACAATGGAAGGCTAGACTTTTCTTTTACTTAGGAGTTGATGACTGATGACAATTGTATGATATGGATTTCCTTTTTAATGGAAGAGCTTCTCATGTTTATTTAAATCTATGTTGATTTATTGTCTTGTAGATGATAGATTGATGTGGTTTTGATATTTTCATCGACTCTAATTTCTGTGATTTAGATGAGATGTTCATACAATAGTTTTAATGTTCAGATAATTAATGACTTGGATGAGTTATACTAAGATTAGATGGGTCATGCTTATAGCTAGTTTAGTGTAGATGATCCGTGCTATTGTCGAAGATAGTTCGTGCCATGGAAGTTAATTAATGATTCTTTTTGAAGTAATTCTAGCTTGTAGCTGAGAATACTTGTTCATATTCACACTAGATTTAGATTAAAAGTTAAGGAATTGTTATGGTTCTATAGTGGATTCGATTTCCTAAGTAAATTCCATCGAATTAATCTCTTGCTTTTGAACTAGTTGATTTCTTTCTTTTGCTTAATTTAAGTTTAAGTTTGTTTTAGTTTTTAATCAGTAAATTCCTCTTTAGATTTAGTAATAATCCATCCGTCCCTGAGGTTCGACAACCCTTAAATACTTATCCTAGTACAATTACCTTGTACACTTGCAAAGGGTTTAATTATAAATGATCAGAAGCCAATAAATCAATGGAATAACACATCTCGCTCTATTACAAAGCCGAGCATAACGCTAACACACATACACATCTCGCTCTACCACAGAGCAAAACTATCATATTAGGGCAAAACACATCAGATCACATATGATCTCATCCAACCCTATTCAATCATATTAGATCATATTAGGGCATATCTTATAGCAGATTATGCATAGCAAAACATATAAGAGTAAAGCATATCATCACCCATTGGATCATAGAAGGGCATCTAACTTAATTAGCACATGCATTTAATTTCAGCACGTTTATCTTATTTCACTCGAAGATGATAGACATAATCTCCCCTTACTTGGGGACACTTTATGCTTCTTGCACCCAAAGGCTGTGGATAGAACCTCTACTTACTTGAGGACGTTTCTCCCATTGTGTGTCCTTTCGGTGGAGGACAGAGTCTCCCCTACTCGAAATCACTTATCTCGATGCAGCCCGATGACAGAAGACTGAACCTCCTCTTTCTCCAGGCTGCTTCCCTCTCTTCGAGACACGAGGTGGCAGATAGAGCCTCCCCTTGCCTCGAGCTGATCCTTCCTTTTCCCGAAGACACTTTATACTTACCACATCTGTAGGCCGCAAAAAAAACCTACCCTTACCCAGAGACTCTTTTTTTTTCCATGAGTGTAAGCTATGGATCGAGCATCCCCCTAACCTAGGGACATTTCTCATAGAACATTCCCCTTTCCCGGTGGAGGATAGAGTGTCACACCCTGAGACCTGCCCGACCCAAGCTGAACCTGTTCCAAGGGATGGTTGAAGCGCACAGGGGCGACATGTTGATTTAACATTGCGGAAGACTTAACCCCTCTAGCATGTAGATTATATATATATATAGTATACAAAGTAGTACACCTTTAAATCTTTGTGCAAGAGAAATAAGAAAAAGTATAAAAGACTTTAAATCAGGAACAATCCTCAAGTCTCAACGCACAATTTAGAACACTAAGCTGATAGCATAGCTAAAATCAAAAAGTCATTAACATGTCTAAGACCACGAGGGCTACAAGATTTTGGGATAAAATCAACCATACATAATGTTCTAACATCAAAGCAACATAAATAAGAAAACATAACATAGTCTCAAGGCATCCACGCTTACTCCAAAGTACTCCCCGACTGTTCCTCATACAAAGGATCTTAATCAATTCCATGTCGCGCCATGCAGCCCCAAAATAAAACACAAAAGAGGGGTGAGTAAAACTTAGTAAGGTTTTGAATACAGAAACAATAAATTAGAAAACAACCATGACACATCAACATGCTCTATCAAATCTACACATCATATAATATCCCATTTATGATTACTTTCTTTACCATAAACCTACTTACCCATAAGTAATTATCTTACATGCAAGTATCTCAAGCATACTATTCATAGCATGAATAATCACATTATAACATTATCCTGCATGAGAAGTGTCTCTAATACACAATCACATCATGCATATCCATCACATTTAACCTACATGGGAAGTGTTTCTAACACACAATCACATCATGCATATCCATCATATTTAACCTGCATGAGAAGTGTCTCTAACACACAATCACATCATGCATATCCATCACATTTAACTTGCATGAGAAATGTCTCTAATATACAATCACATCATGCATATCCATCACATTTAACTTGCATGAGAAGTGTCTCCAACACACAATCACACCATGCATATCCATAATTATAATTCTGCATGAGAAGTGTCTCTAACACACAATCACATCATGCATATCCTTAATCAATCAACTTACATGAGAAGTGTCTCTAATACATAATCATACATAATCATATCATGCATAACCATGATCAATCAACCTGCATATATATAGTGTCTCTAACACACAATCTTAACCATGCAAGTTGATAATACAACCCTACTTAATGGGCCGAAGCATAAGCAGTCCCTACTCACTCACAACCCTGGATATATATAGTCAAATTCAGATTTATTTTACTTTCCAATTGTAGTAGAAAAGGTCGATCGATAGGGAAGGCCTTGTGTAACAAAGAAAATGATTATGAAAAACAGAAAGGAATTAAAATTATGAGAGAAAGAGTAAAAGAGTATTGAGTCAATAAAGAGTTAAAAAATCAATAAGTGAAAACATTAAAGCATAAAAGGTCATTGTAACACCTAGTGATGTTCTACATATATCATGTTATCTTAGTTAGAATCCAATGAAGATTATATATAACCAGAAGATGTGAAAATTAAAAGCAAAAATAAAGATAGAAAATACTTTGGATAGATAAGGATAAAAATAATTGTTTCTTAAGGAGTTCTATATATCAAAATCACAAAAGGTGAAGAAGGAGAGCCTTCAAACATCTTATTTATCCAATCACAAAGAAATAATAAGAAAAATAATATTAAATAAACATCACTTCAAATAACCAATACTTACTTGAAACCATTGATGAAACATGAATAAAACTCTATTAGATTGTTACAAATCACCTATAGCCTTAGCTTGAGAGCTTAGAAAACCATTACAATAAAACTAACAAAAAAAGAAAAGAAAAAAGGGAGAAGTGTGCTCCAAAGAGGAGGGGATAATGCATCTACCATGTGCACCCTTTTATTTATAGGAGTAGAAGGGGCTGATTCAACGGGGAAAGTCTAATCATATCTATTTACTACATCTCGATTGATTGCTTGATTGGTTGCTTCTTTAGCAATGATTAAATTCTAAATCAATCAAATAAATCAATGATTTATTTAACAAATAAGTATCTTTGTGTCTTCCTTTAGTTATCCAATCAACCTCATTGTCTTTTCTTATGTGTATCAATCACAACCAATGAAAAAATTCTCTATGTGTTGACCTCAATTTAGTTAAGTAGTTGTCCCCTTGCATGATAGATTTGACTCATATATCTTCGGAATTATGAATTTTGACATTGAATAGAGATTGTAGCCACAGAAGTCATCTTTCCAATGCAATTTGAATTGTATCAATTTGAATTATACATAGAAATATATGGTCAAAATACTAAGGCTGTGTCAATCTGCCTAAATTAGCTTCTTCCCGAATTTAGTTCTCTTGATGAATCTGAAATCCAATAGGTCCAAAAAGTTGTGTTTGACCATTACATGAATTTTTAGACCATTAGAAGCCCAATCAAGACTTTTAAATATCTTTGGGTAGTTGGGCTTTACGTCCTCTTGTACTTGGATCCTATTGAAGCTTGTTTAGACATGTAAACACAACTAAGGTCCAACTCACCTATTTAAACATAAATAGCCCAAATAAGTAGTGAATTAACACAAAATATGATTGTAATTCAAGATTTTAAAGCATCTAATTGAACATTAATTTAATTAATCAATAATCTCAGTAACTCATGAAGAATAGGAATATGTTTATGATCATGTGTTTTTGAAATTATGTAATTGCATGAATTGATCAGAGGTTTAATTGCTAACCTTAAGCTATAATGCTAGAGCAAGAAATTCATGATTGATGGATAGTGATTGAGTAATATATGTTTTTATGTTTGGATTGGTTTATAATTGATTAATAAGCTCTACTATTCTTTATGATTATGAATCATATATAAACATCTTGTGTTAAGTTGAAAAACATTATTTTATTCTTTTCATGTGATAATTGATGATTGATTCAAATTGATTACATGATTAGATTTCATGTCAGAAAGTTATTTCAATGATCATATAAAAATTTGCAACTTATTAGTTCATCGACGGAATCAACAGAATGTCGATGACGTTACCAATGTGGGGAGAAGAAGATAGAATAGTCTGATGAAGAGCTTGTACATGATCAATGAAGTTCTTTGGAGAAGTTTCTCGTTGCCCACAACCATAAATTGGTAGTGGCATAGGTGGTACAATCATTGGCTTCAGTGTTGAACTTGACGTGGGGATGAATTGGCCCTTGCTCAATATGTATTTTACTTTTTGGAGTGTTGCTCATTGATAGAAGTATGAAATAGATAGAAATGAGCCAGTTATCTAAAAAAAGGTGGAGAGAAAATTAGGAAAAAAAGTATAAAAAAGAGGAATAAAATAAAATAATAATATTACAAAAAATACTTAGCTCAAATTTCTTTAGGTAAACATTGTTGAATATTGTCCCTTGGAGACTTGAGTGTAGAGAATTGGATGATGAAGATAGTTTTTGTAGAGAGCTCAAGAAGAATAACTTGAAAATGTCTTTTTGAAGAATTTGTAGAGAGCTTAAAGAAGAAGAACATAAATATTATTTGAAGAACTTAGATTTAGAGATTGTTTGAGTTTTCTTAAAGAATTTATTGATTACTTCAAGTGATTAAGTGAGAATGAGGAGTAAAATATCTTGACTCCCTACTGCTTCTAGAAGGCATGTCCAATAGGTTTTTTAATCTATTGGCCTTTGAACTTCTTGGCCAATCTAACCTACAACACAACAAAGCGTACTATTAGCAATACTTTTAATAGCAACACAATGAAAAACGTCTCTAAAAACTACTACTTACGATACTCGTAGAAGCATCGCAAAAAATTTGACTATTAGTGAGGCTTTTTATAAGGCGTCAGCTATTAGTGACACTTTTTTATTAAGCATCGCTAATAATTGTGCTATTAGCGACACTTTATAAAAGAGTTACTAAAAGTTATATGATTTAAATTAAAAAATTAAAATTATTAGCGATGCTTTTTTTAAAGCATCACTAATAGTTTTAATAATAGCGACACTTTGACAAAAGCGTCGCTAATAGCATTGCTAATAGCACAAACATTAGTGACACTTACTAAAAAATCTTATTTCTGAAACTATGGGGAGTAAGCGTGTCTTACCTTTCGATTTAATCTAATTGTATAAATGTATGTGCTAGTTAAGATATATGATATGTTTTTTATCTGATGTGTTCTGATATGCTCTGCTTTGATCTGACCTACTTTGATATGGTTCGTTGTGATCTAATATGCTTCGATATGATGGGATCTGATATGATCTAGTTTGTTCTATTGTGTTCTACTCTGCTTTTTGATAGAGTGAGATGTGTGATTCTACTGATTTGTTAGCTTCCGTTTAACTCTGATAATTTATTAGATTCTGTCTAACTCCGAATGATTTATTCAGATATAAGGATGTACATATTTTATCGTATATGATTTTGTGATACCTAATAAATGCATTAGTCGTTAGGCAGAACTACATTTAGATCTAATCATATTAGAATAAAATCGTAAATGTTATCCAATATGTACGTAGGCAACCAACGTCAAGCATCATTGGTCCGATCAAATTAGAGCAAAATATAGATTTATTTTGGCCTATGCACAATGGAATGCTTAAGTTCCGTATTGTCACATTCTCAACACTCTTTCTAGTCGCCTCTTTGATACTTATACTATGAATGCTACAACAAAGGAGGTATGGAGCGGACTTGGAGTAAATTTTGATGTAAACAAACAAGGTATGCACAATTTACATAATTCTCATTTGAAGAGTAAGTTCAACGAAAGTCAAAAGAACATAAATTCTTCTTGCTTTGAATGCGAAAAAAAAGGCATTATATCCAAAGTTCTATGGTTGAGAAATCAAATGAATATGTGGCCATGATTATGGAAATCAACATGGCAAATTCCAACAAAGAATGGTGGCTTGACTCGGGTGCTATAGTCCATATCAGTAAAGACAAGTTCCTTTTTTAAGGACTATGTTGAGGAGAGTAATATCAATGAGGTTTAAATGAGGAACTAAAACCAAGTTAAAGTAATGGGAAAGGGAGTTATCGAACTCACCTTTACATCAAAAGGAAATTGATTCACAAAAATGTATTTCATATTCTTGACATGAGAAAGAACCTTTTGTCCACTAACATATTCTGCAATAAAGGATTTAAAATTGTATTTGAATCTGACAAAGTTATTTTGTCAAAGAATATAACTATTGTGGGAAAGGGCTACGTTTGTAATAGGATGTTTAAATTCAGTTTAAATGATAATAAAGTTGGTGCTATTTACCTTGTGGCCTTTTTTAATCAATGGCTTAGTAGATTAGGACATTTGAATTTTCAATCTACTAATGACATGAGAAAAATAGGGATAATTTCTTATGATCATAATCGTAGCCATAAGTGTAAGATATGCATTCAATCCAAAACGTCACAAAAACCTTTTCCAAAGGTTGAAAGAAGTTCTGAAATTTTGAATTTGATTCATTCAAATATTTGTGAATTTAACAGTGTTTTAACTCAAGGTGTTCGAAAGTTTTCATCACTTTTATTGGTGATTTATTAAGATATACTTATGTTTATCTTTTGAAAAAAAAAGATGAGATTTTTTCCATGTTCTAAAATTTCAAATTAGAGGTTGAAAATCTAATAGGAAAGTAAATGAAAGTTCTTCATAGCAATTGAGGCCGAGAAATAAGTCACATGAGTTTTCAAACTTTTGTGAAGAATATGCATCATTCAACAATTGACATCACTAAATACACCACAATAAAACAGTTTAGCCGGAAGGAAAAATTGTACACTTGTAGAAATGGTGAACTCCATATTGTTTCTTGCAAATTTACCATTTAATTTTTTGGGAGAAGCTTTGTTGACTATTTGTTATGGACAAAATCAGATTCCTTCAGGCAAGAATCATAAAAGTCCATACGAAATATAGAGGAGTAGAAAATTTAATTTATCATATCTTAGTGTGGCTTATTATAATGTCCTTGATCTTAAAAGGACTAAGTTGGGTCCAAGAGTTTTGAGATGTGTTTTCATAGGATATGCTAAGCATAGTAAGTCCTTCATATTATTAGACTTAGAATCTAATGTGATTGTTAAATTATGAAATGTAGACTTTCTAGAAACTACTTTAATTACATATTCTAAATGTCAAGACCCTCAAAGGATGGAAGTAGATAAGTCAACTAAAATTGAGAAGGTTTCTTACCCTCTAAGTGTGCTTAGAAGGAGTTTAAGACCTAGAAAAGAAAAATCACTTAATTCAAACTTCATATTCTTGAAGCACATCATTTTTCTAGTAGAAGGAGATGGTGATCACATTGTTAACCTAATTCCATGACTCTTAATTTAGAGGAAGATCCTAAGACTTATAGTGAAGCGATGACCTTTAAAGATTTTACCTTTTGGAAAGAAGCCATTAATGATGAGATGGACTCTAAAATATTCAATAATCTTTCAATCTTAGTAGATTTACCTCCGGGTTCAAAACCTATTAGTTGAAAATGGGTATTTAGAAGGAAATACTCTATTGATGGTTCTTTATACACCTTTAAAGCTAGATTAGTAACAAAATGTTATAGACAAATGGAAATGATTGATTATTATGACACTTATGCTCCTGTTGGTAGAATTACTTCCATTAGAATATTAATTTCATTATCATCCATATTTAAATTACATAAATGGATGTTAAAACTACAATTTTGAATGGTGACCTAGATGAAGAAGTGTACATGGAACAACCAAAAGGATTTGTCCTTCCAGGTAATGAAAGCAAACTTTCTAAATTGGTGAAGTCTTTGTATGGACTTAAACAAGCACCCATACAATGACATGAAAAGTTTGAAATCATCATTTTATTTAGTGGATTTAGGCATAATATTGTTGATAAATGCATTTATACTAAGTTCACTAATGATTATTTTGTGATTATGTGCTTTTATGTTGATGACATAATGATTTTGAGTACCAACATATTGGGTGTGACTAAGTCTAAGAAGTATCTAACTTTTAGTTTTAAAATGAAAGACTTGGGTGAAGTTGATACCATCTTAGGGATAAAAGTAGCAAAGCATAGTGGAGGTTGTGCTTTAAATCAGTCACATTGTATTGAGAAAATTTCATCTAAATTCAATCACCTTGGATTTAAAGAATTCAAAACCCTTTTTGATTCTAGTGTCACCTTATGTGAAAATACTAGAAGAGCAATAGCACAAATTGAATATACAAGTTGAATTAATAGTTTAGTGTATGTTATGCATTGTACTAGACTAGATTTAGAGTTTGTATATTGAGCAGGTACACTAGTAATCAAAGTGTTGAACACTAGAAGGCAATTGGTAGTCTTTGGTTATTCGAAACATCCCATATGCTATAAATTATATTATAATCACTATCTAATAGTTCTTAAAGGGTACGCTAATGCAAATTAGGTGACACAAGCTGGAGATAACATTTCAACCTCGGGATGGGTTTCCATAAAAATAAGATAAATTGATTTTAGTACAATAAACTTATAAAATGAGAGAAAACTTCATTAAAACCATCATTACCAACCTTTAACCCCCAAAATCTAGTCAAACCGACGAATTTAAGCAAAACCACATAATAATACATAATTAAACTAAAATTAAACCGGGTTAAGGTTTGAGATCTTACAATTTACCCATAGAAAATCTTGAATGTATTGTTCTAGAACATAGTGCTTTACAACTACATAAATTTCAAGGCGCAAAAGGTCCAAACTTATGTATGTTTGCTTTAGAAGCTTCTTTGTCACCTCAGTTTGTTCAACAACTATTGAGGACCTCTTACAAATGGATCATTTAGTTGCTCGCAACTTCATTTCTTTTCTAGGAACAAGAAAAGTTTCTTCCACAATACTCATTGGCATGGTTGTTTTTATCAACTGAAATATCATGGAGTTACTCGCAGACAGAGCATTGAATCAATGAATAATATCTTTAGAAATAATCAAGTAGCTTAAATATACTGCTCTTATGGCACCACTTAAAACCATATTGCACTAAACTAGATAGATGCATGAAACTCAATGAAGGTAAAGTACAACTTCAAACTCTTACATTTGACATGGAAATCTTTAGGAAACCATGAAGAGCCAAAGCCAACTCATTTTCAGCTTCGGTTATGTAACTTGGCAAATAATCAAAGTGTTTACTGGTCCATAAGTGTACACTATAATATCCAGAAAATCTAAAGTAGCTCCAAGAAAGTAATTAGCTATGCACTTTTGCAAGAACAAGAAGAATCATGAAAATGACCCTTCCTGGCATTTCTCCAAACAATTGGTAGATAGAGAAGTTCTCTTCAACATATTTTAGATTTCACGATTTTGCCTTCTCATTGTTACTATTACATAAAGAAAGATGTTGTGGTCCCTCTTAGTCAACTCATCTTGCCAACAAAAGAATTGGTCATGTTGACAAATATTTTAATTTTCCATTACCAGAAACTGTAACATGCCTCCAGAGACTGACAGGCCCAAAGATTGTTGAATAGACACCTAAAATGCCCAACAATCTATGAATGCATCCCCACCATATGCATAGTGCTATCATAAAGAAATTCATTGATGGAGTGCTTCTAGATCAACCACCCTATGACCTTCATCTCATTGTACTTATGATTCTTATATCTAAAATGATTTAATACACAACCAATTCCTCAAATGTTGGGCCAAACTTGAAGAAACTCGGATCCATATTTGGGTCTAGAAAGATGATGAGCGGGAAGACCCATATAAAATCCTTCACAATAACTAACATTGGATGATAAATGTTGACTTCCTTCTCAGTTTCAACAGTGTGTGACTGATACCGGTTTTTTCATCGTGTTCTTTTTATGACCAACTGGCCATGACTTTCTTTTGCCGGGATCATCTAGAGAATAAGGTTGAGGAGTTTACCTCACCGGTCACCAATTTTCTTCCCCTGTAGTACTACGGCTTCTAGAGAAAAGAAAATGCTCCTTAGGCAATTTTACTAGGAATGCAGTTGTGCTTCATGAGCAAGCAATTCATTGTCTACTTTCAAATATGCAATTTAGGCTTCACTGTTTACACCATCCTCTATTAGCTCTATAAAATTCTGAATCACCTCGATGCCATCCATTCGAGATCCATCTGTTATAGTTCTAGAGTTGGGATGAAAATGGACTCTTTAGCCACTACATCCTTTGTCACGCCCCGGCGATGCCCGAGCCGAGCCGAACCCGGTCCAAGGGCCGGTCAAGCGCGCGGGGGCGACGAAGGAAGATTGAGAAACGATCTAGCGGAAGACTTAACCCTAACCATGGGCGATTAACAAAAATACGGAGTACGCACAATCCTTTGAGCAAGAGTAAATAAAAGGGAAGAAAGAGTATTGCTTATCACGAAGTAAACAACAATCTCAAACCCACAAGCTTAGTTAAGTAAAGCCCACACCGGCTTAAAATAAGTCATAAGCATCACAACTGTAAAATGTGACATAAATCTAAAACAACAAAGAACCCTACACAAAGGTTCTAAACATAAGCATAAAACCAAAGAAGATAAGTCACACAACGATCTCTAAGATCACATCCAAGCCATCTCCGATCTTTCCTCAAAGAGGAGATCCTGTCTGTATGCATGTCGCACCATGCAGCCCCAAATCAAAACACAAGAAAGAGGGGTGAGTTTGACAAACTCAGCAATGGTTTTTAATATCACTAGCAACATTAAAAATACAATAGCATAACAATATAGTCGTTTAGATTAAAGATTAACATGATGCATCATTTTTTGATCACACATACCTATCACCTAACACTATATCATGGTGCATAATCAACCTGCATGGATGTATCTCTAACATACATATTCCCACATGCATCATATCATCACAATCTGCATGGATGTATCTCTAACATACATATTCCCACATGCATCATATCATCACAATCTGCATGGATGTATCTCTAACATACATATTCCCACATGCATTGTATCAAATCAAACTGCATGGATGTATCTCTAACATACATATTCCCACATGCATTATATCATAATCAACCTGCATGGATATATCTCTAACATACATATTCTCACATGCATCTTTCTTTTTAGGAATCGCTATGCTCGTGTTTTTAGGAAATTCCCGGACTGCCTTCCCGATTTGAGTTCATTCTTTTTAGGAAACCACTTGACCGCCTCCCTCTCCCCTTTCGCCCAAAGGCGAGAAGAGATGGAATTGCCACCTTCTGCGGAATTGAGTTCCTGCTTATCAATGTTTGCAATGTGTCTGACGATCTATTGTCTTCTGTTTCTGTTCAAGAGTTAACTATTGTTCCTAGAAGAAGAGCTTCAATCTCTGTTATGACTTCTGGTTTTGTTTATATTTTCAAATTTAGTTATAATATGGTATTTGATTGTGAAATAAAGATATAACTTCTGGTCTTGTTCATATGTTACTTGCATGGCAGAACGTTGGAAAGGTTCGTGGAGGATCGCAAGCAACCCAATATTTCATAACAAGGCGCTTCAGTTGCCGATGGTGGGTTCTTTTGCTGGTCCAGCAAACCTGCTTCTGTTCTTTTGCTGTTCTTTCGATAGTATTTTTGTTCTCTATTCTGCCCAGTAGGAAACACCAATAGATTTTGTTGTCGTATCAGCTTATACTTCTGAAAAGTTTTTTCATGGCAGTATTCTGGTGTGGGTTTCATTAGCTTTTCTTTCCTTGTGCTCGAATTCTTACTCTTGACTTTGCCTAACTAATATTTTATAGAATAATTTTATGCGCAAGCATGACCAGGCAAAAAGAAAACAATTCCTATTACCTTCTGGGGAATTGAGAAGAAGTTCTTGCTTATCCGTGTTTGCAATGTTACTTCGTATTCAGCAATGTATCTGACGCATTATTGTCTTCTGTTTCTGTTATAGAGTAGCTATTTCTTACTTTGAATTTTTCTGACGTTTTGTTCTAATGAATTATTATGAGAAAAAGGGCTTCAATCTCTGTTTTGACTTCTGGTCTTGTTTATATTTTAAAATTTAGTTATAATATGGTATTTGATGGTGAAATAAAGATATAACTTCTGGTCTTGTTCATATGTAACTTGCATGGCAGAACGTTGGAAAGGTTCGTGGAGGATCGCAAGCAACCCAATATTTCCTCGTCATCTTCATCTTTGAAGACTTCGGAAGTAGCTGATTCAACCAAGAACTGCAGCAGTGATCACTCTGTTCGTCCTTCTCATCCATGGTTGTACTCATTGTATCATCTGAGTTTGCTCTCTTTGGTGGATCTGTTGAAAGGTTTTTCAGTGAAGTCATTTGATCTTGTGGTGGGGTCTTAGCTTGTGTTCTTCCTGATTATAAACCTTTTGATCAACGTGGTATGCTAAGTCAATTTACTTGTTCTCTGTTTTGAATTCTTCACTCATCTATTTCTGTAACAGCAGTTGCCGGTGGTGGGTTCTTTTGCTGGTCCAGCGAACCTGCTCCAGTTCTGAGTACTGATATGAGACCCAACTGCCCAGTAGGAAACACCAATAGATTTGTGTTAATGGTATCACAGATTAATATAACTGAGTTGTAGATTAATCAAAAGCTTATTTCGTTATGGTCATAGATGCTATACTATTATGAAGAATAAAAGATATATTTCCCAGTCTTGTTTTTGTATGTAGCTTGCATGACAGAAGACTGCAAAGGTTCATTAAGGATGACATCTGAAGATCCACTTCATGTGTGAAGAATGTCCCTGGAAGCAGTTGGTTCGACCAAGAGCAACATCAATGATGACACGGTTTGTTGTTCTTATATGTGCTTAAATTCTTTGTATCATTTGTATACCATGCATTTTCTGATTTGGTCTTAGCTTATATTTTCCAAGTTTCTAATTTTTTAAGAAGCATGATATTATGATATAATTAAATGTTCTCCAGTTGATTATGGAGAGGTAGGTTTTTTGGCGAGTCTAGCAACAACTGGTTCAGCCAGCAAAACGAGCTTTAGTAGAAATTTTTTATTTTTCTTTCTCAAATATCCTTATGTGAGCTGAAATGAGATCGTTTGGTCCAGATGGGGAGACAATAAGCTTATGTTACTTCTTTGAGTCTACTCAGTTTACACTTCTGAATGATTTTCTCATGGCAGGCTTTTGGTTGGCTCCATGGATTTTCAGTTATATTTATCTTGTTAAAATCACATTATGATCATTAGAACTTGATTATGAACTGTCCTGATGATGGGATCCTGTCATCATTATGAGTGGAGGTACTGTGATGGTGATGAGAGAGGGAACATGATGAATTTCTACTTCAATTGCCCTTGTGGCATTACTTCCCAAGTAACTTGTGCCTGTAATTTAGAATAGAGTGGTTCCCCCACCGAATTGAATGTTGATTATATTGTCTTATCAAAATTTGCTTTATTAGTTACTATTTGCTTCTTCACCACTCCATTAATATATATTCCCTCCAAAAACACAATTATACTATTACGTCAAAAATGACCCAACAGTAGTATCATTTGGAACAAAAATGGAAACTCAAAATATATTTTAGTAACTGAAGTGTTGGGTGATTAAAGGAGCAACTTCTAGTACAAAATATGATCAATGTATAATTCGGTGGGCATGTCACTCTATTCTAAACTGGAGTCTTTTGTGGGCATTCTCATGACCTTTTGTAGGCACAATTTACTTGAGATGTGTGCTATAAGGGAAATAGAAATTCATCATTTTCATCTTTCTTATTAGTCACAGTATGTCCACTTAGAGGTAATGACATGATTTTCCCATATGAAACTATATTTTTTTAAATAACAAAGGGTGTCCGAGCCCTTATAAGCTGATTAGAATGGTCTTATATCCCATCACCAATTGTCATGATGGGTAAATTGGGATAAATTCCAAGTGGGTGGCTAACAATGTAGGGGTTAAAACTCAGGTCCTCTACTTCCTAAGATTGTGCCTATGATATCACACCAACTCCCCAACATATTTATTTTGTTGAAAATATAGCTAAAATACAATTAAAATAATTAATATGTTGATATCATGTTCTCATTGAACAATAAATTGAGAATATAAGAAAAAAGAAACACAATTCTTGTTCACGAGAATGTGGTCCAATCGAATACATTGGGGGGTGGAAGCACATTTAGCAATTGATTAGGGATTGACTTATATTGATTTCTTTTTATTTGAGAATTACCTTATTTTGGAAAATGGGCTGCCCCAATGGGTTGAACAAACTTGGGTGAACCACTTTAACCATGAGGGATTTTTTATAGAATTATTTTATTTGCAAGCATGAGTAGGCAAAAAGAAATAACATTGATGGTGGTACCCCTATCCAACATTCTAAGACTATGGCATTGCACTCTTTTGCAGCTTTTACCATGCCCTTGTTCTCAATTATTTTGTTGATCATGACTTCCATACTTTGCTGGCAAGTAAATCAAAAAGCACCGTCAAAGGCAAGGTAAAAGTGGGCGAGCTTCTCCATGATAGAGGCAGGCAAAGGAGACAGGGTTCTTGGAGATGGAGTCTCCAGAGACAGTCCTAGACGGGGTTCTGAGACAGTCCTAGACAGGGTTCTTGAAGGCAGAGGCCCTTGTCGCTTAAATTAGAGAGGAGAGTATGAGGAGGCGCCAAGCAGACGACAGCAGCGGAGGAGCCATATTATTAAAGATATTCATGGTCTTGTTTTTGTATGTAACTTGCATGACAGAAGACTGCAAAGGTTCATTAAGGATGACATCTGAAGTTCCATTTCATGTGTGAAGAATCTGTTCCTGGAAGCAGCTAGTTCGACCAAAAGCAACATCAATGATGACACGGTTTGTTGTTCTCATCAGTTCTTAAATTCTTTGTATCATCTGTATATCATGAATTTCTTGATTTGGTCTTAGCTTATATTTTCGAAGTTTCTAGTTTTTTAAGAAGCATGATATTGTGATATAATTAAATGTCCTCCAGTTGATTATGGAGAGGGAGGATTTTTTGCTAGTCTAGCAAAGGCTGGTTCAGCCAGCCAATATACTTCTTTTTTGCTTTCTCAAATATCCTTATGAGGTGAGATGAGATCGCTTGGCTCAGATGGGGAGACCATAAGCTTGTGGGTCTTTCTTTGAGCCTGCTTAGTTTGTACTACTGAATGATTTTTCTCATGGCAGGCTTCTGGTTGGCTCCATGGAGATCCCATATCTTCTCGGTTATATTTATCTTGTTAGATTCACATTATGATCATTAGAACTTGATTATGAACTGTCCTGATGGCATAATCCTGTCATCATTATGAGTGGAGGTACTGTGATGGTGATGAGAGAGGGGAACATGATGAATTTCTACTTTAATTACCCTTGTGGCATTGCTTCCCAAGTAATTTGTGCCTGCAAAAGGTCGTGAATGAGGAGGTCTGCATGGAACTCTAATTTAGAATAGAATGGTTCCCCCACGGAATCAAATGTTGATTATATTGTCTTATCAGAATTTGCTGTAAAGTCACTATTTGCTTCTTCGGCACTCCATTAGTATATATTGCCTCCTGAAACACAATTTATGCTATTATGTCACAATACAAAAATGGAAACTCAAAATAAAATTTAGTAGCTGAAGTTTTTGGGTGTCCATCGAATTTTAAATTCATTGTTTCTTTCCTAGATCACATTAAAATTGTTTAGCTTCATGAAGTGTTCGTATCTCACTCTAGCATTGACAACATTCTTCCCAGCACAAAACAAGTTAATGGAAAGAGTACAAATATGAAAGATATTATTTCTTTTGGGAACTTCATACTGCTCTTTAATCGTGCACAATGAAATATTCTAGATTCAAAGTTACATACAATTTGACATAGTTTTGATCATTTAATAAGCTAACACTAGTATCTCACGTGATAAAACTCTACAAACACACTAAAAATAAAATATAACAACTCTTGATTTTATATAGTAAGTTGATTCAAACTTGTTTACATAATGTGATAACTCTTTGAAACAATTGTTAAAAATTAACCTTCAAAAGCTTGAGAGCCTTTGATTTAACCTATATTCCACAAAAAAATATAGTTGTGCTTAAAACTATTCAAATAAAAATCTTTGAAACTGAAATATCCACATTTTTATTTTCACATAGTAGAAGTAGAATGTATATCGAAAACACATTAAATTATAAGTCAACATATAATATAGAATAGTGAAGAAAATAATAAGCATAGTCCCTACTTGAAATACTTATTATATAAATCCAATACATATCCCAAGGTAAACAATAATATAAACATTAACATCAGCAACAAGCTATATGATGATCAATCATGGTCAAACTCCGATTGCTCAAGTTCTTACTCAATCCACTAAAGCTAGGACGTTACTAGTACTTGTATCATCTATTTTTAAATTTGAAGTAAAATAGGAGTAACATTGATTTTTTTCTGTGTCAGGCTTATTTATGAAGATCTAGTACAGTTCCAGAGGCATTTAATTTCTCTCTCTTTATTTTGGCTTCTTTGGTCACTCTCCCATTTGATAGCTTACCCTCTGTCACCACTTCCTCTCCGGCACCCAATCTTCCATTACATTCTCAGTAGTTATCCAAACACATAACAAAGGTTTTTTTTTTTACTTCCATACATTCATGCATGTCGGCAGTTATCTCTTGACATTTCATAATCAGTAGCTTAATAAAGTTGGTAGCTGGCAGCTTGCCGTCAGAAGTTGGAAATCATAACACACCAAAACATATGAATACCCTCATACAAAATTTTCACAATATCAATTAAACACATCCTTTGTACTTACACTACCCAATATGCTATTGTAATGCCACAACACTTTCGGCTCAAATAGGCCTCTTTTACTTTCTAAGAACTAGACTGTGAGCTGTGAAGACTTGAGGCAAGTAACATTGTCCTTTCCATTCTGTTAAACAAAACAAAACTTTGGGGATGATGTTTTTTTCTAAAAGGGTGTGATGATGAGGGGAAGTACTCAAGATAGTGCAGGATGTGCATCGCATAGTAGAGGAAGAAGTTGCAACAAGGAACAAGGTAAGACAAGAGAGAGGTTGTGACAAGGCTAAGATGAGATGAAGAAGATGACATGATGAAGGAATGGCCGCAAAAAAGGATGAGAGACAATTTTCGCCTACAGTTTTTTTCTTCTTTGTAGGGCGGCAGCTGGGGGGGTTACTTTGTTTCATTTGTAAAGATGGAGAAATGTTGCTCAAAGGGGAAAGAAAAAACCACTTTCTTTTGGCAGAACAA
Source organism: Saururus chinensis (assembly GCA_035235625.1). NCBI lineage: Eukaryota > Viridiplantae > Streptophyta > Magnoliopsida > Piperales > Saururaceae > Saururus > Saururus chinensis. The sequence continues at coordinate 37,557,384 of CP141144.1, read as the reverse complement.
GGGATTCATGCATCATTTTGCTCAATTTGTGAATTGTGAAGGCTTAATGTGAGAAAATTTTCGCACACCATGCTGACTATGTATTTTAAAATTTACAAAATGATTCATTAGCATCATTGTAATATTAGAGCACGTAGCGGTGATAAATGCCGATGAATCATGCCTTGAGTGGTGCAATACACCTCCAACATGGTTTGTGACCAACACCTAGAATTTTCTCATGGATAATGATTTGAGATTTTATAACGTAAGGACATTAATGACTCCCCAAATATGTTAATGTCTAGCTGTCATGCACATAGTGGTGATAAATGCCGATGAATCGTGCCTTGAGCGGTGCAATACACCTCCAACATGGTTTGTGACCAACACCTAGAGTTTTCTCATGGATAATGATTTGAGATTTTATAATGTAAGGACATTAATGACTCCCCAAATATGTTAATGTCTGGCTGTCATCAACTTTATTCCTTATGAACACTTAAAATGATGGTAATGATAACGACATTATCATACCCCTACCATCGCATAATATTTCTTTCACCAAATCGCCTGCCTCTGGTTCCTCTTGCTGCGAATCTAGAATAATTTGCAAGTCACAGCAAGTGAAAGCGGCATGAGAGAGAATAGTTGATATGCAAGTTACCCTAAATGTAGATATGGAATAATTAGAATGAAGGGTGGCGAGGTGAACATCTACGATGGTGGAGGTGAGCAAGGTGTAACGACCTGTTTTCTTATTATGCCTAACCCGAGGAGTTAGGGGTAGTTATATAATTTTTGGATACATTTTAGAGGGTTTCAAGGACTCAAAGTAACGAGTATAACAAATCGAAGAACACATAAAATAGAGGTCAGAAGAAAAGGTGATGACCTCGTGAAGCATGCTAGCAATGTGTGGTCTAATTTTGAAGGGATCATCAATATGAGTCCATCGGTACTAAGAATGTGGTTTTTGAATTCAGGGTAGGAAGTTATCGCATTTTAAAATTGGGATATTATTTAAATAAAAACTTGTGAGAAATATAGTAAAATATTGAGAAAATGATGAAATTGTTGGCATTAGACACGTCGAAAGACACAGAGTGCGGTGCTGCATGGCGTGGGGCCTAGGGCCTACTTCATTGTGGTTGTCCCACGTGATGCACTGTTTGTCACGCGTAGGGGCATGCGTATTGTGGGCCATCTCCTGTGCGGTGTACTACGCGACTGTGCACAAATTGCAGTTGTGCACATTATGTGCGGGAGTGCGATGAGTGGCGCATGCATGCATGCCTCCGTTTCATAAGCGCACAGGTTTTCCTCTATAAATAGGAAACATGTGCAAACTTTCATAGGAGTTTTTTGGCCATTCTGAGTCCATTTTTGTCTGTTCAAATGGTGTATAGCTAATTCGAGGGTGATCTACCCAATGACATAGTTCATTTCTCTAGTTGACATCCGTAAAAAAGGGGAAATTTAGAATATAGTGGTTCCCTCACCAAATTGAAAGTTGATTATATTATCTTATCAGAATTTGCTTTACTACTCCCTATTTGCATCTTCAGCACTCCATTAATATATATTCCCTCCTAGAACACAATTTATGCTATTACTAGGGAGTTGAGGTCCCTTCTTGCTGCTAAAATACAATTATCATTTAGAACAGGATAAAGTGATGACTAAAGGAGCAACTTCTAGTACATAATATGATCAATGTATAAGTTGGTGAGAATGTCACTCCATTCTAAACTGGAGTCTTTTGTGGGCGTTCTCATGAGTTTTTATTGGCACAATTTACTTGAGATGTGTGTTATAAGGGTAGTAGAAATTCATCATTTTCATCTTTCTAAGAATGTCCCATATGAAACTATTTTTTTTCAACAACAAAAGATGTCTGAGCCCTTATAAGCAGATTAGAAGGGTCTTACATCCCATTGCCAATTGTCATGATTGGTAAATTGGGATAAATTCCAAGTGGGTGGCTAACAATGTAGGGGTTTAAACTCAGGTCCTCTCCATCCTAAGAGTGTGTCCATGATATCACACCAACTCCACAACATATTCATTTTGCAAACAAATATAGCTAAAATGTAATTAAAATAATTCATATGTCGATATTGGTTTTCTCATTTAACAACAAATGGAGAATATAAGAACACAATTCTTGTTCACGAGAAGGTGGCCCAATTGAACACATGGGAGGTGGAAGCCCATTTAACAATTGATTAGGGATTGACAACTTGATTTCTTTTTATTTGAGAATTACCTTATTTTAGAAAATGGGCTGCCCAAGTGGTGTGAACCACTTTAACCATGAGGGTTGAGCCAACTTGCGGCCAATTTAAGTGAATGGGAATTATCTCCTTGTCAAAATGCCTACACATCAATGATAGACAAGGGTGACTATGCTCGTTGCTAGTTTGTCAAATTGTTTGCAATGGAGTGTAAGTTACAAATTCAATAAAATGAGATTTGAAATTGGGCTTCTAACTTAATCTAGGCCTAACAAACTATAAAGTTGAATTTAAGTAATAAAATAAATAAATAAAATTTAGTCTTTTCACATGAAATCATCTGTTTATTAATTTTCATCTAGATTTCAATTCTAAGTTGTCCCTTTAGATCAAAATCCTATTTTATTCAATGAAATCTGAGTTGTGTGTGTGAGATCAACTTGCCTCGTGGATCTTTTATTGAATTCTTGATCACATTTGAATCTTAAATTGCTCCTTTGTAAGCAATAAATTACTCCTTTCATCCTAAATTAATAAATCCATTTGGCAAACAAGTTTATTCTTTATCAGTAGCTCCGTTTTTAAAATTTAAGTAGTTGGGTACTTAAAAAAGAGTATAATATACTTAGTTTTCTTTTGGCTTTCACCATTTAATAAAAATTACTATTTTTTCAAATGCAGTTATTTATATGGGATAGAGGGAGTATTAAACTACTAGAGTAAACCACACACAACACAACGACTCAATATGCTAGATTCAAAGTTACATACAATTTGACATAGATTTGAACATGTAATAAGCTTACACTCGTATCTCACTTACAATCTCTCTTTTTGGCTATTCCGTGATAAAACTCTACAAACATACTAAAAATAAAATAGGGAAAATTATTTAAATAATAATTTAAAAAATAATAATTACCAATTCAAACCACTTTGGGAAATATTTCCCAAAGTGGTGTTGGTTTTCGCCACGCAGGCGCCAGCAAGCAACTGGCGCCTGCATGACTTTTTTTTTAATTTTAATTAATTTCAACATTTAGAACGATGAAAGCAAGGTTAAGTTGATTTCGTCATTCTAAATGACGAAATTATTTTTAAAAACATTAAGTGATTTCATCATTTAGAAGGACGAAATCATGTTAAGTTGATTTCGTCCTTTAGAAGAACGAAATAACATAAATTTTAAAAAAAATGCATGGAGCTGTACATGGATAGACGATTGCATGATCTTGCTGGCATCGTCAGGCTAACGAGAGTGAGGTCGACGATGCCAATGCCCCCTCCAGGGGTGCTAGAGCTATGGTCAAAATCCTAGTAGAAGATCTAGCGGAAGGGGTCACATTTGTAGATGAGGAAGCCGCAGTCGGCGCCGGTGGCGAAGCAGCCATGGTCCTGGTTGAAGGAGAGGTGTAGGAGGGTGGGGAGGGAAGGGGAGTCAGACTCGGAGTTGGGGGTAAAAGATAAAATGATCAATTACATGGTGCACGTCTTATATATTTATTATAATTAATTGACTTTTATTTTTCATTTATGTTATGCAAGTATGTTGTTTTATGTGCAAGCTGTTTGAAACCTTTAGAAACCATCTAAGTATGGTGATTTTGTCGTATGGTTATTTTTGTATGTGTTTTTGTATTTTTTTGTCATGATCATTTGCACCAATGCTCTAGCAGCATGCTTTTCTATATGTAAGTGACCTACTATTTTGTTTTATATGTAAGCAATGTTTTGTTTGAACTGGAGAGTGCTGACTTTTGACGTAGAGAGTGCTAATTTTTTTTACAAAATGCTGATTTTTTACTATTTGATGTGCTTTTTACTATTTGACGTGCTATATTAAGTGCTGATTTTTTACTGTTTGATGTGCTTTTTGCTGTTTAATTGTACTAAGTGCTGATTTTTTACTATTTGATGTGGGTGCTAATTTTTTACTATTTGACCTGATGTACTATGCTTTTTATTGTTTGACATGTTGTACTAAGTGCTAATTTTGTACTGTTTGACATGTTTTTTACTGTTTAACGTGCTAATTTTTTGTGTAAGGGTGGTGATTTCATCATTTTGAATGACGAAATCACATGAAACGTGCTGATTTTATGTGTAAGTATTGTGATTTCGTTATTTTGCACGAAATTTAAGTATGATACCCAAGATGCTTAGAACTCTGTGGACTCAGCACCCAAGATTTTTTTATTTAATATGGTTTAGGTGAATGATTGCCTAAGTGACGAGGATTTTGTATAAAAGAAGCTTTAATTCATCCCTCCGTGATTTTGTCCCCTTTTTTTAAAAAAATTCATGTGTTTTGGTCCTTCTAAACGACGAAATTATTTAATTTTTTAAAAACGATTTCATCCTTCTAAATGACGAAATCAACTTAAACATTGATTTCGTCGTTTAGAACGATAAAATTAATTAAAATTTTAAAAAAAGCCACGCAGGCACTGCGTCGCAGGCACTGCGTGGCGAAAACTAACACCACTTTATGAAATATTTCCCAACGTGGTTTAAATTGGTAATTATTTTTAAAAAAATTATTATTTAAATAATTTTCCCAATAAAATATTACAACTCTTGACTTTACATAGTGCGTTGATTCAAACCTATTTACTTAACATAATGACTCTTTGAGACAATTGTTTGAAATTAACCTTTAAATGCCTAGCAACCTTTTATTTGACCTGTATTCCACAAAAAATATATTTGTGCCTAAAACTATTCAAATAAAAATCTTTGAAATTGAAGTATCCACATTTTTATTTATACAAAGTACTCTTTTTTGTTACTAATTGGTAAAACTAGAATGTATATCGAAAACACATTAAATTATAAATCAACGTATAATATAGAATAATGAAGAAAATAATAAGCATAGTCCCTACTTGAAATACTTATAATAGATAAATGCAATACATATCCCAGGGTAGACAATAATATAAACATTAACATAAGTAACAAGCTATATGATGATCAGTCATGGTCAAACTCCGATTGCTTGACTTGCTGACTTACTCAATCTACTAAAGTTAGGACCTCACTAGTACTCGTACATCTGTTTTTAAATTTGAAGTAAAATAGGAGTAGCATTGTTTTTTTTTTTTTGTGTCTGGTTTGTTTCTGAAGATCTAGTGCAGTTCCATATGCATTATATATTTCTCTCTCTTTATTTGGTCTTATTGGTCACTCTCCCTTTATATATCTTACCCTATGTCTCCACTTCCTCTTCAGCCCCGTCTTCCATTACATTCTCAATAATTATCCGAACACATAACAAAGTTTTTTTTTATTTCCATATATTTATGGATGTTGTCAATTATCTCTTGACATTTGATACTCGGTAGTTAAGAAAGTTGGTAGCTGGCAGCTTGCCGTTAGAAGTCGGAAATCATAACACATCAAGAAATATGAATACCCTCATACAAAATTTTCACAACATCAATGAAACGCATCCCTTGTACTTACACTACCCAATACGCTATTGTAATGCCACAACACTTTCCGCTCAAATAGGTCTCTTTTACTTTCTAGGAACTAGGCTATGAGCTGTGAAGACTTGAGGCAAGTAACATTGTCCTTTCCATTTTTTTAAACAAAACAAAACTTTGGGGATGATGTTTTTTTCTAAAGGGGTGTGATGATGAGGGGAAGTACTGAAGATATGGCAGGATGTGCATCGCTTTGTAGAGGAAGAGGTTGCAACAAAGAACAAGGCAAGACTAGAGAGAGGTCGTGACAAGGCTGAGACGAGATGAAGAAGATGACATGACAAGGTAGAGGCCGCAGAAAAGGATGGGAGACAATTTTCCCCTACATTTTTTTTCTTCTTTGTAGGGAAGCGGCTGGGGGGGGGGGGGTACTTTGTTTCATTGGTAAGGATGGAGAAATGTTGTTTGAAGGGGAAATAAAAAACCTCTTTTTTTTTGTTGGAACAATGAATCCATGCATCATTTTGCTCAATTTGTGAGTTGTGCGGGCTTAATGTGAGAAAATTTTCAGTATGCGTTGTACACCATATTGATTGTGTATTTTACAATTTACAAAATGATTCATTAGTATTGTTATTTCATCAGAGCACCTAGCGGTAATAAATATTGATTAATCATGTCTTAAGTGGTGCAATACACCTCCAACATGGTGTCCCACACCCAAAAAAAATTCATGGATAAATGATTTGAGAGTTTATAATGTAAGGACATTAATGACTCCCTAAATATGTTAATGTCGAGCTGTCATCAACTTTATTACTTATGAACACTTAAAATGATGGCAATGATAAAAATATTATCATACCCCTACCATTGCGTAATATTTCTTTCACCAAATCGCCTGCCTTTGGCTCCTTTGACTGTGAATCTAGAATAGTTTGAAAGTCACAGCAAGTGAAAGTGGTGCGAGAGAGAATAGTCATGATGTAGATTACCCAAAATGAAGATATCTAATAATTAGAATGTAGGGTGGCAGAGGTGAACATCTACAGTGGTGGAGGTGGGCAAGGTGTAACGATCCATTTTTTTATTACGCCTAACATGAGGGGTTATGGATAATTATATAATTTTTGGATAATTTTTAGAGGGTTTCAAGGAATGAAACCTCATATGTATGTATATCTCAAAGTAATGAGCATAACAAACCAAAGAACACATAAAACAAAGGTCGGAAGAAAAGTTATGTCCTTGCAAAACATGCCACATAGGCAGGACCCACTTGAGAAGTGCTGGATAACCTACCAATGTGTCGTCTAGTTTCAAAAGGATCGCCAATATGTGTCACGCCTAAAGTTTTTCCACACATTTACTTTAAAATTTTACTTCAATGAGAAAAAGAAGTAGCACTCCATCTCCAAGCCCAACGACATGGAGATGTGGATCAACATTGACGGCATGGTGCTAATCTACAAAGTTTAGGTGCTGGAAACAAGCTCATGAGTCATGAGACGATAGTTGCACAGATGACTGTGACAGTAATACTACTCGGTTGAGAGCTATGCGTAGGTGACTCAGTTTTGTTTGTTTCTATATGCATGGAAGATATGACACCAGAAGGCAATGGAAGGGAGGAGCTGATAACGATTTGCTTGGGTTGATGAAACTTGTCAGAAAAACTTTGGAGAGGGGTATCTTGGGTATTAAAAAAATTAAATCATGCAATAGCAAACTTATAATATTATTATCCTCTTACAAAATTTTTAACAAAAAAAAGGATTAATTCCTTAATATATATAACAGACGGACTGATTTGGAATTGAATTTGAACCAAGTCACAAGACCTAGTCATAAATTTTTCTATTTTAAGAACCACAGATTCACTTCAACTGTGGCTTGAGGAAAAAACAAGCCAATTCATCAAAAAGTTTAAGCCAAATTAGACAAGCTAGTTGAATCACCAATTCAATGTTATTTTTGTACCTTTGCAAATATTAGGATGAGAAATCTTACTAGAATGATTATGATCGAATCAAGCAAGTTACTCCGTCTTTAAGACAGAATCCGCCCTCTCCTTAACTATGCTTAGGACTCTTAGGCGTTTGCCTCCCAGGATAAGACAATTAACCACATACTATTAGAGCACATCTAACACAGTATATACAATGAACAATAAAATATATGCTCTCACAGAAATAGAAACGGACGGAAATCCAGTGTCAAATTTTTACAAAAATGATTTTTAATAATTTTATAGGAAATCCCGTTAAAGACAACCTTTCCTGTTCAAATGGATGCATCCATCTATTAATGAACACATTCTTTAGTAAAAACAAACTGGACCCATTTTGGTTAATAGAAAATCAAACCAAATAAATAGAAAACCAAACTAAATGAATTTGTCCCAAAAATATTATCTTGTTGACCTAACCCGACCTGGCTGGATGCGGGTGCAAACCAAATTGAATCTGTCGTACGGCAGCATGTGTGTGTAGGTTAGCCCACCTAGGTGCATTGGTCCAACATCTCTCTCCCCCACAAAATTGGGTTGGCACAAGGGCCTAACTTGAAAAGTCAAACTAATGCCTTATATACCAACACCATCATATTCTTCTAGGTGATGCAAGACTATTCACTTCTTCAACCAATTCACATATGTGATTCTCATTCAACACAAAGTGGGTTTGGGCTCTCTACCATATGTGCTTAACCCACTTAAGTAATATGAGGTTGACCCACATAAATATTATGAGCTTAGCCCATGTAAATAATATACCCACCTTAATGATATGTGCTTAACCCATTTAATACAATGCCCACTTCTAACAATCCCCCATATGAATGAGAATTGGCTGAATAACTATGCAAAACAATGCAAATAAACCGTAAAAGAAATATTGAAAATATCATGCATAAGGGATAAGTAGCTTTTGGCTTTGAACTTTCCCTTGTGAAAATTATCGGGTCTACTAGATAATCAGTGAACATGATGTCTTGAAGTATTCATCCGTTTGTATAAACCGAGATAATAGAATTCACACAATCACTTCTCAAACACTGTGGTTCTCATGATTATGCTCATTTCAGCCCTAAACAAACCTGGTTTTCATGAGTGCTCTAGAAGATTTAGCCTTGAAATCCTCTTAGAAGCGGCCTCTTCACACTCATGTAGATGATTCTTATTAGGAGTACCCTGCAATACCCCACTTGAACGAATTCAAGCTATAAGAACCATTAAAAGCAAAGTTTATCCTAATTCACTCCGCAGGCATCACTATCTCATCATAGGAATGAGGACAAAATTTTATCTCAATAGTGATTCCCCTTGAATCCCCCACAATTCAATTGTCCCTTTGAGCCTAGATCTTCGGATCTCCAGTCAACTAGGTTGGGTTGCCATTATGGTGACTCTTAATGTATATGCTTCAAGCTCATTCCCCTCAATGGACTGCTCACTTGTTCTTTGGTCAATCCCTTAGTAATCGGGTCCATAATATTTTCTTTTGACCTAACATACTTAATGAAAATTTATTCCACTAGAGAGCAATTGTTTTATGGTATTGTGGCTCCTACATATATGTTGAGATTTACCATTATACAAGTAACTTTTTGCTCTTCCTATAGCCGATTGACTATCACAATAGATGTATATAGGTGGTACAAGTTTCCCCAACATTGGAATATCCTCTAAAAAATTACGAAGCCACTCAGCCTCTTCGCCTGCTCTATCAAGCAACAAATTAAGATTCCATTGCCGATCTTGCTATGCACGTTTGTTTCGAGGATTTCCAAGACACTGTTGCACCTCCAAGAGTAAAGACATATCTACTTGTAGATTTTGAGTCTTTTGTATCAAATATCCAGTTTGTATCACAGTAACCCTCTAGTACTTCTAGATACCTAGTATAATGCAGCCCATAGTTAAAGGTATATCTCAGATATCTAAGAACCCTGACTATAATCTTCCAGTAGTCTACCCCTTGGTTACTATTAAATCTATTCAGTTTACTCACTAAGTATGTTATGTCTGGTCTCGTACAATTCATGATATAATTGAGACTTCCAATAATTTGATAATATTGATGTTGTGATATGCTCTCACTCGTGTTTTTGCTTAAGTGCAATGTCATATCTACAAGTGTTTTCACTAGATGATTATCATTCTTATTAAATTTGTCTAAGATTTTCACAATATAATGAGATTGAGATAATACATATTCATCAGATGTTCTTGTGATTTTCATCCCTATTATGACATCTGCAATACCCATATCCTTCATATCAAACTGTTTGTTCAACATCTTCTTAGTAGCTTTAATGATATCATCATTGCTAAAAATAATGATCATATCATCCACATCTAGGCATACAATAACATAGCCAACAGGTCTTTCTTTGACATAAATAATTTGTCAGATTCATTGATTTTGAATCCATTTGACATCATCATTTTGTCAAATTTTTCATGCTATTGTTTAGGTGTTTGTTTAAGCCCATAGAGATACTTAACAAGTATACACACTTTGTTTTCTTGACCATATACAACAAACCCTTCAAGTTGTTGCATATATATTTCCTCATTCAAGTCACCATTGAAGAATACAATCTTCACATCCATTTGATGTATTTTAAGATTATTCAAAGCAGCAATAGCGATTAACATCCTAATTGATGTTATCCTTGTGACTGGTGAATATGTATCAAAATAATCTTAACCTTCCTTTTGCTTGTATCCTTTGATAACAAGTCTAGCTTTATATTTATCAATTGATTCATTAACTCCCAAGTATGATTTTGCATAATGGATTCAATTTCACTATTTCTGCTTCCTTCTAATATTGTGTTTCAAGAGATTATATGGCTTCTTTAAAGCTTTGAGACTTATTTTCCAACAAATAAGTTAGAAAGTCTGGACCAAAGGATTTTGATGTTCTAGCATGTTTGTTGTGTCTAGGTTCATCATTCTCTTCCTCTTGGTCTTCACTATTGTCCTATTCAACATCTAAAGTTCATTTAAGAGAACTTTTCTTTTGTGTAGAATTACACAAAAAAATATGTTCAAAAAATGAAGCATTCCTGGATTCAATCACAGTATTGACATTTACATAAGAAATATCCAATTTATGAATAAGAAAGCAATATGCACTACTATTATTGGCATAACCAATGAATACACAATCAATGGACTTTGGTCCAATTTTAATCCTCTTGGGATTAGGGACCACCACTTTTGCTAAACACCCCCACACTTTTAAGAATTTGTAGGAAGGCTTTTGACCTTTCCATAGTTCATATGGTGTATGGAAGGTTTTCTTATGAAGTATTTTGTTAAAAATGTAATTTACTGAAAGCAAAGCTCCCCCCCACATGATCTGGGGTAACCTAGAACTTATTAACATGACATTCATCAATTCTTTTAAAGTTCTATTTTTTCGTTCAACATCTCCATTTTGCTAAGGTCAATAGGGTTTCATCTTTTGGTGTATTATACCATGTTTCGAACAGAAATCACCAAATGGTGATTCATATTCCCCACCTCTATCATTTCTTAGAACTTTAATTTTCTTGCCAAGTTGATTCTTAACCTCTATTTTATATAATATAAACATGTTAATAGCCTTATCTTTACTTCTCAGCAAGTAAACATAGCAATAACGAGTGCAAACGTCGATAAATGTAATAAAATACTTTTTACCTCCTCTTGTTTAAACAAGTTTTAAGTTACAAACATCATTGTGAATTAACTCAAGAGGTTCAGTACATCTTTTAATACTTTGGAAAGATTTCCTTGTTAATTTTGATTCTACACAAGTTTGGCATTTATTATTAGAGTCAATATTAAATTGAGGCAGATATTCTATATTAATCAATCTTTGTAAAGCATCATAATTAACAAGGCCTAATCTACCAAGCTACACATCACATGACTCAATCATATACAATGAAGAAGCACTCGCATTCTTAATAACAGAAATATGTACAATAGTGAGTACATTGAGCTTGAAAAATCCCTCATTTAGGTACCCTTTGTCCACATACATTCCACTCTTGCTCAAGACAAATTTATCTGACTCAAAAACCAACTTGAACCCATTCTTGCTCAGCCATGATCCAAACACTAAATTCTTTTTAATTTCTGGCACATGTAGCACATTGTTGAGAGTGAGCTCTTTGCCTGAAGTCATCTTGAGCACAACCTTTTCAATTCCTTCAACCTTTGCAGTATAAGAATTGCCCATAAATAGCTACTCACCATTCTCCACGGGTTGATAAGTAGAGAACATCTTCCTATTAGAACAAACATGACGAATAGCCCCGGTGTTTACCAACCATTCTCTAGCGTTCGTGACCATGTTCACTTCTGAAATCACAGCGGAAAGGTTGATGTCATTCATATTGGTGGAGAGATTCTCCACTTCAGTCATGTGGGCTTGTGCCTTCTTCTTCGTGGAATCATCTTGTTTATTCCGTTTGTGACAATCCTTAGCCTTATGGCCTATCTTGTCACACACATAGCACTTACCCTTGAACTTGGCTTTGTTAGAGTTGTTCAACTGTTTAGCAGGATACTTCCTCTTCTTGTTGTTGAAGCTATTGCCTTGATGCCCTTGTTCCACAACATTGACTTTGGCTTCTATGCCATGACCCCTGGTTTTCTTTTCATTAGCACGGTTGTCCTCTTCAATCCTTAACCTCACAATCAAATCTTCCATGTTCATCTCCTTTCTCTTGTGCTTAAGTAGTTCTCAAAATCCTTCCAGGAAAGTGGTAATTTTTCTATTATAGCTGCCACCTAGAAAGACTTACTTAAAGTCATGCCTTCTGGAAAGGGGAACATGACGAATTTCCACTTCAATGCCCTTGTGGCATTACTTCCTTTTGCGATTGTCACATAAAAGGAGGGCTATTGAATACTAATTAAAACAATCATGCAAGTATTCACAAATATTTATCAACTAATTTATCCAAAAAAAATACCGGAGAGAAAAGGAATTAGAACCCAGTTTAAGGTACGTTACACGTTGTCAATGTACGCTTACTCTAATATGTGTTGTGTGGACTAAAAATTCTTAAAAAAGAGAGATGCATGCATGGCAACTAAAGATTAATGTTGATTGCATTTGCTTTAGTTCACCATTTCCTACAAAGGTTTTAGAGTAATGCTACGACCAATGCATGCTCTATGTGTTTATCATGGCGTGCATCCTGTAAACATTCCTGGTGCGAGCAATCATGCCATTTATAAATATTTTATGTTAGGTAAAATTGCAAACGAATATCATGAGCCAGCCAATATGTGCATAGCATTTCCTAATTATTGAGGTGGCCACGATGATGAGAAACAAATACTGCTATGGATCTTAATTAATGGTCTTTCATGATGTTTGTGTTACCCATTTAACTTGTAACTGAGTAATATTAAACCTTCTCAGAAAAAAGAAAACTAACAATCGTATTAAACCTCATGCATTAATATAATCCAAACAAAACATGTTAATATATCTCATTATCGTTAACTTCTGTTAGAACTTTGAATTTTCTATAATTTACATTTCACTACACTATACAAGCTTCAGGTAATAAAAAGATTTTTGACCATGGGCCACGATAATGTTGATATGTGAAGTAATTATCATACAATTCTCTATATCCTTTGCCCCTTATGCTTTACAAAATTATCGGGTTCAATATTCACAACATAAATTAAGATGGTGTTAGACAGAGGGCATGAGTTTAAAAAAAAAACGAGGTGCAAATTTAGTGGAACGGAGAAATTATAATTGTTTAATTAATTTCATGACGGAAAAATTAGAATGTTCAACTATATATGAGAGATTTTTTTGTGAACTGTTGCGAATATTCACCTGAAAACGCTCTTACTTTCTCATCATTTGGTTCTCCTCTTGAATCATCTTCACTGTTGTCTCTGTAGTTCTTGACCTTGAACGTAGATGTGAATAAACAAACATAACCATCATGCATGCAGAATATGGAATTATGGGCATTTCATAAAATATATAGCTAACTGAAACAGAGAAAGAGAGCAGATCAAACTATGTTGCTTACCATGGGTGGTTCAGTGGGTGCCAACTTTCTTGAAATTTTTCTGACAGGATTCACAGGAAGATGAGCTGCACCAGCTGTAACTAGAACCATATTAGAGGGAGAGAGAGAGTTAGATAGAGAGAGAGAGAGAGAGAGAGGCATTGCCTTGTTCCTGAGACGTTTGCAGCAGCTGATTCTGTTGAGAACAGCAAGGAGTTACCAATACAGTAAGCCAAACGGTAAGAGTTATAATGATCAGAAGAACCTCCATTAATTCAGCGTATTAGGACTACTTACACTCCAACCACTTTGACAAGTTGGGTTATGCTTAAATATGGTCTAAGTGCCCAATGATACAAGTACAAAAAACTCAGCTCGGGCTTGAGGCAAAATCCTTAAAAGCTGCTAATGTCTTTGCACATATCGAGAGTAATGTGTCCAACAAAAGCCTTCAGAAGAGAGCTAGGAAACAATCCACTACCAAAATCTCGAAAACATGTTTTGTCGCTCTCTATAGCAACCTCACGTGAATGGGCGTTCTTTGCCATATTGTCTAGGGGCTCCACTTAATTATCTATACATCGGCACTATGCTGCTTTTGTAATTACATGTAATTCTATTGAAGAAGAAAGAAAAAAGTGAAGAGTTAGATTAAATGAAGAAAGAAAAATATAAAGTTCCTATATTAGTCCGGATATATGTTGGCACATATAATTTCTCAAATGGGCAACCCTGGGGGACAGGTTTCAAGGAAATTTACAATACTTAAAACAAGGGAATAAGAGCTTTCGGGTTTAAAAAGATACTTCTACAAGCTATACAAATGTAGCTCAGTTACCTGTATACTGTATAAAAAATTCAGTACAAATGATCCTTAGTTTAGGAAACTAAATTTAAGTGAAGATACAACTAATTTGAAAGCTACCAAAAAATGGTTCTAAAACAATATATATATTGGAAAGTTAAGTTCTTGAAAGATTTCAAGTCAAACTAACTACCACTCATATAAGGACCTGTTTGGTAGGAGAGAGAAAAGAGAGGGGGTGAGGAGAGAGAGAAGAGAGGGGAGAGAGCTAAAGAGAGAGGGGGCGAGGAGAAAGAGAAGAGAGAGGGTAACAATTAGTGCATTGTTTCTTGAATGGTGTCAATTGCTTTGTGCATTATGATAGTCTTTATTGGTTAAAGGTCAGCCCATGTTTGTGAGTTATGTTATATTCAATACTCTTTACATTACTTTACATGTGTCACTGTATATTGATGTTATGCATGTTGGAGTCCTATGTCTGCAGATTCTCGACAAGCAGGTTGTCTCTGAGTGAATATAGATTTTTTAGTATTAATTATTGAACAAGGGTTGTGAGATAATTAATAACATTATTTGTTATTGCTTGTTAATTAGACAAATGGAACGATTAAAGGACTTGCATAATATGTAGGTTGCTTTAAAATACTCAAGCATTGCATGTGTGATGCTATGTTTCTTAGTATAGTGTAGCTTTACGCAAAACTACGCTTGGATCCAATCTTGTTGGAAACATTAAAAATATTGTCTGATGAGTACGTAGGCAACTAACATCGGATGATATTGGCCCGATTAGAAAAACATTAATAAAATCTTTTGTCCTTTGGAAGCTCTTCTCTTGAAGGCGGAGAGGTTCCATTGTTGTTGTTGTTTGGTTTGGTTGGTTGCAGATTTTCTAGGCGATGATAAGTGTGACCAGGAGGCAAGCACAAGATGAAGTTCTTCATTTTTGCAACTCCTGTATGTAGCTATATCTTTAGTGTGAGAGTCAACTTGTTATTTATTTTCAAACGGATGACGGACTTGTACTTAGATGGAAGAGTTGTTCTTATTGAATTTTGAAATGTGTAATAATATTATATGATTTGATATTCATATTTGTGAACCCCAGTTATCATGACCTGGATATTTAATTGAATGGTTTGTTTTATATTTTAAAGAAAAAAATTCTCGTGACTACCGTTCATGTTAAAAAGGCTTTAAAAAATCTAGGTTGTGACACTATCGGATTGTGTTTTCTCCAATATGTAAATTATTGGAATGTTATTTGTGTTTGCTATCAGCATAATGGTCATGTTCTGATTTCGAGGTGTGGTGGAGAGCGGTTTGGGCGAATTGCGATGACACAATTCATTTAAGGGGGAAGAATGTAACAACCTTTTTTCTGGCTACGCTTAACCTAGGGGGTTAAGGGTAATTTAGTAATTTAAGATCAGTATTAGGGGGTTTTATTAGGTTAAATCCCCGTACTTGGGTAGAGCTCATAGTAACGAATCAAAGAATACACAAAACGGAGGTCAGTAGCAAAAGTTATGACCTCGGGAAGTGTGCTATATGGGCAGGACTCATTCACAAAGAGTGGGATAACCCACACATGTATGGTATTGTTTCGAATGGCTCATCGATACGAGTCCATCGGTACCAAGAACGTGCGATTCCGACTTCTGTGTAGCAAGTTATCATGTGTTGAAGTTTGGGTATTTTTGGATTAAAATAATATAGAAAAATATTATTTTAATCATGTAAGGACAAAATAGCTGGCATCATCTACACCGCCTGATGCGTGGCGCCGTGTGGCCGAGGGGCGTGGTCCCATAGGATTGCGCCACATCCCGCACAGTGAGCCACACGTATGTTTGCTTTTAATCGGGACTAGGCCTGCATATGCAAGCCAGCTCCTGTGTGACATACGACGCGACTGCGAGCCACATGCTTAGCATGCAGCTGCGCTCTTTATGCCTGCGGCCAGCGTGATGCATGGGGGTGTTTTGTACACCACACCTTCTCCTCTATAAATTCGGATTTCGTTGAAATTTCCAAAAGAGTTTTCCGACTCGTTTGGAGTATGTTTTTCCTCTGTTGTTGAGGCGTTCTTAGCTAATTCTAGGGTGATCTCCTAATGACATGGTTCATTCCTCAAGTTGGCATCCCTGGGGGGGACAGCCTAGGGCTAGAGGAGGCTCTGTTTGCCACCCTCCTACCCTGAAGAGAGAGCAACGGCCGGGAGAGAGAGGGGAACTCCGTCCTCCATCACTGGGCCATATCAAGAGTTGTGGTCAGGAATAGGGGAGGCTCTATTCTCCACCGAAGGGCCACACAGTGTAAGAAACGCCCTGAGAAAGGGGAATTAAGGTTAGTATCGAAGGGCTCGTCGATACGAGTCCAACCTATAGCAATAAATCATGCTCTTTCTAAGTGGGTCCCACCTATATTGCACGTTTCTCAAATATCGTAACTTCTGGTCCCGACCTCTGTTTTGCCCGTTCTTTGATTCGTTGTGCTTGTTTCTTTGAGCTCTACTCAAATACGGAGGTTTCAATGGTTAAAATTGTTTATAATTTATTACAAAAATTACTAATTACCTCTAACCCCCTTGGTTAGATGTAATAAAAAAGCAGGGTGTTACACGTGTGATGCATGCGGTCTTTACTCAGTGATAGAGTGAGATGTGTGAATGTGATGGATCCGCTCTGGGGTAGAGTGAGGCATGTTATGGTGGTCGTGTGGTGCTTGTCTCTATGATAGAGCGAGATATGTGTTGTTGGTGTTTTATGGGTTTTCGTCTAACTCTGATTAAATATTTGGGTATATGTATGTATTGTCATATGATTTGATGTATTAGTAGCCAATAGGCAGAACTATGTACCCGATTGTATCAAAGTAACATCGTGGATGTTATCTAGTACATACATAGGCAACCAATGGTAAGGCAAAGTTGGCCTGATCCGAATTAGTTATATAATTAGGTTTGTTCTGGCCTACGTGTAATAGAGCTCTAAAGTTCCGAAGTGCATAGAGAAACGTGAAGACTCTCGCACTGAGTCTGCCACTCCTAGTCTGGTTTTATGTTTTTACATTTTGGGTTACCCAAAGCTTGGGTTACCTCTTCTGAACCCCCGACTCGGGTCGGTTTTCGGGTCGAGCCATTACAAGATCAACGATCATATAGCATGTGTTTATGCTATCCTCAACGGAACATTGCATCTCAGCCATGTGCACGCAAGGACTAAGGACCATTATTTCCAACAAGACCATAAGGCCAGATAGCCGGCCTGTGGGTTGGAGAGCCCCATCCCTCGGTGGATGGGCCTCTTGATATGATGACTAACAACCCAACAAGCCTTCCTTGCTTTTCATGGAAGCCAATTGCAGGGCTAGGCATCATACTAACAGCTCACCAAGTCCCCACATATAGCATAAGAGATTTCTTGCATTCTGCTAGAGTGGCAGCCAAAGTGGCTCTACGGGCAGGGTCCCTCCAAAGTTTGCCAAACGTTCCCTAAACACTCCACAAGACTCTGCAACACTATTTAGGGGGGATAAGATATCTTAAGACTTCAAATATATAATAGCCAACCAAGTGTCCTAACATGGCCAACTATGTGCATGCATTGTTACATCCATTCTACGCAACATTGTGCACACATTTTGTGCAACGTTGTGGCCTTCCCAACAACATCTACATACATGGTGTGCAACATTGCGGGTAGTTCCTGCAACGCATGCACACTTAGTTTACAACACTTCCATAATTGTGTGTGCCTTAACATGTGTCACGAATAGTACACTTCGTTACTTCGTGACAAGGGGCATGCGTCTTTGTGCCTTTGGCTATCTATAATTCTTCACAAATAAAAAGTCCTAAGGCTAAAGCTAAGGCTAGGCAAGAATAACATATAAATATCCTATAATTTGCTTTAAAATTTTTGAAATAAAAAATATGCTCAAATTTTCTATATTTCCCAAAATGCCCTTAGAAAAGTTTTGTCCAATTGACTCCAAGTTCTTGCATGTTGTAGTTCTCAATAAATTAAACAACTTATATAACTATACCTACAATCATTTTGAACCAAGAGGCCACAAATTTTAAAATCTCCAATTTTGGGCGTTTTGAAAACCTCCAAGTGAAAATCATCAAAATCTTAAGTTCAAATGACTAAATTGTGTGAAATTCGAAAGGAATTTAGATCTGTCTATTCTAATATTTTGACTGTTTAAATTCATTGAAAATTTCTTTAAAACCACTAAAAATTGAAATTATATGTGGCGAATCATACCTTTTCAGCATCAAAAACTGGAAATCAGTTTGAAAATCTCATGTGAAATCTCTCCAAATTATGCAAGATCACCATTTGTCACCTCATTCTTGATTCCTCAAGTGTTTGGAAGTGAATAGAAGTGAAAAGAGGCTCTGACCATTTTTAAAACGTTCTTTCAAGCACAAACCAAGTGGCCAGCGATCGATCATTTTTGATCATTTATAAAAATATTTTACAAAAATTATAAAAAAATTTAGTGAATTACAATGTTCAGAAACAATGATTTGCAATTGAATGCACCTCATTTGGATTTTTAAAAATTAAAATAAAATTAAACAAGATAAAATATGCAATGTTGAGCTCTTTGACTAATTTTTTTAATCACACTTATAACCAAGTACATCCATAGACTGATCATCATTTATAACTCTTCATAGATTATTATATTCCATTTTTTTGTGAATTTCAATTCTCTTTTCTTTATTTGAACATTTTAACTCTCTTTTATTATTTTTTGAAGAAACCATCACTTTTAACTTTTGTCTTTTTCACTCATGAATTTCGCAAGGTCCTTATTCAAAAAAGACAAAGTCAACTAGACTAACAAAGAAAAAGTTCTTATTTTTTATTCACTTATCTAAATTAAATTTACAAAAAAGCTTCTACAAGAAAGATTAAGATCAAAATCTTTTGCCCTTATATTTTTCTAAGTTATGGCAAATTTTTTTATAAATTCATTTTTTATGGCTTAGCTTTTTCTAAATCCTCTCAACTTGCATCATTTAATTGTTTTCATTCATGATAATTTTCTTTTTGAGTCAAGTGGTTGTGAGCTTTCATAATAGCCTAGGTTGACCTAAGTTGATAGCCCTTCCCCATTACCTTTACAAGAATAATTTCATTATAGAAATGATTGAAGTAAATAATTATAAGCTCATGAAACCTTACAATGATTTGAAGCCTTTGATTTCTAGATAAAAGTGTAACAAGTTCCTCCAATAAGCTCACAAACACTCCATGATAATATAAACTCTTAAATGAATTAATGTTTAAGAATTTTCTTTTGAATTTCAATCATAAATTTGACTTGAGTTAAACATAATATGTGAAAGTTTTGAAAATATGAGAATTCCACTTTCCTTGGTGCATTTCTCTATTAGTTAAAGCATATTAAGCCCATATTTATGGTGATTTTAGCTTGATTGACTATTAATAATCATCAAACCAAAGCTGAACTAATTATTTTTGTATTTTTTAACTACTTCTATTTTTTTATTTTTTTCATTTAAAGCCTATGAATAAAAAATAAATGTGAAAACAAAGTAAATGAAAAGAAAACTAAAAACAAATGTTTGTCTAAAAAGTAGGAAGATTTAACTCTTAGGACAAGAAATTCAAAATCTCTAGTAGAGATATTTGCATTACTAGCCTTGTCTAGCCAACCAATCCTAAGACAATAAAAGTGCATGTTTCTTAGCTTACCAAATTTAGATCTAAGGTTCTCTAAGTCATCTTTTCCAACTTAAATTTGCAAAGTTTTTTACCTATTGCTTGAGTTACAATCTTTATCTTTGCCTTGAAGTTCCCTATGATGTGATTTCACTTCTTTTACCTTCTTAGCCAGTTTATTCAAATATGAATGTAATATCCCTAATTTTCCTAGGTTTCAAAAATTAAATATGTGGAAAATAAGGTGTTTAAGCTATTGACATTCTTAGTAAAATAACTTCCTCCCTATATAGAATTTGTAGCTAAAACTAATTCTATTAGAAAGTAGACAGACAGAGCTTCGAAACAGACCAAGAACGCATGAATCAGAGTTTGGATGAGAGAGATACGACTCTTCGAGGTTAAACATATATTGTAGGGTCCGTTTACCCAAATTAGATGTGCGAATTATCTATTTAAGTCATTGCATGGGCTTGATCAATTAGTATTTCGAAATTGTGTTTTGGGGCACAATTTTGTTGCTAAATTAAAGAGATTCTGGCCCAATTTCTCATGGGATTAGGAGCCCTAATCCTATGCCTATAAAAATAAAGAATTAGGGCTTTTTAGGAGAGCTTTTGGACAGTGAAGGAAAAGGTGGAATTTTTCGGCGAGACTCCGGTGAAGCGTTGGTGATGGTGGATCAATGACAACTCGGCCTTCGAGGTAGGATTTTAAGTAGAGATTAGAGATTTTTCATTATGAAAATATAAATCATTTTTGGTAAATTATGTAAATAGTGATTTCTGCAATCACTTTTTACATAATTTTATTTAATTTTCTGACTGCAGGCCAGTCACCAGCCGGCCACCGACTGACCGCTAGTGGCTAGACCCATGGCTGGAGGGGCACGCCGGTCCTAGCCTTGGTGACGGCGGCATTGGATCTAGCTGTCATGGACTGCGTTCCGGGCACCCTACCAATTCCCTTTTTGCTTCACTTCCATGTTCATTTCTTTATTTTCATGTATTTTCTTTATTTTTGTTTTATGGTGCCACCATGCCCATACAACCACTTTGGCAGCTACTCCAGCCATATACAAAAAATCTCATATGCTATATAGGGGGAGTGAGTAGTTGTGTTATTGGTCATAGTGTTGTTGCACCCATTGCTTGTAAACATGTGGATAGTGAATGCATCTATTTTCCATGTTTGTGTTCATTCGTTTCCTTGCAATGTGACTCACTTTCTGCCCCCTACATCTTTTCTTTGCATGAGCGCCCGCAAGTGATTTGCACAACGCATCCCTGCAAGGCAAACCTCTCATCCCACGCAAAGGCTTGCTTGGTGGGCCTTTGGCCAACAAGCGCCGCACGGTCGGCTGCCCAAGAGGCATGTCTATGACACGGCTCCCTTGGCAGCGGTGGATTGGCTACCGCTGGGCCGTCACAAAAAAAAAGAGGCGCTTTGTTTCCCCGGCCAGCCGCCGGGCTGTGGCCAGACCAGGGCGGTCCGAATCGCCCCGTGATGGCGATCCCATCGGCCGTGGCCACCGTCCCGCCATGGCGGCCAAGGTGCGCCACTAGAGGCAAAAATGCCTTTGGACGGAACGGAGTAGGCACGGGTCTGGGTTGCACCGGCTGATTGCGTTGGTTCCGGAAGGCCAGATCCGGCCGTTCCCCGACGGAATTCTTCTGCCGGTACTGAAACTCCAGGCCGGTGGTAGCTAGATTCAATCTAGTTGCCGCCCTGCTGCACTGCAGGCATCTTCACGAGGAAGACGACCGGCAAGCGAGTCTGCGGGTCCGGCCCATTCCCGGGCTGAATCTATTGACCAGACTGGGTTAAAAAAATAAATTTAACACCCACTGAACCTGGTCCAGTTTAGTAGGGTTTAGGTGGGGATAAAATCTTACAAAATTACTGTTGGACCCGGAGAGGTGTGGGATTGTTCTGAACAAGTTTCAGCTGATGGAAAAATCCCAAAGACTATAAAATAACCCTTTTACCCATTATAGTTAAATTACCATGGGTAAACCATGGGTGAACCGGGTCCAGCTGATGGAACAAGTTTCGGGGCTACAGTTCAGGGGCTATGAGTGATCTTAAAAATTGAGAAACTTCTCAATGAGAGTGTAATGGGTAACCTAAATTTAGACCAATCTACAAGGTGGGGAAAAATATGAGTATGTAGATAATTAACTGTTCTACCACTAGGGGTAAAATAATTAATTGAACTGGGGTCAGTTCAAGGGGTTTATACCCCGTTAAATGGCAAGGAAATTTCCTCAGGTTCATAATGTTAAGATCTAAACCTTAAGATTAGTTTTGGAGCCATTGAGGTTCAAGGACGCCCTGAACAAAATGATAGAAATACCCCTATGCAAACCAGCCCGTATTCGCATGGATGTTATTAACAAGCCAATGTGATATTGAAATGTTTTGAGAGGTTAAAAACTTACCCAAGAGTAGAGAGGACCATATTCAATGTTAGATAATTACCTTAATGTCCTCAGGTGCATTATGATGACTTTTTTTAGGAGATTTAATAAGTTAACTCAAGGAGGGTTAGGGCACGAGAGTTCGAGTAATTATAATATCATTATTGAATTTGATTATTGGTATTATGATCTACTTGGACCTTTGTGGTTCTAATTGTTTATGTTGTTCTTTGTTTCAATTTTTGATATTGATGTTGTGATAGTAACTTATTACTAGTTGAAGATTATTGAAAGAATATTTATTTGGGTGGATAGTTTTGGATTGGGCGAGAACACCTAATCAAGATAAAGACTAAAATACCTCATAGGGGTCTAGGACTAGTTCATACAGTGAACAAAGCCTTTGACCTGACGATAAACCTCGGTTGATGAACCGATGGTAGTTTCGAGTTTTAAACCCTAGTCAAAAAGGGACTAATAGGGTTTGGGATAGTCATTCGGAATCCTGACTAATAGATGAGCAAGATAGGGTTCAAAATGGTTTTCTGAGTTTTAGCTCTATTGAGGAGTCACTGATTTGACCATGTAGTTGCACCTCCCCATTGGAGGGAGCTCTGCGTGAGCAAAGCTCACCATAGATCTATTAAGGATCTTTTAGTATACACACAATTGGATTATTTGACATCTTGCTTGGTTGGCTTTTCCCGCCACTTCTGTTCAGGTGCAGTTGTGGGTCATGCCCTTCCATTCCGGTTAGGTCCTTTTTGGGCTAGGAGGGGTAATGGTACTTCCTGGTGGATTCCAGGGGCCTGGTGGATTCCAAGGTGTTTCGTTATCATTTGTCACTTAGGTTGACATATGATGAGTCTGTTTGTCATTGGGATTAGATGGGAATATTAATTATCAAACAATGGTTCGAAGGATAATTAATAACATTGATTGGTATTGCTTGTTTAATTAGAACAAGTGAAACAATTAAAGGACTTGCATAAAATGTAGGTTACTTGAAAATATTTAAGCATTGCATGTGTGATGTTATGCTTCTTAGTATAGTGTCTTATTAGGCAGAACTACATCTAGATCCGATCTTGTTGAAAACATTGAAGATGTTGTCTAATGAGTATGTAGGCAACTAACATTAGGTGATGTTGGCCTGATTAAAAAAATATTAAATAACACTTTTGTTCTTTTGAATGCTCCTTCAAGGGGAGGAGATGTTTTATTGCCTATTTGGTCTTGTTTCCTTGCAGGTTCTTTAGATGAGGATGTTACGAGGTCGGGACATTAGTGAGCATTTGAGGACGATGTTGCATTAGTGGGATCTAGTTTCTTCCTTCTACAATCTTGTAAGTAATTGTAATTACTGGCGTGAGAGCCAACTTTACTTGGTTGTTTATTTTCGGACGGATGACAAACTTGTGCTTAGAGGGTTAACCTGTTATTTACGGAATTTGCACGTGTAATAATATCATATGTTTTGATATTTGTATTTGTGAACCTCAGTTATCACGACCTGATTATTTAATTAGATGATTTGTTTTGTGTTTAAGAAAGAAAAAAATTTATTGTGATTTATCGCGTGTCCTTTATTTTAAAAAGGGTTTGAAAAATTTGGGTCGTGACAATGAATTACCATAATTTTCCTTAATTTTTTATTTTTTTCATGATATGTTGACTAAGACAATTTGTGTTGTATTTAATAGCTTGAATTTATCTAATTAAGAGGGATTTATAATTTTCACCTTCCTAAGGTTAGACATTTGACCTTTATTCTCATGAGGATTTCAAAGTTTTGACACATACAAAATTGATAGCAAATATAAAAACAAGATCTAATCTCCTTAGCTACCACTTGAGAGTTTAATATTAGCAAATCACTAGAGTGTCTCTAATCCAATTATTTTGAAAAGAGAAAGACTATAAGATGTGACTTCAAATATGTAAAAAATGTGGCAAAAATAAAATTAAAAATCAATCACCACATCATGCATGCACCATCAAATAAGAGAATTAATGTGACAAACTACACTAACTAACATAAGGCTAAATCAAAGTATTAGAACTAAATTCTTACAAGACCAAACTACCAACCTTTACCTAATAGAAAAAACCTCTTTCTTTATAATATCCTAACCTTTAAGCTTCTCTATTAAACCTTAAAACTTTCTCTCTTTGAGTTTGTCTTTATTTTTTTCAAAGTGTTCACTCTTAACTTGTATTGGCCGAGATTTTTTATACATTTTCCTTAAAATTCACAAATTTATTTTGCAATTTAACAACTATAAATCGGAGGAAAAATGAGGAAATCAAAACATGTATAAAACAGTTTATAATTTAAAACATCATATAGTTAAACATCGTACCGCCAAATCAAATATCCTCAGGCATTACTCGAAAACAAACGTACAACTAAATTACCATGATCATGGATTTTTAAATACAAATAACTCCCAGGCGTCCCTGAGTACAAGTCCCATAAACAGTCTACTATTTGTTCCAAATTAAAAGTCTAGAAGATATAAATACTTAAATCTCACCAAATACATCAGATCGTGGCACCAACTATACTCTCATTGAGTCAAATATACTTGAGTCGAGAGGGAAACAATCCACCGCAGAAACAAGCGTCCATCTCCAAGAGCTCACCAACATAACCTGCAAAAGCCTCCCGAACAACGGGGCTAAAAAATTAGGGTGAGTATTTTCATACTCAATAGGAAAATACCTAGTAGGGGAATCCAAAACATTGAACTTGGTAAGTTCATAAAATACATGCGTTCATGCAACTCAAACATGAAATAGTCAATGTAATATAATCAAGTACATCTGCATATAAAATGCAAAACACACCAATGAAAGCAAACTTACACAAACACCCTTAACTAGGGTCTTACAACTTACTCATACCATCATACGTATACTCAACACCTTACACATACTCGTATGACCATACTCGTACAATCTTACACTTACAGTCCTTCTCAGAATCATATACTTACAATTGTGCTCAGAATCGTATACTTACTATCTTACTAAGAAACTTACACTTATATTCTTACTCAGAATCATCATCTTACAATCATACTCATACTCACACAACTTACACGTACTTGTACAACCTTACTCTTACAAACATATGCTTACACATAAACGTATTCTTATGTCTTCCTTAGGAGCTTATACTTACACTTACTCTAGATCTTAGATGTGCAACTTACGCAGAATCTGAAGCATACAACATACTCTCACTATCGTACACATACTACTGACAACTGAAGTTCATTACAGTTAACAAACTCCAATGTCAGAAAGGAAGGGAATGCCACAAGGGCATCACCTTAACCTTGGGGGAACAACTAGATGCCATGGACTTTTTCGAAGGCAAGGCACACCTATGCTCATGGGGCATAGGATCAAATAGGTAAGAGTAGATCCATGATACTACTTACCCAAGCGCGCAAATATCCACTCTCTAGGGCCATATAGTGCCAACTAAGGGCAGAAAACATACAGTGCCACTCTAGGGCAATAATCTTACAATGCCACTCTTAGGCAGAACATACAGTGCCATCTATAGGCAGAAACATACAGAGCCCATGAAGGGCGAAAACTTACAACGCTCTCAACAGAGTATCAAACGTCTAAGCTTAATACAACACACAGACCAAGTCAAAGCATACATCGCTCTCAACAGAGCATCAGACATCTGGTGCACTATATAGCACACAGGCAACAACCCGCAGGAATAACCACCATGACAAGACACAAGAAATGCTTAGCCGATTTATTATCGACTAGCCCAAACAGGGAACTTAATCCGTCGAACCCTCAGGTCTCAAACTCACAACGCTATTATTAGTTTTCTAATAATTCATGTTTGAATTAAGTAAGTTATGCGGTATAATTATGCCAAACTGACTCACAGTCCTTGACTGATCAAACCGAAGCTGAGCCTGATCGAAACCCTAGTTCGTCGGGGCAGCAGACTTCACTTACCTATCCAAGTCACAACATGGCTCACCATACACAGATCCTTACGTAATCATACATCCTTAGTCATCCACCTTACGATCAGACATCTTACTTACATCGTCAAACTGAGCTCCTCAGAGCAGATCCTCGTTACCCCCTTACTTACACCTCACTAATTATGCTTGCTTTTCACTTTATAATTTGTACGTTATGCTTGTACAATTATGCACACTCTTACCGTCTAACAAACCCCACATTGGGCTTCAAGCCTAAGTTGTCTTACTTACATAAACCAACCCCTGACTTTGCTCCACACCAAACCAATCCAATCAGCTCTATTCTTCGTCTGTCATACTTACGTTTGTCATCTTCTATCACATGCTTACCCATCCTCATCCGACTCCATACCAAAACCTTACCACTTTTTACCGTCCATCACCCATACCTCTGCCCACATACACAACTTACTCAAAATCACTAGCCATCACTAGCATGTCCATAATACGCATCCGTAGCGTACTAACATAATCACTAGCCATTACTAGCGCATACGCATTCCACATTCATAAAACATATGTACAACTCATACATATCAATCATACTTAGCACATGTATTACACATACATCAACCATACTTACAGCTCATATGCATGCCATATGTATCTAAACATACCATATAATCATGCTTATATGCACATCATGCAATTCCTAGCATGCTACTACTCATTCAAGCATGCTATCATGAAATTACGAGTTCAAAGCTCCCCTACCTTGTAATTATGACATTTGATGGTGAGCACACGATGGTGGCGATGTCGGTGGCGGAGTTGGTAGTCAAAACCATTGCCCAGCTGAGAGAGTTGTTGTCCCAAGGATTTAGGAAACGGCGGAACTACACACGGCCAAATAAGGTGTCAAAGTCAACATGATAAAATTTGTGATCCACAGCGGCACACTAGGGGCAGCTGGGAGAAAGATCGTGCTAACGAGTGGCAAGTGTGACCGAAAGGCAAAGTGTACTCACTAAAATTCGACTGACAGTTGAACAATACCCAACCGGTCACAAAACATTGAAATCGGCCGTCAATTTCGCGTTTACAAGGGCCTACACATGAGCAGAGGGCGTGGGGCAACACTCGAGGACAAAGGAGAGGTTGTGGAGGACTCAGATGTCAACTCCAGATGATGGCGGAGTCATCTGATGGTCAGGTGGTGCCAAAATGGCACCAAAACCATAACCCGCACACGCAGACAAAGGGAGGGGAGAGAGGGCTAGATGGTGTCAGCCGAAAACTCAGGAGGGCGGTGGGCCATACCCAAGGGTGGTGACCAACAAAGACGGCCTTTGCTGTTGCCGTGCCGAGGTAGGCCAACTAGAGGCCAATAAGTGTTTTGCAAGGGTAGAACGGTAAAAGGGCAACACATGGCACTCTCTATTGAGCGGTCAAGCACATAATCAGCAGAGGGGAACCTAGCCCATGCTGAAAGAAGAGGGGTGGTGCCACACTAGGGCGGCCAGCCATCTCCAGGCTGAGACCCGCCACACTAAGGTGGTCCAAAGTGTATTCGGCATCCAACGATGCTCGATGGCCCAAAATGGGTGGAAAACCCCGGGCACAAAGGAGCAGGGTTTACTGGTGGCTCTGGCCAACTCCATCGTGGCCCTAGCGGCCAGGAGGATCTATCTCTAGCCAGAGGTGACGGCCAAAGTCAACGGCGACATGCTGGATAGACAGCACAGTGAGGGACAGAGACCCTATTTTTCCAAATGAGAGCACTCGAGCAAGGGATGCGGATTGGGTTCTGACAAAGCGGAGGGAACAGACGCTCAACAGGGCCTGGAGGGGTGGCCCACTAGTATCACTGGGCCGAGGCAGAGCTGGACAAAGGTCCACACGGCCATGTCCGACGTCTGGTTGGCAGTGGTAGTCACAACGTCCAAAATGGACGTATACCAAAAATAGGGGCTGATCGGAGGGAAAAAATATGGCTAGGGAGGGTGGAGGCGGAATAGTGCTAGGGCCGGAAAACCTAAGTTGGGACGGTGGCTCAACCATTGCCAGGCCGGGGCAGAGCCAGATAGAGGTCTATCGTCCGTGGCTCGCAATTGCCGGCCTCCGTTCCACCAAAACCAAGCATCGACAGAACATTGGAGGTGGAGGCATCTGGCTGTAGGAGAAAGGAAGGGCGGAGGTGGAATAGGGCTGAGTGGGGTGGTCCACTGCCTTCGCTGGACTCAGGCAAGGCTAGACGGAGGTCCGGTCACCCATGGATGGCCGGTGGCGGCCACTGTTTACCCAAAACAGTGCATCAGTGAAACAAGGCAGAGAGGGGGAAAATGGGTGGGGCGGCGGAGCAGAGGCCACTGGGGCAGAACAAAACAGGGCAGAAGTAAATAGGAGGGCGGGGCGGCAGAGAAAAGGCTCACTGGGCCGGGAGTGGTGGCCTCCCACCGTCGCCGGCCCAAGGCAGAGCCATGGGCGGCCGGCCGGCCCTCGCCGGCTCACGGTAGTGACTGTACAAATGAAACAGAGAGAGTGAGGGAGCTAACTGGGAGTAGACAGAGCGGTGGGGTCGTGGGCGGCGCGGCCGTGGGTGACCAGGGCGGTGCCGAGGAGGCAGCCTGGCCATCGCCAGGCCAAGGTCGGCTGGCAGCCCGCCGGCGGCACTCCTCCGGTTCAGCCAAAACAAAGGGGGGTCGCACTGTTCTCTTCCAGAAGTTTTGGAACGGGCTTGGCCGAGCCTAAGCCCCTGTTTTGTTTTGTTTTTCTACTGCATCGTGAGGATTTGAGAAGATGCATTTGAAACCGGTTGTGTGTCTAAAACAATAAAGTCCACCGAAAAATAGAATTTGTCCACTTGAACAAGGACATCTTCCACTATTCCTCTTGGCTTTTTGATTGAACAATCAGCAAGTTGAAGTGTTATGTTGGTGGGTTTCAAATTTGCTAGACCTAATTGCTCATAAATAGAAAAAGGTAAAGGATTGACACTCACCCCTAAATCAAGCAAAGCTTTTTCAATTTAAAAATTCCCAATTACAGAAGATATGGTTGGATAACCTGGATCCTTGTATTTGGGTGGGGTATTGTGTTGCAAAATTGAGCTTACTTGTTCTGTCTCAAAAATATCTTATTTTGTACATGTAGCTTACGCTTGATTGTATAAAGGTCTTTCAAAAATTTTGTATAAACTAGAATTTTTTTGATGACATCTAAGAGAGGATTGTTAATCTTAACTTATTTAAAAATTTTAAGAATGTTACTATTTTGCATTAATTTAGAAGAAGATTGTAATATTTGGGGAAAATAATGAGGAATAGGAGAAACACAATTGGAGTTGTCAAGTTCATCATCATGCTTTGAGTTGAAGGATTCCTTAGGTTCAACAACCTTATTTGGAATGTTTTTGTTAATGACTTTTCCTTTCATTTATTGTCTCAATACTCTTTTACTCTTTTTTTCTTAGTTTTTCTTTCCTCTATTTTTTGTAATAATTTTCTTTGTTACACAAGGTTTTCCCTATGGATCCACCTTGTGTACTACAATTGGCAAGTAAAACAAATCAAATTGAACTTCACGAAACTTTTAGGGTTTGCTAGTTTGTTGTTATGTCTAAACCAAGACTATGAAGAAGTCAAATTCAGATTTATTTTACTTGCCAATTGTAGTAGAAAAGGTCAACCTATAGGGAAAGCCTTGTGCAATAAAGAAAATAATTACGAAAAATATAAAAGAATAAAAAATTAAGAGAGAAATAGTAGAAGAGTATTGAGGCAATAAAGAGTTAAGAAATCAATAAGATAAAACATTATGATCACTCTGTTCATCCTTCTCATCCATGGTTGTTCTCATTGTATCATCTGAGTTTGCTCTCTTTGGTGGATCTGTTGAAAGGTTTTTCGGTGAAGTCAGTTGATCTTGTGGTGGGGTCTTAGCTTGTGCTCTTCGTGATTATAAACCTTTTGCTCAACATGGTATGCTAATTCAATTTATTTGTTCTCTTTTTTGAATTCTTCACTCATCTATTTCTGTAACCGGGCGCTTCAGTTGCCGATGGTGGGTTCTTTTGCTGGTCCAGCAAACCTGCTCCTGTTCTTTTGCTGTTCTTTCGATAGTATTTTTGTTCTCTGTTCTGCCCAGTAGGAAACACCAATAGATTTTGTTGTCGTATCAGCTTATACTTCTAAAAAGTTTTTTCATGGCAGTATTCTGGTGTGGGTTTCATTAGCTTTTCTTTCCTTTTGCTTGAATTCTTACTCTTGACTTTGCCTAACTAATTTTTTATAGAATAATTTTATGCGCAAGCATGACCAGGCAAAAAGAAAACAATGCCTATTACGTACCGGATCTTTATTGATGTTAATGGTATCAGTTTTGGCCAGAATCACAGATTAGTATAACACCACCCCTCCGCCTTTTCGCCCAAAGGCTGAAAGAGAAGAGATGGAATTATTACCTTCTGGGGAATTGAGAAGAAGTTCCAGCTTATCCGTGTTTGCAATGTTACTTCGTATTCAGCAATGTATCTGACGCATTATTGTCTTCTGTTTCTGTTCTAGAGTAGCTATTCCTTACTTTGAATTTTTCTGACGTTTTGTTCTACTTCAATCTCTGTTTTGACGTCTGGTCTTGTTTATATTTCCAAATTTAGTTATAATATGGTATTTGATTGTGCAATAAAGATATAACTTCTGGTCTTGTTTATATGTAACTTGCATGGCAGAACGTTGGAAAGGTTCGTGGAGGATAGCAAGCAACCCAATATTTCCTAGTCCTCTTCATCTTTGAAGATTTCGGAAGTAGCTGATTCAACCAAGAACTGCAGTAGTGATCACTCTGTTCGTCCTTCTCATCCATGGTTGTACTCATTGTATCATCTGAGTTTGCTCTCTTTGGTGGATCTGTTGAAAGGTTTTTTAGTGAAGTCAGTTGATCTTGTGGTGGGGTCTTAGCTTGTGTTCTTCCTGATTATAAACCTTTTGATCAACGTGGTATGTCAATTCAATTTACTTGTTCTCTGTTTTGAATTCTTCACTCATCTATTTCTGTAACAGCAGTTGCCGGTGGTGGGTTCTTTTGCTGGTCCAGCGAACCTGCTCCAGTTCTGAGTACTGATATGAGACCCAACTGCCCAGTAGGAAACACCAATAGATTTGTTGTCTTGTCGGATTATACTTCTGAAAAGTTTTTTCATGGCAGGATGCTGGTGTGGGTTTCATTAGCCACAGGGCTTTTCAGAAACTATATTTCTTTCCTTGTGCTCGAATTCTTACTCTTGACTTTGCCTAACTAATTTTTTAAAGAATAATTTTATGCGCAAGGATGACCAGGCAAAAAGAAAACAATTCCTATGCCAACCGGATCTTAATTGATGTTAATGGTATCACTGATTAATATAACTGAGTTGTATTAATATACCATGCATTTTCTGATTTGGTCTTAGCTTATATTTTCCAAATTTCTAATTTTTTAAGAAGCATGATATTATGATATAATTAAATGTCCTCCAGTTTATTATGGAGAGGGAGGTTTTTTGGCTAGTCTAGCAACAGCTGGTTCAGCCAGCAAAACGAGCTTTAGTAGAAATTTTTTTTTGCTTTCTCAAATATCCTTATGTGAGCTGAAATGAGATCGTTTGGTCCAGATGGGGAGATAATAAGCTTATGTTACTTCTTTGAGTCTACTCAGTTTACACTTCTAAATGATTTTCTCATGGCAGGCTTTTGGTTGGCTCCATGGATTTTCAGTTATATTTATCTTGTTAAATTCACATTATGATCATTAGAACTTGATTATGAACTGTCCTGATGGTGGGATCCTGTCATCATTATGAGTGGAGGTACTGTGATGGTGGTGAGAGAGGGGAACACGATGAATTTCTACTTCAATTGCCCTTGTGGCATTACTTCCCAAGTAACTTCTGCCTACAAAAGGTCATGAATGAGGACGTCTGCATGGAACTCTAATTTAGAATAGAGTGGTTCCCCCACTGAATTGAATGTTGATTATATTGTCTTATCAAAATTTGCTTTACTAGTCACTATTTGCTTCTTCACCACTCCATTAATATATATTCCCTCCAAGTACACAATTATGCTATTACGTCAAAAATGACCCAACAGCAGTATCATTTGGAACAAAAATGGAAACTCAAAATATATTTTAGTAACTGAAGTGTTGGGTGCCCATCAAATTTAAAATTCACTGTTTCTTACATAGATTATATTAAAGGAGCAACTTCTAGTACAAAATATGATCAATGTATAATTTGGTGGGCACGTCACTCTATTCTAAACTGGAGTCTTTTGTGGGCGTTCTCATGACCTTTTGTAGGCACAATTTACTTGAGATGTGTGCTATAAGGGAAATAGAAATTCATCATTTTCGTCTTTCTTATTAGTCACAGTAGGTCCACTTAGAGGTAATGACATGATTTTTCCATATGAAACTATACTTTTTTAAATAACAAAGGGTGTCCGAGCCCTTATAAGCCGATTAGAATGGTCTTATATCCCATCGCCAATTGTTATGATGGGTAAATTGGGATAAATTCCAAGTGGGTGGCTAACAATGTAGGGGTTAAAACTCAGGTCCTCTACTTCCTAAGAGTGTGTCTATGATGTCACACCAACTCCCCAACATATTTATTTTGTTGAAAATATAGCTAAAATACAATTAAAATAATTAATATGTTGATAGCATGTTCTCATTGAACAATAAATTGAGAAAATAAGAGAAAAGAAACACAATTCTTGTTCACGAGAAGGTGGTCCAATCGAATACATTGGGGGGTGGAAGCACATTTAGCAATTGATTAGGGATTGACTTATATTGATTTCTTTTGATTTGAGAATTACCTTATTTTGGAAAATGGGCTGCCCGAGTGGGTTGAACAAACTTGGGTGAACCACTTTAACCATGAGGGATTTTTTATAGAATAATTTTATCCGCAAGCATGAGCAGGTAAAAAGAAATAACGTTGATGGTGGTACCCCTATCCAACATTCTAAGACTATGGCATTGCACTCTTTTGCAGCTTTCACCATGCCCTTGTTCTCAATTATTTTGTTGATCATGACTTCCATACTGTGCTGGCAAGTAAATCAAAAAGTACCATCAAAGGCAAGGTAAAAGTGCGCGAGATTCTCCATGATAGAGGCAGGCAAAGGAGACAGGGTTCTTGGAGATGGAGTTTCCGAGACAGTCCTAGACGGGGTTTTAAGACAGTCCTAGATAGGGTTCTTGAAGGCAGAGGCTCTTGTCACTTAAATTAGAGAGGGGAGTATGAGGAGGCGCCAAGCAGACGGCAGCAGCAGAGCAGCCATATTATTAAAGATATTCATGGTCTTGTTTTTGTATGTAACTTGCATGACAGAAGACTGCAAAGGTTCATTAAGGATGACATCTGAAGATCCACTTCATGTGTGAAGAATCTATTCCTGGAAGCAGCTAGTTTGACCAAAAGCAACATCAGTGATGACACGGTTTGTTGTTCTTATCAGTTCTTAAATTCTTTGTATCATCTGTATATCATGAATTTCTTGATTTGGTCTTAGCTTATATTTTTGAAGTTTCTAATTTTTTAAGAAGCATGATATTGTGATATAATTAAATGTCCTCCAGTTGATTATGGAGAGGGAGGATTTTTTCCTAGTCTAGCAAGGGCTGGTTCAGCTAGAGAATATACTTCTTTTTTGCTTTCTCAAATATATCCTTATGAGGTGAGATGAGATCGCTTGGCTCATATGGGGAGACCATAAGCTTGTGGGTCTTTCTTTGAGCCTGCTTAGTTTGTACTACTAAATGATTTTTCACATGGCTGGCTTCTGGTTGGCTCCATGGAGATCCCATATCTTCTCAGTTATATTTATCTTGTTAGATTCACATTATGATCATTTGAACTTGATTATGAACTGTCCTAATGGCATAATCCTATCATCATTATGAGTGGAGGTACTGTGATGGTGATGAGAGAGGGGAACATGATGAATTTCTACTTTAATTGACCTTGTGGTATTACTTCCCAACTAATTTGTGCCTGCAAAAGGTCGTGAATGAGGAGCATGGAACTCTAATTTATATTAGAATGGTTCCCCCACGGAATCAAATGTTGATTATATTGTCGTATCAAAATTTGCTGTATAGTCACTATTTGCTTCTTCAACACTCCATTAGTATATATTGCCTCCTGAAACACAATTTATGCTATTACGTCACTGTACAAAAATGGAAACTCAAAATAAAATTTAGTAGCTGTGACAACCCAGATTTGAGGTAAGTCATACTATTGGAATTTTTATATATTATTATAGCATTATTTTGAATATGGAACCTAAATGAATATTGTAGAACTCTAGAAACCAAACTTAAAGATTTTTGAAACACTTGATTCGGAGGTAGTGGCCGTATGTTGCGATCGTGGAAGCGCACATCATAGGTGGGCCCATGATGAAACTATGGTAAAACCTATCCTTGAGTGGTCTTGTTTCAAAGGGCTCGTCAATACGAGTCCATCGGTACCAAGAACGTACAATTCCGATATATAGGCAAAAAGTTAGAGCAATTTAAAATTTTGGTAAAAAAATATATAATATTTTAATGTGGGCTGACACAAGCATTGCGTCAGCCTCACGTTGACCCGCGCGATGCGCGATGTCGCGCGGTTTGACCGCGCGATGTGGCACCGCACGGTTCGTGGAGTGCAGCGGGCCCGCGGGTCCATGCAACGCGGTGATCTGCGTGGCCCGTAGCGCGGGCCACACTCGCGGACCACGCGACACATGGAGCCGCATGTCGCATGCCACAGCACCGTATGGACCCACACAAACACCACGTAACATGTGTGGTTCCGCACCTCGATCCTGTGCGGTTCCGCTGTCCACTGCGCGACGCGTGTTAGACACGCGTCACGTGCCAGTTTCGCCCCATTCCATATAAATACCTCAGTTTTCACTTTACTATTCACTTCCACCTCTAGTAAAAACTTCTAACTCTCCGTTCTGAACTATTTTAAGTCCGATTCAACCCGTTTCAAAGGCGTTCTTAACTAAAATGATAGTGCCCGACGTTGTGACGGGACCAGATTTTCTATATCAGCTCTCTACGACCATGAACTTTCTACTCCGACCGTAAGGTAGGGAATGTTAAACTCTAAATTTATGCTTTGTATGTGTGCCGTGTTTTTATAGACTGGTTTTGGTCAATCATATGTCTTTCTTATGTTTCCAAAATAGAAATGCTTTACGAACAACATGTTTTATTTAATCAAAAATTATGACATGATATGTGTGTTTTCTAGAGAGTTCTAGGGTTATACCTAGAACAATATTTCCTGGATACCTACCGCAGAAATTATCGGTATCTAGCACGTGCATATAGGTATGGAGTATCATGGGAAAACTCCTGCCTTCTGAGCTTCCATTTGCCCCATGAGTATCAAAGGAATGCTATTCGATATCACGGCTCTGGCTTTATCGTCATCGGACGAACCGGTGTTTTTTGAATTTGGATCTAAATCAATTATACAAAAATTATTACAGTCTGTTATTTAGCATTAAATTAGATTTTAATTCCCCCTACTGAGTATAAAATACTCACCCAACCATAGACTCTGCAGGTAGTAAAACCAACCCAGAGGAGTCAACCGAAGAATTATCTGTTTAGTCTCTTTTAAATATTTTGAATCTCTATAATATTATGGTTTTTATGAAAGGCTTAGCTTGTATCTTGTAATTCTGTAATATAACTGCTCTACATACTGTGTACTATGGACTAGGTCCTAATGTTCTACTACATTATCTGTAATATTTTAGCTGTGCGACAATTCCAGAAAATTCTTGTGTGTTATGCTGAGTTATTTTTTGATCCGTACGGTGGACCGTCATGTTTGGTTTCACGTGCGATGTAACACTTGCCGAGCGAGATAATAATTACACGAATTATGACGTATATTATTTTATGACGGTCGCCACACTTGGTATCGGAGCACGTGACTCCACTACTTCTAGAGCAGTCATTTATCTTCGATGTTTTCCTATGTAATGATATATATTGTGTTTGTAAATGTTAAATCAGTTAATGGGAAAACAAAAAATGAGACTGATTTTGGGATCTTTATATCATATGTCAGCCCAAAAACCACCACCAAAGAAAAGCAAAAAGAGTCGCAGTATGGCAGATTCTTCAACCACCTTAGAAATTACCACCGCCCTTTCTCAACATAGTGACGAGATCCAGGAGATAGTCAACATTCTCAACACACCTCTTTCGTTAGATGAAGTAGTAAATATTTCCGACACAACCATTGAAGTGGAGGACACGTCTGAAGAAAATGACCCTGAGGAGGAGGACCCTGAGGAAGAGGACCCTGAGGAGGAGGACCCTGAGGAAGAGGACCCTGTTGAGGAGGACCCTGTAGGGGCAGACCCAGTAGAAGAGGAGCCATTGGAGGCTGATCCAACGGATGATGAATATTTTTGGAACAATATGACGATTAATGTTCCGGAGGAGGAGGAGATAATAGAGAATGTCGGCCAAGAGGAGATGAGGGTGGTTCCAGAGGAGGAAGCAGTGAGAGAATATATCATTAGGGGGGAGGGAGTGCATAACCCTATGTTAGATATCGATCTGAACCTCTTGCCTCTAGAAACGGAGGAGATGGCGGAAGCAAAAAGTGCATGTTGGGGAGATAGGGGAAAGGGAATCGTATGGTACACAAACCAGTTACCAGAAATCTGTGTACTATGCGAGCAGAGGTGGCACTACTTCTGCCAGTGCCCATGGTACATTGACCCATTGCCTAAACTATGCCCTATCTGCGAGAAGGATGGACACTACTTCTTCCAGTGCCCTTATAAGAAAATTTTCCCTTGAACGTCTGAATGTATGTGGTTGTGTTTCACCTTTCTTTAACACTTTTGTTGCTTGATGTAAAATAGAGTCATTTGGCTTTACACGTCTTATGTATGTTTGTTACTGCATGTAAATAGAGTCTTTTGGCTTTGCAAGTATGTTGTATACACTTTTTGTGCACGATGTAAATATGAGAATCTTTATATATATACTTCTAGTTTACAAAATTTTGTTGTGAATTTAAGGTTATAACAATTTGTCTGAAATGTTTTCTGACAAAGAAGTACAACTGTCTGACACTTCTGCCTAAGCCAAAAATGCTGCTCAAAATGCAGCAGTATCTGAAAACCACATGGATAATTTCTTTGACCTGATGATTCAAAGGATGACCCAACATCTACAGACTCAAGGATCACAACCCAGCCCTAATCACTTAAGTAACTCTAGGGAACCTGCGAGTCTTAGTGAGAAGGATAATTTACTTGAGCGCTTTAAGAAGATCGCTCTAGAATTTTCTGGAGTAGATGGACCAAAAGCTGCTGAAAAATGGACGTTCGAAGTCAAATGGATTTTTAAAGCTTTGAAAGTCCCAAAAGATAAGAAAGTGGATGTAACCACTTTTGCTATGACAGGAGAAGCGGCTTTTTGGTGGCCATCAGCTGAAAGGAATTTCTTTCCAAATAGAGAACATATCAAGTGGGAAGAATTTAGAGAAGTATTATACAACAAATACTTCCCGCCTCATGTTCAGGAAAAGAAGGAGAAAGAATTTTTAGATCTCCAACAAGGGAATATGATAGTTTTTCAATATGAAAATAAATTTGTTTAGTTACAACGCTTTGCTCCATAAATCTGTTCAACGGAGCAAAAGAAAGCCAGAAAATTTGTTAGAGACTTGCATAATGGGCTTCGTAGTCGAATAGTAGGATTTCAACCAACTACTTTGGCTAAAGCTGTGGAATTAGCTTCACTACTGGAACAAGAATATCAGGAATTCTTAGCAGAGAAAAAAGATTGTGGACAAGGAAGCCAGATGGAAGACCGGAAGAGAAAATTCACAGCCCCTAAGCAGTATAATAATCAAAAATTTCCAAGAACCTCTAGACCACCGCCCCAAAATCAAAAAGAGAAAAAGTTAGAGAAATGCTCCAAATGCAACCGATTTTATTCATCAGGGATATGCTACCTTGCTGAGAGATGATACTTCGCATGTGGAGATCCTGGGCATCAGATCAAGGAATGTCCCAAGAAGAAGATCAAAGAAGAGATCAAACTGGAGCATAAACCAAAGGCTCAGGGGCAAGTGTTTGCCATTACAGCGGAAGAAGCTCAAACTTCAGCAGGAGTTATACAAGGTACACTTCTAATTTTGGATAAAGTTGCTAAAGTTGTAATAGATCCAGGATCGACACATTCTTTCATATCTTGTGATTTTGCTTTAAGTACGGATCATCCAGTTTTGGAATTAGGATATATCCTAGAAGTGTCAACTCCTGTAGAAAAAACTATTATAGCTCAAAATTTCATGCAAGATGTGTCCATAACCTTTGACAACCAAAAATGGAAGGCTAACTTGATACTCTTAAGTATGAATGATTACGATGTTATCTTAGGATTGGATTGGTTAGCTGATAATGAAGCATTGATGGACTGTAAGAAAAAGAAGGCGATATTCAATAATCAAGGAGAAGAATATACCTTTCATGGAAATAGAGAACCTTCAGGAATATGTATTATTTCTGCTATAAAGGCACAACACTTGATATCTAGAGGATGTCAAGCGTATCTTGCAAGTATATTCTTGGAAGAATCATCATCTCCCAAGTTAGGAGATATTGAAGTTATAAAAAAATTTCCAGATATATTTCCTGAAGATCTTCCAAGGCCACCAAAGAGAGAGATAGACTTTAATATTGATTTAATACCAAATACAGAACCTATCTCTAAGGCACCCTATAGAATGGCACCTGTAGAATTGAAAGAATGAAAGAATCAATTGCAGGAATTGCTAAATAAAGGATTCATCAGACCGAGTGTCTCACCTTGGGGACTTCTAGTCCTTTTTGTCAGGAAAAAGGATGGATCGTTGAGACTGTGCATAGACTATAGAATGCTTAACTTGGTAACTATTAAAAATAGGTATCCTTTACCCAGAATAGATGATTTGTTTGACTAATTATAAGAAGCAAAAGTATTCTCAAAAATAGATTTAAGGTCTGGATATCACCAGTTGAGAATACGGGATGAAGATATTCCAAAAATAGCATTTCGTACCCGTTATGGACACTATGAATTTTTAGTGATGCCATTTGGATTGACGAATGCTCCTGCGGCATTCATGGACCTTATGAACCGAGTTTTCTGACCTTATTTGGATAAATTCGTGATTGTTTTTGTCGATGACATATTAGTCTATTCGTCCACTCCTGAAGAACACCAAACACATTTACAAACAGTTCTTCAAACTATGAGAGACCATCAGTTATATGCCAAGTTAAGTAAGTGTGAGTTTTGGTTGGACAAGGTTGTGTTCTTGGGTCATGTCATTTCTAATAATGGAATATCAGTAGACCCTACTAAGATCGAAGCGGTCGTGAAGTGGGAAAGACCCAAAACCGTTACAAAAATTAGGAGTTTCTTAGGACTTGATGGTTACTATTGAAGATTTATCCAAGACTTCTCAAAAATAGCTTTACCTCTAACAAAGTTAACTAGCAAAGGAGTGAGATTTTTATGGAATGAAGATTGTGAGAAGGCATTTCTAACCCCCCTTTTAAATTATAGAATGCATGTGCTAAATTCGGATGTGTGCCATGCTATAATCTTTTGTGTTCTAATCTGCTATGCTTTGATGTGACTTGTTTATGTTATATCTCACTCTAGGGTAGAGTGAGACATATGGAGTGAGTGTCTGGTCTCAACTCAGTGATAGAGCGAGACAAGTGATGTGCTCGCTCTTATCTCAGTGATAGAGCGAGACGTGTGATGCATGCGATCTTTATTCAATGATAGAGTGAGACGTGTGAATGTGATGGATCCGCTCTGGGGTAGAGCGAGGCATGTTATGGTCTCTATGATAGAGGGAGATATGTGTTGGTGTTTTATGGGTTTTCGTATAACCCTGATTAAATATTTGGGTATACGTATGTATTGTCATACAATTTGATGTATTAGTAGCCAATAGGCAGAACTATGTACCTGATCGTATCGGAGTAACATTGTGGATGTTATCTGGTACATACATAGGCAACCAACGGCAAGGCAAAGTTGGCCTGATCCGAATTAGTTATATAATTAGGTTTGTTCTGGCCTATGTGTAATAGAGCTCTAAAGTTCCAAAGTGCATAGAGAAACGTGAAGACTCTCGAACTCAGTCTGCCACTCTTGGTCTGGTTTTATGTTTTTACATTTTGGGTTACCCAAAGTTTGGGTTACCTCTTCTGAACCCCAGGCTTGGGTCAGTTTCCGGTCGAGGCATTACAAGATCAATGATCGGATAGCATGTGTTTATGCTATCCTCAACGGAACATTGCATCTCAACCAAGTGCACACAAGGACTCAGGACCATTATTTCCAACAAGACCATAAGGCCGGATAGCCGACCTATGGGTTGGAGAGCCCCATCCCTCAATGGATGGGCCTCTTGACATGATGACTAACAACCCAACAAGCCTTCCTTGCTTTTCGTGGAAGCCAATTGCAGGGCTAGGCATCATACTAATAGCTCACCAAGTCCCCCCATATAACATAAGAGATTTATTGCATTCTGCTAGAGTGGCAGCCAAAGTGGCTCTATGGGCATGGTCCCTCCAAAGTTTGCCAAATGTTCCCTAAACACTCCACAAGACTCTGCAACACTATTTAGGGGGGATGGGATATCTTAAGACTTCAAATATATAATAGCCAACCAAGTGTCCCAACATGGTCAACTATGTGTATGCATCATTACATGCATTCTACGCAACATTGTGCACACATTTTGTGCAGCGTTGTAGCCTTCCCAGCAACATCTACATACATGGTGTGCAACATTGCAGGTAGTTCCTGCAATGCATGTACACTTAGTATACAATACTTCCACAATTGTGTGCGCCCCAACATGTGTCACGAATAGTGCACTTCGCTACCGTGTGACAAGGGGCATGCGTCTTTGTGCCTTTGGCTATCTATAGTTTTTCACAAATAAAAAGTCTTAAGGCTAAAGCTAAGGCTAGGCAAGAATAACAAATAAATACCCTATCATTTGCTTTAAAATTTTTGAAATAAAAAATATGCTCAAATTTTCTATATTTCCCAAAATGCCCTTAGAAAAGTTTTGTCCAATTGACTCCAAGTTCTTGCATGTTGTAGTTCTCAATAAATTAAACAACTTATATAACTATACCGACTGTCATTTTGAACCAAGAGGCCACACATTTTAAAATCTCCAATTTTGGGCTTTTTGAAAACCTCCAACTGAAAATCATCAAAATCTTAAGTTCAGATGACTAAATTGTGTGAAATTCGAAAGGAATTTGGATCTGTCTTTTCTAATATTTTGACTGTTCAAATTTATTGAAAATTTCTTTAAAACCACTAAAAATTGAAATTATATGGGGCGAATCATACTTTTCAGCATCAAAAACTGGAAATCGGTTTGAAAATCTCTTGTGAAATCACTCCAAATTGTGCAAGATCACCATTAGTCACCTCATTCTTGATTCCTCAAGTGTTTGGAAGTGAATAGAAGTGAAATGAGGCTCTAACCATTTTTAAAACGTTCTTTCAAGCTCAAACCAAGAGGCCAACGATTGATGACTTATGATCATTTATAAAAATATTTTACAAAAATTATAAAAAAATTTAGTGAATTACAATGTTTAGAAACAATGATTTGCAATTGAATGCACTTCATTTGGATTTATAAAATTTAAAATAAAACTAAACAAGATAAAATAAGCAATGTTGAGCACTTTGATTAATTTTTTTAATCACACTTATAACCATGTGCATCCATAGACCGATCATCATTTATAACTCTTCTTAGATTATTATATTCCATTTTTTTGTGAATTTCAATTCTCTTTTCTTTATTTGAACATTTTAAATCTCTTTTATTATTTTTTGAAGAAACCATCACTTTTAACTTTTGTCTTTTTCACTCAT
Organism: Saururus chinensis; assembly: GCA_035235625.1. Classification (NCBI taxonomy): domain Eukaryota; kingdom Viridiplantae; phylum Streptophyta; class Magnoliopsida; order Piperales; family Saururaceae; genus Saururus; species Saururus chinensis. Next base: position 37,514,797 of record CP141144.1, on the reverse strand, counting down.
GAACTTCACAAGCTCCTTATTCAAAAAGGACAAAGTCAACTAGACTCTAACAAAGAAAAAGTTCTTATTTTTTATTCACTTATCTAAATTAAATTTACAAAAATTCTTCTACAAGAAAGATTAAGATTAAAATCTTTTTCCCTTATATTTTTCTGAGTTATGGCAATTTTTTTTTATAAATTCATTTTTTATGGCTTAACTTTTTCTGAATCCTCTCAACTTGCATCATTTAATTTTTTTCATTTATGATAATTTTATTTTGAAGTCAAGTAGATGTGAGCTTTCACAGTAGCCTAGGTTGACCTAAGTTTATAGCCCTTCCCCGTTATCTTTACAAGGATAATTTCATTATAGAAATGATTGAAGTAAATAATTATAAGCTCATGAAACATTACAATGATTTGAAGTCTTTGATTTCTAGATAGAAGTGTAACAAGTTCCTATAATAAGCTCACAAAGACTCCATTATAATATACACTCTTAAGTTAATTAATGTTTAAGAATTTTCTTTTGAATTTTAATCATAAATTTGACTTGAGTTAAACACAATATGTGCAAGTTTTGAAAATATGAGAATTACAATATCAAGTAAAAGAAAATAAAAAAGATCTTCACTTTCCTTGGTGCATTCCTCTATTAGTTAAAACATATTAAGCCCATATTTATGGTGATTTCAGCTTGATGGACTATTAATAATCATCAAACAAAGAGCTGAACTAATTATTTTTGTATCTTTTAACTATTTCTAATTTTTATTTTTTTCATTTCAAGCCTATGAATAAAAAACAAACGTGAAAACAAAGTAAATAAAAAGAAAACTAAAAACAAATGTTTGTCTAAAAAGTAGAAAGATTTAACACTTAGGACAAGAAATTCAAAATCTCTAGTAGAGATCTTTGCATTACTAACCTTGCCTAGCCAACCAATCCTTAGACAATAAAAATGCATGTTTCTTAGCTTACCAAATTTAGATCTAAGGTTCTCTAAGTCATATTTTCCAATTTAAATTTGCAAAGTTTTTTACCTATTGCCTTGAGTTACAATCTTTATCTTTGGCTTGAAGTTCCCTATGATGTGATTTGACTTCTTTTACCTTCTTAGCCAGTTTATTCAAATATGAATGTAATATCCCTAATTTTCCTAAGTTTTAAAAATTAAATACGTGGAAAATAAGGTGTTTGAGCTATTGACATTCTTAGTAAAATAACTTCCCCTTAGATAGAATTTGTAGCTGAAACTAATTCTATTAGAAAGTAGACGGATAGACCTTCGAAACACCATCAAGAACGTGCAAATCGGAGTTTGGATGAGAGAGATACAATTGTTCGGAGTTAAACATATCATTTAGGGCCCGTTTCCTCAAATTAGATGCGCGAATTATCCGTTCAAGTCACTGCATGGGCCCGATCAATTAGTATTTCAAATTTGTGTTTTTGGGCACAAATTTGTGGCTGAATTAAAGAGATTTGGGCCCAATCTCTCATGGGATTAGGAGCCCTAATCTCATACCTATAAAAATAAAGAATTAGGGCTTTTTGGGAGAGCTTTTGGACGGTGAAGGAAAAGGGGGAATTTTTCGGCTAGACTCCGGCGAACCGTTGGCGACGGTGGATCAACGGCAACTCGGCCTTCGAGGTAGGATTTTGAGTAGAGATTAAAGATTTTTCTTTATTAAAATATAAATCATTTTTTGTAAATTATGTAAATAGTGATTTCTACAATCACTATTTACATAATTTTATTTAATTTTCTGACTGCCAGCCAGTCACCAGCCGGCCACCGGCTGACTGCTGTTGGCTAGACCCATGGCTGGAGCGGCACGCCGGTGCTAGCCGTGGCTGTGGCGGCCTTGGATCCGGTTGTCATGGACTGCGTTCTGGGCACCCTACCAATTCCCTTTTTGCTTTACTTCCATGTACATTTCTTTATTTTCATGTATTTTCTTTATTTTTATTTTATGGTGCCACCATGCCCGCATAGCCACTTTGGCTGCCACTACAGCCATATACAAAAAATATCTTATGCTATATAGGGGAGAGTGAGTAGTTGTGCTGTTGGTCATAGTGTTGTTGCATCTATTGCTTGTAAACATGTTGATAGTGAATGCATCCATTTTTCATGCTTGTGTTCATTCGTTTTCTTGCAATGTAACTCACTTTTTGCCCCCTACCTCTTTGCTTTGCATGAGCGCCAGCAAGTGATTTGCGCAATGCATCCATGCAAGGCAAACCTCTCATCCCACACAAAGGCTTGCTTGGTGGGCCTTTGGCCTACAAGCGCCACACAGTCGGCTGCCCAAGAGGCACATCCGTGATAGTTGGTATCAAAGCCAAGTGAAAGTCTGTCTGTCAAGCTTCCCCTTGCAGTGCCGAAGTTTGTGGCAGGTGAAGCTAGTGGAGCCGAGCATATGGCTCCAGACCCACAACCGAGAAAGTCATCCAAATTGCAGGATCATGTTGAAGCCTTGGAGGAACAAGTTGCCCCCTTGGCTACTGCATTGGAAGAAAAAGTGAAATCTCTTGAAAAAGTGGAGAAACGTAACCGCGAGACTGGATCACAAAATCATGTTGTTAGTATAGAGAACTACATGCTGATCGAAGAATCGCAAGCGGAAGTTGAGAAATTGTGTGAGGAGGTACAAAACTTGGCTGCACAAGTGAGCCTTCTCCTCTGAACAATAGCCCAACAAGAGCTTGTTGTAGCCGTTAAGGGCCCCAAAGTGCTAGAACCTAGGTCTACCAGGGAGCACGAGATGCCAAAGAACCAGAAAATTTTTTGTTCGATATGGAGCAATACTTCTGGGCTGTTCGCCCTGAGTCCAAAGAGGATAAGGTCACTATGGCCACAATGTACTTATTCGGTAATGCCAAGCTGTGGTGGAGGATAAAGTACGAAGAAATTTTGAATGGTAGCCTTGAATTTAACACTTGGGAAGACCTGAAGGGTCATCTAAAGACCCAATTTTTGCCTGAAAATGTAGAATTCATTGCTCGATGGAACCTCCGTTGTCTCCAACAAACAGGGACCGTTCACGACTATGTGAAATAGTTTTCTGCCCTAATATTGGACATTCGTAATATGGCCAAAAATGACAAGCTGTTCTACTTCCTTGAAGGTCTCAAGGCATGGGCCCAAGCAGAGTTGAACCGGTGCAAAGTACGAGACTTATCTACTGCTATCACAGAAGCTGATCATCTTACTGACTTCAAAGGGACCAAGGCCAACGACAAGGTCAACGGGACCAAAGTGGCCCAAGAGAGTTTCGGATAGGGGCAAGGGCAAAATTGGCGAAAGGAGGCCTTTCTCTAAAGACTTTGGTGCTAAAGCTGATAGCTCCGCTTCTACCACTCGGCCGTTCCAACCCTTCAACCATGCTAGGGGTCCGTTATCATGCTAGATATGTGTTGGACCCCATCTTACTTGGCAGTGTCCTCAAAAGAAAGTGTTCAATGCCCTTGTTTTGTATGTAAAGTGCACTTATCGAGGTACTTGGATGATGTTTGGAATAATTCAAAATAGTCTTTACATGCTTTAAAGTGATTTGGACAACTTTTCGGAGTTATAAACAAGTTGGAAATGAATATGGACATGAAGAAAAGCTTAATGAACAAAATATGGACTCTCCAAAAAAATTGTCCAGATTGCAGAAACACTGTAGCCGTTTGAACGGGGTCACTTACCGTTCGATCGGGATAACATGAATTCAGACAAAAATACAGTTCAAGCGTTCGAACGGGCATGCAGGGCATTCGAACGGCATAACGTGCAGTTTCCTAGTTTGACCCAAATTTCAATCCTTTTCATATTGGACTTCTTCCTACGGATCTTATGCCTATAAAAAGACATATTTGGCTTGAAACCAGAGGATTCCAATAGATTTTATGAAGAGAAAAAGGAAGAAGAAGATAGAAGAGAACTCAAAGCTTTCAAAAGAGATTCAAGTGCTTTCTTCTACAATGGAAGGCTAGACTTTTCTTTTACTTAGGAGTTGATGAAGCTATAGATAAGTTTTAGTTTCTTTTCTTTTTAATTTAGATCTCAGTTGTGAATGATGACAATTGTATGACATGGATTTCCTTTTTAATGGAAGAGCTTTTAATGTTTATTCAAGTCTATGTTGATTTATTGTCTTGTAGATGATAGATTGATATGGTTTTGATATTTGCATCGATTCTAATTTCTGTGATTTAGATGAGATGGTCATACAATAGTTTTAATGTTCAGATAATTAATGACTTGGATGAGTTATACTAAGATTAGACGGGTCATGCCTATAGCTAGTTTAGTGTAGATGATCCGTGCTATTGTCGAAGATAGCTCATGCCATGGAAGTTAATTAATGATTCTTTTTGAAGTAATTCTAGCTTGTAGCTGAGAATACTTGTTCATATTCACACTAGATTTAGATTAAAAGTTAAGGAATTGTTATGGTTCTATAGTGGATTCAATTTCCTAAGTAAATTCCATCAAATTAATATCTTGCTTTTAAACTAGTTGATTTCTTTCTTTTGCTTAATTTAAGTTTAAGTTTGTTTTAGTTTTTAATCAGAAAATTCCTCTTTAGATTTAGTAATAATTCATCCGTCTCTGAGGTTCGACAACCCTTAAATACTTATCCAAGTACAATTACCTTGTACACTTGCAAAGGGTTTAATTATAAACGTCCAAGTTTTTGCCGCCGTTGCCGGCAACGGTGTTCATTTGTTACTAAATTAGTATTAGGGTAATTCTATCTAATTTAGATTCAGTTTACTTTAGGTTTTAGGTTAATTCTTAGTTTCTTACCATTTTTTTTTTAATTTGATCTTGTAGGCTGAGTTGAAGATCGTGCTCTCTACACTTGTGGCCACAAGTGGACATCCCAAGCATGGTGCTTCTCTTCGGTTTGCAAGATCCTTTTCTCTATTTATTTTAATTTATTTTTAGTTATTTTTTTCTTGTTATTCCCCTTTTTACATTTAAAATTGTGTGGTGTGTTTGTGGTGTATGCGTAGTCGTCGCTCTTTACTCCCCCGATTAGTACCATTTGACCCTGAGCCTGAGCAGACATCTAGGAGAGCTGAGTTGCCCTCGATCTATATTCTTACACCCCCAAACTCACCCACCAATTCCTCCTCCCACACTACTTCTTCCCCCATCATGGCTGAACATCAGTTAGTAGATGCACCACTCAAAGCTCTAAGGGAGTATTACACTCCCAATGAGTACACCTCTCCTTCATGCATTAGGTTGCCAGCGGTCGTTGCTCAAAATTATGAAATTAAGCCCAATGTCATTCAAATGCTTCCATCCTTTTATGGGCTTAATAATGAAAACCCGTATAGGCACCTAGATGACTTCTTGGAAATATGCACAACTTTTAAGTTCTCAAATTTAACTGATGAAGTTGTTAAACTTCGCCTTTTCCTTTCACATTGAAAGATAAGGCTAAGGAATGGCTTCACTCATTAGAGCCAAACACTATCACAACATGGGCCTAAATGCAACAAGAGTTCCTTAAAAAGTACTTCCCCATAGGTAAGACCAACCAAATGAGAAAGGCCATAACCACTTTTGCCCAACTTCCCACTGAACAGTTCCATGAGAGTTGGGATAGACTTAAGGACCTTCTTAGGAGGTGTCCTCATCATGCTGTCCCTAAGTGGCAATTAGTGCAATGTTTTTATGAGGGTCTTACTGAACAAAACTGTCATCTTGTTGATGCAAGTTGTGGGGGTACTTTTTTGCTAAAAAATGAAAATGAGGCATGGAAACTTTTTGAGGACTTGAGTGAAAATTCTCTTCAACATGCTGCGTTGAATAGAAATGAGAGTAGATTATCTACCTTGAACAATGCCCCCTCTAGGGGTGGCTTGTATGAAGTCAAAAACCCATTAGACCTCTCCTCCAAAGTTGATACTTTGAGTAGGAAGCTGGACCTTCTTATGACTTCAACCCATCATCCCACTCCCTTCACTCAAGATGCATGCACAATATGCCTTAGCCCAGCCCATACTATCATTGAGTGCCCCTCTGCCTCTCAATTTCCTGAGCTTGTCCAAGACCATGTGAGTGCCACTCAATCCTTCCCTAGGGCTGAGAACAATCCATTTTCAAATACATATAACCCTGAGTGGAGGAATCATCCTAACTTTTCTTGGCGGACACAAAACCAAGGGGTTATGGGTAACCAACCCCCTAGGCCCCCATTCAAAGTCCCACCAGCCCATATCCACCAACCTCAAGTGCAACCTCCGTATGTCCAATCCAATAGGAGTCCAAGTTTTGAAGAAAAGGTTTTGAGTGCCCTGCAAGGCATTCAATCTCAATCCCAACTCCTCCACTCTCACACACAATCTATAGCAAAGTTAGAAGCCCAAATTGGACAACTAGCCAATGCTATCAATAAGTGAGAGATGGGAACATTGCCAAGTCAACCCCAACAAAACCCTAAAGGTCAATGTGGAGTAGAGGTAGTCAATTCCTCTAATGAACAAGTTCAGTCCATAACTACCCGTAGGAGTGGTCGACACATTGATAATCAGGTTGAAGGGGAATCTTTGGGTACCACAAATGAAGGGTTAGACAATTCAGCCCTTAATGAGCCTTATCAGTTAGAGAGTGAACCAAATTCAAAGGAGTCAGTCTCTCCTTCCCCTTCCTTAGAGCCACAGTCTAAGACCTCTTCTGATGGATCTTATATCCCTAGGGCACCCTTTCCTCAGTGTCTTGACATGGCCCCACCATTTAGAAAAGCACAGCAAAGATGGATGATATTCTTGAGACTTTTAAACAAGTCAAAATTAATTTCCCCCTCTTAGATGCCATTAAGCAAGTCCCTACTTATGCTAAGTTTCTCAAAGACCTATGCACTCAAAAGCGTAAATCTAAGACCCATGTGTCTAAGAAGGTCTTTCTCACCGAGCAAGTTAGCTCTCTTTTGAAGTTTGACACCCCACCTAAGTATAAGGACCCTGGAGTACCCACTATTTCTTGTGTCATAGGTGATCACTCCATCCATAGAGCCCTCCTTGACCTTGGTGCGAGTGTCAATCTACTTCCTTACTCGGTGTATGAGCAACTAGGGTTAGGAGAATTGCAGCCTACATCAGTTTCCTTGCAGCCTCGAGGAGTCATTGAGGATGTCTTAGTGAAAGTTGATCGGTTCTTCTTCCCTGTTGACTTTCTTGTCTTAGATATGGAACCTGTCTGTAATACCACACACCAAATCCCCGTCATTCTAGGTCACCCCTTCCTTGCCACTGCTAATGCTTGTATCAATTGTCGAACGGGAGTGATGGAGATATCATTTGGGAATATGAATGTGAGACTTAATGTGTTCCATGCATCTAATCAGCCACCTATTGACCTAGTCAATGAAGCCCTCCCCCTTACCCTAATGAGAGATGCTCTTGAAATGACTTTACTACACCCAGGGTTAGAGGAGTCCACTATTGACCCATCTTTGGAGGAGGTCCATAGCCAACTAGCGGCTGCTAGTGTTCTCGAGTCTTCCTCTTGGAAGCTCCAGGTAGAGCCCTTACCTATATCAACCTCCACACCTCTTAAGCATTCCATAGAGTCACCACCTAAGTTTGAATTGAAAAACTTACCCAGCTCTCTCAAGTATGCTTTCTTGGGACCCAAGGACACTTCCCAGTCATTATTTCTTCTAGTTTGACTAGTGACCAAGAGAGTAGATTGCTTACCGTCCTTGTCACACATAGGAGAGCCATAGGATGGACGGTAGCTAACCTTAGGGGGATTGACCCATCCATTTGTATGCACAGGATCCACTTAGAGGACACGGTCAAACCCTCGAGAGAAGGACAACGGAGGTTGAACCCTAACATGCGGGAGGTAGTCATGAAGGAGGTGGTTAAGCTTTTAGATGCAGGTATCATATACCCTATCTCTGATAGTGAGTGGGTGAGTCCTACCCAGGTTGTTCCCAAGAAGTCTGGATTCACTGTTAAGTCGAATTCATCAGGAGAGTTAGTCCCTACTAGGGAAACCACAGGGTGGAAAGTGTGTATAGACTATCGAAAGTTGAATTCCAAGACTCGAAAGGACCATTTTCCCTTGTCATTCATTGACCAGATCTTAGAAAAACTAGCTGGTCAGGACTTCTATTGCTTTCTAGATGGCTACTCAGGGTATAATCAGGTACCTGTGTTTCCGGGGGATCAGGAGAAGACCACCTTCACTTGTCTGTTCGGTACATTTGCTTATAGACGTATGCCATTTGGTTTGTGTAATGCTCCTGCTACATTTCAGCGTTGTATGATGTCCATATTTTCTGATATGATTGATAAATTTTTGGAAGTTTTTATGGATGATTTTTCTGTTTTTGGTGCTTCATTTGATGAGTGTCTCCATAATTTATCTCTTGTGCTTAAACGTTGTGAGGAGACTAATTTGGTTTTGAGTTGGGAAAAAAGTCATTTTATGGTTCAAGAGGGCATTGTTTTAGGTCATGTAGTTTCCAAATTTGGTATTGAAGTAGACAAGGCCAAAGTTGACCTCACAACTAACTTGTCTCCACACACTACGGTAAGACAAGTTCGTTCTTTTCTTGGCCATGCCGGTTTCTATAGGCGATTCATCAAGGACTTTAGTAAGATTTCCCAGCCCTTATGCCATTTGTTGGCTCAGGATGTTCCTTTTGAGTTTGATGATGCCTGTACGAAAGCTTTCACCAAGCTTCATACACTCCTCTTTACCACCCCTATCATTCAACCCCCTGATTACTCCATACCATTTGAGATTATGTGTGATGCCTCTGACTATGCTGTGGGTGCAGTCCTTGGCCAAATAGTGAACAAAATCCCCCATGTCATTTATTACGCTAGTAAGACCCTTTCTGATGCCCAATTGAACTATATACCACTACAGAAAAGGAATTGCTAGCTGTTGTCTATGCCCTTGATAAATTCCGATCGTACCTTTTAGGGTCAAAAATCATTATCTTTTCTGACCATGTAGCCTTACGCTACCTTCTTTCTAAGAAGGATACCACACCTAGGCTCATCCGATGGATTTTGCTCCTTCAAGAGTTCAATTATGAGATTAAAGACAAAAAGGGTGTTGAGAATGTTGTGGCTGATCATTTGTCTAGGATCTTACTTGAGGAACCTTCCAACCCTGAACCACTTGATGATTCTTTCCCCGATGAGCAACTCTTTGTTGTCTCTACCAATTCACCCCCCTGGTTTGCCCATATTGTTAATTATCTTGTTGTGGGTCGCATTCCCTCTAATTGGACTAAACAGGACAAAGATTTATTCTTTTCTCATGTTAAGCACTATTATTGGGATGACCTCGATCTTTTTAAGTTTTGTTCTGACCAGATTATTCGCCGATGTGTGCCTGATAGTGAATTCCATAGTATTCTCATATTTTGTCACTTTCACGCTTGTGGCGGTCATTTTGGGGGAAAGAAAATTGCTACTAAGGTTCTTCAAAGTGGATTCTACTGGCCCACCTTGTTTAGAGATGCTTATGAGTTTTGTAAGTCTTGTGATAGATGTCAGTGACTAGGGGGCTTTCTTGGAGAGACATGATGCCTCTCCAACCCATCCTCATTGTCGAGATTTTTGATGTTTGGGGAATCGATTTTATGGGACCATTTCCACCCTTCTTTGGCTACACTTATATTTTGGTCACTGTTGATTATGTTTCCAAATGGATTGAAGCCATAGCGATGAAAACCAATGACCATAAGGTTGTGGTGGCATTTCTCAAGGAACATATTTTTTGTCGATTTGGTACACCTAGGGCAATCATTAGCGATAGGGGTAGCCACTTTTGTAACCGTTCCTTTGAAGCTCTTCTTCGAAGATATTCCGTCACACATAAAGTTGCAACCCCCTACCATCCTCAGACCAACGGTCAAGTAGAGGTGTCTAATTGTGAGATTAAGAAAATCCTTGAGAAAAGATTGGTTCATGCGTCTTAATGATGCCTTATGGGCATATCAGATAGCTTATAAAGCCCCCATTGGCATGTCCCCTTACCGTCTTGTTTACGGTAAGGCGTGTCATTTACCCGTTGAGTTGGAGCACCGTGCTTTTTGGGCCATTAAATCATTTAATTTCGACATGGACGAAGTTGGTTCCCACCGCAAACTCCAACTTAATGAATTGGAAGAGATGCATCATGAAGCTTACGAGAGTGCCAAATTATATAAACAAAGGACTAAGACTCTACATGACCGTTTAATCCATCGAAAGTCCTTTGCACCTAACCAGAAAGTTTGGCTCTTTAATTCTAAATTACGTCTCTTCCCAGGTAAGCTTAGATCTCGCTGGGATGGCCCCTATGTTGTTACTCAGGTTTTCCCTCATGGAGCAATTGAAATCTCTGACCCACAAGATAATCGGGTTTTTAAAGTTAATGGTCAGAGACTTAAACCTGTCATCGAGAGAGATATTGAGAGGGGTGACATTGATTCTATTAATTTGATTGATCCATTAATATATTAAGGGAGTGCACACTATCTGGCTGAAGACACTAAACTTAGCGCTTCTAGGGAGGCAACCCTTGTTTTATTCGATGTGTTTTTATGTGTATTTTCTCTTTTTTTCTTTTAGTTTTAATTAACTTTCCTTTATTTAATCCATTTCGTGATTTTTTTTATTTAGTAGTTTAGTTAATTAACTGGATTTTTTTTTATTAAAAAAAAATATTTGTGTTTTCCCGTTCGATCGGGGCTGTTCCCGATTGATCGGTAAGTGCCGTTCGAATGGCCGAGTCGTCATTTTCATCGCGCGCGCCGGCCAATTCGGTTCCGCTGTTGTTTTTCCTCCGCCGTCTTTCGTACCCTGTCCGGCGAGATTTTTGGTCGAAAATCGTCTCTTCCCTCCGAATTTTCGCATAGAATCCATTTTCGGAGTCAATTTGAGCTGAATCGGCCTCTATTTCACGTTGTCCCTCTGTTTCACCGGTAAGCCCCAAATTCGATTTTTGAATTTTTCTTTCAATTTTTGACTAAATCAGGTGGAAATTTGTTAGAAACGTCTTGTATACTTTAGATTGATCGTTTGGTACAATTTGATTGAATGATTAATGCATTATGTTCGGTAGATTTCGGATTTTTCAGTCCGCACTATTTTTGTCAAAAATTTCAATTTTTGAGGCTTTAATGAATCTGTTTATATGTACTTGCTTTACGAAAGATGCTCAATTTTCACTTGTACATATTATACTTTAATTTGGGACATTTCTGCTCAATTTTTTTCCTAGGGGTATTTTCGTAATTTAACATTATTGGGCGTGTACAAAATTTTTCTGCTTTCTAGTCGCTTCCATATCACTTTTAGCACTTGTTTTTGAGCGTTTTGCAGATCTATGGCGCACGGTTCTCGTCCTAAAGCTCCGAAGAAGAGGAAGGGAGCCTCTTCTACTTCGTGTGGTTCATCGTCTACTACCGCCGCTGCCGATCTACCTCTTCGTGCTATTGTTTACGAGCGACAGGTGGAGTTTGTCCCCACCATTACTACTACCCAGTCATGGCTTATGGAGCGAGAGGATTGGTACCCCTTTTTCTCACAGATTGCAGCCCCTGACGCTCGCGTACATCATGAGCAGGTTCGATCTGTTTATGCATCTGCCGTTCTTAATGAGATGGGATATATTGTCAGCACCATTGGAGATATTACGATCACTGTCACACCAGATCTTATAGCTGCAGTGATGGGTCTTGCGCGCTCCAACTTCACTTATCCTTCTTTTGCTGATTTTGCTTTTCCTGATGAGTATACTATCACGGGGACTCTTATGGGATAGGAGCGAGGCCCATCCCTCACATATGGATTGCCAGCTTCTCTCATGACACAGGACTATCGTTTTGCACATCTGATATTGGAGTATGACATATGGTTCCACCATCATGAGAAGGTTGACTTCACCTTAGCTCGCCTTCTTTATGTTCTGGGTCATGCGGAGCGGATTCACATCGACTTGCCCTCCTTTGTCTTCGCACGGATGGTAGATATAGTTTCTAGACCAGTGGATGCTCGATTAGCTTTTCCTTTTCTTTTGGAGCGGATTTTTGTTCACTTTCAGTTGGATTTTCCTTCATATGCACCCACGAGCCAAGGTTTAGGGGTCATTTCCCAGGCGACCCTAAACTGGATGATCACACATCATCCGCCTCGACCAACATTCGACGACGTGAACAAGGAGGAGCCAGCCACAGAGGGTGTACCAGAGGTTGCAACTGAGCAGCACATTCCCGCACATGCTAACGACTCTTTCCTTGAGATGGAGCATCGTCTTCGTGAACATATTGATTCTTCTCTGGCACAGTTTCAGACGAGGCTTACTACCCATATAGATGCTCAGATGGCTACTCAGATGACTGAGATGAGGAGACTTATACAGGGACTGGCTGATTTGATTCGTAGCCAATCAGCTCCGGCAGATGCAGATGATAGTGACTAGAGTTATACTGATGCCGATAATTCTGATGATGTTGATATTTAGCTGTGCAGGGGCTACTTTTATCTTTTCTTTTCTTTCTTTTTTTTAATTTTATTTTTATTATTATTATTTTTTTATTTTATTTTTTTGTTATCTCTTTTTTGGTAGATTAGTATTTTAGGTTTGGGAAATTGCTCTTTACCTGTATGTTTCTCATGTTTTCTCCAATCCTATGTACTTCATTTTCAGATTAGTGAATTAGTTCTACTCTCAGGTGATATCCTTCTTTCCCTCTCTTACTTATTCTTGTCATTATAGTATATATTTTCTTTAACATTGAGGACAATGTTCAATTAAGGTTTGGGGGTGTAGAAAGATATTTTTATTTCTTATTTTTCTTTTAGGATGTTTTAGAGTATATTTTTTCATTATTTGTTTTGTTTTCTTTACTTTTAAGTGGGTTTTATCGCTTATTTTCTTTTAAAAGTATATGTCTGTTTTTAAAGATATCAATTTCATGAAGAAAGTTCAAGTAATTAATTAAGTGATGAAAATGATTAAGTGAGTAATTCATATTTTATTTTCTTGATCTTGGATAATTGTGCTTATATCTTTGAAATCACATTTCACACACATGAAACTTGTAGGAATATAATTTTATGATTTATTACTTGTAATCTTAGTGGGATATCTTTAACTGAGCATATATTTTTTAAAACTTGGCAATTGAGTAATTTTTAATATTTTATGATAGATCTTTATGCTTAGCTTTTATTTGAAAAAAATGGGATAAGTGTGTATAGAAAAAAAATTATGAAAAAAAATGAGAAAAAAAGTTGAAAAAAAAATAGATTGAGTGAAAAAAAGAGTAAAGGTTTGTTTCTCTTTTTACTGAGTAACCGGACCTTGTGCCTACGCAAGTATAAGGGATCGCGTCAAAAGGTGAAAAGTTGAGATAAATTCTTTTATGACTTGCTTGGTTCTGTAGCCTTTTTAGTTCGAGTTATTAAGCCTGAAGGGTGTTTCAACACCTAGTGCCTTGAGCCAACTGGATTAGGGATACTGGCCTAACGCTTGTTACATGGACTATTTAGAAAGCTTAATAGAACTAAGTATTGCACAAGTCATATTTTGAGGTATATTATACTCTTATTCCCTGAATTTAATTGAAATTTGAAGGCTATTACATGAGGGTTTATTATGAGATGTGAAAGATGAAAGATAGTCATTGTTATATTTTTTTAGTTAGTGAACTTTAATGAGCTTGGTTAATGGGTCACATAAGATATGCTTGTTAATAAAAAATGAAATTCTATGACTACAAAGTTTCTACACTTTATGTTTTTTAAATGTATATATGTAGTTGCGCAATTATTTCTAAGATAGGGTTATAAAATGGATTATTCCTTACTTAAAAGTGATCAGATCTTAATTGTTTACTTGTTTCAAGTATTTGTGGTTGGTTCTTTTTAAAAATAGTTATGTGTTTTTAAGAGAAGATTATTTTTCGAATTTTTGTTTTCTTGTTTATTTTATTTTATTTTTCTTAGGTTTTGATGTTTGTGGGTATCATTACTGCAAACCCTCACGAGACACAACTCGTCCAACTAGGGACACCTAGGGGTTTAAAGGCTTGTTGCATACGCTAAATGCAATCGTGAGTCCATACGAAAGTGGCTTTTATTTATTTTTCTAGATTAGTTGTTTTATTTTGTTTTTGTTTTGCTCGAGGACTAGCAAAATATAGGTTTGGGGGTATTTGATAAGTATGAAATATATATCTATTTTAATGCCTTTTTACCTTATTTGCTAGTATATATTAGGTTAATTTAGTATTATTTATAGTTTATTTAGATTAAAATAGATATTAGTACCTTAGTTTAATTATTAATAATTTTGTAGTTATTAGTAGTTTAGATATGTATTTAAATCAAGTTGGAATTTTAATTACATTATACATGTCTAAAGTATGATATTTTATATTTTGTAGGTAAAGTACGCTTATCGAGGTACTTGGATGATGTTTGGAATAATTCAAAATAGTCTTTACATGCTTTAAAGTGATTTGGGCAACTTTTCGGAGTTATAAACAAGTTGGAAATAAATATGGACATGAAGAAAAGCTTAATGAACAGAATATGGACTATCTAGAAAAATTGTCCAGATTGCAGAAACACTGTAGCCGTTCGAACGGGGTCACTTACCGTTCGATCGGGATAACGTGAATTCAGACAAAAATACATTTCAAGCGTTCGAACGGGCATGCAGGGTGTTCGAACGGCATAACGTGCAGTTTCCTAGTTTGACCCAAATTTCAATCCTTTTCATATTGGACTTCTTCCTACGGATCTTATGCCTATAAAAAGACATATTTGGCTTGAAACCAGAGGATTCCAGTAGATTTTATGAAGAGAAAAAGGAAGAAGAAGATAGAAGAGAACTCAAAGCTTTAAATCGAGATTCAAGTGCTTTCTTCTACAATGGAAGGCTAGACTTTTCTTTTACTTAGGAGTTGATGAAGCTATAGATAAGTTTTAGTTTCTTTTCTTTTTAATTTAGATCTCAGTTGTGAATGATGACAATTGTATGATATAGATTTTCTTTTTAATGGAAGAGTTTTTAATGTTTATTCAAGTCTATGTTGATTTATTGTCTTGTAGATGATAGATTGATATGGTTTTGATATTTGCATCGATTCTAATTTCTGTGATTTAGATGAGATGGTCATACAATAGTTTTAATGTTCAGATAATTAATGACTTGGATGAGTTATACTAAGATTAGACGGGTCATGCCTATAGCTAGTTTAGTGTAGATGATCCGTGCTATTGTCGAAGATAGTTCATGCCATGGAAGTTAATTAATGATTCTTTTTGAAGTAATTCTAGCTTGTAGCTAAGAATACTTGTTCATATTCATACTAGATTTAGATTAAAAGTTAAGGAATTGTTATGGTTCTATAGTGGATTCAATTTCCTAAGTAAATTCCATCGAATTAATCTCTTGCTTTTAAACTAGTTGATTTCTTTCTTTTCCTTAATTTAGGTTTAAGTTTGTTGTAGTTTTTAATCAGCAAATTCCTCTTTAGATTTAGTAATAATTCATCCGTCCCTAAGGTTCGACAACCCTTAAATACTTATCCAAGTACAATTACCTTGTACACTTGTAAAGGGTTTAATTATAAACGTCCATGTATGGAAAATCAGCCTCAAGGGGACCAACCACTACCGACAGAAGTTCAAGCTGTTTTAAACGACTATGCCGATGTTATGCCTGAAGCCCTACCAAAGTGTCTGCCTCCGCAGCGACCCATTGACCATGAAATTGTGTTGGAGCCTAGCGCAAAACCACCAGCCCGTGCTCCCTACCGGATGACATCCCCTGAACTCGCCAAATTGCAACGACAACTTGATGAACTACTGGATGCTGGTTTTATCCGTTCTTCGAAAGCCCCCTTTGGTGCTCCAGTTCTCTTCCAGAAGAAGCATGATGGGAGCTTGTGTCTTTGTATTGACTATCGGGTATTGAACAAGTTGACAGCGAAGAATAAATATCCCCTTCCACTCATCGCGGATCTTTTTGACCAGCTTAGCACTACCCGCTACTTCTCTAAACTGGACCTTCGATCAGGTTACTACCAAGTGCGTATTGCTAACGGTGATGAAGCCAAGCCTACGTGTGTTACCCATTACGGCACATTCGAGTTCTTGGTCATGCCTTTTGGCCTCACGAATGCACCGGCTACCCTTTGTACACTAATGAACAATATTTTCCATGACTTCCTTGACTGCTTTGTTGTCATCTACCTCAATGACATTGTGGTCTATAGCAAGACACTCGTCGAGCATATTACTTACTTGCGAATTGTGTTTGAAGTCCTTCACCGGAACATGCTATATGTCAAGTTGGAGAAGTTCTCCTTTGCACAACATGAAATTCTCTTTTTGGGACATCATATTGGCAGAAGACAAGTTTGGATGGATCAAGAAAAGTTCCGTGCAATTGAGGATTGGCCAGCCCCCACCGAAGTCAAACAATTGTGAGCTTTCTTAGGCCTCTCCAACTACTGAAGCTGCTTTGTTTAAGGGTATTCATAGAGAGCTGCACCTTTAACAGACCTGCTAAAGAAAGATCGCCCTTGGTGTTGGTCAGAATAGTGTCAAAAGGCCTTTATTGCACTGAAGACAACAATCACGCAAGAACCTATACTTCGACTCCCAAACCACTCAAAACTATTCAAAGTCCAAACGAATGCCTCTGATTATGCCATTGGGGGCGTTCTCTCACAAGAAGACCACCCAGTTGCTTTTGAAAGTCTTAAACTCAATGAAACAAAGCAACGCTACACCGTACAAGAGAAGGAGATGATGGCTATCATTCATTTTCTACGCACCTAGCGCCATTACCTATTGGGCACTCACTTTGTTGTCAAAACCGACAACATTGCAGCTAGTTACTTCCAATTGCAACCAAAGTTGTCCCCCAAACAAGCTCGATGGCAAGACTTTTTGGCTGAATTCGACTACATCTTGGAGTACAAGCTGGGGCGGAACAATGTTGTGGCCGATGCACTTAGTCGACAGGCTGAACTGACCGAGTTGGCCTCTCTCCACCTTGCAAGCATCACTTCTTGGTCGAATGATCTGCAACATTGTATCCATACAACAATGATGAAAGATCCTCTGGTATGCACCCTCCTTCAGCAGGTGAAAGAAGGCAGGACTCGGAAGTTTTGGCTCGACAATGGGTTATTGATGACCAAGGGACGACAACTTTATGTTCCAAAAGCTGATCAACTACAGAAAGAACTTCTTCATGAGTGTCATGACACTCCTTGGGCTGGCCATCTGGGTATCCACCGCACACTAGCCCTTTTGGAGTGGGCAGATTTCTGGCCTCACATGGGTGACGACGTTGAAGCATATGTTCGAACATGCCTTACTTGCCAACAGGACAAAGTGGAACATGACAAGCCGCGTGGCCTCCATCAACCACTGCCTATACCGCCAAGACCTTGGGAGAGTGTTTCTCTTGACTTCATCTCAGTATTGCCTAAAGTTGGTGGATATGGGTCAATCTTGGTGGTTGTGGACCGCTTCTCTAAATATGCCACCTTTATGCCAGCTTCTAAACATTGTACTGCCGAAGAATCTGCCCACCTATTTTTGAAGAATATTGTCAAGTACTGGGGGGTGCCACAATCTATTGTCAGTGATCGGGATGGACGTTTCACCAGCTGCTTCTGGACAAAACTATTTCAGCTGCTTGGTTCCAAGCTAAATTTCTCATCGAGCATGCATCCACAAACAGATGGCCAAACAGAGCATGCTAATGCTCTCCTTGAGGAGTATCTATGCCACTTCATCAGTGCCAACCAGAAGAACTAGGTCAATCTCCTTGATGTTGCCTAGTTCTCGTACAACCTACCAATTCCCTTTTGCTTTACTTCCATGTACATTTCTTTATTTTCATGTATTTTCTTTATTTTTGTTTTATGGTGCCACCATGCCCATACAACCACTTTGGCAGCTACTCCAGCCATATACAAAATATCTCTTATGCTATATAGGGGGGAGTGAGTAGTTGTGTTATTGGTCATAGTGTTGTTGCACCCATTGCTTGTAAACATGTTAATAGTGAATGCCACCAGAAGTGAAAACACCTCTGGCTGGACGCTGAGTAGGCACGGGTTTGGGTTGCACCGACCGATTGCGTTGGATCCAGAAGGCCGGATTCGGCCGTTCCTCGGCGGAATTCTTCCACCGGTACCGAAACTCTAGGCCAGTGGTAGCTGGATTCAATCTAGTTGCCACCCTGCTACACTGCGGGCGTCTTCACGAGGAAGACAACCGACAGGCGGGTCTGCGGGTTTGGCCCATTCCCGGGCTGAATCTGTAGACGAGACTGGGTTAAAAAAAATAAATTTAACACCCACTAAACCGGGTCCAGTTTAGTAGGGTTTAGGTGGGGATAAAATCCTACAAAATTATTGTTGGACCTGCAGAGGTGTGGGATTGTTCTAAACAAGTTTCAGCTCATGGAAAAATCCCAGAGACTGTAAAATGACCCTTTTACCCCGTATAGTTATATTACCTTGGGTAAACCACTTACCCGACTTCAGGGCTACGATTCGGGGGCCTATGAGTGATCTTAAAACTTGAGAAATTTCTCAATGAGATTGTAATGGGTAACCTAAATTTAAACTAATCTACAAGGTGGGGAAAAATATGAGTATGTAGATAATTAACTATTCTACCCCTAGGGTTAACGTAAAATGATTGATTGAACTGGGGTCGGTTCAAGGGGTTTACGACCTTGTTAAATAGCAAAGAAATTTTCTCAAGTTCATAACATCAAGGTCTAAACCTTAAGATTAGTTTTGGATCCATTGAGGTTCAGGGAAGCCCTAAACAAAATGACAGAAATACCCCTATGCAAACCAGCCCCTATTCGCGTGGATGTTATTAACGGGCCAATGTGATATTGAAACCTTTTGAGAGGTTAAAGACTTACCCAAGATAGAGAGGACCATATTCAATATTGGATAATTACCTTAATGCCCTCAGGTGCATTATGATGAATTTTTTTAAGAGATTTAATAAGTTAACCCAAGTAGGGTTACGGCACGAGAGCTCGAGTAATTATAATATCATTATTGAATTTGATTATTGGTACTATGATCTACTTGGACCTTTGTGGTTCTAATTGTTTATGTTGTTCTTTGTTTCAATTTTTGATATTGATGTTGTGATAGTAACTTATCACTAGTTAAAGATTATTGAAAGAATAATTATTTGGGTGGATAGTTTTGGATTAGACGAGAACACCTAATCAAGATAAAGACTAAAATACCACTAGGGGTCTAGGACTAGTTCATACAGTGAACAAAGCTTTTGACCTGACGATAAAACTTGGTTGATGAACCAATGACAGTTTCGAGTTTTAAACCCTAGTCTAGAAGGGACTAATAGCATTTGGGATAGTCATTAGTAGTCCTAGCTTATAGATGATCAAGATAGGGTTCAGAATGGTTTCCTGAGTTTTAGCTCTATTGAGGAGTCACTGATTTGACCATGTAGTTGCACCTCCCCATTGGAGGGAGCTCTGCGTGAGCAAGGCTCACCATAGATCTATTAAGGATCTTTCAGTATACACACAGTTGGATTAGCTGACATCCTGCTTGGTTGGCTTTTCCCGCCACTTCTATTCAGGTACAGTTGTGGGCCATGCCCTTCCATTCTAGTTAGGTCCTTCTTGGGCTAGGAGGGGTAATGGTACTTCCTATTGGATTCTAAGGTGTTTCGTTATCATTTGTCACTTAGGTTGACATATGATGAGTCTGTCTGTCATTGGGATTAGACGGAAATATTAATTATCAAACAATGGTTCGAGAGATAATTAATAACATTGATTGATATTGCTTATTTAATTAGAACAAGTGGAACGATTAAAAGACTTGTATAAAATGTAGGTTACTTGAAAATATTTAAGCATTGCATGTGTGATGCTATGCTTCTTAGTATAGTGTAGTATTAGGCAAAACTACATCTTGATTCGATCTTTTTAGAAATATTGGAGATGTTTCTAATGAGTATATAGGCAACTAACATCGGGTGATGTTGATCCGATCCAAAAAATATTAAATAATACTTTTGTTCTTTTGAATGCTCCTTCAATTGGAGATATTTTGTTGCCTATTTGGTTTTATTTGCTTACATGTTCTTTAGATGGAGACGTTACGAGATCGGGACATTGGTGAGCATTTGAGGATGATGTTGCATTAGTGGGATCTAGTTTCTTCCTTCTATAATCTTGTAAGTAATTGTAATTACTGACGTGAAAGCCAACTTTACTTGGTTGTTTATTTTCTGACAGATGATAAACTTGTGCTTAGAGGGTTAACCTGCTATTTAATAAATTTGGCACGTGTAATAATATCATATATTTTGATATTTGTATTTGTGAACCTCAGTTATCACGACCAGATTATTTAATCAGATGATTTGTTTTGTGTTTAAGAAAAAAAAATTATCATAATTTATTGCGTGCCTTTTATTTTAAAAAAGGTTTAAAAAATTTGGGTCGTGACAATGAATTACCATAATTTTCCTTAATTTTTTATTTTTTTCATGATATGTTGACTAAGACAATTTGTGTTGTATTTTATAGCTGGAATTTATCTAATTAAGAGGGATTTATAATTTTCACCTTCCTAAGGTTAAACATTTGACCTTTATTCTCAGGAAGATTTCTAAGTTTTGACACATACAAAATTGATAGCAAACATAAAAACAAGATCTAATTTCCTTAGCTACCACTTGGGAGTTTAATATTAGCAAATCACTAGAGTGTCTCTAATCTAATTATTTTGAAAAGAGAAAGACTATAAGATGTGACTTCAAATATGTAAAAAATGTGGCAAAAATAAAATTAAAAATCAATCAGCACATCATGCATGCACCATCAAATAAGAGAATTAATGTGACAAACTACACTAACTAACATAAGGCTAAATCAAAGTATTAGAACTAAAATCTTACAAGACCAAACTACCAACCTTTACCTAACAGAAAAAACCTCTTTCTTTATAATATCCTAACCTTTACGCTTCTCTATTAAACCTTAAAACTTTCTCTCTTTTGAGTTTGTCTTTATTTTTTTCAAAGTGCTCACTCTTAACTCCCTTTAAATTGTTTATCTTGAACTTTTTCAACTCCTCTTGTCAAGAACTCTTTTAACATTCTTTTATGTAGTGTCATCTATAAGGAACAGTATAAAAGGATTACTGAGTAAAAAAGGCCGATGAGGGGAACATTAGGGTGCATATTGACACATTTTAAGCGATAATATCTCCCTTTTGTATTGACCTTAAGCCCCTACTTACCCTAACTGTAAAGCCCCGAGTCTCCACTTCCTTTACCGGTTCCAGTCACATACCGACCATGTGCTCATCTGTTTTGGCGGGGTGGCCGTTAAGCCTGGCATTTGGCAAGCCGGGGCCGCCTTCCATCGGAAGCCCGAAACATCTCCTTAGCTCAAATGGAGGCGAAATAACCCTGCCACCTTTCTGCCTTGGCCTTGTTTAAACACTTGTAATCCCGCTTATAAAAGCCTGAGTCTTCCCCCCTTCGCTTACCTCACACGCTGTTATCCTCATTGACAGAAGATGGAGGAGAGATCGGATCTGTTCGGGC
Source organism: Saururus chinensis (assembly GCA_035235625.1). Taxonomy (NCBI): domain Eukaryota; kingdom Viridiplantae; phylum Streptophyta; class Magnoliopsida; order Piperales; family Saururaceae; genus Saururus; species Saururus chinensis. Next base: position 37,493,201 of record CP141144.1, on the reverse strand, counting down.
TTTCATTCCCTAGCTGGGAGATCGAGGGGCTCTTGGACCCCTGCCCATTATGTTACTCATTTCATTCATCTCAACCAAGATCGACAAGGAGTTACTGTCGTTTTCAGGTTTGTTTGCTCCCAATTCTTCCTTTTTGTTCATTCTTTTATGTTGATTTTCACTTTGTAATCTCTACATTCGTGGCAACGCTGTTTAACTATTCGTCTTTTTTTGTATTATTATGATTCTTGTTTTCTTGCTGCAATTTTTACTCGCATGGGCAAACTGCTCTCTTGAAGTATCAAAGTTATTTCGTATTATCAAGATGTCTGCTTTGATCAGTTACCTCACCATGTATTCTGATGATATTTTGCCGTGTACTTTGTATCGTACTTTCTGTGTATTTGAATTGTTGAAAGTTCTAATAAACTGTTTTAGAGGTAAGGGCTTCAGTCTTTGATTTCTTTGTGGGAATAATTGATATATACCTACGTTTCTTAGGTTATTTCATTTTGCAATTGAATATACTCGTACTGTCATGTGATTTTCTTCATTTTCTGAATGTAAATTCATAATGGAAAGCTGCAATTCCATCTCCTATTTGTTAATCATGCTCATATGGTGCTGTTTTTATCTTCTGATCTTATTTGTACCTACTTTTATGACATGTCGCTTTCTTAAAGGCTTATCAGTTTATACATCTTATAGTATCGGTTGATTAAAAATGACTCCTCTTTTTATTTCCCTGCTATCCAGACGCTGGCATATGATTTGAACTCCATTTTAGGATCTTAATGCTCATAACATGAACCTGGCGTAATTCCAAATTTTTTGCTTAGGCACTGTAGAGAACTTTGATCTTCTTGTATATTTTGATTAATCTGTGAAATTCCTAGTTTGTCTTGCAGAACACTTTGATCGTCTTGTTTCTTTGACAGTTGCTTGTCTTATTGCTTTTTTGCAACAATTTTCACTTTTGCAAACACAAATCTTTTGTATTTCGTACTTGCTGTCTTCTGTTTTATTCTGATAATTTATTCAGAGAAAAAGGTGTCAATCTTTTATTTTTTCTATATTGAATGTGCTCATTGTGTCCCTGGAGTGCTCTGTAAAATAAATTTTTTTTTCTGTCCATCCATATTGGATGTCTTGAATTTCTGTGGAAAAAATGGAATTTTCCCATTTGGTTTTAATTGTCTTTAATGGAGGAATACTGGTTTGGCTGTCCCCATGGCGATCATTGGCATGCTTAATCACAAGTACGAGTATGATTTTTTGCCCTCTGATTTGTTCTAATCAATTATTGCAAGGTTATTGTATACTTTCAATGAATCTGAATTATTGCAAACTTCTAATAAACTGTTCCGGAGGAAAGTGTTTTACTGTATGATTTATTTAGGGGAATAATTGATATATGCCACCATTTCTTAGGTTGCTTCATTTTGCAATAGAATATGCTCGTGTTGCTAGGTGATTTTCTGAATGTATATTTCATGATTGAAAGCTGCAATTCCAACTCCTGTTTGTCTTTGCTGATTTCTTTTCTTTTTTTAGCTATTCCACTTTTTTATCTGCCTTCTTTACACCCTGTTTCCCCCATTGCCAGGAGATAGAGGATAGAACTGAGCAGTTACTGCTCTCTTGCCCTTGCTGTGACATGGAGGGGTTCTCGGACCCCTGCCCTGTCTGCCATTCTTTGAAGCGCAGCCGCATCAATTTCATATCCCATCCCAACAACGCCTTTCCTCCTCCATTAGCACTTCGACCACTTCCTTTCATGCCACTAAACCAAGATCAATATTGAGGAAGATGACAGGAAGCTTTGACAGGAATCGGCCGAAGAAGAAGGTTCATTTTCAGGTTTGTTGGCTCCCAATTATTCCTTTTGTTCATTCTTTTATGTTGATTTTCACTTTGTAATCTCTACATTCGTGGCAATGCTATTTAATTCTCCTTGTTTTTTTGTATTATTACGATTCTTGTTTTCTTGCTGCAATTTTTACTTGCGTGGGCAAACTGCTCACTTGAAATGTTTGAAGTTATTTTGTATTATCAACATGTCTAATGATTTATGGTCATCTTCTTTGTTATAATGAATTATTCAGAGCAAAGAACTTTGATCAATTACCTCACCATGTATTCTGATGATTTTTGCCTTCTGTTTTGTGTACTTTATAGCGTACTTTCTGTGTATTTGAATTATTGCAAAATTCTAATAAATTGTTTTAGAGGAAAGGGCTTCAGTCTTTGATTTCTTTGTGGGAATAATTGATATATACCTATGTTTCTTAGGTTGTTATATTTTGCAATTGAATATACTGGTGTTGTCATGTGATTTTTTTCATTTTTTGAATGTAAATTCATGATGGAAAGCTGCAATTCCATCTGCTATTTGTTAATCATGTTCATATGGTGCTGTTTATAGCTTCTGATCTTATTTGTACATACTTTGATGACATATGTCGGTTTCCTAAAGCCTTATCCATTTATAACATCATTTAGCATCGGTTGATTAAAATAACTCCTCTTTTTATTTCCCTGCTATCCAGACACTTGCATATGATTTGAATTCCATTTTAGGATCTTAATGCTCATAATGTTAACCTGGTATAATTCCAAATCTTTTTGCTTAGGCACTGTAGAGAACTTTGATCTCCTTGTATATTTTGATTAATCTGTGAAATTCTTGGTTTATGTCTTGCAGAACACTTTTATCCTCTTGTTTCTTTGACACTTGTCTTATTGCTTTTTTGCAACAATTTTCACTTTTGCAAATACAAATCTTTCGTATTTCAAACTTGCTGTCTTCTGTTTCATTCTGATAATTTATTAGGAGAAAACGGTTTCTATCTTTTATTTCCTCTAAATTGAATGTGGTCATGGTGTTTGTGGAGTGCTCTGTAAAATAAAAAGAAATTTCCGTCCATCCATAGTGGATGTCTTGAATTTCCATGGAAAATGTGGAACCAAAATTTTCCGTTTGGTTTTTAATTGTCTTTAATGGAGGATTATTAGGTTGGCTGTTCCAATGGCGACCATTGGCATGCTTAATCACGAGTACGAGGATGATTTTTTGCCCTCTTATTTGTTCTAATTCATTATAGCAAGGTTATTGCGTACTTTTTATGGATCTGAATTATTGCCAACTTCTAATAAAGAAAGGGTTTTATTCTATGATTTCTTTAGGGGAATAATTGATATATACCTCCATTTCTTAGGTTACTTCATTTTGCAATAGAATGTACTCATGTTGCTATGTGATGTTCTGAATGTATATTTCATGATTGAAAGCTACAATTTCAACTCCTGTTTGTCTTAGCTGATTTCTTTTCTATTTTTAGCTATTTCCATTTTTTTCCTCATTGTCAGTGTTTAATCATGATAATATGGTGTTTGTATTTTCTGATCTTCTTTGTACGTACTTACCTGGTAAATGTTTTTTTAGCATCTGTTGACTAAAAATGACTCCTCTCTTTCTTATCCCTGCTAGCCAGCCGCTTGCATATGATTTGAACTCTATTTTAGGATCTTAACGCTCATAACATGAACCTCACATAATTCTAATGCTTTCCACTTTGGAACTGTAGTGCACTTCGATCCTCTTGTATATATTGATTTATCTGTGAGGTTCTTGGTTTATGTCTTGCAAGGTGCTTTGATCCTCGTGTTTCCTAGATACTAACGTTTCTTGTTGTTTGTTTTCGCAACAAATTCCACTTTTGTAAATATGAAATTTTGGGTATTTCTACTTGCTGTGTTCTGTTTTGTTTTGATAATTTATTCAGAGCAAAAGGATCTATGATTTCTTTGAAACTGGATATGCTCATGGTAACTGTGGAGTGTGTAACGGTGGATGCTTGCATTATTTTCCTCCCTGTAAAAGAGAGAAAATATTGGAAGTCTTGAATTTCCATGGAAGAATTCGAACCCCAAAATTTGTCATTTGTTTTTTAATTATTTTTTATCAATATGTACCACGGCATATTTAATTCAATTGAATTGTACTCTGTTCTGATTTCTTCACTTTTGTTTTTCTAGCGGGTTGTTCCAGTTGTTAACTTCTATTCAGACATACAGGATGATAGTGGGCAACTTTCAGACCCCGTGCAGGAGATTCCTATCGTCTAACTGGTCAAGAAGGTTTGTCTTATGCGCTACTTGTTTTAGCATCCGTTTTTGTTCTCACAATGCGTGATGAATTTTCGCCTAAACAATAATTTCATATCTAGTGTTGAGTGTTTGTGTTCTTTTATTATGATGTTTCAATACCTACGTCAAGAGGTAAAATTGTGTTCATAATACCTTTAATGCGTGTTGGTTGCAGAATCACAAATTTTTTGGTGATCAGAATCATACGACACTGCACCTGCAAAGGGACATTGTAGTTAAGGGTTACGTGCCCACCGAATTTGATGTCTGAGACACTCATTTAGTTGTCCTTTTTTTTCCATGTGTACTTTTTTTGCTCAATTTTGAGGACACCTTTGCGTGGGCATTTAATAGAGAGTGCTTTGGGCATTCATGGCTATGGCATTATTAACCCATTCATTATTGTTTTTTCCTTATCGGTAGTTGCTGTGTGGCTTCTAGTTAGTAACATTGACAGCCTACTTTTTAGTGAAGCCTTCCATGCAAGTCAATTGTTGCTTTCATCTGCTTTCTACTTTCTAAAGGCCAACTGAGCTGACATTTTTGTGGATAGTCACCTGGGTGGAGTGAGATTGACTGCTCGGACTGTTCTTTATAGATTTTTTATACGGCTGACTGTAGGAAATCTGAATGGCTACGCCGAACTGTTCAATCAGGGCGGCCCACCCTGAGCTGTGCTGCAATTATCTGTGAATAATGTACTCATCTCGAGCCTCATTTTTTGGATACTCGCTTGCTTGCTCTATATATAGATCAACTTAGGCAGTCCCAGAGTATTTTCTGTTATTTACTCTCATTTTTTAGAGTCTTCTATTTTGAAAATTGCTGACGCACACATTAGCAAAGGGGGGGGGGGAATTTCTTACTTATGCTAATGTGTGCACCATTGATTCTCCAGCAATGTGTATAAAGTGGGACTAACTCTCAAAGGTGTTCTAAGGAGTACTCAATAATTTTTCTAGGCACGCTTCCCCTTTTCCCTATTCCCCCAATCCACCAATTCATATAAAATCGTCATATCTTTGATGTTGGATTCTTTCTCTTTTCTACACATTTATCACCAACTATCTAGTTTTGATATTTTTAGCAATTTCAAGAATTATGCCTTTTGGCACATATGCGGTAGATTATTTCTAATAGTCAATACATAAGAGTCCAATAAGCACATTTTTAGTTAGGGGCTGTTTGTTTCAGCTGAATTTTAATTTAAAAAGTTATTTGAATTAGTTGAAAAGTAACTGAATTTGGAGCTGAATCTGAAGCTGAATTAGCCGAATCTAAATTTGAATCTTATTATTATCAATCAAGTTCAATACGACTGTTATAAAAAATTATAAAAAAGTCAAATAAAATTATATTAGACCCTTACTTTTCCAAACACAACACAATAAAGTAATACGTTTGATAAAAAAAGAGGAAAAATTAGAAGAACAATTTGCTGATAACACTCTATCCACCAGAACCAATCATCATAGGGGAGCTTTGCAATATGGGGAACAAAAAGTATAATAAAAAAAATCTCAAACCCTTGCTATAACCAGCAAGATTGAAAGATGAGTTGCAGGAGGCTTCAACTATGGAGGTAAAAATGAGAGAGGGCTTCAACCATGGAATATGGTAGGCGAGGGATGGAAGAGGGGAAGGTTTTCTTGGCCAAAATAAATAACATGTGCTTACTTTTCAACTTAATCAGCTCAGAGATAAGTTTAAAACAAACAGCTTTATAAGTAGACTTTTACCTTACTTATAAGATACTTAATTAGCTAAGACTTGATTAAGATAAACAAACAGACCCTTAGTGCCAACACAAATCCCCAAAGTTGGAGACGATGGAGTCATGAAAACATGAGGATATGAGCTTCCATAGATAAATATACATGGGCAACCATTTGTCCAACCTTTCGTCTAAACAAAGTTTGCATCAAATGCCAAACAAAGTGGTGTTTTAAAAACATGGCAATGATCATTAAGGACACTTAAGAGCATTAAATTATTTGTCCATAGTGATTAACTTATCATAAACATTATGCAACAAGGACACTAGATGCCGTAAGGCAAAAATACTCCTATCTCTCCTGTTTTGGTGGAGAAAGAAGGGACCGATTCCCGATTCCAAGATGAAGGAATCCATGGGTTCGTAGACAATATCATCCAGCCACACCAGAACTGAGTAAATTCCATTTCCATATTGATAATCCCCACATGATTAACGAGAATACAGTTTTAGCTTTTACAACAAACAAGTAAGAATTCAGGTTCAGGCTGGAACCAGATTGTTGCAAAGCAAAATTTAGAAGACCACCTAACACTATAGAAATAGTAAATTTGAATCTGACCCGACCCATTAGGGTTGAGTTTAGAAACTCAAACGCAACCCATTAGGGTTGGGTCGGGTCAAATTTTATCAAAATATAATTTTTTATAAAAAATATATATTTATAACTTTATTCGGATTAGATTGAGTTGGATTATTTGAAGTCCAAACTTGACCCAAATAATTATTTTAGTTAAATTTAAAATTTTAAACCTAACTTATTAGGGTCAGGTCAGGTCGGGTTTTATTATATTCCCAATGTAAGTAGTATCTTTACTTATACTTCTATTATGTTGTTACCTTATTTTTTTGGCTGGAATTTTTTTACAGTTTCACATTTATTGCGCTGAGCATAAATATGATTTATTTTTTGAGAAAAATAAATAAATATTAATAAAAGTAAAAATTACCAAATTAAAGGAGAGAAAAACTTATTTTTTATAGTGTTTGTTTCACCACACAAACACCGACTTTTTGTCCGAGTCATAAATTTTGAAGTTCTAAAGAATGAAATCCATATATTTGTCTCATTTGGGGTTTTACATAATTTTTTTAAATAATCTACATAATTTCGTCTATTGGTTTCGTAGTTGCAATGGAAGAACCGAACCCATGTAAGGTACTATGGGTTTCGTCATTTAGAAAGACAAAACCTTATGAAACTCCCATCCTCCATATGTCATGCATGCGATCTGGTTTAAAGGAGCAAGTCCATGCAGCGTGATAACGTTCTTGTACATGTACCACATCCAAAATAACCTTCTACATGAATTATCAGTAAATAAGAAAGGAGCATAGGAGAAGAGTAATGTGGACAACTTCGATGATGGTCGTGATACTGGAGGTGGCGATATGCTTGGTGTAATGGTCGCAAGCAATAATGCGGCTGAAGAGCTAGCCGTCCTCGTAGTTGTCCCTGAGCCGGACGATGTTGGGGTGCTCTAGCAGCAGCTTCATGATCTCCACCTCCCACCGCACATCCTCCATGTTGATCTGTGTCCGCATGCAGCTTGTTCTTGGAGATCGTCTTGCACGCCAGGAGCTCCCCAGTCTCAATGTCGGTACACTGTTGGGTTACCCCGTGCCGCCCCTCCCCATCTCCCTCTTGAACCGGTACCTTTTCAGGATGTCGGGTCCCGTGGGGTCCTTGGGACGGATACTGGGTACACCATCGCCGGCCACCGCCCCTCTACCTGGATAGGCCGCAGGGCCACTAAGTTTAGCTTGGTTGAGAGGGCCTTCTCAGCCAAAGAAGAATAGCAATTGCCCATTGGTGTGGGAGAAAGCCAAAGGAAAGATCAAAGATGTGATGAGTGTCGTACCCGCGAAAGCAAGTGGGGGTGTGTGTCCTATGGTGGCTCATTCAGTACAAATCAAATATTTAAAATAATTATCTTTGTATAATCACATAATCAATACTATTTATAAGTAATAATTATATATATAAAAAATAATTAATTAGAATAAAATAAAGGAGTAATATAAATTGACCTTTAGGTTAATTAGCCCCAATGCTTTAACTTTTCACTCCAATGCAAGATTTATTAATTTAATTAAAGTAGAAGAGGAATACCTTTAATTATTTGTAGAACCTTTAAAATCCTTATTTTAAATTGTAAAATTCCTTTGATGGAATGCCCTAACCCTTGTTTTGACATGTTTTCATTCCTATGATATAAGTGTTTTACTTCAAATAGAAGGTAAACTATTGTTCTAATACGATCAAGGCTGTGAATGGAGGGTGTTGCTTTGTAGAAATTGTGATGCCTCAACCCGAAAAACAGACCCAAGTCGGGGGTTCATAATCAATAACCTGTACTCAAATTCCCAAAAATTAAAACCAAAACCAGGAGTAGTAGACTCTGAGTGTGATATTCGTAACGTTTCTCTACACACTATGGAGTTTTAGTACTTCGTTGCCGTCAGCAAAAACAAACATAATTATATAACTAATTTAGATTGGGATAGCGTTGCCTTGCCATTGGTTGCCTACAAACGTATTGGATAACATTTATGTTGTTATTCTAATATAATCAAATCTGGGCGTAATTCTGCCTAATTGCTATTACATACATAAGGCATCACAAAATTATTGATGTTAAAATATGCACATCCTTATATATGTATTATCAAGATGTCTGCTCACTTGAAGAAAATGCTTTTCTTCATTTTCTGAATGTAAATTCATAATGGAAAGCTGCAATTCCATCTCCTATTTGTTAATCATGTTCATATGGTGCTGTTTATATCTTCTGATCTTATTTGTACGTACTTTTATGACATGTCGCTTTCTTAAAGGCTTATCAGTTTATACATCTTTTAGCATCGGTTGATTAAAAATGACTCCTCTTTTTATTTCCCTACTATCCAGACGCTGGCATATGATTTGAACTCCATTTTAGGATCTTAATGCTCATAACGTGAACCTGGCATAATTCCAAATCTTTTTGCTTAGGCACTGTAGAAAACTTTGATCTTCTTGTATATTTTGATTAATCTGTGAAATTCCTGGTTTGTCTTGCAGAACACTTTGATCCTCTTGTTTCTTTGACAATTGCTTGTCTTATTGCTTTTTTGCAACAATTTTCACTTTTGCAAACACAAATCTTTTGTATTTCGTACTTGCTGTCTTCTGTTTTATTCTGATAATTTATTCAGAGAATAAGGTGTCAATCTTTTATTTTTTCTATATTGAATGTGCTCATTGTGTCCCTGGAGTGCTCTGTAAAATAAAAAAATTTTCTGTCCTTCCATATTGGATGTCTTGAATTTCTGTGGAAAAAATGGAATTTTCCCATTTGGTTTTAATTGTCTTTAATGGAGGAATACTGGGTTGGCTGTCCCCATGGCAATCATTGGCATGCTTAATCACGAGTACGAGTATGATTTATTGCCCTCTGATTTGTTCTAATCAATTATTCTAAGGTTATTGTGTACTTTCAATGGATCTAAATTATTGCAAACTTCTAATATACTGTTCCGGAGGAAAGTGTTTTACTGTATGATTTCTTTAGGGGAATAATTGATAGCCACCATTTCTTAGGTTGTTTCATTTTGCAATAGAATATGCTCGTGTTGCTAGGTGATTTTATGAATGTATATTTCATGATTGAAAGCTGCAATTCTGATTTCTTTTCTTTTTTTAGCTATTCCACTTTTTTATCTGCCTTATTCACACCCTGTTTCCCCCATTACCAGGAGATAGAGGATAGAACTGAGCAGTTACTGCTCTCTTGCCCATGTTGGGACATGGAGGGGTTCTCGGACCCCTGCCCTGTCTGCCATTCTTTGAAACGCAGCTGCATCAATTTCATATCCCATCCCAACAAGAGGTTGCGCCTTTCCTCCTCCATTAGCAGTTCGACCACTTCCTTACATACCACTAAACTAAGATTGATATTGCGGAAGATGACAGGAAGCTTTGACAGGAATCGGCCGAAGAAGAAGGTTCATTTTCAGGTTTGTTGGCTCCCTATTATTCCTTTTGTTCATTCTTTTATGTTGATTGTCACTTTGTAATCTCTAAATTCCTGGCAATGCTATTTAATTCTCCTTGTTTTTTTGTATTATTACGATTCTTGTTTTCTTGCTGCAATTTTTACTTGCATGGGCAAACTGCTCACTTGAAATGTTTGAAGTTATTTTGTATTATCAACATGTCTAATGATTTATGGTCCTCTTCTTTGTTATAATGAATTATTCAGAGCAAAGAGCTTTGATCAATTACCTCACCATGTATTCTGATGATTTTTGCCTTCTGTTTTGTGTACTTTATAGCATACTTTCTGTGTATTTGAATTATTGGAAAATTCTAATAAATTGTTTTAGAGGAAAGGGCTTCAGTCTTTGATTTCTTTGTGGGAATAATTGATATATACCTATGTTTCTTAGGTTGTTTTATTTTGCAATTGAATATACTCGTGTTGTCATGTGATTTTTTTCATTTTTTGAATGTAAATTCATGATGGAAAGCTGCAATTCCATCTCCTATTTGTTAATCATGTTCATATGGTGCTGTTTATAGCTTCTGATCTTATTTGTACATACTTTGATGACATATGTCGGTTTCCTAAAGCCTTATCCGTTTATAACATCATTTAGCATTAGTTGATTAAAATAACTCGTAGCAATGCATAACATTATGCGTCACTAGTACCTAGTATAGTAGCGCCACATCCTATTAAGCATTGCTACAATTGTTTATTTTAAAATAATTTAAAATTAAAGAGATAGCAAAGAGATAGATGGGAGAGAGACAGAGGAGAGAAAAAAAAGGAGAGAGGGAATGGAAGAGTGGGAGAAGAGAGAGGAGAGGGAGGAGAGAGGAAGAGAAGAGGAGAGAATGGAAGAGAGAGAGGGAGGAGAGAGAGAAAGGGTAGAGACTAGAGAGAGAGGGTAGGGAGAGAGGGAGAGTGAGAAGTAAAAGATTGAAAAAAAGGGTATTGGCTACTCTCAACAGTGGGCATCACTAATATAACAATTAGTCTTGATGCTAGTTATTAAACATCGCCACTAATAACACTATTAGAAACACTCATACTAGAGCATCGCTAATAGTTTTTTTTTCAAAAAAATTCACACTATTAGTGACGCTCAGTAGCCAGCATCTCTAATAGAATCCATATTAGCGACACTATGAACTGAGTGTCGCTAATATAGTTATTAGTGGCGATGCTTAATAACAAGCAAAGAAGTGCCTTGTAAAGTGAAGAAATCTTGCCAAAATTGAGAGATAAAAATTATGTCGCGATTAGAGACGATAGTGCGAGGCATACTGTGCAATTTGGCTACCTCTCGAACGTAGAGTTCTGCCACAGACTTGGCAGTGTAGGGGTGACCCAGAGCACTAAAATGGGCGTACTTGGACAGCCGATCCACCACCACCATGATCACCGACTTGCCTTGCACCAATGGCAAGGCTTCCACAAAGTCCATAGAAACATCCTCCCAAACCTTATATGGAATGGGCAATGGTTGTAGCAACCCGGCAGGAGATGTGGTGGTGGACTTAGCACGCTGACAGACATCACAAGTGGCCACATAAGCAGTCACAACGCGGCGTATTCCCTGCCATAAGAAGCTCTGACTGATCCATTTATAGGTGCGAAGGGCACCTTCATGACTCGCCAAGGGGGAGGCATGGAAGTGGGCTATGATACACTTTTGTAGGTCTATAACCTCAGGCACCCAAAGACAGTCCTTCCAGAAGAGAAGGTCATCCTTCCAGGTAAAGCAAGGGCGTGCTGACGAGTCAGACTGGAGGGCCGCAATCAAGGTGGAGGTCGAAGAATCATCTTGATACTCCTGTTTCAATTCAGCAAGGAATGGACAAACCGGACCGGAAATAGCCAAACACAAACCTGGAGTGGAACGGTGAGACAGTGCGTCGGCCTTGGTATTGTCAGATCCCTTCTTGTACACAACTTCATAGTTGTAGCCTAGGAGCTTGCTGACCCACCACTGCTGCGCTGGTGTAGACACCCGTTGTTCAAGAAAATACTTGAGCAGTTGGTGGTCAGCGCGAATGAGAAACTGCCTGCCAAGCAAATAAGGGCGCCATTTGTCGACCGCGAGAACAATGGCCAGCATCTCTTTCTTGTAGATAGAGAGAGACAGGGAGTGGCCAGCCAAAGCCTTGCTGAAGTAGGCAATGGGATGCTCCTCCTGAAGTAGTACCGCCCCCAGGCCGGCATCTGAAGCATCGGTCTCAACCACAAATGGCCGGCTGAAATTAGGAAGATTCAAAATAGGGGCGGTCGCCATAGCTTGCTTCAATTCCTCAAAGGCCGCCTGGGCAGTGTCAGACCAATGGAAGGCTCCCTTCTGTAACAGCTGAGTAAGAGGGCGAGCAATCTCGCCATAGTGATGAATAAAGCACCGATAATAGCCAGTAAGGCCAAGGAAGCCTAGCAGAGCCTGGGCGCAAGTAGGGGAGGGCCAGGACAGCATGACGGTCACCTTAAAGGGGTCGGTAGCAACGCCGTCACGAGAGATAATATGACCCAATTATTCAACTTGGGGGCTGCCAAACAAACACTTCGAACGTTTAAGAAACAATGAATTAGCTGTCAGGATATCAAAGACAGACCTGAGATGCTCCAAGTGTTCACCCCATGACTTGCTATAGACAAGGATATCATCGAAGAACACCAAAATGAAGCGGCAGAGGAAGGGCCAGAAGAGGTCATTCATAAGGCTCTAAAATGTGGAAGGGGCATTCGTCAGGCCAAACGGCATAACCAGGAACTCGAAGTGGCCGTCATGAGTGCGGAAGGCGGTCTTGTGCACATCGGTGGGCTGCATCCGAATTTGATGAGAACCTGAGCGAAGGTCAAGTTTACTGAATACAGTAGCGCCGGATAACTCGTCCAGAAGCTCTTCCACCACCGGTATGGGATATTTGTCCTTCACTGTGATAGCATTCAAAGCCCAGTAATCAATACAGAAGCGCCATGTACCATCCTTCTTATGAACCAGCAACACCGGAGACGAGAAGGGGCTTGTGCTTGGGCGAATGGCACCAGAATGAAGCATGTCAGCCACAAGACGTTCGATTTCAGCTTTCTGAATGTACGGGTAGCGGTAAGGACGAACATTGGCAGGAGAGGCACCGGGCAGAATAGGAATAGAGTGGTCATGCGAGCGCACCGGAGGTAGGCCATGTGGTTCAGCGAACACTGCACTATACTCTGCTAATAAGTTAAGGAGATCTGGCGGCAACGCCTCTTGCAGTACATCCACTAATGCACACTGCTAAAGAAGGATCCCCTGTGATGCAAACCGGAATAAGGACCCTGTCGACTGAGCAGAGATAAGAGTGCCCGGCTGAGAACCTTGGAGACACACCCGCTGCCCATCCAACGCAAAGTCCATCACCAGTTCTTTAAAATTCCATAGCACGTCCCCGAGTTCTTGGAGCCATTGCACCCCTAGCACCACGTCCGCCCCTTTTGTAGGCAGCAAAAAAAGATTTGTCACAAATGTATGGCCTTGAATGGAGAGCGCTACCTGGGTACAAATGCCGGAGCTCCGGAGGTGCTTGCCATCACCGATCAATACATCAAAGGGCATCGAGTCAAATACGAAGCAGCCTAGTCACTGGGCAACTTTGTCATTGATGAAGTTGTGAGTAGACCCACTGTCAATCAGAATGGCCACCTGCTGCCGCTTGAGATAACCTTGTACTCGCATTGTGCGTGGAGTGAATGCCCCGGAGAAGGCATAAACAGAAATCTCTGGCAGCGTCTCATCATAGTGCGCTGAGTTAGGCCCATCCGTCACCTCCCTCTCTTCATCAACCTCCTCCACCAACAGACTGCCCTTGACGGAACAACGGTGCCCCGGAATGAACTTCTCATCACAGCGAAAACAAAGCCCCTTTGCACGGCGTTCCTCCATCTGGGCCGGAGTGAGACAGTGGACAATCGGGCCAGCTGGAGGGTTTTGTTGGCCAGATCGGCCAGCAGCTGGATTGTTGGCTGGGGCGGTGCTCGGGGAAGCAAGTCCAGTAGGCCGCGAAAAAGTGCCAAGCCGACCACCATGCCAGTGACGAGCCAGTTTCTCTTCTTCGATACATGCGTGACGTACCACATCCCGCATGCTAGCACAAGGAAAATGACGCATCTCTTCAGAAATCTCTGGTTTGAGCCCTCTCTTGAACGTGCCCACCAAGGCTGCCATCGGCCAGTCAGGTAGTCGGTTGGCCACCTTCATGAACTCCGTATAATATGCTCTGACAGTGGATGTTTGTCACAAAGAAGAAAGCATCTCATTGAAGTCTTGGAACTCATTTGGGCCGAATTGGATGCATAATTTGTAGGAGAAGGCGGCCAAAGTGGGGTAGCGCACCTCCTTCTCAAAGCTCTGGAACCATACCGAAGCATCTCCTTCTAGGTGGAAGGCTGCTATGCGCAATCGTTCAACCTCTGAATTTGTTCCCTGGTAAGCAAAAAACTTCTCCGCCTTGTACAACCATTCAACTGGGTCGTTGTCCCCATTGTAGCGTGGGAATTGGAGGCAGGCCAAACGGGGTTCCGCTCCTCCCTGAGGACCACCGTGAGGGCCATGAAGGTCATCCCAATCATCATCCATCTCTGGAAGCAAGTTTCGAGGAGGATGCACCATTGGGACATTCGGCCGAACACCTGGCGTGCCTCGTGGTGGCCAAGCCGAACATCCCCCTTTAGCAGGTAGGGCGGCTGCCCAGCGTACAGGGGGGTGTAAGGCTGACGTACCACCCTATCTGGCATGGCTGGGAGACCAATAGTGAATGGCGGTATCATAGAGGCATTTGCCCAAACACCTAGCAGGCCTCGCGAAACCCAGGCTGGCGTCCGCCCTCCACAAGCAGCTTTGCTGGTCCAACGGTGAGGGGAACATGGGACTGTCATGTCTCCCTATCTGCTGTGGCTAGAGGAATAGGGGTGTGTCCATTCGGTCCCTAAGAAGAATCCCCAATTTCCATGACGGCTTCCTGACGTCATTGGTTACTAAAGGCGCTGCCTGGTTGGCCGTCAATTTGTCCACTCTGGTGGTCAATACTTGCGCCATGGCGACGAGTTGCTTGAGCGTGGTATCCTCTGTGGTAGCTGGGACGACCGTGGTAGTGGGTAAGGAGATGTCCGCTGAAACCTCCGTCTCCTTCACAGGCTGAGTTTCAGGAGCGACAACCATTTGTTTCCCTCTTGCCATGGCCGGGGATCAATAGAGCTCCGATACCAATGATGTGCCCGAAGTAGGCACAATCGGTACAGGATGTTCTACGCAGGAGAGAGAGGAAAGAAAAGCAATAAAATAACAAAGGAACTAACTGATATTCATCATACCGAACCAAGGAGGAAGATGACCCTTTATGGGGAATTCCGCTCTCCAACATCGGGACCAGTGCCGCCAGTGGGCTCAGCTATCTCATGGACCACTAGTGCGCCTAAACCAGTTCTTATTACAATAATAATGCCGCTCTACGGCTAATTCAAGGGAAACTAGCCTAAGGTACGGAAATAAATAATAGTCTAGTGTACTCAAATAAGGACAAGTAATGAATCAAGTGTACGTCCACAACAAAAAATCTCAATTTTCATAGTTTTATTTGAATGGGTTTGCTTGATTAAAGCTCTAATGGTAGTTTTAATAAATGTTAATCTCTTGCTTCAATTTCTTAGGGTTTTATCTTATAATGGGTTAAATTAGTGTTTTGGAATGTTTGATGGGATTTTGTTAGTGTATGAGTCCATGGATGAAGGTTTTAAGGTGATTTTATGGTGCCTCTATTTTGAATTTTGAAATGGAGAAGAAGGTCTTGAGCTGCCTTGTTGGCGATCGATTGGTCCTTGTGGCCTATCGATCGGGCCGATCGAATGACCTACTAGGCCGATCGATCCGCTATAAGCAGTTCATTTTTTTAAAAAAATTTATGTTCATTGTAATGTTTTTACTCCATTTAATGATTTTAATAGTTATGGGAGGTGTGTTATGTTAGAATTAGGCTACTGGAAGTGTGCAATTGATGATGGAGGTTTATGGTTTGTGCTTAAGTGTTGTTATGTGGTATGATATATGTTGATAATTATGCATGTTAATATTAAATTACCTTGAATCTTCGAATGTTGGAATTCTTGTGATTAGAGCATGTTTTCAGTAGGGATATTATATAGTAAATGATGAGATGTGTTCTCTTATAATAAGAATGATTTGTGGTAATTAATGTTATCATGTTATGGCTTAATGTGTAGAAAAATCATACTTGTAGGAGTGAGTGTTTGATTTCATATGGATGGATTTAAGCTTTATGGTAGATTTCACTTTGATTTCAGTTGGGAATCATTGTTTTGAATATGTTTAAGCAAGTGTATATTGCCTTATGAGCTTATATCAAAGCATTGGTCATGTGCTTAGAATTTACATAAATACACACACGTATAGGAAATCCACTATGAAATTGTAGTT
Organism: Saururus chinensis; assembly: GCA_035235625.1. Taxonomy (NCBI): domain Eukaryota; kingdom Viridiplantae; phylum Streptophyta; class Magnoliopsida; order Piperales; family Saururaceae; genus Saururus; species Saururus chinensis. The sequence continues at coordinate 37,476,814 of CP141144.1, read as the reverse complement.
AATTATGCTTTGATTATGATGCATGAGGGGACTGATTGGGAGCATGTTCCATGTGTTGGAACCCAGTTAGATCTTGCTCATTGATGTATCATGATATCATGCATCATGGATCGGACTTCATGAATGCGGTTTTTACCAATGTTTAACTGAAATTGATTGATTGTATGCAATGATTGAGATTGCGTGCCGGATTAATCGCTCGGTAAATTAATTAGAACTTGGTTAGTCCAAAAGGACATGTTTTCGATTTAAATTCATGTGTTGAACATGTATACTCCCCGGGTTGAGTCTAGTTAAATTGAAGTATGTGGGGACGAGTTGTGTACTTGTCTTACTGATGAGATTATTTAGATCGTCATCTGGACTCTGAGAATCCAGAGTGGTATGCTTCGTGCATGAGCTACAACATTTTCTAGGGTTCCTTGTGTGGGAATTTGGGCTCTCCCTCACTGCAGGAGATGTCCTTGGATGAACAAGCCTGCTCTGGTTCTCTGTGTGCGAATAGGACATCCTTAGTGAGGATTGTCCACGGCGAGCAGTTTTAGGGGTCAGCAACCCCAACCCGCTTTTATTTCTTGTGTGGAAATCGGACCATGATGGGCCTTCATGGCCTTGACTATGTCCCGCCCGTGTGGCAATACTTGTGTTTACTCCTTGATGAAGGCATTCACCATTTGTATTGATGCACGTGTCTTATGAATGTTATGCATGATTGTGTATCATTGTTTGACACATTTGTCATGCAAGGTGAATGAGGATGTGATAAGAATACATAATCTGAATTGTGTGAATGAGACACTTTTACGCAGGTTTATGTGATATGAATGCATGATCATAAAGTGTGTGAATGAGACACTATGATGCAGGTTTATGTGATGTGAATGCATAACCAGAAAGTGTGTGGATGAGACACTATTATGCAGTTTTATGTGATATGAATGCATAATTAGAAAGTGTGTGAATGAGACACTATTATGTAGATTTATGTGATGTGAATACATTATCAAAAAGTGTGTGAATGAGATACTATTATGTAGGTTTATGTGATATGAATACATGATTAGAAAGTGTGTGAATGAGATACTATTTTGTAGGTTTATGTGATATGGTTGCATAATCATAATGTTTGTAAAAGACACTCCTTATGTGATTTATGGGATTATCATGCTTGAATTGAGTAGATATGAACTAATACCTATGTAGGATGCATGTTAGGTTATAACTTGAATATTTATGGCTTAACTTGATAGGTATGTCATATGTATATGCTATCTCTTATGTTTATTGTTAAATAGGGGTTTTAGCGAGGGAATGATCAAAAAATGGTTTAGCATGTTAATTATGGATCTGAATTGATGCATTACCATGTCGTCTTGTTTTTTGATTATTACAATTGTATTCAAACTATTATTGAGTTTTTATACTTACCCCATTTTTCTTGTTTTTGTTTTGGGGCTGTATGACGCGATATGCAGTTGGACAGGATCCTCTGTATGAGGAATGGTCAGGGGAGCATGGGGTTTGGTGTGGAGGCCTCTAGACTTTGCATGTTTTTTTGATTATTTTGTTATGATGTTAGAACCCCTTGTGGAGTGGCTCTTGTTTGAGACTTGTAATATATTATGTCTTTAGATCTGTTTGAGACCTTGTATTGAGCTAGGTCTATTGGCTCAGGTTTATTAGTATGTGGGTATAAGACTTGTGGACTAACTTAGAGTTTAAGTCCTCCTTTATTCTACTTACTCTTGCTCAAAGTAGTGCGTAACTCAACTATTTAAACCGCATGTAGTAAGGGTGTAAGTCTTTTGCTATCTTTCAACCGTTTTCAATTGCGTCACCCCTGTGCGCTCCACCGGCCCTTGGACCAGGTTCAGCTCAGTTCGAGCAGTGCCGGGACATGACAGAGGGTGAGGAGAAAGAGGAGAGAGAGGGTGACGAGAGAGTGTAGAGAGAGAGGGAGGGAGAGAGGGTAGAGAAAGAGAGGAGAGAGAGGGTAGAGAAGGTAGAGAGAGGTGATGAGAGAGAGTGGGAAGAGAGAGAGGGTAGAGAGAGAGGGTGAGGAGAGGGGGTGAGGAGAGAGAGGGTAGAGAGATGAGAGAGAAAATAGGAGAGAGAGAGGGTAGAGAGAGAAGGTGAGGAGAGAGAGGGAGGGGAAAAAGTAAAAAAATAATATTAGTGACACTCTAAAATGAGAGTCGCTAATATAATAATAATTGGCGATGCTTAGTTGGAGCATCGCCACTAATAATAATATTAGTGACATCCAGAACTAAGCATCGTGTATAGTATTTTTTTTTTGAAAAAAATTTAAGACAATAGCGATGGTTGAAAGAGAGCATCGCTAATATCACATGTATTAGAAATGCTAACTTTTTACCATCGCTAATGTATTTACAATTAGCGATGCTCGGTTATGAGCGTCGTGAATGGAAACTTTTTGGGACGCTTCTTTTGAGCATCGCTAAACATATTACGCGGGCGGAAATTCACCCAAGCGCAAAATTTCATGCTCGGGTGAATTTCCGCCCGTGCCTTTAAATGCCAACACCTCCAACTGTCATACCAATGAGGAACCCGAGCATCTTCTCTCCTCTCCTCCTTCGCTTCCACCGTCTTCGCCTTGCTTCATCCCTTCTCGATTAGAAGTGGGGACAGGAAAGGTGTCGTCTTTGGGTCCGAGGATGACGATCATTTTGGCATCTCCGATGAGCCAGATTAGTCGCCCATGCAAGACGCCACCTCGTCGTCAGAGGTGGGTTTGAAGGGAGGTATGTTCAGGCAAAGAGATGAGGAGCTCTGTTTGAAGATGGGGCAGATGATGACTGGTTGCATGGGGAGTTCCATTGTCCACTGTAGTCTCACCACAGTTTTATTTTCCACCTGTCCTCCCGCTGGTTATTGGATCCTCCCCCTTAGTCGGAAATTTTTCTAAAGGCTAGGAGCTAGCAAGCCTCGGAGGACGATGGAAGGTAGAATTAGACCCGCCGAAGGAGTTGCTTCAACTTGCTTTTGTGGGTCGTTGCTGACCCGCCACCCCCGCCTTGCGTGGATGAGAACCACCTGCTCCTCTCGGGTGCAAACCTCCAAGTGCGGGTTCGAACAGCCCCACACCCCACACGTGTGCATTGACCTGTGCCCCATGCACGTGCTTGACCCGCATCGTGGGTCATTTTTGGACCCCTTCCAAACCGGGTCTGAATTTTCTTTTTTTATTTAATTTTTTTTTGCGATGCTCATAAAAAGTGTCACTAATAGATTTATTTTATTTTTTATGCTATTAACGACACATTTATCAAGCGTCGCTAATAGTGTTAAATTATTTTTTTATTTAAAAATAATTTTTTTTAATATTTTTAAAATAATTATACACATTAGCGATGTTTACACAAACGTCACATGCTATCTTATTTGCAACGTTCAATAATAAGCGCGATTACTAATTATTTATTTAATTTATTTTTTAAAAATTAAATTTTAAAAAAATATATATTTAATTTTTTTAAAATATTTGTTATTAGCGTCGCTTTATAAATGTCGCTAATACTATATTATTAGTGACGCTTAATAAAAAATATCGCTAATACTATGCTAAGAGTGACACTTTATAAACGTCACTAATACTATACTTTTTGCGACGCTTTAATTAAGCGTCGCTAATATGCAAGAGCGACAACAATTTTATCTAACGCTTTTTATTCATCACTAATAACTTATAATGACGCTTACAGTACTATTAGTAACATTTAAAAGCGTCGCTAACAGTCAGTTCTTGTAGTGAACACTTAACTATGGTAAGAAGAACATAATATATTTTATATATACAATAAGTAAAAAAAATATAAAAAGAATCAATTCAAATATACTTATTATAAAATGACTTATATGATGCATATAATAAAATTTTACAAGCCAAAAGAAGGGAATAATATCAATGATAAATTCTAATATACTAAAATATAATAATACTCTTAAAAATTGAAATATGAACGAACATTAGAAAAATTAATATTTAATCAGAACAAGAAGAATGTAATGAGTGCAAATCTTGTGATCACAATCCGGAAGTTAGAACAACACACTAATAAACAGAAAATTGCACACTAGCATTCTTGTTTCACTAAAAGAATAACAAGCTCTGAAATTTCCCTAAAATTCATAAATATCATACTATATTAAATTAAACAAAAACAGAAAAAGAATCATCAAACAAGTTATTGTGAATCATCAATCATAGCTCTAATTGAAATAGTCAAGACGATTGTCGGTGGAGAGTATGGGAAACTTGTGGGTATCGACTAGGAAATTGACGGGAAGCGGTAGGAGTGCTCGTCAAGGATGACGTAGAACTTGACAAATGTATTACAAAAGGCGAAGGCTGCAATTCAGCAGCTGATCGTCGCTTTTGGCAGAGGAGAAAGGTCATCACAACAATACAAATGAACGAGTAGTGCGCGGCGATAGAAAACAAAGTCGGCGGAAATAGAGATCAACGAGTAGAGATGGCGATAGAGATGGCAGGGCAGATTTTGGTAGAAGCCCTAAAATAGAGCCGGTGGCAATAGTGATCAAATAGCAGAGACGGAGATAGAGATGGTAGAGAAGGAACGACCTTACGAAGGATATTTTTGGATTTGTTCGAAATATAATGGCATAGAAGTAAAACAAGAAAACCTATAAGTAGAATAAAAATGGCATACAGGATACGCCGGAGTAAAAGAACTTTGTCGTGACCAAAGGCTTATTAGAAGCGGCGGTTAGGACCTATATTGAATTTTCCCTTTTATTTAACACCATACAGAGACTGTCGAACACTTTGACAATCCATATTTGTTCCTAATTGGTGATTGGTGATTGGTGATATAAGCAGATGTTTATGCCCCTCTCAGTTTGTTCATTTCACAAATCTTAATGGGTAAAAACCATTTTTAAGCATTGCCGAGAGACACAAGTAGTCATATCAGTTACAACATTTTGTTGTAACTATGTGACCTATTCATAGGTTTGGTTATTAGTCTAGGAGAGTAATTTGCTACCAAATCAAATTAAAAATTAATCAACTTTTTAATATTAACTTTCAACGGACATATATTTACTTATTTATTAGGAAATAATTAATATGCTTGGGGACATATCGCACGCCATCTGATTGAGATAAGATAATATTAAAGAGGGGAGGTGGGAATGAAAAATATTGCCTTCTTCAAGCTTGGGCGCCACATGTGGAAAATTGTGCGGCTCTAAAGTGCCAAATGCAGGCGTGCAAGCGCATTTAATCCAACCCTATTTATTAACTTAGTAATTTTCTCTTGCTTCGAAAGGTTGGCAGTGGATGAATAGAAGACTCTTCAATTGATAATAATCTCCTCAAAAGGCATTTGCAGCTCGCAAGATGGTGTTCGGGAGATTAGATATTGTATCACATTTGTTTTTTTAGATATAACTTCTTAGATCTGTACTTCTGTTTTCGTGTTTCATTTGCCTTGATTTGAGGTCCCCCTAAAATTTTCTATTGTCTAGACCATGTACTTGGTGTGAACGCTTTTGTTGGCAGGCTAACCTTTAATGTAAAGCTCATGATCTGAACTATCGGCGAGTAGAATTTATGTGCATGAATTACCGTATCATATTCCTGCTTCCCATCACAAAATAACCAAGTCAACTCACGGAAGCTAGATATGTCAGATAAGCAAATGTCTTAGAAATCTATGCAAAGCCTTAATCGGCAACTTCACGTCTATGCAATTTGAATCTGTGAAAGCGAAAATTTCTCGGCGGACATAATTGACTTGTTTTGTCAATGTCAGGTGTGAGCCACACTGGAACCAAAGAAGACAATGAGCCCAGCGTCCACATTCTGCAGTTTTACTAAATCAATTGTTTCATACAAATGATACGACTGCAATATGGTGGGAAATGAATAGCTTCTGGAACACATCTTATGCACACTCCCCCTTTCAACCATGATCTTCCTCTAGCTCTCAATTTCTTGGCATTTCTGGTTAGGGGTATCGCCGCATTGAAGCCATCTTTATTGTAACGCAAGTGCTTTTAACTCTTCGTAGCAAAAATAAAAGTTACCTTAAACTCGTGATGGACACTGACTTATCATTTTGGGGCAACTTATGTGCTAGTTTTTAGCTAATGCGGGATTTTGGGCTAGCTTAGAGTGAGAGACTTGGTTATGGCTACATCTTGACTAGTGTTTCTTCTTTCTTCGAGTTTTCTTCATCTTAACTTGATAGAGGGTGAATAAAACAATTTTTTTTGTAAGGGAATTTTATTTGTTTTTTTAAGAGGGAGAGAGGTTTTGTAACACAAAAAATGTTTTCCTTAATAGTTTTCATGACTAAATTGCATGACCAGTGGCCATGTGGAGGGGGAACATAGGAGTTGTTGGATCCAGTTCCCAAGTTTTTCTATCACTATTTTTGGATGATAAGGGAGCCTCACATTATTAGTCACCTTCATTGGTCATGAAAACTGGTTAGGCTAGACAAGTTTTTGTAATGCAATAATTGTAGAGAAGATTTTCTTTGGAATGTTGCAGACAATTTGTTTGACTACATAAATTTAGTCTTTGAAGCATATTTTCTTTATTCTTTATTTTTATAATTAGTTTTTATTTTTTGGGTTGTTGTGATCACCGACTATATTTTTCATTAAACACAAAATATTAATGGCCACAGAGGAGCTTGACAATTGGTGTAAGTTGTAGAGTGGTGGTGCATTGGAAAGGTGGGAGTGCACGAGCCAAGGGCTGGCACAAGAGAGAATTATGCACCTTTTCCATTTTCTTTACACATGTCAATGAAAATCACACTGTCATAAGCCAAAGAGTAATTCAAGGAGCGATCAAATATTATAAATTACATCAAATACTTTCAACATACTAACCTTTGGGGCTGATTTGCCCCCGGGTGCCAATCACCTTCACGTCGATGCCTGATTTCAATTAAATGATCATTCAATAAGAGGAGAAAGGAGATTACCTTGTGAATATGTTAAAATATCTCTTAATCCTTTAATTAGGTAGATCACTTGTAGCAAAGCCACAAAAGCCCTTTTTTTAATCCAATCATGAATCAACTCAGCAGAGCACTTCCCCCAATATTTTCACATTCTATGCCATGCAAGGCGAAGAGGAGTGAAGAGAAGGGGTGGCCAACCCTTTCTTCTTCTTTCTTGATGGTCCACGTCATGAGAGAGGAGAGAGCTAGGGGCGTGTTGGGAGAGAGGGGGATGAGATTAGGGTTGTTCCCCCCCTTTCTTAAGTCTTATATACACTCTCTCTTAGCGGGTTTAAGTTATGGGCTTTTTATTAATTATCTACACACATTATCCTTGAGAGTATTTTATGGCACATGTGGGCTCGGTCCCTCCAAGACCATGGAGGTACCCCTGTACGAGACCATGTCCGTGGCAAGGTCGACCCCTCGCTAACTACGGGTCCTACCAAAGTCATATCCTAGGGTTGGTCACCTTAAGGTGAATATGCATACCTGAGTCACATGCCTTGTGTGTATGTATCAGATGTAGGTCCCATGAAATGTGTGTTAAGATGGTTTCTATGGGGTCAGCATGACCACCCCATTGTCCTTGGACCACGTGACCTTTATTGGCTCACCCAAATCAAAAATAAGGAGGACCATGTCGGCTCAAGCCCATACCATGGTCCAACGGCCCCCACTATGGGTGAAGAGCTCATATGATTCAACAACAACTTGCACTAATCCTATTAAAGATTGATACATGAGTATGTCGCATAAATAGATATGTCGTTAAAGCCTGAATGAACAGATCTATCAACATCTCAGTAGTAAGAATATGACTCACAATTACTTTTCTTCTTTATATCAAGTCAAATACATAATACTTACACTCTTCAATATGCTTACACTTGGCACAAATGAGTTAGCATTGGTATATTATACTTACGCTCTCTATAACCTAATGACATAGATGAGTTATCATTGGTATATATGGAGTATTGGGATCATATGAAGAAAAATCGTAGTTTTCTTTATGACGATCGACTGGCATTATCGGCAATTGATTGGGCTAGCAATCATTTAGTCCTTTAAAGCAATCGATCGACACACAAAACAGCATAGTGTAAAACAAATTTGAGAGTTAGATACCAATTGGCCTTGTTTGCGATCGATTGCTGCTGCAACGATACGAGTTTTCAACTTCTTTATACATTAATATTTGAATCTAAATGAATTTTTTTAAGTTTTTTACTTTCCTAGGAGTCTAATCTCGTATTGTTGATTATTTAGGGATTTTCTCATTAGTTTTCCTTAATTTTGATTGGAAGGTCATGAGGTAGTTAGAGATTAGATTCTTTAATTATAATTATTCCACTAGGAGTTGTATAAAAGCATGGCTCTTCTATGAAGGCCATAGTTATGTAATTTTTCTGAGATTTTGAAGAAAAAGAAAAGGTTATTCCTTTATCTTTTACTATCCCTTTATTTTTTATGAATTTATCATCAAAATTTGCGAGAGAGGAATGTTGTGTGCACTTGTAGTAGAATTTATCACATGACATTCATCCCATCAATTCAACCCTGCTTTAGTTGTTGGCTCATTGCAAATCCAATATGCTGCACCGATATCGTAGAGGATGTATTACATGAATTGATATAATCAATTATCTTTATGAAGTAGTAAGGTTGTCGCAACTGGTTGAGCAGCTGACACAATATATGGCTATTTTGATGGCCATCATTGCTCACCAAAACCCTAACTTGGATCTGCCTAATGACCAAGTTGAAAATGATGAGACGAAGGTTGATAGCTGAGACGAGAACCCTTTCACCAATGTTCCCCTTGTTTGGTGATGAAGAACTAGACAAACTACCTCACTATGAGGTCAGGCAACATGGGCGATTTCCTCCATGAGCTCAAGGGAGATCGGAGGCCTATGTGCCCTTGAGATGAAATGACATAGAGAATCGGAGCTGGGAGGCTGGTTTGAAATTGACATCCCTGAATTTCATGGGGGGATGCAACTTGAAGAGTTCTTAGATTGGATTGCTAATGTGGAAGACATCCTTGACTTCAAGGAGGTTCCAGAAGACAAGTGTGCTCCCTTTGGTTGTGACTAATTGTTGAGAAAGAGCAGCTGCATGGTGGCAATGGATCAAATCTACTTGTGCGCCCAAGGAAAGCCAAAGATCATTGAATGGGAGAATTTAAAGAAACATATGAAGTTTCTAGTTTACAACTTTTCTCAAGTGATGTATCAGCAATTACAACACCTAGAACAAGAATCAAAATCGGTGGATGAGTACACTAAGAAGTTTAATCAATTGCTACACAATAATGACTTAGCTGAATTAGTAGAACAACTTGTGTCTCATAATATTGGAGGTATGCTTCAAAATCTAAAAGAGACCTTTAAATTGTTTCATATTTTTTCCTTGTCAAAAGCGCATTCTAAAGCACTATACTTGGAGAAGCAGCAAGGCTCCATTGGCCATCGCTTTGGAATGACTAGTGGCATTTCTTTAGCCACGCCAGCCGCCATCAATTCCGGTAATGTGCAAGCCCCTTCTAAGGTTGTAACTCAAAGCACTTAGGAAACCACCAAAGCCTCTACAAGTGTGTGTCTAATGTATTTTAAATGTGGTGAAATAGATCATAGAGTAGTAGATTGCCCTTGTCATAACTAGAGGGGTAAAGGATTATTCACTGAATATGAAGATAATGCTAAATTTGATGATGCTTCTTTTGATTACACTAATCCAACATATGATAATAAATTAAATGAAGAGATAGTGGAAGGTACCCATGGAGAAGCTTTAGCGGCACGTCATATTTTCTCTGCCCATAAGGAAACATAGGGTGATAATTGGTTGAGGAACAACATATTTTAGACTATTGGTACTATTGGGAGCAAAGTTTCTCATCTCGTGATTGATATGGAAAGTTGTGACAATGTGGTGGCTAAAGAGGCAGTTCAAAACCTTCAATTAAGCACTACACCCCATCCCCATCCCCATCCCCATCCTCATCCATACACACTTTCTTGGCTGAAGAAAGGAAGTGCGGTACACGTCTCTAAATGATGTTTATCCTTTTTGCTATTTCATTCACATATAAGGATAAGATATGGTATAATGTGTAATGCATGATGGTTGTAAGAACATATATAGCTTTGTTTGGAATAACACAATGCTTTTGTATCCTATAAGGATAGGATGATTAAACCCCAAAAATATAAAGAGGTGACTCTTTTGTCTAGGGAAAAATTCTTGAGGAATTGAAGGGTGATGATGTTGTCTATGTTTTGGTTTCTAAGGAGAATAATAAAGGTGTGGATATTTCCAAAGAGGTTAAACCTTTAGTACATGAGTATCATAAATTTTTTCGGAGTCCCTACTTGATAGATTGATACCCCTTCATGACATCCAATGTTAGATTGACATTGTACCAAGATCTGCACTCCCTAATCGCTACGATTATAAGATGAGTCCAAAGGAGCATGACGAGCTTTGGTGACAAGTCATTGAGTTGTTGAGCAAATGACATATTAGAGAGAGTTTGAGTCCATATGTTGTGCCAGTTTTGCTTAAATAAGAGAAAGATGGTAGTTAGCGTATGTGTGGATAGTAGAGCCATTAATAAAATTATTGTTAAGCGTTTTCCTATTCCCGGCCTTGATGATTTACTTCATCAATTAAGTTGTGCTTCTATCTTTAGAAAGATGGATTTGAAAAGTGGTTATCATCAAATTAGGATCAGACCGGGTGATGAATGAAAAACAACTTTCAAGACAAAAGAAGAGTTATATGAATGGTTGGTCATGCTTTTTGGGTTGTCAAATGCCCTATCACATTTATGAGGGTGATGAGCCAACCTCTTCGACCATTTATTTATCGATTTATGGTGGTCTATTTGATTATATACTTATTTATAGCTCTGATATTGATTCTCACTTACAACATCTAGGGGATATTTTAGTTGTCTTTCATAGAGATAGACTTTTTGTAGCTATCAAAAAGTGTCCATTCCTGCAAGATTTTGTACTCTTCCCTGAGATGTTGTCTCAAAGGATGGAATAGTTGTCCATGAAAGTAAGGTTAATATATTGAAACATTAGTCAAGAGCAACTAATATACATGAGGTATGGAATTTCCATGGGCTAGCTTCTTTCGATCGGAGGTTTATTCCCCATTTTAGCATCATTATGAATCTCACTCCTAATTGTATGAAATTAGGATCTTTTGTTTGGGGTGATGAAGCTAAGAGTGCATTTGCTCTTATTAAAGAAAAACTTATTTCAGTGCATGTGTTAGTTTTACCTAACTTTGCCAAGCCTTTTGAGTTACATTGTACTTCTTCTAAGGTTGGTATTGGGGATGTGCTTATTTCAGTGAAAATTTATCAGGACCACGAAGAAGGTATAATGCCTATGATGTTGAGTTTTATTTACTTGTTCAAGCTCTTCGATATTGGAGGCATTATTTGATTCATGAAGAGTTTATTTTATATTCTGATCATTTTCTTCTTAAGCATAATAATAGCCAAAAGAAATTATCTACTAGACATACAAAATGAACATCTCATTTATAAGAGTTTACTTTTGTGCTTAATCATAAGTCTGGAGTTCAAAACAAGGTTGCAAATGCCTTTGAGTCATCGAGCAGTTTTACTCACTAGTATGCATACTCAAATTGTTAGGGTTGATTAATTTTAGTAGTTATTGATTGTTGATCATTTATTTGCTAAGGTTTTATTACAAATCATATTATTTGTTGCATGATGGATTTCTTTTCGAAGGCAATCAATTTTGTGTTCCTACTTGTAGCTTGCGGTTGCAAATCTTTGAGGAGATGCATGATGAGGGTCATATGGGAAGAGACAAGACTTTTCAACCTTTTTCTTCTTCTTATTTTTGACCATCTATGCATAGGGAGGTCTATAGATTTGTTTGGAGGTGTCACATTTGCCATATGTCGAAAAAGGCATCCACTAATATTGTATTATACATGTCTTTACCTACCCCATATAAGCCATAGTCCAACATTAGTATAGACTTTGCTCTTGGACTACCTCCTACACAATGATAAATGAATGTCATTAATTGTTTATAATTAAAACCTTTACAACTGTACAAGGTAACTGTACTAGGATAAGTATTTAATGATTGTCGATCCTAAGGGATGGATGAATTAATTACTAAATCAAAGTAAAGAATTTGTTGATTAAAAACTAAAAGAACTTAAACTTTAATTAAGCAAAGAAAATAATTAACTAATTTAAAAGGAAGAGATCAACATAATGTAAATTACTTAGGAAATTAAATCCACTATAGAACCATAACAATTTTTTAACTTTTAGTTTAAATCTAGTGTGAATATGAACAATTATTCTCAGCTACAAGCTATAATTACTTCAAAAAAAATTATTAATTAAATCCACGACATGAACTATCTTCGATAATAGCACGAATTATCTACACTAAATTAACTATAGGATGACTTGTCTAATCTTAGTATAACTCATCTAATTCATTAATCATATGAACATTAAAACTATTGCATAACCATCTCATCTAAATTACAGAAATTAGAATCAATATAAATATCAAAATCGCATCAATCTATCATCTACAAGACAATAAATCAACATAGAATTGAATAAACATAAAAAACTCTTCCATTAAAAAGAAATTTTTTATCATATAATTGTCATTATTCACAACTGAGATCTAAATTAAAAAGAAAAAAAATTGAAGCTTATCGATAGTTTCAACAACTCCTAAGTAAAAGAAAAATCTAGCCATGCATAGTAGAAGAAAGCTTTTAAATCTCCATTGAAAGCTGTGAGTAATCTTAATCTTCTTCTTCTTTCTTCTCTTTAGAAAATATACTAGAATATATCCTTCAATTTTGAGCCAAATATATCTTTATAAAGGCATAGGAATCATAGAAGGAAGTCTAATATAAAAAAGACTCAAAATTGACTCTAAATAAGAAGCTGTGTGTTATCCCGTTCAAACTCCTCTCATGCCCATTTGAATGGCTATACATTTTTTGAAATCTGGACATTTCTATTCAGTTTTGTGTCTAGTTTTTGTTTAGGAAGCTAAACCTGTTCACTAGACAATCCATATTCCTGTCCAATTTTCTACTATGTTCGTTAAGCTCTCTCTTTCATATTCATATAAGTTTCCAACTTGTTTGTAACTCCAAAAAAGTTGTCCAAATCATTTTAAAGCATATCAAGAGTATTTTGAATTACTCCCAAACATCGTTTAAGGGCCTTGATAAGCACACCTTACCTACAAAACATAAAAACTTCGCATTTTAAACATGTAGAACATAAATAAAATCTCAATTTGATTCAAATACATGCCTCAACTACTAATAACTCCCAAATTAATTAATAGTTAAACTAAAATATTAATGTCTATCTTTATATAAATAAACTATAACTAACTCCAAATTAACCTAATCTATACTAACAAATAAGGTAAAAAGGCATATAAAATAGATATATATTCCATACTTATCAGTCATATACATGGTTGTTGACATATTATCAAAAATAGTATATTTCATTGCATTACTATTCTTTCGAGAGGTATTTTGTTTATATGGTTTTCCATTGTCTATTGTTTCTAATAGAGATATTCATTTTTGAGTCATTTTTTGTGTTCTTTATAGAAACTAGCAAATACTTCTTTAGATTTTAGAAGTGGTTACCATCCCCAAATAGATGAAAAAATAGACGTAGTTAATTGATATTTGGTAAAGTCATTGAGAAGTTTAGCTAGTGTCAATCTCCAATCTAGGATCAATACTTATATAAGGCTAAATTTGCTTACAATGGGAGTATGAATCAAAATATAGGTTTTGGTCATTATATTATTGTTTGTAGTTTTAATCCTCGCACTCCATTGAATCTAGTTCGTATTCCAGATGTGAAGAGGTTAAATGGCTGGGCTGAAGACTTTATATCATACTTGAAGATATTCATTCTAATACTACTAAGAAATTGCAGGAGTACAAGGATAAGTATAAGGTAGCTGGAGATTGAAAGAGGAGACATGTGAACTTTAATGTTGGTGATTTGTATGGGCTGTTTTGACCAAAGATAGTTTCAATTGGAGAGTACAATAAATTATCGAAAAGGAGGATTGGGCATTTGGAGATTATTCAAAAGATTATTTATAATGCCAATCAACTCAAGCTTCCTAGTCACATGCGCACTTTTGATATTTTTAATGTTATACATCTAATTCCTTATCTTTTTTATGCTTCATATGATGATCATTTGAATTCGATGATGAATTATTTTGAGCTAATGGGATGAAGCAGATCAATTAGCATTATGAAGCCTTGGGATCCCATGAAGAAAAATCACAATTTTTTTTGGCAATTGATCAATGTTTATCGGTGATCGATCGGTCCTTTACAATGATCGATTGGCATTTGAAATGGCTTAGTGTAAAATGAAGTAAAGAGTTGGTGAATGATCGACCTTGTCTAGTAATTGATCGCTGCTACAACGATATGGGTTTTCAACTTTGTTTTGGATTAGAATTTTATTCTAAATGGATTTCTTTTAAGTCTTGTAGTTACCTAGGAGTCTTATACTATGTTGTTTTGATTATTTAAGGATTTCTTCATTAGTTTTTCATAATTTTGATTGGATAGTCATGAGGTAGTATAAGATTTTGATTGGAGGCCATTGTTATGTAATTTTTTTGAGATTTTGAAGAAGAAGAGACTTATTCATTTTCCCTTCATCTTCCCTCTATTTTTTGTGAATTAATCATTGAAAATCGTGAGAGAGGATTGTGTCCGCTTGTAGAAGAATTTGTTGAAGGACAATCATCCCAAGGAGTAAAGGTTCATGTAAAGGTTCTATGCTGCAAGCATAAAACTCAGCTTCCATCGTACACTTAGAAATACTTATCTATTTCTTACTTGCCCATGATATAACTTCCATTGTACACTTAGAAACACTCTTCTATTTATGGCAATGGTTTTCCGCTCATTTGGATCACCCGTATAGTCTGAATCACTATAACCAACTAAAAATTGTCTTTCTGCCTCATATGTTTCTTAAACCCTAACATATATCTGAATACCTATTTCACTACTTGCTAATGTTGAATTCTAGGGTCTGCTTGGTAGCTGGTTATCAAGCCTACCACAAAACTCAAATCAGGTCTTGTATAATTCATGTCATACATCAAACTTTTAATAACTTGTGCATATGACATTGACTCTATCTAGAGTCTACCTTTCTTAGTTTGAAGAGTTATACTCTTAGACAACACCATACCCTTGTACATAGGGGATTCAATCATTTTCCAGCCAATGACATTGAAACATGTAAGAACACTTTCTATATATGACTCTTGAGATATACAAATAGTGTTATGCTAAAGCTAACTCCCCTAGAGGATATAGTAAGCAGTCGAGAGGATGAAGATATATGGACATAAATCACAGGCCGCTGGAGTTCCAAGTCATGGACAGAGTTATGTTGAAGCTAACTCCCCAACTTTGGAAAAAATTGTGAAGGAAGGTAGTGAAAAAAGAGCTCATGTTGAAATACAACAAATGCTTTGAGGTAGAGTTTGCTAGCTATCATACCATTTCAAACTGCTAAAGCGGATCAAGATTCACCCCATTTTTAATGTAAGCTTTCTCAAGCCTTTTCATGAGGACTAAGAGGATTCAAGTAGAAACACCTCTAAGAGAGCACCGCCTATGATCAAAACCACTTTTGAGAAGGGGGTTGAAGCCGTCCATGATCAGAGAACCTAGGGGATGAGCAAAAAGAATCGAAGAGTCTTCTACTTGGTTAAGTGGAAGAACCTTTGTGCGTCATAGAATAGTTGGGAGCAAGACTTTGCATTGTGGCAGTTTGAAGACAAAGTTAATGAGGACTTAGCCTCGATGAGGGAGTCGAGGGAATTGGTTGGGGGAAGCCCGTTAGCCCCTCAATCTATGGCATAGCCAAAGGGGTCGCCAACTCCTTATAGTTGGTGACAGACAGCCAAGTCCCCATGGCAGCGGACAACTAGGTACACCCTTAAGCACTTGGGCAGCAACGTTGGGATATGTTGAAGGATCACTTTGTGTGTTGGAGAGCATAGTGGACCATGCTGAGATGAAGTCCTAGCGCTGAGGACTTAGGGTTGGGCTGGGTGTCAGTACCACATGGGGGCAAACTCCTATGATGGTTGGGGCATATCCATTAAGATTTGGCAGTCTCATAGTTAACGTAGAAGACGGGGCAACAACTTTCCTTCATCCACAGGACTCTTTGAGGCATTATCACACATGCTTCTAGTTGGACAAGGAGTCAACAACCTTCCTAACTTAGGCTGGGCCGGTTTGCCTTAGGGGTAGAGTTGGAGAGGGAGCGAACCTCTTGTATGGGTGGAACTTATAATACCTAGTTGTATTAAGAGTCGGCATGGGCTGAGCCTATTTATAGGAAGGGATGTCAGCTAGGCCAGACACTTGGATTTTCAGCTAGCCTCTCCTTGCCATTGTTATGATGTATTGTAGAAATAAAAAATAGGGTGGCCCCCTTTGCACAAAGACAGTTTTGTGTTGATGAAATCATATTCCCCTTGTGCATCGAGTGGAAAGGAAAGAATTGGCTACTATTTGCATGGTGTGGCTAGGCCATCACATGAGTGAAGGCTAGGATTAGCTTTGTGCCCGTGATAGCCTGGTTCATAGGCTGTTGGGGTTGTCAACAATGAAGCTTGTTGAAGGGGAGCCCCAGGCCAGGTAAAATTCAAACTTGGCTATCTAGAGGCAATACATCATCCTGTACGGGAGTCTTTGATCAAGTACTTTCACACTTGGCTGGGGGAGGCAGCCAAGGGTCTTGTTGTTAAGGCAGTGCACAAGGTTTCGAGAAGGCTGGAGTTGTCAGACAGCAGACATGCTGAAGGGGGCTTCTTTGGCTGACACTATGAAAAAGACTTCACTGTTCAGAGGTAGACATTAAGACACATGGGAGAGCGGTCTCCCCACATACTTGGGTAGGCGAGGCAGCCAAGGAAAGGGATGTTGTTGCAGTTCGTGAGCATTCAAGTGGCAAGCATCACCAACTATATAAGGAAGACAGCAAGGGTAGAGACGGTGGCAAGGACAAGGACAAGAAGCTAGGCAGGCCGACTAAAGGTTTTGGCTATTTCATACGCCATGGGCCGCACTTGCAAGGAACTGTTCGAAGAAGGTGAAACTAAATGCGTTGGTTATTAAAGAGGAGCCGACAAAAACTGACGATGAGAAATTAGCCCGAATGAATCCTCTGCAGCATATTGGGAGCATGTGGTTGTTGGAGTCATCGTCCAAGGGGGCAACATTGGGTCATTGAGGAATTGAACGGAGGGGATTGGATTTCCCAAACCTTGGCTGATCGAAGCAACCTAGGCAGCAAACTCAAAGAGCTGTTTGCAAGGTAGGGGGCGGCTAGAGTCATGCAAATCTGGCTGAAGGTGAACTTTGGGTAGGCAAAACATTACTTGGCTGAGCGTCAGCTGAGTGGGTACCTTGTTGGCGCAGAGTGCAGCAAAGATGGAGGCAGTGGATAACTACTTAGCCTTGGCCTGCCAAAAAACAAACTATGGATAAAGTGGACTTTGGCCCAAGGAGTGTCAGACCTGACCTTGTGTGAAGGGAAGAGTTGGTTGCTTACTTGAAAAGTTCAACAAGGTGGATGGCTTAAGATCTTCAATTGGTGCACCTGGGAAGTTGACGTCGAAGGAGTTATGTGGGGGAGGCCTATTAGACCCTAGCTGCTGAATAGGCAAAGGGGCGGATAACTACTTAGTTTTAGAGAGCGAGAAACTAAGGAAGCATGCTTTGGGGCAAGTATGCAAAGTTTGGTAGTGTCGGTCCATAATTTCCTAGCCCAACTAGGAGTAGGACACGATGGAAAGTTTGGCGCCGTCAACCGAGAATAGTTCCTAGGAAGGCCAGGACTCACTCGAAGAACTCCTATGCCAATTAGGAGTGGCATGGGACGGTTTTAGATTCGTTCCTAGGGTCCCTAGTGCAACTAGGAGTCACCTTGGAGGCTTAAGGAAAGTAGGAAGCCTAGACAAGGAGTTTTGTGCAAGAGGGATCTTCAAGATGACCGAATCCTAGAAAGAAAAAGATTCTTCACAAGAAGTGGATGTTTCCATGAATTTTCTCTTACTAGAAGGCATGAAGGTTGAGGACTTCTAGCCAGAGTAGGAGTCATAGAGAGTGCTAGAAGAGGTGAGGCACTTGAAGGAGGGCTCAGCTGAGTTCCTAGTAGATTTAGGACTCCAAAGATGTAGTTTGAGCATGACTATGGGCTGGTATCCTACTTGTAAGGGGGCAAGGACTTGAGATTCCAAATTTGTAATAAGGGCAGTCTAGTCCTAGTGGTACAAGGACTTCTAGACCCTTCCTTATATGGGGATGTGTTGGCATTTAGAGAGGCCATTCTGAAACTTGTAATTAGTCAAGGGGAGTGCTAAGAGCAGGTGCAGATCAGCCAACCTTTTCAAATTTATCCAAGGGGGAGAAAAAGGGGAGCTGTGTTGGAGCATAGTGAACCTTGGGCTTGCAAAGCTAGCTAGATCGGTGCCTTGTTAAGCATTGGTTGCTGAATAAAGGTATTGGAGGCAGACCTCCTTTTTCCTTAGTTTTCATGCATTGTGTTTGTGCTTGGGCATGCAGAAGACTTGGGTGAAATGAGGAGTGGCTGTTGGTTTTGCTCGACAACCAGGCTATCACGTGTGTAAACTCTATGCAGCATGACAACCTGTTAGCCCCTCAACCCATAACATAGCCAAAGGGGCCGAAAACCCTTTAGACTTGATGATGGACCACCAAGTCCCCTTGGCAGGGAATAGCCAAGTACATTATTGGGCACTTGGGCAGCAGTATCGTTATACATTGGAGCATCACTTAGGTGTGTTGGACATCATAATGAAACATGGTGAGACAAAGTCCTAGCATGGGCAGGACTTATGTTGTGGACAACTACCACATGGGAATGGACTGATATAATGGCTAGGACTCATACATTTACATTTAGCAGTCTCCTATCTCAAGTAATTAAGAGACACCACAACAACTTCCCCTCAGCAGCAAAACTATTTGAGGCATTGATGCACAAAGTTCTAGTTGAACAAGGAGTCAATAACCTTCCAAACTTAGGCTGGGTCAAATTCCCTTAGGGGGAAGAACTGGAGAGGATGCGAACCTCTTGTATGGGTGGGACTTGTAATATGTAGTTGTATTAGGACTCAACAAGGGCTAAGGCTATTTAAAGGGAGGGTTGTTAGGCAGGCCAAATACTTAGAGTTTCAGCCAGCCTCTCCCTACCATTGTTACAATGGATTGTAGCAAGAAAGATTAGGGCAGAGCCCCTTGCATAGAGATGCCTTTGTGTTGCTGAGATCATCTTTCCCCTGTGTATAGGAGTGGGAAGGATGAGATTGGCTGCTAGTTGCATGGTGCATCTAGGCCATCACATGAGCGATAGATAGGAACTACTTCATGCCCGTGACAATTGAATCATCATCATCACCATACATAAATGGAATACGCAAGATATTCATATTTTCTTTCTCATGATTTCAAACATCATAACAGTACTTCACTTGAGAGACTATTTCTCCATAAGTGTAAGTCATAACATTCTCTATGATACGGTAGCCACGTTTAGGTGTACAACCTAGCCTCACTAGACTATGAACTACTCACAACAGACGTCAAGTATTTTCAGGTTTTGTCCGCTTTATCCATGTCATGAAGCTAAGGCCTGTATGGGCCTATGGAACCCAATGGTCAAAGTCTCAACTGTCATGATCATCATAATCTCATGTATTGCACTGCCTAAGACAATCATCTTTTAATGCCCTATTCATTTGATCACATCTCTCATACCAGGAAAATAGTTTTGCATAACTCCCATTCTTAGAAAGCAGAAAGACAATCTTATTTTATACCAAATCCTTTCTGTTACGTAGATAAAGACTCACTTAAGGAGCCATATCGATAGAAGGATCCCTTGTCCTTAAGTGCCTTTGTCCAACAAATTCTCCAAGTGTAATCCATTGCAAAGATTTCTACATATACAAGGGTACATAACCTAAACATCATTAATCAGAACATTACATATAATTGGATTTTAAATATTTAATATTATATTATTATATCTTATAATAATAGTCTAACATTAGCATTCATTGCTAGAACTTATCTTAAACCAACTTATTGTAGGTAGATTTATTGACGTGTTGACATAGTCATCGATGACAATCAGTAACTCATCAACACGTTGAACCTCAGTTGACAATTGAATAGAAAAAACAATCATTCTCATTGATGCTTGATTGGCACATTGAACTCACTAATAGTAACCTGTCAGCAACATACCAACATGTCGATGCAGGTCAATATCCCATACCATCTTCTCTGTTCCATCGGAAGAATCACCGACCTGTTTGTAAACTTACCAATGGTCCGGAAGAGCAACAAAACACTCACTTTTATTTTAAACTCATAAAACAATGAGGTAAGGCAATAAAATGATCTCATGGAGTCGAACACTCATTTAATACATGGATCATGATCAAAATCATCATCACGACATAGTATTCTAAAAAGTCAAGCTTTCACACATTTAATCACAATAACATTATAAATCAAGTCCATCCTGCATACATATGATGTTCAATCATGCAGTTTGATGTTTAGAATCCGACCTCTTTCTATTATCTAATGAGGTCTCCAAAAATACGGTTCTTCTCCCATTCTAATGAACTTTGACATACGGTTAGTCAACCATATTCTCCCTCATATATGAGAATCAAATAACTAAATTCTGGTGCATAATCATCCACAAAACCAATTTGAACCACCCTTTGTGTGCAATTTCATAACCCGTCGGTAAAACTATTTTATGACCACCAACACATTGTAGGTTGCCGATAGTTTTATCAATACCTCATCAGTGAGTTGACCAATGTTCAACCCTTGCTGACAGTGAAATAATGTTTCATCAGTAGGTTCACCGATGTGTCAGTGCACATAGTTTTTAGTCTAAATTAACTTTAAACAAACATCATATTTAACATATTTGCCACTTCCCTAACATTATCACTCAAAAAATGTTGTTTATCAAAGAGGTTTGTTGACTCAAAAAACACAAGGTCACAAACAAACTATGAGGGTAAATCATAAATAATAACTTAGAAATTCCTCACAAATAATAACTATCAAGTTTCTCTCTTTTAGGTTTTTCATAGAAAGACCTTATTTATAAATGTGGTAAGTCATTTTTGAGGTTTAGGATGAGTAGGATAAACAAAATATCATTTTTTAAAAAACTGCCCATCAAGAAGATTGCCAGCAATTGATTGACTTGATATTGATCTGGCAATCGATCGACAAAAAAATTAGGTTGCAGTCCAAACCTAATTTTACCTCTTTCCGACTTCTTAGATAAATAGATTATAATATATAAAAAATAAAATTACTCATTATTTGAGGTGTGTCATGGATATCATGTGCTATTTGAGTTCATCTTTATATATCTTAACATGTACCTTAATTTTGTTGAAGCCTTTCAATCGTCAACATCATAATACTTAGCTCCACTTCCTTCTCCTTAGAAGAAGATTAGCCTATCGGAGCTAGAAGGATAGACAAATTTTTTGGAAAAGCAAATGTTTATGGACCGTTTGGCCTTTTCATTTAAAAGTTTTAATGGGTGAAAGCTAATTTTATGCATTTCAAATTGAGACTCTTCTTAGTGCCGTATCAGAAAAAGGTTATAGATTTAAGAAATAGAGCCTGGGCTGTTTGGTATAGTCGTGTCATTTACAACATTTTGTTGTGTACCAAGCTATGTAATCTCTTCTTCAGTTTGGTTATTAGCCTAAGAGAGTAATTTGCTATAAAATCAAATAAGAAATTAATTAATTTTTTAAATATTAACTTTTAACATAGGCATCTAGATGATAATTTTTTAAAAATACTTAAGTGACGTTGAAAAAGATACGTCAAAAAGTTACTTCATCTTCCCACAACCACTGATGAGTGAGGCTCATAAAAATAAGTCCCACCAATGATTTTGGGAAGATGAAGTAATATTTTTAATGTCATAATGGCATTACTCTTATTTAATTATTAAAAAATAATGAATGTGTAGGGGTTTATTGCATACTATCCGAGTAAGATCTGATAGTATTAACGAGGGGAGGTGAGATATAAAAGTCTTTGCCGAAAATTGTGTGGCTCTAAAGTACCTAAGCTAGCAGGCGTGCACAAGCGCACATAAACCCAACCCTATTTATTAACTTAGTAATTTTGGTTTGCTTTGAAAGATTGGCTGAATGAAAACTCTACCAATTGATAATAATTAATCTCTCCAACAGGCATTTGCTGTTTCAAATATTAGATCTTGTATCACGTTTGTTTTTTAGTTATAACTTCCTAAATTTGTGTGTTTTTATTTGTCTTGATTTGATGTCCTAAAATTTTAGATTAACTAAGACCATCTACAGGCTGGGAATGTTTTTGTGGGTTGGCTAACCTTTAAACAGATCGGAATGAATTCAAAAATAGCCCAAAAACAACAGATCGGCAATTATATGAATTGTCCAACGTCATTTACTGGCAAATCACGGAAGTTAGATACGTTCACATGGATTCAAACCGGAAACTTGCGTCCACATTGAACCTGTGGAAGAGACTATATCTCAGCAGACGTGATTGACTTATTTTTGTCCGTATCAGGGAACAGCTATTACTGTCCGAAAGTGAGGTTCTTAGTTTTACTTGTGAATGACTAACGGCCAGAGTCTTAGACGCCACAATGGACTTTTGATGCCGCCGAAAGCTACATCCATCTCTAAGTGAACACGAGTAGGGGTAGGCATGGGCCGGGCCCGTTGGAGTACGATAGGTAGAGGTTAGGGGCCCAACCCGGCTCTCCTTTGTCCTTATATATATATATATATATATATATATATATATATATATATATATGAGTCCCATTTATATGAGCCCGGGCTCATATATCTCTCTATGTGAGCCTGAGCTCTATGGGCCGTCGGATTTACATCTGGCGGCCCTTATTACTCATGGGTTTATAATACTCATAAAACTTATGAGTATTATAGGCCAACGGATGTAAATCCAACAGCCCATAGAGCCCGGACTCACATAAGTTTATATGAGTCAGGGCTCATTATAAACTTTTTTCTATATATATATATAGATATATAAATCTCTCTCTCTCTCTCTCTATATATATAGATATATAATTTTTAAAAATATTTCTTAAATAATTTATAAAATTATATTAGTATAAAATAAGTACTTCCCAACTAGATTAGTACCTACTTACCTATATATTACTTGTTAATTAAAATTTTAAATATAAAAATTATATTATTTACTAATTATTAATTGATAAGTTTCTTATTTTCTCTTTAAAATTAGGAGTTTGTACCCTTTCTTCTGCATTAAACCAATCCTTTAAGCAAATACAAACCTCCACTACATCGGGCATTAATTGACTTCACTTTTTATCTAACACTCTACCTCTTCCACTAAAAACATATTTTGACGTTATTGTAGACATTGGGGGGTTAGCAAACCACGAGCTAAGGTAGACAATACAAGATAGTTATTTCTACATTTTCTCATCAAGTTAAAGTATTCATTTCACTAAGTTGTTGGGAGGATATTATGAATTTCAAATTAGTATTTAAATAGTTAGTTGATTCATTACTATTATCACTATATTTTTGTTCATTTTTATGAAATAACATCTTAGACTTAGTATTATGTGGAAGATGCATTTGAATAGAAAAAGAAGTTGATTATTTTTGCCTGACGTATAGATTAATTCATATGTATTATATAAAAAATATAAAGTAGTTTCAACATTTTTATATAGAGTATCATTTTCATAGGCATAGGGACTCATGTTGTCATGTATAGCATTAATTAAAATTTGTACACCTTCTAATCTAACCCTATAATCCATTACAACCCTTAAATAATAAATTAAAGGGATAGGAGTATTGATTAAATTTTGTTTCCATTATATTTACAAGATATGCAAATGCTTCAACTTCTCTATATTGTTCAAATGTATAAGTTATGTCATACAAGTGGCTTAGAAATGAAAATAAAGTAGGATAGTAAAATCCGAATAAATATCTAGTAATATAATAAAAAATTAAAATTTTATCAAACAAATAAATAAGGAAACATTACCAAAAATAAGTCCTAATGAGTTAACTTTTCTATAGCCCAACATATAAATAAACTTTCAAATCATACACAATATTTTAACATTAAATATATGTTATTCTACTTATGACAAACATCTAATTGAAATTTTGTGTATTTTTTACCATGCAATCTACATAATTCTATAAATTCTTGTAATCTACACGGTGAGGAGGTGATATGTAATAAAGTATATTTAATTAATTAAATATGAGGTTTTACTATACTTAAATCATCTTGAACAAAGAGATCAATTATGTAACATGTACATCTAACATGAAATATATTTGATTCTATAAGACCAATGTGATGACAATAGGATTGTAAAAGTTATACCATTAAATTATTATTAGAGGTATTTTCTAAAGATGTGGTAGTATCAAGTCAACCTGAGAATCAAGTCAATTTTTTAGAGGGCTCATTTACATAGGGCACCATCAAATGGGGATATGGAACTAAGGAAGATGTATGGTAAATCATGTGAAAAATAGATTAGTATATTTTGGGTCAATTTTGATAAGTGGGACCTATTCATCAAGGCCAATTAAAATTTTAACCCCAAATCAACGGCTTAAATAAATATACCTCACACATTGAAAAATAAACCCAAATTTTGTAAACCCCTATTTTTAAATAAGATCTTAAATCCTAATTTGTTTCACACCGATCTTACATATCTAAAGACTCAAATTAATAAATGTTATCTCAACTGTTAATTTGATAGTGAGATTGAAGTATCATAATGAAGGGGTCATATGTCTAAATGGGCTTAATGGCCCCATATTTTTTTATGATGCTCTTTTCATTTTTCTTAATCCTACCTTCAAGAAATATTGATAAAATCTATATTTTGAAAACAATATTATAAACTCTTTTATCAAGTTGACTTGAGCTTATGTTTTTCTATATAAAGTAAGAGACATTATTTTATCTATAATTGATAATCATTTAAAACATACATGCATGATTTTTCAATAATTGAAGCTGTGTAAGGTTTAAAATATTCAAATATATTATTCTCTTACTTAATGTCCATGATTCATCTATAAAATGAGTAGTAATACATGCAGAGCCGATATCTTGGATACTTAGTCTAAATATTAGAAGTTAGAGCAATCTTACCCATAATTATTTGTAAGGTTTTCATAAAATATGCCTTGTACTCCTTTTATACCTTGAAAATGTCTCTCCTTAATGTGGCATGTGAGATTTTGTTGAAAGCCGGGTTGAGAGAGGTCTTCTTGTACATCTTAAACTTAAGAGTCATTAGTGAAAGAGAAAGGTTGCTCAGTGTGCACAACATACATCACATTTTCCCTTTGATTTGTATCTTGTTTAAAAGAAAAAGTATTGAGAGAGGTAGAAGAGGCAATGAAGGAACTTAGCTGTGCTTGTTTGGGATCCTTCGGTCCATGATTGGCAGAACATGATCTAACATGGTGAAGAAGATATCCAGTACCCCCTCCTCCCTCGGTTCCGAGGCCTATAATACTTTTACAATAATTGCATTCACCTTTAAGGGTGAACTTGTCGGGGTTGTTTGAGTTGTCCACCCTAATTTTTTTCATATGGCTCCACACCACGTAAGGTTGCTGCTTCTTTTTCTCCCTAATTGTCGAAGACATTTGTTGAATTCCTTCATAGTCGGTTTTGTTCATGTCAGTAATTCCTCCTTCGGAAAAATTGATGGTAGGACTTAGGGGGGTGACCGAGGAGGCGAGGCATAGTAGATTGATTAAGATATCATATTCTTTTAAAACAAAAAAATAGTAAGAGAAATAAATGGAAATTAAACTAAGCATTAAATTAAAAAATCAAATTTACTTACCTTGACGCTTGAGAGTTTAGACTTGAGTTCTTGGCTGCCTACCGATGGAGGAGGAGAAATATTAAGAATTGAAAACGTGAATCTCGATGATTGAGAGCGTGAGAGCTTAATTTTAATTAAAAAATAAAAAATTAAGTAAAATTAAGAGCTTGATACTTGTGAGAATGGGAGGAGAGGAGAAAAATAGACCTAGATAGTAGGGGGAAGGGTGAAGAGAAGGTTAAACATTATGTATAGAGTTTCAAATGTAATAATTACCTTTTTTACCATTTAATACCACCTTTATTTGATTGTTATTGGCGTTAGAATTGTCTTTATGTGAGGAGGGTATCAATTTTGTAAACATAATGTAACAATCCTAATTTTCTAATACGGTTTTTATTCCTTGAGTAAAGCCAATATGAATATTGATAGTTAATTTTAATTCTATAGAGTTTATTTTTTTTAATAATATTTTAAGTTTTAGTTCGAGCTCTCAGACACAAGCATAACAAGTCGAGGAATGTGAGAAACAGAGGTCAAAAGTAAAAGTTATGACCTCGGGAAGCATGTTATATGGGCGGGATCCACTTATAAGGTGCGATCAAACCTGCTCATAAGTGATCTAGTTTCATAGGGCTCATGAATTTGAGATGAACGGTACAGAGAATGCATTAATCCGAGTTCGAGATAGAAAGATATGATTGTTTGAAGCTACAAGTTATAAAAAAAATTGCCATGCACATTTGTAATGCGCACATGACGAAGGCACATTTGTCACATGCACCGCCAAAATTGGTGGCACCGCAAGAAATCATTGTGTGGCACCAACTCCGGCTCCTATACATAGTTTTCTGAGGTGATTTTTTTTACCACAGTCATTTCTTCCTCCTCTCCTTACTTTTTACAGCTTCTAAGTTATTTTAAGTCCATTTGAATCCATTCAAAAATCATTTCCTACTAAATCAAGGTTGTTCTACACATTGGAAGGGTCATTTTCTTGAATTGACATCTCTAAAGTTGATAAAACTTTATTTCTCTCTCTTTATTTTTAATATTTTCGGACTATTTTAAACCCGTTTGAGTCCGTTCAAAAGTCATTCTCTACTAAGTTGACGGTGTTCTTCTAACTGGAAAGTCTACCTTCTTTAGTTGACGTCTCAAAAGCTGAGAACTTGAGAAGGGGCTCTCACTACCATAACCTATGCCTATTAGAGGTAGGTAGTTTTAACTTCCAAATAGATGCCATTATTTGACTTATAAAGTATTTGTTAAAGGCTTATTTTTTAATATTTTTAAAAAGAAACTTTGCCTTTGAAACCTTTTTCTTGTTTGAAAAGATTTTCTGTATTTTGGGTACCCATACCCTCTAGATAGTTCCTTGTTCTCCGAAATTAGGAATTATCATGATAAAGATTCTATATACTGCTACACTTGGCTATGGTGCACATAGGAACTTAGAAATCATAGAAAAATCCACCCTGAAATTCTACTGGTGCAATCATTGAAGTTGAAAAAGTCGATGAAGTGTTTTTATAAACTATAGTTTATGTTTATATTTTTAACTTGTATAATATTTGTAATGACTGATGTATAAGGGCATGTTATCAAAATTTTAGAATTTTTGTATTATGCAAAGTATGTTAGAATTACTCTTTCGGTACTCGGTGATCCTTGGTACTTAGAAATACATTTTGATATGTTTTTAAGAAATTATTTTCTTTTATTACAAAATTCAATGGGGTATTACAAATAAGGTCATTTTACTTTTAAAAAAATAAAATAAAAAGGGGAATATTGGTATGCGTCGTTACTATACTCAAGTAGTAGCGACGCATAGACATATGTGTCGCTACTAGCTGAGTATAGTAGTGTCTCATACCAGTATGCATCGCTACTAACTTATGTAGCAGGGAGAAAGAGAGAGGGAGGAGAGGAGAGTGATAGAGGAAGAGAGAGGGAGGAGAGGAGAGAGGGAGAGGGAGAGGGGAGAGAGAGGGAAGGTGGAAGAGAGAGAGGGTAGAGAGTGAATGAGGGGAGAGAGGGTGGAGAGAGAGAGAAAGAAGGTGGGAGGGGAGAGAGAAAGAAACTGTAGTGACGCATACTATATGCATCGCTAATAACTGTTGTATTTGTGACGTATACATTATGCATCGCTAATAACATTTTTTTAATCCTGCATAAGAAAACATTTTTCCCATGTGGTTCCTTTATTTAACCCTGCCCCCCGTTCATTTCCCCCTTCCCCTCTCTCCTCCGGCTCTGCCGCCAACCACCGCCCTCCTCCGCCAGCTCCATTGCTGCCATCCTCAGGCTACCACTCCCAACCCCCACACCCGATCC
This sequence comes from Saururus chinensis, assembly GCA_035235625.1. Lineage (NCBI taxonomy): Eukaryota > Viridiplantae > Streptophyta > Magnoliopsida > Piperales > Saururaceae > Saururus > Saururus chinensis. The sequence goes on along the minus strand of CP141144.1, from coordinate 37,448,389 downwards.
CCCTGTCCTACCCCACTCCTTCCCCTCTTCGTAAACAGAGAGGTGAAGGAGGGGGGACAACGAGAGAGGGGTGGAGAGGGAGGGAGGGGGCCGGGCCCCCTCCTTCCTCCCACTCCCCTCCTCTCTCCCCGTCCCACCCCCTACCCCCCCCCCCCCACTGTAGCCCCTCCCTCTCTGCTTATAGAGAGGGGAAGGAGGGGGGGACGACGAGAGAGAGGGAAGCAGTAGAGGGGGGGGGAGGGGGGCTCCCCCATTCACAACACCCCCCCCTTTCCCCACTCTGTAACAGAGAGGGGGGAGGGTAGGGACAGGGAGCAGGAAGGAGGAGGGGGGCCGGATTCCGGTGAACCACTGGAATCCGGCCACCTCCCTCTTCCCTGCTGGGCCCACTATGGGCAAACATTTTTTTTAAAAAATTGAGTTTTAAATATGCGTCGCTCATAAACTACTTTTTGAAAAGTATTTTGATAGTAGACGCATAACATGCATCGCTAATAAGTTTTCATTAGCGGTGCATATCATTATGCGTCACTAATAAGATTTTTTTAATTTTTTTTAAATTATTATTGAACATTACCGATGCATACTTTAGCATCTTTATTAAGCTATATTAGCAACACTTACAACTATGCGTCGCTAATAATAGTTTTTTTACATATTATGAAATTATTAGCAGTGCATAACTATGTGTCGCTATAAAACAATTATTAGCGACATATAAATTCATGTGTTGCTAATAATTGAATATTTTAGATGCTTAATTATATGTCACAACAGAAAACTCATTAGTGACGTATAAATATACGTTGCTAATGAGGACCTACAATACTATTAGTGACGACAGTTTTATCGATGCACGTGGCAATGCTTTTTATGCGTCGCTAATAACTATTAGCAACGCTTACAACTCTATTAGTGACGCTTAAATGTATCACTAATAGTTAGTTTTGTTGTAGTGATTCCAAATACCATAAATACTAGAAATTTTTGGTCAAGCTAGTGCACAACGAATATGACCAGCCTCGAGCCACTTCAAAAGTCTCAATAAATAAATAGTCTCAATCATCTCAGCCTAGGGTAGGAAATCTGTTATTTTAGACCTAAAACCCCTTCCTTTCAGACATAAAACAAGTTCATTCAAAACCGATATGACTAATCTGTAAAACATAGAAAACCTTGGTTAATCCTGATTAACCATAATTTAGAAATTATTTTCATGATGCATAGTGTATGGTTACGTGTAACATAATTAATCCTATCATATCTAGTTAAAACATAATTTAGTAAATAAGATCATATGTACTAAGACATGCATGTAACATGGATTTTCAAAATTAACCTTAGACATATGTATACATAAGGAAAATGTACATCAATCATACTTAACCTATTATGTGCAAAAGAGCTTCAAAAATATTAGAATACTTTGTATTATATGTACATGATCCATCTATAAGGGTGCTCATTGATTGAATACCCTAGTCTAATCAATTGAGCTCAAAGTAAACAAAAATATAAATATATTTGGAACTACCGTGTTGGAAATAGATTGCCATGGTAGGCATCGATCGGCAACACTATGCTGATTGAGGTAGTGTAGTCGATCGATCGACAACACTGTGTTGATCGCAATCCGTGTAGTCGATCAATCACCCTACGGGACTGAGTGATAAGTTACATGGTGCCAATCCAAATCACTTTATGTTGATAGAACGGCCCAAACATAGGTACAAAAATTACAATTTTTTACCTTAAATCATTGCAAGCAATTATCAAATCATCATAATTCATGGAGCCAATTCTAAACTCCTAATTATGAAAAACACTATTAAACATATGCAAAAGCATGCACAAATGACATCAAAATCACTCAAAGAGAATAATCAAGTCATATAGTTATTATTTACCAAAAAGCATGATTAGCATCATCAAACAAGGTGCTAATGTAATAATCACTCTTATGACAAAAACCCTTACCTCAAGGGTAGATAAATATTTTCATTCTCCTAAATCAAAAGATCTTTCTTTTCTAAAATTAAGGGTTCTCATTAGATTCATACATAAATCATGATCTCTAGAAACTAGAGGCTTACAAGCATGACAAACAAGTGATGAGGGTACTTAGCCTTGACTTCATCTTCACACTCCCATGTTGCCTCTTCCACATCTGTCCTCCTCTGTCACCTCCTTATCCGCCTTGCCAGAATATGACAAGATCGGTTATAAACCACCCAATGGAGTAATTAAAATTTTGTTTTTTTAATCTACAAGATCAAATCTTAAAAAATGAACTCATAAACATGTTAAACTACTTAAAACAAAGAGTGAGTTTTATTTGTACTTGATTATGAGTTTCACTAATGCTAATCCAAACCTCATACTCACAGTCAACAATCAAATTTGTTATAATAAAGGGGATTTAAGGTAACATTATGAGTGATAATGTCTCCGTAAGCATTTACAATGAATTATCTTAAAAACCTATATAGATAAAATAAAAATAAAGCAAATATTAGACATGTAACTGTTAGTTGTCAAATGTCCCGATGTTGAATATTATGCATCAATAAAAGATTGTTGGCATTGAAGACTTAGGGAGACATTGTCACTCATAATGTTATCTTCAATCCTCTTTATCATAGCAAATCTAATTGTTGACTATCGACTATTAGTACGAGGTTTGGGTTAATGCTAAATAAAACTCATAATCAAGTATAAATAAAACCCACTCTTGGTTTTAAGTAGTTTAATATATTTATAAGTTCATTTTTTAAGATTTAAGCTTTTAGATAAAAAAAATCAAAATTTTAATCGCTCCACTGGCTAGTTTATAATGATCTCGTCAGATTCATGCTAGAGGAATAGGACGAGAAGGGAGGAGGATAGAGAGGAGGGGAGGAGGAGGACATGAGAGAGAAATATGAGGAGAGCAGTGAGGGAGGGAGATGAGGAGAAGGAGGTGGATGTAAGAACATATGAGTCATATGATTAGTTTATTGGCTACTTTTTTTGTCAAAACTATGTCATGAAACCATATGTATATTAGAAGTCTTAAAGTCTGATTTGATGTTATTATGGTCCAATGAGATTTTGGAATTGAAAGACTTAAAAAATAGGAGTGGATGTGTTCTTATTGATCAAGGTGAAATACTAAAGAATATAAGGGTTACGAAGGATGTCCAGATCACATTGCCATGCATAAAACACTTGGAAAAGGTTACAAAGTGATTACAAAGGTTTTTAGGTAAAAGGTCAAAATTATAAATTATCAGGCAAAAACATTGAACATTGCACATATTTGTTGAATTGAATGATCGATTGCTAGAACAATATTTTCAAAGACTGATGATTCAATCAATTGCCATGAGAAACAATCGATCACCACATGTTACAACACTATGCAAAACAAATCCATGAGTTATCAATTGATCATACTCATAATCAATCGTTCGATTAAAGAATCATGCACATTGAAAACAGTGACCGATAGATTGCTATTTCAAATGATCAATCATTTAAAGGACTATTTACCTAATTTAAGACATTCCAATTTCTATTTTACTCTATATTCAAGTACAAGTCTTAAACTGACTTATTGGGCTATATAAGGGTTATAAAATTATGAAATTAAAGATAGGAAAACCTAGAGGAGAAAAGAAGTTTTACACCTTTGATAAATGTATCCCAAACAAGAATTCACTTGAGCTTTGTATTAAAGATCTATGGTTAATTGAATAAGATAATCCACAATTGAAGAAGCTGATAACACAAAGTATTCAAAGAGGAATTGCAGCATGACTTCAATGGGAGATTGAAGATTTCCACAAGGCCAAAGTGAAGACAACAATAGGAGATTGTTGAAGACTAGAAGCAGATAGAAACAAAGCAAGGAGGAGAAGGTTATAAGTGCTTGGAGAAGACTTGAAGGTGAGCAACAACAATCTGAACAAGAGGTGCTTGTTTAGAGTCTAAACAAGGTTAGTGGTTGCTTGTGTTCATGTAAAATCTGAGTTATAGTGCATTGATTTTGTTCCTTTGGAACTGTCATGGTTTTTTACTATGAGTTTGGAGTTTTCCACATAAATTGGTTTGTTTATGTGTGGATTGATTGATGGTTGATTTATTGATAATTCAAGAGTGAGATTGAGGGAACAATTAGGTTTTAATTATTTTTGCATAGTAATAAAAAATTGTGCAAAGAAACTAAAACTCTTAATTCTTTCATGTTGAAAGTACTAGTTTTAAGAGATCTAGTGATCCGCTAGGTCAATTAAATGGATATTAAACTCGCAAAGGATCAATTGGCACTTGAATTAGCCATGTGTTAAATGAAGCCGAGAGTTATCGATCGATCGCTTTGTATATCGATTGATTGCTCAAAGTATTGTTTGTTCAAAAAATAATGAACGATCGATCGCTGTCTAAAACGATTGACTGCAAATAGTTTTAGTTTCCCTATTTAAGTCATTTTAAATTCAATTTATTTCCTTGTTTAGTCAATGACCAAAATTGGTTTGGAGGAACCTATAAAGGATAAGAAGTGACGAATTTTGATAGAGGAAAACTTAGAAAAAATTGGAGAAGAAGGAAGAGACCTTTGCATATTATTTTTTAAGACAATTCACATAAAGCTTGAAGAGAAGATCCATAGTGAATTCATGAAACTATTCCACAACTAAGAAGATATTTCACACAGAAATTTCAAAAGTGGAGTTGCATAATTTCTTCAATGAGAGGTTAAATAATCAAAGAGGCTAAAGTCAATACAATAAGAGTAGCTTATTGAACACTAGAAGAAGACGAACACAAAGCAAGCAACAAGAAAAGTTTCAAGTACTTGAGGGAGAAGACTTGAATGCTAGAAATGACAAAAAATTGTGGTGATATAAGAAAAATTAGTTTGTGTTAGAGTTAAAATAAAAGTTGGTGGTTTGCTTGTCTTGATATAAATTGTCTTGCTTGCCAGTGTTGCATTAATTTGATTCCTTTAGAATTGCCATGGCTTTTTACCTACTTTTGTATTTTTCACATTAAAATTGTTGTGTGTTCATGTGTGGATTGGATGCTATAAGTTTGATAGATTTATACATTGTGAGTGCTCTTTGAGAGAATATTTACTTGTTCCTGTTTTATCAAAAAAATTATGGGCAAAGAGGCCATATCTCGTAGTCTTTATCATTATTCGATAATCAAACTAGGGGGAATGTGGTGATCCTCTAGGTGAAGTTGATGGATACTAAACGCACAAGTGGTAGTTGTGGTTTAATTGTTGAAAACTTGATTTTATTCCATGATATCAATATGACGTGGAATATTAGTGCATTATTATCTTGTTTAATATTCCATAGTTTAATTTCTTGTGTTAGATAACTTGTGCTAAGATTTTAGTTTTGAATTTTGTTTATTTTACTTGTTTTTTTATTAGAATTCCTTGTTTAAACTTACTGATTTGCATACCCTACATTCTTAGTTGCTTTTCTTATAATTTTCCTTACTTTAAAAGGTTAAAAAGTGTTGCTTGGGTTGTTTTTGTTAGATTAAAATTAATGGCTGGTTTAAATAACTCAATGAATGAACATGGGGATTTAGGTAACCCAATGAATTGGCCACACTTGTTTACTGGTTAGAATTTCTTATATTAGAAAAATATGATGAAAACTTTTATTCAAGTGCTTGATGGGAATGCCTGAAAAGCGGTGATTAAATGTTGGAGTCCTCCATTGACCAGAGACAAGCACGGGAATCCAAATATAATGTGAACGGGATGAGAAAGATAAATCTTCCAAATTAAAGCAGTAAATCCCTTAGTGTATTATTCAATAAATCACAACACAGGTTGATTTCTAATTTCATATCTGCCAAGGCTGCATGGGAGAAATTAGTGAAATATGATGAGGGAACCACAGCTTGTGAAAGTGTTTATGCTACATACGCTAACCCTAGAGTTTGAAAACATGATAATGAGTTGATGGGTATTAAACTCACAAGTTGTAGCTGAGGAAGAGACTACTTATGAATATTATGCTAAGATTTTAGATATAGTAAATATATGTGATTAGCTAGGAGAGCAAGCCATTAGGGTGCTTGTGCAATGTCCGGGATTTTTCTAAATTCCTAAAGTCGACCACGTGGGGATTGGGGTGTTGAACCCCTTGACATTCATATGAGAATAACTTTATCTTAAGTTAGTAGTGATATTTGAAACCTATGTAGTTAGAAAGTATATAGACAAAGCTTTGGAACGCCACCAAGAACGCACGAATCCGAGTTTGGATGAGGGAGATACAACTGTTTGAAGTTGAGTATATCGCATAAGGCCCGTTTACCCTATTTAGACTTATATTTGGCCCGTTTAAGTCATTTTGTGGGCCCGGTTATTTATAATTCCGAAAATAATTTTTAAGGTCCTAATTAGGTGGCCTAACTAGGGGGGATTGCCCAAATTCTAACGGGATTAGGAATCCTAATCCTCATGCTTACAAAAAGGCTTTTGGGGGTTTTTGACCGGGGGGAGAAAGAGGAAGAATTTCCGGTGAAGCTCCAGAGATGGTAGATCGACGACAACCTAGCATTTATGGTAGGATCACTGTCTTATCACAAATTATCTCAAATGAATTAGTTTATTGAATGATTACCAATGAAATTATTGTTAGTATTAACTTAGCTAAGGAGCTCGGTTTGAGATGGCTGAGGACATCGGCTAAATGGTCTTTGTCAAGCGGTGCCCAGCATCTGTCGGCGACCTTCAGCTGCCATCGTCTATCACTCAGGTTGCAATCAAACTTCTATCGGCCATTGCCTATAATGGGTGGCGACTTTCTTCCCGGTTTAGTGAATAGAGGGAAAGAGTAGGGCTGTTAATGGGTAACCATTTACCCGCTTCACCCACTCGCCCGATCTGAAATTCGTGGGCGGGTAAATAATAAATGTGTAAAGGGTAAACTAAGTGGGTAATTTTACCCGCCCATTTATTACGTGGGTAGGGTATGGGTAACCCCTTATCCATACCCGTTACCCGATTTAATATATATAATATCCATCACCATTCTTATGTTTAATTATTTATATATACTTATAATTTACCCACTACCCCAGTCCCTAGCCCAATAACCCGTCTAGTCCTAATGGCCAAGCCCAGTAACCTGCCCAGCCCAACTCAAATGCTTAAAGTAAGTACCCACTACCCACCTAACAAACCCTAAATCATAAGTGGCATTGGCTGTTTTCTTTTGATCGACCACCCACAAACCAAGGGATGGCGAACAAGGCATAGGGTAGTGGCGGCTTGGCGCAGTGCTTCTTCTCTATTATTTCTCCTACTCCTTTCTCAGGCAACGAACTCGGCTTCCTCTTAGTCTCTCCTAGCGATTGACCAGCCGCTAAGTGATACATTGGATAGAAGGTTTTTGAGAAATATGTATAAACTTATAATGCAAACTTCTTATAGAGAAAATGGAAGTGAACTTGGTGAATCTTTTTCGTCTTTGCTTTTTATATAAAAAGGGTGCATCTTGTAGCATTTTGGTATAATGAGTCAGTAAATTTGGAGTAATGAAAACATCTTTCAGTCTTAGTTTTTTTAATTATTTAAGTTTATATAAGGTGTTAGATTCTTATTATGCTTTATTTTTTTATATGAATTGTGAGGTCCTTATAAGTTTATATTAGGTTGATTTTTTGTACTTTGAATAGACTTTTAACATATATAATTGTTATTATTTTTGTTTATTAATTGGTTGATCGTTTACCATTTACCTACCCATTTACCCACCTATTTACCCGATGGTAATGGGTAATGGGTAGGATATGGGTAATGGATGTGAAAATGGGTAATGGGTAGGTAGGGTATGGGTAAATTTTCTGGAAGTGGGTATAGATATGGGTAAAGCCTTATCCGACCCATTGATAGCCCTAGGAAAGAGGGTTTTGGTTTGTGACTGAGGCTGGGTAGCCATCCGCCAACGGTGTGGCCAATGCCGTTGAGATCGCCGTTCGCTGGTTCCATCCCCGCCTTGCCTGGCGGCCAGACGAGGTGTCTGCAGCCACGATTGAGCCATTTGACGTGGAACAGATCTGCGACATACGATTCTGGGGACAAATTTCAGCAAGCCGCACTAGCCACCTGACGATGATTAACTCCGTCTTGGCCTTCCGTTGGGAATCCCCTCCCCTTCGGATGACGGTCAGGGAAGCCAAACCATTGTTGCTATTTCTGTGGTCATTTCCATGAGGGAGACGGCTGCTGGACCGGGGGGATTTAATCCCCAGTTCGATTAAAAAAAAGGGAAATACAGAGAGGAATGAACCGGGCCCGTTTCAGGGGGGTAAAAGTGTCAAACAAATATTAGAACATTACTATCAGACCTTGAGAGTTATGGGATTATTATGACCAAGTTTCAGGCCCGAGAAAAAATCCCAGAGACTTTAAAAGAACCATTTTACCCTTGTAATTAAATTATCATGTGATATTGAGTGGCCTATGAGTGATCTTAGAAATTGGGAAATTTTTCAGTGATATTTAAATGGGTAACCTAAATATAGGCTAAACAACTTGGTGAAGAAAAATCCTAGTGAGTGGGTAATTAACTTTATTGCCCCTAGGGTTAATTCTAAACCGTTAAGTCAACTAAAGTCGGTTCAAGGGGTTCACGACCTCGTCACACACTAGGAAAATTACACAAAGTCCATGAAGTCCAGTAGTACCCTTGAGTTTAATTTTGGACCTATTGGATGTCAATAAGGTGTTAAACCAAATGACAGCAATACTCCTTGATAAGTATGAAATCTATATCTATTTTATATGCCTTTTTACCTTATTTAATAGTATAGATTAGGTTAATTTAGAGTTAGTTATGGTTTATTTAGATTAAGATAGATATTAGTATTTTAGTTTAATTATTAATGATTTTGTAGTTATTAGTTGTTTAGATATGTATTTAAATCAAGTTGGAATTTTAATTATATTCTACATGTCTAAAATATGGTATTTTATGTTTTGTATGTAAAGTGCGCTTATTGAAGTACTTGGACGATGTTTGAAATGATTAAAAATAGTCTTCACATGCTTTAAAGTGATTTGGACAACTTTTCAGAGTTATAAACAAGTTAGAAATTAATATGGACACGAAGGAAAGCTTAATGAACAGAATATGAACTGTCCAGGAAAATAGAAACACTGTAGCCGATCGAACGGGGTCACTTACCGATCGATCAGGATAACGTGAATTCAAACAAAAATATAGTTCAAGCGATCGATCGGGCATGCAGGGCGATCGAACGGCATAACGTGCAGTTTCCTAGTTTGACCCAAATTTCAATTCTTTTCATATTGGACTTCTTCTTACGGAACTTATGCCTATAAAAAGATATATTTGGCTTAAAATTGGGGGATTCCAGTAGATTTTAAGAAGAGAAAAAGGAAAAAGAAGATGGAAGAGAACTCAAAGCTTTTAATGGAGATTCAAGTGCTTTCTTCTACCATGAAAGGCTAGACTTTTCTTTTACCTAGGAGTTGATGAAGTTATAGATAAGTTTCAGTTTCTTTTCTTTTTAATTTAGATCGCAGCTGTGAACGATGACAATTGTATGATATGGATTTCCTTTTTAATGGAAGAGCTTTTAATGTTTATTCAAGTCTATGTTGATTTATTGTCTTGTAGATGATAGATTGATGTAGTTTTGATATTTGCATCAATTCTAATTTTTGTGATTTAGATGAGATGGTCATACAATAATTTTAATGTTCAGATAATTAATGACTTGGATGAGTTATACTAAGATTAGACGGGTCATGCCTATAGCTAGTTTAGTGTAGATGATTCGTGCTATTGTCGAAGATAGTTAATGCCATGGAAGTTAATTAATGATTCTTTTTGAAGTAATTCTAGCTTGTAGCTGAGAATACTTGTTCATATTCACACTAGATTTAGATTAAAAGTTAAGGAATTGTTATGGTTCTATAGTGGATTCGATTTCCTAAGTAAATTCCATCATATTAATCTCTTATTTTTAAACTAGTTGATTTCCTTTATTTTGCTTAGTTTAAGTTTAAGTTCTTTCTACTTTTTATTCAGCAAATTCCTCTTTAGATTTAGTAATAATTCATCCGTCCCTGAGGTTCGACAACCCTTAAATACTTATCCTAGTACAATTACCTTGTACACTTCCAAAGGGTTTAATTATAAACAATCACTCCTTTAAGTGGACCCGCCCACGTTTCGTGTAAATGGAAGCTTGAGACAGTTTGAGAGTAGAGCCTCCTGAGAGGATAATGACTTAAAATAAATAAAAGGTTAGTGAGATAACCAAATGACCTATGGGAGAGTACCATACCCTAGGTGGTAGAATTACCCTAATGCCCTTAAGGGCAGTATGTTCCTTTTATGCAAAAACTAATAACCTAACTACCAAGTGTTAGGGTATGCTCTAGTGATGTTAAATGGCTTCAGAAGGAAGGAGTGTAAGTAGCAAGTGACACGAAGATTTTGACAGGTCACTGTGTCACGGGAAATAAGGGGAAGAACCCCAATTCTCAAGGTTTAAGGCAGCGAGTTACAAGTATTTGCAACCGAGTACATCGATCAACTAGAGTTTTATATATGTAATTCGCGTGACGTGTTAGAGTTGTTTACACTCTCGGGATTGGATTCACTGAGCCCTAGCTCTGTGAATGAGTGCAACAGACCTCTGTTTATTATTTATGCACTTGTGTTACTATATATTATATATGTTGATTATTCTAATGCTTGCATTTATTATTGTTGTGTTAAGTTATATCAGTAAATTAATCGTTGGATTGGGGGAAGAACACCTAATCAAGATAATGACTAAAATACCCTCTTTAAACGGGGCCCTGACATAGAATTTTACCTTGATTAATGAACCAAGGGTGGTTATGAGATGTTCTCTGAGTCAAAGTTTAAGCTCACGGTAATAATCATGTGTATTTAGGCCTTCATAGCCTCGACACCTTTGGGACGATGGATCCCTGCCAATGCGCAAACCAGGTTTTTGAGCATCATGGAAGGCTCATCTACCTCCGGCTAGTGTGTCCATGAGCACAGTTGGTACCTACATTTCTAGGCCCATGGCTGATCCAAGTGGATCTCTAGAGATGCTAGGATTTCTGATAATAGCCATGGAGGTAATCTTTCAGACCTTCATGGTTTCTGCTCCTTCGGGACGATGGATCCCTGCAAATGCGCAAATCAGGTTTTTGAGCATCAAGGAAGGCTCACCTACCTCCGGCTAGTGTGTCCATGAGCATAGCTAGTGCCTACATCTCTAGACCCATGGCTGATCTAAGTGGATCACTAGAGATGCTAGGATTTCTATTAACATACAATTACTCCTTTGAGTGGGAGTCGGCATATTTAGATAACAATTAGTGCATTGTTTCTTGAACGATGTCCATTGATTTGTACATTGTGTTGGTCTTTATTGGTTAACAGTCAGCCCATGTTTCTGAGTTATGTTATATTCAGTACTTTGTACATTACTTTACATGTGTCACTGTATATTGATGTTTTGCATGTTGGAGTCTTATGTATGGAGATTTCTCGATGGGTGAGTTATCTCTGAGTGAATACAGATTTGTTTGTATTAATTATTAAATAAGGGTTGTGAGATAATTAATAACATTATTTGATATTGCTTGTTAATTAGACAAGTGGAATGATTAAAGGACTTGCATAAAATGTGGGTTTCTTTAAAATACTTAAGCATTGCATGGGTGATGCTATGCTTCTTAGTATAGTGTAGTTTTTAGGCAGAACTACGTTTGGATCCGATCTTGTTGGAAACATTAGAGATGTTGTCTAATGATTATGTAGGTAACTAACATCGGGTGATGTTTGCCCGATTCAAAAAATATTAATAAAACCTTTTGTCCTTTGGAAGCTCTTTTCCTAAAGGTGGAGAGGATCCATTGTTGTTGTTGTGGTTGTTTGGTTTGGTTGGTTGCAGATTCTCAACGTGACGACAAGTGAGACTAGGAGACGAGCACAAGATGAAGTTTTTCGTGTCTGCAACTCTAACACGTAAGTATATCTTTAGCATGAGAGTCAGCTTGTTATTTATTTTCAGACAAATGACAAACTTATACTTAGATGGATGAGCTGTTCTTATTGAATTTTGAGATGTGTAGTAATATCATATGATTTGATATCCGTATTTGTGAACCCTATTTATCATGACCTGAATATTTAATCGAATGGTTTGTTTTGTATTTAAGAAGAAAAAAATTTCTTGTGACTACCGTTTATGCTATTTTGAAAAGGCTTTTAAAAATTCGGGTCGTGACACCTTGTCCTCTAATTCAATTTTAAGGTGGTAGCCATTAATGAAAATAAACACCTTAGACATTGAGAAGTTGGTTTGGAACCTTATAAATTTGAGATATAAGAAGATATATGCAAACAAGAAAGAGTTGTTTGTAAAGTCCAAGGTAAAATAGAATGCCCTAAAACAAAAAAAAAGAACTTCCAAGAAGAATAAATTCTTAAACACCAAAAAATCTGAAGAGCTTGAAGATGATGAAGAATTAATGCTTTTATTGGCTTAAAACTTCAAGAAATTCATGAAAACTAAGAACTTTAGTTTTGGAAATAAGGGTCAAAATGTTGGGTAGAGACAAGGAGATAAGAGAGATGAGAGGCAAATTAAACAAGACAAATAGAATTTAAAATGTTTTGAATGCGAAAAGTTAGGTCACTTTGCTACTAAGATAGTGATATTCATCATTCCATTTGGAGAAGGATGAGAGTTTAGTTGGTGTCACAGGAGACGTCTAGGTGAGAATTTCACTTGATATCATTGTTAAGGTAATCAGATGTGAGAGAAGACCACTCATTTATCCACAATTAGCCAGATGTGCTTTTCCATTGGATAGTGAGCTTACAGGGTCTTTGATGGGTTTACATAGAGGTCAAAAACTGTATATTTCATTGCTTACTCATTCCATGACATGGGATTATCATCATCTACATGTCATCGCCTCGTATGACAACTGGAGTGCACGAAAGGAGAGAATGGATCGCACAATGACATGTGTACTTCATCTCCTATCAGAGCCTCAACTTTAGTTTTATCTGCCCTCCATTATCTTACATCTTGTGCAGGATTTTTTGAGTGGTTCATATTTAGATTCCTAGAGGAGAGCCTACTTTAGTCGATATGGGGCCAATTGATGCAATAGTGATTCGACAAATGATTTCTCACCACCAAGGAAATGCAAAGGAGCCACTAGGTCCACGACAGACACCAACAGAGGCACCAACACATCATGATGATCCAGATCGACCTGTCACCATTGTTGAGTTTTGAGTTTATCAGGATGCAGTGATGGAGAGACTCAACAACATCACATTCATGTTAAGAGAGAGATTTCTACTTGCTAACAGTGAGGGGGAGCCAGTCTGATGATTTTGATGCTGGTGGTGATAATTGATGATGTTTTTTATATATTTTTCTATCACTTAAAAATAGGTATTTCTTGTTTAAACTTGTTTCACTTTAGTTTATGTTTCATGTAATTATGAGATGTAGTTTAAAACTAATTTTATGGTGATATATATATATATATGATGATATATATATATATAATATTAATGTCTTTTAGTGACAATGAACAATGATAACTTGATTGTGCTTGATTGTGTATTTTTGTTAGTTATTACTTTACTTTTTTGTCTACTTATGTCAAAAAGATAGTGGGATAAATTATTAATGAAAATTAAAGTGCTTATCTTTATTTGATTGAATAGTACTATGCAAATCAATTTTGATTTTACATGTGTAGGATAAGTGCAAGGTTGTAAAATGTTTTCAAGATCAATTCCAAATGGGTTTATATTAAGTTTTAGTGCAAGTTATTTTGTACAATTTGAAGGTTGTACTAGGTCAAGAGTTATAATTTTATTTTAATTTTTAAATGCTTAGTGTTTTGACAAGAAATAGCCACAGGGGGTGATTGTAAAAACATATATATTATATGTCATGTTAATTGACTATTTTCTTTGTCAAAATTATGTTAGAAACCTTGAGTTTGTACTTAGCCTTAAAATATGATTAGATGTAGTCATGGACGAATTATATTTAGAATTGATAAACTTAAAAAATAAGTGATATATGTGTGATATAACCATTTGTATACCCTATCTTATTCATTTTAGGATTGATTTTATATTAAAGTTGGCTTATTACGGTTTTATCGTGTTTTATAGGTTTTGACTAGCTTAAATAATGAATAGACAATTTTGGAGCATTAAGGATGAATGCAAGTTTTCTCAAAGTTGCTAAAGTTGGAAATGCTCGTATGATGTAGTTGGCAGAAGACGCAGATAAAGCAAGAGATAACAGGTGGAGTCTTAAGCCATAAAAGCAGCACAGGGAAAGAAGGCATAGCCAATGAGAATCAAAGGCATCCAGAATTTAGTCAGCAGATTCTAAGCATATCAAATAAAAAACAATAGCCGAGAATATTGGAGGAAAGTCCAAACGTTAAAAATTTGATTGAAGGAATAAATATATACATGGCAAATAAGTGCATATCAATGGGTTGCATGGAAGGTTTTCTAAGAACTTACACACAAGCAGGCAATGCAATAAGGCGAGGAGACTTAAGCAAGGAATGTCTAGAAATATAGCTAAAGTTTGTAGCGAGTAGAGAATAAAAGGCACATTCACAATAGTAAAAAAATGTTGAGAAAATAAAGCATAAAAATAGTGACTCCAAAACAAGGAAGAAGACCTAAAGAGGGAAATAAGTGATGACCAAGAAAGCTTACAAAAGGAATGAGTCAATACACAAAAAGCATCTAATTTGAGATAGAATTGATGGCCTAAAGATGGAAAACAGTTTTGTCCAATAAGTCTAAAAAAAGTGACAAAAAATTTCAGATTGGAGGAGAGGAGAAGCATCAATCTGACACGAAACCACTCAATTCCATCTTCCAAAAACCTTCACTAAACAGTCTAAGAGTGAAAGAATCAAAGTCTAGAAGTTGAAAAATGAAGAATCGGTAAGAAAAAAAAATCAGGTCGTAGGTTACTCTATTAGTATTGTAGCAGAGTTGGAGGTTGAAGATGATGAACATTAACCTATGGTAATTGTTCATCAATACTGAAGTATTTCAAAAATTTTGAGTTTTTCTTAATTTTCTTTCAAACTTGTAAGTTTTTTCAACTTAATTTAATAGAATTATGGTTTTAGTTCTTACATTAATGAGTAACTAAGTTTTTCATCCAAGGCTAGGATGAAGCCTTGTTAATTTGTGTAGATTACTAATCATGAGAGTTGATTGAATTTCTTATGTGCTTCAATGTTTGATTGTTCTACCTATTTTCAATTGATAAACTCTTTTTTAGACATAAGATTAATCATGTTCTTATGATTTGAGGTGGTTTTTACTAGTTGGTTGTTTATATTTTTAACTATTGAATTAGGGTTGGGCATAAATTGTGATTTTCATCTTATGGATACAATTATAAACTTAATCTTATTAAGTAGAGAAGAACATAATTTTTTCTCTTGAAAGTAAGCTTAATGATGATATTTTTCGTAATACATGGGATTGAATTCTAATGTGTTATGAGATAGCTTAGAAATTTAATCAACAATCATAGCCATGAGCCTTTACAAATTAATTTGTGTGGATTCCCACACCTCAGTAGTTTGGTTAATTGGATATTCAAATAGTTTGATATTTTTTTCTTAGTTTAAATTAATTCTCAAAGTTTTGATTCCTATTAGCTCTTAGATTTAACTTTGAATTCATTTACTTGTTTTTAATAATTTCAATAACTTTATTTCTTTTATTTACTTTGACTTCCATTCTTACTTGTTTTAGGGTTTTTAAAGTAGGCAATTACTTGATAATTCATTAACTAAATAAGGGTTAGACTAGATTAGATTAAAATAATTAAAATTTAGTTCTTTGATTTCAAGTATGTGGGATCGACCACTTTTAGTTGTTTTTCTACCCTTGATTCGTGCACTTATGAGTAAGTAATTAAAATTTAACAACAATAGGAGCAGTTTATGAAGATTGAAGACTGTTTTTATGGATCAAGAAAGAAGATTGAAAACTGTTGATGGTTTATGAAGCTTATTTATTTTCACATTCGCATACCAAAATAACTTGGAAAAGTTTCTCAAGTGATTTAAGGAGTTTTTATGGTAAAAAGAGAAAAATTGTGATTATATAGTCACATCAATCAATCACTAGATAATATATTAAATGGAACTATCGATCAACACTTAAATCAGCCTTGTGTAAAACGAAGCCACGAGTTATCAACAGATTGCTTCATATATTGATCAATAGCTCGAAGTATCGTATGTTTAGAAAATAGTAAATGATCCATCACTATTTATAATGATTGATCGCAAAATGTTCTAGTTGTCCTAAATAATTAGTCATTCCAAATACGATTTCTTTCCTTATTGAAGTCAAAGACCAAAATCGATTTAGAGGAATATATAAAAGATAAGAAGTGATGAATTTTGAGAGAGGAAAACCTAAAAACACTTGGAGAAGGGAGAGACCTGTGCATATTATTTTCTAAGATAATTCACATTATGCTTAAAGAGAAGATCCATGGTGAATTTGTGAAGCTATTTCCTAACTAGAAAGATATTTCACACAAAAGTTTCAAAAGGTGGAGTTGCATAATTTCTTCAATGAGAGATTGAAGAATCCAAGAGGCCAAAATCAATACAATAAGAGGAACTTGTTGAATGATAGAAGAATACAAAGACAAAGTAAGGAAGATAAAAAGTTTCAAATGCTTAAGGGAGAAGACTTGAAGGCCAACAACAATAAAAATTTATAGAGATTTAAACAAAAGGAGTTTGTGGTAGAGACAAAACAAAGGTTAGTTGTTTGCTTGGGATGATGTAGATTGTCTTGCTTGCTATTAGTGTATTGATTTGGTTTCTTTGAAACTACCATGGGTTTTTACCCGAGTTTGGGATTTTCACATTAAAATTATTGTGTTAATGTGTGGGTTGAATACTTTAAGTTTGATAGATTGATACCAAGTGAGTGCTCTTTGAGAAAATAGTTACTTGTTTCCATTTTACAAAAAAAAATTATGTGCAAAGAAGCCATATATCGTATTCTTTGTCTTCGTTAGCTAATCGGACTATGGGCAATATAGTGATCTACTAGGTTGAGTAAACGGATATTAAACTCATAGGTGGAGGCGGTAGAGCCAATGGTGGCAGTGGAGCTAAAGCTAGAGGTGTTGGAAATTAGTAACAATGGACCTAGTGGAGTTAAAAGGAAGGAAATGAGAAAAGGAGTATTTTAGACAATTTATGTCACGCGTGGAGGTTTACATGTGCATAGGGTCATTTTGTGTATCACTTGAAAGTAAAACATTATGTGTAACACATTTTATTCAAGAGTTTTTTTGCACATAAAGTTGTTGTTTTATTTGTCCCCATTGAATTTGACAAGATTTAACCTTGAAGAATCTCCTACTCGTAATGAGATTAAGAGTGACAAATAGGCTTTTACTAATGCAAATGCATGAAAATATACAAATTTTCTCTATAGGAACTACATCTTCAATGGATTTCACAATGTCTACAGTCTCATAAAGTGTACAAAAGAATAGTGGAAATCTTGGAAATCTTTGGATAATAAGTACAAAATGAAAGATGATGGAATGAAGAAATTCATTGTGGGTGGACTCCTCTTCAAAATGGTGAATTCTATGACTATGATCAAGCAAGTTCAAGATTTCCAAGCGATCTTGTGTGAAATTGATAAAGGAATGACTTTGGTTGAGTATTTTATGTGGCTGCAATAGTTGAGAAATTATCTCTATCTTGGAAGGAAATCAAAATTTATTTGAAGCATAAACATAAGGAGATAAAACATGAAGACTTAATTGAGGGAAAATGCTATGTGTGTGTCAAAGAAGGTCACAAGGCTAAGAATTGTTACAAGAAAAAGGAACAAGAGAACTGCAAGTTACACTCCTATCCTCCTCTCTCTCTCTCTCTCTCCTCCTCCTCCTCCCTTCCATTCTATCTTCCTCCCCTTTTCCTCTTTGGTTACCTCCTCTTCCTCACTCCCGGAATCTAACAAGACCAGTGACAAACTGGCTAGTGGAGCTGTAAGGACCCTCATCTTTAAACCGGTTTTGGTTTTCTTTAATTATGGGTTATCGTGAGATTTACGCGTTTTCTGATCTTATTCGGTGATTTCATAAGTAAATATTGTTTGTGATAGTTTTAACCAAAATTAACTTCAATATTAGTAGTTTTGAGTGATTTTAAACCAAATGTGAATTTTTGAGATTTTTTGGAATTTTTACTATTTTCCCAAAAATTAGGGTTTTGGCGGGACCCCTGTGGGCCCCACGGTTGAAAATTTTATTTTTGTGTCAAATAAACCTAGACATATACTTAAGGTCACACAAAAATTTTCAGAATTTTATTAGGCTTAATTTGTGCTTAAATTTGTAAAATACCCACTTTTAGCCTACTTTTCGTATTTACACCCCAAAACTTACCTATGCCTACCCGAACCCTTACTATAAAAGGGCAAACCAGAGCCATTTCCATTTTTGGGAATAGGCTAAGGAAGGAGGGCTAGCCTAATCCCCACTTAGGCCCGAATTAGAAGCCGATTAAGGTAAGCTTGCTCTAATTAAGCACTAATCCATGACTTTTCTCTTAATTTCTTCCAAATCTACCATTTTCCCCTTGATTCAATTCGTTTTTTACCATCAAAAGCTACTGATTTGTGTTTTACTACAAACCCTAACATTCAAAATTCGATTTTTACTACCAACAAGCCCTAGATCTAAGGTTTAATTAGGGATTTCTTGAGTAAATCGATTTCCATTAGAGTTTAATTCAAACTCATTGTGTTTTCAAGGATTTCAAGAAGGGTGACTCTTCAATCCGAGCTAAACCAAGTGCTGAGGTAATGGGTCTTCGAAATCTCTGTTTATCCATGGTAAAACTCTTCATTTTTGGCTTATTTCGAAATGGTTTGCTTGATTTAGTGTGTTAATGGTAAGATTAGAAAATGGAATTATTTAATCCCAATTTCTTAGGGTTTTGCATTATTATGGTTTGGTTTGATATTCTGGAAGTCAAGGAGGACTTTTGATGATGTTTAGGGTGTTAGATGTGGATTTGAAGTGTTATCTATGGTGTTTCGGTTTGGATTTGCGAAAGGAAGAAGATGACTGTTCTGCCGTGTTGGCGATCGATCGGCCTTGCGGGGCGATCGATCGGCTGAACTAAAAATTTCAAATTTTTGCGTGTAACCGATTGAACGGCCTGAAGGGCGATCGATCGGCTACACAGAAAATTGTGTGTTGTGTGTATGATGTCTATTTTGATGATTCCACTTTAGCTTGCCAATTTTATATGAATGTGGAGTGTTTTAAGCTATGTTAGGCTACTGGAAATGCATGCTATTGAGTTTATGGAGTTGAGATATATGCTTAGAGATGGTGGAATGACATGCTTTGTGGCATGATGTTGGAATCGTTATCTTGAAATTATGAATGGTTGTTTCCCTTTGGTTAAGCATGTTTTCAGTAGGACTACAATCATTGTTGGACTGATTTGTCATGATAAATTGTGATTAATGGTGTGTGAATGTTGGTGATTGCCATGACTCAATGATGAAATGAGTGATGTTATAGGTGTTTAGCCCTTGTGGTTGAGTTTTGAATCTAGTTGTGATTTCAACGATTCTTCTACTATGATTTCCGCTGGAATTCATGTTTAGGTAGAAATTCACATGTGTAGTGTGGTAGTGAGTTGATTTTCAAACATGTTGATATGCATTATGTGAAAGGCTTCTACTAGTTACACACACACATGTGGGGGTTAAATGATGATGTTGAAGCTTAATATCGTGATTATGAATGATGCATTAGGGGCTGGTGAGAGCACTTATCATGATTAGGATTCATGTATGTTTTGCCCACGCATGTACCATGCTACACGCATCATGAAAATGGATTTCCAATTGAGGCTTCATCATGATTAATCGAATTTGACCGATTGGATGCAATGTGATGGAATTGTGTGCCGGGTTTATCGGTCGTGGATTAATCGCAAGTTGATTGGTCCGAAAGGACATATTTTGATTTGAAGTTCCTGTGTGGAACGATTTGAAGTTCCTGTGTGGAACGATTTGGAGTTCCTGTGTGGAACGAGTGCACTCCCCAGGTTGAGTCTTGTTAAATGGAAGGATGTGGGGACGAGTTGTGTACTTGTCTTGCGGATATATGAGAATGTTATTATGTGTGTCATCTGGACCCTGAGAATCCAGTGTGGTATGCCGTGTGCACCCCGCTACCACGTGTTCTAGGGTTCTCTGTGTGAGAACTCGGGCTCTTCCCTCCGCAGGAGATGTCCCTGGGCAAACACCCCTGCTCTAGATTCTCTGTGTGAGAATGGGACATCCTTGGCCAGGATCGTCCAGGGCGAGCAGTATTAGGGATTGACAACCCCGATCTTTCTTGAATTCTTGTGTAGAATTTTGTACCATGACACGCCTTCGTGGCCTTGTCTATGCTCCCGTCTGTGTGACGTTAACGTGTGATTACTCCTTGATGGAGGTGGATTGTGATGACATTATGCATGTGGGAATATGTATGTTAGAGATACATCCATGCATGTTGATTTTGATGTTATGCATGTGGAATATGTATGTTAGAGATACATCCATGCATGTTGATTTTGATGTTATGCATGTGGAATATGTATGTTAGAGATACATCCATGCAGGTTGTGATGATATTATGCATGTGGGAATATGTATGTTAGAGATACATCCATGCAGGTTGTGATGCTGTTATGCATGTGGGAATATGTATGTTAGAGATACATCCATGCAGGTTGTGATGATATTATGCATGTGGAATATGTATGTTAGAGATACATCCATGCAGGTTGTGATGCTATTGTGCATGTGAGAATATGTATGTTAGAGATACATCCATGCAGGTTGTGATGATATTATGCATGTGGGAATATGTATGTTAGAGATACATCCATGCGGGATTGGTATGATGTGAATGCATGTGGGAATATGTATGCTAGAGATACATCAATGCAGGTTGACTTATGCATTATGATGCAGTGTTAGGTGATATGAATGTGTGATCAGAAAGTGATGCACCATGTAAATCTTTGATCTGAACGATCTCATTGCTAAGCTATCGTATTTTCTACGTTGACAGTGATATTAAAAACCATTGCTGAGTGTTAAAACTCACCCCTCTTTTGTGTTTTGATTTGGGGCTGCGTGGTGCGACACGCAGAAGGATAGGATTGCCTCTTTGAGGAAAGGTTAGAGGTAGCTTGGGTGTGATTATGGAGATCGTTGCATGACTTACCTTCGTTTATTTCATGCTTTATGTTCGAACCTTTGTGTAGGGTTCTTGTTTTGGATTTGTCTTATACTACAGTTGTGATGATTATGACTTATTTTGAGCCGGTGTGGGCTTTACTTAACTAAGTTTGTGGGTTTGAGATTGTTGTTTACTTTGTGATAAGCAACACCTTTTTCTTCCCTTTTATTTACTCTTGCTCAAAGGATTGTGCGTAGTCCGTGTTGCTGTTAATCGCCCGTGGTTAGGGTTAAGTCTTCCGCTAGAACATTTCTCAATTTTCACTTCGTCGCCCCCGCGCGCTTGACCGGCCCCTGGACCGGGTTCGGCTCGGGTCGGGCATCGCCGGGGTGTGACAGGAGCTATTAAGAATTCACTTTTCTTTCTCTCCAGCCTCAAATCTTAAAAAATAAACCCATAAACATATTAAAATACTCGAAACCAATAAAAAGGTTTTATTTGCACTTGATTTTGAGTTTTTCTAATTCTAAATAAAACCTCGTACTGACATTCCATAGGTCGCAGTTGACTATCAACAGTCAAAAGTTAATAATCAAATTAATTACAATAAAGGGGATTTAAGACAACATTATGAGTGACAATATCTCCCTAAGTATTTACAATAAAATATCTTAACGGACTAAATAGATATAATTAAAAATAAAATAAAATTTAAACACACGACTATTGATTGTCTTGAATTTCCCAATTGTTGGCTGTTAAATGCCCGATTGTTGATGTCACACATCTGTAAATGGTTGTCACGCCGAGGAAGAAGATTCTCACTATCGACTCCAAAAAAGAAGGTAGTCTCTAGCACCAGACGTTATGACAGGAGATAATTGACACATTCAACTGCTAATAGTCAACAATTGAGATTGTCGACATTCAGCAGTTGCTAGTTGCATATTTAGAATTTGCATTATTTTTATTTAATCTAATTAGTTTGTTAAGATAGTTTAATATAAATACTTAGGGAGATATTATCACACATAATGTTGTCTTATATCCCTTGTCTTGCAATAAATTTGATTATTATCTATCAACTGTCAATGAGTATTAAATGTTGATCGTCTATCAACTATCAATATAAGGTTTTTCTTAATGTTAGAAAAAACTCAGAATCAAGTTAAACTAAAACTCACTCTTAGTTTTGAGTAGTTTAACATGTTTATGGGTTTAATTTTTAAGATATTAGCTTTTAGAGACAAAATGAATTATTAATAGCTTTGACGCCTAGTTTGTGACCGGTCTTTTTAGATTACGGGTGGGAGGAAGATGAGGCAATAGAGGAGGAAAAGGTGAGGAGGATAGAGAGGACTGGAGGAGGAGGAGAGGAGGGTGGGAGGTTGAAGAGGAGAAGATGGAGGAGGGGAGGCGAGAAGGAAAATGAAGTGGAGGAGGGGAGGAGAAGGCGACAGTGGAGGAGGAGGTAAAGACAAAATTGGATGAAGTGGAGCCTGTGGCAAAGACAACAAAGTTGGTAGTGGCTAGCGGCAGAGGCAGTGGAGCCCTGTTAGTGATTTCCTTTGAAAAATGCTATGCAATAGTGCTCATATGATGCTTCCATTGATAGCACAATCTTTTTCACTTGCCCTTGTTAGTTTATGCTCATAAAAACACAAGACTAACTAGTCGTGAAAGATGCAATTTAAAATAGGCAATGACTTTGTACTATATATAAAAAAAATATTCTTCTCTAACAATAAGACCAGCATAAAAAATGTATGTGAACCTTTTATATTTGAGATCAATAGTATATATGTTAATAATAATAAAACTGATGCTAATGTGTATTATAATCTCATAAATGAAAAGGTCAAGTATTAAAAACATTTCCTTTTAGAGTTTTTTCCATATTGCCTAGCCAAAGAATGAAAAATTCTTTATTCCCTGGATTTCAAATGGAAATGTCATATGACTTCTTTGTGGACCAAAATGCCCTTAGGTTTCCACTATATCAAGTTTTAATGTAGAGAGTAATAAATGAACATCATAATAGTGTTGCGCCATTCCAGTGTATTGGTAGTCATCGGTGGCAAACGGACCTAGCCGGCGGAGCTAACTGGCGGTGACTCACCAGTGAGTGTTGATGAACAAGAAAAAAGTATTTTTCGCACCGCAGATGCTGTGTGAGCGCTCCAAAGGCTGCATTTCACAAAAAACGATCCTTCTTTCACACCGATCATGGGTCTGTGAGTTTACAAGGAGATTGCATGCAAAGTGCTCACTGTCGACGAGATGGACTATTATTTTCTTTGCATTTTTATAGTTCTGTAAAGATTAGTTTTTTGGATGTAATGAATTAATAACAGTTATATCTTTCTTCCCATTGAAAGTTGTCTTTCCCATATAGTGGATGTAATGATACTTGTTGAAGTGTGTATTCCTTAACACGATATGTTTGTATATCGTGTTACCAACCACACACCTATAATGAAAATTTATGAGCTCACAACTACAATAATGAATATTTATGCTAGACATCTAATCAATTACACGATATTGGTTGTATCGTGCGATCGAACACACAACAACTGCACTAATTTAAACACCCAATTCCTTAAGCGTCACCACAATTTCAGGAATTTCAATTAAATTAGAATCACCAATTCGCAAGGAGTCATTTCCAATTTCTAATTACACTATATATGGAATATTTTCCATATATATTTAATGGTTTGTATCCCTCGCATCCTACCTTTATATATCGAAGTGACCTCTAGGCTAACCCATTTTACAAAGAGAACGAGACAGAGCCTTTGGGACATTGATATAGTGCCAGATGGTAATTTGTCCCCTTCAGTGGCGTGGTCCTAACCAGCCTTTGAAGGGGGGTGATTTACTACCCGGTGTTATTTCAATGCATAATGTTCTATCACAATTGAACTTTATATGTAGATCAATCGGATAACACGACCTACACTATTATGATCCGTCATTTTCGTGACATATAGGTCATCAACATACTCTATTGCGGTCGTCTAGAAACATATTTGATTTCGGTTAACATTTGAAACTTTCCTATGACCATCCTCGTTCGAGAACGTTAGGTCGTCAGTTATGATCAACAACATGCATCTTTTTTGTGTGTTTGATTACACAGCATCAAAGACGTCCTAATAGAGATGTCTTGTCCACAATAACACGACCTAATATGAGGTGGCGTGTATGCAATAACACGACCTAATAAGCGATCATGAGAACTACAATACGATCGGATATATGTGTACTTCCTTTTCACAATATCAAATACACGATATTGATACAAATTGTTTGATCGATTATATGCCATCTGACATTAGTACATGTATTTCTAATCCAATAGTTAATTACAAAATAATTGGTCAAACATTGAATTTGTTAGTTAACCAATGCGTGAAAGAAGTCTATTTTCTTTTTACAGTTCATCTGTTTCCGGATCAAATTCCTCTTCGATTCGGGCCCGAAGTATAGCAGCGCAAATCATCAGCCTAACCAAGCTTGTTATCTCGATCTGTCTAAAATCTAGCTGAATGATGCCACCTGCCAGTTTTGCTATGTAGTACATGACGAACAAACCACAATCTTCGTTTGTGTCCTGGTACGAGTATTTGTTGATCTTAGTCATTGGCCACAGCTGAGCACCCTTTATCTTAAGTGTCTTTTCCATTCCATTGGCAACATGTTTCCTGACATTGTCTACCTCGGCGAAGTGGTGATTGTATTCACTCTTTAGAGGATTGTACCACCTAAATCACTTCTCCCTACAGCGGACAATAAGCAAGAGAAAGTGGTTCCATGACATCTCGTGGTTGTTCCATGACCTCCCGTCATGACATCAACTGGCATGACAAATGAATCAATGACATCATGGCCGGAATGTACATTCCCCGACATCTCACCTTGGAGGGCGTGGCCAGGTCTCATTGGTTGGAAAGTCTATGTAACTACCTTCTTAGCTTTCGGGGTCGCCCTTTGGACATCCATCAATTGCGCCTCTTTGGGAATTGGTGTGATGCGCATAACAATTTGGGAGTCTAGCTTCAGCCTCATGAAGACATCCTTGTACCACTTCCTCATCCGGTGATGAGCTAGAATATTCTTCCTCCCCATTTCTTGGTCGGGTCAAGTTTATTGGCCTTCTCTACGTCGCTCAAAAGTTGTGTAAATCCGGGACACCTCTTGCACCTCGGGTTGTATGGAGGACCACTGGGAGGCCATATGGACGTCTGCTCCTAAAACCATGCCTGGCGGATACTACATAGTGCAAATGGTCAGTATCTTCACTATAACAAACTAGTCGTGTTACTGATAACACGCTTTCAGCCCCATCATGTTTTCGGTAACACAATATAGACCGATTGTCTAATGTCATATCCACGATATTCTACTTAGTAGTGTTACCGAGAACGCGATATGTCTATGTGCATGTTATATGTCGTATGTCCGATAACATGATTTAATTCGTATTGTGTGATCGATACGGTTATATTCATCTGCTTGCAAACATATTGTGTCATTAGTGATACGAAATTACAATTTGCGTGGTATAACACATATGAGCCTTATCTTGAGCACTAATGAAGCCCAAAGAGAATTTCGACCATGGCAGAACTCTCATCCTATTTGCTCATGATGTTTTGGTGGGCTGCCAATATGCTTTTCATCAACATATCATGTACGGTGCCAGCCCAATTGTAGCTCCACATGACCGACATGTCATCTAAGTAATCACACTGAGCTGGGGATATGACTCCGTTGCTCTGTGTGAACAACACCAGGACACCCATGTGCACAATCGCCAACCATGCTAAGTCCTCGTCTGAAACAGTCCTTGTTTCGTCAGCCACTTCTTTCAACATTTCTTCAAGTCCTGCCTTCTCCGGCCGCTTCCCTTGGCAGAACATCTTGTATAATTGCCCCTTACATTGGGCAGCCTTCCCCTCGCTACTTTCCAATTTACATGGGTTCCCTTTTCCACTCAAACTCGTAATCATAGCCACTTCAGCCACAGTAAGTGGTAGTCTTTTGCCCTTTATGTTGAAGACCTCTAGTGAGTCATTCTAACAATCACCAGTGAGTACATCCAATAGCAGCCTGGAGATGACAATAAACTTGTAACCATATACTGGGTAGAACCCAGTCTCCACTAATACGGCCTTGCATCCTAGACGTGAATCTACAAGGTCTTTTCATAGACGGAGTCCCGCGGGGAAACTATTCGTTCCCAGACCTAGTCTTCTCCCATAGATTCTCTTGTTCTTCTCTTCTACAGCCTTCACTAACTCCGTCATTTGATGTAATAATCTAACTTTATGTCTGCAAAATTGGATAAATATATGTCAATCAACAATAGGTCGTGACCATAATTAATAGCCGCGTCGATTCACATTATCTAACTAACTTGTAAACATATGATAAGTATATTTATCGTGTGCTTGAACATACGCTACAAAGTAGTCGCATACACGATATCATAATGGTTGAACATTGTGTTTCGAGTGTCTTATTAAACACACGATATATGACTCATCGTCTTTCTGACCCAACGATATTCTAATTCGACTACCGATGTCGTATGCTCTAATACACGCTAAATAAAAAATCGTGCATACAAATATCCGAAATGCCTTACCACGAAACTGCCATTGTTGTTCTCCGAGACAGATTAACCACTCATTCAGCCGCAACTTTTCTACAAACTTTACTCATTTACCTAGATTTCGCAAACCCAAGCCCACTCTCCAAAGAAGAACCACATTTGGGGCATACAGTTTCAAAACACAACTTCGCAAACTCATTTCAAAACTCATTCTTTGTAAACTCATTCCAAAACAAAAAAAATCTAAACTTCCAAATCTGGTCGGTTAGGTCGCAAGATCTTCTCCCACGCCGCATGAACGGTGCTCAACCAGAGTACTTTGCAATCAAAGTAGAGTTTTAAATTGGAACGGGATTTTCAATCTAAAGAATCACCGGCGTCTAAAATCGTATGTCAAGGAATGTAACTTTGTGAGTGTTTTACATGATATAAAACCCTACCTCTTATTAGGGGTATTTTAATCCCAAATTTATTTTATATCGTATTATTCTAAGTTATATGATATTTTAATTTAAAATTTAAAGAATATAAAATATTTCATTCTTTTGCAATGTAATATAAAAAAACCTCATCCTTTTTAATCGATTGCAAAAGTTTGTCCTTACGAAACACAGACAGCAAACTTGGTATCCACACGTTAAGCATGAGGAAGAGACCACATCATGAAATGGTTGACTTGTAACTTTCCGTGTCATCGTGTGCAACACCCTCAAACAATGACAACAATCGTGACCTAGCTTGGAATTCGTTGAGACGAAGCCGATAAGGGACATTTGGCGCGGTTATTGAAGTTTACAAGCTGTCTAATCTTATCCATTCACCAGTACAGTTCTTAAATACCGGCTCTCGTACCAACAGCTAAGTTTACTATAAATAGCTATAAAATGTTTTCCTTGCCGGTTCCTCACCAAAGCCACCTAACGTTAAGGTGGTACATAGGAGCCAGCACAGTAGCTACAGACCAAGGTAGATAGGGCTCTTAACGTGATATATAGTGGCCGGTACGGCAGTTATAGATATGGTATATAGCTACTTAGACATAGTTGTCGTGCAGGCCCCTATGTACTAAATTAAGAGCACATGTTCCACGGTTACGGGGCTTTGGCATGGAGCCGGGTCAAGACACGTCTTATAAATATGATTCTTTGATTCAGAACTAGAAGCTTATCTCAAGTTATCAGTGTACTGGAAATGGAGTCCAAAGAACTCTATTTTCAGTTTAAGAGCTTAGGAGGATCTTTGCCGGTTCCTAATGTCCAAGAGCTTGCCGAAAAAACCATGGTTACAGTCCCATCTCGTTATGTACGCCATGATCAAGATCCTCCCGCTCGTCTAACAGATTCAACAAGTCTGATGATTCCAATCATTGATATGCAGAAGCTGCTTATGGAAGAATCAGCTGAGCAAGAATTGATCCGACTGGACTCTGCTTGCAAGGATTGGGGTTTTTTCCAGGTTCTTTGATCCTCAGATTAATTTAGAAATATTACATGAAAGTTAATTAATATTTCTTGAAAATTAAAATGATTAACACTTCTCTATTGCAGCTGATAAACCATGGGGTTTGTGCTTCACTGATTGAGAAAATGAAGTCAGAAACTCATAACCTCTTCCAACTCTCCCCGGAGGAGAAAAAGATATTAATGCAAAAACCAGGCAGCTTGGAGGGCTTTGGGCAAGCCTTTGTGGTGTCAGAAGATCAAAAGCTTGACTGGGCAGACCTGTTCTACTTGGACACCTTTCCTACTAATACCAGAAGCCCCTACTATTATGAGAATATTCCTCACTCTTTCAGGTTGGCTCCTCCTCCTCTTCCTATACACATTTATTTAAGAACCTAAATTCCACTGTCTATTTACTTTTCATTATAGGCAAGTGTTTGAGGATTATGCAGCGGAACTGCAGAAGATAGCCGTAACTTTGCTGGAGCTGATGGGGAAGGCTCTGAAGATGGAAGATGAAGAGATGAACAATCTTTTTGATGATGGGTACCAGGGTATTAGGATCAACTACTATCCTCGTTGCCCTCAACCTGATCAGGTCATAGGCTTGACTCCGCATTCTGATGTTAGTGGGCTGACCATCCTACTACAAGGCAATGAAGCTCAAGGGCTTGAAGTAAGAAAAGATGGGAAGTGGGTTACCGTTAACCCACTTCCAAACGCATTCATAGTGAATGTTGGAGACATATTGGAGGTAAGTTCTATTTGAATCCTTCGTCACCCCTTTGATTTACATTGCATCCATAACTACTACAACCATCAGCGCCCCAATAATCGTTGTTTTCGTAGTAGATAAGAGATGTGTGATCAGAAAATTTTCTCAAAAGGATAAGACTTTTCAACACCTTAAAATTTTTCGGTATCATCTTTTGTCTTTTTTGAAAAAAACTCACTTCTCAGTAACACCCTTACTCTCGCTCTCTCCCACCTATTTTCATCTCTTTCTTAGTATTCTCTTTCTTAGTAAGTGGCTGATAGAGTTGTCACGGCTATTAGCTGCTTGGGCCGCCTTATGCCAGAGTCAGGGCCATTGGCTAATGGAGTTACTATGCATTGAGGCTTGGGCCGGGGTAACAAGCTACGATGCTGGGGCCACCACCATCTCACCAGTGCCTCTCATGGCTACTAAGGTGCCTGAACTGTCAGGTTTCTAGCTAGCTACCATGACTAGCTAATTAAAAAAAGGAGGAGAAGGGTAAAGATTGCCGGTTTATTGAGAAGGGGAATATTTGAAACAAAAAATAATAAAAGGTAACAGTGATAAATTTTTGGCTGCTAAAAAGCCATATTTTCAAACAATGGGTTGTTGGGAAGAGTTTTTAATATTCCCTTTTGACAATGAGCCCAACGTAAGCTATATATGCATATGAGCTATTGATATTTAAGATCGATGACACACATGGTAAAGCACGTTAGGACCAATATAACTAAAGATAATGTGTATTAGTGTGTGCATCATTGATCTCTTGGATGAATGACTTTCTTGTATAACTTACTATTGAAAGTTTAACATATAAAATGTCATACTATAAATTTCAAAATTTAGGACCATTTGAACATTTGGGCCCCTTCATCTTGACACTTTAGTCTCATCTCCAAATCAATAGTTGATATAGAATTTTTTGATTTAGTTCCTTAGACGTGTAAGATACGTGTGGTATCAAATAACATTCCAAGATTCTATAATGATGTGATCTACCAAATTTGGGGTCATCCCACTATGTGGAGCCCATCTATTTTACCTCATCAAATTTCAGCTTTAATTTGTAGTTAAAAATTTAACCAATTCACAAGGACTATAACCCAGTGATTTGCTACTCATCGCCTCTCTCCCATGGTCCTCTTTGATAGTGGCCACACAAAAGTGGGGCCTCTAAAAACTCAACTTCGGAAACATAATCTCATATCAAATTGAGATTACCCCCTCTTTCTCTCTATGCTATATATGGAGCCTCGATGTTATGAGCATGTGCATCTTCAGCCATCAAATCAAAATTTAACATTATTATGAGCCAGGATCAAGCGAGTTGACATGCATCTTTAATCGTCATATTAAAATTTGATGGTGGACATTACTCAAGGGATAGACAAGTTGTCTTCCCTTGTTGTAGTTAGGTATCAATCTGATGGCCCACAATGCCCAAGTTCACATTACGACAATGTGAATATGGGCTAATACTAACTTTTTCCATCTCTCTCTATGTGTGTCTTTGGCCCTAGGATCAAAATCCAAAAGCAAACATTATTCAAAGGGTACATATGTTGCCTACCATTGTCATCGTTGGATCTTTATCCAATGGCCCATGATGCCATGACTCCATGTGTGTGTGTGTGTCTTGAAAAAATAACATAAGAAATAAGGGGCCGCACATTTGGGCCATATGGACTTATAGGTCCCCTTTATCAAGCCACTTCAATCTCACCATCAAATTAATGGCCAATGTTTCATTTTCTAATTAAGGACCCTAGAAATGTAAAATGTACAGGGAACAAATTAAGATTTACTAATCACCTTTGATGTTGGGATCTCCTATATCTACAATCATTTGAATATGTGGGACCTATCCATTTAACCTCATAAAATTTTAGTGATTTATTTATAATTAAAATTTTATACAGCCTTAATGACTAATCCTACTTATGTGAATAGGCACAAACTGGACTAATATTATTGACCCATGATTTGCTAATTATCATCTCCCTTGGTCCCAAACCCCTCTTTGATGGTGGCCCACAAAAATGGGCCATAACCTAAGATTACTCTCTCTCTCTTAGGTTAAACCCACACACATTTCATCCTATTCATGGTATAGTTGAGGATATAATTAAAAAAAGTACCGATGTAGAAAATGTTTTTCCTTGTATGCTTGGCTAAAAAACTTAGAATTATATGAAACTACAAAAATATGCATTAATAATCATAAATAGATAGTTTAGAATGATTAAAATTCATATTCAAGTATAATTCTAATTTTATACTTTGAATTCTAAATAGTGGGATTCTTGTATTAAAAACTTTTTAGACTATCAGGATGCAATGTGAATATTATTTTGCCGGTATTGGGGGGCTAGTTGGATCCCATTGGCCATGCTAGGGTGCGCGAGTGTCTTTATTTGCAAATTAGAAACCTACTATTCATACTAATATATTATTATCAGATAAGACACTTTATTACAACTAATAAAAATCCATACACATTATATGTGTAAATAAAAAATAAATAAGATAAAATAAAATATATATTGAACAAAAGTCGCTCTTGCCTACTATAATTATAATATATTGCTTTTAAGGATCACAATAATTATTAGTAGTTATACACACAAGTATTATATTGACCCATATATACTTGTAGTAAGCAAATTATAAATCTAAATTTCATAGCTTAAATAATATGTTATAAGTCGGTGAAAACAATGAAGGACTTTGTTGTCGTAGAACATATAATTCATATTCAGGACCAGTTCGGTGGCATGTCTCATTTGATAAAGCTCTTTAGGGGTTTTCTAAGGGCGTTAAAAATGTGCAAATATATAAAATATTATTGAGAAATATGTGATATACATAGAGCCTATAAAATTTTTTGAGAAAATATTGTAATGTAACATCTCATTTGATAGAGCATGTTAAGAGCTTTCTAACGATACTAAGAGCATAATAATCTGAGTTCAAAAGTGTAAAATATAATATTATAAAATTAAAATTATCATAACTTAAAAAATAGGGGTTGAAATTATAATATCTTTAACTTTTCGGGGTTTGAATAGGTGAAATAGGAATTAATGGTACTCCCTCCATCTAATATTAATAGCTACATTTGAAAAAATAATAGTTTTTATTTAATAGTGAAACTTTCATCTAAAAGAAAAGAGAAAATAAGTTTAAGATAATCTTTTTAAAGTACCCAACTACCTAAATTAACTAAAATAGAGCTATTAATATGGAACAAACTTTTTTACAAAATGAAGCTCTTAATGTAAAGAGAGAGCATAACACATGGGTTAAATTGTCTGATTTTAAAAGTGCTATAGTACACTAATTTACTATATATTAATATGATCACTTTCTTCCAATGTTATTTCTATTTTCAATTATTGATCATTATTGATATTTTTTTTCATGAGATAATTTCCTCAAATCTCCGTTGGGCAGATGATAAGTAATGGGATCTACCGTAGTATTTTGCACCGTGCAATTGTGAACAAGGACAAAGAAAGGTTCTCCCTTGCAGCATTTCATAGTCCCACATATACAAGAGAGTTTGGTCCTGCAAAAAGTTTAATCAGTGCAAAGAATCCACCACTTTATAGACGGATGACACTGGAGAACCTATACCGAGTGTTCTATTCCCGGGAGCTCAAAGACAAGACTGTCATTGAGCACATGAAGATAAGTGAATAAGCAGATTGGCCACACTTGTTGGTATTTGCATGCATGACCTATACGTTGTTTCATCATATATGTAGAGAAATAAACAAGACGTGTTCTCATTTGCTACATATAGAGTGGCCGGCCAGCAGCGGAAGCAGTGGTGGGAGAGGTTGGCGCACCAAAAATCAAATCTTTAATCAAGAGATCTACACATATATGCAATTCTAATTACAATTAGCAATAACCATGCATAAATTATTTAATCAAAGGAAGATGTAATTAACATGGAATTAATACGTACTAACCTTGGGCTTGATCCTTCCCTAGCACGCCCTCTTCTTGAAGATCTAATCCACCAAATGATAGATCTACTCAAACAAATAAGAGAAGCAAGAATTACCTTCAACAATTTATGTGTTGATCCCTTCTAGCCTTGATCTTGGAGTCAATTTCAGCAAAGCCTCTCTTTCAAGCCTCAAATCAGTGAGCTCCTCTTCCAACCTTGCACTACACACCGTAGGAGAAGGAAGGGAACTTCTAGAGGAAGAAGAAGGGCGGCCAACTCTAGTATAAGAGAAAAACCACAACCCAACCAAAGGAGAGAGGAGGGGGGCGACCTTGAGAGAGAGAGAGAGAGAAGGGAAGAGGGGATGAATTCAAAATGAATTCTTAGATCCACCAAAGAGGGGGGCGTCCCATTTCAGTTTTGGAATAAGGGAGAATATTCTCCCTTATTCTCTCCCTCTCAATAAATCTCCTTTCTTTCCATATATGGTACGTGCCAGAAATAGACATCCTCTTATGGGCTCACTGAACGGGCTCAAGATAATGGACTTAGATGCTAAAACACTGACTTACACAAAGGGTCATACACAACGGGTGCGGGCTCTATCTCACAGAGCCCGCGGAGGCCTGACCCCCCTGCACATGGCCAAGCCCGCGACAGGGTCAACCCCACGCTTACTACGTGTCCTACCCTCCAACACCTAATTCGCGCGACTGGGCCCCACAATGTGTAAATGCACACCTAGATGTATGTCTAGTGTACGTGTGTGACATGTGTGAGTCCCATACGAATTATGTGTAACGAGGAATCAAGTGGTGTTGGCGCGTCCGCCCCCACCACCCTTGGACCACGTGACCCGTACCGGTTCACCCGGACCGCGACACGTTGGACCAAACCGGGCCCAAGCCCATACCATGGTCCAACATCCCCCCACTATGGGTGAAGGGCTCATATGGTCCAACAGCAACCAGCGCTAGTCCTGTCGAAGACCAATACTATGAGTGTGCTTTGAAAATAGATCCATTGTTAAAGCCTTAGTAAACGGATCTGCCAACATCTCAAAAGTAGGAAGATGACTCACAGTCACTTTTCCTCTTTGTAGCATGTTAAAGATGTAATAGTAATGCACCTCAATGTGCTTACCCTTGGCACTGATCTCCCCATTCTTAAGTGTCGACATTGTAGCCAGATTATCGCAATACATCTGGACAGGAGCATCAGTCCAGTTTTCTAGCCCCAACTTTGCTGGAAACTCCTTAATCCAAACTGCCTGGGAAGCTGCAATACTGCATGCATAAAACTCAGCTTCCATCGTAGACTTAGAAACACTCTTTTGTTTCTTGCTTGCCCACGATATAGCACCGCCTCCAAACATGAAGACATATCCAGCAGTGGATTTCCTGTCATCTGGATCCCCCGCATAGTCTGAATCACTATATCCAGCCAATGACAGACTTTCCGCCTGATAGGTGAGTTTTAAACTCTTAGACCCTAATAGGTACCGAAATACCCTCTTCACTGCTTGCCAGTGTTGAAGACCAGGGTCTGCTTGGTAACGGCTTAACAAGCTTACCACAAAACTCAAATCAGGTCGTGTACAGGTCATGGCATACATCAAGCTGCCAATAGCCTGTGCATATAGCACTGACTCCATCCGGAGTCGATCTTCCTCTGACCGAGGAGCCATACTCTTAGACAACACAGTACCCTTGTATATAGGGGATTCAATGGTTTTCCAACCAATGACATTGAAGCACTTGAGAACGCTCTCTATGTATGACTCTTGAGATATACTAAGCTTTCTAGCTTTTCTATCTCTGTCAATTTTCATCCCTAGGATGTAGGTTGCCTCACCCATGTCTTTCATCTCAAACTGGGTTTTGAGCCACTCCTTTAAACTGACTATCATACTAAGATCATTCCCCATCAAGAGTATGTCATCTACATATAATGACAACATCATATACCTTGTCCCATCCCGGAAGGTATAGACACAATGATCGTGTTCGTTCACTATGAACCCATACTCACTAATCACCTTGTGAAAAGTGAAGTACCATTGCCTGGGAGATTGTTTTAGGCCATACAATGATTTTATGAGCTTGCACACCTTGTGTTCCTCTCCAGGAATCACATAACCCTCAGGTTGTTCCATGTAAATCTCCTCCTCTAAATCTCCATTTAGGAAGGCAGTCTTTACATCCATTTGGTGCAACTCTAAATCAAAGTAAGCAACACATGCTAAGTGACATCTAATCGAGTCAAATCTTGACACCGGTGAGTATGTCTCCTTAAAGTCCATCCCATATACTTGGGTGAACCCCTTGGCCACTAATCTCGCCTTGTACTTATCTATAGACCCATCAGCCTTGAGCTCCTTTTTGAAGATCCATTTACACCCAATAGGCTTTCGCCCTTCAGGTGGATCCACTATCTCCCAGACCTTGTTCTTTAGGATAGAGTCCATCTCTTCCTGAATAACAACCTGCCATTCTTGAGCGTCTGGAAGACTTAAAGCTTGCTCAAGGGTAATTAGGTCATCTAGAATAGGTTCATCTAACGTGGCGTTGTCCTCCCCTAGCATTGTATAGAAGTCCCTCAACAGAATTGAAGGTCTTCTTTCCCTCAATGCCCTGGGTTCTGGTTCAGTTTGGTTTTGATCTGATCTAATTACTTCCTCTGGGGGAGTACTAGGACTAGCCTCTTTAACCACCTCGAATAAATCAACTTTCTTGTTAGGAATTCTAGGATTTAATTCATCTTCCAAGAAATAAGCATCTCTAGACTCAACAACCCCCACTGTCCCATCCGTGTGGTGAATCACAAATCGGTACCCCTTAGAGTGATCACAGTAACCAATAAAGTTACATTTTATGGTCTTAGGGTCTAGCTTTGACCTATGCTGGTCAGGCACCTTTACGTGTGCCCTAGACCCCCACACTCTAAGATGCCCTAAGTTTGGACGTCAACCCGTCCATAACTCATAAGGTGTACGTTGGACTACCTTTGTTGGTACACGATTAAGGATATACACGGCGGTGTCTAAAGCCTCACCCCAGAAGTTAGTTCCTAACTCAGAGTGATTTAACATTGACCTTACCATGTCCATAAGCGTCCTATTACGCCTTTCTACTACTCCATTTTGCTGTGGAGTGTACGGTAGGGTGTACTGGTGAACTATTCCCTGATCGGTACAGAAATCTTTAAACAGGTCAGAGGTGTACTCGCCACCCCTGTCAGTACTCAGGATTTTTACTTTCCTGCCTAACTGAGTCTCTACCTCAGCTTTAAATTCCTTGAATTTATCTAAGGCGTCAGACTTCCTGCTTATTAAATACATGTACCCGTATCTTGAATAGTCATCAATGAACGTAATAAAATACGTCATACCTCTGTGGGTCTGAACATTCGGGGCCTGAGATATCAGAATGTACCACCCCTAACAGTTCATTTGCCCTTTGTCCCTTTTGAAAGGATTGCCTGCTCATCTTACCCGATAAGCAATCCTCACACACACGTAGGTCTTTGGATATTTTGGGCAACAACCAGCGCTCGACATTCGATGTAGTTTATCTATATTTACATGGCACAAACGCATATGCCAAAGCAAAGCATCATCCACAGACAAAACAATATACTCAGAAACGCTTATTTCATTAGATTCAATAGAGTTCATTACATCTAAGCAGTACAATCCATTAATTAAAGAAGCAGAAAACAAAATGGTCCCACCCTTACCCACAGTTCCTTACTCCCCTTGAACCGAACCTCAAACCCCTTCTTTGTCAGAACAGGGATTGAAATTAGGTTCTTCCTGATGGAAGGAGCAAAAAGTACATCTGTCAGGACAAGATTAAACCCATTCTTCAGAGGAATCCTGTAGCTCCCCATAGCCTCCACCTCGTAGTACGTGTTGTTCCCCATGAAGACTTTGTTCTGGCCTGGAATCAGATTGACCATCTCGCCCCTAGTTCCCCTGGAGTGGGAAACATGCACAGTAGCTCCTGAATCCAGCCACCAAGTCTTCTCCTTGATGTCAGCATGCATCACCTCAGAGTCATCACAGACGATATCCTCGCTCTTACCCTTGTCCTTGCTTGAATGGCTATCCTTCTGGGGACAGTTAGCCTTGAAGTGACCCATCTGGCCACACTTGAAACATGCACCTTTGGGTTTGTCATTCCCTTTACCAGTGCCCTTGTTCTGAGGCTTCTTCCCCTTCTTCTTGAAAGCTTTCTTAGAGGGACCAGGCCCCTATCCACCTTTCTTGCCCCCACCAGAGTTGTGTATCAGGTTGGCAGTAGCAGACCCCCCAGAAGCCTTCACATGGTTCCTCCTTTCTTGCTCAAGCCTAAGCTTGGCAGTCAGAGCCTCCATTGTGAT
This sequence comes from Saururus chinensis, assembly GCA_035235625.1. NCBI lineage: Eukaryota > Viridiplantae > Streptophyta > Magnoliopsida > Piperales > Saururaceae > Saururus > Saururus chinensis. Next base: position 37,410,890 of record CP141144.1, on the reverse strand, counting down.
CTTCTGGTCGCTCATGTTCACAGCAACTTAAGCAAGTTATCAACACAGAGAATACAAGATCTGGACAGAACTATAACAAGCACACACAATGCACGTGTGAATTGTCCAAAATGCCCCTAGGGCTATTTTGGTCAATTTACACCATTAACCAATTAAATTAAATTTATTATCACAATAAATAATTCAAATGGCCCTTGCTGTCCAGCAGGGAAGTGTGTGCCAAAATCGTGATCAGAGAAAAAATACACAAAAAAATATTGTGGTGAAATGACCACTATGCCCTTATGCATTCAATCGTGCACAAAAAACACAATTAACACTCAAATCACGTACAACCAGCAGCCAAATCATTCAATAACATGCTAATTATAATTATAATCAATTCAAAATGAAAAGCCCTTTGATTCTAATAGTAGATCAAACGATTTAAGGCAAAAATCCCAATTTTACCGATCTAAACCTAGATCGGGTAAATCTAATTGGATTTTCACCAAATCAGCAGCCAAACCTCCTCCCTATTGGCTCTGATACCACTATAGAGTGGCTGGCCAGCAGCGGAAGCAGTGGTGGGAGAGGTTGGCGCACAAAAAATCGAATCTTTAATCAAGAGATCTACACATATATGCAATTCTAATTACAATTAGCAATAACTATGCATAAATTATTTAATCAAAGGAAGATATAATTAACATGGAATTAATACGTACTAACCTTGGGCTTGATCCAGCCCTAGCACGCCCTCTTCTTGAAGATCTAATCCACCAAATGATAGATCTACTCAAACAAACAAGAGAAGCAAGAATTACCTTCAACAATTTATGTGTTGATCCCTTCTAGCCTTGATCTTAGAGTCAATTTCAGCAAAGCCTCTCTTTCAAGCCTCAAATCAGTGAGCTCCTCTTCCAACCTTGCACTACACACCGTAGGAGAAGGAAGGGAACTTCTAGAGGAAGAAGAAGGGGCGGCCAACTCTAGTACAATAGAAAAACCACAACCCAACCAAAGGAGAGAGGAGGGGGTCGACCTTGAGAGAGAGAGAGAAGGGAAGAGGGGGTGAATTCAAAATGAATTCTTAGATCCACCAAAGAGGGGGGCGTCCCATTTCAGTTTTGGAATAAGGGAGAATATTCTCCCTTATTCTCTCCCTCTCAATAAATCTCCTTTCTTTCCATATATGGTACATGCCAGAAATGGACATCCTCTTATGGGCTCACTGAACGGGCTCAAGACAATGGGCTTAGATGCTAAAACACTGGCTTACACAAAGGGTCATACACAACGGGTGCGGGCTCTATCTCACAGAGCCCGCGGAGGCCTGACCCCCCTGCACACGGCCAAGCCCGCGACAGGGTCGACCCCACGCTTACTACGTGTCCTACCCTCCAACACCTAATTCGCGCGACTGGGCCCCACAATGTGTAAATGCACACCTAGATGTATGTCTAGTGTACGTGTGTGACATGTGTGAGTCCCATACGAATTATGTGTAACGAGAAATCAAGTGGTGTTGGCGCGCCCGCCCCCACTACCCTTGGACCACGTGACCCGTACCGGTTCACCTGGACCGCGATACGTTGGACCAAACCGGGCCCAAGCCCATACCATGGTCCAACACTACAGGCATGTATTATGCTTTTGTGCACTCACGATTATGCTCTACCATACAATTGGATGGGTCTAGGGCAAATTTTGCTGCTCCTGTCCCCTCTAAAACTGAACTGGTTAAGCATTTCTTGCTATGCGAGTCGAAGTTTCCCACTGGACGTGTCTAGCCTGACTGAGATTTTGAGATAAAAAATCATGACCATACTACATAGGATCCCAAGCATAGTACATGGGCAAACACACCATGCAATATGAAAGGGCTCCTACGTAGTAGCATTGTGACAGTTTTTGGTTATGGAATGCTGTCAGGAAAGCATTTCCCTTCCTCATTTCCTCTTTAGTTTTCTAGTAAATAAAGGGCCATTCGATATTAGGTATTCTAGTTAACGACCTTGCACCCAAAAAGTCCTATTTCCAAGTCAGAATTTGCTATTGACCTTAGTTGTAAGCTAGGTAGCTTCCCCGTCTATAATAAATTCCTTAATACAACGTTTTTAGTAGGAGTTCAACCTACCACCACGGAAATTGTAGAGCCCCCAAATTTTCACCTTTTTGGAAAGTTCAAAAATAATTTTTTTACTAGTAGGAGCTCTAATAATCTATGATTTTTTCTACACCGGCGACAGTAATCTTTAATTGAAATATGAAACCCAAGAACAATGATATGAACAAAGATCTTGAATTTTAATGCCATACGTATCTAGGATTTTGATTATATGTTAAAGTTGGATTTTCGAGCATGGTTATTATTGATGCCTGTTTGAATGTAATTTAAGGGAAACATTTATGGCGAAAGTGTAATAACTTAGGATTGTGTACCCTTATAAAAATTCAACCCTCGAAGAAGAGTTAAGACAAAGATTGAGATTCAATATTTGCATTGATTAAAAATTTAACGACAATAGTGAATTATTAGGTATGTGATAGGGTTATGAGAGACGAGTGCAACAAGTTGATCTTAGATTATGAAAATCGGACATCGGTAAGTAATAACGATAAGATGTGCATTATATGGGTAGATCTCACTTAAAACATGTAATATAACCTACCTATATTGGGTCTTATATAGTTGAGCTCGTCACTACAAGCCCAATGGTACAAAGAACATACAAATCTGAGTTTGATCAAGGTAGAAAATAATGATAATTTGAAATCAGAGATTTGCTTTGAAAAAAAATGCAGCTATTGTTGTCAAACGTACCATGAGGACCTAGGAGGTAGCATGAGCACACACCACGCAAAGCGGCACTGCTTGAAAAGTGGAGCCTCCTGCATTGTGCCATGATTTAAGGCAGAGTGGGGATCCAAATTAATATCAACATGAAGAGGACAATGATCAAAAACATCTAGTATAAGACAACAAACTATCATCCCAAGGAATCTGTTGATCCAATCACTATTAAAAAAAGTTATAACAATCTTAGATATAATTCTTTTACAACCTATACTCTTATTAGATCTCGAGGAGTCCCCCCATTATGGATACAAAGATTAGCCTCAAATAAATAAGAAGGAATTGAGTTAACACCGATTTTTTCCCGTGGTGGAAAATAGAATTAAAATCGCCAATAAGTAGGCATGGGGAGAGAAGTAATGGTAGAATGACTTCCAACCCAATTCCAAAGGTGATGCCTATCTTGAATAAAATTATAGGTATATATAAAAGTACATTCAAAGCATAAATTGTGAGACAACCTGATAATAACACAATGGATAAACATATACGTCGCTAATATCCTTAGTATTAGCGACATATATCCCTATATGTCGCTAATATATTTATATTTATTTATTTTTTAATTAATTTTAAATAAAAATATAAAATAGAGAGGATATAGAGAGAGGGGAGAGAGAGGGAGGAGAGAGGGAGAGTGAGTGGGAGGAGAGAGAGGCATGAGAGAGGGAGAGAGATAGGAGAGAGGGAGGGAGAGAGAAGAGGGGGGAGAGAGGGAGAGAGAGGGAGGAGAGAAAGAAAGAGGAGGAGAGAGAGAGAGGAGGGAGATGAGAGGGAGGAGAGAGAGGGTGGAGAGAGAGAGGGAAGAGAGAGAGAGAGATGGAGGAGAGAGAGGGGGGAGTGAGAGGATAGAGAGGAAAGGGAGAGAGAGTAGAGGGAGAGAAAGGGAAGAGAGAGATAGGTGTAATAACCAAAAATTTTTAACATGATCTTCTTATATATTTTTTTATTTATAAATTTCCTAAGTGTTGGTTAGAGCTCGTGGAGACGAGCGTAACAAGTCATAAAATGCATAAATCGGAGGTTAAGAACAAAAGTTATGACCTCGAGAAACGTGTTCAATCGGCGGGACCCACTTTTAAAATATGGGTAAATGGTTCTTAAATGGTCTAGTCTCGTAGGGCTCATCAATACAAGCTCAACGGTACCTAGAACGCGCAAAACCGAGTTCAGGATAGGAAGTTACGATTTTTGGAATTTTTATGGAAATTAAAATAAATAATAAAATTATTTTCGGATCGGCAGCTCAGCGCGCGTTGAACACGCGACGGGCGCACATTCGCGGTGACGAATGCGCACCCACCGATTCCGGTGGCGCTAGTGGGTATCGGCCGGTTTCTGCGGCGGCGCCAGTGGGCGCCCACCTTTTCCGGCGGTGGCGCCTACCGGAATATTCCTTCTCCCCTATTTATACCCATTCCGGCCAGTTCTTCCACCACATCTGATTTTTCACCCCTTTCACTATTTTCTTCATTCCCGACCCATTTTAAGTTCGATTTTCACGTTCCAAAGACCCGTTTCCTACTAATTCAAGGGTGCTCTACGTACTGGAAGTGTTATTTTCTCAAGGCGACCCCTCTAAGACCTCGAAAAATGTGCCCCTTCCCTAATCTTCCCCTTTCATCTTTTTACTATTTCCGGACCATTCGCAACCCTTTTTAACCCGTTCCAAAGCCCTACCCTACTAAATCAAGGGCATTCTACGCGTTGGAGTGGTTATTCTTCTGAAATTCTTGCTCGAAGGCTGATATCTTAAGGAGGGACTTTCTTTACTCTACGTGGAGATTTTGTTATATTTTGCACGTGTTATAGGTAGGTAGCTTTAAATTCTAATCGTATGCCGAGATTTTTACTCGCTAAAGTTTTACTAAAAGTTTTTTGTTACTTTATAAAAATAAAAGCTCTGACTTTAAAATCATCTCCTCTTTTCGAAAATTTCTCCAAGTTTTGGGCAATCCTGCCGTCTGGATAGTTCTCGGTTCCTCGGAGCTAAGAATTATTATGATTTTGGATACCGCCAAATTTGGCATTTGGCGAGCATAGGATTGGGATGTCATGGGTAAATCCCTTCCTTTCTGTCTCATGTCGCCCCATGGGAGCGGGTGTAAGTCGTCTGGTATCGCGACATTCTGTGATTGTGTTTTCAGATTTTTTGAATAATTTCAAAAGAAAAATGGCACGATATGTTCGTATGTGCACGAAGAATATTCTTAGAACTTAAATCGACCTACTAAGTATGAATTTACTTACCTACCCTCAGACTCTACAGGTGTTTCACTCGAATCTGAAGGAGTCAACGAAGGGTTTCCTTAAATTACAGTCTTGTACTGCTGTTTTTGTACTTTATGTAAATTATTGTATTGACTAATGTACAAAGGCATGTGATGCCCAATTGTGGAAATCTTTGTATAATACAAAGTGTGTTGTAATTACTGTTTTAGTACATGGTGATCTTTGGCAATTGTAATTAAATTTTGTTACCCTTTAAAAAATTATTTTCTTTTATTCAAAAATACGAGGGACGTTACAGTTGGTATCGGAGCCAAGGTTCTACTGTCTACTAAAAAGCAATTAAATTAGTCAATACAATCATTAATATGTTATATGATGTTTTCTTATTTGAAATTACTTGATGAATTTTTATGTGAAGCTAAACAGATGTCAATGCCTTGGCATAAGACATATCTGTCAAGCAATCTTTATCATTCTACTGCTTGTAAACATAGGTAAGTTGCCCTTTTATAGTAAGGGTTGGGGTAGGCATAGGTAAGTTTTGGGGTATAAATATGAAAAGTAGGCTAAAAGTGGGTATTTTGCAAATTTAAGCACAATTTAAGCCTAATAAAATTCTGAAAATTTTTGTGGGACCTTAAGTATATGTCTAGGTTCATTTGACAGAAAAATAAAATTTTCGACGGTGGGGCCCACAGGGGTCCCGCCAAAACCCTAATTTTTGGGAAAATAGTGAAAATTCCGAAAAATCTCAAAAATTCACATTTGGTTTAAAATCACTTAAAACCACTAATATTGAAGTTAATTTTGATTAAAACTATCACAAACACTATTTATTTACGAAATCACCGAATAAGATCAGAAAACGCGTAAATCTCACGATAACCCATAATTAAAGAAAACCAAAACCGGTTTAAAGATGAGGGTCCTTACATCCTCCCCCTCTTAGGAATTTTGGTCCCCCAAAATTCGCTAGAGGTCAGCGACAAAGAGATGAGGATACTTCTTTCTGATCTCGTCCTCCGTTTCCCACGTGGCTTCCTCGACTCCATGATTCCTCCACAACACCTTCACGAGTGGGATTGCCTTTTGCCGAAGTACCTTCTCCTTATGGTCAAGAATCCGAATAGGTACCTCCTCGTAGGAAAGATTCTCCTGGAGCTCCAACGGCTCAAAATCCAAGACATGAGTAGGATCCGGCTCATACTTCCGAAGAAGTGAGACGTGGAAAACATTATGGATATCGGCCAGTCGGGGTGGAAGTGCAACCCGATAAGCTGTGGCGCCAATCCGCTCCAAGATCTCGAATGGACCAATAAAATGAGGTGACAACTTCCCCCGTTGTCCAAATCGAACAACACCACGAGTCGGAGAGATCTTAAGGAACACATGATCACCAACACCAAACTCCAACTCCCGCCGTCGTCTATCGGCATAACTCTTCTGACGGCTCTGAGCTGCCTGCAACCTCTCCCGGATAAGGCGTATCTTCTCCACTGACTGCTGGATAAGATCTGGGCCAGTGAGAAGGTGATCTCCAACCTCACTCCAACACAACGGTGATCAGCAAGGACGCCCATAAAGTGCCTCAAAAGGTGCCATCCGGATGCTCGCTTGGTAGCTATTATTATAAGAAAACTCAACCAGCGGCAAATGTTGCTCCCAACTTCCTTTCCACTCAAGGATACAAGCCCGAAGCATGTCCTCAAGCGTCTGAATGGTCCATTCGGACTGTCCATCCGTCTGAGGATGGTAAGCAGAGCTAAGATGTAAAGATGTGCCCAAAGCACCCTGAAAGCTCTGCCAAAACCTCGAAGTGAACCGCGGGTCATGATTGGAGACGATAGATACTGGAATCCCGTGTAACCGCACGATCTCCCTCAAATATAGAGCAGCCAAAACATCCAAAGGAGTAGTCATTCTAATCGCGAGAAAATGAGCGGACTTAGTAAGTTGATCAACAATCACCCAAACCGCATCATTACCACTCGGCGACCGTGGCGGTCCAGAAACGAAATCCATAGTGACGTGCTCCCACTTCCACTCCGAAATCGGAAGTGGTTGTAGTAAACCGCCTGGATGCCAATGCTCTACCTTGACTTGCTGACATACAAGGCATTTGGATACGTAGACCGCAATGTCCTTCTTCAACCCATTCCACCAAAATGTCCTCTTCACGTCGTAGTACATCTTCGTTCCTCCAGGATGGATAGAGAACTTAGAATGATGTGCCTCCGATAGGATACGCTCTCTCAGCTCAACGATGTTCGGCACACACCAACGACCCTTATACATCAAACTCCCATCGGACCTTTCCTCAAAACCCAACACTGCCTTCTCCCTTAGCTTAGCCTTAAGAGCTAGAATCTCTTCATCACTTTTCTGAGCTTCGACCACGTCATCCACCACACTAGAGCTAATAGAGAGATTAGCAAACCAGCTCCGTGTGTCCTCCAAAGTCAACTCTGGCCTTAGCTCGATGGCATCCTCATAAAGGAGCCACTCACAAACTCGCATGCAAGCAACCATAGTGGCTGATTTCCGACTCAAAGCATCTGCCACCACATTCGCTTTGCCCGGATGATACGATATTGTGAAGTCATAATCCTTCAAGAATTCAAGCCACCTTCTTTGCCTCAAATTAAGATCTCGCTGAGTGAACAAGTACTTCAAGCTCTTGTGATCAGTGAATACCTTAAACTTCTCACCATAGAGATAGTGCCGCCAAATCTTCAATGCAAAAACTACGGCCGCTAACTCCAAATCATGAGTGGGGTAATTCCGCTCGTGCACTCTAAGCTGACGAGATGCATGAGCCACCACTCTCCCATGCTGCATGAGTACACAACCCAAGCCGCGAAGAGAAGCATCACTATAGACCACGAATTCGCCACTCCCGGAAGGCAAAGTTAGAACTGGAGCTAAAGTTAGCCTCTCCTTCAACTCTTGAAAACTCTCTTCACAAGCTGAGTTCCACTCGAACTTCTCATTCTTCCTTGTCAACTTAGTCATAGGGCTCGCAAGGCTAGAAAAACCCTCAATGAAGCGGCGATAGTACCTGGCAAGTCCTAGGAAGCTACGGACCTCCGATGCACTCTTCGGTTGTTCCCAATTCAACACGGCTTCAACTTTCGAGGGATCAACTGCCACACCGTCTCTCGATATAACATGACCAAGGAAATGCACTTTCTTGAGCCAAAATTCACACTTGTCAAACTTCGCAAAGAGCATATGCTCCCGCAAAGTTCGCAAGACAATCCTCAAATGTGCTTCATGCTCTTCCTCATTGGCCGAATAGATCAGAATATCATCCACGAATATAATCACAAACCGATCAAGATAAGGCCGGAAGACTCGGTTCATCAAGTCCATAAATGAGGCAGGTGCATAAGTAAGACCAAAAGGCATAACTAAGAACTCATAATGCCCATATCGGGTACGGAAAGCCGTCTTAGCAACATCATCAGGACGGATCCGAAGTTAGTGATAACCCGATCTCAAATCGATCTTAGAAAATACCTGTGCCTGCTGCAACTGATCAAGCAAATCATCAATTCTAGGTAAGGGGTACTTGTTCTTGATGGTTACCTGATTAAGCATTCGGTAGTCGATACACAACCGTAGAGAACCATCCTTCTTCCGAACAAATAAGACCGGCGCACCCCAAGGAGATTCACTCGGCCTAATATACTCCTTATCCATAAGATCCTGCAGCTGAGCCTTAAGCTCTTTAAGTTCAGCTGGAGCCATACGATAGGGAGCCTTAGAAATAGGAGTAGTGCCTGGGATAAGGTCAATGCAAAACTCTATCTCCCTCTCCGGTGGTAAACTCGCCAAGTCACTAGGGAAGACATCGGGAAATTCCGCCACAACACGAATGGAATCCAAAGAAGGTAACTCCATGTTCAACCCCGTAACACTAGCAAGGAAAGCTTCGCATCCACTATCGATCCACTTCTTAGGTTTGAAGGAAGAGACCAAGAATTTGCCATTAGAATGCTTCACCCCTTGAAAGATAAAAGGCTTAGCTCCTGGCAACTCGAACTTCACACACCTCCTGCGACAGTCTACATGCACATGGAACTTGAACATCATATCCATGCCTAGGATCACATCAAAGTCAATCATCGGCAATATAATAAGATCCATATGTAGCACATGTCCACCGATCTCCATAGGAATCATCTCAACATACTTTTCCACTCGAAGAGAGGATGAAGGTGTAGAAACACGCAAAGGAACATGCAACAACTTATAACAAGCATCCAACTCATGAGCAAAAAGAGGAGACACAAAAGAATGAGAGGAACCAGTATCAAATAACACTCTAGCATAGTGGGAGGCAATGAGAATCATACCTTCCACCACGCCCGAAGAGTTAGCCGCCTCCTGCGCTGAAATAGCAAAGACTCTCCCATCATGAGCCGGCTTCTTCCCCTTGCCATCGGGCTGCCCGGTAGGTGCTCTCGCCGGTGGTACACACGGCTGTGTGGGACCGGTATTAGGTGTCATCGGTGCACGTCTCTGAGCACGACCAGCCCTCTGCAGACACTCATTGGCATAGTGCCCCTTCTGCCGACAATCATAGCAAGTCACACTAGCACGGCGGTCCTGAGGATCCTGCTGCACATGCTGGGTGTTATGCCTCACATGACGGGTATCACGCTGCTTAAAGTCCCGGCGGTTACGGCTATCCTCCGCCCTCGGCCTCTTAGTCTGCTGCTGCTGCCCTCTCCTTCGGATATACTCATCAGAATCACGCTCCACAGCGATGGCCGTCTCAAGTACCTCAGCAAGGGTCTTGTGCCTGAATGGCACGACTCGGCCTTTGATAAAAGGCTTAAGACTGTCCTCAAACTTACGTGCTCGCTCATACTCATCGCTGAAGAAGCGAGGAGCAAAGCACTCAAGCTCCACGAAACGTGTCTCATAAGCCAAGACCGTCATAGAACCCTGCTGCAGACTGAGAAACTGCTTCTTCTTCTCCTCTCGGACATGAAGAGGGAAGTACTTGTCGTTAAAGGCTGACAAGAACTCCTCCCATGGAATGTCCTCTCGGCCATGGAACCTCTGACGCTCTATCGATAACCACCACCTCTGAGCTTCGCCCTCGAACGTGAAGACTGCAAGTCTAGTCTTCTCCTCGTTCGAGCAATGTCAAGCACTAAAAATCTTCTCCATATGAAGCCTCTAATTATCCGCCACAGAGGTATCCAATCCACCCTTGAAGCTAGGGGGATTAAGCTTCTTGAATCCCTCGAGTGAAAGAGACTCAGAACTGCTACCGCTCGCGTGCTTAGCCTAGAACACCTGTGTCAACCCTTCAATGGCGGTCAACACATCGTCCACCCTTGGGTCACAAGCACCGCGATGGTTATTAGCGCCTGCATGATTAGGACTAGCCATCTACACAACGACCAGACGTTAATCGTACAGCCTAACAACCCGAAAGCACACAGCCAAACAAGCAGAAAGCACACAAACAAGCAAGTAAGCAAACAAGCAAGACTTGTCACACAAACCCTATTTACTCTCGAACAAAGATGTGCTCTGATACCAAAAACTCTGTCACGCCCCGGCGATGCCCGACCCGAGCCGAACCCGGTCCAGGGGTCGGTCAAGCGCACGGGGGCGACAAAGTGAAAATTGAGAAATGATCTAGCGGAAGACTTAACCCTAACCACGGGCGATTAACAGCAACACGGAGTGCGCACAATCCTTTGAGCAAGAGTAAATAAAAGGGAAGAAAAAGGTGTTGCTTATCACAAAGTAAACAACAATCTCAAACCCTCAAACTTAGTTAAGTAAAGCCCACACCGGCTCAAAATAAGTCATAATCATCACAACTGTAGTATATGACATAAATCCAAACAAGAACCCTACACAAAGGTTCGAACATAAAGCATGAAATAAATGATGATAAGTCACGCAACGATCTCCATCATCACACCCAAGCTACCTCTGACCTTTCCTCAAAGAGGCAATCCTGTCCGTCTGCGTGTCGCACCACGCAGCCCCAAATCAAAACACAAAAGAGGGGTGAGTTTTAACACTCAGCAATGGTTTTAATATCACTGTCAATGTAGAAAATACGATAGCTTAGAAATGAGATCATTCAAATCAAAGATTTACATGGTGCATCACTTTCTGATCACACATTCATATCACCTAACACTGCATCATAATGCATAATTCAACCTGCATGGATGTATCTCTAGCATACATATTCCCACATGCATTCACATGACGTACCAATCCCGCATGAATGCATCTCTAACATACATATTCCCACATGCATAATATCATCACAACCTGCATGGATGTATCTCTAACATACATATCCCACATGCATAATATCATCACAATCTGCATGGATGTATCTCTAACATACATATTTCCACATGCATTTTATCATCAAAGTCAACATGCATGGATGTATCTCTAACATACATATTCTCACATGCATAATATCATCACAATCTGCATGGATGTATCTCTAACATACATATTCCCACATGCATAATATCATCACAACCTGCATGGATGTATCTCTAACATACATATTCCACATGCATAACATCAAAATCAACATACATGGATGTATCTCTAACATACATATTCCCACATGCATAATATCATCACAATCCACCTCCATCAAGGAGTAATCACACATTAACGTCACACAGACGGGAGCATAGACAAGGCCACGAAGGCGTGTCATGGTACAAAATTCTACACAAGAATTCAAGAAAGATCGGGGTTGTCAATCCCTAATCTTGCTCGCCTGCACAGACGATCCTGGCCAAGGATGTCCCATTCTCACATAGAGAATCTAGAGCAGGGGTGTTCGCCCAGGGACATCTCCTGCGGAGGGAAGAGCCCGAATTCTCACACAGAGAACCCTAGAACACGTGGTAGCGGGGTGCACACGGCATACCACACTGGATTCTCAGGGTCCAGATGACACACATAATAATATTCTCACATATCCGCAAGACAAGTACACAACTCGTCCCCACATCATTCCATTAAACAAGACTCAACCCGGGGAGTGCACTCGTTCCACACAGGAACTCCAAATCGTTCCACACAGGAACTTCAAATCGTTCCACACAGGAACTTCAAATCAAAATATGTCCTTTCGGACCAATCAACTTGCGATTAATCCACGACCGATCAATCCGGCACACAATTCCATCACATTGCATCCAATCGGTCAAATTCGATTAATCACGATGAAGCCTCAATTGGAAATCCATTTTCATGATGCGTGCAGCATGGTACATGCATGGGCAAAGCATACATGAATCCTAATCATGATAAGTGCTCTCACCAGCCCCTAATGCATCATTCATAATCACAATATTAAGCTTCAACATCATCATTTAACCCCCACATGTGTGTGTGTAACTAGTAGAAGCCTTTCACATAATGCATATCAACATGTTTGAAAATCAACTCACTACCACACTACACATGTGAATTTCTATCTAAACATGAATTCCAGCGGAAATCATAGTAGAAGAATCGTTGAAATCATAGCTAGATTCAAAACTCAACCACAAAGGTTAAACACCTATAACATCACTCATTTCATCATTGAGTCATGGCATTCACCAACATTCACACACCATTAATCACAATTTATCATGACAAATCAGTCCAACAATGATTGTAGTCCTACTAAAAATATATGCTTAACCAAAGGGAAACAACCGTTCATAATTTGAAGATAATGATTCCAACATCATGCCACAAAACATAAGTCATCCCACCATCTCTAAGCATATGTCTCAACTCTATAAACTCAATAGCATGTATTTCCAGTAGCCTAACATAGCTTAAATCACTCCACATTCATATAGAATTGGCAAGCTAAAGTGGAATCATCAAAATAGACATCATACACACAACACACAATTTCCTGTGTAGCCGATCGATCGCCCTTCAGGCCGTTCGATCGGTTACACGCAAAAATTTAAAATTTTCAGTTCAGCCGATCGATCGCCCTGCAAGGCCGATCGATCGCCAACACGGCAGAACAGTCATCTTCTTCCTTTCGCAAATCCAAACTGAAACCCATAGATAACACTTCAAATCCACATCTAACACCCTAATCATCATCAAAAGTCCTCCTTGACTTCCAGAATATCAAACCAAACCATAATAATGCAAAACCCTAAGAAATCGGGATTAAATAATTCCATTTTCTAATCTTACCATTAACACACTAAATCAAGCAAACCATTTTGAAATAAGCCAAAAATGAAGAGTTTTACCATGGATAAACAGAGGTTTCGAAGACCCATTACCTCAGCACTTGATTAAGCTCGGATTGAAGAGTCACCCTTCTTGAAATCCTTGAAAACACAATGAGTTTGAATTAAACTCTAATAGAAATCAATTTACCCAAGAAATCCCTAATTAAACCTTAGATCTAGGGCTTGTTGGTAGTAAAAATCGAATTTTGAATATTAGGGTTTGTAGTAAAACACAAATCAGTAGCTTTTGATGGTCAAAAATGAATTGAATCAAAGGGAAAATGGTAGATTTGGAAGAAATTAAGAGAAAAGCCATGGATTAGTGCTTAATTAGAGTAAGCTTACCTTAATCGGCTTCTAATTCGGGCCTAAGTGGGGATTAGGCCAGCCCTCCTTCCTTAGCCTATTCCCAAAAATGGAAATGGCTCAGGTTTGCCCTTTTATAGTAAGGGTTGGGGTAGGCATAGGTAAGTTTTGCGGTGTAAATATGAAAAGTAGGCTAAAAGTGGGTATTTTGCAAATTTAAGCACAATTTAAGCCTAATAAAATTCTGAAAATTTTTGTGGGACTTTAAGTATATGTCTAGGTTCATTTGACAGAAAAATAAAATTTTCGACGGTGGGGCCCACAGGGGTCCCGCCAAAACCCTAATTTTTGGGAAAATAGTGAAAATTCCGAAAAATCTCAAAAATTCACATTTGGTTTAAAATCACTTAAAACCACTAATATTGAAGTTAATTTTGATTAAAACTATCACAAACACTATTTATTAACGAGATCACCGAATAAGATCAGAAAACGCGTAAATCTCACGATAACCCATAATTAAAGAAAACCAAAACCGGTTTAAAGATGAGGGTCCTTACAGGAAGAGCCATGCGTCCAGCGTCTCCTCAAAGGGAAGGAAACCGGAAGGCATGGAATGCCTGAGCAGTGCACCTTTTGTGGACTTTTAACCCACTTTTTCTTTGAGTGCCCTAAAGCTAGGACCTTTCCTCTCTAAAGTCTTGACTACTTAGAGAAGAAGGTCTGTAAAAATCTCGAGTAAATAGTTCTGTGGGAACAATTTTCATGTGTACTAAGAGTGTTTGTAAATAACTAACGTAGCTTTTGAGTGTTGTAATTACACTCAAGGTTACTATGAAGTAAGCTTGTTTTCTAAAGATCTTGATGTTACTAATCCATGTTTAGATGACGAACGTTAGTGGTAGCGATGCTCCACCGGTAAGTAGCTCACCTCCACCAGATGTCACTACGCCGGTCACTTTGACATCGGGAGATCCTATGACGCACTTCATGGACTTATTAATGCAAAGAATGACTCAAGGATTCCAATCGAATCATTCCAATCATTTGACTAATTCAGGAGATAATACCCACGGTGAAAAGGATAATTTGTTGGAGCGTTTTAAGAAGCTTGCACCAGCATTTACGGGGGAAGACGGCCCTGAGGCCGCTGAAAGGTGGACCTTTGAAGTTGAACGGATTTTTAAAGCAATGAAGATCCCCGATGATCGTAAGGTACCACTAGCCACTTTCTCTATGATTGGCAAAGCTGCTTTCTAGTGGCCTACAGCATAAAGAAATTTCTTCCTAGACGGTGATCATATTCAGTGGGAGGAATTTAAAGAAGTATTATATGACAAATATTTTCCTCCTCACGTCCAAGCAAGAAAGGAAAAAGAATTTCTAGATCTACAACAAGGAACTTTAACAATAACCCAGTATGAGAACAAGTTTGTATAGTTACAACGTTTTGCTCCAGACTATTGCACGACTGAATTAAAGAAGGCACGGAAGTTTGTGAGGGGCCTAAATAATGGACTACGAGGAAGAGTCATTGGCCACCAACCTACAACTTTTGCCAAAGCGGTTGAACTAGCCTCTATCCTAGAACAAGATTATATGGAATTTGTGGTCGGACGGAAAGACCGAGGACAAAATAATAGTTTCTGATCCGATGAGAGGAAAAGGAGACTTACGTTTAACAATCAGAATAATCATAAGTTTCAAAAGCCCTCAGAATCACCTTCATAGCCAAGGGGAGAAAGGAAGCTAGAAAAATGTCCTTAGTGCAGTAAAATCCATCCTCCTGGATCGTGTTATCGTACCGAAAGAAAGTGCTTTTTCTGTGGTGAACAAGGCCATCAGATTAGAGACTGCCCAAAGAGGAAAATGCAAGAAGAATCAAAATTGGAGCAGAAACCAAAAGCTCAAGGGTGGGTCTTCGCAATTACTGCTGAGGAAGCTCAAGCGTCAACCGCAGTCATTCAAGGTACACTCCTAGTCTTAGATAAATTAGCAAAAATCTTGATAGATCCAGGGTTGACGCATTCTTTCGTATCATTCGATTTTACTTCAAGTCTTGGCTATCCTATTTTAGACTTAGGATATGTCTTAGAAGTGTCCACCCCAATGGGGAAAACGTTTTTAGCCTGTAAATTTCTTCAAAGGGTACCTGTCTCCTTAGAGAAATGCCAGTGGGAGGCCGACCTTATTCTCCTAAATATGACCAACTTTGATGTTATATTAGGTATGGATTGGTTAGCCGATAATGGGGCATTAGTGGACTATAAACAGAAGAAGGTGATCTTTGAACGAGGCAAAAGGAGATTTACTTTTTATGGGCTTAAGGATCATTCCAAGCCATGTTTCATCTCTGCAGTCAATGCTCGTCGGCTTTTAAGTAAAGGATGTCAAGCTTATCTTGCTAGTGTGGAAACTAGTGAGACTACTACGTTTAACTTGAAGAGTATTGATGTAGTACAAGATTTCTCTAACGTTTTTCCTGATGATCTCTCTGGTCTGCCACCGGAAAGAGAGATAGATTTTTCTATTGAGTTGATGCCAGGAACAAGCCCTATCTCTAAAGCACCTTACCGCATGGCTCCTGCGGAGTTAAAAGAGTTAAAAAGTCAATTGTAGGAATTGCTTCAGAAAGGATTCATACGACCCAGTGTCTCTCCTTCGGGAGCACCGGTCTTATTTGTGAGAAAGAAAGACGGGTCGTTAAGGTTGTGCATTGACTACTGACTTCTCAATGCCATCACTATAAAGAACAAGTATCCCTTGCCTCATATAGACGACTTGTTCGATCAATTGCAAATGGCCAAAGTTTTCTCCAAAATAGATCTGTGGTCAGGTTATCATCAGCTAAGGATACGAGATGGGGATATCTCTAAGACAGCTTTCCGTACCCGGTATGGCCACTATGAGTTTTTAGTGATGCCATTTGGTTTAACAAATACCTCGGCCGCCTTCATGGATCTCATGAATAGAGTTTTTCGGCCCTTTTTAGACAAGTTTGTAATCGTGTTTGTCGATGACATCCTCATCTACTCTAGTAGCTTAGAAGATCACCGAGTGCATTTACAAGTAATTCTGCAAACATTAAGGGATCATAAGCTATACGCCAAGTTTGGCAAGTGCGAATTTTGGATGGAACAAGTGGTGTTCTTAGGACACATCGTTTCAAAGAATGGAGTATCGATGGACCCAACCAAGATTGAAGCTGTCATCAAATGGGAAAGGCCGAAGACAGTAACGGAAATTCGGAGCTTCTTAGGCCTTGGAGGTTATTACCGAAGATTCATCCATGGATTTTCAAGCATTGCCTTGCCCCTAACAAAATTGACAAGGAAAGGAATAAAATTTGTTTGGGATGAAACTTGTGAACAGAGTTTCCAAGAACTAAAGGAAAAATTAACAACTGCACATGTTCTGGCGTTGCCGACTAGTAGTGGGGGTTTTGTCATGTATAGCGACGCTTCTAAAAGAGGATTAGGATGCGTATTAATGCAAGACGAAAAAGTGATAGCATACACTTCACGACAATTAAAAAAACATGAAGGTAACTACCTTACTCACGATTTGGAGTTAGCAGTGGTAGTTTTTGCTTTAAAAATATGGAGGCACTATCTATATGGGGAAATGTTTGAAGTTTTCACCGATCACCAAAGTTTAAAGTATATATTTTCCCAAAGTGATCTTAATATGAGGCAAAGACGGTGGATCAAATATCTTAAGGATTATGACTTTTCTATCAAGTATCATCCTGGAAAAGACAACGTAGTAGCTGATGCTTTAAGTCGTAAATCTGGGGGATTGGCTTTCATGCTGATTAAGGAGTGGAAACTGTTGGAAGAAACAATAGGTTGTCAACCTGAATTACAGCTTGGAAATAAGAAATCTTTCATTGCCAACCTAGAAATAAAATCAGTATTAGTTGAGTGTATTCTTGAAGGTTAGAAAGGTAATGAAGAAGTGCAAACTCTGCTCGAAAGATCTGACTTCACCCAGGGCTCTGATGGAAGTGTGTGATTTCGTGGACGGTTGGTAATACCCGAAATTCCTGAGCTAAGGGAAGACCTATTACATGAAGCACATCGTTCTCGATATACCATCCACCCAGGAGGAACGAAGATGTATCAAGATTTAAAAAGGAGTTTTTGGTGGAATGGAATGAAGAAGGATATAGGAGAATATATTTCGAGATGCTTAACTTGTCAGCAAGTTAAAGCCAAACACCAAAAAGCTTCAGGGTACCTTCAAACGATTGAAATCCCCGAGTGGAAGTGGGAACACATTACTATGGATTTCATTTCGGCACTACCCAGAACTTCACAAGGCCATGAATCCATTTGGGTGATTGTGGATCGACTCACAAAGAGTGCACATTTTCTTCCATTAAGCAAGAAGCAATCCTTAAGTTCCTTGACAAAATTATACGGGAAGGAAATTGTGAGTCGGCATGAGATACCGCTATCGATCATCTCAGATCAGGATAGTCGATTTACCTCCAAGTTTTGGCAAGGATTTCAAGAAGAATTGGGTACAAACCTTAAGTTCAGCACTGCTTTCCACCCACAGACGGATGGTCAATCAGAAAGAACTATCCAAACTTTGGAGGATATGTTGCATGCTTGCACAATGGATTGGAAGGGTAACTGGGACGAACATTTACCGTTGGTCGAGTTCGCCTACAACAATAGCTATCATAGCAGTATAGGTATGGCACCTTATGAGGCATTGTATAGACGACCTTGTCGATCATCGACATGTTGGAATGAAATGGGAGAATGAAGATTGATTAAGTCTGAACTTTTGCAACAGTGTACAAATAAGGTGAAACTTGTTAAGCATCGTCTAATGGCATCCCACAGTCGTCAAAAGAGTTATGCAGATAAGAGATGGAAGGATATTAACTTTAGCGTGGGAGATCATGTATTACTAAAAGTTTCGCCAACCCAAGGAGTCATGAGATTTGGAATTAAAGGCAAACTAAGTCCTCGCTTCGTAGGACCGTTTAAAATTTTAGACAAAGTAGGAGTTGTGGCTTACAGATTAGCCTTGCCTCCACAACTCAGCAATGTCCACGACGTATTTCACGTGTCCATGCTTAGGAAATACGTCCGAGAGTCCTCTCATGTTCTTGATCAAAGTTTAATAACTCTCAAGCCCGACCTATCATTCGAAGAAAAGCCACTTAAAATTTTGGATCATAAGGAATAGATCTTGAGGACAAAAAGGATCCCCTTAGTCAAAGTGCTATGGCAGTACCATTCCTCAGAAGAAGCCACTTGGGAGCTGGGAGAGCGAAATGCAAAAGAAGTACCCTGAGTTATTCATTTAGTGAATAATTCAAATTTCAAGGACGAAATTTCTCTAAGGGGGGTAGATTGTAATAACCCAAAATTTTTAACACGATCTTCTTATATAATTTGTTATTTATAAATTTCCTAAGTGTTGGTTAGAGCTCATGGAGACGAGCGTAACAATTCATAAAATGCGTAAATCGGAGGTCGGGAACAAAAGTTACAACCTCAGGAAATGTGTTCAACCGGCGGGACCCACTTTTAAAATATGGGTAAACTGTTCTTAAGTGGTCTAGTCTCGTAGGGCTCGTCAATATGAGCTCAACGGTACCTAGAACACGCAAAACTGAGTTTGGGATAGGAAGTTACGATTTTTTGAATTTTTATGGAAATTAAAATAAATAATAAAATATTTTTCGGATCGGCGGCTCGGCGTGGCGTGTGGCGTATGCCGTGCGGCATGCGCCGAACGTGCACATCATGCGCATCGAACATGCTACGGGCACACATTCGCAGTGACGAACGCGTGCCCGCCGATTCCGGTGGCGCCAGTGGACGCTGGCCGGTTTCTGCGTCAGCGCCAGTGGGCGCCCACCTTTTCTAGCGGAGGCGCCCACCGGAATATTCCTTCTCCTCCCCTATTTATACCCATTCTAGCCAGTTGTTCCACCACATCTGATTTTTCACCCCTTTTACTATTTTCTTCATTCCCGACCCATTTTAAGTCCAATTTTCACCTTCCAAGACCTGTTTCCTACTAATTCAAGGGTGTTCTACGCACTTGAAGTGTTATTTTCTAAAGGCGACCCCTCTAAGACCTCAAAAAATGTGCTCCTTCCCTAATCTTCCCCTTTCATCTTTTTACGGTTTTCGGACCATTCCCAACCCTTTTTAACCTGTTCCAAAGCCCTACCCTACTAAATCAAGGGCATTCTACGCGTTGGAGTGATTATTCTTCTGAAATTCTCTCTCAAAGGCTAATATCTTAAGGAGGGACTTTCTTTACTTTACGAGGAGATTTCGTTATATTTTGCACGGGTTATAGGTAGGTAGCTATAAATTCTAATCGTATGCCGAGATTTTTATTCGCTAAAGTTTTACTAAAAGTTTTCTGTTACTTTATAAAAATAAAAGCTCTTACTTTAAAATCATCTCCTCTTTTCGAAAATTTCTCTGAGTTTTGGGCAATCGTGCCGTCTGGATAGTTCTCGGTTCCTCGGAGCTAAGAATTATTATGATTTTGGATACCGCCAAATTTGGCATCTGGCGCGCACAGGATTGGGATGTCATGGGTAAATCCCTTCCTTTCTGTCTCACGTCGCCCCATGGGCGCGGGTGTAAGTTGTCTGGTATCACGACATTCTGTGATTGTGTTTTCAGATTTTCTTAATAATTACAAAAGAAAAATGGCACGATATGTTCGTATGTGCGCGAAGCATATTCTTAGAACTTAAATCGACCTACTGAGTATGAATTTACTCACCTACCCTCAGACTCTGCAAGTGTTTCACTCGAATCTGAAGGAGTCGATGAAGGGTTTCCTTAAATTACAGTCTTGTACTGTTGTGTTTTGTACTTTATGTAAATTATTGTATTGACTAATGTACAAAGGCATGTGATGCCCAATTTTGGAAATCTTTGTATAATACAAAGTGTGTTGTAATTACTGTTTTAGTACATGGTGATCTTTGGCAATTGTAATTAAATTTTGTTATGTTTTCAAAAATTGTTTTCTTTTATTCGAAAATACGAGGGACGTTACAAGAGGAGAGAGAGGAAGGTAGAGAAAGTAAGAGTATTTGTGATTCTTGTGTGTAAGCATCACAAATGATACGATATTAGCGACATTTATTTATAATTGTTGTAAATAAATATTATTTGCGACATTTAAAAAAACATCACCAAGATATATTTGCGACAGTTTGATTATTAGTTGGCAAAAAATAACTTTTTGCGATGCTTAGACAAAGTGTCAGAGGAGGGGAACAGGAGGGAGGAGGGGGGTCAGATTCCGGCTCCCCCCTCCCTGTTCCTTCCCCCCGTCCTCCAGTTGACAGACCGGAGGAAGGGGCTCTGGGGCCAAGGGACCAGAATCCGGCTCCCTCAACCGGATTCTGGCTCCCCGTTGGATTCCGATCCCCCATCCGCGGCTTCATGCCGTTGACGGTTTTTTTATTAATTTATGAAGTCATTAGCAATGCTTATAGAAGCGTCACTAATGATTTTCTATTTTTTTTGTTTATTTTTATTTCATATTAGGGATGCTTTCAAAAGCGTCACTAATAGAAAATTAATTTTTTATTCCATTTTTTAGCAAATTATTTTTAATATTTTATTTAAAAAAATTATTATTATTAGCGACGCATATATAAACATCGCTAATACGTAACTATTAGCGATGCTTAATGATAAGCGTCGCTAATAGTAACTTATTAGCAACACATAAGTATGTGTCGCTAATAGTAACATATTTAGTGACACTTATTTATACGTTAATGTTATACTATTAGCAATGCTTATCATAAGCATTGCTAATAAGCAGTAGCGACTGTAGTTTTATCGACGTATTTAGTGACACTTTTTATGCATCACTAATATTCATTAGCGACGCTCGCTAATACTACAATTTGTTGTAGTGAGGGGAAGAGAGAGAGGAGAAAAAAAGAGAGAGGAGAGATAGAGGCTAGAGAGAGAAGAGAGAAGTAGAGATAGAGGTAGAGAGGATTTCAATTATATATTATTTTTTTAAAATTAAAATAAAAAATATAATAGCGATGCTTGGAATTATGCATCGCTACTACCCTAACGACTATCTAATGTAGTAGCGATGCTCATTTCTATGTATCACTACTATATATTTTTTAATTTTAAAAGTAATATAAAATAAACGAGAGAGGGGGAGAGAGAAGGGGTAGAGAAAGAAGGGGAATAGAGAGGAGGAGGTAGAGATCTCATCCTCTCGTCTCTCTCTTCTCTCTCTCTCCATTATCTCTCTCTCTCCACTTTCTCTCTCTCTTCCCTATCTCTCACCTCTCCTCTCTCTCTACTCTCTTTTCTTTCTACCTCTCTTTTCCCCTTCTCGCTCTCTCTCTACCTTTTATTATATATTATAGTTTAAAATAAATAAAAAATATAAGTAATTGTGATGCATAGCAATATGTGCCATTACTAAGTTATTAGCGATGATTATTCATATGCATCACTAATAACTATGTTAGTAGTGAGACATAATGATAAGTGTCCCTACTAAAGTTAGTAGTGACACATTTCTACGTGTTACTAGTACAAATAATTTTAGTTATTTTATTTATTTCAAAGTATAAGATATAATAAAAGATTTATAAAAAAATCTAAATTAAATTCTCTCTCTCTTCCCTATCTCCCCTCTTTCTCACTCTCCTCTGACTCTCTTCTCTCTTCTCTCTTTCCTCTCTCTCCCTCTCTTTTCTCCTTCTCGTTCTTTCTCTCTCTATTTTATTATATATTATATTTTAAATTTAATAAAAAATAAAATAAATAAAAGAGAGTGAGAGGAGAGGGGAGAGAATGAGAGGGGTGAGAGAGAGGAGAGAGAGTGAGGGAGGGGTATGAGAGAGGAGAGAGAGAGGGATGAGAGAGAGATAGTAATGAGAGGGGAGAGAGATATTGTGAGAGAGAGATAGCGTGTGTGAGAGAGAGAGTGAGAGGGGTGAGAGATAGTAGTGATGAGAGGGGAGAGAGAGATAGTGTGTGTGCGAGAAAGACATAGAGAGAGTGAGAGAGGGGAGAGAGAGAGTGAGAGAGAGATAGTAGTGAGAGGAGAGTAGTGAGAGGAGAGAGAGAGAGTAGTGAGAGAAGAGAGAGAGGATTTTATATTTTTTATTGATTTTATCTTATTTGTGATGCTTATATTGTTATTAACGATGCTTAGTCATTGGCATCGCAAATAGTTCTATCATTTGCGAAGCTTATGACTAAGCGTTGCTAATGACCAAGTTTATTTGCCATGAGCAAGAGAAAATTTCACATGTGTAGGTGAAATTTTTAACGCACAGGTGAAATTTTTGCCTGTGCATTATATATACCCCTACCCCACCCCTCTCATGCCACCGCTGCTTGTCTCTTGCCTCCGCCCCCCTTTTGTTCCGGCTATTCTTGCTTCTGGCCAAATCCCCTCCTCCCTTATTCTTCTCCTCCTAGCCCCCCCTTTGCCCTATTAATAATGTACTATTTGTGACGTAAGATAAAGTGTCAAAACAAAATTAATATTAGCAACGAAAATATAATTAGTATCATTAATACTAATCTATTAGCGACACTTGTGGATATCCATCACTACTTTGCATTAGCGACTAGACTTATATCGACGCATTTAGCGACACTTTTGTGAGGTGCTTTTTGTTGTAGTGGTGGATATAATAATGTTGAGCATGTCAAAATTTTCAACGAGATTGTATGTTGTTTTGCGTATGGAACTACCAGTTTTGTATTTAGAGTACTTAGTTTAATGCATAACACTCCATTGACTTTTACTTAATTTTGTAGCCCTTGTATTAATTGAATGTTTAATCTTAAGACACCTTGTTATAGGCAAAATAATGTCAATAAAGATGTTGGCCGAAATTTGTCATTTCTTGTTTTTAAAAAATGGGGGATTATTGATGTTTTTTAAAAATAATAAATGAATTTCATTGAAGGGTTATACCTTTTGGTGAAGGGTTGCATCCCTTAGTTTTTTTATGACCTTTATTTATATTTCACCTCTTAGTGAAATGTGTCATCTCTTAAATATTGTGCATGGGTGTCAACTATTGAGAATAGTTGCATTTCTTCGGTTATGATGAGACATCTCTTTATAAAGGGATATACTTTTTCACTTTGCACCTTTTATGAAATCTATAAATAGAGACTCATGCCTCGGCATTTGAAAAGAAAAAAAAAACCCACACCACAATTTTTTCTTCTTTTGTCTTTTTTTTCTTGTGTTTTTTTCTTATTTTTAAACACAAATTTTAGCTACATTATTATACAATTTAAAAGAGAGTTCAAAGAATATTTAAACATTGCTGGTTGCAGTTTCTCAAAAGCTATCCTAAGATAAAGTGTCATATAGCCTATTAACAATTTGAATATATCCAAAGGGGATAAATAATTTTATAAAAAAAAAGTATTTGTACATACCTCGTAGCCTCAAAGCTTTATATTCATCTATCTTTTAATGATGAGTTCTTGAATATATTTCTAACCGTCATCTTCTATAAAGATCAGTCATTATCCTCTAAATATAACTTATATATATATAAATCTAGCCCTTTGCCACTACCAACATGTACTCTCGAAGACAAGTGTAGGAAGGTGTCAAAAGCTTCATAGGCGAGGGTGGCAGACCGGTGGGAAGAAGCCACAGGGGGTCGGCTAGAGGTCGAATATTATAGAGGAGTTAGATAGGCGAAATCTCCCATACGGCCCTCCAGAACGACACCAGAGAGATGAATGCTCTTCATGGCCATCGATGACAATGCCGGAGAGATGGTTGGATACTTGGCAAGGTTTTTGACTGGCCAACGAGTACCTGAATTTGAAGCTGGAGTGCCTCTTCCCCCAGCTGTGTATGGAGCAGGAGTGATTTAAGAAAACTGATGATCAAGCCGGCCCCGTAGGAGAAAGGAGACAAAACAGGAGTCGAAGGCTTTGAACGTATGTAGTATCTCCATAGCGCGTCTCGGCTTTATCACATGCCGTGAGATGTAAAAGAACAGGTAATAGTGCAAGTTTTTACCATCTCCTGGTCATGGTTTCACTCTCAAACAATACTTAAAAATAGTTTATTCAAACATGTTTTGGGCTTCTCCATTCACCAATGGCGTAAGAATGAACGGCCCACAGGCTTTGGGCTTGTCCCTGCGCCAGTGCTGTAAGGATGAACAGTCTACGTAAGCTGCGACGACTCCACTTTGGAACTCAGGAAGACCGACACCAGCTGAAGCATAAAAGCTACAACCGTAAACCAATTATTGAAATCCTGCTCCCGGAAGGCTCAGACTTGTCACGGCGTTTTACGACCTTCTCGCTCGCCGGCCGCTCAGCTGAGCTTTTGGGCTGTCGCAGAGGCGGAGCTGTCAGCCGAAGCTATCTCGTGGAGGTGGTGGAGATGGCGGAGTTGCCGGGCCGGCTCCCGAAGGTCTTCTTCTTATCGGCTCATTTGCTTGCGTTTCTGCTGCTGAGCTGCTTCCTGGAGCTCCGATCTGTAGCCCAGAAGCTCCCTGACGAAGAAGGTGAACAAAATTACTTTTTTCTTCTTTCTTTTTACGTTTGTTTGTTGAAGAAGATGAATTTAGCTTGGATTCGCAGTACTTCCCATTCCACGCAATTGTTAAAACTGTCTTCTCTATTTCCTTTGGGTATGAAGTTAAGGATTTTGGGAATTTCGGGAAGAAATAGAATAACGTTTTGATTCCTGAATTTTGCTGAGTTTTCCTGTCTATGGCTAAACTTGCCATAATTGCTGTCTGCCCTGGTGACAGGGATTCGCTTTCAAATGCATTTCTTTGCATTCTAGACGCCAAAAATGGTTTTCTTTTTCTTCTTTTTTGAATTCGCAAAACTTATCAACAAATTGTTTGAAAATTTTCTGGTATTTCCAATGCGGGAACTGCTTTGGATTCTCCAATTTCAGATTCTGGAATAGAATAAGATCTTCTTAAGTATCGGTGGATTGATTATCACTGTTATAATTGCTATTTTTTGTCTAAAATGGAAGCCTTTTCTGGCTACTGATCCAGTTAAGTCCAAACTGAAATAAAATAATTGATTATACCAATTTCAGTCAACGACTTTTTTCTCTCGTGACCGTTGACTCCACATTCAACTATCTGGAGTCGGACTATATTTTTTATTCAATGTGAAGTTAGTTTGCTTTCCCACCACGAAGGTGTGATTGCGCTTAATCACCAGTAACTTGTCTTCATATTGTGAATTAGAAGAAGATAAATAAGGTAGTTAGTTTGTCCTATTGAAAATTGGCTTTTTTCTGATGCCTTCGACTCCTGCAAATATTGCAATCAAGTGAGTCACTGAAGCAAAAAATCATACTCATAAATTTCTGACACTAATTGCTTTTGAAATGACTCAAGCGGAGGCAAGAAGCGAAATAAAATTCGGTAACAACGGAGCTACCTCATTAAAAATGGCTGATTTATCAATCTTTGCACCCTCTGCGGTCCACCCTTTCAACCAAAGATTACTAATTACTAGATTTAGCCATGTATAATGAGTGGAAGATGGTAAATGAAAGCTTAGGACAAATGGGAGAATGGCTGTATTCTAATTTTCTTTGTGCAGTTGGATTGATTTTGCTCTCATGGTACATGTTTTATTACGTACTAAGTAGCATAATGCTATAAAGAAAGAGTAGCATAATCTATACTCTTGTGAACTCCAGTTGAGGCACTTGAGCAAATAGCAGCAAAGTTAAAGATGAATAGGTGGAATGTCAAAGTGAATCCCTGCAGTGGGACCGGGCAATGGAGGAATGTGACAGGTGGCCTTGTCAGCAACGTCACCTGTGACTGTTCTTACAACCAGTCAACAGTTTGTCACATCAAGTCAATGTAAGACTTCTGTAACAGTGGTTGTTGAAAATTTTGCCCCTTTTCTTAAAGTGGTTTAAATGTATTTCACTCTCATTTCGTTACCAAGTCATATTGCTCTCACGTTTTCTAATGTTAGACAATTGAAGCGCCAGAACCTAACAGGAGTGCTTCCTAAAGAATTTGTTCATTTGCGGTTTCTTGAAGACATGTAAGTTTTTCACCACTTGTGTCTTGTTCTCAATCATATGGAGCAATTTACTACTCCTAAATAATGCCATAATTAAAAATCCTCAGTTTTCTTCTTATCACTTGTAAAGAAAGTATTGGCAATTTTGTGATAGAAGAAAAATATTGGCAATTTTTAGGTAGTTACCCCAGTTTTCTTCGTGACACTTGTAAAGAGAGTATTGTCAATTTTGTGATAGAAGAAAAATACTGGCAATTGTTAGCTAGTTATATGTTTTCTCATTTATTGTACTACATGATGTAAACCAAAATAAGTAATCTCTTACGGAAAGGGGATAGAATGATAGCTAGTTTTTCCTTGGCAACTAGAGTGCATGCTGCAATCCATCAATTTAGAATTGCATCAATTTCTAATGCAGTTTGTTTTTGTGGCTTTGTGTTACAGTGATCTCAGTCTAAACTACCTGAGTGGTTCTATTCCCAATGAATGGGCATCTCTACCCTTATTCCACCTGTAAGTAGCTTCTTCTTCTTCTTAGTCAAATTAAACTTCAAGAATTTAATTAAACTTCAAGAATTTAAGTGTTACTTGGTTGTGACACCATTGCTATATTGATAGGTCTGTAATGGGAAACCGCATCACTGGGACAATCCCCAAAGAGTTTGGACGCATGACCACTCTGACTTCATTGTACTTCCTTTCTTTTGATATCTGTTTAGATTTTCTTAAGTTGTCAGATGGATTATATGGACGTGTATGCAAATGGATTGCAGGGTGGTCAATGATAACCTGCTTAGTGGACCTCTGCCACAGGAACTTGGCAACTTGGTCAACTTAAAGGAATTGTAAGCCTTTAAAGACCTAAACTCAATGATATTAAGAAACAGAACAATATTTTTTTTCAATTTGGAAGTTAATTTTAAATAACCCTCATTGATTTTCTTGTTCTTATCTTATTTTATTTTTCTAGTCTAGCTTCTGCCAATAACTTCTCAGGGCGCTTGCCAGAGTCATTTGGTAAACTGAGGAATTTGACAACTTTGTAAGTTGAATGAACGTCATTTATTTTCATAATTTAAATAAAATAGAAAAGAAGTATGTTGATTCCATTTCTCTTCCAGTATGATAGATGGGAGTTCTATATCTGGCAAGATGCCCAATTTTATTGGCAACTGGACGCAGCTCCAAAGATTGTAAGACCTTATCTAATGCTCATTTTGTGGAAACTAGCACTTTGTGAGAAAATTTTCTTTATTTTTTAGATAGCGTATCTGATAAATGATAATCATACTTCTGCAGAGACATGCAAGGCACGTCAATGGAGGGGCCAATTCCTAATTCCATCTCATTCCTGACAAATTTAAATCAACTGTGAGTCTGTGAAAACCCTTATTTTATTTTGAATTGGGTTGTATATAGAAGGGTTCTCCTAGCTACTTCTTAAATTATTGATGTAGGGATTAATTTATGTGATTTTCCTGGTTGAGCTTAATGTCAGGAGGTTATCAGACTTGAGGGGTTCGAGTATTACTGAATTTCCTCCATTAGGGAACATGGCCAAAATGGCGACACTGTGAGTTCATTAGAAATTATTCTCTCTCTCTCTGTAGTATTGCCGTCGCATCACTCTATTTGTCGTTTCTGTTTCATTTCCTTATTGTGTGTAATTTTGTTGATATATCAGCATTTTGAGAAACTGCAAAATCTCTGGAGAGATCCCACAGTTCATTGGCAACAACATGGCAAGCCTTAAAACCTTGTAAGTTGCATTGTCTGTAATCCAGAATTGGGATTGGAAGATGTGTGGGTAAAAAAATATATACCATAACTATTATATTCCAGAAAAAATACTGAACGTGATAGAATACTGAAATTTCTCACTCTCTCTCAATCACTCTCTCTCTTTCTCTCTCTCTCTCTCTCTCTCTCAGTCACTCACTCACTCATATGCACACGACTAGTTCTTTTACATTTTAGGCATTTCTTCTGGTAATTTGATATACTCAAACTATATTCTTTTATTTGGTAGATCTAAAGAATCATTTAGATTATGTCTCAAAGGCCATCATTAACATTCAAAACGATAGAAATTAAATTCTTGCTCCTTTGTGTGCTTCTTTTCTCGCAGAGATCTCAGCTTTAACAATTTCATTGGGAAAGTTCCAAACAATCTCCAAGAATTGTCGCAAATAAACCAAATGTAAGTGATATGGACTCATCCTAATCTAAAACGACTGTTAGGCAGATCTGGAGAATGTTAAATTGAAAATTCTTGTATTAGGTATCTTTGTAATAATATGCTGACGGGAGATGTACCTCAAGGGTTGTTGCAAAGCACTGCAAATGTGTATGTATTTCAAGTCCTTAAAGAGTCATCTATGGAAACCGAGTGCTTTTATGTTTATATAAGTTTAGCCTTTTTATTATTTTCTTTTAATTGATGCAGAGATATATCTAATAATAATTTTACAAGCCCTTCACCACCTGCACGCTGCCAGCAAGGAAATGTGTACGGACATGCCTCTAAGCCCTCATTTTTTTAAGACTTTTTCTTAACTGATTTCTTCCTTTACCTCATCCTCTTCAGGAATTTGGTTGGTAGTTATTCATTGGATCAAGACAACACGTAAGCTTCTTTTCATTGTTTTACCTATTTCCTGTTGTTTTGGTGTTTGAAATGGAAAATATCTAACAGAATCTATCAAAAACATTATTTATACGTATATTTGTAGAATTGCTGGTTGCTTTAGGAAGAACAACCCATGCTCTGGAAAGGCACATTGTAAGTGTCCTAACAGTATACTTTAGGCTGAAACATATGTTTGTTGATGCTCTTTTTGAGTCTGTATAAATTACAAATACAAAATGTATGCAGACTATTCCCTGTTCATAAATTGTGGAGGATCAAAGACAACTGCCTATGGCCATGACTATGAAGAAGATTCATCAAATAAGGGTCCTGCTAATTACGTTTTCACTGAAAGATGGGCTTACAGCAGTACAGGAAACTATATGGACGGTGTTGGTTCTTTCATAACAACAAGCAATTCTGCCCTGAACATGAGCAATCCAGATTTATACATGACTGCTCGTCTTGCCCCACTATTCCTTCGTTACTATGGTCTTTGTTTACAGAATGGTAACTATAATGTAACACTCCATTTTGCTGAGATAATGTTCACTGCAGACCAGACCTTTAACAGCGTGGGGAGGCGCATCTTTGATGTTTCAATACAGGTGCGTTACTGAGAGTTTTTTTATTATTTTTGTTTATCATATTATTTGCTTCTTTACTAACTATTGGGAAATATTTTGTTAGTCTCTTGTAAATTGAAAAATATATCTTTCCTGGACACAAACATACTAAAGCTTCTCCTACTTCTGACAGGGTGAAAAAGTGCTCCAGGACTTCAATATTGAAGATAGGGCTGGTGGCCCTGGTAGACCACTAGTATTGAATTTTACAGCGAATGTGACTTCTCACACATTGGAAATCGACTTCTATTGGGCTGGTAAAGGAACTACCTCTGTTCCTGCGAGAGGTGTATATGGACCCCTTATATCGGCCATCACTGTAACGCCAAGTATGATTGCAGGATCCAGCTTTTCTTTAGTTATAAAAGATATGGTTGGTGTTGTAATTTTTTGTACATTATATTATTGCAGACTTTAAACCACATCTCTATGGTCATGGATTATCTACTGCAGCCATTGTCGGAATTGCTATAGCCGTCTGTTTCACAGTTGGGATAGTTTTTGTTCTTCTATGGATGTTTGGATGTTTGTGGAGAAGAGATCCCAGTGACGAAGGTGAAATACTTAATTTATGGTTTCCATTTAGAACTTTCTGCACATTTGTAGGGATTTAGTTGCTTAGAAGAATCTTCTTTAACGAAAGTTACTTCTTTTAATAGCATCATGAATCATCTTATGTTTATGCTACAAATTACTCCTTCCATCCTATATTAATAGCTACATTTGAAAAAATGGCGGTTTTTATTGAATAGTGAAACCCACATCTAAGAAAGAAAATTAAACTTATGATACTCTTTTTGAGTACATAACTACTTAAAATTAACAAAATGGAGCTATTAATATGGAACAAACCTTTTTCCCAAATGGAACAATTAATTTAGGATGGAGGGAGTGTAAAATTTTTCCTTTCCCCTCTTTGCTGCCAAAACTAATTGCAAGAACTTTCAACTGATGTCATTAACACAATGCATTTTTCTGTTGCATGTAAATTTTAGAATTTTACCTAAGCTTAAACCAAGAATTTTACACCCATTTTTCTGGGAACGACATTTATTGATTTAGTCTCTCTTGCCACTGCAGAGTTAAGATGTCTAAAGTTACAGGCAGGTTATTTCAGCTTGAAACAGATTAAAGCTGCCACCAACAATTTTGATCCTTCAAATAAGATTGGTGAAGGTGGGTTCGGGTCTGTGTACAAGGTATATAAATTCTGATAATTAAAATCTATTTACTTCTGGTGGGGCTTTCATCATTACAATTATCCAATGGCTTCATCTGGGCTGAACTCTTTAAGACTTCTCGTGACCTAGGGTGTACTTCCAGATGGGGCTGTTGTTGCCATAAAACAGCTATCATCTGTGTCAAAACAGGGGAGTCGTGAGTTCATAAATGAGATAGGCATGATATCTGCCGTTCAACATGCGAATCTTGTGAAATTATATGGCTGCTGTGTGGAGGGGAACCAATTGCTAGTAATATACGTGTACATGGAAAATAACAATCTTGCTCGAGCACTTTTTGGTAGGCTTGCTTCAGAAAATTATTTCCCTTCAGTAGTCCACAAACAATTGATTAAAGAGAAAGTTCAATCGAATTTGTAATTTATTGAAAAGGTCCTGAGGAACATCGACTTAATCTGGACTGGGCAACAAGGCGTAAGATTTGCATGGGAATTGCAAGGGGCCTGGTTCATCTCCACGAAGAATCAAGACTGAAGATTGTTCATCGGGACATCAAAGCGACCAATGTTCTTCTTGACAGGGATCTTAATGCGAAGATATCAGATTTTGGATTGGCCAAACTGAATGAGGATGAGAACACCCACATCAGCACGCGAATAGCGGGAACTATGTAAGTCATCTAACCTCATTTTTTTCTTTTTCTGTTCCATGACAGATGTGAAGTATGTACATTCTAAGCTTATTAACTATACCCATTTCCACAATCCAAAAATATGGGTATGAAATGTAAGCATATCTTTGCATTAGCCATTCATCACTTGAAGTGATACCATTTCAGAGGATATATGGCTCCTGAATATGCCATGCGAGGTTACTTGACCGATAAAGCAGATGTGTACAGTTTTGGTGTTGTTCTACTGGAAATTGTCAGTGGGAAAAGCAACATGAACTATCAGCCTGAAGGGGATCTCGTTAATCTTCTTGACACGGTATAGTAAATTCAGTTTCCGTGGTTTAATAATGATTGGTGTCGCTATGAATTTTCCTATATATCTGTTTGTTTCCTAGTTACTTAGTTTCAAGTAATGGCAGGCCTATGTCTTACATGAGAAAGGGGGTCTTCTTGAACTCGTCGATTCTAACCTGGGATCAAAGTACTCCAAGGAAGAGGCACTGCGAATGCTGAATTTGGTCCTACTATGCACTAACCGGTCTCCAACAATAAGGCCAACCATGTCCGAGGTGGTAAGCATTCTTGAAAGTAAAAAGCCGGTTAAGGTCCCACAAGTTAAGGGTGGCTTGAGAAGCGAAAATTGGAGATTTAATACATTCAACAAAGTATCACAGAACATTCAAAGCAAAAGTCTGTCTGGAGAAGGTCCTTGGTTTGATTCATCGGTTTCTTTAAGTAGCAACGACGAAAGCAGCGGGTCACGTCCCCAAAGAACAAGCCTGAATTTGATTTGATTGACGTTAGTTGAGACTTGAGAGTATATTTAAACATTCATTTATGTGCATGGCTTCATATAATTGTTATTTCTCCAAGTAGCATTTTGAGGTAGCCTGGGAACTAGTACTGTAGAGGCCTACTACTGCTGTATATAGATTAGCAATGTGGATGTACATGTTGGATCTCTTCTTTTGTTCATTCCTCACATGAAAGAAAGGGCCTTTACATTAAGGTGCTAGTTGGATGAAGATTCATAAACAAGATTCTTTCATGATTAAGGAGAAATTTTGTAAATTATGATTTACAATGAATCGTTAGATTCATTTAAGATTTGTGATTAATTTTTATTTTTCTAAGTAATTTTTATGTGTCGAGATTTTGTGACTAATCGGTGGCGGTAATTTGCTTTTTTTTTCCAACTATACCCTTTGAGTCTAGTATGATTTATGTGGAGCTATGTTGTGTAGGCCGTCTAGGCCTGGGGTGATTTCTGTGGAGCTCTACTGTGCAGGCCATTGAGGCCACTACGTTGTCTGATGCTTAAGGTGTTGTCGATTGGAGACTTAGCAGTGGGCAAGTCTTAGAGCCTCTCTCGCTTCACTCGGGATAAGTTCAGCCTTGACTCCAAGGCCACCATCGGTGTCGAGTTTTATACCCGCATCCTTGTCATTCAATACAAGTTTGTAAAGGCCCAGATCTGGGATACTTTTGGTGAAGAAAGAATTTTCCGAATCGAGGAGAGGTTCTTTGTTCAAATCCTACTTTTGCTCCTGATCTATTGCATTGAAGATTCGTCGGTGCAACGTACAAGCAAGGGGCCTTGACGGATCACAATTTCTTTGCACTTCGGTAACGAACACTGCTTGTTTCTTCATATCAAAAGCCATCTAAGTAATCATTTGCTGGAGAACTATAATTGTTGCATTTTGAGATGTGAAATTAATGGAAAATGGGGTATTTTGAAGAATTCGGTTCTCTGTGAAGGCATATAAACGCCAGCCATTGAAGGTATATAGACCGCCTCTACACCTGCTCTATTTTATACTAGAGGATCTGCCTTGTACTGCATCTAGTGTGCCCTGTAAGCTTGTTGGTAGACAGGTCAAGCTCCACTAGACTGCCATTGTGACCAAGTCTGGGTGGAATGGGGCCAGTGAAGTTATTCTGCCAAAGCTTCAACACCTCCAAATTGGGCAGCTCTGATTATACTGAGGAATTTTTCCATGGAACTTGTTGATGAACAGATGGAGGAGGGTGAGCTCCTACAGTTGGGAGAACTCAGCTGAGATTTCTCCCATTAGCATGTTGTTTGAAAGATCTAGGAACTTCAACCTGTTCAAATTGCCAAATTGATGTGGAATCGAGCCACTCAGCTGATTGGCATGCAGTAAAAGAGTGTCCAGATTCTTGAGACTACTTAGTTGAGGAGGTAATGGACCATCTAGGCCACAGCTGGAGAGGTCAAGGTGGACTAGATTGGTCAGCTTTCCTAGCTTAGGAGGAATACCTCCGTCAAAATCATTGCAGTAGCCCGAGTAGAGCTGTTTCAGATTGGTAAGGTTGCCCAGCTGGCCTGGTATGGAACAACCCAAGTCATTTCCTGCTACAGAGATAGTTTAGCTCCTTCATGTCTCCATATTCATGAAGAATTGTCCCAGAGAAGTAGTTCCCACCAAGGTCCAAGTGTTTGAGTTCGGCTTAGTGGAATTATAGAATACTTCATGTGGTGTCCTGTGTTAGATAGAGACAGAATGATGCATTTGCTATTCTAATGGAAATTGTAGAAGGATTTTTCTGTTATACTGAATGCAGAATTTGATCGCTTTTTTCCAATCTTATTTCTTTCATTTCTGTTATAATCCTCCATTGTCCCATCTCAAGTCCAATATTGGTATTAACTCTGCCTACTGAGCTGCCTCTCCTAAGGTGCCCTCTTTTTCATGTTTCATATCTGCTGTTTACCTCATTCTTGGTGCTTAAAAAAACTGTCGTTGGTGTATGAATCCTGTGACTATGGTCTCTGTACTTCTAGTTCTTCAATAGCCTGTTGGGGTAAAAATAATGATTTTATGGTGTCAGATGGTTTCTGAAACTCGAATCTTTTACGGTGATGAAGTAGTGTTTAGTGTAAGGAAGAAGTTGTGGAGCCTAGTATGAGCTTTAAAGAATATTTATAGATGGATTTAGAATCTGCACACAAAATTTGGAAATTTAAATGGGGTCAGTAGGGATGATGAATACTTTAATTATTGGAATGAACTGTCATATGATTGTGTATTTAATTAGCTACTAGCAAGATTTATTTGCCATGAGCATATTGTTAGGAGTTTGTTGTTCTAATTCTCATATCTCTGTGGATCCATTTTATATCACATTGTCTTCCAGTTGGCTCTATAGTAAGTAGGTCTTCTTGATAGAGTATAAGGAAGTCCATGATGCAATTTATTTATATTGGAATTACTGGCTGAGGTTCTTTACCCTCATGATGTCAAATTGCTTTAGTTATTATAAAGCATGGGATAGAAAATAAATTTGTGGATTTTCATTTTTAGATATGTTGTACTTCACAAAGTTATCATGCAATGGAAAAAGTAGAATAGAAAGGATATGATAATATCCATTTAGAATCTGCATTGGCTGTTTTACAAATGCCTGACAGGAATGTTATTTTTTGAACTTCCATGATCAATACTTATGCTAAACATGGGTTGGACTTCGATAATCTCTCCTTTTCTCGATATATTGCATAGAAAGTTCCACTATGAATGCTGATGTGCATCTTTTTTTTTGGCTGCTGCTTGCTGGTTGTCTTATGAATGAGATGATTATATGGTAGTCTTAACTATGTGATCTTTTTTGTTTCTCGTGGAGTAAAGTATATTTAGAGCCTGAGCCACTCAGGCTATAACTAACTGAAAATATTATGGTGTCACTTTATGAGTCAATCGAAAACTTTGCAACCCAGACTTGAACTGTTTAAATAGTCCCTAGTGTAAGACAATACCTAGAAATTAGTACTATCATAATACAGATGCACAAATATATTCTCTCAAAATGCGCATAACTCAATGGTATTTCATTTCTTCTCCATCTAGGCTTCCCGTAAAAGCTTCATAGAGAGGGCCCAGCAAAACCATTTCTATGTATGGGCATGAAATATCTACCCTTTGCCCATGTCTCAGTTCCCATAGTAGATGATCTGATGATATTGTACAATTCTAGGAACATCAAATCATATCATATAATGGAGACTCGAATTGGTTAAAAAGACATCAAATAGACAATGAAATTATAAGCCCAAGAAGAAGGGGAATCCAAATAGATAAAATGTGGATATGCTTCCCAGGCCGAAGCATAGAGCTTGTGCTGTGGGGAATAAAACTACAGGTCCTCACCAAGTAGAGTATATATTCTTTACCAAATAAAATATATATTTACTATACTCTAGTTATGGCCGAACAGAGTATAAATATATTACTTTCTAGTTCTGGGTGAACATAGTATAATTTTACTGTTTTCTGCGCGTAGGGCGGAATAATGGATCTAGAAATAC
Organism: Saururus chinensis; assembly: GCA_035235625.1. Lineage (NCBI taxonomy): Eukaryota > Viridiplantae > Streptophyta > Magnoliopsida > Piperales > Saururaceae > Saururus > Saururus chinensis. The sequence continues at coordinate 37,374,767 of CP141144.1, read as the reverse complement.
CAACAAGAAAGCAAAATAAGAACATAGGGAATTACGTGGTTCGGCCTTGCTACCTACATCCACGGGATTACACGATTCCACTAAATAAAGAAATAGTTACAAGATTACAAAGATCTCTCAGCAACGCTCCTCACGCAATACACAGAAGAAAACTCCAACTTCCTCCAAGAAAATTCCTCTTTTCCTTCTCTCTACGTAGCTTTGCGTCAACCTCTTAGTTCTGGGTTAATGGTAGCTTTGAAATATCTAGTTCAGAATTCTCCTCAAGTCAATCACGTAAGCCTCCTTTATGAAACCTATTTATAACTTAGGTTATAAGAGACAAAAGCCCAAACTGCCCTTCACTTAATGAACCCCGTAATTATTGTTTCTCGGGTCAACAATCTCCCACTTTAAACCTAATTACTCAAAATCTTCATCAATAATTCTCCCACTCAAATTGATCCCTGTCAATTCAATTTCAAATATAGATCTATGTGCAAGCAAGACAATTGCTCCACTCTTACCTAATGTAACTGTGTGTTTACCACCATCCTTCTAGTGTAGAAGACCGATGGCGGTTGAGCAAACACTCAATTTCTCCTTCGTCACCACTTTAGTAAACATATTCGCTGGATTCTCTATAGTATGTATCTTCTCCAAGAAGGCTTTCTTTTCTTCAACAAGTTCTCTCACAAAATGATACTTGATCTCAATATATTTTGTTCTAGCATGAAACACATTATTCTTTGTCATATCAATTGCATTGTTGCTATCACAATAGAGTACACACCTCTCTTGAGGTTTATCCAACTCCTTTGATAATGCTTTTAACCACATTATCATCTTGCAAGCTTCAGTGCCTGTAATGTACTTCGCTTTAGCAGTGAATTTGTCACATATTTCTGCAATTGTGATTGCCAAGCAACTGCACCACTGCCCAATGTGAAGACAAAACCTGAAATGTTTCTTCTATTATCTAGATTACCTCCATAATCTAAATCAACAAAACCAACTAAGTTAATCCTAAAACTCCCACCAAAATGTAAAGACATACCTAAGGAACCCTTCAGATATCTAAGAATCCATTTCACTGCATTCTAGTGCTCTTCACTTGGATTTGCCATAAACCTTAAAACCTAACTCACAACATGAGATATATCTAGTCTGGTGCATGTGGATGGATGCATACATCAATGAACCTACAACAGATGCATAAGGAACCCTGCTTATGTGAGTTATATCTTCCTGTATGCTAGGTGACTCCTCACTTGAAAACCTGAAGTGAGTCACCAAGGGAGTACCAATTGGTTTGGCACCTAACATGTTGAACTTCATCAAGACCTTCTTAACATATTCCTCTTATGATAATTTCAGCATTTTTTGCTTTCTATCTCTTGTAATTCATTTACCAAGGATCTGCTTGGCTAGTCCAACATCCAACTGCTCTAAGTGAAGATCCTCAACTATAACAATGGACAACACCATTATGATGGTAGCAATTATGACAATAGGAGTAAATATCTCTATATAATCTACTACATACTTTTGCTTAAAGCCTTTGACAAGTCTAGCTTTGTACCTCTTGCTTTCATAGCTTCATATTTCACCTATAAACCCACTTGTTATGTAATGCCTTTTTACCTAAAGATAGATGAACTAACTCCCAAGTCTGATTAGATGTCAATGAATCCATCTCATCCTCTATAGCACGCTCCCACTTAACTAAAGTGTCTATCCTACAAGCTTCCTCAAAGCTTTCTGGTTCACCACTATTAGTTAAAAGCAAATAATTCAGACTAGTATCAAATATGGAATACATACCAGATATATTCTCAGGGTTGGAGGGATCAAATAGCCTCTTCTTCTTAATCTTCCTAGAGGTGGTCCAACCAAGAGGTGTTTGCAATGGAACAACTGGCATAATATTTGCATATGGAATTGTCTCTGAAGAAGTCTCATCTACTAGTCATAACTAGATGGACCAACCCCACTGTGTGTTTCAGCCTCAAGTTCTACAAACTCAGTTTCAACATGTTTCATCTTCGCCTTTTGTAAATCTTGATGGTGCTTATACAACTCTGTCACATGAAACACAACATCAATGCTCTAGATCACCTTCTTATGGACTAGATCCCATAGTTTATAACCATAAGCATCTCCACCATAGCCAACAAAGTAGCACTTGTTGGACTTTAAATCCAACTTGCCCCTAAGCTCTACATCAACATGCACATAAGTAGCACAATAGAAAACTCTTAAGTAATTAATCTTTACCTCCTTCTTTGACCAAGCCTCTTTAGGAATGCCTCCATCTAGGGGATAACATGGAGGCTTATTAATCAAATATGTTGTAGTATCAATAGCATAACTCCAAAATGAGAACGGAAGGCCACAGTGTAGCCTCATACTACGTACCTTCTCCATGACGGTTTTGTTCATCTGTTCAGCAACACTATTTTGTCTGGGCTGTTTGGGAGTAATAAACAACCTTTGAATGCCATGCTTGTCACAGTAGGACTGGAATTCCCTACTACAATATTCACCACTATTGCTTAACTTCAAATACTTCAATTTTAACCCCTTCTCATTCTCAACAAGTATTTTCCATTGCACAAAGATAGAAAATACATCTGATTTATTTTTAGCAAAGTAAACCCATAATTTGAGAGAAGCATCATCAATAAAAGTAATGAAGTAAGACACACCTCCAAGGGATGGAACCTGGGCTGGTCCCTAAACATCTGTGTGTACAAGCTTAAGAAGCTTTGACCTACGTTCTAGGGTAGCCTGTGAGAAGGAAACTTTGTGTTACTTTGCCTATGATGCAATGCTCACAAAAATCCAAATCTACACACCTCAAACTAGGTAACTTCCCCTTAGCCTCTTCATCCCCTTCTTGGACATGTGTCCAAGGCGACAATGCCACATACTAACATCAATTGCATTAGAGGCCACTCCAATGGATTGCTTAGAACAATTGGATGTCATATAAAATGTTCCAATTTTCTTCCCCTTAGCCACTACCATGATACCTTTGCTCATCTTCCAACTATCACTCATAAAGTGAGTAGTAATACCACAAGAAACTAGTTGACCAACAAAAATAATGTTCTTTGTCAAACAAGGCACAAGACGAACATCTTTTAACACAAACACAATATTATCATCAATCAACAAATGAATGTCACCATTCCCTATGATTTCACAAGCTTGGTAATACCTAAATAGACATGACCCAAATCACTAGCCACGAAATTTTGCATCAAATCTTTTCTAGAAGTAGCATGAAATGAGGCACCACTATCAATAATCCAAGCATCATATTTACTTTTCATAGACAATAACATGCAATCAGCTTCAGCAATATTAACATTGTTTTTAACATGATTTTGTGCTCCATCATGATGGGGGTTTGGGAATCTTTTTCAAGTGGCCTTTCTGCCCACACTGCCAACAAGCCTCATCACCCTTACGGTGTTTAGACTTGGACCGCCCCCTCCTAGACTCCCCTCTCCAACCTAGTTTGTCTCTTTGAGATCACAACCCCCTTTCCTCCATAGTTAAGGTTGAACCAGATGAAGAAGAACCACCTTTACAGCGTGTTTCTTTAGCCAATATCATTCCACACACATCATTCAACTTAAATTTGTTTGTATTATGGGAACTATGAACAACAACTTTAAATAATTCCCAATCAGATGATAAAGACTTAAGTAAAGTAATAAATTGTATATCTTTAGTAAAATTAATATCTACTACCTCAAGTTGATTAACCAAAGCATGGAACGAATTCAAGTGATTGGCCACAGTCTCATCATCAAATATTTTCAAATCAATGAAACTGGTCACAAGATGTACCTTGTTTGTAGAAGAAGGAATCACATACAACCGCTCAAGCAGATCAAAACATTCCTTTGTGGTTTTCGCCTTCATGATGTTCGAAGCCACCGATGAAGAAATAGACAACCTGACTGCTCCTAGAGCCTTGCGATCAAGCAACTCCCACCTTGCAATCTCTTCCACCTTGTCTTCATCAACAAACTTGGTTGTAAATAATGGTTAATAAACATCCTTTTGGTACAAGTAATCTTCAATCTGCATGCGCCAAAATCTATAATTTTGGCCATTAAATTTCTCAATCTTGAATTTGCTATAGTCGACCATATCCTCTTGAAGCTCTGATACCAATTGTGGGGAATAAAACTACAAGCCCTTGTCAAACACAATATGTATTTACTGCTAAACAGAGTATAAATATATTGGTCTCTAGTTCTGGGCGAACAAAGTATACTTTTATTGTTCTCTTACTATACTGCTAAATAATGGATCAAAAAACGCCAACAACAAAGCAAAACAAGAACATAGGGAATTACGTGGTTCAGCCTTGCTGCCTACATCTATGGGATCACACAATTCTGCTAGATAAAGAAATAGTTACAAGAGAATTACAAAGATCTCTCAGCAATGCTCCTCATGCAATACACAGAAGAAAACTCCAACTTCCTCCTCCCAAAAAAATGCTATTTTCCTTCTCTCTGCGTAGCTCTGTGTCAACCTCACGGTTTCTGGTTAATGGCGGCTATGAAATCTTTGGTTTGGAATTCTTCTCAAGTCAATCACGTAAGCCTCCTTTATGAAGCCTATTTATAACTTAGGTTATAAGAGACAAAAGCCCAAACTGCCCTTCACTTAATGAACCCTATAATTATTGTTTCACCGGTCAACATGTGCAAGAAACAATTAGACGTGAAGTACAATGAATTTAAACTAAGAACCAAAAAAACACATTAAAAAAAAGGAGAGCCCAGTGAAGAAACCAAACAGAAGTTGCGAAGAAACCAACAAATGTGGTGACATTGATTGCGTGAGATGGGGAGGAAAATGAATCCAAAAATGCATCTGTCACTAACTTCAATGGCTGAAATTGGCGAAGAGACATCATAGCTCACAAAGACCCAATTTTGTCAACAGAAGATAAAGGACAAAAATTACCTAATGACGTAAAGTACAAGCCCTTCAGATCTTCACACAGGGCATATGTGTAATTTCTAAGTAATGAATCCACTTTTCATTTAGTTTTAACAAACATGATTCATTAACAAATCTCTCATGAATCAAATTCATATAATATGTATTAGCCAAACATAAAATGCTTTGTCAATGAATTTGACTAATCATATTCAGGTGAATCTTGATTTACTACATTGACTAATTTGCGTTCAAATAGCCCCTAAGTCGGAAGGTCAATTTTGCACAAAGTTTTCATAATGTTGATTTTTGTAGGTTCATTTTCGAGGGACTACTATTTAAAAGAATATGGGTTTAGGAGAAATGTGTGGCATAATGTTGATTCTTATAGGCTCATTTATGTCGGACTACCATTTAAGAGGGGCATGGGCCAAATAAGGATGAGTGGTAAATCATCGGTGGCTCTACATGAAGTTTGTGAACACTAATATGGAGAAAGTTAGTATGAGCCCGTTGAATTCATTTTGTGGACATCATGAGTTAGATTGACATGATAGTGAGCAACATGAGTTAGATTGAGATCCAATAGTGTGCATTAATAGAGGAGTAGGCTGGTGATTTAAACTTGCTTTTTCTATGAGTAATGTGTGTTATTAGATGACAATCTGACACCCTGAGATGCCTACAACTTTTACTAATGAGACTCCCTCTCTCTCTTTCTCTATGTGTGTATGTGTGTGCAAGATGTATAGGTCTGCCCCCCATGCCTTAGGATTCTCATCTTGTGGTTGAGACGTGCCCGGAACCATCTCAATTATACCGTGATTTTGGAACTGAAGGCTCTTCTATTTTTAGTCTTGAAATGCTGAAGTGGGCATTATTGGGCAGAAGCATTATTGAGTTAGGCAGCGGTCAAATTGTATAATTGATCAGGCAACAACATGATTGAAATGAGCAGCAACATTATTGTGGTGATGTAGAAAGGTAATATTGTAGAGGCAGCAGAAGACATGATTGAGGTAACTTTGGCATCTTATTTAGTGGAGGTTAGTATTAGCTTATGATAAATGAACATCTTCTTTTGGTTGGTAGAGATAGTGGAGCATGTCGGCATACACTTTTGTTTTAATAATCCATGGCATTGTTGAGATTGTGAATAGCTTGTTCATCGAATGGATAGAAGCTTTCTTGGTATTCTTCAATTTCTTCATGAGCATCTTTAAAATGTTGTCTTGTCTCTTTAGTCATATTGGTCTTTCCTTTTTTGATCTCTTTGAATAATTGATCATGATGTCCTTTGTCATAATTTAAGGCTTGTATTATTGTCTTTCAATTAGAGGCAATAGTTTTGAGGGCCTTTAACTTTTTGTTGTGCTCAATTCTTCTTTTCATTTCAACTAGACCAAAGGCTTTAGCTTCAATGATGTCATCATTATAGGCATTGATGATTCTTTGAGGATGATAGAGGATGTCAGAAGAATTCATTATTTTTATATTTTCCCAATTTCTTTCCATTAATGTTTCTTCCATAGTTTCACATGAGTTGGCTGGATTTGAAGTAGATGGTGAGGAGAAAGGCAATGATTATCATCTCAATTTGGGGAACATTAGTAACAAATATGACAATAGGTAGGTATTGCATTGCCATAATATTTCTTGAATAAAAGGAAAGAATGGTTTTAAGCAATCTCTGTTTGAGATCCAAAATTTTCTTATAAATCCTATAAGAACGTATGAGTCATATGTCTTATTTATTGCTAAATTTTTGTCAAAATTATGTTAAAAAAACATGCATATATATTGGGTCTTAAAATTTGATTTGAGGTTATTATGGTCGAGTCAGATTTGAAATTGATAGTCTTAAAAAAATAGGAGTATATATTTTTATTGATCAAGGCAGAAGTCCGAAGAATGTTGAAGGGTTTTGAAACTTATTCAGATCACATTTGCATTCAAAAATTACTTGGAGAGGTTTCAAAAATAATTTTAGTGGTTTCAGAAGGATTTAAGGTAAAAAATGCAAAAAAGTAAATTTATAGGCATTACGATTGATCATTGCACATTATGAAGACAAGACCGATTGATTGCACCTTGATTCAGCCCTGTGCAAAACCATGCTAAAAGTTATCGATCGATTGCTCTTGTAAATCGATCAATCACTTGAAGTATCATGTACATTATAAATAGTGACCGATCGATTATTGTTTAGAACGATTGATCATTTTAAGAACTGGTTACCCTAATTAAGACAATCTGATTTTAATTTTATTCCTTATTCAAGCACAAGGCCTAAATTGACTTAAAGAGCTTTATAAGGATTATGAAATCATGAAATTTGAGAGAGGAAAACCTATAGGAGATTAGATAAAAAGGGTTTACACTTTTGTCTATTGTTTTTTAAAAGAGAATTCGCATGAAGCTGTGAGTTGAAGATCCATAGTGAATTAAATAAGACAAACTACAACTAAAGGAGCTTATACACAAAGATTTTAAAAAGGTGTTGCAACATATGTTCAATGATAGATTGAAGATTTTCACAAGGCCAAAGTCAATATAATAAATGGTACTTATTGAAGACTAGAAGGAGACAGAGACAAGGCAAATAAGAGAAAGTTTTAAGTGCTTAAGGGAGAAGACTTGTAGGATGGTTTGCTTGTGTCTATGCAAAGTCTTAGTTTATAGTATATTGATTTGGTTCCTTTAGAACTGCCATAATTTTTTACCTTAGTCAGGGTTTTCAATATAAATTATTGTGTTCATGTGTGCATTGAATGATGGTTGATTGATTGATTCATCATGAGTGAGATTTGAGAGAATATAAGTTTAATTTTGCTTAATAAAAAAAATTATGCTTAAAGACGCTAGAACTCTTAATTCTTATTTGCCGAAATATTAGTTTTAAGAGCAATTTAGTGATCCGCTAAGTCGATTAGGCATATATTAAACTCTTAAATCCGAATTCAAATCATTTATCAATCTTAAAGTCCGGATCATTGATTTTTATTAGTGTGCTATAACTATATCTTTATACCACAATAAAATATTTTCCTTTTCTGTTCCATATTTTCTCCAATATTATCTTCTATTCTATTTTTCCTAAATCTTCTCTCTTCAATGTATTTATTTGAATGGCAATGGGTAAGAATTCAACATTGTTGAAGGCTCTAATTCTCCATTTTCAGAAAAGAATTCATGTAGAAACAATGTCAGATAACTCCTTTTTTTCTTTCTATTTTTTGCCTTTTGTTTTTTGGGACCAATCCCTCTATAAGCATTTTCATATGACTTATATTGAAGATTTATTTATTTAAAACCTTTAAAAATATTGTCTAGTATGTTCTTGTCACTACAACAAAACTGGGTATTAGCGACGCTTATATAAGCGTCGCAATACTATGCGTCGCTAATATATCCTAATAACGACATATAAAAAACCGTTGTAAAAAATACAACTATTAGCGACACATAATATTAAGCGTCGCTAATAATAGTCTATTAGTGATGCACAACTCCAAACGTTGCTAATACGTAATATTTTAGCGACGCTTAAATTTATGCGTCGCTAATACTTACGTTATTAGCGACGCTTATAAAAGCGTCGCTAATAGATATATATTTAATTTTTTTTAAAATAAATTTCAACACTATTAACGACGAATACTTACAAACGTCGCTAATAGTTTCAACAATAGCGACATTTAAATATGAGCGTCGCTAATAATTCTAAATTTTTTTAAAAAATAAAAAATAAGAACTAATAGCGACGTATATGCATATACGTCGCTACTACTACCTATTTTTATTAAAATTTTATTTTAATTTTTTTAAAATTTTATTATTTTTTTAATTTTAAAAATAAAAAAATTAATTTAAAATACTAATAGCGACGTATATAGTTATACGTCGCTATTAGTATTTTAAATTAATTTTTTTTATTTTTAAAATTAATTTTAAAAATTATATTAAAAATTTAAAATTAGAGGAAAGATAGTGTGTAGGTAAATAGGAGAGGAGCAGAGGGTGGAGAGAGAGAGGAGAGAGAAAGGGTGGAGAGAGAGGGTGGAGAGAGAGAGAGGAGAGAGAAAGGGTGGAGAGAGAGGGGGGAGGGAAGAGAGAGAGAGAGGAGGAAAGAGAGAGAGGAGAGGGAAGAGGGAGAGAGGGAGAGGGTGGAGAGAGAGAGGAGAGAGAAAGGGTGGAGAGAGAGGGAGGAGGGAAGAGAGAGAGAGGAGAGGGGGAGGGAAGAGAGAGGGAGGGGAGGAGAGAGAGAGACAGAGGAGAGGAGAGGGGAGGGAAGAGAGAGAGAGGGAGGGGGAAAGAGAGGAGAGGGAGAGGGAGGGAGGAGAGAGAGGAGGGGGAAAGAGAGGAGAGGGAGAGAGACAAAGAGGGGAGGGAGGAGAGAGGAGGGACAGAGAGAGTAATTTTATATTGTTGGTTTTTAAAAAAAATTAAAATTTTTTATTTAAAAAATAAAAAAATTAATTTAAAACAAAATACTAATTGCGACGTATAGGAATATACGTCGCTATTACACGTACTACTAGCGACGTATATTATTATACGTCGCTAATACACATACTACTAGCGACGTATACAAATATACGTTGCTATTAGTATTTTTAAATTAATTTTTTTTATGTTTAAAATTAATTTTAAAAAATAAAAAAATCTCAAAAAAATTAAAAAAAAATTGAAGAGAGGGGGAGGGAAGAGAGAGAGAGGGGAGAGAAAGGGTGGAGAGAGAGAGGAGAGAGAGAGGGGTTAGAGAGAGAGGAGATAGAGGGCATAGAGAGAGAGGTTAGAGAGAGGGGGTAGAGAGAGAGGGTAGAGAGAGAGGGATTAGAGAGAGAGAGGTTAGAGAGAGGGGGAAGAGAGAGAAATTTGTTTTAGCGACGGATTTGAGTAAACGTCGCTAAAAGTATATATTTAGCGACATATGGTCCTAGTGACCATCGCTAATAATTAAAGTTTTTTAAAAAAACCCAAAAAATACCTGCGCTGGGAAATTTCGCGCTCGGGCAAAATTTCCCCGCACCATATAAATCCCCCCAGCCTCGTCGTTCACATTTCACCCTTCGCTGCCCACCGCCGTGCAGCCCTTGTCGCACAGCCACATCACTGCACTGCCGCGCGGTCGCCTTCACCACACTGTCGTGCCGTCGCCTTCCCCCCCCTCAGCATTTGCCCACCATCCTCCGCCTCTGTCTCCCTACCGGTCGCCCTTCTTCTGGCCCCTCCTCCCCCCTCCGCAGGTACTACCCCGTCGGCCTCCACCGCTACACAGCCACTACACCCTATCGCCTTCCTCCCCGTCGCTATTAGTATAGGGGAGGGAAGAGAGAGGGGATAGGGGAGGGTGAGAGGGAATTTATTTTGATTTTTAAAATTTTTTATTCATTTTTTTAATTTTTAAAAAAATAAATAAAATAAATAAAATAAAATACTAATAGCAACATATAAGTATATACGTCGCTAATAACTATACAAGTAGCGACATATATTACTATACGTCGTTATTAGTATTTATTTTTATTTTTATTTTGTTTTCAAAATTAATTTTTAAAAATAAAAAATTATAAAAAATTGAAATAAGAGGAGAGAGGGGATAAAGAGGGAGGGAGGGAAAGAGAGGAGAGGGAGAGAGAAAGGAGAGAGAGGAGAGAGGGAGGGAGGAGAGAGAGAGGAGAGAGGGAGGAGAGAGAGAGGTGAGAGGAGAGGGGGAGGGAGGAGAGAGAGAGGAGATACGGAGAGACAGTGGGAGAGAAAGAGGGGGGAGATAGAAAGAGGGAGGAGAGATAGGGAGGAGAGAGAGAGAGGAGAGGGGAGAGAGAGAGAGGAGGGAAGATGAGAGGGGGAGAAGAGTTGTATTTTTTATTTTTTAAAATTTTTTATTAATTTTTTTAAAATAAAAAATTATAAAAAATCAAAATTAGAGGAGAGAGGAGAGCGGGAGAGAGAGAGCGAGGGAGGGAAAGAGAGGTGAGGGAGAGAGAGGGAGGAGAGAGAGAGAAGAGAGAATAGTGAGAGAGGAGAGGGAGAGAGAGAGAGGAGATAGAGAGAGGAGAGGGAGGAGAGAGAGAGGAGAGGGAGGAGAGAGAGAGGAGAGGGAGGAGAGAGAGAGGGAGAGGGAGGAGAGAGAGAGAGGGAGAGGGAGAGAGGAGATACAGAGAGACAAAGGAAGAGAGAGAGGGGGAGAGAGAGGGGGGTCGGAGAGAGAGAGGGGGGAGATGAAGAGTAATTACGTCGCTAATATATATATATATATTATTTATTTTTAAATAAAAAATATAAAATAGAGAGAGGAGATGGAGAGAGTGAGGAGAGGGAGGAGAGTGAGAGGGAGAGGGAGGAGAGAGATAGGAGAGGGAGGAGAGAGAGGGAAAGAGTGGAGAGGGAGAGACAGGAGAGGGGAGAGAGGGGAGAGAGAGAGGAGAGGGGAGGGCAGAGAGGGGATAGGGGAAGGAAGAGAGAGAGAGGGGATAGGGGACGGAAGAGAGAGAGGGGGGATAGGGGAAGGAAGAGAAGAATTTTCTTTTGATTTTTTAAATTTATTTATTTATTTAAAAAAATAATTAAAATAAAATATAATAGCAACGTACAGGATTATACATCGCTAATACGAGTACTAATAGCGACGTATATGTCTATACGTTGCTATTAGTATTTACTATTTTTTTAATTTTTTATTTTTAAAATTAATTTTTAAAAATAAAAAATTATAACAAATTGAACTTAGAGGAGAGAGGAGAGCGGGGGGAGAGAGAGGGAGGGAAAGAGAGGAGAGGGAGAGAGGAGAGAATACTGAAGAGAGAGAGGAGAGAGGGAGAGATATTGAGGAGAGAGAGGGAGGAGAGGGGAGAGAGAGATCGTGAGATAGAGAGGGGAGAGAGAGGAGAGGGAAGAGAGAGAGATCGAGGAGAGAGAGGGAGGAGAGGGGAGAGAGAGAGGGAGGAGAGAGGGGGAGAGGGAAGAGAGAGATCGTGAGATAGAGAGGGGGAGAGAGAGGAGAGGGAAGAGAGAGAGAGAGGAGAGAGAATAGTGAAGAGAGAGAAGAGAGAGGGAGAGAGATCAAGGAGAGAGAGGGAGGAGAGGGGAGAGAGAGAGGGAGGAGAGAGGGAGGGAGGAGAGAGGGGGAGAGGGGAGAGAGAGATCGTGAGATAGAGAGGGGTAGAGAGAGGAGAGGGAAGAGAGAGAGAGAGGAGAGGGAAGAGAGAGAGAGAGGAGAGGGAAGAGAGAGAGAAGAGAGAATAGTGAAGAGAGAGAGGAGAGAGGGAGAGATATCGAGGAGAGAGAGGGAGGAGTGGGAGAGAGATATCGTGAGATAGAGAGGAGAGGGAAAAGAGAGAGATCGTGAGATAGAGAGGGGGAGAGAGAGGAGAGGGAAGAGAGAGAGGAGAGAGGGAGAAGGATCGAGGAGAGAGAGGGAGGAGAGGGGAGAGAGAGGGAGGAGAGAGAGGGGAGAGAGAGGGGATAGAGAGAAGAGAGAGAGGGTGGGGAGAGAGAAAAATAGAGTAATAAATATTTTAATTTATAAAAATTATTTGCGACGTTTGGGAGTATACGTCGCAAATATTATATTATTTGTGACGTATATTCTCAAACGTCGTAAATAGTTCTGACAGTTGTGACGTTTAATTATGAACGTCGTAATAAATATTATTTTAGCGACGTTTCGTGAAGCGTCGCTAACGATTGCCCACGGGCGGGTAAATTTTCTGCAAGCGCGCGAAAATTTTTTTATGCCCGCGTGGGTGAAATTTCGCCCTTGTGGCCGAAGTGGAAAACTGCGCGGGCGAAATTGCCCGCGCAGTATATATTTCGTCTCCCCCCCCCATATCCATTTTCACTCCACCCGCCCATTGCCGCACCGGCCGCCTCCTTGCCTCCATACCGTCTCCGCCGGGCCAGCCACCTTTGTCCCAACTCCCCCTTGGCCCCTGCTTCACCCTCCGCCCCTGCCCCTCCCCGTTCCGCCTTCACAGACGCTGCTCTGCCTCCGCCGTTCCCCCATCCCTTCTCCGCCGGGCCGGCCGCCGTCCTAGCTCCCCCTCTGCCCCTGCCCCTCCTCCCTGTTCTGCCTTCACAGAAGCTGCTCCGCCTCCGCCGCTCCCCCATCCCGTCTCTGCCGGGCCAGCCGCCTTCGTCCCAGCTCTGTTTCCGCCCCTGCTTCACCCTCCGCCACCGTCGTCCCCGCTCCGCATCTGCCCTCCGCACTCCTCTCTTCCCCCCCCCCCCCCCATCCCTGTTCCCCCTTCCCTTCCCCTCCTCTTGCCCTCCTCCCTTCCTCGAGCCCTACCCCGCTGCCGCCATCAGTTCTCTTCCACCGCCGCGACGGCTCCACCCGTGCCCTCCTCCCTTCCCCTCCTCCATGCCCCCCTCCTACCCAGTGCCCCTTCCCCTCCTCCATGCCCCCTCCTACCTAGTGCCCCTTCCCCTCCACTCGTCCCCCTCTCCCGGTTCCCCCGCCCTCCTCCCTTCCCCTTCCGGAGGAGGGGCTTCCGGAATCCGGTTTCCTCCTGGATTACGGCACCCCAACCCCGTCTCCCTTCATCTCCTCCCCTCTCCCCCCATCTCCCTTCATCACCCCCTTCCATCTACATTTCTCCCTTACCCCCTCCCCCCTTTCACCGCCCTTGCCGGAGGAGGGGGTTTGGACCGGTTTCCCGCTCCCCCTCTCGTCCCCCACCTCTCCGGACGCCCCCCCACCCCTAGACCCCCTTCTCCCTTCCCCTCTCCCGTTCCCTGTTCTACCACCCCCTCTCCTCCGGTTGGCCGACTAGATTCCAATCCCCCGTCGGCGGCTTTATGCCGCCAGCGGGTTTTTTTTATTAATTTATTAAGTCATTAGCGACGCTTAAAAGGGCGTCGCTAATGGCTTTTTTATTTTTATTTCATAATAGCGACGCTTACAAAAGCGTCACTAATATAAAAATAAATTTTTTATTTTGTTTTTTAGAAATGTATTATTATTATTTTTTAAAAATTTTTATTATTAGCGACGCTTTTTTAAGCGTCGCTAATAGAAAAATAGTTTTTTATTTCATTTTTTAGAAATTTATTTTTCTTATTTTATTTATTTTTTTAATATTTTTTTATAATTAGTGACGTATATTAAGCGTCGCTATAAATAATTATTAGCGACGCTAAGTTATAAGCGTCGCTAATAGTATTGTATTAGCGACGCTTAATATGCGTCGCTAATAATGATTATTAGCGACACTTAGTTATAAGCGTCGCTAATAGGCAGTAACGACTGTACTTTCATCGACGTATTTAATGACGTTGTTTATGCGTCGCTAATACGTATTAGCGACGCTTATGGTACTATTAGTGACGCTTATTTGCATCGCTAATACTGTAATTTGTTGTAGTGTGTGAAACGATTCTAGTTTTGTGATGGTACGAAACATTAAACTTGGATTAGTGACCTTGGTCATGCTATTTCTAAGGGTTTACACTATATTAGTACTTTGGCTTTTTGGTAAAGCCACAAACATAGATGGATTTGACAATCTTGCTAAGTGAGATGTCTGTTGCTTGCAAATTGTGGTTTCCTAAAGTCCACAATACTTGTGATTTTTAAAATATTTTCCCACACTTGCTTGGTTTTGAACCAAGACTCCACTTAGTCCATTTGTTATTATGGGCTCATAACAAAATTCTTGGCCACGTGCCTAGGATTTTGCAATACGGTTTTCTTGTAATTGCATTAGGTGAACATTCATTTTGTATATGTCGACCAGATTTGAAACATGTGAAGGATTGTAAAAGCTTCCTTCATTTTGAATATTTTGTTTATTAAATGTCCTAGCCATTTCTTTATTCAATTTTCTCTAATACAAAGGTTATCAATAAAACAGTTATTTTGTAATATGACTTTTATTTCAAACAATCTTTGCAAAAACAATATATCCATTTCTTTACAATATTAAAGAAAATTTCAGATGTTTCCAGTGTTTTTCAATATTAGTTGAAAATATTAAAACATCACAATATAGATATGCTAAAATCTAAATAGAGTTTTAATATTTCATTCATGATTGTTTGAAATTTAGATGGCATGTTTATTAATCCAAAGGGCATTACATTCCATTCATAGTTCCCGAATGGAATGGTGAATGTAGTTTTATATTTGTCTTACTCCTTTATCTGAATTTGCCATAATTCGAATTTCATGTAAAATTTGGAAAATATTTTTGCATTATAAATTTTCTTAAATCGATATGTTATCCATTTAAGAACTTTATTTAAAGGTTTCTAATTGATAACAACACGAGGTACTCTTTCTAGTTCCAAGGAAAAGAATTCTTTCTTATTACATTTCTTTTTAACAAATCACTTATTTCTTCTTGACAAATTTAAGATGTCATCGACTCATTTGGATTAGTCTTGCTTTGGTAGTAATTATAGATTCTTCAAAATCTTTAACATAAGGTAGACTGATTTCATGTTTTTTCCTATTTCAGAAACCAGAAGGAAAATTTGAACATGCCTCTCTTTTTATGGTATCCTAAAATTGTTTTATTTTTTCTTGGAATGATTTTGAATTTATTGTTTGTTTTACATTTTCTTTTTTTTTTAATCTCTTTAGAGAGTTTACTAATGAATTTCTTTTATATCCTAAAGTTTTTTTAATTCTATTGAGAAGAGATATTTCTAGTTTGAAAATTTTTAAAAGACTTTTTATCCATTTATTTTATTTGAAATTAAATTTTCATCAACTTGAAAGGGTTTGATTAATGATAAAAATGGTATTTCTAAAATTACTCTTAAACTAAGATCTTTATAAAGGATAAAAGACATTTTTAGGCAAGAATTTTTAAAGCATAGTACACTTGCGAGTTTGTAATTAACTTTTAATTTTTTACCATTGGTAGTATTAACCCCATGTGTTGTTTTTTCAAAATGTTTTATAGGAACTAAACCTTCTCTCATACAAGTTCAGTCAGCTCCCAAGTTTATTAGGGCTTTGTGTTTAAGGACAAAATTTGTATTTTTAAAACAAATTCAATATTTTATTTTTATTTTTCATATCTTTCTATGGTATTTATAAATTCTTCATTTTCAATTTATTTTTTTTATCTTTTCTTTACCTTTAGAGATATAGGCTATATAAATTATATTTTTAATTTCTTAAAAATTTTTATTCAAAAAATTTTCTTCATTATTATTGTATTCTCTATGTTCTTCACTTTACAGTTTAATAATTTCAACTCTTTTTTAAAAAAAATTTAATTCTATTTTCATTTCATTCTATTCCCTTTTTAAATCACCTATTGTTATTAATTTTGGTTTATTTGTATGAAGCCTTTTTAAAAGCTCATTAAGAGTGAAATGATTTTGTTTTATTCTCTTAATAGATATTTTTATTCTATCTTAATTTGTTTCTTTACTTAATTCAATTAAGTTTATTAGTTGTTCTCTTCTTATATTCAGATTTTCAATAGAATCTAAAGTTTCAATCATAAATTGTTTATTAGTGTTTAGAACATTTATACTATCTTCTTCGAAAAGATTGTTATAACAGCAAAAACATCCAAAGGAATCTATTTTATTTATAAAACCAGTTTCATCATTTGTATCTTCATTACCAATATTTATTTTATTTATATATTATTCATTTTTTTCTTTTAGTTATGAGTTATCTGATTGTAGAATAATTTGTTGAATTTTTTTTATTTCTTTTGTACACTTATTAGCATAATATCCTATTTCTTTGCATTTGAAGCATGTATGTATTCTCTTAGATTGTTTTCTGCTTTGAAATTTATGTTGCTTGAATGGCCATTTTTGTTTTGTTCATTTTTTTATGAAAACTCTTATGAAAAGTTTTTTTCTTTTCATTTGATCTCATAGCTTTGTCATTATCTTGTAGGCCAAATTGAGAACAAAAATGTCCTAATTCTTTTCTTCCTAGCATTTTGTTTTGTTTTAATTGATTTCTTATTTTTATATCATTACAAAGAGATAATCCTACTCTATTTATTATTTGAACAATATCTCCATATTGAAGTGTATCACATTGAATTTTTCCATTACCTTCTTCTTTTAGGGCTACAGGAACCTTTTTAGCAAAAAGTGAGGGTAATCCCTAAATAAAATTTTATTTCTAAAATATATTAATATAATCTTGTAATTGAGATACTTTAGATAAATAAGTACATTTGTACCATCTAAAGTTAGTTAAACTTGCACATCTAAGGCTGATTAATTGTTCTCTTATTTTTCAAATATTACAGTAGTTTTCCCATAAAATGTCTAACAATATTAATGACTAGATTTCAAATAGAGTTGGGTTGTTATGACATTTGTCCTTTTGAATCAATAGTCCTAGCATAAATTATTTGATTCTTAGTGTAAGAATGAGAAAGTTTTCCCACAAATCACTTAATTGTCTAGAAAAAGAGGTGATAATCATATTGGCAAATGTTGGTCTATTATTCTTATTTGTTTTATACGCATTAGCATATATCAACATTTCTTGTCATTTTTTAATTATTTGATCTTCGGATAATCTATCATAGTCCAAACAACTAAAAATTTACCATCATATTCTAATGTTTTATCTTTTTCCTCAAGTGTTATATTTACAGGAGGGAAGCATTTTTAATGTGCCACTTTAACAATGAGCTCAATGCAAGGAACACATTGGAGCCCTTCAACCATGAGATTGACGGTGCATAGTGCCAAAGGTATTGGTGCTAATGTGTACTAGCGTATGCACCATCTATATCAAATATCAAGGGTTCACATGCGTTCTTTATGTTGGGCTAATTGTTAGAGTGGAGCATAAAAAACTATTCCCTACAGGAGATGGTCTGTTGTAATAATTTTTTATTTTATTTATTTCATCGGTTTCTATTTTGTACTTAATTCTTCTTCAAGGATATTTATTACAAAATTTTCATTATATTTTATAGATAGATTTTTAATTCTTTTACATAACTGTTTTGTTAATTCTTCTAAAATTTCTAGAGATTTCCTCAATTCAAATTCTTTTATATTTTTGAGGTTTTATAGTTGGAGTATCTATCTAGTTTTCACATTTTGTTGTTATTACTGGTTCTTTAAATATTGATTCTTTTATTATTGGCTCTTATTAAAAAATTTCAATTTTTTCACATATTTTTTTCATTCTGATAACATATTATTCTCAACATTGTGTTTATATAATTATTTTGTTCAATTATTTGGTCAATATTTTCTACTTGGAACTTGTTTGTATTCTTAATAAGACTAGCTAAAATTTCATCTGATCCTAATATGATTTGTTCAAAGGGTGGTAGGACAGATTCAATTTCTCTATTATTAGTAGTTTTCTATGTTTTAGTCATATTTGATATTACAAGAATATGGTCTTCTTATGGTAGATCATCAAACGAACTTTAAAAAGATCTATTTACTCATCTTCATACTAATTAATGAAAAGTATATTTTTCTTAACATCATTCATGTGACCATACCATTGTTCAATAATTGAAGCTTTTTCATCTTTGTCAAAATTATCTAAGAACCATTTTTTTCCTTATTCTCTTATGAATTAAAATATTTTCTTAATAATTCTTTATCTATTGAAAATTTTTAGTCTTATGACATAACAAGAGTATCAAATTCAGACAGTTCATAGGACTTTTCATGAACAACATTAGTAACTCCTGATGGTCTTATATTAAACTCCTTTCTTGTTCTAAATGATAGGGATAATAGAAATAGAAGGTTTGGAAGGCTTGAATGATTTTGTTTTTAAAAAAAAAATTATATTTCTATTTCTCCATTATTTGGTTCAACAATTTGAGTTACCTCTGAGTTTTATGAGGATTTAGGCTGAATATTTTGAGTAATAGGTAGCTTGATTACATTCCACTCAAGGGTTGTTGGGATAATGGAATTGTTCTAAAGGTTTGTTTGGAAAAGCTGAGTAACTACCTTCAGGTGGGTAAAATTGATTCCAGGTGTAATTGAATTCATGACTTAAGGTGGGATTCCATATTAAGGGTTAAACTATTTATCAATCATGGATCTGACAGAGATATTGAAAAATCAGAGGATTTAAAGAATATTGACCCATTAGAGATGCTAGATTCAACAAGTCCAAGGAGTGGATTAATAAATTTATGATGGCAGCAATCTCTTAAGGCTATCAACACAAATGAGTTTAAACCTTTTTGAGTTAAACATTTTATAGCAATTTGGACAAGTCCAATATGTATATAATGATATCTAGTTTTTGATTTTACCTGAGAGAGATCTTTTACGCTAACAAGTTTAAATTTTTAACACATATCATTACTAAAAGATATAGTTTTTTTGTAATGGATCTGATAGAGATATTGAAAAATTAGAGGAGTTAAAGAATACTAACCCATTAGAGACGCCAGATTCAACAAGTCCAAGGAGTGGATTAACAAATTTAAGATGGCAGCAATCTCTTAAGGATATCAACACAAATGAGTTTAAACCTTATAGTCATTAGACATAAGACTAAATTGTCCTTTTTATATAATTCTTTTAAGTGTTTTTCAATTTTGTATAACTTTTTCTTTATTTTTTAAAATTTAAAGCTTCACTGTTTTTTATTTACATATACTCATTTGTTCGAGATTATCTTCTTCTTTCTTCAAGGATAGAGCTTTGAAAATATTTGCCATGCTCACCTTTTAGATATTTTATCCCAATTCGGCTAAAATGGGCAACAAAGTCCCTTTAAGTCACTTAGATACATGGGAAAAGGCACCCACCGATAAGACCAAAGTCAAGCAAATTCTTAGGAAAGGTCTTACGAAAGCCTAGATTAAGGCTCTCCCTCACATAGACTTATTGCAGGATCTGAATGACAACTGAACCTCGAACTTGGCTAATGAGAAAGCTTAATTTAAGCAAAGATGACTTAATGAATAAGGGCACTAAAGAAATGAGAAGAATAATACTTACCGAAATTTTGTAATACATGTGCAAATGGACTTTATTATTCAAACTGAATATGATTTTTACAACGTGGAAGGGTTCACATGTACCCTTATGAATGCACACATATAAAAATCACACATTACAATCTTTGAAAGCAAATATATCACTAAAAAACATACACTTAGAAAAGGAACTTCTTGTCTTAACAAGAGCTCTCAGGTTTTTGGCTCCAATACCATTTTGGAACTAAAGGATCTTCTATTTATAGAGTCTCAGAATGTCCAGGCAGCATTGGGCAGAAGCATTACTGAGTTGGGCTACAATCATATTGTATAATTGATTTGGCAACAACATAATTGAAATGGATGAGAAGTCTCCCACCCCTTGTTTTAGCTAGCCCACCCCACTTAACACACTTATGGATATCCACCAACTCTATTAAGTGGGGTAGGGTGGTTTGGCTAATAGAGGGGGCGGAAGACTCCTTATTTTATTGAAATAGGTAGCAACATTACTGTGGTGACATGGAAATGCGGTACTATAGAAGTGGCAGAACACATAATTGAGGTGGTTTTGACATCTTATGTAGTCGTAGTGGATGTCAGCATCAATTTTCAATGAGATAATGGAGCATCTTCTTTTGGTGGGTAGCATTCATTATCAAAGTCAGTCATTCATTTCATTCTTTAATCGGTTGAATAGGGCTGCATCTTGGGTTAGGTTAGATTGGGTTTTGTAGGACCCAACCTGAGATAGGAACCAAGTTCCTTAGACCTGACCTGACTGGAGATAGGAACCAAAATTCTTAGACCCGACTCGACCCGGAATAAGAACATTAAAACCCAAGAACCGAAATAAGAACCAAGATTCTATCTCCGGTTGTGTGGGTTTCAATAATTCTAACCAATTTGACACAATATTGAATTGGTTCTATCTATAAAAAAATATAAAATACATATAACCTGGGTTATATATGATTTTATGATAATTAGGAACTCAGGTCAAGTTGGTTCTTGGGTTTTCACATGCTAGACCCTGTCGCATGATTTACTTGGGTATTTTTTTCTTGGACCTAAACTGACCTGACCCGGTCTATCTTGTGTTGGTTCCATCTAGATCAATTTGGGTCTGGGTTTTTCAATGCAACACTATGGTTGAGTTAATTAA
Organism: Saururus chinensis; assembly: GCA_035235625.1. Classification (NCBI taxonomy): domain Eukaryota; kingdom Viridiplantae; phylum Streptophyta; class Magnoliopsida; order Piperales; family Saururaceae; genus Saururus; species Saururus chinensis. The sequence continues at coordinate 37,353,746 of CP141144.1, read as the reverse complement.
GAAATTTTGTGACCTTGTCTTCATCCATTTATGATTCTTTAATATTGAATTTTTTTTGTCATGTTTTCTTCAATCTCTTCTTTTTCATAATGAGAAGAAAAGGAAAATAAGAGGCTCTTGAGCTATTTTTAATATTGTCATATTTACACTTGTCCCACCATTTGAACAAAATTATTTTGTCAAAGATATGTGGAAAATCACAAGTCTCGACAGATAATTCCCACTTGAGGATCCAAGGTATTCCAAACTTAGTGCAGATGTGAAACATAAATTTTAATGTCACCCAAGGGAATATCTTTTACCTTTTCTTTGAGTTTATCTTGAAGAGAAAGGCAGTAACACCTAAAAAACCAATTTGGTGGAGAGATGTAAATTAGCATATCTTATGAACCATCGGTGTTTCCTTCTATTGTTTTAGAATCAAGAGAACATTAGGCTAGACCTTTTGGTCCACCAAATGGAGTGGTAAACTATTTGCATAATTGAGGATTCTACTTTAGCACTATTTGTCTCTTCAAGGACTTCTTCATAGAATGAGGCAATTTTTCCTTGTCTTTCAGGGATGAAGAAATTTGTCATGCCATGGCACAGGCCACCCCTAATCCGAAGCCAGTCGAAGGAGTAAGCCATACGCGGCACGACCAAGTTGATTTGGAGTACGAAAGACTTAACCCATCCTTGGGTGAACACACAATGGAGTAAGCACGCAAGCCCCTTATGCAAAAGCAAATAGAAAATTATAAAGGACTATTTAATAATTTTAGTCCACCCATACCCACATCATTTAGTTATTACATAAAAATAACAAGCTACAAGACTAAAAGTCTAAGCCAATAAGGGCGAAACATAAAATGAAGTAAAGTCAAATGTATAGGTTTGACATAACATAGATCCAAACTAGCATAAAACCAAGCCTCTATAACCCCTTTCAATGAACATGGTCATCCTCGTGCTCAACATAGAGCCCATCTGAAACACATTCATAGCACAAGATGCAACCCCAAAACAAAACCACAACAAAAAGGGGCGAGCTTAACTGAGCAAGGGCTTTTTTAAATACGGAATGTAAACTCATGAAAACATTACATGCATTCTCAATATAAACATACATCATATATTTGTACTCTAAACTTATATATCAAGAGATAATTCACATTCAATAACACATAATCATGCCACCTATGCATCATGACGTAACTCACAATCCATAAACATATATTTATGAATCCTGTACATCATGATGTATAACACATTCCATAATCATGTACTCATGCCACATGTGCATATGATGATGCATCACATTCTATAAACGCAAAATCATCCACCTGTGCATCATGAATTTATCCATAGTTCATAAAACATAAACATATCACGTGTAATCATATGAATCTCATTATAACAATCACATCTTGCATGAATCAATTCTCAATATTCATATCATGCGTAATCATATCTCAATATACATATTCACCCTACAAAATCAAGTGCGTCAAATACGTACCTTCCTGCATGTTCATGTAAATACATTCCCTAATCACATATGTTACATAAGCATTATTCTACACAACCTTTTTTAATAAGCATTATATCCTATACATATGCAATAATCATTAGGTGAATGTCTCACAATTAAGAAAATCAATCAAACCTGCTCGCCCGGGATAATCCCTTGAGGGGAAGGTCCGAATTCCTAGAAAGGAAAACTAGAGAGGTTTAGGTAGGTACCTTAACTGGGAAGGTACCCCCTACTCACCTAGGACAATCCTTGCGGGGAAGGTCCAAGTACCTAGAAAAGAAAACTTGAGCAGCTCCTACTCACCCATGATTAACCTTCCGAGGAAAGTCTTGATTCCTAGAATGGAAAACTATAGTAGCACAGTAAGCCAATGCACACGGATATACCATCCTGGATTCTCAAGGTCCAGATAACTCATTAATTTAACTTACATAACAATCTACTCATCTCAACCTAGGGAGCCAACATGTTCTTGAAGGAACGTAAAACGAAAACCATGTCCTTTTAGATGTAAAACCAATTCTATAAGCCTCTGAATGATTAATCCAACAATCAATGGCATCCAATCAATCAAACACGAATCACGATTAACCTTCATTTATAAATAATTTTGATGATGCATACAAAATGATATATATGTGAGAAAATGATAAAAGAGTACAAGTATAGGTACACATACTCTAATTAGTCCATATGTGCATGAAACATGGTCCATTTATGTCAAATAAAATCATATAAGTCTATGAAAGAGTGTACATACATAGTAGTGTTCATACCTAGGCTAAAATATGTGAAGTAAATATAACTTATAATCTAGGTTATATGTGCAAACATCCATAATTTATCATAATCATATCCTATTGGAATCATGAAGTAATGTGAAGAAAACGTCAAACATACAGGTTCAAGACAAGTATAACATCATGATAAACCTAGACAAGTATAATTATATCAATGTTTAAGCTAAATTATAATTCAGGGAGGGCTCACATGTAATGACATTGACATTCATAGGTAATTATAACTCATCATAGTCATAAAGAATTAGGTTTATGAGAATAGAATAAGAAATAGCCCAAAATCCACAAAAATAGGCCAAACTCACAAAACTGTAGTACACATGTTCAAACACCCTCGTAGGCCGTTTGAATGCTTGTCATTCAAATGTCTAGACAGACCATTTGAATGGCTGACCGTTCGAATGGTTGTTAGCCCATTTGATTGGCCAGAATAATTCACTTTTTTGGTTTGTCTTCAACCTTTCGATATTCAAACCAAAAACCTTACAAAATTCAATATAAATTCAAAAATCACTATAGAACATTATATAATCAAAATCTAACCTTGGAACATGATAGATCTAATCATTTTTATACTTAATCATAAGAAAATAACCATAAATCTCGTGCTTTTAACAAATCACCATTAAACCTCAAAATGAATCAAGAACTCAAATCAATCTACAATCATGCATTCCAATAAATAAAACCACACAAGGTAAAACTCCCTTACCTCTATGAAGCCTTTGAATCAACAAAAGAGCTTCAATCATCTAGAAATCCTACCCAAAATTAGGCTTTTAGTTGAAACCTACTTAAAATTAGCTAATAGACTCAAATCAACTAGAAAATAGATAGATCTAGGATCCCCTTGGGTTAAATACAAAAATTACCTAATTAGGGTTCTAAATTGAAATTCAAAATAAGATTTTTAATGGAAGGAAATCAAAATCATGATGCAGGAAATGAAGATAGGAATGATTATAACCAAAATTGAAAGATTAGGGGAAGAAAACACAACTTAATCCAAGCTTCTTCTTTGGGAAATGGGGGTAGAGCACTTCCTCCCTTCTAACACAACCCTTGCCCATTTGGCAAATAGGCTAGGGTTTTCATTAAATAGTGAAGGTTTTGGTTTCGATAAATAAACTGTTGGGCTATAAAATAGGTCAAAATGCACTGAGTGGCTAATTAAGGTTATTTTTAGCTTAAAAATGATTTTAATTGCTTCCAAACCCACTGAAATAAAGTAATATAAGGTTAAGAGTCAAATGGGTCACACATCGTCCAACATGGGCATGAGGTCCATGGTAGGTTCCGCTCCCATAACTAAGGACAAATTAGAATAAAATACCATAATATTATTGGTACAAAATGGATAAATCAAGTTTGACAGTACACTACTACTTATAAAAATTAAATTTAACCTTATTAGAATGATAATTACTAGCCCACAACTCCAAAATGAAATCAAACTAGCAAATAAGGAAAACCACACAAATTAACGCAATAAAAATGAAAATTAAACCAAATAAAATTAGAGATCTTACAAAATTTTTGTTTAGAAAGTATTTGAGCACCAATTTGGCAGGAGGTGTTTGAACATCAATTTGTTGTAGCAATATAATATAAAATTGTCGGAGTATAAGGTATTGGCATATTAGACTTATTAGAATCTAATTTAGATTCCTTTTCAAATTCAATTAATTGATCCCTATTAGGTGATTAAATCTCACATTTAAAAGTTATTTCTTCCATGGGAGACTCTTGGGAATTTTGTACATGGCATAATGATGAAGGTTCTAGGTAGAAGTTATTTTTTTTACTCTTATAATTGGTAGCCTTTGGATTCATTACCTTGCAAAAACTCTCAAGATAAAAAGTCAGGTAGACAATTTGATTCTGGTTTCATAAACTCTATCTAAAAATCAAATCTTGTTTAAATTCCTCGCCATCATGCAAAGATTTGCTTAGAAACAAGGATCTAAACATCTTTTTCAAGGATGTCTTTACAAGCTTGGCAATCGAAACCAAGAAGAAACTTTTGGTTTAGCAAGTCACTCTAGAATTTGGAAATGGTAGAAACAATAGACAAAATTTTGTTTTTTATAGTTGAGTAATATATTTGCACATTATTCATAACAACATATGTTAATTTGACTAATTCTTCTTTATTAGTTTCTTTCTTTTGTTTTAATATTCCTCAATATACAATGTCATAAACATCAGTTTCAACAATTTTAAAAGAATTTGGATTAACAATAAAAAGCTAAGGGAGATTCCTTACTCTTTCTTTTATTCTTAAAACAACATCGGTATGATTTATTGTATAGTCTTTTAGAACTTTATATGATATATCTGATAACAATTTTCTAACTTTTGCAAGATCTTTATAAAATTGCTAAATTTTTAAAAGACTTGGTCACATTTAAGAGAAAACCAAATATTCTTAAAAAGGCATTCCTGATAGAGCAAGTCAGCTCTACATTTAATGCAAATTCCCTGTCAAATATAAGGACCCTAGTTGTTGCACAATTTCATATAAGATAGGGATCATCACATTGAGTGGGCTTTGTTAGATTTTTTGGGCTAGTGTGAATTTGTTGTAATATTCTACGTATGTGCAATTGGGATTGAGAGAGTTGAAACCCACATCAATGACACTTCAATTAGCTGATAGATCTATAAAAATCCTGGAGGTGTTGTTGAAGATGTTGTGATTAAGGTAGACTCATTTTACTTTCTAGTGGACTTTGTAGCCTTGATACTCAGCCAGCTTAGAATATCCATGGGAAAATTCTTGTCATTTTGGGTCGTCCTTTCTTGGCCACATCCAATACTCTAATAAATTGTGGAAATGGGGTAATGGAAATATCCTTTGGTAACATGACTATTGAGCTAAACATTTTTTACATTAGCAAATAGCCACAATAACATCATCCATTCATAGTCTGAGGACCACTTAGAGGCTTGTCTAGCACACTTTGGTTGCGGGTTTGACATTGACAAATTAGTTGAGGAGGTTAATTCATTGCTAGATTTTGTTCCTTTGATGACTACTGAAAAATGGCAACCTAAAGTGGCTCCTCTGTCATTACCATCACACCACCCTTTCCATCCACTGTAGAGCCATCCAAGAAAGATTTAAAACCATTACATGACACCCTCAAGTATGTGTTTTTAGATTTTTCTAAAACTTTACGAGTCATCATAGTTTCCAATTTAGATGATAATCAAGAGAAAAAAATAATTTAATGTCTTTAAAGATCAAAAATAGGTTGTAGGGTGGTCAATTCTTGACATTAAAGACGCTTAAACCTACTTGTGAATATCAAAGGCGCTTAAACCCTAACATGTAAGATGTGGTTAGAGAAAAAGTTTTGAAGCTTCTGGATGTGGGTGTCATTTACCCAATGTTTGATAGTATAGTATATAGGTGAGTCCTGTTCAGGTTGTGCCAAAGAAGTCTGGCATAATAGTAGTCAAGAATGATTCAAATGGGTTGGCATGTTTGTATTGACTACAAGAAGTTGAATTCTACAATAAGGAAAGATCACTTTCCTCTTTTTTTCATAGATGTTAGAAAGGTTAGTTGGCCATGCTTATTATTGCTTTCTTGACGGTATTCCAGTTATAACTAGATTCTCATATCACCTGAGGATCAAGAGAAGACTACTTTCACTTGTCCTTTTAGGACGCTTGCCTCCTATTGCGTGCCTTTTGGGTTATGCAATGCACCCACCACTTTCCAACAATGCATGCTTAGCATTTTCTCAGACATTGTAGAATGTTTCCCATAAGTGTTTATGGATGATTTGTCCATCTTTGGCTCTACTTTTGATGAGTGTTTGCACTACATATCCCTAGTTCTTGTGTGGTGTAAATAGAAGAATCTTGTACTTTATTGGGAGAAATGTCATTTTATGGTATAGAAGGAGATTATTCTTGGGCATGTCATATCACATAAGGGCATTGAGGTTGATCAAACTAAAATTGATTTATTTTCTCATCTTCCACCTCCGCAAACTGTAAAAGAAATTAGATCATTTTCAGGTCCTGTAGGATTTTGTAGGAAATTCATAAAAAAACTTTAGTAAAATTTCTAGACATTTGTGCAATTTACTTGCCAAGGATTTTCCATTTGTCTTTAATGAGGAGTCTCTTCATGCTTTTGAAATGCAGAAAACTGAATTGACCTCTGCACCTACTATTCAACCACTTGATAAGTTGTGGTCCAATTTTTTAGAGATAATATTTTTGCACACTTTGGTATTCCACGTGCCATTATTAGTGATGGGGGGAAACATTACTATAATAGGGTTTTTGAGCAGTTAATGAAGAAATATGGTATAAACCATAAAATTGCTATACCTTATGACCCCTAGGCTGGTGGTTAATTTGAGACTTCTAATAGGGAGATTAAAAACATTTCTGAGAAAACAGTAAACCCTAATAGGAAAGATTGGTCTTTCCGACTTACTAATGCATTGCAGGCATATTGTACTATATTTAAAACTCCTATTTGAATGTCTCCGTACAGAATTGCTTTTGGCAAAGCTTGTCAGCTTCTTGTTGAGTTAGAACAAAGAGTATATTGGGCATTAAGCAATTGAATTTTTATCTTAACAAGGCAGTTGTTCATAGGAAGTTGTAGATTATTGAGCTGGAGGAAATTTGAAATGATGCATATGATTGTGCTAAAACTTATAAGTACCAAATGAAAAGGGTTCATGATCTAAATATTTTGAGGTAGTCTCTTACACCTAGTCAGAGGGTCCTTTATAATTCTTGTTTGCATTTATTTCTTGGAAAATTGAAATCTCGATGGGCAAGTCCTTTCATAGTTCGAGCTATATATTCTCATGGAGCTATTGAGTTGAGAGTCCTAGGAATGGTGATGTGTTTAAAGTCAATGGTCACCGTCTCAAACTATTTGTAGAGTTGAAGAGTCCAGAAGTTGATGAATTACTTCTCGAAGATACTATTTATTAGGACTCAGCTTTAGGTGTGTCTGCCTAAAGACAATAAACTTAGTGCTCTTGGGAGGCAACATGACTTTAGTTTTTTTAGTTATATTTGTTGAATTTAGTAGTCAGTGTTTTTATTTTATTTAATTAGTTTTCAGTTTATTATCTTTGTCAATTGTTCTAATCACTATTTGGTGTGATTATATGATTCATCATTGATTTCCCATATTTTATTTTGCTTGTGCTTTATTGACCATCTTTCTTTTCATAGCTATGTACATGAGCTTATCAACGGAGGTATTATCTCTTCGTTTTCCTCTTTTCTTATCTTAAGCATTGTATTTATTTTCTTTTACATATTGAGGACAAAGTTTTGTTTATGCATGGGGGTGTAGAAAGATATTCTTAATTTTAATAGAGTATGTGTCTTAGTTTTAGTAAATAACTTTAAAAAAATTCTTATTTAATGTTTTTTGCTATTTACATTGATGCTTCATTTAGATATGAAACTGTATTTATTGATATTTGACTGTATAGAACATGTTTATATAAGACAGATTTAATGATTTTGAGTTTTGATTACATCATACTGGTTTCTCGTACTCCTATTTTGAAAATTTGAAAGAAATTTATTTTATTGAGAATTCAATCCCTTGATTATGGTCTCACATCCAGATGGATATCATTGAATCTAAGTAATTATTTTCTTATGAGAGTAAAACTTTGGTATGATCTAACAGTACTCAGGTTATCATAATAGAATTTTGTGCTTGACTATCCTTGTTTTGTAGATAAGTCTAGGACTTTCTGTTATCATAATTAAGATTGAGTGTATAATGTGCTCAAGTAAGAAAGAAAAAGAAAAAAAGAGAAAAAATTGAGTGAGAAATATGAATGAAAAAATTGTAGATAGCTGAAAATTTAAAGTCTCTCAATTGAGTGGACTGGCCCTTGGCGTGCCTCACTAAGCATAGGGTGTTTGAGTACAAAGGTAGAGTTAACTAATTTATAAAATGCATAGCCTGGTAGCCTATTTAGTTCAAGTTATTAAGTCTGAAGGTTGCTTCAAAACGTCGTGTTCCGAGCTAACTAGATTGGGAGTCACTAGCCTAACACTTGTTACATAGGTCTTATAGAAAGCTTAATAAGGCTAAGCCTTACACATGTCATGTGAGATAAGTCTAATAGCACATTACACAGTTAGTTATATTCTATCAGGTGATATAAGTTGTTTTACTTTTTTGAGAAGGTTTTGCATGATTCTCTATTATGATCTCTTGAGGATGAATAGATGCCAATGTTTAGTTTTTTTAGTGCTAAATTTAAATTTATGAGTGGACATGAGACACATTGAGTTGTTCGATTCATGATATTGGGATTGTATAATTACTTAGCAATGCCTATTTTAAAATTATTATGTATGCATGAGCACTTGCCACCAATATGAAGTTGTCAGAATAAATTATTGTTTCAGAAAACAAGTTGTATTATGCATTTCACTCACTTATGATTGATTTTATTAAATAAAGTCACATGTTTAGGAGGAGTTGATTTCTAAATTTATATGATTTTGATTTTTTTCTTTCATTTTTTTTTCAAATTTGAAGTTTATGGGCACATTCACTGCAAACCCACATAAGACTATAACTCATCAACTAGTGTAAGCTAGGTGTTTAAAGGCTTGTTGCATATACTAAATGCAATCACAATTTCTTGCAAAAGTGGAGTAGTCATTTTTTTTTCTTTTTTTATTTTGTTTTGCACAAGGACTCGCAAAATATAGGTTTAGGGGTATTTGATACGTGTGGTTTTTATACATTTATATACCCTTTTGCCTTATTTTCTAGTGTTGGATTAGGCTAATTTAGGATCAATTATAGTTTATTTATGTTAAGACAGATAGTAGTAGTTTGATTAAATATTTAATTAATTTAGGCATTATTAGTTGTTAAGGAGTGCTTTCGAATCAATTTGGGATTTCAAAAAAAAAATTGCATGTCTCAATTAAGGTCTTATTGTCTTTGTAGGTGGATGTCATGCGGATAACTTTCTTGATACTCATATCACTTAGAAAATATTTGAACATGGTTCAAACATCTTGGACAAATCCAATATTGGTACATTGCTGACACACCAATGCAAAAGGAGGAAGCTTTCACATGAAAATATAAAGAACAAACAATGAGGAAAGATTAGCTTACGACAAGCTAGACTTAGAAATCTTAGGGCATCCAACAGATTTTTGTAGAGAAGAAACCTTTCCCAAAAGCATGAGAATAACCTCTTTTCCATTTATTCCATAAAGCAAAGATAAGACTTTAGAAAGTAAGTATCTAGTTCCTATCCAATGTCCAACAAATTGTAGCAAGGAACATCTAGAACATAAATGGCAAGTTCAGAAGAGTTTTTATGAACAATAAAAATAAAGCATATGAGCAAAGAACCAAAGAAGGAAAACCAAAGGAAAGAAGAATTAAAGAAGGAAAGGATTGAGGAGCAAGAAAGAGGAAGGAAAAGGAAAAGAGAATAAGAAGAAATAACCTATTTAGGGATTGAATTAATGGCTTAATGAAGGAAAGAACAGTTCTGTCCCGTGTGTTTAAATAAGAACAGAGAATTGCGTAAGAGACAGGAATGGAATAGAATGAACCAGAGGTGAATTCATTCAATCTTAACTTCCAAAATCCTCTAGAAAAGAGTTTGAAAGTGAGGGAATTGAAGTCCCAAGCCAGAGGAGAGAAGAAAAGGCAGAAAAAAATTTATAGTTCAGGGGTTACTGTAGAGGCATTGTTCATCATTGTAGCAAGGGAGGTTGAAGGAGATGAATAGTGCATCAGCAATGTTGCAAACATGACTTTCTTAAATTTTCCCTCTTTTTCTCCTCTTGTAACTAACTTGTCAATCCTTCCAATAGAAATTTTATTTCTTCGGTTAACGAGTAGCTAAAACTCTTTGTTAGGGCTTGGATGAAGCTTCATTAAATTGTAAAATTTTATGATTATGAGACTTGATTAATTTTTTTAAATGGTGAATTTAATGTTAATGGTATCTACCTCTTTAATTGACAAGATTGATTTGGATAAGAGTTTAGTCATACTACTCTCATGATTTAAGTTGGTTCTCATTAGTTTCTTACTTGGTTTTGTTTTGTTTAATATTGATATTGAGTATTAATTGTGATTTGCACATTGTGGATACAACTAATAATTTGACTTTAATCGATTTATGTGAGAAGGAACAATTTTATTTTTATTGTGCATGAGAGCGTAATAACGATATTTTCATAATAATGATGATTGAATTTTTGATTATTATGGGATTAATATGAAAAAATGATAAATGATCTTACTTATGAGTTTCTATGATTTAATGAATGTGGTTTTCTATGCCCTAGCATTTTGCTTATTCGATATTTTAGTAATTTTATATTACTTTCTTAATCTTATATTAACGCTTTAGAATTTGATTTGGATAGTTTAATTGTCTTTAAATTCTTATTTCCTTTATTAGTCACTTTAGCCAAGTTATTCTCTTTATATTTGTTAACTATATTAGGGTTTACTTGAGTTAGATTAAATTTAGTTTTCTGTTTTCAAGTTTATACAGGATCAACGTCATTTAGTCGATTTTCTACCTTTGATTTGTGCGGTTGCGAGTAAGCAATTAAAATTTACAATAAAAAACCCCCGAAGAGCTATATTAAATGAGACATGTCATCAAACTGGTCATTAATATGAATAACATACACTACGACACAAAGTCCTTCAACACCATTGTCTTCACCAACCTATGACCTAATATTTCAACTATGAGATTTGAATGTACAATTGCCTTCTACGAGTATATGAGTTAATATAGAGCCTGCATATAACCACGAAAGGCCATATCGGTTGATATGTACTCGTATCTGTCGATATCGATATGGTATGGGGAGCGATACGCCCCCACACATATATTTCATACGTATCGGTCAATACATATCGATACTCTAACATTTTATTATTTTAAAAATTAATTCTTTTAAAAAAAATTAATTTTTTTATTAAAAAATAAAAACATAATTCTAATTCAACCTCTTCGAAGGTTTAAAGATGACAATGTTTTTATTATATTAAAAATATTTTCAAAACAATTATATGAGATCAATATATGTGGGTCTATATAGTTTCCATAATTTTTTCAAAATATAGTGCTCCACAATTATGTATTTACTTAAACATCTACCATAAGAGTTCCTCCATGATATTCATGTCACTCATATTAAATATCTTATTTGGTTCCAAAATAAATTAATTTCATAGCACTTAATATGGGACAGAGGGAATAATAGTTTGTAGAGGATAGCGGGAGTAAAGTGTATGGTTCTAAAATGAAATAACTTTAGAGCACTCATATCAATTGATACGACCTTTTGTTGTATTATCATGCTCTAAATGAAATATTATAGTGATATATTATTAGTTATAATATTTTTTTATGTATATCAAATGGTTTGTGACTGTTTCAGTGCATACCAAGCGTACCCTTATCCATGATCATTGATACTGTCGTCCGTATTGAAACTGCCTTCCATGTGTATAACTATGTTCATTGTGATCCTCAAATCAATGTATTATAACTATAGCATGCAAGAGAGACCTTTGTTCAATATATATTTTATTTTTAATTTAATTTATTTTATCTTATTTAATCTATATTTACATGCATAATATGTGTGGATTTTTTCTAATAACTTTATATGAATAAGGAAAGCTGCAATCTAGATTTGGATACCCACCTTCTATGGATTGGGTATGCAGTAACTACCCCTTAAATATAAGACACACCAGTGAATGAAGCTAGTGCTGGGAGTTAATTAATGAGGAAGGTGCCTTGTAAGTTGGAAGATGGGAAGGCCCCATCAATCATAACAAATTCGTCCATGTGCCATAAATTAGATTATCGTGTTATGGACAGATGGCTCCATGCATGTTGTCCACCGCCAGCAATAGGCTTAAAGCAAGTTGCATGGGTTCTTACATCTCGCAGCCAATTAGGTGTGAGTGCCTGATCAACCACTGCCTAATAGGTGTTGAAGGCTTATTTAAGGCTAGGAATCAGGTCGGTTGAGTCAAATTGGGTTGGGTTAGCTTTTGCCTACACTTAAATAGCCTTACTTAATTCAGCCCTACTTAATTTAGGTCAAGTCAAGTATGTGACTAACCCTATTTTTTTTAATTATATTTTTTATTAACATTGTGTTGGGCCAAAGAAAGAAAAATTTTAATGCATTACAAATTAAGAATACTATAAAAAATTAACTATCAAATAAAATAAAAATCTAAGAAATTTAAGAAAACTTCTTTCTAATCTTCTTCATCTTATGTGATAACATGTCATAACCCACCATAGGAGTTGAGTCATGCATTCAAAGACTATTATAATTTGGATTTGATCATTAATAATAACATTCTAAGATAATTAGGAGTTTATTCTTATTGGACTTAGGCTAATATTAGAAGAACATTCTAATTGGAAGTTCTACTAGGATTAGGATGCTTAATTAGGAGTCTATGTATGTGTAAGGGCTATGCCCTAATAAATCATTCAGAAAAATCGCATTTAAAAGTTTAGATTAATATTAATTTTCTCATATCTTCTTTTTCTCTCTTTCTCTTTAGTTTGGCCTGTGTAGATGCTGGTCTACAACATTGATAGTTGAGGGAGTTCCTGTTCCATGTGCCCTCCCACCCTCCTTGCACTCCTTGCTACCGCCATGTCTGGGCCCCATCAGAAAAATCTGTTGCCCACCACCAAGTCTTCCCCCATGGTAAAAGATCCTTGGCCCTCCAAAACATGCCCATCTCATACTCCTTCGGGCTAGTATTCACTCACGCACGATGCAATTGGAGACACAGACGACTTCAACACACACAAAGTTAACACGGCTGAAGCATATCATGACTGCCAACCATGTCGAGCTCCACAGTTGTTTTGCGGCCAACCACGAGGAGAATACTTTCTGCTTTGATGAGCTTTAGCACATCTTGATGACTATCACCGGTGCCTTCTAAAATGCCTGCAATTGAGGTTTCGCCACTTCCTTAATATAGACAACTAGACATATATCTCAGACGAACAAACCTCCCATGACCATCTTCCTACGGGAGCCAGAGAATTAGGACTGCCCATGGTTGTTCCTGTTGCCTTACAGAAGCATACCTTGGCACTGGAACAAGCCGATGACAAACATATTGGGGAAGAGGTATCCAATGGAACCTTACTACCACATGGCCATGCATAGGTCCATTTATGTTTTAACATGTACACTCAAGTTCAAACCTGAATTTACTCATGTTCAAACACATAAAAAACCATCTAAACGTGCTAAATAGTAAATAAACGTATTTACCACATGGGGTTTCAATAAATAATTTTTCCACATTAGGTGTATCCAAGCCACAGCTTTCATTGCCACATAACACCCTTCATCTTCTCCATTGCTTTCATGGCAGTAGCATGAGTAGGCTCCAACATCTTCTCCATTGCTGGTGTAGCTCCAATATTCTTATCAGCACCAGAATTGGAACTGGTGGTGGTTCTGGACGAGTATCAATAACCAGACACCCGAAAGGATGTCGTTCACCACTCATGGCAATTTCTGATGCCATCTTCCAGTGAGGTTATCTTCTCTGGCGACAATTGCCTTGGTCATCTTTGGTTCCCCCTACAAATACCTTCCAGTGGGGCAATCCTCTCTCTGCAACTGTTGTCTAGTGTTCAGAGCAGCCGAAAGGTGTCTTTTATGCAACACCAATCCTAGGCTTTTGGGATTTCATCCTTGTTGGCCACTAAGCTCCACAGGCAATACCGTTGTTCCAACAATATAAGATGAAAAATTGCCTCTTTTTCTTGGATGACGGGGGTGATGATCATCTCTGCACCACCACCCTTTTTGTTGGGAAAAGTACACTACTTTCCCCTTCTTTGTGCTAGCTAAGAAATACCATTAAGAATAACTTTACGCACACAAAGATAGTTTAAGTGTGTCCTCTACACTTCCCAAGAGTAGGATATGCAACTTAACACACCCACAAGGTAAGTATTCCAATGAGGCAATTCAACAAACATATGGAAGACACAATATTTTATATGGTCCATCCCCAAATAAATGACTACATCCACGGGGTCTATGTAGACCAACATTACTATAATGTATGGGGATATAGTCTACTTTGTAGAGATTACAAAATTAAGTGTCAATACCCTCTTCACATACAATAGAGATATCTCACCTACAGGTGGAAAAACAAAGAAGAAAGGGGAAAGGTTTATCAACAAGAATCACTTGATGTCTTCTCTATGCCAAAAAGAATAACTTAAACTTGAAAAGATTCCTCCTTTCTGCTATGCACGTTCGCTAGACTCTACTTTATTTCCTTTATTTCCTTGTTATTCTAGTGCATTAGGCTATTTTCTTACGTATTAGCTTAGTATTTTCTTATGTAATAGGAAGATAAATTGTCATTAGACCAGCTAGTGGCCTCAGGATAGCCAGGCCCACTAGTTGGCCTCGGGATAGCCAGGCCCACTAGCTAGCATGACTCCCTCGGAGAGTGGGTCATCCTTGGCGTGACTCCCTAGGAGAGTGGGTTGTTTTCCTATATGGGTTGACCCTTCCTCTTTATTTGGATTTATGCAATTGAATATTCATAACTTCTCCCCTTTCTTCTCCTTCTCTTCCCTTTTACTGCGTGAGCGTCCAAGGTACCATTTCTGCCCACACTAGGCACAACATTGGTATTGGAGCCTTCACGATCCCCGGCCATGGTGCGAAGCAAGAAACTCACCTCAGCCCTAGAAACTCAGCCCAAGAAGGAGGTCAACGCTTCAGCTGACAGTCCCAAATCTGCTTAGGAGACCGTCAGTGCTCATACCCTAGCGCAAATTATGGCCAAGAGCGAGTCTTTGACCATGGCCATTGCGCAGCTCCAGGCAAGGCCTACACTGCCATCAGTGCCACTCCTCTCCAGACCATCGGTCGTGAACATGGAGAAGGGAGAAACTTCACAGGAACTAGAATAGCGCAGCCCAGGCACACAGGTAGATGTTGACAAGGAGATGCGTGTCCCACGGGCCCCTCTGTGCTTTGGCACCCTTCATCATTAAGGTGGCTAACCGCCTTTTTTGACTGGTCGGTGGCTGCCTTGGTGGGCACATTCAAGAGAGGTCTCAAACCCGAGATTTCTGAGGAGATGCACCACTTTCCATGCTCCAACATGCGGGACGTTGTGCGCCATGCAGCCAAGGGTGGCTTGGGCCTTTTTCCCGGTCTGCTGTGAGCACTAACCCCCCTCCGCCTCAACCAACAGCCCACTCAGGCAGGCAATATTGTTCATCTTCTCACACCAGCACAGATGGAGGAACGCCGGTCTAAGGGTCTCTGCTTCCGCTGTGAAGAGAAGTTCATCCCGGGTCACCGCTGTTTCGTCAAGGGCAGCCTCCTCATGGAGGAGGTCAACTAAGAGGAGGATGTGGCGGATAGGGCTGACTTGTCCCACCATGATGACATGTTGCTCGAGATCTCTGTCCATGTCTTCTTGGGGGCATAACTCTATATACAATGCAGGTCCAAGGCCACCTCTAGTGGCAACAAGTGGTTATCTTGATAGATAGCAGTTTCACACACAACTTCATTAACGACAAGGTGGCCCAATGACTGGGCTGCTTCATGTCGGATTCAAAGCCCTTTGATGTGTTGATTGGCAATGGAAAGTACCTCAAGAGCACCAGGGTATGTGCTCAGGCCATGCTCTCCATGCAAGGCCACACATTTGTTACCGACCTCTTCTTGCTGCCTACGAAGGGGGTGGACGTGGTGCTAGGGGTGCAGTGGCTCCAAGAGCTTGGGGACATGGTCTGGAACTTTAGAGACATGGTGATGAACTTCGAGATTCATGGGCAGCAGGTTCGGATTGAAGGATCCTGGCTAGGCACCCTCCTCTCAGCCCAATCGGCAAGTTCTTTCTTTCGGTTCACACCCCAAGGGTTCCTCTTGCGACAGCGGGCAACAGTTGAGGTGCCTCAAGATGAGCTGCCTCCAGATCTACTTGAGTTATTGGCGGAGCATCGGGATGTGTCTGCTAAACCGATGGGTCTTCTTCTAGTGCGGCCTCACGACCACCATATTCCCATCATTCCTGGGGCATCATCGGCCAATGTCTGCCCTTACCATTATCCTCACATCCAGAAGTCAGAGATAGAGCGTCTCATGGCTAACATGCTTTAGTCTGGTATCATCCGCCCTTGCACAATCTCCTACTCTTCCCCGGTGTTGCTGGTTCGTAAAAAAGACGGTACTTGGCAGTTTTGAGTAGACTACCGGGCCTTGAATTACATCACTGTCAAGGACAAATATCCCATACCCATGATCGAGGAGCTTTTGGATTCGCTAGCTGGTGCAAAGGTCTTCAGTAAACTCAACCTTCGATTTGGTTACCATCAAATTCGGGTGCAGCCAGCCAATGTGAATAAGACTGCCTTCCGAACTCATACGACCATTTCAAGTTTCTCATCACACCATTCAGCCTGACCAACTCCTCCTCCACCTTCCAGAGCCTCATGAACGAACTCTTTAGGCCTTTCCTCCGCCGCTACATCTTGGTCTTCTTTGATGACATCCTTGTTTATAGTCAGTCGTGGATGGAGTGCTTGGAGCATCTCAGGTCGGTCTTCTCTATTCTGAGAGATAACTCTTTATTTCTTAAGCATTTGAAGTGTTCCTTTGGCAGCTCACAAGTTGATTACTTGGGACATATTATCTCGTGGGACGTCATTGCCACTGACCCATTGAAGGTGGCTGTCATGCTCTCTTAGCAGCCGTCCACTTGTGTCTGTGCGCTATGGGGTTTTTTAGGCCTTACTGGCTATTATAGGCAATTCATCAGCCGGTATGGGGAGATTGCTCGACCCCTTACAGAGCTTCTCAAGAAGGGGGCATTCAGTTGGAATGAGGTTGCCCAAGTGGCATTTGAGGAGCTGAAGTGGGCTATGGCATCGGCCCCTATTCTGATTTTACTCGATTTCAGCCGGCCCTTCGTGGTTGAAACATATGCTTCAGAGATGGGTCTAGGGGCAATTATGCTGTAGGACGAGCACCCCATTGCCTACTTCAGCAAGGCTTTGGCTGGCCGCTCTTTGGCCCTATCCTTTTATGAGAAAGAGATGTTGGCTGTTGTCTTTGTTGTCGACAAGTGGCGGCTACTTTCTTGGCCGTAGGTTCTTGATCTGCACTGACTACCAGCCCTTGAAGTACTTCCTCGAGCAGCGGGTGTCCACTCCATCACAACAGTGCTAGGTCAGTAAGTTACTTGGCTATGATTATGAGGTCGTGTACAAGAAAGGGTCGAAAAACACCGTGGCCAATGCCCATTCTCGTTGCTCTACCCTGGGATCGTGCTTGACCCTTTCTACTCTGTCTTGCCCCTTCATTGATGAGTTGAGGCAGGCATATATTGATGATTCTCAGACGCAGGCCTGATTACAGCTCTCCAAGCTGACCCAGCTGCTTGTCCATTCTTTGTGTGGCGGGATGACCTTCTCTTTTGGAAGGACCGCCTTTGGGTACCTGACGTTGGTGATCTTTGCAGGCATGTTCTTTCCCACTTCCATGACACTCATGGCCGGTCAATGAAGAAGTATTCCGCACTTATAAGCAGGTCTGCCAGAGCTTTATGTGGTAGCGTATTTGACACGCAGTCTAGGAGTATGTCATTTGCGATGTCTGTTAGAGAGCTAAGGCCGCAATGACCTATCCTACATGTTTGCTTCAGCCCTTGCCTATCCCTGATAATGTTTGGGAGGATGTTTTGATGGATTTCATTGAGGCCTTGCCCTTGGTGCAAGGCGTGTCGGTGATTATGGTGGTGGTGGACTAGTTGTCTAAATATGCTCACTTTCACACTCTGGGACACCCATTCACCGCCATGACAATAGCAGAGCTCTATGTTCAGGAGGTGGACAAACTACACAGCATGCCTCGCACAATTGTCTCCTATAGTGATTGGATTTTCATATCTCAATTTTGGTGGGAATTCTTCACTTTATATGGCACTTCACTCGACATGAGCACCGCTTATCACCCCCAGACGGATGGCCAGATAGAGGTGGTCAACCGATGCTTAGAGCAGTACCTCCGTTATTTCACTATGTCTTAGCCCCGCAGATGACTTCAGCTTCTTCCCTGGGCAGAGTAGTCATATAACACAGCCTATCACACTTGTGTCAGTTTCACTATTTTTGAGGTGTTGTATGGTCGTCCACCCCCAACTGTGTTATCCTATGTTCCTCACCACTCCTCTGTGGCTGAGGTGGATTATATGCTCCAGACATGGGACAAGGTTCTTCGACGACTCAAGGAGAACTTGTCCTCTGCTCAGAACTGGATGAAGCAAATTTATGATGGTCATCACACTTACGGGATTTCGTGGTGGGTGACTTGGTTTATGTCTATGTTATTCCTTAGCGCTAGACATCCTTGTTTCAGCCCATGTATAACAAGCTCACCCCCCGTTTCCATGGTCCCTATGCTATAGAGGAGCGTATCCACCTGGTGGCTTACTACCTTGCTCTACCACCTAACTCCTTAGTCCACCGTGTCTTCCATATCTCCAGGCTACGGCGATGCATAGGTGACATGTCCTTGGCCAATGATGCTCCACGACCCCCTTCATGGGCCCAATTTAGACTTTTGACCCTGTTCCTGCCTCGGTTCTTGATAAATGTCTCATCCGTCGCTCAAGTAGCATCATTATAAAAGTGCTCATTGCTTGGCAAGGTCAGCCCCTGGAGGGTGCTACATGGATCTCCAAGGACATATTCATGGTTCGCTATACGACTTGGTCGCCTTGAGGTCAAGGCGAATAGCAGAAGCGTGGTGGAGTGTTGTGCACGTTCACCAGACTCTACTTTATTTTCTTTATTTCCTTGTTATTTTGGTGCATTAGGCTATTTTCTTATGTATTAGCTTATTATTTTCTTATGTAATAGGATGATAAATTGTCATTAGACCAGCTAGTGGACTCGGGATAGCCTGGCCCACTAGCTGGCGGACTCCTTAGGAGAGTGGGTCGTCTTCCTATATGGGTCGACCCTTCCTCTTTGTTTGGATTTATGCAATTGAATATTCAGAACTTCTCCCCTTTCTTCTACATCTCTTCCCTTTCACTGCATGAGCGTCCAAGGTACCGTTTGTGCCCACACCGGGCACAACACTTTCCCACTCCTTCGTCCAAGAAAACCCATTTTCTTGGTCTCCAAAGTCTCTCTCCCAAGAACTTCGCTCTACATCAACCCTTCTCAAAAGAGAACCCTCTTTTTTAAGAAAAATCACCTTATTACTAACAAACCCCTTCACTTACTCAATCACACTTAAAACCAGAGTGAACTAAGTAATGGGCCACAACATGAGGAGGGAAGACCATCAATGGGCTCCACAAGTGAATAAACCCAATTCTCCGCCTTCCTACTCATATGGGGTTCCCCCACACTATACATGAGAGCCAACTTCACCCATACCAGCCCAACCTCTACAAAGCTCATGCTTCATCTAGCCATCATATCCAATGAGTTTTTATCTGTATGAATCTTCATAAACTCTAAGAGTCTTTTCTCCAACACATCTTTTATCAAATAATACATCACATCAATGCATTTACTCCTAGAGTGAAAACTTACATTCTTGCTCGAATGTTGACTATCACAATGCACAACATAGTTGTTTTTCTTTAGATCCAAGTCTCTCATGAATCTCTTCATCCATATCATCTCTTGGTAAGCTTCAGTAATTGCAGTGTATTCAGCCTCCATTGTAGACAATGCAACACATTTTTGCAACCCTGATTGCCATGACACGGCTCCCCTGCAAAAGTGATCAAGAACCCCAAAGTGCTCTTCCTCTAATCAAGATCTCTGGCCATATCCTCATCAGTAAACCCCTCAAGAAAAGGTTTACCACCTCCAAAGCATCAACAAACCTTAGATGAACCACTTAGATACCAGAGAATCCACTTACCTGCATTCCAATGCTCCTTCCCCGAGTTTGCAAGATGTATACTAACCACTCCAATGCCTTTTGCTATATCCGGCCTTATACATACCATTGCATACATTAAGCTCCCTATCATCGATGCATAGCGGATTTTGGTCATCTCTTCATTCTCCCTCTCATTTGAAGGACTTTGCTTCTTGTGAAACTTGAAATAGCTTCCAAATGGCGTACTAACGAGCTTTGCATTCTTTATATTGAAATTTTCAAGTACCTTTTCAGTGTACTTTTCTTGTGATAGTAATAGCTTCTTAACTTTCCTATCATGTTTGATTGTCATCCCCAAGATTTGTTTTGTAGGCCCCAAGTCCTTCATGAAAAAGGACTTGCTTAACTTATACTTCAACCTAACAATTTTGTTAGTGTCATGCCCAACAATTAACATATCATCAACATAAAGCGACAAGATAATAAAGTCACCATCACCAAAGCTTCTAGTGAAAACACAATGATTCAAAATTGTTCTCTTGTACCCTTTACTTAACATGAAAGAATCAAACTTCTTATACCATTGCCTTGGAGTTTTCTTTAATCCATACAAACTCTTCTTTAGCTTGCTTACCATGTGCTCCTTAGCCTTGACTTTAAACCCCTTCAATTGCTCCATGTAAATCTCTTCCTCCAAATCACCATGAAGGAAGGAGGTCATGACATCAAGTTACTCAAGCGCAAGGTCCATGCTATCATCTAGACCCAACACAACTCGAATGGATGACATCTTCACAACTAGTGAGATTATCTCATCAAAATCAACGCCTTTCTTTTGCCCAAAGCCCTTCACAACCAACCTTGCCTTCTACCTTGGATGTGAATTATTCTCATCGGCCTTCAACCGGTACACCCATTTATTTCTCAAAACTCTTTTGCTTTTAGGAAGCTTCACTAACTCACAAGTATAGTTCTCATGCAAGGATTTCATCTCTCCTTACATGGCTTTCATCTATTGATCCTTATGTTCATGTGTTTGAGCTTCCACAAAGATTTCCAGTTCACCATATTCAGTAAGTGTGACATATGTAGATGAAGGGTACCTTATAGATGATTTTCTCTCTCTATCTGATCTCCTTAGTGAGCTTATCTTTCCTTGATGTGAAGGCTCTCCCTCTTCAACATCATCTTGAATAGAGTCTTCATCTTCATCTAAATCACTTCCTTTAACAAGCACATCATCAATGTCAAAATCTTCATCATCATGTTCATTATCTTGTACACCTTGTGAAGCTTGTGGAATATGGATCTTATTGAAGACTTCATGTATAACTTCCTTTGGTGGGTCATCTTTCCCAAAATCTTCAATAGTTTGAACTTCTCTAAAGACCACATCTCTACTTCTAATGAGTTTCTTGTTCTTTAGGTCCCACAATCTATAACCAAACTCATCATCACCATGCCCAATAAAGATACACTCAATAGACTTACCATCTACTTTCATCTTTATTCCTTCGGTACATGGACAAATGTCTTGCAACCAAATACCTTCACGTGTGAGTAGGAGGGATCTCTACAACTTTACACTTTCTCCTGTAGCTCACAATCCAATGCATACGAAGGAGACTGATTAATCAAGTAACAAGTTATGTTCATGGCTTCACGCCAATAGCTCTTCGAACGTTTTGCTAGAGATAGCAACTCTGAATCCTCTCCGCTATTGTTCAATTCATCTTCTCTGCCACACCATTGTGTTGAGGTGTATAAGGCATTGTCTTTTTATGACTTACACCATGTTTGCTACAATAATCCTTAAGCTTTTTTCAAGTATATTCTCCCCCATTATTGGTGCAAAGACATTTTACAAGTTCCCCTGTTTACCTCTCAACCAAGGCATAACATTTTTGAAATGTGTCAAACACTTCTTCTCTACTCATTATACCAAATCCTCATACTTTCCTAGATGTAACATCAATTAAAGTAACAAAGTATAAAGAACCTCCAAAAGACGTCTCCTCCACTAGACCACAAACATCTGAATAAACAAGATCAAGAACATTTGTTTTTCAAGTACTAGTTTTTGAAAATGAAACCTTATGTTGTTTACCAACTAAACAATTATCACAAGGGTTTAAAGTACCTTTCAAATTGGGTAGTGCTTTCTTCTTCATCAGGACCTCTAAGCCTTTCTCACTCATGTGGCCAAACCGCCGGTGCCACAAGTTAGCTGATGGGTGACATTCACCTCACACTTGGATAGTTGCCCTTCTGTTTGGTAGAGAGTACAACACTTTTTTCCACTTGCAAAGTGTGACTCATAACCTCCATCATCAATAAGGCTTGTAACTCATCATCCAAGTTCAACTCCATATTTGCTAGTTGGCTTACATTACTTTGCATCACATTCAAATGCTTTGCCACTAAACAACTTACTTTAAACTTCAAGTTCACAAGTTTCCTAATCAAGAAGGCCTTATTTCCCGCGGTCTTTCTTTCATATAAACGATGAAGCTTGTCCTAAAGAATCTTTACATAAATTTCATTAGACGTATGGTGGAATACAAAATCATCCAACTATTGTCTAATGCAAGCTATAGCTTTCCGGTTCTCTTTCTTCCAATCATCGTTCGATGTCTTTTCCAATTTCACTCTCAAAACCGGTTCAAAGAGATATGTTGAGTATAAAAGATCATACATCTTGCCTTTCCATATCATCCAATTGCACCCTTTCAAACTAATCATCCTTGTAGTGTGATGCTCCATCTTGTATAACACAAATATAGTCTATCACAACCCAAATTTTTAAAAGCCCTTTTAAATAGCATGAATGATAAGTCATGAGAATTTTTTTTCCTTACATACAAAACAAACAATTTAATTAAATATCTAGGTCATGTTAATTGGGATTCACAAATATGAATATCAAATCATATGATACTATTACACGTCTCAAAATTCAATAAGAACAGCTCATCCATCTAAGTACAAGTTCGTCATCCATATAAAAATAAATAACTAAGTTGACTCTCACGCTAAAGATACATTGTGTACCATAATTACAAAAACGAGGAACTTCATCTCATGCTCTCTTCCTAGTCTCACTTGTCATTGTCTGGAAAATCTGTAACTAGCCAAACCAAACAACCACAATGACAACAATGGAACCTCTCCGCCTTCAAGAGAAGAGCTTCCAACGGGACAAAAAGTTTTATTAATATTTTTTGGATCGGGCCAACATCACCCAATGTTAGTTGCCTACGTACTCATCAGACAACATCTCCAATGTTTTCAACAAGATCAGATCTAGACGTAGTTCTGCCTAAAACTACACTATCTTAAGAAGCATAGCATCACACATGCAATGCTTAAGTATTTTTAAACAACCTACATTTTATGTAAGTCCTTTAATCATTCCACTTGTCTAATTAAACAAGCAATATCAAATAATGTTATTAATTATCTCACAACCCTTGTTAATAATTAATACCAACAAATATGTATTCACTCATAAATAACTTGCCCCTCAAGAAATCTCTAGACAAAGGACTTCATCATTGGAGTAGACTGCTTAATAGCAACTTGACCCAAATCCTCAGGGCTCTCAATAGTCTGCTACAAGTCTGGAGAAGAGGATCCCAATTGTGCTCATGGACACAAATTAGCAAGAAGCACAAGCCTTCCATAATGCTCATACAACTCCGCTTTTCATACATACTATATGGTCTTGGGAAGACCTGTGGGAGACCCATGGTAAAGACCCTTTGTTCAATACCCAAACCGTCGTGGTGATGAAGAAGCATATTGCAATCTCCACCATTCCCCAACTCAGGGAAAAAATGCCTTGAAAGACATTACTAATGTATCATAGAATTCTCAGGTCCTTATGACTATTGACTCCTCCAAACATCTGAAACTTAGACTAAGATTATTTTCATCCAGTCAAGTATTTGCCCAACCATTGGGTCCTCTTCACCGTATGAATCGGCCCAACAAATAGCTCATCCACTGAGCTATGACTCAGAGAACATTCCATAACCACCCTCGGTTCATTAACCAAGGTAAAATTCTATGTTATGGCCCCATTCACTCCATGAACCAGTCCCAAACCCTATTGAGGGTATTTTAGTCTTTATCTTGATTAGATGTCCTCCTCTAATCCAATAACTAGTATCTCTTCATTAGTCTTTATTAACCTTATGTTACTGATATAACTTAACGCATCAATAACAAAAACATGCAACATAAATAATATGCAGACATATTAGTGCATAAATAATAAACAAAGGCCCATTGAACTCGTTTGCAAGGCTAGGGCTCAGCAGATTCAAGCCCGAGAGTGTAACCAACTCTAATGCATCATACAAGTTATGTATATAATATCCTTGTAGATTTCTACGCTGCGTTGCAGACAAGTGTAATACACTGTCTTAAACCCTAAGTATTAGGGTTATTCCCCTTGTTTCCCATGACACTGTGACCTGACAAGGTCTTTGTGTCACTTACTGGTCACACCCCTTTCCTTTTGAAGTCATTTAACATCATTCTAGGGTTCCTTAACTCTTGGTTAACTAGGTTATCCATTTCGACGGAAAGGGAATATACTACCTCTAAGGGCATTAGGGTAATTCTACAACCTAGGGTATGGTTACCTCCCTTGGGTCATTTTGGTCTTTTTATTGCCCTTCTATTGATTTTAAGTCACTGACTTCTCACAAGGCTCCACTCTTAAACTAACTCACGCTTCCTTCACACAAATGTCGGCAGTTCACTCGAAGGGTACTTCTATCATTTGGTTTAATAAGGCCTTATTGACATACAATGGGTCCAAAATTGAGCTCAAGGGTACTACATGAGTTCATGGACTCTATGTAATTTTTCTAGCGTGTGACAGGGTTGTGAACCCCTTGAACCAACCTTAGTTGACTTAAAGGTTTATGATTAACCCCAGGGGCAAAAATAGACAATTACCCCCTCACTGGGATTTTTTCTCACTATGAGGTTGATCTGTAATTAGGTTACCCATTAAGCTCTTACTGAGAGTTTTTCTCAATTTTTAAAATTACACAAAGGCCACCGAACCGAAAACCGTAAGTCAAGTAAGTGGTTTTCACATGACAATTTAACTATAAGGGGTAAAAGGGTTATTTTATAGTCTATGGGATTTTTTCCAAGACTAAAACTTAGTTAGAATACTCTCACAACTCTTTGGGTCCTTGAGTGTTTTTCTAGAATTTGTTTGACATTTTTACCCCTTGAACCAAACCCGATTCACTTCTTTTATTTTATTATATATATAGATATAAACTCAGGCCAGGTCTGTTGTTCCAGCCCAAAACGGGCCAGACTCATAGACATGTCTGCAAATTGTCTTCCTCGTGGAGATGTCTACAAGGTTACAATCACTAGAAGATCCTTCCACCAGAGAACTGTCAAATCTGCTTGCCGGATCCAAAGCAACCATTTGGTGTGGCGCCAATTCCAAATTCGAAAAACTACCTGAGAAACAATCACATCTTTTGGCCGCCAACGAGTGCAACGACCACCATGACTAGGAGCAAGGCCGGGTCTGGTCAGATCACCTCCAAGCGGTGAACCTCACGGACCCAGTCTCACTTTTGTCCAATGGCCACCGACCAGTGTTGACACTCCACACAGTCACCCTTCTCCATCCACAAACAAAACTTCTGGCGGACGCAGCAGATGCCATGGACGCAACCAAGGCAAAGGATGTCTGATTTGCTGCCCAGCGGAGAATCCGACTGACCCAGTATCCTTCGCTGGCAATTGGCTGCTTTGCATCCGCCCGAAGAAGGGCTCTGCCTTCCCTCCTTAGTGCCAAACGGCATGGCCGCGGCTGACCTCCTGGCCAGATGTGGATGGATCGCCGTCAAGAGACGATCCCCACAATGCTAGTCCACCGTTGGCAGATGGCTGTCCACCATCCGCCAAGGACAGAAACCTCTCCTCTCTGTTTCCCAGATTTAGACGTCGGTTGGTTGATGCACTGTAATAATGTTCAATAAAATAATTTTAAATTTTAAATTGCAATCCTATTTTGTGTTAAGTCATTACTTATTTAGGCTATTTATGTTTTGAATAGGTTAGTTGGACCTTAATTAAATTTACATGTCTAAAGAGGCTTCAGCAGGATTCAACTGGAAGAGGAAGTGAAGCCCAACTACCCAAAGTTACTTAAAAGTCAAGAATGAACTCATAATGGTCTAAACATGCATGGAATGGTCGAACGCAACCTTGTGGACTCGTTGGATTTAAGATTTGCATCAAGAAAACTAAATTAGGAAAGAAGCTGATTCGGATAGATTTACACAGCCATAGTATTTTGACCATATCTTTTTATGTATAATTTGAATTGATGCGATTCTGGTGGCATCGGAAAGAAGATTTTTGCGGCAACATTTGTGATGTCAGTAAGAAATTTCAAATTCCGAAGATTTGTAGGTCGAATCCGGCATGAAATCGAACAACTACTTAACTAACCCGAGGCCAGCACATGAAGAATATTTTCATTGGTTGTGATTGATACACATAAGGAAAGACAATGAGGCTGATTGGATATCCAAAGGAAGATTCAAATATACTTATTTTCTAAATAAATTATTGATTTATTCGATTGATTTAGAATCTAATCATTGGCAAAGATGCAACCAATCAGGCAATCAATTAGGATGCAATCCAGAAATATGATTTTACTTTCCTCTTTGAAGCAACCCCTTCTATTTTACCTTCTTTCTCTATTCTATTCTCTTCGTAATAGTTTTCTTTGTCACACAAGGCTTTCCCTGTAGATCGGCCTTGTTTACTATAGTTGACAAGTAAAGAAAAAAAATCTGAACTAGACTACTTCATAGTTTTAGTTTGGACGTAACAACAAATTGGCGCCATTGCCGGGGAATGCAATGTGTGACAAGAATCCATTACGAAAAAAAAACACACTCTAACTTTAATAATTCTCTAACTTTTATTTTTGTACACTAACTCTTTAAATTCAGTCATTTACTTTATGTTATTTACTTTTAGTGCTTAAATTCTATAATTTTGCTTTTTTTTTGGGATCAAACGTGTACCTCTCGATAGTGCCTTTGGCCTTATTTTGCAATTTTAATATTTGTCTATTAACTTCTAACTCTCTAACTTTTTATATTTTGTCATTATATTTTTGCACTTTTACTTTCGTTTGTTACTAAAATATATATATCTTGTTGTTGCATGTTCACATGGGTGCGTGATAATTCTGGACAATTGAAAAGAGTGAACAAATCTTTTGACAATTATCTTTATTTTGGTATAATGTAGGATCTAAGAATTAATGAGGAACTAAGAAGTGATAATGGGGATAATAATGCACAAAATGTTAAAGTTAAAACCTTGCGTGATTATTTGCAACCAACTAGATCAAGTTCTCCTTCTTACATGATTTTTCCAACTAATGTGGGTGGTTTTGAACTCAAGCTAGGTGTAACTCAATTACTACCTAAATTTCAAGACCTAGATTCAAAAAGCCCATATTTGCATTTAAAAAAGTTTGAAGAGGTTTGTGCAACTTTGTCAAACCAAAATATTTCAAATGATGTTATTAGATTAAAACTCTTTCCATTTTCTTTGAAGGAAAAAGCAAAGACTTGGTTGAATTCTTTGAAGTCAAAATCCATTGGATCATGGCAAGAAATGCAAAGAGAATTTTTGAAAATGTTTTTCCCCACCCATAGAACCAATACACTTAGAAAGAACATCATGAATTTTTCACAAAAAGAAAATGAGACTTTCTTTTAATGTTGGGAAATATTTAAAGAACTTTTGTTGTTATGCCCACATCATGGATATGAAACATGGTGTACAATTAGTTTCTTTTATAATGACTTATCTTCTCAAATGAGGCAATTTGTTGAAATGATGTGTAATTGAGAGTCTTTTAGTAAAAAACCTGAGGAAGCATGTGACTATTTTGATGTGTTAGCTGAAAATGCTCAATCGTGGGAAGATTCTAATGAATTTAAAAGTAGTCATAAAACCAAATCTAATGGGACAACTAAGGGGGCATGTTCTTTCTTAAAGAAGAGGATGATGTCTAAAGCTTCTCAAAAATTACAAGATATTTGTAGTATATGTGAGAGTGATGAACATCAAACATAGATTGTCCAACAATCCCTGCTTTTCAAGAAGTGTTACATACTCAAGAAAGTGCTATGACTACTTACAAAAGGCCTTTCTCTTCTCCTTATTCTGAAACTTATACTCCTAATTGGAGAAATCATCCCAACTTTAGTTGAAGAAATGAGTCTAATGTGCAGGTACCCTCTTCTTCCTCAAATTATGTTCCATCACATAAGAAGACTCTTGAAGACACATTGTTAACATTTATGAAAAGTCAAGCAGCAATCAATAACCAAACAATGTAAGTCATCAATAACTTGAAGACTTCTATCACTCAATTGACTACAGCTTTGAGCACTCAAGAAAAATGGAAATTTCCTTCTCAACCTCAACCCAATCCTAAAGGTCAATTTATAATTAAAAATTTAAATTCTTCAAGTTCACAAGAAGAACATGCTAAGTCCATCACCACTTTGAGAAGTGGAAAAGTCATTAACAAAGACATTCTAATGAAGGTTGTTGAATCTAAGGAGTCTTTGCATTCTAAACATGGTGATGAACTTGACTACTCTGATTGTGTTGCTCCAATTCCTCCTCTTTTTCCTCAAAGGTTACAATTTTCTTCTAAATTGGTGCCAAATGGTGACATCTTGAAATTTTCAAATAAGTGAAGATTAACATTCCTCTCTTAGATGCCATTAAATAAATTCCATCTTATGCTAAATTTTTGAAAGACCTTTGTACAATCAAGCATAAGATGCATTTTTTACAAAACAAGTGCAATTTTGCAACAAAACACCCCATCCAAATATAAAGATCCTGGTTGTCCAACCATATCTTGTATAATTGGGAATTATAGAGTTGAAAAAACTTTACTTGATCTTGGGGCAAGTGTTAATCTCTTACCTTATTCTGTTTATGAACAATTGGGACTTGGTGAATTGAAGCCCACAAGTATTACACTTCAACTTGCAGATCACTCAGTTAAAACACCAAGAGGAATTGTTGAGGATGTGCTAGTACAAGTAGAAAAATTTTACTTTCCTGTTGATTTTATTCTTTTGGATACACAACCAGTTTTGAATGTTTGTACTCAAATTCCTGTCATATTAGGCTGCCCATTTCTTGCTACTTCTAATGCTCTTATTAATTGTAGAATTGGTGTTATGAAGCTTTGTTTTAGAATTATGATTTTGAAACTGAATATTTTTAATATTTGCAGGCAACCAGGAGATGATGATGAGGATGTGTATGAAGTGAATCTTTTAGAAAGTCTTATTGATGACATGGCTACTATTTCTTTATTTTCTAACACTCTTGAAGCATGTCTTTCTTATTTTAACTTTGATGATGATGTAATGATTAATGATGTAAATGCCTTGTTGGAGTCAACTCCATTATTGGATACTGATAGGTGGAAGGCCCGCTTTAAGGAGTTACCTCCTTCTAATAGCGCTCCTCTCCCCTCAAGTGTCCAACCACCCAAGATAGACTTGAAACCCCTCCCTACTGAACTTAAATATGCTTATTTTGGTGAGGGAGAGACATTTCCTGTGGTTGTCTCTTCAATGTTGGATAGGGAGCAAGAGCATAGGTTGCTCGAAGTCCTTAGAAATCACAAGAATGTCATTGGGTGGACCATTGCTAATATCAAGGGGATTAGTTCCTTGATTTATACACATAGGATCTTCATGGAAGAAAATGCAAAACCTGTGAGACAAATGCAACAGAGGTTAAACCCCAACATGAAAGAGGTAGTGAAGCAGAGGTCCTAAAATTATTGGATGTGGGTATCATTTACCCCATTTCTAACAGTCCATGGGTAAGTCCAACCCAAGTTGTCCCCAAAAAGTCTAGAGTGACAATGGTAAAGAATGCTAATGATGAGTTAATTCCCACTAGAGTCACCACCAGTTCAAGGATGTTCATAGATTATAGAAAATTGAATTCCGTCACTAGGAAAGACCACTTCCCCTTGCCGTGCATGGACCAAATCCTAGAGAGGGTGGCTGGTCATAAATTTTATTGTTTTCTATATAGTTATTTAGGATATAATCAAATTGAGATTGCACTTGAAGATCAAGAAAAAAAAACCTTTACATGTCCATTTGGTACCTTTGCATATCGAAGGATGCCGTTTGGATTATGTAATGCTCCTGCCACATTCCAAAGGTGCATGATGAGCATCTTTAGTAACATGGTGGAGCTATTTTCGGAAGTTTTTATGAATGACTTTTCTATTTTTGGTGATATTTTTTATGATTGTCTAGATAACTTAGAAAAAGTTTTGGTGAGATGTGAAGAGAAAAATCTAGTTTTAAATTGGAAAAAGGGTCATTTTATGGTTACTACTGGAATAGTTATTGGTCACATTGTTTCTGTGCAGGGAATTCAAGTGGACAAGGCAAAAATTGAATTGATTGCTAATTTGCCTAGTCCAAAGTCCATAAAAGATGTTAGATCCTTTCTAAGGCATGCTAGTTTTTATAGAAGATTTATCAAGAATTTTAGTGTGATATCTAGACCATTATGTAATCTTCTATCTAAAGAGCATTCTTTTGAGTGGTCGGATGCATGTGAAGAAGCTTTCACAAAGCTTAAGAACATGTTAGTGTCCGCACTCATCATGCAACCCCCAGATAGGACCCTTTCTTTTGAAATTAGTGATGCAAGTGATTATGCCGTTGGGGTTGTTTTAGAGCAAAGGAAAGATAAGAAACCTTGCGTAATTCATTATGCAATTAGAACTTTAAATAGTGCACAAATAAACTACTTCACCACTGAAAAAGAACTTCTTGCTATAGTATTTGCACTTAACAAATTTAGATCCTATTTGATTGGCTCTCAGATTATCATTTTTACTGACCATGCAGCTTTGAAGTACCTTTTGAGCAAACAAGATACAAAGCCCAAATTGCTCTGATAGATACTCCTACTCCATGAGTTTGATCTCACAATCAAAAACAAGAAGGGAGTAGAGAATGTGGTGGCAGACCATCTTTCCAAATTGAAATTTTCTGATTCTTCAAAAAATATTCCAATCCAAGACACATTCCCCGATGAACAACTTTTTGTCGTCTCACATCCTCCATGGTATGCCGACATTGCCAACTACTTAGTGACAGGTAAAGTTCCCCACCATTGGTCTCCTCAAGATAAAAAGAGATTCTTTACCGAGGTAAAGCATTTCATTTGGGACGACCCCTATCTCTTTAAGTACTGCCCAGATCAAATAATAAGGAGATGTGTTTCTGATTCTGAACAAGTAAGTATCATCTCTTTTTGTCATTCTGAAGCATGTGGTGGTCACTTCTCCTCTAAGAAGACCACCGCTAAAATTTTGCAATGTGGTTTTTATTGGCCAACACTTTTCAAAGATGTTCATGAATTTTGCAAAACTTGTGAAAGGTGTCAAAAGTTAGGAGCCATATCTCGTCGAAATATGATGCCCCTTAACCCCATATTGGTTATTGAGATTTTTTATTGTTGGGGCATTGATTTCATGGGACCTTTTCCTCCTTCTTTTGGCTATGTTTACATTTTAGTTGTCGTCGATTATGTTTCCAAGTGGATTGAGGCCGTTCCAAGCAAAACCAATGACCACAAAGTCGTTGTGCGTTTTTTAAAAGAAAATATATTTTCAAGGTCCATTATAAGTGACAAGGAGCCACATTTTTGCAATAAGCCTTTTGAGGCTTTGATGAGGAAGTATGAGATTACCCATAAAGTAGCTACCCCTTATCACCCACAAACAAGTGGACAAGTTGAGATTTCTAATAGGGAAATTAAATATATTTTACAAAAAACGGTAAATCCAAATGGTAAAGATTGGTCTTTACGGCTAACCGATGCTCTTTGGGCTTACCGTACCGTTTTAAGACCCCAATTGGCATATCTCCTTACCGTTTGATTTTTAGAAAAGCTTGTCACTTGCCTGTGGAGTTGGAACATAGGGCATATTGGGCAATCAAAGCTTTAAATTTTAACTTTGATAAGGCTGGCTTAAATAGACAATTGAAAATCAATGAGTTAGAGGAAATTCAACGTGATGCTTATGAGAGTTCAAAACTTTACAAAGAGAGAATGAAGGCCTTTTATGATAAAAACATTTTACGAAAAACTTTTGAGTCATTTCAAAAAGTTTTATTGTACAACTCTAGACTTCATCTCTTTCTAGGAAAACTAAGATCACGTTGGACAAGTCCTTTTACTGTAAAAATTGTTTTTCCTTATGGAACAATTGAAATTGAAAACCCAAAAAATGGTGATGTTTTTAAAGTTAATGGCCAACGTTTGAAACTATTTTTAGACCATTTTGTCCCTGAAGTGGAGTCTACATCTCTTGAAAATCCAAATTATGAGGGTTGATTTTCTTTTCATGATTTTTCCCAAAAACACAAAAAAAGAATTTGCATTCAGAACAATGTTTAGTTTAGGTTTGGGGTGTACAAAGATATTTTTTTATGTTTTTTAGTTTTGCTTAAAAAAATTAATGAGATTTATTTTATTTTATGTTTTCGCTTATTTACATTTATTCTTATTCTAGACATGTGACTTTATTTAATGACATCAGACTACTTAGAGTATGACTTGACAGAATTAATGATTTTGAGTTCTGATTACTTTATATTGGTTTCTTGTGCTCCTATTTTGAAAAAAAACAAAGCATGACATTTGCCTAAGTAAGAATTCGAGCCCTTGATTATGGTCTTACATTTTAGTGGATATCATTGAATCTAAGTAATTATTTTCTTATGAGAGTAAAACTTTAGCATGATCTAGTAGTATTCATGTTATCATCATAGAGTTTGGAGCTTCACTATTCTTGGTTTGTAGAACAGTCGAGGACTTTCTATTAATACAATTCAAGTTGATTGTATAATGTGCTCAAGAAAAAAAAATATATGTGGAAAAAAGAATGAAAAATTGTAATGAATTAAAGTCACTCTATTGAGTAGTTTGGGACTCGGCGTGCCTCACTAAACATAAGGTGTTCGAGTCAAAAGGTAGAGTTGACTAATTTATGATATGCATAGCCTTGAAGCCTATTTGGTTTAAGTTATTAAGCCTAAGGGGTGTTTTAACACCTAATACCCTGAGCCAACTGGATTGGGAGTCACTGGCCTAACACTTGTTACATGGATCTTATAGAAAGCTTAAAAGGCTAAGCCTTACACATGTCATGTGAGATGAGCATAAAATTCTAGTAGGATACTATGCAATTATATCTTGAATGAGTTGTCAGGTGATCTAGGGTGTTTTACTTTTCAAGGAAGGTTTTGCATGATTCTCTATTATAATTTCTTGAAGATGAATGGATGTCAATGCCTATTTTTTTTAGTGTTAAAATTGAAATTGCTAAGTGGACATGAGACACATTGAGTTGTTCGATTCATGAGATTGGGATTGTATAATTACTTGGCAATGTCTATTTTTCTAAAACTATTATGTATGTATAAGTACTTGCCACCAATATGAAGTTATTAGAATGAATTATTGTTTAAGAAGACAAGTTGTATTATGTATGATTGATTTTACTAAATGAAGTCACATGTTTTGGAGGAGTTGATTTGTAAATTTTATGTGGTTTTAATTTTTATTTATCATTGAAATTTTAAATTTTGTGCGTATATTCACTACAAACCCTCACGAGACATAACTCGTCCACTAGTGTAAACTAGGGGTTTAAAGGCTTGTTGCATATGCTAAATGCAATTGAGATTTCCAATGGAAGTGGAGTAGTTAGTTTTGTTTTCTATTGTTTTAATTTTTGTTTTGCACGAGGACTAGCAAAAAGTAGGTTTGGGGGTATTTGATGCACTAAAATAATGTTCAATAAAATATTTTTAAATTTCAAATTGTAATCATATTTTGTGTTAAGTCATTGCTTATTTGGGTTATTTATGTTTTGAATAGGTTAGTTGGACCTTAATTGAGTTTACATGTCTAAACAGGCTTCAACAGGATCTAACTGGAAGAGGAAGTGAAGTCCAACTATCCAAAGTTATTTAAAAGTCAAGAATGAGCTCATAATGGTCTAAACATGCATGGAATGGTCGAACACAACTTTATGGACCCGTTGGATTTATGATTTGCATCAAGAAAACTAAATTAGGAATGAAGCTGATTCTGACAGATTGACATAGCCATAGTATTTTGATCATATCTTTCTATGTATAATTCGGATTGATACAATTCTAGTGGCATTGGAAAGAAGACTTCCGTGCTACACTTGTTATGTCAGTAAGAAATTTCAAATTCTGAAGATTTGTAGGTCGAATCCTACATGAAATTGTATAGCTAGTTAACTAACCCGAGGCCAGTACATGAAGAATATTTTCATTGGTTGTGATTGATACATATAAGGAAAAACAATGAGGCTAATTGGATATCTAAAGGAAGATTCAAATATACTTATCTTCTAAATAAATTATTGATTTATTTGATTGATTTAGAATTTAATCATTGGCAAAGATGCAAACAATTAGGCAATCAATCAGGATGCAATCCAGAGATATGATTTTACTTTCCTCTTTGAAGCAACCCCTTCTATTCCTATAAATAGAGGGGTGGATGTGATAGATGGATCATCCCCTTGTCTTTGGAGTTCTTTTCTCCTATTTTTCTTCTCTACTTTTGTATTTTTTTATTTTTAGTTTTATTGTAATGGCTTTCTAAGCTCTCAAGCTAAAGCTAAGAATGAAGCTTGTACTTGAGGTTTAATGGATACTTTGATTTAAGTAAGTTTTTTATCATTTTAATTTGATATTTTATATTTAAGAAGTTTATAATCTATATAATTATTTGATTCGGCATTGACGAAAGGCACGCCGAATGTTTATAACTCCCTGTGATTATATACTTAATGTTTTCACATAGTAAACAATCAATTACTATTGTTCTATTTCAAAGTTCGTTAAAAGATAAATTTTTCGATTGAGATAAATTTTTATTTGATCTTAATTGAGTTATCAATTAAATCAAATATACATTAAAGATTTATTATAAGTAGATTTCCGATGCCTTAGTACTTTCTCTTTAATTTTTTCTTATTCTCTATTATACCTTCTTTCTCTATTCTATTCTCTTCATAATAGTTTTCTTTGTCACATAAGGCTTTCCCTGTGGATTGACCTTGTTTATTATAGTTGAGAAGTAAAAAAAGGAAATGTGAACTGGACTAGTTCATAGTTTTGGTTTGGACATAACAACACCGGTGCAGCCATTTTCACCAGTTGTGACTATTCTTTTGCACCACGTAGAAATGGTGACCATATTAATGTAATGAAATTAATACGAAGCTGGAAATCTTACCTCGCAAAATACCCATGTTTGTCGTCGATCCATCGCCGCCAACACCTCATTGGAATCTCACCAGAAAATTCTAACGACTCCTCCTCCTTAGCTTAATGGTCAAAAGATCCCCCCTAAGAGCCCTAATTATCTATTTATAAGCGTAGAGATTAGGAACCCTAATCCCTCTTGGAGTTGGGCCAAAACTCCCCCAATTAGGCCACTTAATTGGTCCCTTAAAATATAATTTTGAAAAATTAATTAATCGAGCCCGTAAAATGACTTAATGGCTGATTTACGCATCCAATTTGGGTAAACGGACCTTGCACGCTATATATAACTTCAAACAATCATATCTCCCTCATTCGAACTCCGATTAGTGCATTCTTGGTGACATTTCGAAGCTCTTTCTATCTACTTTCCATCCATATATGTTTCAGCCACAAATTCTAAACAATGATCAATTTATTCTAACAAGGAAGTCAATGGGTTATATACCCTAATTTCCACGTGGTTGACTTCAAAAATTTAGAAAATTTCCGGACATTACATAGTCTTTAACCTTGGCTTTGACTCTACTTGTTGGGAAAATTACACTACTTTCATCTTCTTTCTGCTAGCCAAGAAACAAAATAAAGAACAAGTTTACACACACAAAGATAGTCTAAGTGTGTCCTCTACACTTCCCAAGCGTAGGATATGCAAGTTAACGCACCTACAAAGCAAGTTTTCAAATGAGGTGATTCAACAAACACATGGAATGCACAATATTTTATGTGGTTTACGGCCAAATAAAAGGTTATATTCACGAGGTTTATATAGACGAACTTCACTATAAAGGATGGGGATATATTCTACTTTGTAGAGATTACAAAATTAAGGATCAATACCCTCTTCACATACAAGGGAGATATCTCACCTAAAGTGGAAAAACAAAGAAGAAATGAGAAAGGTTTATCAACAAGAATCACCTTGATGTCTTCTCTATGCCAAGAGGAATAACTTAAGCTTGAAAAGCTTCCTCCTTTCCGTCTCTTTCTTCATTTAAGAAAACCCACTTTCTTGCTCTTCAAATTCTCTCTCCGAAGTCCTTGGCTCTACCTCATCCCTTTTCAAAAGGGAACCCCTTCTTTTAAGAAGTATAGGCTTATTACCAAAAAGCCCCTTCACTTACTCAATCACAGTTAAGCCCAAAGTGGGCTAAGTGATGGGTCACCACATGAAGAGGGAATACCATCAATGGGCTGCACAAGAGGATATACACAACACTTCCTGCCTCAATAAGCATACGAACCGAACAGAATTTTTTTTTCTACTGGCAAGAGTTTTTGCTTTGACGGTGGTGCTTTTGGCGATTCAGATCCGTCCAGCAGTTGTTAAACCACCAGTGGGGGCAGTGATTGAAGAGCTTGGGCTCTCCTTTGTAGTTGACTTCACCAAGCTTCATCTCACGCCAACCATTTCTATTGCCACTCTCCTCTGGCAGATTGAGCAAGGCATCGTGGCCTCATGTTCTGAAAGCCACCCTACTTTTTAGGCACTAGGGAAACCTAGGAGGAAGATGACTCGAGAGCGTTTTTATTGCACATGTTTCTCTTTCAACACGTCAGACATGGGCCAGATCTAGATTTTGCAGCACCTCCTCCGTTGCAAATTTGCCGTACCCACTTCTTCTATAATTGACTAAGACTTGTTTCCTTTTCCTTCGTGTCGACTCTATGGGAAGAGTTTTTCTTGTTCTACTCTAACATTGAGTCTAATATAAGAAATGCATAAGAGCTCTTAATAACAATGAGCCCAATATAAAAAATGTATAGGAGCCCTAAAAAACACTTCCTGGCTTTGGTTAGCCCTTCAGCCTTTGTGTCCATCACAGCTTACAAGATGCAGCCTTTTGTTTTGATTTAGGCCTTTTGTTCCAATTTCAGCCACAACACTACTTTTTTTTCTTTAGTGGGTTTGTATACTCTGGACTTTTTTACGAGTCCACTGCATTTGGGTTTAAACCAGCAGTCTAGTTTTTTTGCACGTTATTTTGTGGGTTTGCAAAATGAGTGCACGTATATCTGAACTTGTAGGCAATGTTATTGACAAATATTTTATATTTTATGCGGGTCTTCTGCAGTTCCACAATCGGACCTGTGTGCCCTTTTCTAAGTGTCATTGCATCTATTCCGTTTGTAGAGCCGCATGCTTTAACAATCTTCACTGAATAGCTTAGTAGGCTCAAATGATGTTATCCGTTGCAGTTGTGTTTTGTGCGTCTTCGTTCCTCTATCGCAAGAACGAAGACCACCTCAAGGATAGGGTAAAGTAAAAACGAAATGAAATATTATAATATGCCCTACGGGTCAAGTCCTACCTTTAAAGTCTATTACAATTAAAATTTATTTATTAATAATAATATTAAGGTAATTAAGAAGTTATTCATATTTGGCTTAGGCTAAATTAGAAGCCCATTCTAATGAGAAATTCTATTAATATTAGAGTTCTTAATTAAGAGCTATAATTATGCATAAAAGTTATGCCTTAATTAATCATTCAAAAACTCATTTAAAAATTTATATTAATTTTAACTATCACTCAATTTTTCTTGTCTCTTTCTCTTTAGTTTGGCCTGTATAAACATCAATTTACAACATAAACATCATTAAATAATAAGGTAAATCGAGTTGTGCAAGTAATTCATAATCTTTTATTTTTAAAATATGTAAAATTTTAAAACCCTAACCCTAATTATTTTTAATCAGTAATCACGGGTTAGGCAGATTAGATATATGGGTCAAGTTGAATTTTCACAGCCCTTGGCTGATTAGGCACTCCACTATCTCTCGAATCCAAATCACAGTAGCTCATACAAGTGGGGAGCAAAGAAAAGCGAAAAAATAAAATTTAAATCATACAGCAATAGGTAAAACTAATAATACAATTGCAATCTAAATCAATTATTTCATTTTATAGAAAAATGGTTGTTAACAGAAAGGAAAAAATCAAAAACACTACTCGCAGCATTTACAAATTCTCAACATTTTATACATTCTTGAGCCTTTGTAAACTGGCTTTGTATGTCTATCCTTCGCTGGTACTAAAAAACGTTTAGCTCTGTTCTTTCTGGATTCCCTTTAAATGAGATAAGTGCAGTGTCTGAAGTATCCGCCCTAGATTAGGCTGATAAAATGCCATCATTAGAAAAGATGTATCAAAATTCAATGAAAAAAAAATTTTAATAAAAGAAAAAGGTGAGAAAGGTGTAATAGAGATAGGATGTACATATTATCTACCAATCTTCAGAGTATCCTTCGAAGCCTGATGCTCCATAAAAGTTTCAAGAGATGGACCCATCTCATGAACTAACTTTACAGACTCTGAAAGCCGATTCAATAGGTTGAAGAGGGCAATTACTTCATTTCTTTGCAACTGAAGCTGTAAATATATTAAATGCTGGCCATCAGTACACTATAAGTAACATGTAACATCAAGGCAGCCAATAGCCATAAAACGTCAAGCCTCACTAAAACCAAAAAAATGTTACAAGTATTTCCGTTCTTGAATTTCCTGGCACATGTCCAATAGGCATCAAGAAAATAACAATACAGGAATTCAACCATCATCACCAAAAAAAAGATACAAAAAAGTACAAATACATCAAAATATTGTTTACTGATTTTTTTATTATAAATTATTAACATTTTAAATGTTCATCCTTCAAGAATACTTCCACAAATATGCAATCCTTTAACTTGAAAATACAAACTACGTAAGTGCCAAAAAAGGTTTAGAACCTTCATCTTATGAATTTCAACAAAGACAGATAAAATACCAAAAAAGCATAACAAATAAAAATATTTCAAAGTTTCAGAAGAACATCTGTGCCAAATATCTACTTTACTTTACCTAAATTTCAAATTATGACAAAACATGAATATAGCTTCAAATCATTCCCCCAACAAAGAAGATATCCAGATTATAGAATATTTGCATACACTAGAAGCAGGTAACAAACATATTATAAAGGAGAAGAGCCAAAAATACATTATTGCTATTGACCAAATGATGATGCATCAGTCTATACATGATGAAAAAGCTGAATGGAAAATAACATAATCAAACTAAATTTCTGAAACAAAGCAACTTACAGGTGGATCCATGCGATCAAGGCCATCAACAGAGAAAAGAATCTTCAATGCCGTCCCAAGGCCTAAAACCTGAAGCTTACCCCAAAGTCGGCATTTCTCACATCCAACACAATCCATCAAAGCACTGGAATACAAACATAGAGCTGCATTTAGATGAAAACCAGAAACTTTAGTAGTTTATAAAGCTAAATAAGATTGAGAACAAACCTGATATTTCTAAACTGTCTCTGCACATCCTGTTTTAGCTGTGGCCCACTTTGGCCTTTCCATAATTTGGCTTCATCAAATGGTACTGGGCATGAGTCTTGTAGCTTGGGATGATACACTAGTTGCTTTACTAAGGATTGGGTTCTTAGATCATCTGTGAGATTACCAGTTTCATATTCTGCTTGCTCCAAATAATCAGCTGCCTGATAGAGTATTTGAAAAAATTATAGAAGTCATACAAAACAGATACGATATCCAAGGAGATACACATAAGTGAATTGTAATACATAAGAAACTCCTTCAATATATAAGAAACTCCGCCATTCCAACTGTGCAAGTATCCAGGGACCACAGATAGAGTAAATACTCTCCAGAAAAATATTACATGGGGAGAAAAGAGATATTCCCAATTGAATACATGGAAGTCAAGGTTGGAGAGGAAAGGCCAAAACACAGTTAAAGGAATAATTGAAGTATGGGTTCACAGTTTTAGAAAAAAAATACTGAAAAGTTGCGAACATTTATATAAGAAAGGCACATGGCATTAGACACAAAACTAATAACTCAACAAGTACATTAAGGCAGAAATGCAATATAATGGCTGTCCTTTGTAAGGAATGAGTTTCCATTCTAACCTTTGTTACCGCCCGAAGAACAAAGAGGAAAGTGAAGTACAAATTCTTGACACGGTCTGGATATTTTAGTACACGGTCATACATCAGCTCAAGATTTTGACCCCACTGTCATTGAGAATGAGAAAAATAATAAGCCATTAAATAGTCTAATACATAATCACGATCGTACTAATACTCAAGAAGTGCCTTTAACCTACAATTTGGGGCCAGCAACATGGATCTTATGCCTCCACTCAATAATATATGTTATACAAAACTCAGTATAACTACTAATCAAAATAACAGATGTAATATAAAGCTAATAAGTCAGTTGTTATTTCAGCTCATTAAAACTGAAAGCTTAAAGTAAATACCATGTTGGTGGCTTCATCAAGAAGGTAATCAGCAGCAATGTGTATGGATATGGAGGAATGTAGTCCAGAAATCAACTTATACAAAACTCTCTTTTCTTGGCAAAACTCTCCAGATGGATCTGTGTAACGTAATTCAATGAATACAGCTATACAGTTAGCACGAAAGTACGACTTACAGAAAGAAACTAAAAGAAATATATTTCAGCATCCAGTCAAACAATTAGGCTAAAATGAAATAAAAAATTGATATAAGAAGGGATTTCACTGAGATAATAAATAAATAAAAAGGAAAAGCTATAGATGTTGCAAACAGTCCTCAAATGAACTACTGACAAACCAGAAAATTTTAATTAAATTTTATTTCATTTAATAAAAAATGTGGAAAAGAACTCTGGAGGTGTGAAACATCCAACCTCCCATAAGGCAGTTACACAAACCTGCAATAAGCATCCGTGCAAAACCCACTAGAAAGAAATTTTCCACACTCAAAATGTCAAATAAAGCAATTAAGATGTCGTATGCAACTCCAAATGGCTACAATTTCTAAGAGTGGCAACTTTTAGGAAATACAAACTATTTAATTATAGTCGGGATAAATCATACTAGCCAAGCAATCAGCCCATATAATTACAATTTACAAATGTAAATACAACATAATCAGAATTAAACATGTTCATCGGACATTAAAGTAAGGCCTCACATTTTGGACAATTTTCTGTGTAAATTGCATCCCAAATTCTTCTGGCTGATGGACCTGCATAGCCTGTATATCGTTCTGGGTTCAGTTGAAGATTGACATAAGTCATCTCAGCTGCAAAGGAAGAAAAACCAAGTATTAAACATTGAGGGAAGTAAATTTTAAAAAATAAACAGAAGTGCAATCACACACTAAGAATAAGAAAAAATCAAACCATTGTCAGTCTCATCATCACTTGTCCATGGGTTATCCACTACAGCCCATCCCCTAAAAACCTTACTATCCAGAGTTCGGTCAACAGTAGCCTCCGGTTTTCCTTCCTGGCACATCAAATCATCAGAAGGACGGCCACGAGCAGGCTTCTTGAATGGCTCAGGAAATTCATTCTCAGGGCATTCACAGACGCTGCAATCACGCAGTCGGCACATACCATCGTCTGGCCAGAATTGGCAGTCACACCAAAGTTTTACCTAGTATTTTAGATATGATGAAAACTTTAATCAGTCCACTTATTGAATTTCGATCTGCACTTCATTAGACGAAATAATAAGCATTCTCAATCAACAAATTAAGAGAATGAAGTTCGATATCCAACAACCCAATAACCATTTCATGAGCACGAGATACATTCCAAAATCCCATTTTTGATGCTCGTTTTTCCCAATTTAAGTCATTTTGTCAAAACAAACAATAAATTCATGATCTCATCAAATGTCGGAATTCATGATGCAATTTTGATTATTTCTCTGTAATGTTTTAAAAATAGAAAAAAAAAGAATAGGTAATCTGACCTTGAAATAACGGAAAAAGGGAACTGTAACGAGTTCTTGGAGG
This sequence comes from Saururus chinensis, assembly GCA_035235625.1. Lineage (NCBI taxonomy): Eukaryota > Viridiplantae > Streptophyta > Magnoliopsida > Piperales > Saururaceae > Saururus > Saururus chinensis. The sequence goes on along the minus strand of CP141144.1, from coordinate 37,311,205 downwards.
ATCGGATGCAGAGCTTCTTTGTTCAGACTGTCGACAGTCTCGTAATCACAACAGCAGTCCTCGACAATCCCCGTGTACTTCCTCGAGCCCTGCACGATCAATCAAACCACAATCCATGAAACATCCCAAAGACCCATCAAAACCCTGAAAAGAAAAAGAAACAGAGAGAGAGGTGGGGAAGGGGGAGAAGCAGAAACTCACGGAGCACTCGCATGGCTTGTGGGCGGCGTGGAGGCCGAAGAGCGAAATCTTGGGGAGGTTGCGGTAGGTGACAGCAGTGGCGAAGAGGACGGAGATCGCGGCGGCGACAAGCCAGCCCCATTTCCACCTGTGCCCCTGCTCCCGCTCCTTCCCCATCCTTTTTCCGGCCAACTCTCGGACAAAGCCGACGTGAACGAGGCGACGAAATTGGCGAGAAACGCGGATTCGGAGAGACGGTCAGACAGCCGGGAGAAATTCCGGGAATTTAAAAGGCCGGTCCGAGTGGAAAACGGGGATTTCGCTTAGCATTGAAGGTTTGATTTCAGCAGTGGGAATTCGGAAGGAAATGGGAATTCCGGTGGGCGCCGCCCGGACGCGGAATTGACCATTCACGAGTGAGAAGCATTTTTTTAAAACTGGCAAGTCAAAACTTACGAAGCATTGCCCAGTGCCCACGCTAGAGTCCGCCTCGGGTCTTTCACGCTCATTGGTGATTTGGGCAGAAATCCTTCACTCCCGATTTGCTTCAAAATTAAACAAATCATTTTCATTCTCTATGTGTTAATGCCCCTTAATTTAAGAGTGTTTTTTAAGTCCGGGACCGGTCTGCGAGTTCCATACCAGGGTTCAACCGGTCTTAGTTAAAAATTTGGGTTGTCGTTGGGGTTTGAGGCCGGTTATTTTAACTTAGCTGGTGGAGCCAGTGACTCGGACGATTCGGGCCAATTCGGGTTGTAAAAAAACACTTTTCCGCCATGCTGCCACACCTTCTCCTCTCCCATCATCTACCTCTCTTTCTCGCAGCCCCTCCTCTTCGTCCCATCCTCATTGATGACGGCCTCCACCCTTCTCTCTTCTACCTTGGTTCCAACTTGCCCTTCTCCCGTCTTCCGCCTCCACTCACACTGCCTCATCTCTGCTCTCCCCTCCTCTCCTCTCCTCTCTTCTCTTCTCTCCTCTTCAACTCCCATGCAGCAATACGCCATTCCCATCGCGATTGTTGGGCATGACGTAATGGCTTGTGTACAGACCAGGTTCCTGAGAAGAGTCGCCTTCTACTTTCCAATCACCAGCTGTATGCCTGTATCATGGAGAAGGGGTCGGAACTAGGCCTCTAGGGAGGGGAAGCCTGGGTGCTCAGGGCTGGGTCAGGGCCAAGCCGTTGGGCAAGAGGGAGTGGCCAAAAGAGGGGATTGATAAAGGGGGTAGAGGGGAAAGAGAAGGAGAGTCACTTGAGAAGGAGGCATTAGGGTTAAGTCAGGTTGATTCGTAGTTGAAACGGCCTGAACACCCTTTTTAAGACCGTCTAGGCTGAGTTTTGAAATACTACATTTAGTTGACTTTTTTCTTTCTTTTGTTGGGTTACTATAATTTCTTTTGTTGGGTTATTGCAAGAAAAACATATTGTGCCTATGCATTAATCAAGTAACATCCTGACCCACAAACTTAATACGATATTCTTTTCTAAATAAAGTGCATCCAAATCTGTATACGGATGCTCTGTTGTAGGTGCTACCTCCTACTGAGGTTGCTACTCATCCAGTCCTACTAGCTACAATCTCCTAGTGTTACATCATCCTCCTAACGAAAATAGGTCTCATGCCGACTAATGTAGGATCTCCCTTGTCTATACTCAAACGAACATATATAAAGATCTGATATAGAATGTATGTATATGGAAACTTCTCGTCCGTATGACCATGCAAAAAGGTCATAATCTTTTCCAAAAACGATAGAAGGAAGATCCAGCTCCATATGTGGCTCCAACAAAAGAAATAGAATTTGCATCTTTGTACGATCCACTCTCTCTTTCCCAGCGCTCTAGATGTACTATTGAGATGTTACATTTAGCAAGCAATAGTTATCTATCAAAGAATGTGCAAGGAGTGAGATATCGAGGTTTTGGCCACGTGGTAGTCTAGTAATGTCACTATTTGACAGAACTAAAATCCACAAAAGTCAGGATAACATAAAGCTAACCTATCTCTCGTAATGAATATCAGCAATGATCTAAGGAATAGCTTTAATAGTTGTGTCACTAATGACACCTACTAAAACATCCTCTCCGTCAAAACAATATAGAGTACCATTGACAAACAAGGTGGGGGTAGATGGGCTTATCGAACGTAGAAATGGTCTTAAAGTATACCATCTAGTAAGGTCTCTACTCTAACCAATCCATAGCATAATGGTCAGCAATATGCATAAGACTATGCTCACATCGTAGTGGTCTAACCCTATCATTGGACCCACTCGCTTCCTCTGGGTCTCTTGATCCCAATCTGCTCATAGTCTTTTGCTTCTTCGCTCTCCCAATCTAAATTTATGGCAGCAAAAATAAATCATAGGGCTAAACATAACTAAGAACCGATCATTTAGCAATAAAAAAACTCATTGAAATAAAAATTAATGTTCAATTTTTTAGATTTAATTGAAACCCTAAAAGAAATTATTGTCCGATTGACTCCAAATTTTAATACAAAGTAGATCTCAATGCCTAGATCAAAGTTCATAACCAGTGTTAAGTCCAATTTTGATTGCAAATGCTCAGTTTTTTAAAAGGCTGAATTTTATGACTTTTCTAGAATCCAATTTTAAAAATTTGTGAAATCTCAATGTTTAATTGTTCAAATCGCTTGAAAATTTAGACAAAGATACATCAAGCTATTAGAAACAATTCTAGTAGTTCAAAATCATTGACATTGGCTTCAATAACTTAAAAATAAAAAATTTCGATAAAGGACATATAATGGCCATTGAGTACTAAATGTGCCAATAGACGATGAAAATCGATTAATCTTCACACAAATCAAGCCTAAATAACCTCTAGAAGCCTTTTTGCACTCTTTTTGACTTTTTTTGCTTTTAAAAGACATGGGGCGTGAAAATGGAGACCAACAATTGAGCAATCTTGATTTTTTATTATTTTCTAAAAATTCAAAAAATTGCAAAGAAATTCCAATAAATCACATAAACTAAATGAAATTGTTTTCCATCAAAATAAGAATTTTCTTATCATTAAAATTTAAAATAAAAAATAAAACATTCAAACAATCAGTGTTAAGCTCTCTTTGACGAATTTTCATTAATTCTCTCTTAATCTGAGTCTATCCACATATTATGACTATTCATATTTTGCCTTAAATTAGTCAATTCTATTGGTATGTGATTGTCAATTTTTTTATTTTGACACTTTTATTATTTTTTATTTATTTTTAGTAAAAATCAACCATATTTTAATTATTGTCTCTTTTAAGCCTGAATCTCGTAAAATCACTTTTATTCAATTAAGTCAAATTTGTTAAGACTCTAGCAAAGAAAAAGTTCACATTTTAAACTTTAGCTAGAATCTATGTACATTTTCTTCCAGAAAGAGAAAAAAAATAAAATCCCAATAATGAACATGTCCATGCCTTTTTTCCGAGCTATTATATTTTTCCTCTATTCAATTTCCTAGGGCTTGACTTTACTAAATCCTCTCAACTTGCATCATTATTTTTTAAATTTTTTTCATTTTTTTTCATTCTATTTCTTTTTATTTTTTTAATGTAATGTGGATAGGAGCTTTTTTAATAGAATAATTCATTTGAATAAAATTTTGAAGTAAATAAACTTACAACCATTGAAGTATATTGTAAGGAAATTTCTTTCATTGAATTATAAATAATCCCTCTATCCTAAATTAATAATTCCATTTAACAAAAAAATTTTGTTCCATACTAATAGCTCTAGTATGTTCAATATAAGTGATTAGGTACCTAAAAAAGAGTATCATAGTGTTATTTTCCCTTCTCTTAGATGTGGGTTTCCCCCTTTAATAAAAACCTCTATTTTTTCAAATGAAGCTATTAGTATAGGACAGAGGGAGTTTTGAAACACTACATTTAGTTAACTTTTTTCTTTCTTTTGTTGGGTTACTACAAGAAATATAGTGTGTTTGGTATGCTATAATCAAGTAACATACTGACCCACAACCTTAATCTGATATTCTTTTCTAAATAAAGTGCCCCGAAAGTTATAAATAAGAGAAATTGGGGCCCTTGCAAGTCGGTGCCTTAAATAAACAATAAGATAAAAATGTCCATCATATATCCACTTAAAATAATTAATTTTAAAATACATCCCAATGTCACAGAATATAAAATGAACTAACATAAGTTCCAAAACATGAATACACGAAGAAAGTGAATAAAAACATAAAAATTCAACTCTCTTTCTCGTGCATCATCATCATCTAGATACTCCCCCTCATCGTCTGAAGGTGGAATCTAATCCCTAATCACCCTCCTGATGTCAGCAAATCCCTATCTCATCTCATCATGCAAGTTCCCCCTAAAATCTAGGAACTCAACATAAGTTACTGGGTGATCCAAATGTGTAAACGGATGCTCTATTTGTAGGTGCTACCTCCTACTAAGCCTACTACTCATCCAGTCCTACTAGCTTTAGTCTCCTAGTGTTGGACATCATCCTCCTAATGACATCTGTATCAATTGGTCTCATGCCAACTAATGTAGGCTCTCCCTTGTTTATCCTTAGACGAACATATATAAGATCTAATATAGAGTGTATGGATATGGAAACTTCTTGTCTATATGAACATGCAAAAATGTCATAATCTTCTCCAAAAACGATAAATGGAAGATTCAACTCCATATGTGGCTCCAACAAAAGAAATAGAATTTGCATCTTTATACGATCCACTCTCTCCTTCCCAGTGCTCAAGATGTAGTATTGAGATGTTACATGTAGCAAGCGATAAATAGCCATCATAGAAGGTGCAAGGAGTGAGATGTCGAGGTCTTGGCCATGTGGAAGTCCAGTAACGCCACTATTTCACAAAATTGAAATCCACCAAAGTCAGGATAGTGTAGAGCCTGTCTCTCATAATGAATTCAACAATGATCTAAGGCATCACTTTAATAGTTGTGTCACTAACGACGCCCACTAAAACATCCTCTTCATCAAAACGGAGTATAGAGTACCATTGACAAACAAGGTGGGGGCTGATCGAATGTAGAAATGGTCCTTAAGTATTCCATCTAGTAAGGTCTCTACTCTAACCAATCCATAGCAGGATGGTCAGCAACATGCACAAGACTATGCTCACATCGTAGTGCTCTAACCCTATCACTCGACCCACTCGCTTCCTCAGGGTCTCCTCATCCCAATCTACTCGTTGTCTTTTGCTTCTTTGCTCTCCCCATCTAAATTTATGGCAAAAAAAAATAAATCCTAAGACTAAACATAACTAGGATAAAGAACTCATTGGAGTTAAAAAAAACATTGAAATAAAAATTAATGCTCAATTTGTTAGAATTAATTGAAACCCTAAAACATTTTATTGTCGGATTGACCCCAAAAGTTAATATAAAGTAGATCTCAATGTCCATAACAAAGTTTATAACTAGAGCTAAGTCCAATTTTGATTACAAATGCTCAATTTTTAAAAATGCCCAATTTTATGACTTTTCTAGAATCCAATTTTGAAAATTTGTGAAATCTCAATGTTTAATGGTTCATATCGCTTGAAAATTTAGAAAAAGATACATCTAGCTATTCAAGGAATTTGATTAGTTCAAAATAATTGAAATTGGCTTGAAGACTTAAAAATAAAAAAATTGGATAAAGGACATCTAATGGCCGCTGAGTAAATGCGCAAATAGACGATGAAAACAAACTAATCTTTGTGGAAAGCAAGCCTAAATCGTCTCTAGAAGCCTTTTCACACTCCTTGGAAGAAATTTGGGTGGAAATCAGGCTTAATGGGCTTTGTTTGCTTTTAAAAGATGTGGTCAGCATGAAAGTGGAGACCAGGGATGGATCGATTTTGAAATTTTTTGTTTTTTATTTTCTAAAACTTGCAAATAAATTCCAATAAATCACATAAATTAAATAAAATGTTTTCCATCAAAATAAGAATTTTCTTATCATCATAATTCAAAATAAAAATAAAAAATTCAAACAATCGATGTTGAGCTCTCTTTGACGAATTTTTATTAATTCTTCGTACCTTGCCTTAAATTAGTCAATTCTATTGGTATGTGAATGTCAATTTTTTTATTTTGACATTTTAGTTTATTTTATTTATTTTTAGTAAAATATATAATGTTTTAACTCTTGTCTCTTTTAATCCTGAATCTTGTAAGATCACTTTTATTCAATTGAGACAAATTTATTAAGACTCTAGCAAAGAAAAAGAATTATTTTAAACTCACTTTAGCTAGAATCTATGTAAATTTTCTTCTAAAAAGATAAAAAAATTTAAAAGCTCAATAATGAATATGTCCATGCCTTTTTTTTAAGCTACGGTATTTTTTCTCAATTCACTTTCCTAGGACTTGGCTTTTCTAAATCCTCTAAACTTGCATCATTATTTTTTCAATTTTTTTCTTTATTTTTCATTCCTTTTCATTTCATTTTTTTATTGTAATGCAAATTGGAGCTTCTTTAAGAGGAAAATTCATTTGAATAAGACTTTGAAATATATAAAACTTACAACCATTAAATTCTAAATAATCCCTCTATCCTAAATTAATAGCTCCATTTGACAAAAAAATTTGTTCCATACTAATAGCTCTAGTTTGTTCAATATAAGTGATTGGGTACTTAAAAAAAAGAGTATCATACACTTATTTTCCTTTCTCTTAGATGTGGGTTTTACCCTTCAATAAAAACCACTATTTTTTCAATTGAAGCTACAAGTATAGGACAGAGGGAGTTGAATTCTAGCTTTAATTCCTCTAATGTGATCATTAAAACTCTTCTATAATCCAAATGCCTAACTCAACTCATGCTAATAATTCTCTCTTGATCCTCACTCATAAAATTTAGTTGAGTCTAAGCATTATGTGTGCACATTTTAAAAATAGAGAATTGCAACATGAAGCAAAAGAAAATTGAATTGATTTTCACTCTCCTTAGTGTATCCTTCTCTTTGTTAAGGTATATTGACTACAAATCATGTTGCCTTTGAGCTTAAAAGAAAATTAATTCATTGTAGTCTCAAGAGCTAAACAAACAAAGCAAATTGCAAACCAAGCAAAAAACTACACTAATTTTTTTGTGTTTTTTTATTATTTTTTTTATTTTTTTCATTCAAAACTTATGAATAAAAATGATATGAAAAAAAGCATAATGAAGTAAAACTAAAACATATATGCCCAAAAAGATAGAAAACATTCAATCATGGGGACAATCAAATCAATCTCTTACTTAGAGATGGCTAGTTCCTTAGCCTTACCTAGCCAATGTATCCTAAGGCAATCTAAGGTGTTCTTGTTCACTTTTTCTAGTTTATCCTTCAATACTTGAAGATCAATCTTCCTCACCCATTCTGTTTTCATCTTCTTCATCTAATGTTTGCTCCTTTCCTTTTGACCTAGGTGGGCTAGGCACTATCTTAGGTTGTTTGTTACTCTCTTTTCCTTTTATAAAGATAGTAGGTTTTGCTAAGGGAGTAGACAAGTAATTCCTAAAACCAAAACTAAAATGACCCTTAATTTTGTGCAATTTTCTGTGACCATTCTACCTTTTTTTTTTGCTCATTCTTTGGAGAAGAAATTTGATGCTTTAGCATACTAGATTTTGCGTATTTCACTTGGTATTCGTAATCGTAGTGTTAGGTGTGGGGCCTAGTCACAGACAGTGGACTTTGTTGGTGTAAACAATAAAAGAAAATAAAAAGAACAAAGAGAAAAGAAAATGAGAGATAAGATAGAAAAGAGCGCTTAAACATTTGAGATAGGGCTTCAATGCAGATATGGTGAGCTTTGGCATATTTGAGGGGATAGGGACGTCTAAGAAGGCAATTTTGGCACACAAACTAGAGGTACAACACGTGAATGGTAGAGGTAAAGTAAAAAACAAAAAGGTTGTGGCCTCTCTTTTATGACACAAGCTTGATGCCCAGCCTGGTCGCCTTCTTCCACCCTAATATAGATCTCTTTTCTCTCTTTTAGTTGTTGCGGTTGACCAACAGGGGCTGGACAGCCACTATTGGGTTTATTCCGCTTCATTGATGGCAATGAGCCATCATTTCCATCTTTGTTCCACCATTTGTGCCTTTTATTAAGCCTTTTACTGCTTCCCTCCTTGATTGGTACAAAAAATCTAGTACGGACAACATATTTTTGTGTTATTCAATGGCAATTTCACCCACTATGCAATTGGATTTTACCATGACCCCATGGAACTAGCTAGGTTTGCTGTTGTGCTATTTTTTCTCACCTTTTGGCCCTTGCCCCTAACCCCTCAATTGTGAGTGTCGGCCTTTAGAACCGCCATCGTCAATCTTTGTTTGGGGTGGTTATGGCTTCCAACAATATGTTGTAAACCCCAGCATCTGGATGACAAATCTAGTCATTTTCATGGCCTCTAGACCCACTGATGGTCCTTTCCCCTCGGGGTACCCCTTTGGCCGCACGTGTAGGTTGTCGTGCATACGTTTCAAGGTTTAGTAACTAATTTTCATGCTTGACCGTCGACTTGCTCCACCATGGACTGGATTTGACTACCAGAGCCCTCCTCCACCTCTCTTCTATCCTTAAGCACCTACCCACATCCTCTGCCCCTTTTGTTGGTCATCAATGATGCGAAGTCGTTGCCATTGAGTGTTGTCCATAGCCAATTTCAGCGTCTTTGTGGCTGGCTGAGGCTTCTTATCTGCTAGCCAACCTCTAGTTAGCCTTTTGGTCGCACTTGCGTCTTCTTTTTGAAAAATTCTTATCCCAACTGCCCCTAGTATGCCACCGTGGATCGTGAATTTTGCTACATAGATTTTTATTATCATGTCTTACCATAATTACTTTCAGCATTTTCTAAACCTAGGGATAGTAGCTCTCTCAATCAAGCGATGTCTTTTACTACCAACTCTATAGCCGACGCAGCCACTGCCATGTGCATGCCATCAAACTTGCATGGATTACAAGGTAGGGGACTTTGATCTTGTAATTTTATGATATAAAGCTTTGAATTAGTAGCATGCTAAGATTATATAATTTAACACTTTGGATGTTAAATAATGATCTATTTGAATGTTGTATGAGGGCAAGATAATGAAATATGGTATGATGGCTTATACATATAACGTGCAAGTTAGCTATGACTATGTGTTACGTATGTGGAATATGTGTATGTTAGTGATGGCTAGTGAGTATGTTGATAAGATGTGTTAAATTATGAATATGTGATGCATAAGTATGATGAATTACATGTATGACACATATATGTGATGAACATATGTATGTATGATGGCTATATGCATGTGTAATGGATATGTGCATATGTGTGGGGCAGTTATATGTGTGATGGACAATAAGTAGTGGCAGAGGGATTTGTACAGATTTTGATGTGAATTTTAATTAGCATGATAAATGTCAAAGGGTGTATAAGTGACAAGCGAGGGTTGTCTAGATTGGAGCATCTATTTGTGGCTTTGTAAGTAAGCAAACTTAGGGTTTGGAGTGTTTTTGGGGAGTTGTAACATAGTAAGATTTGATAGCATAGCTGTGCATGCATAATATACATATTATGAATTAGAACATAAGAACAATATGTAAGGTTTGAGAAAGAGATTGATGACTAGAGTTAGATTAGAGGCACTTAGGTGGATGATTTTCATGTAAGATTATTTGGCCATAAGGTTGATGACAGAGAATACCTGAATATGTGAGGATAAGTTGTATGGTGAGTTGTAGTTATGAGATGGATTAGTTAAGTAAAGTATATTGCCCTGATGAACTTGAGTTTTGAAACAAGATCAGCTTTGGATTGGTTAGTGGAAGACTATAAAACTATAGCTTTTCATGGCATAATTGTACCCGCATAAATTATTTAATTCAAACTTGAATGGTAAGCCAAACTAATATAATAATGTTGTAATTTTGAGACCCAAGGGTTTCGACAAATTAAGTTTCATCCTTGAGCTAGCTGATAATTAGTTGGCTGAGCATTTCTCATGTCTTGACATAGTGTTTATCTTGCAAGATGTTGTCTTGATGTTGTATTTAACCTCAGACGTTTGATGCTTTGTGAAAAGCGATGTATGCATTTCGATATTGTCTTGGTATTACAATTAAGCCTAGATATTTTATGCTCTATTGAGAGCATTGTACGATTTTCTACCTAGAGATCTATATGATTCCTTCCATTATGGCACTGTAAGATTTTGGCCCAAAAGAGGCACTGTATGTTTCTATCCTTAGTTGGTATTGTATGGCCCTTAGTTGCCACTGTATGGCCCCCCAAGTTTGGGCATTTACGTGGTCAAGTAAGTAATATTATGGATTTATTCTTACCCATTTGATCTTATTCCCCATGAGCATAGGTGTACCTTGCCTTCATAAAATTTCATTGCATCTAGTTACTCCCCAGAAATTAAGGTGATGCCCCAGTGTCATTCCTTTCCATTCGATGTAGGAGGTGAATAATTGTAATGAGCTTCAATTGTTGATAATATGTGAATAATTATATAAGTTAGTAAGTTTTTTAGTAAGTTTGTGAGATTATGAGCAAAACTTTTAGAGTAAGATTATGAGCAAGATTGTATGTGTAAGATTATGAGCGAAACTATTAAGTATATGTTTCTCAGCAAGACCATAAGTGTATGAATTTGAGTTAAATAGTACGAGTAAGGTTGTGAGTATAAGACTTAGTGTAAGAATAGTCAGCCAATATTTGTATGAGCCTAGATTTATTGTATGTTGAGATTTGATCATTATGTATGTAACATCCTTGATTTTTCTATAATTTTTTTGCATGCTTCTATTTTTTTTGTAATTTCTCTGCAATGTTTTGCTATTTTTTGCTTGTATTTCCGATGAAGAAATTCAACTCTTTGGCATATGCGTATTTGTAATTGACCACAATATTTGTAACCATAGAATCGGGAGTGGTATTTAGTTGCAAGTCATGGGCCTAAACACAGCACAAACACTTTCCCCGCAAAATGGGAGAGAAAGTGAAATGAATGAGATAGAAACAGAAAAGCATGAAATATATATATTTATAATAATCAATTGGGCCGCCCAGCAAGCTCGACCCATTGGGATGAACAATGTCCCCTTTCACTGTGTGAGGCCGGAGGGGTTGCTGCAAGCTTCCACCCACCTGGCCTTGGCCGGGTGACACTACCATCGCCTCCTGGCCTAGCCCTGCTGGCTACCACTATCTCTTCCTCCCTCTTTCCCATTTTGGCCCAATGACCCCCTTTTTCAATTTTTTGCCCAATCTGCTACCAGCTGCATGCCTCCAGCTCACCGCCATAGCTCCACCCTGACCATGACCACCTCATAACACCTCCGTCCCGGTCTCCATGCCCTTGCTTCATTGTCATGAGGTAAAATTTTGTTGCCCCAATTTTTTGTTTCTCTCTGTGTTGCGGCCACCAGTGGCTGACCACCACTGACAGGCCTTTGGCCCTAGATAAGTCTAAAATATATATCTATTTTATATGCCTTTTTACCTTACTTGCTAGCATAGATTATGCTAATTTAGAGTTAGTTATGGTTTATTTATATTAAGACAAATATTAATATTTTAGTTTAATTATTAATTAATTTTGGGAGTTATTACTAGTTTAGGCATGTATTTGAATCAAGTTGGGATCTTAATTATATTCTATGTTTAAAATGTGATGTTTTTATGTTTTGTAGGTAAAGTACACTTATTAAGGAATTTGTACGATGCTTGGAATAATTCAAAATAGTCTTGACACACTTTAAAATGATTTGGACAACTTTTTAGAGTTACAAACAAGTTGGAAACTAATATGGACATGAAAGAAAGAGCTTAATGAACAAATTAAAAAACAAGACATGAATGTGGACTATCCAGTGAATGACTTAGCTTCCTTTATAGAAACTGAAGATAAAATTGAACAAAACTGTCCAGACTGTAGAAATAGTATAGCCATTCAAATGGCCATACAGGGCAATCTAACGGGATAACGTGCAGTTTCTTATTTTGAGCTAATTTTGAGTCCTTTTCATATTAGACTTCTTCCTATGCTTCATATGCCTATATAAAGACATATATGGCTCGAAATTGAAGGATTCTAGTAGATTTTATGAAGAGAAGAAGATAGAAGATCATTCAAAGCTTTCAACGGAGATTTAAGAGCTTTCTTTTACCATGCAAGGCTAGACTTTTCTTTTACTTAGGAGTTGATGAAGTTAGAGATAAGTTTAAGTTTCTTTTCTTTTTAATTTAGATCTAAGTTGTGAATAATGAAAATTGTATAATAAAGATTTTCTTTATAATGGAAGAGCTTTTCATATTTATTCAATTCTATGTTGATTTATTGTCTTGCAGATGATAGATTGATGTAGTTTTGATATTTACATTGATTTTAATTTATGTGATTTAGATGAGATGGTCATGCAATAGTTTTAATATTCATATAATTAATGAATTAGATGAGTTATACTAAGATGAGACGAGTCATGCCTATAGTTTAGTTTAGTGTAGATGATTCATGCTATTGTCAAAGATAGTTCATGTCGTGGATTTAATTAATGATTCTTTCTAAAGTAATTCTAGCTTGTAGTTGAGAATACTTGTTCATATTCATACTATATTTAGATTAAAGGTTAAGAAATTGTCATGGTTCTATAGTGGATTCAATTTCCTAGGTAATTTTCATCATATTGATCTCTTCCTTTAAATTAATTGATTACTTTCCTTTGCTTAATTAAAGTTTAAGTTGTTTTAGTTTTTAACAAATAAATTCCTCTCTTAGATTTAGTAATAATTCATCGTCCTTGAGGTTCGACAACCTTCAAATACTTATCCTAGTACAATTACCTTGTACACTTGCCAAGGGTTTAATTATAAACGATCAACCCTCCCTCAGCCCGGCGATGGCAAGGCTGCCACCTCTGTCATCCTCCTTTGCCCTATTCCAATCAGGATAAAAAAACCCCCTTTTTCTAGATTTATCTGCCATTTGTTTTCAATGTTGGCTGCTACCCATGGATAGGCCTTTTGATTGCCGCCTTGATCCGGCAACAATGAGGTATTGAGGTCTGGCTCAACTTGCCTTGATCGGTTCCGATTCGCTTGATTGGCCGATCCGCATCGGAGTAAACTCTCTCATTTTTTCATGGAAGTGTCCATTTTCTACCGTCGGACATTGAACAACATCGCACCGATGTCCATTTGACTTACTGTGATCTGCTGACTATCGGGTCTAGTCGTCTTCCACGTCTGGCCCCATCTAGCCGTTTTGTGGCTTGACGATGCGTGTCTACTACCCCAACTTGGTGCACTATCGCCCTCATCTAAACTGAATCTATTTATTTTGACCGGCGGTTTTGCCACCACTGGCGTTAGCCAGAGGACAACCGCAACCTTGGCTTGACCCAACGATGGTAAGGGTCCGCTGTTCTAGGCCTCCTTTGCACGTCTTCTACACACACCAGATGCCCCTAAACTCTAGGGTATGTCTTTGACTACTGTTGATGGGCCCCTCTCAAACCCAAGTCAACCTGTGGAGCTTGATATTGCACAGACTTGGGCAATATCTCCCACTGACATCGGCTCTGCCTCGACCCAGTGATAGCAAGGGCTAGCACTTCTGGCCCGATTCTACCTTTGCACCACCACTTTCTGTTACACATGACCTAGAACCTGCGGGAAAGTCCCTGGTTTCCTATCCTTCCAAGGGGAAGAGTATTGTCGGCCACTAGCATTGGGCCAACTAGGGTTTGGCCGCTGTCGTGGCTATATCTTCCACCATAAGCTGTATTTGATGCACGACCGCCCCGACATTAATTTAGTTGTAGGTAGCAATTAGAAATATTACCGCCTTTGTCAGCCACCTAAGTCGGGCCTTTAGTGCCTTCAATTTTTGTTTAGGGGACTACCACAGGCGAACCTCACCCTTTTGTGACCGACCACCCTAACCCCTAGAAGACCATCTTTTTTAGGGTTTGGCTATGACATCACATGCATATGCTGTTTGATAGCCGATCCTGCCCGTGAGTGGTAAGATCTAGCGTCCATTGGCTTGAGTTGAATGGGAATGGACTAACAACCTGCCCCTTTTGGCTATCCTTTTGCCATGCGTGCTTGTGGTCGTGTGTGTAGCTTTAAGTTAAGGGCACTGCCATTGTGATGGGCATGAGTATGGGCGTTTGATTGTAAGTTTGCAGATGGGGTATTTCAAAGACTATGATGTGGAAATTACAATTGTATGCCGGACGAGGGAAGACTTATGAATGACAGGAAAAAGGCTGGACTTTATGATATTGGAGGGTCGGTTTGGATTGAGTCGGAGGGTATGTTGGAGCAATGAGCATGTGACTTAGGGGATTCAAGAATTTAGAAGACTTAAGTTTCAAAGCGCCTTTGAGGGATTGTGAGTTAGTAAGAGATAACAACATAATTGTACACTCATAATGTACGTAACATGAATTGTAATGAAAGAATAATGAGTAAGGAATTAGTAAGGGTTTGATGATGGGACTTAGGTCTAAAGGTGATGAGTTAGAGTAGGACGTTTTGGTTTTAAGGCAGACGGTGTAAGTATATAATGGTAAGCTTATGCTTACAAGGAATTTAAGTTTGACAAGTAAGCTTATGTAGAGATCTGTAAGACTATAAGGGTAAGAGTGAGTTCTAAGTATGATTGGATGAGTTAAGTTGGAGTATGTTACCCTTGTGGACTAAGGCTTCAGAACCGGCATGGTTCTAGCTTGGTTGGCTAAAGAATGTACGACAGAAGTAGTTCCAAGTATTATATATGCATAAGTTACCTAATATGAACTTGAATGGTAAGTAACCTTAATTCGATAACGTTGTGAGTTGAGACTGAGGATTTCGACGAATTAAATTCCGTGTTTGAGCCAGTTGATAAGTAATCGACTGAGTGTCCATCCTGGTTTAGCCATGGTGTTATCTTAGGGGATTTAGTCTTGGTGTTGTATTTTGGCCTAGACATTTGATGCTATGTTGAGAGTGCTATAAGTTTTTGCCCTTCATGGGCATTGTATGTATTTCTTCCCACTGCATGTTCCGCCCAAGAGTGGCATTGTAAGATTCCTACCCAAGAGTAGCACTGTATGTTTTCCACCCTTAGTTGGCATTGTATAGCCCTTGTTGGCACCGTTAGGCCCCAAAGAGTGGGCATTTGAGTGCTCAGGTAAGTAGTATCATAGATCTGCTCTTACCTGCTTGATCCTATACCCCATGAGCACAAGTGTGCCTTTCCTTCGAAAAAGTCCATGACATCTAGTTTCTCCCCGAAGGTTAAGGTGACGCCCCAGTGGCATTCCCTTCCTTTCCGATGCTAGAGCTTATTAATTGTAATGAGCTTCAGTTATCAATAGTATGTGTACGACAACAAGAGTAAATTATATGCATCAGATTTTGAGTAAGTAGTATGTGTAAGATTCAGAGTAAGTGTAAGTGTGAGCTTCTAAGGAAGACCTAAGAGTATGTTTATGTGTAAAAATAAGATTGTATGAGTAAAGATGAATAAGTAAGTTCGTACGAATAAGGTCGTATGAGTATGTGTATGTTGTAAGTGTAAGTGTGCCATTGTAGAGTAAATTGGTAAGACTCTAATTCAGAGTGTAAGTGTAAGTATAAGAGTATTCTATAAAAGTAAGTGTAAGATCAACTAGTGCTATAGTATGAGCGTAAGACACTTTATTTATGTTGTATGTACTTCTTGCTTCATGTGTGCTTGCATGAATGCATCTATGTATGAACTTACGAAGTTCATTGATTTATATCCCCTACTCAGCATTTTCCTACTGAGATTGAAAATACTCACTTACCTTATTTTTTAGCCACTTTGTTCAGACTTTTGCAAGTCAATCATTAGCTTTTTGGGACTAGACTATTCCCCGTGGTGGACTATTTTTCCTCGACCTTGTGTACCGTGGACTTGTGTGAAGCTATGTGGATTTTGGTGTTACGATCTCATGTATTGATTAAGGTGAGCATTAAATATATTATTCTTCTGGACTTGTGCATATATTTATGAATTAGAACACAGATTGTTAAAGAACTTGTACTCAGAAATGCATGGGATGTATTTGTTTTTAAAGATTATAGCCATGGTGGGTTTCACTTTTATGTTTTTGTTTTGGGTCATGCCTGAGAATGTTGGTTTGTTGTATGATGAATAAATTTTTGAAAATTGTTTTCACACACTTTGAATTTTGTTGGTTCTTTTGATTTACATCTATATGTTGAATTAAATTTTGGCAAAATTTTCAATTAAATGTAAGGAAAAACCTCGGGCGTGACAATGCATGCCTTTTTGCTTCATGTTATACTTCATGAATGCATCTATTTACATATAGAATTACATATTTCACTTATTAGAGCTCTCCTACAAAGTATGAAAATACTCATTTTTTACATTTTTACTCCCATATGTTTTGGAGGCTTTTATAAGTTTTTGATTGAGAGCTCCTGGAGATGGATTCTTTTTATGTTGCTGGACTAATTTCCATTGATTTAGGCATACTTTTGACTCAATATGCCTGAGATGTTTGTACTTCTAGACTTGTATCTTGGATTTGACTTCAAACTGAGGGACTTGTACTCAATGTGCCTGAGATGAATTTGTGATTAAGCCTATGGCCATGGTGGGTTATTCTGTATGTTTTTATTTTTGGTTCATGTTTGAGAATCTTTAGTTTGGTTGTACGATGATTTGGAAAATTTTATGTAGGAAAATAGATGTGTGATGTTTTAAATTTATGATAATTATTTTATGGGTTTTAGATTTCATCATTTTCCTTATTTACAATTGTTATATTTCAAAACTTTTTCTCAAATTTTAAGAAAAAGTGTGTCAAAATATTGGTCATTTCGTAAACCCATCTTATTGGTTTGACCTATGCTTAATAAGGTCTCCAATGTTTTCTTCCCACCCTTGAACCATCTAATTTCTCTTTAGATGACATAAGTTCTCTATTGAGAGCACTAGATTTCTCTCTATCATGTTCAAGGTCTTTCTTAAGGACATTAAGCTCCGTCTTAAGCTAAATGTTCTTCTCTATCAATCTATTGGACTCCTTAGAAGCTAACACTAATTCACCATTTTTCTTTTTCAGCTCTCTCAAAGGTACTTGGTCTTTCTAGACAAAACTAGAAGTTGTTGGAGAAACCCCTAATACTCATCTGAATCTAATTTAGAATCTTGGTTCTCTTCAAGTGAAGTGGACTCATGAGACTTCACTACAACCATCTTCCTTCATACTTACATAGAATGCAATATAGTTTTACAATTCTTCTTCTTTGGAAGAGCTCTCATCAAAGTAAGTGGCTTGAAGCAGTTTCCTATTTTTCTTTATATCAAACCCCTTAAATTTTCTAGGCTTATCAATAGAAGAAATGTTAGAATTATTGTTAGCACAATTAGCAGCAAGCTTACCTAACTTATTACATTCAAAACACTTTATGTTCTTCCTATCTTGCTTGTTTTGCCACTCATATCTTCTTTCTCCTTGTTGTTTTCCTGAATTTTGACCCTTCCTCTCAAACCTATTGTTCTAAATTTAAAAAAATTTCTTATTTAGTGAACAAGATCTTTGCTCATCTTCAATCTCAATTTCTTCATATTCTTCTAGGGTATTCAAAGCTTTAGACTTCTTAGAAAACTTCTTAGTTGTTCTCAGGGAAGTTTGTTTTCCCTTTGAATTTTTAAATAATTTCTTTTTCTTTATGTAAGACTCCTCTTCATCTCATAAGTTTCTTATGAGTGCCTCAATCTCTATGGTGTCAATTTTGTGAGATTAATTAATTGTTGTCACCTTAATTTTGAATTTAGAGGACAAAGACCTTAAGATTTTTCTAACCACAAGCTAATCCCATTTGGCTCTCCTAGTTGATCATGTGTGTTAATCATGTCTGATATTTTATAATAATATTCCTAGTTGATCTAGTGTGAGCATTTGTAGCCTAGACACCTTCATAGCCTTGGTTCCCCCATCGTGTTTAACAAGCTTCTCCCATGCAAGCATCGTTGCATTCTATCCCATTCACTCTCATTTTTTAGAATTTAATTTTCATCATTGTCATTGGTCATTAGAGGATTTTAACCTTTAATCAGGGCTTTCCAAGCATTTTTATGAAGAGTTTGAATAAAGGCCCTCATCCTATTCCTCCAATATAAAAAACTTTGACCATCAAACAAGGGTGGTTGATTCATAGGATTTCTTAAGTCTCCATGCTCAATCATTGAATTATTTGAAGCAGACATAAAAATTAAAATTAAAACAAATCAAAAGCTCCTAAGGAACTAAATTTAAACACAAGGAAAAGATTATTCTAAGAGAAAGCAAAAGCACAACTTAGGGTACACAAATCAACAAATTTCACAAGTAATTCTAAGTAGAAAAACAAGTAAATCAAGCAAGGATATCTCTAGGAATGAAAAACTAGGAAGATTAATTAAGCAACATAGACAAACACTTGCATGAATTACATGATGGATAGTGAAATTTAAAAGCAAATTTCAATAAAAAATCCTCAGCTACCACTTAATAGTTTAATAATCATTTAGATGGCTTAGCAGGTCAGTAGATTACTCCTAACCTTAGTATTTTAACAAGTAAGCAATTAAGAGTTTTAGCCTCTTTGGGCAGGAATTTTACTTAAACAACTAAAACGATTAAAACAAATCTCTACCCATTCATAACTATTCTCACAATCAACCAAAGCATGCAAAGCATACAAGAAAACACATGCCTTTTTATGTGAAAAATCTAAAAAAAACTAGGACAACCTCTCAAGGACTAAATTAATGTACTAGCAAGTAAGACATTTACATCGACATAAGCTTACCATCAACCTCTTGTGAAAACTCTAACACAACTCCTCCTTGTTTAGATCTCCCTCTTCTTTTGTTACTAACTTTCAAATTTTCTCCTTTGAATCTTGAAGCTTTTCTCCTCCTTGCTTTGTCTTTACTTCTTCTAGCTTATGCAAACAAGCTCCTCTTTTTTATGACTTTAGCCTTAAGTCTTCAATCCTCCATTGGACTTGGTTGACTCCCCTATCATGTATATGTGTGTTAAAAACTATTTTTTCATTTGCATGTTACTAAAGCAATCACCATTAACTTGAACTTTGAAGCACAATGTTGATCTCTTGTGGAAGACAATGGTAAAGGACTATTGTTTTCTCTCTCAATTTATAGGTATACCTCTCTACAATCTCATGTTTACCTAGCCCTTATGTAGTCTATTAAGTCATTTTAGGTGTTTGACTTCAATTAGGAATGAATTCTATTTCGGAATGACTTAGTCTAGGTAAGTAACACATACACTAATTGATTAATCCCAACAACAATCGATCTGTTCAAATGGTGATCGATCATTCACTCTTCTAATTACAATACGACTCTCCAAAAGATTTGTTTTTCGCTAAGAGCAATCAATTGATGAACTCTCAGCCAAATTTTATACAGTCCAATTCAGGTGTTCATCGATTGATTCCTCTAGTTCATTTTGTTGTGATTGATCAACACAGTAAAATTTAACAATTTCTCTTAATTCAATCTAAAACTACCAAATTTACTTAATTCACTCATTCTAACTTAATCTAAGTGAAATGTGTATGTGAGTGTATGCAAATAAACCTTCTACCTTCAACACTCATCTTAGTCTTCAACTTTTACTCGTCCCCAACTAAATCTTGTCTGATTCCTAAGACTAAAATATACAAAAAAGTTAGACATTATTTTGATCATTAAAATTAGCCAATTTACAATATATATGCCTCATATGTTCTTTCACATATATATAAATATATATATAGAGAGAGAGGTTCATATGCGTCTGTGTGAACCCGGGCATTGTGAGCCAATTTCTAAAACCCACCTGCATAGGGAGCCATCAGATGATGATTCAATGACTCCGATATGTGTTTGGTGCATGAGCCAAGTGCATATGGGAAAAAAACCATCCAGCGGTGAGCGTATATGGGAAAAAAAAGTAACCAGCACCAAGCACATATTGTAAGAAACCAAACAACCCCCTTAGTTATGTGTGACATCATATCAACATCCTATGGCACAATATGGTAAGGCTCACACTGTAACATGTGAGCCCAAAAACATATATATGTCAAAATTATGTCAGAAACCTTGAGTATGTACTTAGTTTTCAAATATGATTAGATGTAGTTGTGGTCGAGTCATATTTAGAATTGATATCCGTGAAAAATAGGAGCATACATGTTCTTGTTGCTCAAGACAAAAGACTAAAGAATGTTGAAGATTTATAAAACTTATTTAGATAACATTCACATACCAAAATCACTTGGAGAAGTTTTAGAAGTGATTTAAGAGGTTTTAGGGTAAAAGGGTAAAATTATAATTATATAATCACATCAATCGATCACGGACATAAAGCATAGGAGAACTATTGATCGGCACTTGAACCAGTACTATGTAAATGAAGCCAAGAGTTATCAATCAATCTCTCCTTATATCAATCGATTGCTTGAAATATCGCGTGTTCATAAAACAGTGAAGATCTATCAGTCTAAAATGATTGATCGCTAGCAGTTTTAGTTGCCCTAAACAAGACATTCATAATTTAATTTCTTTCCTTATTGAAGCCAAAAACCTAAATCGGTTTGTAGACCCATATAAAGGATAATAAGTGATAAATTTCAAAAGAGGAAAACCTAGAAAAATTAGAGAAAGGAGAGACCTTTGCATATTGTTTTCCACGGGACTTTACATTGAGTTTGGAAGAAAAAGTCAACGGTGAATTCATAAAGCTATTCAACAACTGAAAAGAAGTTTTACATAGAAGTTTCAAAGAAGTTGCAGCAAATCTTCAATAAGAGAATAAAGATTCTAAAAGGCCAAAGTCAATACAATAAGAGGAGCTTGTTGAAGGCTAGAAGAAGACAAAGCAAGGAGGAAGTAAAGTTTCAAGTGCTTGATGAAAAAAACTTGAAGGCAGCAATAATAAGAATTTGTGGAGATTTAAATAAGAGGAGTTTGAGTTAGAGTCAAAAACAAAGGTTGGTGGTTTACTTGTGTTGATGTAATTGTTTTGGTTGCTAGTAGTGCATTGATTTGATTCCATGGGATCAATCTTTAGTTTTTACTTGAGTTTGGTTTTTCCATGTTAAATTGATGTGTGTTTATATGTGGATTGAATGTTTTATGTTTGATAGATTGATACATCATAAGTGCACTTTGAGAGAAGATTTACTTGTTTCTACTGTATAAAAATTTTTGTGCAAAAACGGCTAGAATTCTTAATTCTTACTTGTTAGAGTATTAGCTTTAAGAGCAATTTAGTGATCCACTAGGTTAGTCTATAAGTATTAAACTCTCAAGTGGTAGCTAAGGATTATTTATTACAAATCTAGTTTTGCTCCATGATATAAATTTGTTTCGACATGTCAGTGAATCATTATCTTGCATGCTCTTCCAAAAAGGTGCATTGTGTTGAATATGTTTACTTGCGCTTATTTGTTTTATCATGTCTAGTTCTTGTTCTTCTAGTGATAATGGGAATTTAGATTTTGAAAGTCTTTTTAGACAAGCCATTAATCAAGTAAAAATGTAATAAATTAGAGAAAATTGTCAAAGCTAATGCGAAGACAATTGAATCTATTTCTATTAAAAAATTTAATTGGTTGGATACAAAGAAGAACTAGAGAAAGTGGTTCAAACTTTGAGAAGTGAGCTTGAGAAAGAAAAGAGAAAATATATATCTTCAAATGATAAACTAGTGTCTACTAATGAAGAAGTTAATGCCTTCAAATATGAGAAAAATAATCTTCTAGATAAGATAAATTCTTAGATAATGAAGTTCATGAGAGGGTAGAGACAAATAAGTTAATGAAGATCTAGGGACTAAATTGAGAGTTTCTCAAGAAAAATTAAAATCTTTTACTTTAGGGCTGGAGAAGTTTTACAAAATTATGTACATAGGACAAAATAGTAGTGATAATTGAGGACTCATGTTTAGAGAGTCAAATTCTACTAGTTACAAGGGTGTCACTAAATTTGTTAAAGCTAAATAACTCTTACGCACTAGGAAGGTTGTTGCACAAGTTGATAATGTGTCAAAACCTAAGAATCCTTATCGGAATCGAAGTCCAAAGTCTAAACATAGGAAGAGACATAAAAAATTTGATAATCATAAATCCTTTTTAATTATACAAATTTTAGCCATAAAACATAACATAAATTGAGTTAGTTAATGTGTCATGAACAAATAAGAAACTAAGGAGCGTTATGGTGCTTCGTACTTAGAACAGTTTGCCTGATAAGAGGAAACCAATTGATTCAAATCATAAGAAACCTAAGACAAAAGTACATAGATTAAAAGACACACCAAATTCCTTACCAAAGAATGTTGCACATCAAAATAGGTAGAAAACTCTTCAAAATTCGATTAGAAAAAATGTCTTAGAAAACTTCAGATCTCAAATTCATTGGATAAGGAAGTTTACCTTAGGATTGGTTGGCTAGGCAAGACTAAGGAGTCTCAAATCTCTAAATAAGATATTTTTATTTATGTCCATGGTTTGATTCTTTCTATCTTTTAGAAATTCATGTTTTTTTGGTTTTATCACATTTTACTTTTTTTTCCATGTCTTTAATTTATAGGTTTTGAATTGAAAAAAAAACAAAAAAAATATGATAAAAAACACAAAAAAATTAGTACTGTTGATTGAGTGTGCATTTGGCTTTGTCTTGGCTTTTAATTTGTTCAACTCTTGAGGCATATTGAGATTAATTTTTGTTAAGTAAAAAGCAACATGATTAGTGGTCTAACATACCTTAATGAAGAGAATGATACACCAAGGAGAGTGACAATCAATTTGATTTTCTTTTGCTTGATGTTGTAGTTCTCCATTTTTGAAAACTTGCACACATCATGTTGATATTTGGCTAGATTTCTATATAGAATTCAAAAGAAAAGAAAATTTCATGTAATGTCTTCAATGCTAATGAGTCTTTTGTACTTTAATATCATTATGTAAATGAATTATTATCATAAAGATGATTGGGAAGTGCTACCTACTAAGGTCAACCTAGGATAGTGTGAAGGCTCTGATCTCCTTTATATCAAGAAAATTGAATAAAAAAGAAAGAAAAAAATAAAAAAACAAATTATGCAAATATAAAGGATTCAGAAAGGACAAGCCTTACGAGAATAATTTTGAAGGAATATATGATAACTCAAAAAAAGACATGGGCATTATTTGATGAGATTTTGATTGTTTTAGAATACCATGTACATATATTCTAGCTGAAGAGAGTTAAAAACTGTGAACATTAGTCTCTATTAGGGTCTAAGAAAATTTGTCTCAAATTTGGTAAAGAATGATCTTGTGAGATTCAAGATTAAAAGAGACAAAGGTTGACTATAATGAAGGTTTTCTTCAAAAAATAATAAAAAAGGATAAATATGTCAAAATGAAGAGAATAAAATTGATAATCACAAACCAATGGAGTTGACTAATCTAAAGCAAGGTATTAATAAACATAATTTATGAATGTACTTAGATTAAAGGAAAATTAATTTAAAAATTGTCATAAGGAGCTCACTTATGCTTATTTTCATTGTTTAATTTTTAATTTGAGTTCTAGGAGTTAGAAATTTTTATTTTGATGGGAGGTGTCTTGAAATATTTTTGAAAATTTTAAAATATTTGCAATTTTGTTATATTTAGAAAATTCAAAATTGCATTTATTTCAAGATTGAAAATCGATCTATCAACCCTAGCGATTGAACATTGGTTTTCATACATAAGTACTGTTTTAAATTTGGTCACTTTTCATTTCAAATCTTTTTCACTCCAAACTCTCCAAAGAGTTTTCGAGAGATATTAGAGGTGATCTGAAGAGATTTGGCATGACAAACAACCAGATTTCTGCATCAAATTCAAGTTTTTCGTCATGGACAAGGTGAGTACTGAATCAATTTTTTTTAAAGTTTGGTGGATTTTTAATGAATTTCAATGTGATTTGAATTGATAGGATTGTTAGAAATAGCTTGATCTAAATTATTCTAAAGTTTCATGGGATTTGGTCCATTACTTTTTGAGATTTCACAAAAAATCACTTGCAATTTCAACGTAGTTTTAACGTTTTGTCACAAAATGGAGATTTTTAGAAAACAGATATTTCTAATCAAATCTGGCTATAGGTTTAGAAATATTTTTCTTCTACTCCCTGAGATATATCTTGGGTTAGGTTAAAATATGGAGTCAATCTGACACAAACATTTTTTAGGGTTGATTTAAATTTCAAAATTTTTATAATTTTGAAGTACATTTAAAGGATTTTTGAAATTCCAGGACATTTATAACTATCAATCATTTGTTCCTAATTTACACTTAGCCCTAGGTTGTTTATTTACAATTTATTTAGATTGGGAGAACAAAGAAGAAGATTGCCGAGTCAGGCTCTAAGATCTAGGGGCTCCGAGTAACAGAGGAGACAATGTTTGACCCATCCGATGTGAGTGTAGTTTATGGCATGTTCCATTAGAGACAACCATAGGATAGATAGAGGCACATCCTTACTCGATGGATTATTTTAGCACTATTTCTATGTCTTGTCTGTTCATATGTCGACTTGTTCATCAATGGTATGCAAAACTCCGCTTGGAGGATGCTGATGCGTTAGTTGGAGTAGCAGGAGGCCTCCATGTGATAATTTCACCTGGTATCATTGGATGTGAGAGAAGACCACTCATTTTCCTACAGTTTGTTGGTTATGAGTTATCACTAAATAGTGAGCTTACAGGGTCTTTCATGGGTTTGCCTAGAGGTCTAGAGTTAGACATTTCTTTACTTGTTCACTCCATGACATGGGATTATCATTTGCTACATGTTGTTGCCTAGTATGACATTTGGAGTTCTAGAAAGGAGAGAGTGGATCACACGATGGCATGCATACTTCATCTCCTAGCACAGCTCAAGCTTGAGCTAGATTTGCCCTTCATTATCTTCAAATGCATGATGACTTTCCTTCATGGAAACACACATTAGATGTTACCCTATTCGTACATCATATGTAGGATTTTTACAGTGGTTCATGTTAGGATTCCTAGAGGAGGGTCTGCTATGATCAGTATGGCCCAATTGATGTTGTAGTAGTTTGTAGGATGCTTTCTCACCAACAAAGTAATGCTAAGGTGCCATAGGGACCTGTAGAGGCACTAGCACCTATAGATGATCCAAATAGACCAGTCACCATTGCTGAGTTTAGAGCTTTTCAGGATATTGTGATGTAGAGACTTACAAATATCAGTTGTTTGCTCAGAGCTGAATTTCCACATGTTGATAGTGAGGGGAAGTAGTGTCGTGATGATGATGCTGATTGATTTTTGTATCACTTTTTTATGCATTCCTTATTTAAACTTGTTTTATTTTATTTATGTTTCATTATGACTTTAAGATGTTATGATGGGATATGTGATGGACATGGTGATGTAATTTTTAATATATATTTTCATGTCTTTTGTGATAATGATAACTTGATTATGCTTTAATGAGTATTTTTGTTAATTATTGCTTTAAACCTTTATATATTTATGTCAAAAGGGGGAGAAGTAATCAATAAAAATTAAAGTGCTCATCTTTAATTAACTAAAAAGTACTATGCAAACCAATTTGATTTTAAGTATGCAAGATAGGTACATGCTTAACAAGGCTTTTCAAGATTAATTCCAAATGAGTTTATGCTAAGTCTTTGATTGTCAAGTTATTTTTTATAATTTGAAAGTCAATGCACGATGAAAAGAGTTGTAATTTTATTTTAATTTTCATTGTGTAGTGTTTTGACAAGAAATAGCCAAATGGAGAGATTGTAAGAACATATGAGTCATATATTAGGTTTATTGGCTATTTTCTTTGTCAAAATTATGTCATAAACCGTATGTATTTAGTTAAAATATGATTAGATGTTGTTGTAGTTGAGTAAGATTTGAAATTAAAAAACTTGAAAAATAGGAGAAGACATATTCTTATAGCTCAAGACAGAAGACTGAAGAATGTTGAAGGATTTGGAAGCTTATTCAGATCACATTCACATACCAAAAACACTTAGAGAAGTTTTAGAAGTGATTTTAGAGGATTGGAGGTTTTAGGGTAAAAAGAGAGAAATTATACACTCAAATGATTGATTGTTGGACATAAAGCTGAATGGAACGATCAATCAACATTTGATTCAGCCCTGTGTAAGTCATTGATTGATTGCTTCATATATCATTAGATTGCTCAGAGTATCATGTGTTCAAAAAATAGTGAATGATCATCGATGCTTGAAATGATCAATTTCTAATAGCTCTAATTGTCCTAAATGAGCCATTCAAATTTCAATTTTTTTCTTTGTTGAAGCCAAAGGCCTAAATCGGTTTGGAGAGCTATATTAAAGATAAGAAGTGACGATGTTGAGAGAGGAAAATCTAGAGAAAATTGAAGAACAAGGGAGATACCTTTGCATATTATTTTCCAAGGGAATTCACATTGAGTTTTGAAGAGAAGATCAACAGTGAATTTATAAAGCTATTTCACAACTAAGAAGTGAGTTTACACAGAAGTTTCAAAGAGAAGTTACAGAAATCATTAATGGGAAATTGAAGATTCCAAGAGGCCAAAGTCAATATAACAAGAGGAACTTGTTGAAGGCGAGCAACAAAATAATAAGAACTTGTAGAGATCTAAACAAATGAGTTTTTGTTAGAGCTGAAACAAAAGTTGGTAGTTTGCTTATGTAAATACAATTGTCTTACTTGCTAGTAGTGCATTAATTTGGTTTCTTTGGAATTACTGTAAGTGTTTACCCAATTTTGGTTTCCACATTACATTATTGTATGCTCATATGTGGATTGAATGCTTTGAGTTTGATAGATTAATACATCATAAGTGCGTTTTGAGAGAATATTTACTTGTTTCCACTATATAAAAAATTTTTGTGCACAAAGGCTAAAACTCATTTTTACTTTTTGAAGTACTAGTTTTAAGAGCAATCTAGTGACCCGCCAGGTTAGTAGAGGCGTATTAAACTCTCATCGTAAACAAAGTAGGATTATCTCTTCGTAATGATCTAAAAATGAGAAGTCAATTAAAACAATATAAAATGCTAAGAAAACAATTAGGACATGTTTATTATCAATTTATCCTACAAAATAAAGGGAAAACTTCAAAGATAATAAAAAATCTTTTAATGAGATTTTTAATAAAAAATTAACAAAACAAAAAAAAAACCATCCAAGCAACATAAATTTCAAAGTGGAAAATGAACTAATAGAATACCTACATGGTTCAAATGTAAAGAAAGCGGGCATTATCCTAATAAGTGTCCAAAAGAAATAAAAAACAAAATTCAACAAATTATTATAGATGCATATGTCGGAACTAAAAGAAAAACTTGAAGAATATATAATTGAAATAACAAAGAAACAAATGACGAAACTAGTTCTATAAATGAAATATATTCATTTGGATGTTCTTGTTGTGATAGTAGTCATTCTAAAGAAGATAGCATAAATGTTCTAAACATTGATGAATAATTTATACTTAAAAACAATAGATTCTATTGAAAGTTCAAATACAAGAAGAAAACAACTAATAAAATTAATCGAATTATGTAAAGAAATAAATAGAGATAGAAGAAAGAACTCTATTGAAAGAGTTGAAAAAAATCAATTCACTATTAATGAACTCTTTAAAAGACTTGATATAGATAAACCAAAACCACTAACAATAGACGATTTGAAAAGAAAACATAATGAAATGAAAATAAAAATAAGAAAACTAAAACAAAGAATTAAAATTCTTGAATTTAAAATGAAAAAGGGAGTATATAATAATGATGAAGAAAATTCTTTCAATGAAATTTTTGAAAAATTAAAAATGAAGAATTTATAAATTCCATATTAATATATGAAAAACAAAAAATAGGATATTGAAGTTGTTTAAAAAATAAAAAAAAATTTCCTCAAACACAAAGCTCAGATAGACTAAGGGGCTGACTTCAACTATATTAGGGAAGGTTTACTTCCTACAAATTATTTTAAAAAAAATAACACATATAGCTAATACTGCAATTGTTAAAAAATTAAAAGTCAATTATAAATTCCTAGAAGTACATCTATGCTTTAAAAATTTTTGTCTCAAAATGTCTTTTATTTTAATAAAAATATTAGGCAAGATATA
Source organism: Saururus chinensis (assembly GCA_035235625.1). Classification (NCBI taxonomy): domain Eukaryota; kingdom Viridiplantae; phylum Streptophyta; class Magnoliopsida; order Piperales; family Saururaceae; genus Saururus; species Saururus chinensis. Next base: position 37,282,840 of record CP141144.1, on the reverse strand, counting down.
ATTTTGGAACACCATTTTTATCACTAATCAAAGTCTTTCAAGTTGATAAAATGGAAATCAAACAAAAATAAATGGATAAAAAATCTTTTAAAAATTATGTACGAAACCAAAAATATCTTTTCTCAATAAAATTAAGAAAGCTTTAGGATATAAAAAAAATATTTATTAATGAACTATCTGAAGAGATAAAAGCATAAAAAAATATAAAATCAAAATTATTTCATGAAAAATACAAAATAATTTCAAGATACTATCGAAAAAGAGGTATGTTCAAATATTCCTTCTATTTTCTAGCATAGGAAAAAACATGAAATCAGTCCTTATGTTAAGGATCTTGAAGAATCTAAGTGATCTTTTAAAAAGAAATTTAATGAGAAAAATTTCAACTCCTTGGAGTTGTGTCACTTTCTATGTTGAGAATGCCAAAAAATTAGAGAGAGGAGTTCCTCGCCTTGTTATTATTTATAAACCTCTGAGTAAAGTTATTCAATGGATAAGATGTGTAATCCCTAATGATTTAATTAAGAGAATTCATAATACAAAAATCTTTTCCAAAATTGACATAAAATCTGGATTACGAGAGACAAATATGAAATTGCCTTGAGAGTTCCATTCGGGCACTATGAATGGAATGTAATGCCCTTTGGATTGAATCTATGCCTCTGGAGGCAACTGGAGACAATAAGCAACCTTGCCAATTCTCTCAAGAATTGGATAAGGACCATGAAAGTGATGAGTCAGTTTCTCGTTAGATGGTTTATTAACTAAAGCATGTCGATAAGGTTGGTGACAAAGATAAACAAGATCACCGACGTCAAATTTGTGATCCACAAGACACTTATCATAAATTTAGTACTTACAGTTCTAGGAATATACTAGATTAAGATGAAGCTAGTGCAAAACATCATCATGAGTTTGAAAAGTAGTATCCACGACATGAACAAAAGGATGAAGTGGCACATAATGGAGCAATGTAGGAGGTGAGTGACCATAGAAAAGTTGAAAGGGAGTATAACTCATGGCAAAGTGGTGTTATAAGACCATTATGCACAAGGAAGGAATGATAACCATGTGTGAGGCTGTTCATCTAAAAAACACTGTACATATTGCTCGAGACAACGGTTCGCCACTTCAGATTGCCCATCCATCTGACGATGATACGCAGAACTCATGCAAAAGGAGGTGCCTTGGAGGCAGAAAAACTCCTACTAGCATGCTGATAAGAAGACATTATCACAATCGTGAACAATAGTTTTAGGCATCCCATGAAGACAAACAATATCACGCATGAAAAAACACCGTACATATTGCTCGAGACAACGGTTTGCCACTTCAGATTACCCATCCATCTGACGATGATACGCAGAACTCATGCAAAAGGAGGTGCCTTGGAGGCAGAAAAACTCCTACCAGCATGCTGATAAGAAGACATTATCACAATCGTGAACAATAGTTTTAGGCATCCCATGAAGACAAACAATATCACGCATGAAAACCTCACCAACAATTGTAGCACTATAAGAGTGAGAGAGTGTCGAAAAAAGTGCATACTTGTAGAGCCAATCCACTACAACGAAGATAACGGACTTGCCCTAAATCTTGGGTAATTCTTTAATGAAATCCATACTAATATTCTCCCAGATTTGTTTTGGAATCAGGAGTGGATGAAAAAGACCAAATGGAGTGGTAGATCACTCTTATCATGCTAGCAAATGTCACATTCCGCCACAAATTGGTGGACTACCCAATTGACCACGCCACGTAAACCTCTGAGAGACCCTTTAATATGTTCAAAATATCCCCTCATGTCTGAAAATAGGCATAGAGTAACAAAGATGAAGAATATCCCTACACAATTTCTCGAAATTAGGTACCCAAAGATGACCACGCCATAATAGAAAAATATCATGCAGAACAAAATCCGGTGAGGAAGAAGGATCTTTGTGTAAGCGTGTAACAAGAACACAAGTAGCATTGTCGTTCCCATACGCTACCTATAAGTCCTTTAGAAAAGGAAAAACCGTAGCAGAAATTGCCAGGAATGTGGCAACCTCATACATTTAAGATAATGCATCAGCGGCATGATTCTCGAGGCCACACTTATAGACACAATTCATAATCATATCCCAATAACTTAGAGATCCAACATTGCTAAGCGAGAGTTGCAACACACTGGTCCATAAAGTATTTGAGAGGTTGATGATTTGTTAGAATGATAAAGTGATGACCTAAAAGGTAGCATTGTCATTTGGTCACAGCATGGACAATAGCCAACATCTCATGCTCATAAGTGGATAACAATAGAGAACGACCAAATAAAGCCTTGTTATAAATAAAGATGGGGTGATCGTCTTGCATAAGGACTGCCCAAGACCAACATCAGAAGCATCACTTTCAACAATAAAAATCTTGGCAAATTCCAGGAGAGCCAGAACAGGGGCAGAAATGAGGGCCACGTTGAGTGCATCAAAAGCATGTTCGGTCGAGTCAGACCAAATGAAGGCACCCTTTTTCAACAAGACCATCAATGGTGCAGCAATAACGCTATATGAAGAGATGAAACATTGATAATAACCTGCAAGGCCAAGAAGCCCACGTAGTGCACATGCAGTAGAAGGGCAACCCCAATCCTGAACGGTAGAAATCTTGCTTGGATCAGTTGCAACGACGTGGGTTGAGATAATATGTCCAAAATACTCAACCTGTTGATAATCAAAAGAGAACTTGGACCACTTCAAGAAGAGTCTGGGCTCATGGAGGAGTGTGAAATGAAAACATAGGTGATGTAACTGGTCCTCCCAGTAGGGCTATAAAGCATAATGTCATCAAAGAAAACCAAAACAAAACAACGTAGATAGCTCCGGAAGACATTATTCATCACTCACCAGAAGGTGGCAGAGGCATTAGTAAGGCCAAATGGCATGTCTATGAACTCATAATGCCTGTCATGAGTGCAAAAGGCCATCTTGGAAATTTTGTCGAGATGCATACAGATCTGATGATAACCTGAACAGAGGTCCAACTTTGAAAAGAATTGGGATCCTGTTCATTCATCAAGCAACTCCTCGTTGACTGGAATACAACACTTATCCTTTAAAGTAATAAGGTTAAGAGACCTATAGTCCACACAAAAGCGCTGTGAACCATCCTTCTTTCAGACAAGGAGGATAGGAGAGGAGTAAGAAGACTGACTAGGCCTAATAATGCCAAAGGATATCATCTCATGAACTAGACGTTCAATCTTTGTCTTCTGGATATGCAGATAGCGGTATGCGCGCACATTAGCTGAAGGAGCATGAGGTTGAATAGGAATTTGATGGTCATAAGAATAGACTGACAATAATCACTTTTTATCCTCAAAGATGGACTGATGCTCATCTAAGAGAGTAGCCAAAGCGGGCGAAATAATGTCCGGCTGGGGAACCTCAACTGAAGGGTAGTGTTGTAGCAGGAGGCCATGACAATGATAAAGAGAACAAGTCTCCAATGTCTTCGTAGACTAGAGGCGGCCTGATGGATGAGTAGTGATATGCATTGGTTTACCCCCATAAGTGAAATCCATAGCCATATGGCAGAAGTCCGAAGAAACAAGACTCAAGTCCTCAAGCCATTGAACACCAAGAACAACATCAGCCCCCTTAGTAGGCAGCAAAAATAAATCCATAGTGTATGTCTGACCATGTAATAATAATTTGGCCTTGGAGCAAACATTGTAATTCTTGAGAGGGTTTTCCATTGCCAATCAACACATCAAAGGTCTCAGCGTCTTTAATAGGATAGCCAAGGCAACGAGCAACTCAATTAGTAATGAAATTACAAGTACTCCCACTATCAATCAAAACATAAACTTGTTGTTTCTTAATCAAACCCTTAACAAAATAGTGTGTGGAGGATAAGTACTCACAAATACTTGGAGGGTAATCTCCGTATCACAGGCCTCAACAGTATTAGAGGCAATATCGTTAGAGTCATCACAAGTATACTCCATGAAGTCCACATCAAAACACTCATCAATCATAAATAATTTTTGAGTTGTGCAATAATGACCAGAGGTGTATTTCTCATCACAATTATAACATAAACCCTTGGAATGGTGATCGGCCATTTAAGGAGTAAGATGAGTAAGAAGAGGAGTAGATGAAGAAGTACCTGTAGGATGGCCACCTCATGGATGAATAGAAGACAGAGCAGGGCGGGACTAAAAGAAAGATGTCGATAGGTGAGAGAAAGTAGAATGACCGACCTGGTTTAACTTCTCCTCATAGACACGAGCCATATGCATTGTTCCTGTCAAACAGATGTGCATGAAAGTTTGCAATTTAGCCTTAATATGAGGCTTAAGACTAGCTTCATAGACACCGATAAGGGCATGCTCATGCCATCTTTGCATGCAGTTCACAAAGTGCTCGAACTCATCCAGATAATCCTGGACGGAACCCTTTTGTCAAATCTGATGCAACAAACTGTTAAAATTTTGGTAGTGCATTTTGCCGAAATAGATGAGAAGAGCATGCTCAAACTTGGGCCAAGTAGCGTCTAAGTGCTATGCAAGGAATTTGTCGACCCATTGCATAACACAACCCTCCATATGGAAAGTCGCTAGTTTGCACTATTCGTGAGCTGGAGTGTGATGTAAGTGGAAGAAATGCTTTGCTCGAGAAACCCATTCATATGGGTCATTGCCTTTGAAGACCGAAAAAGTGACGTGAATTGGGTGAGCTTGAATACTCGAGTTCTGATCTAGATGTGCGCCAATGTAAGGGTAGTAAGCACGGCCTCGACCACAGCCACGAGGATGATTTGCATGTTCACAGTAGTCCATCTCCTCAATAAAAGCATCATCGACAACAAGTTCATCTTTAAGAGGAGTGTAGTACAGGGGATAAGCGGCTGGTGCAACATTATAGGGCCCACAAGCACGCGCAACTTGATGTGGTAGTTGATCTGACTACACAAGATGAGGTACAGTGGGGCAACATGGGCAAACGGTTGCTGGGAGGGACTGGTTTCCTAAAAATTATCAAACCCAGATCGAACTAGCATTGTAAGTGTCACGGCCGGGGTTTTCTAAATAACATTTTCGAAGTAAATGCAGCGAAAAATTCGAGTAATAAATTTTTTTTTAAAGTCAAATCATGCAAACCATCGACTAAAATAACCCCAATCCGTGATTGCTGTTTTTCCAACATATTGATAATACCAAACCATGAATAATCATAATAGTCGATAGAATTCATTAAATAAAGAGCCAGGTCTTGTCCATGTGCAAAATCTGATAACTAATAGAGAATAACAAATAAAGTATGTAATGGCAACTCTTGTGCCTTATTACAATCTACTGAAATAAAGCAAATCCTACTCTGAAGTAGTGAGTTCCCGCTCCACGAATCCAGCTACTCTGCTACTCCTCCTCTGAGGTACCTGCATCACAAAGATGCATGAGTATACCCACTAATACTCAATAGGATCAAACAAGTTTATAAAACCCATCAAGGAACTAAGCTTAACTTTTTAAATATTAACCATAAGCCACTGAGAATTTATTCCAATGATATCTAGCTCTGTTAAAACCAAGCCCTTAACCCATTCTCAAAGTGTTAAAAGCCTCAATATCAGAGACTAAACCACCAAAGTAACACAAAACTGATGCAGAAGTTAATCTCTGCAACAACCCTTAATATTAGACTCCAACCTTGGAGTAGACTGCTTAACAGCAGCTTGACCCAAACCCTCAGGGCTCTCAATAGCCTGCCACGAGTCTGAAGGAATGAATCCCAACTGTGTTCATGGACACAGATTGGCAAGAAACACAAGCCTTCCATGATGCTTGTGTAACTCCGCTTTTCGTACACACTATATGGTCCTGGGAAGACCTGCGGGAGACCCACGGTAAAGACCTTCTGGTCAATACCCAAACCGTCGTGGTGATGGAGAAGCGTATCGCAATCTCCATCATTCCCTAACTGTGGGAAAAACAAGTCTTTGCAGACATTGCAGATAAAATTCCAAGGAACCTAAGACTCTATGGCTCAAGGTTCCGCTTAAAATAAGCACAGTCCAAAATAATTTATTTATGTCACACGTTCGCTCAAATGCATGAATATGTTCTCACACCGTTCATTAACCCCTAATCACCCCTAAAGGTAAATTAGTATGTTTAAAATGTTAATGAGGGTACTATTAGTCATTTAAACCCTTCATGCCCCTAGTAAGGCTATATTTGATTATTTATGATTTTAATAATTATAAATATATTTTTATGTATTTATAAATTTCTAAAAAGATTAAAAGGAGGGTAGTTTAGACTTGAACCGGCCCAATTTCAGTCTGAACCGGGCCGGCTCAGCTCTAAAAACCTGGCCAGACCCGCAGCTAATGCGGGTCGGCCAGTGCATCGTCTTCCTCCCAAAAATCAGAAGTCGCCGCCCTCCACACAGTCCAGAGCAAGAGGTGAGGCCGGCGAGCCGCCGCTGGCCCTCCTGCCCCGGTCTGCCAAAAGATTCCGCCTTCCCACAAGCTTCCGACCTGCTCCGCTCCTCAATGCTGGAATTCTACTGCCTCCTTGCCAAGGTGCCCAGCAAGGAGAAGGCTGCGACCTGGGGATCGCCGGTCGTCCAGACACCCAGGACCACCGGTATTTCTCTCCGCCGTACCTGGGTGATCCTAGAAAACTCATACCAGAGACCCAGGGTTAGTTGCCCCGCTGCCTCCATTGTCTCCCACGCCCAGCAGAAAAGAAACAGAGTTTCTATGCTCTGTTCTTTGATCCATCCGGCAGTCTCAAGGACGCCGGACCTCCATCGGTTCTTGTTCCAATCCTCCAGTCCTCCCCTAATGTCGATTACTGCCTGCAGCAGTCACCGGCCACCTTTATCCTTTGGCTCCGGTGACGGGAAGATTCAACCAGAGTCATGGATTTTCGGCCGCGGACAGTTTCTGGACGAAGTGGTTCCTCCCCGACCATGGCCGAACTCGAACTTTCTTAACTTATCTCTTTCCACTCCGGCGTCTGCAAAGAGTCCTCCCGTCGTTAACAGTGCCCCGAGAATATGGCTGCACTGCAACGGAATGACTCCATTGGCATACGCCAGAGGGAACGTTTAATCTTTGCAGAACTAACTCTAGGATATATATATTTATATAACAGTTCAACATGCATCAGCGAAATACGAATAAACACACCCATCTCCTCGCCCCGCATGAGAAATCAAAGTGCAACAGTCCATTCTCTCACAGTATACCCAAGAAGTTTTTAATGGCGTACTACTTCTAACCCAAAATCTAAGCATATTTCCATAACAGAGTTTATAACCAAGGATCCTACCTTTCCCGACGATGTCTTCTCCTTGCCTCCTTTTCCGGCGACGCACCTTCTTACCCGGCCACCAGAACCTCCCAGCCCTCAGCCTTAATAGCTTTCTCAAGCTTATGAAGAAGGAGATGGAGGTTAGGGTTCTTTTAAGGTAGGTTTAAATAAGAGAAGGAGGGGAGAAGACTTGTTCCAAAAGGAGAAGGTAATGGTACGTAAAGCCAATTACCCCTATGCCAAGTCACCCCTAAGTGGTCCCCACTTGGTGACCCTACCCAATTTAAGCTCTTAATACACAATAACTCTAACTATGCCAATTCTTCATCAATTAATTCTAAAAAAACATAGAAAATAGCCAAAAAAATTCAGAAAAATTACCTTGAAAATCATGGATGCTACAGTAAGTAAACTTTTGTCCCGCACCAATTCATCAGGTGCGGTAAAGTGCTTTTGAGAGTGATGCACTGGGAGGGAAAAAGAGGAGGGCGTAGGGTGGCCGAATCGATAGTCGACGGGCCAAGTATGGCTGGAAGGAGAGAGACGGTAGGCTATCCTCAGCTACCGGAGCAGACACGGAAGGCATCTAGGTGGCAAATCGAACTTGGAGCAGGGGAGTCCAGGTGACTAGCAAAGAGGACGCAAGCATTGGTGAAGTCTATGGTAGGGTGGTCGACATGGAGGTGGCCAGAACTGGACCGACCAAAAGGAAGGCAGCGGACGAGATGTCGACCACATGGGCGGACGGCGAGAGAATGGGGAAGCGTCTGGGTTCTGGGCAGAGACACCCAACAAAATAGTGGTGGCCATAGGAGACTGGAATGGCAGCTCTGTTACCGAATGGGAGGCGGAGAGGGCTGGATGGTGGATGGACCAATCGATATGGAGGTGGACAATGCTATAGATGATGAAGTATGAGAAGGCTCTAAAAATTGCATCTGGAGCAAGCGAATGACGTCTGTGAGCGCAGAGATGGAGTGAAAGAGCTTACGGTGGGCTTCATCTTGTGTTGCTTAATTGGCTGCAATAGCGATCTTCACTTCGGTAATGTGATGCCCCGACCTGAAAACTGACCCGGGTCGGGGGTCCAAAAATCGATGAACACCGATGAAAACCAAACCCAGAACCAAGAGCATCACACTCTGAGTGCGAGAGTCTTCACGTTCCTCTACGTGCTACAGAACTTTAGCGCTCCGTTGCGCGTAGGCAAGAACTGGCCTAATTATATAACTAATTCGGACCGGGCCAACGTTGCATTGCTGTTGGTTGCCTACGTACATATCGGCTAACATCTACGATGTTACTCCGATACGATCGGATCCGGACGTAGTTCTGCCTATTGGCTACTACATACATCAAACCATATGAAAACACATACGTATACCCGAATATTTAATCGGGGTTATATGAAAACCCGTAAAACACCGGCAACACATATCTCGCTCTATCATAGAGATGAGCACCACACAACCAATACGAAAACCCGATAAAACACCAGCAACACACATCTCGCTCTATCATAGAGATGAGCACCACACAACCACCATAACATTCCTCACTCTATCCTAGAGCAAGACCACACATCACACGTCTCGCTCCATCACTAAGCCGAGACCACACATCACACGTCTCGCTCCATTACTGAGCCGAGACCACATACATCACACGTCTCGCTATATCACTTAGCCGAGACCGCGCATCACACGTCTTGCTCTATCATAGAGTGAGACGGAACACAATCATAGGTCTCGCTCTATCACTGAGCCGAGACCGAACACACACACAACACGTCTCGCTCTAACCCAGAGCGAGACAACACACATCATGGCATATAAGCATAGCATAACATACTATAACCACACGCACACCCCGTCTCTCTCTAACCCAGAGGGAGACGGCACACATCATGCATATAAGCATAGCATAATAATATATAAACACAATCTTAAGTCTCGCTCTATCACTGAGCCAAGACCGAACACACACACAACACGTCTCGCTCTAACTCAGAGCGAGAGAACACACATCATGGCATATAAGCAAAGCATATCATAAGATAAACACACGCACAACCCGTCTCTCTCTAACCCAGAGGGAGACGGCACACATCATGCATATAAGCATAGCATAACAATATATAAACACACACACAACCCGTCTCTTTCTCACCCAGAGCGAGACGGCACACAACATGGCATATAAGCAACACATATCATAATATAACACATGCACAGCCCATCTCTCTCTCTAATCCAGATCGAGATGGCACACCTCATAACTAGCATATGTCATTCTATAATTAAAAATAGAAGGTAAGGAACACTTACTCCCCTGATGTCACACGAGGTAGCGGTATTCGGGAAGCTCGTCTCTGGGCGCCCTCCCCTTCAGATCCGGAGACAGCGGACAGAGCCTCCCCTAGCCTCCATATGTTTGTCGCCTTTCACCGAAAAACGACCCGACCAACTCTCCCCTTTTCCGGAAACCTCGTTTTCTACGCCCGTGGGTGGCGGACAGAACCTCCCCTACTCGGGGTGTCCTTCACACATCGTGGCCCTTCGTTGGAGAACAGAGCCTCTTCTACATCGGCCACTTCCCTTGATCTGGCCCGGTAACGGAGGATGGAGCCTCCTCTCTCACCGGGCCATCTCTCTCTCACTCTCGGGGTAGGAGGGCGGCGGACATAGCCTCCTCTTGCCCCGGGTCATTCCTCCCTTATAGGAGCACCAACTCGAGGAATGGACCATGCCATTGCGTAGATCACCCTTGAATTAGCTAGGAACGCCTCAAGAACGGAAGAAAACGGACTCCAAACGAGTCCGAAAACTCACCCGGAAAATAACGGGATTCCGGTATTTATAGAGGAAGAACCGAAGGTGTACGAGACGCCCCCGGGGCGCGCGCGACACGCTGTCCACGCGCTGCACCCGCATCCCGCGGACGCGCCCTGCATCGTGAGGGGCCCGGCCCCGCGATGTGCGGGCCGATGCGCGGTTCCCGAGTGTTGCGCGGGAGCCGGCCCGTGACGCGGGCCCCGTCCTGTGTCCGCGAGGGATGATGCGTGGATGACCGCGCGGGCCCACAGGCCCCCCGCCACGTGGCACCGCACCGCGCGTTGGGTGGCGCGGCTGATGCCAGCCGCTGGCATGATGCCAGCTATATTGTCCCATATGATTAAAATAATATAATTTCTATATTATTTTAATCCAAAAATACCCAAACTTCAACGCGCGATATCTTCTTACCCCGAAGACGGAATCGCACGTTCTATATACTGATGGACTCGTATTGATGAGCCCTTCGATACAAGACCACACACAAGCAGGTTATCCCGCTCTTTTTGAGTGGGCCCCGCCCATGCAGCACGCTTCCCGAGGCTGTAGCTTTTGCTCCCGACCTCCGTTTCGGGCGTTCTTCGATTCGTCATGCTCGTTACTTCGAGATCTACCCATCTACAGGGGTTTTATCCCTTGAAACCCCTGACACTAAATTACAAAATTACCGAATTACCCTTAACCCACCCAGGTTAAGCGTAACCGGAAAATGGGTCGTTACAGGTAAGATCCGAAATCATCACTTTAACTTGAGTTTCCAATTGTTGCATGTAGGTGTGAAGATGAGTGGGAGAGGACTCCGAGATTGGCGTGTCACAAAGGTTATAGAATCCATGGTCATAAGAGGTGGTTAGACGTTTGGTGTCAGTCTTTGCCGATGCAGCGGACTCATGGTGGCAGAAGGGTGGGTAGCACAGGGAGCAGATATGTCCCTCAGCTACCAATGCTATAGACCATGGGGGTCTACACAAGAATAATAAAGAGAAGTGGGAGAGAAGAGAAATGATGAGGGCAAAAAAGTAAATAAAATAACCTGAATTGTCTTATTTGATTCATAATGTCTTTGACGTTACAATTTATAGGAGATTAAAATATCATTCCTACTTAAATAGGGTAAGCAAGACTAATCATACCGAAATTAGGAATAGACTAATCTAGGAAAGTAAAATAAGTAATCTAATTAGGAACATAACAAAAACCAAAGTAAGAAACTAATGAGAACCAATATAAATTATGAGAGTAGCTTGACTAAATTTATATCTAAATGAATCTCATCAATCAAAGAGGTAGAAATAATTAACATTAAATTCACCATTAAGAAAAATTAATCAAGTCTCACAATCATAAAATTCGACAATTTAATGAATCTTCATCCATGCCCTAGCAAAGAATTTTAGCCACTCATTAACTTAAAAAATAAAATTTCCATTGAAAGAACTGAAAAGTGTCTAACAAGACATGAAAAAGGGGGGCAATATTAAAAAATTATTGTTTCTACAGGACTGATGAACAGTAATCGCGGGTTACTGTTCATAGCCTTCAACCTCTGGTCGCTGCATTGATGAGCATTGCCACTATAGTAACCAGAAAACTGTAATTTCTTTTCTACTTCTTCTTCACTTCTCCGGCTTGACTCTTTTCTAGATAATTTTGGAGGATGGGATTGCATAAATTTACCTCTAATTCATTCTATTCATCTCCTCTCTCTTATGCAATTCTCTATTCTTATTTAAACAAGCTGGATAGAGCTGTTCTTTCCTTCTTTAAGCCATTAATTACGTCCATAAATAGGTTATTTCTTCTTATTCTTTTTTCCTTTTACTTCTTCTTTCTTGCTCTTGATCCTATCCTTCTTTAATTCTTCTTTCCTTATGTTTTCCTTCTCTGGTTCTCTGCTCACATTGCTTTGTTTTTACTATTCATACAAACTTTTGCAAACTTGTCATTTATGTTCTTGACGTTCCTTGCTACAATTTGTTGGACATTGGCTGGGAACCAGCTGCTTCCTTTCTGAAGTCTTGGCTTTGCTTTTAAAGGCTAGGGAATAAATGGAAAGGAGGTATTTCTCATGCTTCTGGGAAAGATCTCTTCTCTACAAAAATATGCCGGCCTCCTTGTGATTTCTGACTCTAGTTTACCATAAGCTGATCTTTCCTCATTGGTTGTTCTTCAAATAAGGTAAAATGTCTTATAAAATGTATAAAAACCACATGTATCATTTTCTAATTGCATTAATAAAACACAAATTTGAATATATATATTTATATCAGTGTAATATAAAAATCTAAAAAATATTATTGAGAAAAATGTTATATATATGGGGCCTATAGAAAAGTTATGGAAGTTTTTACTATTATCCTCCTCATCGTTGGGAATTTCCCAATCCAATTGACAATTTTCTTCCTATTCTTGAGGTTTTGCTTCTCAAAAGATTAACCTTAGGAGGTAATTACTCATGCAATCTAACATTCTCTTCTTGTTGCCTCATAATCCTTTCCACATCGACAGTGAAGATTGCATCCGCCCAACATACTGCACTTAGTTCTCACCATCATGCCACCTACAAGACACAAACAAAACAAACAAACAAGGTAAGCTTATGTCCTACTTTTGTCCCTTCTAATTTATCTTTTAACCTCACGAGGTGATTTCTCATGCAATCTTGCCACATCGGTAGTGAAGATTACATCCGCCTTGCAAACATGACTTTTTTTCCTCACCACCATGCCACCTACAAGGTACACACACAAAGAACAAACAAATAAGGTTACCTTATGAGTGATAGACAAGTGAGAAAATGAACCATTAGTCTCTAATACCCAGTTTCCACACCCTAATTTTAATTAAATTTTACTAAAAAACAAGTGTAGCAGATAAATCAATAAATTATAGGATTTTCATAAGTTTTTTTTATTCATGACAAGCAAATCCTTCGGGTTGTGAATTTTGGAGAGCCGGAAGACCATGATCTTATTTCATACCATACCCTTCCTCTATGTGGCTAAGACGACTCACTTTTGGAGCCAACCAGACACTAGGATCCCTTTGTCCTTGAGCGTCAAATGCATTGGTCAATGGGTGACTATCCATTATAATGATTCACTCATGCATAGGGTTTACTTACCCTAATATAATACATATACATCACCATGCACTCACACATCTATAATGCACGAAAACCATGTCATTCTATAAATTATAAATAACATATACTTCATAAAAAAATGTTTTAATTCTGTTAACCGATACACCATTGTTGACTTTACCGATGTGTTGACCAGGTTGTTAGTGATCGATGATGCCCCATCGATGCATCAAACCCTTACCATCAGGAGAGAAGCTGTGGAAGCCCATCTCACTAATGCCACCATTGACACATTGGTCACATTGCTTGTGACTAGGTCTTACATAGATGTGGCACAATGCGTTGATGCCATTATCGTTCAACTTCCTCCATACACCAATGATGTCATCGACATCTCCACAATTGTGTTGATGATCGGGAAGAAGATGAAAGAGATTATATTGGTTCACTCAACTCTCTTAAACAATAAACATCATTCTTTCCTCACTTGAACCATAAAACCTTCATGAAAAACTATGGTTTTACTGTCATTTAATCCTCAAGAATTGAAAATATCATCATTTACACTAAGTATGACATAATTCTCAGAAATAACTACAACTTGCTTTAGAACACATCAACAAGCATATAATCAAATCAAACCATCCATTTAAACCATTAAATGGTAATAAAGTTAGCAATATGACCTTTTCACTCAACCAAAAACACAATGTCTCTAAAATTCCGCTCTTTCTCTGCTTCATCGAGACTTTGACATGCCCTAAATCTCTCATTTTAACTTAGAGTGAGAATCCAAAAAGATTAGGATCATAGGGTGTCAAAGTAGTTGACTACTAGTGCATAACCACATAAATAACTGCAAGCAACTATTTCTTATGGCTTTTTTCATTGCGTCAGTATATCTGTCAAAATTCACCAGCGTGTTAGCTGTTCTACATTACTACATATGAATTTAGCAAAACTAACTTGTCCCTACCAACACGTCATCTCCTACTAACAGTGGATATCAGACTTTGCCTACACAAGCACGAATGTGAAGATGCTCACTGACAAAAGTATTTGTTTTCATCAATATGAGCACCAACATGTCGATGGCTGGTTATAAAAACTCCTTTGTTCCAATAACTCAATACATATTTACAAACTTCTCATTGCCAATTTTAAACTTACCACTACAGCTACTTTCCTAAGTTTTGAACTCATTATTATTACCTTTAACGACATGTTTGCCAATGTGTTGGTGTTGACATTGATAGAACATAACATAATATAGTAATAAATAAAGAAGAAATAAACCGTTTATCCTAAACACATAAAATACCTAAAAACTCTTTGGTGTCACATGATCATGCAAGATTTTTCAAAACAAAGAATTGCAACATCAAGTTGAAGAAAATAAAAAAGATCTCCACTCCCCTTGGTGCATTCCTCTCTTAGTTGAAGAACATAAACCACACATCATGGTGTTTTTCATCTTAATTGTGAATTAACAATATTTAAACCTTGAGTTGAACATTCAAAAACTATAAAAACCAACATGGAAGTCAAACACAAATTTTTTTTTTGTGTTTTTGACTTTTTCATTTTTTAATCAAAACCTACGAAAGAAAGAAATCATATAAAAACAAAAGTATAAAGGGATCAAACTAAAAAACATTATGTGCATGTCCAAAGTATTGAAAGAATTAACACATGGACACAAGAAATGATAATCTCTGTTTAGTGATATTCTCCTCCTTAGCCTTGCTTAACCATCCTATCTTAAGGCCATCTAAGGACAACTTGCTAACTGTTCCAAATTGATCCTTAAAGAGTTGAAGATAAACTTTCCTAATCCACACCTTTCTAATTTTCTAATCATAAACTTGATGTGGCAACCTAGGGTTCACTCTTCTTTAGGTTTCCTTTCTCCTCTTTCTCTTAGATCTTTCTTCAGAGGATGGTAATTGGGGCACTCAAATCTTGTATAATTATCTATATGACAAAGGTCACATATAAGCAAGACATTAGATTTCATCTTCAAAACTCTCCCTCCTCTAGGATTTGGGGTGTGTGTGGGGGGGGGGGATACTCGAGGTGTGTGATCAATTTTTTTGGTTCTCACAAAGTTAGTGGGTTTTACACTAGGTAAAGGTGGCCATGGGCAGGTCCACCGCCCATATTGGCCAGCCCAGGCCCGTTGGGCCCCCCATGGGGCAGTCTAAGCTGGGCCTGATCCAATGGGAGAGAAGGGGGCCGATCCTAGCCAGGTCCATTTGTGCCTTATATTTTTTTAAAAATAAAATTTTAAAATTAATGAAAAATTCTAAAACATTTTTATTAAAAAATTTATAAACTTACACAATAGAATTGTAACTTATGAAGCGAATGTTAAAATTGCATCACGATAGAATGAGTACATTCAACTAAGTTGGCACCCACTCATCGATCTATCATTTGCAATTATAAACTAAAACTGCAAATATAAAAAATAAATTAAAATTAGAGTAGTAACTAATATCAAGTTTTCTAAATCTTCTCCTAATTCGTCTTCAAAATTGAGAACTTGTGACCTTTCTGCTACGTCCAACCAATCCTTTAAGAAAATACATGCCTCCACTGTATCAGGGGTTAGGTAACTTTGTCTATCGTCCAACACCCTACTTTATACACTAAAAGAATATTCCAATGCTACTTTAGACATCGAGGGGCGGGGGTAGTAAATCATGAGCTATGGTAGACAACACAAGATAATTCTTTCCATATATCTTCCACCAAGTTAAAACATTTATATTATAAAGTTGTTCTTCGGAAAAAATGAGGCTCAAATCAGTTTGTAAATAGTTAGATAATTCATTAGTATTAGAACAAAATTTTTGTTTTTGTTTTTGTTTTTGTTTTTGTTTTTGTTTTTGAAGTAACATCCAAGAATTAATTTTAAATTGAAGAGGCATAGGAGTAGAAGAAGAGGAAGTTGATTGAATTAGATTTGACGCATGGGTTATTTCATATGTATTATATAAAGAATACAAAATAGTTACTACAGTTTTATATAGAGTATCATTTTCATCGACATAGGACTCATTTTGTCCTGTATACCATCTAATAAAATTTCTAGACCTCCTAATCTAACCTTAGGACCTATTAAAACCCCTAAAAATTAAATTAAAGGGATATGATACCAATATTATTAAATTTTGTTTTTGTTTCCATTTCATCTACAATATATACAAATGTTTCCTTATTTCTATATTGTGCAAATGCATTAGTTATGTCATACAAGTGGTTTAGAATTGAACAAGAAGTAGGATAGTAAACTCCCGATAAATTTTTAGTAATATTATAAAAAATAAATAGAAAATGCATCAAACAAATAGATATGGAAAATGATATTTATTAAGTTTTAGATGAGACAACTTTTTCTATAGCCCAACATATAATTTAACTTTCTAATACTTCACAAGATTTTAACATTAAATATGTGTTATTCCACCCATGATGAACATCTAATTGAAATTATTTATATTACTTACCATGTAATCTACACAAGTCTTTAAATTCTTGTAATCTAAAGGGTGAAGAGGTGATATGTAACAAAGTATTTTTAATTAATTGAATATGAGGTTTAACAACATTTAAACCATCTTGAATAATAAATTAATTAGGTGACATGCACATGTGATATGAAATATACTTGATTCTATTGCACCAATGTGATCACAATGAGATTCTGAAAGTTCTACCACTAAATTATTATTACATGCATTATCTAAAGTAATATGCATACTTTTACCTTTAATTGAGTATTCATTTAAAACATACATCCATGAATTTTCAATAATTGAAGTAGAATAAGGATATTCTAGAATGTTAAAATATATTATTCTCTTATTTAGTCTACATGATTTATTCAAAAAATGAGTGGTAACACATGCATAATTAATATCTTGGATACTAGTCAAAATATCGAAAGTTAAAGAAATCTTACCTAGAATTGTTTGTGGGATTTCACAAGCTCACCTTATACTCATAGCTTGAAAATATCTCTCTTCAAAGTGTTGTGTTGGATTTTGTTGAAGGCTAGGTTGAGAGCTTCCCTCACATATGTTTCATACTTGGAGTCATGGGCTTTGCCCCAACGGCTCTAAGTCTTAGTTATGGGGCTGGCCCGGTACAATTAAAAGCCATGGCCCATAATTCCTGGCTTGTTGGTGTGGGCCTGTTGGCTGCTCACGGGCAGCCCGAACTATTGCCACCCCTAACACTAGGTATGTGTTTATGAGTCTAAAACCCAAACCTTCTCTTGTCCCATTGACCAACGCTAGCCATGGTGTCAAGAGACTTCTTCCCACTCTTACACCCATCTAGCTTCTCCTTGGATGACTTAAGTTCTCCTTGAAGTGCACTAGATTCATTTTCAAGCTCAGCCTTGAGGTCAACCTTCTCACATTCTAGCATGTTGTTCAACTCATGCAATCTAGTGGACTCATAAGAAATGATTTCAATTATTTCATCTATTTTATTTAATTCTCTCTTGAATTTCCTAGATTTTTTAATAAAAAGCATGATTTGTTGGATCAAGTGTCTCACTTATTATCTAAATCTCTATAAGAAGAAGAATCGGAGTCGAATTCAATTGAACTTGATGCACTTGATCCTCCACAAGAATATCCTTATTCATACTTGCATAAAAAGCAATGCAGTTGCACAATTTAGCTTATTCATCACATGAAGTTTGAAGAACCTTCCCCTTTTTTTCTTTCTTGTCTTGACCTTAAAACTTCCTAGGTTTTTCATTATAAGAATTATCACTATCCTTATTGGGACATTCTGAAGCAAAATGACCCAACTTTCCATAATGAAAGCAACTCTTTCTCTTCTTCCAAGTTTGTTTAGGCTTGTCCTCTTTTCTCTCATTTTATCTCCGTCTTCCTTAAGTTTCTCCTCTTCTCTGTCCCTTTCCAAAATTTTAATTTCTAGGAAGTTCCTAAATTGTTTAATTATCATGACTTCATTGTCACTCTTCTCATCATAATCTTCTTCATGTAGGGGGGTTAAAGCTTTTTTTCCCTTGTCTATCTTCTTGGTTAAAGCTATTATATTTCCTTGCTCTTATCAAACACTTCTCTCTTTTGCTCATAGGAATCTTCTTGCATCTCAAAGATTCATAGATTGCATATTAGCTCTTCAATGTCTAAGGTATCAATCTTTTTTGATTCATTAATTTAGCTACCTAAATTTTAAATTTGCTAAATAATGCTAAAGAATTTTCTTTACCACTAGATGATTAGAAATAAGTTCCGCTATTTGGTTACAAGGGCTTACTATGTCTGAAATTTTGGCATAGTATTCACCAAGAATTTCCTCCTCACCCACCATTATGTTCTTAAACTCTAATGTAAACATTTGAAGCCTAGAGAATCTAACTGCATATGGTCCCTCATTGTACTTCACTAAGCGATCCCATGCAACCTTTGCAAAAAAATAATTTAAGATAAGCCTATGTTGGTTCTTCCCACCAACATTAAATAGAACACTCAAAGCTTTGCTATTTTAATTTGCATATTTCCATTTAACTTCATCCCAAGAACATTCTAACTTTAAAACATTGTTCCCGTCTTTGTCCTTGGTTATAAGAGGATTCCATTCTTTAACTACAACTTTCTACGCATTACCATGAAGAGCTTGGATTAAGGGCTTCATTCAATTTTTCTAATATGAAAATTTTTTACTATCAAACAAAGGTGGTTGATCCAAGGGATTTCCCAACTCACCATGTTCACCCATATTGAAATTTGAATTAGCCAAATCAAATTGAAGGGGAAACAACCAATCCCACAAGAGAATAAATTAAAGTAAGATGTAGTCTACTTGCAATCAAGCACTAATCAAAATCAACAAAAAACATACAACTTTCACACCAAATTGAAAGCAATAAAAACAAAAAAAATGCCTAATAATGCAAAAGATCCTCAGTTAGTGATTGATAGTTTAATAACCTTTAACCTTTGAGGGTGGGTCACCACAATGACTTTAGTCAAAATATCTATCCAAGGCAAAGAACTACAAGATGTAGCCTTGATGCATAGGACATTAAAGTGAAAAATTAGCACAATTAAATAAGTAAGCAACCACACAAAGCAACATAGGAAATTTTAATGAGGAAAACCAAACCATGAAAATAACCATGGTAAGCCTTTCCTTCCGTTGGAATCAATGCACTATGAAACTTAGAATTTACAAGACTAAAGATTACCTACCTATACCCATATTAGAAGTCATTCGCTAGATGTTATTGGCCACAAAAGTCCTTATTGGCACTTTTCCCTTCGATCTTGATCTTCGTCTTCTTCAATAGTACAAATTTCAATCAACATCCTTCATGATTGATGTTGTTGAAGTTCCATCAAAGTCCCTCATGATAAGCCTCCAAAAAATCCTTGTGTGTTGTGATATGCGTATCATAAAACTCTCAATTCAATTTATAATATGCTTATGAACCAAATCTCTCACCTTTCAATTATTTTTCTCTCATTTTTTATCAAGGTGGTACAGGAAGGAATTAGGAAGATCTAATTTTTTCCTCTATAAAAATCGTCCTTCCCTTATTTCAATTCATCACAATAAACCATTCAAATGCTTGTCTAAGTAGGCTAGGGATTCAGTGTTTTACATAGAAATAAATTGTTTACGATTTAACTCAAAATAGGTAACTCAAAAGGTGGTACTAGAAGGAATTAGGCAAAGTTGCTCTTATTTTTTCCTCTAAAAAAGTCCTCCTCTTAGTTCAACTCATCACAATAAACCATTCAAATGCTTGTATATGCTGGCTAGGGATTCAGTGTTTTACTTAGAATGAAATTGTTTACGATTTAACTTAACATAGAGTGATCGATTGTTCTACAAGTCGATTAATTATTTCCTCTTATGTTAACTCAACCTCTCCCGGACAAGACAAACCTAAGTATCGGTAGATCTATTTACCAAATGGTTGATCGATTAATCTCTTGTAAAAAATCATATAAAACATCCAAAATTGATTATTTGGGTTCCTTCTGTCTATGCTTGCTAGAGCATGAGCTAGTATATTTGAGAAGATGTCTGGTATCCCCTTCTCCCCTGGTTTCCATGTTTGGAATACTTTTACAATAATTGCATTTGGCTTTTAGGAAGAACTTGCTAGGGTTGCTAGGGTCATTCACCCAAATTTTCTTGATATGGTTCCACACCATGGAAGGTTCCCGCTTCTTTTTCTCCTTGACTGTCGAAGGGATTGGTGGATTTCCTTTGTAGTCGACTTCATCTATGTCGGGAATTCCTCCTTCGGGAAAATTAGAAGTTGGACATTGGGGGGCAACCGTGGAGGAGGAGGCATATTAAACTTGTAGAACAATCAAGGTAAGTTGATTGGGATGTCATAATCTTTAAAATGATAAAATAAATTTAGTAAAAGAAAGAAGAGGCAAGTTAAACTAAAAATTTAATTATTAAATCAAATTTACTTACCTTGATGCTTGAGTGTTGAGACTTGAGTTGCTGGTTGGCCACTTGATGGAGGAGGAGAAAGCTTGAGAATTAAGAACTTGTATCATGAATCTTGAGGCTTGAGAGTGTGAGAACATAATTTTAAATTTAAAGCAAAAATAAAAAATAAAGTGATTAAGAGCTTGAGACTTCATAGTATGAGAAGAGAGGAGAGGAGAAAAAGAGTCCTAGATAGTAGAGGAAAAAGTGAAGAGAAGGTTAAACTCTCCCCTACTTATAGATTTATTAAATGTAATTATTACCTCTCTTACCTTTGAAAATGACCATTATTTGATTGTTATTGGGGTTAAAATTATCTTTTGAGGGGTGTCAATTTTGTAATTCCCCCTCCTTTCAATTTTGATTTTTGTTTTTAAATGTTGGGGGCTAAGCCCCCAACTTATGTTCGGGCTTTGCCCCACTCTAAGAGCAGTTGGGGCAAAGCCACAATAGCTCTAAATCTTAGTTGTCGGGCTAGCCCAATATCATTAAAAGCCATGGCCCATAATTCCCGGCTTACTAGTGTGGGCTTGCTGGCTGCTTACTGGCAGCACGCACTATGACCACCCCCAACACTAGGTGTGTGTTTATGAGTCTAAAACCCTAACCTTCTCTTGTCCCATTGACCCATGCTAACTATGGGGTCAGGAGACTTCTTTCCTCTCTTACACCCATCTAGCTTCTCTTTGGATGACTTAAAATCTCCTTGAAGTTCACTAGATTCATTTTCAAGCTCAGCCTTGAGGTCAACCTTCTCACATTCTAGCATGTTGTTCAACTCATGCAATCTAGTGGACTCATAAAAAAGATTTCAATTATTTCATCTATTTTATTTAATTCTCTCTTGAATTTCCTAGATTTTTTAATCAAAAGCATGACTTATTGAATCAAGTGTTGCTTATTATCTAAAACTTTATAAGAAGAAGAATCAGAACCGAATTCAATTGAATTTGACGCACTTGATCCTCCACAAGAATATCCTTCTTCATACTTGCATAAAAAGTAGTGTAATTGCACAATTTAGCTTATTCATCAGATGAACCTTAAAGAATCACAATCCCTCTTTTTTCTTTTCTTGACCTTAAAACATCCTAGGTTTCATTATAAGAACTATCACTATTCCTTTTAGGACGCATTGAAGCAAAATGACCCAACTTTCTATAATGAAAGCACCTCATACTCTTCTTGCCAGTCTAGTTAGACTTCTCCTCTTTTCTCTCATTTTATCTCCCTCTTCCTTAAGTTTGTCCTCTTCTCTGTCCCTTTCCAAAATTTTAATTTCTAGGAACTTCATAAATTGTTTATTAGCATGACTTCATTGTCACTCTTCTCATCATAATCTTCTTCATGTAGGGTGGTTAAAGCTATCTTTTCCCTTTCTATCTTCTTGGTTAAAACTATTATACTTCCTTGCTCTTATCAAACACTTCTCTCCTTTGCTCATAGGAATCTTCTTGCATCTCAAAGATTCTTAGATTGTGTATTAGCTCTTCAATGTCTAAGGTATCAATCTTCTTTGATTCATTAATTTTATCTACCTAAATTTTAAAATTGCTAGTTAATGCCAAAGAATTTTCTTTACCACTAGATAGTCTGCAATAAGTTCTGCTAATTGTTTACAAGTGCTTACTATGTCCGAAATTTTGGCATAGTATTCACCAATAACTTCCTCCTCACCCATCATTATGTTCTCAAACTCTAATGTAAGTATTTGAAGACTAGAGATTCTAACCGCATATGCTACCTTATCAACCTTAGCAGAAAAACAATTAGAGAAAACATAATGTTGGCCCTTCCCGCCAACATTAAAAAGAGCACTAAAAGCGTTGCTATTGTAATTTGCATATTTCCATTTAGCTTCATCCCAAGCACATTCTAAAATTAAAACATCATTCCCCTCTTTGTCCTTAGTCATAAGCGGATTCCATTCTTTAACTACAACTTTCTACACATTACCATCAAGAGCTTTGATTAAGGCCTTTATTCAATTTTTTCAACATGAAAAATTTTGACCATCAAACAGAGGTGGTCAATCCATGGGATTTTCCAACTCACCATGTTCACCCATATTGAAATTTAAATTTGCCAAATCAAATTGAAGGGGAAACAACCAATCCAACAAGAGAATAAATTAAAATAAGATGAAATCTACCTTCAATCAAGCACTAATCAAAATCAATAGAAAGCATACAACTTTCACACCAAATTGAAAGCAATGAAAACAACAAAACTATCTAATAATGCAAAAGATCCTTAGCTAGTGATTGAGAGTTTAATACCCTTCAACCTTTGAGGGTCACCACAACGACTTTAATCCAAATACCTAGCTAAGGCAAAGAACTACAAGATGTAGCCTTGATGCTTAAGACAATAAGGTGGCATTGGAAGGAATTAGGCAAAGTTGCTCTAATTTTTTCCTCTAAAAAAATCCTCCTTCCCTTAGTTCAATTCATCACAATTAACCATTCAAATGCTTGTCTAAATCGTCTAGGGATTAAGATTTTTACTTAGAAAGAAATTGTGTACAATTTAACTTAACATAGAGTGATCGATTGTTCCACAGGTCGACTAATCATTCCCTCTTATGTTAACTCAACCTCATATGTGGGATCTATCATTTCATAATGAGATCAATCATTTACTATTTTGGACAAGACGAACATGAGTATTGATAGATCTATTTACCAAATGGTTGATCGATTAATCTTTTGTAAAAGATCTTGTAAAACATTCAAAATTGATTGATTGATTAATAGTGGAAAATCGATCTCTTTTTAACACTCAATAAAAATTTTGTCTTTTATGTCCAAATCTCATCCCAAACAATAAATTTAAGTTTTTCTACAAAAAATGCAAAAACATATGAGTTATATGTCAAGGTAATTGGTTAATTTCTTTAATTAAATTATGTCTAGAATCGTGATGTATGTATTCAGTCTTAGAATCTGATTGAATGTTGTTGTGGTCAAATTAGATTTTTAATCAACAAACTTGAAAAATACGAGCAGATGTGTTCTTATCGATTAAGAAAAAAGACTAAAGAATATGAAATATTTTTTAAACTTATTTAGATTACATTTGAAAACGAAAATCACATAGATAAGTTTCAGAAGTGATTTTAGAAGTTTCAGAAGCTTTTAGGGTAAAAAGGGGAAAATGGTAAAAATATAGTTAGAATGATTGATCGATGCACAATATGAAGAACAAAATGATCAATCGGCAACAGATTTTACCTTGTGTAAAATGAAGCTGAGAGTTATTGATCAATTTCACTTGTAAATCAATTGATCGCTTAAAGTATTGTGCATAGAACAAACAGTGAACGATCAGTTGCTATTTAAAATAATCGATCACTTCAAGGACTAGTTGCCCTAATTAAGCCATTCTAATTTCAATTTCTTTTCTTATTTAAGTCTAATAACTAAACCAACTTAGAAAGGTATATAAAGGTTAAGAAATCATGAAATTAAAGAGAGGAAAACCTCAAATAGATCAAAGAAAAAATACCTTTTGCACATTATTTTCTAAGGTGGATTCACATGAAGCTTTGGGTTGAGGATTAATGGTGAATTATTCATGAGGGTAATCTACAGCTAAAGGAGATTTTGCATAGAGATTACAAAGGAGTTTCGCCATATATTCAATGGGAGATTGAAGATTCCACAAAGCCAAAGTCAAATACAACAAGAGGTGCTTGATGGAGGCTAAAAGATGGCTAAGACAATGCAAGAAGGAAGAAGAAGTTTTAAGTGCCCGAGGGAGAAGACTTGAAGGCCAGCAACAATGATCTAAACAAGAGGAGCTTGTATTAGAGTCTAAATAAGGTCAGTGGTTTGTTTGTGTCAATGTAATGTTTTACTTATTAGTACATTGATTTGGTTCCTTTGGAACTACTGTGGTTTTCTTTTTACCCATGTTAGGATTTTCCCTGTTAATTTGTTGTGTTCACGTGTGGATTAAATGATTGTGGTTGAATTATTGATATAACGTGAGTGAGGCTTGAGAGGATATTTGCATGTTTTTGCTGAGTATAAAAATTCTATGCAAAGAGACTAGAACTCGTAGTCATTATCTTCATAGATGATACACATAATTTTTATACATTTTATATGCCTATTTATGTTATTTACTAATATATGATTAGGTTAATTAAGGTCATTTAGAGTTTATTTATGTTAAGATAGATATTAGTAGCATGATTTAATTATTAATTAATTTAGGCAATGTTTCTTGTTTAGGAGTATATTTGAATAAAGTCAGTCTTTTACATGTGTTACATGCTTGCAATATGACTGTTTATGAGTTAGAGGTAATGCACACTTTTTGAGGCACATGGTAATGTTCGAGAAAATTCATAATGTTCTTGAGAGGCTTGCAAGTGACTTGGAAAACTTTCTCGAGATGCTGACATGTTAGAAATATATATGGACATGAACAGGAGAGCTTAATGAACAGAGAAGAAAACTAAATAGTAATGTGGATTGTCCAGTGACTAACTTCCTCTTCCCAAACAAATTCTTAGACACTTTACTGGACAGAATCATCCAGATTACAGAGATTTGATTTTGGATGAAATTAAGTGTAAATTTTTCAAGATAAATTGGGCATTTGAAAACCCATTTCAATTAACTCATTGAAGAACAAGTATGAAGTCTAAAATCGAAGAATGTGAACTAATTTTTATTGAAAAGAGGGAATTATTGTGGCCACAAAGCTGAGTTTGAGCCACAACTTATAAAAAGAAAGAAGACTTAACTAAGGAAAGAAGTAGGCACAAAGGAAAGGGAAGGATCAAAGAATAGAAATAAACTATATTGGGTCGAAATTTATGCTTAAAGATGGAAGGAACAATTCTGCCCAACAAGTTTATAAATAGAGCTGAGAAGAACATAACGAATCAGTGAAGATTCACTCAGTTCCATCCACACAAATGGGCAGAAAGAGAGCTTGAGAGTTTATAACTAAAGTCCAAAGACGAAGGAGCAAAGCAAAGAACAAGAGAAGAAAAATTTCTGTCGTGGTACTCTTCATGCTAGAGGTTGCAATTACTATTCATCGTATTGTAGCAGCCCAAAATTTTTTAATCTTTCTTGAGTTTCTTATCAATTTGTAAGGTTCTTTCTACTTTATTTAATGAAAATCTTATTTCTTAGGTTAGTGAGTAGCTAAACCTCTTTTCTAAGGCTTGGATGAAGCTTCATTAAATTATAAAATTTTATAATTATGAGACTTGACTAATTTTTCTTAAAGGTGGATTTAATGTTAATTGTTTATACCTCTTTAATTAATGAGATTGATTTGGATATGAGTTTAGTCATGCTTCTCTCATGATTTAAATTGCTTCTCATTGATTTCTTACTTGGTTTTGTCTTGTTTAATATTGAAATTGGGTATTAGTTATGATTTGTAAATTGTAGATACAATGAATAACTTAATTTTAATCTTTTAAAGTGAGGAGGAATAATGCAATTTTTTTTATGATACATGAAAGCTTAATGATGATATTTTCCATAATAATAAAGATTGAATTCTAGATTATTATGAGATGAATGTGAAAAAATGATTAATGATCATACTTATTAGTTTATATGATTTAATGAATGTGAATTACTATGCCCTAGTGTTTTGTCTATTTGATATTTTAGTTATTTTACATTACTTTCTTATTCTTAGATTAAAGCTTTAGAATTTTAATTTGGATAGTTTAATTACTTTTAAATTCTTATTTTCTTTTGTTAGTTACTTTAGTCAAGTTATTCTCTTTATATTTTTTAACTAAATCGGAGTTTACTTTACTGAGATTAAATTTAGTTTTTCGATTTCAAGTCTATGTGCGATCGACACTCGATTTAGCTGCTTAACTACTATAGATTCATGCGCTTATGAGTAAACATTTAAAATTTAACAATAATTAATAATCAAACTAGGGGTAATTTACTGATCTGCTATACTCTTCTAGATGGATATTAAACTCACAAGAAACTGACACCTTTAGAACAAGTAGAAATTAGTGATTAATGAAATTCAAAGTGCTTATCTTTATATTTGATTTGACAATACTCTGCAAATAAATTTGATTTTAAGTGTACAAGATAAGTACAGGTTATACATGGTTTTTTAAGTTCAATTCTAAATAAATGAGTTTACAGTAAACAAGTCTACATTAATTCTTTGTAGTGTCATGTTATATTTTGTACAATTGAAAGTCAAGATTTGTATTTTATTTTGATTTTCAAATATGTAGAGTTTTAACAAGAAATAAACAAAGGGGGGGAGATGGTAAGAATATATGAGTTACATGTCAGGTTATTGGCTAATTTCTTTGTCAAAATTATGTCTAGAAACTTTGTGTATATATTAAGTCTTAGAATTTGATTAGATGTTGTTGTGGACGAGTAAAACTTGGAATTAACAGTCTTGAAAAATAGAAATAGATGTGCTCTTATAGATCAAGATAGAAGACTGAAGAATGTTAAAGTCTTTTGAAGCTTATTCATATCACATTCTCATGCCAAAAATCACTTACATAAGTTTTAGAAGTGATTTAAGAGGTTTTAGAAGGTTTTGGGCTAAAAAGGCAAAATTGAAAAATGTAGACAAAATGATTGATCGTTGCACAATATGAAGAACAAAATGATCAATCAGCAAAAGATTTTGCCCTATGTAAAATGAAGCCGAGAGTTATTGATCGATCATTTTAGTAAATTGAATGATCGCTTGAAGTATCGTGCACAAAACAAACAGTGAACGATAGATCGCTTCAAGGACAGTTACCCTAATTAAGCAATTCTGATTTCAATTTCTTTTCTTATTCAAGTTTAAGACCTAAACCAACTTAAAGAGCTCTATAAGGGTTAATAAATCATGAAATTACAGAGAGGAAAACCTAGAATAGATCAGAGAAAATAGATTAAACCTTTTGCATATTATTTTCTGAGGAGGATTCACATGAAGCTTTGAGTTGAAGATCAATAGTGAATTCATGAGGCTAATCTGCAACTTAAGGAAATTTTACATATAGATTTTGAATGATTTACAACATATCTTCAGTGGTAGATTTCACCTACCACTCTTCTTTTATCTTTATTCCAGTACATTAGGCTAGTTTCCCTTATATTAATTGCAGTTGTATTTGTTTATTGCATTATTGAATTGTGATAGGAGCGCTAGTGGACCACGGGATAGCCAAGCCCACTAGCTACATGTTCCCCAATGTAGGAGGGCACGAATCCCCATAAGAGGGTTGTCCCCTTCCTTGGTTTGGCTTAGGAAACAAGAGAATTGAATTTATCCCCCCCTTTCTGCTTTCTTCCTCCCCTTTCTTGCGTGAGTCTTTGAGGTACTGACTATGCCCACACCGGGCACATCATTGATATCAGAGTTGAATGATTCCGGCCATGGCACAAGGCAAATAAGTTGCTAGGGCCCTGGATGCCTCACCTGAGAAGGAGGCTCTCCCCTCAACTGAAAGCCCAAAGATGGTTCTGGCCACCATGGGTGAGCCTACTATGGCGGAACTCTTGGCAGAGATCAAGACCTTGGGATTGGCCATGGCCCCAATCCAGGCAGAGCATTCAATGCCACTATTAACCAGGCCGCCCACTCCGCCCACTGTTGTCATGGAGAAGGGGGTCAGTCTTAGGCCCCTAAACTGCACGCCCCTGATCTACAAGCACCGACAAACTGCGATATGCACCTTCCCCATAGACCTGTGCCTTTTGGCACGGTCGACCAAGCCTTGGATGGGAGGTGCAAGGCCAGGGATATGCGAGGTATGTCGGTGTTCAGGAAAATGCCTCAGAGATGCCGACCCCTAGAAACTTGTTTTTAGAGATGGATGGCGAATGGGAGGAGTACCCAGAACCCCGCGGCGGACCATGAGGTGGAGCTAAACCTCGTCTGGCCGACCTCCAGTTTTCCCATTACAATTGGGACAACAACCCGGTGGAATTGTTGTACAAGGCAAAGAAGTTTTTCTCCTACTAGGGCATGCATTCTGAGGCTGAATGGTTGTGCATAGTGGCCTTCCACTTAGACAGAGACACATCAGTGTGGTTCCAAAGCTTCGAGAATGAGGTGCGCTACCCCACTTGGGCTGCCTTCTTCGACGAGTTGTGCGTTTAGTTTAGCCCAAACGTGTTCCAAGACTTCAACGAGATGCTCTCCACACTGTGCCAGACCACCACTGTCCGTGCCTATTATATGGAGTTTATGAAGGTGGCCAACCACCTCCCTGACTGCCCGGTGGCCGTCTTGGTGGGCACCTTCAAGCACGATCTCAAACCTGAGATTTTGAAGGAGATGCACCACTTTCCCTGCTCCAGCATGCAAGAAGTCGTGCGCCATGAACACATTAAAGAAGAGAAGCTCACTAGACAGCGGCGAGGGGGTCGACTTGGGCCTTTTCCCCAATCTACCGTGAGCCCTGTTTCCCATACTGCCCCGGCCAACAACCCCGTGGCAAGCCATCCTAGTAGTAGCCCATTCAGACCAACTAGATTGTTCGACGCCTTATACCAGCACAAATGGAGGAGCATTGGTTGAAGGGGCTCTATTTTTGTTGTGATGAGAAGTTCGTTCTAGGGCACCGTTGCGCCGTCAAGGGCAGCCTTCTGGTGGAGGAACTTGATGAGGAGGAGGATGTGGCCGACATGGCTAACACGTCTCACCATGATGACATGCAGCTCGAGATTTCTATCCATTCCTTTTCGGGGGCGTTCACTCCTCTCACGATGCAAGTCGAGGGCCACCTCAAGCAGCAGCGAGTGGCTATCTTGATCAACAGTGGGTCTACCCATAACTTCATTAACGATAAGGTGGCCCAAGGACTTGGCCGTTTCGTATCAGTTTCGAAGCCTTTTGATGTGTTGATTGGTGACGGGAAGCACCTCAGAACTCCAGGGTGTGCGCTTAGGTCACTCTGTTCATCCAAGGCCACACCTTTGTGATCGACTCTTCTTGTTGCCTACGAAGGGGGCGGACGTGGTGTTAGGGATGCAATGGCTCCAGGAGCTCAGGGATGTGGTCTGGAATTTCGGAGACATGGTGATGGACTTCAAACTGCAGGGGCAGTGGGTTCGAATTGAAGGATCCCGACCGGGTACCCTCTTCTCAGCCTAGTCATTGAGCTCTTTTTTCTTATTCGTGCCCCAAGGGTTTCTCTTGCAACAACGGGCAACAGTCGAGGTGCCTTAGGATGAGCCTCCTCCGGACCTTCTTGAGTTGCTGATAGGCCACCAAGATGTATTTGCTGAACCCCAGGGTCGTCCTCCCTTACAGCCTCACGACTACCATATCCCTATCATTCCAGGAGCAGCACCAGCCAACGTCCAGCCGTACCATTAACCCCATATTAAGAAGTTAGAGATTGAGCATCTCGTGACTGACTTGCTTCAGTCCGGCATCATCTGCCTTAGCACAAGCTCGTATTCTTCATCGGTCTTGCTGGTTCTAAGAAGGATGGTGCATGGCGGTTTTGTGTGGATTACCGTGCCCTGAATGCTATCACCGTCAAGGACAAATACCCCATACCGGTGATTGAGGAGCTCTTGGATGAATTGACTAGTGCAATGGTATTCAATAAACTCGACCTCCATTTGGGTTACCATTAGATCTGGGTGCATAGGGGTGTAAACGGCGTCCGTTTGTCCAGTGTCCGTCCGCGTCCGCGTCCGTTCGCACTAAAATGGACAACATTGATTTTTGTCCGTCCTAAATACGGACGGACATGGACAAGGGTTAGCCGTGTCCGCAGCTGTCCGTGTCCGCCAACTATATATTTTATTATTTTTATTTTTATTTTATACTAAATTACTAACCTATGTCACATAGTTAATTTTTACAATAAGATTGTAAAAAATACATATTATACTCTCACATGTCTTTTATAACATCATTATTTATTTATTTTTTAGATTAGACTATTTTACTATTATTATAACTTATTTTTTAATTAATTTTTTACTAACCACCCTTAATTTAAGAACAAAAGACTTTCACCTTCATTCTGTCTGTGTCCGTCCGTTTTTGTCCGTGTCCGTCATGGACAAATACAGACGGATAAGTACTTGGTTCGTATAAAAACGGACGGCTGCGGACATGCCTTGTCCGCATCCGCGTCCGTCCGTTTACACCCCTATGGGTGCAGGCTGCAGATGTGCACAAGACCGCCTTCCGCACTCATGACAGCCATTTCGAGTTTCTCGTCATGCCATTTGGGCTGACCAATGCCCCCTCCACTTTCCAGAGTCTCATGAATGACCTCTTCCAGCCTTTCCTCTTCTGATATATCTTGGTCTTCTTTGATGATATTCTTGTCTACAGCCGGTCATGGGCGGACCACTTGGAGCACCTCAAGTCGGTCTTTTCTGTTCTGAGAGCTAACTCTTTCTTTCTTAAACATTTGAAGTGTTCCATTGGCAGCCCAGAAGTTGACTATTTGAGCCATATTATCTCTCGGGATGGGGTTGCCACTGACCCATCGAAGGTGGCCACCATGCTATCTTGGCCTCCACCCACTAGTGTCTGAGCTCTCCGCGGTTTTTTGGGACTGATAGGCTACTATAGGCAGTTCATTGGCTGGTATGGCAAGCTTTCTCGGCCCCTTACAGAGCTGCTAAAGAAGGGATCCTTCTATTGGTCAGAGGTTGCGCAGGCAACGTTTGATGAGCTTAAGTGGGCTATGGCCTCAGCCCCTGTTCTAATTTTACCCGACTTCCGCTGGCCCTTCGTGGATGAGACCGATGCTTTTGAGTCGGGTCTGGGGGCAGTTCTTCTACAGGATGAGCGCCCCATCACCTACTTCAGAAAGGCTTTGGCTGGCCTCTCCTTGTCATTGTCCATTTATGAGAAGGAGATGTATGTTATTGTACTTGTCGTCGACAAGTAGCGACCCTACTTGGCTGATGATTTTTTATCCGCATTGACCATCAGCCACTGAAGTACTTCCTCGCACAAAGGGTGCCCACTCATGCTCAGTAGCGGTGGGTCAGCAAGTTACTTAGTTATGACTACGAGGTCATGTACAAGAAAGGGTTAGAAAACACAGTTGTTGATGCCCTTTCTCACAAATCTGCCCCAGATTTGTGTTTGGCATTGGCCATGCCAACATTCCCCTTCCTTATTAAGTTAAAACTGGCTTACATCGATGATCCACCGACCCAAAATCTGATTACTACCCTCCAAACCGATCCAGCTACTTGTCCCTTCTTCATGTGGCGGGATGACCTTCTCTTTTGGGAGGACCACCTTTGGGTGCCCAATATTGCTGACCTTCACCGCCGCATTATCGCCCACTTCCATGACTCTCTAGTGGCCGAAAACAAAGTGGCATTCCACACTTATAAGATGGCCAGCCAAAGTTTTATGTGGCATGGGATCCGTCAGGCAATCCAGGACTATGTTACCTCTTGCGATGTCTGTTAGCAAGCCATGGCCGGCACGACTATGCCTGCTGGGTTGGTTCAGCCCTTGCATATTCCGGATAAGGTTTGGGAGGACGTTTTAATGGATTTCGTGGAGGCCCTACCTTGGTGGATCTGTTGTCCAAGTATGCTCATTTTTGCACTCTGGGTCCCCCTTTTACTGCCAAGACAGTGGTAGAGCTCTATGTTCGAGAGGTGGCTATACTTCATGGTATGCCATGCACTATTGTTTCTGATCATGACCGGATTTTCATCTCTCAATTTTGGCCGGAGTTCTTCACTTTACATGGTACTACTCTCCATATGAGCACCGCTTACCACCCTTAGATGGATGGCCAGACTGAGGTGGTTAACCAATGCTTAGAGCAGTATCTTCACTATTTTACTATGTCATAGCCCCACCGATGACTTTAGCTTCTTCCTTGGGCGGAGTGGTCTTATAAGACCACTTATCACACTCATGTCAATTTCACTCCTTTCGAGGTGTTGTATGGTCGGCCACCTCCAACCGTGTTATCTTATGTTCCTCATCGCTCCTCTATGGCTAAGGTAGATTATATGCTCTAGACACAGGACAAGGTTCTTCGCCAGCTTAAGGATAACGTTGGGTCTGCTACTCCGATCGCATCATCAAGGATGTTTTGATTTCTTGGCAGGGCCAGGCCCTCAAGGATGCCACATGGATGCCTGAGGATGAGTTTATGGCTCATTATTTAGCTGGGTCACCTTGAGGATAAGGCAAATAGCGGAAGCGTGGTGGAGTGTTGTGCACGTTCACAGATCACTTTTTTTTATCTTTATTTCAGTACATTAGGCTAGTGTCCCTTATATTAATTATAGTTGTATTTATTTATTGCATTATTTAATTGTGATAGGAGTGCTAGTGGACCACGAGATAGCCGGGCCCACTAGCGGCATGTTCCCTAATGTAGGAGGGTGCGACTCCCCATAAGAGGGTTGTCGCCTTCCTTGGTTCGGCTTAGGCAATAAGAGAATTCAATTTATTCCCCCCTTTCTTCCTTCTTCCACCCCTTTCCCTGCATGAGTCACCGAGGTGCCGACTGTGCCCACATCGGGCACATCAACATGGGAAAGAATGGTAGTGATAAAAGAGGACTAGGATTTAATGAGATAAAAGAGGACTAGGATCGTAGTAATTTAATGGTGTCACTAAGTTTGTCAAGGCTAAAGAACCTATGAACCTAAGAAAATATGATCACATGACAAAAACAAAAGAAATTCTTGTGAATCACAATCCAATGTCTAACCATAGGAAGGGACATTGAAGGAGTAATAATTATAAGTCCCTAATAGACAAATTCAAGTTGTGAAACACAACATAAATTGCCTTAGTAAATGTGTCATGAACAAATCAGAATTTAAGGAGAGTTATGGTGCTTCATAGTTGAACAATTTTCCTAAGAAGATAAATAAAATAAATTCATACCATAAGAAACCTCAAAAGAAAAACACATGGAGTAGAAAGTGCACATCAAACTCCATACCAAAGAAAGTTACTCAAGACAATAAGAAGAAAACTTTTTAAATTTTGATCAGAAAAGATGTCTTCCATAATTTTAGCTCTCATGTTGATATGACAAGGAAGTCTACCTTAAGTTACCTTTAGATTTGATGGCTAGGCAAGGCTAAGGAGTATCAAATCTCTAAGTAAAATATTATGATTTGTGTCTTTAGTTTAATTCTTTCTATCATTTAGATATTCATGTTTTTTAGTTTTCTTGCATTTTAATTTGCTTTTACATGCTTTCAATTCATAGGTTTTGAATTAAAATAAAATAATGCAAACAAATAGAATTTGATAAAAAAGCAAAACAAAGCAACATGATTAGATTTTATTTAAGTTTAGCACTTAAGAAATTTTGAAATTAAGTTTCTTTTAAGCTGAAAATCAACATGATTAGTAGTCAAACATACCTTAACTAAGAGAAGGATGCACCAAAGAGAGTGAAGATAAATTTGATTTTCTTTTGCTTGATGTTGCAAATCTTTAATTTTTAAAAATTACACAAATCATGATGAGCCTCAAGTCACTTTTATGTATGAACATCAAGTGAGAATTCTTAAACATAAGTTGACTTAAGCGTTTGGATTTTAGTGGAGTTCGGGTAATCAAATTTGAGGATTTTTGGCAAGATTTCAATTTAGAATTCAAATGAAAAGAAAATTTCATGTATTGTACTTTAATGTTTTATCAATCTTATGAACTTTTAATATCTCTTTTAATAAAATTGTCCTCTTAAAGATGATGGGGAAGGCTACCTACTTAGGTCGGCCTAAGCTAGCATCTAGCTCCCATCCGCTTAACATCAAGAAAAATGAATAAAAAGGAAAGAAAAGAATGAAAAAATGAATGATGCATGTGGGGAGGATTTAGAAAAAACAAGCTATGGAAAATGAATTGAGGAAAAATATGATAACACCAAAAAAGGCAGGGGCATATTTTATGAGCTTTTGATTGTTTTTATCATTTTAGAAAAATCATGTACATAGATTCTAGCCAAATATAGTTGAAAATGTGAACTTAGTCTTTACTAGGGTCTAAACAAATTTATTTCAGTTTGGTTAAAGGTGATCTTAGTAGATTAAAGATTAAAATAGACAAACATTGGTGGTTTTCTTCAAATTTTAATAAAAGATGATTAATCTTTTCAAAAAGAAGACAATAAAATTGACAATCACATACAAATAATTTGACTTATTTAAGGCAAGGTATTAATGAACATAATGTATGGATGCAAATAGATTAAAGGGAAATTAATAAAAAAACTTGTCAAAAGGAACTAAACATTGCTTGTTTTAATGTTTTATTCTTTTCTTAATCTCAACTCGAAATGCTTTCAAAGGAATTCAATGTTTTTAGCATTAGAATTTGTCATGATTTATTTTTTAAAACAAAAAAATTTTATAGCTCAAAGTTTTTAAAGCGCATTTGTGAAAATGAGTATTTCAAAGTTAAAGCAAATAATTAATTGAATTTTTAGACAGTCTTAATTGCTCATATATTTTCTGTCCAAAAGTAAACTTGTCATGATTCTTCTTAATTTGAAATTCTCATGTTGTTGCTTGAATTGTTGAATATTTAAATTTTGTGTTTACTTGTTTCTTGAAATAATATTACATTGGTATGTTCTTGTTTGTAGATACAACGCCACATTAGATATGAATTCTATAGATTAAGGGGGAGAGTCAGTGTCTAAAGATGATGGGCATGTGATATATTATGATTATTTCAATTTCATGTCTTAATGATTATGTACTTGACAATACGCTTGATTAACATTTTCATTTCCTGATAGCTTTTACTTTTTGTCTATTTATGTCAATAAGGTGGAGAAATGATTAATGAAAATTAAAATACTTATCTTTATATTTGATTGACATTCTACTATGCAAATCAATTTGATTTTAAGTGTGGAGGATAAGTACATTATTATATAAGGCTTTTTAAGCTCAATTTAAAAGAAAAGAGTTTATGTTAAATGAGTATATGTTAAGTCTATGTAGTGCCTACTTGTATTTTGTACAATTTAAAAGTCAATATACAATATCAAGATTTGATTTCTAAATATGTAGTATTTTTATAAGAAATAGCCAATGGGGGGAGATTGTAAGAACATATGAGTCATATGTTAAGTTATTATATGATTTTTTTGTCAAAATTATGTTTAGAAAGCTTGTGTATGTATTGAGTCTTAGAATCTAATTAGATGTTATGGTCAAGTCGATTTGGAATTGGCAGACTTGAAAAATAGGAATATACATGTTCTTATGGATCAATATAGAAGACTGAAGAATGTTGAATGCTTTTTAACATTTAGACAAGTTTCAGAAGTGATTTCAGAGGTTTTACAAGATTTTAGGGTTAAAAAGGGTAAAATGGTAAAAATAAAAAATGAACGATTGATCGCTTCACAATATGAAGAACAAAATAATCGATCAGCAACCAAATTTTCCCTTTGTAAAATGAAGCCAAGGGTTATCAATCGATCACTTTCGTGAATCGATTAATCGCTTGAAGTATTGTGCACAAAGCAATAGTAAACGATCAATCACTATTTGGAACGATTGATTGCTTAAAGGACTTGTTACCCTAATTAAGTCTTTTTTTTTTTCTTATTCAAGTCGAAGACCTAAACTGATTTAAAGAGCTATATATGGGTTAAGAAATCACAAAATTGTATAGAGGAAAACCTAGATGAGATTAGAGAAAAAGAGTTTATACCTTTTACCCAAGTTGGGCTTCTCCACATTAAATCCTTGTGTGATCTTATATGCTTTATAGTTTGATAGCTTGATCATGAATATGTGTAGTAATTAGGTTTTTATTTTTTCTGCTAAAGAAAAAAATTCTATGCAAAGAGGGTGGAACTCTTAATTATTGCTTGTTAAAGTATTAATTTTAAGAGAAATCTAGTGATCTGTTAGGTTATTAAACAAATAAAGTTTTAAAAAATTAGAAGCGTTTGTGTATGTGGTTGTGTAAAATTTACCTGTAATATTATGATTAAGTCTTCCAACTTGAATTTTATAACAAATATGAATCGATACATCACTAACCTAGTCAAACTCCTAGGACTTCAAAACATACATAAAACGAACATAGTTTTGATTGCTAAAGTAAAGTCAAATGCAAGATATATACCCATATGTTCAAACACTAGTTGAAGCCTAAACCATAATACTCCCTTTGTCCACTATTAATAGCTCCAATTGGAAAAGAAAATGTGATCAATATTAATAGCTCCATTTGTTGCAATTTGATTACTTTAAAAAGCATCTAAAAAGCTTCTTACACTTAGCTTTTTTAAGTTGCTCTAGCTTATCCAATGGCACAGACGAGAAGGGAGAAGGGCGGAGGGAAAACAAGTGATGGGGAGGAGGATGGTGAGGTGCCTATGATGAGGTATTGTTGTCATTCGAGTTCACAAGCTGATCACACTGTTGCGATTTCAGAGGCTAATCACACTCTTGCTTGATTTCCTCTACATCACACTGAACGAAGACATAAATGGATACAACGAATCCCTAGTCTCCTATAGAGTGGCCAGCCTGCAGCGGAAGCTGGTAAGAGGGGTTGGCGCACATCAAAAATTCAAACTTTAATAGATCTACACCATAAACATGCAAAAACTAAATCCAATTAGCAATAAACATGCAACTAATACAAATAATCAAAGGGAGATATATAAATAGGAGTGATGACGAACTGACCTGGGCCAAATCAGCCCTTGTTCGCTCTCCTTAATAGATCTAGCATGCCAATTGCAAGATCAAATCAATTTAAGGATTAGAGTGAATTACCTATGTGTTGATCCCTCTACACCTTCCTTGATTTGATGAAACTCAGCAACAAATCAGCTCGCTCATGCTCCATAACAACCCAGCAATGAAGAGGAGTGCCCTCCTTCCTTTTAGCCCGCCTAAAGCACCTTGGAGAAGGGAGAGGAGGGGCGGCCAGCAGCTTCTCCCAATGGAGGAGCAGGTCACACCAAGGAAGAGAAGGGGGCAGCCAAGAATGGGAGAGAGAGATCCAATTGAAAATCAGATCCACATAGAGGGGGGACGACCCATTCATTTAGAATAAGAGAAAATATTATCTCTTATTCTCTCCATTATTCACTCTCCCTACCTTCCATATATAAGCAGGACATAATTAGGCTATTTCTTATGGGCTTTAGTAAGTGGGCTGATTCAAATAGATCATGCTGATTACATCATTCCGGTTTCACTAGAGGGTTTAACACAATGGGAGCGGGCTCTGTACCCACAGAGCCCGTGGAAGCCTGGACCCCTGCACACGGCCAAGCCCGTGACAGGGTCGACCCCTCGCTTAGCACGCGGGTCCCACTCTCAACACCTAATTTGCGCGTCTGGGACCCACAATGTAAAAATACACACATAGATATATGTCTAGTGTACGTGTGTGATATGTGCGGGTCCCATTCGAATTATGTGTAACAAGGAAACATGTGGTGTTGGCACATCCGCCCCTACCTCGTGACCCGTACCGGTTCATCCAGACTACGACACATTGAACCAAACCAAACCGGAGCCTATACCATGGTCCAACATCTCCTTTATTGTTGTGCATGTTGTTTCTTCCTTCCCCTCCCCCTCTTCTTCCGCACTCCCTTCACCTCCTCGCTCCTCTCGCATACCTCCCTGGTATCCACCTCCATCACATTTAATCTCTCGCATTTCTCTCCCACGTCCTTGCCACCACCTTCTCCCGGGTCTAAAAACAACTACACAACCTTCTCCCCTGCATCCGGAGAAGGCATCAACCAAAGCCAAGAACTGAACAACTTGTCGGAGGTGAGAATATCCATGAATGGGGATTGTGCCTGGCCGTCCATGCTGCCTCTTGGTGTATGCAGCAAAATTTTCACCATGGCGGAGAGACGTCCCTCCGTCCTCTTCTGCTTGCAGTGGAGAAAGGGGGCAAGACACATGAGTCATAAGGTAACGAAGGTGAGCATGGTCATGTCAGTAGAATGAGGCGGGCAGGGGGATAGCGTGCATGAAGGGATGGACACCATGGAAGGAATCATAGCATTAGAGGAAAAAAGCAGGAGCTTTTCAGTGAGGCAGAGATAAGAAAATGCCTCAAGAAGAGGTCTTGTACGCATCTCATGTGAAAACATATCAACCAACTTTTTTTACTATTGGTCCAACCCTTTAATAAAAATTACAAAATTTTTAAATAGAGCTATTAATAGAGGATGAAAGGATACCACATATATCCATATCATACAATCATTCAAAGAATACTAAATTAGGTCTCTTCTAACATGCTCTCCAAGATTTGTATTATCTAAAGTGAAGGTTAAACTATCCTACCTTTTCAGTATGAAAATCCACCTATGGTTCTTCTAGTTCGCGAACTCGCAATGAAGAATCCTTTCTTAAAACCTTGACATCTTCCTTTATTATTCTCTTCAAATCCACTTCAATCCTTGACTCTTCTCTCAAAGCTCTTTTTTTGGTTTTTCAATCTCAAAAGAATCATTCTCTTACGCAATTCATATGGTTTAAGTATGTAGACAATTAATTTTGTCTAAAACCACATAATCACCCTTCCTGTAGTGGCTATATCCCCTTCTCTTCAACTTCTTGGGTTCTCATGGAGTCCATAAACTCTTCTTCATGGCTTTAAGTCAAATTTTGTCCTCTTTGACAATGGATTCTCAAAATTCCGACATTTAACGAGTCTTTCTTTGAACACTTCAAAACCATTAAGCATTATTGGAATGCCCCACCACATTCAAACACGAGCCACCCACCACAGAGTTCCACCCTCCGATGCTAGCATTTATGATAAGTCTGCTAGAATCGGTCTGACATCTCTGCTCATTACTAGGTTACTGCCTGTTTGCAAGGACTATGGCTTGGCAGGTATCTTTAACATTGATAGCATTCTTATCCAGGGCGATTCATTGACCATAGGCTGTTGGTACATGAGCCCCACATCCACATGATATTATTTGTAACTTTCTAAGGGTCATATTTTAAAAGAGTAATGCTACGGCAACCTGAATTTTCACACGTCAAAACTCAATGAATGGCATTTATTTGTATGGACCCTACTTATTAATAATTTAAAAATGATGAAGTAAATTTTTGACATTTAAAAATTCACGTTGTTAAAATATTTTTTATTTTAAAATTCTAACTTCACATTTATGCAGTTTTTGTACCAATAAACTCTATCAACCAAACCATATGATTATATTTTCTAAAACTTTTTAAAAAGATCCCATATATATACACTTCCTGACAATAATTTTTTGCCAGTCATATCTTGAACTCCCTAACTCGGATTTATGTATTCTTCATGCCATTGGGACGTTAGGATAGGCATCCCTTATATTATTGTAATTGTCTTCTCTTTGATTGATAATAATTAGTCCGTCCTAAGGACTCAGACACCCCTCATTAACAAAAAAAAATTCAAAATTATAGTAAAATGTAATCACCATTATTTTAGTTTAAATCAACATCAATTTAAAATTTAATCACCTTCATTGAGTTGGACGTCAAAAATAATAATAGTTGTTAAGCCATCTCCTTGAGTGTCATAGGTATGACACCAAGGTCCATCACTAGACATATTGCAACTGAGTTGCACCTTGCTTTGTCTACAGCCTGATGGTAGCCTTGTTGAAGCCTCAACATTGAACGACTCCTTTGTTGATGAGCAAAAGTCAATTTCTGGGGATAAAAACATCTGTTTTGCCCTCGAGTATACTCACCACATATGACATTGTAGGCCGGAGAGCAGGCGATGTCTCGGTGCACAACAGGGCCAAATTGAGTATTTTAAGTGCCACTTCCAGTGAGTAGTCTGATCCAAGGCGGGAGTCTACAAGGTCTAGGAGATTGCCCTCCTCCTGAAGGGCACAGGCCTGCAATCACATGTGAACATATTTTTCATACATGAATATATGTTCTAAATATGAATATGATGATAAACATAGTAGTGATATGATTATGAACGTCAATAATTGGATACCCAATCAAGAAGATAAACAAATTTTTGTTTTGGTCTGGACTTTGTATTGCTCTTTCCGCTGACAATTTCCAGCAAGACAACTCCAAAGCTGTATACATCCGCTTTCTCTGTCAGGTGACCCCGTAATGCATATTCTGGAGCCATGTATCCTCTGGAAAGAATATTTTAATTGCAGATAAATAAGGCTATTACAGTAGGTTCTGTTCGGCATTTCTACAGTTGTGAAGAGTCAATTTTGCAGGAAGAGGAAAAGTTTATTAATGGTAACGGACTACCGAAGTATTGCATTATCTTCACGTCTAAAGATTATATATCACCTTTGAATGTTTTCTACAGGGAATTATTAAGGAGTAAAAAATGAGATTTATATTCTAAAAGTACCTAGAATCTAACTCTTCTGCTTAAAACTGTCAAGCAGTAGAAGTAAAATTAGAATTACTATTTGCATCATACTAAGGACATGCAAAACTGATATTGGATGCATTTGGAAGAGAAAAGATAACTCACATAGTTCCAGCTATTCGAGTACTGATATGGGTTTGCTGAAGATCATCAAGTTTAGCAAGACCAAAATCAGATATCTTGGCAGCCATATCTTTATCAAGTAGAATATTGGCAGCTTTAATATCCCTATGAACAATTTTCAGCCTTGATTCTTCATGAAGATAAGCCAAACCCCTTGCTATCCCCAGGCAAATTTGGCTTCTCATCCCCCAATCAAGTTTTGATCCACACTCTTGACATACAACAGAATGAAGTCTTAATAATTTTTTCACTTTTATACTAAATTATACTCTATGTAGAAATTGCAGACTTACCAAAGAGTGCATTGGCTAGACTATTGTTCTCCATAAATTCGTACAGTAGCAATAGTTGATTTCCTTCCACACAACAACCATAGAGTTTAACAAGATTTGGATGCTCTAGTGCAGATATCATGCCTATCTCATTCAAGAACTCGCGGTTACCATGTTTTGATTTGGAAGAGAGCTGCTTTACAGCAATTACTGTACCATTTGAGAGTGTACCCTGCGATAGGGGAGTACTCAATAAAATTACTCTGCATATATGTAAAAATGGACCCTTCAAAAATAAAATGTAAAATTGTATGCAAAATCTAGACTTTGTATATCAGCGATGACTTGCCTTATAAAATGATCCAAATCCACCTTCACCTATCTTATTTTCGTCACTAAAGTTGTTTGTAGCAGCTTTGATATGTCTTAACTTGAAATGACCCGTCTGTAATTCAGCACCACTGAAATCTGGCAGCATTGAGTGTGAGGATAAATGGTAAAAAACTGAACAAGCCCACAAAGTATCTGTATAAACTTCTGCTTCTTCAGCAATTTCTTGTTCTTTTTCTTTTGATGTAGCTAAATGAAGTTTTATCTACATAATATTTTGTTGACATTTTTTCGAATATAATGTTAAAAATGTTGACTGAAATCAAATTGCTCAAATGCTCAAGTCGTTGAGGAACAATCCATCAGTC
Organism: Saururus chinensis; assembly: GCA_035235625.1. NCBI lineage: Eukaryota > Viridiplantae > Streptophyta > Magnoliopsida > Piperales > Saururaceae > Saururus > Saururus chinensis. The sequence continues at coordinate 37,240,661 of CP141144.1, read as the reverse complement.
AATATCAATCCTAGTTGAAGGGATCAGAACAAGCTCTCCCTGCTCTGAAACCATGTTAGAAAATAAGTTTCTTCAAAAGTTCAAGTTGTTATGGTATGGTCCAAAAATGGATATAAAAGCAAAACAGCTACCATGCCAAATTACCAAATTATCCAACATGTAGTAATAACTGAATCTCACCATTGTCTAAAGGATTTTTCCTTCGAAAACTGCATTTTACCCAAAGAAGTGTGAAAATTAATATAATGGCTGAACAGGATGCAACAATAATTCCAGCAATAATGCCAACAGAGAGCTTCTTGGATTTAAATTCTGCACAGAAAGATGTCATTCAAAGAGGCACTAAATAAAAAATTAGCAGAAAACGTCCAAGTTAATCAAGTTACCTAAGAGCTTAAGCTATTAGAAAGAGCCTAACTGATTAATTTAATACACTCCTCTCTGTTTATTTTTAAATCAAAAATTTTCGTTCACATTGTTATTAGCGCACCATATATTGCCATGATAACAAACAGTCAAAAAGAGCCCACATACAACTGGGAACATTTCTTCCCCTCATTTGAACTGATAAACTCTGTATCTATAATCATGTTAGATGATCACTTCAAGAGTTATTCATTGATCTTACTTGGTGTCACCGTAATAGCTGATATTAGTGGTCCATAAGTGCCTCTGTCAGGCACAGTTTTAGTGCCTTTTCCCGCCCAATATAAGTGAATCTCCAATGTATGGTCACTAACATTTGCTGTAAAATTCATAATTAATTCTCGACCAGCACCTCCAGCTTCATCTTCAATGTTAAAATCTCTTAGAACACTTTGACCCTGCATGAATGAGGTCACAAAAACATAATTGTCTTGAATGAAGAGCCATATATTAATACTTCCTCTGCCCCACATTAATAGCTCCATTTGGTTTTTCAAAATGAACTAATTTTAATTTTTTTGAAAAATCAAATGGAGCTGTTAATATGGGACGGAGTCTAAGATAGCAGTTTACATTAAATTAGGATGGAGGAAGCATAGATGGCTTACAGGCCCCTTGCATTTTCTGCTCATGGCTGTCTAACACCGAACAACTTGTCATTCAAAATCATAATAAGAATTATGATATGATTTATTTGTTCCTTTCCCATTAGGTTAAGCTTTTGGGGTCCAATTTTTATCTCACGTTCTATCAGAGTTTTAATGAAGTGAAAGGAAAATGATTTTAAGAAAAAACATGGTATCATTGTGGAAGGTCATTGACAGCTCACTTATTGTGGCGAGAAATTTTTAATTTTGTTCGCATATTTTAACTTTAAGTCGGTTTCACAAATGTTAACTGTGACACAAATTCAGCACTTGATCAGCTGGCTAGTTTGGGAGTCTCTTCTATGATTGAAGCTACTTTTGGGCATATTAGAGATCACCCTCCAAATATTTATGAGATTCTTAATTTGGAGAAACAAGGTTTTTGTTACTTAGACAGGCTATTATCATGTTCTTTATTCTTCTTAAATAGTTTTTATGCCTCCCACCCATTATATGGGGTTCATCCCCTTTCCCACTTGTTGCATGTTTCTACTTGTGTTATAATAAATTTTCTTTCCAGGGAAAAAAAAAACGTGGAAGGTCCTGCAAGATTATGCGTTTTTGCGTTTATGTTGTATAGAACCTAAACGAGCCTGCATTTATGTCTGTGGTTAATCCCTTCTTCATAAGCTTAGACTTTTGGAGTTCAAGTATAATCTAAGATTTTGATACGTAGGACTGCACAAAATGTTCATTGTAAATACATAATAGAGATTTCAACTATCAATTTTATTATTATAATCCTTCTAGTTCGAAAAAATGAAGAAAAAGCTCTCACATACCAAAATACCTTTCTCTGAATAAAATGCTAAATTGCATGTGGAAATTTGTATGTATTTTGGCTAACTAACCTGGATGAACACATCAAACACACGCCTACCAACACTGCTGAAGGTGGAATCACTTGTGAAAACGATTTCAGAAAAGTGAAGTTGGATGGAGTATTTGCCATTTTGTAAACAGAGGCCATAGTATGTAAGGGAGACGGGCGAATTACGAGCTGTCATGTACAAGGCTGGATTACCCATGGTCAGCACCGAGGAGTTCTTCACAGTGTAATTTGAATTTTTGTCCATGTAAGTCCCACTACTGCTAGATGCCCATCTTGGATTCTCATAAAATGATGCTTCTCCTGATGCTGACGAGTCATCTTGGTATACATTCTGGCCAATGGTCTGCTGTCCTCCGCCACAGTTTATAAACAAGGTATTGTCTGCATATCATGTGAATTTGAAACAGCTTGATGGGAACTATATGCACAAATTTAGGTTGTGAATATGAACACTTACATTCTGCTTCTCCAGGGCAAGGCAAATTCTTTCTTAAGCAGGTAGGAAGTCTACAAAAGAATGTACATTAAGGAAGCTATGTTATAGAATTTCAAAAACACAATTAGGAAATACTTACGAGCTGTTTTCTGCAGATGAGTAACTAGCAACCAAGTTCCTGGAAGGGAAAAGAGAAATGCATGCTTGAATTGGAAGGCTGGAGGGTCTAACATAGATAGAAGACTAAGATGAAAAAAGTAAAACCAGCCTTACACATATCCCTGTTGACAATTTGGTGGTATAGCAGGCCCATTGAATTTATTGTTGGATATATCTCTGCAGTACAGAACCTTCAATTTTTAACAAAAGCAATCATATTTATGGCTTACCAGAGTGGTTATTTAATATAGATTGGTAAATCTACAGCAATAAATTAATGAATTGGGGTGTAAGTTGGATTGAAAGGGAAGAAATAAGGAAGGTATTGTAATTAGAAGTTAAGATGAAGGGAAGGAGGATTTAGGAATTTCAGGTATTTCAGTTATAACTTTAACTGTAATGAATAACCTAATCATCTAATTATTTTTCTGAATAATCAAACTAGGGCATAGCCGTTAAACTCAAATAGATATCTAAAATGGGCCTACTAACAACTAATTATAAAAGCCCATTAACAATATTTAATGACTAATAACAAATAATTCCCATAAATAACTTAATTACTAAACTGGCATCCCCAATATATAGAGTAATAATTACCTTAGAACAAAATGAATTGTCTCAGACAATTCAGATAATAGTTGTCTGGTTGTGAATTGTGAGCATCACCATTTGTTAGATGTAATACGACACAAAAAGTATAGACTTTTTTATTCATTTTTTATATATTTTATGTTGTTTTTACTATTAGTATCAAGCAATAGCAATTTAAACCCTAATTTGGACAATATATGGGATTGCATGAAAAGGCAAACAGGACATTCATTCCAATTTTGTTTGAGAATCTTAAATCTTCCTCCTGCGGCCAAAAAATAATTAGAGCAAATTACAATGGGGGGAGAGAGAGAGAGAGATCTTAAGCAGTACTTACATGTGTTTTCTGCTTTTAAAAATCCAGTCAGGTATATCACCTGTCAGCTGATTGTTTGAAAGGTACCTAAAAGAACCAGAGCACTATGACAAAGTTCATGATCTTCTTTAAAAATATTAGAAATGTCGTGGGCTAAAACACCTGCCCAGGTCGTGTTTTTAGGTGCAAGTTGTCAGATCATGGTGAATTCCACATGATCTTATGGATCCACCTGAAAACACATGATAAGCATGTATTTTCATGACATGTAAATTATCACCATTTTATTCCTAGAAGAAATCATGTTCCCTAGAAGCTTTGAATTTTGATATGATATTAGAAAACATGTTGCCTCAAATTAAAGGCAAACCATTAAGGAAGGATCCAACAAAGGTTATAAAGCCCAAACAAATGCTTAAATGAACCAAACCCTAATTACCATATTATACAATATTTCTATCTGAAGTTTGAGACACAGACAAAAGGGTGACTCATAGTTGCTTACAAATAATTCAGTTTTGACAGTTGGTTGAAGTTGCTTGGAATTTCACCTGTCAAATTGTTATAGCTGAGGTCTCTGCAGAAGGCAATGTCATTGTGTATGAGTAAACCATAAAATGGTAAATCTTTATACAAACAATTAGGTTGCATTTTGCGATGCTCAAAAGAGAGCATTTGCAACCTTTGTCTCAAAACAAAAAAGCAATGTGAAAGAAAAACTATATTTGGATAAAAGCACTTAAGGCATCTTATTTATATTTAAAAGAAACTCTAGAAGCAGAATAAAATAGCTCTGCTTCTATTGCTACTCGTAGGAAACAAACCCTCTAAAAGCTATGTGAGACTAATAAGATCTGCAAACAAAACAGCTCTGATTGACAACATTTTTTGTAAAAAATCCCAAATCATCACCTGTCTACTAAGATGCTAAAGAGAACTGCAAAACACCACCAAGGGAAAATAAAGCTGAACACGAAAGCATAACTTCTGGGCATTCACTCTCCAGGAAGGACCAGTGTACTCGCCTCGTACAGGCAACAGTGCTTGCACAATTCTTGTCCTAACAAGAATGAAGAATGTGATGCCAGCTTTGATGATTGATCAAGCAACTCGAGTAAGTGGTTAGGTACAAGTCCAGCAAGCTCATCTTTCTTTTGATTCCTTCCAAATTGCAAAAAATAAATGTTGGCTCAAGTGAACCTTGGGAAGATCTATGAGCCTCCAAATGGCCAAGTATTCTAAAGATTGAAGCTATGAGAGCTTCCAGATGGCCAATTAAACCTCTAGAGCTTTAATTTTGTACCCTATGTCAAACAAAGATAAACATTGGAGATATTGGTGAACCCCATACATTTAAGCAATTATAAAGGAGACCACCTTCGGTGAATAGCAGCTTCTAATGGAGGAATGAGTGTAATGAAATGACTTTATAATAAGAGAGAAGTCTCAGGTATTGATGACTTCTTCGTTGTTTGACCACTCCCCATTCCTACAATATGTTAATTCAGCTGAATGCTCTGGGCAAGCCCTCCCTCACTCTGTCCATGTCTATTCTTTGCCCCTTTCAGGCATTTATCTATGAGAAGCAGAGAGCAAGCGAGAGAGAGAGAGAGAGAGAGATGGCTCTGAAACAGTGAATCCATAATTACTTCCAGCCGCCAGAAGGTCAAGATGTAGTAGGCAGCAGTGGAGAAGTGACAATTCTCATCCTAGAGTAACCATGAATCTCTGGAGAACTAATCACTATAAGAATCATACCCCTCCTCCAGTTCTTATTCTTCAATTAATTTATAGAGTACTAGAGATTTGGAGGAATTTGTTTTGGCACAAAAATCGCTCCATGGCTATTTAAGTGTTTTGAGTTTAATTAACCTTGGTTTTACTTGATATCCAATCAATCATGATTTTTTATTTTTTTTACTCAAATCATTAAAGAATTTGTGGAAATATAAGGAGGGATGATAAGTATGGCAGCAAGGAGGAACAAAAAAAAATTTCCTAGCTATAAGTGGGGAGTTTCGGCAACAAGTGATTATTCATATTACTTACAGATTATCCAAATTATTCATGTTGCTTCCAACATATGATGGAATTTCTCCAGTAAGTTGACAGTTCCTCAAAACCCTGCAAAGGAATGGCAGTCATGGGCTTGAAATAGAATGTGCTACAATTGACAACATCATAGCCAATACAACCCATCTAGAATTTCATTTAGTTTTAACTCACAACTTTTTTATGGCTTTCATGTTTACCCATGATGGAAAACTCATGCTAGATCCCTCCAAATCAGAAATTCTCCTGAAAAAGTAATACACAGAATTAAGGACTGGAGTTTGTGCCATCACATTTTGTGTGTGTGTGTGTGTGTGAGAGAGAGAGAGAGAGAGAGAGATTTGATTTCTCAGATCTTACAACTCAGTCAGATTTCCTAAGAGAGAGAATCCAGAAGGGATTGGCCCAACCATGGATGTGCCTTGCATGTCACTGCAATTTGGTCAGAAACAAAACTCAATGGAGCATCCGTGGCATATGTACACAATTGAACTACTTACAGTCTTACAAGAGCTTTCCAGTCCTCGATAAAGACAGGAATGCTTCCGGTTATAGGATTTCCATCTATCAAACTATGAGAAACACAGACTTCTTTTCATCAATAGAGTAGTTGCAGAGTGAGTAAGGTTACATGTGTAGGATTGCCGAACATACAAATATTGCAGGTTTGTTAGCTTTCTAAATGATGCTGGTATAACTCCTGAGAGGTTGTTCCCAGATGCGTAGCTGCATCAATTTTTGGTAATATTGGTAAGTCCAACAAGAAATGTTAAATTAGGTAGGGACAAAGTAGAGCAAGACTTTCTTGAGCATGTATTGTAGAGGTTATATTTTCATCATCAAATTTCATATCAAATTACAACCAGGGTCGATCGTAGGTAGTATCAATTTTTTTTGGGTAGTGCTAAGTTCTTTTTTTTTTTCGAGAAGTACAAATCTCATTAAAGCACTATCAGGAAAATATAGGGTAGTGCTAACTTAATAACTACTATATAGATTCATAACATCCAAGCTTTGTTTACATTATGAGTTTGATTGAGGTTGAATAGGGGTAAAATCCATTATTTTCACAAATGTCAACAATTGGATGAAAACAGTAGGAACTACAGTAAGAAATTTTTAGAAATATTACTAAGATCATTACAAGAAGGAAAATGTGCTTAGACGCTGTTATCTAAGCCAGCTTCGAGTTCAGCCTGAGCATAATCCATTGAGACCTTCCTTTAAGCAGAATTAGTTACCTTTTTTTTTCCTATTACAATATTGTCTCTATCAGCTTCTAAAGTGTGAGAGGTGTCAGGAGAAGTAAAACTTACAATTTCTGCAAATTAATTAAGCTTCCCAACTCCGGAGGCAGTGAACCTTGCAACAAATTGTCTTCCAAAATACTGTACAAGCAACGTCCCAAAAATTCTGAGTCATTACCGAATAGGTCTACTCGTATAATTATAACAAAAAGAGTGTTCAACGTACAGAACTTCCAGTGTGGTGATGTTACCAAGCTCCCATGGTATAATCCCAGATATGCGATTCCCCTGAATGGATCTGCCATGCAACAGATACGAGCATAAATGACGAGAGCACTATCTAACCGTCTCATGGGAATCAAGAAGAGGGAAAGGAAGCCAATCCAGCCTGAGTGAGTTCAATCTCACGGTTGTTGGAGAGGTCCTAGGGTCGAATTGCATTGGCATGCAGTGTGTGCAAGGGTGAGTGAGCCTTACTTTTCAAAAAAACAAAAATTTACCAAAGAGGGAAGGAAAAGAAATTACATATCTAAAAGCGGGAGAGAGGACCAGTGGGCACCAGGGATTGTTCCTTGCAGGTCATTGCGAGCAACATCACTAGCAGATACAAGGACAATCTTGGTCATTGGCATAATCAAAATCATGATCTTATTATTGTTATTACTATGATTAATTGATTCTTATTATATTTGCTATTTACAACTACCACTATTACTACTATTACTACATGATTACGAAAGAATAATTAAGGATGATTAAACAAAACATGTAAAGAGAGAATAAGAAGGAAAATTACATGCGCTGAAGAAAGGTGAGCTCGGCAAATTCTTCAGGAAGCACCCCAGTTAGGTTCTGACGGGTAAGTATACTGAACAGATATTCAAATAAAAACCGTAAAAGAAAACTTGTGAAGAAGCAACAAAATGCAAGAAAAGTAGTTGCGTGCTTTCATGCTCGTGACGTGACAAAGGCTGAAATTTTCGTAAGTACAGTCACAAGTGACATTTCTATCTGCATTCATATTTGTCTGATCGCAGGGGTTATTGCTTATATCCCACCCCTCCACCCTCAATTTGGTTGATATTTGTCTAAGCGCTTCGACTGTTCCATAAAAATAATTTAGTTCATGCCTGCTTGAAGGCTTACAGCAACTGTTTTAAGCTCGAAAATAAAAAAATAAAAAAATAAAAAATTCAAATAGTTATAGTAACATAATTATCAGGTTTTGAGGTTTAGTAGGCCTAACTGGATTGTATGTGTAGTTTATAAGTTTAAATTTATTATATAATTAAATTTAGGATCGGAGAGAATTTTTGGTCTATTTTTAGATTGGAGGGAACTTTCAAGGAAAAAGTGATTTTTATCCATGAATCATTGTAAAGCAAAATGAATTTTATTTAGTGGTTGTTTGGATGTTGAATTTTTATCGATTTTACCTAATTTCGGTTCAAATATCAAAATCATGTTATTATATAATGGAATTTTTAAATTCTACTTGAAAGTTGATTTTAAACCATTTTGAGTTAAAATCGGCCAAAATTACCAAATTACCTTGTGTGATAATTACATCGATTCCGGCTTCTAACTCCCGGCCCCTATTTTAGAATTATAAATTTTATTATTTTTTAGCAATTACCTCTTATATCAATTTGAACTTTAAAAAGTGTACTATATAGGTAGGGTCTATTTTAAAAGTTTAAAATTACCTACTATTGTAAGATCTTGTTTGATAGGGCTCGAATTTTAGAGTGCAATAGTACTAAAAATATACATATCCGAGTTAAAGAGAGATAGTTATATTAGTTTAAAGTTTTAAAAATAGGTTTCACGCGACATCCGAATTTATTCTAAAAATTAAAAAATTTTATTACTAAAATAGTAATTCTAATTCAATGGTAAATTATTGAAAATTTCTATTTTTTCTACTTTGGTTTCTACAAAATTAACGCACAAACAACCTCTTAGCCTCATAGCCTCATATAGTACCCTCTCAACTTCATATAGTACCAAATAAGAGTATATATAAGAAAATATTTTTTTATAGATTTTGTCTTTGTAGATGCAGAGATACTCTCCTTAGGTCAGTTGCTAAATGTGGGATGCACCTTCCTACAAATGAAACTTTTTATGCTTAAAATTTTTTGGCCAAGTCTTAGGGATGAGTCATCCCAAAAAATTTAGCAATGCCATATATAGGGTCAGACTAGAGCTATGGTTTAGGAGTTTCTAAGCTTATAAGTCATCTAGTTAATCCTACTAAATGCCAATGACCTATGATCTTGTTTCCTAAGGGTCAACTAGTAGGATCCTATCCAAAGGTCATAGAATTTTATTAAAAATTAATTTTTCTATATAAAAATAATATTTGTAGAACATTGAATGATCAATTATTTAGTAAAAAAGATCAAACGGAGTGAATTTAATCATGTTTAAAACTGTGAATTATTGATCACACTGTTGCAACTAAGGGTGCTAATAGTCTGAGTCAAACCAAGTTTTGAGATTTTTTTACTCAAGTTCAATTTTTGAAAACTCAGCTTGAGTTCGGCTTGAGCTTGATCGAACATGTCGATGCTTAGTTCGAGCTCGGTTTGGATAAGGAATTTGAAACTCAACTTAAGCTTGAGCTCAAAAATATACTATAGCAGTTCAAACTTATGCTCGAATTGAACTAGAACCCAATTTACAACCAAAACTTATTTTTCTCACAAAAAATCATATTAATTCAAAGAATCACATCAACATTACAAAAATGAAAAAGATTAGAAGAACCACAATTACATTCTATTGAAGTTGTAAATATTATTTCAAAATCAATGGTTATAATAAGAGTAAATAAATTACTACAAAAACAAACTTTCACTAGCCACCAAAAATTGAAGTAATACTATTCAAATCTCTCATATAATAAGCTACAAAAAATTGAACTAGCCACCAAAGTCATGACAACTCTTATTTATAGATTTTATGTCTGATTACTCTAGTGACCACAAAAAAGATCATGATGAGAGCACTATCTGGACCTCAGTAGTAATATATTTTAAGGTGTGTGCATTGCTTGCAAAAATAAAAATTAATATAATTGGACCTCAACACTAAAATCTAAACTTGGTTTACTTGATATATTTGTAAGCAAAATCTAGATATAGTTTACTAGATCTCTAATTCTAAGCCAATATGATTGGTTGAATTAAGAATATTTATTATGCAAATAGAATTACATATTTATATTTGTTAAGATTAGAATGATTAAAGGTAGTATTTAAAAATTAAATAATATTATATAGATGAATAAGGGTAAAATAGGAATAAAATAATTTATCATACCTAAATTCTCAATTTTATTAGTAGTAGGATTTTTATTTGTTTGAAATATAATAGTATAATATGGGTATTATATATCATATTATATACCATATATTAATGTATATATAATACATATTTTTATAAAATAACATAAAATATTATGGGTATAGAAAAGGTGAAAGTTAAAAAATTTATATAATATCAATATAATATATAAAAAGTGTTATATGACAAATCGAGTCAAGTTTGAGCTGAGCTTCAAGTTAATTCGAGCTAGCCTATATTCGAGATTGGCTCATTTACTTTTGAGTTCTTAAGCAAAAAGGTTCTTCTTAGGCCAGGAAGGAGATAAGTGTTTGCCACTTCTATTGGAATTTCCTTCATTGCAATCTCTGAAATAGTATTTGCCAGTTAAGAAAATGGATAGGGTTTCTGCAAAGTTTTCATATGTGAGTAAACTGCAGTATATCTTTCATCAAGAGACCTCTCTGAGAATAACTAAAGAAGCATGGGTGGACGTAAATAATGCTACTTTAGAAGCCTGAAAGAGCTGCAGTGTAAGCTGAATCATCCCCTGATGCGTTGAACTGTGCTCTAATTCTGAGTAAGGTGACTTCGGCTATTAACATTGTCTCTATCCCAATTACGCATGGTTATCTGCCCATCCTTCACTTCCAACTTGAATCCAATTACAAGGGTTGCCAAAATATTTGCGCTTGAGTTTACTTCCCCAATCCTAAGCCATTGTGGTTGAGATTTCATAAGGAGTGCGACTTATTGTGGACATGACAAATTCAATTCAAGAAGAAGCAGTATCAAAAATTGAATATGAAGAATCCAGGGCTTCCAACCTGGCTTTAATCCCAGTTCAAGTTATGTCCACCTCTCTTCAAGGGCCCTATCACAACCTTGGCGGGTCCGGTCTAGGTTATTAATTATAAATAACTAGTTCATGGGCTCCGAGGATAGATAATAAAAACTATTATCTTCCCTAAGGTCCAGATTAGGAATGAAATATGCATATATTCTTTGTTTAATCATCCATCTCCTTTTTCTTCTTTCCCAACCCATGCCGAGATGCCATTATTGTGGACCAAATCAAATTAAGAAGCATTTTTTATGCTCTGCTTTGATAGTGAGCTGAGCGTAAGGAACATCTGAGAAGTGTCTGATTTTGAGATCAATGGTGCATAAGTTAGCGCACGTTAGCATAAATAATACTTATGCTAATGTATGCCAACGTATGCACCGTCATTTCGAAATTGAATATTTTCTGGGTATTTCTTACACTTGGCTCTGGTTAAAGAGGGAATATGAAAAACACTTCCCTCAAATTATTATTACTATGAGAGGTGTTTGTTTGCTCCACCATGGACATGTCTTTTTTGAGTAGGCCTTGTGGGTTCCACATCAGAGCTCCCCGCTTATCCTCCTCCGCAACCTAATCCCCCCGATTTGGATCTGCTCACTATTGTGTGATCGACCACAAGAGCCACAGTCGCATCTGCTGCATCAATGGGAGGTCGCCTGCTGAACAATCTATGTTCTTCCTCTAAGTGGAGAGTCTACACTCTCCGCTAAAAGATCCATTGTCCCTTGCTTCGCAGAAGCTTCTAAATCTCACCCTATTGCTTCTAGCATTGGAGGTGTGAAATGGTTTTCTCTCATGCCTCACCTACGTAGGAAGAATGGTTTCACGAGGAAAATTTACCCATCTTTTTCCCCACTGACCACCACTAGAATTGACAACTCTGTTATCTTCTCTATACATGAGGTTATGTCCCTAAAAAAGGTGTGAATGCCAATGGGCTCCACCTTGTGAATTAGTAGTTAATTGTTTGCTTATTAATTAATTTTTTTTAGTTGATTATTAATAATGGGGTTTAGGTAAGACGCCTAAGTAGGAGATCTATATATTAGAGGGGCTATGCCTTCTTGCTTGTTACAATTGGTACCTTCGTGTTGTTTCCCTTGGTTGGACTCCCAATTTTTTTTGGGAAGCTGTGTCCCACCTATTTGAAGTCTTCTTTCCACCAAGACATGATCTGACTAGCGAAGGCAAAGGAGATTCTAAAGCCAACTTCCCCGTGTGATCATTCCTTGCCCCACCTCTCTAGCCAATGCTTAGACTGCTACCTGCCTTTTGAGATCTTCTGCCACCGATCCTCAACTGACCTAGCTATTTTAGCAGCAATCCTCTTCACCATGCACCAATCGTTTCCTGACTCATCTGGATCAACCTCCTGTACGCCACCGATGCAAATCTTGGGCTTCCTTTAATCTACATAATCCATTGAAGCACCTTACCATTAATTTTTTGTCATATCAAACCTACTTTTTTCAATATTATGTTACATTGATGTTAAGGTCACCTTGAGAAAGAGGTGGTGTACAAGCAAAATGTAGTGGAATATTATGTATGATTCAATACTCCCTAGGTCTGCCTTAGAAGGCTTGAACACTACCTTGATGGGTTGAGTTTCAGTTATTAACTATGAATAAATTATTAGTAGGCTCTAGGGTTAGATAGTAAAGCCTATTATCTTCCTCATTTAATTTTAGCGATAACCCTGAATTCAAATTATAAATGAAGTATTCTCTTTGCTTATTCCTCCTTCTCAGTTCTCCTTCCAAATCCATTTTGAGATGGCACCATTGTGGATGCCAATTCATGGCATGTTATGAACAATAGGTTTGCTTGTACCCTTCCATCTATAGTCAATTGTAATCTAGTGACTGATCTCAATGGTAGGAGCATATCCAAAAGCAGTCTTCATAGGCATTAGCTTATTCATAACTATCATATTGAAGAAGTTAAAGAGGATTTTGCATGAAATTGACCTAAAGAAAGCTTACAACAAATTGAAATGGGATTTTCTAGCTCAGGTCATGAAGTCATGAAGGATATTGGTTGCCCTCCCCTTTGGATATCTTGGGTAATGGAGATGTTTTTTATAGCACCTTTCTCAACATTTTCATTGACAACAATTATTGATATTTTCTTATTAAATGTGGTTTTTGCTAGGGATGTCATCTTGAAAGAACATATATGTCATATGTTATGTAATTAGCTAATTTTGTTGCTCAAAATTATGTCAAAAACTGAGTATATAATTAGTCTTAAGAATCTGACTAGATATATTTGTGGTCAAGTCAGGTTTGAATTTATGGACTTCAAAAATATGAGTAGATGTGTTCCTATGGATTAAGACTAAAGACTAAAAAATGTTGATGAAAAAAGAAGTTCATTAAGCATATATTCTCATACAAAAGTTACTTGAAAAATTTTTATAAGTGATTTTGGAGGTTTCAGACCAATTTAGTGTAAAAAAAGGTAAAAATGCAATTAAATAATATCATCGATCACTAGAAAAACACTAAGACAAATCGATCGATCGTTTATAAACTATTGCCTAGAAGAGATATATCGATTGATTGCATGTACAAGATTTTAATTGGTAACTGAATCAACCATTTGTAAAATGAAGTCGAGAGTTTATCAATCGATTGGCTGGATGATAGATTGATTGATCAAGGAGTCATATCCTAATAAAATAGTGAACAATTGATTGCTAGCAGTTTTAGTTTCTTAACATAAGCTTTTTTGGAATAGATTACATTCCCAGTTGGAGTAAAATAGCTAAATCTACTTGGAGACCTATATAAAGGCTAAGACCTGACTAACTTAAAGAGAGGAAAACCTAAAAATATTGGAGAAGAAAGAATAGTCCTTGCTCATTGTTTTCCTAGGAAGTTTATCAAAAAACTTCAAGTCATTGTTCCTACTAAAAAAGAAGAGTGTTAGCGAAATTCTTTAAGGGAGTTGAAGAATGTCAAAGGTAAATCAACAAAAATGGAGTTTTGGGTTGAGTTGCTATATATGAAGACAAAGAACAAAAGCACGAAAAGGAAAAACGTCAAGGATTCAAGGAGGAAGAATTGAAGGCCAATAATGAAGAAGATTAAACAAAGTTATTTGTGTCATATCTAGAGGTTTGTTAATTATTTTTGTTTCTTGTAAGTTATATATCTTGCTATCCATTGATTTGGCCTTGTAATGCTTTCATGGTTTCCCCCCTGAGTTTGGGTTTTTCTCGTTAAATATCTATGTGATTATTGTGTGTGCATAATTAGTTCAATAGGCAGATTGATCATAAATGGTTATTCTACTTTAAAATAAATTCATGTGCATAGAGGCTAGAACTCTTTATTATTCCTTTTATGAAATACAAGTTTGAAGAGTAATCTAGTGATCTATTACCCTAATCTAGATGGATATTAAACTTTCACCTCTCACCCCCCTTTCTTTTAATTCTTGCTATTTAAGGCTTCTCAAATTTCTTAGAGAATCACTATTGACGAGGCCTAAATTTTCCTCCTCCCCATGCCAAAATTAGGATTAAATGTAAAAACAATTGTGCATGGATTGATTACTGTAAAATGTACTAGAATAATTGATCAATTGGCCCTTGAATCATAGTCTACCTTTTGGCCAACAGGATATTAGTCGATCACCACAAGTGAGAAATCGATCTTTAGAAGAGTTTTATCTTAATTAGAAGAGTGACTGATTGATCGTTGTTTGAATAACTTACCTAGTTTACACATTCCAAGAAGAGTTCATTTTTAATTGAAAGTTTTACACCTAAACTAATTGAATGGACTCTATAAGGAATAGGTAAACACAAAATTGAAGAGAGGAAAGCCTAGAATTTGAGAAAAAAAAAGAAGTCCTTTTGCCATTACTTGTGATTTTTGTGAAATCTATCACATTTTACATATTAGAATCACTTGATTTTCCTAGGGTTGCTCAAAATTTGCTAGAATTGGTTGCTTATTTTTCCAAATGTGGCTATTTGGTGACAATTTTTACTTGTGCTTAATTGATTCATCATGTCTAATTTTTACTCTAGTGATCATGAGGATTTAGATCCTAAAGTTCTTATTATAATAGCCATTGGATGGGGTAAAAGGATTAAGAAGCTTGAAAAAATTGTCAAATCTAATGACCAGATAATTGAATCAATTTCTATTGAAAAATTCTAATTGGATTAATATAAAAAAAATTAGAAAATGAGGTTCAGACTTTAAAGAGTGAATTTGGGAAAGAAATATATCTACATTTTTAAAAGATAAACTTGTGTTTACTAATGAAGAAGTTAATGAGGTCAAACATAAAAGGGCAAATTTTGTTGAAAACATAAAGTTTACACAAATAAATAGATAAACAAATAGATAGATAGATAGAAAGTGAGAGGTTGCCTTCTTTAGGAGGCAGTTGTTGAGCATCCACCATGAGCACGGCAAACCAATTATGCAAGAGAAATACATTTAATACAATGGGTGCTAAATTCTGCCAGGTTTCTACTATGGCCCCAGGCTTCATGGCTTCTCCTTTCTGAATATGGACGTAAACAAAAGTCAATGAGATTAGAGCAGAGGGACTCGAAAAACAAAAGAAGCCATAACATACACTCACACAACTATGAGCCAGGAAGTGGAAAGCGGTGAGAACTTCAGCTCAATCTCTCAAAGCCTGGGGGAGATGAACTGCCTCTTAGCATAGTGGTCTCCTACTTCTTAACTTGAGTCATGTTTTCCTCTCAGCACAGTGGTCTCTTAATGCTCAAACTTCATCCCTCGATTCCCTGCAAAGCCAAGTAAGTTGACTCACCATCATCTCCAACCAGTGGCGGATTTACATTGTAGGTAGGGTGGTCAAATGACCACCCTAGCTTTTGAAATAATTTAGGCCTATCCTTAACAAACCTCTTAAGCTGGGATGGGAAAAAACATTCATACTATTCATTGACCCATCCCATAAAAAGGATTGACCACTTTGTGGCAAAAAAATTTTCATAACTCACTTTAGAAATGCTTCTTAATATAACCTTAATATCATCACGGTTTGAGATAGATATTAAATTTGGGGCTATGAAAAATAGGTGGACATAAAGAATTGCATGCTTTGGCATGTCTATGTTATACTGTGATGTAGCATTTTCTCCTAGTTAAATGTTTTCATAGCCCTCATTCTATATTAAGCACAATGAAGCAATTGAAATTTGAAGTATGGATTCTTGCCTAAAACTTTGATAAGTTTGATCAAACATGAGAATGAGCCTATAGACCATACAAGTGTAGTTTTTACCTTTTAGAATGGAATATCATTGTCCTCATATATATATATATATATATATATATATATATATATATATATATATATATATATATATATATATATATATATATATATATATATATATATATATATATATATATATATATATATATTCTTTGGAAGTTGATATCCAATATGTAAATATTGTTAACCTTAATATGTCAAAGATCAAGGAAATGAGGCTTGAATCCATTAGGCCAGTCTTAACAAAATGCCACATATCCAATAAAACATGGGTTTTCATATTAGTATGTAATTATATATTAAGTATTTAATAATTAATTCTATTAATATTGTCCCAATAATTACTTATAATTTTTACTTTTGAGATATCTTTACTCTATTAGATCTTACTTATAAATCTTTGTAATTTATATTGGTTAAAAAACTATTCCGAATTAAAAAAAATTTATATCCCCCTAACACAAAATCTTGCATCCGCCACTGTCTCCAACCGTATTTAAATGTAAGACCCACCAGTTATAAATTGGGCAATAGTACTCTGTGAACAATTGGCCATGTCTCCCTGAAAAAAAAATTACAGAGGTAAATCCTTCTTTCTCTCATACTGTTTTACAACAAAGCAAAGTTTAAATTAACTGGGTAATTTTTCTTTTGTTGTTTTGTCTGCATAGAATAGTTGGCACTTCCTTACAAAGATAAAGTTGCCAAAAGTTAAGGGTACAAGTAGGGTTGTTAATGAGCCGATTATCATTTAGTTTTAGAGTGTCCAAACTGGAGCTTGAAACTTCAATTTCGAGCTCGAGTCGAGCTCGAATCGAATTGGAGCTGAGTCGAGTTGTTATGCCTTGTGATCAATATGTAGTTTTGTCATTGGTGATCTAGAGGAATTTAGAAAAAAATCACTAAAAGGAACATGATAAGTAGGTGGTCCAATGTGTTGGATTAGAAAATCAAATGAACTAGTCTTTGTTGATTTTGATTTTTTAAGTTAAACTATTAATATATGATGGAGGGATTAAAATTTCATGAAAAATAGTTCTAGATCTCATGAGATATGTTATATAATTTCTCTAACAAAAAGTCTCATATGTACATGAAAAAATAAAAATGATATATTTTATGGAAAGAGTTAAAATTTGGGAGATATGAAATCTATATATAATGTGTAATATATCCATGTATATATTTAAAAAATAATATATTTAATATGAGTTTAAGTTTTTATTGAGCTTCAAGCCAAGTCGAGCCAAACACAGGTATGTTTGAGTTTCGCTTGACTAATTTTGAGTTTGAGCTCAAATATGATTTGAGCCGAGTTGAGCTTACTTTAACACTCGTAGGTATAGGCATTCCATCTTTAGTGTACTCGACCAAACACAGCCTGAAATCAAATTCGCTGGTAAAGGATTACTTACTATCGATCATGAATATCTAACGGGCTAATTTGTGTGCTAGCAAGTACATTGTTAGATTTATGTAAACAAGAGTCGCTCATTTGGAGAAGCTTTATTGGTAGATTTGATCTCACAAGACTTGACTATTAGGGATTAGTCCACATGCTTAATTAAAGACGTTAAGCTTGGCGAAAGTTTTTATGGATACATTTTGAGGAATGCCATTATTCAATAGATATAAATACTTTAGATGAGTCAATTTCCCCTCTACAAATAATTATCGAGTGGAATTGAATCACCACATTATTCGTGCATTAGTTCTATGGCAAAAGTTTATAACAGTCTGGGCTCACGCGGTAGGGCCATCAGATTTAGCACGTGAGCCTATGCTCTCATAAACGGGCCTCTTGTTCTATAAACACATTGGATTATGTTAGAATATGAAATTAATGACATTTTGACATATGATATAATAAGCTAAAACTTGTTAAAAGGTGAATAAAACTATTCACGATTCACGTGATGGATCAGTTCACAATGGAATGGTAGGATGTAGTTAACCAAAAGGAGCCATGAGAGAGACGAGAGATTTCTTAGCACTTGCAAGTTGCAATTCAGTCAGATTTCCTAAGAGAAAATTTAGATAGAAATATGTAGAAAACAAGATCTGAAGAAAAGTTTACGTACTCAATGAGTGCATAATATATCGAAGTGTCTGGCAATTGCACCCATGTCATCCATTTCTCTGCTGCAGGATTACCAGAAGCAAAAGGCTGATTTCCCCAAATTACTTTTAAGACAACCAAATCGGTGGCAGGAGACGGTTTTGCACTGAAAAGCTAAGCCGAGGCTACCAGCAAATCATGGAATATCTGAAGCATTTGGCGAAGTCTTCTTACCAATAAAAGCAAGGAAAACAGAAGCATTCCATATCCTTTCTTTATTGTTTCGCTCTTTGCCGCCCGTATTAACATTGGATTTATCTCCTTGTTGCGGGCTTTCAAGGCCAGATAATACAAAATCCGTGACTTCAGAATACAGACATGGAAATTGACTCTACCTAGGTAAGAGCGGAGTCTTTTACTTCAACATGATAATTTGGTTTTGTAACAATACCGCTTTAAATTGATTTAAAATTATTTAAATAATATTTTAAAAAAATTTACTAAGATCACACACTTTAAGAACTAACAAATTTCTTAAAATACACGATTTTGATAAATATTTTTTTAAATATTATTTAAATAATTTTTCCTTTCATTTATGGCTTTCCTAAGCACTGTACTACATGTTAAAATACCCACGCAAACACGTCTCATCCTGGAGTTAAGAGGAAATTTTTTATGTTCTCCATTCCAAAAAGAGTGTCTTGGATTTGAAGAAACCTGTATCTCATAAAAGAGTGCCTGGTTTTCCAGACTTTGTAAATGGATTGTTTTAAATGAGCAGGCTTGAGGAGGTAAAACTTATCCTTTTACCATATTTTAGTTATAAGCACCACTCTTAAATTTTACTTATTTTTTGGTCTAGAGACGCTTTATGACATATAGGGAGTATTTTTGCTGTGGACATAAGAAACTAACAAAACCTTATATTTAATATCTTGAAAGAATTGCATGTGGATGGAAGAATTTTGAGCAATCATAACTAGAATATGTGAAAATAGAATTTTGTACACCGACAATCCATGATGTTATCCCGTTCTTAGTCGACCATGCCTATTATATTCATGAGTTTTTTCCATATTGCCTCGCCAAAGAATGAAATATTCCATATTCTGTGGATTTTAAATGAAAATGACATATAACCTGGAATAACACGATAGAAGGTAAATTTGGGACTAAAATACCCCCTCACGAAGTCGCATTTATTGGAATATGACTTCAGACGCTGGTGATTCCTCCGATTCAAAACTCCATTCCGATTAAAAACTCCATTCCGATTAAAAACTCCGTTCCGATTGAAAAGTCCATTTCGATTGGAAAGTCCTCTAATTGAGCGTTGTTCATGCGGCATGGGAGTAGATTTTGCAACCTATCCGACCAGACATGGAAGATTAGGGTTTTTTTGTTCTGGAATGAGTTTGCGAAGTTGAGTTTTGAAACTATACGCCCTAAAGGTGGTTCTTCTTTGTAGCGCAGGCTCGGGTTTATGGCAATCCAGGTAAAGGAGTAAACTTTGTAGAAAAGCAGCGGCCAAACGAGTGGTTAATCCGGCTAGGAGAACAGCAGCAACAGTTTCGTAGTAAGCCATTTCGGACATTTGTATGCACAATTTTTTATTTAGCATGTATTAGAGCACACGACATTGGTAGTCGAATCAGACTATCGTTTGGTTAGAAAGACGATGAGTCATATATCGTGTGTTCAATAAGACGCTGGAAATACGATGTTCAACTATTATGATATCGTGTATACGACTTCCTTATAGCGTATGTTCGAGAACACGATAAACTAAATTAAGGTGGTGATAGTATTTAGGTAACTTCTTGCTACATGCATTGAACTTGCCATATGAGTAGGGCATTTTTTAGCATTTTGATGAAATTGCATACATTTTTAAGATTTTAGCTGATTCCCTTAGTTAAAATTTTAGCATTTTGGTGAAAATTGCAAAAAAATTATTGTGAGGCTCCCCCTCATTCATCACATTCATTGTAAATGTAGGAGATTCATTTGCTCCTATCATATATATTTCATGCCAATTAGAATTTTTTCATGTACAAGGAAACAATGTGCTGATTGTATTGCTAACGTGGCACTATCTATAAGTATGAGGAGGGGCTCTCTGCATGTTTTATATCTACTGTTATGGAAGATGATTTTAGGGGTCTTTCTTTTCTATGTTGCAAGTTGGGACTCTCATCCTTAATATATTTTTTTCATTTTTTGTTTTTATAATTACACTATTTTTCATATACCGATGGGCTATGCTCCTTCAGCTACCAGTGATTTCAAATATGAGTCGGCTTGCCGTAGACAACTCTAAACTCCTTTTGAAGTAAATTCGTCATCCTCAATAGAGAATTTGCATAGTTTCCTACTAAAATTTGAAAATCTAGAATGCTTTTCATCAACATGTATATTCAAGGATAATCCAAGGAAATTTGTTCAGCCTTCACATGCATATCAATTGGAAAGGATACTCTCTATAGCTTTTAGACATGTCTCACCATTTACACTTGACAGAGACAGCAGTGTGCAACAACGTAGAAAACGGGGAAGAAGATGCAAGTCAACTATAAACTGCTCAAGTCTTTTTTTTTTTATACAACTACTCAAGTCTTTCTAGTGGTCGGCAGGATACAATTTCAATCAATATCATATTCAAGTGCAAGTAACTTGCTTTTCAGTCAAGCTG
The DNA here is from genome assembly GCA_035235625.1 of Saururus chinensis. Taxonomy (NCBI): domain Eukaryota; kingdom Viridiplantae; phylum Streptophyta; class Magnoliopsida; order Piperales; family Saururaceae; genus Saururus; species Saururus chinensis. The sequence goes on along the minus strand of CP141144.1, from coordinate 37,219,747 downwards.
GAACTTCTTGGCTTATTGAAGGGGAAGCACAAACCCAGTCCGCACTCTATGTTCTCTGCATATTGAAATGTGTCCAACAGAACATGTTCTCTCGGACGGGAAAGAAACCCCCACTTCACGTTTTCTCTAATTGTGACCGAACTTATTATTGAGAAAATCCATGGCAGCCACATGAATGAATGAAGATGTATTGCGTCACTTCCACGATGAGGAAAGCTGGAATATGTGCGGAAGAAGTTGGGCAACAATCCATTTCATTACCATTGAAATGCCAACTTAAACATGAATGGTCACTTCGATTGGTCAATTTCTGTGTTAGGCACAAGATGTTCCCTCCTTCAAAAAAAGTACCCCAGTAAGATGTAATTATCATAAGTTTGGACCACACATGGAATAAAGGAGAGAAATATTTTTAGATGTCGGTGATGCCAAAGCTATGATGTGTTATACGTAACTTGACTTTATCAAGTCACGGATCAGCAAGACTCTCTTGTTTTATTTTTCTGGACGTTAAGGTGGTGGAGTAGATCAAATCAGTTTTCTAAGGCTTATCATTGTTTAGTTGAAAAGCAACAGAACTTGTTTCCAGTTTCTATCTCTTTTCATTGGCAGAGAATAAAATTTTCTATTCTGGACTTTCTTTTTGTGAGGGTATTGGACCAGTGGCGTACCGCCTTGCCCTGCCACCTGGTTCTCTTGTTCGCCCCGTCTTTCACGTCTCCAGACTGCGCCACTACATTGGTGATGTGTCGTTAGCTACTGTTGCTCCACCACCCCCCTTGATGGGGCCCGTTTTGCCTTCCAACCCTGTTCTAGCCTCGGTACCTTATAAACGTCGGGTCTGCCGCTCTGGTCGCATCATCATGGATGTTCTGATTTCTTGGTAGGGCCAGGCCCTCAAGGATGCCACATGGATGCTTGAGGAGGAGTTTATGGCTCGTTACCCAGCCGGGTCACCTTGAGGATAAGGCAAATAGCGGAAGCGTGGAGGAGTATTGTGCACATTCACCGATCACTCTTCTTTTATCTTTATTTCAGTACATTAGGCTAGTTTCCCTTATATTAATTGCAGTTGTATTTGTTTATTGCATTATTGAATTGTGATAGGAGCGCTAGTGGACCACGTGATAGCCGGGCCCACTAGCGGTACATTCCCCAATGTAAGAGGGTGCGGCTCCCTATAAGAGGGTTGTCCCCTTGGTTCGGCTTAGGCAATAAGAGAATTCAATTTATTCCCCCGTTTCTTCTTTCTTCCTTCTTCCTCCCCTTTCCCTGCGTGAGTCTCCGAGGTGCCGACTGTGCCCACACCGGGCACATCAACATGGGAAAGAATGGTAAAAAGAAGACTAGGATTTAATGAGATAAAAGAGGACTAGGATGGTAGTAATTTAATGGTGTCAATAAGTTTGTCAAGGCTAAAGAACCTATAAACCTAAGAAAATATGATCACATGACAAAAACAAAAGAAATTCTTGCGAATCACAATCCAATATCTAACCATAGGAAGGGACATTGAAAGAGTAATAATTATAAGTCCCTAATAGACAAATTCAAGCTATGAATTAAATGAGTGTTTAAGATGCTTACAGGCATTCCAATACATATGCCACACACAAATACAATGATGGGAATTCGGTAAAACCGAAGCTATTACACTAGCCATTGCCTTACCCTAATCAGTTACAATTGTCTTCGGATGACTACCCATTGCATCTGTGAATGTCTTGAACAACCACTCAAAACTTTGGATTGTTTCATCATATAATAAAACTGCTCCAAAATAATGGTCATCTTATTATGATTTAACCCTACAAACAGACCAAATGGGCGACAATATTTGTTAGTCCTATATCTCTCCCCCCTCTCTCTTCTCTCTCTCCTTTCTCTTCTCTCTACTCACCCTCTCTCTACCCTCTTTATCTCTCTCTTCTCTCTCTCTCTCCCTTCTCTCTCTCCCCACTCTCTTTTCAATTAATTTTTTAAAAAATATAAAACACTAGTAGCGACGCATAATAATATGCATGGCTACTACTTCAGGGTAGTAGCAACGTATATATCTATGCATTGCTACTACCCTATTGTAGTAGCGATGTATAAAACTATGTGTCACTAATATCCTATTGTAGTAGTAACACATAAACCTATGCTCCTGAGTCCAAGCACCAAGTCTTCTCCTTGATGTCAGCAAGCATCACTTCAGAGATAACACAAATAATATCCTCGCTCTTGTCCTTGTCCTTGCTTGAATGGTTATCCTTCTAGGGACAGTTAGCCTTGAAGTGACCCATCTGGCCACACTTGAAACATGCACATTTGGGTTTGTCATTCCTTTTTCCAATGCCCTTATTTTGAGGCTTTTTCCCCTTCTTCTTGAAAGTTTTTTTAGAGGGACTAGGCCCCTGTCCACCTTTCTTGCCCCCACTAAAGTTGTGCACCAGGTTGGTAGTAGCAGCACCCCCAGAAGCCTTCACATGGTTCCTCCTTTCTTGCTGAAGCCTAAGTTTTACTGTCAGAGCCTCTATTGTGATCTTCTGGTCACTCATATTCAGATAGATCACTACACTCTCCCAAGATTTGGGAAGGTTGTTCAACACTGTTGACACTTGGATTCCCTCAGAGATGGGGTCCTCCAGTGTCTCCAGGTCATTAGCAATGATAGTCATGACACTCAGGTGCTCATTCACATCATCTCCCTCCCTCATCCTGGAGTTTTGATACTTAGAGTATAGCATTCTCTTATGAGCTTTAGTCTGCTCCCCATACCTCACAGACACTGCATCCAACATCTCTTTGAAAGTTTTATACTTCTCAAAGAGCCTTTCTACCTTAAGTTCCACGAAAGTCAGAATGGTGGACCTAACCTTATTGTCATCATCCCTCAGCTTCTCAAGTGCTTTAAACTGATCAGCTGATGTACCTTCTGGTGGTGGCTCAATGACCTACTTAAGTACATGAGCAAGATTAGAAAGAGTAAGGATGGGGTGAATCCTTCTCTTCCACACCACTTAGTTATTAGCATTAAGTTTTTCAGTTTTTTCTAATTCAGAAGTTACCATTTTAGAAGTCATTGTGTATCTATAAGGAAACGGCAGAGAACATGAGATTAGTATTATTTATGGAAGGTTGACTGCTTCTAAGATAGGTACTTGCTTAAACAAACTCCAAATCTAAATATAAGCCTAGGGACAAAATTGAGTGTATTATGTTAAGTTTTCTTATTTATAATCACCTAATTAGGGTTTGGGTTACTTACCAAAAATAACCCTAACTACCCCTTAACCCCTTAAAGGAAGTTACCCTAATTAGGTATTTATGTGTTTTATAAGTTTAAAATTCTCAAAACACCCAACCCAGTACACAAATCAGCAAATAAACATAATTAGAGAGGCTACTGGAATTTTAAAATTTTGTCCAAAAAATTTTTGGTGTATATTTACCAAAATGCCCCTAGGGCTATTTTGGTCGTTTCCACCCTTAAGGCACACCAAAAAATTACCACAGCAACTAAACCATCTTATCAACATAGTGAATAAAAAGATCTGGACAGAACAACATTAAGCACACACAATGCACATGTGAATTGTCCAAAATGCCCCTAGGGCCATTTTGGTCAATTTACACCCTTAACCAATTAAATTAAATTTATTATCATAATAAATAATTCAAAAGACCCTTACTGTCCAGCAGGGATGTGTGTGCCTATTTGTAATTAGAGAAATAGAATCTGCACAAAATATATGTGGCAAAATTACCACTATGCCCTCATGCAAACAAACGTGCACTAAAACTCAATTTTAACTCTAATCACGTGCATCCAACAATCATAATCTTCAAAAACATGCATAATACAGTTAAATCAATCCAATATAAAAAACCCTTTGATTAGAACGGGTAGATCAATCAATTTAGGATAAAATCCCCAATTTTACCAATTTAGACCTACATCGGGTAAAATGGATTGGATCTTGATTAAACCAGCGACCAAACCTCCCCAAATGGCTCTAATACCACTGTAGAGTGGCTAGCCTGCAGCGGAAGCTGGTGGGAGGGGCTGGCGTATATCAAAAATCCAAACTTTAATAGATCTACACCATAAGCATGTAAAAACTAAATCCAATTAGCAATAAACATGCAACTCATACAAATAATCAAAGGGAGATATATAATTAGGAGTATTGATCAACTGACCTGGGCCAAATCAGCCCTTGTTCTCTCTCCTTAATAGATCTACCACGCTAATTGTAAGATCAAATTAATTTAAGGATTAGAGAGAGTTACCTATGTGTTGATCCCTCTACACCTTGCTTGATTTGATGAAACTCAGCAATAAATCAGCCCGCTCAAGTTCCAAAATAACCCAGCAATGGAGAGGAGTGCCCTCCTTCCTTTCAACCTGCCTAGAACATCTTGAAGAAGGGAGAGGAGGGGCGGCCAGCAACTTCTCCCAATAAAAAAGTAGGTCACACCAAGGAAGAGAAGGGGGTAGACAAAAATAGGTGAGAGAGATCCAATTGAAAATCAAATCTACCAAGAGGGGGGGGCAACCCATTCATTTCTAGGTATCACATTTAAACCCTCTAATCTAAAAGCTGAGAATAGGGATAATCAATGCCTTTGAAGTATCAACGCGTCATATTTATCTACTCAAGCTAAATTGTCGGCAACTAAAGACAAACAACTTTTTACTTTGTTGTCAATTTGTGCTTAGACTGGTCGAGCCCCTCGTCCCCTTCTTTGACTCACCCATCGATAATGAGATCATCTCGACAGTGACAAGGGTGGAAATCATCCTCTTCATTGACACGTTGACATGTCAAAGACATGTCGATGGTGTGCGTGGGAAAAGCCCAAAAACTGCACTTTGGCATTTCTCCCACACGCTTACCCTACCCTTCGTGTAGTGGCTATATCCCCTTCTCTACAACTTCTTGGGTTCTCATGGAGTCCATAAACTCTTCTTCATGGCTTTAAGTCAAATTTTGTCCTCTTTGACAATGGATTCTCAAAATTCCGACATTTAACGAGTCTTTCTTTGAACACTTCAAAACCATTAAGCATTATTGGAATGCCCCACCACATTCAAACACGAGCCACCCACCACAGAGTTCCACCCTCCGATGCTAGCATTTATGATAAGTCTGCTAGAATCGGTCTGACAAAGCTGCTCATTACTAGGTTACTGCCTGTTTGCAAGGACTATGGCTTGGCAGGTATCTTTAACATTGATAGCATTCTTATCCAGGGCGATTCATTGACCATAGGCTGTTGGTACATGAGCCCCACATCCACATGATATTGTTTTTAACTTTTTAAGGGTCATATTTTAAAAGAGTAATGCTAGGGCAACCTGAATTTTCAAACGTCAAAACTCAATAAATGACACTTATTTGTATGGACCCTATTTATTAATAATTTAAAAATGATGAAGTAAATTTTTGACATTTAAATATTCACGTTGTTAAAATATTTTTTATTTTAAAATTCTAACTTCATATTTATGCATTTTTTGTACTAATAAACTCTATCAACCAAACCATATAATTATATTTTCTAAAACTTTTTAAAAAGATCCCATATATATACACTTCCTGACAATAATTTTTTGCCAGTCATATCTTGAACTCCCTAACTCGGATTTATGTATTTTTCGTGCCATTGGGACGTTAGGATAGGCATCCCTTATATTATTGTAATTGTCTTCTCTTTGATTGATAATAATTAGTCCGGTCCTAAGGAGTCAGACACCCCTCATTAACAAAAAAAAATTCAAAATTATAGTAAAATGTAATAACCTTTATTTTAGTTTAAATCAACATCAATTTAAAATTTAATCACCTTCATTGAGTTGGACGTCAAAAATAATAATAGTTGTTAAGCCATCTCCTTGAGTGTCATAGGTATGACACCAAGGTCCATCACTAGACATATTGCCACTGAGTTGCACCTTGCTTTGTCTACAGCCTGATGGTAGCCTTGTTGAAGCCTCAAAATTGAACTACTCCTTTGTTGATGAGCAAAAGTCAATTTCTGGGGATAAAAACATCTGTTTTGCCCTCGAGTGTACTCACAACATATGACATTGTAGGCCGAAGAGCAGGCGATGTCTCAGTGCACAACAGGGCCAAATTGAGTATTTTAAGTGCCTCTTCCAGTGAGTAGTCTGATCCAAGGCGGGAGTCTACAAGGTCTAGGAGATTGCCCTCCTCCTGAAGGGCACAGGCCTGCAATCACATGTGAACATATTTTTCATACATGAATATATGTTCTAAATATGAATATGATGATAAACATAGTAGTGATATGATTATGAACGTCAATAATTGGATACCCAATCAAGAAGATAAACAAATTTTTGTTTTGGTCTGGACTTTGTATTGCTCTTTCCGCTGACAATTTCCAGCAAGACAACTCCAAAGCTGTATACATCTGCTTTCTCTGTCAGGTGACCCCGTAATGCATATTCTGGAGGCATGTATCCTCTGGAAAGAATATTTTAATTGCAGATAAATAAGGCTATTATAGTAGGTTCTGTTCGGCATTTCTGCAGTTGTGAAGAGTCAATTTTGCAGGAAGAGTAAAAGTTTATTAATGGTAACGGACTACCGAAGTATTGCATTATCTTCACGTCAAAAGCTTATATATCACCTTTGAATGTTTTCTACAGGGAATTATTAAGGAGTAAAAAATGAGATTTATATTCTAAAAGTACCTAGAATCTAACTCTTCTGCTTAAAACTGTCAAGCAGTAGAAGTAAAATTAGAATTACTATTTGCATCATACTAAGGACGTGCAAAACTGATATTGGATGCTTTTGGAAGAGAAAAGATAACTCACATAGTTCCAGCTATTCGAGTACTGATATGGGTTTGCTGAAGATCATCAAGTTTAGCAAGACCAAAATCAGATATCTTGGCAGCCATATCTTTATCAAGTAGAATATTGGCAGCTTTAATATCCCTATGAACAATTTTCAGCCTTGATTCTTCATGAAGATAAGCCAAACCCCTTGCTATCCCCAGGCAAATTTGGCTTCTCATCCCCCAATCAAGTTTTGATCCACACTCTTGACATACAACAGAATGAAGTCTTAATAATTTTTTCACTTTTATACTAAATTATACTCTATGTAGAAATTGTAGACTTACCAAAGAGTGCATTGGCTAGACTATTGTTCTCCATAAATTCGTACAGTAGCAATAGTTGATTTCCTTCCACACAACAACCATAGAGTTTAACAAGATTTGGATGCTCTAGTGCAGATATCATGCCTATCTCATTCAAGAACTCGCGGTTACCTTGTTTTGATTTGGAAGAGAGCTGCTTTACAGCAATTAATGTACCATTTGAGAGTGTACCCTGCGATAGTGGAGTACTCAATAAAATTACTCTGCATATATGTAAAAATGGACCCTTCAAAAATAAAATGTAAAAATGTATGCAAAATCTAGACTTTGTATATCAGCGATGACTTGCCTTATAAACTGATCCAAATCCACCTTCACCTATCTTATTTTCGTCACTAAAGTTGTTTGTAGCAGCTTTGATATGTCTTAACTTGAAATGACCCGTCTGTAATTCAGCACCACTGAAATCTGGCAGTATTGAGTGTGAGGATAAATGGTAAAAAACTGAACAAGCCCACAAAGTATCTGTATAAACTTCTGCTTCTTCAGCAATTTCTTGTTCTTTTTCTTTTGATGTAGCTAAATGAAGTTTTATCTACATAATATTTTGTTGACATTTTTTCGAATATAATGTTAAAAATGTTGACTGAAATCAAATTGCTCAAATGCTCAAGTCATTGAGGAACAATCCATCAGTCAATATCAATCCTAGTTGAAGGGATCAGAACAAGCTCTCCCTGCTCTGAAACCATGTTAGAAAATAAGTTTCTTCAAAAGTTCAAGTTGTTATGGTATGGTCCAAAAATGGATATAAAAGCAAAACAGCTACCACGCCAAATTACCAAATTATCCAACATGTAGTAATAACTGAATCTCACCATTGTCTAAAGGATTTTTCCTTCGAAAACTGCATTTTACCCAAAGAAGTGTGAAAATTAATATAATGGCTGAACAGGATGCAACAATAATTCCAGCAATAATGCCAACAGAGAGCTTCGTGGATTTAAATTCTGCACAGAAAGATGTCATTCAAAGAGGCACTAAATAAAAAATTAGCATAAAACGTCCAAGTTAATCAAGTTACCTAAGAGCTTAAGCTATTAGAAAGAGCCTAACTGATTAATTTAATACACTCCTCTCTGTTTATTTTTAAATCAAAAATTTTCGTTCACATTGTTATTAGCGCACCATATATTGCCATGATAACAAACAGTCAAAAAGAGCCCACATACAACTGGGAACATTTCTTCCCCTCATTTGAACTGATAAACTCTGTATCTATAATCATGTTAGATGATCACTTCAAGAGTTATTCATTGATCTTACTTGGTGTCACCGTAATAGCTGATATTAGTGGTCCATAAGTGCCTCTGTCAGGCACAGTTTTAGTGCCTTTTCCCGCCCAATATAAGTGAATTTCCAATGTATGGTCACTAACATTTGCTGTAAAATTCATAATTAATTCTCGACCAGCACCTCCAGCTTCATCTTCAATATTAAAATCTCTAAGAACACTTTGACCCTGCATGAATGAGGTCACAAAAACATAATTGTCTTGAATGAAGAGCCATATATTAATACTTCCTCTGCCCCACATTAATAGCTCCATTTGGTTTTTCAAAATGAACTAATTTTAATTTTTTTGAAAAATCAAATGGAGCTATTAATATGGGACGGACGGAGTCTAAGATAGCAGTTTACATTAAATTAGGATGGAGGAAGCATAGACTTTTGGAGTTCAAGTATAATCTAATATTTTGATACGTAGGACTGCACAAAATGTTCATTGTAAATACATAATAGAGATTTCAACTATCAATTTTATTATTATAATCCTTCTAGTTCGAAAAAATGAAGAAAAAGCTCTCACATACCAAAATACCTTTCTCTGAATAAAATGCTAAATTGCATGTGGAAATTTGTATGTATTTTGGCTAACTAACCTGGATGAACACATCAAACACACGCCTACCAACACTGCTGAAGGTGGAATCACTTGTGAAAACGATTTCAGAAAAGTGAAGTTGGATGGAGTATTTGCCATTTTGTAAACAGAGGCCATAGTATGTAAGGGAGACGGGCGAATTACGAGCTGTCATGTACAAGGCTGGATTACCCATGGTCAGCACCGAGGAGTTCTTCACAGTGTAATTTGAATTTTTGTCCATGTAAGTCCCACTACTGCTAGATGCCCATCTTGGATTCTCATAAAATGATGCTTCTCCTGATGCTGACGAGTCATCTTGGTATACATTCTGGCCAATGGTCTGCTGTCCTCCGCCACAGTTTATAAACAAGGTATTGTCTGCATATCATGTGAATTTGAAACAGCTTGATGGTAACTATATGCACAAATTTAGGTTGTGAATATGAACACTTACATTCTGCTTCTCCAGGGCAAGGCAAATTCTTTCTTAAGCAGGTAGGAAGTCTACAAAAGAATGTACATTAAGGAAGCTATGTTATAGAATTTCAAAAACACAATTAGGAAATACTTACGAGCTGTTTTCTGCAGATGAGTAACTAGCAACCAAGTTCCTGGAAGGGAAAAGAGAAATGCATGCTTGAATTGGAAGGCTGGAGGGTCTAACATAGATAGAAGACTAAGATGAAAAAAGTAAAACCAGCCTTACACATATCCCTGTTGACAATTTGGTGGTATAGCAGGCCCATTGAATTTATTGTTGGATATATCTCTGCAGTACAGAACCTTCAATTTTTAACAAAAGCAATCATATTTATGGCTTACCAGAGTGGTTATTTAATATAGATTGGTAAATCTACAACAATAAATTGATGAATTGGGGTGTAAGTTGGATTGAAAGGGAAGAAATAAGGAAGGTGTAGTAATTAGAAGTTAAGATGAAGGGAAGGAGGATTTAGGAATTTCAGGTATAACTTTAACTGTAATGAATAACCCTAATCATCTAATTATTTTTCTGAATAATCAAACTAGGGCATAGCCGTTACACTCAAATAGATATCTAAAATGGGCCTACTAACAACTAATTATAAAAGCCCATTAACAATATTTAATGACTAATAACAAATAATTCCCATAAATAACTTAATTACTAAACTGGCATCCCAAATGTATTGAGTAATAATTACCTTAGAACAAAATGAATTGTCTCAGACAATTCAGATAATAGTTGTCTGGTTGTGAATTGTGAGCATCACCATTTGTTAGATGTAATACGACACAAAAAGTATAGACTTTGTTATTCATTTTTTATATATTTTATGTTGTTTTTACTATTAGTATCAAGCAATAGCAATTTAAACCCTAATTTGGACAATATATGGGATTGCATGAAAAGGCAAACAGGACATTCACTCCAATTTTGTTTGAGAATCTTTAATCTTCCTCCTGTGGCCAAAAAATAATTAGAGCAAATTACAATGGGGGGAGAGAGAGAGAGAGAGATCTTAAGCAGTACTTACATGTGTTTTCTGCTTTTAAAAATCCAGTCAGGTATATCACCTGTCAGCTGATTGTTTGAAAGGTACCTAAAAGAACCAGAGCACTATGACAAAGTTCATGATCTTCTTTAAAAATATTAGAAATGTCGTGGGCTAAAACACCTGCCCAGGTCGTGTTTTTAGGTGCAAGTTGTCAGATCATGGTGAATTCCACATGATCTTATGGATCCACCTGAAAACACATGATAAGCATGTATTTTCATGACATGTAAATTATCACCATTTTATTCCTAGAAGAAATCATGTTCCCTAGAAGCTTTGAATTTTGATACGATATTAGAAAACATGTTGCCTCAAATTAAAGGCAAACCATTAAGGAAGGATCCAACAAAGGTTATAAAGCCCAAACAAATGCTTAAATGAACCAAACCCTAATTACCATATTATACAATATTTCTATCTGAAGTTTGAGACACAGACAAAAGGGTGACTCATAGTTGCTTACAAATAATTCAGTTTTGACAGTTGGTTGAAGTTGCTTGGAATTTCACCTGTCAAATTGTTATAGCTGAGGTCTCTGCAGAAGGCAATGTCATTGTGTATGAGTAAACCATAAAATGGTAAATCTTTATACAAACAATTAGGTTGCATTTTGCGATGCTCAAAAGAGAGCATTTGCAACCTTTGTCTCAAAACAAAAAAGCAATGTGAAAGAAAAACTATATTTGGATAAAAGCACTTAAGGCATCTTATTTATATTTAAAAGAAACTCTAGAAGCAGAATAAAATAGCTCTGCTTCTATTGCTACTCGTAGGAAACAAACCCTCTAAAAGCTATGTGAGACTAATAAGATCTGCAAACAAAACAGCTCTGATTGACAACAATTTTTGTAAAAAATCCCAAATCATCGCCTGTCTACTAAGATGCTAAAGAGAACTGCAAAACACCACCCAAGGAAAATAAAGCTGAACACGAAAGCATAACTTCTGGGCATTCACTCTCCAGGAAGGACCAGTGTACTCACCTCATACGGGCAACAGTGCTTGCACAATTCTTGTCCTAACAAGAATGAAGAATGTGATGCCAGCTTTGATGATTGATCAAGCAACTCGAGTAAGTGGTTAGGTACAAGTCCAGCAAGCTCATCTTTCTTTTGATTCCTTCCAAATTGCAAAAAATAAATGTTGGCTCAAGTGAACCTATGAGATTGAAGCTATGAGAGCTTCCAGATGGCCAATTAAACCTCTAGAGCTTTAATTTTGTATCCTATGTCAAACAAAGATAAACATTGGAGATATTGGTGAACCCCATACGTTTAAGCAATTATAAAGGAGACCACCTTCGGTGAATAGCAGCTTCTAATGGAGGAATGAGTGTAATGAAATGACTTTATAATAAGAGAGAAGTCTCAGGTATTGATGACTTCTTCGTTGTTTGACCACTCCCCATTCCTACAATATGTTAATTCAGCTGAATGCTCTGGGCAAGCCCTCCCTCACTCTGTCCATGTCTATTCTTTGCCCCTTTCAGGCATTTATCTATGAGAAGCGGAGAGCAAGCGAGAGAGAGAGAGAGAGATGGCTCTGAAACAGTGAATCCATAATTACTTCCAGCCGCCAGAAGGTCAAGATGTAGTAGGCAGCAGTGGAGAAGTGATAATTCTCATCCTAGAGTAACCATGAATCTCTGGAGAACTAATCACTATAAGAATCATACCCCTCCTCCAGTTCTTATTCTTCAATTAATTTATAGAGTACTAGAGATTTGGAGGAATTTGTTTTGGCACAAAAATCGCTCCATGGCTATTTAAGTGTTTTGAGTTTAATTAACCTTGGTTTTACTTGATATCCAATCAATCATGATTTTTTATTTTTTTTATTCAAATCATTAAAGAATTTGTGGAAATATAAGGAGGGATGATAAGTATGGCAGCAAGGAGGAACAAAAAAAAATTTCCTAGCTATAAGTGGGGAGTTTCGGCAACAAGTGATTATTCATATTACTTACAGATTATCCAAATTATTCATGTTGCTTCCAACATATGATGGAATTTCTCCAGTAAGTTGACAGTTCCTCAAAACCCTGCAAAGGAATGGCAGTCATGGGCTTGAAATAGAATGTGCTACAATTGACAACATCATAGCCAATACGACCCATCTAGAATTTCATTTAGTTTTAACTCACAACTTTTTTATGGCTTTCATGTTTACCCATGATGGAAAACTCATGCTAGATCCCTCCAAATCAGAAATTCTCCTGAAAAAGTAATACACAGAATTAAGGACTGGAGTTTGTGCCATCACATTTTGTGTGTGTGTGTGTGAGAGAGAGAGAGAGAGATTTGATTTCTCAGATCTTACAACTCAGTCAGATTTCCTAAGAGAGAGAATCCAGAAGGGATTGGCCCGACCATGGATGTGCCTTGCATGTCACTGCAATTTGGTCAGAAACAAAACTCAATGGAGCATCCGTGGAAAAATACTCATGATTTATCTCCAATGGCATATGTACACAATTGAACTACTTACAGTCTTACAAGAGCTTTCCAGTCCTCGATAAAGACAGGAATGCTTCCGGTTATAGGATTTCCATCTATCAAACTATGAGAAACACAGACTTCTTTTCATCAATAGAGTAGTTGCAGAGTGAGTAAGGTTACATGTGTAGGATTGCCGAACATACAAATATTGCAGGTTTGTTAGCTTTCTAAATGATGCTGGTATAACTCCTGAGAGGTTGTTCCCAGATGCGTAGCTGCATCAATTTTTGGTAATATTGGTAAGTCCAACAAGAAATGTTAAATTAGGTAGGGACAAAGTAGAGCAAGACTTTCTTGAGCATGTATTGTAGAGGTTATATTTTCATCATCAAATTTCATATCAAATTACAACCAGGGTCGATCGTAGGTAGTATCAATTTTTTTTGGGTAGTGCTAACTTCTTTTTTTTTTTTCGAGAAGTACAAATCTCATTAAAGCACTATCAGGAAAATATAGGGTAGTGCTAACTTAATAACTACTATATAGATTCATAACATCCAAGCTTTGTTTACATTATGAGTTTGATTGAGGTTGAATAGGGGTAAAATCCATTATTTTCACAAATGTCAACAATTGGATGAAAACAGTAGGAACTGCAGTAAGAAATTTTTAGAAATATTACTAAGATCATTACAAGAAGGAAAATGTGCTTAGACGCTGTTATCTAAGCCAGCTTCGAGTTTAGCCTGAGCATAATCCATTGAGACCTTCCTTTAAGCAGAATTAGTTACCTTTTTTTTCCTATTACAATATTGTCTCTATCAGCTTCTAAAGTGTGAGAGGTGTCAGGAGAAGTAAAACTTACAATTTCTGCAAATTAATTAAGCTTCCCAACTCCGGAGGCAGTGAACCTTGCAACAAATTGTCTTCCAAAATACTGTACAAGCAACGTCCCAAAAATTCTGAGTCATTACCGAATAGGTCTACTCGTATAATTATAACAAAAAGAGTGTTCAACGTACAGAACTTCCAGTGTGGTGATGTTACCAAGCTCCCATGGTATAATCCCAGATATGCGATTCCCCTGAATGGATCTGCCATGCAACAGATACGAGCATAAATGACGAGAGCACTATCTAACCGTCTCATGGGAATCAAGAAGAGGGAAAGGAAGCCAATCCAGCCTGAGTGAGTTCAATCTCACGGTTGTTGGAGAGGTCCTAGGGTCGAATTGCATTGGCATGCAGTGTGTGCAAGGGTGAGTGAGCCTTACTTTTCAAAAAAACAAAAATTTACCAAAGAGGGAAGGAAAAGAAATTACATATCTAAAAGCGGGAGAGAGGACCAGTGGGCACCAGGGATTGTTCCTTGCAGGTCATTGCGAGCAACATCACTAGCAGATACAAGGACAATCTTGGTCATTGGCATAATCAAAATCATGATCTTATTATTGTTATTACTATGATTAATTGATTCTTATTATATTTGCTGTTTACAACTACCACTATCACTACTATTACTACATGATTACGAAAGAATAATTAAGGATGATTAAACAAAACATGTAAAGAGTGAATAAGAAGGAAAATTACATGCGCTGAAGAAAGGTGAGCTCGGCAAATTCTTCAGGAAGCACCCCAGTTAGGTTCTGACGGGTAAGTATACTGAACAGATATTCAAATAAAAACCGTAAAAGAAAACTTGTGAAGAAGCAACAAAATGCAAGAAAAGTAGTTGCGTGCTTACATGCTCGTGACGTGACAAAGGCTGAAATTTTCGTAAGTACAGTCACAAGTGACATTTCTATCTGCGTTCATATTTGTCTGATCGCAAGGGTTATTGCTTATATCCCACCCCTCCACCATCAATTTGGTTGATATTTGTCTAAGCGCTTCGACTGTTCCATAAAAATAATTTAGTTCATGCCTGCTTGAAGGCTTACAGCAACTGTTTTAAGCTCAAAAATAAAAAAATAAAAAATTCAAATAGTTATAGTAACATAATTATCAGGTTTTGAGGTTTAGTAGGCCTAACTGGATTGTATGTGTAGTTTATAAGCTAAACTTTATTATATAATTAAATTTAGGATCGGAGAGAATTTTTGGTCTATTTTTAGATTGGAGGGAACTTTCAAGGAAAAAGTGATTTTTATCCATGAATCATTGTAAAGCAAAATGAATTTTATTTAGTGGTTGTTTGGATGTTGAATTTTTATCGATTTTACCTAATTTTGGTTCAAATATCAAAATCATGTTAGTGTACAACGGAATTTTTAAATTCTACTTGAAAGTAGATTTTAAACCGTTTTGAGTTAAAATCGGCCAAAATTACCAAATACCTTGTGTGATGATTACATCAATTCCGGCTTCTAACTCCCGGCCCCTATTTTAAAATTATAAATTTTATTATTTTTTAGCAATTACCTCTTATATCAATTTGAACTTTAAAAAGTGTACTATATAGGTAGGGTCTATTTTAAAATTTTAAAATTACCTACTATTATAGGATCTTGTTTGATATGACTCGAATTTTAGAGTGCAATAGTACTAAAAGTATACATATCCGAGTTCAAGAGAGATAGTTATATTAGTTTAAAGTTTTAAAAATAGGTTTGACGCGACATCCGAATTTATTCTAAAAATTAAAAATTTTCATTACTAAAATAGTAATTCTAATTCAATGGTAAATTATTGAAAATTTCTATTTCCATTTCTACTTTGGTTTCTACAAAATTAATGCACAAACAACCTCTTAGCCTCATAGCCTCATATAGTACCCTCTCAACTTCATATAGTACCAAATAAGAGTTTATATAAGAAAATATTTTTTTAATGCAGAGATACTCTCCTTTGGTCAGTTGCTAAATGTGGGATGCACCTTCCTACAGATGAAACTTTTTAGGCTTAAAATTTTTTGGCCAAGTCTTAGGGATGAGTCATCCCAAAAAATTTAGCAATGCCATATATAGGGTCAGGCTAGAGCTATGGTTTAGGAGATTCTAAGCTTATAAGTCAACTAGTTAATCCTACTAAATGTTAATGACCTATGATCTTGTTTCCTAATGCTCAACTAGTAGGATGCCATCCAAAGGTCATAGAAATTTATTAAAAGTTAATTTTTCTATATAAAAATAATATCTGTAGAACATTGAATGATCAATTCTTCAGTAAAAAAGATCAAACATAGTGAGTTTAATCATGTTTAAAATTGTGAATTATTGATCACACTGTAACTAAGGGTGCTAACGGGCTGAGTCAAACTATGTTTTGAGATTTTTTGACTCAAGTTCAATTTCTAAAAACTCAGCTTGAGTTTGGCTCGAGCTTGATCAAACACGTCGATGCTTAGTTCGAGCTCGGTTTGGATAAGGACTTTGAAACTCAACTTAAGCTTGAGCTCAAAAATATACTATAGCAGTTCAAACCTATGCTTGAATTGAACTTGAACCCAATTTACAACCAAAACTATTTTTTCTCACAAAAAACCATATTAATTCAAAGAATCACATCAACATTACAAAAATGAAAAAGATTAGAAGAACCACAATTACATTCTATTGAAGTTGTAAATATTATTTCAAAATCAATGGTTATAATAAGAGTAAATAAATTACTACAAAAACAAACTTTCACTAGCCACTAAAAATTGAAGTAATACTATTCAAATCTCTCATATAATAAGCTACAAAAAATTGAACTAGCCACCAAAGTCATGACAACTCTTATTTATAGATTTTATGTCTGATTACTCTAGTGACCACAAAAAAGATCATGATGAGAGCACTATCTGGACCTCAGTAGTAATATATTTTAAGGTGTGTGCATTGCTTGCAAAAATAAAAATTAATATAATTGGACCTCAACACTAAAATCTAAACTTGGTTTACTTGATATATTTGTAGGCAAAATCTAGATATAGTTTACTAGATCTCTAATTCTAAGCCAATATGATTGGTTGAATTAAGAATATTTATTATGCAAATAGAATTACATATTTATATTTGTTAAGATTAGAATGATTAAAGGTAGTATTTAAAAATTAAATAATATTATATAGATGAATAAGGGTAAAATAGGAATAAAATAATTTATCATACCTAAATTCTCAATTTTATTAGTAGTAGGATTTTTATTTGTTTGAAATATAATAGTATAATATGGGTATTATATATCATATTATATACCATATATTAATGGATATATAGTACATATTTTTATAAAATAACATAAAATATTATGGGTATAGAAAAGGTGAAAGTTAAAAAATTTATATAATATCAATATAATATATAAAAAGTGTTATATGACAAATCGAGTCAAGTTTGAGCTGAGCTTCAAGTTAATTCGAGCTAGCCTATATTCGAGATTGGCTCATTTACTTTTGAGTTCTTAAGCAAAAAGGTTCTTCTTAGGCCAGGAAGGAGATAAGTATTTGCCCCTTCTATTGGAATTTCCTTCGTTGCAGTCTCTGAAATAGTGTTTGCTAGTTAAAATAATGGACTTGGTTTCTGCAAAGTTTTCATATGTCAGTAAACCACAGTACATCTTTGATCAAGAGACCTCTCTGAGAATAACTAAAGAAGCATGGGTGGACGTAAATAATGCTACTTTAGAAGCCTCAAAGAGCTGCACTTTAGGCTGAATCATCCCCCGATGCGTTGAACTGTGCTCTAATTCTGAGTAAGGTGACTTTGGCTATTAAGTTTACTTCCCCAATCCTAAGCCATTGTGGTTGAGATTTCATAATGAGTGCGACTTATTGTGGACATGATAAATTCAATTCAAGGAGAAGCAGTATCAAAGATTGAATATGAAGAATCTAGGGCTGCCAACCTGGCTTTAATCCTAGTTCAAGTTATGTCCACCTCTCTCAAGGACTCCAAACTATTGGAAGATTATTCATTGAGTGGGTACACTCAAATGAACAGTAATAAATGTTAGAAAGTGGGTATATGGACTAAGCCTATTTGGTTATTGAGAGTCCAAGTCGACTTTTTGGTGAATGAGAATCATACATATAAATTGGTTGAAGTTTGTGAATAATTTTACATTGTCTAAAAAATAGTGATGGTGTTGGTATATAAAACATAAGTTTGACATTTCAAGTTAGAGGGGAGATACATGTTAAACTTATGTATCTAGGTGGGCTAACCCACATACATGTTGTCATTGTCCGGCCAACTCAGTTCGGTTTGCACGCATGGCCGGTTGGGTTGGATGAACAAGATAATTATTTTCGGGATAAATTCATTTAGTTTTTTCTTAACATAAAATAGGTCCAATTTTCTTTTTACCCAAATGTGTCTATTAATAGGCGAATGCATCTCTTTAAACGGGATAAGTTCATTACTATATTCTGTGAGAGCAATTCAATGATTCGTTGCATACACTGTGTAAAAGTACTTCTACAACGTGTTGTGGGTCATCTTATCTTAGAGACAAATACCTAAGTAATTTCTAAGCACTAGTAAGGAGGGCAAATTCTGTCTTAAAGATAGAACATACATGCTTGATTTGATCAACTTCTTTCTAAGTTTGATTCATCACAACAATTACTATGATACGGGAATAACAATACATCTCATCATCAGGCCAAGAAGGTTTTGAATTTCATGAAGTTTGTTCACAATCTGGCTTGTAACCATGGTTGTGGCCAACCTGACAATGTCTAATATCTTTGATTTCTTGAAACACCCATGGTTTATTAAGGAGAAAAGTTGGGTGGAAATCTAGTTGATACATCAGAAGTTAACAACTATGTATATACTGTAAGATTTTTAGAGATAAACTATGATGCCAACTATACATGGAGTACTACTTTAACACCGTTCACTACTTTAACAATTATAAAATTTGCATAGCTATTAATTGCACTTTTAACAAATTCAAGCTTACATCTTTATGTAACTTCCTCTATAAAGTTATCACCATGATTGTATTATGTTCACCCCATAGGCCCTTAGTTTGCCTTCAAGGGCTCTATCACTACCTTGGCAGGTCCAGTCTAGGTTATTAATTATAAATAACTAGTTCATGGGCTCCGAGGATAGATAATAAAAACTATTATCTTCCCTAAGGTCCAGATTAGGAATGAAATATGCATATATTCTTTGTTTAATCATCCTTCTCCTTCTCTTCTTTCCCAACCCATGCCGAGATGTCATTATTGTGGACCAACTCAAATTAAGAAGCATTTTTTAAGTTCTGCTTTTATAGTGAGCTGAGCGTAAGGAACATCTGAGAAGTGTCTGATTTTGAGATCAACGGTGCATAAGTTAGCGCACATCAGCGTAAATAATATTTATGCTAATGTATGCCAACGTATGCACCGTCAATTTCGAAATTGAATATTTTTCGGGTATTTCTTATGCTTGGCTCTTGTTAAAGAGGGAACATGAAAAACACTTCCCTCAAATTATTATTAATATGAGAGTTGTTAATTGCCAGAGACGATTTGTTTGCTCCACCATGGACATGTCTTTTTTTAGTAGGCCTTGCGGGTTCCACATCAGAGCTCCCCGCTTATCCTCCTCCGCAACCTAATCCCCCCGATTTGGATCTGCTCACTATTGTGTGATCGACCACAAGAGCCACAGTCGCATCTGCTGCATCAATGGGAGGTCGCCCGCTGAACAATCTATGTTCTTCCTCTAAGTGGAGAGTCTACACTCTCCGCTAAAAGATCCATTGTCCCTTGCTTCGCAGAAGCTTCTAAATCTCACCCTATTGCTTCTAGCATTGGAGGTGTGAAATAGTTTTCTCTCATGCCTCACCTACGCTAGAAGAATGGTTTCACGAGGAAAAATTACCCATCTTTTTTGGTTTTCCCCACTGACCACCACTAGAATTGACAACTATGTTATCTTCTCTATACATGAGGTTATGTCCCTAAAAAAGGTGTGAATGCCAATGGGCTCCACCTTGTGAATTAGTAGTTAATTGTTTGCTTATTAATTAAATTTTGTTTAGTTGATTATTAATAATGGGGTTTAGGTAAGACGCATAAGTAGGAGATCTATATATTAGAGGGGCTATGCCTTCTTGCTTGTCACAATTGGTACCTTCGTGTTGTTTCCCTTGGTTGGACTCCCAATTTTTTTTGGGAAGCTGTGTCCCACCTATTTGAAGTCTTCTTTCTACCAAGACAAGATCTAACTAGCAAAGGCGAAGGAGATTCTAAAGCCAACTTCCCCATGTGATCATTCCCTGCCCCACCTCTCTAGCCAATGCTTAGACTGCTACCTGCCTTTCGAGATCTTCCGCCACCGATCCTCAACTGACCTAGCTATTTTAGTAGCAATCCTCTTTGCCATGCACCAATTGTTTCCTAACTCATCCAGAGCAACCTCCTGTATGCCACCGATGCAAATCTTGGGCTTCCTTTAATCTACATAATCCATTGGAGCACCTTACCATTAATTTTTTGTCATATCAAACCTACTTTTTTCCTATCCCTTATTTTAATATCATCTAGGCTACCCTCCATCTTCTAGGTGGAAATCACCTAGTTATTCCCCTAACCTAAACAGAAATGCTACACTGATGTTAAGGTCACCTTGAGAATGAAGTGGTGTACAAGCGAAATGTAGTGGAATATTATGTATGACTCAATACTCCCTAGGTCTGCCATAGAAGGCTTGAACACTACCTTGATGGGTTGAGTTTCGGTTATTAACTATGAATAAATTATTAATAGGCTCTAGGGTTAGATATTAAAGCCTATTATCTTCCTCATTTAATTTTAGCGATAACCCTGAATTCAAATTATAAATGAAGTATTCTCTTTGCTTATTCCTCCTTCTCAGTTCTCCTTCCAAATCCATTTTGAGATGACACCATTGTGGATGCCAATTCATGGCATATTATGAACAATAGGTTTGCTTGTGCCCTTCCATCTATAGTCAATTGTAATCTAGTGACTGATCTCAATGGTAGGAGCATATCCAAAAGCAGTCTTCTTCGGCATTAGTTTATTCATAACTATCATATTGAAGAAGTTAAAGAGGATTCTGCATGAAAATTGACCTAAAGAAAGCTTACAACAAATTGAGATGGGATTTTCTAGCTCAGGTCATGAAGTCATGGAGGATATTGGTTGGAGGCCCTTTGGATATCTTGGGTAATGGAGATGCTTTTTATAGCACCTTTCTCAACATTTTGATGAACAACAATTATTGATATTTTCTTATTAAATGTGGTTTTTGCTAGGGATGTCATCTTGAAAGAATATATATGTCATATGTTATGTAATTAGCTAATTTTGTTGCTCAAAATTATGTCAAAAACTTTGAGTATATAATTAGTCTTAAGAATTTGACTAGATATATTTGTGGCCAAGTCAGGTTTGAATTTATGGACTTGAAAAATATGAGTAGATGTGTTCTTATAGATTAAGACTAAAGACTAAAAAATATTGATGAAAAAAGAAGTTTATTAAGCATATATTCTCATAAAAAGTTACTTGAAAAAGTTTTATAAGTGATTTTGGAGGTTTCAGACCAATTTAGTGTAAAAAAAAGGTAAAAATGCAATTAAATAATATCATCGATCACTAGAACAAACACTAAGACAAATTGATCAATCGTTTATAAACTATTGCATAGAAGAGATACATCGATTGATTGCATGTACAAGATATTAATTGGCAACTGAATCAACCATTTGTAAAATGAAGTCGAGAGTTTATCAATCGATTGGCTGGATGATAGATTGATTGATCAAGGAGTCATATCCTAATAAAATAGTGAACAATTGATTGCTAGCAGTTTTAGTTTCTTAACATAAGCTTTTTTGGAATAGATTACATTCCCAGTTGGAGTAAAATAGCTAAATCTACTTGGAGACCTATATAAAGGCTAAGACCTGACTAACTTAAAGAGAGGAAAACCTAAAAATATTGGAGAAGAAAGAATAGTCCTTGCTCATTGTTTTCCTAGGAAGTTTATCAAAAAGCTTCAAGTCATTGTTCCTACTAAAAAAGAAGAGTGTTAGCAAAATTCTTTAAGGGAGTTGAAGAATGTCAAAGGCAAATCAACAAAAATGGAGTTTTGGGTTGAGTTTTATATATGAAGACAAAGAACAAAAGCACGAAAAGGAAAAACTTTGAGGATTCAAGGAGGAAGAATTGAAGGCCAACAATGAAGAAGATTAAACAAAGTTATTTGTGTCATATCTAGAGGTTTGTTAATTATTTTTGTTTCTTGTAAGTTATATATCTTGCTATCCATTGATTTGGCCTTGTAATGCTTTCATGGTTTTCCCCCTGAGTTTGAGTTTTTCACGTTAAATATCTATGTGATTATTGTGTGTGCATAATTAGTTCAAAAGGCAAATTGATTATAAATGGTTATTCTACTTTAAAATAAATTCATGCGCATAGAGGCTAAAACTCTTTATTATTCCTTCTATGAAATACAAGTTTGTGATCTGTTACCCTCATTTAGATGGATATTAAACATTCACCTCTCTCCCCCCCTTTCTTTTAATTCTTGCTATTTAGGGCTTCTCAAAATTCTTAGAGAATCACTACTAACAAGATCTAAATTTTCCTCCTCCCCATGGCAAAATTAGGATTAAATGTAAAAAAAAAAAATTGTTCATCAATTGATTACTATAAAATGTACTAGAACAATTGATCAATTGGCCCTTGAATCATAGTCTACTTTTTGGCCAACAGGATATGAGTCGATCACCAAAGTGAGAAATCGATCTTTAGAAGAGTTTTATCTTAATTAGAAGAGTGATTGATTGATCATTGTTTGTATAACTTACCTAGTTTACACATTCCAAGAAGAGTTCATTTTTAATTGAAAATCTTACACCTAAACTAATTGAATGGACTCTATAAGGAATAGGTAAACACAAAATTGAAGAGAGGAAAACCTAGAATTTGAGAAAAAAAAAGGAGAAGTCCTTTTGCCATTACTTGTGATTTTTGTGAAATCTATCATATTTTACATATTAGAATCACTTGATTTTCCTAGGGTTGCTCAAAATTTGCTAGAATTGGTTGCTTATTTTTCCAAATGTGGCTATTTGGTGACAATTTTTACTTGTGCTTAATTGATCCATCATGTCTAATTTTTACTCTACTGATCATGAGGATTTAGATCCTAAAGTTCTTATTAAAATAGCCATTTGATGGAGTAAAAGAATTAAGAAGCTTGAAAAAATTGTCAAATCTAATGACGAGATAATTGAATCAATTTCTATTGAAAAATTCTAATTGGATTAGTATAAAAAAATTAGAAAAGGAGGTTCAGACCTTAAAGAGTGAATTTGAGAAAGAAATATATCTACATTTTTAAAAGATAAACTCGTGTTTACTAATGAAGAAGTTAATGAGGTCAAACATAAAAGGGCAAATTTTGTTGAAAACATAAAGTTTACATAAATAAATAGATAAACAAATAGATAGATAGATAGAGAGAGAGAGGTTGCCTTCTTTAGGAGGCAGTTGTTGAGCATTCGCCATGAGCACGGCAAAGCAATTATGCAAGAGAAGTACATTTAATACAATGGGTGATAAATTCTGCCAGGTTTCTACTATGGCCCCAGGCTTCATGGCTTCTCCTTTCTAAATATGGACGTAAACAAAAGTCAATGAGATTAGAGCAGAGGGATTCGAAAAACAAAAGAAGCCATAACATACACTCACACAACTATGAGCCAGGAAGTGGAAAGCGGTGAGAACTTCAGCTCAATCTCTCAAAGCCTGGGGGAGATGAACTGCCTCTTAGTACAGTGGTCTCCTACTTCTTAACTTGAGTCATGTTTTCCTCTCAGCACAGTGGTCTCTTAATGCTCAAACTTCATCCCTCGATTCCCTGCAAAGCCAAGTAAGTTGACTCACCATCATCTCCAACCAGTGGCGGATTTACATTGTAGGTAGACCATTTGACCACCCTAGCTTTTGAAATAATTTAGGCCTATCCTTAACAAACCTCTGAAGCTGGGATGGGAAAAAACATTCATACTATTCATTGACCCCTCCCAGAAAAAGGATTGACCACTTTGTGGCATAAAAATTTTTACATCTCACTTTAGAAATGCTTCTTAATATAACCTTAATATTATCACGGTTTGAGATAGATATTAAATTTGGGGCTATGAAAAATAGGTGGACATAAAGATTTGCATGCTTTGGCATGTCTATGTTATACTGTGATGTAGCATTTTCTCCTGGTTTAATGTTTTCATAGCCCTCATTCTAAATTAAGCACAATGAAGCAATTGAAATTTGAAGTATGGATTCTTGCCTAAAACTTTGATAAGTTTGATCAAACATGAGAATGAGCCTATAGACCATACAACTGTAGTTTTTACCATTTAGAATGAAATATTAGTGTCCTATATATATATATATATATATATATATATATATATATATATATATATATATATATATATATATATATATATATATATATATATATATATATATATATATATATATATATATATATATATATATATATATATATATTCTTTGGAAGTTGATATCCAATATGTAAATTTTGTTAACCTTAATATGTCAAAGGTCAAGGAAATGAGGCTTGAATCCATTAGGTCAGTCTTAACAAAATGCCACGTATCCAATAAAACATGGGTTTTCATATTAGTATGTAATTATATATTAGGTATTTAATAATTAATTCTATTAATATTGTCCCAATAATTACTTACAATTTTTACTTATGAGATATCTTTACTCTATTAGATCTTAATTATAAATCTTTGTAATTTATATTGGTTAAAAAACTATTCCAAATTAAAAAAAATTTATACCCCCCTAACACAAAATCTTGCATCCGCCACTGTCTCCAACCGTATGCAAATGTAAGACCCACTAGTTATAAATTGGGCAATAGTACTCTGTGAACAATTGGCCATGTCTCCATGAAAATAAAATTACAGAGGTAAATCTTTCTTTCTCTCATGCTGTTTTACAACAAAGCAAAGCTTTTTTTTTTAAATTAACCGGGTAATTTTTCTTTTGTTGTTTTGTCTGCATAGAATAGTTGGCACTTCCTTACAAAGATAAAGTTGCCAAAAGTTAAGGGTACAAATTGGGGTGTTAATGGGCTGACTATCATTTAGTTTTAGAGTGTTCAAACTGGAGCTTGAAACTTCAATTTCGAGCTCGAATCGAATTCGAGCTGAGTCGAGTTGTTATGCCTTGTGATCAATACGTAGTTTTGTCATTGGTGATCTAGAGGAATTTAGAAAAAAATCACTAAAAGGAACATGATTAGTAGGTGGTCCAATGTGTTGGATTAGAAAATCAAATGAACTAGTCATTGTTGATTTTGATTTTTTAAGTTAAACTATTAATATATGATGGAGGGATTAAAATTTCATAAAAAATAGTTCTAGATCTCTTGAGATATGTTATATAATTTCTCTAACAAAAAGTCTCATATAGTAGCTGTACATGAAAAAAGTAAAATGATATATTTTATGGAAAGAGTTAAAATTTGGGAGATATGAAATCTATAGATAATGTGTAATATATGCATGTATATATTTAAAAAATAATATATTTAATATGAGTTTAAGTTTTTATCAAGCTTCAAGCCAAGTCGAGCCAAACACAGGTATGTTTAAGTTTAGCTTGAGTAATTTTGAGTTTGAGATCAAATATGAATCGAGCCGAGTCGAGCTTACTTTAACACTCGTAGGTATAGGCATTCCATCTTTAGTGTACTCAACCAAACACAGCCTGAAATCAAATTCGCTGGTGAAGGTTTACTTACTATCGATCATGAATATCTGACGGTCGTACGCACCTTCTATATCTAATTTGTGTGCTAACAAGTACATTGTCAGATTTATGTAAACAAGAGTCCCTCATTTGGAGAAGCTTTATTGGTAGATTTGATCTCACAAGACTTGACTATTAGGGATTAGTCCACATGCTTAATTAAAGACGTTAAGCTTGGCGAAAGTTTTTATGGATACATTTTGAGGAATGCCATTATTCAATAGATATAAATACTTTAGATGAGTCAATTTCCCCTCTACAAATAATTATCAAGTGGAATTGAATCACCACATTATTCGTGCATTAGCTCTATGGCAAAAGTTTATAACAGTCTGGGCTCATGCGGTAGGGCCATCAGATTTAGCACATGAGCCTATGCTCTCAGAAACAGGCTTCTTGTTCTATTCACATTTAAACACATTGGATTATGTTAGAATATGAAATTAACCACATTTTGACATGTGATATAATATGCTAAAACTTGTTAAAAGGTGAATAAAACTATTCACGATTCACGTGATGGATCATTTCACAATGGAATGGTAGGATGTAGTTAACCAAAAGGAGCCATGAGAGAGATGAGAGATTTCTTAGCACTTGCAAGTTGCAATTCAGTCAGATTTCCTAAGAGAAAATTTAGATAGAAATATGTAGAAAACAAGATCTGAAGAAAAGTTAACGTACTCAATGAGTGCATAATATATCGAAGTCTGGCAATTGCACCCATGTCATCCATTTCTCTGCTGCAGGATTACTAGAAGCAAAAGGCTGATTTCCCCTAATTACTTTTAAGACAACCAAATCGGTGGCATGAGACGGTTTTGCAATGAAAAGCTAAGCCGAGGCTACCAGCAAATCATGGAATATCTGAAGCATTTGGCAAAGTCTTCTTACCAATAAAAGCAAGGAAAACAGAAGCATTCCATATCCTTTCTTTATTGTTTCGCTCTTTGCCGCCCGTATTAACATTGGATTTATCTCCTTGTTGCCGGCTTTCAAGGCCAGATAATACAAAATCCGTGACTTCAGAATAGAAGACATAGAAATTGATTCTACCTAGGTAAGAGCGGAGTCTTTTACTTCAACATGATAATTTGGTTTTGTAACAATACCGCTTTTCTTTAAGGTAAAATTATTTAAATAATATTTAAAAAATATTTACTAAAATTACACAATTTGAGAAATATTTAATTTCCTAAAATACGTCATTTCGTTAAATATTTTTTTAAATATTATTTAAATAATTTTGCCTTTCATTTATGGCTTTCCGAAGTACTGTACTACATGTTAAAATACCCACGCAAACACGTCCCATCCTGGAGTTAAGAGGAAATTTTTCATGTTCTCCATCCCAAAAAGAGTGTCTCGGATTTGAAGAAACATTTATCTCATAAAAGAGTGCTCCGACTTTGTACAATGGATTGTTTTAAATGAGCAGGCTTGGGGAAGTAAAACTTATCCTTTTACCATATTTTAGTTATAGGCACCACTCTTAAATTTTACTTAATTTTTGGTCTAGACACTCTTTATGAGATATAGGGAGTATTTTTGCTGTGGACATAAGAAACTAACAAAACCTTATATTTAATATCTTGAAAGAATTGCATGTGGATCGAAGAATTTTGAGCAATCATAACTAGAATATGTGAAAACAGAAATTTGTACATCGACAATCCATGACGTTATCCCATTCTTAGTCGACCATGCCTATTATATTTGAGTTTTTTCCATATTGCCTGGCCAAAGAATAAAATATTCCATATTCCTTAGATTTTGAACGAAAATGCCATATAACCTAGAATAATACGATAAAAGGTAAATTTGGGACTAAAATACCCCTGACTGGAGGTAGGGTTTTATATCATGTAAAACCCTCATGGAGTCGCATTCATTGGCATACGACCTCAGACGCTGGTGATTCCTCTGATTGAAAACTCCGTTCTGATTGAAAAGTCTGTTTCGATTGGAAAGTCCTATAATTGAGCACCGTTCACATGGCGTGGGAGAAGATTTTGCGACCTATCCTACCAGACATGGAAGATTCGGGTTTTTTTGTTCTGGAACAAGTTTACGAAGAACGAGTTTTGGAATGAGTTTGTGAAGTTGTGTTTTAAAACTGTACACCCCAAAGGTGGTTCTTCTTTGTAGCGCGGGCTTGGGTTTGTGGTGATCCGGGTAAAGGAGTAAACTTTGTAGAAAAGCAGCTGTCGAACGAGTGGTTAATCCAGCTCTGTGAACAACAGCGGCGGTTTCGTGGTAAGCCATTTCGGACATTTGTATGCATGATTTTTTATTTAGCGTGCATTTAGAGCACACGACATAGGCAGTCGAATCTGACTATCGTTGCGTTAGAAAGACAATGAGTCATATATCATGTGTTCAATAAGACACTGGAAACATGATGTTCAACCATTATGATATCGTGTATGCGATTTCCTTGTAGCATATGTTCGAGAACACGATAAATATACTTATCGTATAAATACAAGTTAGTTAGATAATGTGAACCGACGCGGCTACTGATTATGGTCACGACCTATTGTTGATTGATATATATTTATCCAATTTTGCAGACGTAAAGTTAGAGTATTACATCAAATGGCGGAGTTAGGGAAGGTTGCAGAAGAGAAGAAGAAGAGAATCTATGGGAGAAGATTGGGTCTGGGAACAAATAGTTTCCCCCGCTGAATTGCGTCTATCAAAAGACCTTGTAGATTCATATCTGGGATGCAAGGCCATATGGGTGAAGACTGGGTTCTACCTAGTATATGACTGCGACCCATCATTATCTCCAAGCCATTGTTGAATGTACTCATTGGTGATTGTTGGGACAACTCACTGGAGGTCTTCAACATAAGGAGCAAAAGACTACCCCTTACTGTGGCTGAAGTGGCTATGATCACGGGTTTGAGTGGAAAAGGGAACCTGTGTAAATTGGAAAGTAGAGAGGGAAAGGCTGCCCTAGGCAAGGGGCAATACTACAAGAAGTTCTTCAAAGGGAAGCAGTCGGAGAAGGCAGGACTTGAAAAAATGTTGAAAGAAGTGGCTGACAAAACAAGGACTGTTTCAGATGAGGACTTAGCATGGTTGGCAATCGTGCACATGGGTGTCCTGGTGTTGTTCACACAGAGCAACAATGCCGTATCCCCAGCTCTATGTGATTACTTAGATGACATGTCCATTGTGGGGAGCTACAATTGGTTAGGCGCCGTACATGATATGCTGATGAGAGGCATATCGACAGCCCACATGAACATAATGAGCAGATAGAATGAGCGTTCTGCCAAGGCCGGAATTCTCGTTCGGGCTTCATTAGTGCTCCAGGTAACACTCATATGTGTTATACCGCGCAAAATCTAATATTGTCTCGCTAAGCCACGATATGTTTATAGATAGATAAATATTATCGTATCGATCATACAATACAAACTAAATCATGTTATTGGACATACGACATATAACATGCACGTAGACATATCATGTTCTTGGTAACACGACTAAGTATAATATCGTGGATATGACATTAGACGATCGGTCCATATCGTGTTACCAGAAACACGATGGGGCCGAAAGCGTGTTAGTAGTAACACAACTAGTTTGTTATAATGATGATACTGACCATTTGCACTATGTATTATCCGCCAGGTATGGTTTTATGAGCATACATCTATATGGGCTCCTAGTGGTCCTCCATGCAGCTCGAGGTGCAAGAGGTGGCAAGGATTTACGCAACTTTTGAGCGACATAGAGAAGGCCGATAAACTTAACCCGGCCGACAAAAAGGGGAGGAAGAAGATTCTAGCTCATCACCAGATGAGGAAGTGGTACGAGGATGTCTTTATGAGGCTGAAGCCAGACTCAAATTGTTATGCGCATCACACCAATTCCCAAAGAGGCCCACTTGATGGATGTCCAAAGGGCGACCCCGAAAGCAAAGAAGGCGGTTGCGCAGACTTTCTGACCAATGAGACGTAGCCACGCACTCTACGGCAAGACGTCGGGGCATGTACATTCCGGCCATGACATCATTGAATCATTCGTCATGCCAGTTGATGTCATGTTGGGAATATATGAAGTTGTTTTGGAGAAGGCCGTGCTCTACAATGAGCGGGGATGGAGCACAAAGCGAGTTGAAGCAACCCCCCGTGGAATGATCACGAGGTGGCAACTAGCCTCATAGAACAAATGCAACCCCCTAAGGAACCGGAGACAGAACAGCCGCCTGAACCCACTCAGTCGGAGCTCTCCCAAGCATCAACCCCTCTGCCAAGAACTGAATGATCGCCATCGGTTTGTTTAAAGTCAAGAGCTTCAAAATCTAGAGTATCTCTCCAACCATCTGCCCCCGAAGATCAACCAGTACATGTCCCTCAGCTGGTCGAAGAGGGATTCATTTTGAGTAAGTACGACTTTTATTGTATCGTGTTTTGTTAGGGGATCTTCATGTAGTCAAGTGCACAATAGGGGATCATGTCAATTATTAAGAAAGACGATTTTGGTATTGTTGTGTCTTCGATCACACGATCATTGAAGCAACCGTTACTTCTGAAAACAATCTTTGCGTGGTCATGTGATCGTGAGCACGATTAGTCTTCTTTTTGTTTTTCCAACAATACGATATGCAATTTCATCATGTTTGGTAAAAGACAACTAGCGTGCATATCGTGTGTTTACTAGCATGATGGCTTACTTCTTAAATACAGAGAAACACAACCGAAAGCTGCCACCAATCCAAAGAAAAAGATTGGTCCAAAGTTGCAAAGGACCGTGATAAGTAGATTTTTGATGAAAATAAATGCAGAATTCATAGAACAACCACGGGATGTTATGGAACCACCCTAGGAGGCAGAAGAACAACCCCGGGATGTCAAAGATCAACCCTGGGAGGTAGAGGAACCGGACCTTCCTCGGGAGGTCGTGGCTCAAGTCTGCTATAGGCTAGAACAACCCCGTGAGGGACTTGCAGAACAACTAGAGATTCCAGAAGAACCCTTGGAGGGACCAGAAGCACCCTAGGAAGCAAATAAAGGAGCAGTCCCGAAACAAGCAATAAAACTCAGATTGAAGCGGAAAGCTGCTCATGGTGCTCCCTTCTTACCTCCTATGCCATGGAAGTCAAGGTACACCACAATTGGATAACCTGCTGAAGGTGAGGAACCTCTAAAGAAAGTCTCAGTTAAGGGCTTGAAGAAGCCAAAGCATTTCAGCAGCTGCGTTGAAGAGCATATATCAAAGTATGGACCCATTGCCCAGCCTGGAAAGCCTAGTGACGAAGTACCTCTTGCATCGGTCCCTAGCCCATTCATTATTTGTCTAGCACATCCAAAGTCTCCCACCCTGGAACTAGCAGCCTCAATCGTAGTTTCTAGTGAAGGCACTTTATCGGATACTCCTCCAGTAGATGTGGAAGTAATGGAGAGTATCCAGAATATTGTAGATGTCGAAGATGATTCTGCGACTAAGGCGAATAAGGAGGAGCGCAGTCTGCGGCCAAATGACTATCTTGACACAGAGTTGGTGTTCCACATGGAGGTTCAGAAGGAGGCAGATAAGGAAATTATCACCGAATTATTGTCGAACCCATCCAAGTCGTGGCCCATAGAGACACTCCACTACACCAACTACCTACTCTGTTAAAGTAGGAGTGTATAACAAATGAGGTAATACCATTTCATTTCTCATACGTTTTAACATCTATCGTGTTATCAATCAAACGGTTGAATAACTGACTCAATTTACAATTAATTATCATTCTATCGATTACATGACCTAGGATCATATTGTTGTTTACCATATACGCTGTAGTTTCGACTGTAATTGCTTAAGTAAAACTAGCGTGTTAATTCATACATGACTTGTAAATGCGTCATGTTATCGTTAATTAGATATAATCACTTATCGTGTCAACGATATCACAATTGGTCGACTATCGTGTCATTACTAACACGTATGGTTTTGTGTAGGTCATCGACGTCTTCTTCCAACTTCTTAAGGAACGAAATTTGAGACATCCAGGCAGGTACCCCAATTGTTTTTTCGGCAAGTTCGCTATTCAACACTGCTTTAATTTTGGCATGGTGGAAGGGCTGATGGAGAAGGAGGGCAAACTCTTTGGCATATTGTTCAGAGGCTTGAATGTTATTAAGAAGAGAGGTTACATTCCTATCTGCGTTAAGGGCCACTTTCTCTTGCTTATTGTCTACTGCAGGGAGAAGTGATTTAGGTGGTACAATCCTCTAAAGGGTGAGCATAGTCACCAATTCACCGAGGTGGATAGTGTCAGGAAACATGTTGCCAATGGAATGGAGAAGGCACATAAGATAAAGGGCGCTCGGCTGTGGCCGTTGACTAAGATCAACAAATGGTTGTACTAGGAAACAAATGAATATTGTGGTTTGTTTGTCATGTACTACGTAGTGAAACTGGCAGGGGGCATCATTTAGCTTGATTTTAGATAACTCGAGATAATAGGCTTGGTCAGGCTGATGATCTGCACTGCAATACTTCGGGCCCAAATTGAAAAGGAATTTGATCCGGAGATAGATGAATTGTAAACAAGAAAATAGACTTCTTTCACGCTTTGATTAACTAACAAATTCAATGTTGAACCAATTTTTTTGTAATTAACTACTGAAATAGAAATACATGTACCAATGTCATATGGTGTATAATTGATCAAACGATTTGCACCAATATTGTGTATTCGATATCGCGAAACAGTAGTACACATATTATAGTTCTCACAATTGCTTATTATGTCGTGTTATTGCATACACGCCACCTCATATTAGGTCGTGTTATCATGGACAAGACATCTCGTATTAGGAAGTCTTTGATGTCGCATTATGTTTCTAGATGACCTATATGTCGCGACAACGATAGATCATAATAGTGTAGGTCATGTTATCTGATTGATCTACATATAAAGTTCATTTGTGACGAAACATTCAAGACATTGATATAACGCTGGGTAGTAAATCGCCCCCCTTCAGAGGTTGGTTGGACCATGCTACTGAGGGGACGAATTACCAT
This sequence comes from Saururus chinensis, assembly GCA_035235625.1. NCBI lineage: Eukaryota > Viridiplantae > Streptophyta > Magnoliopsida > Piperales > Saururaceae > Saururus > Saururus chinensis. Next base: position 37,186,925 of record CP141144.1, on the reverse strand, counting down.
CTAGCACTATATCAATGTCCCAAAGGCTCCATCTTGTGCTCTTTGCGAATTGGGTTAGCCCATAGGTCACTTCGATATATAAAGGTAGGATACGAAGGATACAAACTATTTCATATATATGGAAATTATTCCATATATAGTGTAATTGGAAATTGGAAATGACTCCTTGCGAATTGGTGATTCTAATTTAATTGAAATCCCAAAAATTGTGGTGACGCTTCAAGAATTGGGTGTTTATATTAATGTAGTTGTCGTGTGTGCGATCACACGATGTGACCAATATCGTGTAATTGATTAGACGTCTAGCATCAATATTCATTATTGTAGTCGTGAGCTCATAAATATATATTATTGGCATATGGTCAAAAACACAATATACAAACAAATCGTGTTAAGGAATACATGTTTCAACAAGTATCATTACATCCACTATACGGGAAAGACAACTTTCAATGGGAAGAAAGATATACCTGTTAGTAATTCATTACATCCAAAAAACTAATCTTTATAGAACTTTAAAAATACAAAGAAAATGCAATTGGAGCATTATACGAACATGGAATTGTCATGGGCTTGAACACACGATATGACCAATGTTGTGTAAGCAAAGGACACTTTGACACACTTTGACATTGTGTAAGAAAAGGACACTTTCACATCGTGCATACAATAGACACTTTCACATAAGAATTAATAATTGATATATATTATTGTGTAATTCATTACACGTAATCGCTATTGGTCGTGTTGTCACTTATACGATACACATTTGCATTATACCCCATGTACAACATGTCGTATTTTTAGGAACATGTTAATTACATATTTCGTGTTGTTAATAACACGATGGATATACAAAAACTTTCGACTGAAGAACGGGGGTGGAAAAGGTAAGCCTAATTGATACTCCCCTTCCTTACGCTGTTTGCGTATGCTATTATTCTATGGCTACCATCATTAAATATTATATTCCATAATACACATATTTATTATCCCGCTCGGCATGTGTTACATCACAAGTGAAACCAAATGTGATAGATGACCGTACGCATCTCAAAAATTACACGTAAATCATAATTATTTGTAATAAATTAGAGTTGACGCATAGCCAAAATATTACATATAATGTAATAGCAAATCAGGACCTAGTCCACAATACACCATGTGTAGAACATTCAGATTAAAAATATAGCCCTAACAAACCTTTAAGTAAAAGGGATAATTTTACTAAAACAGAATTTACTTCGTAAACGGATTCAGAAATACTTCTGGAAAAACACTGGTTCGTCCGATGATGATAAATCCAGAGTCGTGGTACCAAACATCATTCCTCCGATGCTCATGAGGCAACAGGAAGCTCAGAAGGTAGGAGTTTTCCCATGACACTTCATACCTATATGTGCGCCGGATACCAATAATTTCCTCGGTAGGTATCCAGATAAAGTATAATTCTAGGTATCATCCCAGAACTATCCAAAAATACACATATTGTATCATAATTCTAATTAAATAAGACATGACATACGTACAAAATTACTTCTAAAAATATAAGCGAATAAGCATGACTGAATAAAAAAAATCACGCATGTGTACAGAGCATAGACTAGAGTTTAAGACCCCCTACCTTAGTGTTGGGGTAGAATGCTCGTGGTTGTAGAGAGCTTGTATGGAAAAACTGGCCTCGTCACAGAGTCCGGCACCATTGATTTAGTTAGAAATGCTTTTTTAACAGGTCGATTTGGAATTAGAATGACTCAGAACAGACTTAAAATGACAAAGAAACTGGTCCCGACACGCGTGTCGCGTGGGCGCGGAACCGACGCGCGACCCATGCCATGGGCCATGCAGTCCTGTGTGTCGTGTGGTGTACCCGTGTGGCATAGTCCCGCAATGCAGATTGCGGGCCTGCTGCACAGTGAAACCGCACACCATCGTGCGTCAGTATCAATGCTTACGTTAGCCGACTTAAATATAATATTATTTTTTTCTAAAACTTTAAATCATTATAACTTTTTAACTATAAGTCGGAATAATACGTTCCTGATACTGATGGACTCGTATTAACAAGCTCTTCGAAACAAGACCACTCAAGGATAGGTTTTACCCTAGTTTCACTGTGGGTTTGCCTATGATGCACATCTCCCATGATCTATACTTACGGCTCCCACTTCCAATTCAAACGATTCAAAAATAGTTATGTTTATTATTTAGAGTTCTATAATAACCCTTTAGGTACAATATTGAAAATAATACTCTATTAATATATTTAAATTCCAATATTATAAACGTACTGAAAATCTGGGTTGTCACAATCTTCCCTCCTTAAAGAAATTTGGTCCTCAAAATTGAACTTGCTAATCGTCAAATAGTTCGGGATATTTCTTCAACATATCACTTTCTAATTCCCATGTGGCTTCTTCTAAAGAATGATGCTGCCATAATACTTTGACTAATGAAATCCTTTTTATCCTCAAAATTTGTTCCTTTCGATCCAAAATTCTTACCGATTTTTCTTCAAATGTCAAATCAGGTTCTAGGGTGACCATTGTTTGATCCAAGACATGAGAAGGATCTTGAACATATTTGCGAAGCATGGACACATGAAACACATAATGGACCCTGTCCAGCTGAGGGGGCAATGCTAATATGTAAGCCACTGGTCCTATTTTATGCAGAATTTCAATCCTACAAATCGAGGACTTAGTTTTCCTTTGACACCAAATCTCATAACTCCCCGAGTTGGTGATACCGTTAACAATACATGATCACCTATACAGAAGTTAAGGTCTTTCCTTCATTGATCAGCATAGCTCTTTTGCCGACTCTGAGCTGTCTTTAATCGATTTTGGATAAGCTTTACCTTATCCACACACTGTTGTAATAGTTCTGACTTTACTAATTTTCCTTCCACAACCTCGTTCCAGCAAGTTGGGGATCGATAGGGTCGTCCATAAAGAGCCTCATATGGTGCCATACCTATACTAGAATGATAACTATTATTATAAGAGAATTCAATCAATGGCAAGTACTCATCCTAGTTACCTTTCCAATCTATGGCACACGCCCGTAACATATCTTCTAAAGTATGAATAGTTCTTTCAGACTGACCATCGATTTGTGGATGAAATGTTGTATTAAATCTAAGATTAGTACCTAATTCTTCTTGGAGTCCTAGCCAAAAATGCGAAGTGAACCAACCGTCCCGATCTAAAATGATCGACAATGGTATTCCATTCCGACGTACAATTTCCTTTATATACATTTTGGCCAAAATGTTCAATGTTTGAGACTTCTTTAGAGGAAGAAAATGTGCACTCTTTGTAAGTCTATCCACTATGACCCAAATAGATTCATGACCAGCAGATGTCTTGGGTAAGCCTAAAACAAAATCCATAGAAATGTGCTCCCATTTCCATTCTAAAATTTCAATAGGTTGAAGAGTACCTGATGGCCTGTAACATTCTGCTTTAACTTGTTGACAAGTTAGACATTTAGAAACAAATTCTCCTATGTCCCTCTTCATCCCCTTCCACCAAAAACTTCTTTTTAAATCTTGGTACATTTTTGTGCCTCCTGGGTGGATAGTGTATAGAGACCTATGAGCTTCATGAAACATTTCTTGTTTTAATTCAGGTATTGCAGGGACTACCAATCTTTCTTTAAATCTTATTCCATCATTAGAACTATTAAATTCAGGCCTGTCTAAGGAGGTTTGTACTTCTACATCCTCTTTTTGCGCCTCTAGAATGTGCTCAGTTAGTTCAGATTTTATTTCAAGATTAGCTATGACTGCCTTTTTGTTTCCTAATTGTAACTGAGGTTGTATGTCTTTTACCTCTTCCATCAATCTCCATTCTTTTATCAACATTTGAGCTACCATCCCTATGGCCTTCCTACTCAAGGCAACGACCACTACATTGGCTTTTCCTAAGTGATATTGAATAGAGAAGTTATAATCATTCAGGTATTCAATCCATTGTCTTTGCCTTAAATTTAAATCCTTTTGAGAGAAAATGTACTTCAGACTCTGTTGATCTATAAAAACTTCAAATTTCTCTCCATATAAATAATGTCTCCAAAGTTTTAAGGCAAAAACCACTGCTACCAATTCAAGATCATGGATGGGGTAATTACCTTCATGCTTCTTTAATTGTCTTGAAGCATAGGCTATTACCTTCTCATTCTGCATCAAGACACATCTGAGACCCATTCTTGAGGCATCACTATAAATTACAAACTCTCCACTACTAGTTGGTAAGGATAAGATTGGAGTGGTGGTTAATTTTTGTTTCAACTCCTAAAATGCTTACTCACATTCTTCATTCCATAAATATTTCACTCATTTTCTGGTTAGCTTTGTTAAAGGCAAAGCTATTCTTGAAAATTCTTGAATAAACCTTCGATAATAACCAGCAAGTCCTAAGAAACTTCTAATTTCTATGACGGTTTTGGGTCTTTCCTACTTCAAAACTGCTTCATTCTTGGTAGGGTCTACTAATATTCTATTTTTAGAAATGACATGACCCAAGAAAACAACCTTATCCAACGAAAACTCACACTTACTTAACTTAGCATATAGCCGATGGTCTCTTAGGTTTTGAAGGACTATTTGTAAGTGTGTTTGATGTTCTTCGAAAGTGGAAGAATAGACAAATATATCATCAACAAAAACAATCACAAATTTATCCAAATAAGGTTGGAAAACTCAGTTCATAAGATCCATGAATGTTGCAGGAGCATTCGTCAATCCGAATGGCATCACTAAAAATTCATAGTGTCCATATCGGGTACAAAATGTTATTTTTTGAATGTCTTCATCCCGTATTCTCAATTGGTGATATCTAGATCTTAAATCTATTTTTTAGAATATTTTTGCTTCTTGTAATTGATCAAACAAATCATCTATCTGGGGTAATGGATATTTATTCTTGATAGTTACCAAGTTAAGCATTCTATAGTCTATGCATATTCTTAAAGATCCATCCTTTTTCCTGACAAAAAGGACTGGAGCTCCCCAACGTGAGATACTCGATCTAATGAATCCTTTATTTAATAATTCCTACAATTGATTCTTTAATTCCTTTAGTTCTGCAGGAGTCATTCTATAGGGTACCTTAGAGATAGGTTTTGTATCTGGTACTAAATCAATATTATAATCTATTTCTCTCTTCGGTGGTACCTCAGGAAGATCGTCAGGAAATATATCTGGGAAATCCCTTATCACTTTAATATATTCTATCTTGGGAGATTATGATTCCTCCAAAATTATACTTGCAAGTTATGTTTGACATCCTTTAGCTATCAATTGTTGTGCCTTCATAATAGAAATGATGCATGCTCCTGAAGGGTCTCTGTTTCCATGAAAGGTAAAATTTTCCACTCCTTGTTTATTGAATATGACTTTCTTCTTCTTATAGTCTACTAATGCTTCATTGTCAGCTAACCAATCCATTCCTAATATGATATCGTAGTCGGTCATACTTAAGAGTATCAAGTTAGCTTTCTATTTTTGGTTTTCTAAGGACATGGACACATCTTGCAAAAAGTTTTGAGCTATAAAAGTTTTTCCTACATGAGTTGACACTTCTAGGATATATCCTAGTTCCATAACTAGATAATCTGTACTTAGAGCAAAGTCACAGGATATGAAAGAATGCGTTGATCTTGGATCTATTAAAACTTTAGCAACTTTATCCAAAATTACAAGTGTACCTTGTATAACTCCTGCTAAAGTTTGAGCTTCTTATGCAGTAATAGCATACACTCGCCCCTGAGCCTCTGGTTTCTACTCTGGCTTGATTTCTTCCTTGATCTTCTTTTTGGGGCATTCATTATTTTTGTGTCCAGGGTCTCCACATGCGAAGCATCGTCTCTCGAAGAGATAACAGATCCCTGGCAGATGAAAGCGACTGCATTTGGAGCACTTCTCTAACATCTTTTCTCTTTGGTTTTGGAGTAGTGGTCAGGAGGTTCTTTGAAATTTTTGATTATTGAACTGGTTAGGGGCCTTCATTTTTCTTTTCCGAACATCCATTCTGCTCCCTTGTCCATGATCTTTTTTCTCAGCTAGGAATTCATGATATTCTTGCTCCAATAGTGAAGCCAATTCCATAGCTTTAGCCAAAGTAGTAGGTTGAAATCCTACTATTAGACTACGAAGCCCAATATTCAACCCTCTAACGAATTTTTGGGCTCTCTTTAACTTAGTGGAGCAGATTTTAGGAGCGAAGCATTGTAACTGGACAAATTTATTTTCATACTGAAAAACTATCATATTACTTTGTTGAAGATCCAAAAATTCTTTCTCTTTCTTCTCCTGAACATGAGGGAAATACTTGTTGTACAACACTTCTCTGAATTCTTCCCACTTGATATTTCCTCTATTTGGAAAGAAATTCCATTTAGTTGATGGCCACCAGAAAGCTGCCTCTCCTATCATAGCAAAGGTGGCTACATGCACTTTCATATCTTCAGGGACTTTCAATGCTTTAAAATTTCTTTCAACTTCGAATGCCCACTTCTCAGCAGCTTCTGGTCCATCATCTCCAGAAAATTCTGGAGTGATTTTCTTAACTTGCTCGAGCAAATTATCCTTCTTACTATGACTACTTTTAGTTAATTCCCTAGAGTTACCTAAGTGGTTAGGGCTAGGTTGGAACCCTTGAGTCTATAGATGCTGAGTCATCCTTTGAATCAATAGGTCAAGAAAATTGTCCATATGATTTTCAGGTGCCGCTATATCCTGAGCAGTATTTTCGGCTTGGGCAGAATTGTCAGACAATTGTACTTCTTTGTCATAAGACATTTTGGACTAGTAGATTGTAATAACCTTAAATTCACAATAAATTTTTGTAAACTAGAAGTATATATATATATCTATATATATATATATATATATATATATATATATATATATATATATATAATTATTTCCAAATTTTTATTATATAAAAAAAGTGTATAGCATACACTTGTCAAGCCAAAAGACACTTTTTACAACAAAAGTGTATCAACTACACTTGACAAAATGACTGTAAAAAAAATAAGCACCACCACACACATTCTAATGTTTAAGGGAAATTTTTTTTAAAAGGGCACTGGAAGAAGTAGTGTCTATCTAGCTCATAGATAGGGCATAGTTTTGGCAATGGTTTAGTGTACTATGGGCATTGACAGTAGTAATGCCATCTCTGCTCGCATAGTACACAAATTTCTGGCAGTTGGTTTGTGTACCACACCATTCCCCTTCCCCTATCTCCCCATTGTGTATTCTCAACTTTTGTCATCTCCGCTTTTGAGGATAAGATATTCAAATCAAAGTCTGTCACAGGGTTATTTATCCCCTCACCCCTAATTATATTTTTCCTCGTATCTTCCTCTCCTTGGACTTCCATCAACTCCTCTCTGCCTACATTTTCTCCCTCCTCCGGGGCATTGATTAGCATTTCACTCAAAAAATACTCATCATCCACTGGATCTGCCTCCAACAGGTCCTCCACCGAGTCCTCTTCCAATGGGTCCTCTTCCTATGCGTCCTCCTCCACCGGGTCCACCTCCGATAGGCCATCCTCTAACGACTCCTCTTCCAACGGTTCCTCCTCTTCATAAGGGTCTTCCTCTTCAGTGTCCTCTTCATCTATTTCGATAGTTGTGTCAGAAATATTTACTATTTCCTTGACTTCTATCGAGAGAGGCGTGGAAAAATACCCTATTTTACTAAAACAGAATTTACTTCATAAATAGATTCAAAAATAATTTCAAAAAAATACCGGTTCGTCCGATGACGATAAATCCAGAGTCATGATACCAAACGACATTCCTCTTATGCTCATGGGGCAATAGGAAGCTCAGAAGGTAGGAGTTTTCCCATGATACTCCATACCTATATGCGCGCCAAATACCGATAATTTCCTCGGTAGGTATCTAGATAAAGTATAATTCTAAGTATAATCCCAGAACTATCCATAAATGCACATATTGTATCATAATTCTGATTAAATAAGGCATGCCATACGTACAGAATTACTTCTAAAAATACAAGTGAATAAGCATGACTGAATAAAAACAATGATGTATAAAACATTACACATTTTTAAAGAGCATAGACTAGAGTTTAAGACCCCCTACCTTAGAGTTGGGATAGAAAGTTCGTTGTTGTAGAGAGCTTGTATAGAAAAACTGGCCCTGTCACAATGTCCAGCACCGTCAATTTAGTTCGAAATGCTTTTTGAACGGGTCAATCTAGACTGAAAATGACTCAGAATGAAGGGTCAAAAGTTTTTAACACGGGGTGGAATGAAAATAGTAAAAAAAATGGAAGTGAATTTATAGAAGTGATGAACCGCGCAACGTGCGACGCGTCTCCACCACACGTCGCACGGTTGAACTACGCGCCATGCGGTTCCACCACTAGGAACCATGCGTGGCGTGCGGAACCTGCATGGTTCCACTTGGGGCCTCGGGATGCCTGTTGCGCGAGCGCGGAACCGACGCGTGGCCCGCGCTGCAGGTCACGCGGTCTTGTGTGTTGCACGATGTACCCATGAGTCGTGGTCCCACAACGTGAACCGCATGCCCATTGCACTGTCGTACAGTTCACCATTGCGCCATCGTGCATCAGCGTCAGGTGACACAATGCTTGTGTCAGCCAACTTAAATATAATATTATTTTTTTCTTTTTCCAAAACATTAAATCGTTATGACTTTTTAACTATAAGTCAGAATAATACGTTCTTGATACTAATGGACTCATATCGGCGTGCCCTTCAAAACAAGACCACTCAAGGATAGGTTTTACCCTGGTTTCATCGTGGGTTCACCTATGATGCACGTCTCCCATGATCTATACTTATGGTTCCCACATCCGATTCAAACAATTCAAAAACTGTTATGTTTGTTTTTTAGAGTTCTACAATAACCCTTTAGGTACAATATCCAAAATAATACTTTATTAATATATTAAAATTCCAATATTAGAAATGTACTGAAAATCTGGGTTGTCACATATTTGACCTCCTTCAGCTTGTTGATGAGACATCTACCACATTGGGGGCCCCCTTTGTGCGTTGGTACATCATTTGTGGTTATGACCCATCTGACCGCATGTTCCACATTTTCGTGGGGCCTTGAGAGGCAGTTGTGACTTTATCCGATTTTTTCATGGACACCCCCGTTGCTTTTGAGGGATAGGTGGGCTGAATGTAGTCATAACTCCAGCCGGTGCCCACTGGTGCCGATCCTACATTGCGTGTAAGGGCTCTTGATATGTGAGTTTATATATTTCAATAGAGTACCATCTTTCACAATACTCAGACACGTAGAAGTGTATTATCAATTGCTGCGATTGCATGCTTACATGGTGGACCTAGATGTTGAAACCTTCCACATGTGCAGGTACGATCAACCAAGTTAACCACATCGTGTGAAGAAAATATCGTGAGTATGAGAGCACGATAAATGACTTTCTCGTGTTCTCGATTACACGATGTGTCACACGATCTTTAAGTAAAATCGTATCTACTTACATGATGAATGAAACCAACGTTTAACCTAACACGATATGAAGCCCTCGCGCATAAACAAACACACGCTATGTACATCGCCGTATGAATGCAATGTACCTGGTGATATAGCAAGTTAACCTGGAATTCATACATTGACATAAGTAATACAATCACATTCCTGGCTTCTTCTCGCTTGTTTTCAATGTGTTTTTGGGTAAATGGAGTTAACTCTTTCATCAAATTCTGACCCTTTGTCTAACATTTTCAAATAATGTCGTCATATGCTCCCTCATGTGCTCAATTAAACGAGCTATAGGTATCAATCTAGCTTTCTTGAACATTGCATTTGTACTTTCAGACCTATTTGAGCTGATGGTCCCATATCTTTTCCCAACAAATGATACATTGGCCCAGTGCTCTGAACCTATCTTAGTTAGCTAAGCATATGCTTCCGGATTATGTTCTTTAATGTTGTTCATTGTTTCATCGTACACATTCTGTTTGAATGTTTTGGCTGCAACATAGAGCTGATTCTTTAGGTAGTTGTTCTTGAATATGTCTAGCATATTTGCTGCCATATGACGGATGCACTATCCATGGTGTGTAGATGGGAAAAACTTCTTCACACAGTTGCCAATCCCTTCTGTCTATCAGAAACGATTTTATCCAACTCGGCTGGAGGATCAGAGAATAGATGATTTCTAAGTAGCTCAAGAAACTAGCACCAAGTTTTCTTGCACTCGATCTCAAGCACTACTAATGCAATGCACAACAAATTATTGTTCCTGTCCAATGCAGTTGCTATTAATAGTTGTTCATGATACTTTCCTTTTAAGAAAGTTGCACCAACCATTAGCAACAGCTTCAGGGTTGTTTTGAAAGTTCTCGCAATGGGGCCAAACATCCAGAATACTTTTTTGAAATCATACCCACCCATAGGACCGGGAATATCACATGATCTCACTGGCACAACTACACTCCCTGGATTTATATATTCTATCTGCCTCCCGTAAGCAGGAAGTAAGCTGTAGGATCATCTGGGTCACCATCTATTAAATTAGTCAGAGCTTTACTTGCATGACCGAATACAATTTAGTAAATTTTATACGACACCAGTTTACATCGTGTTCCCGATCGCACAATATTTATGTTTTCATGTGATCAGAATCCATACGCGATGAGTGGTCGTGTTTATGGTAACACGATATTGACGTATATCGTGTGAGTGCATATTCCGACTATAGTTGAAGCATGTAAACGATAACACACTAGACTAACATATCGTGAGACTAAATCAACACTTCGATTCTTCTCATGCATTACCTGCGCACCAGCATTTCTTGTAGTTGGCAGTTATGCCCTAGTGCTTCGATATATAACTTGCAATGCTCTTAGGTGTAATGTCCACCGAGTCTTTAAAGAGGCCATAACATTTTCTCACTATCCATAGGTGCGATGCTAGGGGATGGTCAGTTGACTTCCTTTGGGTTCGACATGAATGAGTTGGCACTAACCTCGTGACGGTCACATGATCTCCAATATTTGAAGCCCTTATGTACTAGTTACAAGAATCATTTGAGCACTTTGCAGGGTACGTATTCCAGTTTTCATCCACAACATGATATGTGAAATTCACCTATATTGCTAGGTCGATCAAGACCCTCTTGAAATGCAATAGGCTTAAAAAATGTGCACCCAATTCGAGGAGATTCTGGTAATCCTTAGCTTGTAAATTGCCCGTCATTAGTTGGCCTTCGCCAATATTCAGCTCCAACATGTTTAAATCATCGACTGTATCCCAATCTGGCTCTACCTCAATGTCGATGTTACTGGGAACCTCGTTGTTTCCAAATTCTTCATGGTCAGACATACTTTTCATGTCAACTATATCATTATTGTACCACAGATCCTCACCCCACATATTTTCAACTTCTTCGCCTTATCCACCGTCATAATTACAAGGGTTGTATGGAGGTTCATAGTTATCAAATGAAGTCCTTGTCCAACCCATCATTGGCGGCCATTCCTTTGATCTATTCTGATTGACTTCTATTTTAGGTTATGTACTCGTTAGATTGGTGAAATATGATTCACATGGATTTGTTGATGGCAAGTGTCCCGGTTCTCCCAATCTGCATTGCACATTATCGTGTTAAAAAAATGTGACATCAGTTGACATCATGTATTATGTTAACATGCTTAAATTTTAAATGTCTTATCAAAATCATGACATGAATGCATGTCGTGTTATTATGTCTATGTTACAACTCATAGTTGCTAAATCGCACATTTATATCGTGTAATTACTAATACGATATATTTTGCGTCGTGTTTATTACTTCACACGATATGATGTACCCTTAACATGATATGTTCAATATCGTGGTTCGAGAACAAGAAATATTTGAATTGCGTATAATCTAAAGATTCATTCTTACCTGACAGTTTCAAAGGTGCACTGAGTTTCATTGAATTCAGAATGAAATCTGACATTAGAGCTGGGATGAGCCATTACGATGGGTGATTCAGCTCTATTTACTGTCTAGTTTCTTTATACTAAGGGTGATGGTGATTTATCACCGTTGTCGGGCTATTTCATCTCGGCATACAATGATAACACCTCTTTATTTGCCTTCTTATTAATGGAGAACACTGATTGGAGGTCCTCATTGTCTTCTAATTCATATATCATGGATGATTGGGAGGATGAAATTAAATACTTCAAACTGACATTACCATTGACGGAAAGTCGCCCTTTAACTTGCCCCAAGAGCTGGCCGAAGCTCACTGACGGATGAATGTTCATCAACCATGCCATTCCACCAATATACACGTCATCTTTGCCTAGCTCTCCATTATGATGGATGAAAATACCGATCCTATCCATGATCGGTGTGAAAGAAGGATCGTTTCTGCAAAATGTAGCCTTTGGAGCACTCACATAGCGTTTGTAGTGCCAAAAAATGCTTTTTTCTTGTTCATCGACTCTCGCCGGTGAGCTCCCACAGGCGATTTTTGTTCGCCGTTGATGACTACCAGCACACCGAAACGGCGTAGCACTATTTTGGTGCTCATTTATTACTCTCTACATTAAAACATGATATAGTGAAAACCTAAGGTCTTTTTGGTCCACAAACAGGTCATATGGCATTTCCATTCAAAATCTAGGGAATATGAAATATTTCATTCTTTGGCCAAGCAATATCGAAAAAAATCTATATTCATTATTATTAAAATCAGCTCCTTCACGTCATTCACCAAGCCATCATGCGTACGTTACTCTTATCCCATTATCCAAAATGATTAGAGGTTGGTTGTCCCTAGCCCTGGTGGTGTTTAAATTATGGTCTGGAAACTGTTTCATATTGATAATTGTAACATTTATATGGATTTAAAATTGAAAAGTGAATCTTTCACGTTGTTAAAATCCAAAGGATTAGGGTTGGGTTTCAAATGGTATTGATTGATCTACCCCGAAGAGTCTCCCATGTTGTAATTAATCAAAGAGCTTTTTCCATATATTGTATTTTAAACGGAAATGCCATATGACCTATTTATGGACCAAACTACCCTTAGGTTTTCACTATATCATGTTTTAAAGTAGAGAGTAATAAATGAACACCAGAATAGTGATGCGCCGTTCTAGTGTGCTGGGAGTCATCGGCGGCAAACGGAACTCGCTGGCTAGAGTTGATCAGCGGTGACTAACCGATGAGCATTGATGAACAAGAAAAAAGTGTTTTTTGACACCACAGACACTATGTGAGTGCTCCAAAAGCTACATTTCACAGAAACGATCCTTCTTTTACACTGATCATGGATAAGATCAGTATTTTCATCCATTATAACAGAGAGGTAAGCAATGACGATGTGTATATTGGTGGAATGGCACGGTTGATGAACATTAATCTATCGGTGAGCTTCGGCGAGTTACTGTGGCAAGTCAAAGCACGACTTTCCATCAATGGTAATGTCAGTTTGAAGTATTTAATTTCATCCTCTTAATCATCCATTATATATGAATTACAAGACGATGAGAACCTTCAATCAGTGTTCACCATTCATAAGAAAGTGAATAAGGAGGTGTTATCATTGTATGCCGAGATGAAACATCCCAACAATGGTGATAAATCACGATCACCCTCCGTAGAAAGGAACTGGACAGTCAATAGAGCTGAATCACCCGTCGTAATGGCTCATCCCAGCTCTAATGTCAGATTTTATACCAGATGCAATGAAACTCAGTTCACTTTTGAAACTGTCAGGCAACAATGAATCATTAGATTATACGCAATTGGAATATTCCATGTACTCGAGACCACGATATTGAACATATCGTGTTAAGGGTAAATCATATTGTGTGAAGTAATAAACACGACATGTAATATATCGCATTAGTAATTACACGATATACACATGCGATATAGCAATTATGAGTTGCAACATAGATATAATAACATGACATGCATTCATATCGTGGTTTCGATTACACGTTTTGAAATGTAAGCATGGTAACAGAGTACACGATGTCGGCTTATGTCACAATTTTTTAACAGGATAATGTGCAATGCAGATTGGGAGAATTGGGAAACTTGATCTCAACAAATCCATGTCAATCTTCTTTCACCAATCCAATGAGTACATAACCTAAAATAGAAGTCAATCAGAATAGATTAGAGGAATTGCTACCAATGATGGGTGGGACAAGGACTTCATTTGATAATTGCAAACCTCCATACAGCCCTTGTAATTATGACGGTGGAGAAGGTGAAGAAGTTGAAATATATGGGGTGAGGATCAATGGTACAATAATGATATAGTTGGCATGAAAAGTATGTCCAACCACGAAGACTTTGGAAATAGCGAGGTTCCCAATAATGCCAACGTTGAGGCGGAGGCAGATTGGGATACAATCGATGATTTAAACATATTGGAACCTAATGGTGGTGAAGGCCAGTTAATGACGGGCAGTTTGCAGGCTAAGGATTACCAGAAGCTCCTCAAATTGGGTACACGTTTTCTAAACCTGTTGCATTTCAAGAGGGTCCTAATCGACCTAGCAATAAGGGCAAATTTTACATATCGTGTTGTGGATGAAAACTGGGATACGTACGCCACAAAGTGCTCTAATGATTCTTGTAACTGGTACATAAGGGCTTCAAAAATAGGAGATCATGTGACTGTCACGTGGTTAGTGCTGACTCATTAATGTGGAACCCAAAGGAAGTCAACTGACCATCCCTAGCATTGCACCTTTGGATAGCGAGAAAATGTTATGGTTTAAAGACTTAGTGGACATTACACCTAAGAGCATAGCAAGTTATATTTCGAAGTAGTAGGGCATAACTGCGAACTACAAGAAATGCTAGCACATAGGTAATGCATGAGAATAATTGAAGTGTTGATTTAGTGTCACGATATGTTAGTCTAGAGTGTTATCTTTTACACACTTAAAAACTATAGTTGGAATTTGCACTCACATGACATAAGTCAATATCGTGTGTACCATAAACACGACAAGTAATCATTTATGGATTCCAATCACACAAAAACATAAAATGTTGTGAGATCAGGAACACGATGTAAGCCACTATCATATAACCTTTACTAAATTGTATTTGGTCATGCAGGTAAAGCTCTGATTGATTTAATAGATTGTGACCCAGATGAATCCTACTGCTTACTTCCTACTTACGGGAGGCAGATAGAATATATAAATCTGGGAAGTGCAGTTGTGTCAGCAAGATCATGTGATATTCCCACACCTATGGGTGGGTACGATTTCAAAAGATTATTATGGATGTTTGGCCCCGTTGTGAGAGCATTCAGAACAACAATGAGGCCGTTGCTAAAGGTTGATGCAACTTTCTTGAAAGGAAAGTATCCTGGGGATCTATTGATAGCAACTGCACTGTATGGGAACAATAATATGTTGTGCATTGCATTTGCAGTGGTTGAGAATGAGTGTTTTCGAGCAAATGGGGTTAACTCTTGCATCATATTCTGTCCGTCCATCCGACGTTTTTCAAATAATGTCGTAGTGTGCTCCCTCGTGTGCTCAATTAAATGAGTTATAGGCATCGATTTGGCTTTTTTGAACATTGCATTTGTACTTTCAGACCTATTTGAGTTGAGTGTCCTATATCTTTTTCTTGGATATGATACATTGGCCCACTGCTCCGAACTGATCTTATTTAGCCAAACATATGCTTCTGGATTATGTTATTTAATGTTGTTCATTGTTTCATTGTACACATTCTGTCTGAATTCTTCGGCTGCAACATGGAACTGATTCTTAAGGTAGTTGTCCTTGAAATTGTCCAACATATTTGTTGCCATGTGACAGATGCAATATCCGTGGTGTGTAGATGGGAAAGACTTCTTCACAGCATTTGCCAATCCCTTCTATCTATTAGAAACGATTGTATCCAACTCGGTTGGAGGATCAGAGAATAGATGATTTCCAAGTAACTCAAGAAACTAGTACCAAGTTTTCTCGCAAGCAGGCGAGAAGAAGCAAGGAATGCGATTGTATTGCCTGTGTTAATGTAAGAATTTTGGGTTAACTAGCTATATCACCAGGTACATTGCATTCATACGGCAAGGTACATAGTGTGTGTTCATTTATGCATGAGGGCTTCATATCATGTTAGTTTAAACAAGTTATTTTCATTTATCGTGTAAGTAGATACGGTTTATCTAACGATCGTATGACATGTCATGTAATCAAGAACACGAGAAAGTCATTTATGGTGTGCTCATACTCACCAAATTTCTTCACAGGATGTGGTAAACCTGGTTTATCGTACCTACACATGTGGAAAGTTTCAACATCTTGGTCTACCTTGTAAGCATGCAATCGTAGCAATCGATAATAGACACTTCTGTGTCTGAGTACTACAAAAGATGGTACTCTACTGAAATGTATAAACTAACCTATTGAGAGCCCTTACACCCAATGAAGGATAGGCACGAGTGGGCACTATCTAGAGTTATGCCTACATTTAGCCCACCTATCCTTCAAAAGCATATGCACAAGCAGGGCGCCCATGAAAAAATTGGATAGAGTCACAACCGTAAACAATGTACCAGCGTACAAGGGGGGCCTCTCAATGTGGCAAATGTCCCAACAACAAGCCAAAGGAGGTTGAATAATAGCATACACAAATGGCATAAGGAAAGGGAGAATCAATCAGGCTTACCTTTTCCACCCCTGTTCTTCAACTAAAATTCAGAGCATCAAATGTATGGGCTTATATAGCACACATACCAAATCGGAACCATACATTGCTCTCAATAGAGCATCAGACGTTTGGGCTTCATATAGCACACAGACAAAGCCTGAAACATATATCGCTCTCAACAAAGCATCAGACGTACGGTGCTCTATACAGCACACAGACAACATCCTGCAGAATAAACACCATGGTAAGACATGAGAAATATTTAGCCGACTCATTATCGGCTAGCTCAAACACGGAACTTAATCCGTTGAACCATCAGGTCTCAAAGTCACAATGCTATTATTATCTGTGCTTATAATTCAAGTTTGAATTAAGTAAATTATGCGGTACAATTATGCCACACAAACACTCAAGCATACCGTGCTCCACTGATCAAACCGAAGCTGGCCTGATCTGAAACCCAAGTTCGTCAGGGCAGCAGACTTCACTTAACCCGTCCATATCATGATCAACTCATCGTACACAAATCCTTATAGTCTTACATAATCCGCCATCCACCTTATGGCCAAAATATCTTACTCAGAAGTCCTTAAATTGAGCTCCTTAGAGCCAACCCCAGTTATTAAGCTCTTACTTAAATCTCACTTATTATGCTTAATTTTCACTTTATAATCTGTACGTTATGCTTATACAATTATGCACACTCTTACTGTTTGACAATCCCCCAACATACAATCCAACCCAAACCGATCCATTCTAATCCTTAACCGTCATACTCATATCCTCTGTCATCCGTCATACGCTTACACATCCATATCTAAATCCATACCAAACACTGGCACTTCTTACCATCCATAGCCCATACCTCTGCCCACATGCACATATGCATATCCATAGCATAGACAAATAGCCATCATACATATGTATGTCTATCACACATATGTATGACATACACATACTGTCATACATACATAGCTTGCAAACATACTCACTAGTCATCACTAGCACATACATACACATTTATACATACTTCAAACATGCACGCTAGCCATCACTAGCACATGCATAATCCATACATACTTCGAACATACACGCTAGCCATCACTAGCACATACATACACATTCATACATACTTCAAACATGCACGCTAGCCATCACTAGCACATGCATAATCCATACATATTTCAAACATACACGCTAGCCATCACTAGCACATACTCAATCAGCATACGAAACTTACCAACAAACACGCTAGCCATCACTAGCACATACTTAATCAACATACGAAGCTTACCAACAAACACGCTAGCCATCACTAGTACATACATACATCCAACATGCATGTCATATGCATTTCAACATGGCATTATTCATCCCTTTACATCATGCAAATGGATCATAAGCTAACATCCATAACATTCAATCACATAGTGCTAGCATGCTGCTACTCATTCAAAGCATGCTATCATGAAATTACGAGTTCAAAGCTCCCCTACCTCGTAATCATGAGGTTTGTTGGCGAGCTCATGACAGTGGCGGCATCGGCGGCCAAAACTATTGCCTGGCTGAGAGAGCTATTGTCTCAAGAATTTTAGGAAGTGTCGGAAACAATCATGGCCAAACGGGGTGTCAAAAATCAATGCGGTAAAACCCGCGATCCACGGCGGCATACTAGGGCGGCCGGGAGAAATGTTGTGCCAACATAAGTGGCGGTGTGACCAGAAGTCAATGATGTACTCACTAAAGATTGGCCAGTGGCTAAGACATACTCAGCTGGCCACAAGACGTCAAAATCAGCAGTGGACAACACCCAAAGGCGACAATTTCGTGTCAACAAGGGCCCACGTACGGGCGGAGAGCGTGGGGCGATGCTCGAGGACAAAGGAGAGGTGGTGGAGGACTCCGATGTCAACTCCATTCGGTGGCAAAGCCAACCGATGGTCAAGTGGTGCGAATACGGTGCCTAAATCCAAAAGCACATGCGTGGCGACATGCACACGCAGCCAAAAAGGACCACTCTAGGGGGAGATGGGTCAGACGGTAGCAGCCCAAGGCCCACAAAAGGGCAATTGAGCTATGGCCAGGAAGTGGTGGCCGATTGAAGCGGTGACATCGCTACCCATAACCAATACATGTGGTGTGGGCGGCTGCGCATCTCGCATAGTATAGGGCAAACGCAAGCGGCCCATTCCGAGCGGAGTATAATCTGGCCAAATGGGGCTAACCCTCACTGTCACCGAGCCGGGCAGAGCCCACGATGGCCAAATGGCACACTGCTCGCCGATGACAACGACCCGAGACACACCTAAAGCGTTCAATAGGGCGGAGCAAATCAATAGGGTGAAGTGGGGTCAGAAACGGCAACCCCCTACTGACACTGGGTTGAGGTAGGCTAGACAGAGTCCGTCTGGTGGCCAGACGATGACCAAAAACATCGGTGTCTCAAAACAACATTATGGACAGTGAAATGAAATATATAACCAAAACCCGACCAAAGTACCGGTAGCTTATAGTGGAGCAAAGAAAGCATAGCGGTGGCTCTAGCCAGTTCCTATGGGTTCCTAGCGGCCAACTAAACATAAATCTAGTTGAGAGCGGCCGCAAACGACATCAAAATCGCACCCCCATGGCTCAAAAATGGGATTCGAAGGAGAGAAAAATTAAAGAAAAGTTTGGTACCTAGTGGAGGAGCGAAGAGGCCATAGCGGCGGTCATAGCTGTTACCTACGTACTCGTGGCGGTGAGGCAAAGAGGATCCTGACAAGAATCAACGGAATCAGACGAGAGAGGAGGGAGAATGGAGTGACCGGAAATAGGCTTGGGTTTTCTCATCTTACTGACGTAAATTTTTCTCTTTTGGAAGTCGCTCCTAGAATCTGGTCGACATATTAAACATTTATGCATAACTTCTTTTTAATTTTTCTATTTACATCCTTAACACGCGTTAACCTCCTGGTTACACATTAGAGCTCCAAAATTTACACAGTAAGCACGCAGCGAGGCCTGCGGCCTGCGATTAAGCCCCAAATTCAACTTTATAGATATAAATACTAAAAAAATACATAAATATGAATATATTAAAATGTTATATTTTCTTACTAAAAATGATTAAAAAATTAATAAAAAAATTATAAAAAAAATCAGAGACCTTACATTACTTGACAATGGGTGTACCAAAGATACAGTACTAGTGTAAAAGCGCATCACATAGGGAATACCAAGAAAGAGAGTACCACTGTAAAAGCGCATAGGGAATACCAAGAAAGAGACTACCAGTGTAAAAGCGAGTGCAAAGTAGCCCCATATGAAAAACGGCTTCACACCCATAGATAACATTTATAAAATAACTTACAAGTTGTTTATATGCATGAAATCTGACTAGGCATTCAACAACACAGCTTTTACTGCATGGTGGTCTACGGCAGGCAATTTCATACAATATTTGCTGTTGACAATCAGACAACACGTTCTTTTCTCCATCTGGGTCCAGTTACAGATAGAGGTACCATCATACTAAATAGCGGATCGTGTCTCCTTGTAGATCTCGAGTGAGAGTGACCCAGCTCCTGCTTTCCATATCTTGGACTGAGAACCGAAGATAAGAGTATGTCATCTGGGCCTCTCAGCTGGTAATTACATTCTTCCTCTCCCTGTAATCTCATCTCATGCTATCTTTGATCCTTATTCAGAAAATGCCATGGACGACTGCAAGAGCCTGTCGTTTCTCTTATTCATGTTTCTATCGCTGAAGTTCTTCGCCCTGCCCGGAGCTGTAGCTCAAAAACTGCATCCTGAGGAAGGTGAGTCCCCTCTGCCGAAATTTTTCTCTCTCTTTAAAACTAGGACTAAGAAATTTTCTGATTGCGTATTTACATGTTCTGTATTCATATATATTTTCTTCTCCGGCTTTGGGGAAATTGTGGGCACTGTCAGGAAGAACGGAAGCCTATGGCTTCTTTGTCTTGCTAGATAATGGAAGCTTTGAGAAGGCAATTTTTTTCAGATAAATACCCGCAATTTCTGTGGTCACTTTTAATTGCACATTTGGGATATAGAAGGAGATGAGCTACAGTGTAGTCCTAAAAGATTGAATAGGAGCACCTTTTTTATCATAAAAATCCCCCGTGTAAGTTATCTATCAGTCACAAATTCGTAAAACAGTGTACATAGTGAATTTGACCAGACGTCCTGCTTTAGATGTACCATTTTTTTTAAGACCAATTTGAATATGCCAAATGCATTTAGATTTACCTGCTTTTTTGTTTTTTTGTGGTGTTGGCACCCCTAGTCTAAGGAAGTAGTCCAATCTCAGCCGCCATGTAAGAGGCTTACAGCCTACCATTCAAAGTAATAGCCGACAAAGTTGTAAGTTCTCAAGATCATGGACGGAACATGAAAGAAAGAAAAAAAAAATTAATCAACGAATTTGTTCAATTAAATTTTAATTGGATAGAAAATGTCGATCTTAAACTTTGCATGCGGTTTATATTCTCTTCAATTAAAATTCAGTTGAAGGATTTTATTTATTAGGTGTACATCAATATTCTGAAAGGAATATGATGGGGACACTGTGGTTCCATATTATCAAAACGAAATAGGACACTTATTCTGAGAGGGGGCTCATGTTGACTGCGATGCCCATTGTTTAGCACTGATGTTTTGTGATGATAGCCCATTGTTTATGATTGATGATGTTAAGGTCGCTTGCTCCTCACTAACTTTTCATTCCTTGGTAATGAAAAGCATTATTAAACTTTTTTTGAATAGTTACTTGTCTAAATTCTGATAAGTAAAAATTATAGATATCAATAACTGCGTGATTTGTTTAACAGTGGAAGCTTTTACCCAAATAGCAACCAAATTGGGTATCAGAAACTGGGATGGGAGTATGAATCCCTGTGATCAACAGACCAATAATAGAAATATCACTTGCAACTGTTCTTACCCGAATTCCACCTTTTGTCATATCACAAGCATGTAAGCACTTCTGTTACACAAGCAACAATTTTTTCTTCTTAATTTTACTATCAACAACAAGAGAAAAGAAAAATTGACTTTTATCCTAAGCAGCTGCTTCTGATGATGGAAGTTTTTTCCCCTTTTCTTGAATGATTTTTGTTTGAACTACTTTACAGAGTTCTCGGAAGTCAGAACTTGACTGGGGTGCTGCCTAAAGAATTTGCTAACCTCACCTATCTTGAGAACCTGTAAATTCTTGACTCTCCTCAATTCACATGTAACAGTTGTAATCATAGTAATAGCAGTAACAGAGGCCCTGTTTCTATTTGATAGTTCTTACAACGAAAGCCACTGAACGCTGAAAAGCATCTGAACGGCTACCACTTTGGAAGGACAGGGTAATCATTCAGACAAAAAGTGTGAAATGTCTGATACAGTCAGGCATTTATACAGTTTTCAGCTGTATCAAACGCGCTGAAAAGAGCATCATTTGAGTCTACTGATGCTCTCAAATGCCTTAAAATGTGGTTTTTCAGCGTTGTGAGGCGTTCAAAGTTATCAATTAGTTCCTCACTAATAAGTAGCGTCAGCAACATTGTTGTAAAAAGTGTCTGGATTTGAAAAAAATCTGTGACCCACAAAGTGTGTCTGATTTGCACACTTTGTACACTGGATTGTTCTTAATGGGACAGCTTTAGGAAGTAAAAAGTCATACTTTTTCTCATGTTTTACAATTCACTCTTTCTATGAAAGAGGGAGTACATACTGTCTTTTACTGATTTTGCTGTTGTTATTGATTTGATAAAACTGTTGTTGTTGATGATGATGACAACGAATTGCCATTGGTCAGAGATCTTAACCGCAATGTCCTCCACGGAACAATCCCTGCCACCCAATGGGCTTCTCTCCCTCTTATATCCATGTAAACTTCCCTTGCTTCTTGTTCTAGTGATCAAATTACGAAAGTTTTTCCATTCACAACTTTGTTTTGTGACAGATCCATTCAGGGGAAATTACGAAAGTTTTTTCCATTCACCACTCTCGAAATTCTGTACGTAACCAAACTTGCCTTAATCGCACTAATTAAGCATAATTGTACTGAAGTAGTTGTTACGCGAAGAATCCGACCTTACTTTGGCTTATGCAGAAACTTCGAAGACAACTTGTTGGAAGGACATATCCCCCCTGAACTTGGTAACTTAACTAATTTACGGAGACTGTAAGACATCCTTCTCCTTTCATCCCTCTCAATTCTCCTAAGGATGATGGATTCTGCTTTTTGCCAAGAGGCATTACTGCTCAGATAACTAAGCTTTTCTCATTGATTGATATATGCAGCTTTGTATCTGGGAATAACCTCTCTGGAGTCATACCAGCAACGTTTAGCAAGCTAACAAACATGCAGTACTTGTATGTTTGTGTTTTTCAAACTTGAGGACTAATTTCACTTCTCACCTTTGGTTAAGATCCTTAATTGCTTCATTGTGCTCAACAGCTTGATGGATGGGAATCCATTAACCGGACAAATTCCTGATTTTGTTAAAAACTGGAAAGAGCTCCAAAGATTGTAAGCCTATATCCACCTCAGCCAATTGGATTTTTTTCCATGAACGCTTGCATTTAATTGTATTTTTGTACAAATTGCAGTGACATGCAAGGCACGTCCATGGTTGGGCCAATCCCTTCTGCCTTCTCTCTTTTGGAAAACCTGGTTCAATTGTAAGAACGAGAAACTAGTTACATCTTAAATTCAGCAACGAGCAAGATGACCTAGATTCCAGCATTTTTAACTAGGAACATGTTGCTTTATTTTTTTCCCAGGAGGATATCTGATTTGAAGGGACCGGCTAGCATGAGTTTTCCATCTTGGGAAAACATGATTGCCATAAAAATGTTGTGAGTGTTCTGGATGTGGTATCTGCTGCTAGGAGATGCATTTTAATACATTGATGTTGGTTTTCGGATGTGCTACAGGGTTCTACGGAACTGTCATATTTCTGGTGAAATTCCACCCTATATTGGGAGCAACATGAATACCTTGAGTCAACTCTAAGTCTTTCTTTGCCATTAAAAAACGAACAGAGAACACCTGAATGTCGCTTATGGCCCGCTACCAATTTTTTATTAAAACGTAAACAATCCGAGTGAATTGGGATTTAAGACTATACTTGTTTCAGTCTGGCTACTTGAATCAAACTTTCAAGCTTCATGACCTAACTTAGATCGGAGTAAGCTTGGCACATTGTAACTAGGCTTGACGGTATTATGGGAAAGTTCTCTAGGGTACTTATGAGTGTAAGCTTGGCTAGGTTTTAGATAAGTTCCACTACTTACATCTTATTTACAACTTCTTTTCTATCTATTGAAGGGGAAAGATCTACTTGCAAAGTGTCTAACAAAGGAAAGATTTCGCTAGGTGAATGTGGCTATTTGTAATCCATTCAATTCCTGCGTCCCCCAAAGAAAACATAAAAAAAAAGGTGTTTTTTTTTTCACTTCAGTACTCCATGATCAAGTTTGACGATCTCGAACTTCTGCATGATGAGGATGGCCGCCCCCACCCGAAGGCTACGGAAGAGGACCGAGTTGAGGGAGTAGTAGAGCATTAGGTCCCCTCTGTGCAGGTAGAGGCTGGGGTTGTCGTCGTCCAGTTGTTGGGCCACATAGGTGACCTGTCCCCAGCATCACCTCCTTGGGTGGCCCCGTCTGAGTAAGCAGTGCCACCATGTTATCCGGATTGATCTCCACGCTCAGAAGCTCTTCCTCGTTGGCCCCATACAGCTCCCAAAAGTGCAAGCAGCCTGCAGGGTAGACGATCTTCACATTGTGGTCCTCCGCAAGGTCCCGCACCTTGTCGACATGACATGCTTGGTGACGATGAGGTGGACATTGCAAACTCGTGCCTGCTTGGCGATCTCCCGCTAGGTGTAGAAGGGGTTGGCAGCGGTAGGACGCACCTCGGAAGGAGAAGATGAACTTAGGGTAGTTGTGAAGGACCATATCCTGAGACAAGGATGTTTTTTAGACCGCCACGAGGGAGAACGAGGAGATGGTTTGTAGCTACAAGGGGAACTACAGCAAAGCACTAGGGTGAGAGAGGGAGAGGGTACGAAGGGAGAGTAGGGCTGAGTCTCTCTTCCCGCAAAGGGAGAGAGGGGCAGCTGAGAGAAAGGGACTGTGAGGGAGCGGGCCAGAAGTCCCCTTCTAGGTCATCCCTCTTTTATGTTGGGCTTAGGCTTAAAGCCCAAGACTTATCTGGGCGGGTTTTATTTTAGTTGTGTCTCATTATATAAGCTCAAGTTCACGAGCTTACGAAGGTTGTGCACATCTTTCATGGTCATGTCTACAGGGAGATTGATTTGTTCAACACTTTGCATTTGTGACCTTAAATAACTTTTATTATCATCAAGTCAATGCTAATACGCTAGTTTAGTATAGCTAAATATAGGATTTGTATTACCCTTTTTTTACATATTTCTTTTCATGTATTTAAGTATTTATTTATATTTATTATACAAGTAAAATGGGTCATAACTCTTTTAATCAACTAACAGATGGCCCTAAAAAAACTTATTTCAAAAACATAGGTTAAAATATACTCAGTCACCCCATCGATGCATCGGTGTCAATGCTGATGGTCATTTACATTTTCATCAATGCATCGGTCCCTACTAATAGTGAGAAGGCAATTTTGAGCCTTACTCACTAATGTCGTCATTAATGTGTTTGATTCCTAATTATGCCAAATATAACACAAACATATCCCTATATATTGATGCTAGAATATGTCATCTTTTCCTATCCATTGGCATCCTGCCAATAGGTAAGTGAAGCTGTCGGCGACTAGTATAGAAAAATAAACAAATTTTTATACTATCGTCCTTTGTAAAAGCTTGTTACACTAAAACAATTAATTCATTAAATTGAGTCAAAGTTTAGGGTTATATAAGTGCATAAATAGATGTATTCTTACAAGGTTAAATCTAAAAAGATTGTCTTTGTGTAACTATCACAATGATTATAAAATAGGAAAATTAAAGAAAAATTGAGAGGGAGAGTAAAAGAATATTGAGATAATAAAAATGTTAAGATGGAATTTAATAATATAAGATACTAATATATTAAAGATTATTGTAACACCTAGTGATGTTTATCATTAGTAATGTTATCTAGGTTAAAATCGAATGAAGTTTCTATCTAACTAGAAGATGTGAACATTAAATGCAGAAATAAAGATTAGAAATGCTCTTGATAAATGAAGTATTAAAAAAATTATTTCTTCAAGAGTTTTATGTATCAAAACCACCAAAGATCGAGTAGGAGAATCTTTAAGCATTTTATGTATTAAGATCACAAAGAGATAAGAAGAAGAACAATATTAAATAAATATCACTTTATATAATTAATACTTACTTAAAACTATTGATGAATTATGAATATAACTTCATTAAATTGTTACAAATTACCTCTAGCCTTAGCTAAAGGGCTTAACAAGTCATTACAGTAAAATTTAACTACAAAAGTTATAAAAAAAGAGAAGAAAAATAAGAAAAAAGAGCTTCAAATTGGAGGAGACAATATCTCTCCCGCACACCCTTTTTTTATAGAAGTAGAGGAGGTTGCTTCAAAGAGAAATATTCAATCACATCGTTTGATTGCTTTTTAATTGATTACTTAATTGGTTGTTTTTTTGACAATAATTAGATTTTAAATCAATCAAATAAATTAAAATTTTATATAGTAAATATGTATCTTTTAATATTTTATAATTATCTAATTAGCCTCATTATTTTTCCTTATATTTATCAATCACAACGATAGAAAAAATCCACCATATATTGACCTCAAGTTGATTGACTAGCTGTCACTTTACATGTCTAATTTGACTCATAAATATTTGGAATTATGAATTACGGATTGTAGATACAAAAAACACATTTCCAATGACACCAAAATCTTGTCAATTCAATTTTTTCATAAACAAATATGACAGAAATATTAAAGTTGTATCAATTTGTCTAAATCAGCTCATTCTCAAATTTGGTTCTTGTGATGTAAATTTAAAATTCAATGGGTCCACGTGGTTGTGTTCAACTATTGCATACACATTTAGACCATTAAGAGCCCAGTTTTGACCCTTAAATAGCTTCAAATAGTTGAGCTACACTTCTTCCACTTGGATCTTGTCAAAGCTTATTTATACATATAAACACAATAAAGGTTCAACTTACCTATTCAAAATATAAATAGCCTAAGTAACTAATGAATTAACACAAAATAAAATTATAATTCAAGATTTGAAAATCTTTAATTTAATATTATTTTAATACATAAAAATTCTTTAAAAATTTTAATAGTCATTAATAAATATAGATTCATACATAAAATCCTATATTCATGTCTTTGACAAAATACTTGTCATGAATAGTGTAATATAAAAATTCAACTAATATTTTCATATCAATAATCACATAACTATTCCATTGAAGTATCTAAAAATGCAACCATAATCCATGTTTATTGGGTTAAGCCACCAACCCTACCATCTTGCTTTACTTGCTTCTAGTGATGCAACCTTTTTCATGAACCAAATATACTTTCCCGCATGCATTTTTGATCACTCCTTATAGAGTTTGTTATCTACCTTACTTCTTTTGGTCCTAGTTCACCCTTGGCCTTCTCCCTTTTAATTTTGAGAAGAAATAAAAGTTTAAGAAGTGTCAAAGGGTATTTATAAGTGAGAACGAATTGAATTATTATACATAAGTGTCAAACTGGTTGGTTTCTCAATCTATTGGCATAATTGCCTTGCCATTTTGACAAACTTATCAACGCTTTGGTGACAATTGACAATAAGAATTAATTTTCACTGACACCACCATCAATGCATTTGTGGGTTACAGTCTGTATGATAGGCTAATCTTCAAATATCCATAACTTTCTTATCCGAACTTTGATTCTTGCATTTTTAGTGGCATTTAAAATTTCTTTTTATGTACTCTTTGATAGGTATTAGACCTTAATTTTATTAATTATAAAAGTTATTATACTAAAAATATTTAAGGATCAAACTCACTATTTTCTACATGGCCAGAGTTTAGAAACTTAGGAAATAATTAGATAGTTCATCACATTTGTGTCATTTCCTTTAGCAGTGCACATTATATGGGAAAATATACTCTTTAAATTTGCATGTGTCAAGTATTTTGTGAGTTGCCTTGACTTTGCATATTTGAAATACCTAGTCACCTAAGTGTTAAAACAAAATATCATTAAGTTTGTCACATCATAAGTAATCACAATAGGGGGTTTAAGATGGTATTTATACACTGAACCCCACTAAGGGTTCGATTAAGGCATATTTAAGGACCTCCTCAAAAGGACCTTTAGGCTATAAGACTTAGCCTACTAATTGGCCCTAAACTCAATAATTATAATATATTAAATAGCTAGAACCAACTCAATAGCCAACAAGGTTCTATTAGGGTTAAAACAAGGTTCTATTAGGGTTAAGGGCGGGTGATGGATATAAGAAGAGGGCATGAGGTTAGTATATATGTTTTATATGCCAAATGGGTTATTGTTAACATATATGGAAAAAGTTTTTTCTATAATTGGTCCATTAAGAAAATGATTGAATAAAATTATCTCCTTATTTCCTTGATGAATAAATTTGATACTTTGATTTAACTTCTTAGCGTTACAATATAGATAATAGAGTAGGTACCGTTGGTAGCCCCACTCGCATATTAATCGGGGCCCTACATGCATGGACTAAATTGGGTTGTAGCCACTGAATCTCCCTATATCTCCTGGGAGTCCAGTAGCGGCCTTCGTGGTTGATCTCGCCCTTCTAAAACAAGTACATCTAGTATCTTTGAACCTCTTTCTCTGCTTATGCTAAAGTTGGGCCCCACCTATGGGGAGATGAGAATGTCAGTGATGATGAGGAGGAATTGTTTAATTCCTTTGACCCAATTCTCTCGTTTAATCCATTAAAACCAATTCTCTTGCCTGCAATTCTTCACAAACTGATATGATCCTACTCTACCACTGCACGCGGTTTTATCATCCGGTAAATAAGTGTAACAATCCTTCATAAGTTCCATGGAAATAACGATTTGACTCACTGAAAACATTTGTCTTATATTCTAAAGGCATTGCTCAATTAATTGACATGAAAAAGCAATGATCTTGTAAACAGAAAGCTCACAACTTCTCTCAAAAGAAAAACTCAGGGTTTCTCAAACGAAAGCAAAGTGAATCTCTCTCTCCCATAATCCTAGGCATTTATTTATAGGTTCTTAAAGACTAAAATTTGTATGTTCTTGAATATGGCAAACAGCACCATTGGACCGTGGACGATAATGATCGATCACAAACTATCCCATAAACGGTTGTGAAGCCTCCGAATGATGTCGATCGTTTTTTACCTGCCCACTATGATATTGTGAACATCTTTTGGACGATAACAATCAATTGTAATTACAATTTTTTCAGTATTTCAAAACTGTGTCCATATTTCAATATATACTTTTTAATCTTCATAAGCTTCTTTTTCATGTTATTATTTCCAAAGACGACTCCGTGCATCTACTCAACCTTCTAGATTAAAGTTACACACATATATAACATGGTTATATTCATCAGATAAGCTAATTACACTCATTTTTTTGCTTACATTATTGCATTAATTCTTTATATCTCTGACAGAGACTTAAGCTTTAACAACTTGACTGGTAACATCCCGAGCAGCTTCCAACAACTGTCCAACTTGAAGAGCATGTGAGTATTCCCCAAAGTTTTACATAGAAAAATTTGGCTTGCGGTTATCCCTTCCACATTGGTTCTGTATTATAACTAGCGGTAAATGGGTCAAATTGCATGCAGGTACCTTGCTAACAATCAGCGGACAGGAGACATTCCCAGCTGGGTCCTTAGCAGCTCGGTATCTTGGTCAGTGCTGCTGTTCATGAACATAATCTCTCTCTCTCTCTCTCGCTCCCTCTCTCGCTTGTTCTCTATACAGTGGGAATTCTTATTTGAGAAATATAATTGTATGAGCAAGTAGAATGAGCAATAACTTCTCCGGGTCACCTCCACCATCATCTTGTGCTCCAGGAAACCTGTAAGACTTCCAATTCTACTGCTTCCTTCTTTGATTGTTCTATATTGTTATTATGTCCTCTGTCCATTCGATAACCTTAATGAGTTTTCCCTTTCAGGAATTTGGCTGCGAGTTACTCCGCCACAAATGACAGCTCGTAAGCTTTTCCTCCTCCAATTTATGGCTTTGAACACTAGACCCATAAACGATATTGTAAATATATATTGTCAAATTGGCATTGTTCGGCCTTCCTTTCATTTATCATGGATTTGATGCCGAAAGAAAATGGTCATCCATTTGCAAAATTATCATGTGTAACCCTTTTTTATCACATGATTAGTATATAACAAATCTTTTTCTTCTTGAAACCTGGCTGACTATATCATACATTTTTTCATGAAGAGTTCCTGTCTGCTTAAGAAGGAACCTCCCCTGTTCTGGTAAAGCAAAATGTAAGTGTGATGATTTTCTAAAACATGTAATTATTGCTCGCAGAGAATCATCCAAAACTTGAGTCAAAATCATCTGATTTTGCAGACTATTCCTTGTTTATAAATTGTGGTGGGAGTGAGGAGACTATCGGCAAGGACAAATACGACAGTGACTCATTCTATCCGGGAGGTTCAACTTTTTTCACGACTAAAAGATGGGCCTATAGCTGCATGGGGACTTACATGGACACCTTCAGTACCGCCTACATCGCTACAAACTCTTCACCGCTAACCATGGCTAATCCATCATTATACATGACAGCTCGTAACTCCCCCATCTCCCTCACCTACTATGGCTTCTGTTTGCAAAAGGGCAACTATTCTGTTCAACTCCACTTCGCGGAAATTGTCTTCACAAATGATTCCACCTTCAGAAGTGTGGGGAGGCGTGTATTCGATGTATACATCCAGGTAGTTGATTAGCTATTGGATTCTTCCATTATGTAATTAAGCTCTTTCATCTACACTGAAATGCTTGATATATTGTTCTTGAGAGTCCTACAAACCTGATTTTAATAAGTAAATCCTTTGAGGAAATATTATAAGCTTGTTAATTAGGGGGTGTAAGTTCCCCAAGGGCTTAAATCAAATTCAGCACTGCTGTACCCTGAAATGTCTAGCTGATTGGAAGGGCTAACAATGTAAATCAATGCTCCACCGCAGTCGCAGACTTATTTAGGCTCTACAAGGGAACATAACCATAATGGATATATAAATATATCGCCTAGGAACTCACTCAATGATACCATGTTACTGTAATTTGTCAGTACTGTCCCTATGAGCTTAAAGTTTTAAGTGTACAACAGTTTACGCAGGTATATTAGTATACTGTAATGGTATTTGATAATGTTTTACCCAAGCTAGATTGAGTTACGCTTGAGTTGAAACTTGACACAAAAAAATGCAAAAGATAGTTCAATTTTATTGTGGTTGGCTCAGATCAAATTTGGCTTGAATGGTGGTTGATCAGACATTGAGTTAGCCCAAGTTCAGATCCGTCAGCATTTTAGCACTTACGACATCCAAACTGGCTCTAAAGAAAATGTAAACCTGGCTTTAAAGCACTTGGCTGCTTGGTATGATTTGATTGCTATATTGCTTGGTTCTTGACATGGAATGGAATCATAATTAGAATGAATAACTATGTTCCATATTTACTAAGTGTTGATGACTGTAAGCTCTACATGCACATCTTATGGTTTATGTCTTCCGATCTCCCACTACCCGTGTTGCTTTGGATTTCTTGCAGAGTAGAAGAGTTCTAACAGACTTTAACATTGAAGATGAAGCTGGTGGAACTGGTCGAGAAGTTGTTATGAATTTTACAGCAGAGGTTACTGATCATACATTGCAGATTCACCTATACTGGGCAGGCAAAGGCACTGTGACCGTTCCTACCAGAGTCATTTATGGACCTCTTATATCAGCCATTACAGTGACCCCAAGTAAGAATATTTAACTATCCATTAAATTCCCTTATGAGCTTTTCTAAGTCCCCAGTAGAATTTCTGGTTGATCACATTTCCTGTAGAATTCAAACCTGATTTGGATCCCAAGAAGCTCTCCATTGGTGCTATTGTTGGCATCATAGTGGCCTGCTGTATGACTACTATCTTGTTCCTCTTCATTCTCTGGGCATTGGGCTGTTTCCGGAAAAAGGATCATCTTCCAGCAGGTGAGCTTTTCAAATTATCCAGAATAGAAATTTGAAAAAATTTATAACATGGAATTATGAGGAAGTAATTTCTATGGCTAGAAACAACAAAATGTTTAGAGAAATTAATATATACACATTACTGTTATGTGCATAGTTTTCAGATAGGAAGTACATCTATAGCTTGCTTCAATGTCCATGACTGCTTATTATCAGATATTTTTGTGTTTCTCTTTGGGCAGAACTCAGTGGTCTTGAGTTGCAGACGGGACATTTTAGGTTAACACACATAAAAGCTGCTACAAACAACTTCAGTGCAGCAAATAAGATAGGCGAAGGTGGATTTGGACCAGTTTATAAGGCAAGTAGTTCTTAGTTCACTATTTTACTGCTGCTCCAAAATTTATTAAGTTTTGCACAAAGAAAAAAATGAACAATTGACTCAAAAGTGCATTTAATTGTATCAGGGTACACACTCTCCGATGGAACAGTGATTGCTGTAAAGCAGCTCTCTTCTAAATCAAAGCAAGGCAACCATGAGTTCTTAAATGAGATAAGCATGATTTCTGCAGTTCAACATCCAAATCTTGTCAAACTTTATGGATGTTGTGTGGAAGGAAATCAGCTATTGTTGCTATATGAATTTATGGAAAATAATAGTCTTGCTAATGCACTCTTTGGTAAGCCCATTACTTCCAAGTGCCACATTAGTGAGTATTAATTGTTTAATTCTCTCTTTGAACTCTCCTTCAGTCAAAATTTGTGAGTATTAATTGTTTCACTCTAGGTCGAGAACAGGGTAAGTTACAACTTGACTGGGAAACAAGATACCAGATTTGCCTCGGCATAGCAAGGGGTTTGGCTTATCTTCATGAAGGATCGAGGCTGAAAATTGTACACAGGGACATTAAAGCAACCAATATTCTACTTGATAAGGATCTAAATGCAAAAATATCTGATTTTGGTCTTGCTAAACTTGATGATCTTCAGAATACCCATGTTAGCACTCGAATCGCTGGGACATTGTGAGTTTGTCCTTTCTCTTTTCAAAATATGGATGACACCCCAATGTTGATTAATCATCAGTAGTGCACAACATTTTCTTCTGTAATTTCTATATATTTCTACTAAAATTTTAAGTTGAAAGAATGCTGATAATCAACTGCTATGTTCGTATTAGGTGCATTCAATCTGGGACATACTATAACCACTTGAGCAATTTTTCCACTGGCATTGCTCCCATAAGCTGTTAGTGTTCTCTGATATGTCTAAAATACACAATTTTGCAGAGGATACATGGCTCCAGAGTATGCACTATGGGGTCGCTTGACCGAAAAGGCTGATGTTTACAGCTTTGGAGTTGTCCTGTTGGAGATCGTTTGTGGAAAGAGCAACACAAATTTCATTCCTAAAGAACAATTTGTCCATCTTCTTGGTTGGGTAACCTAATATTTGACCACCAGAAAGAGATAGATTATGGTCCTTTATGTTTTTTATTTTTAATGCTACTTGGGTAAAACCATACATATGGTGCCATATGCCTGTGATTTCATGAGATCATTTACTATCATCACTTGAACTTGTTAATTAAATTCATGTTGACATTACTATATTATATGTATGTACTTGTAGGCCTACGTCCTCAAAGAGGAGGGTGATCTTCTAGACCTTGTAGATTCACACCTTGGGTCTGACTACTCAAAGGAAGAGGCAAAGAGACTACTCAATCTGGCTCTCTTGTGCACCGATTCGTCGCCTACTCTCCGGCCTGCAATGTCAGCTGTGGTGAGCATGCTTGAGAGTAAGGCAGCTGTTGGAAATCTGGGATTTGTTGAACTTGGTAAGTCATCAGCAGAGGCAATCTACTCTTCTTCTGAAGCCTTATCAACGATACCTCAGGGAAATGACGAAAGTGAGGTGCACAGCAGAAGGAATTCAAGCGGTGGACCTTCCAGTGATTCCACTATGTCCTTTGAGAATAAAGAAGAAAAACACAGTTCTAACTCTTCATCAAATAGGATCATC
The DNA here is from genome assembly GCA_035235625.1 of Saururus chinensis. Lineage (NCBI taxonomy): Eukaryota > Viridiplantae > Streptophyta > Magnoliopsida > Piperales > Saururaceae > Saururus > Saururus chinensis. The sequence goes on along the minus strand of CP141144.1, from coordinate 37,153,002 downwards.
CCTGATCTTATTGATATGAGAGCAAGTTAAGATTGCAATCAACAATTTTCTACGCATGGTTTTCCCAAGAGTAACCCAATGCCCTGTAACATATTAGCAAACTAGTGAAAATGGACGTGCAAAATACATGTGAGAGAGACCCCAAAATTCGTTTGTCTAAAGATTTAGTTGGGATATGAGCGTGATTCCACTGAGTATGGTTTTTCTTAAAATTGGTAACAATTTTTTGGAACAACTTTGCAGGAATTTTGTTAACCAAATTGCGGGAGAGGTTTAGTAAAAATTTGCGGAAATTATATTTGAAGCAAGCACTTCTAAATTTGATAGGCTTCTAAATGGAGAGCATTCTTGGTGTAAGACTTGAAATTGAAGGGCAGTTTTGGTACAACACTTAATTTTAACCCTCTTGTCTGTGTTCATTTTACTCACTCTTTATCTTTGAAGGGCAGTTTATGGTTTGTTTTCTTGGCTTTTGGTTTTTTTCTCTTCAATTAATGATCATTCCCTGACTCCCTCCACTAGAATTCCCTTCCCTTCATCACCTCTCTTTCCTTCCTCTACTCCCTTCTCTTCTTGTACGTGTCTGTTTTAGTCACCCTCTTCCTTTTCCATGTTCTACATGACCATCTTTGTTAGATTTGTTTGTTTGGGCGTGTGTTTTCTTCTCTTCTACTACTGATCATAAGTCTGAATATCCATTTGGGCAAGTCACTTGGTGAGGAAATTTTTCCACTCACTGACCATCTTCACCAAGGACATGCAGGGGGTCAGAGTGGAGATCCTTGTTTTTGCCCATCCTTTCTCTCATCATGTCACGACCTGAGCCTTGAAAAGGGTCCATAGACTGCCAACACCATCGGAGTGCACCTGAGCTTAAATTGTAACAATACAATAACATATATAATAAGGGATAAAGAATTTAAATCTGAAACTTGAATGACTTTTATTGAATCAAATCAAAAGAGTTTCACCCAAGGGTGTTCATCTGCAGCTACAAGGCAAATACTTGACCTACTCAAAAGCATTAAAATCAAACTACTCCTAAATTCTATGCTCAACCCTTGAACGGAACTCTACTCTTCCTTGACGTTCCTATGCATCCAAATCTGCAAACAAACCTGCACGCAAAAGTACACCCGGTGGAACGGACATTTCACCCGTGAGCCAAATCTCTGTGATAATACCTCAAATAGAACATATCTTGTAATCTAGCATTCACTAAACATACAATGACAAAGATTCACATTCAAACTCAGCATAGTATATCTACACATAACCATCATATATGCATGATCATTTTAATTCAACATTCACATAATCATTCATTGTAACATAAGTTTGCATAATCACCATATGCCTCGTAAAACATAATATACACACAGCCTATTCTCCATATTACCTAGAGAATTTATCTGTGATCCGTGAGTTGAGTTTGTGCAAAAACGCTGTGAGTGGTCATACGCGTGCACTCGTAATGACCCGTGAAAAACCGAGAGAGAACTGCCAAAGGCTGGGGTCCACCCTCATCCCTACGTGGCACCTGGGTAAAATTTATTATCTTGTTTCTGAAGTTAAGGCCCTACACCCTGACCTTAACTCCCCTTGTTCAACCTCTCTCTCAGGTTGGTTCTTAATTCCTGTTCTACCATTTATGCAATACGACACTCTCACATGCCCATAAGATGAGAAAATGGATTCTATACAATTCCAATAAAAACGCCAACTTTCATGATTCATCCATATCATCTATTTAACTCATCAATCTATCGTAACATATATATGCACTATTTACCCATAGTTGGTAATTGACCCAATTCATTACAACTTGCAAAGAGCAGCAATTATACATATACATATCTATATCAAACAGTCAACATTTTGCATCTCCCTTGAGTATAACCTGTAACATCCTATAATTAAATCACAACCTACACATATGACTGTTGTTGCACAAAATACATCTCTACTTCATATTATAATTCCAATATAGCACAATTCATATAGATGAATCAAAACATCTAACTAACAATAGAACCATGCATACATTCACAACCCTTTTTATATCTCAAACGTTAAACAACATATTCCATACGTTAGACAATACCTCTTAATCCACTCAGCTTGTATCTCTAACATTAATCATGCTTGTATTTAATATAGAACATATCATAAATATTGCACATACATCACCCATATATTGAATATTTCACAACAAACCTAGCATAAAGAATTTGTCTCACACATGCATATATAACCAAAATAAATCAACGATTCATGCTAAAAGACAAGCCATGTTATAGGTGAGGGTTCTCACCTAAGCCTATTCCAAAGCCTACTCCAAAGCTTACTCCCAAAAGCTAATCTTCTCCTCTAAAACCTAACATAACAACCCAAAACAAAGTTCTAATTAAAGGCTGAGAATAATAAATTACAAATGCATAAAATTGAGGAAGGAAAGACATGATTTTGGGCACTTTTACTTCTTCAAAAACTGCTGTGAATAGCAATTCCGAAATTAGAGTATGAGTGGCCGAACCCAAAACAGGGAGGAAGATACAAAATTCCACCCAAAGGTTTACCTTTCTTGCTTTCCCCTTGCAGCCCAGCCCTCTCATTGTCCAAAACCACCCTCACGACCGTCGCTGGCCACCAGAATCCTCCTTGAGTGGTGCTGCCCGCCGGAGAAGAGGAAGGGAAAAGTGGGTTGGCTAGGGCACAAGTGGAGAGGGGAGATGGGCTGTGAGAGAGGACACGCTGAGAGAGGGAAAAACGTTGAGAGAGGGAGATGCAGGGAGAGAGAGATGCAGGGAGAAGATGAGGGAGAGAAAGAGGTCTGCTTGGAGAGGGAGGATGGGATCTGTCCCTCCTCTTCAAGGCGGTTTGGGATGGGGGAGGATGAGTCCTCTCCTCCCCCGTAACTTCAAAATGCAGGGACGGGTTCTGGTCTGGTTTGACCCAAACCCGAACCCGGTCTATCTTTAAAACAGAAAAAAAAAACAACGTGGAACTTACACATCATCCTGCCTAAGCTTGGTGTTTGTTTCCCCTACTCCAGTTGTGACATCCAAGTTCAGACTCCCTTTGCCTTTCCAGTGTTCGTGATGGCATTCTTTTGTAATTAAGTGGTATCTAGCTGATATGATAGAGACATCCCTAGAGATTTACACTAGCAAATCTGTCACGAATGTTCTTCTCCTTGTGCCTTTGTGATTAGTATTTACTTTTGTTATGGCTGTTGTTATGCGTAGTTTGATGGTTTCTTATTTCTTACTGTTTATGTTATATTATTCTTATTTCTACCTTGTATATAGATCGCTACTAACCACCTATTAAGTGTGACTTCAAATGTTTTGTGGTTGACTATTTAGATGACTTAGTCAATGAAGTTCTCCCCCTTACCCTAATAAGAGAAGCTCTCAAAACGACTTTCTTATACCCTACCCATTTTTAGAGGAGGCTCACAGCCAACTAGCAGTTGCTAGTGTCCCCGATTCTTCTTCGAAGAGGCTTTAGATTGATACTCTGCCTATCTCGATCGTCCCACCGCTTAAGCCCTATATTGAGTCACCACCTATGCTTGAATTAAAGAACCTACCTAGCTCTCTTAAGTATGCCTTCTTGAACCCAAGGATACTCTCCCAGTGATTATTTCCTCTCACTTGACTGGTGACTAAGAGAGTTAATTACTCACTGTCCTTGTCACACATAGGAGAGCTATAGGATGGACCGTAGTTGACCTTAGGGGGATTGACCCATCTATTTATATGCATATAATCCACCGAGAGGACAAGGTCAAATCCTTGAGAGGAGGACAACAGAGGCTAAACCCTAACATGTAGGAGGTTGTCATGAAAGAGATCATCAAGCTTTTAGATGAGGGTATCATCTACCCCATCTCTGATAGTGAGTAGGTGAGCCCCACACATGTTGTTCCCAAGAAGTCTGGACTCACTATCAAGCCAAATTCGTCAAGGGAGTTTGTCCCTACTTGGGAAACCACATGGTAGAGAGTGTGCATAGATTATCAGAAGTTGAATCTCATGACCTAAACGGATCACTTTCCCTTGTCATTCATTGACCAAATCTTAGAGAAACTAGCAGGTAACGACTTCTATTGTTTTCTAGTTGGCACTCAAGTATAACAAAGTACTTGTGTTTCTAGAGGATCAGCAGAAGGCCACCTTCACCTGTCCATTTTATTACATTTTCTTATAAACATATGTCATTTAGTTTTTGTAATTCTCTTCCCATGTTTCAATGTTGCATGATGTCCATGTTTTCCAATATGATCTATAAATTTTTTGAAGTTTTTATGGTCAATTTTTTAGTTTTTGCTGCCTCGTGTGATGAGTGTCTCCATAATTTATCCCTTGTGCTTAAACGATGCGAGGAGACCAATTTTGTTTTGAGTTGGGTGAAGAGCCATTTTATGGTTTAAGAGGGAATCATATTACGTCATATTATTTTCAAATGTGGTATTGAAATAGACAAGGCCAAAATTGACTTTATAGCCAACCTACCTTCCCCACGATGGTGAGACAAGTTCGTTCCTTTCTTGGCCATTCTGGTTTCTATAGGCGTTTCATCAAGGACTTTACTAAGATTTCTTGCCCATCATGTCATATGTTGGTTCAAGACGTATCTTTTGATTTTTATGATGCACATATGAAAACTTTCACCAAGCTTCATACACTCCTCTCTACCACCCTTATCATTCAACCCCCCAAATACTCCCTACCCTTTGAGATTATGTGTGATGCCTACGACTATATTGTGGGTGCAGTCCTTGGCCAAAGAATGAACGAAGTCCCCTATGTCATTTACTATGCTAGTAAGACCCTTTCTGATGCCAAATTGAACTCCACCACCATGAAAAATGAACTTCTAGTTGTTGTCTATGTCGTTGATAAATTCTGATCGTACCGCTTAGGGTTCAAAATATTTTATTTTTTGACCATGCAGCCTTATACTGCTTTCTTTCTAAGAAGGACACCAAGTCTAAGCTCATTCAATGGATTTTGCTCCTCTAAGAGTTTGATTATAAAATTAAGGACAAGAAGGGTGTTGAGAATGTTGTGGCTAATCATTTGTCTTGGATCTTACTTGAGGAACCTTTAATCCCTAAACCACTTCATGATTCTTTCCCTGATGAGCAACTTTTTGTTGTCTCTACTACCTCACCCCCTAGTTTGCCCACATTGCCAATCATCTTACTATGGATCACATTCCATCTAATTATACCAAATAGGACAAAGATTTACTCTTTTATCATGTTAAGCACTATTATTGGGATGACCCCAATCTTTTTAAATTTTGTTCTGACCAAATTATTTGATGATATGTACCCAAGAGTGAATTCCATAGTATTATCGCATTTTGTCTCTCTCACGCCTGTGGCAATCATTTTTGGGGAAAGAAAATGGCGATGAAGGTTCTTCAAAGTGGATTTTATTGGTCCACCTTGTTTTGGGATGCTCATGAGTTTGTAAGTCTTGAGACAAATGTCAGCATCTAGGAGCTCTTTCTAGTAGAAACATGATGCCTCTCCAATCCATCCTCATTGTTAAGATTTTTTATGCTTGGGGGATCGATTTCATGGGTCCATTCCTACCCTTCCTTAGCTATACTTGCATCTTGTTGCTATCGATTACATCTCCAAATGGATTGAATTCATAGTGTCAAAAACCAATGACCATAAGGTAGTGGTGACATTTCTCAAGGAACATATTTTTTGTCGGTTTGGTACACCTAGGCCAATCAGTGATGGGGGTAGCCACTTTTGTAAATGCTTCTTTGAAGCTTTTCTTCAAAAATATTCTATCACACACAAATTAAGTTGTCCTCCCTACTATCCTCATATAAGTAGTCAATTCTAGGTGTCTAATTGTGAGATTAAGAATATCCTTGAGAAAACGGTGTGCCTTGATCGAAAAGATTGGTCCATGCATCTTAATGATGCCTTATGGACGTATCGGACTGCTTATAAAGCCCCCATTGGCATGTTCCCCTTACCGCCTTGTTTACGATGAGGCATGTCACTTACCAGTTGAATTGGAGCACTATGCTTTTTGGGCCATTAAATCATTTAATTTTGATATGGACAAAGTTGTTTCCCACCACAAACTCCAACTTAATAAATGGGAAGAGATGTGTCACGAAGTTTATGAAATTGCCAATTACATAAACAAAGGACTAAAGCTTTACACAACTGATTAATCCATCGAAAGTCCTTTCAACCTAACTAGAAAGTTTGGCTCTTTAATTCTAAATTACACCTCATCCCATGTAGGCTTAAATCTCACTCGGATGGCCCCTATATCATTACTCAGGTTTTTCCTCATGGAGTGGTTGAAATCTCTTACCTGCATGATAATTGGATTTTTAAAGTTAACAGTAAGAGATTTAAGCTAGTCATTGATAGAGATGTCGAGAGGGGTGACATTGACCTCATTGATTTGATTGATCCACTAATACATTGAGGAAATGCATACAGTCTAGTTGAAGGCATTAAACTTAGTGCTTCTAGGGAGGCAACCCTTATTTTTCTTTGGATTTATTTGTTTTTTTAGATGATTCCATTTTATTATTATTTTTTCAAATTCTTGTAGTCACTTGAGTTTTTTTCTTTAATGTTGTTAGTTAGTCATGTTTATTCAGAAAAAAAAAAGAGTTTACTTGTTCGATCGAGTGCATACCCGATCGTTCGGGCCAATTGATCAGCCCACTGGACTGTTCGAACAACCCATTCCTTGTTAAAACACATGCACAATGGCTTGAGCCGGCTGCCGCATTTCTCTTTTGCCCAAATTCACCCCCCTCCCCAAAATAGTTTATGCAAAATCCATTTCTAGTGTCTATTTTAGCCAAATCGACCTCCATTTCTTGTTGTCATTCTGTTTTCCCAGTCAGCCCCATATTCAACTTGTTTTTTTATTTCTCTTTCATATTTTGGTCACAATTAGATGCATTTTTTTGTGGCATATTGTTAGAATTGATTTCTATGATCAATATTTATGATTTGATCCAGTTTGCTGGCATAAATGACGTGTTGTGCATGTTTAATTTCAAAATTTTCATCGCACATTATTTTGTAGATAATTCCATTTCTTGAGGCTATAATGGATCATTTGTATGTTCTTGCTTTATTAAAGAGTCTTATTATTCCATTGTACATATTATACTTTCATTTGGGCAGTTTCTGTTAACTTTTGTGCTCATATTTTTGTAATTTGACATTTTTGGGTATGTAAAAAATTTATGTTTTCATTCGCTTCCATAATACTTTTAGCACTTCTTTTGAAGCTTTTTGTAGTTGGCATGTGGTTCTAGTTCTAAAGCCCCAAAGAAGAAGATGGGTGCCTCTTCTATTTTGGGGCTAAATCGTCTACTACAACTACTGCCAAGCTACTTCTTCACGCTATTATTTATGAGTGGTAGGTTGAGTTTGTCCCCACCATTACCTCCGCCCATGGAAGGCCATATCGACCAAAATGGGTCATATCAGTCGATGCGTACCTGTATCGGTCATTACTGATACGGTATGGGGGGCGATATGCCCCCACACATATCCTTGATACGTATGGGTCGTATAGTATCGATATGGCCGATACGTATCGATACTCTATTATTTTAATATTTTAAATTTTAAAAATTAATGTTTTGGAAAAAAAAAATTTTCTTAAAAACAAAAACATAATTCAAATTCAACCTCTTCGAAGGTTTAAAGATGATGATGTTTTTATTATATTAAAAATATTTTTTTTAAAATTATATGAGATTAATATAGGTGGGTCTATATAATTTATATAATTTTTTTTAAAATATAGTGCTCCACCATTATGCATTTACTTAAATATCTGTCTTATGAGTTTCTCCATAATATTCATGTAACTCATTAACTATCTTATTTAGTTCCAAAATAAATTAATTACAGAGCACTTAATATGGGACAAGAGGAAATAATAGTTTGTAGAGGACAAAGGGAGTAAAGTATATGGTTCTAAAATGAAATAATTTTAGAGCACTTATATGAGTTGATATGACCTTCTATTGCATTATCATGCTCTAAATTAAGTATTATAATGATATATTATTACTTATAATATTTTTTTATGTATATCAAATGGTTTACGACTATTTTAGCATGTACTAAGCATATTATCGCCGCGTACCTGTATGCATGATCTTCGATACTGCTATCCGTATCGATACTACCTTCCATGCCTCCGCCTAGACATTGCTAATGGAGTGGGATTACTGGCATTCCTTCTTTCAAAGATCGTTGACCTTGATGCTCGAGTACATCATGAGCAGATGCAATCTTTTTATGCATCGGTCTTTCTTGATGAGCGGGGATATATTGTCAGCACCATTGGATCCACCATGATTAAGGTCACCCCATCTCTTATAGCCGTGGTGATAGGTCTCACGTGATTTGCTTTCACCTATCCCTCCTTTACTCATTTCAAGTTCCCTTGTGATTTCACTATCATGGGGACTCTTATAGAGCAACAGAAGATCCATCCTTCACCTATGGATTGTCAGCTTCTCTCATGGCGCGGGAATATCATTTTGCACATCTGATATTAGAGTATGACATGTGGTTCCACCATCATGAGAACGTAGATTACACTCTAGCCTGCCTTCTTTAGGTTCAGGGATGTGTGGAATAGATTTACCTCAACTTCCCCTCCTTTGTCTTTGCACGGATGGCGGAGATAGTATCTTGACCAATGGAAACCGGGTTAGCTTATCCTTTCATCTTGGAGCGGATTTTTTATCACTTCCATTTGGATTATTTAGGGGTCATTTCCCAAGCAACCCTAAACTAGATGGTCACACATTGCCCACCTCGACTAGCAATAGGGAAGGAGGAGGAGGAGCAGGCTGCAAAGGGTGTGCCATAGGTCGTAGCTGAGTAGAGCGTTCACCGCCTTCTTTTGCTAGTGACCATTTACTTCAGATGGAGTATCGTCTTCTATCCAATATCGATTCTTCTTAGTTCTACTGGGGAGGACGATTCTGACGATGTCGATGCTTAGCATGCAGGTTCTATTTTTTCTCTTTTATTTTTCTATGTTTATAGTCATTATCTTTTTTTTGGGAGTTTGGTATTTTAGGTTGGGGGGATGCTCATCACATGTATGTATCTCATGCCTTCTCAAAACCTATGTACTTCACTTTTAGATTAGTAGATTAGTTTTGCTTTTAGGTGATATCTTTCTTTACCGCTCTTACTTATTCTTGTCATTGTAGTATATATTTTCTTTCACATTGTGGACAATGTTCGGGTTAGGTTTGGGGTGTAGAAAGATATTCTCTTTCTAGTTTTCCTTTTTTATTTTAGGATGTTTTAGATTATTTTTGTTACTTCTTTCAATTTTTTATTTTAGGTTATTTTTATCACTTATTTTTTTTAAAAAAATATATGTCTATTTTTAAAGAGATCAATTTCACGTAGAAAGTTCAAGTAAATTACTTAAGTAAAGAAATTGCATCACTATGTATTTCTATTCTATTTTTATTATTTTGGATAGTTATGCTTATATTTTTAATTCACATTTCACACACTTGAAACTTGTAGGAATATAATTTATGATTGATTACTTGTAATCTTAGTGAAATATCTTTAATTGAGCATATTTTTAAAACATGGCATTTGAGTAATTTTTAATGTTTTATGATAGATCTTTATGCTTGGCTATTGTTTAAAAAAATTAAGATAAGTGTATAATGAATAAAAAATGAAGGTGAAAAAAAAGTTCAAAAAAAAAAGATTGATTAATTGAAAGAATGATGAAGAAAAAGTGAGGAAAAAAATAAAGATTTGTTTCTATTTTCCCTGAGTTAATTGAGGACTAATTATAGTTTATTTTTATTAAGATCGATATTAGGTTAATTGAGGATTATTATAGTTTATTTATATTAAGATAGATATTAATGTTTTAGGGTAATTATTAATTAATTCAAGAGTTATTAATAGTTTAAGCATGTATTTAAATCAAGTTGGGATTTTATTTATGTACTACAATCTAAAATGTGATATTTTTATGTTTTGAAGGCATAGTGCACTCATTGACGTCCTTGGACAATGTGAAAAATATTTGAAAATACTCTTGACAGGCTTGAAAATGATTTGGATAACTTTTTGGAGTTACAAATTTATTGGAAATTAATATGGATGTGAATAAAAAAGCTTAATAAACAAAGTAAAAAACTAATCAGGAGTAAGTTTTGCCAAGTGAACAAACTTAGCTTCCTGAACCGAAATAGTACACAAAACTGAGTAGAACTATCCATATAGCAAAAAAGTGTTGTCATTCAAATGTACATGTAAGGCGTTCGAACGAAATAATGTGCAATTTCATATTTCAAGTCGTTTTTTAGTCCTTTTCCTATTAGATTTTCTCCTACGACTTTTATACATATATAAAGCCATATGGAGTGTGAAATTGAGAAATTGCAGTAGATTTTTTGAAGAGAAAAATGGAGCAAAAGATAGAGGATCAATCAAAATTTTTAATGGAGATTTAAGAGCCTTTTTCTACCATGCAAGGTTAAGTTTTCTTTTACTAGGAGTTAATGAAGCTATAAATAAGTTTTAATTTTTTTTTTTTCATTTAGAACTTAGTTGTGATTAATGACAATTGTATGAAAAGGTTTTTTTTTTATGAAAGAGTTTTTCTATTTATTTAATTATATGCTGATTTATTGTCTTGTAGATAATAGATTGATGTAGTTTTGAGATTTACATAGATTCTAATTTCTGTGATTTAGATGAGATGATGCCACGCCCGAGGTTTTTCCTTATATTTAACTAAACATTTTATAAATACTTTATTTTAAAATACGGATGTAAATAAAATAATAATAAAATTCACAATGTGTGAAAATAATTTTCGTAAATTAATTTATCATACGACAAAACTAACATTCTCAAGTGTGACCCGAAACGAAAACATAAAAGTAAAACCTGCCATGGCCATGGGCTTTAAAAACAAATACCTCCGAGGCCTTTCTGAGTACAAGTTCTTTAACAGTTTGTGTTCTAATTTATATATATATACACAAGTCTAGAAAATAATACATTTTACTCTCACCTTAAATAGTACATGAGATCTTGGCGCTAAAATCCACATAGCCTCACTACGATTTTGCTGCACTCCAAGTCGAGGAAGAATAGAACACAACGAGGAATAGTATAGTACAAAAAGCTATTGATCAATATGCAAAAGCCTCTAGACGAATGGGCTAAAAATAGGGTAAGTGAGTATTTTCATACTTAGTAGAAAAATACCTAGTAGGGAAAATAAATCAATGAACTTCATAAGTTCATACATAGATGCATTCATGCAACCACACATGAAGCAAGAATTACATGCCGCATGAATAAAGTATCTTACACACATACGTTCGCCCTAACTGAGCTTACACTTACTCTTGTAGCATATTCTTACACTTACACTCTGAATCAGAGTCTTACAAACTTACTTGTATAATGTACGCTTTCTCATATAACTTACACAAACTTGTACGACCTTACTCGTAGGAATTTACTTGTACAATCTTACTCTTACTCAAAAACTTACTCTTACTGTCTTCCTTAAAAGCTTACACTTACACTTACTCTGAATCTTAATCATACAACTTACTCAAAATCGAATACATATAACTTACTCTTACTATCATACACATACTACAAACAACTGAAGCTCATTACAATTAATACACTCCATCATCGGAAAGGAAGGGAATGCTACTGGGGCATCACATTAACCTTTGCAGAGCAACTAGATGCCATGGATTTTCTGAAGGCAAGGCACACCTATGCGCATGAGGCACATGATCAAATAGGTAAGAGTAGATCCATGATACTACTTACCTAAGCGCGTAAATACCCACTCTCTGGGGCCATATGGTGCCAACTAAGGACAAAAAATATACGGTGCCACTCTTGGGCATGAATCTTACAATGCCACTCTTGGGAGGAGCATGCAGTGTCATCTGTAGGCAGAAATACATACAGTGCCCACGAAGGGCAAAAACTTATAGTGCTCTCAATAGAGCATCAAACGTCTGGGCTGAAATACAATACCAAGACCAAATCCTGCAGGATAACACCATGGCTAGACCAGGAAAGCCTCTCAGTTGATTATTGATCGACTGGCTCAAAAAGGGAACTTAATATGTCAAATCCCTCAATCTCAAACTCACAACGTTATCAAATTAGGGTTACTTACCATTCAAGTTCATATTTGGTAACTTATGCATGTACATTTATGTTCAGAGATACTTCTGTCTTACATTCTTCAGTAGACCAAGCTAGAACCACAGCGGTTCTAAAACCTTGGTCCACAAGGGTAACATACTTCAACTTAACTCATCCAATCATACTTAGAACTCATTCTTACCCTTACAGTCTTACAGATCCCTGCATAACCTTACTTGTCAAACATGAATTCCATGTTAGCATACGCTTACCATTATGTACTTACTGCCTTACATCCTGCACCATCCACCTTAAAACCAAAACATCTTACTTGAACCCCTCAAATGAAAACCTTTAGACCTAAGTCCCGTCATCAAACCATTACTAATTCCTTAATCATTATTCTTACATTACAATTCATATTGCATACATTATGTGGGTACAATTATGTTGTTATCTCTTACTACCTCACAGTCCCCCAAAGGTGCTTTGAATATTAAGTCTACAAATCATTACATCCCCTATGCTTCTTACTTGTCGCTCCAATGTACCAACCGGTTTTGTCCAAACCAATCCCCTAACCACATCAAATTCATCCTTCACCAATCTTACGTCTTCTGTAGCCAGAAATCTCCCATCAAAGCCATGAATCATCCGTTCGACAAACATCCCATCCAATGCGCATGCCCTTACCCATCGTCCACACAGATTGATCACATGCTCCAATCACATACAAATAAATCAACTCCTTACTATCATACCCTTAGTCTTTGCTAGCATACACATAATTTGCATATAAAAGATACTCATTTAATCAGCATATGTCATGCAAATTATTAAGTTACAAATTCATAACATGCCGCACAATCAAAGCTTTCTATCATGAAATTACGAGTTCAAGGTCCATGATTTTGATGTCGAGCAAACGACGGTGGCAACGTTGATGGCGGAATAGGAGGCCAAAAGCATCGCATTGAGAGAGTTGTTGTCCCGAAGATTTTTAGAAATGCTGGAATTAATCTTGACAAGGTTAGACTAATTTCACTCGAAGCAAAGGTTGGGCACACTAAGGCGGCCAGACATAAGGTCGTGCCACTAGAAATGGCAAAAACAACCACAAAATGGGGGGTAACTGATTGGAGGTCAATCAACAATTTAAAACACTTGTTGTCCACAAAATGTTAAAATAGACTGCGGACTACATCTAGTGGCAACAATTCCACATTGTCGAAGCCTCACAACATAGCGGAGGGCTTGGTTGCATACTCACGGACATAAATAAGACATAGGAGGGCTTTAATGGCCATATTTCCTGGTGGTGGAGTCGTTCCATATACACAAGTTGAGGCGCTAAGGCCCGGTGAGGTGGCCGACAAAGGCAGAGACATTTCTAAATGCTACCCACAACCAAATCATTGTACGGATAGTCGTGCATCAAGCATGGCTTACGGTGGAGGATATGGGCACGACATTGGTCGAGCCTTCGATGGCTTGAGTGTAATGGCTAACAATGTTACTTCCCCTTGGAAGAATCGGAATTCGGGAACTCTTTTTTGTAGGTTTTGGATCATGTGTTAACAAAAGTGGGGGAGGAGAGGTAGAATCGAGCCCAAAGTGCTAGCCCTAGCCAACGTTTGGTAGGGGCAGAGCCCACAACATTAGACAGTGAGCCCAAGTGTGCGCAGTGTCAGGCTAAATAGTTAGCCCTAGGCTGGGGTGGGTTTCGTGGCAGTGCTAAGAAATGGAGCCCAGAGTTTGGGGGCATGGTTTTGGCAGCAAACGTGTAGGGGAGGCCGGGAGCAGCGGCCCCATCATCGTTGGGTCAAGCCGGCATCTCGACTATCCATTGGCAGACGTTGGCGGTGGCAGAATGCCAGTCAGAAGAAATGAATGGACTCGATTTAGCCGGGGTGACAATGTGCCAAGTTGGGGAGGCAAACATGCATCACCGGCCACGGATGGCCAAATAGGGCTAGAAGCCAAACTTGGAACATAGCGGTAACCCCGTAATCGTACACCGCAGTGGGCTCGACGGACACCGATAGGAGTTCGTTTGGAATCTAGCGGTGGCGAATTGCCACCGCTAGAATAAAACAGGGCAATCTCATCGTTTTGGACTGAGTGGAGCAATGGAGCAGAGGAGAGGAGAGGAGAATGGGCACGAGAGTGGTGGCTACTGCTATCATCGATCTGAGACAGAGCCGGCGATAGTGATCTGGAGCTCCACTGGCTACTTACAGTCGCAGAACAATAAAAGAAACTGAAAAGGAGGATTGGTCAAATTCGGAATAGGGTAAAAGGAGGGGTCGGGGAAGGCGGTGGTTTGGGCCGGGGCAGCAGCCTTGCCTTTGCTAGGTCAGGGAAGGGGGAAAGGCTAGTCAGTGGTGGCAGGCGACCGGTAGCATAGCTGCAACTCGTAACACACAGAAACGGGAAAATAGAGAAGGCCAAATGGAATTCTACCTCACGGCAACGAAAGAGGGGTGAAGGGCCATCAGAGGCGGCTGCCTTGCCATCTCTAGGACGGGAGAAGGCCAACGGCTGGTTGGTAGTGGCCAAAGACCGATGGCACAACCATGGTTTGCAACGCACAGGAATGAGGAAAACTGAAAAGGGAGATGGATTTTTACCTCGTGCTGGCGACGGAGGGGCGGGGAGGCCAGGATGCCAATGGCCGCGCTGTGGCGTCGAACTAGCGGCCATGCAAGTGGAGGCGGTGGCGGATTGGGCAAAAAATTTCAAAAAGGGTCACGATGTCGAAATGGGAAAATGGAGGAAGAGGTGACAGTGGCCGGCGGGACCACACCAGGGAGGAGGCAGCGACGTCTCCTGGCCGAAGCCGGCTGCTGGCGTCAGCAGTCCCTCTGGCCTCACACAGTGAAAAGAGACACTATTCATATATGTGGTCCGGGCGCGCTGATTCTTATATATATATATATATATAATTTCCGTTCTCCTTTGTGTTGCGTCCTTTTCTCTCCCGTTTTTGAACAAAAAATTTTGTGGTGCATTGAGGCCCATGACCTACGACTAAACACCACTCCTAATTCTTACGGTTACGAATATTATAAATACGGATGCGCCGAAGCATTAAATTTCTTCATAAAAAATACGAGCAAAAAACTGCAGAAAATAGCAAAAATATGTAGAAAAATTATGGAAAAATTGGGGATGTTACAAATGGTCATGCAATAGTTTTAATGTTCATTTGATTAATGAATTGGATGATCTATACTCTGATTAGATGAGTCATGCCTATAGTTTAGTTTAGTGTAGATGATTTGTATTATTGTGAAAGATAGTTAATGTCATGTATTTATTTAGTGATTATTTCTAAAGTAATTCTAGATTGTAGCTGAGAATACTTGTTCATATTCATAGTAGATTTAGATTATAGATTAAGAAATTGTTATAGTTCTATAGTAGATTTGATTTCCTATGTGACTGTCATTATATTGATCTCTTCCTTTTAATTTATTTTGATTACTTTAAATTTAAGTTTATGTTCTTTTAATTTTCAATAAAAAAATTCTTTATTTATATTTAATAATTAATTCATTTGTCCCTAAGGTTCAACAACCCTTAAATACTTATTTTAGTACAATTACTTTGTACCCTTGCAATTGGTTTAATTATAAACAATTAACATTGTAAGTTTTCCACCTAAGAGATGCACTATATGATTTTTACCCATAGTATTGTATGGCCCTTAGTTGATACTATTTGGCCCTAGAGAGTGGCCATTTACACACTCAAGTAAGTAGTATTATGGATCTACTCTTACTTGTTTGATCATGTGCCCCATTAGCATTGGTGTACCTTACTTTCTGATACAGTCTGGCATATAGGTTCCTCCCTGGAGGTTAAGGTGATGTTGTAGTGGCATTCCTTCCTTACGACATTAGAGATGATTAACACTTAATTGGCTCTAGTTATCGATTGTAAGTGTAAGATTGTAAATATAAGATTGGAAGTGTAAGAAAATAAGTGTATGTGGTGAGTGTGTGATAGTATGAGTATGATGGTATGGGGTTTGAGTATGACAGAGTAAGGCAATAAAAAAATTCATAGGTCTATAAGGTTTAGGGAAAGGGTAGTTTTATTATGTGGTACCATCCTATGATGCAACTTTATGTGGAATTATAGGGTTCACTTATTATAATTCACCTCAGTATGAAAATACTTATATTGCCTTCGCCTAATCTCCAAGAACTTCTATGGGTCTTAGTTCAAGAGCTTCATGGGTGTGAGTTGTTGTTCAAGGGTAGACTTTTGACTTAAAGTGAAATTTTGACCTTATGATTCTTTTGTTTATTTTATGCCATGATTTGTTGTAAATTTTTTAATGAATACATGTATTAAGTGAGATGAGAGATTTCACATATATTATATTGGACTTGTATAGAGCTTGTTCATGTATGTTGGACTATTATGGAACTTGTACTTAGTTAAGCCTAGGAAAAAAATTATATTAAGCCTATGGCCATGACACTTGTGTTTTATGCCTCTTTTTTATTCAAGCCTTGGATGATTAAACGATGGGTTTTAATTGATTTACCAATATTATGCATTTGTGTGGATTTTAAGTGAAAGTGTTTGTGTAGATTTGGTGTAGATATGTAAGAATTATAAAAATACTTTCACAGGTTTCGAATTTTATTCAATTTTAACTAATTTACAACCATTATATTACAAATTTTTTCTATAAATTTTGATGTAAATAGTTTGAAAACTTGAGCATGAGAGGACGAGACTCTATTCACTCCATAGCTGTCTCTAATGGCATGTGGACTAAACTAGCTCACACCAAATAGGTCTGACTCACTCTCCCCCACTAGATGATGCTTCCGGGTCACCTACAACAGATGCACTCCCCACTTTATGCTTTTTTTGTTCTCTCCATCTAAAATGATTCCAAAGAAATAAACCTAGAGATAAACATCACTAGGAACTAATCATAAGATATAAATAAAATCCTAAAATTTAAAATATCATTGAAATGCGCATTGAAAATCAGATTTTTGAAAGTAATAAAACCCTAAAAAAAGTTTGTGTCTGATTAACTTCACATTTTGGTACAAGATAGATATCAATGATTTAGAACAAAATTCATAACTTAATCTACACCTAATTTTGATAAAAAAAATGTCCAATTTTTAAAAATCCCAAAATTCGATTAAAAACTTAAAACCGAATTAGATTTTCGTGAAATCTCAAAATCTGATGGTTCAAATCACATTAAATTTTGTAAAAACATAGATCAGGTAATTCCTAATAATCCTATTGGTTCAAAAATGAATGAGAACCATTGAAAATTTACTAAAAATCAAATTTTAGTTTTAGAACTCACCTTGGCCGCAGACTAAATCTTGAAAATAAAATAAAATCCAATGTCTCCTCGCTCAAATTCGAGCAAACTTGCCTCCTAACTTGCTTTTGACCCCTTTATGAGTGTTTGGAGTGAAATGGAGGGTTTATGGGGTTTAGCCAAAATTTAAAACAGTGGTTCTATGTGAAAACTTGACTAGCGACCGAGCATTATGGGGATCGATCAATCAATCTTGTGAAAAAGCCGATTTCTATATTTTGAAAATTAATAAAATTCAAAAAATTCAAAAATTCCAAATAAATTCCTAAAAATATTTCAAGACATTTTCCAAGAAAACAAGATTTTTCTGAAAGGCAAAACTTATATTAAATATTAAACATTGAAAATAAGCATACTTGAGCTCCTTTTAACGATTTTTAAATTAATTTTCCTTAAATCTAAGTGTATCCACAAATTATGTTCATTAATACCTTGCGTTAAGATTAGTCAAGTCAATTGGTATGTATTTGCAAATTTTTCTTTTTTTCTTTTTGACACTTTAACTCTCTTTTATTAATTTTTAAAGAAACCATCAATGTTTTTGATATGTCTCTTTTAATGTTGAATCTCACAAGATCACTCTTATTCATATTAAGGCAAATTTGTTAAGACCCTATTAAGGAAAAAGTTCTCAAGTTCAAACTTACTTTTGCTAGAATCGATGTATGCTTTCTCCTAAAAACTTAAAGAAATAAAAAGCTTATAAAGAATATGCTCATGTCTTTTTATGAGTTATGATATTTTTCCTCAATTCATTTTTTTAGGATTTGGATTTTTCTGAATCCTTTCAACTTGCATCATACATGTTTTTCATTCTTTTTATCTTTATTTTTTCTTGATGTCAAGGAAATGGGAGCTTCAAACTAGCTTAGGCCCACCTAATTAGGTAGCCCTTCCTCATCATTTTTATGAGGACAATTCCATTGACAAAAGATGTTGAAGTACATACAACTTACAAACATTGAATCACATTACATGAAATTTTCTTTTTTGCATTGAATTCTAAATCAAGATCTAGCTTAGTACAACCGTGTAAGTGCATAAGAAGACCCTTTTTTTTTACAAACTCTTGGCCAAGGAGCATGGACTTTGTCACGCACAATGCCATATTGAACACCATGTTCATCATTCACATATGAATCCACCCCGCTTATGTTGCTTATGTGCTCCCTAGAATGTCATTCAAGCCTGCAAGGATGAATGAACTATCATAAGACCATGTTAACATCACCATGACTAATAAGATAGACATGTTTTTGCACACACGTAGAATCCATCAATTGTGCATGTAATCTCATGAATATTTCATCATCGTATGTTCAATCATATGACAATTCAAATACGTCTGCACTGGTAACATGAACACAAGATTGCTCGTGTATTTGCATAAATGACATATCTATTGCTCGTATGATCTAGCATGTAGCTTGTAGTACATCATGTGATCAGAAATGCATACATTTTTAATGTCCTATATTTATACACACGTGAGATTAAAGAAAAGAACATGTATTGTTTACCTTTCATTCACCTAGTTTAGGACAAATAGGTCCTAGCAAGGCACTCATGAGCTTCTTCCATCAACACTTGTTGCACGTCATTTTGTCATTCTTTTCTCATCTTCTATCAACACTTGTTGCACATCATTTTGCCATTCTCCTCTCCCAATATAAGGGATGACAATAACCTCTTCATCTTTGTTGAGATAAACTACAAGACAAACTCAGTACATGTTGGTTCAGAATCACCTTCATAGGCAACTTTCTCCCCTATGTCTTCTTTTGAATCAAGCCACATGAACACTGGGGGTGCTTTATTCGCAGCACTCTCTGTCTGTCACCAGAGCAATTCATCTAATTCATTGACTTGTCCACCACCTAAACATGGCTCATTTTCTTTTGGCATCATTGGCACCACCATACTCTTCCCCTTAGGATCGTTGGATTGGATATTTACATATGACCACTTATCCAATGTTCTATGAAAACAATTCTTTTCTTTTGAAGATGCCCTTGCACCCTTTCAATCTTTGCCACCAGTATTCACATATGGCTTCTTATCCACTATTTACATATGACCACTTTACAGTTGCCTTAAAATTGATGATGACAAGGGTACTTTTGAAAACTATAGTATGTAGTGGTCAAAAGGGGGCATGGCAATATTTTCCCAATATCATGATGACCAATCTTTGCGACTAAGTATGTTAGGAGAATTATTCCTAGACAAAAAATTTAAACTTATCATCGGCTTCTCCAATTTATAAAAGTAGTTTATTTGCCATTTTGGGGTCATTAATGTCAACACACACTTTTTGTCAGTAGATCATCCTAGGACAAAGAACTTAATCCATATCAGCAATCATGTGAAAACGAGTCATACTGGCTTTTTGTTTGTGCATCCTATCAATTTTTGGAGACTCAAGTTTGACATATAATCTCTTCTACTATATGCATGAAGAATATTTTAACATCCTGCATTGTGCACCATCTATCCAAAGTGATTAATCTCAAGCATCTTTCCTCCTGTACAACGAAGATATGCAATGAAAAAAATACAAATCTTCTAAAAACATATCCATTGCCTAGGAGCTATGAAATGACAACTTATTTACTAAAGACACACAAGAAAATTGATCACATTTTCTTCTCCATGAGCATGGTCTCATTAGCTATAAGATGGACTTCTACAACCATTTCATGGACTCCAACCCTGCAAAGGTTTTCACTTACATTGGCATTTTGAAATCATCCTTGATTATTACTCTTTGAAAATGAGTTTGGTGAGTGGAGATATAGCACCATGTAGTTTAGCAAGGTTGATGGTGAAATGTCAGCCTTGTAGCTGAGTAAGAAGGACATTGTTGAAAAGCAATGGAAGGGAGCATGAAATAAGTTATCAATTCACCCTATTACTCGTCAGCAATGCCTCTCTCATTTGTCTAGAAGGCGAGTATTTCAACATTGTGTTGTAAATGTCCTAGGGGCTGCCATTGAGGCTACATATTAGGGTAATTAGGATTTTTATGTAATAAGGGCATTTAAATAATTTGGTTAATTAAGTAATTAGTGCTTTATTTTAATTATACTAATGGGCCTTAAGTGCTTGTTAGTAAGCCCATTAGTTAGACTATTTAAATGTAAGGGCTACGCCCTAAGTGAATTAGTGAATGATTAATTATCTAAGCTTTCTTCCCTTTCTTCTGTACTTCTCCCCTTTCTGTTTCTGTGCTTCTCCCCTTTCTATTTGATGGCCATGCCATCCATCCTTCCCTTTCCCGGCCTCCCTGCGCCGCCTCCATTCCCTACGCAGGCTGCCGTGCTATTGTAGACAACCATCCACAATATTGGTATCGGAGAAAGTTCCTTGGGACAAGCAGAAAAAATCGAAGAAGTTGCAACTGCGCTCGCGGAGATACGGGCGGAGGTTGTCAATGGACTCAAAAATTTGCAGAGGCTAGTAATGTGTCGATGGACTCAAAAATTTGCAGAGGCTAGTAATGTCCCTCGTAGCATCCAAGTCAGCCAAGGTGTCACCCCAGGCCACCCCACCGCCATTTGATCCACCACCGATCTTTCCAGAGCCATTTTTGGCTTTGTCATTTCCTGTTCCTGCATCCACAGCACCGCCAGTGGGGTCACCACTTCCGGTACCATGTTAAGAAGGCGACACCATCCACAGCACCACCGATGGGGTCAACTCCGGGAAGCTACCCGGGCTGGTGTGCGTTCCGCTGAATCTGATCATGATGGAAAGTAAGGTGGTGGTTTCCTTTGATGGAACCATGAGATGGTTCATGTGCCCCATCCCCTGCCTGAACTTGTGCCTCCCAGCGTCGATGGCCAGCCCCAGTGCCGCATGCCGCCATTGGCCGAGGTGCTGATCATCCACCGCCGCTGCTCGAGCCTTGGTGCTTGGCCTCAAGCTTGCATTGGGTGGCCGATTGACAAGTCGAAGCAATCGCTATTGAAGTGCTCATGGCTGTTGTGGAGGCTGGAAATCAGGCAGATCATGAAGGTCCAGAAGGAGTGCCTTGCCAACCAGAAAACGGCTGCCTCCTTCTGGGCTCCACCTTCCACCGGAAACCCAGTCGCCTTCTTCTCCTTCGCCCGATCAACTCCCTATCTCACTGTCGAAAACAGAGGATACAATTTTCCAGCACTTGAAGTTGCAGAAACAACTGCCGTGGCTACCTCTCGGTGGCCCATCATCCTCCAGTGGCCACCAGTCCAGCTCCACCACCGTGGCTTCATTCTCCTTCCTCTGTCCGGTGATCTGATCAAGTTTCCTCCAGCGGCAAAGCCTCCAAAGTTGGGCCCTTTCCAGCTGCCGTCCCATCTCCTTACCCTGGCCTTCTCCTCCGCCATCGCCAAACTGCGTCCATCCCATGGTTCATTGTCTCGGCAAGATCTCGCCGAGATCTCTCTCTCGGAATATTCACCGAGCTACGAGACCGTGTAAATTTCGGCAAGATCCCAGCGAGATCTCGCTGAGACGACCGAGAACCAACGAGAAGGCTCAGGGCTTGTGTGGGAAGCCATTGCAGAGATAGTGTGAGGATGTAACGAAGAGGTGAAAAGCCAAGAAGAGGCAGAAGCTGATCTTTGTGCTAAGCATTACTGCTACTGCATCCATCTTCATAGCAATTTGCTGCTGCTACAACATTTTCCTAAACCTTAGACTGAGGCAGCGGCTCCGGGAGAGCACTGGTGAGAAAAAGCGCAGCCCGCGGGGAAGCTCCGGAGGAAACAGCTGCGATTCCGGCGACAGTCGCTACAGCAACTGCAGCCCGAAGTTCGTCATGTTCAGCAACAAGTTCACGTATGCAGAAGCTGTAGAGGCCACCAGGCAATTCGACGAGGAGAATGTGCTCAACCGGGGTAGGTACAGGGTGGTGTTCAATGCCTCTTTCCTAGACAGCATCGTGCTCGCCATCCGCCACCTTCCGGATGCCTCCATGGAAGAGGGTATTTTTTGGAAAGAGGCAGAGCTGCTGGGCAAGGTGAAGCACTGCAACCTCACCGTTCTCTGGGGATACTACGTTGGCCTGCCGCCCGATGTCTGCTAGGCCAACTGGACAGCGTCTAGCAGGTAGCTTCTTCAAGCTTCAAACTTCAAAGAGATGCAGAAGAGGAGAATTAGGGAACAAAAGGTGGGAATTATGGTGGGACTCTGATAAAAATAAGATTAGGAAGTGGTTCCAGGCTTCCAGCTTGACGTTTTTGACAGGCCAACTACATAGAGGTGTCTTCAGGGATTCCCAGTTCCAACTCCTACTTGGATTGGAATTTGGAACTTCCAAGTTCAAACCAACAAAAGAAAATCAGCCGCACAAGAACTCTTTGTAAAATCAACCGTATAAAAGAGTTATTATTAGAGATCAAATCAGACTATCAGAATTCAATAGCGACACAAGGGCAAAGCTATTGTCACCGGCTAGAAAGAGGTTTGAATATTCTTCTTCCACTATTAAATTTTTATTTTTGATGGTATTTCTAATTAATTGATCTTCACTACATCTTCTTTAAAGTGTTTTACTTTTCTCCCCATGTTCTGGAAATAAGAATATTTCTGTGAACAATTTCTTTAGATGGCGCATGTCTGAGAAAGAGAGTGGATTAGGGATGGATATTCTTCCAGCTTTTGATATTTCTCTTGTCAATTGTTTTACGGTTTTAAACTTTTTGGTTCATGTTAGTTGTGATGGGTCTGGTTATCAATTTAATTATGTTCATGTGAGTTGAATTGCTTTTCTCATCAACGCTAATGGGGAGCAGAGTCTGTATTGAAAACTTGCCCCATTCTCAGCTTTGTACCATCTTATGTCCCTGTCTTGCATCCCCCAACAATGTCTATGACCAACCCACAAAGCTGCTTTTGCATGCCATGAGTTTTAAGTTGCTAAAAGGAATTTAATCGCATGTACCAATGTTTTCCTTTGTGCTGTGGTAGACTATTTATAGGTTCAGAGGGGTACACTACAGTGTGGACTAAGGGATTGGAAGCCATTAACAAATTTAAAACACAATACATTTGCTTACGTAGCAAAAAGAGATGAATATTTACATAATGGCTTATGTAAAGTCACATGTAATATAGGTAAGCACAATTCACTTGTAAGCTACATTTTGTTTTTTAAAACAGTGATAAAAAGAAGGCACCTATTGATAATGTTGCTATATTGTACACAAAGTATAATCTAACCATGCATAAGAGTGCATTATATAGTAAGTTTTATCATGCATGTATCCTTACAGTTCATAGTAAATGGTAACAGTTAGATATTGCATTCATTTTAATGGACACTTCCTTTTTGAATTATTTATACATTTTTATAACCCCAGCCTTTTTTTAAGTCACACCATTCCTTTTGATAGGCCTGCAGATCACATTACATTCCTAATGGATTTTGGCACGATTGATTGAGTCATTCTTGTCTTTTTAAAATTACACTGTTTTTCTTTTGTTTATATAACCAAATGCTATAAAATATTAATTGCTATTACACAACACATTCATCACACATGTATATGGGCATTCTCCCTAGCTATGAAAAAGAGATAGGATATGATGAAAGAACTTTTTTAACCTAAAATTTATAGATTTTGAATTTAGAAAGGGGCATCCACATTCAATTTTGTGAGGACTAAATTTAAACGTTCAAACATGTAACCCTCTGTACCACAATTTATTCTTGTACTTTTTTCGTATAAGTCTTATTTTTTTGACTTTTTGAAAAGTATGGAGCCCATTATGAGTGGTACTTGGAATGCCTCTTTCACATTAACAGGTGAGTAGTTCTCTTATTAACTAGGCTAGATGTTGGGAATGTGTAGCTATTTTGTCTTCTATTTGGTCATGTTTTAATGTGGGGCTTCTTGGGACTGAGGTTATCTAGTATGTAATATGGCATGCAGGCCACTCTGAAGGTTTTAGATTTGCTTTTGGATCTGTTTTAAGCTGAAAGTGAATTCATGTGTCTAGTTTATTTTTTGGACGTGGATGAAAATTTTGGGGCTCTAGAAAAGTATTTTCATCCACCAAAACTTATCTCTAAATGAATGTAAAGGTTGGTTTTGGAATAGTGTTATGATATTTACATTTATTTGGTTTAGATCCTAGTTATGTTTTCGATAGACTAATTCAGCAGAACTGCATCTTGATGACCTGTGGTTGAGTTATATTGTGCTAGATTTCAGCTCTGGTTCATCTTGAATTCTCAAAACCTATGTTTTTTATGAGTTCTATCCATGAAGCACTGCTATAAGTGATAAAATAATGCTTGAAGATTTGAGGGCTAACTAGAGAAGAGGAAAAAAAAAGAGAAATTGTCTTGTTAGTTATATAAATATTTTCTTGGTGTATTTTTTGTGTTTTGACTTTATGTCCATTTATGTCGTGCAAGATAAGATGGGCTTTAGTAGTCTCTCTATATAAACTTTTGTAACTAGAACTAGTTTCAAAAAGATTCTTTCACTTTTTTTTTAGATATTTATCTGCAGCAATTTGTGGATTTAAAGAATCACAGCGGAGGGCAATTTCCATTGAGGTACTTACCTTGTATCTGGCATCTACTGTCTTCGTGCGATTGTTTATGCAAGTTAGCTATGTAATCATTGTTATATATCAAAACTAAGATTGTAGAACATATTCATAACATAGTGCGCAAAATTTTTTAACTTGCAGTTGTAGCCAACTTTCTTGGATGTTAATATCCACCTGCATTAATTCCAAAATGTCATTTTCCCTTAGATCGAAATGCTTTTGCCCAGTTATGAAATATGAAAAGCATAAGATTTGTCACTTATCCACCTAATATGGGACAACAGTACTTCAGTTAGCTTATGTGCAATCCTGGGAACAATATTTGTAAACTATCTACACGTCATAGTAAAGATGGTTGTTTATTCAATTGTAGAGAGTTTATTATTTTTATGTATGTTTTATGCAAAATCATGGCAACAGATAAGGGTTGGGAGCATGGAATACCAGTGGGTGTCAGGGGTTCAAGATGTAATTATTGTGATAAAATTATGAAGGCCGGGGGAGTAACAAGATTGAAAGATCATTTGATAGGTGGCAAAGATGTTGCGAGGTGCAAAAAGTGTCCTGAGAATGTGCAAAATGAACTGAAAGACCTCAAGGAGGAAAGTAAGAAAAAAAATCTTGAATCAAGAAACATAAAAGAAAAGATGCGTGCAGAAATCGGTCAACTTGGGTATGAATCAAAGGTTCAAATTGACACATCAGATGAGGATGAGCCTGAAGCAGCTAGGGTTGTATCAACTGGCATAGGTGGTTCTAGTAGTGGAGCACATGCAAAGAAGAGAAAAGTTGGTGTGTCAAACCAACAGACCATTACAGATATAGTCTCACCTAGTTTGAGAGAAAGACTTGGTAGGATGATTTCTAAGTTTTTCATCTTTAACCATATTCCTGCTCATGTTGCAGATGATCCTCATTTTCTAAACATGATATCTGAAGCACAAGCAGTTGGAAAAGGAGTATGTACTCCCACTGCCAAGGATATATTGGGAACATATTTAGACAAAGAGGTCAAAGACATGGACAATAGGATTAAGGATATGGAACCTATTTGGAATGAATATGGATGCTCCATTTTGTGTGATGGATGGACAGGGCCGACAAAAATGTCCATCATTAACTTCATGGTTTATAGCAATTTAAGAATTTGTTTTTTAGACTCAGTTGATGCTTCGGGAAAGGAGAAGAATGCTTACTACATCATGGACTTAATTGAAGAACAAATTAAGAGAATTGGAAGAAAGAATGTAGTTCAGATTGTCACAAACAATACTAGCAATTATAAGAAAGCTGGCAAGATGTTGATGCAGAGGTATGCATTATATTCGACACCTTGTGCAGCTCATTGTATAGACCTCATGTTTGAAGAAGTCGCAAAGCATGGCTTTGTGGAAAATGCAGTTAAAAATGGAAGAATGGTGACAAGATTTATATATAATCATGACAAACTTATTCACCATATACGACAGGCTTGTGGTCAGGATTTAGTACGTCCAGGGGCAACATGGTTTGCGACAAACTTCATTGCACTAGAGAGCTTACAAAGGGAGAAGAATGCACTATGATCATTCTTCTCAAGTCAACAGTGGCTAGATTCTAACCTTCAAAGTTATCCATGTGCTACAGATGTGGAGAAAATTGTGCTTGATAACAAGTTTTGGGAAGAAGTGAGGGATTCAATTGCTATCATGGAGCCAATGCATGAGGTTCTACAGGTCATGGACACTGAAAAATTTCCAACTATGGGATTTGTTTATGAGGCTATTGATAGGATGCAGATGGTCATTGAAGTCTCATCTCCAAGGTCTCATGTATGGGTTAATAAAATTATTGACAAGAGGTGGGTAAGATCAATGGATAAACCCATCTATAAGGCCGGTAAGCATCTCTAACAATTGTTACTTTTAGAAAATATGTTACTTATCTTAATTATTATGCATTTTTTTATGTAGCGTACTACCTCAATCCTAAGTACCATTATAGTAAAAAGCTTGGGCACATACCATATTTAATCAAGGCAGTGCATGACATATTTGATAAGTTGTTCCCAATGTCAGATGATGATAGTGCTACAGATGATGGAGACAACAATAGTGGAAGAGATTATGATGGAAATGATAGTAGCAGACACACTCTAAGAGAAAATGAGGTCAAGGAAAATGAAAGATTTAATATGACTCCTTTGGCTTTCACTGAAGAAGATGGCTTTACTCATGCTACATAGGATTCTGATCACGGGTCACGACCGATTAAGCAATCCAACCATCGTAAAGGATAGGAAATAGTGAGACTTAAATTAATTTTTAATCTTATGTTATTGGGTTTACTTATTCTTGGATCTTATAGCTAAATAGGTTTTGATTTTTCTACATAAACAATCTTTCTATTTTCACATTTTGCATTATCAATAAATATTATATTTTTTCTTTTACATAAATTTTGTTATATTCTCGTAAGTTTATAATTGTTTAATATTTGTATTAATATTTGTTAATAATAATATAAACCCACATTGAAAAATATGTTAACTATTTTTTTATAATTACCTAAACGCTTACAATTATTTTACATGATCTCTCTAAGATCTCTTCGAGATCTCTCTGAGATCTCATCTCTTTGGGTTACCGAGACGAGACGACATCCGAGACGGCGAACCATGGTCCATCCCCGAACAAGGCCATGGTACCATCGTCCTCACAGCGGTAGCGTTGCTGCATGGAGCACTGGCGATGGGTACAATCGGCTCATCCTCATTGCCCCGAATCTTCCGAAGCACGCTGGCAGATTGAAGTCAAGGGCAAAAAATCTCAGGCCAGAGAGGCATGTGGGTCTGGCTCTTAGTTGGAGGGCCCTCGTACCTTGGCAACCTTCCCTACAGAACGGCCATTCCGTAATTTCCGCGACCCAAGATCTACATCCTGAACCGTGCGAACCACATTTTGGGCTGGGCTGTGCAGCGTGCTAGATTTCTCAGTGGTGGTTGTTAATCATGGGAGGATCCCTAAGTTTTCTCCACTGCCAGCTCCTCTTTTCTACCACGAACAGCTTCGGAGTTGAGTCCTGCATCACCGTGGAGCCAGTTGTTGCACTTGAGAGCAGCTTGGATTTTCTTGTGGATATGCTCTGGACTTGGCCTGACCCGGCTGGATATGGTGAAGGACATGAGTCCAACTTGGGAAGTCGACCTTATTGGGGTGTTTTATGCCAACAGGGTTTGAATACATCCAAACCAGACCTCACCCATATCTATCGGTTCTTCTCACTTCTTACCCATTTACCTGCCTTTTACAAGCCTTTACAAGCCATCGTGAGCTTTAGTGTATGTTGGAATCCCTCACATATTATAGTTCTCTTATGCATCATCGGGAATTCCTTTACTATTGGGGTTGGCCATGCTACCATGAGCTGCCTAGTGGACCCAACAACCCTGCACCTCCCCATATCACCTTTAGAGCACTTGAGCCTTCATTGCACATTCCAGACTAGTTATTCACCGTGAAGCTATAGTAGGCCCGATGTTTAGAATTTAGGGTCACCTCGAGGACGAGGTGATGCGCAAGCGAAGCGTGGTGGAATGTTGTGAATGTCCTAGGGGTTGCCATTGAGGCTACATATTAGGGTAATTAGGATTTTTATGTAATAAGTGCATTTAAGTAATTTAGTTAATTAAGTAATTAGTTATTTATTTTAATTATACTAATGGGCCTTAGGTGCTTGTTAGTAAGCCCATTAGTTAGCTTATTTAAATGTAAGGGCTACGCCCTAAGTGAATTAGTGAATGATTAATCGTCTGATCTTCTTCCCTTTCTTTTGTGCTTCTCCCCTTTCTGTCCGATGGTCATGTCATCCACTATTCCCTTTCCCGGCCTCCCTGCACCGCCTCCGTTCCCTATGCCGGCTGCCACACCATTGTGGATAACCGTCCACAACACATTGATGTTACTAAACCGCACTATGTCATGCCTCCACCCACCAACACCACTTTTGGAGGTCATAATCAGGCGTGATATTAATGTCCCAATGGAGGCGAAAAACTTTTTAGAGGCTAAAGTCTATGAAGTGGTTGTAGGAGTTTATTTGGTGGTTGACAAGGCTGTCCTCTTCGAGAAAAAATGTGATAATTTTTGTTGCATTTTTTTAGTAAATAAACTGTCATTCCATAGCTTCTGTTCTATGCACATGTTTTTACAAGATCCATTTTTTCATTTTAGACCTTCATTGCACATGGGAAAACTGCATGATACGGCTTTGGATGGATGATGCACACTGCATGTTGGTCACATATTCTTTGGAGATATGGTAGAATAGAAATTTTGTCAAGCTTGAGTCTTCAAATATTTATATGGTACATGAAATAAAAACCATAAAAGTATGACTATTGTCCACAAAATTGTCAATATGCATTATGTTCTTTTTCCTAGGATCATATTCTAACAAACAAGTGTGTGAAATGATTGGTGTTGATTCCCCTAAAATGGAAACTATATTAAATTTCTCAATTATATAAGTGGATAATAAATGTAAAATTTTCCATTTCGGATAAATTGTCCCCACATATTTATTCAAACTTGTATCGAATCAAATTTGTTGCTTTTTCTCCCCTACTTACTCCTCTAAATCAAGGCAAATGAAAACCTTTATTTTCAAGTTATGGAATTTGTGTGCATGATGAAATGAATATGTTAATTATAGTATATTTGAAAACACGATGTAATATGACGTCTTATTAGCAATGGGAATATCGCTTTTGGTTTAGTGTGTCACATTGGTCATATTGTAATGTTCTCATCATGTTATTGATAACATGACATTCTTCATAGCGTGTCTAGTTTTGTGGATTATTGTAATCGATGACATGACATGCTTATAATCATATTTTAATAATTACATATGGTATTTAAGTTTGGTTTGTTGTTCAATTTTGTTTTATTCATATTATGCAGTCAAGTTAGGTTTTTTGGTATTTACTTTTTATATTTGTATGTTTTAAGATTGATATTCTAATGAGTAAGTATCACAATTGGTATTCTACTATCCATTTTTGTTATTTCCATTGATTTAAGTTTGCCTACCTTGTATTTGATATTTGGTATTTTGATTGATTGTCATTCTGTATTTGGTTACCTTTTACTTTGCACTCTTATGTTTAGCACTTCTCCTAGGCTACAAAAACACTTCACCGGAGACCCTCCTTGCCCATTTGGAAATGTTTGATTATCATACTTTTAACAATTATAGATGGTATATAAGTTCATTTTGGTGTTCAATTTTTGTTTATGAGTATTATGCTATTGAAGTTAAGTTTATTTATGTTCACATTTGCTATTTGTGTTTTTAAGTTTGGTATTTTAGTGATTATCACATTTGATATTCTTCTACTCATTTTCTTTATTTTGGTGAATTTAAGTTTGGTTATCTAGTATTTGGTATTCTGCTTGTTTGCCATTTGGTATTTGGTTTTCTTTTAATTCATACTCTTCTATTCTTTACTTCTCCCTGACCACAAACATACTTTACTAGAGGCCCGCCTCGCCCATTTGAAAATGGCTATATAACAAAACTTCCAGGCTAAAACAACATTTTTAGATGATGTGACAACCCAGATATTCAGAACGTTTCTATTATTGAAATTTTAATATATTAATAGACTATTATTTTGAATGTTGTACCTCAAGGGATATTGTAGAACTCTAAAAATTAAACATAAAGGTTTTTAAATTAATTGAATCGGAGGTGGTGGCCGTATGTAGAGATTGTGGGAGGCAGCATCATAAGGGGGCCCACGATGAAAGTATGGTAAAACCTATCCTTGAGTGGTTTTGTTTCGAAGGGCTCGTCGATACGAGTCTATCGGCACCAATTTTTGGAAAATAATAATAATAATAATAATAATATATTTATGTCGGCTCACGCAAGCATTACGTCAGCCGACGCTAACGCAGATGGCGCGGTTTGCGCATTGGGCCCACGTGCCATGGGCCACCTGCGCTGCAGGATTGGGGACCACATGGTCTTGTCATCATTCACTTGCGGTCCACGCGATGCATAGAACCCATGTGTCAGGTTCTATCAAACTGCACGGAATCGCACGGCAATGCAGTTCCGCATGGCATTTCCATGCGCCGACCGTGGCCTGATCTGCGACGCGTGTCGCACACGTGTCACATGCAGAAATGGCCACATCACATAATTTTCCACTATAAAAATCTGTTTCTACCGCCGTGATTTCATTTATACCATCAATTGAAACCTTCTGACCCTCCGTTTTGAATCATTTTAAGTCCGATTCAACCCGTTCAAAAGGCGTTTTAACTAAATCGAAGGTGCCGGACATTGTGACGGGGCCGGATTTTCCATATAAGCTCTTTATAGCCATGAACTTTCTACCCCAACTCTAAGCTAGGGGGTCTTAAACTCTAGTCTATGCTATGCTCGTATACTTAATGTTTTATGGATTATTTTTATGCCGCCATACTTTGCTTATGTTTTCAGAAGAAATGCTCTACGTATATCAAGTTGTATTTCATCATAATTTTGTATTTTCTGGATATTTCTAGGGTTATACCTAGAACTATATTATTCTGGATACCTATCGACGAAATTATCGGTATCTAGATCATGCACATAGGCATGGAGTGTCATGGGGAAACTCCTGCTAGATCATGCACATAGGCATGGAGTGTCATGGGGAAACTCCTGCCTTCTAAGCTTCCTGATGACGCATGAGCATCGGAGGAACGCCGTTCGGTATCACGGCTCAGAATATATCGTCATCAGATGAACCAGTGTTTTTCTGAAATTATTTTTTAATCTATTCTATTTAGCACTAAAAATTATTATTGTCTTTTATGTAGCATTAAATTAGATTCTAATTCCACCTACTTAGTATATAAATACTCACCCACCCCCAGACTCTACAGGTAGTAAAATCAACCTGGAAGTGTCAACCAAAGAATTATCTATATAGTTTTAATTTTCATTAATCTTTGTAATATTATGACATTTATAAAGGGCTTGATAGGCCTATATTTTGTAATATATAACTGCTCTACATACGGTGTGTTTTGGACTATGTCCTATTCTACTGTTATATGTAATATGTCAATTGTGCATCAACTCCACGTAGTGTATGTTATTATGTTTTATGAATTGTATTTTGTCCAGAAGGTAAGTTGTCACGTTCGTTTTCACGTGTGATGTAACACGTGCCGAGCAAAAAATTAAATATGCATGTTATGACATATATTATGAAATGGCGGATGCCACACTTGGTATTGGAGCACTTGACTCCACTAGTTGTAGAGCAGTCACATATATATGTATATATATATAACACTATAGTACTTGTATTCAATATTTGCTTGATGCAATGATATATTTTATTTTGTGTTTTGATTGGTAATTCAATAATGGGAAAATAAAAAATGAAACTTATTTCGGTCTCTTTATATCATATGTCAGCCCAAAAACCACCACCAAGAAAAGCCAAAAAGAAGCACAATATGGCAGAATCCTCAAACAATTTAGAAATTACTACCGCCCTTCCCCATAATAGCTACGATGTCTAGGAGGTAGTCAATATTCTTGACACTCCTCTCTCGGTAGATGAGGTAGATGTCATACTAAACATTTCTGACTCAACTATCGAGCTTGAGGATACTAAAGATGAAGACTCAGTAGAGGATGACCTGGTGGAGGACAACATGTCAGAGGAAGACCTGTTGGAAGAGAACCTATTGGAGGACCTAGTAGAGGAGGAACAGTTGGAGGAGGACCCAGTAGAGGAGGACTCGTTGGAAGTGGACCCTATAGAGGAGGAACCGTTGGAGGAGGATCCAGTGGAGGAGGAACCATTTGAGGCAGATCCAGTGGATGATCAGTATTTTTGGAACGACTTGCTAATTAATGTTCTAGATGAGGGAGAGGTAATAGGAAATGTGGGCGGAGAGGAGATGATGGAAGTCCAAGGAGAGGAAGATATGGGGGAAAATGTGATTAGGGGTGAAGGGATAAATAACCTTATGAGAGATGTTGATCTGAATCTCTTACCCCCGGAAGCGAAAGAAATAGCTGAAGTTGAAAGTGCACGATGGGGAGATAGGGGAAAGGGAATAGTATGGTACACAGAGCAACTGCCAGAAATCTGTGTACTGTGTGAGCAGAGAGGGCATTACTTATGTCAGTGCCCATGGTACACAGAACCACTGTTTGAACTATGCCCTATTTGTGAGAACGACAAACACTACTTCTTCCAGTGCCCATATAGAAAATTTTTCCCTTAACCATCTGAATGCATGTTGTTGTGCTTGTTTTTGTTTATAGTTGTCTTGTCAAGTGTAGTTGATACACTTTTGCTATCTGATGTGAATAGAGTCTTTTGGCTTGATAAGTGTATTTCTATACACTTCTTTTGTATCATGTAATTATGAAAATGGTTGGATATATATATATATATATATATATATATATACTTTTAGTTTACAAAAAATTCTTGTGAATTTAAGGTTATCACAATCTGCTAACTCGAAATGTCTTCTAATAAAGAAGTACAATTGTCTGACAATTCTGCCCAAGCCGAGAATGCTGCTCAGAATGTAGCAACATCTGAAAATCACATGGATAATTTTCTTAATTCGATGATGAAAAGAATAACTCAACATTTACAAACTCAAGGATTCCAACCCAGCCCTACCCACTTAAATAACTCTAGAGAACTGATTGAAAGCAGTCATAATGAGAAGGATAATTTTCTTGAGCGGTTTAAGAAAATTGCTCCTAAATTTTTTGGAGAAAATGGACCAGAAGTTGCTAAGAAGTGGACGTTTGAAGTTGAAAGAATTTTTAAAGCATTGAAAGTTTCTAAAGATAAGAAAGTAGATGTAGCCACTTTCGCTATGACAAGAGAGGCATCTTTTTGGTGGCCCTCAGCTGAATGTAACTGCTTCCCAAACAGAGGAAATATCAAGTGGGAAGAATTTAGAACTGTATTGTACATCAAGTATTTTCCTCCTCATGTTCAGGAGAAGAAAGAAAAGGAATTTTTGGAACTTCAATAAGGTAATATGACCATCTTTCAATATGAAAACAAATTTGTTCAGCTACAACGCTTCACTCCTGAATCTACTCCACTGAGTTAAAAAGAGCCCGAAAATTTGTTAGAGGTTTGAATAATGGGCTTTGTAGTCGAATAGTAGGATTTCAACCTATTACTTTGGCTAAAGCTGTGGAATTGGCTTCACTACTGGAGCAAGAATATCATGAATTCCTAGCTGAGAAAAAGATCATGGACAAGGGAGCAGGATAAAAGATCAAAAAAGAAAAATGATAGCCCCTAACCAGTTCAATAATCAAAAATTTCAAAGAACCTCTGGACCACCGCCCCAAAACCAAAAAGAGAAGAAGTTAGATAAGTGCTCCAAATGCAACTGATTTTATCCAACAGGGATTTGTTACCTTGTTGAAATACGATGCTTTGCATGTGGAGACCCTAGGCACAAGATCAAGGAATGCCCCAAAAAGAAAATCAAGGAAGAAATCAAGCAGGAGCAGAAACCAAAGGCTCAGGGGCAAGTGTATACTATTACTGCAGAAGAAGCTCAAACTTCTGCAGGAGTTATACAAGGTACACTTCTAATTTTGGATAAAGTTGCTAAAGGTTTAATAGATCCAGGATCAATGCATTCTTCCATATCCTGTGACTTTTCTTTAAGTACGGATTATCTAGTTATAGAACTAGAATACATCCTAGAAGTGTCAACTCCTGTAGGAAAAACTTTTATGGCTCAACACTTTATGCCAGATGTGTCCATGACCTTAGAAAACCAAACATGGAAGGCTAACTTGATACTCTTAAGTATAACCAACTATTATGTCATCTTAGGAATGGATTGGTTAGCTAACAATGAAGCATTAGTAGACTATAAGAAAAGAAAGTCATATTCAATCAACAAGGAGAGGAAAAATTTACCTTTCATGGAAACAGATAACCTTCAGGAGCATGCATCATTTCTGCTGTGAAGGCACAACACTTGATATCTAGAGGATGTCAAGCATATCTTACAAGTATAATCTTGGAAGAATCATCATCACCCAAGATAGAGGATATTGAAGTTATAAGGGATTTTCCAGACATATTCCTGATGATCTTCCTGGGGTACCACCAAAGAGAGAGATAGATTTTAATATTGATTTAATACTAGATACAGAACCTATCTCTAAGGCACCCTATATAATAGATCCTACAGAACTAAAAGAATTAAAGAATTAATTACATGAATTATTAAATAAAGGATTCATCAGACTGAGTGTCTTACCTTGGGGAGCTCCAGTCCTTTTTGTCTGGAAGAAGGATAGATTTTTGAGACTATGCATAGACTATAGAATGCTTAGCTCGGTAACTATAAAGAATAAGTATCCTTTACCCCGGATAGATGATTTGTTTGACCAATTACAAGAAGCAAAAGTATTCTCAAAAATAGATTTAAGATCTAGATATCACCAATTGAGAATACAGGATGAAGACATTCCAAAAATAGCATTTCGTACCTGATATGGACACTATGAATTTTTAGTGATGTCATTCGGATTGACGAATTTTTCTGCAGCATTTATGGATCTTATGAATCGAGTTTTCTGACCTTATTTAGATAAATTTGTGATTGTTTTTGTTGATGACATATTAGTCATTCTTCCACTCCCGAAGAACATCAAGAGCACTTACAAATAGTTCTTCAAACTCTGAGAGACCATTAGCTATATGCTAAGTTAAGTAAATGTGAGTTTTGGTTGGACAAAGTTGTGTTCTTGGGTCATGTCATTTCTAACAATGGAATATCAGTAGATCCTATCAAGATCGAGGCAGTTTTGAAGTGGGAAAGACCCAAAATCTTCACAGAAATTAGATGTTTCTTAGGATTTGCTAGTTACTATTGAAGGTTTATCCAAGGCTTCTCAAGAATAGCTTTACCTTTAACAAAGCTAACTAGAAAAGGAGTGAAATTTTTATGGAATGAGGAATGTGAGAAGGCATTTTAGGAGTTGAAACAAAAATTAACCACCACCCCAGTTCTATCCTTACCAACTGGTAGTGGAGGGTTTGTAATTTATAGTGATGCCTAAAGAATGGGTCTTGGATGCGTTTTGATGCAAAATGAGAAAGTAATTGTCTATGCTTCGAGACGATTAAAGAAGCATGAAGGTAATTACCCAATTCATGACCTTGATTTAGTAGCAATGATTTTTGCCTTAAAACTTTGGAGACATTATTTATATGGAAAGAAATTTAAAGTTTTTATAGATCATCAGAGTTTGAAGTACATTTACTCTAAAAGGGATTTAAATTTAAGGAAAAGACGGTAGATTGAATACTTGAATGATTATGATTTCTCTATTCAATATCACCCAAGAAAAGTTAATGTAGTGGCCGATGCCTTGAGTAGGAAGGTCATAGGGATGACAGCTCAATTGTTGATAAAAGAATGGAAATTGATGGAAGAGGTAATAGATTTACAACCTCAAGTACAATAAGGAAACAAGAAGGTAATCATAGCTAATCTAGAAATAAAATTGGAACTGATTGAGTGCATTTTGGAGGCACAAAAAGAGGATGTAGAAGTATAAACCTTCTTTGATAAGCCTGACTTTAATAAATGTTTTAATGATGGAATAAGATTTAAAGAATGGTTAGTAGTCCCCGTAGTACCTGAATTAAAATAAGAACTGCTGCAGGAAGCTCATAGGTCTCAATACATTATCCACCTAGGAGGAACAAAAATGTACCAAGATCTCAAAAGAAGTTTTTGGTGGAAAGGGATGAAAAGGGACATTAGAGAATTTCTCTCTAAATGCCTAACTTGTCAGCAAGTTAAAGCAGAAAGTCAGAAACCATCATGTACTCTTCAACCGATTGAAATTCCAGAATGGAAATGGGAACACATTTCTTTAGATTTTGTTTTAGGCTTACCCAAGACATCAACTAGTCATAAATCCATTTGGGTCATAGTGGATAGACTTACTAAGAGTGCTCATTTTTTCCCTCCAAAGAAGTCTCAGACATTGAATGTTCTGGCCAAAATGTATATAAAGGAAATTGTGAGTCGGCATGGCATCCCCTTATTGATCATTTTAGATCAGGACAGTCAGTTCACTTCACATTTTTTGCTGAGATGTCAAGAAGAATTGGGAACAAGTCTCAGATTTAGTACAACATTTCATCCACAAACTGATGGTCAGTCTGAACGAACTATTCAGACATTAGAAGACATGTTACGGGCATGCACCATAGATTGGAAAGGTAACTGGGATGAACACTTTCCATTAGTTGAGTTTTCTTATAATAATAATTATCATTCCAGTATTGGTATGGCACCATATGAAGCTTTTTATGAACGACCCTGTCCATCCCCAACTTGTTGGAATGAAGTTGGGGAAAGAAAATTAGTGAAATCAGAACTCTTACAACAATGTGTGGATAAGGTAAAACTCATACAAAGTCTATTGGAGACAGCTCAAAGTCGTCAAAAGAGCTATGCCGATTAACGAAGAAAAGACCTTGACTTCTGTGTAGGTGATCATGTGCTGCTAAAGATATCACCAACTCGGGGAGTCATGAGATTTGGTATGAAAGGAAAACTAAGTCCTCGATTTGTAGGACCATTTGAAATTCTTGATAAAATAGGGCCAGTAGCTTACAAATTGGCATTGCCCCCTCAGTTGGATAGGGTACATAATGTGTTTTATGTATCCATGTTTCGCAAGTATGTACAAGACCCTTCTCATGTCCTAGATCAGACAATGATCACCTTAGAACCTGATTTGATATTTGAAGAAAAACCTGTCAAAATTTTGGATCGAAAAGAAGAGGACGCCATGCCGACTCACAAAAAGGATTCCATTAGTCAAAGTGTTATGGCAGCATCATTCTTTAGAAGAAGCCACATGGGAATTAGAAAGTGATATGGTAAAGAAATATCCTGAGCTATTTGATGATTAGCAAGTTCAATTTCGAGGATGAAATTTCTTTAAGGAGGGAAGATTGTGACAACCCAGATATTCGGTACATTTCTACTATTAGAATTTTAATATATTAATAGACTATTATTTTGAATGTTGTACCTAAAGGGATATTGTAGAACTCTAAAAACCAAACATAAAGGTTTTTGATTCATTTGAATCGGAAGTGGTGGCCATATGTAGAGATCATGGGAGCCCGCATCATAAGCGGGCCCACGATCAAAGTACGGTAAAACCTATCCTTGAGTGGTCTTGTTTCGAAGGGCACGTCAATTCGAGTCCATCGGTACCAAGAACGTATTATTCCGACTTATAGTTTGAAAGTTAGAGTGATTTAAAGTTTTGGAAAAAAAATAATAGCAATATATTTATGTCGTCTGACGCAAGCATTGCGTCAGCCGACGCTGATGCGGATAGCGCACAATGTTGCGTGGATCGACTGTGTGATGTGGTGTCACAATGTTTGCGCATTGGGTTCCGCTGAACCACGCAAAATTGCGCAACGACGTGGTTCCACGTGGCATTTCCACGCGCCAACCGTGGCCTAGTCTGCGATGCATGTCACACGCAGAAACGGCCACATCACGCAATTTTCCACTATAAAATCCTATTTCTACTGCCGTGATTTCATTCTTACCATCAGTTAAAACCTCCTGACCCTTCGTTCTGAATCGTTTTAAGTCTGATTCAACCCGTTCAAAAGGCATTTCTAACTAAATTGAAGTTGCCGATCGCTGTGATGGGGTCGGATTTTCCATACAAGCTCTTTACAGCCACTAACTTTCTACCCCAACTCTAAGCTAGGGAGTCTTAAACTCTAGTCTATGCTCTGCTCATACTTAATGTTTTATGGATTATTTTTATGCCACCATACTTCTTTGCTTATGTTTTCAGAAGAAATGCTCTATGTATATCAAGTTGTATTTCATCATAATTTTGTATTTTCCGGATAGTTCTAGGGTTATACCTAGAACTATATTATTTTGGATACCTATCAACAAAATTATCGGTATCTGGCACGCGCACATAGGTATGGAGTATCATGGGGAAACTCCTGCCTTTCTGAGCTTCTTGATGCCCCATGAGCATCGGAGGAACATTGTTCAGTATCAGGGCTCAGAATTTATTGTCATCGGATGAATCAGTGTTTTTCTGAAATTATATCTGAATCTGTTCTGTTTAGCAATAAAAATTATTATTGTCTTTTATGAAGCATTAAATTAGATTCTAATTCCACCTACTGAGTATATAAATACTCACCCACCCCCATACTCTGTAGGTAGTAAAATCAACCCGGAGGTGTCAACCGAAGAATTGTCTACATGGTTTTAATTTTCATCAATCTTTGTAATATTATGACATTTATAAAGGGCTTGATAGGCCTATATTTTGTAATATATAACTGCTCTACATGGGGTGTGTTTTGGACTAGGTCCTGTTCTACTATTATATGTAATATCTCAGCTGTGCATAAACTCCACGTAGTGTATGCTATTATGTTTTATGCATTGTATTTTGTCCAGAAGGTCGGCCGTCACGTTCGGTTTCACGTGTGATGTAACACGTGCCAAGCGGAAAATTAAATATGCATGTTATGACATATATTATTAAATGACGGACACCACATATGAGAAGAGAGATATATACGATATCAAACTAGGGTTCATTTTTCTGGGTTCATTGTATGCAAAGGGTCCTAAGGGGCTTTTGGCTTCTGCAATGAGAAGTTTCAAGAGGGATACATCATGTTGAGTGAGGAGGACATGTAGCACAATGATGTTGTTTGGAGCAAGGAGGCCACCTAGAAGAGGGAGAGGGAGACAACAAGGAGAGGATGACAATAGGGAGAGAATGGCAAGGCCGGACTCGACTGATTGTCCTAGCATGAGGTAGACAAGGTTATTTTCCTACACTAGCCGCCAACCTCACATATGTGAAGGTCTACTAAGACAATTACAATAGACTTGTGCACATATTTGGTATTCCATGAGAGTATAAGTCTATTTTAGTAAAAAAATTAAAATATTGTAAATAGCCAAAGTTCACCTTCTCTCTTATTATTGACAACTGAAATTTAGAGAATTTACCCTAGTATCTCCCAAGGTGAGTGAATTGATTCTTCTTCACAATTCCTTAAGGGTCTGTTTGGATTGGTGGAAACGGGAAGAAAGGGAAAGAGAAAGAGAAAGTGAATCCAGGTGAAAGAGAAACTAGGAGATTCCTAATTATTTTTCACTGTTCAGTTACACAAATGATAGAGAAAATTGACAGTGATAGTGGTGGTGGCGGTGGTTGTTGTAGTGGTGGTGGTAGCGGTGACGGTGGTGGTGGTTGTGGCGGCGGCGGTTGTAGTGGTGGCGATGGTGGCAGTGGCTATGGCGGAGGTGGTGGCAGAGATGGTGATGGCGGTGACATTGGTGGTGGTGGCGGCGGCTGTCACGCCCTGGTGCTGCCCGACCCGAGCCGAACCTGGTCCAAGGGCCGGTCAAGCCCGCCGGGGCGACGAGGGGAAATTGAGAAAACGGTTTAGCGGAAGACTTAACCCTAAATATGGGCGACTTAACAGAATTACGGAGTATGCACACCACTTTGAGCAAGAGTAAACAAGTAGAAAAGAAAGAGAGTTGCTTAACTCAAAGTAAACAACTAGTCTCAAACCCACATGCTTAGTCAACCAAAGCCCACATTGGTTCAAAAATAGATCTTACACAACACAACTGTATAATGTGGCATAAATCCAACAGAGAACCATACACAAAGGTTCTAAACATAAAGCATAAACAAAGGAAAAATAAGTCACAAAGAGTCTCCACGATCACATCCAAGTCGTCTCCGACCTTTCCTCAAAGAGGAGATCCTGTCTATCTACGTGTCGCGCCATGCAGCCCCAAAGCAAAACACAATAAAGAGGGGTGAGTTTAAACAACTCAGCAATGGTTTTTTAATATACTATCAGTATTGGCAACACGACCGCATAACCATATAATCATTCAAATCAAAGATTGACAAGATGTAACACTTTCTTGTCACACATACACATCACCTAAACCTGCATCATAGTGTATAATCCACATAGTGCCATTCACATTATATCAACCTGCATGGAATGTATCTCTAACATACATATCAAATCATACTTCAACATCATATCAACCTGCATGAAATGTATCTCTCACATACATATCAAATCATGCCTCAACATCATATCAATCTGCATGAAATGTATCTCTAACATACATATCAAATCATGCCTCAACATTATATCAAACTACATAAAATGTATTTCTAACATACATATCTAATCATGCATCACATCATATCAACCTGCATAAATGTATCTCTAACATGCATATCCAATCATGCATCACATCATATCAACTTGCATGAAATGTATCTTTAACATACATATCCAATCATGCATCACATCATATCAACCTCCATCAAGGAGTAATCACAATTTAGTGTCACACAGACGGGAACATAAAAAAGGCTACGAAGGCGTGTCATGGTTCAAAATTCTACACAAGAATTTAAGAAGTTTGGGGTTGTCAATCCCTAAAGCTGCTCGCCCTGGACAATCCTGGCCAAGGATGTCCCATTCTCACATAGAGAATCTAGAGTAGGGGTGTTCGCTCAGGGACATCTCTTGCGGAGGGGAGGGCCCAAGTTCCCAACCACAATCCATTCCACATAACTCTAAATATATATACCACAAGTTCAAAATATCAATGGTATACCCTTCAAGTAGCTTACTATAGCTCAAAACACTCCACATAAACATAAAAATAATATTTTGGAGTAGATATGTCAAAATAAGCAACATACATAAAATGGTCAAATTCTGCAGTGTAGCCATTCGAACGCCCTGCAGGGCCATTCGATCGGCTAAACATGAAAAATGCCAAAACTTTAGTGTTTCTATTCGAACGCCCTGCATGGCCGTTCTAACGCCAACAAAACAATTTTGGTCATCTTCTTCATTTCAAATTTTCAAACCGAAACTTCATTAATAAATCTTAAAATCTCCATCTAACAACCCAAATGCCATTAAAAGTTCACCATAACTTCCAGAATGCTAATCTACATCATAACAAGATAAAACCCTATGAAATCGGGATTAAAGATTATCATTTACTAATCATGCCATTAAAGCACTAAATAAAGTAAATCCATTCAAAACAAACCACAAAATCAAGAGTTTTACCATAGGAAGACTGAAATTTAGAAAGTCCATTACCTTATCCCTTGATTAGGCTTGGATTTGATGGTCACCCTTCTTAAAAACCTTACAAAGACATAGAGTTTGAATTAAACTCCATTAAAACCGAT
Source organism: Saururus chinensis (assembly GCA_035235625.1). Taxonomy (NCBI): domain Eukaryota; kingdom Viridiplantae; phylum Streptophyta; class Magnoliopsida; order Piperales; family Saururaceae; genus Saururus; species Saururus chinensis. The sequence continues at coordinate 37,110,541 of CP141144.1, read as the reverse complement.
TTAACATAAAAAAACCCTAATTAAAAACTTAGATCTAGGGCTTGTTGAACATAAAAATTAAATTTTTAGAGCTAGGGTTTGAAGTAAAGATGTAAATCAGTAATTTTGATGTTTAAAAACGAATCAAAACAAAGGAGAAATAGTAGATTTAGAAGGGATTAAGAGGAAAGTTAGGATTTGGTGCTTAATTAGAATGGACTTACCTTAAACACCTTCTAATCCAGGCCTAATTGGGGATTAGGCCTGACTTTTCCATCTCAGCCTAATCCAAAAATGGGGCTCAAGTCTGGCCTTTTATAGTAAGTTTTGGGGTGTGTATGGGTAAATTGTAGGGTATGAATAGAAAAATAGGCTAAAAATGGGTAATTTAGTTATTTGAGCACTAATAAAACCTGGAAAAATTATGAAAATTTTTGTAAAGTCTTGTGTTGATGTCTAGGTTCATTTGGTCCAAAAACCCAAATTTCAACGGTAGGGCCCACAGGGGATCCCGCCAAACCCTAATTTTTGGAAAAATAGTAAAAATTCAGGAAAAAATTCCATAAATTCATATTTGATTCAAAATCACTTAAAACCACTAATTAAAAAGTTGATTTTAAATAAAACTATCATAAACACCATTTTTTTACGAAACTATCAAATTAATAAGAAAATGAGTTAACCATGCAATAACCGATAATTAAAAAGAAACGAAAACTTGTTTAGAGATGAGAGTCCTTACAGCTGCGGTGGTGGTGGCAGTGGCGGTGGTGGCGGCGGCAGCGATGGTGGTAACATTGGCGGCGGCGGTAGGCGACGATGGTGGTAGTAGCGGCGGCGACGGTGGCAGTGATGGTGGTGGTGGTGGCAGTGACATTGGTGGTGGCGGCGGCGGCGTCAGCGGCTGTGGTGGTGGTGGCCGCGGTGGTGGTGGTGGCAGTGGCGGTAGTGGTGATGGTGGTGGTGGTAGCGGCGATGGTGGTTGTGGCGGTGACAGAGATGGAGGTGGTGGCGATGGTGGTGGTGGTGGTGGTGGTGGCGGCGGCAGTAGCGGCGGCGGCGTGGGGGGGGAACTGAGAGATTTAGATTCTTTCATGTTATCAATTTTTACGTTTTCTTCCATGGAAAATCTCTGAAATCCTTTCAATTAATCTAAGTTGCAGAGCCCTAGATCCTTGTTTTTTATCCAAAACCTTGTGAATCATGTTTTAGAATTTATCGGACGCAAGGAAATACATGATTTGGCTTGCTAAGGGTATTTTCAGTGTCAACTAGTAGAAAGATTGTGGCTCGTGCTTAAGGCTAATGAATCCTAATTTTAATTAGAGATTCTATGATCTAAGAGAGCAATTGAAGTGATTCTCTATTGTTTAAAGGTAAGGATTTTTCTTGTTAAGATTTATTGCATTAACACATGTGATTAGGTTATTAATCATGCTTTTAATGGTCAATGGATGTTTAGCTTTAATCCCTTATGTGTAAATTTTGATGTTGTTTCTGCAAGTTTTTGCATGGGTTTTATGGGGGTTTTCATTTATAAGGATTTAATATTTTTTATACAAGGATTTATGCAATTTTGATGATTAATTGCAATTACATTTTGGTAAAAACTTGTAACTTTGAATTTTTGTTCCTTAGTGATCGATCGCTAGTGTGTATCGATCAATTGGTAGAGTTACTATTACCTTCTGTTTGAATGACCAGTCAACCACTTCATTTGTTGATCGATAAAAAAAACTATTGTGATTTTTAATTGATTGTTTGCTCTAGTGGGACGATCAATCGATAGTGTTGTTGCCAATTTTGATTTGAGCGACCCAACAACGGCTTAAGCTAATGATCCATCGTTAATGTTATTATTGTTTTGTTTTTCATTCGTTTTTTATTCGATTGGCTGACCAATCATTCCTAGGAGCCGCTTCACTGGAAAACTTATTGTTGTTTTTGTTTTCATGGACAAAACCAAAAGGGAATCCAAATGTTTCCTAAATAGAGAAAGCAATTTTCACTTAATCCCACTAGCACATAATCTAGATTTCTCATCCAATTCCCTTTAAATTCTTACAGCAATACATTTTTCGTTGTGAATTACAATTCCAAAGTGAATTTAATTTCTCAACTCAATGACCCCTATTTTATACTACAACTTGATGGTTATGCTTAGGGCCGGTAAGGGTACTATGCAAGGAGCGAGGGGCGAATAGTAGTGGACATTTGTAAGCATTTTGACGTGGATGAATTATTTTTAGATTCCGGATGCTGATATTCTTACTTTAACCTATTTTAGACCAAAAGCCTACTCAAATGTCTCATTAAATAGAGAGGTGAGTCGTACTTGACAATAAAAGAAATTTACTTTTCTTAATTAAATTAATTACTGGAGTAGACTTTTAATATATAAAAAATAAAATAAAAATATCATTTTCCCCCTTAATATATAAAAAATAAATTAATTGCAGATATAGGTCGCCAATCAATGCCAATATATTTCAAGCCCCATACTCGAGCATTTTCAAACTTGGATTGGCAAGTGTGTAACCTCGTCCAATTAAACCCGGTTGATTTTTCTAATTGTGCAATTTAATTATAAAAACTCAGTTGAATCCGGCGAGAAAACTGCGATCTGCATAGGTTGCCAGGCAGCTTTTAAAATACTGCCATACTCTCACTTGGGCACTAAAGAGAATGGAAAGTCAAGATCTGAATTTACAGGTCGGCAGAGGCACCATCTTCACCCAGTAGATTGCAACCAAAAGTGTCAAAGTCAGCGTGAGATCGAAGCGTTATTCAATTCATTTGTCTCTGACTTGGCCTTTAGCCAAGTTTTGTTTACTATTGAGCCTTCTCTTTCACGTTTCCGGGTGTTCGTGGTAGACAACTTTTAGTAGTAGCTGCCGCGTTTGTCTTCCTTAAAAGGGCGAAAAGAAATATCTACAACATTTTAAGAGGCTTGACTTCCTTCCCTTCCATTTCACAGAGGCAAGTTCGCCTGTACTTTGCCCGATCCCTGAAAGTTGATACTGAAGAAGAGAAGATCATGGCTCTCCAGTTGGTAGCAGAGGCAGCTCTTGGCAGCTGTTTTGAAACTCTGTTTCAGCAGCTGGGTCCGATCCTACGTTCTCAACACCTTTGCAACTTTTGGGGTGTGGGTGAGGAGCTAAAAAGACTAGACAAAAAGTTGCTAAAAATTCAAGCTGTACTCAACGATGCTGAAGCCAGAATCGTCGAAAAGCGCGTGAATATTTGGATGGACGATCTTAGAGAATTGGCTTATGACATGGATGACATCCTAGATGAGATGAATACTGAGCGCCTACGCCTAAAGCAAGAAGCGAGCAATCAAGCCAATGATGACCTGGTAGGCAATTTCTTCACTTTCTTGGATAATGTCAAAGAATCTGCCCAAAAAGTTAGATTGAATACAACTATAAAAAGGAAAATAAATGAGGTCTTGAGTAGGGTAGATGAGGTTGCAAAGGATGCTGATGACCTTGGGCTGAAGGAAATGGGGGGGATGAGTTCAATGCCAAATCAAACTAGACTTAGACCTGAAACCAGCCCCCTTGTAGACGAGTCTGAAGTCTATGGCCGAGAGAAAGATAGAGAAAGTATAATAGAGGTTTTATTGGCATCAAATGATTCAAGTAAGAAGAAGTATTCTGTGATCCCCATAGTGGGGATGGGAGGGATAGGAAAGACCACTCTTGCCCAACTGATCTTCCAAGATAAAAGAGTTGAAAATTATTTTGATTTGCAAAGTTGGGCATGTGTGTCGGATGTTTTCGACGTTGCCAAAGTAACCAGAGAGCTTATAGAATGTGCCAAAAAAGAAAATTGTTCAAATATGTCATTAGGAGCATTACAACGTCGCCTTTAAGATATTATAAGGGATAAGAAATGTTTTCTTGTTTTGGATGATGTATGGACGGTGAAAGAGTGGGAAAGATTACAAGCCCCATTCAATTATTGTGCGAATGGAAGTAAAATTCTTGTCACTACTCGTAGTGGAAAAATTGCAAATGATATAAGTAAAATGGAACCATACGAGTTAGCAAATTTAGAGGACAAGCATTGTTGGGCTTTGTTCAAAGAAAAAGCTTTTCAAGAGTTTGACACATATGTAGATGAAAATTTAGCAAAGATCGGGATGGAAATTGTGAAGAAATGCAAAGGAATCCCTCTCGCCGTCAAAGTACTAGGGGCCACCTTACAAGGCGCAGCTGAGGAAAGATGGGAAAGTATTCTGAAAAATGATATTTGGTGGTCAATTGATGGGGATGATGATGAAATTTTCCCTGCCTTGAGAATGAGTTACCACTACTTACCTTCTCCTTTAAAGCGTTGCTTTGAGTACCTCTCACTTTTTCCTACTGATTATTGGTTTCCCAAAATCGAATTGGTTCGAATGTGGATTGCAGAAGGTTATGTAGAAGCTAAAGAAGACCGATTGTTGGAAGACATTGGGAGAGAATATTATAATGAACTGCAAAGAAGATCTCTCATTCAAAATGATGGCAAGATGCATGATCTTGTGCACAACCTAGCTTGCACTGTCGCAAGAAAATTCTACTATCGAGTGCCAAATGATAGCCAATCAAGCAAAAACATGGGAATTATTAGGCATTCATCTTTTCTTGCTAAACACATTGAGGTAGCAGATATTGAGTTGCTTGTTCAATCTAAAAGCCTTCGCACACTTTTTGTGCTTCAATTTGAATCAGATGCTTTGTGGGATTGGCTCTCAAATTGGAGCCTATTGCGTGTTTTGGTCTTAAGAGGCACTTCCATATTGGAGCTACCAAGTTCCATTGGTGATTTGAAGCATCTTCGTCACCTCAATCTTTCTAAAAATCGAAGATTGCAGAAACTTCAATCTCCAGTATGCAGGCTTTATAACTTGCAAGGATTGAACCTTTCTCGTTGTGAGAGTCTTAACAGTTTGCCAAAAGATATGGGAAATCTCCGAAGCCTTCGATTTCTAAACCTCTCACATACATCAATCTCAAGTCTACCAATTTCAATTTGCAATATTTCTCTGCTCATAACATTGAATCTCCACTTTTGTAAGAGTCTTGCAGACATCCCGACAGATATAGGGAATCTGTCAAGTCTACGCAGGCTTGACCTCAGTTATACTTCATTATCAGTTTTACCTGATTCAATATGCAAACTCCATAGCTTAGAGTCTTTATATGTTGGACATTGCTCTAGACTTGACCAGTTACCACGTGAAATGGGTGATCTTCAAAGCCTGAAGGAACTCAATGTTGATTACACTAAGATATCGGCTCTACCTGATTCCATTGTAAACATAGCTTGTCTAAAGACCCTTGTCTGGTATGATGGTGTCAATCCGGTTAAACTGCCACCACACTTGGGAAAGTTGATAAACCTTGAAACCTTGGAAGACTATGCCATTGGCAAAGAAACAGGGTGAGGAATTGGTGAGATCAAGAACATGAACAATCTCAAAGATATATTTGTCATTTCAAATCTGGAGAAGGTTAACAACATAGAGGAGGCATTGATGGCTGATTTAAAGAGCAAGAAACTGATTAAATGGTTAACATTCAAGTGGAGCCCCATCTTGCCAGAAAATAACAATGTTGAGGATGCGCCTTTGGAGGCCCGAGATGGAGAAGCGGAAGTGAAGATACTTGAAGCTCTTGAGCCTCATCCAACAGCTCTCAAGTATTTAACTGTGGAAAACTACTGCGGTAATAGGTTTCCAGAATGGTTGTGTGTGGTCAGGTTTACCTCTCTCAAGCATATAGAACTGAAGAAGCTGGAAAGGATCAGCAGAATGGTGGATGTTGAGCTTCCATCCTTGTCGGAACTCACCATATTGATGTGCCCCAGATTGAAGGATGTTTCCATGGCATGTCCCAAGCTGAGGAAATTAAACATGATAGATTGCCCAGAGTTAACCAAACTGTCATTGCTTCAATCTCTCCATGAGTCAAACTCCACTTCCTCACGGATAGACCTCCCCCAATTGAACCAGCTACAGATTTGTAATTGTGCCTGTTTGAGAAATGTTTCTATGTCAGCTCCGAATTTGAAAACCTTACAAGTGAAAGATTGCACAGAGTTAAACCTGAATTTCCCCCTGGTTTGAGTTGAACTTGCTGTCTTACCTCACTTTGTTTAATGAACATGACGATGGCGGCTCCCAAAAGAGGATTTGCTACCACTGTAGCCAAAATATGCAGAGTGAGGATTGAGAAATGTGACCAACTCTGTTTTTGACTGTCCTCAGAGCACCCCTTGTACAGTTGCACTTATCTTTATACAAGTTCTTGTGCAAATCTTCACTACTTTCCAATGACCTCTCTACAAGCGCAAACTTGAGCAGCAGTTGCAAAAGGAAGACGGAAAAGATTTGCTTGAGATGAGATGCTCAGACCAATGTCACAGGTACGAGCCCACCTACTTTCTTTTCCTTTGTTTTGATGGACAATGATTGTTCCTGTACAAAAAGGGAAGGTGTTTCTATGGCGTAATCTTCTGGAGTCCATGTTTCTTTAGCAGAGAAGCATTTTCCTTTCGGTGTAGGACGATGGTGTGAATGTTAAATTACCAGAAATCATGAAATTGTGTTAGTTTCAACGAAGTAGAACCTGATGAACATTTGTAAATGTGTCTCAAATCCCACTTTTTGAGCTTTTTTGCTATGTTCAATCGCAGATACTCAGATGGCTGCATCACGTAGCAACAGCATTAGTGTGGGCATGCCTACTGTTTCCATGCTTTGATGTATACGATGTGAGGATGCAAAAGGCTTTGGATTCTTTCAATTCTTTACGGCGCACGTATGTAGTATTGAGTTCAGTAATTTACAGTGTTCTCATTGTGTATTGCTATCTGTGCTTTCCCGACCTCTGCTTTGTAGCGCTATGTATCTGAGCTTTGGATTGTACGCTGTTACATTTTGACTGTAACATTTGGGCCAAGCTCCCCAGCCTCATTTATCAAACTGATGTTTAAAATTTTTTATGAAAGGCAAATTTACATATTACTTGAACCAAGGTGGCCTCTTTCATATTACTTCTGAGTTTTTTAGATTTATTATACATTGCCTGGTTTTACCTTTTTTTGGGACAAAAATGCCCACTTCTTTATACCCAATACCATGAAGTCCTCCCTCTCCTTGTTACTTCTCCTTGTTTCAACCTTATTGCTTAAACCTAAAACAACCATTCTTCCCTCTCCCATAGCTTGTCCCTCTCTGTCGGTGCCTCCCACTAGTCCCTCTCCGATAGCACCGCTCGCTCATCCCTCTCCTACATCGCCGCACACCACTCCTCACTCTCCCATAGTCTCCCTTGTCTGTGATGATGCCCTCTCTGGTGTGTTGCTGCCATCTCCTATTCTGTCTTTCTTCCTCTTTCATCCAACCTCCTTTCTTTTCCACCTAGAGATGGAAAAGGGATGGGCCAGTCCTAATCATAGCCCTCATCTCCAAAGGGAAGCCTGACACACCCCTTAGGCTTGCCCAAAAAATTTAAAAATTGCTCCATAAGGCCTTACGGAGGCCCAATGGGCTAGGGCTGGCCGATCGATTGGTTATTAGGCATGCATGAGATTATATTGTATACAATTTGTTTTGATATTTTTTCTATACAATTTGTTTTGATATTTTTTCCAGGAATTAATTTGAGTTGAAATGACTATTTTGTTTTTTTTTTGCTTGAGAACAATTGGTAAAGGATATCTGGATTTGATTTTATTTCATTCGTAAAGTAAGTTGCAATTTATTTCCCTGCACAAAGATGTGAATTTAATGGAATGGTCTGTATTGAAAATTGGAGTCCATCTCCATAGGGGTACTTCTCTTTTGTTTGGTTTCTAAAGTCTTTGTGTTGTTTGCACTTGTTTGACTTTTAGTAATAATATTTGTGAAGATGGTATTCTTAACTTGATTGTTGAGGATATCCCATTGTCCATGGGATTCATTATTTGTGGGCTATGATCACTATGAGCATTGTCTTCATTTATACACCATAGACAATAATAATAAACTGAAGTTTTCTTTATTTATACAGCCTCTATCCAACTTGAATAGCCATCTCTTTTATATAGCTAGCAAGGAAATGGCTAGGAATCTAGAATATAGATAGATAAATATAGCATATTCTCTTATTCAAAACAAATACTCTCTTATTTAAAACAAATGTCTCATTGGTCATTACTGCCAAAACAAACAAAGAATGAAAGATATAAGGGAAGAAGCATCAAGGTAGGTTGGAACAAGAACAATAAATTACCTCATGTCTTCCTTGTATTGTATGTTCCACTGGAATGAATGGACAAAAAAGCCACCAAGAGTGGTTCCAACTACTTGCTCCTAATCCCACCCAGTTTCATGCCCCCTTAACTGACTCTAAACCTTTGTAAAATAAATCAAGAAAAAAATATTAAAGTAGAAGTTGAGGAGTTGACAAACAAAACAAATAGAACAAGACTGAAGTTGATGCTCATTTACTTAGTCAATCGTCATGATGCTAGTGAGCTTCACATCCTTGAATGTAAATATGGTTTATTGTTCCAATTCTCCAAGTATTGTTGTATTGATAAACATGCTTTCTTTGCTTCACCTGTTTTTAGACTATTAAATGAGAAATGTCAAACATGTGATGGTAAGGGCATAAGAAAGTCTCATGTAGCAAGGACTTTTTGGTTTTGGTTGACAATTTATAAATTTCATGGAGTTTCAAATTTAAGATAGAATTTATTGGTATGAAAATAAAAATTTGATATCCCTCATCTTTCAAGGATCATTTTGGTCAATGTTCCTCAAAACATGTTGCAACTTGGAGTTAAGTACTTCATTATGCGTTAAAATGGCACAAAAAATATTAGAGGTGTATATCTAATAAACATTAACAATCTTAATTCTTGCACAATCATAATCTAAATGTAGATCTTATTACGCCTTAAAAAGTTGCACTTTAAATATTAGAGGCCAATTTTAACAATCTTAATCTTTGCCCTCCAAGATTAACAATCTTAGTCTTATGTCATAGATGTTAGTTGTAACTTTATGTCGTCTAAACAATCATCCACCTCTTCTAATGATAGTAGGACATTTGTGGAAATATGCTTCTCTACTTGTATTGGCTACTACTACAAAGATATATGAGAAAAAGAATTTGAATTATATTCTTTTTTGGTACTAGATGAAGTTACATGCTCCTATGAACTTTTAAGTATACAGGCTATCATTCCTCTTGCTTTATACTTTGAATCTACCATATACTATTTTAGATGTAAAGTTTGTGCTATCTCACTATTTAATAGTTGCCTGCTACTGTCATGTAATGTTATAACTTAAACTAGATCTATACCTCAACTGGGAATGGTCCAACTTGTGCAACTTAGGCTGGATGCGTGCATATAATTACTTGTAACAATATGCTATAGTAAGTTACAATTATACATAGTTATAGTATGGTTAACTATGACATTAATGATTTTGTAACTACTGCAATATGATTACAATTAGACAAAGGTTGATCAATGCAATCCATAAAACAAATAATTGGCCATTGATTTCTCTCGGACTTTTCATACAGAAAGAAGTAAAGTCTTTTTAGATAAAGTTAGAAGTTAGAAGAAAATTTATTGTAGATATTATTGCTCTTTTATGTTTACTTACAATTTTTGTTTGTTGATATCTTTTATCTATGCATTATTGAAAATATTTTTTCCTTATCCTTAAACAGTTGGTGTCTCCTCCACATTAGGCATCTATTCCTCCAATTATGATAGAAAATGGTGAAGCAATCAAGTAAATTTTTTTAATCCATATGGTTATGTATTTGGGGTGTGAAATAGTAATAAATTGCTATGTTATACATAGTAGATATTGGTTAGTTTGTTTGATGTTGATTTGAAATACATTTGTGAGTAATGGGTATATTGGAGAAACATTTTTGCTATATTGCATAAATATTTTGAAATATTATATGGCACTATAGATACATTTCAACAATATTTTTGAAACAAAACTGAAATATTGTAGAAGTGTTTCTGCAATAATATTTGGCCCAACTTGTAGACATATGGAATATATACTACTTTTGATTAGAATGAATGTATGTTAGTAAAAGAATTCTAAGTTAAAATGATTACTTACTTGAAATTATAAAGGCTCCACTCATATCTCAAGTTGTAAGACTTCAACAATAATGCTAAAATATTTTAAGAATAATGTTGAAATATTTTAGCAATATTATTGAAGTTCGACTTACCAATATTTTAATTTTCTACTTCATTTTAAAAGAATTCCATGTGAAAATGTTGCTTACTTAATACCCCTACTGTCCTACATCAATGGCTACATTTCGAGAAATAATAGTTTTTATAAATAGTAAAACCCATATCCAAGAGAAGAAAAAATAAGCTTATGATACTCTTTTTTAAGTACCCAACCACTTAAAGTTAATAAAATGCGGCTACTAATATGGAACAATTTTTTTTACTAAATGGAGCTATTAATTTAGATGAAGGGAGTATTATTTAAGTTCCACTTATAAATCTTAATTTGTAAAACTTCAACAATAATGTTAAAACATTTTAGCAACAATGCTAAAATGTTATAACATTATTGCTAAACCGTTTTGGCAAAATTCTTGAAGTTTGAATTAGCAACTATTTTAATTTCTTGCTTCATTTTAAAAGAATCTAAAGTGAAAATAATTACTTTAAATTATTCAAGCTCCACTCATAAATCTCAAGTTGTAAAACTTCAACAAAAATGCCAAAACATTTTAGAAATAATGTTAAACCATGAATCCCAAGTTAAAATGATTATGTACCTGAAACTATTTAAGATCCACTTATAAAAATAAGTAATAAGACTTCAACAATAATGCTAAAACATTTTAGAAATAATGCTAAACCATTTTAACAATATTGTTATAACATATTAGCAATATTTTTGAAGTTTGATTCTTTATCCATTTTAATTTCTTGCTTCATTTTAAAAGAATCCTAAATTAAAATGACTACTTACTTGCAATTATTCAAGCTCCACTCATAAATCTCAAGTTGTTCTTGAAGTTTGATTCACCAATATTTTAATTTTCTACTTCATTTTAAAAGAACCCTAAGTTAAAATTGTAAGAACCTATGAGTCATATGTTAAGTTTATTTTTTGTTTTCTTTGTAAAAATTATGTTAAGAAACCTTGTGTATGTATTGAGTCCTAGAATCTAGTTTGAGGTTGTTGTGGTCGAATTAGATTTAGAATTTACAAACTTGAAAAAAAGGAGTGTATGTAGTTTTATTGATCAAGACAAGAGACTGAAGAATGTTGAAGTTGTTTGAAGCTTATTCAAGGATAGGTTACCTTAATTAAGTGATTCTAATTTTAATTTCTTTACTTACTTAAGTAGAAGTCCTTAACCAATTTAATGAGCTATATAAGAATTAAGAAATCACAAAATTTGAGAGAGAAAAATCTAGATAAGATTAGAGAAAAAGGTTTATACATTTTCATATTATTTTCTAAAAGATAATTCACATAAAGCTTTGAGTTGAAGATCCATGGTGAATTAAAGAAGACAATCCACAACTAAAGGAGTTTAAACATAGAGATTTCAAAGGTGTGTTGCGAAAAATCTTTAATTATAGTTTGAGGATTCTACAAGGCCAAAGTCAATACAATAAGAGGTGCTCGTTGAAGACTAGAGGAAGACAAAGATAAAGAAAGTAGAAAGATGTTTCAAGTGCTTAAAGGAGAAGACATGAAGGCCAGAAACAATGATCTAATAAGAGGAGTTTGTGTTAGAGTCTAAACAAGGTTGATAGTTTGTTTGTGTACATGTAAAGTATTAGTTTCTAGAATATTGATTTGGTTCCTTTGGAACTGTCGTAGTTTTTTACCCATGTTATGATTTTTCAAGTTAAATTGTTGTGTTCATATATGGATAAAATGATGGTGACTGAATGGTGATGATTAATATATCATGAGTGAGATTTGAGAGAATATTAGTTTGATTCTACTACATATAAAAATTTTGCCCAACAAGGCTAGAACTTGTAGTCTTTATCCTTGTTGATAATCAAACTAGGAACAATCTAGTGATCTGCTAGGTTATTGTACGGATATTAAACTTACAAGTGGTAGTCGAGGTTTAATTATTAAAAATTTAATTTTGCTCCATGATATTAATCTGATTTGACTTGTAAGTGCATAATTATCCCGCTTATTCTTGCTTTGTTTTCCTAAAAGGTGCATTTTGTTGAATTTGTTTATGTATGTTTATTTACTTCATCATGTCTAATTCTTATTCTTCTAGTGATAATGTGGCTTTGAATTTTGAAAGTCTTTTTAAATAAGTCATTGAATTGAGAAAAAAAGTATAAGAAGTTAGAGAAAATTGTAAAAGCTAATGAAAATACAATTGAATCTATTTCTATTAAAAAAAATTAGTTGGCTGAAGATAAATACGAACTAGGGAAAGAGGCTCAATCTTTGTGAAGTGAACTTGACAAAGGGAGGGGAAAATCTAGATCTTTAGATGATAAATTTATGTTTATTAATGAAGAAGTTAATGTCTTCAAATATGAGAAAAGAAATCATCTAGACAAGATAAAATTCTTAGAGAATGAAGTTTATGAATGAGTGGAAACAAATAAGGATTATTTGAAGAAGATTGAAGAATAAAGAGACCTATTCATAAAGGAGTTTGAAGAGAATATCAATTGTGAAAATATGATGCTAATGCACAACTAAAAAGAGATATCACACAAAAATTTTCAAAGACGAGTTGTAGAAAATTTTCAATAAGAGATTAAAGAACCCATTAGCTAAAGCTAGTAGAACAAGAGAAGCTTGTTGAAGGCTTAGAAGAAAACAAAGACAAAATAAGAAAGGATTAAATTTTCAAGTGCTTAAGGAGAAGACTTGAAGGTAAACAAAGATAAGAATTTATGAAGATCTAAACCAAAGGAGTTTGTGTTGGAGTCAAAATAAAGGTTGGTGATTTGCTTGCGTCATATAAGTGTATTGCTTGCTAGTAGTGTAATTACTTAGTCCTTATTGGGATTGCCGTGATTTTTTACTTGAGTTTGGGTTTCCACGTTAAATCCTTCTGTGGTTGTGTAGTTGTGCATGCTCTATGGTTTGATGATTGATTAATCATTAGTGAGCATAGAGAGTAGATTGTTTCCACTATATAAGAAAATTTTGCACAATGAGGCCATATCTTCTAGTTTTTATTTTTAATAGATAATTGAATTAGGGGCAATGGGGTTGAGTAAATGGATATTAAACTCATAAGTGGTAGCTGAGGGTTTTCATTGATAAATTAAAAAAAACCTTCTTAATCGTCTTGCTTAATTTTCATTAAGTAGACGGTTATTAAACTCACTAGCGCATCAATATCTTGCTTAATATTCTTTTATATTTTGATTTCTAGTTCTAGATAACTTGTGTTGGGGTTTTATTTCTTATTTTTACCTATTTTACTTATTTTTCTCCCAAAATTACTAGCTAAACTTGTTGATTTGTGTGCCCTAGTTTATTAGTTTCCTTCACTTATAATTTTCCTTTCTTTAATTGTTTAATGTGTGTTGCTTAGGTGATTTTTGTTGGATTAACTTCAATGGCCGGGTCAAATAACTCAATGAAGAAGGAGAAGAAACACACTACCCATATTACCCATAAGTTGCCTCACCAAGTTTATGAAAAGGAGATGAAGAGAGTGTGGGTGAAGAATATTGATCTTTAAGCTTTGAATAATGAATTAAAAAGAGAACCTTAGAGTGCCTTAGGATAGGTTGGCGAAGCGGAGCTTGTCATCTCTAAGCAAAGAAATTATGATTTTTATCCATGGTTTAACTTTTTTGATCTTTTGGACATTTATATTTTTAGTTTTCATTGTATTTTTCTTTGTTTATACATGCCTTTAAATTCATAGGTTTGAATTTTTTTTAAAAATAAAAAAAACAAAGAAATTAGTGTAGCTTTTGCTTGTGTTTGCAATTGCCTTTAATCTTGGTTTTGATTAGTTCAACTCTTATCGCATATTGAAATTAATTTTCTTTTATGATGAAAAACAACATGATTGGTGGTCAAACATACCTTAATGAATAATATTATTGTTGGCTTATTTGAGTTTAATTGTGTTCTATAGAATTTGACAAGCTTTTCATGCAAAGGCTATTTTGGATCATTGAGATGAATTTTTATACATGTTGTGTCAAGTTAGTTTGAGTTGGAAGTTGGTTGCACAGAGGGACTTAAGGAAGAAAGGGCCAGCAAGTTTCATGTGAAGATAAGGGAGAAAAATCAAATATAGAAAATCCAACATCAAATTAAGAAGAAACAAAGAGCAGCCAATGCGCATAAGACTAGCCTTCTACATCCAGAAACAATAGCAGTAGGGAACAATTCACATCAGTTTTTTTTTCACAAATTAGAGCCAATTTGCACCAAAAATAGCATGAAGAGTTCAAACTAGATAAGGAAGGAATAGCTAATGGAAATAGAAGCCAATTCAGTCAAAAAACTAAGCAGGGAACGTCCAAAAATAACCAATTCTTAATAGCAAAAAAATTGTTGAGAAATAGAGTGACAAACTACAGAGAAAAGAAAAGGAAATAATGAAGGTTAGACAAGGAAAATAATTGATAAGCAAGGAATAAGGGAAAAAAGGAAAATATTAAAAATTAAAATAGAACTTATTCATGGGTGGAATTAATGGCTTAAAGAAGGAAAGAGATGGTTGCCCAATATTTATAAAAAGAGAAGAGAAATTTCAGATTGAAGAAGAGAGGAGAAGAATGAACTAGAGAATAAATCCATTCGTCCCATACTCCAATATTGGTTAGAAAAGAGTTTGAAAGTCATAAGATTTGAGTCCAAGCAAAGGATGATGAAGAATCAACAAGGGGAAAAAAATTAGGTCGTGAGTTACTGTAGCAAAGCTGGAAGTTGAAGACGATGAACTATAACCCGTGGTTATTCTTCATGGGTACTATAGTAGTTTAAATTTTTTCAGTTTCTGCTTCTTCTTTCAAGCTTGTAAGTTTCTTTTCCCTTAAATTAATAAAGATTTTTATTTTAGTTCTTAGGTTAATGAGATGCTAAGTTTTTCATCTAAAGTTAGGATGAAGCCTTTTTAATTTGTATGGATTAATGATCACGAGAGTTGATTACATTTCTTTTACATGTTCTTCAATGTTTGATTGTTCTACCTATTTTTAAATGATAATTTCTATCTTAGATATAAGATTAATCATATTCTTCTTATGATTTGAGCAGGTTTTTATTAGTTATTTGCATGAATTTTTTAAACCTTTAATAAGGTTTGGGTATTAATTGTGATTTGCATCTTGTGGAAACAATTATGGACTTAATCTTAATCTTATTAAGCAAATGAAAACATAATTTTTACTCTTGAAAGTCTATTTAACGATGATATTTTCTATAACACATGGGATTGACTTTTAATGTGCTATGAGATAGTTTAAAAATTGAAGCAACAATCATGGAGATGACTCTTTACAATTTAATCCGTGCGGATTTACTTAGTCGTTTGATTCATTGGATATGTAAATCGGTTGATATTGTTTTCTTAGTTTAAATTGATTCTCAGAGTTGATTCTTGTTAGTTTTTAGATTTAACTTTTTTTGGCACAGTTGTCGGGGACTTGTATAGGAAAAAAATGAAGTCTAAACTAAGTGTACGCTTCTATGAGTTTTAAGTTATGGTTAAAAAAAACAAAAACAAATGATTAAGAGAAAGGGGTGAAAACAAGGAGGCATTAGAGAAGAGTTAGTTGTATATGACCACATGACTACATGATGAAACACACTAGTTACTTCAAGTTAATTTCAATCCCGTAGAGAGTTGTGAAATTGAAATTGATCTTCCATTTACAATGGGATATCACAATGTAAAAGTTGAACCACTTAGGGAGCTAGTTTCACCAATCTCCATCAATCCTCCTTTGTGCATAGTCTTGTCCGTTGCCACTGCCACACACTTTGAGTTTTAAGCTCAAGTCATTCAACTTCTCCCACCCTCCATGGTCTTGACAAAGAGGATCCTTACATTCATGTAAAGGATTTTCTTAAAATTTATGCTACATTCAAGTTTCAGAATTTTTAAAATGAATCAGCATGTCTAAGCTTGTTTGCTTTCTCATTAAAGGACAAAGCATACAAATGGTTGATTTCTTTGCCGATGGGGTCTTATCAATTCATGGGTGAGACTTGTTAGCAAGTTCCTGTCTAAAATTTTCCCAATGTCCAAAGGCAATGTCATAAAGAGAGAGATAGCTAACTTTTGTCAAGAGGAGCATGAAAGTTTTATGAGAGTTGCGACATATTTAAGGACTTACTTTTGAAGTGTCCCCACTATGATTTTGGAACATTGCTGCTTGTACATTACTTTTACAATAAACACACTGTAATATGATTTAATCCATGAATAGTGTATGTTTCTTGAGTCTAAATAATGATGCAATGTATAAGTTCCTAGCAGATTTGTCTAAGAGTTCCCAAAAATGGGATTTTTCAGGCCATGGAGAAAAGCCAACCCAAAACCCCAGGACATGAGGTTTATATGAAGTAAGAGAAGATATTGACATGAAAGCTTGGTTAAAGAAGCTGACAAGAAAAGTAGAAGGCATGAACCTTGCCAAAAACATGAATTCTGTCAATGCATACTGCTCAAGTGTGTCTTTCTATGCTAGGTTATTCTGAGTGCTTCACTGAGAAAATGAATGCACTAAACAATAATGAGACATACAATCTAAATTGGTTAAATCATCCAAAATTCACTTGGAGGGAAAACCAGCCTCTCATAAATGGAGGGGCACCATTGCAGCAGATGTCTACTCAAATCAGAGAGCCCAACCCCTGCTACACCTTTGTTCCCCTATTAGGTCCTCAAGTTATTGCACTACCACATCAATAGTCATCATTTGAAGAGTCTCTCAAAGTATTCATGTAGTCTACTAACTAGGCCATAGTAAAATTAAAAAATTTTAAAATTTGAAAAATTCTAGACAAATGAACACCCAAGCCATAGGCAAACTAAAAACTCAAATTGGCTAGTTAGCAACTCATATAGGGGAGAGAAAGAAAGACAAGTTTCCTAATCAACTTATACCCAACCCTAAAGGTCAATGTGATGTTAATAATGCTTCAAATTCGTCACATGACTAGGGGCATGTCCAGTCAATCACCACTCTTAGGTCTGGGATACATGTTGACAATTATGTAAAAATGCCTAAAGTAAAAGAAACAAAGAATACTGAGTCAGAGAGTGGGAAATAGAAACTCAATGCCTCCCCACATGTTTTAGTTGACTCCCAAGTAAGGAGTTTTGTGTTTAAAGCCCCATTTTCTCAAAGACTAGTCATTCCAAAGAAAGGTGCCTAGTTTAGAGATACTTTAGAGGTGTTTAAGCAAATGCAGATAAACATCTCATTCCTTGATGTCATCCAACAAGTGCCCTCTCATGCTAAAATTTTAAAAGACTTAGTCACAGTTAAGACTCAAATAAATGCTCCTAAGAAGACATTGTTAACAAAGCAAGTCAGTTCTATCATTAAATACAAATTTCCTGTCAAATATAAGGACCCCGGTTGTCCCATAATTTCATGTAAGATAAGGGATCATCACATTGAGCGGGCTTTATTAGAATAGTATGAATTTATTATCGTAATCTGTGTATGTGCAATTAGGATTGGGAGAGTTGAAACTCACATCAATGACACTTCAATTAGCTGATTGATCTATAAATATTAGGGTAACTAGTCCTTGAAGTGATCAATCATTCATTGTTTGTTTTTTGCACGAAACATCAAGTGATCAATCAATTAATTCAAGTGATCAATGGATAACTCTCAGCTTTATTTTATATAGTAAAAAATCATATGATGATTGATTGTTCCATCAAGCCATTTTTTAGCGATCGATAATTCTGTCTATCTTTTTATATTGTTTGCCCTTTTTACCCTAAAACCCCTAAAATCACTTCTAAAATTTCTCTCATTTTGATATGCAAATATAATCTAAATAAGCTTAAAAAACTTTCAACATTCTTCCATTTTCTATCTTGAGCCATAAGAACACGTTTGTTCTTATTTTTTAAGTCTTTCAATTCCAAATCTGACTTGACTGCAACAACCTATAATCAGATTCTAATACTAAATATATACCTAAATTTTCTATACATAATTTTGATAAAGAAATTTTTCAATAAACTTGACATATAACTCATATTTTCTTACAATCTCGCCCTTTGGATGTTTCATGTCAAAACACTCCATATTTGAAATCAAAATAAAATTAGAACTCTTGACATAGTGCATTGACTTTCAAATTGTAAAAAATAACTTGACACTCAAAGACTTTACATAAACTCATTTTGAATTTATCTTGAAAAGCCTTGTACTTATCCTGCACACTTAAAATAAAATTGATTTACATAATACTGTTCAATCAAGTAAAGGTAGGCACTTTAATTTTTAATAATCATTTCTCCCACTTTTTGATATAAATAACAAAAAGTTAAAGTAATAATTAACAAAAATACTCATTAAAGCATAATCAAGTTACCACCATCACTAGCAGACATGAAAATATATATAAAAATTAGCACATCACATGTCCATCACATATTTCATCATAGATTCAGTTTCAAAGTACATCTCAAGTCATAATGAAAAATAGTTGAACTGAACAAGTTTTGAACAAAGGAATACATAAAAAGTGATACAAAATAAATATAAAAATCAGTCGGTATCATCATCACTTTGCTCCCCCTCACTATCTGCATATGTAAATCGGGCTCTACGCAAGTGATTAATTTCTATAAGCCTCTGCATCACAACATCCTGAAAAGCTCTGAACATGGCAATAATAATCAGTTGATCTAGATCAGCCTCGGTGTTGGTGCCTCTACTATTATGTCTGCTGCTCCATAGACTCATGTATATCACCTTGGTGGTAAGAAATCATTTGGTGAACCACTGCAATGTCAATCAGCCCCCATAATGTTCAAAGTCGGCTCCACTCTAGGAATCCTAACAAGTACTACAGTGAAAATCCGACACAAGATTTACGGGTAAGGTAACCTCTCATGTGTGTAGCCATGCAGGAATGTCATCAACCTACTAAAAATAATGGAGGGTAGATCCAATTCTATATGTGGTGTGCTAGGAGATGCAGAATTTGTATCATCGTCCTATCCACTATCTCCTTCTTAGCACTCCAAATGCCATATTGAGCAATGATATGAAGCAATTAAAACTCATGTTTCATGTTGTGAGCAAGTAATGACACCTCTAGCTGTGGACCTCTCCGCAAATAAAGCAAACTCCCAGTAATCTAATTGTCGGTGGAAATATATAACTATAGAACTAAACGTTGGCCAGGAAGGAAGTACTATCTCCTTCCTAGCACTTGAAATACCATACTAACCAATTAGATGAATCAAGTGAAACTCCCGTGTCATGTTGTGAGCAAGTAATGACACCCCCGGCTCTAGACCTCTCTCAACAAACCAAGTGAACTCCCAGTAATCTCACTGTTAGGTGGAAATACATAACCATCAAACTGAGGGTATGCGAGTGGTCTCCTATCATATCTAATGACATCTACTATGATGTCAGGTGACACTCACACCTAAACACCTCCTACTATTCCAACTAAATCACCATCATCCTCCAAGCATAGTGATGCATACGAGTGTCGAATAAGTCTAAGGTAAACTGACTGACCAGAGGTATAAATCGTACTAAAATTTTTCATCCAATACAGATAAGCCTCAATTCAACCTATAGCCATCCCTAAAAGAGTGTGCACTAAGCTACTCTCACACCATATGGGTCTAACCCTATCTGACCCACTGCTTGATGTCATGTGGTCACCGAACCCTAACTTGCTGTTTCTCCACTCTTCCCATCTTAATTGAATTGACAATAAATAAACTAAGGCTAAGCATAAACTAGAAATAAAAAAAATGATAGCAATAAATATCCTACAATGTAAAAAAAAAATTGAATTACGAGCCAAAAATTAATTTTTTTAAAATTTTAAATAAACCCTAAATTTTTTGTGTTAAATTGACTCCAAATTTGAACCCAATATAGATCTAAGTGATTAGAACAAATTGTATAACTAGACCTACAATCAACTTTAATAAAAAAATATCTTATTTTGAAAAATCCTCAATTTATGCAAAAAAATCGAAACTACACTTGATTTTTCATGAAATCTTGAATTTTAACAAACCAAATCACATGAAAAGTATATCTAACTATTTCTAACAATCCAAT
Source organism: Saururus chinensis (assembly GCA_035235625.1). NCBI lineage: Eukaryota > Viridiplantae > Streptophyta > Magnoliopsida > Piperales > Saururaceae > Saururus > Saururus chinensis. Next base: position 37,090,258 of record CP141144.1, on the reverse strand, counting down.
ATGTTCAAATTACATTGATATCAATTGAAAAATCAGGTTTGACGGGGAATACGGTTTGTTTTGCGCCCAAAATACACTCAAATTGCCTCTATTCTCCCATACAAACACTCTTGGAGGAGTTTGGGGAGAAATGATGTTGAAATGGAGTATATTCAAATTTAAAATAGTCATTCGGTGCAAAAAATCTGACCAGCTATCGATCACTAAGTCAATTGATCGATCTTAAAATAAATGAGATTTTTTTATTTTTTTAAAATCATAAAATTGCAAAAAATCAAAAAATTTCCAAAAAAATCTAATAAATTCTTAGAAATATTTTAAGACACTCCCCATAAAAATAAATAAAATTTCATCTAAAACTGAAATTAGAAATCAAAAAATGAAAATCAGCAAATTTTAGCTCTTTTGACAATTTTTTAATCAATTATCCTTTAATCTAACTGCATTCACAATAAAAAACTCTACTCTGGACGCAAAATCTCCTCACACGCCACGTGAACGCTGCTCAATCAAATGACTTTTTAATTGAAATTAACTTTTCAATCGGAATGGACTTTTCAACCGATGGAATCGCCAACATCTAAAGTTATTTGCCAGTGAATGTGACTTAGTGAGGGTTTTACATGATATAAAACCTTATCTCCGGTCAGAGGTATTTACGCTCAAAATCCAAGGAATATATAATTTCTTACTCTTCGGCTGGGCAATATGGAAAAACTCTATTTTTTAATAGCTCTCATGGCTGGTTGGGACAAGAACCATTGGAGGCCTAAGAAGAAAGAACGAGGGAGAAGACAAGTCTCTACATTTTTATATTACATGAGATGCCTCGAAATGTCAAACAGAAAGTTGGAAATCCAAAGCAAATGTACATAATCAGCCCACAAGAAAATAGGAAGGCCATTCCAACATTCTATCAAGTAAGAGATTAAACCGGGATGTGGAGATATAGCTTATGTAGATGAAAAGCTTCCCTTGAAGATGCTTATGATCACTACTTATTTACCTAATTGTTCGAGTATATCAGCAAATGATAATAGAGGAAATTGGATAACTACAACGCCATTATATAATGCCCAGGGACACTCGTGTACAAGTGATCCTTTTCTCTAATAAGTATTGGGTCAATATTTATTGCACGTGCATTTGTACCTGTATTTCTATTATGCCTATGCCCGACAATTTCAAGTCTTGTACTAATATACCCTTTACTTTCAACTTTATACTACGCTATAAATGTGGATGGGTATCACATGACAAAAAGATTTTTTTTGCAATAATCACAATTTTAGTTAATTTGATTGCTTGAGCCTGAGCATCGACTCTATTGGATTTCTATCCAACAATGCATATAGTTCAAGAGGCAGATTAGTTTCTGCTTCCTTGTGCCATCAGATTTTGATCCGATAGCCATGGTTGGGTTCACATATGCATACAAAATATTTTTCTTTTTAATTTAAATTCTTTTAATACTTAAAAAAAATGAAGCTCTAGCTAGCTGGCCACAAGATCATAATGCTTTGATGGCCAGCTAGCCATGATCTAATATCTAGCTAGCCGGCTCAGTCCACACATTCACTACTTAAAATATAACAGTAAAAAATAGAAGAGGCTTCTACGTCATGCCTCAATGCTTAAGTAATACGTAGGCTCACCCCCTCTACATACAAAAATATGTCTTTTAAAATAGATGACATAAATATTTTCTCCATCCCATATTAATAACTCTATTTAAAGAAATAGTATGTTTTATTAAATGGTGAGACCCATACTTAAGTAAATGAAAAATAGCTTCTCTAATGCTTTTATAAATATCCATATATTAAACCAAATAGAGCTATTTGTGATCAGTATTTACTTCTGTTATGGCTGTTGTTATGTGTAGTTTGATGGTTTCTTATTTCTTACTGTTTATGTTTACTGACCCTCCACAATCTTTTCTACCTTGTATGTAGGAGAAATTTTTCTGAGGTCCCATAACTATGTTGACGAGTTGTTTTGTAAATGGTGAAATACACGGCCTCCAAAGTGTGTGATGCACACTAAAAAATTTCTTTGTATGTAGAGGGCTAGATACCATTTAATTACCAAAAAATGCCATCACAAACACCGGAAAGGCAAAGGGAGTCTGAACTTGGATGTCACAACGTGAGTAAGTGGAGACAGACACCAAGCTTAGTGCATACCCTTTGCAGGATGATGAGAGGGAGGATGGGCTAAAACAAGGATTTCCACCCTGACCCCCTGCAAGTGAGGACCGAATGGACGTCCTTGGTGAAGATGGTCAGCAAGTGGAAAAAATTCCTCACCAAATGGCTTGCCCAAACTGATATTCAACACACGCCCAAACAAACTAATCTAACAAAGATGGTCATGTAAAACATGGAAAAGGAACAGGGTGACTAAAATGAACACAGACAAGAGGGTTAAAATTAAGTGTTGTACCAAAACTGCTCTTCAACTTCAAGTCTTACACCAAGAATGCCCTCCATTTAGAAGCCTATCAAATTTAGAAGTGCTTGCTTCAAATATAATTTCGGCAAATTCTTACTAAAACTCTCCGGCAATTTGATTAACAAAATTCTTGCAAAGTTGTTCAAAAAAATTGGTTTTTTGCCACCAATTTTAAGAAAAATCATAGTCAGTGGAATCACGCTCATATCCCAACTAAAATCTTTAGCTAAACAGGCCTTGAGACAAACGAATTTTGGGGTCTGTCTCACATGCATTTCGCACGTCCATTTTCACTAGTTTGCTAATATGTTACAGGGGGCATTGGGTTACTCTTGGGAAAACCTTGTGTAGAAGATTGTCGATTGCTATCTTAACTTGATCCCATATCAATAAGATCAGGGATGAGCCTACTTGATGAGGAGTTAGAACTGTGTTTTTCTTTATTCTCAAAGGACATAGTGGAATCACAGGAAGGTCCACCGCTTGAATTCCTTCTGCTGTGCACCTCACTTTCGTCATTTCCCTGAGGTATCGTTGATAAGGCTTCAGAATAAGAGTCGATTGCCTCTGCTGATGACTTACCAAGTTCAACAAATCCCGGATTTCCAACAGCTGCCTTACTCTCAAGCATGCTAACCACAGCTGACATTGCAGGCCGGAGAGTAGGTGACGAATCGGTGCACAAGAGAGCCAGATTGAGTAGTCTCATTGCCTCTTTCTTTGAGTAGTCAGACCCAAGGCGTGAATCTACAAGGTCTAGGAGATCACCCTCCTCTTTGAGGACATAAGCCTGCAAGCACATACATATAAGTTCAAGTGATAATAGTAAATGATCTCATGAAATCACAGGCATATAGCACCATATGTATGGTTTTACCCAAATAGCATAAAAAATAAAAAACATAAAAGACCATAAGCTATCTCTTTCTGGTGGTCAAATATTAGGTTACCCAATCAAGAAGATGGACAAATTGTTCTTTAGGAATGAAATTTGTGTTGCTCTTTCCACAAACGATCTCCAACAGGACAACTCCAAAGCTGTAAACATCAGCCTTTTCGGTCAAGCGACCCCATAGTGCATACTCTGGAGCCATGTATCCTCTGCAAAATTGTGTATTTTAGACATATCAGAGAACACTAACAGCTTATGGGAGCAATGCCAGTTCAAAAATTGCTCAAAAGTGGTGGTAGTATGTCCCAGATTGAATACACCTAATATGAACATAGCAGCTGATTATCAGCATTCTTTCAACTTAAAATTTTACTAGAAATATATAGAAATTACGGAAGAAAATGTTTTGCACTACTGATGATTAATCAACATTGGGGTGTCATCCATATTTTGAAAAGAGAAAGGACAAACTCACAATGTCCCAGCGATTCGAGTGCTAACATGGGTATTCTGAAGATCATCAAGTTTAGCAAGACCAAAATCAGATATTTTTGCATTTAGATCCTTATCAAGTAGAATATTGGTTGCTTTAATGTCCCTGTGTACAATTTTCAGCCTCGATCCTTCATGAAGATAAGCCAAACCCCTTGCTATGCCGAGGCAAATCTGGTATCTTGTTTCCCAGTCAAGTTGTAACTTACCCTGTTCTCGACCTAGAGTGAAACAATTAATACTCACAAATTTAGACTGGAGAAGAGATCAAAGAGAGAATTAAACAATTAGTACTCACTAATGTGGCACTTGGAAGTAATGGGCTTACCAAAGAGTGCATTGGCAAGACTATTATTTTCCATAAATTCATATAGCAACAATAGCTGATTTCCTTCCACACAACATCCGTAAAGTTTGACAAGATTTGGATGTTGAACTGCAGATATCATGCTTATCTCATTTAAGAACTCATGGTTGCCTTGCTTTGATTTAGAAGAGAGCTGCTTTACAGCAATCACTGTTCCATCAGAGAGCGTACCCTGATACAATTAAATGCACTTTTGAGTCAATAGTTCATTTTTTTCTTTGTGCAAAACTTAATAAATTTTGGGGCAGCAGTAAAATAGTGAACTAAGAAATACTTGCCTTATAAACTGGTCCAAATCCACCTTCGCCTATCTTATTTGCTGCACTGAAGTTGTTTGTAGCAGCTTTTATGTGTCGTAACCTAAAATGTCCCGTCTGCAACTCAAGACCACTGAGTTCTGCCCAAAAAGAAACACAAAAATGTCTGATAATAAGCAGTCATGGACATTGAAGCAAGCTATAGATGTACTTACTATCTGAACATTATGCACATAACCGTTATGTGTATATAGTAATTGCTCTAAACATTTTATTGTTTCTAGCCATAGCATTTACTTCATCATAATTCCATGTTCTAAATTTTTCCAAATTTCTATTCTGGATAATTTGAAAAGCTCACCTGCTGGAAGATGATCCTTTTTCCGGAAACAGCCCAATGCCCAGAGAACTAAGAGGAACAGGATAGTAGTCATACAGGAGGCCACTATGATGCCAGCAATAGCACCAACGGAGAGCTTCTTGGGACCCAAATCAGGTTCGAAGTCTACAGGAAATGTGATCAACAAGAAATTCTACTGGGGACTTAGAAAAGCTCATAAGGGAATTTAATGGATAGTTCAATATTCTTACTTGGGGTCACTGCAATAGCTGATATAAGAGGTCCATAAATGCTTCTGGTAGGAATGGTCACAGTGCCTTTGCCTGCCCAGTATAGGTGAATCTGCAATGTATGATCAGTAACCTCTGCTGTAAAATTCCTAACAACTTCTCGACCAGTTCCACCAGCTTCATCTTCAATGTTAAAGTCTGTTAGAACACTTTGACTCTGCAAGAAATCCAAAGCAACACGGATAGTAGGAGATCTGAAGACATAAAACATAAGATGTGCATGTAGAGCTTACAGTCATCAACACTTAGTAAATATGGAACATACTTATTCATTCTAATTATGATTCCATTCCATGTCAAGAACCAAACAATATAGCAATCAAATCATACCAAGCAGCCAAGTGCTTTAAAGCCAGGTTTACATTTTCTTTAGAGCCAGTTTGGATATCATAAGTGCTAAAATGCTGATCCGATCTGAGCTTGGGCTAACTCAATGTCGTTTCAACCACCATTCAAGCCAAATTTGATCTGAGCCAGCCATAATAAAATTGAACTCTCTTTTGTAGTTTTTTGTGTCAATTTTCAACTCAAGCTTAACTCAATCTAGCTCGGGTAAAACATTATCAAATACCATTACAGTATACTAATATACCTGTGTTAACTGTTGTACACTTAAAACCTTAAGCTCATAGGGATAGTACTGACAAATTATAGTAACATGGTATCCTTGAGTGAGTTCCTACTTCCTAGGCGATATATTTATATATCCATTATGGTTATGTTCCCTTGTAGAGCCTAAATAAGTCTGCAACTGTGGTGGAGCATTGATTTACATTGTTAGCCCTTTTAATCAGCTAAATCTTTCAGGGTAAAACAATGCTGAATTTGAGTCAAGCCCTTGGGGAACTTACCACCCCTAATTAACAAGCCTATAGCATTTCCTCAAAGGATTTACTTATTAAAAACAGGTTTGTAGGACTTTCTCAAGAACAATCTATCAAGCATTTCAGTGTAGATGAAAAAGCTTAATTACATAATGAAAGTGTCCAATAGCTAATCAACTACCTGGATGTATACATCGAATACACGCCTCCCCACACTGATGAAAGTGGAATCATTTGTGAAGACAATTTCCGCGAAGTGGAGTTGAACAGAATAGTTGCCCTTTTGCAAACAGAAGCCATAGTAGGTGAGAGAAATGGGGGAGTTACGAGCTGTCATGTATAACAATGGATTAGCCATGGTTAGTGGTGAAGAGTTTGTAGCGATGTAGGCGGTACTGGTGGTGTCCATGTAAGTCCCCATGCTGCTATAGGCCCATCTTTTAGTCGTGAAAAAAGTTGAACCTCCTGGATAGAATGAGTCACTGTCGTATTTGTCCTTGCCGATAGTCTCCTCACTCCCACCACAATTTACAAACAAGGAATAGTCTGCAAAATCAGATGATTTTGACTCAAGTTTTGGATGATTCTCTGCGAGCAATAATTACATGTTTTAGAAAATCATCACACTTACATTTTGCTTTACCAGAACAGGGGAGGTTCCTTCTTAAGCAGACAGGAACTCTTCATGAAAAAATGTATGATATAGTCAGCCAGGTTTCAAGAAGAAAAAGATTTGTTATATACTAATCTTGTGATAAAAAAGGGTTACACATGATAATTTTGCAAATGGATGACCATTTTCTTTCGGCATCAAATCCATGATAAATGAAAGGAAGGACGAACAATGCCAATTTGACAATATATATTTACAATATCGTTATGGGTCTAGTGTTCAAAGCCATAAATTGGAGGAGGAAAAGCTTACGAGCTGTCATTTGTGGCGGAGTAACTCGCAGCCAAATTCCTGAAAGAGAAAACTCATTAAGGTTATCGAATGGGCAGAGGACATAATAACAATGTAGAACAATCAAAGAAGGAAGCAGTAGAATTGGAAGTCTTACAGGTTTCCTGGAGCACAAGATGATGGTGGAGGTGACCCGGAGAAGTTATTGTTCGATATATCCCTGCAGAAAAATGGAGAGGGCCGCTCATTCTACTTGCTCATACAATTATATTTCTCAAATAAGAATTCCCACTGTATAGAGAGAGAGCGAGAGAGAGAGAGAGAGAGAGAGATTAAGATCATGAGCAGCAGCACTGACCAAGATACCGAGCTGCTAAAGACCCAGCTGGGAATGTCTCCTGTCAGCTGATTGTTAGCAAGGTACCTGCATGCAATTTGACCAATTTATTGCTAGTTATATTACAGAACCAATGTGGAAGGGATAACTGCAAGCCAAAATTTTCTATGTAAAACTTTGGGGAATACTCACATGCTCTCCAATTTGGACAGTTGTTGGAAGCTGCTCGGGATGTTACCAGTCAAGTTGTTAAAGCTTAAGTCTCTGTCAGAGATATAAAGAATTAATGCAATAACGTAAGTAAAAAAATGAGTGTAATTAGCTTATCTGATGAATATAACCATGTTATATATGTGTATAACTTTAATCTAGAAGGTTGAGTAGATGCACGGAGTCGTCTTTGGAAATGATAACATGAAAAAGAAGCTTATGAAGATTAAAAATTATATTTTGAAATATGGACACAGTTTTGAAATACTGAAAAAATTGTAATTACAATTGATTGTTATCATCCGAAAGATGTTCACAATATCATAGTGGGCAGGTAAAAACGATCGACATCGTTTGGAGGCTTCACAACCGTTTATTGGATAGTTTGTGATCGATCATTATCGTCCACAGTCCAATGGTGTTGTTTTCCAGATTCAAGAACACACAAATTTTAGTCTTTAAGAACCTATAAATAAATGCTTAAGATTATGGGAGAGAGAGATTCACTTTGCTTTCGTTTGAGAAACCTTGAGTTTTTCTTTTGAGAGAAGTTGTGAGCTTTCTGTTCACAAGATCATTGCTTTTTCATGTCAATTAATTGAGCAATGCCTTTAGAATATAAGACAAATGTTTTCAGTGAGTCAAATCATTATTTCCATGGAACTTATGAAGGATTGTTACACTTATTTACCTGATGATAAAACCGCGTGAAATGGTAGAGTAGGATCATATCAGTTTGTGAAGAATTGCAGGCAAGAGAATTGGTTCAAATGGATTAAACGAGAGAGTTGGGTGAAAGGAATTAAACAATTCCTCCTCATCATCACTGACATTCTCATCTCCCCATAAGTGGGGCCCAACTTTAGCATAAGCAGAGAAAGAGGTTCAAAATACTGGATGTACTTAGAAGGGGTGAGATCAACCACGAAGGCCGCTGCTGGACTCCTAAGAGATACCCATATCAGAGCTTTCTTGGAGATTATTGGGAGATTCAGTGGCTACAACCCAATTTAGTCCATGCATGTAGGGACCCAATTAATCCGCGAGTGGGGCTACCAATGGTACCTACTCCATTATCTATACTATAACGTTAAGAAGTTGAATTAAAGTGTTAAATTTATTCAAAAAGGAAATAAGGAGATAATTTTATCCGATCACTTTCTTAATGAACCAATTATAGAAAAAACATTTTCCATATATGTTAACAATAACCCATTTGGCATACAAAACATATATACTAACCTCATGTTCCCTTCTTATATCCATCACCCACCCTTAACCCTAATAGAATGTTGTTGGCTATTGAGTTGTTTCTAGCTATTTAATATATGATAACTATTGAGTTTAGGGCCAATTAGTAGGCTAAGTCTTACACCCTGGAGGTTCTTTTGAGGAGATCTTTAAGTATGCCTTAATTGAACCCTAAGTAGGGTTCCGTGTATAAATACCATCTTAAACCCCCTATCTTGATTACTTATGATGTGACAAACTTAATGATATTTTGTTTTGACACGTAGGTGACTAGGAATTTCGTATATGCAAAGTCAAGGCAACTCTCAAAATACTTGACACATGCAAATTTAAAGAGTATATTTTCCCATATAATGTGCACTGATAAAGGAAATGACATAAATGTGATGAAATATCTAATTATTTCCTAAGTTTCTAAACTTTGGCCATGTAGAAAACAGTGAGTTTGATTCTTAGATCTTTTTAGTATAATAACTTTTACAATTGATAAAATTAAAGGTCGATACCTATTAGAGAGTAGATAAAAAGATATTTGAAATGCCACTAAGAATGTGAGAATCAAAGTTTGAGTAAGTTCGAGTAAGGAGGGATATTTGAAGATTGATTTATCATATAGATTGCAACCCACAAATGCTTCACCAGTGGTGTCAGTGAAAATTAATTCTTATTGTCAATTGTCACCAAGGCGTTGATAAGTTTGTCGAAATGACAAGGCAATTATGCCAACAAATTGAGAAACAAACATGTTTGACACTTATGTATAATAATTCAATTCGTTCTCACTTATAAATACCCTTTGACACCTCTTATACTTTTATTTCTTCAATTTCTTCTCAAAATTAAAAGGGAGAAGGCCAAGGGTGAACTAGGACATGAAGTAAGGTAGATAACAAACTCTATAAGGAGTGATGGGAAAGTATATTTGGTTCATGAAAAAGGTCGCATTACTAATCCTTAAACTATATATTTAGGATCTAAATCTTGAATAACCAAGTAAAGCATGATGGTAGGGTTGGTGGATTAACCCAATAAACATGAATTATGGTTGCATTTTTAGATATTTCAATGGAATAGTTATGTGATTATTGATATGGAAATATTAGTTGAATTTTTATATTACACTATTCATGACAAGTATTTTGTCGAATACATGAATAGAGGATTTTAGGCATGAATCTATATTTGTTAATGACTACTAAAAATTTGAAGAATTTGTTTATGCATTAAAATAATATTAAATTAAATATTTTTAAATCTTGAATTGCAATTTTATTTTGTGATAATTCATTAGTTACTTAGGCTATTTATATTTTTAATATGTGAGTTGCACCTCTATTGTGTTTATATATCTAAAGGAGCTTTAACAAGATCCAAGTAGAAGGGGAAGTATAGCTTAACTATTTGAAGTTATTTAAGGATCAAAAGTGGGCTCTTAATAGTCTAAATGTATATGCAATAGTTGAGCACAACCATGTAGACCTATTAGATTTCAGATTTACATAAAGAAAACCAAATTTGGGAAGGAGTAATTTAGACAGATTGACACAACCCTAATATTTATGTCATATTTTTTTATGAAAAATTCGGATTGACAAGATTTCAGTGTCATTGGAAATATTTTTTTTGTATCTACAATCTATAATTCATAATTCTAAATATTTATGGGTCAAATTAGACATGTAAAGTAACAACTCATCAATCAACTTGAGGTCAATACATGGTAGATTTTTTCAATAGTTGTGATTAATAAACATAAGGAAATATAATAAGGCTGATTAGATAACTATAAAATATTAAATAATACTTATTTGCTATATAAATCTTTGATTTATTTAATTAATTTAAAATCTAATTATTGTCAAAGAAATAACCAATCAAGCAATCAATTTAAAAGCAATTAAAGGATATGATTGAATATTTCTCTTTAAAGCAATCCCCTCTACTCTTATAAAAAGAGGGGGTGCGGGAGAGACATTAGCTCTTCTAATTTGAAACTCTCTTCTCTTATTTTTTTTTCTTTTATAACTTTTGTAGTTAAATTTTACTATAATAACTTGTTAAGTCATTTAGCTAAGGCTAGAGGTAATTTATAATAATTTAATTGAGTTATATTCATAATTCATCAATGGTTTCAACTAAGTATTAATTATTTGAAGTGATGTTTATTTAATATTATTTTTCTTCTTATCACTTTGTAATCTTAATACATAAGATGCTTAAAGATTCTCTTACTCGATTTTTTGTGGTTTTGATACATAAAACTCTTGAAGAAATAATTCATTTAATATTTTATTTATCTAAAATATTTCTTATCTTTATTTCTATATTTAATGTTCACATCTTCTAGTCAGATAGAAACTTCATTCAATTTTAACCGAGATAACATAACAAATGATAAACATCACTAGATGTTACAATAATCTTTAACACATTAGTATCTTATACTATTAAATTTCACCTTAATATTTTTATTGTCTCAATACTCTTCTACTCTCCCTCTTAATTTTTCTTTACCCTTCCTATTTTGTAATCATTGTGATATTTATATAAACAATCCTTATAGATTTAACCTTGTAAGAATACATCCATTTGTGCACTTATATAACCCTAAGTTTTGATTCAATTAAATGAATTAATAATTTCGATGTAATAAGCTTTTACAAAGGACGCTAGTATAGGAATTTGTTTATTCTTCTACACTAGTCATCGACACCTTCACTTACCTATTGGTAGGGTGTCGATGGTTAGGAGAAGATGACATATTCTAACATCAATATATAGGGATATGTTTGTGTTATATTTGGCATCATTAGGAATTGAACACATCAATGACGACATTAGTGAGCAAGGCTCAAAATTACCTTCTCACTATCGGGAGGGACCGATGCATTAATGAAAATGTAGATGACCATCATTATTGACACCGATGAGTTGATGGGGTGACTGACTATAGTTCAATCTATGTTTTTGAAATAAGTTTTTTTAGGACCATCTATTAGTTAATTAACTAATAGATGATCCTAAAAAAAAGGGTAATACAAATCCTATGTTTGGCTATACTAAACTAGGGTAGTAGCCTTGACTTGATAATAATAATTAAAAGTCATTTAAGATCATGAGTACAAAGTATTGAACGGATGAGTCTCCCCCTACGCATAGCCATGAAAGATGTGCACAACCTTTGCAAGCTCATAAACTTGAGCTCATATACTTGAACAAGACACCGCTAAAATAAAACCCGCCTAGAAGAGTCTTGTTGGGCTTTAAGCACAAGCTCAACATAGAAGATGGATGCCCTAAAAGGAGACTTCTAGCCCGCTCCCTCACGATCCCTCCCTCTCAGCCGCCTCTCTCTCCCTTTGTGGGAAGAGAGACTCAACCCTACTCTTCCTTCGTGCTCTCTCCCTCTTTCACCCTAGTGCTTTGCTGCAGATCCCCTTGGTAGCCACAAACCATCTCCTCGCTCTCTCGCTAGGCGGTCTAAAAAGCATCCTTGTCTCAGGATTTGGTCCTTCCCAACTCCCCTGAGTTCATCTTCTCCTTCCGAGGTGCGTCCTATCACTACCAACCCCTTCTACACCTAGCAGGAGATTGCCAAGCAGGCACAAGCGTGCAATGTCCTCCTCGTCGTCGCCCAAGCATGTCATGTCGACAAGGTGTGGGACCTTGCGGAGGACCACAATGTGAAGATCTTCTACCCTGCAGGCTGCTTGCACTTTTGGGAGCTGTATGGGGTCAACAAGGAAGAGCTTCTCAGTGTGGAGATCAATCCGGATAACATGGTGGCACCGCTTACTCAGATGGGGCCACCCGAGGGGGTGATGCTGGGGACAGGTCACCAATGTGGCCCAACAACTAGACGCCAACAACCCCAACCTCTACCTGCACAGCAGGGATCTAATGCTCTACATCTTAACCTTATTTCACATGTACTCCCTCAACTCGGTCCATGGCCTTCGGGTGGGGGCGGCCATCCTCATCATGTAGAAGTTCGAGATCGTCAAACTTGATCATGGAGCTTGTGCAGAGGTACAAACAAGGTGAATGTTGTGCTTGTGGTGTCGTCCATTGTGTTGGCCATCGCCAAGAGCTCCATCACCAGATCCCAGACTGCGGCCAAAGCTGAGGGAGGCCATGGCTCAACCATGGTCAAGGCTAGGGATCTTTATTTATAGGAATTAGATGAAGTGAGAAAAAAAAAAAATTTAACGTGGCTATTCAAACCCCACTTTTTTACTTGTGTCTCCCATTTCTTCTTTACCCTAAACTTTTTTATTACAATCTCTCACTTATCTCCCATGCTCTTAAAAAAAATTATCCCACTTCTCCCCCTTCCCCTTCTTCTTCTTCTCCGGCGAACCTTTGGTCGCCGACGCCGGTGCCACCGGTGTTAGATCCTCACCGGACTGGCCATGCGCTACCAATCCGGCGTGTGGCAAGATCTGACGGACTAACCATGGCTAGATCTCACAGGCCACGGCTAGCGCAGCCAGATCTGGTCACACCACCCACGACCAGTGCATGTCGCAGCCTGTGCTGGCCGTGCGGCCAGTCTGCTATGCAGGCCGGATTCAGGGCACCGGAGTGGTCGCTAAAGTCCATGTTGTCGTCGCCATCGTTGTCACCGGAGCGGGAGCAGGAAGAAAAAAGAGAGGGGTTTAGTGGAGTGGGGGAGGTATGAGCAAAATGAAGGGGGAAATAGGAGGGAATGAAGTAAAAAAAAATTACTGTTTTTACTTTGTTTTGGGGGACACTGGGAAAAAAAAATGGGGTCTGAATAGCTACATCTTTTTCTTTTTTATGTTTTCTTTGGTGGACAAATGGAATATAAATAGCCACATTCACCTAGTGAAAATTTTCATTTGTTAGGAGACACTGAGCTGCTACAAATGCTGCAAGTCTACTAAATGTCCCCCAGATCTTTCCCCTTCAATAGGTGGAAAAGAAGTTTTAAACGAGATGTAACTAGTGAAACTTATCTAAAACTTAGCTAAGCTTACCCTCATAAGTACTCTAGAGAACTTTCCCATAATACCGTCAAGCCTAGTTACAATGTGCCAAGCTTACTTCGATAAAGTTAGGTCATGAAGCTTGAAGGTTTGATTCAAGTAGCCAGACTGAAACAAGTATAGTCTTAAATCTCAATTCACTCGGATTGTTTACGTTCTAATAAAAAATTGGTAGCGGGCCATAAGCGACATTCAGATGTTGTTCTCTGTTCTTTTTTAATGGCAAAGAAAGACTTACAGTTGAGCCAAGGTATTCATGTTGCTCCCAATATAGAATGGAATTTCACCAGAAATATGACAATTCCGTAGAACCCTGTAGCACATCCGAAAACCAACATCAATGTATTGAAATGCATCTTCTAGCAGCAGATACCACATCCAGAACACTCACAACTTTTTTATGGCCCTCATGTTTTCCCAAGATGGAAAACTCATGCTAGCCGGTCCCTTCAAATCAGATATCCTCCTGGGAAAAAAACAAAGCAACATGTTCCTAGTTAAAAATGCTGGAATCTAGGTCATCTTGCTCGTTGCAGAATTTAATTATGAACATGTACATATGTAACTAGTTTCTCGTTCTTACAATTCCGCCAGGTTTTCCAAAAGAGAGAAGGCAGAAGGGATTGGCCCAACCATGGACGTGCCTTGCATGTCACTGCAATTTGTACAAAAATACAAGTAAATGTAAGCGTTCATGGAAAAAACTCCCATTGTCTGTGGTGGATATAAGCTTACATTCTTTGGAGCTCTTTCCAGTTTTCAACAAAATCAGGAATTTGCCCGGTTAATGGATTCCCATCCATCAAGCTGTTGAGCACAATGAAGCAATTAAGGATCTTAACCAAAGGTGAGAAGTGAAATTAGTCCTCAAGTTTGAAAAACACAAACATACAAGTACTGCATCTTTGTTAGCTTGCTAAACGTTGCTGGTATGACTCCAGAGAGGTTATTCCCAGATACAAAGCTGCATATATCAATCAGTGAGAAAAGCTTAGTTATCTGAGCAGTAATGCCTCTTGGCAAAAAGCAGAATCCATCATTCTTACGAGAATTGAGAGGGATGAAAGGAGAAGGATGTCTTACAGTCTCCGTAAATTATTTAAGTTACCAAGCTCAGGAGGGAGATGTCCTTCCAACAAGTTGTCTTGGAAGTTTCTGCATAAGCCAAAGTAAGGTCGGATTATTCGCGAAACAACTACTTCAGTACAATTATGCTTAATTAATGCGATTAAGGCATGTTTGGTTACGTACAGAACTTCGAGAGTGGTGATATTAGCAAGCTCCTTGGGTATGGTCCCAGATATGAGATTCCCCTGAATGGATCTGTAACAAAGCAAAGTTGTGAATGGAAACACTTTCGTAGTTTGATCACTAGAACAAGAAGCAAGGGAAGTTTACATGGTTTTAAGAGGGAGAGAAGCCCATTGGGTGCCAGGGATTGTTCCGTGGAGGACATTGCGGTGAAGAGCTCTGAACAATGGCAATTCATCGTCGTCATCATCAACAACAACAGCAAAATCAGTAAAAGATAGTACTCGTTCTGTGTCGTAGAAAGAGTGGATTGTAAAACGTGAGAAAAAGTACCGAGTTTTTACTTCCTTAAGCTGTCCCATTAACAACAATCCAGTGTGCAAATCAGACACACTTTGTGAGTCAGATATTTTTGCAAATCCAGACATTTTTTATGGGATAGAGGAAGTATACGACAACAATGTTGCTGACGCTACTTATTAGTGAGGAACTAATAAATAACTTTGAACGTCTCAGAACGCTGATATAGCTGACAACTGTATAAATGCCTGACTGTATCAGACATTTCACACTTTTTGTCTGAATGATTACCCTTTCCCTTCAAAGTGGTAGCCGTTCAGGTGCTTTTCAGCGTTCAGTGGCTTTCGTTGTAAGAGCTATCAAATAGAACCTAACTAAATTAGAAGCAGGGCCTCTGTTACTGCTATTACTATGATTACCACTGGTACATGTGAATTGAGGAGAGTGGAGAATTTACAGGTTCTCAAGATAAGTGAGGTTAGCAAATTCTTGAGGCAGCACCCCAGTCAAGTTCTGAAGTCCGAGAACTCTGTAAAGTAGTTCAAACAAAAATCATTCAAGAAAAGGGGAAAAAACTTCCGTCATCAAGAAGCAGCTGCTTATGATAATAGTTAAATTCTTCTTTTTTCTTGTTCTTGATGGTAAAATTAAGAAGAAAAAGTTGTTGCTTGTGTAACAGAAGTGCTTACATGCTTGTGATATGACAAAAGGTGGAATTCGGGTAAGAACAGTTGCAAGTGATATTTCTATTCTGGGTCTGTTGATCACAGGGATTCATACTCCCATCCCAGTTTCTGATCTCCAATTTGGTTGCTATTTGGGTAAAAGCTTCCACTGTTAAACAAATCACGCAGTTATTGATATCTATAATTTTTACTTATCAGAATTTAGACAAGTAATCAAAATAAGTTTAATAATGCTTTTCATTACCAAGGAATGAAAAGTTAGTGAGGAGCAAGCGACCTTAACATCATCAATCATAAACAATGGGCTATCATCACAAAACATCAGTGCTAAACAATGGGCATCGCAGTCAACATGAGCCCCCTCTCAGAATAAGTGTCCTATTTCGTTTTGATAATATGGAACTACAGTATCCCCATCACATTTCTTTCAGAATATTGATGTACATACACCTAATAAATAAAATCCTTCAACTGAATTTTAATTGAAGAGAATATAAACCGCATGCAAAGTTTAAGAGCGACATTTTCTATCCAATTAAAATTTTATTGAACAAATTCGTTGATTAATTTTCATTTTCTTTCTTTCATGTTCCGTCCATGATCTTGAGAACTGTCTACTTTGTCGGCTATTACTTTGAATGGTAGGCTTACAGCCTCTTACATGGCGGCTGAGCTTGGGCTACTTCCTTAGACCAGGGGTAAATCTAAATGCATCTGGCCTATTCGAATTGGCATTGGTCTCTGGGCTTGGTCAGACTTTTCACTTTCCAGGTTAAAAAAAACGGTACATCTAAAGCAGGACGTCTAGTCAAAATCACTGTGTACACGTTTTACGAATTTATGACGGGGAAACGGTTGGGAGGCGTTATTTTCAACATCGTTGGTGCACATAATAGTGTATGAGGTGCGGTAACGTACATCACCTTAAGCGCGGAACATAAAAAATACTTCATAAATAACTTACACGGGGGATTTTTATGATAAAAAAGGTGCTGCTATTCATCTTTGAGGACTACACTGCAGCTCATCTCCTTCGATATCCCATATGTGCAATTAAAAGTGACCACAGAAATTGCGGGTAATTATCTGAAAAAAATTGCCTACCATTATCTATAGCAAGACAAAGAAGCCATAGGCTTCCGTTCTTCATGACAGTGCCCACAATTTCCCCAAGGCCGTGGATGAAAATATATATGAATACAGAGCATGTAAATACGCAATCAGAAAATTTCTTAGTACTAGTTTGAGAGAGAGAGAGAGATTTCGGCAGAGGGGACTCACCTTCCTCAGGATGCAGTTTTTGAGCTACAGCTCCGGGCAGGGCGAAGCACTTCAGCGATAGAAACATGAATAAGAGAAACAACAGGCTCTTGCAGTCGTCCATGGCCTTTTCTGAATAAGGATCAAAGATAGCATGAGATGAGATTACAGGGAGAGGAAGAATGTAATTATCAGCTGAGAGGCCCAGATGACATAACTCTTATGTTCGGTTCTCAGTCCAAGATATGGAAAGCAGGAGCTGGGTCACTTGATATCTACAAGGAGACACGATCCGCTATTAAGGGGTCGTTTGGGTACTGAATTAATTTAGTAGCGATTCGATTTAGTAGCGATTCAATTCAGTAAATTCATCGCTGATTATGAATTACGTTTGGCTATAGAATTTGTTAAAATAAATTTAGATGTCACATTAAACCCAGTTTTAAAACTTTAAACACCTCTAACTTTCTCTTTCGAACTCGGATATGCACGTTCTTGGTATCATTACACTCCTAAATTCAAGCTCTATCAAACAAGATCCCACAAGGGTAGGTAATTTTGAACTTTTAAAGTAGGCCCTACCTATATGACACGTTTTTCGAAGCTCAAATCGATACGAACGATAACCATTAAAAAATAATAGAATTTGTAATTTTCAGAACGGTGATTAGGAGACTGAATCACCTCAGTGATTCAGGCTAAAACGGCCTGAATCTTACTACAGTGCTGAATTTTTAATTCAGCGCAGCTTCAGTTACAAACAGGATTCTAATAATTCAATGCTAAATTGACACTGAATCAGCTGAATCTTCTCACGATTCAGTACCCAAACAGCCCCTAAGTATGATGGTACCTCTATCTGTAACTGGACCCAGATGGAGAAAAGAACGTGTTGTCTGATTTGTCAACAGCGAATATTGTAGGAAATTGCCTGCAGTAGACCACCATGAATAAGAGAAACGACAGGCTCTTGCAGTCGTCCATGGCCTTTTCTGAGGAAGGATCAAAGATAGCATGAGATAAGATTACAGGGAGAGGAAGAATGTAATTACCGGCTGAGAGGCCCAGATGACATACTCTTATGTTCGGTTCTCAGTCCAAGATAAGGAAAGCAGGAGCTGGGTCACTCGATATTTGCAAGGAGACACGATCCGCTATTAAGTATGATGGTACCTCTATCTGTAACTGGACCCAGATGGAGAAAAGAACGTGTTGTCTGATTTGTCAACAGCGAATATTGTAGGAAATTGCCTGCAGTAGACCACCATGAATAAGAGAAACGACAGGCTCTTGCAGTCGTCCATGGCCTTTTCTGAGAAAGGATCAAAGATAGCATGAGATGAGATTACAGGGACAGCAGTAAAAGCTGTCTTGTTGAATGCCTAATCAGATTTCATGCATATAAACAACTTCGTAAGATATTTTATAAATGTTATCTATGGGTGTGAAGCCGTTTTTCATATGGGGCTACTTTGTACTCGCTTTTACACTGGTAGTCTCTTTCTTGGTATTCCCTATGTGATACGCTTTTACACTGGTACTCCCTCTTTGGTACACCCATTGTCCTATAGTAATGATTCCTTTTTTTTAAAAGTTAATTTATTTTAAAAAATAAAAAAGAACTACTAATGTAGGAGAGAGGGTGTGTGTATCTTCTACTAAAAATTAAAAGCAATGTGATAATGTAGAAAGATTATATTTACAATACAAAGTAATATATGTCCTATAGTAATAACTTTATTCATTTTTTTGAATTAAATGGAACTATTAATGTAGGAGAAGAGGAGTTTTTCTAATCAAAATTATTAACAACGCAATTGTTAAGTGGTAATAGTGGAAAATTGATGGTGAACACATCCAATGGAGGCCTATTTTTTCCCCTTTCACTACAACAAAATTGACTATCAACAACACATCTATTAGTGAAACATATATAAGCGTAGCTAAAAATAACTACTGCAACATATATAAAATTCTCGCTAAAAAATTAACTATTAACGATGTAAAATTATATACGTCGTTAATATCCAAGCATTAGCGACACTTAGCTTCAAGCGTCACTAATACAAAAACTATTAGCGATGCTTTAAAGCAAGCATTGCTAATAGTGTACATTTCTTTAAAAAAATTTATAACTATTGGCCATATCGTCACAACTACCTTTTTTAAAAAAAAAAATTTAAACGAAAGAGAGAGGGGGAGGGAGGAGAGAGAATGACGGGAGAGAGGGTGTAGAGAGAGAGGAGAGAGAATGAGGGGAGAGAGGAGAGAGAATGAAGGGAGAGAGGGTGGAGAGGGAGAGATGAGAGAGGGAGGAGAGAGAATGAAGGGAGAGAGAGATGAGAGAGGTGGAGGGAGGAGGGAGAGAGAGAGGGGATGGAGGAGAGAGAGGGAGGAAGAGAGAGAGAAAGATATTTTTATTATAAATTAATTTAAAAAAATTAAAAATTTTATAAAAATATTGGTAGTAGCGACGCATAGCATTAAGTGTCACTACTACCTATTTAGTAGTATAGAGAGGAGAGAGCGAGAGAGAGAGAGAAGAGAGAGGAGGGAGGAGAGAGAGGGAGGAGGGAGGAGAGAGAGGGAGGAAGAGAGAGGGGAGAGAAAGAGAAGAGAGAGAAAGATAGTTTAATTATAAATTATTTTAAAATTAAAAAAATAGTAGCGATGCTTAGCGTAATTGTCAAGTAGTAGCGACGCTTGGTGATATGTGTCACTACTACCTTTTTTTAAAAAAAATTTAATGAAAGAGAGAGTGGGGGAGGGAGGAGATAGAGGGGGAGGGGAGGAGAGAGAGAAGAGAAAGAGAGAGGAGAGAGAGAAGAGAGAGAGAGGAGATAGAGAAGAGAGAGAAGAGAGAGAGAGAGAGAGAGAGAGAGAAGAGAGAGAGAAGAG
The DNA here is from genome assembly GCA_035235625.1 of Saururus chinensis. Classification (NCBI taxonomy): domain Eukaryota; kingdom Viridiplantae; phylum Streptophyta; class Magnoliopsida; order Piperales; family Saururaceae; genus Saururus; species Saururus chinensis. The sequence continues at coordinate 37,070,236 of CP141144.1, read as the reverse complement.
AGAGAGAGGAGGGAGGAGAGAGAGAGGGAGAGCGAGAGAGAGGGAGGAAGAGAGAGAGAATGAGGGGAAGGAGGAGAGAGAGAAAATTTTAAATTTTTTAAAAAAAATAGGTAGTAGCGATGCATAGTTTTAAGCGTCGCTACTGCCTAGTAGTAGTCATGCTTGGTGCTATGCACTGCTACTACCTAAGGGTAGATGTGACGCATAGCCATATGCATCGCTACTATCTATTTAAAAAAAAATTTAATGAAAGAGAGAGAGAGAGGAGGGGAGGAGAGAGGTGAGGGAGGAGAGAGAGAGGGGATGGAGGAGAGAGAAAGAGGTGGGAGGAGAGAGAGAGGGGGGAGGGGAGGGGAGGAGAGAGAGGGGAGGGAGGGGGAGAGAAAGAAAGAGTCTATAGCGACACATATAGTATGCATCGCTAATATGTTGTGTATTAGCGACACATATTATATGTGTCGCTAATAATGGTTGTATTAGCGACACATACAATATACATCGCTAATAACCTTTTTTTTACTCCCGCACTGCAAAAATTTTGCTCGCATCGGCGGGAATTTTTTATTACCAACGCATAAAAAAATATATTATTAGCGACACTTCTAGTTGTGCATCACTAATAAGTTTTTTAAATTTTTTTATATATTGTGAAAATATTAACAAAACATAATTATGTGCCGCTAATAATAAAGTATTAGCGACAGATATTTATATACATCGCGAATAAGTTAATTTTAGCAATGCATAATTATATGTCGCAAAAAAATCATTAGCGATGTATAAATATACATCGTTACCATTAGGACTATTAGCGATGCTTAACGATAAGCGTCGCTAATATGCAGTAGCGACAGCAGTTTTAGCGATGCAGCTAGCGACACTTTGTAAGCATCGCTAATACGCATTAGCGATGCATAAGGTACTATTAGTTATGCTTACAAGCGTCGCTAATACTGCAATTTGTTGTAGTGTCTTTCAAGTATACATGTAAATCAAATACAACAAGCATACGACATAAAAGCATAAGCAATATTTCAATTCCATTCAATAATTAGCATATAAACATAAATTGAACATAGAATAATACACACTAACCTTTAGCGGCTTCACCCCTAGCACATGGCCTTTTCAACACCCTTGTAAAACACACGCTTTTATGCATGAATTATAAATTATTTAAGGCAGTAACTTTATATATGACAATATGAATAAAATCACCACTTTCCCTTATGCATGGAAATTGAAGTGATCAGCCCACCAAAGCCTCCGTACAACTAGCCCTAGCCACACTCGTCTAATCCCTCCAAGCCGCACATAGCACAAGGGGCCGGTGTCAATGATCCCCAGGTGAGAAGGAGATGGGAACAACCCTCTCCTTTGGCATGCAAGAGAGCAAGGAGGGAGAGTAGTGTGGCTCAACCCAAGAGGGAGCCACTAACAACAAGGAGAAAATAGGAGTGATGAGGCAGCTAGTCCATAGAGAGTGGAGAGAAAGAAGATTGTGGGGAGTTAGGGCTCTCAAGCCCTATATATGTTGAACTGTCTTTTCCTACATGTGTTGGCACTACAACAAAATATACTGTTAGCGATGCAAAAATAAGCGTTGCTAAAAACTACTAATTGCAACATATAAACAAACATCGCAAAAAAGTCACTATTAGTGACACATAGTATAAAGCGTCGCTAATACTAGTCCTATTAGCGACGCTTTAAATTATGTGTCGCTAATAGTTATGTTATTAGCAACGTTTTGAACAAGTGTCGCTAAAAGATATATGTTTTAAATTTATTTTAAAAAAATTCATAACTATTAGTGATACTTTTTATGCGTCGCTAATAGTTATGAATATAAAATAAAAAAATAAAATTTAGAAACTAATAGCAATGCTTGTAAACAAGCATCGCAAATATTATTAATAATAGCGACTCTTGTTTACAAGCATAGCTAATATCTTTATTAATTAATTTTTTAATAAATAATTATATAACCAATATTAAAAAAAATTAAAATTAACTTTTCAAATATAATATATTTTCTTCAATATTGACTATTTGTATAAATATTAAATTTTCAATAAAAGGCAGTGTCAATAATAGATTAAACTTTCACTATTTAAATGTAATATATTTATTTTTAATTTTTTTTATTAATTTTAAAATATAATTTATAATAAAAGGGAGAGTGAAGAGAGAGAAGTGAGAGTGCATAGAGAAAGAGGAGAGGAAAGAGAGTGCAAAGGAGATAGAGTGACGAGAGAAGAGAGAGAGAGAGGAAGAGAGAAAGGAGAGAGAGAGGAGAGAGAAAGGAGAGAGAGAGAAGAGAGAGAGGGTAGAGAGGGAGAGATGAGGGGAAAGAGAGAGAGAAAGAGGGGAGGAAAAAGTTTTAATTATAAATTATTTTTGAAAATTTTTAAAAATGAAAAAATGTATAGTAGTATGCAGCGCTACTATACTCAGGTAGTGGCGATGCATAACCCTATGTGTTGCTAATACTTTGTATAGTAGCGATGCATACTAGTATGCGTCGCTACTACAATTTAAAAAATAAATAAATAAAAGAGAGGGAGAGAGGGGAGAGTGAGAGGAAGAGAGAGGAGAAAAAGGGGGGAGAGGGAGAGAGAGAGAGGAGTGTGAGAGTGAGAGGAGAGAGAGGGTAGAGAGAGAGATGAGGGGAGAGAGAGAAGAGAGAGAAAGAGGGGTGAGAGGAAGAGAGAGAGAGGAACGAGGAGAGAGAGGAAGAGAGAGATAGAGAATAGAGAGAAAGAGGGGGAGGGTAGAGAGGGAGAGATAAGGGAGAGAAAGAAGAGAGAGAAAGAAGGGAGGAAAAAACTTTAATTATAAATTATTTTTGAAAATTTTAGAAAAAAAAATGTATACTCGGGTATTAGCGACACATATTTGGTATGCGTCACTACTAAAATTTGTAATAAAAAAATGAAAAAAGAGAGGGAGAGAGGAGAGAGAGTGGAAAGAGGGAGAGAGAGGAGAGAGGGAGATAGATGGGAGAGAGAGAGGAGAGAGAGGAGAGAGAGAGGGAATAGAGAGATAGAAGAGAGAGAAAGGGGGGAGGGAGAGAGAGAAGAGAGGGAGGAGAGAGAGAAGAGAGGAGAGAGAAGGAGAGGAGAGGAGAGAGAGAGAGAGAAGGTGAGGAGAAAGAGAGAGAGTGAAGGGAGAGATAGAAGAGAGAGGGTGAGGGAAGGGATAGAAGAGAGAGAGTGAGAAGAGAGAAAGGGGATAACTTTTTTAATTATAAATTATTTTTAAAAATTTTAAAACTATAAAAAATTTGATATTGGCGACACATAGGTTTATGTATCACTACTACAATAGGATATTAGTGACACATAGTTTTATACATCGCTACTACAATAGGGTAGTAGCAACGTATAGATATATACGTTGCTACTACCCTGAAGTAGTAGCCATGCACGTCGCTACTAGTGTTTTTTATTTTTAAAAGAATTAATTAAAAAAAGATAGTGGGGAGAGAGAGAAGAGAGAGAGAAAGAGGGTAGAGAGAGAGGGTGAGTAGAGTGAAGAGAGAGAAAGGAGAGAGAGAGAGAGGAGAGAGGGGGAGAGAGAGATATAGGACTAACAAATATTATCGCCCATTTGGTCTATTTGTAGGTTTAAATCATAATAAGATGACCATTATTTTGGAGGAGTTTTATTATATGATGAAACAATCCAAAGTTTTGAGTGGTTGTTCAAGACATTCACAGACACAATGGGTAGTTATCTGAAGACAATTGTAACTGATTAGGGTAAGGCAATGGCTAATGCAATAGCTTCAGTTTTATCGGATTCCCATCAATGTATTTGTGTGTAGCATATGTATCGGAATGCCTGTAAGCATATTAAACACTCATTTAATATAGTTATCGATGGCAAGAAGCCATTTGTACATGACTTCAGCAAATGCATTTATGATTACGAGCATGAAAAAGAATTTTACACGGCATGAGAAAATATGCTTGAGAAGTACGAACTTCATGGAAATAAATGGCTAGAAGGGTTATTTAAAGAAACAAAGAAATGGGCAATGGTTTATGGGTGACATATGTTCACAAGTGATATGAAATCAACACAGCAGAGTCAAAACATGAATGGTATTCTAAGAGGATACTTGAAATCTAAGCATAATTTATGCAGTTTTTTTATCATTATGAGAGGCTATTGGCTGATAGACGTCGTAAAGAAGGGAATGCTGAATTTAAGATGAAACATAGCATGCCAATTGTGACTGTTCATTTTTGGATCATGAAGTATGCTTCAAGTGTTTACACATAGTAATATTCAAGATGATTGAAAAGGAATATTTAGGTTGCCTAAACTGTGTTGTCATAGAGGTTGTTGAGCATGGAATGATGGAGTGTACAATTGAAATGCATCAAACACAACACAAACACATTGTCAATTATGACCCATCAGCCATGCAGTTGATTATAGTTGTAAGAAGTTTAATTTTGTGGGTATCTTATACTGCCAAGCATTTAGGGTACTTGATCACTCCAAGATACTTGAGTTGCCTCCATAGTATGTTCTGAAAAGGTGGATCAAAGAAACAAAATCTGGTAGTGTTATTAATTGTCGTGGTTCTGTAATTGAAGCAAATCTGAATGTTGCTCTCATGAGGAGGAATAATGATCTATGTCTTCCTTTTAGAAAATTGACAATAGAAGAAACACTAACTAAGGATGCAACTTTAATTGCCCTAAACTATGTGGATACAATTTTGAAGGAAGTGCGAGAGTGTAATAATCATGTAATTTTACAACAAACCGATGTCATCTCACATGGTTGTGATAGCCATCATGCTTCAATTGGAGTGGACATAACTTGTAGTGGAAGTGGCAAAGCACAAGTTGGCGATGTTAATGATAGTACAACTTCCCCACTAGTTAAGGACTTCAAAGTAAAACAAGGAGGAAAGCATGACGGTCCTACGATCAAAAGTTGTCTTGAGAGGACTAAGAAGAATAAAACACTTCCCAAAAAGAAGGCCACGATATTAAATATGGACAATTGTTGCATCGAGGTATTATGTTTTTTTTAGTAATTGACTTGTACGCTAATCTTAGTAAACATATAGGTTTTAAATGCTCTTTTATTTGGTGTAGGAATTAACCAATGGACTTCCAAGTGATTACATGCAAACTCAACTTAGTCAAATAAATTCCCAGCTGGAGTCTTCTTTGCATAGTCAATTGCCCGTGATGATCACTAACCAACATGGTTACAACATGATGAATTTATTATTTGTAAAACTCATAATCATTTCCTTTTGGTTAATACGTATGTACAAATTCAAATCTTAGCAGCTGAATATGTTTACTGATGCAAGGTGTTTCTATACATGTGCAAGGGGATTTGATCACTAGCAACATAGATAGCATCGAAAGTAGGCACCACTACTTAGACCCAAGTAGCTCTCAACAACCTAACTAGGTTGGATATTGTATTTGAGAGCTGCATATTATAGGTTTATCAAAACTTAATCCTCAGATTGAGCATACTATAGTTTTGTTCATGCAGGTGGAAGCTTGTTTTTGTTAGGGGATGGAGTTGTCAAGACTGCTATCCTCATTATGTGTACCTTGAAGTTTCGACTACTTATTGGAAGCTTGTTTTTTGTAAACACTACACATATGCAAGTAGAAACTTGGTAGTTTTTTTGTGCAAAACAGGATACCGATTAATAATCAGATATTGCTCTTACTTTTTATTTTTGTATTATTGTTTGGTACTTCCTACCAGTTAACACTTGATAATATATTCTATTATTTTCCAACATCAATCAGCACTTCACTTACTCTCCCAACAATGACCATAGAAAAATAATTTGCTCATTCGTTTCTTATTCTTTTTAGTGTTATAACCTGCACCTTGCCTTCACCTGCTTTGAAACTCCATAGCCATTACCTTAGGCCCTTTTTCTTTATCTTCTTTTCTTTTCCAGTAAATGAGGTTTGTGCGGGACAAGTATGAGTTAGTGTTTTCATATCTTTTTGCTGCTTGTTGCATTACAAAAATTGCATTAGAATGAATGTCTACTTCTTTTTGAATTTTGATGTCCATATTGGCTACTTGTCAACCATTGGTTGTAGTGAAACTGATTGCTATAGTAATAAGTGGAGTGAATAATGACCTCTACCAAATTCTCCCCTTGTATCACACTTATAACATTGGTCAAACCTACCAAACCGAGTTATTTGTTTAGCTTAGTAGATGCTTATGGTGATATTCGATCAATTGATTGTGTCATATTATAACATCTAACTTGCAATCTTTGTATAAGTTTAGAACTCCCATGGTCTCAAAGAGGGTTTATTTGGAATATGTGATGTAATGACGTAATGGGGGATTTAAAAAATACCATTGCAAGACAGCTTGGAAATTTCTTTTAATGAAGACAAATGACGCCTTGTTGCTTCTAAGAACCTTTCTCTAGGTAATTCTTTCTGTGTTTGCTTGTTGCCTTCTAATATGTCATGTTTATGTTTTTCATATGTTGCACTGATGTCTTTCTTATTTCTTAATTAGTATATTTTAGACATACCATGTCTCCATCAATATGGTAATCAATATGCGTGAGAGAGTGAATGCATTTGTTCATTTAATACAATGCATAAATGAGTACATTTTGGCATTCAACAATGTATATGTGCCACTCCTTAATCGTTGTGTTTATGGACTTGTTATAATATCTATATTTGTTTATGCTCTTTTTGTTAGTAGAACAATGTCAACATCCTTTTCTTAGTTTGTTCTCATTATGTGCAAACATGTTGTTTCTCCTTTTCCATCTTCTTACCAGATTGGGGTAAAATCAGTTCAAAGTCTCCCTCATACGCTTATACTTGGAACATTTGTTGGTTGTTATGCTTTCAACTCTTAGTGTAACTTCTTACTGTGAGTGAATATTTTTAGTTGTTCTTATTGAAATAAAGAAGTAGAAGTTTATGTTTTATGTAGGGTAATTAATCACTTGATTAACTTCTATAGAACATCAACAATACTTTGAAATAATTCTTAAAATATATGGCAGATTTAATGTTAATTCTATTCTGCGTTCACTGTCTTTAACTTTGACAATTCTAGCTGTTGTCTTTTGTTGCATAGTATAATTCATTTAATTCTATGGATGTCGACATAACATGAATTAATCTGGGACATATTTTAGTTTAAATTATTGTTGTTGAAATAAAAGTTTTAGAATCATTGTCTGTGCTGAGAAGGGACATATTAATTTCCTTGTTTGATGCAGGGCTGCTCTGAAGCATTTTGAACTTGAGCAAATAAAAAAATGATTATTGCTTACCATGTGAGTGTTTGGTTTGCATATGCTAATTGTTATGCCCCAACTTTTTAAATTAATATAAAGGTCAGAGCATCAGCAACTCGTAGTAGTAAACGGGCCAAGATCAACCATGCACAGAACAGTAACCATCCATTAATTTAGGTAATTACAAAAATTTTACAAAATAAGGCTTACGTGCCTTAACAAAATCAAAGATGTGCACACACAACAATAATACATAATAAAAGAATGTGATAAAACATAGATCCTTTGAAGTCTACGAGCAATCCTCGAGAATATTATCTTCGTCATTCAAACTTGCGGCATCTAGGGGTGGGTGAGTATAATTATACTCAGTAGATAGAATTAAATTCTATTATCATGCTAAAACATAAAGCATAAATAAAGATCCATAAAATATTCTCATAATACAACGTCAAATCAAACCAATATTATCGGCTAACAGAATCCCACACATTTCTTAGATAAAAAGTAGACAAAAATAGTTCTTCGCAGAATCTGGTAAATTCGGATAATTCATTCGTAGCCATAATCCAATAAATAAATCAAAATCGGATAAATCATCATTAATAGAATGTTGCTGATACCCGAGCGACATACACCCGTGCTCATAGGGCAACGGGATCAGAATGAAGAGGATCTTTCCACGATATCCAACTTCATGGGCATGCCATATGCCATAATCGATGGTACCTAGGAGTCATAACTCCGATAGCTTTTGGGCTTTATACAATATTATCATTAAAGCTCGTGTTACGATAAATTCCATCGTAGAGGTGTATGATACGCTATTATCTTAGTGTTTGCCCGACCCCTAATAAATATCGTCTATTTTCAAAATCATAATTATTATAAATAAATTATAAAATATAATGCCTAGTCGTAGTATAGATGTAGAGCTTCAAACCATCTACACTCGTTAGGCCTACGTTTGCAGTCGGCTTAAAAGTGGTGGGCGGCACCTCCCCTTACGCAGAGGTAGTTTCCTCGTCCGGCTCAGGTGAGGCTGGCAGAACCTCCCCTTAGCATCGGGACAGTCTCTTTGTCTGGCTCAGGTGAGGCGGACAGGACCTCCTCTTGCCTTGGGTCGTTTCTACCTTTTAGAGGGGTTATCTCAAAAAACGGACCCTCTCACGACGACGGGCACCCTCGAATTAGGTAAGTTTGGTTTTTGAACGAGTAGAAACGGGCATAAGATGGTTAAAATATAAAAACGGCGTGGAACACAACAAAAGAGAAGAGAAATAGGCTATGGGCGAATTGGGAACCCCCTCCCCCTCCCTTTAAATAACAAACGCTGCCCATTGGATGCGCACCACATGGAGCACATCCAACAAGGGACAAAAAGGCTAGCCGCGGCTAGCTGCGCAGGCTAGCCCTGCCTACTGCGGCATGCCTAGCTGCCTGCCGCAACAAGCTACTTGCCTCTCCTGCCACTTTTTGTGGCAGCCCCCCCCGGCTGCAGGCGTCAACCTGCTGACGTCAAAAAATATTATTATTATCGTTATTTTAATTACTTTTTTTAAAAATTTCGTTTTTAATATTAAAATGAAAATTTAAACCGACGCAACTCCCAACCCCGAACTTGGAATTATGCGTTCTTAGTATCGTTGGACTCATATTGATGAGCCCTTCAAAACAAGATCACAAGGGCATGTTTTCTCGCAAACTTAAGGTGGGTCCCACCTATGGCACGCTTCCCAATGTCATAGACTGTTAACCTGGTGTCCGTTTAACACGATCTTAGGCTCAACATGTTTGTCTCGCCAAGCCTTTTAAAATGTCTTAAGGCTTTTCTAAACGAATCCAACTCAAGACAGTTAAATTTTAAGAAAAACCGTTAATGGGCCTTAAAACTCGCTAGTGGGCCCAATCGCCCGAATTTCAAAACATAGATAATTCCAAGGTGTTACACTAATATAATCTGTTTATGTTAATGCTTATCTTTGTTTTATATATATATATAGGAAAAAGTTTATATGAGCCCGGGCTCATATATATCTATGTGAGCCCGGGCTCTATGGGCCGTCAGATTTATATCCGGAAGCCCATAATATTCATAGGTTTCATGAGTATTATAAACCCATAAGTATTGTGGGTCATCAGATGTAAATCCGATGGCCCATAGAGCTCGGGCTCACATAGGCATATATGAGCCCGGGCTCATATAAACGGGACTCATATAGGATATATATATATATATATATATATATATATATATATATATATATATATATAATTTCTTGGCTGCCTCTATAGTGCGCTTGTTATCTTAGTTTTAACAAGAATGGAATGCATGTGGGTTGCCTATAATGGAGGGAAGAACAATTGTTTAACCTATAGGTTAGTCATGTTTTTTTATTGTTTATGAAGTTCTGACTTGATGGTGCAACAACTTGCTTTTGGGGCAGAATGGCTATAAAAAACTATGAAATTGTAATCATTTATCTACTATCTACAAGGGCAACCATGCTGATGGATATAATTTCTATTCAATTGTTAGATCTTTACAACCCTTTTATTGAGGATGAAGAAGAGAACAACATTGCTGTCAAAATCATTTATCCTACAGAACCTCTTGTAAGTGACAATATTATATTGCATTGGTAGTACTAAGTTAAAGGGGGCTTCAAGGTATCATGTGTAAATACCAATTTTGTCTGTATTACCTGATCATTGTGTATTGTTAAATATAGTGTTATTCAGGAGTTCATCAAAGAAAGAGTCATAGAAGCCAGAAGAGCTATAAAGGGGATGTTGCATATGAACCTTTCTGGTACAGGGGGTTAATCGTTCGGGATTTTAAAATTCAGGACTTAAAATATGAAATTTTAGAATATAAGCCAAATTCTTGGATTTGAGCTGTCAGATTCTTAAATAATTGGATGCCCGAATCTGGTATTGCTAGAATCGCTGGATTTAAATTATCGGATTTCAAAATAATTAACTCTCAAAAAAGTTAACCAACATATTTCAAATGTGACTAATACATAATTTACTAATTAAGTAACTTCAAACATGTCATTAAAATATCAACTAAAAGTATTAATAATATAAAAATAACTTTTTTAATAAAAAAGTTGCATACAATAATACTCAAGATCACTAAATTATCCAAAAGACAATTTATAAGCCCATAGTCATAAACATTGCATCGTTCCACATTTCTGCAGCTATTCCATCTCTCCATGCATTAGCCGCTGCCCTTTGCTCCACTTGAGATGCCATATCGTCATCTGAATATGAATCTACATTAGGATCTAATGGGACATTTCGTGGTGCTTCTTCCTCTTCATTATCAGAATCAAATACATCTTCACAATTTTCCCTGCGAAGATAATTATGTAATCCACAACAAGCAAAAACCATCTTCACTTGAGTTTCATGTGGAAATGAAGGTGGATGATCTTTAAAAAATTTGAAACATGATTTTAAGCCCCCAAATATCCTCTCAATAACATTCCTCAAAGATACATGTCGATGATTAAATACTTCATTTGCATTGCGTGGACGACTTCTAACTTGTGTACTATACTCGCTGAGATGATAACGAGTTACATGATATGGTGCTAAAAAATTATGTCTATTTCGATAGCAACAATCTACCAAATAAAACTTCCCTGCTCAAAAGATAAATTGCAATAATATAAGTGTGCCCTCCCTAATAAAATTAAAATAAAAAGTAAAAAAATTAAAACTACAATAATACCTTCTGGTAATGGAAGACCATTAGACCTCCCTATAGCATCTTTTAAAATCCTTAAATCATTTGCAGAACCTTCCCATCCAGCAAGAATATATATAAACTGCATATCAAATGTGCATGTTGCTAATACATTTTGTGAAAACCATCCTTGCCTATTACGATAGCTTGCCTTCCTAGCCCATAAACAGTTGCCTCTATATGTGTTCCATCTATAGCACCAATACAATCCTATATAACAAATTCAAATATCATATACATGCACATCTATAGAAATAAAAGTAAAAAGAAATGTACGCTCAAACCTTAAAATATGGGTAAAAACGCAGATCTGACATCACTGCTTGTGGTGTGCTATCAAGAGGATGTTCCATTAACGAAGGTGCTAACAACTGAATTGCATCCAAGACCTTATTGAAACTTTTACTAATCGTCCATTTTGATAGACTAAAACGATCTTGGCATATTGAGTAACGTTGATCATATCCCGCTGCCAGTAAAAAAGTTGCTACCATCTCTTCCACTGTCACGAATTTAGTATCACATATTAAAGTTTTTTGGCGGAGAATGTGACACAATTTGCAAAACACATCTGGATACATCCTATACATATCACGAAATTCATCGGGACGCCCATCGAGTTTTTGTTGTAAATATCGATAACCTTCGGTTGAAATAGAACGACGAGGGTTCAAATTGGGTTCATGTGTGTGCAATTCATCTGACTCCATAATTGCTTGATTTAATATATTTGTCATAGAGATGGTTACTACACATTCATCTTCTTCAAACTCGCAAGCCTCTACCACCTCAGAGTTTAATAAATCTGCCATTGTAACTGTTTGGAGAAAATTTTTACAAACATTAACATGAATCCACACAAATACGTAAATGAATCATGAACCCTTAATAATAATAATAAAAACATCTACAAGAGTCATACTAATAAAGATCAATTTTCATAAAAGATAAACTCATATTTCACACATTATGATAAATGGGTTTCACAAATGGTAAACAGATAAGTGCTGAGACACGTATTATGAAGTTGATATATGTTTGTTTAGGTCACACCTAAGATTATTTCACACAATTTTTAAAAATTCACAAAAAAATTTGTAATATAACGGCTATAAATTAAGAAAAATGACAATAGCCAAAACCTGTAAAAATAATTTTCAATAATTGTAAACCATCATATATCCATTTTCACACATAAATACTCCATAATCTGCACATTTCACCCGATTCATTTATTGTTTTTTCTTTACAGTTGCACCTAGGCACAAATCCAAAATAAAGAATAAAAATACTTAACCTGGATCAAATATTTCAATAACAATATAAAAAGCCATTTCAATGCCCTTCTAATCAAAAGAAGATCTCACAATACTGATCAACAAGAAATCTGATACTTTGTTAACATAAATCTCCATCCACAATACCGATCTTATCAAACTTGTTATTACACATTAATATATCAACAACAAAAATTAAAAGTAAATGTAATCCATTTCCCAAAACGAAGAACAAAGACACATTCCTTGGGACATTAGAGTGACTAACCATATCCTATAGAAATAAAAAGAAATAGCAGACCAATACCATAATAAGCAAAACTCCATAATCGCCCGATTCATTCACTATTTTCTGGTTTACAGTTACACATTGGCACAAAAAAAAAGTAGTTCAAATAGCCAAAGCATTCCTCCTTGTCAATCTATGCATAGACATCTACATATATGTCAATGAAACATTTCTAATATGCACAACCCAAAAAATCTAGTCAAGAACCCAAAAAAAAAGTGAGGTCAAGTCATTTTTTAAGTGGCTACTATTCTAATAAACTAATACTTCTAATAAGCACATCCAAAAAAACATCTACTTGAGAACCCAAAAAATTGGCCATAACAAGTCATATATCAAGCATTCCCTCTTCTTGCAAACTTATACTCCAACCATTCACGACGTTCCTAATCGGGCAATCTGACGAATGCCTCCTTCAACGTTGCATTGCTCAAAAACTCATATTCAAAATACTTTAAATCCTTACTAAGGTTTGGAATCTCTCCTATAGCACATGAAAGCAATTTTGTGTAATTTCACGTGATTTAACAAGAAGATCAAACTTAGGTGCTAATGCAACTATGGCATCTCTTGTCTAGATGTAGCCCCTGGATTTAATCTTCTATGAGTTGGAGGTGGCTCAGCCTCCAAATGTGGGCGCTCATGAAAGGTTGAATCACCTACATGTGGGGAATCGCTAGTAAAGGGAGGCAACATATCATCATCATCTTCGAAGTTAGTGGCTGATGGTTTAAGCACAGAGTCAGCATCCTTAGTTGATAAATCGGCAGCTCCAACTCCAAGCGTAGAGGTGTTACCAAGAATCAACATTAAATCATCATAGTCTTCTACAATTTTTTCTCGGTAGTCCATTGCTCTAGGATGTGCCTAAAAACAAATAATACATAATTATGTAATATATTCATATTATTAAATTAAAAATAAACTAATACTATTCATATTATGTATGAGAGTCAACTAAATGTTACTTACTTGAAAATATTTATCCCATACTTCTTCTGAAGCAATTATCTTTTGTGAATAACTATCCCATCCAAATCCAGAACTTGACATCATCAACTGTTCAATGGGTGCAAGCTTTTGTTTCAAAACCTTCAACTTGTTTTTGACGTTCATTTCATTCTTATGAGAATTAAACTTTTCATTCAACTTTGGAAGAACATTCTCAACTATTATCTCCTTTCTAAACGTCCCATTAGTCAATCTATTTCCATGGTTAACTTCATCCACCAATAGTTTAATAAGCTCTTTGGTCTCCACAGATGACCATTGCTCATAATTTGCTTTCCCTTTACCTTTCCCTCTACCTCCTTCACTTGCCATATCTATGGGTAATCAGAAACTAACTCATCAGCAACCACCCATCAAAAGCTATGTAAATGAAAAAATAAGAGAAGGCCATGACAACTAAGGGCTTAATATCACTTTACAAGTTCATATTTACAAATGCATATCACTTCATATAATTTAAAACATATGACCAAACAATTCAGTTACAATTACAAAAACAATTCATAGCATACATACCTTAACACAATTTTTTAATTAGTATTCATCACAGTATTCATCACACAACTGCTAATTTAGTTTACATTGCCTACGATTCACCACACAACTACTAATTCAGTCTATATTGCCTACAATTCTTTATCTTGTAGAAGCATAAGAAGCACTAATATTAATCACACAAGATTAAGATACATTGAGAATTCACATACATTCTTAACAAAATTCTTCTATATCTAATACAAACATAAGAACCTCTAAAGGGTCAGACTCAAAAACTACCATAAGCTTAATTGTGTTACTCAAGCATTAATTGGGGATGAACAAGCATCACACTATGCAGTTAATTATCACTTTGAAATATAAAATACAATGGACTCAAAAACTCAAGGGCTAGTGCTAATCACTATATAATACAAGTTAACCAAAAAAATGCCAATCACTTCTAATCACAAGATAACTACAAAAATGCCAATCACTGCTCAAGGACAAAAAATTTAGGACATAAATTATGCATGCCAATATAAATTTTAGAAGCAAATTATGCATAAGTAAACTCCAAGCCCTGAATTTAAACTACAAAATCTCATAGGATACAATGAAAAAAAATTATATATTTGGAAAAGGCAGAGATTTTAGTGGTTGAGCATGAAGTAAATCACTGCAGAAATTGATTTCAAATGTCTTTGGCGAGGTAGAGATTTCAGTGGTTGATTTTCAGGGAATTGGCTAAGTTTTATTTTGAAAAGGGACTAGATTTCTAAGCATGCAAAAGGAGAATCCAAAACGCACGACCTGATTTTCTACGCTTGTAATTTCTCTCACTTTTTCTGATCCTGAACTAAGAATCACCAAAAAGCATAGAATATGCAACCATAGAAAAATTAGATCAAAATCAGTGGGAAAAATTAGATCAGAACGCTTGCAGTATCCAACTATTTTCTGATCTCGTTTTTACCAGTAAGATGCTCACTCAGCGATTCAGCATGTCAAAAACAAAAGACACATACAAATCAATCATCTAATACAAATACAGATGTTAAGGAACTAGTTGAAAGAATATTTGTAACTGCACTTCTATTACTTAGGTAAACAACAAGATCTTACACATGGATAATTTAGTTGTTTAGACACCAAGTAGCACTGCATGTCAAAATAGAAGAAAAATACGTATCAGACACTAGTACAAACATGGCCGTTAAGGAACGAGTGGAAAGACTATTAGTAACTGCAGTTCTAATACTTAGGTAAACAACAAGATCCTAAACATGGATAATTTAATAGTTTGGACACCAAACAACACTGCAAGTCATAATGGAAGGACAGTACTTTCCATAGACACCACATTGAGGCTGGTGAACCGAGTGGCCAAACACTCGAACGTGTTCCACGAAATGATCTTTGCTATTGTACTACTTGAAACACGCTGGGCATTTGTTCCTGTTAAAAGCGACACGCCCAAAATGGAATATTGTCTCAGAGGAAACTGGATAACGCTTGCAATGTTAAGAATCGGGAGAGAGAAAAACAAAACAACTTGACCCTACCGCTTAATCACGGGTTTTTGAAAATCTGATTTTGAGACCTTTGCCATTACACCACACCACGCTGCCTCAGATCAAAAAGCCATACGAAAACCAGATCAGACAGCTAAAAAAAACCACATCGAAAAGCAAAAAATTGCAAGCGTCATGATAAAAAATCCCTGATCGAATAAGCAGAGAGCATGGAGAGGGAAAAAAACATGGACAGTTTTTTTTTCAGACAGTGAGAATGGGGAGAACGACATATCGAAACCTCCCAGATCGAAATGCAAAAAATTGCAAGGATGCTTCAGAGCGAGATGCGGCCATGAGCGGAGTGTATGCAGAGAAAAAAAAAACAAAAAGAGAGAAAGGAAGACAGAGGGGGGGTCGGAGGGTCAGAGGAGAAGAGAATACCTTCCACAATTATTTTTTCGCCAATACTGATGAGATCCATTTGCTGCGGCGGAAGACGGTGAGAACGATAGTCGGTGAGGACAAGGAGATCGACTGGGATTAGCTCCAATCAGTGGAGAGTACAGTGGCTTCAAAGTCAAAACAGGGGGAGAATGGCAGAGATTAGCTCCGGAGAACGGTCACCACCGGATAGGGTGAGAATGGTCACCGCCGGACAGGGACAGAACGGTCTCTGCCAAACAAGTGCGTCGGCCTTTCTTTTTCACCCGATGCACTGGTTAACAATCGTCCGTCATTTTACAATACCACGTCTTGAGGTGGTGTTGTAAAATCTCAGTTACACGTTGTTAGTTCTCCCCCTAAATCCTGTCAAGTTCAAATGTTTCATTTTTAGACTAACGTTGTATTTTAAATACGGGAATCAAATATTTTACCACTACCACTATATTTGAACTATTGAATTTTAAATCTTCATATACTAACACTAGATTTTAAATATGACATAGACAATTTACAACGACTAACAGAAGATTTTGAAATACTAATATTTTACTTTCAAATCCCCAATGACTAACCCCCTGGTAGGGATTTATTCAATCTTGATTCTATTTTCTTGGGCATTAAGCTCATGGGAATTGCATGTAATTCATATGTAGACAAAGGAGGCCCGAAAGAAGGAAATTGAGGAAATGGATGAGAAGTAGGAGGCATATAAAAACCTGACTTTATACAAATTTTATCCTTTAGGGACACTAGATACCCCAGACATATCTTAAGTGAAGGTAATTCTTTGGCAAAGATTTTGCCTTGATGAGGTTTCTTAAAGGAAGATTGATCTAGCTTTTGTTTTGGTAGTAGAATGCTATTCTCATAGTGAATTGGAGTCTAGAGTAAATTGGTGTTGATTAATTCTTTACTAATAATTTGTCTTAATTTTCTAGATTTCCTTGCCATTATTGATTCTACATGGGGAGGTAGATATTGTAATAGATACATCCATGAATAAGGCTTTATACAACAGGGACAACAACTCTAATACATGGCTCAATTATTACACAAGTGCATATCATGCTCTCCTGGAATGTGAATTTGATGAGACAAAATTGAGTGGTTTTTTTATGATATCGGTTCTTGGCTTGATGAACATCGCATTCCATTGAGTGTATTATAAGGCTTGACTTTCTGCATAGTGTTCTATAGCTTCTGTTATTCCATAAAAGCTTGATTTCCCTCACTAATCAGATGAGTGCATAGAGTGCTCTAGGGTCTTGTTTATTGACAAAGAACTGAAAGAAGAAATGTAATTTATATGTCCTCTATTCCCAGCAACAAAATAGATATAACTGGTATATTTCCAACATATCTTATCGGGCTTAAATTATAAAGATGTACTTGGTTGGATCACTTGCTGAGCCCCTGTGATTTTCCATGATCAAGTTTTTTTTTATTATCCCTTGGTGAGTTTTTCCTTTTAACAGTTTAGTGTGAATTGTCTAAGCAAGTAAACTGAGAAGTGATAAATCTAAAGATTTGACAAAGGCAATACAGGTAATAAACTTATATGGGGTGGTAAAATTTTGATTCTTTCAGTAAATGAGGTAAAAATATATGGAATAGACATATACAATATTGCAGCAATAATGATACAATGTTGCAGCAATAACAATACAATGTTGTAGAAATAATTATACAATGTTGCAGCGATAAGGATACAGCGTGGCAGCGATAAGGATACAACATTGTAGCAATAACGATACAACGTTGTAATAATGATACAACATTGCAGCAACAATGATACAATGTTGCATTGATAATGCTACAACATTGCAGCGATAATGCTACAACATTGCAACAATAATGATACAACATAGCAGTGATAATGCTACATCGTTAGAGCAATAATGATACAACGTTGCAGCAATAATGATACAACATTGTAGCAATACTGATACAACATAGTAGTGATAATGCTACATCGTTGTAGCAATAACGATACAATGTTGTAGCGATAATGCTATTATGTAATAACAATACCTTTATGTAGCGATAATGTTACATCGTTTAGCGATAATGCTACATCGTTTAGCAATAATGTTATACCTTAATTCGGCCTTTGTATTGAATGCCTACATTTGATGGAACAACCAATCAAATTATGAATCAGCTATGACTTTCCTCCTTGTTGAATTTCTGGAATGTTATATATTTGTCTATTTATCTATTTACCAACAAGTTTCAAGAGAAAATTGGTGTGCCTCCCAAACTGAAACCCACTTGCAATGCCACCAGTTCTAGGAAATTGCTTGGGTGTAAAAAATTCCTTGGTCCATGAAGATTGACCATCCAAACAAAGGTATGCCCATTGTTGTTTTTCTATATCTGTAAACTGATGATGGGTTTATCTTTGTGTATTCAATTATTACACAAGTGCATATCATGCTCTCCTTGAATGTGGTAAAGCAAAATAATGGAACAATAATGTTTCAACATGTCAAAGTCATACATGTTTATAGGGAGGCAAATATGGTTGCGGACTCGCTAGCAAATTTTGCTCATATACTTTTCTTCCTGTTGGTTGAAGGAAAAAGATATTTAATATGGAGCCCACTTGTAAAGGCCAATCAAAACACTTGTGTGAATTTTTGTTAATACTTTTTGTTGTGGGAATATCACTATCCTTGGTTGAAGCATAATGCCCAAATTGTCATTATGATAATTTGTAAAAATATATATTAAATTGTACTTCAATTAGGCTAATGCCTAATAAATCCTCCTCATAGGAGGTTTTGGTAACAAACAAAAAAACAGTTTATTCTTTCATCAAATTAAAGCTTTTTGTTAGCTAAACATGAATCAAATGATCTGCCGAAGTTCTCTAGTATTCAAGGCAAATTTTTGGTGTTGTGAAAGGATAGGATGGACTGTAGCTTCTTTTATTCTTCTCAACAGGTCCTTGTTCTCCAAGCTGTCTATCTGTTGAGCTCCATGGAGTATGGTTTGCAAAACTTGCAAAGGGTCTCCATGGCTAACAATCAAAATTACGCATCTACAGAATGCAATATGAACACACCACTAAGAAAATTTTAACTGTCACAAAATCGAATATTTTAAAGATTCAAATAGAAATAGTGGACATTAAAATAATTATTGTATGGAACATCACAGATGAAACCTCAAGACTGGCCAACATTCAAGAGATATTTAAGCTACATAATGAATGGGATGTGTCTTTCATTATATCATGAATTGGAAGTTCATAATTCCTTCATTTCCGCAAAGTCCATAAAAAAAGTTCCATATTTTGATGATAAAACAGTGGTTGGTATCATTAGGGCCTCAATATAAAGCTAAATAATTCTATCCTAATGAAATGACACTGGAAATGAAAACTAACCATCCAAAAATGCATTGAAGCAACAGGTTTAACATTCTGATCAAGCTCATTGAACAAATCAGGTGTTGCTAGCGCCAAAAGATGTGAGGGCTGATCTAGTTCACTGCTTCTACTTGAGTGAGTATAGCTGATTCACCGTAGCAAATCATAAAGTATATTAGAAAAATAAAAGCTTCCAATGGTTAATTACATGAATAAGGAACAAAGGACAAGAACAATACTTCAGCAAAGCTTACTTCAATTTAGGGACTGAATGCAAACATTGCAAGGTGGAGTTCATGTAGTAGTTATTTCCAAGATTAAACAAACCAGCAGATTGACCCTTGCAACTGAAAAATGTCATATTTACAATATATCATAATTTTGGCATCTATATGAACACATTATGCAAGATTGCAAAGCCATAGCCCTCCAAAACTACACAAACTTGAGCATTAGCTAAACACAAATTTCATCAAAGATAATATTAATAACATACCGCTTATAGAATTTGTATGAGACATAACAAAAAAAATTAGAAGGTTTACACACAAGATTAAGATTACATTTGTAGAATAAGACCAAGCACCTAGTAATTTACAATAGTCAAGCAAAAATTGAGTTGTCTTGCACTGATACTGAAACAATAAATACCATCTTAACAGAAAACAACTAGAGATCAGAAGAATAGCCTACTTGTAATTAGTAATAATCACCATTCCACCAACTCGTGTTTCTAACAATGAGTTCTATGTTGTCATAGTATGAGAAAAAACATTAAACCACATGACCTTTCTGAATTTCAACGGGTTATTCATGAGAATATATATATAGTTCTCACCACATCCACAACTTGCTCGTCCTCTGGAGGGCATTCCATGAAGACAGGGCCTTTCTCTGGTGCATTAGCGATCTCATCAGTAGTTCCCATCATCATTAATTTTGGACCCTGATCGGCAAAGCTCACAAAGTAACTAAGGCTTATATCATAACTAATGAAGAAAGGTAAAAGAACACAGAAAAGCCATGTAACAAGGTCAAAGTTTTGTGGATTACCTACAGTCAAGATGAAAAGGGCATGATCAACAATGTTAGCTATGAAGCTCCTGTGTCTTCTTTCTTGGTGAGAGACTGAGAGTGAAACAATCCATTGATTAATTTAAGAGAGGCGGCAGCGCAGTTGCTAAGAAAAAACCCGTGGTTGAATGGAATAGAACGGTACAACCCAAAATCAAGAAAATCACCATGCCTTGTGATTGCTAAGGCTTATCGTGTTGCTTTGTTCAGATGATTGCAGCTTTAGGGCTCCGTAAGATGTCCATTGCCGTGGTCAGTGATGACTGATGTAGCGTGTGGATGATACTCATGTGGCAACCACCAGTGCCAGTCTAACTGTAGCCTCAAGGTGATGACGAAAAGGAGAAATTTTTGGTGAAAGAGACAAAGGAGGGTGAGATGGATAGAAGTAGAGTAAATCACCTGTCAGTAACCAACATCACAATCTCAGAATGACCTGGGAATGCACAAGGAAAATCCTGCCGTATTATATAGTAATATCAAAAGAGAGTATACCAAAAAAATGTTCCTATCTAAACAAGATTAACCTACATGAGTCACAATTTTAACTAATATGGTCCATTGGAAGAGAGTTGAAACCTATCAAAATAAATGCTTAAATGTACCATCAATATAATTTTCATTGGAAATACATAAACTTTAAGGTTCTTACCATCACCCACAGGTTCCTACTCATTCAACATAGCCTCTCAAGATCTCTGTAGCCATTCCAAGTCTCAAGCGCTAAGATATATCTTCCTAAAATAGTTGAAACAATTAATATTGCATCCCCTCTCTTTGAATGAAGGAACAAAAATGAAACTCAAACAAATAACTTTCAATTGAACCATATACTTGAGTAAAATCAATTAGCAGTCCAGAACTAATGCAATAGACCATACGCATGAGGAAGAACCCACAACAACCTCGTTGTCTTGATTTGTCCCTTTTGACTATTGATCATCCACTTCTTATCATTAGGATCCTTAAGGTGCTCCACAAGTAATACTCTAATGTTTGCCATCTAGCCATATTAGTTGAATTAGTTTAATAGCAATTATTAAAAAAAGACATTTTCACTTAATCATACAATTACTCACCAATTTCCTCACATTCGGCAGCCTTTTCTTATGGCCATACCTTGGCATTGAATCAAACCATTTAACCTCACCCTTGGTCACATCTACCACCAACAAGTGGAAATGTGCGTTGTCACATAGTGGTAAGAAGATGAAGTCAGGGCAATCTTTATGAGCTTTGAAACAAGTGGATGTCAGGTCATCCATTATGTCCTTTGCCACATCCTTATGTTGTGATTGGTGTGGATTTGACGTAGCCCATATCCCAACTTAATCCAATAAATAGACATTATACTATGGACCATACCTGGGCAAAATAATATTGCAAGGCAAAGCTCCCAAAGTGGCATTTGGGAAAGGCATTTCCAGTTGATCTAGAAGCCCACTGCTCTAGCATATACATATATGCATCTATAACCTACATGCATTGAAGCATACATTTAATATATAAGCACTATTGACTACTTAAGGTTTAAAAGCAAGAAATTGTAAACTTACATTAGAGGATATGTACTCCGCCTTCAACATATCTATCAACTCTTTGTCAGCAACAACAACCCCCGCCACGGAGTGGCTCCCGTCTTTAATGAATTTTTCAATAGTATCTTGGCCCCACTTAATCAAATTCGAGAAGGGACTGCATAAATTTATTTTCAATGGATGGCAAAGGATGATAGGGACTGTTTACTTGGCTGAGGCATGGAAAGAAACTAAAATTGTTGCAGTCTCCACGTCTTCAGTCAATGCCTTATCCTCCCTATTTGTCCTCTTCGTCTCTTGGTTTTATATTTCAACCATACAGGTCTCTTCAATGGACATTCCACATTATCAACACCCCTATTCTTATATCCCTCTCCATCTTCATCCTTTTTTCTTGCCTCCCCATCTGGCCCCTCCTCTCTCTTACCCACCCCTTGCTCCTCTCCCCCTCCTCTTCCTGCTCTCCCTCCTCTCCTTCCTCTACCCCCTCCTCTCCCCCCTCCTCTTTGTCCTCTACTTCCTCTCCCCCCTCTTCCTCCTCTCCTTCCTCTTCCTCTTCCTCCGCCTCTTCCCCCTCCTCACCCTCACCCTCACCTCTCACATCATCACTCTCCTCTTTGTCATCTTCATCAGCTGCTTCACCACCTTCCTCCTTGTTCCTAGCTCTAGGGGGGAGGCATGCCTCATCTTCTTTAGTGGCCTCTTCACCAAATGATTGGCCATGGTTTTAAATTTTGATAACTTTTCTGAAATGGCGTCAATTACACCATGTAGCTGGCCTGTATGGTAACCCTCCTCATGCAATATATACATGGCACTCTGCACAACTCCAAGTGCAGAGGACATATTCTCTATGGAGGACTTCAAGACCAATAGTCCTCCCCCACTCTCCTTCATGTGCTCTAGAGCCTGCACTCCTACCTTCCTTTTCCTCAAAGGCTTTTTTGCCCCATGAAATAGATATGCCTCATTTGTAGCAGGAACCAACACAGCCAAAACCTGTAGTCAACATATGCACAATTATTTAACATCCAACTTTCAATAAAATAAAGAGTTGAACAACTCTAAAAAACTCTCAAATAATTCATTACATATATTATCATGTTTCAATTACCTCTTGTGGTCTCAAATATTCTTTCCCTCTTTTTCACCCTTTACAAGGCCACAATTTGGCCATTTGCAAAATCGGGGTAGCTTCGCCGGCATAGGGGACATGAACATCCAAAAATGCTCAAACACCCACACCTATGACATATAAAAGATATAAATTAGTATCTTGTAGCTCCTACATAAAAATGAAAATACAATTATGTACAGAGTCTAAAATACCTGTAGGACAAATGCAACTCTAATCAATGATCCATATCCCTCAAACTTGCCTTCATCCTTCAACATAAGCTTCCTATGGAGGGCTAAGGCTGAGCTTACGACATAGTCATAAATAACTTGCGGCCAGTCACACCAATGGAGGTTGCCCATGTCTTCCACTAGGTCAACTAACTAGTTCTTAACCACATGGTTGGTCTAAGGAAATAGAAGGCATACAAAAATGTGCAAGACGATCAATTTTGTACAATCGTCCATCGATTCAAAATCAATCTTGACTGCTAATAGCTCTAGTTTCCTCTTAATTTCAGACCTTGTAACCTTCTTCCCAAAATAGCGCTTACAAAAATCACCACTCTCTCGTTTTTGGCCGAATACCATCCAATCGCCCCCCATTTTTAAGCCAGTGATGAGGGCCACATCCTCCATAGTAAAGTCCACTCTGTGTCCCTTGAATGTGACCCCAGGTTGAGCCTCAGGCCAATAACCCAAAATAACTTTGAACAATGATGCCTGACAAATAATGGTTATGGCATCAAGCAATCTGATGAATGGGGTTTGGCCAACAAGGTTCTTCACCTATGGGAAGGTAGAGAGAATGTTGATCGACTTTGCTAGTCCCATGGGGGTGCAAGGGACTTTTAGTGACTCATGCCTAATATTTTTTTACCCTACCGCAAGGTCTGGGCCCCTCTTCTTCAATTCTAAAACTTCTGCATAGATATCCATGGATGAGTTTAACAAAAGTGTTGAGTATAGCCCATGAATAACATAGCCATATAATTCAATATCTTATGAGTAGAGATGAAATAATTTCAATTCAAGAATCATTTTTACTTAAGAAGCTTTTAAAATGAAATAGAAAATTAAAATAGTTAGTGAAAAATACATCAAGAAGCTTATTGAAATGTTATAACAATAAAACCAAATCATTATACAAATAATGTTATAAAGTCTTAGCAGTTATGCGATAACCATTTACTAATAATGCTAACATGGTTTAGCAATAATGCTTGGAAAATGTGGCATATACTTAAATTATTGATAATAGGATTATCATCTACGATAATGCTAAAGCATCAACAACAATAATAAAACATTAGCAATAATCATAATAGATCAGCAATACTCTTACAAGTTCAACATTATTGCTAACCCTATTTAACCATAGGGATTAAAGAAAACATACTTGATTTATTCTCCATGATATAAGGATTTGATGTATGGAAGCCTCCTGTGGAGAAGACACTAACTGTTCAATGACAACTCCTGAAACCTCATAAAGTGCATTCATAAAGTTATAATGTTGTTGAGAAAATTTAGCATTTCAATTTTAGAAAATGAATCACATAACATAAAACTAGAGACATAAAACGTATCAATAGTACAGATGAAATCAATACCAGCCAATTTCCTCTGTGTGATAAAAAATAAGTGAAACTCCTCTAGGTTTCATAAAAATACAAGAGTAGTCAAGCTTAAGTAAAAGTCATAGAGAAAGATGAAACATAGGGGTAAACAACACCAAAAGGAGTTAAGACCAAGCTAAACAATAATCATGAATGTAAGCAAAATTCACAAACAAATGCACAAATGAGAAGCCTATATGTAGTTTGTACCATTAAGCAAATTTCTTAAAATTGACATGAATGGCAATCAAAATATGAACAATCTGACCATATGAGGGATTTCAAAGTCTCAGGTCCTAAGAAAGAGATATAAATGACAAAATAAAGCAATACAATGACCAACAATTGAGCATTGAAAGATAATTTTTAAAAGAAATTGAGAGGTTTTTTCCAAGAAATTGAGCGTGGCAAACTGAAAATGAAAGAAATTCGTAAAAGAACGAAGTGACTATTATTCAGCCAAAAATAACCAAAAAGTTGGACAAACCCAGGTCAGAAAAGTAAAAACAAATGAATATGGAAGAACGGATCACGTCCCGAATGAACAAAAGAAAAAAGTCCAAATGAAAGCACATAACTGCTTAGCTAGACACAAATGCAATGAACCAATTGAGAGATTGGATAGACCCAAGTCGGGAAATGGAGATAAACACGACAGGATGACATAAATCGAACCCAAATCAAAAATTTATTATAAGGGAGTTTCCAGAACGGGTGAGGTCAAGACCCACAAAGGCAAACCAGTAAAAATGGCTCTAAATTGGGCAACACCAACAGAAGGCAGAGGAGAAACAAAGCATGAAATGCAGGCTCCCCCTGCGCTATGCTTCACCAACATATACAGAATAAGCAGGGACTAGACAAAGAAAATTAATGCAGAAACACAATGATATGGGAGATAGATGAAGAGATATTTGGCATTACTATTTGGAAGTGGTTGCGACTTCCTCGGTTCCAGTAGTGACTGCCAATCAGAAGGAATGAGGCGTGAGAGGTTGGAAAAGGGGAGGCTTTTCCGGTGGCTAAGTGGTCATGGTTGATCAAGAGGATGGCACTCTGACTTCCTCGGTTTCAACAGTGACAGTTGATCAGGATGGAGGAGGTGTAACGCCCGAGATTTTTCCTCACATTTTCCTTAAAGTTCACAGAAATTTTTTTCAACATAATGGCTGTAAATCGGGAAAAATGACAAATACAAAACATGTGAAAGCAATTAAAAAATTTAAAACATCACACATCATTCCCATCCAAATTTTTCTCATTCGATCAAACATCGTACAGCCAAACCAAACATCCTCAGACACTACTCAAAAATAAACGTACGAATAAATTGCTATGATCATAGACTTTAAATACAAATCTCTCCCTGACATCCCTGAGTTCAAGTCCCATAACAGTCCACAGTCTAATCCAAATTAAAAGTCCAGAATACATAAACATCTTAATTCACATCTCACCCAATACAAGAGATCGTGGCACAATTAATACTCGCAGCGAGTCAAGTATATACCTGAGTCCAAGGGAATCAATACACCATGGAAACGAACATCCATCTCCAGGAGCTCTCCGTCACAGACCTGCAAAAGCCTCCCGAACAACGGGGCTAAAAATAGGGTAATGAGTATTTTCATACTCAGTAGGAAAATCCGAGTAAAGGAGTTCTACACAATAAACTCAGTAAATCCATACATAGATGTGTTCATACAACTCAAACATAAAGCAAGCAGGCATATCATAATCATGCTCATATGCATACAATCACGCATATCATCATGCTAAAATCATACCATCAAACCGAACTTACACAAACACCCTTAATCAGGGTCTTACAACTTACTCGTACAATCGTACGCTTACTCAAAAAACTTACACATACCTGTACAACCTTACTCGTACATTTTTACACTTACAACCTTGCTCAAAATCATACTCTTACAACCTTACTCACACTCATACTCTTACACTCGTACTCATACACATACTCTTACAGATGTGCTCAAATTTATACTCTTACAGTCGTGCTCATACACATAATTTTACTATCGTGCTCATAGTCATACTCTTACAGTCGTGCTCATACTCTTACTCTTACAACCAAACTCACACACATACTCTTATAGTCGTACTCATACACATACTCTTATAGACGTGCTCATATTCATACTCTTATAGTCATGGTCATACACATAATCTTACTGTCGTACACATACTATCGACCACTGAAGCTCACTACAACTAATAAGCTCCAACATCGATTGGAAAAGAATGCCACTGGGGCATCACTTTAACCTCCGGGGAGTGACTAGACACCATAGCCTTTTCCGAAAGCAAGGCATATTAATGCTCATGGGGCACATGATCAAATAGGTACGAGCAGATCCATGATACTACTTACGAGAGTGCAAAAACATAAACACAAATACCCACACTTTAGGGGTCATATAGTTGCCCACCATAATGGGTTTTATAGTGTCATAGAATTACTCACTATAATGGGTCTTATAGTATCAGTGCCACTCTTGGGAAGAAATCATACAGTGCCACTTGGGCAGAAACATACAATGCCACTCTTGGGCAGAATCATACAATGTTACTCTTGAGCAGAAATCATACAATGCTCTTAATTGAGCATCAAACATCTGAGCTTAAAATAGCACACAGGCCAAATCCAAAACATACATCGCTCTCAACAGAGCACCAGACGTCTAGGCTTCATACAGCACACAAACTAAATTGGAAACATGCATCGCTCTCAACAGAGCATCAAACATCTAGTGCTCTATACAACACACAAACAACATCTCGCAGGATAAATACCATTGCAAGACATGAGAAATGCTTAGCCAACTCATTATTAGCTATCTCAAACGTAGAACTTAATCTATCGAACCCTCAAGTCTCAAACTCACAATGCTATCATTAGCTTTCTTATAATTCAAGTTTGAATTAAGTTATGCGGTACAATTATGCTACACAAACTCTCAAACATATTGTGCTTCACTGATCAAACCGAACCGAAGCTGAGCCCGATCCGAAACCCTAGTTCGTCAGAGCAGCAGACTTCACTTAACCTGTCCATCTCACAACATAACACACCATACACCAAACTCTTACATATTCATACAATCTCTGCCATCCACCTTATGGCCAAAATATCTTACACAAATGTCATCAAACTATGCTCCTTAGAGCCAAACCCAGTTATCACCCTCTTACTAATACCTCACTTATTATGCTTACTTTTCACTTCAAAATCTGTACGTTATGCTTGTACAATTCTGCACACTCCTATTGTCTAACAATCCTCAAACATACGCTATGATCCAACCAAACAAACCGCTTCAATCCTCACCCATCAAACTTACATCCTCTATCTTTTGTCATACACTTACACATCCATACAAATCCAAACGAAACCCTCTGTCACCTCTTATTGTCCATCGACCATACTTTTGCCCCCACACGGATACACATATCCATCAGATGGGTGTATAGCCATCATACATACGTATGTCCATCATACATACATATAACATACATATGCTTCCATACATTTCTTACCAACATACTCGCTAGCCATCACTAGCACACACATACACATCCATACACGTAGCTTACTACATACTCACTAGCCATCACTAGCACATACACACTTCAAACATACTTATAGCCAACATGCATGTCATATGCATTTCAACATGGCATAATTCATCCTCTTACATCATGCAAATGGTTCATAATCTAACATCCATAGCATTCAATCATATAGTCCTAGCATGCTGCTACTCATTCAAAGCATGCTATCATCAAATTACAAGTTCAAAGATCCCCAACCTCATAATCATGACGTTCGATGGCGAGCACACTGTGGTGGTAGCATCAAAGGCAAAATTGGCAGCCAAAAGCTTTGCCAAGTTGAGTGAGCTGCCGTCTCGAGGGTTTAGGAAGTGCCGAAAAAATCACGGCCAAATGGGGTGACACAAATCAGTGCGGCAAATCTGCAATCCATGGCAACACACTAGGGCGGCCGGAAGAAAGGCCATACCAACATAAGTGGCGATGCGACCAAAAGTCGAGGGTGTACTCACTAAAGGTTGACCAACGGCTGAGAAGTACTCGGCCGATCGCATGACATCGAAATCGGCCGCAGACAACACCCAACAATGTCGATTTCGAGTCAACTAGGGCCCGCATAGGGGCGGAGGGCATGGGGCAATGCTCAAAGACAAATGAGAGGTGGTGGAGGACTTCGATGTCAACTCCATTCGGTGGCAGAGCCAACCGACGGATTGACGGCACAAATATAGCACTTAAACCCATAAACAATTGTGTGGCCAAATGCACACATGGCCAAAAGTGCCACCTAGGAGAAGATGGGTTGGACGGTGGTGGCCCAAGGCCCACAAAGGGGCAACAGAGCTAGGGCCAGGAAGTGGTGGCCAATCTAAGCGGCAGCATCGCCAATCGCCACCCACAACCAACACATTTGGTGCAAGCAGTTGTGCATCTTGCACGGTATAGGGCAAAAGCAAGCGACCCATTCCGAGAGGAGGTGTAATTTGCTAAGTGGGGTTGGCCCTTGATGTCGTCGAGCCAGGGTAGAGCCCACGATGGACAAATGGCACACGGCTCGCCAATGGCAACGACCAGAGATGCACCCAAAGCGTCTAATCGGGTGGAGCAAGACGATAGGGGTGAAGCGGGGTTAGAAACGGCAACCCCTTACTGAGACTGGGTCGAAGTAGGCTAGACGGAGTCCGTCCTGTGGTCAGATGACTACCAGAAAGACCGTCATCAAAAAAATATGCATCGGACAGTGAGATGAAAATAGTAACAAAACCAGACCAAAGTACCGGTAGCTCACAGCAGAGCAAAGAAAGCATGGCAGCAACTCTAGCTAGCGCCTCTGGGTTCCTAGCGACCAAATAAACATAAGTCTAGTTAAGGGCGGCCAGAAATGACAACAAAATCGCACCCCCATGGCTCAAAAATGAGAATAAGAGGGGAGAAAACCGAAGAAAAGTCCGGTACCTCGTGGAGGAGCGAGGAGGCCATGGCAACGGTCATAGTCGGTACCTATAGACTCATGGCTGTGAGGCAAAGAGGATCCCGACAAGAACCGGTAAAATCCGACAACAGAGGAGGGAGAACAGAGCGACCGGAATCACACTCAGGTTTTTCTAAAACTCACTGGACGTAAAAAGTTGTCTAGACTTCTATAAGTTTTTGAATTCAATCATTGGTAATTTTTCCATCTATCTCCCCAACGCGCATTAACTTATTGTCTACGTGTTCTATGTCCAAAATTCGAGCCAAAAGCGCACAACGAGGTCCGTGGCCTGCGACTAAGCCCCACACCCAACTCTATGGTATAAATATAGGGGGAAATACATAAATACAGATACATTGAAGCATTATATTTTCCCGCCAAAAAAACCAAAAAAATAGCAGGAAAAGCACATAAAATTGTAAAAAAACTAGGGACATTACAGGAGGTGTGAGAGGCAAAAAAGAGAGGATTTTTTTGGCAGCCATTTGGTCACTGGCGATCAAGAGGGAGGCACTCATACTTCCTCGGTTCCAGCGGCGACAGTCGATTAGGAGGGAGGAGGTATGAGAGGCGGGAAAAAAGTATGGGCTTTTTCTCCCGATGTTCTCTCCTGTGTTCTTTTGACTAGTTTTCCGGCTAGGATTTGGTCAAGGTCGAGTCCATGCGATAAGCCCGGTTCCAGTGGCTCTTGTTCACGATTGATCAAGAGGGAGGCACTGCAGTGGACAGTTCCGGTGGCAACGGTCGACTAGGAGGAGCAGGTATGAGAGGTAGGAAAAAAGTCTTGGCTTTTTCTAAACTTGTTCTCTCCCGTCTTCTTAACACTTGGTTTTCTCTGTTAGTTTCAAAGAGAAGAACCCAGTTCCGTCTCATTCAGAAGAACTGGGTTTCGTCTCTGTTAATTTCACCAAGAAGGTTGTGACCCAGGTTTCGTCTCCGTTACTTTCAGCAAGAAGGGAGAAACTTGTATGAATTTCGGTCCTTGTGACGTGGAAGCTGCTCATTGGTGGCCAATGGGTGCTAAGGAAGAAACCCTCCCCAACAAATTTGCATCTTGATGAAGGGGGAGATGACCTGGGTAAGGGTTTATAAATGGGAAGAGGCAAAAATGGGATGAGACGGCGATAGCGTCTTGATATAAGGCATGAGAAAATTCACCTACATTATCTCTTTTTGCAACGCTTCTATTGAAGCATCACAAAAAGGGTAAATGAGAGAGAGAGGAGAGGAGAGAGGGAGAGGGAGGAGAGAGAGAGAGGAGAGAGAGAGAGAGAGGGAATGAGAGAGAGTGTCACACCCCATATTCCAATTACGCTTAAATCACAGGTTAAGGGTAATTACATAAATTTTAGTTAAATTTTAAGAAGTTTCTAGGGATGGAACCCTGCTATATTAGTAGAGCTTGAAGTAATGAGTATAACGAACCATGGTACACACAAAATGGAGGTCGGAAGTGAAAGTTATGACCACAGGAAGTGTGACACATGGGCAAACCAATGTATAAAGTGCAGAATAACCTACCCATGTATCTAGTTTTAAAGGGCTTGTCAATAAGAGTCTATTGGTTCCAAGAATGTGCAATTTTGACTTCGGGATAAGAAGTTATCGCAATTTGAAATTGGAATTGTATTTGAATCAAATAATAATAAAATATTAGAAAAAAGATGGAATAGATGACATCAGCGAGCCTAGCCGAGATGTAGTCAAGCCGTCAGTTTGATGCACAGGGCCATGCCACACAATCGCGGTCGTCCATGTGTCACAGGGCCTCATGATCGCGTAGCTGTGCGCAAGATGCGTTGCACGATGTACGCGGGGCATTGCCGTGCGCACAGCACGCTGACGCATGTGTCACGCACATGTCAGCCACGCAACCATAAAATTTGGTCAAATCAAAATGTGACATGTGGCATGCATCAGTGCGCACGTACCCCTTTTTTGTCGTACGCTTGCACATCATTCTCTTATAAATTCCAACTTCCATCAAATCTCTTGGAGGAGTTTCCGTAGTCATTCTGAGTCCATTTTCGTCTGTTCAAAAGGCGTTCTTAGCTAATTCGATGGTGTTCTAGGAAATGAAAGCTTTCATCCCTTGAGTTTGCAATTTATAAGGGAGAAATACCCCAGGGCAAGAGGAGACTATGCCCTTCGCCCTCGAGCCCCAAAGAGAGAGAAGTGGCACGGAGTAAGAGGAGGCTTTGTCCTCCGTCATCGGGCCACAACGAGGGAAGTGGCCCCCAGTAGGGGATTCTCCATCCTCCACCGAAGGGCAATGTAGTATGAGATACATCCCTAAGTTAAGGGGAGGTTCTATCCCTAGCTTATGGGCACAGAATGAGAAAAGAGTCTCTAGGTAAGGGGAAGGTCTATCCGTCGTCTACGGACGCCTAGAGAGAAAAGTGTCTCCGAGTAGGGAAGGTTCTATCCACTACCTACATGCATGGGAAGTGTGAAGTGTCCTAAGTTAAGGGGAGGTTCTGTCTATCACCTTTGGGCCACAACGAGGGAAACGTCCCGGGTTAAAGAGAGTGTTTGTCTACTGCCTTTAGACATAATGAGAAAGATGTTCGAAATATTGAGGAGGTTCTACCTGCCATCTTCAAACTTGAATGGGAGAATGCTATGAGGAAACAAGCAATTCCAAACAACACTACTTCCAGAACTATAAGGGAGTAAGCGTATCTGACCTTCCGATTTAATATGATTTATATGCATGCACATCTACAAGGGAGTAAGCGTATCTGACCTTCCGATTTAATATGATTTATATGCATGCACATCTTACTTAGTATTATTAATATACTAACTAAGATATATGATTTGCTATGATCTAATATGTGCTGATATGTTCCAATTTGATCTACTTTGATATACTTTGTTGTAATTTAATCTGCTATAAAAATGCTCTATTATGATCTAATATGCTTTGATTTTATCGGATACGATCGGTTATGGTAGGATAAAATCTGATATGATCGCACTTGTCTCTATTGTGTGTTCTACTCTACTATGTGATAGAGTAGGATGTGTGATTATGCTAGTTTATTAGCCTCCGTTCAACTCTGATGATTTATGAAATTTTCATTTGAGTCCGAATGATTTATTGGGATATAAAGTTATATATATTTTAACGTATATGATTTTGAAATACCCTATGCATGTAATAGCCGTTAGGTAGAACTATGTTCGAATCCAATCGTATTGGAATAATATCGTACATGTTATCCAATACATACGCAGGCAACCAATAGTACAACAATGTTGGCCCAATCCAAATTAATTATAAAATTAGGATTGTTCTTGCCTATGCACAATGAAGCACTAAGGCTCCGTAGTGCGTAAAGAAACGTTACAGTTCTCGCACATAGTCTGTCGCTCCCAGTCAATCTCATTTTAAATTTCTATGTTTAATTTAATAAACTCTGATTTTGTTTTCCGAGCAGCCCCTGATCCGGGTTGGTTTTCTAGGTTTGGGTGTTACCAAGAGAGAGAGGGTAGAGAGGAGAGAGCGTAGATAGAGAGGGAGGAGAGAGGGTAGATAGAGAGGGAGGAGAGAGCGAGAGGAAAGAGCAGAGAGAGAGGAGAGGAGAGAGGGGGAGAGAGCGAGAGACAGAGCTAGACAAAGAGAGAGATGAGACACAAAGGGAGGTGAGAGAGAGGATAGAGGGTAGGGAGGAGAGAGAGGATAGATGATAGGGAGAGAGAAACAGAGGGAAGAGAGAGAGGGGTAGAGAGAGGAGAGAGAGAGAAGAGATATGGCTATTAGCAATGCTCAGTAGAGTGCGTCACTAATAGTGTAGGTATTTGCGATGCTTATTCATAAGCATTTCAAATACTTATGCTATTAGCGAGGATCTCCACTGAGCATCAGTAATAATTTTTAAAATATAATATTTAATAAATAATTTTAAAAAATTAAATTCCTTTCTCTCTAGCTCCTCTCTCCTCTCTCGCTAGCCTCTCCACTCTTCACTCTCTCCTCTTTCTCTCTTCACACTCTCTCTCCCCTCTCTCTCCTCTCTCCTCTTTCTGATCACTCTCTTCCATGCGCGTCACCTTAAGCCCCAGCTCTAAGGATGAGAGGGGAGAGAGTAGTGGAATTTTTTTTAAGTATATATTATATTTTTAAAATAATAAATATAAAATAAAATAAATCTTTTTGCAGTGCTTAGTGGAAAGCATAAGTATTAGTGACACATAAGTGTATGTGTCTCTAATATCTAGGGTATTAGCAATGAAATGCCTATACATCACTAATATTTTTTTACTTCTTTTTAATTATTTTTAAATTATAATATTTAATAATAAATTATTAAAAAATAAAAATTAAATTCCTCGATCTCTATACTCTCTCTCCTCCCTCGCTTCACTCTTTCTACCTTCTCTCTTCACTCTTTATACACTCTCTCCCCTCTCTCTTCTTCTCTTATCTCTCTCTCTTCTCCCTCTCACTTCTTTCTCTATCTCCTCTATCTCTCTCTCCCCTTCTCTCTCTTCTATATCTCTCTCCTCTTTCTGATCTCTCTCTTCCATGCACGTCACCGTAAGCCCCGACTTTGAGGATGAGAAGGTAGAGAGTAGTGGAATTTAATTTTAAATTTTTTAAATTATAAATTATATTTTAAAAATAATAAATATAAAATATAAAATAAAATAAATTTATTAGTGACGCTTAGTAGAAAGCATCGCTAATAAGCATAAGTGTATGTGTTACTAATATCCAGGGTATTAACAACCAAATGCATATTCGTCGTTAATATATTTTCTTTTATTTCATCTTAATTTTTTTAAATATAATATTTAATTATAAAATCTTAAAAAATTAAAATTAAATTCCTCCCTCTCTCTCTTCATTGTCTCTGTCTTCTCTTTCCTCTTCTCTCTCTCCTCTCTCTTCTCTTATATCTCTACCCTCTCTCTCTCTCTGCTATCTCTCTCTCCACTCTCCACTTTTTGATATCTCTCTTCCATGTGCATCACTATGAGCCCCAGCTCTGAGGATGAGAGGGGAAAGAGTAGTGGATTTAATTTAAATTTTTTTATTTGAATTTATTTTTGAATTGTTTTCAAATATAATATTTAATAAAACATCTTAAAAAATAAAAATTAGAGTAGAGTAGAGAGAGAGGAGAGGATATAGAGAGGAAAGAGGAGAGAAGGGAGAGAGGGGTAGAGAGAGTGGAGAGGAGAAAACATTCTTTTAAAAAAAAATTCACTATTTGCAACACTCGGTGAAGAGCATCACTAAGAGCCTTAGTTTTGTTTTTAAAACTATATCTATTAGCGACACTTGGTGAAGAGTGTCGCCAATAGCATAAGTATTTGTGACGATTAAGCATCGCTAATAGCCTTAGTGCTTATAAAAAAATTGAGCTAGTTGAGACTCTCTTGCCGAGCGTCGCTAATAGTATAAGAATTTACAGCGCTAATTCATAAGCATTGCAAATATAGACGATATTCGTGATGCTCTTTTCCGAGCATCGATAATAGAACAATTTTTTAAAAAAAATTGAGCTATTAGCGACGCTCGGTGGAGAGTGACACTAATAGCATAAGTATTTGTGACGCTTACAAATTAGTGTCGCAAATACTGTAGTGAGCGTCGCTAATAGCCTAATTTTTTTAAAAACAATTCTCTTCCCTCTCTCTTCCCTCTCTCTCCCTATCCTATATATTCACTCTCCTCCCTCTCTCTCTATCCTCTCTCTCTACCCTCTCTCCACTCTCTCTCTCTCACCTCTCTCTCTTCTCTCTCTCTTCTCTCTATACCGTCTCTCTCTCCTCTTCACTCTCTCACTACCCTTTCTCCTCTTTCTTCTCTCTCCCCTCTCTCTTCTCTCTATCCTCTCTCTTCTCACTCTCCTCTCCTCTCTCTCTTTACCTCTTTCAACTCTCTCTTCTTCTTTTCTCTCTCTCCATTTTATTATAAAGTATATTTTAAAATTAATATAAAATTTTAAATAAAATATGTTAGCAACACAATTTTTGAAGCATCGCTTATATATTTTATTTTAATTTTTTAAATATTTTTTCAATATAATAATATAATAAAAAACCCAAAAAAATATAAATTAATTTCTTCCCCATTTCTCTCTCTCCTCTCTTGTCTCACCCTCCCCTCTTTCTCTTTCTCTCTCTTCTCTCTCTACCCTCTATTTCCTTATTTATTATTATTTATTTATTATATGTAAAATAATAAATATTAAATAAATTAAATTAATAAAGCTATTAGTGACACTTTTCTAAAAGCGTTGCTAATAGCTGTATTATTAGCAACACTTTCTTAAAAGCGTCGCTAATAGTGTTATTATTAGCGCTGCTTTTAACAAAGCATTGCTAATAAGCATAATTTTTTAAATAAAATATATTTATTTTATTTGTGACAATTTTTTAAGCATTGCTAAGAGTACAACATATTAGCGATGCTTTAAAAAAGCGTCACTAGTATTAATTCTATTTGCAACGCTTGTATGAAAACATCGCAAATAGTTCTAACTTTTTATTTTTTATTTAAAGCTTATAACTATTTGTGATGCTTTTTAGAAAGCGTCGCTAATAATAACACTATTAGCGATGTTTTCAAGAAAGCATTACTAATAATATTAGTATTAGTGATGTTTTACAAAAAATGTCGCTATTAGTATTACTATTGGCTATTTAAATTTTTTGTGACACTTTGATGTGTCGCAAATAGTAGTTATTAGAGACGCTTTTATTAGCGATGACAATAAAAGCATCTCTAGTAGTACTTTTTGGTTTAGTAGATATTTGTACTTGTCTAGGTCTAGCATGATGTTATACTTGTCTCAAACTCCTATTTTGACATTTTTTTCACATTTTCTCCATGATTTCTATTGGATAGGACCATGATAAAATTATGAAAGCTTGCATATATAACATTGATTATAATTTGTTCATGTTTCTCATGTTTTAGTTTAGGTTTGAACACTATCACTTATGTACACTCTTACTTAAATTTATGATTTTATTTGACACCAATGGACCAAGATTCATGCACATATGGACTGATTTGAGCATGTTTACTTATATTTCGACTCATTTAACAATCGTTTATGTATATACTATGTTGCATGCATCATCACAACGATTTATAAACAAGATTAATCATGATTAGCTTTAGTTGATCGATTAGATATAATTGGATGCCATTAGATGTTAGATTAATTGTTCATAGGCTTATTAAATCGGTTGAGTATGAAAGGACATGGTTTCATTTTATGTTCCTTTGAGAACGTGGTGCCTCCTTCAGTTGAGATGAACAAATTGCTATGTGAGTTCATTTGATAAGTTATCTAGACCCTGGGAATCTAGGATGGTATGTCTATGTGCGTTGGCTTACCATGCTACTCTAATTTTCCTCACGAGGAATTCAGACTTTCTCCTAAAGGTTAGTCTTAGGCGACTAGGCTGCTCTAGTTTTCCTTCTTGAAATTTAGACCTTCCTTTCTAAGGATTGTCCTAAGTGAGCAAGGGGTGCATTCCTAGTTAGGGAACCTACCTAACCGCTCTAGTTTTCTTTTTACATGAATTCAAAACTTCCCCGCAAGGGATTGTCTTGGGTGAGTAGGTTGATTGTTTTTCTAAATTGTGAGACATTCACTATTGATTATTATATGTGTAGAAGAGATAATGCTCGTTGACACAGGTTGTGTAGGAACAATGAAGCTTATATTACACACGTGATTATAATATGGATTTGCATAGAGATGCAGGATGGTGTGTGATGGATACACTTGTTTTTATAGGGTAAATATTTATATTCAGAAATGATTATGCATGATATGAATGTTGAGAATTGATTCATGCAAGATGTGATTGTTATAATGATATTTATATATTTACACATAATGTGTGTATGTTTTACGAGCTATGGATAAACCTATGATGCACAGGTGGCATGATATGTGTTTATGGAATATGGGTTATAACATGATATGCATATTCTATGACTATATATTTATGGAATATGTTATACATCATGATATGCAGGTGGCATGATTATGTGTGTTTGGAATATATTTAACATGATGCACATATGGCATGGATATATGTGAATTATCCCGTGGTGAATGGGTGTGGTGAATAATTATGTGATGAATGTTATGTTAATGATGTCTGTGATATCTTCATGAGTTTACATTCCGTATTAAAAACCCTTGTTGAGCATTAGCTCACCCCTCTTTGTTATTTTGTGGTTTTATTTTGGGGCTGCAAGTTGTGCTATGTAGGTGCTTCTGATGGGCTCTCCGTTGAGCATGAGGATGGCCATGTACTTTGAGAGGGCCTATGGTTTCATAGGGTTATGTTAGTTTTATTTATGACATGTTGAGATATATATATTTGACTCTACTTCACACTTGATAGCCATTGTTGGCTTAAACTTGTTTAGCCATGTTATATGATGACTAGTTGATGTGGGTATGAGTGGACTAATATATTAATTAGTAGTCCTTTATTTACTCTCTTTACTTTTGTACAAAGTGTTCATGCACTACTCCATTGTGTGTTCACCCAAGGATGGGTTAAGTCTTTTGCATTTCAACTCCACTTAGTCGTAACATGTGTGGCGTACTCCTTGGACCTGGTTCAGTTTAGGGGTGACATGTGTTGGGGCATGACAAAGAGGGCCACTTGAGGGGGAGATGGGTTGGATGGTGGCAATCCAAATCCCAAAAGGGCGACAAAGCTAGGGCTAGTACGTGTGGCTATTGGAAGCGGCAACATCACTAATCTCCACCCACAACCAAAACAATTAGTTTAGGTGGTTGTGCATCTAGCACGATAGAGGGCAGAGGGGTATTTAGGAGTCAAACCAAGGTGGAGTGAAGGCCACAGTGCCTTCGCCATACCAAGGCCAATAGAGGTAACCCCCATTTTCACCAGGCAAAGGGAGACCTGACTAAATCTGGTTAGAGGCAATTTGGCAAAAAATGTGCAAGAAGGCGTGTCAAAACATGAATGGACAGAAAAATAAAGATGGTCGGGAACCGACGACTCCTTGCCATGGATGAACCAAAGAAGAGAATGAAAAGAGAAGTGGGGCGGTGGAGGTGGAACTGGGTCAAGTGAGGCTTACCCTCATCATTGTTAAGCAAAAGTGGAGCCTAGAGCTGCTATCTGACCATTGTTGGCCAACTCTAGTGGTGGTAGAGCCCAAAATAGTGAGGGGTAGACGCTTTCATGCCTGGAACAAGGGAGGTAGAGCAGAAATAGATGGAGGAGCCTGTGGGGCTCGGCTAAGGCTGCAGTTCATCCATTGTCAGGCCAAATATGGTTGGGCAAAGGAAGGCTGGAGGTGACCGTCCAATGCCGGTGCCGCCTCAGGCATA
This sequence comes from Saururus chinensis, assembly GCA_035235625.1. Taxonomy (NCBI): domain Eukaryota; kingdom Viridiplantae; phylum Streptophyta; class Magnoliopsida; order Piperales; family Saururaceae; genus Saururus; species Saururus chinensis. The sequence continues at coordinate 37,031,056 of CP141144.1, read as the reverse complement.
GAATGAAAGAAGAGAAAAAATATGAAAAATCAATATGTTGAAGAGTCAAATTTACCCATCAGGAAATGAGATAAAAAAATAGCAAAAAGGTCAAAGAAAATTGTAGAAAACCCAGGGACATTACAACCTTTGATTCAACAAGATGGAGAAATAACATAGCGTCGAACGATGGAGAAACAAAGTGTCAATGGAGAAAACAACACAGCATCAAATGATGGAGAAACAACAAAGTGTCAAACTCCTCACAAATCAACAGAGAAAGAACATATCAACAAAGAAAGAATGGAGCGTTGAACGTCCTCACAAACTCACAAATCAAAAGAGAATGAACAGTGCCAATCAAGGCAAAAGACTAAAAAAAATCAAGTCCTCACAAATCAATGCAGGAGGAATCAATTCACTCTAATTTGCCTCTTGTTTTTAACAAAGCCAGAAAATGCTATTTATATAGAAAGAACCCCTACTTCAACTTAAATTCTTACAACAACGAGTTCAACTGATTGTAGAAGTTCTAATATTCTCACACAACTGATGCTATAAGTTCCTCCGACAATGAGTCTGACTTATAGTAGAAGTTAAGTTCATAAAGGAATAAAGAATGAAGAACAGTAGGATTGGAAAGGATACAATTTTTAAATAAGTTACCGAGAACCTTGTTTGAGTGAGACATGGTTAGCATGTTGAAGTAGGATTTTTTCTTTTCAAAAGGATTTAGATGAATCCCTCTTGAAGTAAGGATTTGATAAGATTCAGAATAATAAGTTGGGATTTGATAAGATTCAGATAAATTAGTTGATAACCTAAGAAACTAAGCTACCTACTGATTATGAAAGATGACTTGTGCAATGTTGACTAAGGAAACAATCTTGGACGAGGGATTGAAAGAGTCTGTGTGTGTGTAGATTCTACAACTACCACACACAAAAAAACTCTTAGTAAAAGGAAAAAAATTATTCCCTTAAATCGAAAAGAGTCCCTTGTAATAGGATTCCATTCAAAGTTTTTTTTAAAAAAATAAGGCTCTCCCACAACAACAACAACAAAATTATTCACTAGGAATCCCTTCTCTGATGAGTTCCTCTTTCACATCATTAAGAACAATAATACGTCCATTGCCTAAATCCCCATGCAAAAGAGATATCCTTATGCAAGAATAAAACCTAGAAGGTGTTCATCCTTCAACAACACCCTTGTGATCTCTCATTATGATCTCTAACTCTATCCATTACAAAATCAGAAATCACTTTGAAACTTAGACGAGTACCATGTGAAGTAGTTTGAACTATAGGTAACTCACCCATAGAGACTAGACATAATTTATAACATAATGTCTTCTAAGGTGTAACAATTACACTTAAAATGTTTCTCCACTGTCACCACCTCGTAGGGGCTATTTATTGACAAGTTTTCTTTTTAACAAAGAAAAAATTTAAAGCCTAATTCTTTTTGGAGTTTGAATAACTCCAAAGTGTACAAAGTTTCAAACATGTACAAAATCTCTATAGTGTACAAGTCCAAAGAAGTTTAAGCCTCACCAAAATTCCTTGCTACCTAAACTTCCCAATTAATTAAGATAATTTCTAATTCAACTAGGTCTTTTAGATTAAAGCTAAAACAACCAAATAAATAAAAATTATTAATTAATAATTAAGCTCTGATTATAAGTGGGTCCCACATATGTGCGAGCTCATAATTCAAAATTCAGAATAAAATTAAAATAAATTTTCAAAAATTTTATCTCTCTTATTCGACCTTTGTATTTCACTTTTTTTATACCGCTATGACAGGCTCGAAGTTTATCTTTTATTTAAATAGGTTTCACACCCAAACTTACTATGAGAAGGAAGAAATTAAATAAATAAGGTACTTGAGTAAAAAATGCTAGTCGTTAGAGTCTTGCTCTATTTCTGGGTTTTTTAAGTCAGAAGGGGGTGATTGAGATGGGGTTTTTGAGCTCTTTGTTTGGATTTTGTGGTTTTGGGTTGGGGGTCTTTGTTGGGCTCGTGATTTGGTATTGTCTCTTCGTATACTTCGAGCCTAACAATGTTAAGGTCTATAGTTTGCTTCATTTCTCTAGGAACTACTGTTATGCATTCTGCTTAGCTTACTTCAGCTACACAGTTATATAGCATAGTTTGTCCATTTTTTTGAATTTTTTGAACACATAATTACATAGTAGGTTTCTATGCAAGTATGCACAAGATTCCGTTCAGTAAAGCCAATGCCTTCTAACTTTACAAAATTCCCATTCGTTCTAGTAAATCCTATTTTTAGAATGATAAACTTAAAGTATCCTTTTTCTGACTTGATGCCTATTATGTTGCACCGCTGGTCGTTACTAAAGTGTGCTTCTTCCATCTCAGATGTCCTTTAACTAAGGTATTTAGCCTTCTCATTGTTGATTCTCTGTTGTTTTGCAACTATAAATTATCATCTTTATCACGTCCAAAAAAAGGATAATTGTTTTGCATGACATTGGTAAGTTTGTTGACATATCTACAGGGGAAACTTTTCTTATGTGCTGTAAGTACATCATGTTCACTAATTTATATTAATGCTTATAGTTTGATAGAGATAATTATTATGAGTTTTCGTTTTTCATGTTATGATTTCATGCTGGTTCGATGGGAGGTAGGGAGCCTGGGCTTTTGTGGACTCGGGGTATTTCGTGTGGATCATCCAGCTTGAATAGGGTATGAGTCTGGCAGTGGTTGGCTCTAAATTAAGTCTGGCTGCCTGGGTCACCCTTGTTCACGTGTTTTTTTCCTTTCAAATTCTACCTTGTTCATGTCTTTTGTGGAACATGTGTGCATACGATGCATGACTAGTGACTTTCATCAGTGTCTCAGAGGACTGTGGGAAGTGAGTACTATTTACGGTGTGTAATTGGAATTTTAGTACGTATAGTATATTTTAGTGCTATTGGGGAAGTGGGTTGGTGGCCAAATGGAGTAATTTATAGACATGTATGTTGCCTCAAGGACATGGACCAATGTCATTAATAATGAATAAAGAAAGAGGAGAGGCGTCACAAACCCACCTGCCTTCTATGCAATTTCTTCCGTTCTATGGCTAATGGAGGCTACTGTCCTAATATCATTACCTACTTTTCTACTTTGGAAAGGGGGGAGTGGGATTTATTGCATATTTATATAAAAAAATAAATTGTACTTTACTTCTATAATTATTTTGAAACAAAATATTAATTCATATTACTTTTAAAAATAGATATTCAACTCCTATGCATGGCAAAATTATTGCATCTTGTTGCTTAGTCTATTGAAAGATTTGCTTGGGAAAAGTTACTACCGCATAATTTATTTTTCATCATACCTGCTTTGAAATCTATTGTGTGTTATTTTGTAGTAATGATGATGTAATAGTTAAATTACTTTTTGCTATTTGATGTGTTTTTTTATAGACTATGCATGAGTCTATGAATGTTGAAAGTCATTATATGGAAGTGGGTGGGAGAAAAAATGAACATGTAATTGGCGAATTAAATGGAGGGCTATTGCAAGTGAACTAAATGTTAAGAAGAGAAAGTTATATTCAAAGGTTTGGAACCACTTTGATAAGTTTATGATTTTGATAGAGAGTGGTAAATGTCATCATTGTGGTATGTTAATATCGACGTCGGGTAGGATAGGGACCATTGGGTTGTAGAGGGGCAACTTCAAAATAAATGTGATAATTACAAATTTCAAAAGGACAAGGGTGTGAACTCAAGCAATAGAAAGTGGGTAGTAAGAACAAAGATGTGAGCCTACTAGTTGAAGGGTTTAAATTTAACCAAGAGAGAAGTAGGTGTGAATTGGATGAGGCAATTATTGTTCATGAATACCCATATTCTATTGTTAAACATGGTAAATTTAGAAAATTCTTGAATAATCTTCAGCCCTTATTTGAAATTGTTGGATGGAAAACTATTGCCTCATATTGCATAAAGTTCTACAAAAAATGAGTGAGAAACATGCATGCTTTGTTGGATAATGTTGAAGGTAGAATTAGTTTTACTAGTGATATGTGGACATTCCTTCAAAATTACATAGTCATGTCTATTACTGCTCACTTCATTAACAAAGATTGGGTGTTATATAACCAAATTCTTAACTTTTGTAAGGTTGAATCTAGACACACTAGTGCAAATATTTGTAATGTAATTCTCGTTAAGTTGACTAATTGGAAGATTAATTGAAAATTTTTTAGCATTGTGTTAGATAATGTAAGTGCTAACATGTTGTGAACGTCCTAAGGGCCTATTATTAGGTAATTATGTAATAAAGGGCATTTAGGTAATTAGTATTTTCCTTTAATTATGCTAATGGGCCTTAGGTGCTTGTTAGTGAGCCCACTTAGCTACTCTATTTAAGTGTAAGGGTTGTGCCCTGATTTGATTATGAATGAAGTGAATTATTAATTATCTTGTCTTCTCCCCTTTCTTTTGTGCATCCATGTCGTCTACCCTCCCCTTTCCTGGCCTCCCTACGTGACTTTTGTTCCCTACGCCGGCCACCACGCCATTGTAGACAACCGTCCACAACATTGGTATCGGAGCCATCAATCCTTCACCATCACACATGCCAGAGCCGCCGGGTCCACAGGCAGAGATTACTGCTTTGCTCACGAAGGTTGAAGAGAGGCTCGAGGATTTGATGAGGATGGTAATGTCTATGGCGGCATCTCAAACAGCTAAGGTGCCGCCCCAGGCTGCCCCACCTCCTCTACCAAGAGCAGCTACTCCACCGTCGTTTGCATGGAAGAAGAAGGTACATCAATTTCAACGAAAGGCCTTTCACTGCAAGGATAATCCGTTCGAGAGAGCTCAGCAACCACGCAGCCAGGCACCCCTTGCAATGAATTCTGTGCACTCTCAACGTTGACTCCGCCCACGACCTCTCTTGCCGGTTCCGCCCAGCCCAACTGTTCACTCACCGGACGGGAGGAATGCGGGAGCAATCTGCAGAAAGGAGATGAAGGCTGCTACGTTCGAATGGGCAAACACGGTGGATACAACCTTCGTGATGTTCCAGCCTTGTAGATCTCCATCCTGGCCAGCCTACGTTCCCTTGCCTTCTCCTCTGCAAAAGAGGCTGCCACCGAATGCCACTGCCACAAGCGCCAATTCCGCATCGATCCCCCACTCCAGTTCCCCCGTGTTGGCGACCCCAACGCCACGCCGTTATCCCAGCCCCCTCACGGCCCCCACCTTCCGGACTTCACCTCCAACCTCATCGGCTCTCACCTCCTTCAATGCTCCACCTTCCATCAGAGTTCCGGCCACCGGCAACCTAGTCGATTTCTTCTCCTCCGTCCGATCAACTCCCGGTTTCATAGTCGAAAACAGGGGAGTAGCGACGCTTATAGTTTATCTGTTGCTAATAAGCTGTTATTTATTTTTTAAAATATTTTTATCTTAGCAACTTTTAGTAAATCATCGTTAATAACCAATTATTAGTGACTCTTATAATTATGTGTCGCTAATAATTTATTATTAGCGACACATTATTATGCGTCAAAAAACTAAAATAATTAGTGACGCATCGATAAACGTCACTAATGTTGCACTATTAGCGATGCTTTGTGTTAAGCGTCGCTAATGAGCAATAGTGATTGATATTTTATCGACGCATTTAGTGATGCTTTTTATGCGTCACTAATAGTCATTAGTGACGCTTATAAGCATTGCTAATAGTACTATTTATTGTAGTGATATTTGTATACTATGTAATATTAAATATTTTCTTCATATAATAACACAAGAAAAGATTGATTTGATGTCTCTCCCAATTATGCATAACACTAAGGATAATAATACTATGATTGGTAATTGTAGGTTTATGTATGTCAAAAACACTCCATCATATTTGGGTTTAATCTTGGGTGGCTTATTCTTATATGCATTAGTGGTTGTGGTTTCTATATTTTAGATTATGAGGTGACTACTCTCCTATGATTTTGGGTTATTCTTACTCCATTATGTAGAATTATTTTTGGGGGAATCTCCTATAAATCTCTCCTATCGGACATTTACAAAGGTAGAACAAGATAATCTTCAATTTTTATCGTTTTAATTTTGTTTCAAGAACTGACTTGTATATGTTTACTTGGATTTCACTATGGAGTCTCCTGTAACTTTTGCACCCATCTCCTTTGTATGCCTATTTAATGTAGGACAAAAATTGAAAGGTCTTCCCTATAAACATTTTAGAAAAAAAAATAGTAACTTTACTTTTTTCATCATTCTCTTTCTTTTCTTTGATTAAACGAAGAAGAAATAAATCAAATTATCATAATGGGTATGCTATATTTGGCTCTCTATTGCAGGTGAAGTTGGTTTGTTTTTCTTATTTGGAAGATTCTTCTTTTGGAGGGGGAATCTACCATTGGAGGTTGAAGAAGGGGAGATATGAAGAAGTTAGAACTTGGGACTTCCTTTCCTGGTTTGATTCTATGAAGTTTGATTAACATTTCTAGGATCTATAAATTATATTTTTTGGCAATATTTAACTAGCTCCATTGTTATAAACATTTACATTAAGCAATTCAATCTATGTAACATGGATAGCTGGGCAGGAGAAGGTGGAGTGAAGGGATGGGAAGAGTGAAAAGTGGCATCTTTGTAGGAGAAGAGGGTGGGGAGGAGAGGAGGCGGGTTGGATGAGAAAAAGGGGAGGGTGGAAGTCATCAGCTTCGCACTCCGCCACCGTTGAGCAGAGGAAATGGTGGAGAAACTGCGTAGAGAGCCTACCCATGTCCGGGAAAGGACTGTCACTCGAGTTTCTCCCGGGCCATATCCATCATCGCCAGGCCTCCCTCATTGAGAAAACAGCCAGGCCTCCAGAGCAGCAGGCCACTGATTGGCCAGGAAAAGCGCCTCACAAAAAACATGGTAGCAGCCAACGCACAGCGAAATGGGAAGCGCACAAAGGATTCGAATTTGGAAAAAAAATCAGCTTTCTACATTTCTAACTCCTAAGTTATTAGATTATTCCATGATCTGAGCCAGAGCTGTAGCTGTATCCCACCCTTTGTCAACTAGTTAAGCGGGATTTTGCACCAGCCCTCGATGGATTATTTTGCCTGCAACTTCATAGTCGTGCCTTGTCAAGCGGGCACTAGGCTTTGTACTGCTCAAACCCATGGTTTAATGGATTCTATGCTACTACAATCTAGTGGACTCCATAGTTTATTAAAAAGCCGGCGAGAGTGCAACGATCTTAACGAGTATTGTGACTTACTACACAATGTAATACATTTTTTTTAAATATTATTGAAAAACCCAACATAAACCAACCCTACGGCGTCCCTAATGGAGGTGAATGAGACAGAAATAGAGGGCCTGAAAACTCAAGAATACATTTTGATTTTATACTTATTTGAGAATAGGTACACGACCCTTTTGTATTTGGAAGCTGGTTTTAACATATTCTTGGGGTTAAAGATGGATCCCAAGGTTTCTTTTGTAGAATATATTGAGGATCATATTTGTGTGCTTCCAATATATTTACCTTTTGTTTTGCTTGGCCGACCAGTGGTTGCGTGAAGTGATCCCACGCATGCTAAGAACTATTTCAGTCTTTCATTTATGCATAACTTGGATGTTTGTGTCACTATATTTTACTTCCCACTATCTGTATGTGGCTCTGTAGGGTAGAAGATTGGTGGGGGTACTGGCACCACTATTTTGTTCTATAACAGTGAAAGATCCAGAAGATTCATCAATCCATGGTCCATCCGTAGAAATGCCAAGCTTTTGGCTAATCGGGGATTGCCAACCATCCCTTTGTGGATCATCTTGCTTAGAGATGGCGGCCTGGACTGGTTCCTTCCCTCCTAACATGCTCACCACATCAGACATCTTTGGTCTTAATGCAGGAGTTGGATCCGTGCACAGGAGAACTAAAGTCAGTATCTTGAAGGCTTCTTCCGGAGAGTAATCTGACCCAAGGCTTGGATCCACAAGCTCTAGGAGATTTCCCTCCTCTTGAAGGACATAAGCCTGCAATAGTGCACCATAAGGAAAATGAGTGTTATTTAGCAGTCACGCTTAATGTAATTAGACTGAAGAAGATAAATATAGTCGTGCTTGCTCATACCCAATCAAGAAGATGAGCAAAGTCCTCCTTTGGCATAAAGTTTGTGTTGCTCTTTCCACTCACAATTTCTAACAGCACAACTCCAAAGCTATATACGTCTGCTTTATCGGTTAAGTAACCTCTCATGGCATACTCGGGAGCTATATATCCTCTGAAATGCCAAAGTTTAACAGCCATATAGATAACTCATGTGACATCTTATAGATATAAATGTCCTAGCCATTCTTAATACTGAAAATAGAAGTGAAGGGCTTACATAGTTCCAGCTATTCGTGTGCTAATGTGTGTCTTCTGAAGGTCATCAAGTTTGGCAAGACCAAAATCTGATATTTTTGCATTAAGATCTTTATCCAACAGAACATTAGTTGCTTTAATGTCTCTATGAACAATTTTTAGACTAGATTCTTCATGGAGATATGCCAAACCCCTGGCTATCCCCAAGCAAATATTACGTCTTGCTGGCCAGTCAAGGTGCAACCGTTGCTCTTCACGACCTAATGATTCAACATTGTTAAAATTTATTTCTCAAATACTTACAAATAGACATGGCTGATCTCCAAATCTTAGATACTATTCAAAGAAACAATAATACGAGGAAGCAATGTGCTTACCAAACAATGCACGTGCAAGACTATTATTCTCCAGGTATTCGTATATTACCATTAATTGGTTCCCTTCCACGCAACATCCATAAAGCTTCACAAGATTAGGGTGCTGCAATGCCGATATCATACCTATCTCATTTATAAACTCGCGATTCCCTTGCTTTGACTTTGAAGAAAGTTGCTTCACAGCTATTTCTGTGCCATCTCTTAATGTACCCTACAAATGTGACAAGTAGAATATTGCTAACTGGGAGTACAGGAGAATATGTACTTACTGAACCAGAACAAAAATGTGAACAGACTTAGTTTCCAACTTATAAAACAAAACGAATATTACCTTATAAACTGGCCCAAACCCGCCTTCACCTATCTTACTTCGAGAATTAAAATTGTCGGTTGCCCCACTAATCTGTCTTAAAGTGAAGTAGCCTATCTTCAGCTCCAGGCATTTGAGCTCTGCCCCGCAGTCAGCAAGCAAAGTTAGTCAGTTTGCATACGAGATGAAATAAACCATGCACACAGAAGAGCATTAGATTATATGTTCAGTGAGATCCATACCACATAGCCATCATAAAAATACTATGGTAAAAACTGATCAAAAAGAAAATACTATGGTAAGAATTATATTCTCCTTTTCTCTGATAACAATTATTGTTATTAAATGTTATAGAATAGTTTTGATTTGTAGTGAACGCAGCTGCGTTGCTGTATTACCTGCATCTCTTACTTTTCTGCCAAAGAAACCTCTCTTCCAGAGAATGACCACAAATAGGATTCCCAGGATAGTAACGGAGGCAATTACAATGCCAACTATAGCTCCGGTAGCTAATCCATGCTCATCAGTGTCAGGAACAAAATCTGGAAGGAGAAATATTAGATTTTAAATAAAAAATAAAAGAAAGATGAAAGGAAAAATATAGCTGAATAATCTTACTAGGTGTCACTGTAATGGCTGATATAAGAGGTCCATAAAAACCTCTTCCAGGGATAGCAGTAGTTCCTCTCCCTGCCCAGTATAAGTCTATCTCCAATGTATTCAAAGTCACATTTGCAGTAAAGTTCATAATAATTACTCTACCATGTCCACCAGCTCTTTCTGCAATGTTGAAGTCTTTTGAAACTAGGGCACCCTGAGGTAAGTAAACAAATATCACAAAATGAGATCAGATGAATAATCCTTGAAATACATGTCCATGTCCAGATATCACATGCAGATAATGGATGCTTATGAGTCAATTTTATCGTACAAAAAGAATTAATCTAAATAGTTTCCATTGACAAATACTATCCTGTGATGAGTTAATTGTGACAAAATCTAAACAAAATATAGCATGCAAGGCTCCTTTTCTTGCTTATGACTTCATTTTGACATTCAAAATGTGCTGGATAAACTACAAGCCCAAAAGAACAAGCATGATATTATGAATTTCAGAAAATGGTTCGTTAGATAAACAATTATTAGAGCATCAGCAAGTTGGATTCCGATTGTTGACATGATGACTTGCCAGGGAAAAACATTTCAGTTTTGCCAACAGAGAAAGCAGTTTATGGTCTCCACAAAAACAAAACTTAGAATGCTAATCAATGCTCCTTGCCTAGTTTTTTCTAAAATATGAATAGATAAGAAATTAAACAATCACCTGGATAGATATGTCGAATATGCGCCTTCCAATGCTGCTGAAGTAATGCCCAGTTGTGTATGTTATTTCAGCAAAGTGAAGTTGCACTGTATATTCACCATTCTGGAGACAAAATCCATAGTATTTGAGGGAGATGGGGGCTGTTCGGGCTGTCATGTACAATTCAGGTTGGGACGTGTTCAATGCCGATGTGTTTGTCAAAATGAAGTTTGCTGTGTTGTCATCCATGTAGTCTCCAGTACTGCTGTAAGCCCATTTTCCAGTGGAATAGAATGTTGAAGGTCCCAATGGTGATGAGTCATCCTCATATTCACGTTTTCCTACACTGAGCTCCCTGCCTCCACAATTAATGAACAAGGAGTAGTCTGCAGCCTCAAATAAAATGCACTAAGTTATAGGTAGCTTAGATGTTAATACTAAATTCTCTGAGGTACAATAATACATACATCTTGGTTTCTCAGAGCACGGAAAATTTCGCTGTAAACATGACGCGATGCTGGAAAAGTAAAACACATATCAAGAAAAATCTCAAGACCAAAGGAGACCGGATAAGCACTTCAAAATACTTACGATCTGTCTTCAGTATATGAATAAGTGGATGCCAGATTTCTGCATGAGATATATGCAGTCATTAGTTACCAAAAATGATTTCTTGGAAAACATAAAAAATCACGATAAATGACTATGACAAGTGTGATCTTACAAATTTCCCTGATTGCATGATGTTGGTGGAGGGCCACTAAAATTATTGCTTGATATATCCCTGTTATGCATGGATAAGAATCTCAGTAGTATGTCTGTATAAATTCATGAAGCCATATAATTATGCTGGAAGCACTTACAAGTATTTTTGGCTTGTCAATATCCAATTGGGTATGATTCCAGTAAGCTTATTACTAGTAAGGTACCTATCTCAAAGAACTTTTTCCAGTCAATAAGGAAGTTCCTTTTATCACGGTAAACCAATTAAACTGAGCACTGCCTCTTAATGCAAAAAGGCTGTCAATCCTTACATGTAAGTTAGTGACTGCAATTCACTCAAGCTGTCTGGAATTATCCCAGACAAGTTGTTGAAGCTTAGATCTCTGTATAACACCAGAAATTCATTTCTCAAATTACAGCTACAATCATCCTACAGATGTATGCTTGCATGAAGCACTCCACATGTAAGCATGTTTCTAAGCATTATGCAGTTGGGTAAGTAGAACTCACAGTGCATAAAGGTTCTTCATGTTAGTCGCAATATATGATGGAATTTCAGAGTTACTTAAGCAATTCCTCAGCACCCTGCAAGGGGAAATGTTAAAAATGGATTTAAGCAACAGAAAAAAAAAAGATAACTATCAATACGACATTTAACTCACAATTTCTGCATGTTTTTCAAGTTTTGTAATGGGGGAAAACCTGAGCTTTGCACCTTCAAGTCAGTAATTCTCCTGATATTTAAAAAGAGAAAAAGTATTTCAAAGATCGGCCATAAGCCGCTTAATGTTGTAAGGAAGAGACTCCACTCACAGTTCCGTTAAATTTTCCAAGAGAGCAATACTTGATGGGATGGGCCCTTCCATAGATGTTCCTTGCATATCTCTGCAATAATTCCGTTAGGAGACTTTATAGATGCAACTAAACCAAATGATTTTTGTTTTGTTATACAATGATCATCCTACTTACAGTCTATGAATTTGTTTCCAGTTTCCTATGAAATTCGGAATTGTTCCAGATAAATTATTCCCGTCCATTGTACTGAAAAGAGAAAAAAGAATAGGAATCTTTCTTCATTTATAAAATGAAAGGTAAAAAAAAATAGTGGCGTACAACATCTTCAGGTTGGTAAGCTTTCCAAATGAAATTGGAAGAGGTCCTTGGAGGTTATTTGCAGAAGTTAACCTGAATAAATGAACAAAAAATTAAGTACATGAATTTCATGCAGAACTCCATAGGCTTTTGCTGAACTGATTTACATGCTTTATAAGTCGAACATTCAATGAGCTTTTCTCACCAGAATTCCAAAGAATAAGTTAAAGAGTAGAAAACCATGTAAGAATCATATAAAAAATGCTAATTGAACGGATATATGGCAAGAACAAAGAGTCTTACAATATTTCCAATTCTGCTAAATTACCCAGCTCTTGGGGTAAAGGCCCTTCCAGAGAGTTATCTTCCAAGATCCTGCACAAACCATTCAACTCAGACGTCATAAACCAATTAAAACTATATTTCCTGTACTCAGTGTGTCCAAAGACGATCGAAGCCATACAAAGTCTTGAGCGTAGTAATGTTTCCAAACTCTCTGGGGATTGGTCCAGTGATTCGGTTACCCAAAATGGACCTGCAAGAGTGAGAGAAAGTCCAGTTAGATGATTACGTGGATTATGTACAAAATGTGAAGAGGAAAGATATGGACATCACAGACAGATAGAGAAGGGGTAGTGTGGCCCATTTGGCAGGTATAGTTCCGTTAAGGTAGTTGAGTGTAAGATCACTGCAGCAAGCAGTAAACACTAGTCAAGAACTAACAGAAGCAAATATACAGGTTCAAAGAGTTAGCTTTCAAGATTAATCTATTGAAGAAAATGATGATTGAACAAATAGTGCCCATCAATTATCGACCATTATTTTTATGGCTCTGAACAGACAAATAAAAGTTGTTTCAAACTATAAAATGAAATTTTAGTGAAGTAAATCTAACAGAAGTAGGCTATATATCTTTGAAGTATAATGATTGCAAAATTTAGTATCACGCATTCAAAAGAAGTAAATGATATCATTGATGCAAACTAGTAACTTACATGTGTTGAAGATAAGGAAGGTCAGCAAACTCTTCTGGCAGCACTCCTGTCAGGTTTTGTCCCATCAGCTCTCTAAAGTTCAATATTAGTGGAAAGTAATCAGATTTTTCACATTAATAAAGTATAAGATGCAAAACATGAAGAAAGGGAATTATTACATGCGCTGGATGTGGCACAATGTCGAGTTTTTGTGAGAACAGTCACAGGTGAGATTGCGTGACCGGTATTGTCCCAGATATGAGATCCAACTTTCTGTCCCACTGCACGGGTCCACGCTGAAATCCCAATCTTTGATAATCATCTTTGCTGCTATTTTCCTAAGCACATCAACTGCCAACAGCAGCTTAAATATTAGGCCTTTTAACTAACCAAAATTTGGTTTCAATTGAACATTATACACATGGGATAAAGAGATTCCAGTGGCCAAAGAGTGAGTTGCATCAAGTGATGAGAAAACCTGTAGTTTTTAAGTAAGATACAACGTAATAATACTCAATGTAGTATCTGAAATATTGTTTTAAGAAGCTGCTGCAAATTCCTCCTCTGGTTCATGTAAATTGGCTTGTTATGGTATCCTGATCAGGTGAACCTGAAACCTAGTTTGGTTCTTGATCATTCTAAAGGCCCAAAGCAACAAAGAATTCAGTAACATGTTCTTAAAAATCCAACGAAGCTAAACACTATGTGTAGCATTATAACGAGCTAGTGGGACTTTGGGATTTGGAATCCAGAGATTCATTTACAAGCACAATACTTGTTTCTGCGGATACACGGGATAAGTGCAGTACTTGCCAATTTCAGCTTCTTTTCAGAGATGATGCCATGATTGACAATCTCATAATGGAGAAATCCAAAGCTCCAGCTATTTATAATCAAGAGCTGGATAGGGAGGAATCTTTATACAAGCAGAAATCCAGGGCGAAATGGCTTCTTGAGGGGGGATACATGCACTCGCTACTTCTATCAGTAGCTTCTTGCATTTCTGTCAAAAATTTTATCCAATCTATCTTGGACACTGCAGGCAACTGCCTAAATTATTCTGAGTCTAGTAGCGAGGAAGCTTCACAATTCTTTGAAGGCTTATTTTCTCCCACTTCCATGGAGAATTTAGAGTTCCCTAATATTTCAAAGCCCCTATCTCTCAGCCAGAGTGAATCTCTCATAGTGCCGGTGACTGAAGAGATCAAGCAGGTTGCTCTCAGGTCTCCTCCTAATAAGGCTCCCAGTCTAAATGGTTTTCCAAGAGAGCTCTTCCCTTTCTTTTAGGACATTGTTGGGAAGGATCTCACTAGAGCTGCTCCTTTCATCATGGGAAGATCCAAAAATCTATCACACCACCTTTTAGTCTTGATTCCTTAGGAAAAATATGTTCATACTTTTGACAAGTTCTGGCCTATTTCCTGACGAAATTTTATTTATAAGGTCATCTCTAATATTCTGGGTAACAGATTATATTTGGTCCTTCCATCATCAGCAACAAGTGGCTTTCCTTGAAGACCACCACATCTCAGAAAAGATCTTCCTGGCGCATGAGCTGATACATATTTCCAAAGTAAGTAAAGTAAAAGACAATTCTGCATCAAAGTGGACCTTTAAAAGGTATATGACAAAGTCAAGTGGGACTATCCTGTGCAATGTCATCTTGATATTCGCTCGCCCCAAAGTTGGGTTGATTGGGCCTTCAAGTGTATTTTCATGCCTTCATATGGCATGCTCATAAACGGCAGTAACTATGGCTACTTCTATGGTAGTTGTGGTCTCCATCAGGATATCCCCTTTTACCCTTTCTTTTTTCTTTGGCAATGTAGGGGTTGAATGAGATTCTAGACAGCTATAGTCGATATCAGCAAATTTCAGATCCAAGACTGGGTACAGAATTTCCTATTTCCCATCTTCTTTTTGCGGATGATATTCTTAATTTCTCACAAGAGGATGGCAGCTTAGCTAGAGGTATTATGTAAGCTTTGAACGAGTTCTGTGCCTTCTCTGGTTTATTGCCAAATCACTTGAAGAGAACGTCTATTTCTCTAAAAGTTGCATCAATTCCAACACCATCAATTTCATTCTTGGCTTCCAAGTAGGGACCTTCCCAGTTAGCTATCTTGTCTTACCTCCTTTTTATGGTGTTTTGACGGCCACTATGCACATGCCTCTCATTCAAAAATTTGAAAATGCTTGGCTGGTTGTCAAGATAAATCCTCTCTTGTGCAGGTTGATCAGAGTTGATTAAAGCAATCCTCTCTAGTAAGCATATCTACTGGGTCTACGCACTTCATCCTTCCGGTGAGTATAATCAAAGGCTATTGAAGCTATCATGTCAAAGTTTGTTTGGTCATCCACCCTATCCAATGGGATATGATATGTTCTCATAAAGTTGAAGGTGGCTAGGGCTTGCACACTATATCTCAATGGGGCTTCATTGGTATGGCAAAATTGTGTTAAAAGGATTTTGATTGACAAGGAGTCTTTTTAGCTTAAATGGATCCATACCATCTTGGTCAATCTACTATCTGGTCTTATGAAGAGAGTTGGCTGGATTCATATGCACAGAAATGTCTCCTTCACCAACAACACTCTTATATAGTTGTTCACTTAGACAATTGGTGACGGTCGCTCATTTCGGTTGTGGCTTGATCCTCAAAGAGGCTAACTAGATTTTATTTCCAACACTCACCAAGTACATGGGTGGTCTCAAAACTTTGAGGGTTGTAGTGAGGTGATCAACTACTTAATATCCTCAAGGCCACAATTTTATCTAGTGGTCCTGAATGCATCCAGTAGAGACATGCTTCATCAGGCAAATTTACTTCTGAATCATCTTGTCATGCTATTCGACCTCAAAGAGACAAGCTTAGTTGGACCAATCTGGTTTGGTTTAAGAGGCATACACTTCGTAACTCTTTTGTCACATGGATGATGTTCCATGACCGTCTACTAAACTTTACTAGACTCCTTTTTGGGGTCACCCTTGTCAACTGGTGCATTCCATGCAAAAACGATCAAGAGACTCCCATCACTTATTCTTTATATTGACCTACAGAGATTGGATTATCACGAAATATATGTTGGTGTTAGACATACAAAAATTCCTCCCACAAGGTGAAATCTCTCTATCTTTCATCCAGGATATTGCAGGGTGGAGATTGCCTACAAGTCATGCTTTCAAATGCCTTTTTACTCTTGCTAACTGTTATATTTGCCATGAAAGAAAATGCAGAATTTTCAGGAACATGGAAACACATCAGAAAATCTTTTTTGATCGCATGATGCAGGAGCGGAAATCTTTCCTCTTGTCATCCCCTCAAACTTGTAAATGTATTGCTAAAATCCCCATTTCGTCTAGGAGACGGCACTTGCGTCTATTTGTTTCTTCTCCTGTAATTCGGTGATCTGTAGCCTTCTCATAAGCTTAATGTAAAATCAAGGTCTATGGCCCACTTATATATCAAAAAATAAAAGCAAAATACTTGCCCACTTTCTATAAACGGCCATCTACAAAAACAAGCAGACCACTTTTCGGAGTGGGACTGAGTTTCAATGGGAGCTTTCTGTAAATAGGTATCGAAGATTGGATAATAAGGTCAATCGACCTATTGAATTTGAGCCTTTCTGCCAATAATTATTGGTTTTTATTACCTTTTGAAAAGCATCAGTGATTCTATTAACATCACATTGTCCTGTTCAATATTTTGACTTTCTTAGTTTAACGATGACAAATAAAAGAAGAGCCATAATTATCGGGCCAACATTTGGCCAATATCTGGAATTGAAAGCAGAAAAGTCACAGGCTAAATGGTTCTGATCATATCTGCTAACATATTTTAAGAAAAAAGTAAAGATTCAGAGCTTTCCTGATTGGAGAATATGTTCAAATTTAAGGCACAGTTAATGAAATTTCACATGAAAAAAGCAACAATCTAGTCTACTTTGAGCAAAGAATCCAAATAGATATACAAAACACACTCACACTTGCATTTTCTGTAAGAACATCAAGAGGAGCAGCAGAACATAATAAGGGAAATTGGTGTTGTTACCTTCTTCAGTAGCCAGCTTCTGAGCTTTAGATCTGATGCACATGGAGAGGAGAAGCAGAAGGAAAGTTGCAGAGAAGAAACATTTCAGAAATGAAAGTGCCAGAGCCATCACTCAACCTCCTGGGCCACTTTTCCACTTTGCGAAAGGCCACCAGATGCAGATGCTTTGAAGCAGCTGCTAAAAGTAGGAAGCCGGTCTGAGATAAAAAGGGAACCTTGAGTACCCATTTCACGCCTTGCGTACCATTTCACGCCACTACAGACAGCTCCATGGGTCAGACATCCAAAGATGACTCCAAATGAATGAAAATGAATATTATTAATAACTTAAATTTTGTAACTGGCTATAATCCAAAACAAGCTCATCATAAATTCATGATCATATCATAAATTATTAACCAAATTAAACTAATTCAATACATGCATTTGCCAAGAGTGTGAGAGCTCATGCCAGGACTGCAACTGAATAAATTATGAATTTTTTATATTACTATAATTGCGCATGCCTCCTCCACTTGGAATTTCGAAAAGACTATCCAATAGATTGAAGAACTTGGAAGTTATTTTCTTAAGTAAAGAAAGAACGCAGGAAGTTGAATGATAATGAATAATACCAATACAATGAGCAAGAAGGATACGCATTAAGAACGTAGCCTCTGTTCTGATAGGTGATTAAGCTCCATCACTAGTACATCCTTTTCACGCAAACATCCTAGTAATATTCACTTTTTTCAGCCCCACCCATCCGTATAAAATTTGACGTGGCTAAGTTTTTTAATGTATATTAAGCGTTTTTCTAAGTACTAAAAATTTTATACTTTTCGAAGGAATTTATCAAAGAGTTTTTTTCCCAAATTGCCTGCTCAGGAAGCTAATATTTTATTTTTTAAAAATTTTAAAATAAATATTATATTACTTATTTAGGGATGAAATTGCCTTTAAATTTTGAATAAACACACTACCTAACATATTATAATAAATAAATACTAAACCATTTCGGTGGGCTAGGATTCATCCATGACAGTGGAGAGTCACCAATAGGACGTGACTGCCGGTGACTCACCGGCAAGTGTCTTTGTTCAGTAAAATCCCATTTTTTTACACTCCAAAAGCTGTTCAAGGCTCCAAATGTTTTATTTCGGCAAATTCGATCACCATTTAACCCCCATTATGGATAGGATTGGTATTTGCATATATTACAATAGAGAGGTAGTCAATAATGACGTGTATATAGGTGAAAATGTACAATTTATGAATATTGATCCGTCGATGAGGTTCGACAAGTTGCTATTTCAAGTCAAAGAACAATTTAACATCAATAGTAATTTGACGTTGAAGTATTTAATCTCAATCTTCCCAACTATCTATTATATATAAATTACAAGACTACGAGACCTGCAATTAGTATTTTTCATTCATAAGAAGGTAAATAAGGAGGTGTTATCATTGTATGCTGAGTTAAAAGAGCCCAACAAAGGTGACAAATTATCATAAGTAGAAAGGAACTAGACATTCAATAGAGCTAAATCACTGGTAGCCGGTAATGGCTTAGCCTAGCTCTAATTTTGGATCGTAGATGGGAGACAATGATACATAGTTTACTTTTGAAACTATCAGGTAACAATGAATTTTAGATTACACGAGATTATAATTTATCATGTACTCAAACACATGATATCGAACATATCATGTTCAATTCAAAGCATATTGTGTGAAGAAAAAACACGATTTTATGTTATTGCATTAGTAATGGTACAACCTACACATGCAATATAATACTAATTATTTTCAGCATAGATGTAATAACACGACTGTATTCCTATCTTGTTATCGTTAAAACGATATGATTTGTAAACATGTAACCAAATACACAATGTTGAGTTATATCACATATAAATTAGCACGTTAACATCCAATGCAAATTGGGAGAACCGGGAAATTTACCCTCAACAAATCCATGTCATTCTTCTTACATCAATCCAATGACTACAAAACATGTGATAGAAGTCAATCATACTGGATTAGAAGAAATATCGCCAATGATGTGTGCGATAAGGACTTCATTTGATAACTATGAACCCCCATACCGCCCTTGTAATTACGATGGCAAAGATTTTGAAGAAGTGTGGGGTGATTATCAATGGAACAAGAATAATATAGTTGACAAGGAAAATATGTCTAACCACAAAGAATTTGGACACAGTGAGGTACCCAGTAACTTCAACGTTGAGGCTGAGGCCGAGTGGGAGACAGTCGATGATCTCAACCTATTGGAACCGAATATTGGTGATGGCAAGTTAATGACTGGCAGTTTACAAGCAAATGACTACCAGAATCTACTCCAAATGGGCGCACATTTTCTAAGATCGAAGAATATTAACTTGAAATTCCATTTCAATAGGAGTAGGAGAAGAATTATTCTTATAGATTCAATGTGGAATATTTATGTTAGAAGTTCTTACTTCTTCAACCTCACAAGGTGATAATCTATTAATTGAAATTCTTTCATAAATAAATTTTCTTGAAGAAATACATACTTTATTATAATAATGTGATATTAAGTTTTGTGCTTCTATTATTAGAAAATCTTATTTCAATATCTCCTTATGTAGTTTGTACAATTTGATCAACTCCCTATTTATTAGTTGTTGAGGAATAGCACCTTGCAAATTCCATCTTTCTACGAATTGAATTTCCTTATAATTAATCAGTTTTCTAACTGCAACATTAGATTTTTTAAGATTGGTTTCAATTAAGGTAGTTTTAGCTTTGTTTCTTGTAAGCCTTATATTAGGAGTTAAGGTATTCATAATTATATAATAAATGCGATAAGTAATATTTATATGCTCAATTCCTTGCTTAAAATCATAACCCATTGATTCTAGATCTAAAGTAATAGCATCTAGAATATTATTATTAGATAAGGACAAACAAAGATTAGGAAAGCAATCAAAATAAACTGGACTATTAGATAAACTAGATTCAATAATACTCATAATAGATTGCTAAAAATTCAAGCATCTAGCATCATGTAAACATAATATGAAAAAAGTATTTAAACCTTCCAAAGTTAAAGGTTTTAAAGCAACCTCTATAAGGCCAATATGCAAATATTTATATTTATCCATATAATGGAAAAGATCTAGCTCTCTTAAGAGATGGATAGTCTTGTTACTATCATCAATAGGAATAGTTTGTTCAGTAATTTTTACTGATAAACTAGTCTTGTAATCAAAAGTTTCGATATTATAAATCTTTTTAAAGGAATTTAGGGTAGAGATAAAGGAAGAAGATGAAGTGAAAAGAAAACTACTTTATTCACAATGGGAAATTTTGTACAAGTGGTGGAAAGAAAGAAATAATAGATTACAAGGAGAAAGCTCTACAAAGGAAGAGGAAGACTTTGCCCAAGGAAGGCTTACAAAGGAAAGGCTTGGCCTCCCAATTACAATAAAGTCTCCTTATATAGAGACTTTGAGTAATGTACAAACAAGACAAAAAAATAATAAAGAAAGAAATGAGGATATGAATATCTATCCAAAGGAATCCTCTTTAAGAGTTGTCGGTAATAATGCATAAAGCTAGATTACTTTATGCCTTCGGCCCCTATCTACAATAATGCTCCATCTTTAATAATTCATAAAGTAGATTACTTTATGGTCTTCTTATCTTGGGACAATCCCTTTAAGGCTCCATACCATTTTCTAGATTGTTTGCTTCAAGAGAGTCAAGGGTATAGTCACTTTCATAGTCTTCATCAAAAAATTCTAGTGGATGAACAATTTCATTCCATCTATTAGACCATTGATCTTTCTAATGTTCCAAGGCATCTAGGTAGAGATATTTAGTGTTCATAGTCATTGGAATTTTCTCTTTATCTATTTGTGCACCAATTCCACAAATAAGGTTGTTGTCATAAGTACTGCATTGAATTATTGTCCTTTGAGTCTAGACTATTCTGATAAAACTTTGGACTCTTCTGTTGTGTTTCAGCTTTCTTTTATATCTTGTAAATCAAAAGCTTTCGCTTCATTTATTTTCTCTTTTCTAATAGTAAGCCCCTATTTTTTCTATTGTTCTAAATCAAGAATGGTTAATTCATCATCATACCCCAAGTAGCTATTCATGAGGGTTTGGTCCATATTACTCATTTTAGCTTTCTATAGTTGAAGCAGATGAAATGGAGAGTAACATTCTCCATCATTTTCCCATTCTGGTAAAGCCATTGTGACATTGTTAAAAATATTATTTTCATCAATATAACAGACAAATCTTTTTATCTCTTGTAAAATAATAGGAGAAAATTCTATCATTTTCCAAGCATCCCGCATATATAATTTCTTGATAAAGCTGCATTCAAAGAGTTTAATAATTTTCTCTTGATCTGTATCTTTCGGCTTCTTTATGATCAGTTCAAGAACTAATGAATTAATTCTTTTGACCACTTTATATTATTGTTTCTCAATATAAAGACCATTCCAAATATCAAAGAGTGTCTACTTCCACTCTTGTTGAGCTGTAGGCTCCAAATTCTAAATTTTATTAATAATTTCAAAGGGCAATTCAGCTTCCAAAATCCATTCACTATAAATGGTTGTTGAATTCTTTGACGACATTTTACATGAAGTAGCAATGTCCTTCATTTTTTAAGCAATAAAATTTTGCTTTTATTTTAGAATAGTTGACACCATTTGCATATGTTTCAGAAAGGAATCATATGATTTATTTTTAAAATCATTTAATAAGTTATCTAGTAAAACTTTATTGAAAAGAGATAACTTATTGTTTGTTTTAAAATAATTTTGTGGATCACAGATGATCCTAATTTTATTGTTTTTTCAAACAACTTGGCTTTTTGGCAAAGCCACAGGTATCACCGGATTTGATGTCTTTACCCATAGCTAGAGACTCGGGACTAGCTTCTAATTCTTGAAGATCCAAGTCCTTATGGATTTTATAGTATTTTCGAACACTGTATGCATCATTGCTGACGACTCCACAAAATTGCATTGTTGTCTTTCTCAAAGGAGAAAGTAGTATTTTTGAAATCATGATAGATTTCAATTTCTTGATTTATCATGGGGCATTTTCCTTTTGATGAGGATGAAACTTCGGTGAGTTTCTTATCCATTTCTTTGTCCATTTTTCTGATAATAAAATCAATGAAGAGTCAGCAACATTTTCTGAATCATAATTAAATTGAGAAGATTTACCTCTTTTCATCAAATTTCAAGCTTTCTTTTACTTGGTCTATCAGACCTATTTGAGGTTGAGTTCCAAATTGAAATATTATTTCTTTTCCATTTATTATGATGTTCATTCCTTCATAATCAATTTTCTCATTAGGCTGAATCATATTTAGGAATGGAGTTACTAAAATCGTATATTGTGTTAAATATTTTATTAAACCTGAATTCACATGAATACTTATTCCATGATTGCAAATATAAAAGTTTAATAATTTATACTCTATATATATTATACTCCCATTAGCAGCATTCAAGGATTGATCTATTTTTTCAAAATATTCAATAGGGATTAAACCTTGTTTGATACAATTCATATCAGTACCAAGTAAATCAAGGCAATTGTTTCAATATGAAAATTGTTATTTATTACTAGCTTGATATTCATGTTAGACCTAAATTATTTATTCATTAAATTGAGCCAAAGCTTAGGGTTATATTACTTGCAAATGCACAAGTAGATGTAGTTTTGCAAAGAATCCATAAGGATTGTCTTTGTGTGACTATCACAATGATTACAAAATAAGAGGAGTAAAGAAAGATTAAGAGAAAAATAGTAAAAGAGTATTGAAGTAATAAAGAGTTAAGAAATTAATAAAATAAAACACTAAGACATTAAGGGTCATTATAACATCTAGTGATGTTCTTCATGTGTCATGTTGTCTCAGTTAGAATCGAATGAAGATTCTATTTAACTGGAAGATATTAACATTAAATAGAAAAAATAAAGATAAGAAATATTTTGGATAGATGAAGGATAAAAAGAATTGTTTCTTCAAGAGTTTTATGTATTAAAACCACAAAAGATCAAGATGGAAAGCCTTCAAGCATCTTATGTGTTAAAATCACAAAGAAATAAGAAAATAAATAATATTAAATAAATATCACTTCAAATAACTAATACTTACTTGAAACCATCGATGAAACATGAATAAAACTCCATTAGATTGTTACAAATCACCTCTAGCCTTACCTAAAGAGCTTAGAAAGCCATTACAATAAAACTAAAAATTAAAAGTATAAAAGAAGAGAAGAAAAATAGGAGAAGAGAACTCCAAAAAGGAGGAGATAATGCTTCTCCCATGTCCGCCCATCTATTTATAAGAGTAGAAGGGGTTGTTTTAAAAGGGAAGGTCCAATCATATCCCTTGATTGCATCCTGATTGATTATCTGATTGGTTGTTTCTTTGGCAATGATTAGATTCTAAATCAATCAAATAAATTAATAATTTATTTAGCAAATAAGTATCTTATAGTCTTCCTTTAGTTATCTAATCATCATCATTATCATTCTTTATGTATATTAATCACAACCAATGAAAAGATCCTCCATGTGTTGGCCTCGGGTTAATTAACTAGCTATCCATTTTCATGTCAGATTTGACTTATATATCTTCAAAAATATAAATTACTTCCTGCAATAGGGATTGTAACCACAGTTTTCTTTCTAATGCCACCAGAATCATATTAATCCATATTATACATAAAACGATATGACCGAAATACTAAGGCCATGTCAATATGTCAAAATAAGTTTCTCCCAAATTTGGTTCTCTTGAAGAAAAATAAAATCCAATGGGTCCACCAGGTTGTGTCCAACCATTCAATGCATTCTATCCTCTTCCACATGGATCTTATCGAAGTCTATTTGGACAGGTAAACACAACGGGGGTCCAACTTACCTATTCAAAATATAAATAACCCAAATAAGTGTGAATTAACACAAAATAGGATTGCAATTCAAGATTTTAAAGCATTTAATTGAACATTATTTCATTGCATCAATTCACATCCCATTTTTTATAAGTAAGATTATTAAAAATTTGTAAATAATCATTTACTTCTTTATTAATCTCTTGATGGATTCCATCATTTTCCTCTATATTAATGATAATATTTTTAGAGTTTCCTAGATTCGTAACTCTGAGTTTTAGAATTTCTATTTCTTCTTTAAGTTTAGAATTTTCCTCTTTTGAATCTTCTTTGCAAATTTCTTTTCCTTTCATTCTATTGTAAACCTCTCATAAGGTATAAGGAACTATATATTCATAATTTATTTGGGATTTATTTGATGCATTTGGGATTTATTTGATTCATTTGAGAAACTCTCAATATATTTTTCAGTAGCCATCCTTCTACATTGAGGATCTTGGATTTGATCAATTAGATCTAATATAAAAGATTAGTTAACAGTCAACACATTTAAACTTAAACATTCATATTTAGAATAGCATAATAATAATCATGTGTGCCTTTACAATAACACTCATTATTTTCTTCTGTATCCAAATATGAAGAAGATGAAATATCATCAATAGAAAAGTCACTATAAGGGAGAAAAATCTCATTCATGATATTTTTAAATTTTGAAGGAGAAATTTTTAATCCATAGGGGATAATATTCCATTTATAACAATCAAATTCTACAATTGGTATTTGCCAATATCTTGACTTTAAGTCAAACTTTAAAAATATATTTGCTTCATTTGATCTAGACAATAGATCTTTTTTATTTGGAATTAGATATATTATTGAATTTAATACCTTATTTAATTGCTTATAGTTTATGAATTGTCTAGGAGCAGCACAACTCCAGAGGAGATAAGATTTTTTATTAAAATTTTTCCTATGAAAGAGAGCATTTAAGTTTTGGATAGATCTAGATAATATTTATGTATTTGTACTAGTCTAGTCTCGGTTGGGATAGATTCCTTATCAACACCCTTAGTAAAAGGTAGAGGAACTACTTGTTTCTTTTGGAAAGCAGTATATAAATTATTACTAATTTCTTTCTTTGTCATTAGTTGTTCAAAAATATTTCCTAGTTTTAATTCTTCTTTTAAAGGGTTGACTTGGTTTTCTTTGAATACCAAAGTTTCTTTGATTTGATTGAGTTTATCAATTGATTAGATCATATTAAGGAAAGGTGTCCCTAGAATTATATATTTAGTATGAATACATACTCCCTAGTTTCCAATATAGACATTGGATAATTCATATTTTATATCCATTTTACTACTAATTGTAGTACTTAGATTTGGAATTATTTATTTAAAATCTTGGGTCGGACAATAATTCAAATCTATTTATAAATTTGTCATATTATTATTATCTTTTAATTTTATAACCCCCTTATGATAAGTGATATTATTTATAACATGTAATTGATTATTACTATCTTTATTGGGATTATTGTTTCGTGTATTAATTATAGGTCTAGGATTTTTTCATCTATAGGCATAATGACCTTTTTGTCTACATTTATAACAAGTGATTTCCTTAAGTTTTTTTGCTTTTTTTCTTTTATCATATGCTCTTTTAGATTTAGATTTATATTTCTTTTTAATTTTTAGATCTTGAATTATAGCAATTTGACTATTAGTTAGAACATTTATGGTTAAATTATTATGCTTCTTGTCAAGATTTTCTAGAGAAGTATTCTCGTTTTCTTTTATAGTATTATCACTCTTTTTAGTCAAATTGTTGTCTTTTAAGGCCTCTTTTAAGATCTTCTCCGGTTGTTGGTTCAGGAATATCATTAGGAGATTTGTTTATCTAGATATCTTTCTTATAAGAAATTTTTCTAAATTGACTAGCTTGAGAAATTGCTCCATGAGAATGATTAATTTCCATAATTTTATTAATCTTTGAAGGGGAATATAATAATCTTCTTCTTCCACAATTATTTCATAAGGACTATAATTTAGAAACCATTCTTCAAAAGGAATAATAATCCTATTTTTATATAAAAATTTATCATACATTTCTTTGTATTCCATAATTTCAATTTTAGTAAAGGTATTAAAATACCAATCCCTAAAATTTTTATGTTTAGGCAAATAAAATTCTTGATTAATTATATTTTTATCAACCTTGAATTCAAATTAAAGAATATTGACTTGGAATTCCATCTCTATAGGAGTAAGAAGAATTCTTCTTATAGATTCCATATGGAATATTTATATTACAAGTTCTAATTTCTTCAAACTCATAAGGTGATAATTTATCAATTAAAAT
This sequence comes from Saururus chinensis, assembly GCA_035235625.1. Classification (NCBI taxonomy): domain Eukaryota; kingdom Viridiplantae; phylum Streptophyta; class Magnoliopsida; order Piperales; family Saururaceae; genus Saururus; species Saururus chinensis. The sequence goes on along the minus strand of CP141144.1, from coordinate 37,004,626 downwards.
TCTTTTTGAATTAGATTTTATTGAAGAAATACTTCAGTTATTAGAATAGTATGTGATATTCAATTTTGTGCTTCTATTATTAGAAAATCTTATTTCAACATCTTCTTCTGAAATTTCTACAATTTGATCTAAATTATTGTTTATTAAGCTTTGTTGAGGAACCACACCTTGTTTATTAAGCTTTGTTGAGGAATTGAATTTCATTCCAATTAATCAGTTTTCTAACTGCAACTTAGATTTTTTAAGATTTGTTTCAATTAGGGTAGTTTTACCTTTAGTGCTTATAAGCTTTATGTTAGGAGTTAAGGTATTCATAACCTTATAATAAATACGATAAGTAACATTTATATGCTCCTATCATTGTTTAAAGGCATAGACCATAGATTCTAGGGCTAAGGTAACAACATCTAGAAGATTATTATGAGATAAAGATAAACATAAATTGGGAAAGCAGTCAAAATAAACATGACCATTAGATAAACAGGATTCAATAACACCCATAATATATTGCTGAACATTCAAGCATCTAGCATCACATAAACATAATATGAAACAAGTATTTAAACCTTCCAAAGTTAAAGGCTTTAAAAAAAACTTGAATAAGGTCAATTTAGAAATATTGATATTTATCCATATAATGAGAAAGATCTTGCTCTCTTAAGAGCTGGATAGTCTTATTACAATCATCAAAAGGAATAGTCTTTCCAATAGTTTTTATTGACAAACTTGTAACACCCCGACCCTCAAAACCCAATCCGGTTCGGGATGTTAGCTCAGAAGACACAATCGGAGTTTATAAAAATAAGCGGAAAATTTTAAAACCGACTGACCAGGAGCTGCAGACTCAGAGTGCGAGAGTCATAATGTTCATCAGCGCACTGCGGAGCTCTAACATTTCGTGGTGCGTAGATCAGAACAAACCTAATTTTATAACTAATTTGGATCGGGCCAACGTTATTTTATCATTGGTTGCCTACTTACGTATTGGATACCATCTCTGACATTATTCCAATACGATCGGATCCGAACGTAGTTCTGCCTAATGGCTAATACATTCATTAGACATCAGAAAATCATATACGATAAAATATGTATACTTTATATCCGAATAATTCATTCGGAATCTGACAGAAATCTTATAAATCATCGGAGTCAAACGGAAGCCAATAAACCAGTAAAATACACATCTCACATAAGTGAGCAGAATACTAACAAAGCACACGTCCCACTCTATCATAGAGCGGAGCATAACACACTACAGAGCATGTTGGATCATATTAGATCCTATCAGATCATATCAGATTTCATCCGACCATACCGATCATATCAGATCGGAGTATGTCAAGTCATAACAGAGCATTTCAGATCACAACAGAATAAATCAAAGTAGATTAAATAGAAACATATCAGCATGTATCACATCATAGTAAATAATATATCTTAATTAGTATATTACTAATTAAGATGCGTTTTCATATAAATCATATTAAACTAGAGGGTCAGAAAAGCGTACTCCCCTGCAATTCCGGAAGTTGCGATGTTTGGAGTTACTTGTTTCCTCAGGGCGTCCGCCCTTTCTGATCCGGAGATGGTGGCCAGAACCTCCTCCAACTTCAGAACACTTTACTCTTTCCGTGCCTGTAGGCGGCAGACAGAACTTCCACTTACCCGAAGACACTTTTCCCTTCCCGTGCCCGTAGGCGGCGCGCAGAACCTCCCCATGCCCGGGGACACTTTTCCCTTCCCACACCCGTAGGCGGTGGGCAGAACCTCCCCATGCCCAGGGACACTTTTCCCGTCCCGCGCCCACAGGTGGCGGGCAGAACCTCCCCATGCCCAGGGACACTTTTCCCGTCCCGCGCCCGTAGGAGGCGCGCAGAACTTCCCCATGCCTCGGCACATTTCCCTTAGATAGGGTTGCTAACTCGAGGAATTGACACTTCCATTGCGTAGAACACCATCGAATTAGTTAAGAACACTTTTTGAACGGAAGAAAACGGACTCAGAATGACTCCTGAATGTTCTCTTGAAAAATGAACGGAATGAGCTATTTATAGGAAATTGGCGTGCGAGCGTACAGGGGAAGAAGAAAGACGCGCGCACGTGCTCGCACCATGTGGCGCATCTAAATTGGGCCGCCAAATGAGGTGGCGTGTATAACACACGCATGACATGCGCGTTAACGCACTGCGCGCGGCGCGCGTCTCGCGGACCGCCGCGCGATCACGCGGGACCCGTGTCGCACGAACGGTCGCGATCATGCGCCATTTCCGCGGCGCGGCGGCTCATTGCCGTTTTCAGCTCGGCTCAGCTCCAGCCGCTGGCGTCAGCAACAACGCTAGCTATTTTGTCCCTTTCTGAATTTAATAATAATATTTTATTATTATTTCTTTCAAACACAATTTCAGCTTCAAAATGCGATAACTTTTTATCCCGAAGTCGGAATTGTACGATATTGGTACCGATGGACTCGAATTGACGAGCCCATCAAAACTAGACTGCACATGGGTAGGTTATCTCGCACTTTTAAAGTGGGTCCTGCCCATGTGGCACGCTTCCCGAGGTCATAACTTTTGTTTTTGACCTCCGATTCGTGTGTTCTTCGATTCGTTACGCTCGTCACTTCGAGCTCTAACCAAATACGGGAATTTCATTCTTAAAATCTCATAAATATTTAACTAAAATTATAATATTACCCCTAACCTTCTTGGTTAAGCGTAATCGGAACACGGGGTGCCACAAAACTTGTTTTATAATGAAAGGTTCCAATATTATAAACTTTTTTTTAATCTACCTCAGGTAGATGCCAATTCCTGAGATGATTCTCAGTGGTGGAAAATTCTACAACTTCAGAATTCTTAATAAATTTCTCTAGTTTATGAAATATTTTGGAAAACATTAATGATAAGTTGAATGTGCTCACAAGTATTCAGAAAATATGATCAATTAATCCGCATTGAGGATCATATAGGGAACTTCTCTTATAGCTCAACATTTCAAACCAGCTTTTCTAGTATTTCTCTAATGATAAAACCCCTTATAGAAATTCTTGATTTTAAACTTGGAAAATCTAAACAATGTGATGATGAGTTCTTAGAACAGCTCACATATATATTAATAAATCTTAATATTACAAAACCTAATAGGAATATTACGATGTTATTCTCGTCAAAAAGAAATAATGATCACTGAAAGAGAACATGAAACAATTAATGATCTCAATTTTAAGGGGAAAACAAATTTGAATACCCCAACACTCCAACTAGGACTTAGTATGCTCGTCCTACACCTTTGGACCTTCTTTATGAAGAAGACCAAATTGTTAATGCTTCAGTTTTTTATCAAAGAAGCATTTATGAAAGGAATATAGATGGATTATCTGAATACTTGATTTCTGTTGATCTACACAAAAAGCTAATGTATGCAACTGTTGGTAGAGCTGCTAAAATATAGATAAACAAATAATTTTGTTTATAACTGCTAGTTTTACAGGCCAATTAAAAGGCTGGTGGGATCATATCCTAACCAATCAACAAAAGGAAGAAATTCTTAATTCTAAAAGAATTATTACTAACTCTACTACATATGAGAAAGGACAAATACTCTATTTTAATACTAAAATGGATGGTTTTATATATACTTTTAATTCAAATTATATTAAAACATTTTGTAGGAAATCTATCTTCCAATTATGACATAAATCAAGAATTACTTATGAATCTTAAATGTTCCACCTTAACTCACTTCAGGTGGCATAAAGAGGTTTTCCTTTCTAAAGTAATGCATCTTGAAGATGGTAATAGTCAATTTTGGAAAGGAAAATTTATTTTTGGACTTCCAATTATGTTTGCTAAAAAGGTAAGAACTAGACTTAGAGACAAATCAAGAACTCAAACCATTATTTATGACAATTATACTTATGGAGAACTTATTAGTGAATGTATTACGGAAGGATTATCTCTATGTAATGATATTAATTTTAAAAACTAGCTTAAAAAGTAAAAAAATATAGGAAAACAAGAAATTGGACAATTTTGTGAATATTTTGGTTATAATATTTGTCTTTCTTATCCACAATGAAAGAATAAGAAGCAATCTTATGAACATCATAAACAAAAATCTAAATCTAAATCTAAAAGAGATTTAGAAAAAAGAAAACAGAATTAAAAAACTAAAGAAATTACTTATTTTAAATGTAAACAAATGGGGCATTATGCTAATAGATGCAAAAATCTAATATATGGAGAAATAAAAGAAAAAATGAATAAAAATGTAGGAGATGATGATTTGACTGAAAAATTATATAGTATTTTAATAGAAGACAAAGAAGAAAATAGTTTTAATTCTTCATATGATGGTATTATCCAAATTGATGATATTTCATCTTTATCAAATTTTGAAAAAGAAGAAAACAATGAAGAGTGTTCTTGTAAAGGAACACATGATTATTATTATGTCATTCTAAATATGAATGGTTTAAGTCTAAATGTGTTAACCACTAATCAATCTTTCATATTAGATCTAATTGATCAAATCCAAGATCCTCAATCTAAAAGGATGTCTATTGAAAAATGTATTGAGAACTTCTCAAATGAATCAAATAAATACCATATGAACTATGAATTTATAGTTCCTTATACCTTATCAAAAATTTACAAAAGAATGAAAGAACCAAATAAGGTAAAATTTTTAAACATAAAGAGGAAATAAAAATCCTAAAACTCAGAGTCATAAATCTAGAAAATTCTAAAAATAATACAGAGGATAATAAAGAAATCTATCAAGAGATTAATGAAGAAGTAAATGATTATTTACATATTATAAATAATCTTACCTATCAGAAATAGGTTATGAATATTAAACTAGTAATAAATAATTTTTTTAATATTAAAACGATTGCCCTGATAGATTCAGGTGCTAATATGAATTGTATTAGACAAGGATTGATTCCCATTGAATATTTTGAAAAAATAGATCAGCTTTGAATACAACATATGAGAGTTCAATATATAGAGAGTATAAATTATTAAACTCTTATATTTGCAATCATGGAATATGTATTCCAGTAAATTTAGTCTTAATAAAAATTTAACACAATATATGATATTAGGAATTCCTTTCCTAAATATGATCTAGCCCATTGAAAAAATTGATCATGAAGGAATTAAAACTATAATAAATAGCAAATAAATAATATTTCAATTTCTATCACAACCTTAGATAGGTATGATAGACCAAGTAAAAGAAAGCGTTATATTTGATGAAAAGAGGTAAATCTTCTCAATTTAATTAAGATTCGGAAAATATTGTTGACTCTGTTTAATTTTCTTATTAGAAAAATGAGCAAAGAAATGAATCATAAACTCGACAAAGTTTCATTCTCATCAAAAGGGAAATGTCCCATGCTAAATCAAGAAATTGAAATCTATCATGATTTCAAAAATACTACTTCTTCTCCCTTGAGAAAGACAACAACATAATTTTGCGGAGTCGTCAACAATGAAAAGTGTGGGAAAACACTATAAAAACTACAAGGACTGGGATCATCAAGAATTCCAAGCTAGTCTCGAGTGTCAGGCTATGGGTAAAGAAATATCAAATCCGGTGATGATTATGGCTTTGCCAAAAAACCAAGTTGTTTGGAAAAACAACAAAATTGGGATCATTCGTGATCCAAAAAATTGTTTTAAAACAAACAATAAGTTACCACTTTTCCATAGTCTTAATAGATAACTTAGTAAATGATTTAAAAATCCATCATTTGATTCCTTTCTGGAACATATGTAAATGGTTTCGAATGTTTTTCCAACTATTCCGAAAGAAAAGCAATTTTATTGCTTAAAAAATGAAGGTCATTGTTACTTCATGTAAAATGTCTTCAAAAATTTCAAGAACCATTTATAATGAATGGATTTGGGAAGCTAAATTGCCCTTTCAAATTATTGACAAAATTCAAATTTTGGAGCCTACAACTTAATAAGAGTGGAAGCATACACTCTTTGATATTTGGAATGGTCTTTACATTGAGAAACAAGAGTATACAGTAGTCAAAGGAATTACTTCATTAGTTCCTTAGCCAATCATAAATAAGCCCGAAGATAAAGATTAAGAGAAAATTTTTAAACTCTTTGAATGGGGCTTTATCAAGAAATTATATATCTAGGATGCTTGGAAACTAAAAGAAATTCTCCAATTATTTTACAAGAGATAAAAAGATTTTTCCATTATATTGATGAGAACAACATTGCTATCAATGTCATATTGGCTTCACCAAAATGAGGGAAGGATGGAGAATTCTACCCTCCACTACATCTATTGCAACTATATAAAGCTAAAATAAGTAATATGGAACAAGCCCTTATGAATAGCTACTGGGGATATGATGATGAATTAACCATTCTAGATTTAGAAGAACAGAAAATATGGGGACTTATTATTAGAAATGAGACAATAAATGAAGCCATAGCTTTTAGTTTACTAGAAATCAAAAGAAAGCTGAAACACAATGGAAGAGTCCAAAATTTTATTACAATATTCCAGACTCAAAGGACAATAATTCAGTGCAATAATGATGACAATAGCTTTGTTTGTGGAATTGGGGCACGAATAGATAAAGGGAAAATCCCTATGCCTAAGAAAAGGAGAAATCTCTACCAAGATGCTTTAGAATATCAAGAAGATCAATGGTATGATAGATGGAATGAAATTGTTCATCCACCAGAATTTTTTTATGACTATGAAAGCTACTACAACCTTGACTTAATTGAAGAAAACAATCTAGAAAATGCCATGGAGTCTTAAAGAGATTCTCTCAAGATAAGAAGACCGTAAAGGGATCTACTTTATGAATTACTGAAGATAGAACATTATTGAAGATTAGGACCAAAGGCATAAAGTAATCTAACTTTATGCATTATTGCTGACAAATCTTAAAGAGGATTACTTTGGATAGATATTCCTATTCTCTTTTTTCTTTATTATTCATTTGTTTTGTTTGTAGATTACTCAAAGTCTCTATATAAAGAGACCATATTGTAATCAAGAGGACAAGCCTCTTCCACCTAAGCTCTTCCTTTTTAAAGCCTGCTCCTCTTGTAAATCTTTCTCTTTTGTAATTTTCTCTTTCATCCACCTTTTGTACAAAATTTCTCATTGTGGTTAAAAGTTTTCTTTTTCTTTTACTTCATCTCCACTTCCATCTTCACCCTAAATTCTCTTTTCCTTAAGAAATGGTAGTTGAGGCATGAAGATCATCCACGGGTAAGTGTGTGCTCTACATGTGATCATGAGGACATGGTAAAGTATGTAGGGGAAGGAAGGGATTTTTATTTTTGTTATCTCTTCACCTTCCACTTGTTGTTATGAAATATGGTTGACAAATTACTGGCTTGGTTTTACCTATTATGATAAGGTATGCATCTCATTTCTTACTTGAGCCAAAAGTGATATGGTGCATATGTCATCTCTTATTTCCTCCCAAAATGGATAGAGGCAAGGTATTATTCCGTTATCTTATTTTGTTTAAGGGACGTAGCCATTTTGCCTCATTTGTTCATAGAGGGAGAAAGTAAGAGTTTGTGTTGTGCCAAGTTTGTCATTGATGATGAAAGTAGGAGATGAAGTGTTAGCCAATTTTATCACAATGGGTAAAATTAGGATTTTTAATTTATTGACCTTTTTGTTTTATAACGACATGTATTTCGACTATTCTCTCATCTTTTTCACTAATTGGAGTTACTTCTTGCAAAAGAAGTATTCTGATCTCCGTTCCTGTCTTCCCTATGGACCTGATCATATTTTCCGAATAATTGTGAGCACTTTAAACTTATCATTAATGTTTTAAAAATTATTTCATTAATCAAAAAAATTTATTAAAAATTCTGAAGTTGTAGAATTTTCCAACATTCTAAAGTTGTAGAATTTTTCAACATTGAGAATCATCTCAGGAATTGACATCTACATGTGGTAGATCCGAAAATGGTTTATAATATTGGAACCTTTGATTATAAAACTAGTATGTCAGTAAAAACTACTTAACAGACTATTCCTGTTGATGATAGTAATAAGACTATCTAGCTCTTAAGATATAAAGATCTTTCTCATTATATTGATAAATATAAATATTTACATATTGGCCTTATTCAGGTTGCTTTAAAGCCTTTAAATTTGGAAGGTTTCAATACTTGTTTCGTATTATGTTTATGTGATGCTAGATGCTTGAATTTTCACCAATCTATTCTGGGTGTTATTGAATCCAATTTATCTAATGGTTCAGTTTATTTTGGTTGCTTTCCTAATTTATATTTATCTTTATCTAATAATAATCTTCTAGATGCTATTACCTTAGACCTACAATCTATGGGCTATGACTTTAAACAAAGATTTGAGCATTTAAATATTGCTTATCATATTTATTATAAGGTTATGAATACCTTAACTCCTAATATAAGGCTTATAAGCACCAGAGGTCAAACTACCTTAATAGAAAGAAATCTTAAAAGATCTAATATGGCAGTTAGAAAACTGATATATTGGAATGAAATTCAATTCCTAGAAAGATGGAATTTGAATTTAGACCAACTTATACAAACTCCAGAAAGAGATGTTAAAATAAGATTTTCTAATAAAATATCATAAACTATTCAAATTACAGAAGTATTCTTCAAAAAAATCTATTCCAAAAAGAATTTTAATTGATAAATTATCACCTTATGAGGCCGAAGAAGTTAGAACATCTAATATAAACATTCCACATGGAATCTACAAGCAAAATTTTCTCTTACTCCTACATAGATGGAATTTCAAGACAATATTCGTCAATTTGAATTAAAAATTGATAAAAATATGATTAATCAAAAAATTTATTTACCTAGAAATAAAATTTTTAGGGATTGGTATTTTAATACCTTTACTAAAATTGAAATTATGGAATATAAAGAAATGTATTATAAATTTTTATATGACAATAGGATTATTATTCCTTTTACATAATGGTTTATAAATCATAGTCCTTATTAAATAATTGTGGAAGAAGAAGAATTTTTATATTCCCCTTCAAAGATTAATAAAATGATAGAAATTAATCATTCTCATCAATCAATTTCTCAAGCCAGTCAATTAAGAGAAATTTCTTATAAGAAAGATATCTAGATAAACAAATTTCCAATGATATTCCTAAACCAACAACCGGAGAAGATCCAATTAAAAACGATAAAGGAACTAAGGAGAAAATTAAAATTAATGAGGTCTTAAAATACAACAATTTGACTAAAAAGAGTGATAATACTATAAACAAAGAGTAATTCTCTAGAAAATCTTGATAAGAAACATAATAGTTTAAGCATAAATGTTCTGACTAATAGTCAAACTACTATAATTCAAGATCTAAAAATTTAAAAGAAATCTAAATCTAAATCTAAATGAGCATATGATAAAAGTAAAAAAGCAGAAAAACTTAAGGAAATCACTTGTTATAAATGTAGACAGAAAGGCCATTATGCCTATAGATGCAAAAATCCTTGACCTGTAATTAATACAATAAACAATAATCTTAATAAATATAGTAATAATCAATTACATGTTATAAATAATTTCACTCCTCATAAGGGGGTTATAAAATTAAAAGATAATAATAATATGATAAATTTAGAAATAGATTTCAATTATATTCCAAACCAAGATTTTAAGAAAATAATTCAAAATCTAAGTACTACAATTAGTAGTAAAATGGATATAAAATATGAATTATCCAATGGCTATATTGGCAACCAAGGACTACGTATTCATACTAAATATATAATTCTAGGGACACCTTTCCTTAATATGATCTAATCAATTGATAAACTCAATCAAATCAAAGAAACTTTGGTATTCAAAGAAAACCAAGTCAACCCTTTAAAAGAAGAATTAAAACTAGGAAATATTTTTGAACAACTAATGACAAAGAAAGAAATTAGTAATAATTTATCTACTTCTTTCCAAAAGACACAAGTAGTTACTCTACCTTTTACTAAGGGTGATGATAAGGAATCTATCTCAACCAAGACTAGACTAGTACAAAGACAGAAATATTGTCTAGATCTTTGCAAAACTGAAATGTAGTCTTTCATAAGAAAAAATTTAATCAAAAAATCTTATCTCCCCTTGATAAGATATCCAATTCCTAATAAAACAGATCTACTGTCTAGATTAAATGAAACAAATATATTTTTAAAGTTTGACTTAAAGTCAAGATATTGGCAAATACAAATTGTAGAATTTGATTGTTATAAATGGAATATTATGCCCTTTGGAATAAAAATTTCTCCTTCAAAATATCATAAATGAGATTTTTGTCCCTCATAGTGACTTTTCTATTGATGATATTTCATCTTCTTCATATTATGATACATAAGAAAATAATGAGTGTTCTTGTAAAGGCACACACAATTATTATTCTGCTATTTTAAATATGAATGGTTTAAGTTTAAATGTGTTGACTATTAATCAATCCTTTATATTAAATCTAATTGATCAAATCTAAGATCCTCAATCTAGAAGGATGGCTATTGAAAAATATATTGAGAGTTTCTCAAATGAATCAAATAAATCCTAGATGAATTATGAATCCATAGTTCCCTATACCTTATTAGAGGTTTACAACAGAATGAAAGAACCTAAAAGAGGAAAAAAATTACAAAGAAGATTCAAAAGAGGAAATTTCTAACTTAGAGAAGAAATATAAATTCTAAAACTCAGAGTTACAAATCTAGAAAACCCTAAAAATATTATCATAAATACAGAGGAAAATGATAAAATTCATCAAGAGATTAATAAAGAAGTAAATGATTATTTACAAATTATGAATAATCTTTCCTATCAATAATGGGTTGTGAATATTAAGCTAGTAATAAATGGCAATTTTCGTATTGAAACAATTGCCTTGATAGACTCAAGTGTTGATATGAATTGTATGAAAGAAGGTTAAATCCCTATTGAATATTTGGAAAAAATAGATCAATCCTTGAATACTACTAATGGGAGTACAATATATATAGAGTATAAATTATTAAACTCTTATATTTGCAATCATGGAATGTGTAATCCAGTGAATTTAGTTTTATTCAAAAACTTAGCACAATATATGATATTAGGAACTCCTTTCCAAAATATGATTCATCCTATTCAAAAAATTGATTATGAAGGAATTAAAACCATAATAAATGGAAAAGAAATAATATTTCAATTTGTAACACAACCTCATATAGGTCTAATAGACCAAGTAAAAGAAAGCTTAATATTTGATAAAAAGAGGTAAATCATCTCAATTTAATTATGATTCAGAAAATGTTGCTGACTCTTTATTTGATTTTTCTTATCAGAAAAATAGATAAAGAAATGAATTAGAAATTCGCCAAAATTTCATCCTCATGAAAAGGGAAATGTCCCATTATGAATCAAGAAATTGAAATCTATCATGATTTCAAAAATATTACTCTTTCTCCATTGAGAAAGGAGGTGTCAGCAATGACGCATAGAGTGTGGGAAAACACTATAAAAACCACAACGGGAAAACACTATAAAAACCACAAGGACTTTGATCCTCAAGAATTCCAAGCTAGTCCCGAGTATCCGGCTATGGGTAAAGACCTATTAAACCTAGTGATGGTTGTGGCTTTACCAAAAAGCCAAATTGTCTAGAAAAACAACAAAATTGGGATCATCCATGATCCAAAAAATTGTTTTAAAACAAACAATAAGTTATCTCTTTTCAATAAATTCTTATTAGATAACTTATTAAATAATTTGAAAAATCAATCACATGTATCCTTTCTAAAATATGTGCAAATGGTTTCAAGTGTTTTTTCAATTGTTCTAAAAGAAAATTTAAATTTTATTGCTTAAAAAATGAAGGACATTGTTACTTTGCGTAAAATGTCCTCAAATATTTCAAGAACCATTTATAATGAATGGATTTGGAAAGCTAAATTGCCCTTTGAATTATTGACAAAATTCAGAATTTGGAGCCTACAACTCAACAAGAGTGGAAACAGATACTCTTTGATATTTACAATGGTCTTTACATTGAGAAACAAGACTATATAGTAGTCAAATGAATTACTTCATCAGTTCCTCAGCTAATCATAAATAAGCCCAAAGATAAAGATCAAGAGAAAATTATTAAACTCTTTGAATGAGGCTTTATCAAGAAATTATATATTAGGATGCTTAGAAACTGAAAGATTTTTCTCCTATTATTTTACAAGAGATAAAAATATTTCTCCATTATATTAATGAAAACAATATTGTTATCAATGTCACAATGGCTTCACTAGAATGGGAGAAGGATGGACAATGTTACTCTCCATTACATTTGCTATAGCTATATAAAGTTAAAATGAGTAATATGGACCAAGCCCTCATGAAAAGCTACTGGGGGTATGATGATGAATTAACCATTCTGGATGTATAATAATAGAAAAAAATAGGGGCTTATTATTAGAAATGAGACAATAAATGAAGCCAGAGCTTTTGATTTACAAGAAATCAAAAGAAAGCTAAAACACAACAAAAGAGTTAAAAGTTTTATCACAACAGTCCAGACTCAATTGACAATAATTCAGTGCAATAAGCAACCTTATTTGTGGAATTAGTGCACGAATAGATAAAGGGAAAATTCCAATGACTAAGAACACCAAAAATCTCTACCTAGATGCTTTGGAATATCAAGAAGATCAATGGTCTAATAGTTGGAATAAAATTGTTCATCCACCAATTTTTTTTTATGAAGACTATGAAAGTGACTACACCCTTGACTCTATCGAAGCAAACAATCTAGAAAATGCTTTAGAGAAGTAATCTAACTTTATACATTATTGCCGACAACTCTTAAAAATGATTCCTTTTAATAGATATTCATCATCCTTTTCTTTTTTTATTATTTCTTTATTTTGTTTGTACATTGCTCAAAGTCTCTATATAAAAGACCTTATTGTAATAAGGAGAACAAGCCTTTCTCTCTCAAGCCTTTCCTTTATAAATCTTTCTTGGGCAAAGCCTTCCTTTTCCTTTGTAAAGCTTTATCATTGTAATCTTTTCTTGTTTTCTACCACTTGTATAAAATTTCCCATTGTGAATAAAGTTGTTTCCTTTTTACTTCATCTCTACCCTAAATTTTCTTTTCCTCACGAAATAGGAGGCATGCACGAGGAGTTGTTCCCAATGTTTTCAAGAAGGGAAAAAAATTATCTCCTACCAGTTGGATTCTCATAAAAAAAAGAAATCAAGGATTATCTATCCGCGACTCTACCAAAAGAACACTATGAAAACCAAGGATTCAAAGAATGACGTACACATTGCATAACAAATGGAAATAATTGAAAGATCTCCTACTCCTTTGGATTCACATGAGTGGAATAATTACAATAAGGTGCCTAAATGATTGTCCGTTAGGCACCTTGTTATATTTATTCAATCAATGAAAATTCTCTCAATTAAGAGAGTCTCGTCTCCTTTTACAAGTTCGACAACAAAATGCACATCAATTTCCCATGTTGGCCATAGTTATAGATTTCTCTCTCGGTATCAACCACAGTTTTTTCCCATAAAAAAATCGACGGTAGTTCCAGATATGTGTTTCTTTTTATGATTTGGATATCTATTATCTAGGTTGTCTAGGATAGCATGTGATGTCTAATTCCGGTGCATGTGAATGAATACTCGCTAGAACTAGGGGTGTTAACGAGCCGAGCTAAGCTGAGTATAAGGCTGCTACGGCTCGAGCTCGAATTGTTGAAGCTCAGCTCGAAGCTCGAATAAACTAGAACCTTTTAGCTCGAGCTCGGCTTGAATTAGAAATCCAAAGCTTGGCTCGAGCTCAAGCTCGAACTTGAATAAGTGAATCATAAGCCTTGGGTCGAACTGGGCTCGAACTAAAAAAATAAAAATAATTTATATATAAATATAAAGTATATGAAGTATCACACATACTAATATATTTTTAGTATTAAATATTAATAAATATACTTCAACATGTATTATGACTATACCGTGAACATTTGATTATAGTCACTATGAAAGAAGAAAACTGTGACAAATAAGTTTTAGTTATATATGCTAAAAAAATGCAACATTATTATTTTTCTCTCTTTATGTATATATAATCACTAAAAAAGATGTAAAAAAATAAAAAATTATTTAGGCAACATTGTCATCTACTTTTTTGTGTTTTCTTTTCTTTACATGCTTATAAATCACTAATAAAAAAGTTATTCTGTAACCTTAGTATGCCTCTAAAAAATTCTGATGTACATGTAAAAAGATATGCATTTTGTAAGATGAGGATGGTCCCAATGTCATGCTTCAACTTTTAAAAGAATATCTAATCATTCTTTTCTAAAATAATGTCATGCTTCTTTTAGAATTTTTTTTTAAGTATATTAGTGTGATATCATGTTGACCATCAGTCATATATTTATAGCTCCATTTGGTTTTTCAATTGAACTAATTTTAGTTCATCTTCAAGAATCAAATTGCCCTATTAATTTGGGACAAAAGGAGTATATTAGTGTTTACGTCTCCAATGTTTTTATTTTTATAAAATATATATCATATATAAAAATTATATATCCATTATAATTTAACAAGGATATATATCAAGAAATTTTTTTATATGAGTTTAGACTCTCGTACGTCAGTATGAGCAAAGACATCATGGGCCATCAGATCGAGATCCAAATGCACAAGAAGACATAAACTAATATACCTCCTAAGTTATGTGTGTTCTTAGATCGTAATATGAGGATGCATGACATCGATACTCACATAGTTATGAATGAGCCTTGACTCATATAAACGGGTCTCATATATCAATATGATACATAGTATTAGTATATAAATATGTGATTATATATCATTTTATATATTCCATTCGTCTTAAATTAATAGCTCAATTAGATTTTTCAAAATGAATTAATTAAATAAGCTATTAATCTAAGAATGGAGGGAGTATGTTATAAATATATATTTAAATTAACAATTATATTTATATAAAATATGCATATATATGTATTCTTTATTTTATATATATTATTTATATATAATTTTAAAATTATATTCGAGCTCGAGGTCGAGCCGAGTAGCATCGAGTTCGAATTTTATTCGAGCCGAGCCGAGTCGAGCAGGGGTCTTCTCGAACTCGGCTTGAACTTATTCGAGCTCGAATCGAGTTCAAAATTTCAAATCAAGCCTAATTCAAGTCGAGCTTAATTCGAGCTAAGCCGAGCTGAGCTAGGTTTGCTCACGAGCCAGCTCGGCTCATTTACAGCCCTATCTAGAATGCCATCTGCTTCTTTCAGATCCAGCATACCGTACAACACCAGCAGAGGAATAGTTGCTTGGGCAGTTGGTTATTTAACTTTTTTACTTCTAGAAGTGATTAGTAATTTAGGAGTACTAATATCACCCTATCAGCTTATGGTTGGCAAGCATTTAAGTGAAAAAACAAACTGAGGGCTGGCTAATAGTAACAGTGCCAGATAAGAAAGATGTCCTGGATAGTCTTGGCCAGGCAACTAAAGTGGAAATAGTAAAAAGTTGAAGCAGGAAGCGTGGTTAAATATGTCAATTCCCAGCTTATATATAATTTTTTTTCCATTTCTTGAGCCTTTATCAAAAAATTAAGAAAATAAAATAATGTAACATATAAAAGCTGCCATTCCAGAAGCTTATATATAATTTCCCAGCCAGCATTTGCAGTTTTGAACTGAAGAAGTGATGAGGATGCGTTATCCATTCCAGAAGGATATTTTCTCTGTTTATTTACTTCTCCTTTTCCTTCCCATGTGCTTCATATCCATTCCAGAAGGATATTCCAGAAAGTTTTAATTTCTGATTACCAAGATCAAATATATATGGTCCGGCATGCATATGGCCGGCCTTATTCAGTCCTGCCGAAGGCTACGTAAACCCACCTAGCCAGGCTTGATTTCAGCTTTATCCAAGATGTATCCCAAGGTGCATGGTATCTTATTAGCTTTTTATAAATAAAAGATACTTAATCATGGATTTATGGCAGAGAGAGGATGGAAGCTGTGAAACTTAGTTTCGCTAATAGATTTTAAGAACTTGGGAAATATCTTCACAATAGAACTATTTTTGTCTTAGGGGTTGTTTGTGTATAGAATTTATATATGATTTTATCGATAATGCCCCAGTTCTAATTTGAATTATCGGAATTATGTTTATGTGTAAAAGGTGGCTGAAATTAAAAATTATCCCCAAAAGCTGATTCTAAACCGTTTTGAGTTAGAATCGGCCTGACTCACCAAATTATCTCATAAGGTGATTCCATCTCTTGCTCTTAGTCCTCGTTTCGAAATTACAAGTTTTTTTATTTTTTAACAATTATTCTTTAAATTGATTTTAGCTTCCAAAAATGTGCCATAGTGGTAGAGCCTACTTTAAAAGTTCAAACTTACTTACCCTTGTGGGATTTTATCTGATAGTGCTCGAATTTAGGGACGTGCATATCTAAATTCGAGAGAGAGAATTATATTACTTTAAAGTTTTAAAATTGGGTTTTGCATGATATTCAAATTTATTCTAAAAAATTTTATTACCAACCATAATTTACATTCGGCGGTAAAATTTTAGAATTAGTTCAAAAAGATTCCACTTCCGTTCCAAAGAAATTTAACACCCAAATAACCCCTTATATTAATAGTTTTATTTAATTTTTAAAAATTAATTAAAAATAATTTAATTAAAAAAATTAAATAAAACTATTAATATAGGAGGGAGGGAGTATAAGGAGGAGAACTATGCAAGAAATTAGGAAACTATATTACAATGCAACAAAGGAGAGAGATTGAGCTCGAAAAATAGTTTTTGGAAGAGTAATGTTACTCCGGAGGTCTTGCTGCTCATGTTCCGGTAGGAGCACACAACATTTTCATTTGGGATTTGTAGTTTGTAGTCAGAAAAATATGTTTCTTTCATGTTTAAAAATGAAGTTTTTTCTGGGAAAAACTATTCTCTTAGGCATTATAATGAATACTTTTTGGCCCAAAACTCTCATTTAAGACAAGAGACATTTGATCTCACGCCTGGGGACACTTTTCGCATGCTCAGGAAGATCCATAGCTTGAAGCCCAGGTGCTCTGTGCCTTTATGGTACACTTGGTGAGATAGTCCCCAAGCAGAAGCCCATATAGCATTTTCACAAAGCAATCAACTAAAAATCCAATGCAGCACGAAAAAGGGGAATGTGTCGCCGATGTATCTGGCTAATTGACCTTCGTCACAATAAGTGTACTCTCGGTTGAGAAGAACCCAAAATAGAGAAAAAATATGGGAAGAACTCTCTTCTTCACTTTGAAAAAGAAGAGGCCCTGATGACATAATTTATGAATAACTAGAAATGTAACTACATCACCGACATGAACTGACCAATTGAATAGAACCCAACATAAGTCCTAAAGGAAGAAATCATATAAAACTAGAACTACTAAATATTTGTATGTTAAAGCAGTGACCCTTTCAGGAAGCAGTAGTCACAGAGGTATGTTTAGCTTGCATCATTCTCCCTAAGTGAGAGAAAACTCGACCTCAAATTTGATAGCACAATTTTGGAGCTAACACATATCTCAACATCAACGGTACGGTACACAAAGCTTAGAGTCACATAATAAATACAAAACAAACAATAGCCTGGGTCTACAAATACCTTACATGTAAGAGTAAAAATCGACCCAGGGGTCAAAATATTATAATAAAATTTATTTTCAATCAACAAGATCCTTAGTTGTATTCAAGAGTTATAGCGATCTTCTGGCTCCGCAATGCTTCATTGCACACTCCCTAATTGCAAAACCTGGGAGAGGACCAAACAATTATAAAAAATCTTCTTTCTAAATAGGATAGTTTCTAAATTAAAGAATAAAAAATTAATTATTATTATTTAGATTAGGCCAACTTTGTCAAGATTTTGGTTGCCTTTATACGTATTTGATTATATCTTTGATGTTACTCTAATAAGATAAGATCCACGTGTTCTACAAAGTAACTAACACTATTTAATAAAGCATAACATTATACATGGAATGCTTAAATATTTTCAACTAAAAATGTACCCATATATATGTCAAAGTTGACGTAAAAATACAATAGATGACAAATCATAGAATATGATAAATCAGACAAATACTTCATTCACAGAATCTAATAAATCATTTACATCATCAGATAAATCATTCACTCCCAAAATTCAATAAATCATTCATAATGTCGTTGATACAGAAGTAGCATGTACTCATGCTCATGGCACAATAAGATCATAAGGAAAGGGATCTTCCCACGATATCATAATTCTTGAGCACGTCATATGCCTCAATAGGTTGTATCTAGGAGTCATAACTCCAATAGTTCTTGATTTGCAACCAAAGAACTAATCTTTAAATCAAAAAGTCTAAACATAGAGAGTCCAAAGACCCAAAATGCAAAGAGTCTGAATGCCCAAAATAAATGAAAAACTCATCAAATAATCACAAGCCATTTAGAATCCTTTTAAAGCATGCACTCATGCATAATTTCAAATATATATAAGCCAACTATGCTTTAGGAAATATCAAGTAGTTTGAAAAACATTCACTCATGTCATTATGTATGCATCAAACCATTTCCTTTTCTCCTTAATCCACTTGGTTCGACCCCAGCCTGTTGTCGACACCATTCACGACATGTCACCCCCATGTCCATGCTTCATTGACTTATGTTGACCTCTTTTCATTAATTGAGACTCTTGTCGGCAGTTGTATAAAACTTTTCCAATTCTTGCTCTTTGTTGCGCAGTTGTCCAAGAAGTCGGAATTCATTTTCCGAGAGTATTCCTTCCTAGACTCGCTAAGATTTTTTCTTCTGAGTTTCCTTCCCCCTAAAACTTCTCCCCTAGAATTTCCCCTTCTCCCTATGAATTTTCCTTCTCCTTGAAACTTTCCCCTCTTTAAAGCATTTGTCATATAAAAATGACCTCCCATTATGTAGAGTACATTCGAATTAACTAAGATATCTTTTTGAATGGGCTGAAATGGATTTAAAATGGCCTCACAACAAGGAAAATAAGTTTGGGAGATGATTAAAGGATTAGAGAGAGCCGGAGGTCTATGTGTGAAGTCTAAAATTAGGGACCCCCTTTTATGGGCGCAGATGTGCATGCATGTGTGCCACATGAAGCGCACTGTGTTGCACAATGTCACACGATGTTTGGCATGCTGGTGTCAATTTGATGAAGTCACTTTAAAAAAAATCTTTTAAATTCAAAATCCTATTTTTAAACTTTAAACTACTATAATTCTCTACCCAAAACTAGGATTTGCATGTTCTTGGTACCGTTGGGCTTGTGTCGATAGCCTTAGCAAACAAGAGCCAACATGGGTTGGTTATCTTACACTTTTCAAGTAAGACCTACTTATATAGTATGTTTCTCGAGGTCACAACCATTAACTTCCATATGTATTTGGACTCTATATGTTCGTTTCATCAAGCCCAATCCATTAATGGAATTTCACCACTTTATTCATGCAAATCTTCCTCTAAATTTTGAATATTATACTTAGCCCCTCACATTAAACTTTATTGAGGGAATGGGATGTTACAATACCAGTTGAAGTATCTTGCAAGCATAGCTGAAAGGAAAATATTTTCTTGACTACATTCCATGACAAAAAACCATGACCATGCTACACAAATTGGTATTAGCCTACTACATAGAGGCATGTTCACCTCTTTGTACTATTCTAGGGCTCCTATGTAGCATGCTCACATTTTTTTGTCATAGAATCTCAATCAGGCTAGAAATTATCCTTTGAAGCCATCTCCTTAATATTATCATCACTTCAATTTGGGAACTCTGGGGGAGCTGTTCCCAGACGGAAGAGTGGTTATGGCCACTTACAATGTGATGAATGATGCTGCTATTGGTGGAAATCTGTTAGATGTACAACTTCCCTATTGGTTAGCCTAACCTAGAGGGAGTTCGTTAGGGTTTTCTTTGGGATGTATTTTTTCGACCACTTTCATTATGAGATGAATTTGGAGTCCCTTAGCCACTGACAAGGGAGTATGTAAGTAGAAGAGTACAAGACCCGCTTGATCTTCCTCTAGAGATTCATTGATTTGAGTGATTTATCGGAAAGTCCAAAGCCTTGAAGATTGTTGAGGATTTTGAGTTAGCTAATTTGACACAGTTAGAGTTGTGGTTACCACTCAAGAATTTTGAAAGGAGAGTGTCATTTCGTATTGAATTTGCGGATGGGATGTGTTAGATACATTTGACTAATGTGATCTTGGGTATAGATCGGTTGGCCACTCTACGTACAACGATAGATGGTCATAAGAAACAAGTGGTTTGAGTACCCTAAAGGTTTGACTGTTGTATTTTGGGTATTTGAGAATGGCCAACTTTATGCTTTGTGTTACCCCAAGGTGAGATGATGCATTGCTAAAGGTTTTAGAGCCTTTTTGGTGAGTTTGTTTGAGAAGTAGTCTCAGGGACTTAGAACTGGACATTGCTAGGGATTTTCCCGATGTGTTCCCCAAGGACTTATTGTGATTTCCACCTAAGAGAGAAGTCAAGTTCGTTTTTGAATTAGTGCCGAGTGCACTCCCTATCTCTAGGGCATCATACAGGATGACCTAGGCAAAGTTGAAGTAACTCAATGATTAGTTGACAACACATTTGGATAATGGGCTTCTTTGACTGAGCATATTGCCTAGGGGTAGGGGTGTTAACGAGCTGAGTTAAGCCGAGTATTAGGTATTTACGGCTCAAGCTTGAATTGTTGAAGCTTGGCTCGAAGCTCAATTAAGCTCGAAACTTTCAGCTCAAGCTCAGCTCGAATTAAAAATCCAAAGCTTGGCTAGAGCTTGAGCTCGAATTTGAATAAGTGAATCACGAGTCTAGGCTCAAACTAAAAAATTAAAAATAATCTATATATAAATCTAAAGTATATAAAGTATCACACATACTAATATACTTTTAGTATTAAATATTAATAAATATACTTCAACAAGTATTACGACTACACCTTGAACATCTGACTATAGTCACTATGAAAGACAAAAACTATGACAAATAAGTTTTAGTTATATATGCCAAAAAAATGCAACATTACTATTTCCCTCTCTTTATGTATATATAATCACTAAAAAAGATGCAAAAAATAAAAACTCATTCAGGCAACATTTCTATCTACTTCTTTGTGTTTTTTTTCTTTACATGCTTATAAATCAATAATAAAAGAACTATTTAGTCTTAATATGCCTCTAAAAAATTCTAAAGTAAATGTAAAAAGATATGCATTTTGTAAGATGAGGACAGTCTCAGTGTCATGCTTTAACTTTTAAAAGAATATTTAATCATTCTTTTCTAAACTAAGGTTGGTCCCCTAATGTCATGCTTCTTTTAGAAGTATTTTAAAGTATATTAGTATGATATCATGTTGGCCCTCCGTCATATACTTATAGCTCCATTTGGTTTTTCAATTGAACTAATTTTAGTTCATCTTCAAAAATCAAATAGAGCTATTAATTTAGGACAAAAGGAGTATATTAGTATTTGTGTCTCCAATATTTTTACTTTAGGATAAATGACAACGATGCTCATATAGTCGTGAGTGAGCCTTGACTCATATAAATGGGTCTCATATATAATATATGATACATAGTATTAGCATATATATGTGATTATATGTAGTTTTATATATTCCATATGTCCTAGATTAATAGCTCTATTAGATTTTTCAAAAATGAACTAATCAAATGGAGCTACTAATCTAGAATAGAGGGAGTATGTCATAAATATATATTTAAATTAACAATTATGTTTATATGAAATATGTATATACATGTATTATTTATTATATATATTATTTATATATAATTTAAAAATTATATTTGAGTTCGAGCTCGAGATCGAGTTCAAGTTCGAGCCCAGTAGCGTCGAGTTCTAGTTTTATTCAAGCCGAGTCAAGTCAAGCAGGGGTCTACTTGAACTCAGCTCGAACCTATTCGAGCTCGATCAAGTTCGAGTCGAGCTTAATTCAAGCAGAGCCGAGCTGGGCCTACTCAACGAGCCAGCTTGGCTCATTAACAGCCCTACTTAGGGGGTACATTGGTTCTGTTTGTGAAGAAGAAGAAGAACGGTTCCCTGTGTTTATGCATTGACTTATGTATGCTAAATCGGGTGATTGTCAAGAATAAGTATCTCTTATGAGATTTGACGACCTTTTTCAATATAGTCAACTAAGATTTTATGTGGATTGATTTAAAGTCAAGTTATCTTCTGCTCAAAGTTTGGGATTAGGATGCCCCTAAGATTGTTTTTTAACTCAGTTTGGTCATTACAAATTTTGGGTGATGTCATTTGAACTCACAATGTCATGCATTATTTGTGGATATGATGAACATGAAAGTTTAATTTTATACATTTTTGTTTTTGATTCACAACTAAGAATATTTGATTTGGATATATGATGAATTGAAAAAGTTTATGTTAGAAAATTTATGTATGATGATTTAAATTTATAAGAATTATTTTCAAAGGATTTCATCAATTTTCATGAATTATAGTTGTTTTATTGCAAAAAAAAATTATTAATTTTTAAGAAAATATGTTGAAGAATCTCGAGCGTGGCAGTTGGCAATGTTACGATCTTCTGGAATCTAATGGGATAGGGCCTATTTGTTCATTGACAGTGATTTCAAACTTCAAAAACCATAGAATTAGAATCAAGTTGGATAATGGAATGTTTTAGGATAAATTTTTTGATGAAATTTCCAACCAATTTATCAATTTTTTATCGGCTATAACTTTTTCTCTTGAATTTGGATTCATGTATTCTTGGTCTGTTACACTTGTATTAACAAGTCTTATCAAACAGGACTCCACATGAGTAGGTTACTTTCAATTTTCAAGTAGGGCCCACTCATATGACACACTTCTCAAGACTCAAATTGATATATAGGATAGAAATTGAAAAATAACATAATCTTTAATTCAAAACCTGGGGCTGGGAGCCTAAATGGTCTAATAACCTTTAAGAGGTAATTCTGTGATTTTGTCTGAATTGTGCCCGAATCGTCTTTTTGGCAGATTTTTTAATCCCGTGCTACTTCCATATCCAACCACAATTCTGTAGGACATAACTGTGGTGGAATCCTTGGAATTTGACTAGAATTCAATATAAATATAAGTGGAAGAAAGATTTGTGCTCAATTCCATGAAATCATCAAATCTCTTCATGAGGTGATTTTGTTGATTCCGGCTCCTAGCTCCTATTTCAAAATTAAAGGTTTTGTAATATTTTCATTGCTACCCTTCATTATATCAATTTGAGCCTTGAGAAGCATACCATATGAGTGGGTGATCGTTTATAATTAAACCCTTTGCAAGTGTACAAGTTAATTGTAATAGGATAAGTATTTAAGGGTTGTAGAACCTCAAAGACGGATGAATTATTACTAAATCTAAAGAGGAATTTACTGATTAAAAACTAGAAAGAACTTAAACTTAAATTAAGCAAAAAAAAAGGAATCAACTAGTTTAAAAGCAAGAGATTAATATAATAGAATTTACTTAGGAAATTGAATCCACTATAGAACCATAAAAATTTCTTAACTTTTAATCTAAATCTAGTGTGAATATGAATAAGTATTCTCAGGTACAAGCTAGAATTACTTTAGAAAGAATCATTAATTAAATTCATGGCATGAACTATCTTCGACAATAGCACGAATCATGTACACTAAACTAGCTATAGGCATGACTCGTCTAATCTTAATAACTCATCTAATTCATTAATTATATGAACATTAAAACTATTGTATGAACATCCCATCTAAATCACAGAAATTAGAATTGATGAAAATATCAAAACCACATCAATCTATCATCTACAAGACAATAAATCAACATAGACTTGAATAAACATTAAAAGCTCTTCTATTAAAAAGGAAATCCTTATCATACAATTGTCATAATTCACAACTGAGATCTAAATTAAAAAGAAAAGAAACTGAAACTTATCTATAGCTTCATCAACTCCTAAGTAAAAGAAAAGTCTAGCCTTCCATTGTAGAAAAAAGCACTTGAATCTCCATTAAAAGCTTTGAGTTCTCTTCCATCTTTTTTTTCCTTTTTCTCTTCAGAAAATCTACAAGAATCCTCCAATTTTAAGCCAAATATGTCTTTATATAGGCATAAGAGATGGAGAAAGAAGTCCAATATGAAAAGGATTGAAAATTGACTCAAACAAGGAAATTGCGCGTTATCCCGTTCGAACACCCTGCATGCCCGTTTTAACGCCTATACTGTGTTTTTGTCCAAATTCACGTTATCCCGTTTGATACTTCAAATGGCCAATTTGAACGGCTACACTGTTTCTGCAATCTGGATAATTTTTTTGGACAGTCTAATTTCCTGTTCATTAAGCTCTTCCTTTCATGTCCATATTAATTTTCAACTTGTTTATAACTCAGAAAAGTTGTCCAAATCACTTTAAAGCATGTCAAGACTATTTTGAATTATTCCAAACATCGTCCAAGTACTTTAATAAGCGCACTTTACCTACAAAACATAAAATATCATACTTTAGACATGTATAATATAACTAAAATTCCAACTTGATTTAAATACATATCTAAACTATTAATAACTACAAAATTATTAATAATTAAACTAAAATACTAATATATATCTTAATCTAAATAAACTATAACTAACTCTAAATTAACCTAATCTATATTAGCAAATAAGGTAAAAAGACATATAAAATAGATATATATTTCATACTTATCAGCGGGCCCTACTTATAAAGTTCAAAATAATCTATCCATATGGGTCATATTTGATAGGGCTCGTCAATACAAGTATAACAATACTAAGAACACGTGAATCCAAATTCGGAAGAAAAACTTATATAGTCCTTGAAAATTTGAGAAATGGGTTGGAAGTTTAATCAGTATTTATTTTAATTTTTTTTGTTACCAATCTTGATTATGATTCTACATTGAATCAATGAAATTATTTCCACACCCAACAACTCCTAAGGATTTTGACACAATTCCATCCTAATTTAGTATAATTGCTAGGGGTGCTAATGAGTTGAGCTGACTCGAGTTTTGAGTTATTTTGGCTCAAACTCATAGTTTTGATTATTGGCTCAAGCTCGACTCAAGCTCGATTGAGCTACCAATCATTCAGCTCGAGCTTGGCTAAAAAAGGAAACCAGAAACTCAACTCATACTCAACCTCGAACGCATTATACATTGTCCACATGACTTAGCTTTTATTTGGCTTAGTTGTAAATCCGACTATGTGCAAGCTTAGCTCAAATCATATCCAGTTTAGTAAGCCAATGGAAATTCAAAAAGGTTCCAGAGCCTGGATTTGTACTTATGACATTGCAAAAAAATAAAAACAAACTCCTTGACTACTTTGTCTACAATACCTTTTATGTCAAGCATTCCAGCAAATAAATATAAGGTTCTCATCATTTAAATACATTTTTTTTATCAAACATAATTTTATCACTCTGTCATTCAAGTTGTACGCTTGCCCATGTTATTTTAAATAATATTTGTACTTCTTTATATTGATTATATATTTTAATACATAAAAATAAGTGCAAAAACTTAATTAATATTTCTACCTCATTATACCAATATATACTAATTGCATGGTAAGAAACATTATTATCAAATACTCCCCCCGTCTTAAATTAATAGCTCCATTTGGTTTTTTACAATGAATTAATTTTAGTTTATTTTTAAAAACTAATGGAGCTATTAATATAGGACAAATGTAGTATTTATATATGAAATCTTGTGCAAAATTACCATCATTTACTAAAAGCTCGTAAAATTGTAAATAGACAACTAAAGTATAATTAGTATTATTTACTTATTTATTAGCTTTATTTTCTAATATTTTCATATGTTGTTATGTTGTATATTGTGTTTATATGTTTAACTATATATGCATCTTTTAGGAGGGACATGTAATATATGTAATCCCTCCATACCATTAAAGTGTTCATATATTTGTATTATATATATTTTTTGTAGTTTTGTATAAACATATCATTATTATTAGCACATATATAACATATGTATATGTGGCACCACAACCTCTTCTGCATACTCTAACCTTCGTTTGGTTGTATGAAATATATTTATTATTTGATAACCTAAATTTTCTAAATCTTTGTATTTACTTCTTACTTCAAGTGCTATCTTATAACCACCAAAAAGAAAAAATTTGTGCCTTTGTAATTAACTACATTTGTGTATGATATATCATATATGAATGTATATCATTTTATTCGTATTATACATAAATATAAATTTTAATAAATATCACATATATAACATATGTATATTATGTCTCTTTAAAATATTTACTTCTAAATTATTTATATTATGTGTAATGTGTAGGGGTGCTAAGGAGCCAGGTCAAGTCAGGTTTTAGTATAGTGGGAACATGAAATTTGATGTGTCATCTTGGACTTATCCCAAATTAATATAACTTACCCTAATCTTATGAAGAAAAAAGAGATTCCATGAGTCAATGCTAAAAAATATAGAAAACTATTATAAATTTTGAATTTATAAGGATTCCAAGTGTAATATGAGAGAAAATTTGAAAAGATATATAGTAATTTGTTTGACATGTTGGTATAGTAAATAATATTACTATATATATTATCTAATGATTGACATACTGTTTGATATATCCCATTTTTTACTTGGTTGTACTATATATGTTTATACTTTATTAAATCTTATTTTTATAAATATCACATGTGGACATATGTGTATAATGTATCTTTAAATGTTTACTTTTCAAAAATAAATATCATGTGTGATATAAGCCAATACTCAATATATAGACATTATATATTTATTAATAATATATAAATTTGGTATATATATTTGTGTGTGTGTGTATGTTATAAATGTAAATTAGGATTGATAATTGTGCATATGTATACATAAGTGTAAGTATGTATTTATGTATATTATAAAATATATGTACAAATTTTATTCTAGTTTGAGTTCGAGTCGAGTACGAGTACGAGTTGAGTTCAAGCCAAGTTAGAGTTCTATTCGAGCCGAGTTGAGTCGAGTCAGGGTATGCTCGAACTTAACTTTAAAATATTTGGGCCGAGTCGAGTCAAGTCGAGCTATATTCGAGTCGACTCGATGCGAGGCACCTTTGTTCGACAAGTTGGTTGGGCTCATTAACACCCCTAATAATTGCGGTTAGATATGGAAGTTGCACAAAATAAAAAATTTCAGGATAAGAAGAGATTCAAGCTCAATTCTAATAGAATTACTGAATCTACTCATAAGGTGATTTCATCGATTTTAGCTCCCAACCCGATATTTTAAAATTAAAGAGTCTATTATTTTTCAATTATTACCCCCGTATTGATTGAGACTCAAGAAACATGCTATATGGGTAAGCCTATTGGAAAAATTCAAAATAACCTACTCATATGTGATATTATTTGATAAAATTTTTCAATATAAGTATAATGGTAATAGGAACACACAAATCCAAGTTTAGTAGAAAAGTTATATCATTAAATTTTTTGATAAATGAGTCATTGTACTACCAAACTTAATTATAATTCTACATTGAATTGACAGAAGAGACCTGTTAATTTGCTCTAGGCATGTACATATGCACTACGCACAGATGGGCCTTGCCATTTTAATCACGTGGCCCATGATTTTAAGGGCATGATTTGATGGCACCAATGCACCCGGTGCAGGCGCACTAGTAATTCTTAAGTATTTTCTTGACAGAATTATAATTCAAAATTTTTTTAATTATAAATAGTTTTACACCCAACATAATCCCTAACACTGATCAAGAGGGATGGCCGAAGGCCTGCTACAGATAAATGAAGGTTGGGCCGACATCAGTGGGGTTAAGGTGGATGTAGTTTCTATATTATGTTAAAAAAATTGAGGGATAAAAAGGGAGCAGGAGAAAAACATGTCAAAATGAAGGGACAAACAAATTCTTTTCGTAATGTTTTTTGTTACTAAACCCTCCAAATCTCCAATTTCTCCTAAAAGAAGGTGAGATTGAAAACAAAAATTTCACCTATCCCTCGCACACCAACAAGAATTTCTCGCTTCCCCCATTTTGACATTCTGTACTGATAAAAGCGAGTGATATTTCCATTGATGTCTCTACCCTGCTTTGCCAGTTGCTGCACTCAGGAAAAAATGGTGATCAAGGTTGGGTCGCCAAGATTGATACATATATTTCTCGTAATTCTTTGCCATGTCCGAAGAATGTGAAGCCTCTCCCCCCTTCCTCTTCTGTTTCGCTTCTTTAAATGTTAGTCCTTTCTAACGGTAATTATTTGAACCGTAGAGAGCTGATGGGACAAAATCTGACAGGAGTATTGCTGGAAGAATTTGCTGACCTTCCTTACCTTCAATACATGTAAGTGAACGCTTTGCATGCACCATTACTTCAGTTTTCATAATTTGGATGTCTCTAAAAATTGGAACATGTCATAAGACTCATTGCATGAAGTGGAGGATTAATCACTTACAAATGAGAATAAAATTTCAATTTGGATAAGATGGAGGATGCAAAATTAGAAGTAAATTGATTGGTCTTAGCAGTTAACAGTCTCAGTTTATTGTCATCAATTGTTAGCTTGAAATGGAAAAAAAAAGTTGAAACTTTTAATCTTGACATTAACATGTACGTTACCAATCGCAATTAATACTGAAGAAAGGTACTTTCATTTCAAAAGGCAATCTTCATTTGGTTATTTAGACATATGAGACAGGGGTTGCATTATGCTTATGGTATTAATTAGACTCTAGTATATATGTTATCGAAATCTCATACTAGAAAAAATAGTTGTTGAGTCCTATTTAATCAGTAAAATTAATTTTTGTTTGGTGCAGTGATCTCACATATAACTACCTCAGTGGAACTATTCCTGCCAGATGGGCCACACTCCCTCTCCAAAATCTGTCTGTTTTTTGTAACTTCCATATCCTACTGCATTGGTAGTATACACAAATCAAGTGAGAATTTAATGGAACAACTTCCCAGTCTAGCAGGTCCATTATTGGTAACCGAGTTACTGGAACAATACCCAGAGAATTTGGGAACATTGCCACCCTCATGACCTTGTATGGGAATCCTTATTTTTTCCCCTGCATAAATGAAAGTACAAAATTTACTTAGTTTCTTAACTATGGGCTCAATGGCTTATGCAGAAATGTGGAAGATAACTTGCTAGAAGGGCCTTTGCCTCTAGAGCTTGGTAATATATCTGGCCTAGAGAAATTGTACGGCTCTTGATTCTAATTATTTATCTGATTAGTTAGTTGTCTCTGTGAAATCACGGTCAAAGCGTTACATGAAACTCAATACTGCTATCCTTTACTTATATGTGCAGGCTTATTTCTGCAAATAACTTCAGTGGACCCCTGCCAAGCTCATTTGGAAAACTTACCAACTTGAAGCTATTGTATGCTGTCAGCCTCTCCCTGAACTTTTTTTAATCCTTTTTATTCCATACATTAAAAAGGATTTTTGAATTAGTTGCTCTGTTCAGTACTATGGATGGGAATAGAATATCAGGAAGAATTCCCAGTTTTATTGGCAATTGGAGACTATTATTTAGACTGTGAGTACTGTATTTATCTTATATGAAGATTTTTTTATTAATAAAATTTCAATTGTATACTTTCTGTTAAAATTGCTACTTGAAAACTACAGGGATATGCAAGGCACATATATGGAAGGGCCATACCCATAAGTATGGGTCTCTTGGAAAATTTAGAAGTATTGTAAGTGGTGCTTCTTGGTGTATTAATCCTCAGAACATATGAAAGTTAATGGCTGTTTTTTAAATCTGTTTCCTAATTTATCAGGAGGATTACTGACTTAATGGTACCCCGTTGCAAAATTTGAAAAAACTGACAAATCTGTAAGTTGGATATCATAGTCAGAGCTATAATTTTTTTCTGACTATTTAAATAAGTCGTCTTAATATTTTTAATGCAGGGCTCTGAGGAACTGTTTAAGTAATGGTGAAATTCCGTCTTATATTTCCAGTAGCATGAAAAATCTATATGCACTGTGAGTTTTATTTTACCTAGATGTAGTAATGCCTCATTTGAGTGTACTTTTGAACGATTATTCTACTGCACTTTTTGAAAATGCTATTATGTTGGTGTACAGAGATCTAAGCTTCAACAAGTGACTGGAAAAATTCCTGACAACTTGGGTGATTTGACATCACTGAACTACATGTAAAGATTTATAGTCTTTTTCCTCAAATGAGTAGAGTTGTGTTTAACTGTGGACTTCATTATTTACCAATATCTTTCTTATCTGAACAGGTACCTTACTAGCAATAAGCTTACTGGAACTGTACCCAACTGGATAGTGAAAAGCCAAAGATATGTGTAAGTACCTTCGTATTGAAGCTTCAGACATCTCATCCTTCCATATGCAGTAATGGCTTCTTGACTTAAAGCTGAGCTTCTTATGAGAATGAAACCCTTATATACAGGGATCTATCAAGCAATAATTTTAGCAGCCTCCCTCCTACATCATGCGATATGGGAAATCTGTAAGATAACACCATATGACGATGACTTGTCACCAATGGGTCCGTCGGTGTTTTCCTTATCTTGGACTGGAAAATTGGCTTACAGCAGTGCTGGAGACTACATGGACAATACAATAGCAAACTACATTATGACAAATAAATCTGAGTTGAACATGACTAAACCTGAACTGTATATGACTGCTCGAATAGCCCCCATCTCTCTCAAATACTATGGGTTTTGCTTACGAAATGGAGAATATAGCGTGCAACTTCATTTTGCTGAAATAATGTACACCGGTGGGCAATACTTCAGCAGCATTGGAAGGCGCATAGTTGACATTTATATCCAGGTGATTGGTGAATTTTGCAGATGGATACATGTCAAAGATATGGTCATACAAGCATGAACAATCTTATAGTTTCGGTTTTACAGTAGTATTTAGCCCATAATAAAACTGGTTTTTTCTGTTGTGATATTTGTAGTGCTCTTTGCAAGCAATCATGTCAACAATAGGAACCAAACGTGCTGATGCCTTCATTTTTTATTTTTCAATTTACAATATTGTAGAATCTATATAGTGTGCTTATCCTTTGAGTGTGTAAGGTTCAGTACCCATGTGTCGCAAATCTATAAGACGAATATGCACTTTGCTTTTATTACACATTTGGTCCATCAGATTTAAAGAAAATTATTATAAAATAACAAGCAGGATTGCTAGAGCATTCTTGCATACGATCCTCTATGTTCCATCCATGTCAATGGAATGAGGAAGGTTGAGCTTGATCTCTAATATGTTTGAGGTTGATCCCCAAAAGCTTTTATTCTCTCTGGAAAATATCATCTTCTCAAATTTGTACTTGTAAGGGATTGATCATTTGATCGCATTTTCTTAATGGACATTGACTTCAGGGTGTCTTAGTTGCAAAAGACTTCAATATTGAGGAAAGAGCTGGAAAAAAACTTATTATAAATTATATAGCAAAGGTGATGAAAAATACATTGGAGATACACTTATACTGGGCAGGAAAAGGGACAACTGCTATCCCTGAAAGAGGTGTATATGGACCACTTATATCAGCCATTGCAGTGAAATCCAGTAAGATTATGCAAATGCTTTTCCTTTCATCTTTCTTTTATACCTATTTGTATATTTATATGGGAAGTCAACATCTAATATTTCTTCCTCTTAGATTTTCAACATCGGCTTGCTACTGGAGTTATTGTTGGTATTACAGTTTCTTCTACTTCTGTCCTGGTGATCATATTAGCAGTACTCTGGATTCTAGGTTACTTTGGTGGAAAAAGTGCAAGAGATGCAGGTAATATGACAAACTTTTTTTGATAAGATAATATGTATCAGAAGTGTATAAATTTTATTGTGATTAAAACCTTGAAGTAGCAAAACAACAGAAATATAAGCATTAACAGTAGTATTTTAATTATTGCTTTTTTGTATAATTCTGCATGAAGCTTGAATTATAGAGCTCTTCTCATGCGGTAAATTTTTTTATTTTATATGCAACTCCCTGACTGCTTTATAATTGGTCGGAGCAGAGCTCATATGAAAAGAGCGGAGCATAGGCTACTTCACTTTGAGACATATTAAAGCCGCCACCAACAATTTTAGTGCTCACAATACGATAGGCAAAGGAGGGTTTGGGCCAGTTTATAAAGTAAACTACTACAAATTTAACTCTTTGTTAATTGTTTGGTTGTGGTTCTTTGCAGCTGTAGTTATTCTTTTGTATTTTTTTATAAGCTTAATCATAATTAAAAAGCATCTTTTCCTAAATATTTGAAGTTGAATCTTACACCTCCACTACAACCTGTTTTGTGCCAACTCTTTTGTAATAGACAGTCTAACCATACCCTGTGTTATTAAGTCTATCAAAGTGCTCTTCAATCTACCTATCCCACTTCTCGCCTATTCTACTTGCATGTCCTCCAACCTTCTTAGAGGTTCATTCATTGTATATGCCCTTACCAGTGCAATCT
The DNA here is from genome assembly GCA_035235625.1 of Saururus chinensis. Classification (NCBI taxonomy): domain Eukaryota; kingdom Viridiplantae; phylum Streptophyta; class Magnoliopsida; order Piperales; family Saururaceae; genus Saururus; species Saururus chinensis. The sequence continues at coordinate 36,971,995 of CP141144.1, read as the reverse complement.
ACAGTCCCTATGCTTCTCCCCTAAAGGTGTTGCCCCTAAGTTCTCCTTAATATACTGATTTCAAATCCTGCATCCTCAGCATAGCATATAATTGATGAGCAATATTCTGCTCATGATCCTAGGGTACACTAACATATGGCACAGTAATAGCTGTTAAGAAACTCTCTTCAAAGTCCAAGCAAGGCAACCGCGAGTTCATAAACGAGATAGGCACGATATCTGCACTGCAACACCCTAACCTTGTGAGGCTTTATGGATGCTGTGTGGATGGAGGGCAGTTGATGGTTATATATGAGTACCTGGAAAATAATAGTCTTTTTCGTGCATTGTTTGGTAAGCACATTACTTTCCTATCTCTGTTCATACTGTTATTCAATTAATAGCTTCCTATTCAAATATTAGCTAAGATTTAGTATTTATCAATGTTGATTTGTGAATTTTTGGGTGATATGTTTGAGAAAAATTCGGAATCTCTAGGTAATGAAGAGGAGCGGTTGCATCTTGACTGGCCAACAAGATGTGGTATTTGTGTGGGGATAGCCAGAGGTTTGGCATACCTTCATGAGGAAACTATGCTTAAAATTGTTCATAGAGATATTAAAGCAACTAGCAACTAACATTCTGTTGGATAAAGATCTCAATGCGAAAATATCAGACTTTGGTCTCGCTAAAGTAGACGACCTTGAGAAGACTCACATCAGCACCCGGATAGCTGGAACAGTGTGAGCCCTTCAATTCTATTCTCCGTTTTCTCAATAACTGTAGCAATATCTTTATTATTCAAGATTTTTTTCTTTTTTTATCTGATTCATGGCAAAATTGCCACAAGTTTGTTAAATAGCTGCAGAGGATAGAGTTCATTAACACAAATGAAATGGATTTTTGCTTTACAGAGGATACATAGCCCCAGAGTATGCAATGAAAGGTCACTTGACTGAAAAAGCAGATGTGTATAGCTTTGGGATCGTACTTTTGGAGATTGTGAGTGGAAAGAGAAGTGCTAGATTTATTCCTGAGAAGGAATCTGTTCATCTTCTTGAGTGGGTAAACAAGCAGGATTCACCTTCATAGTCTGCACGTCATTAAATTTACTATGTAAGCTTCTAATTAACATTCCTTGTTTCAATGGCAGGCACACATCCTTCATGAGGAGGGAAATCTCCTACAACTCATTGACCCAAGACTCGGGTCAGAATTCTTACCAGAAGAAGCCATGGGGATACTAGCTTTGGCTATCCTCTGCACAAATCCATCTCCTGTTTTAAGACCAAAGATGTCAGCTGTTGTGATGATGATAGAAGGGAAGGAACCTGTTATTCTGGGCGACACCTGTGATCGTGGTAGTTCACCAATAGGCAGTTGGAGGTCTGAAAGTAGTGCAAGCGAAATTGTTCCTATGGCTGGACTATCACTGGATGATTCTTCAATTTATCTCACTGCCAAAGAGGAAAATTTGGTAGTCACTCACAAATAGTGGGAAGAGGAAGTACACTTCTTTTTAACAACTCCGAGACTTAATGTGCTGCTATAAGCTTATAACCGCATTAGATGATGTTGGATTGAGTCTATATCTAGAGATAACCAGATAGCATATCATGGGATATACTAAAAGATGAAGCAAACTTGATGTATCTAAAAATACTTGGAATAATGCAAACTAGGATTTGAATGAGGAAGAACTCTATATTAGAACAATGATTTCGAACAAAATGCTAAAGGGTTGAACTAGCCTCTAATAGAGATCGGATTGCCAAATACAGAAGAGCATGGCTATTGGGACCCAACAACACGCTATGTGCCCTGTTTCAAGGAAAATTTTGGAGGTTTTTATTAGTCCACTCTCAGGGGTGTTAAAGCAAGCTTGAAAGCTCAACTCTACTCACATTTAAGTTAGCTCAACTTGTATTTGAACTTGGACTCAAAGTTAGTTAAGCCAAGCTCAAACTTACCTGTGTTCAACTCAATTTGGCTTGAAACTTTGATAAAAACTTAAACTCACATCATGTATATTATTTTTTTAAATATATACATGCATATATTACACATTATATATAACTTTCATGTCTCCTAAGTTTTAACTCTTTCCATAAAATATATCATGTTTACTTTTTTCATGTACTACATGAAGGCCTTTTGTTAGAGGAAATATATAATGTCTCATTAGTTCTAGAACTATTTTTTTTAGAAAACTTTACTCTTCTATCTTGTATTAATAGTTTAAATTAGAAAATCAAAATCAACTAAGACTAGTTATTTAGTTTTCTAATCCTAACACATTGGACCGTTGTCTGACAATGTTTGTATTAGTGACTTTTCTCATAAAACCTTTGGGTCACCAATTACAAAACCAAGCAATGATCATAAGGTAAAGTAGCTCGACTCGAACTTGATTCAAGCTCAAAATTGAAATTTCCAGCTCAAGCCTGTACAGTCTAAAGCTCGTTGACACTCGTCTCGTTAACACCCCTACTACACCCCCCTTATCCCCTGTGGATGCTTTCATGACTCTAACTTAACAAAAATAAAAAGGACCCTCTTCCTTCTCCCTCTTCTTCTCTTGTACTTGCCTTATGCAAAGTCCTCATTGAGCACTGCTACAATTGACGGGGATGATCTTCTTTGGGTAGAAATCATTTCTTGAGTGGACTTTCTAATGGAATGATGATTTCTGTGTGAAATACAAATTTGTTTAGTAGTGGAAAACCACCGTCCATTAGTAAACAATACATAGATACTCACGCATGCAGCACAAGTACACACATAGACACACACACACAGTGTATATATATATATATATAGGTAAGCTCAAGTCAACATGATAAGAGTTCACCAGGTTGATTTTTCAAAATATAGATTTTACCAAGATTTTATTAAGGGTGGGACCAAAGAAAATAAAAAGAGCATCATAAAAAAATAGTGGGCCATAAGTTTTAGGCTTGCAATCTCACCGTAAAAACAATAGTTGAGATTACATTTTATAAATTAGATCTTTAGAGTTGTAAGATAGGTGTGAAACCAATTAGGATCTAAAGATCTTATTTGAATATGTGAGTCTACTAAATTTGGGATTATTTCAATATGTGAGGCTCATTTATTTAACCATGTCAATTTAAACAATTGATGTGGGCTTAAAACTTTGACCGGCCTTGATGAGAGTAGGTCCCACCTATCAAAATTTGCTTGAAGTGTACTCATCTCATTTCCACATCATTTGCAATCATCCCCCTTTGTCCCATAACATACCCCCATTTGAGGGTGGCCCACAAAAATGACCCTCTAAAAAAATTCAACCTATGAAAGAGTTTCTCAAGTTTCTTGGTACTACCACCTCTCTCTCTTAATATATATATATATATATATATATATAGAGAGAGAGAGAGAGAGAGAAATTATATAGTGAGCCTCTATATCCATGAGTCAGGTGAGCTGCACAAATCCTAACCACCTGATTCTTATTGGGTGCTTTAATTATATAGGAATCGGGCAGCCAAGATTTGTTCGGTTCACCTAGCTCATGGATATAGTGTATCATTTCCGTCTCTCTCTCTCTCTCTCTATATATATATATATATATATATTAATTACATGATCAGTATTTATCTCAAGTTCAACACCCCAGGAGAAGGGCGACGACTTTAATTACCCTCAGTGTCACAACCCAACTCCCCAAATATTTAATGAATACAACAAAATAATTTTTACAAAATTATTACACATAAAACAATTAATTCCAAGGAATCGCAACTCAAGTTTGAAGCACATGACCACTGAGCAATGAGAAATTTTCACATTTATCTTCTATTGATTCTTTGCATACCTGTAAATACAAAATATGCCTAGTGGAGAACCATGTACAAGCTAAAGCACATTAGGTTTGCTTACATCGACACTGGATGATGAGAAACATGCAACCTAAGCTATGCACATGCAACTACATGTGTCAATCAACATGCATGCAATTCATTTACAACCTTCAGTTAAGTGGTCATACAATATGTCATGTCTTGTTATGCATATGTTATAACTTAACCTCATGACATACAATCATAACAAAACTCATGCATAACATATCAAATATATTTTGTCATTTTTCCCATGAACCAACAAAATTATTATTTTTAGATAAATACATATAATTATGAGCTAAACTAACAAGACTAACAACATGTCTTGATTAGAGTAAACAATAAAATTAGACTTGAAGACATTCCGTCCTCTAGCCTTTTCAAGTAATCACACCACGATTACAAAAAAATAAACCATAGATGTTTCCACTTACTTAGAACCCCTGAATCAAGTGTTTGTACAAGAACCGCCCATTTGCTATCAACAGTAGTCTTGAAAGTTAAAAATTCATGCCTCCAAAAAGTATTTAGGAGCCCACTTGGACTATTTTGCTCATTTTTAGGTTGTTGCATGACACAAAATTATTTTCAATTTATTATCTTGTTGCACAACCTAAGTAACATATTCCCACCCCGTGGTATACTATTGTTAGTAGAATACTAGCCAAGTAACTCCCAAATAATCTCAAAATGGTAACCATTACAAACATCAAACAAAAAGTGTACCCATGTTACTTGTTCAAGATGTTTGCTATTACCCATTAACTTATCCCATGTTAATAGTGTATGCATTATGACTTAACGCTTACACAATCATAAGCATATGGATAGGAAAAATCTCATGCTTAGAATAATCATCATATAAACACCACATCAGCATGCATCATCATACATCATTCATATCTTATGCCCCTAAATATAATAACTTGATTCATCATGCAAATTTACACTATGTACCCTTGGAAAGTCACATGCTATTTCCTATTATTGAACTACCCTTCGCATATGTGTTCCATTCCCAAACATTGTTAACATACTCTCATCATATGAAAATAAATTTTAAAAGATGCTGAAATGGAGTGATACATGTTTCGATTTAACCGGGCCAAAGGTATGAACAATTTACCTGTCTTAGCACCATTTGTTACAAACCCTATTTTTGACACTAATCTGAATTCTGATTTTTAGGAAAAATACTATAGAGATCTGATATCAATAAAATTTAGACAACAATAGGTTTATGGAGTCTAGGATCCAAAATTTATTCTAGGGGTTATCTAATTTTAAAAACTATTTAATTCAGACTTTTGGGAAATACTGGGAAGTGTAGAATTCCCTGAATAGTTGAATATAAAGAACACAAATCAGTGCTAAAGACTTTGAATTGGGTAAGGATTTTTATTTTAGATAGAGTACTCAAAATACTTCCCACAAGAAATTTGGGAGCAATCTGACTTGAATTGATCTAAAAAAAATCTCGAAACACAAAGTACTGAAATGAGAATTCTAAACAACATGGACTCTAGAAAACCTAATAAATTGATATTAATAGGTAAAATCCAAAATATATGGACTGAAATTAGACACAATTCTAAGTCCCTATTAATTTTTCTAAGGCAATTGTACAAAGGAAAAATCCTAAAACCTTACTTAGAAGTTGGGTTGCTAACATCTGGAAAAAGACTGAGATTAGAAAAAATCAGTGATTCACCCCTTAAATCTTATTAGAAAGTGCTAAAATTTTACTGAAACGTAGCATAGGGTGTCCTTGGAGTTTCTATGAAAAGCACAATAAGGACCCAAAAAATTCCAGCTTTTCTGAGCGCATAGATTTAACCGAAGCTAAACCATTACACATTAATCTACTTAATCTAATGCCTAGTGACTTTCTTCATTAACACAACCTTTTGAAACTCATAATCAAACCATATGACATCAAGTTTCAGCAATAATTTGTATGAAGATAAGTGTCCTTCGGGTATGTATTGACTTATTTTCGTTATCAAAACAATGCCATGAATTTGTAAAATTTTGAGTCAGTTTATATCAAAAGCTCATATTATGAAGATAAAGCTAAAAGAAGACTTAAATATGTGTTTCATCATATAAAAATATGCACACATATCACATTCACACACTCTAAGGTAAAAGAGACCTTAGAAGAAAGAATTGTGAGAGATGGAGACTTTTTAAATGAAAAAGTCAATTTTTGTTCAGAGCAATCGATTGCTTGATAGCCCTGATCAATTGGCCATGACTGTAGCAGGGTTCTCTAAAATATTATTTTTCTCAATTTGTGTTGGCCACACATATTGTTCACAGACCAACAAGTGGTAGCTAAGGTTATTTGAATATTTTTATGGTTTGATTGTGTTTTTGGTTACCATGTATTCAAAAGCATCCTTCGCTTATCTCTATTTAATTCAAATTTTATTTTGGCTATGAATAATCATGTTTTTTGATGAATCAAAAGTGCTTAAAACAAAATTTTGTGCTATAGAACATGAAAATTCTCAACTTGTGCATGATAAATCTGTGTGTGATGACAAAAACCATGAATTGCTTGAAAACTTTGAAACATTGGAAGATGAATTGAAGATTTTTAATACAAAACTGAAAGAATTTGTTAAAGGTAAGGAAAAACTTAATAAAATACTTTTTGGACAATTTAGAATTGATTAAAATGGTCTAGGGTATGTTGAACATAAGAAGTCTAACTCCTTAGGAGGCACTGTTAAGGCAAGAGAAGATGTTAAAATTGACCTGCTTAGACAAACCACATTGATGGGTAGAAACTTGAGGAATCTTAGTACAAAGGTTTAAAATCTTGGACATAGGGCTCACATACATAATTTACTAAGTAACTCTCATAAGTTTAATGCTCATAATGGTTATCAAAAGAAGGAACGGGTGAATGCAAAAACACTTAGGAAAGAAAAACATGATACGAGCTTATGTGATCTTCAAGAGTTTGTGCAAGAAAAAATAATTTGGGTAAATAAATGGGATGAAAAATGCAATGTAGTGCACATTGCAATAAAAACCCAACATTCTAATATGTGGTACCTAGATAATGGTTCTTTAATAGACATAACTAATGACAAATCAGGTTCACTAACTTGGTAGAGAAATATGATAACAAAATTACCTTTAGAGTTAGGAGTACTATTAAGATAGATAAGATAGACATACTAAGAGTTTTTGGATTGCCTGATTTTGATCATGCTTTCTATGTAAGTGGTTTGAAAACTAATCTTTTAAGCATTAATTAAATTTATGATTCTGAGTTTGTTGTGAAGTTTACTAAGAAAACATACTTTATTATTGATAAATCTGGAATTACTTGTGTTAAAGATTTGAGAGCTCATGGTAATTGTTATTTACTTGATTTTGTTTACTTTACAAACTTGTCCTTCCTTGATAATATTTTTTGGTGGTATCACAGGTTAGGACATGTTAACTTTAGAGATATAACAAAAATAACACAGAATAAGATCATTAGAGTTACTTCAATTTTGAAAACCCCTGAAAAATATTATATATTGTGCTTAACAAAAGGGTAAATAATTAAAATATCAACATAAAAAGTTGAAACATATAAGAAATGATAGACCCTTAGAATTAATATGCATGGACCTAATGGGACTAATGCAAACAACTAGTTTTGGTGGTAAAAAGTACATCTTAATGATGGTAGATGATTTATCAAGATTCACTTTGGTACATTTCCTAAGAGAAAAGTTAGATTCTTTTGAAACATTAAAAACCATTGCTCTTACCATACAAAATAAGTGTGTTAAAAACATCAAAACTATTAGAAGTGACAGAGTAGGTGAATTTATAGACTTTAGGTTTAAAGAGTTTTGTAAAAAAATTGGAATTGACCATGAGTTTTTAGTCTCTAAAACCCCACAAGAAAATGAAATTCTTGAAAGGAAGAATTAGACTATTTTGGAAATGGCTAAGGTGATGCTAAATGAGAAGAAGTTAGCTAAACACTTTTGGGTAGAAGCTGTTAACAATGCTACATATACCCTTAATAGAGTTTGAGTCGTGGCATAGGGCAAACACATTATGACTTATAGAGAGGTAATAAACCTACTATAAAACACTTTATAGAGTTTTTGGAAGTCCTCGTCACATCTTGAGCTGATTTGTATTTGCCACATATATTGATTGCAAACCACCATAATTATCATTGTATTTGATTTAAACACTACCCTAGCACCATGAGAACAAACATATACTTAAAAAATCATGGCTTTTACTATAGTCTAAAATCCTAAAACAAGTGAGAGTATTAAAATTCATTCAATAATTAATGGATCACCACATTACTCTTATAACTAGTACTTAAATTAAAGTAAGAATTATTAGATATGACCTCTTTTTGTGCAGGAATTTTATATAGTAGAAACAAAAATAAGTTTTATGCGCTTAATTCATATGAATCTATCAATCAATCAACTATAAAATCATGTAAGCATCACACAACGATTTACATTGGAAAACCCAACTTAGGTAAATAATCATGGCTAGCCAACCTAACTAAATCAATGCGCTAGACAAAAGATCTTACAAGACCTAGAACAACCAACCTTGACTCAACACAAATGAAAAGCCCTTTTTTTATTCAGTCCTCCTTTGTTGGCTTTTTTCTCCCTCGAACCCCTAAAACTTTTCCCTTTTCGTGTTCCACCTTCGTCTTCTTTTACATGCTCAATCAAAGACTTCTTCTTTGGTTGTTGATCTCCCTTTGAGCTTCTTCAATCACTCCTTGATAAATATCTCCTCAGCAAGTCCTCTAATTGGGTGTGATGTGTTGTGCAATCTATCTTTTTTAATTCATGTAAATAAAAGATCTCTCACCCTTAATAATTTTCTCACAAATCTTTCATGATTGAGGACAATACTTGGCTCTCAAAGGTCTAACTTTTTCTCCTAAAATTCTATTTTCCTCTCTTCAATTTTGTCCTTGCCTAGACCTTTTATAGAGTCACAAAATGGCTATAGTTAAAAGAACCCAAGTTGGAAAGAACTCTATTATGAAATCCTAAACTAGGTAATTATTTCATTAACTGATCAATTATTTCCTAAGGCAATCAATCGTTCAACTTTTCTATTTGAATGAAACTCAGAGAAATCAATCTTTCTCTCAAGCGATTGATGGTTCTATTCCTTGGTTAGAAAATGTCGAAACTGAGCCATTTAAGGATCGATATATTCATCAGTGTGTTCACAACCAATTACTCTATGATGAAATATTTTGTAATTTTTCACCTTGATCTGTTTCGCCAAACTCCCAAAATGACTCCCTTAGATTATTTCAATCAAATTCTAAGTGATTTTTGTACATGAATATGTGAAAATATTCATTTGAAGTATGACACTTAGAATAGTCTTCAATCTTGAAACCTTAGAACATGTGTGCTCATGTTTTTCAAGTCCTTCAATTCCAAAAGTGACTCAATCACAACACTAATATAATCAAATCTTAAGACTAATAGTGTACATGGTGTTTTGTTCATCGAAAACTACCAATTTACAACACATATGCCCCATGTGTTTTTTCAACATGTATTCTAATTAATCACCCATGAATCAATTCAAGCAATATCAAAGCATGTAAACATCCTAGATTTAACACAAAATAGCGGTATGCAAGTAGTCCTACCTCTTTGATGATGAAAACTCCTCCCAATAAAGCATCTATCCCTTCTTGTAATATCCCCGATTTTTTGGTAATTTTTCGGTAATTTTTTTTGCATATTTTTGTAATTTTCTGCAATATTATGTAGTTTTTACTCGTATATTCAATAAATAATTTTATGCTTTGGTGTGTCCGTATTCATAATATTTGTGACCATAAGAGTAAGGAGCAATACTTAGTCGCAAGTGATGGGCCTCGACGCATCCCACAAATTTTTGGCACAAAAATCGGATGAGAGGCGGGTTAACAGAAACGAAAAGAAGGGAAGAGATGAAAAAAAAAAGTATAAAACGGATTCACGCCCGACCCGCATTTAGAACAGTGAACCTCCCTTCACTGTGTGAGGCTGGAGGCTCCGCGGCCGGCTTTCGCCCAGCCGGCCACAGTCTGGCGCCACCGCCTCCCTGGCCTAGCCCTACCGGAAACCGCCGCCCCTCTCCCTCTTTCCTATTTTCGGCCCGATGTCAATTTTTGAGAAAATTCCGCTCAATCCGCCGTCATCTTCACTTGCATGGACACCTCCCCGCCGCCATAGCTCCGCCCCGGCCACTGTGACTTCCAGCCACTGCCGTCCCGGCCTCCTTGCCACCGTGAGGTAAAAACCACCCCGCCTCTGTTTTTTGATTTTCTGTTCACTGCGACCTGCGGCTGTGCCGCTGGTCACCGACTGCTGCCACCGGGCCTCTAGCTCTCTTCTGGCCCGACAATGACAAGACCACCACCCCCAAACCAGACTGCCGTCTCCCTGGCTAGCCACCTCTCCTTCCGCCGTTTTTCGATCTAGATGGGCAGTGTTTTGTTTTGTTGTTGGGTGTTGCGGCCGCCGGCTGTGTCGCCGGTGGCCTGCCACAGCGACCGGCCTTTGGCCTTCCCCCCATTCCAGCGATGGTGAGGCTGCCGCCCTGGTCGCCGCCTCCTTTAGCCCCCTCTGCAATATTTGAAACGGGATAAAAATTCCCTTTTTCTGTTCCAGTGTGTTGTGCCACTGGTCTTTGGCCGTTGGCCTTCTCTCGGACCCCGGTCCGGCACCCTTCCTTTCGCTATTTTCAGATCAGACAGATCGTGTTTGTTTCCCTTTTGTTTTCTATGGTTGTGAATAGTAGGAGGACCTCCTGCTCACCATTGCTAGCTCCGCCTCGGGCCGACGATGACCTCTAGCGTCATTCTCCTCTCTTCGGCCCCATTGCTCCGTTCAGTCTGAGACAGTTTCAGTCTAGTGGTGTCGATTCACCACCGTTAGACTTCAAACAAACACTGATCGGTGTCCATCCAGCTCGCAGCAGTTTGTGATTATTGAATCACCGCCGTATTTGAAGTTCAGCCTCTGGCCCCATTGGCCATTCAAAGCCCTATGATGTGTGTCTGTGCCCCATCACGGTACATTGTCACCCCGGTTAAATCGGGTCTCTTTGTTTCTCTTACCAGGTGTTTTGTTGCTTGACATCGGCTAGTAGACAACTACGAATGTTGGTTTGACCAATATCAACAAGGGGCCCAGCTTCCGACCTCCTCTGCACGTCTTCTGCACACAGCAGATGCCCCTAAACTTTAGGGTACGTCTCTGATTACTGCTAATGGGTCCCGCCCCAACCAAGCCAACGTGTCCAGCTTGGGATTTCGTGAACTTGGGCTATAGGTCCAACCAACATGGGCTCTGCCCCAGCCCAGTGATGGCTAGGGCCAGCACTTTTGGCCCGAATTTACCTTTGCACCCCACTTTTGTTATGCATGATCCAAAACCTATGGGAAAGAGTTCCCGAATTTTGTTTCTTCCAAGGGGAAGTAAAATTGTTAGTCATTAGACTCAGTCCATCGAAGGCTAGACCGATGTTGTGGCCATACCCTCCACTGTAAGCTGTGCTTGATGCATGATTGTCCGTACAATGAGTTGGTTGTGGGTAGCATTTAGAAATGGCGCCGCCTTTGTCGACCTCTTACACCAGGCCTTAGTGCCTTAACGTATGTTTAGGAAACATCTCCACCACTAGGCAATATGGCCGTTAAAGCCCTCCGCCACCTTGTGAGGCTTCGATGATGTAGAATTGCTGCCATTGGATGTGGCCCGCTGTCCATTTTCATGTTTTGTCGCCAATAAAGTGTTTTAAACCGTTGGCCGACCTCCAATCAGCCAGCCCCATTATGTGGTCGCTTTTGCCATTTCTAGTGGCACGACCTTGTGTCCTGCCGCCTTAGTGCGTCCAAACCTTTGGCTTCGAGTGAAATTAATCTAACTTTATCGAGATTAATTTCAGCATCTTTGAAAATCCTTGGGACACAATAACTCTCTTAGTGCGATGCTTTTGACCGCCTATTCCGCTATCGACGCCACCACCGTCGTTTGCTCACCATCAAACTCCTATGGATTACGAGGTAGGGGACTTTGAACTCGTAATTTCATTATATCTTGCTTTGATTGTGTAGTAGCATGCTAGGAGTTATAATTTAATGTTTTGCATGATTATGCCGTTTATATAAGCATGTTGTATGTATGTGATTTGTGCATATGTTAGTGAAGACTAAGGGCACGTAGTAAGTTGCTATGAATCGTGTGTATGTGACCAGAGCGTGTGATCTTTGTTGTGGGCTGGTGGTATGTGATTGATGGGCACGTGTAAAAGTGTTTGATTGTAAGTTTGGTGAAGGAGCACTTTGTGGGCTATGATGTGGAAACTATGATTGTATGTCGGGCGAGGAAAGAGGTAAGATTGACAGGTTAAGGTTGGATTTGATGAGATTGAAGAATTAGTTTGGATTGAGTCGGCTGGTACGTCGGAGCATTGAGTAGAAGAAGTAAGCAATGTAAGGATTTAAAAGACTTAAGGTTTTGAACATCTTGGGGGATCGTGAGTTAGTAAGAGATAACAACATAATTGTACATGCATAATATATGCAATATGAATTGTAATGAAAGAATAATGAGTAAGGAATTAGTAAGGGTTTGATGACAGGACTTAGGTCAAAAAGGGTCTCATTTGAGGAGTTTGAGTAAGAATATTCAGTTTTAAGGCGGATGGTGTAAGTTGTAAGGCCGTAAGTGTATGATGGTAAGATTATCAGTATGAAATTCAAGTTTAAGTAAGGCTATGCAAAGATCGGTAAGGTTGTACGCCGGCAGTCCCAAACAAACAAAACAAAGGGGTGTCCAGACCGAGCAGAGGAAGGATGGAGGGCGAGGAGGAGGAACCGGGCATGGTGGGGTGGCCCATCACTATCGCCGGACCAAGGTGAGTCAGGCCAAGTGTGGCCGAGCCGTCCAACGGTGGCTGAAGGCAGCCGGCGAGCTCGATCAAAGCGGTGGAAAAATAGGGCAAAACCACGATTGGAAGGGGGGGAAATGGAGTGGGGCAGCGGAGGAGACCAAGTGGGGCTGGGAGAGACATCCCCCCACCGTTGCCGGCCCAAGACAGGGCCGGACGGAGGTCCGGTCAACCGTGGCTTGCCACCGACAGCCACTATTTCACCCAAACGAACACTGCCGGAAACATAGGGCAGAGGGGAGAAAAGGGGGCAGCGGCATAGCAGAGGCCCATGGGCCCGGGAGGGGTGGCCTCCCGCTGAGATTGTGTAGAGCAACTTTTAATGTAATTGGGCGTTGACAGGGGAAAGATTCTCGAGGTACTGAAGAACTGGCCTGAGAAGACTATTCAAGTAATTGTTGTTACTGATGGTGAACGGATTTTGGGTCTTGGAGATCTTGGCTGCCAGGTATATTCATTCTTGTCTTTAGAAGGTGTTGCACCTGGAGTGTGAGATTAAATGGAGAATAAGTCGTCCTTCTAGTTTATGTATTAAATATCTGTATTTTGAAATTTTGAAGGGGATGGGAATACCTGTTGGAAAGCTTGCTCTTTATACAGCACTTGGAGGTCTTAGGCCTTCTTCTGTGAGTCATGCTCTAGAACTTTTCGTTAGTTTAATGAACGCAAGTGCTTTCGTTTTTTGCCATTTTGCAATGGAGTCATGAAAATAGTAATTTTGTAATTTCTCGCAGTGCTTGCCCATTACAATTGATGTGGGAACTAACAACGAAAAGCTGTTAAATGATGAGTTCTATATAGGATTGAGGCAGAAGCAGGCAACTGGGCAGGTTTTATACCAGAATTATTCATCGATTGTTATCAGTTAATATATGTTTTCCATACTCTAACAGTTTCAATTTTTGCTTACATAGGAATACTCTGAGCTTCTCCATGAATTCATGTCCGCTGTTAAGCAGAACTATGGGAAGAAAGTCCTTATACAGGTTAGTAATTAGTATATGGTGCTGAGATGTATAGCTAATATGATCCTTGATTCAAACGTCTAAAGTTGTTTTCACCTTGATTTACAGTTTGAGGATTTTGCAAACCATAACGCTTTTGAGCTGCTTGCAAAATATGGTACCTCACACCTTGTCTTCAATGATGATATACAGGTGATTGTACTCAGCTCTTTCTCTTGACATAAATAACAAGATAGTGTGATGTCTCTTTGTAGTAGCAGCAGCTGGAATTACACTGCAATATGTCCATTCCCTGTTTGTACTATCTTGCTAAGTTTGTTATATATGTATTGCAGGGGACTGCCTCAGTTGTTCTTGCAGGGCTTGTTGCAGCATTGAAATTACTCCGTGGGACTTTACCTGAGCAAACTTTCTTATTCCTTGGGGCTGGCGAGGTAAACTAATATTGCCAATGTTGAATTGCTTTAGTTTCCCAAAGTTGCCTTTTGTGCAATTAGATGGCTAAGTTTTGCTTAGTTTTATTTTGTGAATGGTCACATGCCACATCTTCTTCCTTCTCTTTCTTTTGTTTCTCGGGGTCCAAGGGGCTTGTTCTCATTCTCATGCTTAGTTGCATTGTTATAATTTGTTACACTGAATGCAAACGAATGTGGTCCATACGCTTAAGGAGTTTTCATATCGCAGGCTGGGACGGGTATAGCAGAACTCATAGCCCTCGAGATGTCAAAACAGGTACCTGAGTTTTATTTTTTGGTAAATCTATGTATTCATTTTCCAACGTTTGTTAGGTCTTTCTAGGAAGCAATTTTATTGCATTCTTATTTATTGATTATACCATCCAGACAAAGGCCCCTGTGGGAGAAAGCCGCAAGAAAATTTGGCTTGTGGACTCCAAGGTAATGCGTTATTTGCATGCTTTCTTATCTGTATTATATTATCTAGTTCATTAGCTTAATGATCCGTTTGTGTTACATTTCTTTGTTATTGAACTGAGTAATACTGACTTACTTTGCAGGGATTGATTGTTAGCTCACGCAAAGAATCTCTTCAACACTTTAAGAAGCCATGGGCCCATGACCATGAACCTGTGAAGAATCTCTTGGATGCTGTCAAGGTATGAATGAAGAAGCTGAACATATTTAGATATGCATTTATACATATGTTTCTTTGCTGTGTAGCATCATATTTTTTTCCCTTTAGGTGTTGTGTATTCCCAGTTTCTTTCTTTCTTGCTTTCTTTTTTTCCAGTTGAGTAGGCTATGTCTCTTATTAAAAAAAATGAGTAGCCTCTGTCTTTGTTTATTGGTGAATGGCATGCCCATTTTACAGGCGATCAAGCCGACTGTGTTGATCGGATCATCTGGTGTTGGGAAGACGTTCACAAAAGAGGTTATTGAAGCCATGACCTCCTTTAACGAGGTAACCTCACTCACACTCTCTCTCCCTTCCTCTCTCTCTTTCACACACACGTGTGCATGACACTCACTTTGGTACAATTGTTGTAATGCAGAAACCACTTATCATGGCTCTTTCAAACCCAACTTCATAATCAGAGTGCACAGCTGAAGAAGCTTACACATGGAGTAATGTATGAATTTTTTTCTGTGTATCATGTTGGGTATATGATACTGCAACCAACATATAATAACTTCGTTTCTTTTTAAATATTTGATAGGGTCGTGCAATCTTTGCTAGCGGCAGCCCATTTGATCCTGTCGAGTTAGATGGGAAGACGTTTATTCCAGGCCAGGTTGGCTTTAGTTTTCTTTCAATTTGGATGTCTGTGATTCTGAGTCAAAAGCTGGTCCTCACATGTCTTATGTCTGGTTTAGGCAAATATTGCATACATCTTCCCCGGTTTTGGTTTGGGCTTGGAAATTTCTGGAGCCATCCGTGTCCATGATGACATGCTTCTTGCAGCCTGTAAGTATTTCAATGTTGAAGTGAAAAATCACGAAAATGTGAAGCTAAAACTGTGCTAGTGTAGTGCTTTCGTTTTTCTGTTGGGTATGTGCACAGCATCTGGTTTACTTTTTGTATATATGCATAGTCCTATATTAATAGCTCCATTTAGTCTTTTAAAATGAACTAATTTTATTTATTTTGAAAATCAATTGGAGCCGGAGGGAGTATATTATTTAATCACTGTTTAACTTTTTTTTTTCTTTACTTCTCAAAACAGCGGAAGCTTTGGCTGGACAGGTGACACAAGAGACCTTAGACAAGGGGATGATTTATCCCCCATTCTCCAACATCAGAAAGATATCAGCTCATATTGCTGCAAATGTTGCTGCCAAAGCGTACGAGCTTGGTGAGTATCCGGATCCAGCTCTTTATTTCTTTCCGTAAAATGCACAAGAAGCGTTCATCTTAATTGTTTGAATTTATTTATAGGTGTGGCAACTCGGCTTCCACGACCGAAGGATCTGGTAAAATACGCGGAGAGTTGCATGTACAGCCCCGCCTACCGTAATTACCGCTAGATACCTTTCCAGAGTTTTGTAGCTGTTCGGCTTGCGCTTTTGCTACTCAGTGGCGGTCTTTGCAGTCTTCGGTTGTAACACGTACAAGCAACTTAATAGTTCTCCCCGTCATGAAAGCTTCAGTTGCATGCGACTTTCCTTTTTTGATTTGTTGTATTGGAATGCTTACGAGTCCTCTGCAGTTGTTTTTCATTTTCGTTTATCCTCTTTACCGCTATGTTTGTTTTAAAATAAGCAGAGATTGTTAAAGCTTACATTTGCCCCTAGCCTTCTTTCTCCCCGTCCATGGACGTACACACACCTAGCACGCAAATGACAACTCTTGGGTTCGCGGTCTTCACAAGTTTTCCCTCATGAACTTTCCATTTCGCTGGAGCAATGGTAAATACAACTGGTGTATACTGAATTACGAAGAGAATATTTGTTTGTAATATTATTATGTGTTTGTATGCACCCTAATAATCTTTTTAATACCTTATTTTTTTCATAAATTTATAGGGTTTATGGGGCTATTTGGGTGAAGGGGATTATTGATGCTTTATATTAATATTTAAAAAAAAATTGTGTAAATGCATTTGATAAGGAAAAAATTGTACTCAGACTAGGTTTTCTTTGCACCCGAGCCTGCAGTCCGATTGAGGGTAGGTGGACTGCCCCACCCTAGTAAATTAAGGCTTTCTGAACATTGTTGGGAAGAGGGGGAGAGTGAGAATGGTCACAACTCATCACAAGTGCATGTTTGTGCAAGCACCCTCTTTTGAAGAATTAACCAAAGTACTCTTAGTTTAGCGATATGCCTATTATGTAACTTATTTTTTATTATTTACTAAAATAGGATTCGAATTGTGCCAACTTTCAAATATGTGACATGAGAGGACGAGGTTACCCTATACACTTATAAACCTTCATCGACCTCTTACGAGAAACACAACTAAAAGAAAATATCAAGCCCAGTCTCCTTCTCTATATAGCTTCTACCTCTCAGGCTGCATCCTCCTCCCCAGTGACATCCTCTTCCCCTATGACATTTGTCTATGCATAGGGCTTGGTTTAGTACTTCATTGTCATTTCTACTCCTTTTCTCTACTTAATCTAGGTAGTCTACTTACTCGTTTGAAGATTAAGTGGCTATTGTGGACAACAAATTAAAAATTAGTTTGATGCTATTTAAAAATCTCATTTTTTTAATTTATAAGCTCCAGATGAATCTATAAACATCACCAACTACTTAAAAAGAAGAATGAATTTTATTTTTTACTTAATTCTAAGCTACAAAACTGAAAAAAAAAATGAAAAATTTTAAGACTGAAAGTGCAAAATTGCAAAAGTCCACCTCTTCCTCCCCCTCTACCCTCTCAAGTGCCTCATCCTTATTCTATGTTTCCTCTTATGCCTCCTCCTTACAAAAACTAAAAATTGAAATCCTTAAAACTGACAGTGTAACATCCCTTATTTTCTACAATTTTTTGTTATTTTTTACTTATTTTTTGATGGAGAAATTAGACACTTTGGTGTATTTATTTAGATATTCGTACCCGTAGAATCGGGTGTGGAACTTGGGCTAGACACGCCAAAAAAGCTTTCAGCACTCAAAAAGAAAGAAAAATGAAGGTCAGTCGACCTCGTCCTAGTGATGGTTGGGCTGCCTTCCCAACCCAGCTTCCTGCTGCCTAGCTTGTTCTTTGCCTGGTCTAGAAAGCACTAAAAAAACCCTCACTTCCAACTCCCTTCCATCTCCCTTGTGCACCACACCGCCAGCGGAATTCGGCTCCCATCGCTAAATTTTGCTCTGCCTTGGCTACACGACAACAGAACCAGCCCCTTAGGCAGTTTTCTGCCTAGACCAAATATTCTCACCTTCTCTTTGTGTTGCTTCTTTGGCATGCTGCCTCTGCCTTTGGACAGATCCTGCTATGCCCGGCTGCCATAGCCCCGGCTGAGCTGGCCAGAGCTGTCAAAACCCACTCTGCACTCCTCTCCTTCGTCCCTAACTCCCTTGTTTTTCCAATTTTCCCTGCCAGATGCTCCAAGTGTGTTTTGGTCATAGACACCGTCCATCCAGCAACTGTGGGCTCTGCCCCGGTTTGACCACATTAGGAATGGGAGGGTAGCAACCTCCAATAGTCTCCACCCCTTTTCCCCTCTTTTCGACAGGCCAAGTCCACCCAAAACACCCTACTCTCTGTTTTGCAATGACCACCGTAAGCTGTTGTCCTTTGGCCTCTATCTAGCATTCGTTTGGTTCATTTTGGCTCGATGACTTCCCCACTAGCCTCTGGCCGGCCTTGGGTTGGTCCTGCTCCACTTTTGCTCGACCCTAAACCTTTCCCCTAGCCTTTACCATGCAAGATACACAACCGCCCACACAAATTGTTTTGGTTGTAAGTGGTGATTGGTGATGTTGCTTCTTTGGTCGGCCACTACCTCCTAGCCCTAGCTCTGTCTCCTTTTTTGGGCTTTACGTTACCACCGTCTAGCCCCTCTTCCCCTAGGATTACCCCTTTTGGCAGCGTGTGCATGTGGCCACACATATGCTGCTTGACCGTCGGCTAACACCACCACTGACTAGATTTGATCACTAGAGCCCTTCTCCATCTCTCCTCCATCCTCAAACTCATGCCTACACCCTCCACCCCTTTTGTGGGCCATTGACGATGCAAAATTGCTATCGTTGGGTGTTGTTCATGGTCGATTTTGATGTGTTATAGCCGACCGAGTGCTTCTTAGCCATCGGTTAACCTTTGTTTAGCTCATCCTTGATTTCCGATTGAATTTGCCACTTCTTGTTGGCATGACCTTGCTCCTAGCCGCCTTTGAGTATTGCCAAGGACCTCAATTTCTCTACCTAGAGTGCAGTTAAACCTTCCAGTCTTGCCGAGATTACTTCAAGTGTTCCCTAAACCCTTAAGATAGTAGCTCTCTCAATTAGATGATGCATTTGGCCATCAACTTCACTACTGATGCCGCCACCATTGTATGTTTGCCATCAAACTTGTATAATACAAGGTAGGGACTTTGAACTCGTAATTTTATGATAGCATGCTTTAAATGTTTAATAGCTTGCTAAGATTATATGATTCAATTGCATGTTAAGAGGGAAATATAATAAAATATAGTATGTTTAATCATGCATATGATGTGCACGTAAGCCTTGAGTATATGTTATGTATGTGGAATTTGTGTATGCTAGTGATAGGTAGTGAGTATGTTGGTAAGCTACATATTGAATTGTTGGTATGTGATGCGTAAGTATGATGGGTATATGCATGTATGAAGGATACGAGTATGTGTGATGGGTGATAAGTTGTGTTAGAGGGTTTGGCATGGTTTTCGATGTGAATCAATATCAGGATGACAAATGTTGGAGGGTGTATAAGTGATGGGGAAGGGTTGGTTGGGATTGGACTAGTTTGGATTGGGTGGAGTGTTGGAGAAATGATAAGAAGGCTTGGGGGTTTAGGGAGTAAGCAAATATAATGTTTGGAGCTAGTATGGGGAATTGCTAGTTAGTAAGTTTCACAACATAATTGTAAACACATAATGTGCATACTATGAATTGGAATGTAATAACAATAAGTTAGATTCTAGTAAGAATTTGATGTCTGAGGTTGGATCAAGTGGGCTTAGTTTGATGATTTTTTAGTAAGAGGATTTGATAATAAGGTGGATGACATAGAACGTAAGGATATGTTATGTGGTGAATTATAGATATGAGAAGGATGAGTTGAGAAAAGTATGCTGCCTTGATGGACTGGAGTTTCGGAACAGACTCAACTTCGGATCAGTTAGAGGAAGACTATAAGACTGAAGGATCCATTAACATAATTGTACATACATAATTTAATTAAATCAAACTTAATTTGTAAGTAAAACTAATATGGTAACGTTGTGAGTTTGAGACCTGAGGGTTTCGATGGATTTATTTTCTGTGTTTATGCGAACCAATAATTAGTCGATTGTGTGTTTTCTATGTCTAGCGGTGGTGTTATCTTGTGGGATGTTATCTTCGTCATGTATTTAAGCTCAGATATCTGATGCTCTATTGAGAGCATTGCATGCTTTGTTAGTCTTGTCCTTGTGCTCTATTGAGAGCACCAAGACAAGATGTTTGATGCTCTATTGAGAGCACTGTAAGTTTCTGCCCTTAGTCGGAACTGTATGAGTTTATGCCTATAGATGACACTGTATGAGTTTTTGCCTAGAAATGACAGTGTATGATTCTACCCATATGTGGCAATGTAAGATTTCTACCCAAAAAAGGCATTGTATGTTTTCTGCCCTTAGTTGACACTGTATGGCCCCTAGAGTGTGGGCATTTGCGTACTCCGGTAAGTAGTATAATAGATCTACTCTTACATGTTTAATTTTGTACCCCATGAGCATAGGTATGCCTTGTCTTCAAAAAAGTTTATGACATCTAGTTTCTCCTTAGAGGTTAAAGTGATGCCCCAATAACATTCATTTCCTTTGATACTAGAGCTTATTAGTTTATAATGAGCTCTAGTTATCAAGAGTTTGATTATACAAGTATGTGTATGACTCTAAGAGTAAGTTTGTAAAATTCTGAGTAATAATTAGTTAGTAAAATTGTGAGTAAGAGTAAGTTTGGAAGATTGTAAGTGTAACTTTTTAGCATGATTATAAGTGTAAGTTTCATAGTAAAAACTTCTGAGCAATATTGTAAATGTATGGATTTTAGTATGATGGTATGAGTAAGACAATATGCATAAGATGTGTGGTAAGATGACTTTGTGTGGGAGCATATATACATTATGTATTATAAGATTATGCTTTGTTATGTCGGCTTCTTGTGAAAATTGCATGAATGAATCAATGTATGGACTTACAGAGTTCACTGATTAGAACTCTGTTAATGAGTATTTTCTACTAAGTATGAAAATATTTATTTTTCTTTTTATTAACATTGTATGTTAAGGAGGCTTTTGTAGGTCTTTGATCGAAAGCTCCTTGGACTGGATGCTTGCGTTCCTTTGTGGATTGTTTTAGTGAGTTCTTTTTATGTCTTTGACTCATTGTGAGTCTCTTTTAGTTGCCATGACCTGATATATTGGATAAGATGAGGGTTGTTTATGTGTGTTAAGACTTGTATATTGGATATAACTTTAGACTATTTGTGGAATTGAACTCATAGATGTCTGAGATGTATTTATGATTAAGCCTATGACCATGACAAATTATTTTATGTATTTAGTTTCCGATCAATGCATGAGAATGTTTAGTTTGGCCATAAAATGATTTACAAAATTTTATATGGGGAAATGGATGCTCGGGGATTTCAATTTATATAAATTATTTTCACAGATTTCGTTATTTTCCCGATTTACAATAGTTATAATGCAAAAAAGAAAAGTGAATTTTACAGAGAATATTCATAAAAATATCTGGTGTTATAGTCAAATGTTCTCAACTCTAAAGGTTCTGCAAGAAATGAGGAGTATATTATTGTTTTTGATTGATGAGTATATTCTTCATTAAGGTTTGAGATTTGTGGTTGTTGCAGTACAACGTCCCTCTGAACAAAACTTGAAATTTGGGAAACTTGAATACTAAAGAACATGAAAATGGAAAACTATCATGTACTCGAAAACATGATAATCACTTTGCACTATTCTAAGAACTTAGTATTGTACTATTGGCTAAATGAACAACTCTTTTAGTCACATGACATGGTTGTTACAGTGAGCAGGTGCTAGCACAAGAGGGGGATAGTGAGTCACTACTAGTTGTTGCTACTCATCGTCTCCCTCTTGTGATGTCGGCCTCTCACCGTAACAACTATGTTGTGTGACCAAATAAACGATAAAAGAGTTATTCGTGTGTCTGATATTATAATACCAAGTTATTAGATAGTGTACTATGACTATCGTGTTTTAAAGTACACAATAAAATTCTAGTTATCCATATTTCAAGTTTTGTACAGTGGGAGAGTTACATCGTAGCAATGACAAATCTAAAACCTTGGTGAAGAATATGCTTCTCAATCTAAGAATAATAATATACCTGTCATTCCTTGTAGAACTGTCATCATAAAATTAAGATCTTCACTTTTCTTCTACCATAATCTCTTCTTCCTCAAAACTAGCCACTAAGCAATTTATTGGACCACCCGGATCCAGAGGAGAAGAAGAAACAACTATGAAGACCAAAACTAAACCCAACCCTAAACCCTCATAAACAGACATGAAGAGGAGAGGGCTGTGGTGGAGGAAGATGCCATTGAGGAAGATGATGTCACTAGAGAGGATAATGTCATCAGGGAGGAGGACATTGTCAGGCAGGTAGGGGCAACATAGACGAACAGAGATTTTTAGAAGTTGGCATGTGCTGGAGTAAATAGTAGAAACTAGGTTACATAATGAGTATATCACTAAACTAGTAATCTAGGTTAGTCAATTCCTCTTAAATAAATTTTATGACAAATATATAGATGATGTCACTAGAGAGGATAACGTCGTCAAGGAGGAGGACATTGTCAGGCAGGTAGGGGCAACATAGATGAACGGAGATTTTTAGAAGTTGGCGTGTGCTGGAGTAAATAGTAGAAACTAGGTTACATAATGAGTATATCACTAAACTAGTAATCTAGGTTAGTCAACTCCTCTTAACTAAATTTTATGACAAATATATATAAAAAGGGGAAAAACATCCCATATTAATTGTTCATATCTTAATGCACACCTTGCTTGCATTAAAATTTAAAGCTTGTCATCACTTCGAGAAAATATTCGGAACAAAAAACTTACAATAATACAACACCCCATTCTCCGAAAATTGAGGAAGAAGAGGAGATCTATTAAGAGAAAGATTTATCCTAGAAAAAAATCTTAACAGTTACATCACATCACAAACTACAAGAAAGTTACCCTTTTTCATGGGGATTTACCCATCACAGAGATGCACAGATGAAGAGGATGAACATCATATAAGATTGGATGTCATTTGGGTTCATCTCCGTTTTCGTGAAACTAATCCTCAAGCAAGGCAGCCAAGTCATCGAATGGTTTGCCTGAATAATAGAATGGTAAGCATTACTCATTTGAAAGGGTCTCACGGTGATCTAATATCTTTTCAAGAAAATGACGTGAGAACCAGGGGTGAAGATATAAAGAGATCTTTCTATATCGGCATACAAATTGATAAAATCATAGGCAAATTCCTGAATTACCGGTTAAGAATGTGGAGAAGAGCCAAAATAAAATGGTTCCACCTACTCAAAACTAAGAGGGGGTGTCACCTACTACTCAAATCCCGGTTTTTGCAAGAGGTTTTAGAAATAAGACATATAATATGGAATAATTATTTTTAATTTCAGATAATTAAATTAATATTCCCTCCATCCCATATTAATAGCTTCATTTGACAAATAAATTTATTCTATATAAATAATTCTATTTTATTTTATTTAAATAATTGAGTACTTAAAAAAGAAGTATTTTTTCGAAATAGGTTTCACTCTTTAATAAAAATTACTATTTTACCAAAAATAACAATTAATATTAGACAATGGGAATATGTGACAAAGGCAGTATGAACTTGCTACAAAAATAAATACCGTATATCATGCCACAGGACTAGGAGAAGAAAAGAGAAAGGTGGCACGCTAATGCTCCCAACAGTTTTAAGAGCACCTCGTGCTTCGTCCCAACCCTGGCAATCGTTTTCATCGCCGGGAGCCTAACGTGCAGGAAAGCTAGCCCCGTGCAGGCTAGTCTGTCACGATTAATTATGGTCGATAAATTTAAGTCGATACAAATATTCCTAAAGACCTAGTGCAGAAAACGAATAGAAGTGATGCACATACTTGACTTAGAACTGTCACGCAACTATCTAAAAAGTGATGCTATGGCCCTCTTGCACGGTCCTCCCTGGGTCCTTAATGACGAAAGATGCGGTGCCACAAAAAGAAAAAACTGACACTGAATTTTATTATTAAAAGTGAGACCTACATAGAAATGACAAACGCCTGTCTTTCCGAATAAATAGGTAAAAGATGCAGCACAGATATGCTATATACTGACACTCCAAGACACACAGGCAATCCCACTTAGGCGGTCAGACCTTGTGCTTTTGATATGAGCTCAAATCAATATGAGTGTCGGAATACCGCTGGCTGAGATAAACGCTGCACTGCACGGGTGGGAATCTGTTGCACAGGCAGCAGTGAATCAGAAGACTCTGAGAATCCACAATGTGGTCATTGTTTCTCAAGAATTTATGTAACTTACTTGGGAGGATTTGTCTCCGACTTGCACGTAGGTAAGCATTCAACCAGACATTCATGGCTAGGTTCCACAAAATATGCTATCTGCTTTCCGCGTAAAAGAGAATGATGATCGCATCATGAAGAGATTACATTAAATAATTGAGCATGGACTAAATTAAAAAAAAAATACACAGGTAGGTTTTAAATATGAATCAGAGATCTTAGAAATGCAACATTAACTTTATATCGCCATCAGAACATAGTAAAGCATTTACTTGCAATTCAAGTGAGCGAACTCAACATTAAATATATAAACACAATTGCATTAATAGGTTATGATAGTGAACTGAAGTCTAGAAAACGGCTTTGTTTACAGTTTCATCTAAACTGAAGAAGCTAGTGGGAATTAATGTGAGCTAAATTAGGTCAGGCTCGAGATAACTTCATGTCTCAAACAATCAGTCTGACTAATATTTTCTTCTATGCTCAGATATTGTTGGGGGCTATTCCAATAAAAGCACTCTTTTCCCTTAAGCTGTAACAGTATCTAATACTCCCTCTGTCCCACATTAATAGTGAGCTATTAATGTGGGACGGTGGGAGTACTTGTTTTTCTACTGGAGCCAACACAGGATTTTAAGAACAAGTAACTATTGACTCAGATTGAAAATTTTAAATTGATAATTTAATTTGCTGAAAGGTATGTTACTATTATTTAGCATTTACACGCTTGACATTGATATTGAACATTCTCAAACTTACAGAGTAGCGCTCTTGACCATTTACTAAGACACGGTGCAAGGTGGACCTGCAAAAACTCAAATCAACAGTAGATTGGTCTAAGTGTTTGTTACAATACAACCACGTACTGGGTAGACATTCAAATGAAATCAGTCATATGCACAAATAAATTTTAGGATATGAATACTACATCATCAGCATGACATCTTCTCCGTTATATATGAACATATATCTCATCTCATACCTGAAGATGCCATTGCTCCACCGCTCAAGCATATCCCCTATGTTCACTATAAATGCCCTAGAAGAATGAACTTCTCACATTCAGTCCAATTTCATACTACGAGACATTTTATTTTCTGAAAGAACTGTAAAGCATTGCTTGCTACCAACACTTCCCACAGAAGATCGTACATACACTATCAGCTAATTCTAAAACTAGCATATTGTTTAAGAAGGACGAGCTAAAAAAATTAAAATGTAGCACATGAAACCTCAAGAAGATTTCCTTGATTTTCTTTTTCCTGTTGGTTGACTCAGCAATATAGGGAAGAAGTAATTAGAGACAGAACAACAGACATGCAATTTATTTACTCCACACTACATGGCCCATGTGAGAAACTTAATAAAACTCAACTTTACGCAAATAAATAAGACTTACCACGGTAGTCAACACTAAACAGAACATTTTAAAGGTGAATAGAGATGATCAAATAGTTAGAAAAGAGGTTAGACTCACCCTTTCATAGGTGGTACATATTCCCATACCTGAGGACAGGCATCCCTGTTTTTGCATATCTGAAAGATGGAAAAGGCTATTTCCTAACTCACGATATGATAGACTAAAATAAATATGTGAACACTAAAAACACAAAGATAAAAAGGTTAAAAGTGCCTTTCATACTTGAAGACCGATAACATCATCCGTGGCCAATAAAGTGATCAGACCAAAGTCGGAATGAGCTCCAGCTCCATATATACCTTTCATAGGATTCGAAAATCCACCTGATGCAATGAGAAATTTAAAAAACCATAACAATAATTTTAAACTAAGAATGGAGAGCACAAGAATTGTGAATGAAATGCAAAGGCCTGAACTTTGCCTTACACCTTCATAATGAAGCAAGCGCAAAGTAGCTATGGGCTCCCCAAGCATTTCTGACTTATCAAAAAAATCAGCATCAAGGTCAAGTGCAAGTGCAATAATCCTAGCAACTTCTTTAGCCACACCACTGAAGGCACATACACATCCATAGAAGTCAAAGAAAACTTTTCTTGTAGTTTGGAAAAAAACTAATGATCCCTAACTAAGGAGAGAAATTTATTTTTGGCCATAAAATTCTAGATATATGAGTAACTTACAGAGCCTCTTGATGATACTTCTCCATTGTATGTTTCCACCCAGGTAATAAATCTTCCAAATGAAAAATTATGGTAAAGAAGTAAACACCTTGAATAAGAACATGTCAATAGCTATTCGAAATTCAGAATAATTAATGATTGTCCATGATTTGGTGCTGTTCCATTTAATAACATGGGCTTCCCATGGCAAGCAATGAACCTTGATCAAGAGGAAATGGTTAAAATGAGAACCATTATACATTGTTTTTCAAAGAAAAAGAAAACCATTTTAACTTTCCACATGATTGGATAGTAATGGAATACTCCATTTGTCAAAAGGAGGGGACACTACCTAAGTAAATAATAAAACGATACATGAAAACCATCCTTTAATAGTGCTTGACCTTTGAAAACTTAATAGGGATTACTTTGAACAGTTAGAAATTAATGTAGGTCTTCAACAACATTACTAACTAATCTTCACCAGATAAATGTTGCTAAAATTTTATTTGCAACAGCAATCCAGAAAATATTAATAGCTTTGTGGCTCCAAAAAAAGAGATAAAAATTAAAAGATAATGTATCAATCGTCATGTAATTTACTCACTGGCTATTAAAGCTTACTTCACACTCTACTAATGTAGATATTTATTGTCTGTTTTTTACATGAAATAATTTGTTCACAAGTATAACTAAGCAGAAATGGGAGAAAAGTCAGAAACAAATGAAAATTAAAACATTTAAAACAGTATTATTTAATGTGGTTAATATAATAGTTAGTCTGCTCCTTTTTGAGGACACAAGGGTCTTTCCTGATTTCATAAAAATCATTATCGGTAAAAGAATATGATAAAAGTCACTTCCATTAAATACCTTCAACAGGCCAAACATTTGGACCATAGAATGGCTTTTGGGATTGTGGGTCACTTTCTGATGTTTCAATTCCCATATAGTACCCTTCTTTGTAATCACCTAATTCACAATATGAGCGATATCTGTAACTCCGCCAACTAAGGGGTGATGCCAAAGTAATCAGTGTACCATACTGAAACAATGAGAATGCTCAATACTGATTGTCAAATGAAGCATAACAGGCCAATTAGAAGTTCAATATCTATTTTTTAATTAAAAGCAATAGCTGATTTTAGACCGAAGCACTAAAAACACAGGAAATCTCAAAACCAACCATTAACTTGATTGTCAGGATCAAGAATCTCATCAAGAACAGGTGTATATCCTCGATGCTTCTCATTCCTCAACAGCTTCATTTTCTCCTCTATAGGTAAACCAAAGAAGATCCTACTTTGAGAAAAAACTTCATCCATAAATTCCTGGCTGATTCCATGACTTAAGACATAAAAAAATCCAGATTCAAGGCATGCCTGTAGCCAACACTCAGATCAGTACTACATCCAGACCTTTCAAAAGAGAAAGAGAGCAAAGATTAGGGGAAAAAGATGCAAAGAATGCTGGGTCTGTTTTTATGGGGTGTTCTTCTTTGAACCGCTTCATTTCTTAATAGACAAAAGTTCAAATAACGAACAAGAATGAAGTGGAATATCTGCGGACACATCTCCATCGACAGAACTAAATGAACTGATTTTTTCAATATCGCAAACAAATAATTAGTAAGTAAAAATCATTTTTTGTCATACAAAGACAACCTATCAAAAAACGTAACAGCAAAGGATTCGCCACCCGATGCTGCTGTTTCTTATCGTAGCAAATAACAACGACAAAATTCCAGCTGGCAAGCTGAAGTAACCACAATCATAACAAATAGAAAAGCATATTACGAAAATAGAAAAAAAGGCTAATTATCATGAAATAAAAACATCCAAAAATGCTAAAGTCAAACATGCTAACGAGGATGGAATCTAATTAATTTGGCAACAGGCATATCTGGGCTATCTAAACACTACTGACAACTCGCATGCCCGCAGAATCGGAATAAATAAAGAGTGTCAACGGAAGGAAAAAAATAAAAAAGGATATGAAAATCTGACCTGTTTGAGAAGGGAGACGGATTCATGGAGGTTGGGATTGGAGAGGTCGATGCAATTCAGGGTTGAGACCCGTGAAATGGCAGCGTCTCCGTCTGGGCAGGGATTCGCCATGGTCCCCCCCCGGCCAGCTGCTTAGCTCTTCCGCTGCAGTCTGTTTTTTGCCCTTTTTTTCTGATGCTTGATCCGCAGACCAGGATGTTTTTGCTGCACAGGGACGCAACTTTGTCTCACCTGGTAAATCGGTTGTACTTAGTATTATATGTCAACGACCGGAGACAAATGGACGGGGGATGATGATGAGTTGGTAATCGGGATGGATGGGTCACTTCACTTCTTTAGCTTCACATAACATAAGACAGCATCTTAATTAAAAGAGTTAACTGTCAGTCTGCCACCACGAGCCGTAGTCATGTCTTGTACGCTGTCCTCCAGATTGCCCGCGGGTGGGATCGTAAAATCATCGGATTCAAGGTGAGGGCACCACTAACCAGGTAGGAAAGGGTGGGTTTCATCGAGGGCAAAGTTCATTTTAAAATAATAATAATAATAATACTCTTTATTCACCGTGAGCCTAGTTTAAAAAATAATAAAAAATTATATTATCAATTTTAAAAATAAATAATTTTATAATAAAAAAAGAGTATAAAATTTTTTTTTATTTTTAAATTTTATTTAAAAAAAATTAAGTTTATAAGATCTATAAAATTTTATTGATAATTGTTTACTATTTATTATTTATTTTAATTGTATGATAATTTAGTTTAATTACAAATTTTTTTATTTTTAATTTAAATTTTGGTGAAAAAATATTAGTGTATAATATAAACTACTAAGTTACCATACTAATTGCTATAAATTTTATGTAATTCCTTTTATTAAGAAAGTAGGCTTTATTTTAGAACCCACGTCTATCCACGTCGCCACGTCAACTTCTTAGGTTGATGACCTTCACTTGATATCTTAGATGTACTTGAGCCTTGTCACACTCATTTTAATCTATTTTACTAAGTAGGTTCACTTATTTCTTTGTTGAGCCTATTCTATACTCACCATAGTATAAGTATTTACATTGACCATTTCTCTCATTTAGAGTGGGCTGAGATTTTTTAAGACTTTAGAGAGTTTTACCCCTTTTTAAGATTGCAAAGTTTAATTCAAGGTAAATCTCTGAGATCTCTCCATAATTTTTTTATATTTTTACATTCAATCTCATGTTCTTCTCTTAAATGAGATTATATGTCTTCTTCTTATCAAGTTCATTCTTTTACCCATATTTTAGAATCCTAGATTTTGGATTCTTATTTTTATTCTTGTGATTTATATTTTGGGCACAAGAGAATGATGGATCTAATTTCTCTTAGTGGATTTGAATCTATATTTATTAAAAAGTGATATTTTTGTTTAGTGTTAATGTGACCTAATTTGTTAGGTAGATATTTCTTAAGCTTTGGGAGGAGATTAAATGGTCTACTAACTAATTTGAGGTAATGGGTTTTTGTTTAATGATGTTTTACTTGTATTAACACCATAATTGTGGGTATATTCATAAAGTAAATCTGCGAGCTTAAATCTTCTTGAATGAGTGTTTTGACATGAATATGTATACTAGATCTATCATGCCTAGAGTTTATATGATGTTTATTTGAAGTTTTATGGAGGTTTGGCGTGAATTTAGATCTACTTTGTGTATAAGAAACAACTACTTTTAGGTTTTTGGGCCAAACAATTGATCGCCCGTCGGGCCAATCAATCGACAAAACAACAAATCGATTGTTTGATGTTTCTTTGTGCCCAATCGATTGCCCCTTGAGGCCAATTGAATGGCTACATAGAAGATTAACTATATGCTTATTTTTAAGTTGGATTTTGATAGTATTTTTATCTTTTACATGTCACTAGTAGAGTATGATCATGTTGAAGTATGAATATTTGTATACATGTGACATTAATAATGTATGAACCATGTTTCATATATTTATAGCTTGTTTATAAACATGACAACTTATATTTAAATGCACATATGCTTACATAACTTTGTTATCTATATATGGATTATGTCTCATGCATGATAGGGTTATTTATTGGTATAATTATGTATGGGGGTATTAACGAGCCAAGTATTAGGCTTTCACAACTTGAACTCGAATTGCTGAAGCTTAGCTTGAAGCTTGAAGAAGCTTGAAATTTTTAGCTTAAGCTCGGCTCGAATTAGAAATCTAAAGTTTAGCTCGAGCTCGAACTGCAATAAGTGAGTCACGAGCCTAGGCTGAAATTGGGCTCACACTAAAAAAAATAAAATAAACTATAAAAATCTAAAGTACATGGAGTATCACACATACTAATATGCTTTTAGTATTAAATGTTAAAAAATATACTTCAACTAGTATTATGACTATACCTTGAATATTTAAATATAGTCATTAGGAAAGAAGAAAACTATGACAAATGAGTTTTAGTTACATATACTAAAAAAATGCAACATTACCATCTTCTTCTCTTTATGTGCATATAATCACTAAAAAAAAATGTAGAAAATAAAAACTCACTTAGGCAACATTACCATATACTTCTTTGTATTTTCTTTTCTTCACATGCTAATAAATCACTTATAAAAGAACTACTATTTAGCCTTAATATACCTTTAAAAAATTCCTAAGTACATGTAAAAAGAGATACATTTTGTAAGCTAAGGATGGTCCCAGTGTCATGCTTCAACTTTTAAAAGAATATCTAATCACTCTTTTATAAACTAAGGTTGGTCCCCCTAATGTCATGATTGTCACGCCCCGGCACTACCCGAACCTGGTCCAAGGGCCGGACCAATGCATGGGGGCGACGGATTGAAACGATTAAGAAAAATAGCGGAAGACGTGCCCCAACTACGAGCAATTTAATTTACGGAGTTTACGCACTACTTTGAACAAGAGTAAATAGGTAGGAACAAAATAGTTACTTAAACTCTAACCAAAACACAAATCTCAAACCCACATATTAACAATTCATAGCCACACGCTTGGCTCCAAAACAAGGTCTCAAAGAAACTAAAAACTTAGTATATCACAAATCTAAAACATGGATTATTCACCAGGTCCTAACATCAAAACAAGATAAACGAAGAGACATGCAAAACTAAGAGCCTCCACGACTACTCCCAAACTCTCTCCGACCTTTCCTCATATAGAAGATCCTATCCATCTGCATGTCATACCACGCAGCCCCAAAACAAAACAAGAAAGTGGGGTGAGTATAAAAACTCAATAATGGTTTTGAATATAACTATAATAATCAGAAAACGCGACGGCATAACAATGTAGCAATTCAGATCTAAGATTAACATGTTATACCACTTTCTGATCATACATTCATATTCCTTAAACCTGTATAATAGTGTCTCAATCACACCATTTCTGATCATGCATTCATATCACATAAACCTGCATAATAGTGTCTCAATTACACACTTTCTGATCATACATTCATATCACATAAACCTGCATAATAATGTCTCAATTACACCATTTCTGATCATGCATTCATATCACATAAACCTACATAATAGTGTCTCAATCACACTGTTTCTGATCATGCATTCATATCACATAAACCACACACCCTACACGACAAACGTGTCAAACACATGATACACAATCATACATAGCATTCATAATAAACATGTATTAATACAAATGTTGAATGTCTCCATCATGGAGTAAATACAAGTATTGCCACACAGGTAGGAAACGGTCAAGGCCACGAAGACACAGTCAAATTTCCACACAGGAAATGAAAAAGGGTCAGGGTTGTCAATCCCTAAAGCTGCTCGCCCTAGACGATCCTGGCGAAGGATGTCTCATTCTCACACAGAGAATCTAGAGCATGGGTGTTCGCCCAAGAATATCTTCTGCAGAGGGGAGAACCCAAATTCCCACACAGGGAACCCTAGAACACATGGTAGCGGGTGCACACGACATACCACTCTGGATTCTCAAGGTCTAGATGACACTCATAATAATCTCAAATCCGCAAGACAAGTACTCAACTCGTCCCCACATAATTCTATTTCACTAGACTCAACTCGGGGAGCATACATGTTCCACACATGAACTTAAATCGAAAACATGTCCTTTCGGACCAACCAAGTTTCGATTAATTCACCGAGCGATGAATCCGACACATAATCTCAACCATTGTATATAATCGATTAATTCCGGTTAAGCATAAGTAAAACTTCGTCCATGAATACTGATCCATGATGCATGATAACATGATACATTCATGAGCAAGACCTACGTGGGTTCTAACACATGGAACGTGCTCCCAATCAGTCCCCTCCTGCATCATACTCAAGGCATAATTAACTACAATTTCATGGTAGATTCCCCATATGTGTGTGTATTCATGCATATCTAAGCACATGCCCAATGCTTGACATAAACTTATAAGACAATTTACACATGTTTGAACACATTCAAAACAATAATTCCTAACTGAAATCAAAACAAAATCCACTATAAAGCTTAAATCCATTCATGTGAAATCGAACATTCACTCCCACAAACATGATTCTTCCATTCATTAAGCCACAACATGATCACATCCATTACCCATAAACCATCCTCATTATAAGAGAAACATATCTCACCATTTTTCACATAACATCCCTGCTGGTAATATATCCTAATCATAAGAATTCTAACATTCAAAAGCTTAAGGTACTTCAATATCAACTTGTATAATTATCAACATAATATAATGCCACATAACCACACTTAAACACATTCCATACACTTCTATTATCAATTATACACCTCCAGTGACCTAATTTCATCATAATACACCTCCCATAACCATTAGAATCATCAAATGGAGTAAAACATTGAAATGAGCATAAGTTTCAAAAATAGCAAAAACTGCCATATAGTCGTTCAAGTGCCCTATAAGGCCGTTCGATCGGCTGTACTGAAAATTTGCCAAAACTGTAGTGTTGTTGATCGATCGCCCTAGTAAGGCATTCGATCGCCCTGCAAAGCCGTTCGATCGGCTATACTGGAAATTTGCCAAAACTATAGTGTTGCCGATCAATCGCCCTGGTAGGCCGTTCGATCGCCAACACAATAGTTTTGATCTTCTTCTTCATTTCGAAAATCAAAACCGAAACACCATGAAAACACCTTTAAATCTTTATCTATGGTACCAAACATTATCAAAACCTCATCAAACCTTCCAAAACACTAATCCAAACCATTCTAAGACAAAACCCTAAGAAATCGAAATAAAAGATTAGCATTTACTAAACCCACCATTATAGCCTAAATCAAGTAAAACCCACTTTAAATAACATCATAAAAACCGAGATTTTTGCTTCCCAAAGTTGAGATTGAAGAACCCATTACCTTTCCTTGTTGATTTGGGCTGGAATGAACCTTCAATCTCTTCCAACACCTTCCAAAAATACAATTTTAAGTTAACATACTACTAATCTCGATTTAGCTTTAAAAAACCAAAAGTAAATATTAGATATAGGGTTTTAGAAGCTTAAAAACGAGATTTTAAAGATTAAGGCTTGGAGAAAAGAGGTAAAACAATAGTTTTATGTTTTCAAAATGGATTGAAATGATGGGGGAATGCAAGATTAAGAAGAGTTTAAGAAAAAACCTAGAGATTAAGCCAAGATTAAGTTAAACTCACTTCTAATCGTTTTCTTTTCGGGCCTAATTGAAGATTAGGCTCCAAATCTCCTGGCTAAGCCTATTCCCAAATGGGGAAATGACACAACCCTTTCCTTTTATAGGAGGGGTTGGGCTAAACCTAATAGAAATGTAGGGTATAAATATAGTTTTTAACTAAAATTAGAAAATTTGGCAATTTAACCCAAAATTAGGTCTAAAAAAATTTTAAAATTTTTTATAGTGTCTTCTATTGATGTCTGGGGAAGTTTGGTCTAAAAACCCTAATTTCGTCGGTAAGGCACACAGGAGGGTCTTGCCAAACCCTAATTTTCAGAAAATTAGTGAAAATTAGAAAAATTCTAAAAATTCAGAATTACCTAAAAACTACTTAAAACTCATAAATACAAAGTTATTTTTGTTTAAAATATTTAGAAACCTTATTTATTTTTAAAAATTACTAAATTTGATTAGAAAATGCTTAAACCACACGATAATTGATAAATAACATTAAAATAAACCAGTTTAAAATGAGAGTCCTTACAATGATTCTTTAAGAAGTATTTTTGAGTATATTAGTGTGATATCATGTTGACACTTTGTCTTATATTTATAACTCTATTTGGTTTTTTAATTGAACTAATTTTAGTTCATCTTCAAAAACTAAATGAAACTATTAATTTGAGACAAAAAGAGTATATTAGTGTTTGTGTCTCCAATATTTTTATTTTAAAAAATATATATCATATATAAATTTTATATATCCATTACAATTTAACAAGGATATATATCATAAAAAATATATATGACTTTGTGCTTACGCACATTAGCGTGAGCTAAGGCATCATGGGCCATTATATCGAGATCTGTGGGTGCAAAAAAACATAAACCAATTTGGCTCTTGAGTTATGTATGTTGTTGGATCGAAATATGAGGGTACACAACATCGGGGCTCACACAACCGTGAGTGAGCCTTAGCTCATATAAACGGGTCCATATATCATATATAATATATGATATTAGTACATATATGTGATTATATGTCGTTTTGTATACTTCATCTGTCCTAGATTAATAGCTCCATTTGATTTTTCAAAATGAACTAATCAAATGGAGCTATTAATCTAGACCGGAGGGAGTATGTCATAAAAATATATTTAAATTAATAATTATTTTTATATAAAATATCCATATACATGTATTATTTATTATATATATATATATTATTTATATATAATTTTAAAATTACATTTGAGTTTGAACTCGAGTTCAAGCTGAGTAGAGTCGAGTAGAGGTATGTTCGAACTCAGCTCAAGCCTATTTGAGCTTGAATCGAGTTCGAGCCAAGCCCGATTCGAGTTGAGCCTAATTCTAGCCAAGTAGAGTAGAGCTAGACCTGCTCAACGAGCCAGCTCTGCTTGTTAACAACCGTAATTATGTATGCTTGTATACACTTAGCATTGTTCACATATGAGTTATGTTGCATACATCATAAAAATAATTTGTTAAACCATGTTAACTATAATTAGTTGTGACATTTCATAGTTTTCTGGATTAGTCACATTAAGGATTTTACATTCGAAAGGTTAGGTTCCTCCTCGGGTTGAGAAAAACATAATGATATAATGAGAATACATATTGAGATTTCTGGAGTAAACCTCAAGCTAGTTTGTCTCTATGTATTGGCTAACTAGGGGCATCTATAGTTTACAAGATTTGTCAACTGCTATTTGTATCTCCGGCTTAGGAATATAGGTAAATATGTATAAGTATCTTCGGGTATTAGGATTTCTCTATTGATAATTTATGTATGAATGATGATACTTATTTACACTAGTTTTATTTATAGATTATGATGCTTAATTACATAGATTTTGTGTAGGGATTATGATATTTATTTATGCAAGTTGTGTATGGATCATGAAACTTGATTATGCATAGGTTGTGTGTGTGGATTAGAAAACATAATTAAGACATTACGCATAAGTTTTCCTTCTAGATTATGATGCATGAATGAGATATTTACACAAGTTGTATGTATAAGGGATTTGACATGTTTTTGTGTTATTAGCACTAGTTTTACATAAGGTTTGTGTTATACTTCTACAAGATTATGTTTTAGTGTTAATATAAGCTCTATATTTTTAAACATTTACTGAGCTAAACTCACCATATTTACCTTGTTTTATTTTGGAGTATTACTCTAGGATCTTCTATGTGGTTGTATCATGAAGGTGCTCATGATGATTTATTTTACAAGCATGGTAAAAATTAGGCAGACATAGAGTAGGGATACTTTACACATTATGGGATAGACTTTAGTTTATTTTTTATGTAACTTAATGACATAATTATGACACTTAGACTATGTTATAGGAGAGCCTCATTTTGATGACATAAACTTGTTATTGCCTGCTTGAGGCTTGAAACTCCATTATGTTTTATGAGATTTATGTAGATATTGAGAATGATTAATATATTTTATTTAATTTATTTCATCTTACGGTAATTGCTTTTGCACAAAATGAGTATTATGTCGTTCGATCTAACTCGAGTTTGAGTTAAAACTCACCTTGTCACACATTCATCATTTTTTCTTGGCCAAGTTCGGGTTAAGGGAGTATAGTGGGGCGTGTCAATATAAATTTAAGTACCCCATTAAGAAGAGCTTAGGTTAGGATGATCTGGATATGACAGGTTGTCAAATTTTAAGTTGACGGTGCATGTTACTTAGGGACTTGTAAGTTTGAATTGCCACTTGCCCTCTTGCACTATCAAATCAAAATTTAACAATACGAAATACTCAGCTGGTTCATGGGCTTATATTAGCTTTTTCTTAAATTTAGTATATTAGGTCTATATATCCAAATTGGTTAGACAACCATGGACTATCGATGATGTTTGCACCTTCATATTTGTACAATCCATGAGAGAGGAGATTTGTCAATTAATAGTAATTTTATATTTTATATTTGTTCAGTGATCAATTAAATGCTTTTTCGGGAATGCATTTCATAGAGTATAATTTCATCTATTTATTTATGATATATTTATATGGCAAAGGTTGAAGTGAGCCTAGGCTCATGTCAATGGGTCTCTATTTATATTTTATTTAAAAAAATTAAATATTTTTTAACATCCTTTTGTTAGAAAAGAAATAGGTTGCATGAATACTCCTCCGTCCTAATTTAATACCATTTCTAGGCCGTTAGATGCAGTCCCAAAAACTTCTCACATAAATTCTTTTTCCTGCGCTGGAGCTCCAAAACTCCTAAGAAGATTTCGGTGCGTAGCCAAGTAGAGTCTGGCTACCTCCTTGAGCTGCTCCCGGAATCCACCCCCAACCACCCGGAGCCCATCGAGACCATCTTCGAGGACGTGTCGAGACCCACGGGCACAGCGATGATTAATTCGGGGCAGAACACACACCTGGAAATTTCAAAGTTGCCCCTAATCGTGTCTAACCTGGTCCAATTCTTGACGACGAATCTAAACTGCCACTTTAGGCACTAACAATATTTCAGCTCCACACATGGACGTAGTTTCATCTCCTGAAACGTCACTAGGATGTCGAAATGAACAAAGCGTTCACGCAAAATCCATTTATTATACGGAGCCAAATCATCAGAATTGAGCAACCTTACATGAGTAAAGTACTTTCAGGAATACCGCCAATATGTACTTCTTGGGAAATAAATTAATCACTTCTTGGGTGAAAACCCAGCTTTGATCTTCTGGATGGTGGCAACATCAGTCTTGAAGGACTTGGCCGGAATCGTATCATCAATGCTAGTATTGAAGAGGGTGCCAGGAATTGACACTGTCCCGGCATTAGCACTGCCAAAGGAAGCGATCGCAGTTGTCGGACTGCTGGGGTCCGCATTATACTGGAAGTGTGCAAGACCCTTTGGGAAGATAAACATGTCCGCCTTCTGCAGTGTCTGAGTATAAAGCTTGTTGGTTGTGTCGATAAATCCCACCTTGAGGCACCCATCGACAACAAGAAGCAACTCGGACGCGCGAGGGTGGGTGTGTGGTGGGTTGACGGTTCCGCTGGGGAACTGCAGCACGGCGTAGGAGACGCTCTGGCCGTTGAGGGCAGGAAATTCGGCCATGCTTGCTTTTGTGACCTTGGAGGCAGGTGGGGCAGAGTTTAGGAAGTTGCGCATGCCAGTGAAGGTGAAGAAGCTGCCATCGATGTAGTTGGCGCTTTCAGGCAGGACGAAGTCTGAAAGAATGTCTGGGTCCCCGGCATGAGACTTGGGGAGTGCAACAACTTCCCAACTGAAGCTCGATGTTTCCTACAATCTGGCCTTCTCCAAATTTCCTTCCCAACTGAAGAAGCTGGGCCTCTAGTCCTTCGACGTGAGCGATACTTTACTGTAGGGGGAGATCCCATGGGACGTGAGTATCAACAGCTTCAGTAGGTCCTCCTTCGAACACAAATTTTGCCTTTGCGGCTGCCCTATCGACCCTTGCCAATGGTGCAAATGCATCCCCGAAAAATTGACTGCGTCCAAGCTTACTGCGCTCTTTCTTATTACAGAGTAGGAGGAGACGCCATCGCCCAACCCACTGCGTTTCTGCACCCCCCCCCTCCCCCACTGGAAGAAGGTCGTGGCCGCCCTCGAGTGCACCCACTTCAATGAGGTCTGACACATGGTGTCCCAGTTCCACTAGACCCAGACGGTGGAAATCCAGGGCACTGTGCTCACAGTGGCCCAGGTGGCTGCCGTCGCTCAGCGGCCCGAAGTGGCCATCAAGCTCGACGAGGCCGCCGCTAGGGACTGCATCAACTGCAGTGCAACCTGGGTCGCTGAGAGCATCGCCTGTGGCTCCGATGTCTAGCGCAACCTCCCAGCGGCAGATCAACAAGACTGCCGACCTCCAGACCGAGCTGATCAGGTTCCTCAACGTCGGCATCATCGGCAAGGAGAGCCGCCCCTGCAACTACACCAAGGTGGCCATGCTCGTGAGGACCAACACTCTCATGCAAGGCTACTCAGGGATCAGATGGGAGCTCCTTGAGGCCCTGGCCAAGCTCATGAATGAGAACCTCATCCCCAAGCTACCCCTCAGGGGCACCATTACCGCCTTCGGCGACCTCGTCCCACTTTTTACATTGACCTTAAAAAAATATCCCCAAAACGCCAGCATATGTTGACAATTGATTAACTATCAGCACCTGAAAGATTCTGGCACATTGGAAATTAGAACATGCTTGAAAGTCAATAAACTGGGGCGTAGCGGCCTTAGCTTAATGGAGGGACCCCGTGAAAGTATGACGGGATAAGAGGAGAGATTTCTGAAGTTAGCCGTCAGCCCTTGAGCGTCTCAAAGGGCATGATACCTAATCAATACTAAGATACATCTGGCCACGTCTATACGCTTTTTTCAGAATTGAATAGCAGCATTGCATTGTGGATCATCGGCTTCAGTATATGGCAAGTTCAATACTACATTTAAGAAAACTAAAACATTGCTATTGGACACAGAAAACTTGTACATCCCCACTTCTCCTTTACCCCGGCCCCAAATAATTTTTAAGAATTCTCTCAAATTCAGCCTATGAATAAAATATTTTCTCCCCTCCCTTTTTTACCTGCTTCTTGAACTACACTGCCACCTCTGTCTTTTGCCGCACAGCACCGGCCTCGCCTAATCTCTGGCCACACTCACCTTTAAATTTCTTCCTCCTTTTTTAGCAGCCTCTTTCTCCTCTGACCCGCTTCAACAATTGACGATTTACGGGTGGAACACTCCTTCATGTATAAGTGTTCATCAAGCACAATTCATAAAATTTAATTGGAGTACAAATACCTTCAACAGAGACTGGAATTCCTCTTAAGTTAATCTTTAATATTACGTAAAATAACTAAGTTTTCTAAAAACTCTTAATTATTAGGGAAAAATTTTAATATATGTAGATTATATTATAACAATTTGAGCATATGGATAATCATTGCTCGGTCAAAAAAGATGAGGTTAGTTTGGTGCTACCACCGTTGCCACTCGAGAAGAGGAAACAATGTTAAGACTTAAATGACCACCCCCTTGTTTTAAATTTGCCTACCCCACATATACACATTGTTAATATGGTCGGGTAGAAAGAGGGGGTGGGAGACTTTCCAACCTTATTAGACTTCTGGGGGTAAGAGGGGTAAAGTTATTGGGGAGTAGGTGGAGTAAGGGGAGTAAATAGAAAAAAATGTGAAAATTTTTCAGGTACGGAGACAGGAGTTTTGAGGGATTATAGCAGCTTTTAAAATATATTATAATTAAAAAAGCCAGTTTGTTATTTTTTTAATTTGTCCATTATGCATTACGAGAAACCATCTACTAACAAGGACAACATGAAATAAATAATTAACATGGGATAAATTTAATTTAAATTTAAACAAATTTAAAATATTAATATAGAACAGGGAGTACTATTCGCCACAATCTGGCAATCAAATACTCGGTCTCTGGATGTGCTGCATGAGTGATACGTCACAAGCTGGCCTCTGAGAGGATGTTCAATGTTGATTCCCTCACCAGAAGAATGTTCAATGAAGTTTTCAAGGTACAGTAAATGAATCAAACTCAAAGCCACATGCTCTACAACCAAGAAAAAACTTGAGGACCTTCACTTTTAAAGTCAAACGACATAGTTAGCTGAAACAATTGCCACTGAATGAACGCTACATGATGGTGGCATCAGGCTCAGATTCCAGGCGAAGTGATCTGATACCGGCAAAGCGGGCAACTATGGCCGAGCGAGAGCCATGGAAAGATGCACTTGGCGTGGTACACATGGGAACAGGGCAACTGCTTTCCTCCATCCTCAGCCCCGAACTCTTCCAAGCACACTGTACAAACCCCATCTGCAACAACACTCGGAATGAAAGAAAGCAAAGCTTCAGTGTCCTGGAGATAGCCGGAGGTGTTATCTGCCGCGGTGAGAGAGTGGTCGAGATCGAAGCACAAATCAACATGGCACGTCCTGGTGGCAACGTTGGACTGTTGAAGCGCAGCCGCCGACATCTTGTTTACAAGAAGAATAAGCTGTAAAAACAGCACTGGGACTCGGAGAATGGTAGGTGACAAGGAAGAATGAACAGAGTCGGGCTTATATAGAGATACAACGTACATGCCAGTTGGATAAGCTGCAATAATTGAGCAGGTACCGTTGGTTTTGACTTTCTCATCTCGATTCATCTTAAAGCAAGACAGATGGGGGAAACGAGCAAGATAGCCGATCTTCCAAGTTCCAACTCAGAGAAGGGTCAAACCCGGTTAGCGCCCTCGTTGTGTATGCCGAGTGTGCCCTTCTTCCTAGTAATTTCGTCTTCTCGCAGAAGTCAGTTGATAGCTAGTGAAATGTCTATACGTGGTCCTTCAAGGTAGAAGCAACACCGTGACAGACATGAATTCTCATCCAATAGCGATAAGCATTTTGACACTGTACGTCCACTGTAATTCAACT
The DNA here is from genome assembly GCA_035235625.1 of Saururus chinensis. Taxonomy (NCBI): domain Eukaryota; kingdom Viridiplantae; phylum Streptophyta; class Magnoliopsida; order Piperales; family Saururaceae; genus Saururus; species Saururus chinensis. The sequence goes on along the minus strand of CP141144.1, from coordinate 36,930,289 downwards.
CAATGGACACCAACTAAGGGCGGTATCATTTTAGTATTTAAAAGAAAATATTTTTCGGTCAAATTACTGTTTAAAATATCATGTCAGCTTAAAAAAGGGCCTTTGAAGTTAACCCTCCTTATGCGGGTTCATCTAGTGTAAAGGCCTTAGCCATTTTGCTTTTCCATCTGAACAGGCCTTAAAATAGCTAGTTTTATGCTATGTCCCTGTCGTCGGCGATTGTTGATAACGCACATGCATTTCGTATGTGAATAAAAGCTTTTGACTTTGATCTCTGGTCTATTATATATGGATCATAATTTTCTATTTGGTAGATGTAGTCATGATCAGCCTAACAAAAACACGGGTGGCTTTCACGACAATGGGCGGCGCAAGAGGGAATTAAGCGGTAACGAGTCAATTAGTATGCTGGATAACCGAAAAATCAGAAAATGCAAAAAGGAATCCTTCTTCAACTAGACTAAACATTAAAACACTTTACTTTAATTGCACAGTTAATTTCTTTTGAAGCATAAGGCACACTGGCTATGCTTCTGTTGCATCCTTATAGCATCTCCGAGGAAGTAGTCAAATCCTTCATGTGTTTTTTTTACTACATGAAGTTTGGCTTTAAGTGAGTAGTCAAATTTATTGTTTAATTGGTTGGGAGAAAGTGTCAATTTCTTTTATAAAAATACATTGTCTATTAAAACATAATCATACTATAATATAAAAGTAAATTGGTATGCTTAACTCGTGTTTTATATTATTAATCCTTATTTTACCCCTATTTGATAAAGTTATGACAAATTTTATCAAATAAGATCTCACCTGACTATATTTTTTTAATAAGTCCCATATATATAACACACTTTCTAATAATATTTTTTTATAATTTTATATAAATTATACATATTAAAATTTGAGTATTTTAAACAGCTTTGGAAAACCAATAAACTTTATCAAATGAGACCTATTGCCAAACTGGTCATGAATATGAATAGCATGCTCTACAGAACAAAGTCCTTCGACACTATTATTTTTGCCAACATGTGACATAATATTTAGCCTGTGAGAATTAAATTCACAATTATCTATTATAAGTTATATGGGTTAATATAGAGCTTGCGTGTATAACTAATGATTATTGTGTTCCTCAAAGCATACCTATACTAGCTAAATTGTACCTATACTAGCTAAGAGACCTTCATTCAATACAAATTTTATTTTGAATTTATTTTTTGACACGTAATGCTTGTGCATTCTTACTAATATTTATATAAATGATTTAACTAGCCACATTTTGGGTAATATTTTTTGCTAAAGGGGAAGGGGGTAACCAATTCCCATTAGCATTTTGATTAGGCCACCTATCATGACCAGACAATTTCTTGGGGCCTTGAATTGTCTTATGGGCTGTTTGCAAGGGTGCCCTAATTTGAGAAAAATATTGCATTAAATACCTAACAACTTAACCCTAGTTTCCAATGGTTAAAACAAAATATAAGAAAATTGTGGAGTATTGGAAGACCAAAAAGTCCATAGTTAGCAAAAAAGATACAATGTTCTATATTACCTATTGTGTGTTATGCAGGTCCAATGCATTGTGTTTCCCTTTGTATCTCCTTTCTTATATTACTTTTATGTACTTTTGCATAGAAATTTTGTTTTCTCTTATGTCCACCTTACATATTTTGACAATCTTAATGAAAACTGAAAAAAAATCCCCCAAAAAAGAACATATTTTGAAAACTAAATGTAAATAAGTACAATCTTAGGGGGCCGTGTTGAGGTATGATACCTTTGTAGATTGGAACTTCTGAACGGGCGTATTTCTAGCCTTGTTGGCTGAAGAATGTAAGACGAGAGTCATTTTGAGCATAATTGTCATGCTTAAGTTACCTAATATAAACTTGAATGGTAAGTAACCCTAATTTGATAACGTGGTGAGCTTGAGACTGAGGGTTTCGACGAATTAAGTTCTGTTTTGTGCCAGTCGATAAGTAATCAACTGAGCGTCCTTTTTGGTCTAGCCATGGTGTTTTCCTGCGGGATTTAGTCTTGGTGCTGTATTTTGGCCTAGACTTTTGATGCTCTGTTGAGAGCGCTGTAAGTTTCCGCCCTTCCTAGGCTCTGTATGTTTTCTGCCTACATATGGCATTGTATGTTCTGCCCAAGAGTGACACTGTAAGATTCCTGCCCAAGAGTGGCACTGTATATTTTCTGAGCTTAGTTGGCACTGTATGACCCTTGTTGGCACTGTATGGCCCCAAAGAGTGGGCATTTGCGCGCTTGGGTAAGTAGTTTCATGGATCTGCTCTTACCTGTTTGATCCTATGCCCCATGAGCATAGGTGTTCCTTGCCTTCGAAAAAGTCCATGGTGTCTAGTTGCTCCCTGAAGGTTAAGGTGATGCCCCAGTGACATTCCATTCCTTTCCGACGCTGGAGCTTATTAATTATAATGAGCTTTAGTTATCGGTAGTATGTATACGATAGTAAGAGTAAGTTGTATGTTTCAGATTCTAAGTAAGTTGTACGTGTAAGATCCAGAGTAAGTGTAAGCTTCTAAGGAAGATGTAAGAGTACATTTATGTGTAAGAGTAAGATTGTATGAGTAAGGTCATACAAGTAAGTTCATACGAATAAGGTTGTACGAGTATGTGTATGTTGTAAGTGTAAGCGTATGATTGTACGAGTAAATTGGTGAGAATTTGATTCAGAGTGTAAGTATAAGCGTAAGAGTAAGTATAAGTTTAGCTAGTACGAGTGCATGTGTGTCAGATACGTATTTATGCTGCATGTGCTTGCTTTATGTATGATTGCATGAATGATGCATCTATGTGTGAACTTAGGAAGTTCATTGACTTTTCCCCTACTGGGTATTTTCCTACTGAGTATGAAAATACTCACCCCATCTTTTTAGCCCTTTCATCCGGAGGCTTTTGTAGGTCGCTCGATAGCTGTTTGAGACTAGACTATTCCCCGTGGTGGACAATTCCTCCTCAACTTTGAGCGCAAAGAAATCGGAGTGAAGTTATGTGGAGTTTGGTGCTATGATCTCATGTATTGATTAAGGTGAGAAAATTATATTATCTACTAGAATTGTGTATGTATGTACGATTTATTTTTAGACTGTGAAAGAACTTGTACTCAGAGATGCCTGAGAGGTTTTTGTTTTTAAAACCCATGGCCATGGTAGGTTTTAATCGTACGCTTTTGTTTTAGGTCACTCCTGAGAACGTTTGTTTGTTTTAAGATGATTTAATTTATGAAAGTTGTTTTCACACGTTTTGAATTTTGTTAATTTATTTGATTTACATCTGTGTTTTGAAAATAAAATTTTAAAGTAAATGTGTGGAAAAACCTCAGGCGTGACACTTCTAGGCTATGGTAGATGACTTCATTCTTTACCAAGGTCTTTAATGGTGGACTTGGGGCTTAAGAAACCAAGCAATCAAGGGAAAGAGGGAGAAATATGGGCAGCTAGAAAGAGAAAAGGGAAGAGAGAAGAGAGAGGAGTTGTCCAAATTAGGAGATAGAGAGAGAGAGGGTGGCAGGTGGGGAGAGAGAGGAGAGGGGAGTCTCCTTATAGGGAGGTCTGTTACTTTGGCTAGGATTCCACTTTGAGTCCTTCTCAATCCAATCACCTCTGTGTTTTCCTATTTAGTCAATCCCCTTCCTAGTTTAAGAGAGATGGGATTTTTAGGCAACTTGGAGGGCTCTTTTAATCATTTATCCACTCAACTTATTTCCCCTCCAATTAAAAGCCTATTTTTTTCATCATAGTTTTCTTAAATAAGTCATCACTAGCCCCTACCCTTTGGTTAGTGCTTGGTGAGAAAGTGTTTATGACTTGTTCGCTCATAGATATATGCTCATACTCAGGTTAAGTTTTCATGGCCCCACCATGCCCCCTTTACCTGAACCTCGCAAGAGAGAATGACAAGGGTGTGATGAGATGAGTTCTAACCCAAACCCGGCTAGATCGAAGTACACAATACTCACTTTGTGCAAACGCAATTACTAGAAGATAAAAGAAATTAAATAAAATCTTACAATCACCAAAACATAATGGACTTTTAAGCCTCAAAAGGACAATAAACAAGTATATGCCATCAAAATAAGGCTCTCCCACAACATAGTTTAGTGTCATAGTTATGTCACAAATTTACATAAAAAACATACTAAACTCTATCAAAAAACATGTGAACTATTCCCCACTCTATGTGCACCTAATTATCTCCTCTATGCTCGCAAAACAAATCATCCTGAGCACCTGCATGGTACAACCACATAAAGGATCCCAGAGGTATACCCCAAAACAAAACAAGGCTAACAGGGAGAACTTAGCTAAGTAAGGGTTTGAAAACATAGAGGTTTCATTAACACCAAAAATATAATCATTAAGAGGCATAATATAAACCTTATGTAAAATAGGTATTAATAACATAAGAGCATGTCAAATCCCTTACACATATGAATTGTGCAAATATCTCATTCTTGCATCATAATACATAAGAAAAACATGTGTAAAATGTCTCAATTATGTATCATAATCCACTCACACACCACTTGTGCATTTAAGTGTCAATCCATGCACAACCTGCATAATCAAGTGTCATGATCTATACACTACCTGTGTAAATAAGCATCATAATGCCTACACAAAACATGTGTAATGAGCATCATAATAAACCACAAATCATTGATAGAGAAATCCCGATACCCAAAGATACTTAATACTTGCTTGCTTGGCATTCCTAAGCCAAAGATACCAAATGCAGTTGGCAAATCCTATAAACCGGAAATGCCCCTAGTTAGTTGGTGCAGTGGATAAACCAGCATGGAGCTCACTCTATAAGTCTTACCTAGTTTTCTCATCGTCGAATTCCTCTCTTCTTGACCCGGGGAGGAACCCATCCTTGCGGACGTAAAACCTCATCCTTTCAGACAAAAAACCCCACCTTTTCAAATGAAAAACCAATTCATTCAAATCCCTGATACAGCTAATCTAGAAAACTATGGAAGGCTACAGTTAATCATAGTTAAACTTGGTTTAAAAAACTATTTTTATGATATATGCAACATGAGTCATACCTAAATAATGCCTAAGTATATGCATGCATAAGTATTCATACCAATAAACAACCCCATCATGTATGAGACATGGTTCATACGTGGATAATATGGTCATGTAAGCATAAGTGTGTGTCTAAACATAAGTAGTGATGTTCATAAATTATTTAGAGTGCATAGTGCATATTGAGAGTTTAATATCCATTGTGAAATGTAAAGTGGAACACTAGATTGCCCCTATTCCAATTATCTAACAAAGATAAAAACTACCAGTTCTAGCCTCTTTACACAAAAAAAATTTATATAGCGGAAAAACTCAAAATACTTTTTAAGCGCACTCTCAATGTATCAATCAATCAAACTATAAGCATTCAATACACACATGAACACACATAAATTTTATGTGAAAAACCTTAACATAGGTGAAAAATCACGACAATTTCAACAAGGAACCAAATCAATGCACAATAGCAAGCAAGACATTACATTGATACAAGCAAACACTAACCTTTGTTTTGACTCTAATACAGGCTCCTCTTGTTTAGATCTCCACAAATTCCTTTCATTGTTGGCCTTTAAGTCTTCTCCCTCAAGTACTTTAAACTTCTTCTCCCTTGGTTATTTCTTGTCAAAACACTACACATTTAAAAATTAAAATAAAATTACAACTCTTGACATAATGCATTGACTTTCAAATTATATAAAATAACTTGATACTCAAAGACTTAACATAGACTCATTTAGAATTGAGCTTAGAAAGCCTTGTATAACCCTGTACTTATTCAGCACACTTAAAATTAAATTGATTTGCATAGTATTGTTCAATTAAGTAAAGATAAGAAATTTGATTTTCATTAATAACTTCTCCCCTTTTTTAATATAAATAGTCAAAAAGTTAAAGTAATAATTAACAAAAAAATCTTCTTTAAAGCATAATCAAGTTATCATTATCACCAATAGGCATGAAAATATATATAAAAATCATCACATCACCATGTTCGTCACATATTCCATCATAACATCAGTTTCGAACTATATCTCAAAGTCATAATGAAACATAATTAAACTGAAACAAGTTTAAACAAGGAATACATGAAAAAGTGATACAATATATATATAAAAATCAGTCAGCAGCAACATCATCATCGTCACTTTACACTCCTTCAATATCTGCATGTGGGAGTTAGGCTTTGAGCATGCGACTGATGTTTGTAAACGTCTGCATCACAACATCCTATAAAGCTCTAAACTTGGTGTTGGTGCCTCTACTGCTGAATATGCTGCTCTCTATGGCTCATGTACATCAACCTTGGTGATGAGAAAGCATCTGACGAACTAGTGTAATATCAATTGGTCCCATAATAACTAATGTAGGCTTTACTCTCAGAATCCTGACATGTACCACTGTGAAAATCCTACACATGATGTACAGGAAGGTAACATCTCATGTGTGTGGCCATGGAGGAATGTCATATGCATGCAAAAATGATGCTAGGTAGATCTAACTATGACACCATGTTTTTTGATTACATCTAACCCAAGGTATGAGGGGTAATTATGTAATTTTAGAAAAGTTTTAGGGGGTTTAAAAGATAAAATCCCGTATATGGCTATATCTCGAAGTAAGGAGCATAACGAATCAAAAAATACCCGAAATAGAGGCCAGTAGCAAAAGTTATTACCTTGGGAAGCACATCACATAGGCAGGACCCACTTGGAAAGTGTGGGATAACCTGCTCATGCATGTTCTAGTTTTGAAGAGCTCATTGATACGAGTCCATCAGTACTAAGAATGCTTAATTCCAACTTGGAGTAAGAAGATATTGCATGTTGAAGTTGGAAAAATATTTGATTAAAATATTAATAAAAATGAGAAAAGGACGAAATAGCTAGCATCATCGATAATGCCAGTGGCTCGAGCTGTGCTGCGCGAGCCGCGACGTAAGAGCTGCACCGTGCATCTCTGCACAGGGCCCTTGTGACACAGGCTGTGACATGAGGCAAGCGCGTAAGAGCTACACCGTCACTCCAATGGCTCGTGAGTTTTTCACTATAAATGCAAAACTCTGTGTGATCTTCCAGAGGAGGTTTCTAGCTCATTCTAAGTAAGTTTCATATGTTCAAGAGCATTCTTAGCTAATTTGAGGGTGTTCTATGCTATAAAAGTGTCCACTCCTCAAGTTGGTAACTCTAGAGAAGAGGAAATGTCCCAGGGCATGAGGAGACTCTGCCCAATGCCCTTAGGTTGAAATCGAGAGAAGTGACCAGGAGCAAGAGGAGGCTCTAGCCCACATCAAGAGAAGTGGCCCGAATTAAGGAGAGACTTCGTCCTTCACCAATGGGCCACGCACTGTGAGATGCATCCCTAGTTAGGGGGAGGTTATGTCCACCACCTATGGGCGTAGAATGTGAGGTGTCCCTGGATAAGGGGAGTCTATGTCCACCAGCTACAAGCGCAAAATGTGAGAAGATCCCCGGGTAAGGAGATGCTCTGTCTGCCACCTAAGGGTACGGAAAGTGAGAAGTGTCTCCAGGTAAGGGAAGATTTTGTCCGCCGCTTATGGGCATAAAGAGTTAGAAAAACCTAGGGAAAAGGGAATGTCTGTCTGTTGCCTTTGGGCAGAATGAGAGAAACATTTTGGAGCAGGAAGTGGCTCTACCCTCCATCTCTGGAAGTGAAGAGGAGGACTATAATGTCCCTGATATTTCCTACAATTTATTGTAATTTTTTTGCTATTTTTGATCATTTTCGCTAGAAAAATATGACGCTTCGGTGTATTTGGCCTTGGTATTTGTACCCGTAGTCGGGTGTGGGGTTCAGTTGTAGGCAGCGGGCCTAGGCGCGCACTTACGGAGTGAAAATTGAAAGAGATTGAGAGAGCACAAGATATAAGGAGAGAAAAGAAAAAAAAAGAAAAGAAAAATAAAAATCAGGGTCGGGCTTGCCCGATCCCGTTCCGGAAGCAACGAGAAGCTGCGGTCTCTTCTCCCTCTCACTCTATTCTTGCTATTGCGGTGCCAGTAGTGGCCGGTGGGCTCCGCCCGGCCTCCGTCTGGCCAGCCACAGGCCGCCTCCCTGGCCAGTCCCACCGGCTCCCCCACTTGGATCGTTCCGGTTAGCCCCCATTCCCTCTCTCTATATTGAGTTGATTCCGCCACCACCGTGGGCCGGCGTTGGCTGACCGGCTGGCCACGGCTTGCCAGAAGTTGCTGCCTTTTGCCGAAGACAGCTCCACCCAGCATCCGTCCGGCCAGCCACAGGCCGGTGACTGCATGGTTAGCCCCCAGCCAGCTCCGCCACCCCCATGGCCGCTCTACCCTTACTGGGTTCTCCCGGCCAGTCCCTCATCTTCCATGTTTTTGGCCGTGACTGGGTTCACTAGCTGCCGCCAGTAGCCAGACGCCGAACTTGACCCACCACACCTTTGTTCGGCTTCTCTCCGGCCTGGCAACAATAGTGGATGTTTCCACCCAGCCCGGTTTAGCCCTCGTCCCGTCCGTTCCATTGGAACGAAATCCGTTGCTCGCCGGTTGATGTGCTTGTCCACAAAACCCGAGCCTTTGCCTTACTATATTTTGATTCTCTGATGAGCTGCAGAAAATTGTCGTCTGCCATTTGGCTCTACCTTGGACCGGTGATGACGACATGGCTGCTCCAGCCTAGACAGTTGGCCCTATCTGCCCCCATCTTAGCAGCCGCCTGGAATGGGCCACTTTCCCGTATGCCGTTTCCTAGTGTGTGTAGCGTGAACCGATTGAACGAGGACCATTCCGCTATAGCTGTGGGCCATGTTTGACCAGCCTTGTCTTAGTGATGGCCCCACCTAGGCTGGTTTGACCTCGTCTGACCCCAGCTCCTCCCAATGGGCAGTAGCCGTAGCTAATTCCGCTCACCAGCATTTCCGGACATTGACCCCTCTTGCCCATTTTATGTCATCGGTACCGGACGGCCTCTGGCAAGAATTTGTATGACTTAGCTTGATCGAAGGTGGACAAATTCACCTACACATGCCTTGGCCAGTGATGGCCTCACGGCCTTTGCTCGACCCTGAACATTTCTCCCGTCCTTTGCCGTGCGAGATGTATAGCCGCCCGCACCTATTGTTTCGGTTGTGGGTGGTGATCAGCGATGTCATCATTTCGATTGGTCCCCACTAGGGCCTTAGCCCTGTCGGACCCTTATGAGCCTTGGACCGCCTCTGTTTAGCCTATCCCCCTCCCTTTGGCCGTGTGTGCAAGTTGCTACGTGTGCGGGTTAGGGTTTTGGCGCCATTTTGGAGCCGCCTGATTGTCGGATGGCTACGCCATCATCTAGAGTTGACATCTGAGTCGTCCACCACCTCTCCTCCGTCCTTTAGTGTCGCCCCACGCCCTTCGCCCATATGTGGTCCCTTGTAAAAGCGAAATCGACACCGTTGCGTGCTGTCCACGGCCGATTTCGACGTCTTGTGACTGGTTGGGTATTGTTCAACCATCGGTCAAATTTTAGTGAGTACACCCTGCATTCTGATCACACCTGCTACTCATTGGCACGATCTTTCTCCCAGCCGCCCCCAGTGTGCCACCGTGGATCGCGGATTTTCTGCATTGATCTGTGTCCCCCAATTTAGCCGTGAGTAGTTCTGGCGCTTCCTAAAACCTCGGGACAACAACTTTCTCAGCTAGGCAATGGTTTTGACGGCCAACTCCTCCACTGACGCTGCCACCGTTGTGTGCTCACCATCAAACGTCATGATTACGAGGTAGGGGAGCTTTGAACTCGTAATGTCATGATAGCATGCTTTGAATGAGTAGCAGCATTCTAGGATTGTATGATTCTATGTTTTGGATATTAAATCATGACTTGTTTGCATGATGCAAGAGAATGAATTATGCCACGTTGAGATGCATATGTTATGTATGTGAGTTGTAAGCATGTTTTATGTATGTGAAATGTGTATGCGCTAGTGATGGCTAGCGAATGCATTAGTGTGCTACATATGTGTTTGATATACATGCTAGTGATGGCTAGAGATTGTGAGTAAGTTACGTATGTGGACTCTGTGTGTGGGCAGAGGTATGGGCAATGGACGGTAAGAAGTGGCAAGGGTTTGGTACGAAGTTGGATGTGAATTTGGATGTGTAAGTGTATGACGGAAGATAGAGAAGGTAAGTTTGATGAGTGAGGATTTGAAATGGATTAGTTTGGTTTAGAGCATACATTAGGTGTTCGGTAAGTAAGAGGACTTAGGCTTGGAGACTTATGAGGGTTTATTAGATAGTAAGAGCATGCATAATTGTACAAGCATAATGTATAAATTATGAAGTGAAAAGTAAGTATAATAAATGAGGAATTAAGTAAGAAGATGATAACGGGGATCTGCTATGAGGAGCTCAATTTGACAATGCAAGTAAGATGTTTTGACCATAAGATGGATGACAGAGGCTGTATGATTACATAAGGATTTGTGTATGGTGAGCTATGTTGTGACTTGGACGAGTAAGTGAAGTCTGCTGCCTTGACGAACTAAGGTTTCAATCGGGCTTAGCTTCGGTTTGATCAGTCAAGCACTATGAGTTTGTGTAGCATAATTGTACTGCATAATTTACTTAATTCAAACTTGAATTATAAGAAAGCTAATAATAACGTTGTGAGTTTGAGACCTATGGGTTCGACAGATTAAGTTCCGTGTTTGACCTAGCCGATAATGAGTCGGTTGAGCATTTATCATGTCTTACCATGGTGTTTATCCTGCAGGATGTTGTCTGTGTGCTGTATAGAGCACTAGACATCTGATGCTCTGTTGAGAGCGGTGTATGTTTTTGATTTGGTCTGTGTGCTGTATGAAGCCCAGACGTTTGATGCTCTATTGAGAACGTTGTATGATTTTGCCCAAGAGTGGCACTCTATGTTCATGCCCAGGAGTGGCATTGTATGATTCCGCCTAAGAGGCACTCTATGATTTCTGCCCAAGAGTGGCACTGACACTATAAGACCCATAATGGTGGGCAAGTATGGCACTATAAGACCCCTTATGTGTGGGCAATTGTATGACCCCTTATGTGTGGGTGTATGTTGCGCGCTCAGGTAAGTAGTAACATGGATCTACTCTTACCTGTTTGATCCTGTGCCCCATGAGCATAGGTGTGCCTTACCTTCGAAAAAGTCCATGGCATCTAGTCACTCCCCAGAGGTTAAGGTGATGCCTTAGTGGCATTCTTTTCCTTTTCGATGCTGGAGCTTATCAGTTGTAATGAGCTTTAGTGGTCGATATTATGTATATGACTGTATGACTGAGTATGTGCGTTTTTGAGTAAGCGTATAATTATGAGTATGCACGACTGTAAGATTTGAATATGAGTACAATAATAAGTGTAAGATTGTACGAGTAAGGTCATACAAGTACGTGTAAGTTGTATGAGTTAGCGTACGATGGTATGAGTAAGTTTGTAAGACCCAGATTAAGGGTGTTTGTATAAGTTTGGTTTGATGGTGTGTTATGCGTGCTTATATGCATATGTATACGATTGTTATATGTTGATTGCTTCATGTTTGAGTTGCATGAACGCATGTATTTATGAACTTATTGAGTTCACTATTTAGATTACCCTACTGGGTATTTTCCTACTGAGTATGAAAATACTCATTACCCTATATTTTTAGCCCCGTGGTTCGGGAGGCTTTTGCAGGTTGTGTTGGAGAGCTTCTGGAGATGGATGCTCGTTTATGCGAAGAAGTGTTTCCCCTTTGATTCAGGTGTACTTGACTCAAATTGAGTATCTTTTGCGCCACGATCTAATGTATTGGGTGAGATGAGATTTAAGTGTTTGCACCTTTTGGACTTATAGTTTGGATCAAAATGTAGACTGTTTTGGGACTTGTACTCGGGTACATCTGGGAGTTATTTGTATTTAAAAATCCATGATCATGGTAATTTAGTCGTACGTCTATTTTCGAGTAGCACCTGAGGATATTTTCTTTGACCGTACGATGTTTGATCGAATGAGGAAAAATTTAGATGGAAAATTGATGTTTAGTGTTTAAATTATAAACTGCTTTTACAGGTTTTAATTTCATCATTTTTCCTTCGATTTACCATCGTTATATTGTAAAAATTTTCCTTGAATTTTAAGGAAAATATATGAAAAATCTCAGGCGTTACAAGGATGCCCTAAATGAAGGAGTAACTTTGAACACCGCTACTTTCGGAATTATAGGGGGGTATATGATCTTCTAATTTAATATATGATTATATGAATACATGTGCTAATTAAGATATATGTTATGCTCTGACATGATGTTTTCTGATATGCTTTGATCTAATATTATCTGATAAGCTCTGATATGCTATGTTTTGATCTGATATGCTCTGATCTAATCTAATATGATTTGATATGGTCAAATGAGTTTTGATGTGATCTGATATGATCCAATCTGCTCTGATATATTTTTCTATGCTCTATGATAGAGCGGGATGTGTATTTTCGCGGATTTGTTAGTTTCTGTTTCACTCCGATGATTTTCGTATGACATTGATTAAATATTTGGATATACGTATTTTGATGTATATGATTTTGGACTACTTAATGCATGTATTAGCCGTTAGGCAGAACTATGTTTATATTTGATCGTATTGGAATAACATCTTGATGTTATCCAATACATATGTAGGCAACTAACGACACCACAATGTTGGCCCCATCCAAAATAAGATTAAAATTAAGTTTGTTTTTACCTACGCGCAATTGAGCACTTAATCTCCATAGTGCTTAGAGGAAGGTTACATCTCTCTCACTCAAACTTTGTCGCTCCTTATTTTTATAAGAATTTATAATCCCGATTCTATGTTTCAGACCCCTATCAGGATGTTACACTAACTCATTCTCAGACTGTGTTTGGAGATATAGAATGTGTCATTGTCCGATCAACTCTCTCCTTCCTAGCATGCCAAATATTATACTGATCTAAGACTTGTAGCAAGCAAAATCAAGTGTCATGGGGTAAGCAACCAATGAAACCTCCTGTTGTGGACCTCTCGACAGACAACTCACATGACATTTAAGAATAAGGTAGATCTAACTATTTCTAACAATCATATCATTTCAAAACTCATTTAAATTAGTTGAAAATCTACTACAAATAAAAAAAATTGATTTAGTATTCACCATGACCGTGGAGAAAATCTTGAAATCGAAGTGGGAATCTGATATGGAAGTGTGCAAAACTTCCTCAAATCACCTCTATTTGCCTTTGGGAACTCTTTGGTAGAGTTTGGAATTGAATAGACTCGAATAGACTTGAAATGAGCTTTGTTCAAATTTAAAACAGTGCTTCGGTGCAAAAAATCAAAAGGTCTTTAAATAAATTCAGGTTTTTTCTTCAAATATAAAATTTCAATAAACTCCTAAAAATATTTCAAGACACTTCCCACCAAAATAAGAAAACTTGACATCCAGAACTGAACTTAAAATTCAAAGAATGAACATAAGCAAAGTTGATCACATTTTGACAATGTTTTAATTAATTTTCCTTTAACCTAAGTGCATCCATAGATTATGTTCATTAATACCTTGCCTTAGATTAGTCAACTCGATTGGTATGTGATTGTCAATTTTATTCTCTTCTTTTTGACACATTAATCCTCTTTTATTAGTTTTTAAAGAACACCACAAATGTAGTAAACTCTTGTCTCTTTTAATCTTGAGTCTTGCAAGATCACTCTTAACCAAACAGAGACAAATTTATTTAGACCCTAGTAAAGACTTAAGTTCATAATTTTCAACTCACTTTAACTAGAATCTATGTACATGATTTTTCTAAAAAGATAAAAACAATCAAAAGCTCATAATCAATATGTCCATACCTTTTTCTAAGTGATTATATTTTACTCAAATCATTTTTATAGTGCTTAGCTTTTTTTGAATCATCTCTACTTGTATTATTCATTTTTTTCATTTTTTCTTTATTTTTCATTCATTTTTCTTGATTTCAAGCAGATGGAAGCTACACAATAGCCTAGGCTGGCCTAAGTAGGTAGCCCTTCCCCATTGCCTTTATAAGAACAATTCCAATATCTAAAGATATATTAAATTACATAAGACTCATAAACATTGAATTACATTACATAAAATTTTATTTTGAATTCTAAATAAATCCTCTAATTTGATCACCTAGACTTCACTAAAATCCAAACACCTAACTCAATTTATGTATAAGAATTCTCTCTTCATGTTCATACTTAAAGGTAACTTGAGTCTCAACATGATGTGTGCCAGTTTTTTTAAATAAGAGAATTGCAACATCAAGCAAAAGAAAATCAAATTGATTCTCCTTGGGGTATCATTCTCTTTGTTAAGGTATATTTGATCACTAATCATGTTGCTTTTCAGATTAAAAGAAAATTAATCTCAATATATCTCAAGAGCTGAACTTATCAATAGCCAAAACAAAGCAAATTGCAAAACCAAGCAAAAGATACTCTAATTTTTTGTGTTTTTTTATGATATTCTATTTTGTTTGTTTTTTTAATTCAAAATCTACGAATTTAAAAACAAAGTAAAATGCAAAAAAATAAAAAAAATGAATGTCCAAATGATAAAAAGAATTAAAACATGGACATAAATCTGAATATTTTACTTAGAGATTTGAGACTCCTTAGTCTTACCTAGTCATTTAATCCTAAGTCAACCTAAGGTAGACTTCCTTGATCTTCCTAATTAATCCCTTAAAGCTTGAAGATCAACCCTATTTACCCAAACTCTATCTTCTTTTCTGACACTTGGTGGGATAACTTAGCGGTAATATGTTTCTTCTCATTCTTCTTTGATCTAGGTTTGAAAAGGTAATTATTAGGACATTCTCTCTTATAGTATGGGTCTTAGTATGATAAATAGCACACACACCCATAATACTAGAACCTATCCTTCCAACTTTCACTCTTGGCCTAGGTAGGTAGTTCACTATTTTAGGGTTTTTGTCACTCTTTTTTGCCTTCACAAAGATAGTAGGTTTTCTAAGGGGGTAGTCAATCAATTCCTAAAACCTAAGCCCATTTTGTCGGTTTGACCAATGCTAAGTATAATTTTCAACTTGTTCTTCCCACTCTTGAATACATCTAATTTCTCTTTAGAGGACATAAGTTATATATTGAGAGTACTAGACTTCTCATTATCACTTTCTAGGTCTTTCTTAAGGTCATGCACCTCTCTTTTAAGTTTGTTATTCAACTCCACTAATCTATTTGCCTCTTGATAAGACAAAACTAGTTCATCCTCTTTCTTCCCAAACTCTCTCAAGGTTTCTTAGTCAAGACTAAGAATTGTTGGAGGAATTACTTACTCATCAAACTCATCCTCAGATTCTGAGTTCTCTTCAAGAGAAGTGGACTTCTGAGAATCTTCTTCTGAACCATCATCCTTCACTCTTATATAAAAAGTTGTATAGTTGCATAGTTCTTCTTTTTCAGAAGAGATCTCATCAGAGTAAGTTGCTTAAAGTACATTGCCCTTTTTCTTATGATCAAACTCCTTTGATTAATTAGGCTTTTAATTTGATGAATTGTTAGAATCAATGTTAGGACAATCAACAACAAAGTAACCTAACTTACCACATTCAAAGCATCTCAAACTCTTCTTGTCTTATTTAGTTTGCCTCTCATCTCTCTTATCTCCTTATCTCTTCCCAGAATTTTATCCCTTATTGCCAAATCTAATGTTCAGAGTTTTCAAGAATTTCTTGAAGTTCTTATCTAATAAAAATATTAGTTCTTCATTATCATCAGACTCTTCATATTCTTCTAATGTGTTTAATAATTTATTTTTCTTAGAAGTTCTTTTAGATGTTTTTAGGGGATTTTGTGTTCCCTTGAACTTTTCAAGCAACTCCTTTTGTTGTCACAAGACTCTTCCTTCATCTCAAAAGTTCTAAGGTTTCCAACTAACTCTTCAATGTCTAAGGTGTCAATATTTTTTAATTCATTAGTGGCAGCCACCTAAATTTTGAATTTCATGGATAAGAACCTTAACAACTTTCTCACAACAAGTATTCAAAACTTTCCTTAGTTGATCACGTGTTCACTATGTCTGAAAATTTAGCATAGTATTTAAAAATTGTCTCTTTTTTACTCATTATTATGTTCTTAAACTCTAGAGTTAACATTTTTAGCCAAGACACCTTCATACACAACAAAATCCACTAGTAGCGACGCTTTTAAGCGTAGCTAATAATAGCCTAAGCGACGCTAATGACCATTAGCGACACTTAAAAAGCGTCGCTAGAAGTGTCGAAAATAGTCCCGTCGCAACTGCTCATTAGCGACGCTTAGCAATAGCGTCGCTAATATTAACGACGCTTTTCTAAAACGCTTTAGCGACGTTTAACAAAACATCGCTATTAAGTTTTAAAAAACAAAAATTAAAGCAAGTGTCGCTAAAAAAACCATTATTAGCGACGCTATAAACACCGTCTCTAATAATATATTTTTATAAAAAATTTAAAAAATACTATTGGCGACGCTTATCAAAGCATCGCTAAAAAAGAAAAAGAATAGTAAACCGGTCGGGTCATTGAAGACCCGACTGATACGGGTCATTGAAGACCCGCGTTCGTGCATGTCAATGAAGACCTGCACTCCCGCGGGTCGGTGGTGACCCGTAGAAGCGGGTCGAGAGACCCGCTTCTATGGGTCGTCTTCAACCTCTCGACAGAGAGGTTGAAGTCACTGGCAGCACGAGGTTGACGCCCACCAGCCCCCAAAAGCGCGGGGCGGAGGCTGTGGGCGGCGGCAGCAGAGAAGAGCGGGGCGGAGGCTCAAAAGTGGGAGGGAGGAGCTGAGTGGACGAGAGGAGGGGAAGGAGTGGGGCGGGGGAAACCAGTGAGAGAAGGGGGAACAGTCGCCGGGGCCCTAGCCTCCAGGAGGTGGTCACAGGGGATTGTGACCGGCAGGTGGTCGCAGGTTGGCCGGGGATCAGTGAAATAGAAGAGGGGAACCGGGGAAAGCGAGAGTGGAGTGGCTGATGGAGGACTGTTCTCCAGGGGACGAACGACGGGTGGTGATCGCCGGGGGTCCGGTGGTTGCCGGCGATGGTTTGTGGACGACGAGCATGGGAGACCAGTGAGATAGGAGAGGGGGATTTAAAGCTTGCGGGCTAAATTTGCCCTTGCAGGGAATTTTCCCCTGCGGCAAAATTTTGCCTGCGCAAAGCTATTTGCAACGCTTCCAGTTGAAGCGTCGCAAAAAGGGGGAAAGCGACAATGAAAAAAGAGGAGAGGGAGGGAGGAGAGAGAAAATAGGAGAGAGAGAGAGGGAGGTAGGAAAGAGAGAGAAGAGGGGAGAGGGAGGGAGGAGAGAGAGATAGGGAAGAGAGAGATAATAGGAGAGAGAATGGGAGAGAGGGAGGGAGGAGAGAGAGTGATAGAGAGAGAGGGAGGGAGAGAAAAGATAAGAGAGGGAGGGAGGGAGGAGAGAGAGGGGTGGAGAGAGAGGAGAGAGGGAGGGAGGGAGGGAGGAGAGAGAAAAGAGAAGAGAGAGGGAGAGGGAGGAGCGAGAAAAGAGAAGAGAGAAGAGAGAGTGAGAGGGAGGAGAGAGAAAAGAGAAGAGAGGGGGAGGGAGGAGAGAGAAAAGAGAAGAGAGAGGGGGAGGGAGGAGAGAGAGGGGTGGAGAGAGAGGAGAGAGAGAGGGAGGGAGAGAGAGAGAGAGAGAGGGAGGGAGGGAGAAGAGAGAAAAGAGAAGAGAGAGAGAGGGAGGGAGAAAATAGGAGAGAGAGAGGGAGGAGAGAGAAAATAGGAGAGAGAGGGAGGTAGGGAGGAGAGAGAAGAGAGGAGAGAGTGAGGGTGGAGAGAAAGAGAGGGAAGATAGGGAGAGGGAGGAGAGAGAAAAGAGAAGAGAGAGGGAGGAAGGAGAGAGAGGGGGTGGAGAGAGTGGGGAGAGAGAGGGAGGGAGGGAGGGAGGGAGGAGAGAGAAAAGAGAAGAGAGGAGAGAGAGGGAGGTAGGGAGGAGAGAGAAAAGAGAAGAAAGAGAGGGAGGGAGAAAATAGGAGAGAGAGTGAGAGAGAGGGAGGGAGGAGAGAGAGGGAGGTAGGGGAGGAGAGAGAGGGTGGAGAGAGAGGGAGGATAGGGAGAGGGAGGCAAGAGAAAAGAGAAGAGAGAGGGAGAGGGAGGAAAGAAAATAAGATTTCTTATATTTTTTTATAGAAATAATGCTATTAGCGACCCTCACAAATGAGCGTCGCTACAAGGTTTCGGCTCACAAATGAGCGTCGTCGCTACAAGGTTTCGGCTCACAAATGAGCGTCGCTGATGGTAATGTAATAAAGACATCGGGAACATAACATTGCAAGAATTATACACTATTAGCGACGCTCGTCTAAGAGCGTTGCTACAAGGTTTCAGCTTTATTTCAAAAAAGTAAGTTATTGGCGACGCTTGAAGTAAAGCGTCGCTAATAGTATAAGTATGCGCGACGCTAAATCTATGGCGTCACTATTACCTTTACTATTAGCAACGCTTTACCCACTGTCGCTAATAGGTTTGAATTTTTTAAAAAGGAAACTAATTAATAGTAGTGACGCTACATACAAGCGTCGCTAATAGGCCATATAATTGCGACATATAAGCAATAGCGTCGCAAATACATATACTATTAGTGACGCTTTACTATGTCCATCGCTAAAAGTTCAATTTTTTACCCTTCCCCCTCTCCCTCTCTCTCTTTCCTCCCTCTCTCCACTCCTCTCCTTCCTCTCCTCTCTCCTCGCACTCTCATCTCCTCTCTCCTCTCTCTCCTCTCCTCTCCTCTCCTCTCCTCTCTCTCTCCTCTCCTCTCTTCTCTCTCCCTCTCTCCACTCTCTCTCTCCTCTCCTCTCTTCTCTCTCCCTCTCTCCACTCTCTCTCTCCTCTCCTCTCTTCTCTCTCCCTCTCTCCTCTCTCTCTCTCTCTCTCTCCTCTCTCTCCCTCTCTCTCTCTCTCTCTCCTCTCTCTCTCTCCTACCTCTCCTCTCTCTCTCCTCCCTCTCCTCTCTCTCTCATCCCTCTCTCTCCTCTATTCTCTCTCTCTCTCCTCTCTCCTCTTTCCTCCCTCTCTCCACTCCTCTCCTTCCTCTCCTCTCTCCTCTCTCCTCCCACTCTCATCTCCTCTCTCTCCTCTCTCTCCTCTCCTCTCCTCTCTCTCTCTCTTCCTCCCTCTCTCTCCTCTCTCCCTCTCTCCCTCTCTCTCTCTCTCTCTCTCCTCTCTTTCTCTCTCCTCCCTCTCTCTCCTCTCTCCTCTCCGCTCTCTCTCCCTCTCTCTCTCTCCTCTCCTCTCCGCTCTCTCTTTCTCGCTCCTCTCTCTCTCTCTCTCCTACCTCTCTCTCTCTCTCCTCTCTCTCTCCTCCCTCTCTGTCCTCTATTCTCTCTCTCTCTCCTCTTTCCTCTTTCTCTCTCTCTCTCCTCTCTCTCCATCTCTCTCTCCCTCCTCCCTCTCTCTCTCCTCCCTTCCCCCTCTCTCTCTATCCTCTCTCTCTCCTCCCCCCTCTCTCTCTCTTCCCTCTCTGTCTCCCCTCCTCCCTCTCGTCTCCCCCTCTCTCCACCCCTTCTCTCTCCTATCTCTCTCTTCCCTCTGCCCTCTCTCTCTCCTCTAATTTCAAAATTTTTTAAGATTTTTATTTTTTAAAATTAATTATAAAAATAAAAAAATTAATTTAAAATACTAATAGCGACATATAATCCTATACGTCACTATTAGTATTTTATTTTGAATTAATTTTTTTTATGTTTTAAATAAAAAAATTTAAAAAAACATCAAAATAAAATCCCTCTCTCCATTCCCTCCCCACTCTCCTCTCTCTCTCCCCTTCTTTGTCTCCTCTCTCTCCCCCTTCTCTCTCTCCTCTCTCTCTCACCCTTCTCTCTCTCCTCTCTCTCTCCCTTCTCTCTCTCCTCCCTCCCCCCTTCTCTCTCTCTCTCTCTCTCCACTCCTCTCTCTCTCCTCCCTCTTTTCCCCCTCCTCTCTCTCTCTCTCTCCTTCCTCCCCTCTCTCACTCTCCTCCCCCTCCTACCTCTCTCTCTCTCTCTCCTCCCCTCCTACCTCTCTCTCTCCTCCCCCTCCCCCCTCTCTTTTTCATTCAATTTTTTATTTAAACCATAGGTAGTAGCGACGCATTCTTATGCGTCGCTACCAGCAAGGTTACTAGGGACGTATAGCCGTTTGCGTCGCTACTACTTTTTAAAAAAAATATAATTTCTCTCTCTCCCTCCCCTCCCTCTCTCTCTCCACTCCTCTCTCTCCTCGATCCCTCTCTCTCCTCCCTCCCCTCTCTCTCTCACTCTCTCCCCTCCTCCCTCTCACCTCCATCTCTCTCTCCACCCTCACCCTCTCTCTCTCTCCCTTCTCTCTTTCTCCTCCCTCTCCCTTGTCCCTCCCCTCTCTCTCTCCTCTTATTTTTTAAATTTTTATAATTTTTTCTCCCTCCCCTCCTCCCTCTCTCTCTCTCCACTCCTCTCTCTCTCTCCTCCTCCCCCTCTCACTCTCTCCCCTCCTCTCTCTCTCCTCCATCCCTCTCTCTCCTTCCTCCCCTCTCTCTCCTCCCTCTCCCTCCTCTCTCTCGCCTCCCTCTCCTCCCTCTCTCCCCCCCCTCCCCCTCTCTCTTTTTTTCATTAAATTTTTTATTTAAAAAATAGGTATTAGCGACGCATGTAACTATGCGTCGCTACTACCAAGGGTAATAGCGACGCATAGTTACATACATTGCTACTACTATCGGGTAGTAGTGACGCATATCTACGCGTCGCTATTAGTTCATAATTTTAATTTTTTTTATTTAAAATTAATAAATATTAGCGACGCTTATTTATAAACGTCGCTATTGTTGACCGTATTAGCGACGTTTAGAAAAATGCGTCGTTAATAGTTTTAGGTTATTAGCGACGCATGAACTTAAGCATCGCTAAAAGGTTAGGTATTAGTGACGTTTTTACTTATGCGTCGCTAATATTAGTTTTTGTTGCGACGATTTTAATATGTCGTTATTAACACTTTGTAGCGACACATTTTATTGCGACGCTTATATAAGCATCGCTAATACCTAATTTTGTTGTAGTGATAGCCTTAGTTCCCCCATTATATATTACCAATTTCTCTCATGCAACCTTAGTAGATATACAATTAGAGATCAACTTGTGTTGTAATTTTCCTGTGGCATTGAATAATACGCTAAGGGCTTTACTATTTTGATTTGCAAACTTGGTCTCATTCTCATCCTATTTAGTTTCATCTTTTAGAATTGAATTCCCTTCCTTGCCTTTGGTCATAGTCCTTTGATAAACGCTTTCCTTGCATTCCCATCAAGCACTTGTATGAAGGCTCTCATCCTATTTTCAAAATATGAGAAATTATGGCCATCAAATAAGAGAGATATATTCATTAGATTAGGAGAATATCAAACTATTGCAAACAGCTGGTGTGAAGAACCAGCTATGTGAAGAAAAAAAATGAAGTATTTGTTCTTTGTAATCGGTAAATTTGTAATCTTAAGTTTACATAGTGCATAATTGATCTAGACAGAGTATCTCATGGTTTTTCCCTAGTTAGGTTTTCAAGTAAAATTTCTTATGTATTTTTCTTGGTAATTTGATTGTAAATTCTCATGTTGAATGGTTTATATTTTCATGTTGTTCATGAGTATTCATAAATGTTGTGATGATGGATATTTCTTTACTAGGCTTTGCTCACCATTTTTGTTTTGCTTGTTTCTCGAAATCTTTTCTTGGGGTTTCCTTTGTGTTTACACAGGGACATGTCACTTGAAGGAATTAAAATGAATTAAATAATTTTTAAGGCTATTTTGTTTGCACTTGTTGATCTTGAATGGTTTGATAGTTAGGATATGGTGCTTGACTCAAGCTCCGAATTATAAAATGATTTGTTTTATTGGGTTTGTCTTTAAGGGGTGTGACATGTAGATAGTGGTGTAAGAAATTTAGTGAATTAATGTAGTGTTTGTCACAACTATGAATTTTACACCTCTAATAAAGCAATTTTTTTTTAGTTTTTAGTAATTTTAAATTATTTAGAGGTGTTTACTTAGTAGGGTTTCTTAAAGACGTGGTAGAGCTATGAAAATGAGCATAACGAGCCTTGAACTATGCAAATATGATGTCGGGGTGAAAGTTACAACCTTGGGAAGCATGCTACATGGGCAGGACCCGTTAGAAAATTTTTGGATAACATATTCATGTGGAGTTTATTTTTTTAGGGGTCATCAATACGAGCCCAACGGTACCAAGAACATGTAAATCGGAGTTCAGGAGAGAAAGTTACGCTCATTTAAAGTTTTTGATCTTTTTGTGAAAAGAAATTAAATAGAAATTTTAATTATTGCATTAATTGGCATCAGCGCATTGATGCCAACAATGACGTGGGTGATCAGTACGATGCATGGCGCGTTGGGCCCCGCACACATTGTGCGTTGTGGATGATGCATTGCTCCGCCACGTGGGGGTTAGGCCTCGGCCCGCTTGCTTTGCGAGTTGTGGGCATGGGTGCGACACTATGCACCACTGGGGGCGGGCCCCACCTCACATGACACATGTCGTGAACCACCTCATGCGCCTATTTAAAGGCGCGTGAGCCTTAGTTTTTCCCGTTTCTTCTCTCTCTCTTTCCTCAAACTTCATTTCTCTCCTTTAAGTCATTTTAAGTCCGATTCGAGCTATTCAATAGGCGTTCTTAGCAAATTTGAGGGTTCTCTACACAATGAAAGGGCCCATTCCTCCAATTAATGACTCTAGAGGGGTTAAATGACCCAAGGCATGAGGAGGCTCTGTCCGATGCCATTGGGCCCAAAGAGAGAAAGAAGTGGCCTAAAGTAAGAGGAGGATCCGTCCTCTGCCGATATGCTGTAGAGAGAGAGAAATGTCCCCGAGTAAAGGGAGGTTATGTTTGCTGCCATTGATCATGATGGATGAAGGGGTTATTTTTCTGGTTAGATAGCTCTCAAGCCCGAAAAATTGATATGCCTAAGTTTGTAGAGTCAATTTGTTGTCTACAAACTTATGCAGAGAGCGAGGTAGGGGTTTTATCCTCTCTTAAGGGATGAATGTTTACTTTGGTTGTCTTTTAAACTTAATATATGTATGACTCTAACATGCTATATTTTAGAGTTCGTTTCAAGCTATGTTTTACGATTTTCGCCTATAGTCGGCTTACCGAATAATTATCCATTGGAGTAGGAGAAAAATTATATACTACACATTTTATGGTTTGATCATATATGTGGTTTATCGAATAATTATCATTTTATGGAGGATATGATTTATATATTGTGCTTTTTATGATTGCCTCGTATATTTATTTTATCAAATGGTTTATCCTTAGATTTTGCTTATGAATCACATTGAAGTGTGTGAGATAGAAAAAATCTAGCTTCGCCATTGTTTTAATTAGGAGTGACTCAAGTATATTTGAAAAGCGATTTTAGAGGACCATTTCTTATCAAATGGTTTATCCTTAGATTTTGCTTATGAAACATTAAAGTGTGTGAGATAGAAAAACTCTAGCTTCGCCATTGTTTTAATTAGGAGTGACTCAAGTATATTTGAAAAGCGATTTTAGAGGACCATTTCTTGTGCAAGGATGATTCTCAAGAATATTTTTGAAAATACATACAAGTATAGTAATCAAGTACTAAAACGGGATGGAGAAATGGCAACTGTCTCGTTAAACGAGCGACCAACCATGTCTTTGTAGTTGTTAATAGTGATGCTCACATGGCTTGTGGAGGCGAGACTAGGGTTTTTAAAAGAATAAACATTTGGATAGAATATTTTGAAAAAACAAATTGCCCTTTTTGAATCTGGGAACTCAAGATTGATCTGTTTGTCTGGAGTTGTTGTTGGGCACCCCAATAGAGCTTCGTGAATTAGATGAGTGCACAATTATAATCCGGTTTGGAATTGGGTGTATGATATCCATTTTAATTAGCCTAGAAGGGCAGGATGGGTGATTGGTCCCTAACGAAGGGCATGAATATTTAAAAAGGTTATGCGCGCTAGGGTAGAGAGTATTACAGAAAGACTCATTACTCTATTGATCCTGGTTCCCTATGAGAATGAGTGTCTCTTCTATCTACAAGCATGAGGTGTTTTATGATGATCCGTGGAGGAATAAGAGGCAATTGCTTTCTATCCGCATCTAAGTCCATAGGATGGAGTAAGTATTTGGGGCACTTATAGCAAGACATGAGAGCTTGCAAACCCTAAGAGCATTTTCGATCTGTAGGAAGAAGTTCTATGGGAGGTTCGGGTGAGAGGCACACCCGTGTTTTAATGAAAAATACTATATATATTATATGCTTTGAAATTACCATTGTTTTACTTCATGCCTGATAATATAAACTCTCCTACTGAGTATTTTAAAATACTCACTACCCTCGAGACCCTGCAGAACTTGGCAAAGCTTAGTGTGCAAGTGAATGGGCCTACTTGAGAGTTTTTGAGATGATTATAAGTTTTTCACCCGCACTTAAATCTAAGTAAGAACTTTATTATTTTTTTAGTTTGTGTGTTTGTACACGGACAATAATTTTTATAAACTATATTTTATACTATATTTATGGTGAATAGCTCTTGTCATGGGCCAGGGCAAACTCATTATTTTTATAATAAAACTTTTATACATGCTTCCAAAATCTCATGGTGGGACAATGCTAGCTTAGAGAATTGTTGTTGCTATAATAAGATAACCATCTCCTATCTTATACTTTTGCTATATATTGATAGCAAGTTCAAATATGGATGAAATTGAGAATCTCAACAAGTGGGTGTTGCAAAACAGATCCTAGGCATGCACATAAGTAGAGATTGTTAGAACAAGAAGTTGAAGTTGTCACAAGTTGAGTATATTAATAAGGTATTGCACATGTATAGCCATAGTAGTTGCTTAACCTAATGTACCCATTGGGCAGTCACTTCAAATAAATTTAAGGATCAAACTGCAACTACATCGGAAGAGTATGTTATGCCTCACCAGTTTGTAGCCTCATGTATGCTATGATATGTTCAAAGCCAAATATTTTCCATGTAGTAGAGATTGTTACTAGATGTATGAGCAATCCTGATAAGATGCATCAAGTGGTAGCCAAATGGATTATGAGATGTATAAGAGGGAGCTCAAGTATTACTCATTGCTTTAGTGGTGAAACTGTGAGATTACACAATTATGTTGATGCCGATCTTGCTTGAAATCATGATAGCGGAAAAAGCACAAGATGGTATGTATGCACCTCAAGTAGTGTACTTTGTAGTTAGGAGTCACATATGCAGAAAATGGTGAGTCTCTACAACGATCTAGAGTATGTTGCAACCACAAAAGCATGCAAGGCGATGGTATGGTTGAAGAATTTCTTGAAGGAATTCGGTAAGGTGCGGGGTAGTTGTTTTCTATATAGTGATAGTTAAAAGTGTTGTTAATTTTGCAAAGAATTCAATGTTTCATTTGAGGACTAAGTACAAACGCATCAAGTATCACTTCGTCAAGTCACTTATGGAGAAAAGACAAATGCAACTAGAGAAAATTCACATGAAGGATAACCCAACAGATATGTTGACCTAGGTCATCACTATGGAGAAGCGAAGGAGCTGCTCAGCTTTTGTTGATCTTCAAGCACAAAGGACTGAGGATATCTCACACCAGTATACTTTCTTTAAAAGAGAATGACTTGAAGACTTACAACTTCAAGTGTGAGAATTATAGTTTGCTTTCTTTGATGGAGAATGACTTGAAGACTTACAACTTCAAGCGTAAGAATTATAGGAGATGGGTGAAGCCAGATCAATCTGGAAATGGGAGATTCTTGTGGGAGTGGAGTCTGACCAGGAGGAGGAGGAAGTCAGTCTCCAGCTTGTCTGATCGATCACCTTCCTTTGGATGAAGCAAGGGTGAAGAGCAAAAGGGGACTGCCATTCACACAACCGATCAACCTCGTTTGGACAGAGACTAGAAGACATGGTTGGAGTTTCTGCGGGCAAATGCATTTGATCATTTGTGCCCATGATCAATCGTAAATTTTAGTTTTCTTTTAGTTTTCGATTGTCACATCGCACCAATTGACCAGACCATTGCCCAAAATCCCCAACAATCACCCCTTTTACCAATAAAAAAACATAGCACAACTACCTTGGCTATGAGGAGTCTTAATAGTTTATTTTAGTTGTTTAATTAGGACTATTAAAATGGGACCAAGAAAGTATATTGAATGGCTAACAAAATATTCTCATGCTTTATGTTCGAAGGTTGTGCTTTTGTCCGGCTCCTTCATGGGCATTTATTCCAGGAAAAAAAGTAAGTGGTTTTGCTTAGGGCGATTACAAACTTAATGTCTAGCTCCACGCAGCCCCATTCCTGAGCATTCCAACGAACTGTTCAAATTGTTTAGTCTAGACCCGCACGCTTTGCCACAAGACCTACACCAAATTCACATGTCATTGCCATTCTAGATATACAAAGATGATAAATGCACTAATAAAAAAAAGTTCTTATTTTTTTCTTTGAATTTCCAATATAAAAAAAGACTTAAAAGTACTTTTTAATATACATCGAAAGTCCCGTTTAAATTGCGGTTACAATAGCCCCACATGCCATGATAACTCACGCGAGTGCTAATGGCATAAGGGGCTGTTGTGAGGCATTCATGTGTGGGCTGGACAGCGGATCACGCATATAGTCATCACTTGTATTTGCATACGTGCCACAATGCATGGTAGCAGGTTGACCCGTGGCCCATGCAACAATTCAGCGCTTTGCTTTCATTATGGCCTGCTTACCACAAGTAAAAGAGAGGACGCCCATCTAAAATTTCAGTTTACCAAACGTATGAACATGTAAATATATGTTCATCAACAAGCTACTACTGCATAAAAGTGGTGAAAATTAAAACCAAGAGACATTATTCCTCTTAGTTTTCTAATTTTAATTATCTTAAAAATAATTTTAACCTATAAGTTAAAGAGTAAATTACTTAATACTCTCTGATTTTTTAAAACATTGCATTTATTCTCCTCATGTTTCCAAAATTAAACATAAGCTCCTTAATGTTATTATATTTTTTCAATTATTCAAACACCCCTAAATGTGCATTATTGATTAGGGTATTAAGTTAAAAAACACTTGTATAAAAAAATTTATTAACCATTTTGTAATGGAAGAAATATAAATATATTTTTTAAATTATTAAAAAATATAATTACAATTTTACCAAAAGGTCTAAGTATAATTAATTCTAAATTTAGTTTATGTAAAAAGTTTATATATGCCTTGGCTAACGCTAACATAAAATTAAGATTTGACAGCAAAAGGGGCAAAAATTAGATGGGCCGTCAGATAAAAATTTGATTGCACTTGATGCCTAACTGGGCTCATACTCAAATACGCTTCAACGGGGCATCTAACTTATCATTAAATCTAATGGATAATTTATTAAAAGATCCTTAAGTACGTCGCCAACAGCAAAAAGAACACATGACAATGTACAAAAGCTGTGAAGAAATGGTTAGCATAACTGATCATGAGCAGCTTTTTACCATTTCGACACTCTTTTAACAAACGCAACAGTTATTTCATGATGGAGGGAGTATGTGATATATGAAATTTTACAATCCACATGTGAGGAACAAATAGTATGAAAATTGGGTATCATCCAGAGGGAACCTTCATCAAATTTACCTTTTCCAATCTCAATCACCCATTCCAAATATAGCTTGCTAGTAAATTAGCAGCTTTCTTTTGTTGTTACAAAATAATGTTGCTATTTACCTTTGACCCTATTTTTTATATATTCCAATGAGACCCACTAAAATCTCTTTCATATATCCCACATCTCAAAAATATTACTATTCGGTGCCAACAATCAATATCGGCATCGTCGCCGCCGTTGGCCAAATCGCCCCGCGGCCAGGTGATGCTTGCCAGCAGCAACGGCAAAACTAGATGCGGCCATGGCTAGGGTTCGGCTGGCCAGTAGCAGCGGCCAGCCTGGACGTGGCCTGGGCACTACCAGAAATGGGCATGCGGCCTAGCCGCGGATAGATTCTAGACGGATGAAGCACTGGAGTACTCTGTTTAGGAGAGTGAGGAGTTTACTTTGTACAAATGCCACATTCAAATGTCAATTGATAATGTATAATTAAAGATAACAACTCACCAGGACTGCACTTGATCTGGCATTTGCGTTCGCACCTGCTTCGCAGCCTTTCTGAATCACATAAGTGAAGCAACCGTGTATAATTAATCATATCTCAATTTATAGACAAAGTTTTCAAGTGAAAAGTCAAATCTAAAATCCTATTGAAGTACATGCATGATCTCCTCCTGGGCACCTTCCGAGCCACAAAGATGGGCTGGGAAGAAATGGAGATAGACCTGCGAGAGAATTGAATGGCGCATAATACTAGACATACAAAGGAGCCAGATAACATACGCTCATGAATATATGATGCGGCACAGCCCGTGGAGCAGAGGTCGAAGCAACTGTAGTCGGCCTTGACGACGGTGGTCTGCTCGTCGACGATGCAGAAAAGGAGTAGCATGAGAATCACAGCACCCGTCTTCATCTTTCTCATTAAGCACGAGTATTGTTCATCTTTGGGATTATCTATTTCTATATAATTATTGGTATGGGATAAAGTAAACGTCACATCAGCTTTTCGTAAAGTTTTTGTTTTTGGCACCTCGGCTTGTATGCATGGGCATATGCGTCACATGTTTATCGGAAGCAACACAATCTTACACCATTGTTGCGCAAGTGGCCGCAGCCTGGCCATGCACGTGCCTGTCCGGCTATGGCTTAATAATGATAAGGAAGGAAGTAAGTATGTAGTGTGGTGGTACACATACAAAGTGGGATGGTGCGAGCCTTAGAGAGTTTTTTAAATTTTTATATATAAATAAAAATTAAATAATTATAAGATAAATAAATATAAATTAATTAAATTGAGTTAATAAATAATATAAACTAACTTTTGGGGTTGATTTGTCTTCGAACATCTTTCAACTTTTAACTTAATATTTATGCCCACTGAAATATTAGTTTGATAAAAATAAAAAAGGAAATTTCTTGCCAATTAAATGTAGATCCACCTAATCTCTTAATAATGGTGTATCTTCAACTATTTGGTGGTGTACTTCCCTAGGTGATCTCAACGCAAGAGGAGAGGAAGGAGAATCCAAGAGGAGAGAGCGGCCAGCCCTCATTCTTCGCTTGTGTGTGGCCAAGATAGGAGACAAGGAGAAAGGAGAAGAGGTGTGTGGGAGAGAGGGGGGGAGGAGAGAACCTTTGCTCAATCAGGGCTCCTCCCCTTTTCTTAACCTTACATACGTCCCCCTTAAGTGGGCTTAAACATATGGGCATACATCTATATTCTATGCAAATCATTTAAAGAGTCTAATACAACAAATGTGAGCTCGATCACACCAAGCACACGGAGTCTTAAGCCCCTACACGTGACTACGCTCGCGGCAAGGTCACCTTCTTGCTAACTATGGGTCTTACCAAATACACATATTGTAGGGTTGGGCCCTACAAGGTGAATATGCACTGTAATGTCCCGGATTTTTATTACGATTTTATGCAATTTTTTGATCATTTTCTGCAGGAAAAGTATGATGCTTCCGCATATTTTTCCTCGGTATTTATAACTATAGAATTGGGTGTAGGGTTCGTCGTAGGCCATGGGCCTCGATGCGCGCTTTTTGGCGTGAAAAATCGATAAAATATGACTGTAGAGAAGAGATAAGTGAGAAGGAAAAAAAAAGAATACGTCGGGCTCGAGTGAGTCCATTCGGGATTCACCAAGAACCACCCAAAGCCCCCCTTCATTCTGGCTGAGCCGGATAGGCGCCACCGGTGGGCTGCCAGCCGACCTCGGCCTGGCGACGGCCAGGCCGCCTCCTCAGTGTCGCCTAGCCTGATTTGATCCGCCGTGATCTCCTCCCCTGTTTCGCCCGGTCTGTCTCTGCTCTCTCTATTTTGTGTTGTGGCAGCACTGACAGTGGCCGGTGGGTTCCACTTGGCCTCCATCCGGCTAGCCATGGGACGACGATGGAAAGCCCAGCCACCAACTTGCTCCGCCGGTCCTCTGAGTTCTTTTTTCCCCCAGTGAGCTCTCTCTCCCTCTCTCACTGTATTCTATGTTGAGCTCCTGCTGTGGGCCGCCAAGGGCCGGCCGGCTAGCCATGGCTCCGCCAAGGGCTGGCGACGGCGAGAGGCCGCCCCTCCTGACCCCAGTGGGCCTCCTTCGCCGCTCCACTCTAGTTTCCCTCTCTGTCCTGTTTTTTCCGCCTTACTGTTTTGATTAAACAGTGGCTGCCGACAGCAAGCC
Source organism: Saururus chinensis (assembly GCA_035235625.1). Taxonomy (NCBI): domain Eukaryota; kingdom Viridiplantae; phylum Streptophyta; class Magnoliopsida; order Piperales; family Saururaceae; genus Saururus; species Saururus chinensis. The sequence goes on along the minus strand of CP141144.1, from coordinate 36,899,907 downwards.
ACTGTCGACTAGACCTTCGTCCAGCCCCACCTTGATCCAGCAACAGCGGGGAGCCACCCCTCTCAGCCTAGCTCCACCATATGCCGGTTTTCCCCGGTCAGTCCCTTTCTCCCTTGTTTCCGGTTTGACGGAAATTTGTAGCCGCGCCGGTAGGAGCAAGCTTCTGGCGAGCTTATGGCCAGCCAGCCTCGACCCGGCAACACCGGTGTAGCTGCCTCTGTCCAGCCCCGCCTTGGTCCGGCGAAGTCAGGGGCCACATGGCTAGTTTATCCTCCTACCCTTTGGTCTCTCCTTTTCTCAGGATAGGACGCCCCTCCCCGACTTTGGTTGTCACTGTTTTGGGCTACCGGAGGGTTGCCACTGCCGGTTCCCATTGTCCTCCATCAAACCTAGCTCCGACCAACCGCTAGGGTCATGACGGAGGCGGCCAGAGCAGCGGGTAACCCTTACTGCTCCCTGTGTCTCCCGGCCCCTCTATGCTTTATGGTCGTTTTTATATTTTGGGCCACTGTAGCGTCTCCTCTAGACGTTTGTAGTTTAGTGGGTCTTAGCCTAGAGATGGTTGACCGCTCTAGTGCAACACCACTCCTCTTTTTTCAACATGAGCCACGCATCTTCTTTGTTGGTTATGTGTTTGACCGCCCTAATCGGCCTTGACAATGGTGGCCTTCTCTTTGACGATGCAGAAAAGGAGTAGCATGAGAATCATAGTACCCGTCTTCATCTTTCTCATTATTCACGAGTATTGTTCATCTTTCGGCTTATCTATTTCTAATATATACTAATAGCGATGTATAAAAATATATGTCGCTATTAGTATATATATTAGCGATGTATATAGTTATACGTCACTAATACATGTAATATTAGTGGCGTATAATATAATTTCTTTTAATATTTTTTTATTTTTTAAAATTAATTTTAAGCAATAAAAAATCTTAAAATTTTGAAATTACAGGAGAGAGAGAGGAGAGTGAGAGATAGAGAGGAGAGGGAGAGAGAGAGGTGAGGGAGGAGAGAGAGAAGAGAAGAGAGAGAGAGGTGAGGGAGAGAAGAGAGAGGAGAGAGAAAGAGGGAGGAGAGAAGGCAAGAGAGGAAGGGAGAGAGAGGAGAGGAGAGAGATAGTGAGAGGAGAGAGAGGGTAAGAGAGGAGAGGGAGAGTAATTTTTTTTAATTTTTTAAAATAAAAATAAATAATTATAGCGACGTATAATTATATACACCGCTATTAGGATATGTATTAGCATGTATATAATTATATGTCACTAATACAAGTAATATTAGCGATGTATATTTATATATGTCACTAATATAAATTCTTTTAATTTTATTTTTATTTTTTAAAATTAATTTTAAAGAATAAAAAATCTTAAAAATATTGAAATTAGAGAAGAGAGGAGAGGGAGGAGAGGGAGAAGTGAGAGAGAGGAGAAGGAGAGATAGAGAGGCGAGGGAGAGAGAGGAGAGAAGAGAAAGAGAGGAGAGGGACAGAGAGGAGAGAGGAGAGAAAAGAAAGAGAGGAGAGGGAGAGAGAGGAGAGAGGAGAGAAGAGAGAGAGAGGAGAGGGAGAGAAGACATAGGAGAGAGAAAGAGGAAGGAGAGAGAGGGAAAGAGAGGAGAGGGAGAGAGAGGGAAACAGAGGAGAGGGGGAGAGAGGAGAAAGAGGGAAAGAGAGGCGAGGGAGAGTAGTTTTTTTAATTTTTTAATTTTTTTTAAAATAAAAAATAAAAATAAATACTTATAGCGATGTATAATTGTATACGTCACTATTAAGATATCTATTAGCAACATATATAATTATATGTCACTAATACAAGTAATATTAGCGATGTATATTTATATACGTCGCTAATATAAATTCTTTTAATTATTTTTTTATTTTTTAAAATTTATTTTAAAGAATAAAAAATCTTAAAATATTAAAATTAGAGAAGAGAGAGGGAGACGGAGGAGAGAGAGAGGAGAGGGAGAGATAAAGAGGAGAGAGGGAGAGAGAGAGGAGAGAAGAGAGAGAGGAGAGGGAGAGAAGAGAGAGGAGAGAGAAAGAAGGAGGAGAGAGAGGGAAAGAGAGGAGAGAGAGGGAAAGAGAGGAGAGGGAGAGTAATTTTTTTATTTTTTTAAAATAAGAAATATAAATAAATATTTATAGCGACGTATAATTGTATACGTCATTATTAGGATATCTATTAGTGACATATATAATTATATGTCACTAATACAAGTAATATTAGCGATGTATATTTATATACGTTGCTAATATAAATTCTTTTTTTTTTTATTTTTTAAAATTAATTTTAAAGAATAAAAATTTTTAAAAATATTGAAATTAGAGAAGAGAGGAGAGGGAGGAGAGAGAGAGGAGAGGGAGGAGAAGAGAGGGAGGAGAGAAAGTGTAAAGAGAGAAAGGGAGGAGAGAGAGTAAAGAGAGAGAGGAGGGCAGAGAGAGGAAAGGGAGGAGAGAGGATAGAGAGAGGGTAGAGAGAGAGGAAGGAGGGAGAGAGGAGAGAAAGAAGAAGGGAGAGAGAGGAGGGGAGAGAGAGGGTAGAGATAGGGAGGAGAGAGAGGAAGGAGAGAGAGGAAGGAGAGAGAGGGTAGAGAGAGGTGGGGAAAGTTATAAAAAATACTATTAATGACGCTCGGAACTGAGTGTCATGATTAGAGCAATTAGTGGCGACGCTTATAACTAAGCATTGCCAATAAGAAACCAATTAGCAATGTTTATTATGCAACGTCGTTAATAGATTTTTTTAAAATAAAATTTTTGACAGCTCTAATATTACAATTATTAGCGACGCTCGAGATTGAGCATCGCTAATAATGATAATATTAATGCCACTCGTAGTGAAACAATGCTAATATTATTATCATTATTAGCGGTGCTCTTGATTAAGTGTCATTAAAATTGTTATTATTAGCAACGCTCATGCTCGAGTGTCGCTAATATTATCATTATTAGCGACACTAAAATGCTAGCGTCGATAATTCATATGTTTCTCGCGAGCATCACTAAACATCTTATGTGGGTGGAAATTCACCCGAGCACAAAATTTTGTGCTGGGCATGAAATTTTGCGCTTGGTGTGAAATTTCATGCTTGGGTGAAGTTTTTCCCTTGCGTTTATAAACACCTGCTGCCTCCCCTCACCATCGCCGTCCCTCCATCTAATGGCCGTATTCCCCTTGCCCGTGCGTTCGACTTTCGGCCTCAGTCCTCGCCTCGCCTGCAACTCCCCCAACCCTCACTCTCTCCTCTCCTCACCGTCCCTCCTTCTACATATGTGATTCCCCCCACCTGTACGTTTTAACCTCCGGCAGCCGTCCTTTCCTCGCCTGTAACTTTGCCGACCCTCGCTCTCTCTTCACCTCGCCATCTCTCCGCCCGATTCACCCACCCTCAAGTTACTTCCCTCAGGTTGATCTTATTACACCCCGTGTTCCGATTACGCTTAACCAAGAGGGTTAGGAGTAATTATATAATTTTAGTTAACTTTTCAAGGGTTTTATGAGATGAGATTTCCGTATTTGGTTAGAGCTCGAAGTAATGAGCACAACGTATCAAAGAACACTTAAAACAAAGGTCAGGAACGAAAGTTACTACATCAGGAAGCATGCTACATGGGCCGGACCCACTTTAAAAGTGCAAGATAACCTACCCATGTGGATTTAGTTTTGAACTGTTCATCAATACGAGTCCATCGGTACCAAGATCGTGCAATTCCGACTTCAGGATAAAAAGTTATCGCGTTTTAAAGTTAGAATTGTATTTGATCAAAATAATAATAAAAAATTATAAAAAATTAAGAAAAGGACAAAATAGCTGGCATCACTACTGATGCCAGCAGCCGATGCCGATCTGAGCCGCACCGTGGCTGGAAAACCACATTGCGCGGAATGATGCGCGTTGCACGCGCATCAGACACGCGGCAGCACCGCGCAATTCGTGCATGAAATGCGAATGTGCGCACCAAGCGCAGTGATGCAGCATTTTTGGCCAACAAGGACGCGATACATGTCGCGTGCACACCGTCGGCTCACAGGGCTTCTTCTATAAATTGAAAGTTCGATTCATTTCTCCCGGAGGAGTTTTTGGAGTCATTCTACGTCTGTTTTCTTCCGTTCAAAAAGAGTTCTTAATTAATTCAAGGGCGTTCTACGCAATAGAAGCATCCATTCTTTGAGTTAGCAACTCTCACATTTTCTCATTTCTCTCCCACGTTGAGAAACTTCTGTTCTTTATTTCTCACTCATTTTAAGTCCGATTCGAGTCCCTCAAGAGTCGTTCCTAGCTAATTTGAGGGTGATCTACGAAATAAAAATGTTCATTCCTCGAGTTAGCAATCCTATTTAGGGGAAACATTCCAGGGGAAGGGGAGGTTAAGTTCGCAGCCTTTGGGCACGAAAAAGGTAAAATGTCTCCGGATAAGGGGAGATTCTGTCCACCGCCTACGGGCAAAGTATATTTGGGTAAGGGGAGGTTCTATCCGCCGAATCTGAAAGGGAAAACACCATGAAGAAATGGGCAACTCTGAACGTCGCCACTTTTGAATTGTAGGGGAGTACACTTTTCTGACCTTTTACTTTAATATGATTTATATGAATCCACATCTTAATTAGTAACGTACTAATTAAGATATATAATTTGTTGATCTGATATTTGTCGATATGTTCCTATTTAATCTACTTTGAGTTATTCCGTTGTGATCTGAATTACTCTAAAATGCTCTATTGTGATTTGACATACTCCAGTACGATATGATCGGTATGGTCAGATAAAATCTAATATGCTCTGATAGGATCTGATATGATCCAAAATGTTCTGTAGTGTGTTCTCCACCGCTCCATGATAGAGTGAGACGTGTGTTTTTGTTAGTGTTCTGCTCACCTATGTGAGATGTGTATTTTACTGATTTATTCACTTCTATTTGACTCCAATGATTTATAAGATTTCCATCTGATTTCGAATAATTATTCGGATATAAAGATATACAAATTTTAACGTATATAATTTTGTGATGCTTGATGCATGTATTAACCATTAGGCAGAACTACGTTCTAATCCGATTGTATTGGAATAACGTCAGAGATGGTATCCAATACATACGTAGGCAACCAATGATAAAATAACGTTGGCCCGATCCAACTTAGTTATAAAATTAGGTTTGTTTTGATTTACGTGCAACAATACACTATAGCTCCGTAGTGTGTAGGAGAATGTTATGACTCTCGAACTCTGAGTTTGCAACTCCTGGTCAGTTGGTTTTTAATATTTCCGCTTATTTTATTCATTCCGATTTTGTCTTTCGATCTAACCTCCGGTCCGGGTAAGGTTTTTCGGGTCGGGGCGTTACAAAATAGTATCGGAGCTCTGCTCTATCTGCAAGAGAAAAATATTTGAACATATATTTTGATTTGTTTCAAATTCTAATTTTTAAATTGGAATTTCTTTGTTACGAGTGTGTTATCAAATTTAATATAATGTTTCATTGTGATTTTTCTCGTTTTGCATATGTGTCATCGGCTTTACGAATTTGAATGTGTTGTTCTGCAATTATGACTTCAAAATTAATATCACCTCTGGTTAAATTTTTACTATTCTGCATATGTGTCAATTGCATGTGTGATATCAGAATTAAGGAAAATTCAGATTGTAAACTTCCATTCTCTATGATTGATAGCAGATTTAATGCTTATTCTGATTTTGAATTTTGTTTCGTACATGTGATATCAAATTTAATGCCGACTCTCATTTTAGAATTTTATGTTCCACGTGTTATATCGGATTAAAGGAAAATTCCGATTGTGAACCTTTCATGTTTTACATATGATATTGGCTTTGAGAATTTCAATATTGAACTTCCACATGTGTTGTATCGGATTCAAGATGAATTCTGATTATGAGTTTTCTGTTCTCCAAATGTTGCATTCGATTTAATGCGAACTTCACTTTTGCGAATTCCGATTTTGAATAAGACAATTTTAAATTTCTATCTTACATGCTTTGCAAGAAATTGATGCAAACGTCGATTTTATGAATTTTGGTCTCGTGTAAAATATATAGATTATATATATGTAAAAATGTCCATCTGAATATGTTGCAATGAATTGAATATGACAATCAAGTTTATAGATTTTGATCTTGGATTTAACTAAATTCGAAAATTTGATTATGAATAAGTCGTATCGGGTTGTGAGTATGACATTGGAATTGCTCTTCTCTTTAGTATTTATAAATTCTAATTATAAGTAATTTAGAGTTTTTGTTCTACTTATGTAGTATTGGATGGATATCATGAAATTTGCATTTGACCGGGTATTATTTAAAATTACTATTCGGAATCTTGATTTAATACAAATTTCAATTTTTGATAGGACTTAATTTACAATTCTATTTCAACTGCGATATTGGATTGAGAATTTCTATTGTACCTGTGTTGTATCGGATATATATAATCTCCACTTTGATGAATTTTGCATTGGAATTGTTATTATTTCACATTAGTATTCCAAATCTCAGTTTAATACGAATTCCAATTTTTGAATTAGTTTGATATTTTGTTTTAACTATGATATAAGATTCAATACAAATTCCAGGTTTGTACTTTCTGTTCGGTCTATATGACATCAGATTTATTACAAATTACAATGTTATGAATTTCGCATTTGAATAGTTATTAATTAAAATTACTTTTCTGAATATCGGTTTGATACAGATGTTGATTTTCAATAGAATTAATTTGATAATTTGTTTTAATTGTGCTACTTGAATTAATATGACTTCCGATATTTGAACTTTCTATTTGATATCTACATATCTAATTGGATATAATGTGAACTTTGATCTTATGAATTCTACAATTTAATTGAACATGATTTTTCGAATGTGATTTAATACGAACCTTTTGTTATATCAAAATTGATGGGAATTATGTTGCATGTGTTACATCAAATTCTCGATGGACTCTGATTTTATGAAATCCGGTTTATAATTCAAGAATGATTTGATATGATTTAAACTTTGAATTTCTATTTTAAATCAATCAGAAATATGTGTTCTGAATTTGCTACATGATTCTTTTAGTAACTTAAATTTCAAAGTCTGTCAAATTTACGATAGTAGAATTACCATGGAGAATTCATCAAACGCCTGTGATATGGAAATGGGAGTTAGTGGATATTTTTTTATTTTAAAGTTTGGTTTGAACTTTTGTTTTAAGAGTAATGTGTACCAGGAGATTTAAATATGAAAAGTCTATTTTCTATCAAACGCTTCCATTTTTTTTATGAAAGGCCTCTATGAAAAGAGTCCAAATGATTTTTGATATATTTTTTGTCCAATGTTATAGATTCTGAATGATTCCGAGAAAAGATTATGAGTAACATTTACTTCTGATAAAAATTTCTACTCTGATGTGTACGTATATTGATACGCGAGTGCTTGCACTCTCTGGATACCCACCAAAAAAAATCGGTTCTGGTGCGCACATGGGTGTGGAGCATTATGGGAAAGTTCCTCACTTTCTAAGCCTCTCGATACCCCATGAGTGTCGAGGGGAACACCATTTGGTATCACGGCTCTGGTTTTCTCGTCACTCGGATGAACCGATAATTTGTACATGTGTTTCTGTATCAAATTGTTTCTGAATATTTTTTGATAAACGATTTTCTGAAAATGATTATAATCGTTTCCATATATTTTTACTTGGCATTATTTTAGAATTTAACTCAACCTACAGTGTAGGGGGTTTTTAATTCTAAATTTATGCTTATTATCCATGTTTTTAAGAAAATTATCATATGTTCAAAATAAGTTACATATGCTGCATCATATTTTGCATATGTGAACTTTCTGGATAGTTCTAGGGAAAAACTTAAAAGTATCAGTGAACTCTTTGTCTGGATACCCACCAAAAAATCAGTTTTGGTGCACACATATAGGTGTGGAGCATCATGGAAAAGCTCCTATCCTTTGAGCCTCTCGCTACCCCATGAGTGTCGAGGGGAACACTGTTCGATATCACTGCTCTGTTTTATCTGATCTGTCTTATATGTCTGTCCATTCTGTTTGTTCTATCTGATTATTCTGATTTGTATAAGTAGTTTGTTCTGTCTGATATGTATGTTCTATCTACCTTCTATGACCTGTCTATTCTATTTCTGTCTGATCTATATGATCTATCTATTTTTGGCTAATATGTCTACTATGTCTGATCTGTTTGATCCATCAATTTTGTCCATTCTGTTTGATATATTTGATTTGTCCAATCTGTATGTTCTATCTAATCTGTCTAGTTTGTCTTATTTGTTTATTTTGTTTGATTTGTTTGATCTCTCCAATCTGTCTAATCTATCAAATCTATCTGTTTTATCCGTTATGTCTAATGTATTTGTTTTGTCAGTTTAGTCTAATCTGTATGATTTGTTTGTTCTGATCAATATGATCTCTATTAGTATTGTTTGTTCTGTCTAATCTGTTTGTTCTTTTCTGATCCTGAAAAATTATCTGCCTTTGAAAATAATATTCCGATTCTGTTTTCCGATATAAATTATCAGATTTTGATTGTGTAATTTATAAAGTAATTTAATTTTGACAAATTCTTGGATTTATCCGTTTGTTCTAATTTGATTTGCTCTATTTCCGACAAACGACTTATTCGATGTTATAAGTCCATTTTGATATGAGTTATCCGAATTTCAATTACTTCAATTTTGTTCCTATCATAAATTGTCGGATTATGTTTCTGAAGGGTTTTTGAAATTATGCCTATAAAGATCATTAACCCTATTTTGCTACATTATGTTGTGACTCCAGATACTGACCTATATGTTGTTCTATCCAAATATAACCTATCAAATCTTATTTGTGAAGGTTCTATCTGATCTTAAAATATCGAATTCTGTTGAAGAATATGAAATTAAAAATTTTCTCAGATTCTGTTTACCAGTGTTTAGTCCAATTATAATCAAAATTTGTTTTGTGATATCCAAGGACGTTTAAACGCCAGATTATGTATTTGATCTGAATTGTTCTTAATGTTGTGTCCGATTATAAATCAATTTGATTTATGTTTGTTATTCGACAAATGGTCTGCCTTTCTTGTCAATTTTGTGTTTTGACAAGTATTTTTAGGAGAATTGCGAGGACGCAATTCGTTTAAGGGGGGAAGAATATTACACCCCGTGTTTCGATTACGCTTAACCAAGAGGGTTAGGGGTAATTATATAATTTTAGTTAACTTTTCAAGGGTTTTACGAGATGAGATTTCCGTATTTGGTTAGAGCTCGAAGTAACGAGCACAACGAATCAAAGAACACTCAAAACAGAGGTCAGGAATGAAAGTTACAACCTCGAGAAATGTGCCACATAGGCTGGACATACTTTAAAAGTGCAAGATAACCTACCCATGTGGGGTCTAGTTTTGAAGGGCTTGTCAATACTAGTCTATCGGTACCAAGATCATGTAATTCTAACTTTGGGATAAAAAGTTATTGCGTTTTAAAGTTAGAATTGTATTTGATTAAAATAATAATAAAATATTATAAAAAATTAAGAAAATGACAAAATAGCTGGCATCACTGCTGATGCCAGCAACTGATGCCGAGCCAAGCCACGGCTAGAAAACCGAGCTGTGGTGGGTCCGCGCAAATGCGTGCAATGCGGGGACGAACACACGGCAGCGCCGCACTAACGCGCACACCAAGCATGGCAGTGCTGCATTTTTGGCCAACAGGGACATGATACGTGTCTCCCACACATGCACGTGCACACCGTCGGCTCGCAAGGCTTCTTCTGTAAATTGAAAGTTTGATTCATTTCTTCTGGAGGAGTTGCTGGAGTCATTCTGCGTCCGTTTTCTTCCGTTCAAAAAGCGTTCTTAACTAATTCAAGGGCATTCTACGCAATGGAAACATCCATTCTTTGAGTTTGCAATGCTATATAAGGGAAATGTACCAAGGCAAGGGGAGGTTCTGTCCACCGCCGATGGGCTTGAAAAAGGTAAAGTATCTCCGGGTAAGGAGAGACTCTCTCACGTTTTCTCATTTCTCTCCCACATTTAGAAAAAAAATTTCTTCATTTCTCACTCATTTTAAGTCTGATTCGAGTCGCTCAGGAGACGTTCCTAGCTAATTCAAAGGTGGTCTACGCAATGGAAGCATCTATTCCTCGAGTTAGCAATCCTATTTAGGGGAAACGTTCCGGGGAAGGGGAGGTTATGTTCACCGCCTTCGGGCGCAAAAAAGGTAAAATGTCTCCGGATAAGGGGAGATTCTGTCCACCGCCTACGAGCAAAGTATATTCGGGTAAGGGGAGGTTATGTCTTCAGAATCTGAAAGGGAAGACACCATGAAGAAACATGCACCTCCTAATGTCGCCACTTCTGGAATTGTAGGGGAGTATGCTTTTCTGACCTTTTACTTTAATATGATTTATATGAATGCACATCTTAATTAGTAACATACTAATTAAGATATATAATTTGTTGATCTGATTTCTGCCGATATGTTCCTATTTAATCTACTTTGAGTTATTCCGTTGTGATCCGAATTACTCTGAAATGCTCTATTGTGATTTGATATACTCTGATACAATATGATTAGCATGGTAGGATGAAATCTGATATGATCTGATAGGATTTGATACGATCCAGCATGCTCTGTAGTGTGTTCTGCACTGCTCCATGATAGAGTGAGACGTGTGTTTTTGTTAGTGTTCTGCTCACCTATGTGAGATGTGTATTTTACTGATTTATTGACTTCTGTTTGACTCCGATGATTTATAAGATTTCTATCTGATTCCGAATAATTATTTCGATATAAAGATATACGTATTTTAACGTATATGATTTTGTGATGCTTGATGCATGCATTAGCCATTAGGCAGAACTACGTTCGGATCCGATCGTATTGGAATAATGTCAGAGATGGTATCCAATACGTACGTAGGCAACCAACGATAAAATAACGTTGGCCCGATCCAAATTAGTTATAAAATTAGGTTTGTTTTGATCTATGTGCAACGGTACGCTATAGCTCCATAGTGCGTAGAAGAATATTATGACTCTCACACTCAAGAGTCTGTAGCTCCTGGTAAATCGATTTTTAATTTTTCCACTTATTTTATACACTCCGATTCTGTCTTCCGATCTAACCTCTAGTCCGGGTTGGGTTTTATGGGTTAGGACATTACAGATCCCCCACAAGCCGGAAGGAAGAAGCGGAAGCTGTTCTGGAGGCTAGGAGCCGGCAGGCTCACTGGACGGAGCCAAACTCACGAGAGGTTGAAGACAACCCGCTTCTGTGGGTCGTTACCTACTCGACTCCCACGCCCTGCTCCCACTCCCCACACCCGCGCCCCACTCCTGCTCCCCGCTCCCACTCTCGATGCCCCAATCCTGCTCCCCGCTCCAGTTTGCTCAGGTCCGCAGTGAACCGCGCCCATCTCAGGGCAACAGAGACCCGTGACGCGGGTCAGACCAATTCTTATTGACCCGGTTTGGTCTATTTTAGTTTTTTTAAAAAAAAATTTTAGCGACGCACTTAAAGTGCGCCGTTAATAGTGGTAAATATTTTTTTATTTATTATTTTAATCTACATGAATGACGTTTGATAAATGTCTCTAATATTAAACTATTAGTAATGTAAATTTATAACATCACTAATAATTATTTCATAAATATTTTTTTTAAAATAAATTATATTTAAAAAAGATATTTAATTTTTTATTATTTTATTATTAGCGACATATGCACTAAACATCGCTAATACTAGATTATTAGCGACACATTTTGTTTATTAGAGACGTAGTAGTAAATGTCGCTAATAATGATAATTAGCGATGTTTAATCATAAACGTTGTTAATGAGCAATAGTGACACTGTTTTTATCGACGCATGTAGCGACGCTTTATAAGTGTCGCTAATAATTATTAGCGATGATTTTAGAACCATTAGCGACGCTTAAAAGCATTGCTAATAGTTGTTTTTGTTGTATTGACGCAAGAGGAGAGGAAGGACAATATAAGAGGAGAGGGTGGTCAGCCCTCTTCCTTCGCTTGTGTGTGGCCAAGATAGGAGACAAGAGGAAAGGAGAAGAGGGGGCATGTGGGAGAGAGGGGGAGGGGAGAACCTTTGCTCAATTAGTGCTCCTCCCCTTTTCTGAACCTTATATACTTCCCCCTTAAGTGGGCTTAAAAATATGGGCATACATATATATTCTATGTAGATCATCTAGAGGGTATAATACAACAAATGTGGGCTCGATCACACCAAGCACACGGAGTCTTAAACCCCTACATGTGACCACGCTCGCGGCAAGGTCTCCTTTTTGCTAACTACGGGTCTTACTAGACACATATTGTAGGGCTAGGACCTACAAGATGAATATGTACATCCTAGTCAATGCCTAGGATGTGTATGTGTCAGCTGTGGGTCCCAAGAGAATCTATGTCAATATAGTTCTTGTGGGATCTACATGACCACCCCTACTGTCCTTGGATAATGTGGCCCGTACTTGCTCACTTGAACTAGAAAAAAGGAGGACCATGTGGGCCCGAGCCCATAGCATGGTCCAACACGTAAGGGCCTTGATTTTAGTGGTAGTAGTGGATAGAGTACATATAAGATGTTGGAAGTTATATGGGTAGAGGTGGCAAGTGGAGGCAAAGTTAACAACCATGGTAGAAGAGGTAAGAAAGATAGGAAGGAAGAAGAAGAAGAAGAAGAAGAAGCAGAAGAAGAAGAAGAAAGGGATGGAGAGGATATACTCAAAATAGGTTTAATTGGTATTTGTATCTTAAATATCAAAAGTTGTTTATATTTGAAATTTCAAAAATAGAGTTATGCAAAAGAAAAATAGAAAAGCATAAAGTCTTATAACACCTTGGATGCATCTTTTTTGTGAGCCGTTGAAAATACCCTGACCCCTTCTAAAATAATGAGTATAATTCACGACATAGCTTAGACCATACAAGCCCAAAGCCATGATATTCAAAGTCAGCTTCAGGCTCACGTAGAATTGACCTACCTCAAGGCAAAGGATAGGGCTGAAAATGAAAAAGTGAGTTCATCTACTCTCTAACAGTTCAAACAGATGACCACAATATTTAATGAAGGAGAACCTGTAGAACCCGTGAAATGGATCAAAGAGGCAGAGAAAACTTTTGAAGCATGTCTATTAAACCTCCTCATAAGGTGAGTATGACTACCTTTATTATAAGTGGGTAAGCACATTTCTGGTGAAAAATGGTGAGAATTTTACTTTTTAAAGATAAGGAAGTCATTACTTGGGAGGAATTCTGAAAGTTTTAGCAAACATTGCTTTCCCCTTCATATCCGAAGCCACAAAGAAATATAATTTCTAGATCTCCAGTAGAGGGAGTTGTATGTAGTTCAATATGAAAACAAATATCTCTAGCTTTAGAGGTTTGCCCAGTATACTGTCCCTACCAAGGAAAAGAAACTGAAGCACTTTATTTGGAGTTTAATGAATGGACATTGGTCCATGGTCTTGCCTCTAGACGTCACCTCTTTTGTTGATGTAGCAGATCGATTTTCTATATGGAAGAGGATTTTAATAGTTTCAGAAGTACCCTCATCATACTAAAAATTTTGGAAGGAGTGGGGTCAATAAAAAAGGAAAGGGAGGTAACATGGGAAACAACCTACCCTTTAAACAAGTGAGGAAAATTGAGCCCCCAACTAAGAATTATGTGCCTTTCAAGAGCATGAAGATATATTTGAAGTGTTTAATGTGAAGGTACATCAACTCAAGGAAGACTTGCAAGGGAGAAATCTGCCAATGTTATACTTATAAGCAACCAGGTCACATTCCTCATTTTTGTTATCAGAAGCCTCAAGGAAATCCATGTAGAGATGGAAGGAATAGGACAAACATGAAACTGTTTGCTTTGTTTATGGAGGATGAAAAAGACAATGCCATTTAAGAAGGTACACTTTCAATTTTTAATTGATTAGGTAGAATTTTGTATAATCCTAGTGCCACACTTTTTTATTTTACAACTAGGTATTGGCACAATATTTTAAAAAAAATTGGGGACAAAATTATAATTTAGCATACCTTTCCACCCTCAAATGGATGGCTAATTTGAGTTCACTATCCAAACTTTGGAAGAAATGTTTAGAGCTTGTGTGTTAGAATAGAAGAGAATATGAGATGAGTTCTTACCACTTATAAAATTCTTATAAAGTTATAGTCATCATTCTAGCATTGACATGACACCTTTCTAAACACTCTAGTCGGCATTGAAGGTCCCCCATGAGTTGGAATGAAGTGGTGAGAGGCAGTTATTCTAGGAAGAATTTGTAAGCCAATGTGTTGCGAAAACTCAAGACATTAAACAAAAAAAAATGCTCATTGAAGAAGAAAATATTTTGAATTTTATGTGGGAGGTCATGTTTTCTTTAATGCTTCACTAACTATGGTAGTGATAAAATTGGAAAGAAGGGAAAACTAAACCAAAGATTTGTTGGACCATTTGAAATTTTGGAAAGGATTTGTCCAGTAGCTCATAAATTAGCTTTACCTCCTATCTTGTTGAAATACATAAAGTTTTTCATATATCAATGCCGACAAAGTACATACCTGATCCTACTCATGTTATTGATGTATCAAGGTGGAACTTAAACCTGATCTCACTTTTAAGGAGGAACTGGTGCAAATATTGATAGAAAAGTCCAAACTTAAAAGAATACAAATATCTCCATGGTAAAGTTACTTTGGAAAAGCCAAGCTTGGGAGGATATGACTTGAGAAGCCAAAGCTGAGTTCAAGAAAGCTTACCCCATCATATTTTTTCTGCAAGTGACCATTTGAAGATAAAATATTCATCTAGGAGGGAAGGATGTGACACTTGGGTTTTTGTGAAGTATTTTTTGTATTAAATTATCTAAAATATTTTGTATTTATTTATTTTGTTTTTGCTCTATTTACATTGACATTGACATATCGACGAACACGTTGATGGAGCTAATACTAATGAATACTAAACTCTAGAAAGTAGAAGTGATAAGTTTGAAATAAGGAAAGTGAAGTTCATTTCTAAGAATGTATTGAATTTCTTAGACAAAAAATTATTATAGGCAAGCAAAAACACGTCTATGCTCACATCAATGGAAATTTGTGATATTGTTAGTAGGCTTTGACAAGTTGGTTCTTGCAGCGGCAAAATGCTATTACTAATATTTATATACCATCAACATGTTGGTGATAATGGTTTGGCTTGCCGACGGGTGCAAAACTTTCATACAACACAATTGTTTGTTGTTTTTGTTGCATTTATGAACTATAATTCAATTGTTATTGTCCACTATAAATACCTTTGATTCCCTTAACCAAAACCTTTATGGATATTTTTACTTTGTATCCAAAAATAGAGATTAGGGTACAACAAAGTCTAGAGGAAGAGGAGAACATGTTGGATTCTAAAGTGTAAGAACATCAATTTCCTTATCCCATATATTAGCTTATTTTAATAATCAAAACAATATCTTGTTCAATTTAAGTCTAAAGATGAAGCTAAAGGGAAACTCAAATTCGTGTTTTGATAGATAAAAACATAAACAAACATCACCTTCACACAATTTAAGGTAAAAGAGCCCTTAGTTGAAAGAATGGTGAGAGGTGGAGATTTTTTTAATCGAAAATCAATTTTTTGTTTAGAGTGATTGATCGCTGCATTGGAATGATCATCTGACTTAAAATGTAGGAAGGTTCTCTTGGAAATTATTGTAACACAATGACCCAAAAAACCTGACCCGGACCGGGGGTTAGTTCAGAAGACAAAATCGGAGAGTAAAAAATAAATGAAAAAACTAAAATTGACTAACTAGGAGCTACAAACTTTGAGTGTAAGAGTCATAATGTTCATCCACGCACTACAAAGATTTAACATTCCATTGTGCGTAGATAAGAACAAACCTAATTTTATAACTAATTTGGATCAGGCCAACATTGCCTTGCCATTAGTTGCCAACGTATATATTGGATAAACTGTATGATATTATTCCAATACGATCAGATCCGAACGTAGTTCTACCTAATGACTACTACATACATCAAACATAACGCAATACGATAAAATACATATACTTTATATCCGAATAATTCATTCAGAGTTAGATGAAAATCTTATAAATCATCGGAGCCAAACATAAGCCAATAAATCAGCGAAATACACATCTGATATAGGTGAGCAAAACACTAACAAAATTACACATCTCACTCTATCATAGAGTGGAGCAAAACACACTACAGAACATGTTGGATCATATCAGATCCTATCTAATTTCATCTGACCATATCGATCATATTAGATAAGATCAGAGTATATCAGATCACAATAGAGCATTTCAGAGTAATTCAGATCAAAACTTAATATATCAAGGTAGATCAAATAAAAACATATAAGCATATATCATACCATAGTAAATTATATATCTTAATTAGTATATTACTAATTAATATATACATGCATATAAATCATATTAAATTAGAAGGTCAAAAAAGCGTCCTCCTCTACAATGCTGAAAGTGGTGACATTTAGAGTTGCTTGTTTCCTTAGGTCGTCCTCCCTTTTAGGTCTGGAGATGGTGGCAGAACCTCCTCTAACTCTGGAATACTTTTCTTTTTTCGTGCTCGTGGACTACGGACAGTTCTCCCCTTGACCTGGGACACCTTTATCACAACATGCCTGTAGGTGATGGACAGAATCTCCCCTTACCCAAGAGACACTTTTTGCTTTTCGTGCCTGTAGGCTATGTACAGAACCTCCCCTTGCTCGGTGACACTTCATCCTTCACGTACTCGTAGGCGGTGGACACAACCTCCCCTTTCCTAAGGACACTTTACCCTTCCTGTGCCCATAAGCAGCATACAAAAACTCCCCTTCCCCGGAGACACTTTACCCTTGCTACGCCCGTAGGTGGCAGACAAAACCTCCCCTTGCCTGGAAACACTTTACCCTTCACGCACCTGTAGGCGGTGGACAAAACCTCCCCATGCCTGGAGACAATTTACCCTTCATATGCTCGTAGGAGGCTGACAAACCTTCCCTTTCCCCTGGGTGTTTCCCCCATATAGGGTCACTAACTCGAGGAATGAACGCTTCCATTGCATAGAACACCCTTGAATTAGATAAGAACGCTTTTTAAATGGAAGAAAATGGACTTAGAACGACTCTATAAACTCCCTCCAAAGAATTAATGAAAATGACTATTTATAAGAGATGGATGTGCGAGTGTACGAGGAAGCTAGGATCTGCTTGCGTGTGCAATATGATTAGATCGCAAAACTCGTTGGTGTGCTTGATGTGTGTGTAAAGCATGCTTTAACTCGTTGAGCGTTGCTCAGTCAGCCACACAATCGCGTACGACCCGCATCACATGACCGGCCGTGATTGCACAACGCTGCGGCTTGGCTAGATGACCTCATCTATTTTGTCCTTTCTTGAATATTTTATTATCATTTCATTCAAATACAATTTCAACTTCAAAACGCGATAACTTCTTATCCTGAAGTCGAAATTGCATGTTGTTGGTATTGATGGACTCGTATCGACGAGCCCTTGAAATTAGACCCCACATGGGCTGGTTATCTCACTTTTTTAAAGTGTGTCCTGCCCATATGGCATGTTTCCTGAGGTCTTAACTTTCGTTCGCAGCCTCTGTTTCGCTCGTTCTTTGGTTCGTTTCACTTGTTACTTCGAGCTCTAACCAAACACTAGAATTCCTTCCCTTTAAACCCGCCAAAAGTTAATTAAAATTACATAATTAACCCTAGCTCTCTTGGGTTAAGCATAATCAGAACACGGGGTGTCACATTCTTCCCCCCTTAAACGAATTGCATCCTTGCAATTCTCCTAAAAATACATTTCAAAACATGACAAAATGAGAAGAAAATCCGATTGTTAGTCGGATAACGAACATGAATCCAGTTGATTTACAATTGGATAAAACATTAAAAGCAGATTTAACTAAGTTATAATCGGATAACATTATCTGATAACTTATGAGATAAAACTCATAAGTCGATAGTCTAAACTCATAAAAATCCGATAAATTATAATCGGATTAACCACTCGTAAACATAATCCAATAACAAAATATGACTAATTTATATTCGGATAAATTATATCATATAGAATCTGATTTTAAGATTGGATAAAATCATTTGATAGAATCAGAGTAGGTTAAATCAAAGTAGAGCAGAGAGATCAGTTCAAAAATTTCTAGAATTAAATCATCAAATAAATCACATAATTTAAGATCAAATAACCAAGTAATAATAAATTTTTTGAATCAAAATAGAACAAACAGATCAAAGCCATGATACCAAATGGCATTCCCTCCGACACTCATGGGGTAGTAGAGGCTCAGAAAGCGAGGAGCTTTCCCATGATGCTCCCCACCCAAATGTGCACATCAGTATCAATTATTTTTCTTGGTGGGTATCCAGATAGAGTGCTATGATAATCCTAGGTTTTACCCCAGAACTATCCAGAAAGTGCATGTATGCAAAATACAATGCAACATATGTAGATCATTTCAAAAATATGATATTTTCCCATGGCGAATAAGCATAAATTTAGAATTAAAAACCCCCTACACTATAGGTTGAGTTAAAATCTAAAATAATGCTAAGCAAACATATATAAAAGCGATTATTAAATTTTTCAAGAAATGATTTGTTAGAAAAAGAATTATATCATAAATAATTTGATGCAGAAACATATGCACAAATTATCGGTTAGTCCAAGTGATGAGAAAACCAAAACCGTGATACCTAATGGTGTTCCTCCCAACACTCATGGGGCATCAAGAGGCCCAGTAAGTGAGAGTTTTTCCATGATGCTCCACACCCATACGTGTGCCAATATTGATAATTTTCTCAGTAGGTCAAGGAGTCATGCTCCGATAGTTTTGGGGCTTTATACCAAATAACTATTTGATAGTCCTGGACATTATACCAGATAACTATTCGATAGTCTTGAACTTTATACCAGATAACTATCTTTCAATCCAATTAGAAATTCAAATGAAACATCTTTATTAGAAATCAACATTAATAATTGTTTCACAAAATCATTTAGAAATTAAAACATATGACATAAAATACACTTTTTATAGAGACTAAATCATTTGAGAGAAAACAAATTAGAATTCAATTATACTCTTGTCACATAGGCAAAAGAAAACTTAAAATAAACATGTCATATTGTAAGGTCCCTGATTTTTCTAATATTTTTTGGGATTTTCCTATCATTTTTCTGGTCATTTTTGGTGGGAAAATGTGACGCTTTAGTGTATTCATATTTGTGTATTTTACCCCATGTTTATACTTGTAGAGTTAGGTGTGGGGCTTAGTTGTAGGCCGCGAGCCTTGCTGTGCGCTTACGACGCGAATTTTGGAGGTATAACGTGTAATCGGGAGGTGGACTCATATTGGGGACATAAATGTAAAAATAAAAAATTGTGAATAGTAAAATTGGCTTAAAAAGACGATCCAGTCCAGAAACTTACAAAAGAAAAACTCGATGTCTAGAGAGGAGTGAAAACCCGAGCCCATTTTCGGTTGCTCCGTTCTCTTCATCTGTAGTCGGATTTCGCCGATTTTTGTCAGGATCCTCTTTGTCTTACCGCCACGAGTTCGTAGGTACCGGCTATGACTACCACCACGGCCTCTTCGCTCCTCCACGAGGTACCAAACTTTTCTTCAATTTTTCTCTCCTTCAAATCCCGTTTTTGAGCAATGGGGGTGCGATTTTGATATCATTTGCAGCCGCCCTCAACTGGACTTATGTTTGGTTGGCAGCTAAGAACCCATAGGTTCTGGCTAGAGCCGCTGCCATGCTTTCTTCGGTCTACAGTGAGTACCGCTTTGGTCGGGTTTTGTTACTATATTTCATCTAACTTTCCGTGGCTTTTTTTTACAGTGGTGTGTTTCCGGTTGTCTTCCGGCCACCGAACGGACTCTATCCAGCCTACCTCGACCAAGTGTTGGTAGGGGGTTGCCGTTTCTGACCCTGCTTTGCCTGTATTATCTTGTTCCACCCGATTAGACACTTTGGGTGTGTCTTGGGTCATTTCCATCGGCGAGCCATGTGCCATTTGGCCATCATGGGCTCTACCCCGGCTTGGTGACAGTGAGGGTCAGCCGCACTTGGCCCGATTATACCTCCACCCAGAATGGGTCGTTTGCCCTATATCGTGCGAGATGCACAGCCGCCCGCACCACGTATATTGGTTGTGGGTGGTGATTGGTGATGTTGCCACTTCGATTGGCCACCACTTCCTGGTCATAGCTCCGTTGACCTTTTGTGGGCCTTGGGCGGCCACCATTCAACCCAACTCCCTCTAGAGTGGCATTTTTTGGCCGCGTGTGCATGTGGCCACGTGTGCATTTCTGGGTTTAGGCGCCATATTTGTGCCGCCTCACCGTCGGTTGGCTCTGCCACCGAATGGAGTTGACATCAGAGTCCACACCTCTCCTTTGTCCTCGAGCATTGCCCCATGCTCTTTGCCCATATGTGAGCCCTTGTTGATGCGAAATCAACACCATTGGGTGCTATCCACTACCGATTTTGATGTCTTGTGATTGGCTGAGTACTTCTCAGTCGTTGGCCGACCTTCAGTGAGTACACCCTCGACATCTGGTTGCACTGCCACTTATGCTGGAATGACATTTCTCCCGGCCGCCCCTAGTGTGCCGCAATGGATCGCGGATTTTACCGCATTGACTTTTGACACCCCGTTTGGTTGTGATTATTTTTGGCACGTCCAAAAATCCTTAGGACAACAGTTCTCTCAACTTGGTGATGCTTTTGGCTGCCAATTCCACCGCCGACACTGCCACCATCATGTGCTCGCCATCAAACGCCATGATTACAAGGTAGGGGATCTTTGAACTCGTAATTTTATGATAGTATGCTATGAATGAGTGGCAGCATGTTAGGATTGTATTATTCAATGCTTTGGATGCTAAATCATGATCAGTTTGCATGATGTAAGAGGATATATTATACCATGTTGAAATGCATATGACATGTATGTTGGATGTATGTATGTGCTAGTAATGGCTAGCGTGTTTGTTGGTAAGCTTCGTATGTTGATTGAGTATGTGCTAGTGATGGCTAGCGTATTTGTTGGTAAGCTTCGTATGTGGATTGATTATGTGCTAGTGATGGCTAGTGTATTTGTTGGTAAGCTTTGTATGTTGATAGAGTATGTGCTAGTGATGGCTAGCATATTTGTTGGTAAACTTTGTATGTTGATTGAGTATGTGCTAGTGATGGCTAGCGTGTATGTTTGAAGTATGTATGGATTATGCATGTGCTAGTGATGGCTAGTGTGCATATTTGAAGTATGTATGAATGTGTATGTATGTGTTAGTGATAGCTAGCATGTATATTTGAAGTATGTATGGATTATGCATGTGCTAGTGATGGCTAGCGTGCATGTTTGAAGTATGTATGATTGTGTATGTATGCACTAGTGATGGCTAATGAGCATGTTTGTAAGCTACATATGTATGACAATATGTGTATGTTATATGTATGTGTGACAGACATACGTATGTATGATGGCTATTTGCCTATGCTATGGATATGCGTATGTGCATGTGGGCAGAGGTATGGGCTATGGATGGTAAGAAGTATCAATGTTTGGTTTGGATTTAGATATGGATGTGTAAGCATATGACTGATGAAAGAGGATATGAATATGATGGGTGAGGATTGGAATGGATTATTTTGGATTAGAGCACATGTTGGGGGATTGTCAGATAAGAAGAGTGTGCATAATTGTACAATCATAACATACAAAGTATGAAGTGAAAAGTAAGCATAATAAGTGAGGTATTAGTAAGAGGGTATAACTGGGTTTGATTCTGAGTAGCTTAGTTTGAGGACTTTTGAGTAAGATGTTTTGGCCAAAAGGTAGATGGTGGAGATTGAAAGACCATAAGGATTTTAGTGTACGATGTGTTATGTTGTAAGATGGACTGGTTAAGTGAAGTCTGCTGCCCTGACAAACTTGTGTTTTGGATCGGGCTCAGCTTTGGTTTGATCAGTGAAGCACGGTATGCTTGAGTGCTTGTGCAGCATAATTGTACTACATAATTTACTTAATTCAAACTTGAATTATAAGCACAACTAATGATAGCATTGTGAGTTTGAATTATAAGAACAACTAATGATAGCATTGTGAGTTTGAATTATAAGCACAACTAATGATAGCATTGTGAGTTTGAGACCTAAGGGTTCAACGAATTAAGTTCGAGTCGGCTGAGCATTTCTCATGTCTTGCCATGGTGTTTATCCTGCAGGATGTTGTCTATGTGCTGTATAGAGCACCGGACGTCTGATGCTCTGTTGAGAGTGACATATATTTCTGATTTGGTCTATGTGCTGTATAAGCCCAGATGTTTGATGCTCTGTTGAGAGCATTGTATGATTTCTGCCCAATAGTAGCATTGTATGATTCCGCCCAAGAGTGTCACTGTATGTTTCTGCCCAAGTAGCACTGTATGATTTCTACCCAAGAGTGGCATTGGCACTATAAGACCCATTATGGTGGGCAATTCTATGGCACTATAAGACCCATTATGGTGGGCAACTATATGACCCCTTATGTGTGGGTGTTTATGTTTGCGCTGAGGTAAGTAGTATCATGGATCTGTTCTCACTTGTTTGATCCTGTTCCCCATGAGCATTTGTGTACCTTGCCTTCGAAAAAGTCCGTGGCATCTAGTCACTCCCTGGAGGTTAAGGTGATGCCCCACTGGCATTCTTTTCCATTCGACGTTGGAGCTTATTAGTTGTAACAAGCTTTAGTGGTCGATAGTATGAGCACAACTGTAAGAGTATGAGTATATGTATGACTGTAAGAGTATGTGTATAAGTACGATTATAAGAGTATGTGTATGAGTACGACTGTAAGAGTATGTTTCTGAGTAAGATAGTAAGTGTATAATTTTGAGTAAGACTATACGAGTAAGGTCATACGAGTAAGATTGTACGAGTAAGATCGTACAAGTATGTGTAAGTTATATGAGTAAGCATATGATTGTACGAGTAAGGTCGTACAAGTATGCGTATGTTGTATGAGTAAGTGTACGGTGGTACGAGTAAGTTTGTAAGACCCTGAATAAGGGTGTTTGTGTAAGTTTGATTCGATGGTATGATGTTAGCATGATGATATGTGTGTTTGTATGTGCCTGAGCATGATTATAATATGCTTGTTTGCTTCATGGTTGAGTTGCATGGACGCATCTATGTATGGATTTACTGAGTTCACTGTTTAGAACTCCCCTACTGGGTATTTTTCTAGTGAGTATGAAAATACTCATTACCCTACTTTTTAGCTCCGTTGTATGGGAGGGTTTTGCAGGTTTGTGTGGAGAGCTCCTGGAGATGGATGCTTGTTTCTGTGGTGGATTGACTCCCTTTGACTCAAGTATATCCTCGACTCACTGTGAATCTTCTTTGTGCCTCGATCTGTTGTATTGGGTGAGATGAGAATTCAAGGGTTTATATATTTTGGACTTTCGATTGGATTAGACTGTGGAATGTAATGGGACTTGCACTTAGGGATGCTTGGGAGAGATTTATATTTAAAGTCTATGATCATAGCAATTTATTCGTTCGGTTATTTTCGAGTAGCGCCTGACGATGTTTGGTTTGGCTGTACGATGTTTGATCGAATGAGTAAAAATTTGTACGGGAAAACTAATGTGTTATGTTTTAAATTATAAAACTATTTTCATAGGTTCGTATTCGTCATTTTTCCTGATTTATAGCAATTATATTGCAAAAAATTTTTGTGAATTTTAAGGAAAATGTATAAAAAATCACAGGCGTTACACATACATTTAGGTCAAAGCGTACATTCCAGAGTTACATAATTCTCAAAACAAATATTTCAAATCAAACTAGACTAGAAATTGAAATTCATCTCGATGCACGAGCAGAATCAACATCGAAGCTATCCACTAACCCCCATGTCCCATACCACAGGTGTTTGATGGTTTCTCCGCAATAATTCTACTATCCATCGAGATAACATTGCATTCCAAGTCACTATTCAAAACACAGAGAATTTGAATTTAATTTTCATGTCAGATTCTCTATGGGAATTCCACTATCTTTGAAAACAGTTTAATTAAATTTCAACACAATAGCCGAACTAGCCCAAGAGTGATCCACTAAAAACTCGTGTCCCATACCATGAGCGTTTAGTGGTTCCTTCTAGGTAGGTCCACTATTTTTCTAAAAAACTTTCAAATGCAGATACTTCAAAAATAAATCTTGTGTCAAAATATCGGTAAAATTTACCGTAGAGTGATCCACAAAAACCTCATGTCCCATACCGTGGTGTGTTGTGGTTGCTCCTTAGAAATTCTACGGCTTTTCAAAATATATTCAGTTTATAAGCAAATAATTTTTTTTAAAACAAATAATTTGAAATGTAATTTTTCCTGTAAACATATTGGCAAAACAAACCAAAGAGCTTTCCAGTAACACCTCACGTCCCATACCGTGGTGTGTAGTGGTTGCTCCTAAGTGGTTCCACCATCTTTGAAAACAAATCAATTACTTAATTAAATACATTTTCTAAAACAATCAAGTTGAAATCGATTTTTATTTCAATACCTAGGTAGAATTAATCATAGAGTCATCCACCAATGCCTTGTGTCCCATACCACTGGCGTTTAGTGGTTCCTCCTAGGTAATTCTACTATTAAAATAATTTGGATATACTATTTTAAATCGAAGTTACTAACATACTAATGTAAGAGATTTAGAACAAATATCTTCTATTGATTCAAAATTGGAATTCGTAAAATTGATGATTTAGATAAGGTCTGATACTACACAAAAATAAATAAAATTTCAAATTATAGGAATTACAAATTGGAATTCATAAAACTAGATTCCATCAGGAATCTCATGTAACATATGCAAAACATGATTGTAAATAAAATTCGATATAACATATTCAGAACTGAATGGTCAAATCACTCTCGATTAAAATTTAAAATTCGTAACATCATAGTTCATTTTTAACCTGATGTCATATAGACTGAATAGAAAGTTCAAACCCGAAATTCAAAATCCAATATCACAATTAAAATAGAATTTCAAATTAATTCTTATCAAAAATCAAAATTCGTATGAAAACAATAATTATACATAATAATAGTTCAAATATGAAATTCATAATATCAATCCAATACAACATAAGTAGGACGAAAATTCTAAATTATTTATAAGTACACAAATTAGAATTTATAATATAATAATGTTAGGAGCAATTCCAATGTCACACTCGTAAAACAAAATTACGAATCAAAACCCGGTACAACTTATTCATAATAAAATTTCCAATTGATTTTAGATTCAAGATTAAAAATTTATAAAATGGATTGTCGTATCAAATCCATTGCAACAAATTTAGACAAAAATTTAATTTTTTTTGGCTTGAAACCAAAATTTATAAAATCAATGTTTGCAACAATTACTGGCAAAGTATGCAAGAGAGAAATTTAAAATTATTTTTTACTCCAAAATCAGAAGTCATAAAATTGAAGTTTGTAATTAATCCAATGCAATACCCATAGAAAAAAATCTCATAATTGGAATTCATTTTAAATCTAATATAACACATGCGGAACACAAAATTCCAAAATTGGAGTCCTTAGTTTTGATACGTATGAAACAGAAAATTCAAAATCGGAATCGGCATTAAATCGGATGTCATGCATATAGAACAAAAAGTTCAAATTCGAGATTCACATAAAACTGACAACTTACTTCAGATTTAAGTTGATATTCTTAAAAGCAAAATTCAAAAACTCGTGGTTTATATCAATTTGATATAATACAAGTAGGACAAAATTCCAACTCACATCTAATTAAACAAATAAAAATTTATAAATATAATAGTTAAGAGCAATCCATATACCATACAAGCAAAGCATAATTACAAATCTCAAATTGGATGAGAAAATTTCCTAATTATTTGAGATTCAAGATCAACATTCTTAAAAATCAATAATCCTATCAAATCCATTAAAATACATGGAAGTTAGAACATACAAATCATAAACAGAATGGAGAATATTCATATATGTTACACATTTACACATATTTAAAATTGGGATTTAAATATAATCAATACATATTTTTAAAACAATTTCCTCTCGCACACAGAGAAATGCTCTAATACCATTTGTAACACACCGACCCAAAAAATATGACCCGGACCGGGGGTTAGTTCGAAAGACAAAATTGGAGTTTATAAAATAAGCTAAAAAATTAAAATTGACTGGCCAAGAGCTTCAGACTTTGATTGTGAGAGTCATAACATTCATCCATCCACTACGGAGCTTTAACATTTCATTTCACGTAGATTAGAACAAACCTAATTTTATAAGTAATTTGAATCAGGCCAATGTTGCCTTGCCATTGGTTGCCTACGTACGTATTGGATAACATGTATGATATTATTCCAATACGATCGGATCCAAACATAATTTTGCCTAACGACTACTACATACATTAGATATAACGAAATTATATACGATAAAATACGTATACTCTATATCCGAATAATTCATTCAGAGTCAGACGAAAATCTTATAAATCATCGGAGTCAAACAGAAGCCAATAAATAAGTGAAATACACAATCTCACATAGGTGAGCAAAACACTAACAAAATTAGACATCCCACTCTATCATAGAGTGGAGCAGAACACACTACAAATCTTGTTGGATCATATCAGATCCTATCATATTTCATGTGACCATACTGATCATATTAGATCAGATCGGAGTATATCATATTACAATAGAGCATTTCAGAGTAATTCAGATTAGAATAGAATATATCAAAGTAGATCAAATAAAAATATATAAGTGATGCACTGAAATAATGTTTAATAAAATATTTTTAAATTTCTATTTGCAATCCTATTTTGTGTTAATTCATTACTGATTTGGGTTATTTATGTTTTGAATAAGTTAGTTGGACCTTAATTGAGTTTACATGTCTAAACAGGCTTCAACAAGATACAACTGGAAGAGGAAGTTAAGCCCAACTACCCAAAGCTATTTAAAAGTCAAGAATGGGCTCATAATGGTCTAACATGCATGGAATGGTCGAACACAACCTTGTGGACCCATTTGATTTGAGATTTGTATGA
Organism: Saururus chinensis; assembly: GCA_035235625.1. Taxonomy (NCBI): domain Eukaryota; kingdom Viridiplantae; phylum Streptophyta; class Magnoliopsida; order Piperales; family Saururaceae; genus Saururus; species Saururus chinensis. The sequence continues at coordinate 36,872,694 of CP141144.1, read as the reverse complement.
ATATAACTAAATTATGAAAGAAGTTGATTCGGATAGATTGACACAGCCTTAGTATTTCAATCATATCTTTTTATGTATAATTCGGATTGATACGATTCTAGTGGCAATGGAAAGAAGACTTCCGTGGCTACAAGTGTTATTTCAGAAAGAAATTCTAAATTCCGAAGATATAGGGGTCGAATCAGGCAATCAATCAAGATGAAATCTGGAGATATGATTTGATTTTACCCTTTGAAGCAACCCTTTCTTTTCCTATAAGTAGAGGGGTGGACGTGATAGATGGGGCATTCTCTCCTCTTTGGAGCTCTCTTCTCCTATTTTCTTCTTTCATTTTGTAATTTTGTTTTTAGTTTTATTGTAATGGCTTTCTAAGCTCTCAAGCTAAGGCTAGAGGTGATTTGTAACAATCTAATGGAGTTCAATTCATGTTTCATTAATGGTTTCAAGTAAGTATTGTTTATTTGAAGTGATGTTTATTTAATATTGTTCTTCTTCTTGTTTCTTTGTGATTTGGATACATAAGATGCTTGAAGGCTATCCTTCTTGATCTTTTGTGATTTGGATACATAGAAACCTTGAAGAGACAATTATTTTTATCCTTCATCTATCCAAAGCATTTTCTATCTTTAGTTTTAATTTTAATGTTCATATCTTCCGGTTAGATAGAATTTTCATTCAATTCTAACTGAGATAACATGATACATGAAGAACATCATTAGATGTTACAATGATCTTTAATGCCTTAGTGTTTTCTTAACGTGTTATTCCCTCAATACTCTTCTACTCTTTCTTTCTTAATTTTTCTTCCTCTATTTCTTCGTAACTATTTTCTTTGTTGCACAAGGCTTTCCCTGTGGATCGACCTTGTCTACTACAATTGGCAAGTAAAATAAATCTGAATTTGACTTCTTCATAGTCTTGTTTCAGACGTAACAATAAGCATATATCATACCATAGTAAATTATATATCTTAATTAGTATATTACTAATTAAGAAATGCATGCAAATAAATCATATTAAATTAGAAGATCAGAAAAGCATACTCCCCTGCAATTCCGAAAGTGGCAACATTCAGAGTTGCTTGTTTCCTTAGGTTGTCCTCCCTTTCAGGTCCAGAGATGGTAGCAGAACCTCCTCTAACTCCAAAATACTTTTATAATTTTGTGCCAGTGGACTATGTACAGAACTTGCCATTGACCTAGGACACTTTTCTCACAACATGCCCTTAGGCGATGGACAAAATCTCCCCTTACCCAAGAGACACTTTTTGTTTTCCATGTCCGTAGGCTATAGACAGAACCTCCCTTTTCCCAGAGACACTTTACCCTTCCCGCTTTCATAGGCAGCGGACAAATTCCCCCCTTGCATCAAGTGTATGACTGATGCCAGGATTTGCTTGCATGTGCCCTGCCACATGGCGCAATATGATTAGATCGTTGAACTGGTCAGCGTGCCCGACGCATGCGTAATGTGTGCGTGAACATGTTGTGCACGGTGCGCATGGACGTGTGACGCGTGCATCCCGTAGTCAAACTTTAGATCATGCGGGACCCGCATCGCACAGACAGCCGCGATTGCCTGGCGGCATCACTCCGGCTCTAATTTGGCTTGGCTTGGCTTGGCTCGATTGGATGATGTCATCTATTTCAGCCTTTCTTAAATATTTTATTATTATTTCATTCAAATACAATATCAACTTCAAAATGTGATAACTTCTTATCTCGAAGTTGGAATTGTACATTCTTGGTACCGATGGACTCGTATCAATGAGACCTTCGAAACTAGACCTCACAAGGGTAGGTTATCTCGCTCATTTAAAGTGAGTTTTGCCCATATGGCACATTTTATGAGGTTTTAAGTTTCGTTCTCGACCTCTATTTTGCTCATTCTTTGGTTAGTTATGCTTGTTACTTCGAGCTTTAACCAAATACCGGAATTCCTTCCCTTTAAACCCCCCAAAACTTAATAAAAATTATATAATTATCCTTAGCCCTCTTGGGTTAAGCGTAATCGGAACACGGGGTGTCACAATTATTGACTAATTGATTGATATTATTAAATGATCAAATGATAGGTTGAAAAACTATATTGAAAATTTAATTGAGAAAAGAATGATCGATCGCCTTGTTAGTCAATTGACTGATGTGAGGAATTAATAGAAGGGAACAAGCAATTGATTGATCGCGTTGCAGAATGATAAATCAATTTCATGCAGAATTGCTAAAATTAGACTTTTCCAGTTTGATTTAGATTTCTATTTGAAGACATATTCTTTTTTAGACTTAGGGAGTGTATAAAGAGGGCTAGGAGTGTAAGGAGAGTAGTAGAGAAGGATTAAAAATTTTAGAGAACTTGGGTGGAGTTATTATAAAGGCTTTTAGAAGGAATTAGTCTTCTAGATTGTGATTTTTGTGTTCCTCAATGAAAAGAGTAATTAGAGGTGCGATAAGTGCACAAAAACATATGTGAGACATGATTTTCATGAACATTGTTGCCAAAAAGATTAAGAAAAGAGAAGATTTATTATAAACGAGGAGATGAAATATCTACATTGATCAAAGAGACTAAAGAGAAAAAGAAGATTGAACTATTGTTGGTAAACAATGAATGAGTGGTTGATTTAGAATTAGAGTAGTGTGAAGAACCTACAACGTAAAGAAAAAAAAGTCTTTCTTTTGTGTAATATGTAATTCTATATTTTCTAGTTTACATAGTGCTTAATTTATCTTAATAGAGTGTCCCGTAGTTTTTCCCTAGTTGGGAGTCCACGTAAAAATTGTTGTATATTTTGCTTAGTGATTTGATTGCAAGTTTTTGTTCGAATACACAGGAATTAGGCACGCTAAACTAGACAAAATATGAGTTTATTTTGTTCAAAAAGGGAGAGATAAATCTTGTAACTCAATTGCAGTTTAGAGAATTTATTTTTTGCAGTTTGTGTATGCCACACACATTGATCACAAAGCAACAAGTGGTTGCTGATCATATTTGAGCATTTCTATGATTATTCTAGTGTTTTTATGTTTGATTGTGCTTTCGGTTGCCTAAATTTCAAACATGCTTAGCTTGTCTCTATTTGTTTCAAAATTTGTTATGACAAGGAATATTTATGTTTTTGATGAATTAAAAAATGCTTAGAGAAAAAGTTTTTGCTATAGAACATGAAAATTTTCAACTTGTGCATAGCTAATCCTTGTGTCATAACAAACATCTTGAATTGCTTGAGAAAATGAAAAAATTGGAAGAGTTATTAAAAACTTCTAATTCAAAATTGAAAGAGTTGGTTAAAGGTAAGGAAAAGTAGATAAAATGTTCTCTTTTGGATAATTTAGAAGTGATAAGAGTGGTTTAGGGTATGTGTGACACAAGAACACAAATCCCCTATTATACACTAAATTTGTTAAGGCTAAAGATTTGAATTATAATGATGTTAACCTCAAATTTTAAACCTTTGGTTTAAAAACACTTGCCTAAGAAGGAATTAGAGATGAAATTTGAATTCATCAAAAACAAATTAGTGAAGAAACCATAAATTGTGAAAGCTGATGTTAAATTTGATTTGCTTAGGCAAATCATATGGATGGATAGAAACTTTAGGGAACTTAATACAAAGGTTCAGAATCTTAGGCATAGGGCTTACACACATGATTCACTAAGAAACTCTCATAAGTTTACTCATAATAGTTATTACAATAAAGAATAACTAATGAATGCAAAAACACTTGAAAAAAAAACATAATAAACACTGAGTGATCTTAAAGAATTTGTGAAAACAGAAACAATTTGGACAAAGAAAGAGGAAATGAAATGCAATGTAGTACACATCACCATGAAAACTCAACAATATAACATTTGGTACCTAGATAGTGGATGCTCAAAACACATAACTAATGACAAGTTAAGGTTTACTAACTTAGTGGAGAAATATGATAATAAAATTACCTTTGGAGATAGAAGTACCATAAAGATAGATGACACAAGCACACTAAGAGTTTCTAGATTGTTTGATTGATTGCCCATTGAATAGTAGACTCCAGTAACTTTTTCCCAATTAATTGCCCGATCAAACTACTTGTAGGGTAATTTTCTAAAAATATGTCAATTTTTGTCCCAACTTTCTGTAATCTTGTAGCCCCTTACCTACTCTATTGATGAATAGCGGTGTTTGGAAAATACCCAAGTATGCGGAGACAAGTTTTGTTGAAGAAAAGCCTTAGGTTCATGTAGAGGTGATTTTCATCTCCATACATGTGCTTCTCAAACTCTATGATTTATGTGGTTCTTCCTAGCTTACTACTATTCCGAGAGTCAATCAAACCTATTGAGATTGTTTCTATTCATTGAGAGGTTTGATTTGAGTTTTCAATAAACCCTATCTAAAAAATTCTTGCTTTCACAATTTTGGTGAAGTTTAATCACTTGAAAGTGATTAGTGAGATTGTAGTTGTGATTCTCTCGTAGAGATCTCAAGATGACCATGTGTTTTGAAGATTGAAGACTATTGTGGTGGGAAAACTGACAAGAAGGAAGCACAACCAAATAAAGTTTGGCTTGGCGAGAAGTGAAGTACATTTTGATTAAATAAGAGAATTGTTCTAAGATGATTTGTATCAAACTTTTAGACATAATGGATTTTAAAAGGCTAGACAAGGTCCCGTGATTTTTCCGAATGAGTTTTTCATGTAAAAAGTCTTATGTACCTTGTGTTAGTTGTGCATAATCATTTATTGTTTTATGCATCCGTGATAATTACTAATTAGGGTCATTTTAATCCACTGCATGATATAATAGCAATTCAATTTTTGGTTAATTAGATTAATTTAAAATATTGGTTAATTTAACTAAATTTGGAAATTGACTATGGCATGCTTGATGTGATGCATAGTCCAACACAATCCTTGAAAGCTAGCTCTCTTCCTAGTGCTTAAGAGCTTATGCATTGAAAGAAATTGGGGGCACGAAGTGGACAATTAGTTCTTAGTTTTTGCCTATGATTTGCAGGCCTTTGATAAAAATTTATGAGGGAAAATCTTCTTCTAGGATACCCTTCATGGATTGGAGCAGGCAACAAGGATTAGCTAAAGTAATGGTGGTAATGCATATTACTTTGTTCATGGTTTGATGATAGGCGGTAAGACAAGTTGTTAATATGCACTACTACAAAGTAATTGCATTTAAAACCAACAACTGGTCTGCAACCATACATGTTTGGGTAGAGGAAAGTTCCCCCGCTGGTAGAAGTATGTTCCATATATTTGGGAAATTCTTTCCCTAGGCTATTGAATTGGTTAGGTTATGAAGTCCTCCAAAGAAAAGATCAAGGAAGTAGTGTTAAGGCATGTGATGGTAACCAATTGAAATAACTTTGTTAATGTTAAGTACATCTACATAATATAATTGAAGACACTCTTTTTATATAAATCACACTTGCCCGTGTAGGTTTTATTTGGATAGACACTAAGGGTTTCAGATGATGAGAAGGAGCTAGAACTCGTATTAGAAGTAGGTGATTTTAAATCATTCATAACTGGCAGGATTAGGTTTAATACCCTGGAGGAAGGTGCAATTAAAAGTGAAGGAGGAGACGAAAGTGAAAGAGATGAAAGAGGTAAAGAAGAAGATGAAAGATCGTATATTGAGAAAACTGAAAAATTAGACTATGACATTGTTGTTAAAACAAAAGATTGTGTATCTCACTCACAGTCGTGAAACAGTTGATAGGATATTGTCTATTGGGAAAAGGGGTGTTGACAAAAGAGGATTCGGTTTCAACTTGTATCATCTTTGGCTTCCCTGATTCACGCAAAATTTATCAAGTTGTCGAACACGTGTGAGTTGAACAACCTGTGAAAGTTTTAAAAAATGGGACTAATATATATTCAACATGAGCTTGAATTTGTTTAAAAGAAAATTGAGTGTCAAAGTCACACGGAATATTGTAAGCAATATCTTCTATGACAAATCAATGTGATGACAAATAGATTGAATCCCTTAGGTTAGGTGAAAAACTTCTTTTGCAAAGGAACTTCGTTAGACAAAAGGTTGGTTAAAAACAAGAATTTAGGCATAAAAGAATGGCTAGAAGAAGAATTATTTTCATCACACAGTATAGTTATAAACCAAACTTTACACCAATTGGGATGAACAATTAAAAGTGAGTTGAAATGTTATGTAGTTCATACTGGTACGCATAGCATAAAAATGGCATATTGGGTGTTCTAAACATATAATGACAATTAAGTCAAATTTTTTCATCATATGTTGAACACTGTCAAGGTTGTGCTACTTTTGGAGATGGCTCAATTGAAAAATTTTGTGGTAAAATAAAAATCTTATTACCAATTTTTTCTAAGAAACAATGTGCACTTCACATTGAAGTGCGAGTTGTTTCTTCGAAAAATATGGAAATAATATATGCCTTTATCTCATATATTTGATTCTTATTTTTTGGCCGATCATATATTTGATTTTAATTAGTTGTTAACAAAAAAAAAGATTTGATTATCTTCATATATTATTACCTTATGTGTGATTTTTTTTCTTTTGCTTGCCGTATATTTGATTTTTTTATTACAATAAATTTATGAAAAACCTATATTTTCTTGTCTGAATAATTTTTTTATTATCTAAATGTAAAATTGAATGAATAGTTAATACATTTTAAAATACATAAACAAATGAATCTTGGAGGCCAAATCCTCACCATGTGGCATATAAAATGTATGTGTGCGACAGTATGTGAACTATAACAATTAAAAAACAGGAGGAATTTACCAAAATAGCTATACGATACGATGCATTATACAAAATGTCTCACATAATACACAAAATGACCCTATGCACATGTAAACTTCCCCACATGTGATATGAATTATCTAAAATACCCCTTTCCCATTTTCTTCCTTATAACTGCCCCTACCCACTCTTCTCATTTCCAACAGCTCTACTTTGACTCCACCACCAATGTCTTTGTCTTTGCTATCAGCTTTGCATCATCCAACTTCATCTTCACCTCCTCCTCCACCATAGCCTTCTCCTCCTTCCCTCTTCTGCCACCTCCTACTCCTCCTCCTCTTCCTCCTCCCTTCCTCCTCCTCTCTTCTCTATCCTCCTCCCTTTTCCCCCTTTGTTGCCTCTTCTTCCTCCCTCTCAGAATTTGATAAGACCATCACAAACTACTGGCGAAGCTATAAAGATTTTTTTTCTACAAGCTCAAATCCTATAAAATTAACCCATAAATATATTAAACTACTCAAAACCAAAAGTATGTTTTATTTTTACTTGATTATGTACTTTTTCTAATGCTAAGCAAAACTTCGTATTGACAGTCAACATTTATTACAATAAAGGGAATGTAAGACAAAATATGAGTGATAATATCTACCTATGTATTTATAATGAACTATCTTAACAAACTAAATAGATAAAATAAAAAAGAAAATAAATTTTAAACATGTGACTATCAACCTTTCGATTGTAAATTGTTGGCTATGGAATGTCGCGACTATTGATTGTCAAGCATCATTAAAAGGTTAACAACGCCAGAGAAGAAGATTCTTACTGTCGCTGCCATAGAAGAAGGTGGTCTCTGGCCCCAAATGTTATGACAGTTGATAGTAGAATCAAGAAAGTCAGCAGTCAATAACTGCATGTTTAAAATTTGCTTTATTTTTTATTTTATCTATTTAATTTATCAAGATAGTTCATTGTAAATACTTAAGTAGATATTGTCACTCATAATGTTGTCATATATGCCCTTTGTTGGCATAAATCTAATTGTCAGCTGTCAAGTATTGATTGTCAATACAGGGTTTGGATTAGCATTAGAAAAACTTAGAATTAAGTAAAAATAAAAATCACTCTTGGTTTTGAGTAGTTTAATATGTTCATGGATTTATTGTTTAATATTTGAGTTTGTAGAGAAAAAAATAAATTCTTAATAGCTATGTTGACTAGTTTGTGGTTAGTCATGTTAGATTCCAAGAGGGAGGAAGAAGAGGCGACTAAGGAGGAAAAGAGCAGGAGGATAGAGGAGAGGAAAGGAGGAGGATGAGTGGAGGGAGGGAGGAGGGGAAGGAGAGGAGGAGGAGGAGAAGGCGACAATAGAGGAGGAGGTGAAGACAAAGTTAACTGAAGTAGAGCTAGTGATGAAGATGACAAAGTTGAAGGCAGAGGCTATAGAGCCGATGATGGAATTTGTGGCACAGGTGTCAGAGTCGAAGCTGGAGCTGTTGAAAATGAGAATCAATGGGTTGGTGACATTATAAGAAAAAAAATTGGAAGAAGGTATTTTGGATAATTAATCCACATAAATAGAGGTTTACATGTATAAAGGGCTATTTTATATAGTATGTGTAAATATGAGACATTTTGTATAATGCACTATATCTTAAGGCTATTTTGATAAAGAGTTTTTTCCACACTACCTGGCCGAAAAGCACATATTCCATATTCCCTGGTTTTTCAAAAAAAAATGCCAACAAACTTGGACTTACACAATATGAGGAATATTTTGGACATAAATACCCTCGGTCAGGGTTTAAGGTTTTATATCATGTAAACCCTTTAAACGTTCACATTTACACATAAACAACTTCACAGACTAGCAAGTTTGATAGTCTGATTAGTGAGAAGTGGATATGCAGCATGAGTTTTCATTTCCGATCCATCCCACTTGCGATTTTGACAGTCTGATCAACAGAAAAAGAATACGCAACATGAGTTCCGATTTCGTCCCATCCCACTGCCGATTTCAGAAAAACTCCAATGATTTAAAAAGTTCAAATAGTGAGATGAGAAAAAACTCCCTAAGTCTGATTTTTCTTGTTTTCAAAAGGCAATTTTGACATTTTGAGCCTGGAGCAAGTTTTGGCTATGAAGTGAGATTTTGTGTGAGTGTATACTGATGCGATCCTAGTAAAGTAGTGAACTTTGGCAAAAATCACCGGCCAATCAAGGGGTTAATTCCGCTCGGATCAATTTCGGGGTAAGACCTTTCTCTAGCTCTAAATTGTTTGTTTGTATACATGATGTTTGATATATCATGATATGGAACACATGCCGCATTTACTACTTTTATCTCCTCAGTAGAATGTCATGTTATCAAGTACACGATATGTAATATGTCGTGGTATCGATAATATGATATTTGATATAGATGTCCTCCTATCGTGTATGTGTTGCATACATAATGTGTTATTAATAACACAATATGCAAAAGGTGACATTCAAATGTTGTGCTATTGTGTTTGAGAAGGCATCATATTGTGTATATGATAACATGATACATACATTTCGTGTATATTTGTACATTAGTTACATAATTTAGATCAACGTGACTCTTTGATTTTGGTCACAACCCATTGTTGATATACATATGTATAACATCTTTTACAAACGAAGAGCTGCAAGAGTACAACCAATTTGTTGAATTAGTGAAGGCATAAGAAGAGAAGAAGAAGAGAATCTATGGGAGGAGACCGGGTCTTGGAATGAACAATTTCCCTGCTCTGCCTAGTATATGATTGCGAGCCAATAATTATCTCTAGGCCGCTCCTGGCTAACAAATAGGTGAGGTTGAGATCATTCACAAGAAGTTTTCAACATTCGGGGCAAAATACTACCCCTGATAGTATAACAAGTCACACTCATAATGGGTTTGAGTGCAAAAGGGAACCCGTTGAAGTTGCACAGTGGCGAGGGGAAGGTTGCCCAAGGCGAGGGGCAATTCTTCAAAAAGTTTTTCCCAAGGAAGCGGCCAGAGAAGGATTGGATTGAAGAAATTTTGAAAGAAGTAGTTGACAATAGACGGATTGTCTACGACGAGGACTTAGCACGGCTAGCCATTTCATTCACACAGAGCAACAAAACTATCTCTCCATCTCTGTGTGACTTCATAGATGACATGATAGTTGTGGAGGGTACAATTGGGCTGAGGTTATTCGTGATATGTTGATTTGAGGCATATCATCAGCCCACTGAAACATCATAACTAGACAAGATGAGCGCTCCATTACCACCAAAATTCTCATTGAGGCTTCACTTGTGCTCCAGGTAAATGTCGTCTTATCCATAACACGATTGGCACGATTAGCATAGTATTAATAACACAATATTAAATACACACTTTAGGTATATTGTATTTTGAATCACATGTAGTGTGCTTATCATGTTTAAGAAAACAAGTTATGTAACACAAAAGTGTACATATCACGTTATCGCTAAGACGATATAGTGCTCTATCATGTATACGTAATTACATGAACCGAGACTTGCATGTAATCGATAACACAATGACTTTAATAAATGTGTTATCCATGACAGGACATACATGACATATGTACACTATTAATGGGATTGTTTTGTCTTGTCCAACAGGTGTGGTTTATTTAGCATACCTCTATATGGGCTCCAAGTGCTGCTCCATGTAGCCCAGGGTGCAAGATTTGGCTCGGGTTTACACAACTGATGACGAACGTGGAGAAGGCCGCAAAACCTAACCCGATCGATGAAAAGGTGAGGAAGAAGTTGATGGCTGATCATAGGATGAGGAAGTGGTATAAGGAGGTACTGATGCGTCACAAGCCAGATTCACAAGTGGTTATGCAAATAACTCCAATTGCAGAAGAGGCCTACTTGACAGATGGCCAAAGTGTGGACCCAAAGGCGAAGAAGGCAGCCCCATTTAGCAAAGACGTCAAGCCCATAATGGGCAGATGTTAGGACAATTCAAGTCAAGCAAAGATGTCATTGGTAGCTTCATCATGTTAGTGGATGTAATGACCGGGATTGTTGATGTAGTTTTGGAGAAGGCCATCTTGTACGGGAACAGTGTTCAAGTTGTGCTCTAGATGGTTAAAAATGCTCTAGAGGTGTCAACAAACTTAATAGAACAAATGCAACCCCCACCAGAACCGAAGACGAAGAAGTCCAACGAATTCACTCAATCTGAGATCCGGCATGAAGCAACCCCTCCACCAACAACTAAAGGAGAGACATCAATTCAGGTCAATGCAAGACCTTCCAAATTAAGTGAAATTGTTTACCAAGCTGCTTGTGAAGAACAAAGAAAATATGTCCCTTAGTCTGTCGATGACAATTTCATTTTGCGTAAGTATATTTTCAATTACACGACATTTTTCAGTTATCATGTTAGTTTTTGGATCATCATGGACAATGAGTCATTTTATGAGAAAATAATTTGGTAGTGGTCATGTGATCGATAACATGACTATATATATTGACATATTACTTTCAGTACAATAGGACAATGAGTCGTGCCATCAATAACATGCTTTCATGTCATATCATGTTCTTACTAATACAAATTTTTACATATTTTATGTAGAGAAAAGGAGATGAAAGCCGGCTCCCCAATAAAGAAGAAGAAGAAGGGTTCGAAGGTTTAAAGGACAGTAATATCCAGATTTCTCAAGAAAATTAACGAGGAAGTGGTCCAATCCTAGGAGATCAAGGAATAGTCTTGGGAGGAAAAAGAAGAGGAAAGCGGAAATAAAATTGAAAATAAAGAAGCAGTGCCATAGAAGCAAATAAAACTGAAAATAAAGAAGAGGAGGGTTTTAGATGTTGGCCCTATCACAACCCACTTATCTCTCGTGCCTAGGAGGACGAGGTACATGATGATTAATCCACCGGCTCATCTATCTCAGGGGGAGGAACCAGCCAAGAAGGTGTCTACTGAGGGCGTGAAGAAGCCAAAGGATACAATAGCTACATTGAAGAGAAGATTGCATAGATGAAGTGCCCGTGAAGTGAGGAGTAGAAGGTAAAGCTAGAGGATGAAGTTCCATTGGTAGCCGTCACTGCCCCATTTGATATCCCTGCACCATAGTCATTTTAGCCAAGTCTCCGACCCCGGATACCCCTCCAGTTGATAAGGAACTATGAGAAAGAATCTGAGATGTGATAGACGTGGAAGAGCACGCTGAGCAGTAGAAGGACAAGGAGGAGGTTGTTATGGTACCACACAACTGCTTTGATCTATAGATGGTGTTCCATATGGAGATTGAACAGGCTGAAGATTAGGAGACCATCCAGGATTTTTTGGTGCATCCACACAAGGAATGGCCCATGGTGATGCTTCACCACATTGACTATGTGTCTCTGCTTAGGCAAGAGTGCATAATGAATGAGGTAATATCGTATTATTGAACATACGTTGCATTACATAGCGTGTTATTAATGACATGATAAGTGCAAAGTGGCGAAGATCGCTTCTGTTTATTGCCTTATTGATAATATGAAACGTCCAAGAATCATTGTATGAATAACACGATAATTTTCAAATAGTAATATTGTGTATCACTATTTATTTGTGATTACACGAATTCATTTATGTTGTGTTATCTTTTGCATGATGTATTTGCATGTTGTGTTTGTGGGGACATGATGTGTCGTTCGTCGCGTTATCAATAACACTATTATTTTGTTGATTTTAGTTCATAAACATTTTCAGCCAACTTTTGGAGGAGTGCAATGCTAGATATCCCAGCCTTTATTCCAACTATTTTTTGGGAAATTTGTGGTCCAACACTACTACAATGTTGGGACACAACATGACAAGGAGGAGATGTGCCTTGAAATCGTTGGCAACTTGATAATGAGGGTGAATGTTAACAACGAGAGTAGTTTCATTCCAATCTATGTCACTGGCCATTTTCTTCTACTGATTACCCGATGTAGAGAGAAGAGGTTTAGGTGGTATAACTCACTAAAGGGTGGCCACAATCACCACTTTGTAGAGGTGGACGATATTTAAAAATGTGTTGTGGAAGAAATGGAGAGGGTCCTGCTCATAAAGGGTGCAACAAAGTGGCCAATGACGAAGATCAACAAATGCCCATATTAAGAGACAAACGAAGATTGTGGTGTGTTCCTCATGTATTATATAGCAAAGTTGGCCGAAGGAGTCCAACCTGATTTTACCCAAGCGAAAATCACAAATTTGGTCAGGCCTCAAATCTGTGCAGCAATTTTTGTGGGTGAATCGATCTGGAATTCGATCCAGAAGTGGATGAATTGAAATAAGGCAATACACAATTTATACCTAGACAATACACCACGTGTAAATATACAATTGTTACTAACAATACACAATTTATAAATAGAATCAATTTTTTTACTTTTATTCCCTATCGTGTAATATGTGATAGCCTATCATAGTTGATAACATGACTTATGTATGTGCTGTTAATGTAAGATTCATATTGTATAATTTGTGATAGCCGATCATGTAATCAACTACGTGACTTTACTTCAATCATGTAAGTGCTAACATGACTTATGTACATTTCTTGTTTGTACAATTCACATCGTGTAACTAACAACACGCCAAGACTTATGTCGTATCATCTTTCAGTCGACCAATGTTGACATCGTGTTAGTAAGCACACGATTGGCCCATTAGTCGTGTTCTCGATCAAACGACCTATATTTATGTCGTTCCATATTATTGTGATGATCATGTCATCGAAACTATGACTATCAGCTTATCTTGTCACATATAACATGAGAAGTATGATTTTGCAAATATGACGGGAAGACAACTATGTATGGGAAAAACATACTAACTTTTATTTAGAATTTTCTTTATGTAACTGGAGTCCATGACAATGATACTATTCTTTATAGAACTTTAAAAAACTATAAAAAATCTGTGAATCAGCCACCATATGCAAGGGAGAGAGAAAACATAATCAATACAATAGAAAATTTTTAAAAAAATTCTATAGAAGAATGTATACCAAATGTCTCTATGACCATAGCCAAGTCAGACACCAAATAAAATATGATTAGACAATCGGGACATGAAAATTACACTCGACTATGATCCACCTCCCAGAGGTCTATAAGGATAGCCTGAGTTTACTCATCCGCTGGGGTTGACGAATTTATGATCGCGAATAATTTAAATGGTAGAATGTGCCACATTTTATTTGGTTGGCTGACCATGTTGTGCTCATGGAGACTGATGATGTTCGATCTGTCCCGAGCATTATCCCGTCAGTCTTTTGGCAGCCTCACCGATTCAAGTCTTGAATCAACCAGAGGTCCAGATTTATAATGGCCTCTTCAAGTCAAGCAGGAAGATTGGTCGAAAATTGGAAACAAATGCATGTTAAATACTATCGAATCAGAAATGATGTATGTTTAATGATAGCAAAATGGATTGACTCTTTGGGAATGGAGTGACTCTTAGGAAATTTATTGTTAATTTAATGTTATTGTCATGTTATTGATATTACGGCATTAAGGATATCGTGTAATTTGTGACACACAATGCAAAAAATATATTCATTGAATCTCTTATCGTGTAATTGGTAACACATGTAGCTATTTGACGTGTTATCGGTTGCACGATGTATACAGTGTAGAATGTTTACAAACAAAATATCAAAACATTGTGTTATCAACAACATGATTATTCACTAAAGCATGTAGCTCAAAGGCAACCCCGGCCGATGTTTCCCTTATGTCATTTTCCTACTCTTTTAGTTGCCCTCCTTCGGCATGTAGATGGGCCATTAGCCACATTTAGAGGGTCCTCATGTGCGCTGGTACATTGTTTGCAGTTGTGACCCAATTGCCCACATGCTCTACATTTTCGTGAGGCTTTGACCTTTGGTTACGACTCTATCTAATTTTTTTGTGGATGCCCCCGTTGCTTGAGTGGGATAGGTGGGTTGAAAGTAGGCAGAAGTCTAGTCGGTGCCATTGGTGCTTGTTGTTGGGTATACTGGCTCTCGATATATCAATTTATATGTTTCTGTAGAGTACCATCTTTCGTAGTAGCCAAACACGTAGAAGTGTATATAATCAATTTTTGCGATTGCATATTTACATGGTAGCCCTAGATGCTAAAACTTTCTACATATGTTGCTACGTTTGACCTGATTTACAACATCCTATTTAACACATATCATGTAAATAAGAACATGATAAAGGATCAATGTCGTGTTATCAAATACATGACCCATAATGCTAACCATACAATCTCACTATATCGTGTTATTAGAACATGATTTCGACCATAACATATAAATGTGTAAACTTACATAATAATAATTGGATTTTACCCAGTGATAGAGTGAGTTGACATGGAATTCATACATTGATACCGATAATATATGCTCATTCCTTGTTTCTTCTCTTCTATTATTGATGTGTTTATGGGCAAATGCGGTTAACTCTTTAGTCATATTTTGTCTATCTGTCTGACATTTCTAAAATAGTAAAATTGTATGCTCAATTAATTGAGTTATAGGCATCAACCTGGTTTTTTTGAACATTACATTTGCACTTTCAGACCTATTAGAGTTGAGAGTTCCATATCTTTTTCCTAGAAATACAACATTGGCTTAGTGTTCTAAACCTATATTACTTAGCCAAGAAAATGATTCAAGATTATGTTCTTTAATGTTATTCATTGTTTCATCATACACATTCTGTCTAAAAGTTTCAGCTACCACATAGAGCTCATTCTTTAGGTAGTTGTCCTTGAATCCATCCAACATGTTTGTTGCCATGTGACGGATGCAATATTCGTGGTGTGTAGAGGGAAAATATTGCTTATAAGCATTTGCCAAGCCCTTCATCTATAAAAAACAATTGTAACCAACTCGGCTGGAGGATCAGAATATAGATTATTTTTAAGCAATTTAAGAAGCCAACACCATGTTTTCTCATACTTGTTCTCGACCACTACAAATGTGACGTCAAGCATATTATTGTTCCCTTTGTTCCCTTCTAGTGCAATTGCTATTAATAGTTATCCATGACACTTTCCCTTCAAGTAAGTAGCATCTATCGTTAGAAATGACCTCAATGTTGTTCTAAATGCTCTTGCAACAGGCCCAAACATCCAAAATACTCTTTTAAAATTGTACCCCCTATTGGTCGAGGAATATCACATAATCTGATTGGAGTAGCTACACTTCCTGGATTTGTCCTTTCTATCTGAATTCTATATGCAGGAAGTATGCGATAGGATTCATCTGGGTCCCCATCTATTAAATTAGTTAGTGCTTTACCTGCATGACCGAATATTAAGTTGTTAACATTCTAAAAAAGGTTATACGACAAGTCAATTTTTCGTGTCCCTGATAGCACGACAGTGTTCGTAGTCATGATCTCATAAACCTAAATTGATTAAGCATCATGTTCATTTTAACACGATAGGTAATTAGGTTGTGTTGTACGTAAATGCGACCATAGGCTTCTCGTGTGTCTGATAACACATCATATTCAAATATCATGTTACTGAACACATGATGCAAGGAGTCTCATAAGTTTATTTTACCTGTGCGCTAGCATTTCTTATAGTTCGCAGTTATACCCTAGTGCTTCAAAATATAACTTGCTATGCTTTTCAGTGTAATGTTTACTGAATCTTTAAATAACCCATAACATTTTCTCACAATCCAAAGGTATGATGCTAGAGGATGGTCACTTTACTTCCTTTGCTTTCTATATGAATGGTTGGGCACTAATCTCATCATAGTCACATGATCTCCTATATTTGAAGCCCTTATGTACTAGTTACAAGACTAATCTGAGCACTTTGCGGCATACATATTCCTATTCTTATCCACAACACAGTAAGTGAAATTTGTCTTTTATTGCTATGTCGATCAAAACCCTCCTGAAACCAAAATGGCCAAGAAAAGAACAAACCTGTCTCACCGTTGTGGGGAGGTAGGTTGGCTATAAAGTCAATTTTGGCCTTGTCTATTTCAATACTACGTTTGAAAATAATATGACGTAAAATGATTCCCTCTTAAACCATAAAATGGCTCTTCTCCCAACTCAAAACAAAAATGGTATCATTTAAGCACAAGCGATAAATTATGGAGACACTCATCACACGAGGCAGCAAAAACTAAAAAATTGACCACGAGTACTTTGTTATACTTGAGTGCCAACTAGAAAATAATAGAAGTCATTACCTGCTAGTTTCTCTAAGATTTGGTCAATGAATGACAAGGGAAAGTGGACCGTTCAGGTCATGGGATTCAACTTTGGATAATCTATGCACACTCTCTACCATGTGGTTTCCCAAGTAGGGACAAACTCCCCTGATGAGTTTGGCTGGACAATGAGTCCAGACTTCTTGAGAACAACATGTGTAGGGCTCACCCACTCATTATCAGAGATGGGGTAGATGATACCCTCATCTAAACGCTTGATGATCTCCTTCATGACAACCTCCTACATGTTAGGGTTTAGCCTCCGCTATCCTCCTCTCGAGGGTTTGACCTATGTGTGATAAAGACAGTGACCAATTTACTCTCTTGATCACCAATCAAGCGAGAGGAAATAATCACTGGGAGAATATCCTTGGGTCCCAAAAAGGCATGCTTGAGAGAGCTAGGTAGGTTATTCAATTCAAGCGTAGGTGGTGACTCTATATAGGGCTTAAGGGGTGGGATGATCGATCGAGATAGGCAAGGTATTAGTCTGAAGCCTCCTAAAAGAAGAATCAGGGACATTAGCAACTGCTAGTTGGTGTGAGCCTCCTCTAAAGATAGGTAAGGTATAAGAAAGTCGTTTCTAGCGTATCTCTTATTAGGGTAAGGGGAGGGCTTCATTGACTAAGTCATCTAAATGGTCAACTACAAAACATTTGAAGTCGAACTTAATAGGTGGTTAGTAGCCCTCTATATACAAGGTAGAAAAGGTTGTGGAGAGTTAATATAACATAAACAGGAAGAAATAAGAAATCATCAAACTACACATAACAATGGCTATAACAAAATAAATACTAATCACAAAATCACAAGGAGAAGAACATTCGTATGAACCATCAGCACTGCTATAGATTTGCTAGTGTAAATCTCTAGGGATGTCTCTATCATATCAGCTAGATACCGTTTAATTACCAAAGAATGCCATCACGAACACTGGAAAGGCAAAGGGAGTTTGAACTTGGATGTCACAACGGGAGTAAGGGGAGACAAACACCATGCTTAGTGCATACATTTTGCAGGATGATGAGAGAAAGGATGGGCGAAAACAAGGATCTCCACTCTGATCCCCTGCAAGTGAGGACCGAATGCTCGTCCTTGGTGAAGATGGTCAGCGAGTGGAAAAATTCCCTCACCAAATGACTTGCGTAAACGGATATTCAGACTTATGATTAGTAGTTGAAGAGAAGAAAACACACAGCCCAAACAAACAAATCTAACAAAGATGGACATGTAAAACATGGTAAAGGAAAATGGTGACTAAAACAGACACGTACAAGAAGAGAAGGGAGTAGAGGAAGGAAAGAGAGGTCATGACGGGAGGGGAACTCTAGTGGAGGGAGTCAGGGAGTGATCATTAATTGAAGATAAAAAAACCAAAAGCCAAGCAAACAAACCAGGCAGAGATGGACACACAGAACATGGCAAACATAAAGAGTGAGTAAAATGAACACATACAAGAGGGTTAAAATTAAGTGTTGCACCAAAACTGCCCTTCAATTTCAAGTCTTACACCAAGAATGCCCTACATTTAGAAGCCTATCAAATTTAGAAGTGCTTGCTTCAAATATAATTTCGGCAAATTTTTACTAAAACTCTCCCGCAATTTGGTTAACAAAATTCTTGCAAAGTTGTTCCAAAAAATTGTCACCAATTTTTTGAAAAATCATACTCAGTGGAATCACGCTCATATCCCAACTAAAATCTTTAGCCAAAGAGGCCTTTAGACTAACGAATTTTGGGGTCTGTCTCACATGCATTTCGCACGTCCATTTTCACTAGTTTGCTAATATGTTACAGGGGGCATTGGGTTACTCTTGGGAAAACCTTGTGTAGAAGATTGTCGATTGCAATCTTAACTTGATCTCATATCAATAAGATCATGGATGAGCCTATTTGATGGAGGAGGTAGAACTGTGTTTTTCTTCTTTATTCTCAAAGGACATAGTGGATTCACAGGAAGGTCCACCGCTTGAATTCCTTCTGCTGTGCACCTCAATTTCGTCATTTCCCTGAGGTATCCTTGATAAGGCTTCAGAAGAAGAGTAGATTGCCTCTGCTGATGACTTACCAAGTTCAACAAATCCCGGATTTCCAACAGCTGCCTTACTCTCAAGCATGCTCACCACAGCCGACATTGCAGGCCGGAGAGTAGGCGACGAATCGGTGCACAAGAGAGCCAGATTGAGTAGTCTCATTGCCTCTTCCTTCGAGTAGTCAGACCCAAGGCGTGAATCTACAAGGTCTAGGAGATCACCCTCCTCTTTAAGGACATAGGCCTACAAGCACATACATATAATATAGTAATGTCAACATGAATTTAATTAACAAGTTCAAGTGATGATAGTAAATGATCTCATGAAATCACAGGCATATGGCACCATATGTATGGTTTTACCCAAATAGCATAAAAAATAAAAAACATAAAGGACCATAAGCTATCTCTCTCTGGTGGTCAAATATTAGGTTACCCAATCAAGAAGATGGACAAATTGTTCTTTAGGAATGAAATTTGTGTTGCTCTTTCCACAAACAATCTCCAACAGGACAACTCCAAAGCTGTAAACATCAGCCTTTTCGGTCAAGCGACCCCATAGTGCATACTCTGGAGCCATGTATCCTCTGCAAAATTGTGTATTTTAGACATATCAGAGAACACTAACAGCTTATGGGAGCAATGCCAGTTGAAAAATTGCTCAAGTACTGGTTATAGTATGTCCCTTGAATACACGTAATATGAAAATAGCAGTTGATTATCACCATTCTTTCAACTTAAAATTTTATTAGAAATATATAGAAATTACGGAAAAAAATGTTTAGCACTACGGATGATTAATCAACATTGGGGTGTCATCCATATTTTGAAAAGAGAAAGGACAAACTCACAAAGTCCCAGCAATTCGAGTGCTAACATGGGTATTCTGAAGATCATCAAGTTTAGCAAGACCAAAATCAGATATTTTTGCATTTAGATCCTTATCAAGTAGAATATTAGTTGCTTTAATGTCCCTGTGTACAATTTTCAGCCTCGATCCTTCATGAAGATAAGCCAAACCCCTTGCTATGCCGAGGCAAATCTGGTATCTTGTTTCCCAGTCAAGTTGTAACTTACCCTGTTCTCGACCTAGAGTGTAACAATTAATACTCACAAATTTAGACTGAAGAAGAGATCAAAGAGAGAATTAAACAATTAATACTCACTAATGTGGCACTTGGAAGTAATGGGCTTACCAAAGAGTGCATTGGCAAGACTATTATTTTCCATAAATTCATATAGCAACAACAGCTGATTTCCTTCCACACAACATCCATAAAGTTTGACAAGATTTGGATGTTGAACTGCAGATATCATGCTTATCTCATTTAAGAACTCATGGTTGCCTTGCTT
Source organism: Saururus chinensis (assembly GCA_035235625.1). Classification (NCBI taxonomy): domain Eukaryota; kingdom Viridiplantae; phylum Streptophyta; class Magnoliopsida; order Piperales; family Saururaceae; genus Saururus; species Saururus chinensis. The sequence continues at coordinate 36,852,324 of CP141144.1, read as the reverse complement.
TGATTTAGAAGAGAGCTGCTTTACAGCAATCACTGTTCCATCGGAGAGCGTACCCTGATACAATTAAATGCACTTTTGAGTCAATAGTTCATTTTTTTCTTTGTGCAAAAATTAATAAATTTTGGGGCAGCAGTAGAATAGTGAACTAAGAACTACTTGCCTTATAAACTGGTCCAAATCCACCTTCACCTATCTTATTTGCTGCACTGAAGTTGTTTGTAGCAGCTTTTATGTGTCTTAACCTAAAATGTCCCGTCTGCAACTCAAGGCCACTGAGTTCTGCCCAAAGAGAAACACAAAAATATCTGATAATAAGCAGTCGTTGACATTGAAGCAAGCTATAGATGTACTTCCTATCTGAACATTATGCACATAACCGATATGTGTATATAGTAATTGCTCTATAACATTTTTTTGTTTCTAGCCATAGCAATTACTTCATCATAATTCCATGTTCTAAATTTTTCCAAATTTCTATTCTGGATAATTTGAAAAGCTCACCTGCTGGAAGATGATCCTTTTTCCGAAAACAGCCCAATGCCCAGAGAACTAAGAGGAACAAGATGGTAGTCATGCAGGAGGCCACTATGATGCCAACAATAGCACCAATGGAGAGCTTCTTGGGACCCAAATCAGGTTTGAAATCTATAGGAAATGTGATCAACAAGAAATTCTACTGTGGACTTAGAAAAGCTCATAAGGGAATTTAATGGATAGTTCAATATTCTTACTTGGGGTCACTGCAATAGCAGATATAAGAGGTCCATAAATGCTTCTGGTAGGAACGGTCACAGTGCCTTTGCCTGCCCAGTATAGGTGAATCTGCAATGTATGATCAGTAACCTCTGCTGTAAAATTCCTAACAACTTTTCGACCAGTTCCACCAGCTTCATCTTCAATGTTAAAGTCTGTTAGAACTCTTCGACTCTGCAAGAAATCCAAAGCCACACGGGTAGTGGGAGATCTGAAGACGTAAACCATAAGATGTGCATGTAGAGCTTACAGTCATCAACACTTAGTAAATATGGAACATACTTATTCATTCTATTTATGATTCCATTCCATGTCAAGAACCAAGCAATATAGCAATCAAATCATACCAAGCAGCCAAGTGCTTTAAAGCCAGGTTTACATTTTCTTTAGAGACAATTTGGACATCGTAAGTGCTAAAATGCTGACAGATCTGAACTTGGGCTAACTCAATGTCTGATCAACCACCATTCAAGCCAAATTTGATCTGAGCCAACCACAATAAAATTGAACTCTCTTTTGCATTTTTTGGTGTCAAGTTTCAACTCAAGCGTAACTCAATCTAGCTTGGGTAAAACATTATCAAATACCATTACAGTATACTAATATACCTGTGTAAACTGTTGTACACTTAAAACCTTATGCTCATAGGGACAGTACTGACAAATTACAGTAACATGGTATCATTGAGTGAGTTCCTATGCGATATATTTATATATCCATTATGATTATGTTCACTTGTAGAGCCTAAATAAGTCTGCAACTGTGGTGGAGCATTGATTTACATTGTTAGCCCTTCCAATCAGCTAGATAATTCAGGGTACAACAGTGCTGAATTTGATTTAAGCCCTTGGGGAACTTACACCCCCTAATTAACAAGCCTATATAATATTTCCTCTAAGGATTTACTTATTAAAAACAGGTTTGTAGGACTCTCAAGAACAATCTATCAAACATTTCAGTGTAGATGAAAAAGCTTAATTACATAATGAAAGAGTCCAATAGCTAATCAATTACCTGGACATATACATCAAATACACGCCTCCCCACACTGCTGAAGGTGGAATCATTTGTGAAGACAATTTCTGCAAAGTGGAGTTGAACAGAATAGTTGCCCTTTTGCAAACAGAAGCCATAGTAGGTGAGAGAAATGGGGGAGTTACGAGCTGTCATGTATAACAATGGATTAGCCATGGTTAGTGGTGAAGAGTTTGTAGCGAAGTAGGCGGTACTGAAGGTGTCCATGTAAGTCCCCATGCTGCTATAGGCCCATCTTCCAGTCGTGAAAAAAGTTGAACCTCCCGGATAGAATGAATCACTGTCGTATTTGTCCTTGCCGATTGTCTCCTCACTCCCGCCACAATTTATAAACAAGGAATAGTCTACAAAATCAGATGATTTTGACTCAAGTTTTGGATGATTCTCCACGAGCAATAATTACACGTTTTAGAAAATCTGCACACTTACATTTTGCTTTACCAGAACAGGGGAGGTTCCTTCTTAAGCAGACAGGAACTCTACATGAAAAAATGTATGATATAGTCAGCCAGGTTTCAAGAAGAAAAAGATTTGTTATATACTAATCTTGTGATAAAAAAGGGTTACACATGATAATTTTGCCAATGGATGACCATTTTCTTTCGGCATCAAATCCATGAAAAATGAAAGGAAGGACAAACAATGCCAATTTGACAATATATATTTACAATATTGTTTATGGGTCTAGTGTTCAAAGCCATAAATTGGAGGAGGAAAAGCTTACGAGCTGTCATTTGTGGCGGAGTAACTCGCAGCCAAATTCCTGAAAGGGAAAACTCATTAAGGTTATCGAATGTGCAGAGGACATAATAACAATGTAGAACAATCAAAGAAGGAAGCAGTAGAATTGGAAGTCTTACAGGTTTCCTGGAGCACAAGATGATGGTGGAGGTGACCCGGAGAAGTTATTGTTCGATATATCCCTGCAGAAAAATGGAGAGGGCCGCTCATTCTACTTGGTCATACAATTATATTTCTCAAATAAGAATTCCCACTGTATAGAGAGAGAGCGAGAGAGAGAGAGAGAGAGAGAGATTAAGATCATGAGCAGCAGCACTGACCAAGATACCGAGCTGCTAAGGACCCAGCTGGGAATGTCTCCTGTCAGCTGATTGTTAGCAAGGTACCTGCATGCAATTTGACCAATTTATTGCTAGTTATATTACAGAACCAATGTGGAAGGGATAACTGCAAGCCAAATTTTTCTATGTAAAACTGTGGGGAATACTCACATGCTCTCCAATTTGGACAGTTGTTGGAAGCTGCTCGGGATGTTACCAGTCAAGTTGTTAAAGCTTAAGTCTCTGTCAGAGATATAAAGAATTAATGCAATAATGTAAGTAAAAAAATGAATGTAATTAGCTTATCTGATGAATATAACCATGTTATATATGTGTAACTTTAATCTAGAAGGTTGAGTCGATGCACGGAGTCATCTTTGGAAATAATAACATGAAAAAGAAGCTTATGAAGATTAAAAAATATATATTGAAATATGGACACAGTTTTGAAATACTGAAAAAATTGTAATTACAATTGATTGTTATCGTCCAAAAGATGTTCACAATATCACAGTGGGCAGGTAAAAAACGATCGACATCGTTCGGAGGCTTCACAACCGTTTATTGGATAGTTTGTGATCGATCATTATCGTCTACGGTCCAATGGTGTTGTTTTCCAGATTCAAGAACACACAAATTTTAGTCTTTAAGAACCTATAAATAAATGCTTAGGATTATGGGAGAGAGAGATTCACTTTGCTTTCGTTTGAGAAACCCTGAGTTTTTCTTTTGAGAGAAGTTGTGAGCTTTCTGTTCACAAGATCATTGCTTTTTCATGTCAATTAATTGAGCAATGCCTTTAGAATATAAGACAAATGTTTTCAGTGTGTCAAATCATTATTTACATGACGTAACATAATCACACCTTTGTTGATGAGAAGATGTTCCATGGAACTTATGAAGGATTGTTACACTTATTTATCGGATGACAAAACCGCGTTAAGTGGTAGAGTAGGATCATATCAGTTTGTGAAGAATTGCAGGCAAGAGAATTGGTTCAAAGGAATTAAACAATTCCTCCTCATCATCACTGACATTCTCATCTCCCCTTAAGTGGGGCCCAACTTTAGCATAAGCAGAGAAAGAGGTTCAAAGATACTGGATGTACTTGTCTTAGAAGGGCGAGATCAACCACGACGACCACTACTGGACTCCCAAGAGATACCCATATCAGAGCTTTCCTGGAGATTATAGGGAGATTCAGTGGCTACAACCCAATTTAGTCCATGCATGTAGGGCCCTGATTAATACGCGAGTGGGGCTACCAACGGTACCTGCTCTATTATCTATACTGTAACTCCAAAAAGTTAAATCAAAGAGTTAAATTTATTCAACAATGAAATAAAGTGATAATTTTATCCAATCATTTTCTTAATGGACCTATTATAGAAAATACATTTTTCTACATATGTTAACAATAACCCATTTGGCATATAAAACATATATACTAACCTCATGTCCCCTTCTTGTATCCATCACCCGCCCTTAACCCTAATAGAACCTTGTTGGCTATTGAGTTGTTTCTAGCTATTTAGTATATTATAATTATTGAGTTTAGGGCCAATTAGTAGGCTAAGTCTTATAGCCTCGAGGTTCTTTTGAGGAGGTCTTTAAGTATGCCTTAATCGAACCCTTAGTGGGGTTCAGTGTATAAATACCATCTGAAACCCCCTATCTTGATTACTTATGATGTGACAAACTTAATCATATTTTGTTTTAACACTTAGGTGGCTAGGTATTTCAAATATGCAAAGTCAAGGCAACTCACAAAATACTTGACACATGCAAATTTAAAGAGTATATTTTCCCATATAATGTGCACTTATAAAGGAAATGACACAAATGTGATGAAATATCTAATTATTTCCTAAGTTTCTAAACTCTAGTAATGTAGAAAATAGTGAGTTTGATCCTTAAATCTTTTTAGTATAATAACTTTTACAATTAATAAAATTAAGGGCCAATACCTATTAGAGAGTCGATAAAAAGAAATTTCAAATGCCACTAAAAATACAAGAATCAAAGTTCGGACAAAGAAGTTATGGATATTTGAAGATTGGCCTATCATACAGATTATAACCCACAAATGCATCGATGATCGTGTAAATTAATTCTTATTGTCAATTATCACCAAAGCGTTGATAAGTTTGTCAAAATGGCAAGACAATTATGCCAGCAAATTGAGAAACCAACCAGTTTGACACTCATGTATAATAATTCAATTCGTTCTCACTTATAAATACCCTTTGACACTTCTTGGACTTTTATTTCTTCAATTGCTTCTCAAAATTAAAAGGGAGAAGGCCAAGGGTGAACTAGGACCAAAAGAAGTAAGGTAGATAACAAACTCTATAAGGAGTGATCAAAAATGCGTGCGGGAAAGTATATTTGGTTCATGAAAAAGGTTGCATCACTAGAAGCAAGTAAAGCATGATGGTAGGGTTGGTGTATTAACCCAATAAACATGGATTATGGTTGCATTTTTAGATACTTCAATGGAATTAGTTATGTGATTATTGATATGGAAATATTAATTGAATTTTTATATTACACTGTTCATGACAAGTATTTTGCCAAGACATGAATAGAGGATTTTATGTATGAATCTATATTTATTAATGACTTAAAATTTTTAAGGATTTTTTATGCGTTTAAATAATATTAAATTAAATATTTTCAAACTTTGAATTACAATTTTATTTTGTGTTAATTCATTAGTTATTTAAACTATTTATATTTTAAATAAGTAAATTGAACCTTTATTGTGTTTATATGTCTAAATGAGCTTTTGACATGATCGAAGTGGAAGAAGAAATGTAGCTCAACTATTTGAAGCTAATTAAGGGTCAAAACTGGGCTCTTAATAGTCTAAATGTGTATGTAATAGACGAACACAACCATGTGGACCTATTGGATTTTAAATTTATATCAAGAGAACCAAATTTGAGGATGAGCTGATTTAGACAAATTGACACAAACTTAATATTTTTGTCATATTTATTTGTGAAAAATTCGAATTGACAAGATTTTGGTGTCATTGTAAAGATGTTTTTTGCATCTACAATCGGTAATTCGTAATTCCAAATATTTATGAGTCAAATTAGACATGTAAAGTGACAGCTAGTCAATCAACTTGAGGTCAATATATGGTGGATTTTTTCAATGGTTGTGATTGATAAACATAAGGAAAAATAATGAGGCTAATTAGATAACTATAAAATATTAAAGGATACTTATTTACTATATAAATATTTGATGTTTTTTATTAATTTAAAATCTAATTATTGTCAAAGAAACAACCCATCAAGCAATCAATTAAAAAGCAATTAAACGATGTAATTAGATATTTTTCTTTGAAGCAACCCCCTCTACTCTTATAAAAAGAGGGGTGTGCGGGAGAGACACTATCTCCTCCAATTTGAAGTTCTCTTTTCCTATTTTTCTTCTCTTCTTTTATAACTTTTGTAGTTAAATTTTACTGTAATGACTTGTTAAGCCCTTTAGCTAAGGCTAGAGGTAAATTTGTAACAATTTAATAGAGTTATATTCATAATTCATCAATAGTTTAAAGTAAGTATTAGTTCTATGCAGTGATGTTCATTTAATATTATTCTTTTTCTTATCTCTTTTTTATCTTAATACATAAGATTTTTAAAGATTCTCCTACTCGATCTTTTATGGTTTTGATACATAAAACTCTTGAAGAAATAATTCTTTTAATACTTCATTTAATGTTCACATCTTCTAGTCAGATAGAAACTTTATTTGATTTTACCCGAGATAACATCACAAATGATAAACATCACTAGATACTACAATAATATTTAATATATTAGTATCTTATATTATTAAATTTCATCTTAACATTTTTATTATCTCAATACTCTTTTACTCTCCCTCTCAATTTTTCTTTAATCTTCCTATTTTATAATCATTGTGATAGTTACATAAAGACAATCATTCTAGATTTAACCTTGTAAGAATACATCTACTTGTGCACTTATATAACCCTAAGTTTTGACTCAATTTAATGAAATAATAGTTTCAGTGTAACAAGCTATTACAGAGGACGCTAGTATAGGAATTTGTTTATTCTTCTACACTAGTCGCTAACACCTTCACTTACCTATTGGCGGGGTGCTGATGGATAGGAGAAGATGACATATTCTAACATCAATATATAGGGATATGTTTGTGTTATATTTGGCATAATTAGGAATCAAACACATTAATGATGACATTCGTGAGCAAGGCGCAAAATTACCTTCTCACTATCGATAGGGACTGATGCATTGATGGAAATGTAGATGGCCATCAGCATTGACACCGATGCATCTATGTTTTTGAAATAAGTTTTTTTAGGGCCATCTCTTAGTTAATTAAAAGAGTTATGACGCATTTTACTTGTATAATAAATATAAGTAAATACTTAAACACATGAAAAGAAATATGTAAAAAAAGGATAATACAAATCCTATATTTAGCTATACTAAACTAGGGTAGTAGCGTTGACTTGATGATAATAAAAGTCATTTAAGATCATAAATACAAAGTGTTAAACAGATCAATCTCTCCTTAGGCGTGGCCATGAAAGATGTGCACAACCTTCATAAGCTCATGAACTTGAGCTTATATACTTGATTGAGACACAACGAAAATAAATCCCGCCCAGATAAGTCTTGTTGGGCTTTAAGCCCAAGCCCAACATAGAAGAGGGATGCCCTAGAAGGGGACTTCTAGCCCACTCCCTCACGGCTCCTCTCTCTCAGCAGCCCCTCTCTCCCTTTGAGGGAAGAGAGACTCAGCCCTACTCTTCCTTCGTGCTCTCTCCCTCTCTCACCCTAGTGCTTTGCTGCATTTCCCCTTGGTAGCCGCAAACCATCTCCTCGCTCTCTTGCGTGGCGGTCTAAAAAGCATCCTTGTCTCAGGATATGGTCCTTCACAACTCCCCTGAGTTCATCTTCTCCTTCCGAGGTGCGGCCTACCACTGCCAACCCCTTCTATACCTAGCGGGAGATCGCTAAGCAGGCATGAGCTTGCAATGTCCGCCTCGTCGTCACCAAGCATGTCATGTCGACAAGGTGTGGGACTTTGCGGAGGACCACGATGTGAAGATCGTCTACCCTGCAGGCTGCTTACACTTTTGGGATCTGTCTGGGGCCAACGAGGAAGAGCTTCTCAGCATGGAGATCAATCCAGATAACATGGTGGCACTGCTTACTCAGACAGGGCCACCCAAGGGGGTGATGCTGGGGATAGGTCACCTATGTGGCCCAACAACTGGACGACGACAACCCCAGCCTCTACCTGCACAACGGGGACCTAATGCTCTACTACTCCCTCAACTCGGTCCTCTTCCGTGGCCTTCAGGTGGGGGGCGGCCATCCTCATCATGCATAAAAACTTGATCATGGAGTACTGAAGTGAGAAAAAAAACACAATTTTTTTTATGTTTTCTTTGGGGGACACAGGAATTGAATGGATTACAAATAGCCACATTCACCTAGCGAAATCTTTCCTTTGTTAGGAGACACTTAGCTGCACAAATGCTGCAAGACTACTAAATGTCCCCCAGATCTTTCCCATTCAATAGATGGAAAAGAAGTTGTAAACAAGATGTAAGTAGTGGAACTTATCTAAAACCTAGACAAGCTTACCCTCATAAGTACCCTAGAGAACTATCCCATAATACCGTCAAGCCTAGTTACAATGTGCCAAGCTTACTCCGATCAAAGGGCCCATTTGGAAGGTAGATTTTATGAGTGGAAAGTGATTTGTTTAGGTTAGAAATTGCTTTCTGAGCTAAAAACCGTATGGAAGGGTTATTTAGCATTAAAATGGCTTTCCCAATAAAAGTTAAAACTTTTGGGTCAATTCAAACCGAATTTACTCAAAGTCTGATCTCTTCAAGAACTCTCCTCCTGAGGTGAGTTCTTGAAGAAAGCTATTTCTGGTTTGAAAGGGTGTAAAAAGACGTTTTACCTATTATGTTGAAGGGTATTTTTGTTATTTTTATATAAAAATCAAAAGTGAGTTGAAATTTGATTTCTTTTTAAAATCATCCTAAAAAACCCTAACTAAATATATCGTACATTTGCTTTTTTTGTCAAAAATTAATTCTCTTATAAAGTCATTTTCTTTCTGCTTCAAATTGTTTGCTAAACTCCCCCTAAGTTAGGTCATGAAGCTTAAAAGTTTGATTCAAGTAGCCAGACTGAAACAAGTATGTCTTAAATCCCAATTCACTCGGATTGTTTACGTTTTTATAAAAAATTAATAGCGGGCCATAAGCGACATTCAGGTGTTGTTCTCTGTTCTTTTTTAATGGCAAAGAAAGACTTACAGTTGACTCAAGGTATTCATGTTGCTCCCAATATAGGGTGGAATTTCACCAGAAATATGACAGTTCCGTAGAACCCTGTAGCACATCCGAAAACCAACATCAATGTATTAAAATGCATCTCCTAGCAGCAGATACCACATCCAGAACACTCACAACATTTTTATGGCAATCATGTTTTCCCAAGATGGAAAACTCATGCTAGCCGGTCCCTTCAAATCAGATATCCTCCTGGGAAAAAAACAAAGCAACATGTTCCTAGTTAAAAATGCTGGAATCTAGGTCATCTTGCTCGTTGCAGAATTTAATTATGAACATGTACATATGTAACTAGTTTCTCGTTCTTACAATTGAACCAGGTTTTCCAAAAGAGAGAAGGCAGAAGGGATTGGCCCAACCATGGACGTGCCTTGCATGTCACTGCAATTTGTACAAAAATACAATTAAATGCAAGCGTTCATGGAAAAAAATCCAATTGGCTGAGGTGGATATAGGCTTACAATCTTTGGAGCTCTTTCCAGTTTTTAACAAAATCAGGAATTTGCCCGGTTAATGGATTCCCATCTATCAAGCTGTTGAGTACAATGAAGCAATTAAGGATCTTAACCAAAGGTGAGAAGTGAATAAGTTAATTAGTCCTCAAGTTTGAAAAACACAAACATACAAGTACTGCATGTTTGTTAGCTTGCTAAACGTTGCTGGTATGACTCCAGAGAGGTTATTCCCAGATACAAAGCTGCATATATCAATCAATGAGAAAAGCCCAAGTTATCTGAGCAGTAATGCCTCTTGGCAAAAAGCAGAATCCATCATCCTTAGGAGAATTGAGAGGGATGAAAGGAGAAGGATGTCTTACAGTCTCCGTAAATTAGTTAAGTTACCAAGCTCAGGGGGGATATGTCCTTCCAACAAGTTGTCTTCGAAGTTTCTGCATAAGCCAAAGTAAGGTCGGATTATTCGCGTAACAACTACTTCAGTACAATTATGCTTAATTAGTGTGATTAAGGCAAGTTTGGTTACGTACAGAATTTCGAGAGTGGTGATATTAGCAAGCTCCTTCGGTATAGTCCCAGATATGAGATTCCCCTGAATCGATCTGTCACAAAACAAAGTTGTGAATGGAAAAACTTCCGTAATTTGATCACTAGAACAAGAAGCAAGGGAAGTTTACATGGATATAAGAGGGAGAGAAGCCCATTGGGTGGCAGGGATTGTTCCGTGGAGGACATTGCGGTTAAGATCTCTGACCAATGGCAATTCGTTGTCATCATCATCAACAACAACAATTTTATCAAATCAATAACAACAGCAAAATCAGTAAAAGACAGTATGTACTCCCTCTTTCGTAGAAAGAGTGAATTGTAAAACATGAGAAAAAGTATGAGTTTTTACTTCCTAAAGCTGCCCCATTAAGAACAATCCAGTGTACAAAGTGTGCAAATCAGACACACTTTGTGGGTCACAGATTTTTTTCAAATCCAGACACTTTTTACAACAATGTTGCTGACGCTACTTATTAGTGAGGAACTAATTGATAACTTCGAACGCCTCACAACGCTGAAAAGCCACATTTTAAGGCATTTGAGAGCATCAGTAGACTCAAATGATGCTCTTTTCAGCGCGTTTGATACAGCTGAAAACTGTATATGCCTGACTGTATCAGACATTTCACACTTTCTGTCTGAATGATTACCCTGTCCTTTCAAAGTGGTAGCCGTTCAGATGCTGTTCAGCGTTCAGTGGCTTTCGTTGTAAGAACTATCAAATAGAACCTAACTAAATTAGAAACAGGGCCTCTGTTACTGCTATTACTATGATTACAACTGTTACAAGTGAATTGAGGAGAGTGAAGAATTTACAGGTTCTCAAGATAGGTGAGGTTAGCAAATTCTTTAGGCAGCACCCCAGTCAAGTTCTGACTTCCGAGAACTCTGTAAAGTAGTTCAAACAAAAATCATTCAAGAAAAGGGGAAAAAACTTCCGTCATCAGAAGCAGCTGCTTAGGATAAAAGTTAATTCTTCTTTTCTCTTGTTGTTGATAGTAAAATTAAGAAAGAAAAAGTTGTTGCTTGTGTAACAGAAGTGCTTACATGCTTGTGATATGACAAAAGGTGGAATTCGGGTAAGAACAGTTGCAAGTGATATTTCTAATCTTGGTCTGTTGATCACAGGGATTCATACTGCCATCCCAGTTTCTGATCCCCAATTTGGTTGCTATTTGGGTAAAAGCTTCCACTGTTGAACAAATCACGCAGTTATTGATATCTATAATTTTTACTTATCAGAATTTAGACAAGTAACTATTCAAAATAAGTTTAATAATGCTTTTCATTACCAAGGAATGAAAAGTTAGTGAGGAGCAAGCGACCTTAACATCATCAATGATAAACAATGGGCTATCATCACAAGACATCAGTGCTAAACAATGGGCATCGCAGTCAACATGAGCCCCCTCTCAGAATAAGTGTCCTATTTCGTTTTGATAATATGGAACCACAGTGTCCCCATCATATTCCTTTCAGAATATTGATGTACACCTAATAAATAAAATCCTTCAACTGAATTTTAATTGAAGAGAATATAAACCGCATGCAAAGTTTAAGATCGACATTTTCTTTCCAATTAAAATTTAATTGAACAAATTCGTTGATTAATTTTTTTTTCTTTCTTTCATGTTCCGTCCATAATCTTGAGAACTTACAACTTTGTCGGCTATTACTTTGAATGGTAGGCTGTAAGCCTCTTACATGGACTACTTCCTTAGACTAGGGGTGCCAACACCACAAAAAAACAAAAAAGCAGGTAAATCTAAATGCATTTGGCATATTCATATTGGCATTGGTCTTTGGTCTTGGTCAGACTTTTCACTTTCTACTTCTTGGTTAAAAAAAACGGTACATCTAAAGCAGGACGTCTGGTCAAATTCAGTATGTACACTGTTTTACGAATGTGTGACTGATAGATAACCATTACACGGGGGATTTTTGTGATAAAAAAGGTGCTGCTATTCAATCTTTTAGGACTGCACTGTAGCTCATCTCCTTCTATATCCCAAATGTGCAATTAAATGTGACCACAGAGATTGCGGGTATTTATCTGAAAAAAATTGCCTTCTCAAAGCTTCCATTATCTAGCAAGACAAAGAAGCCATAGGCTTCCGTTCTTCCTGACAGTGCCCACAATTGCCCCAAAGTCATAGATGAAAATATATATATGAATACAGAACATGTAAATACGCAATCAGAAAATTTCTTAGTCCTAGTTTTAGAGAGAGAGAGATTTCGGCAGAGGGGACTCACCTTCCTCAGGATGCAGTTTTTGAGCTCCAGCTCCGGGCAGGGCGAAGCACTTCAGCGATAGAAACATGAATAAGAGAAACGACAGTCTCTTGCAGTCGTCCATGGCCTTTTCTGAATAAGGATCAAAGATAGCATGAGATTAGATTACAGGGAGAGGAAGAATGTAATTACCAGCTGAGAGGCCCAGTTGACATACTCTTATGTTCGGTTCTTAGTCCAAGATATGGAAAGCAGGAGCTGGGTCACTCTCACTCGATATCTACAAGGAGACACGATCCGCTATTAAGTATGATGGTATCTCTATCTGTAACTGGACCCAGATGGAGAAAAGAACGTGTTGTCTGATTGTCAACAGCAAATATTGTATGAAATTGCCTGCCGTAGACCACCATGCAGTAAAAGCTGTGTTGTACTGCCTAGTCAGATTTCATGCATATAAACAACTTGTAAGATATTTTATAAATGTTATCTATGGGTGTGAAGCCGTTTTTCATATGCGGCTACTTTGTACTCGCTTTTACACCGGTACTCTCTTTTTTTGGTATTCCCTATGTGATACGCTTTTACATTGGTGGTACTCCCTCTTTGGTACACTCATTGTCCTATAGTAATGATTCTATTTTTTTTAAATTAATTTATTTTAAAAAATGAAAAATAACTACTAATGTAGGAGAGAGGGTGTGTGTATCTTCTACTAAAAATTAAAAACAATGTGATAATGTAGAAAAATTATATTTACAATACAAAGTAATATATGTCCTATAGTAATAGCTTTATTCATTTTTTTTTAATTAAATGAAACTATTAAAGTAGGAGAAGGGGAGTTCTTCTAATAAAAATTATTAACAACGCAATTGTTAAGTGGTAACAGTAGAAGATTGGTGGTGTAACACATCCAATAGAGGCCTATTTTTTCACTACGATAAATTGACTATTAGCAACACATTTATTAGTGACGCATACATAAGCATCACTAAAAATAACTACTTGCAACGTATATAAAATCGTCGTTAAAAAATCAACTATTAACGACATAAAATTATATATGTCGTTAATATCCAAACATTAGCAACACTTAGCTTCAAGCGTCACTAATACAAAAACTATAAGCTTTAAAGCAAGCGTCGCTAATAGTGTACATTTCTTTAACAAAAATTATAACTATTGGCGACACTTGGCCATATGTGTCGCAACTACCTATTTTTAAAAAAAAATTAAATGAAAGAGAGAGGGGGAGGGAGGAGAGAGAGAATGAGGGGAGAGAGGGTGCAGAGGGAGAAATGAGAGAGGAAGGAGAGAGAATGAAGGGAGAGAGAGATGAGAGAGGTGGAGGGAGGAGGGAGGGAGAGAGGGGGAGGAGAGAGGGGATGGAGGAGAGTGAAAGATATTTTAATTATGAATTAATTTAAAAAAATAAAAAAAATAAAAAAATATTGGTAGTAGCGACGCATAGCATTAAACGTCGCTACTACCTATTTAGTAGTATAGAGAAGAGAGAGAGAGTGAGAAGAGAGAGAGGAGAGAGCGAGAGAGAGAGGGAAGGGAGAGAGAGAGAGGAGGAAGAGAGAGGGGAGAGAAAGAGAAAAGTGAGAAAGATAGTTTAATTATAAATTATTTTAAAATTAAAAAAAAAAGATACTAGTGATGCTTAGCGTAAGTGTCGGGTAGTAGCAATGCTTGGTGATATGTGTCACTACTACTTTTTTTTAAAAAAAAATTAAATGAAAGAGAGTGGGGGAGGGAGGAGATAGATGGGGAGGGAAGGAGAGAGAGAGAGGAGGGAGGAGAGAGAGAGGGAGAGGGAGGAAGAGAGAGGGGAGAGAGAAGAGAGAGAGAATGAGGGGAGAGAGGGGGGAGGGAGGAGAAAGAAAAAATTTTAATTTTTTTTAAAAAATAGGTAGTAGCGACGCATAGTTTTAAGTTTCACTACTACCTAGTAGTAGTGACGCTTGGTGCTACGCGTCACTACTACCTAAGGGTAGTCGTGACGCATAGCCATATGCATCTCTACTACCTATTTTAAAAAAAAATAAATGAAAGAGAGAGGGGGAGGAAGATAGAGAGAGGAGGGGAGGAGAGAGAAAGAGAGGGGAGGGGAGGAGAGAGAGAGGGGAGGGAGGGGGAGAGAGAGAAAGAGTCTATAGAGACCCATACAGTATGCATTGCAAATATGTTGTGTATTAGTGAAGCATACTATATGCGTCGCTAATAATGGCTGTATTAGCGACACATATAATATACGTCGCCAATAACCTTTCTTTTACTCCCGTGCGGCAAAAATTTTGCTTGCGCTGGCAAGAATTTTTTTATTATTGATGCATAAAAAAATATATTATTAGCAACACTTATAGTTGTGCATTGCTAATAAGTTTTTTTAATTTTTTTTATATATTATGAAATTATTAGCGAAACATAATTATGCGTCGCTAATAATAAAGTATTAGCGACAAATATTTATATATGTCGTTAATAAGTTAATTTTAGCAACACATAATTATATGACAAAAAAAATCATTAGAGATGTATAAATATACATCGTTACCGTTAGGACTATTAGCGACGCTTAATAATAAACATCTCTAATATGTAGTAGCGACGGTAGTTTTAGCGATGTAGCTAGCGACGCTTTGTAAGCATCGCTAATACGCATTAGCAATGCATAAGGTACTATTAGTTACTCTTACAAGCATCGCTTATACTGCAATTTGTTGTAATGTCTTTCAAGTATACATGTAAATCAAATACAACAAGCATGCAACATAAAACCATAAGCAACATTTCAATTTCATTCAATAATTAGCATATAAACATAAATTGAACATAGAATAATACACACTAACCATTAGCGGCTTCACCCCTAGGACGTGGCCTTTGCAACACCCTTGTAAAACACACACTTTTATGCATGAATTATAAATTATTTAAGTAAGGCAGTAACTTTATATATGACAATATGAATAAAATCACCACTTTCCCTTATGCATGGAAATTGAAGTGATCAGTCCACCAAAGCCTCCTTACAACTAGCCCTAGCCACACTTGTCTAATCCCTCCAAGCAGCACATAGCACAAGGGGCCGGTGTCAATGATCCCGAGGTGAGAAGGAGATGGGAACAACCCTCTCCTTTGGCATGCAAGAGAGCAAGGAGGGAGAGGAGTAGTGTGGCTCAACCCAAGAGGGAGCCACTAACAACAAGGAGGAAATGGGAGTGACGAGGTAGCTAGTCCATAGAGAGTGGTGAGAAAGAAGATTGTGGGGAGTTAGGGCTCTCAAGCCCTATATATGTTGAATTGTCCTTTCCTACATGTGCTGGCACTACAACAAAATGTACTATTAGCGATGTAAAAATAAGCATCGTTGAAAACTATTAATTACGACATATAAACAAATGTCACAAAAAAGTCACTATTAGCAATGCTTTAGCGACACTTTAAATTATGCGTCGCTAATAGTTATGTTATTAACGATGTTTTGAACAAGCGCCACTAAAAGATATATATATATATATATATATATATATATATATATATATATATATATATATTAAATTTATTTTAAAAAAATTAATAACTATTAGTGATAGTTTTTATGTGTCGCTAATAGTTAGACTAGTAACGACGCTTAACACAAAGCGTCGCCAATAGTTATGAATATAAAATAAAAAATGAAATTTAGAAACTAATAGTGATGATTGTAAACAAGCATCGCAAATATCATTAATAATAGCAATGCTTGTTTACAAGCATCGCGAATATCTTTACTAATTAATTTTTTAATAAATATTAAAAAAAATTAAAATTAACTTTTTAAATATAATATATTTTCTTCAATATTGATAATTTGTATAAATATTAAATTTTCGATAAAAGGTAGTGTCAATAATAAATTAAACTTTTACTATTTAAATATAATATATTGATTTTTAATATTTTCTTATTAATTTTAAAATATAATTTATAATAAAAGAGAAAGTGAAAAGAGAGAAGTGAGAGTACATAGAGAAAGAGGAGAGGAAAGAGAGTGCACAAGAAATAGAGCGAGGAAAGAAGAGAGAGAGGAAGAGAGAAAGGAGAGAGAGAGGAGAGAGAAAAGAGGAGAGAAGAGAGAGAAAGAAGGGAGAGAAGTAGAGAGGGAGAGATGAGGGGAGAGAGTGAGAGAAGAGAGAGAGAAAGAGGGGAGGAAAAAGTTTTAATTATAAATTATTTTTAAAATTTTTAAAAAATAAAAAATAGTAGCGATGCATACTAGTATGCGGAGCTACTATACTCGGGTAGTAGCAATGCATAACCCTATGCATTGCTAATACCCTATATAGTAGCGACTCATATGCGTCGCTACTACAATTTAAAAAATAAATAAATAAAAGAGAGGGAAAGAGGGGAGAGTGAGAGGAAGAGAGAGAGGCAAAGAGAGGAGAGAAAGGGGAGGGAGGGATAGAGGGGAGAGAGAGGGAGACAAGGTAGAGAAATGAGGGGAGAGAGAGAGAGGGGACAGAGGGAAGAGAGGGAGAGAAAGAAGAGAGGGAAAGAGGGGAGGAAAAAACTTTAATTATAAATTATTTTTGAAAGTTTTAGAAAATAAAAAAAATGTATACTTGGGTATTAGTGATGCATAGTTGGTATGTGTTGCTACTACCTTATGTAGTAGCGACGCACATTGTTATGCATTGCTACTACAATTTTTAATAAAAAAATAAAAGAGAGGGATAGAGAGGAGAAAGAGTGGAAAGAGGGAGAGAGAGGAGAGAGGGAGATAGAGGGGAGAGAGGGAGGAGAGAGGGAGATAGAGGGGAGAGAGTGAGGAGAGAGGGAGATAGAGGGGAGAGAGAGAGAGGGGAGAGGAGAGGGAAAGAGGAGAGAGAGAAGGTGAGTAGAGAGATAGAAGAGAGAGAAAGAGGGTGAGTAGAGAGAGTGAAGAGAGAGAAAGGGGACTGAGGGAGAGAGAGGAGGGAGAGAGAGAAGAGAGGGAGGGAGAGAGAGGAGGGAGAGAAAGAAGAGAGAGGAGAGAGAGAAGAGAGAAGAGAGAAGGAGAGGAGAGGAGAGAGAAGGAGAGGAGAGGAGAGGAGAGAGAGATAGAGAGAGAGAGAGGGTGAGGGGAGAGATAGAAGAAGAGAGAGAGTGAGAAGAGGAAGAGAGGATAACTTTTTTAATTGTAAATTATTTTTAAAAAATTTAAAACAATAAAAAATTTGATATTGGCGACGCATAGGTTTATGAGTCACTACTACAATAGGGTATTAGTGACACATAAGTTCATGCGTCACTACTATTATAGTAGCGACACATAGATATATATGTTGCTACTAACCTGAAGTAGTAGCGATGCATATTATTATACGTCATTACTAGTGTTTTTTATTTTTAAAAAAATTAATTGAAAAGAGAGAGTGGGGAGAGAGAGAAGGAGAGAGAGACAGAAAGAGGGTAGTGAGAGAGGGTGAGTAGAAAGAGGGTAGTGAGAGAGGGTGAGTAGAAAGAGAAAGGAGAGAGAGCTATAGGACTAACAAATATTGTCGCCCCTTTGGTCTGTTTGTAGGTTTAAATCATAATAAGATGACCATTATTTTTGGAGCAGTTTTATTATATGATGAAACAATCCAAAGTTTTAAGTAGTTGTTCAAGACATTCACACATACAATGGGTAGTCAACCGAAGACAATTTTAACTGATCAGGATAAGGCAATGGCTAGTGCAATAGCTTTGGTTTTACCGAATACTCATCATCATATTTGTGTGTGGCATATGTATCGGAATGCCTGTAAGCATCTTAAACACTCATTTAATTTAGTTATTGATGGCAAAAAGCCATTTGTCCATGACTTTAGAAAATACATTTATGATTACGAGGATGAAGAAGAATTTTACACAGCATGGGAAAATATGCTTGAGAAGTATGAACTTCATGGAAATAAATGGCTAGAAGGGTTATTCAAAGAAAGAAAGAAATGGGCAATGGTTTATGGGCTACATATGTTCACAAGTGATATGAAATCAACATAGCGGAGTGAAAGCATGAATGATATTCTAAGAGGATACTTAAAATTTGAGCATAATTTATCCAGGTTTTTTAATCATTATGAGAGGCTATTAGCTGATAGACGTTGTAAAGAAGGGAATGCTAAATTTAAGATGAAACATAGCATGCCAATTGTGACTGTTCATTCTTGGATCTTGAAGTATGCTTTAAGTGTTTACTCTAGTAATATTCAAGAAGATCGAAAAGGAATATTTAGGTTGCCTAAACTGTGTTGTCATAGAGGTTGTTGAGCATGGTGTGATGAAGGAGTGTACAATTGAAATGGATCAAACACAACGCAAGCACATTCTCAATAATGACCCATCAACCAATGCAATTGATTGTAGTTGTAACAAGTTTAATTTTGTAGGTATCTTATACTGCCAAGCATTTAGGGTACTTGATCACTTCAAGATACTTGAGTTGCCTCCATAGTATGTTCTGAAAAGGTGGATCAAAGAAGCAAAATCTGGTAGTGTTATTAATCGTCGTGGTTCTATAATTGAAGCAATTATGAATGTTGCTCTCATGAGGAGGAATAATGATTTATGTCTTGCTTTTAGAAATTTGATAACAGAAGCAACAATAACTAAGGATGCAACTTTAATTTTCCTAAACTATGTGGATACAATTTTGAAGGAAGTGCGAGAGTGTAATAATAGTGTAATTTCACAACAAACTGACGTCATCTCACATGGTAGGGTTTGTGATAGCCATCATGCTTCAATTAGAGTGGACATAACTTATAGTGGAAGTGGTAAAGCACAAGTTGACGATGTTAATGATAGTGCAACTTCCCCACTAGTTAAGGGCTTCAAAGTAACACAAGGAGGAAAGCATGACGGTCCTATGATCAAAAGTTGTCTTGAGAAGACTAAGAAGAATAAAACACTTCCCAAAAAGAAGGCCACTAGATTAAATATGGACAATTGTTGCATCAAGGTATTATGTTTTTTTAGTAATTGACTTGTACGCTAACCTTAGCTAAATGTATAGGTTTTAAATGCTCTTTTATTTGGTGTAAGAATCAACCAATGGACTTCCAAGTGATTACATGCAAACTCAACTTAGTCAAATAAATTCTCAGCTATAGTCTTCTTTGCATAGCCAATTGCCCATGATGATCACTGACCAACATGGTTACAATATGATGAATTTATTATTTGTAAAACTCATAATCTTTTCCTTTTGGTTATCATTATTAGTATACATATGTATAAATTCAAATCTCAGCAGCTGAATATGTTTACCAAGGCAAGATGTCTCTATACATGTGCAAGGGGATTTGATCACTAGCAACATGGATACCATCGGAAGTAGGCACCACTACTTAGACCGAAGTAGCTCTCAACAACCTAACTAGGTTGGATATTGTATTTGAGAGCTGCATATTATAGTTTTATCAAAACTTAATCCTCAAATTGAGCATACTATAGTTTTGTTCATGCAGGTGGAAGCTTGTTTTCGTTAGGGGATGGAGTTGTCAAGACTGCTATCCTCATTATGTGTACCTTGAAGTTTCAACTACTTATTGTGCTGAATGCTTTAACATACAATACTTGTGAAGAAATTTTTGGGGAGGAAAAAGGATTTTCTTGTGATAGCCATGTATTTAGCAAGTAGTCAATTTTTTTGTAAACACTGCACATATGCAAGTAGAAACTTGGTAGTTTTTTATGCAAAAAAGGATACCAATCAATAATCAGATATTCCTCTTACTTTTCATTTTGTATTATTATTTGGTACTTCCCAGCAGTTAACACTTGATAATATATTCTATTATTTTCCAATATCAATCAACACTTCACTTACTCTCCCAACAGTGACCACATAAAACTAATTTACTCATTAATTTCTTATTCTTTTTAGTGTTATAACCTGCACTTGCCTTCACCTGCTCTAAAACTCCATAGCCGTTACCTTAGGCCCTTTTTCTTTACCTTCTTTTCTTTTCCAGTAAAGGAGGTTTATGGAGGACAAGTATGAGTTAGTGTTTGCATATCTTTTTGTTGCTTGTTGCATTACAAAAATTGCATTGGAATGAACATCTACTTCCTTTTGAATTTCGATGTCCATTTTGGTTGTTTGTCAACCATTGGTTGTAGTGAAACTGATTGTTGTAGTAATCAGTGGAGTGAATAATGACTTCCGCCAAATTCTCCCCTTGTATCACACTTGCAACATTGGTCGAACCTACCAAACTGAGTTATTTGATTAGCTTAGTAGATGCTTATGGTGATATTTGATCAATTGATTATGTCATATTATAGTATCTAACTTGCAATCTTTGTGTAAGTTTAGAACTCTCATGGTCTCAAAGAGGGTTGATTTGGAATATGTAATGTAATGACGTGATGGGGGATTTAAAAAATACCATTGCAAGACAGCTTGGAAATTTCTTTTAATGAAAAGAAATGATGTCTTGTTGCTTCTAAGAACCTTTCTCTAGGTAATTCTTTCTGTGTTTGTTGTCTTCTGATATGTCATGTTTATGTTTTTCATATGTTACGCTGATGTCTTTTTTATTTCTTAATTAGTATATTTTAGACATACCACGTCTCCATCAATATGGTAATCAATATGTGTGAGAGAGTAAATGCATTTGTGCACTTAATACAATCCATAAAATGAGTACATTTTGGCATTCAACAATGTATATGTGCCACTCCTTAATCGTTGTGTTTATGGACTTGTTATAATATCTATATTTGTTTATGCTTTTTTTTTCAGGAGAACAATATCAACATCCTTTTCTTAGTTTGTTCTCATTATGTTCAAACGTGTTTCTCCTTTTCCATCTTCTTACTAGATTGGGGTAAAATCAGTTCAAATTCTCCCCCATATGCTTATACTTGGAACATTTGTTGGTTGCTATGCTTTCAACTCTTAGTGTAACTTCTTACTATGAGTGAATATTTTTAGTTGTTCTTATTGAAATAAAGAAGTAAAAGTTTATGTTTTATGTAGGGTAATTAATCACTTGATTAACTTCTATAGAACATCAACAATACTTTGAAATAATTCTTAAAATATATGACAAATTTAATGTTAATTCTGTTCTACGTTCACTGTCTTTTATTTTGACAATTCTAGCTGATGTTTTTTGTTGCACAATATAATTCATTTAATTCTACGGATGCCAACTTAACATGAAGTAATCCGGGACATATTTTAGTTTAAATTATTGTTGTTGAAATAAAAGTCTTAGAATCAATGTCTATGCTGAGAAGGGACATATTAATTTCCTTGTTTGATGCATGGCTGCTCTGAAGCATTTTAAACTTGAGGGAATAAAAAAAATGATTACTGCTTACCATGTGAGTGTTTGGTTTGCATATGCTAATATAATATGTTTATATTAATGCTTATCTTTTATATATATATATATATATATATTCTTGCCTCTATGGTGCCCTTGTTATCTTGGTTTTAACAAGAATGGAATGCTTGTAGGTTTCTTATACTGGAGGGAAAACAACTGTTTAACCTATAGGTTAGTCATGTTTTTTTATTGTTTATGAAGTTCTGACTTGATGGAGCAACAACATGCTTTTGGGGCTGAATGGCTATAAAAAACTATGAAATTGTATTAATTTATCTACTATCTACAAGGACAACCATGCTGATGGATGTAATTTCTACTCAAAATCATTTACCCTACATAAACTCCTATAAGTGACAATATTATATTGCATTAGCAGTATTAAGTTAAAAAGGGCTTCAAGGTATCATGTGTAAATGCCAATTTTGTCTGTATTCCCTAATCATTGTGTATCGTGAAATATAATATTATTCAAGAGTTCATCAAAGAAAAAGTCATAGAAGCCAGAAGAGCTATAAAGGGGATGCTCCATATGAACATTTTTGGTAGGGATTTATTCAATCTTGATTCTATTTTATTGGGCATTCTGCTCATGGGAATTGCATGTAATTCATATGTAGATAAAGGAGGCCCGAAAGAAAACAATTGAGGAAATGGATGAGAAGTAGGAGGCATATAAAAACCTAAATTTTTACAAATTTTATCCTTTAGGGACACCAGATACGCCAGACATATCTTAAGTGAAGGTAATTCTTTGGCAAAGATTCTGCCTTGATGAGGTTTCTTGAAGGAAGATTGATCTAGCTTTTGTTTTGGTAGTAGAATGCTATTCTCATAGTGAATTGGAGTCTAGAGTAAAATGGTATTGATTGATTCTTTACTAATAATTTATCTTAACTTTCTAGATTTCCCTACCATTATTGATTGTACATGGGGAGGCAGATATTGTAACAGATACATCAGGGAATAAGGCTTTATACAGCATGGACAACAACTCTAATACAAGGCTCAATTATTACACAAGTGAATATCATGCTCTCTTGGAATGTGAATTTGATGAGACAAAATTGAGTCATTTTTTATGATATCCGTTCCTAGCTTGATGAACATCACATTCCATTGAGTGTATTATAAGGCTTGACTTTCTGCATATGGTTCTATAACTTCTGTTATTCCATAAAAGCCTGATTTCCCTCACTAATCAGATGAGTGCATAGAGTGCTCTAGGGTCTTGTTTATTGACAAAGAACTGAAAGAAGAAATGTAATTTATGTGCCCTCTATTCCCAACAACAAAACAGATATTACTGGTATATTTGCAACATATCTTTCTAGGCTTAAATTATAAAGATGTAATTGGTTGGATCACTTGCCGAGCCCCTGTGATTTTCCATGATCAAGTTTTTTGTGATTGTCCCTTGGTGAGTTTTTCCTTTTAACAATTTAGTGTGAATTGTCTGAGCAAGTAAACTGAGAAGTGATAAATCTAAAAATTTGACAAAGGCAACACAGGTAATAAACTTATTTGGGGTGGTAAAATTTTGACTCTTTCAGTAAATGAGGTAAAAATATATGGAATAGACATATATAACGTTGCAGCAATAATGATACAACATTACAACGATAACGATACAATGTTGCAGCAAGCCGCTTCTGAACGGAACTATTTAAACTGCTTAGGTCCAAGTTAAGTTTCTCATCGAGCATTCATCCTCAAACAGACAGCCAAACCGAGCGCATCAATGCTGTCCTTGAAGAGCATCTATGGCACTTCATTAGTGTCAACCAAAAGAATTGGGTCAATCTCCTTGACGTTGCTCAGTTCTCCTACAACTTACAAAGATCTTCGCCACTAACTAGAGCCCATTTGAGTTGGCCACTGGTCGCCAGCCTGCCACGCCCGCCACACATTAGATTTGGCCTATACCGGCAACAGTCCCCCTGCCTTCCGCCTTGCACAAGATTGGAATATAACATCAGGAATCGTCGTGCTTATCTGGAGAAAGTTGCTGCCCGCACCAAGAAGTGGGCCGATCAAGGCAGCCAACCCACCACCTTTAGTGCGGGGGATCTTGTGCTCATCAAGCTCAACCCTGCCCAACTCAAGCTTTTCCTCCAGCTGCACAAAGGTCTTGTTTGCAAGTATGAAGGCCCTGTACCAATCCTCCAATAGGTCGGGAAGGTATCTTACAAAGTGCGACTACCACCTTGGATGCAGATCCACCCGGTCTTCCACGCTAGTTGTCTGAAGAAAAATGATATTACTACTCTACATCTTTACACCTCTCCTTACACCATTTATGTGGCACTCCCACCACATATTTTTCCGCACTGATGAAAATGTGAAAAAAAACCCGCCTTTCGTAGTCCCGCCTCCTGCAGTGAAATCGGGAGCTTGCCCATTCTCCTGTATCTCGATGTTTCTCATGAGCAGGGTCCGCCGGTCCTATTTTCTCGAACCCAATTCGCCGGTCACCATCTTTTAAGTTGACCAGGTCATTCAAGGCTTCTGAAGCTTCGCCTCTTCCATGGAAAGTTTCGGTGGGATCAATTTCTTCCTCAAAAATTCCTCCAGAAGAACAACAACAAGATTGATCTCTACCTACGCTGGTTCTTTCCTCCGTCGGACTTGGTCAACTTCTTCATCACTCGTCGATGGACGTCGTCACTACCCTTCCCCCCACGACGACTCAAGGGGTGGAAGTCCTCACAGAGGAGGCCTGATTATGGGTGTTTTTCGAGTTGGGCAAACGAGAGATGTGTGGGAGAGGAGATCAAATGCATTTTCCCTTGAGAGCAGGAGCAGGGGTGGGGGGGGAGGAAGAAGAGCAGTGGCTGAATGGAAGTTGCAGAAGAAGACGGGGCAGAATAAAATTTATATTTTAGGCTTTTGATTTGAAATTCAAATTGGCATGACGTGTCTGTTATTCTAATGTGGCATTTTATTATTGGTGAAACTTTGGCGGTGTAGGCATGGTGTATAAGATTCGGAGTACATATATCAGCTTCCCAAAGATAACTCCAAATGAATGAAAATGAATATTATTAATAAGTTCAATTTTGTAACTGGCTATAATCCAAAACAAGCTCATCATAAATTCATGATCATATTTTAAATTATTAACCAAATTAAACTAATTCAAGCATTTCCCACGAGAGAACGTGGATATTCAAACCGCTCTTTTTTTCTTTTGTCTCCATTTATTTTTTACACCAATTTTTTTATTACAATCTCTCATTTATCCTTATGTTTAAAAAAAAATTACCCCACTTCTCCCTCTTCCCCCTTTTCTTTTTTTTTCTTCTCCGGCGAAGCTTCGGTCACCAGTGTCGGTGCCACCGGTGTTAGATCCACATCAAACTGGCTGTGCACTGTCAATCCGGTGTGCGGCCAAATCCGACAGACTGGCCACGGCCAGATCTCACAAGCCACGGCCAGATCTGGCCGCGCCACCCACGACTAGTGCAAGCCACATAGCGCGGCCAGATCTGGCCGCATTGCCTACTGGCCAGTGGGCGGCACTGCCAAATCTGGCTATGCTATGCTAGTTATGCACGGCGCGGCCAAATTTGGTCGGAGCCTATGCTAGCCGTGCGGCCAGTCTGCTGTGCAGGCCGGATTCAGGGCAGCGGAGTGGTCACCGGAGTCCATGTCGCCGGAGCCGGAAGAAAAAAAAAGGTTTAGTGGAGCGGGGGAAGTATGAGTAAAATGAAAGGGAAAATAAGGGAGAATGAAGGAAAAAAAATTACTGTTTTTACTTTGTTTTTGGGGACTAGTAAAAAAATGGGGTCTGAATAGCTACATTCTTGCCAAGAGTGTAAGAGCTCATGCCCGGACTGCATATGAATAAATTATGGATTCTTTATATTACTATAATTGCGCATGCCGCCTCCACTTTGAATTTTGAAAAGATTCTCCAATAGATTGAAAAGCTTGGAAGTTATTTCTTAAGTAAAGAAAGAACACAGGAAGTTGAATGATAATGAATAATGCATATTCACTTTTTTCAGCCCCACCCATCCGTATAAAATTGACGTGGCTAAGTTTTTTAATGTATATGAAGCGTTTTTCTAAGTACTAAAAATTTTATATTTTTTGGAGGAATTTATCAAAGAGCTTTTTTCCCAAATTGCCTCCTCTGGAAGCCAATATTCTATATTTCTTAAATTTTAAAATAAATATCATATTACCTATTTAGGGACAAAACTGCTCTACCCAACATATTATATTAAATAAATACTAGAACAGTGCAGTACCATTTCGGTGGGCTTGGATTCATCGATGATAGTGGAGAGTCATGTTGTGCATGATGACCAGACTCAACCAGTGTTGCATAGGACCTTTACCATAGACTTTACTTTATTGCTTTCCTAGTTGGATTGAACGATTTATTATTGTAATAGTTTAATATTTTGGATATTGGGATGTAAAACGGGTTGGTTCAGTTAGTGGTCCGGGTTAGCCGAACAACTAATTAGCATGCACTCCTAGGGAACTGGGCTGGCTTTGGGTTGGGTTGGCACGACTCCCTAGGGGACTGGTCGTCCCCTATATGGGGTGATCCTCTCTATTTTGAAGTTATGCAATTAAAGTATTCCAGTTTCTCCCCTTTCTTCATTACTTCTCCCTTTCCCTGAGTAAATCTCCTAAGTACCGATTGTGCCTGCATCGGACACATCATTGGTATCGAAGCTTTTACGATCCCCAACCATGGCTCGAGGTAAATAAGATGTTGTTATTCCCGAGGCTAATCCGGAGAAGGAGGTACCAACGTCAGCAACTGCGGACAGCCCGAAGGCCGATCCTCCTTCAATAGCCAGCGATCTCAAGCTTGACAAAATCATGGCTGTGTTGGAAGATTTGACAACGTATATGGCGAGCGTAGCCAAGGGTGAAGCATTAGGGTGCACAGTGCCCATCCTACTGGGGCCGTCTCTTGCTATCCTGGAGAAGGGTGGTCCGTCTCATCCCCCAACCCGGCTTTCTCCTACCCTCCAGCGGCTGTAGACTTTGACATGAGAGCCTTCCCTGGTCCGGTGCGCTTTGGCACTGGCATCCCAGCGCCAGATGGGAGATGTTAGGCCTGGGACATGCGAGGCACACCAGGTGTTCGAGAAAATGCCCCTATGATGCCGCCCCCTCCCAATCTATTTCAAGATGCAAAAGAGGAGTGGGATGAGTATCCAAGGCCTCACGTTGCTCGCCTTCAGTTTCCCCGCTATAATGGTGATGATGACCCTATGGAATGACTTTATAAAGCAGAAAAGTTCTTCGCATATCAGGGAACGCACTCTGAGGTTGAGCGTCTACGCATCACTACTTTTCATCTGGATGGAGACACATCAGTCTGGTTCTAGAGCTTTGAGAAAGAGGTGCGCTATCCCACTTGGGCAGCCTTCTCCGATGAGCTTTGCATTCAGTTTGGGCCAAATGAATTTCAGGACTTCAACAAGATGTTGTCCACCCTGGGCCAGACCACCACCGTTCATGCATACTATACAGAATTCATGAAGATAGCCAACCGACTCCCTGACTGGCTGGTGGCCACCTTGGTGGGCACGTTCAAACGGGGGGTTAAAGCCGAAAATCTCGGAGGAGATGGGTCACTTCTCGTGCGCAAGCATGCGGGACGTTGTGCGTCATGCCCGCATTGAAGAAGAGAAATTGACTAGGCAGCGCCGGGGCAGGCAGCTAGGACTTCCACCTGGGTCTATTGTGAGCTCCAATCCCTTGGCGGCTTCCTCTAGTAGTCCGGCCAATGGCCTGCCTGGCCCACATGCCACAGCTCCCACTCAGATTGTCCGATGCCTCACCCCCGCCCAAATGGAAGAACGCCGATCAAAAGGGTTGTGCTTTCGCTGTGACGAGAAGCTTGTCCTCGGGCACCACTGTGCTATTAAGGGCAGCCTGCTTGTGGAGGAGGTAGACGATGACTTGGACAATGGGGCCGGAAGCGAACCGTTGCTCTCAAAGGACGTGCTGCCCGAAATTTCAGTTCATGCATTTTCAGGAGCATTTACTCCACTCACAATACAGGTATAGGGATACCTTAAGTGGGAGCAGGTAGCTATCTTAATCGACAGTGGTTCTACTCATAATTTTATTAACGATAAGGTAGCCCATTGGCTAGGTTGTTTTGTATTGGACTCAAAACCATTTGATGTGTTGATTGGTGATGGCAAGCATCTTGGAGTACAGGTGTGTGCGCTCAGGTTACCCTCTCGATCTAGGGCCACACATTTGTTACTGACCTTTTCTTGCTGCCCACAAAGGGGGCGGATGTCGTATTGGGAGTACAGTGGCTGCAGGAGATGGGTGATGTGGTTTGGAATTTCCGGGATATGGTGATGGAATTCGAGCTTAATGGGCAGCAGGTTCGGCTTGAAGAGGTCGTGGCCACGCACTCTTCTATCGGCCCAGGCCATGAGCTCCTTCCGGTTTGCTCCCCAAGGACTTCTCTTGCAGCAGCGTGCCACTATCAGAGTATCGCAGGATGAGATGCCTACAAATTTACAAGAATTGTTGGCCGAACATGAGGATTTGTTTTCCGAGTCGCAGGGTCTTCCTCCCATCCGACCACATGACCATCAAATTCCCATCATCCTAGGGGCGCCCCCAGCCAATGTCCATCCTTACCGTTACCCTCACATACAGAAATCTGAGATAGAAAGGCTTGTGGTAGACATGCTTCAATCTGGGATCATTCGTCCTAGTACGAGTTCTTATTCGTCTCCAATGCTGGTGGTTTGCAAGAAAGATGGGTCGTGGCGGTTTTTTGTTGACTACCGTGCTTTGAACGCCATCACCGTCAAAGACAAATATCCTATTCCAGCGATTAAAGAACTGTTGGATGAATTGATAGGTGCCAGGGTCTTTAGTAAGCTCGACCTCCATTCTGGCTATCACCAGATTCGTCCGCAGACTGGGGGCTTGCACAAGACTGCATTCCGGACTCATGATGCCATTTCCAGTTTCTGGTGATGCCTTTTGGGTTGACCAACGCCCCCTCCACATTCCAGTGTCTCATGAATGATATCTTCAGGCCTTTTCTGCGTCGATATATATTGGTTTTCTTTGATGACATCTTGGTGTACAGTGGATCGTGGACATAATACTTGACGCATCTCAGGTCGGTTTTTTCTATCTTGTGCACTAACTCCTTATTCCTGAAGCGTTCGAAGTGTTCCTTTGGCAGTCTGCAGGTTGATTATATGGGCCACATTATCTCTCAGAACGGTGTTGCTACTGATCCGGCCAAGGTGGTCGGCATGCTCTCTTGGCCGCCACCCACATGTGTTCGGGCACTCAGGGGCTTTCTAGGCCTTACAAGTTATTATCGTCGGTTTATCAATCGGTATGGCGAGTTCGCTCGCCCTCTCACAAAACTGTTAAATAAGGGGGCTTTTGCATGGTCGACCGAGGCCCAAACGGCCTTTGAGGGGCTCAAACAGGCTATGGCTTCTACCCCGGTTTTGCTCTCACCAGACTTCAGCCGACCGTTTGTGGTGGAGACGGACGCATCGAAGGCGGGCTTGGGAGTCGTTCTCTTGCAGGATGAGTGCCCTATTGCTTATTTCAGTAAAGCTCTGGCTGGTCGCTCCCTATCTTTGTCAGTGCATGAGAAGAAAATGTTGGCTATCATCCTCACCATTGCCAAATGGCATCCGTACTTATTGGGTCATTGATTTCTGATTCGTACCGATCACCAACCATTGAAGTACTTCTTGGACCAATCTACTCCTTCTCAGCAGCGGTGGGTCAGCAAGTTGTTGGGCTATGACTACGAGGTGGTGTACAAAAAGGGATCAAAGAACATCGTGGCTGATGCACTATCTCACAGTCCGGCACCGGGCTCCTACTTCGCTTTCTCCACTCTTTCTTGCCCATTTATTGAGGAGTTACAGCAGGCCTATGGTATGGATTCATGGACGCAGGAGGTCATTGCCGCCCTTCAGGCCGACCCCACAGCTCGACCTTTCTTTGTGTGGCGGAATGGTCTTCTTTTCTGGAAGGACTATCTGTGGGTTCCCGATGTTACTAATATCCGCCGCCGTATCATTTCGCACTTCCATGACACTCCTGTGGCTGGTCACAAGGGTGCTTTCCACACCTATAAATGGGTTAGCCATAGTTTCCTATGGCAAGGTGTCCGTCGCGCCGTCCATGATTACGTGACTGCTTCTGATGTTTGTCAAAGGGCTAAAGCGACCACGACCTCACCGGCTGGGTTGTTGCAACCTTTGCCTATCCTGGATAAGGTTTGGGAGGACATGTCTATGGACTTCATGGAGGCTTTGCCCGTGGTGCAGGGTAAGTCCGTCATCATGGTTGTGGTGGGCAGGTTGTCTAAGTATGCTCATTTCTGCGCTCTGGGCCATCCCTTCACTGCTAAGACTATTGCTGAGCTCTTTGTTCGTGAGGTGGCGCAACTTCATGGCATGCCGCGTACGATTATTTTTGACCGGGATAGGATCTTTCTCTTGCAGTTCTGGCAGGAGTTTTTCACACTACAGGGCTCCTCTTTACATGTGAGCACTGCTTATCATCCCCAGATGGATGGGCAGATGGAGGTGGTTAACCGTTGCCGGGAGCTGTATCTTTGCTGCTTTACTATGACGTTGCCTGGAGGTGGTTAACCGTTCCCATGGGCTGAGTGGTCCTATAATACGGCCTATCATACATGCGCTGGGTTCACTCCATTTGAGGTGCTCTATGGCCGACCGTCGCCGACTGTCTTATCCTATGTACCCCATCGATCATCTATTGCCGAGGTGGATTATATGTTGCAGATGCGCGATTAGGTCTTACGCCAGCTTAAAGAGAATTTATCGGCTGCCCAGAACAGGATGAAGCAGGTTTATGATCATTGCCATACGGATCGGGAGTATGTTGTGGATGATTTGGTCTATATGTTGATCCTCCCCCATCGCCAATCCTCCTTGTTTCAGCCTAAGAACTCCAATCTTGCTCCCCGCTTCCATGGTTCGTATGTTATTGAAAAGCGTGTTAGTTTGGTGGCCTACTGCTTGACTCTGCCCCTTGATTCCTTAGTTCATCCTGTGTTTCATGTGTCTTGTTTGATGCATTTTGTGGGTGATAAATCGTTGGTGGTGGGTGCTCCTTCTCCTCCCCTGATGGGGCCGGTTTCACCAGCGGACCCTGTCCCTGCTACTGTACTTCAGAAATGTCGGATTCGTTGCTCTGGTCGCATTATTACGGAGGTTTTGATTTCTTGGCAGGGGCAGCCTCTTGAGGACGCTACGTGGATGCTTGAGGATGCTTTTATGGCTCGCTTTCCAGCTTGGTCGCCTTGAGGACAAGGCGAATAGAGGAAGCATGGTGGAGTGTTGTGCACGATGACCAGACTCGACCAGTCTCACAGAGGACCTTTACCATAGACTTTACTTTATTGCTTTCCTAGTTGCATTGAACGATTTATTATTGTAATAGTTTAGTATTTTGGATATTGGGATGTAAAACAGGTTGGTTTAGTTAGTGGTCCGGGCTAGCCGAACCACTAACTGCCATGTACTCCTAGGGAACTGGGCCAACCTTGGGTTGGGTTGGCATGACTCCCTAGGGGACTGGTTGTCCCCTATATGGGGCAATCCTCTCTATTTTGAAGTTATGAAATTGAAGTATTCCAGTTTCTCCCCTTTCTTCATTACTTCTCCCCTTTCCCTGCGTAAATCTCCTAGGTATCGATTGTGCCTGCATCAGGCACATCAAGTCACCAACAGGAGGTGATTGATGGTGACTCACCGACGAGTGTCCTTGTTTGGTAAAATACCATTTTTTTACACTCCAAAAGTTGTTCAGGGCTCCAAATGCTTTATTTCGGCAAATTCGATCACCCTTTAACCCCCATTATGGATAATATTGATATTTGCATATATTATAATGGAGATGTAGCCAATAATGACATGTATATAGGTGAAAATGTACAATTTATGAATATATGATCCATCGATGAGGTTCGGTGAGCTGCTATTTCAAGTCAAAGAACAACTTGTCATCAATAGTAATGTGACTTTGAAGTATTTAATCTCAATTGTCCTAACCATCTATTATATATGAATTATAATTCTGCGAGGACCTACAATTAGTAATTTTCATTCATAAGAAGGCAAATAAAGAGGTGTTATCATTGTATGCCGAGATGAAAGAGCCTAACAATGGTGACAAATCACCATTAGTAGAAAGGAATCAGACATTCAATAGAGCTAAATCACTGGTAGCTGGTAATAACTTAGCCCAACTCTAATTTTGGATCGTAGATATGAGACAATGATACACAGTTCACTTTTCAAATTGTAAGGTAACAATGAGTTTTAGATTACACGAGATTGTAATTTATCGTGTACTCAAACACATGATATTGAACATATCGTGTTTAGTTCAAAGCATATTGTGTGAAGAAAAAAACACGATTTTTATGCTATTGCATTAGTAATGGTGCAACCTACACATGCGATATAATACTCTCTCTCCTCTCCTCTAATTTCAATATTTTAAAGATTTTTTATTCTTTAAAATTAATTTTAAAAAATAAAAAAAAGAATTAAAAGAATTTATATTAGCGACGTATATAAATATACATCGGTAATATTATACGTATTAGTGACATATATTTATTTATATATTTCGTTAATACATAACCTAATAGCGACGTATATAATTATACGTCGCTATTAATATTTATTTTTATTTTTTATTTTAAAAAAATTAAAAATTAAAAAAATTACTTTCCCTCTCCTCTCCCTCTCTCTCCTCTCTCTATCTCTCTCCTCTCCTCTCTCTCTCCCTCTCCCTCTCCTCTCTCTCTCCCTCTCCTCTCTTTCCCTCTCTTTCCTCCCTCTATCTCTCTACTCCCTTTTCTCTCCCTCTTTCTCTCCTCTCCTCCCTCTCCTCTCTCTCTCCTCTCTCTCCCTCTCCTCCCTCTCCTCTCTCTCTCCTCTCTCTCCCTCTCCTTTCTCTCTCCTCTCTTCTCTTTCCTCTAATTTCAAATTTTTAAGATTTTTTATTGCTTAAAATTAATTTTAAAAAATAAAACAAGTAATAAAAGAAATTAAATTAGCGACATATATAAATATATGTCGCTAATAGTACATGTATTGTGACGAATTACTATATACGTCACTAATACATATACTAATAGCGATGTATATTATTATACGTCGCTATTAGTATATATTTTATTTTATTTTTTTATTTTAAAAAAATTATTCTCTCTCTCCTACTCTTTTCTCCCTCTCTTCTCTCGCCTCCCTCTCGTCTCTCTCCTCCCTCTTCTCTTCCTCTCCTCTCTATCCTCCCTCTTTCTTTCATCTCCCTCTCCTATCTCTCCCCACTCTTCTCTTCCTCTCCTCTCTCTCCTCCCTCTCCTCTCTCTCCCCCCTCTTCTCTCCCTCTCCTCTCTCTCCTCCCTCTTCTCTTTCACCTCCCTCTCCTGTCTCCCCCTCTCCTCCCTCTTCTCTCTCATCCCTCTCCTCTCTCTCCCCCTCTTCTCTTCCTCTCCTCTCTCTCTTCTCTCCTCCCTCTCCTCTCCGTCTCCTCTCTCTCCTCCGTCTCCTCTCCTCTCTCTCCCTCTCCTCTCTTTCCCTCTTTCTCCTCTTCTCTCTATCTCTCTCCTCTCTCCCTTTTATCCCACTCCTCTCTCCCTCTCTGTCCTCTCTCTCTCCTCTAATTTAATTTTTTTAAGATTTTTTATTCATTAAAATTAATTTTTAAAAAAATTAAAAGAAATTATATTAGCAACATATAAATATATGTCGCCAATATTACATGTATTAGCAATGTATAATTATATACGTTTCTAATACATATATTAATAGCGACGTATATGCTTATACATCGCTATTAGTATTTATTTTTATTTTATTTTAAAAATAAAAAATTAATTATTTTTATTAAAATTAATAATTATTAGAGACGTTTAAAAATAAGCGTCGCTAATAGTTATAATTTTTTTTATTATTTAAAATATATATCTTTTAGCAATATTTGTATAAAGCATCGCAAATATGTCAACTATTAGCGACACTAGTAATAAAACATTGCTAATATTTGACTATTAGCAATGTACATATTTATATGTCGCTAAAAGCTAATTTTATTGCGACATTTCTATATGCGTTGCAAATAAGTAGTTTTAGCGACGCTTATGTTTACATCGCTAATAAATGCATCGCTAATACTACATTTTATTATAGTACGTTAAAATCACCTAAGTAAGTGCACCACCAAATAGTTGAAGATTAAGGGCTTATGACACTACATTAAAAG
Source organism: Saururus chinensis (assembly GCA_035235625.1). Classification (NCBI taxonomy): domain Eukaryota; kingdom Viridiplantae; phylum Streptophyta; class Magnoliopsida; order Piperales; family Saururaceae; genus Saururus; species Saururus chinensis. The sequence goes on along the minus strand of CP141144.1, from coordinate 36,818,213 downwards.
CTCTATGTACCATTACAAAGAGATTGGTGGATCTACATTTAATTGGCAAAAAATTTTCCTTTTTTTATCAAACTATATTCCATTGTGCATAAACATTAAGTTAAAAGTTAAAAGATGTCCCAAGACAAATCAGCCCCAAAAATTAGTTTATATTATTTATTAACTCAATTTAATTATTTTATATTATTTATATATAAAAATTTTAAAAAAATTCTCAATTGCACTATGCTCGCACCATCCCACTTTGTATGTGTACCACCACGCTACATACTACTTCCTTATCATTATTAAGCCATAGCTAGGCACGCATGGCCAGGCTGCGGCCACTTGCGCAACAATGGTGTAAGATTGTGTTGTTTCCAACAAGCTGATATATGTACTCCGAATCTTATACACTATACTTACACCGCCAGAGTGTCACCAATAATAAAATACCACATTAGATATAATAGACACGTCAGGGCAATTTGAATTTCAGATCAAAAGCCTAAAATATAAACTTTTATTCCACCCCGTCTTCTTCCGCAGCTTCCATTTAGCCACTGCTCTTCTTCCTCCCTCCCGCCCCCGCTCCTACTCTCAAGGGAAAATGCGTTTGATCTCCTCTCCCACACATCTCTCGTTTGCCCAACTAGAAAGACACCCGTAATCAGGCCTCCTTTGTGAGGACTTCCACCCCTCGAGTCGTTGTGGGCCATCTTTGAAGGGTAGTGATGACGTCTATCAACGAGCGATGAAGAAGTTGACCAAGTCCGACGAAGGAAAGAACCAGCTAGGAAGAGATCAATCTTATTGTTGTTTTTCAGGAAGAATTTTTGAGGAAGAAATTGATCCCACCGAAACTTTCCATGGAAGAGGCGAAGCTTCAGAAGCCTTGAATGACCTGGTTGACTTAAAAGATGGTAACCGGCGAATTGGGTCTAAGAAAATAGGACTGGCGGACCCCGCTCACGAGAAACATCGAGATGCAGGGACTGCGAAAGGTGGGCATTTTTTTATATTTTCATTGACACGGTAAAATATGAGGGGGGGGGAGTGCTACATAAGCGGTGTAAAGATGCGAAGTAGTAATATCTTTTTCCTTCTAACAAACATGTGACGCATATGCCAATGCAGATAAGCCGAGGTGCAAAAAAAACAAAATCTTTACGAAAAGTTGATGTGACGTTTACTTTATCCCAATGCAATGCCAATAATTAGATAGAAATAGATAATCCGAAAGAAGAACAATACTCGTGCTTAATGAGAAAGATGAAGACGGGTGCTGTGATTCTCATGCTACTCCTTTTCTGCATCGTCGAAGAGAAGGCCACCGTCGTCAAGGCCGACTACAGTTGCTTCGACATCTGCTCCACGGGCTGTGCCGCAACATATATTCATGAGCGTATGTTATCTGGCTCCTTTGTATGTCTAGCATACACCATTCAATTCTCTCGCAGGTTTATCTCCATTTCTTCCCAGCCTATCTTTGTGGCTCAGAAAGTGCCCAGGAGGAGATCATGCATGTACTTCAATAGGATATTGGATTTGACTTTTCACATGAAACCTTTGTCTGTAAATTGAGGTATGATTAATTATACACGGTTGCTTCACTTATGTGTTTCAGAAAGGCTGCTAAGCAGGTGCGAACGCAAGTGCCAGATCCAGTGCAGTCCTGGTGAGTTGTGATCTTTAATTATACATTATCAATTTACATTTGAATGTGGCATTTGTACAAAGTAAACTCCTCACTCTCCTAAACAGAGTACTCCAGTGCTTCATCCTTCTAATTAATTTCGTCTACTTCCCCCAAATACCTAAACCTGAAAAAAAAGGCCGCCTTCTCCACTCAGGGAATGGCTAAGGCCCCACATCCTCTTCCCCCTCATTCCTTTCGTCCTCTTCTACTTCTTTTTTTTTCTTCTCTGCCGGCCATGACCGCCGGTCAGGTGCTGCTGCTGGCCTTGTAGCAACTGCCCGCAGCTTGGCTTTTCTAGCTAGAACCATACCAAGTTGCAGCCTGGCTGTAGTAAGATCGGCTAGGCCGCATGCCTATTTTGTAACAACAAAAGAAAGGTGCTAATTTACCAGCAAGCTATATTTGGAATGGGTGATTGGGATTGGAAAAAGGTAAATTTGATGAAGGTTCCCTCCAGATGATACCCAATTTTCATAGTATTTGTTCCTCACATGTGGATTGTAAAATTTCATATATCACATACTCCCTCCGCCATGAAATAACTGTTGCGTTTGTTAAAAGAGTGTCGAAATGGTAAAAAGTAGCTCATGATCAGTTATGCTATCCATTTCTTCACAGCTTTTCTACATGGGGGGATAATTATACTACCACAGTCAGGTCCTCTTGTTCATTGTCATGTGTTCTTTTTGCTGTTGGCGACGTACTTAAGGATCTTTTAATAAATTATCCATTAGATTTAATGATAAGTTAGATGCCCCGTTGAAGCGTATTTGAGTATGAGCCCAGTTAGGCATCATGTGCAATCAAATTTTTATGTGACGGCCCATATAATTTTTGCCCCTTTTGCTGTCAAATCTTAATCTTATGTTAGCGTTAGCCTAAGCATATATAAACCTTTTACATAAATTAAATTTAGAATTAATTATACTTAAACCTTTTGGTAAAATTGTAATTATATTTTTTAATAATTTAAAAAATATATTTATATTTCTTCCATTACAAAATAGTTAATAAATTTTTTTATACAAGTTTTTTTTAACTTAATACCCTAATCAATAATGCACATGTAGGGGTGTTTGAATAATTGAAAAACTATAATAACATTAAGGAGCTTATGTGTAATTTTGGAAACATGAGGAGAATAAATGCAATGTTTTCAAAAATAAGAGAGTGTAAGTAATTTACTCTTTAACTTATAGGTCAAACTTATTTTTAAGATAATTAAAATTAGAAAGCTAATAGTAATGATGTCTCTTGGTTTTAATTTACACCATTTTCATGCAGTAGTAGCTTGTTGATCAACATATATTTACATGTTCATACGTTTGGTAAACTGAAATTTTAGATGGACTTCCTCTCTTTTACTTGTGGTGAGCACGCCATAATGAAAGCAAAGGGCTGAATTGTTGCATGGGCCACGGGTCAACCTGCGACCATGCCAAGCAAATACAAGTGATGATTATAAGCGTGATCCGCTGTCCCGCACACACATGAATGCCTCACAACAGCCCCTTATGCCATTAGCACTCGCGTGAGTTATCATGGCATGTGGGGTTATTGTAAGCGTAATTTAAACGGGACTTTCGATGTATATTAAAAAGTATTTTTAAATCTTTTTTTTATATAGGAAATTCAAAGAAAAAAATAAGTATTTTTTTATTAGTGCATTTATCATCTTTGTATATCTAGAATGGCAATGACATGTGAATTTGGTGTAGGTCTTGTGGCAAAGCGTGCGGGTCTAGACTAAACAATTTGAACAGTTCGTTGGAACTCTCAGGAATGGGGCTGCGTGGAGCTAAACAATAAGTTTGTAATCGCCCTAAGCAAAACCACTTACTTTTTTCCTTGTAATAAATGGCCGTGAAGGAGCCAGACAAAAGCACAACCTTCGAACATAAAGCATGAGAATATTTTGTTAGCCATTCAATATACTTTCTTGGTCCCATTTTAATAGCCCTAATTAAACAACTAAAATAAACTATTAAAACTCCTCATAGCCAGGGTGTTTGTGCATGCTATGTTTTTTATTGGTAAATGGGGTGATTGTCGGGGATTTTGCGTAATGGTCTGGTCAATTGGTGCGATGTGACAAGAGAACTAAGTTAAAAGATACAATTTTAAAATTTACGTGGATCAAGAATAGCCTACTACCACAACTCAATCAATTCACTTTGAGAGATTAATACAAAAGGATCTAATAATGCTTTCTATTCCCATTGAAGCCTTTTGGAACTCCACCAACAATTCACTAGGGCTAGAGTACATGTATATAAAGCTAGGAAAGTCAACACTTGTAGGTAGCCTTAAAAAAGGAAGAATTGGACACATACATGAAGTGTGTGTTGGACCATGGTATGGGCTCGGGCTCGGTTTGATTTAACGTGTCGCGGTCCGGGTAAACCGGTATGGGTCACATGGTCTTGGGGTGGTGGGGGTGGATGCGTCAACACCACTTGATCCCTCGTTACACATAATTTGAATGGGACCCATACATGTCACACATGTATACTAGACATATATCTAGGTGTACATTTACACATTGTGGGGCCTAGTCGCGCAAATTAGGTGTTGGGGGGTAGGACACGTAATAAGCATGAGGTCGACTCTGTTGCGGGCTTGGCCGTGTGCAGGGGGGTTTAGGCCTCTGCGGGCTTTGTGAGACAGAGCCCACACCCGTTGTGTATGACCCTTTGTATTAAGCCAGTATTTTAACATATAAGCTCATTGTCTTGAGCCCGTTTAGTGAGCCCATGAGAGGATGTCCATTTCTGGCCCGTGCTATTTTTGGAAAGGAAGAGGATTAATTGAGAGGGAGAGAATAAGGGAGAATATTTGTCACGCCCCGGCCATGCCCGACCCGAGCCGAACCCGGTCCAAGGGCCGGTCAAGCGCGCGGGGGCGACGAAGTGAAATTGAGAAACGATTCTAGCGGAAGACTTAATCCCTAACCACGGGCGATTAACAGCAACACGGAGTGCGCACAATCCTTTGAGCAAGAGTAAATAAAAAGGGAGAAAAGGTGTTGCTTAACACAAAGTAAACAACAATCTCAAACCCACAAACTTAGTTTAAGTAAAGCCCATACCGGCTCAAAATAAGTCATAAGCAAACATAACTGTAACATGTGACATAAAACCACAACAAGAACCCTACACAAAGGTTCAAACATAAAGCATGAAAGAAACGATGATAAGTCACGCAACGATCTCCATCATCACACCCAAGCTACCTCTGACCTTTCCTCAAAAAGGCAATCCTGTCCGTCTGCGTGTCGCACCACGCAGCCCCAAATCAAAACACAAAAGAGGGGTGAGTTTTAATACTCAGCAATGGTTTTAATATCACCGTCAACGTAGAAAATACGATAGCTTAGAAATGAGATCGTTTCAGATCAAAGATTTACATGGTGCATCACTTTCTGATCACACATTCATATCACTTAACACTGCATCAAAATGCATAATTCAACCTGCATGGATGTATCTCTAGCATACACATTCCCACATGCATTCACATCATAACCAATCCCGCATGGATGTATCTCTAACATACATATTCCACATGCATAACATCAAAATCAACATGCATGGATGTATCTCTAACATACATATTCCACATGCATAACATCAACATCAACATGCATGGATGTATCTCTAACATACATATTTCACATGCATAACATCAACATCAACATGCATGGATGTATCTCTAACATACATATTCCACATGCATAACATCAAAATCAGCATGCATGGATGTATCTCTAACATACATAATCCACATGCATAACATCAAAATCAGCATGCATGGATGTATCTCTAACATACATAATCCACATGCATAGCATCATCACAATCAACCTCCATCAAGGAGTAATCACACATTAATGTCACACAGACGGGAGCATAGACAAGGCCACGAAGGCGTGTCATGGTACAAAATTCTACACAAGAATTCAAGAAAGATCGGGGTTGTCAATCCCTAATACTGCTCGCCCTGGACGATCCTGGCCAAGGATGTCCCATTCTCACACAGAGAATCTAGAGCAGGGTGTTCGCTCAGTGGACATCTCCTGCGGAGGGAAGAGCCCGAGTTCTCACACAGAGAACCCTAGAACACGTGGTAGCGGGGTGCACACGGCATACCACACTGGATTCTCAGGGTCCAGATGACACACATAAAAATATTCTCACATGTCCGCAAGACAAGTACACAACTCGTCTCCACATCATTCCATTAAACAAGATTCAACCCGGGGAGTGCACTCGTTCCACACAGGAACTCCAAATCGTTCCACACAGGAACTTCAAATCAAAATATGTCCTTTCGGACCAATCAACTTGCGATTTATCCACGACCGATAAACCCATCACACAATTTCATCACATTGCATCCAATCGGTCAAATTCGATTAATCACGATGAAGCCTCAATTGGAAATCCATTTTCATGATGCGTGCAGCATGGTACATGCGTGGGCAAAGCATACATGAATCCCAATCATGATAAGTGCTCTTACTAGCCCCTAATGCATCATTCATAATCACGATATTAAGCTTCAACATCATCATTTAACCCCCACATGTGTGTGTGTGTGTAACTAGTAGAAGCCTTTCACATAATGCATATTAACATGCTTGAAAATCAACTCACTACCACATTACACATGTAAATTTCTACCTAAACATGAATTCCAGCGGAAATCATAGTAGAAGAATCGTTGAAATCATAGTTAAATTCAAAACTCAACCACAAAGGCTAAACACCTATAACATCACTCATTTCATCATTGAGTCATGGCAATCACCAACATTCACACACCATTAATCACAATTTATCATGACAAATCAGTCCAACAATGATTGTAGTCCTACTGAAAATATATGCTTATCCAAAGGGAACCAACCGTTCATAATTTCAAGATAACGATTCCAACATCATGCCACAAAACATAAGTCATCCCACCATCTCTAAGCATATATCTCAACTCCATAAACTCAATAGCATGCATTTCCAGTAGCCTAACATAGCTTAAAACACTCCACATTCATATAAAATTGGCAAGCTAAAGTGGAATCATCAAAATAGGCATCATACACACAACATACAATTTCCTGTGTAGTCGATCGATCGCCCTTCAGGCCGTTCGATCGGTTACACGCAAAATTTTGAAAATTTCAGTTCATCCGATCGATCGCCCTGCAAGGCCGATCGATCGCCAACACGGCAGAACAGTCATCTTCTTCCTTTCGCAAAATCAAACCGAAACACCATAGATAACACTTCAAATCCACATCTAGCACCCTAATCATCATCAAAAGTCCTCCTTGACTTCCAGAATATCAAACCAAACCATAATAATGCAAAACCCTAAGAAATCGGAATTAAATAATTCCATTTTCTAATCTTACCATTAACACACTAAATCAAGGAAACCATTTCGAAATAAGCCAAAAATGAAGAGTTTTACCATGGATAAACAGAGATTTCGAAGACCCATTACCTCAGCACTTGATTAAGCTCGGATTGAAGAGTCACCCTTCTTGAAATCCTTGAAAATACAATGAGTTTGAATTAAACACCAATAGAAATCGATTTACTTAAGAAATCCCTAATTAAATCTTAGATCTAGGGCTTGTTGGTAGTAAAAATTGAATTTTGAATGTTAGGGTTTGTAGTAAAACACAAATCAGTAGCTTTTGATGGTCAAAAACGAATTGAATCAAGGGGAAAATGGTAGATTTAGAAGAAATTAAGAGAAAAGCCATGGATTAGTGCTTAATTAGAGCAAGCTTACCTTAATCGGTTTCTAATTCGGGCCTAAGTGGGGATTAGGCCAGACCTCCTTCCTTAGCCTATTCCCAAAAATGAAAATGGCTCAGGTTTGCCCTTTTATAGTAAGGGTTGGGGTAGGCAAAGGTAAGTTTTGGGGTGTAAATATGAAAAGTAGGCTAAAAGTGGTTATTTTGCAAATTTAAGCACGAATTAAGCCTAATAAAATTCTGAAAATTTTTGTGTGACCTTAAGTATATGTCTAGGTTCATTTGACACAAAAATAAAATTTTCGACCGTGGGGCCCACAGGGGTCCCACCAAAACCCTAATTTTTGGGAAAATAGTGAAAATTCCGAAAAATCTCAAAAATTCACATTTGGTTTAAAATCACTTAAAACCACTAATATTGAAGTTAATTTTGGTTAAGACCATCACAAACTCTATTTATTTACGAAATCACCGAATAAGATCAGAAAACACGTAAATTGCACGATAACCCATAATTAAATAAAAATCAAAACCGGTTTAAAGATGAGGGTCCTTACAATATTCTTCCTTATTCCCATTTTGAGAATGGGGCGTCCCCCCCTTGTATGGTTCAATTGAATTGAATTGAGATTAGATCTCAATTCTCTCCTCTCTCCCTTCTCAAGTCCGCCCCCTTCTTCTTCCTCTAGAAGCTTTCTTCCTTCTCCTATGGTGTGTAGTGCAAGGTTGGAAGAGGATCTCACTTATTTGAGGCTTCAAGGAGAGGCTTTGCTGAAATTGATTCCAAGATCAAGGCTAAAAGGGATCAACACATAAGTTGTTGAAGGTAATTCTTGTTTAATTGTTTAATTGAGTAGATCTATTGATGGTGTGCTAGATCTATTAAGGAGGGCATGCAAGGGGCTGATTTGGCCCAGGTCAGTTCGTATCTCTCCTATATTTAATTATCTCCCTTTGATTGATTGTATGCGTTGCATATTTATTGCTAATTTGTATTAGTGTTGCATGCTTATGGTGTAGATCGTGTAAAAATTAGATTTTGTTGTGCGTTACCTCTCCCACCACTGCTTTCGCTGCTGGCCGGCCACTCTACAGTGGTATCGGAGCCATTTGGGGGAGGATTGGTCGCTGGTTTGGTTGAGATGCAATCGATTTTACCCGATTTAGGTTTAAATTGGTAAAATTGGGTTTTTTAGCCTAAATCGCATGATCTACTATTCGAATCAAAGGGCTTTTCATTTTGACTTGAATATAACTGTAGTTAGCATGTTTCTAAATGATTTGGCTGCTGGTTGCTCGTGATTTGAGTTTAAATTGCATTGTTTGTGCACGATTGTATGTATAAGGGCATAGTGGTAATTTTGCCACATTATCTTGTGCAAAATTTTCTCTGATCACGAATTTGGTACACACTTCCTTGCTGGACAGCAAGGGCTATTTGAATTATTTATTATGATAATAAATTTAATTTAATTGGTTAAGGGTGTAAATTGACCAAAATAGCCCTAGGCGCATTTTGGACAATTCACATGTGCATTGTTGTGCTTTGTATAGTTCTATCCAGATCTTTTATTCTCTGTGTTGATAACTTGCTTAAGTTGTTATGAAATTTTTTGGTGTGCTGTTTGAGGGCAGAAATTACCAAAATAGCCTAGGGCTATTTTGGTAAATTATACACCAAAAATTTTCTAGACAGAATCTGAATTTCTAGAAGCATTCAGAATTGTTATTTTTTACTGGAATATAACTAAAAATTTTCTGTGATTAATTTTGGTGTACCCTTAAGGGTGGAAATTACCAAACTAGCCCTAGTGGCATTTTGGTGAATATACACTAAAATTTTTCTGACAGAATTTTTTAAATTCTAGTAGCCTCTAAATATGTTTATTTTCTGATTTATATGCTAGGTTATCTATTTTGGGAATTCTAAATTCATAAAACACATAGATACCTAATCAAGGTAACATCTTTTAAGGGGTTAAGGGGTAGTGGGGGTTATTTTTGGAAAGTAACCCAAAATCTTAATTAGGTGATTCTAAATAAGGAAACTTAGTATAATATACTCAAGTTGTCCCTAGGCTTATATTTAGATTTATAGTTTGTCTAAGTAAGTACCTTTATAATTGAAGCATTTAGCCTACCTTAAATAGTACTAATACCCTGTTCATTGCCTGTTTTTTCCTTGTAGATTAAAATGGCTTCCAAAATGGTAACTGTTGAGTTAAGAATAACTGAGAAACTTAACACTAATAACTATCTGGTGTGGAAGAGAAGGATTCACCACATCCTGACTCTTTCTGATCTTGCTCATGTACTTGAGCAAGTCATTGAGCCACCACTAGAGGGTACATCAGCTGATCAGTTTAAAGATCTTGAGAAGCTGAGGGATGATGATAATAAGGTTAAGTCCACTATTCTTACTTTCATGAAGCCTAAGATAGAAAGGTTCTTTGAAAAGTATAAGACTGCCAGAGAGATGCTGGATGCAATGTTAGTGAGGTATGGAGAGCAAACTGAGGCTCATAAGAGAATGCTATACTCTAAATACCAAAATTTCAGGATGAGGGAGGGAGATGATGTGAATGAGCACCTGAGTGTCATGGCCATCATAGCTGATGATCTGGAGACCTGGAGGACCCCATCTTTGAGGGAATCCAAGTGTCAACAGTGTTGAATAGCCTTCCTAAACCTTGGGAGAGTGTAGTGATTTATCTAAACATGAGCGACCAGAAGATCATAATGAAGGCTCTAACTGCCAAGCTTAGGCTTGAGCAAGAAAGGAGGAACCATGTGAAGGCTTCTGGGGGGTCTACTACTACCAACCTGGTACACAACTCTGGTGGGGGCAAGAAAGGTGGACAGGGGCCTGGTCCCTCTAAGAAAGCTTTCAAGAAGAAGGGGAAGAAGCCTTAGAACAAGGGCATTGGAAAAGGGAATGACAAACCCAAAGGTGCATGTTTCAGTGTGGCCAGATGAGTCACTTCAAGGCTAACTGTCCCCAGAAGGATAGTCATTCAAGTAAGGACAAGGGCAAGAGCGAGGATATCGTCTGTGTTATCTCTGAAGTGATGCTTGTTGACATCAAGGACTTGGTGGCTGGATTCAGGAGTTACTGTGCATGTTTCCCACTCTAGGGGAACTAGGGGTGAGATGGTCAATCTGATTCCAGGCCAGAACAAAGTCTTCATGGGGAACAACACGTACTGCGAGGTGGAGGCTATGGGGAGCTACAGGATTCTTCTAAAAAATGGGTCTAACCTTGTTCTGATAGATGTACTCTTTGCTCCTGATGTGCCCGATGCAGGCACAATCGATACCTAAGAGAATTGTGCAGGGAAAGGGGAGAAATATTGAAGAAAGGGGAGAAGTATGAGAATCACCAAATTGCATAACTGGAAAACAAGAGTCAAGGTCCGCCCTTATGGGAGACGACCCCCCTAGTGAACCGGACCACTAAACCAACCCAGCCCGGTTCATACAATATAATCTAATTAGCGGTTCGGCTAATCCAAGCCCTACTGAACCAATAAGTAAAAGACTACATTCACAACTAAATAGTCAAGGCAATAAAGTAATAAAAGGAGTCTGGGTATCGTGCGCAATCGTGCACAACACTCCACCACGCTTCCGCTAATCGCCTTGCCTTGTCCGCAAGGCGACCATGCTGGATAACGAGCCAAGAAATCATCCTCAAGCATCCTCCAAAGGCTGACCCTGCCAGGAAACCAAAACCTCATTAACAATGCGACCCGAATGACGAACCCACCTCTTCTCAAGCACAGACGCAGGAGCCGGAGCTGGAGGCATAACAGGGCCCATCGGAGGTGGAGGCGACGCATCCATGGCCAAGGAATGGTCACCAACAAACCTGCGAAGATGAGACACATGGAACATAGGATGGACCAAGGAATTAGGCGGCAAGGAAAGGTGGTAAGCAACCTGACCAACGTGAGCCTCCACTGGATAGGGACCATGAAACCTAGGAGTGAGCTTGGAGTGCTTGGGCTGAAACAAGGAAGTTTGGCGCTGTGGTAAGACAGAGACATAAGCCAAGTCACCAACTTGGAACTCCCGATCAGTTCGGCGGCCATCATAGAGCTGTTTCATCCGGTTTTGAGCCTCGGCTAGATTCATCTTCAATTGCCGCAAGACCTCATCGCGGGTTTGTAGCATATAATCCATCTCCGCCACCTTAGAACAATGAGGAACATATGACAAAATAGTAGGGGGAGGGCGGCCATACAACACTTTGAAAGGAGTGAAGCCCGCGCGCGTGTGATAGGCAGTATTATAGGACCACTCTGCCCAAGGAAGAAGCTGCAGCCAACGGCGAGGCTGCGTCATCGTGAAGCATTGTAGGTACTGCTCCAAACACCGATTAATGACTTCCGTCTGTCCATCCATCTGAGGGTGATAGGCAGTGCTCATGTGAAGGGACGTACCCTATAAGGCAAAGAACTCCTGCCAAAACTGAGAAAGGAAGATACGATCACGATCAGAGACAATGGTACGAGGCATACCATGAAGCTTTGCCACCTCTCGAACATACAGGTCCGCCACCATTTTCGCAGTGAAGGGGTGACCTAGCACGCAGAAGTGAGCATACTTAGACAGACGGTCAACCACCACCATAATCACCGATTTACCTTGCACTAGTGGCAAGGCCTCCACAAATTCCATTGATACATCCTCCCATACTTGGTCCAAAATGGGTAGGGGTTGGAGCAACCCAGCTGGAGAAGTGGTAGCAGCCTTGGCGCGCAGACAAACATCACAAGCGGCCACATACTCATGCACAGCCCGACGAACTCCCAACCATAAGAAACTCTGGCTGACCCGCTTATAAGTGCGAAAAACCCCTTCATGACCAGCAACTGGAGAATCATGGAAATGAGATGTAATGCGATGATGAAGATCAGAGACATCAGGAACCCACAAGCGATCCTTCCAGAACAACAGATCATCCCGCCAAGTGTAAAACGGACGGCCTGCCGGGTCTTGCTGAAGGGCAGCGATCAAAGCCTGTGTCGAAGTATCCAATTAGTAGGCATGCTTTAACTCATCAATAAAGGGACAAGAGAGCGTGGATAAGGCAAGGCACGACCCCGTGGCTGGTATACGAGAGAGAGCGTCAGCCACTGTGTTCTCTGAACCCTTCTTGTAAACAACTTCATAATCATACCCCAGAAGTTTACTGACCCAACGCTGCTGAGACGGAGTGGACACCCGCTATTCGAGGAAATACTTCAATGGCTGATGGTCAGTGCGAATCAGGAACCGGCCACCCAAGAGGTACGGTCGTCATTTGGTGACGGCATGGATGATGGCCAGCATTTCCTTCTCATAGACGGACAGTGACAAGGAGCGGCCCGCCAGAGCCTTGCTGAAGTAGGCGATGGGACGCTCATCCTGTAACAAAACCGCCCCTAAGCTAGAGTCCGAAGCATCCGTCTCTACCACAAATAGGCGGCTGAAATCAGGCAGAATCATGACGGGGGTGGAGGCCATGGCCTGCTTCAACCCGTCAAAGGCCTCCTATGCATCCGGAGTCCAAGCAAAAGTGCCCCGTTTGAGCAGTGCTGTCAGAGGATGAGCCAATTCCCCATAGCACCTAATGAAGTGCTGATAGTACCCGGTGAGGCCAAGAAATCCACGGAGTGCCCGAACACACATGGGGACAGGCCAAGACAACATGGCGGCAACCTTGGCTGGGTCGGTGGCAACACCATTCCCCGATATAATGTGGCCTAAATACTCCACCTGCTGATTGCCAAAGGAGCACTTCGAACGTTTAAGACATAAAGAATTGTCACGCAGAATAGAGAAAGCCGACCTGAGGTGTGTCAAGTGCTCGGCCCACGATCTGCTATATACCAGAATATCATCAAAGAAAACCAAGATATAACGGCGCAGGAAGGGACTAAAGAGGTCGTTCATGAGGCACTGGAATGTGGATGGGGCATTAGTCAACCCAAATGGCATAACCAGGAACTCGAAGTGGCCGTCATGAGTCCTGAAGGCTGTCTTGTGCACATCGGCGGCATTCATGCAAATCTGATGATAGCCCGAATGCAGGTTGAGCTTAATAAACACCGTAGCGCTGGTCAACTCATCGAGTAACTCCTCAATCACTGGAATCGGGTACTTATCCTTCACAGTAACGGCATTGAGGGCGTGGTAGTCAACACAAAAGTGCCATGTACCATCCTTCTTACGCACAAGCAACACCGGCGACGAATAGGAACTTGTACTGAGCCTAATAATTCTTGCTTGAAGCATATTAGCCACCAAATGCTTGATCTCTGCCTTCTGAATATGTGGGTAGCGATAGGGACACACATTGGTTGGGGCAGTACCAGGAGTAATCGGAATCTGATGGTCATGGGCGCGGCGAGGCAGAAGTCCTTTTGGCTCAGTGAATAAGTCTTGGTAATCGGTCAACAGCTCCTGGAGGTCGGGCTGCATGATATCTTGAGACACCTCAATGACTGCACGCTGCTGTAAAAGGAGCCCTTGGGGGGCGTACCTGAACAAGGTGCTCGAAGGATGGGCGGATAGCAGAGTGCCTGGCCTTGAACCTTCCAACCTGACGCGTTGTCCCTGTAGCTCAAAGTCCATCCACATCTCCCAAAAATTCCAAACAACATCGCCTAGCTCCTGAAGCCATTGTACACCTAACACCACGTCCGCCCCTTTGGTCGGCAACAGGAAGAGATTAGTGACAAATGCATGGCCTTGTATAGACAAAGTAACCTGCGCACACACCCCATTGCTTCGGAGGTGCTTGCCATCTCCAATCAGTACATCAAAGGGTTTGGAGTCCGATACGAAACACCCAAGGCAGTTGGCAACCCTGTCATTAATAAAATTGTGAGTAGAGCCACTGTCGATCAGGATAGCTCCTGTTGGCGCTTGATGAACCCCTGGATGCGCATCGTGCGAGGTGTAAAGGCCCCAGAGAACGCATGCACCGACATCTCCGATAAGAGCTCATCACTGGCGGTTAGGGCAGAGCTATCAGAACCCTCAGCGCCTTCGTCAGCTTCCTCCACTAGAAGGCTGCTCTTAACAGAACAGCGATGCCCGGGCACGAATTTCTCATCACATCTGAAACATAGTCCCTTCGAGTGACGTTCCTCCATTTGAGACGGAGTGAGACGTCGCACGATAGGACCAGCCGGAGCGGGTAGCTGGTTGGGCCGGCCAAGGGCAGCACTGTTGGGAAGCGGAGGCACAGGAGTCGCGCTAGGAAAAGAATGGCCCAATGGTCCAAGCCACCCGCCTCTGCGCTGTCTGGTCAGTTCTCTCCTCTTCGATGCGAGCGTGGCGCACCACGTTCTGCATGTTGGCGCATGGGAAGTGCCACATCTCTTTTGAAATTTTGGGTTTGAGGCTGCGCTTGATGGTACCCACCAAGGCGGCCACCGGCCAGTCAGGCAGCCGATTGGCCACCTTCATGAAGTCAGTGTAGTATGCATGGACGGTGGTAGTCTGGCACAGGGATGACAACATCTCATTAAAATCTTAGAACTCATTAGGCCCAAACTGAACACATAGTTCATCGAAAAAGGCCGCCCATGTAGGATAACACACCTCTTTCTCAAAACTCTGGAACCACACCGACGCGTCACCATCAAGGTGGAAGGCTGCGATGCGCAAGTGCTCTGCCTCGGAATTAGTGCCTTGGTAAGCAAATTTTTTTTACCCTTATACAACCATTCCACCGGATCGTCATCCCCATTGTAGCAAGGGAACTGCAGGCGAGCCAAGCGTGGTTCAGTGCCCCCTCACTGTGCCCCACCCTGCCTAGGGAAGTTGTCCCACTCCTCTTCAATGTCCTTGAACTGGTTCAGGTGGGGCGGTATCATATGGGCATTTTCACGAACACCTGGTGTGCCTCGCATGTCCCAGGTCTGGCATCTTCCTCCCAACACGGGTTGGCC
Organism: Saururus chinensis; assembly: GCA_035235625.1. Classification (NCBI taxonomy): domain Eukaryota; kingdom Viridiplantae; phylum Streptophyta; class Magnoliopsida; order Piperales; family Saururaceae; genus Saururus; species Saururus chinensis. The sequence continues at coordinate 36,802,828 of CP141144.1, read as the reverse complement.
AGCTCCATAGCACGCAGGATGGGGCTATACTCCGATGTGGATGCCGGTTGGCACTGGGGGGTCGGGGAGGATCGGCTCGGAAGGCAGCGAGGGCCCGCCCCTCTCCGGAGTAGATGCAACTGGTATAGGCCAAATAGAAGGATCGCGTGCTTCCATGGCGGTTTGCTGCGTGTCCAGGGTGGCTTGTTGTACCTTTAGGCTGGCAACGTCTGCAATAAGGGTTTGCACCACCAAGAGAATCTCTGTCAGCTTGGTGTTGTTGACCACAGAAGTGGCCTTGGGGCTGTCTGCTGGTGCCTCCTTCTCTGAAGGTGCCTCTTGCATCACAGCATGTTTGCCACGAGCCATGGTCGGGGATCGCAAAAGCTCCGATACCAATGATGTGCCCGATGCAGGTAAGGGAAAGGGGAGAAATATTGAAGAAAGGGGAGAAGTCTGAGAATCACCAAATTGCATAACTGGAAAACAAGAGTCAAGGTCGGCCCTTATGGGAGACGACCCCCCTAGTGAACCGGACCACTAAACCAACCCAGCCCGGTTCATACAATATAATCTAATTAGCGGTTTGGCTAATACAAGCCCTACTGAACTAATAAGTAAAAGACTACAATCACAACTAAATAGTCAAGGCAATAAAGTAATAAAAGGAGTCTGGGTATCGTATGCAATCATGCACAACAGCTCCTGCCATCAGGAAGAACCTGATTTCAATCACTGTTCTAACCAAGAAGGGGTTTGAGGTTAGGTTCAAGGGGAGTAAGGCAACTGTGGGCAAGGGTGGGACTATTTTATTTACTGCTTCTTTAATTACTGGATTGTACTGCTTAGATGTAATGAACTCTATTGAATCTAATGAAATAAGCATTTCTGAGTATATTGTTTTGTCTGTGGATGATGCTTTGCTTTGGCATATGCGTTTGTGCCATGTAAATGTAGATAAACCACATAGAATGTCGAGCGCTGGGTTGTTACCTAAAATATCCAAAGACCTACGTGTGTGTGAGGATTGCTTATCAGGTAAGATGAGCAGGCAATCCTTCCAAAAGGGACAAAGGGCAAATGAACTGTTAGGGGTGGTACATTCTGATATTTGTGGGCCCCTGAATGTTCAGACCCACAGAGGCATGACGTATTTTATTACGTTCATTGATGACTATTCTAGATACGGGTACATGTATTTATTATGCAGGAAGTCTGATGCCTTAGTTAAATTCAAGGAATTTAAAGTAGATGTAGAGACTCAGTTAGGCAGGAAGTAAAAATCCTAAGGACTGATAGGGGTGGCGAGTACACCTCTGACCTGTTTAAAGATTTTTGTACCGATTAGGGAATAGTTCACCAGTACACCCTACCGTACACTCCACAACAAAATGGAGTGGCAGAAAGGCGTAATAGGACGCTTATGGACATGGTAAGGTCCATGTTAAATCACTTTGAGTTAGGAACTAACTTCTGGGGTGAGGCTTTAGACACCGCCGTGTACATCCTTAATCGTGTACCAACAAAAGTAATCCAACGGACACCTTATGAGTTATGGACGGGTCGACGTCCAAACTTAGGGCATCTTAGAGTGTGGGGGTCTAGGGCACACGTAAAGGTGCCTGACCAGCATAGGTCAAAGCTAGATCCCAAGACCATAAAGTGCAACTTTATTAGTTACTGTGATCACTCTAAGGGGTACTAATTTGTGGTTCACCACACGGATGGGACAGTGGGGGTTATTGAGTCTAGAGATGCTTATTTCTTGGATGAATAATTAAACCCTAGAATTCCTAACAAGAAAGTTGATTTATTTGAGGTGGCTAAAGAGGCTGGTCCTAGCACTTCCCCAGAGGAAGTAATTGGATTAGATCAAAACCAAACCGAACTTGAACCCAGGGCATCGGGGAAAGAAGACCTTCAATTCTGTTGAGGGACTTCTATACAATGCTAGGGGAGGACAACGTCACGCTAGATGAACCTATTCTAAATGACCCGATTACCCTTGAGCAAGCTTTAAGTCTTCCAGACGCTCAAGAATGGCAGGTTGCTATTAGGAAGAGATGGACTCTATCCTAAAGAACAAGGTCTGGGAGATAGTGGATCCACCTGAAGGGCAAAAGCCCATTGGGTGTAAATGGATCTTCAAAAAGAAGCTTAAGGCCGATGGGTCTATAAAGATTAGTGGCCAAGGGGTTCACCTAAGTGTATGGGATGGACTTTAAAGAGACATACTCACCGATGGGTCTCTTAGCATGCGTTGCTTACTTTGATTTAGAGTTGCACTAAATGGATGTAAAGACTTCCTTCCTAAATGGAGATTTAGAGGAGGAGATTTACATGGAACAACATGAGGGTTATGTGATTCCTGGAGAGGAACACAAGGTGTGCAAGCTCATAAAATCATTGTATAGCCTAAAATAATCTCCCAGGCAATGGTACTTCACTTTTTACAAGGTGATTAGTGAGTATGGGTTCATAGTGAACGAACACGATCATTGTGTCTATACCTTCCGGGATGGGACTAGGTATATGATGTTGTCATTGTATGTAGATGACATACTCTTGATGGGGAATGACCTTAGTATGATAGTCAGTTTAAAGGAATGGCTCAAAACCCAGTTTGAGATGAAAGACATGGGTGAGGCATCTTACATCCTAGGGATGAAAATTGACAGAGATAGAAAAGCTAGGAAGCTTAGTATATCTATAGAATCATACATAGAGAGCGTTCTCAAACGCTTCAATGTCATTGGTTGGAAAAGCATTGAATCCCCTATTTACAAGGGTACTATGTTGTCTAAGAGTATGGCTCCTCGGTCAGAGGAAGACCGACTCCGGATGGAGTTAGTGCCATATGCACAGGCTATTGGTAGCTTAATGTATCCATATCCTGTACTCGACCTGATTTGGGTTTTGTGGTAAGCTTGTTAAGCCGTTACCAAGCAGACCCTTGTCTTAACACTGGCAAGCAGTGAAGAGGGTATTTCGGTACCTATTAGGGTTTAAGAGTTTAAAACTCACCTATCAGACGGAAAGTTTGTCATTGGCTGGATATAGTGATTGAGACTATGCGGGGGATCCAAATGACAGAAAATCCACTGTTGGATATATCTTCATGTTTGGAGGCGGTGCTATATCGTGGGCAAGTAAGAAACAAAAGAGTGTTTCTAAGTCTATGATGGAAGTTGAGTTTTATGCATACAGTATTGCAGCTTCCCAGGCAGTTTGGATTAAGGAGTTTCTAGCAAAATTGGGGCTAGAAAAATGGATTGATGCTCCTGTCCAAATGTATTGCGATAATCTGGCTACAATGTCGACACTTAAGAATGGGGAGATCAGTGACAGGGGTAAGCACATTGAGGTGCATTACTATTACATCTTCGACATGATACAGAGAAGAAAAGTGACTATGAGTCATCTTCCTACTTCTGAGATGTTGGCAGATCCGTTCACTAAGGCCTTAACGACGGATCTATTTTATAAGCATGCTCATAGCATTGGTCTTCGATAGGACTAGTGCTGGTCGCTATTGGACCATATGAGCCCTTTACCCATAGTGGGGGATGTTGGACCATGGTATGGGCTCTGGCCCAGTTTGGTCCAACGTGTCGTGGTTTGGGTGAACCGGTACGGGTCATGTGGTCCTGGGGTGGTGGAGGCGGACTCGCCAACACCACTTGATCCCTCGTTATACATAATTCGAATGGGACCTACACATGTCACACACGTATACTAGACATACATCTAGGTGTGCATTTACACATTGTGGGGCCCAATAGCACGAATTAGGTGTTGGGGGGTAGGACACGTAATAAGCATGGGATCGACCTTGTCGCGGGCTTGGCCGTGTGTAGGGGGGTTCAGGCCTCCGCGGGCTCTGTGAGACAGAGCCCGCACCCTTTGTGTATGACCCTTTGTATTAAGCCAATATTTTAGCATATAAGCCTATTGTCTTGAGCCCGTTCAGTGAGCCCAAGAGAGGATGTCCATTTCTGGCCCGTGCTATTTTTGGAAAGGAAGAGGATTAATTGAGAGGGAGAGAATAAGGGAGAATATTCTCCCTTATTCCCATTTTGAGAATGGGGCGTCCCCCCCTTGTATGGTTCAATTGAATTGAATTGAATTGAATTGAGATTAGATCTCAATTCTCTCCTCTCTCCCTTCTCAAGTCCGCCCCCTTCTTCTTCCTCTAGAAGCTTTCTTCCTTCTCATACGGTGTGTAGTGCAAGGTTGGAAGAGGATCTCACTGATTTGAGGCTTCAAGGAGAGGCTTTGCTAAAATTGATTCCAAGATCAAGGCTAGAAGGGATCAACACATAAGTTGTTAAAGGTAATTCTTGTTTAATTGTTTAATTGAGTAGATCTAATGATGACGTGCTAGATCTATTAAGGAGGGCGTGCAAGGGGCTGATTTGGCCCAGGTCAATTCGTATCTCTCCTATATTTAATTATCTCCATTTGATTGATTGTATATGTTGCATGTTTATTGCTAATTCGTATTAGTTTTGCATGCTTATAGTATAGATCGTGTAAACATTGGATTTTGTTGTGCACCACCTCTCCCACCACTGCTTTTGCTACTGGCCGGCCACTCTACAGTGTGGACTAAGCCGATTGATCATGGGCACAAATGATCAAATGCATTTGCCCGCAGAAACTCCAACCATGTCTTTTAGTTTTTGTCCAAACGAGATTGAATGGCAGTCCCCTTTTGCTCCTCACCCTTGCTTCATCCAAAGGAAGGTGATCGATCAGACAAGCTGGAGGCTGACTTCCTCCTCCTTCTGGTCAGGCTCCACTCCCACAAGAGTCTCCCATTTGCAGATTGATCTGACTTCACCCATCTCCTATAATTCTTACGCTTGAAGTTGTAAGTCTTCAAGTCATTCTCCATCAAAGAAAGCAAACTATAATTCTCACACTTGAAGTTGTAAGTCTTCAAGTCATTCTCCTTTAAAGAAAGTATACTGGTGTGAGATATCCTTAGTCCTTTGTGCTTGAAGATCAACAAAAGCTGAGCAGCTCCTCCGCTTCTCCATAGTGATGACCTAGGTCAACATATCTGTTGGGTTATCCTTCATGTGAATTTTCTCTAGTTGCAGTTGTCTTTTCTCCATAAGCGACTTGACGAAGTGATACTTGATGCGTTTGTGCTTAGTGAAACATTGAGTTCTTTGCAAAATTAACAACACTTCTAATATCACTATATAAAAAACAACTACCCCGCACCTTACCTTACCTTGCATGCTTTTGTGGTTGCAACATACTCTAAATCATTGTAGAGACTCACCATTTTCTGCATATGTGACGCCAAATTACAAAGTACACTACTTGAGGTGCATACATACCATCTTGTGCTTTTTCGGCTATCATGATTTCAAGCAAGATCAGCATCAACATAATTGTGTAATCTAACAGTTTCACCACTAAAGCAATTAGTAAGACTTGAGCTTCCTCTTATATATATCTCATAATCCATTTTGGCTACCACTTGATGCATCATATCAGGATTGCTCATATATCTAGTAACAACCTCCACTACATGGAAAATATTTGGCTTTGTACATATCATAGTATACATGAGGCTACAAACTGGTGAGGCATAACATACTCTTCCTATGTAGTTGCAGTTTGATCCTTAAATTTATTAGAAGTGACTGCCCAATGGGTACATTAGGTTACGCAACTACTATGGCTATACATGTGCAATACCTTATTAATATACTCAACTTGTGACAACTTCAACTTCTTGTTCTAACAATCTCTACTTATGTGCATGCCTAGGATCTGTTTTGCAGCACCCACCTGTTGAGATTCTCAATTTCATCCATATTTGAACTTGCTATCAACATATAACAAAAGTATAAGATAGGAGCTGGTTATCTTATTATAACAACAACAATTCTCTAATCTAGCATTGTCGCGCCATGAGATTTTGGAAGTCTGTATAAAAGTTTTAATATAAAAATAATGAGTTTTCCCAGGCCCATGATAAGAGCTATTTACCATAAATATAGTATAAAATATAGTTTATCAAAAATTACCGTCTATGTACAAACACACAAGCTAAAAAAATAATAAAGTTCTTACTTAGATTTAAGTGCGGCTGAAAACCTTAAACTCATCTAAAAAACTCTCAAGTAGGCACTTCACTAACACACTAAGCTTCGCCAAGTCCCGCGGGGTCTTGGGGGTAGTGAGTATTTTAAAATACTCAGTAAGAAAGTTTATATTATTAGACATGAAGTAAAATAATGGTAATTTCAAAGCATATAATATATATACTATTTTTCATAAAAATAGGGGTGTGTCTCTCACCCAAACCTCCCAAAGAACTTCCTACATATCGAAAATGCTCTTAGGGTTTGCAAGCTCTCATGTCTTGCTATAAGTGCCCCAAACACTTACTCCATCTTATGGACTTTGATGCGCGTAGAAAGCAAGTGCCTCTTACTCTTCCATGGATCATCATAAAACACATCATGCTTGTGGATAGAAGAGACACTCATTATCATAGGGAACCTGGATCAATAGAGTAGTGAGTCTTTCTATGATACTCTCTACCCTAGCACACATAGTCTTTTTAAATATTCATGCCCTTCGTTAGAGGCCAATCACCCTTTGTAATGCCCGAGATTTTTCATACATTATCCTTAAAATTCACGAAATTTTTTTGTAATATAACGACTGTAAATGAAAAGAAAAATAACGAAATCAAAACCTGTGAAAGCAGTTTGTAATTTAAAACACTAAACATAAATTTTCCATCCAAAATTTCCATAATACGGTTAAACATCATACGGCCAAAGCAAATATCCTCAGGCGCTAATCGAAAACAAACGTACGACTAAATTACCATGATCATAGATTTTTAAATAAAAATAACTCTCAGGCATCCCCGAGTACAATTCTCATAACAGTCTACATTCTGATCCAAACTAAAAGTCCAAAAGATATAAACAACTTACTTCTCATCTCACCCAATACATTAGATTGTGGTACAAAAATATACTCGCATTGAGTCAAATATACCTAAATCAAAGGGGAAATAATCCTCCGCAGAAACGAGCATCCATCTCCAGGAGCTCTCCAAAATAACCTGTAAAAGCCTCCCGAACAATGGGGCTAAAAAGTAGGGTAATAAGTATTTTCATACTCAGTAGGAAAATACCCTGTAGGGGAATCCTCAACAGTGAACTCAATAAGTTCATAAATACATGCTTCATGTAACTCAACATGAAGCAGTCAACATATATCAATCATATACATATGCATATAATCATGCGCAACACACCATCAAACCAAACTCATACAAACAACCTTAATCAGGGTCTTACAACTTACTCGTACCATCATAGCATACTCATACAGCTTACACATACTTGTACGACCTTACTCGTACAATCTTACACTTACTCATATGACCTTACTCGTATAGTCTTACACTTACTCGTACGACCTTACTCGTACACTCTTACACTTACTGTCGTACTCATATTCAAACTCTTACAGTTGTGTTCATACTCACTCTTACAGTCATGCTCATTCTCACTCTTATAGTCGTGCTCATACTCATAATCATACACTTACTCAAAAAAGGCCAAACTCAGTCATACAGTTGTATACATACTATCGACCACTAAAGCTTATTACAACTAATAAGCTCCAGTGTTAAAAAGGAAAAGAATGTCACTAGGGCATCACCTTAACCTCCGGGGAATGACTAGATGCCATGGACTTTTTCGAAGGTAAGACACACCTATGCTCATGGGGCATATGATCAAATAGGTAAGAGTAGATCCATGATACTACTTACTTGAGCATGTAAACATAAACACCCAGATAAGGGGTCATACAATTTCCCACACATAAGGGGTCTTATAGTGCCATAGAATTGCCCACCATCATGGGTCTTATAGTGCCAGTGCCACTCTTGGGCAGAAACATACGGTGCCTCTTGGGCAGAAACATACAGTGCCACTCTTGGGCATAAACATACAATGTCACTCTTGGGTAGAAACATACAGTACCACTTTTGAGCAGGAATCATACAATGCTCTCAATAGAGTATCAAATGTTTGGGCTTATACAACATGCAAACCAAATAAAAAACATAGATCGCTTTCAACAGAGCATCAGACGTCTGGTGCTCTATATAGCACACAGACAAAATCCGTAGGATAAAACACCATGGCAAGACATGAGAAATGCTTAGCCGACTCAATATCGGCTAGCTCAACCACAGAGATTAATCCGTTGAACCCTCGGGTCTCAAACTCACAATGCTATCATTAGCTTTCTTATAATTCAAGTTTGAATTAAGTAAGTTATGCGGTATAATTATGCCAAACAAACTCACAGTCCATGACTGATCAAACCGAAGCTGAGCCCAATCGAAACCCTAGTTCGTTAGGGCAGCAGACTTCACTTACCCGTCCAAGTCACAACATAGCTCACCGTACACAAATCCTTACGTAATCATACAGTCTCTGCCATCCACCTTATGGCCAAAACATCTTAAGCATATGTCATCAAATTGAGCTCCTCATAGCAGATCCTCATTATCCCCCTTATTTAAAACCTCACTAATTATGCTTACTTTTCACTTCATAATTTGTAAGTTATGCTTGTACAATTATGCGCACTCTTACTGTCTAATAAACCCTCATAAGGCTCTAAGCCTAAGTCCTCTTACTTACCGAACCCCTAACGTACGCTCTAAATCAAACCAATCCATTTCAAATCCTCGCTCATCAAACTTACCTTCTCTGTCTTTCGTCATATGCTTACACATCCAAATCCACATCCAACTTCGTACCAAACCCTTGCCACTTCTTACCATCCATCGCCCATACCTCTGCCCACACACATAGTCCACATACATAACTTACTCACAAAATTGCTAGCCATCACTAGCACGTACATCATACACATATGTAGCACACAAACATATTCGCTAGCCATCACTAGTGCATCCAAATTCTACATACATAAAACATGCTTACCACTCACATACATATCATATGCATCTCAACATGGAATAATTCATTCTCTTACATCATGCAAACATATCATGATTTAATATCCAAAATATGAAATCATATAATCCTAGCATGCTGCTACTCTTTCAAAGCATGCTATCATGAAATTATGAGTTCAAAGCTCCCCTACCTCCTAATCATGACATTTGATGGCGAGCATACGATGGTGGCGGCGTCGGTGGCGGAGTTGGTAGTCAAAACCATTGCCTAGCTGAGAGAGCTATTGTCCCTAGGTTTTAGGAAGCGCTGAAACTACCCACGGCCAAACAGGGGTGGCACATGTCAATGTGGAAAAATCTGCGATCCACGGCGGCACACTAGGGGCGGCCACGAGAAAGATTGTGCCAACGAGTGGTAGGTGAGACCAGAGGTCCAGGTGTTCACACTAAAATTTGACCGGCGGTTGAAAAAATACACAACTGGTCAAAGACGTTGAAATTGTGTAGACAACACCCAACGACATTGATTTTGCATTTACCAAGGCCCACATAAGGGCGGAGGGTGTGGGGTGACGCTCAAGGATGAAGGAGAGGTGGTGGAGGACTCTGATGTCAAGTCCAAATAATGGTGGAGCCATCCGACAATCAGGCAGCGCCAAAATGGCACCAAAACCCTAACCCGCATGCGCGACTACTTGCACATGCGGCCAAAAGAAGGGGAAGAGGGCTAGATGATGTCAGCCCAAAGCTCGGAAGGGCAGTAGGGCCATGCCCGAGGGTGGTGACCAACAAAGACTGCCTTTGCCGTTGCCGTACCGAGGTAGGCCGACTAGAGGCCAATCAGAGTTTGGCGAGGATAAGATGGTGGCGCTCTGAATGGCATAGTCAAACACATAATTGGTAGAGGGGGAACCTACCTCATGCCAAAAAAAAGGGACGGTGCCGCACTAGGGCTGTCAGCCATCTCTAGGCTGAGACCTGCCAAACTACAAGGGTGCAGAGGAGATGCCACGGTGGCCCAAAATGGGTGAAAAACCCTAGGGCACAAAGGAGCAAGGGTCACTGGTGGCTCTGGCCGACTCCATCGTGGCCCTAGCAGCCAGGAGGAGCTATCTCCGGTTAGAGGGTGACGGCCAAAGTACAAATAGCACAGTGAGGAGCAAGGACTTGGTTTGTTTGGATGGAACACTACAACCGGGCAAGGGTAGATATGGTTTCGACTGAGCGGAGGAGGCCATAAAATGGTTAGGGTGGTGGGGTTCAATTGAGGCAACAACCCTATCATCGCTAGCCCCAAAGCTGCCAGTCTGCAAGTCCTCAATTTCTGTCACAGACGGAAACAAGGGCGGGAAGGTCTGGCCGAGGAGAAACAAGCAAGGGCGGAGCGACCATGGGGAGGCGGAGCTGGCTCGGGGCAGAACTAACATCGCCTGCCCAAGGCTATTAAGCTAGAGGCGAGCCAGACGCTGGCTCTCACCGGCTAGCCCCAAAGTCCGTCCCAAACAAAAACAGGGGAGGATGGAAGCGTCTAGCCGGAGGAAAGAGGAAGGGTGGAGGCAGAACCGGGGCAAGGAGAGGTGGCCCAAAGCCTTCGCTGGACCAAGGAGGTTTGGGTTGAGTCCGGCCAGGGTGTCCAACAGCGACCAAAGCTGGCAGGCAAGCTCGATGGAAGGGGGTGGAAAAATAGTGACAGAGGGGAATATGAGGACAGGGCGGCAGAATGGAGGCCCCTAGGGCCGGGAGGAGTGACCTCTCACCATTGCCGGTCCAGGGCGGAGCTGTGGCTGGCCGGCCAGCCCTTGGCGGCCCATGGTGGCAGCTCAACACAAAACACAGTGAGAGAGGGGGAGGGAGCTAACCGGGGGAATCCAAGTGGGGGAGCATGCGAAACTGGCCAAGGCGGCAGCCTTGCCGTCGTCGGCCCATGGCTGGCCGGACGAAGGCCGGACAGAGTCCACCGGCCATCGCCGGCACCGCCACAATGCTCGATTGAGCGAGGGAGAAAAATACAGGGGAGAGGGGCAAACCGGGGAGGAGGGCGGCACAGCCGTGGGGGGGTGGGGCTTGTACGTATTTTCAAAAATATTCTTGAGAATCATCCTTGGACAAGGAATGGCCCTATAAAATCGCTTTTCAAATATACTTGAGTTACTCCTAATTAAAACAATGGCGAAGCTAGATTTTTTCTATCTCACACACTTCAATGTGTATAATTCATAAGCAAAATCTAAGGATAAACCAGTTCATAAAACAAATATACGAGGCTGTCATAAAAATCACAATATATAAATCATATCCTCCATAAAATGATAATTATTCGATAAACCACATATATGATCGAACCATAAAACATATAGTATATAATTTTTATCCTACTCCAATGAATAATCATTCGGCAAACCGACTATAGACAAAAATCATAAAACATAGCTTGAAACTAACTCTAAAACATAGCATGTTAGAGTCATACGTATATTAAGTTTAAAAGACAACCAAAGTAAACATTCATGCCTTAAGAGAGGATAAAACCTCTACCTCTCTCTCTGCGCGAGTTTGTAGACAACGAATTGACTCTACAAGCTTAGGCGTCAATTTTTCGGGCTTGAGAGCTCTCTAACTAGAAAAATAACCCTTCCATCCATCATGATCAATGACGGTAGACATAACCTCCCTTTACTCAGGGACATTTATCTCTCTACAGCATATCGGTAAAGGATGGAGCCTCCTCTTACTCTAGGCCACTTCTTTCTCTCTTTGGGCCCAATGGCATTAGACAGAGCCTCTTCATGCCTTGGGTCATTTAACCCCTCTAGAGACGTTAATTGGAGGAATTGGCCCTTTCATTGTATAGAGAACCCTCAAATTAGCTAAGAACGCCTATTGAATAGCTCGAATCAGACTTAAAATGACTTGAAGGAGAGAAATGAATTTTGAGGAAAGAGAGAGAGAGAAGAAACAAGAAAAAATAAAGCTCATGTGCCTTTAAATAGGTGCATGAGGTGGTTAACGATGTGTGTCATGTGAGGTGGGGCCCGCCCTGTGTGGTGTACAGTGTCGCACCACTGCCCACAACGCGCAGAGCGAGCAGGCCGAGGCCTAACCCCCCCGCATGGCGGAGTGATGCACAGTCCACAACTCATAGTGTGTGCAGGGCCCAACGCGCCGTGCATCATACTGACCCACGTAATTGTTGGCATCAGTGCACTGATGCCAACTAATGCAATAATTAAATTTTCTATTTAATTTCTTTTCGCAAAAAAATCAAAAACTTTAAATGAGCGTAGCTTTCTCTCCCGAACTCCAATTTACAAGTTCTTGGTACTGTTGGGCTCATATTGACGACCCCTAAAAAACTAAACTTCACATGGGTATGTTATCTAGAACTTTTCTAGCAAGTCCCACCCATGTAGCATGCTTCCCAAGGTTGTAACTTTCAGCCCGACGTCATATTTACATAGTTAAGGCTCGTTATGCTCATTTTCATAGCTCTACCATGTCTTTAAGAAACCCTATTGAGTAAACACCTCTAAATAATTTAAAATTACTAAAAATTAAATTTTTTTGCTTTATTAGAGGTGTAAAATCGTACAAAAAATTCATAGTCGTTACAAACACTACATTAATTCACTAAATTTCTTACACCACTATCTACATGTCACGCTCCTTAAAGACAAACCCAATAAAACAAATCATTTTATAATTCAGGGCTTGAATCAAGCTCCTTATCCTAACTATCTAGCCATTCAAGATCATCAAGTGCAAACAAAATAGCCTTAAAAATTATTTAATTCATTGTAATTTCTTTAAGTTACATGTCCCTATGTAAACACAAAGGAAACCCCAAGAAAAGATTTCCAAAAACAAGCAAAACAAAAATGGTGAGCAAAGCCTAGTAAAGAAATTGCCATCATCGCAACATTTATGAATACTCATGAACAACAGGAGAATATAAACCATTCAACATGAGAATTTACAATCAAATTACCAAGAAAAACACACAAGAATTTTTACTTGGAAACCTAACTAGGGAAAAACTATGGGATACTCTGTCTAGATCAATTATGTACTATGTAAACTTAAGATTACAAATTTACCAATTACAAAGAACAAATACTTCTTTTTTGTCTTCACACAGCTGGTTCTTCACACCAACTGTTTACTAGCAATAGTTCGATATTCTTCTAATCTAATGAATATATCTCTCTTATTTAGGGCTGTCAATGGGTAGGGTATGGGTCGGGTAAGGCTTTACCCATATCCATACCCGCTTCTAGAAATTTTACCCATACCCTACCCATTACCCATCGGGTAAATGGGCGGGTAACGGGTAAATGACCAACCAAGCTACAAAATGCACCCTTTTTATATACAAAGCAAAGACAAAAAGATTTACTAAGTTCTCTTCCATTTTCTCTGTAAGAAGTTTGCATTATAAGTTTATACAAATTTCTCAAAAGCCTTCTATCTAATATAACACAATGAAACTACAAAATATTCCAATAGAAGTTACAAAATGTTCCAAAGGTAAAACATTCTCCTGGAAAAAATGTTTTAAAGGTAAAACATTCTCCTGGACAAAATGTTTCAAAGGTAAAACATTCTCCTCGACACCATATACAACTTTGTCTGCATAAAGGTATAGGTATGTTCTGATCATAACTACAAAATATTCCAATAGAAGTTACAAAATGTTTCAAAGGTAAACATTCTCCTGGACACCATATACAACTTTGTTTGCATAAAGGTATAGGTATGTCATGATCATAAACTCATGCCTGTAAGAAAACACAAAAACAAAAGTAAGTTTTACTCTTGTTCATAAGCTTCTACATGAGACTAAATTATATTCAAAATAACTATGTTCTTTTTAATAACAAATGGTAAGAAGTAAATCATAAATCCAGTTATCCCGCTTAAAGTTGACACACTTGTTAATTAGACATACCACTCACTTTTTCATATGGAAATGCAACACCTCGAAAAATTGATTGTATCCTATATGTAAGATCCCTTATTGTAAACCGGTTTGAAATCATTTTGTTGAAATGCTTTTCTGTGGTTTAATATTAATTCTGATCGGTTCTGGACAATTTTATAAATTTGAGTATTTTATAAAGGTTTTAATCAAACATAATTTCACATTTATGGGTTTTAAGTAGTTTTTAGTCAATTCTGAATTTTTGAGATTTTTTTGATTTTTTACTAATTTTTTGAAAATTAGGGCTTGGCGGGATCCTCTGTGGGCCCCACCGACAAAATTATGATTTTTAGACCAAAATGCCCCAAACATCAACTTAAGGTCATAAAAAAATTTTGAGAATTTTATTGGATTTAATTAATGCTCAAATCTTCAAAATACCTATTTTTTAGCCCAAAATTTTATTTACACCCCATTAGTTCATTAAGTGTACCCCAAGCCCTACTCTAAAAGAAAAAGGGCTGAGCCATTTGCATTTTGGGAATAGGCTGGGAGGAGGTGATTAAGGCCTTGTTCCCCAATTAGGCCCGGATTAGAAGGGATGAAGGTATGTTCTTCCTTAATTAAGCTTAAACCGTAGATCTTCTCCTAATCCATTCTTAATCCAACATTTTCCCTTCTATTTGATTCGATTTGAAGCATCAAAGTCATTGATTTACTCCCTTACTTCAAACCCTACTTATGAAAATTCATTTTTTTTATGCTTAACAAGCCCTAGATCTAAGATTTCTTCAAGGTTTTCAATGTTAAATCGATTTTTTTATGGAGTTTAACTTAGACACTATGTTTTTGGAAGGTTTCCAAGAAGGGTAAAGGTCAAATCCAAATCTAAACAAGTGACAAGGTAATGGGTTTTCAAAATCTCAATTTTCTTATGGTAAAATCTTGATTTTTCATGGTTTATTTGGAATGAGTTTGCTTGATTTAGTGCTCTAATGGTGGGTTTAGTAAATGCTAATCTTTCATCTTGATTTCTTATGGTTTTGTCTTAGAATGATATAGATTAGTGTTTTGGAAGGTTTTATGAGTTTTTGTTAATGTTTGGTACCATGGATGAAGATTTGAAGGTAATTTCATGGTGTTTCGGTTTGATTTTTAAAAATGAAGAAGAAGATCAAAACTGCTGTGTTGGCGTTAGAACGGCCTACCAGGGCGTTAGAACGACAACACTACATTTTGACTGATTTTCAGTATAGCCGATCGAACGTCCCTGCAGGGCGTTCGAACGGCTACACGACAGTTTTTGCTATTTTTGAAACTTATGCAAATTTCAATGTTTTACTCCATTTGATGATTCTAATGGTTATGGGAGGTATTATATGATGATATTAGGTTACTGGAGGTGTAGAATTGATGATGAAAAATTTATGGAATGTGTTTAAGTATAGTCTTGTGGCATGATATTATGTTGATAGTTATGCATATTAATATTGAAGTACCTTGAACTTGAGCATGTTCGCAATTCTTGTGGTTGGAATATGTTTCCAACAAGGATGTTATGCGAAAAATGGTGGGATGAGTTCTCCTATAATGAGTATGATTTATGGGTGATGGATGTGCTCATGTCGTAGCTTAATGTGTTGAAAAATCATGTTTGTGGGAGTGAATGTTCAATTTCACATGGATAGATTTAAGCTTTGTAGTGGATTTTGCTTGTGATTTCAGTTAGAATTCATTATTTTTAATGGGTTAAGCATGCATAGGTTGCCTTATGAGTTTATATCAAAGCATTGATTGTATGCTTAGGATATGCATGAACAAACACATATGGGGAATCTACTATGACATTGTAGTTAATTATGAAGTGATTATGATGCATGAGGGGACTGATTAGGACCACATTCCATGTGTTGGAAATCCACGTAGATCTTGCTCACGGATGTATCATGATATCATGCATCATGGATCGGACTTTATGAATGTGGTTTTACTGTTAGTTAATCGGAATTGATCGGTTGTATGCAATGATTGAGATTGTGTGCCAGATTAATCACTCGGTGAATTAATCAAAACTTGGTTGGTCCGAAAGGACATGTTTTCGATTTGAGTTCCTATGCGGAACATGGATACTCCCCGGGTTGAGTCTAGTTAAATGGAGTTATGTAGGGACGAGTTGTGTACTTGTCTTGCGGATTGAGATTATTATGATTATTTGGACCCTGAGAATCTAGCTGGTTTGTCCGAGTGCACCGGCTTGCCAGGTATTGTTGCTTAGGACTTTAGTCTTGACAAGCAGGGTTGCCAAGGAGTTTAGATTTGATGGGCAGGAGTTGCTCAAAGGCATTAGCTTTGAGGAGCAGGAGTTGCTCGAAGGCGTTGGCCTTGAGGAGCAGGAGTTGCTCGAAGGCTTTGACCTTAAGGAGCATGTCTATTTGATAAGTGTTTGCTCGAGGGCTCTGGCCTTAAAGAGCAGGTTTATTCTCTCTGTGTGTGGACTTGCATGTTAGACTAGTGTGTGTGAGACACTTATACATGCATGATGAATGAGAATAATAATGCATGGTCTGAAATGTATAAATGTATGTTAGAGATACATCTCATGTAGGTTTATATGATGATAATGTATGATCTGAAATGTATGTTAGAGATACATCTCATGCAGGTTTATATGATGTTGATGCATGATTTGAAATGTATGTTAGAGATACATCTTATGCAGGTTTATATAATGTTAATGCATGATCGGAAATGTATGTTAGAGATACATCTCATGCAGGTTTATGTGATATGAATGCATGATTAGAAATGGTGAGATTGGGACCTTGTTTTGGACCCTAGTGTGTGGCTATGAATTATTAGTATGTGGGTTTGAGATTATGGTCTAATTTAGAGTTTAACTCTTTTAGTTCTACCTATTTACTCTTGCTCAAAGTAGTGCGTAAATTCTGTAAATTAGATTGCCCGTAGTTGAGGCACAAGTCTTCAACTATTCTTTCCTCAATTGCTTCAATCTGTCGCCCCCGTGCATTGGTTTGGCCCTTCAACCGGGTTCGGCTTGGGTCGGGTAGTGCCAGGGCGTGACACTATAGCTCTTAGTATATATTTGGAACCTAATACCAAACACAAATTATGAATGAAAAGATTTATTAAACTTAAGTCTCAAGCTACAGATAACTAAAAAAACATGAACACTATAAAAAGTTTAATGCATACTCATCCAATGAAAATTATAAAATATCAAGTACATGTTGCACATACATTTGACATATATGATAATGCATATTTCTACACTATATGATTAGAGTTTCGCTGATTTACCATAAAATTTAATAATTTCAAACACTATAAAGACCAAATTAATTGCAAAAGGCAAAAAATGATTATCTCCATCAAGTACTCCCATCATAAACCATCAATTCCCTACCTACAAAACAAAGAAAACATATCAACAACCATCAATTTTAAAAGTTTATGAGTAATAGCTTAAAGAAGTACATTTTAGAGGTAAATTGCACTCACATTAGAATTGCTAACAGAATTGCCTGCAGAAGCTTCCATAAGAGATCCATCATCCAATCCAATACTAGTAATAATTCCACCAAGACACACCACATCACTCAATTCAAGCTTTGATTCTGGAACATTGATTTAAAAATAATATATTAGAAACGTACTAAGGTATTTAGAATATAAATAATAATATTAACCATTTACCTTTAAGTTCATTTCTTATCCAATCTTGAGCACATATAAGTCCTTCTAGAGTAGATGGATGCATAGAAGATCGATATTGATCTAAAACACGACCTCCCGTACTAAATGCAGCTTCAGAAGCAACTGTAGTTACAGGTATAGCTAAAATATCTCGAGCCATTTTCACAACAATTGGATATTTAGTTTCATTATATGCCCACCATGATAGCACATCAAATGAATGCTTAGATGCACCCCTCACCTTAGGGTGAACTGCTTCATCTAAATATAATTCCATATCTAATTTCACATACTTACTTGATGAACTTTGCTCCACAAATTTGTCATATCCACAAACCACATAACTCCACCCACTAATTATTGAACTAGAGGCTGAACTTGATGAGTTTAATTCATTGTTTGCATTTTGGTTGAAATCACTAGTTTCATAACTTAAAGGTAGCATACAACCATAAGAATCACAAGAAAGATGGCCTTGATACTCATTATATAATTCAGTTAATCTTCTTCGAATATCACTGATTTTTTCATCAGCCTCAACACCATAAATAATTAGAAAATAATATTCAACCAACATCAACTTATGACGGGGATCCAATATTGATGCAATAGCCAAAGCGACACAAGTAATGCTCCAATATTTCTCAAATTTTACTAGCATTCTCCTTGCCATTAAAGAAACAAATAAAACACTACTATCACACCATTGTTTTAGCATCAAATGAATGTTACAAACCTCTTAAAAATAATGATTAGCTATAGTAAAAGCACCGCTAGACTACAATCTGGTCACATCATAAAATAACTTCAAACAACCACAAACAATTTTAGCATTAGACCACTCTTCTTTTGATGGTACACTTTATATAATTCATCTCTATCAGCCAGACAATTAAATGCATCTTTAAATTGCAATGTTGTTTCTAACATCAGGTATGTTAAATTCCATCTAGTGGGAACATCTAAAATCACCATCTTTTCAGGAGCCCGAACTTGACTACAAACTTCCATAAACTTTGATTGCCTTTGTGGGGAAGACTTGACATACTTTATGCTATCACGAATTTTAGTAATAATGTCTTTAATTTCCCCTATTCCATCTTGAACAATCAAATTCAAAATATGAGCACAACAACGCACATGAAAAATATCACCATCTAAAAGAAGATTTTCTTTAGGTGCAAATTTCCTTTTGAGTTCTCGAATGGCTACATCATTAGTAGAAGCATTATCAAGAACAATACAACAAATCTTTATATCTATATTCCAATTGCATCTCCTGAATGAGGTCCCTCAACTAGAGAAAAGTTTAAAATTCTTTTTTGAAAGTGCCACCTCTCATCAATGTAATGAACTGTCAATGACATATAGCCCTTGTTTTGTCCCGAGGTCCAAAAATCTGAAGTAAGACTCACACGACATTGAACCTTGTCTAAACAATCATACACCTTCTTTCTTAATTCTCCATAAATTTTCATGCAATCTTGTTTGATAGTGTTTTTGCTAATTATCTTAAACTGTGGCAGCAAAATTTTCAAAAATATCCTTAAACCAATATGATTAACAAAAATTGAAAAGGGATACTCATACAAAATTATTGCTCGAGCAAGGTCCTCACGACCTAAGTTTTGATCAAACTTAAAATTCTTTAAGTCGATAGTTCCATCATTCTTCACACCCCCAGGATTTATAAGCATTTGCTTCACATCAGGATTACTTGACAACTTTCTTTTATAATAAATGCATGCAGTAAGATGATAATTCAAATGAGTAGTCCCAGACCTAGATTTGGCACTATATGAAGATTTGCAATAATTACAAACTGTCTTCAACTCACCATCTTTAGTAACCCTCTCAAAATGATCCCAAACCTTAGAAGTAAGCTTTCTTTGTCTCTTAGAAGGTGGTTCAGATGAATTACCTATTTCTGGTTCATCAACAACATTGCTATTGCCACCTTCACCTAGATTGACACTTTCTGACATATTATTGCAAGCTGTAATCAAGGAAAAAAACATATGACTAATAAGTTTCATTAATAAATCCAATGTATTACTAGAAGCTAAAATAAACACTATAGATTATGCACATATGAATGGAACCATATAATATCAAAATGAACTAGCAACAACAAAAGACTCTTAGATAAAGAACAAAACTGACTACATGCTAGGTTAATTGCCATTTGTCAATATCTATATACATATGGTCCAAACTGAGCACATTTCAAAGTGAGAGAAAATAATTATTTTTTTGCAATCAAAAGAAGCAACAGGTCCAGAACAGACATGAATGGGCAGCAGAAATGAGTAAGAAGTCAACAACAATCTTCTCCCCCAACAACTAACACAATTAACCAAAAAAAAAACAAAGCACAAATTTTTTGTAGAAAACAAAGCTCTGGTTTCAATTTAAACCAACACTAATGCTAGCCGGAACCCGGTCATCCAACTTCTACACACCCACTAGCAACAATAACAAACAAATGACTACCGAGGAGGACCTAGCTCAAGTGCTCAGCATGCAAAGCTAGAACACGACCACCCACCAATCTCAGCCACCAGCCCACCGGTTTCAAAAAAACAATGAAGACATAGAAAGAGAGCGACTTTTGGGGGCCGAATAGATGATACCTGTTCCACGACAGAGATAGGCAAGAGATCAGCAGATTCAGCACTCAGCGGTTGGTCAATTGCTAGGAGAGACTAAGAGGAAGCCAGGTTAGTGGCCGGGAGAAAGGAGCAGGAGAAATAATGGAGAAGAAGCACTGCGCCAAGCCACCATTGCCCTATGCCCTGTTCACCATCCCCTGGTCTATGGCTAGTCGATCAAAAGAAAATAGTCAATGCCACTTATGATTTAGGGTTTGTTAGGTGGGTACTTACTTTTGGCATTCGAGTTGGGCTGGGCGGGTTACTGGGCTTGGGCATTTGGGCTGGATGGGTTATTGGGCTAGTGACTGGGGTAGTGGGTAAATTATAAGTATATATATAAATAATTAAACATAAGAATGATGATGGGTATTATATATATTAAATCGGGTAACGGGTATGGATAAGGGGTTACTCATACCCTACCCACATAATAAATGGGCGGGTAAAATTATCCACTTAGTTTACCCTTTACCCATTTATTAATTACCCTCCCACGAATTTCGGATCGGGCGAGTGGGTGAAGCGGGTAAATGGTTACCCATTGACAGACCTACTCTTATTTGATGGTCAAAATTTCTCATATTTTTAAAATAGGATGAGAGCCTCCTTACAAGTGCTTGATGGGAATGTCTGGAAAACATTTATTAAAGGACTATGACCAAAGACAAGGAAGGGAACTCAATTCTCAAAGATGAAACTAAGGGGCTATTTGGGTACTGAATCGTGAGAAGATTTAGTCGATTCAGTGTCGATTCAGCACTGAATTTTTAGAATCCTGTTTGTATGCAAAAGCTGCACTGAATTAAAAATTCAGTACTGTAGAGGTGATTCAGTCTCCTAATCACCATTTTAAAAATTACAGATTTTATATTTTTCAATGGTTATTGTTTATATCGATTTGAGCCTTGACAAATGTTCAATATAGGTAGGGCCCACTTTAAAAATTCAAAATTACCTGCCCTTGTGGGATCTTATTTGATAGAGCTTGAATTTAGAAGCATAATGGTATAAAGAACGTGCATTTCCGAGTTCGAGAGAGAAAGTTATGTTAATTTAAAATTTTAGAATTGGGTTTGACGTGACATCTGAATTTATTCTAACAAATTCTCTTGCCAAACGTAATTCAGTTTTGGTGGTGAATTTTTAAATTAATTCACTACTGAATTAATTCGCTACTGAATTAATTCGCTATTGAATTAATTCAGTACCCAAACGACCCCTAAATAGGATGAGAATGAGACCAAGTTTGCAAATCAAAATAGTAAAACCCTTAGTGCATTATTCAATGCCATGGGAAAATTACAACACAAGTTGATCTCTAATTGTATATCTACTAAGGTTGCATGAGAGAAATTGGTAAAATATAATGAGGGAACTGAGGCTATGAAGGTGTCTTGGCTACAAATGTTAACTCTAGAGTTTGAGAACATAATAATGAGTATAAAAGAGACAATTTTTAAATACTATGCTAAATTTTTGGACATAGTAAACACATGATTGACTAAAGAAATTTTTGAATACTTGTTGTGAGAAAGTGGTTAAGGTTCTTATCCATGAAATTCAAAATTCAGGTGGCTGCCATTAATGAATAAAAAATAATTAACACCTTAGACATTGAAGAGTTGGTTGGAAACCTTAGAATTTTTTAGATGAAAAAAGAGTCTTGTGACAACAAAAGGAGTTGTTTGAAAAGTCCAAGGGAAAACAGAATCCCCTAAAAACATCTAAAATAACTTCTAAGAAAAATAAATTATTAAACACCTTAGAAGAATATGAAGAGTTTGATGATGATGAAGAACTAATACTTTTATTAGTTAAGAACTTCAAGAAATTCTTGAAAACTTTGAACATTAGATTTGGCAATAAGAATTAAAATTCTGGGAAGAGATAAGGAGATAAGAGAGATGAGAGGCAAACTAAACAAGACAAGAAGAGTTTGAGATGCTTTGAATGTGGTAAGTTAGGTTACCATGCCTTTGATTGTCCTAACATGGATTCTAACAATTCGTCAAATGAAAAGGTTAAGTAATCAAAGGAGTTTGATTATAAGAAAAAGGGCAAGGTGCTTCAAACAATTTACTCTGATGAGATCTCTTCTGAAGAAGAAGAACTGTGCAGCTATACAACTTTTCATACAAGTGTGAAGGATGATGGTTCAGAAGAAGATTCTCATAAGTCCACTTCTCTTGAAGAGAACTTAGAATCTTAGGATGAGTTTGATGAGTAAGTAATTCCTCAAAAAATTCTTAGTCTTGACCTAGCAACCTTGAGAGAGTTGTGGAAGAAAGAGGATGAATTAATTTTGTCTTTTCAAGAAGCAAATAGGTTAGTAGAGTTGAATAACAAACTTGAAAGAGAGGTGCATAACCTTAAGAAAGACCTAAAAAGTGACAACGAGAAATCTAGTACTCTCAATATAGAACTTATGTCCTTTAAAGAGAAATTAGATGCTTTCATGAGTGGGAAGAACAAGTTGCTATACATAGCATTGGTCTAACCAACAAAATAGGCTTAGGTTTTAGGAATTGATTGACTACCCTTTTAGAAAACCTATTATCTTTGTGAAGGCAAAAAAGAGTGACAAAAACCCTAAGATAGTGAACTACCTACCTAGGCTAAGAGTGAAAGTAGGAAGGATAGGTTCTAGTATTATGGGTGTGTGTGCTATTTATCATACTGAGACCGATACTATAAGAGAGAATGTCCTAATAATTACCTTTTCAAACCTAGATCAAAGAAGAATGAGAAAAAACATACTACCTCTAAGTTACCCCATCAAGTGTCAAAAAAGAAGATAAAGAGAGTTTGGGTAAATAGGGTTGATCTTCAAGCTTGAGGGATTAATTAGGAAGATCAAGGAAGTCTACCTTAGGTTAACTTAGAATTAAATGGCTAGGTAAGACTAAGGAGTCTCAAATCTCTAAGTAAGATATTCTGATTTAAGTCCATGGTTTAATTCTTCTTATCATTTGGACATTCATATTTTTTATTTTTTTGTATTTTACTTTGTTTTTAAATTCATAGATTTTGAATTAAAAAAATAAACAAAATAGAATATGATAAAAAACACAAAAAATTAGGGTATCTTTTGCTTGGTTTAGCAATTTGCTTTGTTTTGGCTATTGATAAGTTCAGCTCTTGAGACATATTAAGATTAATTTTCTTTTAATTTAAAAAGCAACATGATTAGTGATCAAATATACCTTAACAAAAAGAATGATACCCCAAGGAGAATCAATTTGAGTTTCTTTTGCTTGATGTTGCAATTATCTTATTTAAAAAAATAAGCACATATCATGTTGAGACTCAAGTCACCTTTAAGTGTGATCATCAAGAGAAAATTCTTACACATAAATTGACTTAAGTGTTTGGATTTTAGTGGAGTCTAGGCGATCAAATTAGAAGATTTATTTAGAATTCAAAATAAAAATAAAATTCTATGTTATATAATTCAATGTTTATGAGTCTTATGTAATATAATATATCTTTAGATATTGGAATTGTCCTCATAAAGACAATGGGGAAGGGCTACCTACTTAGGCCGGCCTAGGCTATTATGTAGCTTCCATCTACTTGAAATCAAGAAGAATAAATGAAAAATAAAGAAAAAAAATGGAAAAAATGAAAAATGCAAGTAGAGAGGATTAAAAAAAAGCTAAGAGCTAGAAAAATGATTTGAGTCAAATATAATCACTTAGAAAAAGTCATGGGCATATTGATTATGAGTTGTTGATTGTTTTTATCTTTTTAAAAAAATCATGTACATAGATTCTAATTAAAGTGAGTTGAAAATTGTGAACTTAGGTCTTTACTAGGGTCTAAATAAATTTGTCTCAGTTTGGCTAAGAGTGATCTTGGAAGACTCAAGATTAAAAGAGACAAGAGTTGACTACATTTGTGCTGTTCTTTAAAAACTAATAAAAGAGGATTAATGTGTAAAAAAAAAAGAGAATAAAATTGACAATCACATACCAATCGAGTTAACTAATCTAAGGTATGGTATTAATGAATATAATCTATGGATGCACTTAGGTTAAAGGAAAATTAATTAAATCATTGTCAAAATGTGATCAACTTTGCTTATTTTTATTCGTTGATTTTTAAGTTCAGTTCTAGATGTCAAATTTTTTTATTTTGGTGGGAAGTGTCTTGAAATATTTTTAGGAGTTTATTGAAATTTTATATTTGAAAAAAAAACTTGGATTTATTTAAAGACCCTTTGATTTTTTGCATCGAAGCACTGTTTTAGATTTGAACAAAGCTCATTTCAAGTCTATTTAATTCCAAACTCTACCAAAGAGTTCCCAAAGGCAAATAGAGGTGATTTGAGGAAGTTTTGCACACTTCTATATCAGATTTCCGCTTCGATTTCAAGATTTTCTCCATGATCATGGTGAATACCGAACCAATTTTTTTTATTTGTAGTAGATTTTCAACTGATTTCAATGAGTTTTGAAATGATATGATTGTTAGCAATAGTTAGATCTACCTTATTCTTAAATGTCATGTGAGTTGTATGCCGAGAGCTCCACAGCAGGAGGTTTCATTGCTTGCTCACCCTATGACACTTGATTTTGCTTGCTACAAGTCATAGATCAGTATAAGATTTGGCGTTCTAGGAAGGAGAGAGTTGATCAGACAATGACACAAATTCTATATCTCCAAACACAGTTTGAGAATGAGTTAGTGTAAGACTTCAACGGAGGTCTGGAACATAGAATCGGGATTATAAATTCTTATAAAAATCAGGAGCGACAGAGTCTAAGTGTGAGAGCCGTAACCTTCCTCTACGCACTATGGAGATTAAGTGCTCTGTTGCGTGTAGGTGGAAACAAACTTAATTTTAATCTTATTTTGGATCAGGCCAACATTGTGGTGTCATTGGTTGCCTACTTATGTATTAGATAACATCTAGATGTTATTCCAATACGATCAGATTTGAACATAGTTCTGCCTAACGGCTAATACATGCATCAAGCAGTCCAAAATCATATACATCAAAATACATATATCCAAATATTTAATCAATGTCATACGGAAATCATCGGAGTCAAACGGAAGCTAACAAATCAGCGAGAATACACATCACGCTCTATCATAGAGCGTAGAAAAATACATCAGAGCAGATAGGATTATATCAGATCACATCAGATGTCATCTGACCATATCAAATTATATTAGATCAGATCGGAGCATATCAGATCAAAACATAGCATATCAGAGCTTGTCACATCATATTAGATCAAAGCATATAAAAAAACATCATAAGCATATCATATATCTTAATTAGCACATGCATTCATATAATCATATATTAAATTAGAAGATCATATACCCCCCTATAATTCCAGAAGTAGCGGCGTTCAAAGTTACTCCTTCGTTTAGGGCATCCTCCTCTTCACGTCCAGAGACGGAGGGTAGAGCCACTTCTTGCTCCAAAACATTTCTCTCATTGTGCCCAAAGGCAACAGATAGACATTCCCTTTTTCCTAGGTTTTTCTAACTCTTTACGCCCATAAGTAGCGGATAAAATCTTCCCTTACACGGAGACACTTCTCACTTTTCGTGCCCTTAGGTGGTTGACAGAGCATCTCCTTACCCGGGGATGCTTCTCATATTTTGCTTCCATAGGTGGCAGACATAGACTCCCCTTATTCGGGGACACCTCATATTCTATGCCCATAGGAGGTGGATAGAACCTTCTCTTAACCCGGGACGCCATCTCACAGTGCATGGCCCATTGGTGAAGGATAGAGCATCCCCTTATTCTGGGACACTTCTCTCGATGCAGGCGGGAGCCTCCTCTTACTCCGGGCCACTTTTCTCGATTTCAACCTAAGGGCATCAAGCAGAGTCTCCTAATGCCCTGGGCCATTTCCCCTCTCTAGAGTTACCAACATGAGGAGTGGACACTTTTATAGCGTAGAACACGCTCAAATTAGCTAAGAATGCCTCTTGAACATATGAAACTTACTCAAAATGAGCCAGAAAACTCCCTTGGAAGATCACACAGAGTTTCGCATTTATAGTGAAAAACTCGCGAGCCATTAGAGTGATGCTTGCACATGCACTTGCCTCACGTCACAGCCTGTGTGTCACAAGGGCCCTGTGCAGAGCAGTGCGGTGCAGCTCTTATGTTGCGGCTCGCGTAGCACGGCTCAAGCCACTGGCATTATCGATGATGGTAGCTATTTCGTCCTTTTCTCATTTTTTATTAATATTTTAAGCAAATATTATTCCAACTTCAACACGCAATATCTTCTTACTCCAAGTTGGAATTGGGCATTCTTGGTAGTGATGGACTCATATCAATGAGCTCTTCAAAACTAGACCATGCATGAGTAGGTTATCCCACACTTTCCAAGTGGGTCCTGCCCATGTGGTGTGCTTCCCAAGGTTATAACTTTTGCTACTGGCCTCTATTTCGTGTATTTTTTAATTCGTTATGCTCATTACTTCAAGATATACCTATATACGGGATTTTATCTTATAAACCCCCTAAAACGGATCCAAAATTACATAATTACCCCTAATGCCTTGGGTTTGATGTAATAAAAAAATATGGTGTCATAGTTAGATCTGCCTAGCATCGTTTTTGGATGCATATGACATTCCTCCATGACCACACACATGAGATGTTACCTTCCTGTACATCATGTGTAGGATTTTCATAGTGGTACATGTCAGGATTCTAAGAGTAGAGCCTACATTAGTTACTATGGGACCAATTGATATTATAGTGGTTAGTCGGATGCTTTCTCACCACTAGGGTGATGTACATGAGCCATAGAGAGCAGCATATTCAGCAGTAGAGGCACTAACACCAAGTTTAGAGCTTTTTATGATGTTGTGATGCAAACATTTATAGACATCAGTCGTATGCTCAGAGCCTAACTCCCACATGCAGATATTGAGGGAGAGTAAAGTGATGATGATGATGATGTTGCTGACTAATTTAGATATATTTTGTATCACTTTTCATGTATTCCTTGTTCAAATTTGTTTCAGTTTAGTTATGTTTCATTATGACTTTGAGATATAGTTCGAAACTGATGTTATGATGGAATATGTGACAGACATGGTGATGTGATGATTTTTATATATATTTCCATGCCTTTTGGTGATAATGATAATTTGATTATGCTTTAAAGAAGATTTTTTGTTAATTATTACTTTAACTTTTTGTCTATTTATA
The DNA here is from genome assembly GCA_035235625.1 of Saururus chinensis. Taxonomy (NCBI): domain Eukaryota; kingdom Viridiplantae; phylum Streptophyta; class Magnoliopsida; order Piperales; family Saururaceae; genus Saururus; species Saururus chinensis. Next base: position 36,775,385 of record CP141144.1, on the reverse strand, counting down.
TCAAAAAGGGGGAGAAGTGATTAATGAAAATCAAAATGCTTATCTTTACTTAATTGAACAATACTATGCAAATCAATTTAATTTTAAGTGTGCCGAATAAGTACAGGGTTATACTAGGCTTTCCAAGCTCAATTCCAAATGAGTCTATGTTAAGTCTTTGAGTGTCAAGTTATTTTGTCAAAGTCAATGTATTATGTCAAGAGTTGTAATTTTATTTTAATTTTCAAATGTGTAGTGTTTTGACAAGAAATAACCAAGGGGGAGATTGTAAAAATATATGAGTCATATGTCAAGTTTATTGATTGATTTCTATGTTAAAATTATGTCTAGAAACCTTGGCATCTACTTAGTCTTAAAATTTGATTAGAGTTTGTTGTGGTCAAGTTAGATTTGGAATTGAAAAACTTGAAAAATAGGAGCAAACAAGTTCTTATGGATCAAGACAAAAGACTAAAGATCGATTGCTTGCATGACTATTTACCTTAATTAAGCTATTCTGAATTCAATTTCTTTCCTTGTTGAAGTCAAAGACCTAAATCAATTTGGAGAGCTATATAAGGGATAAGAAATCACAAATTTTGAGAGAGAAAACTTAAAGGAGATTAGAGAAGAAGAGTTTATACATTTTGCATATTATTTTCCTTGAAGAATTCACATGAAGCCTTAAGTTGAAGATCAACGGTGAATTTATGAAGCTATTCCACAACTTAGAAGAGACACAAATTTCAAAGAAGAGTTGTAACATATCTACAATGGGAGGTTGAATATTCCAAGAGGCCAAAGTCAATACAACAAAAGGAGCTTATTGAAGGCTAGAAGAAGATAAAGACAAAGCAAGGAGGAAGAAGTTTAAAGTGCTTGAGGGAGAAGACTTGGAGGCCAGTTAGTGTTTGCTTGTGTCAATGTAATGTCTTGCTTGCTATTGTGCATTGATTTGGTTCCTTGTTGAAATTGCCATGGTTTTTTACCCATGTTAAGGTTTTCCACATAAAATTTATGTGTGTTCATGTGTGTATTGAATGCTTATGGTTTGATTGATTGATACATCGAGAGTGCACTTAGAAAGTACTTTGAGTTTTTCTACTGTATAAATATTTTTTGTGTAAAGGGGCTAGAACTCGTAGTTTTTATCTGTGTTAGATAATTGGAATAGGAGCAATCTAGTGTTCCACTTTACATTTCAAGACGGATATTAAACTCTCAATATGCACTATGCACTCTAAATCATTTATGAACATCACTACTTATGTTTAGACACACTTATGCTTGCATGACCATATTATCCACGTATGAACCATGCCTCATGTATGATAGGGTTGTTTATTGGTATGAATACTTATGCATGCAAATACTTGGCATTATTCAGGTATGACCCATGTTATATATATCATAAAAATAATTTTTTAAACCAAGTTTAACTATGATTAACTATAGTATTCCATAATTTTCTAGATTAGCCATATCGGGGATTTGAATGAATTGGTTTTCCATTAAAAAAGGTGGGGTTTTTTGTCTGAAAGGACAAGGTTTTACATCCGCAAGGATGGGTTCCTCCCCAGGTTGAGAAGAGAGGAATTCTACAATGAGAAAACTAGGTGAGACTTATAGAGTGAGCTCCATGCTGGTTTATCTAGTGCATTTCTGGTTTATAGGATTCACCAACTGCATTTGGTATCTTTGGCTTATGAATGCCAAGTAAGCAAATATTAAGTATCTTTGGGTATCGGAATTTCTCTATCGATGATTTGTGATTTATTATGATGCTCATTACACAAGTTTTGTGTAGGCATTATGATGGTTATTTACACAGGTAGTGTATAGATCATTACACTTGATTATGCAGGTTGTGCATGGAGTGACACTTAAATGCACAGGTGGTGTGTGAGTGGATTATGATACATAATTGAGACATTTTACACATTTTTCTTATGGATTATGATGCAAGAATGAGATATTTGCATAATTCATATGTGTAAGGGATTTGACATGCTCTTGTGTTATTAATACCTATTTTGCATAAGGTTTATATTATGCCTCTTAATGATTATATTTTTGGTGTTAATGAAACCTCTATATTTTCAAACCCTTACTTAGCTAAGTTCTCCCTATTAGCCTTGTTTTGTTTTGGGGTATCCCTCTGGGATCCTTTATGTGGTTGTACCATGCAGTTGCTCATGATGATTTGTTTTGCGAGCATAGAGGAAATAATTAGGTGCACATAGAGTGGGGAAAAGTTCACATGTTTTTGGATAGAGTTTAGTATGTTTTTTATGTAATTTTGTGACATAACTATGTCACTAAACTATATTATGGGAGAACCTTATTTTGATGACATATACTTGTTTATTGTCCTTTTGAGGCTTGAAACTCCATTATGTTTTGGTGATTGTAAACAATTAATAGACTTTATTTAATTTCTTTTATCTTCTAGTAATTGTGTTTGCACAAAGTGAATGTTGTGTACTTCGATTTAGCCCGGGTTTGGGTTAGAACTGATCTCATCACACCCTTGTCATTCTCTCTTGTGAGGTTCAGGTCAAGGGGGCATGGTGGGGGCATGACAACTTAACCTGAGTATGAGTGTATACCTATGAGCGAATGAGTCATAAACACTTTCTCACCAAGCACTAAGCAAAGGGTAGGGGCTAGTGGTGACTTATTTAAGAAAACTACGATGCAAAAAATATGCTTTTAATTGGAGGGGAAAGAAGTTGAGTGGGTAAACGATTAAAAGAGCCCTCCAAGTTGCCTAAACATCCCGTCTCTCTTAAACTAGGAAGGGGATTGACCTAAATCAGGAAAACACAGTGGTGATTGGATTGAGAAGGACTCAAAGTGGAATCCTAGCCAAAGTAGTAGACCTCCCTATATGGAGACTCCCCTCTCCTCTCTTTCCCCACTTGCCAACCTCTCTCTCTCTCCCTATCTCCTATTTTGGACAACCCTTCTCTCTTCTCTCTTCCCTTTTCTCTTTCTAGCTGCCCATATTTCTCCCTCTTTCCCTTGATTCCTTGGTTTTTAAGCCCCAAGTCCACCATTAAAGACCATGGTAAAGAATGAGGTTATCTACCATAGCCTAGAAGGGATAAATGCTTTATTGGGAGGAGTTTTCATCATCAAAGAGGTAGAAGCTACTTGCATACCCCAATTATGTGTTAAATCTAGGATGTTTGCATGCTTTCATATTTCTTGAATTGATTCATGGGTGATTAATTAGAATTAATGTTGAAAAAACACATGGGGCATATGTGTTGCAAATTGGTAGATTTTGATGAACAAAACACCATGTACACTATTGGTCTTAAGATTTGATTATATTAGTGTTGTGATTGAGTCACTTTTGGAATTGAAGGACTTGAAAAACATGAGCACACATGTTCTAAGGTTTTAAGAATGAAGACTGTTCTAAGTGTCAAACTTCAAATGAATATTTTCACATACTCATGTGCACAAATCACTTAGAATTTGATTGAAATAAACTAAGGGAGTCATTTTGGGAGTTTGGGGAAACAGAAGGTGAAAAATTACAAAACATTTCATCATAGATTAATTGGTTTTGAACACATTGATGAATATATCGATCCTTAAATGGCTCAGTTTTGAGATTTTGTAACCGAGGAATAGAACCATCAATTGCTTGAGAGAAAGATTGATTTCTCTGAGTTTCATTCAAATAGAAAAGTTGAATGATTGATTCCCATAGGAAATAATTAATCATTTAATGAAATAATTACCTAGTTTAGGGTTTCATAATAGTGTTCTTTCCAACTTTGGTTCTTTTAACTCTTGCCATTTTGTGACTCTATAAAAGGTCTAGGCAAGGATGAAATTGAAGAGAGGAAAATCAATTTTTTAGGAGGAAAAGTTAGACCTTTGAGAGCCAAGTATTGTCCTCACTCACGAAAGATTTGTGAGAAAATTCTTAAGGGTGAGAGATCTTTGATTCACATGAATTAAAAAAGATAGATTGCACAACACACCACACCCAATTAGAGGACTTGCTGAGGAGTTATTTATCAAGGAGTAATTGAAGAAGCTCAAAGGGAGATTAACAACCAAAGAAGAAGTCTTTGATTGAGCATGTAAAAGATGATGAAGGTGGAACCTGGAAAGGGAAAACTTTTAAGGGTTCGAGGGAGAAGAAAATTGAAGGCCAACAAAGGAGGACTGAATAAAAAAAGGGCTTTTCATTTGTGTTGAGTCAAGGTTGGTTGTTCTAGGTCTTGTAAGATCTTTTTGACTAGTGCATTGATTTAGTTAGGTTGGCTAGACATGATTCTTTACCCAAGTTGGGTTTTCCAATGTAAATCGTTGTGTGATGCTTACATGATTTTATAGCTGATTGATTGATAAATTCATATGAATTAATCTCATAAAACTTATTTTTGTTTCTATTATATAAAATTCCCGCACAAAAAGTGGTCATATCTAATAATTCTTACTTTGATTTAAGTACTAGTTATAAGAATAATGTGGTGATCCATTAATTATTGAATGAATTTTAATACTCTCACATGTTTTAGGATTTTATACTATAGTAAAAGCCATGATTTCTTAAGTATATGTTTGTTCTCATGGTGCTAGGGTAGTGTTTAATTCAAATACAATGATAATTATGGTGGTTTGTGATCAATATATGTGGCAAATACAAATCAGCTCAAGATGCAACAAGGACTTCCAAAAACTCTAAAGTGTTTTACAGTAGGTTCATTACCTCTCTATAAGTCATAATGCATTTGCCCTATGCCAAGACTCAAACTCTATTAAGGGTATATGTAGCATTGTTAACAGCTTCAGCCCAAAAGTGTTTAACTAAGTTCTTCTCATTTAGCATCACCTTAGCCATTTCCAAAATAGTATAATTCTTCCTTTCAAGAATTTCATTTTCATGTGGGGTTTTAGAGACTGAAAACTCATGGTGAATTCCAATTTTTTTACAAAACTCTTTAAAACTTAAAGTCTATAAATTCACCTACTTTGTCACTTCTAATGGTTTTGATGTTTTTAACACTCTTATTTTGTATGGTAAGAGCAATGGTTTTTAATGTTTTAAAAGAATCTGACTTTTCTCTAAGGAAATGTACCGAAGTGAATCTTGATAGTTCATCTACCATCATTAAGATATACTTTTTATCACCGAAACTAGTTGTTTGCATTAGTCCCATTAGGTCCATATGTATTAATTCTAAGGGTCTATCAGTTCTTATATGTTTCAACTTTTTATGATGAGATTTTAATTATTTACCCTTTTGTTAAGCACTATATATAATGTTTTTCAGGGGTTTTCAAAATTAGAGAAACTCTAATGATCTTATTCTTTGTTATTTTTGTTATGTCTCTAAAGTTAACATGTCCTAACCTGTGATACCACAAAAAAATATTATTAAGAAAGGACAAGTTTGCAAAGTAAACAAGATCAAACAAATAACAATTACCATGAGCTCTCAAATCTTTAACACAAGTAATTCCAGATTTATCAATGATAAAGTATGTTTTCTTAGTAAACTTCACAATAAACTCAAAATCATAAATTTAATTAATGCTTAAAAGATTAGCTTTGAAATCACTTACATACAAAGCATGATCAAAATCAGGCAATTCAAAAACTCTTAGTATGTCAATCACATCTATCTTAATGGTACTCCTAACTCTAAAGGTAATTTTGTTATCATATTTCTCTACCAAGTTAATGAACCTGATTTGTTATTAGTTATGTCTATTAAAGAACCACTATCTAGGTACCACATATTAGAATGTTGGGTTTTCATTGCAGTGTGCACTACATTGCATTTTTCATCCCATTTTTGCAAATTATTTTTTCTTTCACAAACTCTTGAAGATCACTTAAGTTCTTATCATGTTTTTCTTTCCTAAGTGTTTTTGCATTCACCCGTTCCTTCTTTTGATAACCATTATGAGCATTAAACTTTTGAGAGTTTCTTAGTAAATCATGTATGTGAGCCCTATGTCTAAGATTTTAAACCTTTGTACTAAGATCCCTCAAGTTTCTACCGATTAATATGGTTTGTCTAAGCAGGTCAATTTTAACATCTTCTCTTGCCATAATAGTGCCTCCTAAGGAATTAGATTTCTTATGTTTTAACATACCCTAGACCATTTTAATCACTTCTAAATTGTCCAAAAAGTATTTTATTAAGGTTTTCCTTACCTTTAACAAATTCATTCAATTTTGCATTAAAAATCTTCAATTCATCTTCCAATGTTTCAAAATTTTCAAGCAATTCATGGTTTTTGTCATCACACAAAGATTTATCATGCACAAGTTGAGAATTTTCATGTTCTATAGCACAAAATTTTTCTTTAAGCACTTTTGATTCATCGAAAACATGATTATTCATAGCCACAACAAAATTTGAATTAAATAGAGACAAGCGAATGATGTTTTTGAATACATGGTAACCAAAAACACAATCAAACCATAAAAATATTCAAATAACCTTAGCTACTACTTGTTGGTTTGTGAACAATGTGTGTGGCAAATACAAACCGAGAAAAATAAAGTGCCTCCAACTCATGTTTGAGTTACAAGATTTATCTTCCCCTTTAAAAATAAAATAAACTCAGATTTTGTTCTAATTAATATGCACAATTCCTATGTGTTCTAATGAAACAACCAAATCACCAAGCAAATATATGAGAATTTTTATGTGAAAACCCAACTAGGAAAAAACCATGGGACACTATGTCATGATCAACTATGTATACAAGGAACAAAGGCTCATTTTTCTTCACACAGTTGGTTCTTCACACCACTCTAATTCTGAATCAACCAATCCTTGGTTGTTTACGGACATCAACTTGATGTTCTCTCCTCTTTGTGCTCTTTGATAAATCTAGATCTTTCATCTCCTCTTTTGAAATGTATCTTATTTCTCCTTGATCTTCTAGCAAGAATCTTCAACAAAACATTATGTCACGCATGTGTTTTGGTGAATTAATCTCACCTTTAATCATTCTTTGGATTAAGATAGACAAAACTCATAACTAGAAGACTAATTCTCTCTAAAAACCATTAGAGTAACTCCACACAAGTTCTCTATGTTTTTTAAGCCTTCTCTCTTACTCTTCTTATGTTCCTAGCCCTTTTTATAGACTCCCCAAGCCACAAAAAGAATGTGTCTTCAACTAAAAATCTAAATCAACCTAGAAAGGTCTAATTTGGGCAATTATGTGTCACATTTATCGATTGTTCCATGGGGCGATCAATCAGTTCTCTGTTATCTTCTTTCGATTTCACACATCGATCAATTGAGTTCACAAAGTGATTGATCGATCTTGTCACAGTTAAATTTTCGGTGTAAGTTTTCATCCTGCCATTTGATGAAATATTCCAACGATTGACCAGTCAATAATTTTTTAGAGAACCCTGCTACAGTCATGGCCAATTGATTAGGGCTATCAAGCATTCGATTTCTCTGAACAAAAATTGACTTTTTCATTTAAAATGTCTCCATCTCTCACAATTCTTTCTTCTAAGGTATCTTTTACCTTAAAGTGTGTGAATGTGATATATGTGCATTTTTTTACATGATGAAACACATATTTGAGTCTTCTTTTAGCTTTATCTTCATAATATGACCTTCTGATATAAACTTACTCAAAAATTTACAGATTCATGGCATTGTTTTGATAACAAAAAATAAGCCTATACAAACCCGAAGGACACTTATCTTCTTACAAATAATTGCTGAAACTTGATGTCGTATGGTTTGATTATGAGTTTCAAAAGGTTGTGTTAATGGAGGAAGTCACTAGGCATTAGATTAAGTAGATTAATGCGTAATGGTTTAGCTTCGGTTAAATCTATGTGCTCAGAAAAGCTGGAATTTTTTGGGTCCTTATTGTGCTTTTCATAGAAACTCCAAGGACACCCTATGCTACGTTTTGGTAAAATTTTAGTGCTTTCTAATAAGATTTAATGGGTGAATCACTGATTTTTTCTGATCTTAGTCTTTTTCCAGATGTTAGCAACCCAACTTTTAAGTAAGGTTTTAGGATTTTTCCTTTGTACAATGGCCTTAGAAAAATTAATAGGGACTTAGAATTGTGTCTAATTTCAGTCCATATATTTGGGATTTTACCTATTAATATCAATTTATTAGGTTTTCTATAGTCCACATTGTTTAGAATTCTCATTTCAGTACTTTGTGTTTCGGGATTTTTTTTATGTCAATTCAAGTCTGATTGCTCCCAAATTTCTTGTGGGAAGTATTTGGAGTACTCTATCTAAAATAAAAATCACTACCCAATTCTGAGTCTTTAGCACTAATTTGTGTTCTTTATGATTCAATTATTTAGGGAATTCTGCACTTCCCAGTATTTTCCAAAAGTCTGAATTAAATAGTTTTTAAAATTAGATAACCCCTAGAATAAATTTTGAATCCTATGCTCCCTAAACCTATTGTTGTCTAAATTTTATTGATATCAGATCTCTATAGTATTTTTCCTAAAAATCAAAATTCAGATTAGTGTCAAAAATAGCGTTTGTAACAAATGGTGCTAAGGCGGGTAAATTGTCCATACCTTTAACCTGGTTAAATCAAAACATGTATCGCTCCATTTCAGCATCTTTTAAAATTTATTTTCATATGATGAGGGTATGTTAACAATGTTTGGGAATGAAACACATATGCGAAGGGTAGTTCAATAATAGGAAATAGCATGTGACTATATGACTTTCCAAGGGTACATAATGTAAATTTGCATGTTGAATTAGGTCATTATATTTAGGTGCATAAGATATGAATGATGTATGATGATGCATGCTGATGTGGTGTTTATATGATGATTATTCTAAGCATGAGATTTTGCCTATCCATATGCTTATGATTGTGTAAGCATTAAGTCATAATGCATATACTATAAACATGGGATAAGTTAATGGGTAATAGCAAACATCTTGAACAAGTAACATGGGTACACTTTTTGTTTGATGTTTGTAATGGTTACCATTTTGAGATTATTTGGGAGTTACTTGGCAAGTATTCTACTAACATTAGTAAACCACGGGGTGGGAATATGTTACTTAGGCTGTGCAACAAGATAATAAATTGAAAATAATTTTGTGTCATGCACAACCTAAAAATGAGCAAAATAGTCCAAGTGAGCTCCTAAATACTTTTTGGAGGCATGAATTTTTAACTTTCAGGACTGTTGTTGATAGCAAATGGGCCGTTCATGTACAAACACTTGATTTAGGGGTTCTAGGTAAGTGGAAATATCTATGGTTTATTTTTTTGTAATCGTTGTGTGATTACTTGAAAAGGCTAGAGGACGGAATGTCTTCAGGTCTAATGTTATTGTTTACCCTAATCAAGACATGTTGTCTTGTTAGTTTAACTCATAATTATATGCATTTATCTAAAAATAATAATTTTGTTGGTTCATGGGAAAAATGACAAAGATATATTTGATATGTTATGCATGAGTTTTGTTATGATTGTATGTCATGAGGTTAAGTTATAACATATGCATAGCATGACATGACATATTGTATGACCACTTAACTGAAGGTTGTAAATGAATTGCATGCATGTTGGTATGACACATGTAGTTGCATGTGCATGGCTTAGGTTGCATGTTTCTCATCATCTAGTGTTGATGTAAGCAAACCTAATGAGCTTTAGCTTGTACATGGTTCTCCACTAGGCATATTTTGTATTTACAGGTATGCAAAGAATCAATAGAAGATAAATGTGAAAATTTATCATTGCTCAATGGTCATGTGCTTCAAACTTAAGCTGCAATCCCTTGGAATTAATTGTTTTATGTGTAATAATTTTGTAAAATTTATTTTGTTGTATTTTTAAAATATTTGGGGAGTTGGGTTGTGACACTGAGGGTAATTAAAGTCGTCGCCCTTCTCTTGGGGGGTTGAACTCGAGAAAAATACTGATCATGTAATTAATACATATATATGTATCTATAAAGTATTTTATAGATAATATATATATAGAGAGAGAGAGAGAGAGAAATGATACACTATATCCATGAGCTAGGTGAACCGAACAAATCTTGGCTGCCTGATTCCTATTTAAGGATTGATTAAAGCACCCAAAAAGAATTAGACAGTCAGGATTCGTACAGCTCACTTGACTCACGGATATAGAGGCTCACTATATAATTTTTTTTCTCTCTCTCTATAGAGAGAGGTGGTAGTACCAAGAAACTTGAGAAACTCTTTCATAGGTTGAGTTTTTTTAGAGGGTCATTTTTGTGGGCCACCCTCAAATGGGGGTATATTATGGGACAAAGGGGGATGTGTAGAAAATGATGTGGAAATGAGATTAGTACACTTCAAGCAAATTTTGATAGGTGGGACCTACTCTCATCAAGGCCGGTCAATGTTTCAAGCCCACATCAATTGCTTAAATTGACATGGTTAAATAAATGAGCCCCACATATTGAAATAACCCCAAATTTAGTAGACTTACATATTCAAAGAAGATCTTTAAATCCTAATTAGTTCCACACCTATCTTACAACTCTAAAGATTTAATTTATAAAATGTAATCTCAACTGTTGATTTGATGGTGAGATTGCAAGCCTAAAATTTATGGCCCCCTATTTTTTTATGATGCTCTTTTTATTTTCTTTGGTCCCACCCTTAATAAAATCTTGGTAAAATCTATATTTTGAAAATCAACCTAGTAAACTCTTTTATCAAATTGACTTAAGCTTACCTATATATATATATATATATACTATGTGTGTGTGTGTGCTTGTGCCGCATGTGTGAGTATCCATGTATTGTTTAGTAATGGACGTTGGTTTTTCACCACTAAACAAATTTGAATTTCACACTGAAATCATCATTCCATTAGAAAGTCCACTCAAGAAATGATTTCTACCCAAAGAAGATCATCCCCGACAATTGTAGCAGTGCTCAATGAGGACTTTGCACAAGGCAAGTACAAGAGAAGAAGAGGGAGAAGGAAGAGGGTCCTTTTTATTTTTGTTAAGTTAGAGTAATGAAAGAATCCATGGGGGATAAGGGGGATGTAGTAGGGGTGTTAATGAGACGAGTGTCAATGAGCTTTAGACTGTGCGGGCTTGAGCTATAAATTTTAATTTCGAGCTCAGTTCGAGTTGAGCTACTTTACCTTGTGATCATTGCTTAGTTTTGTAATTGGTGACCCAAAGGTTTTATGAGAAAAGTCACTAATACAAACATTGTTAGACAATGGTCCAATATGTTAGGATTAGAAAACTAAATAACTAGTCTTAGTTGATTTTGATTTCCTAATTTAAACTATTAATACAAGACAGAGGAGTAAAGTTTCATAAAAAAAGTGGTTTTAGAACTAATGAGACATTATATATTTCCTCTAACAAAAGGCCATCATGTAGTACATGAAAAAAGTAAGCATGATATATTTTATGGAAGGAGTTAAAACTTAGGAGACATGAAAGTTATATATAATGTGTAATATATGCATGTATATATTTAAAAAATAATATACATGATGTGAGTTTAAGTTTTTATCAAAGTTTTGAGCCAAATTGAGTTGAACATAGGTAATTTTGAACTTGGCTTAACTAACTTTGAGTCCGAGTTCAAATACAAGTTGAGCTTACTCAAATGTGAGTTCGAGCTTGCTTTAACACCCATATAGTGGACTAATAAAAACCTCCCAAATTTTTTCCTTGAAACAGGGCACATAGGGGATTGTTGGGGTCCCAATAGCCATGCTCTTCAGTATTTGGCAATCCGATCTCTATTAGAGGCTAGTTCAGCCTTTTAGCATTTTGTTCAAAATCATTGTTCTAATATAGAGTTCTTCCTCTTTCAAGTCCTAGTTTGCATTATTCCATCACCAAGTATTTTTAGATACATCAAGTTTGCTTCATCTTTTAGTACATCCCCTGATATGTTACCTGGTTATCTCTAGATATAGACTCAATCCAACATCATCTAACGCGGTTATAAGCTTATAGCAGCACATTAAGTTTTGGAGTTGCTAAAAAGAAGTGTATTTCCTCTTCCCACTATTTGTGAGTGACTACCAAATTTTCTTCTTTGGCAGTGAGATAAATTGAAGAATCGTCCAGTGATAGTCCAGCCATGGGAACAATTTCGCTTGCGCTACTTTCAGTCCTCCAACTGCCTATTGGTGAACTACCACGAATAACAGGTTCCTTCCCTTCTATCATCATCACAACAGCTGACATCTTTGGTCTTAAAACAGGAGATGGATTTGTGCATAGGATAGCCAAAGCCAGTATCCTCATGGCTTCTTCTGGTAAGAATTCTGACCCGAGTCTTGGGTAATGAGTTGTAGGAGATTTCCCTCATGAAGGATGTGTGCCTGCCATTGAAAAAAGGAATGTTAATCAGAAGCTTACATAGTAAATTTAATGACGTGCAGACTTGAAGGTGAATCCTGCTTATTTACCCACTCAAGAAGATGAACAGATTCCTTCTCAGGAATAAATTTAGCACTTCTCTTTCCACTCACAATCTCCAAAAGTACAATCCCAAAGCTATACACATCTGCTATTTCAGTCAAGTGACCTTTCATTGCATACTCTGGGGCTATGTATCCTCTGTAAAGCAAAAATCCATTTCATTTGTGTTAATGAACTCTATCCTCTGCAGCTATTTAACAAACTCACGTGGCAATTTTACTATGAATCAGATAAAAAAAAGAAAAAAAATCTTGAATAATAAAGATATTGCTGCAGTTATTGAGAAAACGGAGAATAGAATTGAAGGGCTCACACTGTTCCAGCTATCCGGGTGCTGATGTGAGTCTTCTCAAGGTCGTCTACTTTAGCGAGACCAAAGTCTGATATTTTCGCATTGAGATCTTTATCCAACAGAATGTTAGTTGCTAGTTGCTTTAATATCTCTATGAACAATTTTAAGCATAGTTTCTTCATGAAGGTATGCCAAACCTCTGGTTATCCCCACACAAATACCTCATCTTGTTGGCCAGTCAAGATGCCACCGCTCCTCTTCATTACCTAGAGATTCCGAATTTTTCTCAAACATATCACCCAAAAATTCACAAATCAACATTGATAAATACTAAATCTTAGCTAATATTTGAATAGGAAGCTATTAATTGAATAAAGTATGAACAGAGATAGGAAAGTAATGTGCTTGCCAAACAATACACGAAAAAGTATTATTTTCCAGGTACTCATATATAACCATCAACTGCCCTCCATCCACATAGCATCCATAAAGCCTCACAAGGTTAGGGTGTTGCAGTGCAGATATCGTGCCTATCTCATTTATGAACTTGTGGTTGCCTTGCTTTGACTTTGAAGAGAGTTGCTTAACGGCTATTACTGTGCTATCTGTTAGTGTACCCTAGGATCATGAGAAGAATATTGCTCATCAATTATATGCTATGCTAAGAATGCAGGATTTGAAATAAGTATATTAAGGAGAACTTAGGGGCAACACCTTTAGGGGAGAAGCATAGGGACTGTAGATTGCACTGGTAGGGGCATATACAATGAATGAACCTCTAAGAAGGTTGGAGGACATGCAAGTAGAATAGGCGAGAAGAGGGAGAGGTAGACTGAAGAGCACTTAGATAGACTTAATAACACAGGATATGGTTAGACTGTCTATTACAAAAGAGCTGGCACAAAACAGGTTGTAGTGGAGGTGTAAGATTCAACTTCAAATATTTAGGAAAAGGTGCTTCTTAATTATGATTAAGATTATAAAAAAATACAAAAGAATAACTACAGCTGCAAAGAACCACAACCAAACAATAAACAAAGAGTTAAATTTGTAGTAGTTCACTTTATAAACTGACCCAAACCCTCCTTCACCTATCTTATTGTGAGCACTAAAATTGTTGGCGGCGGCTTTAATATGTCTCAAAGTGAAGTAGCCTACGCTCCGCTCTTTGCATATGAACTCTGCTCCGACCAATTATAAAGCAGTCAGGGAGTTTCATATAAGATAAAAAATTTACCGCATGAGAAGAGCTCTATAATTCAAGCTTCATGCAGAATTATACAAAAAAGCAATCGTTAAAATACTACTGCTAATGCTTATATTTCTCTTTTTTTGCTAATTCGATGTTTTAATCACAATAAAATTTATAGACACTTCTGATACATATTAACTTATCAAAAAAAATTTGTCATATTACCTGCATCTCTTGCACTTTTTCCAGCAAAGTAACCTAGAATCCAGAGTACTGCTAATATGACCACCATGACAGAAGTAGAAGAAACTGTAATACCAACAGTAACTCCAGTAGCAAGCCGATGTTGAAAATCTAAGAGGAAGAAATGTCAGATGTTGACTTCCCATATAAAAAGACAAATAGGTATAAAAGAAAGATGAAAGGAAAAGCATTTGCATAATCTTACTGGATTTCACTGCAATGGCTGATATAAGTGGTCCATATACACCTCTTTCAGGGATAGCAGTTGTCCCTTTTCCTGCCCAGTACAAGTGTATCTCCAATGTATTTTTCGTTACCTTTGCTATATAATTTATAATAAGTTTTTTTCCAGCTCCACCAGCTCTTTCCTCAATATTGAAGTCTTTTGCAACTAAGACACCCTGAAGTCAATGTCCATTAAGAAAATGCGATCAAATGATCAATCCCTTACAAGAACAAATTTGAGAAGAGGACATTTTCCAGAGTGAATAAAAGCTTTTGGGGATCAACCTCAAACATATTAGAGATCAAGCTCAACCTTCCTCATTCCATTGACATAGATGGAATGCAAGAATGCTCTAGCAATCCTGCTTGTTATTTTATAATAATTTTCTTTAAATCTGATGGACCAAATGTGTAATAAAAGCAAAGTGCATATTTGTCTTATAGATTTGCGACACATGGGTACTGAACCTTATACACTAAAGGATAAGCACACTATATAGATTCTACAATATTGTAAATTGAAAAATAAAAAATGAAGGCATCAGCACGTTTGGTTCCCATTGTTGACATGATTGCTTGCAAAGAGCACTACAAATATCACAACAGAAAAAACCAGTTTTGTTATGGGCTAAATACTACTGTAAAACTGAAACTATAAGATTGTTCATGCTCGTATGACCATATCTTTGACATGTATCCATCTGCAAAATTCACCAATCACCTGGATATAAATGTCAAATATGCGCTTTCCAATGCTGCTGAAGTATTGCCCACTGGTGTACATTATTTCAGCAAAATGAAGTTGCAAGTTATATTCTCCATTTCGTAAGCAAAACCCATAGTATTTGAGAGAGATGGGGGCTATTCGAGCAGTCATATACAGTTCAGGTTTAGTCATGTTCAACTCAGATTTATTTGTCACAATGTAGTTTGCTATTTTATTGTCCATGTAGTCTCCAGTACTGCTGTAAGCCCATTTTCCAGTCCAAGATAAGGAAAACACCCAGGGACCCATTGGTGACAAGTCATCCTCATACTCATGTTTCCCAACTGTGAGCTTGCTGCCTCCACAGTTTATGAACAAGGAATGATCTGTATCCTCAACATAAATCCATTTAGTATCTTAGGATGACATATAAATCCTCTTCCTAATGCTAACATTAATGTTAATCCTAAGTCTTGAGTGATGCTTACATTTTGGTATTTCAAGGCAAGGAAAATTTTTCTGTAAGCATGTAGGAACCCTGAAAATTATAAGGACATGTCAAGAAAGTTATCTAAACCTTAGCACAAAGTATAAGCACTTTTACGGACTTACGAGCTGTCATTTGTATTTGAAAAAGTGGAAGCCAGATTCCTGCATGAGATGAATACAAGGATATAATTTGAGAGAATCAATCATATAATGACCAAACACTTTTAATATGGTGTGATCTTACAGATTTCCCATATCGCATGATGTAGGAGGGAGGCCACTAAAATTATTGCTTGATAGATCCCTGTATATAAGGGTTTCATTCTCATAAGAAGCTCAGCATTAAGTCAAGAAGCCATTACTGCATATGGAAGGATGAGATGTCTGAAGCTTCAATATGAAGCTACTTACAGATATCTTTGGCTTTTCACTATCCAGTTGGGTACAGTTCCAGTAAGCTTATTGCCAGTAAGGTACCTGTTCAGATAAGAAAGATATTGGTAAATAATGAAGTCCACAGTTAAACACAACGCTACTCATTTGAGTAAAAAGACTATAAATCTTTACATGTAGTTCAGTGATGCCAAATCACCCAAGTTGTCAGGAATTTTTCCAGTCAAGTTGTTGAAGCTTAGATCTCTGTACACCAACATAGTAGCATTTTCAAAAAGTGCAGTAGAATAATCTTTCAAAAGTACTCTTGAATGAGGCACTACTACATCTAGGTAAAATAAAAGTCACAGCGCATATAGATTTTTCATGCTACTGGAAATATAAGACAGAATTTCACCATTACTTAAACGGTTCCTCAGAGCCCTGCATTAAAAATATTAACACGACTTATTTAAATAGTCAGAAAAAAATTATAGCTCTGACTATGATATCCAACTTACAGATTTGTCAGTTTTTTCAAATTTTGCAACAGGGGAAAACCTGAACTTGGTACCATTAAGTCAGTAATCCTCCTGATAAATTAGGAAACAGATTTAAAAAACAGCCATTAACTTCCATATGTTCTGAGGATTAATACACCAAAAAGCACCACTTACAATACTTCTAAATTTTCCAAGAGACCGATACTTAAGGGTATGGGCCCTTCCATATATGTGCCTTGCATATCCCTGTAGTTTTTAAGTAGCAATTTTAACAAAAGGTATACAATTGAAATTTTATTAATAAAAGAATCTTCATATAAGATAAATACATTACTCACAGTCTAAATAATAGTCTCCAATTGCCAATAAAACTGGGAATTCTTCCTGATATTCTATTCCCATCCATGATACTGAACAGAGCAACTAATTCAAAAATCTTTTTTTGTGTATGGAATAAAAAGGATTAAAAAAAGTTCAGGGAGAGGCTGACAGCATACAATAGCTTCAAGTTGGCAAGTTTTCCAAATGAGCTTGGCAGGGTTCCACTGAAGTTATTTGCAGAAATAAGCCTGCACATATAAGTAAAGGATAGCAGTATTGAGTTTTATGTAACGCTTTGACCATGATTTCACAAAGACAACTAACTAATCAGATAAATAATTAGAATCAAGAGCCTTACAATCTCTCTAGGCCAGATATATTACCAAGCTCTAGAGGTAAAGGCCCTTCTAGCAAGTTATCTTCCACATTTCTGCATAAGCCATTGAGCCCATAGTTATGAAACTAAGTAAATTTTGTACTTTCATTTATGCAGGGGAAAAAAGAAGGATTCCCATACAAGGTCATGAGGGTGGTAATATTCCCAAATTCTCTGGGTATTGTTCCAGTAACTCGGTTACCAATAATGGACCTGCAAGACTGGGAAGTTGTTCCATTAAATTCTCACTTGATTTGTGTATACTACCAATGCAGTAGGATATGGAAGTTACAAAAAACAGACAGATTTTGGAGAGGGAGTGTGGCCCATCTGGCAGGAATAGTTCCACTGAGGTAGTTATATGTGAGATCACTGCACCAAACAAAAATTAATTTTACTGATTAAATAGGAATCAACAACTATTTTTTCTAGTATGAGATTTCGATAACATATATACTAGAGTCTAATTAATACCATAAGCATAATGCAACCCCTGTCTCATATGTCTAAATAACCAAATGAAGCTTGCCTTTTGAAATGAAAGTACCTTTCTTCAGTATTAATTGCGATTGGTAACTTACATGTTAATGTCAAGATTAAAAGTTAGTACATGCCTAGAGCAAATTAACAGGTCTCTTCTGTCGATTCAATGTAGAATTAGAATTAAGTTTAGTAGCAAAATGACTCATTTATCAAAAAATTTAATGATTATAACTTTTCTACTAAACTTGGATTTGCGTGTTCCTATTACCGTTACACTTATATTGAGAAACTTTATCAAACAAGACCACATATGAATAGGTTATTTTGAACTTTTTAAACAGGCTTACCCAATAGCATGTTTCTTGAGTCTCAATCAATATGGGGGGTAACAATTGAAAAATAATAGACTCTTTAATTTTAAAATGTCAAGTTGGTAGCTAAAATTGATGGAATCACCTTATGAGTAGATTCAGTAATTCTATTAGAATTGAGCTTGAATCTTTCTTATCCTGAAATTTTTTATTTTGTGCAACTTCCATATCTAACTGCAATTATTAAGGGTGTTAATGAGCCCAACCAACTCGTCGAGCAAAGGTGCCTCACATCGAGTCGACTCAAATATGGCTTGACTTGACTTGACTCGGCCCAAATATTTTAAAGTTAAGTTCAAGCGTACCCTGGCTTGACTCAACTCGGCTCGAATAGAACTCTAACTTGGCTGAACTCAACTTGTATTCGACTCGAACTCAAACTAGAATAAAATATGTACATATATTTTATAATATACATAAATACATATTTACACTTATGCATTCATATGCACAATTATCAATCCCAATTTACATTTATAACATACACACACACAAATATATATATATATATATATCAAATATAAATATTATTAATAAATGTATAATGTCTATATATTGAGTATTGGCTTATATCACACATGGTATTTATTTTTGAGAAGCAAACATTTAAATATACATTATACACATATGTACACATGTGATATTTATAAAAATAAGATTTAATAAAGTATAAACATATATAGTACAACCAAGTAAAAAATGGGATATATTGTACTATATATCAAACAATATGTCAATCATTAGACAATATATTATGGTAATATTATTTACTATGCCAACATGTCAAACAAATTACCATATATCTTTTCAAATTTTCTCCCATATTACACTTGGAATCCTTATAAATTCAAAATTTACAATAATTTTCTATATTTTTTAGCATTGACTCATGGAGTCTTTTTTTTCTTCATAAGATTAGGGTAAGATATATTTATTTGGGATAGGTCCAAGATGACAAGACATCAAATTTCATGTTCCCACTATACTAAAACCTGACTCGACCTGGCTCCTTAGCACCCCTACACATTACACATAATATAAATTATTTGGAAGTAAATATTTTAAAGAAACATAATATACATATGTTATATATGTGATATTTACTAAAATTTATATTTATGTATAATACAAATAAAATGATATACATTCATATATGATTTATCATACACAAATCATAAGATAACACTTGAAGTAAGAAGTGAATACAAAGATTTAGAGAATTTAGGTTATCAAATAATAAATATATTTTATACAACCAAAAGAAGGTTAGAGTATGCAAAAGAGGTTGTGATGCCACATATACATATGCTATATATGTGCTAATAATAATGATATGTTCATACAAAACTACAAAAAATACATATAAAACAAACATATGAACACTTTAATAGTATGGGGGGATTACATATGTTACATGTCCCTCCTAAAAGATGCATATATAGTTAAACATATAAACACAATATACAACATAACAACATATGAAAATATTAGAAAAGAAAGCTAATAAACAAGTAAATAATACTAATTATACTTTAGTTGTGTATTTACAATTTTACGAGCTTTTAGTAAATGATGGCAATTTTGCACAAGATTGCATATATAAACACTACATTTGTCCTATATTAATAGCTCCATTACTTTTTAAAAATAAACTAAAATTAATACATTGTAAAAAACCAAATGGAGCTATTAATTTAAGACGGAGGGAGTATTTGATAATATTGTTTCTTACCAAGCAATTAGTATATATTGGTATAATGAGGTAGAAATATTAATTAAGTTTTTACACTTATTTTTATGTATTAAAATATATGATCAATATAAAGAAGTACAAATATTATTTAAAATAACATGGGCAAGCGTACAACTTGAATGACAGAGTGATAAAATTATGTTTGATAAAAAAATGTATTTAAATGATAAGAACCTTATATTTATTTGCTGGAATGTTTGACATAAAAGGTATTGTAGATGAAGTGGTCAAGGAGTTTTTTTTTGCAACGTCACAAGTACAAATCCAAGCTCTGGAACCTTTTTGAATTTCCATTGGCTTACTTAACCAGATATGATTTGAGCTAAGCTTGCACATAGTCGGATTTACATCTGAGCCAAATAAAAGCTAAGTCATGTGGTCAATGTATAATGCGTTTGAGGTCGAGTACAAGTTGAGTTTCTGGTTTTCTTTTTGTGCTAAGCTCGAGCTGAATGATTGGTAGCTTAATTGAGCTTGAGTTGAGCTCGAGCCAATAATCAAAACTATGAGTTTGAGCCAAAATAACTCAAAACTCGAGTTAGCTCGACTCATTATTACCCCTGGCAATTATACTAAATTAGGATGGAATTGTGTCAAAATCCTTAGGAGTTGTTGGGTGTAGAAGTAATTCCATTGATTCAATGTAGAATCATAATCAAGATTGGTAAAAACAAAGTTTAGAATAAATACCGATTAAACTTCCAACCAATTTCTCAAAATTTTAAGGACTATATAAGTTTTTCTTCCGAATTTAGATTCACATGTTCTTGGTATTGTTATACTTGTATTGACGAGCCCTATCAAATAAGACCCATATGGATAGATTATTTTGAACTTTTTAAGTAGGGCCCACCCATATGGTATGCTTCTCAAGGCTCAAATTGATATAATAAAGGGTAGCAATTAAAAAATTACAAAACCTTTAATTTTGAAATAGGAGTTAGGAGCCGAAAATCACCTCATGAAGAGATTTGATGATTCCATGGAATTGAGCATAAGTCTTTCTTCCACTTATATTTATTTTGAATTCTAGTCAAATTCCAAGAATTCCACCACAATTATGTCCTACATAATTGTTGTTGGATATGGAAGTAGCACGTGATTAAAAAATTTGCTAGAAAGACGATTCGGGCACAATTCAGAAAAAATCACAGAATTACCTCTTAAAGGTGATTAGACCATTTAGGCTCCCAGCCCCAGGTTTTGAATTAAAGATTATATTATTTTTCAATTTCTATCCCATATATCAATTTGAGTCTTGAAAAGTGTGTCATATGAATGGGCCCTATTTGAAAAATTGAAAGTAACCTACTCATGTGGAGTCTTGCTTGATAAGACTTGTTAATATAACTGTAACGGACCAAGAATACATGAATCCAAATTCAAGAGAAAAAGTTATAGCCGATAAAAAATTGATAAATTGGTTGAAAATTTCATCAAAAAATTTATCCTAAAACATTCCATTATCCAATTTGATTCTAATTCTATAGTTTTTGAAGTTTGAAATCACTGTCAATGAACAAATAGGCCCTATCCCATTAGATTCCAGAAGATTGTAACATTGCCAACTGCCACTCTTGAGATTCTTCAACATATTTTCTTAAAAATTCACAATTTTTTTTGCAATAAAACAACTATAATTCATGAAAATTGATGAAATCCTTTGAAAATAATTCTTTTAAATTTAAATCATCATACATAAATTTCTAACATAAACCTTTTCAATTCATCATATATCCAAATCAAATATTCTTAGAAAATGAAAATGTATAAAATTAAACTTTCATGTTCATCATATCCATAAATAATGCATGGCATTGTGAGTTCAAATGACATCACCTAAAATTTGTAATGACCAAACTGAGTTAAAAAACAATATTAGGGGCATCCTCATCCCAAACTTTGAGCAGAAGATAACTTGACTTTAAATCAATCCACAAAAAATCTTAGTTGACTATATTAAAAAAGGTCATCAAATCTCTAAGAGATACTTATTCTTGACAATCACCTGATTTAGCATACATAAGTCGATGCATAAACATAGGAACCCGTTCTTCTTCTTCACAAACAGAACCAATGTACCCCTTAGGTAGGGCTGTTAATGAGCCGAGTTG
The DNA here is from genome assembly GCA_035235625.1 of Saururus chinensis. Lineage (NCBI taxonomy): Eukaryota > Viridiplantae > Streptophyta > Magnoliopsida > Piperales > Saururaceae > Saururus > Saururus chinensis. The sequence goes on along the minus strand of CP141144.1, from coordinate 36,753,516 downwards.
GCTCGTTGAGTAGGCCCAGCTTGGCTCAGCTCGAATTAAGCTTGACTCAAACTTGATTGAGCTCGAATAGGTTCGAGCTCAGTTCGAGCAGACCCCTGCTCGACTCGACTCGGCTCGAATAAAACTAGAACTCGACGCTACTCGGCTAGAACTTGAATTCAATCTCGAGCTCGAACTCAAATATAATTTTTAAATTATATATAAATAATATATATATAAAATAATACATGTATATACATATTTCATATAAACGTAATTGTTAATTTACATATATATTTATGACATACTCCCTCCATTCTAGATTAGTAGCTCCATTTGATTAGTTCATTTTGAAAAATCTAATAGAGCTATTAATCTAGGACATATGGAATATATAAAACTACATATAATCACATATATATGCCAATACTATGTATCATATATGATATATGAGACCTATTTATATAAGTCAAGGCTCACTCATGACTGCATGAGCATCGATGTCATTCATCCTAACGTAAAAATATTAGAGACACAAACACTAATATACTCCTTCTGTCCCAAATTAATAGCTCTATTTGATTTTTGAAGATGAACTAAAATTAGTTCAATTGAAAAACAAATGGAGCTATAAGTATTTGACAGAGGGTCAACATGATATCACACTAATATACATAAAAATACTTCTAAAAGAAGCATGACATTAGGGGACCAACCTTAGTTTATAAAAGAATGATTAAATGTTCTTTTAAAAGTGAAGCATGACACTGAGACCATCCTCATCTTACAAAATGCATATCTTTTTACATTTACTTTAGAATTTTTTAGAGGTATATTAAGACTACAGAATAGTTTTTTTATTAGTGATTTATAAGCATGTAAAGAAAAGAAAACACGAAGAAGTAGATAGAAATGTTGCCCGAATGAGTTTTTATTTTTTTCATCTTTTTTAGTGATTATATATACATAAAGAGAGAGAAATAGTGATGTTGCATTTTTTGAGCATATGTAACTAAAACTTATTTGTCATAGTTTTCGTCTTTCATAGTGACTATAGTTAGATGTTCAAGGTGTAGTCGTAATACTTGTTGAAGTATATTTATTAATATTTAATACTAAAAGCATATTAGTATGTGTGATACTTTATATACTTTTGATTTATATATAGATTATTTTTATTTTTTTTAGCTCGAGCCCTGTTCGAGCCTAGACTCGTGATTCACTTATTAAAATTTGAGCTCGAGCTCTAGCCAAGCTTTGGATTTCTAATTCAAGCCGAGCTTGAGATGAAAGTTTCGAGCTTAATTGAGCGTCAAGCCGAGCTTTAGCAATTCGAGCTCGAGCCGTAAATACCTAATACTCGGCTTAGCTCAGCTCGTTAACACCCCTAGCCCTAGGCAATATGCTCAGTCAAATAAGCCCATTATCCAAATGTGTTGTCAACTAATCATTGAGTTACATCAACTTTGCCTAGGTCATCCCGTATGATGCCCTAGAGATAGGGAGTGCACTCGGCACTAATTCAAAAATGAACTTCACTTCTCTCTTAGGTAGAAATCACAGTAAGTGCTTGGGGAACACATCGGGAAAATCCCTGACAATGTCCAGTTCTAAGTCCCTGAGACTACTTCTCAAAGAAACTCACCAAAAAGGCTCTAAAACCTTTAGCAATGCATCATCTCACTTTGAGCTAACACAAAGCATAAAGTTGAACATTCTCAAATACCCAAAATACAACAGTCAGACCTTTAGGGTACTCAAACCACTTGTTTCTTATGACCATCTATCGTTGTACGTAGCGTGGCCAACCGATCTATACCCAAGATCACATTAGTCAAATGTATCTAACACATCCCATCCGCAAATCCAATACGAACTGACACTCAACTTTCAAAATTCTTGAGTGGTAACCACAACTCTAACTGTGTCAAATTAGCTAACTCAAAATCGTCAACAATCTTCAAGGTTTAGGACTTTCCGATAAATCACTCAAATCAACAAATCTCTAGAGGAAGATGAAGAGGGTCTTGTACTCTGCTACTTACATACTCCCTTGCCAGTGGCTAAGGGACTCCAAATTTGTCTCACAACGAAAGTGGTCGAAAAAATACATCCCAAAGAAAACCCTAACGAACTCCCTCTAGGTTAGGCTAACCAATAGGGAAGTTGTACATCCAACAGATTTCCACCAATAGCAGCATCATTCATCACATTGTAAGTGGCCATAACCACTCTTCAGTCTAGGAACGGCTCCCCCAGAGTTCCCAAATTGAAGTGATGATAATATTAAGGAGATGGCTTCAAAGGATAATTTCTAGCCTGATTGAGATTCTATGACCAAAAAATGTGAGCATGCTACATAGGAGCCCTAGAATAGTACAAAGAGGTAAACATGCCTCTATGTACTAGGCTAATACCAATTTGTGTAGCATGGTCATGGTTTTTTGTCATGGAATGTAGTCAAGAAAATATTTTCCTTTCAGCCATGCTTGCAAGATACTTCAACTGGTATTGTAACATCTCATTCCCTCAATAAAGTTTAATGTGAGGGGCTAAGTATAATATTCAAAATTTAGAGGAAGATTTGCACAAATAAAGTGGTAAAATTCCATTACATTGATTGGGCTTGATGAAACGAACATATATAGTCCAAAAACATATGGAAGTTAATGGTTGTGACCTCGAGAAATATACTATATAAGTAGGTCTTGCTTGAAAAGTGTAAGATGACCAACCCATGTTGGCTCTTGTTTGCTAAGGCTATCGACACAAGCCCAACGGTACCAAGAACATGCAAATCCTAGTTTTAGACTTCACACACAGACCTCCGGCTCTCTCTAATCCTTTAATTGTCTCCCAAACTTATTTTCCTTGTTGTGAGGCCATTTTAAATCCATTTGAGCCCATTCAAAAAAATATCTTAGCTAATTCTAATGTGCTTTACACAATGGGAGGGTCATTTTTATATGACAAATGCTTTAAAGATGGGAAAGTTTCAAGGAGAAGGAAAAGTCATAGGGAGAAGGGGAAATTCTAGGGGAGAAGTTTTAGGGGGAAGGAAACTTAGAAGAAATAATCTTAGGGAGTCTACGAAGGAATACTCTTGGAAAATGAATTCCGACTTCTTGGGTAACTGCACAACAAAGAGCAAGAATTGGAAAAGTTTTATACAACTGTCGAAAAGAGTCTCAATTAATGCAAAGAGGTCAACATAAGTCAATGAAGCATGGACATGGGGGTGACATGTCGTGAATGGTGTCGACAGCAAGCTGGGGTCGAACCAAGTGGATTATGGAGAAAAGGAAGTGGTTTGATGCATACATAATGACATGAGTGAATGTTTTTCAAACTACTTGATATTTCCTATAGCATAGTTGGCTTATATATGTTTGAAATTATGCATGAGTGGATGCTTTAAAAGGATTCTAAATGGCTTGTGATTATTTGATGAGTTTTTCATTTATTTTGGGCATTCGAACTCTCTGCATTTTGGGTCTTTGGACTCTCTATGTTTAGACTTTTTGATTTGAAGAGTAGTTCTTTGGTTGCAAGTCAGGAACTATTGGAGTTATGAGTCCTAGATACCGCCTATTGAGGCATATGACGTGCTCAAGAATTAGGATATCATGGGAAGATCCCTTTCCTTATGATCTTATTGCGCTATGAGCACGAGTACACACTACTTCTGTATCAATGACATTATGAATGATTTATCGAATTTTGGGAGTGAATGATTTATCTGATATTGTAAATGATTTATTAGATTCTGTGAACGAAGTATTTGTCTCATTTATCATATTCTATGATTTGTCAGCTATTGTATTTTTACGTCAACTTTGACATATATATGGGTATATTTTTAGTTGAAAATTTTTAAGCATTCTATGTATAATGCTATGCTTTATTAAATAGTGTTAGTTACTTTGTAGAACACATATGGATCTTATCTTATTAGAGTAACATTAAAGATATTATCAAATACGTATAAAGACAACCAAAATCTTGACAAAGTTGGCCCAATCTAAATAATAATAATTAATTTTTTATTCTTTAATTTAGAAACTATTCTATTTAGAAAGAAGATTTTTTATAATTATTGGTCCTCTCCTAGGCTTTGCAATTAGGGAGTGTGCAATGAAGCATTGCGGTGCCAGAAGATCGCTATAACTCTTGAATACAACTAAGGATCTTGTTGATTAAAAATAAATTTTATTATAATATTTTGACCCCTGGGTCGATTTTTACTCTTACATGTATTTATAGACCCAGGCTGTTGTTTGTTTTGTCTTTATTATGTGACTCTAAGCTTTGTGTACCGTACCGTTGATGTTGAGATATGTGTTAGCTCCAAAATTGTGCTATCAAATTCAAGGTCGAGTTTTCTCTCACTTAGGGAGAATGATGCAAGCTAAACATACCTCTGTGACTACTGCTTCCTCAGAGGGTCACTGCTTTAACATACAAATATTTAATAGTTCTAGTTTTATATGATTTCTTCCTTTAGGACTTATGTTGGGTTCTATTCAATTGGTCAGTTCATGTCGGTGATGTAGTTACATTTCTAGTTATTCATAAATTATGTCATCAGGGCCTCTTCTTTTTCAAAGTGAAGAAGAGAGTTCTTCCCATATCTTTTCTCTATTTTGGGTTCTTCTCAACCGAGAGTACACTTATTGTGAGGAAGGCCAATTAGCTAGCCAGATACATCGGCGACACATTCCCCTTTTTCGTGCTGCATTGGATTTTTAGTTGATTGTTTTGTGAAAATGATATATGGGCTTCTGCTTGGGGACTATCTCACCAAGTGTACCATAAAGGCACAGAGCACCTGGGCTTCAAGCTATGGATCTTCCTGAGCATGCGCAAAGTGTCACTAGGCGTGAGATCAAATGTCTATTTTCTTAAATGAGAGTTTTGGGCCAAAAAGTATTCATTATAATGCCTAAGAGAATAGTTTTCCCAAAAAAACCTCATTTTAAAACATGAAAGAAACATATTTTTCTGACTACAAACTACAAATCCCAAATGAAAATGTTGTGTGCTCCTACCGGAACATGAGCAGCAAGACCTCCGGAGTAACATTACTCTTCCAAAAACTATTTTTCGAGCCCAATCTCTCTCCTTTGTTGCGTTGTAATATATTTTCCTAATCTCTTGTATAGTTCTTCTCCTTATACTCCCTTCCTCCTATATTAATAGTTTTATTTAATTTTTTTAATTAAATTATTTTTAATTAATTTTTTAAAATTAAATAAAATTATTAATATAAGGGGTTATTTGGGTGTTAAATTTTTTTTGAATGGAAGTGGAATTTTTTTGAACTAATTCTAAAAATTTACTGCCGAATGTAAATTATGATTGATAATAAAATTTTTTATAATAAATTTGGATATCACGCGAAACCCAATTTTAAAACATGAAAGTAATATAATTTTCTCTCCCGAATTCAGATATGAACGTTCTTGATACTATTATGCTCCTAAATTCGAGCCTTATCAGATAAGATGTCACAAGGGTAAGTAAGTTTGAACTTTTAAAGTAGGCTCTACCTATATGGCACATTTTTTGAAGCTAAAATCAGTTTAAAGAATAATTGTTGAAAAATAACAAAACTTGTAATTTCGAAACGAGGACTAAGAGCAAGAGATAGAATCACCTTATGAGATAATTTGGTGAGTCAAGCCGATTCCAGCTCGAAACGGTTTAGAATCAGCTTTTGGGCATAATTTTTAATTTCAGCCACCTTTTACACATAAATATAATTCCGATAATTCAAAATTGGAACTGGGGCATAATCGATAAAATCATATATAAATTCTATACACAAACAACCCCTAAGACAAAAATAGTTCTATTTTGAAGGTATTTCCCAAGTTCTTAAAGTCTATTAGCAAAACTAGGTTTCACAGCTTCCATCCTCTCTCAGCCATAAATTCATATTTAAGCATCCTTTATTTATAAAAAGCTAATAAGATACCCTGCACCTTGGGATGCAAGCTGAAATCGAGCCTGGCTAGGTGGGTTTACGTAGCCTTCGGCAGGACTGAATAAGGCCGGCCAGATGCATGCCAGACCATATATATTTGATCTTGGTAATCAGAAATTAAAAAAAAAATTGCTGATGCGAGAAGCCTGTATTCCCGTAATGCTAAACCGATGTAGTTAGGATTAGAATTCACCATAAATTAATATTAAAATCATTTTAAAATCAATATTGATAAATCCAGAGAACATTTTAGTAGAAATGAAATATACCCAACTCATGTATAGATAACAGCCCTACCCAATTCTTAGAAGCTCACAAAGTTTGCCTTTTTAAGGGAGAATTTTCACATGAATAACAAAGGAGCTAGAAAGCAATGACACGATTAAATCAGACACATTCTTGTTAATATTGAATGAACAACAATCTAAAGAAGCTGCTGATATATACAAGGGGAATTTGGCATCCTTGCCTTCTTCAGCGGGCAGCTTCTGAGCCCGAGATATGAAGCACATGGGAAGGAAAAGGAGAAGTAAATAAACAGAGAAAAAATCCTTCTGGAATGGATAACGCATCCTCATCACTTCTTCAGTTCAAAACTGCAAATGCTGGCTGGGAAATTATATATAAGCTTCTGGAATGGCAGCTTTTATATGTTACATTATTTTATTTTCTTAATTTTTTGATAAAGGCTCAAGAAAAGGAAAGAAAATTATATATAAGCTGGGAATTGACATATTTAACCACGCTTCCTGCTTCAACTTTTTACTATTTCCGCTTTAGTTGCCTGGCCAAGACTATCCAGGACATCTTTCTTATCTGGCACTGTTACTATTAGCCAGCCCTCATTTTGTTTTTTCACTTAAATGCTTGCCAACCATAAGCTGATAGGGTGATATTAGTACTCCTAAATTACTAATCACTTCTAGAAGTAAAAAAGTTAAATAACCAACTGCCCAAGCAACTATTCCTCTGCTGGTGTTGTACGGTATGCTGGATCTGAAAGGAGCAGACGACGTTCTAGCTAGGGCTGTAAATGAGCCACGCTGGCTCGTGAGCAAACCCAGCACGGCTTGGCTTGAATTAAGCTCGACTCAAATCAGGGTCAATTCGAACTCGATTTGAGCTTGAATAAGTTCAAGCCGAGTTCGAGCAAACCCCTGCTCGATTCGGTTCCGCTCGAATAAAACTCGAACTCGATGCTACTTGGCTCGACCTTGAGCTCGAACTCGAATATAATTTTAAAATTATATATAAATAATATATATAAAATAAAGAATATATATATATATATTTTATATAAACATAATTATTAATTTAAATATATATTTATAACATACTCCCTCCATTCTTAGATTAATAGCTCTATTTGATTAGTTCATTTTGAAAAATCTAATTGAGCTATTAATCTAAGATGAATGGAATATATAAACGACATATAATCACATATTCATATACTAATAGTATGTATCATATTGATATATGAGACCCGTTTATATGAGTCAAGATTCACTCATGACTATGTGAGTATCGATGTCATGCATCCTCATATTACGATCTAAGAACACACATAACTTGGGAGGTAGATTAGTTTATGTCTTCTTGCACATTTGGATCTCGATCTGATGGCCTATGATGTCTTTCCTCATGTTGACGTATAAGAGTCTAAACTCATATAAAAAAATTTCCTGATATATATCCTTGTTAAATTATAATGGATATATAATTTTTATATATGATATATATTTTATAAAAATAAAAATATTAGAGACGCAAACACTAATATACTCCTTCTGTCCCAAATTAATAGGGCAATTTGATTCTTCAAGATGTACTAAAATTAGTTCAATTGAAAAATCAAATGGAGCTATAAGTATATGATAGATGGTCAACATGATATCACACTAATATACTTCAAAATAATTCTAAAAGAAGCATGACATTAGTTTAGAAAAGAATGATTAGATATTCTTTTAAAAGTTGAAGCATGACATTGGGACTATCCTCATCTTACAAAATGCATATCTTTTTACATGTACTTTAGAATATTTTAGAGGCACACTATGGTTACAAAATAACTTTTTTATTAGTGATTTATAAGTATGTAAAGAAAAGAAAACACAAAAGAGTAGATGACAATGTTGCCTAAATAATTTTTTATTTTTTACATTTTTTTAGTGATTATATGTACATAAAGAGAGAAAAATAATAATATTGCATTTTTTTAGCATATGTAACTAAAACTTATTTGTCATAGTTTTCTTCTTTCATAGTGACTATAATCAAATGTTCACGGTGTAGTCATAATACATGTTGAAGTATATTTATTAATATTTAATACTAAAAATATATTAGTATGTGTGATACTTCATATACTTTATATTTATATAGAGATTATTTTTATTTTTTTAGTTCGAGCCCAGTTTGAGCCAAGGCTTATGATTCACTTATTTAAGTTTGAGCTCAAGTTCGAGCCAAGCTTTTGATTTCTAATTCGAGCCAAGCTCGAGCTGAAAGGTTTGAGTTTATTCGAGCTTTGAGTCAAGCTCGAGCTGAAAGGTTTGAGTTTATTCGAGCTTCGAGCCAAGCTCGAGCTGAGCTTCAGCAATTCGAGCTCGAGCCGTAGCAGCCTAATACTCGGCTCAGCTCAGCTTGTTAACACTCCTAGTTCTAGCTAGTATTCATTCACATGCACCGGAATTAGACATCACATGCTATCCTAGACAACCTAGATAATAGATATCCAAATCATAAGAAGAAACAAATATCTGGAACTACCATCGATTTTTTTATGGGAAAAAATTGTGGTTGATACCGAGAGAGAAATCTATAACTGTGGCCGACATGGGAAATTGATGTGCATTTTGTTGTCGAACTTGTAAAAGGAGACGAGACTCTCTTAATTGAGAGAATTTTCATTGATTGAATAAATATACCAAGGCACCTAACGGACAATCATTTAGGCACCTTATTGTAATTATTCCACTCATGTGAATCCAAAGGAGTAGGAGATATTTCAATTATTTCCATTTGTTATGCACAGTGTACGCCATTCTTTGAATCCTTGGTTTCCGTAGCGTTCTTTCGGTAGAGTCGCGGATAGATAATCCTTTATTTCTTTTATTTATGAGAATCCAACTAGTAGGAGATAATTTTTTTCCCTTCTTCAAAACACTAGGAACAACTCCTCGTGCATGCCTCCTATTTCGTGAGGAAAAGAAAATTTAGGGTAGAGATGAAGTAAAAAGGAAACAACTTTATTCACAATGGGAAATTTTATACAAGTGGTAGAAAACAAGAAAAGATTACAAAGATAAAGCTTTACAAAGGAAAAGGAAGGCTTTGCCCAAAAAAGATTTATAAAGGAAAGGCTTGAGAGAGAAAGCCTTGTTCTCCTTATTACAATAAGGTCTTTTATATAGAGACTTTGAGTAATGTACAAACAAAATAAAGAAATAATAAAAAAAGAAAAGGATGATGAATATCTATCTAAAGGAATCATTTTTAAGAGTTGTCGGCAATAATGTATAAAGTTAGATTACTTCTCTAAAGCATTTTCTAGATTGTTTGCTTCGATAGAGTTAAGGGTGCAGTCACTTTCATAGTCTTCATTAAAAAAAATTGGTGGATGAACAATTTTATTCCAACTATTAGACCATTGATCTTCTTGATATTCTAAGGCATGTAGGTAGAGATTTTTGGTGTTCTAAGTCATTGGAATTTTCCCTTTATCTATTCGTGCACTAATTCCACAAATAAGGTTGCTGTCATAATTACTGCATTGAATTATTGTCAATTGAGTTTGGATTGTTGTGATAAGACTTTCAACTCTTCTGTTGTGTTTCAGCTTTCTTTTGATTTCTAGTAAATCAAAAGCTCTAGCTTCATTTATTGTCTCATTTGTAATAATAAGTCTCTATTTTTTCTGTTCTTATAAATCCAGAATGGTTAATTCATCATCATACCCCCAGTAGCTATTCATGAGGGCTTGGTCCGTATTACTCATTTTAACTTTATATAGCTATAGCAGATGTAATGGAGAGTAACATTGTCCATCCTTCTCCCATTCTAGTGAAGCCATTGTGACATTGATAACAATATTATTTTCATTAATATAACCGAGAAATCTTTTTATCTCTTGTAAAATAATAGGAGAAAAATCTTTCAGTTTCCAAGCATCTTGAATATATAATTTATTGATAAAGCCTCATTCAAAGAGTTTAATAATTTTCTCTTGATTTTTATCTTCGGGCTTATTTATGATTAGCGGAGGAACTGATGAAGTAATTCATTTGACTACTATATAGTCTTGTTTCTCAATGTAAAGACCATTGTAAATATAAAAGAGTGTTTGTTTCCACTATTGTTAAGTTGTAGGCTCCAAATTCTGAATTTTGTCAATAATTCAAAGGGCAATTTAGCTTCACAAATCCATTCATTATAAATGGTTCTTGAAATATTTGAGGACATTTTACACAAAGTAACAATGTCCTTCATTTTTGATGCAATAAAATTTTGTTTTTCTTTTAGAACAATTGAAAAAACACTTGAAACCATTTGCATATATTTTAGAAAGGATACATATGATTGATTTTTAAAATTATTTAATAAGTTATCTAATAAGAATTTATTGAAAAGAGATAACTTATTTTTTGTTTTAAAACAATTCTTTGGATCATGGATGATCCCAATTTTGTTGTTTTTCTAGACAACTTGGCTTTTTGGTAAAGCCACAACCATCACCAGATTTAATAGGTCTTTACCCATAGCCGGACACTCGGGACTAGCTTGGAATTCTTGAGGATCAAAATCCTTGTGATTTTTATAGTATTTTCCCACACTCTATGCATCATTGCTGATGCCTCCTTTCTCAATGGAGAAAGAGTAGTATTTTTGAAATCATGATAGATTTCAATTTCTTGATTGATCATGGGATATTTCCTTTTTCATGAGGATGAAACTTTGGCGAATTTCTAATTCATTTCTTGATCTATTTTTCTGATAAGAAAAATCAAATAAAGAGTCAGCAACATTTTCTGAATCATAATTAAATTGAGAAGATTTACCTCTTTTCATCAAATATTAAGCTTTCTTTTACTTGGTCTATTAGACCTATATGAGGTTGTGTTACAAATTGAAATATTATTTCTTTTCTATTTATTATGGTTTTAATTCCTTTATAATCAATTTTTTGAATAGGATGAATCATATTTTGGAAAGGAATTCCTAATATCATATATTGTGCAATTATAAGAGTTTAATAATTTATACTCGCTATATATTGTACTCCCATTAGTAGTATTCAAGGATTGATCTGTTTTTTCCAAATATTCAATAGGGATTTAACCTTCTTTGATACAATTCATATCAACACTTGAGTCTATCAAGGCAATTGTTTCACTACAAAAATTGCCATTTATTACTAGCTTAATATTCACAACCCATTATTGATAGGAAAGATTATTTATAATTTGTAAATAATCATTTACTTCTTTATTAATCTCTTGATGCATTTTATCATTTTCCTCTATATTTATGATAATACTTTTAGTGTTTTCTAGATTTGTAACTCTGAGTTTTAGAATTTTTTATTTCTTCTCTAAGTTAGAAACTTCCTCTTTTGAATCTTCTTTGTAATTTTTTTCCTCTTTTAGGTTCTTTCATTCTATTGTAAACCTCTAATAAGGTATAAGGAACTATGGATTCATAATTCATCTAAGATTTATTTGATTCATTTGAGAAACTCTCAATATATTTTTCAATAGCCATCCTTCTAGATTGAGGATCTTAGATTTGATCAATTAGATTTAATATAAAGGATTGATTAATAGTCAACATATTTAAACTTAAACCATTCATATTTAAAATAGAAGAATAATAATTGTGTGTGCCTTTATAATAACACTCCTCATTAATTTTTTATGTATCAGAACATGAAGAAGATGAAATATCATCAATAGAAAAGTCACTATGAGGGACAAAAATCTCATTCATGATATTTTGAAATTTTGAAGGAGAAATTTATATTCCAAAGGGCATAATATTCCATTTATAACAATCAAATTCTATAATTTGTATTTGCCAATATCTTGACTTTAAGTCAAACTTTAAAAACATATTTATTTCATTTAATCTAGATAGTAGATCTGTTTTATTAGGAATTGGATATCTTATCCAATTTACTACCTTATTTAATGGTTTATAATCTAGGAATAGTCTAGGAGTAGCACAACTCAAGGGGAGATAAGATTTTTTGATTAAATTTTTTCTTATGAAAGACTACATTTCAGTTTTGCAAAGATCTAGATAATATTTCTGTCTTTGTACTAGTCTAGTCTTGGTTGGGATAGATTCCTTATCATCACCCTTAGTAAAAGGTAGAGTAACTACTTGTGTCTTTTGGAAAGAAGTAGATAAATTATTGCTAATTTCTTTCTTTATCACTCTTTTTAGTCAAATTGTTGTATTTTAAGACCTCATTAATTTTAATTTTCTCCTTATTTCCTTTATCATTTTTAATTGGATCTTCTCCGGTTGTTGGTTTAGGAATATCATTGGAGATTTGTTTATCTAGATATCTTTCTTATAAGAAATTTCTCTTAATTGACTAGCTTGAGAAATTAATTGACGAGAATGATGAATTTCTATCATTTTATTAATCTTTGAAGGGGAATATAAAAATTCTGCTTCTTCCACAATTATTTGATAAGGACTATTATTTATAAACCATTATGTAAAAGGAATAATAATCCTATTGTCATATAAAAATTTATAATACATTTCTTTATATTCCATAATTTCAGTTTTAGTAAAGGTATTAAAATACCAATCCCTAAATTTTTTAATTCTAGGTAAATAAAATTTTTGATTAATCATATTTTTATCAACTTTTAATTCAGATTGAAGAATATTGACTTGAAATTCCATCTCTGTAGGAGTAAGAGAAGAATTCTGCTTGTAGATTCCATGTGGAATATTTATATTAGAAGTTCTAACTTCTTCGGTCTCATAAGGTGATAATTTATCAATTAAAATTCTTTTTTGAATAGATTTTTTTGAAGAATACTTCTGTTATTGAATAGTTTATTATATTTAGTTTTGTGCATCTATTATTAGAAAATCTTATTTCAACATCTCTTTCTGGAGTTTGTATAAGTTGGTCTAAATTCAAATTCCATCTTTTTAGGAATTGAATTTCATTCCAATAAATCAGTTTTCTAATTGCCATATTAGATCTTTTAAGATTTCTTTCAATTAAGGTAGTTTGACCTCTGGTGCTTATAAGCCTTATATTAGGAACTAAGGTATTCATAACCATATAATAAATACGATAAGCAATATTTAAATGCCTAGATCTTTGTTTAAAAGTCATAGCCCATAGATTCTAGGTCTAAGGTAATAACATCTAGAAGATTATTATCAGATAAAGATAAATATAAATTAAGAAAGTAGCCAAAATAAACTGAACCATTAAATCAATTAGATTCAATAACACCCATAATAGATTGCTGAAAATTCAAGCATCTAGCATCACATAAACATTATACGAAACAAGTATTTAAACCTTCCAAAGTTAAAGGCTTTAAAGCAACTTGAATAAGGCCAATATGTAAATATTGATATTTATCAATATAATGAGAAAGATCTTTATCTCTTAAGAGCTAGATAGTGTTATTACTATCATCAACAGGAATAGTCTGTTAAGTAGTTTTTACTAACATACTAATTTTATAATCAAAGGTTCCAATATTATAAACCATTTTTGGATCTACCACATGTAGATGTCAATTCCTGAGATGATTCTCAATGTTGAAAAATTCTACAACTTCAGAATTTTTAATAAAATTTTTTGGTTAATGAAATAATTTTTAAAACATTAATTATAAGTTTAAAGTGCTCACAAGTATTCGAAAAATATGATCAAGCCCATAGGGAAGACAGGAAAGGAGATTAGAATACTCCTTTTGTCAGTGAAAAAGATGAGAGAATAGTCGAAACACATGTTATAAAACAAAAAGGTCAATAAATTAAAAATCCTAATTTTACCCATCATGATTAAATTGGCTAACACTTCATCTCCTACTTTCATCATCAATGACAAACTTGGCACAACACAAACTCTTACTTTCTCCCTCCATGAACAAATGAGGCAAAATAGCTACGTCCCTTAAACAAAATAAGATAACGGAATAATACCTTACCTCTATCCATTTTGGGAGGAAATAAGAGATGACATATGCACCATATCACTTTTGGCTCAAGTAAGAAATGAGATGCATACCTTATCATAATAGGTAAAACCAAGCTAGTAACCTGTCAACCATATTTCATAACAACAAGTGGAAGGTGAAGAGATAACAAAAAGAAAAATCCCTTCCTTCCCCTACATACTTGACCGTGTCCTCATGATCACATGTGGAGCACACACTTACCCCTGGATGATCTCCATGCCTCAACTACCATTTCATAAGGAAAAGAGAATTTAAGGTGAAGATGGAAGCGGAGATGAAGTAAAAGAAAAAGGAAACTTTTAATCACAATGAAAAAATTTGTACAAAAGGTGGATGAAAGAGAAAATTACAAAAGTGAAAGATTTACAAGAGAAGGCTTTAAAAAGGAAGAGCTTAGGTGGAAGAGGCTTGTCCTACTGATTACAATATGGTCTCCTTATGTAGAGACTTTGCGTAATCTACAAACAAAACAAAGGAATAATAAAGAAAAACGAGAATAAGAATATCTATCCAAAGGAATCCTCTTTAAGATTTGTCGGCAATAATGCATAAAGTTAGATTACTTTACGCCTTTGGTCCTTATCTTCAATAATGTTCTATCTTCAGTAATTCATAAAGTAGATCCCTCTACGGTCTTCTTATCTTGAGAGAATCTATTTAAGACTCCATGGCATTTTCTAGATTGTTTTCTTCAATTGAGTCAAGGCTATAGTAGCTTTCATAGTCATAAAAAAATTCTGGTGGATGAACAATTTCATTCCATCTATCAGACCATTGATCTTCTTGATATTCTAAAGCATCTTGGTAGAGATTTCTCCTATTCTTAGGCATAGGGATTTTCCCTTTATCTATTCATGCCCCAATTCCACAAACAAAGCTATTGTCATCATTATTGTACTGAATTATTGTCCTTTGAGTCTAGAATACTGTAATAAAATTTTGGACTCTTCCATTGTGTTCCAGCTTTCTTTTGATTTCTAGTAAACTAAAAGCTATGGCTTCATTTATTGTCTCATTTCTAATAATAAATCCCCATATTTTCTGTTCTTCTAAATCTAGAATGGTTAATTCGTCATCATATCCCAGTAGCTATTCATAAGGGCTTGTTCCATATTACTTATTTTAGCTTTATATAGTTGCAGTAGATGTAGTGGAGGGTAACATTTTCCATCCTTCCCCCATCCTGGTGAAGCCAATATGACATTGATAGCAATGCTGTTCTCATCAATATAACGAAAAAATCTTTTTATCTCTTGTAAAATAATTGGAGAATTTTTTTTCGTTTCCAAGCATCCTGGATATATAATTTCTTGATAAAGCCCCATTCAAAGAGTTTGAAAATTTTCTCTTGATCTTTGTCTTCAGGCTTATTTATGATCAACTAAGGAACTAATGAAGTAATTCCTTTGACTACTGTATAGTCTTGTTTCTCAATGTAAAGACAATTCCAAATATCAAAGAGCGTATGCTTCCACTCTTATTAAGTTGTAGGCTCCAAAATTTGAATTTTGTCAATAATATCAAAGGGCAATTTAGCTTCCCAAATCCATTCATTATAAATGGTTCTTGAAATTTTTGAAGACTTTTACATGAAGTAACAATGACCTTCATTTTTGAAGCAATAAAATTGCTTTTCTTTTGGAATAGTTGGAAAAACATTTGAAACCATTTACATATGTTCCAGAAAGGAATCAAATGATGGATTTTTAAATCATTTGCTAAGTTATCTATTAAGAGTTTATGGAAAAGTGGTAACTTATTGTTTGTTTTAAAACAATTTTTTGGATCACGAATGATCCCAATTTTGTTGTTTTTCCAAACAACTTGGCTTTTTGGCAAAGCCATAATCATCACCGGATTTAATATTTCTTTACCCGTAGCCTGACACTCGGGACTAGCTTGGAATTCTTGATGATCCTAGTCCTTGTAGTTTTTTTAGTGTTTTCCCACACTTTATGCTTCATTGTTGACGACTCCGCAAAATTGTGTTGTTGTCTTTCTCAAGGGAGAAGAAGTAGTATTTTTGAAATCATGATAGATTTCAATTTCTTGATTTGGCATGGGACATTTCCCTTTTGATGAGAATGAAACTTCGTTGAGTTTATGATTCATTTCTTTGCTCATTTTTCTAATAAGAAAATCAAATAGAGTCAACAATATTTTCCAAATCTTAATTAAATTGAGAAGATTTACCTCTTTTCATCAAATATAACGCTTTCTTTTACTTGGTCTATCAGACCTATCTAAGGTTGTGATAGAAATTGAAATATTATTTATTTGCCATTTATTATAGTTTTAATTCCTTCATGATCAATTTTTTCAATGGGCTAGATCATATTTAGGAAAGGAGTTCCTAATATCATATATTGTGTTAAATTTTTATTAAGACTAAATTTACTGGAATACATATTCCATGATTGCAAATATAAGAGTTTAATAATTTATACTCTCTATATATTGTACTCTCATCTGCTGTATTCAAAGCTAATCTATTTTTTCAAAATATTCAATGGGAATCAATCCTTGTCTAATACAATTCATATCAGCACCTGAATCTATCAGGGCAATTACTTCAATATTAAAAAATTTATTTATTACTAGTTTAATATTCATAACCCATTTCTGATAGGTAAGATTATTTATAATATGTAAATGATCATTTACTTCTTCATTAATCTCTTGATGGATTTCTTTATTATCCTCTATATTATTTTTAGAATTTTCTGGATTTATGACTCTGAGTTTTAGGATTTTTATTTCTTCTTTATGTTTAAAAATTTATTCGTTTAAATCTTCTTTGTAAATTTCTTTTACCTTATTAGGTTCTTTCATTCTTTTGTAAATTTTTGATAAGGTATAAGGAACTATAGATTCATAGTTCATCTGGGATTTATTTGATTCATTTGAGAAATTCTCAATATATTTTTCAATAGACATCCTTTTAGATTGAGGATCTTGGATTTGATCAACTAGATCTAATATGAAAGATTGATTAGCCGTTAACACATTTAGACTTAAACCATTTATATTTAGAATTGCAAAATAATAATCATGTGTTCCTTTACAAGAACACTCTTCATTGTTTTCTTCTTTTTCAAAATTTGATGAAGATGAAATATCATCAATTTGGATAATACCATCATATGAAGAATTAGAACTATTTTCTTCTTTGTCTTCTATTAAGATACTATATAATTTTTCAGTCAAATCATCACCTCCTACAATTTTATTCATTTTTTCTTTTATTTCTCCATATATTAGATTTTTGCATCTATTAGGATAATGCCCCTTTTGTTTATATTTGAAATAAGTAATTTCTTTAGTTTTTTAATTCTGTTTTCTTTTTTCTAAATTTCTTTTAGATTTAGATTTATATTTTTGTTTATGATGTTCATAAGATTGCTTCTTATTCTTTCATTGTGGATAAGAAAGACAAATATTATAACCAAAATGTTCACAAAATTGTCCAATTTCTTGTTTTCCAATATTTTTTTACTTTTTAAGCTAGTTTTTAAAATTAATATCATTACATAGAGATAATCCTTCTGTAATACATTCACTAATAAGTTCTCCATAAGTATAATTGTCATAAATAATGGTTTGAGTTCTTGATTTGTCTCTAAGTCTAGTTCTTACATTTTCAGCAAACATAATTGCAAGTCCAAAAATAAATTTTCCTTTCTAAAATTGACTATTACCATCTTCACGATGCATTACTTTAGAAAGGAAAACATCTTTATGCCACCTGAAGTGAGTTAAGGTGGGACATTTAAGATTCATAAGTAATTCTTTATTTATGTCATAATTGGAAGATAGATTTCCTACAAAATGTTTTAATATAATTTGAATTAAAGTATATATAAAATCATCCATTTCAGTATTAAAATAGAGTATTTGTCCTTTCTCATATGTAGTAGAATTAGTAATAATTCTTTTAGAATTAAGAATTTCTTCTTTTTGTTTATTGGTTAGGATATGATCCCACCAGCCTTTTAATTGGTCTGTAAAACTAGCAGTTATAAACAAAATTATTTGTTTATCTATATTTTAGCAGCTCTACCAATAGTTGCATACATTAGCTTTTTGTGTAGATCAATAGAAATCAAGTATTGAGATAATCCATCTATATTCCTTTTTTAAATGCTTTTTTGATAAAAAACTGAAGCATTAACAATTTGGTCTTCTTCATAAAGAAGGTCCAAAGGTGTAGGACGAGGATACTAAGTCCTAGTTGGAGTGTTGGGGTATTCAAATTTGTTTTCCCCTTAAAATTGAGATCATTAATTGTTTCATGTTCTCTTTCAGTGATCATTATTTCTTTTTGATGAGATAACATCACAATATTCCTATTAGGTTTTGTAATATTAAGATTTATTAATATTTCTGTGAGCTGTTCTAAGAACTCATCATCACATTGTTTAGATTTTCCAAGTTTAAAATCAAGAATTTCTATAAGGGGTTTTATCATTGGAGAAATACTAGAAGAGCTGGTTTGAAATGTTGAGCTATAAGAGAAGTTCTCTATATGATCCTCAATGCGGATTAATTGATCATATTTTTTGAATACTTGTGAGCACATTAAACTTATCATTAATGTTTTCCAAAATATTTCATAAACTAGAGAAATTTATTAAGAATTATGAAGTTGTAGAATTTTCCACCACTGAGAATCATCTCAAGAATTGGCATCTACCTGAGGTAGATTAGAAAAGAGTTTATAATATTGGAACCTTTGATTATAAAACTAGTTTGTCGATAAAAACTATTCAAAAGACTATTCCTTTTGATGATTGTAATAAGACTATCCAGCTCTTAAGAGAGCAAGATCTTTCTTATTATATGGATAAATATCAATATTTCCAAATTGACCTTATTCAAGATTTTTTTAAAGCCTTTAACTTTGGAAGGTTTAAATACTTGTTTCATATTATGTTTATGTGATGCTAGATGCTTGAATGTTCAGCAATATATTACGGGTGTTATTGAATCCAATTTATCTAATGGTCATGTTTATTTTGGCTGCTTTCCCAATTTATGTTTATCTTTATCTCATAAAAATCTTCTAGATGTTGTTACCTTAGCCTTACAATTTATGGTCTATGACTTTAAACAATGATCTGAGCATATAAATATTGCTTATCGTATTTATTATAAGGTTATGAATACCTTAACTCCTTACATAAAGCTTATAAGCACCGAAGGTAAAAACTACCCTAATTGAAACAAATCTTAAAAGATCTAAGTTGCAGTTAGAAAACTAATTAATTGGAATGAAATTCAATTCCCTGAAAGATGGAATTTGCAAGGTGCGATTCCTCAACAAAGCTTAATAAACAATAATTTAGATCAAATTGTAGAAATTCCATAAGAAGATGTTGAAATAAGATTTTCTAATAATAGAAGCACAAAATTGAATATCACATACTATTCTAATAACTGAAGTATTTCTTCAATAAAATCTAATTCAAAAAGAATTTTAATTGATAAATTATCACCTTATGAGTTTGAAGAAGTTAGAACTTGTAATATAAATATTCTATATGGAATCTATAAGAAGAATTCTTCTTACTCCTACAGAGATGGAATTCCAAGTCAATATTCTTTAATTTGAATTCAAGGTTGATAAAAATATGATTAATCAAGAATATTATTTGCCTAAACATAAAAATTTTAGGGATTGATATTTTAATACCTTTACTAAAATTAAAATTATGGAATACAAAGAAATGTATGATAATTTTTTATATAAAAATAGGATTATTATTCCTTTTAAAGAATGGTTTCTAAATTATAGTCCTTATGAAATAATTGTGGAAGAAGAAGAATATTATATTCCCCTTCAATGATTAATAAAATTATGGAAATTAATCATTCTCATGGATCAATTTCTCAAGCTAGTCAATTTAGAGAAATTTCTTATGAGAAAGATATCCAGATAAACAAATCTCCTAATGATATTCCTAAACCAACAACTGGAGAAGATCCAATTAAAAACTATAAAGGAAGTAAGGAGAAACTATTAAAGAGGCCTTAAAAGACAACAATTTGACTAAAAAGAGTGATAATACTATAAAAGAAAACGAGAATAATTCTCTAGAAAATCTTGACAAAAAGCATAATAATTTAACCATAAATGTTCTAACTAATAGTCAAACTGCTATAATTCAAGATCTAAAAATTAAAAAGAAATCTAAATCTAAATCTAAAAAAGCATATGATAAAAGGAAAAAAGCAAAAAAACATAAGGAAATCACTTGTTATAAATGTAGACAAAAAGGTCATTATGCCAATAGATGAAAAAATCCTAGACCGATAATTAATACATGAAACAATAATCCTAATAAAGATAGTAATAATCAATTACATGTTATAAATAAGTTCACTTATCATAAGGGGGATATAAAATTAAAAGATAATAATAATATGAAAAATTTAGAAATAGATTTGAATTATTGTCCAACCTAAGATTTTAAGAAAATAATTCCAAATCTAAGTACTACAATTAGTAGTAAAATGGATATAAAATATGAATTATCCAATGTCTATATTGGAAACCAGGGAGTATGTATTCATACTAAATATATAATTCTAGGGACACCTTTCCTTAATATGATCTAATCAATTGATAAACTCAATCAAATCAAAGAAACTTTGGTATTCAAAGAAAACCAAGTCAACCCTTTAAAAGAAGAATTAAAACTAGGAAATATTTTTGAACAACTAATGACAAAGAAAGAAATTAGTAATAATTTATCTACTGCTTTCCAAAAGAAACAAGTAGTTCCTCTACCTTTTACTAAGGGTGTTGATAAGGAATCTATCCCAACCAAGACTAGACTAGTACAAATACATAAATATTATCTAGATCTATCCAAAACGTAAATGCTCTCTTTCATAGGAAAAAAATTAATAAAAAATCTTATCTCCCATGGAGTTGTGCTACTCCTAGACAATTCATAAACTATAAACCAATAAATAAGGTATTAAATTCAATAATATATCTAATTCCTAATAAAAAAGATCTATTGTCTAGATCAAATGATGCAAATATATTTTTAAAGTTTGACTTTAAGTCAAGATGTTGGCAAATACCAATTATCCCCTTTGGATTAAAAATTTCTCCTTCAAAATTTCAAAATATCATGAATGAGATTTTTCTCCCTTATAGTGACTTTTCTATTGATGATATTTCATCTTCTTCATATTTTGATACAGAAGAAAATAATGAGTGTTCTTGTAAAGGCACACACGATTATTATTATGCTATTCTAAATATGAATGTTTAAGTTTAAATGTGTTGACTATTAACTAATCTTTTATATTAGATCTAATTGATCAAATCCAAGATCCTCAATGTAGAAGGATGACTACTGAAAAATATATTGAGAGTTTCTCAAATGAATCAAAGAAATCCCAAATGCATCAAATAAATCACAAATGAATTATGAATATATAGTTCCTTATACCTTATGAGAGGTTTACAATAGAATGAAAGGAAAAGAAATTTGCAAATAAGATTCAAAAGAGGAAAATTCTAAACTTAAAGAAGAAATAGAAATTCTAAAACTCAGAGTTACGAATCTAGGAAACTCTAAAAATATTATCATTAATATAGAGGAAAATGATGGAATCCATCAAGAGATTAATAAAGAAGTAAATGATTATTTACAAATTTTTAATAATCTTACTTATAAAAAATGGGATGTGAATTGATGCAATGAAATAATATTCAATTAGATGCTTTGAAATCTTGAATTGTTATCCTATTTTGTATTAATTCACTACTTATTTGGGTCATTTATATTTTGAATAGGTAAGTTGGACCCCCGTTGTGTTTACATGTCCAAATAAACTTCGATAGGATCCATGTGGAAGAGGAAGTGAAGTCAAACTAGCTAAAGATATTTAAAGAGTCAAGAATGGGCTCTTAATGATCTTAGAATGCATTGAATGGTTGGACACAACCTGGTGGACCCATTGGATTTCATTTTTCTTCAAGAGAACCAATTTTGGGAGAAACTTATTTTGACATATTGACATAGCCTTAGTATTTCAGTCGTATCATTTTATGTATAATTTGGATTGATATGATTTTGGTGGCATTAGAAAGAAAACTTTTGTGGCTGCAATCCCTATTACAGGAAGTAATTTATATCTATGAAGATATATAAGTCAAATCTAACATGAAAATTGATAGCTAGTTAATTAACCCGAGGCTAACACCCAGAGGATCTTTTCATTGGTTGTGATTTATATACATAAAGAAAGATAATGAGGATAATTAGATAACTAAAGGAAGACTATAGGATACTTATTTGCTAAATAAATTATTATTAATTTAGAAACTAATCATTGCCAAAGAAACAACCAATCAGAAAAATCAATCAGGATGCAATCAAGGGATATGATTAGACCTTCCCCTTTGAAGTAACCCCTTCTACTCTTATAAATAGAGGGGTGGACATGGGAGAAGTATTATCTCCTCCTTTTTGGAGCTCTCTTCTCCTATTTTTCTTCTCTTCTTTTGTACTTTTGATTTTTAGTTTTATTGTAATGGTTTTTTATGCTCTTTAGGTAAGGCTAGAGGTGATTTGTAACAATCTAATGGAGTTCTATTCATGTTTCATCGATGGTTTCAAGTAAGTATTGGTTATTTGAAGTGATATTTATTTAATATTATTTATCTTCTTATTTCTTTGTGATTTTAACATGTAAGATGCTTGAAGGCTTTCCATCTTGATCTTTTGTGGTTTTAATACATAAAACTCTTGAAGAAACAATTCTTTTTATCCTTCATCTATCAAAAATATTTCTTATCTTTATTTTTTCTATTCAATGTTAATATCTTCCAGTTAGATAAAATCTTCATTTGATTCTAACTGAGACAACATGACACATGAATAACATCACTAGATGTTATAATGACCCTGAATGTCTTAGTGTTTTATTTTATTAATTCCTTAACTCTTTATTATCTCAATACTCTTATACTCTTTTTCTCTTAATCTTTCTTTACTCATCTTATTTTGTAATCATTGTGCTAGTCACGCAAAGGCAATCCTTATGGATTCTTTGCAAAACTACATCTACTTGTGCACTTGCAAGTAATATAACCATAAGCTTTGGATCAATTTAATAAATAAATAATTTAGGTGTAACATGAATATCAAGCTAGTAATAAATAACAATTTTCATATTGAAACAATTGCCTTGATTTACTCAGTACTGATATGAATTGTATCAAAGAAGGTTTAATCCCTATTGAATATTTTGAAAAAATAGATCAATCTTTGAATGGTGCTAATGGGAGTATAATATATAGAGAGTATAAATTATTAAACTTTTATATTTGCAATCATGGAATAAGTATTCATGTGAATTTAGGTTTAATAAAATATTCAACACAATATATGATTTTAGGAACTCCTTTCCTAAATATGATTCAGCCTAATGAGAAAATTGATTATGAAGGAATGAGCATCATAATAAATGGAAAAGAAATAATATTTCAATTTGGAACTCAACCTCAAATAGGTCTAATTGACCAAGTAAAGGAAAGCTTGAAATTTGATGAAAAGAGGTAAATCTTCTCAATTTAATTATGATTCAAAAAATGTTGCTGACTCTTCATTGATTTTATTATCAGAAAAATGGACAAAGAAATGAATCAGAAACTCACCGAAGTTTCATCCTCATCAAAAGGAAAATTCTCCATGATAAAGCAAGAAATTGAAATCAATCATAATTTCAAAAATACTACTTTGTCCTTTGAGAAAGACAACAATGCAATTTTGTGGAGTCGTCAGCAATGATGCATACAGTGTGGGAAAACACTATAAAATCCATAAGGACTTGGATCCTCAAGAATTCGAAGCTAGTCCCGAGTCTCTAGCTATGGGTAAAGACATCAAATCCAGTGATACCTATGGCCTTGCCAAAAAGCCAAGTTGATTGAAAAAATAATAAAATTGGGATCATCCGTGATCCACAAAATTATTTTAAAACAAGCAATAAGTTATCTCTTTTCAATAAAGTCTTACTAGATAACTTATTAAATGATTTTAAAAATAAATCATATGATTCCTTTCTGAAACATATGCAAATGGTGTCAATTGTTCTAAAAGAAAAGCAAAATTTTATTGCTTCAAAAATGAAGGACATTGTTACTTCATGTAAAATGTTGTCAAAGAATTCAACAACCATTTATAGTGATTGGATTTTGGAAGTTGAATTGCCCTTTGAAATTATTAACAAAATTTAGAATTTGGAGCCTACAGCTCAACAAGAGTGGAAGTAGACACTCTTTGATATTTGGAATGGTCTTTATATTGAGAAACAATACTATAAAGTGGTCAAAGGAATTAATTCATCAGTTCTTCAACTGATCATAAAGAAGCCGAAAGATATAGATCAAGAGAAAAATTAAACTCTTTGAATGCAGCTTTATCAAGAAATTATATATGCTGGATGCTTGGAAAATGAAAGAATTTTCTCCTATTATTTTACAAGAGATAAAAAGATTTGTCCATTATATTGATGCAAATAATATTGTTAGCAATGTCACAATGGCTTCACCAGAATGGGAAAATGATGGAGAATGTTACTCTCCATTTCATATGCTTCAACTATATAAAGCTAAAATAAGTAATATAGACCAAGCCCTCATGAATAGCTACTTGGGGTATGATGATGAATTAACCATTCTTGATTTAGAACAATAGAAAAAATAGGGACTTACTATCAGAAAAGAGAAAATAAATGAAGCGAAAGCTTTTGATTTACAAGATATAAAAGAAAGCTAGAACACAACAGAAGAGTCCAAAGTTTTATTAGAATAGTCTAGACTCAAACGACAATAATTCAAAGCAGTACTTATGACAACAGCCTTATTTGTGGAATTGGTGCACAAACAGATAAAGAGAAAATAACAATGACTAAGAACACCAAATATCTCTACCTAGATGCATTGGAACATTAGGAAGATCAATGGTCTAATAGATGGAATGAAATTGTTCATCCACTAGAATTTTTTGATGAAGACTATGAAAGTGACTATACCCTTGACTCTCTTGAAGCAAACTATCTAGAAAATGGTATGGAGCCTTAAAGAGATTCTCCTAAGATAAGAAGACCATAAAGTAATCTACTTTATGAATTATTGAAGATGGAGCATTATTGTAAATAGGGGCCAAAGGCATAAAGTAATCTAGTTTTATACATTATTTCCGACAACTCTTAAAGAGGATTCCTTTGGATAGATATTCATATCCTCATTTCTTTCTTTATTATTTTTTTATCTTGTTTGTACATTACTCAAAGTCTCTATATAAGGAGACTTTATTGTAATTGGGAGGCCAAGCCTTTCCTTTGTAAGCCTTCCTTGGGCAAAGTCTTCCTCTTCCTTTGTAAAGCTTTCTCCTTGTAATCTATTATTTCTTTCTTTCCACCACTTGTACAAAATTTCTCATTGTGAATAAAGTTGTTTTCTTTTCACTTCATCTTCTTCCTTCATCTCTACCCTAAATTCCTTTAAAAAGATTTATAATAATGAAACTTTTGATTACAAGACTAGTTTATCAATAAAAATTACTGAACAAACTATTCTTATTGATGATAGTAACAAGACTATCCATCTCTTAAGAGAGCTAGATCTTTCCCATTATATGGATAAATATAAATATTTGCATATTGGTCTTATAGAGGTTGCTTTAAAACCTTTAACTTTGGAAGGTTTAAATACTTTTTTCATATTATGTTTACGTAATGCTAGATGCTTGAAATTTTAGCAATCTATTATGAGTATTATTGAATCTAGTTTATCTAATGGTCCAGTTTATTTTGATTGCTTTCCAAATCTTTGTTTATCCTTATTTGATAATAATATTCTAGATGCTATTACTTTAGATCTAGAATCAATGGGTTATGAATTTAAGCAAGGAATTGAGCATATAAATATTACTTATCGTATTTATTATATAATTATGAATAGCTTAACTCCTAATATAAGACTTACAAGAAACAAAGGTAAAACTACCTTAATTAAAACTAATCTTAAAAAATCTAATGTTGCGGTTAGAAAACTGATTGTTTATAAGGAAATTCAATTCGTAGAAAGATGGAATTTGCAAGGTGGTATTCCTCAACAACCCCTAATAAATAGGGAGTTGATCAAATTGTACAAACTACATAAGGAGATGTTGAAATAAGATTTTCTAATAATAGAAGCACAAAGCTTAATATCACATTATTCTAATATAGTATGTATTTCTTCAAGAAAATTTATTTATGAAAGAATTTCAATTAATAGATTATCACCTTGTGAGGTTGAAAAAGAAAGAACGTCTAACATAAATATTCCACATTGAATCTATAAGAATAATTCTTCTGATACTCCTATTGAAATGGAATTTCAAATTAATATTCTAATATTCTTCGATTTGAATTCAAAGTTGATAAGAATATGATTAATAAAGAATTTTATTTACCCAAAAATAAAAACTTTAGGGATTGGTATTTTAATACCTTTACTAAAATTGAAATTATTTAGTACAAAGAAATGCATTAATAATTTTTATATAATAATAGGTTTATTATTCCTTTTAAAGAATGGTTTCTAAATTATAGTCCTTATGAAATAACTATGGAAGAAGAAGAATTATTATATTCCCCTTCAAAGATTAATAATATGATGGAAATTAATCATTATCATCAATCAATTTCTCAAACCTGTCAATTAAAAGAAAATTTCTTATAAGAAAGATTTCCAGATAAACAAATCTCCTAATGATATTTATAAACCAACAATCGGAAAAGATCCAATTAAAAACGATGGAGGAATTAAGGAATTAATAAGGTCTTAACAGACAAAAATTTCACTAAAAAGAGTAATAATACTATAAACAAGAAAGAGAATAATTCTCTAGAAAATCTTGACAAAGCTCATAATGACTTAATCATAAATATGTTGTCTAATAATCAATCTCTTATAATTCAAGATCCTAACCAAAAAAGAAAAATAAATCCAAATCTAAAAGAGCATATGAGAAAAGGAAAACAACAGAAAAACTTAAGGAAAACACTTGTTATAAATGTAGACAAAAAGGCCATTATGCAATTAAATGCAAAATCTCTAAACTTGTAATTGATACAGGAAACAATAATCTTAATAATGATAGAGAAAATTCAATAAATGATACTCTTTATGACTCGAGTAAAAATGTCTTGATGAATAGCCAATCTATTCAAGATACTACGAAATTATAAAACATTCTCAAAATTCTAAAGAAATAAATACCACTAAAGAGGATATAAACTATGAAATTCTTAGGTTAAAAGGAGAAATAAAAAACATAAATAATGAAATTATAAATTCTAAGGAATATGTTATCAATATAGAAAATAATAATTTACACATTATAAATAATCAAGTGGTTTATCAATATTAAACTAGTAATAAACAATGAATTTAATCTAGAAATGATTGCCTTAATTGATTCTTGGGCTGATGAATTGTGTCAAAGAAGGGTTAATTCCAACCCAATATTTTGAAAAAAAAACTCAAAATCTAAGTACTACAAATGGAGAAAAATTGGATATAAAATATAAACTTTCTAATGACTATATTTGCAATCAAGAAGTATGTATTCATGCAATTTTAATTCTGGTTAAGGATTTAACTCAATACATAATTTTAGGAACACCCTAGGTATGATCCAACCAATTAATAAAATCAATCATAAATGAATAAAAACCACTATAAATGGTAATGAAATATTATTCCAATTCATAACACAACCTAAAACCAAATTAGTCAATAAGATTAAAGAAAGTTTGATATTCAAAGAAAAACAAGTAAATTCTTTAAAAGAAGAATTAAAAGAAGAAAAAATTTCTGAACAATTTAAGGCTTTATGAATTAAAAACATTATTAAAAAATTTGAAGAAACTATGAAGAAAGAAATTATTAGTGATTTACCTACTACTTTATGGAATAGAAAGAAACACATTGTTACTTTAGCATATATAGATGGTTAGGATGAAGAGACTATCCCAACCGAGGCTAGACCAATACACATTAATAAAGAATATTTAGATCTAAGCAAGACTAAAATTCAATCTCTAATAGGGAAAATTTTAATCAGAAAATCTTACTCCCCTTGGAGTTGTGATGTATTCTATGTAAATAAACACTATAAAAAAGGAAGAGGAGTTCCTAGACTAGTTATAAACTATAAACCTTTAAAAAAAGTATTAAGATGGATAAGATATACAATTCCTAATAAAAAAAGAATTTTTGTCTAGATTAAATGAAGCAAGTATATTTTTAAAATTTGACTTAAAGTCAGGATATTGGCAAATACAAATTCCTGAGTTTGATAGATATAAAATGGCTTTTACTATTTCCTTTTGCCATTATAAATGGAATGTCATGTCATTTGGTTTAAAAAATGCTCCTTTAGAATTCCAAAATATCATGAATGAGATCTTTCTCCCATATAGTGACTTTTCTATTGTTTATATTGATGATATTCTAATTTTTTGAAAATCAGTTGATCAACATATAAAATATATGAATATTATCATAAAAATTATTAAAAATAATGGTTTGGTTGTATCTACTCCAAAAATAAAAATATTTCAAGAGAAAATTAAATTTCTTGGTGATGATATTTACATGTAAAATTTTTTCCCTATTAGTAGGAGTATGGAATTAGCCTCTTAATTCCCTGATGAAATTAACGATAAAAAGATTGTTGCTGAGAAGATAAAGTAGAATAGAATATTTATTCCAAAGGAGTAGATGAAAGATTTACATTAATCAATGAGCACAAAGAGGAGAAGAAGAAGCTATGGCCGGTCAACAACCAATGAGTTATTAATTTAGAATTCAAGAGTAGTGTAAAGAACCAGCTGTTTGAAGAAAAATGAGTCTTTTGACTTTGTAATCAATAATTTTGTAATCTCAAGTTGTAAGGTCCCTGATTTTTCTATGATTTTCTGGGATTTTCCTGCCATTTTTCTGGTCATTTTCGGCAGGAAAATGTGATCCTTCGGCGTATTCATAATTGTGTATTTCCCCCATATTTATACCCATAGAGTTGGGTGTGGGGCTTAGTCGTAGGCCGCAGGCCTCGCTGCGTGCTTACGGTGCAAATTTTGGAGGTATAATGCGTAACCAGTGAGTTAACGCGCATTGGGGATATGGATGTAAAAGTTAAAAAGATTAACTATATATATCTTCCTCCCCATCGGTTTTCACAGAACTGACATTCCAGTAAAAATTTGGCGTCCAGTGACTTTTTTTTAGAAAAGCTTAGGGCATATCCGGTCACTTCGTTCTCCCTCCTCTGTCGTCGGATTCCTTCGATTCTTGTCAGGATCCGCTTTGCCTCACCGCCACAAGTCCGTAGGTACCGGCTATGACTGCCGCCATGGCCTCTTCGCTCCTCCACGAGGTACCGAACCTTTTTTCGGGTTTTTCTCTCCTTCAATCCCATTTTTGCACTGTAGGTGTACAATTTTGACATCGTTTGCGGCCGCCCTCAACTAGACTTATGTTTAGTTGGCCGCTAGGAACCCATAGACACTGGCTGGAGCCGCCGCCATGCTTTGTTCGCTCCGTGGTGAGCTACCGGCACTTTGGTCGGGTTTAGTTCTCATTTTCCATCTCACTGTCCGTGAGATTTTTTGGATGCCGGTGTGTTTCCGGTCATTGTCCGGCTACCGGAAGGACTCCGTCCAGCCTACCTCGACCCGGTGTCTGTAGGAGTTTGCCGTTTCTGACCCCGCCTTGCCCCTATTGCCTTGCTCCGCCTGATTAGACGCATTGGGTGCGTCTCGGGTCATTGGCATCGGCTAGCCGTGGGCCATTTGGCCATCGTGGGCTCTACCCCGGCTTGGCGATAGTGAGGGCCAGCCCCGATTGGCCCGATTATACACTCCGCCCGGAATGGGCCGCTTGTCATTGCCCTATACCGTGCGAGATGCACAGCCGCCCGCACCATGGGTATTGGTTGTGGGTGGCAATCGGCGATGTCGCCGCTTAGATTGGCCACAGCTAAGGGCCTTAGCCCTATTGGCTTTTGTGGGCCTTGGGTCGCCTCCTTTCAGCCCTCTCCCCCGCCCCTTTTGGGTCGCGTGTGCATGTGGCCACGCGTGTACTTCTGGGTTTTGGCACCGCATTTGCGCCGCCTGACCATCGGTTCGCTTTGCCACCGAGTGGAGTTGACACATAGCCTTCCTCCACCCTTCCTTTGTCCTTGAGCATTGCCCCACGCTCTCCGCCCTTATGTAGGCCTTTGTTGACCGAAATCGTCGCTGTTGGGTGCTGTCCATGGCCGATTTCGATGTCTTGTGGCTGGCTGAGCACGTTTTAGCCACCGGCCGATCTTTAGAGTGTACACCCTCAACATTTGGTCGCACCGCCATTCTGGTTGGCTTGACTTTTCTCCCGGCCGCCCTAGTGTGCCGCAGTGGATCACGGATTTTACCGCATTGATTTCTGACACCCTGTTTGGCCGTGATAGTTCCAGCGCTTCCTAAAATCCTCAGGACAGCAGCTCTCTCAGCCAGGCAATGGTTTTGACTGCCAACTCCGCCGCCGACGCCGCCACCGTCATGCGCTCGCCATCAAACGTCATGATTACGAGGTAGTGGAGCTTTGAACTCGTAAATTCATGATAGCATGCTTTGAATGAGTAGTAGCATGCTAGGATTGTATGATTCCATGCTTTGGATGTTAAGTAACAATCTGATTGCATGATGTACATGTAAGCACGATTATATGGTATGTTGAAATGCATATGACATGCATGTTGGCTATAAGTACGTTGGATGTATGTATGCAGGTGCTAGTGATGGCTAGCGTGCATGTTTAGAGTATGTTTGGATTATGCATGTGCTAGTGATGGCTAGCGTGCATGTTTGGAGTATGTATGAATTATGCATGCGCTAGTGATGGCTAGCGTGTATGTTTGATGTATGTATGTATGCACTAATGATGGCTAGTGAGCATATTTGTAAGCTACGTATGTATGACCGTATGTGTATGTTATACGTATGTGTGATAGACATACGTATGTGTGACGACTATTTTGCCTATGATATGGTTATGTGTAAGTGTATGTGGGCAGAGGTATGGGCGATGGATAGTAAGAGGTGACAGAGGTTTGGTCTAGATTTGGATACGGTTGTATAAGCGTATGACAGAGGACAGAGGATAAGAGTATGACGGGCAAGGATTAGAATGGATCGGTTTGGGTTGGATTGTATGTTGGGCGATTGTCAGACAGTAAGAGTGTGCATAATTGTACAAGATAATGTACAGATTATGAAGTGAAAAGTAAGTATAATAAGTAAGATATAAGTAAGAGGGCGACAACTGGGTTGGCTCTGAGGAGCGTTATTTGAGGATGTTAGTGTAAGATGTTTTGGCCATAAGATGGATGGCGAAGTATGTAAGACTGTAAGGGTTGGTTGTACGATGAGTTTTGTCCACGATGTGGACGGGTAAGTGAAGTCTGCTGCCTTGACGAACTTGGGTTTCGGATCGGGCTCAGCTTCGGTTTGATCAGTCGAGGACTATGAGTTTGTGAGGCATAATTGTACCACATAATATACTTAATTCAAACTTGAATTATAACCACAACTAATGATAGCATTGTGAGTTTGAGACCTGAGGGTTCGACGGATTAAGTTCCGTGTTTGAGCTGGCCGCTAATGAGCCGGCCGAGCATTTCTCATGTCTTGCCATGGTGTTATCCTGCGGGATGTTGTCTGTGTGCTATATAGAGCACTGGACGTCTGATGCTCTGTTGAGAGCAACATATGTTTCCGATTTGGTCTACGTGCTGTATAAGCCCAGACGTTTGATGCTCCATTGAGAGCGATGTACATTTCTGACTTTGTCTGCGTGCTGTATGAAGCCCAGACGTTTGATGCTCTACTGAGAGCGACGTATGTTTCTGATTTGGTCTGTGTGTTGTATAAGCCCAGGCGTTTGATGCTCTATTGAGAGCGTTGTATGATTCCGCCCAAGAGTGGCACTGTATGTTTCTGCCCAAGTGGCACTGTATGTTTTTTGCCCAAGAGTGGCAATGGCACTATAAGACCCATTATGGTGGGCAACTGTATGACCCCTTATGTGTGGGTGTTTATGTTTGCGCGCTCAGGTAAGTAGTATCATGAATCTACTCTCACCTGTTTGATCCAGTGCCCCAGAGCATTGGTGTGCCTTACCTTCGGAAAAGTCCATGGTGTCTAGTCACTCCCCGGAGGTTAAGGTGTTGCCCCAGTGGCATTCTTTTCCATTTCAACGCTGGAGCTTATTAGTTGTAATGATCTTCAGTGGTCGTTGATATGTGTACGATTATGAGTACGATTGTATGTGTATGAGCAAGACTGTAAGAGTGTGTATGAGCAGGACTGTTAGCGTATGAGTATGAGCACAACTGTAAGAGTATGGGTACGATTGTGAGAATATGTTTCTAAGTAAGACAGTAAGTATGATTTTGAGGAAGACTATACGAGTAAGGTCGTACGAGTATGATTGTACGAGTAAGGTCGTACAAGTATGTATGTGTGGTATGAGTATGCGTACAATGGTACGAGTAAGGTTGTATGACCCTGGATAAGGGTGTTTGTGTAAGTTGATTGGATAGTATGATTTTGGCACGATGGTGCCTTTGGTATGATTTTGGCACGATGGTGCATTTGGTATGTCTTTGGCACGATAGTGCATTTGGTATGATCGTATGCGTATGTGCACGATAGGATTATATTATGTTGACTGCTTCATGTTTGAGTTGCATGAACGCATGTGTTTTTGAACTTATTGAGTTCACCGTTTGGGGTTTCCCCTACTGGGTATTTTCCTACTGAGTATGAAAATACTCATCACCCTACTTTTTAGCCCCGTTGTACGGGAGATTTTGCAGGTTTGTGCGGAGAGCTCCTGGAGATGGATGCTCATTTCAGCGGTGGATTGATTCCCGTTGACTCAGGTATATGCTTCACTCATTGCGAGTTTATTTGTGCCACGATCTCTTGTATTAGGTGAGACGAGACGTTAATATGTTTATTCTAGACTTTCATTTGGATTAGTCTGTGGACTGTTATAGGACTTGCACTCAGGGATGCCTGGGAGGGATTTGTATTTAAAGTCTATGATCATAGCAATTTATTCGTATGTGTGTTTTCGTGTAGCGCCTGATGATATTTGCTTTGGCCGTATGATGTTTGACCGTATGATGAAAATATTTATATGGAAAATGGATGTTTACTATTTTAAATGATAAATTGTTTTATTAGGTTTTGATTTCGTCATTTTTCCTCCGATTTATAGACGTTATATTGCAAAAAAAATTTGTGAATTTTAAGGAAAATGGGTGAAAAATCTCGGGCGTTACACAAGTTTACATAGTGCATGGTTTATTTGCAGAGATTGTTCCATAGTTTTTCCAAGGTTAGGTTTTCACATAAAAATTTCTTGTTTGCTTAGTGATTTGATTTCAAATTCTCGTTAGAACACATTAAAATTAGGCACGCTAAATTGAATAAAATATATATTTATTTTGTTTAAAAGTTGGAATCTTGTAAATCAATTGTGAATTAGAGCCACTTTATTTTTCTTAGCTTGTCTATGCTATACACATGCTTCACAAACCAACAAGTACTTCTTTATCAACAGCTAAAGCTGAATTGTTTAGTTTCTTAGCATAGTAAAAAATAAAATTGTGTTTCTTTATCAATTGTTGAAGCCGAATATCCAGCTGCAAATGGTGGCTACACTTAATTAATGTGCATGAAAAAAATATTATTAAATTATAAAAAACCTTGGGGAAAAATGACTTTATATTGTGATACTTTACGTTCAATTAAAATTTTACAAAATCCTATCAAATATTCTCGTACTAAACATATTGATATTAGACATCATTTTTTTGAGATTGGGTTGTGGATCGATTTTTAACTTATAACATATTTCAATAGAATTTGAATAGGTTCACCACAACAAAAAGGACTATTAGCGGCGACTAAAAGCATTGCTAATAGTCTCCAAAGTGTCACTCATGATTATTAGCGATGCTTAAAAAGTGTCTCTAAAATTGTCGATAATAGTCCCGTTGCAACTGCTCATTAGCAACACATATATGAAAGTGTCGCTAATAGTACTGATATTAGCGACACTTTATTCTATTGTTGCTGACATTAGTTTTTTGTGAGCTTCTTAAAGTGTCGTTAATGTGTTAACATATTTTTAAAAAAATATGAAAACAGTATTTGCGACGCTTTTATCTGTCACTAAATGTGTTTTAGAGACGTTTTAGAAAAATGTGACTAATAAAATAAAAAACTGAAAGTTTAACAAGTGTTGCTAATAATGTATTATTACTGTTGCCACACTAACCATTGCTAACTAAAAAATTTATTAGTGACGCTTCATTTTTGACATAAAAAAGAAAATTAATTTTTTTAAAATTTTTTTAAAAAAATTCATGACACTTGCTAAAGTGACGCTAAAATTTAAAAAATTTAAAAAATAAAATTCCTGCCTCCCCCCTTGTCTTCTCCTTCTCCTACAGTTGGGAGGGGGTGGAGGTTGGGGCCGAGGCCTGGGTAGGGGGAGGAAACGGCACTAGAGTTCAGGGGAAGAGCAGGATACGGCGCCACCCCCTCCTCTCCTCCTTCGGCTGAGGGAGGTGGTGATTAATAGGAAGGGGGGTTGGTCCGCCCCTACTTCACCTCCTCCTCCGGATGTGAATTGAGTGGGGGGGAGCAGGGAGGGGGCGGGGTGCTCTAGAATCCGGAAGTGGAGCCGATTTGGCATCACCCCCTTTTCCCCTCCTCCTCCTGCTGAGGAGGGGGGCAAACTGGAAGGGGGTGGGGGCAGAGAAGGCAGAGGGGGAGAGGAGGAAGGGGAGGGAGATTGGGTTGTGGATCAATTTTTAACTTATAACATATTTCAATAGAATTTGAATAGGTTCACCACAACAAAAAGGACTATTAGCGGCGACTAAAAGCATTGCTAATAGTCTCCAAAGTGTCACTCATGATTATTAGCGATGCTTAAAAAGTGTCTCTAAAATTGTCGATAATAGTCCCGTTGCAACTGCTCATTAGCAACACGTATATGAAAGTGTCGCTAATAGTACTGATATTAGCGACACTTTATTCTATTGTTGCTGACATTAGTTTTTTGTGAGCTTCTTAAAGTGTCGTTAATGTGTTAACATATTTTAAAAAAAATATGAAAACAGTATTTGCGACGCTTTTATCTGTCACTAAATGTGTTTTAGAGACGTTTTAGAAAAATGTGACTAATAAAATAAAAAACTGAAAGTTTAACAAGTGTTGCTAATAATGTATTATTACTGTTGCCACACTAACCATTGCTAACTAAAAAATTTATTAGTGACGCTTCATTTTTGACATAAAAAAGAAAATTAATTTTTTTAAAATTTTTTTAAAAAAATTCATGACACTTGCTAAAGTGACGCTAAAATTTAAAAAATTTAAAAAATAAAATTCCTGCCTCCCCCCTTGTCTTCTCCTTCTCCTACAGTTGGGAGGGGGTGGAGGTTGGGGCCGAGGCCTGGGTAGGGGGAGGAAACGGCACTAGAGTTCGGGGGAAGAGCAGGATACGGCGCCACCCCTCCTCTCCTCCTTCGGCTGAGGGAGGTGGTGATTAATAGGAAGGGGGGTTGGTCCGCCCCTACTTCACCTCCTCCTCCGGATGTGAATTGAGTGGGGGGGAGCAGGGAGGGGGCGGGGTGCTCTAGAATCCGGAAGTGGAGCCGATTTGGCATCACCCCCTTTTCCCCTCCTCCTCCTGCTGAGGAGGGGGGCAAACTGGGGCAGAGAAGGCAGAGGGGGAGAGGAGGAAGGGGAGGGAGATGGGGGGGTGGCCCCGAAATTTGGGTGTGGAGTCTAATCCTGCATCGCCCCCACTCCTCCTCCACTTCCCGCTCCAGGGGACTAAGGGTGGGAGGGAGGGAGTAAAATAGAGGGCAAAATTTCTCCCGCATGTGAAATTCGCTTGCCTGAGCAAAATTTTGCCTACACTCCCCTTTTTGTCATGTTACAATTTGAAGCATCACAACTAGTGGAAGAAAGAGACATGCCTATGTGAGGGGAGTGGGAGAGAGGAGTGCGAGCGAGGAGAGAGAATGGAGAGAGGAGAGAGTTAGTGTGTGAGGGGAGAGAGAGGAGAGAATGTGTGTGTGTGTGTCTATGTGAGAGAGAGAGGAGTGGGGAGAGAAAAGAGAAGATGGGGAAGAGATAGAAAGAGGAGATAGAAGGTAGAAAGCTAGAGGATAGGAGACAATAGAGAAGAGAGAGAAAATAGAAGGGAGAGAGTGAATATAGGAAGAGAGGAGAGAGAGAGGGGAGAGGAGAGAGAGGAGAGGGAAGAGATAGAAAGAAGAGATAGAGTGGTAGAGAGAGGGGATAGGAGAGAGAAGAGAAGAGGGAGGGAGAGAGAGAAAATAGAAGAGAAAGAGTGAATAGAGAGAAAGGATAGAGAGAAAGGGAGAGAGAGTGAATAGAGAGAAAGGATAGAGAGAAAGGGAGAGAGAGTGAATAGAGAGAGTGGATAGACAAAGAGAGCGACAAGAGAGGGAACAATATTTTATAAAAAAAATAAGGCTAATAGAGACACTCCATAAAATTTGTCACTAATAGAACATGTATTGGGGACGCTTATTTTTAAGTGCGAAACTAATCACCAAGCATTGCTAATAGCCTTAGCTTTTTTTAAAAAAACATTTAGGTACTAGTGACACTAATTGTGGTAGATATTACTTCCCTTTAACCCGGCACGTTTCTCTCCTTGCACCCCAAAGGCGAAGGACATGACCTCCCCTTAGCCCGGGATACATTATGCTTCCCATGTTACAGACACTTTTTTCTCTACGCGCCTATAGGCGACGGACATAACCTCCCCTTAACTAGGGACACTTTACACTTCCCGTGCCCGATGGCTACGGACATAACTTCCCCTAGATAGAGACATTTCCCTCGTTGTTGCCTGATGATAGAGGATGAAGCCCCCTCTTGCACTGGGCCACTTCTTTCTCTTAGGGGCTCGAGGGCGACGAGTAAAGTCTCTGCTTGCCCTGAGATGTTTCCCCCTTATATATTTGCAAACTCAAGGAATGAATGCTTCTATGTGGAGAACACCCATGAATTAGCTAGGAACGCTTTTTGAACGGACGAAAACGGACTCCAAACGGTTCTAAAAACTACTCCGGATGTTACAGAAATTGAAATTTATAGGAGATGGCGTGCGAGCATACGGTAGAAAAGGAGTACGCTCGAATAGACGCGATCCATGTGTTGTGCATCCATTGGACTGCATCCGCAGTCAGTGCGTGCATGGTGCGCTCATGAAATGGGCATCAATGCACGCCAAATGGAGTGCACGGAGCCACCATGGAGCGCACAGTCAATTGAGTGATTGCACAGGCCCCACATCTCACGGACTACCTTGATCCGCGGCCACACCTCTTCGCAAAATGGTGCGGCTTACACACCGCATTCTGATTTGGCGGTGCAGCTCGGCTTGAGCTGCTGATGTAATCTATTTTGTCTTTTTCTCAATATTTTATTACTAGGCGATAACTTCTTATCCCGAAGTCGAAATCACATGTTTTTTACCGATGTACTCGTATCGAAGAGCCCTTCGAAACTAGACCCCAAATGGTAAGTTATTCCGCACTTTTTACGTGGGTCCTGCTAATGTGGCACCTTTCCGAAGGTCATAACTTTCGCTTTTGACCTCTATTTTGTGTGTTCCTTGGTTTGTTATGCTCATTACTTTGAGCTCTACTCATATACTGCGATTCCATCTTTCAAACCCCTTATAATTTAATTACAAAGTACATAATTACTCCTAAACCCTTTGTGTAAGTGTTAACGGAATATAGGATGTTACATTCTTCCCCCCTTAAACAAATTGTGTCCTTGCAATTCACCTTAACACACTTTTTCAAACACAACAAAATGTTAAAAAATGCGATCAATAATTGAGTAGCAATCACAAACATAAATCCAATTAATTTACAATCGGATACAACACTCAAAAACATAGTTCTATAACAATTCAGATGGAACATAGTCCAATAGCACATTAAAAAATAAATAGTATCCAACAATTACTCAAATAAACAAAACAAAATTCAATAAATTATATATTGGATTAAATACTTGTAACTAGAATCCAATAGTTTTTGAAAAAATCAAACAATATATTCATAAGAAAGATCCAAAAATTTCAGATACCATAAACATAATCTGATGGTTTATAATACTTTAAACTCAATTTAAAATTAGATAGGTCATTATTCGGAATAAAAATGGAACGTAGTGATGCAAGGTTAATGAAATCTATTTAGACACAATGCCATTACACTTCGGAATTTCAATAATCATAATGCAAAAAGTTATGATCGGACAAAACACTTGGAACAAAACCCGATTACTGATTTAAAATCAGATAGATCATAAATCAGGGGGGATCAATTTACAGTGAATCAAATCGTAATAGAGCGGGCTGATCAATCTAGAAATTTTTGGAATTAAATCATTCAATAGTCCAGGGCTTTATACCTTATAACTATATTTTATAAGTTGATAGTCCTCGGCTTTATACCAGATAACTATTTTTCAACATCCAATAGTCCTGGGCTTTATACCAAATAATTATCTCTTAAAATCTGATAGTCCTCGACTTTATACCAGATAACTATTATTCAACATCTGATAGATCTTGGCTTTATACCAGATAACTATCTTTTAAAATTCAATAGTCCTTGGCTTTATACTAGATTACTATTTTACAACACCCGATAGTCCTTGCCTTTATAACAGATAACTATCTTTTATTATTCAATAGTCCAGGGCTATATACCAAATAACTATTTTTCAACATCCGATAGTCTTGGGATTTATACTAGATAACTATCTTTTAAAATTCAATAGTCCTAGGCTTCATAACAAATAACTATTTTTCAACATCCAACAGTCCTAGGCTTTATACCATATAACTATTTTTTAAAATCCGATAGTCTTGGGCTTTGTACCAAATAACTATTTGTCAACATCCTATAGTCGTGGGCTTTATACCAGATAATTATCTTTTAAAATTTGATAGTCATGGGCTTTATACCAAATAACTATTTTTCAACATCCAATAGTTTTGGGCTTTATACCGGATAACTATCTTTTAAACTTAATTTCAAGATTGCAGCCAAACCAGATTTTAAATCGAAATTCATCTCAATACAGTAGTAGAATCAACATTGGAGCTATCCACTAACCCCCATGTCCCGTATTACATGCGTTTGATGGATTCTCCACAGTAATTCTACTAACTATCGAAACAACTCTACAACTTCAAATCATTTCCAAAACACAGGGAATTTGAAATCAATTTGCATGTTAAATCCACTAGTAGACTCAACCTTAAAGCGGTCCACTAATACCACACGTCCCATACCACGGGTAATTTAGCAGTTTCTCTTATGGAATGCCACTGTTTTTGAAAACAATTGCATTTAATCTCAATACACCAGTAGAACTAATACTAAGAGTGATTCACTAATACCATGGGACCCATACCAAAGGCATTTTTTGGTTCCTTCTAGTTAGTTCCAATGTTTTTTTCTAACAACTTTTAAAATGCTGACATTTCAAAATTACATTTATATAGGCATATATTAATGTAGA
This sequence comes from Saururus chinensis, assembly GCA_035235625.1. NCBI lineage: Eukaryota > Viridiplantae > Streptophyta > Magnoliopsida > Piperales > Saururaceae > Saururus > Saururus chinensis. The sequence goes on along the minus strand of CP141144.1, from coordinate 36,713,598 downwards.
GATTTCCGTTAATAACTCATGTCCTATACTGTGAGTGTTTAGTAGTTTCTCCTTAGCAAATCTACTACTTTTCAAAATATATTCATTTTATAAACAATATAAATTGTCAAAACAAACAATTTGAAATCGAATTTTCTTTTCAACACACCAGTAGAACTAACCCTAGAGCTACCCACTAACACCTAACATCCCATACAATGGGTGTTTCGTGGTTTCTCCTAGGTGTTTACACCGTCTTACAAAACATATATTTGAACTTTCAAATTTTTGGTATTTCAAAGTTGATTTTTTTTTACTTTGGTAGAATTAACCGTAGAGTTATCCACTAATGCCTCGTGTCCCATACCACGTGCATTTGATGGTTTCTCCTCGATAATTCTACCAGTATTTAAAATAATTTTTGACAAACTATTTCAAATCAAAATTGGTAAAATCATTTTAAAAATCATGTAACAAATTCAAAAAAAATATTTATAATTAATCCAAATTCAAAATCGAAATTCATATAATCAAGTTTTAGATCAAATATGACACCATTCATACCAAACCAAAATTAAAAACCATTCCTGAATTACAATTAGAATTCACAAATTCAGAGTTTGTCTAAAATCTGACACAAAACATGCAAAACAAAATTTCAAATCAAATTTGATACAACTTATCCAAAATAGAAATATTTTATCATGTTTGATTAAAAAATTAGAATTCAGAAAATTAGAGTTCATATTAAATCAAATGTTATACATATATAACAGGAAGTTCAAATTTAGAATTCATATTAAACCCACTACCACAGTTAAAACAAAATTTCAAATTAATTGAGATTCAAAATTGGCATTCATATCAAACCAGGATTCAGAACAAAAGTTTTAAATAATAACCATTTCAAAATAGAAATTCATAAACTCGGAGTTTATATCAATTCGATACAACACAAGTAGGACAAAAATTTCAATTCACATCTAATTAAACAAATAAAAATTCATAAATATCAGAGTTAAGAGCAATTCCGATACCATACCCACCAAAAAATATTATAAATCAAAACCCAATATAGCTTATTCATAATAGAATTCTCGAATCATTTTAAATACAAGATACAATTCATAAAATTCATGTTTGTATCAAATCCATTGCAACGCATGGAAAATAGAACGTGCAAATATTAAATTTAGTAAAACCATCATAACAATATTCAAGATTAATTATTGATTTAAAATCAGGATTCAAATCAATGCATATTTTTTTATCTTGCAAACATAGTAAAGGTCTGATACCATTTGTAACACCCTGACCCGGAATTGAACCGGACCGGGAGTGCTTGGAAAACAAAATTGGAATAAATTTAAATTTTTATAAAAATTTAAAACCACGACCAACCAAGAGCAGCAAACTTTGTGTAGGAGAGATGTAACATTCCTATTTTCACTATGGAGCTTTAGTGATTTGATGTGCATAGGCTAGAAAAAACCTTATTTTATAATTAATTTGGATCAGGTCAATGTTCTTGTACCATTGGTTGCCTACGTATGTATTAGATGATATCTATGACGTTATTCTAATACGATCGGATCCAAACGTAGTTCTACCTAACGGCTATTACATGCATCAAGCATCACAAAATCATATACGCTAAAATATATATATGCTTATATCTAAATAAAATATCCAAAATCAGACAGAAATCTTATAAATCATTGGAGTTCAACGGAAGCCAATAAATTAGCGGAACACACATCTCACTTTATCACATAATTAAGAAGAACACACAACAAAGCAAATTTGCCTATATCAGATCCCACTGAATTATTTTATAACATAACAGATCATATCGGAACATATCAGATTAAATAAAGCTTTTCAGATCTTATAAAGTCAAAGCATATCAAAACGCATCGAATAAAAAAATAGCATATATCTTAAATAACACATGCATTCATGTAATCATATATCTTAATTAATATAATAATATTACTAATTATGATATTTATGCATATAAATTAAATAAAATTGGAAAGTTAGAAATGCTTACTCCCTTGTAGTCCCAGAAGTCGTGACGTTCGATGCTGCATGTTTCTTTAGGGCATTCTCCCCTTTAGGTCCTAAGATGGCATGTAGAATCTCATCTAACTCCGGATGGTGGCGGACATTGCTTCTCTTTCACCCGGGACGTTTCTCTCCTTGCAACTCAAAGGCGAAGGACATGACCTCCGCTTAACCCGGGATACTTTACACTTCCCGTGTTGTGGACAGAACTTCCCCTACCTTGGGATTCGAGGGCGATAGGTAGAGTCTCATCTTGCCAAGGGACAATTTCCCCTTATAAAGTTGCCAGCTCAAGGAAAGGATGCTTCCAAGTTTCCATAGTGCATGGTTTATTTGCAAAGATTGTTCCCTAGTTTTTCCAAGATTAGGTTTTCACATAAAAAATTATTGTGTTGCTTGGTGATTTGATTGCAAATTCTCGTTATAACACATTAAAATTAGGCACCCTAAATTGAATAAAATATTTATTTATTTTGTTTAAAAAGGAGAAGATAAATCTTGTAACTTAATTGAGAATTACAACCACTTTATTTTTCTTAGTTAGTCTATGCCACACACATGGTTCACAAACCAACAAGTACCTTTTTATCAACAGTTGAAGCTGAATTGTTTAGTTTCTTAGCATAGTAAAAAAAAAAAATTGTGTTTCTTTATCAACTGTTGAAGCCGGAATATCTAGCTGCTAATAGTGGCTACACTTAATTAATGTGGATGAAATTTTTTTATTAAATTATAAAAAACCTTTGGGCAAAATAACTTTATATTGTGATAATTGAAGTTCAATTAAAATTTTACAAAATCTTATCCAATATTCTCATACTAAACATATTGATACTAGACATCATTTTTTTGAGATTTGGTTGAGGATTGATTGTTAACTTATAACATATTTCAATAGAATTTGAATAGGTTCACTACAACAAAAAGGACTATTAGTGATGACTAGAAGCATTGCTAAAAGTCTTTAAAATGTCGCTCGTGACTATTAGTGACGCTTAAAAACCATCACTAAAATTGTTGATAATAGTCCCATTGCAACTTCTCATTAGCAACACATATATGAAAGAGTCGCTAATAGTATTTATATTTAGGGTTGGGAATTGGGTCGGGTCGGGTCAAATCGGGTTGGGTTGGCCTTGACCCTCACTAAAATAGGGTCGGGTCATGACCCGACCCTATTTTTAAATTGGGTCAAAAATCTAAACCCTAACCCTACTTGAGTCGGGTCGGGTCAAGTATGCGGGTAACCCTACTTTTTTCCATAATTTTTTTGTTAGACTCATATTATATACCTTCTCTCTTTGCAAAGGGCAAATACAAATGAAATTAAATACATTACAATATTAATTTAAATGTTTGGTTCTTTGGCTAATTTGTGGATACTTTTTTTTGTAGTAATAAATATAACAAAATATGACATATATTTATTTCATTCATCACACCTAAAAGAATAACAAAAAAGAAATTAAACTACATATAAATTAACCACACTTTGAACATACCATCCTCTGTTATCCTAAAATGGATGTCTACAACAAAGTAAAATATATGTGATCACACCTATGCTCCAAACATCTTATTCATGCCCAAATTTATGTTTAAGAACCTCTAGTTCAACATAGTATCCACTAAAAAAATACTATAATAATAGTATAAATAAGTTCAAAACACAATAATAATATGGTTCTTTATTATTTGTAGTCGGGTAAAAGTCGGGTTGAGCGGGTCAGGTACGACCCGACCCTAAATTCAAAACGGGTTAAGAGCCTAAACCCTGACCCTGACCCTACTTGTAGTCGGGTCGGGTCGGGTGTAGGGTTAAGCGGGTCGGGTTGGATTTTCCCAGCCCTATTTATATTAGCCACACTTTATTCTATTGATGCTAACATTAGTTTTTTTGCAAGCTTTTTAAAGTGTCGTTAATACGTTAACATATTTTTTTAAAATATAAAAACATTATTTATGATACTTTTATCCGTTGCTAAAAGTGTTTAGAGACATTTTAGAAAAATGTCGCAATTAAAATGAAAAATCCAAAATTTAAACAAGTGTCACTAATAATGTATTATTAGTGATGCTACACTAACCATTGCTAAATAAGAATTTTAAAAAAACATTATTAGTGATGCCTCATTTCTGTCATAAAAAAGAAAATAAATTTTTAAAAAATTTGTGACACTTGCTAAAGTGACGCTAAAATTTTAAAAAAAATTAAAAAAATTCCCGCCTCCCCCCTTGTCACCTCCTTCTCCGATAGTTGGGAGGGGGTGGATGTCACGCCCGAGGTTTTTCCTTACATTTAATTGCAATTCTTACAAATAATTTATTTCAAAATATAGATGTAAATCAAATGAATCAACAAAACACAAAACATGCGAAAATAATTTTCATAAATTAATTCAACATACGACAAAACTAAAATTGTGTGACCCAAAACGAAAATATATAAGTACAACCCGCCATGGCCATGGTCTTTAAAAACAACAAACCCCAGGCCTTTCTGAGTACAAGTTCTTCAACAGTCAAAGTTCTATTTCATACATTTATGCACAAGTCCAGAAAATAAAACATTACTCTCACCTTAAACAATACATTAGATCACGACACTAAAATCCACATAGCATCACTACGATTTTTGCTGCACTCCAGGTCGAGGAAGAATGGTCCAGCACAGGGAAAAATCCAATCTCAACGGCTATCAATTGACCTGCAAAAGCCTCCGGACAAAGGGGCTAAAAAGATAGGGTGAGTATTTTCATACTCAGTAGGAAAATACCCAGTAGGGGAAAATTAAATCAATGAAATCCGCAAATTCATATATAGATGCTTCCATGCAATCACACATTCAGCAAAAAGACTAAGAAATATAAATATGATCACGCATACAAATCATCTCACAAACCAAACTTACACTTACTCATATATCATGCTCTTACACTTTGCATCAGTCTTATCAGCTTACTCGTACAAACATACGCTTACACTTACAACATACACATACTCGTACAACCTTATTCGTATGAATTCACTTGTACGACCTTACTCATACAATCTTACTCTTACACATAAATGTACTCTTACATCTCCCTTAGAAGCTTACACTTACGCTTATGCTTACACTTACACTTACGCTTACCGTCTGAATCAAAGTCTCACAAACTTACTCGTACAACTTACTCATACTCATAAACTTACTCTTACTGTCTTCCAAAGAAGCTCACACTTACTCTAAATCTTACACGTACAACTTACTCAGAATCTGAAACATATAACTTACCCTTACTATCGTACACATAATACCGATAATTGAAGCTCATTACAATTAATAAGCTCCAGTGTCGGAAAGGAAGGGAATGCCACTGGGGCGTCACCTTAACCATCGGGGAACAACTAGACACCGTGGCCTTTTCCAAAGGCAAGGCACACCTATGCTCATGGGGCACAGAATCAAACAGGTAAAAGCAAATCCATGATACTACTTATTTGAGCGCGCAAATGCCCACTCTCTGGGGCCATACAGTGCCAACTAAGGGCTGAAAACATACAGTGCCACTCTTGGGTAGGAATCTTACAGTGCCACTTTTGGGCAGAACATATAGTGCAATCTGTAGGCAGAAAACATACATAGCCCAGGAAGGGCAGAAACTTATAGCACTCTCAACAGAGCATCAAATGTCTGAGCTGAAATACAGCACCAAGACTAAATCCCACAGGAAAACACCATGGCTAGACCAAAAAGGACGCTCAGTCAATTACTTATCGACCGACACAAAACGGAACTTAATCCGTCGAAACCCTTAGTCTCAACCTCACCACGTTATCAAATTAGGGTTACTTACCATTTAAGTTTATATTAGGTAACTTATGCAAGTACAATTATGCTCGGAATGACTCCCGTCTTACATCCTTCAGCCAACAAGGCTAGAAATACACCCGTTCAGAAGTTCCAATCCACAAAGGTATCATTCTTTCTTAACTCATTCCCCACTCTTACACGTACAACCTTACCGATCTTTGCATAGCCTTACTTAAACTCGAATTCCATACTGATAATCTTACCATCATACACTTACGGCCTTACAACTTACACCACTTACACCATCCGCCTTAAAACTGAATCTTCTTACTCGAACTCCTCAAATGAAACCCATATACCTAAGTCCCGTCATCAAACCCTTACTAATTCCTCACACATTATTCTTTCATTATAATTCATATTACGTACATTATGTATGTACAATTATGCCGTTACCTCATACTAACTCACAATCCCCCAAGATGTTATGAACCTTAAGTCTTCTAAATTTTTACATCCCCGAAGCCTTTAGCTCATTACTCCAATACACCATCAGACTCAATCTAAACCGATCCCCCAATCTCATCAAGTCCAACCTTCACCTGTCCATTTTCCTTCTTTCCTCGCTCGACATACAGTCACAGTTTCCACGTCATAGCCCACAAAGTACCCCTTCTCCAAACTTACAATCAAACACTTCTTCTCGTGTCATCAATCACATACCACAAATCCACAACGAAGATCACATACTCTGGTCACATACATACAATTCATAGCAACTTACTACGTGCTCTTAGTCTTCACTAACATACACACATAATTCATATACATACAACATGCTTGTATAATCATCATAATCATGCAAAACATTAAATTATAAACTCCTAGCATGCTACTACACAATCAAAACATACTATAATGAAATTACAAGTTCAAGGTCCCCTACCTCGTAATCCACAGGAGTTTGCTGGCAAGTAAATGATGGTGGCGGCGTCGATAGCGGAATAGGCGGCCAAAAGCATCGCAATGAGAGTCGTTGTCCCGAGGATTTTCAGAGATGCTGGAATTAATCTCGATAAGGTTAGATTAATTACACTCAAAGCATAAGACTGTGCGCACTAGGGCGGGCAGACACAAGGTTGTGCCACTAGAAATGGCAAGAATGACCACATAATGGGGGCTGACTGATTGGAGGTCGGCCAACAGTTTAAAACACTTTATTGGCTACAAAACATGAAAATGGACAATGTGCCACATCCAACGGCAGCAATTCTGCATCATCGAAGCCTCACAAGGTGGCAAAGGGCTTTAACGGCCATATTGCCTAGTGGTGGAGATGTTTCCTAAACATACGTTGAGGCACTAAGGCCTGGCGTAAGAGGCCAACAAAGGCGGCGCCATTTCTAAATGCTACCCACAACCAACTCATTGTACGGACAATCGTGCATCAAGCACGGCTTACAATGGAGGGTATGGCCACGACATTGGCTGAGCCTTCGATGGACTGTGTAACGACTAACAATTTCACTTCTCCATGGAAGAATCAAAATTCGGGAACTCTTTCCCGTAGGTTTTGGATCATGCGTAACAAAAGTGGGGTGCAAAGGTAAATTCAGGTCAAAAGTGCTGGCCCTAGCCATCACTGGGCCGGGGCAGAGCCCATGTTGGTTGGACCTATAGCCCAAGTTCACGAAATCCCAAGCTGGACACATTGGCTTGGATTGGAGCGGGATCCATTAGTAGCAATCATAGATGTACCCTAAAGTTTACGGCATCTGGTGTGTGCAGAAGACATGCAGAGGAGGTCGGGAGCGGTGGCCCCTTTCTGTTATTGGGTAAAGCCGACATCTGCAGTTGTTTGCAGCAGAACAGCCAATCAAAAAATTGAAGAGACCCAAGACCCGATTCAAGTAGGGCGATAGTGCACTAAATTGGGGCGGCAAACACGCCTTACTGAGCTATGAATGGCTTGACATGGCCCGGGGCTAGACCTGGGAGAAGACAGGACTTGGCAGTCGCCGGATTGTGGCAAGTCAAATGGACATCAACTCAATGTAGTCCAACATCTAATAGCAAAAAATGAATGTCACGATCGAAAACTATCCTCTGATGTAGGTCAGCCAAACAAACGAATTGGAACCGATTGAGGTGAGCGGGGCCAAACCTCGACACCTTGCCGTCTTCGGCTCAAGACGGAGCAAGTGAAGTGAGCCGAGCTCCTCTGATAACTCAGCACAGAAACACAACCAAATATAAGTAAATGTTCTGTCCGAACCAGAAAAGGGCAGAAGAATGGCTGAAAGACTAGGAAGGCAGTGGTTCAATCCAAGGCAGCGGACTTGCCGTCGCCGGTCTGGGAGAAAGCCAACGGCCGGAGATCAACAGCACAGCCGTGGTTCACAACGCAGAGAAAAGGGAAAAAGGAGGGATTTTTGATCCCGTTCAAAATAGGGCAGAGGGATTAAGGGAGACGGCGGCCAAGGTGGCTGTCGGGGTGGTAGACTTGTCGGTGCTAGGCTGGTGGAAGGCCAAAGGCAGGGCCACGGTGGCCGGCGATCGGCGGCACAGCCGCAGCTCGAACAAACAGTAAAATGAAAATAAAAAGAGCATAACGGATTTTACCTCATGTCGGTGATGGAGGGGCGGGGATGCTGGGACGGTGGTGGCCGGAGGTCATCCTTACCGGGGTGGAGCTATGGCGGCGACCTGGCGGCCATGTAGGGGAGGACAACGGCGGATTGGGTGAAATTTCTCAAAAATTGTCATCGGGCCAAAAACGGGAAAGAGGGAGAGGGGCGGCGGTTGCCGGTAGGGACAGGCCAGGGAGGCAGCGGCGGTGTTACCAAGCCATGGCCGGACGGGCGGAAGTCGACAGCCACCGGCGACGGTACTTCCGGCCTCACACAGTGAAGCCCCACACACTGTTCACAAAGCGAGGTCGGGCATGCTGAGGCGCCCGATCCGTTTTATACATTTTTTTCTTTTTTTTTTGTAATTCCCTTTCTTTCTTTCTGCTTCTGTTCTCACACCTCCAGTCCGTTTTTTGCTTTGAAAATTTTTGCGATGCGTTGAGGCCCACGACCTGCAACGAAACACCACTTTCGACTCTTAGAGTCGTGAATAATACAAATATGGATATGCCGAAGCGTCAAATTTCCCCATCGAGAATACGAGCAGAAAAGTGCAGAATATTGCAGAGAATTGCAGAAAATATGCAAAAAAATTATAGAAAAATTGGGGATGTTACAGTGGAGGCTAGGACTGGTGCCTGGGTAGGGGGGAGGAAGTGGCGCTAGAATTTATGGGAGGAGCAGGATCCAGTGGCACCCCCTCTTCTCCTCCTCCGGCTGAGGGAGGTAGGGATTAATTGGAAGGAGGGTGGTCTGCTCCTTCTTCACCTCCTCCTCCAGATGTGATTTGGGGGGGTGGGGGGGAGGGAGGGGGTGATTTAGATGCCAGAAGCGGAGCCAATCAGGCACTACCACCTTTTCACCTCCTCCTCCTGCTGAGGAGGGGGGCTGGGGCAAAGAAGGTAGAGGGAGAGAGGAGGAAGGGGAGGGAGACAGAGGGTGGCACCGGAATCTGGGTGTGGAGTTAGATCCTACATCGTCCCCACTCCTCTTCCCGCACCAGGGGAAAAGGGTGGGAGGAAGTAAAATACAGGGCAAAATTTCCCCCATATGTGAAATTCCCTTACATGAGCTAAATTTTGCCCGCCCTCCCCTTTTTGTGATGTTACAATTTGAAGCATCGCAACTAGGGGAAGAAAGAGACATGCTTGTGAGAGGGGAGAGAGAGAGAGAGGAGAGAGCGTGGAGAGAGTGTGTCTGTGAGGGGAGAGAGAGTGAGAGAGAGAGTGTGTGTGTGTGTGAGGAGAGAGAGAGGAGAGTTGAGAGAAAAGAGAAGATAGGGAAGAGATAGAAAGAGGAGATAAAGGGTAGAGAGAGAGGATAGGAGAGAGTAGAAAAGAGAGAGAAAATAGAAGGGAGAGAGAGTGAATAGAGAGAGAGGGAGAGGGAGAGAGAGTGAATAGAGAGAGAGGAGAGAGAGTGTGGAGAGGGAGTTCATGAGCGAAGAGAGAGGAGAGAGTGAGGAGAGGGGAGAGAAAAGAGAAGAGAGGGAAGAGATAAAAAGAGGAGATAGAGAGAGAGTGAATGGAGAGAGTGAATAGAGAGAGAGGATAGAGAGAGAGGGAGAGAGAATGAATAGAGAGAGTGGATAGACAAAGAGAGGGAAGAGAGAGAAATGAGGGAACAATTTTTTTTAAAAAAGAAGGCTATTAGCGACACTCCATAAAATTTGTTGCTAATAGAACATGTATTTATGATGCTTATTTTTAAGCACGAAACTAATCACTGAGTGTTGCTAATTGCCTTAGCATTTTTTAAAAAAAATTAGGTACTAGCGACACTATTTATGTGCATCGCTAATAGCTTAAGCATTAGCGATGCGTATTCTTAAGTGTCGCAAAAATTTATGCTATTAGTGACGCTCGACATCTAATAGTTTAACTATTGTCGACATCCTGAATAGTAATACTACTAGGGACGCTTTGAATTAAGCTTCCCTAATAGTTCAAAATTTTTAATTTTTTATTAAATTTGAAACTATTAGCGACGCTCTTTTAAAATCCTCGCTAATAGTCCAACTATTAGGGACACTTAAATAAATGCGCCCCTAAAAGTTTTACTATTAGGGACGCTTTGAATTAAGCATCCCTAATAGTCCCAAATTTGTAATTTTTTTAATAAATTTAAAACTATTAGCGACATTGTTTTGCAAGTGTCGCTAATAGTTCAACTATTAGGGAGCTTAGATATAAGTGTCCCTAATAGTGTTAATATTAGGGACGCTTTTAATTAAGCGTCCTTTATAGTTAATTTTTTTATTAGATTTAAAGCTTTAGGGACGCATTAATAAAAGTGTCACTAATAGCACAAATTGTTTTTTAAAAAAATAAGTCTATTGCTGACATTCAGCTTTGAGCGTCACTAATAGTATTAATCATGGCGACACTTAAGAATACCCATCGCCCCTTGATGTACTATTAGCTACGCTCACTGCTGAGCATCGCTAATATAATTATTTTTTGAAATATTTTTTTCTTCTCTCTCTACCTCTTTATCTCTCTCTACACTCTCTCTTCCCTCTCTCTCTCCTCTTTTTCTCTCATCTCTCACTTTCTCCTCTTTCTCTCATCCCACTCTCTTCACTCTCTCGCTACCCTCTCTCCTCTCTATCTACCCTCTCTCTTCCTCTCCTCTCTCTCGCCTCTCTCTCTCCTCACTTTGTCTCCTTTCTCACTCTACACACACTCCCTACCCTCTCTCTCTTCACTCTCTCTTTACACTCTCTCTCCCACGTATGTCAACTTGAGCCCTAAGGGAATTTTGTAAGATCCCTAAACCCTAAACCGGTTTATTTAAATTTGTTTTGTTAATATTATGTAGTTTAGTCACTACAAAAAAATTGACTATTAACGACGCATAAAAAATGTCTCTACATGCATGGATAAAATTGCAGTTGCTATTGTGCATTAGTGATGCTTAACTTAAAGTGTCGCTAAAAGTTCGCTAATGATTTTGCTTTTGTGACACATAATCAAGCGTCGATAATATTACATTATTAGCGATGCATAGTTCTATATGTCGCTAATAATTGGTTACTAGCGACGCGTAATTATGCGTCGCTAATAATTTAATATGTAAAAAAATAAAAAACTGCTTATTAGCGACACATCATCATAAGTGTCACTAATATATCTTGTTAACAACGCTAAGTTATGCGTCACTAATTTTTAATAATAATTTTTTAAAAAATAAAAAATATATTATTAGTGACGAATAATGATATGTGTCGCTATTAAAAAATTATTAGCGACGCTTGATAAGCGCCACTACTATAAAAATATTTTTTTTAAAAATATATTATTAGCAACGCATAATGATATGCGTTGCTAAAAGCCTAACTTTTTTTTTAACAACCCGCCAATGGCGAGCCCGGCGGGGAAGAGGGAGGTAGCCGGATTCTAGTCACCCCTCCTTCCCCTCTTTGTTTATAGAGAGGGGAAGGAGGGGGAGGGAGGCCGGGGTGGGGTTGTTGTGAATGGGGAACACCCCCCCCCCCCCCCCCCTATCCTTCCCATCTCTGTAAATATGAGGGGAAGGAGGAGGGGTGGGCTATAGGGGAGGGGGTGGGGCTGGGGTGGGGGTGGGTGAGAGAGACCGGGGTGGGGGTTGTGAATGGGAGAGGGCCCCCACTCCCCCTCCCACTCCCCTCTCTCGGGTTCCCCCCCAATGGCAGGCTTTTATATTTAAAAAAAGTTAAGTTTTTAGTGACACATATCATTATTAATCGCTAATAATATATATTTTTAAAAATATTTTTATAGTAGTGAAACTTATCCAGCGTCACTAATAACTTTTCATTAGCGACGCATATCATTATGTGACACTAATAATATATTTTTTATTTTTTTAAAATATTATTATTGAACATTAGTAATACATAATTTAGCGTCATTAATAAGATATATTAGTGGCACTTATAATGATGTGTTGCAAAGGGGGGGTTAAATTACCGCGCGGATGAAATTCGCCCAAGCGGTTAAAATTTCGCCCACACGGGGAAAAACATGTATTAGGGACACATAATATATGTGTCGCTAATACTCTAGTTATTAGCAACGCCTAATATATACATCGCTAATACACTAGTTATTAGCGACACATAAAGTATGCATCGCTACAATCTCTCTCTTCCACTTGCTCTCTCTTCTCTCTCTCCTCTCCTCTCTCTCTTTCTCTTCTCTCTCTTCTCATCCTCTCTCTACCTCTTTCTCTATCTTCTCTCTCTCCTCATCCTCTCTCTCCTCATCTTCTCTACCTCTTTCTCTCTCTCTCCTCTCAGCCTCTCTTTCTCTCCTCTTTCTCTCTCTCCCCTCATCCTCTCTCTCCTCATCGTCTCTCTCTACCCTCTCTCCCCTCTTTCTCTCTCTTCTCTCTCTCCTCATCCTCTCTCTACGCTCTCTCTCTCTTCTTTTCTCTCTCTCCTCATCCTCTATCTCTCCCCTCTTTCTCTTCTCTCTCTCCCCTCATCCTCTCTCTATACCTTCTCTCTCCTCCTCTCTCTTCTCTCTCTCCTCATCCTCTATCTCTCCCCTCTTTCTCTTCTCTCTCTCCCTCTCTTCATCTCTCTCTTCCTCTCTCTCCTCACCCTCTCGCCCCTCTTTCTCTCTTCTTTACTCTCTCTCTTCTATCTATCCTCCCTCACTCTCTTCTTTTCCCTCTCCCTTTTCTCTCTTTTATTCATTTTTTTTTTAAAAAGTTATAGTAGTGACGCATAACTATATGTGTCGCTACTACATAAGGTAGTAGTGACGCATAGGGTTATGCGTCACTGCTACCCGAGTACAGTAGTGGTGCATACCAGTATGCATCGCTACTATATATTTTTTTATTTTTTAAAATTTTCAAAAATAACTTATAATTAAAAAACTTTCCTCTCCTCTTTCTCTATCTCTCTCATCCTATCTCTCCCCTCTCTCTTCCTCTCTATCTTCTCTCTCTCCCTCTATCTCTTCCTCTCTCTCTTCCTCCCTCTCTCCTCTTTTCTCTCTCCTCTCTCTTCTCTCTCCTCTCTCTCCATTTTCTCTCTTTTATTAATTTTTTTTTAAAATTGTAGTAGTGATGCATAACAGTATGTGTCACGACTAGGGTAGTAACCTGTCGCTAATATATAAGGTAGTAGTGACGCATAACTATATGCGTCGCTACTACATAAGGTAGTAGTGACGCATAGGGTTATGCGTCACTGCTACCCGAGTATAGTAGTGGTGCATACCAGTATGCATCGCTACTATACATTTTTTTATTTTTAAAAATTTTCAAAAATAACTTATAATTAAAAAACTTTCCTCTCCTCTTTATCTATCTCTCTCATCCTATCTCTCCCTCTCTCTCTCTTCCTCTCTATCTTCTCTCTCTCCCTCTCTCTCTTCCTCTCTCACTTCCTCCCTCTCTCCTCTTTTCTCTCTCCTCTCTCTTCTCTCTCCTCTTTTTGCTCTCCTCTCTCTCCCCTCCTCTCTCTCCATTTTCTCTCTTTTATTAAATTTTTTTTAAAATTGTAGTAGTGATGCATAACAGTATGTGTCACGACTAGGTTAGTAATCCCTCTCTCTCCACTCTCTCTCCCCTCATCTCTCCCTTACCCTCTCTCTCCTCTTTTTTTCTCTCTCTTCTTCTCTCTCTCCTCTCTCTTCTCTCACTCCTCTTTTCTCTCTCTCCTCTTCTCTTCGTCTATCCTCTCTCTCTCCTAGTTTTTAGACACTTCTACTGTAGTGGAGACGCAGATGGACTCCGTCACTCAGGCGTGTGCCTTACCCAAATACTGCCCTTCCAATCTGTACCCTTCCAACTAGTAGCGACTTATGAGACTCAAATTGTAGCTGATTCAAGGAAGATTACTCCCGAATTCTCATATGTGCTAAAGCATTCCCCATGAGTGTATGAGGGGACAATAGGAGGAACTTAAGTCATGGTCCTTACAAATGTGTGAGCAACAATAGGTCTCGCTCGAAAGATGTTTCAGCCATCTTGCTAAACTATTTACTTTGCTTGTTTCGCTAATAATCTATTTGAATTTTGTTGCTCAGATTTTTGGGTTTGAGCAAAAGAAGAGCTTTCTAAAAATCCATTTTTTCCTTCAACACCGTTTCTCCCTTTTCCCTTCTCTCTCTCATATTTCCTCCTCTCTCTCTCTCTACCCTCTATCTTGTTCTCTCTCTCTCCTTACTCACTCTTTCTATACCTTTTAATTTATTTTTTTAAAATAAAAAAAATTCTTATTAGCGACGCATATAGGTATGCATCACTACTAACCTGGGGTAGTAACGACACATACGAATATGTGTCACTACTACAGTAGAATAGTAGTGACACATATACGTATGCGTCGCTCCTTCCCTCTCTCTCTTTCCTCTCTATCTCTCCTCTCACTCACTTCTCTCTCCCCACAGTTTCTCTCTCTACCCCTCCCTCTCTCCCTACCTCTTTTCTCTCTCTGTCCTCTCACTTTTTCTCTCTTCTCTCTACCCTTTCTCTCTCTTCTCTCTCTCCTCTCACTTTCTCTCTCTTCTCTCTACCCTTTCTTTCTCTTCTTTCTCTCTCTATCCTCACTCTTTCTCTTCTCTCTCTCCTCACACACACTCTCTCTCTCTTAACTCTCTCTCCTCTATCTCTATGTCTATTGCACTATCTCTCTCCTCACCCTCTCTCTCATGTCTTTCTCTCTCCTCACTTGTCTCCCTCTTCTCACTTTGTCTCCTCTGCTCTCTCTCTATGCACTCTCTCTTCCTCACTTCTCTCTCTTTTATTATAAATTATATTTTAAAATTAATAAGAAAATTTAAAAATAATATATATTATATTTAAATAGTGAAAGTTTAATATATTATTGACACTGTCTTTTATTAAAACTTTAATATTTATTTATAATTTATACAAATAGTCAATATCAAAGAAAATATATTATATTTAAAAGTTTATTTTAAATTTTTTAATATTTATTATATAATTATTTATTAAATAAAATTAATTAAGAAAGATACGGTGACACTTGTTTACAAGCCTATTTGCGATGCTTGTTTGCAAGTGTTGCTATTAGCGATGCTTTTTCTTAAGCATCGCTAATAGTCTAATTATTAACTATGCTTTTATACAAGCATTGTTATTGTTAAACACAATTAGCGATGCTTAAGAAAATATGTCGCTAATAGTTATGAATTTTTTTTTTAAATTAATACATATATCTTTTAATGATGCTTATTCAAAGTGTCACTAACAACTTAACTATTAGTGACACATAATATAAAGCATCGCTAATAGGATTAGTATTAGCGTCGATTTATATTATGTGTCACTAATATATGACAATTAGAGACGCTTAACATAAAGCATCTCTAATAGTGAATTTTGTAGTGATTCTTTTGTATGTGTCGCAAATAGTAGTTTTTAGCAACGCTTGTGTTTTGCGTCGCTAATAGTACATTTTGTTGTAGTGAGTGTTCAATTTGGTCGGTTTGACTTGTTTTGGGATTCAAGGTGGTTAACTATGGTTTTAATCAGCATTTTCTTCATTTTATTGATTTTCATGTTAAACTAAGTCAATTCAAATTTTTCTAGAATTTTTGGCAATTTTTTCAAAACAAGTTAGGGTGCAGGTCCCGCCGTGGGCCCCACATTTGTAAATTGGGATGGTAGGTGTCACACCTAAAACCATCGTATTTCAGTAATTAAGTGTTTTAAAAATTTTAAGCTTCGTTTTGGACTCAAAATGAACAAATTACCCATTTTTAGTGTTAAATTATATTTGTACCCCAATTTCCAATTAGATATACCCCATGACTTACTGTAAACAGAAAAACGCAATCTCATTCCCATTTGGGAAGTGCTGGAAACTGGAGGCTAAGAGGCCCTAATCCCCATTTTAAAAGAGGAGAAGTTGATTAGGGTAAGATTAGCTTGATTTCTTCACTAATCTCTTAGGGTTTTGCCTAATATTTCTTCATCTCATCTCTTCCAAAGTTAAATATTGATTTTTACCACGAAAGTTACTAATTTTGACCTCTTTTTCAAACCTCTAATGAGGAATTTTTATTTTGAAACTAAACAAACCCTAGATCTACAAGTTTTTAAGTGATTTAGGCTTTAATAATCGGATCTATCAATGTATTAACAAAACCCTAAATGTGGGTAGGGATTTGAAGAGATTGGAGCATTGATTTTAGACCAAGATGGCACTGAAGGTAAGGGTTTTCTTCCAAAATAGGTCTGTCTTTCAGATTTGAAGTTTATGATGGTTTATGTGGGTTTTGTATGAAGTTGAGCTTTAATGGTTGGTTATGTAAAACTTAATCTTTTTTGTGATTTCATTGTGTTTTAGTTGATAAATGACTAGATTTACCATTTCTGATGTGCCTGACGTAGGCACAATCGGTACAGGACGTTCTACGCAGGAGAGAGAGGAAGGAAAAGTAGTAAAATAACAAAGGAACTAACTGATATTCTTTCATGCCGAACCAAGGAGGGAGACAACCCTTTATGGGGAGTCGCACCCTCCAACATTGGGACTTGTGCCACTAGTGGGCCCAGCTATCTCATGGCCCACTAGCGCACCTAAACCAGTTCCTATTATAATAATAATGCTGTTATACGGCTGATTCAAGGGAAACTAGCCTAAGGTATAGTCGTGTACTCAAATAAAGACAAATAATGCATCAAGTGCACGTGCACAACACTCCACCACGCTTCCGCACACGCCTTGTCCTCAAGGCAACCAAGAAGGGTAACGAGACAGGAACTCGTCCTTAAGTAGCCATGTAGCATCCTTAAGTGATTGCCCTTGCTAGGAGACTAACACTTCCGTAATAATACGACCGGAACGGCAAACAAGATGCTTATCAATTAGCGCTGCTGGAACGGGGTCGGAAGAGACCACTGGACCCATCAATGGAGGTGATGGAGCATCGGAGGCCAGGGATGGGTCACCGATGCAACAGCGCAGCCTAGAAACATGAAAAACAGGGTGGACCATCAAGCCTGGCGGTAGAACTAGGCGGTAGGCAACCGACCCAACGTGCTCTTCGACAACATAGGGGCCATGAAATCGGGGGGCAAGCTTGTTGTGCTCGGGCTGAAATAAGGAGGTTTGGCGCTGAGGGAGAACGGAGACATAAACCAAGTCCCCCACTGCAAACTCGCGCTCTGTGTGATGGCTATCATATATCTGCTTCATTTTGTTCTGAGCAACAGACAAGTTCTCCTTAAGCTGGCGAAGGATCTCATCCCGAGTCTGGAGCATGTAGTCAACCTCTGCCACTGACAACCGATGGGGAACATAAGAGAGCACGGTAGGGGGCGGCCGCCCATATAGTACCTCAAAAGGAGTAAATCCGGCACGAGTGTGATATGCAGTATTATAAAACCACTCGGCCCATGGAAGAAGTTGAAGCCATTGACGGGGCTGAGACATAGTAAAATAGCGCAGGTACTGTTCCAAACATCTGTTGACGACCTCAGTTTGCCCATCTGTCTGCGGGTGATAAGCGGTACTCATGTGCAAGGAAGTGCCCTGTAAGGTGAAGAACTCCTGCCAAAACTAAGAGATAAAAATCATGTCACGATCAAAGACAATAGTGCGAGGCATATCGTACAATTTGGCCACCTCCCGAGCGTAGAGTTCCACCACAAACTTGGCGGTGAAGGGATGACCCAGAGCACAAAAATGGGCGTACTTGGGCAATGGCTGCAGCAACCTGGCAGGAGATGTGGTGGCGGACTTAGCACGCTGATAGACATCACAAGCGGCCACATAAGCAGTCACAGCTCGGCGGATTCCTTGCCACAAAAAGCTCTGACTGACCCGTTTATAAGTGCGTAGGGCACCCTCATGACTCGCCAAGGGGGACGCATGGAAGTGGGCTATGATACACTGGCATTGATCTGTAATCTCAAGCTCCCAAAGACGGTCCATCCAGAAGAGAAGGTCATCCTTCCAGGCTGGTGGTTAGTACGAATGAGAAACCGCCTGCCAAGCAAATAAGGGCGCCATTTGTCGACCGTGAGGACAATGGCCAACATCTATTTCTCGTAGATAGAGAGGGATAGGGAGCGGCCAGCCAAAGACTTGCTGAAGTAGGCAATGGGACACTCCTCCTGAAGTAGTACCACCCCCAGGCTGGCATCCGAAGCATCGGTCTCAACCACAAATGGCCGGCCAAAATCAGGAAGGATCAAAACAGGAGCGGTCGCCATAGCTTGTTTCAATTCCTCAAAGGCCACCTGGGCAATGTCAGGCCCACAGAAGGCTCCTTTCTGTAACAACTGAATAAGAGGGCGAGCAATCTCACCATAGCAGTGAATAAAGCGCCGATAATAGCCAGTAAGGCCAAGAAAGCCTCGCAGTGCCCGGGTGCAAGTAGGGGATGGCCAGGACAGCATGGCGGTCACCTTAGAGGGGTCTGTAGCAATGCCATCACGCGAGATAATATGACCCGAGTATTCTACCTGTGGGCTGCCAAACAAACACTTCTAACGTTTAAGAAACAATGAATTAGCTGTCAGGATATCAAAGACAGACCTGAGATGCTCCAAGTGTTCGCCCCATGACTTGCTATAGACAAGGATATCATCGAAGAACACCAAGATGAAGCGGCTGAGGAAGGGCCGAAAGAGGTCATTCATAAGGCTCTGAAATGTGGAGGGGGCATTTGTCAGGCCGAACGGCATAACCAGGAACTCGAAGTGGCCGTCATGAGTGCGGAAGGTGATCTTGTGCACATCGGTGGGCTGCATCCGAATTTGATGATATCCTGAGCAAAGGTCAAGTTTACTGAATACAGTAGCTCCGGATAGCTCGTCCAGAAGCTCTTCCACCACCGGTATAGGATATTTGTCCTTCAATATGATAGCATTCAAAGCCTAGTAATCAACACAGAAGTGCCACGTACCATCCTTCTTATGAACTAGCAACACCGGAGACGAGAAGGGGCTTGTGCTTGGGCGAATGATACCAGAATGAAGCATGTCAGCCACTAGATGTTCTATTTCAGCTTTCTGAATGTACGGGTAGCGGTAAGGACAAACATTGGTAGGAGAGGCACCTGGCAGAATAGGAATAGAGTGATATACGAGCGCACCGGAGGAAGGCCATGCGGTTCAGCAAACACTGTACTATACTCCGCCAATAAGTTAAGGAGATCCGGCAGTAACACCTCTTGCAAGACATCCACTGACGCACGCTGCTGAAGAAGGAGCCCCTGTGATGCAAACTGGAATAAGGACCCCATCGACTGCGCAGAGAGAAGAGTGCCCAGCTGAGAATCTTGGAGACGCACCCGCTGCCCATTCAGCGCAAAGTCCATCACCAATTCTTTAAAATTCCATAGCATGTCCCCAAGTTCTTGGAGCCATTGCACCCCTAGCACCATGTCCGCCCCTTTCGTAGGCAGCAGAAAAAATCTGTTACAAATGTATGGCCTTGAATGGAGAGCGCTACCTGGGTACAAACGCCAGAGCTCCGGAGGTGCTTGCCATCACCGATCAATACATCAAAGGGCATCGAGTCGGATACGAAGCAGCCTAGTCCCTAAGCCACTTTGTCATTGATGAAGTTGTGAGTAGTCCCACTGTCAATAAGAATGGCCACCTGCTGCCACTTGAGATAACCTTGTACTCGCATTGTGCATGGAGTAAATGCCCCGGAGAAGGCATGAACACAAATCTCTGGCAGCGTCTCATCATAGTGCGCTGAGTCAGACCCATCCGCTACCTCCCTCTCTTCATCGGCCTCCTCCACCAATAGACTGCCCTTGACGGAACAACGGTGCCCCGGAACGAACTTCTCATCACAGCGAAAACAACGCCCCTTTGCACAGCGTTCCTCCATCTGGGCTGGAGTGAGACGGCAAACAATCAGGCCGGGCGGAGGGTTTTGTTGGCCAGAGCAGCTAGCAGCTGGATTGTTGGCTGGGGCGGCGCTTGGGGAACCAAGTCCAGTAAGCTGCGGAAAAGTGGAAAGCCGACCCCCATGCCACTGACAAGCCAGTTTCTCTTCTTCGATATGTGCATGACGCACCACATCCCGCATGCTAGCACAAGGAAAATGACGCATCTCCTCAGAAATCTCTGGTTTGAGCCCTCTCTTGAACATGCCCACCAAGGCTGCCACTGGCCAGTCAGGTAGTCGGTTGGCCACCTTCATGAACTCCATATAACAGGCTCTGATGGTGGATGTCTATTGCAGAGAAGAGAGCATCTTGTTGAAGTCTTGGAACTCATTTGGGCCGAACTGGATGCATAATTCATTGGAGAAGGTGACCCAAGTGGGGTAGCGCACCTCCTTCTCAAAGCTCTGGAACCATACCGAAGCATCTCCGTTTAGGTGGAAGGCTGCTATGCGCAGTTGTTCAGCCTCTGAATGTGTTCCCTAGTAGGCAAAAAACTTCTCTACCTTGTACAACCATTTAACTGGGTCGTCATCCCCATTGAAGCGTGGGAACTGGAGGCGGGCCAAACGGGGTTCTGCTCCTCCCCGAGGACCACCGTGAGGGCCATGAAGGTCATCCCAATCATCGTCCATCTCTGGAAGCAAGTTTTGAGGAGGATGCACCATTGGGACATTTGGCCGAACACCTGGCGCGCCTCGTGGTGGTCGAACCGAACGTCCCCCTTCAGTAGGTAGGGCGGCCTACCCAGCATACAGGGGGGTGTAAGGCTGACGTACCTCCCTATCTAGCATGGCCGGGAGACCAATAGTAAATGGCGGTATCATAGAGGAATTTGCCAAAACACCTGGCGGGCCTCGTGAAGCCCAGGCCTGACGTCCACCTTCCACAGGTAGTTCTGCTGGTCCAACGGTTAGGGGAACATGGGACTAACGTGTCTCCCTATCCGCTGTGACTGGAGGAACAGGGGTGTGTCCGTTCGGTCCCTGAAAAGAATCCCCAATTTCCATGATGGCTTCCTGAGTTCTGACGTCATTGGTTATTGAAGGCGGTGACTGGTTGGCCGTCAATTTGTCCAATCTTTGGTCAATACCTGCACCATGGCGACGAGTTGCTTGAGCATGGTATCCTCCGTGGTAGCCGGGACGACCGTGGTAGCGGGTAAGGAATTGTCCGCTGAAACCTCAGTCTCCTTCACAGGCTGAGTTTTAGGAGCGACAACCACTTGTTTCCCTCTTACCATGGCCGGGAATCGATAGAGCTCCGATACCAATGATGTGCCCAAAGTAGGCACAATCGGTACAAGACGTTCTATGTAGGAGAGAGAGGAAGGAAAAGTAGTAAAATAACAAAGGAACTAACTAATATTCTTTCATGCCGAACCAAGGAGGGAGACGACCCTTTATGGGGAGTCGCACCCTCCAACATTGGGACTCATGCTGCTAGTGGGCCCAGCTATCTCATGGCCCACTAGCACACCTAAACCAGTTCATATTACAATAATAATGCCGTTATACGGCTGATTCAAGGGAAACTAGCCTAAGGTACTGAAATAAATAATAGTCTAGTGTACTCAAATAAAGACAAATAATGCATCAAGTGCACGTGCACAACAATTTCCTAAGCTTTTATTTCATTATTATGATATTTGGAAATGAGATTTGAAGGTTTAAATGGGTTTGTGTATTTTCAATTTTGGGTTTGAAAGGAAGAAACGAACCAGAACTGTAGTTCTAGTGTTCGAACGGCCCTGAACGCATTCACATCAATTTGTTCATTTTGCCTATTTTGCTCATTTTCATGTTCTTCTTCTTAAATACAAATTATTATAATCATGATGAGTGATTTATACTTGGAAATGTTATTGTGAGGACATGAATATAATGTTGAGAGCTATGATAATGTTCAAGTGTGAAGTGGATTACATGTTATGATTTCTTAACCTAAATTCATGTTGACTGATTCTTAATGTTTTACTTAGGATTCCAACAAGTTTACAACATGAGAATGAACTTGTATGCTTTTACATGTTATGTTAAATTATGGGTGAATGATAGTTTCATGTCTAGCTTAAGCGTAGTAATGACTATGCTTACTAAGCCTATCATGACATGGCATTGGACTTGTATTTGTGTTTTTCAATGGTTTTCACCTATGATTTCAGTAAGGAGTTCCTAAGATTAAATTATGATAGCATTCGTGTAGTGTGTCGATGGGTAGTTCATAATGTATATGTCTATGCTTAGAGTTGAATACTATTACCATGTACACACATTTGTGGGGGTTTAATTATGGTAATTGTTTAACACATGCTTAGAAATGATGTATGCATAGCTGATGGGAGCACGTTTCATGAATTAGGATTTATGTAGTATTGCTCATATATGTATCATATTACATGCATCATGAGATAGATTTACGAATGAGATTTTATCAAGATTAGCCGTGGTAAATCAATTAGATGCAATTGTGTTATATTGCTTGCCGGGTTAACCGATCAGAGGCTTATCAATTTGGTTTTACGTCTGAAAGGACTGGGTTTTACGTCCCTCAAGGACGGGTTTTCCTCGCCGGGTTGAGAAGAGTGGAAATGCTATAAGGAGACCAAAACTATTGAGACTATCTGGACCCTGAGAATCCAGGCTAGTATAGCCGAGTGCACCAGCTTACGAGGGGGCATCTTCCCCATTAGGGAATTTACCCAAACTACGTATTTCCTTTAAACTTTCCAATTGGGGATTATCTGGAGTGAGCATGCATTGCTTAAGCTTTGGCCTATTAAGCATGGTTGTTTTGTCAATAGGCATAATTGTGATAGTGTGTTAGAGACACTTTACATGCAGGATGATTTTTTATAGATATGCATGGTTATGATTGTGTGTTGGAGACACTTCTCATGCTAGTTGAGTGTTCATGGATATGCATAATATGTTAGTGTGTTTGTGACACTTTTTATGCAGGATGGTTGTTTATGGATATGCTTGGATATGTATAGTGTGTTTGAGACATTTTTCATACATGATGAATATTTATGAATATACATGGATATGTATAGTGTATTTGAAAAACTTATCATGCAGGATGAATGCTTATAAAGGAGAATAAATGTGCATGAATATGTAAAGTGTGTTAGATACCCTCTTCATGCATGACAGATGTTTATGGTTTGAAATGATTATTCATGCTAGGTATGATATGTTAAGATACTTTCCTATAAGATAATTACTTATGGGTGAGTATGTTTAAGTAATGAGAAGGTTATAAGGAAATGAGAGGATAAATGATATGTGTGATGTGATAGACTGTGTGGAATGCCATGATGTTGTTAGATTTATTGTTTTGATGTTTAAAACCTTGTTGAGTTTTATACTCACCCCATTTTCTCTATGTTTTCTTTTTTGTGGCTGCATGGCGAGAAATGCAGATGATTAGGTCCCTCTTTATGAGGCGTGTGTGGATGATGATCGGGAGTAGGCATGAGAGCTTAAAGATCTTACTATCTTTGCTTGTTTATTCTGCTGATGTGCTTGGATTTCATGTTTGGTTAACTTTGTCTCATACTTGATTAACCATTGTAGCTTTAGACTTATTTCAAATGTTATGACTTGAACCATGTTTGATAGCTTAGTGTTGTAAGATCGTGGGTTTAAGAGTGAGGACTAATTCTAATTTGATGTCCTTTACATTTTTCCTTAATTTCTCTTGCACAAAGATAAAAGTGGTGCGTTACTCCGTGTGTGTTATACCTACTTGAGGCATCAAGTCTTCCGCAAAGTTGTTACTTCATCACGCCCATGAGCTTTGACCGTCCCATGGACCGGGTTTGGCTGGGGTCATGCCAGTGCTGGGGCATGACAAATTTAATTTTAATTTTTTTATTTTATAATTTCTTGTGATATTTTAACTATAATAATATATCAAATAAAATAAATTTATTAATGACGCTTAGAGTTAGTTGCGATGCTTAGAATAAAGTGTCGCCACTAAATTTATTTTATTTATTTTTAAAATATTAGATATAATTAAAAATATACTTATCCCTCTCTCTCTCTCCTCACACTCTCTCTCTCTTCTCTCTCCTCACTCTCCTCTCCTCTCTCTCTACCCTCTCCACTCTCTCTTTCTATGCTATCTCTCTTCACTTTCTCTCTTTTATTATAAATTATATCTTAAAATTAATAAGAAAATTTAAATAAAATATACTAAATACGTAATTTCACTAGCACTAATATTTTTTAAAAATATTATAGTAAATGTTAAATAAAATATATTATATTTAAGAAGTTTTTTTTAAAAAATTAATATAAAATTTACTCATAAAGTTATTAGCAATGATAATAAAAGAGTTACTAATAGTTGTGTTATTATTGAAGCTTTTCAAAAAGCATTACTAATAAGCTTAATAGTTTTTTAAAAAATAAACTTATTTTATTTGCGATGCTAATAAAAGCATCACTAAAATGTATTTATTTTAAATAAAAAAGAAAAAAATAACTATTAGTGACAGTTTTTGTTAAGCATCGCTAATAGCGATGCTTTTAAAAAAGAGTTGCTATTGTTTAAACTATTAGGCACACTTGAAAAAAGCATCGCTAATAGTTATGATTTTTTTTAATTAAAACATATAATTTTTAGTGACGCTTTTATAAAGTGTCACCTATAGCACAACTATTAGTGATATTTATTATAAAGTGTTGCTAATAGTTGTAATATTAGCGATGGTTTTTATTAAGCATCGCTAATATATGTGCAATTAGAGATGCTTGATAAAAAATGTCGTTATTAGTTAATTTTCTAGTAACGATTTTCTAAGTCTCACAAGTAGTAGTTTTTAGAGACACTTTTCATTGCGTTGCTAATAAGAGGACACTAATAGTACATTTTGTTATAGTGAGCACACGTATGCATTACATTCACACACTTTAGGGTAAAAGAGACCAGAGGTAAACGAATGAGAAAAATAGAAGGTTTTTAATGAGAAAAAAAAATCTGTTCAGAATGATTGATCGCTAGATTGGAATGATCAATCGGTGATAAACTGTCGCAAAGTCTACAAAATATGTAAAATCGATTGACCGTTTATGTCAATAATCGATTGGCATATGAAAATACTCTTTATTAAATAAAGCTGAGGGTTTATTAATTGATCGTTGGACCAATCGATCGAAGGAAAAGTCTTAAGTAGTAGGAATAAGGATAGATTAATTGCCCTGTTAAACTATTCATCGATGGAGCATAGAGTTGCATATTTTATATTTTTTGTATTTAATTTGGATTTCTAGTTGGAGTCATATTCCTTTTGAAAATTTGGAGTTTAAATAAAGTATTTAGGACGTGATGGAGAGGAGAGATAAGACCTATAAAAATTAAAGAGCATCTTATTTGCTTCAAAAGTGGGTTTTAGCTCAACCCAATAACTCATGCTGTGCTTCAGCTCAACCCAATTTTTCAGACAAAGGAGTGGGGGAGGGGTGTACTCATTACTAGGTGTAATTTTTGTTGCGTACACATGAAAAAACTTGTGGGATGCTAGTGGAAAACATACTCTAGTGCTTAATATTCAATTGCTTATACGTACTTGTAAGTTATTGGATTATCACCATGGACCCCTTCGGCATCATCGAGGCTTTATAAAACAATGAACCAGAGGATCCTAGCGTTGGGGCATGGTGCGGTGGAGTGTGAAGTTGAGCGCAGAGTTGCAGAGCAGAGTTGGCGGATTGGCTCTAAGCAAGCAACATATAGTGCACATAGTCTAACATTGCTTTAATGACACTTTTAGAATGTGCTATTACCACTGCAACAATATCTTCATTCCGAAAATAAGATGCAATTTTTTTTTGCTCACTCACCCCATGCTTCTCCCAATAAATTGTTCACTATTCTGTAAAAG
Source organism: Saururus chinensis (assembly GCA_035235625.1). Classification (NCBI taxonomy): domain Eukaryota; kingdom Viridiplantae; phylum Streptophyta; class Magnoliopsida; order Piperales; family Saururaceae; genus Saururus; species Saururus chinensis. Next base: position 36,687,360 of record CP141144.1, on the reverse strand, counting down.
AAATGACACTTCCCCCTCTCCCTGATCCTTGTTTTTTCCTATATTATTATGAGAGATAAGGTTGAGTAAACAATATGTGAAAACTACATTTGGGTTCGGAGATATGCACAGGTGGGAAAACATGTAGAAGGTTAGGGAGCTATTCTCCCCCTTTCTCACCATCAAGGCATGTGTTTGATAGTTATATGCCCTTAAAACAATGCGTTGCTATCAGTGTGTTATTCATATTGTTTTATGAATTTAGGTGAATTTGTAATCTCGTAAATTTTAATAATACCTAAGTTATCCATTATAATTTGGAGTTCCTTTTTCAATCTATTTATATTTTAAACAATTATTTACAAATTGATTATTTTTTGTTTTTTGGTCATTTTTTGTTAATTAAGATAGATATAACTGTTAATGCCTACATTTCTACATTAAAAACCTTCTTTTGAGTTCCAAATGCCTGAAATCCAGCTATATCCACGTCAAATTCTCAACATATATGCAATGTAAAATTTGATATGACATTTGCATGAAGTTGGCCATCAAATGATTTAAAATGGATTTATTTTTTATGTTTTGACTTGATTAAAATTGTTAAATCTTACTTCATATTAAAATAGATTTTGTTTCTTCTTAAAGTTCCTAAATTTTACTGCATATGTGCTTTCCATTTTTAAAAGAGAAAATTATGATATATTAAGAGTTAAGGGAAAAGTGAGAGTTAGTTTAGGTGGCCGCCGGTAAAGCAGCATTCATAATATTATTCCACGAAGAAAGTCGTAGACAATACAAACACAACGGGACAGTGTATCCCCTTATCTCACGAAAGTCACACCGGGGTTTTATTTTACTCAACGAACTATCACTGCGTCGGCGTATCCGATCAATCGCAGTGAGTTGGGTGTGACGTACTTGTTCCTCCTGCTTAGAATGGACGTATTTTGTTTAACATACGAAGTTTCCAAGCAGTTGGATTGCTGCTCGAAGTAGGTAGGCAGCATGGGCATTCTCCTGGGAGAGGGGAGCCGCATAGGCAAGTGTTATAGTCGAAGGCGGACGGTCCGGGATTTCCCTTAATCCTAGGAATTTCCCCCCACAGCAGATTATTTCTCACATTGAAGGACTGTAGTGGAAGGTCCCCCAGTTGGGCAGGAATGGTCGAGAAGATGTTGTTGAAGGAAATATCGAGCACATTCAGGTCTGGGGGAAACACCACCGATGACATGTTAAAGGAGAACTGGTTCCTGGAAATGTTGAGCGCTGTCGTCTGTTTTTCCCCGCTAAAGAGTACCGAGGCGTCGCCAACGAAACTGTTCTGCGAGAGGTCGACCGACTTCAGGTTCAAGTTTGCCACAGACTCTGGGATACTACCGTTGAGCTGGTTATTGTCAAGGCTTAGCTCGTACAGTTTGCGGAGATTGCCGAACGAAGCAGGAATGGGGCCAGATAACTGGTTGTAGGAAAGTTTCATGCTGTGTAGGTTCGTCAGCCGTACAAAGGACTTTGGGATGGGGCCGGATAACTGGTTGTGGGAAAGATGCAGTTCCCTGAGCTTCGTCAGCTGGCCAAGGGACTTGGGGATGGGGCCGGATAACTGGTTGTGGGAAAGATGCAGGCTCCTGAGCTTCATCAGCTGGCCAAGGGAATCAGGGATGGGGCCGCTGAGTTTGTTATGAGACATAAGGACATTCTTGAGGTTTGTCAGATGGTCGAGATTGGCAGGGAGTTGGCCGAAGAGTTGGGTCCTGCGGATTTCCAGGTGAGCGAGGTTTGTAAGTTGGGTGATGGTGGCTGGGAGCTCGCCGCCGAGATAGGGGAGATTGACCAAGGTAAGAGCAACGAGGTAGGTTAGTTTGCTGATTTCTGGGGCGATGGAGCCATTGGCGTCGTCGTCGTTTTTGATACTTACAGCTTCAACGCGGTTGTCCGCATTGCAGGAAACGCCCTCCCAGGACTCGCAGCAGTCGGTGTTGGAATCCCAGGAGGAGAGGACTGGGGGATAGCTCAGTTGCGCTTTCATTTGAAGAAGAGCGGCTTCGTCGTCTTGGTTGCATGACCCTACTGCAAGGGAGGGGCGGGGCCAGGACGCCATAAGCATCATCATGGCAATGGGAAGGATCATCGTCGTCAGAATGGTTTGGGAATGGGAAGACATGGTCTAGCGATCTTGATTTTGAGTATTTGTGTTTGACACAAGAAATCAACCCATCGCTGGCGGTTATTTATAGACTGTCTTCGAGTTTCCTCGTCACAAAGCCGGACCAACGTGTATTTTATTTTAATAGACTAGAATGTACCGGAGGCACTCTGCTTTTCTCGGTTTCATTGTTTTTTACTCAGCTCGAACCTTATCCATCCCCCCAAATATATTATGGGTTTCTTTAATTTGCTGTCCGTAATGAATTAGAGTTTTGGTTTTACTCCCTAATATTCTTCATAAGTCCCCTCAGGGAACCCTTAGCAGTCTATATCGCAATCTTATTAGAGTTTTTTTGTGGTAAGAATATTTGGTATTGTTCACTAAGAGTTAGCATAAGTTACACAAGGGAGCCCTTGATACTTAAGATGATGGCCCAAATGTTAGCATATGTTAGTGCCAGTAATACTAACGGTAATATGTGCTAGCATGGGCGCGTTCAATCTCGTAGATAAAGGGTTAATATATGTAACTTACATTAGGCTCATTATTATTGAGGAGCAAGAAAAACTCTTCCCTCCTTATAAACATATTTGTGATAGTGTGATAAGTAACCTAGTATAATGTGCATTAGGTTTTGATGGCAAATATTAACCTCCCCTCCCCTCCCCTTCATTTTGTATAGTATCTTTTGTTTGGTGTACTTTAGTACACCCTTCACTGAGTAGAAGTCATCAATCATGAGTATTGAAAATGTAGACACTAATGTATATTAGTACATGTGCACTAGCACTAGCGCATCATTTACCCTAACAAGTATTAGCGAATACCCCATCAATTCTAATAATGGATAATTATTATTTGTAATAGATATCATAGCGAGCATCGTCTACCGTGTCTTTGCAGCTATGGGCTAACATAGGTGGCAAAAAGAGATTAATATTTACGGCTGCTAAGAAGTGCAACTTCTTTGTTGCACAAAGGATTATGGAGGCCACCTTTGTTGCTGTTGAGGTTTTTTGTTATCATAAAAAACCAAAAAAAATGTGCAAGTTATAATTGACCATAGAAAAATTAATATAGGCCCCACTATAAAAGATTAAATAATATCCTTTTTGTAGCACATTAATAACTCTATTTTAATTTTTAAACTAATTAAAAAATTATTTTGATAAATTTGATAATTTCTATGGTTTTTACTGTTAGTGGACTAGTATTGTCGGAAGTATAATTATTATTACAAATTTATTTTTATTAAGGTTCAGGTCTTAAAATAAATGTATATTCTAAAAAAAAAAGTGAATCCGCATTATTTGTCCCATTAGCCAAGCATGTCACGTCTATCTTTCAAAACTTTTGATTTCTACTACCATTTAATGTCATGTCAATTTTGGCACAGATATAAGTTCCTGTTAAGGGAATCTCACATGCATTTTCTAATTATCCAAATTCGAACACTTCGTACGCAAACAAAGGAGTATGGATTTTTTTCCTGGATAATATGTTTTATGCGTCGATCCTTGCCACTTCGTGCATTGATTAATTACGAAGATCATGACAAAGAGATTAAAACATTAGCTATCTTCTAAATAGTCTTATACTATTGTCCTGTATAGCTTTCACCATCCCAATGGAGAAGGCTCCAACAATGAGACTGTTATACTCACCCAAAACAGTGATTTGTTTAGAAGCACTTTTGATTTTATATGATCTACGATATATTTAATGTAAAATAATGTCAATCAAAACTAAGTAGTGTTATGATATCTAGTGCAAAATAATGAGGTTATACAACAAACCCCCCCCCCCCCCCAACACGAGCCACTAGATGATGATTTGATAGCTTGCACTAGACTGAGCAGATACGTTTAACCTAAAAAGCTCCTACAAGCCCCGTTACCTCAAATAGAATTTATAAATCTCACTTTTACTCTATTTTTGAAATATATGAACCATATTTTTTTCTTTCTACCCCATAAACAAATCTCTATAGTACTGCAATGTAAGCACACTCACCCCCCATCACTTAAATACAACGACCCTTCCTCTTGCCAATCACCTAAAAGCCCTCCTCTCTGCCCCACCAACCCATCACCCATCAAGCAAAGACCGGAGCCCTTGACCGTTCTTTTTCCTTCTCCTCTCTCCCTCACATAAGAGTTTAGTCTTTGTCACAAATTTAATTAATGACCAAATTATTCCTAAAATTAGTATTTTAAACAAAATAATAATAAAGAGTTATGACCTTTTTTAATGCATGATTTTTATATACCAAAAACTCAAACAAAATTCTATATGCAACCTATGATGAATCTATCAATCAATCCATAAAATCAAGTAAGCATCCTACAATTAACAATTTATATGGAAAACTCAAACTAGGGTAAAAAACCATGGCAGCTTTAACAGGACGGATCAATGCACAAGATAACAAAAACTTACAAGACATAGAACAACCAACACCAACAACCTTCTTGACTCGACACAAAATGAAAACACATTTTCTTTGTTTATCTCTCCTTCATTGTTGGCCTTTAAGATTTTGCTCCCTTAAATCCTTGAAGTTTGCCTACTTCGTCTTCCTTCTTCGTCTTCTTCTAATTCATCATTCAAAATTGTTGTCTTCAATTGTTAATTCTACTTTGAGTTTCTTTAATCACTTCTTGATAAAGAAATATGTTGCACTCTTCAGGTTGTGTGTGAAGTGTTTATACAATCATTCTTTGTTCATTGACCCATAAGAATTATCTCACAAATCTTTGTTGAATTAAGGAAAAGTCTAAGCAAAGTCCCTCTTATTTCGTCCATACCTAGGCCTTTTATAGTGTATTAAATCGGCTAAGGCTAAAGAAAACTAACTTTTAAAGGACTCTCTTATGGAATCATAAACTCTAAGCAATGTTTTATGAAACGATCGAATGTATCCTTAGGGGATTGATTGCTCACCCTTTTTCTTTGGACGAAATCTTAAAGTGTTCGATCCTTTACCTGAGTGATCGATTGTTATGTCCCTCGAGCATAAAATCTAAAACATAGTGATTAATTGATCGGTCCTTTAGCTAGTATGTTCAATATTGATTAATCTCTAATGAACAAGTTTGCAATTATTCACTATCTTTCCTAAAACACATAAAATGACTCACAATGATTATTTATAACAAAATAATTGTGATTTGTGTACATGAGTATGTGTAAATTACCTTTGAAGTTTGACACTCAAAGTAGTTTAGCACCCTTAGAAAGTTTAGACAATGTCTGATCCTATTTTTCAAGTCATTCAATTCAAAATTTGTGTTGATCACCACATTAATCTAATCAAACCATAAGACTACCAATGTACAATATATTTTGACATTGTTTTGTTCATCAAAATTTGCCAATTTACAACATATATTGCTCATATTTTCTTTCAATCTCCCATTTTGGCTATTTTGTGACCTAACACTACATGATATAAAATTTTAGAATTACAACTTTAACATTTCAATGCATTAACTTCCACTTGTACAAAAATATACTTGACTTAAATAAGACAATTTGGAATTGATTTTAAAAGCCTTCAAATATGTACTTAACCTACGCACTTAAACAAAATTGTTTTGCATAGTATTGTTTAATTAATTATGAAGTAAAGTATTTGATTCTCCACAATCTTTTCTCCCCTTTTTCGGGTCAAATAGGCAAAAAGTGGATCCAAAAGTAAAGAAAATTCTCATTAAGGAATATTAGTCAAGTAATCACTCATTAAGACATAACCCTATTAGCGACGCCTTATTATAAGCATCGCTAATAGTTTATTTATTTGTGACACTTTATTAAACCGTCACTAATATATATATATTTTAAATAAAAAAAGAAAAAAATATAACTATTAGCAACGCTTATAGAAAAGCCTCACTAATAGGACTACTATTAGTGACACTTAAAAAAGTGTCACTAATAGTTATCAATTAAAAATAAAAAATAAAAAATTTAAATTATTAGCGACAAAAGCGTTGCAAATACCATTTCTACTAGCAACGTTTATTATCAAGCGTTGCAAATAGCTTTATTGATTATTTTTATTTAATAAATAAATATTAAAAAATTATAATAAACTTCCTAAATATAATATATTTTATTCAATATTTACTATTTGTATAAACAATAAATAAATATTAAATTTTCAATAAAAACTAGTGTTAATAATACAATAGATTAGACTTTCACTATTTATATATAATATGTTTTATTTGTTAAATTTTATTATTAATTTTAAAATATAATTTATAATAAAAGTGGGAGTGAAGTGAGTGAGAGGGAGGGAGATTGAGAAGGTGACGAGAGAAAGGGATTGAAGAGAGAGAGAGAGAAGAGAGAGAGGGAGAGGTGAGAGAGAGAGGGAGGACAGAGAGAGGGGTGGGAAAAGAGAGAGAGAGTGGAGGGGGGAGAGAGAGAGGAGAGGGGATGGAAGAGAGAGGGAGAGAGAGAGGGGAGAGGAGAGAGAGAGGAGAGGGGAGAGAGAGAGCAGAGGGGAGGGAAGAGAGAGAGAGAGGAGAGGGAGAGAGTGAGGAGAGGGAAGAGAGAGAGAGGAGAGGGAAGAGAGGAACTTTATTTTGATTTTTTTTAAAAAAATTATTTTTTTTTAAAATAAAAATTTAAATTAAAATAAAATACTATGTCGCTATTAGTATTTTTATTTAATTTTTTTTTATTTTTAAAAGTAATTTTAAAGAATAAAAAATCATAAAATTTTGAAATTAGCGGAGAGGGAGAGGGAGGGAGAGGGTGGAGAGAGAGGGAGAGAGAGGGTGGAGAGAGAGAGAGGAGAGGGAAGAGAGAGACAGAGTGGGAGGAGAGAGAGGGAGGAGAGTGAGAGGAGAGGGAGGAGAGAGAGAGGAGGGAGGAGAGAGAGAGAGAAGAGAGGGAGGAGAGAGAGGAGAGGGAGGAGAGAGAGAGAAGAGAGGGAGGAAAGGGAGAGAGAGAGGAGAGAGAGAGGAGAGAGAGAGGAGAGAGGGGACATAGACAGAGAGGAGAGGGAACGAGGAGAGAGAAGAGAGGGGAGATAGAGAGAGAGGAGAGAGAACGACAAGAGAGAGAGAGATAGGAGAGGAAAATCAATTTTAAAATAATAATAAAATTTATTTTAGCGATGTATTTGAGTAAACGTTGCTAAATGTTATATGTATAGGGATGTCCCAATCTATGCGTCACTACAAATACTATATTTCGCGACGTACAAGACTATATGTCGCTAAAAGTACTATATTTAGCGACGTATAGTCTTATATGTAGCTAAATACAAAAAGACTATACGTCGCTAAATACAGTACTTTTAGCGACGTATGTAAGATACGTCACCGAAACAAAAGGACCGTCGCTAATAATTAAAGTTTGTAAAAATAAAAAATACAGGGGTGAAATTCTGCATGTGCTGTGTTATTTCTCGTGCAGGCAAAATTTTGTCCACGCCTTATAAACCCCCCAGTCTCTCGTCGGCCTTCTCCCGTCACCCGCTGCCTTGCGGCCGTGCCGCCTCGTCCCCTCCGCCACCCTCAGCCCATTACCCACCGTCCTCCACCCCCTCCCGGTCCCCCTTCTCCCCTCTTCTCCTCCCCCGTCCACAGGGACTACCCTGTCGGCCTCTGCCGCCGCTCCTCCCTGCCACCCCATCTCCGCCGTCACTGCTCCGCTACCCTCCACCCGTCCCCGGCCGTCCTCCGCTCCCCCACCCCCTCTCGGTCCCCGTTCTCCCCCCTCCATAGAGACCGCCCCGTCGGCCTCCGCCACCGCGCAGCCATGCCGCACTGCCGCTCCATCACCTCCGCAGCTCCTGCCGTCCTCCAACCGTCACCCGCTGTCATCTGCCCCCCCCTCCCGGTCCCCCTTCTCCCCTCTTCTCCTCCACCCTCTCCACATGGACTGCCCCGCCGGCCTCCGCCGCAGCGTAGCCATGTCGCCCCGTTGCAACCGCCGGTCCCCCACCCCCGCCCCGTCCCCACCCCCTCCCGGTCCCCCTCTCTCCCTGTCCCAATCCCTTTCTCCCCCTATCCCGGTCCCCTCTCCCCCAGCTACCTGCTCCCTCTCCCCCTGCCCTAGTCCCCCTCCCCCCTTCTCTGGACCTCATTTTTGTTGTGAGGTCCCTGATTTTTCTATGATTTTCTGGGATTTTTCTGCTATTTTTCTTGTCATTTTCAGCGGGAAAATAAGATGCTTCGGTGTATTTGGTCACGATATTCTTACCCATATAGTCGGGTGTGGGCTCAGTCATAGGCCACGGGCCTAGATGCCCGCTTACAGTGCAAAAAATCAATAAAAAAAGTATTGCCGAAGTTAACAAGCAGATAAAGGGAAAAATGAAAAAAAAATAATGAGAAGAGGAAAACAGGCTCGGGCTTGGCTGAGCCCAATCCAGATGCTTCTGGAACAGGACGACCCCCCTCCCCCTAGCTTCTCTCTATCCCAGCCACCACCGGCTCCGCCCCGACCGTGTGACGGCAAGGGGGCCACCATCCCGGCCCCCATGGCTGTGTTGCTCTCCTCCCTGGTTAGATCCCTTTCTCTCTGTTTCATTTGTATTGAACCGGCCGGCCGCCCATGGCTCCGCCTTGGGCCGGCGACGGCGAGAGGACACCCCTCCCGGCCCCAGTGGCCTCTATTCCGCCGCCCCACTCATCCTTCCCCTCTCTGCTTTGTTTTCATTGTCTCACTGTTTTGGTGAAACGGTGGCTGCTGGCGGCGAGCCACCGCAAACCAGATCTCCCTCCAGCCTTGCCTTGGTCCGGCAAAGGTGATCCACCCCTCCTGGCCCTAGTTGGCCTCCCCGCGGCCCCATCCTCTCCTCCCATTTTCTCCCCTCTGCCCTATCTGCAGTGCTATGTTTTTGTGAAACCGTGGCCGTTGGTGATGAGCCATGACCGAGCAGACCTTCGTTCGGCTCTGCCATGGGCCGATGATGCCAGTGGGCCACCCCTCCATACCTTGTTCAGCCTCCATCCCCTCCGCTTTGTTGGAACCAGATCCGCATCCCGTGCTTGAGTGCTCTCACTTGGAAAAACCGAGCCTTTGTTCCTCACTGTGCTATTTGTCCGGCGTGTGGCCGCTGACTTTGGCCATCACCTCTGGCCGGAGATAGCTCATCCTGGCCGCTAGGGCCATGATGGAGCCGGCCAGTAACCCTTGCTCGACCTTGTGCCCCTAGGGTTTTCCGCCCGTTTTGGGCCATTGAGAGTAGTTGGATGACGAACGCCCTCTGACCACCATACTTCGGTGGGTCTCAGACTAGTGATGGCTGGCTGCCCTAGTGCAACAGCGCCCCTCTTTTTCCAACATGAGCCATGCGTCCCCTCTGGCAGTTGTGTTTGACCGCAATATTTAGAGAGTCACTGTCTTATCCTTGGCAGACGCCGACTTGCCTCTAGTCGGCCTACCTCGGCATGGCAATGGCAAAGGCCATCTTTATTGGTCACTACCCTTGGGCATGGCCCTACCGCCCTTTTGAGCTTTGGCCCAACACCATCTAGCCCTCTCCCCATCCCTTTGGCCGCGTGTGCAAGTAGCCGCGCATGCAATTTAGAGTTTAGGTGCCACTTTGGTACCGCCTGACCATCGGATGGCTCCGCCATCGTCTGTGTTTGACCACCATAGTTCACCACCTCTCCTCCGTCTTTTAGTGTCGCCCCACACCCTTTGCTCTTATGTGGGCCATTGTAAACATGAAATCGACGACGTTGGGTGCTGTCCACAAATGATTTCGACGTCTTGCGGCCGGCTGAGTATTTCTCAGTTATCGATCGACCTTCATGTAGTACACCCTTGAATTCTGGTCTCACCTGCCACTCATTGGCACCATCTTTCTCCCGGCTGCCCCTAGTGTCCTGCCGTGGATCGTGGATTTTGCCGCGTTGACTTTGACACCCCATTTGGCCGTGTGTAGTTCCGGCGCTTCATAAACCCTCGAGTCAACAGCTTTCTTGGCTAGGAAAAGCTTTTGGCTGCCAACTCTACCACTGACACCGCAATCGTCGTATGCTCGCCATCAAACGTCATGATTACGAGGTAGGGGAGCTTTAAACTCGTAATTTCATGATAGCATGCTTTCAATGATAGTAGCATGCTAGGATTGTAAGATTCAATGTGTTTGGATATTAAATCATGATCTGTTTGTATGATGTAAGATAATGAATTATACCACATTGAGATACATATGATATGTATGAGATGTATGTATGTTTTATGGATGTGGAATATGTGTGCGCTACCGATGGCTAGCGAATATGTTAGTATGATATGTATGTGTATTATGGACATACTAGTGATGGCTAGCGATTTCAAGTAAGTTACGTATGTGGACTATGTGTGAGGGCAGAGGTATGGGTGATGGACGATAAGAAGTGGGAAGGTGTTTGGTGAGGATTTGTATGTGTATGTGTATGTGTATGTGGATGTGTAAGCATGTGACAAAGGACGGCGGACGTAAGTTTGACAGGCAAGGAGTAGAGCAGATTGGTTTGGTTCAGTTTGGAGCGTACGTCAAGGGTTTGGTAAGTAAGTGAACTTAGGCTTGGAGCCTTATGAGGGTTCATTAGACAGTAAGAGCATGCATAATTGTATAAGCATAACGTACAAATTATGAAGTAATAGGGATCTGCTATGAGGAGCTTAGTTTGACGATGTGAGTAAGATGTTTTGACCATAAGGTGGATGTCATAGGCTATATGATTACATAAGGATTTGTGTACAGTAAGCTATGTTGTGACTTGGTCGGGTAAGTGAAGTCTGCTACCTTGACGAACTAGGGTTTCAATCGGGCTCAACTTCGGTTTGATCAGTTGAGGACTATGAGGTTGTGTGGCATAATTGTACCACATAATATACTTAATTCAAACTTGAATTATAAGCATAGCTAATGATAGCATTGTGAGTTTGAGACCTTAGGGTTTGACGGATTAAGTTCCTTGTTGTGCTAGCCGATAATGAGTCGGCTAAGCATTTCTCATGTCTTGCCATGGTATTTATCCTGCGGGATGTTGTCTATGTGTTGTATAGAGCACCAGACGTCTGATGCTCTATTGAGAGCTGTGTATGTTTCCGATTTAGTCTGTGTTCTGTATGAAGCCCAGACGTCTGATGCTCTGTTGAGAGCGATGTGTGTTTTCAATGTGGTCTGTGTGTTGTATTAAGCCCAGATGTTTGATGCTCTATTGGGAGTGTTGTATGATTTCTACCTAAGAGTGGCATTGTATGATTCCGCCCAAGTGGCACAACACGATTTCCGCCCAAGAGTGGCACTGGCACTATAAGACCGATAATGGTGGGCAATACTATGGCACTATAAGATCCCTTATATGTGGGCAATTGTATGACCCCTTACGTGTGGGTGTATGTTTTGCATGCTCAGGTAAGTAGTATCATAAATCTACTCTTACCTGTTTGATGTTGTGCCCCATGAGCATAGGTGTGTCTTGCCTTTAGAAAAGTCCATGGTATCTAGTCACTCCCCGGAGGTCAAGATGATGCCCCAGTGGCATTCTTTTCCTTTTCAAAGCTGAAGCTTATTAGTTGTAATGAGCTTCTGTGGTCAATAGTATGAGTACAATTGTAAGTGTATGCTTGAGTAAGACTGTAAGCGTATGATTGTACAAGTAAGGTTGTACAAGTATGGGTATGTTATATGAGTATGAGTATGAGCATGACTGTAAGATGATGATTCTGAGTAAGAATATAAGTGTAAGTTTCTGAGCACAACTGTAAGTATGTGATTCTAAGAGGACTGTAAGTGTAAGATTATATGAGTAAGGTCGTACAGGTATGTGTGAGGTTTTGAGTATGCGTACAATGGTATAAGTAATTTTTAAGACCTTGTTTAAGGGTGTTTGTGTAAGTTTGCTTTCATTGCTGTGCTATGCATTATTATATGTAGATGTATTTGATTATATTATGTTGACTGCTTCATGTTTGAGTTGCATAAATGCATGTATTTATGAACTTTCTGAGTTTAATGTTTAGGATTCCCTTACTGGGTATTTTTCTACTAAGTATGAAAATACTCACCATACTTTTTTAGCCTCGTTGTTCGAGAGGCTTTTGCAGGTTGTGTTGGAGAGCTCCAAAAGATGGATGCTCGTTTCTGCAGTGGATTGTTTCCCCCTCAACTTAAGTATATTTGACTCAATGAGAGTATATTTGGTACCATGATCTAATGTATTGGGTGAGATGAGATTTAAGTGTTTATATCTTTTGGACTTTTAATTTGAATCAGATAGTAGACTATTTATGGGACTTGTACTTGGGGACGCCTGAGAGTTATTTGTATTTAAAAATCCATGATCATGGTAATTTAGTCGTACGTGTATTTTCGAGTAGCGTCTGAGGATATTTGCTTTGGCCGTATGATGGAAATATTTAGATGGAAAATTGATGTTTAGTGTTTTAAATTATAAACTGTTTTATCAGGTTTTGATTTCGTCATTTTTCCTTCGATTTACAGACATTATATTACAAATTTTTTTTGTGAATTTTAAGGAAAATGCATGAAAAATCTCGGGTGTTACATTTGTATACGCCACTAATGGGTAATAGCGATGAGACTCTTTTTGACACTTATAGTGACATTTATTATACATCGTTAATAATCATTAGCGATGTTTATGGGACTATAAGTGAAGCATTTATGTGTCACTAATAGTCCTTTTTGTTGTAGTGATCATATAATGTCTCAAACTACATCATCCATCGAACATTACTAATGATGTACAATCTCTAGAAATATGTGTGCCAATTATCTCTGAATTACTCCATTTGACAAATGTGCCATAATAATCTCTTTGAAGCATGTGCTTTAAACTCTTTAGGCCATTTGTGATTCATGAATGGAATGGACTAATTTAAAGCATGTATTTAATAGTATTAGAATGGAGTTTTAAGTCAATTATACCTTACCTTAAATTAGTCCATTCCATTCATTTGTGATTCTTGTTCTTCATTTCTTCTTTTAAACATTTTAACTCTCTTGTAATAATTTTTTAAGAAACCATCAATGTTTAACTCATATGTCCTTCACTCATGAATCTCTCAAGGTCCTTCTTATTAGAAAGAGATAAATTTATTCAAACTGTGGTATAGACATAGTTCTCATTTTTTGACTCACTTTAACTGGAATTTATATACATAATTTTACTAAATAGAAAAGACATAAAATCATAATCATTTGTCCTTGCCTTTTTTTGAGTTATGATATTTTTTATCAAATTTTTTCTACGGTTTGGCTATTTCTGAATACGATCAACTTACATTATCCATTTTTTTTCTTGTCATATAGTCTTCATATGAAATGGATAGGAGCTTTCACACTAGTGTAGGGCGACCTAAGTAGGTAGCCCTTCCCATTATCTTTACAATGACAATTCCTTTGTCAAATAAAAGAATTAATCATGTACAATCATTATGACTCATTATAATGAAATTGTTGTAATTAAATTCTAGATACAAATGTAGCTTAAGTTCCTCTAATTTTGATCACTAAGACTCCACTATAATCTAAACTCTTAAGTTAACTTATGTTAAAATGTTTTGTTTTGATCTCCACTCATGAAGCAAAAAAGTTAAATAGATCTTCACTCTCATCATTGCATTCCCTCTTAGTTAAGGCATATTGACTACACATTAGGGTGTTTAAGTTTAAAAGTTGAACAATCACCTTTAACTCAAGAGCTAAACATCTAAAAAAACAAACATAAAAACATTCAAATCATAACTAAACTAGTTATTTTTGTTGTTTTATATTTTTTTCCAATTTTTTTATTTTTTTTCATTCAAAACCTATGAACAAAAACAACATTGAAACAAAGAAAAATGAAATAAAAACCTAAAAAACATTGGAATGTCCAAAAAGTAGGAAATACAAACTCATGGACATAGAAACAACAGTATCAAAGTACATATTTTTTACTCTTTAGCCTTACCTAGCCATCCTATCTTAAGGCAACCTAAGGGTAATTTGCTCAATCTCCCAATTTAATTTTCAATGCTTGATGATCAAGTTTCCTTACTCACACACTCTTCATGGTATGCCTATACACTTAATGGGGTAATCTAGGGTATGCACGTGTTGGGGATCTCTTCACTTGTCTCCTAATACTTGATTTATGAAGGTAGTTGTTAGGGCATTCAAAATTAGTGTAGGTATCTCTATTGAAAATGTCACAGGCTCCCACAAGACTAGATTTCAATTTCATCACTCTCCCTCTTAACTTTGGTGGGTCGGGCACTTCCTTGGCAGTTTGATGGCTCTCTTTTGCCTTCACAAAGAGAATTGGTTTGACTTTGTGAAAGCATTGATCAAGCCTTGAAACCAAAACCCTTCACATCCGTTTGACCAGTACTAATCATGATCTCCAACTATTTTCTCCTATTCTTAAAACCATCTAGGTTCTCTTTAGAAGACATGGGTTCTCTATTGATAGGACTACATCTCTCTTTTTCTTTTTCAAGTGCTGCCTTCATATTACTAATTTCACTCACCAATTCCCTGTTTAACTAAGTCATCTTGATTGTCTCTTGATAGTTAGATTATAGTTTCTCATCATTCTTTTTCAACACCCTCTTAAGTTTTGGGGTTTTTCTAGTTTAAAGCATGACTTGTAGAAAGATATTCTTTTTCTTGTTGCTTGAATATATGTTAGAAGGGAATCTGAGTTCAAATCACCAGAATTTGACTTAGAAATCCCTTCCGAGGACCTTACTTCCATCACACTTGCACTGAAGGCAATGTACTTACACAACTCTTCTTCCTCATATAAGTTATCATCAAATAAAGTGGTTTAAAACACTTCCCCTTGTTCTTCATATCTTGACCTTTAAACTTCACAGGTCTATTCTAAGAAGAATTATCAGATTATTGGTTAGGACAGTAACAAAGTGTCCTAGTTTACTACACTCTTATCATATTCTTAGTCAACAAGAGTTTCTAAGAAATTCTTGAATTTCTTAACCAACAAGACTAATTCTTCAATATCACTTTCACTCTCATTACATTCATCTTGGGTTTTGAAAGCCTTATTTATCTAGGACATTTTCTTCATTACTTTTAGAGCTATTTGTTTCCCTTTTGTTTTCTCCTGCAACTATCACTTGTGATAATAAGACTCTTCTTGCATCTCAATGTTTCTTAGTTTTCATATGAGCTCCTCTATAACTAACAATATATCTTCATGGATTCATTTATAGCCGCTACATTGACTTTGAACTTAGAGGATAATGACCAAATGATCTTTTTTACCACTACGTGGTCAGCTATTGGTTCACCTAAATTCATCCCTAAACTTCTCGCTTCTAGTGGACTAAACTAGGCAGAAAAAAGGATAAATAAAGGCCACTTCCAAAAAGAGAGTACTCTAGGTGCTAAGAAGTGCAACCTTTTTTCAAACAAAGGATAATGGTAGCAGTCTTCGTTGGTGATGATTTTATTGGTACCATAAAAGATTAAAAAAATATAGAGGTTATACATAATTAACCAAAGGTGAATTCAAGCAAGGCTACACTTTAAAAGATTAATAACATTCTTTTTGTCCCACATTAATAACTATATGTTAATTGTTTAAAAATAATTAAAAAAACTAAAATTATGGAGATAATGGCAAAAAGACTAAAGCATGCGCTATCTTCCAAATGGCCCTATGCTATTGTCCTATAGAGCTTCCACCCTCCCATTTGAAAAAGGTTCCACAAATGGAACTTCTATGACAAAACATTGATTTGTTTAGGAAGCACTTCTAATTTATTCAAACTCTGGTATAGAGCTTTCCAGATGCATACAGGTCGAATCACCCCCCCACTCCCTTATCTAACGCAATCCATCATATCACAATACGATAGCTTGCATTGGACTGAGCACAAGTTTGTAAATATCACCTTTACTCTGCCTCGGAAATATATGACCAGTATTCTTTTCTTTCTACAACCTGAACAAATCTCCATTGTACCCCGATTTAAAAACCCTCACCCCACATCACTTAAACACAACGGCCTCTCCATCACCTAAACCTTCTCCTCTCTGCAGCCTCAACCCATTGATCATGAAGCAAATATTGGAGTCTTTGACCGTTCTTTTCCTTCTCCTCTCCCCTCACAGACCCATCACAGGCTAAATTTAGAGTCATCCTACGTGCTTTAGAATATCTCTCTCAGCCTAACATATAGCGGTGAGTGGCCATCATGTAATTTCGAATCCATTGGCTATCTATGAACCGTGAAAGAAGTTGATCACAAGATTAGGTTACAACTGACGCCAGAGATGATGCAAGCCGGAGAACGCATCTGTTCATGTCAAGGCCTAAGTCAGCCCAAGGCCCAAGCTGTTTTGGCGTGACAATTTTGGCCATTGCTTGGTGTGGAACTATGATCGTCTTATTTTGAATTGGCTATTGTAATTGGTAGTTGATTGGACTCGAGCTATTTACAATGTGCCACTAAGGCAATCTTATTATTGGTGGATAGGGAAAATTTATTATTGTTTTGTTTAGATTTACTATGATAGAGAAGAGTTCTTTTTTTTATTTTAAGTTTTGGAAGAAACAGAAAAGGTCAGAGACATGAATAGGATACCGGAGTAGTACAAAACAGTGAAACATATATTTCTTTACTGATGTAGAAATTTTATGGGGTGCAAATAGACACGTTTTTAAAGAAAATTCTGATCTACATTGTTTATCCTATTTTCCAAGGATGTCACGTCCATCTTTCTAAACTTTTGAATTTTTACTGACATCGTGTGTCATGTCAATTTTGGCTCAAATATAAAGTTCCTATTAAAGAAATCTGACATGTGTTTTGTACTTTTCTAATTTCGAAAACTTTTTAACGGGTGGAGGGAGTCTGGTTTTTTACATTTCTTTCTAAATAATATGTTTTGGCCTAGTGGCTGGGAAATAGGAAGGGAGTGGTACAAGATAGTCAAGAAAGGGGAGAGATAGCGGTATAACCGCCAGAAAGGAGGGAGAGGCAGAGAAGACAAAAGAGAAGACAAAAGAGCTACACAATTATTCATTCATTAATAAGGTTCAAGCATAGCCCATATACTTAAATAGATGAACTCATAGGCTCATTAACAGGTTCCTAAGGACTAATAACTTAATAAAAGAAAGTACTTATAACCTTAATTAACCTAATGACTTAAATGCCCTTATTACACGATAAAATAAATAAACCCTAAGTAACCCCATGGCCTAAGCCCCCTTAGGCGGATCATTTCTGGAAGAACATTCCACCACACTTTGTTTGCCCATCACCTCATCCTCGAGGTGGCATATATAACTCCTAGCATTGGGTCCACTTAGCTCCGTTGTGAACAACTAGTCTAAAACTGTGGATGAGACAAGTAGAAGGATGTAGGGTAGTGTTTCTAACACATGAACAACCACGAAGAATGAGCAGAACATGCAAGAAGTAAGTCCGTAGACAGTGGTTGAGAGATACTCATGTGAGATGGAGAACACCATGAACACAAAATCTGAGATTAGGGCAACTCCGATGTTGGCGGGGATGACTAGAGATAATGGAGGTGGCAGAGCAATGGAGAGGGCACAATTTGTTTTGTGTAGAACAATAGTGAACAACTAGATAGCTCACATAGGGCATCGAACATCAGTAGGAAGAAGATCAGACAAGTGTCGTGCACAACAATCGACATAGGCAGTATTAGTAGAGGTGGCTAGGGATTGAAACACCCGAATGTTGGGGCTCACAGAAGGCCCTTATACTACGCTGCTAATGGGTTCAGATAAGGTTAGAAATGAATGAAGCCCACTCAGAAGGACTGCCAAGCTGTAGAATGGTCTAGACGCGCATGTGGCTTTTTGTGTTATGCATAATAGTTAGGCGTATCACATAAAACCTACCAACGAGAACCCTTATAATACATGGATATGGACCGACTTGCACCAGTTGAAAACGAAGGTAACTCTGATAGAACTAGACCATCAAAGGAAGTTTGGAGGAGATTCCCACAATCTCTAAGCTTCACTGGATAGTGCAGGAGATTGCGCGTAATAGCTCCGGGGGAGGATACACTGCATATAAGAATAATTTGCCAGTTATCTTACCCTTAATTAAGAGTTGATATTGCTTAAATAATTAGCAATTAAGGTTAATTAGGTTAGAAAAAACTTGTATGATATTTTGAAGTAAATTGGCTAACTTGTACTAATTTTGTGCAAATTCTTCATTACCGTTCGAATGGGGTATAGGGGTGTTTGAACGGCTACATGTGATTTTGAAAGAAAAAAAGTATAGCCGTTCGAATGGGCATGTAGGGTGTTCGAACAGCACAATGCGTAGTTTCCAATTTTGAGCCGGTTTTGAAGTCTTTTCCTATTAAACTTCCACCTACGATTCTTATGCTTTTATAAAGCCATATGGAGCTAAAAATAGAATAATTCTAGTAGACTTTCGGAAGAGAAAAAGGGAGAAGAAGATGGAGGAGCATCCAAAGCTTTTAATGAAAATTCAAAGCCTTCTCCTACCATGTAAGGCTAAATTTTCCTTCACTTAGGGGTTGATGAAACTATAGATAAGTTTTAGTTTCTTTATCTTTTTAATTTAGATCTCAGTTGTGATTAATGATATTAATAAAATTTTAGTTTTAGTGACGTTTCAAAAGCGTCGCTAAAAGTATTTGAAACGTCGCTAAAAGTTTTAGCAATGTTTTATACTAATGTCGCTAAAGGTTGTGTCGCTAAAAGAATTTGAGACATTTTTATAATTAATAACAACGTTTTATAAGACGTCGCTAAAAATATTAGCGACATTTTTTATAAAAATTAACGACGTTTATAAGCGTTGCTATATACGTAGGGAAGTCGTAAGAAGGATTTAGCAACGTTTTAGAAACGTCACTAAATATATTAGCGATGTTTTTCAATAACAATTAGCGACGTTTAGAAGCGTCGCTATATACGTAGGGAAATCATAAGAAGGATTTAGCGACACTTTAGAAACGTCGCTAAAAATATTAGCAATGTTTTTCAACAATTAGCGATGCTTTAGAAACATCGCTAAAAAAGAGTACCGCATACAAAAGAAACATTATTAGCGACGTTTCAAAAAGCGTCGTTAATTCTGCCATTATTATTTTCTTAAATAATTGTTGGTTGTATTCATTATGAGCACCTAATAGCATTATAAATGATGATAATTATATTTACTATGACTAAAAAATAAATATTATTTATTTTTTTAATATATAAATAAATTAATATAAACAAAAATTATTCCATTAAACCATTCATAAATTATTGTAACATAGAAGTAGCCCTTTAAAATGTATGAATAACAAAGTACCCTAAACCCTTTTACATTCATAAAAGTTGAATAAAACTAAAAAAAAAAGATTGCTTCCCAGCATGAAACAACCGGATGCCTTGCCTTCAAAATAACTTGCAAAATATAGTTTATTAATATTATGGATTGATATTGTAAATAAATATAAAAAAATATAGGTGAAATGAAACCTTTTTTTATATAAATGGCAAATAAGAACATATGATCGCATGACGCCTCTACTGCCTCTGTGGGACAATGCAAAACTTATAAATCCCTATTAAATTATCCTAAAAGAACTATTACAAAATTAATATAGGAATTAAAAAATTAAGTGTTTGTAAGCATACCCGTGTCATCCTCCTCATAATTGCTTCTAATTTTGCATTTGTTTCAGCTAACTAAGTCTCCATAGCAGCATTATTGGCCACCATTTGTGCATCCATATATGCTTCTTTCTCTCTTAGTCGAAGTTGAAATTGTGCCTCCATAGCGGCACTCTTTGTTGTCATATCTGTCTCAATCATAGCTATTTTTTCTACCATGACTTTCTCCATCTCTTCTCTTACAGAAGCTAGTTGTGTAGATGACCCAACATTGGAGGATGATGACCCGAAAAGTCGTGATGGAGTAAGGCTTAATCCCATGCATCGAACACAACCATTTCTCTCTTCTCCCACAACCTGAGCAAATAAATCATTAGAAGACAAGGTATCTTCCGTCCCCTCAGGAAGTTTCTTTGTAATTTCAGTTGTCTTGCTGGAGAGTGTGTTCATTTTTACAATGAATGCCATGAACTTGGAAATATACCGATAGAAGACCCAGTGAGAAAAGTGTACATGGCTCGACACATAATTGAAAAAATACATAGCGAGTGGTAAGTTAATTAGTGCCATTTATTATTGTTTGTAATTGTTCCCATAATATATCAGCCAAATTTTAAAAAATGTCCTAGAGTTAGAAGCCAATATATTGTGCTTTCTCTTAATGTATATAAGCAATTATGTGTATGAGGATTGGGTTAGCTCTCTTTATAAATTCAGGCCTTGCTTATAGGATTTTAATTGATATTGGATGCGAGAAGCCAACCCTCATCCCAATTTAAAAGTTGTTCTCACCATGTATAGAAAATCTTGTTCTGGACTAACCTAGCCATCAAATCATCTTACTTTGACAGCAGTAACTGCAAACAATACTGAACGGAAATGTTCAATTGTTGTGCAGTAGCACAATACATAAAATGTGTGAGTTATTGCTTTTAGCAGGAATAGAATAAATCACCCAGAATCAATTGCCCTGTGTTTCATACATTCTTTCACATCTAATAATGGTTAAAGCAGGATGTTAATTATTTTTTGTTTATGTTTTAGACAATTTATGACTCTAATGCACCACAAACTTCAATTTTCTTATACTTTCATGTGTCGTTTGTTGATTTTAAATTTGTTTAACTGTTACATATGCAGGTTTCAGAAATGGAGGTAAACATATCACACCGAACACAGCAGGAAATTCTTGGCACCTGTAATCTGGCCCATCCTAATCTTTTTAATACTACTATAGGGTAGCTCTTACTGTTGATGAAAATGGTAAGGTGTTTTAACCACTAATTTAGAAAATACATGTTATGTTGGAACTTCTACTATGATTAAACGTAGTTATGCACTGACTATGTTTCTTCCTTATGAAGAACTTGGCAAGAGATTACTGGTCATCAATGTTCTTTTTGAAATTCAAAGAAGAAACCCAGCTTCAAACCAATGAGCTGATGGTGTGATTGGCGGGGTCAGATCCTTTTATATTTTATATGCTAATGGATGCATACCACCCCCGAAGAGGATGAAGAAAACAATGAACACGGGCCTGCTACTCGCAAGAAAACAGAGACCCAGAAACCAAAGGTGGCAAATATCAATATCCATTAACAAAAGATTGATAATTAGTAGAATCACAACCAAGGACGACAAACATATCGGATAGGGAAGGAAAGTCATTTGCAATTTGCGATTTATATCATTTTGATTATTGGTAAAGAATTTCAACCACGGAAAATTAATTTCAACAAACCATATCAGATAACCCAAAATCCTTTACCGGTTAATTACAATATCTCAACTTCTTCAAGCAAATCTAACAATGCATCTCTCCTGCTGCCTCTAAAACATGAGATTTTCCGTATTCCCAACAAAAGCAGACATAATAAAAAACAAACAGAGAATTGAAGTGGGTAGGTAAAGGGGAGGAAGAGAAGAGACTGAAAATACCTTGTCTTTGGGATCACTTCGACCTTCAAGTGGGTGTGCCCTTGAGCGTCTTCAGAAAAACTTGAACTTTTACTGAATATGGAAGAAGGTGATCCGGTGGTGGTCAATCGGAAGAAGGCTGCAGCGGATTTGAGAATTAATTAAGGAGGTGCAGTGGTCAGAAGGAGGAGATTTGGCCGAAGAAAACTGTTGATTGCGCTTTGTACCGAAGTCGATTCCGCAGGTGGGTGAAGATACGGTGATTTGTTAAGCTTTGGCAGTCTAGGTCTAGGAATTTGATTGGCAAGAGGCAAAAAAATCCCATAGCTAACAACCCACAGTCCCTGGAAAATAGGCGCGTGCAGAGACGGGAAAACGCGGGAGAGTGGGGAAGTGTCGTGTATATGGGAGGAGCCGGCATTGACCGTGCGTGAAATATAACACATACAATGACTGTTTTCCAAAACGTCGCTATATGTGTGTCGCTGATAATGACTTTTTTGTAGTGTGATAATTATATGAAAAGGATTTTCTTTTTAATGGAAGATCTTTTCAAGTTTATTCAAATGTATGTTGATTTATTGTCTTGTAGATGATAGATTGATGTGGCTTTGAAATTTACATCAATTCTAATTTCTATAATTTAGATAAGATGGTCATGTAATAGTTTTAATATTCATATGCTTAATGAATTTGATGAATTATACTAAGATTAGACTAGTCATGCCTATAGTTTAGTTTAGACTTTAGGGTACATGATTCGTGCTATTGTCGAAGATAGTTCATGTCATGGATTTAATTAATGATTCTTTTTAAAGTAATTATAGCTTGTAGCTAAAAATACTTGTTCATATTCATACTAGATTTATATTAAAGAATAAGAAATTGTTATTGTTCTATAGTGAATTTGTTTTCCCAAGTAATTTTTTTCATATTGATCTCTTCCTTTTAATTTAGTTGATTACTTCCTTTGTTTAATTTCAGTTTAAGATCTTTTAGGTTTCAATTAACAAACTCTGTCCTTAGATTTAATAACTAATTCATTTGTGCCTGAGATTTGACATCCCTTAAATGCTTATCTTAATACAATTACCTTATATGTTTGCAAAGGGTTTAATTATAAACGATCAAGTTTTTTGCGCTGTTGCTGGGGACATGTCGGATTGTTATTAAATTAGTAGTTAGGACAATTCTAATTAGTTTTAGTTTCAGTTTACTTTAGTTTTAGGTTAATTCTTCCTTTCTTTTATTTTGATCTTGTAGGTTGCGTTGAAGACCGTGTTTTCTACACTTGTGGCCACAAGTCGACACCGGCAAGCATAGTTCTTCTCTTCAGTTTGTAAGATCATCTTCTCTCTCTATTTTTGGCTTCTTTTTCCACTTACTTTTTCCCTTTTTATGCTTTACATTGTGTTGTGTGTTTGTGGTGTAGGTATGGTCGTCGCTCTTTTCTCCCCTATTAGCACCACTTGACCCTGAGGCTGAGCGGATGCCTAGGAGAGCTAAATTACCCTCGACCTACATCGCTACCCACTCTCCCACCAATTCCACCACTTCTCCCATCATCATGGTTGAACATCGTTTAGTAGATGCACTTCTCAAAGCTGTAGAGAGTATTACAGTCCCAATGAGTACACTTCTCTTTCATGCATTAGGTTGTTAGTGGTCGCCGCTTAAATCTATGAAATTAAGTCCAATATCATTCAAATGCTTCTATCTTTTTATGGGCTTAACAATGAAAACCAGTATAGGCACCTAGATGACTTCTTCGAGCTATGCACAACTTTCAAGCTCTCTAACTTGACTGATGAGGTTGCTAGACTTCCACATTTCTATTTCACATTGAAAGATAACCTAAAGAATAACTCCACTCATTAGAACCCGACACCATCACAACATGGGCTCAAATGCAATAAGATTTCCTGAAAAAGTACTTCCCCATATCCAAGAGCAACCAAATGAGAAAGGCCATAACCACTTTTGCCCAACCTCCCATCAAACTATTCTATAAAAGTTGTGATAGACTTAAGGACCTTCTTAGGATATGTCCCCATCATGTTGTTTCCAAGTGGCAATTAGTACAAATGGCAAAGGCAAGAGACATGGAAGACCGTGTACACCAACATAGCATTGTTAGCCTCTCAAAGGCCTCTTGGGCTGCCTCTGTCCAAGTATAAAGGTCGTGGGAAATGCCAAGCAGTAAGCCACAGGTCCAATGCACTCGGTAATGGAATAAGGGCCGTGATAACTGGGAGCCAACTTAGCATTGTCAGCCTGGAATAAGCTGGTCTGACACTGAGGAATCACCGATACATAAACAAGATCACCCACATGGAACTCCAGATTAGAATGCTTCTTATCATACACCTGCTTCATATGGTTCTGAGCGAAAGCCAAATTGACTTTAAGCTGTCGGATAACCTCGTCCTGTGTTTGGATCATATAATCAACCTCGGCCGCAGAAGAGCGGTGAGGCACATAGGACAACATGGTAGGAGGAGGGAGACCATAAACTACCTCAAAGGCAGTGACTCCAGCCCTCGTATGATAGGCCATGTCGTACGACCATTCCTCCCAAGGAAGGAGCTGAAGCCATCAGCAGGGCTTATCTCTGACGAAACAACGCAAGTACTATTCCAAGCAGTGGTTAACCACCTTTGTCTGCCCGTCTATCTATGGGTGATAGGCGGTACTCATATGAAGCTTTGTGCCCTAAAGTGCAATGAACTTAAGCCAAAACTGAGAGAGGAAGATCCGGTCTCGATCAGAAACAATGGTGTGAGTCATGCCATGCAGCTTAGCTACCTCATGAACATACATCTCAGCCACTATTTTGGCAATGAATGGATGTTCTAAGGCATAGAAATGCGCATACTTGGACAAGCGATCCACATCAACAAAGTCAATTATTTTCCTTGCGCTCTCGGAAGGAACATCGATGGCTGGGCATGAACTTCTCATCACACTTGAAGCACATGCCCTTCGATCTCCGCTCTTCCATCTAGGCCGGAGTGAGGTGGCGTATAGAAGCACCAGCAGGGATGGAGGGCTGACTGGGGCGGTTGGTGGGAAGGCTGGTCGCTGTGGTAGGGAAGGACGCTGGGCTGGTTGGGGGTCAAAGAGAAGAGCCCAGCCGGCCTCCTTGTCGCTGCCAGGCCAGCTTCTCCTCTTCAATTCATGCATGATGCACGACTTCACGCATTGACGTATAAGGGAAATGACACATCTCATCTGAAATTTCTAGTTTGAGACCTTTTTAAAAGTTCCAACAAGGGCCACCATTGGCCAATCAGGGAGGCGATTCGCAATCTTCATGAACTCAGTGTAGTATGCTCGCACGGTAGTGATTTGGCGCAAGGTGGACAACATCTCATTGAAATCTTGGAATGCGTTTGGGCCGAATTGGACACAAAGCTCATCGGCAAATGAAGTCCAAGATGGGAGGTGGACCTCCTTCTCGAAGCTCTAAAACCAAATGGAAGCATCACTGTCTAGATGGAAAGCAGACATGTGCAACTGTTCAGCCTCGGAGTGAGTTCCCTGGTAGGCAAAAAATTTCTCCGCCTTGTATAGCCATTCCACCGGGTCTTCATCTCCAATGTACCGTGGGAACTGAAGATGAGCCAAACGTGGCTCAGCCCCACCCCGAAGTCCTCCACGGGAGGCAGAGTACTCCTCCCAACCATCCTCAAACTCGTGGACAAGATTTTTGTGGTGCAGCACCATTGAGGCACTTCCTCGAACACCTGGAGGGCCTCGCATATCCCAGCCTGCACATCCTCCTTCTTTGTGCTGATCGAAGGTGCCAAAGCAGACTGAATGTATGGGCTGGTGCACCTCTCTCTCGGATGACGCTTGGAGGCCGGGGGTGTGAGATTCATGGGGCTGCGATGGCTCACCCAAATCAGCCTGGGCTGGCTGTGGCTTGGGTAGAAGTGACGCTGTAGGGGCAGCTTGAAGTTGGGCAACCGCCGTGGTGAAATGCTCAAGTTTAGTCATAATTTGGGAGAGCATGGAGGGATCAGCCAGTTCGTCCACTGGTTTGGGGCTGTCCACCATGTTTTATTGTTCTTCACTACAACAAAAAACACAGCATCGCTAATAGTAGTACAAGCGTCGCTACTAACTATTAGCGACGCTTCAAAAGCGTCGCTAAATAAGTCAATAAAAATGGAGTCGTTAATAGTCATTAGCAACACTTTTACTTAAGCATCGCAAATGTCTACTATTAGAAATGTTTTCCATTACGTCTCTAATACAAGATAATAAGCGACGCTTTTTATTAAGCGTCGCTTATTAGCGACGTTTTACAAAATGTCGCTACTAAAAATAATTTTATTTTATTTTATCAAATTTTTTTATTTTTTAAAAAAATTAATTAAAAATATAATTATTAGCGACGCTTGTAGTAAGCGTCGCTAATAATAGTTTATAAGTGACAACTTTTAAGCGTCGCTATTGTATATAATTATTTTAAAAAATATAAAAAATTTATTTAAAAATAAATTAATAATAATATTAAAAAAATCAATTAACTGTATTAGCGACGCTTTTACAAAGTGTCGCTAAATTTTTTTTAAAAAAAGACCAAACTGGGTCAGTAGACCCGGTTTGGAAATGGGTCGGTGCACTACACACCCATGGCCGGTGCGGGTAGAAGAGAACCGCAGTCTGCGGGTCATCTTCTTCAACCTCTCTACTCTTTCCTGGAGAAACAATACGGTAGCAAAAACTGGGGCTAGCGGCGAAACCAAAGCAGTGGCGAAAACTAGCCCGACGATGAAAACCACAACGACGGCGAAAAACAAAACAGATGTGGAAAAAACACAACTGTGGTAGAAACCAAAAAAGCGGAAACAAATAGAACAGCGGTGGATACAAAACGATGGCTGATATAGAATGCCGGCGGATACAAAACGGGAAGCTCTTGCTCAGACAAAAAAATCAACGCAAACTCCATAGACGAAGACGACCTGGCACCGCACTTAGGGCCGGGGACGCCCTCGAGGCTGAACTTGACCACGTGGTTGCACTCTGGGTTGGGCCTGCCTCTGTCGTCTTTCGATCCGAAAGGGGTCAGATTGCTATTGTCGCCGCCGCCCAGCCTTTTCACCACCAGAACTGGCATAAGGTTGCAACGGGAACAGGGGAGGGAAGGGGGAACAGGAGAAAGAAGACACCGGGGGACGGAAGGAGGCCTGACGGGGGGATGATGATGGCGTGGTGTAAGATTCCTGATCTTAAACTGGTTTTTGGTTTTCTTTAATTATCAGTTATAGTGAGATTAACGCGTTTTCTGATTTATTCGGTGATTTCGTAAAATAAGTGGTGTTTATAATGGTTTTAACCAAAGTCAACTTTAAGATTAATGGTTTTAAGTGATTTTAAATCAAATGTGATTTTCTGGGATTTTTCTGAATTTTTACTATTTTTCTAAAAATTAGGCTTTTGGCGGGACCCCTGTGGGCCCCACAGTCGAAATTTCGGTTTTTAGGTCAAATAAACCCAGATATCTACCTAAGGTCATACAAAAATTTTCAGAATTTTATTAGGCTTAATTAGTGCTTAAATTTGCAAAATACCCATTTTTAGCCTACTTTTCCTATTTACACCCCATAACTTACCCATACATACCCCAACCCTTACTATAAAAGGGCAAACCTGAGCCATTTCCATTTTTGGGAATAGGCTAAGGAGGGAGGTCTGGCCGAATCCCCAATTAGGCCCAGATTAGAAGGCTATTAAGGTAAGCCTACTCTAATTAAGCACTAAACCCTAGCTTTCTTCTTAATCTCTTCCAAATCTACCATTTCCCCCTTGTTTCAATTCGTTTTTGGACATCAAAAACTACTGATTTGTGTTTTACTACAAACCCTAGCTTTCAAATTTTGATTTTTACAATCAACAAGCCCTATATCTAAGTTTTAATTAGGGATTTCTTTGGTAAATCGATTTGTAATGGAGTTTAATTCAAACTCAATGTTTTTGGAAGGTTTTCAAGAAGGGTGACTCTCAAATCCGACCTTAATCAAGTACTAAGGTAATGAGTCTTTGAAATCTCAGTTTATCCATGGTAAAACTCTTGATTTTTGGCTTATTTCGAATGGAGTTACTTGATTTGGTGTGTTAATGGCATGATTAGAAAATGAAATTATTTAATCCCGATTTCTTAGGGTTTTGCATTATTATGATATGGTTTAACATTCTGGAAGTCATGAAGGACTTTTGATGATGATTAGGGTGTTAGATGTGGATTTGAAGTGTTATCAATGGTGTTTCGGTTTGGATTTGCGAAAGGAAGAAGATGACCAATTCTGCCTTGTTGGCGTTCGAACGGCCCTTCTGGGTGTTCGAACGGCAACACTGTCGGAACGACAGTTTTCCAGTTCAGCCGATCGAACGGCCTACTAGGCGTTCGAACGGCCAAACTGTGAATTTTAAATTTTTACGTTTAACCGATCGAACGGCCTGAAGGGCGTTCAAATGACTACACAGTAGAATTGTGTTCTAATGCATGATGTTTATTTCGATGATTCCACTTTAGCTTGCCAATTTCATATGAATGTGGAGTGTTTTAAGCTATATTATGATACTGGAAAGATATGCTATTGAGGTTATGAAGTTGGGATATATGATTAGAGATTTGTAGAATGACTTAGGTTCTGTGGCATGATGTTGGAATTGTCATCTTGAAATTATGAATGGTTGATTCCCTTTGGTTAAGCATATTTTCAATAGAGTTATAACCTATTAATGGACTGATTTGTCATGATAGAATGTAGTTAGTTGATATGTGGATGTTGGTGAATGTCATGACTCAAAGATGAAATGAATGATCTTATATATGTTTAACCTTTGTGGTTGGGTTTTGATTTTGGTTATGATTTCAACGTTTCTTCTCCTATGATTTCCGCTGGAATTTATATTTAGATGGAAATTCACATGTGTAGTGTGGTAGTGAGTTTAATTTCAAGCATGTTGACATGCATTGTGTGAAATGCTTCTACTAGTTACACACACACACATGTGGGGGTTAAATGATGATGTTGAAGCTTGATATTGTGATTATGAATGATGCATTAGGGGCTGATGAGAGCACTTATCATGGATTAGGATTCATGTATGCCTTGCCCACGTATGTACCATGCTACATGCATTATGAAAATAGATTTCCAATTTAGGCTTTATCGAGGTTAATCGAACTTGACCGATTGGATGCAATGTGGTGGAATTGTGTGCCAGATTGATCGGTCGTGGATTAATCGAAAGTTGATTGGTCCGAAAGGACATGCTTTGATTTGAGTTCCTGTGTGGAACGAGTGCACTCCCCAGGTTGAGTCTAGTTAAATGGAGTTAAGTAGGGATGAGTTGTGTACTTGTCTTGCGGATTGAGATTATTTATGATTCGTTGGACTCTGAGAATCCAGCTGGTTTGTCCGAGTGCACCGGCTTGCTAGGTGTTATTGCTTGGGACTTTAGTCTTGACAAGCAGGGTTGCCCGGGAGTTTAGACTTGATGGGCAGGCGTTGGCCTTGAGCAGGAGTTGCTCGAAGGCGTTGGCCTTGAGGAGCATGTTTATTTGATAAGTGTTTGCTCATAGGTGTTGGCCTTGAGTAGCATGTTTATTTGATAAGTGTTTGCTCGTAGGCGTTGGCCTTGAGGAGCATGTTTATTTGATAAGTGTTTGCTCGTAGGCGTTGGCCTTGAGGAGCATGTCTATTTGATAAGTGTTTGCTCGAGGGTTCAGGCCTTGATGAGCAGGTTTATTCTCTATGTGTATGGACTTGCATGATGGATTAGTGTGGATATGTGACACTTGTACATGCATGGTGAATGAGAATGATATGATGTATGATAGAATATGTATGTTAGAGATACATTCATGCAGGTTGTTATGATATGATGCATATGGGAATATGTATGTTAGAGATACATTTCATGCAGGATGTTATGATGAGAATGAAATTATTTGGATTATACACTATGATGCAGTTTTAGGTGATATGTATGCATGATCAGAAAATGATGCACCATGTTAATCTTTGATCTGAATGATCTTATTGCTATGCTATTGTATTTTCAATGTTGATAGTGATATTAAAAACCATTGCTGAGTTTGTTAAACTCACCCCTCTTTTTTGTGTTTTGATTTGGGGCTGCATGGTGCGACACGCAGACGGACAGGATCTCCTCTTTGAGGAAAGGTCGGAGATGGCTTGGATGTGATCATGGAGATCGTTATGTGACTTATCTTCTTTGGTTTTTATGCTTATGTTTAGAACCTTTGTGTAGGGTTCTTTGTTTTGGATTTATGTCACATCTTACAGTTATGTTTGCTTGACACTTATTTTGAGCCAGTGTGGGCTTTAGTTAACTAAGCATGTGGGTTTGAGATTAGTTGTTTACTTGTGATAAGCAACTCTCTTTCTATCCTTCTTATTTATTCTTGCTTAAAGAATTGTGCGTACTCCGTAATTCTCTTAATCACCCATGGTTAGGGTTAGGTCTTCTGCTAGATCGTTTCTCAATTTTCCTTTGTCGCCCCCGCGCGCTTGACCGGTCCTTGGACTGGGTTCGGCTTGGGTCGGGCATCGCCAGGGCGTGACATGTGGACTGTGGCGGCGTGGTGGAAATCAGAAAGGAGGAGCGCAGTGCGGCAAAGCGGCAAAGCGGAGACGAGGGACGTAGAATGGTGCACCATGTTAATCTTTGATCTGAATGATCTTATTGCTATGCTATTGTATTTTCAATGTTGATAGTGATATTAAAAACCATTGCTGAGTTTGTTAAACTCACCCCTCTTTTTTGTGTTTTGATTTGGGGCTGCGTGGTGCGACACGCAGACGGACAGGATCTCCTCTTTGAGGAAAGGTCGGAGATGGCTTGGATGTGATCATGGAGATCGTTATGTGACTTATCTTCTTTGGTTTTTATGCTTATGTTTAGAACCTTTGTGTAGGGTTCTTTGTTTTGGATTTATGTCACATCTTACAGTTATGTTTGCTTGACACTTATTTTGAGCCAGTGTGGGCTTTAGTTAACTAAGCATGTGGGTTTGAGATTAGTTGTTTACTTGTGATAAGCAACTCTCTTTCTATCCTTCTTATTTATTCTTGCTTAAAGAATTGTGCGTACTCCGTAATTCTGTTAATCACCCATGGTTAGGGTTAGGTCTTCCGCTAGATCGTTTCTCAATTTTCCTTTGTCGCCCCCGCGCGCTTGACCGGTCCTTGGACTTGGTTCGGCTTGGGTCGGGCATCGCTAGGGCGTGACATGTGGACTGTGGCGGCGTGGTGGAAATCAGAAAGGAGGAGCGCAGTGCGGCAAAGCGGAGACGAGGGACGTAGAATGGTGGAAAACAACGCGTAGGCTCGGGTTATAACAGACCGACCAAAATTTTACTGGCGCGAAATTTTGCGGCCGCACACTCAAATTTTCTGCCGCGCGAGAGAAATTTCAATACGCGCAAAATTTTGCTCTCGGTGAAACTTCGGCCTTTTGTGACGCTTCATCAGCAACTTCGCAAAAGGGAAGCAACTGCCAAAATACTCACGCTTTTCGTGGCATTATACATTATTTGAGGTTAAAAAAAATATTTAAGATGCTTTAAATGACGCGTCGCAGATAGTATTAGTTTTTTGCGACGCTTAACCATAAGCATTGCAAAAAAACATATTTTCCATTTTAAAAATTACAATATATTTTTTTCTAAAATTATTCTTAACTCACCTCTCTTTTTTTTCTTTCTCCCCCTCTCTCACCTCCCCTCTCTCTCTCTCCTCCCTCTCCCTCTCTCCTCCCTCTCTCCTCCCTCTCTCCCTCCCTCCTCCCTCTCTCCTCTCTCTCTCTCCTCCCTCTCTCCCTCTTCTCTCTCTCCTCCCTCTTCTCTCTCTCCTCCCTCCTTCCACCCTTTTCTCTCTCTCCTCCCTCCTTCCACCCTTTTCTCTCTCTCCTCCCTCCCTCCACCCTCTTCCCTATCTCCTCTCGCTCTCCCCTCTCTCTCCTCTATCTCTCTCCCTTCTCTCTCTACTCTCTCTCTCTGCTTCCTCTCTCCATCTTAATCCCCTCTCTCTTCCCTCCTCTCTCTCTCTCTTCCCTCCCCCTCTCTCTTCTCTCTCCTCCTTCTCTCTATTTTATATTTTTTATTTAAAAATAAATAAAAAATAAAAATATATTAGCGACATATATGGATATATGGCGCTAATACTAAGGGTATTAGCAACGTATATCATTATATGTCGCTAATACTAAGGGTATTAGCGACGTATATGCATATACATCGCTAATACACAAGGTTATTAGCGGCGTATTTGCATATACATCACTAATACACAAAGGTATTAGCGACGTATATGTGTAAGCGTCGTTAATACTTTTTTAATTTTTTTAATCAATTTTTAAATAAAAAAATTCAAAAATGTTAAAAAAATTAAAAAAATTTACTCTCCCTCTCCTCCTATCTCTCCATTCTCTCTCTCCCACTATCTCTCTACCTGTCTCTCTCCTCTCTCTCCTCTCTCCCCCTCTCACCTCTCTCTCCTCCCTCTCCCTTTCTCTCTCTCACCTCTCTCTCCCCCCTCTCTCCTCTCTCTCTCCTCCCTCTCTCCATATTCTATTTTTTTAAAAAATAAATAAAAAATAAAATATATTAGCGACATATACGGATATACGTCGCTAATACTAAGGGTATTAGCAATGTATATGTGTAAGTGTCGTTAATACCTTTTTTATTTTTTTAATTAATTTTAAATAAAAAAATTACTCTCCCTCTCCTATCTCTCCCTTCTCTCTCTCTCCTATCTCTCTATTCTCTCTCTCCCACTATCTCTCCATCTCTCTCTCTCTCCTCCCTTTCCCTCTCTCCTCCCTCACTCTCTCTCTATCTCCTCACTTTCCCCATATCTCCTCTCTCTCCTCCCTCTCCCTCTCTTTCTCTCCACCCTCTCCTCTCTCTCTCCTTCTCTCTTCCTCCTCTCTATTTTACATTTTTTATTTAAAAATAAATAAAAAATAAAAATGTATTAGCGACAATATGGATATACGTCACTAATACTAAGGGTATTAGCAACCTATATGATTATATGTCGCTAATACTCATGGCTATTAGCGACGTATATGCATATACATCACTAATACACAAAGGTATTAGCAACGTATATGTGTAAGCGTCGATAATACCTTTTTTATTTTTTAATCAATTTTTAAATAAAAAAATTAAAAAAAATTAAAAAATTTACCCTCCCTCTCCTCTCTCTCTCTCCTCTCTCTCCTCCCTCCCCTCTCTCTACCCCTCTCCCCCTCTCTCCTCCCTCTCCCTCTCTCTCTCTCTCTCTCTCTCTCTCCCCCTCTCTCCTCTCTCTCTCTCTCTCTCTCCTCTCTCCTCCCTCTCTCTATTTTCTATTTTTTATTTAAAAATAAATGAAAAATAAAATATATTAGCGACATATACGGATATACGTCGCTAATACTAAGGGTATTAGCAATGTATATGTGTAAGTGTCGTTAATACCTTTTTTATTTTTTTAATTAATTTTAAATAAAAAAATATAAAAAAATTACTCTCCCTCTCCTATCTCTCCCTTCTCTCTCTCTCCTATCTCTCTGTTCTCTCTCTCCCACTATCTCTCCATCTCTTTCTCTCTCCTCCCTTTCCCTCTCTCCTCCCTCCCTCTCTCTCTCTCTATCTTCTCTCTTTCCCCATATCTCCTCTCTCTCCTCCCTCTCCCTCTCTCTCCTCCCTCCCCTCTCTCTTCCTCCTCTCTATTTTATATTTTTTATTTAAAAATAAATAAAAAATTAAAGTATAGTATCAATGTATATGGATATACGTCGCTAATACCAAGGGTATTAGCCACCAATATGAATATATGTCGCTAATACTCAAGGGTATTCGCGATGTATATAATTATACGTCGCCAATACAAAAAGGTATTAACGACATATATGTGTAAGCGTCATTAATACCTTTTTTATTTTTTAATCAATTTTAAAAAAATATATAAAAAATTTAAAATTTTGTTTAAAAAATTACACTCCCTCTCCTCTTTCCCTTCTCTCTCTCTCTCCTACCTCTCCTATCTCTCCGTTCTCTCTCTCCCACTATCTCTCCATCTCTCTCTCTCCTCCCTCTCTCCCCACCCTCCCCTCTCTCCACTCTCTCTCCCACTCTCCTATCTCTCTCTCTCCTTCTCTCCTATCTCTCTCTCCCTCTCCTCTCTCTCTCCTCTCTCTATTATATATTTTCTACTTAAACAAAATTAAAAAAAATTACTCTCCGTCTCCTCTCAATCTCTCCTATCTCTCCATTCTCTCTCGTCCCACTATCTCTCCACTTCTCTCTCTCCTCCCTCACTCTCTTTCTCCTCTCTCCCCCTCTCCTCTCTCTCTCCTCCCTCCCCTCTCTCTCCCCCTATCTCCTCTCTCTCCCCCTCTCCCCCCTCTCTCTCCTCTCTCTCTCCCCTCTCCCCCTCTCCCCTCTCTCTCCTTCCTCTCTCCCTCTCTCCTCTCTCTCCCCCTCTCCTCTCTCTCTCCTCCCTCCCCTCTCTCTCCCCCTATCTCCTCTCTCTCCCTCTCTCTCTCCCTCTACCTCTCTCTCCCCCTCTCTCCTCTCTCCTCCCTCTCTCTATTTTATATTTTTATTTAAAAATAAATAAAAAATAAAAATACATTAGCGACGTATATGGATATACATCGCTAATACTAAGGGTGTTGGCGATGTATATTAATACTCAAGGGTATTAGCGATGTATATGTGTAAGCGTGAATACCTTTTTTATTTTTTTAATTAATTTTTAAATAAAAAAATTTACTCTCCCTCTCCTATCTCTCCCTTCTCTCTCTCTCCTATCTCTCCGTTCTCTCTCTCCTCCCTCATTCTCTCTCTATCTCCTCTCTTTTCCCTATCTCCTCTCTCTCCTCCCTCTCCCTCTCTCTCTCCTCCCTCTCATCTCTCTCTCCTCCCTCTCTCTTCCTCCTCTCTATTTTATATTTTTTATTTAAAAATAAATAAAAAATAAAAATATATTAGCGACGTATATCCATATACGTCGCTAATACCAAGGGTAGTAAGGACGTATATGATTATATGTCGCTAATACTCAAGGATATTAGAGACATATATAATTATACATCGCTAATACACAAAGGTATTAACGACATATATGTGTAAGCGTCGTTAATACCTTTTTTATTTTTTTAATAAATTTTTAGCAAAAAAAAATAAAAAAATTTAAATTTTTTTAAAAAGAATAAAAATTTTTAAAAAAATTACGCTCCCTCTCCTCTCTCCCTTCTCTCTCTCTCTCTCCTATCTCTCACTTTTCTCTCTCCCACTATCTATCCATCTCTCTCTCTCCTCCCTCTCCTTCTCTCCTCCCTCACTCTCTCTCTCCTCTCCCTCCTCCCTTCTCTCTCTCCTCTCTCCTATCTCTCCTCTCTCTCCCTCTCTCCTCTCTCTCCCCCTCTCTCTATTTTATATTTTCTACTTAAAAAAAATTAAAAAAATTTACTCTCCCTCTCCTCTCTTTCTCCCTCTCCCATCCCACCTCTCTCTCTCCCTCTCTCTCTCCTCCTCTCTCTATCTCTCTCCTCGTCCCCTCTCCGTCTTATTCCTCTCTCTTTCTTCCCTCCCCTCCCCTCTCTCTCTCACTTCTTTCTTCTCTCTCTCTCTTCTCTCTCCTCTTTCTCTCTTCTCTCCTCTCTCCCTACACACTATCTCTCCTCTAATTTAAATTTTTTAAGATTTTTTATTCTTTAAAATTATTTTAAAATTTATTTTATTTTATTTTAATTATACGTTGCTATTAGTATTTATTTAAATTTTATTTTTTATTTCAAAAATAAAAAAATTTAAAAAAATATAAATAAATTTAAATAAAATTCCTCTCTTTTCCCTCCACTCTCTTCTCTCTATCTTCCCTCCCCTCTCTCTCTTTCTTTGATCCCTCTCTCTCCACACCTTCTCTCTCTCCTCACTCTCTCTCTCCATGCACTCTCTTCACTCTATCTTTTATTGTAAATTACATTTTAAAATTAATAATAAAATTTAATAAATAAAATATATGATATATAAATAGTGAAAATTTAATCTATTATTAATGCTAATTTTTATTGAAAATTTAATATTTATTTATTATATATATAAATAGAAAATATTGAATAAAATATATTATATTTAGGAAGTTTATTATAATTTTTAATATTTATTTATTAAATAAATTTAATTAATAAAGTTATTAGCGACGCATGTCAATAAACGTCGCTATTAGAAATGGTATTTGTGAAGCTTATCTAAAAGCATCGCTAATAGGTTAATTTTTTTATTTTTTATTATTTTTAATTCATAACTATTAGTGACAATTTTAGAAGCGTCGCTAATAGCAGGATTATTAGCAATGCTTTCTTATAGGCATCGCTATTGCGAAAGCTATTAGC
This sequence comes from Saururus chinensis, assembly GCA_035235625.1. Taxonomy (NCBI): domain Eukaryota; kingdom Viridiplantae; phylum Streptophyta; class Magnoliopsida; order Piperales; family Saururaceae; genus Saururus; species Saururus chinensis. The sequence goes on along the minus strand of CP141144.1, from coordinate 36,651,264 downwards.
GACACTTACGAAAAGTGTCGCTAATAGTCATATTTTTTTTCTTTTTTTATTTAAAATATGTATCTTTTAGTGACGGTTGTATAAAACGTTGTAACTAGGGGCACTATTAGCGACACTTATAATAAAGCGTAGCTAATATGGATGGTTAGTAGTAGCGAAGCTTAGCTAAGCATCGCTAATAGTTGTTATTAGCGACGCTTATTTAAGTGTCGCTAATAAATGTGTCGCTAATACTACATTTTGTTGTAGTGCTTTCTCAAGCTGCACCTCGGGAGTCGTCACCGGTTGTTTGCCTCGTGCCATGGTAGATCGTTGAGGCTTTGATACCAATATTGTGTCCGGATCGGACACGAATGGTACCTAGCTTTACGAATGGGAAAAGGGAGAAGTTTGGACAAAGGAAGAAGAGAAATAATTCTGAATTCTGCATAATTGTCCAAGGAGGAAGACAACCCCTTTTATGGGAGGCAGCCAGCTGGTACGTTACAATCAAATCCCCTTGATTACAGACCAGCTGGTCCGTTATAATCAAATCCCCCTGATTAGGGACCAGATGGTCCATTATAATCAAATCCCTCTGATTATGGACCACCAGCTAGTCCGTTACAATCATGAACCAAATCCCCCTAATTACACTTTATTACATGACAAAAAGAAATTGCCAAAAAGTAAAGTAAGCCCTGATATAGAAGGTCCTAAAATGGAAAGTAGTGCATGGTGGGGGAGATGTCCCGTGGCATACACAACACATTGTAGTATATATTTTCTTTAACATTATGGACAATGTTAAGTTTAGGTTTAGGGGTGTAGAACAATATTTTTTTCTAATTTTTCTTATTTTAAGAGATTTTAAAGTAATTTTTGATATTTATATCAATTTTTTATGTTATTTTTATCTTCTTTTGTTTGAAGCATATGTCTATTTTTAAAGAGATCAATTTCACATAGAAAGTTCAAGTAGTTAATTAAGTGATGAAAGCGATTGAGTGAGTAATTTCTATTTTATTTTCTTTAACTTGGATAATTATGCGTATATTTTAAAATCACATTTCACACATTCGAAACTTGTAGGAATATAATTTTATGATTTATTACTTGTAAACTTAGTGGGATATCTTTAACTAAGCATATTTTTGAACACATGGCAATTGAGTAATTTTTAATGTTCTATGATAGATCTTTATGCTTGGCTATTATTTGATAAAAAATGGGCTAAGTGTATAATGAAAAGCGATGGATGAAAAAAATATTAAAAAATGAAAAAAATAAATTGATTAAAAAATGATGATGAAAAAAAAGAAAAAAAAAGTTTGTTTCTCTTTTCACTAAGTAAACGGGCCCCGTGCCTAGGCAAGCATAGGGGTTTGCATTACAAGGTGGATAGTGGAGATAAATTCTTTTATGATTTGCTTGGTTCTATAGCCTTTATAGCTCGAGTTATTAAGCCCGATGGGAGTTTCAACACCTAGTGCCTTGAGCCAACTAGATTAAGGACACTAACCTAATGCTTGTTACATGGCCTATTTAGAAAGTTTAATAGAACTAAGTATTGCATAAGTCATATTTTAAGGTATGTTAAGCTATGATTCCCTAAATTTAATTGAAAATTGAAGTCCATTACATGAGGTTTTATTATGAGATGTGAAGGATGAAAGATTGTCATTGTTATATTTTTAAGTTAGTGAACTTTAATGATCTTTGTTAATGGGTCGCATAAGATATGCTTTTAATAAAGAATGAAATTGTATAACTACAAGTTTCTGAACTTCTTTTTTTGAAATGTAAATATATATATATATATATATATATATATATATATATATATATATATATATATTTATATATATATATATATAATTGAACAATTATTTCCAAGATGAAGTTATAAAATGGATGATTCCTTACTTAAAAGTAATCGGATCAAAATTATTTACTTGTGTCAAGTATTCATGGTTGGTTCTCTTTAAAAATAGTTCTATGTTTTTAAGAAAAGATTGTTTTTAAAATTTTTGTTTTCTTGTTTTGTTTTGTTTCTTTTCTTACGTTTAGATATTTGTGGGTATCATGCCCCAAACCTATATTTTATTAGTCCTCGAGAAAAACTAAACAAAATAAAATAACTAATCTAGAAAAATAAATAAATGCCACTTTCGTAGGGAACCATGATTGCATTTAGTGTATGCAATAAGCCTTTAAACCACTAGGTGTCCCTAGTTGGACTAGTTGTGTCTCGTGGGTATCATGCTGCAAACCCTCACGAGACACAACTAGTCCAACTAGGGACAGCTAGTGGTTTAAAGGCTTATTGCATACACTAAATGCTAAAGGCTTATTGCATACACTAAATGCAATCATGGTTCCCTATGAAAGTGGCATTTATTTATTTTTCTAGATTAGTTATTTTATTTTGTTTAGTTTTTCTCGAGGACTAACAAATATAGGTTTGGGGGTATTTGATAAGTATAATTTGTACGTTATTTTACACTTAATTATTCTAGTTTTTAGTCTTATTTAAGACTTAATATAGATTAAATAATTAAGAATTAAGGTTAATTAGGTTTGGAAAAACTTGTATGATGTTTTGAAGAAAATTGGCTAACTTGAGTTAACTTTGTGCATATTCTTCATTGTTGTTCGAACTGGGTATAGGGATGTTCGAATGACTACATGTGATTTTGAAAAAAAACTGAAATAATATAGATGTTTGAATGGCACAATGCGTAGTTCTCTATTTTGAGCTGGTTTTAAATTTTTTTCTATTAGACATCCTATTACGATTCTTATGCCTTTATAAAGTCATATGGGGCTCGAAATTGAAGAATTTTAGTAGATTTTCTGAAGAGAAAAAGGGAAAAGATGGACGAGCATCTAAAGATTTTAATGGAGAATGAAGAGCCATATTCTACCCTTCAAGGCTAAATTTTCTTTTACTTATGAGTTGATGAAACTATAGAAAAGTTTTAGTTTCTTTTTCTTTTTAATTTAGATCTCATTTGTGATTAATGACAATTGTATGACAAGGATTTCTTTTTCAATGGAAGAGCTTTTCAAGTTTATTTAAATCTATGTTGATTTATTGTGTTGTAGATGATAGATTGATGTGGTTTTGAGATTTTGATAATTAGAACTTAAAAGAAATACTTTAATTAAACAAAAGAAGTAATCAACTAAATTAAAGGGAAGTGATCAATATAATGAAAATTACTTAGGAAATTGAATCCACTATAGAACCATCACAATTTCTTAACCTTTAATCTAAATCTAGTGTGAATATGAACAAGTATTCTCAACTACAAGCTAGAATTAATTTATAAAGAAACATTAATTAAATCCATGGCATGAACTATTTTTGACAATAACATGAATCATCTACATTAAACTAAACTATAGGCACGACTCTTCTAATCTTGGTATAAATTATCCAATTAATTAATAACATGAACATTAAGCCTACTACATGACCATCTCATCTAAATTAAAGAAATTAGAATGGATGTAAATCTCAAAACTACATCAATTTATCATCTATAAGACAATAGATCAACATTGATTTAAATAAACTTGAAAAGCTCTTCCATTGAAAAGGAAATCCTTGTCATAAAATTGCTATTGATAATAAATGAGATCTAAATTAAAAAGAAAAAGAAACTAAAACATGTCTATAGTTTCATCAACTCCTAAGTAAAAGAAACTTTACCTTTGCATGGTAAAAAAGGTACTTTAATCATTATTAAAAGCTTTGAATGCTCCTCCGCCTTCTTCTCCCTTTTTTTTATAGAAAATCTACTAGAATTAATCAATTTATTGCCCCATATAGCTTTATATCGGCACAAGATTCATAGGAGAAAGAATAATAACAAAAGGGCTCAAAACGATCCTAAAATAGGAAATTGCATGCTATCCTGCTCGAATGCGTTGCATGCCCATTTGACGGCTATACTATTTATGCAATCTAGACAGTTCTCTTTAGTTTTTTTGTCCGATTTCTATTCAAAAAGCTAAGTCTATTCACTAGATAGTCAATATTCCTCTCCAGTTTTCTACTTTGTTCATTAAGCTCTTTCTTCATATCCATATTAATTTTCAACTTGTTTGTAACTCGGAAAAGTTGTCCAAAATATTTTAAAGTTTTGAAGAGTGTTTCCAAAGATTTTGCATATTGTGTCCAAATTACTCGTACAACTGTACTCTTTCTCATATAACTTACACAAACTCGTATGACCTTACTCGTATGAACTTACTCGTATATTTTTACTTTTACTCATAAACTTACTCTTACTATCTTCCTTAGAAGCTTACACTTACACGAAAGGGCTGAAAACGATCCTAAAATAGGAAATTGCATGCTATCCTGTTCGCATGCGTTGCATGCCCATTTGATGGCTATACTATTTATGCAATCTAGACAATTCTCTTTAGTTTTTTTGTCCAATTTCTATTCAAAAAGCTAAGTCTATTCACTAGATAGTCCATATTCCTCTCCAGTTTTTTACTCTGTTCATTAAGCTCTTTCTTCATGTCCATATTAATTTTCAACTTGTTTGTAACTCGGAAAAGTTGTCCAAATTATTTTAAAGTTTTGAAGAGTGTTTCCAAATATTTTGCATATTGTTTCCAAATTATTCGTACAACTGTACTCTTTCTCATATAACTTACACAGACTTGTATGACCTTACTCGTATGAACTTACTAGTACATGTTTACTTTTACTCATAAACTTACTCTTACTATCTTCCTTAGAAGCTTACACTTACACTTACTCTGGATCTTACATGTACAGCTTACTCAAAATCTGAAACATACAACTAACTCTTACTATTATACACATACTACCGACAATTGAAGCTCATTAAAATTAATAAGCTCCAGCATTAGAAAGGAAGGGAATGCCACTAGGGCGTCACCTTAACCTTCGGGGAGCAACTAGACACCATGGACTTTTTCGAAGGCAAGGTACACCTATGTTCATGGGGCGTAGGATCAAATAGGTAAGAGCAGATCCATGATACTACTTACCTGAGCGCGAAAATGCCCACTCTCTAGGGCCATACAGTGCCAACTAAGTGCGGAAAACATACAGTGCCAATTTTGGGCAAGAATCCTACAATGCCACTCTTGGGCAGAACATACAGTGCCATTAGTAGGCCAAAATACATACAGTGCCCATGAAGGCCGGAAACTTACAATGCTCTCAATAGAGCATCAAACGTTTGGGCCGAAATAAAACACGAAGACTAAATCCGGCATGATAACATCATGGCTTCCAGGAAGAACACTTAGTTATTACTTGTTGACTGGCTCAAACACGGAACTTAATATGTCGAAACCCTCAGTCTCAACTCACAACGTTATCAAATCAGGGTTACATACCATTCAAGTTCATATTAGGTAACTTATGCATGTACAGTTATGTTCGGAACGACTTCAGTCTTACATTCTTTAGCCAACTAAGTTTGAACTGCACCCATTCTGAAGCTCTAATCCACAAAGGTAGCACTCTTTACTTAGCTCATCTCCCACCCTGACACTTATTGTGTTACAAATCTCTGCACAGCCTTACTTAAACTCAAATTCTATACTGATACTCTTACCATCATACACTTACAACCTTACATCTTACACCAAATCATCTTACTCGAACTCCTCAAATGACACCCTTTAGACCTAAGTCCCGTCATCAAACCCTTACTAATTCCTTACTTATTGTTTTCTATTACAATTCATATTACGTACATTATTTAGTACAATTATGTTGTTATCTCTTACTAACTCACAAGCCCCCAAAAGCTCTCTGAATCTTAAGTCTTCAAAATTCCTACATCCCCTAATTCTCTTGCTCGTAGCTCCATCGTACCCTCCAACTCAATCTGAACTGATCCTCCAATCTCATAAAATCCAACCTTCGCTCATCATTCATAAGTCTTCCCTCGCCCGGCATACTACTGTAATTTCCACATCATAATCCTTCAAATACCCCTTCGACAAACTTACAATCAAACACCAATAATCGTGCCCATTGATCACATACCACCAGCCCACAACGAAGATCGAACACACGCTCTAAGCACGTACACATAACTTTAACTTACTACCATACCCTTAGTCTTCACTAACATAAGCACAATTCACATACATAAAACATACTTATTTAGTCAGCATTTATCATGCAAAATATTAAATTATAAACTCCTAGCATGCTACTACACAATCACAACATGCTATCATGAAATTACGAGTTCAAGGTCCCCTACCTCGTAATCTATGTGAGTTTGATGGCGAGCAAACGACGGTGGCGACGTCAATAGCCGAATAGGTGGCCAAAAACATCGCACTTAGAGAGTTGTTGTCCCAAAGATTTTCAAAGATGCTGAAATTAATTTCAATAAGGTTAGATTAATTTTACTCAAAGCATAAGACTGGGCACACTAGGGCGGCTGGACACAAGGTCGTGCCACTAGTGATGGAAAGAGTGTCCAATGAACAAGAGATGACTAATTGAAGGTCGGCCAACATTTTAAAACACTTGTTGGCCACAAACGTTAAAATAGACCGCATACTACATCTAGCGGCAACAATTCCTCATTGTTGAAGCCTCACAACATAGCAGAGGGCTTGGTTGCGTACTCACGGACATAAGGGAGGCAGAGGAGGGCTTTAATAGCCATATTGCCTAGTGGTGGTGTCATTCACTCATCGTACCCGGCCAAGGTGGTGTCTTTAACCTAGGGGAGGATAGGCTGTCGGTGGTCAAACAAAAGTTGAGGGCACTAAGGGCCGGAGAAAGTAGCCGACAAAGATGGTGACATTTCCAATTGCTACTCACATCCAAATCAACGTATAGACAATCGTGCATCAAGCACGGCCTACGGTGGAGGATATGGGCACAACAGCAGTCAAGCCTTCGACGGGCTGAGTCTAATCACTAACAATGTTACTTCCCCTTAGAAGAACCGGAAACCGGGAACTCTTTCTAGTGTTTTTTGGGTTGTGCATAACAAAAGTGCGGGTGTAGAGGTAGAATAGGGTCAGAAGTGTTGGCCCTTGCTGCCACTCGGTCGGGGTAGAGCCCATGTTGGTCGGACCTATGGCCCAAGTCAGCGCAAGATCAAGCTGGACACGTTGGCTTGGGTTGGAGCGGGGCCCATCAGCGGCAATCAGAGACATACCCCAAAGTTTAGGGCATCTAGTGTGTGCAGTAGACGTGTAGAGGAGGCTGGGAGTGGGAGTGGGAGCCCTTTCCGTTATTGGGTCAAGCCAACATCTGCAGCTATCTACGGCAGAATAACCGATCAAAAAATTGAAGAGACCTGACTTAGCCAGGGATACCATGCACCACGTTGGGGTGGAAGACACACCTCACCAAGCTACGAATGGCCAGACATGGCCGGGGTCTAGACCTGGGAAAACACGGGACCCGATAGTCACCAGATAGTGGCAATCAAATGGACATTGGCCCAATATCATTCGACGTCCAACTGCGGAGGATGGACATAGCCCGCGAAAAAGTGTCACTTTGCTCTAATGCAGGTCAGCCAATTGAATGAATTGGAACTAATCGATGCAAGAGGCTAGACCTCAGCACGTCCCTGTCGTCGGTTTGAGGCGGCAAACCGGAGGCCGAACAATGGGTGGTAGCCAGCACTAAAAACAAATGACAAAAATCAACGAAATAGGGGAAATTTTGCCCAGATCAAAATGGGGCAAAGGAAGGGTCGGGGAAGGCAACGATTCGGGCTTAGGGTGGCCTTGTCGTCGTTGGTCTGCAGTAGGCTGAAGGTGGCGATTCAACAATAGCCGGACCACGACGATTAGGATTGACATCTACCCGATGTCATGGGATGTCTGTCAATGGAGAAAGGACGCTGTCGGAGAAGGAAAAAAAGAAAACACACTGTCCAGAATAAAAAAATATGGCGGAAGAAGGGGTGTTGGGCCAGGGGAGGCGGCTATTCAGGCCGGGGCAATGGCCTTTCCATCGCCGGGCCGGGAGAAGGCCAACGGACAGTCAGAAGTGGTTAGAGACCGGTGGCATAGCCGTGGTCATAATGAATAGAAAACTGAAAAAAGGAAGAAGCGGGGCCGATTTTACCTCAAGCCGGCAGAGGAGGTCAGGAAGGCCAGGAAGATGGTGGCCAGAGGTACTATGGCCATGGCGCAGCTGTGGTGGCGGTCTGAAGCCATGCAATAGGTAGCAGTGGTAGATCGGCAAAAGCGGTGGTTCACAAACCGAAATGGGGAGAGGAAGGAAGAGAACGACGACGGGAGGTAGGGCTAGGCCAGTGTGATGGCGTTGGCGTCGCCAGGCCGTGGCTAGGTGGGCAGAAGCTGACGTCTGGCGGTGGCGCCGCCTTCGGCTTAATAGAAGGAAGGGAACAATCCCCTTCCACTATTCCCTCGTGGTCAGGCACTCCGCGCCCAATCCACATCATTTTATATTTATTTTATTTTTCTTTCTTTCTTCCTGTTTCTATTCTCCCACGTCTCATCCTATTTCCGTGCCAAAAAAATTTGTGGTACATCGAGGCCCATGAACTGCGGCTAAACACCACTCCCGACTCTTACGGTCACGAATATTTCAAATACGGATACACTGAAGCGTCAAATTTCTTCATCAAAAATACGAGCAAAAAATAGAAGAACATTACAGAGAATTGCCGAAAATAGCAAAAATATGCATAAAAATTATAGAAAAATCGGGGATGTTACACTTCTGCACTCCCAAACCTAAATCAAAGATTGTCCACAATGTGAAAGAAGATATATACTACAATAACAAGAATAAGTAATAGAGGAAAAGAAAGATATCACTTGAGTGTAGCAACTAAAGAACTAATCCATGAATCTGAAAGTGAAGTACATAAGATTGAGAGAAAAGAGATAAATATAAATTAAAGTACATAATATTGAGAGAAAAGAGATAAATATAAGTGATGAGAATCCTCCCAAACCTAAAGTACTTTATCCGAAAAGAGAAACAAAAAGTATAATGTGAAAAGAAACAAAAGTATAGAAAAGCTAAATAAAGAAAAGAACATAAACAAAATGAAGTGAAAGAAATAGATCATTAACATGGATTGCCTCCCAAGAAGCGCTAAGTTGGTTGTCTTTAGCCAAACAATGCCAACATTCTCAAATATGTCAGGGTGGGTCTTAGATATTGGCATTGGCTTTTCTCTTAAGTCTCCAAAAGGATAACGAGGGAAAACTAGAAGGCGCGACTTGATTATGGGCTGCTGCTACGAAAGATGGATCTTTTCATAAACATCGAACCTAAAATTGTCTACCATAAAACATTTAGCATCACAAGTCACAAGTAAATGGTTAGACGCATCAAAAATATTTATTTGCACTTTCATGTTCCCAAAAGACATCTCCATTACCCCATCCTACAATTGATACATGCATTAGTAGTGGCAAGGAAAGGACAACCTAGAATGATAGGGATATGATGTGTGGAGTTGGCGACGATTTCCATATCTAAGACAAGAAAATCAATGGGGAAAAGAACTGGTCAATCCTTACTAAGACATACTCAATGACTCCTCGAGGTTTATGCATGGAACGGTCGATTAGCTGCAAGGTAACCGATGTAGACTGCAAGTCTCCTAAACCTAATTGCTCATACACCGTGTAAGGGAGTAGATTGATGCTCGCACCAAGGTGAAGGAGGGCTTTATGGATGGAGAGATTGCCTATGACACAATAAATAGTAGGGACTCCTCCATCCTTAAATTTAGGTGGTGTGCCATATTTCAATAAATAACTGACTTGTTCGGTGAGAAACACCTTTTAGAAATGTGTGGTCTAGATTTATGCTTCTGGGTACAAAGGTCTTTAAGATATTTAGCATATGCAGAGACTTTCTTGATAGCCTCGAGGAGAGGAAGATTAGTCATAATTTGTTTCAAGGTTTCTAGAATTTCATCCATCCTTGCTGTGCTCTTTCTAAATAGAAGGGTCATGTCAAGACACTGGGAAAAGGTGCCCTAGGGATATAAGATCTCTTAGCAATTGACTTAGACTCTGGCATTGAGGAAGGGGAAGGGGAGATAGACTTCTTTGCCTTTTGCTTCCTCTCTAACTCGTGAGGCTCATTTGGGGAGGGCTTCTCTAACTCCTCATTAGTGGTACCCAAGGAATCACCCCCAACTTGATTGTCAATGTTCTGACTACTCCTAAGGGTAGATATGAAATGATCTTGTTCATTAGAGGGAAGAGCTCCCTCTATCTAAAATTGACCTTTATGGTTTGTTAGAGGTTGACTCGATAATGTCCCCATCTCTCGCTTATTGATAGCATTGACTAGTTGTCCGAATTGGACTTCTAGCTTTGCGATGGATTGGGTGTGAGAGTGAAGTATTTGGGAATTAGATTGTAGCTCTTGTAGGACACTCAAGACCTTTTCTTACTCAAACTCCTACTAGGTTTGACAATGGGGGTTTCACTTGAGGTTGGTGGATAGGGGCTAGTGGCACATGAAAGGGAGGCATAAGAGGTCGCTTATCACTTGCCCCTTGGTTAGGGTTCCGCCATAAGAAGTTAGGGTGATTCCTCCACCCATAGTTATATGTGTTTTAAAATGGACTGTTCTCAGACCTAGGGTGGTATTCACATGATCTTAGACAAGCTCTAGAAATTGAGAAGAGAGGGGCAGTCCATGATAGTATGGGCTAGGCTAAGGCATACCGTGCACGCATCTTAAGTGGAGGTAGTGGGTTAATGGGTTGAAGTCATAAGGAGGTCAAGCTTCCTACTCAAAGTATCAACTTTGGAGTAGAGGTCTATTGGGTATTTGACTTCATAAAAGCCACCATAGAGGGGACATTGTTCAAGGTGGATGGTCCTCCCTCATTTATCTTCAACGCAGCATGTTGAAGGGAATTTTCACTCAAGTCCTCAAAACGTTTCCACCCTTGATTTTCATTTTTTAACAAAATGGTACCCCAACAACTAGCGGTGGTTTTGTTAAGTAAGACCCTCATAAAAGCATTGTACTAATTGCCACTTAGAGACAGTGAGATGGGTGCACTTCCTAAGAAGGTCCTTAAGTCTATCCTAACTCTCACTAAACTGTTGAGTAGAAATTTGGGCAAACGTAGTTATGACCCTTCTCATTTGGTTGGTCTTACCTATGGGAAAGTACTTTTTGAGGAACTCCTATTGCATCGGGTCCAGTTCTAATGAGTGGAATCATTCTTCAGCCTTATCTTTCAATGTGCAGGGGAAAAGCTGAAGTCTAACAGCCTCATCGGTCAAGTTTGAGAGCTTGAAAGTTGTGTAAAGTTCCAAGAAGTCATCTAGGTGCCTATATGGCTTTTCATTATTAAGCTCATAAAAGTGGAAGCATTTGAATGACATTGAGCTTAATTTCTTATTTTTGAGCGGCGACTACTGGCAACCTAATACATGAAGGAGAGGTGTACTCATTGGGAGTGTAATACTCCCTTATGGCTTTGAGAGGTGCATCTACTAACTGATGTTCAGCCATGGTGATGTTGGAAGTGGTGGTAGAATTAGTGGTAGATGTGGTAGAATTTGTGAAAATGTTGGGAGAGTTGGTAGGGATGAGGGTCGAGGGCAACTTAGCTCTCCTAGGGGCTCACTCGGGTTCAATGTCAAGTGGTGCTCATGGGGGGGCAAGGGGAGATGACCACACATACATCACAAGCACATCATACAATGTAAAGTGTAAAAATGGAAACAATAAGAAAAAACTAAGGGGATAAAGATGCTAAAAATAAAGAACTAACATTGTGTCCAGTAGACAACAATCAGACTTCAATGATACTTTTGAGGTTGATATGGCTGAGAGTCTACTGGAGGATGTTTTTCTTTTTATTTATTCTGATGATCCACTAAATATTTGCTTAACTCACTCTGATTTGATTAGAATTGATAAAGAGAAGATAATTTCTTTGAAGGACCCTGGATGAGTTTAGATGGAGGTGTGTCTGGCTGAAGACAATAAACTTCACGCTTTTGGGAGGCAATCCACTTTTGGTTTTGGTAGTTATTTTTGTTTAATTTAATAGTTAGTTTTTTTTATTTTCTTTAGTTAGTTTTTAGTTTATTATCTTTGTTGAATGCTTTAATCATTATTAGGGTGTGCTTATATGATTCAGAATTGATTTACCTTAATGTGATTGTGCTTGTACTTTATTGACTATTTTTCTTTTGACAGCTATGTACATGAGCACATCAACCGATATATTATCTCTTCTTTCCTCTTTTCTTATCTTTAGCATTGCATTTGTTTTCTTTTATACATTGAGGACAATGTTTAGTTTAGGTTTGGCGGTGTAGAAAGAGATTTTTCTTTTAAAATGAAAATTGAAAAAATTAATTAGATTTATGTTTTTGCTTATTACATTGATGCTTCTTTTAGACATGTGACTTTGTTTAATGATATCAAAATTTAACTTGACGTATTTAATAATTTTGAGTTCTGATTACTTCATATTGGTTTCTTATGATGCTATTTTGAAAAACTAAGAAAGACATTTGATTAAGTAAGAATTCGAGCCCTTGATTATGGTTTTACATCTGAGTGGATATCATTGAATTAAGTAATTATTCTCTTATGAGAGTAAAACTTTGACATGATCTAGTAGTACTCATGTTATCATGATAGAGTTTTGGGCTTTACTATTCATGGTTTGTAGAACAGTTGAGAACTTTTTGTCAACACAATTTAAGTTGATTGTATAATGTGCTCAAGAAAAAAAAAGAAAAAAATTGTGAAAAAAAATTGTATTAAATTAAAGTCACTCTATTGAGTAGACTAGGACTCGGCATACCTCACTAAACATAGGGTGTTTGAGTCAAAAGGTAGAGTTGACTAATTTATGACATGCATAGCCTTGAAGCCTATTTGGTTAAAGTTATTAAGTCTAAGGGGTGCTTTAACACCTAGTGCCCTGAGCCAACTGGATTAGGAGTCACTTGCCTAACACTTGTTACATGGATCTTATTGAAAGCTTGAAAAGGTTAAGCCTTACACATGTCATGTGAGATGGGCATAAAATTCTAGTAGGACATTATGCAATTATATCTTGAATGAGTTGTCAGGTGATCTAGGGTATTTTACTTTTCAAGGAAGTTTTGCATGATTCTCTATTATGATCTCTTGAAGATGAATGAATTCCAATGTCTATTTTTTAGTGTTAAAATTAAAATTGTTGAATAGACATAAGACACATTGAGTTGTTCGATTCATAAGATTGGGATTGTAAAATTACTTGGCAATGCATGTTTTCTTTAAACTATTATGTATGTATAAGTACTTGCCACCAATATGAAGTTGTCAGAATGAATTATTGTTTAAGAAGACAAGTTGTATTATGCATATTTGATTTTACTAAATGAAGTCACATGTTTACGAGGAGTTGATTTGTAAATTTGACATGGTTTTAATTTTAATTTTCTTCTATCATTTAAAATTTGAATTTTGTGGGTATATTCACTGTAAATCCTCATGAGACATAACTTGTCCACTAGTGTAAAGTTAGGGATTTAAAGGCATGTTGCATATGCTAAATGCAATCGAGATTTCCTGCGGAAGTGGAGTAGTTAGTTTTGTTTTCTGTTATTTTTATTTTAGTTTTGCCCAAGGACTAGCAAAAAGGAGGTTTGGGGATATTTGATGCACTGAAATAATGTTTAATTAAATGTTCTTACATTTTGAATTACAATCATATTTTGTGCTTATTTGGGCTATCTATATTTTGAATCGGTTTGTTAGACCTTAATTGAGTTTACATGTCTAAACAGGCTTCAACAGAATCCAAGTAGAAGAAGAAGTAAAGCCCATCTACCCAAATCTATTTGAAAGTCAGTAATAGGCTCTTAATAGTCTAAACATGCATACAATGGTCGAACACAACCTTTTGGACCCATTGGATTTGAGATTTGCATCAAGAGATCTAAATTAGGAAAGAAGCTAATTCGGACATATTGCTACAGCCTTAGTATTTTGACCATATAATTTTATGTATAATTTTGATTAATACGACTCTAATGGCATTGGAAAGCAGACTTCATTGGCTACAATTGTTATTTCAGAAAGAAATTCACAATTCCGAAGTTTTTTAGGTCGAATCCGGCATGCAATCGGACAACTAGTTAACTAACCCGAGGCCAGCAGATGAAGAATATTTTCATTGGTTGTTATTGATACATGTAAGAAAAGACAATGAGGCTGATTAGATAACTAACGGAAGATTCAAATATACTTATTTTCTAAATAAATTATTAATTTATTTGATTGATTTAGAATCTAATCATTACTAAAGAAATAACCAATCTAGCAATCAATCAGGATGTAATCTAGAGATATGATTAGACTTTCTCCTTTGAAGCAACCCCTTATACTCTTATAAATAGAGGGGTGGACGTGATAGAAGGATCATCCACCCTCTTTGGAGCTCTCTTCTCCTATTTTTTTTTTTTTTTATATTTTTATTTTTAGTTTTATTGTAATGACTTTCTATGCTCTCAAACTAAGGCTAGAGGTGATTTGTAATAATCTAATGGAGTTCAATTCATGTTTTATCAATGGTTTCAAGTAAGTAATGGTTATTTGAAGTGATGTTTATTTAATATTATTTTTCTTCTTGTTTCTTTGTGATTTGGATACATAGAAATCTTGAAGAGATAATTATTTTTATCCTTCATCTATCTATAACATTTTCTATCTTTATTTTTAATTTTAATGTTCATATCTTCCGGTTAGATAGAATCTTCATTCGATTCTAACTATGATAACATAATACATGAAGAACATTATTAGATGTGACAATGACCTTTAATGCCTTATTGCTTGAAGGCTCTCCTTCTTGATTTTTTGTGATTTGGATAGATAGAAATCTTGAAGAAACAATTTTTTTTATCCTTCATCTATTTATAGCATTTTCTATCTTTATTTTTAATTTTAATGTTCATATTTAACCATCAAACACCTATGGTATGGGACATGAGGTGTTAGTGGATAGCTTCAAGGTTGATTCCACTAGTGTATTGAAATTAATTTCGATTTTGAGTTTGGTTTAATCGAAAATGTTTGTTTTGAATTTGATTTGATGGTGAAGTTTTCTATGATTTAGGTCTTCGAGCTCTATGAATAGTTATTTGGTATAAAACCCAAAAGCTATCAATTGTGGTACATACTGAGCAAAATAATCAATTGTGGCGCACATAGGTGTGGAGCATCATGGGAGAATTTCTATCCTTGTGACCTTTTGTTGTCCCATGAGCGAGAGGGAAGGCCGGGTATCTCGGCGAGTGAAGTGATTTGTGAGATGCCCGCCGAGAGAAAATAATCGACTAGTGACATGCGCACAAGTGTGGGGTTTCATGGGAAAGCTCCTATCCTTGTGAGCCTTCTAATTACGCCATGAGTGATGGAAGGAACACCCTTCAGTAACACGGTATGTGTTTTGGCTATTTTGCTTTATGTGTCTCGAGCTGATTTTAAACAAAAAATGTCTAATTTTTAAATTAATAATCAAATTTTTGTTAAATGATTTATCCGATTAAATTATCGGGTTGTCATTATCAGATAATGAAAGGTCCGAGAGAGCTTTGGATTTGTGTCTAATGGAATTTGCTATGTTATTTTTTGACTCCGAATAACAATTTATCTTATTTCAAAATAATCAGATTGTGTTTATAGTGTTTAATCTGATCATAATGTATCAGATTTCATTTTATGATATTCGAGTATAAATTATTGAATTCCATTTATAAATGTGAAATCCTAGTAATTATTGGATTATGTTTGTGTTTTATTCGACTTTAACTATTGGTTTATGTTTTTTAATGTGTTGTCCGATCTTAATTATCAAATTTAGACTTTTGAATGTTTTATCTGAGTGATTATCCAATCGTGTTTCTAAAGATTTCCTCTAATATTTAAATTATCAAAATTATGTTTGTGATTAACATCCAAAAAATGACCAGATTTGTTGTGTTTGGATGAGTTTTTGGGGCAAATTGTGAGGTCACAATTCATTTAAAGGGGGGAAGAATGTAATAACCCATTTTTTTATTACATCTAACTCTAGGGCTTAGGGGTAATTAGATAATTTTTGAGAAATTCTTAGAGTGCTTCAGTTGAAACCTTTGTATATGGGTAGAACTTGAAATAACGAGTGAAACAAATTAAAGAACGCACAACACAGAGGTCGGGAGTGAAAGTTACTACCTCCAGAGGCATAAAATATAAGCAAGACTCTCTTAAAAAGAGTAGGATAAACTACTCTAAGTGATCTAGTATTAAAGGGCTCATCAATACAAATCGAACGACAGCAAGAATGCACAAATCTGAGTCCGGGGGGGTAGAAAGATACTGGTATTTGAAGTTATAAGGGTTTAAAAAAAAGAAAAAGAAATAGGAAACGGCGCGTGCGTGACAGGCCTGCGCAATGCATAGAGAAATGTGCATTGTGGGGCCGTGAAACCATGGGTGGGCCACCAAAAATAGTGGCACGACGTTGTTGTCTTGGCACGCCAGTGCCTATAAATGCTCCATTTCAACTGTTTTTCATATTCAGAACATCGTTTTCTCCCTTTTTTGATTGTTTTGAGTCCGATTTAGTCCGTTCAAGAGACATTCTTAACTAAATTCAGCATGTTCTACGCAATACAAGGGTCCGTTCTTTAATTTGGTGACCATATAAGGGAGAAGCATCCCAAAGCAAGAAGATGCTTTGCCCATCGCCTTCTAGCACCGAAGAAACAAAAGTGACCTAGAGCAAGAGTGGGTTCCGTCCTCTATTTTTGGGCCACATCTAGTGAATTGGCCCAGTGTTGGGGAGGCTCCGTCCTCCAGCAAAGAGCCACAAAGTGTGAGCAACGCCCCCGGGTAAGGGGAAGTTATGTCTGTAGCTTACGAGTGCAGAAAAGGAAAGAGTCTTCGGGTAACAGGAGGTTCCATTCTCCGCCTATGTGCGCATAAAGTGAGAAGCTTCTCTGGGTAAAGGGGATGCTTTGTCTGCTGTCTTTGAGCGGGCAAATAGTGATGGATCTCCTGGAGAGGGGAAGGTTTTGGCCGTCGCCTTCGGCGCAATGCAAGAAGCGTGCAGGAGCTAGAGGAGGCTTCATCTGCTATTTCCAGATCTAATGGGGATGATACCTAGAAGGAATGAGCAAATTTGAATGCCACTACTTCTTAGGATATCAGGGGAGTAAACATTTCTGATCTTCCGATTTAATATAATTTTATGAAGCCATGTGCTAATTAGGATATATGTCATGCTCTGATCTAATGTGTTTTGATATGCTATGCGATGATCCTATGTGTCTTGGTATGCCTAGATCTAATATGTTAAGATATGACCTAATGTGTCATGTTTAGCTTTGTGGTAGTGTTATGTTCCGCTCTGTGGTAGAGTGAGATGTGTGGTTGAGTCAATGTTACGTTTCACTCTGTGGTAGAACGAGATGGGTGATTGTGTCAGTGTTATGCTCGACTCTGTGATAGAGCGAGATGTGTAATTTCGTTGATTTATTAATTTTCGCTTGACTCCGATAATTTAAGAGTTTCAGTATTACTCCAATTGAATATTCAGATATATGTATTTTAAGGTATTTTATTTTGTGATGCCCGATTATGAAATAATGTTAGAAAGAACTACGTTTGGATCTAATCATATTGGAATAACATTGTAAATATTATCCAATACGTACGTAGGCAAGCAACGACAATGCAACGTTGGTCCGATCCAAATTAATTATAATTAGAAGTATTATTCTAACTTATTGATGCACTGAAATAATGGTCAATTAAATATTTTCAAATTTTGAATTGCAATCCTATTTTGTGTTAAGTCATTGCTTATTTGGGCTATTTATGTTTTGAATAGGTTAGTTGGACCTTAGTTGTGTGTTTACATGTTTAAATGGGCTTCAATAGAATCTATGTAGAAGAAGAAGTGAAACCCAACTACCCAAAGCTATTTAAAATTCAAGAATGGGCTCGTAATATTCAAAACATGCATGGAATGGCTAAACACAACCTTTTGGATCCATTGGATTTGAGATTTTCATCAAGAGAACTAAATTTGGGAAGAAGCTGATTTGGATAGATTGACATAGCCTTTGTATTACATCCATATCTTTCTATATATAATTTGGAATGATACGATTCTAGTAGAATTAGGAAGAAGAATTATGTGTCTACAATCATTATTTGAAGAAGAAATTCATAATTCCGAAGATTTATGGGTAGAATTTGGCATGAAAGGGATAGGTAGTTAACTAACCAGAGGCCAGCACATGGAGAATCTTTTCATTGGTTGTAATTGATACACATAAGGAAAGACAATGAGGCTAATTAGATAACTAAAGGAAGACCCAAAGATACTTATTTGCTAAATAAATCATTAATTTATTTGATTGATTTAGAATCTAATCATTTCCAAAGAAGTAACCAATCAAATAATCAATCAAGATGAAATCAAGAGCTATGATTTGACTTTCCCCTTCGAAGCAACCCCTTCTACTCCAATAAATATAAGGGTGGATGTGACAGAGGAATCATTCCCTCCTCTTTGGAACTCTCTTTTCTTATTTTTCTTTTCTTCTTTTTTATTTTTGTTATAGTTTTATTGGAATAGTTTTCTAAGTTCTCAAGCTAAGATTAGGGATGAAGCTTGTACTTAATGTTTAATGTCTACTTTGATTCAAGTAAGTTCTTTATCATTTTAAATTTATGTTTCATATTTAAGGAGTTTATAATCTTTTGATTTGGCATTGACGAAAGGCACACCAAATGCTTATAATTTTGTGTGATTATATACTTAATGCTTTCACGTAGTAAACAATTAATTACCATTGTTCCATTTCAAAGTTCTTTAAGAGATAAATTTTCCAATTGAGACGAATTTTCATTTTATCTTAATTGAGTTATCATTTGAATTAAATATACATTAGAGATTTATTACAAGTGGATTTTTGATGCCTTAGCACTTACTCTTTGATTGTCTCTTATTCTCTGTTTTACCTTCCTTCTCTATTCTTTTTCTCTTTGTAATAGTTTTCTTTGTCACACAAGGCTTTCCCTGTGGATTGACCTTGTTTACTACAGTTGACAAGTAAAAAAATAAATTTGAATTAGACTACTTCATAGTCTTGGTTTGGACATAACAACAAAAGTTAGGGGTTTAACGGCTTGCTACATGTGCTAAATGTAGTCGTGATGGCCTACAAAAGTGGCATATTTTCTTGTTTTCCTTTTAATTATTTTTGCATACATTGCTAGAGACTGGCAATATGTCGGTTAGGGTGTATTTTGTACACTAAAATAATGTTCAATTAAATTTTTTCAAATTTGAAACTGCAATTCTATTTTTTGTTAAGTCATTGCTTATTTAGGCTATTTACGTTTTGAATAGGTTAGTTGGACCTTAATTGTATTTACATGTTTAAATGGGCTTCAACAAGATCCAAGTAGAATAAGAAATGAAGCCCAACTATCCAAAGCTATTTAAAAGTCAAGATGGGCTCCTAATGGTCTAAACATGCATGAAATGGTCGAATACATCCTTTTGGACCCATTGGATTTGAGATTTGCATCAAGATAACTAAATTCGGGAAGAAGCTGATTTGGACAGATTGACACAGCCTTAGTATTTCGGCCATATCTTTTTATATAGAATTCAGATGGATACAATTCTAGTGGCCTTAGAAAGAAGACATCCGTGTCTACAATCATTATTTCAAGAAATAATTCATAATTCCGAAGGTTTATTGGTCGAATTCAGTATGAAAGGATAACTAGTTAACTAACCCGAAGCCAGCACATGGAGAATTTTTTCATTAGTTGTAATTGATACACATAAAGAAAGACAACGAGGCTGATTAGATAACTAAAGAAAGACTTAAAGATATTTATTTGCTAAATAAATCATTGATTTATTTCATTGATGTAGAACCTAATCAATTTTTAAAAAGCAACCAATCAAGCAATCAATTAGGATGCAATCAAGAGATATGATTGGACTTTCCCCTTCGAAGCAACCCCTTCTACTCCTATAAATAGAGGGGTGGACGTGATAGAGGAATCATTCCCTCCTCTTTGGAGCTCTCTTTTCTTATTTTTCTTCTCTTCTTTTGTATTTTTGTTTTAGTTTTATTGTAATGGCTTTCTAAACTCTCAAGCTAAGGCTAGGGATGAAGTTTGTACTTGATGTTTAGTGGCTACTTTGATTCAAGTAATATAATTTTAAATTTATTTTTTTATATTTAAGGAGTTTATAATCTATATAATTATTTGATTTGGCATTGAAGAAAGGCACGCCGAATGCTTTTAAATCCCTGTGATTATATACTTAATGCTTTCACGTAGCAAACAATCAATTACTATTTTTCCATTTTAAAGTTCTTTAAGAGATAAATTTTCTGATTGAGACAATTTTTCATTTGATCTTAATTAAATTATAATTTTAATCAAATATACATTAGAGATTTATTACAAGTAGATTTCCGATGCCTTATCACTTTCTCTTTGATTGTCTCTTATTCTCTGTTTTACCTTTCTTCTCTATTCTATTCTTTTCATAATAGTTTTCTTTGTCACACAAGTGTTGTTACGTCTGAACCAAGACTATGAAGAAGTCAAATTCAGATTTGTTTTACTTGCCAATTGCAGTAGGCAAGGTCGATCTACAGGGAAAGCCTTGTGAAATGAAGAAAATGTTTACGAAAAAAATAAAGGAAAGAAAAATTAAGAAAGAAAGAGTAGAAGTGTATTGAGGCAATAAAGAGTTAAAAAATCAATAAGATAAAACGCTAAGGCATTAAGGGTCATTGAAACATCTAATAATGTTC
Organism: Saururus chinensis; assembly: GCA_035235625.1. Lineage (NCBI taxonomy): Eukaryota > Viridiplantae > Streptophyta > Magnoliopsida > Piperales > Saururaceae > Saururus > Saururus chinensis. The sequence goes on along the minus strand of CP141144.1, from coordinate 36,630,438 downwards.
TTCATGTATCATGTTATCTCAGTTAGAATCGAATTAAGATTCTATCTACGAGTCTGACTTGCAGGGGAGGTAATCCCCCCCCCTCCATTGTTTCTTCTCACAATTGAGGCTTCCTAAGGCACTGCCGACTATCGGTCTTGGTCTGGCGATGGCTAGACCACTATCCCAGCCTAGATTTGTGACCCCTTAGTCTGTTTCTACTCTTCTGTAGTGATTCACCCAATTTTGGCTGTCCAGATGCCCAAAAATGCCCCTTTTCCGTTTTTACTTATGCAACAACAAACTGCCGACCAGCCACTCAAATGACCTAGAAAACTACACCTTGAGTCTGCATGGGTTTCTTATTTATAAGGAAGACCCACGGGAACGTGAACGTCGTGCTCTTGTGTGGCCGATGGCACAACAAGGGGCGCACATGATGCGCGCACAGTCTGCTATGTGCGGCCCCATCCAGTGCCATCACAGTGAGATGGCCCACGATAGCGTGTGCCCGCCTACATGCCTGGTGCAGCTATCGTTGGCATCAGGGTTGCGTCAGCTATTTTGTCTTTATCTCATATTATTTTATTAAAATAATATATTAACTTCAAAACGTGATATCTTCTTACCCCAAAGTTGGAATCAAGTGTTTTTTGTACCGATGGACTCATATCGACAAGCCCTTCAAAATTAGACATACATGGGTAGGTTATCCAAAAAAATTTTAGTGGATCGCCCATATGGCACACTTTCCAATGTTGTAGCTTTTCTCCCAACCTCCGTTTCATGCATTTTTTTATTTATTTCAATCGTAATTTCGAACTTTACCCATATACTAAGATTTTATCCCTTAAAACCACCTAAATCTTATCAAAAAATCTATAATTACCCCCAACCGATTGGGTTCGACGTCATTGGAAAAATGAGGTGTTACAATCACCCTTATCTTTATAAAAGATCCAAAGCTTGTTCTCATCATTATCAATACACTAGAATTTAGATAAGCCAATATAAAGCATAAATCCTGATAGCTCTAAGATAATCAATCATTAGTTCAAGAAAAGCAACTAAGTCAAGAGTGCTTACCAGCAACAACTTCATTCTATTATGAGTAAGCTTATTACCTAACTTGGGGGCATTCCAAATCAAACATTAATTATTTAAAACCAATGAAGATTTCTGACCTGAGATCTTGTACAATGCCTATTCAAATTTTTTTTCTTGCGGGTTTGAATACTTCGTAGAATATCCTCACTAGGTTGTAAATTTGATGAAGATAAATCCACAACCAGATCAAAATTAGGAATATATTTCAATTCATTAATATCAAGAAGAGATCTCATACCAACATCCAAAACATCATCATCATCATCAAATTCATCTAATAATTCACTTATGTTTTTCATAACTCTAGTAGCCTCACCAAAAAATAAATCCAAATCATCCAAAGAGGTATTACAATCCAAAACATTTTTAACATTCAATTTTAGAGTAACATCTTCATGGCCAAATTTTCCAACCCACATGAGATCAGGTTGAAAAGTTCATTCATTACCAACAAATTAGCATTAACCTCTTGTAACATCCATAATTGTAGGTAAAAATATTATTTTTTACTTGTAGGTGTTTTTCCTATTTGCTTTGTTGTTGGAATCGTATTATTAAAACCTTATAGGGACCATGTAGGGTATAAAGGGTGTGGGTTGTTAGTTGTGAGGGGCCCACTTTGGCAAGGGGAGTCCAGCCATGGTGAGGGGGCCACTTTGGCAAAAAGGGGGTCTAGCCTTGCTACAAATGTAATGGAGAGAAGAGTCCTAGTCGAGTTGGGTAGAGCATTTCCAAAAAATAGGATTTGGTTGTGAGAGGAGTGTGATTAATATGTCCCCTAGAAAATAGGGGAGTGGTGTAACGCCCGAGATTTTTCATACATTTTCCTTAAAATTTAAGGAAAATTTTTGCAATATAATGTCTGTAAATTGGAGAAAAAATGACGAAATCAAAATCTGATAAAATAGTTTATAATTTAAAACACTAAATATCAATTTTCCATCTAAATATTTCCATCATACGGTCAAACATCGTATGGCCAAAGCAAATATCCTCAGGCGCTACTCGAAAACACATGTACGACTAAATTGCTATGATCATGGACTTTAAATAAAATCTCTCCCAGGCATCCATGAGTGCAAGTCCCATAACAGTCCACTATCTAATCCAACCGAAAGTCTAGAAAGATAAACATCTTAACGTCTCGTCTCACCCAATACATCGGATCGTGGCACAAATAAACTTGCAGTGAGTTAAGCATATACCTGAGTCTAAGGGATTCAATCCACCTCGGAAGCGAGCTTCCATCTCCAGGAGCTCTCCGCACAACCTGCAAAACCTCCCGTACAACGGGGCTAAAAAGTAGGGTGATGAATATTTTCATACTCAGTAGGGGAATCCAAAATAGTGAACTCACTAAGTTCATAAATACATGCGTTCATGCAACTCAAACATGAAGCAGTCAACATAATATAATTATAATCATGCACATACGCATACAGTCATACCAAATGCACCATCGTGCCAAAAATCATACCATCAAATTAAACTTACACAAATGCCCTTATTTAGGGTCTTACAAATTTACTCGTACCACTATACGCTTACTCATACAACATACGCATACTTGTACAACCTTACTCATACAATCATACTCGTACGACCTTACTCGTACAGCTTACACAAAATCACACTTACTATCTTACTCAGAAACATACTCTCACAACCGTACTCATACACATACTCTTACAGTCATGCTCATACACATACTCTTACAGTCGTGCTCATACACATACTCTTACAATTGTGCTCATACACACTCTTATAGTTGTGCTCATACACATACTCTTACAGTCGTGCTCATACTATCGACCACTGAAGCTCATTACAACTAATAAGCTCCAATGTCGAATGGAAAAGAATGCCACTGGGGCAACACCTTAACCTCCGGGGAGTGACTAGACGCCATGGACTTTTCCGAAGGTAAGGCACACCAATGCTCATGGGGCACTGGATCAAACAGGTAAGAGTAGATCCATGATACTACTTACCTGAGCGCACAAACATAAACACCCACACATAAGGGGTCATACAGTTGCCCACCATAATGGGTCTTATAGTGCCATAGAATCGCCCACCATAATGGGTCTTATAGTGCCATAGAATTGCCCACCATAATAGGTCTTATAGTGCCATAGAATTGCCCACCATAATGGGTCTTATAGTGCCAGTGCCACTCTTGGGCAGAAATCATATAGTGCCACTTGGGCAGAAACATATAGTGCCACTCTTGGGCGGAATCATACAACGCTCTCAGCAGAGCATCAAACGTTTGGGCTTAATACAGCACACAGACCAAATCGAAAACATACATCGCTCTCAACAGAGCATCAAACGTCTGGGCTTCATACAGCACACAGACAAAGTCGAAAATGTACATTGCTCTCAACAGAGCATCAAACGTCTGGGCTTATACAGCACGCAGACCAAATCGGAAACATATATCGCTCTCAACAGAGCATCAGACATCTGGTGCTCTATACAGTACACAGACAACATCCCGTAGGATAAACACCATGGCAAGACATGAGAAATGCTCGGCCAACTTGTTAGCGGCCAGCTCAAACACAGAACTTAATCCATCGAACCCTCAGTTCTCAAACTCACAACGCTATCATTAGCTGTGCTTATAATTCAAGTTTGAATTAAGTAATTTATGCGGTACAATTATGCCACACAAACTCACAGTCCTCGACTAATCAAACCAAAGCTGAGCCCGATCGAAACCCCAGTTCGTCAGGGCAGTAGACTTCACTTAACTCGTCCATATCACGATCACAACACATCGTACATCAAACCCTTACAATCTTACATACTTCACCATCCATTTTATGGCCAAATCATCTTACACTGACATTGAAGCTCCTCAGAGTCAACCCAGTTGTCGCCCCCTTACTTATATCTCACTTATTATGCTTACTTTTCACTTCATAATATGTAGGATATGCTTGTACAATTATGAACACTCTTACTGTCTAACAAACCTCACCCATCATACCCATATCCTCTGTCATCCGTCATACACTTACACATCCATATCCAAATCCAGACAAGCCTCTATCACTTCTTACTATCCATTGCCCATACTTCTGCCCACATACACTTACACATATCCATATCATAGGCAATTAGTCATCATACATACATATGTCTATCACACATACGTATAACATACACATACGGTCATACATGTGTAGCTTACAAACATGCTCACTAGCCATCACTAGTGCATACATACACATTTATACATATGTCAAACATACACGCTAGCCATCACTAGCACATGCATACATATGTTAGACATACACGCTAGCCATCACTAGCACATGCATAATCCATACATACTCCAAACATGCACGCCAGCCATCACTAGCACATGCATAATCCAAACATACTTCAAACATGCACGCTAGCCATCACTAGCACATACATACATCAACATACACACTAGCCATCACTAGCACATACTCAATCAACATATGAAACTTACCAACAAACACGCTAGTCATCACTAGAACATACTTACATCCAACGTACTTACAGCCAACATGCATGTCATATGCATTTCAACGTACCATATAATCATGCTTACATGCACATCATGCAATTGGATTGTTACTTAACATCCAAGCATGGAATCATACAATCCTAGCATGTTGCTACTCATTCAAAGCATACTATCATGAAATTACAAGTTCAAAGCTCCCCTACCTTGTAATCATGACGTTTGATGGCGAGCACATGACGGAGGTGGTGTCGGCAACGGAGTTGGCGGTCAAAACTGTTGCCTGGCTGAGAGAGCTGCTGTCCCAAGGATTTTAGGAAGTGCCGGAAACAATCACGGCCAAATGAGGTGTCAGAAGTTAATGCGGCAAAACCCGCGATCCACGGCGGCACACTAGGGTGGCCAGGAGAAATGTCGTGCCAACATAAGTGACAGTGCGACCAGATGTCAAGGGTGTACTCACTGAAGATTGGCCAGTGGCTAAGACGTACTCGGCCGGCCATAAGACGTCGAAATCGGCCGTGGAAAGCACCCAACGGTGACAATTTTGCGTCAACAAAGGCCCACATAAGGCGGAGAGTGTGGGGCAATGCTCAAGGACAAAGGAAAGGTGGTGGATGGTGGAGGACTCTAATGTCAACTCCATTCGGTGGCAGAGCCAACCGATGGTCAGGCGGTGCGAATATGGCGCCTAAACCCATAAATGCACGCGTGGCCACATGCACACGTGACCCAAAGGGGCAGGGGAGAGGGCTGAAAGGAGGCGAACCAAGGCCCACAAAAGAAACCAACAGGGCTAAGGCCCTAGCTGTGGCCAATCAAAGCAACGACATCGCCGATCGCCACCCACAACCAATACCCATGGTGCGGGTAGTTGTGCATCTCGCAAGGTATAGGGCAATGACAAGCGGCCCATTCCGGGCGGAGTGTATAATCGGGCCAATCGGGCTGGCCCTCACTGTCGCCGAGCCGGGGCAGAGCCCACCGTGGCTAGATGACATACGGCTTGCCGATGACCACAACCCGAGATGCACCCAAAGCATCTAAATGGGCGGAGCAAGGCAATGGGGGCAAGGCGGGGTCGGAAACGGTAAACCCCTACCAACACCGGGTCGAGGTAGGCTGGACGGAGTCCTACCGGTGGTCGAACGATGACCAGAAACACACCGGCGTCCAAAAAATTCCACGGACAATGAAAGGAGAATGTGAATAAAAACCCGTCCAAAGTGCCGATAGCTCAACGCAGAGTGAAGAAAGCATGGTGGCGGCTCTAACCAGTGCCTATGGGTTCCTAGCGGCCAACTAAACATAAGTCTAGTTGAGGGCGGCTACAAACGACGTCAAAATCGTATACCCACAGTTCAAAAACGGGATTGAAGGAGAGAAAAACCTGAAAAAAGGTTCGGTACCTCGTGGAGGAGCGAAGAGGTCGTGGCGGCGGTCATAGCTGGTACCTACGGACTCGTGGCGGTGAGGCAAAGCTGATCCTGACAAGAACTGCCGGAATCTAATGACGGAGGAGGGAGAATGGAGTGACCAGAAATGGGCTCAGGTTTCTCTCCTTTCTCTATGGGCGTCGTCTGTAAGTTTCTAGAAAAACTTACTGTGATCGGCTTAAAAAGTCGTGATTTCACTATTCACTCTTTTTAATTTTTACATCTATGTCCCTAATACACATTCACCTCCCGGTTACGTGTCATAGGTCCAAAATTCACGCCGTAAGCACGCAGCAAGGCCCACGGCCCGCGACTAAGCCCCACACCTGACTCTATGGATATAAATATGAGGTATATATACATAAATATGAATACGCTGTAGCGTCACATTTTCCCGCCGAAAATGACCAGAAAAATAGCAGAAAAGTCCCAAAAAATCGTAGAAAAATCAGGGACCTTACAAGAGGTTAGCAAGGAGACTGGGGGTAGACACACCAGTCTCCTACCTCGCCACTCTTGATTAGTACATCTCCTAGAAATTATGCGAGTAGTTAACTAGGAGACTAGGGGGGATGCACAAAGCTATTGTCTGGCCTCTTCTTTTCAACCTTCAAGCAATCCACTAATACCTTGTATCTCATACCACAGATGTTTAGTGATTCCTCTTAAGGAGTTCTACTATTTTTCAAAACAAATTCATTCCTTAATCAAATATATTTTTTGAAATGAATATTTCAAAATAAATTTTATTTCAATACCTTGGTGGAATCAACAGTAGTGTTTTCCACTAGCGCCTCATGCCTATACCATGTGCATTTGGTGGTTAGTCCTTAGTAATTCTACCATCGTTTAAAAATATTTGAAATGGATATTTCTAAAAATATTTTTTTAAAAAAAATCATGTAACAAATTCAAAATAGAATTTTCGATCAAGTTAAATTCAAAATCAAAAATCGTAAAACAAGAGTTCAGATCAAATCCAATGCTACACATGAAAAATAAAATTTCAATTCATTCCCGATTTAAAAATTGAAATTTACAAAATTGGAATCTATCTTAAATACATGCAAAATGTAATTTTTAAATCAAAGCCGATTCAACTTATCCAGAATAAAATTTTCAAATCACTGATGATTAAAATTTTGAATTCATGAAATCAGAGTTTGAATTGAATCCGATGTATCACATATACAGAATGAAAAGTTCAAAATCAGAGTTCATATTAAATTTGATTTTAGTTAAAACAAAAAGAAATTAATCCTAATAATACACATTTTGACATAAATTATAAATAATTTCTGATTCAAAAATCAAAATCATTAAGTGGACGCTCACATCAAATCCCTTATAACACATGGCGAATAGATAGCTCAAATAATTTTTCAATTAAAATTAGATGCAACATTCAAAGCAAAACTTCCAATACAACACATGTAGAATAGAAATTTTATATCACTTCTAATTTAACAAATCAGAATTCATAAAAATTAGACTTTGAAGAAATTTTGATGTCACACCAATAAAGCGGAATTACAAATCAAAATCTGATACGATTCATTCATAATGACATTTTCAAATCACTTTCGATTTAAGATCATAATAAACTCGGGTTTCTGTTAAATCCAATATCACACATGTATAACCAAAAGTTTAAAATCGGAATTCATTTCAAAACAATGACAACACATTCAGAACAAAAATTTACAATTATTTCAAAATTAAAATCAAAATTCTTATTAAATCAATAAATAAAATAGTATACTCTCGCAAACATATCAATGTTCTGATACCATCTTTAATGCCCCAACCTGAGCGGGGTCCAGAAAATATCGAATAAAAATTTTCTTACTTAAACAAGGAATCATCATTTGCGTGTAAGAGGTATAACGTTTCTTTACGCACTACGGAGCTTCAAAGCTTTCCTGTACGTAGACTAGAATTGTAAAGATCATATACACACAACGAAGCTTCAAAGTATGTCGCGTGTAAATCAGAATAATACTTATAATTATTGTTAATTTGGATCGGGCCAACGTTGCATTGTCATTGGTTGCCTACGTACATATTGGATAACATTTACAATGTTATTCCAATATGATTAGATCCGAATGTAGTTCTTTCTAATGGCTATTACATAATTGGGCATCACAAAATCAAATACCTTAAAATACATATATCTGAATATTCAATTAGAGTAATACTAAAACTTGTAAATTATTGGAGTCAAGCAGAAATTAATAAATCAACAAAATTACACATCTCGCTTTATCACATACCCGAGCATAACACTAATACAATCATCCATCTCGTTCTACCACAGAGCGGAACGTAACACTGACTCAACCACACATCTCACTCTACCATAGAGTAGAACATAACACTGAGACAACCACACATCTTGCTCTACCACAGAGTGGAACATGACACATTAGGTTATATCTGAACATATCAGATCTACACATATCAAGACACATAGGATCATAGCATAGCATATCAGAACACATGAGATCAGAGCATAACATATATCCTAATTACCACATACCTTCATAAAATTATATTAGATCGGAAGGTCAGAAACACTTACACCCCTAATGTCTTGAGAAGTAGTGGCATTCGGAGTTGCTCATTCATTCAAGGTATCATCCCCTTTAGATCCGGAGACAGCAGGCAAAGCCTCCTCTAGCTCTGGCATGTTTCACGCATTGCCTTGGAAGGAGAGGGACAAAACACTCCCCTTTCTTGGAGACACATCACTCTTTGTAAGCTGGAAGGCGGCAGACAAACCATCCCCTTTACCTAGAGACGGTTCTCACTTTTAGCACTCGGCAGAGGACGGTGTCTCCCCTTTCTAGGAGACTCTTTCCTTTTCTGCAGTTGTAAGCTATGGACATAACCTCCCCTTACCCGGGGATATTTCTCACACTTTGCGGCTCTTTGCTAGAGGATGGAGCATCCCCTACTCCGGGCCACTTCATCGATGTAGCCTAAGCTTGCCATCTCGCAATTTTTTTTTTTGAAGCTAAATTTTAAACATCTTTTTCAATTATATCCTTAGTAGTAGAGCAATCAATGCTTAATAGGAATTCTTCAATTAATAAGTCATCCTAAAATATGTTGATAAAATTAAAAATAGATAAAATTTCTTTTTTGGCAGTAGAATAATTCTTTTGAGCATTTTTCCATATACCAAATGTATATGCTATATTGAAATTTAGGGCAAAATTAGAATATTATCAATATAAAAAATAGAAAAAGGAGCAGTTTTTAAACCAAAGGGCATGACATTCCATTCACAATGGCCAAAGGAAATAGTAAAAGTTGTTTTATATCTATCAAACTCAACAATTTGTATTTGCCAATATCCTGACTTTAAGTCAAATTTTTAAAATATATTTGCTTCGTTTAATCTAGACAATAAGACTTTTTATTTGGAATTGGATATCTTATCAATTTTAATACCTTATTTAAAGGTTTATAGTTTATAACTAGTCTAGGAAGTCTTTCTTTTTCAGAGTGTTTATTTACATAGAATGCACCACAACTCCAAGAAGAGTATGATTTTCTGATTAAAATTTTGTCAATTAGAGACTAAATTTTAGTCTTGCAGAGATCTAAATATTCTTTATTCATTTGTATTGGTCTAGCCTTGGTTGGGATAGATTCTTCATCATAACCATCAAAATATGGTAAAGTAACAATATGTTGCTTTCTATTCCAAAAAGCAGTAAGTAAATCACTACAAATTTCTTTCTTCATAGTTTCTTCAAAATTTCTAATAATGTTTTTAATTCATAAAGTCTTTAGTTGTTCAAAAATTTTTCCTTGTTTTAATTATTCTTTTACAGAATTTACTTGTTTCTATTTGAATATCAAAGTTTCTTTAACATGATTGATTAATTTGGTTTGAGGTATGAATTAGAATAATATTTCCTTACCATTTATTTATAGTGCTTTTTAATCCTTTGTGATTGATTTTATTAATTGGTTGGATCATGCTTAGGAAGGGTGTTCCTAAAATCATGTATTGAGTCAAATCCTTAACCGAGATTAAAATTGTATGAATACAACTCCTTGATTGCAAATATAGGCATTAGAAGGTTTATATTTTATATCCAGTTTTCCTCCATTTGCATTAAATAGATTTTGAGTTATTTTTTCAAAATATTGGGTTGGAATTGACCATTCTTTGACACAATTCATGTCCGCTCCAAAATCAATTAAGGCAATTGTTTCTAAATTAAATTCATTGTTTATGACTGGTTTAAAATTGATAAACCACTTTTGATAGGTGAGATTATTTATAATGTGTAAATTATTATTTTTGGTATTGATAACAAATTCCTTAGAATTTAAATTTTCATTTTTAAGTTTTTTATTTCTCCTTTTAACCTATGATTTTCATAGTTTAGATCCTCTTTAGAAGTCTTTCTTTCTTTATAATTTTGAGAAACTTTTATAATTCTGGTAGGATCTTGAATCGATGGCAATTTGTCAAGACATTTATACTCAAGTTATAAAGAGTATTATTTATTGAAATTTCTCTATCTTTATTAAGATTATTGTTTACTGTATCAAATACAAGTTTAGAGATTTTGCATCTCTTTGTATAATGGCCTTTTTGTCTACATTTTTAACAAGTGATTTTCTTAAGTTTTTTTGCATTTTCCCTTTTTTCATAAGCTCTTTTATATTTGGATTAATTTTTCTTTTTAGGTTTAGGATCATGAATTATAAAAGATTGATTATTAGACAACATATATATGCTTAATTCATTATGAGTTTTGTCAAGATTTTCAAGAGAATTATTCTCTTTTTCATTTATAGTATTATTACTCTTTTTAGTCAAATTGTTGTCTTTTAAGACCTTATTAATTTTAATTTTCTCCTTAATTCCTCCATCATTTTTAATTGGATCTTCTCCGATTGTTGGTTTAGGAATATCATTAGGAGATTTGTTTATCTGGATATCCTTCTGATAAGAAATTTCTTTTAGTTGACTAGTTTGAGAAATCGATATGCAAATGATTAATTTCCATCATTTTATTAGTCTTTGAAGGGGAATATAATAATTCTTCCTCTTCCACAATTATTTCATAAGGACTATAATTTAGAAACCATTCTTTAAAAGGAATAATAATACTATTATTATATAAAAACTTATAATACATTTCTTTGTACTCCATAATTTCAGTTTTAGTAAAGGTATTAAAATACCAATCTCTAAAGTTTTTATTTTTGGGTAAGTAAAATTCTTGATTAATCATATTCTTATCAACTTGGAATTCAGATTGAAGAATATTAACTTGAAATTCCATTTTAGAAAGAATAGGATCAGTAGGAGAATAATTCTTCTTATAGATTCCATGGGTAATATTTAGAGTAGAAGTTCTTACTTCTTAAAGCTCTTAAGGTGCTAATCTATCAATTGAAATTCCTTCAAAAATAAATTTTCTTGAAGAAATACTTCCTTTATCAGAATAATTTGTGATATTAAGTTTTGTGCTTCTATTATTAGTAATCTTATTTCTCCTTATGGAGTTGCACAACTTTATCTAACTCCATATTTATTAGGGGTTGTTGAGGAATAGCACCTTGCAAATTCCATCTTTCTAGGAATTGAATTTTCTTCTAATCAAGCAGTTTTTTAACTGTAACATTAGATTTTTTAAGATTGGTTTCAATTAAGGTAGTTTTACCATTGTTGCTTATAAGCCTTATATTAGGGGTTAAGGTATTCATAACCTTATAATAAATACGATAAGGAATATTTATATGGTGAGATCCTTGTTTAAAATCATAACCTACTTATTCTAGATCTAAAGTAACATCATCTAGAATATTATTATCAGACAAGGATAAACATAGATTAGGAAAGCAATCAAAATAAATTAGACCATTAGATAAACTAGATTCAATAACACTCAAAATAAAATGCTGAAAATTCAAGCATCTAGCATCACATAAACATATTATGAAACAAGTATTTAAACCTTCCAAAGTTAAAGGTTTGATAGCAACCTATATACAACCAATATGCAAATATTGATATTTAACTCCAATCAATGAAAAGATGAGAGAATAGTCAAAACACTTGTTGTTATAAAACAAACAGGTGAATAAATTAAAAATCCTAATTTTGCCCATCATAATAAAATTAGCTAACACTTCATCTCCTACTTTCATCATCCGTGACAAACTTGGCACAACACAAACTATTACTTTCTCACTGCATGAACAAATGAGGCAAAATGGCTACTTCCCTTAAACAAAATCTGATAACAGGATAATACCTTGGCTCTATCCATTTTGGGAGGAAATAAGAGATGACATATGTACCATATCACTTTTGACTCAAGTAAGAAATGAGATGCATCATAATTGGTAAAACCAAGTAAGTAATCTATCAATCATATTCCATAACAACAAGTGGAAGGTGAAGAGATAACAAAAAGGAAAATCCCTTCCTTCCCCTACATACCTAACCGCGTCCTCATGAACACATGTGGAGCACACACTTGCCCCCAGATGATCTGCATACCTCAGCTACCATTTCATAAGTAAAAGGGAATTTAAGGTGAAGATGGAAGTGGAGATGAAGTAAAAGAAAAAGAAAATTTTTATTCACAATGAGAAAATTTGTACAAAAGGTGGATGAAAGAGAAAATTACAAAAGAGAAAGATTTACAAGAGCAGAAGGTTTTACAAAGGAAGAGCATAGGAGGAAGAGGCTTGGGAGAGAGGATTATCCTCCCAATTACAATAAGGTCTTTTTATATAGAGACTTTAAGTAATGTACTAACAAAATAAAGAAATAATAAAGAAAGAAAACGAGGATAAGAATAATGCATAAGTTAGATTACTTTATGCCTTTGGTTCTTATCTTCAATCATTCTCCATCTTCAATAATTCATAAAGTAGATTACTTTATGCTCTTCTTATCTTGGGAGAATCTCTTGAAGGCTACATAGCATTTTCTAGATTGTTTGCTTTGATAGAGTCAAAGGTGTGGTCACTTTCATAGTCTTCATCAAAAAAATCTTGTGGATGAACAATTTCATTCCATCTATTAAACCATTGACCTTCCTGATATTCCAAGGCATCTAGGTAGATATTTCTAGTTTTCTTACTCATGGGAATTTTCCCTTTATATATTCGTGCACCAATTCCACAAATAAGGTTGTTGTCATAATTACTACATTGAATTACTGTCCTTTGAGTTTGGATTGTTGTGATAAAACTTTGAACTTTTCTATTATGTTTTAGCTTTCTTTTGATTTCTAGTAAACCAAAAGCTTTGGCTCCATTTATTGTCTCATTCCTAATAATAAGTTCCCATTTTTTCCGTTCTTCTAAATCCAAAATGGTTAATTCATCATCATACCCCCAGTAGCTATTCATCCTTGGTCCATATTACTAATTTTAGCTTTATATAGTTGTAGAAGATATAATGGAGGGTAACATTCCCCATCCTTCTCCCATTCTGGTAAAGCTGTTGTGACAATGATAACAATATTATTTTCATCAATATAATGGACACATCTTTTTATCTCTTGTAAAATAATAGAAGACAAAATTTTCAGTTTCTAGGCATCGTGGATATATAATTTCATGACAAAGCCCCATTCAAGGATTTTAATAATTTTCTCTTAATCTTTATCTTCGAACTTATTTATGATCAGCTGAGGAACTAATGAAGTAATTCATTTGACTACTTTATAGTTTTGTTTCTCAATGTAAAGACCATTCCAAATATCAAAGAGTGCCTACTTCAACTCTTGTTGAGTTGTAGCCTCCAAATTATGAATTTTGTGAATAATTTCAAAGTGCAATTTAGCTTCCCAAATCCATTCATTACAAATGATTCTTGAAATCTTTGTGGACATTTTACATGAACTAACAATCCTTCATTTTTTTAGGCTATAAAATTTTGCTTTTCTTTTAGAATAGTTCAAAAAATATTTGAAACAATTTGCATATGTTTCATAAAGGAATCATATGATTGATTTTTAAAATTATTTAATAAGTTATTTAATAAGACTTTATTGAAAAGAGATAACTTGTTGTTTGTTTTAAAACAATCTTTTGGATCATAGATGATCCCAATTTTATTATTTTTCCAAACAACTTGGCTTTTCAGCAAAGCCACACCCATCCCCGGATTTGATAAGTCTTTACCCATTGCTGGACACTCGGGACTAGCTTGAAATTCTTGAGGATCCAAGTCCTTATGATCCAATTTTGTTATTTTTTCCCAAACTGTATGCATCATTGTTAACGACTCCGCAAAATTGTGTTGTTGTCTTTCTCAAAGGATGTATTTTTAAAATCATGATAAATTTCAATTTCATTAATTATCTCGGGACATTTCCCTTTTGATGACAATGCAACTTCGGTTACTTTCTGATTGATTTCTTTGTCCATTTCTCTTATAAGAAAATCAAATAAATGGTTAGTAATATTTTCTAAATCATAATTAAAAGAAGATTTACCTCTAATAATAAAATATCAAGTTTTCTTTAACTTGGTCTATCAGACCTATCTGAGGTTGTGTTACAAATTGAAATATTATTTCTTTTCCATTTGTTATGGTTTTAATTCCTTCATAATCAATTTTCTCAATAGGTTGAATCATATTTAGGAAAGGAGTTCCTAATACCATATATTTTGTTAAAGTTTTTATTGAAACTAAATTCACTTGAATACATATTCCACAATTGCAAATATAAGAGTTTAATAATTTATACTCTATATAAATTGTACTCCCATTAGCGGTATTCAAGGATTGATCTATTTTTTCAAAATATTCAATAGGGATTAAACCTTCTTTGATACAATTCATATCAGCATTTCAGTCTATCAAGGTAATTGTTTCAATATGAAAATTGTCATTTATTATTAGTTTGATATTCACAAGCCATTTTTTATAGGTAAGATTATTTATAATTTGTAAATAATCATTTACTTCTTTATTAATCTCTTGATGGATTTCATCATTTTCCTTTATATTAATGATAATATTTTTAGAGTTTTCTAGATTTGTAACTTTGAGTTTTAGAATTTTTATTTCTTCAACAAGTTTAAAATTTTCCTCTTTTGAATCATCTTTGTAAACTTCTTTTCCTTTTTTACGTTCTTTCATTCTATTGTGAACCTCTGATAATGTGTTGTTACGTCCAAACCAAGACTATGAAGTAGTCTAGTTCAGGTTTCTTTTTACTTGTCAACTATAGTAAATAAGGTCGATCCACAGGGAGAGCCTTGTGTGACAAAGAAAAGTATTACGAAGAGAATAGAATAGAGAAAGAAGGTAAAATAAAGAATAAGAAACAATCAAAGAGAAAGTGTTAAGGCATCGAAAATCCACTTGTAATAAGTCTCTAATGTATATTTGATTCAAATGATAACTCAATTAAGATCAAATAAAAATTCATCTCAATCGGAAAATTTATCTTTTAAAGAACTTTGAAATAGAACACTAGTAATTGATTGTTTACTACGTGAAAGTATTAAGTATACAATCACAGAGAATTATAAGCATTCGGCGTGCCTTTCATCAACGCTGAATCAAATAATTGTACAGATTATAAACTCCTTAAATATAAAACATCAAATTAAAATGATAAAGAACTTACTTGAATCAAAGTATCCATTAAACATCAAGTACAAGCTTCATTCCTAGCCTTAGCTTAAGAGCTTAGAAAGTCATTACAATAAAACTAAAAATAAAATGAGAGAAGAAAATAGGGGAATATAGCTCCAAAGAGGAGGGGGAATGATGTCTGCATCACGTCCACCCCTCTATTTATAAGAATATAAGGGGTTGCTTCAAAGATGAAAGTAAAATCATATCTCTGGATTGCATCCTGATTGATTGTCTGAAATGTTGCATCTTTGGCAATGATTAGATTCTAAATCAATCAAATAAATTAATGATTTATTTAGCAAATAAGTATCTTTAAATCTTCCTTTATATATCCAACCAGCCCCATTGTCTTCATTATGTGTATTAATCACAACCAATAAAAATATTCTTCATGTGCTGGCCTCGGGTTAGTTTACTAGCTATCTGTTTACATGCCAAATTCGACCCATAAATCTTCAGAATTTGTAATTTCTTCCTGAAATAACAAATGTAGCCATAAAAGTCTTCTTTCCAATTCCACCAGAATTGTATCAATCCAAATTATACATAGAAAGATATGGTCAAAATACTATGGCTATGTCAATCTGTCCGAATTAGCTTCTTTCCTAATTTAGTTCTCTTGATGCAAATCTCAAATCCAACTGGTCCACAAGGTTGTGTTCGACCATTTCATGTATATTTAGACCATTAAGAGCCCATTCATGACTTTTAAATAGCTTTAGGTAGTTGGGCTTCACTTCCTCTTCCAACTGGATCCTGTTGAAGCCCTTTTAGACATGTAAACTCAATTAAGGTCCAGTTAACCTATTCAAAACATAAATAGCCTAAATAAGCAATGACTTAACACAAAATAGGATTGCAATTTAAAATTTAAAAATATTTTATTTAACATTATTTCAGTGCATCTCATCATAAGGTATATGGAACTATGGATTCATAATTCATCTGGGATTTATTTGATTCATTTGAGAAACTCTCAATATATTTTCAATAGTCATCCTTCTAGATTGAGGATCTTAGATTTGATCAATTAGATCTAATATAAAGGACTGATTAACAGTCAACACATTTAAACTTAAACCATTCATATTTAGAATATCATAATAATAATTGTGTGTCTTTACAAGAACACCCCTCAGTATTTTCTTCTGTATCAGAATTTGAAGAAGATGATATATCATCAATAGAAAAGTCACTATAAGGGACAAAAGTCTCATTCATGATATTTTGAAATATGGAAGGAAATTTTTTATTCAAAGGGCATAGTATTCCATTTATAACAATCAAATTCTACAATTTGTATTTGCCAATATCATGACTTTAAGTCAAACTTCAAAAATATATTTGCTTCATTTAATCTAGATAGTAGAACTTTCTTTATAGGAATTGGATATCTGATCCAATTTAATACCTTATTTTAAGGCTTACAAAGGAAAGGCTTAGGAGGAAGAGGCTTGTCCTCCCAATTACAAAATGGTCTCCTCATATAGAGATTTTAGGTAATATACAAATAAAACAAAGAAATAACAAAGAAAAGGAGGATATGAATATCTATCCAAGGGAATCCTCTTTAAGAGTTGTCAACAATAATGTATAAAGTTAGCTTACTTTATGCCTTTGGTCCTTGTCTTCAATAATGCCCCATCTACAATTATTCATGAAGTAGATTATTTTATGGTCTTCTTATCTTGGGAAAATCTCTTTATGACTCATTTTCTATATTGTTTGCTTCAATTGAGTCAAGGCTATAGTCACTTTCATTGCCTTCATTAAAATATTCTAGTGGAGGAACAATAACATTTCATCTTCTCGACCATTGATCTTCTTGATATTCCAAGGCATCTTAGTAGAGATTTCTAGTATTATTTGTCATAGGAATTTTTCCTTTACCTATTTGTGCCTGAATTCTACAAATAAGGCTGATGTCATAATTATTACACTAAATTATTGTCCTTTGATTTGGGACTATTGTAATAAAACTTTGGGCTCTTCTATTGTGTTTGAACTTTCTTTTAATTTCCATAAAACCAAAAGCTCTGGCTTCATTTATGATTTCATTTGTGAAAATAAGTCCCTATTTCTTCTACTCTTTTAGATCCATAATAGTTAATTCATCATCGTATCACCAATAATTGTTCATAAGGGCTTGATCCATATTGCTCATTTTTGCTTTATGTAGCTACAACATTTGTATTGGAAGGTAACATTCTCCATCATTCTCCTATTCTAGTGGTCCTCGTTATATGAATAACAATATTTGGCTCATCATTATAATGGACAAATCTTTTTGTCTCTTGGAAAATAATGGGAAAAAAATATTTCAATTTCCAAGCATTCTGGATGTATAATTTTTTAATAAAGCCCCATTCAAAGAGTTTAATAATTTTCTCTTGATCTTTGTCTTTAGGTTTATTTATAATCGACTGAGGGCTAAAGTAATTCCTTTAACCACTTTATAGGTTTTTTTGCTCAATGTATAGACCATTCTAGAAATCAAAGAGTGTCTGTTTCCACTCTTGTTGGGTTGTAGGATCCAAATTTTGAATTTTGTCAATAATTTCAAAAGGCAATTTTTCCTACAAAATCCATTCACTATTAATAGTTCTTAAAATCTTGAAGAACATTTTACATGAAGTAACAATATCCTTAATTTTTGAAGCAACAAAATTTTGCTTTTCTTTTAGAACTGTTGAAAAAATATTTGAAACCATTTGCGTATATTCTAGAGAGGAATGATATGATTGATTTTTAAAATCATTTAATAAGTTATCTAATGAGACTTTATTGAAAAGAGATAACTTATTTTTTGCTTTAAAACAATTTTTTGGGTCATGAATGAACCCAATTTTGTTGTTTTTCAAAACAAGTTGGCTTTTTGGCAAAGCCACAACCATCACTGCTTGGAATTCTTCAGGATCAAAGTCCTTGTCATTTTTATAGTGTTTTACCACAATGTATGTGTCATTGCTGACGACTCCGCAAGATTTTGTTGTTATCTTTCTTAAAGAAGAAAGGGTAGTATTTTTGAAATCATGATATATTTCAATTTCTTGATTTATCATGGGACATTTCCCTTTTGAGTATGAAACTTCTGCTAGTTTTTGCTTTATTCCTTTGTCCATTTTTTTGGTAAGAAAATCAAATAAAGTGTCAACAACATTGTCAGAATCATAATTAAATAGAGAAGATTTACCCTTTTCATCACATATCAAACTTTCTTTCACTTGGTCCATCAGACCTATATGAGGTAGTGTTATAAATTGAAATATTATTTCTTTTCCAATTATCATGGTTTTAATTCCTTCATAATTAATTTTCTCAATAGGTTGGATCATATTTAGGAAAGGAGTTCCTAATATCATATATTGTGTTAAGTTTTTTATAAAAACTAAATGTATTGGAATACCTATTCCATGATTGAAAATATAAGAGTTTAATAATTTATACTCTATATATATTGTACTCCCATTAGCAGTATACAAGGACTGATTTGTTTTTTCAAAATATTCAATAGAGATTAAACCTTTTTCCATACAATTTATATCAACACATGAATCTATCAAGGTAATTGTTTCAATATGAAAATTATCATTTATTACTAGCTTGATATTCATAACCCATTTTTTATAGGTAAGACTATTTATAATTTGTAAATAATCATTTACTTCTTTATTAATGTTTTGATCGATTTCATCAATTTCCTCTATATTAATGATAATATTTTTAGACTTTTCTAGATTTGTAACACTCAGTTTAGAATTTTTATTTCTTCTTTAAGTTTTGAAATTTCCTCTTCTGAATATTCTTTGTAAATTTGTTTTACTTTTTTAGGTTTTTTCCTTCGATTGTAAACCTCTAATAAGGTATAAGGAACTATGGAATCATAATTCATCTTAGATTTATTTGATTCATTTGAGAAACTCTCAATATATTTTTCAATAGCCATCCTTCTGGATTGAGGATATTCGATTTGATCAATTAGATCTAATGTAAAGGACTAATTATCAGTCAACACATTTAAACTTAAATCATTCATATTTAGAATAGCAAAATAATAATCATATGTTCCTTTACAAGAACACTCTTCATTGTTTTCTTCTATATCAGAATTTGAACACGATGAAATATCATCAATTGGAGAATACCATCATTTGAGGAATTATAATTATTATCTTATTTATCTTCTATTAAGATATTATATATCTTTTTACTCAAATCATCATTTCCTACAATTTCCTTAATCTTTTCTTTAATTTCACTAGATTTTGGATTTTTTGTATCATTTAGCATAATGTCCCTTTTGTTTACATTTTAAAGAAGTAATTTCTTTGGTTTTATCTTTCGGTTTTCTTTTTTCATAATTATTTTAGATTTAGATTTAGATTTTTATTTATGATGTCATAAGATTGCTTCTTATTCTTTCTTTGTAGGTAAGAAAGACCAATATTATAAGCAAATTGTTCACAAAATTGTCCTATTTCTTGTTTTCCTATGATTTTATGGTTTTTAAGCTAGTTTCTTAAATTAATATCATTACACAAAGATAATCCTTCTACAATACATTTACTAATAAGTACTCCATAACGATAATTATCATAAAGAATGGTTTGATATCCTAATTTGTCTCTAAGTCTAGTTTCGACCATTTCAGCAAGCATAATTGGAAGTCCATAAATAAAATTTCGTTTCCAAAATCGATTATTACCTTCCTCATGATGAATTACTTTAGAAAAGAAAACATTTTTATGCCACCTGAAGTGAGTTAAGGTGGGACATTTAAGATTTATAAGTAGTTCTTTATTTCTATCATAATTGACATAGATATATCCCACAAAGTGTTTTAATATACTTTGAATTAAAATATATATACAATCATCCATTTCAGTATGAGAATAAAGTATTTGACCTTTCTCATCTATAGTAGAAATAGTAATATTACTATTGAGAATTTCTTTTTGTTGACTAGTTAGGATATGATCCAACCAGCCTTTTAATTAGACTATAAAACCAGCAGTTATAAACATAGTTATTTGTTTATCCATATTTTTAGCAACTATACCAACAGTTGCATACATTAGCATTCTGTGTAGAACCATGAAAATCAAGTATTCAGATATCCATCTATATTCCATTCATAAAATGCTTCTTGGATAAAAAATTGAAGCATTAACAATTTGGTCTTCTTCATAAAGAAGGTCCATATGTGTAAGACAAGGATAATAAGTCCTAGTTGGGGCTATTGGGGTATTTCTTTTCCCTTTAAAATTGAGATAATTAATTATTTTAGAGTCCATTATTGCTTTTAGATGAGATAACATCACCATATTCCTATTAGGTTTTGTATGATTATTTTGTTTTATGATTGCCTGATATAAAGGATTTGTATTGTCTCCCATAATTTGGGAAAAAGGGGTGATTTCCAAAATTTGGTTGTTATTATGCATTTGTAAGTGGATAGAAGGAAGATGTATAGCTCTTAAATTTTTTCCTTCTTTTGTATCCAATTTTTATAAGGAACAGTTATAACCATCATATTTTTATTGTTATATAGACTATAACTCAAACCATTGTTTGAAATAGATAATAATTATATTATCATATAGGAATTTGTAATATATTTCTTAATAAGTTGTAATTTGTCTTTTGTTGAAGGTTTTGAAATACCAATCCCTAAAATTTTTGTTTTTAGAAAAATAGAGTTCCTGAATGATTATAGTTTTATCAACATAGAATTCAGATTGAACTGTAGATTTTTGAAACTCCATTTATATCGAAGTAGGAGAAGAACTTTTCTTATAAATTCCATGTGGAATATTTAGATTAGAAGTTCTAACTTCTTCAACCTAACAAGGTGATAATCTATCAATTGAAATTCTTTCTAAAATAGATATTCTTGAAGAAACACTTCCTTTATTAGAATAGTTTGTAACATTAAGTTTTGTGCTTCTATTATTAGAAAATCTTATTTCAGCATCTTCTTCTGGAGTTTGTACGATTTGATCTAAATTCTTATTTATTAAAGGTTGTTGAGAAACAGCACCTTGCAAATTCCATCTTTCAGGGAATTGAATTTCATTTCAATCAATCAGTTTTTTAACTACAATATTAACATTTTTAAGATTTGTTTCAATTAAGGTAGTTTTACCTTTGGTACTTATAAGTCTTATATTGGAACCTTTGATTATGAATACCTAACTCCTAATAAGGTACTTTTACCTTTGGTACTTATGAGCCTTATATTGGAACCTTTGATTATGAATACCTTCACTTCTAATATAAAGCTTATAAGCACCAAAGGTAAAACTACCAAAATTGAAAGAAATCATTAAAAATCCAATCTTGCAGTTAGAAAACTGATTGATTGGAATGAAATTAAATTCCCATAAAGATGGAATTTGCAAGGTGTCATTCCTCAATGACCCCTAATAAATAGGGAGTTAGATCAAATGTTGAAATTAGATTTTCCAATAATAGAAGCACAAAACTTAATATTACAAACTTTTCCTATAAAGGATATGTTTCTTCAAGAAAATCTATTTCAGAAAGATTTTCAATTGATAAATTATAACCTAAGAAGGTTGAAGAAGTTAGAACTTCTAATCTAAATATTCCACATGGAATTTATAAGGAAAATTCTTCTACTCCAATAGAATTGGTATTTCAAATATCTACAGTTCAATTAGAATTCTATCTTGATAAAAACATAATAAATCAAGAATTCTATTTACCTAAAAATAAAAATTTCGGGGATTGGTATTTCAAAACCTTCAACAAAAGACAAATTACAACTTATAAAGAAATGTATTACATGTTCTTATATAATAATAGAATTATTATCTATTTTAAACAATGGTTTGAGATTTATAGTCCGTATAACAATAAAAGTATGATGGCTATAACTCATCATTATAAAAATTGGACTACAAAAGATGAAAACATTTTAATAGCTATACGTCCTCCTTCTCGTCCTTTACAAATACATAATAGCAACCAAATTTTGGAAACTACTCTATTCTCCCAAATTACGAGAGATAATACTAATCCTTTATATGAGACAATCATAAAACAAAATAATTATACAAATCTATATTTACAAACTAATAATAATCAATTAATCTGCATTGAGGATCATATAAAGAAATTCTCCTATAACTCAACATCCCAAACTAGCTCTTCGAGTATTTTTCCAATGATAAAACCACCTATCGAAATTCCATATTTTAAACTTGGAAAACTAAACAATGTGATGACGAGTTCTTAGAACAACTTACATAAGGATTAAAAAATCATAATATTACAAAACCAAATAGGAATATTGCGACGTTATCTCATTAAAAAACAATAATGAACTCTGAAAAAGAACATGAAACAATTAATGATCTCAATTTTAAGGGGAAAATAAAGTTGAATACCCTAACAGCTCCAGCTAGGACTTATTATCCTAGTCCTACACCTATGGACCTTCTTTATGAAGAAGACCAATTTGTTAATGTTTCAATTTATTATCCAAGAAGCATTTATGAATGGAATGTAGATAGATTATCTAAATAATTAATTTACTTTGTTCTACATAGAATGCCAAAGTATGCAACTATTGGTAGAGCTGCTAGAAATACAGATAAACAAATAACTTTGTTTATAATTGATGGTTTTATAGGCCAATTAAAAGATTGGTAGGATCATACCCTAAATAATCAACAAAAAGAAGAAATTCTTAATTCTAAAAGAATGATTACTAATTCTACTACAGATGAGAAAGGATAGATACTCTTTTCATACTGAAATGGATGATTCTATATATACTTTAATTCAAAGTATATTAAAACATTTTGTAGGATATCTCTTTGCCAATTATGACAAAAATAAAGAATTACTCATGAATCATAAATGTACCACCTTAACTCACTTTAGGTAGTATAAAGATGTTTTCCTTTCTAAAGTAATGCATCTTGAGGATGGTAATAGTCAATTTTGAAAAGGAAAATTCATTTCTAGACTTCCAAATATGTTTGCTGAAAGGGTCAGAACTAGAATTAGAGGCAAATCAGGATCTTAAACCATTATTTATGACAATTATACATATGGAGAATTTATTAGTGAATGTATTGCTGAAAGATTATCTCTCTGTAATGATATTAATTTAAAAAATAGCTTAAAAAGTACAAAATCACTAAAAAAAAGGAACATGACAATTCTGTGAACAATTTGGTTATAATATTGGGCTTTCTTAACCAAAAAGAAAGAATAAGAAGCAATCTTATGAACATCATAAACAAAAATATAAATCTAAATCTAAAAGAAATTATGAAAATAGAAAACAAAAAGAAAAGGCCAAAGAAATTAATTGTTTCAAATGTAAACAAAAGGGACATTATGCTAAGAGATGTAAAAATCCAAAATCTAGAGAAATTAAAGAAAAGATTAATGAAATTGTAGGAGATGATGATTTGTCTAAAAAATTATAAAATATCTTAATAGAATATACAAAAGATAATAGTTCTAATTTCTCAGATGATGGAATTCTCCAATTTGATGATATTTCATCTTCTTCAGATTTTGATACAGAAGAAAACAATGAAGAGTGTTCTTGTAAAGGAACACATGGTTATTATTATGTCATTCTAAATATGAATGGTTTCAGTTTAAATGTGTTGACTGCTAATCAATTCTTTATATTAGATCTAATTGATCAAATCCAAGATCTTCAATCTAAAAGGATGGCTATTGAAAAATATATTGGGAGTTTCTCAAATGAATCAAATAAATCCCATATGAATTATGAATCCATAGTTCTGTATACCTTATTAGAGGTTTACAATAGAATGAAAGAACCTAAAAAAGGAAAAGATATTTACAAAGAAGATTCAGAAGAGGAAATTTTTAAACTTATTGAAGAAATAAAAATTCTAAAATTCAAAGTTACAAATCTAGAAAACTCTAAAAATATTATCATTAATACAAAGGAAAATGATGAAATCCATTAAGAGATTAATAAAGAAATAAAAGATTATTTACAAATCATAAATAATCTTACGTATCAAAAATGTGTTGTAAATATCAAGCTAGTAATAAATGACAATTTTCATATTGAAATAATTGCCTTGATAGACTCAGGTGCCGATATAAATTGTATCAAATAAGGTTAAATCCCTATTGAATATTTTGAAAAAATAGATCAATCCTTGAATATTGCTAATGGGAGTACAATATATATAGTATAAATTATTAAACTCTTATATTTGTAATCATGGAATATGTATTCTGGTGAATTTAGTTTTAATAAAAAATTAATACAATATATGATATTAGAAACTCCTTTCCTAAATATGATTCAACCTATTGAGAAATTTGATTATGAATGAATTAAAACCATAATAAATGGAAAAAAATTAATATTTCAATTTGCAACACAACCTCATATAGGCCGTAAAAGAAAGCTTGATATTTGATGAAAGAGGTAAATCTTCTTAATTTAATTATGATTCAGAAAATGTGGCTAACTCTTTATTGGATTTTCTTATCAGAAAATGGACAAAGAAATGAATCAGAAACTCACCGAAGTTTCATCCTCATCAAAAGGAAAATCTCCAATGATAAATCAAGAAATTGAATTTTATCATGATTTAAATACTACTCTTTCTCATTTGAGAAAGACAACACAATTTTGCAAAGTCATCAACAATGAAGCATACAGTGTGAGAAAACACTACAAAAACCACGAGGACTTGGATCCTCGAGAATTTCAAGCTAGTCAAGAGTGTCCGGCTATGGGTAAAGACATATCAAATCTGATGATGGTCGTGGCTTTGCCAAAAAGCCAAGTTCTTTAGAAAAACAACAAATTTGGGATCATCTGTGATCCAAAAAATTGTTTTAAAATAAACAATAAGTTATTTCTTTTCAATAGTCTTATGAAATAACACATTAAATGATTTTAAAAATCAATCATATAATTCCTTTCTAAAACATATGCAAATGGTTTCAAACATTTTTTCAACTATTCTAAAAGAAAAGAAAATTTTTATTGCTTCAAAAATGAAGGATAATGTTACTTCATGTAAAATGTCCTCAAAGATTTCAAGAACCATTTATAATGAATGGATTTGGGAAGCTAAATTGCCCTTTGAAATTATTGACAAATTTTAGAATTTGAAGCATATACCACAACAAGAGTGGAACCATAAACTTTGATATTTGGATTGGTCTTTACATTGAGAAACAAGACTATCAAGTAGTAAAAGGAATTACTTCATTAGTTCCTTAGCTGATCATAAATAAGCCTAAAGATAAAGATCAAGAGAAAATTATTAAACTCTTTGAATGAGGTTTTATCGAGAAATTATATATCTAAGATGCTTGGAAACTAAAAGATTTTTATCCTATTATATTATAAGAGCTAAAAAGATTTGTCCATTATATTGATAAAAAAAATATTGTTATTAATGTCACAATGACTTCACCAAAATGGGAGAAGGATAGAGAATGATACCCTCCATTACATCTGCTACAGCTATATAAAGCTAAATCCAAAATGGTTAATTCACCATCATACCCCCAGTAGCTATTCATGAGGGCTTGGTCCATAAGGACTTATTATTAGAAATGAGACAATAAATGGGGTCAGTGCTTTTGGTTTACTAGAAATCAAAAGAAAGCTAAAACACAGCAAAAGAGTCCAAAGTTTTTATCACAATAGTCCATACTCAAAGGACAATAATTCAGTATAGTAATTATGATAGCAGCCTTATTTGTGGAATTATTGAAAGAATAGATAAAGGGAAAATTCATGTGACTAAGAATACCAAAAATTTCTACCTAGACACCTTGGAGTATTAGGAAGATCAATCGTCTAATAGATGGAATGAAATTGTTCATCCACTAAAATTTTTTGACAAAGACTATGAAAGTGACTACACCCTTGACACTTTTGAAGCAAACAATCTAGAAAATAATATAGAACCCTAAAGAGATTCTCCCAAAATAAGAAGACCATAAAGTAATCTACTTTATGAATTATTAAAGAAGGAGCATTATTGAGAATAAGGACCAAAGGCATAAAGTAATCTAACTTTACGCATTATTACCGACAACTATTAAAGAGGATTCCTTTGGATATATATTTCTATCATTCTTTTCTTTCTTTATTATTTCTTTGTTTGGTTTGTACACCTTTTCGTAGAGAATAAGAGAAGAAGGTGGAAGATGGATGGTTGGTGGAGGAAGAGGATGAGTAAAGGAATAGATCTTTATTTACAAAAGAAAATTTGTATAAGTGGTGGAAAGAAAAGATTACAAAAGAAAAAAAAAGATTTACAAGAGAGAGAGAGAGCTTAAGGAAGAGCTTGCCGGAGAAAGGCTTGCCTTCCCATTACAAAGTGGTCTCTTTATATAGAGACTTGGGGTAGTATACAAACAAAAGAAATAAAGTAATGTACAAACAAAAGGTATAATAAAGAAAAGAAAAGGAGGATAGAAATATCTATCCAAAAGAATCCTCTTTAAGAGTTGTCGGCAATGATGCATAAAGATAGATGTATCTAGGTGGTCTTCAATAATGCTCCATGTGAATAATGCATAACGTTAGATTACTTTATGTCTTGAGTCTTTGTCTTCAATATTGCTCTATGTGAATGATGCATAAAGTTGGATTACTTTATGTCTTGAGTGCTTGTCTTCAATATTTCCTCATCCGTCAATGTGCCATAAAGTAGATTTCTTTAGGGTCTTGAGAGAATCTTCAATTATAAAGTATATATACTTTATAAATGTGTCACCTATTGTTGTCATCTTGTATCAATGTTTGATATCATCTTCATAAAGGTGGATTAATTCATCAATATATTCATCCATGTCCACATTGCTTTGAGCATAGTCCTCTATTTCTGTGTCATCCGTAGTATTCTCTTCCTCATCTGAGAATGTGGCCAATAATTGTTGTTGCATAATATCCTTTGCTTTTTTCTTTAATTCTTTGGCTGATAAGTCTGGATATTTTTCCTTCAATTTCTTCTTTAAGATATCCATTGGATTTAATTTTTGATCAGAAATGGTTCCTTATGGGGACCTGATTTCCTCTTTTGATTTCTCAATGGAAGACTTAATTTCTTCTAATTTTTTATCTTGGTCTGATATATTATGCCACCATTTGTAATAAAATCTTCTGGCTAAGCATGGCAAGTTCAAGTCATCTCTATCACATTCATATGCCCATGCCCAGATCCATGGGAGACTAAAAGTTATGATGAAAGATAACATCATCTGTTCAGGAAAATTCTCTGGAATTTTATTTATTTGCTGATAAGCACAATATTGTGTCCTGTATAATTCAAGAAGGTAATTTTCATTTGGGCCAAAATATGCCCACCAATGATAGAACCAATTTGGCAAGTTTGATAAGACTATATTGTTGGTCATAGATAGAAACCAAGTATGTTTTTTGACAGGGTTTTGATAGAAAAAAGAATTTTTCCATGCATCAATATAATCCGAGTAATTAAATTTAGTATGCCCCGCAGATTGGAGGCTTCTGCATTTGTTAGGGTCTAAGCCCCAGTTTGAAATTTTTAGAACATTTTGAATATAAACTTTGCTATAAGCAATTGGAGATTTAGGATTATCTTTCATGTTTTCCTGAAATGAATAGAGCCAAGGTGTTATCCCGTTTATCTGATGTTGTCTAAGGGAGTTAGTCATTTTGGCCTCATTTGTTCATAGAAGGAAAATGTAAGAGATGATGTTGTGACAACTCTATCATGGAAGACAAAAGTAGAGGATGAAGTGCTGGGCAATTTTATTATAATAGGTAGAACTAGGTGTTTTTTACCTCTTTCCTTTATAATTATGAATGTTTCTTATTTTCCTTTTGGTTGGAGTCTCTTCTTACATAAGAAGTATTCTATCTCCTTTCTTTTTTCCCTACAGACTTGACTTTGTTTTCCGAATATATGTGAGCACATTTACTTATCATTCATGTCATAAAAATATTTCATGATCGAGCAGAATTATCTGGGAATTTTGAAGTTGATGAATCTTCCAACCTAGGAGATAATGAAATTGAAGAATTTTCTGATATAAAAAATTATGAAGTTGTTGAATTTTCCAACATAGATAATCATCCTAGAAACTGGGATCTACCCATGGGAGACCCTGAGAATGATCCTGATGCCCTTATTGAGGCTTATCCTCAAAGGATATATGATACAAGATTTTTAGATCTAAAATACTTAATAAATAGGAAAATCAGATCTTCTAATCATAGAAGTAAAATATCTAATATCACAAATTATTCTGATAAAGAAAGCATTTCTTTAAGAGATTTTATTTCTGAAAGAAAGTTAGATAATAAGTTACCACCTTATCTGGTTGAAAAGTTTATTACTTCTAATTTTAATATTCCTTATGGCATCTACCATAAGAATTATGTTCCTATTCAGACAAAGATATCTGAAGAATTCTATGTTGATGGAAACATAATCAATCAAGAATTTTACTTGCCAAAAAATAGAAATTTCAGAGATTGGTATTTTACTACCTTCACTAAAACTCAAACTATGGAGTATAAAGATTTATATTATAAGTTCTTACATACTCATAGGAATATTATCCCTTTCAAACAATGGTTTGAGACTTATAGTCTTTATAATAATAATAAGATGATGGAAATTACTCCTCAAGATAATCAATCACAAGAAATTTCTTATAAGAAAGACAATCGGATAAATAAATCTAAATCTCTTAATACTAATTCTCCTTCACCAATCAAAGAAGATTCAAACACTGGAGAAATTAAGGAGAAAATTAATAAGGTACTAAATGATGTCTTAAAAGACAATAATTTAATAGAAAAAATTTATAAAATTATAAAAGAAGACGAAATTAGTCTAAAGAATGAATCTTTAAATAAAGATAAGAGACAAATCAGTGACATCCTCCCTTCTAAGGAAAATGATCTTATACCTTCTAATATAGAAGAAAACAAAATCAACAATAGTCCTTCATTATCTTATAACTTCTCAGATAATTTTTATAATAATAAATTAGAAAAATTAAGCTGGGGAAAAATTATTGTCACTCATTCTGAAATAAAAATAAATATATCCAATAATTTAGGTATAAATGTTTTGACTAATAGTCAATTTGCTCCAATTCAAGATTCAAAATCTATAAAAGAAAAAGAGAATAAATCTCTAGAAAAACTTGATAAAATCAATAATGGATCAAACACAAATATGTTGTCTGATAAACAGCCTATAAATTCCTCCAAAGGCCTAAATCTTAAAAAGAAAAATAAATCTAAAAGGGCCTATCAGAAGAGAAAAAATGTAGAAAAACTTAAAGAAATTATTTGCCATAAATGTAGACACAATGGCCATTATGCTAATAGATGCAAAGTTCCTAAACCTATAATGAATATAGGAAACAATGATCTTAACAAAGAAAGTAATAATCAATTACATGTTATTAATAATTTCACCCATCATAAGGGAGTTGTAAAATTAAAAGATCCTCTTAAGGATAAAGAAAATTTGGGTATACATGCTTTGGTTGAAAATCAACCCATTCAAATTATAAAAGATTCTCAAAATTCTAATTATAGAAAGGCTATCAAAGAGTATCTAAACTATGAAATCCATAGGTTAAAAAGAGAAATAAAAACTTTAAACCATGAAATTTCAATAAACAATCCCAACAAATATGTTCCCAACAAAAATAATAATTTACAAATAATAAATAATCTCACTTATCAAAAGTGGTTCATTAATGATAAATTACTTATCAACAATGAATTTAATCTTGAAACTACGGCTCTAGTAGATTCAGGAGCTGACATGAATTGTGTCAGAAAAGGGTTAATTCCAACCCAATATTTTGAAAAAACAACTCAAAATTTGAGTATGGCTAATGGGGGCAAATTAAATATACATTATAAACTTTCTGATGCTAATATATGCAATGAAGGTGTATGTATTCATACAATTTTCATACTAGTCAAGGATCTGACTCAACATATGATTTTAGGAACACCTTTTCGAAGTATGATTCAACCAATCAATAAAATCAATCATAAAAGAATAAATACTACCCTAAATGGAAAGAAAATATTATTTGAATTCATAAAACAACCTCAACCCAAACTAATCAATCAGATTAAAGAAACTTTGATATTCAAAGAAAAACAAATAAATTCTTTAAAAGAAGAATTTAAACAAGGAAAAATTTTAGAACAATTAAAGTCTTCACGAATCAAAAATATAATTCAAAATTTTGAAGAAACTATAAAAAAGAAATGTGTAATAATTTACCTACTGCTTTCTGGAATAGAAAGAAACATATAGTTACTTTTACATATATTGATGGTTATGATGAAGAGTCTATCCCAACAAAGGCTAGACCAATACAAATGAACAAAGAATATTTAGATCTTTGTAAAACCGAAATCCAATCTCTTATAGAGAAAATTTTAATCAGAAAATCTTACTCCCCTTGGAGTTGTGCTGCTTTATATGTGTGCAAACACTCTGAAAAAAGAAAGAGGAGTTCCTAGACTCATTATTAACAATAAACCTTTAAATAAGGTATTAAAATGGATCAGATACCCAATTCCTAGTAAAAAGGATTTATTATCCAGACTAAATGAAGTAAATATATTTTTAAAGTTTGACTTAAAGTCAGGATATTGGCAAATACAAATTACTGAATTTGATAGATATCAAACAACTTTTACTGTTCCTTTTGGCCATTATGAATGGAATGTTATGCCTTTTGGACTAAAAAATGCTCCTTCAGAATTTCAAAATATTATGAACAAGATATTTCTCCCTTATAGTGACTTTTCTATCGTTTATATAGACGATATCTTAATTTTTTCAAAAAAAATTGATCAGCATATCAAGCATATGAATATTTTCATAAAAATTATTAAAAATAATGGTTTTGTAATCTTTGCCCCAAAAATGAAAATATTTCAAGAAAAAATTAGATTTCTTGGTCATGATATTTATATGGGAAAAATTTTGCCTATTAGTAGAAGTATTGAATTTGCTTCTAAATTTTCAGAAGAAATTAAGGACAAAAAACAATAACAATGGTTTTTAGGAAGCCTAAACTATATTTCAGATTATTATAAAGACTTAGCTAAAGATTTAGCTATTCTGAATAATAGACTAAGAAAAAATGCTCCTTATTGGACAGGAGAACATACTAATACAGTTAAACAAATAAAATTAAAAGCAAAGAATTTACCTTGCTTATCATTAGCAAATCCTAATTGGTACAAAGTGGAAGAAATAGATGCCTCAGATATTGGTTACAAAAGAATTTTGAAACAACAAAATCCTACCACTCAAAAGGAAGAATTATTAAGGTATACTTCTGGTATTTGGAAAATTTCTCAAAAGAATTATTCTACTATCAAAAAAGAAATGTTATCTATTGTTAATTGTATTAACAAATTTCAAGATGATTTATTAAATCAAGAATTCTTATTAAGAATTGATTGCTCTGCTGCTAAGGATATAATCGAAAAAGATGTAAAAACTTTAGTGTCAAAGCAAATATTTGCCAGATGGCAAGCAATATTATCTGTTTTTGACTTCATAATAGAATATATAAAGGGAGAATCTAACTCTCTGCCTGATTTCCTAACCCGTGAATTTCTATGGGGATGATGCAAGCTTGGCTCATCCCCAAGGCTAATAGCCCTAGAAGGAGAAGAGGTAGAGGGAGAGGCCAATCTGTGTCTCAAATCCCTACTACTCACAAATTTGTGAACAACCGTGAAGCTGAAAGCTCAAAATCAGCTAAAGAGGTTCTTATGTCAGAACCCGTAAATCCCTTCTTAAAGAAGACTAATTTTATTCCAATTATGACCCTCAATAAAGAGCATATGAAATGGGTCAATGATCCCAATCATATAGGACAAAAATATAATGATAGTGCTCATAACTTCCCAATCTGAGGAGGAAAAGCTAGATGGATTTATGAATCCATACTCATTAAGACTTATTCAATCACAATTACTCATACAAGGAGAATAAAGGATAATCCTCAATCTCCAATTGCTTATAGCAAAGTGTATATTCAAAATGTTCTGAAAATTTCAGACTGGGGCTTAGACCCTAACAAATGCAGAAGCCTCCAATCTGTGGGGCATACTGAATTTAATTATTGGGATTATATTGATGCATGGAAAAATTCTTTTTTCTATCAAAACCCAGTCAAAAAACATACTTGGTTTCTATCTATGGCCAACAATATAGTCTTATCAGACTTGCCAAATTGGTTCTATCATTGGTGGGCAAATTTTGGCCCAAATGAAAATTACCTTCCTGTATTATACAGGACACAATATTGTGCTTATCAGCAAATAAATAAAATTCCAGAGAATTTTCCTAGACAGATGATGTTATCTTTCATCATAACTTTTAGTCTCCCATGGATCTGGGCATGGGCATTTGAATGTGACAGAGATGACTTAAACTTGTCATGCTTAGCCAAAAGATTTTATTTCAAATGGTGGCATAATATGCCAGACCAAGATAAAAAATTAGAAGAAATTAAGTCTTCCATTGAGAAATCAAAAGGGGAAATCAGGTCCCAAGAAGGAACCATTTCTGATCAGAAATTGAATCCAATGGATATCTTAAAGAAGAAATTGAAGGAAAAATATTCTGACTTATCAACCAAAGAATTAAAGAAAAAAGCAAGGGATATTATGCAACAACAATTATTGGCCACATTCTCAGATGAGGAAGAGAATACTACGGATGACACAAAAGTAGAGGACTATGCTCAAAGCAATGAGGACATGGATGAGTATAATGGTGAATTAATCCACCTTTATGAAGATGATATCAAACATTAGGTGACACATTTATAAAGTATATATACTTTATAATTGAAGATTCTCTCAAGACACCAAAAGAATCTACTTTATGGCATAATACGTATGGAGCAATATTGAAGACAAAGACTCAAGACATAAAGTAATCTAACTTTATGCATTATTCACATGGAGCACTATTGAAGACCACCTAGATGCATCTATTTTTATGCATCATTGCCGACAACTCTTAAAGAGGATTCTTTTGGATTGATATTTCTATCCTCCTTTTCTTTTCTTTATTATATCTTTTGTTTGTACATTACTTTTTCTTTATCTCTTTTGTTTGTACATTACTCTTTCTTTATCTTTTTTGTTTGTACATTACTCTTTCTTTAACTCTTTTGTTTGTTCATTACTTTATTTCTTTTGTTTGTATACTACCCCAAGTCTCTATATAAAGAGACCACTTTGTAATGGGAGGGTAAGCCTTTCTCCGGAAAGCTCTTCCTTAAGCACTCTATCTCTCTTGTAAATCTTTCCTTTTCTTTAGTAATCTTTTCTTTCCACCTCTTGTACAAATTTTTTTGTGAATAAGGATCTATTCCTTTACTCATCCGCTTCCTCCACCATCCATCTTCCACCTTCTTCTCTT
The DNA here is from genome assembly GCA_035235625.1 of Saururus chinensis. Lineage (NCBI taxonomy): Eukaryota > Viridiplantae > Streptophyta > Magnoliopsida > Piperales > Saururaceae > Saururus > Saururus chinensis. Next base: position 36,596,292 of record CP141144.1, on the reverse strand, counting down.
ATTCTCTACGAAATGGTACCTAAGGCATGAAGATCTATTGGGGGTATGTGTGTTCTCTGCATGTGTTCGTGAAGGCGCGGTCAGGTATGTAGGGGAAGCAGAGGACTTTCTTCCTTTCGGGGAAGGAGGGGATTTACCTTTCCATTTTTCCCCTTTCTCTTACACTTGTTATTATGTTGCAAGGTTGTTAGATTACTTGCTTGGTTTTACCTGTTGTGATAAGGCTGGGATTTCTTCTTTTACTCGAGTTTGAAGTGATATGGTGTTATGTTGTCTTTCATGTTTTTCTAAAATGAATAGAGCCAAGGCGTTATCCCATTTATCTGATGTTGTCTAAGAGAGTTAGCCATTTTTGCCTCATTTGTTCATGGAAGGAAAATGTAAGAGATGATGTTGTGCCAACTCTATCATGGAAGACAAAAGTAGAGGATGAAGTGCTGGCCAATTGTATTATAATAGGTAGAACTAGGTGTTTTTTACCTCTTTGCTTTATAATTACAAATGCTTCTTTATTTTTCACTTGGTTGAAGTCTCTTCTTGAAAAGAAGTATTTTAATCACCTTTCTTATTTTCCCCTATAGGCTTGATCATGTTTTCCGAATACTTGTGAGCACTTTCAACTTATCATTGATGTTTTCTAAATTATTCTATAAACCAGTAAATTTTATTAAGAATTCTGAAGTTGAAGAATTTTGCAACATAGAGAATCATCTCAGAAATCGGCATCTACCTGAGGTAGAGACTAAAAAGGTTTATTTTAATGGAACCTTTGATTTAAAAACTAGTGTTTCAATAAAAACTACTGAACAGACAATTCCCATTGATCATAGTAATAAGACTATCCAGCTCTTAAGAGAACAAGATCTTTCCCATCATATGGATAAATATAAATATTTACATATTGGCCTTATTCAAGTTGCTTTAAAACCTTTAACCGTAGAAGATTTAAATACATGCTTTATATTATAACGTGATGCTAGATGCTTGAATTTCCAGCAATCTCTTATGGGTGTCATTGAATCCACCTTATCGAGTGGTCCAATCTATTTTGAATGCTTTCCTAATTTATGCTTATCTTTATCTGATAATAATCTTCTAGATGCTGTGACATTAGATCTAGAATCCATGGGTTATGATTTTAAACAAGGATCTGAGCATATTAATATTGCTTATCATATTTATTACATAGTTATGAATACCTTAACTCCTAATATAAGTTATAAGTACTAAAGGTACAACTTCCTTAATTGAAAGGAATCTTAAAAGATCTAATGTTGCATTTAGAAAACAAATCAATTTGAATGAGATTCAATTCCCAGAAAGATGGAATTTGCAAAGTCCAATTCCCCAACAACCCTTAATAAATAGGGATTTAGATCAAATTGTTCAAACTCCAGATGGAGATGTTGAATTAAGATTTTCAGGTATTAGAAGTACAAAACTTAATATTACAATTTATTCTAATAGAGGAAGTACTTCTTCTAGAAAATCTGTTTCTGAAAGAACTTCAATTGACAAATTATCACCTTATGAGGTTGAAGAAGTTCGTACTTCTAATTTAAATATTCTACATGGAATCTATAAGAAGAATTCTTCTCCAACACCAACAGAAATGGAATTTCAAATATCTACAGTTCAATCTGAATTTCATGTTGATAAAAACATGATTAATCAAGAATTTTAGTTACCTAAAAACAAAAATTTTAGGGATTGGTATTTTAAGACCTTTACAAAAACTCAAATTAGTGAGTGCAAAGAAATGTATTACAAATTCTTATATGATAATAGGATTATCATCTATTTTAAATTATGGTTTGAGACTTATAGTCCTTATAATAACAAAAATATGATGGTCATAACTGATCATTATAAAAATTGGACTACTGAAGAAGGAAAGAATTTAAGATCCATACATCCTCCTTCTAGTCCTTTACAAATAAATAATAATAACCAAATTTTGGAAACCGCTCTTTTTCCCAAATTACGGGAGACAATACAAATCCTTTACAACAAACTATTATAAAACAAAATAATCATACAAATCTGAATTTGCAGACCATTAATAATCAATTAATTAGAATTAAAGACCAAATAGGGAAATTTTCCTACAATTCAATATCTCAACCGAGTTCTTCAGGATTAACTCCAATGATAAAATATTTCATAACAATTCCTGATTTCAAACTTGGAAAAGCTCAACCTTGTGATAATGAGCTACTTGAACAACTCATTGATAGATTGATAAATCATAATATTAAAAAACCTAATAGGAATATTGCGATGTTATCTCATTAAAATCCATTAATGAAACCTACAAAAGAATCAATTAATTATCTTAATTTTAAAGGGAAGAAAAAATTAGTTACTCCAACTAGGACTTATTACCCTCGTCCTACACCTATTGACCTTCTTTATGAAGAAGACAGAAATGTTACTTATGCAGTCTTTGATCCTAGTAGCATTTATGAATGGAATATAAATGGAATATCTGAATACTTGATTTCTATTATCCTTCATAGGATGTTAATGTATGCAACGGTTAGTAGAGCCGCCAAAAATAAACATAAACAATTAACTTTGTTCATAACTGCTGGTTTTACAGGCCAATTAAAAGGCTGGTGGGTTCATATCTTAACCCATCAATAAAAAGAAGAAATTCTTAATTCAAAAAGAATTATTACCAACACCACCACAGATGAAAAAGGACAAATCCTTTATTATCAAACTAAACATGATGATTCCATATATACTTTAATTCAAAGTATATTAAAATATTTTGTGGGAAATACTTTAGTCAATCATGATCGGAAAAAGAATTAATTATGAATCTTAAATGTCCCATCTTAACCCATTTTAGGTGGTATAAAGATGTCTTTCTTTCTAAAGTTATGCATCTTGAAGATGGCAATAGCCAATTCTGGAAAGGGAAGTTTATTTCTGGACTTCCAATTATGTTTGCTGAAAAAATCAGAACCAGACTTAGAGATAAATCAGGATCTCAATCTATTATGTATGATGATTATACTTATGGAGAACTTATTAGTGAATGTATTGCAGAAGGATTATCTCTGTGTAATGATATTAATCTAAAAAACCAGCTTAAAAAGCAAAACATTACAGGAAAACAAGAAATAGCACAATTTTGTGAACAATTTGGTTATAATCTTGGTCCTTCTTAACCACAAAGAAAGAATAAGAAATCATCTTTTAAAAACCCAAAACCAAGATATAAATCTAAAAAGAAAATTGAAAAAAGAAATAAGAAAGAAAAAACTAAAGAAATCACTGGTTTCAAGTGTAATAAAAAGGACATTATGCTAATAGATGCAAAAATCCAAAATCTGAAGAAATTAAGGACAAAATCAACAGAATCAAAAAAGATGAGGATATGGCAGAAAAATTATACAATCTCTTAATAGAAGACAATGAAGAAAATAATTCTATTTCTTCAGAAGAGGATACTCTTCAAATTGATGACATCTCATCTACTTCAAATTCTTATACAGAAGAAAATAGTGAAGAGTGTTCTTGTACAGGAATACATGACTATTATTCTGCTATTCTGACTATGAATGGTCTAAGCATAAATATATTAAGTGTTAATCAGTCTTTTATATTAGATCTTATAGATCAAATCCAAGATCCTCAATCTAGAAGGATGGCTATTGAAAAGTATTTGGAAAATTCCTCAAATGAGTCAAGTAAATCTCAAATAAATTATGAACCTATAGTTCCCTATACCTTATGAGAGGTTTATAATCGAATGAAAGAACCCAGAAAAGGAAAGGAAATCTATAAAGGGGACTTAAAAGAAGAAATTTTTAAACTTCAAGAAGAAATAAAAATTCTAAAACTTAGAGTTACAAATCTAGAAAACTCTACAAATATTATTTCTCATACAGAATAACATGATGAAATTCATCAAGAAGAAAATAATAAAGAAGCAAATGATTATTTACACATAATCAATAATCTTACCTATCAAAAATGGGTCAAAAATATTAAACTAATAATAAATAAAGACTTTAATATTGAAACTATTGCTCTAATAGATTTAGGTGCTGATATGAATTGTATCAAGGAAGGATTAATTCCTATTAAATATTTTGAAAGAACAGATCAATCATTGAACACTACCGATGGTAGTACAATATTTGTAGAACATAAATTATTAAACTCTTATATCAATAATAATGGAATATGTATTCCAGTAAACTTGGTTTTAATAAAAAAACCTGACACAATATATGATATTAGGAACTCCCTTCCTAAACATGATTCAACCCATTAAAATTAATTATGAAGGCATCAAAACCATAATAAATGGTAAAGAAATAATGTTCTCTTTTGTTTCACAACCTTTGATAAGTCTTATAGACCAAGTCAAAGACAGTTTGATATTTGATGAAAAGAGGTAAATCTCCTCAATTTAATTATGATTCCAATAATGTGGCTGACTCTTTATTTGACTTTCTTATCAGAAATCTGGACAAAGAAATGGACCAGAAACTAGCCGAAGTTTCATCCTCATCTAAAGGAAAAAATCCAATGGTAACCCCAGAATTTGAAATCTATCATGATTTCAAAAATAATATTCTTTCTTCAAGAAAGACAACAACGCAATTATGTGGAGCCATCAATAATGACGCAAATAGTGCGGGAAAACACTATAAAAACTACAAGGACATGGACCATCAAGAATTCCAAGCTAGTCCCGAGTGTCCAACTACGAGTAAATACAAAACAAATCCGGTGATGGTTGTGGCTTTGCCAAAAAGCCATGTTGTTTGGAAAAAGAACAAAATTGGGATCATTCGTGATCCAAAAAATTGTTTCAAGACATATAATAAGTTACCTCTTTTTCTAAAAATCTTATTAGATAACTTATTAAATGATTTTAAAAATCAATCATATAATTCCTTTTTGGAACATCTACAAATGGTTTCAAATGTTTTTTCAACTGTTCCAAAGGAAAAGCAAAATTTTATGGCTTCAAAAATGAACGATATTGTTACTTCATGTAAAATGTCCTCTAAGATTTCACGAACTATTTATACTGAATGGATTTGGGCAGCTAAATTACCTCCTGAACTTATTGAGAAGATTCAGAATATGGAACCCACGACTCAACAAGAGTGGAAACAGAAACTCTTTCATATTTGGAATGGTTATTACCTTGATAAACACAACTAAAAAAAAGTCAAAGGAACTACTTCATTAATTCCTCAACTGATCATAAATAAGCACGAAGACAAAGATCAAGAAAAACTAGTTAAACTCTTTGAATGGGGCGTTATTAAAAAATTATATATTTAGGATGTTTGGAAATTAAGAAATTGTTCTCCCATTATTTTGCAAGAGACAAACAAATTTGTCTGATATATTGATGAACCCAATATTGTTCTCACTATTACAATGGCTTCACCAGAATGGGAGAAGGATGGAGAATGTTACCCTTCGATAGATCTACTACAGTTGTCTAAAGCTAAAATAAGTAATATGGACCAAGCACTCATTAATAGCTATTGGGGCTATGATGAGGAATTAACACTCTTGGATCTTGAGGAACAGAAAAAAGGACTTATCAGCAATGAGACAATAAATGAAGCCAGAGCTTTTGGTTTATTAGAAATAAAAAGAAAGCTACAACACAACAGAAGAGTCCGTAGTTTTATCACAATAGTCCAGACTCAGAGGACAATAATTCTGTGCAGTAATTACGACAACACTCTTATCTGTGGGATTGGAGCAGGAATAAACAAATGAAGAATTCCCATAACAAAGAACACTAGGAATCTTTTCCTAGATGCCTTGGAATATCAAGAAGATCAATAGTCTAATAGATGGCATGAAATTACTCATCCACCAGAATTTTTTGATGAAGACTATGAAAGTGACAACAGCCTTGACTCCATCGAAGAACACAATTTAGATAATGCTATGGAGCCATGAAAATATTCTCCACATAGACAAGAAGATCATAAAGTCATCTACTTTACGAATAATGGCACATGAAGATAATCATAAAGTCATCTACCTTTATGCATTATTGCGGATAACTCTTAAAGAGGATTCTTTTAGATAGATATTTCTATCCTATTTTTCTTTTCTTTATTAACTCTTTTGTTTGTACATTACTTTTCCTTTATCACTTTTGTTTGTACATTAATTTTCTTTCTTTATTTCTTTTTGTTTGTATGCTACCCCAAGTCTCTATATAAAGAGACCAATTTGTAATAGGAGGGCAAGCCTTTCTCCGGCAAGCTCTTCCTTAAGCTCTCTTTCTCTCTCGTAAATCCTTTCTTTTCTTTTGTAATTTTTTCTTTCTACCACTTGTACAAATTTTCTTTAGTAAATAAAGATCTATTCATTTACTCATCCGCTTCCTCGATCATCCATCTTCCACCTTCTTCTCTTATTCTCTTATGAAATGTATGCAGCAATATTGAAGACAAAGACTCAAGACACAAAGTAATCTAACTTTATGCATTATTCACAGGGAGCATTATTGAAGACCACCTAGATGCATCGATCTTTATGCATCATTGCCGACAACTCTTAAAGAGGATTCTTTTGGATAGATATTCATATCCTCCTTTTCTTTTCTTTATTATATCTTTTATTTTTACATTACTTTTTCTTTATCTATTTTGTTTGTACATTACTTTTTCTTTATCTATTTTGTTTGTTCATTACTTTATTTCTTTTGTTTGTATACTACCCCAAGTCTCTATATAAAGAGAACACTTCGTAAAGGGAGGGTAAGCCTTTCTCCGGCAAGCTCTTCCTTAAGCTCTCTCTCTCTCTTGTAAATCCTTTTTTTTCTTTTGTAAATAAAGATCTATTTATTTACTCATCCTCTTCCTCCACCATTCATCCATCTTCCACCTCCTTCTCTTATTCTCTACGAAATAGTAGTTGAGGCATGAAGATCTATTGGGGGTAAGTATGTGCTCCGCATGTGTTTGTGAAGCCGCGGTCAGGTATGTAGGGGAAGGAGAGGACTTTCTTCCTTTTGGGGAAGGAGGGGATTTACCTTTCTATTTTTCCCCATCCTCTTACACTTGTTATTATGTTACAAGGTTGTTAGATTACTTGCTTAGTTTTACCTGTTGTGATAAGGCTAGGACTTCTTTCACTCGAGTTTGAAGTGATATGGTGCTATGTTATCTTTCATATTTTCCTGAAATAAATAGAGCCAAGGCGTTATCCCATTTTCTGATGTTGTCAAAGGGAGTTAGCCATTTTTGCCTCATTTGTTCATAGAAGGAAAATGTTAGAGATGATGTTGTGCCAACTCTATCATGGAAGACAAAAGTAGAAGATAAAGTGCTAGCCAATTTTATTATAATAGGTAGAACTGGGTGTCTTTTACCTCTTTGCTTTATAATTACAAATGCTTCTTTATTTTCCTCATGGTTAGAGTCTCTTCTTGCAAACGAAGTATTCTAATCTCCTTTCTTATTTCCCTATAGGCTTGATCATGTTTTCCGAATACTTGCGAGCACTTTTAATTTATCATTAATGTTTTCTAAATTATTCAATAAACCAAAAAAATTTATTAAGAATTTTGAAGTTGAAGAATTTTCTAACATAGAGAATCATCTCAGAAATTGGCATCTACATGAGGTAGAACATAAAAAGGTTTATAATATTGGAACCTTTAATTTAAAAACTAGTGTTTTAGTAAAAACTACTGAACAGACAATTCCCATTGATCATAGTAATAAGACTATCCAGCTCTTAAGAGAACAAGATCTTTCCCATCACATGGACAAATATAAATATTTACATATTGGCCTTATTCAGGTTGCTTTAAAACCCTTAACCTTAGAAGGTTTAAATACATGCTTTATATTATGCCTTCGTGATGCCAGATACTTGAATTTCCAGCAATCTCTTATGGGTGTCATTGAATCCACCTTATCCAATGGTCCAGTCTATTTTGACTACTTTCCTAATTTATGCCTATCTTTATCTGATAATAATCTTCTACATGCCGTGGCATTAGATCTAGAATTCATGGGTTGTGATTTTAAACAAGGATCTGAGCATATTAATATTGCTTATCGAATTTATTACAAGGTTATGAATACCTTAACCCCTAATATAAGACTTATAAGTACTAAAGGTAAAACTACCTTAATTGAAACAAATCTTAAAAAATCTAATGTTGCAATTAAAAAACTGAACAATTGGAATGAGATTCAATTCCCAGGAAGATGGAATTTGCAAGTCCAATTCCCCAACAACCCTTAATAAATAGGGAGCTAGATCAAATTGTTCAAACTCTAGATGGAGATGTTGAAATAAGAGTTTTAGGTATTAAAAGTACAAAGCTTAATATTACAAATTATTCTGATAGAGGAAGTACTTCTTCTAGAAAATCTGTTTCTGAAAGAATTTCAATTGACAAATTATCACCTTATGAGGTTGAAGAAGTCCGTACTTCTAATTTAAATATTCCACATGGAATCTATAAGAAGAATTCTTCTCCTACTCCAACAGAAATGGAGTTTCAAATATCTACAGTTCAATCTGAATTCCATGTTGATAGAAACATGATTAATCAAGAATTTTATTTACCTAAAAACAAAAATTTTAGGGATTGGTATTTTAAGACCTTTACAAAAACTCAAAGTAGCGAGTATAAAGAAATATATTACAAACTCTTATATGATAATAGGATTATCATCTTCTTTAAACATTGGTTTGAGACTTATAGTGATTATAATAACAAAAATATGATGGTCATAACTGATCATTATAAAAATTGGACTACTAAAGAAGGAAAGAATTTAAGATCCATACATCCTCCTTTTAGTCCTTTACAAATAAATAATAATAACCAAATTTTGGAAACCACTCCTTTTTCCAAAATTACGAGAGACAATACAAATCCTTTACAACAAACTATTATAAAACAAAATAATTATACAAATCAGAATTTACAGACTATTAATAATCAATTAATTAGAATTGAAGACCAAATAGAAAAATTTTCCTACAATTCAATATCCCAACCGAGTTCTTCAGAATTAACTCCAATGATAAAACCTCCCATAACAATTCCAGATTTCAAACTTGGAAAAGCTCAACATTGTGATAATGAGCTACTTGAACAACTCAATGACAGATTGATAAATCTTAATATTAAAAAACATAATAGGAATATTGCAATGTTATCTCATCAAAATCCATTAATGAAACCAGCAATAGAATCTCTTTAAATTAAGATCATTACTTGATTCTTTTGCAGGTTTCATTAATGGATTTTTTTGAGATAACATCGCAATATTCCTATTAGGTTTTTTAATATTAAGATTTATCAATTTGTCTGTGAGTTGTTCAAGTAGCTCATTATCACAAGGTTGAGCTTTTCCAAGTTTGAAATCATGAATTTTTATGGGAGGTTTTATCATTGAACTTAAGCCTGAAGAACTTGGTTGAGATATTAAATTGTAAGAAAATTTTTCTATTTGGTCTTCAATTCTAATTAATTGATTATTAATGGTCTGCAAATTCAAATTTGTATGATTATTTTGTTTTATAATAATTTGTTGTAACGGATTTGTATTGTCTCCCGTAATTTGAGAAAAAGGAGTGGTTTCCAAAATTTGGTTATTATTATTTATTTGTAAAGGACTAGAAGGAGGATGCATGGATCTTAAATTTTTTCCTTCTTTAGTAGTCCAATTTTTATAATGATCAGTTATGAACATCATATTTTTGTTATTACAAGGACTATAAGTCTCAAACCATTGTTTAAAATAGATAATAATCCAATTATCATATAAGAATTTGTAATACATTTCTTTGCACTCACTAATTTGAGTTTTTGTAAAGGTCTTAAAATACCAATCCCAAAAATTTTTATTTTTAGGTAAATAAAATTCTTCATTAATCATGTTTTATCAACATGAAATTCAGATTGAACTGTAGATATTTCAAACTCCATTTCTGTTGGAATTGGAGAAGAATTCTTCTTATAAATTCCATGTGGAATATTTAAATTAGAAGTACGAACTTCTTCAACCTCATAAGGTGATAATTTGTCAATTAAAATTCTTTCAGAAACAGATTTTCTAGAAGAAGTATTTCCTCTATCAGAATAATTTGTAATATTAAGCTTTATACTTCTAATACTTGAAAATCTTATTTCAACATCTCCATCTGGAGTTTTAACGATTTGATCTAGATCCCTATTTATTAAGGGTTGTTGGGGAATTGCACTTTGCAAATTCCATCTTTCTGGGAATTGAATCTCATTCCAATTGATTTATTTTCTAACTGCAACATTAGATCTTTTAAGATTTGTTTCAATTAAGGTAGTTTTACCGTTAGTACTTATAAGTCTTATATTAGGGGTTAAGGTATTCATAACCTTGTAATAAATATGATAAGCAATATTAATATGCTCATATCTTTGTTTAAAATAATAACCCATGGACTCTAGATCTAATGTCACGACATCTAGGTGATTATTATCAGATAAAGATAAGCATAAATTAGGAAAGCAGTCAAAATAGACTCGACCATTCGATAAGGTGGATTCAATGACACCCATAAGAGATTGCTGGAAATTCAAGCATCTAGCATCACGTAGGCATAATATAAAGCATGTATTTAAACCTTCTAAGGTTAAAGGTTTTAAAGCAACCTGAATAAGGCCAATATGTAAATATTTATATTTATCCATATGATGGGAAAGATCTTATTCTCTTAAGAGTTGGATAGTCTTATTACTATCATCAATGGGAATTGTATATTCAATAGTTTTTACTAAAACACTAGTTTTTAAATCAAAGGTTCCAATATTATCATTTTTTGTAGGCTCTACCTCAGGTAGATGCCAATTTCTGAGATGATTCTCTGTGTTAAAAAATTCTTCAACTTCAGAATTCTTAATAAAATTTTCTAGTTTATAGAATAATTTAGAAAACATCAATGATAAGTTGAAAGTACTCGCAAGTATTCGAAAAACATGATCAAGCCTATAGGGGAAAATAAGAAAGGAGATTAGAATACTTCTTTTACAAGAAGAGACTCCAACCAAGAGAAAAATAAAGAAACATTTGTAATTATAAAGCAAAGAGGTAAAAAATACCTAATTCCACCTATTATAATAAAATTGGCCAACACTTCATCCTCTACTTTTGTCTTCCATGATAGAGTTGGCACAACATCATCTCTTACATTTTCTTTCCATGAACAAATGAGGCAAAAATAGCTAACTCCCTTAGACAACATCAGATAAGCGGGATAACGCCTTGGCTCTATTCATTTTAGGAAAACATAAAAGATTACATAACACCATATCACTTCAAACTCGAGTAAAAGAAGAAATCTCAGCCTTATCACAATAGGTAAAACCAAGCAAGTAATCTAACAACCTTGCAACATAATAACAAGTGTAAGAGAAAGGGGGAAAATAGAAAGGTAAATCCCCTCCCTCCCCGAAAGGAAGAAAGTCTTCTTCTTCCCCTACATACATTATTGCGCCTTCACAAACACATGCGGAGCACACACTTACCCCCTATAGATCATCATGCCTCAGCTACCATTTCGTAGAGAATAAGAGAAGAAGGTGGAAGATGGATGGTGGAGGAAGCGGATGACTAAAGGAATAGATCTTTATTTACAAAAGAAAATTTGTACAAGTGGTAGAAAGAAAAGATTACAAAAGAAAAGAAAAGATTTACAAGAGAGAGAGCTTAAGGAAGAGCTTGCCGGAGAAAGGCTTGCCCTCCTATTACAAAGTGGTCTCTTTATATAGAGACTTGGGGTAGCATACAAACAAAAAAAAATAAAGAGAGAAAAGTAATATGCAAACAAAAGAGATAAAGGAAAAGTAATGTACAAATAAAAGAGATAATAAAGAAAAGAAAAGGAGGATAGGAATATCTATCTAAAAGAATCCTCTTTAAGAGTTGTTGGCAATAATGCATAAAGGTAGATGACTTTATGATCTTCTTGTCTTTGTGGAGAATCTTTTCATGGCTCCATAGCATTATCTAAATTGTGTTCTTCGATGGAGTCAAGGCTGTTGTCACTTTCATAGTCTTCATTAAAAAATTCTAGTGGATGAGAAATTTCATGTCATATATTAGACCATTGATCTTCTTGATATTCCAAAGGCATCTTGGAAAATATAATGCTATGGAAAGAAAAGATTACAAAAGAAAAGATTTACAAGAGAGAGAGAGCTTAAAGAAGAGCTTGCAGGAGAAAGGCTTGCCCTCTCATTACAAAGTGGTTCCTTTATATAGAGACTTGGGGTAGTATACAAACAAAAGAAATAAAGTAATGTACAAACAAAAGAGATAACAAAGAAAAGAAAAGGAGGATAGGAATATCTATCCAAAAGAATCCTCTTTAAGAGTTGTCGGCAATAATGCATAAAGGTAGATGACTTTATGCTTATCTTCATGTGTCATTATTCATAAAGTAGATGACTTTATGATCTTCTTGTCTTTGTGGAGAATCTTTTCATGCCTCCATAGCATTATCTAAATTGTGTTCTTCGATGGAGTCAAGGTTGTTGTCACTTTCATAGTCTTCATCAAAAAATTCTAGTGGATGAGTAATTTCATGTTCTCTATTAGACCATTGATCCTCTTGATATTCCAAGGCATCTAGCAAAAGATTCCTAGTGTTCTTTGTCATGAGAATTTTTCCTTTGTTTATTCTTGATCCAATCCCACAGATAAGAGTGTTGTCGTAATTACTGCACTGAATTATTGTCCTCTGAGTCTGGACTGTTGTGATAAAACTTTGGACACTTCTGTTGTAGTGTAGCTTTCTTTTTATTTCTAATAAACCAAAAGCTCTAGCTTCATTTATTGTCTCATTGCTGATAAGTCCTTTTTTCTATTCCTCAAGATCCAGGAGTGTTAATTCCTCATCATAGCCCCAATAGTTGTTCATGAGTGCTTGGTCCATATTACTTATTTTAGCTTTAGACAGTTGCAGTAAATGTATCGGAGGGTAATATTCTCCATCCTTCTCCCATTCTGGTGAAGCCGTTGTAATAGTAAGAACAATATTGGGTTCATCAATATATCTGACAAATCTTTTTGTCTCTTGCAAAATAATGGGAGAAAATTTTCTTAATTTCCAAACATCCTGGATATATAATTTTTTAATAAAGCCCCATTCAAAGAGTTTAATAAGTTTTTCTTGATCTTTGTCTTCGGGCTTATTTATGATCAGTTGAGGAACTGATGAAGTAATTCTTTTGACTATTTTATAGTTGTGTTTATCAAGGTAATAACTATTCCAAATATCAAAGAGCGTCTGTTTCCACTCTTGTTGAGCCATGGGTTCTATATTCTGAATCTTTTCAATAAGTTCAGGTGGTAATTTAGCTTCCCAAATCCATTCAGTATAAATAGTTCGCAAAATCTTAGAGGACATTTTACATGAAGTAACAATATCCTTCTTTTTTGAAGCCATAAAATTTTGCTTTTCCTTTGGAACTGTTGAAAAAGCATTTGAAACCATTTGCAAATGTTCCAAAAAGGAATTATATGATTGATTTTTAAAATCATTCAATAAGTTATCTAATAAGATTTTTTGGAAAAGGGATAACTTATTATATGTCTTGAAGCAATTTTTTGGATCACGAATGATCCCAATTTTGTTGTTTTTCCAAACAACATCGCTTTTTAGCGAAGCCATAGCCATCACCGGATTTGATGTGTCTTTACCCGTAGCCGGACACTCGGGACTAGCTTGGAATTCTTGAGGGTCCATGTCCTTGTGGTTTTTATAGTGTTTTCCCGCACTATTTACATCATTATTAACGACTCCACATAATTACATTGTTGTCTTTCTTGAAGAAAGAATATTATTTTTGAAATCATGATAGATTTCAATTTCTGGAGTTACCATTGGATTTTTTCCTTTAGATGAGGATGAAACTTCGGCAAGTTTCCGGTCCATTTCTTTGTCCAGATTTTTGATAAGAAAGTTAAATAAAGAGTCAGCCACATTATTGGAATCATAAAAAAATTGAGGAGATTTACCTCTTTTCATCAAATATCAAACTGTCTTTGACTTGGTCTATAAGACTTATCAAAGGTTGTGAAACAAAAGAGAACATTATTTATTTGCCATTTATTATGGTTTTGATGCCTTCATAATTAATTTTAATGGGTTGAATCATGTTTAGGAAGGGAGTTCCTAATATCATATATTGTGTCAAGTTTTTTATTAAAACCAAGTTTACTGGAATACATATTCCATTATTATTAATATAAGAGTTTAATAATTTATGTTCTACAAATATTGTACTACCATCGGTAGTGTTCAAGGATTGATCTGTTCTTTCAAAATATTTAATAGGAATTAATTTTTCCTTGATACAATTCATATCAGCACCTGAATCTATCAGAGCAATAGTTTACTATTAAAGTCTTTATTTATTATTAGTTTAATATTTATGACCCACTGTTTATAGGTAAGATTATTAATGATTTGTAAATAATCATTTGCTTCTTTATTATTTTCTTCTTGATGAATTTCATCACGTTCTTCTGTATTAGAAATAATATTTGTAGTGTTTTCTTGATTTGTAACTCTAAGTTTTAGAATTTTTATTTCTTCTTGAAGTTTAAAAATTTCTTCTTTTAAGTCCCCTTTATAGATTTCCTTTCCTTTTTTGGGTTCTTTCATTCTATTATAAACCTCTCATAAGGTATAGGGAACTATAGGTTCATAATTTATTTGAGATTTACTTGACTCATTTAAGGAATTTTCCAAATACTTTTCAATAGCCATCCTTCTAGATTGAGGATCTTAGATTTGATCTATAAGATCTAATATGAAAGACTGATTAGCAGTTAATACATTTAGGCTTAAACCATTTATATTCATAATAGCAGAATAATAGTCATGTGTTCCTGTACATGAACACTCTTCACTATTTTCTTCTGTATAAGAATCTGAAGGAGATGAGATGTCATCAATTTGAAGAGTATCCTCTTCATAAAGAAGGTCAATAGGTATAGGACGAGGTAATAAGTCCTAGTTGGAGCTGTTGGAGTAACTAATTTTGTCTTCCTTTTAAAATTAAGATCATTAATTGATTCTTTTGTAGGTTTCATTAATGGATTTTGATGAGATAACATCGCAATATTCCTATTAGGTTTTTTAATATTAAGATTTATCAATCTGTCAGTGAGTTGTTCAAGTAGCTCATTATCACAAGGTTGAGCTTTTCCAAGTTTGAAATCAGGAATTGTTATGGGAGGTTTTATCATTGGAGTCAATCCGGAAGAACTCGGTTGAGATATTGAATTGTAGGAAAATTTTCCTATTTGGTCTTCAATTCTAATTAATTGATTATTAATGGTCTACAAATTCTGATTTGTATGATTATTTTGTTTATAATAGTCTATTGTAAAGGATTTGTATTGTCTCCCGTAATTTGAGAAAAAGGAGTGGTTTCCAAAATTTGGTTATTATTATTTATTTGTAAAGGACTAGAAGGAGGATGTATGGATCTTAAATTCTTTCCTTCTTTAGTAGTCAAATTTTTATAATGATCAGTTATGACCATCATATTTTTGTTATCATAATTTGAGTTTTTGTAAAGGTCTTAAAATACAAATCCCTAAAATTTTTGATTTTAGGTAAATAAAATTCTTGATTAATCATGTTTCTATCAACATGGAATTCAGATTGAACTGTAGATATTTGAAACTTCATTTATGTTGGAGTAGGAGAAGAATTCTTCTTATAGATTCTATGTAGAATATTTAAATTAGAAGTACGGACTTATTCAATCTCATAAGGTGATAATTTGTCAATTGAAATTCTTTCAAAAACAAATTTTCTAGAAGTACTTCCTCTATTAGAATAATTTGTAATATTTAGCTTTGTACTTCTAATACCTGAAAATCTTATTTCAACATCTCTATCTGGAGTTTGAACAATTTGATCTAGATCTCTATTTATTAAGGGTTGTTGGGGAATTGCACTTTGCAAATTCCATCTTTCTAGGAATTGAATCTCATTCCAATTGATCAGTTTTGTAACTGCAACATCAGATCTTTTAAGATTTGTTTCAATTAAGGTAGTTTTACCTTTAGTACTTATAAGTCTTATATTAGGGGTTAAGGTATTCATAACCTTGTAATAAATTCGATAAGCAATATTAATATGCTCAGATCCTTGTTTAAAACCTTAATCCATGGATTCTAGATCTAATGTCACGGCATCTAGAAGATTATTATCAGATAAAGATAAGCATAAATTAGGAAAGTAGTCAAAATAGACTGGACCATTGGATAAGGTGGATTCAATGACACCCATAAGAGATTGCTGAAAATTCAAGCATCTGGCATCACGAAGGCATAATATAAAACATGTATTTAAACCTTCTAAGGTTAAGGGTTTTAAAGTAACCTTAATAAGGCCAATATGTAAATATTTATATTTGTCCATATGATGGGAAAGATCTTCTTCTCTTAAGAGTTGGATAGTCTTATTACTATCATCAATGGGAATTGTTTGTTCAGTAGTTTTTACTGGAACACTAGTTTTTAAATCAAAGGTTTCATATTATAAACCTTTTTAGGTTCTACCTTAGGTAGATGACAATTTCTGAAATGATTCAATATGTTGGAAAATTCTTCAACTTTAGAATTCTTAATAAATTTTTTTGGTTTATAGAATAATTTAGAAAACATTAATGATAAGTTAAAAGTGCTTGCAAGTATTCAGAAAACATGATCAAGCCTATAGGGAAATAAGAAAGGAGATTAGAATACTTCTTTTGTAAGAAGAGACTCTAACCAAGAGGAAAATAAAGAAACATTTGTAATTATAAAGCAAAGAGGTAAAAAACACCTAGTTCTACCTATTATAATAAAATTGGCCAGCACTTTATCTTCTACTTTTGTCTTCCATGATAGAGTTGGCACAACATCATCTCTAACATTTTCCTTCTATGAACAAATGAGGCAAAAATGACTAACTCCCTTATACAACATCAGAAAATAGGATAACACCTTGGCTCTATTCATTTTAGGAAAATATGAAAGATAACATAACACCTTATTGTAATCGGGAGGATAAGCCTCTTCCTCCTAAGCCTTTCCTTTGTAAGCCTTCCTCTTGTAAAGCTTTCTCTTCTCTTTCTCTTTTGTAATCCTTTCTTCCACCACTTGTACAAATTTTCTCATTGTGAATAAAAGTTTTGTTTTTCTTTTACTTCATCTCCACCTCCATCTTCACCCTAAATTCCCTTTTCTACTCTTCGGTCTGGGAATAGCTCCCCCAAAGTTCCTTGATTGATGTGATGATATTACTAAGGACTTGGCTTCAAAGGATAAGTTCTAGCCTTATTGAGATTCCATGACAAAAATCATGAGCATTCTACATAGGAGCCCTAAAATAGTACAAAGAGGTAAGCACGCCTCTATGTACTATGCTAATACCAATGTGTGTAGAATGGTCATGGTTTTTTGTCATGGAAATTAGTCAAGAAAACATTCTCCATTCAACTATGCTTTGAAGATACTTCAACTGGTATTGTAACATCTCATTCCCTGATAAGGTCTAATGTTAGGGGCTAAGCATAATATTCAAATTTTAGAGGAAGACATGCACGAATAAAGTGGTGATGTTTTGTTACATTGATTGGGCTTGATGAAATGCACATATCTAGCTCAAAAACATATAGAAGTTAATGGTTATGACCTCGAGAAACATACTATATAAGTAGGTCCTACTTGAAAAGTGTAAGATAACTAACCTATGTGTTTGCTAAAGCTTGTCTATACAACCTAAACGGTACCAAGAACGTGCAAATCCTAGTTCTGGGTAAAGAATTATAGTTGTTTGAAGTTTAAAAATAGGATTTCTATTTTAAAAGAAAAAAAATTTAAAGAGACTTTAGCAGATTGACACTAGCATGCCAAACATTGCAAGACATGGTGCAACATAGGCCGCTTCATGTGGCACACATGCGTTGCACATCAGCGCCTATAAAAGGGGGTCTCAGGTGTTTTTTAGACTCTAGATACATACCTCTGGCTTTCTCTAATCCTTTACTTGTCTCCCAAAGTTATTTTCCTTGTTGTGAGTTCAGAAAGAGATCTTAGCTAATTTGAAAGTGCTCTACGCAATGGGAGGGTCATTTTTATAAGATAAATACTTTAAAGAGTGGAAAGTTTCAAGGAAAAGGAAAAGTTCTAGGAAAAGTCCTAGGGAGAAGGGGAAAGGGAGAAGGGGAAATTCTAGGGGAGAAGTTCTAGGGGGAAGGAAACTCTGAAAAAAAGTAATAGGGAGTCCAGGAAGGATAACTTAGGAAAATGAAGTTCGACTTCTTGGGTGAGTGTAAAACAAAGAGCAAGATTTGGACAAGTTTTAGACAACTATCGACAAGAGTTACAATTAAAGCAAAGAGGTCGACATGAGTCGATGAAGCACTGACATGGGAGTGACATGTTGTGAATGGTGTCAATAGCAAGCTGGGGTCGAGCCAAGTTGATTAAGGAGAAAAGAAAGTGGCCTTAGAAGTACATGGTCTCATGGTTTTGATGCATACATATATAAGCCAAGTGTCAACATGAGTGTACGTTTTTTAAACTACATGATATTTTCTAAAGCATAGTTAGCTTATATATGTTTGAAATTATGTACAAGTGCATGTTTTAAAAGGATTCTGAACAGCTTGTGATTATTTTATGAGTTTTTCATTTATTTTGGGCATTCAAACTCTCAGCATTTTGGGTCTTTGGACTCTCTATGTTTAGACTTTTGGATTTGACGAGTAGTTCTTTGGTTGGCAAACCAAGAACTATCGGAGTTATGACTCCTAGATATTACCTATTGAGGCATATGACGTGTTTAAGAATTAGGATATCGTAGGAAGATCCTTTTCCTTTTAATCTTATTCCCCAACGAGCACGAATGTATGTTACTTCGATATCAATGATATTGTGAATGATTTATCATATTCTGTAAATGATCAATTGGATTATGTGAATAAATAATTTATCCGATTTGTGAATGATTTATCGAATTTTGGGAATGAATGATGTATCTAATATTGTAAATAATTTATTGGATTTTGTGAATGAAGTATTTGTCTGATTTATCTTATTCTATAATTTGTTAGCCATTGTATTTTTACATCGACTTTGACATATAGGTACATCTTTAGTTGAAAATATTTAAGCATTATATGTATAATGTTATTCTTGATAAAATAGTGTTAATTACTTGGCAGAACACGTATGGATCTTATTTTATTGAAGTAGCATTAAAGATATTATCCAACACGTATAAAGCAACCAAAATCTTCACAAAGTTGGCCCAATCCGAATAATAATAATTATTTTTTTTATTTTTTAATTTAGAAACTGCCCTATTTAGAAAGAAGATCTTTTCTAGTTGTTTGGTCCTCCCCTACCATTTGCAATTAGGGAGTGCACAATGAAGCATTGCGGTGCCAGATGATCATTAAAACTCTGGACATTACTAAGGATCTTGTTAATTAAAAACTTTATTATAATATTTTGACCCTTGGGTCGGTTTTTATTCTTACATATAAGGTATTTGTAAACCCAGGGTGTTAAAGATGTATTGATTGCTTTGTCTTTATTATGCAGCTCTAAGCTTTGTGTACCGCACCGTTGATGTTGAGCTATGTGTTGGCTCCAAAATTGTGCTATCAAATTCGAGGTCGAGTTTTCTCTCAATTAGGGAGAATGATGCAAGGTGAACATACCTCTGTGACTACTGCTTCACAAGAGGGTCATTGCTTTAACATACAAATATTTAGTAGTTCTAGTTTTATATAATTATTTCCTTTAGGACTTATATTTATGTTGGGTTCTACTCAATTGATAAGTTCATGTCGTGATGTTGTTACAATTCTACTTAATTATTTACAAATTATGTCATCAGGGCCTCTTCTTTTTCAAAGTGAAGTAGGGAGTTCTTCCCATATTTTTTTCTCCATTTTGGGTTCTTCCCAACTAAGAGTGCACGTATTGTGAGGAATACATTGTCTTTTTAGTTGCTGTTTTCTGGTATATGGGCTTCTACTTGGGGACTATCTTACCAAGTGTACCATAATGAAGGCACATAGCACTGGGCTTGAGGCTATGGATCTTGGTGACCATGCAAAAAGTAGTCCCTAGGCGTGAGATCACATGTCAGTACTCTTTTCTTAAATGAGAGCTTTGGGCCAAAAAGTATTTATTCTAATACCTACAAGCATAGTTTTTCCCAAAAACAACTCATTTTTAAAAAGGAAAGAAAAATAATTTTCCGACTACAAACTAGTCAGGCTAGACGAATCTCAAATGAAAATATTGTGTGTTCCTACCGGAACATGAGCAGCAAGACCTCCGGAGTAGCATTACTCTACCAAAAACAATTTTTAGATCTCAATCTCTCTCCTTCGTTGCATTGTAAAATAATTTCCTAATTTTTTGTGTAGCTCTCTTCTTTATATTCTCTTCTTCCTATATTAATAGTTACATTTGATTTATTAAATTAAACTAATTTTGACTAATTTTTAAAAAACTAAATCGAGCTATTAATATAAAGACAGAAAAAGTACTATTTTGAAGGTATTTCCCAAGTTTTAAAATTTACTGCATAAATTCATAATTAAGTATCTCTTATTTATAAAAAGCTAATAACATACCCTGCACCTTGGGATAGGGCTGAAATCGAGCCTGGCTAGGGGGGTTTGGGTAGCCTTCGGCAGGACTGAATAAGGCCGGCCATATGCATGCCAGACCGGGCATTGGGTCTCATTAACCATATACATTTGATCTTGGTAATCAGAAATTAAAAACAAATTTGCTGATCGGAGCAGCCTGTATTCCTCTAATGCTAGCCGATGTAGTTAGCATAAGAATTTAACATAATTGAATAATAAAATCATCTTAAAATCAATATGGATAAATCCAGAGAGCATTTTAGTAGAAATGAAATACACCCCAACTCATGTATAGATAACAGTCCTACCCAATTCTTAGAAGCTCACAAAGTTTTCCTTTTTAAGGGAGAATTTTCACATGAAATATTGTTAATATTGCACAAAGCAATTGCACGATTAACTCAGAGAAATTCTTGTTAATATTGAATGAACAACAATCTAAAGGAGCTGCTGATGTTATACAAGGGGAATTTGGCATACTTACCTTCTTCAGGGGGCAGCTTCTGAGCCCGAGATATGAAGCATATGGGAAGGAAAAGGAGAAGTAAATAAACAGAGAAAATATCCTTCTGGAATGGATAACGCATCCTCATCCTCCTTCAGTTCAAAACTGCAAATGCTGGCTGGGAAATGGTCTGGCCTTTTTGGCAGCTTTATATGTTACATTTTTTTATTTTCTTAATTTTTTGATAAAGGCTCAAGAAAAGGAAAAAAAGATTATATATAAGCTGGGAATTGACATATTTAACCACGCTTCCTACATCAACTTTTTACTATTTCCTCTTAGTTGCCAGGCCAAGAGTATCCAGGGCATCTTTCTTATCTGGTGGTGTTACTATTAGCCAGCCCTCATTTTGTTTTTAATCTTAAATGCTTGCCAACCGTAAGCTGATAGGGTGATATTTAGTACTCCTATATTACTAATTACTTCTGTAGAAGTAAAAAAGTGAAATAACCAACTGCCCAAGCAACTATTCCTCTGCAGGTGCTGTACGGTATGCTGGATCTGAAAGGAGAAGATGGCGTTCTGGCCAGTATTCATTCACATGCACCGGAATTAGACATCACATGCTATCCTAGACAACCTAGATAATAGATTTCCAAATATTAAAAAAAAAACTGTGGTTCATACCGAGAGAGAAATCTATAACTTTGGCCGACATTGGAGAGTGTTTCCCTTCTGTTTTTTTTATCAGTAAGCAGCAAATTCAATGTTAATTGATGTGCATTTTATTGTCCAGCTTGCCAAAGGAGACGAGACTCTTAATTGAGAGCATTTTCATTGATTGAATAAATACAACAACTACAAGGTGCCTAACGTACAATCATTTAGGCACCTTATTGTATTTCTTCCACTCATGCCAATCCAAAGGGGTGGGTGATCTTTCAATTATTTCCATTGGTTTATGCAAGGTGTATGTCATTCTTTGAATCCTTGGTTTCGGTAGTGTCCCGCAAAGATTTCTTTCCTTTATGAGAATCCAACGGGTAGGAGATAACTTTTTTTCAGCCCAGACAGTGAACTCTAAGGACTGAGGTATGCTCCCCACCCAAGCCTTTGAAGAGGACAGGAAATGGCACGCCTAGCTAGGCAGTGACCTACCTCGTTCGCTCCTCTACGGACATAAGAAAAATTAGCTGAGACAAAAGAAGGGGGTAGAATAGACCAACAATACTGGACCATGTGGGCCAGAACCGATTGGTCCATCCTCTGCTCCTGAAACTGCTAGATCACCCCAAAATAATCCCCCTCCAAGACAACGTGGGAGAAACCCAAGGTAGTAGAAAAATAAATAGCTCTAACCACTGCCAAAAAATTTGAGTCCAAACAAACATCAGTAGCCAGGCCCTTCCCTCTCATAGAGGCTGGCCAAGACAGACCCAATTGAATCTTGAATGCAAACTTGCACCCCCAAGAAACCCAAAGACCCATTGAAATTAACCTTAACAGACCCAAGAGGCGGGGGGCACCAAATATGGACATTATCTCACCCCGCCCCCAGAGGCAAAGACCGAGTACTCCAAAAGGTCATGATACGATATTCAGCCAATTTCTTGATCCAAACCCCAATTTTGACCAGAATACCACACCACCCAAGCAATTCATACAATTATGCACAAATCCATACAACTCCCTAAGCTCATACAAACCTCAATAATGTCCATTGGTGATCCCATCTATTCGAAATTAATTTTCCTTAACCAGTCATTAAAGCCCCAAACATTTGCCACCCTGGGACAATGCCAAATAGTATGAATTGCAATTTCAGTAGCTTGCGCACACCTAGCACAATTCACCTCCTTGAGAATACCCCTTCTGGCCAAATTTACTTTGACAGGGAGAATGTCTTTGCAAAGCTTGCAGGTAAACAATTTAATTTGAGCCGGAATTGGCAAACTCCAAATGCTATTCCAAAACCTCCTCAATTTTTCCCCGTCAAAACTTTCACCAAGAGCATGCCCGCCCTCCCATCTAGTCCTTTGCCGTTAGAAGATATGAGCTCTTAACAAATAAGTGGCCACACTTGCTCCCCACCCACAAAAGAGCATCCACAGGGAAAGAGGGACAAAGAAGAATGCCCAAAATTTTTACCACGAGGATGGAATAAGTCACAGACCAGATCTTCTCTCCACACCCCAGCAGTCTAGTCAAAGAGCTCCCTCACCCTCATATTCACGTCAATAGAAGCCAAGGGGGTGGAATGGGCTTCGCTCCAATCGAAGGGAGCCACCTATCCTACCATACTTTAATATTTTTTAAATTGCCCACCCGGGCATAAGCCTCGCACCAACACCTTTGTCTTGGCAATGATGCTTCTCCAAATTAGAGATGAGTTCTAGCATGTGGGGGGCTCAAGGAAATGACATTGACTAAAATATTTAGCTTTAAGAACATGGGAGTATAAAGAATGAGCGTTAGATAAAATCTTCCACCCTTGTAGAGTGGTCGGACCAGCGGAAGCTAGGTGAGTAAAGGGTGGCGCACCAATCAAAATTCAATCTTTACAAATTAATCTGCACAAATATGTACATAAACTCAAATCAATGAGCAATATATATCATCCATCATGAATCATGCATATAGGAAATCAAATTGAAAGCAATAGCGTACTTACCTTGGGCATTCCAACCCCTTGCATGCCATTGAAACGTTCAATTCACACAACCAAACACAAAGGAATCAAGTGGGGAGAGAGTAAATACCTTGTGTGTGTTGATCCTTCAAAGCCTTCACTCTTGGATTGATTTCTCAGCAAGGATTGCCCCAAAGCCTCTTCTTTGACGCCCCAACCAGCAAGGAGTACAACCTCCTTTGTTTGCCTCATCGAGGAGTGATGGAGAGGAGAGGAAAAGGGCGGCCAGCAAGCTTTTCCACCAAAAGCAAGGGCTGGCCGCACTTGAGAAAGAGAGAGATGGGCGGATTGGGAGAAGGGAGAGGAGGGGGACATCCCAATTAGGGCACTCCTCTCCCTCTTCTTTCCCTTTCATACCATTCCTTCTTCCCTACTTAGCTGGGCTTACACTTGGGCTTTGTTATAATGGGCTTTCTTTGCTAAGACTTCTAGCTTATATTAAGAAGGTCAGACACAACGGGAGCGGGCTCTATCTCTCAGGGCCCGCACAGGCCTGGACCCCCTGCACACGCCCAAGCCCGTGATAGGGAGGACCGCTCGCTAATCACGGGTCCTATTATCGACACATAATTCACGTGTTTGGTCCCAACAACATGTTAATGCACATCCTAGTCGCATGCCTAGTGTACATGTGTGACATAGGCAACCAAATTAGTGTAACGATGTCACATGTGGGTTCGGCGTGACCACCCCCACCACCCTTAGACCCCGTGCCCTGTACTAGCTCACCCAAATCATAATAACGTTGGACCAAACCAGGTCCAAACCCATAACATGGTCCAACAACCCCTTCTTAGCAAGGAGGGACCATCCCACCCACGGCCTTTGGTTGGCAAAGCTTATCCCAACTGAACCAATGTAATTTCTTCCTGTCACCACTTTCGCCCCCCCCCCCCCCCATCCCCCTCATCGGCGAAAAAACAAATGGGAGACTGAAGGTTGACCTTTGGCCTACGAGACCCTAAAAATCAGCTTCCTCCTCTCTACATCCCCAAGGAGGGTGCAAAGAATCTCGGTGCACATTAAGGGGCCGTTTGGGATGCGATTTCCACCACAGGAAAGCGATTAGTTTATGGTGAAAATCGCCTTTCTGACCAAAAACTGTTTGGAAGGATAGATTTAAGAAAAAATTAATTTTTTGATAGAAAGCCATTTCTGACCCGTGAAAGGTTATTTTTCCTTTCTACTAGAACTCTCCTAGGGAGGAGGGAGGAGGAGAGTTCTAGTAGAAATCGATTTTTGTAGAAGGCAGAAATTATAACATGCTAACTTGTGACAAAAATACCCCCCTCATCTCTTCGCCCCAATCTCCCCGTCACGATGTACACCGATGCCCTCAACATGTCTTCTAGCTCCATCTCAGGTCTAGCTCCCCATTCTACTTCCGCACGCACTTCTCTTCTGCCTTTGCTCCTCCTCTAGCATCGGCTGCAGAGGATGCCACCAACATGACATCTCTTGTGTTTCTCCTTCCTCGCCTTGGCCATTCCCCGTCTTCGCCCACTTCTTATGCATGAAGCATGCCGAGATGGCAACAACTATGGCGACAAAGAGCACGCTAGAGAGGATAGGGATCATAAAAAACCCACCACTTCTCTTCCGCCTTTGCTCCTCCTCTGGCATCGGCTGCAGAGGATGCCACCAACAAGACATCTCTTGTGTTTCTCCTTCCTCACCTTGGCCATTCCCCGTCTTCGCCCACTTCTTATGCATGAAGCATGCCGAGATGGCAACGACTGTGGCGACAAAGAGCACGCTAGAGAGGATAGGGATCATAAAAAACCCACCACTTCTCTTCCGCCTTTGCTCCTCCTCTGGCATCGGCTGTAGAGGATGCCACCAACATGACATCTCTTGTGTTTCTCCTTCCTCGCCTTGGCCATTCCCTGTCGTCGCCCACTTCTTATGCATTTAGCATGCCGAGATGGCAACGACTGTGGTGACAAAAAGCACGCTAGAGATGATAGGGATCATCAAAAACCCACTACCACCGTGATCATTTCTACCACCGCTGCATTTTTTTACCAGAAGGTAGTCTAGGCGGAGGTGAACCAGACAAGAGTTTCAAAATACGCATGATCCGATTCCACTCGACCCTCCACCTCCCACAAACCTGGCGCTGTCAACTTGGCAATGCTTGATCTTTGCTGCTCTTCCCCCAGCCGCCGCCGCTGCCGCTATTGTTCCAGAAGCTTTTGTTGCTGCTGTTGTTGCTCTTGCAGTTATTGTTGCTTCAACCATCGAATCGCCGGGCGATTGTAGAACCAATCAATAGAATGGTTGCGAGAAAACCCAATCATGGTAGACGATTAGGTGCTCCGGCAAGATTGAGCTCGAAGCAGAGCAGGTTCAAGCAATGAAATATTCAAAGTTAATCAAGAGCGGAAAATATTGGCAGATCAGGAATGGATTAAAATCAGATCGCAGAGTGAAGAGGGGGAGCAACAAGGTAGGGTTTGCTTCTTTCAGGTTTTGGGCTTCTTTTGGGACTGCGTCCTTGGGGCTGGCCACACCAAAGTTCATGGACTCCCTAAAGATTGACTCCCTAGTTCGCCTCCACCCAAGCTGCCTTTGTCACTACATTTTTTTTTGCCCAGAGGAGATGGAGAAAATGAAGGTTACGAATGTCATTTCATATATAACAGTCAGATTTATCAAACTGGGCTATCCAAACGTTTAAACTCTGTAGAAATGAATTTTTACAATTGCCTATCCAAACCTGATTGCTTTTGGCTTTTCTTTTCTAAAAGCGATTTGAGGAACAATTCATTTACTTTCTACTTGAAAGCAGTAGCCACACGGGCCCCAAAAAGAGGTGAGGAGAAAGTCGATCACCTTAACAACCCCCAAGTCAGTAGGACTAAAGTAGTAGGGATCCCATTGATCAAGATTTCATCATTGACCGACTCCACACATGCCATCACCATTCTGACCCACAACCCATCATACCTGATGTCACAGGCGCGAAGCTTTGTCTAGCGTCTGCACTCGTGATGGCCTAGCTACATCGCGCAACTATTAGCCACTCTCTTCCCTTCCCACTCGTATACGCAAGGGAAACACAAGCTGTAAAGTCCCTCACATTTTCAAATAAAAGAAAACAATTTTTGAAAAACGTAACAAAATTTTATTACAATTGCCAAGGATCAGCATGTACTAAAATAGTAATTACAACATACTTTGTATTATACAAAGATTGTCAAAATTAGGCATCACATGCCTTTGTACATTGGTCAATACAATAATTTACATAAGTACAAAAACAGTAGTACAAAACTGTAATTTAAGGAAATCCTTCGTCGACTCCTTCAGAATCGAGTGAAACACCTGCAGAGTCTGAGGGTAGGTGAGTAATTTCATACTCAGTAGGTCGAATTAAGTTCTAAGAATATGCTTCGTGCACATGCCATTTTTTTTTTTTGGAAATCATCCGGAAAACCTGAAAACACGATCACAGAATGTCGCGATACCAGACGACTTACACCCACGCCCATGGGGCGATGCGAAACAAAAGGAAGGGACTTACCCATGACATCCCAATCCTGTGCTCGCCAGATGCCAAATTTGGCGGTATCCAAAATCATAATAATTCTTAGCTCCAAAGAACCGAGAACTATCCAGACGGCACGATTGCCCAAAACTCGGAGAAATTTTTGAAAAGAGGAGATGATTTTGAAGTCAGAGCTTTTGTTTTCAGAAAACTTTTAGTAAAACTTTAGCGAGTCAAAATCTTGGCATACGATTAGAATTTAAAACTACCTACCGATAATACGTGCGAAATCTCCTCGTAGAGTAAAGAGAGTCCCGCCTTAATATATCAGCCTTCGAGCAAGAATTTCGGCAAAATAACCACTCCAACGCGTAGAATGCCCTTGATTAAGTAGGGTAGGGCTTTGGAACGGGTTAAAAAGGTTTAGGAATGGCCCAAAAATAGTAAAAAGATGAAAAGGGAAGATTAGGGAAGGGGCACATTTTTTGAGGTCTTAGAGGGGTCGTCTCGAGAAAATAACACTTCCGGTGCATAGAGCACCCTTGAATTAGTAGGAAACGGGTCTTGAAACGTGAAAATTGGACTTAATACGGGTCGGGAATGGTGAAAACAGAGAAAGGGGTTAAAAATCGGATGTGGGTGAAGAACTGGCCGGAAAAGGTATATATAGGGGAGGCGGAAGCATATTCCAGTGGGCGCCGCCGCCAGAACAGGTGGGCGCCCACCGGCGCCGCCAGAAAAACCGGCCGGCGCCCACTAGCGCCGGCGAACCCACGTTCGCGCGTGACGAATGCGCGTTCGTCACCTCGAACGCACAGTCATCGCGCGTTCGATGCGCGCGACGAGCGGGTTTGGTGTGCACCGCGTAGCACACGCAGCGCGTTGCACTGCGCCGTGCCGAGCCGGGCCGAAAAATACTTTATTTTATTATTTAAATTCTAATAATTCCAAAAATCGTAACTTCCTATCCCAAACTCCGATTTGCACATTCTTGGTACCGTTGAGTTCGTATTCATGAGCCCTACGATACTAGACCAATTAAGAACCATTTTACCTAAATTTCAAAATGGATCCCGCCGGTTGAACATGTTTCCCGAGGTCATAACTTTTGTTCCTGACCTCCAATCTTCGCGTTTTAAGACTTGTTACGCTCGTCTCCACGAGCTCTAACCAATACTTAAGAAAATTATAAATAACAAAATATATAAGAAAATCATGTTAGAAATTAGGGTTATTACAATCTACCCCACTTAAAGAAATTTCGTCCTCGAAATTTGAATTATTCACTAAATGAATAACTCAGGGTACTTCTTTTGCATTTCGTTCTCCAGCTCCCAAGTAGCTTCTTCCGAGGAATGATATTGCCATTGCACATTGACTAAGGGGATCCTTTTAGTCCTCAAGGTTTGTTCCTTGTGATCCAGAATTTTAAGTGGCTTTTCTTCGAATGATAAGTCGGGTTTGAGAGTAATTAAACTCTGATCAAGAACATGAGAGGAGTCTCGGACGTATTTCCTAAGCATAGACACGTGAAATACGTCGTGTACATTGCTTAGTTGTGGAGGCAAGGCTAATCTGTAAGCCACAGTTCCTACTTTGTCCAAAATTTCAAACGGTCCTACAAAGCGAGGACTTAGTTTGCCTTTAATTCCAAATCTCATGACTCCTCGGGTTGGCGAAACTTTTAGTAATACATGATCTCCCACGCTAAAGTTGATATCCTTCTGTCTTTGATCTGCATAGCTCTTTTGACGACTATGGGATGCCATTAGACGATGCTTCACAAGTTTCACCTTATCTGCACACTGTTGCAAAAGTTCAGACTTAATCAATCTTCGTTCTCCCACTTCATTCCAACACGTCGGTGATCGACAAGGTCGTCCGTATAATGCCTCATAAGGTGCCATACCTATGCTGCTATGGTAGCTATTGTTGTAGGCGAACTCGACCAATGGTAAATGTTCGTCCCAGTTACCCTTCCAATCCAAGGTGCAAGCGCGCAACATATCTTCCAAAGTTTGGATAGTTCTTTCTGATTGACCATCTGTCTACGGGTGGAAAGCAGTGCTGAACTTGAGAGTTGTACCTAATTCTTCTTGAAATCCTTGCCAAAACTTGGAGGTAAATCGACTATCCCGATCTGAGATGATCGTTGGCGGTATCCCATGCCGACTCACAATTTCCTTCACGTACAGTTTTGCCAAAGAACTTAAAGATTGCTTCTTGCTTAATGGAAGAAAGTGTGCACTCTTTGTGAGTTGATCCACGATCACCCAAATGGATTCATGGCCTTGTGAAGTTCTGGGTAGTGCCGAGACGAAATCCATAGTAATGTGTTCCCACTTCCACTCGGGGATTTCAATCGTTTGCAGGTACCCTGAAGGTTTTTGGTGTTCGGCTTTAACTTGCTGACAAGTTAAGCATCTCGAAATATATTCTCCTATATCCTTCTTCATTCCATTCCACCAAAAACTTCTCTTTAAATCTTGATACATCTTCGTTCCTCCTAGGTGGATGGTATATCAAGAACGATGTGCTTCATGTAATAGGTCTTCCCTTAGCTCCAGAATTTCGGGTATTACCAACCGTCCTTGAAATCGAATACCTCCATCAGAGCCTTGGGTAAAGTCAGGTCTTCCGAGCAAAGTTTGCATTAGTTCATCATTTTTTTGACCTTCAAGAATATGCTTGACTAGTATTGATTTTACTTTTAGGGTGGCAATGAAAGATTTCTTGTTTCCAGCTTGTAGCTCGGGTTGTAAACTTATTGTTTCTTCCAAGAATTTCCATTCCTTAACAAGTATGGAAGTTAACCCTCCGGATTTGCAACTTAAAGCATCAGCCACCACGTTGGCTTTTCCGGGATGATACTTGATGGAAAAGTCATAATCCTTAAGATATTCGATCCACCGTCTTTGCCTCATATTAAGATCACTTTGGGAAAAGATGTACTTCAAACTTTGGTGATCGGTGAAAACTTCAAACATCTCCCCATATAGATAATGTCTCCAAATTTTTAAAGCAAAAACCACCGCTGCTAACTCCAAATCATGAGCAGGGTAGTTACCTTTATGTTTCTTTAATTGTCGTGAAGTGTATGCTATCACTTTTCCATCTTGCATTAATACACATCCTAATCCTCTTTTAGAAGCATCGCTGTACACGACAAAACCCCCACTGCCAGTTGGCAACGCCAGAATGGGTGCAGTTGTTAATTTTTCCTTTGGTTCTTGGAAACTTCGTTCACAAGTTTCATCCCAAACAAATTTAACTCCTTTCCTTGTCAATTTTGTCAGGGGTAGGGCAATACTTGAAAATCCATGGATGAATCTTCGGTAATAACCCGCAAGGCCTAAGAAGCTCCGAATTTCCGTTACTGTTTTTGGCCTTTCCCATTTGATGACAGCTTCAATCTTGGTTGGGTCCACCGATACTCCGTTCTTTGAAACGACGTGTCCTAAGAACACCACTTGTTCCATCCAGAATTCGCACTTGCTAAAATTGGCGTATAGCTTATGATCCCTTAATGTTTGCAGAACAACTTGTAAATGCACTTGGTGATCTTCTAAACTACTAGAGTAGATGAGGATGTCATCGACGAACATGATTACAAACTTGTCTAAAAAGGGCCAAAAAATTCTATTCATGAGATCCATAAAAGCGGCCGGGGCATTTGTTAAACCAAATGGCATCACTAAAAACTCATAGTGGCCATACCGGGTACGAAAAGCTGTCTTAGAGATATCCTCATTTCGTATCCTTAGCTGATGATAACCTGACTGTAGATCTATTTTGGAGAAAACTTTAGCCGTCTGCAATTAATCGAATAAGTCATCTATACGAGGCAAGGGGTACTTGTTCTTTACAGTGATGGCATTGAGAAGTCGGTAGTCAATGCACAACCTTAACGACCCATCTTTCTTTCTCACAAATAAGACCGGTGCCCCCCAAGGTGAGACACTGGGTCATATGAATCCTTTCTCAAGCAATTCCTGCAATTGACTTTTTAACTCTTTTAACTCCGCAGGAGCCATGCGGTAAGGTGCTTTAGAGATAGGGCTTGCTCCTGGCATCAACTCGATAGTAAAATCTATCTCTCTTTTTGGTGGTAGACCAGAGAGATCATCAAGAAAAACATCAGAGAAATCTTGTACTACGTCAATGCTCTTTAAGTTAAACGTAGTAGTCTCATTAGTTTCCACACTAGCAAGATAAGCCCGACATCCTTTACTTAAAAGCTGACGAGCTTTGACTGCTGAGATGACACATGGTTTAGAATGATCCTTAAGCCCATAAAAAATGAGACTCCTTTTGCCTCGCTCAAAGATCACCTTCTTCTGTGTACAGTCCACTAATGCCCCGTTATTGGCTAACCAATTCATACCTAATATGACGTCAAAGTCGGTCATATTTAGGAGAATAAGGTCGGCCTCCCACTGGCATTTCTCTAAGGAAATAGGTACCCTTCGAAGAAATTTACGGGCTAGAAACGTTTTTCCCATTGGGGTGGACACTTCTAAGACCTATCCTAAATTTAAAATCGGATAGCCAAAACTTGAAGCAAAATCGAACGATATGAAAGAATTCGTCAACCCTGGATCTATCAAAATTTTTGCTAATTTATCCAAGACCAAAAGTGTACCTTGAATGACAGCGGACGACGCTTGAGCTTCCTCAGCAGTAATTGCGAAAACCCATCCTTGAGCTTTTGGTTTATGCTCCAATTTTGATTCTTCTTGCATTTTCCTCTTTGGGCAGTCTTTAATCTGATGGCCTTGTTCACCATAGAAAAAGCATTTTCTTTCGGTACGATAACACGATCCAAGAGGATGGATTTTACTACACTGTGGACATTTTTCTAGCTTCCTTTCTCCCCTTGGCTGTGAAGGTGATTCTGAGGGTTTTTGAAACTTGTGATTATTCTGATTGTTAAACGTACGTCTCCTTTTCCTCTCATCGGGTCAGAAACCATTATTTTATCCTCGGTCCTTACGTCCGACCACAAATTCCATATAATCTTGTTCTAGGATAGAGGCTAGTTCAACCGCTTTGGCAAAAGTCGTGGGTTGATGGCCAATAATTCTTCCTCTTAATCCATTATTTAGGCCCCTCACGAACTTCTGAGCCTTCTTTAATTTTGTCGTACAATAATCCGGAGCGAAACGTTGTAATTGTACGAATTTATTCTCGTATTGAGTCACCGTTAACCCTCCTTGTTGTAGATCTAGAAACTCCTTTTCCTTTCTTTCTTGGACGTGAGGAGGAAAATATTTATCGTATAGAACTTCTTTAAATTCCTCCCACTTAATATGATCACCAACAGTGAAGAAATTTCTTTCTGCTGTAGGCCACCAGAAAGTAGCTTCGCCAGTCATAGAGAAAGTGGCTAGTGGCACCTTACGATCATCGGGGATCTTCATTGCTTTAAAGATCCGTTCAACTTCAAAGGTCCACCTTTCAGTGGCCTCAAGGCAGTCTTCCCCTGTAAATGCTGGCGCAAGCTTCTTAAAACGCTCCAACAGATTATCCTTTTCACTGTGGATAAAATCTCCCGAACTAGACGAATGATTGGAATGATTCGATTGGAAACCTTGAGTCATTCTTTGCATTAATAAGTCCACGAAGTGCATCATAGGATCTGCCGTTGTCAAAGTGACTGGCGTAGTAACATCTGGTGGAGTTGGGCTACTTGCCGGTTGAGCATCGCTACTACTAACGTTCGTCATCTAAACATGGATTAGTAACATCAAGATCTTTAGAAAACAAACTTACTTCATAACAACCTTGAAGTGTCATTAGATCACTCAAAAGTTACGTTAGCTATTTACATAATAAAACTACTCTTAGTACACATCAAAATTGTTCCCACGGAACTATTTACTAGGAAGTAGTCAAGACTTTAGAGAGGAAAGGTTCTAGCTTTAGGGCATTCAAAGAAAAAGTGGGTAAAAGTCCACAAAACGTGCACCGCTCGGGCATTCCATGCCTTCCGGTTTCCTTCCCCTTGAGGAGACGCTGAACGCCTGGCTCTTCCACCCATTCGACCTCAGGTGGGGGCAGTTCATTCAGGTCAAAATCCATTTTATACTCAGGGTTATCCTCGTTAGAATTTTCACTTTCTTCCACTTCCAAGGAAGGATCTTCTTCAGACTCTTCTCCTGGAGTAGGCGAGTCCGGGATAACTATTATTTCGTTCATGTCACTATTTGTGGGTGAACCAGGGGTGTAAAAGATCCCAGAATCTTCTGAGTCTGAAATTTCGATGGGTGTCTTATCTTCATTGTACATACTCTTGCTACAACTTCCTTCCATTGGAAGCGGCAATTTGTGAGCAGTAGAATGATAAAGATTGCTTGACAGATATGTCTTATGCCTGAGCATCGACATCTGTTTTAGCTTCACATAAAAATTCATTAAGAAATTTCAAATAGGAAAACATACGATAAAATATAAATAATTGTATTGACTGATTTAATTACCTTTTAGTAGACAGTAGAACCTTGGCTCCGATACCAACTGTAAAGTCCATCACATTTTCAAATAAAAGAAAATAATTTTTGAAAAACGTAACAAAATTTTATTACAATTGCCAAGGATCAGCGTGTACTAAAACAGTAATTACAACATACTTTGTATTATACAAAGATTGTCAAAATTAGTCATCACATGCAATAATTTACATAAGTACAAAAACAGTAGTACAAAACAGTAATTTAAGGAAATCCTTCGTCGACTCCTTCAGAATCGAGTGAAACACCTGCAGAGTCTGAGGGTAGGTGAGTAATTTCATACTCAGTAGGTCGAATTAAGTTCTAAGAATATGCTTCGTGCACATGCCATTTTTTTTTTTGGAAATCATCCGAAAAACCTGAAAACACGATCACAGAATGTCGCGATACCAGACGACTTACACCTGCGCCCATGGGGCGACGCGAAACTAAAAGGAAGGGACTTACCCATGACATCCCAATCCTGTGTGCGCCAGATGCCAAATTTGGCGGTATCCAAAATCATAATAATTCTTAGCTCCAAAGAACCGAGAACTATCCAGATGGCACGATTGCCCAAAACTCGGAGAAATTTTTGAAAAGAGGAGATGATTTTGAAGTCAGAGCTTTTGTTTTCAGAAAACTTTTAGTAAAACTTTAGCGAGTCAAAATCTTGGCATACGATTAGAATTTAAAACTACCTACCTATAATACGTGCGAAATCTCCTCGTAGAGTAAAGAGAGTCCCGCCTTAATATATCAGCCTTCGAGTGAGAATTTCGGCAAAATAACCACTCCAACGCGTAGAATGCCCTTGATTAAGTAGGGTAGGGCTTTGGAACGGGTTAAAAAGGTTTAGGAATGGCCCAAAAATAGTAAAAAGATGAAATGGGAAGATTAGGGAAGGGGCACATTTTTTGAGGTCTTAGAGGGGTCGTCTCGAGAAAATAACACTTCCAGTGCGTAGAGCACCCTTAAATTAGTAGGAAACGGGTCTTGAAACGTGAAAATTGGACTTAATACGGGTCGGGAATGGTGAAAACAGAGAAAGGGGTTAAAAATCGGATGTGGGTGAAGAACTGGCCGGAAAAGGTATATATAGGGGAGGCGGAAGCATATTCCGGTGGGCGCCGCCGCTAGAACAGGTGGGCGCCCACCGGCGCCGCCAGAAAAACCGGCCGGCGCCCACTAGCGCCGGCGAACCCACGTTCGCGTGTGACAAATGCGCATTCGATGCGCGCATTCTATGCGCGCTGCAAGGCACATGCCGCGCTGCGCCGAGTCGCGCCACGCCGAAAAATACTTTATTTTATTATTTAAATTCTAAAAATTCCAAAAATTGTAACTTCCTATCCCAAACTCCGATTTGCGTGTTCTTGGTACCGTTGAGTTCGTATTCACGAGCCCTACGATACTAGACCAATTAAGAACCATTTTACCTAAATTTCAAAAGTGGGTCCTGCCGGTTGAACACGTTTCCCGAGGTCGTAACTTTTGTTCCCGACCTCCGATCTTCGTGTTTTAAGACTTGTTACGCTCGTCTCCACGAGCTCTAACCAATACTTAAGAAAATTATAAATAACAAAATATATAAGAAAATCGTGTTAGAAATTAGGGTTATTACACAAGCAAAACAACAACGCAGTCTAACCTAGTGCAAGGGTCTCCGCCCAAGCTATATTTTTGTCCGTTGAAATACAAAGTAGGGAGAGGGCAAGGGCTAATCCACCAGGCTGAGAGCTCTCCTCTCAACTCACTGGTTCGCTGTGTAGGAAGAAAATCATATTCCAATCAACCATGGCGGCCCTGCTCATCCCTTTATAAAGACTCAGCCTAAAGCTGGCCGTCCTAGTGCCACTAGCAGTACAAAACCCACCCAATACAAGAGTCCTCACCTTGTCCAACTCTCAGCCCATAGCCATTTTGCCCCTAGCATAGATTAGGAAACCTACAAGAGTCCATCCTCTGCTAGAAGTCCATCGCCATGCTGCCTCCAAGAGTCAGCCCACCCGAGGAAACCAGCCACTCTGATTCCCATCCACCCTAGGAGTGTGACTAGCTTACCTGTGTGAGTCATGTCCATCCTAGGACCTTGCTGCCCCAACTCCTACTCACGCCAGGAGTACAGCAATCCTACATAAGTGAATCCCGTCCACCTTAAGAGTCCTCCCCTAAGTCCAAGTAGCACCCAACTTCACTGAAAGAGTCCCGCCCACTCACGGACTCCTACTCAGCCTGCTTTGCAAGGCGAGTAACTCATCTGGAATACTTCCCGTGTTGCCCCAGCATCCGTCAGTGCCCAAGAGGCTGCCTAGGTTGTCCGTCGCCTAACAAAACTTGGTTGTTCGCTGCCAAGTATGGGTGTAGCCGCCCCTTTTCCGCATCCGTCAAGTTAAGGGGCTAACACCCAAGCTTCAGCATAAAAGCTCGAAGAAAGCCTCATTCCACCTTGTCATAAGCTTCTAGCTTCAAAATCATCTTCCTCATTTTACCCTGACATTTGTTCCACATCAAATGGAGAGACTCAAAAGCCACAATAATATTATTGTAATATGACAACCCACGATAAAAGCACTTTGGGTCTAAATGATGATGAGGGGTAGCACCATCTTCAGATGATTAGTGAGAACTTTAGCAATAATCTTATACACAACTTGACAAATCTAAATTGGCCAGAACTCCATGACCCTCTTGGCATGGCTCACCTTTGGGATTAGGACAAGAAAATAGTGATTAAGGTCAATAGGGACCGTTTACGACCTGAGGCAACCAAATACAACCTCAAACACACTTGAGGACCAACAGTTGCACAATATTTTTGAAAGAAAGCCACCGGTAAGCCGTCGGGCCAGGGGCCTTAACACCATCCATTTGTTTAAGCGTAGCTATCACCTCCTCTTAAGTGAAGTCAGTTAGAAGTTTCAAATTCATCTCTTCAGAGACCCTCAGGCTAATTTGTTCCAACACTTCTCCCATCTCCTGGGCAGATGAAAAGAGACACTAGAAGTAATCACAAAAGACTCCTCAGTAATCCATGCCTCGATCATCTGAAGAAAAAAATTCCTATCATAAGACACAGAGCTCAACTTTTATAAGATAAATAATACGGAGTTTCTTATCAGTCATAAAAAATTATTGTAAGCATTAACATTTGATGAAGAATGTGAGCAACCGAAGAACAAATTCTATGACCATACCATTTCTATAAAAACTAAAAACTTTCTGCAAACAACAAGAGAAAAATGGTGAATACGAATACCTAATTAATGATGCAAAGAATGCGTACAAAAAATCTTCAAAGCATTCTAGATTTATTGGACAAAAAATCTTAAAAGTGGCACTGGTCTTTCTGGGTTTGCCCTATATTCCTTCTAATAAATCCTCTACAAATATATTGCTAAATGCTACCTTTAAAATGAGATCAGGAGAAAAATGGCACTGAAGCTTTGTCATCGTAAACGTAGAGAAGAAGGCCGACATCTGTAGGAAATGCATGGGAGGAGAGACATTGTTCTGTTCTTGGTTTAATTGGGGTAATGAGATGAAAAAATATGTGGGGGTAAATGAGGTATAGAAGAAACAAGAAAATACCTAGAATTACCATATTGAGGGGTTTTACACAGTCCAAATAGACCAGTTCTTAATTCCATCTCAATAAATACCTGCAATTTATTTGATATCATAATTATTTTGAAATGAAAATGATATTGACCCATTAAATCTACCCAACAAATACACGCAATTAAGTTTTGATTGGATAGTATATATGGGTCCAAGTGACTTTTGTAGAGACTTATATATTCTATCTAACTAAAATCCAGTTAAGAGACAATCAAATTTCGTACTTGGGTGTTTTAAATGAACAAAAACAAGTGACATAAGTGAACTTTATTTGAGACCCACATATTTTATACAATTAAAACACAATTGTAAATTTTATGTGTAAATATCACTATATGAAAGAGGGCATCTTGTTCTTGATCACATGCTAAGTAGACTCTATAAGTTGAAAAATAGCCAGTGTAGATTACCTTATCTAAGATTGATTTCATGTATGGGCCCATCAG
The DNA here is from genome assembly GCA_035235625.1 of Saururus chinensis. Lineage (NCBI taxonomy): Eukaryota > Viridiplantae > Streptophyta > Magnoliopsida > Piperales > Saururaceae > Saururus > Saururus chinensis. Next base: position 36,558,427 of record CP141144.1, on the reverse strand, counting down.
GATATCCATATTTAAAACCTACACCTAAAAGCTCAAGTTACGAGGAAAGGGGATAAAAAGATATGGGAATGGATTGATGTTCTTACTTCATTGCTATTTTTATATACACAAGTTTCCACAGTTAGAAGATCTAGTGAATGACATTATTGGTAATTAGTAGCGTTTGGATAAAAAATATCCAAGCAGATAATAACATATTTACTGTTTATGATTGAGCAAATATATATGACTAATTAAGAGGCTGCTTGACAACCCCTTTGAAAGAGAAAAAGATTTCTCTCACGAGTACAAAACGTCACAAGAGAGATTATTTTTCTCCCCCAACCCTCGCGAGGAGAGTAAAGAGAGAAAACACGTTTTTCATTCATTTTCAAAGGGGTTATTAAAATGGTACTGAGTATTAATTCTTGATAATCACATTTTCCTCTTGAAGGCATGTGTAAGGATTTACCTTCTATGTGTAAACGCACAAACTTTCAAATGTACTCTTAACAAAATGACACGAGCTACAACGCCTCTAATACTGTTCTTGCATACACTGTCATAATTATTGTCAGAAGAGACCATTTAAGCGAATCAGTAATTAATTAGTTCATTTGAAGTCGATGAATTTGTAAATTTTTAATGTGGTTCATGCACGATCAGAAACGTGGAGAACCAACCTTCCAGTCCAAACGAACCCCTTGGTTTTTGCTAGTTTATCTTTTTTTCACTTCCTTCACCCCCTCTTCTCCCTACCGAACCATGGGTCGCCCTCGAGTTATTTTTATTTATTATTGAAGACGTTATAATATAATACAAATAAATAAGATTTCAATTTTTTAATGGCTCGAGTTATCAGAAAGCTTAGTTAATTTACTAAAATGTATGTTCTTTGGTTCAGTCATCCTAGCTTTTGTATCTGTTTCTCGCATCTCTTTGGATGTGGTTGGTGGTTTTCTAAATATGATAATTTTGTAGGTCACCTCTCCCACCCAAGTACCTGAAGCAGATGGGTAGAACTCGATGGGAGAGATAGTGGGTGTTTTCTGGTGTGACAAACATGCACCTTTCTCCCACAAGTGGCACTCATGATCGAGTTTATAGCCCTTCCCCCTAACGTTTGTTCTGGGAGCTCGGTCACCTTCGGGAGGCCTTGGAGACTATGGAGTTGCAATCGAGCTTTCTTTGGTTTGTGTATGTGAGATGATTGTCTGGTTCTTCCTATGTGTTGTGATTGATTTTGTTAGAATGAAAACTTAGTCAGCGCGCAGCTGTTACGTTCGTAGCAAGCTTTGATTGCATTACTTTTAAGTGTTCACTGATAAGTTGCCTATAAAAATAAGTCCGAAGGAACTAAATTGAATATGTTATTACTATTGAACTCGTGCTATAAATCTATTAATATAGATTCCATTGTTTTAGGCCCAAGGAAAAAGAAAGATAAACCTCAAGCTTTGTTATTCCCGAAGAACACTAAAATACATCATCCAACTTCAAAACACTGCAACACATCTTTAAACCCTGTCCTTTTTCAATTTTAATTCTTGCTAGGGAGCCCTTCTGTGTTAATACCTGGAGCAGAGGAGGCATTCGCAGAAAGAGAAGCAACAACAGCTTTTGCGATGGTGCCCAAGCCGCTCACATTGGTGCCAGACTCATTAGCAGAGTCCGCATCATTTATTTCATAGATGTAACTAGATCTGATGGTACAGAGGTTGCAGCCCTTTTCAATGATCTCAAAGCGAGTCAGGAACGAGATGTAGCCCAAGGTCAGAACTCCTCCTTCTATTGTCTTCACTTCCCTCAGGCGATGCTTGTCGTCCAAAGTCACAAGCATCTCTTTGAACCATGAAAATGGAGCTCCTGCAAGTTACAAACACAAAAAGATATTAGCATTTCCTTTCCATTACCAAAGCTATTTGATCAAATAAAATTTCTTTATCAAGAAAAAAAACCCTCCAAATGAGAGAGAAAGAAGAGATCTAGCTGTAGTACACACCAGGAAGGGTATAAATGTCGAAAGTAGTCCCAACAGATCCATCCCCTGTCACTTGGACGTCTTTGAAGAAGTTGGGAAGGTTCTTGATGAGTTCAGGCAGTTTAAGAGACCTGTAAAAGTTCCAGACAACTGATGCCGACAATTGGACATCAAATTCGTTAGTCTGCTTGCCCCTCATACTCTCCTCTTTTTTCTCTTCTTGCAGTTATGTTGTGCTCCTCTCTGCTTCTTGTGATTGTTTCATCTCTTGTTCCAGATACATATATATATATATATACGACTGGGGGTATGGGAACCCATAATCCACCCTTTCGTCAGGTAAGTAAAAGCTGTGTCTACTGAAAGGTCTCAAGGGCCGGCTCATGATAAGAGGTTGCTCGGACTTGGCCACGAGGCCTCTCCTTGTTAAATGGTAATCGTTTGAGTTAGGAACATGTCCAGCATCTAAAACTATTTCATAAAGAGAGTTGGCCTAATATGGTACCATGGCATGCCTATCAGGTTATCATATTTTTTATTAAATAAATTATTTTTAAAAAATTAATTAAAAATTATAAATAAATTATTTTTTGATTGGTAATAGACACCGCTACGTTCGTACCTTATCTATTGGTATCTAATATTTTATCTTTGGCCAGGCTAACCAGTGGGGTCTCTTCGTTGTCATGCCAATCAAGACACAGGAGAATGCACCTCTTGGATCCTTTGTTATCTGTTTAGTAACTTATTTTTACTTTTATATTTTTTGAAACTGGGCGTGAACCTGGCCAAAATTTGATCACTTGATGATGCACAAGATATTGAATATTGAAATAGACCAGCCGACAGTAATGACAGGGTCAATACTCAATGTTCTAAATTTGAGATGATGGGGACATTTTTTTGAGCCGCTTAAGTGAATTAAATGTTTATTTATTATAAACTTTATTTTGATAATGGGTTTGTAATAATAAAGTCTGAGCCAAGGCTTTATAGGCCGACGACGCATATAACTCAATGAGTTTTATGGCCGTTTGCTCATAGTGTGAAGCTTAGTCACGGAGGTGAGCCTAAGCCCAAATCTATATTAATTTTTTTATATTAATAATAATAAATATTTCCATGAGGTTAAGAATTACTTGTTAAAATATTACTTTATTATTCTAACACCATTGATTAGTAGGGTAAGTTATAATTATAATTCCCACACCATTGATAAGTGGGGTAGGGTACAATTATATTATATCGTGCGCGTGGAGTAGATCATCGTTCCTATACCATTAATGAGTGGGGTAGGTTACAATAATAGTCTACCATGCGCGTGGAGTAGACTTTTTACAATGCCCTCACACCTTTTAGCTTTTAGGGAGAAAGAATTTTTTATACTCTTTTTTATAATAAGTCGATATTGCACGTGAAATTCACACTTACAAAATTTACTTTATTATTCTCACACATTTGATAAATAAAGCTTATAAATAATATAAAAATAATAAAATAGAATGTTAACTTGTAAAGCAGAGTTTTAAATCTTTACATCATATTAGCTATACTAAAAAAAATATTTTATTAATGTATTCAACTTATAGTAACCATGGAAGGTCATATCAATATGCATGAGAGTATCGATGATCATAGATACGGGTACGCGCTGATGATATACTTGGTATACACCGAAACGGGTATAAACCTTTTTTATAAATATAAAAAAATATTATAACTAATAATATATCATTATAATACTTTTTTTAGAGCATAATAAAACTATATAATGCCGTATCAACCGATAAGTGAATTTTAAAATTAGTTCATTCATAACCATATACTATTATGCTCTTCATCACATATAAATTATTGGTCATTCTTTCTCATATTAAGTACTTTAAAATTAATTTATTTTAAAAATAAATAATATACTTAATATGAGTTTAAGTTATATGTTTAAATAAATATATATTTGTGGAGCACTATATATAAAACAAAAATTTATGTAAATTGTATAGACCTACCGGTATTGATCTCATATACCTTTAAAAATATTTTTTTTAAAATAACTAAGACTTAAACTATCAAAGAAGTTGGGCTTGAATTGTGTATTTATTTTTAAGAAAAAAATTTGAAATTTTTTTTTTAAAAAAATTAATTTTTATAATTTAAAAATAATTTTTTAAATAAAAAAATATTTTTTAAAATATAATATCGATACTTATTGGCCGTATTGTTACGGCTGGTACGTATTAATATTTCCTATAAGGGTATATCGCTCTCCATATCATACCGATATTAATCGATATGGGTATATATCAACCGATACGCACCTATATCGGCCGGTACAGCCTTCTATGATTTAGTAACTCGACCTTTCACATCAAAATTTCTCTTGAACAAGTTAAAAAACATACTGTATTGGTAAAGAGACTAGGAGAAAGCCGTTCTCCATCGTAGCAAATCTAAAATAAATAATAAACAACTAACCCATTTGTTTAAGTGCCCTTTTCTAAATATTTAGAGTCCAATGAACTACCCACTATAATGGCCCATTATAAATAAAACCTACAGAACGAAGTCTAAATATAGATAAAATAGTTAAACTAGAGCACTCCATCAATTATATACCAAAACAATAGCCAAATTTGTCACATCGAACAGCTTGGGCCTCGGGCTGCTTCTTGCCTTCTCTCAGGGCTGGAGTAAAAGCTTCATTGGGCCTGCACGGTGCACCATTCTCCCCGGGTAGGAGAAAAGTCGACTTCGAGTTTGTGTGAAGTTTTTTATAAGTTGACCCAAAGAGAAGATATTAAATCTGGTCCCTCAGGCCTCGTGTTTCAGTGCCCTTCATACCTTTATTTATAAAAATCTCCAAGACTTCCAATGCCATCTAAAACTGATCGAGAAAATGTATTAATCATTTGCAGAATTCCCCTGTAAGAAACAATGAAGCATGGCTTGTCATCGACGGGTGCAAGCTATGACTTGTCTGAGGAGTTTCTCATCCAAATACATGCAACAAAATATAGAGGACACGGCAATGGAACTAGTACATAGTTTAACTTTTGAACGCCCTCATAAAGCTTCATGGTGCCTTCAATTGAAACCGCACTTCTGCAAATTACTCCCACTAACACCTTTGTAACACTTCGGAATTTTCAAATTTTTAAAATTTGAACATTGGGCCGATAAGTAAGTATTGAGCATAATAATAATTTTTTTCAATTTGAAGTGTTTTGAGTTTTTTCGAAAGAGCTTTAAGATTGTTCGTAGGGATCAAAGAGATGAGTAGGAAAGGGGCACCGGAATCTAGCACCTCAAAGCCCATCTTCTCCTCCTCCTCTGGCCGAGCATAATTTAAGTGCGGCGTGGGTGAAATTTTCACATATGCTTGAAGAACTTTGCAAGCATGTTTTGGTAATTTGAAAACTATTTGCAACACTTGTCTCAAGCGTTGTAAACACTCAAACTTTTTGCAAAGTTTACAAGTAAATGTCGCAAATAGTGAGTCTATTAATGACATAAATAATAATAAAATTTTTTGATTAATTATTTCTTTAAAGCTAAGCATTTGCAACATTTGTTGCAAATAGGACACCTATTAGTGATGTTAATTTATTTATAAACGTTGCTAATATTTACTTTTTTTGATAAATATTATTATATAATGTTTAATATATAAATACAATATATATAGGGTAAAAAATTTAATTAATTTATTTAATCCCTTGTGGATTCACACTAACACGCGTGACCCTATCTCACACAAATGGGGTTGAAATCTAATAGCCAAACATAGTCAGGGCTTACACAAATGTGACTAAAAAAAATTAATTTAACTTTTTTGAAATCCAACAGTCCTAAGAGCCGGGGTGTGGAAACCTACATGCCCCTAAGTTATATTTGTCAGTAGATCAAAATCTGACACCCCATAGAGCTGGGGCTTACGCCAATATGCGTGAGCTCAGTCTCATAGAAAGAGGACTTAAGAAATTAATTTAAATTAAAAGTCACAAATATATTAATTTTTTCAAGTCATGTTTGTGTAAATTAATTACATATCATATATTTATATATTGTATAATAGATTCTATAATTTAAATAATATATTAAATATAAATTAATATTAAAAATGAGATATTTTTTACGCTTAATTAAATGTGTCCCAAATAATCTAGAATATTATTTTTTAAAAGAAAAGTATTTGCGATGCTTAATGTTAGACGTCGCAAATAATCCATTTTTTTAAGAAAAGTATTTTAAAATAATTATAAATTATAGGGAAAATTATTAAAATAATAAATAAAAAAATATTTACCAAAATATACTATTTCCCAAAGTGGTGTTCCTTTTTTCCACATAGGCACCAGCCAAGCAACTGGCTCCAGCGTGACTTTTTTTTAAAAAAATTTAAGTTAATTTTGTCATTTAGAAAGACGAAATTGGTTTCAAGATTATTTCGTCGTTCTAAAAGACGAAACCGTTTATAAGTTGACCTGGTTTCATCGTTCTGAACGATGAAATCAACTTAAGCTGATTTCGTCATTCTGAACAACGAAACTGCCGCACTTCACCCATTTCGGTCTTCGGTCTCGGAACTACACTCATTTCGTCGTTCTAAACGACGAAATTAGCTTAAGTTGATTTCGTCGTTTTGAACGATGAAATCATCGTCGTTATAGACGCAAATCCGCTCCGCCTCTAGTCGCGTTTCTAGTGCATTCGACCAGTTTGTTTTCACTCCGCCGCCTCTACCGACGATGTCCAGTCCGCTCCGCCGCCTCTACCAACGTCCGGCCCGCCGTCCAGCCCACCGTGGACATCCAGCCCACCGCCAGTCCTGTAGCCAGTCCCAACACCCGTCCCGCAGCCAATCCCGCCACTAGTCCCGCCGTTCTGCTCCGCCGCCTTTGTTGACGTCCGGCCCTGCCAATCCTGCCGCCGACATCCAACCCTCTGCTAGTCCCACCGCCGACATCCTTTCTCCTTCCCACAACATTCTCCGTTGGCCGCCATTGTACTTGAGCCCAATTCGCACCCAATCCGTGGTACCCTAATTCTCCATTTTGTTAAATAATTGGTTTAGAAATATCTTGATGTAAAGTCTGTACTTAAATTAAATATTTGCTACGTGTCTAGGTTTTGCATTTTGTCTCTTACAAAAGTACTGCTCCAGGTTGTTTCGGTGTTGGTCAGTAGCTTATGAACTCTCTATTAATTCAGTATTTTGGTGTAATGTGTGATTTGGATGATTTAGTTAAAAATGAGCATTTTTTGTTGAGGGGCTTTAGTGTTTTTTTTATGGCTAATATGGTTTGTGACATTGCATCTGTTATCGCATTAATTGTGTAATTTTATTGATTAGGAAATTTACTCATTAATATAAGGTCTTCATGATATGCTTATATACTTGGTAAATCTATTATTTTCTATGCGTATATATTTTAAAAATATATTGGTCATGGTAGATATTAGTATTAGTTTGCTTAATCTAATATTAATATAATTTATTGTTTATGAATTAATTGAATAGAAATGGTAGAAGAAATGGTTAGTTTTTTAATTAACTACGACAGACGCATAGAAGGATTATTAATTAAGAAACCGTCTACATTTGATGAATTTGAGATGCACATAGCAAGTAAGGTTGGGTTGGATCGAAGAAGATGGAAAATTACTATCAAATGTAATATTCCATCCTATGGATCGAGAATGATACTAATGTGCATAAATGATGATGTATCAATGGCTTTTATGTTTCACCACTCATGTGACAAAATTTCTTTTGAGTTATTTCTCGAAAAAGAGGCCCGAGTGACTAGTGAAAGGTGAAGTAGTTCACATAGGAGCTCTCACAGAAGCTCACACAGGAGCTCGAATAGAAATATGAACAATGAAAGTCATATGCAAATGCCGGTGGATGACGAAGAAGAAGGAAATTTATCTATGACAGTAGCTTTAAATGAACGTCATAGGTCGTCTGCCCCTATTTACGATGGAAGTGGACCTAATTGGAGGTAAGGTTGATTTAGTTGTGAATACATTTTAAATCTTATTATCCTTTAATAAAAATATGTTTAGCTAAATTTTGAGATTTTGTGTGTAATATGGAAGGTCCACGACGCATGCACACGAGTCATTTAGCGTTCAAATGTCTCAAGGTGGTGCATGGTATGAAACTCAAAGTTCGATGGGCCTTCATTACCCCTACACGTATGTTGGTCATACCGATGTTGGACCATCTAATCAAAGGTGAAATATATATTTATAAATGAATTTAACTTTTTTAGGCTTACAAAATTTAATACATATGCGATGTTTATATGTGGGGGGGATATGTCTACGGTGAAGATATTGATGAAAATGAGGATAATGAAGGTGAAGATAATATTGACGAAGTAAGTGGAGAAGATTCTGACATGAATGTAGAAGGGGTTAGAGGTGAAGAAAGTGCTCAACAGATGGTTGGGGGGGATGATGTGGTAGACAATGCTATTGCTGGGAATGATATGAATGTAGATGATGAAGAGCCGCCGTACTGTGAAGTGGAGCCACTTTATGCACACATCATAGATGAGGAGATAGATGCGGCAATTGATTCTACAATGGATATGGACCAACAAAATGAAGATGAGTTATATGTTGGCCGCATCTTTGAGAATAAAGAAGCATTTCTTACAGCCTTGTAGGAGTTTTCCATTCAAAATCATGTCGAATACAAGGTTGTACGAACAAATCCGTCAGAGTATACAGTGAAGTGCATTGATAGCACTTGCCCTTGGAGAGTGCATGGGTCAATCAAAAGGGGTGGTGGGTACTTTAAATTGAAGACGTACAAAGGTGACCACACATGTTAGAATGCCCAACTTAGCACAGATCATAGGCAATGCAGTGCCTCCTTTATTTCGAAGGTTATAATGCCCGCTATCCAAGTCGAATTAACTCTCACACCAGGGGATATTATTCAAAGAGTGAAGGAGAAGTATCATGTTGACATATCTTATAAGAAAGCATGGGCAGCAAGGAATATGGCGATCAAGGCTATTTATGGAGATTGGGTAGAATCATATAAACTGTTGCCAATGTACCTAAGGGCAGTACAAGAAGCAAATCCTGCCACCTACTACCGCTTAGAGGTTGATGAAGTACATCGTGTAGATGGTGCCATATGTAGGAGATTTAAGCGATTATTTTGGGCATTTGGGCCATCTATAGCAAGGTTTCGACATTGCATCCCTGTGATTGGTGTTGATGCCACTCACTTGTATGGCAGATACCCTGGTGCTCTTATAGATGCAACGGCTACAGATGGAAATAATGGGTTATTTCCTCTTGCATTCGGGCTTGTCGGGAAGGAAGATGGAGACAATTGGAAATGATTTCTAATGGAATTGAAGGATCATGTACTGATGGGCATGACGAACATCGTCATTATTTCAGATCGACATAAGGGGCTTTAGAAGGCCGTGCCTAAGGTTCTTCTAGAGCCAGATTACCACCATCGTTATTGCATCCATCACATAAAAGCAAATTTTAAGGAGTTCAAAAATGATACACTAACAGACTTGATTGGGGCAGCAATTTGTGCACTCACAGTAGAAAAGTTTGATGCTAAAATGGACTTGATTGGTCAAGAGAGTCCTAGGGCAAAACATCTCCTCTTAAGAGGAGAATTGCATCCTGCACAGTGGTCCCTTGCCCATGGTGGTTTTATGACATTTAGCATGACGACTACAAATATGGCTGAAAGTTTAAATAGCGTCTTGAAGGAGGCACGAGGTTTACCTATGCAGGCTTTAGTATCAGCTATCTTTTATCGGCTCATAAAATTTTTTGTTAAACAATCTTCTGCCGCCTCTGCCATGGCCACCCCATATACTCCCAGAGTGGAAGCTATATTGAGAGAGCAAACAAGAAAAATTGGGGAGTATATAGTTAATAGGATCAACAGGAGTTAGTACGAAGTGACATCAATTTGTGCCCGAAAGGCTATGGTAAATGCTACGATGCATACTTGTACACGCAACATCCCTCAGGTTTATGGTTATCCTTTCTCGCACCTTATCGCCGTGTGGGAAAAGCGGAGGGAGCCAATCCATGCATAACTGTTTTACACATCTTCTACTTATAAAAATGTGTACTCCGCATAATTTTATTCTCCTCGTGGTCGGGAGTATTGGGAGAGGGATATACCTTTTGTGTTATACCCACCAATAGCAACAAGGCAACCCGGTCACCCACGGTCTATTTGCATTAGGAATACTATGGACCGTAGAACAATGGAAAGAGATGGTAGAGGAGGATATAAATGTGGGAGGTGTAAACAAAGTGGGCATAATAGTAAATCATGTAGAAACCCTCCTGTTGATTGGTAAACATATAATCAACTTCTGTATTTATTCTATTTTTTTAGTTACGTATGCATGTATTCCTTTGGATTAATGATATGATCGAAATTTTTCGCAGATAATATGGATCATGCAGAGCCTTATTACGGGCCAGGACCGAGTGACACTTCCGTACTTATACAGCAAGAGTCACATAGGTCTGCTGCTATTTGGAGAGGAGAGGTATGATAAATTTTTTATAAAATTTGTTTCATTTTTTGGACGATATAGTATGCTATGTTATAATTTTAAAATTTATTATAGGACCCCGAGTGTAATGTAACGCCTGAGATTTTTCATCCCTTTTTCTTAAAACTCATAGAAATTTTTTCTTTTTTTATACGATAAATCAGAGTCAAAACGACAAAATCAAAACCTATATAAACAATTTATAATTTAAAACAGCATATGGTTAAACATCGTACTGCCAAATCAAATATCCTCAGGCGTTACCTGAAAACATACGTATGACTAAATTACCATGATCATGGATTTTTAAATACAAATAACTCCCAGGCGTCCCCGAGTACAAGTCCCATAAACAGTCTACTATCTAATCTAAATTAAAAGTCCAGAAGATATAAACACTTAAATCTCACCAAATACATCAGATCGTGGCACCAACCATACTCTCCTTGAGTCAAAAATACTTGAGTCGAGAGGGAAACAATCCACCGTAGAAACGAGCGTCCATCTCCAAGAGCTCACCAACACAACCTACAAAAGCCTCCCGAACAAGGGGGCTAAAAGAAGTAGGGTGAGTATTTTCATACTCAATAGGAAAATACCCAGTAGGGGAAATCCCAAACGGTGAACTCAATAAGTTCATAATTACATGCATCATGCAACCCAAACATGAAGCAGTCAACAAATAACAATCATATACATAGGCATAAAAACACTCATGGCACACCATCAAATCAAACTTACACAAACATCCATAATCAGGGTCTTACAACTTACTCGTACCATCAAAGGCATACTCATACAACTTATACGTACTTGTACCATCTTACTCGTACAATCTTACACTTACAGTCCTTATCAGAATCATATACTTACGATCGTGCTCAGAATCGTACACTTACAGTCTTACTCAGAAGCTTACACTTACATTCTTACTCATAATCATCATCTTACAATCGTACTCATACTCACACAACTTACACGTACTTGTACGACCTTAATCATACAACCATACGCTTACACATAAATGTATTCTTACATCTTCCTCAGGAGCTTACACTTACACTTACTCTGGATCTTACACGTACAACTTACTCAGAATCTGAAGCATACAACATACTTTCACTATTGTACACATACTACTAACAACTGAAGCTCATTACAATTAATAAGCTCCAACGTCGGAAAGGAAGGGAATGCTACAAGGGCGTCACCTTAACCTTCGGGGAGCAACTAGACGCCATGGACTTTTTCGAAGACAAGACACACATATGCTCATGGGGCACAGGATCAAACAGGTAAGAGTAGATCCATGATACTACTTACCTGAGCGCGCAAATACCCACTCTCTGGTCCATACAGTGCCAACTAAGGGCCATACAGTGCCAACTAAGGGTGGAAAACATATAGTGCCACTCTAGGGCAATAATCTTACAATGCCACTCTTGGGCAGAATATACAATGCCATCTAGGCAAAAATATACAGAACCCACGAAGGGCGGAAACTTACAGTGCTCTCAAAAGAGCATCAAAGGTCTGGGCTTAATACAGCACACAGACCAAGATCAAACAAACATCGCTCTCAATAGAGCATCAGACGTCTAGTGCTCTATACAGCACACAGACAACATCCCGTAGGATAACCACCATGGCAAGACACAAGAAGTGCTCAGCCGACTCATTATCGGCTAGCTCAAACAAGGAACTTAATCCGTCGAACCCTCAAGTCTCAAACTCACAGTGCTATTATTAGCTTTCTCATAATTCAAGTTTGAATTAAGTATATTATGCAGTACAATTATGCCAAATTGACTCACAGTCCTTGACTGATCAAACCAAAGCTGAGCCCGATCGAAACCCTAGTTCATCGGGGTAGCAGACTTCACTTACCCGTCCAAGTCACAATATGGCTCACTGTACACAGATCCTTACTTTATCATATATCCTCTATCATCCACCGTACGATCAGATATCTTACTTACATCATCAAACTAAGCTCCTCAAAGCAGATCCTCGTTACTCCCTTACTTACACCTCACTAATTACGCTTACTTTTTAATTTATAATTTGTACATTATGCACACTCTTACTATCTAACAAACCCCACATCAGGCTTCAAGCCTAAGTCTTCTTACTTACTGAACCCTTGACGTACGCTCCAAACCGATCCGCTCCATTCCTCGCCTGTCGCACTTACGTCTGCCGTCTCTTGTCACATGCTTACACATCCACATTCACATCCAACTTCGTACCAAACCCTTACCGCTCTTACCATCCATTGCCCATACCTCTGCCCACACAGTCCACATACGTAACTTACTCATGATCGCTAGTCATCACTAGCAAGTCCATAAAACGCATATGTAGCGTACTTACAAATTTGCTAGCCATCGCTAGCGCATACATATTCCACATCATACAGCTCATACATATTAATCATACTTAGCACACGTATTATACATGCATCAACGTACTTACAGTTCATATGCATGCCATATGCATCTAAACATATCATATAATCATGCTTATATGCACATCATAAAATTCCTAGCATGCTACTACTCATTCAAGCATGCTATCATGAATTTACGAGTTCAAAGCTCCCCTACCTCATAATCATGAAGTTTGATGGTGAGCACATGACGGTGGCAGTGTCAGTGGCGGAGTCGACGGTCAAAAGCTTTTCCTTGCCGAGAGAGCTGCTGTCCCAAGGGTTTAGAAAGCGCCGGAACTACACACGGCCAAAAGGGGTGTCAAAGTCAATGCGATAAAATTCGCGATCCACAGTGGCACACTAGGGGCGGCCGGGAGAAAGATCGTGCCAACGAGTGGCAGGTGCGACCGGAAGGCAAGGTGTACTCACTAAAATTCGACCGGTGGTTGAACAATACCCAGCTGGCCACAAAACGTCGAAATCGGCCATGGACAGCACCCAACGGCGTCGATTTCGACCGCATGGTGAGCCCCAACCAGTTCCACCACCCCCTTGGCCGCTCCGCCCTTACTGGGTTCCCCCGGCCAGTCCCTCATCTTCCCTATTTTTGACCGTATCTGGGTTCACTAGCGGCTGCCGGTAACCGAACGCCGGACTTGACCCACCAGACCTTTGTTTGGCTTCTCTTCGGCTGGGCAACGATGGTGGATGTTTCCACCCAGCCCGGTTTAGCCTTCATCCCATTTGTTCTGCTAGAACGAGATCTGTCGCCTGCCGGTTGATGTGCTCATCCACAGGAAACCGAGCCTTTGCTCCTCACTGTGCAATTTGTCCGGCGTGTCGCCATTGACTTTGGCCATCAACTTTGGCCGGAGATAGCTCCTCCTGGCCGCTAGGGCCACGATGGAGTTGGCCAGAGCCGCCAGTAACCCCTGCTCCTTCGTACCCCAGGGTTTTCCACCCGTTTTGGGCCATTGAGCGTCGTTGGATGACGAATGCCCTCTGACCACTTTAGTGTGGTGGGTCTTAGCCTAGAGATGGCTGGCCGCCCTAGTGCGGCACCGCCCCTCTCTTTCCGACATGAGCCATGTGTCCCCTCTGTCGGTTGTGTTTGACCGCACGATTCAGAAAGTCACCGTCTTACCCTCGCCGAACGCCGATTGGCCTCTAGTCGGCCTACCTCAGCACGGCAACGGCAAAGGCCGTCTTTGTTAGTCACCACTCTTGGGCATGGCCCTACCGCCCTTCTGAGTTTTGGTCCGACACCATCTAGCCCTCTCTTCCCTCCCTTTGGCCTCATGTGCGGGTTAGGGGGCCTAAATTTGTCATGTTAGGTGGCTGACTTGAGATGTTCATCTCAACCCCAATTCTTTTTCATTATAATGTTGAATTGGTCAGTTCATCTCAGCATAAGTATGAGTCCTTGTCATGTTGATTAGTTTGCATGCTTAAGTTTAAATCTGCCTATTATCTTGCCAATCATGAGAGTTAGTTGCATGCATGATAGGTTGTGATTAGTATCAAATCTTTGGACGCATTAAGTCATATGTTCATTCAGCATTATGTTAGTTCACAGCAATAGCCATGGCGGTAATCTTTTAGACCTTCATGGTCTCCATTTCTTTGGACGATGGATCCTTACAAATGCGCAAACAAAGTTTTTGAGCATCATAGAAGGCTCACCTACCTACGACCAGTGTGTTCATGAGCATAGCTGGTACCTGCATCTCTAGACCCATGGCTGATTCCTAGGGATGTTAGGATTTTCCTACTAATGTGCAGTACTCCTTGTGAACGGGAGTCAGTTTTTTAGATGACAATAAATTAGTTGTTTCTGAACAGTGCAAATATCAGTTGAGTCGTGTAAGTTTGCATTAGTTGCCAGTTTAGGAGTGTGGTTTATTTGGTAATCATTACTTTGTATATTACCTTTATGTGATACCTTATGTAGGATGTTTTCCATTGTGTTCACAGTTTATTTCTACTGTGATTAGCTTGGGTATATTTTCCGAAAATAATTTAAGCTAATAAAATCACATAAGTTTAGGAAGAACTGTTAAATTGTTGTATCACTTTATCAATTTAATTCATCATTATGAATGAAACAAATGAATAGGAGGTCTCTTTAAAATTTAATCTATATAATGATTTGTACATATTCTTAACAAAATTTGGTTTTAATTGATTAAAAGAATATAACTAGACCAAAAGTAGTCCAAATCATTCATCATTTAGCGCATGTGATACTTATAACGAACTTAGTAAATGAGTATATATTTATTTAAAATAATTAAATATATATTTGTAACAAACTTGCATGCTTTGTTCTAAAATTAGTTAAGTGAATAAAGTCACACAAGCTAAGGAAGAACGGTCAAATGGTGGACCACTTTGTCTATTTGATTTATTATTATGAACATAACAAATGATTAAGAGATCTCTTTAAACTATGTAAATGATTTGGGTGCATTCATAACGAGCTTCAATTTTAATTGTGTAAAAGAATATAACTTGTCTAAAACTAGTTCAATTTGTTTGATTTATTCTTATGAACTTAGTAAATGAGTATGTATTTATTTAGAACAATTAAATACACTTTTGTGACGAGCTTGCGTGTCTTTTTCTAAAACTCGTTAAATGAATGAAATCAAATAAGATAGGGAAGAACGGTCAAATTGTTGTCTCATTTTGTCCATTTGATTCATCATTATAAACGTAACAGGTAAATGAGAGATATCTTCAAACATTAAACTATGCAATGATTTGAGCACATTTTTAATGAGCTTTGATTTTAATCGAATAAAAGAATATAAATTCACCAAAACTAGTCCGATATGTTTGTAGTTTAGAGTGTTGATTCCTGCTTATGGACTTAGTAAATGAGTGTGTATT
Source organism: Saururus chinensis (assembly GCA_035235625.1). Taxonomy (NCBI): domain Eukaryota; kingdom Viridiplantae; phylum Streptophyta; class Magnoliopsida; order Piperales; family Saururaceae; genus Saururus; species Saururus chinensis. The sequence continues at coordinate 36,542,580 of CP141144.1, read as the reverse complement.
TATTTAAAATAATTAAATACACATTCATGACGACCTTTGGTGCTTTGTTATAAAACTAGTTAAGTGAATGAAATCACATAAGTTTAGGAAGAATGGTCAAATTTGTTCACCTTCTCCATTTGATTTGTCATTATGAATGTAGAAAATGAATTGTAGATCTCTTTAAACTTTAAACGATATGATTATTTGTGCACATTCTTAATAAAATTTAGTTTTAATAAATTTAAAGGATATTACTAAACTAAAAGTGGTCTAACGCATTCGTCATTTAGTGTGTATGAATCATTCTTACGAACTTTGCAATTTTGTATGTATTTATTTAAAACAATTAAATATCCATTCATGACGAACATAGGTGATTCGTTCTAAAACAAATTAAGTAAATGAAATATCGTAAGTTAAGGAAGAACTGTTAAATTGTTCAATTTGATCATTTGAGTCACCATTAAAAATGTAACAAATGATTGAGAGATCTCTTTAAACTTTTAACTATGTAATTATTTGTGTGCAATTTTAATGAGATTCGATTTTAATCGAATAAAAGAATATAATTTGACCAAAAGTAGTCCATTTGGTTTGTCGTGTAGTGCATTTGATTAATTCTTACGAACATATCAAATGAGTACTTATTTATTTTAAAGAATTAAATACACATTTGTGACAAGTTTAGGTGCTTTGTTCTAAAACTTGTTTAGTGAATGAAATTACATACATTAAGGAAGAACAGTTAAATTATGGAATCACTTTATCGATTTTATTTGTCATTACAAACATAACAAATGAATGAGAAATGTCTTTAAACTTTAAAGTATGTAATGATTTGTGTGCATTCTTAATGAGCTTCAATTTTAATAAAATAAAAGAATACAAATTTACCAAAACTAGTCTAATTTGTTAGTTGTTTAATGCATTTGATTAATTCAGAAGGACTTAACAAATGAGTATGCGATTATTTAAAACAATTAAAACATATTAGTGATGAGCTTTGGTGTTTTTTTTCTTTCTAAAATTAGTTAAGTGAATCAAATCACTTAAGTTAAGGAAGAGTTGTCAGATTATGGTATCACTTTGTACATTTGATTTATCATTACGAACGTGTTGTGCTCAATGCAGGCACAAGTGGTACCTTCAGCGATCACACAGAGACAGGGGAATGACAAAGGGAAGAGAACTAGAATAATCAATTTGCATAACGGAAACAAAAGAGAAGGGTCGACCCATATAGGGAGACGACCACTCCCCTAGGGAGTCATGACAAGCATGGCCCACTCTCCTAGGCAAGAATGCCAACTAGTGGGCCAGGCTATCCCGGGGCCACTAGCTAGTCCAATAACAATTTATCATCCAATTACATAATAAAATACTAAGCTAATACATAAGAAAATAGCCTAATGTCCTAGAAAAATAAGGAAATAAATAGTCTGATAATCATGCACAACACTCCACCACAGTTCTACTATTCGCCTTGTCCTCAAGGCGACCAAGCAAGATAATGAGTCATGAACTCATCCTCAGGCATCGAGGTGGCATCCTCAAGTGGCTGGCCCTACCAAGAAATCAAAACCTATGTAATGATGCAACCCGAAAGGCAGACCCGCTGCTTATTAATGATCGTGACCGGACCCTGATTTGCAGTAGAAATTGGTCCCATCAAAGGAGGTGGTGGAGCATCAGTAATGAGAGAAGAGTCCCCCACACAGTGATGAAGATGGGAGACGTGGAACACCGGATGGACCAAAGAACCTGGCGGAAAGGCAAGGCGATAAGCCAGGACCAATATGTTATGCCACAGCATAGGGACCATGAAAATGGGGGGTGAGCTTGGAGTGTTCTGGGTGAAACAAAGAAGTCTGACGCTGAGGAAGAACCGAAACATAAACCAAGTCACCCACCTCAAACTCCCAATCATTGTGATGACCATCATAGATCTACTTCATCCTGTTCTAAACGGAGGACAAATTCGCCTTGAGCTAGTGAAGAACCTCATCCCTCATCTAGAGCATGTAGTCCACCTCAACTATAGAGGAGTGATGAGGGACATAAGACAATACAGTCGATGGTGGTCGACCATATAACACCTCAAAAGGAGTGAAACCAGCACGAGTGTGATAGGCGGTATTATAGGGCCACTCTTCCCATGGAAGAAGCTGAAGCCTTCTGCGGGGCTGAGACATTGTGAAACAATGGAGATACTGCTCTAAACATTTGTTGACCACCTCGGTCTAGCCATTTGTCTAAGGATGGTAAGTGGTACTCATGTGTAGCGAAGTGCCCTGTAATGTGAAGAACTCCTACCAAAACTAAGATAGAAAAATCCGATCACGATCTATGACAATAGTGTGGGGCATGCCATGTAGCTTAGTGACCTCCCCGACAAAGAGCTTTGCCACTGCCTTGGCGATGAGGGGTGTCCTAGAGCACAAAAGTGAGCACACTTGGACAACCAATCTACCACCACCATAATCACCGACTTGCCATGCACCAAGGGCAAGGCCTCCATGAAATCCATCAAGACATCCTCCCAAACCTTATCAGGAACAAGTAGAGGCTGAAGCAACCCGGCAGGAGAGGTGGTAGCAGACTTAGCCCTCTGACAGACATCGTAAGTGGCCACATACTCCTGGACTGCACATCGAATACCATGCCACAAAAAACTCTGGATGATTGGCTTATAAGTACGAAAAGCTCCCTCATGCCCGGCTACTAGGGTGTCATGGAACTGAGAAAGAACTTCTATGCATATCATCCTTCCAATAGAGGAGGTCATCCTGCCACACAAAGAAAGGACGGGCCGGTGGGTCGGCCTAGATAGCCGTAATCAAGGCCTGTGTCTGGGAATCCTCCAAGTATGCCCGCCTTAGCTCATCAATGAAAGGGTAGGACAGCGATGAAATGGCTAGGCATGATCCCGGGGTAGAGCATCAAGATAGTGCATAGTCCGCCCCTTTCTTGTACACGACCTCATAGTCATAACCAAGTTGCTTACTAACCCACCACTGCTGAAAGGGAGTAGACACCCGCTGTTCCAGGAAGTACTTCATAGGTCGGTGGTCAGTGCGAATCAAGAACCGACGGCTAAGTAAATAGGATCGCCACTTGTCAACAGCAAGGACAATAGCTAACATCTCCTTTTCGTAAATGGACAAAGACAAAGATCAGCCTGCCAAAGCCTTACTGAAGTAGGCAATGGGGTGCACGTTCTATAATAGCACCACCCCAAGCCTTTCCACCAAGAAGGGCTGGCTGAAATCAGGTAAAATGAGCACAGGGGCCAATGCCATAGCCTGTTTCAACTCTTCAAATGCCGCCTGAGTCACTTCATTCCAGGCGAACTCCCCCTTCTTGAGAAGTGTGGTAAGAGGTTAAGCCATCTCTCCATACCTATTGATGAACCATCTATAATAGCCTATGAGGCCCAGGAATCCCCTCAGTGTGCAAACATTAGTGGGCTGCAGCCAAGAGAGCATGGCGGCAACCTTTGATGGGTTTGTGGCGACGCCATTGTGTGAGAATGTGTGCCTTGATAGGAGAAAAACTTCTCCCGCCTTGTACAACCATTCCACTGGATCATCGTCCCCACTGTAGCAGGGAAACTGTAGGTGGGACAAACAAGGCTCTTTGCATCCCTGTGGTCCTCTGCCAGGCCCGGGTACTCCTCCCAGTCATCCTCCACCTTTGGAAATAGGTTTATGGGGGGCGGCACCATTGGGGCATTTTCCAGAACACCTGGCTTGCCTCGCATATCCCATGCCTGATGCCTCCTGTCACCAGCGTGCTCAAGGGTGCCAAAGTGTAGGGGTGCTTGAGGAATGCGCATCTCCCTATTCGTTGTTGCCTGATGGCCTAGACCATGCGGTTCTATAGCCTGCGACGCTTCCCCCTTCTCCATGTTTGTGACAGGGGGTCTTGCAAGAAGTGGCAATGATGGCGCTAAAGGTCCTTCTTGGAGTTGCGCAACGTCCATGGTCAGGGACTTGAGCTTGGTCATGATGTGTGCCAGAGTAGGAGCATTGACAGTCTCCTGGTTCGATCGGAGACTGTCTGCTCAAGCATCGACCTCCTTCTCGGGCTGCGGTTCTAGGGCCGTGGCAAGTTGCTTGCCTCATACCATGGTCGGGAATCGTGATGGCTCTAATACCGATGTTGTGCCGATGTAGGGACAAGCGGTACCTTGAACGATCACACACAGAAAGGGGAGAGACAGAGGGAAGAGAACTGGAATAATCAATTTGCATAACTGAAACAAAATAGAAGGGTTGACACATATAGGGAGACGACCACTCCCCTAGGGAGTCATTCCAGGCACGGTCCACTCTCATAGGGAAGCACGCCAGTTAGTGGGCCAGGCTATCCCAGGGCCACTTGCTGGTCCAATAACAATTCATCATCTAATTACATAATAAAATACTAAGCTAATACATAAGAAAATGGCCTAATGCCCTAGAATAACAAGGAAATAAAAGAAATAAATAGTCTGATAATCATGCACAATAGAATGTTACAAATGATTGGAAGATCTCTTTAAATTTTCAAACTTTGTAATGATTTGTGTGCATTCTTAAGAGATTTGATTTAAATCAAATAAAAGAATATAACTTGAAAAAAACTAGTCCAATTTATTCATCATTTAGTGCAATTGATTCATTCTTACGAACTTAGCAAATGAGTACATATTTATTTAAAATAATTAAATACAGATTCGTGAAGAGCTTCACTGCTTTGTTCAAGAACTAGATAAGCGAATAAAATCACATAAGTGAAGAAAAAATGGTTAAATTATTGTCTCACTTAGTCCATCTAATTCATTATTACGTGCGTAGCAAATGATTAGGAGATCTCTTTAACCTTTAACTATGTAATGATTTGTGCGCATTCTTTACGAGCTTTGATTTTAATCGAATAAAAGAATATAATTTGACGAAAACTAGTCCGATATGTTCTTCATTTAGTGCATTTGATTCATTCTAATAAACAAAGTAACTGATTATATATTTATTCTAAAAAATTAAATATAATTCATGATGATCTTGGGTGCCTTATTCAAAAAGTAGTTAAGAGAATGAAATCACATAAGTTAAGGAATAATGGTCAAATTATAGTATCATTTTGTCCATTCGATTTGTCATTTTGAATATAAAAAATGAGTAAGAGATCTATTTAAATGTTAAACTATGTAATGATTTGTGCACATTCTTAACGAGCTTCGATTTTAATCGAATAAAAGATTATAACTTGACAAAAACTAGTCTGATTTGTCCATCATCTAGTTGTTTGATTTATTCTTACGAACTTAGCAAATGAGTACATATTTATTTAAAAAAATTAAATACACATTCTTGATGAGCTTGGGTGTTTTGTTTTAAAACTAGTTGAGCTAATGAAATCAAATAAGTTAAGGAAGAATGGTCAAATTGTGGTGTCACCTTGTCTATTTGATTTATCATTTAGAATGTGAAAAAATAAATAAAATGTCTCTTTAAACTTTAAGCGATATAACGATTTGTTCACATTCTTAATTAACTTTAGTTTTAATCAATTAAAAGGATATAACTAGACCATATGTGGTCCGATTTGTTTGTCATTTACTGCATGTGATTCAATGTTATGAACTTAGCAAATGAGTATGCATTTATGTAAATTAATTAAATAAAATAAAATCACATAAGTTAAGGAAGAACGGTCAAATTCTTGTATTACTTTGTCCATTTGATTCATAATTATGAATGTAACAAATGATTAGGAGATCTCTTTAAACTTAGAATTATGTAATGATTTATGTGCATTCTTAATGATCTTCAATTTTAATCAAATAAAATATTATAACTTGACAAAAGTGAGTTTGATTTGTTCATTGTTTAGTATATTTATTCATTCTTACAAATTTAGCAAATGAGAATGTATTTATTTAAAATAATTAAATACATATTCATGACAAGCTTGATGCTTTGTTCTAAAACTAGTAAAGCAAATAAAATTACTTTAGTTAAGGAAGAGCGGTAAAATTGTGGTAACACTATTTCTATTTGATTCGTCTTTACAAACTTGTGGTAACACTAAAAAAGGGAGAAGACAAGTTACTCAATAATTCATTCACTCATCAATTAGGCCATAGCCCTTGCACATAACTAGAGAATCTTAATGGGCTCACTAACATAAGCGTAAAAGCCCACTAAATATAATTAAATAGAAATAAAAATAAACTCCCTAACAATTAATAAATGACTAATAACCCTATGCAGCCCTAAGGCTTATACCCACTTATTAACAATAACATAATTAAAGCCTATTCCACTATCATGTGGGCACCGATGATAGGCTCTTAAGATATTCAATACATTCTACCATGTTTTGCTCACGCATCACCTCATCCTCAAGGTGACTAAAAACTCATAGCATCGGCCACCATAGCAAAAGTGAGGAATAACCAGTCCGGAACTTGAAACAAAAGAAGAAATCTCAAATGCTCTCAAGGAATGATCCGAGGAGGTACAAGGTGTAAGGGTCCACTTGGTAGCTCCAGGCTGGTAGCTGTGCTGACCCCAATAGTAAATGAATTCCCTAAGATGCATAAGAAACCTATAAGATGCACACTCAGCCCTTACAAGTACGAGGGTTTCCAACTTTCCCTAAAGCTCACGATGGCTAGTAAAGGCTTGTAGAAGGCATGCACGGGTTTAAGAAGTAACCATAACCCATAAACATGGGTGGAGCCAAGTTTGGATGTATTCGAACCCTGTTGGCATAAGAGACATGTATATGGCCGACTACCTATCTTGGACCCACTTCCTACCAATGGGCTGGGTGATTGGTTATCATCATCCAGAGTGCTTGGGGAGATTCAGGGCAAGGAGGAGCCAATGGTCCACTGGTAAATCTATGGAGAAAATCTTGCAAATAAAAATTTCATGAGAAATTTGGAGGTGGGACGAGTACATATGGCCATGGCGGAAATAGGGAAGGTGCTCAATCTAGAGGGCATCGATGCTGGTGAGTATTTTTTGTGTGAGAGGGTGGTGGAGGCTGTCGAGTGCAAAAGAGAGGATTGATTCTTCTATAACTAAAAAAGGAGCCTTTTTTGTGGTATTGTCATTGCAGGGGAAGGTGAGAGAGCCCTCGGGCGATGAGAGGAATGTCCCATTTTTATGGTTTCTATTTTGTAGGTCAGAGACCGAAGATCAGAATGGGCGAAATGGAAGATTCCACTGTCAATTCCTACCTCAACAAAGAGTACGCAAAGTCCTCTCACAGGTGGTATACGGTCGTCTCTAGGTGCCACTGCAAGTCAGCTAAGCCAGTCTCGCTAGATCACGAGAGAATTGGGCTTCTAGGGCTTCCTCCTGCAAGTCGAACGTCTTCCGATTGGTGGAGCAGCAAGCAGATCAGCGCCATCGCCACGTGGTGAAGGCACATAGGGTGGCCTCGGATGAAGCCTCCTTTGGTAACATTGTGCTACCTCTGCACTCGGACATTCAAAGCGACGGGGAGGAAAACATACCTGCCAAGTAATGTCGAGGGTGATGTGGTGGTTAAGGGAAGAACTCAATCTTTTAAAACGTGTTGTAGAATATGGGTGTGATAGAAGCCATTGTGGACGACTAGCTTGGCCATGAACCAGGAAGCTTTGAGGTCGATGGTTGATCAGAGACATGGGATGGGCAGAGGAGAGCTTCATTCGGACGGCTGAGTAGGATCTAAATGTGCTTCGGTACCCTTGAGTTCAATTTTGGACCCATTGGATGTCAATAAGGAATTAAACTAAATGACAGAAATACTTCTTGAGTGGACCCACTCATGTTTCATGTAAATGGAAGCGTGGGACAATTTGAGAATGGAGCCTCCTGAGAGGATAATTACTTAAAATAAATAAAAGGGTAGTGAGATGACCTAATGACCTAAGGGAGAGTACCATAACCTAGGTGGTAGAATTACCCTAATTCCCTTAAGGGCAGAATTTTCCGTTTATGCCAAAACTAATAGCCTAACTACCAAGCATTAGGGTATGCTCTAGTGATGTTAAATGGCTTCAAAAGGAACGGGTGTAACTAGAAAGTAACATGAAGATCTTGGTAGGTCATAGTGTCACCAGAAATAAGGGGAAGAACCCTAATTCTCAGGGTTTAGGCAGTAAATTACATGGGTCTGCAACCGAGTACATCGATCAACTAGAGTATTATATACGTAATTCGCCATGGTAGGATATTTAGGCCTTCGTGGCCTCAGCACCTTTGGAACAATGGATCCCTGCAAATGTGCAAACTAAGTTATTGAGCATCATGGAAGGCTCATTTACCTCCAGCCAGTGTATCCATAAGCACAGCTGGTACCTACATCTCTAGGCCCATTATTGATCCAAGTGGATCCCTAGAGATGCTAGGATTTCTAATAATAGCCATGGTGATAATCTTTCAGACCTTTGTGGTCTCAGCTCTTTTGGGACAATAGATCCCTGCAAATTCACAAACCAGATTTTTGAGCATCATGGAAGGTTCATCTGCCTCCATCCATTGTGTCCATGAGCATCGCTAGTACCTACATCTCTAGGCCCATGGCTGTGGATCTCTACAGATGTTAAGATTTTTTATAATAGCCATGGCGGTAATCTTTTAGACCTTCATGGTCTCCGCTCTTTTGGGACGATGGATCCCTGCACATGTACAAACCAGGTTTTTGAGCATCATGGAAGGTTCATCTACCTTCGGCCAGTGTGTCCATGAGCACAACTGGTACGTACATCTCTTGGCCCATGGCTGATCCAAGTAAATCTCTAGAGATGCTAGGATTTATGTTAGCATACAATTACTCCTTTGCGCGGGAGTTGGTATTTTCAGGTAACAATTAGTGCATTGTTTCCTGAACGATGTCCATTGTTTTGTGCATTGTGTTTGGTCCTATGTCTGGAGATTTCTCGATGGGCGAGTTCTCTCTGAGTGAATACAGATTTGTTAGTATTTATTATCGAGCAATGGTTCGAGAGATAATTAATAACATTGTTTGATATTGCTTGTTAATTAGACAAGTGGAATGATTAATGGATTTGCATAAAATGTAGGTTTCTTTAAAATACTTAAGCATTGCATGGCTGATGCTATGCTTCTTAGTATAATGTAATTTTTAGGCAGAACTTCTTCTAGATCCGATCTCGTTGGAAACATTGGAGATGTCTAATGAGTACGTAGGCAAGTAACATCAGGTGATGTTGGCCCGATCCGAAAAACATTAATAAAATCTTTTGTCTATATGGAGGCTCTTCTCTTGAAGCCGGAGAGATTCCATTGTTGTTGTTATGGTTGTTTGTTTTGGTTAGTTGTAGATTCTCCAGGCGACGACAAGTAAGATCGAAACAAGTGAGCACAAGAAGTTTCTGTGTTTTTGCAACTCCGGTACGTAAGTGTTTCATTTGCGTGAGAGTCAACTTAGTTATTTATTTTCAGACGGTTGATGAACTTGTACTTAGATGGATGAGTTGTTCTTATTGAATTTTGAGATGTGTAATAATATCATATAATTTGATATTCGTATTTTTCAACCCCAGTTATCATGACCTAGATATTTAATCGAATGGTTTATTTTGCTTTAAAAAAATTCGTGACTACCATTCATACGATTTTAGAAAGCCTTTAAAAATCTAGGTTGTGACAACTTCATTCGCTGATGAGCTTTGTGTCCAATTCAAGCCCAATGAATTCCAAGATTTCGATGAGATGCATCATTTTCCTTGTACGTTGATGTGTGAAGTCATGCATCATGCACGAATTGAGGAAGAGAAGCTGGCCCAACAACGACAAGGAGGCTGACTGAGCTCTTCTCTTCAGCCACTAACCTGCCCAATGACTTCCCTACCGCAGCAACCAACCTTCCCATTAGCCACCTAGCCAGCCATCCGTCCCTGCTGGTCCTTTTATATGCTACCTCACTCCGGCCTAGATGGAAGAGTGGTGATCAAAGGGCTTGTTCTTCAATTGCAATGAGAAGTTTGTACCAGGCCATCAATTTTCTGTCCGAGGTAGCCTACTAGTTGGGGAGGCCGACGAGGAGGATTATCTTCCAACCCCAGATGCACCGCCCCCTTATGACAGCGCATTTCCTGTGGCTTCAGTGCATGCTTTTTCAGGGGCCTTAACTCCTCGCACCATTTGCATCCAAGGCTACCTCAAGTAGAAGCAATTGGCCATCCTTATCAACAATGGCTCCACACATAACTTCATCAATGATAAGGTGGCACAATGGTTGCGGTGTTTCCTGTCGGACTCAAAAGTTTTTTGACATCTTGATCGGAGATGGAAAACACCTTCGAAGTAATGGGGTGTGTGCATAGGCTTCATTTTCCATCCAGGGCCATACCGTCTCCACCGATCTATTCTTGCTACCCACAAAAGGGGCAGAAGTGGTGTTGGGAGTCCAGTGGCTTTAGGACCTGACATCATATGGAACTTCTGTGATGTAATCATGGACTTTGAGGTGCACGGGCAGTGGGTGGACATCCAAGGTTCTTAGTCGGGCACTTTGTAGTCTGCCCACTCCGTATGTTCCCTCTTTACGTTTGCACCTCAGGAAATCTTCCTTCAGCAGTGTGCCGCTATGGATGTGCGCCAAGTCAGTCTTTTGGAGGATCTACTTGCTCTCTTGGTGGAGCATGAGAATGTCTTCACTGAGCCTGAGAGGCAACCTCTGCTGCAATCCCATGATCACAACATTCCTATCATCCATGGTGCATCACCTGCTGATGTGCCAAACCCGCTGATGTGCCAAATGCAGCACAATCGGTACCTTGGAGTTTGACGGAGGAAAGGGGAAAAAATAGGAAGAAAGGGAAGAAGAAGTGTCTATTCAATTGCCTAAAACAAACCAAGGGAGGGGACGACCCTCTTATGGGGAGCCACGCCCTCCTACATTGGGAAACATGCCGCTAGTGGGCCCAGCTATCCTGTGGTTCACTAGCATTCCTAACACAGTTTAATAATCCAATACATATGTAAATACTAATAAAATAGAAATGGAAATAGCCTAATGTACTAAAATAAAGGTCAATGAAGAGTTGGGATGAATGTGCACAAGACTCCACTATGCTTCCGCTATTCACCTTGTCCTCAAGGTGACCAACCAAGATAGCAAGCCATAAAGTCATCCTTGGGCATCCATGTCACCCTCAAGTGGCTGGCCCTGCCAAGAAATCAGAACCTCAGTAATGATGTGACTGGAGCAATGGACACATCGCTTATCAAGCACCAAAGCGGGAACGAGGTCGTAAGACTGAACTGGGCCCGACCCATCAAGGGAGGTGCTTGACCATCAATGGCCAAGACGCGTCACCTACGCATCGGCGCAACCTGGAAACATGAAAGACAGGGTGAACTAAGGAGTTAGGCAATAGAGGAAGATGGTAAGCCACAAGGCCAATGCACTTCTCCACAACATAGGGGCCATGGAAACGTTGGGCAAGCTTAGTATGCTCAGACTGAAACAAGGAAGTCTGGCGCTGAGGAAGAACAGAGACATAAACCAAGTCACCCACCGCGAACTCCCTATCAGTGTGATGACCATCATAAAGCTGCTTCATCCAGTTCTGAGCAGAGGAAAAGTTCTCCTTGAACTCCTGGACGGCCTACTGAAGACCCTGCCACAGAAAACTTTGGCCGACCCGCTTATAAGTGAGGAAAGCCCCTTCATGACTAGCAACTGGAGTGTCATGGAAATGGGAGATAACCTGCCTACGAAGATCATCAACATCTGGAACCCAAAGGCAGTCCTTCCAAAAAAGTAGATCATCCTGCTAAACAAAGAAGGGACGAGCAGCTGGGTCAGCCAGAAGAGAAGTAATAAGAGTCTATGTCTGTGAATCATCCCGATAGGTCTGCCTCAACTCATCAATGAAGGGGCAGTACAAATTAGAAAGGGTCAAGCACGATCCCAAGGTAGAGCTGTGAGACAGTGCGTCGACCACGGTGTTTTTTGACCCTTTCTTGTACACAACTTCATAATCATAACCAAGTAGCTTACTAACCTACCGTTCCTAAGATGGAGTGGACACCCGCTACTCGAGAAAGTAGTTTAGAGGCTAGTGGTTGGTGTGAAATAAGAACCTGTGGCCAAGTAGATAAGGCCACCACTTGTCGATGGCGAGGACAATAGCCAACATCTCCTCATAAACGGACAAGGACAAAGATTGGCCAGCCATAGCCTTGTTGAAGTAGGCAATGGCGCTCTCTTCCTGTAGTAGAACCGCCCCTAGACCCATTTCTGAAGCATCGGTTTCAACCACGAAGGAGCGGCTGAAGTCTGGTAAAATCACTATAGGGGCAGATGTCATAGCCTATTTCATCTCGTCAAACGCTGCTTGGGCAACCTCATTCCAACCAAAGGCCCCTTTCTTGAGAATCTCTGTAAGCGGTTGAGCAATCTCCCCATACCAGCTGATAAACCACCTATAATAGCGAGTGAGGCCCAGAAAGCCCCAGAGTGCCCAAACACACGTGGGAGGTGGCCAAGAGAGCATGGCAGCCACCTTTGACAGGTCAGTGGTGATGCTATTCTGAGAGTTGATACGGCCCAAGTAATCAACCTAAGGGCTTCCAAAGGAGCACTTCGAATGCTTAAGAAATAACGAATTAGCTCTCAATATAGAAAAACCAACCTGAGGTGCTCCAAGTGCTCTGCCCATGACTGGCTATAAACTAGGATGTCGTCTAAGAAGACCAAGATGTGGCGGCAGAGGAACGGCCCAAAGAGGTCATTCATGAGACTCTGGAAGGTGGAGGGGGCATTGGTCAACTCGAATGGCATTACGAGGAACTCGAAATGGCCGTCATGAGTCCGGAAAGAAGTCTTGTGCACGTCAGCTGGCTGCACCCGAATCTGATGGTAACCCGATCAAAGGTTGAGTTTACTAAAGACCTGTGCACCAGCCAACTCATCTAGAAGCTCCTCAATCACTGGTATGGGATACTTGTCCTTGATGGTGATGACATTCAATGCTCAGTAGTCCACACGTAACCGCCAAGTACCATCTTTTTTGCGAACTAGGTGCACCAGAGAAGAGTATAAACTCGTGCTAGGGCGGATGATACTGGATTGGAGCATGTCAACCATGAGACGCTCGATCTCGGACTTCTGAATGTGTGGATAGTGGTAAGGGAAGGCATTAGCTGGTGACACCCTAGGAATGATGGGGATATGGTGGTCATGAGGCTGCACTAGAGGAAGTCCCTGTGGTTCAGCAAACACATCTCGATGCTCCGCCAATAACTCAAGGAGATCCGGGGGCTACTCATCTTGAGGCACCTCGATTGTTGCCCACAACTACAAGAGGAACCCCTGGGGGGTGAATCAGAAGGACCTGTCTGACTGGGTTGAAAGGAGGGTGCCTGGCAGGGACCCTTCAATCCGAACCCGCTACCCTTGAACCTCGAAATCCATAACCATGTCCTTGAAGTTCCAAATGACGCCGCCTAGCTCCTGACGCCACTAAACCCAAAGCACCACATCTACCCCTTTTTTGGGCAATAGGAAAAGGTTGTTGATGAAGGTGTGTCCCTAAATGGCAAGGGTGGCCTGAGCACACACACCCGAGCTCCTGAGATGCTTCCCACCTCCGATCAGCACATCGAAGGGCTTCGAATTTGACACGAAAAAACCAAGATGCAGAGCCACCGTGTCATTTACGAAGTTGTGGGTAGACCAGCTGTCGACCAAGATGGCCACTTGTTGCCACTTGAGGTGGCCTTGAACCCTCACGGTGCGAGGCATGAATGTTCCTAAGAAGGCATGGACTGAAATCTAGGGCTGCAAGTCGTCATAGTGGGACGAGTTTGCCCTATCCTCTGCGTCCTCCTCCTCCACCTCCTTCATGAGGAGGTTGTCTTGATGGTACAATGGTGTCCTAGAACAAACTTCTCATCACAGTGGAAATGTATCCCCTTAGACCTTCACTCCTCCATCTGTGACAAAATCGGAGCCGGACAATCTAGCCTAGCGTCGGTGTTGGTTGGTCAGGTCGGCTTGGTGCTAGGCTGTTGTTCGGGCTGGCAACGGGGCCAGCACTGACACTGGAACATGGGAAGGTCCCAAATGCCCCCCTCACTGCTGGCTAGCCAGCTTCTCTTCCTCAATTCGTGCATGATGCACGATGTCCTGCATGCTGGAGCACAGAAGTGGCGCATCTCTTCGGATTTCGCAGGTTTGAGACCTCTCTTGAACGTGCCCACCAAGGCGGCCATTGGACAGTCGGGAAGGTGGTTGGCCACATTCATGAACTCCGTGTAATAGGCCTGGATGATGGTGGTTTGGTGCAGTGTGGAGAGCATCTCATTGAAGTCCTGGGACTAGTTTAGCCCAAATTGGATGCACAACTTGTTAGAGAAGGTGGCCCAAGTGGGGTAGCGCACTCCTTTTCAAAACTCTGGAACCACACAAAAGCGTCCCTGTCAAGGTTGAAGGCCGCTATGCATAGTTGCTCAGCATCTGAATGCATCCCTTGGTAGGCGAAGAACTTTTTCGCCTTGTACAGCCACTCCACTGGGTCATCGTCCCCATTGTAGGTTTAGCCCCTCCACGTGGTCAGCCGTGCGGTCCTAGGTACTTCTCTCGTTCATCCTCCATATCCGGAAACAAGTTTCGAGGTGGTGGCATCATTGGGGCATTTTTCCGAACACTTGGTGTGCCTCGCATATCCGAGGCCTGACGTCTCCCATTCATGGCTTGGTTGACTGTGTCAAAGCGCGCAGGACCTTGGGGAAAATGTAGATCATTGTCCGGTGGTGCTGGGAAGTTAGAGGAATGCAATTCGGGGACTTGGGACGGACCCCCCTTTTCCATGACTGCAGTCGGCGGCTTGGGCAGCAGAGGCGCTAGGTGCTTTGCCTAAAGCTGGGCCACAGCCAGGCTCATAGCATCAACCTTGGCCACGCCCATGCTCAAGGACTGAATTGTCTCCATGAGTTGCGCCAAAGTCAGCTCGCCGGTGGTCTCCGGAACTATCTTCAGGTTGTTCACTGAGGCGAGAGCCTCTTTCTCAGATAGAACTTCTGAGGCCATGGCAGCATGCTTGCCTCCTGCCTTGGCCGGGATCGTAAAAGCTCTAATACCAATGATGTGCGAGATGCAGCACAATTGGTGCCTTGAAGTTTCATGCAAGAAAGGGGAAGGAAACAGGAAGAAAGGGAAGAAGAAGTGTCTATTCAATTGCCTACAAACCAAGGGAGGGGACAACCCTCTTATGGGAAGTCGCATCCTCCTACATTGGGAAATGTGCCACTAGTGGGCTCGACTATCTTGTGGTCCACTAGCATTCCTAACACAGTTTAATAATCCAATACATACGTAAATACCAATCAAATACAAACAGAAATAGCCTAATGTACTAAAATAAAAGTAGATGAAGAGTCAGGATGAATGTGCACAGCACCTGGAAATGTCCAACCATCCTGATACCCTCACATCCAGAAGGTGGAGATAGAGTGCTTGGTGGTCGACATGCTCCAGTTAGGTATCACCCAAGCAAGCACTAGTTCCTTCTCTTCCCCGATGTTATTTGTCCAAAAGAAGGATGGAACTTGGAGGTTTTGTGTTGACTAATGGATACTTAATGCCATCATAATCAAGGATTAGTATCCTATTCTGATGATTGAGGAGCTCCTCGATAAGCTGACCAGAGAGACCATCTTCAGTAAGCTTGATCTTCGCTCGGGGTATCATCAAATCCATGTGCAGCCACCATATGTCCACAAGACAGCCTTCTGCACCCACGACAGCTATTTTGAGTTCTTGGTCATGCCGTTTGGGTTGACCAATGTATCAGCCACCTTCCAAAGTGAATGACTTATTTAGTCCTTTCCTCCACCGATTCATCTTCGTCTTCTTCAATGATATATTGATCTATAGCACATCATGGGTAGATCACATGGAGCATCTCGTGTCTATCCTATCCATTATGCAAGCTAATTCATTATTCCTTAATTGCTGGAAGTGCTCTTTTTGCCGTGAACAGTTGTACCTTGGCCACATCATCTCTCATGAAGGGTTTCCATTGACCCTTCAAAGGTGGCCACTATGCTCTCATGGCCGACCCCCACCTGCGTTAGGGCACTCCATGGATTTTTGGGTCTTACAGGGTATTATCAGCATTTTTGAGTTAGTATGCAATGATTGCTAGTCACCTCACTACCCCCCTCAAGAAGGGGGCCTTACTTGGATAGAGGCAGCCCAAGAGGCCATTCAGAGGCCGAAGCGGACCATGGCTACAGCCCCAATCTTGATTCTTCCCAATTTCAGCCATTCCTTTGCAGTGGAGATGGATGCTTCGGATGTGAGTCTTGGTGCCGTTCTATTTCAGTATGAGCGGCCGATTGCCTTTTTTAGCAAAACTCTTGTTGGGTGCTCTTTATCACTATCAGCCAATGACAAAGAGATGCTTGCCATAGTACATGCAGTCACCAAAATATGCCTTTACTTTCTTGGCCACCGCTTCCTCATCTGCATAGGTCATTAGCCCTAGAATGTATTCTCTTGAGTAGCAGGTATCAACTCCGGCACAGTATTGATGGGTCATCAAGCTTTTGGACTATGATTATGAGGTGGTATACAAGAAGGGGGTGGAAAAGACGGCGGAGGATGCTCTCTCTCTCCAACTTTCTAAGGGATCTTGTCTTGCATTGTCTATACCCTATTTCCCTTTCCTACTGGAGCTATGCCAATCTTACTTGGAGGACTCACCCACACGTCAGCTGGTTACTTGTCAACAAGGATACCCTGTTGCCCTTCCTTTCTTTGTGAGGCAAGATGAACATTTCTTTTGGAAGGGATGACTATGGGTGCCGGATGCATATGACCTCCATTGGTGCATTCTCTCTCATTTCCATGACACAACATAGGCTGGCCATGAGGGTTCCTTCCAAACATATAAGCGAGTCAGTCAGAGCCTCTTATGGTAGGGCCTTCGGAGGGTAGTTCAGGACCATGTTGCTACATGCGACGTACGTCAACGGTTGAAGGCTTCCATTACATCACCTACTAGGTTACTTCAGCCCCTTCCCATTCCCGACAAAGTTTGGGAAGATGTGTCTATGGATTTCATGGAGGCCTTACCCATAGTTCAGGGAAAATCCATGATTTTGGTGGTTGTGGATCGCTTGTCCAAATATGTGTATTCTTATGCCTTGGGCCATCCATTCACCGCCAAAATAGTGGCTGAGAAATATTCTCTTGAGATAGCTAAGCTGCATGGCATGCCTGACACCATTGTTTTCGATCAAGATCGGATCTTCCTCTCTCAATTTTGGCATGAGTTCTTTGCACTTCAGGGCACTGAGCTTCATCATATGAGTACTGCCTATAACCCAAAGATAGATGGGTAGACAAAGGTGGTTAACTGCTGCTTGGAACAGTACTTGTAGTGTTTATCGGGGATCAACCCTGCCGATGGCTCCAGCTCCTTCCTTGGGCGGAATAGTAGTACAACATGGCCTATCATACTAGGGCTGGATTCACTCTCTTTTAGGTAGTGTATGGGTGCCGCCCTCCTACCATGTTATCCTATGTGCCTCACCGCACTTTTGTTGATGAGGTTGATTATATGCTCCAAACGTGGGATGTGGTTATCTATAATAACCCTAATATTCTGATGTGATATTTATTTCTCAAATAAAGCTAATATGAATATTAGTAAAAAAATTCTAAATTTAAATGACCTTATTATTTAATAATTTCTTAAGTGTTGGTTAGAGATCGCTAATACAAGCATAACAAGTTGAAAAATGTGTAAAATGGAGGTCGGGAGAGAAAGTTACGACCTCGGGAAGCTTGTTCTACAGGAGGGATCTACTTTTAAAGTATGATTAAATATGCTCATAAGTGATCCCATTTCATAGTGCTCATCAATACATGCCCAATGACACCAACAATGTGCAAATTCGAATGCGGGATAGGAAGTTATAATCATTTGAAGTTGAGGTTAAAAAAACAATGCATGATATGTGCGCCGTGTGCTACCGTGTCCTGCCATGTGTGATGTCACACACATTTGTCACACAACGAACGAGCTGACGGCAGCACACTGCCATTTTTGGCGGCGCGGCACCGCTTTCTTGGAGGTGCCATGCAATATATATAGGGGGGAGGTGTGAAAACTTGATTTCACCCCCCATTTTTGACCCTCTTCTAGTTTTTACTACTTATGAACAGTTTTAAGTTTGTTTTAGCTTGTTCAAGACCTATTTCCTACTAAATTGAGGGTGCTCTACATAATGGAAGGGTCAGTTTCTTGAAGTGACCTCTCTAAAGTTGGGAAAAACTTACCTCTCTCCTAACCCTCACCTCTTCTTACTTTTACTATTTCTGGACTACTTTAAACCCGTTTGAGTCCGTTCAAAAGCCGTACCCCACTAAATAGAGGGTGTTCTGCTCATCGGAAAGGATATTCTTTTAAGTTGACCTCTCAAAGGCTGAGAACTCAACAAGCGACTCTCTTTATTATACTTTATGCTTGTTAGAGGAAGGTGGTTTTAATTTCTAGATGTATCCCAGGATTTTGACTTGTAGAAGTTTTGTTAAAGGCTTTCTTATTATATTATGAAAAAAACTGTCTTTAAAAACATCTTTTCTTTTAAAAAGATTTTTTGAGTTTTGGGTATCCGTTCCCTCTCAATAATTCATTGTTTCTTGAAACTAGGAATATTAATGATGATAATTTTGGATGCCGCCACACTTGGCCCTGGCGCACACAAGAACTAGGATATCATGGGAAAGTGCCCTTCCATTTGTCTCCCGTTACCCCATGAGTGCGGGTGTAAGTCCTCTCGTATCACGACATTCTATGATTATATTTTTTAAATTTATTATTTTTTGAATGATTTCAAATAAAGGATGGCATGATTAATACATCCATGAAGCATATTTTTAGAACTTAACTCAACCTACTGAGTATGAATTTACTCACCCATCTTCAGATTCTGCAGGTGTAACATCTAAACATGAAGAAGCCGGTAAAGAGCTTTCATAAATTTATAGTGTTTGCTTACTTTTTTTAATCTTTGTAATATTTGTAATGAATGATTTATAACGGCATATTGTACAAAATTTTGGAAATCTTTGTATAATACAAAGTGTGTTATAATTACTATTTTGGTATACGGTGATCCTTGGAAATTAGTATTATATTTCGATATGTTTCCAAAAATTATTTTCTTTCATTCTAAAAATTCAACGGGGTATTGTTGTTACGTCCAAATTAAGACTATATAGTAGTCTAGTTCAGATTTCTTTTTTGTTTGTCAACTATAGTAAATAAGGTCGATCCACAGGGAAAGCCTTGTGTGACACAGAAAACTATTACGAAGAGAATAGAACAGAGAAGGAAGGTGAAATAGATAATAAGAGACAATCAAAGAGAAAGTGATAAGGCATCGAAAATCCACTTGCAATAAATCTCTAATGTATACTTCATTCAAATGATAACTTAATTAAGATCAAATAAAAATTTGTCTCAATCGGGAAATTTATCTTTTAAAGAACTTTGAAATAGAACAATAGTAATTGATTGTTTACTACGTGAAAGCATTAAGTATATAATCACAGGGAATTATTAGCATTCAGTGTGCCTTTCGTCAATGCTGAATCAAATAATTATATAGATTATAAACTCTTTAAATATGAAACATCAATTTAAAATAATAAAGAACTTACTTGAATCAAAGTATCCATTAAACATCAAGTACAAGCTTCATTCCTAGCCTTAGCTTGAGAGCTTAAAAAGCCATTACAATAAAACTAAAAACAAAATTACAAAATGAGAGAAGAAAATAGGGGAGGAGAGCTCCAAAGAGGGGGGAATGATGTCTCTATCACGTCTATCCCTCTATTTATAGGAATGAAAGGGGTTGCTTCAAAGAGGAAAGTAAAATCATATCTTTTGATTGCATTCTGATTGATTGCTTGATTGGTTGCATCTTTGGCAATGATTAGATTCTAAATCAATCAAATAAATAAATAATTTATTTAGCAAATAAGTATCTTTGAATCTTCCTTTAATTATCCAATCGGCCTCATTATCTTTCCTTATGTGTATCAATTACAACCAATGAAAATAATCTCCATGTGCTAGCCTAAGGTTAGTTTACTAACTGTCCGTTTTCTTGCCAAATGCGACCCATAAATCTTCGGAATTTGGAATTTCTTCATGAAATATCAAATGTATCCACGAAAATCTTCTACACGTAAAGATATGGTGAAAATACTATAGTTGTGTCAATCTGTCTGAATCAGCTTCTTTCCTAATTTAGTTCTCTTGATGTAAATCTCAAATCCATCGGGTCCACAAGGTTGTGTTCGACCATTCCATGAATGTTTAGACCATTAAGAACCCATTCTTGACTTTTAAATAGCTTTTGGTAGTTGGGCTTCACTTTCTCTTCTAGTTCGATCCTGTTGATGCCTATTTTGACATATAAACTCAATTAAGGTGCAACTAACCTATTCAAAACATAAATAGCCCAAATAAGCAATGCCTTAACACAAAATAGGATTGCAATTTGAAATTTTAAAATAATTTATTGAACATTATTTCAGTGCGTCAAATACCCCCAAACCTACTTTTTGCTAGTCCTCGAGCAAAACAAAAATTAAAATAATAGAAAACAAAGCTAACTACTCCATTTCCGCAGGAAAACTAGATTGCATTTAGCATATGTAACAAGCCTTTAAACCCCTAGCTTACACTAGTGGACGAGTTGTGTCTCATAAGGGTTTGTAGTGAATATACCTACAAAATTCAAATGATAGAAGAAAATTAAAATTAAAACCACATCAAATTTACAAACCAACTCCTCCTAAACAGGTGACTTCATTTAGTAAAATCAATCATACATAATACAACTTGTCTTCTTAAACAATAATTCATTGTTACAACTTCATATTGGTAGCAAATACTTATACATACATAATAGTTTTAGAAAAATAGACATTGCGAAGTAATTACACAATCCCAATCTCACGAATCGAACAACTCAATGTGTCTCATTTTTACTCAGCAATTTCAATTCTAACACACTAAAAAAAGGCATTGGCATCCATTCATCTTCAAGAGATCATAATAGAGAATCATGCAAAACCTTCCTTGAAAAGTAAAACACCCTAGATCACCTAACAACTCATTCAACTTATAATTGCATAGTGTCCTACTGGAATTTTATGCTCATCTCACATGACATGTGTAAGGCTTAGCCTTTTAAGCTTTCTATAAGATCCATGTAACAAGTGTTAGGCTAGTGACTCCCAATCCAGTTGGCTCAGGGCACTAGGTGTTAAAACACCCCTCAGGCTTAATGACATGAACCAAATAGGCTTCAAGGCTATGTATGTCACAAATTAGTCAACTCTACCTTTTGACTCGAACACCCTATGCTTAGTGAGGCACGCTGAGTCCCGGACTACTCAATAGAGTGACTTTAATTCATTACAATTTTTCTTTCTTTTTTTCACTTTTTTTTCTTGAGCACATTATACAATCAACTTGAATTGTGTTGACAAAAATCCTCGACTGTTCTACATACCAAAAATAGTGAAGCTCAAAACTCTATCATGATAACATGAATACTACTAGATCATGCCAAAGTTTTACTCTCATAAGAAAATAATTACAAAGATTCAATGATATCCACCAAGATGTAAAACCATAATCAAGGGCTCGAATTCTCACGTAGGCAAATGTCTTGCTTTGTTTTTTTGTCAAAATAGGAGCACAAGAAACCAATATGAAGTAATCAGAACTCAAAATCATTAAATCAGTCAAATCATATTCATTGTAGTCTAATGTCATTAAATAAAGTCATATGTTTAGAATAAGAATCAATGTAAATAAGCAAAAACATAAAATAAAATAAATCTAATTAATTTTTTCAATTTTTCATTTTTTTAAGTAAAACTAAAAAACATAATAAAATATCTTTCTACACCCCCAAACCTAAACTAAACATTGTCCTCAATGTAATTTTTTTTTATTGTCTTTGGGAAAAATCATGAAAAGAAAATCAACCCTCATAATTTGGATTTTCAAGAGAAGTAGACTCAACATCAGGGAGAAAATGGTCTAAAAATGGTTTTAAACGTTGGCCATTAACTTTGAAAACAACACCATTTTTTGGGTTTTCAATTTCAATAGTTCCATAAGGAAAAACAATTTTACAATGAAAGGACCTATCCAACGTCATCTTAATTTTCCTGGAAAGAGATGAAGTCTAGAGTTGTACAATAAAACTTTTTGAAATGACTCAAAAGTTTTTTGTAAAATATTTTTATCATGAAAAGCCTTCATTCTCTCTTTATAAAGTTTTAAACTCTCATAAGCATCACGTTGAATTTTCTCTAACTCATTGATTTGCAATTGTCTATTTAAGCTAGCCTTATCAAAGTTAAAATTCAAAGCTTTGATTGCTCAATATGCCCTATGTTCCAACTCCACAGGCAAGTGACAAGCTTTTTCAAAAATCAAATGGTAAAGAAACAAGCCAATATGGGTCTTAAAAGCGGTACGGTAAGCCCGAAGAGCATCGGTTAGTCGTAAAGACCAATCTTTACCATTTGGATTTACCATTTTTTGCAAAATGTATTTAATTTCCCTATTAGAAATCTCAACTTGTCGACTTGTTTGTGGGTGATAGGGGGTAGCTACTTTATGGATAATCCGATACTTCCTCATCAAAGCCTCAAAAGGCTTATTGTAACAATGTGACCGCCCGTCACTTATAATGGTGCGAGGTGTTCCAAACCTTGAAAATATATTTTCTTTTAAAAAGAACACAACGACTTTGTGGTCATTGGTTTTGCTTGAAACAACCTCAATCCACTTGGAAATATAATCGACGGCAACTAAAATGTAAACATAGCCAAAAGAAGGAGGAAAAGGTCCCATGAAATCAATGCCCCAACAATAAAAAATCTCAATAACCAATATGGGGTTAAGGGGCATCATATTTCGACAGATATGGCTCCTAACTTTTGACACCTTTAACAAGTTTTGCAAAATTCATGAACATCTATGAAAAGCATTGGCCAGTAAAAACCACATTGCAAAATTTTAGCGGTGGTCTTTTTAGAGGAGAAGTGACCACCGCATGCTTCAGAATGACAAAAAGAGATGATACTTACTTATTCAGAATCAGGCGCACATCTCCTTATTATTTGATTCAAACAGTGCTTAAAGAGATAGGGGTCGTCCCAAAAGAAATGCTTTACCTTGGTGAAGAATCTCTTTTTATCTTGAGGAGACCAATAGTGGGGAACTTTACTTGTCACCAAGTAGTTGGCAATGTCAACATACCATGGAGGATGTGAGATGGCAAAAAGTTGTTCATCAGGGAATGTGTCTTGGATTGGAATGTTTTTCGAAGAATCAGAAAATTCCAATCTGGAAAGATGATCCGCCACCACATTCTCTACTCTCTTCTTGTCTTTGATTGTGAGATCAAACTCTTGAAGTAGGAGTATTCATCGGAGCAATTTGGGCTTTGTATCTTGTTTGCTCAAAAGCTACTTCAAAGCTGCATGGTCAGTAAAAATGATAATCTGAGAGCCAATCAAATTGGATCTAAATTTGTCAAGTGCAAATACTATAGCAAGATGTTCTTTTTAAGTGGTGAAGTAGTTCATTTGGGCACTATTTAAAGTTCTACTTGCATAATTAATTACACAAGGTTTCTTATCTTTCCTTTGCCCTAAAATAGCCCCAACGGCATAATCACTTGCATCACACATAATTTCAAAAGGAAGGTTCCAATCTGGGGGTTGTATGATGGGTGCGAACACTAACATGTTCTTAAGCTTTGTGAAAACTTCTTCACATGCATCCAACCATCAAAAGAATGCTCTTTAGATAGAAGATTACACAATGGTCTAGATATCACACTAAAATTCTTAATAAATCTTTTATAAAAACCAGCATGCCCTAAAAAGGATCTAACATCTTTTAGGGACGCTGGACTAGGCAAATTAGCAATTAATTCAATTTTTGCCTTGTCCACTTGAATTCCCTGCACATAAACAATGTGATCAAGTACTATTCCAGTAGTAACCATAAAATGACACTTTTCCCAATTTAAAACTAGATTTTTCTCTTCACATCTCACCAAAACTTTTTCTAAGTTATCAAGACAATCATCAAAAGAATCACCACAAATAGAAAAGTCATCCATAAAAACTTCCAAAAACTGCTCCACCATGTCACTAAAGATGCTCATCATGCACCTTTGGAATGTGGCAGGAGCATTACATAATCCAAGGGGCATCTTTCAATATGCAAAGGTACCAAATGGACATGTAAAGGTTGATTTTTCTTGATCTTCAAGTGCAATCTCAATTTGGTTGTATCCTGAATAACCATCTAGAAAACAATAAAATTGATGACCGGCTACCCTCTCTAGGATTTGGTCCATGAATGGCAAGGGGAAGTGGTCTTTCCTAGTGACGGAATTCAATGTCCTATAATCTATGCACATTCGCCAAGCGGTGGTGACTCTAGTGGGAATTAACTCATCATTGGCATTCTTTACCACTGTCACTCTAGACTTTTTGGGGACAACCTGGGTGGGACTCACCCATGGACTGTCAGAAATGGGGTAAATGATACCCACATCCAATAATTTTAGGACCTCTGCTCTCACTACCTCTTTCATGTTGGGTTTTAACCTCCGTTGCATTTGTCTCACAGATTTTTCATTTTCTTCCATGAAGATCCTATGTGTACAAATCAGGGAATTAATCCCCTTCATATCAGCAATGATCCACCCAATGGCTCTTATGATTTCTAAGGACTTCGAGCAACCTGTACTCTTGCTCCCTATCCAACATTGAAGACACAACCATAGGAAATGTCTCTCCCTCTCCAAGATAAGCATATTTAATTTCAGTAGGGAGGGGTTTCAAGTCTAGCTTGGGTGGTTGGATACTTGAGGGGAGAGGAGCGCTATTAGAAGGAGGTAACTCCTCAAAGCAGGCCTTCTACCTATCAGTATCCAATAATGGAGTTGACTCCAACAAGGAATTTACATCATTAATCATAACATCGTCATCAGTGTTAAAATAAGAAAGACATGATTCAAGTGGGTCACAAAATGAAGAAATAATAGACATGTCATCAACAAGACTTTCTAAAAGATTCACTTCATGCACATCCTCATCCTCATCTCCTGCTTGCATGTAAATATTAAAAATGTTCAGTTCCAAAGTCATATTTCCAAAAGAAAGCTTCATAACACCATTTCTACAATTAGTAATAGCATTAGAAGTAGCAAGAAATGGGCATCCTAATATGATAGGAATTTGAGTACAAGCATTCAAAACTAGTTGTGTGTCCAAAACAATAAAATCAATAGGAAAGTAAAACTTTTATACTTATACTAGCACATCCTCAACAATTTCTCTTGGTGTTTTAACTAAGCAATCTGCAAGTTGAAGTGTAATGCTTGTGGTCTCCAATTCACGAAGTGCCAATTATTCATAAACAGAATAAGGTAAGAGATTAACATTTGCCCCGAGATCAAGTAAAACTTTTTCAACTCTATAATTCCCAATTGTACAAGATATGGTTGGAAAACCAGGATCTTTATATTTGGGTGGGGTGTTGTGTTGCAAAATTGCACTTACTTGTTCTATCAAAAATGCCTTCTTTTGTACATTTAGCTTACGCTTGATGGTACAAAGATCTTTCAAAAATTTAGCATAAGCTGGAATTTATTTAATGGCATCTAAGAGAGGAATGTTAATCTTCACTTGTTTGAAAATTTCAAGAATGTCACCATTTGGCACCAATTTAGAGGAAGATTGTAACCTTTGACGAAAAGGAGGAGGAATTAGAGCAACACAATCAGAGTTATCAAGTTCATCACCATATTTAGAATTCAAAGACTCCTTAGGTTCAGCAACCTTCATTGGAATGTCTTTGTTAATGACTTTTCCACTTCTCAAAGTGGTGATGGACTTAGCATGCTATTCTTGTGAACTTGAAGAATTTAAATTTTCAATTACAAATTTACCTTTAGGATTTGGTTGAGGTTGAGAATGAAACTTCCCTTTTTCTTGAGTACTCAAAGCTGTGGTCAATTGAGTGATAGAAGTTTTCAAGTCATTGATGGCTTGCATTATTTGGTTATTGATTGTTGCTTGACTTTGCATGAATGTTTGCAATGTGTCTTCAAGAGTCTTTTTATGTGGTGGAACATAATTTGAGGAAGAAGGGGGTACCTGTACATTAGACTCATTTCTCCAACTAAAGTTAGGATGACTTCTCCAATTAGGAGTACAAGTTTCATAATAAGGAGAAGAAAATGACCTTTTTTAGGTGTTCATAGCATTTGCTTGAGTATGCAACACTTCTTCAAAAGCAAGGATTGTTGGACAATCCTGTATTTGATGTCCATCACTCTCACATATACTACAAATATCTTGTGCTTTTTGAGAAGCTTTAGACATGTTTTCCCTATTAATTTCCATAGCCTCAACCTTTCTAGTTAAACTTGTAACTTTTGCTTTTACATCATCCTCTTATTTAAGAAGGTACATACCCCCTTAGTTGCCCCATTAGATTTTGTTTTATTACTACTTTCAAATTCATTAGAATCTTCCCATGATTGAGCATTTTCAGCTAACACATCAAAATAGTCCCGTGCTTCCTCAGGTTCTTTACTCAAAAACTCTCCATTACACATCATTTCAACAAATTGCCTCATTTGAGAAGATAAGTCATTACAAAAGAAACTAATTTTATGCCATGTTTCATATCCATGATGTGGGCACAACAACAAAAGTTCTTTAAATCTCTCCCAACATTGAAAGAAAGTCTCATTTTCTTTTTGTGAAAAATTCATAATGTTCTTTCTAAGTGTATTAATTTTATGGGTGGGGAAAAACTTTTTCAAAAATTCTCTTTGCATTTCTTGCCATGATCCAATGGATCTTGGCTTCAAAGAATTCAACCAATTTTTTGCCTTTTCCTTTAAAGAAAAAGCAAAGAGTTTTAATCTAATAGCATCATTTGAAACATTTTGGTTTGGCAAAGTTTCACAAACCTCTTCAAACTCTTTTAAATACAAATATGGGCTTTCTGAATCTAGGCCATGAAATTTGGGTAATAATTGAATTACACCTGGTTTGAGTTCAACCACCCACATTAGTTGAAAAAATCATGCAAGAAGGAGGACTTGATCTAGTTGGTTGCAAATAATCACGCAAGATTTTAACTTGAATATTTTGTACATTATTATCCCCATTATCACTTCTTAGTTCCTCATTAGTTCTTAAATCCTCCATTGTATCAAAATAAATATAATTTTCAAAAGATTTGTTCACTCTTTTCAATCGTCCAGAATTATCACGCACCCACGTGAACATGCAACAACAAAAAAAATTTTTTTAGTAACAAACGAAAGTAAAAGTGCAAAAATTAAATGAAAAAATATAAAAAATTAGATGGTTAGAAGTTAATATACAAAACTTAAAATTGTGAAATAAGGCCAAAGGCACTATCGAGGTACACATTTGATCCCGAAAAAATTTCAGTAGTAACGTGGGTAGTACCTCCGGTCTCAAAAAGAAAAATTATAGAATTTAAGTACTAAAAGTAAATGACATAAAGTAAATGACTGAATTTAAAGAGTTAGTGTGCAAAAATAAAAGTTATAGAATTAGTAAAGTTATAATGAGTTTTTGTTTCGTAACGGATTCTTGTCACATGTTGCAATCCCCGACAATGGTGCCAATTTGTTGTTGCGTCCAAAATAAGACTATGAAGTAGTTTTATTCATAGTTCTTTTTTACTTGTCAACTATAGTAAACAAGGTCGATCCATAGGGAAAGCCTTGTGTGACATAGAAAACTATTACGAAGATAATAGAATAGAGAAGGAAAGTGAAACAGATAATAAGAGACAATCAAGGAGAAAGTGCTAAGGCATCGAAAATCCACTTGCAATAAATCTCTAATGTATACTTCATTCAAATGATAACTCAATTAAGATCAAATGAAAATTTGTCTCAATCGGAAAATTTATCTTTTAAAGAACTTTGAAATAGAACATTAGTAATTGATTGTTTACTACGTGAAAGCATTAAGTATATAATCACAGGGAATTATAAGCATTCGGCGTGCCTTTCGTCAACGCTGAATCAAATAATTATATAGATTATAAACTCCTTAAATATGAAACAATAATTTAAAATGATAAAGAACTTGAATCAAAGTATCCATTAAACATCAAGTACAAGCTTCATTCCTAGCCTTAGCTTGAGAGCTTAGAAAGACATTACAATAAAACTAAAATTAAAATTACAAAATGAGAGAAGAAAATAGGAGAGGAGTTCTCTAAAGAGGGGGGAATGATGTCTCTATCACGTCCACCCCTCTATTTATAGGACTAGAAGGGGTTTCTTCAAAGAGGAAAGTAAAATCATATCTTTTAATTGCATCCTGATTGATTGCCTGATTGGTTGCATCTTTGGCAATGATTAGATTCTAAATCAATCAAATAAATAAATAATTTATTTAGCAAATAAGTATCTTTGAATCTTCCTTTAAATATCCAATGAGCCTCATTATCTTTCCTTATGTGTATAAATCACAACCAATAAAAATATTCTCCATGTGCTAGCCTCGGGTTAGTTTACTAGTTGTCTGTTTGCATGCCAAATGTGACGCATAAATCTTCAAAATTTGGAATTTCTTCATGAAATAATAAATGTATCCATGGAAGTATTCTTTCCAATGCCACCAGAATCGTATCAATCCGAATTCTACATAGAAAGATATGGTCAAAATACTATGGTTGTGTCAATTTGTCCGAATCAGATTCTTTCGTAATTTAGTTCTCTTGATGCAAATCTCAAATCCAACGGGTCCATAAGGTTGTGTTTGACCATTCCATGCATGTTTAGACCATTAAGAGCCCATTATTGACTTTTAAATAGCTTTGGGTAGTTCTTCACTTCCTCTTCCAGTTGGATCCTGTTGAAGCTTGTTTAGACATGTAAACTCAATTAAGGTCCAGCTATCCGATTCAAAACATAAATAGCCCAAATAAGCAATGCCTTAACACAAAATAGGATTGCAATTTGAAATTTAAAAATATTTTATTGAACATTATTTCAGTGCATCAGGTATTACATTATCCGTTAGCTTAAACTCAATTTGGCATCCGCTTAGAATCGCATGTAGCAAGTGTATGATAAGAAGCATGCTGATCGGGGTTCCATGTGGGCAATCTTGTTTATGTCTCAGTGATTCCTCAGCATCAGACCAGCTTATTCTAGGAAGACCATGCTAAGTTAGCTCCACGTTACCACGACCCGTATTCCATTATCGAGAGAATCAGACCATGGCTTACCACATGGCATTGCCCGCTGGATGATTGGTGCACACGGTCTTCCATAACTCTCGCCTCCACCATTTTGTTGGGGACCTGACTGTTGTCTCTAGCTCCCCGCCTCTGCCATTGATGGGATATCCTGAGCCAAACATTCCCACACCCGTCTATGTGCTTGATAAATGATGGGTGCATCATTCGGGCCGCATTGCCATCGAGGTACTCATGGCTTGGTAGGATCAACCTCTTGAGGATGTCACTTAGATGCTTGAGGACAAGTTCATGGAGTGCTACCCTACTTGATCACCTTGAGGACAAGGCGAAAGCAGAGCATTTTGGAGTGTTGTGTACGCCACTCCGGGGGTGGAACATCTCCCACCATGCACTACTTTCCATTTTAGGACCTGCAATATTAAGTTTACTTTACTATTCTATTCTTTTCTTTTGTGTTGTAATAATTTGTAATTGGGGGAATTTGATTCATGATTGTAACAGACCAGCTGGTGGTTTGTAATCAGGGGGATTTGATAGTAATGAGCTAGCTGGTCCATAATTAGGGGGGTTTGGTTGTAACAGACCAGCTGGCGTGCCTCCCATAAAGGGGGTTGTCTTGCTCCTTGGACATTTATAAAGAATATAGAATTATTTCCCTTCTTCCATCGTCCAAATTTCTCCCCTTTCCTCTTTGTGAAGCTAGGTACCATTTGTGTTCGATCTGGACACAACACTTGGGTGTATCATTCTAAAATTAGATAAATGAATAAAATTACATAAGTTAAAGAAGAACAGTCAAATATCGGTATTGCTATGTCAATTTAAATCATCTTTACGAATGTAAAAAATGATAGGCAAATCTCTTTAAACTTTTAATTAAGTAATGATTTATTTACATTCTTAACATGGTTCAATATTATTTGAATAAAAGAATATAACTTGACTAAGGATAATTTGATTTGTTTGTTGTTTAGTGCGCGTGGTTCATTATCACAAACATTTCTAATGAGTATGTATTTATTTAAAATAATTAGATACACATTTGTGATGAGCATGGCTGCTTTGTTCTATAACTAGTTAAGCGAATGAAATCACATAAGTTAAGGGAGAATGGTCAAAGTTACTATCACTTAATGCATTTGATTTATCTTTATGAATGTAACAAATGATTGTGAGCATTCTTAATGAGCTTTGATTTTAATGGAATAAAAGAATATAACTTAACCAAAACTACCCCAATTTGTTCGTCGTTTATTGCATTTGACTTATTTTATCGAACATAGCAAATGAGTATGCATTTCTTCAAAATAATTTTGTATACGTTTGTGACAAGCTTGGGTGCTTCTTTCAAAAACTAGTTAAGTGAATTAAATCACAAAAGTTGAGGAAGAATGGTCAAATTGTGGTATAACTTTATACATTTGATTCGTCATTACGAAAGTAACAAATGATTAAGAGATCACTTTAAACTCAAACTATATAATGATAAGTGCGCATTCTAAATGAGCTTCAATTTTAATCGAATAAAAGAATATAATTTGATCCAAACTTGTCCGATTTGATTATCATTTAGTGTGTTTGATTAATTCTTACGAATATAGAAAATGAGCACATGTTTATTGAAACTAACTAAATCCACATTTGTGATAAGCTTACGTGTTTTTTTCAAAAACAATTTAAGTTAATGAAATCACATAAGTTAAGGAAGAACAATTAAATTGTGGTATCACTAAGTCCATTTGATTCATCTTTACGAATGTGAAAAATAATTAGGAGATTCTCTTTAAGCTTTAAACAATGCAATGATTTGTTTGTATTTTTAACGAGCTTTGATTTTAATCGATTAAAAAAACTATAACTTTACCAAAACAAGTCCAATTTATTCAACATTTAGTATGTTTGATTCATTTTTATGAACTTAGAAAATGATTATTTAGTTAATTAAAAATACTAAATACACATTCTTAACAAGCATGGGTGCTATGTTTTAAACTTAATTAAGCAAACAAAATCACATAAGTTAAGGAGGAACGGCTAAATTGTGGTAACAAATGATTGTGAGATCTCTTTCAACATCACACTATGTAATAATTTAGATACATTCTTAATGAGCTTCGATGATAAATGTGTAAAACAATATAACTTGACCAAAACTACTCCAATTTTTTATTTTTTAGTGCGGTTGATTTATTCAAACGAACTTAGAAAATGAGTACATAATTATTTAAAAAAATTAAATATTCATTCGAGACAAGCTTTGGTGCTTTGTTCTAAAACTACTTAAATGAATAAAATCATATAAATTAAGGAAGAACAGTCAAATTGGGGTATCACCTTTCCATTTGATTCGTCATTACAAACTCAACATATAAATAAGAGGTCTCTTTAAACTATAAAGGATATAATAATTTGCGCACATTCATAACGAACTTTGGTTTTAATCAAATAAAAAGATATAACTAGACTGAAAATGGTCCGATTCATTTGTCATTTACAGGGGGTTAGTCAATCAAAATTTGAAATATTGGATTTAAAATATGCGATTTTAGAATATAATCCAAATTCTTAGATTTGAATTGCCAAATTTTAAAATATTTGGATACCCAAATCTTATATTACTAGAATCCTGGGATTTGAGCTGTTGATTTCAAAATAATTAACTCCTAATATTTTTTTATCTACAATTTTAAAATTTGACTAATCCATAATTTGAAAAAATGCGAGAGGTGGCCATGAGCGGAGTAGGCAATAGGGTATGCGGAGTAAAAAATCAAAATAGAAAATGAAAGACAATAGCATTTGTAGGGTGAGAGGAGACGTTACCTAGCCAACGATGGTTTCTTCGGCAAGGATGGTGGCCTCCGCCAAGCTCTAGTCGCCGCATGAAAATGGCAGCCTCCTCCAGGCTATGGAAGGTAGTATTGATCATGGAAAGTCATATCGGCCGATACGGTTGCGTATCGGCCGATACATACTCATATTGGTCAATACCGGTATGGTATGGGGGGCAATATGCCCTCCACTGTAATTATCGATACGTAACGGTCATATCGATATGACCGATACATATCGATTCTATTTTTTAAAAATATTTTTTTATTTAAAAAAATTATTTTTTACATTAAAAATTTTAATTTTTTATAGTCATTGATACTCTCATCCATATCGATACGGCCTTCCATGGTATTGATACAGATGATAGTATCGACAATCATGGATACGGGTACGCGTCGATGACTTGCTTAGTACGCGCCAAAACGGTCATAAACCCTTTGATATACATAAAAAATATTATAACTAATAATATATAATACTTTATTTTAGAAGGTTGTATGAACTGATACGAGTGCTCTAAAATTATTTCATTTTAGAACCATACACTTTACTCTCTTTGTCCTCTACAAACTATTATTCCCTCTGCCCCATATTAAGTGTTCTAAAATTAAATAAGATATTTAATGAGTCATATGAATATTATTGAGAAACTCATATGGTAGATGTTTAAGTAAATGCATAATTGTGGAGAACTATATTTTAAAAAAATATATATAAACTATATAGACTCACTTATATTGATATCATATAATTTAAAAAAAATATTTTTAATATAATAAAAACATAGTCATTAGAAGAGGTTGAATTGGAATTATATTTTTGTTTTTAAGAAAAGAATATTAATTTTTTTAAAAAATAAAAAATATTAAAATATTAGAGTATTGATACATATCAGTTGTATTGATACCGTATGGCCGATACGGTCGGTAAGTATCGATGATACGTGTGGGGGGTGTATCGCCCCCCGTACCATATTGGTATCGATATTTAGTGCATGCCGGCCTTCATTTTCTAGTGCGTGTCGACCTCCATTTTCCAGTGCTTCTGTCATTTTACAATACTACCTCTAGAGGTGGTGTTGTAAAATCTCATTTTTATGTTATAAGTTTCCAGCAAAATCCTCTCAAATCACAATCCTAAGATTTTTAACTAATGCTGTATTTCAAATACAAGAATCAATTATTTAACCACTAATGCAGTATTGAAAATATTATATTTTAAATCTTAATGTAATAACACCGGATTATAAATATGGCATAGACAATCCTAAATGACTGATCGAAAATTTTAAAATACTAACATTTTATTTTCAAATCTTAATTGACTAACCCCCTGTTAGTGTGTGTGATTCAATCTTACAAACTTAGCAAATTAGTACACATTTATTTAAAATAATTAAATATACATTCGTGACGAGCTTGGGTGCTATGTTCTAAAACTAGTTAAGCGAATGAAATCATTTAAGTTAAGGAAGAATGTTCAAATTATAGTATCACCTTGTCTATTTGATTCCCCATTAAAAATATAATAAATGAATGGGAGGACTTTCTAAACTTTAAGCGATATAATGATTTGTTTACATTATTAATGAACTTTTGTTTTAATCGATTAACATGATATAACTATACCAAAAGTAATCCAATTCATTCACTGTTTAGTGAGTATGATTTAATCTTACAGACTTTGTAAATGAGTGTGTATTCATTTAAAATAATTAAATGCACATTCTTGACCAGCTTTGGTGTTTTGTTCTAAAACTAGTTAAGTTAATGAAATCACTATGGAAGAATGATCAAATTGTAGAAATCACTTATTGAAGAACAGTCAAATTGAATGGGAGAAACATTAAATGATATCATGATTTGTTCAAATTCTTAGCTAACTTTGGTTTTAATCGAATAAAAGAATATAACATGACCAAAACTAGTCTGATTTATTTGTCATTTAGTGTCAAAACCCGGATTTTTAAAACCCTTTCTAAAATCATATGAACGGAAGTCACAATTTTTTTTGTTCTTAAATACAAAACAAACTATTCGATTAAATATCCAGGTCATAATAACTGGGGTTCAAAAATACGAATATCAAATCATATGATATTACACGTCTCAAAATTCAACATAAACAACTCATCTATCTAAGTACAAGTTCATCAACCATCTGAAAATAAATAACTAAGTTGACTTTCACGTAATGAAACACTTATGTACCGGAGTTACAAAAACACAGAAACTTCTTCTAGTCCTTGCCTGTTTTGTCTTGTCATCGACTTGGACTATCTACAACTAACCAAATCAAACAACCACATCAACAACAATAGAATCTCTCCGCCTTCAAGAGAAGAGTTTCCACAAGGACAAAAAATTTTATTAATGTTTTTCGGATCGGCCCAACATCACCCGATGTTAGTTACCTACATACTCATTAGAAAACATCTCTAATGTTTCCAACAAGATCGGAACCAGACATAGTTCTGCCTAAAACTATACTATACTAAGAAGCATAACATCTCACATGCAATGCTTAAGTATTTTAAAGCAACATACATTTTATGCAAGTCCTATAATCGTTCCACTTGTCTAATTAACAAGCAAT
Organism: Saururus chinensis; assembly: GCA_035235625.1. Lineage (NCBI taxonomy): Eukaryota > Viridiplantae > Streptophyta > Magnoliopsida > Piperales > Saururaceae > Saururus > Saururus chinensis. Next base: position 36,507,821 of record CP141144.1, on the reverse strand, counting down.
AACAAATAATGTAATTAATTATCTCACACCCTTGTTCAATAATTAATACTAACAAATCTGTATTCAGTCAGAGACAACTCGACCCTCGAGAAATCTCCAGACATAGGACTCCAACATTAAGAACATCAATATACAATGACACATGTAAAGTAATGTACAGAGCACAGAATATAACATAGCTCAGAAACATGGGCTGACCTTTAACCAATAAATACCAACACAATGCACAAAACAATGGACACCGTTCAGGAAACTATGCACTAATTGTTACCTGAAATACCAACTCTCGCTCAAAGGAGTAATTGTATACTAACAGAAATCCTAGCATCTCTAGAGATCTACTTGGATAAGCCATGGGCCTAGAGATATAGGTACCAGTTGTGCTCATGGACACACTGGCCGGAGGTAGATGGGCCTTCCATGATGCTCAAAAAACTAGTTTGCACATTTGTAGGGATCCATAATCTTGAAGAAACAGAGACCAAGAAGTTCTAAATATCCGCCATGGCTATTAGTGTGTGCTTAAACTTTGACTCCAAAAACGTCCCATGACCACCCTTGGTTCATTAACTAAGGTAAAATTCTATGTCAGGGCCCCATTCACTCCATGAACTGGTCCCAACCCCAAAGAGGGTATTTTAGTCATTATCTTGATTAGGTATCCTTACCCTAATCCAACGACAACAAAAATCTCTTGATTAGTCTTTATTAACCGTAATTTATTGATATAACTTAACACAACAATGATAAATGTAAGCATCAGAATAATCAACATGACAAGGACTCATCCTCATGCTGAGATGAATTGACCAATTCAACATTATAATGATAAGGATTTGGGGCTGAGATGCATAACTCAAGTTATACACCAAACATGACAAGGTTAGGCTGAAATAACCATCAACATTCACCCTAATGTATATCACAATCAAGGCTAAAACTCAGGGCAAATTATGCTGAATTTCAAAGGCATCTTAGGCTGAAATTCAGAGACTTAATACACACGAATATATCATGAACTAAGGCTCAAAAGTCAGGGATTCAATTAGCAAGATTATAACTAAATTAAAGCTATAAATCAAGCATTAGGTAGGCAATAATGCAACCTAAACTAGGGCTAAAACTTAGATGTTCTCTCAGCATGATTATAACATAAATCAAGGCTGAGAATTTGGTATTACTTTGGCTAAAATAGAGCATAAAACAAGGCTACAAAATAGGGTTCTAAGTAAGCAAAAGCAAAGCCTAAACTAAGGCATCAAATCAGGGATTTGAGTAGCTAAAGTATGGCCTAAACTAAGGCCATGAATCAGGGATTAAATTGGCCAAATTATGGCCTAAGTTAAGGCCACGAATCAAAGATTAAATTAGCCAAAGTAAGGCCACAAATCAGGGATTAAATTGGCCAAAGTATGGCCTAAAGTAAGGCCACAAATTAGGGATTAAATTGGCCAAAGTATGGCCTAAAGTAAGGCCACGAATCAGGGATTAAGTTTGCCAAAGCATAGCCTAAAGTCCGGCCACGAATCAAGGATTAAATTGGCCAAAGTATGGCCAAAAGTAAGGCCACAAATCAGGGATTAAGTTGGCCAAAGTATGGCCTAAAGTCAGGTCACGAATCAGGGATTAAATTGGCCAAAGTAAGGCCACAAACCAGGGAATAAATTGGCTAAAGTATGGCCTAAAGTAAGACCACAAACCAGGGAATAAATTGGCCAAAGTATGGCTTAAAATAAGGCCACGAACCAGGGAATAAATTGGCCAAAGTATGGCCTAAAATAAGGCCACAAACTAGGGAATGAATTCAACAAAGTGGATGCCCAAATCATGGATATTAAATATTTCTAGAATAAGAATCATTCATGCCTAGCATAGGGATAAGATAGATGACATAAATCAACAGCATGCTTGCATGAGTTAAGCTAATCTACTTGACAAAAATTAGAATCATGCATGCCTAACATAGGGCTAAGATAGATAACAGAAATTAGCAGCATGCTTGCATGAATTAAAGCTAATATACTTGACAAACATTAGAATCATGCATGCCTAACATAGGGCTAAGATAGATGACAAAAATTAGCAACATGCTTGCATGAATTAAGGCTAATTCATGACATCAAAAGAAACCCCTAGAACCAGGCTGAATTATATCTATCAAAATATCATGCTTAAGGGTGTAAAAAGAAGCACCTACTTGTACCAACTTGTCCCCAAAGCTCCTAGCCCTTGCTCCTACTCTTCTAAGCCTTGAATTCAATCAAAAGATGGCTGCTCCGTACCTTCTAAAGCTACTAGCTATGGAGGTCCTTACTGAGATAAGGAAGAGGAGAAAAGAGATGGAGAAGAGGAAGGCTGAACTAAAATCAATCCCCCTCTTTTTTTCTTATATAAGGCTTCCCCTCTTCAAACACTTGGGTGCCCTCCCCCTCTAGGACTCTCCCTTAATTACAATCCCGGAATCACAATTCCGGCCCCATTAACAATAGGAAACCAACCCACATATATGCTCAAAACAATCCCAAAAGAGTTTTAACCTAACTAGATATATAGTTGATCCCTCCTCCAACTTTTTCCACCACTCTTAGCACTCCTCGGACTCCTACTTGGGCTAGAAGTCCTAGGCTCGCATGTTATCTCGTCTCAACAAAGTTCTAGTTGCGTCATCTTCTTGCTTGGAGTCCTTGTCCTACTAGGAATCTCTCCCTCTTTCAATTCCTAGTTCTTTTAGGACTTCTAATTCCTAGTACGTTTAGGGCTCCTAACTCCTAGTACGTTTAAGACTCCTAACACCTTGCACGATTAGGACTTGCAACTCCAAGCAAGAGTAGGATATCTAACTCCAAGCAAGAGTAGGATATCCAACTCCAAGCAGGAGTAAGACATCCAACCCCACGCACAAGTAGGACATCCAACTCCAGGAACGAGTAGGACATCCAACTCCAAGAACGAGTAGGATATCCAACTCCAAGCAAGAGTAGGACATCCAACTCGGGTAAACGGGCCCTGTACGATAAGTTCAACTTCGAACGGTCGTATCTCCCTCATCTGAACTCCGATTTGCACGTTCTTGGTGGCATTTCGAAGCTCTTTCTGTTTACTTTCTAAATACATAGTTTCATCTATCACTTCTAACTTATGATCAATTTATTCTAACAAAAATTTCAATGGGTCCAACACCCTAATCCCCGTGTGGTCAACTTCGGGAATTTAGAAAAATCCTGGATGTTACATTTAGTGCATTGGATAATGTCTTATGAACTTAGAAAATTAATACATATTTATTTAAAATAATTAAATACACATTCGTTAAAAGCTTAGGTGCTTTGGTCTAAAACTCGTTAAGCAAATGAAATCACATAGTTTAAGGAAACATTGTCAAATTGTTGTATCACTTTGTCTATTTAATTTGTCATTATAAACATAAAAAATGATTAGGCAATTTCTTAAAACTTTAAGCTATGTAATAGTTTGTGTGCATTCTTAAAGAGCTTTGATTTTTATCACATAAAAAAACATGACCAAAACTAGTCCATTTTTTTGTCATTTAGTGAATTTGATTATTTCTAATTAAATTAGAAAAATATGTATTTATTTAAAAAAATTAAATGTATATTTGGGATGAGCTTTGGTGTTATTTTTTAAAATTAGTTAAGCAAGTGAAATCGAATAAGTCTAGGAGGAACGGTCAAATTGTGGTATAACTTCGTCTATTTGAGTAGTCATTAGAAATGTAACAAATGAATAAGAGTTCTATTTAAACTTTAAATAATATAATGATTTGTTCTCATTCTTAGCAAAAATTAGTTTTAATTAATTAAGAGGATCTAACTTGACCAAAAGTTGTTCAAAACATTCGTCGTTTAGCGCATGTGATTCATTCTTATTAACATGGCAAATGAGTACGCATTAATTTGAAATAATTAAATATACATTTGTGACAAGTTTAGGTTCTTTGTTCTAAAACTAGTTAAGTAAAAGAAATCACATTAGTTAAAGAAGATTGGTCAAATTGCGGCATCACTTCATCCATTTGATTTATCATTATGAATGTAATAAAAGATTAGGAGATCTCTTTAAACTTTAAACTATGTAATAATTTGTGCACATTCTTAACGAGCATCAATTGTAATCGAATATAAGAGTAAAACTTTACAAAACCTAGTCCAATTTGTTCTTTGTTTAATATGTTTGATTCATTCTTATGAACATAGCAAATGAGTACATATTTATTTGTAATAATTAAAGACACATCCGTGATGAACTTAGGTGATTTGTTCTAAAACAAGTTATGCGAATGAAATCACATAAGCTAAAGAGGAACGGTAAAATTTTGGTATCACTTTGACCATTTAATTGTTCATCACGAACGTAACAAGTAAATGAGATATCTATTTAAATGTTAAACTATGTAATGATTTGTGTGTATTCTTAATAAGCTTCCATTATAATTGAAAAAAAATATAAATTAGCCAAAATTAGTCCAATTTGTTTGTTGTTTAGTGTGGTCAATTCATTTTTACGGACATAGCAAATGAGTGCATATTTATTTAATGCAATTACAGATAGATTGTCTATTTCCTTGTTGTGACGAGCTTAGGTGTTTTATTATAAAACGTATTAAGTGAATGAAATCACATAAGATAAAGAATAATGGTCAAATTAGGGTATCAAATTGTCTATTTGATTCGTCATTACAAACAACACAAGTGAATGACAGTTCTATTTAAACTTTAAACCATGTAATGATTAGTGTGCATTCTTAATGAGCTTCAATTTTAATTGAATAAAAAGAATATAACTTAACCAAAACTAGTCTGATTTGTTCATCATTCAGTTTTTTTGCTTTATTCTTACGAACATAGTAAATGAGTACGTATTTATTAAATATACATTCATGATGAACTTTAGTTCTTTGTTCTAAAACTAGTTAAGCAAATAAAATTGCATAAGTTAAGGAAGAATGGTCAAATTGTGTTATCACTTTCACTGTTTGATTCAAAACTATGAACCTAACAAACAACTGAGAGATCTCTTTAAACTTTAAACTATGTAATGATTTGTTGGCATTCTTAACGAGCTTTGATTTTAATCGAATAAAAGAATATAGATTACCAAAACTACTCTAATTTGTTCATTGTTTAGTGCATTTTATTCATTTTTAAGGACATAGTAATTGAGTGAGCATTTATTTGATATAATTACATACACATTTGTAAAACGAGATTTGGTGCTTTCTTTTAAAACTACTTAAGCAAATAAAATCACATAAGTTAATGAAAAATGGACAAATTGTGGAATCACTTTGTTTATTTGATTTGTCATTATGTAATGATCTATGTGCATTATTAGCAGGCTTCAATTGTAATTGAATAAAAGAATATAAATTTACCAAAACTAGTATAATTTGTTCACTATTTATTGCATTTGATTCATTTTTACAAATGTAGGAACTGAGTCTATATTTAATTAAAATAATTAAATACACATTCGAGACAAGCTTGAGTGCTTTATTTTAAAACTATATAAAATTAAATAAGTACGCATTTCTTTAAAATAATTATGTATACATTCGTGACGAGGTTGGGTACTTTCTCTAAAACTAATCAAGTGAATAAAATTATATAAGGTTAGGAAGAATAGTTAAATTGTGATATCACTTTCTCTATTTAATTTGTCTTTATGAATGTAGAAAATAATTGGTAGATCTTTTTAAACTATATACTATGTAATGATTAATACATATTCTTAATGAACTTTGATTTTAATCCAATAAAAGAATATAAGTTGACCAAAACTAGTATGATATTTTGGACGCTTAGTGTGTTTGATTAACACTTATGAGCATAGTAAATGAGTACATATTTATTTAAAATAATTAAATACACATTTATGATAAGCTTGGGTACTTTTTAATAAAATAATTTAAGCTAATAAAATAATATAAGTTAATAAGGTCAAATTATGGTATTACTTTGTCCATTAAATTTGTTCTTTTGATCATAATAAATGATTAGGAGATCTCTTTAAACTTTAAAGTATGTAATGATTTGTGAACGCTATTAACAAGCTTTGATTTTAATGGAATAAAAGATTATAACTCGATGAAAATTGGTTTCATTTATTTTTTGTTTGGTACATTTGATTCATTATTACAAAATTTGCAAATGATTACATATTTAATTAAAAAAATTAAATATATATTTGTGACAAGGTTGGATGTTTTGTTCTAAAACTAGTTAAGCAAACAAAATCACATAAGTTAAGGAAGAACCATCAAATTGTGGTATCACTTTGTCAATTTGATTCATCATTAACGATATAGTGATTTATCTACATTTTTAACAAACTTTAGTTTTAATCGATTAAAAGGATATAACTAAACCAAAAGTGATCATCATTTAGTGCATTTGATTAATCTAACAAACATAGCAAATGAGTATGTATTTAATTAAAATAATTGAATATAAATTCATTTTAATGAACTTAGCAAATGAGTATGTATTTATTTTAAAAAATAAAATGTAAATTTGGGATGAGATTTTGTGCTTTGTTTTAAAACAAGTTAAGCGAATAAAATCACATAAGTTAAGGAAGAGCGGCCATATTAGGGTATCATCTTGGCCATTTGTTTCATTATTACAAACATAACAAATGAATGTGAGGCCTCTTTAAACATTAAATTATGCAATGATTTGTGCACATTCTTAACTTGCTTCGATATTAATCAAATAAAAGAATATAAAGAGACAAAAACTAGTCCAATTCATTTGTGGTTTAGTGCATGTGATTCATTATTATGAACTTAGCAAATAAATATGTATTTATTTAAAAGTATTAAATATATATTTGTGATGAGCTTGGTACTTTGTTATAAAACTAGTTAAGCGAATAAAATTACATAAGTTAAGGAAGAATAGTCAAGTTTTGGTATCACTTTGTCCATTTGATTCATCATTACGAATGTAAAAAATAATTAGGAGATCTCTTTAAACCTTACACTAAGTAATGAATTGAGTGCATTGTTAACTACTTTCAATTTTAATCGAATAAAAGAATACAAATGCACCAAAACTAGTCAAATTTTAATGAGTTTGATTCATTCTTACAGACTTAGCAAATGATTGTATGTTTATTTAAAATAATTAAATACACATTTGTGATGAACTTTGGTGTTTTGATCTAAAACTAGTTATGTGAATTAAATAACTTAAGAGGAACGGTTAATTTGTTGTATCAATTTGGCCATTTGATTCATCATTATGAACATAACAAATGAGTGAGAGGTCTCTTTTAACTTTAAATGATATAATAATTTGTCAACATTCTTAACAAACTTCGGTGTTAATTGATTAAAAGGACATATCTAGACATAAACTTGTCCAATTGGTGATGAGCTTAGTAAATAAGTATGTATTTATTCAAAACAATTAAATATAGATTTATGACAAGTTGTAGTGTTTTATTCTAAAACTTATTAAGCGAATGAAATAACATAACTTAAGGAAGAATGGTCAAATTGGGGTATCACCTTGTCTATTTGATTCGTCATTACCAACGTAGCAAATAAATGAGAGATCTCTTTAAACTTTAAACTATGTAATAATTAGTGCACATTCTTATTGAGCTTCGATGTTAATAAAATAAAAGGATATAACTTAACCAAAACTAGTCCAACTTGTTTGTCGTTTAGTGTTGTGTACACCACTCAGGGAGTCGGCCATCTCCTGCCTCATACTACTTCCCATGTTTAGGACATACTATATTAGGGTACTTTACTTTTCGGTAATATTCTTTTGGGGGAGTAATAAACTGTATTTGGGGGAAAATTGATTCATGATTTTTAATGGACCAGCTGGTGGCCCGCTACTTATCATGGGGCCCACCACTTGGCATGCACACCAATTAAGCCATGCCTTCCCCTAATGGGGGGTCATCCTCCTCCTTTATCTTTATGCTGAATTCAGAATTATTAGTCTTCTTATTTAGTCCAAACTTCTCCCCTTTCCCCTTTGTGAATCTAGGTATCGTTTGTGTCTGATCAGGATACAACATTGGTATCAAAGCCTCAACGATCAGCCATGACATGAGGCAAATAGCCAGCGATGACTCCCGAGATGCAGCTAGAGCAAGAATGTGAGAACATGTTGGACAGCCCCAAACTAGAGAATGATCCGGCTGATTCCTTAGTGCTCTCCCAGATTATAGCCAAACTCGAGCATCTTGCCACGGCGGTTGCCCAACTTCAAGCAGCCCCAACAGCACCACTTTTTTGCAGGCCACAGCCAGCCTAGGTTGAGTTGGGTGATCCTTCACAGCCCTTCTAATTTTACATCCCCGGCCTTCAAGCATTGTCCAAAAGAGAGGTACACCAGCCTAGACATTCAGTCCGCTTTGGCACTTTCGATCAGCACAAAGAAAGAGGACGTGCAGGTAGGGATATGTGAGGCCCTCCAAGTATTCGAGAAAATGCCTCAATGGGAGGAGTATTCTGGTGCTCATGGAGGTCTTTGGGGTGGGTCTAAGCCATGTTTGGCTCATCTTTAGATCCCACACTACAATGGAGATGAAGGCCCAGTGGAATGGCTACACAAGGTGAAGAAATTCTTCGCCTACTAGGAAACTCACACCGAGGCTAAACGGTTGCACAACCACTTTCCAACTAAATGGTGATGCTTTCATTTCGTTTCAGAGCTTTGAGAATGAAGTCCATTTCCCAACTTGGACTTCATTTGCTGATGAGCTTTGTGTCCAATTCGGCCCCAGCGAGTTCCAATATTTCAATGAGATGTTGTCCTCTCTGTGTCAAACCACTACCATGTGAGCATACTACATTGAGTTCATGAAGATTGACATGTTTAAAAGGGGATTCTAACCAGAAATTTTGGATGAGTTGTGCCATTTTCCCTACATGTCGATGCTTGAAGTCGTACGTCATGCACAAATTGAGGGAGAGAAACTGGCCTGATAGCTGACTAGGCTCTTCTCCTCTACCCCCAATCCGCCCAACACCCTCCCTATCACAGCGATTAGCCTTCCCACCAGCTACCCCAGCCAGCCTTCCATCCTTGCTGGTCATCCTATACGTCCCTGACTCCGGCCCAGATGGAAGAGCGGTGATCGAAAGCCTTGTGCTTCATGTGTGATGAGAAATTCATACCAGGCTATTGATGTTATGTCTAAGGCAGCTTCCTAGTCAAGGAGGCCGATGAGGAGGATTATGATCTGCCCTGGATGCACCGCCCCCATATGATAGCATGCTAACTGATATTTCACTGCATGCATTTTCAAGGGCCTTCACTCCTCGCACCATGCACATCCAAGGCCACCTTAAGAAGTAGCAAGTGGTCATCCTTATAGATAGTGGTTGTACCTAAAACTTTATCAATAATAAGGTGGCACAACGATTGGTGTGTTTCGTATCAGACTCGATGCCGTTCGAAGTCTTGATATGTGATGGCAAACACCTTCTAAGTGGTGGGGTGTGTGTGCAGGCTTCATTATCTATCCAAGGTCATACATTTACCACTGATTTGTTCTTGCTACCCACGATAGGGGTAGATGTGGTGTCGGGAGTTCAATGGCTTCAGGAGCTTGGTGACATCATATGGAACTTTCGCGACATGATTATCGACTTTGAGGTGCAGGGGCAGCGGGTTCGCATCCAAGGTTCTCAGCAGGGCAATTTGCACTCCACCCAATCGGTGAGCTCCCACTTTCAGTTTACAGCTCAGGGAATTTTCCTTAAGCCGCATGCCACTATGGATGTGCACCAAAACAGCCTTCAAGAGGATCTACTTTCTCTCTTGGTGGAGCTTGAGGATGTCTTTGCTGAGCCTAAGGGGCTATCTCCACTACAACCCCATGATCACCACATTCCTATCATTCTTGTTGTTTCACCCGCAAATGTCAAACCATAACGATACCCTCACATCCAGAAGGTGGAGATTGAGTGTTTTTGGTGCACCCAGTTTTCCATGTCTCTCGCCTTTGCTACTTTGTTGGGGACCCAACACTTGTTTCTAGTGCCCCACCTCCACCATTAATGGGACCTCACGAGCCTGATGTACCCACACCCACATTTGTGCTTGATAAGCGATGAATATGATGTTCTGGCTGCATTGCCGCCAAGGCACTTGTATCTTGGCAGGGTCAGCCTCATTAGGATGCTACTTGGATGCTTGAGGATGATTTCATGGAGTGCTACCCGGCTTGGTTGCCTTGAGGACATCTCCCGCCTCGTCCTACTTTCCATGTTTAGGACCTACTATATTATGGTTACTTTACTTTTTGGTAATTTCCTTTCGGGGATGTAATATACTATATTTGTGGGGAAATTGATTCATGATTTGTAACAGACCAGCTAGTGGCTGGCCTAGCAGCTGGCATGCTAGGTAAAGTTTTTGTCTGGTCGGGACACAACATTTAGTCTGCTTGCTTCATTCTTATGAACATTGCAAATGAGTACGTAATTATTTAAAATAATTAAACACACATTCATGACAAGCTTTAGTGCTTTGTTTTATAACTAGTTAAGCAAATAAAATTATATACGTTAAAGAAGAATGGTCAAATTGTGGTATAACTTTGACTATTTGATTCATCATTACCAAAGTAACAAATGAATGAGAGATATCTTTAAACTTTAAATTATATAATGATTTGTGAGCATTCTTGACAAGTTTCAATTTTAATCGAATAAAAAAATATACAAAACTAGTCTCATGTGCTTGTCGTTTAGTGCGTTCAATTCACTCTTACAAATAATAAATGAGTATGTATTTATTTAAAATAATTAAATGCATATTTGTGATGAGCTTGGGTGTTTTGTTCTAAACCTCTTAAAGCGAATAAAAATAAATAACTTAAGGAAGAATGGTCATATTGTGGTATCATTTTGTCTATTTGATTAGTCATTACGAATATAACAAATTAATGCGAGATGTTTTTAAACTATAAAACTATGTAATGATTTGTGTGCATTCTTAATGAGCTTCGAGACGAGCTTGGGTCCTTTGATCGTGGTTTAGTGCGTGTTATTCTTTATTACTAACTTAGAAAATGAGTAAATATTTAATTAAAATAATTAAATATACATTCGAGACAAGCTTGTGTGTTTTGTTCTAAAACTAGTTATGTGAATAAAATCACATAAGTTAAGCAAGAACAATCAACTTTTGGTATCACTTTGTTCGTTTGATTCATCATTACGAATGTAACAATTGATTAGGAGATCTCTTTAAACTTTAAATTATGTAATAATTTGAGAGCTTTCTTAACTAGCTTCAATTTTAATCGAATAAAAGAATATAAATGTACCAAAACTTGTCCGATTTGTTCGTCGTTTATGTAGAGTGGCATCAAAGAGGAAGCGTGAAGGTGGGCGAGCCCTAGGGGTGGTGTCTTGCCCAAACATTGCAACTTTATTCCAAATCCTCTACACAATCACATGAATAATGACATCTATAAGCAATAAACATATATAAGGGCTTGATAATGAATTATAATCAAATTGGGGATAGGTACGGGCTGAACTGCCCCCGGCCGTGCTATCTCTTCACTCCATTGCCCGATCAATAATTAAATGTCAATTCACTCAAGATAGAGAGAATACTTTTTGCTTGTGTCAATCCCTCAAAGCCCCTTCATGGATTGTAAAATCACATGGAAGAGAGCCCAAAACCTTCTCTTGAAGCCACACTACTCCAAGGTAGATGATCTTCCTTCTGCACCATGCAAGAGGGACAAGAGAGGGAGAGAAGGGGGCAGCCCACCCCTTTCTCCTCTTGGAATTAGGGCAACACGCCACCAAGAGGGAGAGGACTTGATTGGGAGAGAGAGGAGAGTGGGGTGGCTGCTCAAGTCACTTAGGCCTTCCTTACTTCTCTCATTCCTATTTAAACTCCCTCTCTTATAACCCTATATTGGCTTTTCTTAAGCAGGCCTTCAACTTGATTGCACTGGACTATCTTAGAGGGTCAAACACAATGGGAATGGGCTTTGTTTCTCAAAGCCTATAGAAACCTGGAACCATTGCACATGGCCAAGCCCATAACATGGTCGATGCCTCACTAACCACAAGTCTTTCCCATAACACTAATTCATGTGTTGGGCCCCATAATGTAAATATGCACATCCAAGTCACATACCTAGTGTGTGTCTGTGTGACGGATGTATATCTTAATTGAATTTGTGTCACAATGGTTCATGTGCAGTTGTCGCAAGCACCCCACTATCCTTGGACACTATGGCCTGTATCGGCTCACCCGAATAGCGAAAAAGGTGGACCAAAATAGGCCCAAGCCCATACCCTAATCCAATAGTTTAGTGAATTTGATTCATTCTAATGTACTTAGCAAATGTGTACATGTTTCTTTAAGAAAATTTAATATACATTTGGGCCAAGCTTTGCTGCTAAAACAAGTTAAGTGAATGAAATCACGTAAGTTAAGTAAGAACGGTCAAATTGGGATATCACCTTGTCCATTTCATTCAACATTATGAACGTAACAAATGAATAAGAGGACTCATTGAATTTAAATGATACAACAATTTTTACACATTCTTTAAACTTTAAAAATATAACTAGACCAAAAGTGGTCTAATTTGTTAGTCGTTTAGTGCATGTGATTCATTACTACGAACATAGCCAACGAGTGAACATTTATTTAAAATAATTAAATATATATTCATGACGTGCTTAGGAGCTTTGCTCTAAAACCAGTAAAGTGAATAAAATCACATAGGTTACAGAAGAATAGTCAAATTATGGCATCACTTTGCCCATGCAATTGATCATTACAAATGTAACAAATTATTAGGAGATCTCTAAACTCTAAACTATGTAATGATTTGTGCGCATTCTCAACAAGCTTTGATTTTAATTAAATAAAATAATATAAATATACCAAAACTAGTTCAATTTGTTCGTCGTTTAGTGTGTTTGATTCATTATTACAGAGTTAACAAATGAGTGCATATTTATATAAAATAATTAAATGCACATTTGTGACAAGCTTATGTGTTTTGTTATAAAACTAGTTAAGTTAATGAAATCACTTAATTTAAGGAAGAATGGTCAAATTGTTGTATCACTTTGTCTGTTCGATTTTTCATTATGAACATACCAAATGATAAGGAGATATCTTTAAACTTTAGACTATGTAATGATTTGTGCACATTCTAAATGAGCTTTGATTATAATTGAATGAAAGAATATAACTTGACCAAAACAAGTATGATTTTTTTGTTGTGTTATGCATTTGATTCATTCTAACAAACTTAGCAAATGTGTACGTATTTTTAAAAAAATTAAATATATATTCAGAACGAGCATTGGTGTTTTGTTCTAAAACTAGTTAACAACATAAAATCACAAAAGTTATGGAAGAAAAGTCAAATTGGTGTATCACCTTATCTATTTGATTTGTCATTATGAACGCAACAAATAAATAAGAGGTCCCTCTATACTTTAAATGATACAACGATTTGTGCACATTTTTAACAAACTTTGGTTTTAATCACTTAAAAGAAGATAATTTGACCAAAAGTCGTCAAATTCGTTCGTCGTTTAGTGGGTTATGATTCATTATTACCAACTTAGCAAATGTGAATATATTTATTTAAAATAATTAAATATACATTTGTGATGAGCTTTGTTACTTTGCTCTAAAAATAGTTTAGTGAATAAAGTCACATAAATTAAGGAAGAATGGTCAAATTGTAATATCACTTTGTCCATTTGATTTATCATTAGAACATAACAAATGATTAGGAGATCTATTTAAACTTTAAACTATGTAATGATTTGTGCGCATTCTTAACAAGCACCGATTTTAATCGTTAACTTTGTTTGAATCCAATTTACAAACTTTTCAAATGAGTGCGTATTTATTTAAAACAATAAAATACACATTCATGATGAGCTTTGGTGTTTTGTTATGAAACTAGTTAAGTTAGTGAAATCACTTTTGTTAAGGAAATTGTGGTATCAGTTTGTCTATTTAATTCATTATTACGAATATAACAAATGAATGGGAGGTCTTTTTAAACTTTAAATGATATAACGATTTTTTCACATTCTTATCAAACTTTGGTTTTAATCAAATAAAAGAATAGATTGAGCAAAACTAGTCTGATTCTTTCGGTATTTAGTGCGGTTAATTCATTACTATAGACTTAGTAAATGAGTGCATATTTATTAAAAAGAATTATATACAAAATCGTGACAAGCTTTGGTGTTTCGTTTTAAAACTTGTTAAGTAAATGAAATCACATAAGTTATGGAAGAACAGTCAAATTAGGGTACCACCTTGTCTATTTGATTTGTCATTATGAACGTAAAAAATGAATGAGATATATCTTAAAACTTTAAACTATGTAATGATTTATGAGCATTCTTAACGAGTTATGATTTTAATCGAATAAAAGGAGATAACTTAACCAAAACTTGTCCAATTTGTTTGTCATTTAGTCCATTTGCTTCATTCTTACGAACTTAGCAAATGAGTACGGTCTTACCCAAAACAATTAAATACATATTCGTGACGAGCTTTGGTGCTTTGTCCTAAAACTAATTAAGTAAATAAATTCACATAAAATTTGGAAGAACGGTCAAATTGTGGTATCATTTAGTCCATTTGTTTCATCTTTGCGAATGTAACATATGATTGGAGATCCATTTAAAATTAACTATGTAATAATTAGTGCACATTCTTAATGAGCTTCGATTTTAATCAAATAAAAGAATATAACTTGACAAAACTAGTCCGATGCTTTTGTCATTTAGTACATTTGATTAACCCTTTTGAGCAGAGCAAATGAGTATGTATTTATTTAAAATAATTTAATACACATTCGTGATGAGCTTAGGTGTTTTTTTCAAAATGAAATTAAGCGAATGAAATCACATAAGTTAAGGAAGAATGCTTGAATTGTTGTATCACTTTGTCAATTTTATTCCTTTTTACAAACATAACAAATGATTAGATGATCTCCTTAAATATTAAACTATGTAATTATTTGTGCACATTATTAACAAGCTTCAACATTAATTTAATAAAATAATATAACTTGATCAAAACTAGTCGGATCTATTTGTTGTTTATTGTGCTTGATTCATTCTTATGAACTTAGCAAATGATTGCATATTTATTTCAAATAATTAAATATACATTCGTAACAAGATTGGGTGTGCTTTGTTCTAAACCTTGTTAAGCAAACAAAATCACAAAAGGTAAGGTAGAACGGTCAAATTGTTGCATCACTTTGTCCGATTAATTCATCATTATGAACGTAATAAATGATTAGGTGATCTCCTTATAGTTTAAAATATGTAGTGATTTTGGAAAATTATTAATGAGCTCATATTTGAATCAAATAAAAGAATAACATGAGCAAAACTAGTCCGATTTTTCATCATTTAGTGCATTTAATTCATTTTTACAAACTTCGCAAATGTTTACGTATTTATTTTAAAAAATTAAATATACATTCGGGATGAGCTATGGTGTTTTGTTTTTTAGTTAAGCAAATGAAATCACATAAGTTAAGGAAGAACAGTCAAATTCGGGTATGACCTTGTCCATTTGATTCGTCATTACTAACGTAGTCAATGAATGGAAAGTCTATTTATATCAGGGCGGCTAGTAGATATTAGCATTGGCTTTTCTCTTAAGTCTCCAAAAAGTTGATGCAGAAAAATTAGAAGGCATGGCTTGATTATGGGCTGATGCTACAAAAGATGGACCTCTATCATAAGCATCAAATCTAAAATTATCTACCATAAAACATTCAGCATTAGAAGTTGCAGGCAAATGGTTAGACACATCAAAAGCATTAAGTTGCACTTTCATGTTCCCAAAGGTCATCTCCATTACACCCGTTCTACAATTTATGCATGCATTAGCTGTGGCAAGAAAAGGATGACCTAGAATGATAGGAATCTGATATGTGGGGTTGGCACCAGTCTCCATATCTAAGACAATAAAATCAATAGAGAAAAAGAACCGGTCAACCTTCACTAAGACATCCTCAATGACTCCCCAAGGCTTACGCACAGAAAGCTCGGCTAGCTGCAAGGTAACTGATGTAGGCTACAATTCACCTAACCCTAGTTTCTCATACACTGAGTAAGGGAGTAGATTGACACTCGCACCAAGGTCAAGGAGGGCTCTATGGATGGAGTGATGGCCTATGACACAAGAAATAGTAGGCACTCCAGGGTCCTTATACTTAGGTGGGGTGTCAAACTTCAAAACAGAACTAACTTGCTCGGTGAGAAAGACCTTCTTAGACACATGGGTCTTGGATTTATGCTTTTGAGTGCATAAGTCTTTGAGGAAGTTAGCATAAGCAGGGACTTGCTTAATGACATCTAAGAGGGGGAGATTAATTTTGACTTGTTTAAAAGTCTCAAGAATCTCATCAGTCCTAGTTGTGCTCTTTCTAAATGGTGGGGCCATGTCAAGACACTGAGGAAAAGGTGCCCTAGGGATATAAGATCCCTCAGAAGTGGTCTTAGACTGTGGCTCTGAGGAAGGGGAAGGAGATACAAACTCCTTCTCATGTGGTGTACTAACTTTTATTTGAGGGTCATTAGGGGCTGCCCTCTCTAACTACTCACTCCTATCATCTGTCACCAACACTCTTGTCAACAATCCTCCCACTCCTAAGGGTGATTATGGAATTAACTTGTTCATTAGATTGAGGAGCGCCCTCTACCTAAAATTGACCTTTAGGGTTTGGTAGGGGTTGACTTGGCAACGTACCCATCTCTCTCTTGTTAATAGCATTAGCTAGTTGTCCAATTTGGGCTTCTAACTTTGCTATAGATTGTGTGTGAGAGTGGAGGAGTTGGGATTGAGATTGAATGCCTTGCAGGGCACTCAAAACCTTTTCTTCAAAACTTGGACTCCTATTGGGTTGGACATATGGGGGTTGCACTTGAGGTTGGTGGATAGGGGCTGGTAGGACATGGAATGGTTGCCTAGGGGTTTAGTTACCCATAACCCCTTGGTTTTGTACCCGCCAGGAAAAGTTAGGATGATTCCTCCACCCAGGGTTGTATATGTTTGAAAATGGATTTTTCTCAGCTCTATGGAAGGATTGGGTGGCATTTACATGGTCTTGGACAAGCTCAGGAGATTGAGAGGCAGATGGGCACTCAATGATAGTATGGGCTGGACTAAGGCATATTGTTCATGCATCTTGAGTGAAGGGAGTGGGCTGATGGGTGGAAGTCATAAGGAGGTCCAGCTTCCTACTCAAAGTATCAACTTTAGAGGATAGGTCTAATGGGTTTTTGACTTCGTACAAGCCACCCCTAGAGGGGGCATTGTTCAAGGTAGATAATCCACTCTCATCTCTATTCAACACAGCATGTTGAAGAGAATTTTCACTCAAGTCCTCAAAAAGTTTCCATGCCTCATTTTCATTTTTTAACAAGAAGGTACCCCCAAAACTTGCATCAACAAGATGACGGTTTTGTTTAGTAAGACCCTCATAAAAATGTTGCACTAATTGCCACTTAGGGACAGCATGATGAGGACACCTCCAAAGAAGGTCCTTAAGCCTATCCCAACTCTCATGGAACTGTTCAGTCGGAAGTTGGGCAAAAGTGGTTATGGCCTTTCTCATTTGGTTGGTCTTACCTATAGGGAAGTACTTTTTAAGGAACTCTTGTTGCATTTGGGCCCATGTTGTGATAATGTTTGGCTCTAATGAGTGAAGCCATTCCTTAGCCTTATCTTTCAATGTGAAAGGAAAAAGGCGAAGTTTAATAGCTTCATTAGTTAAATTTGAGAGCTTAAAAGTTGTGCATAGTTCTAAGAAGTCATCTAGGTACCTATACGGGTTTTCATTATTAAGCCCATAAAAGGATGGAAGCATTTGAATAACATTGGGCTTAATCTCATAATTTTGAGCAGGAACTACTAGCAACCTAATGCATGAAGGAGAGGTATACTCATTGGGAGTGTAATACTCCCTTAGAGCTTTAAGTGGTGCATCTACTAACTGATGTTCAGCCATTATGGGGCTAGAAGTAGTGTGGGTGGAGGAATTGGTGCGAGAGTTTGGGGGTGTAGGGATGTAGGTCGAGGGCAACTCAGCTCTCCTAGATGTCCGCTCTGGCTCAGGGTCAAATGATACTAATTGGGGGAGTAAGGAGCGATGACCATGCATATACCACAACACACCACACAATTTTAAGTGTAAAAACGGGAAGAATAAGCTAAAACTAACTATGAAAAGAACTAAAAATTAGGAGAGAAAAAGATCTTACAAACCGAAGAGAAGCACTATGCTTGTCGATGTCCACTTGTGGCTACAAGTGTAGAGAGCACGATCTTCAACTCAGCCTACAAGATCAAATTAACAAAAGGTAAGAAACTAAAAATTAACCTAAAAACTAAAGTAAACTGAATCAAAATTAGATAGAATTATCCTAATACTAATTTAGTAACAAATTAACACTGTCCCCGGCAACGGTGCCAAAAACTTGATCGTTTATAATTAAACCCTTTGCAAGTGTACAAGGTAATTGTACTAGGATAAATATTTAAGGGTTGTCGAACCTCAAGGATGGATGAATTATTACTAAATCTAAATAGGAATTTGCTGATTGAAAACTAAAACAAACTTAAACTTTAATTAAACAAAATAAAGGAATCAACTAGTTTAAAAGCAAGAGATTAATATGATGGAAATTACTTAGGAAATCGAATCTACTATAGAACCATAACAATTCCTTAACTTTTAATCTAAATCTAGTGTGAATATGAACAAGTATTCTCAGCTACAAGCTAGAATTACTTTAAAAAGAATCATTAATTAAATTCCATGGCATGAACTATCTTCGACAATAGCACGAATCATCTACACTAAACTAGCTATAGGCATGACTCGTCTAATCTTAGTATAACTCATCCAAGTCATTAATTATCTGAACATTAAAACTATTGTATGAACATCTCATCTAAATCACAGAAATTAGAATCAATGAAAATATCAAAACTGCATCAATCTATCATCTACAAGACAATAAATCAACATAGAATTGAATAAACATTAAAAGCCCTTCCATTAAAAAGGAAATTCATATCATACAATTGTCATCATTCACAGCTGAGATCTAAATTAAAAAGAAAAGAAACTGAAACTTATCTATAGCTTCATCAACTCCTAAGTAAAGGAAAAGTCTAGCCTTCCATTGTAGAAGAAAGCACTTGAATCTCCATTAAAAGCTTCGAATTCTCTTTCATCTTCTTCTTCCTTTTTTTCTTCATAAAATCTACTGGAATCCTCTGGTCTCAAGCCAAATATGTCTTTTTATAGGCATAAGATCCGTAGGAAGAAGTCTAATATGAAAGGGATTGAAAATTGGCTAAAACTAGGAAACTACACGTTATGTCGTTCGAACGCCCTGCATGCCCGTTCAAACGCTTATGCTGAGTTTTTCTTCAAAATCACGTTATCCCGTTCTAACAGTAAGTACCCCGTTCGAATGGCTACAGTGTTTCCGCAATCTGGACAGTTTTTCTAGACAATCCATATTCTGTTCATTAAGTTTTTCTTCATGTCCGTATTAATTTCCAACTTGTTTATAACTCCAAAAAGCTGTCCAAATCACTTTAAAGTATATCAAGACTATTTTTAATTATTTCAAACATTGTCCAAGTACCTCGATAAGCGCACTTTACCTACAAAACATAAAAACATCATATTTTAGACATGTAGAATATAACTAAAATTCCAACTTGATTTAAATACACATATAAACTACTAATAACTACAAAATTATTAATAATTAAACTAAAATACTAATATCTATCTTAATCTAAATAAACTATAACTAACTCTAAATTAACCTATTCTATACTTGCAAATAAGGTAAAAAGGCATATAAAATATATAGATATATTTCATACTTATCAGAAACCTAAAGGTAGTTTTGTCCAAAAGCAGGTCATATGGCATTTGTGTTTAAAATTCAGGGAATATGAAATTTTGTAATCTTCGGGCAGGCTATATGGAAAAAACTGCAAAAACTATCCCACTCAAGCAAATAAGACCCAAAATGCCACACCTAGGAGACAAGTCATGTTCGCATACATCTTGAAATAATGCATTCAATCATATTTTGGTCAATGACAGACTCCTATTAATCTGCATCTTTAACTAGAGAGGAAAATTTTGTTGAACTTCCAAGAAAAATTATAGAACTGATAATAAGTGATAAATTGGATCCCTAGTTACATAGAGAGAGAAAGTGGATATGTAACATTATCTATCAGATATGTTGTTTGATGTAAAGCAGCTAGCTATGAGTTATGAAGCAATAGATTGGAATAAGAAAATGTAGAATTTTTTGTTGAGCGATTGATCGGGCAATACAGGCAATTGATTGAAGTGATCGATCAAGGTCATCAAGTGCTTGATCGGCACTGGAAATGATCCAATATAAAATTAGCTTGAGAGCTAAGTGATTGATCTACTTTACCAATCAATTGATTGGCACGTTAACGGGATAACTCCAAATTCTGTTTTGGATTAGGTTTTTTTATTCTAGATTCATTTCTTTTGAGTCTATTATTTTCCCTGGTGTCTTTATTTTGTTATTTTCCCAGGTGTCCTTATTTTGTAATGTCTTATTTAATTGAAAATACTAACTTATTTTCTATAATTTTGGTTGGTTTGTCCTAAAGTAGTTAGAGCTTGACTTCTTTTATTTATCATTATGCCATTGGGCTTTGTATAAAAACTTAGCTCTATCATGGAAGCCATACACACTATGAGTTTTCTAAAATATAGAAGAAAAGAAGAGAACTTCTTTCTCCATTGTTTTCCCTCTATTTTGTGAAATTACCATTGAAATTTGAGGGAGAGGAAGGTTGCGTGTGTATGTAGCGAAATTCATCAAACATCGTAAATCCCATCAATCCCAGTCTTGCATTAGTTAGTGGCCCTACGCAAGTCCAACATATCACTCTGACACCATAGAGGACGTGTTGCAGGAATTGATGAGATCAATGATCGTGATTAAGTGACAATGCCAACATGACAAGTCGAGTTGCCGACACTTTATATAGCTAATTTGATGGTTGTTGTTGCTAGCCAAAATCGCAACTTGGGTTAGCCAAGTGACCAAGTTGAAGATGATGAGCTAGAGGTTGATGCCGATAGTGAAAAACCTTTCTCCAAAGCTGCTCGGCATAGTGATGAAGAGGTAGACTAGCTGCCTTGCTGCTAGGCTGGTCCATATAGGCAACTGCAGCTAGTAGCTACAAGGAGACCAAAGGATAGCATGCCCATGAGATGAGATGATATGACCAATAGGTAGTTAAGGCAGGTTTGAAGATTGTCATCCCTAAATTTCATGGAGGGGGGATGTAGCCCGAGGAGTTCATAGATTGGATTGCCAATGCATAAGACATCCTCAATTTTAAGGAGGTTCTAGATGACAAGCATGTTCACTTTGTGGAGACTCACTTTTGAGGTCGGGTAGCCACATGGTGGTAGCAAATTAAATCCACCCGTGAGTGTCAAGGCAAGCCATAGTGAAATGGGAGAAGTTGATGCAACATATGAGGAAAGATTTTCTACCATATAACTTTGCCTGAGCGATATATTAACAATTAAGACTTATGATAAGGGTTGAAATCAGTGGATGAGTATACTAAGGAGTTCTATCAATTGATATACCATAATGACTTGGCGAAACATGAGGAACAACTTGTGTCTCTTCATATTAGAGGTATGCATCAAAACCTTAAAGATTGATGGTAGTTGGCGAATGTATGTAAATGGTAGAGCTATTAACAAGGTTACTGTCAAGTACCGCTTTGCTATTCCCTGCTTTGATGTCTTACTTGATTAGTTGAGTGATGCTTCTATATTCGGCAAGATAGATTTGAAAAGTGAAAATCATCAAATTAGAATCAGATTGGGTGATGAATGGAAGACAACCTTCTAGACAATAGAAGAGTTATATAAGTGGTTGATTGTGCCTTTTCAATTGTCAAATGCCCTAACACCTTCATGAGGGTGATGAACTAGGCTCATCAACCATTTATTTGCATATTTGTGGTGGTTTATTTTAATGATATACTTTTTTTATAGCTCTTATTTTGATTGTCACTTATGTGAGTTTAATATTCATCTATTCAACCGTGCGAATCACCACATTGCCCATAATTCGATTATCTAACAAAGATAAAGACTACGAGATATGACCTCTTTCCGTAGAATTTTCTTGTAAAGTGGAAACAAGTAAAATAACTCTCAAAGCACACTCACAATGTATCAATCAATCAGACCACAAACATTCAATCCATACACGAACACACAATAATTTAACGTGGAAAACCCTAACATGGGTAAAAAAATACAGCAGTTCCAAAGGATCCAAATCAATGCATTACTAGCAAGCAAGATAATTTACATCAACACAAGCAAACTACAAACCTTTGTTTTGACTCCAATACAAACTCCTTTGTATAAATCTCCACAAATTTTTTTTGTTGCTGGCCTTCAAATCTTCTCCCTCAAGCACTTGAAACTTCTTCCTCCTTACTTTGTCTTTGTCTTTGTCTTCTTCTAGCTTTCAACAAGCTCCTCTTGTTGTATTGACTTTGGCCTCTTAGAATCTTCAATCTTCCATTGAAGGCATGCTGCGACTCATCTTTAAAACTTCTAGGTGAAGTCTCTTCTTAGTTATAAAATAGCTTCATGAATTCATCATTGATCTTCAACTCAAAGCTTCATGTCAATCCTTCAAGGTAATCAATATGCAAAAGGTAGAAACCCTTCTTCTCCAATTTTCTCTAGGTTTTTCAATCTCAAAATTCATGACTTCTTATCCCTCATATAGAAGTCCAAACTGATTTAGGCCTTTGGCTTCAAATGGGAGACAAATTGAATTTGGAATGCCTTAATTAGGGTAATTAGTCCTATAAGCGATTGCTTTGTTTCAAACAGTGAACGATCATTCAATATTTTTTTAACACATGATACTTCAAGTGATCGATTAATTGGCAAAATAATTGATCAATAACTCTCGGAGTTGTTTTACACATGACAAAATTAAGTGCCGATCGATTGTTCCAATTACCTTTAAGTCCAATGATTGATTGTTCCAACTATACTTTTACTGTTTTGCCCTTTTTACCCTAAAACCTCATGAAACCCCTAAAATCACTTCTAAAACTTCTTGAAGTGATTTTGGTACGTGAATGTGCTCTACTTAAGCTTCAAAAGCCATCAACATTCTTTAGTCTTCTATCTTGTGCTATAAGAACATGTCTGCTCCTATTTTTCAAGTCTGTCAATTCCCAATTTGACTCAACCACAACAACCTCTAATTAGATTTTAAGACTAAGTCATACTTAAGGTTTCTGACATGATTTTGATAGAGAAATTCAGTCAATAAACTTAAAATATGACTCATATGTTCTTACAATTATCCCATTTGGATATTTTTTGTCAAAATACTACAGTTTAAAAATGAAAACAAAATCACAACTCTTAACATAGTGCATTGACTTTTAATTTATACAAAATAACTTGACACTAAAAGACTTTAAATAAAAATCATTTAACATAGACTCATTTGGAATTGAGCTTGAAAAACCTTGTATAACCATATACTTATTTGCACACTTAAAATCAAATTGAATTGCATAGCATTGTTCAATCAAGTATAGATAAGCACTTTGATTTTCATTAATCACTTTCCCCCTTTTTGACATAAATAGACAAAAAGCTAAAACAATAATTAACAAAAATACTTGTTAAAGCATAATCAAGTTATCATTATCTCCAAATTAAAGACATGAATATATATATAAACCATCACATCACCATGTCTATCACATATCCCATCATAATATCAGTTCCAAACTAAATCTCAAAGTCATAATGAAACATAATTAAACTTAAACAAGTTTCAACAAGGAATAAATGAAAAAGTGATACAAAAAAAATATAAAAATCAATCAACACCATCATTATCATCATTATCACTATGCTCATCCTCACTATATGCATGTGGAAGTCGTGCTCTTAGCAAGTGGCTGATGTCTAAAAGTATCTACATCATAGCATCCTAAAAAGCTCTAAACTCAGCAATAGTAATTGGTCTATCTGAGTCATCAATAGGTGGTTGTGCCTCTACTGCCCCCTATGGCTCCTATGCATCATGTGAAGCACTGCAATATCAATTGGTCCAATGCTGACTAACGTAGGCTCTGCTCTTGTTTCCTAACATGTACTGCTACGAAAATCCTACATAAGATGTATGGGTAAGGTAACATCTCACGTGTGTATCCATGAAGGAATGTCATCATCTCACCAAATATATTGCTGGGTAGATCCAACTGTATCTCAGGCTGTGGGAGAAGATGAAGAATATGTGCAATTGTACTATCAACTCTCTCCCTCCTAGCACACCAAATGTCATACTGAGTGATGAAATATAGCATACAAAAATCCCGAGTCATGGAGTGGGAAAGTAATGAAACCTCTACGTAGGCTAAGCAAACTCCCTATAATGTCACTATCTAGTAGAAAGACATTTCCATATAACTACGGAAACATGAGTGGTCTCCAATCACATCCTATAACCTTTGCATTGATATTAGGTAACTCTCACTTGGACACTTCCTACTACACCTACAAGTGCATCATCATTCTTAAAACGGAGTAATGCATACCATTGACGAACAAGTCATGGATAGACAGATTGACCCGACGTAGAAATGGTGCTAAAATAATCCATCCAATAAGGACGAGCATCTATTCATCCTATAGCAGTCTCAAGAAGAATGTGCACAAAGATTGCTCACTCCATATAGGTCTAACTCTTTCTGAACTACTACTCATTGCACTTGGGTCTGCTGACCCTGACTCAGCCGTTTTTAGCTTCTTCGCTCTGATTGTTTATAATTAAACCCTTTTTAAGTGTACAAGGTAATTGTACTAAGATAAGTATTTAAGGGTTGTTGAACCTTAGGGATAGATGAATTAATTACTAAATCTAAGAGAAGAATTTGTTGACTAAAAGTTAAAATAACTTAAACTTAAATTTAACAAAGAAAGTCATCCAACTAAACTAAATGGAAGAGATCAATATATTGAATTTTACTTAGGAAATCAAATCTACTATAGAACAATAACAGTTCTATAGTCTCTAATTTAAATATAGTGTGAATATGAGCAAGTATTCTCAGCTACAAGCTAGAATTACTTTAGAAAGAATCATTAATTAAATCCATGGCATGAACTATCTTCAAAAATAGCACAAAACATCTACAATAAATAAAACTATAGGCATGATTTGTCTAATCTTAGTATAATTCATCAATCACTTGAACATTAAAACTATTGCATGACCATCTTATCTAAATCACAGAAATTAGAATCGATGTAAATCTCAAAACCACATCAATCTATCATCTACAAAACAATAAATCAATATTGAATTAAATAAACTTGAAAAGCTCTTCCATTAAAAAAAAACCTTGTTATACAATTGTCATTATTCACAACTAATATCTAAATTTAAAAGAAAAAGAATATGAAACTTATCTATAGCTTCATCAAGTTCTATGTAAAAGAAAAACCTAGCCCTTCATGGTAGAACAAGGTTCTTGAATCTTCATTAATAACTTTAAATGTTACTCCATCTTCTTTCCCCCTTTTCTCTTTAGAAAATCTATTGGAATTCTTCAATTTCGATCTCCATATGGCTTTATATAGGCATAAGTGTAATGCCCAGCTTTTTTGATTACGTTTAACCAAAAGGGTTAGAGGTAATTAGTTAATTTTTGTTAAATTTTAGAATGTTTCAGAAGTTGAAACCTTTGTATATGAATAGAGCTCAAATAAACCATTGTAACAAATCAAAGAACGCACAAAACAAAGGTCAGGACCAAAAGTTTTGACCTTGCAAACCGTACAATATATGTGGGACCCACTTAGAAAGAGTGGGATATATTGCTTTATGTGGGATAATATTGAAGGGCTCATCGATACTAGTCCAATGGTAGCAAGAAAGTGCGAATCCGAATCCAGGGTAGAAAGATACACACATTTTAAGATAAGTATTAAAAAAGAGAGAAAAATAGAAATAAAACACACCACGCGCAGCGTGTATCGGCAGGAGCTGCCATTTCTGGCAGCACTGCTGAATTATGCAGCATGGCATCATAGTTTAAATAGCATGAATAAAGGCTATAAATAGCCATTTTCAATCATTTTTCACACAGAACTTTGTTTTCTCCATTTCTGAGCGTTTTGAGTCCTATTAGCCGGTTCAAGAGGCATTCTTGACTATATATCAAGCGTGCTCTATGCAATGGAGGGGTCCTTTCTTTGATTTGGAAACTATATGAGGAGGAAACACCAAGAGACAAGGAGAGCCCTACATGTTGTCCTCTAGCACTAGAGAACTTCATTTTCTCTATGTTTGATCATTCAGAGCCCAATTTAGTCTATTCAAGAGGTATCCTTAACTAAACCAAGTGTGCCCTACGCAATGGAGGGGTCTATTCTCTGAGTTAGAGATCAGATAAGAGAGGAACGTCTTGAAGCAAGGAGAGGCCTTGCCCATCATCCTCGAGCACCAAAAAAAGAAAGGGGCCAAGTACAAGAGGGGGTTCTTATAACGACCCATTTTCTGGTTATGATTAACCCGGGGGGGTTAAGGGTAATTTAGTAATTTAAGATTAGTGTTAAGGGGGGTTTCATTAGGTAAAATCCTTGTATAGCTCAGAGTAATGAGTGTAACGAATCAAAGAACGCGTGAAACGGAGGTAAGGAGCGAAAGCTACAGCCTCAGGAAGCGTGCCACATGGGCGGGACCTATACAAAAGTATGGGATAACCTACCCATGTGTGGTCTTATTTCGAAGGGCTCGTCAACACGAGTCCATCGGTATCAAGAGCGTGCGATTCCAACATCAAGGTTGGAAGTTATGGCATTTTGAGGTTATCTTTCTAGATAGGATTGCTGACAAAGCAGATAGGATTGATAGTGGATAGGATTGCCGACAAAGTGGATAGGATTGATAGTGGATAGGATTGTTGACAAAGCAGATAGGATTGATAGTGGATAGAATTACTGACGAAGCGGATAGGATTGACATGTGTCAACCTCACATCTATCCAATTCTTCTATAAATAGCATCCTTGACATCCAGAAAGAAAAAGGAGAATTCTCTCCCACGTTTTCCCATTTCTCTCCTACGTTTAGAAACTTCTGTTCTTCATTTGTCACTCATTTTAAGTCTGAATTGAGCGATTCAAAAGGCATTTTCTACTGAATTCAATGTTCTGGACGCTGTGGTGGGGTCGTTTTCTTTATTCGAGGCTTCTACTGTTACAAATTTGTAACCAAGGGTTAAGGTAGGGGACTTTAAACTCTAAACGTGTGCTTAGTATAACTTCTTTACGCATGATTTAACATGAATAAGCTTATGTGATTGATTTATGTGAGACATGTTATGTGATGAACTGTTTTAGCATGAATATCGCTATGTTTTGAATGATGTGATGATTAATTCATGGGCTTAAGAACCCGGAATAATCATAGAGTGACGATGCCCGCTGAGAAAAATAAATCGGCAAGTGGCGCGCACAAGGGAGAGCATCGTGGGAAAGCTCTGTCCCTAAGTGGCCTTCGTTTGCCCCATGAGCGCCGACGGTAGGCCATAGGGTGTCGCGGCTTGTGGTTTTGTTGTGATTTGGAACTGGTTGTTTTATGCATAATTTATCGTGATAAAGGTTTCTAAAGAAAATATTGTAGGGTTTTCAAAGAGATTTCTGATTAGCATCTCTATTAGATTTTAAATCAACTTGCTGAGTATTTTAAAATACTCACCCACCCCCAGATTCTGCAGGTAATGCAGCGCGGGCGAAGGTGAAGGACGTGTAGTGTCCCAGATATTTATCTGCTTTCTAATTTTGGAAAATATGTAATATTTATATAACTGCAGATTAAGGGCATGATGTGCCCGAAGACTTGTAAGGCATGTAAAACTTCAAGCAAACCTAAGTCCATGGTTTGTGTGAAATATGTTATTAAGCACATGAATAATATTTTGTTGTGCTATGACTCTGTGATATGCTCATTATTAATATAAATCATATATGACTGTGATCCGCATTGACGGCCATCGTGTTTTGGACGCACATGTGTTGGAGGAGTGTGTTGAACATTATGACGATATAAAAAAGAAAAAAAAAGAGAGACGACCGTCACAATTCTATCCACAATTGTCAGGCCACAACAAGAGAAGCAACCCCGAGTAGGGGAGGCTCTGTCCTCCACCAAAGAGCCACCCAATAAGAGAGGCATCCCCACGCTATGGGAAAGCTCTGTCCACAATTTATAAGCACAGAAGGAGAAAAGCGTCTCCATAAAGGGGAAGCTCTGTTTATTACCTCCAAGCATGGAAAGTAAGGAGCATCTCCAGGTGAAGGGATACTACATCCCCCACTTCTAGTGTCTCCTATGAGCAAGTATTATGATCTTCTATTTTTATATAAGTATAAAAATACATATAAATACATATGCATTCTAAGCAGTTAACTTAGGATGTTAAATGACTTATATATGCACATCTTAATTAGTGATATTACTTATTAAGATACATGATTTGCTATGATATGATGTATTCTAATATATTCTGATTTGAATTGCTTTGTTATGCTTTATCCGATATGATTTAAGGTTTATAGATATGCTTTGATACGATATACTATGTTACGATCTAATATGCTCTAATATGTTCTGATGGGATCCAATTCAATATGCTATGTTGTGTTCAATAAGAAGTGTAGTTCCGTTAATGTGGTAGCTTCCGTTTAACTCTGATGATTAATGAGATTTCCATCTTGACTCCGATGATTTCTATGATTTACGAGTTTTCTATCTAACTTCTATGATTCATGAGATTTCTATTTGACTCCGATGATTTATGAGATATGAGTCTAACTCCGAATGATGTATTTGAATATAAGAATATATGTATTTTAACGTATATAATTTTGTGACGACTGATGTATGTAATAGTCATTTGGTTGAACTACATTCAGATCCTATCGTATTTGAATAATAATGTAAATTTTGTCTAATACGTATATAGGCAACCAATGGCAAGGCGACATTGGCCCGATCCAATTTATTTATAAATATATGTTTTATTCTAATTTATATGCAACGAACTATGAACCTTCTTTTTGTGTATATCAATGCTACAACTTAAGTCTACATACAGGGAAGCTTTGAGCTCCGTAGTGCGTTAATGAATGTTGTACCTCTTGTACACAGATGACGATTCCTTGTTTAAGGAAGAAAAATTTTATCCGAGATTTTTAAGACCCCGACTCGTGTTAGGGTGTTACAAAATGGTATTGGAGCATTAATCAGTCTGAGAGTATAATATTTTATTTATTGATTTAATTTGAATTCTAATTTCAAATTTTATATAATTTGAAATTTCTGTTTTGAATGTGAAATTAAATCTAAAATAATTTGAAATTGATGTTAGATATAGGTTTTCATTAATTTGATTCTGATTTTGAACTTTCATTAGATTTAATCCAAACTATAATTTTGAACTTCTATTCTACACGTGACATTAGATTTAATGCAGACTCTGATTTTAAGAACTATGATTCTCACGTAAATTTTGAATTAAAATGTGTGTTAGCATACTTTTCAATGAGTTTGATATGAACATCAACTTCATAATTTTCAATCTTAAATAAAAAATGATTTGAAATGTCGTTGTGAATAAGTTGTATTAGATTTTGACTTACAATTCACTTCTGCTAGTGTGATATGAAAATAGCATCGAACTCTAATTTTACAAATTCTGATTTGTTTAATTAGAAGTAATTTTAAATTTTCATCCCACATGTGTGTATCAGATTGAAGGAAAACTTAGACTCTGTAAATGTCAATTTTAAATTAGAATTGATCTGAAATCTTCTTCTTGACATGTTGCATCTGATTTAATATGAATTTTAATCAAAGAATCCTTCAAAATTTTTATTTGCCATGTGTTGTATAGGATTTAATACGAACATCGGTTTGATGATATTTTTTTAATTTCTAATCTGAATTTTTTTAAATGTTTAATTGAATATATTGTATCTGGATTAATATTTTAAAAAAATTAATTTAAACTTTTGTTTTGACCAAGAAATTGGATTTAATAAGAATTTGATTTTGAACTTTTCATTATGTATTTGTAACCTCAAACTTTATACGAACTTTGATTTCAAGAATTCTAATTTTTAATTATAAGTTATTTGAATATTCTTTTTTCAATAATTTAATTTTTATTTAATTTAAAATTCCATTTAGCATGTGATACAACAAATGTAAAACAGATTCCAATTTTGGTGAATTTAAATTTTAAATTGGGAATGAGTTATAATTTTGTTTTGAACATGTGGTTTAGATTTAATCTAAAACTCTGATTTTATGAATTTTGATTTTGAATTTGACTCAATCGAAGATTTTGATTTAAATTCATTACATGATTTTTTTAAAATGTTTTCAGTGAGTTTGATTTCAAATGTATTTCAGATAGCAGTAGAATTACTAAGGAGTAACTACAAAATGCTCATGGTATGGGAAATGAGGCGGTAGTGAAAAACTCTATAGTTAATTCTACTTGGGTATTGAAATGAAATATGATTTCAAATTGTCTGTTTTAGAAAATATTTTTGATTGAGAAATGACTTTGTTTTCAAAGGCGGTAGAACTATCTAAGAGTAACCACCAAACACGGAGAGTGTAAGAGGTGAAGTGTTAGTGGGCAATTCTCTGGAGGATTCTGCTGATATATTGGTAAGAAATTCAATTTTGAAATATCAGCATTTTGAAAGTTCTTTTTAATTTCAAGAAGGTCCATTTTGAAAAACAGTGGAAATCTAGAAGGGAAATCACTAAACACCTATAGTGAGAAATATAAGGCGTTAGTGGATCACTCTATGGTTAGTTTGCTGGTGGATTTGATATAAAATTTAATTTTAAATTCTCTGTAATTTTAAAATGGATTTGAAGTTTAGTAAATTTATCCCAATTGCCAATGGAATTGCTAAGAAGAAACCATTAAACACCCCTGGTATGGGATATGAGGTGTTAGTGGAAAGCTTCAAGGTTGATTCCACTTGTATACTGAAATGAATTTTAATTTTGAATCTAGTTTATTCGAACAAGTTTGTTCTGAATTGGATTTGACGATAAAGTTTTTGATGATTTTAGTCTTTGGACTCTAGATAGTTATTTGGTGTAAAACCCCAAGGCTATCGATTCTAGATACCTATCGAGAGAAATAATTAGTTCCGGCGCACACAAGTGTGGAACATCATGGGAAAGCTCCTATCCTTCTGGCCTTTGTGGCCCTATAAGTGCGGGGGTAAGCCATTTGGTATAATGGATTTAAATAAGGATACATACCGAGAGAAATAATGGATTTTGGCACGAACAAGTGTGGAGCATCATGGGCAAGCTCTTATCCTTCTAGCCTCCGTGGCCCTATGAGTGCGGGGGTAAGCCGTTCAGTATCACAGATTTAAATAAGGATACCCAGCAAAAGAAATAATTGGTTATGGTGGGCACAAATGTTGAACATCATGGAAAAACTCCTATTATTCAGGCCTTTGTGGTCTCATGAGTGCGGGGGTAAGCCGTTCGGTATCATGGATTTAAATAATTGGTTTTGGCATTCACAAGTGTGGAACAATATGGGAAGGCACCTATCCTTCCGGCTTCCGTGGCCCCATGAGTGTCGGAGTAAGCCGTTAGGTATCTCGGCTCTCTGATTGAATGCTTGATTTAACTAATTTTGAAAGAACGATATGTCTGATTTTGAATAACATATCAAAATTTCAATATAACCCACTTTACGAAGATCCCTTCCCTCTCTTCGGGATCGAACATCAATTGCAACAATTCGATTGACGGTTCATTGGGATAGATGTAGATTGAAAGGGGGAAGAATGTAATGCCTCCTTTTTCATATGAGCGTGCGAACGCTACAAGCACCACACGCGCAACATGTATTGGTGGACGCTGTAGTTTTCACGGCACCGCAGTTTAAATGGCACACCTAGAGGCTATAAATTGTTGTTTTTTATCTTTTTCACGCAAAACTATGTTTTCTCCATTTTTGAGCGTTCTAAGTCCAATTTAGCCCGTTCACGAGGCGTTCTTGACTAAATCGAGCGTGCTCTACACAATGGAGGGGTCCTTTCTTTGATTTGGAGACTATATGAGGAGGAAACACCAAGAGACAAGGAGAGCCCTACCCATTGTCCTCTAGCACCAGAGAATTTCATTTTCACTATTTCTGATCGTTCTTAGTTCAATTTAGTCCGTTCAAGAGGCGTCCTTCACTAAATTGAGTGTGCCCTACGCAAGGGATTGGTCCATTCTCTGAGTTGGTGATTGGATAAGAGAGGAACATTTTGAAGCAAGAAGAGGCCAGGAACAACAAGGGGTTTTGTCCACAATTGCCGGGCCACAACAAGAGAAGAGACACCGAGTAGGGGAGGCTTTGTCCTCCACCGAAGAACTACCTAATAAGAGAGGCATCCCCAAGCTAAGCAGAGGCTCCATCCATAGTTCATAAGCACAGAAGGAGAAAAACATCTCTTAATTGGGGATGTTTTATCTGTCACCTCCAAGCACGGAAAGTAAGGAGCATCTCCAGGTGAAGGGATGCTACGTCCACCACTTCTAGTTTCTCCTATGAGTATGTATTTTTTATCTTCTGTTTTAATATAAATATAAAAATATATATACATCCTAAGTAGTTAACTTAGGATGTTAAATGACTTATATATGCACATCTTAATGAGTGATATTACTAATTAAGATACATGATTTGCTATGATTTGATGTATTCTGCTATATTCTGATTTGAATTGCTTTATTATGCCTTATCCGATATAATTTAAGGTATTCTGATATGCTTTGATATGATATACTCTGTTATGATCTGATATGCTCTACTATGTTTTGATGGGGTCAATTCAATCTGCTATGTGTTCAATAAGATGTGTAGTTACATTAATGCTTTAGCTTCTATTTAACTCCGATGATTTATGAGATTTCCATCTGACTCCTATGATTTCTATGATTTATGAGATTTTTGTCTAACTTCTATGATTCATGAGATTTCTATTTGACTCCAATGATTTACAAGATTTCAGTTTAACTCCAAATGATGTATTTGAATATAAGAATATATGTATTTTAATGTATATGATTTTGTGATGCCGATGCTTGTAATAGCCACTAGGCAGAACTACGTTCGGTTCCAATTGTATTGGAATAATATTGTAAATGTTGTCTAATATGTACGTAGGCAACCAACGACAAGGCAATGTTGGCCAGATCCAATTTATTTATAAATAAATATTTTATTTTGATTCACATGCGACAAACTATGAAGCTTCGTTGTGTGTATATGAATGTTACAACTTGAGTCTACATACGGGGAAGCCTTGAAGCTCTGTAGTGCGTAGATGAATGTTGTACCTCTCTCACACATATAACGATTCCTTGTTTAAGAAAAA
Organism: Saururus chinensis; assembly: GCA_035235625.1. NCBI lineage: Eukaryota > Viridiplantae > Streptophyta > Magnoliopsida > Piperales > Saururaceae > Saururus > Saururus chinensis. Next base: position 36,474,228 of record CP141144.1, on the reverse strand, counting down.
AAATTATCCAAGATTTTTTGGACCTCGTCTCAGGCCGGGGTGGTACAATAAGATTCATAGGATGAAGTTTAATTGGAAAAGGACTCAAAACCAGCTTAAAATAGGAAACAATATGTTATCAGTTTGAACGTTGTGCATGACCGTTCAAACGACTATACGATTTCTAAAATTTGGACAATTTTGTTCAGTTTAATGCCCAATTTCTATTTAGAAAGCTAAGTCTGTTCACTGGACAATTCATATTCCTGTCCAGTTTTTTACTTTGTTCATTAAGCACTTTTGTTCACGTCCATATTAATTTTCAACAAATTTGTACCTCTGGAGAGTTGTCCAAATAACTCGTAAATATGCCAAGAGTGTTTTGAATTATTTTGAACGTCGTCCAAGGGCCTCGAGAAGCACATTTTACCTACAAAACATAAAAAATTACATTTTCGACATGTAGTATATAAATAAAATCCCAACATAATTCATATACACACCTAAACTATTAATAACTCATGAATTAAAATATATCTTAACATAAACAAACCCAAATTAATCCGAAAGTAACATAATACTATACTAGGAAATAAGGTAAAAAGACATATAAAATAGATATATGTCACACTTATCAAATACGCACAAACCTATTTTTGCGAGTCCTCAAAAAAGTCAAAACAAACTAATCTAAAAAATAAATGAATGCCACTTTTGTATGGAATCACGTTTGCATTTAGCGTATGTGACGAGCCTTTAAACCGTAGGTGTCCCTAATTAGACAAGTTGTGTCTTGTGAGGGTTTGTAGCAATGATACCCACAAATATCTAAACCTAATAAAAAAATAAAAAATAATATATAAATAAAATTATGAAGAATAATATTCTCTTGAAAACACATAACCATTTCTAAAAAGAACTAACCTTGAATATTTGACATAAGTAAATAATTTTGATTTGATCATTTTCAAGTAAGGAATCATCCATTCTATAATTTCATCTTGGAGATAATTGTGCAACTACATATATACATTTCAAATACATAATATGTAGAAACCTGAAGTTATACGATCTCAATCTTTATTAACAAGCATACCTTATGTGACCCATTAACTAAGCTCATTAAAGCTCATTAACTCAAAACTATAACAATGATAATATTTCATCCTTAACATCTCATAATAAAACCTTATGGAATGGCCTTCAAATTTTAATCATATTCAGCAAATAAAAACATAATATACCTCAAAAGATGACTTGTGCAATAGTTAGTTCTCTTAAGCTTTCTAAATAGTCTATGTAACAAGCGTTAAGCCAGTGTCCCTAATCCATTTGGCTCAAGGCACTAGGTGTTGGGACACTCCTCAGGCTTAATAACTCAAACTATAAGGACTACAGAATCAAGCAAGTCCCTCAAATTTTCACCTTTTAACGCGAACACCTATGCCTGACTAGACATGAGGCAGTTACTCAATGAAAAGATAAACAAACTTTTATTTATTTGCTCCTTTTTTTCATCACTAATCTGAAAGTGAAGTACATAGGATTGGAGAAAAGAAATAAATACAAGTGATGAGCATTCCCCCAAACCTAAAGTACTATATCCCAAAAAAGAAACAAAAACTATAATGAGAAAAGAAGCAAATAAAACCTAAATGAAGCAGAGAAGATAAACAAAATGAAGGAAAAGAAATACATCAAAAACATGGGTTGCCTCCCAAGAAGTGTTAAGTTAATTGTCTTTAGCCAGACAATACCAACATTCTCAAATATATCAGGGTCGGTAGTAGATATTGGCATGGACTCTTTTCTTAAGTCTCCAAAAGGATGACTCAAGAAAACCAGAAGGCATGACTTGATCATGGCCTACTGCTACAAAAGTTGGACCTCTATTAAAAACATCGAACCTAAATTGTCTACCATAAAACATTTAGCATCACAAGTCATATGTAAATGGTTAGACATGTCAAAAACATTTAGTTGCACTTTCATATTGCGAAAGGACATATCCATTACCCCCATCCTACAATTGATGCAAGCATTAGTTGTGGCAAGGAAAGGACTACCTAGAATAACAAGGATCTGATGTGTGGAGTTGGCATTGGGTTTTATATCTAAGACAATAAAATCAACAGGGAAAAAGAAGTAGTCAACCCTCACTAAGATATCCTCAATGACTCTAGGAGGTTTACTCACAAAATGGTCCGCTAGCTGTAAGGTAACCAATGTAGGCTACAAGTCACCTAACCCTAGTTTATCATACACCAAGGAAGGAGGTTAACACTTGCACCAAGGTTGAGTGCCTTATTGATGGAGCGATCACCAATGACACAAGAAATAGTAGAGATTCCAGGGTCCATGAATTTAGGTAGTGTGTCATATTTCAATAAAGAGCTAACTTATTCAGTAAGAAAGACCTTTTTACACACATGTGGTCTAGATTTATGCTTTTGGGTACAAAGGTATTTAAGGAATTTATCATACACGGGGATTTGTTTGATAGCCTAGAGGAGGACAAGATTAATCTTAACTTGTTTGAAGGTTTCTAGAATTTTGTCCATCCTAGCTGCGCGATTGCCAAATGATGGAGCCGCATCTAAGCATTTGGGAAATGGGGCCTTTGGGATATAGGATCCTTCATAGGTGGACTGGGATAATGGTGGTATAGGAGGGAAAGATGAACCAACTCCTTCTCATGTGATTCACTCACTTCCGCTTGAAGCTCATTGGGGGTTACCCTCTCAAACTCCTCACTCATTGTTTCTCACTAGTGTACCCAAACCTTATTGTTGACAAGTCTCCCACTCCTGAGGGTCGTATGGACTCAACTTGTTCATTAGAGGGAAGTGTTCCCTCTACCCGAAATTGACCTATAGGGTTTTGTAGAAGTAGACTCAGCGACGTCCTCTTCTCTTTCTTGTTATAACATTGGCTAGTTGACCAATTTGGGCTTCTAGCTTTGCGTGGACTGGGTATGAGAGAGAAGGATTTGGGAATGAGATTATAGCTCGTGTAATGCTGTTAAGACCTTCTCTTCAAAACTCGAACTCTGACTAGGTTGGCATATGGGGGTTACAGTAGGGGTTGATAGACAGGGACTAGTGGCACTTGGGGTTGATGGTCCAGGGCTGGTGGCACTTGAAAGAGTGGCCTAAGGGGTTTGTTACTACTTGCCCTTGGTTAGGGTTCCGCCAAGAGAAGTTACGGTGATTTGTCCACCCAGGGTTATATGTGTTTGAAAACAGATTAATCTCAGCCCTAGGGAAGGCTTAGGTGGCTTTGACATGATCTTGAACAAGCTCAGGGAATTGAGGGGCAGAAGAGCACTCTATGATAGTATGAAATGGGCTAAGGCATATCGAACTAGTGTATTGAGTGAAGGAAGTGGGTTGATGAGTTGAAGTTATAAGGAGGCCCAACTTCTTACTCAAAATATAACCTTTGGAAGAGAGGTCTAATGGGTTTTTGACTTCATACAAGTCACCCCTAGAGGGGGCATTATTCAAGGTGGATGGTTCGCCCTCATTTATATTCAATGCAACATGTTGAAGGGAATTTTCACTCAAGTCTTCAAAAAATTTCCATGTCTCATTTATTTTTTAACAAAAACCCTTCAACTTCCATCGACAAGGTGGCAGCTTTGTTTGGTAAGACACTCATAGAAGTATTGCACTAATTGCCACTAAGGGACAACATGATGGGGACACGTCCTAAGAAGGTCCTAAAGTCCTTCTCAACTCTCATGGAACTGTTCCGTGGGAATTTGGGTGAAAGTGGTTATGTGCTTTCTCATTTGGTTGGTCTTGCCTATGGGAATTTACTTTTAGAGGAACTCTTGTTGCATTTCTACCAATGTTGTGATTGTGTCTGGTTCTAATGAGTAGAGCCATTCTTTAGCCTTATCTTTTAATGTGAAAGGTAAAAGCCTAAGTCTGTGGGCTCATCGGCCAAGTTAGAGAGCTTGAAAGTTGTGCATAGTTCCATCTATACTGGCTTTCATTGGTAAGCCCATAAAAAGACAGAAATATTTGAATGACATTGGGCTTAATTTCATAATTTTGAGTGGCAACTATTGGCAACCTAATGCACGAATGAGAGGTGTACTTATTGGGAGTGTAAAACTCCTTTAGGGCTTTGAGAGGTGCATCTAATTGATGTTTAGCCATGGTGATGGTAAGAGTAGTGGGAGAAGTAGTGATAGATGTGATATAATTGGTGGGAGAGTGGGTAGAGATGAAGGTCAAGGGCAACTGAGCTTTCCCAGGCATTCGCTTGGGCGCAGGGCCAAGTGGTGCTAATGCACCACACAATGTAAAGCATAAAAAGGGAAATAGTAAGTAAAAACTAAAAGAAGAAGCTAAAAATAAAGAGAAAAGAGGATTTTGCGAACTGAAGAGAATAAATATGCTTGTTGGTGTCGCCTTGTAGCCACAAGAGTAAAGAGCACAGTCTTCAACTTAACCTACTAGATGAAAATAAAAGAGAGTAAGTAACTAAGAATTAAATAAAAAATTAAAGTAAATTGAAGCAAAAAATAACTAGGTGTATCCTACTACGAATTTAGTAACAATCCGACACCGTCCTTGGCAACGACACCAAAACTTTAATCATTTATAATTAAAGCCTTTGCAAGTGTACAAGGTAATTGTACTAGGATAAGTATTTAAGGGTTGTCAAACCTCAGGGACAAATGAGTTAATTACTAAATCTATGAGAATAATTTGTTGACTAAAAATAATAAGAACTTAAACTTAAATTTAACAAAGAAAATAAGCAACTAGACTAAAAGGAAGAGATCAATATAATGAAAATTACTTAGGAAATCAAATCCGCTATTAAACCATAACAATAACTTAGACTTTAATCTAAATCTAATGTGAATATGAACAAGTATTCTCAACTACATGCTAGAATTACTTTAGAAAGAATCATTAATTAAATTCATGACATGAACTAGGATAAATCTTCTAAATTATATGCATGGCTCGTCTAATTTTAGTATAACTCATCTAATTCATTAATGATATGAGCATTAAAACTATTGAATGACTGTCTCATCTAAATCACAGAAATTAGAATCGATATAAATCTCAAAACCACATCAATCTATCATCTACAAGACAATAAATCAACATGGAATTAAATAAACTTGAAAATCTCTTCCATTAAAAAGAAATCTTTGTCATACAATTGTCATTATTCAAAACTAACATCTAATTTAACTTCATCAATTACTAAGTAAAAGAAAAACCTTATCCTGCATGGTAGAAGAAGGATCTTGAATCTTCATTAAAATCTTTAAGTGCTCCTCCATCTTTTTCTCCCTTTTTCTCTTCAAAAAATATACTAGAATTCTTTAATTTTAAGCTTCATATGGCTTTATATAGGCATAAGAGTCATATGAGGAAGTTTAATTGGAAAATGACTCAAAACTAACTTAAAATAGGAAACTGTACGTTATCCCATTCGAACGCCATACAAGCCCATTTGAATGACTATATTATTCCTTCTATCTGGAGAATTTTGATTAATTTAATGCTCAGTATCTATTCAGAAACTAAATCTGTTCACTGGAGAGTATATATTCCTGTCGAATTTTCTACTTTGTTCATTAACCTCTTTCATTCACGTCCATATTTATTTTCAACAAATTTGTAACTTGAAAAAGTTGTCCAAATAACTTATAAATATGTCAAGAGTGTTTTGTATTATTTTGAACATTGTCCAAGGACCTTGATAAGCACACTTTACCTACAAACAATAAAAACACATTTCAGACATGCTATATATAAATAAAATCTCAAATACACACCTAAACTACTAATAACTCCCAAATTAATTGATAATTAAAATAACATATAAATATTTATCTTAATATAAATAAACCCTAAAATACCCTTATACTATACTAACAAATAAGGAAAAAAGACATATAAAACAAATATATTTCACACTTGTCACTCTCCCATCTAAATTTAATGACAATAAAATATCCTAAGGCAAAACATAAACTAGGAAGAAATAAATGACACTAATAAACATCTTAGAATTTAAAATTTTCATGAAATGCGTGCCAAATTTTAAAATTTTAAAATTTAAAGAAACCCTATTTTTTTGTATTAGATTAACTCTAAATTTTAACCAATGATAGATCTCAATGAGTAGAACAAACTTTATAACTAGACATACAACATATTTTGAATAGAACCATCCAATTTTGAAAAATTCCCAATTTGATACAAGAAGTTCAAATTGTAACTTATTTTTTTATGAAATCATGAATTTTAACGGATTAAATCGCATGAAACTTTAGAATAAGGTAGATCTAACTATTCATAACAATCCTACTGTTGAAAAACTCATTGAAATCCAGAAAAAATAAGTAAAAATCAGAATTTTGGTTTCGATAGTCACCTTATCTGCCATGACTAACGTGGAATCGATTGGAAAACCAGTCTTCAAGCATGCATCCTCTCCTTAAATCACCTCTAATCACTCCTAGGAACCATTTGGGGGAGATTGGAGTGAAATTGACTTATAATGAAGCCTGGATAAATTTTAAAAAAGTGCATCCACATAAAATACCTCACCAGTGATTGATCACTAGGGTTGATAGTTCAATCGATCTTCAAATAAATTTAATTTTTTATTTTCTAAAAAAATAAAAATTTCAAAGATTCAAATTTTTTTGAAATAAATCCAATAAATTCCTAAAAATATTTCAGGACACCTCCCATCAAAATAAAAATTTATAACACCTAGAACTCAAATTAAAAATCAAATAGTAAAAATCAGCATAATTGAGCTCTTTTTGACATTTTTTTAATTAATTTTTATTTAATCTAAGTGCATCCACAAATTATATTCATTAAAAACTTGCATTAAATTACTCAACCCCATTGGTATGTGATTTTTAATTTTATTCTCTTCTTTTGGATGCATTAATCCTCTTTTGTTAATTTTTGAATAAAACAACCAATGTAGTCAACTCTTGTCTCTTTTAATCTTGAATCTTGCGAGATCACTCTTAACCAAATTAAGACAAATTTGTTCGGACCCTAATAAAGACTAAGTTTACATTTTTAACTCTCTTTAACTAGAATATATGTACATAAATTTCTTAAAAAGATAAAAAAATTAAAAGCTCATAATCAATATTCCCATTCCTTTTTCTGACTTACGATATTTTTTCTTAAATCATTTTTCTAGGGCTTGGCTTATTTTTGCTCCTCTCTACTTGCATCATTCATTTTTTTCTTTTCTTTCTTTTTCATTCATTTTTCTTGATTGCAAACAGATGAGAGCTTCACACTAGCCTAGACCAACCTAAGTAAGTAGCCCTTCCACATCATCTTTGCGAGGGTAATTCCATTATCTAAAGATATATTGATGTACAAAAGACTTGTAAACATTGAAGTACATTCATAAAATTTCCGTTTCTTTAGAATTCTAAATAGAAATCAAGCTAAAGATCCTCTAATTTGATTACCTAGACTCCACTAAAATCCAAATGCCTAAGTTAACTCATGTTTAAGAAACCTCTGTTGATGTTCATACTTAAAAGTGACTTGAGTCTGAACAAGATTTGTGCAAGTTTTAAAAATAGAGTATTACAACATCAACCAAAAGAAAAGAAAATTTGTAATCAGGTAACCACCTTAATTTTGAATTTAGAGGACTAAGACTAGAACTTCCTCACAATAAGGTAGTCAGGTATAGGTGTAGCGACCCGACTTTTAAATAGCTTGAAAGTCGGATCCCATCAATTCGTAATCAAAAGGGGGCTAAGATCAATCATGTACAAATGAGTAACTTGTTATTATTATAAAATAATTACAAATTTTACAATTTTTATAGAACAAAGCTTATCATGCCCTAACAAAATTAAAGTAGTAGAAATTCACATAATTAATACATATCAAAAGAACTTGACAAATTAAATTGAAAGTGTAGTTCTTTCAAATTTCTACAAGCTACCTTCATGAAAATCAACTCCTTTGTTCAGACTTACACCGTTCATACCTACAACGTCTGGGGGTGGGTGAGTATTTTATATAAAGTAGGTAGAGTTAACTTCTACTAACATGTAATAACATAAAATATAATAAAAGATAGATAAAATATTATTTTAATAATTTATATAATTAATACTCAAAACTTGACTTAAAATAACTCAAAATATCCTTGCCAATTTAAAGGGAATCCGAATGTTTTTTTTTACAAAAAGTTAGATAAAACAACCTTTCACGTAATCTAATAAAATTGGATAAAGCATTCGTAACTAGAATACGATAAATAATTCAAATTTGAATAAATCATCATTCACATAATGTCGTTGATACCGAAGCAACAGACACATGTGCTCGTGGGCAACAGGATCCGAATGAAAGAGAACTTCCCATGATATTTTATTTTATGGGCACGCCATATGCCTTAATAGGCGGTACTTAGGAGTCATAACTCCGATAGCTTTAGGCTTTATATCAAATAAATACCCTTTTAAACTAATGATAATTTTTGGGATTTATACCAAATAACTACCCGTCAAATCCAATCAAAATCATTTGTAATGACATTCAAATAATAATAATAATTTGAAGTTTGTATCAGGAGGAAATCATACTAAGAGGTGCAAAAGATGAATAATTTGAGTGTTCATTCAACCCCTAATAAATATTATCGTTTTCAAAATAATCTTTTATGGAAGAATGTCAAAATTGTATGGCCTTGTCGTTGAATGGAATTAGAGTTTAAAGCCACCAACCCTTCATTATTAAATTTAACTGGACTAACAGCTGGAGGTTGCAACCTCCTCATATTCTTCGGGCATACTCTTTTCGACTTTAAGTGTGGCTAGCAGAGCCTCTCCTTGTGCTGGGATAGAATCTCCTTTCGAACTTAGAAGCGGTGGGTAGAACCTGCTCTTGCACTAAGATAAAATCTCCTTTGAGGTCGGAAGTAGCGGATGAAGTTCTCCTTGTGCAAGAATGTTTTCTCCTTTTGACCGAAAAGCAGCAGATGAAGCCTCCTCTACCCCCCTTTAAAGTAGCTAACTTGAAAATTGGGCCCTCCACTATGTAGAGTGCCCTCATATTGGTTAGGAACAATTTTTGAACTAACAAAATAGGGTGAGAAATGGATTTAAAATGGAGGTTTAAAGCTAAGAGTATAGGCAGAAATCAAAGAGAGGGGACGAGAAGGGTGTGGGGTGAATTGGAACCTCCCCCCTCTTCCCTTTTTATAGAAAATTGCCCTTATCATAAAATTAATATTCAAATTTAAAGGTGCAATAACTCCCTACCTAAAACTTGGAATTGCATGTTCTTAGTGCCATTGGGCTTGTGTCGATGAGCCCTTCAATCAAGATCACATAAGGGTATCTTTATGTCAAATTTAAACTGGGCTTCACCCACGACATGTTTCTCAAGGCTTACGATCATGGTGTCCAATTTTAGCGTTCTTGAAATCGTTACATTTGTCACTCCTAGCCCTACAAACAATCAATAAGGTCCCTTAGGAAATTAAGGATCAAAATGATATAAATTTGATTAAAATGGCTTCTTGTGCTTGAAAACTCAATATGAGCCAAAAAGTCTAGTTTCAAAAAATGGGTTGTTACAATCTACTCCCCTTACAAAAAAAATGTCCTCAAAATTTATATAATAATAATAAATTATTTTTAAAATCATACTAGCATAAAAGATAGTGTTTTGGTGACAAGCTTTGAGCTAAAAAGGGTAAACTTCCCGAAATCATAAATTAATTTGTCAATAAAAATAGAAAACAAAAGAGCTAATCTTGTACTATTATCTTATTTTGAAATGAAGTACCTTCAATGATCACATTAGAGACTAAGCTTTGTTAGCAGCAAATGTGAAAACTCGAACCTCAAGCTTAGACTCTTGTTGACTATTCTTATTTGGGCAATCCCGAGCTTTATGCCCTTCCTCTCGATATGAAGAACACAGTCCTTCGAAAAAGTAGAAAAGTCCGCTAGGGTAAAATCGATTACATAGAAGACATTTATCCAACTTTTTCTCCCCTTTGGCTAAAGGTTGTGCTTCCGTCAGTTTCTAGAACTTGTGACTATCATTATTGTTGTTGAATGGAGACTTCCATTTACCATCGTCAAGCTTTGCATTGCTACTCTAGCCTTCGTTCCTTCACTCCGCCAAGTATTCCTTGTGGTCGGGTTCCAAAATATATACCAAATGCACCGATTTAGCAAAAGTGGGAGGTTGGAAGCCTATGACTTTGCTTCGCAAACCATTGTTTATTCCCCTTACAAATTGTTCCATCTTCTTTAGCTCGGTAGGAGCAAAACATTGAAGTTAGATGAACTTGTTCACATATTGTCCAACTATCATTCCTCCTTGTTGAAGATCCATAAATTCTTTTTCCTTCTTCTCTTGGATATGAGGAGGTAAGTACTTATCATACAAACTACTTGGAAGTCCTCCCACTTGATTTTATCGCTATCTTGGAAGAAGTTCCTCTTAGCGGTAGGCCATCAGAAAGTAGCCTCTCCGTCATGGTAAAAGTAGCTATAGATACCTTCCGATCATCCGCCATCCTCATCACCTTGAAAATTCGTACCTCAAACATCCATTTTTCTACAGCTTAGTGTCATCTTCACCTATAAAGGCAGTTGTTTGGATTTAGGGGCTGTTTGGATGAAGATTCATGAATAAGATTTGTCTAAGATTAAGGGGAAATCTTGTAAATTGGGTTTGGTTGCAAAAATTCTTAAATGTATCATATTTGCAATGAGTTGTTGGATTCATCAAGATTTGTGATTAATTTTTCCTTTCTTGAGAGGAGATTTCGTAACTAATCAAAGGTGGTAATCTGTTTTTTTAGTTTTTTCCAATTATACCCTTTGAGTGTCGTGTGATTTCCTTGAAGCTCCGCTATGCAGGAAGGCTGGTGTGATTGTGCGGTAATTTTTGCAGAGCTCCGCTCTGCAGGCAATCGAGGCTCCAGCATTGTGTACTGCTCAAGGTGGTGCCGGAGGCTCAGAGGTGGCTGAGTTTAGCCTCCTCCATGGCCACCATCGGCATCGAGTTCTGTAAGGTCCCTGATTTTTCTACGATTTTCTGGGATTTTTCTGCCATTTTTCTGGTCATTTTCGGCAGAAAAATGTGACGTTTCAACGTATGGGTATTTGTGTCTTTTCCCCATATTTATACCCGTAGAGTCGGGTGTGGGGCTTAGTCATGGGCCACGGGCCTCGCTGCGCGCTTACGGCGCGAATTTTGGAGGTTTGACGCGTAACCAGTAGGTTAACGCGCGTTGGGGACGTAAGCGGGAAAAAAATAAAGGAGAACAGATAAAAGATCGGGCTCGGCCCGATCCGGATTCGGATGTGAACAGTACTGCCGCCCCCCCCCATTCCGCCTTTTCACTGTGCCCGGCCGCCGTCGGCCGCCGGCAGGCCGTTGGACCATCGCACCAGCTCCGCCCTAGCCGTGCAACGGCAGGGGAGCCGCCGTCCCGGCCCCACGGCCGCTCTGCCCCCACTTTTCCGGTGAGCCCCCCTTTTCTGTGATTTACGATTCCGCCGCCGCCGTGGGCCGGCAAGGACCGGCCGGCCGCCCACGGCTCCGCCATGGGCCGGCGACGGCGGGAGGCCACTCCCCCCGGCCCCGGGCGGCCCCAGCTCCGCCGTCCCGCTCCCTCTCTCTGCTGCCCCTGTTTTCGCCCCCACTGTACAGCGCCGTTCCGCCGCCGCCACGGGCCGGCACGGCCCGACCGGCCGGTCACGGCTCCGCCCTGGGCCAGAGACGGCGAGGAGCCCCTCCTCCCGGCCCGGTGGGCCTCGGCACCGCCGCCCCATCCTCTTTCCCCCTCTGTTCACTGTTCCGCCGACGGACTGTTTGGGCAAACAGTGGCCGCCGGCGGTGATCTGCGGCCGATTCGGCCTTCCCCCAGCCTCGCCTTGCTCCGGCGAAGGCAGTGGACTACACCTCCGTGCCTGATTCAGCCGCTGCCACCTTGGCCGCTCCGCCCTTATGGGTTTTCCCCGGTCGTCCCTTATTTTTGGTCTGCGTCCATTTTGGACGCGGTGACTGACGTTATCAGTTGGACGCCGGATTTGTTTTAGCGGACCGTAGTTCGGCTCCGCCCCAGCCCGGTGACACCAGTGGGCCACCCTCTGGGTCTTGTTCAGCCTTGCGGCCCATAGCCGCAGCTAGTCCGCCTTACCGACGTGTGTGCCGTTGACCCTTCTTGCCCATTTTACGCCGTCGGTACCGGACGGCCTCGGGCAAGAATTTGTATGTCTTACCTTGACAGAAGGTGGACGAGTTCACCTGCTCAGGCCTTGGCCAATGACGGCCTCATAGCCTTTGCATGACCTTGAACCCTCCCCTTGCCCTATACCGTGCGAGATGCACAGCTGCCCGCACCATGGGTATTGGTTGTGGGTGGCGATCGGCGATGTCGCCGCTTTGATTGGCCACTGTTAGGGCCTTAGCCTGGTTGGCTTTTGTGGGCCATGAGTCGCCTCATTTCAGCCATCTTCCCCGCCCTTTGGGCCGCGTGCGCGTGTAGCCACGCGTGTACTTCTGGGTTTAGGCGCCGCATTTGTGCCCCCTAACCATCGGTTGGCTTTGCCACCGAGTGGAGTTGACCACTAGAGCCGTCCTCCACCACCTCTCCTTTGGTTCTCGAGCGTTGCCCCACGCTCTCCGCCCGTATGTGGGCCTTTGTTGACCGGAATCGTTGCCGTTGGGTGCTGTCCACGGTCGATTTCGACGTCTTTGTGGCCGGCTGAGCACGTTTTAGCCAGCGGCCGATTTTTAGTGTACACCATCGACTTCGGGTTGCACCGCCACTTAGGTTGGCATGAGATTTCTCCCGGCCGCCCTAGTGTGCCGCCGTGGATTGCGGATTTTTACCGCATTGAGTTCTGACACTCTGTTTGGCCGTGATAGTTCCGGCGCATCCTAAAATCCTCGGGACAGCAGCTCTCTCAGCCAGGCAACGGTTTTGACCGCCAACTCCGCCGCCGACGCCGCCACCGTCGGGTGCTCGCCATCGAACGTCATGATTACGAGGTAGGGGAGCTTTGAACTCGTAAATTCATGAAGCATGCTTTGAATGAGTAGCAGCATGCTAGGATTGTATGATTCCATGCTTGGATGTTAAGTAACGATCCGATTGCATGAGGTGCGTGTAAGCATGATTGTATGGTATGATTGATATGCATGAGATGTATGCATGTTTTATGGATGTGGATTATGTATGCGCTGGCGATGGCTAGCAAATATGTTAGTATGCTATGTATGGGTTATGCATGTGCTAGTGATGGCTAGCGTGCATGTTTGAAGTATGTAAGAATGTGTGTGCACGTGCTAGAGATGACTAGCGTGTACGTTTGATGTATGCATGTGCTAGTGATGGCTAGCGTGCATGTTTGATGTATGTGTGAATGTATGCATATGCTAGTGATGGCTAGCGTGCACGTTTGACGTGTGTATGCATGTGCTAGTGATGGCTAGCATGCATGTTTGTAAGTTATGTATGTATGGCCGTATGTGTATGTTATACGTATGTGTGAGACATACGTATGTATGATGGCTTTTGCCTATGATATGGTTATGTGTAAGAGTATGTGGGCAGATGTATGGGCGATAGACAGTAAGAGGTGACAGAAGCTCTGTCTGAATTTGGATACAGTTGTGTAAGCGTATGACAGAGGACAGAGGATATGAGTATGACGGGCAAGGATTAGAATGGATCAGTTTGGGGTGGATTGTATGTTGGGCATTTGTCAGACAGTAAGAGTGTTCATAATTGTACAAGCATAACGTACAGATTATGAAGTGAAAAGTAAGTATAATAAGTGAGATATAAGTAAGAGGGCGACAACTGGGTTGGCTCTGAGGAGCGTTATTTGAGGATGTCAGTGTAAGAGGTTTTGGCCATAAGATGGATGGCGAAGTGTAAGACTGTAAGGGTTTGTTGTACGGTGAGTTTTGTCCATGATGTGGACGGGAAGTGAAGTCTGCTGCCTTGACGAACTGGGGTTTCGATCGGGCTCAGCTTCGGTGTGATCAGTCGAGGACTGTGAGTTTGTGTGGCATAATTGTACCGCATAATATATTTAATTCAAACTTGAATTATAAGCACAGCTAATGATAGCGTTGTGAGTTTGAGACCTGAGGGTTCGACGGATTAAGTTTCGTGTTTGAGCTGGCCGCTGATGAGTTGGCCGAGCATTTATCATGTCTTGCCATGGTGTTTATCTTGCGGGATGTTGTCTGTGTGCTATGTAGAGCACCAGACGTCTGATGCTCTGCTGAGAGCGACGTCGTTTTGATTTGGTCTGCGTGCTGTATAAGCCCAGACGTTTGATGCTCTGTTGAGAGCGATGTACGTTTCTGACTTTGTCTGCGTGCTGTATGAAGCCCAGACGTCTGATGCTCTGCTGAGAGCGATGTACGTTTCTGATTTGGTCTGTGTGCTGTGTAAGCCCAGACGTTTGATGCTCTGTTGAGAGCGTTGTATGATTCCGCCCAAGAGTGGCACTGTACGTTTCTGCCCAAGTGGCACTGTATGTTTTCTGCCCAAGAGTGGCAATGGCACTATAAGACCCATTATAGTGGGCAATTCTCTGGTACTATAAGACCCATTATGGTGGGCAATTCTCTGGCACTATAAGACCCATTATGGTGGGCGATCCTATGGCACTATAAGACCCATTATGGTGGGCAACTGTATGACCCCTTATGTGTGGGTGTTTATGTTTGCGCGCTCAGGTAAGTAGTATCATGGATCTACTCTTACCTGTTTGATCCAGTGCCCCATGAGCATTGGTGTGCCTTACCTTCGGAAAAGTCCATGGCGTCTAGTCACTCCCCGGAGGTTAAGGTGTTGCCCCAGTGGCATTCTTTTCCATTTCGACGCTGGAGCTTATTAGTTGTAATGAGCTTTAGTGGTCGTTGATATGTGTAAGAGTACGACTGTACGAGTGTGAGTACGACTGTATGTATATGAGCAGGACTGTAAGAGTGTGTATGAGCAGGACTGTAAGAGTATGAGTATGAGCAAGACTGTAAGTGTATGAGTATGAGTAAGACTGTAAGTTTATGAGTATGAGTAAGACTGTAAGTGTATGAGTATGAGTAAGACTGTAAGCGTATGAGTATGAGTAAGACTGTAAGCGTATGAGTATGAGCACGACTGTAAGAGTATGAGTACGATTGTGAGAATATGGTTCTGAGTAAGACAGTAAGTATGATTTTGTGCAGACTGTACGAGTAAGGTCGTACGAGTCTGATTGTACGAGTAAGGTCGTGCATGTATGTGTAAGCTGTATGAGTGAGCATATGATTGTACGAGTAAGGTCGTACAAGTATGCGTATGTTGTATGAGTATGCGTACTGTGGTACGAGTAAGTTTGTATGACCCTGGATAAGGGTGCTTGTATTATGATTTTGGCATGATGGTGCCTTGGTGTGATTTTGGCACAGTGGTGCATTTGGTATATCTTTGGCACGATAGTGCATTTAGTATGATCGTATGCGTATGTGCACGATATGATTATTATGCTTCTGCTTCATGTTTGTGTTGCATGACGCATGATTTTTGAACTTGTGAGTTCACCGTTTGGGATTTCCCCTATTGGGTATTTTCCTACTGAGTATGAAAATACTCACCCTGCTATTTTTAGCCCCGTTGTACGGGAAGTTTTGCAGGTTGTGCGGAGAGCTCCTGGTGATGGACGCTCGTTTCAGCGGTGGATTGATTCCCGTTAACTCAGGTATCAGCTTGACTCTTTGCGAGTTTGTTTGTGCCACGATCTCCTGTATTGGGTGAGATGAGAACATAAGATGTTTATTCTGGACTTTCATTTGGATCAGTTAGTGGACTGTTATGGGACTTGTACTCAAGGATGCCTGGGAGAGTGATTTGTATTTAAAAGTCTATGATCATAGCAAATTTATTCGTACGTGTGTTTTCGAGTAGCGCCTGATGATATTTGCTTTGGCCGTACGATGATTGACCGTATGTGGATGTTTAATGTTTTAAATTATAAATTGTTTTATCAGGTTTTGGTTTCGTCATTTTTCCTCCGATTTACAGACGTTATATTGAAAAAAATTTCCGTGAATTTTAAGGAAAATGTGTGAAAAATCTCGGGCGTTACAAGTTCCATACCCGCCCCCTTGTCATCGCACACAAAACCATCAAGGCCCAGATCTGCGATACCTACGGCGAAGCGGTGATCGAAAGCTTCTACTTCTCTCTACAGAATCTCGAAGCTGTGATGAAGCGATTTTTTCTATTTCCCTCAACCATTTCCCTCTCTTCTCCATCTTCATTCATTGATTCTTCACAATAGCTGCGGCAGCTCTGGCTTTAGCAACCCATCCAGTCTACCTCGTTTTGTCTTTGTCGTTACTCTTTGAGGAAGATTCTACTCATCCATGATGTCATTTGTTCAGGTATTTTGAATTTTGCTTTGTCGCTGATCGTTTATAATTAAACCCTTTGCAAGTGTACAAGGTAATTGTACTAGGATAAGTATTTATGGGTTGTCGAACCTCAGGGACGTATGGATTATCACTAAATCTAAAAAGGAATTTACTGATTACAAACTAAAAATAACTTAAACTTAAATTAAGCAAAAGAAAGGAATCAACTAGTTTAAAAATAAGAGATTAATTTGATGGAATTTACTTAGGAAATTGAATCCACTATAGAACTATAACAATTCCTTAACTTTTAATCTAAATCTAGTGTGAATATGAACAAGTATTCTCAGCTACAAGCTAGAATTACTTCAAAAAGAATCATTAATTAACTTCCATGGCATGAACAATCTTCGACAATAGCACGGATCATCTACACTAAACTAGCTATAGGCATGACCCGTCTAATGTTATTATAACTCATCCAAGTCATTAATTATCTGAACATTAAAACTATTGTATGACCATCTCATCTAAATCACAGAAATTAGAATCGATGCAAATATCAAAACCATATCAATCTATCATCTACAAGACAATAAATCAACATAGACTTGAATAAACATAAAAAGCTCTTCTATTAAAAAGGAAATCCATATCATACAATTGTCATCATTCACTACTGAGATCTAAATTAAAAGAAAAGAAACTGAAACTTATCTATAGCTTCATCAACTCCTAAGTAAAAGAAAAGTTTAGCTTTCCATGGTAGAAGAAAACACTTAAATCTCCATTAGAAGCTTTGAATTCTCTTCCATCTTCTTCTTCCTTTTTT
This sequence comes from Saururus chinensis, assembly GCA_035235625.1. Lineage (NCBI taxonomy): Eukaryota > Viridiplantae > Streptophyta > Magnoliopsida > Piperales > Saururaceae > Saururus > Saururus chinensis. Next base: position 36,456,996 of record CP141144.1, on the reverse strand, counting down.
TCTTCCTAAAATCTACTGGAATCCCCCCAATTTTAAGTTAAATATGTCTTTTTATAGGCATAAGTTCCGTAGGAAGAAGTCCAATATGAAAAGAATTGAAATTTGGGTCAAACTAGGAAACTGTACGTTATGATGATCAATCGCCCTGCATGCCCGATCGATCGCTTGAACTGTATTTTTGTCTGAATTCACGTTATCCCAATCGATCGGTAAGTGACCCCGTTCGATCGGCTACAGTGTTTCTGTAATCTGAATAATTTTCCTGGACAGTTCATATTCTGTTCATTAAGCTTTCCATCGTGTCCATATTAATTTCCAACTTGTTTATAACTCCGAAAAGTTGTCCAAATCACTTTAAAGCATGTGAAGACTACTTTGAACTATTCAAAACATCGTCCAAGTACCTTGATAAGCGCACTTTACCTCCAAAACATAAAATATCATACTTTAGACATGTATATTGTAATTAAAATTCCAACTTGATTTAAATACATGTCTAAACAACTAATAACTACAAAATCATTAATAATTAAACTAAAATACTAATATCTATCTTAATCTAAATAAACCATAATTAACTCTAAATTAACCTAATCTATACTAGCAAATAAGGTAAAAAGGCATATAAAATAGATATAGATTTCATACTTATCAAACACCCCCAAACCTATATTTTGCTAGTCCTCGAGCAAAACAAAAACAAAATAAAACAACTAATCTAGAAAAATAAATAAAAGCCACTTTCATAGGGAATCACGATTGCATTTAGCGTATGCAACAAGCCTTTAAACCCCTAGGTGTCCTTAGTTGGACGAGTTGTGTCTCGTGCGGTAATGATACCCACAAACATCTAAACCTAAGAAAAATAAAACAAACAAACATGAAAACAAAAAATTTGAAAAAATAATCTTCTCTTAAAAACACATAACTATTTTTAAAAAAAACCAACCACAAATACTTAAAACAAGTAAACAATTAAGATCTGATCACTTTCAAGTAAGGAATAATCCATTCTATAACCCCATCTTAGAAATAATTGTGCAACTACATATATATATTTCAAAAACATAAAGTGTAGAAACTTTGTAGTCATACAATTTCATTCTTTATTAACAAGCATATCTTATGTGACCCATTAACCAAGCTCATTAAAGTTCACTAACTCAAAAATATAAAAATGACAATCTTTCATCCTTAACATCACATAATAAACCCTCATGTAATAGCCTTCAAATTTCAATTAAATTTAGGGAATAAGAGCATAATATACATCAAAATATGACTTGTGCAATACTTAGTTCTATTAAGCTTTCTAAATAGTCCATGTAACAAGCGTTAGGCCAGTGTCCCTAATCTAGTTGGCTCAAGGCACTAGGTGTTGAAACGCCCCTCAGGCTTAATAACTCGAACTCTAAAGGCTACAGAACCAAGCAAGTTATAAAAGAATTTACCTCAACTTTTTACCTTTTGACGCGATCCCTTATACTTGCCTAGGCACAAGGTCTGGTTACTCAGTAAAAAGAGAAACAAACCTTTTTTTTTTCATCATTTTTTTTCATTCAATCTATTTTTTTTCAACTTTTTTTTTCATTCTTTTTTTTATTTTTTTTTATTCTTTTTTTTTATACACACTTATCCCATTTTTTTTCAAATAAAAGCTAAGCATAAAGATTTATCATAAAATATTAAAAATTACTCAATTACCAAGTTTTCAAAAATATATGCTCAATTAAAGATATCCCACTAAGACTACAAGTAATAAATCATAAAATTATATTCCTACAAGTTTCAAGTGTGTGAAATGTGATTTAAAAATATAAGCACAAATTATCCAAGATAATGAAAATAAAATAGAAATTACTCACTCAATCATTTTCATCACTTAATTAATTACTTGAACTTTCTTCATGAAATTGATTTCTTTAAAAACAAATATATACTTTTAAAAGAAAATAAGTGATAAAACCCACTTAAAAGTAAACAAAAGAAAACAAACTCTAAAACATCCTAAAAGAAAAAGAAAAAAAATATCTTTCTACACCCCCAAATCTAAACTGAACATTGTCCTCAATGTTAAAGAAAATATATACTACAATGACAAGAATAAGTAAGAGAGGGAAAGAAAGATATCACCTAAAAGCATAACTAATCTACTAATCTGAAAGTGAAGTACATAGGATTGGAGGAAAGAAATAAATATAAGTGATGAGCATTCCCCCAAACCTAAAGTATTATATCCCATAAAAGAAGATACACTATAATGAGAAAAAAAAACTGAGAAAATAAGTAAATAAAGCCTAAATGAAGCAAAGAAAATAATCAAAAGGAAAAGAAATATATCAAAAACATGGGTCGCCTCCCAAGAAGCGCTAAGTTTATTGTCTTTAGCCAGACATTGCCAACATTCTCAAATATATCAGGGCGGCTGGTAGATATTAGTATTGGCTTTTCTCTTAAGTCTCCAAAAAGATGATGCAAACAAATTAGAAGATGTGACTTGATTATGGGCTGATGCTACAAAAGATGGACCTCTGTCATAAGCATCAAATCTAAAATTGTCTACCATAAAACATTCAGCATTAGAAGGTGCAGGCAAATGGTTAGACACATCAAAAGCATTTAGTTGCACTTTCATGTTCCCAAAAGTCATCTCCATTACCCCTATCCTACAATTTATGCATGCATTAGCTGTGGCAAGAAAAGGACGACCTACAATTATAGGAATCTGATATGTGGGGTTGGCACCGGTTTCCATATCTAAGATAATAAAATCAACAGGGAAAAAGAACCGGTCAACCTTCACTAAGACATCCTCAATGACTCCTCGAGGCTTATGCACAGAATGGTCAGCTAGCTGCAAGGTAACTAATGTAGGCTGTAATTCTCCTAACCCTAGTTTCTCATACACCGAGTAAGGGAGTAGATTGACACTCGCACCAAGGTCAAGGAGGGCTCTATGGATGGAGTGATCACCTATGACACAAGAAATAGTGGGTACTCCAGGGTCCTTATACTTAGGTAGGGTGTCAAACTTCAAAAGAGAGCTAACTTGTTCGGTGAGAAAGACCTTCTTAGACACATGGGTCTTGGATGTACGCTTTTGAGTGCATAGGTCTTTAAGGAACTTAGCATAAGCAGGGACTTGCTTAATAGCATCTAAGAGAGGGAGATTAATTTTGACTTGTTTGAAAGTCTCAAGAATATCATCCATCTTAGCTGTGCTTTTTCTAAATGGTGGGGCCATGTCAAGACATTGAGGAAAGGGTGCCCTAGGGATATAAGATCCATCGGAAGAGGTCTTAGACTATGGCTCTAAGGAAGGGGAAGGAGATACAAACTCCTTCTCATGTGGTGTACTAACTTCTACTTGAGGTTCATTAGGGACTGCCCTCTCTAACTCCTCACTCCTATCATCTGTCACTGGTGTCCCCCTAATACTCTTGTCAATAATCCTCCCACTCCTAAGGCTCATTATGGAATTAACTTGTTCATTAGAGGGAGGAGCTCCCTCTACCTGAAATTGACCTTTAGGGTTTGGTAGGGGTTGACTTGGCAACACCCCCATCTCTCTCTTGTTAATAACATTAGCTAGTTGTCCAATTTAGGCTTCTAACTTTGCTATAGATTGTGTGTGAGAGTGGAGGAGTTGGGAGTGAGATTGAAGGCCTTGCAAGGCACTCAAAACCTTTTCTTCAAAACTTGGACTCCTATTGGATTGGACATACGGAGGTTGCACTTGAGGTTGGTGGATATGGGTTGGTGGAACTTGGAATGGGTGCCTAGGGGGTTGGTTACCCATAACCCCTTGGTTTTTTGTTTGCCAAGAAAAGTTAGGATGATTCCTCTACCCAGGGTTATATGTATTTGAAAATGGATTGTTCTCAGCCCTAGGGAAGGATTGGGTGACATTTACATGGTCCTGGACAAGCTCAGGAAATTGAGAGGCAGAGGGACACTCTATGATAGTATGGGCTGGGCTAAGGCATATTATGCATACATCTTGAGTGAAGGGAGTGGGATGATGGGTTGAAGTCATAAGGAGGTCCAACTTCCTACTCAAAGTATCAACTTTGGAGGAGAGGTCTAATGGGTTTTTGACTTCATACAAGCCACCCCTAGAGGGGGCATTGTTCAAGGTAGATAATCCACTCTCATTTCTATTCAACGCAGCATGTTGAAGAGAATTTTCACTCAAGTCCTCAAAAAGTTTCTAAGCCTCATTTTCATTTTTTAACAAGAAGGTACCCCCACAACTTGCATCAACAAGATGACGGATTTGTTCAGTAAGACCCTCATAAAAACGTTGCACTAATTGCCACTTAGGGATAGCATGATGAGGACACCTCCTAAGAAGGTCCTTAAGTCTATCCCAACTCTCATGGAACTGTTCAGTGGGAAGTTGGGCAAAAGTGGTTATGGCCTTTCTCATTTGGTTGGTCTTACCTATGGGGAAGTTCTTTTTAAGGAACTCTTGTTGCATTTGGGCCCATGTTGTGATAGTGTTTGGCTCTAATGAGTGAATCCATTCCTTAGCCTTATCTTTCAATGTGAAAGGGAAAAGGAGAAGTTTAACAGCTTCATCGGTTAAATTTGAGAGCTTAAAAGTTGTGCATAGTTCTAAAAAGTCATCTAGGTGCCTGTACGGGTTTTCATTATTAAGCCCATAAAAGGATGGAAGCATTTGAATAACATTGGGCTTAATCTCATAATTTTGGGCAGCGACCGCTGGCAACCTAATGCATGAAGGAGAGGTGTACTCATTAGGAGTGTAATACTCCCTTAGAGCTTTAAGTGGTGCATATACTAACTGATGTTCAGCCATTATGGGGCTAGATTAGTGTGGGTGGAGGAATTGGTGGGAGAGTTTGGGGGTGTCGAAATGTAGGTCGAGGGCAACTCAGCTCTCCTAGATGTCCACTCAGGCTCAGGGTCAAATGGTACTAATCGGGGGAGTAAGGAGCGACGACCACGCATACACCACAAACACACCACACAATTTTAAATGTAAAAAGGGAAATAACAAGCAAAAACTAACTAAGAAAAGAACTAAAAATAAAGAGAGAAAAGGATCTCGCAAACCGAAGAGAAGCACTATGCTTGTCGATGTCCACTTGTGGCCACAAGTGTAGAGGGCACGATCTTCAACTCAGCCTACAAGATCAAATTAACAAAAGGTAAGAAACTAAAAATTAACCTAAAAACTAAAGTAAACTGAATCTAAATTAGATAGAATTATCCTAATACTAATTTAGTAATAAATCAACACCATCCCCGACAACGGCGCCAAAAACTTGATCGTTTATAATTAAACCCTTTACAAGTGTACAAGGTAATTGTACTAGGATAAGTATTTAAGGGTTGTCAAACCTCAGGGACGGATGGATTATCACTAAATCTAAAGAGGAATTTGCTGATTACAAACTAAAAACAACTTAAACTTAAATTAAGGAAAAGAAAGGAATCAACTAGTTTAAAAATAAGAGATTAATTTGATAGAATTTACTTAGGAAATTGAATCCACTATAGAACCATAACAATTCCTTAACTTTTAATCTAAATCTAGTGTGAATATGAACAAGTATTCTCAGCTATAAGCTAGAATTACTTCAAAAAGAATCATTAATTAACTTCCATGGCAAGAACTATCTTCGACAATAGCACGGATCATCTACACTAAACTAGCTATAGGCATGACCCGTCTAATCTTAATATAACTCATCCAAGTCATTAATTATCTAAACATTAAAACTATTGTATGGCCATCTCATCTAAATCACAGAAATTAGAATCAATGCAAATATCAAAACCATATCAATCTATCATCTACAAGACAATAAATCAACATAGACTTGAATAAACATGAAAAGCTCTTCCATTAAAAAGGAAATCCATATCATACAATTGTCATCATTCACTACTGAGATCTAAATTAAAAGAAAAGAAACTAAAACTTATCTATAGCTTCATCAACTCCTAAGTAAAAGAAAAGTTTAGCCTTCCATGGTAGAAGAAAGCACCTAAATTTCCATTAGAAGCATTGAATTCTATTCCATCTTCTTCTTCCTTTTTCTCTTCCTAAAATCTATTGGAATCCCCCCAATTTTAAGCCAAATATGTCTTTTTATAGGCATAAGTTCCGTAGGAAGAAGTCCAATATGAAAAGGATTGAAATTTGGGTCAAACTAGGAAACTGCACGTTATGCCGATCGATCGCTTGAACTGTATTTTTGTTTGAATTCATGTTATCCCGATCGATCGGTAAGTGACCTCGTTCGATCGGCTACAGTGTTTCTGCAATCTGGACAATTTTCCTGAACAGTTCATATTCTGTTCATTAAGCTTTCCATCGTGTCCATATTAATTTCCAACTTGTTTATAACTCTGAAAAGTTGTCCAAATCACTTTAAAGCATGTGAAGACTACTTTGAACTATTCAAAACATCATCCAAGTACCTCGATAAGCGCACTTTACCTGCAAAATATAAAATATCATACTTTAGACATGTATAATGTAATTAAAATTCCAACTTGATTTAAATACATGTCTAAACAACTAATAACTACAAAATCATTAATAATTAAACTAAAATACTAATATCTATCTTAATCTAAATAAATCATAATTAACTCTAAATTAACCTAATCTATACTAGCAAATAAGGTAAAAAGGCATATAAAATAGATATAGATTTCATACTTATCAGTCGCCGCTGAATTTGATTCGGAATCCTTGGACAGAATGTTGCCCATTCCTATTCATAAAAAAGCTCAGGAAATCCCACCTCCTTTTGAGGGTTCTTGTCTCCAAAAATAGTTGCTGATTATCTCCACTAGTCTCTATATTATGGCTGACAACGCTATTTACCCTTCCATAATTATAATCTAACTAGGGAATGAAAAATTCTTGATTGGTATTAGAGCAGTTCTTCCAAAATTGATTACAACTATAATGGAAAGTCTCTTCAATCATGGTCAAACAGAGCATAGACCCATTTATTCCATGAATCCACACTGGCGTAGCGAGTGGACAGGTTTAACGATAAAAATCCAATCGTAGGTTTCACCACTTTAAGAGTATTACAAAAGGTTTGAATGAGACAGTAAAGCGTTATAAGAAAGTGCTTGCTGATATATACCCCTGGTCTCAGGTATAATTTACTAGTATCTAATAAGTTTGAGTTAGAATAGTTGTTGGTCTTTATTTTTCCAATTTGCCTTTTTCCCTTTCCTAGGATATAAATTCGAGCAAAGAGGTTTTGGTTGCCAATTTTATATGATACTCTACGATGAGCCGGAGATTGATCTTCATGGGAAACATATCCAAGAGTTTGAGTTTCGATATTTGCTACCGCAAATTGTAGTTAAATAATTCTTTTCTTAATTCCTGGCCATACATTAGGTGTTAATACATTTTACTATATCATAATGAAGGTGCACCTGATACTGTGTCTTATAGATGCAATATGTTTATTCTGGTTGTGTCAGTTATTTTTTTTATCTTGTTACTGTGTCTTAATTATGTCGAAGCTTGAAGGTGAGTTTTATGGGAGTTGTATAATGTTTCAAATAGAGCATTTGTGCAATTTTACTTATCCAACTTGGTTTCCTTTTTTTTATCCCCTTATCTTTCGTTTTTCTTTGAAAGGTGAAGTAGTGTTGTAATATTGCAAGTACGTTTCTTTCAATTTATCTGAGCTACTACGTATTGCATTTCACTTTCCTAGGCAACTCTGGCTTTCAATTTTTTTCCTAAATACATATTACAGATTATTATGATCCGAAATATATTTGCTTTTCCTATACCTATTCACCTGTGACTAGATTCACATCTATTAGGTGTTTGTTAGCTATAGTGGCACAATTATACTTAGAATTTCACAAAATGGATATAAAGATTGCCTTCCTAAATGGTGATTTAGAGGAGGAGATTTACATGGAACAACCTGAGGGTTTAGTTGTTCCTGAAGAGGAACACAAGGTGTGCAAACTCATAAAGACTTTATATGGCCTTAAATAGTCTCCTCGGCTCTGGTACTTCACTTTTCACAAGGTGATTAGCGAGTATGGGTTCATAGCAAATGAATTTGATCATTGTGTGTACTCCTTCAAGGATGAAAGTAGAATTATGTTACTCTCTCTCTCTATGTAAATGATATCCTTTTGATGGGAAGTGACTTGAGCTTAATAATTAGTCTAAAGGAGTACCTCAAGACCCAATTTGAAATGAAAGACATGGGTGAGGCCTCCTACATAATTGTTATGAAGATTGAAAGAGATAGAAAAACAAGGCTGCTTAGTATACTTCAAAAATCATGCATAGAAAGCATTTTGAAATGCTTCGGTGTGATTGGTTGGAAAGCAATGGAGTCTCCTATCTATAAGTACACAACTTTATCTAAAAGTTAGGCACCATCCTCTAACGAGGATAGACTCAAAATAGAGTTAGTGCATTATACACATGCTATTGGCAGCTTAATGTATGCCATGACCTGTACTCGACTGATTTGAGCTATGTTGTAAGGCTCTTGAGTAGATACTAGACAAACCTAAGTATGGCTCACTGGCAAGCAGTGAAGCGAGTTTTTAAGTACCTCCTGGGAACTAAGGGTATAAAACTCACCTATCAGGCTGAGGAACTGTCATAGTTGGGTATAGTGATTCAGACAATACTGGGGACCTAGATGACAAGAAATTCACTGTTGGTTATGTCTTCATGTTGGGATGCGGTGCTATAACTTGGGCTAGTAAGAAGTAAAAGAGCATAACAAAGTCAACCGTGGAAGCTGTCTTTTATGCATGTAGTTTAGCAGCTTCAGAAGTAATGTGGATTAAAGACCTTCTAGCTAGGCTTAGGCTAGAGAGCTAGGTTGATTCTCCTATCAAGATGTTTTGTGATAATTTGGCTACTGTGTCAATACTTAAAAATGGATAAATCAGTGTCAGAGATAAACACATTGAAGTATATTACTACCTTGTGTTTGACATGCTACAGAAACGAAACTTGGTAGTAAATCATCTTACTACTTTGGAGGTGTTGGCAGATTTGTTAACTAAGGCTTTAATAACGGATCAATTTGTACGTCTTGTTCATAGCATAGGACTTCGACAGGGCAAGGGCACCAGCTCCTATGGAGTTCAAATGAACATTTTTGCCTACAAGTTGGACTAAGATAAAACTAGGTGTACAAGTTGTTGTTTGGTCCATGGCCACTTCACCCAAGTGGGGGATGTTAAGTTTGTGGGTGATGTACCTACATAAACTGGGAGAAAGAGTCCGGTTTGAGAGATATGTGAGAGGAGGAAAATTAAGTGGGCCCCAATTCTAATTCAAGTATAATAGGAACGTGGGCAAAGTTAGTTATATAAAAAATAGGAAACGGATCAAAGAGAGATTATTATCATCATCTCTTTCTCTAGGATGAAAAACAAAGAAGAAGAAAAGGTGAAAAGAGGCAACAGTAGCAAGCCTTGATTTTTCTTCTTTCTCTTAGTCTGGTCAGCTACAATCCTCCATCTCTTTTCTCTTGTCGCCCATAGAAGAAAGTTCACCGGTCTTCTTCATTCTCTGAAACAAAAATTGAGAGAATTACTACTCTCATCTTCTCTTTGATAAATGGTGATCAACCCCATTCAAGCCAAATTATCCCAGCAATTTGGCTAAGGAATAAAGGGGTTCTCTTAGTTGGAAGAGAAGAGATTCATCAATTAAGGAGGTAATTCTAATTCCCCCATTTATATTTGATATAAATAAGAGGTCATGCGTGCTTCTGGGTGTTTGGCCATGTCCTTAGGGCTCAGCCCCTAAAGGTTAGTAGGAATTAATTCTTGCTTTAATTTATACAAATTGAAAGTTATTTGAATTTGTTCTACTGCTTATATATGTATTTATGTGTAAATGCATATAAATTATTTGAAAGAGACATAAAGGTGGCATTTTTTTGCACATCCACAAGCCGGGCACGCCACCAAGTTTCCACTACCCCACCCAATAGTTATAAATGACCAAATAAGTGAAAGCATAGATGTGAAGATAATTCTTGCCAAATAACAAACACAAAAATGTTTCAGATATGAATTTACTAGTTACAAGTTCTAATTTAACTTGAACTAATTCTATGAGTTGATCTGCAATAAAAGAGTATCGAAAGATTGGGTCATTTTCAATATTCTCATTGTAGTGACTGTAATCCATCAGTATTGTGTGGAAACATTATTAATGCTTCACTCTCACAATGGGCCTAGTGTAAGGATGCATGGGAGCCCTTCATTCATGATATCGACAGTGCACACACTAGCCTATTAGCGTGTGTGTTGTTGATATCAAATATCAAAGGCTCACATATGTTCTTTATGCTAGGCTCATTGTAAGAGGGGAGTATGAAAAATTCTTCCTATGTTAAATACCATTTTTTAGTTGGAATAGAGCATTGTTACATTTACTACTAGCTAACAAATGAAAACTTTTTTCTTGATGGGAATATTTTTTATTGATTAAGATAACCATACAAGGAGGGCACACATTATCAAACTGGCTGCAAGTAGGACACTTAATTTCATTATCTAATTCTTCAGTGACAAATATGCAAGTAGGTGTGGAACCCAATTGGGGCCTGCATTGGTACCATACCTTTGCCCCTAGACTTCTAGCATGACTAATTTTTATGACCAATACTTAGTGACTAACAATACAAGGCTAAGACCAAATAAACTTAACCTTATTCGTAATTGGGAAGAATTTTTTATATTCCCAGCTCACCATGAGCCCAACATAAGAAACATTTAAGAGCTGTTCATTTTTTAAATTAGCGGGCATGCTAGCATGTATTAATGTAATATCAATGAATTGACACCAATGTGTACTAATCTGTACATTATCAATCTCACATATACATGACCATTAAGTATTTCTTGCACTCAAATCATGGTATGTAAAAAGTACCAAAAAAAATTTTCCTACCTAATTTTCATAACAAGATTAGCTGACCAATAACCCACCAATAATCGTCTACATGAGAACATAACACGAGAGCCATAATATCCTATTCTAGTCACCTAGCCTTAAAATAGAAGTATTTTCTATACTCCGCTTTAATTGAGCCAAGCGTAAGAAATACCTAGCACATACGCTAGCTCATATTAACATAAACATTACTTACGCTATTAATTTTAGAATCTAATACTTTTCATACATTTTTTTTATACTCGGATCACATTGTAGATGGAGAGGAAAAATGCTTCCCCTTATGCTCGGATATCGTTGAAGATTGAACATAAAAAAGCTTCCCCTTAAAACTAAAACTACTAAATGTTAGACAAGTCGCATTAAAAACTCTTCCTCGTAAATGATGCCACGCGCACGGCAGAATTTTGAAGGAGTCGCGCAAGCAGTGTTCAGGATGAGAGAAGCTTAAAACAAACGCTTGAACGTTAAAAATGGCTTCCGTTCAAGCAACCTCCGCCATTTTCTCTTTGAATTCCCACGACCCAGACGCCAAAAGTCAGAATCATCCGTCCGAAGTGTCAATTCAGGCCATGCCGCAATCCGCCTCCAAACCTATCAACCTTCGGAAGCCCTCCAGGTGTTGGATGAAATTCCTCTTCGAAGCGCCTTCTCTTACAACTCCGACATTCAACGCCATCTCAACGGCGGTGGCTCCCCGCAGGCCGCTCTTTCCGTCTATTATGAGATGCTCGCACGCGGTGTTCATCCCGATAGGCACACGCTGCCCCGTGTCTTGACGGCGTCGCGCCTTTCCGGTGATTTCTTTTACGCGAAATTAGTTCATGGTCATGCTGTGAAACTTGGGTTTGCTGCTGACCAGTATGTGATCACTTCACTCATGACTGTGTATGGGCAATTGGATGGCACTGAAGCTGCACAACGGATATTTGATAAAATGCGTGAGAAGAACGCCGTTTCTTGGACTCTGCTTGCTGGCTTATATGCAATGGAGAATAGGCATGAGTTGGCGTTGGATGTTTTCTATCAGATGGTAAATTCGGGCGCCAATGTTGATTCAGTAGCTCTGTTATCCGCCATCAAAGCTTGTGGGTGGTTAAATTCAAGTATAGAAGGGAGAAAAGTTCATGAAATTGCGAGGAAACTTCGATTGGAGTTTGACGTTTCTGTTGGCAATGCACTGGTGAAAATGTACTTCGACTGTGGTAGCATGGTATATGCTCGAGCTGTTTTTGATGGAATGCTGAGTAGAGATGCTGTTTCGTGGACAGCAGTCATCAGTGGGTATGTGCAGAATGGTTGCTTTAACGAGGGGCTGAAATTACTCAGGTCAATGCATGCCGAAGGTGTAAAGCCTGATTCAGTTACCGTTGCTAGCGTTCTTCCTGCTTGTGCAAGAGTTGCTGCTCGTAAGCATGGAAAAGAAATTCACGCATATGTAACAAGAAACGCTGTGCAGCTGAATCTAACTGTATATAACGCACTCATGGATATGTATATAAAGTCAGGATGTCTGAGGTCTGCTTCGAACATTTTCAAGAAGATGGAAAATAAAGATATGGTTTCTTGGACTGTGATGATAGTTGGATATAGCTTGCACGGTCAAGCAGAGCATGGGCTTAAGCTTTTCAATGAAAGAAAAATGGATCTAAGACTGGAACCTGATGAGAAGTTATATGCGGCTTTACTTCATGCATGCCAGACTGCTCAATGGGTTGAAGAGGGAAGGTTTTACTTCAGCTGCCTACGGGAGCTTAAGATCGGGCACATTGCACTGATGGTTGGTCTACTAGCTCGAGCAGGACTCCTGAAAGATGCACAATCATTCATGCTGGAGCACGAAATTGGGCGCTGTCCTGAGGTGCTGAGTGCTCTGCTTGAAGGGTGCAGGATCCATGAGAATTTGATACTAGGAAAAAAGATTGTGGAAGAACTAATTGAAATAGATCCTTTGAATGCCGAGAACTATGTGATGCTCTCTAATGTTTATGCTGCAAATGGGAAATGGGAAATGGTTAGCAGTTTGAAACAAATGATTGTTGACATGGGCTTGAGCACCAAGAAGGCTTGCAGCTGGATTGAAGTCCGGAACAAGGTTCATGTGTTTGGTACAGGGGATGTCTCTCATCCAAGGTCGGATAGGATATATCTAGAACTAGATAGTTTAAGGAGAAAGATGCAAGAAGATGAAGGTTACAGTCCTGGAAATAATTTTGCTTTGCATGACGTTGATGAGGAAAGAGAGTGCATCCCTTCTGGCCATAGTGAAATGTTGGCTGTTGCTTTTGGGCTGATCAGCAACCCAGGAAAGGCTACTATTTATGTGACTAAGAACCGCAGGGTGTGCAGAAACTGCCACACTGCCATTAAATTGTCATCGAAGATTGTTGAAAGAAAGCTTGTATTGAAGGATCCAAATCGATTCTATCATTTTGAACATGGAGTTTGCTCATGTGGAGATTTCTGGTGATTCGATTTGCGTCGGATAAAATGCGAACTGAACTCTTTAAATAGGACATTGCATGCTGATTGCAGATTCAAGCGGGGACGGAATTCCCCTCACCTTCATTCATCTAAAAGTATGTAGAAAATGAAGAAAATTGTATCTGACGCAAGTTGAACGCATGATGGATTATGTATTCAGTTTTCTTTTTCCCTTCAACTAGAACAATGTCACAATATGAATAAAGCTAACAAGTAGGGGTGGAAATCGGGCCTTAGCCCACTTGACCAGCCCGGCCCGAGCCCATTTAATTAATTACAAACGGGCTGTTATCGGGCTACAGTAAAGTAAATCTGGCTCGGGCTCTGCCACCGGAGCCCGATAAGTCCCGTTAGGTTTTTTCAGTCCGGCATCCTAATCTACTCCTACGCAGCGGGAGTTCTTCACCGTCGCCCGAGTTCTTCGCCCGAGTGCTCCCGAATGCTTTTGGCCACCGGCTTGTGAGGTACAAACGGATGTGGAAGGCTTCTCTAGCCTCTCCTGTGACATCCAGCGGCTGGTGACGGTGGTCGTCCTTCTGCTTGGGATTGCTCTGGTCTTCGTTCTCTTTCTCTCTCTGATATCTCTGGGTAAGTCTTCTTCTGGATTTGTGATCTGAACTGCCATTAATTTTATCGGTCATTGCTCGCTTTCCGTTGGAAATCTTCTTATGGGTGGTGGGTACATTGTTGAAAGGGTGGCTGTTGGCGAGGAAGCTAGTCCTAGTTCACGTCCCGCTGGTGCAGGAGATTTGCAGGCTCCGCAAGAAGCCTAAAAAGCCCAAGCTCCTCACCCACCGCTTCTCCCGGCTCTACAATACTGCTGTCCTTCCCAATTCCTCATCTGGGTATGGCTCCTTCTTCAATTTCTGATATGGATTTCTGTTTTTTCGCTGTTTTTTTGGTTCGTATTCCTTCAAGTAACGAGCTTTCATTGAATTCCCCTTATAAGTAGGGGAAGTTTTGTTTGCAATGGTGGACCTAATCCTGAGTGGTAACTGAAGTGCAGCAGCCGAAACAAGTGAAGGAGATGAGAGGAGGTGGATGGCAGCTGCACAAAGGGTTGTGTGACCGACCGAGCAGTAGTAAACCAGGGCATTGATGGAGCGGTAGTTTGGTCGGGGCGGTGGCCTGTGCTGCTGAGGCAGTGGCGACAACAAAGCGAGGGAGGTCTACGAAAAAGCTTTAAGCTGCTGTGCCACCCATGGGTTGAGGCAAGTCTGGTTGGACAAAGCCGGAAAGGGAGAAATGGGGACACCCTCCTGCTGTGGAAATGAAAAAGGCAGCACTTTGGGAGGCGGGGAGAACAGAGGACATTGATTTTGGCGACAAGGCTGTGCCCGACACAGCCATGTTGTCTGATGATGGTGAAAGGCCGGTGGAGGCTGTGAGATCTGGAAACATCCCAAATCGCAAGGGTGTGGGGGCGGCAGGGCCGGCTTGAGACAATTGGAGGCCTAAAGCAAGATTTTAAGTGTGTTATTTTTATATTTAATATAATATTAATATATTAATTTATTTTAAAAAAAATTACACTTCAAGATGAAAATTACTAATTAAGTTGTTATTTTAAAGTTTTGCTGATAAGATATGTCTAGTCTACACTGTAGTCATAGCCGGGCTAGTGCATTATAGCCCGTAGTTAGAACATGGCGAGGGGCTTGTCTCTTACATTAGTAGCCCCTTGGACACCAAATTATAGTTAGGGACTTTGTGTCATGTACTAATAGCTCTGCTTGCTATCAATTTATAGTTAGGGCTACAATACCCTAACCCTCTTGCAGTTGCAACATGGGCTTGATGTACCTATATTAATATATTATTTTCAAGAGATAATATTTGAATGAGCTCCATTAATATGTTATTTCATTTAGCAGGGCTTGCACCGGCCGCATAAAGTGCTTTTAGATATCAATCCAATGATATGTGTTATTGAAAGAGAAGACATATCCGAATTATCTGCATGTCTTGCTTGGTTAGGCACATGTGTGGCTAAATTTGCCCGGGTACAATAACTTTTCCTTGTTTCAAAAGTTGCTTTCAAATTATAAAAATATTTTAAAATATACGAAAACCATCATAATTGAAACTATGCTAAGAAATAATAATATTATAAAATAAAATTTTACATATTAAGTAAAAAAGAATATAAATTTAATTTTAGAACATGAAAAAAAACAACCTCAAGAATTAAGACTGCTCGTTATTGGGGTGAAAGAGATGAGAGTAATATCTTGAATATTAAAAATTGAGAAAAATATGAGAGAATTGTGTGGGAAGAGCTCTCTTTAAAGGGTATAGTATAAAAAAAAGCTAATTTAGCCTAAGACTAAAGGTGTGATATATAGAATGTAAAAAATAAAATAATGCTTAATAAGTGTCCATTAGGTGTTGGGTATATATGGATGATTTTATGTTAAACCAAAGTAATATATGGTAAGTAATTTTTTCTTGTTTGGCGATTGATTTGAGGGTTTTTAGAAAAGCTATACATAGAAGTCTATGAAGTAGAATTAATATGCAAGATGACATAAAAAAGGTAACAATCCTCCTAAAACTCTTTAGATCACTATCATAAAAATATATTTTTAATATGATGTATTGCTTAATTATGGTTATTAGGGGCCTTGTGTTTTTACGGGGCCTTAGGCAGCAACCTAAGCTGCCTTAAGGTCTAGCCGCCCCTGGGGGGCGGTGGTACCATCAGTTAGGACTGAAGGAGGAGGGACAGTGGGACCGTTGGCCATGAAGGAGGCGGTGCAAGTTTGGAGGAGTTGGACGCTCATGTAGAAGCAAGACAAGCTTCGCTAGTTACTTGCCCTGTGCCTCCATCATCTGATTCATGGTCTAAAGTTGCTGATTTGTCGCAGCAATTTCATGTTTTGCTGAATCAAGGCCATCCTCAATTTGATGAGTGAGTAAATGGAGTTCGACATCAATCTTTTGGTGTCTCGTGGTGGCCAGAATTCGTCACATGAAGGTTGGTGCTGAATGTCTTGATCTGTTGCTGCAGCACACCAATTTGGGTATGAGTGGAGTCCAGTTCATGCTGCCATGGTGGCTGGGAAGAGGAATCAGTGGAGTTGGATGCTGGCTCGACCCGTTTTCGCTGTTGAGTAGACGTGCCGGACACCATGGATGGAAGATGCAGGAAGGGCCAGCGCTTTTATACCAATGTTGTAGATCTTTACTACGATAAGTTTGTATGTAGGGAAAGGGGAGAAAGGACCGGAAGGGGGAGAGAATAAATTAAGTAGTTATGGATTTTCATTGCTTGTCTTCCGATAGGAAAAGTGTGTTACAATTTATAGGCTTAAGAGCCTTTATTTTAAGGAATCTAATCTAATTAGGGAAAGTAATCAAAATAAGTATCCTACCTTTAATAAAACATTAGATACTAAGTAACCTACTTATAATAGAAATCCTAATTAAGAAAACTAAAGTCTAAATCAAGGAACCCTAATTTTGAGTCAAAACAAGTTGGTTGGTGTAGGACTTACAACCACCACCCTAAATTAGTTTAAATTGTAACCTAGAATCTTTAAATTTTAATTGTATTTGTTTTTCATGCTATCTGGAGTGAGGAATGTTATTGGATTCTTAAATTGTATATTTGCAGGTACAAAAATTCAGCTCTTGACACCTAGGACTCGTTTGGGTACGGAATCATGAAAAAATTTCGACGATTCCATCACGATTCAATGCTGAATCATTAGAATCTTGTTTGGGTAATGAATCATAACGGAAATAAAAATTCGGCTGGAAACACGATTCATCGCGTTTTCGTCCTGAATCACCGAACCTTTTTGTGAGAAGATTTGGTCAATTCCGTAAAAATGCGTAAAATCGGAAACATGCGTTATCGCATATTTTCGGTCGTTACCCCTCGCCCCCTCGCAAATGATTCGCCTATCCTTTTGGCCGTTCCATTCCATAGATTATCTCCTGGCCTTTACCCGGTTCTCTGCAGCTCTCCCGGTGCAGTACTTTTGCAAATCCCGGCCTTTACCCCTCACTTCGTGACGACCTGATCTTCCCTCTTCCCGAACTCCACCCTCATATTGTCTTCCTCTGCAGTCAACCAGCTCCAGTCACGGGCAGCCGTCCACCGCCTGCTTCCACCATCTCCCTCTTCCGAAGCTCCTGTCCGGCATATGCTTCCCCCATCTCCGAGCACCTACCCGGCGGAACTGCATCTCTCCCGGCGCAGCACATCTCCAAATCGCCCACAATTCCTTCCAGTCGTCACTTCGGCATCTCAACCAGCAGCGCCTTTCTGCAAGACAAAGCTATTTGATCTTCTTCCAGAACGTGCCTCAATCTGATTTCTTCCAGAACGCCTCGATCTGATTTCTTCCAGAACGGTAAAGCCATTAATTTTTCCTTTTCTTCTCTTAAATTTGATTTTTTCTTATATTGCTTGCTTGTTACTTTGATTGATGCTCTTTTTTTTTTGTTTCTTGCGTCGTTGAATTACATAATAGATTAGATGATGCAGTTCAGAGGTTGCAGTTAAAGAATGAGTTCTTTTTGTTTTTTGATTGATTATCCTATATATTCTGTGTTCGATCCAAGCAAAGAAGCTCCTTTTTTCAATTATTAACAATTTGATTGGAGAAAAGTTGTAGGATTTGCTGAATTTTTGTCTGGACTATGGAATTGTTTGTTGGTTGATAATGGGTAGAGTGCAGTTTCGAGGTGTAGCAGTTCTCAGTTAACGTTTATCTAGTGGGAAGAGAGCTTACCCCAATGCTTCCCTGACTTTGGATTGTCTCATACTGGAACAAAGCAATATGGACAATATTATGTACCATGCTGGAGCTTTATGGGAATCTGCTGTGCCTTGCCAGTCCCTTTCCTCGCATACAGCAATGGAACTGTTCTAGAGTAAAGCCAAATGGCATACTGAAAGTAACTTGTGAAGATCCCCTGCATATGGCGGAAAGCTTCTGTTTTCCACTTTTAAATTCTGGGGATTGGCAGGGCACCGGAGTAGATGTTCTGTTTTGAGGTGAGGTCTACTCATGTATATAAAACTCCATTGGTTATGGCATATGCACCTTTTGCAATTGGTAGCTAAAACATGACTTTTTTTCTTCTTCTTCGGTTAGCACTTTCTGTCCTCGTTCCATGATAACTGATAAGTTCCTTTTTTAATAACAATAGGAAAAGGCTAGATCAGGGACTGCCTCTTTAGACATAGACTAGGGTCTAGGTTTGCCCACAACCAGCAGCTTGATCTCCTGTGTTTTTTTTTTAAATTTATTCCGAGAGGCATATGAGTCTGTTTATTAGTTAAGATTTTGTAGCCTTTTTTTAATGGCATGCTTCTTCTCAAGTTCGATTAATATGGTCAAACAAAATTTTAAATTTTATAACTCTGATTTCTGGTTTCACAAACGCCTTTCATTTGCTCCACCACAAAGGCTGCAAAACATTCTTCGACAATTTTTACAGTAAGATTGCTTCAGTTCTGATTATGTGTTAGTGATAGGTTGTTAAAACGAGACTCTGTTTTTGTGAGTTTTTGGGATTATCAAACAGGGCACAGCGTGACATGAAACTTGTTCTGTCTTTACCAATCTTGTTAGGGATCTTTTGACATGGCTTCTGCTATGTTTTTAGCTATAAACACTTCCAACAAAGTTTACTTTCTAAACTTATCATGAATACACAATAATATGCATAAACACATCTTGACAACGTTCGTGGTTATTTGTTGAAACAACTAATTAGAGGCTGTTTGAATAAGGATTTTTTTTATAATTTGATCTCACTGAATAATCTTTTTTGTTTCATGAATTTTCTCTTTTGTTTCATGACTTTTCTTAGTCCATCTCGATTATTTGTTTCTTCCAGGGTTTGTTAGCCTGTTCTTTGTTGTTTGCCTTTATAATACAATTCAAATTGATAAGGGGTCATTTTATTACTTCAAAGGCATTATAATCATTATAGCTATCTAGGATGGGCAACATGGATTACAAGTGTATTTTAGTTGGAACTTGGTGGTTATGGAGTAAAATGGTCCTTCCTCAATCCTCATTGGTTGTTTGGCCCTCATGGGACATGCATGAACCTAAGTAGCTTGTTTGTGCCTTGTGCAGATTGTAAGTTTTTATTGAGCCCATCATTATGCTAGATGGTAAAACTTTCTCTTGTCAATTGTTAAGTTGCTGGAAAGTTGTCATTGCCCTTTTTGTTCTTGTATGTTTCTAGTTTGTTTTTCTATTTGGGAGAGTCAAGTTTTGGTCTTAAAAAGTGATGATCTTGATGCAACATTCATTTACTACAGTTGTTTTAGATTTGCTTCACTTTTTAAAGGATTAATCTTTTGACACTTTGTCCATACTACAAATGCTATAATTTGTTCTCTGAAATCTTGTTTAGTATTAGTTTTAAATGCTAAATAGAAGATGCAACTTCTTGTGATGAGCCTGATTTTGACATTAGCAAACATAGGGATGTTGAATTCTGAATATGTTACTCTCTTATGTCTTTTTTTTTTGTCTGCCTAGGAGTACAAAGCCTTGAATGACTCTGTGTTGTACCTGATTTATGTTGTTGTTTGTTGCACTTATATCCCCGTGAACTCTCCACTTGTTATCACCTTGCTTTATTAAATTTTTTTTAGACTATGGCCGCACCATCTGCTCAAGTAGGAGGATCCTCTAAGAAATTTCAGAGAAAGATTGATTGGAATCAGCAGGAACATTATGCCTTTTTGAGTCAAGTAGTATTCGCCATCAATAAGGGCCACAGGAGGAATAATACGTTTGACAAGGAAGGGTGAGATCTAGTGATAGATAGGTTGAGAACTGAGAATAAAATCAATATAGACTTCGCTACATTAAAAAATCACTATGACAAAGGGAGAAAATTGTGGCAAGGGTGGAATGATCTCAGGGGATACACTGGACTTGGCTGGAACAAACACACCAACACTTTTATATGCCCGCCACACGTGTGGCTGAACTTTATCAAGGTCATAATATGTGAACTCTATCTTGTTTTTCTTATATTTTATTTAAATTATATTTCTAACACTTTGTTTGTCCTCTTGTAGAGACATAAAGAATGTAAACGGTTGAAGAATTGGGGGTATGATGTCGACACCGAAGCTAACTTATTCATGATTACGAGGTAGGGGAGCTTTGAACTCGTAAAATCATGATAGCATTCTTTGAATGACCAGTAGTATGCTAGGATTGTATGATTCAATGCTTTGGATGCTAAATCATGATCTGTTTATATGATGTAAGAGGATATATTATACCATGTTGAGATGCATATGACATGCATGTGAACTGTATGTATGCTTGAAGTATGTTGGTAAGCTTCGTATGTGGATTAAGTATGTGCTAATGATGGCTAACGTGTTTGTTAGTAAGCTTCGTATGTTGATTGACTATGTGCTAGTGATGGCTAGCGTGTTTGTTGGTAAGCTTCATATGAGTATGTATGTGCTAGTGATGGCTAGCGAGTACATTGGTAAGCTTTGTATGTGAATGTATGTGCTAGTGATGGCTAGTGAGTATGTTGGTAAGCTTTGTATGTGCATATATATGCTAGTGATGGCTAGCGTATATGTTTGAAGTATCTATGGATTATGCATGTGCTAGTGATAGCTAGTGTCCATGTTTGAAGTATGTATGGGTTATGCATGTGCTAGTGATGACTAACGTGCCTGTTTGAAATATGTATGGATGTGTATGTATGTGCTAGTGATGGCTAGAGTGTATGTTTGAAATATATATAAATGTGTATGTATGCGCTAGCGATGGCTAATGAGTATGTTGGTAAGCTACATATGTATGAAAGTATGTGTGTTATACGTATGTGTGATGGACATACTTATGTATGATGACTATTTACCTATGCTATAGATATGTGTATGTGCATGTGGGCAGAGGTATGGGCTATGGATAGTATAACGACCCATTTTTTGGTTATGCTTAACCCGAGAGGTTAAGGATAATTTGGTAATTTGAGATCAGTGTTAGGGGGTTTCATTGGGTGAAATTTCTATATCCGGGCAGAGCTCAGAGTAACGAGTGTAACGAATCGAAGAACGCACGAAATAGAGGTCAGGAGCAAAAGCTATAGCCCCGGGAAGCATGCCATATGGGTGAGACCTACATAAAAAGTGCGGGATAACCTACCCATGTGTGGTTTTATTTCGAAGGGCTCGTCAACACGAGTCCATCATTAACAAGAACGTGTGATTCCAAAATCAAGGTTGAAAGTTATCGTGTTTTGAGATCAGGATATTATTTGAATAAAATAATATCATTCTGGATAGGATCAACGACACAGTGGATAAGATTGACAATGAAGCGGATAGGATCGATGATGCAGTGTATAAGATTGACAACAAAGCGGATAGGTTTGATGGCAAAGCGGATAGGATCGCTGACACAACGGATAGGACTGATGCATATCAATCATATTTGCCACGTGTCAGCTTCACGTCTATCCAATTTTTCTATAAATATTGTTGAGAGCATTTAGTCGGAGGAAGGGGGGAATCCTCTCCCACATTTATGTGTTCTTTCCCATATTCAGAAACTTATGTTCTTCGTTTCTCACTCATTTTAAGTCCGATTTGAGTCGTTCTTGAGGCGTTCCTAACTAATTCGAAGGTGATTTACACAATAGCATGGTCCATCCTTTATGTTGGTGTCCCTAGAAGGGGAAATGACCTGGGAAAAGAGGAGGCTCTATCCACCACCCTCCTGCCCCGAAGAGAGGCAGCGGCCCGGAGAGAAAGGGAGACTCCGTCTTCCATCACGGGCTGCATCGTGGGTCATCGTCCAAAGTATGGAAGGATCCACCCTTCCCCGAAGGGCCACGCAGTGTGAGAAACGTCCCGGGGAAAGGGACGTTCTATTTGTCGCTTACAAGTGCAAAAAATAAGAAGTCAGAGAAAGGGGACAGTTGGTCAGTCTTCTTTTGGCGCAAGGCAAGGAATATGCAGAGGTTAGAGGAGGCTCCGTTCACTGTCTCCGAATCCGAAGGGGAGGACGCCTAGAAATGAGTATCCTGAATACCGCTACCTCGCGAGACATTAGGGGAGTAAGCGTTTCTGACCTCCTATTTTAATTATAGAATGTATGTGCTAGATAGGGTATATGTTATGCCTTGATATGCTATGATCCTTTATATTATGATATGCTATGCTTATATGCCATGATGTGTGCTGTCTCACTCCGGGTTAGAGAGAGACGTGTTATGTGTGTGTTCGGTCTCGACTAAGTGATAGAGCGAGACGTGTGATGTATGTGGTCTCGGCTCAGTGATGGAGTGAGACATGTGAATGTGATGGATTTGCTCTAGGATAGAATGAGGCATGTTGTGGTGGTCGTGTAGTGTTTGTCTCTATGATAGAGCGAGATATGTGTTGCCGGTGTTTTATGGGTTTTCATATAATCTCGATTAAATATTCAGGTATACGTATGTGTTTTCGTATGGTTTAATGTATGTAGTAGCTAGTAGGCAGAACTACGTACGGATCCGATTGTATCAGAGTAGCATCGCAGATGTTATCCGATACATACGTAGTCAACCAATGGCAAGGCAATGTTGACCCGATCCGAATTAGTTATATAATTAGGTTTGTTCTGGCCTATGCGTTACGGAGCACTAAAGTTTTGAAGCACGTAGAGGAACAAGAAGACTCTCAAACTCAAAGTTTACCACTCCCAGTTTTGGGTTTGGTTTTTATCATTTTTGGACCCCCGGCCTGGGTCGGTTTCCAGGTCGGGGCGTTACAGATGGTAAGAAGTGTAAATGTTTGGTATGGATTTGGATATGGATGTGTGAGCATATGACAGATGACAAAGGATATGAGTATGACGGGTGAGGATTGGAGTGGAATGTTTTGGATCAGAGTGGATGTTGGGGGATTGTCAAACAGTAAGAGTGTTCATAATTGTACAAGCATAACATACAGATTATGAAGTGAAAAGTAAGCATAATAAGTGAGGCATTAGCAAGAGGGTATAACTAGGTTTGATTCGATTCTGAGGACCTCAGTTTGAGGACTTCTGAGTAAGATGTTTTGTCTTTAAGGTAGATGGCAGAGATTGTAAGACCATAAGGATTTTAGTGTACGATGAGTTATGATCATGATATGGATGAGTTAAGTGAAGTTTGCTACCCTGACGAACTAGGGTATTGGGCTCAGCTTCGGTTTGATCAGTTGAGGACTGTGAGTTTGTTTGGCATAATTGTACCGCATAAATCACTTAATTTAAACTTGAATTATAAACATGGCTAATGATAGTGTTGTGAGTTTGAGACCTAAGTGACGGATTAAGTTCCGTGTTTGAGCTAGCTAATAATGAGTCGGCTGAGCATTTCTCATGTCTTGCCATGGTGTTTATCCTGCAGGATGTTGTCTGTGTGCTGTATAGAGCACTAGACGCCTGATGCTCTGTTGAGAGCGATGTATGTTTCTGATTTTGTCTGTGTGCTGTATAAAGCCTAGACATTTGATGCTCTATTGAGAGCGACGTATGTTTTCAATTTGGTCTGTGCTGTATAAGCCCAGACGTTTGATGCCCTGTTGAGAGTGATGTATGTTTCCGATTTGGTATGTGTGTTGTATAAGCCCAGATGTTGATGCTCTATTGAAAGCGTTGTATGCTTCCGCCCAAGTGTGGCACTATATGTTTCTGCCCAAGTGGCACTGTATGATTTCTGCCGAAGAGTGGCACTGACACTATAAGAGCCATTATGATAGGCAATTCTATGGCACTATAAGACCTATTATGGTGGGCAATTCTATGGCACTATAAGACCCATTATGGTGGGCAATTCTATGGCACTATAAGACCCATTATGGTGGGCAATTCTATCGCACTATAAGACCCATTATGGTCGGCAATTCTATGACCACTTATGTGTAGGTGTTTATATTTGTGCGCTCAGGTAAGTAGTATCATGGACCTGTTCTTACCTGTTTGATCTAGTGCCCCATGAGCATTGGTGTGCCTTACCTTTGGAAAAGTCCATGACGTCTAGTCACTCCCCGGAGGTTAAGGAGATGCCCCAATGGCATTCTTTTCCACTTGACGTTGGAGCTTATTAGTGGTAATGAGCTTCAGTGGTTAATAGCATGAGTACGATTGTAAGAGTATATGTATGAGTACAACTGTAAGAGTATGAGTATGAGCACGACTGTAAAAATATGAGTATGAGCACGACAGTAAGAGTATGAGTATGAGCATGACTGTAAGAGTATGTGCATGAGTACAACTATAAGAGTATGAGTATGGGCACAATTATAAGAGTATGAGTATGTGTACGACTGTAAGAGTATGAGCACGACTATAAGAGTATGAGTATGTGTACAATTGTAAGAGTATATTTCTGAGTAAGATAGTAAGTGTGTGATTTTGAGTAAGACTATACGCGTAAGGTTGTACGAATAAAATTGTACGAGTAAGGTCGTACAAGTACGTGTAAGCTATGTGAGTAAGCATATGATTGTACGAGTAAGGTCGTACAGGTATGTGTAAGTTATTTGAGTAAGTGTATGATGACACGAGTATATTTGTAAGACCTTCAATAAGGGTGTTTGTGTAAGTTTGATTCGATGGTTTGTTTGGCATATTTGTATGCGTATGAGCATGATTATGATATGCCTATTTGCTTCATGTTTGAGTTGCATTAAAGCATCTATGTATGAATTTATAAAGTTCACTGTTTAGAACTCCCCTATTGGGTATTTTCGTACTGAGTATGAAAATACTCATTACCCTCCTTTGTATGGGAGGTTTTTGGAGGTTTGTGAGGAGAGTTCCTGGAGATGGATGCTCGTGTCAGGTATATCCTTGACTCACTGCGAGTATTTTTGTGCCACGATCTGTTGTATTGGGTGAGATGAGAAAACAAATGTTTATATATTTTGGACTTTTGTTTAGATTAGACTATGGACTGTTATAGGACTTGCTCTCAGGGATGCCTGGGAGAGATTTGTATTTAAAGTTTATGATCATAGCAATTTATTCGTACGGTTGTTTTTGAGTAGTGCTTGAGGATGTTTGGTTTAGCTGTACGATGTTTGATCGAATGAGTAAAAATTTGTATGGGAAAACCGATGTATTATGTTTTAAATTATAAAACTATTTTCACTAGTTTCGTATTAGTCATTTTTTTTGATTTATAGCAATTATATTGCAAAAATTTTCCATGAATTTTGAAAAAAAATGTATGAAAAATCTCGAGCGCTACACTAATAGCCTATTATTTTTTTAAAAAACCTATAGCTAATAACGATGCTCATTATTGAGCGTCAATAATAGTTTAATTTTTTTTACTATATGAGTTTTTAGCGATGCTTAGAAAGGAGTGTCGCTAATATTATAAATAGTAGCGACGCTTAAATTTAAGCATCACTACTATTATACTTATTAATGACTCTCTTTTTAGAGTGTCGCTAATAATCTTACTTTTAAAAAAAAATTCTTTCTCTCTAATTCACTATCTTTCACCCTCTCCTCTCTCTACCCTCTCTCTCTTCACTCTCTCCCCACCTCTCTCTCTCATCCTCTCTCTCCTCAATCTCTCTCCACTCCCTATTTCCTCACTCTCTCCTCTCTCTACACTCTCTCTCTCCACTCACTCTCTGTCTCCTCCCTCTCTATCTTCTCTCCTCTTTCTCTCTCTCCTCACTTTCTCTCCTCTTTCTCTCTTTCCTCTCTCTGCTCTCTCCTCACTCTCTCTGTCTACCCTCCCTCTCTCTCATCTCCCTCTCTCCCAGCTCTCTTTTATTTTAAATTTTTTTAAAATAAAAAACTAGTAGTGAAGCATAACTGTATGTGTCGCTACTATATAGCGACGCGGCATAACATCATGTGTCGCTACTACCCTAAGGTAGTAGCAACGCATACTATTATGCGTCGCTAATATAAATTTCTTCTTTTTAATTTTTTTTAAAATAATTTATAATTAAAATTTCTTTCCCCTTCATTCTTTCTTTCCTCTCTCCTCTCCCCCTCTCCCTCCTATCTCCACCCTCTCCCTATCTCTCACTCTCTCCCTCCTATCTCCACCATCTCTCTCTCCCTCCTCTCTTCGACTCTCTCTCCACCCTCTCTCTCTCCTCACCCTCTCTCTCCTCTCTCTCTCATCTCTCTCCCTACACTCTCTCTCCACTCTCTCCCTCTCCTCACTCTCTCTCTTCTCTCCTCTTTCTCTCTCTTCTCTCTCCTCACTCTATCTACCCTCACACTCTCTCTCCTCTATCTCTCTTTTCCTCCTCTCTCATCTTTCTCCTCACTCTCTCTCCTCTCTCTCTCTCTCTATATATGCATTCTCTCTTCACTCTTTCTCTCTTTTATTATAAATTATACTTTAAAATTAATTATAAAATTTTAAAAATAAAATATATTACATATAAATAGTGAAAGTTTAATTTATTATTGACACTACCTTTTATTGAAAATTTAATATTTTTTTATTATATATATAAATAGTAAATATTGAATAAAAGAGATTATATTTAGGAAGTTTATTTTAAAATTTTTAAATATTTAAATATTTAATTATTATATAATTATATATTAAATAAAATTAATATTTATGTAAATAAGCGTTGCTATTATCAAAGCTATTTGCGATGTTTGTTTAAATACATCGCTAATAGTTCTAAATTTTTATTTTTTATTTTAAATTTATAACTATTAGTGACACTTTATATAAGCGTCATTAGTAGCATAACTATTAGCAACACTTTTTAACAAGCGTCGCTATTGTTAAAACTATTAGCGACGCTTAAGAAAAAGCGTCACTAATAGTTATGATTTTTTTTATTTAAAATAAATACCTTTTAGCAACTCTTCTTTAAAGCGTCGCTAATAGCATAACCATTAACGACACATATAATAAAGCATCGCTACTATGATTATTATTAGCGAAGCTTTAAATTTAGTGTTGCTAATATATGACTATTTGTGACACATAATAAAAAATGTCACTAATAGGTCATTTTTTGTGACACTCTTTTATGCGTCGAAGGTAGTTGTTTTTAGCGACACTTAGTTTTACATAACTAATAAATGTGTCACTAATACTACATTTTGTTGTAGTGGTTTCTTTTTAATCGGGTGTGCTCTCACACTGCCTGATCTTTTCTTTTATATTTTTTCTCTTTCTCTTTTTTTTCTCTGTCATTTTGTTTTATTTTTCTTGCTTTATCATGTCAAAAGCTTCTATGGCACGTCGAGGCCTACAACATGAAACTAAGTGATGTGGACAGTTGTCCATGGGTAGGGAGCGGCGCAGGGAGACCGGGAAAGGGGAGAGTGGATGGCATGACCATCAAACAGAAAGGGGAGAAGCACAAAAGAAAGGGGAGAAGACAAGAAAATTAATCATTCACTAACTAAACCAGGGCATAGCCCTTACACTTAAATAGACTAGCTAAGTGGGCTCACTAACAAGCACCTAAGGCCCATTAGCATAATTAAAAGAAAATACTAACTATCTAATTAACCTAATTACCTAAATACTCTTATTATATAATTACCTAATAATAGGCCCTTTGGACGTTCACAACATTCCATCCCGCTTCCACATCACTTCATCGTCGAGGTGACCTAAAACTCTAAGCTTTGGGCCCACCAAAGCTCCGCTGCAAACAGCTGTCCCAGAACCGTGGATGAGACACGCAGAATGATAGAGATAGTAGGTCACTACTCATAAGAAGACGTGCATAAGCCAAAGCAATCCTGAGGGAAGTATAGTTAACTGAGTCCAAGGGCAAGATGTAACTGTGGCCAGCAGAGACGTAAGATGAAGAAGGCAGCAGAGCAAAGGAGCGGGCCCGATGTGTTGGGTGTATGACAACATGGGGTGTTGGCATAAGTCTCCTACAAGCGGGGTCACCATAGAGGCTACAATATCCCCCAAGATTGTCCACAGAGGGCATCAGACAGCATCATGGCCGGCCCACAGAGGGCATCAGTCATCCTACAGAAGGCATCATTTTGCCTACAAAAGGCATATTGCTTGCACCACTCATCGATCAGCTTGTAGATAGCTGGTAGTGATCACAACTCCGCCTCGCTCTACTTCACATACTGGACGAAGCCGAGTGATCTCCACGAAAAGAGACGAAGCACCACGGCCAGTGCCCCTACTAGAGTCCGAAACTCGTGGGAGGGAGTATCGGCCATTAGGAGTGTGGCAATCCGGCTTCCGGTGGGGCATAGCTCAATCAAGCCTAAACAAGGCTAAAATCTGCAGGTGGACCCTTGAGAGAAGGGCCCAGTAGGCCCTATGAAGTGGGTGGACCAATAGAAACCTTGAGGATCGTGGCACACATTCTCTGGGAAAAACCGGATTAACACTTTCCCAAAGTGGGTCATAATCTTCCGTGTTGAAAGCTGGATTAACAATATTCCAAAGCCCAGCACCGATAGATAAGATCGCACGAGATATTGGAAGATATCACTTGCTAAGGTAAGGATGGAGCAGTCATTGCCAAAATTTCCAAGGTGACTAATCTGGCAAAAATCTTTGCAATGAAGCTGTGGCAGAGACCGAAATTCAGCAAGCCACAAGGAAAGAAAATCCCGAATCAGCAGGCCATCTCCCGGAAACAGACCCACACCAGATTGCACGGGCATTTCAATCAGGGAGACCAGAACCCGACAGTCAGATAAATCCAGTAAGGATAGGGCCATCGACCAAAAGCAAATCCCAAATTGATTGTGGTTGCCAAAGCGGAAGTTGACGGCTGGATTCTGTGATGTTGGGTAACGATCGAAGGAGGATGCCTGGAATTTGGTAGTGGAAGTTAGACCCCAACAGGAAAGAAAATCTTGCATCCACACGCCAAGCCATAGAAGACTGCGGCTATAGCTACGACGGAGGTGAATGCCCGCAAAAGGAGGTCAAGTAGAAGGCTAGCCTCCCCTCAAACTTTCGGAAGCACCTCATCTTTGCGACTGGCAAGCTCGTCAAGGGAAAGAATTCCGTCAAGTACCTGGCCACTGAAGCACAGGCGGTCCATGGCCGAAGTCCCTGAGGCCCAGAGTGGGGAAGGGTTCCCTCCCCTGTTCGCACCCGCCACGGACAAAACTTAGTGCAAAGGAATTGAAATGGGAAGCAACAGTCACTGCCCCCCTCGCAAATCCATCTGGAGTTGGAGGAGGTGAGGGGCGTTGGGTGAGCCTGTTGCCAGAACTTCTGAAGGACGTGGTGGCGCAGCGGAAGGCGAGTGAGAGCAACTGGCCTGACCCAGCAATGGTGGTGAACTAAGGACTCCTTCTTGAACCGGGATTGGGGGGGGGGGGGGCGGGGGGGTGGATCAGATGATGGTGGAGGATCCGCCGACGGTGGAGGAAGTGGGTGGTGGAGTAGGTGGTGCTGTTCGGGAGGTTGTGATGGACCGCACAGGACAGCAGGGGCCAGCCCAAGCAGGAGAGGCTTTGCATGTGCAGTCACCTCGCCCTTCGTCATACTCGCCAGATGCGCGGCTATGGCTTTCAACTCAGCCAGAATTTCGTTGAACTTGAGTTTGCTAGCTGTTGCAGGATCTGCCTTCGGGCTGTCCGCTGTTGCTGAGGCAAGAACCTCCTTCTCCGGAGGAACCTCGGGGACAACGGCGACTTGATTGGCTTGAGCTATGATTGGGGATCGTAAATGCTTCGATACCAATGATGTGGATAGTTGTCCACGGGTAGGGAGCGGCGCAGAAAGACCGGGAAAGGGGAGAGTGGATGACATGGCCATCGGATAGAAAGGGGAGAAACAAAGAAGAAAGAGGAGAAGACAAGATAATTAATCATTCACTAACTAAACCATAGCCCTTACACTTAAATAGACTAGCTAAGTAGGCTCACTAACAAGCACCTAAGGCCCATTAGCATAATTAAAAGAAAACACTAATTATCTAATTAGCCTAATTACCTAAATACCCTTATTACATAATTACCTAATAATAGGCCCTTAGGACATTCACAACACTAAGTCTCATATTCGACTTTATAAGTATGAATATCATGGTAAATAATACAAAAATAAATACACCAAAGAGTCAAATTTCCCTATTAGAAAAATAAATAAAAATAAGCAAAAAATACAAAAAAATCAGGGACATTACAAGTCATTGGACACAATGGCTAACTCCTTTTTATGATGGTCATCGCTGCCCAATATCAAGAGCAGGATCTTAGCAAAACGAGTCTTGGATGTTTTTGCTAAAAGTCTAGCCCTACTCGTCGGCCTACTTCAAGACTAGATAGAGTTCAATTTAGAATGGTGGGATGAATTTTTTTTATAACTTGGGTACAATGATCTTGTGAATTTGTTTTCTTGCATTTGCGAAAATGGACAAAGTTAGAGGAAAAAATAAGTGGGAGAAAGAAAAAGAAGAAGAGGAATGGTGAATGATAGGAAAGGAGAGGGATTTATCAACTAAGGAGAGAGATTCATATGATCCAATCTGCTGCTGCTGAAACTGAAAGGTAGCAGGCCGAGTTTGTGTATTCGGGGCCTATGCAAAATGCG
Organism: Saururus chinensis; assembly: GCA_035235625.1. NCBI lineage: Eukaryota > Viridiplantae > Streptophyta > Magnoliopsida > Piperales > Saururaceae > Saururus > Saururus chinensis. The sequence goes on along the minus strand of CP141144.1, from coordinate 36,426,038 downwards.
GTCTCTGTTCATGGTGCCCCTAGAAAGATATAAAAACACACTGAAATTTTAGAACTTACCAAAAGAAGGCAATAATATGGGGGCCCTTTTAAATTGACCAGGTGTCAGGAAAGGCGGTCAAAAGTATATATTGTAGGGTATACATGAAAAATTTTAAAACATTCGGCAGGGGTAAATGAAAAATGGGGTACTAATGAAATTATTTGCGTGAATATAAACACGGCTATTTTTAAAACAAGACTAAAGACGAAGACTGAAGAAAAATTTCTTTTTTACCACGGAAACTTGAAGAATATGCCTTCTACATTTCCTGCTTGCCACTTGACAATGGCCTTATAAGTTTGGACTACTCTTTCGCTGTTTATATGTTTGTCGCAACACACAAGAAAGTGTAGAGGCGAAGATTCTAAAGTTTATTGAAAGAGAAAAAGACTTAGTCAATAACATGCTCATCACTAGGTGTCAGGAAAAGCTTTCCCACCATCCCTGTTTTTTATTTTGTCCTTGACTTTGATATTACTAGTATATGTTTTCACACTTACAGCGACTATCAACCAAGGTGCAATTGAGCAAAGACTCAAATTTGTGTCTTTTATGCTTGATCGTCTATAAATGAACTTTCAAGGGCAGAAGTACTCGTCATTCACTTCAAACCGATGGAAGTGCTTCAATATAGAGTTGAATGCTTCTCCCATTGGCTTGTCCTCTGTGTTCTCATCCTGATCAGTTCAATTGCAAACGCCATGCACTTGGGCAATGAGACTGATAAAGCCTCATTGCTGGCTTTCAGGGCCGGACTCGAGAGTAGTACTTCCTCCAACATTTTGAGCTCGTGGAATGATTCTTCACATTTCTGTGAATGGGAAGGTGTCATTTGCGGCAGCCGCCACCGGCGAGTAACCGTGCTGAATCTGCCTAACTGTGGCTTGAGGGGTACCCTATCTCCACACGTTGGCAATCTCAGCTTCCTAAGGAGAATGGAACTCCAAGGGAACAAGCTGCAGGGCTATCTTCCTCAGGAACTTGGCCGCTTGACTCGTCTCCAAGTACTCAATATTAGTCATAATTCATTACAAGGTATGGTTCCTGTCAATCTCTCTCACTGTTCTGAATTGAGGAGTATCATCCTGAATAACAATCAGCTTGAGGGAGAATTTCCGGTGGAGCTGACTGGTTTTTCTAATCTCAATGAATTGTGGTTTACATGGAATAACCTTAGTGGAGCCATTTCGCCCTCACTGGCTAACCTCTCATCCCTTGAGTATCTATCTTTTGGGGGAAACAATTTAATTGGGGGCATTCCCTTCGAGTTAGGAAGATTGCAAAGACTGAAAGGAATAGAGTTAGCATCCAATTTGCTAGCGGGATCAATTCCCACATCTATATACAATTTATCATCTTTGGAAACACTATCCTTATCAGTAAACCAGCTACAAGGAAGCCTTCCCACGGACCTGGGATTGTTTCTTCCTAACCTTGAAGAGCTCCTTTTAGCAGAGAATCAGTTTATAGGTCCCCTCCCGAAAACTTTGTCCAATGCTTCGACACTCGTAAAAATTTATCTCAATGTTAATAGTTTTGCTGGAAAGATACCTAGCAATCTGGGAAAACTTCAAGAGCTTCAAGCATTTGAGCTAAGTTATAATGAACTCCGAGAAGATGATGATGACTTTAATTTCATAACATCTCTCACAAATTGTAGCAAATTGAATCACTTGGGTCTACTTGGGAATCTTTTGAGTGCTCGTCTACCAGAGTCCATTTCCAACCTCTCCACTCATCTTAGCTGGTTGGCACTGGGGCATAACAACATATTTGGAAAGATTCCTACAGGGATTGGGAACCTTGTGGAATTGGAGTTTCTTATTTTTGAGCTTAATTCATTGACAGGTGACATTCCCCTTGGTATTTGGTCTCTTCCGAGGCTACAAATACTTAGTGTGTCTGGAAATAAGCTTTCAGGAAAAATTTCATCGTCTCTTTGCAATAACAGCAATTTGATCTATCTTGGATTAGGGGGAAATAACCTGGATGGGCATATTCCCACTAGCATTGGACAATGTGATAAGTTACAAAGACTGGGTCTTGAACAAAACAAATTTAGTGGAACTATACCCAAAGAAGTATTCACCATTCCCTCCTTGTCGATTTATCTTGGCTTCTCTTTCAACTTTCTTAGTGGGCTCCTACCGTCAGAAATTGGTAACATGAGAGCTCTTGAAACCCTGAAGGCCAATCACAACAACTTCTCTGGTGAAATTCCTAGGTCATTGGGATCTTGCCAAAGTTTACGTCAGTTGTACTTGGGAAATAATGCTTTTCAAGGAGCCATTCCTTCTTCATTGAGTAGTTTGATTGCTATAGAGGAGTTAGATCTTTCGCACAATAACTTGTCGGGTCCAATTCCTCTGTATATAGAAAACTTCAAAAACCTTTACTTTCTTAATCTTTCATTCAATAACTTTGAGGGAGAAGTTCCAAAAGAAGGTGTTTTTCTAAATTCTAGTGCAACTTCTTTGTCCGGAAACAAAGGAATTTGTGGTGGTCCCCCAAATTTGCACTTATCTAGTTGCCCAACAAAAAAGAAAGGTAAAATGAGGCATTCAACTCATCTCGGTGTTGTAATTCCAGTTATCAGTTCAGCTATTGTGGTTCTGGTAATAACAACTATCATGGTGGTTTATTGGAAAAAAAGGCCTTCAAAGGCAAGGTTATCGACTGAGTATCTTTCGGAAGGAAGGTATTGGAGGGTTTCCTACCAAGACATTCTAAAGGCAACAAACAACTTCTCTATTGAATGCTTGATTGGTTCAGGAAGTTATGGGTCTGTTTATAAGGCAACATTTGATGAAGGAAGGACAATTGTTGCGGTAAAGGTCCTAAACCTTCAAGTAAGGGGATCTTCTAGTACATTTACAGTAGAAAGCAAAACCTTGAGAAATATCAGACATCGTAACCTTGTAAAGATTTTAACATTATGTGAAAGTATGGATTACCAAGGTAACGACTTCAAAGCTTTAATATTCCAATATATGAGTAATGGGAGCTTGCAGAAATGGTTGCACGATAACATTGAAGGGTACAACAAAGCACATAATATGAGTACAGTGCAAAGAGTAAATGTAGCCATTGATGTGGCTACAGCCTTAGATTATCTTCATAATCAATACGACAAGCCAATTGTTCATTGCGACATAAAACCAAGTAATATTCTGCTAGACGATGAAATGGTTGCTCATGTGGCTGATTTTGGTTTGGCAAATATACTGCATGAGTCGTCAATGAGATTCACAAGTGACAATAGTAGCTCAGTTCTAGTGAAGGGCACGATTGGTTATGTTCCACCTGGTAATTTTTGCATTTCATTTATACTCTAAATATTCAAAATTCTTTTTTCAATTAATTATATTTTAAGGTATTCATTGGTAATACACAAGTGCAGAATATGGTATGGGAGGTAGCGCATCCACCGAAGGAGATGTATATAGTTATGGCATCCTTTTGCTCGAGATGTTCACAGGAAAAAGCCCAACTCATGACATGTTTATCGATGGACTAAATCTTCATACATATGTCAAGGAGGCTATCCCGGATAGCATTTTGGGGATATTAGATGAACTGCTTCTACAAGATGAAACTTGTACCCAGGAAGAAATAATTAGTTGCATAACTTCTATGCTTCGGTTCGGAGTTTCATGTTCAGCAATCTCACCACAAGAACGCCCAAATATCAAAAGTGTTTTGAAGGAGATGAATGATTTTTGGAACGCCTTCCATCATGCAGGGAGTTAGTCGATCTCCCCATTTAAGTGAGGTTCAATTCATTTCCACATCTTAATACAATTATTTGTGTTGATGTGTTTTATTGTTTGTTCTCCTAGTTTATATGCTAACAATGAATTACATTGAACCAAACTATTACAAGCTGACAACCTCATTAACCCCTTCATATCTAAAGTTTTACCACAAGAAGGCCCTGTGTGGGATTTCATGGCTCATAACACCAATTGCACTATATATGCACACAAGTGAGGACCCTTTTCAGCTGACTCAACACGATATGTCTGCAGGCTACAATATATTGACAATGTTACAGTGCATGTAGTGCCCTTGTGATTAACTGTTCTTTGTACAAATACACAAGTGATTACTTGAATACCAGGTATAATTTCCTCTTGCTATCCATGCATTTTACAGCTACTCCTTACGAAATAGCCTTTGTTTAATCATAGATGTCCACTCAATGATCACTTGTTCAAACTAAAAATAACCTATAAAATCTGTCTTCAATTTTGATATTCCATTTAATACACCTCCATGTCTCTAGATAGCTTGTATGCAAAGTAGTTATGCATGATAATACTTAACAATTTGAGTAATTGACCAAGCAATTGTTGTTAGCCATGCATAACATATGTTACTAGAAGGCTAATTCTTAAGCCAAGATGAGCAAGGAGATTAAAGATACACTATTATATAGGCAACAAACTTTTCTAACATTGGCACAAAGTACATGTACTTGACTTTTGTTACATTGTATGGAGTTTAGGTTGGACCTTATGAGTTATGACTCACAATCCTGGCTTGAGCTCAAAAGTGATAATCTCCTTTACCTACTAACTTAATGTTATCTTCATCACGATGGAGTAACTTGAAATTTATGTATCCATCTTCTTATTTTTTTAATGGCAATCAGGTTGATAACTGAGTCAATTCAATTAGATTTAGGCAATACTAAGCTAAAAGGGAAAGCTAGTTAGCACATGTAGACCTAAACTACTCATGAATTTTTATTCATGGCACAGATAATATGCCACACAATGGCAAAGAGTCCAATATCAAAGAATATAAAATTAGATAATGTAAGAAATCATAGTTTTTGTGCCAAATGAATGTTTAGTTTCTCCCTAACTCAATCACTTGAAAAGATGAAGATAAACACAAAGGACTTGTTAATTAGTTAGAGGTTGTTACTTGCAGCCAAGATGGAGAATAAGGAAGAGAAGGTCGCTGCAGCTATTTAGGCTGATTTTGGTCGTTGATGGCCAAGAGAGGAAGAGGGTTTATAATGGATTGTATACACCCCCAAACATGAATGTCTTACTTGTATTTTATGGAAAAGCCACCTCAGTGTTCTGAAAATTTGATTTTATTTAAATAATTAATATGATTCTAACTATTGATTGTTTGCGGAGGGGATCTAGAAAGAGATTCCAGGGGATAAAGACAAGTAAGTATAGATAATTAGTTGCTAAGATTGCCCTGAAGATGATTGTAGGATTTTGATCACGGGTAAATTGGACCTAAGTTAAAAAGCAGCTCTTGTCCAACAAATTGATTAGACGAATCCTAGAAATTATGACTAAGATTTATGCGTGCAACTTATCCTTCTAGATATCCTTTGAGGATTTGGAGATAAGCACAAATTTATTTTTTCCTTGCTAGGAGTATAACCTCAAAAGGTTATTTCTGGTTGGTTTCAAAATTTGAAATCATAACAGTGGAGTGTCCAGTTGGATTGTTTGATTTGACCACTTTTGTTTGTCCAATCGGTTTATTCCTCTGGTTTTGTATGACGACCTAAAATTACCATAGTGTGCATGTTATAGGATGTTTATAAGTACCATGGGAGACCTATTTTCTTAACCTTGTGTCCATGAGCATAGCGCTTGATCTTCATTGGCCATGGCTAGGATCTTGCTTGTCTAAAGTAGACTATGACTCTAAAAGTTAGCATTGGAAGATGAGTAGAATAAACCTAAAAGGAGTGGAATTAAAGAACTTAGTAGATGAGAGTTGTGTTTATTAACTTTTTGATTCGATTAGAATTATTACCATGCATGTTGTTGATGGCCAAACCTACACTAGGGCTATGATACTTATTGGAATCGTATAATGTACATTTAATAAAGTAGAAGATTAATCTAGCATGATTGGTTGTGGTTATTTATCTTCATTTATATCATATTAGGTATATATACATATATTCATGTATGCTAGTGGTGCAGGATTTTCAGCAAAGGAGTAGTTGTTGTGGGGTGGAGTAGAGTTGGCAAGATTTCATATTACAAGGATGCCAACTAATCATAAGATTTTTACTTATTGCTTATTTCATGGTTAAATTTGTAAAAAGGCATGTGAGATGTCATTTATACTTTGTTAGTCACTCTTGGTTACTTATATACATGCAATTGGATGAGCTTGGAGATTACTTGATGGCTTGAATGATTATTATGAGTATGATGATTTTGTATTTGTATATGAAAAAAACAAATGTAATGCCCTAGGGTAACTAGTTTCTTAGTTTTGATTTTTATAAACTAAATAATTTATGCTGATTTACACTTGATGCATTGGTAAATAAATGTGTTAAAGAAGTTGGGGTGTCACAATTTTCTCATGGCAATTAAGTTGACAAGTGAGTCAATCTAATTGGACTTAGGCATAACTCGGCACAAAGGGTCTGACTATTTTACCTATGTACACTTAAACTATTTAAAACTATGAAAAAGAATGTCAAAGTATATGAAATTGGAAGATGTAAAAACAATAATTTCTATGCAAAATGAAGGTGTAGTAGCTCCCAAACTCAATCATCCAAAGAGTTGGAGATAAATACAAAGGACTTGTACACTTAGAAGTGACATCAAGACAAACTCATTGATTGCTTTTGATTGTTCTAACATAGTGGTTGAAAAACCAAAGCACGTTTATTGGTAATTGTAATACATGTGAGTTAATACACTTCTATCTATGAGGGCCACAAGAATGCCTCTATTAAAAAACACTGTTGTGTAAAAAGCTACAAGTTTTCCCTTCTATTGCAAGAATTGATATGCTACTTGTGTGGAAAAACAAAGCAAACAAGCACACAAAATTCCATCAGAGATTTTAATGTAGAAACCCAACTAGGGAAAAAAACTATGCGATCGACCTTTTTCCAATTAATCAATGCACTATGAAGTTAAGACTTACAAGACTCAACCATTTCTAAAACCTCTTGAAGTTAATTTTAGATCTCCCTTGGCTACCAAAGTCCTTCTTTGCACTTTCGGACATTGTCTAGATCTTCTCCTTCACTCAAACTTTTAACCCTTTTGAAACTTTAATCAATATCCATCTTTATTACTTTCAATCTTCAACTTGTGTATGATCTATTTGTGTCTCTCAAAAAATCTCAATTCTATTTATAAAGGATTTATGAATCAAGATTTCTCACATTTCTTTTGATTTCTCTCAAAAATTTGAAAAGGTGATTGAGGGAATTTAGGACAAATGCTCTCACTTTTTTCCTCACAAAATATCCTCCTTCTCAATTTTGTCCTCTTTAGGTCCTTAAATAGTGGTTTAAGTCGGTTTAGGTCTTTGTTCGTTAATAGGAAACAACGTGATCTCGGAATGACTATTTCAAGTAACTATAGAATAGTGAGATCAATCATTCCATAGAGCGATCGATTGTTCTATGTAATGTTCTCAAAACCTTAGTGTGAGATCAATCGTTCACTATACTGGACCTAATAAAAGTGAATATGATTGATCTTTTCCACTAGATGATCGTTCATTCAATGATTTGAAAAAAATCTCAAACTTCATTGAAGACCTATATATCACTGTTCAAGGAAGATCGATCACTTATGAACTATTTTGCGATAATTTTGACCTTTTTCATCCATTCTTTTTCTAACATTCATGTAAGATATATTCATTAGAAACCTAAGTTTTTGTAATAGTCTTTGTATGTGTGTGTGAGGGTGCATGTGTACGTGCATACATTGTGTGTTTGTATGTGTATGTCTTCTCCATTTCTTCAAGTCATTCAATTCTAAATCTAACTCTATGTGTGTGCGTACGCGCAGACATCTTTTCCAATTCTTCAAGTCATTCAATTCCAAATCTAACTCTACACATTATCAATCTAATCATATTTCATAAAAGCTGAATTACATACTTGAATGGACATAGTCTTGATCATTGGCATATAACCAATTCATACATATGTCGCATATGTTCTTTCAATTTCCCCCTTTGGCTATTAAATGAAACAACTCTACAAATTACAAAAAAAAAATTACAACTCTTTCAAATTTAAGTGCCTTAATTTTCCACTTGGACAAAACATGACTTGACTCAACTTGACTCTCCTAAGACTTTATTTGACACTCGTGATTTTCATGTGTGTTTAATTAATTATTGATCTATTATTAGTTTTTTGGTTGTTCTTGTGTTAAGTTTCATTAGCGTCAACTTTGGTGTGTCAACAAACTCCTTTAGAAATGATAATAGTACTAAGTATTAGAACTCAGGAAAGTAACAACAATGATAAATATAAAATTTGCATGTTTCAACATTCTATAACAAAAAGTGGTTGTCATTAAGCATCAACACGTCCATGCCCTTATGGGTGAATTGCCTAGCCACTTTTGGTAAGGTTCGACATGTAGGTGACTTTGCTGATGAAGTGCCAATTTTATTGTCAGCAAACCATTGACGCATTGGTGTTTGGAGTGTGACTTACTGATGGGTTCAAAACTACACAACGACGTGATTTTTTGAATGGTTATGCACCAAAATTTGATTACTTCTCCCTCATATAAATACATTTTTTTATCATTTGACCCAAATCTTTCGAAATCTTTGACTTTGGGTAGAACAATGAGGGATTAGGGCAAGTCATAGTCATAGGAAAGGGGAGACAACTGGGTTTATGGAGACCTTTGTGTTTAGTTAAAGAAAAGGGTTGGATTTCTAACTTTGTTACCATGATTTTCTTTTAAATTGAATATATGAGATTAGTTATGATTATTACTTCACATGAATGCATGTAGAGAATGATTTCTGATTTTTTTGTAATAAATATGCTATGAGATCCTATTTTCCAACATTTACTGATCATTTGATCATAAAAACAATCATTATTCATTGTGGGAAGGTTGTGTGTGGAAAGTTTGCATTATGGTATTATTTAGAGTGATTTTGTGAACTAGATTCAGTTTTTGTTGTTTGTTCCCGATCATCGGCACAACCATCAATATGTTGGTGACAACGTAAATGAAAGGAGAGAGATGATAGTATTGGCACTACCACACAACATTGTGTCGGTGTACAACCTGTCGACCATCGACAATAAGGACAGGCATTAGTGTAGTGTTGATTAGGTGGGTTGTCCCATACAACCCACTGTCAGTGAGAGTTTGATGCGTTGATGGGATGCCAATGGGCATCAACAACTTGGCCGACCCATCAATGAGCTCACCGACGATAAGTCGGTGATGACTATTTTCAAGAATGAGTTGTGATGTTATATGTACTATTAATGAGTATTGTAATTGCATGGTTTTTAGTGCATATGAATTCATATGTATTTGATTATGAACATGTGGATGTTTGGATAAATGTGTGTTGTGCACGATGACCAGTCTCTCAGAGGACTCCCCCAGACTCTACTTTATTGCTTTTACTTAGTTGCAGTGAGCTATTTATTATTATAATAGTTTAGTATTTTCTTTGGTTTGGTATTTGGATGTAAAACATATTAGTTCAGTTAGTGGCCCGGGCTAGCCGAACCACTAACTGGCGTGTTCTCCTAGGGAACCGGACTGGCCTGGGTTGGGTTGGGCATGACTCCCTAGGGGACTGATCGTCCCCTATATGAGGCGATCCTCTCTTGTTTGACAGTATGCAATTGGAATTACTCATATTTTCTCCCATTTCTTCCTTACTTCTCCCCTTTCCCTGTGTAGATCTCCTAGGTGCCGATTGCGCCTACTCCGGGCACATCATTGGTATCAGAGCATTTACGATCCCTGGCCATAGCTTGAGGTAAGGAAGCTGCTACTGTCCCTGAGGTTACTCCAGAGAAGGAGGTTCCTTCCTTAGCAACCGCGAATAGCCCGAAGGCAGATCCTGCGACAACCAATGAACTCAAGCTCAACGAAGTCATGGCTGAATTGAAAGTCATAACGATGTATCTAGCGAGCGCGGCAAAGGGCGAGACGACAGCACGCACAACGCCCATCTACCAGGGCCATCTCCTGCTGTCCTTGAGAGGGGTGGTTCATCACAACCCCTCGAGCCAACTTTCCCTGGCCACCCAGTGCCGACAAACATTGACACGAGAGCCTTCCCTAGTCCGGTGTGATTTGGCACTGGCATTCATGCACTGGAGGGGAGACGCCAGGCCTGGGACATGCGAGGCACACCAAGTGTTCGAGAAAATCCCCTATGATGTCGCACCCTCCAAATCAGTTTCAAGACGCAGAGGAGGAGCGGGTGAGTATCCCGTGCATCATGGCGGACCACGAGGGGGGGCTGAACTCCGTTTGGCTTGCCTACAATTTCCTTGCTATAATGGGGATGATGACCCTGTGGAATGGTTGTAAAAGGCAGAAAATTCTTTGCCTACCAAGGAACGCACTCCGAGGCTGAGCGCCTGTGCATCGCTGTCTTCCACCTTGATGGGGACACCTCAGTTTGGTTCCAAAGTTTCGAGAAAGAGGTACGCTACCCCACCTGGGCAGCCTTCTCCGATGAGCTATGCATTCAGTTTGGGCTGAATGAATTCCAGAACTTCAACGAGATGCTGTCCACCCTACGCTAGACCACCACCGTCCGTGCATACTATATAGAGTTCATGAAGGTAGCCAACCGACTCCCTGATTGACCGGTGGTCGCCTTGGTAGGCACATTCAAGCGTGGTCTAAAGCTTGAAATCTCCGAGGAAATGCGCCACTTCCCTTGCACTAGCATGAGGGACGTCGTGTGCCATGCTCGCATTGAGGAAGAGAAGCTGACTAGGCAGTGCAGAGGTGGGCGGCTTGCACCTATACCCCGACCTGTCCTGAGCGCCAACCCACTGTCGGCGACCACTAGCAACCCGACAGCAGGCAGACCTAGCCAATAGCATGCACCAGCCAGCCAGATTGTCTGACGTCTTACCCCAGCCCAGATGGAAGAGTGCACATCAAAGGGGTTGTGCTTTCGCTATGACGAGAAGTTTCTTCCTGGGCACCGCTATTTGGTAAAGGGCAGTCTTCTCATGGAGGAGGTAGAAGAGGATAGTGATGGAGGGGTCAGATTTGATTCATTTGCACCAGAGGATGTGTTGCCCGAAATTTCAGTCCATGCATTTTCGGGGGCATTCACTCCACGCATGATGCCAATACAAGGTTACCTGAAGCAGCAATAGGTGGCTATCTTGATCGACAGTGGGTCTACTCATAACTTTATTAACGACAAGGTAGCCCAACGGTTGGGTTGTTTTGTATCGGACTTTAAACCATTTGATGTGCTGATTGGCAATGGCAAGCATTTCCGGAGTGCAAGGGTGTGTGCTTAGGTTACGCTCTCTGCCTAGGGCCACACATTCGTTACCGATCTATTCTTGTTGCCTAGGAAGGAGGCGCATGTCGTATTGGCGTGCAGTGGTTGCAAGAGCTTGGTGATGTGGTTTGGAACTTCTGGGATATGGTGATGGATTTCGAGCTCAATGGGGAGTGGGTTCGGATCAAAGGCTAGCAGCCAGGCATGCTCCTCTCAGCCCAGCTCGTGAGCTCCTTCTGGTTCACTCCCCAAGGACTTCTCTTGCAATAGCGTGCCATTATCAGGGTGACTCAAGATGAGATGCCTTCAGTTCTCCAGGAGTTGTTGGCCAACCATCAGGATTTGTTCTCAGAGCAGCAGGGTCTCCCTCCCGTCTAGCCTCATGACCATCAAATTACTATAATTCCAGGGGCGGCCCCAACCAATGTCTGCCCTTATAGTTATCCTCACATACAAAAATCTGAGATAAAAAGGCTTGTAGTGGACATGCTCCAGTCCGGGATCATTCGTCCTAGTACGAGCTCGTACTCGTCCCCAGTACTGCTGGTTCGCAAGAAGGATGGATTGTGGCAGTTCTATGTTGACTACTGAGTTTTGAATGCAATCAGCATCAAAGACAAATACCCCATACCAGTGATTGAGGAGCTGTTGGATGACTTGACAGGTGCCACGATCTTTAGTAAGCTTGACCTATGTTCCGAATATCACCAAATTCGTGTGCAGCCCTAGGACATGCACAAGACTGCATTCCAGACTCATGTTGGCCATTTTGAGTTTCTCGTGATGCCATTTGGGCTGACCAATGCCCCCTCCACCTTCCAGTGCCTCATGAATGATATTTTCTGGCCGTTCCTGCGTCGATATATATTGGACTTTTTTTATGACATCTTGGTGTACAACACATCGTGGATAGAACACTTGACGCATCTCAGGTCGGTCTTCTCTATCTTGCACACTAACTCCTTATTCCTGAAGCGTTTGAAGTGTTCCTTTAGCAACCCGCAGGTTGATTATTTGGGCCACATTATCTCGAAGAGCGATGTTGCTACTGAACAGGCCAAGGTGGCCACCATGCTCTCTTGGCCGCCACCCACATGTGTCCAGGCACTCAGGGGTTTTCTGGGCCTTACAGGTTATTATCACCGGTTTATCAATCAGTATGGTGAGTTTGCTCACCCTCTTACAGAGCTGTTGAAGAAGGGGGCTTTTGTTTGGACGGATGAGGCCCAAACGGCCTTTGAGGGGCTTAAACAGGCTTTGGCTTCTGCCCCAGTTCTGCTCTTACCAGACTTCAGCCGGCCGTTTGCGGTGGAGACAGACACTTTGGAGGCGGGCTTGGGAGTAGTTCTTTTGCAGGACAAGTGCCCTATTGCTTACTTCATAAAGCCTTGGCTGGCCGCTCCCTGTACTTGTCAGTGTATGAGAAGGAGATGTTGGCTATTGTCCTCGCCGTTGACAAGTGGTGTCCTTACTTACTGGGATACCCAATTCTGATTCGTACCGATCACCAACCACTGAAGTACTTCTTGAAACAACGAGTGTCTACTCCCTCTCAGTAGCGGTGGGTGAGTAAGTTACTGGGATATGACTATGAGGTCATGTACAAAAAAGGGTCAGACAACATTGTGGCCGACGCTCTCTCTCGCAGTCCGGCCTCAAGCTCCTGCTTGGCTATCTTCACTCTCTCTTGCCCATTTATTGAGGAGTTATGGCAGGCCTATGGTATGGATTCTTGGACACAGGATGCAATTGCCGCCCTCCAGACCGACCCTGTTTCCCGACCGTTCTTTGTGTGGCGGGATGACCTTCTCTTCTGGAAGGACCACCTGTGGGTTTCTCATGTTGTTAACCTCCGCCAACGCATCCTTTCGCACTTCCATGACACTCTTGTGGCTTGTCATGAGGGCGCCTTCCACACTTACAAATGGGTCAACTAGAGTTTCCTGCGGCAGGGCGTCCGTTGAGCTATCCATGACTATGTGGTCGCTTGTGATGTTTGTTAGTGGGCTAAAGCGACCACGACCTCGCCTGCCAGTTTGTTACAACCATTGCCTATTCTGGATAAGGTTTGGGAGGGTGTTTCGATGGACTTCGTGGAGGCTTTGCCCATGTTGAAGGGTAAGTCCGTTATTATGGTTGTGGTGGACCGGCTGTCCAAGTATGCTCATTTCTGTGCTTTGGGCCATCCCTTCACCACCAAGATTGTAGCTGAGCTCTATGTTTGCGAGGTGGCCCGACTTCACAGTATGCCCCGTACGATTATTTCTGACCATGATCGGATCTTCCTTTCATAGTTCTGGTAGGAGTTTTTCACTTTACAGGAGTCGTCTCTCCATATGAGCACTTCTTATCACCCCTAGACGGAGGTGGTTAACCGTTGCCTGGAACAGTATCTTCGATGCTTTACTATGACGTAGCCCCATCGCTAGCTCCAGATTCTTCTTTGAGACGAGTGGTCTTATAATACTACCTATCATACACGCTCTGGGTTCTTGCTGTTTAAGGTGCTCTATGGCTGTCCACCACTGATAGTCTTTTCATATGTCCCTCACCGTTCTTCTATGGCAAAGGTGGACTATATGTTACAGACGCGCGATGAGGTCTTATGCCAGCTGAAGATAAATTTGTCATCTGCCCAGAACTGGATGAAGCAAATCTATGATCGTCGCCATATGGATTGTGAGTTTGTCGTGGGTAATCTGGTTTATGTGTTGGTTCTCCCTCATTGACAAACCTCCTTGTTTCAGCCGAAGAACTCTAAGCTTGTTCCCCGTTTCCATGGTTCATAAGCTATTGAGGAGCGTGTTGGTTCTATGACCTACCAACTGGCTTTGCCCCCTGACTCTTTGCTTCACACTGTCTTTCATGTGTCACGTCTGCAGCAATTTGTAGGTGACAAGTCCTTGGTTGTGGGTGCTCCTCCTCCCCTGATGGGCCCATTTCCGCCTTCAGATCCTGTCCCTACTTTAGTGCTTGAATAGCGTCAAGTTCGTCGCTTTGGTCGCATTATTACTGAGGTCTTGATTTCTTGGCAAGGGCAGCCACTTGAGAACTCTACGTGGATGACTAAGGATGATTTTATGACTCGCTTCCCAGCTTGGTCGCCTTGAGGATAAGGCGAATAGCAGAAGCATGGTGGAGTGTTGTGCACGATGACCAGTCTCTTAGAGGACTCCCACAAACTCTACTTTATTGCTTTTACTTAGTTGCACTGAACTATTTATTATTGTAATAGTTTAGTATTTGCTTTGGTTTGGTATTTGGATGTAAAACTGTATTGGTTCAATTAGTGGCTCAGGCTAGGCGAACCACTAATTGGCGTGTCTCCTAGGGAACCGGACTGGCTTGGGTTGGGGCATGATTCCCTAGGGGATTGGTCGTCCCCTATATGGCGTGATCCTCTCTTGTTTGATAGTATGCAATTGGAATTACTCATATTTTCTCCCCTTTCTTCCTTACTTCTCCCCTTTCCCTACCTAGATCTCCTAGGTGCCGATTGTGCCTACTCCGGGCACATCATTATGGTTGTTTGTATGTTTGAATCATTGTGTTGGATCATACTTGTGTTGTGCACGTGCACTTGATTCATTACTTGCCTTTCTTTGAGTACATTAGACTATTATTTATTTCAGTACCTTAAGCTAGTTTCCCTTAAATCAATGGTAGAATGGTATTATTATTGTAATATGAACTAGAGTTTGGTACGCTAGTGGGCCACGAGAGAACCGGGCCCACTAGCGGCACGAGTCCCAATGTTGGAGGGCGCAACTCCCCATAAAGGGTCATCTCCTTCCTTGGGTCGGTATGCAAGCATATCAGTTTACTTCTTTGTTATTTTGTTACTTCTCCTTCCTCTCTCTCCTAGAACTTCCTGTACTGATTGTGCCTACATTGGGCACATCATTGGTATCGGAGCTTCTATCGATCCCCAGCCATGGCAAGAGGCAAATAGGTGGCTAACGCTCCTGAAACTCAACCCGTGAAGGAGACTGAGGTTTCAGCGGATGGTCCCTTACCCGCTACCACGGTCGTTCCGGCTGCCATGGAGGATTCCACGCTGACGCAACTTGTCACCATGGTGCAGGTATTGACCACAACGGTTGACAAATTAATGGCCAACCAGTCAGCGCCTTCAGTACCCAATAGCGTCAGAACTCAGGAAGCCATCATGGAAATTGGGGATTCTTCTTAGTGACGGAAGGACACACCCCTGGTCCTCCAGCCATGGCGGATAGGGAGACATGTCAGTCCCATGTTCCCCTACCTGTTGGACTAGCAGAATTGCCTATTGATGGTGGACGTGAGGCCTGGGTTTCGCGAGGACTTCCAGGTGTTTGGGCAAATGCCCCTATGATGCCGCCGTTTGCTACTAGTCTTCAGGTTATGCCAGACAGGGAGGTACGTCAGCCTTACACCCCCTTGTATGCTGGGCAGGCCGCCCTACCGGCCGAAGGGAGACGTTCGGCCTGGCCACCGCGAGGCGCGCCAAGTGTTCGGCCGAATGCCCCAATGATGCATCCCCCTCAGAACTTGCTTTTGGAGATGGACAATGATTGGGACAACCATCATGGTCCTAGGGGAGGAGCGGAACCCCATTTAGCCCGCCTCCAGTTCCCACATTATAATGGGGATGACGACCTAGTGGAATGGCTGTATAAGGCAGAGAAGTTTTTCGCATACCAGGGAACACATTCAGAGACTGAATGGTTGCACATAGCGGCCTTCCACCTAGACGGAGATGCTTCAGTATGGTTCCAGAGTTTTGAGAAGGAGGTGCGCTACCCCACTTGGACTGCCTTTTCCGATGAATTGTTCATCCAGTTTGGCCCAAATGAGTTCCAAGACTTCAACGAGATGCTCTCCTCCCTGCTATAGACATCCACCATCCTATTATACAGAGTTCATGAAGGTGGCCAACCGCCTACTTGAGTGGCCGGTGGCAGCCTTGGTGGGTACGTTTAAGAGAGGGCTCAAACAGGAGATTTCTGAGGAGATGCACCATTTTCCTTGTTCTAGCATGCAAGATGTCATGCGCCACACATGCATCGAAGAAGAGAAACTAGCTCCCTAGAGGTGTGAGGGTCAGCTTGGAACTTTTTCGCGGGCTGCTGTGCTTGCCTCCCTGAGCGCCGCCCCAGCCAATAGTTCAGGTGCTGGCCGCTCTGGTCCACAGACCCCTCAGGTCAGGCTGATTGTCCGTCGTCTAACTCCGGCTCAGATGGAGGAACGTCATGCAAAGGGCCTTTGTTTTCTCTGCGATGAGAAGTTCATTCCAGGGCACCGTTGTTCCGTCAAGGGCAGTCTATTAGTGGAAAAGGTCGATGAAGAGAGGGAGGTGGCAAACGGGTCTGACTCAGCGAGCTATGATGACACGCTGCTAGAAATTTCTGTTCATGCCTTCTCAGGGGAATTTACCCCACGTACAATGCGAGTACAGGGTTATCTCAAGTGGTAGCAGGTGGCCATTCTGATTGACAGTGGGTCTACTCACAATTTCATTAACGACAAAGTCGCCCAGCGACTAGGCTGTTTCGTATCTGACTCGACACCCTTTGATGTATTGATCGGTGATGGCAAGCACCTCCAGAGCTCTAGCATCTGTACCCAGGTAGCGCTCTCCATTGAAGGTCACACATTCATGACCAACCTCTTTCTGCTTCCTACCAAGGGGGCGGACGTGGTGCTAGGGGTGCAGTGGCTCCAAGAACTCGGGGACGTGCTATGGAAATTTAAGGCCCTGGTGATGGACTTTGCGCTAAACGGGCAGCGGGTGCACCTCCAAGGCTCTCAGCCGGGCACTCTCCTTTCTGCTCAATCGATGGGGTCCTTATTCCGGTTTGCATTTCAGGGGCTACTTCTTCAGCAACGGGCATCGGTGGACATCCTGCAAGAGGAGTTGCCGCAGGATCTCCACTTATTGGCGGAGTATAGTACAGTGTTCGCTGAACCGCATGGCCTTCCTCCGGTGCAATCACATGATCACTCTATTCCTATCCTGCCAGGTGCCTCTCCAGCCAATGTCCATCCTTACCGCTACTCGTACATTCAGAAAGCTGAAATCAAACGTCTTGTGGCTGACATGCTTCATTCTGGTGTCATTCATCCGAGCACAAGTCCCTTCTCTTCTCCAGTGTTGTTGGTTCATAAGAAGGATGGTACTTGGAGCTTCTGTGTTGATTATCGGGCTTTGAATGCTATCACAGTGAAGGACAAATATCCTGTACCGGTGGTGGAGGAGCTTTTGGACGAGCTGTCCGGTGCTACTGAATTCAGTAAACTCGACCTTCGATTAGGTTATCATCAGATTTGGATGTAGCCCACCGATGTGCACAAGACCGCCTTCTGCACTCATGACAGCGACTTCGAGTTCCTTGTTATGCCGTTCGGCCTAACGAACGCCCCCTCCACATTCTAGAGCCTTATGAATGACCTCTTCCGGCCCTTCCTCTGCCGCTTCATTTTGGTGTTCTTCGATGATATCCTTGTCTATAGTAAGTCATGGGGCGAATACTTGAGCATCTCAAGTCTATCTTTGCTATCCTGATAGCTAATTCATTATTTCTAAAACATTCGAAGTGTTCGTTTGGCAACCCACAGGTGGAATATTTGGGTCATATTATCTCTCATGATGGCGTTGCAACAGACCCCTCTAAGGTAACCGCCATGCTGTCCTGGCCATCCCCTACTTGAGCCCGGGCCCTTCGAGGCTTCCTCAGCCTAACTGGCTATTATCGGCGCTTTATTCACCGCTATGGCGAGATTGCTCGCCCTCTTACTCAGCTGTTACAGAAGGGAGCATTCCGCTAGTCTGACACTGCCCAGGCGGCCTTTGAGGAATTGAAGTAAGCTATAGCGACCGCCCCTGTTTTGATCCTTCCTGATTTCAGCCAGCCATTTGTGGTCGAGACCGATGCTTCCGACGTAGGCCTGGGGGCGGTACTACTTCAGGAGGAGCGTCCCATTGCTTACTTCAGCAAGGCTTTGGCTGGCCGCTCCCTATCCCTATCTGTCTATGAGAAAGAGATGCCAGCCATCGTCCTCGTAGTTGACAAATGGCGCCCTTATTTGCTTGGCAGGCGGTTTCTCATTCGTACTGACCACCAACCGCTCAAGTATTTTCTCGAACAGCGGGTGTCCACTCCAGCGCAGCAGCGGTGGGTCAGCAAGCTCCTGGGCTATGACTATGAGGTTGTGTACAAGAAGGGATCCGACAACACTATGGCCGATGCCTTGTCTCGCTGTTCCACTACAGGTTCGTGTTTGACTATTTCCGGTTCGGTTTGTCCATTCCTTGATGAATTGCAACTGGCGTATCAGGATGATTCTTCAACCCGCTCCTTGATTGCGGCCCTCCAATCTGACCCATCAGCGTGCCCTTGCTTTGCATGGAGGGATGGCCTTCTCTTCTAGAAGGACCATCTATGGGTTCCTGAGGTTACAGATCTTCACCAGCGTATCATCACCCACTTCCATGCCTCCCCCTTGGTAGGTCATGAGGGTGCCCTCTGCACCTATAAATTGGTCAATCAGAGAGCTAAGTTTGCCACTACATCTCCTGCCAGTTTGCTTCAGCCATTGCCCATCCTGGATAAGGTTTGGGAGGACGTTTCTATGGATTTTGTGGAAGCCTTGCCGTTGGTCCAAGGAAAGTCGGTGATCATGGTGGTGGTGGATCGGCTGTCCAAGTATGCTCATTTTTGTGCTCTGGGTATTCCTTTCACTGCCAAGTCTGTGGCGGAACTCTATGTTCGGGAGGTGGCAAAATTGCAAGGTATGCCTCGCACTATTGTTTCTGATCGTGACAGGATTTTCATCTCTCAGTTTTGGCAGGAGTTCTTCACTTTATAGGGCACTTCTTTACACATGAGTACCGCTTATCACCCGCTGACGGATGGGCAGACAGAGGTAGTCAACAAATGTTTAGAGCAGTAACTGCATTGTTTTACTATGTCTCAGCCTCATCGTTGGCTTCAGCTTCTTCCGTGGGCCGAGTGGTTGATAAGTATGAAATATATATCTATTTTATATGCCTTTTTACCTTATTTGCTAGTATAGATTAGGTTAATTTAGAGTTAGTTATAGTTTATTTAGATTAAGATAGATATTAGTATTTTAGTTCAATTATTAATAATTTTGTAGTTATTAGTAGTTTAGATATGTCTTTAAATCAAGTTAGAATTTTAGTTATATTCTACATGTCTAAAGTATGATATTTTATGTTTTGTAGGTAAAGTGCGCTTATCAAAATACTTGGACGATGTTTGGAATAATTCAAAATAGTCTTGACATACTTTAAAGTGATTTGGATAACTTTTCGGAGTTATAAACAAGTTGGAAATTAATATGGACACGAAGAAAAGCTTAATGAACAGAATATGGACTGTCCAGAAAAAGTGTCCAGATTGCAGAAATAGTGTAGCCACTCGAACTGAGCGTTTGAAGTATCAAACGGCTAAATGTGATTTTGAAGGAAAACACAGTATAGGCGTTCGAATGGGCATGCAGGGCGTTCGAACGGGATAACGCGCAGTTTCCTAGTTTTAGCCAATTTTTAATCCTTTTCATATTGGACTTCTTTCTCTAGCTCTTATGCCTATATAAAGACATATTTGGCTTGAAATTGGGGGATTCCAGTAGATTTTGTGAAGAGAAAAAGGAAGAAGAAGATGGAAGAGAACTCAAAGCTTTTAATGGAGATTCAAGTGTTTTCTTCTACAATGGAAGGTTAGACTTTTCTTTTACTTAGGAGTTGATGAAGCTATAGATAAGTTTCAGTTTCTTTTCTTTTTAATTTAGATCTTAGTTGTGAATGATGACAATTGTATGATAAGAATTTCCGTTTTAATGGAAGTGCTTTTAATGTTTATTCAAATCTATGTTGATTTATTGTCTTGTAGATGATAGATTAATGTGGTTTTGATATTTTCATCAATTCTAATTTCTGTGATTTAGATGAGATGTTCATACAATTGTTTTAATGTTCAGATAATTAATGAATTGGATGAGTTATACTAAGATTAGACAAGTCATGCCTATAGCTAGTTTAGTGTAGATGATTCGTGCTATTGTCGAAGATAGTTCATGCCATGAATTTAATTAATGATTCTTTCTAAAGTAATTCTAGCTTGTAGCTGAGAATACTTGTTCATATTCACACTAGATTTAGATTAAAAGTTAAGGAATTGTTATGGTTCTATAGTGGATTCGATTTCTTAAGTAATTTCCATCATATTAATCTCTTATTTTTAAACTAGTTGATTTCTTTCTTTTTCTTAATTTGAGTTTAAGTTCTTTTTAGTTTTCAATCAGCAAATTCCTCTTTAGATTTAGTGATAATTCATCCGTCCCTGAGGTTCGACAACCCTTAAATACTTATCCTAGTACAATAACCATGTACACTTGCAAAGGGTTTAATTATAAATGATTAGTGGTCTTATAACACTGCTTATCACACTTGTGCCGGCTTTACTCCTTTTGAGGTGCTATATGGGCGGCCGCCCCCTACCGTGTTATCTTATGTTCCCCATCGCTCCTCGGTGGTTGAGGTTGACTACATGCTCCAGACTCGGGATGAGGTCCTTCGACAGCTTAAGGACAACTTGTCTTCGGCTCAGAATAGAATGAAGCAGATCTATGATAGCCATCACACTAAGCGTGAGTTTGCAGTGGGTGACATGGTTTATGTCTCCATTCTTCCTCAGCGCCAGACCTCCTTATTTCAGCTCGAGCACACCAAGCTCACCCCCCGTTTTCATGGCCCCTATGTTGTCGAGGAGCACATTGGTTCGGTTGCCTACCGCCTAACCCTACCGCCGGGTTTGATGGTCCACCCTATTTTTCATGTCTCTTGGCTGTACTGTTGCATCAGTGTCCCATCCCTGGCCTTGGATGCTCCACCACCTCCATTGATGGGCCCAGTTGTCTCTTCTGACCTAGTTCCAGTCATATAATTACAGAAGTGTTAGTCTCCTGGCAAGGGCACTCACTTGAGGATGCTACCTGGCTGCCTAAGGACGAAGTCCTGTCTCGCTACCCTTCTTGGTTGCCTTGAGGACAAGGCGTGCGAGGAAGCGTGGTGGAGTGTTGTGAACGTGCACTTAATTCATTACTTGCCTTTATTTGAGTACATTAGACTATTATTTATTTCAGTGCCTTAGGCTAGTTTCCCTTAAATTAGTGGTGGAATGGTATTATTATTGTAATATGAACTGGTGTTAGGCACGCTAGTGGGCCATAAGAGAACCAGGCCCACTAGCAGCAAGAGTCCCAATGTTGGAGGGCATGACTCCCCATAAAGGGTTGTCTCCTTCCTTGGGTTGGTATGCAAGCATATCAGTTTACTTCTTTGTTATTTTATTACTTCTCCTTCCTCTCTCTCCTAGAACTTCCTGTACCGATTGTGCCTATGTCGGGCACATCAACTTGGGTTGTTGATATTCAACACTTAAGGACAAGGGATCCATGTGTCTGGTTGGCTCCTCAATTGAGTTGTGTTTAGCCACAATAACATAAGGGTATAGTATGAAAAAAATTATTGGTCTTCCAGCTCCCTAAGGGTAGGAGTTATGTAGAACCATTCCCCTGATCTAGGAGTTAATTTCAAATTGAGTAGAGCATTAAAAATGATTGGTCCCATGTAGCACAATACAAGAAGTTTTGATGAAACCTCCAGTCATAGTAGTTGTGATCAACCATTTGAGTCCATGAGCCCTTCTGGGCCTTAGCATTATGACATGAATGGAGTAGATAGGCTTCAAAATAACTAAAGTCGAATTGTGAGTAGTTCATGGTCTAGTGAGTGAGATGGAACCCTAAATGTGGTTACCTTGTCATTGAGACCTTGATGGCTTATACTAAGTGGAGGAAATCAACTCATAAGTGTAGTCATGGTGATAACATTATTATGTTTTTGGTGCACATAAGCACATTTTAATACTATTGTTTACTTCAAATTTTTTGTCATACTTGATGTTTTTCATAATTGATTATCATGGTGTATTTACATGGTATTCTTGAATAATAAATATGTTGTCATTATTTAGTTTTTATTTAGCCATCTAACTGTATATTTGTATACTCAACATCCTTGTGATGAAGGTTTGTAAGACAAAGTTAGGATCTTGGTGATTGGAAAGGACGGCTACAGTACTTTGTAGTTGATGTAGGACTCTTGACTCTAATACTTGAACTTTTTAGTATGTGTGTATTTGACTTTAGGCGTGTGAGTGCTAATCACTTTCATTGTTGTACATTATGGATTTTGTGACATGTACTCGGCTGAGTGCTATTTGTTTGTGGCTTGATTTGACCTTAGTTAATATAGTATTTTGATTTGGATATGATTATATTTGAAAACAAGATCATACCCTGATATATTTTGTCAAATATTTTAAAAATGTTCTTTCCACTAATTGATTTATAAAAATTGAGTTCTAAAATATTGAGGCATAACATTTTTAAGAACATTTGGAATTAACTTGAAAAGCCTTGTATCCTGTAATTGATTTGCACACATTAATTTCTTTTCTTTTCATAGCACCATTCCAGAGATGTAATTAACCACATTAACATGATTTTCAATAATTTCTCTCCCCCCTTTCGCTAAAATTAGTCTAAAAGTGAATTGACAACAAATAATCCTATGTAGCAAATGTCTCACAAGTCATAATAATCAGTTTGAAGATACATATAATTGTAAAATAAAGGTACATATCCTGACCTAAACAAGTCATAATATACATAAATCAAATACCTTCATCAGAAGATGTGGTGACATATTCTTGAATGTGGTGTATCATGTCAGAAAGCTAATCAAACCTCTCACGTACCTCGCATGGAAAGGCAGCAAACTACTAATAAGGCACATATTGGCGGTATAGTTAATCATCGGGGTCCTCTCTGTGTAGCTCTCCTACCCTTCCTAGGTCTCTGCCATGAAACGTCATCCTATGTAGAATAAAAGAATCAATTGGACACATCCTATAAGTATATATGTGTGATATATTGGCTTATTTCACATCACACACATGTACTTGAGAGTTATGGAAACTTCATTTTATAGTATGAGAGAGTTCTAGAGACAATTGGACAAAATTTGTGCTTTTGTTCATAAGCAATCAATCACTACGATCGATTAGCTTTGAATGAATTTTATAAGGATCTCCAGAACATTGAAACTCGTCATGTATATTTCTAGAATAGTGAATGATCGATCATTGTTTGAAACAATCCATCAGTTGTAAGTCTAAGTTCAAACAATACAAGGAATATTTTATTGCCCTAGGGAACGATTGATCAGTCCAACATGCTGATTCCTAAAATAGGACAATTTGTGTTGATTTTGTTTCATATTCAAGGTTGAACTCCTCAACTAACCTAGGGATCTATAAAAAGGGGCTGTGAACATGAGAAGAGAGAGACAAAGTCTAGAAAACCATTGAGAAAAATTGAAATTTCTCTAATGAGTTGATGACTTAAATAGTTTCCTTGATCATGAAACTTTGAGACAAAAATTAAAAGTGATTAGAATTGAGAGAGAGAGAGAGCTAATACACTTGAAGGACTAAGTGTTCGCTTGAGGAATTGTTGAGAAGATCAAAGGAGGAGATCATTCATGCTAAAGTAGTTGCAGTGAAGATCAAAATCAATTAGAAGCAATCATGGTGGAGAAATACCAAGTTGATATAAAGTTTGGAGTGGTGGTGGAGACAATCGAGAAAAGAAAAGGATTTTTTCTTTGT
The DNA here is from genome assembly GCA_035235625.1 of Saururus chinensis. NCBI lineage: Eukaryota > Viridiplantae > Streptophyta > Magnoliopsida > Piperales > Saururaceae > Saururus > Saururus chinensis. The sequence continues at coordinate 36,401,979 of CP141144.1, read as the reverse complement.
AAACCAGTAACTTTGTATCTTTGTTCACAATCGTGCATATTTTGGTCTGGACATTGTGTCCTGTGGTTTTTTCCAAGGTGGGTTTCCACGTAAAAGTTCTCTTGTATCTTTATTTTCTTTGATTTGCATGATTCGTTAAACACATAAGTATTTTGGTGCCTTAGTACAGAAAAATCTATTTTTGATAAGGGAGGAGATATATATCTTGTAGTTTATATTTTTTAACTAGTGGCTCTACATCTAGCTCAGTTTGCCCACATTCAAATGCCAACTCATCCTAGTCTCTATGGGCTCTCCTCAAGGGATATGAACATACTAATTAAGCTAGAAATATGTGATATAGGATGTGTTGGAAGGCAAACATCTCATGTCAGTGGTCATGCTAGAAATCAAGCTTGGAGATTAGATAATCTATGTCATTGGCCAATCCATCGGAAATTAGATAATCTATGTCATTGGCCAATCCATCAACTCCCTTTGGGCATTCCGAATATCATATTAAGCAATACTATGTAGCACACAGAATATAGAAGCCATACTTTGCGCACAAGTAGATGTGTCCTAGGTCTTGCCTCTATCAATACTCTTAAATTTACAAGTGATAAAATTTTCCTCCGAAAACTCAAACCCATTAAACATTGTATAATACATGAATGTTATTGTCCAACGTCAATTGAAACTGTTGAATCAAGCAAGGGTGGGGAAGTAGTGATGCCAGAAAAACAAACCTCCCAATTGTGGTCTCCAAAAAAGCCAACCTATGGACTTTGTATTTATTTCAAAATAATAGAGTACTTGAAACTAACGGGCCTAACCCTAGATGTGAGTTTGAATGCATATGAAGTTGAAGAACACGCTGCGCGCACTTGAGAAGTGTTGGAGAGACCTCTAGCCTTCTAGATATGAAACACAAGATATTTCTAGGCTAAGACAAAATCTAGGAATGTAAATTAAAAAAATTAAGCATCCTAAATTTTAAAAAAATCAAAAAAATTCTAGCCAAAAATTTAAAATTTCCAAAATACCCTTCTCAAAAATTTTGAACAGATTTGTTCCAAAATTTAGTATGTTGTAGAGAATTGAATTTGAAACAATTTATTAAAATAAAATGACTTGTAATTTGCCCTATGATTACATCAACTTTATGTTTTCTTGAAAAGGGCAAGTTTTTGAAAGTTTCAAAACTTAAATTCGAGGAAGCTCAGATTTAACCAAAAAATCACATAAAAAGTTAAAGGAATGTAAATCTAAACCTAATTAACAAATTTACCAATTCAAAACATGTTAAAACTCATTCAAAATGAAAAAAAATAAAAATTAGAGGATTGTGGCATTTACTTGAAAATTGGGCATTTCAAAAAATCATGTTGAAATCTATTTGATCTGCATAATTGGGCACAAAAATTGCCACTTCTTGGAAAAGCAGAGCTTCCTCAAGAGTTTTGACTGATCAATTAGGCTAAATGTAGGATAAATTATTAAAAACGAGCAAACGTGACTGTTCAACTTCAAACTTGTCAGACCAAGTGATTGATCGCTTTTGAGCATTTTTTTTATTTATTTTGCAATAAATTGCAAGCTCAAAAAGCTACTAAAATTATGTGAAATCATCTCATTTGGACCACTAGAAATACAAATAAATTTTTTTTTTGAAAAGCTAAAAATCAATGTTGAGCTCATAGTTCAATCTTGTCAAATTCATAATTCAAACTTCACACAACAAAAACCTAATGTTATTATGTTTTTTTCCTTGATTAGTCAACTCCTTAGTTGATCAATTTTAATTTTTTTTCATTGCATTGACATTTTATTTCTTTTTTTTTTTTTAAATTCCATCAATTAGCCCTTGTCTCCTCCAAATATAAAACTCCCTTGTTCATTCTATCCAAGTGAGACAAAGTTACTTAGACCCTACCAAAGACTCCATTTACATCAATTGATCTAAAGCTTGAAAATTTTAATTTATGCCCATATTTTTCTCAATTTGATGGCTTTTTCTATTCTTTTCCAATTATTTTTTCTTGGGCTTGGCTTTGTCTAAATCCTCTCATCTTGCATTAATATTTTGTGTCATTTTTCTTTTTAGAGGTCAAGTAGATAGAAATTTTATGCTAGCATAGGTTGTCCCATAAAGGTAGCCCTTCTCCATCATCTTTTCAAGGATGATTTTTTTAGAAAAATTTTCATCTTTTGTAGAACAAAGTTTTCAAGTAAATGTATGAATAGAGTGTAGAAAGCTCCTCTAATTTTTATTGCTTACACTCTACTAAAATCTAAATTCATAAGTCTTCATTTGTCAAAGATCTCTGAATTAGTTTTATTCTTGAAATTGACTTGAGTTTTATGATGTGTGCAATGTTTTAGAAAATAGAGATTTATAACATCAAGATAACAAAAATCAACTTGTTTTCCACTCCCATTAGTATATTCCTCTCTTAGTTAAAACAATAAACAACATTCATGATGATGTTTTCCAACTTTTATTATGAAATTTCAAACATTGAAGATTGAGCAGAACATCCAAAAATAATAAAAACCTTACAAAAGCTAGGACACTAACTAGTTTTTTGTAATATTTGTGTTTTCAATTTGTGTTTTTTGTTTTTATTTTAACTTAAGAAAAATCAGAGATAAAAAATAAAATAAATTAAAAACAAAAATCATGAAATTTGTCCCATAAGATTGAAAAATGAAAACGTAGACAAAATTATCATTTTTTCTATTTTTCAAGAGAAACACCGTTAGCCTTAGCCAAATTATCGTAAGGCATTATAATGGTATTTTTGTCATCTTCACTATTCGTGTTTTCAAGTTCTAAAGGTCTAATTTATCAATCCACTCATTCTTGATCTTGCACTCATGCTTGCTAGGGAAATATGGGTCTTTGTTTTCTTAGAGATTCCTTTCTCTTCCTCCTAAGGTATTTCTTTAAAAAGGTGAATGTTAGGGAAATCTCTCCCAGTGTGTGAGTAGTTTTGGCATAAGTCACAAATACCTAAAGCACTAGCTATAAGTTTCATGGGTCTCTGTAACTTAGGTTTGACATGGGTAGGCAAATTCTACGACATTTAAATACTCTCATTGGATTTGACAAAGGTGGTGGGATTCACTCTAGGTGTGTTCACATGTGGTCCAAATCCAGGACCCTTCCTATCCCTTTGTCTCATACTAATCATAGTATCCAAAGATGTCTTACCATTCTTAAGAACATTGAGTTTCTTATTAAAGAACTTAGTTCTCCTTTAAGAACAAGAGATTTCTATTTCTCCCTCTATAATTCAACCTTTAGGTCTTCAACCTCTCTATCAAACTTCTTTTTCAATTCAACTAATTCTTCTTTCTTGGGAAAGTGTGTAAATTATCAAATCTCTCTTCTTGCCAACCTTCTCAGGCTTCTTCATTTTTCTACTCAGTTTAATGGCCTTTTGATAAAATATCCCTTATTTAGCTTTAGAAACATCAGCTTCTGATGTTTCATAATCTAACTCCATTGAGTTTGATGCTTGACATCCAACTAACCGATCACATACAACTTTTGTTGAAATATAATTAGATATTAGCCTATATTTGTTGTTTCCACAACATTGAATAAAGCACTATGATCATTTGCACACTTCCACTCATATTCATCCCGATCACACAAATTTGGAAATTTCATTGCATTCTTATCCTATGTAATATGAGGACTTCACCAATGTCTTCCATAAATTTCCATATAGGGATTAGATGAAAGTACTCATCCTACTTTTTTTAATAAGAGAATTTTTTACCATCAAATAAGGGAGGTCTTTACTTGGGATTGCCAAGGTTACCTTGTTCATTCATATTAGAGTTTACCCATGAAATTAAACAAGCTTGCAAACAAACAAAGCAAGAGTCAATCTGTGAAGATAAAAACATACGATTTAGTAGTAATTATCAATTAAAATAGTGCAAAACCAAAATGAAACACTCAGCTACCAACTGTGAGTTTAATACGCTTCTATCTATGAAGGTCACTTATACACATGGTTTTTAAATATTTTATACACCTATTTACCTCATTTGATAGTATATGATTAGGTTAATTGAGTTTCATTAGGATGTATGCATGTTAAGATAGATATTAGTAGTGTTATTTATTTATTAATTAATTCGGGCAATGTTACTTGTTTAGGAATTTATTTGAATAAAGTAGGTATTCTATATATGTCATACACGCCTAAAATATGACTGTTTATGTTTTATAGGTAATGCATGCTTCTTGAGACACATGGACAATGTTCAAAAAAATTCATAACACTCTTCACATGCTTTAGACAACTTTTCAAATATACGTACATGTTTGAAATATATAGGAACATGAACAAAAGAGCTTAATGAACAGAGAAGAAAAATGAAGAGTAATATGAATTGTCCAGTGAAAAAAGGTCTTCTTCCCAAACAAGTTCTTTGACACTTAATTGGACAGAAACGTCCAGATTATAGAGATTTGAGTTTTGTTAAAATTGAGTGCGAATTTTTGCAAATAAATTGAGCATTCGAAAACCCATTTGAATTCAATCAATGAAGAACATGTTTGAAGTTTAAAATCGATGAATGGGAGCAGATTTTGATTGAAAAGAAGATATTTTCATGTATGTGATTGTTGAACTCAAACTAGACATTTGAAGGAAATTCTCAAATAAGCTTCTTGGATTTGGTCAGATATTCATGGTGTAAGTTGATGTTATGATCAAATTTGTTTATATTTTTTGTAACACTTAGATTTGAGTTGGAAAGTGGAAGAAGAAATGAATGAAAATAACTATTGAACCACCATTCATGGAGTGAACTAAAGCTTTGTTAAATGAGTTCTAAATGGTTCTACTCGTGCTGTGCTGAACAATGTGTGCATAAGCCTAATTGTGCTACGGGAGACAAAGAGAAGGAGAAGATTGGAGTTTGAAGTTTAGGTTGAAGTCAAAGTAGGAGAAGAAGAGTCGTGAAGAACTGGGACGATGGTGTCCAAATGAGAAAACTAAAAAAGGGTAGTAACCCGATGTTGGATTAAACACAAAGTGGGCCTAACTGGGACCCATACAAATAATTAATCAAATAAGAGGCTTGAGAACAAGAAATCATTTCTAATTCAACTTATACTACCTAAATCAGATTTAATATAAACCTGAAGGCAAAATTGAAGAAAAACAGAAAACCAGAGAGGGCTCAATGCTAGGCAATTGGGCTAAGAAGAAAATTACATAATTCAAAAGTGCTCAAGGCTGAAGTGGAACAAAGCTATTAAAGTTGTTTTCCTTTTGTGTTTTTTCTTCAATCCTTGTAAGTTTATTTCATTTTTTATAGATATTATATTAATTAATGACAAGTTTTCTTAACTAAGATTAAGATAAACCTCTTATTACTTTTGTAGATTTTTCTAATCTATGTGGTTCGGTTAATTTTTAAACATTTTTAATGTTAATTGTTCTTATCACAATTTGATTAGTGGATTAATTTTGATATGAGTGAGTCTAGTTATGCTTTTCTCATTATTTGAATTAGTTTTCATTAGTCAAATGCTTGGTTTAAGATTGTTAATTAGTAGAAGTAGGTATATGTTTTGATTTATTCATATGGATAGAACTTTTGATTTGGTTTTCTTTTGTTGAAGTGAGGTAAAACATAAATTTAGTATTTTGATTGAAGGTTTAAAAGATAAAATTTTCCATGATGGAGAGAATTAAATTCTAATTTATTGTAATTTATATATGGGAAATAAATTGATGAACATAGATGTGATTATTTAGATGTTAATAAGAGGGGATTCTGAAACTTTAGTCATTTTTCATTTAACATTTTTAACACTTTTAATTGCTTTCCTAGTTTATTTAAATTTAAATTTTTACCTTTTATTTTTTTTCTTTCTTTTGTGCTTTACTACTGTAGATTCGTCTGCTTGTGAGTAAACAATTAAAGTTTAACACCAAGTTTTTAGTTGAACATAACTGGGGGGTCAACTAAAACAGGTTGAGAGGCATTCAGTTCCTGTTTCTCACTCTCTGGTTCAGTATTCTCAATTCTCTCTTCTTCAGACATTTTTACATGATTATCAACTTGTCGCCTAGATCTAAGAGCAGTGATTAACTGGACAAGCCCCTAGTCATGTGATGAACTTGAAGCATTACTAATAACATATTGACTTTTAGGGTTGCGTATAGGCTGACTGGGAAACTTGCCTTTCTTTCTTTCTCTCTCTCCCTCCCCTACATGACTTGCTAACTGGCCAATTTGAAGACCTTTAGGGTTGGGTAAGGATCCTCTCTGTTAAGACAATGGAAGGTAGGAAGAAGTTGAATGACTTGTGTTTTCAACTCAAAGTGTGTAGTAGCGGTAGCGGGCAAAACTATGCATGAGGGTGGATTGATGGAAATTGGTGAAAATAACTCCCTAAAGTTAGTATCTGCATTGTTATCTCCCATTGTGAATGGAAGATCATTTTCAATTTCCCAACTCTCCATGGATTGAAATCAACTCAAATTAATCAGACTGTTTGATCACGTAACCACGTGGTCATACACTACTAATCCCCTCTAAAATGCCTCCTTGTTTTCACGCCTTTAAAAACTAGTAGAAGGGTAAACATAGTTTAGATTTAATTTGTTTTTCTTTATAAGTCCCCGACAATGGTGCCAAAAACTTGTTGTTAAATTTTAATTATTTACGTACAAATGTGCAAATCTATAGTATTTAAGCGGCTAAATCAAGTGTCAATCCCACATGGACTTGAAATTTGGAAAATTAATTTTAATCTAAAATAAATAAATCCAAATCTAGTTAATGACTTATAAAAATAATAAATAATCTAACTAAGAGGAATTAAAGCAAATGATAAATAAAATAAACTTAAATTACTAAAGTTAAATAAAGCACAAAAGAAAGAAAAATTCAAATAAAAGGTAAAGGCTGAAATTTAATTAAACAATGAAAGCATTTAAAAGTGTTAAAAATATTAAATAAAAATTGAGTAAGGTTTCAGAATCCCCTCTTATTAACATGTAAATTATCACATCTTTGGTCATTAATTTATTTCCCAAATATAATGGTGTAGACTAAGGGGGTCAACACAGGGAAAATAAGGGGAAAAAGGAGAGAAGAGAAGAATTAGAGCAGAAAATTAAATAAAAATAATATGATTTCTTTCGTCTATTTTAGAATAGGTTGAGCAATACAATTTATAGCAAAATAAAATAGTATTCTTACTCAAATAAGTTAAGCAAAACTAATCCTAACCAAATTGGGAAATACACTAATTTAGGAAGGTAAAATAAATATTCTAATTAAGATCCTAGTCGAATTAGGAACATAATATATAACTCACAATAAACTAGAATTCAACTCTATTTATCATGAAAAAAATTATCTTTTCAACTTTTAATCAAAATACTAAAGTTATGTTCTACCTTGTTCCAAGAGAATAAAATTAAGTCATAAGTTGTATCCAAATGAATAAATTACAACTAATACCCAATTCTACCAATTAACAATCTTAAACTAAATATTTAATTAATAAAAACTAATTCAAATAATAAGAAAAGCATGACTAGACTCATCCAAATTAATCCACTAATCAAATTGAGATAAGAACAATTAACATTAGTACCTTTTAAAAACTTAACCAAATCATATATTAGAAATCTCTACAAAATTAAAAAGAGGTTCATCTTAACCTTGTTTAAAAAAACTGGCCATTAATTGACATAGTCTCTATAAAAATTTAATTAAACTTACAAGGATTGAAGAAAAAGAAAAGAAAACAACTTTATAGCTTTGCTCCACTTAAGCCTTGAGCACTTCTTAATTTTGTAATTTTTCTTTTCAGCCCAATAGCCTAGCGTGGAGCCCTCTCCGATTTTCTGTTTTCTTGTATTTTTTCTCTTTTTTTCTCCCTCGTGGATGTTTATATAGAATTTAGTTTAGTATCCCTAAGTTGACTAGAATTGATTCTTCACATCCTGTCCTCTATTTTCTATTGGTTGCTCATATGCATATGTCCCAGTCTATAAGTTTGGCACAACATCGGCTTCTCTCTTCCAATTTATATCACGACTCAAGGAGCCTCATCCTCTTCTGGTACCAGTTCCTCAATTTTGTCCAAACTATTCTTCTCTCAATTCCTCATTCGGACTCTAGTACTCATGCCGCTATTCAACTCTCAGTTTGACTCCAACTACTTGTTCATCACGATCTTGCACCTTCTATCGGTTTAGCTCCACCAAATTCCATTATTCAGAAATCAGTTCAGCTCCTCCAAACTCCATTAATGGTGGACTGATTTCTCTCTTTTGTTCTTCCACTTTACATCATGAATCTAAGCTTTACAATATACAAACAAATCTAATCATAACATAAACATACACCGTGAATTTCAACCAAATCCAAGAAGCTTATTCAATAATTTCTTTGAGAAAAATTTCGTGGTCGAGTTCAACAATGGCAACCCTGAAAATTTCCTCTTTTCAACCAAAATTAGCTCTCATTCTTTGATTTTAAACTTCAAAAATGTTCATTGATTTAATTGAAATGGGTTTTGAAATGCCCAATTTATTTGCACTCAATTTTAACCAAAATCAAATCTTTGTAATATGGACGTTTCTGTCCAATTAGTGTCTAGGAACTCGTTCGGGAAGAAGTCCTCTTTTCATTAGACAATCCACATTGCTGTCCAAGTTTATTTTATGTTTATAAAGCACTTCTGTTTATGTCCATATATGTTTTTAACATGTCAGCATCTCTGAAAAGTTGTCTAAATCACTTGTAAGCATGTCAAGAGTGTTGTGAAATTTTTCGCACATTGTCCACATGCATTACCTATAAAACATAAACAACCATATTTTAGTCATGTAAAACATAAATAGAATAACAACTTTATTCAAATAAACTTCTAAACAAGTAACATCACCCAAATTAATTAATAATTAAATCACACTACTAATATCTATCTTAACACACATAAACTCTAATTAACCCTAAATTAACCTAATTATATACTAGCAAATAAGGTAAATAAGTGCATAAAATGTATAAAAACCACACGTATTAGTCACCATAGTGCCTCTAGTCCAAAACACTAATGTGTATAGAACTACAAGTTTTATCCTCCTATTGAAGGAATTGATATGCTATTAACACACAAAAACAAAGATAAAAAGTACACAAAAGTCCATACAATATATTTTTAACATGCAAACCCATTTAGGGAAAGCAACCATGCGACCAACCCTTGGCCTATTAATCAATGCACTATGAAGTTAAGACTTTCAAGACTCAACCATTTCCAAAATTCTTAGAAGCCCATAGTTAGATCTCACATGGCCACCAAAGTCCTTACTGGCATTTTTGAACATTGTCTTGATCTTGTTATTCACTCGTACAAACTCATGATCCTTTTGAAACTTTAATAAATATTCATCTTCATTTGCTTCAACCTTTAACATAATTCGACCTCTTAAAATTCTTAAATTTTAGGCCTAATTCATGCATGATATCTTGCTGATTGAATCCCTAACTTTCAACCCTAATTTATGCTATACTCTTGCCAATTTAATCCTTGATTTTTAGCCCTAGTTATGCTATACCCTTGTTGATTGAATTCTTGATTTTCAGTCCTAGTTTATGCTATACACTTGCACATTAAATCCCTGATTTTCAGCCCTAGTTGTGTTATTATATCATTGATTTCATCAACATGATTTAAGTCTAATTTGTGCCTATAATACTCTTGCTAATTTGATAACTAATTTTCAGCCTAGTTGTGGTATTATTTTACTAATTTCATTAATATGATTTAGCTCCAAATTCATGTCACTATATTTTTGATTTCATTATTAGGTTTTAGCCCTAACTCGCACCATTTTCTTGCTGATGATGCCCATTTGATTCAGCCCCAAATTCGATCCATTAATATGCTGAATTTTGTAATCTATTCCAGCCTACTTGAACGGTCGACTCTACAAACTTTAAATGATATAACGATTGGTGCACATTCTACACAATGTTTGGCTTTAATCTATTAAATGAACATAACTTGATCAAAAGTTATCCGATTGGTTCGTCAGTTAGTGAGTTGATTTATTCTTACGAACTTAGAAAATAAGTATATATTTATGTACACATCTTGTCGAGCTTTGGTGTTTTGTTCTAAAACTACTTAAGCAAGTGAAATCACATTTGTTTAGGTAGAACGGTCAAATTCCGGTATCACTTTCTATGTTTCATTCATTATTACGAACATAACAAATAAATAAGAGGTCTCTTTAAACTTTAAACAATTTAACAATTTGTGCACATTCTTTACATACTTTGGTTTTAATCAATTAAAACAATATAACTAGGCCAGAAGGGGTCCTTTTGCTTGATTGTTTAGTGAGTATAATTAATTCTAACAAGCTTAGCAAATGAGTATATTTTTATTAAAAATAATTAAAAATACATTTATGACGAGCTTTGGTACTTTGTTGTAAAACTAGTTAAACGAATGAAATCACATAAGTTTAGGAAGGATGACCAAATTGTTGTATTATTTTGTCTATTTAATTCATTATTACTAAAGTAACAAATAAATAGGTGGATTCTACAAACTTTAAATGATATAATGATTGGTGCACATTCTACACGAACTTCGGCTTTAATCGATTAAAAGGATATAACTTGATCAAAAGTTGTGTGATTGGTTCGTGATTTAGTGTGTTTAATTCATTTTTCCAAATAGGGCAAATGAGTGCATATTTATTTAAAATAATTAAATACACATTTGTAACGAGCTTTGGTACTTTTCTCTAATTATAGTTAAGCAAATACAATCATATAAGCTAAGGAAGACCAGTTAAATTATGTATCACTTTGATAATTTGATTCGTTATGACAAACGTAACAAATAATTTGGAGGTCTCTTTAAACTTCAAAAGATATAACGATTTCTGCTTATTCTCAATGAACTTTGGCTTTAAGCAATTAAAATGATATAACTTTGCCTAAATTCGGAAGATTGGTTCGCCGTTTAATATGTTTGATAGATTATTATGAACTAGGAAAATGAGTATGTATTTATTTAAAACAATTAAACAAATATTTGTGACGAGCTTTGGTGTTTTTTTCTAAAACTAGTTAAGTAAACAAAATCATACAAGTTAAGGAAGAACAGTCAAATTAAGCAATCACTTTGTTCATTTGGTTTGTTACTATAAACGTAATAAATGAATAAGAGGACTCTTTAAACTTGAAATGATATAACGATTAGTGCATTTTTTTAACAAACTTTAGTTGTAATCGATAAAAAGGATATAAATTGACTAAATGTTGTCTACTTTGTTCATTGTTTAGTGCATTTTATTCATTCTCACGAACTTAGTGAATACATATTTATTTAAAGTAATTAAATACGCATTCGTGACAAACATTAGTGCTTTGTTTTAAACGACTCGTGCGAATGAAATAAAATAAGTTAAGTAAGAATAGATAAATTGTGGTATCTTTTTATCCATTTGATTTATCATTATGAACTTAATAAAAAAATGGGAGGTCTATTTAAACATTAAACAATATAAAGATTTGTGCACATTCTTAGTGAATGTCAGTTTTAATGGGTTTAAAGGATATCAGTTGACCAAAAGTGGTCTGATTAGTTCACTATTTAGTATATTTGATTCATTATTACAAACTTAGTAAATGATTATGTATTTATTTAAAACAACTAAATGTACATTTGTTACAAGCTTTGGTCTTTTATTCTAAATCTAGTTAAACAAATGAAATCATATAAGTTAAGATTGGACAGTCAAATTGTGGTATCACTTTATCCATTTAATTGATTATTACAAATATAACAAATGAATCATAAGTCTCTTTAATCTTTAAATGATATAACAATTTGTATAAATTCTTAACAAACTTTTGTTTTAATCGATTAAAATGATATAACTACTCTAAAGCTAGTCCGATTGGTTCATCGTTTGGTACATTTGATTTATTGTTACAAACTTAGCAAATGAATACTTATATTTCAAAATACTAAAAAACACATTCATTAAGGGCTTTGGTGATTTTTTCTAAAACTACTTAAGTAAATAAAATTATATAAGTTAAGGAAGAACAGTCCAATTGACCTATCACTATGTCCATTCTATTTGTCATTAGGAACACAACAAATGAATGACAACCCTCTTCAAACTTTAAAGGATATAGCGATTTATGCACATTCCTAACTAACTTTGGTTGTTCTCGATTAAAATGATATAACTAAACCAAACTTGGTCTGATTTGTTCGTTGTTAATGTGCTTGATTCATTTTAACCAACTTAGCAAATGAGTATGCATTTATTTTTAATAATTAAATTCACATTCGTGACAACCTTGGGTGCTTTGTTCTAAAACTAGTTAAGCAAATGAAGTCAAACAAGTTACGGAGGAACGGTCAAATTGTGGGATCCTGTTGTCCATTTTGATTCATTATTACGAATGTAACAAATAAATAGGAAGACTATTTAAAGTTTAAACTTTAAACAATATAACGATTTCTGCACAGTTTTAACAAACTTTAATTTTGATCAAATAAAATGATATAACTTAACAAAAAGTTGTCTGATTGGTTCATCGTTTAGTGTACTTGATTCATTCTTACAAACTTAAGAAATGAGTAAGTAGTTATTTAAAACTGTCAAATACACATATGTGTCGAGCTTTGGAGCCTTGTTCTATATCTAGTTAAGTGAATAAAATTATATAAGTTCTGAAAGAATGGTCAAATTGTGATATTACTTTGTCAATTTGATTTATTATTACCAATGTAACAAATAAATAAGAGGTATTTTTAAACTTTACACAATATAACAATTTGTGCATATTCCTAGCAAACTTTAGTTTTAATCGATTGAAATGATATAACTTGACCAAAAGTGACTTGATTGGTTTGTCGTTTACTATGTTTGGTTAATTCTTACGAACTTAGTAAATGAGTAAGTATTTATTTAAAATAATTAAATAAATATTCATAACGAGATTTGGTGCTTTGTTTTAAGTTTAGTTAAACAAATGAAATCACGTAAGGAAGAATAGTCAAATTAATCTCACTTTGTCCATTTGATTCGTCATTATGAACATAAAAAATGAATTTGGGTTTCTATTAATAAAAAGAATATAACTAGACAAAATGTAGTCTTATTTGTTTGTTGTTTAGTATGTTTCATTAATTCTTACTAGCTTAACAGATGAGTATGTAGTTTTTTAAAATAATTAAATACATATCTGTGACGAGCTTTGGTGCTTTATTCTAAAACTAGTTACACAAATAAAATCACATAATTAAATAAATAATGGTGAAATTGTAATATCAATTTTTCTATTTAATTCATCATTATGAACGTAACAAGTTAATAGGGGGTCTCTTTAAACTTTAAACGATATAATAATTTATGCACATTCTTTTTAAACTTCGGTTTGAATCAATTAAGAGGATATAACTAGACCAAAATTTGTCTATTTTGTTTATCGTTTAGTGCATTTAATTCAATATAACCAACTTAGCAAATGTGTACGTATTTATTTTAAATAATTGAATTCACATTCATGATGATATTGGGTGCTTTGTTCCAAACCTATCTAAGTATAGGATGTCAAATAAGTAAATGATGAACCGTTAAATTGTGGTATCACTTTATAAATTTTATTCATTATTATGAATGTAACAAATGAATAAAAAGACTTGTTAAACTTTAAACAATATAACGATTTGTGTATATTCGCAATGAACGCTGGTTTTAATCGATTAAAAGGATATAACTTGACCAAAAGTAGTCTGATTGGTTCCTTGCTTAGTGCATTTGATTCATTCTTATGAACTTAGAAAATGAATACGTATTTATTTGAAATAAATAAAAAGACATTCGTGATGAGCTTTCATGCTTTGTTTTAAAATTATATAAGCAAATGAAATCACCTATCATTACTGGAATAGTGAAATTTTGGCATCACTTTGTCTATTTAATTCGTTATCACGAAACATTACAAATAAATAGGAGGTCTTTTTAAACTTTAAATAATATAACAATTTGTACACATTCTTAACAAACTTTAGTTTTAACTAATTAAAATGATATAACTAGGCCAAAAATGATATGATTTCTATGTCACTTAGTGCATTTGATAAATTTTTACGAACTTAGCAAATGAGTACGTATTTATTAAAAATAATTAAATATATATTCATGACAAGCCTTTATTCTTTGTTGTAAAATAAATTGAGTGAATGAAATCACATAAGTTTAGGAAGAACGGTCAAATTGTGGTATCACCTTGTCTATTTCATTCATTATTACGAATTTAACAAATGAATAGGTGGTTCTACAAAATTTAAATGATATAATGATTTGTGCACATTCTTCACAAACTTAGGCTTTAATCGATTAAAAGGAAAAAACTTGATCAAAAACTGTCTGATTAGTTCGTTATTTAGTGTGTTTGATGCATTTTTAAAAACATAGCAAATGAGTACATATTAATTTAAAATAATTTAATACACATTTGTGATGAACTTTGGTGCTTTGTTTTAAATTTAGTTAAGAGAATGAAATCATATACATTTAGGAAGAGCGGTTATGTTGTGGAATCACTTTGTCCTTTTGATTCGTTATTATGAACATAACTAATAATTAGGAGGTCTCTTTAATTTTCAAAAGATATAACGATTTGTTCAAATTCTCAACGAACTTCGGCTTTAACCAATGGAAAGTACATAACTTGACAAAATTTAGTCTGATTGATTCCTCATTTAATACATTTGATTAATTATTATGAACTGAGAAAATAAGTACAAATTTATTTGAAATAATTAAATAGACATTCGTGAAGAGCTTTGGTGTTTTATTCTAAATATAGTCAAGCGAATAAAATCATATAAGTTAAGGAAGAACAACCAATTGTTGTATCATTTTGTTTATTTGATTCATTTTTATGAACATAACGAATGAATAGGTAGTCTCTTTAAACTTTAAATAATCTAATGATTTATGTACATTCTCAACGAACTTAAGTTTTAGTTAATTAAAAGGATACAAGTTCAACAAAAGTGGTCTGATTTGTTCATCATTTAATACATTTGATTTATTCAATCGAACATAGTAAATGTGTATATATTTATTTAAAATAATACATATTCGTGACAATTTTTGGTGCTTTATTCTAAATCTAGTAAAACAAATGAAATCAAATAAGTTAAGGAGGAATGGTCAAATTGGGTAATCACTTTGTCTATTTGATTCATTATTACGAACATAACATATATATGAGAGGCCTCTTTAAACTTTAAATGATATGACGATTTCTATACAATCTCAATGAAATTTGGCTTTAATTATTAAAAGGATATTACTAGACAAAAATTCATTCTATTGCTTGGTGGTTTAATAAATGTGATTAATTATTACGAACTTATAAAATGAGTATGTATTTATTTCAAATAATTAATAGACATTCGTCATGAGCTTTAGTATTTATTCTAAATCTAGTTATGGAAATAAAATCATATAAGTTGAGGAAGAATGGTCAAATTGTGCTATCACTTTTTTCATTTGGTTTGTTACTATAAGCGTAACAAATCAATATGACTCTTTAAGCTTTAACCGATAAAATGATTTATGCATATTCTTAACGAACTTCAATTGTAATCGATAAAAAGGATATAATTCTTTAAGTTTTATCCGTTTGGTTTGTCCTTTGATGTATTTGATTCATTTTTATGAACTTAGTAAGCATGTACTTATTTCAAATAATTAAATAGACATTTGTGACGAGATTTGATATTTTGTTCTAAATCTAGTTAAATAAATAAAATAAAATAAGTTAAGGAAGAATGGTGAAATTGTGGTAACAATTGAATGGGGACTCTTAAAACTTTAAGCAATATAAAGATTTGTGTACATTCTTATTGAACTTTGATTTTAATTGTTTTAAAGGATGTAAATTGACCAAAAGTGGTTGAAAGTGAGTTATTATTTATTTAAAATAATTAAATGCTTGTTCGTGGCGAACTTTGGTCTTTTATTCTAAATATAGTTAAGTGAATAAAATCATAAAAGTTAAGGAAGGATGGTCAAATTGTAATATTACTTTGATTATTTGATTCGGTATTACAAATGTAATACATAAATTAGAGGTCTCTTTAAATTTAAACGATATAACGATTTGTGCACATTCTATACGAAGTTTGACTTTAATCGATTAAAATAGTATAACATGATCAAAAGTTGTCTAATTGGTTTCTCATTTAGTGCATTTGATTAATTTTATAATCTTAGTAAATTACTACATATTTATTTAAAAAATTAAATAAACAATCGTGACAAGCTTTGGTGCTTCTTCTAAATGTAGTTGAGTAAATAAAAATATATAAGTTAAGGAAGAGCTATTAAATTTTGTCCATGTGATTTCTTATTAAGTATGTAAGAAATAATTAGGAAGTCTCTTTAAACTTTAAAAGATATAACGATTTGAGCACATTCTCAATGAACTTCCTCTTTAATCGATTAAAATGATATAATTTGACAAAAAGTGGTCTAATTAGTTCGTCGTTTAATTCATTTGATTAATTATTATGAACTTAGAAAATGAGTATGTACTTATTCAAAATAATTAAATAAACATTATGATGAGCTTTGGTGTTTGTTTTAAATCCAGTTAAGCGAATAAAATCATATAACTTAATGAAGAACGGTCAAATTAAGCTATCACTTAGTTCATTTGGTCATCATAACAAATGAGTAGGAGGACTCTCTAAACTTTAAACGATATAACAAATTGTGTATATTCTTAATAAACTTTGGTTATAATATATAAAAAAATATAAGTTTACTAAAAGTCATCCGATTAGTTCATCGTTTAGTACATTTGATTCATTCTCATAAACTTAACAAATCCATGCACATTTTTTTAAAATAATTAAATACACATTCACGAAGAGCTTTTGTGCTTTGGTCTAAATCTAGTTTATAAAATCAAATAAAATAAGTTAAGGAAGAATGGTCAAATTGTTGTGTCACTTTATTTATTTGATTCATCATTATGAACGTAACAAATGAATGGGAGGTCTATTTAAAGTTTAAATAATATTATGATTTGTGTACATTCTTAATAAACTTCGGTTTAAATTGTTATCACTTGACAAAAAGTTGTCTAATTCATTCATGGTTTAGTGCCTTTGATTTATTGTTATGAACTGAGCAAATAAGTATGTATTTATTTAAAACAACTAAATGTACATTCGAGATGGGCTTTTGTTCTTTATTCTAAAACTAGTGAAGCAAATGATATCATATAAGTTAAGGAAGGGTTGTGAAATTGCAGTATCACTTTGTCCATTTAATTAGTTATTACGAATATAACAAATGAATCGGTGGTTTCTTTAAACGTTAAACGGTATAACAATTTATACATATTCTTATTGAAATTTTATTTGAATCGATTAAAAGGAGATAAATTGACCAAAACTGGTCCAATTTGTTCATTGTTTAGTAAATTTGATTTATTGTTATAAATTTAGGAAATGATTATGTATATATTTAAAATAATAAGAACAGTTGAGGATGAGCTTTGGTGCTTTGTTCTAAATCTAGTTAAAAGAATAAAATTATATATGGAAGAATAGTTAAATTTAGCTATCACTTTGTCCATTTGATTATTTAATAGGAACATAACAAATGAATGAGATGTCGCTTTAAACTTTAAACGATAAAATGATTTGTGAACATTTTTAACAAACTTTAGTTTTAATCAATTAAAAGGAAATAACTCAACTAGAAGTGATCTGATTTCATCATCATTTATTGCATTTGATTCATTTTTACGAACTTAAAAAATGTATATGTATTTACTTAAAATAAATAAATATACATTAATGAAGAGCTTTAGTATTTTGTTCTAAAACAAGCTCAGTGAATGAAATCACATAAGTTTATGAAGAATGGTTAAATTTTGGTATCGTTTTGTCTATTTTTTCGTTATTACAAATGTAACAAATAAATATGTACTCTCTTTAAACTTTAAACATTATAACAATTTAAGCACTTTTGTAACAAACTTTGGTTTTAATTGTTTAAAAGGATATAAGTTGAATAATAGTGGTCTGATTAGTTCGTCCATTAGTGCATTAAATTCATTCTCATGAACTTAGTAAATGAGTACGTATTTATTAAAAACTATTAAATACACATATGTGTCAATTTTTGGTGCATTGTTCTAAACCTTGTTAAGTGAATGAAATAATATAAGTTATAGAAATACAATCAAAGTGTGTAATCACATTGTCTATTTTATTCATTATTACGAATGTAATAAATAAATATAAGGTCTCTTTAAACTTTAGATGTTATAACGATTTGTGTACGTTCCTAACGAGCTTTGGTTTTTATAAATTAAAAGGATATAAATTGACAAAATGTGGTCCGATTGGTTTATCATTTAGTGCATTTGATTTATTCTTAAGAACTTATCAAATAAGTATGTATTTATTAAAAATAATTAAATACATATTCGTGATGAGCTTTTGTCCTTTGTTCAAAGTCTTCTTAAGCAAATGAAATCTTATAAGAAAGAATGGTCAAATTGAGCTATCACTTTCTCCATTTTATTCGTCATTACCAATGTTATAAATAAATGTGAGGACTTTTTAAACTAAACGATATAACAATTTGTATACATGGTTGATGAATTTTACTTTTTATCAATAAATTAATATAACTAGGAAAAATGTGGTCCAATTTGTTCATCATGTAGTATATTTCATTCACTCTTACTAGGTTAACAAATGAGTACATATTTTTTAAAAATAATTAAATACTTATTAGTAACGAGCTTTGGTGTTTTGTTCTAAAATAAGTTAAGTAAAAGAAATCACATATGTTAAGGAAGAATGATCAAATTGTAGTATCACTTTTTTATTTGATTCGTCATTATGAAAGTAGTAAAGTAATGGGAGGTCTCTTTAAACGATATAATAATTTCTAGACATTCATAACAAACTTTAGATTTAATCGATTAAAAGGATATAAATAGACCAAAATTTGTTTGTTTTGTTCGTTGTTTAGTGCGCTTGATTCAATCATACAAACTTGCCAGATGAGTACGGGTTTATTTTTAACAGTTAAAAACAAATTCGTGACAATCATGGGTGCTTTGATCTAAAGCTAGTTAAGTAAATGAAGTTACATAAGTCAAGGATGAATGGTAAAATTGTAGTATAGCTTTTTCTATTTGATTCCTTATTACGAATGCAACAAATAAATGGGAGGACTCATTAAACTTTAAACAATATAAGGATTTGTGCACATTCTTAACAAACTTTGGTTTTATTCGATTAAATGGAAATAACTTAACCAAAATTTATTCAATTAGTTCATCGTTTAGTGCATTTGATTCATTTTTATAAACATAGCAAATGAGTATGTATTTATTCAAAATAATTTAATACACATTTGTGACAAACTTTAGTGCTTTGTTCTTAATCTAGTTATGCTAAAGAAATAATATAAGTTTGTCCATTTGATTCAATATTACAAACATAACAAATAATTTGGAGGCTCTTTTAACTTTAAAAGTTATTACGATTTGTTCACGTTCTCAACAAATATTGAATTTAATCGATTAAATGTATATAACTTGACCAAAAGTGGTTTAATTTAATTGTCATTTAATATGTTTGATTAATTATTATGATCTTGGAAAATGAGTACATATTTATTTAAAACAATTAAATTGACATTCGTGACAAGTTTTGGTGCTTTGTTTGAAATCTAGTTAAGCGAATAAAATCATTTATGCTAAGGATGAATGGTCAAATTAAGGTATCACTTTGTTCATTTGGTTTGTTACTATGAACGTAACAAATAAATATGAGGACTCATTAAACTTTAACCGATACAATGATTTGTGAATATTATTAATGAACTTCGGTTGTAATCGATAAATAGGATATAAGTTGATTAAAATTCGTCTAGTTGGTTCATTGTTTAGTGCATTTGATTCATTTTCACTAGCTTAGCATATGCATATTTAACTAGAATAATTAAATACAAATTCGTTATAAGTTTTGGTGCTTTGATCTAAATCTAGTTAAGCAAATGAAAAAAATAAGTTAAGGAAGAAAGGTCAAATTGTGGTATCACTTTGTCCATTTGATTTGTCATTATGAATGCAACAAATGAAAGGGAAGTCTCTTTAAAATTTAAACAATATAAAGATTCATACACATTCCTAATGAACTTCGGTTTTAATCGTTTACAGGGATATAACTCAATCAAAAGTGGTTCATCATTTAGTGCATTTGATTTATTGTTAAGAACTTATCAAATAAGTACGTCTTTATTAAAAATAATTAAATACATATTTACGATCAGCTTTGGTCCTTTGTTACTTGTTAAGCGAATGAAATCATATAAGTTAAAAAAGAGTGGTGAAATTGTACTATCATTTTGTCTATTTGATTCATTATTGCGTATGTAACAAATGATTAAGAAATCTTTTTAAACTTTAAAAGATATAACGATTTGTGTACATTCTCAATGAACTTTGGCTTTAATTAATTAAAAGGATATAACTTGACCAAATGTATTCCGATTGGTTTGTCATTTAATATATTTAATTAATTATTACAAATGTAGAAGATGAGTACATATTTATCTAAAATAATTAAATAGACATTAATTGACGAGCTCTGGTGCTTTGTTATATATTAACAGAATGAAATCATATAACTTAAGGATGAATGGTCAAATTAAGCTATCACTTTATTCATTTGGTTCATTACTATGAGCATAACAAATGAATAGGAAGACTCTATAAATTTTAAAAGATATAATGATTTGTGCATATTCTTAATTAACTTTTATTATAATTGATAAAAATGGTATGTGACTAAAAGTTGTCCAATTGGTTTATTGTTTAGTACGTTTAATTCATTCTCACTAACTTAGCAAATGCATATGTATTTATTTAAAATAATTAAATACACATTCATGACGAGCATTGGTGTTTTTTTCTAAATTTATCTAAATGAATGAAATAAAATAAGTTACGGAAGAATAGTCAAATTGTAGTATCACTTTATCTATTTAATTCTTCATTATGAACGTAAGAAATTAATAGGAGGTCTCTTTAAATCTTAACCAATATAATGATTTGTGCATATTCTTAACGAACTTCGGTTGTAAAATAAGAATGATATAAGTTGACTAAAAATTGCCATATTGGATTGTCATTTAGTTCCTTTGATTCATTCTGATGAACTTTGCGAGTATGTAAATAGTTAAAATAATTAAATGCACATTTGGGACGAGCTTTGGTCCTTTATTCTAAATCTAGTTAAGGAAATGAAATCATATAAGCTAAGGAAGGACAGTCAAATTGCTATATCATTTTGTCCATTTGATTAGTTATTACGAGAGTAACAAATGAATTCGAGGCCCCTTTAGACTTTATATGATATAATGATTTGTACATATTTTTAATGAACTTCGGTTTTAATCAATTAAAAGGATATAACTTAATAAAAGGTTGCTTGATAAGTTTGTTGTTTAGTATGTTTGATTCATTCTAACGAACGTAGAAACTGGGTACGTGTTTATTTAAAACTATTAAATACACATACATATCAGCTTTGGTGCCTTGTTGTAAATCTTGCTAAGTGAATGAAATTTTATAAGTTATGGAAGAACAATCAAATTGTGTTATCACTTTGTTGATTTGATTTATTATTACGAATTTAACAAATAAATATTAGGTCTCTTTATACTTTAGACGATATAACGATTTGAGCACCTTAAATGATATAACAATTTGTGTACATTCTTAATGAACTTCAATTTTAATTGATTAAAAGGATATAACATTACCAAAAAACGTCCGATTGGTTCATCATTTAGTACATTTAATTCATCTTTACAAACTTAGCAAATGAGTACATATTTATTTAATTTAATTAAATATACATTTGTGATGAGATATGGTGCTTTGTTCTAAATGTAGTTAAGCGAATGAAATCATATGAGTTAAGGAAGACCTGTTAAATTGTAGTATCACTTGGTCCATTTGATTTGTTATTACGAACATAACAAATAATTAGGTAGTCTCTTTAAACTTTAAAAGATATAACAATTTGTGCACATTCTCAACGAATTTCGGCTTTAAGTAAATAAAAGGATATAACTAGACCTAAATTGGTCTAATTGGTTTGTTGTTAATACGTTTTATTAATTATTACGAACATAGAAACTGGGTACGTATTTATTTAAAAACATTAATAGATATTCTTGACGTGGTTTTATGCTTTATTCTAAATCTAGTTAACCGAATAAAATTATATAAGTTAAGGAAGAACGGTCAAATGAAGCTATCACTTTGTTCATTTGGTTTGTTACTATGGACGTAACAAATGAATATGACTCTTTAAACTTTAAATAGTATAATGATTTGTGCATCTTTTTAACAAACTTTGATTGAAATTGATAGAAAGGATATAAGTTGACCAAAAGTGGTAAGATTGGTTGTCGTTTTGTGCATTTAGCTCATTCTAACGAGCTTAAGAAATGAGTACTTATTTTTCTTAAATAATTTAATACATGTTTGTGACGAACAATGATGTTTTGTTCTAAAACTAGTTAAATGAATGAAATCAAATAAGTGATGGAAGAAGGGTCAAATTGTTGTATCACTTTTTCCATTTGATTCATTATTATTGAAGTAACAAGTTAATGGGAGGTCTATTTAACCATTTAATGATATAATGATTTATACACATCCTAATGAACTTCAGTTTTAATCCATTAAAAGAATATAACTAAACCAAAAGTGGTCCCATTTATTCATCGCTAAATGCATTTTATTTATTCGTACCAACTCAGCAAATGAGGACATTTTTATTTTAAACATATAAATACACATTTGTGATGATCGTGGGTGCTTTGCTTTAAAAATAGTTAAGCGAATGATGTTGCATAAGTTAAGGAGGAACGGTCAAATTGTGGTATCACTTTGTCCTTTTAATTCGTTATTACAAACATAACAAATGAATATGAGGACTCCCTAAACTTTAAGCTATATAACAATTTGTGCACATTATTAATGATCTTTAGTTTTAATTAATTAAAAGGATATAATTTAACAAAAAATGTTCAATTGGTTCGTCATTTTGTACATTTGAATAATTTTTACAAATATAGCAAATGAGTACGTATTTATTTAAAACAAATAAATACACATTTGTAACGAGCTATGGTGCTTTGTTCTGAATCAGGTCAAGTGAATAAAATCATATAAGTTAAGGACAAGTAGTTAAATTGTGGTATTACTTTGTCCATTAGATTCGTTATTATAAAATATTTAAAAAATATAACAATTTGTTCACATTCTCAACAAACTTTGGCTTTAAGCGATAAAAAGGATATAACTTGACCCAAATTGGTCCGATTGGCTCTTCATTTAATATGTTTGGCTAATTACTACGAAGTTAGAAAATGAGTACATATTTATTTAAAATAATTAAATAGATATTAGTGACGAGCTTTTGTGCTTTATTCTAAATTTAGTTATGTGAATAAAATCATATAGGTTAAGGAAGAATGATCAAATTAAGCTATCAATTTTTTCATTTAGTTCATTACTATGAACGTAAAAAATGAATAGTAGGACCTTTTAAACTTTAAATGATATAATGATTTGCATATTCTTAATGAACTTTGGTTGTAACCTATAAAAAGGATATAAGTTGACTAAAAGTGGTCGGATTTGTTCATCGTGTAGTGCATTTATTCATTCTTACGAGCTTAACAAATGAAGAGTTATTTTTTTAAATAATTAAGTACATATTTGTGATGATGTTAGTCTATTGTTAAAAAACTAATTAAATGTGAAAAACTAATTAAACATTAAATAACTTAAGGAAGAATGGTCAAATGGGAGTATCACTTTTTCTATTTGCTTCATTATTACTAAAGTAACAAACTAATAGGAGGTCTCTTAAAATATTAATTGATATAATGATTTATACGCATTCTTAATGAACTTTTATTTTAATTCATTAAAAGAATATAATGAGAACAAAAGTTGTCCAATTTGTTCATTGTTTAGTATGTTTGATTCATTCATACCAACTTACCAAATGTGGACATATTTATTTTAAGCATATAAATACACATTCGTAATGATCGTGTGTCCTTTGTTTTTAAAATAGTTAAGAGAATGAAGTTACATACATTAAGGAGGAATGATCATATTGTTGTATCACTTCGTCAATTTGATTCGTTATTACGAACATAACAAATTAATAGGAGGACTTTGTAAACTTCAAACCATACAATAATTTGTGCACATTCTTAATGAACTTCCATTTTGATCGTTTAAAATAATATAACTTTACCAAAAGCTATCCAATTGGTTCATCATTTAGTGCGTTTGATTCATTCTTACGACCCAGCCCGAAACCGGGTCAGTGGGCTGGGTTTTAGGGCCAAAAGTCTAAAAAAAACAAAGAACTTATGCTCCAACTGAACCGGGTCCGGTTTAGTAAGTTCAAATAGTTAGAATAAATCAAAACAAATTACAAATGACCATGACAGGTCACAGTGTCATGGGAAACAAGGGGAAGAACCATAATTCTCAAGGTTTAATGCAGTGTGTTACATGTGTTTGAAATCAAGTGCATCAATCGACTAGAGTGTTATATACGTAACTCACGGGAAGCGTTAGAGTTATCTACACTTTCTGGCTTGAATTCATTGAGCCCTAGCCTTGCAAATGAGTGCAATGGGCCCTTATTCATTATTTATGCATTGGTGTGAATGCACGTTATTTATGTTGATTATGTTGATGTATGCTTTTATTATTGATATTTTAAGTTATATCAGTAACTTAAGGTTAATAAAGACTAATCAAGAGATTTTGGTTATCTTTGGATTGGGGGAAGAACACCTAATCAAGATAATAACAAAAATACCCTCTTTAGGGTTGGGACCAGTTCATGGAGCGAACGGGGCCCTAACATAGGATTTTATCTTGGTTAATGAACTGAGGGTGGTTATGGGATGTTCTCAGAGTCAAAGTTTAAGCTCATAGTAATAACCATGGCAGATATTTTGACACTCTTGGTCTCCATTTCTTTGGGATGATGGATCCTTGCGGATGTGCAAACCAGGTTTTTGAGCATCATGGAAGGCTCATCTACCTCCGGCCAATGTGTCCATGAGTATAGCTGGTACCTACATCTCTAGGCCCATGGCTGATCCAAGTGGATCTCTAGAGATGCTAAGATTTCTGATAATAGTCATGGCGATAATCTTTCATACCTTTATGGTTTCTATTTCTTTGGGACGATGGATCCCTGCAAATATGCAAACTAGGTTTTTGAGCATCATGGAAGGCTCATCTACCTCCGGCCAGTGTGTCCATGAGCACAACTTGTACCTACATCTCTAGGCCCATGGTTGATCCAAGTGAATCTCTAGAGATGCTAGGATTTTTGTAAGCATACAATTACTCCTTTGAGCGGGAGTTGGTATTTTTCAGGTAACAATTAGTGCATTGTTTCCTGAATGGTGTCCGTTGTCTTGTGCAATGTGTTAGTCTTTATTGGTTAAAGGTCAACCCATGTTTCTGAGCTATGTTATATTCAGTGCTTTGTATATTACTTTACATGTGTCATTGTATATTGATGTTCTGCATATTGGAGTCTTGTGTTTAGTGATTTCTCGACGGGCGAGTTGTCTCTAAGTGAATATAGATTTGTTAGTGTTAATTATCGAACAATGGTTTGAGAGATAATTAATAATATTATTTGATATTGCTTGTTAATTAGATAAGTGGAACGATTAAAGGACTTGCATAAAAGGTAGGTTTCTTTAAAATACTTAAGCATTGCATGGGTAATGCTATGCTTCTTAGTATAGTGTAGTTTTTAAGCAGAACTACGTCTAGATCCGATCTTGTTGGAAATATTGGAGATGTTTGCCCGATTCAAAAAATATTAATGAAACGTTTTGTCCTTTGGAAGCTCTTCTCCTGAAAGCGGAGAGATTCCACTGTTGTAGTTGTGGTTGTTTCATTTGGTTTGTTGCAGATTCTCCAGGCGACAACAGGTGAGACCAAGAAAGGTGAGCACAAGAAGAAGATTCTGTGCTTTTGCAACTCTGGTACATTAGTGTATCTTTAGCGTGAGAGTCAACCTATTATTTATTTTTAGATGGGTGACAGACTTATACTTAGATGGATGAGCTTGTCTTTATGAATTTTTAGACGTTAAATAATATCATATGATTTGATATTCGTATTTGTGAACCCCAGTTATCATGACCTAGATATTTAATCGAAGGGTTTGTTTTGTATTTAAAGAAAAAAATTTCTCTCTACTTACCGTCCGTGCTATTTAAAAATGCTTTTAAAAATCCGGGTTGTGAGAGTATGTATATATATATGTATATATATTTATATACTTAGCATTACGCATCTTCAAAATTCTGCTTTTGCTCACAAACAACTGCTCTGCTATAGTATTACAAGTCACAATTTAGAGGGTTAGAGATGGATATTTATAGGATTTTCTCTTCTTTGAAGTTCATTTCATCACCTGCTTACTAGTTAAAATCCATCGCACAAGTAACTTCTTCGAATTGGCCAGAAGTTGGGGATCCATTTTATTTTTGGCATGATCTCGGATTTTGTGGGAACCCGACTCTTCCTCTTACACTATCCTTCATATTCCAACAAACTCCCAACTTTTCCTCTTCATCTCCAATGAACGCACTCCTCTATATTTAATCCCAAATCTTTCTTCAAACACTTGCACCATGATGACCCTAGCTCTTGCCTTCCCTAGTTGGTGACCAGCAAAATTCTTTTCCAACTCGTCTTTATTTAGCCATGGCCACCCAACTGAGCCAATACATATCTAAAACCAACATCATGTACCCATTGAATTGCAACTCTTCCTCTTTTGGTTGGCTTGCTTCCCATCCAACTATAGCACCAATTTACCAACATCCCTCACTCTAATTCAACTTCATCCAATACGACTTCTTCTGCTCTATTCTTGTCTCAAGACTCAATTAATAGCAAACCATCAAGTCAAATAAAAATTCAACATAAACTTCACAAATGGCCTTAACAATGAAGACTTAGGAGTTAGGACGTTATGTTATCTCCTTAGTTTTTGTTTCAAATTTGGGAAGAATTCTTGGGTATCTTAGTGTAATATCATCATATTGGTATTGGACTATATTTGTACATATGTATGATTATATATCTTATATATACAATATATGTCATGAATGCATATTTAAATTAATAATTATGTCTATATTAGATAGACATTTACATGTATTGTTTTTTTAATATGCAATTATTTATATACAATTTCAATATCATATTTGAGTTCGAGTTCAAGCTTGAGCCGATTTTGAGTGGAGTTCGAGTTTCATTCGAGCTAAGCCGAGTCAAGTCGAGAAGGGGTAGGCTTGAACTCAATTTGAGCCGATTCGAGCTCAAGTCAAGTGCAAGCTGAGCCTCATTTGAGCATAACCGAGTCAAGCTTGGCATGCTTGACAAGCGAGCTTGGCTCAATAGCACCCCTACATTAGGGCTCCATTGAAAACCAGGACCCGAACCGATCCTGATGGAACCGACCCGAGATTAGCCTTGGTTGGGTCTGGTCGGCTCCTATCTCGGGTCGGGTTGGTCTAAGAAAAAAATACTGAGGTGAATCTTAGGTCGGGTCCATCATGTGAAAACCCAAGAACCGACGTGAACCGACCCAAGTTCCTAATTAACTTATAAAATTATATTTAACCTTAGTTATATGAATTTTATAATTTTTTATATATAAAATTAATTCAGTATAATGTCAAATTAATTTAAATTATTGGAACCAACCCTACCCAAGATACAATCTTGGTCCCTATTTCGGTTCTCAGATTTTTTGGGTGTTATTTTGGGTCGAGTCGGGTTCGAAAAATTTCGGTTCTTATCTCAGGTCGGGTTAGGTCCAAGGAACTTGGCTCCTATCTCGGGTCCTGCAAAACCCGACCAGAGATGTTGCCCTACCCTAAATACTCCATTGTCTAGTAACATAATTTAATTCTTTTATAATGTTAATGATATTATTATTAGTAACTAAAACATGTAAGTTTCTGATGATGTCATAACTTATGTGATAGTTAATGATGATGTCATAACTTATGTGATATCATATTATGCTCTTTTATAAAAGTGTTATAATAATATATATTAAATTTTATATATTTAATTATATAAAATTATTTTGCACTTAATCAATGTGTATCCAGTGTATCATCAGTGTGTAGTCATATAAGATATCATCGATATGATCTGCAATCGATACCAATATGTCCTTCGATGCTTGCAGAACATTAACCTTGAATCTTCATTTAACAAACCACATAATGAATGATCCCTTGTTGAATGATGACTCTCGCATCAATCAATCTAACCATTGAAAGGCAAAAATCCTACACCAGAGGAAAAGAACTTCTCCTTCACAAGTGGACAAGAAAAGTGCATGATGCTTGAATTCAATTGCCTCAGTTCCCAATCCTACTCTATTTGTCTTTAAAGGCATTGTGCTATCTTTTCCAAATTCTCAGGAGGCAAGTGCTGAGGTTTTCTATGGTTTGAGCAGGAAGTTTTTTGAACTTTTAGCCAAAGATTAAGCAAGATATTTTGTCAATTGTTAGTGTCTAGCTTCTTATTGTTTGCTCTGCTCACTTTTTGGTTGCTCGTTTGTGACAAAGGTTTAAATGATGCCATCAATGGCATTAGTGATGACGACTGGTTTGTCTTGAGTTGTCATGGTTTTGAAGATGTTGTCACTACAATAAATTCAAACAACAATGTGGGAACCCATGTGGGTCTTTCTACTTTCCTTGCGATCTCGTGGTGTAATTTTATGTGCTAGCACTCATGCTAGCTACTTCAATTGTATGTGTTGTTAATATTACCATAAAAGTCTTCTTACTTTATCAATCTTTCTTATCAATTCACAAATATTTAAGTAATTATGCAAAAGACAACTCTTCGATGGCTTTTGTTTATTTAAGTCAGCCATTGCCCACAAGAAAATACCACTCTTAGCTAGCTTTAGTTTTAATTGGCCATTGTTCAAGAAACAATGTAGACATAGTTTTTTTCTTGCAAAAAAAAACTTATTTATAATCTTGAAATTACCTTTTGCGACAAGTTTATGTTTTTGCAAAATGTATTCATTTATTTTTAATTTTTGAGTTGTTTTTTGGTAGTGGATTATTGTTGTGGCTAAAGGTAGTTAATACATTTTTTATTAAAATATCATTTTGCAACAAGTTATTGTCATCAAAAGTATGTCAATAAAAATCATGTATTGACAAATTTCATAATTAAATACCTAATACAAAATTCAAATAGATCTCTCTTATACCTTAGATTTGTTAGATTTGATTTAATAGTTAAAGGCGAGCTTAAGGAGCTTTTGAAGATCGAAGATCTTCAAGATTCAAGTTATTTCATTAAAAGTCAAACTATATGTGGATTAATCCAAAGGCACATGTGATCCATATAAAACACTCGAGTTTAAAAGTAAGCTTTGTCTTTCTACATCTTGTTCTAACTATTCATGATGTCAGAAAGTGTTAGAGTTTTGTGTGGATTACAACTTAAAATATTTGTTATCAATTGCTCAATCATCTACATATCATAGTAAATCAAGTCTAGATCGATCTACTTCTTACTGCATCAATCTATTTGAGTCAATATATTAGCAAATCGAACGGTCAAGGGACAGAGATCGATCTATCTATGAAACAAAATCAAGAAATAAGTTGATTCCATATCTAATTTATGTATGCATTCTAAGATTACTTACCCGGCCTATCATTAATATAGTGTTTGCATGAAAAACCCTGAGAGAGATGCCTACCCTACTTCAGAAATACCATAGATTGTTTTAAAGTAAATGTTATCTCTTTGCTTTTATTCATGTCAAACTCTTTAATTTGAAGTTGATAGAAATATTCCAACCTAATTTGGAGTTTGTTTCTTGAAGTTGATCTAAACCCTCAAAATCTTAACTTTTAATTCCCTAAAAAAGTTTGATTGACCACTAGAAAGTGATTGTTGATTTTTCTAGTGGATTTCTGGAGACAATTATGTGCTATGGATTATAAAAGATAACACGAATGTTGTCAATCATGGATTTCGTGCTTAGTATGAAGTGGAGCTTCTTTGAAGTTTATAGTTGAATAATCATTCTAATAGGAGGTGATATTGTAACTTTGTCTTCATAGTGGATTTTTTTATTGAATAAAGTCCCATGGTATTTCTCAAATGAGTTTTCTACATAAAAAATTTGATGTGCTACTTTTTTTATTTGTTTTATTTCAAACACACACACACATTAGGTTTTATTGCTAATTAATTCAAGACGAATTGATCAAGTAGTTGTCTTAATTAAATTATTTATTTGAGTATATTTAAT
Source organism: Saururus chinensis (assembly GCA_035235625.1). Classification (NCBI taxonomy): domain Eukaryota; kingdom Viridiplantae; phylum Streptophyta; class Magnoliopsida; order Piperales; family Saururaceae; genus Saururus; species Saururus chinensis. The sequence continues at coordinate 36,371,465 of CP141144.1, read as the reverse complement.
CTAATTATCACATTTGAGTAAGAGTGCTACAGGCTTGATATGCGGTAAGAAGAATTTGTGTCATCACAAATAGTACCTCATATTGACTTTTAAAGTTTTTTAAAACTTTTTTTTGTTGGAAATTTTTTGTTTTGAATTTATTTCAATGCAAAACTATATATATATATATATATATATATATATATATATATATATATATATATATACATGCATACATACAATAACTAAATCACACAAAAAATAACTTCTATTGAATTTTTAATGAAAAATTATGTTTTTTGTGAGGTATCATTGCTTTTTAGTCACAAAATTTGTCTTCACAAAATACATTATGGGACGATTCATTTGCGATAACCCAAAGTTCATCACAAAATGTTATTGCAACGACTTTTGTGTTTTTGATGCAAGGTGATTCATGGCAAAAGACCAAATTTATTTGTAGTTTTTCCTCACACATTTAGTGCGACCCACATGAATGAAAGGGTGCACCACCAGAGTTGTGAACAACAAGAACTATGTAGATAGTTTCTTGCCATGTCAAATAACAGCGTTTACACATCCAAATGATTGGCAAAAATCACACATAATGATTTCAGCAATTTCCATAAATTATGAGGTGTAGTAGGAGGCTGCTTTTGCTACTACTTTGTATCTCTCCAAAAAACATGGACACTTTTTGTTATCTATTTGTTTAGAGAAAATGACATAACATTGCTAAAATTAATAATTGATAATGACTAACTGTCCGACAAGGACACAATATATTTTCAAGACATTTAACTAGATAATTTAAAATACAAACTCATCATGAAAAACCATCATGAAATACAAACTCATTAATCTTAAGATGATCATCTCCATAGGGTTGACTTCAATTGTTAGTGATTTTAATTACTTTAGTCTTATGAAATACTCACCTCACTTTCAACCAAGCAGTTTATCAATCTATTTTTTCTTTTTGATATTCATGTAGGAGGAGCAGAGGGTCTATAATTTTCATCACTCTTTCCAGAATAGCCATCTTCACATATTTTGGTAGATTAAGATTCTCACTAAAAATTTCATTTGTTGGCTTCTTCCTTGTAATCATCTCCAACAAAATAATTCCATAGCTATACACATCCCCATGAATAGTCACAGTGCTTTAGATGACATATTCTAGCATTATGATTTATGATTTATAAACAATAACAGAATAAGATAAATAAGCCCATTTAAAAAAATGTGAGATATTTGTAGTTGGAATCCTGCTTGTATAAAGATAAAGAAAAATAATTATTAATGTTATCTAGCAAAAAGCAAATTACTAGTGATGTTTAAGATCATACAAAATATAAGATCGGTTTGGCTATGAATAACGCAATGCCTTTTTCATGTATGATACCTTAGACTAGAACTAGCCCAATAAAGACCAAGCTTGATATGAAAATACTTACTCCATTAGAGAGGTCATGTCATCACTTTTAATATTTGCTAAAGTACATGTCTTTCTTACCTTTGCATATGATCCATACATTATGTCACATTCAAATGGTAAAAGGTGGAGAAATGTTTACCTGGGGCTATGTAGCCAATAGAACGGAACTTGTTTGATCGGAGGAGGAATGATCTCTTGATGTTACAAGGTTCTTGGCCACGCCAAAGTCTCCCCAATGTGCCACCATATCATCATCAAGAAGGATATTGCTTGGTTTTAGATCACAATGAACACTTGGAGGTTCACATTGATTATGAAGATAATCCAAGGCATTAGCCACATCAATGGCCACATCTAATCTTTTACGTAAGCCAAATGTTTAGGCGAGTCATTGCTGGTCATTTGTTGGTGTAACCACTGCTCAATACTTCCATTTGACATGAGCTCAAATACTAAAGCTTTAAAGTTTCTACCTTTTAAATCTGAACTTGAGCATTAAGTTAAAATCTTAACAAGATTCTGGTGATGAATATTTTGTAAAGCTCCACATTCATCCATAAATGTTTTCATGGCATGATCGATCAATTTTAAGTACCTTAATGGCAACTATGGCTTGATAGTTTTGCAAAAATCCTTTATATACAATGCCAAAGCTCCCTACGCCAATTAAATTTGATGAAGAAATACCATTTTTGCTTTGAGCAGCTTCGCATAGGTGACTTTAAAATGTAAATCGATTGAGGAAGAAGAGAGGAATGATGCTTCCTATTTTGTGTTCTACATAATATGAGTAGGCAAGTTATTACCAAAGTGCCAACAATAGAAGCAACAATTGATAAGTACACTTTCATAGAAAGAGATTTTCTGCCTTGGTAGATAAATTTTGGTTGACAAGGGGAAAAGTGCAACTGTGGTATACCACTACATAACTTGCAATTTTCATCTAGATAACTGGCACATACATTGCTAAAGATTCCTGTTGTGGGTACTTCTCCCTCAAAATTGTTAAAAGAGACATTCAAATAATTCATACCATTGAGCTTGGAGAGAAATTTTGGAATATTCCCTGACAAATTGTTGTGTGAAAGATCTAGCTGCTCCATACCTTTCACATCTAGTAAGGAAGGAGGAATACTTCCGCTGAGGGAGTTGTTATGCATAAATAATTGTTGCAGCATAGAGCAACCACCGATGTTTATGGGGATCTTGCCTGACAAATGATTGTTCTCGACTGAATAGAATTTCATGAGGACTATCAAGTCACCCACTTTTGATGGTACAGACCCAATTAGCAAATTGTTGGCCATTTTGAGCTCAACCGAACTAGAGATTGTGAACAAGGTCAATGGTATCTTACCGCTAAGCATGTTCATTCCAAGGGCAAGAAATACAACACCTCTACAATTTCCAAGGCTCGATGGGATGAGCCCTTAGAGTTGATTATTATGTATATGAAGTCTAGCCAGCTCAGTTAAGTTGCCAATGTTGTCTGGAATTTTACCGGACAACTTGTTTGTATCAAGGTAAAGCAGTACAAGCCGTTGAAACTTTCCAATTGTTGCAGGAATTTCGCCGGTCGATAGTGCCCAAATTTAATGACTGCAACTGTACAAGGTTTTCAATTCCTGAAGGGATGGCTCCGTGGATTTTATTAGTTCCAAGTTGGAAGTATTCAAGATGATTGTAGAGGTTTGATGTGGATTTTGGCAGAGAACCGACAAGACTATTCATTTGAGCTTCAATCGCGACGAAGCGAATACAGTTAGAGATGCGATAAAGTGAAGACCATTGTTTCGGATACCTCCAAGCTGATTGCCCGCAATGTTAAACCAAGACAAATGCTTCAAATTTCCTAGATCGACGGGGACCGACCCAGTGAAAAGATTACCCGGAAAGTCTAGGTGAGTGAGATGAGAAGCATTGGCTAGAGTGGTTGGAAGTGGACCATTGAAGATGTTTGCACCAACAAAAACACCTTCGAGGTTTGGCATTGTAAGGCCAATGTTTGAGGAAAGTCTTCCCCGAAATTGGTTCTCTACAAGAGACAACAGAATCATGGATGAGAGGTTGTAAAGAGGAGGAGGTACCGTACCAGATAGCATGTTGACACCACAAGAAAATTTTCTCATGTGGAAAAGCTGGCCGAGTTCACTTGGAATTCGCCCGTCAAAGCTATTCTCTGCCTGGGATGTACTATCCAGTGCAGAGAGGTTCCCTAACGAAGGCGGAATCGTTCCAGTGAGTTTGTTGTTGTACAATCCAAGGAGACCCAGCTGAGACAACGAACCAAGATCGGAGGGGACATTTCCTGCAAGTCCATTTCTACCCAAATTAAGATGAAAGAGGCGGGAGCAATTTGAGAGACTGCCTGGAATTTCTCCTTATAGCGAGTTTTTAGCCAAATTAAGAACATTTAGGCGACGCAAACGAGACAACTCTGATGGTATGCTGCCATGAAAGCCATTCTCACCAATGTCTAAGATTTTCAGGCAGGAAAGATTTCCAAGCTCAGGTGACACTGTCCCTTTAAACCAAGATTGGGCAGTTCCAAGTGCTTGACTCGCCCATGCCAGCGACTGCAAGTGATCCCTGGCCAAAAGCAAAAGTGGGCGGAATGGTTTGAAGATTTGGTGAGGGTCACCAGTGATCTCCTTTTTGAAGGTGAGCAATGCAAGCCGATCCGTCTCGTTGCCCACATGCAAAGCCTTGATGTTCATCAATATCAAGCTGAAGCAGATGAAGAGTGCAAGCACCTGCACCTCCATGTTGGAAAGCCTGGGCAATTAAATGGCGGAGAAACTGGGCTCCGTCAAGCACGCTCTGGCTTCTTCACCCTATTCCGTATGATGTTTAGAATGCCTGATATGTGGACGGTAGCTATGGGACTTGGTATATATTATTTAGGAAGGAGAGTAAAAATGACTTTATATCCGGACATCATTATGTTCCCACACCACTTTTTCCTAAAGCACATTTATAAAATCCTCCTCTTAGTCCTAAAGCCTGTTTCTCACCCAATTGTTTGTGCCCTTCTTGAGAAGGCAAGGCAATTGGATGGTCAATGTGAGAAACGCTACTGATGGAATTTTGAGTGTTGCAAAGACTCAAATTTGGTCCTCCCATTCAAATTAGTTCTCCGTCAAAAGCGTTTTTCATGCTCCTTGTTTATCGCAAGCCGAACATAAATAATCGCATGTGAAGCATCTGGAGACCGAGGATGTGTACACTAGTGTGCACTGTCAATCTAAAAAATGGACCCTCACTGTCAAACCCGAACATGAAAAACGCTTCCCACTCCATCACTGTTTAGCAACCTGCTCTTGCGCACTCTATTACGTACATTCACTTAGTCGCTGCCAGACCACGTAGCCACTTGCCATTCCCACCCTACACACGCTCCACTCTCGTACCTTGGTCTAATTTTTGAATAATGGCTGTGTAATATATATTATTTACGAAAAGCAGTGCTCAACACAAGTGTAACAAAAGTAGTCGTTTATAATAATTGGGAAAGCTACTATTTGGCTATTTTGGTTAATAGAAATGGTAGAACTCATATAGTTTGGATCAATGCATAACCTGGTCAGTTCCCATATGCACGATTGATGATCTATCGGAACTGCTGGGTATTGTGGCAAACAATAAAATTAGAACAGGGTGAGTGGAACCCGTTGGTGGCACTTTTTTCGGTTGAAAGTAACTCCATCAGTGACTCCTTTACGACTTACTTTGACCCTGTCTTCTCCAACTTTGGCGTTGTCTTGCTACGAAGCTCTTCTTTATCCTTATCGTGATAGGAATCCAATTCCCACACCACTTTCTAAAAAGAGTTTTTCCTACTCCTCACTAACAATGAGTCTCGCTAACCTATGTATGAGAGGCGTTCATCCACAAGATTGATGGTGCACACGCTAGCGTCAATATTACTTATGTTAACATAAGGTAGCATGTGCGCCTTCAAACAACAAACATGATATTACGTTGGGTGAGGCAGACAAAGGTTGTGCTATTGAGGCAATGCACAAAGTTCCTAGACTGCCAGTGTCGTCAAACAACAAACACGCTAAGGCGGAGCTCTTTGGCCGAAGCTATGTGTAACGCCCGAGATTTGTCATGAAATTTTTTTGTAATATACCAACTGTAAATCGGAGGGAAAATGATGAAATTGAAACTTGTGAAAACAGTTTTATAATTTAAAACATAACACATTAATTTTCCCATACAAATTTCTCCTCATTCGATCAAACATCATACGGCAAAACCAAATATCCTCAGGCGCTACTCAAAAACAAACGTATAAATAAATTTATATGATCATAGACTTTAAATACAAATTTCTCCCAAACATCCCTGGGTACAAATTTCATAATAGTCCATAGTCTAATCCAAATTACAAGTCCAGAAAGTATAAACAACTTAATTATCATCTCACCCACTACAAGAGATCCTAGCACAATAATATTTGCAGTGAGTCAAGGATATACTTGAGTCGAATGTAGTCAATAAATCACTGAAACGAGTATCCATCTCCAAGAGCTCTTTGACACAAACTTATGAAAGCCTCCTAAATAACAGGGCTAAAAAATAGGGTAATGAGAATTTTCATACTCAGTAGGAAAATACCCAGTTGGGGAGTTATAAATAGTGAAAACTATTAATCGATACATAGATGCGTTCATGCAAGTCAAACATGAAGTAAGAAGGCATATAATAATGATGCGCATACGCATACAATCATGCCAAAAACTTAATCTTACACATACACTTGTTGTGCAAGTTCATCCAACTCTTTTTTTCTCTATATTTCAGCACACTATACTATTTTCATTTGGATTCGGTTAGTATTTGCATGTGCATTTGATTATTAAACTGTGTTAGGAGTGCTAGTGGTCCACAGGGTAGCCAGGCCCACTAGCGGCATGTTTCCCAAGTTAAGGAGGGCGCGACTCCCCATAAGAGGGTTGTCCCCTCCCTTAGTATGGTTTATGTAATTTCACTATTCAGATGTCTCTCCCCTTTCTTCCTTCTTCCTCCCCTTTCCCTGCACTAGGCACATCATTGGTATTGGAGCTTTTACGATCCCCGGCTATAGCACAAGGCAAGTAAGCTGGCACGGCCCCGGAAGTACTCCCAAAGAAGGAGGCACTTGCCTCAGCCGACAGTCCAAAGACTATTCCAGAGACCGCCAGTGAACCTACTTTGGCATAGATCATGGTTGAACGGAAATCCTTGAGCATGGGCGTGGCCAAGGTGGATGCACTGAGCTTGGCGGTTGCACAACTTCAAGCAGAGTGCATAGCGCCTCTCTAGCCTAGGCCGCCAACTGCTTTCATGGAAAAGGGGGGTCTTTCCCATGCCTATGAACTGCATGCCCTTGATGCTCCAACACCGGCAGACAAAGATCCAAGGGTTTCCCAGGGTCCAATGCAGTTTGGCATAGTCGACCAGGTATTGGATGGGAGGTGCTAGACCTGAGATACGCAAGGTACACCAGTTGTTTGGGAAAATGCCCCAATGATGCCGCCTCCTAGAAACCTATTCCAGAACATGGAGGACAAATGGGAGGATTACCCGGGGCACTGCGGAGGACTACAAGGAGGGGCTGTGATGTGGACGGTTGTCCATGGGTAGGGAGTGGCTCAAGGAGATCGGGAAAGGGAAGAGTGGATAGCATGACCATCATAATGAAATGGGAGAAGCACAGAAGAAATGGGAGAAGACAAGATAATTAATCATTCACTAACTAAACCAGGGCATAGCCCTTACACTTAAATAAACTAGCTAAGTGGGCTCACTAAGAAGCACCTAAGGCCCATTAGCATAATTAAAAGAAAATAATAATTATCTAATTAACCTACTTACCTAAATGCCCTTATTACATAATTACCTAATAATAGGCCCTTAGGACGTTCACAACATTCCACCCCACTTCCGTATCACCTTGTCCTCAAGGTGGCCTAAAACTCTAAGCATTGGGCCCACCAAAGCTCACTCCGAACAACTGTCCGAAAACCGTGGATGAGACACGCAGAATGATGGAGATAGTGGGTCACTACTCATAAGCAAACGTGCAGAAGCCAAAGCAATCTTGAGGGAAGCGCAGTTAACTGAGTCCAAGGGCAAGACATAAATATGGCCGGCAAAGACGAAAGATGAAGAAGGCTGCAGAGCAAAGGAGCGGGCCCGACGCGTTGGGTGTACGACAACATGGGGTGTTTGCAAAAGTCTCCAACAAGCGGGGTCACCATAGAGGATACAGGGTCCCCCAAGATTGCCCACAGAGGGCATCAGATAGCACCATGGCCGGCCCACAGAGGGCATCAATCGGCCTATAGAAGGCATTGTTATGCCCACAAAAGGCATATTGCTTGCACCACTCATCGATCAGCTCGTAGATAGCTGGCAGCGATCTCAACTCTGCCTCACTCGACTTCACATACTCGACGAAGCCAAGTGATCGGCACGAAAAGAGACCAAGCACCGCAGCCAGCCCCCCTACTAGAGTCCAGAACTTGTGGGAGGGAGTATCAGCCATCAGGAGTGTGGCAATCCAGCTTCCGGTGGGGCATAGCTCAATCAAGGTTAAACAAGGCTGAAATCTGTAGGCAGACCCTTGAGAGAAGGGCCCAATAGGCCCTATGAAATGGGTGGACCAATAGAAACCTTGAGGATTGTGGTGCACATTCTCTGGGAAAAACCAGATTAACACTTTCCCAAAGTGGGTCATAATCTTCTGTGTGGAAAGCCAGATTAACAATATTCCAAAGCTCAGCACCGACAGATAAGATCGCACGAGATTTTGGAAGATATCACTGGCCATGGTAAGGATGGAGCAGTCATTGCCAAAATTGCCAAGACGACTAATCCGGCAAAATCTTTGCAATGAAGCTGTGGCAGAGACTGAAATTCAGCAAGCCACAAGGAAAGAAAATCCCGCATCAGCAGGCCAACTCCCGGAAGTAGACCCACACCAGATCACACGGGTGTTTCAATCAGGGAAAGCAGAACCCAATGGTCAGATAAATCCCGTAAGGACAGGGCCATCAACCGAAAGCAAATCCCAAATTGATTGCGGTTGCCAAAGCGGAAGTTGATGGCTTGATTATGTGATGTCAGGTAACGATCAAAGGAGGATGTCAGGAATTTGGTAGTGGAAATTAGACCCCAAACGGGAAAGAAAATCTTGCATCCACAGGCCATCTCTCGGAAGTTCTGGCTTTCCATTCACAGCTTGCGGCGCATCTGATCTCTCGGAACTTTTGGAGGTGAATGGCCGCAGAAGGAGGTCAAGCAGAAGGCCAGCCTCCCCTCGAACTTTCGGAAGCACCTCATCCTTGCGACCGGCAAGCTCATCAAGGGAAAGAATTCCGTCAAGTACCCAGCCACTGGAGCACAGGCGGTCCATGGCGGAAGTTCCTGAGGCCCAGAGTGTGGAAGGGTTGCCTCCCCTGTTCACGCCCGCCATGGACAAAACTTGGTGCAGAGGAATTGAAACGGGAAGCAACAGTCTCTACCCCCCTCGCAAATCCATCTGGAGTTGGAGGAGGCGAGGGCCGTTGGGTGAGCCTGCCACCGGAACTTCTAAAGGACGTGGTGGTGCTGCGGAAGGCGAGGGAGAGCAACTGGACGGACCCGGCAATGGTGGTGAATCAGGGACTCTTTCCTGAACTAGGACGGGGGGTGGTGGATCAAATGATGGTGGAGGATCCACCAACGGTGGAGGAAGTGGACGGTGGAGTAGGTGGCGCTGTTTGGGAGGCTGTGCTGGACCGCCCATGACAGTAGGGGCCAGCCCAGGCAGGAAAGGCGCTGCATGCGCAGTCATCTCACCCTTTGCCATTCTCGCCAGATGCTTGGATATGGCTTTCAACTCTGCCAGAATTTCGTTGAACTTGAGTTCGCTAGCTGTTGCAGGATCTACCTTCGAGGAACCTTGGGGATAGTGACAACTTGCTTGCCTCGAGCCATGGCCTGGGATCGTAAATGCTCTGATACTAATGATGTGGACAGTTGTCCATGGGAGAGGTGCAGGGAGACCGTGAAAGAGGAGAGTGGAAGGCATGGCCATCGGACAAAAAGGGGAGAAGCACAGAAGAAATGGTAGAATACAAGATAATTAATCATTCACTAACTAAACCAAGGCATAGCCCTTGCACTTAAATAGACTAGCTAAGTGGGCTCACTAACAAGCACCTAAGGCCCATTAGCATAATTAAAAGAAAATACTAATTGTCTAATTAAACTAATTACCTAAATACCCTTATTACATAATTACCTAATAATAGGCCCTTAGGACATTCACAACAGGCTGAACCTTGGCCCGCCTATAGTTCCCACACTACAACGGGGATCACCCCCCTATGGAATGGTTGTACAAGGTAGAAAATTTTTTCACCTACGAGGGGATGCACTCCAAGGCTGAACGACTACATATACCAGCCTTCCACCTCGATGGGGACGCTTCCATCTGGTTCTAGAGTTTCGAAAAGGAGGTGTGGTACCCCACCTGGGCTGCCTTCTCAAATGAGCTATGCATTCAGTTTGGGCCTAATGAGTTTCAGGATTTCAACGAGATGCTCTCTACCCTATGCCAAACCACCACTATTTGTGCCTATTACATGGAGTACATGAAGGTGGCCAACCACCTCCCTGATTGGCCAGTGGCTGCCTTGGTGAGCACGCTTAAGCGAGTCCTCAAGCCTAAGATTTCTGAGGAGATGCGCCACTTTCCTTATGCCAGCATGAGGGACATCGTGCGCCATGCTCACATCAAGGAGGATAAGTTGGCTAGGTCGCACAGAGTGGGGGCAGCTTGGGCCTTTGCCTCAGCCTGCTTCCAGTGTCACTCCCCGACAATGCTCGACCTGAGTGGAACCCGGTCCAAGGGCCGGTCCAACGCACAGGGGTGACGGTTTAAAAACGGTTAAAGGACTAGCAGAAGACTTATGCCCTAACCACGGGCGGTCTAATTTACGGAGTTTCCGCACTACTTTGAGCAAGAGTAAATAGGTTAAACCAAAAGAGTTATTTAAAATCTAAATTAAACCACAATCTCAAACCCACATACCAATAATTCATAGTCAACACACTTGGCTCCAAAACAAGGTCTCAAACGAAGCTAAAGACATAATGTATCATACGTTTGAAAACAAGAACCATTCCATGGGTTCTAACGTCAAAACAAAATAATAAAAAAAATATGCAAGGTCTAGGGGCCTCCACTCTTACTCCAAGCTCTCCACGACCTCTCCTCATAAAGAGGATCCTGTCCGACTGCATGTCACGCCATGCAGCCCCAAAACAAAACAAGAAAGTGGGGTGAGTATAAAAACTCAATAACGGTTTTGAATATAACTATAACAATAAGAAAACATGATGGTATGGCAATGTTGCAATTCAAATCTAAGATTAACATGCTATACCACTTTCTGATCATGCATTCATATCACATAAACCTACATAATAGTGTCTCAATCACACACTTTCTGATCATGCATTCATATCTCATAAACCTACATAATAGTGTCTCAATTAGACCATTTTTTATCATGTATTCATATCGCATAAACCTTCATAATAGTGTCTCAATCACATACTTTCTAATCATGCATTCATATCTTATAAACCTGCATAATAGTGTCTCAATCACATACTTTCTGATCATGCATTCATATCTTATAAACCTGCATAATAGTGTCTCAATCACACCATTTCTTATCATGCATTCATATCACATAAATTTGCATAACAGTGTCTCAATCACACCATTTCTGTTCATGCATTCATATCACATAAACCTGCACAATAGTGTCTTAATCACACCATTTTAAATCATGCATTCATATCACATAAACCTCATTCACCCTGCACGACAAACATGTCAAACACATATTACACAATCATGCATATCGTTCATAATAAACATGCATCATTACAAATGGTAAATGCCTCCATCAAGGAGTAAACACAAGTATTGCCACATAGGCAGGACACGGTCAAAGCCACGATGGTGAGACAGTCAAATTTTCCACACAGGAAATGAAATAGGGTCGGGGTTGTCTGTCTCTAAAGTTGCTCGCCCTAGATGATCCTCGCCAAGGATGTCCCATTCTCACACAGAGAATCTAGAGCAAGGGTGTTCGCCTAGGGACATCTCCTACGGTGGGGAGAGCCCGAATTTCCACACTGGGAACCCTAGAACACGTGGTAGCGGGTGCACATGGCATACCACTTTGGATTCACAGGGTCCAGATGACACTCATAATAATCTCAAACCTGCAAGATAAGTACAGAACTCGTCCCCACATAATTCCATTTAACTAGACTCAACCCGGGGAGTATACATGTTCCACACAAGAACTTAAATCGAAAACATGTCCTTTCGGATCAACCAAGTTTTGATTAATTCACCAAGCGATTAATCCAGCATGCAATCTCAACCATTGCATACAATCGATTAATTCCAGTTAAACATCGGTAAAACTTTGTCCATGAATACCAATCCATGATGCATGATAATTTGATACATCCGTGAGCAAGACCTACGTGGGTTCCAATGCATGGAACGTGCTCCCAATCATTCCCCTCATGCATCATAATCAAGGCATAATTAAGTATAATTTCATAGTAGATTCCCCACATGTGTGTGTATTCATGCATATCTAAGCACATGACCAATTCTTGATATAAACTCATAAGACAATTTACACATGCCTGAACACATTCAAAACAATGATTCCCAACTGAAATCAAAACAAAAACCACCATAAAGCTATCCATCCATGTGAAATCGAACATTAACTCCACAAACATGATTTCTCCACACATGAAGCCACAACATGATCACATCCATTAGCATAAACCATCCTCATTATAAGAAAACACATCTCCCATTTTCTACATAATATCCTTGCTAGAAACATATTTTAATCATAAGAATTTCCACATCCAAAAGTTCAAGGTACTTTAATATCAACATGCATAATTATCAACATAATATGATACCACAAGACAACGCTAAACATAATCCATACACTTTTATTATCAATTCTACACCTCCAGTAGCCTAGTTTCATCATAATACACCTCCCATAACCATTAGAATCATTAAATAGTGTAAATTATTGAAATGAGCATAAGTTTCCAAAATAGCAAAAACTGCCGTATACCCGTTCGATCGCCCTGGAAGGCCGTTAGATCGGCTAAACTAAAAATATGACAAAAATGTAGTGTTGTTGATCAATCGCCCTGGTAGGCCATTCAATCGCCAACAAAATAGTTTTGACCTTCTTCTTCTTCTTCATTTCAAAAATCAAAATCGAAACACAATGAAAACACCTTCAAATCTTCATCCATGGTAGCAAATATTATCAAAAACTCATCAAACCTTCTAAAACACTAATCTAAACCATTCTAAAACAAAACCCTAAGAAATTAAATAAAAGATTAGCATTTACTAAACCCACCATTAGAGCTAAAATCAAGTAAAACCCACTTCAAATAACATCATAAAAACCGAGATTTTTGTTACCCAAAGTTGAGATTGAAGAACCCATTATCTTTCCTTTTTGATTTGGGCTGGAATGAACCTTCAATCTCCTCCAACACCTTCCAAAAATATGGTTTTAAGTTAACATACTACTAATCTCGATTTAGCTTTGAAAAACCAAAAGTAAACATTACATCTATGGTTTTAGAAGCTTAAAACTGAGATTTTGAAGATTTCCCTTTCTAATTCGGGCCTAATTGGGGAATTAGGCCTTAATCGCCCTATCCCAACCTATTCCCAATTGGAAAATGGCTTAACCCTTTCTATTTATTGTAGGGTTTGGGGTACACTTAATAAACTAATGGGGTGTAAATAGAATTTTTAGCTAAAAATATGTATTTTGATAATTTGAGCACTAATTAAATCTAAGAAAATTTTGAAAATTTTTGTGTAAGCTTATGTTTGTTTGGGTCATTTTGGTCTCCTCAATTTCATTGGTGGGGCACACAGGGGGTCTTGCCAAACCCTAATTTTTAGAAAATTAGTGAAAAATCCTAAAAATTCAAAATTGACTAAAAACTACTTAAACTCATAAATGTAGAGTTATTTTTGCTTAAAACCTTTAGAAATCCCATTACTTTTTTAAACCATAGAATTTAATGAGAAAATGCTTAAACCACACGATAACCGATAAATAACATTAAAATAAACTGGTTCATAAATTAGTGTCCTTACATCCAGCGCCAGCCCCCTTGCCGCAGCAACTAGCAGCCTGGTAGCAAGCTGCTCAAGCCAATAGCCCGATCAGGTAGGCCAGATTGTTCATCACCTCACTCTTGGCCAAATGGAGGAACGCCAGATTAAGGGGCTATGTTTTCGCTGCGACAAGAAGATCTTCCTAGGGCACCATTTTTCGGTCAAGGGTAGCCTTCTCGTGGTGGAGATGGATGATGATGGAGATTGGGCTGCCAAAAATTCATGTCCATGCATTCTCAGGGGCATTTACTCCACCCACGATGAGAGTCTAGAGCTATCTCAAGCGAAAACAAGTGGCTATTCTGATCGACAGAGGGTCTACCAATAATTTCATTAACGACAAGGTAGCCCATCGGCTAGGCTATTTTGTCTCCAATTTGAAGCTGTTTGAAGTACTGATTGGTGATAGATAACACCTCAGGAGCACTAGGGTGCGTGCTCAAGTTACACTCTCTATCCAAGGACACACATTTGTCACCGACCTCTTCTTGCTACCTACGATGGGGGTGAACATGGTGTTAAGAGTGCAGTGGCTTCAGGAGCTCAGGAATGTGGTTTGGAATTTCAAAGACATGGTGATAGACTTCGAGCTTCAGGGCCATTGATTTCAGATTGAAAGCTCTAGTCTTCGAGTTCTTTCTTCTAGTTCGTCCCCCAAGGGCTCCTTTTGTAGCAACGAGCCACCATAGAGGTGACTCAGGACGTGATGCCCCCGGATCTCCAGGAGTTATTGGTAGCACATCATACTTGTTGGCTAAGCAGTAAGGTCTCCGTCCCGTCTGGCCTCATGACCACTAGATTCCCATCATCCCTGGAGCAGCCCCGGCCAATGTCCGCCCTTACCGTTACCTGCATATACAGAAATTAGATATTGAGGTCTCGTGGCCAACATGCACTAATCCGGGATCGTCTACCCTAGCACGAGTTCCTACTCGTCTCCAGTGCTGCTGGTTCAAAAGGACGATACATGGTAGTTCTGTGTCGACTACCGCGCCCTGAATGCCGTCACTGTCAAAGACAAAAATCCCATAGCGATGATTGAGTAATTGTTGGATGAGCTGACTGGTGCCACGGTCTTTAGTAAACTCGACCTTTGTTTGGGTTACCTTTTTCCAGACTCATGACGGCCATTTTGAGTTCCTCGTCATGCTGTTTGGGCTGACCAATGCCCCATCCACATTCCAATGCCTCATGAACGATCTCTTCCGGCCGTTCCTCCGTCGCTATATCTTGGTGTTCTTTGGAGACATCCTAGTGTATAGCAAGTCATAGGCAGAGCACTTGTCACATCTCAGGTCGGTCTTCTCTATTTTGCGTGATAATTCCTTATTCCTTAAGCATTCTAAGTGCCCCTTCAGTAGCCTGCAGTTTGATTATTTGGGCCATATTATTTTATGGAATGGTGTCGTCACGGACCCTACAAAGGTGACCGCCATGCTATCTTGGCTGCCACCCACATGTGTCCAGGCACTCCGTGGTTTTTTGGGTCTCACTAGTTATTATTAGTGGTTCATCAATCAGTATGGAGAGCTGGCTCTGCCTCTTACAGAGCTGCCTACGAAGGGCGCTTTTACTTGGAACGTGGCTGCCCAAGAGGCATTTCAAGGGCTGCAGCGGGCTATGGCCATGGCCCCAATCCTGATCTTGCCTGATTTCAGCCAGACTTTCGTCGTGGAGATGGATGATTCAAAGACGGGAATTGGGGTGGTTCTACTCCAGGACGAGTGCCCCATTGCTTACTTTAGCAAAGCTTTGGCTGGCCGCTCTTTGTCCCCGTTCGTGTATGAGAAAAAAATATTGGCAATCCTCCTCGCTATCAATAAGTGGCAAACTTACTTACTTGGCCGCCGGTTCCTTATTCGCACAGACCACTAGCCCCTGAAGTATTTCTTGGCACAATAAGTGTCCACACTATCCCAGCAGCGATGGGCTAGCAAGTTACTTGGCTATGATTATGAGATTGTGTATATGAAAGGATCCAAGAACACCATGGCCAACACTCTCTCTCACAGCTCTTCCCCGGGCTCTTGCTTGGCTTTCTCTACTCTATCCTGTCCATTTATTGATGAGTTGAAGTGGGCATACCTTGCTGATTCATCGATGCAGGCTGTTATAGCAGCCCTCCAGGCCGACCTTGCTGCCCGGCCCTTCTTTGTGTGGAGGGATGACCTTCTCTTTTGGAAGGACCGCCTGTAGGTACACGATGTCGCTGACCTTCACCGCCGCATCATCTCCCACTTCCATGACTCTCCCGTGGTTGGTCATGAAGGGGCTTTTAGCAGCTATAAGCAGGTCAGCTAGAGCTTTCTATGGCAGGGTATTCGCCGGGGTGTCCAAGAGTATGTGACCGCTTGTGATGTTTGTCAGAGATGTAAGGCCACCACAACTTCTCCCGCCAGTGTGTTGCAGCCCTTTCCTATTCTAGATAAGGTATGGGAGGATGTTTTGATGGACTTTGTGGAGGCCTTGCCCGTGGTGCAAGGTAAGTAAGTTATTATGGTGGTGGACCGGCTGTCCAAGTACACTCATTTTTGTGCGCAAGGGCATCCCTTCACCGCCAAGACAATGGCTGAGCTATATGTTCAGAAGGTGGCCGAACTCCACAATATGCCTCGCACTATTGTTTCTAATAGTGACTGGATATTCATTTCTTTATTTTGGCGGGAGTTCTTCACTTTACAGGGTACTTCTCTCCATATGAGTACTGCATATCACCCTCAAACGAATAGTCAGACCGAGGTGGTTAATTATTGTTTGGAGTAGTATCTTTGATGCTTCACTATGACGCAGCCCCACAAATAGCTTCAGCTTCTTCCATGGGTAGAGAGGTCTTATATTACTGCCTGTCACACTCGTACTAGCTTTACTCCTTTTGAGGTGTTGTATGGCCGCCCTCCACTGACCGCATTATCGTATGTACCTCACCATTCCTTTGTGGCTGAGGTGGACTACATGCTCCAAACACAAGATGAGGTCCTGCATCATCTCAAGGAGAATTTTTCATCCACCCAGAACCGGATGAAGCAGATTTATGATGGACGTCACATTGATCGTGAGTTTGCGGTGGGTGACTTGGTTTATGTTTCAGCTATGCCTCAGCGCCAAACATCTTTGTTTCAGCCTAAGCACTCCCAGCTCGCCCCCCATTTCCATGGTCCATATGCTGTTGAGGTGCATATTGGTCCGGTGGCTTATTGCCTTACTTTGCCGCTTGACTCCTTTGTTCACCCTATCTTTCATGTATCCCAGCTGCACCGCTTTGTAGGTGACATGTCCTTGGTTGCTGCTACTCCACCACCCCCCTTGTTGGGCCTGGTTCTGCCTGCTGACCCTATTCCTGCTTCAGTGCTTGATAAGCGTCGGGTTCGTCGTTTATGTAGCATCATTACTGAGGTTCTAATTTCTTGGCATGGCCGGTCACTTGAAGATGCCACATGGATGCCTGAGGATGATGTCATGGCTCGTTACGCAGCTTGGTCGCCTTGAGGACAAGGCAAATAGCGGAAGTGTGGTGGATTGTTGTGCATGTTCATCCGACTCTACTCTTCTCTTTATTTCAGCACACTAGACTATTTTCATTTGTATTCGGTTAGTACTTGCATGTGTATTTGATTATTAAACTGTGTTAGGAGTGCTAGTGGTCCATGGGGTAGCCGGGCCCACTAGTGCCACATTTCCCAAGTTAGGAGGGCTCGACTCCACATAAGAGGGTTGCCCCCTCCCTTGGTCTAGATTATGTAATTTGACTATTCAGATATCTCTCCCGTTTCTTCCTCCCCTTTCCCTGCGTGAATCTCCAAGGTACCGATTGTGCCTGCACTGGGCACATCAACACTCTTAATAAGAGTCTCACAAATTAGGAGGGCTCGACTCCACATAAGAGGATCGCCCCCTCCCTTGGTCTAGATTATGTAATTTGACGATTCAGATATCTCTCCCGTTTCTTCCTTCTTCCTCCCCTTTCCCTACGTAAATCTCCAAGGTACCGATTGTGCGTGCACTGGGCACATCAACACTCTTAATAAGAGTCTCACAAACTAACTCATACAATCATATTCTTACTCATACAACTGACACATACATGTTCAACCTTACTTATACAATCATATGCTTACTCATACAACTTACATATACCTCTACGACCATGCTCATACAATCTTACACTTACTTGTATGACATTACTCGTACAATCTTACACTTATTGTCTTGCTCAGAACGATACGCTTACATTCTTGCTCAAAATCGCTCTTACAATCTTATTTAGTCTCATACTCTTACAGTCTTACTAAGAATCATATACTTATTGTCTTACTCAAAAAATATGCATACAGTCTTGCTCAGAAACATAGTCTTACAATCGTGCTCATACTCATACTCTTACAGTCGTGCTCATACTCATATTCTTACAGTCGTGCTCATATACAGTCATGCTCAAAATCATACGCTTACTCAAGAACATACATACTCACTCATACAGTACACTCATACAATCGTATACTCATACAGTCGTACACATACTATCGACCACTGAAGCTTATTACAACGAATAAGCTCTAGGGTTGAAATGGAAAAGAATGCCACCTGGGCATCACCTTAACCTTTAGTAGTGAGTAGACGCCATGGACTTTTCAGAAGGAAGGCACACCAATGCTAATGGGGCACAGGATCAAACACATAAGAGCAGGTTCATGATGCTACTTACCTAAGGATGCAAACATAAACACCCACACATAAGGGATCATATAATTACCCACACTTTAGGGGTCTTATAGTATCGTACAATTCCAAACTGTTATGGGTCTTATAGTGCCAGTGCCAGTCTTGGGTAGAAATTGTCCATTGCAACTCTTGGGCAGAATCATACAACACGCAGATCAAATTGAAAACATACATTGCTCTCAACAAAGCATCAGACGTCTATGTGCTCAATATAGTACATAGAGAACATCCAGCAAGATAAACACTATGGTAAGACATGAGAAATGCTTAGCCGACTCATTATCGGCTAGCTCAAATATGGAACTTAATCTGGCCTGGCATCGGTGCTGGCTGGCCAGGTCAGCCTGGCACTGGGCTATTGTTCGGGCCGGCAAGGGGGTGAGCGCTGACACTAGAATGTGGGAAGGTCTAAAACCACCCCCCTCGCCGCTGCCTAGCCAGCTTCTCTTCCTCAATTTGTGCATGACGTATGATGTCCCGCATGTTGGAGCACAGGAAGTGGCGCATCTCTTCAAAGATCTCGGGTTTGATACCTCTCTTGAACGTGCCCACTAAGGCATCCGGTTGGCCACCTTCATGAACTCCATATAATAGCCCTAGACAGTGGTGGTTTTGCACAGTTTGTAGAGAATCTCATTGAAGTCTTGGAACTCGTTTGGACTAAATTGGATGCACAACTCGTCAGAGAAGGCAGCCCAAGTGGAGTAGCGCACCTCCTTTTGAAAACTCTAGAACCACATAGAAGCAACCTTGTCAAGGTGGAAGGCCACTATGCGTAGTCGCTCAGCCTCTGAATGCGTCCCTTGGTAGGCGAAGAACTTTTCTGCCATGTACAACCGCTCCACTGGGTTGTCATCCCTATTGCAGTGTGGGAACTTTAGGAGGGCAAAACGAGGTTCAGCCCCTCCACATGGTCTGCCACGGCGTCCTGGGTACTCCTCCCTTTCATCCTCCATTTTCAAAAACAAGTTTTGAGGAGGCGGTATCATTGGGGCATTTTCTTGAACACCTGGTGTGCCTCGCGTATCCCAAGCTTGGCGTCTTCCATCCATGGCTAGGTCAACTGTGCCAAAGTGCATAGGACCTTGGGGAAAGCGCAGATCCTTGTCCGACGGTGCTGGAAGGTCAGAAGTGTGCAATTCGGGGGCTTGGGAAGGATCCCCTTTTCCATGACAGTAGTTGGTGGCCTAGGCAGTAGAGGCGCTGAGCACTCCACATGAAGCTGGGCCACAGCCAGGCTCAGAGCGTCAACCTTGGCCATGTCCACGCTCAACGACTGAATTGCCGCCATGAGTTGTTCCAGAGTCTACTCGCTGGTGGTCTCTGGAACTATCTTCGGGCTGTCTGCAAAGGTAAGAGGTTCTTTCTCACGTAGAATTTTCGGGGCCGTGGTAGCTTGCTTGCCTCTTGCCATGGCCGGGGATCGTAAAAGCT
This sequence comes from Saururus chinensis, assembly GCA_035235625.1. Taxonomy (NCBI): domain Eukaryota; kingdom Viridiplantae; phylum Streptophyta; class Magnoliopsida; order Piperales; family Saururaceae; genus Saururus; species Saururus chinensis. Next base: position 36,351,651 of record CP141144.1, on the reverse strand, counting down.
CCGATAACAATGATGTGCCCGATGCAACACAATTAGTATCTTGGAGTTTCACACAGGAAAGGGGAAGGAAATAGGAAGAAAGGGAAGAAGTGTCTATTCAATTGCATAAACCAAACCAAGGAAGGGAATGACCCTCTCATGGGGAGCCATGCCCTCCTACCTTAGGAAACGTGCCGCTAGTGGGCCCGGCTAGCCCGCGATCCACTAGCATTCCTAAAACAGTTCAATAATCTAATACATACGTCAATGCTAAAGGTCTGTTTGGATTGGTGGAAAGCAGGGGAAAGGAAAGGAAAAGAATCTTCTTAAAATCTCCCAGTTTCCACTGTTTGGTGCAATGGGGAAAGAAAAACTAGAGTGAAAAGTTAGAGAAAATGAATGAAAATTTGGCCCAAAAATTTTCGACCCATCAACCCATGGATTTTGGGAGAAAATTATTATACTAAACACTTATGTCTTACTACTACTACCACTACCACCATTGTCATCCCCGCCGCCACCACCACCATTGATGCCACTGCCACCACCACCATCGCCACCACCGCTACCACCACCACCGCCGCCGCCACCACCACCAATGTCACCGCCACCACCATCTCTACCACTGCTACTACCACCATCACCGCCGCCACCACCACCATTGCCACCATTGCCGCTGCCACCACCACCGCAGCCGCCGCCACCACCATCGCCACTACCACAACCACCACCATCATTGCCGCTACAATAACCACCACCACCATCACCGCTACCTCCACCACTACTACCATCATCACCACTACCACCACCACTGCTACCACTACTGTCACTGTCAATTTTCTCTAGCATCATTTGTGTAACCAAACAATGGAAAGTAATTAGGAATCTCCTAGTTTCTCTTTCACCTGGATTCACTTTCTCTTTCTCTTTTCCTTTCTCCCCGTTTCCACCAATCCAAATAGACCCTAAGCAAATACAAATGGAAATAGCCTAATGCACTAAAATAAAGGTAAATGAAGAGTAGAGATGAACGTGCACAATAGGGCGGATAGGGGAGGAGAGGCAAGGGAGAAGACAAGAGGATTAGAGAGACAACAATTCATTCCATATCTCAATTAGAGCATAGCCCTTAAATTTAAATAGACTAGCTAAATGGGCTCACGAATAAGCACCTAAGGCCCATTGGCATAATTAAAAGAAAACAATAATACCCAAATTAACCGATTTACCTAAATGTCCTTATTAACTAATTACCTAATTACCCTAGCATGTGGCCCCGGTGGCAGCCCCTAGGATGTTCACAACATTCCACCCTACTTCCGCATCACCTCGTCCTCGAGGTGACCTAAAACTCCAAACATTGGGCCCACCATAGCTCCATTGGGAACAGCCGGTTCGAAACCATGGATGAGACACACAAAATGATGGAGATAGTGGGTCACTACGCAAAAGCAGCATGCAAAAGCCAGCACGAACAGGAGGGGAGTGCTGTTAACTGAACCCAAGGGCAAGACATAGCTGTGGGCTGCAAAGACGGAAGATGAAGGAGGCATCAGAGCAAAGGAACAGGCTCAACTTGTTGGGTGCATGACGACGTGGAGTGCCTGCACAGGTCTCCAATAAGCAGGGTCACCATAGGGGCTAGAGGGTGCCCAATGACTACCCACAGAGGGCATCAGACAACATCAAGGTCTGCCCACAAAGAGCATTAGACAGAGGTGGTAAAGGTGTCTCACGAGTGCCCTCTCCATCAATTTTTTTCATTGCAAATGCAAGGCTGAGTGTCATGACCAAGGTCAGCCCCTCAGGAACTGCAACCACAACGATCGCCACTGATATTGCAAAATAATTTAAAATTTTGAGTGCATCCTCTGAAGTCCACTTTAGGAACTCACCATGCATAGCTTCCCCACCAGAAACCTGCCAACGAGAACCAAAAATGTCAATATGGAGAAAGCCAATCCAATCTTTCCAATTATAGTCGCCACACCATTAAGCTTCACTTGTAAAGGGATCTCATCGTCACCTCCCTGGCTTAAGGTCTCCATAAGTCTTCCCCACTTGGTCCTCATTCCAACTGCAGTGACCAGCATTTTCCGACACCCGTCTTTGACTTTAGTCCCTGCTGAAAGAAAATGTCTATTTTTATGCACACTGACAAGCTCGCACTCTTCAAACAAAGAAGATTCATGAGGAATTGACCAAAGTAGACTCCTACTTTGGTCAAATAACCGAAATATGAGTAAATTTCTTCTTTTTACCAAAGTAGACTTGCTCACGTGGGAACTTGTACGCATGTGAAGGAATTTTACTTAACTACCCTCTTCTTCATTATATGACAAGCCGACGGGAAAAATATATTAGATCGGTTGCTCAGCCCAGGAAAAAGTTGTCTTCTTCTTCTTCTTCTCCTCTAGTAAAACTTCATCTCACAATGATTTTTCCTCCTCATGGGTAGGTTCTTCTTCCTCATATTTTCAATTTTCCAGTTTGCTTCATCTTCTATGCTTCTTTTCTCCGGGTCTTCATATCTTAGAGCTGCTTCATCTTCTCTGCTTCTTTTCTCTAGGTTTGCACATCTTCGAGCTGCTTCATCTCCTCCGCTTTTTTCTCCGGGTCTTCAATTTTTTAGGATTTACATTTTCTAGTTTTCTAGTTTTTTAGTTTTCCAGTTTGACAGTATTCAGTTTTCCTATTTTCCCTTTGACGAATAAATTATTCTAGTCGACGTAGGCATATATATATATATATATATATATATATATATATAGGGTTTCTCCATTTTTCTTCCTATGTTGTGAAGCTAATTTAGGCCTTTTTAGGGTTTTTGTTCATATCTTGTTTCCAAAATTATCTCGTTTTCAATTATCCGGTTTTTCAGTGTTATAGTTATTCAGTTTTGTAGTTTTCTAGTTTTTTAGTTCTCCAGTTTTTTAGAAATGTTACATCATAGGATATGAAACAAGAGCCATATGCTATCACAAAAATAACTAATCTAATCACCGACCCTAATTCACAAAAACATCCACCGAGCCCAATGTGAGTACCCCACTATCAACAAGCGAATATAAGATTCAATTCTCATATGGATAAGTTTAGTTAGATAAATCTATGAAACTTCCCCACATTTTGGTTACACGACCAAACTAGGAGTCTCGCAACATGAAGCAACAAAATTTATTTTAGGTTTTAAAATTTGTAACTTGCAAAAGACCAGTTATCCAGTTTTATAGTTAACTAGTAAATTTACTTGTTGGGTTAAAAACCATACATTCCACTCAATTTATTTCCTAATAAGTCCTTTTTTTTTCATACAAAAAACTATGAGCTGTCAACTGAATAACTATAAATAGGATAACTATGAAGTGGAAAAGTGTCAATTGAATCTTGTGAAGCTTAGGTACATAGTAATGTGCTTGTAGATACTACTTGTGCATGACTATAAGGATGCATTGGATAAATGGATTACATTTAAACATGAACATGGCAAGCTACCAGAGTTAGAGCAATGGGCAGCCCAGTTTGCTTCATCTTCTCTGCTTCTTTTATCTGGGTCTTCACATCTTTCAGCTCTAAAGACCTATTGGTTTATTTCCCTTCCACCAAGTAGATTAGTTTAGGTTATTTCAGATGATGAAAAAGGTGTTATCCAATGAAAATGTTATTTTTAGTTGGTTATATTTTGGACATTACATTGTTTTTGCTAGTAAGATTTTCTAGGTAGCTGGAAAACTTGAAACTGGAATATTGGAACACTGGATCATTGAAATACTGAAAAAGTAGAAAACTGGATTACTGATATGATATGAGAATAGTATGGAAAGGGGCACCAAAGGTTTGTTGTGTGTTTGGGACATCCATTGGGATGAAAGTGGTAGAAAATATAATTTTGACAATGCGAAAACAAAACAAATTTAATCACCTTTCAAGTTTTTCATATCAGTTTTTTAAGATTTATGTTTTCTAGTTTTTTAGTTTTCTAGTTTTTCGGTTTTCCAGTTTAATAGTATGTCAGTTTTCCAGTTTGACAGTATGTCAGTTTTCCAATTTTCCCTTTAACACATTGATTATTCTAGTCGATGCAGGCATATGTATAGAGTTCCTCCTATTTTTCTTCTTATGTTGTTAACTATGATTTTTTCGCTCACCATTCCCAAAATTGCTCATTTGTGCCAAAATATGAGATAATTCTTTTAGAAAAAAATAATAAATGTGTGAGTAAATAAGACAATAGTAATTTAACAATAATTCCCCGATTATCGTCGCTTAGGTTCCCTACTACATCTCTAGAATTTGATGTATCACTGCCAAATTTAGATCTATTGTCATCTCACTTCCTAATCAAACTGCATCATGCCCACCCTTCATCAATCTTCAACACATGGCATCCTTGATTTATTAGGCTAGCTTCTCCTGTTTCGGAAGGGCATTGTCATCCTCTAAAAAAAAAGGATTTAACAGCTCTATTAATTATGACTCCAATTAAGTGATATGAAAGGAAAACATATGATCAGTGACTAAGTCATCCTATCATGCACAACATATAAATTCATACCATAAAAGTTTTTTATCAATAACTAGTAAGCTATTAATTTCTTTAGCCAACGCACGTCCTCACCTGTGAAGTCAAAAGCATAGCGGTGTGACAAATACTACATGTATAAGTACCACAAACCCCACAGTCATCACAATTAAAATATGGCATTCCCATACATGCAATACAACCGAAATCCAATGATTATTGTTAACATGGAGTGGGAAGTGATGATCTCAAAATTTTGAAAATGGTGTTTCATTCACACTCAACAAGCTCTTCAATGATTCTAAAACTGTTAGATTGTCATGTTCATGTTTAAATGTAATCCATTTATCCAATGCATCCTTACAGTCATGCACAAGTAGTATCTACAAGCATATTACTTTGGACCTAAGCTTCACAAGATTCAATTGACACTTATCCACTTCATAGTTATCCTATTGATAGTTATTCAGTTGACAGTTCATAGTTTTTTGTATGAAAAAAAAAAGAGTTATCAGGAAATAAATTGAGTGGAATGTATGGTTTTTAACCCAACAAGTAAATTTACTAGTTAACTATAAAACAGGATAACTGGTTTTGCAAGTTACAAATTTTAAAACCTAAAATAAATTTTGCTGCTTCATGTTGCGAGACTCCTAGTTTGGTCGTATAACCAAAATATGGGGAAGTTTCATAGATTTATATAAATAAACTTATCCATGTGAGAATTGAATCTTATATTCGCTTGTTGATAGTGGGGTACTCACATTGGGCTTGGTGGATGTTTTTGTGAATTAGGGTCGGTGATTAGATTAGTTATTTTTTGTGATAGCATATGGCTCTTGTTTCATATCCGATGATGTAACATTTCTAAAAAACTGGAGAACTAAAAACTAGAAAACTAGAAAACTGAATAACTATAACATTGAAAAACGAGATAATCGAAAACGATATAATTTTGGAAACAATATATGAACAAAAACCCTAAAAAGGCCTAAATTAGCTTCACAACATAGGAAGAAAAATGGGAGGAACCCACTATATATATGCCTGCATCAACTAGAATAATTTATTCGTTAAAGGGAAAACAGGAAAACTGAATACTGTCAAACTGGAAAACTAAAAAACTAGAAAACTAGAAAACATAAATCCTGAAAAATTGAAGGCCCGGAGAAAAAAGCGGAGGAGATGAAGCAGCTCGAAGATGTGCAGACCCAGAGAAAAAAAATAGAGAAGATGAAGTAGCTCGAAGATGTGAAGACTCGGAGAAAAGAAACATAGAAGATGACGCAAACTGGAAAAATGAAAATATGAGGAAGAAGAACCTACCCAGGAGGAGGAAAAATCACTGTGAGATGAAGTCTTCCAGGAGAAGAAGAAGAAGACATCTTTTTCCTGGGCTGAGCAATCAATCTGGCATATTTTTCCTGTCGGCTTGTCAAATCACTGTGAGATGAAGTCTTCCATGAAAAGAAGAAGAAGAAGACATCTTTTTCTTGGGCTGAGCAATCAATTTGGCATATTTTTCCCGTCGGCTTGTCATATAATGAAGAAGAGGGTCGTTAAGTAAAATTCATTCACATGCTTACAAGTTCCCACGTGAGCGAGTCTACTTTAGTAAAAAGTAAAAACTTGCTCACATTTCGGTTATTTGACCAAAGTACAAGTCTACTTTGATCAATTCCTCATAATTAGCAAGCTGTAGCCTGCTATAAATAGGCCGTCAGTAGGAACTTGGTCTCGTATGGAGTGATGGGCAATGTCACCCATCACCAAGTCATATATTGATACTCTCTGCCTCTATCCTTCTCTGGTCACTTGTACATCAATTTTCTTCTTCTCCTTATCCAAATCCCTAGACTAAAGTGACTGTCTGTAGTCACTAATAGCAATCACTACAACTACTAAGAATATACTCCGTAGAATACCCAACCCATCATAAACTACTTTGGGCCATCCTTGAGTGGCAATTCCAACACAAATGGATATCACCGCACAGAAAATGAGAATTATCAATGTTAAGTCCTGAAATGCTTCACTAATAAAAGTCTAGAAACTTTAAATAGACTAGCTAAGTGGGCTCACAAACAAGCATCAAAGGCCCAGTAGCATAATTAAAAGAAAGTAATAATACCCTAATTAACCTATTTACCTAAATGCTCTAATTACATAATTACCTAAATACCCTAGCACGTGGCCCCAATGGCAGCCCCTAGGATGTTCACAACAGACAGGGAGGAGCAGGGGTTTTCGACAACTTTGGTTGGCTCCATCGTGGCCCAAGTGGCCAATCGGAGATGGGTCTGATGGAGGGCAAAAGCTCCCGGTGGGGACAACCCTCTAGTGCGCCAACATAGTGAGAAACACACAAATCAAGGAGAGGGTAGAACCTTAGCAAAGGAGAGATGGAGGGGATGGAGGCTAAACCGGTCTAGGTGGCACCATCCCCGAAACAGGATGGAGCTCATGATGGCCAAGTCGTCCTTACCAGCCAACAATGGCAGCAACAACTCACCGAAGAATCAAAACATAGTAAGGGATAAAAAGAATTGGGCAGAGTAGAGGACAGAAGAGGAGATGGAACCGGGCTGGGTGGGGTGGTCCATAGCCTTCGCCGGACCAAGGCGGGACTAGAGGGAGGTCAGGCCGGCTGTGGCTCACCTCCTGCGGCCACCAATTCGTCAAAAACAGAGCTCAGGCAAAAAACAAGGCAAAGGGTGGGAAAGAGGATGGGGCAGCGGAGGAGACCCCACTAAGGCCGGGAGGGGGGTCCCCTGCTATCGCTGGGCCGGGGTGGAGCTCATGGCGGCTGGTGGGCCCTTGCCGATAGCTGAAACTCAAAACATAGATTGACAGGGAGCTAACTAAGTTAAAAATCCGGCGGAGGTTAGAGTGGCCATGGGGGCCGGGACGGTGGCCCCCTGCCATCGCATTGTCGGGGCGGAGCTCGTGGTGGCGGCCTTGTGGCCCACCAGCAGCTGGCAGTGGCTGGGCAAAGGAAACTGGGGGGGGGGGGGAATGCACTGTCCAGAAATTTGTGGATGGGGCTCGGCCGACCCCGAGCCCAATCCTTTCCCTCTATTTTTTTCTTTTTTTCCTCTTACTCTCTTTTATCAAGTCTCTCATTGCGCATCAAGGCCCATGGCCTATGACTAAACCCCACACTTGAATCTATGGTATAAATATAGAGGCCAAATACGTCAAAGCGTCATATTTTCCCGCAAAAAATAGTCACAAAAAATCATAGAAAATTCAGAGACATTACACTATATTAGACTTGGCTGGTTAAGGAAGCCAATGACATGTTGCTAGTGTAGACATCATGGGCAGCTGGAGTCATCCAAAATACATCAGGCTGAAGTAGAGTTATTTGGCCGACACAGAACTTGATATTTGGTTGCTCGGAGTGGCAAAGGAAACGAGCTGTTGGTGCAGCTTGAAGACACATGGGGGAGTGTTCACCCCACAAATGTGGCTAGGCGAATCAGCTAAGGGATGAACTGTTGGTGTAGTGCATGGGTGTTTAGGTGGCTTGCATCATCAACTTCATAAGGAGGGCAGCAAGAGAGGAAACACTGGCAAGGACAAGGCTAGCAAGTAGTCAGGTAGGCAGAAAATAGGTGCTGGCTGCTTCATATGCAATGGGCCTGACCGTGTGAGGCATTGCCCAAAGATGGAGGAGCTGAATGCGTTGGTTGCTGATGAGGACAAGGCTGAGTCCAACAATGACGACTGAGACTGGTTAAATCCTATGCGGCGTGCATTGGGAGCATTCAATTGTTGTGTTGTTAGCGATGCTTTTCTAAGCGTCACTAATAGTATAACAAGAACAACACAATTTTATAGATGTTGCCAATAGTAGCTCTAGTCAAGTTATTTTTCTTTTTTATTTAAAACATATAACTTTTAGTGACACTTTTTGAAAGCGTCGCTAATAATACGGCCATTGGCAACTTTAGTGTCAAGCCACTCTAATAGATTAAATTCTTTTTAAAATACTAAGCTTATTGGCAACACTTTGTTAAAAGCGTCACGAATAATACAAATATTAGTGATTGTTTTATTAACGTTGCTAATATCTTTATTAAATAATTTTGTTTAATAAATAAATTTAAAATAATTAAATTTTAAAAAATTTAAAAATAAACTTCTTGAATATAATATATTTTATTTAATATTTATTATTTGTATATATAATAAATAAATATTAAAAAAATTAAAAAATAACTTCTAAAATATAATATATTTTATTTAATATTTAATCTTTTGTATATTATAAATAAATAATAAAATAATAAATAAAATTTTCCTACTTTATCCCCACTCCTCAGAGTTTGGGCACATAAAAGGGCTCACGTTTATGCGAGTGTGTGAGAGATAGAAAGAGAGAGTGAAGAGAGAGAGAGAGATGAAGAGCTAGAGAGAGAAGAGAGAGAAAGAGACGAGATTGATGAGAAAGAGAGGGGGAAGAATATTATTTTTTTGGGATTTTTTATTATATTAATCTATTTTAAACAATTAAAATAAAAACTAAAAAAGCTAGTAAAGTAGTGTTGTCAATATATTCTATTTAATTTTTTTTATAATTTTAAAATATAAATTAGAATAAAAAGAGAGAGAGAGATCAAGAGAGAGAAGAGAGATGCATAGAGAGGGAGAGGAGAAGAGAGAGGAGAGAAAGGGTAGAGAGAATGTGTAAAGAGCGCAAGGAGAGAGAGTAAGGAGAGAGAAGAGAGAGAGGGAAGAGAGAGAGGGAAGAGAGAGAAGAATTTAAATTTGATTTTTAAATTTTTATTAAATATTATACTTTAAAAATAAAAAAAATAAAATGTATTATCAAGGCATGGTAATTTGTGTTGTTAATACCCTAACTATTAGTGATGTATATATGTATGCATCACTAATACATAAGGTATTAGTGACCCTTATTTCTAAACATCCCTAATACATTTTCTTTTGATAATTTAAAAATATATTATTAATAAAAATATTTAACAAAAAATAAAATTAAATTCCCCTACTCTCTCCCCTCTCATCATCGGAGTTGGGGCTCATGTTGACACACATGAGAGAGAGAGAGTGTGTGTGTAGAGATAGAGGAGAGAGAGGAGAAAGGAGAGAGGAGATATAAGAAAGAGAGGGTAGAGAGAGAGTAGAATTTAAATTTGATTTTTAATTTTTTATTAAGTATTATGTTTTTAAAATAATAAAAAAGAAATAAATAAAAATGTATTAGCGATGCATAGTAATTTGTGTCACTAATACCTTATCTATTTGCGAAGTATATGAGTATGCATCGCTAATGCATAGAATATGAGCGTTGCTTATTTCTATGCATCACTAATACATTTTTCTTTAGTCATAAGTATCACCACTAATAACACTATTAGTGACGCACAGCATTGAGCGTCACTAGTAGATATATTTTATTAACAAAAAATTTAATCTATTAGTGACACTTTGCGAAGACAGTTGCTAAAAAATTTACATTTAATAAAAAATTATAAATTTTGGACTATTATGGATGCTTAATTCAATGCGTCCCTAATAGTAATATTATTCTAATAGTTGAATAATTAGGGACGCTTTTAGAAGACCGTCACTAATAGTTTTACATTCAATAATAAAATTAAAAATTACAAACTATTAGGGACGATAATATTATTAGGGACGCTTATGTCTAAACGTCCCTAATAGTAGAATTATTAGCGACGCTTTTGGAAGAGCGTCACTAATAGTTTTACATTTAATAAAAAAATTAAAACTTTCATACTATTAGAGACACTTAATTCAAAGCGACTTTGACACCATCTTCTCCAACTTTGACGTTGTCTTCCCGCAAAACTCCTATTTATCCTTATGGAAATAGGAATCAGGTTCCCACACCACTTTCTCATGTGTCCAGTTGTCACTATCTTTCTACGTACAAAATAAATTTACATTTCCCTAATTCAAGTGTGTTATGTAATATTTTTTACATACTAGTTTAGTGTAGGGCTGCGCTCAAAACTAGAACTGACCCAATCCAAATGGAACTAACCCAAGAGACTAGTGTCAGGTTGGTTTGATCTCAGGTTAGGTCTAAGAAAAAAATACTCAGGTAATTCTCGGGTCGGGTATAGCATGTGAAAAACTGAAGCATTGACCCAACCCAACCTCAATTCTTAATTAATGTACAAAACCTTATCTAACTCAGGTTTGTATGCATTTTCAATTTTCATAGATAGAACAGACCTAATATATTGTCGATTTGATTTAAATTATTATAATCGACAAGACCCAAGATAGAATATTGGTTCCTATTCTAGTTCATGGGTTTTTCTGTTCTTAACTCAGGTTTAGTCATGTCCAAGAAACTTGGTTGTTATCTCGGCTCAAGTCATGTAAAAAGAACGTGGTTCCTATCTCAGCTCAAATTGGGTCCTATAGAAACCAGATCAACTAGACCTGAGATGTAGTCATAGTTTAATTTATGTGTTATGTATAAGTACATAATTAGAGTTTCTCATGTGGTACTCTCAGGTCAAGTTAATTTTTTTGAGGGCCCATTTTCAAGGGCTACCATCAAATGGGGGTATGGAAGAGGGTGTCCCCAAGTTCTTTCAAATTCTTTTTTAGTGAATAAAATAGTGGAAATACTTTTTTTATCAAAACAATCATCAAAATATCTCAAGGTGTGAGCCACTCCGTTTTGAAATTTACAAATACCAAATTCGAGTATAATAATAATCAAGGTCAAATTACATCATAAACTGAACAAGGTTGTGCTTGACTACATGTCTAAATATCTTCATATGAACAAATATAAATAAATTTGCACTCACATACATGCCTAATGTTATATACCTTTCACTAAGATAAAAATTATACATAAGTGGCCTAGCAACATCATCCTTCCTGCAAAACCATGTAGGGTACCTACATCACATAGATGCTAAGTAAATGAGTGCACCCAATGGGATGGCTAAATTGTAACCATATACAATGATAATATAACAAATATTTCAAACATCATAAACAAAATTCAAGAACACATACTACCAAAAATAAAAAAATTACTATAACAACATGGGAACTCTCAGGAGCTCAACCATGCCTAATTCAGTTGTATACCATACATGTCCGTAGACTTGGTAGCTACATATAAGAGTTACACCATGCCCTGCTAGAATATGATTTACCACACTACTTAGCTTCAAACTTCAACTAAAGCTATCACCCAACTCTAATGACACCATGAAGTAAAATCTCATAAGGGCTCATGGATTCAAGTGGTTGAGATTCTTGACTTATATAATCATCAAGACCTCCATTGTTGTGCTACACTAGAGCATTAATCTTTTTATAATATGATTTGTTTGAACAAACTCCCAAGGAAGGGAGGCAGCTCTAAGAACGAACTCCCACTTTTGGAGAGTTAGAGGCCCATGGTCCTTTTTTGTACTATGACGCTCCTCTATGTAGCCAAAATGACTTTCTTTTGGTGCCTTCTTGATTCTATTATCCTTTGTCCTTGAGTTTCAAATGTACTGATCATGGGTGTCTATCAATTCAAGGATGCAACACACATAAGTTTTACTTATCCAAATATCTTACATGCACTTACTATCATGTTTTCACACATCCATCATACATAAAAATCATGCTATTATATATCTCGCAAATAGCATATACTATTGTAGAAACCATGCTTGAAAATCAGGAGTCGATGTACTATTAGTAGCCCCATTGATGTGTTGATCGAGGTTTAGAAGATCATCCACATCCCATCAACATGTCGAACCCTTCCTGATAGTAGATAAGCTGTGTAAGCCCACCTTACCGTTGTCATCATTGATGTGTCTGTCACTGTAACACCTTGTGTTCCAATTATATCTAACCAAGAAGGGTTAGGGGTGATTATATAATTTTAGTTAAATTTTAAGGGGTTTCAAAGGATTGAATCCTAGTATATGAGTATAACTCAAAGTAACGAGCTTAGTGATTCAAAGAATACGCTAAATGGAGGTCAGGAACGAAAGTTACAACCTCAGGAAGCATGCCATTTGGGAGGGATACACAAATCAAGTGCAGAATAACCTATCTATGTGTAGTCTAGTTTCAAAGGTTTCGTCGATACGAGTCCAACGGTACCAAGAACCCACGATTCCGACTTTAGGGTAGGAAGTTATCGCATTTTAAAATTAGAAAGGTATTTGATTTAAAATAAAAATAAAAAATGACATAAGCACAAAATAGTTGGCATCATCGATGACGCTGGCGGCATGGGCCGCGCTGAGCCGAGCCGCCTTGCAAGCCGCAGCTTGTGAGCGAGTGCAGTGGCTTGTGAGTTAGTGGTTTTCTCCAATTCACGCATGACACATGTCGCGCACATGTGTGCGCAACATGCGATCAGCTCGTGGGTTTCAGTTTTAAATTCTCATTTCTGATCATTCTTCCAGTTGAGTTTCTAGAGTTGTTTTGAGTCCGTTTTCTTCTGTTCAAAAGACGTTTTTAGCTAATTCGAGGGTTTTCTACACAATGGAAGCGTCCATTCCTCAAATATTGACACTATAAGGGGGAAACTTTGCAAGGCATGAGAAGACTTTGCCCATCTCCCTTGAACCCTGAAGAGAGATAAATGGCTCGAAGTAAGAGGAGGCTATGTTGTCCTTCATTGGGCCACATTGAGGGAAGTAGCCCCGAGTAGGAGAGACTCCACTTCCACTGAATGGCCATGTAGTGTGGGGTACATCCTTGGGTTAAGGGGAAATTCTGTTCGCAACCTACGTGCATGGAAAGAGAAATGAGTCTCCAAGTAAAGGGGAAGATCTGTCTATTGTCTCGATGCATTGAAAGAAAATGGTCTCTCAGTAGGGGAGGTTCTATCTGCTGCCTGCAGGCATGAGAAGTGTGCATTGTCCCTAGTGAAGGGGAGGTTATGTCCATCGCCTTTAGGCCAGTACGAGGGAAATGTCCTTGGTTAAAGGGAGTGTCTGTCCACCGCCTTCAGACATAATGAGAAAGATGTTTCAGAGCTAGAGGAGGTTTTGTCGCCATCTCTGGACCTGAATGGGAGGACGCTATGAGGAAACGAGTAATTCCGAATATCGCTACTTTCGGAACTACAGGGGAGTAAGTGTTTCTAGCCTTTGAATTTAATATGATTTTATATACATGCACATCTTACTTATTTCAAATTAAATTAGTTTTCATATATTTTTTGCTTTTCAACTGGTTATTATTATAAATTTCCTTTCCGAATCTTTGCCTATTACGAATATTGATTTGGATTTGAATCAAATTGGAAATTTAATGCGAATCCCAAATTTGAACTTTTTGTTAAGTATGAATATGAACTCTGATTTTATGAATTCTAATTTTTAATCAAATTAGATTTGAAAATTCTATTCAAAATAAGTTGTATCGAATTTAATCTGAAATTTTGTTTTGCATGTGTTACACTAAATTTCAAGCAGACTCCAATTTTTGCAAATTCTAATTTGTAATTGAGTAATGATGCATATTTTGGTCTTGTATGTGTAGTATTGGACCTGGTTTGAAGTTTGGTTTTACAAATTCTAATTTTGAGTTTGAATTAGTTGAAAAATATCTACTATGCATTTGTTACATGATTTTTGCTTCAAATGATTTTAGCAACTCAAATTTTAAATAGTATGTCAAAATTATTTTAAACAATGATTGAATTACCAAGTAACCACCAAACGCCCATGGTACAGGACACAAAGTGCTACTGGAAGACTATGATTAATTCTACAAGGGAATAAAATAAAATTTGATTTTTAATTGTTTGATTTAAAAAGTGTATTTAATTAAGAAATAAATCAATTTTGAAAGACGGTGGAACCACCTAAGAGCAACCACTACACACTACGGTATGGGACATGAGGTGTTAGTGGATAACTCTAGGGTTTGTTCTTCCAGTATGTTGAAAATAAAATTACATTTCAAATTGTTTGTTTAAAAAAAATTCATTTGCTTATAAATTGAATATATTTAGAAAAACAAAAGAGTTGCCAAGGAACAACAATTACACACCACAATATGGGACGTGAGGTGAGGGTGGATAGCTCTATGGCAAATTCTGTTGATATCTTGACACAAAATTTACTTGTGAAATGGTTGTATGTTGAAAAATTATTTTTTAAAAAAATAGTCGAACTACTTAGGAGAAACCCCTAAACGTTTGTGGTATGGGACACATTGTATTAGTGGGCCACTCTCGGGCTAGTTATACTAGTGTATTGAAATTAAATTCAGTTGTTTTCAAAGACAGTGGCATTCTATAGAAGAAACCGTAAAATGCCCATTGTATGGGACGCGAGATATTAGTGGACTCCTCTAAGGTTGAGTATGGTAGTGGATTTAACATAGAAATTGAGTTCATATCCTCTATGCCTTGGAAAAATGATTTGAAGTTGTAAATTTGTCCTGATATCCAGTAGAATTACTGCAGAGAAGCCATCAAATGCCTGTGGTATGGGAAATGGGGGTTAGTGGACAGCTCTAAGGTTGAATCTGCTAGTGTATTGTGATGAATTTCAATTTGAAGTCTAGTTTGCTTTGAAGTGTTACTCTAAGAGTGATGTGACTATGGAATGTTCGCTCTTACATAAATGTGACATGTCTATTTTCTATCAGATGTTTTAATTTTCTATTGCCTATGTGAAAAAGAGTACGATTGAATTCTAATATGTTTCCTGTCAAATGATTTAGACTTTGTAAAAGTCTATTTTCTATAGGATGTTTTAATTTTTGAATGATTTCATGAAAAGCTTATTAATATCAGTTTCTGATAAAGAAAGTTTGTTTGAAATTTTGATTTGAAGAGTAGTTATTTGGTATAAAGTTCAAAAACTATCGGAGTATGACTCCTTCATACCCTTTAAGAAAATAATCAGTATGGCATGCGCATGGGTGAGGAGCATCATGAGAATACTCCTCATGTACTGTGCCTCTTGCTACCCCATGAATTTAGGAAGAACGTCATTCGGTATGAAGACTCTCATTTTCTGGTCACTCAGTCGAACCATCAAATTGTGCATATGTTTTTGCATCAAATTGTTTCTAAAATGGTTCTATTCTTAACAAATGATTTCCTAACAAAAAGATTATCATCGTTTTCATATATCTTTTGCTTCACAATGTAGGGGTTTTTAAAATCCCAAGTTATGCTTATTAGCCATGTTTTTGAAAAAAAGTCAAATTCGTAACCAATTCAAATGCATTGCATTATGTTTTGAATATGTGCACATTCTGGGTAGTGCCAGGGTAAAACCAGGGGTTATCAGTGTACTCTATCTGGATACCTATTGAGAAAAATAATCGGTTTTGGCGTGCACATGGGTATTGAGCATCATGGGAAAGCTCCTCACTTGCTGAACCTCTCAATACCTCATGATTAGCGAGGAGGAACGTCGTTTGGTATCACGACTCTGACCTGTCTATTCTATTCTGATTCTAAAACTTTATCATATTTTAAAAATAATAACCAGATTTTGTTATCTGAACTTAAGGTATCATATTTTGATTATATTGGATGATTTAATTCCAAAAGCTTTTAGATTAATCTTGTTTCTCTGTATTGATTCACTTCACATTGATCTGATCTACTCTGTTTTGATTCTAAACAATGATAATCAGATTCTATATGATACGATTTATCTGAGTTTAAATCAGATTTTGTTTAAAGTGTTCCATCCATTCATAATTTATCGGATAATGGTTATTCATGAGTTATTGGATAATTGAATTTTTGAAAATTTTTGGACTTGTGTTGACTCCAATTAATTACTTAACCGATCTTAAGGTAAGAATAAATTTTGTTTATAATATTTTATTGAATTATAAACTATCAGATTATGTTTATAAAGGTTCTATCCAATCTTAAAATATCAGATCCTGCTGATGAATGTGAAATCCAAAATTTTTATCAGATTCTATTTACGAGTGTTTATTCCAATTTTGAGTAGTTTAGATTATCAGATTATGTATTTTATCCGAATAGTTATAAGATAATGTTATCCGATTAATACTCATTCAATTACTCTTTTGAATGTTGTGTCTGATTGTAAATCATCTGGATTCATGATTGCTATCTGACTAAAGGTCGGATTTTATTCTAATGTCTATTGTGGTTTCAAAAAGTATACTTGGGGAGAATTGCGAGGACGCAATTCATTTGGGGAAAGGATTGTAAAACCTCGTGTTCTGATTATGTTTAACAAATAAGGGTTAGGGGTAATTATATAATTTTAGTTAAATTTTAAGGGGTATCAAATGATGGAATCCAAGTATATGAGCAGAGATCGAAGTAACGAGCATAATGATTCAAATAACACATGAAATGGAGGCTGGGAATGAAAGTTACGGCATCGGGAAGCATTCTAGAAGGGCAAGACCCACGTATAAAGTATGGAATAACCTATCCATGTCTAGTTTCAAATGGCTCATCGATACAAGTCTATCGGTACAAAGAATAGGCGATTTTGACTTTGGGATAGGAAGTTATTGCATTTTGAAGTTAGAAAAATATTTGATTTACAATAAGAACAAAAAATGAGATAAGGACAAAATAGCTGGCATCATCAATGATGCAAGCGGCTTCAGCCATGCTGCACCTAATCACTGCATAAGCTGCAGCTTTTGAGCCACGTGGCATGGCAGGACATGGGGTCGCGTTCGTGCGCGGCATGGATACGCATGGTTGCGTCGCCTTCGGGCTACTATGAGGTAAATGTTTCCGGTTAAAGGGAGTGTATGCCCGCCGCCTTCAGACGAATTGAGAAAGATATTCAGGAGCTAGAGGAGGTTCTTCCGCCATATCTAGACCTGAATGGTAGGATGTGGGCCGAACTTGGTCCAAGGGCTAGTCAAAACACATGGGGGAGACAAAATTGTTTTGTAGAAGACTTCAACCCCTTAATCGGGTATTTATCACAAACACAGAGTTGCGTACCTTTAGTCCATTGAGCAAGAGTAATAATGTAAAAGAAAGGAGGATATCAACTCTAAAATAAATCCTCACTCACAACCCACATTCATAAATCCTGAGCCGACACATGGCTCGAATTAGAAAATATGAGACAATCTAAGGTAGATGATACACACAAGTCAGAAACATAGTAACTCATACAAGGTGTTCTATGAACTTAATAGCATAAATCAGAAGACATAATAAAGTACTAAGGCATCCACGACTACTCCCACGCATATCCCGCTCATCCCTCATATAGGGAATCTTGATAAACTTCATGTCATGCCATGCTGCCCCCAAACAAAACATAGAAAGAGGGGTAAGTAAATGTCAGGAGAAATTTTTTTTCTTAAATACAAAACAAATCATTCAATTAAATCAAGGTCATGATAACTGGGGTTTACAAATACGGATATCAAATCATCCAAAATAGAATAGAATAGCTCATCCATCTAAGTACAAGTCCGTCACCGTCTAAAAATAAATAACAAGTTGACTTTCACACTAAAGATATACCTACGTTCTGGAGTTGCAAAAACGAAGAACTTCATCTTGTGCTTGCCTCCTAGTCTCATTTGTTGTCGCATGGAGAATCTGCAGCCAACCAAACAGAACAACCACAATAACAACAATGGAACCTCTCCACCTTCAAAAGAAGAGCTTCCAAAGGACAAAAGGTTTTAATATTATTTTTCGGATCAGGATGTTAGTTGCCTACATACTCATCAGACAACATCTCCAATGTTTCCAACAAGATCGGATCCTACACTATATTAAGAAGCATAACATCAACTATGCAATGCTTAAGTATTTTAAAGCAACCTCTATTTTATGTAAGTCCTTTAATCATTCTACTTGTCTAATTAACAAGCAATATCAAACAATGTTATTAATTATCTCATAACCCTTATTCACTAATTAACACTGACAAATCTGTATTCACTTAGAGACAACTCGCTCGTCGAGAAATTTCCAGATATAGGACTGCAACATGTTAAACATCAATATACAGTGACACATGTAAAGTAATATACAGAGCATTCAATATAACATAGCTCAAAAACATGGGTTGATCTTTAACTAATAATGACCAACACAATGCACAAAAGAATGGACACTGTTCAAGGAACAATGCACTAATCATTACCTGAAAATACTGACTCCCACTCAAAGGAGTAATTGTATGCTAACAGAAATCCTATCATCTACAGAGATCCACTTGGAATAGCCATGGGCCTAGAGATGTAGGTAATAGCGAGCCATGGACACACTGGCCGGAGGTAAATGAGCCTTCCATGATGCTCAAAAACTTGGTTTGCGCATTTGTAGGGATCTATCATCCCAAAGGAGCAGAGACCATAAAGGTCTGAAAGATAACCGCCATGGCTATTACCGTGAGCTTAAACTTTAACTCAACATGTGATACAATGCATCCACATAAGGCAAAGGGATTGAAGACTATTCACAGCATATCATGCATGCAACAAACTTACACAATCAACAAGTTAACATGCTGATTTTTTATTAAGACATGTAAGCCTATCAACAAGACTACAAATTAGAATTGATGCTCAAGTAAGCTGATCGAGTCCACACAACCATGAATTTGATTGAGGTTGAAACAAACTAATCAAAATAGCAAACTAACATAATGAATCAGGCTGAAGTAACTAGAAACATTTAGCATGATAACAAATCAAATCAAGGCTGAATGACTAATAATAATCAACACAAACAATCTGCACCACACAGGTCCAAGCAGATCATAATAACAATAACCAAATTCATTAATAATATTAGATTGTTCAAGCTCTCGTGCCCTAACCCTCCTTGTGTTTACTTATTAAATCTATATGAAAACTGGTCATAATGCACCTAAGGCATTAAAGTAATTATCCAACATTGGATATGGCTCAATCTAATCTCGGGTAACTCTGTAACTTTTCAATAGGTTTCAGTATCACATGGCCCGTCAATTCAATTACGTGAATACTGGTCGGTCTACCCATAAGGGTATTTCTATCTTTTTATTCAGGGCCTTCCTAAACCTAGTTGGGTCCAAAATTAATCCGAGGGTTATACCCTGATGTTATGAAGCTGAGACAATTTTTTGGCCAATTAACGGGGTCGTAAACCCCTTGAACCGACCTTGGTTCAATTAACCATCCCACCATAGCCCTAGGGGTAAAACAGTTGAATATCTACTTATTTGGATTTTTACCTATTTATGGCTTGGTCCAAATTTAAGATACACATTAAACTACAATTAAAATTTTTCTCAAATTTTAAATCCACTCATAGGCCCCTGAACTAGAGCCATTAAATCTGATCATTAATCATTATGCTACATGTCAACTTACAAGGGTAAATTAGCCATTTCAAGGCCTTCGGGATTTTTCACTAGTCTGAAACTTAGTCAAAATGATCCCACACCTCTCAAGGTACCTGAATAATTTTCTAGGATTTTTTTTTCACATCAAAACCTCATTGTATTGGATCCGGTTCAGTAGGTATTATTATTATTATTATTCTTAATTGGACCGGGTCTAAATAATTTGGTCTGGACCGTCATCTTCTACCCACTTCCCGTGCAAAACAAATGATATGATGCTCTGTTTGTGGGTAAAATAAGAAGTGATTCATATTATAATCAATCAGGTTATCATCAACTAATTCAAATTAGTATCAAGATAACTATTGCAACAAAGAAGTCCAAGTTAACTGCATATTCATGAAAGTAAGATATCCACATTGAATATAATCATCAATGCAGAGAGTTTGTCTACCTCACAACTCTTCAAAACCTGGGGTGATCTACATCACAATTCCAATAGATACTTTTCAATGTTATAACAGTAATTTACAAACTAGATTATGCCAAAGTAAGCCCTTGATTTCTCTCATAATATTGAAGTAGTTTCAGCCCACCAATGGCAATTGAAGATAGAGCCAAAAGAAAACGAACCTCCAATACAAATTCACAATCAGACCCAGAATTTAGCATGAAAGAGCATGAAACAAATTATAGCATTACATGGTCATGACTAAATAGAGATTATATGTCAAATAATGCCAACCTAACTAATCAACAAGAATAGAGACATAAGCACTTTGCCCTAATAATTCAATTAGAATGAAATAGTAGACAAAAATTAGAATCACAGTAAAACCTGATTTTGGCAACGTCAAAAATCACATATAGCCATAATCCTAATCATTTGAAGCATGGACTACCAATTCCCTAGAGTGCAGCACCTCCGTGCCTTCTCTTCTCTCTCGAGTCAGACCCGTTGGCTACCATGCTCAACGGGTTCCGTCCTCTTTTCTTTTCATGTGTTCTCCTCTCGTCTGCTCATTTCTGACTAGTCTTCTTTGATTTTGCCTCTCTCCCTTTTATAACATCTAATTCCCAATTAAAAGTTTAGGGAATCCGAAAAGTTTAGTCTCATTGAAATCCTTCACCCTGTGAACTTTTTAATTACACTAATTTCTAATTAAATTAGGTCAACTAACCAAATTAAAATTCGTAATTAATAATTAAGCTCTTATTATAAGTGGGTCCCACAAGTGCACATTAGCTCACAGTTCAAAATTCGGTATAAATTAAAAATCAATATTTGAAAAATCATATCTCCCTTACCTAAACTCCTAATCACGCATTCTTGGTGGTGCTTCGAAGCTCTGTCTTGAGCCATCACTTCTAACTTATAATCAAGTTATTCTCGTAAGAAAGTCAAGGGTCCAACACCTTAATCCCCATGTAGCCGACTTCGGAAATTTAGAAAAATCTTGGACGTTATAGTAAAACTGAGTAAGGTTTGAAATACGGTAACATTAATCAAAAAACAACTACGGCACATTAACATGGTAATTCAAATCCATATTTCACTTAATATTCCGATTTCTGACTAATTTTCTTACCATACCCGTATTTACACGTAAGGAATTATCTTGCATATAAGTATCTCATACATACTAATCATGACATGAATAGTCACAATATGGCATAAAATCCATCCTATATAATAAGTGATTCTTACACAATCACATTGTGCATAAACATCATATATAACCTGCATAATATTGTCTCAAACACACGTAATCACATAATGCAGATTCATATCATTCATCCATAAATCATTCACCTTGCACGATATGTGTCTTAATCACACTATACAAAATTATGCATCATAAATTATATCCACATGTGTCACATAATCTCAACTATCCCTACACAACCGGTGTAACCTGGGCATAATATTATCTCGTACACATGTACTATCAACAAATGGTGAATGTCCTCATCGTGGAAAGAAATACAATCATATCACCCACCTTGGATGTGGTCTGATTTCCTAACTGGAAACCTAGGTCATTGCCCAATCTAGACACAGTCCGAATTCCTTGTAGAAACCTGGGGTGTTTGGGGTAGTTAGCCACTCTGCTTGCCCTAGATAATCTATAAAGAAGGTCCAAATTCTCTTATGGAAGCCTAGAGCAATCTACTCGCCTTGGATAGTCTTGGCTGGGAACATCCAAATTCCTTACGAAAACCTAGAGCAATGTGTTTGCCTTGGACATCTCTGTAGTAGAAGAGTCTGAATCCTACACGGGGAACCTAGAACACGTGGTAGCCAGTGTAGTAAGGTTGCTAATGAGTCGAGCCAGCTCATCAAGTTGAACAGGCTCGGCTCGGTTCGACTCAAGTTTGGCTTGGCTCTAAAGAAGCTCGACTCGAGCTCAGTTCGAACTCGAAAGTAAGCTAGCTGATCTCGAACATGGGCCAGCTCGAATCGACTCGACTCGAAACCTGATCGGTTTGACTCGAGATTGATTCGAAGCTCGGCTCGAACTTGACTCGATTTGCTATATTTCACTTTTTTTATATTAATATATTATACCTATATTATATAAATTTTTAACTTTCACCTTTCATATACCTATAATATTCCATGTTATTTTATACTAATATATATACATTAAAATAAATATAAATCCTAATACTAATAAAATTGAGAATGTAGGTATAAAAAATTATTTTATTCTTATTATACCCTTATTCATCTATATAATATATATTATTAAATTTTTAAATACCACCTTTAATCATTCTAATCTTAATAAATATAAATATGTAATTTTACTTGCATGTTCTTAATTTAACTAATTATATTGGTCTTTTTTGCTTATGTTTGTACTATTGTACTTCTCTTAGTAATTACTAGATCACTAATTGATTCTTTCTTTCTCTCTCTCACACATATATGATTATGTGTATGTGTATATATATATGTGTGTGTGTGTATAAAGTTTTAATCACAAGTCACAACTGCTACAAAATATAATTGAATAGAAACAAGCATGGGCTCCTCCCCTATATTTACAAACCATAAAATAAATGGAGTCAATTATGGGTCCAAAAGTTTTATTTGTGATTTGTAATGGGTTGAGTATCTTAACTCTATCAAAACTCTTTTACACACTTGTGGAGGCTCCAACTCTATAACATTGATTTCAATATAATGAGTAAATTATATAAAATAAATCATATAATTTAAAAGATTTTAAATTCATATCAATACTTTATATATGAATAAAAATATTATAAATGTCATATTTGTACTTAGTACTTGCCAACAAGTGTGCAATAGTCATCTTGCCATTTTAGTGTGGTTAGTCTTTGATAAAGCAACCACCAAATGCCTCTTATATTTTATGCGAGCTTTCAGATATTGATTTGAGTCATTTGACGACTTGTGATGTGCTAGACACATATGAACAATTTCTTATTAATACATATACATGAATGTCTATCAAAAAATATATTTGTACATACACATAATATATTATTTTCCAATGATCTTCTGTTTCATATGAAACGACATGGATCAACAATGCACTAGCGCATGTATATTATTTTATATTTAAGGCAAGCTATCGAGCAACCTACTTTTTATCCATCTAATGACTAACGGTGAGCAAAGTAAAAGTCCCTCTGCCTCTAGCTCCGCATATAGTTTACCATATCCCAGTGGAGTCGAGCCATCTACTTCTCTAAGACCAGTTCCTAGGGATCCAAATAAATCTTCCTCAAATTGGCATAAAAACTACCTGGATAATACATATTCATGAATGTCTATTAAGAAATATATTTATACATACACATAATATATTATTTTCTATTGATATTTTGTTTCATATGAAATGACATCAATGATCAGCGATGCACTAGCGCATGTATATTATTTTATATCCGAGGTAAGCTATCGAGCAATCTACTTCCTATCCATATGACAGTGAGCCAAGTACAATTCCCTTTACCACTAGCTCTGCATATAATTTACAATCTCCCAGTGAAGTCGAACCATCTACTTCTCTAATACAAGTTCCCAGGGATCCAAATTAATCTTCCTCGAAGTGGGAAGGAAATTACCCCAGTTATCGATCTAATGGTTTTCCAAGTATCTCATCCAAACTAAGACCATCCAAAGTGACATAATAACTACATGGATTATATTCCTTTCATCTATCTATATTCCCTTAATAATATATATATATATATATCTATATATATATATATTTATAAAGACATATATATACATATATAAATAAATTATTTACCAAATATTAATACATATATATCTATATATATAAATTCTAAAAGATAAATATTTGAATTTGAACATCTATTTTACGTGGGCCAAATTGTATGAAATGAGCAAAAAATGGACCACTGGACTGGTTGGTCTTCCGTTTGGGACCAACCGGACAGGAGGGTCTTCTTGGATCCTCTTACAGCAGTTAGCCACTTACAGCTTAGCTAAATGATAAGTTAACAAATGGAGTCCTAGAGTATTGAGGATGTCGCCCATCGCCCTCCGTCATGGATGTCTGGAGGATTGAGGATGTTGCCCTCCACCCGTCGTCGTGGAGGTCTAGAGGAGTGAGGACGATAGCACAAGCTCCCTGTCGCCGTGGAGGTCCAGATCAGTGAGGACGCCGCCCGCCGTCGTGGAGGTCCGGAGGATTAAAGGCATTGCCTGCCGCCCGCCATCATGGAGGTCCAGAGGAGTGAGGATGACAACAGACGCTGCCTGTTGCCATGGAGGTCCAGATCAGTGAGGACACCGCCCACCGCTTTGGAATTCTGGAGGACATTGCATACTGCCTTGAGCCGATCAGAGATTGTCCATCAGTCATCACCATCTTCAACACTGGACATCACGCAGTGCACTCGAGTTCTCCCTCAGGTAAAAACCATTGTTTTCCTTTCTGAAGCCATCTTCTTTATGGGAATCACACTCTTCTATTATTTTTTGTTTAAAATTTTGTGTTTTTTTTGTTTTAAGCATTTTTTATACAATGATTCTGCTGGGAGTTTGACTAAGGGAGGGAACACTTTGAAAAAAAAGGAAACTGTGTTTTTTTTGTTTTAAGAATTTTTTATACAATGATTCTGCTGGGAGTTTGACTAAGGGAGGGACCACTATGAATTTTTTTTCCTTTTTGCTACTTTCATCAAAGTTTGGTTGATTTTTTTAAGTTTAAATGTCTTCGTTCTTTTTGGTAATTTTTCAATGGCATACTATTGTCTCTATCCTTCTTGAATATCTGTAGAATTATTGTGTTTACTATTCTCAAATATCAATGGCGACATATGTATAACTTTTTTCAAAATTTTGGGTAACTTATTCAATCCATAATGTTGTCTTTCCCCTTATTAAATATCAAAGGCTATTGTGTTTATGTAGACACTTACCCGTTGACGATTCCAAACCTTCAGCAGTGGGGATCACCATTAAACAAGTTTATGTATTTCCCTATTTCACATACTTTTAATATTACTTATATCTTTCCCTTATTTTATTTAATAATATTTTTATATTCTCTTCTTTTTGTCTTTTCTATTTACAATAGTCAAATTGACACTATCCATATACTCTAGGGAACTGTTATTTCGAAGGCAGTCTTTTTGATAATCAAAGGCAGCATTAGACAGAATTTAAGTGCTCACATTGATGAAAAACATTTCCTCTTTCGGCCCCACAGGAAGATCTAACAAAAAATTCTCACCTCTCGATTTCTCTCTCCACAAGTATCTTTATGTGAGATTTGCTCTTGTGACCCACATTCAATTGCATAGATTCCCCATTAGTTAATGATACTTGCTTAAAATGAGCTCTCCCTTGCTTGTTCGGTCTGAGGGTAGTGTCATGGAAGGATGTAATGCTGACTGATGGATAGGCTGCCAATAAATTGAACACAACCAAAATAAAGAGGAGTTAGAAAAATAAATCTCCGTATCCGCTTGTGCTGTTTGCAGATTAACACTCAAAGATCTATGGTCACCAACAACATATTCTAGTGCTTCAATTAATGGGTCATGCTGCCAATAAAACCGCACAAATCATGTCATATACTACAAATAAAACTGCCAGATTCTAGTGCTTCAATTAATGGGTTAGGCTGCCAATAAAACTGCACAAATCATGTCATATACTACAAATAAAACTGCCAGATTCCAGTGCTTTAATTAATGGACGTGCACATTTAAGACAATCATTAATATTATGTTTGTCTGTTCTTTATCTTATTTAATATTGTTCTTATATTATCTTCTTTCTGTCTTTTGTAGTTACAACACTTAGATGGATCAGGCTTCATTCCTGCTTCATTAACTCCATCTTTAGAAACTCCAAATGTTATTGATCCATTAGCCCAAACAGAAAATATAGATGGGCAAGTTATGGAAGTTGAAACTGAAAATGCACAAGGACAGTCTACAAAAGAAGCAGAGACAGGAAATGTCAATGGAAGAAAGCGTTCTTGTGCATGGAACATGTTTACTCAAGTGAAAGTGTAAGATGAAGTGAAGAACAAATGCACTTATTGTGGCAAGCTATTTAAGGTTTCTTAGTGGGGATGTACAACAGAATTGAATAGACATCAGACCAAATGCCCAAAGTTGAATAAGGAGAGAGGTCAAAAGGAGATAGCATTTGTCAAAGATACAAATGAAGAGGGTGAAGAAGTGGTAACAATCTCAAGCTAGAAATATGATAGACAGAAGGTTAAAAGAGTGCTTGCCAAGCTTGTGATTATGGATGAGAGACCCTTCAAATCTGTAGAAAGCAAGTTGTTTAATCTATATAGCAAATATTTGCAGCCCCATCATGAGAAATGGGCTCGCCACACAATCAGAAATGAATGCATGATTTTGTATGCTGAAGAGAAGGAGAAGTTAAAGAAAAAAATTGGCAAGTATGGAGAGTATTTCCCTTACCTCTGACACTTGGACTTCAAGGACTACTAAAGGATATATGTCACTAATTACTCACTTTGTGGATAATAGGTGGAAGTTGCATAAAAGAATCTTGAACTTTAGGTACTTTCCTCCTCCCCATAGTGGGAATGCTATGGCAAATAAAGTAACTAATTTCTTGGACGAGTGGGGTATAGAGGGAAAGGTTTTGACCATTGCTTTGGACAATGCCTCTGCAAATGACAGCATGGTGAAAATTCTCAAGGAAGGCCTTCCTTTGTATCATGTTAGAGAGCATTATATGTTATTTGAATTAAAAGTTTTGTTTTATATCCTTATTTTTGTTTTAATTTCACACTATATTTTGTCTAAATATAGGCTAGAGAGAAGATTATTCACGTGAGGTGTTGCACTCATATCCTAAACTTAATTGCGCAAGATGGATTGAGCCACATCAAGGATATAATAGAAAATGTGCACGAGTCTATCAAGTACATCAAAAGTTCTGTAGTGCGGAAGGAGTTTAAAATGTCTCTTAAGCAGGTGAACTTGTCTGGCAAGAAGGGTTTGCAGCTAGATGTTACAACAAGATGGAATTCGACTTATTTGTAGCTAAACGCTGCAAGAGAGGTGTGCCTAGCTTTTGTACACTTCAAAGGATAAGATGAAAATTATAAATGGTGCCCCACTAATGAAAATTGGAAGACCTATGAAGAGGTTGAGGATCTCTTGGAAGTATATTATGCAGCCACTCAAACGTTTTCAGGGAGAAAGGATCCTACCTCTAACCTTTACTTGTGATCTATAGGGTTAAAGTGAAGTTGGATTCTATGTTTAAAAAGAAAAAAATGGAGACGAGAAGTTTCAACTATGAAGCTTCTGTTCATGATCAACTTGTGTTAGACATGGTGGAATCAATGAAGTGGAAGTTTGATAAGTATTGGAAAGAATGTCGCTTGATTGTGGTGGTTGCTTGTGTATTGGATTTAAGGTACAAGATGACCATGGTTAGGTTTGCATTACATAAAGTATACAATGAGTCGGAGAAATCACATGAAAGTATGACCAATGTTCAGAGGGCTTTGTTCAATATTTATGCATTCTATGAAGACAAGACGTGCATTAGACGTTCGGAAGTTGAGGCAGTTGCCTCTTCTTATCCGCCTTCTCCGACTCATGGTGATATTCAAATGGATGTTTAAGATGAGTTTAGTAAGTTTGTTGCGGAAGAGGGAGAATTAGAGTTGAAGAAGTCAGAGTTATAGGCATATTTGGATGAGAACAAACATTTGATACAAGCAGCAAGTGGGCCAACTTTTGAGGTGTTGGATTATTGGAAAGCCAACTCGCTAAATACCCTCCATTATCGGTGATGGCATGAGATATCTTGGCAGTGCCACTATCTACTGTTGCATCTGAATCTGCCTTTAGTACAGGGGGTAGAATTGTGAGTGATTATCGTAGTAGTCTCTTTTTAGAGACCATAGAGGCACTGGTTTGCACACAAGATTGGTTACGTCCACTATATGATAATGGGAGCCTCGAAGATGAGAATGAAAACAATGATGAGTGATGGTAAGCATTTTAATCTTTCATAACTATCTTATTTGTTTATTACTTCATTTAATAAAATTATTATTTTTCTAAGTATAACAATTGATATAGAATAGAGGAAATATTAATTTAAGCTTGTATGCAAGTTGATAGGAACCTAGAAGCTCAGGGATTGAAGACCTCCGGAATTCAAGAAAATTAGAATGCTTTTTGCGTTTGACATCTAGTACCAATTTTGAGATATGTAAACTTGTGATATATGAGTTACCAAAAAAAATTGTGATATATGTGTGGCTATTCTTGGGTTTTAGATTTTGATATCAACCTAAATGTCTATGACACAACCAAAAGATGGGATTGGGGGTGGCTATCTTAGGTGGCATCTAAATATCGAAACCAATGCATGGATTGTTTGGAATGTAGTTAGTTGTCAATTTAATGTACTTTCTTGGAAATTTTACTCTTTTCTATTTTTAGATTTAATGCTTTGCATTTTCACTCCTAAATGTTTCTATAGATTAAAGATCTACCTTTGTAACGATTTAAAGGAAAAGTATTGCATGAAAAAAGGGAAAGAATCCAAAACCTTTTACTTTAAATTTTTATTTCTGGACTGCTGCTGAATGAAGCTCCTCAAAAGCTGCGTAGCCCTCAAAAGTAGTATTTGAATTGTTGCTGCATAGAAGTTAGTTCAGCAGCCATTGTCTTTTTTGTTGGGTGCCTAAACTACAACATAAATAGTTTGATGCTTTTTTGGATGTTCAAATCTTAGTAAGCAGTGCTAACTTAGCATATACTTTCTTTTTCTTATGAATTTTTGAGGGCAAAGTAAACACACCACTTACCAATTCATGAAGTATAAATAGACAATGGAAACACACTACAACAGAAACAGTTTGATGCTGTTTTGAATATGTCCATATGTATAAATAGACAATGGAACTTTGGTGATTGCTAAGCTGACATTTGTTACTTATTTAATATTATAAGTGAGGGAAGTTGTGCCTTAAATAATTTTTTATGAGGTCTCTTCTTGACTATGAAAATTAAGATATGTGCTTATCTATTTTTGTCGGACCTTGTCTTAACTATTAATTTTTATATTTGCAGGTAATGCACACAACAGGAAATATGTTACTCATATGGTTCAGATAGTGTTCTAATCATGAATTTTTTTGTAGTCACAAGAGTAATCAGATCTGGAATCTATGAATTGGCGTTGTCATGGCACTTTGGTGACTAATTCAGTTTTTGGTGGATTATTATGTAAAAGATTTGAACAACATTAGCTAATTTTTTGGTGACCAATGAAAGGTTTTGTGGGTAGTTTATTAACTCTTGTTTAAGTCATAGATTTTGAAGTGATATTTACAACTTCAATGGAATGGAATTATAGTTGTTATAACTTTTTTGTATTTTTGTAAAGTTGATGTGATTCTTTAAATTGATATGGTTTGTTATAGGAAAAAATAATTTGGGTTGTAAATGGGATTCAGGCTCAATTCGAACATAAGTTCGAACTGCTATAGTATATTTTCGAGCTCGAGCTTAAATCGAGTTTCGAGTTTTTGGTCGAACCGAGCTCGAGCTAGGCTTCGAGCTGTTCGATCGAGCTCGAGCCGAGCTTTTGAAAAATGAGCTTGAGTTCAAAAACTTTAAAACTTGGTTCGACTAAGCTCGTTAGCACCCTTACGGTACAGGAAAACATACCACTCTGGATTATCAGGGTCTAAGTTTGACTATCTCAATAAATAAATCTCAACAAAATCAACAACTCAACTCAACTCGAGGAGGATCCATGTTCCAATCAAGAACTCAAATCGAAATCATGTCCTTTTGGACCAACCAATTCTGATAAGCCAATGATCGATTAATCCGGCACGCAACCACACATCATTGAATCCAATCAATCAATCATGGCTAATCTCAATAAAGTCTAAATCAAAAATCATTTCATGATGCATGCAACATGGTACATATGTAGGCAAGGCGTACATAAATCCTGATTCATGATAAGTGCTCTCATCAACCCCTCCTACATAATTTATAATCTTTGTACTAAACATCATCATAATCATTCCCCCACATATGTGTGTACATGGTAAAAATATCTAATTCTAAGCATATGAACAGGCCTTATAATTAACTCATCATCATACTACATATGCACATTAACATCTAATCATGGATTCTAGTAGAAATCATGGGTGAAACTATCAAAAACCATCAATCAAGTCAAGTATAACCACATGCTAAACATATGCAAGCATATTTACACCATATTTGAATTTAGACATAGCACTATCATTCACCTATAATCTAACCACATTAAATGATGGCATACTAGTTCATTAGCATGCTATAATCCTATTGAAATCATGCTTAAACCATAAGGAATCATTCAATCATAGATTTAAGACAAGTAACCCTAACATGTGTAGCGAACAACATGCAATTATACTGAAAACTTAAAGACTCTTCATAATTTCCAAGATTAATAACATGCCCTTTGAATGGCTCATTCTAACTCAAATTACTTTACATGAACATTGAAAATGGTATTTAAGAGTAAAAACATGAAAAGAAGCAAAAGAATCAAAATAGTCAAAATCTGCAATATAGCCATTCGATTAGCTGCAGAGCTGTTCAATTGGCTGGCCTTACCATTGCTTTCAATGTCATTTGGTCGTTCAATCGGCCTGCAAGGACGTTCGATTGGCATAACAACAAATTTTGGTTCATCTTCCTCACTTCAATTTCAAAACTGAAACTTCACATGCACTTCATAAAACATTAAATATCATCCCGAAACTTCAAAATAATCAAAAATTACTTTCAGAACATCAAATCTAACCATTACCAAGCATAAACCCTAAGAAATTATATTAAAAATCGAACCTTTTCCAAATCACCATTAAAGTTCATAATCATGGAACCCATTTTCAAAACCACATCAAAACTTAAATCTGACTCACAACAATGTTCAAGACTAAAACCCTTACCTTCCAATAAGTCCTTGATTCGAAATGGCTTCTTAAACTCCTTCAAAACCTACCCAAAACATGATTTTTATCAATACCGTCATAAAATCTATTTAGAACATCTATACCTCTTGAAAAACCTAAAACAAAATTCCCAATATTAGGGTTTGAAATAAGTATTAAATCAGTAGCTTTATGTTTTGAAATCGAGATTAAACCATAAGAGAAGTAGTGATTTGAAAAAATTTAAGAAAACCCTAATAATGGGAAAGTTGTTGTGCCTTTCCTTATATAGTAAGTAAGTTAGACCTAATCAAATAATGGGGTACAAATAGAATTTATAACTAAAAATGGATAAATTAGCTATTTAAACTAAAATTAAAATCTAAAAAATCCTGAAACAATTTCCCACGGTCTTAGTGTAATGTTTGGGATATTTTGGGTTAAAAATTCCAATTTTGATAGTAGGGCCCACAGTCGGTTCCATCAAACCCTAATTTTCGGTAAAATAGTAAAATTTTTGAAATTTCTAAAAAATTCCAAACAACTTAAATTAACTAAAAACTTGAAATGTGAAGGAAATTTTGGTTAAAACCTTTGTTAACCGCTTCAATTTTGAAAAATAGTCAAAACCGACCAGAATTAGCATAAACCACATAATGGCAATTAAATGAAATAAAATAAACCGGTTCAAGTTCAAGGATCTTACAATGCTCATAGAAAAGGAGTAATTCTAAACATTGCTACTTTCGAAACTTTAGGGGAGTTAGTGTTTTAGACCTTTCGATTTAAAATGAATAATATACATGCACATCTTACTGAGTATTATTGACATACTAATTAAGATATATTATTTGCTATGGTCTGAAATATGCTGATATGTTTCGATTCAATCTGCTTTGATATACTCTATTGTGATATGATTTGCTCTGAATTGCTCTATGGTGATCTTTGATATGTTCCAATTTGATATGATCCGATGAAATTAAATAGGGTATGATATGATCCAATTTGCTCAACTGTGTGTTCTACTCCACTTTGTAATAATGTGGCACATGTGATTCTGCTAGTGTTTTGTTCATCTTCGTGATATTTGTGATTCCACTAATTTTTGGCTTCCGTTCAACTACAATGAGTTACTAGATTTATGTCTTATTTTGGATGATTTATTCGGATATAAGGACATACGTATTTTAATGTATATAATTTTGTGATGCTTTGACGAATGTAATAACCATTAGGCATTACTATGTTCAAATCCAATCGTATTTGAATAATATAGTAATGTTATCAAATAAGTATGTACCCAACCAACGACAAGGAAACATTGGCCCGATCATAATTAGTTATAAAATTAGGTTTGTTTTAATCCATGCACAACAGAATGTTAAAGCTCCATAGTATGTGGAAGAATGTTATGACTCTCACACACAGAGTTCGCCGCTCCTGATTGGTCTCTCTTTAATTTTTCTGTCAGGATGTTAAAATCACATTGTTGATGCCTATCACATTGACTCAATACAACATGTTAATATTGGTAGTATTCATCTTTCATTAACCATCAATGCCATCACCGATGTGTCGACAACCATGTTGATAATTTTGATAGAAAACAAAAAAAAAGTACTGGAGCAAAAATACTCCCTTACACAAAACATAATTCACATATCAATTAAACCATAAATCCTTCATGAAAAACCATGATTTTAATCTTTAAATCTTTATGAACCAATATAATCTTTATTGTAAGCATGACATAATTTACAGAAAATGAGAACAACATGCACTGAAGCAAATCAACTGGCATACGATTAAATTAAAAATATCCATTTAAACCATCAAATGGTTACAAGATTATCAATTAAACTTTTTTATGAATTGCAAATCCTTTCTTGTCCATTTTCTATTGAATTGGTTTTCTCCCATGATTCTTCTTTATTTAGAGAGCCCTTGGTCTTCCCCCTCTTTATTTAGAAAGGCTTTTTAAAAAAATTGGAGCCTAAGGGGCCTCGAAGAGTATTTATAATGGAGAATAAAATTATAGTATATAGCTATCAAGTTGGGCAATTTTTTTGCCAAGTGGCGGATTTCCCTAAATTGTTGGCACGTCCACCGTCACCTCAGTGGCTCATTAGTAAATGATAGTTTGACATCAAACTACCATAACTTCCTTATCGGAACTCCAATTTGTGCATTCTTGAGGGCGTTATGAAGATATTAATGCCTACTTTATAATTAGATCAAACATCCATACTTAGGAAAAGTTATTTTGTTAAGGTCTAAGGGTTAGGTCAGTAGGCGGCAGTGGGTCACTGACAGCATCAAAGGTCCAACTTCGAACAATCATAGCTTCTTCAACCAAAGTCCGAGTTGCACATTCTTGGCATCATTTCAAAGCTATTAAAATCTACTTTCTTTCTTAAATTTTAGACTAATGCTCTAACTATGGAGTAAGTTTTAGTATTGAGATGACCCAAGGGTCAAATTTAGTAATTTCCATGTAGACTCAAAAAATTCCCTGATGTTATAACTTCCTCATCCGAGCACTGAATTTAGT
Source organism: Saururus chinensis (assembly GCA_035235625.1). Classification (NCBI taxonomy): domain Eukaryota; kingdom Viridiplantae; phylum Streptophyta; class Magnoliopsida; order Piperales; family Saururaceae; genus Saururus; species Saururus chinensis. The sequence goes on along the minus strand of CP141144.1, from coordinate 36,317,823 downwards.
TTGCATGCCCAACACAATCACAGCTCAAAAACTAAGGCAAAAGGAGGTCGGCCTCCAAAACCTTTCTTCAGTGACCAACACTTCAGATTACAAAGGAACAAGGCACCAACTATTCTCCCCAAGCCTAAGGTTCTCTTTGCTCCGACACAACTTCCCTTTGGTTTCCCCCATTGGCTGAGACCGCCTCTTAGCATATCTCCTTATGGCTGGCTGATCCGACCATGCTCTCAGCTCTCCCCTGGACTGATTACAAGTTTTTTAATGCTCTCTCTCAATGCCAACATGCCCCCTATATAGAGGAGCATCGGGAAGTCTTAATACTACAAGGACTGGCCCACCCTTTTTATAAATTTGGAATCACAAAGTCCCTCCTCCCTTACAAATAGGAAACCAACCCATACACATGGCCAAGGCCATCTCTTTGGAGTCCTAACTCAGCTAATAACCTGGATTAGCCATCCTTCAAGTGTCCCTCCTCTTCAAGCATTCCTCGGGACTTCTACTATGGCTAAAAGTCCTCAACTTGCATGCCACTCACCGAGGAAGAGACTTGGCTATATCCACTTCCCGCGAAGAATCCTTGGTCTGCTATGATTCAGCCATCTTGAGCACTCCCACATGCGTAAAACTCCTTTATCCGGGCTTCCTGCTTACATTTGGCCTCCATGTCGACTCCCAGTCACACTACGAAATAAGGGAATGAATCAGCAACAATCCTTGTCCATCTTCTATTTCGCGTAGGACTTCTCCAAGTGAGTTCGGCCTGCCTAGTAACCATTCTAAGCTGATGGCGCCCAATCCGCCATCATGTTCTACTCCTAGAAGGGATTGTACAGGAGTTTCTAATGCTCCACTGCTACCTTACCTCAAAACACTTGCCCTGAATCAAGCTTCCCTTGGCTATCTTCTCCGCAAGGCTGAGTACTTGTCCGGCCCTTTGCCTATTCAGCGACTAGGGGTCTAACTGGCCTCTGCCACTTAACTCCTTCATTGTCCTCATCGAACCCCCAACTTACCAGGTGCACCAATTTAAGATCGTCATCTATCCACCTAGCTGAACCCATCAAGCAAGCGGCCAAATCTTCCCATCGCACCACGGCCAAATCTGAATCTCCTTCGGCCAAAGTCTGCTTCAGCGTGCATGTTTTTTGACAGCACCCACAACCTCCATCTCTTTTGTACCCTCTACCAACAAGGTACCCACTTGACTATCCACCCAGCCAAGTAACACTTCTTCCCAGCCAAAGTTCCCCTTCGGCCAGATATGGATGACTCCTGCCGCTGATTTGCTCTGCGAACTGCTCCGCCAGTCCACTCCCTCGGCTGATTCACTCATCCAAGTATGGGTAGATCGCTCCCCTCCATTGAGTCTTCTGAATGACAGGCTGATGCCTCCTTGGATGATGACTACAACAATCAAATGCTCCCAATATGCAACATAGGATTTAACTGGGGCCAGTCCTCATTTTTGGACTCAGCCTTATCCACATCAGAAACCAACGACATTCAGCTCCTCCATCTTCGGGCAGTCCCTCACACGTTCGGGCCCATTCCGTATGAAACAGCCAGCACCTATTTTTGGCCTGCCTGACTGCTCACTGGCCTTGTCCTTGCCACTGTTTTCGCCCTTGCTTCCTTCCTTATGAAGTTGATGATGCCATCCGTCCAAACACCCATGCACTAAACCAACAGTCCATCCCTTAGCTGATTCACCCAGCCAAGTATGTGGGGAAGACCACTCTGCCATGTGTCTTCATGCTACACCAATAACTCTCTTCCTTGGCCACTTCGAGCAACCAAGTATCAAGTTCTGTGTCGGCCAAATAACTCTGGCCACCCATGATGTCTACACTAGAAACACGTCGTTGGCTTCCTCACCCAGCAAAGTCTAACATAGCTTTGGCCAAAGAGCTCCGCTTCAGCCTGTTTGTTGTTTGACAACTCCGACCATCTAGGAACTTTGCGCATTGCCTCAACAGCACAACCCTTGTCTGCCTCCCCCAGCCAAGTGTGGTAGTACTCTGCCAAAGACTCCCCTATGGCCTGATGTGTTAATGATGAATCTTGCTGCCTATGGTCTTTTGGAACTGCTCCAACAGTTCGCTACTTGTCTGCCTCCAGGCAGCCAAGACTGAATTGTTTCTTGGCAAAGGCTTCTCCTTCAGCCAGCACTCATGTTTGATGACTTCAGCCATCTCTGCTCCTGTGCTTCGTACCAACAGAGTGCCCCCTTGGCTGCCACCAAACAGCCAAGTGCTTGAAAGGACCATCCCCCCAAGTGCAAGTCCGCTCATTAACCTGCGCTCCGCCATGTTACTGAATTTGGATGTAGCTTAAATATGGTGCATGCCATTTCCCAATGACTCAACACCTTCAGCTATTTTGTACCAAGCCCATCAAGAGCCCTTCACTCCTTCAGGGATCCTGGCAATGGAAACAATTGTCATAGGTGTGAAGCTTTTCCTAGCGTGCACTCTTATGGTTGGCTGATTTCCGAGTACAACCAGCAGCCAATCCTATTGTTTTACCCAGGTCTTTGCAGGCCCAACACAAACACAATGCTAGAAAACTAAGGAAGGTCTGCCTCCAAAACCTTTACTTAGTGGCCAACGTTTCAGATTGTAAAGGATCAAGGTGCTGACCCTTCTCCCCAAGCCCAAGTTTCACTATGCTCTGACACAACTTCCCCTTGGTTTGCCCCCTTGATTGAGACAACCACTAGCAAATCTCCCCAAGGCTGGCTGATCTGACCTCGTGCTCAGCTCTCCCCTGGACTGATTACAAGGTTTTGAATGCCCTATCTGAATGCCAACACGCCCTTGTTACAAATTTGGAATCCCAAGTCCTTGCCACCTTACAAATAGGAAACTAACCCATATAGCTTCCCATGACTATCTCTACGGAGTCCTAACTCAGCTAATAACTTGGTTGAGCCCTCTTCTAGCATTCCTCAGTACTTCTACTCTAACTAGAAGTCCTTAGCTCGCATTCCACTTTCTAGGAAGAGTCTTGATTGTGTCCACTTCTCGCAAAAAGTCATTGTGCTGCTAGAATTCACCTGTCTTGAACAGTCCTTTGTTAAGACTTCCTACTTGCATCAAGCCTCCGAGGCGACTCTTGGTTGCACTAGGAAACATGCACAACGAATCAACAACTATTCTTGTGCATATACTACTTCATGTAGGAGTTCTCCATGTGAGTCCGGCTTGCCTAGGAACTGTCCTAAGGCTCTAATTTGCTATGATGTTTTTCTACTGAGAATACTTAAGAGTCAAACTCACTAATTTCCACATGGCCAAGTATAGGGAAATAAGATTGTTACATTTTGGACCCATTTTGAAGAGTGAGACCCACTAATCAACCCCAAATATATGGTGTGATGTTGACATGGTTAAATGGATGGGACTCACTTATTAAAATAACAGCAAATGTGGTAGACCCCATCTTCAAAGGATATTTTTAAATCCAATTTAGTTATGCACCTATCTTATAGCTCTAAGGATCCAATTTAAAGAAAGTAATCTCAACTATTAATTTGATGGTGAGATTAAAGTGCTACGATGAAGACACGTACATGTCCATATGTGCCCAAAATTTATGCTCCCCCATTATTTGTCCCACCCTCAACAAAGATTGGTTGGCCTACATTTTTAAAATTAACCTTAGCTTACCTTTATCATATATACATATATACATACCTACATACACACACACACACAGACAGAGAGAGGGAAGCATTTGATATGTTCCCTGATTTAATGAGCCGAATAGAAGCAACAAATCAGAAAATGCCATGTTACAAAAAGGAAAGAACCCGATTGGTGACGGAAGTGCTAACTTCTTGCTACCTCCGTCTTCCCTTCTGTCAACCTACCCATTCCATCCGTGTGTAAATCTCCCACCCTCCCACCTCTGTTTATCTGGTCTCTGCTGTGTTGCCGGTGGGAATATATGATGTTAGAGTCGAATGTGAAAATTTCTTCTAAATGTAACCAAGGTCAAAATACTGGAGGCCACTATCACTAGCTAGCCAGCAATGCAGAGAGACAAAATTGGAGTGAGAGAATCAAGCAGGTTAGAGAGATCCAGGGAAAGGAGATGCCAGGTCTAGGTTCTTACACCACCTACTCTCTCTCCTCGGGGCAGGCCCTCTACCTCTCCGCCGGCCGCTTCAGCCCACACCACTACCTTGTATACGCCGCCAACACCTTCATTGGCTCGGACCTCGGCTCCTTTGCCAAGTGGCTCTGGTTCACCCTTTAGAGTGTCCGACCGGTAGAAGCATGGTGGTCATGAGCCCGTCGGGGTGGCACACCAGTTAAAAATCAAGTCTTTAATCAAAATCTACACAATGAAGCACATGTATGCATGCACATATATAAGCAATGATCTATTCACCAATGAGCAATCAAGAGATCAAAATGAAGTTTATGAGCAAGGACGTACTGACCTTGGGCTGTCCAGCCCCTTGCACACCCTTGAATCAATCTGCCCGCCCTCCAAAAACACTAGAAACAAAAGTAGAGAAGGAGATTAACTTTCGTATGTGTTGCAGCCTCAACACCCTTGTTCATGGATGCTGATTTCAGTAAGGAAGAAGCACCAACGTCCCACCAACATGTCCCCCACCAAGAGGAGAGTCTCCTCCTTCAGTCTGCTTGCCAATGGAGTGAGAGAGTTGGGTAGAGAGGGGCGGCCAGCAGGCTTTTCTCCAAACCCTATGCAAGCTGCACCAAAGAGGGAGAATGGGGCAGAATTGGGAGAGCGGAGACAAGGAGAGGGGGTGGCCCAAGCTTAGGGAATCTCCTCTCTTGACCTCCCTTAAATACCCCTCTCTAATCTCTCTTTGTTGGGCTTATTGAGTGGGCTATTCTAATTGGGCCTTCCCGCTTAATCTTCTTGTATAACTAAGAGAGTCATACACAATGGGAGCGGGATTTCTCTATCAGAGCCCGCGGAGGACTGGACCCCCTACACATTGTCAGGCCCTCAACAGGGTTGACCCCTCGCTAACCATGGGTCCCACCATTGATACATAATTCGCAAGTCTGGCCCCACTTCATGTTAATGCACAACCTAGTCACATACCTAGTGTGCATGTGTGATGAATGCGGGTCCGAATCAAATTAGTGTTACGATGGCTCATGTGGGGTAGGCAGGACTGCCCCTATCACCCTTGGATTCCATGGCCCCGTACCAACTCACGTGGACTGCAATCAATGTGGACCGAAATGGGCCCAAGGCCATACCCTGATCCAACAACCCCCACTATGGGTGAAGGGGTCATATGGTCCAACAGTGACTTGCCCTAGTCCCATTGAAGACCAATGCTATGAGCATGCTTAAAAAATAGATCCGTCATTAAAGCCTTAGTAAACGGATCTGCCAACATCTCAGTAGTAGGAATATGACTCACAATCACTTTTTCCTCTATAACATGTCTAAGATGTAATAGTAATTCACCTCATTGTGCTTACCTATGGCACTAATTTCCCCATTCTTAAGTGTCGACATTGTTGCCAGATTATCACAATAAATTTGAACAGGAGCATTGATCCAGGTTTCTACCCCAATCTTACTAGAAACTCCTTTATATATATTTCTGGGGAAGCTACAATACTGCATGTATAAAACTCAGCTTCCATCGTAGACTTAGAAACACTCTTCTGTTTCTTGCTAGCCCAGGATATAGCCCCACCTCCAAACATGAAGACAAATCCGACAGTGGATTTCATGTCAACTGGATCCACTGCATAGTCTGAATCACTATATCCATCTAATGATAGACTCTCCACTTGATAGGTGAGTTTTAAACTCTTAAAGTCTAAAAGCTACCAAAATACCCTCTTCATTGCTTGCCAGTGCTGAAGTCCAAGGTCTTCTTTGTAAGAGCTTAGCAAGCCTACCACAAAAAGCTAATCAGGCCTCGTATAGGTCATGGAAAATATCAAGCCGCCAATAGCCTATGCATATGGCATTGACTCCATCTAGAGTTTGTCTTCCTCAGTCCGAGAAGTCATACTCATAGACAACATAGTACCCTTGTATATAGGGGACTCAATGGTTTTCCAACAAATGACATTGAAGCATCTGAAAATGCTATCTATGTATGACTCTTGAGATATACTAAGCTTCTTAGCCTTTCTATCTCTATCAATTTTTATCCCAAGGATGTAGGATGCCTCACTTATGTCTTTCATCTCAAACTGGGTTTTGAGCCAATCCTTTAAAGTGACAATCATACTTAGATCATTCTCCATCAAGAGTATGTCGTCTACATACAATGACAACATCATATACCTAGCCCCATTGTAGAAGGTATAGACACAGTGATCGTGTTCGTTCACTATGAGCCCATACTCACTAATCACCTTGTGAAAAGTGAAGTGCCATTTCCACAATATTTTACTAGCTTGCACACTTTGTGTTCCTCTCCATGAACTACAAAACCCTCAGGTTGTTCTATGTAAATCTCCTCCTCTAAATCTCCATTTAGGAAAGCAGTCTTTACATCCATCCGCTACAACTCTAAATCAAAGCAACGTATGCCAAGAGACATCTGATTGAGTCAAATCTTGACACAGGAGAGTATGTCTCTTTAAAGTCTATCCCATACACCTGGGTGAACCCTTTGACCACTAATCTCACTTTCTACTTATTTATAGACACATAAGCCTTATGCTTCTTTTTGATGATCTATTTACACCCAATGGGCTTCTACCCTTCAAGTGGATCCACTATCTTCCAGATCTTATTCTTTAAGATAGAGTCCATCTCTTCTTGAATAGCATTTTGCCACTCTTGAGCATCTAGAAGACTCAAAGCTTGCTCAAGGGTAATTGGGTCATCTAGAACGGGTTCATCTAATGTGGCATTATCCTCCCCTAGCATTGTATAGAAGTCCCTCAACTATGTTGATGGGAATTCTTTCCCTCAATACCCTAAGTTCTGGTTTAGTTTGGTTTTGATCTAATCCAATTACTTCCTCTTGAGAAGTGCTAGGACCAGCCTCTTTTACAACCTCATACAAATTGACTCTTTTGTTAGGTAATTTAGGATTTAATTCTTCCTCTAATAAAGAAGAATCTCTAGACTCAATTACCCCCCTATCCCATCCGTGTGGTGAACTAGAAATCTGTACCCCTTAGAGTGGTCACAGTGACCAATATAGTTACACTTGGTCTTGGGGTACAACTTTGACCTATGTTGCTCAGGCACCTTTACTTGTGCCCTGGACCCCCACACTCTAAGATGTCCTAAGATTGGACGTCGACTCGTCCATAACTCATAAGGTGTCCGTTGGACTACCTATGTGGGTACACAATTTAGGATGTACACAGGGGTGTCTAAAGCCTCACCCCGGAAGTTGGCTCTTAACTCAGAGTAATTTAACATGGACCTTACCATGTCCATAAGTATCCTATTACGCCTTTTTGCCAGTCCATTTTACTATGGAGTGTATAGTAGGGTGTACTAATGAACTATTCATTGATCGGTACAATAATCCTTAAACAGGTTAGAGGTGTACTTGCCACTCATGCCAATCCTCAGAATTTTTACTTTCCTACCTAACTGGGTCTCTACCTCAGCTTTAAATTCTTCGAATTTATCTAAGGTATCAGATTTCTTGTTTATTAGATACATGTACTTGTATCTTGAATAGTCATCTATAAACATTATGAAGTAAGTCATCCCTCTATGGGTCTGAACATTCAGGCGTCCACAAATATCAGAATAAACCACCCCCTAAGAGTTCATTTTCCTTTTGTCCCTTTTGGAAGGATTGCCTACTCATCTTTCCCAATAAGCAATCCTCACACACACGTAGGTCTTTGGATATTTTGTGTAACAACCCAGCACTAGACATCCTATATAGTTTATGTACATTCACATGACACAAACGTATATGCCACAGTTGGGCATCATTCACAGACAATACAAAATACTCAAAAGTGCTTATTTCAATTTATTCAAGAGAGTTCAGTACATCAGAACAATATAAACCATCTACTAAAGAAGCAGTAAGAATACAATACCACCCTTGCCCATGCTGGCCTTTCTCCCCTTCAATCTAATATCAAACACCTTCTTAGTTAGAATAGCAATTAAAATCAGATTCCTCCTGATGGAGGGAGCATTGAGTACATTAGTAAGCACCATGGTAGACCCTTCATTCAAAGGAATCATATAGTTCCCCATGGCCCCCACCTCGTAGTATGTGTTGTTACCCATGAAGACTTTGTTTTGGCCTAGTATGAGGTTAATCATCTCACCCCTAATCCCCTAGAATGAGAGACGTGAACAGTAGCTCCAGAGTCCAGCCACAAAGTCTTCTCCTAGATGTCATCACCTCTGAGACAACACACACAATCTCCCTATTCCTGTCCTTGTTGTTGTTGCTTGATTGGACATTCTAGGAACAATTAGCCTTAAAGTGGCCCGATTGGCCACACTTGAAGCAAGCAGCCTTGGGTTTGTTATTCCCCTTGCCATTGCCCTTGTTCTAAGGCTTCTTTCCCTTTTTTTGATAGCTCTTTGTTTGAAGGACCTGGCCCTTGTCCACCTTTCTTGCCTCCACCAGAGCTATGTGCCAGGTTGGCAGTAGCAGCACCATCTGAAGCATTCACATGGTTCCTCCTTTCCTGCACAAGTCTAGGCTTGGCAGTGAGAGCCTCCATGGTAAGCTTCTGGTCACCATGTTGAGTAGACAACCACACTCTCCCAGGACTTTGGGAGGTTATTCAACACTATAAACACTTGGACTCCCTCAGAGATGGGGTCGTCCAGGCCATCACCAATGATGGACATGGCACTCAAGTGCTCACTCACATCATCACCCTCCTTCATCCTGATGTTCTAGTACTTAGAGTGCAGCATCCTATTATTAGCTTCTCTCTACTCCCCATACCTAATAGAGACAACTTCCAACATCTCTCTGGCAGTCTTGTACTTTTCAACGAGCCTTTCCATCTATGGCCCCATAAAAGTAAGAATGGTTGATGCACTGAAATAATGTTCACTTAAATATTTTTAAATCGTTAATTGCAATCCTATTTGTTGTTAATTCATTGCTTATATGTGCTATTTATATCTTGAATAGGTGAGTTTGGCCTCCGTTGTATTTACATATCAAAATGGACTTCAAAATGAAGAGGAAGTGAAGTCCAACTACCTAAAGCTATTCAAAGGTCAAGAATAGGCTCTTAATGGTCTAAGAATGCATTGAATGGTTGAACACAACCTTGTAGACCCCTTGGATTTCAGATTTGCATCAAGAGAACCAAATTTGGGAAGAAGCTAATTTAGACAGATTGATATATCCTTAGTATTTCAGCCATATTTTCCATGTGAAATTCAGATTGATATGATTCTAGTGGCATTAGAAAGAGTGCTTCAATGGGTACAATCACTATTTTAGGAATAAATTCATAATTTCGAAGATATATGGGTCAACCAGACATGAAAGGGATTGCTAGTCAATTAACCCGGGGCCAATACATGGAACATCTTTTCATTGGTTGTGATTGATATACATAAGGTAAGATAATGAGGCTAATTGGATAACTAAAGGAAGACTAAAAGTTACTTATTTTTTAAATAAGTCATTGATTTATTAAATTGATTTAGAATCTAATCATTGCGAAAGAAGTAACCAATAAAGCAATCAATTAGGATGTAATCAAGGGATATGATTGGACCTTCCCTTTTGAGCAACCCCTTCTACTCCTATATAGAGAGGGGTGGATGTGGTAGAGGCATCATTTCCACCTCTTTGGAGCTCTCTTCTCCTATTTTTCTTTTCTTCTTTTGTCGCTTTTGTTTTTAGTTTATTATAAGGGCTTTCTAAGCTCTTAGCTAAGGCTAAAGTTGATTTGTAACAATATAATAGAGTTCTATTCGTGTTTGATCAATGGTTTCATGTAAGTTTGATCATTTGAAGTGATGCTCATTTAATATTGTTCTTCTTGTTTCTTTGCGATTTTGATACATAAGATGCCCGAAGGCTCTCTTTCTTGATCTTTTGTGGTTTTGATACATAGAACTCTTGAAGAAATAATTGTTTTTATCCTTTATCCATCCAATGTATTTCCTATCTTTATTTTTGCTTTTAATGTTCATATCTTCTAGTTAGATATAATCTTCATTTGATTCTAACTGAGATAATATACCACATGAAGAACATCACTAGATGGTACAATGATCCTTAATGCTTTAGTGTTTTCACTTTTTCATTTCTTAACTCTTTATTGCCTCAATACTCTTCTACTCTTTCACTCTTAATTTTTCTTTCCTCTATTTTTCGTAATCATTTTCTATGATGCAGAAGCCTTTCTCTGTGGATCGACCTTGTCTACTACAATTGGCAAGTGAAACAAATCTGAATTTGACTACTTCATAGTCTTGGTTTAGATGTAACAATAATGGTGGACCTAGCCTTGTTGTTATCATCCCTCGGCTTTTCATGAGCCTTCTTCTGAGTAGTTGAAGACCCCTCTGGTAGTGTGGCTCAATAATCTACTCTATGACATGAGCAAGATCAGATTGGATATGGTGTATCCTTCTTTTCCATACCAGATAGTTGTTAGCATTCAGCTTTTCATTCTTCACCAATTCTCATGTGACCATCTTTGAAGTCATTGTCTAACTACAAAGGAAAAGGCAAAGAGAACAGGAAATTAATACTATGGTAGGTGCCATAGGCAAAAGCTTTGCCTAGTGTTCGCACACATGATGGCCTGGCTCTGCCGTGCGACCAATAGCCACTCTCTTACCATCCCACTCGTATGCCCAAGGGAAACACAAGCAAAGAACACAAACAAAGCACAAGTCCATCTTGGTGCAAGGGTCTCCGCCCTAGCTATATTTCTATCCATCGAAATATACAAAGTTGGGAGAGGGCAAAGGCTGATCCACCAGGCTGAAAGCTCCCCTGTCAGCTCCCTGGTTGCTATGCATGAACAAGTCAGTCACCAAAAATCAGCCATCTCTACCCTTGCTCTCGCCCTTTTATAGACTCAGCCTGAAACTAATCATCCTTATGCTACTAGGAATACAAAACCCACCCTTAAAGAGTTCTCACTCTGACCAACTCTCAGCCTACTAAGCAGTCTACCCCTAGCATAAATCAGGAAACCAAAAAGAGTTCCATCTTCAGCTAGGAGTTTAGCGTTTGTTGCCTTCTAGAGTCCGTCCATCGAAGGAAGCCAACTATTCTGACTCCTGCTCGGCCTAGGAGCGTAACCAGTCTAACTGTGTGAGTCCTATCCATCTAGGGACCTCGCTGCTAGGACACGTACTCGTGCTAGGAGTGCAGCAATCCTGCATTAGTAAATCCAATCAGCCTTAGGAGTCCGTCCCTAAGTCCAAGTAGCACCCAGCTTCGCTGCTAGAGTCCCACCCACGCAAGGACTCCTACTTAGCTTACTCTACAAGGGGAGTAGCTCATCCGGAACACCTCCCGCGTTGCTCTAGCATCCATACATGCCCAAGGGGCTTACCTAGGCTGTCCGTTGCCCAAGCAAACTTGGCTGTCTACTGGAAAGTAAGGGGGTAGCTGCCCCCTTTTCCCATCCAGCAAGTTATGGGGCTAACAGGCCTCTCCCACTTGATTCTTTGACGCCCTTGTCAAAGCCCCAACTTCCTATCACACCGATTGAAGCTCTTAAGCCTTCCGCCTCGCTGAACCCTTGAAGCAAGTAGCCAACACTTCCTATCACACCACGGCCAAGTCTTGTTCTGCCCATCCTAAGTCATTCTTCGGCCAGGTTTGGGCAACACCCATTGCTCATGAATCTTGCGAACTTCTCCATCAGTTCGCTCCTTAGCTGCTTTGATCAGCCAAGGCTTGGGGAGTCCGCTCTCCACCTTCCTTCGAATTCTCAATCACCTAAAGCTGCCCCCTCAATTGGGGACTCTAGCAACTGAACACATCCCATTCACTGCAAAGGACTCATCCGTGCTACCTCCTCGTGCTCATATTCCTCCTCCTCTTCAACGACAGGTTCATTCAGCCTTTCCCATTTTGGAAATTCTCTGGCATGGTGCAGCCCATCACATATACAACAGCCACCACCCTTGTTAGGTCGGCCTGACTGCTCGCTGCCCTCCTTGTTGGATGACTTCGCTTCCCCATTCTTCTTCACCGATTGAGAGGGAGTTTGTTTGAAATCTGCCAAGCTATCAGCCGCTGCAATTGATGTGGGAAGGTCCTCCACTTCCCTCCATCTCAGCTCGTTTTGAGGCCACGTTTGCAACCCCGCCATGAAGTAGAAAAGCTTGTCATCCTCCATCATGTTTGTCATGCCCAAAATCAGTGACTGAAATTCCTTAATGTAGTCCCAGACTGCTGTTGTATGCCTAAGGTTCCTCAATGCCTCTCGAGCCATCCAAGACATGTTTATGAGAAGGAACTGCGCTTGCAACTCCCTCTTGAACGTATCCCACATACCTATCATTCACCAGCCCATAGCTGCATCATCCTCCAACCGCATCCGTGACCACAACTTTGTATCCCCTTCAAGGTACATCGCTGCCATGGTAACCTTCTCCTCCTCTTGACTATGGACCAGCGTGAAGTAGCTTTCCATATCCCAAAAGAAGTTCTCGATCTCCTTGGTGCCTCACGTCCCCACATACGCCTTCAGTTTAGGCACCTTTGCCTTCCTCGCAACCTGCTGAGATGAAGACTCACCCCCATCTTGGGCTGGAGTGTTGAGGGCTGCCATCTTCAGACCACTCCATTAGCTCGCTAACCTTTGCTGCCACTGCCTCCTCAACCTGTTGCACTCACTGCCTAAGGTAATCCGTCATCGTAGCCTATTGTGCATGACCACCTAGACTGCTAGACTTTACTTTATTTCTTTTACTTGTTTGCATTGGAACTATTTTCTTTTGTAATAGCTTAGTATTTGCTTATGGAAGTTGTTATTGGTTTAGTTAGTGGCCCCAGACTAGCTTGATCAACTAACTGGCATGTCGTTCTAGGGAATTGGGCTGGCTTGACAAGGCTTGGTGTGGCTCTCTAGGGGACTGGTCATCTCCTATAAGGGGCAATCCCCTTCCTTGTTTTATGGTTATGCTATTAGAATTACTCAGAACTTCTCCCCTTTCTTGTTTCTTCCCTTTCCCTGCGTGAATCTCCTTGATATCGATTGTGCCTACGTTGGGCACATCATTAGTATAGATCCCCGGCAATTGCACGAGGAAACAGGTTGTTGTCGCTCATGAAGTACAGCCCACGAAGGACGCTTACACATCAGCGGACAGCCCTCCTGCCACTTCCGCTCTAGCTTTGGCAACATTAGACGGCCCCACGCTTACTCAACTCATGGTCAAGGTCGATGCCTTGACCTTGACAGTGGCCCAGATCCAAGCATGCAATCAGCGCCTATAGCACCACTGCTAGCCAGACCTCAGGCCGCCCCCATGGATCTTGCGGAATCGTCTAAAGGCCCTGACAAGTGCGTCCTTAGTCTCTAGGCCAAGGCAGACAAGGAGGGACAATAGTCCTAGGCACCCCTGCACATTGGGGCCAACAAATTGGCTACAGAAGAGAGGTGCCAGGTCTGGGCACCGGGAGGCCCTCCAGGTGTTCGGGAGAATGCCCCAATGGTACAGCCCCTCAGGAACTTGTTTCAGGAGATGGAGGACGACTGGCAAGATTACCCGGGCCCTTGCGGTGGTCCTCGGGGAGGGGCTGAACCCCGTTTGAACTGCCTACAGTTCCCACGCTACAATGGGGATGACGACCCAGTGGAGTGGCTGTACAAGGTGGAAAAGTTCTTCGCTTATCAGGGCAAGCAGTCAGAGGCTGAACAATTGCGCACCGCCACATTCCATCTGGATAGAGATGCCTCTGTCTAGTTTCAGAGCTTTGAGAACGAGATCCACTATCCCTCCTAGGCCGGCTTCTCCGACTAGCTCTGTATTCAGTTTGGGCCGAATGAGTTCCAAGACTTCAACAAGATGCTCTCCACTCTGTGCTAGACCTCCACTGTTTGTGCCTATTACACAGAGTTTATGAAGGTGGCCAACCATCTTCCTGACTGGCAGGTGGCTGCCTTGGTGGGCATGTTCAAGCGCAGCCTCATGCCGGAGATTTCTGAAGAGATGCACCACTTTCCTTGCACCAGCATGAGAGACGTTATGCGCCATGCTCGCATCGAGGAGGAGAAGCTGGCTAGGCAATGCAGAAGCGGGCAGCTTGGCCCTTTGCCTCGGCCTGGTCTAAGCACCAACCCCTAGCCATGCCCACCAGCAGCCTTGTGGCAGGCCAGCAGCCCGCTTGGGCAGGCCAGATTGTTCGATGCCTCACTTTGGCCAAGATGGTGGAACGTCAATCTAAGGGGTTGTGTTTTAGCTGTGATGAGAAGTTCATCCCGGAGCACCGCTGCTCTATCAAGAGCAGCCTTCTCATGGAGGTGTTTGATGAAGACGGCGAGTGGGCAAGTGGAGTTGGCTCATTTTCCTCGGAGGACGTTCTGCCTGAAATTTTTGTCCATGCTTTCTCGGCAGCATTCACTCCACGCACGATGCGAGTCTAGGGCTACCTCAAGTGGCAACAAGTGGTTGTTTTGATCGACAGTGGGTCTACCCATAATTTCATTAACGACAAGGTAGCCCATCGGCTAGACTGTTTTGTCTCCGATTCAAAGCCGTTTGATGTGCTGATTGGCGATCGAAAGCACCTCTAGAGCACTGGGGTGCGTGCTCAGGTTACGCTCTCTATCCAAGGCCACACCTTTGTTACCGACCTCTTCTTGCTGCCTACGAAAGGGGCAGACGTGGTGTTGGGAGTGTAGTGACTTCAAGAGCTTGGTGATGTGATCTGAAAATTCAGAGACATGGTGACGGACTTCGAGCTTCAAGGGCAGCAGGTTCGGATTGGAGGCTCCAGGCTGGGCACCCTCCTCTTTGTCGAGTCATTGAGCTCTTTCTTCCGGTTTGCCCCCAAAGGGCTCCTCTTGCAGCAGCACACCACTATTGAGGTTATTTAGGATGAGATGCCTCCAGATCTCTAGGAGTTCTTAGCAGCCCATCAGGACTTGTTGGTAGAGCCATAGGGTCTCCCTCCCGTCTGGCCTCATGACCACTAGATTCCCATCATCCCTAGAGCAGCCCCAGCCAATGTTTGTCCTTACTGTCACCCTCATATATAGAAATCAGAGATTGAGCGTCTCGTGGCTGATATGCTCCAATCCAAGATCATCCGCCCTAGCACAAGTTCCTACTCGACTCCGGTGTTGCTGGTTTAGAAGAAAGACAGTACATGGCACTTCTGTGTCGACTACTACACCTTGAATGCAGTCACTATCAAAGATAAATATCCCATATCGGTGATTGAGGAGTTGATGGACGAGCTGATGGGTGCCACGGTCTTCAGTAAACTTGACCTTTGTTCTGGTTACCATCAGATTCAGGTGCAGCCAGCCGATGTGCACAAGACCGCCTTTCGGACTCATGATGGCCATTTTGAGTTCCTCATCATGCCATTCGGGCTGACCAACACCCCCTCCACATTCTAGTGCCTCATGAATGATCACTTCATGTCATTCCTATGCCACTATATATTGGTTTTCTTTGATGACATCTTTGTGTACAACAAGTCCTAGGCTGAGCACTTGACGCATCTCAGCTTAGTCATCTCTATTTTGTGAGATAACTCCTTATTCCTAAAGTGTTCAAAGTGTCCCATTGGTAGCTCGCAGGTTGATTACTTGGGTCATATTATTTCGGGGAGCAGCATTTCCACTAACCCGGCCAAGGTGGCCGCCACTGATCGTTTATAATTAAACCCTTTGCAAGTATACAAGGTAATTGTACTCGGATAAGTATTTAAGGGTTGTCGAACCTTAGGGACGGATGGATTATCACTAAATCTAAAGAAGAATTTGCTGATTACAAACTAAAAACAACTTAAACTTAAATTAAGCAAAAGAAAGAAAATCAACTAGTTTAAAAGCAAGAGATTAATTCGATAGAATTTACTTAGGAAATTGAATCCACTATAGAACCATAACAATTCCTTAACTTTTAATCTAAATCTAGTGTGAATATGAACAAGTATTCTCAGCTACAAGCTAGAATTACTTTAAAAAGAATCATCAATTAACTTCCATGGCATGAACTATCTTCGACAATAGCACGGATCATCTACACTAAACTAGCTATAGGCATGACCCGTCTAATCTTAGTATAACTCATCCAAGTCATTAATTATCTGAACATTAAAACTATTGTATGACCATCTCATCTAAATCACAGAAATTAGAATCGATGCAAATATCAAAACCATATCAATCTATCATCTACAAGACAATAAATCAACATAGACTTGAATAAACATGAAAAGCTC
Source organism: Saururus chinensis (assembly GCA_035235625.1). Taxonomy (NCBI): domain Eukaryota; kingdom Viridiplantae; phylum Streptophyta; class Magnoliopsida; order Piperales; family Saururaceae; genus Saururus; species Saururus chinensis. The sequence continues at coordinate 36,301,469 of CP141144.1, read as the reverse complement.
TTCCATTAAAAAGGAAATCCATATCATACACTACTGAGATCTAAATTAAAAGAAAAGAAACTGAAACTTATCTATAGCTTCATCAACTCCTAAGTAAGAGAAAAGTCTAGCCTTCCATTGTAGAAGAAAACACTTGAATCTCCATTGAAAGCTTTGAATTCTCTTTCATCTTCTTCTTCCTTTTTCACTTCCTAAAATCTCTTGGAATCTCCCAATTTTGAGCCAAATATGTCCTTTTAGGCATAAGTTCTGTAGCAAGAAGTCCAATATGAAAAAGATTAGAATTTGGGTCAAACAAGGAAACTGTACTTTATGCCGATCGATCACCCTGCATGCCCGATCGATCGCTTGAACTGAACTGTATTTTTGTCTGAATTCACGTTATCCCGATCGATCGCCCTTTAGCCCGTTCGATCGGCTACAGTGTTTCTGCAATCTGGACAGTTTTCCTGGACAGTTCATATTCTGTTCATTAAGCTTTCCTTCATGTCCATATTAATTTCTAACTTGTTTATAACTCCAAAAAGTTGTCCAAATCACTTTAAAGCATGTGAAGACTACTTTGAACTGTTCAAAACATCGTCAAAGTACTTCGATAAGCGCACTTTACCTACAAAACATAAAATATCATACTTTAGACATGTATAATGTAATTAAAATTCCAACTTGATTTAAATACATGTCTAAACAACTAATAACTACAAAATCATTAATAATTAAACTAAAATACTAATATCTATCTTAATCTAAATAAACCATAATTAACTCTAAATTAACCTAATATATACTAGCAAATAAGGTAAAAAAGCATATAAAATAGATATAGATTTCATACTTATCAAATACCCCCAAACCTATATTTTGCTAGTCCTCGAGCAAAACAAAAACAAAGTAAAACAACTAATCTAGAAAAATAAATAAAAGCCACTTTCGTAGGGAATCACGATTGCATTTAGCGTATGCAACAAGCCTTTAAACCCCTAGGTGTCCCTAGTTGGACGAGTTGTGTCTCGTGAGGGTTTGCAGTAATGATACCCACAAACATCAAAACCTAAGAAAAAATAAAACAACAAACAAGAAAACAAAAATTTGAAAAACAATCTTCTCTTAAAAACATATAACTATTTTTAAAAAGAACCAACCACAAATACTTGAAACAAGTAAACAATTAAGATTTGATCACTTTCAAGTAAGGAATAATTCATTCTATAACCCCATCTTAGAAATAGTTGTGCAACTACATATATACATTTCAAAAACATAAAGTGTAGAAACTTTGTAGTGATACAATTTCATTCTTTATTAACAAGCATATCTTATGTGACCCATTAACTAAGCTCATTAAAGTTCACTAACTCAAAAATATAACAATGACAATCTTTCATCTTTAACATCAATAATAAACCCTCATGTAATAGCCTTCAAATTTCAATTAAATTCAGGGAATAAGAGTATAATATACATCAAAATATGACTTGTGCAATACTTAGTTCTATTAAGCTTTCTAAATAGTCCATGTAACAAGCATTAGGCCAATGTCCCTAATCCAGTTGGCTCAAGGCACTAGGTGTTGAAACACCCCTCAGGCTTAATAACTCGAACTATAAAGGCTACAGAACCAAGCAAGTCATAAAAGAATTTATCTCAACTTTTCACCTTTTGACGTGATCCCTTATACTTGCCTAGGCACAAGGTCCGGTTACTCAGTAAAAAGAGAAACAAACCTTTATTTTATTTTATTTTTTTTCATTCAATTTTTTTTATTCAATCTATTATTTTTTTTCAACTTTTTTTTTTATTTTTTTTTCATTTTTTTTCATTTTTTTTTTCTATACACACTTATCCCATTTTTTTCAAATAAAAGCTAAGCATAAAGATCTATCATAAAATATTAAAAATTACTCAATTGCCAAGTTTTCAAAAATATATGCTTAGTTAAAGATATCCCACTAAGATTACAAGTAATAAATCATAAAATTATATTCCTACAAGTTTCAAGTGTGTGAAATGTGATTTAAAAATATAAGCACAATTATCCAAGATAATAAAAATAAAATAGAAATTACTTACTTAATCATTTTCATCACTTAATAAATTACTTGAACTTTCTTCATGAAATTGATCTCTTTAAAAACAAACATATACTTTTAAAAGAAAATAAGCTATACAAATCACTTAAAAGAAAAGAAAACAAAAAAAACAAAAAAAAAACAAAAAATACTCTAAAACATCCTAAAAGAAAAATAATAAAGAAAAATTCCTAAAAGAAAAATAATAAAGAAAAATATCGTTCTACACCCCCGAACCTAAACTGAACATTGTCCTCAATGTTAAAGAAAGTATATATTACAATAACAAGAATAAGTAAGAGAAGGAAAGAATGATATCCCCTGAAAGCATAACTAATCCACTAATCTGAAAATGAAGTACATAGGATTGGAGAAAACATGAGAAACATACAGGTAAAGAGCAATTTCCCAAACCTAAAATACCAATCTACCAGAAAAGAGATAATAATTAAAATAAAAATAAAAAAAAATAAAAAAAATAAAGAAAGAAAAGATAAAAGTAGCCCTTGCACAGCTAAATATCAGCATCATCAGAATCATCGGCATCAGTATAACTCTAGTCACTATCATCTGCATCTGCCAGAGCTGATTGGCTACGAATCAAATCAGCCAGTCCCTGTATAAGTCCCCTCATCTCAATCATCTGAGTAGCCATCTGAGCATCTATATGGGCAGTAAGCCTCGTCTGAAACTGTGCCAGAGAAGAATCAAAATGTCCGCGAAGACGATGCTCCATCTCCAGGAAAGAGTCGTTAGCATGTGCAGGAATGTGCTGCTCAACTGCAACCTCTGGTACACCCTTTGTGGCTGGCTCCTCCTCGTTCACCTCGTTGAATGCTGGTCGAGGCGGGCGATGTGTGATCATCCGGTTTATGGTCGCCTAAGAAATGACCCCTAAACCTCGGCTCGTGGGTGCATATGAAGGAAAATCCAAATGAAAGTGAACAAAAATCCGCTCCAAAAGAAAAGGAAAAGCTAATTGAGCATCCACTGGTCCAGAAACTATATCTGCCATCCATGAGAAGACAAAGGAGGGCAAGTCGATGTGAATCCGCTTCGCATGACCCAGAACATAAAGAAGGCGAGCTAAGGTGAAGTCAACCTTCTCATGACGGTGGAACCATATGTCATACTCCAATATTAGATGTGCAAAACGATAGTCCCGCATCATGAGAGAAGCTGGCAATCCATATGTGAGGGATGGGCCTCGCTCCTGTCCCATAAGAGTCCCCGTGATAGTATACTCATCAGGAAAAGCAAAATCAGCAAAAGAGGGATAAGTGAAGCTGGAGCACGCGAGACCCATCACTGCAGCTATAAGATTTGGTGTGACAATGATCGTAATATCTCCAACGGTGCTGACAATATATCCCATCTCATTAAGAATGGCGGATGCATAAAAAGATCGGACCTGCTCATGATGTACGCAAGCATCAAGGGCTGCAATCTGTGAGAAAAAGGAGTACCAATCCTCTCGCTCCATAAGCCATGACTAGGCAGCAGTAATGGTGGGGATAAACTCCACCTATCGCTCGTAAACAATAGGACGAAGATGTAGATCGGTAGCGGCGGTAGTAGACGATGAAGCACGCGAAGTAGAAGAGGCTCCCTTCCTCTTCTTCGGAGCTTTAGGACGAGAACCGTGCGCCATAGATCTGCAAAAAAACTCAAAAACAAGTGCTAAAAGTGATATGGAAGCAACTGAAAAGCAAAAAAATTTTGTACACGCCCAATAATGTCAAATTATGAAAATACCCCTAGAAAAAAAATTGAGCAGAAATGTCCCAAATTAAAGTATAATATGTAAAAGTGAAAAGTGAGCATCTTTCGTAAAGCAAGTACATATAAACTGATTCATTAAAGCCTCAAAAATTGAAATTTTCGACAAAAATAGTGCGGACTGAAAAATCCGAAATCTACCGAACATAATGCCTTAATCAGTCAATCAAATTGTACCAAACGATCAATCAAAAGTATACAAGACATTTCTAACAAATTTCCACAAAAAATTGCACCGGATTTAGTCAAAAATTGAAAGAAAAATGCAAAAATCGAATTTGGGGCTTACTGGTGAAACAGAGGGACAACATGAAATAGAGGCCGATTCAGCTCAAATTGACTCCGGAAATGGATTCTACGCGAAAAATCGGAGAGGAGGGATGATTGTCGGACAAAAATCTCGCCGGATAGGGTACGGAAGACGGCGGAGAAAAACAATGGCGCGGCGGAGGAAAAAAATGACGGCGGAACGAATTGGCCGGCGCGTGCGTTGTAAGTGACGACTCGACCATTCAAACGGGATACTTACTGATCGATAGGGCGATCGATCGGGAACAGTCCCGATCGAACGGGAAAACACAAATTTTTTGTAAATCCAATTAATTAACTAAACTACTAAATAAATAAAAAAAATTACTAAATGGATTAAATAAAGGAAAGTTAATTAAAACTAAAATAAAAAGAGAGAAAATACACATAAAAACACATCGAATAAAACAAGGGTTGCCTCCCTAGAAGCACTAAGTTTAGTGTCTTCAGCCGGACAGTGTGCACTCCCTTAATGTATTAATGGATCAATCAAATCAATAGAGTCAATGTCACCCCTCTCAATATCTCTCTCGATGACAGGCTAAGTCTCTGACCATTAACTTTAAAAACCCGATTATCTTTTGGGTCAGAGATTTCAATTGCTCCATGAGGGAAAACTTGAGTAACAACATAGGGGCCATCCCAGCGAGATCTAAGCTTACCTGGGAAGAGACGTAATTTAGAATTAAGGAGCCAAACTTTCTGGTTAGGTGCAAAGGACTTTCGATGGATTAAACGGTCATGTAGAGTCTTAGTCCTTTGTTTATATAATTTGGCACTCTCGTAAGCTTCATGACGCATCTCTTCCAATTCATTAAGTTGGAGTTTGCGGTGGGAACCAGCTTTGTCCATATCGAAATTAAATAATTTAATGGCCCAAAAAGCACGGTGCTCCAACTCAACGGGTAAGTGACATGCCGGTAAGGGGACATGCCAATGGGGGCTTTATAAGCTGTCCGATATGCCCATAAGGCATCATTAAGACGCATGGACCAATCTTTTCGATCAGGGTGCACTGTTTTCTCAAGGATTTTCTTAATCTCACGATTAGACACCTCTACTTGACCACTAGTCCGAGGATGGTAGGGGGTTGCAACTTTATGTGTGACGGAATATCTTCGAAGAAGAGCTTCAAAGGAACGGTTACAAAAGTGGCTACCCCCATCACTAATGATTGCCCTAGGTATACCAAATCGACAAAAGATATATTCCTTGAGAAATGCCACCACAACCTTATGGTCATTGGTTTTCATCGCTATGGCTTCAATCCATTTGGAAACATAATCAACAGCGACCAAAATATAAGTGTAGCCAAAGGAGGGTGGAAATGGTCCCATAAAATCTATTCCCCAAACATAAAAAATCTCAACAATGAGGATGGGTTGGAGAGGCATCATGTCTCTCCGAGAAAGGGCCCCTAGTCGCTGACATCTATCACAAGACTTACAAAACTCATGAGCATTTCTAAACAAGGTGGGCTAGTAGAATCCACTTTGAAGAACCTTAGCAGTAGTTTTCTTTCCCCCAAAATGACCGCCACAAGCATGAGAATGACAAAATGTGAGAATAATATGGAATTCACTATCAGGCACACATCGGCGAATAATTTGGTCAGAACAAAACTTAAAAAGATCGGGGTCATCCCAATAATAGTGCTTAACATGAGAAAAGAATAAATCTTTGTCCTGTTTAGTCCAATTAGAGGGAATGCGACCCACAACAAGATAATTAACAATATGGGCAAACCAAGGGGGTGAATTGGTAGAGACAATAAAGAGTTGCTCATCGGGGAAAGAATCATCAAGTGGTTCAGGGTTGGAAGGTTCCTCAAGTAAGATCCTAGACAAATGATCAGCAACAACATTCTCAACACCCTTTTTGTCTTTAATCTCATAATTGAACTCTTGAAGGAGCAAAATCCATCGAATGAGCCTAGGCTTGGTATCCTTCTTAGAAAGAAGGTAGCGTAAGGCTGCATGGTCAGAAAAGATAATGATTTTTTACCCTAAAAGGTACGATCGGAATTTATCAAGGGCATAGACAACAGCTAGCAATTCCTTTTCTGTAGTGGTATAGTTCAATTGGGCATCAGAAAGGGTCTTACTAGCGTAATAAATGACATGGGGGACTTTGTTCACTCTTTGGCCGAGGACTGCGCCCACAGCATAGTCAGAGGCATCACACATAATCTCAAAGGGTAGGGAGTAATCAGGGGGATGAATGATAGGGGTGGTAGATAGGAGTGTACGAAGCTTGGTGAAATATTTCGTACAGGCATCATCAAACTCAAAAGGAACATCCTGAGCCAACAAATGACATAAGGGACGGGAAATCTTACTAAAGTCCTTGATGAATCGCCTATAGAAACCGGCATGGCTAAGAAAAGAACGAACTTGTCTGACCGTAGTGGGTGGAGGCAAGTTAGCTATTAGGTCAACTTTGGCCTTGTCTACTTCAATACCACATTTGGAAACAACATGACCTAAAACAATGCCCTCTTGAACCATAAAATGACTTTTTTCCCAACTCAAAACCAAATTAGTCTCCTCACAACGTTTAAGTACAAGAGATAAATTATGGAGACACTCATCAAATGAAGCACCAAAAATAGAAAAATCAACCATAAAAACTTCCAAAAATTTATCAATCATATCAAAAAATATGGACATCATACAACGCTGAAATGTAGCAGGAGCATTACACAAACCAAATGGCATACGTCTATAAGTAAATGTACCAAACGGACAAGTGAAGGTGGTCTTCTCCTGATCCCCCGGAAACACAGGTACCTGATTATATCCTGAGTAGCCATCTAGAAAGCAATAGAAGTCCTGACCTGCTAGTTTTTCTAAGATCTGGTCAATGAATGGCAAGGGAAAATGGTCCTTTCGGGTCATGGAATTCAACTTCCGATAGTCTATACACACTCGCCACCCTGTGGTTTCCCTAGTAGGGACTAACTCTCCTAATGAATTGGACTTAACAGTGAATCCAGACTTCTTGGGAACAACCTGGGTAGGACTCACCCACTCACTATCAGAGATAGGTTATATGATACCTGGATCTAAAAGCTTAATCACCTCCTTCATGACTACCTCCCGCATGTTAGGGTTCAACCTCTGTTGTCCTTCTCTCGAGGGTTTGACCGTGTCCTCTAAGTGAATCCTGTGCATACAAATGGATGGGTCAATCCCCCTAAGGTCAGCTACTGTCCATCCTATGGCTCTCCTATGTGTGACAAGGACGGTAAGCAATCTACTCTCTTGGTCACTAGTCAAACTGGAGGAAATAATGACTGGGAGAGTGTCCTTGGGTCCCAAGAAAGCATACTTGAGAGAGCTGGGTAAGTTTTTCAATTCAAGCTTAGGTGGTGACTCTATGGAGGGCTTAAGAGGTGTGGAGGCTGATATAGGTAAGGGCTCTACCTGGGGCTTCCAAGAGGAAGACTCGGGAACACTAGCAGCCGCTAGTTGGCTATGGACCTCCTCCAAAGATGGGTCAATAGTGGACTCCTCTAACCCTGGGTATAGTAAAGTCATTTCAAGAGCATCTCTCATTAGGGTAAGGGGGAGGGCTTCATTGACTAGGTCATCTAAATGGTCAACCATTAAGCACTCAAAGTCACACTCAATAGGTGGCTGATTAGATGCATGGAACACGTTAAGTCTCACATTCATATTCCCAAATGATATCTCCATCACTCCCGTTCGACAATTGATACAAGCATTAGCAGTGGCAAGGAAGGGGCGACCTAGAATGACGGGGATTTGGTGTGTGGTATTGCAGACAGGTTCCATATCTAAGACAAGAAAGTCAACAGGGAAGAAGAACCGATCAACTTTCATTAAGACATCCTCAATGACTCCTCGAGGCTTATGCACAGAACGGTCGGCTACCTGCAAGGTAACTGATGTAGGCTGTAATTCTCCTAACCCTAGTTGCTCATACACCGAGTAAGGGAGTAGATTGGCACTCGCACCAAGGTCAAGGAGGGCTCTATGGATGGAGTGATCACCTATGACACAAGAAATAGTGGGTACTCGAGGGTCCTTATACTTAGGTGGGCTGTCAAACTTCAAAAGAGAGCTAACTTGCTCGGTGAGAAAGACCTTCTTAGACACATGGGTTTTAGATTTATGCTTTTGAGTACATAGGTCTTTGAGGAACTTAGCATAAGCAGGGACTTGCTTAATGGCATCTAAGAGGGGGAGATTAATTTTGACTTGTTTAAAAGTCTCAAGAGTATCATCCATCTTAGCTATACTTTTTCTAAATGGTGGGGCCATGTCAAGACACTGAGGAAAGGGTGCCCTAGGGATATAAGATCAATCGGAAGAGGTCTTGGACTGTGGCTCTAAGGAAGGGGAAGGGGAGACTGACTCCTTTGAATTTGGTTCACTCTCTAACTGATAAGGCTCATTAGGGGCTGAATTGTCTAACCCTTCATTTGTGGCACCCAAGGACTCCTCTCCAACCTGATTATCAATGTAACGACCACTCCTAAGGGTAGTTATGGACTGAACTTGTTCATTAGATGAAGGAACTATCTCTACTCCACATTGACCTTTAGGGTTTTGTTGGGGCTGACTCGGCAATGTTCCTATCTCTCTCTTATTGATAGCAATGGCTAGTTGTCCAATTTGGGCTTCTAACTTTGTTATAGATTGTGTGTGAGAGTGGAGGAATTGGGATTGAGATTGAATGTCTTATAGGGCACTCAAAACCTTTTCTTCAAAACTTGGACTCCTATTGGGTTGGACATACGGAGGTTGCACTTGAGGTTGGTGGATATGGGCTGGTGGGACTTGGAATGGGGGCCTAGGGGATTGGTTACCCATAACCCCTTGGTTTTGTGTCCGCTAAGAAAAGTTAGGATGATTCCTCCACCCAGGGTTATATGTATTTCAAAATGGATTATTCTCAGGCCTAGGGAAGGATTGGGTGGCATTCACATGGTCTTGGACAAGCTCAGGAAATTGAGAGGCAGAGGGGCACTCAATGATAGTATGGGCTGGGCTAAGGCATATTGTGCATGCATCTTGAGTGAAGGGAGTGGGCTGATGGGTTGAAGTCATAAGGAGGTCAAGTTTCCTACTCAAAGTATCAACTTTGGAGGAGAGGTCTAATGGGTTTTTGACTTCATACAAGCCACCCCTAGAGGGGGCATTGTTTAAAGTAGATAATCCACTCTCATTTCTATTCAACGCAGCATGTTGAAGAGAATTTTCACTCAAGTCCTCAAAAAGTTTCAATGCCTCATTTTCATTTTTTGGCAAGAAGGTACCCCCACAACTTGCATCGACAAGATGACGGTTTTGTTCAGTAAGACCCTCATAAAAACGTTGCACTAATTGCCACTTAGGGACAGCATGATGAGGACACCTCCTAAGAAGGTCCTTAAGTCTATCCCAACTCTCATGGAACTGTTCAGTGGGAAGTTGGGCAAAAGTGGTTATGACCTTTCTCATTTGGTTGGTCTTACCTATGGGGAAGTACTTTTTAAGGAACTCTTGTTGCATTTGGGCCCATGTTGTGATAGTGTTTGGCTCTAATGAGTGAAGCGATTCCTTAGCGTTATCTTTCAATGTGAAAGGGAAAAGGCGAAGTTTAACAGCCTCATCGGTTAAATTTAAGAGCTTCAAAGTTATGCATAGTTCTAAAAAGTCATCTAGGTGCCTATACGGGTTTTCATTATTAAGCCCATAAAAAGATGGAAGCATTTGAATGACATTGGGTTTAATTTCATAATTTTGAGCAGCGACCGCTGGAAACCTAATGCATGAAGGAGAGGTGTACTCATTAGGAGTGTAATACTCCCTTAGAGCTTTAAGTGGTGCATCTACTAACTAATGTTCAGCCATGATGGGGGTAGAAGTAGTGTGGGTGGAGGAATTGGTGGGAGTGTTTGGGGGTGTAGGACTGTAGGTCGAGGGCAACTCAGCTCTCCTAGATGTCCGCTCAGGCTCAGGGTCAAATGGTACTAATCGGGTGAGTAAGGAGCGACGACCACGCATACACCACAAACACACCACACAATTTTAAGTGTAAAAAGGGGAAGAATAAGAAAAAAAACTAACTAAGAAAAGAACTAAAAATAAAGGGAGAAAATGATCTTGCAAACCGAAGAGAAGCACTATGCTTGTCGATGTTCACTTGTGGCCACAAGTGTAGAGAGCACGATCTTCAACGCAGCCTACAAGATCAATTTAAAAGAATGTAAGAAAGTAAGAATTAACCTAAAAACTAAAGTAAACGGAATCTAAATTAGATAGAATTATCCTAATACTAATTTAGTAACAAATCAACACCGTCCCCCGCAACGGCGCCAAAAACTTGATCGTTTATAATTAAACCCTTTGCAAGTGTACAAGGTAATTGTACTTGGATAAGTATTTAAGGGTTGTCGAACCTCAGGGATGGATGGATTATCACTAAATTTAAAGAAGAATTTGCTGATTACAAACTAAAAACAACTTAAACTTAAATTAAGCAAAAGAAAGAAATCAACTAGTTTAAAAGCAAGAGATTAATTCGATAGAATTTACTTAGGAAATTGAATCCACTATAGAACCATAATAATTCCTTAACTTTTAATCTAAATCTAGTGTGAATATGAACAAGTATTCTCAGCTACAAGCTAGAATTACTTCAAAAAGAATCATCAATTAACTTCCATGGCATGAACTATCATCGACAATAGCACGGATCATCTACACTAAACTAGCTATAGGCATGACCCGTCTAATCTTAGTATAACTCATCCAAGTCATTAATTATCTAAACATTAATACTATTGTATGACCATCTCATCTAAATCACAGAAATTAGAATCGATGCAAATATCAAAACCATATCAATCTATCATCTACAAGACAATAAATCAACATAGACTTGAATAAACATGAAAAGCTCTTCCATTAAAAAGAAAATCCATATCATACAATTGTCATCATTCACTACTGAGATCTAAATTAAAAGAAAAGAAACTGAAACTTATCTATACCTTCATCAACTCCTAAGTAAGAGAAAAGTCTAGCCTTCCATTGTAGAAGAAAATACTTGAATCTCCATTGAAAGCTTTGAGTTCTCTGTCATCTTCTTCTTCCTTTTTCTCTTCCTAAAATCTCCTGGAATGTCCCAATTTTAAGCCAAATATGTCTTTTTATAGGCATAAGTTCCGTAACAAGAAGTCCAATATGAAAAGGATTGGAATTTGGGTCAAACAAGGAAACTGCACATTATGCCGATCGATCACCCTGCATGCCCGATCGATCGCTTGAACTGTATTTTTGTCTGAATTCACGTTATCCCGATCAATCACCCTGCAGCCTGTTCGATCGGTACAGTGTTTCTGCAATCTGGACAGTTTTCCTAGACAGTTCATATTCTGTTCATTAAGCTTTCCTTCGTGTCCATATTAATTTCTAACTTGTTTATAACTCCGAAAAGTTGTCCAAATCACTTTAAAACATGTGAAGACTACTTTGAACTATTCAAAACATTGTCGAAGTACTTCGATAAGCGCACTTTACCTACAAAACATAAAATATCATACTTTAGACATGTATAATGTAATTAAAATTCCAACTTGATTTAAATACATGTCTAAACAACTAATAACTACAAAATCATTAATAATTAAACTAAAATACTAATATCTATCTTAATCTAAATAAACCATAATTAACTCTAAATTGACCTAATATATACTAGCAAATAAGGTAAAAAGGCATATAAAATAGATATAGATTTCATACTTATCAGCCACCCACCTACGTTTGGGCACTTAGGGGTTTTCTGGGACTTACATGTTATTATTGGCAATTCATCAATCGGTATGGAGAGTTGGCTCGTCCCCTTATAGAGCTGCTCATGAAGGGGGCTTTTGCTTGGAACGGGAATACCCAAGTGGCATTCCAGTGCCTCATGAATGATCACTTCATGCCGTTCCTATGCCACTATATATTGGTTTTCTTTGATGACATCTTTGTGTACAACAAGTCCTGGGCAGAGCACTTGACGCATCTCAGCTCAGTCATCTCTATTTTGTGAGATAACTCCTTATTCCTAAAGTGTTCGAAGTGTTCCTTTGGTAGCCCACAGGTTGATTACTTGGGTCATATTATTTCAGGAGCGGCATTTCCACTAACCCGGCTAAGGTGGCCGTCACCCACCTGCGTTTGGGCACTTAGGGGCTTTCTGGGACTTACATGTTATTATTGGCAGTTCATCAATCAGTATGGAGAGTTGGCTCATCCCCTTACAGAGCTGCTCAAGAAGGGGGCTTTTGCTTGGAACAGGAATACCCCAAGTGGCATTTAAGGGGTTGAAGCAGGCTATGGTCTCAGCCCCAGTTCTGCTCTTACTTGACTTTAGCCGACCTTTCATGGTAGAGACGGACACTTCAGAGACAGGCCTTGGGGTGGTTCTTCTATAGAACGAGCGTCCCATTGCTTACTTCAGTATGGCCTTGGCTGGCCACTCTTTGTCCTTGTCCATGTATGAGAAAGAGATGTTGGCTATCATCCTCGCGGTCGACAAGTGGCAGCCTTACTTACTTGGCCACCGGTTCTTGATTTGCACTGACCACCAACCTGAAATATTTCTTCAAAGAATAGGTGTCCACTCCGTCAAAGCAGTGGTGGGTTAGCAAGTTACTTGGCTATGACTACGATGTCATGTACAAGAAACGGTCTGAGAACATTGTGGCTGATGCTCTCTCTCGCAGCCCTTGCTCGGGCTCTTGCTTGGCTTTCTCCACTTTTCTTATCCATTCATTGATGAGTTGTGGCAGGCCTATCTTGATGATAGGCCAACCGTGCTGCCCGGCCCTTCTTTGTGTGGTGGGATGCCCTTCTCTTTTGGAAGGACCGCTTGTGGGTACCCAATGTAGCTGACCTTCACTGCCACATCCTTTCCCACTTCCATGACTCTCCTATGGCTGGTCATGAAGGGGCTTTCAGCACCTATAAGATGGTTAGTCATAGCATCCTGTGGCAGTATTCACTGAGCTATCCACAATTCTGGCTTAGAACATCCAAATTCCCACATAGGGAACCTAGAACACATGGTAGCCGATGCATGAAGGAATACCACTCTAGATGTTCAGTGTCCAGATGTGACTATCTCAAGAAATCTCAACCGCGAGACGATTCCATCCCTCATCTCCATATATCACAAATCATCTCAACTCAACTCAGACCAACTCAGCCCGGGGGTATCCATGTTCCACATAGGAACTCAAATTGAAATCATGTCCTTTCGGACCAACCAAGTTTCGATTAAGCCAATGATCAATTAATCTAGCATATGACCAATGCTTTAATATATGCTCATAAGGCAATACACGCATGCTTAAACACATTCAAATCATGATTACCAACTGAAATCTAGGGTTAAATCTACCATAAACTATAAATCCGCTCATGTGAAATCAAATGCTTAAGTCTTACAAGCATGATTATTCTACACATGGAGCTATACCATAATATTATTCACCCACAATCTATTCTCATGCAATAACTTCCTGGAAACATGCTTAGAACATAAGAACTTCATCCATCACAGATTTATGATAATCAATGCTAAAAATGTCTAACCATAATCATGTAGTTCAACATAATCCTTAAGCATGCTTCATAAATCCCGACCTACATAACATATCCTTCCAGTAGTTTATTCCAACTCAAAACACTCCAAATAAACATTTGAACATCAGTTGGAATCAAAAATACCAAAATAAACATATGAAATAAATCTCCCAAAATTTGTTGTGCAGCCGATCGATTGGCCTGGAAGGCCGTTTGATCGGTTAGCCTTAAAATCAAAAAATTTATTGTGTGGCCGATCGATCAGCCTGGCTGGCAATTCAAACAGCCCGATCGATCGCCAACAAACAATTCGAGCCTTCTTCCTTTCAAAATTCTAAACCGAAACACCATTGTTGAACCATAAAATATTCTTCCCAATTCTCATACTCCATCAAAATTCAATAAAACATTCCATAAAATTAATTGAACCCATTCCAAGGCAAGAGATTAACATTTTATAAATCGACCATCAAAGCTCTAATCAAGAAAAGCCATTTAACTAAAACTCATAAATCGAGATTTTCACCATAACAAGGCTAAGATTTGAAAACCCATTACCTCTCCACTTGATTTGAGTTGGATTAATCCTTCAATCACCTACGAAACCTTCCAAAAGCATGATTTTTATATTAATACACATCTAAACTTGATTTAACCTTGAAAATCATAAAGCAAACCCTAGATCTAGAGCTTAGGAGACATAAGAATGAAAATTTGAAGGTTAGGGTTTGAAATGGAGAAGTAAAATAGTGATTAAATGGTTTGAAATCAGATTGAATCAATGGAGGAAGATAGATTTAAAAGCTGATTAAGAAAACCCTAATGATTAAGCATGGATTAGGGAAGAATATAGTTCTAATCACTTCATCTTTCAGCCTAATTTGGGATTAGGCTCTAAACACCCTTGCACAGCCTATTCCCAATTTGGAAATGGCTCAGTCTCTTTCCTTTTATAAGAGAGAATGGGGTAAACCTAATTAAAACTTAGGGTTTGAATAGAGTTTTTAACAAGAATTAGGAAATTTGGCAATTTAACCCAAAATTAGGACCAGAAAAATTATAGAAATTTTATAATGACTTCCTTTGATGTCTGGGATGTTTTGGACCAAAAACCCCAAATTCGACCTTGGGGCTCAAACGGGGTCCCGCCAAACCCTAATTTTCAAAAAATATACAAAAATTCCTAAAAATTCACAAATGATTTGGATTTACTAAAAACTCATAAATATGAAGTTATTTTTTTAAAACATTTTGAAATTACCTTTATTTTTTAAAATTACCGAAATTGATCCGAAACATATTAAACCACATAAAAGTAATTAAACATAATGAATTTAAACCAGTTCTAGATCAGGGATTTTATAATTTGCACAAATCATTATATTTTTTAAAGTTTAAGGAGACCTCATATTTATTTGTTACATTCGTAATAATAAATCAAATGGATAAAGTGATACCACAATTTAACCATTACTCCTTAACATATGTGACTTCATTTGCTCAACTAGTTTTAAAAGAAGACACCCACGATTGTCATGAATGTGCATTTAATTGTTTAAAATAAATATGTACTCATTTGCTAGTTACATCCTTTGAATTGATTAAAACCATAGCCAGTTAAGAATGTGCACAAATCATTATACTATTTCAAGTTAAATGAGATCTTCAAGTCATTTTTTTGTTCATAATAATGAATCAAATGGAAAAAGTGATGCCTCAATTTTTCTGTTCTTCCTAAACTTATGTAACCTCATTTACTTAACTAGTCTTAGAACAAAGAATTAAAGCTTGTCACAAATGTGTATTTATTATTTAAAATAAATGCATACTCATTTTTTACTTTTATAAGAATGAATAAAATGCACTAAATGATGAACAAATCGGACAACTTTTGGTTACATTTTATCCTTTTAATTGATTAAAATCAAAATTCGTTAAGAATGTGCACAAATCGTTATATTGTTTAATGGTCATAGAGTCCTCCCATTTGTTTATTACATTCATAATAATGAATCTAATGGACAAAGTGAAACCACAATTAGATCCTTTCTCCTTAACTATTGTGACTTCATTACAACACCCAAGATTGTCACTAATGTTTATTTATTTGTTAAAAATAATTACATCCACATTTGCTATGGTCGAAAGAATGATTCAAATGTACTAAATGACAAACAAATCGGGCTACTTTTAGTTTAGTTATATCTTTTTAATCGATTAAAACTAATGTTGGTTAAGAATATGGATAAATCATTTATTGTTTAAAGGTACCTCCAACTAATTTGTTACCATTGTATTGATGTATCAAATGAAAAAAGTGATACCACAATTTGACGGTTCTTCCTTAACATATGTGAATTTATTCGCTTAACTAGTTTTAGAAAAAACATAAAATCTTGTCATAAATATGTATTTAATTGTTTTTATAAAATAAGTACTTATGTGTTAATCTTGTAAGAATGAATCAAATGTAGTAAACAATAAACCAATCAGACCACCTTGGGTCAAGTTATATCATTTTCAGTAATTAATACCAAAATTTATTAAGCATCTACACAAATTATTATATCATATAAAGTATAAAGAGACCTCCCATTCATATGTTACTTTCGTAATCACGAATCAAATTGTAAAACTAATAGCTCAATTTCACTATTCTTCCTTAACTTATATAATTTTATTCTCTTAACAAGATTTAGAATAAAGCACCAAAGCTTGTCATTAATATATATATTTAAATATTTTAAATATATACATACTTATTTGCTAAATTTGTAACAATAATTCAAATGTACTAAACGATGAACCAATCAAACAACATTCAGTCTAGTTATATCTTTTTAATTGATTAAAACTGATGTATGTTAAAAATGTGCACAAATCCGTATAACATTTAAAGTTTAAATAGACCTCTGATTTATTTATTGTGTTTGTAATAATGTATTAAATGGACAAAATGATACCACAATTTGACTATCCTTCCTTAACTTATATGATTTAATTTACTTAACTTTATTTACAATAATAGACCAAAGCTCATCACGAATGTATATTTAATTGTTTAAATAAATATGTACTCATTTACTATGTTTGTATTGATAAATAAAATGCACAAAACGCTGAACCAATCAGACCAATTTTGGTTAAGTTATATCCTTTTAATCAATTAAAGCCGAAGTTCATTAAGAATGTAAAAGAATCGTCATATCGTTTAAAGTTTAAAGAGACCTACCATTCATTTGTTATATGGATAAAGAGATACCACAATTTGGCCGTTCTTTATTAACTTATATAATCTCATTCGTTTTAATGGATTTAGAATGAAGTACAAAAGATTGTCACGAATATGTATTTAATTATTTTCAATAAATACATACTCATTTACTAAGTTTATGAGAATGAATGAAACGCACTAAACAACAAACCAATCAGACTACTTTGGGTCAACTTATATCTTTTTAATCGATTAAAATAAAAGTTTGTTAAAAATGTGCACAAATCGTTAGGTCATTTAAATTTTAATTAGATCCTCTATTCATTTGTTACGTTCAAATTAATGAATCAAATAGACGAAGTGATTCCACAATTTGACCATTCTTCTTAAACTTATGTGTTTTCATTTGCTTAACTAGTTTTAGAACAATGTGACAAAGCTCGCCAGGAATGTGTATTTAATTATTTTAATTAAATACGTACTTATTTGCTAACTTTGTAAGAATGAATTAAATGGACTAAACGATGAAGCAAACATACCATTTATGGTCTTGTTATATCATATTAATTGATTAAAATCAAAGATCGTTAAGAATGTTCACAAATCGTTATATCATTTAAAGCTTCAAGATTTTTCGTATTTATTTGTTACGTTCGTAATAATGAATTAAGTAGACAAAGTGATACTAAAATTTGACCAATCTTCGTAAACTTATGTGACTTCATTCTCTTAAATGGTTTTAGAACATAGCACCAAAGCTCGTCATGAATGCACATTTAATTATTTAAATAAATATGTATTCATCTACTAAGTTCATAACAATGAATCAAACGTACTAAACAACGAACAATTCGGATAAATTTTTGTTAAATTATATCCATTTGATTGATTAAAACCTAAGTTCGTTAAGAATGTGTACAAATCGTTATATCATTTAAAGTTGAAAGAATCCCTTACTAATCTGTTTCATTTGTAACGACAAATCATATGGGAAAAGTGATACCACAATTTGACTGTTCTTCCTTAACATATATGATTGTATTTGCTTAACTAGTTTTAGAACAAGCCACCAAAGCTTGTCACAAATATGTATTTAATTATTTTAAAATAATATGTACTCATTCGTTAAGTTCATAAGAATGAATCAAACACAATAAACAATGAGAAGCCTCCCATTCATTTGTGGTGTTCATAATAACAAACCAAATTGACAAAGTGATAGCAAAATTTGTCCGTTCTTCCTTAAATTTTATTATTTCATTCGCTAACTAGATTTAGAACAAAGCACTGAAGTTGATCATGAATTTGTATTTAATTATTTTAAATACATGCATACTTATTTGCTAAGTTCTGTAGAATAAATTTAACACACTAAACAATGAACTAATAGGGCCACCATTGGACTAATTATATCCTTTTAATCAATGAAAACTGATGTTTATTAAGAATGTGCACCAATCGTTATATCGTTTAAAGTTTAAATAGGCCTCCCATGTATTTGTTATGTTTGTAATAATAAATCAAATGGACAAAGTGATAGCACAATCTAACCAATACTTCCTTAACTAATACAATTTTATTTTCTTAACTAGATTTAGAACATAGTACCAATGTTCATCACAAATGTTTATTTAATTATTTAAAACAAACATGTACTCATTTGTAAAGTTCGTAAGGATAAATTAAAAGCTCTAAAGGATGAACTAATCGAACCACTTTTGGTCAAGTTATATCCTTTTAATCGATTAAATCTGCAATTTGTTAAGAATGTAACCAAATTGTTATATTGTTGAAAGGTTAAAAAGACCTCCCGTTCATTTGTTGCATTTGTAATAACGAATCAAATTGACAAAAAGATACCACAATTTGACTGTTCTTCTTTAACTTTTATAATTTTATTCTCTTAACTAGATTTAAAACATTATAAAAAAGCTCATCAATAATGTGTTATTAATTGTTTAAAATAAATACATACTAGTTTGCAAAGTTCATAAGAATGAATCTAACGCATTGAAGGACGAACAATTTGGACAAATTTTGTACAATTTATATCCTTTTATTTAATTAAACCGAAGTTCATTAAGAATATACACAAATCATTATATCATTTAAAGCTTAAAAAGTCCCCTCATTCATTTGTTATGACCGTAATGATAATTCAAATAGAAAAAGTGATAACACAATTTGACTGTTCTTCCTTAACATATATGATTTCATTTGCTTAACTAGATTTAGAACAAAGCACAAAAGCTCGTCACAAATGTGTATTTATTTGTTCTAAATAAATACGTACTCATATGCCATGTTCATAAGACATGAATAAAATGCACAAAACAACAAACTAATCAAACCACTTTTTGTCAAGTTATATCCTTTTAGTCGATTAAGATTTAAGTTTATTAATAATGTGCATATATAGTTTGAAAGTTAAAGATACCTTCCATTCACTTGTAACTTCATTTAAAATTTAAAAAGTCCTCTCATTCATTTGTTATGTTTATAATGAAAAATCAAATGCATAAAGTGATAGCACAATTTGACTGTTCTTCCTTAACTTATATAATTTCATTCACTTAACTAGATTTAGAACAAAGCAACAAATCTCGTCACAATTGTGTAGTTAATTGTTCTAAATAACTACTAACTTATTTGTTAAGTTTCTAGGAATGAATAAAGCACACTAAACGATGAACAAATTGGACCACTTTTGGTCAAATTATAACTTTTTAATTGTTTAAAACTGATGTCCGTTAAGATTGTGCACAAATAATTGTATCCTCCAATTCATTTGTTATGTTTGTATTGACGAATCAAATAGACAAAGTGAGAGTGATTTTACCATTCTTCCTGAACTTATATGATTTTATTCACTTAATTATATTAAGAACAAAGCACCAAAGCTCATCACGAATGTGTATTTATTTTCTATGTTAGTAAAAAATAATCAAATGCACTAAGCGATGAACTAATTGGAAGGCTTTTGGTCTAATTATATCCTTTTAGCGATTAAAACTAAATTTTGTTAAAAATGTGCACAAATCTTATATCATTTAAAGTTTAAGGAGACCTCTCATTAATTTGTTATGTTTGTAATAACGAATTAAATGGACAAAGTATAGTAGAATTAGGCAATTCTTCCTTTACTTATTTGATTTCATTCGGTTAACTAGATTTAGAAGAAAATACCAAAGCTCGCCATGAATATATAATTGTTTAAAATAAATATGTACTTATTTGCTAAGTTTGTATAAATGATTTAAATGCACTAAACGATGAACCAATTGGACCACTTTTTATTATGTTATATCCTTTTAATCGATTAAAATTGAAGTTAATTAAGAATGTGCAAAAAACATTATGTCGTTTAAAGTTTTAAGAGGCAACCCATTCATTTGTTACATTTGTAATGATAAATCAAATGGACAGAGTGATAAAAGAATTTCACTATTCTTCCTCAACTTATATAATTCCATTCACTTCATTAGATTTAGAACATAATACCAAAGCTTGTCAAGAATGTGTGTTTAATTATTTTAAATAAATATATACTCATTTACTAAGTTCATAGAATAAATTAAATATACAAATGATGAACAATTCAAACCAAGTTTGTGCAACTTATATATCCTTTTAATTGATTCAAACCAAAGTTCGTTAAGAATCTACACAAATCATTATATTATTTTATGTTTAAAGCGATCTCCTATTTATTTGTTATGTTCGTAATAACGAATCAAATTGTTAAAGTGATACCACAATTTGACCATTTTTTATTAAATTATGGTATTTCATTCGCTTAAATAATTTTAGAAGAAAACACCTAAGATCATCACGATTGTGTATTTAATTGTTTGACATAAATACATAATTATTTTCTATGTTTGTAAGAAATAATCAAATTCACTATACGTTAAACTCATAGGATAACTTTTGAACTGAATGTGTATAAATCTTAATATCGTTTAAGGTATAAAGAGGCCTCCCACTCATTTATTATGTTCGTAATGATGAATTAAATTGACAAAGTGATAGCACAATTTGACCATTCTTCCTTATCTTATAAGATGTAATTCGCTTAACTAGAATTAGAATAAAGCACGAAAGCTCGTCATGAATGTGTATTAAATTGATTTAAATAAACACGTATTCATTTTTTAAGTTATTAAGAATGAATAAAATGCACTAAACAATGAATCAATTGGACTACTTTTGATCAAGTTATATCGTTTTAATCGATTAAAACTGAAGTTCATGAAGAATGTGTGTAAATCATTATATCATTAAAAGGTTAAGGTGACCTTCTATTCATTTGTTACTTCATAATAATGATTCACTTAATTTATATGATTTCAGTTGCTTAACTAAATTTAGAACAAAGCATAAAGCTCATCACGAATGTGTATTTAATTGTTTCATTAAATATGTACTCATTTGCTAGATTCATAAGAATGAACCAAATAAACTAAACCATGACCCAATTGGACTAGTTCTTGACTAATTCTATCATTCTAATCAATTAAAACTAAACTTCATGAAGAATGCACGCAAATCGTTATATCATTAAAGCATTAAAAGTCATTTCATTCATTTGTTAAATTTGTAATGACGAAGAAAATAAACAAGGTAATACTACAATTTGACAATTTTTTCTTAACTTATATGATTTCATTGGCTTAACTAGATTTCAAAGAGTGCCAAATCTTGTAACGAATCTGCATATAATTATTTTAAATAAATAGGTACTCATTTGATAAGTTCGTAATAATGAATCGAATGTACTAAATGATGAACCAATCAAACCACTTTTGTTCAAGATATTATTTTAATGAATTAAAACAGAAGTTTGCTTATAATGTGCACAAATCGTTATATCATGAAAAGTTTAAATAGACCTCCCATTCATTGGTTACATTCATAATGACGAACCGATTTGACAATGTGATAGCATAATTTGACCATTCTTCCTTAACTTATGTGATTTCATTCGCTTAACTAGATTTAGAACATAGTACCACAACTTGTTAAGAATGTGTATTTAATTATTTTAAATAAATATGTACTCATTTCTAAAATTTATAAGAATGAATCAAATGCACTAAACAACCAACCAATCGGACTACTTTTGTTCATTTTATATCCTTTCAATCGATTAAAACCGAAGTTCATTAAGAATGTGCAGAAATCGTAATATCATTTAAAGTTTAAAAAGAGCACTCATTCATTTGTTATGTTCATAATGACGAATCAAATAGATAAAGTGAAAGCAGAATTTGACCATTTTTTCTTAACTTATATGATTTTATTTGCTTAACTAAATTTAGAACAAAGAATCAAAGCTCATCACGAATGTGTATTTATTTGTTCTAAATAAATTTATAATTATATGCAGAGTTTGCAAGAATGAATCAAATGTACTAAACAACAAAATAATTAGACAACTTTCTGTCAAGTTATATCCTTTTAGTCAATTAAAACTGAAGTTCATTAAGAATGTGCACAAATATTTTATTGTTTAAAGTATAAAGAAACCTCTTATTCATTTGTTATTGTCGTAATGGCAAATTAAATCGACAAACTGATAGCACAATTTGAAACAAAGCCCGTTAAGATTGTGTATTTAATTGTTCTTAATAAATACTTAACTCATTTCTAAAGTTTATAAAATTGAATCATTATATTGTATAAAATTTTTAAAAACTGACATACCGGAGCTTGTTAAGAATGTGCAAAACCGTTATAATGTTTAATCAATTAAAACTGAAGTTTGTTAAGAATGTGCACAAATCATTCTTAATGAAGATTCAAATAGGCAAAGTGAAAACACAATTTAACTGTTCTGCCTTAACTTAATATAATTTGATTCACTTAACTAGATTTAGAACATAGTACAAAAGCTCGTCAAGAATGTGTGTTTAATTATTCTAAATAAATACATACTTATTTGCTAAGTTCATAAGAATGAACTAAATACACTAAACGATGAACAATTTAGATCAATTTGTTCAAGTTATATCCATTTAATCAATTCAAACTGAAGTTCATTAAGAATCTACACAAATCGTTATATCATTTTATGTTGAATGTGATCTCCTATTTATTTGTTACATTCATAACAATGAATCAAATTATGAAAGTGACACCACAATTTGACCATTTTTCATTAACTTATGGTATTTTATTCGCTTAGCTAGATTTAGAACATAGTACCACAACTCGTTAAGAATGTATATTTAATTATTTTAAATAAATACGTACTCATTTTCGTAATTTATAAGAATGAATCTTATACACTAAATGTCCAATCAGTCAGACAACTTTTGTTTATGTTATATCCTTTTAATCGATTAAAATTGAAGCTCGTTAAGAATGTGAATAAATTGTAGTATCATTTAAAGTTTAAAAATACTACCTATTCATTTATTACATTTGTAATGGCAAATCAAATAGATAAAGTGATAGCACAATTTGACCGTTCTTCCTTAACTTATATGATTTTATTCGCTTAACTAAATTTAGAACAAAGAACCAAAGCTCATCACAAATATTTATTTATTTGTTCTAAATAAATTTATAATTGTATGTTATGTTCGTAAGAATGAATTAAATTTACTAAATGACAAACCAATTAAGCAACTTTTTGTCAAGTTATATCCTTTTAGTCGATTAAAACTGAAGTTCATTAGGAATGTGCACAAATATTATATTGTTTAAAGTATAAAGAGACCTCATATTCATTTGTTACGGTTGCAATGATGAATTAAATGGACAAAGTGATAGCACAATTCAAAACAAAGCAACAAAGCTTGTCAAGATTTTGTGTTTAATTGTTCTCAATAATGAATCATTGTATTGTATAAACTTTAAAAAAACTGTTATACTAAAGTTTGTTAAGAATATGTACAAACCATTATACTGTTTTGTTGATTAAAATTGATGTTCAATAAGTGTGTACAAATCGTTTTTAATGAAGAATAAAATAGATAAAGTGATAACACAATTTGACCGTTCTTCCTTAAGTTATATAATTTTATTCATTTAAGTAGATTTAGAACATAGTACCAAAGCTCATCAAGAATGTATGTTTAATTATTCTAAATATCTACATACTCATTTGCAAGTTCATAAGAATGAACCAAATGTGGCAGTTTGTTCAAGTTATATTCATTTAATTAATTCAAACCAAAGTTCGTTAAGAATCTGCACAAATTGTTATATCATTTTATGTTTAAAGTGATCTCCTATTTATTTGTTACATTCGTAATAACGAATCAAAATGTGAAAGTGATACCACAATTTGACCGTTTATCATTAAAATATTATATTTCATTCACATAACTAATTTTAGAAGAAAACACCTAAAATCATCACGATTGTGTAATTATTTTCTAAGTTCATAAAATTACTCAAATGGACTAAATGATTAACTAATAGGACCACTTTTGGACTGAATGTGCACAAATTGTAATATCATTTAAAGTATAGAGAGGCCTCCCATTTATTTATTACATTCGTAATGATGAATTAAATGGACAAAGTGATAACACAATTTGACCATTCTTCCTTATCTTAAAAGATTTCATTAGCTTAAATAGATTTAGAACAAGGCATGAAAGCTCACCACAAATGTAAATTTAAAAGATTTAAATAAACACATACTCATTTGTTAAGTTCCTAAGAATGAATCAAATGCACTGAATGATGAACCAATCAGACCACTTTTGGTGATATTATGCCCTTTTAATTGATTAAAGCCGAAGTTCATTAAGAATTTGTACAAATCATTATATAGTTTGAATGTTAAATAGACCTCCCATTCATTTGTTCTTCGTAATAATGATTCAATTAACAATATGATACCACAATATGACCTTTTTTCCTTAACTTATATAATTTCATTTGCTTAACTAAATTTAGAAGAAATTACCAAAGCTCATCGTGAATGTGTATTTAATTTTTTCATTAAATATGAACTCATTTGCTGGGTTAGTTAGAATGAAACAAACGGACTAAATGATGACCCAATCGGACCAGTTCTGGTCTAGTTCTATCATTTTAATTGATTAAAACGAATGTTCATTAAGAATACAAACAAATTGTTATATCATTTAAAGTTTGAAAAGACCTCTCATTCATTTATTACGTTTGTAATGACAAATAAAATAGACAAGGTGATACCACAATTTGACTGTTCTTCCTTAACTTATATGATTTTATTTATTTAAGTAGATTTCGAAAAAAAACACCAAATCTTGTCACGAATGTGTATCTAATTGTTTTAAATAAATAGGTACTCATTTGCTAAGTTCATAATATTAAATCGAACAAAATAAATGATAAACCAATCGGAGAACTTTTGCTCATGTTATATCTTTTTAATGAACTAAAACTGAAGTTCGTTTAAAATGTGCATAAATCATTGTATCATGGAAAGTTTAAATAGACCTCCTACTCATTGATTATGTTTGTAATGACAAATTAATTAGACAAAGTAATAACACAACTTGACTTTTCTTCCTTAACTTATTGATTTCATTCACTTAAGGAGATTTAGAACATAGTATCACAGCTCATTAAGAATGCGTATTTAATTATTTTAAATAAATACATACTTATTTGCAATGTTCATAAGAATGAATTAAATGCACTAAATAAAAAATTAGTTGGACAACTTTGTTCAAGTTATATCCTTTTAATCGATTAAAACCAAAGTTCGTTAAGAATGCGTACAAATTGTTATATCGTTTAAAATTTAATATGTCCACCCATTAATTTTTTACGTTCCTAATGGCAAATTAAATAGACAATGTGTTAGCACAATTTGACTGTTCTTCCTTAACTTATATATGATTTTATTTGCTTAACTAAATTTGGAACAAAGAGGCAAAGCTCATCACGAATTAAATGACAAACCAATAGGACAACTTTTGTTCAAGTTGTATCATTTTAATTAATTAAAAATATAGTTTGTTAAGAATATGAACAATTAGTTATATTGTTTAAAGTTTAAAGAGACCCCTAATTCAAGACTTATGTTCGTAATAATAAATCGAATGGACAAAGTAATATCACACTTTGACTATTCTTCCTTAACTTACAATATTTTATTCACTTGGCTAAATTTAGAACAAAGCACCAATGCACATCACGAATGTACGTTTAATTATTTTAAATAAACACGTACTTGTTTGTTAAGTTTGTAAGAATAAATCAAATGCACAAATCATTATGAATTTGTACAGATCGTTATATCATTTAAAGGTTATGCACACCTGTTATTCATTTATTTTATTCGTAACAATGAATCAAATGAACAAAGTGGCACCATAATTTTATAGTTCTTTCTTAAATGATTTCATTCACTCAACTAGATTTAGATCAAAGCACTAAAGCTCATCTCGAATGTCTATTTAAATTGTTTTAACAAATACATACTCATTGGCTAAGTTCATAAGAATGGATAAAATGTACTAAATGAGGACTATTTTTGGTCAAGTTATATCATTTTAATCGATTAAAAGCAAAGTTAGTTAAGAATGTACACAGATGGTTATACTATTTTAAGTTTAAAGAGACCTATTAATTCGGTGCATTTGCATTAATGAATAAAATGGAATAAGTGATAACATAATTTGATAATTTTACCTTAACTTATATGATATCATTCTCTTAACTAGATTTAGAACAAAGTAGCAATGCTTGTCATGAATAAGTATTTAATTGTTTTAAACAAATAGGTATTCATTTGATAATTTCCTAAGAATTAATAAAAAACACTAAATGACAAACCAATCATAGTAGTTTTATTCAAGTTATATCTGTTTAATTGGTTAAAACTAAAGTTCGTTAAGGATGTGAACAAATTGTTATATCTATAAAATATAAAATGACCTCATGCATTTGTTACATTCATAATGACAAATAAAATACACAAAGTGATAGCAATATTTAACCAGTCTTCCTTACTTTATCTGATTTAATTTGTTTAATTAAATTTAGAAAAAAACACTAAAGCTTGTGACAAATTTTTATTTAATTATTCTAAATAAATATGTACTCATATGTTAAGTTTGCTAGAATGAATCTTATGCACTAAACAACAAACAAATTGGACCACGTTTGGTCATGTTATATCCTTTTAATCAATTAAAACTAAAGTTTGTGAAGAGTGTGCACAAATTGTAATATTGGTTAATGTTTAAAGAGATCTTCCTTTTATTTTTTACGTTTGTAATGAATCAAGTTGACAAAGTTCTACCATAATTTAATCGTTCTTCCTTAACATATGTGATTTCATTTGCTTAAGTATCTTTAGAACAAAATACCCAAGATTGTCACCAATGTGTATTTAATTATTTGTAATAAATACGTACTCATTTGCTATGTTCGTAAGAATGAATCAAATGTACTAAGTGACAAACTAATCAGACCACTTTTAGTCATGTTATATCTATTTAACCGACCCAAACCAAAGTTTATTAATAATGTGTATACATCGTTATATGGTTTAAAGTTTAAAGAGACCTGTTATTTAATCTTTACATTTGTAATAGCAAATCAAAAGGACAAAGTGCTACCATATATTGAGCGCTCTTCCTCAACTTTTGTAATTTTATTCGTTTAACTAGTTTTAGAACAAAGCACCAAATATTGTTACGAATGTTTATTTAATTTTTATGTATAAATACCTACTCATTTATTATGAACATAAGAATAAATGAAATGCAGTAAATGGTGAACCAGTCAAACAACTTTTGGTCAAGTTATCATTTTAATTTGTTAAAACATAAGTTCATTAAAAATGTTCACAACTCGTTATACCTTTTAAAGTTTAAAGAGACCTCCTATATCTTTGTTACGTTCAGAATAATGAATCAAATGGAATAGATAATAGCACAATTTTTGTTACCAAAGCTCGTCATGATGTGTATTTCTTTTAAATCAATACGCACTCATTGATAAGTTTGTAAGAATGAAATAAATGCATAAATGACGATCAAATCGTTTACATCCGAAGTTCTTTAAGAATGTGCCCAAATAGATATATAAAAAGTTAAAGAGACCTCACATTCATTTGTTACATTTATATAATATATCGAATGCACAAAGTGATATTACAATTTGACCGTGCTTCCTTAACTTATATGATTTCATTCACTCAACTAGATTAAGAAAAAAGTACTAAAGCTCATCATGACTATATATTTAATTATTTTAAATAAATACGCTCTTATTTACTAAGTTCGTAAGAATGAATTATGCACACTAAATGACAAACCGATTGGAACACTTTTAGTCAAGTTATTTCCTTTTAATCGGTTAAAACTGAAGTTCGTGCAGAATGCATGGAAATGTTATATCATTTAAAATTTAAAGAGTCCTCCGATTCATTTGTTTCATTTGTTATGATGACATAAATGGACATAGAGATACCACAATTTGACTATTCTTCCTTAACTTATATGATTTTATTCGCTTAACTAGATTTACAACACATCACTAAAGCTCATCATGAATGTGTATTAAATTATTTTAAATAAATATGTACTCATTTGTTAAGTTTGTAAGAATGATTTAAACACTCTAAATGACGAACTAATCGAACCACTTTTGGTTAAGTTATATCTGTTTAATTTATTAAAACCGAAGTTCATTAAGCATGTACTCAAATAGTTATATCATTTAAACTTTTAAGAGAACTCTTATTTAGTTTTTTATTTTCATAATGACGAATCAAATGGACAAAGTAAGCACAATTCGTTAGTTTTTCCTTAACTTATATGAATTCATTCAATTAACTAGATTTAGAACAAAACACCAAAGCTCATCAAGACTATGCAATTATTTGCTTAAAATAATTACGTGCTGATTTGTTATGTTCTTATGAATGAATCAAACACACAAAAAGAGAAACCAATCACACCTTTATTACTCAAGTTATATCCTTTCAATCAATTAAAGCTAAAGTTCATTAAGAATGTGCACAAATCGTTATATCATTTAAAGTTTAAAAAGTCCACCCATTCATTTGTTACATTTGTCAGACGAATAAAATAGACAAAGAGATAGCACAATTTGATTGCTCTACCTTATATTATTTCATTTGTTTAACTAGATTTAGAACGAAGCACTAAAGCTCGTTATAAATGTGTATTTAATTATTTTAAACAAATCTGAACTCATTAGTTAAGTTTGTAGAAATGAATCAAATGCACTAACCCATAAACCAATTGGACCACATTTGTTCAAGTTATATACTTTTAATCAATAAAAACTGAAGTTCGTTAAGAATTTGTTAAAATCATTTTATCATTCAAAATTTAAAGAGTCCTCCTTATTTGTTACAAGAAAAGTCTTCCTTTTAAAGAGTCCTCCTTTTAATCAACAAAGTGATAGCACAATTTAACCGTGCTTCCTTAACTTATATGATTTCATTCACTTAATTAGAGTTAGAACTAAGTACCGAAGCTCGTTACGAATGTGTATTTATTTCTTTTAAATAAATATGCACAGATTTACTAAGTTTTTAGAATGAATGAAATATCCTAAACAATGAAGCAATTGGTCCAATTTTTGTCAAGTTATATCCTTTTAATCAATTAAAATCGAAGTTCGTTAAGGAAGTGCAAAAATGTTTATATTAGTTAAAGTTTAAAGAGACCTCCTATTCATTTATCATGTTCGTAATGGTGAATCAAATGAACAAAGTAAGATCATAATTAAGTCGTTCTTCAGTAAGTTATATGATTTTATTTGCTTTATTAGATTTTGAACAAAGTACCAAAGCTCATTGCGATTGTGTATGAAATTTTTTTAAATAAATGCGCACACATTCGCTAAGTTCATAAGAATGAACCAAACTAACAAAACGAATAACTAATCAGTCCACTTATTGTCAAGATATATCCTTTTAATTAATTTAAACTGAAGTTAGTTAAGAAATTTTACAAATTGTTATATTGTTTAAAGGTTAATGAGACCAACCCTTCATTTGTTACATTTGTAATTATGTATAAAAAGGAAAAAGTGATACCACAATTTTACTATTCTTCTTTAACTTATATGATTTTATTCGCTTAACTAGATTTCGAACAATGTACCATAGCTCGTCACGAATGTGCATCTAATTGTTTAAAATAAATATGTACTAAATTACTAAGTTCATATGAATGAATAAAATGCACTAAACGGCGGTCCAGTCAGACCACATTTGGCAAAACTATATCCTTTTAATTTGTTAAAACAAAAGTTCGTTAAGAAAGTATACAAATCATTATATTGGTTAAAGGTTAAAGAGACCTAACATTCATTTATTAAGTTCATAATATTGAATCAAATGGACAATGCGATACCACAATTTGACCATTCTTTCTTAACTTATATGATTTTATTCGATTAAGTAGATTTAGAACAAAGCACCAAAGCATGTGACAAATGTGTATTTAATTACTTTAAATAATTACATAGTCATTTATTAAGCTCGTAAAAATTAATCAAACGCAGTAAAGATGAACCAATCGGACCACTTTTGGTCGAGTTATATCATTTTCATTTTTTTGAAACTGAAGTTCGTTGAGAATGTGAATAAATCATTACATTATTTAAAAATTAAACAGAACTCCCATTCATTTATGACATTTGCAATAACGAATTAAATGGACAAAGTGATAGAGCAATTTTAACTTTCTTCATTAACAAATATGATTTCATTCGCTTATATATATTCATAACAATAGAACAATGCTCATTTTGAATGTGTATTTATTTGTTGTAAACAAATACGTGCACATTTTCTATGTTCGTAAAAATTCATGAAATATACTAAACAACGAACCAATAAGATCACTTTTAGTCAAATTATACACTTTTAATCGATTCAAACCGATGTTCGTTGAGAAAGTGCATAGTCGTTATATCATTTAAAAGATAAAGCGACATCTCATTCATTTGTTATGTTTGTAACGAGTTAAATTAACAAAGTTATACCACAATTTGACGGTACTTCCTTTACTTATATTATTTCATTCGCTTAATTAGATTTATAACAAAGTACCAAAGCTCATCACTAATGTATATTTAATTATTTCATTTAAATGCGTACTCATGTATTAGGTTCATAAGAATGAGTCAATTGCACTAAAAGATGAATTGATCGAACCAATTTTGGTTTAGCTATATCTTTTTTATCGATTAAAACCGTAGTTCGTTATGAATGTGTACAAATCATTTTATTGTTTAAAGGTTAGAGAGACCTACCATTCATTTGTTACATTTATAATAGCGAATGAAATAGACAAAGTGATACCACAATTAGACCATTCTTCTTTAACTTCTTTAATTTCATTTTCTTAATTCAATTTAGAACAAACAACAAAGATCGTCACC
This sequence comes from Saururus chinensis, assembly GCA_035235625.1. Taxonomy (NCBI): domain Eukaryota; kingdom Viridiplantae; phylum Streptophyta; class Magnoliopsida; order Piperales; family Saururaceae; genus Saururus; species Saururus chinensis. The sequence goes on along the minus strand of CP141144.1, from coordinate 36,270,126 downwards.
AATGTGTATTTAATTAATTAAATAAATACACACTAATTTATTCAATTTGTCGGAATGAATCAAATGCACTAAATGATGAATCAATCAAAAAACTTTTGGTCGAGTTATATCCATTTAATTGATCAAAACTGAAGTTTGTTAAGAATGTGCTGAAAAAGTTATATCATTTAAAGTTTAAAAAAATCTCTCATTCATTTTTTATGTTTGTAATGACGAATCTAATTGAGAAAGTGACAACACAATTTGACTATTCTTCCTTAACATATATGATTTTATTCGCTTAACTAGATTAAGAAAAAAGTACCGAATCTCATCAGGAATGTGTATTTAATTATTTTTAATAAATACAGACTCATTTATTAAGTTTCTAAGAATGAATCAAATACACTAAATGACAAAGCAAATGGACTAAATCCTTTTAATCTGTTAAAACCGATGTTCGTTATAAAAGTGTGCAAATCATTATATCGTTTAAAGGTTGTAATAAAGAATCAAATGGATGGAGTGATAACACAATTTGAATGTTCTTCCATAGGTTATATGATTTCATTATCTTTTTACTAGATTTATAACAAAGTACCAAAGTTTGTCATGAAGGTGTATTTAATTGCTTTAAATAAAAGCGTATGCATTTGCTAAGTTAGTAATAATGAATCAAATGTACTAAATGACGAAATAATCAGACCACTTTTTATCAAGTTATATCCTTTTAATTGATTAAAACCAAAGTTCGTTAAGTAAGTGTACAAATCATTGTATTGTTTAAAGTTTAATGAGACGTCAATAATTTGTTACGTTCGTAATAATAAATCAAATAGAAAAAGTGATGCCACAATTTGGCCATTCTTCCTTAACTCATATGATTTCATTTGCTGAAATAGATTTAGAACAAAATACCAAAACTCATCACAAAAGTTTATTTAATTGTTATAAATAAATGCATAGTCATTTGTTAAGTTTGTAAGAATAAATCAAATGTACTAAATGACGATTTGATTGGATTACTTTCAGTGAAGTTATATCTTTATAAATTACTTAAACTGAAGATCACTAACAATGTGCATAAATTATTTTATAGGTATAAATTTAAAGAGTCCTCCCATTCATATGATTTGTTCATAATGACGAACTAAATGGGCAAAGTAATTGCATAATTTAACTATTCTTCGATAACTTATATGATTTACTTCGCCTAATAGGATTTAGAACAACATACCAAGACTCATCACAAATGTACATTTAATTGTATTAAGTATAAATGTACTCATTTACTAAGCTCATAGGAATAGTTAAGCGCAATAAACGACGAACCAATCTGACTACTTTTTGTTAAGTTATATCCTTTTAATTTATTAAAAGCAAAGTTTGCTGAGAAAGTCTAAAAAATATTATATCGTTTAAAGTTTTAAGAGACCTCTCACTCATTTGTTACGTTCATAATGACGAATCAAATGGACAAAGTGATAGTACAATTTGACCATTCTTCTTTTACTTATATGATTTCATTCTCTTAAGCAGATTTAGAAATAAGTATTAAATGTCTTCACGAAAGTGTATTTAATGGTTTAAAATAAATACGTACTCATTTGCTGAATTTATAAGAACAAATCAAATACACAAATTAACAAACAAATTGAACCATTTTCGTCAAGTTATATCATTTTAATCGATTAAGACATAAGTTCGTTCAGAAAGTACACAAATCGTTATAATTTTCAATGGTTAAGAGAACTCCCATACAATTGTTATGTTTATAATAACAAATCAAATGGACGAAGTAATAGCACAATTTGACCATTCTTCCTTAACTTATTTAATATTATTCGCTGAACTAGATGATGCAAAAAACATCAAAGCTCATCATTAATGTGTATTTAATTATTTTAGATAAATATGTACTAATTTGGTAAGTTCATAATAATGAATCAAATACATTATACGACAAACCAATCGGACCATGTATGGTCAAGTTATGTCCTTTTAATCGAAACTGAAGTTCATGAACAATGTGCACAAACCATTTTATTTTTTAAAGTTTAAAGAGTCCTCTCATTCATTTGTTCCATTCATAATAATGAATCAAATTGAAAATCTGATACCTCAATTTGACCATTCTTCCTTAACCTATATTGTTTAATTCGCTTAAGTAGATTTAGAAAAAAGTATCAAAGCGCATCATAAATATGTATTTTAAAAAAATACATACTAATTTGGTAAATTAGTAGGAATAAATCAAATGCACTAAATGATGAACAAATTGAACCACTTTTTGTCAAGTTATATTCTTTTAATCAATTAAAACAGAAGTTCATTAAGAAAGTACACAAATCATTATATCGTTTAATGATTATAGAGACCTCCTAATCACTTGTTTCGTTTGTAATAATGAATCAAATGAATAAAGTGATACCACAATTCGACAATTCTTCTTTAACTTATTTGATATTATTTACGTAACTAGATTATGAAAAAGGACGAAAGCTCGTCACGAATTGTATGTAAATATTTTAAATAAATACATATCCATTTATTATGTTTCTAATAATGAATCAAATAAACTCAATGTCGAACCAATCGAACCAGTTTCGGACAAGTTATATCAATTTAAATGACTGAGACCGATGATTGTTACGAAAGTATTAAAATCATTATATCGTTTAAAGGTTAAAGAGTCATCACATTCATTTGTGACATTGGTAATAATGAATCAAATAGGCAAAGTGATACCACAAATTGACCGTTCTTACTTATTTGATATCATTCAATAAGCTAGATTTGACCAATGCACCAAAGCTCATCACAAAAAATATTTAATTTTTCAAAATAATTATGTACTCATTTGCTAAGTTCATAAGAATGAATCAAATACATTAATTAACATTTAGAATGTGTAGAAATTGTTATATCATTTGAAGTTTGAAAAGACCTCCTATTGATTTTTTATGTTCGTAATGACGAATAAAATAAACAAAGTAATGTAGAGTTTGACAGTTCTTCCTAAACTTATATAATTTTATTCGCTTAACTAGATTTAGAGCAAAGCAGCAAAGATCATCTTGATTTAGAACAAATTGTCAAAACTAAAGTTCATTAAGAATGTGATCAAATTGTTATATAATTTAAAATTTAAAGTTTAAAGAAACCTCTAAATCAATAAATGAATCAATTAAAATTGAAGTTTGTTAAGAATGTGCATAAATCGTTATATCGTTTAAAGTTTGAAAAGACCTCCCATTCATTTTTTATGTTCTTAATGACAAATAAAATAGACAAACAGATACACTACTTGACAGTACTTCCTCCACTTATATGATTTTACTTGCTTAACTAGATTTAGAATAAAGCAACAAAGCTCATCACAATTTAAGAAAAATCGATAAAACTAAGTTTATTAATAATCTTAACAATTCATTATATCATAAAAAGTTTAAAGATTAAAATTTAAACAGACCTATTATTTATTTGTTACGTTCATATATGATTTCATTCGCTTAACTAGATTTAAAACAATGCAACAAAGCTCATCACGATTGTGTATTTAATTATTTTAAATAAATACATACTAAGTTTGTAATAATGAATCAAATGCACTAAATGACAAACCAATTGAGCAACTTTTAGTAAAGTTATATCCTTTTAATCATTTAAAACCAAAGTTAGTTAAAAATGTGCACAAATCATTGTATCATCGAAAGTTTAAATTGACTTCATATTCATTTGTTATGTTCATAATGACAAATCAAAAGGATAAAGTGATAGCTCAATTTGATGGTTCTTCCTAAACTTATATGATTTCATTCGCTTAACTAGATTTAGAGCAAAATACTAAAGCTCGTCATGAATGTGTATTTATTTGTTCTAAATAAATATGTACTCATATGTGAAGTTCATAAGAATTAATCAAATTAACTAAGCCATAAAATTATCTAACAACTTTTTGTCAAATTATATCCTTTTATTCGATTAAAACTAAAGTTTGTTAAAAATGTGCACACTTTTTTATATCATTTAGAATTTGAATGGATTTCCAATTCATTTCTTATGTTTGTAAATTCGAATCAATTGGACAAAGTGGTAACACAATTTGATAATTCTTCCATAACTTATATTATTTTATTTACTTTCCTAGTTTTAGAACAAAGCACCAAAGCTCATCACAAATGTATATTTAATTATTTTAAATAAATAAGTACTCATATGTTGAGTTTGTAAGAATATACCAAATGCACTAAATGCCAAACTAATAGCACCAGTTCTTGTTTAGTTATATTTATTTAATCGATTAAAACTAATGTTCATTGAGAATATGAACAAATCATTATATCGTTTAAAGTTTAAAGAGACCTCCCATTGAGTTATAACATTCTTAATGACGAATAATATGGACAAAGTGATAGCACAATTTTATCATGCTTCCCTAACTTATATGATTTCATTTTCTTAACTAGAGTAAGAATTAAGAATCAAAGCTCGTCACGAATGTGTATTTAATTGTTTTAAATAAAATTGTATTCAAATGCTAAGTTCATAATAATAAATCAAACGTACTAAATGATGAACTAGTAAGACCACTTTTGGTAAAAGTATATCCTTATAATCGATTAAAACCATAGTTCATTAATAATAAGCCCAATTCGTTATATCATTTAAAGATTAAAAAGACTACCTATTAATTAATTTTATTTGTAATAACGAATCAAATAGACAAAGTGAAACAAATATTTGGCATTTATTTCTAAACATAGGCGATTTAATTCGCTTAAGTAGTTTTTGAACAAAGCAGTAAAGCCCGTCACGAGTGTGTATTTAATTATTGTAAATAAATACATACTCATATGCTATGTTCGTAAGAATTAATATATCACACTAAATGACGAACCAATCGAACAACTTTTTGTTAAGTTATATCATTTGAATCGATTAAAACTAAAGTTAATTAAGAATGTGCACAAATAATTTTATTGTTCAATATTTAAAGAGACCTTCAATTCATTTGTTATGTTCCTAATAACGAGTTAAATTGATGAAGTGATACCACAATTTGACAATTCTTTATTAACTTATATGATTTTATTAGCTTGAATAAATTTAGAATAAAGAACCAAAGCTCATCATAGATGTGTATTTAATTTTTTGAAATGATTATATACTCATTTACTAATTTAATAAGAATGAACCAAACATACTAAACAACTAACTGGTCAGATCACTTTGGTACCAGTTATATCCTTTTAATTAATTAAAACTGAAGATCATTAAGAATGAGTATAAATCGGTATATCATTTAAAGAGGCCTCCTATTTATTTGTTATGTTCATAATAATCAATCAAATAGACAAAGTAATACCACAATTTGACCATTCTTTCAACACTTATGTGATCTCATTTGCTTAACTAGTTTTAGAACATAACATCGAAGCTCATCACAAATGTGTATTTAATTATTTAAACTAAATACATACACATATACTAATTTCGTAGGAATGAATCAAATGCACTAAAGATGAACCAATTGGACAACATTTGGTTAAGTTATAACCTTTTTATCGATTAAAATTAAAGTTCGTCATGTGCACAAACTATATATCCTTTTAAGTTTAAAGAGTCATCTCATTCATTTCTTACATTCATAATATAGAATCAAATAGACAAAGTGATAGTGCAATTTGAATGTCCCTCCTTAACTTATATAACTTTATTAGCTTTACTAGTTTTTCATGAATGTGTATTTATATGTTTAAAATAAATACGTCCTCCTTTCCTAAGTCAGTAAGAATGATTCAAATGCACTAAACGTTGAACAAATCTAACCACTTTTGGTCTAGTTATATCTTTTTAATCGATTAAAATTGAAGTTTGTTATGAATGTGCATAAATCATTATATCGTTTAAAGTTTAAAGAGACCTCCCATTAATTTGCTACATTCATAATGAGGAATCAAATGAAAAAAATGCTTTCAATATTTGACCATTGTTCATTAACTTATGTGATTTCGTTTGCTTAACTAAATTTATAACAAAGCAAGAAATCTTGTCATGATTGTGTAATTAAATGTTTTAAATATATACGCACTCATTTGCTAAGTTCATAATATTAAATCAAATGTATTGAATGATGAACCAAACAGAGCAATTGTGGTCTAGTTACAATCTTTTTAATCAATTAAAGCCAAAGTTTGTTAAGAATGTGCACAAATCATTATATCATTTAAAGTTAAAAGTGAACTCCAATTCATTTGTTACATTCATAATAATGAATCAAAGTAGCAAAGTGATACCGTAATTTGACCATCTTTCCTTAACTCATATTATTTCATTCACTGACATAGATTTAGCATAAAGGACCAAAGCTCATCATGATTGTGCATTTAATTATTTTAAATAAATATGTACTTATTTGCAAAGTTCGTAACAATGAATCAAATGCACTAAACGTGAACCAATCGGGCAACTTTTGATCAAGTTATATCTATTTAATTGATTAAAATCAAAGTTCTTTAATAATGTAAACAAATCATTATATCGTTTAAAGTTTAAAGTGACATCCCATTCATTTGTTAAGTTTGTAGTAACGAATTAAATGGATAAAGTGAACAATTATTTGACCGTTCTACATTAATTTATATGATTTAGAGCAAGCACCAAATCTTGCCACAAATGTGTATTTAATTATTTATAATAAATACGTACACATTTGCTAAGTTCATGAGAATGAATCATACACACTAAATAATGAACCAATAGGATAACTTTTGGTCAACATATATATCCTTTTATCGATTAAAACCAAAGTTTGTTATGAATGGGCACAAATCATTTTATTGTTTAAATTAAACAAAGATAAACTATTCAATTATTACATTTGTAATAACGAATCAAACAGATAAAGTGATACCACAATTCGACCCTTCTACTTTAACTTATGTTATTTCGTTCGCTTCACTAGTTTTAGAAAAAACACCAATGCTCGTTATGAATGTGTATTTAATTTTTTAAAATAAATATGCACTCATTTGCGAAGTTCTTAGTAATGAATCAAATCGACTAAATGACGAACCAATCGGACCACTTTTGGTCAAGTTATATCATTTTAATTTATTTAAACTAAAGTTGATTAAGAATGTGCACACATCTTTATATCATGTATAGTTTAAAGAGACCTCCCATTCATTTGTCATGTTCATAATGACGTATTAAATGCACAAAGTGATACTACAATTCAACAATTATTTCTTAACTTTTTTTATTTCATTCACATAAAAATTATTTTATTTCATTCACATAACTAGATTTAGAAGAAAGCAGCAAAGCTCATCATGTAACCAATCAGATGTCTTTTAGTCAACTTATATCTTTTTTATCGATTAGAACTGAAGTTTCTTAAGAATATGCACAAGTCATTATATATCGGTTAAAGTTTAAAGGGACTTCCTATTCATTGCTTACAATCGTAATAATGAACAAAATGTAAAAAGTCATAGCACAATTTGACTATTCTTTAACTTATATAATTTCATTTGCTTAACTAGACTTATAATAAAGTACCGATGCTCACTATGAATATGTAATTAATCATTTTAAATTAATACATACTCATTTACTAAGTTTGTATGAAGGAATCAAGCGAACTAAATGACGAGCCATTTGGACTACTTTTGGTTGATTTATATTCTTTTAATCAATTAAAACCGTATTTCGTTAAGCATGTGCACAAATCGTAATATCTTTTAAAGTTTAAAGAGTTCCCCCATTTATTTGTACTGTTTATAATGATGAATAAAACTCACAATGTGATAGAACAATATGACTATTCTTCCTTAACTTATATGATTTTATTGGCTTAACTATATTTAGAAACACTCAAATATGTAATTAATTATTTTGAATAAATGCGTATTCATTTGCTCAAATCATGATAATGAATCAAACACACTAAACAGCAAACCAATCAGACCACTTTTAATCTAATTATATACTTCTAATTGATTAAAACCGTAGTTTGATAAGAGTGTGCACAACTAGTTATATCATTTAAAGTTTAAAAAGACTTCCTACTTATTTGTTACGTTCTTAATAACGAATCAAATAGATAAAGTGAAACCACAATTTGACCATTCTTCCTTAACTTATATGATTTCATTCCCTTAACTAGATTTAAAACAAAACACCAAAACCTATCACAAATGTGTATTTAGTTATTTTAAATAAATACATACTCATTTGCTGAAATTGTAAGAATGAATTAAATGCACGAAATAATGTAGCAATCCTACCATTTCTTGTCTAGTTATATCCTTCTAATTGATTATAACTGAAGTCTTAAATAATGTGGACAAATCGTTATATCATTAAAAGTTTAAAGATACCTTCTATTTATTTGTTATGTCAGTAATAGCGAATGAATTAGATAAAGTGAAACAACAATTTGACTGTTCTTCCTCAACTTATATGATTTCATTCTCTTAACTAGATTTCTAACAAAGCGCCAAAGCTTTTCACAAATGTGTATTTAGTTGTTCTAAATAAATACGTACTCATTTGCTAAGTTTGTAAGATAAAATCAAACACACTAAACGACAAAGCAATGAGACCACTTCTTATCCAATTATATCCTTTTAATTGATAAAAACCGAAGTTAAATAAGAATGTGCACAATTCGTTGTATGATTAAAAGTTTAAAGAGACCACTGATTTGTTTGTTACGTTAGTAATAACGAATCAAATAGAAAATGTGATACCACAATTTAACCAATCTTCCTAAACTTATGTGATTTTATTCGTTTAACTAGTTTTAGAATAAAACACCAAAGCTCATCATAAATATGTGTTTAACTCTTATAAAGATATAAATACTCATCTTCTAAGTTCGTAAGAATTAATATATCGCACTAAATGACAAACCAACCGAACAACTTTTTTTTAAGTTATATGCCTTGAATTGATTAAAACTGAAGTTTGTTAAGAATGTGCACAAATAATTATATCTTTTAAAATTGAAAGAGTCTTCTTATTCATTTGTTGTTGTTATAATAAAGAATTAAATTGATGAAGTGATACCACAATTTGATTGTTCTTCATTAAGTTATATAATTTTATTCAGTTAAATAAATTTTTAACAAAGTACTAAAGCTCATCACAAATGTGTAAGTAATTATTTTTAATTAATACCTACGCATTTACTATGTATATAAGAAGGAATCAAACACACTACACGATGAACCAATGATAATACTTTTGATCCAATTATATCTTTTTAATCAATTAAAACTGATGTTTGTAAAGAATGAACACAAACCATTATATCGTTTAATATTTAACAAATCAAATAGACAAAGAGATACCACAATTTGAACGTTCCTCCATAACTTATGTAACTTTCTTAGATTTACTAGTTTTAGAACAAAGCATCCAAGATTTTCATAAATGTGTATTAATATGTCTAAAATAAATATGTCCTCATTTGCTAAGTTGGTAAGAATGATTCAAATCCACTGAACGAACAAATCAGACCATTTTATTTCTAGGTATATTTTTTAATCGATTAAAATGAAAGTTTGTTAAGAATGTACATAAATTGTTGTATTGTTTAAAGTTTAAAGAGACCTCCCATTTGTTTGTTACGTTCATAATGACGAATCAGTTGGAAAAAGTGATACAAATATTTTACAATTCTTCCTTAAGTTATATGATTTCATTTGCTTAACTAGATTTAGAACAAAGCAGCAAAGCTTGTCATGAAAGTTTAATTAAATATTTTAAATATATCTGCACTCATTTTCTAAGTTTGTAACAATGATTCAAGTGCACTAAATGATGAAGCAATCGATCCACTTGTGGTTTAGTTCTATCCTTTTAATCAATTAAAACCGTAGTTTGTTAAGAATGTGTAGAAATGATAATATCGTTTAAAGATTAAAGAGACCTCCCTTTCATTTGTTACATTAGTAATAACAAATCAAATGGACAAAGTGATACCACAATTTGACCATCCTTCCTTAAATCATATTATTTTTTTTGCTTAACTAGATTTATAGTAAAAGACCAAAGCTCATCATGAATGTGCATTTAATTCTTTTAAATTAATATGTACACATTTCTAAGTTTGTAACAATGCATCAACTGTACTAAACGATGAACCAATTGGACCACTTTTTGTCTAGTTAGATCTTTTTAATCGATTAAAACTGATGTACATTAAGAATTTGGATAAATTGTTAAACCGTGTGAAGTTTAAGGGGACCTCCTATTCATTTATTATGTTTGTAGTAATGAAGCAAATGGGCAAAGTGATACCAAAAATTCACCGTCCTTCCTTAACCTTTATAATTTAGTTCGCTAAACTAGTATGTGAAAAAAGCACCCAAGATCGGCACGAATGTGTAAATACAATGAACAAAATATGTACTTATTTGCTAAGTCAGAAAGAATGAATAAAACACAACGAACGTTGAACCAATCAGACCACTTTTGCTTTAGTTATATCCTTTGAATCGATTAAAACCGAATTTCGTTAAGAATGTGCAAAACTTATTATATCATTTAAATTTTAAAGAGACCTCTCATTCATTTTTAAAGTTAATAGTAATGATAAAATGGATAAAGTGATACCAATATTTAACCATTATGCATTGATTTATATGATTTCATTCGGTTAAATTTATTTAGAACAAAGAAGCAAAGCTCATCATGAATATGTATTTAATTATTTTAAATAAATACATATTCATTTTCTAACTTAGTAAGAATGAATCAAATGCACTACATGATGAACAAATAAGACCACTTGTGGTTTACTTATATCCTTTTATCAATTAAACCTGAAGTTTGTTATGAATGTGCATAAATTGTTATATCATTAAAAGTTAAAAAAGACCACATATACGATCATTACATTCGTAATAACAAATCAAATAGACAAAGTGATACCACAATTTGACCATTATTCTTAAATTTATGTAATTTCATTCGCTAGATTAGCTTTAGAACAAAACACCAAAGCTCATCATGAATGTGTATTTAATTGTTTAAAATAAAAATGTATTCATTTGCTAAGTTCATATTCATGAATCAAATGCACTAAAGGTCATACCATAAGACAACTTTTGGTCAAGTTATATCCTTTTAATTGATTAAGAATGTTCACAAATCTTTACATCGTTCAAAGTTTAAATAGACACCCCATTCATTTGTTACGTCTATAATGACAAATTAAATGGAGAACGTGCACCACAATTTGACCTTTATTCCTTAACTTATTTTATTTCATTAACTTAACTATATTTAAAACAAAACACCAAAGCTCATTGTGTATGTTATTTAATTATTTTAAATCAATACATACTCATTTATTAAGTTCATGAGAATGAATCAAATGCACAAAACAATGAACTAATTAGACAAATTTTAGTCTACATATATCCTTTTTATTGATTACAACCAAAGTAATGATGCAAAAATTGTTATATCACTTAAAGTTTAAAGAGTCCTCAATTTATTTGTTATGTTCGTAATGATGAATTAACTGAACAAAGTGATACCACAATTTGACCCTTCTTCTTAAATATAGTGATTTCATTCGCTTAACTAGTTTTAGAACAAAGTAAGAATTCTTGTTATGAATGAGTATTTAATTGTTTAAAATAAATATGTACTCATTTGCTAAGTTCATAATAATAAATCAAACAGACTAAATGACGTGACAATCAGACTATTGTTGGTTAAGTTATATCCTTTTACTCGTCTAAAATTGAATTTTATTAAGAATGTGTAGAAATATTTATATCATTTAAAGTTTAAAAAGACACACCATTCATTTGTTACATTCAGAATGACGAAATTAATGGATAAAGTGATACCACAATTAGACCATTCCTTAACTTAAGTGATTTTATTTGCTTAACTAGATTTAGAAGAATGCATCAAAGCTAGACACGAATGTTTATTTAATTATTTTAAAAAAATACATACTCATTTGTTAACCTCATAAGATTGAATTAAATGCACTGCACGATGTACCATTTCGACCACTTTTGGTCTAGCCATATCCTTTGAATTAATTAATCCCAAAGTTCGTTAAGCATGTTCTTGAATAATTAGATCTTTTAAAGTTTAAAGGGACCACTTATTCATATGTTACGTTCGTAATAACAAATCAAATGGGCAATGTGATACCACACTTTGAAGAAACCTTTCATTCATTTGTTATGTTCATAATGACGAATTAAATGGACAAAGTGATACCACAATTTGACAATTATTCATTAACTTATTTTATTTCATTTACTTAACTAGATTTAGAACAAAGAATCAAAGCTCGACATGATGTGTATTTAAATGTTTTAAAAAATACATACGTATTTGCTGAGTTCATAAGAATAAATCAAACGCACAAAAAGAGGAACCAATCGAATGATTGTTAGTCAAGTTATATCTTTTTAATTGATTATAACCTAAGTTCAAAAAGAATATGTAAAATTCGTTATATCTTTTAAAGTTTAACGAGACCTCCTATTATTTGGTTACAATCCTAATAATGAACCAAATGTACAAAGTGATAACACAATTTGACCATTCCTCTTAAACTTATATGATCTTATTCGCTTAACTAAACTTAGAAAAAAACACCAAAGTTCATCATGAATGAGTTTTTAATTGTTTTAAATAAATATGTACTCTTTTGTTAATAACAATGCAAAAAATGCACTAAACGATGAACTGATCTATGCAATGTTTACTTATTTATATCCCTTTAATTGATTAAAACTGAAGTTCATTGAGAAAGTGCACAAAACATTATATCATTTAGAGTTTAAAGAGACCCCCCATTAATTTGTTACAATCATAATAATGAATCCAATAGACAAAGTGGTAGCACAATTTAACTATTCTTCCATCACTTATATAATTTCATTCACTTAAGTAGATTTTGAACAAAATACTAAAGTTTGTCATTAATGTTTATTTAAATAATTCAAATAAATATATACTCATTTGCTAAGTTCACACCCATAAATCAAATGCACTAAATGACAAACCAATCAGACCACTTTTTGTTATGTTATATCCTTTTAATCAGTTAAAACTAAAGTTCATTAAGAATGTGTAGAAATCGTTATATTATTTAAAGTTTAAAGAGACCACTTATTCATTTATTACATTTTTAATAAAGCACCAAAGCTCCTCCTTTACTTAAGTGATTTGATTTACTTAATTATATTTAAAACAAAGCACCAAATCTCAACATGAATGTGTATTTAATTGTTATAAATAAATAATATCTTATTTGCTAAGTTTGTACCAATAAATGAAACACGCTAAATGGTTAACCAATCATACCAATTTTTGTCTATTTTTACCCTTTTAATAAATTAAATATAAAGTTTTTTAAGAATGTGCACAAATTCTTACATATTTTAAAGTTTAAAAAGCCCTCTTATTCATTTGTTACTCTTGTAATAACAAATCAAATGGAAAAAAAATGTGCACAAATTGTTACATCGTTTAAAGTTGAAAGAGCCCTCTTATTCATTCGTTACTCTTGTAATAATGAATCAAATGGAAAAAGTGATAACATAATTTTACTACTCTTCCTTAACGTATGTGATTTAATTCGCTTAACTATATTTAGAATAAAGCACCAAAGCATGACACTTGAGTATTTAATTATTTTAAATAAACACTTACTTTTTTACTAATTTTGTAAGATTTTATCAAACAGACTACACCACGAACCAATCAGACCACTTTTGTTCAGTTATATCCATCTAATTGATTAAAATCAAAGTTTATTAAGCATGTGCACAAATCATTATATCATTTGATGTTTAAAGAGACATCCTATTCATATGTTATGTTCGTAATAACGTATTAAATGGACAAAGTGACAACACAATTTGACAATTCTTCCTTAACTTATTTTATTTCATTCACTTTACTAGATTTAGAACAAAGCCTTAAAGCTCGATACAAATGTGTATTTAATTATTTTAAATAAAAATACTAAATGATGAACTAATCGGACCACTTTTTGTCTAGTTATATCCATTTAATTAATTAAAACTGAAGTTTATTAAACATGTGCACAAATTGTTATATTGCTTAAAGTTTAAATAGTCCTCCCATTGTTATTTTATGTTCATAATAATGAATCAAAAGGACAAAGCGATGACACAATCTGACCGTTCTTCCTTAACTTATGTGACTTCCTTTGTTTAATTAGATTTTAAACAAAGCTCGAAAGCACATCACAAAAGTGTATTTAATTATTTTAAATAAATATGTAGTCATTTCCTACATTCATAATAATTAATCAAATGTACAAATCAATGAACCAATCAAACCACTTTTATTTAGGTTATATGTTTTTAATCGATTAAAACAAAAGTTCATTAAGAATGAGTATAAATCATAGTATTATTTAAAGTTTAAAGAGACCTCCCATTCATTTTTTAAGTTTGTAGTAACAAATTAAATGGAGAAAGTGATACTACAATTTGACCGTTCTGCATTGATTTATATGATTTCAATCAATTAATTTATTTAGAGCAAAGCAGTAAAGCTCATTATAAATTTGTATTTAATTATTTTAAATAAATACATATTTACTTTCTAAGTTTGTAATAATGAATCAAATGCACTAAATGATGAACGAATAAGACCACTTGTGGTTTACATATATCCTTTGATTATTTAAACCCTAAGTTCGTTATAAATGTGCACAAATTGGTATATCAATAAAAGTTAATAAAAAAATACCTTTTCATTCATTACATTCATAATAACAAATCAAATAGAAAAAGTGATACCGCAATTTGACCATTATTCTTAAATTTATGTGATTTCATTCGCTTAATTAATTTTAGAACAAAGCACCAAAGCTCGTCATGAATGTGTATTTAATTGTAAATTAATTTTAGAACAAAGCATCAAAGCTCATCATAAATGTTCTTCTTTAACTTATGTGACTTCATTCATTTAATTAGATTTTGAACAAAGCGTGAAAGCACATCACAAATGTGTATAAAATTATTTTAAAAAATTGTACTCATTTCCTACATTCATATTAACTAATCAAATGTACAAAACAACAAACCAATCGGACCACTTTTAGTTAGGTTATATGCTTTTAATCGATTGAAATAAAAGTTCATTAAGAATGATGACAAATCGTAATATCATTTAAAGTTTAAAGTGAACTCCGATGCATTTGTTATGTTCATCATGACAGCCAAATAGACAACATAATACAACAATTTAATAAGTTTACCTTGTAATTTCATTCACTTATGTAGATTTAGAACAAAGTACCAAAACTCATCATGAGTATGTATTTATATGTTTTAATTAAATACATTCTCATTTTCTAAGTTAATAAAAATGAATCAAATCTATAAATGACGAAGCAATCGGACTACTTTTGGTTAAGTTATATCCTTATAATCGATTAAAGGCAAAGTTCATTAAAAATGTTCACAAATTATTATGTCGTATAAATTAAAAAGAGACCTCATACTCATTTGCTAAGTTTGTAATAATGAATCAAATGGCCAAAGTGATAGCACAATTTGGCTATTCATCCATAACTTATATGATGTCATTCACTTAACTAGCTTTAAAAGAAAGCACCAAAGCTCATCACAAATGTGTATTTAGTTGTTTAAAAAAAATACTTTCCCATTTCTTAAGTTCGTAAGAATGAATCAAATGTACAAAACGACGAACTAATCGTACCACCTTTGGTCAGGTTATATCTTATTAATTGATGAAAATCAAAATTCGTTAAGAATGTAGACAAATTGTTGTATCATTTTAAGTTCAAAGAATCATCCTATTCATATACTATGTTTGTAATAATGAATCAAATGAATAAAGTAAAACCACAATTTGACTATTCTTCCTTAACTTATATGATTTTATTCGCTTAACTAGATTTAGAACAAAACACAAATGCTCATCACGAAGGTGTATTTAATTATTTTAAATAAATACGCACTCATTTACTAAGTTCATAAGAAAGAATCAATTTCACTAAATGACGAACCACTTTTGTAACGACTCAATTTTTGGTAATGGCAAACTTGAGGGTTAGTGATAATTTTGTAATTTTGATTAAGTGTGAGGGGATTTCAAGGGATAGCATCCTCAAATATGGGTTGAGCTCAAAGTGACGAGCATAACGAATTAAAGAACATACAAAATGAAGGTCAACAACAAAAGTTAAGACCTGAGGTAGAGTGCTATATGATCCAAACCCAGTTGAAACTTTGGGAAAACTTACCCATGTGTGGTAGTTTCAAAGGGCTTGTCAATATAAGTCCATCGCTACCAAGAACGTGGAATTCTTACTTTGGGGTAGGAAGTTATTGCTTTTTGAAGTTTGGATATTATTTTATTGAAATAATGTGGGATATAAATTAAACTAATGAGAAAAGGATGGAATAGCTGGCGTCGACACTGACATGAGCAACCGCATCAGCAGTACTGTCAGGAATGCAGCACGGTGCCAGATGGTGGGGGCCTGTAGGCCTCGCGATCACTGGCCATCCTGTTGATGCACTGAAATAATGTTCAATAAAATGTTTTCAAATTTCAAATTGTAATCCTATTTTGTATTAATTCATTGCTTATTTGGGCTATTTATATTTTGAATAGGTTAGTTGGACCTTAATTGAGTTTACATGTCTAAACAGGCTTCAACAGGATCCAACTGGAATATAAAGTGAAGCCCAACTACCCAAAGCTATTTAAAAGTCAAGAATAGGCTCCTAATGGTCTAAACATACATGGAATGGTCGAACACAACCTTGTGGACCCGTTTGATTTGATATTTGCATCAAGAGAACTAAATTAGGAAAGAAGCTAATTCGGATAGATTGACACAGCCGTAGTATTTTGACCATATCGTTCTCTGTATAATTTGGATTGATACGATTCTAGTGGCATTGGAAAGAAGACTTCTGTGACTAAAAGTCTTATTTCAGGACAAAATTCCAAATTCCGAAGATATATGGGTCGAATCTGGCATGCAATCAGACAGCTAGTAAACTAACCCGGGGCCAGCACATAAAGAATATTTTCATTGATTTTGATTGATACATATAAGGAAAGACAATGAGGCTGATTGGATAGCTAAAGAAAGAATCAAAGATACATATTTGATAAATAAATTATTAATTTATTTGATTTATTTAGTATCTAATCATTACCAAAGAAGCAACCAATCAGGCAATCAATCAGGATGCAATCTTGATATTTGATTTCACTTTCCTCTTTGAAGCAACCCCTTCTATTCCTATAAATAGAGGGGTGGACGTGATAGAAGTGGCAACCCCTCCTCTTTGGAGCTGCCTTCTCCTATTTTCTTCTTTCATTTTGTAATGTTGTTTTTAGTTTTATTGTAATGGCTTTCTAAGCTCTCAAGCTAAGGCTAGAGGTGATTTGTAACATTTTAATGGAGTTCAATTCATGTTTCATCAATTATTTCAAGTAAGTATTATTTATTTAAAGTGATGTTTATTTAATATTGTTCTTCTTCTTGTTTCTTTGTGATTTGGATACATAAGATGCTTGAAGGCTCTCCTTCTTGATCTTTTGTGATTTGGATACATAGAAATCTTTAAGAGACAATTATTTTTATCCTTCATCTATCCAAAGCATTTTCTATCTTTAGTTTTAATTTTAATGTTCATATCTTCCAGTTAGATAGAATCTTTATTCGATTCTAACTGAGATAACATGATACATGGAGAACATCATTAGATGTTACAATGATCCTTAATGCCTTAGTGTTTTCTCATCTTGATTTCTTAACTTGTTATTCTCTCAATACTCTTCTACTCTTTCTTTCTTAATTTTTCTTCCTCTATTTGTTCGTAACTATTTTCTTTGTTGCACAAGGCTTTCCCTGTGGATCGACCTTGTCTACTACAATTGGCAAGTAAAATAAATCTGAATTTGACTTCTTCATAGTCTTGTTTCAGACGTAACAACACCTGCGTGAAGCACGTTAGCCTGTGTGAAGTGCGAGTACCACAACCTGTGATAGTACGGTGCAGGCCGGGGCACACTTGACACTCATCATGGCCGTGCATGTTGCATGAGTGGCCAGCACATTACACTCCATACAGGCACGCAACGCGTGGTGCGCATGTTTTGTGGCTCGTTTTGTACGCCGTCAAGGACTCCACTCCAAATTGAAATCCGTTCAAACTTTTTGAGGAGTTTTCCAGCTCGTTTTGAATCTATTTTCTTCCGTTCAAAAGGCATTGCTACCTAATTAGAAGGTGATCTATGCAATGCAATGGTCAATTCTTGGGTTGGCATCTCTAGAAGAGGGGATCGGCTTGGAATGAGAGGAGGCTTTGTCTACCACCCTTGTGCCCCGAAAAGTGAGTAGCTGCTCGGAGAAAGAGGAGGCTCAGTCCTCAGTCCTAGGTCAAATCAATAGAAGTGGCCCAGAGTAGGGAAGGCTTCATCCTCCATTGAAGGGCCACATAGTATGAGGAACGTCCCCGAGTATGGTGAGGTTCTGTCCTTACCCTACGAGTGCGGGAAGTCTAAAGCGTCTCTGGGAATGTTGAGGGTTTTATTTGTCACCTTCTGGCGCAATGGGAGAAACATGCAGGTGGTAGAGGAGGCTCCATGAGTCTCTGGATCTAAAGGGGAGGATGCCCATTTGGAATGAGCAACTCCGAATGCCGCTACTTCTTGGGACATCAGGGGAGTAAGAATTTTTGAGCTTCCGATTTAATTATATAAATGCATGTACTAATCAAGGTATATGTTATGCTTTGATCCATTGTGATCTGATTTGCTATGCTATGTTTCGATATGTTTTGATATACATAGATCTATTATATTCTGATACTATCTAATGTGTTCTATCTCACTTTGGGGTAGAGCGAGATGTGTGATTGTGTTATGTCCCACTCTGGGGTAGAGCAAGACATGTGATGGTGTTAGTGTGATGCCCGGCTCTGTGATAGAGCGAGATTTGTGCTTCCGTTGATTTATTTGCTTCCATATGACTCCGATTAAATATTCGGATATACGTATTATGATGTATGTGTTTCATAGAAACCTAATGTATGTAATAGCCAATAGGCAAAACTACATATGGATCCTATCATATTAGAGTAACATCGCATATGTTATCTATTAAAAATTTGGCAACCAACGGTAAGGAAACATTGGCCCAATCCGAATAAGATATATACTTAGGTCTATTCTGGACTACGCCCAATGGAGCGCTAAAGTCCTATAGCACATAGAGGAACGTGAAGGCTCCCGCATTCAGAGTCCTCTTCTCCTAGTCTCATTAAGAATGTGGGCAAATTGTTTTATCATTTATAGTTTAAAGAGACCACCCATTCATTTCTTATGTTCGTGATAATGAATCAAAAGGAAAAAGTGACACCACCATTTGACTATTCTTCCTTAACCTATATGATTTCAATTGCCTAATGAGATTTAGAACGAAGCACAAAAGCTTCTCATGAATGTGTATTCAATTGTTTTAAATAAATACATTCCTATTTCATAAGTTTGTAAGAATAAATAAAATGTACTAATCAACAAATCAATCGGACCACTTTTTTTGAAATTATATCCTTTTAATCGATTAAAACCAAAGTTTGTTAAGAATGTTGGCAAATCGGTATATCGTTCAAAGAATAAAGAGACCTTCTATTCATTTGTTATGTTCATAATAATGAATCAAATTAATAAATGATTTCATTTATTTAAATACAATTAAAGCAAAGCACCAAAGCTCGTCACGAATGTCATTTAATTGTTATAATTAAATACATACCCATTTCTTAAGTTTATAACAATGAATCAAATGAACTAAATGATGAACCAATCGGACCATTTGTGGTCTAGTTATATTCTATTTATCGATTAAAACCTAAGTTCATTAAGAATGTGAACAAATCATTATATTGTTTGAAGTTTAAAGAGACCGCTCATTCATTTCTTACATTCGTAATAACGAATTAAATGGACAAAGTGATACCACAATTTGACTGTTGCTCCTTAACCTATGTGATTTTATTCGCTTAACTAGTTTGAGAACAAATCACCAAAGATTGTCACGAATGTCATTTAATTAGTTTAAATAAATACATACTCATTTGCTAAGTGGGTTAGAATGAATCAAACGCAATGAACGATAAGCCAATCGGACAACTTTTGATCTAATTATATCCTTTTAATTTATTGAAACCAAGGTTAGTTAAGAATGTGCATAAATCATTATATCATTTAAAATTTAAAGAGGCCTCCTATGAATTTTTTACTTTCGTAATAACAAATAAAAGGACAAAGTTATACCACTATTTGATGGGTCTTCCTTAACTAATATGATTTCATTCACTTAATTAGTTTTAAAGCAAAGCCCCTAAGCTCGTCACAAATGTGTATTGAATTGTCTTAAACAAATATGTACTTATTTGCTAAGCTTGTAAGGATGAATCACATGCACTAAATGATGAACCAATCGGGCCACTTTTTGTCTAGTTATATCCTCTTGATTAATTTAAACCAAAGTTTATAATGCAAGTGTACAATTCATGATATCTTTAAAGTTTGAAAATACCTCTTCATTTATTACATTCGTAATAACGAACGAAGTTTGTAAAGCAAGTGCACAGATCATTATTTCATTCAAAGTTTAAAGAGGCATCTTATTCATTTGTTACAGTTGTAATAACAAATCAAATGGACAAAATGATACCACAATTTGACCATTCTTTCTTAACTTATATGATTTCGTTTAATCTACTAAATTTAGAACAATGCACCCAAGCTTGTCACAAATGTGTTTTTAATTGTTTAAAATAAATACTTACTCATTTGCTAAGTTTATAAAAATAAATCAAATGGCCTAAACGATGAACTAATTCAACCACTTTTAGTCAAATTCTATTATTTTAATCAATTAAAACCAAAGTTCGTTAATAACGTTCATAAATCATTATAGTGTTTAAAGTTAAAAGAGACCTCCCATAAATTTGTTACGTTTGTAATAACAAATCAAATCGATAAAGTGATACTACAATTTGACCTTTGCTCCTTAACTTATGTGATTTCATTTTCTTTAATAGTTTTAAAACAAAACACCCATGATTGCCATGAATATGTATTTAATTGTTTAAAATAAATACATGTTCATTTGATAAGGTGGTAAGATTGAGTGAAACATACTAAACAACTAACAATCGAACCACTTTTGGTAAATTTATATCCTATCAATCAATCAAAACCAAAGTTCGTTAAGAATGTGCAAAAAGTGCTATATCTTTTAAAGTTTAAAGAGATCTCCATTTGTTTGTTCATTTGTAACTGCAAATCAAATGGACAAATTGATAACAAAATTTGACTAGTCTTCCTTAACTTGTATAATTTCAATTGCTTAATTAGATTTGGATCAAAGCACCAAAGCTCGTCACAAATATGTATTTAATTATTTTAAGTAAATACATACTCCTTTGCTTTGTTTTTAGAATAAATTAAACGCACTAAATGACAAAACTTTGAGACCAATTTTTGCCAAGTTATATCATTTTAATTGATTAAAATCCAATTTTGTTACGAATGTACATAAATCGTTCTATCATTTTGTAACACCCTGGGTTTTCATTCTCATGAACATAGAGTCAATGAAAAACTTAGGGTATTATCAACATTGCCAAGCGTGAACCTAAAAATAGATCACCTAATGAAGTAAATTAAACATAATCCAGGATCATAGCTCAGCTATGTACAAGTGCGATAACAAAAAGAAATAACATGAACTAATGTTTTAGGGAAACATAGTGCCTTATTACAAGACATCATGAAAATAAACCTATAGTTCTGATAATTTCATATATCTACCCTGCTAGCAACTTTGTAACACCTGCTAATAGAGACTCGTTGATCCTACATCACAGAGTTGCGTGAGTATTTCCACAAATACTCAGTAAGATGCATAAAAAACACTCATAGTCATACCAAAAAGATGATGAATATAATGAACAACATATATCATTAGATGAAATACAAGACACGGAGAGACGATGACACATGTAAAATAATTCATAAAACACTGAATGTTGAATCGAACCATAGCTCATAGTGTTTGATCACTAACTACTAATGGACCAAAACAACCCAAATGAACATAGACTCTACTTAGGATACAATTTACTGATTGTTGCCTATATACCGAGTCCAGCTCAAAAGAGTAACTGTATACTAACAGTGAATCCTAGCATCCCTTGAGATCCACTTAGATTAACCATAGGCCTAGAAATGCAGGTAAGAATTGTGCTCATGCACATGCTGGACGGAGGTCGATGAGCCTTCCATGATGCTCAAAAACATAGATGCACACGAAGTGCGCAAATAGCTGGGAATTAACCTCCCGAAAATTCGAAGGCCACACAGGCCTAAAGTGCCGAGGCTATTGTTACGTCCAAACCAAGACTATGAAATGGTCTAATTCGGATTTATTTTTTTACTTGTCAACTACAGTAAATAAGGTCGATCCACAAGAGGAGCCTTGTGTGACAAAGAAAACTACTACAAAGAAAATAGAATAGAGAAGAAGGTGAAATAGAGAATAAGAAACAATCAAAGAGAAAGTACTAAGGCATCAAAAATCCACTTGTATTAAATCTCTAATGTATATTTGTTTCAAATGATAACTTAATTAGGATCAAATCAAAATTCATCTCAATCAGAAAACTTATTTCTTAAAGAACTTTGAAATATAACAATAGTAATTGATTGTTTACTACATGAAAGCATTAAGTATATAATCACGGGGAATTATAAGCATTCGGCGTGCCATTCGTCAACACTGAATCAAATAATTATATAGATTATAAACTCTTTAAATATGAAACATTAATTTAAATGATAAAGAACTTACTTGAATCGAAATAGCAATTAAACATTAAGTACAAGCTTCATCCCTAGCCTAAGATTGTGAGCTTAGAAAGTCATTACAATAAAACTAAGTACAAAAATATAATAGAAGAGAAGAAAAATAGGATAAGAGAGCTCCAAAGAGGAAGGAATGATCCCTCTATCACGTCCACCCTTCTATTTATAGGAGTAGAAGGGGTTGCTATAAAGGAGAAAGTCCAATCATATCCCTTGATTGCATCCTGATTAGTTGCTTCTTTGAAACTGATTAGATTCTAAATCAATCAAATAAATCAATGATTTATTTAGGAAATAAGTATCTTTGAGTCTTCCTTTAGTTAACCAATCAGCCTCATTGTCTTTCTTTATATCTATCAATCACAACCAATGAAAAGATTCTCCATGGGTTGGCCTAGGGTTAGTTAACTAGCTATCCCTTCTAACCTATTCAAAAAATAAATAGCCCAAATAAACAATGAATTAACATAAAATAGGATTATAATTCAAAATTTACAAACATTTAATTGAACATTATTTCCGTGCAATAGAGGCCACACGGGACTAAGGTGCCGTCATGGCTATTTGTGGTGAGCTTACTTGGACTCTGACTCAAGCACATGATACCAACGGATTAAAGATTAACCACAACATATGACAACTTATGGTTGCAGCAAGACCATGGGTAAAACCCACCAAATATTTAGATCAATGCAAGTAGTGTTTGATCTTAGCATAAACACATAAAACCAATTGACACACTTAGCATGACAACTTGATGAAATAGGAGTGAAATACATTAATAAACTGAGCATGACAATTAATTAGATTGTGGGCTGATATAGAATAACCTAGTTTAGCAAGACCTAAATCAAAATGGAGCTGAGACATGTGAGCCTAATTGAAAACACAAAGAATCAGATTGGTGCTAAGATTAACTCATCAAATTAACAAAGTAATGAATTGAATTGAGGCTGAAGTGAACTAATCAAATTTGTAAACTAACTTAATGAACTAGGCTGAAGTAACTAACAACATTCAGCATGATAATAAAGCAAGGTGAGGCTAACACAACCAGCAACACTCAACATGATAATAACTCAAGGTGAGGCTGAAATAACTAGCAACATTTAACATGATAACAAATCAAGTTGAGGCTGAAATAATTAGCAACATTCAACATGATAAAAAATCAAGTTGAGGCTGAAATAACTAGAACCATTCAACATGATAACAATCCAGATTTAGGCTGGAATAGATTAATAGAATTCAGCACATCAATGAACCGAATTGGGGTAAAAACCTATTAAGGAAATCAGCTGTATAGTGGTACAATTCAAGGCTCAATCATATTTATGAAATCAGTAATATACTATCATAAACTAGGGCTGAGAATCCATGATTAAATCAGCAAGAGTATAGGATAAACTAGGGCCAAGAATCATGGATTAAATCATCAAGAAATTATTGATTGGATAAGCAAAGAATCATGGATTAAATCATCAAGGAATCATGGACTAGATAAGAAAGAAATCATGGATTAGATCTGAATTTTAGGTTACCAAATTAGGGCTGACATGTGCAATTAAAATCAGAATTATTTGATGTCAAATTAGGGCTAACATGGGTAATTGAAATCATAATTATATGATGTCGAATTAGGACTCACATGGTAATCAAAATCAGAATCATACACTGTCAAATTAGGGCTAAAACTTGTAATCCAATTCAACAATGCTTTGGATCAAATTAGGGCTAAAACTTGTAATTATATTCTCCAAAGTAAGAGCATGAGTGAGGGCTAAAACCTATAATTAAAATCAGCAAGGTTCATGCACAAATCAGGGTGAAAACTTGTTATTATAATCAGCAAAGTTATACACAAATCCGGGCCAAAACCTATAACTATATTAAGCAAAGTTCTTGCACAAATCAGGGACAAAACCTATAATTATATTCAGCAAAGTTCATGCACAAATCAGGGATAAAACCCATAATTATAATCAGCAAAGGTCATGCATGAATCAGGAATAAAACATATAAATATATTCAACAAAGTTCATGCACAATTAAGGGATAGAACCTATAATTATAATTAGCAAAGTTCATGCATGAATCTAGGATAAAGCCTATAATTAAAATTAGCAAAGTTCATGTATGTGTCATGGCCAAAACCATTAATTATAATCAGCAAAGTTCATGAATGAATCAGGGACAAAGTATGTAGGGCTTAAATGAATGGCCAAATCCAGCTTGATAAAAGAGCATATTTGGTAGAGATAAATAATCCAAATCTAGAATCATAAGAGATAGAATTAGGCTAAGACATGAAATCAAAATCCAACACAATTAAAACTGAAGTTTTTTAAGATATTGCACAAATCATTATATTATTTAAAGATTAAAAAGTCCCCTCATTCATTTGTTACAATCGAAATGACGAATCAAATAGACAAAGTGATGACATAATTTCACCGTTCTTCTATCACCTATGTGATTTCATTCATTTAACTAGATTTAGAACAAAGAACCAAAGCTTGTCAGGAATGTGTATTTAATTAATTTAAATAAATACGTACTCATTTGCTAAGTTTGTATGCATAAATAAAATGTACTAAACGACGAACTAATTGGACCTTTTTTGGTTCATTTATATCATTTTAATCAATTGAAATTGAAGTTTGTTAAGAATGTGAACAAATCGTTATATTGTTTAAAGTTTAAAGAGATATCTCATTCATCTGTTACGTTCATAATAATGAATCTAATGAACAATGTAATACCACAATTTGACCATTCCTCTTTTACCCCTATGATTTCATTTGCTTAATTTTACTAAGAACAAAGAACCCAAGATTGTCACGAATATATATTTAATTAGTTAAATTAATTGGGTACTCATTTACTAAGTAAGAATGAATCAAATGCAATGAACGACATACAAATTAGACCACTTACGGTCGAGTTATATCCTTTTAATTGATTAAAACAAAAGTTAGTTAAGAATGTACATATATCGTTAAGTTTAGAGAGACCTCCCATTAATTTGTTACTTTCGAAATCACGGATCAAATGGACAAAGTTATAGCATAAATTGATAGTTTTTCCTTAACCCATATTATTTTATTCGTTTTAGAACAAAGCACCTAAGCTCACCATAACTGTGGATTTAATTGTTTCAAAAAAATGTGTACTCATTTGTTAAGCTCGTAAGAAATAATCAACACACTGAACAACTAATAGATTTGAACACTTTTGGTAAAGTTATATCCTTTTAGTTAAGAATGTAGATAAATTATTATATCGTTTGAAGTTTAAAAAGTCCTCATATTAATTGGTTACTTTCGTAATAATGAATTAAATGGACAAAGTGATAGCATAATTTGATCATTCTTCCTTAACTTATATGATTTTAGTTACTTAACTAAATTTAGAACAATGCACTAAAGAACGTCACAAATGTGTATTTAATTGTTTTAAATAAATAAGTACTCATTTGTTAAGTTCTTATGAATGAATAAAAAAATGCTAAATGATTAATCAATAAGACCACTTTTGCTCTAATTATATTTTTTTAATCGTTTAAAACCAAAGTTCATTAAGAATGTATACAAATCGTTATATTGTTCAAATTTTAAAGAGACCTCTCATTCATTTATTATGTCCGTAATAACAAATCAAATTGACAAAGTGATACCATAATTTAACCTTTCCTCCCTAACTTATATGATTTATTCACTTTACTTATTTAAGAACAAAGCAGACAAGAATGTGTATTTAATTAGTGAAAAAAAATACGTACTCATTTGCTAAGTTGGTAAGATCGAATCAAATACAATGAATGACAAACAAATCTAACCATTTTTGGTCTAGTTATATCCTTTTAATCGATTAAAATAAAAGTTAGTTAAGAATATGCATAAATTGTTATACCATCTTGTTTAAAGAGACATTCAATTAATTTGTTACTTTCAAAATAACGGATCAAATGGACAAAATGATACCATAATTTGGCTGATTTCCCTTAACTTATGTGATTTGCTTCACTTAATTACTTTTAAATCAAAGAACCTTAGCTCGTCACAAATGTGTATTCAATTATTTTTTAAAAATATGTACTTATTGTTAAGCTCGTAAGAAATAATCAAACACGCTAAACAACTAACAAATCGGACAACTTTTGGTCAAGCTATATCCAAAGTTCTTGCTTAACATATATGATTTCATTCACTTAACTAGATTTAGAATAATGTACTAAATCTCGTCATGAATGTGTATTTAATTGTTTTAAATCAATACATACCTATTTCTTACGTTTGTAAGAAAGAATGAAACATACAAAATAAGGAACCAATCATACCATTTTTTGTCAAGTTATATCCTATGAATCAATTAAAACCAAAGTTTATTAAGAATGTGCATAAATCGGTATATCGTTTAAATTTTAAAGAGACCTTTCTGCCTTAAATGGGATGTCTCATTAATGTGTATTTATAACAAAGCACTAAAGCTCTTTACAAATGTATATTTAATTAATTTAAATAAGTACATACTATTTTTCTATGATTGAAAGAATGAATAAAATGTATTAAACGACAAACCAATCGGATCACTTTTGGTCAAGTTATATCCTTTTAATCGATTACAACTGAAGTTCACTAAGAATGTGCACAAATCGTTATATTATTTATTGTTTAAAGAGACCTGTCATTCATTTGTAACATTTGTAATAATGAATTAAATAGACAATTTGTTTGTTCTTTACATTATGTGATTTTAGTCACTTAGCAAGTTTTCGAGTAAAGCACCAAATATAACAATGAATATGTATTTAATTGTTTAAAATAAATGTGTACTCATTTGCTATGTTCATAATGATAAATTAAATGAACTTAAAGGTGAAATAATCGGACCACTTTTGATCAAGTTATATCATTTTAATCGATAAAAACTTAATTTTGTTAAGAATGTGCACAAATTGTCATATCATTTGAAGCTTAATGAGACCTCCCATTTATTTCTTACGTTCATAATAGTGAATCAAATGGACAAAGTGATAGCACAATTTAACTACTCATTCTTAACCTATATGAATTTATTCGCTTAACTTCATTCAGAAGAAAGCACCAAAGCCCGTTACAAATGTGTATTTAATTATTTTAAATAAATACAAATTTTTTCTTATGTCCACAAGAATGAATTAAATATACTAAATGTTGAAGCAATTATAGCACTTTTTGTCAAGTTAGATCATTTTAATCGATTAAAATTAAAGTACATTAAGAATGTGGTCAAATCGTTATATCATGTAAAGTTTAAAGAAACCTCTTATTCATTTGTTACGTTCGTAATGACGAATTAAATAGACAAAGTGATACAATAATTATACCATCCTTCATCAACTTATATGATTTTATTCAATTAACTAGATTTATAAAAAACACAAATGCTCATACAAATGTGTATTTAATTGTTTTAAATAAACACTAATTTGTTAAGTTTGTAAGAATGAGTCAAAAATATTAAATTACGAATCAATTAGACTACTTTTGGTCAAGTTCATTTACAATATGCACAAATCATTATGTCATTTAAAGTTTGAATAGACCTATTCATTAGTTACATTTGTAATAGAGAATCAAATAGATAAAGCGATACCAGAAATTTACTATTCTTCCCCAACTTATATTATTTCATTTGCTTAGCTAGATTTAGCAAAAAACACCAAAGCTTGTAAGAAATGTATATTTAATTATTCTAAATAAATATGTATTCATTTGCTAAGTTCATAAGAATTAATTAAACGTACTAAACAATGAACCAATTGAACTACTTTTGCTCATGTTATATTGTTTTAATCAATTAAAACCGAATGCTACAACAAAAATGACTTTTTGCAACGCACAAATTTGTTATAAAAACATACTTATATGTTGCAAAAGTTTTTTGGCTACAAAAAAAAATTGTTGCAAAATTGTTGCAATAAGCATGTGTTAAGAAGTAATTTGCCACAAATCTCATTTGTCGCAATTAGAAACCTTTTGGGACAATATTTTTTGTCACAACAACTAGATAATATGTTGCAAAAACTCCTAATATGTTGCAAAAACTCCTAATATGTTGCAAAAAATATAATGTACGCACAAAAAAATTCTTCATTTGAAACAATATTCATTTCATGCAAAGAAAAATAATTTGTTTAAATATTTTTTAATGATTATTTTAATTTTGCAACAATAAATTTTTGATGTAAATGAAAATTATTTTTAAAAAAATATTTAAATAATTTTTTTGCAATAATAATAATTTGTCTCAAATGATATACATTTGCAACAAAAAAATTCATTGATAAATCATATTATTTTATTACAAAAATGATTATTAAAAAATAATATAAATTTGTTTTTGTAACAAAAAATATTGTTTAAAATTTTAAAAATATATATTTTTATGTTTTCAACAAAATGGATTTGTTGGAAAAATAAATAAATTATACATTTGGTATTTTCAACAAAAATTAATCATCCCAAAAGGACAAAATATATTAGCCACAAACAACTTTTGTTACAATATATACTTCTAATAAATTGTATCATGTAATTGCAACAAATAATTTTGTCTCAAAAGTGTATACATGATTATTTGGGTGAAACAAATTTGGTTGCAAAACTAATTCCTAAGATAGTTCAGTGTATCATGGGCCGCTCTCTCTTTGTTTCGTATTCTGCTCAATAAGTTGTCAAACAAAATTGCTTAAGATAGCTTTGTGTATGGCTTATTTACTCCACGACCTTAATGAATTTCTAAGGTCATTGATCTTGGAATAGCATATCTGGATGCAAGATCCTTAGCGGTAAAGGCATATCGTTCCATAAATCTTTCACTTTCACTGTTTCTAAGAATACTAGCTTCACCACAAGACCCAGTGTAGAATAAATAGCAAAGATACAAAATTCACAAAACAGGTGACCAAGCATCAAATTGCCAAAAGATAAATAAGTAAGCACAAGACATTATGGATAACTCATCAAGCCACAAACCTAACCTTGAGAACGAGATTACCAACCTAACCTTGAGAAAAAACTCAAAGATGTAGATAGATAGTCAAATTGAGCATCTTTATTCCAACTAAAGATTCAAAAATTATAACTAACTCATCAAGCCACAAACCTAATGTATAAAACTAAGAAGTAATTTTGAGAGAAAATGTGAAAGAGTAGGCTTTAGTATCAGCATTCCTAACTTGAGGAGTCAGGGTTAGTTTACCAACACTCTAAGGAAATAGGAAGCACAACTCAAAGATGCCAGAATTAAAGTAGAAAATACTGTAATTTTCTCATTTATTTTGTTGTGCATAACAATGGAAGGATTAAATAAAAAGGACAAAAAGCATAAAAGAGAACCAGTGAGGCCATGTTTTGAGATCATCATATGTGGGTTTCAATATGAGATCCACTGATGACTAACATTGGCATTACTATACGCTAAAGTGTGTTACAATAATAATAATAATAATAAAATAGGTAACAATGAAAGAAAATGATAAGGTAGCAAAATTCAAAACTGTTTAGCAAAGACCTGCATGGTCTACTTCAAAACTGCTTAACAAAGACTTGTTTGCAGTATGAAGTTGATCCTCTTTATCTGCAAGAATAAAAAGTGATGATAAAAAAGAATACATAATAACTTTTTAGAGTTGTGTTTTAATGGATAGAGAAGCATAATCTAGGAGAAATTTCTCCAAATCAGACCGTAAGGAACAGGCATGCTGCATCAATGCAAGTTCCATTTCACAAACAAATGATTGTGTCATATCTAACCAAAGAACAAGCAAAAATGCTATAAAAACAAAACAAATATGAGGGAATAACACGTCATAATTACTGGCTTGCTTCTACTCCACAAATATAAAATCCTTGCTCACTCAAATCATATTTAGACTTCTTTACAATCTGATTGGCAGCACCAATAACTTATTGGTTTTAACTAAAATTTCGTGCATTTTAGAGAACAAACGAACAAAAATGAATTAGTTGTTTCATGAACAGGATATTGTAGTCATTTAAAACCATAAAATTTCTTACCTGAGTTGATTCTAGCATATTACTTAAATCCGCTTGTTTTTATGACGTAGAATTATTGAGGTGCTCATATGAGTATCCTCCCTTGCCTATTACAACCCATTTATGAGGTACTTACTGCAGTATTATGAGTTGACATCAAAGGTTTTGAAAAACATACCAATTCTTTTGCCGACAGAAGTGACTAGACAATAAATTTGTTATATCCACATAGAGCTTTTCTTCTTCAGACATTGATTGTTTCTAGAACAGAAAATATGTTCTGGATAAAATAAACATGGGTCACTCTAGCAATCAAGTACCTAAAAGAAGTATTACATACCTCATACTCCTTTTGGAAATCACCAATGCTAATCAATTGGACTTCCTGTGCTTCATTCACAAGATCCTGGAGCTTTTGTGCCTCTTTGCCAAGATTCTCAAGAATGTAGATTGATACATCATTTATATGTGTCTTATCAGCATCAAATCTCTACAATGAGACTGACTTTCAACAATGAATAAACCAGAAAGGAAACACAGAAATTAAGAGCACTGGACTTCTATGACCACAAACATGTTTATTATAAAGTTATCAACAAAGACACATATAAGGCAGTAAATTGAACTAAATTATAAATAAGAGCCAAGTTAACACAAAAATTAGGAGGACAGGGATCCTCTGTCCATAAACATCTTCATTATAAGGTAATCTACGAAGACACAAATATGCCAACAAATCAACCCAAACTTGGTAAAAACACAAACAAAATTTTTTTAAGGGGGGGACAGTTGCAAACTCAGAGATTTAATAAAATTGAAAGAAAAATACACTCTTAGTATGAGCTTGGGTTCCTCTGAGCATGCTATTCTCTAAGATCCTGCAATTGATATGCCAATCAGAGAAATTAGTACGCCAGGTCAGGGAGTATAGACTGAACAGTTGCTCTGACGGACAAATAGAAAAAGAAACACAATATATTTAGACAAAAAATGATGCAAAAACAAGAATCTACTTAACTGCGATCCCATGACAATCAATAAAAAAGGATCTTGCATATGATGCACAGATTAGACAGAAAGCACGCCAAAACAATAATGTAATAAATAACTCATAGAGCAGGCAAGTGTGTGATGTGCCCAATGCAGGCACGATCGGTACCTACGAGAATTGCACAGGAAAAAGGGAGAAATATTGAAGAAATGGGAGAAGTCTGAGAATCAACAAAAAGAGAGTCTGAGCATCGTGTACAATCATGCACAACAATGTGATAGCACATGTAAAACTAATTAAATGACTACCAACTATACTAATGGCAAACACAAATAAACAACAGAAGCCAATAGAGGTAAATGCAAGGAATTTACTCCTATGATCAATTGAACATAGTTTGCATGTTTCCCTGATTGCCTCTCTCCTCTTTGCCCTTAATTCTCCCCTTTCACTCTAATCTTCACCCCTTTCATCCAAATTTGCTTGCATGCTTTCCCCTCATTCCCTAATCCCTTGTAATCCTAAGAAGTTACATTAATGAAATTCTTGCGAGCCCTACAGAAGCAGTGTTCTATGTTGTCCCAGGGGAGTGTTAATATTATTAATGTAACCAGTTAGTCCCTTTCCTAACATATATAAATTTTAGGTGAAGTGGTAAATTAATGATAACCAGCCAGTCCCATTCCTAACATATATCGATTTTAGGTGAAGTGGTAAATTAATGATGGGTTTGATAGCTGAAATGAGACAGAATTCAGATATAATCGATTAGACTAAATAGAAAATAGACTGCATATTGTTAAACCCAATATATTTTGTGGCAGAGTGCATGCAGTGATCGTGATGCAAGTCACATTTAATTGATACTTGATTATCATACACAGTTTGTCTTTTATCATAAGATAATACACAGTTTAAGCAGGTGATAACTCAACACTGTTACTAAATAATGACGTCATTGAGAACACTAATGAAATGGGGATGAACCAACAAAGCTATTTGTAACCTAAGTGAAAATCAAACAGTGACCATTTTATAATCATGAACAAAGAAGCGAAAATAAAGCCACTTACGTTCAACCTAATATATTCAAGCTTCCAAATTCCAAATCCCACTTCATCAAGGATGCAATTTTTCCAGTTTTAATTATATTACAATACAAATATCCCACATCAACCAAATGCCCTCACCAAACAACAATAAAAACTTGGAATCTATTAATTAAATTAAGTTTTTTAGACCTCACCACAACAACAAAATCTGACCCACCACCAGGATAAACAAAAGCACTAACTTAAACGACCAGAGTTAAATCTAGGGAAATCTCAGCATGGTTCATTCCCAAAACTTGCCATGAACCCATCAGGAAACAAGAAACTGACATTAAAAGTGTCAAACCTTCAAAGAAAAACCAACTACAACAAAAATGGAGTAGAAAGGAGTAAAAATGGATATGAGAGACAGAAAGGAAGTACCTTGTGGACGCAGGACTTAAGGAGGTGAACGGAAGATGAGAGGAGTAGACCGAAGAGGCGGAGAGAAGGTGGTCTTTCAAAATTGGTCGCGGCGCTCAGCATGATAGTTAGAAGAATCGCAAGGCGGAAAGATGGTGAACTTAGGGCAGGATGTGAGGATCGCATGGTGGGAAGACAGGATATTTTAGAGTGAGCCGTTCGATGAGAATCAATGGCTGCCAATCGCTAACCTGAACAAAGGTAAGGTCAGGGTAATCTGACCTTACATTTTATATATACATATATATATATATATATATATATATATATATGAAATTTTAATTCTTATAAATTTAAGTTTATTTAATAAATATTTATAAATTTATGACTGATATATGGGTTAGGCATTTTGAAGGTTTGGTCAGCCCGATACAAACCTTACCACTTCTACTTAGTTTGCTGGTCTAACATATGTGCATACTTCAATTGGTCCATAATTAGTAAGGATCCGAAAATTTTTAATGTAACAGGTTACATTAGTGATACTTCTTACCCCTTTGTATAGGACATTGTTGATACGCAGGTATCACTAAGGCAGGTTAGTGGATATAATCGTGTCTCTTTTGCAATTAACACAGATTACACAATTAAAATTGTGTGGGCGAAATGCAATTAATGCATTCGCTAAAACATGCATGAGGTGCTTATAAATGCTTTTAGTGTGAAAATTACATACATTAGAATTTATGAAATAAACATAACAATTAATAAAATAATATGACATAAAATTAACTATTTTGTTTGGTTCACATCAAAATAGAGAATTATCTTACATGTTACTCACTCTGTCCTATATTAATAACTACCTTTGGAAAATAGTACTTTTTGTTGAAAAGTGAAACTCATATATTTTTATATAATATTTTTTTTATATAATGATGGTGTGATTCTCCAAATTAAACTAATTTTTTTATAGGGAAATGTATTTGGGTTGTAAATGGGATTCGAGCCTAATTCAAATGTAAATGCAAAACTCTTGTACTATATTTTTGATCTTGAGCTTAAGTCGAGTTTCAAGTTCCTTGGCAAATTGAGTCATGCTGAGAGTGTAAAGTGTTTGATTAAGCTCGAGCTGAGTTTTGAAAAATCAAGTTTAAGTAAAAAAACCCCTAAACTCAGTTTAACTTGGCTCGTTAGCACTCTTACTAATGATACTCTTCTTTAAGTATCTATTCACTTAAATTTAACATAATGAAGCTATTAATATGGAGCAAACTTATTTTCTAACTTATTTTCTATTTTAATATTGACCAAATACCTATTTAACATTTCAAATTACTTTTTAACACATATTTTATATAAAAAATAAAAAAAAAGCCTTATATTTTAAACAAATATAATTATGTATGGGTTTAATAATAGTTCATTGTCCAAATGGTTTCATGCTCGAGCATATTGATTACTTTTGATTTTATTGTACACTTTATTAAAGGTCAAGGTGTCACTAATATGATATATAAAAGCAATCCAGACCTCACCCGACCAAAATAGTTCATATTTATGTTAACAATTTATTTAGATAGAACTTGGGTTTCAGGTTACTTGACTCACCCTGAATTTGCTAAATTTATAAATATTATGTTCTCAATATTATTCCTTTAGTTTTATAATATTACTTTTTATTTATGTGTTAGAGAAATAACTATTTAAAATTTTTAATATTACTTAACTAACATTTTAAAATTAATTAATAAATAAAAATTTATATTGTAAAAGGGTGAGGTCGTGTTTGCATTTAATAATAGCAAGTTGTCCAAATGGTGTTCATCAAAATCAAACCTCGACAATATTTTTTAAAAACTGTCCTAGACATGTATCAACCTAATTGGTGACCGGGTCCGATGTTTTCCGTTCAATTAGCCAGAAAATTACATTGAACTAGGTAAGACTTTGGTTTATTTGATAAACTAGTAAGACCAAACTCACTTACAAATAATTCTGTTTTTCCACAAATTATATAAGTGTTAAAATTAGTGGCTTTTTGCCACAACTTACAGTTGTCGTAAATAACACTTTTTTGACACTTTTTGAACAATGTGTTGCAAAAATTATATTATTTGTGATATTTTGAAGGTCATTACATTTTTTTTTAAATTATTGTTTTTCATTATTACATTATTTTAGTGAAAACCATTTGGCACAATTTAATATTTTGTCGTTAATGATCTTCATTTTGGAACTTATTGCCACACCATAATTTATTTGTTGCAAATACCTTTTAATATTTTTTATTATAATTATAAAAAATATATATTTTTTGCTATGATTATTCTATGTTGCTGCAAATGACTTCCAAAGTTTAATTTAAAAATATGTATAAATATTTATTAAAATCTATTGCAACAAATGGCATATTATGTTGCAAAAAAAATTCAAATTTTTTCAAAGCAAAGAGGTTCATTGGAAAAAGTAAATTGTTTTTGTGAGAAACATACTATTTTGTAGCAAAAGATATAGTTTTTTGCAACATTGCATTTGTTTTGTCGCAACAATCACTATCACTTTGCAAGCACATAAGCTTTGTTGCGACAAAGATAAAAAATCATTGCAAAAAGCCACAATAAATGATATATGTGTATTTGTGGAAAAAAATTTATCCCAAAAGGTTCACCTTTTAGCGACAAAATAAACAATTTGTTGCAAAAACCATGACAGTTCTCAAAAGCGTCTTGTTATTACAACATTTTTAAAATTGTGTTGCAAAAAGTCACTATTAGCAACAAAATTATTTGTGTTGCAAAAGGTTATTTTTGTTGTAGTGGAAGTTATTTAAGAATGTGCACAAATTGTTATATCATTTAAATTTTAAATAGACTTCTTGTTCATTTATCACATTCATAATAACAATCAAAAGGACAAAATGATACCACAATTTGACTGTTCTTAATGTTATGTGACTTCAATCGCTTAAGAAGTTTTAAAACAAAGCACAAAACCTCCTCACGAATATTTATTTAATTATTTTAAATAAATACATACTAATTTGCTAAGTTCATAAAAATGAATCAAAGTACTAAATGATGAACCAATCAGACCACTTTTGGTCAAGTTATATCCCTTAAAACTGAATTTCGTTATGAATTTGCACAAATCATTAAATCGTTTAAAGTTTAACAAGACTTCCCATTCATTTATTATGTTCGAATAACAAATCGAATAAACAATGTGATATGATAATTTGACAATTTTTCCATCACTTATATGAATTTATTCGCTTAACTAAATTTAAATAAATACGTACTCATTTGCTAAGTTCATGTCCATAAATCAAATGCACTAAATGATGAACCAATCGAAATACTTTTGGTCAAGTTATATATTCTTTTAATCGATTAAAACTAAATTACATTAAGAATGTGATAAATAATACTATCATTTAAAGTTTGAAAAGACTACTTATTCTTTTGTTACATTCATAATAAAGCACCAATTGCCTTAACTTATGTGATTTTATTCGCTTAATTAGATTTTGAACAAAGCATCAAAGCTCGACACGAATGTGTATTTAATTATTTTAAATAAATAAGTACATATTTCCTAAACTCGTAAAAAGGAATCAAACACACTAAATGATGAACCAATCAGGCCACTTTTGGTCTATTTGTATCGTTTTAATACATTAAAACCGAAGTTCTTTAAAAATTTACCCAAATCATCATATTGTTTAAAGTTTAAATAGGCCTCCTATTCATTTGTTACATTCATAATATTGAATAAAATCGATAAAGTGATACCACGATTTAATTGCTCATCCTTAAGATATGTAATTTAATTCACTTAAATATGTTTGGAAAAAAGTACCAAAGCACGACACAAATGTGTATTTAATTATTTTAAATAAATATATACTTATTTACTAAGTTCATAAGAATGCATCAAATACACTGAATGTAACATCCCAAATTATTTGTAATTTTTTTTTACTTGTATGTTTTTGTTTCATTTCCTTGATTTGATTTGGAATCGTATGTTTGGCTTCATGTGTTAACCAATCAGGGGTAATGGTCCAATCTTTGTGTGAAGGGCACGCACTAATTAGGAGTTAGGGATCCAATCGGGTTTGGGGAAAACAAAATCTTCATAAGGGGGGTTCAGCCCTCTAGGTTGATAGTTTGGGAAAGAGAGAGAGTCCTAGGGCTTGAGGACTTTACTAAGAAGTGGAGTTTGGGCAACCCCTATATATCTCCTTAGATTCCTAATTGAGTCCCTCAATACCACCACAGAATAGGAGACAGTTAGGAATCAGTTTTTGTGCATGAACCTTTCTAATTTGAATCGTAGCTTTAGCCCTGATTCGTGCATGAATTTTGCTGAGTTGAATCGTAGCTTTAGCCCTGATTCATGCATGAATTTTGCTGATTTTTAATTATAGGTTTTTACCCTAATTTGTGCCCATACTTTGCTGATTTTGATCACAAGTTTTAGCCTTAATTTGCGACCATACTTTACTGATTTTGATCACAAGTTTTAGCCCTAATTCATGCATATGATTCGTGAATTTGATTACACTTGTTAGCCCTAATTCGGCATCTCATAATTGAGATTTGATCCCTGATTTTCAGCCTAATTCATGTTATACTCTTGCTGATTTAATCCATAATGCACAACCCTTGTTTTTGCTGTATATATATTTGCTGCTATGATTCATAACTCTCATCCTACTTTATGGTATTATATTACTGATTTCATCAATTAGATTTTTCCCTAATTTATGGCACAATGTTGCTTCAATTGATTGTAAGGTTTGGTCCTGATTCGTGTTATAATCTTGCCGACTTGATCAATGATTTCTAGCCCTAGGTTGTAGTATCATATTATCAATTTTATTGATATGATTTTGCCAAGTTCGTATCACCATATATGATAATTATTCCATTAGGGTTTTAGCCCTATTTAGTGCAATCATCTTGTTGAATTTAATCGTCATATCTCAGCCTTGTTTAAAGTCATGTTTTACTGAATTTAATCATTCTATTTCAGCTTTAACTTGATTCATGTCTTACTAAATTTAATTATTCTATCTCAGCCATATTTAGATGTATGCCTTGCAGATTAGATTGAGTTATATCAGCCTCACTTAAGTTATGGTCATGTGGTATGTTATTGGTTGTGTCAACCTCACTTTCCATTAATATCATGCTAATTTTTGTTAGTCATTTCATCCTTGATTTGATATGTTACCTTGCTGAATATTGTTAGTCTTTTCAGCTTAAATTTGATTTGTTATCATGCTTGATGTTGCCAGTTACTTCTGCCTAATTCGTTATGTTAGTTTGCTAATTTGACTGGTTTGTTTCAGCCTCAATTAAATTCATGGTTATGTGGATTTGCTCAGTTCGTCTCAGCATCAATTCTAATTCGTAGTCATGTTGATAGGCTTACATGTCTCAGTCAAAAATCAGCATGTTATCTTGTTGATTGTGTATGTCTATTGCATGCATGATATGTTGGGATCAATCTTTAATCCCTTTGCCTTCTGTGACTACATTGTATCATGTATTGAGTCAAAGTTAAGTAAGCTAATAGTAATGACCATGATGGAAATTTAGACCTGTATGGCTGACTCACTAAAACAATGTTCAAGTAGATACTTTAAAATCTTGAATTGCAATCCTATTTTATGTTATTTAATTTCTTATATGTGTTATTTATTTTTTAAATAGGTTAGTTGGACCTTAGTTGTGTTTACATATAAAAATGGACTTCAATAGGACCCAAGTAGAAGAGGAAGTTAAGCCCAACTACACAAAGCTATCTAAAAGTCAATAATGGGCTCCTAATGGTCTACGAATTAAAACAATGTTCAATCACAACCTTGTGGACCCATTTGATTTCATATTTCCATCAAGAGAACTAAATTCAGGAAGAAGTTGCTTTGGACAGATTGATATAACATTAGTATTTCGACCATCTCTCTCTTTGTAAAATTCAGATTCCTATCATTCTAGTTGCTTTGGAAAGGACACTTCCATAGCTACATTTTCTATTTCTGGAAAAAAATTATAAT
Organism: Saururus chinensis; assembly: GCA_035235625.1. Taxonomy (NCBI): domain Eukaryota; kingdom Viridiplantae; phylum Streptophyta; class Magnoliopsida; order Piperales; family Saururaceae; genus Saururus; species Saururus chinensis. Next base: position 36,230,643 of record CP141144.1, on the reverse strand, counting down.
TATGAAGATATATGGGTTAAATCTGGTATGCAAAGGGATGGATAGTTAACTAACCCGAGGCCAACGCATGGATAATCTTTTCATTGGTTGTGATTGATACACATAAGGAAAGATAATGAGGCTGATTAGATAACAAAAGGAAGAGTCAAAGATACTTAATTACTAAATAAATTATTGATTTATTTGATTGATTAAGAATATAATCATTGCCAAAGAAGCAACCAACCAAGTAATAAATTAGGATGCAATCAAGGGATATGATTGAACTTTCCCCTTTAAAACAACCCTTCTAGTCGTATAAATTGAGGGGTGGACGTGGTAGAGGCATCATCCCTTACTCTTTGAAGCTCTCTTCTCCTATTTTTCTTCTCTTCTTTTATAATTTTATTTTTAGTTTTATTATAATGACTTTCTAAGCTCTCAAGCTAAGGGTAGAGGTGATTTGTAATAATCTAATAGAGTTCTATTCATGTTTCATCAATGGTTTAAAAGTAGTATTGGCTCTTTAAAGTGATGTTTATTTAATATTGTTCTTCCTCTTGTTTCTTTGTGATTTGGATACCTAAGATGCTTGAAGGCTCTCCTTGATCTTTTGTAATATTGATGCATAGAGCTCTTGAAGAAATAATTATTTTTATCCTTCATCTATCCAAAACATTTTTTATCTTTGTTTTTGCTTTTAATATTCATATCTTCCAGTGAAGTTGAATCTTCATTCAATTTTAACTAAGATAACATGACACATGGAAAATATTATTAGATGTTAAAATGATCCTTAATGCCTTAGTACTTTTTTAATGATTTTTTAACACTTTATGGTCTCAATACTTTTTTACACTTTCTCTCTTTATTTTTCTTTTCTCTATGTCTTTTCGTAATCATTTTCTTTGTTACACAAAGCTTTCCCTATGGATCGACCTTGTCTACAACTGGTAAGTAAAACAAATCTGAATTTGACTTCTTCATAGTCTTAGTTCAAACGTAACAACAAATTGGCGCCGTTGCAGGGGATTGCAATGTGTGACAAGAATCCGTTATGGAAAAAAACTCACTCTAACTTTACTAATTCTCTAACTTTTATTTTTGCACACTAACTCTTTAAATTCAGTCTACTTTATGTCATTTACTTTTAGTACTTAAATTCTACAAGTTTTTTTTTTTTGTGAGATAGGAGGCACTACCCACATTACTACCAAAATTGTTTTGGGATCAAAAGTGTACCTCTATAGTGCCTTTGACCTTATTTTGTCATTTAATTTCTGTACTTTTACTTTTATTTATTACAAAAAAATTTGTTGTTGCATGTTTACATGGGTGCGCGATAATTCAAGACGATTGAGAAGAGTGAACAAATCTTTTGAAAGTTTTATTTCTTTTAATACAATAAAGGATCTAAGAATAAATGATGAACAAAGAAGTGATAATGGGGATAATAATGCATAAAATGTTCAAGTTAAAACCTTTCGTGATTATTTGTAACCAACTAGATCAAGTTCTCCTTCTTACATGATTTTTCCAACTAATGTGGGTGGTTTTGAACTCAAGTTGGGTGTAATTCAATTACTACCGAAATTTCATGGTTTTGATTTAGAAAGCCCATATTTGCATCTAAAAGAGTTTGAAGAGGTTTGTGCAACTTTTCCAAACTAAAATATTTCAAATGATGTTAATAGATTAAAACTCATTCCATTTTCTTTAATGGAAAAAACAAAAAATTGGTTGAATTCTTTGAAGCCAAGATCCATTGGAACATGACAAGAAATGCAAAGAGAATTTTTGAAAAAGTTTTTCCCCACTCACAGAACTAATACACTTAGAAAGAATATAATAAACTTTCACAAAAAGAAAATGAGACTTTCTTTCAATGTTGAAAAAGATTTAAAGAACGTTTGTTGTTGTGCCTACATCATGGATATGAAACATGGTGTGCAATTAATATATTTTATAATGGCTTGACTTCTTAAATGAGGCAATTTGTTGAAATGATGTATAATGCGAAATTTTTGAGTAAATAACTTGAGGAAGCATAGGACTATTTTGATGTTTTAGCTGCAAATGCTCAATCATTGGAGGATTCTAATGAATTCGAAAGTATTAATAAGAAAAATCTAATGGGACAACTAAGGGGGACAACTATGTTGTGCACGATTATCAGACTATTTTATTTCCATGTAATTTTAGGGCATTAGGCAATTTTCTTATGTATTAGCTTAATATTTCATTATGTAATTGGATGATGGACTGTTATTGGACCAGCTAGTAGCCCCAAATTAGCCTGGCCCACTAGCTAGCACGTGCCCCTAGGAGAGTGCTTTGTGTTTGGCATGACTCTGTAGGGTAGTGGTCGTCCCCTATATGGGTCGACTCCTTCTTTTGTTTTTGGTTATGCAAATTGATTATTCTAGATCTCTTCCCTTTCTTCCTCTTCTCTCCCCTTTCTCTATGTGATCATTCAAGGTATCGCTTGTGCTTGCATTGGGCACAATATTGGTATTGGAGCAATCACGATCCCCGGCCATAGCGCGAGGCAGGCAACCTGCCACGACCCTAGAACCGCAGCCCGAGAAGGAGGTCGTTGCTCCAGCGGATAGTCCGCGATCAGCCCTGGAGACTGTCAATGCTCCTCCTCTGGCGCAGATTATGACCAAGCTTGAGCCTTTGACCATGGCCGTTGTGCAGCTCCAAGCAAGACCTTCAGCGCCACTTCTCGTCAGAATCCCGGTCACGGACATGGAGAAGGGGGAAGCATCGCATGCTCTAGAACAACATGGTCTAGGCCATCAGGCAACGACAGGCACGGAGATGCGTGTCCCTCAGGCGTCCCGCACTTTGGCACCCTTGAGCATACTGGTGAAGGGAGGTGCTAGGCCTGGGATATGCGAGGCCCACCAGGTGTTCGGTAAAATGCCCCAATGGTGCCCCCCGCCCAAAAAAGAAACCAGTTTCTAGAGGTGGAGGATGACTAGGAGGAGTACCTGGGGCCTCACGTAGGACCATGGGCCCGCCTATAGTTTCCCCACTATAGTGGGGACGATGATCCAGTGGAATGGTTATACAAGGCGGAGAAGTTTTTCTCCTATTAGGGCATGCATTTTGAGGTGGAACGGCTATGCATAGCGGCCTTCCACTTGGACGGGGATGCGTAGGTGTGCTTCCAGAGCTTCGAGAAGAAGGTGCACTACCCAACTTGGGTTACCTTCTTCGACGAGTTGTGCATACAGTTTGGGCCAAACGACTTCCAAGACTTTAACGAGATGCTCTCCACACTGCGCCATACCACCAAAGTTTGCGCCTATTATACAGAGTTTATGAAGGTGGCCAACCACCTCCCGGACTGGACAGTGGACGCCTTGGCCTCAAGCCTCAGATTTTGGAACAGAAGTGCCACTTTCCCTAACCTAGCATGAGGAACGTCGTGTGCCATGCACGAATTGAGAAGGAAAAGTTGGCTAGGCAGTGGCAAGGGGGGCGGCTTGGGCCTTTTCCCTGATCTGTGGTTGGCGCTAACTCTCCTGCTATTCCGGCCGGCCACCCTATCTAGCAGCCCACACAAGCCAGCAGTGTGGTTCATTGACTTACGTCTGTACAGATGGAGGAATGACGGTCTAAGGGTCTATGCTTCCATTGTGATGAGAAGTTTGTCCTGGGTCACTGTTGTGCTGTCAAGGGCAGCCTCCTCTTGGAGGAGGTCGACGAAGATGATGAGGTGGTAGCTATAGGTGACTCGTCACACCAGGATGACATGCTGTCTGAGATCTATATCCATGCCTTCTCTAGGACGTTTACTCCAAGTACCATGCAGGTTCAAGGCCATCTCAAGCGGCAAGAAGTGGTCATCTTGATCGACTGCGGTTCCACTCACAATTTCATCAACGACAAGGTGGCCCAACAGCTGCGTTGCTTCATGTCGGATTTGAAGCCGTTTGATTTGTTGATTGGCGACGACAAACATCTTTGGTGCACCGGGGTATGTGTGCAAGCCACACTCTCAATCCAAGGCCACACATTCGTCACTGACATCTTTTTGCTGCCTATGAAAGTGGTGGACATGGTGCTAGGGGTATAGTGGCTCCAACAGCTTGGGGACGTGGTTTGGAACTTTAGAGACATGGTGATGGACTTCGACATTCAAGGGCAGCGAGTTCGACTTGAAGGATCCCGGCAGGGCACCCTCCTTTCAGCTCAGTCGGCAAGCTCCTTCTTCAAATTTGCGCTGCAAGGGTTCCTCTTGTAGCAGTGGGCAACAGTCGAGTTTCGTTAGGATGAGCCACCTCCAAATCTTCTTGAGTTATTGGAGGAGCATAGGGACGTGTTTGCTGAGCTGACGGGCCTTCCTCCAGTGCGACCACATGACCACCATATTCCCATTATTTCGGGAGCTGCACAAGCCAATGTATGACCATACCGCTATCCTCATATTCATAAGTTAGAGATAGAGCATCTCGTGGTTGACATGCTCCAGGCAGGTATCATCCGCCCTAGCACAAGTAATTACTCGTCCCCAGTGTTGCTGGTTCAAAAGAAAGACAGTATGTGGATGTTCTGTGTGGACTACCATGCCTTGAATGCCATCACTGTCAAAGATAAGTATCCAATACCCATGATTAAGGAACTGTTGGATGAGTTGGCTAGTGCACAGGTTTTTAGTAAAGTCAACCTTCGTTCTGGTTACCATTAGATTCGGGTGCAGCTAGCCAAGGTGCACAAGACCACCTTTTGGACTCATGATTGCCATTTTGAGTTTCTCGCCATGCCATTCGGGCTGACCAACGCCCCCTCCACCTTCTAGAGCCTCATGAACAATCTCTTTAGGCCTTACCTCTGCCGCCACATATTGGTATTCTTTGATGACATCCTTGTGTAGAATCAGTCATGGGCGGAGCATCTGGAGCATCTCAAGTCGGTCTACTCTATTCTACGAGATAATTCCTTATTTCTTAAGCATTCAAAGTGTTACTTTGGTAGCTCACAGATGGATTATTTGGGACATATAATCTCGCGCGATGGCGTCACCACAGACCCATCAAAGGTGGCCGCCATGCTCTCATGGCCGCAACTCACCAATGTTCGGGCGCTAAGGGGCTTCCTGGTCCACACTGGCTATTATAGATGGTTCATCAGTAGGTATGGGGAGATGGCTCAACCGCTTACTGCGCTTCTCAAGAAGGGGGAGTTCGACTGGAATGCAATGGTTCAGACGGCATTTGAAGAGTTGAAACAAGCTATGGCGTCGGCCCCTGTGCTCACCTTACATGATTTCAGCTGGTCCTTCGTGGTCGAGACTGATGCTTCGGAGACGGGGATCGGGGCATTACTATTACAGAACAACACCCCATTGCCTACTTTAGCAAGGCTTCGGCAGGTCAATCTTTGTCCTTGTCCATTTACGAAATGGAGATGCTAGCTATTGTCCTATCCGTTGAGAAGTGACTACCTTATTTACTTGTCTGTCAGTTCTTGATTCGCGCTGATTACCAACCTCTGAAGTACTTCTTGGAACAGCGGGTGTCTACTCCCTCTCAGCAATGGTGGGGAATGCTACATGGTTATGTCTATGAGTACCGTGTACAAGAAAGGGGCGGACAACAACTTGGCTGACGCACTATCTCACAGCTCTGCCCAGGGATCATGCCTGGCCATTTCTACACTGTCTTGCCATTTCATTGATGAGTTGTGGTGGGCATACTTCAAGGATTCCCGGATGCAAGCATTGATTACAGCTATCCAGGCCGACCCAGTGGCCCATCCTTTCTTTGTGTGGCAGGATGACCTCCTCTGTTGGAAGTACCGCCTTTGGGTTCTAGATGTGGATGATCTATGCAGGCAAGTTCTTTCACACTTACATGACACCCCAGTAGCCGGTCATGAGGGAGCTTTTTTGCACTTATAAGAGGGTCAATCCAAGTTTTTCGTGGCATGGTATTTGATGTGCAGTTCAAGAGTGTGTGGCCACTTGTGATGTCTGCAAGAGGGCTAAGGTCGCTACCACCTCTCCTACTAGGTTGCATCAGCCCTTACCTATTCCTAATAAGGTTTGGGAGGATGTCTTGATGGATTTCGTGGAGGCCTTACCCTTCATGCAAGGCAAGTCGGTGATTATGGTGGTGGTGGACCGGTTGTCCAAGTACACTCACTTTTGCGCTCTAGGCACCCATTCACTGCCAAGACAGTGGCCAAGCTCTATGTCCGGGAGGTCTCTACACTACATGGCATGCCCCGCACTATTGTCTCCGATTGTGATCAGATCATTATATCTCAGTTTTGGCGAGAGTTCTTCATGTTACAGGGCACTTCGCTACACATGAGTACCACTTACCATCCTCAGATAGATGGCCAGACCAAGGTGGTCAACGATGCTTAGAGCAGTATCTCCATTGTTTCACGATGTCTCAGCCCCGTAGATGGTTTCAGCTTCTTCCATGGACAAAGTGGTCCTATAATACCACCTATCACACTCGTGTTGTTTCACTCCTTTTGAGGTGTTATATGGCCGACCACGACTGACCATATTGTCTGATGTCTATCATCGCTCCTCTGTAGCTGAGGTGGACTACATGCTCGAGACGAGGAATGAGGTTCTTTGCCAGCTCAAGGCAAACTTGTCCTCTGCTCAGAATAGGATGAAGCAGATCTATGATGGTCAGCACATTGATTAGGAGTTTGAGGTGGGTGACTTGGTTTATGTTTCGGTTCTTCCTCAGCATCAGATTTCTTTGTTTCATCGAGAGCACTCCAAGCTTGCCCCCCGTTTTCATGGTCCCTATGTTGTGGAGGAATGTATTGGACTGGTAGCTTTTCATCTTGCCTTTCTGCCTGGTTCTTTGGTCAATCTGGTGTTCCATGTCTCACGTCTTCCTCGCTGTGTGCGGGACACTTCTCTTGCCTCTGATGCTCCACCACCTCCTTTGATGGGACCGATTTCTATTGCAGGTCCATGTCTGGCCTCGATCATTGATAAGTTGCAGGTTTATCGTTCTGGTCGCATCAGTACAAAGATTTTGATTACTTGACAGGGCCAACCACTAGAGGATGCTACCTGGATGCTTGAGGATGAGTTCATGACCAGATATCCTACTTGGTCGCCTTGAGGACAAGGCAAATAGCGAAAGCGTGGTGGAGTATTATGCATGATTATCATACTACTTTAGTTCCTTGTTATTTTAAGGTATTAGGCTATTTTCTTAAGTATTAACTTAGCATTTTATTATGTATTGAACTAGCTAGTGGCCCTGGAGTAGCTTGGCACACTACCTGGCTTGTGCCCCTAGGAGAGTGTGTTGTGTTTGGCATGACTCCCTAGGGGAGTGGCCGTCCCCTATATGGGTCGACTCCATCTTTTGTTTTGGGTTATGCAAATTGATTATTCCATATCTCTTCCCTTTCTTCTTCTTCTCTCCCCTTTCTCTGTGTGATTGTTCAAGGTAGTGCTTGTGCCTGCATCGGGCACAACAAACTAAGGGGATGATATAAAAGCAAAAATTACAAGTTTAACTAAAAAAGTTGAGGCTATGGAAATTAATAGCGAAAACATGTCTAAAGCTCCTCAAAAAGCACAAGATATTTGTAGTATATGTGAGAGTGATGGACACCAAACACAAGATTGTCGAACAATCCCTACTTTTTAAGAGGTGTTGCATACTCAAGCAAATGCTATGAATACTTACAAAAGTCCTTTCTCTTCTCCTTAGTATGAAACTTATACTCCTAATTGGAGAAATCATCGAGGTACCTTCTTCTTCAAATTATATTTCACCACATAAGAAGACTCTTGAAGACACATTGCGAAAATTCATGCAAAGTTAATCAACAACTAAACAATGTCAGCCATCAATAACTTGAAGACTTCTAACTCAATTGACCACAACTTTGAGCACTCAAGAAAAAGGGAAGTTTCCTTCTTAACCTCAACCAAATCCTGAAGGTCAATTTGTAATTGAAATTTTGAATTCTTCAAGATCACAAGAAGAACACGCTAAGTCCATCACCACTTTCAGAAGTTGAAAAGTCATTAACAAAGACATTTCAAAAAAGGTTGTTGAATCTAAGGAGTCATTGAATTCTAAACATGGTGATGAACTTGACACCTCGATTTGTGTTTCTCCTATTCCACCTCATTTTCCTTTAAGATTGCAATCTTCTTCTAAACTGGTGGAACATGGTGACAGTCCTAAAATTTTTAAACAAGATAAGATTAACATGCCCCTCTTAGATGTCATTAAACAAGTTCCATCATATGCAATAATTTTGAAAGACCTTTGTACAATCAACCGTAAGCTAAATGTACAAAAGAAGGCCATTTTTTACGGAACAAGTGAGCTCAATTTTGAAACATAATACCCCACCCAAATACATGATCCAAGTTGTCCAACTATATCCTGTGTAATTTGGAACTTTTGAATTGAAAAAGCTTTGCTTGATTTAGGGGCAAGTGCAAATCTTTTACCTTTTTCTATTTATGGGTAATTAGGTCTACCGGATTTGAAACCCACCAACATAACAATACCGGACTTGCTAACCATTCAATCAAAAGGCCAAGAGGAATAGTGGAAGATGTCCTTGTTCAAGTGGACAAATTCTATTTTTTGGTGGACTTCGTTGTTTTAGACACACAACCAGTTTCAAATGCATCTTCTCAAATCCCTGTGATTTTGGGTTGTCCATTCCTTGATACATCTAATGCTCTAATAAATTGTAGGAATGGAGTGATAAGGCTTTCTTTTGGGAACTTGACATGTGAGTTAAATGTATTTGAGGCCAATAGACAACCATCACACTTCGATAATACTTTTGAGGTTAACATGATTGAGAGTTTGGTAAAGGATGCTTTTCCTCGCATTTATTCTGATGATCCACTAAATATTTGCTTACCTCACTTTAATTTGATAAATGGAATTGATAAAGAGATATTTGCTTTGAAGGACCCTGGATGAGTTTAGATGGAGGTGTGTTTGGCTGAATACAGTAAACTTGGCGCTGTTGGGAGGCAACCCACTTTTGGTTTTGATAGTTATTTTCGTTTAATAGTTAGTTTTTTTTATTTTCTTTAGTTAGTTTTTAGTTTATTATCTTTGTTGAGTGCTCTAATCATCATAGGGTGTGCTTATATGATTCATTATTATTTTACCCTTACGTGAATATGCTTTTGCTTTATTGACTATATTTATTTTGATAGCTATGTACATGAACACGCAACTGACGTATTATCTATTATATTTTTGCTTATTTACATTGATGCTTCTTTTAGACATGTGACTTTGTTTAATGACATCAGACTATTCAGAATATGACTTGACATATTTAATAATTTTGAGTTATGATTACTTCATATTGGTTTCTTGTGCTCCTATTTGGAAAAAAATAAAAAAGACATTTATCTAAGTGAGAATTTGAGCCCTTCATTATGGTCTAATATTTTGGTGGATATCATGAAATCTGAGTAATTATTTTCTTATGAGAGTAAGACTTTGGCATGATCCAGTCAAGGACTTTTTATCAACACAATTCAAGTTGATTGTATAATGTGCTCAAGAAATAAAAAAAAGGAAAAAAATGTGAAAAAAATAATTGTAAAGAAATAAAGTCACTCTATTGAGTAGACCGGGACTTGGCGTGCCTCACTAAGTATAGGTTGTTCGAGTCAAAAGGTAGAGTTGACTAATTTATGACATGCATAGCCTTAAAGCCTATTTGGTTCAAGTTATTAAGCCTAAAGGGTGCTTTAACACCAAGTGCCCTGAGCCAACTAGATTGGGAGTCATTGGCCTAACACATTACTTAAAAAGGCTAACCCTTACACATGTCATGTGAGATCAACACAAAATTCTAGTAGGACATTATGCAATTATATCCAGAATGAGTTGGGTGATCTAGGGTGTTTTTACTTTTCAAGGAAGGTTTCGCATGATTCTCTATTATGATCTCTTGAAGATGAATGTATGCCAATGTTTATTTTTTAGTGTTAAAATTAAAATTGCTGAGTGGACATGAAACACATTGAAGTGTTCAATTCATGAGATTGGGATTGTATAATTATGTGGCATTGACTATTTTTTTAAACTATTATGCATGTATGAGTACTTGCCACCAATATGAAGTTGTCAGAATGAATTATTGTTTAAGAAGACAAGTTATATTATGTATGATTGATTTTACTAACTGAAGTCATATACTTAGGAGGAGTTGATTTATAAATATTATGTGATTTTAATTTTAATTTCCTATTATCATTTCTGTTTTAAATTTTGTGGGTAGATTCACTACAAACCCTCACGAGACTATAACTTGTCCACTAGTGTAAGCTAGGGATTTAAAGGCTTGTTGCAAATGCTAAATGCAATCAAGATTTCCTGAGGAAGCAGAGCGGCTAGTTTTGTTCTCTATTGTTTTAATATTTGTTTTGCTCGAGGACTAGTAAATTGTAGGTTTGGGGGTATTTGATCCACTAAAATAATGTTCAATTAGATACTCTGAAATCATGAATTGCAATCCAATTTTGTCTTAATTCATTGCTTATATGTGCTATTTATGTTTTGAATAGGTTAATTGGACCTTAGTTGTGTTTACATATCTAAATGAGCTTTAACATGACCCAAGTAGAAGAGGAAGTGAAGCCCAACTACACAAAGCTATTTAAAAGTCAATAATGGGCTCCTAATGGTCTAAGAATACATTGAATGGTCGAACACAACCTTGTAGACCCATTTGATTTCAGATTTGCATCAAGAGAACTAAATTAGGGAAGAAGTTGATATGGACAAGTGGACATAGCATTAGTATTTCACTATGTCTTTCTATGTATAATTTGGATTGCCACAATTTTAGTGGCATTAGAAAGAAAACATCCATAGCTACAATTTCTATTTCTAGAAGAAATTTATAATTCTAAAGATATATGGGTCAAATGTGGCAACTAAAGGGATAACTAGTTAACTAACCCGAGGCCAACACATGGAGAATATTTCATTGGTTGTGATTGATACACATAAGAAAGATAATGAGGCTGATAGATAATAAAAGGAAGACTCAAAAATACTTAATTACTAAATAAATCATTGATTTATTTGACTGATTTAGAATCTAATCATTGCCAAAGATGGAACCAATCTAGCAATAAATCAAGATGTAATTAAGGGATATGATTGGATTTTCCCCTTTGAAACAACCCCTTCTATTCCTATAAATAGAGGGGTGAACGTGGTAGAGGCATCATCCCTTCCTATTTGTAACTCTTTTCTCTTATTTTTCTTTGCTTCTTTTGCATTTTTACTTTTAGTTTTATTGTAGTGGCTTTGCAAGCTCTCAAGCTAAGGGTAGAAGTGATTTGTAATAATATAATGGATTTCTATTCATGTTTCATCAATGGTTTCAAGTAAGTTTGGTTATTTGAAGTGATGTTTATTTAATATTGTTCTTCTTCTTGTTTCTTTGTGATTTCAATACATAAGCTGCTTGAAGGCTCTCCTTCTTGATCTTTTGTGATTTTGATACATAGAACTCTTGAAGAAGCAATTGTTTTTATCATTCATCTATCCAAAGCATTTTTTATCTTTGATTTTATTTTTAAGGTTCATATCTTCCATTTAGATAGAATTTTAATTCGATTGTAACTAAGATAACATGATACATGAAGAACATCATTAGATGTAACAACGACACTTAATGTGCCAGTGTTTTCTTTTATTGATTTCTTAACTCTTTATTGCTTAAATACTCATCTACACATTCTCTCTTTATTTTTCTTTTCTCTATTTTTTTCGTAATCATTTTCTTTGTTGCACAAGCTTTTTCCAGTGGATCGACCTTGTCTTCTACAATTGGCAAGTAAAACAAATCTTAATTTGACTTCTTCATATTCATGGTTTAGACGTAACAACAATGACCTCATCACATACGAGACTTTGGTTCCCAGCTCTTTGAGCACCTCGCGCACATCCAGGTTTTTGTGAATCATGGAAGACTCATCTACCTCCTGCCAGCGTATTCATGAACACAGTTGGTACCTATATCTCTAGGCCCACAGCTAATTAAAGTGGATATCTAGGGATGCTAAGAATATGATTAGCAACAGTTATTCCTTTGAGCAAGAGTAGGTATTCGGGCAACAATAAGTATTTTTTTTTTGGAGCAGAGTTCACTTTAATTCATATTGTCTTTGTCCTTATGTAGTTAGAGGTCAGCCCTAGGAGTATGGTTTGATTTGATATTTACTGTTCTATGCATTATTTTACATGTGTCACTATCTATTGGGTGTCTTACAGTTCATTGTCTAATGATTTTTGTTGTTTTTACATACATCATCTTAATCTTTTAACTATGAGTGTTTTTTCATGCAACCTACTGAGTATTTGTGGAAATACTCATGCATCTCTTTGATGTAGGTTCAGCTACAGACTCAGAGTGGCAGGATTTCTTTAGCAGGCGCTACACAATGTTAGCATGGTAGATTTCTGTAGTTAGTAGAACAATAGTTTTTATTTTAATGCTAAACTGTAATAAGGCACTATGTTACCCTAAGATTTTGTATCATGTTATTTTATTATGTTAAGGTACTTGCACTTGGCTGAGCCAAGATCTTGGATTAATGATTATCTTGCTTTATTAGGTAATTTATTTAATATTTTTAGATGCTTGGATACGCAATTGAACACCACGAGTTTGCATTGCCTCATGTGTATGTGTATGAAAACCCGAGGTCTTACACTAAACGACAAAATAATCAGATCGCTTTTGGTCTAATTATATCCATTTGATCGATTAAAAATGAAGTTCATTAAGCATGTGCACAAATCGTTATATTATTTAAAGTTTAAAGAGACCTCCCATTCATATATTATGTTCGTAATATAAAATCAAATCCACAAAGTGATGTCATTATTTAACCATTCTTCCTTACTTTTGTGATTTCATTCATTTAACTAGATTTAGAATAAAGCACTGCAGCACATCACGAATATGTATTTTATTATTTAAAACAAATAAGTGCTTACTTGCTGCATTTGTAATAATGAGTCAAATGTACTAAATGATGAACCAATCGGACAACTGCTAGTCAAGATATATCATTTTAATCAATTAAAACCAAATTTTGTTAAGAATGTGCACAAATTATAATATTATTTAATATTTAAAAAAACCTCCTATGTGTTTGTTATGTTCGTAATAACGAATCAAATAGACAAGGTAATACCAAAATCTAACCGTTTTACCTAAACTTATGTGATTTCATGCACTTAACAAGATTTAGAACAAAGCACTAAAGCTTAACATGAATGTATGTTAAATTATTTTAAATAAATACTTACTTATTTACTAAGCTCATAAGAATGAATCAAACACTCAAAATGATGAACAAATCAGACTACTTTTAGTCTAATTATATTCTTTTAATCGATTAAAAGCGATGTTTGATAAGAATGTGCACTAATCGCTATATCATTTAAAGTTTCAAAAGACCTCCCATTCATTTGTTATGCTCATAATAATGAATCAAATTGACAAAGTGAGAGAATAATTTGACTATTCTTCTGAAACTCATGTGACTTCATTTGCTTAACTAGTTTTAGAACAAAACACTAAAGCTCAATAGGAATGTGTATTTAATTGTTTTAAATAGATAAGTACTCATTTACTAAGTTCGTGAGAATGAATCAAAAGTACTAAACACTGAACAAATTGAACCAATTTTGGTCAAGTCATATCGTTTTAGTCAATTAATACAAAGGTTCGTTTAGAATGTGCACAAATCATGACATTGTTTAAAGATTAAAGAGACCTCCTATTTATTGGTTACATTGGCAATAACGAATGAAATAGATAAAGTGATTACAAAATTTGACTATTCTTCCTTAAGTTATGTGATTTAATTCACTTAACTATATTTTGAACAAAACACTAAAGCTCGACACAAATATGTATTTAATTATTTTATATAAATACCTAATCATTTGCTACATTCATAGTAATGAATCAAATGTACTAAACGTTGAATCAATTGGACCAGTTTTGGTCATGTTATGTTTCCTCTTAATCTATTAAAACCGAAGTTGGTTAAGAATGTGCACTAATCATTATATTGTTTAAAATTCAAGGAGACCTCATATTAATTAGTTACGTTCATAATAAAAAATTAAATGGACAAAGTGATAATATAATTTGACCAGTCTTCTTTAATTTATAAGATTTCATTCACTTAAGTAGATTTATAACAAAGCTCAAAAGCTCATCCTGAATGTGTGTTATATTATTGTAAATAAATGCATGCTAATTTGCTATGATCGTAAGAAAAAATCAAATGCATTAAACGACAAACCAATATGGCCACTTTTGGTGCAATTATATGCTTCTAATTAGTTACAACCAAAGTTTGTTAAGAATGTGTAAAAATTGTTATATCGTTTAAAGATTAAAGAGACCTCATATTCATTTGTTATGTTTGTAATAACGAATTAAATTAATAAAGTAAAACCACAATTTGATTATTCTTCCATAACTTATGTGATTTTATTCACTTTACTAGATTTAAAAAAAATATCAAGCTCGACAGGAATACGTATTTAATTATTTTAAATAAATACATACTTATTTGCTAAATTCGTTAGAATGTATCAAATGCACTAAATCACAAACCAATTAGACCACATTTGGTCAATTTATATGCTTTTAATAAATTAGATCCGATGTTCGTAAAGAATGCAGACAAATTATTTTATCGTTTAATGTCAAAAGAGACCTCGCATTTAATTATTATGTTCATAATAACTTATCAAAAGGACAAAGTGATATAACAATTTGGTTGTTCTTCCTCAACTTATTTGATTTCATTCACTTAACTAGATTTAGAACAAAGCACCAATGCTTGTCATGAATGTGTGTTTAATTGTTTCAAATAAATACATACTTATTTTTCGAGTTTGTAACAGTGAATCAATGCACAAAATGATGAACCAAACGTACCAATTTTGGTCAAGTTATATCCTTTAATCTATTAAAATAAAATTTTGTTAAGAATTTGCACAAATTATTATATCATTTAAAGTTTAAATAAACCTCCCACTTATTTATTACGTTTGTAATAATGAATCAAATGGATAAAATGATACATCAATTTGAACGTCCTTCCTTAACTTATATGATTTCATTCACTTAACTAGATTTAGAACAATGCACCAATGCTTGTCACAAATGAGTGTTAATTGTTTTAAATAAATATATACTTATTTAGTAAGTTCTTCAGAATAAATCTATACACAAAATGATGAAGCAATCATACCACTTTTCATCCAGTTATTTCCTTTTAATCGATTAAAGCCGATGTTCGTTATGAATATTTACAAATTGTTATATAATTGAAAGTTTAAAGAGACCTCTTATTCATTTATTACATTCGTAATAATGAAGCAAATAGACAAATAGATACTACAATTTAACCATTATTCCTAAACTTATGTGATTTCATTCTCTTTACTAGAGTTAGAACAAAGCAAGAATGCTTGGCATGATTGTGTATTGAATTATTTTAAATAAATATTACTCATTTGCTATGTTCATAATAATAAATCAAATGTACTAAATGATGAACTAATCATTTTCTATGTTCATTATTTGTTACGTTCGTAATAACGAATCAATTGAACAAAGTTATGCCACAACTTGACAATTCATCCTTAACTTATTTGATTTCATTCGCTTAACCAGATTTAGAATAAAGTACCAAAGCTCAATATGAATGTGTATTAAATTATTTTAAATAAATAAGTACTCATTGTCTAACTAAGAAAAATTGGAATGCACTAAATGATGAACCAATTGGATGACTTTTGGTCTATTTACATCCTTCTAATATATTAACACTAAAGTTCTTTAAGAATGTTCACAATTCGTTATATCGTTTAAAGCTTAAAGATGCCTCCTATTCAATTATTACATTCGCAATAATGAATCAAATGGACAAAGTGATACAACAATTTGACCATTCTTCCTTAAGCTATATGATTTCATTCTCTTAACTAGAATTAGAACAAAGCATCAATACTCGTCACGAATATGTATTGAGTTATTTTAAATAAATGTATACTTATTTACTAGGTTCATAAGAATGTACCAAATGTACTAAACAATGAACCAATTAAACCAATTTTTGTCAAATTATATCTTTTTACTCGATTAAAACCAAAGTTTGTTAAGAATATGCTCAAATCGTTATATCGTTAAGGCTTAAAGAGACCTCATATTCATTTGTTACGTTCAAAATAAGGAACCAATTGGAGCACTTTTGGTCTCGTTATATCTTTTTTATTGCTTAAAACCAAAATTCATTAAGCATGCACACAAATCATTATATTGTTTAAAGAGACCTCTCATTCTTTTGTCACGTTCGTAATGACGAATCAAATAGACAAAGTGATAGCACAATTTGACTATTCTCCCTTAACTTATATGATTTCATTCATTTAACTAGATTTAGAACTAAATTCCAAAGCTCGTCACGGATGTGTATTTAATTATTTTAAATAAATACATACTAATCTACTACGTTCATAAGAATGAATCAAACACACAAAACGACGAACCAATCTCACCACTTTATGTCAAGTTTTATTCTATTAAACAAATCAAACTGAAGTTCGTTAAGAATGTGCATAAATTATTATATCATTTAAAGTTTCAAGAGATATCCCATTAATATGTTACATTCGTAATGACAAATTAAATTGTAACATCTGGGATTTTTCTAAATTCCTGAAGTCGACCACTTGAAAATTAAGGTATTAGACACTTGAACTTCTCATGAGAATAACTTTTCCATCAGTTGGAATTGGTTGCTGAACTTACATGCATAGAAATTAGATAGAAAGAGCTTTGAAACGCCACGAAGAACATTTGAATCAGAGTTCAGATGAGGGAGATACGACCGTTCAAAGTTGAACATATTGCACAGGGTCCATTTACCCGAAGTGGATGGAAGTCCTAAATGAACTAGGAATTAGAAGTCCTAAAGGAACTAGAAATTAGAAGTCCTAAAAGAACTAGGAATTGGAAGTCTTAAAAGAACTAGGAGTTAGATGTCCTAAAAGAACTAGGAATTGAACAAGGTTACATCTTGATGTTATAAAGCTTAGGTAATTTTCTGGCCATTTAACAAGCTCGTAAACCCCTTGAACCGACCCCTGCTCAATTAACCATCTTACCTTAACCCTAACAGTAAAATAGTCACATATCTACTTATTGAGATTTTTACCTTGCTTATGGCCATGCCCAAATTTATAATACATATTAAACTATCACTGAGATTTTTCCTAATTTCCCCAGTCTACAACTTAGTCTAAGTACTCAACATACATTAATTGTCATTCATAATTTTTCCCAAAATTTTCTCACATTTCTATCTCATTGAACCATGCAAGGTTTAGGGTTAGAGTGCAATTTTTTTTTTACGGAGTTGAGCCAAACTGGGTTGAGTTAGCCGACTTGGTCCGGGAAGCATAGATGACCCACAGGGTTGTCTTCCCCGCGACTGGCCAAAGGCCTTTCGGCCTCTGGCGGTGCCATCCCCACCACGGCTGAGGGCTAGGCAGAACATAGCCTCGGGAAGAAGATTTTGCCGGCAACTGGCCGGCTGGTGGTAGGATTTCTTCACTCTCTTTTGTTTTCTTACTGCAGATTTACTATTCCTCGTAATTGTAGGAACAGTGATCTCTGCAGAAAACAGTTTCAAAAAATTCTAAAACCATTGCACAACCATTGTAGATATTTTAATTACACAACAGTTTGTAGATTTAATCGATTCAAAACTAAGACAACCAACCTACCTTAATTGCAGGTTTGTCATCAATCCACCACCCCCGAAACCTCACCTGAGCCTCACCCTCTACAACCTTCTCCACCCCTTCCGCCCTCTCTCCTTCCTTAGCCAAAAAAATATCCCCTTAATTGTGCCCTTAAAAGCTTTTTATAAGCATGAGGATTAGGATCCTAATCCCCTTAGAATTTGGGCAATCCTCCCCAATTAGGCTACCTAATTGGGTCCTTAAAAATTAATTTTGGAATTATAAACAACCGGACTTGCAAAATGACTTAAATGGGCAAAATACACGTCTAAATCGGGTAAACGGGCCATATGCGATATACCTAACTTTGAACAGTTGTATCTCCCTCATCCGAACTCTGATTTGCCAGTTCTTGGTGGCATTTCAAAGCTCTTTCTGTATACTTTTGATCCATATAGGATCTAGCCATCACTTATAACTTATGATCAATTTATTCTAACAAGAAGGTCAATGGGTCCAACACCCTAATCCCCGTGTGGTCGACTTTGGGAATTTAGAAAAATCTTGAGTGTTACAAGTTATATATACTTTTAATTGATTAAAACTAAAGTTTGTTAATAATATGTATAAATCATTATATGGTTTGAAGTTTAAAGAGACCTACAATTTATTTTTTATAGTAATAACAACGAACCAAATGGACAAAGTGATACCACAATTTTAAATTTTTTCCAAAACTTTTATGATTTCAATCGTTTAACTAGATTTTGAAAAATGGGCCAAAGCTCATGATGAATGTGTATTTAATTATGTTAAATAAATACATACTCATTTTCTAATTTAGTAAGAATGACTTGAACACACTAAACGATGACCTAATTGAACCAAATTGTTCAATTTATATCATTCTAATCGATTAAAATTGAAGTTCATTAAGAATGCAAACAAATTGTAATATCATTTATGCTTTAAAGAGACCTCTCATTAATTTGTTTCATTCGTAATAATTAACTAAATGGATAAAGTTATTACACAATTAGACTGTTCTTCCTTAATGTATATGATTTCATTCACTTAACTATATTAATAAAAAAACACAAAATCTTGTTATGAACGAGTAATTTATTTATATAAATACTTACTCATTCGCTAAGTTTGTATGAATGAATTCAACATAGTAAACGATGAACCAATCAGACCATTTTATGTTGAGTTATATCCTTTTAAATGATTAAAACCGAAGTTCGTTAAGAATGTGAACAAATCATTATATTCTTTAAACTTTAGAGAGACCTCCCATTTATTTGTTACGCTTGTTATGAAGAATCAAATGGGCAAAGTTATAACACAATTAGACTATTTTTCCCTAAGTTATATATGATGTTATTCTCTTAATTAGATTAAGAACAAAACACCAAAGTTCATTACGAATGTGCATTTAATTATTTTTAATAAATATGTACTCATTTTATAACTTCCTAAGAATAAATCAAACGTACTAAATAACGTACCAATCAACCACTTTTGGTCTAGATATATCCTTTTAATTCATTAAAATAAAAGTTCATTATGAATTTGTATAAATCATTATATCATTTAAAGTTTAAAGGGACCATCCATTTATTTGTTATGTTTGAAATGACAAATAAAATGGACAAGATTATAACACAATTTGACCCCTTCTTCCTTTAATTCTTCGCTTAACTAGATTTATAACAAAGTACCAAAGCTTGTAACGAATGTGTATTTAATTGTTTTAAATAAATATGTACTCATTTGCTAGGTTCATAAGAATAAATCAAACACACTAAACTATGACCTAATCATAAGACTTTTAGTCAATTTATAACATTTTAATCAATTGAAAGTGAAGTTTGTTAAGAATGTAAACAAATGAATACATATCATTTAAAGTTTAAAGGGACTTCCAATCCATTTGTTACATTCGTAGTAATGAATTTAAAGGATAAACAGATACCACAATTTGACCGTTCTTCCTCAACTTATATAATTTTATTCGCTTAACTACATTTAGAAGAAAACACCCTAGCTCTTTTCAAATGTGCTTTTAATTATTTTAAATAAATATATACTCATTTGCTAAGTTTGTAAGAATGAATCAAAAAGACTAAACAATGAACCAATCATGCCGCATTATGTCAAGTTAAAACTGATGTTTAATAAGAATGTGAACAAATCATTATATCATAAAAAATTTAAAGAATCCTCCTATTTTGTTTGTTATATTCGTAATAACGAATCAAATGGACAAAGTTATAACACAATTCGACCGTTCCTCCTTAACTTATATGATTTAATTCACTTAATTAGTTTCAGAACAAATCACCAAAGCTTGTTACGAATGTGTATTTACTTATTTTAAATCAATGCATACTAATTTATTAGGTTCAAAAGAATGAATGAAATATACTAAATGATGAATCAATCGAACTACTTTTGGTTATATTATATCCTTTTAATCGATTACAATAGAAGTTCTTTAAGAATGTATACAAATCATTATATCGTTAAAAGTTTAAAGAGACCATCCATTTATTTATTACGTTCGTAATGACAAATCAAATTGACAAGGATATAACACAATTTGACCATTCTTCCTTAATTAATATGATTTCATTTGCTTTACTAGATTTAGATCAATAAACCAAAGCTCATGACAAATTAATTTAAATAAATACGTACTCATTTTCCAAGTTTGTAGAATGACCCTCCTTTGTCTCCCTTATGTTTGTGAGTACGCAACCAAGTCCTCCCCCATGTTGTGAGGCTTCGACAATGCAAATTTGTTGCCGTTGGATGTGTTCTATAGTCTATTTTAATGTTTTGTGGTCAACAAAGTGTTTTTAACCATTGACCGACCTCCTATCAGTTTCCCCCATTATGTGGTGGCTTTTGGCATTTCTAGTGGCACGACCTTATGTTTGGCCGCCTTAGTGCACACAATCTTTGCTTTGAGTGAAATTATTCTAACTTATCGAGATTAATTTCAGCATCTCTGAAAATCCTTAGGACAACAACTCTCTCAGTGCGATGCTTTTGGCTGCCTATTCCGCCATTGTTGTTTACTCGCCATCAAACTCACGTGGATTACGAGGAGGGGATCTTGAACTCGTAATTTCATAATAGCATGCTTAATTGTGTAGTAGCATGCAAGGAGTTATAACTTGATGTTTTCCATGATAATTACTGATTAAATGGGCATATGTTATGTATGTGAATTATGTGCATCTCGGTGAAGACTAAGGGTTTGGTAGTAAATTATGAATTATATGTATGTGATCATAGTGTGTGATCGATCTTTGTTGTGGGCTGGTGGTGTGTGACTGATGGCACGGTTTTAGGTGTTTGATTGTAAGTTTGTCGAAGGGGTATTTGAAGGGTTATAATGTGGAAATTACAATGGTATTTCGGGTGAGGGAAGACTTATAAATGACGGGCGAAGGTTGGATTTTATGAGATTGGAGGATCAGTTCGGATTGAGTTGGAGGGTACAAAGGAGCTACGAGCAAGAGAATTATGGGATACAAGAATACTGAAGACTTAAGTTTGAGAGCACTTTTGGGGGCCTATGAGTTAGTAAGAGATAACAACATAATTGTATCGCATAATGTACATAATATGAATTGCAAAAAAAAACAATAAGGAATTAATGGTTTAATGATGGGACTTAGCTTTAAGGGTTTCACTTGAGGAGTTCGAGAAGGACGGTTTGGTTTTTTAAGCGAATAGTGTAAGATGTAAGACCATAACTATTTGATGGTAAGAGTGTGAGTATAGAATTCAAGTTCGACAAGTAAGACTATCTAGAGATTGGTAAGGTTATAAGTGTAAGGGTGGGGAATGAGTTAAGTAAAGAGTGCTACCTTTGTCGATTGGAACTGCTGGACGAGCATATTTTTGGCCTTTTTAGCTAAATAATGTAAGATGGTAGTCGTTTCAAGTATAATTGTGCATGCATAAGTTATCTAATATAAACTTGAATGGTAAGTAACCCTAATTTGATAACGTTGTGAGTTTGAGACTGAGGGTTTTGATGGATTAAGTTCTGTTTCTGTGCCAGTCAATAAGTAATTGACTAAGCATCATTCCTAATCTTGCCATGGTGTTATCCTACTGGATTTGGTCTTGGTGCTATATTTTGGCCCAAACTTTTGATGCTCTATTGAGAGTGCTGTAAGTTTTTGCCCTTCATGGCTCTGTATGTTTTCTGCCTTTAGATGACACTATAAGTTTTGCCCAAGAGAGGCACTGTAAGATTCCTACCCAAGAGTGGTACTGTATGTTTTTCCACCCTTACTTGGCACTATATGGCCCTTGTTGGCATTGTATGGCCCCAGAGAGTGGGCATTTGCGCACTCAGGTAAGTAGTATCATGGACTTGCTCTTATCTATTTGATCTTGTGCCCCATGAGCATAGGTGTGCCTTGCCTTCGAAAAAGTCCATAGTATCTAGTTGCTCCCCAAAGGTTAAGGTGATGCCCCAATGGCCTTCCCTTCCTTTCCGACGCAGGAGCTTATTAATTGTAATGAGCTTCAGTTGTTGATAGTATGTGTATGATAGTAAGAGTAAGTTGTACATGTAAGCTTCAGACTAAGTGTGAGCTTCTTAGTAAGATAGTAAGAGTAAGTTTATAAGTATGACTAAGATTGTACGAGTTAGTGGTGAGACTTTGATTCAAATTATAAGTGTAAGTGTAAGTGAAAATGTAAGCGTAAATGCAAGTGTAACATTATGCTACAAGAGTAAGTGTAAGTTCAGCTAGTACGACTATATGTGCGTAAGATACATTATTTATGTTGTTCATATTTCTTGCTTCATGTGTGATCATATGGAAGCATCTATGTATGAACTTACGGAGTTCATTGATTTATTTCCCCTACTGGGTATTTTCCTACTGGGTATGAAAATACTCACCCTTTTTTTAGCCCCTTTGTTTCGAGGCTTTTGCAAGTCGTGCGATCGCATTCTGGACTGAACTTTTCCCCGTGGTGGACTATCCTTCCTCATCCTGGAGTGCAGAGAAATCGTAGTGAGGCCACGATCTCATGTATTGATTAAGGTAAGAGAAATGTATTATTTTCTGGACTTGTGTATCTTTATATGAATTAGAACATAGACTATTCAAGAACTTGTACTCAGAAAGGCCTGGGATGTATTTATTTTTAAAGGCCATGGCCATGGAAGGTTTTACTTTAATATTTTCGTTTCGGGTCACGCCTGAGAATATTAGTTTTGTCGTGTGATGAATTTATTTACGAAAATTATTTTCATATCATTTTAAATTTTGTTAGTTCTTTGATTTACATCAGTATTTTAAAATAAAATATTAGCAAAGTTTCTAATTAAATGTAAGGAAAAACCTTGGGCGTGACAAAATCAAATGTACTAAACAACAAACCAATATTAACACTTTTTGTTAAGTTATATTTTTTCAATTGATTAAAACCGTAGCTCATTAAGAATGTGAACAAATCATTATATCATTTAAAGTTTAAAGAGACATATTTATTTGTTACACTCATAATAATAAATTAAATAAACAAAATGATACCATATTTTGACCGTTCTTCATAAACATATGTGATCTCATTCACTTTACTAATTTTAGAATAAAGCACCAATGCTCATTACAAATGTGTATTTAATTATTTTTAACAAATACACACTCATTTGCTAATTTTGTAAGATTGAACAAATGCACTAAATGACAAACCAATCAGACAATTTTTGGTTAACTTATACCTTTTAATCTATTAAATCATAACTTTATTAAGAATTTGCACACAAATCGTTATATCATTTAAAGCCTAAAGGCCCATTCATTTTTTGTATTCATAATAACGAATTAAATGGACAAGGTGATACCATAATTTGACAGTTTCTCCTTAACGTATGTAACTTCATTCCCTTAACTAGTTTTAGAACAAAGAAGCCAAGATCGCCATGAATGTAATTTATATGTTTAAAACAAATACATACTCATTTGCTAAGTTGGCAGGAATGAATCAAACCCAATAAATGACTAACAAATCGTACCACTTTTGGTCTAGTTGCATCCTCTTTATCAATTAAAACTGAAGTTCTTTAAGAATGTGCACACATCGTGATATCATTTAAAGTTTAAAGAGACCCTCAATTCATTTAGTACAATCATAATAACAAATCAAATGGAAAAAGTGATACCACAATTTAAGCATTCCTCCAAAACTTATGTAATTTAATTCGCTTAACTAGTTTTAGAACAAAGCACCGAAGTACGTCATGAATGTGTATTTAATTATTTTAAATAAATACTCACTCAATTGATGAGTTTGTAAGAGTGAATCCACAATGAACAAATCAGACCACTTTTGGTGAAGTTATATCCTTTCAATTGATTAAAACTAAAGCTTGTTATGAATGTGCACAAATTGTTAAGTCATTCAATGTATAAAAAGACCTCCTATTTATTTGTTACATTCATAATAACGTATCAAATGGACAAAGTCATACCACAATGTAATCATTCCTCCTTAGCGTATGTGTCTTCATTTGCTTAACTAGTTTTAGAACAAAGCTCCCCAGATCATCACGAATGTGTATTTAATTGTTATAATAAAAATGTACTTATTTGCTAAGTTGGAAGAATTAATCAAATGTACTAAATGACGAACCAATTAGACCACTTCTGGTCTTGTTATATCCATTAAATTGATTAAAACTTAAGTTCATTAACAATGTACTTAAATTTTTATACTTTTTAAAGTTAAAGAGACCTCAAATTAAATTGGTATGTTCATAATAAAGAATCAAATGGAAAATCTGATATAATAATTTGACTATTCTTACCAAACATATGTGATTTCATCCACTTCACTAGTTTTAGAACAAAGAACTGAAGCTCATAACAAATGTGTATTTAAATGTTTTAAATAAGTACATACTCATTTTCTCATTTCATAAAAATTAATTCAATTCGCTAAACGACAAAGCAATTAGACAACTTTTTGTTTAGTTATAATGTTTTATTCGATTAAAAAAAGTTTGTTAAGAATTTGAACAAATTATAATATCATTTAAAGAAACCTCTTATTAATTTATTATGTTCATAATACCGAATCAAATCGAGAAAGTGATACCACAATTTGATCGTTCTTCCTAATCTTATGTGAGTTCATTCTCTTAACTAGTTTTAGAACAAGCACCAAAATTCGTCAGGAATGTATATTTAATTATTTTAAATAAATATGCACTTATTTGTTAAGTTTGTAAAAATGAATTAAATGTACTAAATGATAAACCAATTGGACTGCTTTTGATCAAGTTATAACATTTTAATCAATTAAAACTGAAGCTCACTAAGAATGTGCATAAATTGCGATATCGTTTAAAGTTGACAAAGTCCTCTAATTCATTTGCTACATTCATAATAACAAATCAATTGGAAAAAATGATACAACAATTTGACCGCTCTCCCAAAACTAATGTGACTTCATTCGCTTAAGTAGTTTTAGAACAAAGTATCAAAGCTTGTTACGCATGGGTATTTAATTTTTTTAAATAAAAATGAACTCATTTGCTATGTTTCGGTCAAGTTATATTTTTTTCATTGATTTAAATTGAAGGCCATTAAGAATGTGCAAATATTGTTATATACTTTAATGTTTAAAGAGACCTCCTATTTATTTATTACGTTCATAAGAACAAATCAAATGGACAAAGTCATACAATATTTCAATTTTTTCTCTTTAACCTATGTGACCTCAATCACTGAACTAGTTTTAGAACAAAGCTGCAAAGATCATCACGAATGTGTATTTAATTGTTTGAAACAAATATGTACTAATTTGTTAAGTACGTAAGAATGAATCAAATGTACTAAATGACGAACCAATCAGACCACTATCTGTCAAAACTAAAGCTCGTTAACAATGTTCACAAATCGTTATACCAATTAAAGTTTAAAGAGCCATCTAATTCAATTGTTATGTTCATAATAATGAATTAGATTGAAAATGTGATACCACAATTTGACCATTCTTCCCAAATTTATGTGATTTCATGTGTTTGACTAGTTTTATAACAAAGAACTAAAGCTCATTATGAATGTGTATTTAATTATTTTAAATAAATATGTACCCATTTGCTAAGATTGTTAGAATTAATTAAATGCACTAAACAACGAAGCAATCAAACAACTTTTTGTTTAGTTATATCATTTTATTCGATTAAAACCAAAGTTCATTAAGAATATGCACAGATCGTAATATCATTTGATGTTTACAGGACCTCCCATTTTTTGTTATGTTTATAATAATGAATTGAATGGAGATGTGATACCATAATTTGACAGTTCTTCCTAAACTTATGTGATTTCATTTGCTTAACTAATTTGAGAACAAAGCACTAAAGTTCATCATGAATGTATATTTAATTTTTTTAATATATGCACTTATATGCTATGTTCTTAAGAAAGAGTCAAAAGCACAAAACAACAAACCAATCAATCCACTTTTTGTAAAGTTATATCCTTTTAATAGATTAAAACTAAAGCTCATTAAGAATGTGCACAAATTGCAATATCATTTAAAGTGTAAAGAGACCTCTTACTCTTTGCTTACATTCATAATAACGAACCAAATGTACAAAGTGATAGCACATTTTGACCATTGTTCTTTAATTTATATGATTTCATTTGCTTAACTAGACTAAGAACAAAGAACCAAAGCTCATCATGAATGTGTAATTAATTATTTTAAATAAATATATACTAATTTACTAAGTTCATAAAAAGGAATCAAATTCACTAATGACAAATCAAATGGACCACTTTTGGTTAAGTTATATCCGTTTAATCGAATAAAACCGTAGTTCAATAAGCATGTGCACAAATCGTTATATTTTTTAAAGTTTAAAGAGTCCGCCCATTTATTTGTTATGTTCATTATGATGAATCAAATGGACAAAGTAATAACGCAATTTTACTATGCTTCCTTAACTTATATCATTTCATTCACTTAACTATATTTAGAACAATGCACCAAAGCTCATCACAAATGTGTAATTAATTATTTTGAGTAAATGAGGGCTCATTTGCTAAGATTATAACAATGAATCAAACGCATCAAACAATGAACCAATAGGATGATTTTTGGTCTAATTATTTACTTTTAATTGATTAAAACCAAAGAATATAAGAGTGTACACAAATCATTATATCTTTAAAGGATTCAAGAGAACTCCCATTTATTTGTTACGTTCGTAATGTCAAATAAAATGGACAAAGTGATAACAGAATGTGACCTTTCCTCCTTAACTTATATGATTTTATTTGCTTTAGTAGTTTTATAATAAAGCACAAAAGCTCGTCACCAATGTGTATTTAATTATTTTAAATAAATACATAATCATTTGTCATGATTCTAAGAATGAATCAAATGTACTAAACAACAAACCAATGAGACCACTTTTTGTCAAGTTATATCATTTTAATCGATTAAAACCGAGCCTCATTAAGAATGTGCACAAATTGTTATATCATTTAAGGTTTAAAGAGCCTCCTATGTTTTTTTAAGGTTCAAAATAACAATTTAAATGGACAAAGTGATAATAGAGATTGACCGTTCCTCCTTAACGTATGTGACTTTATTCACTTAACTAGTTCTAGAACAAGCACCCAAGATTGCCACATATGTGCATTTAATTGTTTAAACTAAATATATATCATTTGCTCAGTTGGTAAGCATAAATAAAACACACTAAATGATAAACCAATTGGACTACTTTTGGTCAAGTTATATTATTTGAATTGATTAAAATTGAAGTTCGTTAACAATGTGCGCAAATCATTATATCATTTGAAGTTTAAAGTGACTTCCAATACAATTGTCACATTCATAATAACAAATCAAATGGAAAAAGTGATACTACAATTTGGCCATTCTTCCTAAACATTTTTGAATTAATTCACTCAAATAGTTTTAGAACAAAGCACCAAAATAAGCCTAGAATGTGTATTTAATTATTTTAAATAAATATGTATTCATTCGCCAAGTTCATAATAATGAATTGAATGCACAAAATGGTGAACCAATTGAACAACTTTTGGTGAAGTTATATCTTTTTATTTGATTAAAACAGAAGTGTGTTAAAAATATGCACAAATTGTTATATCATTTAAGCTTTAAGGAGACCTCCTATTTATTTGTTATGTTAGTAATAATGAATCTAATGGATAATGTAATACCACAATTTGACCGTTCCTCCTTATGTCTGTGACTTTGCTCGCTTAATTAGTTTTAGAATAGAGCACCCAAGATTGTAACGAATGTGTATTTAATTGTATAAAATAAATATGTACTCATTTCATAAGATTGTGAGAATGAATCAAATACACTAAACAATGAACTAATATGACCACTTTTGGTCAACTTATATAGTTTGAATTGATTAAAATGGAAGTTCGTTAAGAATCTATAGAAATATTTATAATGCTTAAAGTTTAAAGAGACCTCAAATTCAAGTGCTTTATTCATAATAACAAATCAAATGGACAAAGTGATGCCATAATTTAACCATTCTACCTAAACTTACGTGATTTTATTTGCTTATCTTGTTTTAGAACAAAGCTCCAAAGCTTATCATTAATGTGTATTTAATTATTTTAAATAAGAACATACTCATTTTCTATGTTCGTTAGAATGAATCATACTCACTAAGCGACGAACCAATATTACCACTTTTGGGTAAGTTATATCATTTTAATTATTTAAAACCGTAGCTCGTTAAGAATGCACACAAATCATTATATCGTTTAAAGTTTAAAGAGACTTATTTATTTGTTATATTTGTAATAAGGAATCAAATAAACAAAATGATACCATAATTTGACCGTTCTTCCTAAACTTATGTAATCTCATTTTCTTAACTAGTTTTAGAGCAAAGCACTGAAGCTCGTTACGAATGTGTATTTAATTGATTTAAATAAATATATAGTCATTTGATAATTTCAATAAAATGAAACAAATGTACTAAATGACGAACCAATCAGACAACTTTTTACTAAGTTATATCCTTTTAATTGATTAAAACAAAACTTCACTAAGAATGTTCACAAATTGTTATAATGTTTATAGTTTAAAGAGTTCTCTAATTCATTTATTACATTTATAATAACAATCAAATGGACAACGTGATACAAGAATTTAACATTCCTCCTTAACGTATGTGACTTTATTCGCTTAGCAAGTTTTAGAATAAAGTACAAAAGATCATCACAAATGTGTATTTAAATGTTTAAAATAAATACGCACTCATTTCCTATGTTGATAAAAATGAATCAACCGCACTAAACAAGGAATAAATCATACCACTTTTGGTCTAGTTATATCCTTTCAATCAATTAAAAATGAAGTTCATTAAGAATATTGTGATAATGTTTAAAGTTTAAAGAGAGCTCCAATTCATTTGCTACATTCATAATAACGAATCAAATATAAAAAAGTAATACCACAATTTAATAGTTCTTCCAAAACTTATGTGATTTCATTCACCTAACTAGTTACAGAACAAAGCACCGAAGTTCGTCACGAATGTGTATTTACTTGTATTAAATAAATACACACTAATTTGCTAAGTTCCTAAGATTAAATAAAACACACTAAACAATGAACCAATCGGTCCACTTTTGGTCAAGTTATATTCATTGAATCCATTAAAAGTAAAGCTCATTAAAAATGTGCACAAATTGTTATATAGCTTAAAGTTTAAAGAGACCTCCTATTTATTTGTTACATTCGTAATAACGAATCAAATGGACAAAGTAATACCACAATATTACTATTCCTCCTCAACATATGTGACTTCATGCACTTAACTAGTTTTAGAAAAAAACTCCCAAGATCGTCATGAATGTGTATTTAATTGTTTAAAATAAATATGTACTTATTTGCTAAGTTAGTAAGAATAAATCAAATGCACTAAACAATGAAACAATTGGACCACTTTTTGTCATGTATATCCTATCAATTGATTAAAACCAAAGTTCGTTAAGAATGTATACAAATCGTTATAATATTCAATGAACAAAGAACTGAAGCTCGTCAAGTATATGTGATTTCATTCGCTTGACTAGTTTTAGAATAAAGAACTGAAGCTCGTCACGAATGTGTATGTAATTTTTTTAAATAAATATGTACTCATTTTCTAAGTTCGTAATAATTAATTAAACACACTAAACAATGAACCAATTGCACAACTTTTGGTTTAATTATATCATTTTATTCGATTAAAACTAAAGTTTGTTAAGAATATACACAAATTCTAATATCGTTTAAAGTTTGAAGAGACTTACCTTTTGTTTGTTAGGTTTGTAATAACGAATCAAAAGGTCAAAGTGATACAGAATTTAACCGTTCCTCCATAACTTATATGACATCATGCACTTAACTTGTTTTATAATAAAGCACCCAAGATGTCCACAAATGTGTATTTATATGTTTAAAATAAATACTTCTACATTTGCTAAGTTGGTAAGAATGAATCAAACTCACTAGATGATAAAATTGTTTCCACTTTCGGTTTTGCTATATACTTTTAATCGATTAAAACTAAAGTTTATTAAGAATGTATACAAATTGTTATATCTTTTAAATTTTAAAGAGTCCTCCAATTCACTTCATATGTTAACGATAACGAATCAAATAAACAAAGTGATACCACAATTTGACCATTCATCCAAAACTTATGTGATTTCATTCGCTTAACTAGTTTTAGAATAAAGTACGAAAGCTTGTCACAAATTTGTATTTAATTGTTCTAAATAAATAAATACTTATATGCTAAGTTCGTAAGAATGATTCAAACACACTAAATGACGAACCAATCAGACAACTATTTGTCAAATTGTATCTTTTTAATTGATTAAAAACAAAGTTTGTTAAGAATATGAACAAATTATTATATAGTTTAAAATTTGAAGAGACCTCTTATATATTTGTCATGTTAGTAATAACGAATCAAGTAGACAAAGCGATACTACAATTTGACCAATCTTTCTAAACTTATGTGATTTCATTCGCTTAACTAGTTTTAAAACAAAGAACCAACGCTCGTCACGAATGTGTATTTACGTACTCCTTTGCTAAGTTTGTAAGATTGAATATATCGCACTATATTACTTTTTGTTAAATTATATCCTTTTAATTGATTAAAATCAAAGTTCTTTAATAATGTGCATAAATAGTTATATTGTTTAAAGTTTAAAGAGCCCTCACATTCATTTGTTACCTTTGTAATAGTGAATTAAAAGAATAACCTGATACCACAATTTGACCGTTCTTCATTAACTTATATGATTTTATTCGCTTAAATAAATTTTGAACAAAGCCCAAAGCTCATCATGAATGTGTATTGAATTATTTTAAATACATATGTACTTATTTTCTAATTTCATAAGAATGAATCAAAAGTATTGAAAAATGATCTAATCGGACCACTTTTGGTCAAGTTATATCCTTTTAATCGATTAAAACCAAAACTTGTTAAGAATGTGTACAAATCGTTATATCATTTAAAGTTTAAATAGGCCACCGATTTATTTGTTATGTTCGTAATAATTTATTTGTTGCCTTCGCATAACTAGTTTTAGATTAAAACACCGAAGCGCGTCACAAATGTGTATTTAATTATTTTCAATAAATACATACTCATTTGCTAATTTTGGAAGAATCAAACAAAGGAACAAAATGACAAATCAATTGGACAATATTTTGTTAAGTTTATATCCATTTAATGAATTAAAACCATAGTTCGTTACGAATATACACAAATCAGACAACATTTCATTCGCTTAACTAGATGTAGAACAAAGCACAAGCTCGACATGAATGTGTAATTAAATGTTTAAAATATATACACACTCATTTTTAATAATCATAACAATAAATTAAATGCACTAAATGATGAACCAATTGAACCATTTGTGGTCTAGTTATATCTTTTTAACCGATTTAAGTTTGTTAAGAATGTTCACAAATTATTATATCATTAAATGTTTAAATAGTCCTCTATTTCATTTGTTACGTTTGTAATAACAAGTCAAATGAACAAAGTGATACCACAATTTGATCAACCTTCCTTAACTCATATGATTTCATTCGCTTAACTAGATTTAAAATAAATGACCAAAGCTCATCACAAATCTACATTTATAGTTTTAAATAAATAAGTTTGCTACGTTTGTAACAATAAATCAAATGTACTAAATGATGAACCAATCAGACTACTTTTGGTTAAGTTATATTATTTTAATTGATTAAAACTAAAGTTTGTTAATAATGTGCAAAAATTGATATATTGTTTAAAGTTTAAAGAAACTTCTCATTCATTTGTTACATTTGTAGTAAAGAATTAAATGGATAAACTGATATCATAATTTGACAATTTTGAATTTGTTTATATTATTTCATTCGCTTAAATAGATTTATAACAAAGCACCAAAGCTCATCACAAATGTGTATTTTATTATTTTGAATAAATACAAACTAAATTCCAAAGTTCATCAGAATAAATTAAATGTAGTAATTAACAAACCAATTGGACCACTTTATGACAAGTTATATCGTTTTAATTGATTAAAACTGATGTATGTTTATAATGTGCATAAATTGTTATGTCGTTTAAATTTAAAGAGGCCTCTCACTAATTTATTACATTTGTAATGAAGAATTAAATAAACAAACTAATACCACAATTCGACAGTTCTTCGTTAACTTTTATGATTTTATTTTCTTAGCTAGTTTTACAACAAAGGACCTAAGTTTGTAACAAATATATATTTAATTATTTTAAATCAATACTTGCTCATTTCCTAAGTTTGTAAAAATGAATCAAATGCACTTAACAATGTACAATATAGACCACTTTTGATGATGTTATATCTTTTTAATTGATCAAAATAAAGTTCGTTAAGTATGTAAACAAATCGTTATATTACTTAAAATTTAACTAGACCTCCTATTCATTTGTTACATTCGTAATAATAAATCCAATAAGCAAAGTGATACCACACTTTCACTACTCTTCCCTAACTTATATGATTTCATTCGCTTAACTAGATATAGAAGAAAGCACCAAAGCTCGTCACAAAAGTGTAATTAATTATTTTAAATATATATGTATACGCTAGCTATGTTCATAAAAATGAATCAAATACACTAAAAAAAAGAAAAAATCGGACCATGTTGTGTAAAATTCTATCCTTTTAATCAATTAAAACTAAATTTCTTTAAAACTATGCGCAAATCATTATATCATTTTTATAGAAACTTCTTATTCCTATATTATGTTCATAATAACGAATCAAATTGATAAAGTGATACCAAAAGTTGACCATTCTTCTTTAACTTATATAATTTCTTTTTGCTTAACTAGATTTAGAACAAAGCACCAAAGCCCATTAAGAATGTATATTTAATTCTTTTAAATATATACGTACTCATTTGATATGCTTGTAAGAATGAATTAAACGCACAAAATAATGAACCAATGAGACCACTTTTGCTCAAATGATATCCTTTGATCGATTAAAACTGAAGTTCGTTAATCATGTATACAAATCGTTATATTGTTTAAAGTTTAAAGAGATCACATATTTTTTTGTTATGTTTGTAATAATGAATCAAATAGACAAAGTTATAACACTATTTGACCATTCTTCTTTAAAATATATGATTTCATTTGCTTAATTAGATTTAGAACAAAACACCAAGGCACGTCATGAATGTTTATTTAATTGCTTTAAATAAATATGTATGCATTTGCTAAGTTTGTTAGAATGAAACATTTGCAGCAAATGATGTTCAAATTAGACCACTTTTGGCCAATTTATAACCATTTAGTCAATTAAATCCAAAGTTCGTTAATAATGTGAACAAATCGTTATAATGTTTAAAGTTAAATGGGGAAAGATATAGCACAATTTCACCATTCTTCCGTAAATTATATGATTTCATTCGCTGAACTAAATATAGAACAAAGCACTAAAGCTCCTCACGAATGTGTATTTTATTATTTTAAATAAGTACATACTCATTTCCAAATTTTTAAAGTTAAATCCAATGCACTAAATGAAAAAGAAATGGACTACTTTATGTCAAGTTGTATCCTTTTAATCAATTAAAACAAATGTTTGTTAAGAATGCGCATAATTCATTATGTTGTTTAATGTTCAACAAGACCTCCCACAAATTTGTTATATTCATAATAAAGAATCAAATAAACAAAGTGCTACCATAGTTTGACTGTTCTTCCTTAACTTATGTAATTTCATTTGCTTAACTAGTTTTAGAACAAAACACCCAACCTTTTTACAAATGTGTATTTAATTATTTTAAATAAATATGTACTCATTTTCTAAGTTATTAAAAATAAATCAAATGCACAAAACGACAAACAATTAGATAACTTTCTATCAAGTTATACCTTTTTAATCGATTAAAACTTAAGTTCGTTTAAAGTTTAAAGAGACCTCAATTCATTTGTTATGTTCATAATTACGAATCAATTTACAAAGTGATAATACAATTTGACTGTTCTTCCTTAATTTATGTAATTTTATTCACTTAAATAGATTTAGAACAAAGCATCAAAGCTTGTCATGAAGGTATATTAAATTATTTCCAATAAATACATACTCATTTTCTTAGTTTGTAAGAATAAATTAAAAGCACTAAAAGATTAACCAATCGGACAACTTTTGGTCATATTATTTCCTTTTAATCAATTACAACCAAAGTCCATTAAAAATGTAAGCAAATTATTATATCATTTAGAGTTTAAAAACACCTCGTATTCATTTATTACATTCATAATGATGAATTAAATGGACAAAGTCATAACACAATTTGACCATTCTTCCTTATTGTATATAATTTCATTTACTTAACTAGATTTAGAACAAAGTACCAATGCTTATTACGAATGTGTATTTAGATGTTTTAAATAAATACGTACTCATTTATTAAGTTCATAAAAATGAAATAAATCTATTAAATAACTTACTAATTAGATCACTTTTGATCAAATTATATCTTTTTAATCTATTAAAATTGAAGTTCATTAAGAATGTAAATAAATTGTTATTTCGCTTAAAGTTTAAAGCGACCTATTCGTTTGTTGCGTTCCTAATAATAAATAAAATTGACTAAGTGATACCACATTGTAGCCATTTTTCCCTAACTTACATAATTTAATTCACTTAGCTAGTTATAGAACAAGGCAGCAAATCTTTTCACAAATGTGAATTTAATTATTTTAAATAAATATGTACTTATTTACTAAGTTCGAAAAAATGTATCAAACACATTGAATGACAAACTAATCATACCACTTTATGTAAAGTTATATCTTTTTAAATGATTAAAACCAAGGTTGGTTAAAATTGAAACCAAGGTTTGTAATAATGATTCAAATTGAAAAAGTGATACCACAATTTGATTGATCTTTCTTAACTTATATGATTTTATTCTCTTAACTAGATTTATAACTAAGCACCAACACTCACAACGAATATGTATTTAACTGTTTTAAATATATACGTACTCATTTGCTAAGTTCATAAGAATAAATCAAATATACTAAATGACAAACTAATGATACCACTTTTGGTCAAGTTATATCTTTTGATCTATTACAACCAAAGTTCATTAAGAATTTATACAAATTGTTATATCATTTAAACTTTTAAAGAGACCACCCATTTATTTGATATATTTGTAATAATGAATTAGATGGACAAAGTTATAATACAATTTAACCATTTTTCCTTAACTCATATGATTTTATTTGCCTAACTACATTTAGAACAAAGCACTAAAGCTCATCATGAATGTGTATTTAGTTATTTTAAATCAATATATACTCATTTGCTAAGTTCATAAAAATGAATCAACTGTCCTAAATGACGTGCAAATTGGACCATTGTTGTTCAAGTTATATCCATGTAATCGATTACAACCAAAGTTCATTAAGAATGGTAACAAATTGTTGTTTCCTTTAATATTTAAAGAGCCCTCCTATTCATTTCTAACATTCATAATAACGAATCAAAAGGATGAAAATATACCACAGAGAACAAAGTACTAAAGCTTGTCATGAATGTGTATTTAATTATTTTAATTAAATATGTACAAAATTCTAAAAAGGTTATAAGAATGAATCAAATGCACTAAATGACGACCAGTTTATGTCCACTTATATCCTTTTAATCGATTAAAATAGATGTTTGTTAAGAATGTGCATTAATCATTATGACATTTAAATTTAGAGAGGCCTTCCACTAATTTGTTAGATTCATAATGAAGATTTAAATAGACAAACTGATACCACAATTTCACCATTCATCCTTAACTTATGTGATTTCATTTTCTTAACTAGTTTTGGAACAAAGCACCCAAGCTTGTCACAAATTCATATTTAATTATTCTCAATAAATAGGTACTCATTTTTTAAGTACAGAAGAATGAATGAAATGTACTAAACAATGTACTAATCAAACAACTTTTAGTCAAGTTATATCATTTTCATTGATTAAACCTAAGTTCATTCAAAATGTGAACAAATTGTTATATCACTTAAAGTTTAAAGAGACATTCTATTAATTTGTTATCTTTATAATAACAAATCAAATAGACAAAGTGAGACAACACTTTAACTGTTATTTCCTAACTTAGAGGATTTCATTCGCTTAACTAGATATAGAACAATGCACCAAAGCTTGTCATGAATGTGTAATTAATTGCTTTAAATGGATATGTACTCATTGTCTAAGTTCATAACAATGGATCAAATGCACTAAAGGACGAACCAACTGGACCACATTATGTAAAGTTATATCATTTTATTCGATTAAAACCGAATTTCTTTAAAATTGTACACAAATCGATATATCGTTTAAAGTTTAAAGAGTCTTCTTATTCATTTGTTACACTTGTAATAATGAATTAAATTGACAAAGTGATACTACAATTTGACCATTCTTCCTTAAGTTATATGATTTCTTTCTTTAACTAGTTTAGAACAAACCACCAAAGCTAGTCATGAACGTCTATTTTATTTTTTTAAATATATATATACTCAATTGCAATGTTTGTAAGAATAAATCAAACACACTAAACAATGAACCAATTAGACCACTTTTGGTCAAATTATATCCTTTGATCGATTAAAACCGAAGTTTGTTAAGAATGTATTTAAATAGCCATATCATTGAATGTTTAAAGAGACCACATATTTATTTACTACAATCATAATAACGAATCAAATTTACAAAGTTATAACACAATTTGACCATTCTTCTTTAACTTTTATGATTTCATTTGCTTAACTATATTTAGAACAATGCATCAAAGCTCGTCATGAATATTTATTTTATTGTTTGAAATAAATATGTACTTATTTGCCAAGTTTGTAAGAATGAATAAAATACACTAAACAACATACTAATCGAACCAATTTTGGTCAAGTTATATCCTTTTAATCTATTAAGAATGTTCATAAATATTTATATCATTGATGTTTAAAGAGACATCCAATTCATTTGTTACATTCATAATAACAATTATAATTGACAAAGTGATACCATAATTTTACCATACTTCTTTAATTTATATAATTTTATTCGCTTAACTAGATTTAGAGCACGCACCAAAGCTTGTCACCAATGTCTATTTAATTGTTTTAAATAAATATATACCTATTTCTTACATTTGTAAGAATGAATCAAACATACTAAACAATGAACTAATCAAGCCGCTTTTGTCAAGTTATATCATTTTAATTTATTTAAAACCAAAGTTTGTTAAGATTGTGTATAAATGGCTTATTGTTTAAAGTATAAAAAGTCATCTCATTCATTTGATTCGTCTGTAAAAGTAAATCAAATGGATGAATTGATACTAGAATTTGACCGTTCTTCCTTCACCTAAATGATTTTATTCACTTTACTAAATTTACAACAAAGCACCAAAGTACGTCACAAATTTATATTTTATTGTTTTAAATAAATACAAACCCATTTCATAAGTTCGTAAAAATGTATTAAACACACTAATTGATGAACCGATTGGACAACTTTTTGTCAAGTTATATCCTTTCAATCCAATAAAACCGAAGTTAATTAAGAAAGTGCACAACTTGTTATATCTTATACCCCTCATTCATTTGTTACAACCATAATGATGAATTAAACAGATAAATTTATAGTACGATTTCATTGTTCTCCCCACCTAACTAGATTGAGAACAAAGCACCAAAGCTTGTCAGGAATGAGTAGTTAAATAATTTAAATAAATACATACCCATTTTCAAAGTTCGTGTTACCCCAATTGGACATTATTTGCTTAACTTAGGTCATTTCACTCTTTTAACAAGTTTTAGAATAGAGAATGCAAACTCATCATGAATGTATATTACTTCGTAAAGATCACAAGCATTAATCAAATGCACTAAATGATGAATCAATTGAACCACTTTTTGTCAAGTTATATCTACCTTTTATTGGATTAAAATTGGAGCTCGTTAAGAATGTGCACAAATTATTATATCATTTAATGTTTGAAGACTCCTCCCGTTAATTTGTTACGTTTGTAATAATGAATCAAATGTACAAAGTGTTACAACAATTGGATCTCATTTGTTTAACTTAAGTCGTTTTACTCATTTCACATGTTTTACAACAAAGAACACAAACTCGTCATGAATGTATATTTCAAATTTTAAATAAATTTGTACTACATAAAAATCATAAGCATGGATCAAACGCACTAAGTGACAAACAAATTGGACTACTTTTTATCAGGTAATATCCTTTTATTTTTTTAAAATAGGAGCTTGTTAAGAATTCATATAAATTATTATATCGTTTAAAGTTAAGATTCCTCCCATTCATTTTTGTACTATTGGACCAGGGTATTGGCACGGGCCCATTTTGGTCTATGTTTTTCACGGTTCGAGAGAGCTGGAATGGGCCACGGGGTCCAAGGTTAGTGGGGGTGGTCGTACCGAGCACACAGAGCCATCGTGACAAGAATTCTAATGGGGCCTACATTCATCACACAAACACTACGAATGTGACTAGGGTGTACATCAACACTTTGTGGGGCCTGACTCATGTATTACTGTCAATGGTCGGACTAGGGTCGATCCAATCATGGGCTTGGCCATGTGCAGGGGGTCTAGGCCCCATGTGGTCAGAGGAGCGGAGCCTGCACCCTATGTGTTAGACACTCTAATTAGAACCCGGAAATTCAACAAGGTGTCCAACTAATGAAACCCACTTAGATGCCCACTTAAGAGGTAAGGAGGGGTATAAAAGGTAGAATAAAGAGAGGAGGGAGCCCTATATTTGGCTGGCCTCCCCCCACTCCTCTCCTCTCACCCCATCTGCCCCCTCTCTCCCTTGGTTCGGCCTCCTTTCTTGGTGCTTGAGAGACCTAATGATGTGAATCCCGATTCACATCACCTAATCACTAGCTGCCACTCTCCTCGTCTAATCCTCTCTTGAGCATGGTGCTAGAGGGGTATCACTCTCCTCACTGGTTCCTTGCTTCAAAGACAAGGTTTGGGATGCTCCTTGTTGTGATTTCAATCCAAGAAAAGGGTGCAAGAGGGATCAACACATAAAAAAGGTAAAACCTCTTCCTTTGCTTAATCAATTGAGATCGGACATTAGTGTGAAGGCAAGAGCACGGCCAGTGGATGATCAGCCCAAGGTCAGTCCGTATTTGTTCAAGAATTTAGTTTTGATTGATTGCATGCCCTTGATTA
This sequence comes from Saururus chinensis, assembly GCA_035235625.1. Classification (NCBI taxonomy): domain Eukaryota; kingdom Viridiplantae; phylum Streptophyta; class Magnoliopsida; order Piperales; family Saururaceae; genus Saururus; species Saururus chinensis. The sequence goes on along the minus strand of CP141144.1, from coordinate 36,191,052 downwards.
CATGTTTTATTGCTTATGTAATTACATATTTATGCTTGTTGTTAGTTAATCAGTAAAAAGTTGGAATCTTTATGCTCTGTGCCTCCCCCTGGGCATAGGGGCCACCACACCTTTGCTAATCCACCACTCTACAGTGATATTGGATCCCGATTTGAGGGAATAGGTCACTAATTTGCATAAAGATTTGATCTTTTACCCGATTTATGTTTTTGATGCATAAAAGGGGAAAACCCCAATTGGATTACTACATATGATCTATTGATAGGGATTTTGTTATATAATTGAAATGGAGTCTATTGGGACTGATCCATATGTTTTGATTGCTAGAATTTTTGTGATTAGTCAATTTATTTGAATTTGTGTATTCTGCACGTGCAGGGGCAAAATAGTAAATTTACCCTATGAATTTTTTGCCCAAATAAAATTTATGATTCTCCATGTTCACACACATGCATTCTGGTCCATAAGATTTAATTAATTATATTGTGTTAGTTTAATTAATTAATAGGATTAGAAGATAGTGAAATTTAGCTTATTTAGCCTTAGGAGCATTTCGGTCAATTCACAAGGGTTGCGTGTGTGGCTGAATGTTTGCTATCTAGAATATTAATTATTATATTTTATTTTGAGCAAATGATTTTTGGGTAATTTAAGTTGGTTTGTTTTCCAAGGGTGAAAAGACTGAATTAGCCCTAGGGTTATTTTGTTAATTTCACACTAATATTTTTCAAGATAGAAAAGTAATAATTCCAGCAAGCCTAATATGTGTTTGATTGATGTTTGGTGCTGATTGGGTGTTTTAAGGGATTTCATAAGTCAAAAATACAAGGAATTGCATAATTAGGTTCACTTACATTAAGGGGAACTTAAGGGTAGTTATGGACTTTTCACTTGCTAGTTATTTGAGCCTAATTTATGTGCAATTAAACCAATTGAATCAGCATAAAATACTTGTACCTTTCTGTTTGTTAGAGTAAGTGAGTCTATACATATTAACTAAGAATCTATTGGCCATAACGTAGTATTAATTCCTATCTTTGTGCCTTGTTTTATTGATGTTGTAAAATAGCTTCTAAGATGGTCACCTCTAAACATGGAAAGATAGAGAAACTTAATTATGACAATTATCTAGTATGGAAGAGGAGGATATATCATAACCTCTGACTCTCTGACCTAGCTTATGTCACAGATTGGTCATTGAGCCATGTCTAGAGAATTGTTCAATAGCACAGAAGAAGGCCTACGACAAACTGAAGGATGAAGATAACAAGGCAAGGTCCACTATTCTTACTTTTATGTAGCCTAAGATGGAGAAGCTATTTGAAAAGTATAAGATAGCTAGAGAGATGCTAGGGGCTGTATCTATGAGGTATGGGGAGCAGACCGAGTCTCATAAGAGGATGTTGCACTCAAAAAAGCAAAATTCTAGGATGATGGAGGGAGATGATGTGAGAGAGCACTTGAGTGTCATATTTATCATTGTTGATGACCTGGATACTCTAGATGACCCCATCTCTGAGGGAGTTCATGTGTCTACTATGTTGAACAATGCCCCTAAGTCTTGGGAGAGTAGTGGTGTACCTCAACATGAGTATCTAGAAGCTGACAATGGAGGCTTTGGATGCAAATCTTAGGCTTGATTAGGAAATTAGGAACCATGTCAATACTCCAGGTGCTGCTAGTGTCAACCTGGCAAAAAGCTCTGGTGGAGGGAAGAAATGTGGATAGGGGCCAGGACCTTCAAGGAAGAGAGCTTTCAAGAGAAAGGGGAAGAAGCCTCAAAACAAGGGCAATGGCAAGGGGAATAGCAAACCCCAGGGTGCCTACTTCAAGTGTAGCCTAGTTGGCCACTTCAAGGCAAATTATCCTTAGAAAGATAACAGGGCTAGCAACAACAAGGGCAAGAATAGAGAAATCATATGTGTTGTCTCAGACACCATGATAGCTAACATTAAGGACAGGATTTGGTGGCTAGATTTTGTAGCCACAGTGCATGTGTCTCTTTCCAAAGGGTCTAGGAGTGGGGTGATCAATCTCCTCCTAGGTTAGAACAAAATCTTCATGGGGAATAACACATACTATGATGTGGAGGGCATTGGGACTTACCAGATCGCTCTCAAGGAAGGTCTACTCTTGTGCTTACGGATGTGCTATTTGCTCCCTCCATCCTCCAGAATTTGATTCCAATTCCTATTATGACCAAGAAGGGATTTGAAGTTATATTAAGGGGAGCAAAGCCACAGAGGGCAAGGGTGGTGCAATTCTTTCTACTATTTCTTTAGTTGATGGACTTTATTCTCGAGCTCTAATTGACTCACTTATTGCTAATAATATAAACACTTCTGAGTATATTATTTTGTCCTGTGGATGATGCCTTGGTATGGCACATGCATTTGGGTAATGTATATGTTGACAAATTACATAGGATGTCGAATGCAAGGTTATTACCCAAAATATCAAAAACTTAAGTGTGTGAGGATTGCTTAATGGGTAAGATGAACATGCAATCTTTCCCTGAGGGACAAAGGGCAAATGAACTATTAGGGGTATTTCATTTCGACATATGTGGGCCCCTGAATGTTCAGACCCACAGAGGTATGACTATTTTATAACCTTTATAGATGACTATTCAAGATACGGATACATGTATATAATAAACAAGACATCCGATGCTTTAGATAAATTGAAGGAACTTAAAACTGAGGTAGAGACCTAGTTATGGAAGAAGGTAAAAGACCTGAGGACTGACAGGTGTGGTGAGTACACCTCTGATCTGTTTAAGGATTACTGTACTAATCAGAGAATAGTGCATCAGTACACCCTACCCTACATTCTACAGTAAAATGGAGTGGTTGAAAGGCATACTAGAACACTTATGGACATGTCCAGGTCTATGTTAAATCACTTTGAATTAGGAACCAATTTTTGGGGTGGGACTTTAGACACCACCGTATACATCCTTAATTGTGTACTCACGAAGGTTGTACAATGGGTACCTTATGAGCTATGGATGGGTCAATGTCCGAGTTTAGGGCATCTTAGTACCGGGATCCAGGGCACACGGATAGGTGGCTTACTAGCATAGGTCTAAGCTAGAACCTAAAGCCATAAAGTGTAAGTTTATTGGTTACTATGATAACTCTAACATGTACAAATTTTTGGTTCACTACGTGGATGGGACAGTGAGGGTATAGAGTCTAGAGATGGTTATTTCTTGGAAGAAGAATTAAACTCTAAAATACCTAATGAAAGAGTAGATTTATATGAGAGAGTAAAAGAGACTGGTCCTAGTACTACCCTAGAGGAAGTAATTGGATTAGGTGAAAATCAAATTGAACAAGAACCAAAGTCATTGAGGTTAAGAAAACCTTCAACACGGTTGAGGGACATCTATACAATGCTAGGGGAAGAGAACATCACATTAGATGAACTTGTTCTAGATGACTTAATTACCTTTGAGAAAACTTTGAGTGTTCGAGATGCACAAAAATGGCAAAATGCTATTTAGGTGGAGATGGATTCTATCCTAAAGGTGTGTTAGATAGTGAATCTACCTAAAGGTAAAAAGCTGATAGGATGTAAATGGATCTTCAAAAAGAAGCTTAAGGCAGATGGGTCAATAGACAAGTACAATGCCATATTAGTGGCCAAAGGGTTCACTTAGTTGTATGGGATAGACTTTAAAGAGACATACTTGCCCGTGTCAAGATTTGACTCAATCATATATCTCTTTGACGGTGTTGCTAACTTTGATTTAAAGCTGCACTAGATGAATTTAAAGACTGTCTTCCTAATTGAAGAGTTAGAGGAAGAGATTTACATTGAACAACCTGAGGGTTTTGTTGTTCCTAGAGAGGAGCAAAAGGTGTGCAAGCTAATAAAATTATTTGATGGCCTAAAACAATTTCCAAGGCAATAGTACTTTACTTTTTACAAGGTGATTACTGAGTATGGGTTCATAGTGAATGAGCACGATCATTGTGTCTATACCTTCCACATTGGGACTAAGTATATGATGTTGTCGCTACATGTAGATGACATACTCTTGATGGGGAATGACTTAAGTATGATTATCAATCTAAAGGAATAGCTCAAAACCTAGTTTGAGATGAAAGACAAGGGTGAGGGATCCTGCATCATTGGGATGAAAATTGACCAAAATAGAAAGGCTAGAAAGCTTAGTATATTTCAAGAATGATACATAGAGTGCATTCATAAATGCTTAATTCCATTGGCTGGAAGACCATTGAGTCCCCTATATACAAGGGTATAATGTTGTCTAAGAAAATGGCTCCTTGGACTAAGGAAGATAGACTTTGAATGGAGTCAGTGCCATATGCACAAGCTATTGGCAGCTTGATGTATGCCATGACCTATACGAGACTTGATTTGAGTTTTATGGTAGGATTGCTGACCTATTACCAAGTAGACCCTGTACTTCAATACTGGCAAGTAGTAAAGAGGGTATTTCAATACCTTTTAGGGTCTAAGAATTTAAAACTCACTTATCATGCAAAGAGTCTATCATTGACTGAATATAGTGATTCATATTTTGCAGGGGATCTAAATGACAGAAAATCCACTACCGAATTTGTTTTCATGTTTGGAGGTGGGGCTAGATCGTGAGCAAGAAAGAAACAAAAGAGTGTTTCTAAGTCTATGATGGAAGCTGAGTTTTATTCATGTAGTATTGCATCTTCCCACGCAAAATGGATAAATAAATTTTTAGCATAATTGGGGCTAGAAAATTGGACTGATGCTCCTGTCTAGATTTAGTGCGATAATCTGGCAACCGTGTCGACACTTAAGAATGGAGAGATCAATGTTAGGGGGTAAGCACATTGAAGTGTATTACTATTATATTTTAGACATGCTACAGAGAGGAAAAGTAATTGTGAGTCATATTCCTACTAGTGGGATGTTGCGGGATCCATTCATTAAGGCCTTAACGACATATCTATTTTATTAGCACACTCATAGTATTGGTCTATGACAAGACAAGCGCAAGTCAGTGTTGGACCATATGAGCACTTCACCCATAGTGGAGATGTTTCTAAGATCCCTAAACTTAAACCGGTTGATTTTCATTTTACTTAATTGTTATTGTGTGGTTTAATGTTAATTCTGATCGGTTTTGGACTGTTTTTGAAATTAAAGTGGTTAACAAAGGTTTTAACAAAAAAATTCTTAACATGAATGGTTATTATGTTAAATAAGTCAATAGGAATCTTTTTTATTTAAAAAAATTACTAATTTACCAGAAAAGTTAGGAGGCGGAACTCACAGTGGGCGCCATGTGTGAAATTAAACTAATTAATCCAAAATGACTCTAACAACTTCCTAAGATAGTATTGAAATATTTACAATTTTTTAGAGATCGAATTGGGCTTAAAATAAGCAAGTTTTCCATTTTTATTGTAAAACTCTGTTTATACCCCACTTATCTATTAGGTTTACCCTAAGGCTTTCTTTAAATAGAAAGGCTTAACCACTTTCCCAATTGTGAAGGGGTAAAAATCTGGAGCATAGGAGCCCTAATCCCCATTTCCTTAAAAAGGAAAGGTGATTAAGGTAAGGATTACCCTAATCTTCCACTAATTTCTTACGGTTTCTCCTAAAGTTTTCAAATCCCTTCTTTTGACAAGGTTTAATCTCGATTTCTACCCAAAAGCTACTGATTTTAACCTCTATTTCAAACCCTTATGAAAAAAAAATTGTTTTTGAACTCAATAAACCCTAGATCTACTAGTTTGCAATAGATTTAAGTATTTCAAATCGGATTTATGAAGGTATTAACAAAAATCATATTTTGGGTTATATTTGAAGGAATTGGAGGATCGATTTCAAGGCAAGAAGCTTGTTGAAAGTAAGTGATTTTGTCCTAAATGTTGTTGGGATTTCATATTTTAGTTTTTATGGAGTTTGAATTGGGTTTCCATAGATTTGAGCTTTAATGGTAGATCTAGTAAAGCTTAATCTTTCTTATGATTTCTTTCTATTTATGGTTGTAAATGGCCAGATTTACTATTTCCTAAGCATGGTTTTCATTATTATGGTGATTGAGAGTGAGATTTGAAGGTTTATGATGTTTATGTGACGTTTTAGTTTTAGATTCGAAGTAGGGAAGACAAACCAGGAAAATCAGTGTTAGCGATTGAGCATCGAGGTGTTTGAATAGCCTTGCTGGGCATTCGAACGCCAAAATAGCAAATTGTGGCATTTTTGCTATTTTGCTCATTATTGAGTTTTTACTCTTAAGTATCATTTTTTATAACTATGATGAGTAATATATGCTATGATAAGCCACTGGAAAAGTACGAATTTGATGTTGAAGGCTATGATGAATGCTTAGGTGTTAATTGGATTTTATGTTATTCAGTTAAGCATGTTATAGATTCTTGTCTTGAATCTATGTTGAATAATTTCTCATATTTTGAATTTGATTTCAGCAAGGTTATAGCATGAGAATGGACTTGTATTTTTCACATATAATGGTTAAACTATGGGTGAATGATGATGCCATGTTTAGTGCTAAGTGTAGTAATGATTATGCTTACTTAAGTCTATCATAAGATTCCACTTGATTGGATTCTGTGGTTTTTTATAGTTTTCACTCATGATTTCAGCAAGAAGCCATGATTATATGTTAAAGAGCATGTGTGTAGTATGTTGATGAGCTATTTATAATTATGGTGATTGTTGATGCTTATGATTAGGAATAATACATGTATGGCTGAAGGGAAGCACGTTTCATGTAAGAGAATTCATGTAGTCATTGCTCACGTATGTGCCATATTGCAGCATCATGAGATAGATTTACAAATGAGATTTTATGGAGATTAGATGTATTGATCTATTGAATGCAATTGTGTGATATTGCTTGCCGGATTAATGAATTGAAGGCTTATCGATTCCGTTTTACGTCCAAAAGGATGGGGTTTTACTTCTGTAAGGATGGTGTTTTATGTCCCTCGAGGATGGGTTTTCCTCCATGGGTTGAGAAGAGCGGTAATGCTATAAGGAGATAAAATTATTTAGGCCATCTAGACTGAGTGCACTGGCTTACTAGGAGGTATCCATCCCCGTTAGGGAATTTATCTAAACTGCGTAATTCATTCATACTTGCCAATTGGGGATTGTTTAGAGTGAGCAGGGACTGCTTATACTTCTGTTGATTAAGCAGGGTTGTTTTATCGACTTGCATAGTTATGCTTGTGTGTTAGAAACACTTGATGGATTATGATTATGCATGATTTGATTATGTGGTACAGACACTTCTTATGCAGGTTATATATGATGAATATGCATGATGTGATTATGTGGTAGAGCCACTTCTCATGCAGGTTACATGTGATGATTATGCATGGTATGATTGTGTGGTAGAGACACTTCTCATGTAGGTTAAATGTGATGATTATGCATAATATGATTGTGTGGTAGGGACACTTCTCGTGTAGGGTTATGGTTATAGATTTGCATGATGTGATTGTGTTGGAGACACGTATCATGCAAGTTGAATATTATGATGGAGAATGGTTGTGCATGGATATGTATGGTATGTTTGAGATATCTACATGCAAGGTAATTGCTTATGATTAAGTATGTTTATGATAAGGAAAGTAATTACGAATGGGATGCTAGATGATGTGTAGGTCTGATATACGATGTTGATGTGTAATGGTTGTTTTCTAATTTACCTTTATCGTACCAAAAAGCTTTGTGTGTTTTACTCACACCACTTTCTGTGTTTTACCTTGGGGCAATATGGTGCGACATGCAGTGAACCAAGACCCTTTGTATTAGGAATAATCGAGGAGAGCTTGGGAGTAGGCATGGATACCTTTAGATCTTGTTATGTTTTCTGATTTATACTGTTATAATAATAGAACATCATGTATAGTGGTTCTTGTTTAAGACTAATGTAAATCTTATGTTTTGACCTATTTTAAAATTTCTAGTTTTGAGCCATGTGTCGGCTCAAGATTTTAAGTTTGTGGGTATATGACTTACATTCTACTTCAGAGTTAAAGTCCTCTTTTGTTTTCCTTATTTCTCTTAGACAATGATTTAAAGGTGCACAACTTTGTATGTGTCAAATACTCATTAGAGGGGTTAAAGTCTTCCGCAACGTATTTAAACCAACAACTGTCCCTGGACAAGGTTTGTCTCGTGTTGGGTGCATGCCGGGGTGTGACAATGTTGACCAGGGTATGGGCTCGGGTGCATTTTGGTCCACGTTGTATGCAGCTCGAGTGAGGCAGTATGGGCCATGGGGTCCAAGGTTAGTGGGGGTAGTCACACCGACCCAACATGAGCCATCATGACAAGAATTCTATTGGAACTCATATTTGTCACACATGCACACGAGGCGTATGACTAGGGTGTGCTGCACCTTATGTTTCCCGACTCATGAATTAGTGTTGATAGTCAAACTCGTGGTTAGCAAGGGGTCGACCCTATCGTGGACATGGCCATGTGCAGGGGTCGAGGCCCCCGTGGGCTCTGTGTAGCAAGGCCCGCTCCTGTTGTGTCAAACCCTTTAAATTGAAAGTGGAAATTTGGTAAGGGCTCCAACTGATTAAGCCCACTTAGAAGCCTACTTAAGAGGCACTGAGGAGGGGTATAAAACATTGAATAAAGAGAGGAGGGAGCCCTAGCTTTGGCTTGCTGCCCCCCTCTCCTCTCCTCTCTCCCATTCAGCCTCCTCTCTTGGTGCTTGAGAGACGAAATTACTGGCCACCCCTCTCCTCGTCTAATCCTCTCATGAGCATGGTGCTAGAGGGGAATCACCATCCTCACTCATTCGTTGCTTCAAGGACAAGGTTTGGGACGCTCCTTGCTATGATTTCAATCAAATAAAAGGTGCAAGAGTGATCAACACATAAACAAGGTAAAACCTCTTCCTTTGCTTAATCAATTGTGAATCAATTGAGATCGGACATTAGTGTGAAGGCAAGAGCACGTCCAGGGACCAATCAGACAACTTCTTATTAAGTTACAACCTTTTATTCAATTAAAACAAGACCTTGTTAAGAATGAACACAAATCATTATATCTTTTAGAGTTTAAATATTCCTCTCATTCATTTTTTACGTTAGTAATAAGGAAGCAAATGCACAAAGTGTTACTGCAATTGGACCTCATTTGCTTTATTTAAGTCATCACACATGTATATTTCAAAATTTTAAAAAACTCATACTACTTTATAAAGTTTGTCAGCATTAATAAAACACACAAAAGGGCGAACCAATTGGACTCCTTTTCCGCACAAATCATTATAACATTTAAAATTTAAAGACTCCTTACATTCATTTCTTCCATTCATAATAATGAATCAAATGCAAAAAGTGTTACCGCAATTGAACCACATTTGTTTAATGTAATTCGTTTCACTCATTTAACAATTTTCAGAACAAAGCATGCAAACTCATCACAAATGTGTATTTCAAATTTTTAATAAATTCATACCACTTCATAAAGATCGTAAGCATGAATCAAACATACTAAACAATCAACCAATTGGACCACTTTCGGTTAAGTTATATCATTTTATTCAATTAAAACTTGAGCTCATTATGAATGCGCACAAATCATTATATCGTTTAAAGTTTAAAGACTCCTCATATTCATTTGTTATGTTTGTAATAATGAATCGACTACACAAAGTATTTCTGCAATTGGACCTCATTTTTATAGCTTAGTCGTTTCATTTGTTTTAGAACAATACATTCAAACTCGTCATGAATATATATTTAATTTTTTTAATAAATTTGTATTATGTCTTAAATATCATTAACATGAATCAAATGCTCGGAACAACGAAGCAATCAGAGCTCCTTATGAATGAACACAGATCATTATATCGTTTAATGTTTTAAAAATCATCCCATTCATTTATTACATATGTAATAATAAATTAAATGTACAAATTGTTACTACAATTGGACCTCCTTTGCTTAGCTTACATTGTTTCCCTCATTTAACAAGTTTAAGAACAAAGCATACAAACCAGTGATGAATATATGTTTAAATTTTTTTTAAAATTGTATTACTTCGTAAAGATCATATGCTATTGTGCACAATGACAAGCCTCTCAGAGGACTCCCTAGACTCTACTTTATTGCTTTTACTTAGTTGCATTGAACTATTTATTATTGTAATAGTTTAGTATTTACTTTGGTTTGGTATTTAGATGTAAAACCATATTGGTTCAATTAGTAGCCTGGGCTAGCCGAACCAATAACTGGCGTGTTCTCCTAGGGAACCAGACCGGCCTGGGTTGGGTTGGGCATGCCTCCCTAGGGGACTGGTTGTCCCCTATATGGGGCGATCTTCTCTTGTTTGACAGTATGCAATTGAAATTACTCATGTTTTCTCCCCTGTCTTCCTTACTTCTCCCCTTTCCCTTCATAGATCTCCTAGGTGCCGATTGTACCTTTTTTGGGCACATCATTGGTATCAGAGCATTTACGATCCCCGGCCATGGCTCGAGGCAAACAAGCGGCCGCCATACCCGAGTTCCTCCAGAGAAGGAGGTCCCTACTTCAACATCAGCAGACAGCCCAAAGGCTGTTCCTGCAACAATCGAAGCCACTTTGTCAGCCCTCACGACTTCGTTGCAAACCCTGACCATGCGTGTGACAAGTATAGAGGTGCAGGGCAAGGTGCACGTACAACTCCCGATTGTGCGTACAGCTCCCATCCTACCTGAGCCACCCCCGATGCCCAAGAGAAGGGTGGGCCGTCATAGCCTCTTGAACCGATGCTTCCCGAAACCCCAACTCCGGCAATCATCGACGCAAGGGTATTTCTAGGTCTAGCGAGATTTGTTGTTGGCAATTAAGTACTGGAGGGGAGGCGCCAAGCCTGGAACATGCGAGGCATACTAGGTGTTCGAGAAAATCTCCATATGATGTCGCCCCCTCCAAATCAGTTCCTTGACACTGGGGAGGAGTGAGATGAGTATCCTGGGCATCGTGGTGGACAACGTGGGGGGGTTGAACCCCATTTGGCTCACCTACAGTTTCCTCACTATATTGGCGATGATGACCCTGTGGAATGGCTATACAAGGCAGAAAAGTTCTTCGCCTACCAAGGAACGCACTATGAGGCTGAACGCTTGCACATCGCTACCTTCCAACTTGATGGGGACGCCTCAGTTTGGTTCCAGTGTTTCGAGAAAGAGGTGTGCTATCCCACCTAGGCAGCCTTCTCCGATGAGCTCTGCATTCAGTTTGGGCCAAATGAATTCGCGGACTTCAATGAGATGTTGTCCACCCTGCACCAGACCACCACCATACGTGCATATTATACAGAGTTCATGAAGGTAGCCAACTGACTCCTTGATTGGCCGATGACCACCTTGGTGGGCACTTTCAAGTGTGGTCTTAAGCCTGAAATTTCTGAAGAAATGTGCCACTTCCCTTGCACCAGCATGAGGGATGTCATGTGCCATGCTCACATCAAGGTAGGAAAGCTGACTAGGTAGTGTAGAGGCGGGCGGCTTATACCTATGCCCTGGCCTATCCTGACGCCAACCCACTGCCGGCGACCACTAGCAATCCGATAGCAGGCCAACCTGGCCAACAACACGCACCGGCCAGCTAGATCGTCTGACGTCTTACTCCAGCCCAGATGGAAGAGCGCCGGTCAAAGGGGCTGTATTTTTGCTGTGTTGAGAGTTTGTTCCCAAGCACCACTATTCGGTTAAGGGCAGTCTTCTTGTGGAGAAGGTAGAAGTGGAAAATGATGGAGGGGTCGGAGTTGATTCATTTGCACCAGAGGAAGTCTTGCCCAAAATTTCAGTCCATGCATTTTCAGGGGCATTCACTCCACGCACGATGCGAGTACAAGGTTACCAGAAGCGGCAGCAGGTGGCTATCTTGATTGACAATAGGTCTACTCATAACTTTATTAACAACAAGTAGCCAATCGACTGGGTTGTTTTGTATCGGACTCTAAATCATTTGATGTTCTGATTGGCGACGACAAGCATCTCTGAAGTGCAGGGGTGTGTGCTCAGGTTACGCTCTTTGTCCAGGGCCACATATTCATTACCGATCTATTCTTGCTGCCTACGAAGGGGGAAGATGTTGTATTGGGCGTGCAGTGGCTGTAGGAGCTTGGTGATGTGGTTTTGAACTTCTGCAGCGGGTTCGGATAGAAGGGTCACAGCCGGGCACACTCCTCTCAGCCCAGCCCGTGAGCTCCTTCTTTTGGTTCGCTCCCCAAGGACTTCTCTTGCAGTAGTGTGTCATTGTTGGGGTGACTCAAGACAAGATGCCATCTGACCTACTGGAGTTGTTGGCCAATCATTAGGATTTGTTCTCAGAGCCGCAAGGTCACCCTCCCGTCTGACCTCATGACCATCAGATTCCTATAATTCCAAGGGCGGACCCAGCCAATGTCTGCCCTTACCATTATCCTCACATACAAAAATCTAAGATAGAAAGGCTTGTAGTAGACATGCTCCAATCTGGGATCATTCATCCAAGTACGAGCTCATACTCGTCCCCAGTACTGCTGGTTCGCAAAAAGGATGGGTTGTGGCGGTTCTGTGTTGATTATAGAGCTTTGAACGCAATCACCGTCAAAGACAAATACCCCTTACCAGTGATTGAGGAGTTGTTGGATGAGTTGATAGGTTCCACAGTCTTTATTAAGCTTGACCTCCATTCCGAATATCACCAGATTTGCGTGCAGCCCGCGGACATGCACAAGACCGCATTCAGGACTCATGATGGCCATTTTGAGTTTCTCGTGATGCCATTTGGGCTGACCAATGCCCCCTCCACCTTCCAATGCCTCATGAATGAGATTTTATGGCCATTCCTGCATCGATGTATATTGGTCTTCTTTGATGACATCTTGATGTACGATAGATCATGGACAGAACACTTGACGCACCTCAAGTCGGTCTTCTCTATCCTGCGCGCTAAGTCCTTATTCCTGAAGCATCCAAAGTGTTTCTTTGGCACCTGTTGGTTGATTATCTGGGCCACATTATATTGAGGAGCGGTGTTGCTACTAGCCTGGCCAAGGTGGCCGCCATGCTCTCTTGGCCGCCACCCACATGTGTCTGGGCACTCATGGGTTTTCTGGGCCTTACAGGTTCCTTACAGAGCTGCTGAAGAAGGGGGCTTTTGTTTGGTCGGATGAGGCCCAAACGGCCATTGAGGGGCTTAATCAGGCTATGGCTTCTGCCCCAGTTTTGCTCTTACTGGACTTCAACCGGCCATTTGTGGTGGAGACAGACGCTTCGGAGGCAGGCTTAGGAGCAATTCTTTTGCAGGACGAGCGCCCTATTGCTTACTTCAGTAAAGCCTTGGCTGGCCTCTCCCTCTCCTTATCAGTGTATAAGAAGGAGATGTTGGCTATCATCCTCACCGTTGACAAGTGGCGTCCCTACTTACTGGGTCGCAAGTTTCTGATTCGTACTGATCACCAACCACTGAAGTACTTCTTGGAACAACGAGTGTCTACTCCCTCTTAGCAGCAATGGGTGAGCAAGTTGCTGGGATATGACTTTGAGGTCGTGTACAAAAAAGGGTAGGAGAACATCATTGCCGATGCATTCTTTCGCAATTCAGCACTGGGCTCTTGCTTGGCGATCTCCACTCTCTCTTGCCCATTTATTGGGGAGTTACGACAGGCCTATGGTTTGGATTCTTGGACACAGGATGTGATTGCCGCCCTCCAGACCGACCCTGCTGCGCAGCCGTTCTTTGTGTGGCGGGATGACCTTGTCTTCTGGAAGGATCGTCTGTGGGTTCCCAGCTTTGCTGACCTCCGCCGCCGCATCCTTTCGCACTTCCATGACACTCTTGTGGGTGGTCACGAGGGTGCCTTCTGCACCTATAAATGGGTCAGCCAGAGTTTCCTATGGCAGGGCGTCCGTCAAGTCGTCCATGACTACGTGGCTCCTCGTAATGTTTGTCAGAGGGCTAAAGCGACCCTAACCTCGCCTGCTAGTTTGTTGCAACCATTGCCTATTCCGGATAAGCTTTGGGAGGATGTTTCAATGGACTTCGTGGAGGCTTTGCCTGTGGTGCAGGATAAGTCCGTTATTATGGTTGTGGTGGACTGGTTGTCCATGTATGCTCATTTCTGCACACTAGGCCATCCCTTCACCACAAAGACTGTAACTGAGCTCTATGTTCGCGAGGTGACTTGACTTCATGGTATGCCCCGTACGATTGTTTTTTACCGTGATCAGATCTTCCTTTCATAGTTCTGGTAGGAGTTTTTCACTTTACAGGGGTCGTCTCTCCATATGAACACTGCTTATCACCCCCAGACGGATGGGCAGACGGAGGTGGTTAACCGTTGTCTGGAGCAGTATCTTAAATGCTTTACTATGACGCAGCCCTGTCGCTGGCTCTAGCTTCTTCCTTGGGCCAAGTGGTCTTAAAATACTGCCTATCATACATGCGTTGGGTTCTTGCCATTCAGGTGCTATATGGCCGCCCACCACCGACGGTCTTATCATATGTCCCTCACCATTCTTCTATGGAAGAGGTGGACTATATGTTATAGACGCACAATGAGTTCTTACGCCAGTTGAAGACAAATTTGTCATCTACCCAGAACCGGATGAAGCAGATTTATGATCGTTGTCATACGAATCGTGAATATGCAGTGGGTGATCTGGTTTATGTGTTGGTTCTCCCTCATAGCAGACCTCCTTGTTTCAACCGGAGAACTCTAAGCTAGCTCCCCGTTTCCATGGTTCGTATGCTATTGAGAAGCATGTTGGTCTTGTGGCCTACTGACTGACTTTGCCCCCTAACTCTTTGGTTCGCCGTGTCTTTCATGGGTCTTGTTTGCAGCGATTTGTGGGTGACAAATCCTTGGCTGTGGGTGCTCCTCCTCGTCCCTTGATGGGTTCTCCTAGGGAACCGGACGGGCCTGGGTTGGGTTGGGCATGACTCCCTCGGGGACTGGTCCTCCCCTTTACGGGGCGATCTTCTCTTGTTTAACAATATGCAACTGGAATTACCCATATTTTCTCCCCTTTCTTCCTTACTTCTCCCCTTTCCCTGTGTAGATCTCCTAGGTGCCAATTGTGCCTTCTCCGGGCACATCATAAGCATTCCTTTCATTCGATTAAAAATGGAGCTCATTAAAAATGCACAAAAATTATTATATCGCTTAAAATTTAAAGAATCCTCACATTCATTTGTTACGTTCGTAATAATCAATCAAATACACAATGTGTTAATGTAGTTGAACTTTATTTTATTAAGGGGTTTCATTCGTTTAACAAGTTTTGGAACAAAGCATGCAAACTCGTAACGAATGTTTGTTTCACATATTAAAAATAATTGTGGTACTTCTTAAAGATCATAAGCATGAATCAAACACACTAAACAATGAACTAATTGGACTTCTTTTGGTCAAGTTATATTCTTTGATTCGAATAAAATTGGAGCTCGTTAAGAATGCACACAAATCCTTATATCAATTATAGTTTGGAGAGTCCTCCCATTCGTTCATTACGTTCAAAATAATCAATGAAATGCACAAAGTGTTACCATAATTGGACCTCATTTGCTTAATTTAAGTTATTTAATTCATTTAACAAGTTTTAGAAGAAAGCCTACAAACTCGTCACAAAAGTACACTTAAAATTATTCATAAATTTGTACTACTACGTAAAGTTTGTGAGCATGAGTAAAACACACTAAACAATGAAGAAATCATACCACTTTTAATCAAGTTATACCCTTTTATTCGACTAAAACCGTTGCTCATTAAGATTGCGCATCAATTATTATATCGTTCAAAGTTTGAGCATCTCTTATTCATTTATTATGTTCATAATAATGAATTGTACGCAGAAATTTTTACCACAATTGGAGCTTATTTTCTTAAGTCATTTCATTCCTTTAGCATGTTTTAGAACAAAGCATGAAAAACTCGTCACAAATTTTCAATAATTTTTTTTCCACTTTGTAAAGATTGTAAGCATAAATAAAACACACTAAATGACGAACTAATTGAACCATTTTTTGTAAAGGTATATCCTTTTATTCGATTCAAACTTGAGCTTGTTTAAAATGTGCACCAATCAATATATCAGTTAAAGTTTAAAAACTCCTCCCATTTATTTGTTACGTTTGTAATAATGAATGAAATGCACAAAATGTTACTACAATTGGACCTCATTTTCTTAACTAAAGTTGATTCACTCCTTTAAGAAGTTTTAGTACAAAGCACACAAACTCATCATGAATGTATTTCAAATTTTTAATAAATTTGTACTACTTCAAAAAGTTTGTAAGCATGAGTCAAACATACTAAACAATGAACGAATCGGACAACTTTTGGTCAAGTTATATCCTATTATTCGATTAAAATAGCAACTCATTAAGAATGCATAGAAATAAATGTATCGTTTAAAGTTTGAAGACTCATCTCATTCATTTGAGACATTTGTAATAATTAATCAAATGCACAAAGTGGTACCGCAATTGAACCTCATTTGCTTAACTTAAGTCATTTCAGTAATTTAACAAGTTTTAGAATAAAGCACTCAAACTCGTCATGAATGTATATTTCAAATTATTAATAAATTCGTACTACTTTGTAACGATCATAAGTTTGAACCAACCGAATTAAAAGATGACCCAATCAGACCTCTTTTGGTCAAGTTATATCCTTTTATTTGATTAAAATCAGAGCTCATTAAGAATGCGCACAAATATTATATTGTTAAAAGTTTGAAGACTCCTCCCATTCATTTATCACATTTGTAATATTCAATCAAATACAAAATGTGTCACTGCAATGGGGGCTTATTTGCTTAAGTTAAGTCATTTCACTCGATTAACAAGTTTTATAACAAAGCACACAAACTTGTCAAGAATTTATATTTCAAATTTATTATAAATTCATACTACTTTGTAGTGATTGTAAGTATAAGTCAAAAGCACTAAACAATGAACAACTCAGACCACTTCAGGTCAATGTATATCCTTTTGTTCGATTAAAATCAGAGCTCATTAAGAATGCATATGAATCATTATAACCTTTAAAGTTTAAAGATTAATCTCATTCATTTGTTATGTTCATAATACTGAATCTAATGCACAATGATTCCACAATTGGATCTCATTTTCTTAACTTAAGTCATTTAACTCATTCAACAAGTTTTAGAACAAAGTATGCAAAACTCGTCATGAGTGTGCATTTCAAATTTTTCATAAATTTTTTTCTACTTCGTAAATATTGTAATAAAAAATCAAGCATACTAAATGACAAACTAATGAAACCATTTCTTGTCAAGTTATATCCTTTTATTTAATTCGAGCAAGTGCTTGTTAATAATGTGCACAAACCAATATATCGTCTAAAGTTTAAGGATTCCTTTAAATCATTTGTTACATTTGTAACAATAAATCAAATGCACAAAGTGCTACTTCAATTGGACCTCAATTTCTTAACTAAAGTAGTTTCACTCATTTGACAAGTTTTAGAACAAAGAACGCAATCTCATCTTGAATGTATATTTATAATTTATAATAAATTCATACTAGTTCCAAAAGTTTGTAAACATGAGTCAAACGCACAAAATGACGAACCAATCAGACCACTTTTGGACAAGTTATATTTTTTTCTTTGATTAAAGCCATAGCTTGTTAAGAATGTGCACAAATCATTATATCATTTAAAGTTTGAAGATTTTCTTATTTATTTGTTACATTCATAATAATGAATCAAATGCACAAAATCTTACGACAATTAGACCTCATTTGCTTAATTTAAGTTGTTTAACAAGTTTTAGAATCGACCACATAAACTTGTCACGAATGTATATTTCATGTTTTTAGTAAATTCATACTGCTTTGTAAAGATCATAAGCATGAACCAAATACACTAAATGATGAACCAATTGGACCTCTTTTGGTCACATTATATCCTTTTATTTGATTAAAATTGGAGCTCGTTAATAATGCGCACAAATCTTTATATCATTGAAAGCTTGAAGATTACACATTAATTTCTTACGTGTATAATAATGACTCAAATGCACAAAGTGTTATTGCAATTGGACTTCATTTTCTTAACTTAGGTCATTTAAGTGATTTAACGAGTTTTAAAATCGACCACACGAACTCATCACAAATGTATGTTTCATGCTTTTAATAAATTCGTACTACTTCGTAAAGATTGTAAGCATGAATCAAATGCACTAAAAGACGAACCAATGGGACCACTTTTGGTCATATCCTTTTATTTGATTAAAATCCGAGCTCGTTAAGAATGTGCACAAATTATTATATTGTTTAAAGTTTGAAGACTCGTCTCATTCTTTTGTTACATTCATAATAATAAATCAAATGCACTAAGTTTTACCGCTATTTGACTTCATTTGCTTAACTTAAGATGTTCAAGACGTTTAACAAGTTTTGGAATCGAGCACACAAACTCGCCATGAATGCATGCTTGAAATTTTTAATAAATTCATACTACTTTGTACAAATCATAAGAATGAACCCAATTTAATAATGACGAACCAATTGGACCTCTTTTTGTCAAGTTATATCATTTTACTCATATAAAATTAGAGCTCATTTAGAAAGCGCACAAATCAATATATGTCACGACCCGGATTTTTAAAATCCTTGTTACAATAAAGGACACACGATAGATCATGATAACAATTTTTTTTTTCCTTTCTTAAACACAAAACAAATCAGCCGATTAAATATCCAGGTCATGATAACTAGGGTTCACAAATACAAATATCAAATCATATGATATTATTTAACGTCTGAAAATTCATAAAGACCAGCTCATCCATCTAAGTACAAGTCTGTCACCCGTCTGAAAAATAAATAACAAGTTGACTCTCACGCTTAAGGTACACTTACGTATCGGAGTTTCAAAAATGCGAAAACCTCTTGAGCTCGCTTGGCTTGGTCTCACTTGTCGTCGCCTGGAGAATCTGCAATAAAGCAAACCAAACAACAACGACAACTACAATGGAGCATCTCTGCCTTCAGGAGAAGAGCTTCCAATGGACAAAAGGTTTTATTAGTATTTTTCGGATCGGGCCAACATCACCCGATGTTAGTTGCCTACGTACTCATCAGACAACATCTCCAATGTTTCCAACAAGATCGGATCCAGACGTAGTTCTGCCTAAAACTACACTATACTAAGAAGCATAGCATCACCCATGCAATGCTTAAGTATTTTAAAGCAACCTACATTTTATGCAAGTCTTTTAATCGTTCCAATTGTCTAATTAACAAGCAATATCAAACAATGTTATTAATTATCTCACAACCTTTGTTCAATAATTAATGCTAACATCCTGCAAACCGTACCACATAGGGGTAATATATAGAACACATAACTCAAAAACATGGGCTGATCTTTAACCAATGAAGACCATCACAATGCACAAAACAATGGAAACCGTTCAGGAAACACTATACTAATTGTTACCTGAAAATACCAACTCCCGCTCAAAGGAGTAAATGTATGCTAACAGAAATCCTAGCATCTCTAGAGATCCACTTGGATCAGCCATGGGCCTAGAGATGTAGGTACCAGCTGTACTCATGGACATACTGGCCGGAGGTAGATGAGCCTTCCATGATGCTCAAAAACCTGGGTTGCGCGTTTGCAGGGATCCATCGTCCCAAAGGAGCGGAGACCACAGGGGTCTAAAAGATTACCGTCATGGCTATTATCAGAAATCCTAGCATCTCTAGAGATCCACTTGGATCAGCCATGAGCCTAGAGATGTAGGTACCAACTGTGCTCATGGACACGTTGGCCGGAGGTAGATGAGCCTTCCATGATGCTCAAAAACCTGGGTTGCGCATTTGTAGGGATCCATCATCCCGAAAAACGGAGACCACAAGGGTCTGAAAGATTACCGCCATGGCTATTATTGTGAGCTTAAACTTTGACTCCAAGAACATCCCATAATAACCCTCGGTTCAATAACCAAGGTAAAATTCTATGTCAGGGCCCCGTTCACTTCATGAACTGGTCCCGACCCTAAAGAGGGTATTTTAGTCATTATCTTGAATAGGTGTTCTCCCCCTCAATCCAAAGATAACCAAAATCTCTTGATAGTCTTTATTAACCTTAATTTACTTATATAACTTAACACAACAATAATAAATGCAACCATCAGAATGATCAACATGACAAGAACTCAGATTCTAACCAATTCAACATTATAATGAAAAGGATTTGGGGCTGAGATGTATAACTCAAGTTATATACCTAACATGACAAGTTCAAGCTGAAACAACCATCAACATTCACCCTAATGTATAACACAATCAAGGCTGAAATTCAAGGACATATTATGCTTAATTTCAAAGGCATCTTAGGCTCAAATTCAGAGACTTAATAAATATAAGTATATCATGAACTAAGGCTCAAAAGTCAAGGATTCAATCAGCAAGATTATAACCTAAATCAAAGCTGAGAATCAAGTATTAGGTAGGCAATAATGCAACCTAAACTAGGGCTGAAACTTAGATATTCTCTCAGCATGATTATAATATAAATCAAGGCTGAGAATTTGGTATTAATTTGGCCAAAGTAGAGCCTAAAACATAAGCATCAAATCAGGGATTTACTTGACCAATGTGCAGCCTAAACTAAGGCTTCAAATCAGGGATTTACTTGACCAATGTGCAGCCTAAACTAAGGCTTCAAATCAGGGATTTAATTAGGCAAAGTATGACCTAAACTAAGGCCATAAATCAGGGATTAAATTGGCCAAGGTATGGCCTAAAGTAAGGCCACGAATCAGAGATTAACTTAGCCAAAGTATGACCTAATGTAAGGCCACGAATCAGGGATTAACTTGGTCAAAGTATGGCCTAATGTAAGGCCACGAATCAGAGATTAACTTAGCCAAAGTATGGCCTAATGTAAGGTGACGAATCAGGGAATAAATTGGCCAAAGTATGGCCTAAACAAAGGACACAAACCAGGGATAAAATATGCTAAAGCAGGGCCTAAACTAAGGCCACGAACCAGGGATAAAATTCAGCAGAGTTTATGCCCAAATTATGGATGATAAACATGACTAGAATCATAATCATTCATGCCTAACATAGGGCTATGGTAGATAACAACAATCAGCAACATGCTTCCATGAATTAAAACTAATCTACTTGACAAAAATCAGGATATTGTATGCACAATTCAGCCATATACATAAACGATAAAATCACAATCTTTCAAAACAAGTAAAGGATGATTCATGACATCAGAAACCCCATAGAATCAGGTTGAATTATGGCTAAATTATATCTATCAAAACCTCATTCCTAAGGGTGTAAAAGGAAGCACCTACTTGTACCAATTCATCCCCAAAGCTCCTAGCCCTTTCTCCTACGCTTCTAGTGCTTGATTTAATCCAAAGGTGGCTGATTTGTGCCTTCAAAATTGCTGGTTATGGAGGTCCTTACTGAGAGAAGGAAGAGGAAGGAAGAGATGGAGAAGAGAGAGCTGAACCAAAATCAATCCTTTCTTATATTAGGCTTCCCTTCTTCAAACTCTTGGGTGCCCTCCTTCTCTAAGACTCTCCATTAATTACAATCCCGGAATTACAATCCCTGCCCCATTAACAATAGGATTCCAACCTATATACATGCTCAAAACAGTCCCAAAAGAGTTCTAACCCAACTAGATGTATAGTTGATCCCTCCTCCAACTTTTTCCACCACTCCTAGCACTCCTCGGACTCCTACATGGGCTAGAAGTCATATGCTCACAAGCTATCTCATATCAGCAAAGTTCTAGTTGCGTCCTCCTTCTTCCTTAGAATCCTTAACCCGCTAGGACTCTCTACCTCTTTAAAATCGTAGTTCTTTTAAGACTTATAATTCCTAGTACGTTTAGGACTCCTAACTCCTAGCATATTTAGGACTCCTAATACCTAACACGATTAGGACATCCAACTCCAAGCGTGAGTAGGATATCTAACTCCAAGCATGAGTAGGACATCTAACTCCAAGTACGAGTAACTCTAAGCACGAGTAGGACATCCAACTCCAAGAACGAGTAGAACATCCAACTCTAAGCACGAGTAGGATATCTAACTCTAAGCATGAGTAGGACATCCAACTCCAAACACGAGTAGGGCATCTAATTCGGGTAAACAGGCCCTATGCAATAAGCTTAACTTCGAACAATTGTATCACCCTCATCTGAACTCCGATTCACACATTCTTAGTCGCGTTTCGAAGCTATTTTTGTCTATTTTTTAATAAAATTAGTTTCAGCCACAAATTCTATCTAGGGAGGTAGTTATTTTACTAAGAATGTCAATAGGTCAAACACCCTATTTTCCACATATTTAATTTTTGAAACATAGGAGAATTAGGGATATTACAATATATCATTTAAAGTTTGAAAATTCCTCCCATTTATTCATTAAGTTTGTAATAATTAATCAAATGCATGAAGTGTTGCCTCAATTGGACCTCATTTGTGTTACTTGAGTCGTTTAACTTATTTAACATGTTTGAGATGAAAGCCAACAAACTCGTCACAAAAGTAAAATTAATTTTTTTAATAAATTCGTACTACTACGTAAAGTTTGTAAGCTTGAGTCAAATGCACTAAACAACGAACAAATCAGACCACTTTTAGTCAACTTATATCCATTTATTTAACTAAAACCATTACTCATGAAGAATGTGCATCAATCATTATATCATTCAAAGTTTGAGCTCTTCTCATTAATTTGTTACATTTGTAATAATCATTCAAATGTAGAAAGTGTTATCGCAATTGAACCTCATTTAGTTCACTTAAGTTATTTCACTTGTTTAACAAGTTTTACAACAAAGCACAAAAAAATCTTCACGAATGTATATTTCAAAATTTTAATAAATTTTTTCTACTTAATAAAGATCGTAAGTATGAATCAAACACACCAAACAACAAGCTAATCAAACCATTTTTTGTCAAGTTATATCCTTTTATTCTATTCAAACTTTAGCTTGTTAAGAATCCAAACAAATCATTATATCGTTTAAAGTTTAAAAACTTCTCTCATTTATTTATTATATTTGTAATAATGAATTAAATGCACAAAGTGTTACTGTAATTGGACATCACTTTCTCAACTAATAGTGTTTCACTCATTTAACAAGTTTTAGAAAAAAACACGCAAACTCATCATGAATGTATGTTTAAAATTTATAATAAATTTGTACTACTTCAAAAAGTGAGTCAAACACACTAAACAAGGTCCAACCACTTTTGGTCAAGTTATATCTTTTTATTCGATTAAAACCATAGCTCGTTAAGAATGCCCACATATGATTGTATGCTTTAAAATTTGAAGTCTCTTGCCATTCATTTGTTATATTCGTAATAATTTAAATGTATATTTTCAAATTTGTTATAAGTTTGTACTACTTCTTAATGATTGTAAGTATAAATCAAAAGCACTAAATGTCAAACCAATTGGACCACTTCTGGTCAACTTATTTCCTTTTGTTCTATTGAAACCAGAGCTTGTTAACAATGCATACAAATGATTATATCATTTAAAGTTTTAAAACTCATCCCATTCATTTGTTACATTCGTATTAATGAATCTAACAACCAATGTTTCTGGAATTGAACCTCATTTGCTTTACTTAAGTCATTGAACAAGTTTTATAACAAAACACATAAAACTCGTCGCGAATGTTTATTTGAAATTTTTTATAATTTCTTTTCTACTTTGTAAATATCATAACAAAAAATAAGACACTAAACGATGAACTAATCGAATAGGAGCTCATCATGAATATGCATAAATCATTATATCATTTGAAGTTGAAAGACTCCTCCCATTCATTTGTTTTGTTCATAATATTAAATCAATTGCACAAAGTGTTACTGCAATTGGACCACATTATCTTAACTAAAGTAGTTTCACTCGTTTGACAAGTTTTAGAACAATGCACACAAGCTCATCATAAATTATATTTAAAATTTATTATAAATTCATACTAGTTCAGAAAGTTTGTAAGCATGAGTCCAACATATAAAATGACGAACCAATTGGGCCACTTTTTGTCAAGTTATATCTTTTTAAAAGATTAAAACAAGAACTTGTTAAGAATGATCACAAACCTTTATATCATTTAAAGTTTAAAATCTCCTCTAATTAATTTGTTACATTCGTAATAATGAATCAAATGGACATAGTCTTACCACAATTAGACATCAATTGTTTTACTTAAGTCACTTAAGTTGTTTACCAAGTTTTAAAAACGAGCACACAAACTTATCATGAATGTATGTTTCATGTTTTTAATAAATTCATACTAGTTCATAAATATCGTAAGTATGAATCAAACATACTAAACAACGAACTAATCGGACCTCCTTTTGTGATGTTGTATCCTTTTATTTCATTAAAATCATAGCTCATTAAGAATGTGCATAAATCATTATATCTTTTAAAATTTGAAGACTCCTTGCATTATTTTTTTTTGTTCGTAATAATTAATTAAATGCAAAAAGTGTTACCGCAATTTGACCTCATTTACTTAACTTAAGTTGTTTCACTCATATTCAATGTTTTAGAACAAAGCACACAAACATGTCATGAATGTATGTTGCAAATTTTTAATAAATTTGTACTCCTTCATAAAAATCGTAAGCACAAATCAAACACACAGAATGACGAACTAATTAGACCATTTTTAGTTAAGTTATATCCTTTTATTTTAATAATGAATAAAATTCACAAAGTGTTAGTGCAATTGGACCTCATTTTAATAACTAAAGTCGTTTTACTTGTTTAACAAATTTTAAAACAAAGCATGCAAACTTGACATGAGTGTATATTTCAAATTTTTAATAAATTTTTATATTCTTTGTAAAGATCGTAAGCATAAATCAAATACACTAAACAATCAACTAATTGAATATTTTTTTGTCAAGTTATATCCTTTTATTCGTTCTAAGATGTTGCTTGTTAACAATGCACACAAATCATTATTTCATTAAAATTTTAAGAACTACTATTTATTTGTTGTATTCATAATAATGAATCAAATGCACTAAGTTTTGCCGCAATTAGACCTCATTTTCTTAACCAAAGTTGTTTCACGTATTTAACAAATTTTAGAACAAGGCAAGCAAAATCTTCATGAATGTATTTTTCAAAGCATAATAAATTTGTACAACATCAGAAAGTTCATATGCATGAGTCAAATGCACTATATGACAAACCAGTTGGACCACATTTGGACCAAGTTATATCCTTTATTCAATTAAAATTGCGTCTCGTTAAGAATGTAAACAAATAATTATATCATTTATTATTTAAAGATTCCTTCCATTCATTTGTTATATTTTTTAATGAATCAAATTCACAAAATGTTACTGCAATTGAACCTCATTTACTTAACTTAAGTTGTTTTAGTCATTTAACAAGTTTTAGAACAAAGCACACAAACTCATCACGAATGTATGTTTCAAATTTTATATAAATTAGTATTACTTATTAAGGATCATAAGAATGAGTCAAACACACTAAATGATAACCAATCAGATGTCGTTTGGTCAAGTTAAATCATTTTATTCAATTAAAATTAGAGCTCGTTATGAATGCATACAAATCATTATATCGTTCAAAGTTTGAAAGCTCCTCCAATTCATTTGTTATATTTGTAATATTCAATCAAATTCTTAAATTGTTACTAAAATTGGTCCCTATTTGCTTAAGTTATGTCATTTAACTCGTGTAGCAAGTTTCAGAACAAAGCACACCAACTCGTCATGAAAGTATATTTCAAACTTATTGTACATTCATTCTACTTCATAATGGTCGTAAGTATAAATCAAAAGCACTAAACAATGGACCAATAAGGCCACTTCTTGTCAACATATATCCTTTTATTCGATCCAAACCGGAGCTCGTTATGAATGCATACAAGTAATTATATGGTTTCAAATTTGAAGACTCCTCTCATTAATTTGTTAGATTCATAATAATCAATCAAATGTACAAAGTCTTACCGTAATTAGACTTTATCCACTTAACGTAAGTTGTTTCACTTGCTTAACAAGTTTTAGAGCAAAGCACACAAACTCATCATGAAAGTATATTCAAATTTTTAATAAATTCGTACTACTCTGTAAAGTTTGCAAGCATGATTCAAACACTTTAAACTATGAACAAATCAAACAATTTTTGGTCAAGTTATATACTTTTATTTGATTTAAAATGGACCTCGATAATAATAAGCACAAATATTTATATCCTTTAAAGATTAAAGACACTTCCCATTTATTTGTTACATTTGTAATAATGAATGAAATACACAAAATGTTACTGCAATTTCACCTCATTTTATTATCTAAAGTCATTTCACTCGTTTAACATGTTTTAGAAAAAGACATAAAAACTTGTCACGAATGCATATTTCAAATTTTTAGTAAATTTTTATTACATCATAAAGATTGTAAGAATAAATCAAACACACTAATTGACAAATAATTTGGACTACTTTTAGTCAAGTTATATGCTTTTATTTGATTAAATCCTGTGCTTGTTATGAATGCACACAAATCATTATATCTTTTGAAGTTTAAACATTCCTACTATTCATTTGTTACTTTCATAATAATGAATTAAAAGAAAAAAGTGTAAGATCTCTAACTTTTACCTCGTTTGATATCTTTTTAATTATGTGTATTTGTGTGGTTTTGCTTTAATTGTGAGTTAGACATGATTTTAGAGTTAAGGGTTAGCAATTATGGCTTTAACAAGGTTTAATTTCACTTTTTACAAGTTTTAGTGTCAAATTTTATTTATCTAATTTTTATGGATTTTATTTTAGTTTTACCTTAATTAGGAATATGGACCATGACGTGGGCCCGACGTTCACATTCGACGATGTGTGACCACTTGACACATAAAAATACTATTATTTTACGTTAGTAAGCTTTTGAATAATTGAACTTGTTTTTAGCTCTAAAAGAACCCTATTTAGCGCCACTTAGGTAGTTTTTACACTTTTTTGGAACCCAATAGTTTGTAAACCTAGCCCAAAACCTTACTATTTAAGGAAAAACCTAACCATTTGCCCATTTGGGGAAGGGCTGTGTAAGGGAGAAGGAGGTGCTCTACCCCCATTTCCCAAAGGGGAAAAATGGATTAAAATGTGTTTTCTTACCATAATCACTCCTAATTTTTTAATTTTGGTCTTAATCCAATTTGATTCATAATTTCTTCCATTAAAAATCTTATTTTAAATTTCAACTTAAAACCCTAAATGGCTGATTTTAGTTTTTAACCGAAGGATATACTAGATCTACCTATTTTTAAATTGATTTGAGCCTATTTGTTAATTATATTTAAGTGTTAACAAAAATCCTAATTTTTGGGTAGGATTTCTTGCAAATTAAAGCTTCTTTGTATACCAAAGGACTTCATAGAGATAAGGGAATTTCATCTCGTGTAGTTTTATCCATTGGATTGAATGCTTGTAGTTTTATGTGGGTTCTTGCTTCATTTTGGGATTTAATGGTGATTTTTAAATTTATCTTGAATTTTTGAATGTTTTCGGTTTGAATTTCAGAGTGTCGAAGATGAACCAAGAAGTGGGTAAAAAGTGAGATGTGAAGGGCAATTGAACGGACAAGAAGGGCATTCGAATTGCAGACTGTTCCAACAGTTTATTTGGCCTATTAAATGGCATGGCATTCAAATGGCCCGACAGGGCTTTCGAATGGTCAAACGACAATTTTGTTGTTTTGGCCTATTTTTATGCATTTTGGCCATTTTTTCCCTTCTCATAAATCTAATTCTTTATGATGAAAATGAGTTAGTATTACCTAGATTACTACTGTGATTGCATGAGAACCATCTTTAAATTATGATTTAGCTTAAGCATGATTAAGACTATACTTGTTTAATTTTAGTATGATATTCTATTTGTTTTAAATCTACGTTTGATGACTTCTTCATAAATAACTTGATGATTCCAACAGGTTTTAACCGTGATTATATTATATATGTTTATACATGTTATAATGATTTAGGGTAAATTATGTTTCTCATGTTTTAGCTTAAGTATGGATATGTTTATACTTGTCAAGATCTAGCATGATGTTATGTTTGTCTTGAACTTATATTTTGATGTTTTCTACACATTTAATCCATGCTTTCAGTAAGAATGGATGATTGCACATATATATACCATTGTTTGTAGCTTTTCCATGCTTCACATATTTTAGATTAGGATAAAATTCTACAACTTATCAACACTCTTCCATAGACTTATATGATTTTACTTGACACAAATGGTGTTTCATGCACACATGGACTAATTTGATCATGTTTACTTATACTTGGACCCATTTATTCTTTGCTCATGTATATACCATGTTGCATGCATCATCAAAATGATTTTCAAATAAGATTAATCATGATTAGCTTTGATTGATTAATTGGATGTAATTGGATGCCATTGGATGTTAGACTAATCATTTAGAGGATTATCAAATCGGTTTTGGGTCCAAAAGGACATGTTTTCGTTTCGCATTCCATCAAGAACGTGGTACCTCCTTGGAGATGAAAGAGATTGCTTATGTGAGTTTATTTGATGAGTTATCTTGACCCTGAGATTCTAGGATGGTATGCTTATGTGCACTAGCCTACCACGCTACTCTAGTTTTCCTTTCTAAGAATTCAGACTTTCCCTTACAAGGTTAGTCCTGGGCGAGTAAGCTGCTCTAAGTTTTCCTTCTTAGAATTTGAAACTTCCCCACTAAGGATTGTCCTGGGTGAGCAAGGGGTACCTTCCAAGATAGGGAACCTAACCAAACTACTCTAGGTTACCTTTTATAGGAATTTAGACTATCCCAGCTAGGGATTGTCTTTGGTGAGCAGGTTGATTGTTTTCTCAATTGTGAGACATTCACCATTGATTTGTTGTATGTGTAGGAGAGATAACGCTCATTGGCACAAGTTGTGTTAGAACAATGAAACTTCTTTTACACATGTGATTGTGGTATGATTTGCATGGATATGCAGGATGGTGTGTAGTTGATACACTTCATGTTGCAAGGTGAATGTTTTGTTGAGAAATGATTATGAACGAGTTTATATTGAGAATGATTCATGCAAGATGTGATTATGATAATAAGTTTCATATATTTACATATGAGGTGTATATGTATTATGAGTTGTGGATGAACCTATGATGCACAAGTGGTATGATATGTTCTTATGGAATGTGGGATGTAGCATGATATGCATGACTATGTATTAATGAAATATGTTATAAATAGCATGATATGCAAGTGGCTTGAGTATGCATTGATGAAATAAGTTATACATAGCATGAGATGCACATGGCATGACTATGGGTTGATGGGATATGTTTTAAATAGCAAGACATGTAGGTAGCATAAATAGATGCTTAAGGAATGTAAATTATGACATGATGCACATGTACTACAAATTTATGTGCATATTCTATGATGAATGGGCATAGTGATTGATTATGTGATGAATGATATGTTGAGTATATATGCTTGTGTTGTCATTATCAATTTACTTTCCATATTAAAAACATTTGCTGAGCTTTTGCTCACCTCTCATTGTTTTGTGGTTGTATGTCATGCCATGCAAGTTGTTTGGATGGGCTAAAAGTTGAGCATGCGGATAGTGTTGATCATTGAGAGGGGGCTCATAGACATGTTAGGTTTCTATGTTAGTTTGTTTATGCCATGCTGACATCTATACACACTTGACTCTACTTCACACTTCTATGTAGAAATTGTTGGCTGAGTGAAGTAAAGCTTTTATTAGTAGTCCTTTCTTTGCTCATTTTGCTTTCGTACAAAGTATACATGTGCAAGTGTAACACTCCAGGTTTTCATTCACATAAGCATGTGGCAATGCTAATTCAGGGTGTTAACTTGCCAAGCCAATATTACAACACATAAGTAAATAACCTACTAAAGCAAAAACTTCATTAACCAGGATCTTGGCTCAGCCAAGTGCAAGTACTATAACATAATAAAATAACATGATTAAAAATCTAATGGCAATACAGTGCCTTATTATAATTTAGCAAGAAATAAATAAACTAAAGTCCTACTGGCTGTGGAGAATTTACCCTACTAACTCTGGGCAACTCTTGCTAAGAAAAACTCCTACTCTGAAACTGGTGTCGATCCTGCATCAAAAGATGCATGAGTATTTCTACAAATACTCAGTAGGTGGCATGAAAAACCATCCTAAAACAGAAGATTATGATAATGTACCAAACAATAGAGAAAACTGTGAACACAATGTAAAACATCCTGCAGAAGGTATCACATAAAGGTAATATATAGAGTAATAACTATCAAATAAACCACACTCCTAAACTGGCAGCTAATGCAAACTTACATGACTCAACCAATATCTACACTGTTTAGAAAATAACTCATTTATTGTCATCTGAAAAACCAACTCCAGTTCACAAAGAGTACTACACATAAGCAGGGGAATCCTAACATCCCTAGCGATCCACTTAGATCAGCCATGGGTCTAGAGATGCAGGTATCAGCTATGCTCATGGACACACTGGCTGAAGGTAGGTGAGCCTTCCATGATGCTCAAAAACCTGGGTTGCGCATTTGTAGGGATCCATCGTCTTGAAGAAATGGAGACCACGAAGGTCTAAAAGATTACCGCCATGGCTATTGTTGTGAACTTACATAATGCTGAATGAACATTTGACTTAATGCATCCAAAGATTTGATACTAATCATAACCTATCATGCATGCAACTGACTCTCATGATTGGCAAGATAATAGGCAGATTTAGACTTAAGCATGTCAACTAATCAACATGACAAGGACTTGGACTTCTGCTGAGATGAACTGACCAATTCAACATTATAATGAAAAAGAATTTGGGTTGAGATGAACATCTCAAGTCAGCAACCTAACATGACAAATTCAGGCTGATACAACTATCGACACTCAACTTTAGGTACATCACAATCAAGGCTGAAATTTATAAACATCATAAGCTGAATTTCAGAGATTCAATAAGCATGAATACATCAAGAATAAAGACTCAAAAGTTAGGGATTCAATCAGCAAGATTACAACCTAAAACAAAGCTGAGAATCAAGTATTAGAAAGGCAATAATGCAACCTAAACTAGGGCTGCAACTTAGGTATTCTCTCAGCATGATCATAACATAAATCAAGGCTGAGAATTTTGTAAAAATAGAGCCTAAAACAAGGCTGCAAAACAGGGATCTAACTAAGTATAAGTAGTGGCTATACCAAGGCTTCAAATCAGGGATTTGATTGTCCAAAATATGGCTTATAGTAAGGCCACCAACCAGGAAATAGATTAGCCAAAGTATGGTCTAAAGTAAGGCCACAAACCAGGGAATAAATTGGCCAAACTATGGCCTAAAGTAAGGCCACAAATAGGGAATAAGTTGGCCAAACTATGGCCTAAAGTAAGGCCACAAACTAGGGAATGAATTCAGCAGAGTGTATGCCCAAATCATGGATAATAAGCATGACTAGAATAAGAATTATCCATGCCTAACATAGGGCTAAGATAGATGAAAAAAATTCAGCAACATGTTTGCATGAGTTCAAGCTAATCTATTTGACAAAAATCATAATTATGCATGCCTAACATAGGGCTAAGATAGATGACAGAAATCAGCAACATGCTTGCATGAATTAAGGCTATTCCACTTGGCAAACATTAGAATCATGCATGCCTAATCTAGGGCTAAGATAGATGATAAAAAACAGCGATATGCTTGCATGAATTAAGGCTAGTTCATGACATCAAAAGAAACCCCTAGAACCAGGCTGAATTATGGCTGAATTACATCTATCAAAACCTCATGCTTAAGGGTGTAAAAAGAAGCACCTACTTGTACCAAGTTGTCCCCAAGTTCCTAGCTTTTGCTCCTATGCTTCTGGGCCTTGAATTCAATCTCAAGGTGGTTGATTTGTTCCCTCTAACTTGCTGGTTATAGAGGTCCTTCTGTCTGAAGGAAGGTGACAGAAGAGTTGGAGAGAAGGGAGGCTGAACAATGCCAAAAAGAGCATGGTCCACCCCCTCCTATTCTTTTTATAAGCACTCCTCCTAGTTCTAGAGTTTTTGGGCCAATGGGAGGGCTGACCTAATGTGGGTGGACTCCTCTCTAAGAGTCCTATACTCCCCCCTCCTATTATGATAAAAACCTGCGATAGAGTCCTAAAGACCTCTCCTTTCTTATAGATTTTGCCCCCTAGAAAGTAGGGGACGCCCCCTACACTCTAGAGCTGCCCCCTCTATCTTCTTTTGGGTCTCCTAGATATCTTGGACTCCTCCCAACTTATAATAAACTGATTCCCTTAGGACTCCCAACTCCTAGCACAAGTAGGACTCCCAACTTTAAGCACGATTAGGACTCCCAACTCCAAGCATGATTAGGACTCCCAACTTCAAGCACAATTAGGACATCCAACTCCTAGCACGAGTAGGACATCCAACTCCTAGCATGATTAGGACATCCAACTCCAAGCACAATTAGGACTTCAAACCAAAGTTGGACCCCTTAACCCTAAGTGGTGTTCCCCCCCTTGTACACAAGGGTTGGACCAAAACCTAACCGGTTAACTCACAACATAATCGTAGGGTTTGAAAGCAAA
Source organism: Saururus chinensis (assembly GCA_035235625.1). Taxonomy (NCBI): domain Eukaryota; kingdom Viridiplantae; phylum Streptophyta; class Magnoliopsida; order Piperales; family Saururaceae; genus Saururus; species Saururus chinensis. Next base: position 36,158,387 of record CP141144.1, on the reverse strand, counting down.
TACGGGCAGCAAACAGCACACACACAAGCAAAGCAAGGAAAAAAAATTTACCTAAAATTAGGGGTGTTATAGCAACTTCTTAGTGTGTTCTACCCAAGGATGGCTTATGTCTTTCGATATTCTAGTCCACCTTGCCCGCCCTGTGCCATTTTCTCCTCGGACTAGTTTTGGCTCAAGTGTGGCATTTTCCAGGGAATGACATGTTTTTGGTATCAGAGCTTGACTTTGTTCATTAGAAAATGAGTTTAAGTAATGATTCATAAACGATTATGGGGTGTGAGAGGACAAAAGATTTGGACAACGCTAGCGACATTGAATTCCATTAGTTGATGTTCTTGTTGTTTGCTTGCATGATGTGTTGCTTGAAGCTTGTGTTTGCTTTAGTTATTAGGCCTTATGACTTAATGTCTAGTTGTTGTGTAGACGACTGGAACTAATCATACAGCCGCTAATAATAATCGCACATCTAGAGACCTAAGAATTGACTATGTTGACCGTCATAGAGGGGTTGACACAAGCCATGCAGGCGAAGCACGCGAGTAGCATCAGGTTAGAGCATCTCTCCTTCAATGACTTCAAGAAGCTCAACCCTCCTATCTTCCAGCATACGATGAATGCTTTAGAGATGGATAATTGGAGGATGCATATGGAGAAAATCATCAGTGCAAGATAGTGCTAGGAGGAGGAGAAGACTTGCCTAGCAGTTTTCACCTTTGAGGGAGAGGCACAATGATGGTGATTGTCTATGAAGAGGTAGCAGTCCCATGGCCATGTTGACATTCCTCGAGAAGAGTTATTGTCAGCCTTCAACAACAAGTACTTCCCCTTGCTTATACGAGAGGAGAAGGAGTTCATCAGTCTCCAAAAGAGTTCCATGTCGGTGCTTATCTTTGAGACTAAGTTTGTCTATCTTTAGTGCTTTGAACCTTGTTTCTTTTTTGATTAGTATGATCGGGCGAAGAAGTTTGAGGATGGGTTGAAGTCTTCCGTAAAAGGCTGGATGGTCCCCATCAGGTAAAAGACATTGGCGGAGGTTCTTGAGACTGCCAATGTGGTGGAGAAACACTCAGATGAGTATCTCAAGAAGAAGGGACAACAATCTAATAGAGCAAGGCAAGAGGACTCCCATGCACATCAAAACCAAAGCATCGTTGTGGTAACTTTGTGAGGAACAATACCAACCACGTGCATATAGACTGATCGTTTATAATTAAACCCTTTGCAAGTGTACAAGGTTATTGTACTAGGATAAGTATTTAAGGGTTGTCGACCCTCAGGGATGGATGGATTATCACTAAATCTAAAGAAGAATTTGCTGATTACAAACTAAAAACAACTTAAACTTAAATTAAGCAAAAGAAATCAACTAGTTTAAAAGCAAGAGATTAATTCGATGGAATTTACTTAGAAAATCGAATCCACTATAGAACCATAACAATTCCTTAACTTTTAATCTAAATCTAGTGTGAATATGAATAAGTATTCTCAGCTACAAGCTAGAATTACTTCAAAAAGAATCATTAATTAACTTCCATGTCATGAACTATCTTCGACAATAGTACGAATCATCTACACTAAACTAGCTATAGGCATGACCCGTCTAATCTTAGTATAACTCATCCAAGTCATTAATTATCTGAACATTAAAACTATTGTATGACCATCTCATCTAAATCATAGAAATTAGAATCGATGCAAATATCAAAACCATATCAATCTATCATCTACAAGACAATAAATCAACATAGACTTGAATAAACATGAAAAGCTCTTCCATTAAAAAGGAAATCCATATCATACAATTGTCATCATTCACAACTGAGATCTAAATCAAAAAGAAAAGAAACTGAAACTTATCTATAGCTTCATCAACTCCTAAGTAAAAGAAAAGTTTAGCCTTCCATTGTAGAAGAAAGCACTTGAATCTCCATTGAAAGCTTTGAGTTCTCCTCCATCTTCTTCTTCCTTTTTCTCCTTATAAAATCTACTGGAATTCCCCAATTTTAAGCCAAATATCTCTTTTTATAGGCATAAGTTCCGTAGGAAGAAGTCCAATATGAAAAGGATTGAAATTTGGGTCAAACAAGGAAACTGCACGTTATACCGATCGATCGCCCTGCATGCCCGATCAATCACTTGAACTGTATTTTTGTCTGAATTCACGTTATCCCGATCGATCGCCCTGCAGCCCGTTCGATCGGCTACAGTGTTTCTGTTTTCCTGAACAGTTCATATTCTGTTCATTAAGCTTTCCTTCGTGTCCATATTAATTTCTAACTTGTTTATAACTCCGAAAAGTTGTCCAAATCACTTTAAAGCATGTGAAGACTATTTTTAATCATTTCAAACATCATTCAGGTACTTCGATAAGCGCACTTTACCTACAAAACATAAAATACCATATTTTAAACATGTAGTAGAATATAATTAAAATTCTAACTTTGTTTAAATACACATCTAAACTACTAATAACTACAAAATAATTAAATAATTAAACTAAAATACTAATATCTATCTTAATCTAAATAAACCATAACTAACTCTAAATTAGCCTAACCTATACTAGCAAATAAGGTAAAAAGGCATATAAAATAAATATAAATTTCATACTTATCAGACCACCGTAACCATTGTGCCAACATTACTTGCTTCCTTTGTTGGCAAAAGGGGCACTACCTGAATGAGCATCCTCGCAACACTCATGGTGATGCACCAAGGCATCAGCCGGTTCAACCAAATCAAGGCTTATTGGAGCAAGGAGGGAAACAAGAGGAAACCTCAAGGAAGACAACAAGGTGGGCAAAAAGAAGGACAACAAAAGAAGCCGGTCAACTAAGGAAAAGTCTATCTGATCTCAGCTCATGAGGTGGCCAATGCTTTGGTAGTGGTGGAAGGTATGCTTGTAATCGCCTCCCACTATGGTAGAGTGTTGTTTGATATCGGATCTTCTCATTCATTCTTTTCACTGTATTTTGCTTGTGAGCTTGATGTTCAACACAAGATATGTCCATTCCTTTGCATGTGTCTACTACTTTGTTTTCCCTTTAGGTAGAGGAATATCTTTAGAAGGTCTCTATGTTGACCGAGGGGCATGAGTTGTATGTTAATTTGATTATTTTTCCTATGATTGACTTTGATGTGATTTTGGGCATGAACATGATGTCAATGTATTATGGACAAGTTTATTGTTGAGGGAAGAAAGTGGTGTTTTCTTTGCCGCATGTCATTCCTTTCGTCTTCTAGGGCTTGAGATGGTCTAGTGGGAAGTTCTTGGTGCCTTCCTCTAAGTCAAGAAAGTGGATTAACAATGGGTGCGAAAGATACCTTGCAAGTGAAAGGTTCCTTGCATGCATCTTGTGGAAGAGTGCGGCCTTGCCTTCTCTTGAATCTGTGTGGGTAGTGTTGGAGTATGCGGATGTGTTTCCTGACATCTTGTTGGTGTTGCCTCTAGAGCGGGAGATTGAGCTCCACATTGGTCCTATTCCGGGAACATCTCCTATCTCTAAAGCCCCATAATGCATGGCTCCAGCGAAATACATGGAGCACAAGCAACAGCTGGGGGATTTGATGGATAAGTAATATATTCGACCGAGTGCATCTCCTTAGGCGCGCTGTTCATCTTTGTAAAAAGAAGGATGGTTCCCTTTGATTCTTTATTCATTACGAGAAGTTGAATCAGGTAAATATCAAGAAAAAATATTATTTGCCTCATATTGATGATTTTTTTGATCAATTGTAGCAACCTTAGTTATTTTCCAAGATTGACTTTAGGTCAAGCTACCATCAGCCCCATATCCATCCCTACGATGTATATAAGACAACATTCTAGACTCAATATGGACATTATGAGTTCTTGGTGATGCCCTTTGGCCTCACCAATACACCGGCATCATTGGTGGACTTGATGAACAATGATTAGGCTGTACATGGATCCATTTGTCATCATCTTCGTGGATGACATTTTGATTTATTCGGCTAGCTAAGAAGAGCATGAGGAGCATTTGAGGATAGTCTTGCAAACCTTGTGTGATAACTAACTCTTCGTAAGGTTTGACAAATGCGAGTTTTGGTTGGAAGAGGAGCAGTTCCTTGGTCACATCATATCTAAGAACGGTGTGGTGACCCATACAAAGTGGAGACAATCGTAAGGTGTGAGCAACCCAAGAGTGCTCATGGAATAGTACTGGATTTTCATTGAGATTTTCTCTCCCATTGCAAGCCCTATGACGAAGCTAACAAAGAATAATGAGAAGTTTGAATGGAGTCAAGCATGTGAAGAAAGTTTCCGTGAGTTGAAGAAGAGGTTAACTTTAGCTCCGGTCTTGACTTTGCCTTTGAGGAGTGGTAGATTTGTTGTCTATAGTAATACTTCACTTAGAGGTTTGAGATGTGTATTAATGTACCATGGGGAGTGGTAGCTTATGCATCTCGTCATCTTAGAGTGCATGAGTAAAACTGTCCTACCCAAGACTTGGAGTTAGCGGCCATAGTGTTTTCATTTAAAATTTGGCGGCACTATCTCCATGGTTAGAAGTTCGAGGTATTTATGAACCACAAGAACTTGAGGTATCTCTTCACCCAAAGAGTTTTGAACATGAGGCAAAGAAGATGGTTGAAATTCCTTAAGAACTATGACTTCACTATCTCCTATCATCCTGGGAAAGCTAATGTTGTGGAGGATGCATTGAGTAGAAAATGAACCACTTCAGTAGCTTATGTGCGTGCTCAAGGATGGCTCTTGTACAAGGAAGCCATTGGGCTTAAGCCCGACTTAGCTATGGAGGATACACATAGGGGGTTTTCCAACTTATCCATAAGCTCTAGCTTGGTTGATGATGTGATGGAAGCTCAAAAGAAGGATGAGGAAATGCAAGCCATGAAGGCTAGGTTGAGAGAGAAATTTTTTAGGGAACTTTGAGGAGAGGGTCAATGGGAGCTTGAATTATAGAGCACAATTGTGTGTGCAAGACATCATGGCACTTACGGAGAATATTTTATTGGAGGTACACCATTCTAGGTTTTCCATCCACCAACATAAAGAAGACCTTTTGATGGAGTGGTATCAAGAGATACTTCACTTCCTTTGTGTCAAAATGCCTTGTATGTCAGTAAGTTAAGGCAGAGCATCTTTATCTAGGCGATATGCTACAACCCCTTCTAATCCCGAGCTAGAAATGGGAGATCGTAGCGATGGATTTTGTTTTTGGACTCTTGAGATCACCGAGCAGTAACAAGGTGATGTGGGTCATTGTCTTTCAATCACAAAGTCTATGCATTTCATTGCAATAAGGATGACTATGCCCTTGGACATGTTGGCTGCTGTCATGGGCGCGGAGCTTTGCCTAGCGTCCACACCCGTGATGGCCTGACTACAGCGTGCAGCCAGCAGCCTTCTCTCGCGACCTTCCCTCTCGTATGCACAAGGGGAACAAACAATCAGCCAACACAGCCGTCTCTGGCGCAAAGGGGCTCCGCTCAATGCTTATATAACGCAGTCCGTTGGTTACAATGGCAGGGAAAGGGGTGGGGCTGACAAGCTAAGTCGCAGTGCAGAGTTATCACACTCTCTCTAGTTCATCCTCTACAATTTCTGTCTGCCATGGCAGGCCCCATCTTCTCCCTATATATAGACACAGCCCTGCTGGTTCGTATCGCACTAGGAGTACAATCCCAGCCCAAGTATAGAGAGTCCCTCCCTATCCCAACTCTTCCCAGCCCAATGGGGCATCCCAACACAATATAGGAAACCTGTGAAGAATCCGAGTTCGGCTAGGAGTCCAGCGCCCTAGTGCCTCTAGAGTTCTTCCATCCAGGGAAACCTGTGCATCGTCTCCTATCCATACTAGGAGTCGGGCTGTGCTGCCTCCCTGTGTCCTAGCGCCCCTAGGAGTCCATCCCTAAGGGGTTGTGGCACCCAGCACGCCACTTAGAGTCCTACCTGCGTAGGGACTCTACCTCAACCTGCTCCGCAAGGGGAGTGCGCATCTGGAACCGCTCCCACGCTGCTCCAAGCATCCATCCGTACCCAAGGGGCTGCTTAGGTTGTCTGTCAACCAAGCCAACTTGGCTGTCCACTGCCAAGTATAGGGGGTAGCCGCCCCCTTGTCTAAGCAAAAAGTGGAGGGGCTAACAGCTGCCCTAAATGTGAAGGAGGTTGTGTGGTTGCATGGTATTTCTATGTTTATTGTTTCGGACTGTGGTCCTTGCTTCACCTCCGGGTTTCAGTAGAGTTTCCAAAAGGCCTTGGGTGCATCATTGTATCTTATCTAAGCCTATCACACCCAAACCGATGGGCAATTGAAGAGGATCATCCAAATTCTTGACGATATGCATCGTGCAGCTATGAGCCACTGTCCGACTTGTTGCCATCTACTGTCTTCATCCGTCTGAATTCCACAAACCGTCCACCTCTCCATCCCCTCTGCCCCGCCGCCCTCCTCCTCCTTCTTGCTAGTGGCACCGAGACACAGCCGTGCAAGAAAACTTACCAGTCACATCACCTGCCCCTCTCTGTTTGACGCAAGCCCCCACCTCCTCCAATTTTCTGCCCCTCCTCTCAGTCCTTCGGTGGAGGGGGCTCTAGGGGTCGGAATCTGGCTCCCCGCTGGTTTCTGACTCCCCCTCCTACCCCGTCTCCCTGGTCATCCCCACCCCCCCTCTCTCCCCTCTCTCCCCAACCCCCCACTCTGTGTTTTTCGCCTGCCTCCACCCCTTCCTGTTCTCCACCCCTCCTCCCCTCTATCTGCCAGAGGAGGGGCTTCTAGGGGCAAGAATCCGGCTCCTTGCTGGATTGTGGCTCATTTTGCTCCCGCCATAACCTATTCACCCCTCCCCCTCACCTTAGACCACCCACCCTATCTCTATTTTTCGTACGACCGCTGCTCTCTATTTTTCGTACGACCGCTGCTCCCTAATTTTCGTCCCCTCCTCTAGTTGTCCAATAGGAGGAGGGGGCTCTGGGTCCGGAATCCGGCTCCCCGCCAGATTCTGGCTCCCTCCTCCTCCTCCCTCTCCCATGTCACCCCACCCACCACTCTGCGGTCACCCCCCTCTGTGTTTTGCCCCCTACCCGAGTCCATCCAGCCAGGGCCCTCTAGTCACCCTACCTCTTGCAGGATTGTTCTAAAATTTTTAATGTTTTTAATTTTTTTTATTTTTTGACATATTCTCAACACTTTATAAAGTGTCACTAATACACAATTATTTTTTCAATTCATTTTTTCATTAGTGCTGCATTTTATAAGCGTCGCTAAAAACTATTATTATTATTTTTAAAATTTTTTATTAGCAAGCATATGACAGCTTTGCTAATAAGATGTTTATTATTTTTTTAAACATTTTTTATATAAGCATCGCTAATAACTAATTATTAGCAATGCTCATAATTATGTGTCGCTAATAAAATATTTTTTAGTTTTTGTTAAAATGTTTTAAATATTCGTAATGCTTAAGAAAGTGTCACTAAAAACCAATTACTAGTGAACTTATTATTATGCGTTGCTAATAATTTACTATTAGCAACACTTTATTAAGCATAGAAAAAGTAAAATAATTAGTGAGGCACACATAAATGTTTCTAATGATAAACTATTAGCAACGCTTTGGATTAAGTGTCGCTAATGAGCAAAGAAAGCATTAGTCTACTCATACCTATGCACTCAAAAGCATAAATCTAAGACCCATGTGTCTAAGGTCTTTCTCACCAAGCAAGTTATCTGTCTTTTCAAGTTTGACACCCCACCTAAGTATAAGGACCCTAGAGTGCCTACTATTTCTAGTGTCATAGGCGATCACTCCATTCATAGAGCCCTCTTTGACCTTGGTGCGAGTGTCAATCCACTCTCTTACTCAGTGTATGAGAAGCTAGGGTTAGGTGAATTGCAGCCTACTTCAGTTACCTTGCAGCTAGCCGACTGTTCTGTGCATAAGCCTCGGGGAATAATTGAGGATGTCTTAGTTAAAGTTGACTAGTTATTTTTCCCCGTTGATTTTATTGTCTTAGATATGGAAACCGTTGCCAACTCAACACATCAGGTTCCTATCATTCTATATTGCCTTTTTCTTGCCACAGCTAATAAAAGCATAAGTTGTAGGATAGGGGTAATGGAGATGTCCTTTGGGAACATGAAAGTGCAACTAAATATTTTTGATGTGCCTAACAATTTACGAGCAACTTGTGATGGCGAATGTTTTATGGTAGACAATTTTAGATTCGATGCTTGATAGAGGTCCATCTTTTGTAACATGAGCCCATAATCAAGTCATGCCTTGTAATTTTTCTGAGTCATTTTTTTGGCAATTTAAGAGAAGAGTCGATGCCAATATCTACCACCCACCCTGACATATTTGAGAATGTTGGCATTGCCTGGCTGAAGGCAATAAACTCAGCCCTTATAGGGAGGCAACCCTTGGTTTATTCAGCTTGTTTTTATTTTTATTTTCAAATTTTAGGTAATTTTACTTTATTTGATCCATTTAGAGATTTATTTGATTATAGTTCTAGTTATTTTATTTTTATTTTTCATGTTAAAAAAGAAAAAAAATTGTTCCACCGTCTCTGGTACATTATGCTGCGAGCTTTTTGGTCCAAAAATTGTCCTTCCCCTCTGATTTTTCATATAGAATCCATTTTTAGTGTCAATTTGAACTGAATCGGCCTCTATTTCATGTTGTTCCTCTTTTTACCCAGTAAGCCCCAAATTTGTTTTTTTTCTAATTTCTCTTTCAAATTTTGGCCAAATCAGATGCAATTTTATGTGAAAATTTATTGAAATCGACTTGGATACTTTATATTGATGCTTTGGTGCAGTTTGATTGAATGAATGATGCATTGTGTATGGTGGATTTTTAATTTTTCATTGCGCACTATTTTTGTCAAAAATTCCAATTTTTGATGTTTTAATGAATCAATTTATATGTACTTGCTTTACTAAAGATGCTTGGTTTTTACTTGTCGATATTATATTCTGATTTAGAGCATTTCTGCTCATTTTTTAGAGGTACTTTCATAATTTGACATTATTGGGCAGGTACAGATTTTTTTTCTGCTTTTCAATTACTTCCCTATCACCTTTGGCACTTCTTTTTGAGCTTTTTTCAGATCTATGGTGCATGGTTCTCGTTCTAAATCCCTGAAGAAGACAAAGGGCGCCCCTTCTACTTCACGCGCTTCATCTTCTACTACTACTGTTGCTGATCTACCTCTTTGTGCTATTGTTTATGAGCGACAAGTGGAGTTTGTCCCCACCATTACTACTGCCCAGTCATTGCTTGTGGAGCGCGAGGATTGGTGCTCCTTCTCATAGATTAGAGCCCCTAACACTCTTGTAGTTCATGAGCAGGTCCAATCTTTTTATGCATCTACCATTCTTAATGAGAGGGGATATATTGTCAACACCATTGGATATGTTACAATCACTATCACCCCAAATCTCATAGCTATAGTGGTGGGTCTCATGCAATCCAACTTCACCTATCCCTCTTTTGTTGACTTTGCTTTTTCTGAAGAGTATTACGGGGACTCTTATGGGGCAGGAGCAAGGTCCATCCCTCACGTATGGATTGCCAGCTTCTCTCATGACATGGGATTATCGTTTTTCACTTCTAATATTGGAGTATGACATATGGTTCCACCGTCTTGAGAAGGTAGACTACACCTTAGCTTGCCTTCTCTATGTTCTGGGTCATGAGGAGCGGATTCACATTGATTTCCCCTCATTTGTCTTTGCACAAATGGCAAATATTGTATCTGGACTAGTGGACGCTCAATTAGCTTTTTCTTTCCTTTTGGAGCAGATTTTTTATCTCTTTCGGTTGGATTTTCCTTCATATGTACCCACGACATGAGGTTTAGGGGTCATTACCCAAGTAAACCTAAACTAGATGATCACACATTGTCTACCTCAACCAGCATTAGCTGAGGAGAATTAAGAGGTGCTAGCCACAGAGGGCGTACTAGAGGTTGCAGTTGAGCAGCACATTCCACCACATTCTTTTGCTCATGACTCTTTCCTTGAGATGGAGCAGCATCTTCAAGCACATATCAATTCTTCTCAGGCACAACTTCAGATGAGGCCTACTACACATATAGATGCTCAAATGGCTACTTAGATGACTGAGATGAGGGGACTTGGTTTGTTCTATAGCCTTTATAGTTTGAGTTATTAAGCGTGAGGGGTGTTTTAACACCTAGTGCCTTGATCCAACTCGATTAGCGCCACTGCCCTAACGCTTATTACATGGACTATTTAGAGTGCTTAATAGAACTAAGTATTGCATGAGTCATATTTTGATGTATATTATGTTCTTTTTTTGTGAATTTAATTAAAATTTGAAGGTTATTACAAGAGGTTTTATTATGAGATGTTAAGGATGAAAGATTGTCATTGTTATATTTTTGAGTTAGTGAACTTTAATGAGCTTGGTTAATGGGTCACATAAGATATGCTTGTTAATAAAGAATGAAATTGTATTACTGCAAGGTTTCCACACTTCATGTTTATCAAATATATATATGTAGTTGCATAATTATTTCTAAGATGAGGTTATACAATGGATGATTCCTTACTTGAAAGTGATCAGATCAAAATTATTTACTTGTTTCAAGTATTTGTGGTTGGTTCTTTTCAAAAATAGTCATGTGTTTTAAGAGAAGACTGTTTTTAGAATTTTTGTTTTCTTGTTTTGTTTTATTTCTTTTCTTAGGTTTAGATGTTTGTGGGTATCATTGCTACAAACCCTCACGGGACACAACTCGTCTAGCTAGGGACACCTAGGGGTTTAAAGGCTTGTTACATACACTAAATGCAATTGTCATTCCCTATGAAAGTGCTATTTATTTATTTTTCTAGATTAGTTGTCTCGTTTTATTTTTGTTTTGCTTGAGGACTAGCAAAATATAGGGTTGGGGGTATTTAATAAGTATAATTTCTACGTTATTTTACCCTTTGTTATTCTATTGTCTAGTCTCATTTAAGAGTTAATATATTTTAAATAAATAGAAATTAAATTTAATTTGGTTAGAAAAAGCTTGTATGATGTTTTGAAGTAAATTGGCTTACTTATATTAATTTTGTGTAGATTCTTCATTGGCGTTCGATTGGCTAAATGTGATTTTGATGAAATAGATAGTACAGCCAATCGAACAGGCATGCAAGGCAATCAAACGGGATAACGTGCAGTTTCCTAGTTTTAAGCCAATTTTGAATCCTTTTCATATAAGATTTTTTCCTACGGTTCTTCTACCTTTACAAAGACATATTTTGCTCGAAATTCAAGGTTTTTCAATATATTTTCTTAAGAGAAGAAGGGAGAAGATGATGGAAAATTATTCAATACTTTAAATAGAGATTTAAGAGCTTTATTCTACAATGCAAGGCTTGATTTTTCTTTTACTTAGGAGTTGATGAAGCTATAGATAAGTTGTAGTTTATTTCATTTTAAATTTCGATCTCAGTTGTAAATAATGACAATTGTATGATAAGGATTTATTTTTTATTGAAAAAGTGTTTCATGTTTATGCCATTCTATGTTGATTTATTGTATTGATGTGGTTTTGATATTTACATCAATAGTTTTAATGTTCATATGATTAATGAATTCGATGAGTTATACCAAGTTGAGACGAGTCATGCCTATAATTTAGTTTAGTGTAGATGATTTGTTCTATTGTCGAAGATAGTTCATGTTATGGATTTAATTAATCATTCTTTCAGAAGTAGTTCTAGCTTGTAGCTGAGAATACTTGTTCATATTCACACTAGATTTAGATTAATGACTAAGAAATTATTATGGTTCAATAGTGGATTTGATTTCTTAAGTAATGTTCATCAGCATTAACATGGTAGGCTGGTGCACATAGACATACTATCCAGGATTCTCAAAGTGTAACATCCGGGAGTTTTTTTAAATTCTTGAAGTCGACCACATAAAATTTAGGGTGTTAGACACCTTGATATTATCATGAAAATAATTTGATCATCAGTTGGGATTAGTGGCTGGAACTTATATGGATGGAAAGTAGATATAAAGAGCTTCAAAATGCCACTAAGAACGCGGGAATTAGAGTTTTGATGAGGGAGATACGGCCATTCGAAGTTGAGCATATCACATAGTGCCTATTTACTTGAATTAGATGTCCTAAAAGAACTAGGAATTGGATAGAAGTCTTAAACATACTAGGAGTTGGGAGTCCTAAATAAACTAAGAATTTGAAGTTCTAAAAAACCTTGGAATGGATAGAGCGAGAGAGTCCTAGTGGGACAAGGACTCCAAGCAAGAAGAGGATGTGGCCAGAACTTTGCTGAGATGAGATGGCATATGAGCAGAAGACTTCTAGCCAGAGTAGGAGTCTGAGAAGTGCTAGGAGAGGTGGGAAACTTGGATGAGGGATCTACTATACTTCTAGTTAGGTTAGGGCTCTTTTGGGCCTATTTTGAGCATTCATGTGGGCTAGTTTCCTATTTGTAATGGGGTGAGGATTGGGATTCCGAAATTCTAACTAAGGTTGGGCGAGTCCTACTAGAACTAGGCTTCCCAACCAATCCTCTATATGCAGGGGGTGTCATGGCTGGTTGAGAGGAGGTGATTTAAGCATTCAAAACTCATAAATTTGCAAGAGTACTGGGAGTGCACTCAACCAAGGGGCGAACCATCCTTAGCAATCAGCTAGGCTTGATGAAGTTTTCTGCCAGGGGTGGACTAGTTTGCAAGATAGTTGAGACGGTCTTGAGTTTTTGCATCGTTCAGCCTCCCTCTTCTCCCATCACTTCCCTCATCTTCCTTCTCTCTGCAAGGACCTCCATAATCAGCAGCTTTAGAGGGCACAAAGCAGCCATCTTTGGATTTAATTGTAGGCCTACAAGCATAGGAGCAAAGTTTAGGAGCTTTGGGGACAAAATTGTACAGGCAGGGGCATCTTGTTTTCACTCCTAGCCATTAGCTTTGATGATTGTTCCCTGCCTAGGTCAACCCCTCATAGGTTGAGTCTGATCTCTATCTTTTGCCCTATCCTATGCCTAATCTATGCTGAGTATTTTCAATGATATATACTCTGATTTGTGCCTAGGTTATATTAAGTTTTATGCCGTTTATATCCCTGATTTACTCATGCTCTATGATGAGTTTTATGCCACTTATATACCCTGATTTACTCAAGCTCTATGCTAAGTGTATGCCACTTATGTACCATGATTTGCACATGAACTATGCTTAGTTTACTAAAAATTATGTACCCTAATTTTCACATAATCTATGTTGAAGTTGCACATAATCTATGTTGACTTTACTCACACACATGTACCTTGATTTGCACTTAATTCTTGGTTGTTCCATGCTAAAATTAGTATGGTTATCTCAGCCTAGTTTAGGTCATACTTTTGCCTATTTAATCCTTGGTTTATGGCCTTAGTTTAGGCCATACTTTTGCCTATTTAATCCCTGATTAGTGGGCCTAGGTTGGGCTATACTTTGTTAATTTAAGCTCTGATTTGAAGCCTTAGTTTAGGCTCTACTTTTGCTTATTTAGATCACTGAATTGCAGCCTAGATTAAGGCTATACTTTTACTATTTAAATCCCTGAATTGTAGCCTTGTTTTAGGCTCTACTTTGGCCAAATTAATACCAAATTCTCAGCTGTGGTTTAAGTTATAATCATGCTGAGAGAATACCTAAATTTCAGCCCTAGTTTAGGTTGTATTAGTGCATATCTAATACTTGATTCTTAACTTGATTTAGGTTGTAATATTGCTGATTGAATCCCTGATCATTGAGCCTTAGTTCATGATGTATTGATACTCATTGAGCCTCTAAATTTTAGCATATGTTGTCTTTGAATGTGAGCTTAAGATACCTCTAAAATTTAGCTGATGTTGTCCTGAATTTCAGCCTTGATTATGATATACCTTAAGTTGAATCTTGGTAGTTGTACCAGCTTGAATTTATCATGTTAGGTGGCTGACTTGAGTTGTTCATCTCAGCCCTAATCCATTTCATTATAAGGTTGAATTAGTCAGTTCATCTCAACAGAAGTCTGAGTCCTTGTCATGTTGATTAGTTCACATGCTTAAGCCGTAAATCTGCCTATTATCTTGCCAATCATGAGAGTCGGTTGCATGCATGATAGGTTGTGTTTAGTATTAAATCTTTGGATGCATTAAGTCATATGTTCATTCAGCATTGTGTTGGTTCACAACAATAGCCATGGCGGTAATCTTTCAAACCTTTGTGGTCTCTGCTCCTTTGGGACGATGCATCCCTGCAAATGCGCAAACTAGGTTTTTGAGCATCATGGAAGGCTCATCTACCTCTAGCTAGTATGTCCATAAACACAGTTGGTACCTACATCTCTACACCCTGGCTGATCCAAGTGGATCCCTGGGGATGCTAGGATTTCCCTGCTAATGTGCAATACTCCTTGTGAACGGGAGTCGGTTTTTCAGATAACAATAATGAGTTGTTTTCCGAACAGTGTAGATATCAGTTGAGTTGTTCAAGTTTGCATTAATTAAAGGCCAGTTTGGGAGTGTTGGTTATTTGATAACCAGTACTATGTATATTACCATCATGTCGTACTATTTGCAGGATGTTTTGCATTTTATTAAACAAGGGTTGTGAGATAATTAATAGCATTATTTGATATTACTTGTTAATTAGACAAGTATAATGATTAAAGGACTTGCATAAAATGTAGGTTGATTGAAAATACTTAAGCATTGCATATGTGATGCTATTCTTCTTAGGATAGGGTAGTTTTTAGGCAGAACCACGTCTGGATCCAATCTTGTTGTAAACATTGGAGATGGTGTCTGATGAGTACGTAGGCAACTAACATCACGTGATGTTGGTCCAATCCGAAAAACATAAATAAATTCTTTTGCCCCTTTGGAAGCTCTTCTCCTGAAGGCGGAGAGGTTCCAGTGTTGTTGTTTGGTTTGGTTGGTTGCAGATTCTCCGCACGACGACAAGTGAGACCAGGAGGCGAGCACAAGATGAAGATTTTTGTGTCTTTAGCGTGAGAGTCAACTTGTTATTTAGGTTCAGATGGATGACAGACTTGTACATAGATGGATGAGTTGTTCATATTGAATTTCGAGACGTGTACTAATATCATATGATTTGATATCCGTATTTGTGAACCCTAGTTAGTATGACCTGGATATTTAATCAAATGGTTTGTTTTGTATTTAAGAAGAAAAAATTTTCTGGTGACTACCATTCATGCTATTTTGAAAATGCTTTTAAAAATTCGGGTTGTGACACAGGGTCCAAATAAGTGATCTCAACCTGGGCAATCACCACATTTTCGAAGGAATGCAAAACGAAAACATATTCTTTTGGACCCAAAACTGATTTTGTAAGCCTCCTAACAATTAATCCAACATCCAATGGCATCCATTTACATTCGACTGATCATCATGACTAATCAGGGTTAATCTTGTTTGTAAATCATTTTCATGATGTTGCAATATGGTACATACGTTAGCAAAGAATAAATGAGTCCAAGTATAAGCAAACATGCTCAAATCAATCCATATGTGCATAGAACGTAATCTATTTGTGTCAAATAAAATCATATAAGTCTATGTAAGAGTATACATAAGTGATGATATCCAAAAACTAAGCTAAAACATGTGAAACATGAACAAAGTATAATCAATGGTATATATGCAAGCATCTATAATTTATTATTGTCTTATCTAACCGAAATCATGGAGTGAATGTTAGTAAACATTAAAATACGAGTTCAAGATAAATATAATATCATATTAGTCCTAGACGAGTACAACATATCCATACTTATACTAAAACATGTGAAACATAATTCACCCTAAATCAATAAAACTCGTGCATGTATATATACATAATCATGGTAAAGAAATACTAGAATCATCAAGTAAATTATGAAGAAGTTATCAAACATGGATTTGAAATAAGTAGAATATCATACTAAACTTCACAAAGATAGTCCTAACCATGTTTTACCTAAATGATAATCTAAAGATGGTTCTCATGCAATCAAAATAGCAATCTAGGTAATACTAACTCGTTGTCATTATAAACAATTAGATTTATGAGAAGAGAACATGAAAAGACAAAAATGAACAAAAATTTGCCAAAATAGCAAAACTGTTGTTTGGGCGTTCGAATGCCCTGTGGGCCGTTCGAATACCAAGACATTTGATAGATTGGCCGTTTGAACGCCCTTCACTTCTGAAACTCAAAGCAAGAACAATAAAAAGTTCAAGATAAATTCCAAAATCACTATAAAACATCATAATATAAAAATACAACCCTAGAACATGATAGATCTAATCATTCTCATGCTAAACCATAAGAAAATAGCCATGAATAAGATTTTTTAATAAATCACTATTAAAGCTCAAAATGATGCAAGAACCCAAACGAGATAAAATTCCTATATCTCTATAAAGCCTTTGGATCTACAAAGAAGCTTCGATCTTTAAGAAATCTTACCCAAAAATTAGGGTTTTGTTAAAACTTAATTAAAATCAACTAATAAACTCAAATCAACTTGAACATAGGTAGATCTATGATTTCCTTTGGTTGAAAATGAAAATCATCCATTCAGGGTTTTAAATCAAAAGTAAAAATAAGATTTTTATTGGAAGAAATGAAGAAACAAATTTGGCAAAATAAAGATATGAATGATTAAGATCAAAATCGAAAGATTATGGGTGATTAGGGCAAGAAAACATACCTTAATCCATGTTTCCTCTTTTGGAAATGAGGGTAGAGCACCTCCTTTTCCCTTGCACAGCCCTTCCCACAATGGGCAAGTTGCTAGATTTTTTCTTTAAATAGTAAGGTGTTGGGCAATGTTTACAAACTATTGGGCTGTAAAATAGGATAAAAATGCCCTAAGAGGACCGTTAGAGTTATTTTTTGGCTAAAAATGAGTTTAATAGTTCCAAACTCACTGATATAAAATAATTGATGTTTAGGGGTCAAGTGGGTCACATGCTGTCCAATGTGGATGCGACCCATGGCGGGGTTGACACCCTTAATTTTGGAAAATTTACAAAAAAATCCCATCAAATTCATAAAATTTAGATAACTCAAGATTGATATGAAAACTGAAAAAAATAAATTAAACATTGCTAAAACCATAATTACTAACGTATAATCCTAAAAGAAAATCAAATCAACAATTTAAACAAAACCACACAATATCACGTAATAAAAAAGAAATTAAACCGGGTTAAAGTTGGAGATCTTACACTTACAATCTTTAGATGTAGTTCAAATTTATTAAAATGTGCTCTGTTCTTAAACTTGTTAAACGAGTAAAACAACTTCAGCAAAGGAGATCTAATTTCGTGAACACTTTATTTATTTAATTCATTATTACAAATGTAATAAAAGAATGGGAGAAGTTTTCAAACTTTAAATGATATAATGATTTGTGCGCATTGATAATGAGCTCCAGATTTAATCGATATAACTTGACCAAAAGTGGTCCAATGGTTTGTTGTCTAGTGCATTTGATTAATTGTTACAAACTTTACAAAGTAGTATGAATTGATTCAAAAGTTGAAATATACATTGGTGCGTGCTTACGTGCTTTGTTCTAGATCTAGAGAACGAAGTAAACTAACTTATGTTAAGCAAATTAGGTCAAATTGTGCTAACACTTTTTATATTTAATTCATTATATCAAATGTAACAAATGAATGGGAAGAGGGTTTAAGCTTTAAACAATATAATAATTTTTGGTCATTCAAAATAATCTCCGGTTTTAATCAAATGAAAGAACATAACTAAACAAAAATTAGTCCAATTGGTTTGTCATTTAGTGCATTTGATTCATGCTTATAAAATTTAAAAAGTAGTACAAATTTATTAAAAATTTAAAGTATACGTTCATGGTGAGTTTGCATACTTTGTTCTAAAACATCTTAAATGAACTAAATGACTTAAGTTAAGCGAATGAGGTCCAATTGTGGTAACACTTTTTGCATTTAAATCAATATTATGAACATAACAAATGAATAAAATAAGTCTTCAAACTTTAAAGGACATAAATTATTTGTGTGCATACATAAGGAGCTACGCTTTTAATCGAATAAAGGGATACAACTTGACCTAATGTGGTCCAATTGGTTCATCGTTTAGTATGTTTGATTCATACATATGGTTTTTATGAAGTAGATTGAATTTATTAATTATTTAAAATATACATTCGTGATGAGTTTGCATGCTTTGTTCTAAAACTTATTAAATGAGTGAAATGACTTAAGTTAAGCAATTGAGGTTCAATTGTAGTAACAATTTATGCATTATTCATTATTACGAACATAACAAATGAATGAGAGGAGATTTCAAACTTTAAACAATACAATGATTTGTACACATTCTTAACGAGCTTGGCTTTAATTGAATAAAAGGATAAAACATGAAAAAAAGTGGTCCGATTGGTTCATCATTTAGTGCAATGATTCATTCTTATGATCTTTAGGAAATAGTTCAAATTTATTAAAATATTAAAAATATACATTCGTGGCAAGTTTGTGTGCTTTGTTCTAATACTTTTTAAAAGAGTAAAATTAAGTTAAGCAAATGAGATCTAATTGTGGTAACACTTTATGCATTTGATTCATTATTAAAAATCTAACAAATGAATGAGAGGAGTCTTCAAACTTTAAACAATATACTACTTGACCAATACCTGTCTGATTTGTTTGTCGTTTAGTCTTTTTGACTCATGCTTATGAACTTTATAAAATCATACGAATTTATTAATGATTTAAAATATATATTCATGACGAGTTTGTTCGCTTTGTTGAAAAACTTGTTAAATGAGTAAAATGACTTAAGTTAAGCAAATAAGGTCCAATTGTTGTAACACTTTGTGCATTCAATTCATTATTTTGAATGTAAAAAATGAATGAGGTCCAATTATTGTAACACTTTGTGCATTTAATTCATTATTTAAGTCATTAAAGTTTAAATAATATAATGATTTATGCATATTCTTAACAAGCATTTATTTAAATTGAATAAAAGGATATAACTTGACCTAATGTGGTCAAATAGGTTCGTCGTTTACTGCATTTGATCCATGATTACATTCTTTGAGAAGTATTACTAATTAATTAAAGATTTAAAACATACACTCATGAAGTGTTTACATGCTTTGTTCTAAAACTTGTTATACAAGTGAAATGACTTAATTCAAGCAAAGAAGGTCCAATTGCGGTAACAATTTGTACATTTAATTCATTACTACATATGTTAACAAATGAATGGGAGGAGTTTACAATTTTAAATGATATAATAATTTGTGTAAATTCATAATGAGCTCTAGTTTTAATCGCATAAAAGGATATAACTTGACCAAAAGTGGTCTGTTTAGTTCTTCGTTTAGTGCATTTGATAAATTGTTACAAACTTTTCAAATTAGTACAAATTTGTAATATACATTTATGATGAGTTTGCATGTTTTTTTTTCTAAAACTAGTTAAACGAGTGAAATGACTTAATTTAAGCAAATTAACGAGTTCCAATTTTAATGGAATAAAATGGTATAACTTGACCAAAATTAGTTCAATTTTTCAAAGTTCTACAAATTTATTTAAAATTTGAGGCATGCATTCCAGACGAGTTTGCATGCTTTGTTTTAAAACTTGTTAATCGAGTGAAACAACTTAAGTTAAGCAAATGAATGAGGGGAGTCTTCATTTAAACAATAAAATAAATTGTAGACGTTTTTAATGAGGTTAGGCTTTAATCAAATAAAAGGAGATAACTTGACCAAAAGTAGTCCAATTGGTTCGTCATTTAGTGCAATTGATTCTTATGATCTTTAAGAACTAGTACCAATTTATTAAAATTTTGAAATATACATATGTGGCGGGTTTGTGTGGTTTGTTCTAATACTTGTTAAATGAGTAAAACAACTTAACCAAATGAGGTCCAATTGCGGTAATGCTTTGTGTTTTTGCTTCACCAATATAAATATATCAAATGAATGAGCTGAGTCTTCAAACTTTAAACGATACAATGATTTGTGCGCTTTCTTAACGAACTCCAATTTTCATCGAATAAAAGGATATAACTATTGTGAACGTCCTAGGGGCTGCCAGGGGGTGCCACTGAGGCCACATATTAGGATATTTAGGGTCTTTTATATAATAAGGGTAATTAGGTAATTAGGTTAATAAGGGTTTTCTTTAATTATGTTAACGGGCCTTAGGCATCTTTTAGTGAGCCCATTAGTTTGCTTATTTAAGTGTAAGGGCTAGGCCTTCATTGGATTATGAAATGAATTATTGAATTATTGAGTTCTGTCTTCTCCCATTTCTTCTGTGCCTCTCCCCTTTCTGTCTGATGGCCACGCCATCCTCCCTCCCCTTTCCTGGCCTCCCTGCGCCGCTCCCATCACCCATGCCAGCCACCACGCTGTTGTGGACAAACGTCCACAACATTGGTATCGGAGCCATCAATCCTTGGCCACCATATATACCCGAGCCGCCAGATCTACAGGCAGAGATGGCAGAGATGACCGCTTTGCTCACAAAGGCTAAAGAGAGGCTCGAGCATTTATAGGGGCTGGTAAGGTCCCTGGTGGCATCCCAAGCAGCCAAGGTGCCGCCCCAGGCCGCCCCGCCTCCTCCACCATTAGTGGATCCTCCACCACTCTTGCCCGTTCTACCCGGCCCAACTGCCCACTCATTGGACGGGAGGAGTGCTGGAGCAAGCGGCAGAAAGGAGCTGCAGGCTGCTGCGTTCGCATGGGCAAACATCGCAGTTGGCCATGAGGAACAGGACAAGGTGGATACGACCTTCGTGGATAACCAAACTGTCGCCGACTCCATCATCGTTGCCACCGGCGCCGGTACCCACCACCTCGACCTTCCTGGATCCAACGACGGCGAGGTGGGGTTCTGGACCTGCAAGCATTCAGTCTGTGCGGTTTGCAACGGCCCGGCCTTGCTCTTACGGAACGAGCCACTGGTCGTCATTGGGGGTGAGTGTTCTCTGGACCTTCTCACGGGCGGGCTGCACCGGACGATTACTAAATTGGAAGCCGTCGACAACCTTCGAATCAGAAAAGTGGTGGCGTTGCTGAGAGACGGCCAGCGTCCCTTCGTTGCGTTTGGCAGAGGCGCGGCCTATGCGATGTTCACAGATGAACTGATCCCCGATGCCGTGCTGTGCAACGTCACAAACGCGCCCAGAGTCCTCTCGTCCAGCCCGATGACCACCCCCCAACACCGCCGGTCGCCACTGGCCTGCGAGAAATCCGCGCCAGCGCCAGAGTCTGTCGGCCGCCACTTCCTCGAGTTCGACTCCAAGCGCATGAGCCGCCTTGCAGGTGACAAGCTCGTCGATAGTGAGAGCTCCCTCGCGAATTCTCTGCTCCGTCTGAAGCTGGAGGCACAGAAAACGACCGCCTCCCTCTGTGCTCCGCCTTCCGCCAGAGTTCTGGGCGCCAGCAACCCGGTCGATTTCTTCTCCTCCGTCAGATCAACTCCCTGTTTCACAGTCGAAAACAGGGGAGGTGATCTTGCAGCCATTGGGAACTCAGAAACTCCTCGCCTGACCACCGGCCTCCTCCTCCGCCCGCCACCGTCCCGTTCCACCCTCTCGTCCGTCTTCCACTATGCTCTGCCTCCAGCTGCTCGGTCGGCATCTCCTCCTACAGAACCGCCGCGATCTTCGGCTCGGGGGAATCTGTTCCTTCACCAGCCGGCGGGAAAGATCTTCCGGAGATTTTCGGCCAATCTTCTGGAGGATTCTTTACAAGCTGGAGATGGTGCGTCCCTGCTCAGACGGGATTTTATGATTCTGTTTTACCGGTTTGGAGCAAGTCTTGTGAAGCAAGTTGCTAATGCTACAAATGATGTGGCTGGAGATGGTACTACTTGCGCCACAATCCTCAACCGCGCCATATTTGCTGAAGGGTGCAAGTCAGTTGCAGCTGGAATGAATGCAATGGATCTGAGGCGTGGCATTACAATGGCTGTTGATTCTGTGGTGACCAATCTGACAAGTCGTACTCGTATGATTAGCACGTTAGAAGAGATAACTCAGGTTGGTACAATCTCAGCAAATGGTGAGAGAGAGATTGGTGAGCTGATAGCAAAAGCCATGGAAAAAGTTGGCAATGAAGGAGTTATAACCATTGCTGATGGAAAGACTCTGTACAATGAATTGGAAGTC
This sequence comes from Saururus chinensis, assembly GCA_035235625.1. Taxonomy (NCBI): domain Eukaryota; kingdom Viridiplantae; phylum Streptophyta; class Magnoliopsida; order Piperales; family Saururaceae; genus Saururus; species Saururus chinensis. The sequence goes on along the minus strand of CP141144.1, from coordinate 36,136,205 downwards.
GTGGACGGGATGAAGCTTGATCGTGGTTATATTTCTCCCTATTTCATCACTAACCAGAAGACCCAGAAATGTGAACTTGATGATCCTTTAATTCTAATACTTGAGAAGAAAATTTCCAGTATTAATGCTGTGGTAAAAGTGCTGGAACTGGCTCTGAAGAGGCAAAGGCCTTTGTTGATTGTTGCTGACGATGTTGAAAGTGATGCATTGGCTACGCTGATTTTAAATAAACTTCGTGCAGTGATTAAGGTCTGTTGCATCAAAGCACCAGGCTTTGGAGAAAATAGGAAAGCTGGCCGGCAGGACCTTGCTACTCTAACAGGGGGTCACTTAGTAACCGAAGAACTTGGTATGAACCTGGCGAAGGTTGATCTGGATATGCTAGGCTCCTGCAAGAAGGTGACAGTATCTCAGGATGCTCCCGTTGTTCTTGATGGAGCTGGTGATATGAAATCAGAGGAGCTCCGGGAGAGAGCCCTGCTCATGCAGGATCTTCTTTTCCATGTGGGTCCAAGTTCCATGGGCCGCAGTTGGCGAATCTCCTTCCATTTCCAACCGTTTCGAAGGACAGGGGAACACATTGCTGCCGTGGGAGATCTTCTTCGTGCTCAAGTGGGCGTCCTTTATGATTGAGCTATGCCCCACCGTAAGCCATCTTGCCACACTCTTGATGGCCGATGTTCACTGCCACACGTTCCGAACTCATGTAGGGGGGCTGGCCGAGGTGCTTGGTCTCTTTTTGTAGTGGTCGCTCGGTTTCGTCCAGTATGTGATGTCGAGCAGGGCGGAGATGAGATTGCTACCAGCTGTTCGTGAGCTGGTCGATGAGTGGTGCACGCTATATATTTGGTGGGCCCGATACCTGGAGTTTTAGGTCACCTCGAGGACGAGGTCATGCGCAAGCGAAACATGGTAGAATGTTGTGAACGTCCTAGGGGGTGCCACTGAGGCCACGTATTAGGATATTCAGGGTCTTTTATATAATAAGGGTAATTAGGTTAATAAGGGTTTTCTTTAATTATGTTAACGGGCCTTAGGCATCTTTTAGTGAGCCCATTAGTTTGCTTATTTAAGTGTAAGGGCTAGGCCTTCATTGGATTATGAAATGAATTATTGAGTTATGTCTTCTCCCATTTCTTCTGTGCCTCTCCCCTTTCTGTCTGATGGCCACGCCATCCTCCCTCCCCTTTTCTGGCCTCCCTGCGCTGCTCCCATCACCCATGTCGGCCACCACGTTGTTGTGGACAAACGTCCACAACAATAACATGACCAAAAATGGTTTGATTTGTTTTTCATCTTTGTTTTAAAACTTGTAAATGAGTGAAAGGACTTAAGTTAAGTAAATGAGGTCTAATTGTGGTAACACTTTGTACATTTAATTAATTATTTTGAACATAGCAAACTAATGAGGAGTCTTAAAAGTTTAAAAGAATATAACGATTTGTGTGTATTCTTAACAAGCACCGATTTCAATCAAAGAAAAATATATAGTTTAACCAAAAGTGGTCCGTTTCATTCGTGGTTTACTATATTCGATTCGATTTTATGATTTTTAAGAATTAGTACAAATTTATTAAAAATTTGAAACTTACATTCATGAAGAGTTAGCGTGCTTTGTTCTAAAACTTGTTAAACAAGTGAAATGACTTAAGTTAAGTTAAGAAAGTCCAATTGCTGTAACACTTTGTGCATTTATTTCATTATTACAAACATGACAAATGAATAATAGGAGTTTTAAAATGTTAAATGATATAATGATGTGTACGCATTCATAACGAACTCCGATTTTAATCGAATAAAAGGAAATAACTTGATTACAAGTGGTCCGATTAGTTCTTTATTTAGTACGTTTGATTAATTCTTCCAAACTTTACAAAATAGAAAAAATTTATTAAAACATTTAAACTTACATTCGTGACGGGTTTTCATGTTTTTTTTCTTCTAAAACAAGTTAAGGAGAAAAATGACTTAAGTTAAGGGATAGAAGTCCAATTATGGAATACTTTATGCAATTAATTCAATATTTTGAACTTAACAAAAGAATGAAGGGTGTGTTTAAACATTGAATGTATAATGATTTCTGGTAATTAGTTACGAGCTCCCAATTGGTTTGATGTTTAGTGCAATTGATTGATGCTTACCAACTTTACAAAGTTGTAACGACCCGTCTTCCAATTATGCTTAACTTGGGGGGGGTTAAGGGTAATTTGGTAATTTAATATCAGGGTTACGGGGTTTCATTAGGTGAAATCCCCGTATCCAGGTAGAGCTCGGGACCCACTTTAAAAGTATGAGATAACCTACCCATGTGGGGTCTAGTTTTGAAGAGCTCATCGATACGAGTCCATCGGTACCAAGATCGTGCAATTCCGACTTCGGGATAAAAAGTTATCGCATTTTGAAGTTGGAATTGTATTTGAATGAAATGATAATAAAAGATTCAAGAAAGGACGAAATAGCTGACGTCATCAGCCAAGTCGAGCCGAGCCGCGCCGGGGAGCCGCGCACCGTGCGGCGGCGCACAATCGCGGCCGTCCGCGCGACGCGGGTCCCGCGCGATCGCGCGGGACGCGCGCATCGTGCGTCAGATGCGCGGCGCAATCGCGCGCACCGACATCATTTCTGGGCCATTTATGTCGCGCCACATGGCGCGCATCTGTGCGCACGCATTCCCTTTCTTCCGTACGCTCGCACGCCAGTTTCATATAAATATCTCATTTCGTTCATTTTTCTGGAGAAGTTTCTGGAGTTATTCTGTATCCGTTTTCTTCCGTTCAAAATGCGTTCCTAGCTAAATCGAGGGTGCTCTACGCAATGGAAGCGTCAATTCTTCGAGTTGGCAACTCTATATAGGAGAAATGTCCAGGGCTAAGGGGAGGTTATGTCCGCCGCCTACGGGCGCGACAAGGGTAAAATATCTCCGGGTAAGGGGAAATTCTCCCACGTTTTCTTATTTTCCGTTCTTCGTTTCTTACTCATTTTAAGTCCGATTAGAGGCATTTAAGAGGCCTTCTTAGCTAATTTGAGGGTGAGCAACGCAATGAAAGCATCCACTCCTCGAATTATCAATGTTAGGTGAGAGAAACATCCCAAGGGTAAGGGGAGGTTTTGCCCGTTGCCTACAGGCACGGGAAGGGCAAAGTGTCTTTGGACAAGGAGAGATTCTGTCCGCTGCCTATGGGCGCTGTGAGGGTAAAGTGTCTCCGGGTAAGGGGAGGTTCTGTTTTTCTTCTACGGACGCAAGAAGGGTAAAGTATTCCAAAGTTACAGAAGGTTCTGGCCACAGTCTCCGGATCAGAAAGAGCAGACGCTCTAAGGAAATGAGTAACTCCGAACATCGCCACTTCCGGAATTGGAGGGGAGTATGCTTCTTGACCTTCTAGTTTAATATGCTTTATATGACTGCACATCTTGATTTATTCTGTTGTGATCTAAAATGCTTTCTGCTATGACGGGACATACTCTGATCTGATATGACCGGTATGGTCGGATAAAATATGATATGATCTGATATGATACAACAGGTTCTGTAGTGTGTTCTACTCCGCTCTATGATAGAGTGGGATGTGTGTTTTGTTAGTATTCTTCTCACCTACGTGAGATGTGTGTTTTCTGATTTATTGGCTTTCATTCAACTCCGATGACTAATAAGATTTCCGTTAGATTCTGAATGAATTATTTAGATATAATGTATACGTATTTTATCGTATATGATTTTCTGATGTTTGGTAAATGTATTAGCCATTAGGCAGAACTACGTTCGGATCCGATCGTATTGAAATAACGTCAGAGATGGTATCCAATATGTACGTAGGCAACCAACGATAAAATAACGTTGGCCCAATCCAAATTAGTTATAAAATTAGGTTTATTTTGATCTACGCACAATGGAACGTTAAAGCTCTATTGTGCGCAGATGAACGTTACGACTCTCGCACTCAGAGTCTGTAGCTCTTGGTAAGTCGGTTTTAATTTTTCCGCTAACTTTTGACACTCCGATTGTGTTTTCCGAACTAAACCCCGGTCCGGTTCAAGTGGTGCGGGTCGGGGTGTTACAGCGGTAACACTTTGTGCATTGTATTTATTATTACAAATACAAAATATGAATGAAAGGAGTCCAAACATTAAATAATACAATGATTTGTTTGCATTCTTATTGAGCTCCAGTTTTAATTGAATAAAAGAATATAACTTGACAAAAAGTGGTCCGATTAGTTCGTCATTTAATGCATTTGATTAAATCTTATGAACTTTACAAAATATGATAAATTTATTAAAATTTTGAAACAAACAGTCAAACCAAGTTTGCGTGATTTGTTCTAAAACTATTGAAATGACTTAAACAACTTAAGTTAAGCAAACGAGGTCCAATTGCAGTAACCTTTTGTGCATTTGATCCATTATTATGAATAGAACAAATAAATGGGAGGAATATTCAAACTTTAAATGATATAATTATTTGTACACATTATTAATGGGATTCAGTTTTAATTCAATAAAAGGATATCACTTGACCAAACGTGGTCTGATTGGTTTTTCCTTTAGTGTGTTCGATTAATGCTGACAAACTTTACAAAGTAGTACGAATTTATTCAAGATTTGATATATACATTTGTGACAAGTCTACATGCTTTGTTCTAAAATATGTTAAATGAGTGAAATGACTTAAGTTAACTAAATGAGGTCCAACTGCGGTGACACTATGTACATTTGATTTATTATTACAAGCGCAACAAGTAAATGAGAGGAATTTTAAAACTTTAAAATGATATAATAATTTGTGTGCATTCTTATTGAGCTCCAATTTTAATCAACTAAAAGGTTATAACTTGACCAAAAGTGATCCCTTAGATTTGTGATTTAGTATGTTTGACTCATGATTACAAACATAATTATGTAGTATTAATTTATTACAAATTTAAAATATACATTCATAATGGGTTTGTGTGCTTTGTACTAAAACATTTTAAATGAATGAAATGACTTAAGCAAATGATGTTTAATTTCAGTAACACTTTGTGTATCTAATTCATTGTTACAATCGCATCAAATGAATGAGAGGAGTCTTCAATCTTTAAATTATATAATTATTTGTGCTTTTTCTTCACGAGCTCCGGTTTTAATCGAATAAAAGGATATAACTTGACAAAAAGTTGTCTGATTGGTTCATTGTTTAGTGTGTTTGATTAATATTGATGAACTTTACAGAGTAGTATGAATTTATTAAAAATTAAAAATATTATTTGTGATGAGTTTGTGTGCTTTTTAAACTTGTTAAACGAGTGAAATGACTTAATTTAAGCAAATGGGGTCCAATTATGGTAACACTTTGTGCATTTAATTCATCATTGTGAACGTAACAAATAAATGAGAGGACTCTTCAAACTTTTAATGAAATACTGATTTGTGCGCCTTCTTAATGAGCTCAAGTTTTAATCGAATAAAATGATATAACTTGACTAGAAGTGGTCCAATTTGTTTGTCGTTTGGTACATTTAATGAATTCTTATAAACTTTACAAAGTAGTACTAATTTATTATAATTTAAAATATACATTTGTGACGAGTATGCGTGTTTTGCTCCAAAACTTCTTACACAAATGAAATCACTTAAGTTAAACAGATGAGGTCCAATTGCGGAAATACTTTATGCATTTGATTCATTATTACAAACGTAAAAAATGAATAGGTTGAGTCTTTAATCTTCTAATGATACAATGATTTCTCAAAATTCTTAAAAATCAACTGTTTTAATCGAATAAAAGGATATAACTTGACCAAAAGTAGTCCAATTGGTTCATGGTCTAGTGAATTTGATACATGTTTACAATCTTTACGAAGTAGTATTAATTTATTGAAAATTTGAAACATACATCCATGATGAGGTTGCATGTTTTGTTCTAAAACTTGTTAAATGAGTGAAACAACTTTAAGTTAAGCAAAGGAGGTCCAATTGCGGCAACACTTTGTGCGTTAAATTCATTATTAAGAACGTAACAAATGATTTGGAGGAGTTTTTTAAAATTTACACAATGTAATGATTTGTCCACATTTATAGTTAGCTCCGGTTTTAATCTAATAAAAGGACATAACCTTACCAAAAGTGGTCTGATTAGTTAGTTGTTCCATGCATTGGATTAATTGTTACAAACCTTACAAAGTAGTACAAATTTATTAAAAATTTGAAATATGCATTGGTGATGAGTCTGCATACTTTTCTAGAACTTGTTAAACTAGTGAAATGACTTAAATAAATGAGGTCAAATTGTAGTAACACTTTGTGCATTTTAATCATTATTATGAATCGAAATAAAAGAATGGGAGGAGTGATTGAACATTAAACTATTTAATGATTTATGCATATTCATAAGGAGCTTTGAATTTAATCGAATAAAAGCATATAACTTGAAAAGAGATCTGACAACCTTTAGTGATTAATTAGGACAAACTTTACGAAGTAGTATGAATTTATTAAAAATTTGAAATATACTTTCATGGTGAATTTGTATGATTTGTTTTAAGACTTGTTAAAGGAGTAGAAGAACTTAATTTAAATAAATGAGGTTTAATTGCTGTAACATTTTGTGCATATGATTCATTACTACGAATAACAAATGAATAAAAGGAGTCTTCAAACTTTAAACGAAATACTGATTTGTGTGTATTTGTAATGAGTTCTAGTTCTAATCCATTAAATGGATATAACATGACAAAAAGTGGTCCAATTGGTTCGTCGTGTTGTGCATTTCATTCATGCTTACTATCTTTACGATGTAGTAAAAATTTATTAAAAACTTCAAACATACACTTGTGACAATTTTGCATGCTCTTTTATAAAACATGTTAAACGGCTTAAGTTAAGAAAATGAGGTCCAATTGCAACAACACTGTGCATTTGATTTATTATTACGAACGTAACAAATGAATGAGAGGACTCTTCAAACTTTAAAAGAAATACAGATTTGTACGAATACATAATGAGCCCTAGTTTTAATCGAATAAAATGATATAACTTAACTAAAAGTGGTTCGATTTGTTTGTCGTTTAGTGCATTTGATGCATGCCTTCAAACTTTATAAAGTAGTACAAATTTATTAGAAAATTAAAATATACATTTGTGACGATTTTGTATGCTTTCATCCAAAACATCTTAAACAAAAGAAACAACTTAACTTAAACAAATGAGGTCCAATTGTGGTAACAATTTATGCATTTCCTTCATTAGTATGAATGTAACAAATGAATGGGAGGAGTATTTAAAGTTTAAGCAATATAATAATTATTAAATATTATCAAAAAACTCCAGTTTAATCGAATAAAAGGATATAGTTTGACCAAAAGTTATCTGATTGCTTCATTGTCTAGTGTGTTTGATACATGTTTACAAACTTTACGAAGTAGTATGAATTTATTGAAAATTTGAAACATACATCCATGAAAAGTTTGTGTGGCTTGTTCCAAAACTTGTTAAATGAGTAAAACAACTAAAGATAAGGAAATGAGATCCAATTGTAGTAACACTTTGTGCATTTAATTCATTATTATGAATGTAACAATTGAATGGGAGGAGTTTTCAACATTTAAATAATATAGTGATTTGTGCCTATTTATAACGAGCTCTGATTTTATTTGTATAAAAGGATATAACTTGACCAGAAGTGGTCTAATTAGTTCATTGTTTAGTGTGTTGGATTAATTATTATGTACCTTACAAAGTAGTATGAATTTATTAAAAATTTTCAATATACTTTGGTAATGAGTTTGAGTGATTTCTTCTAAGACTTATTAAATGACTGAAATGAGTTAATTTAAACAAATGAGGTTTAACTATGGTAACACTTTGTGCATTTGATTAATTATTACGAACATAACAAATGAATGAGAGGTATTTACAAACATTAATCAAAGTACTGATTTATGCACATTCGCAACGAGTTCCAGTTTCAGTTGAATAAAAAGGTTATAATATGACAAAAAGTCGTCGAATTGTTTCATTATTTAGTGTGTTTGATTCATGCTTACAACCTTTACATAGTACAAATTTATTAATAATTTGAAACATACATTCGTGTCGAGTTTGCATGCTTTGTTCTAAAACTTGATCAAAGAGTGAAATGGCTTAAGTTAAGCAAAGGATGATGTGCAGCAAGGGAAAGAAGATGAGTACCAAAGCAAAAATGAACTATGAATAGAACTCGCTGAGAGGAAAAACCACAAGGATTATGAAGACTTCCTTACAATTGAGGTATCTAAGCATTAGGGCATCTGAAACTATGTCTCCAAGGAGAGATGCTAGGGAAGATTGGTTCTAAGAGTTGTTGATACTCCAGATAAACAATTTCAAGATGAAAAAGCCAAAATTCCCATTTTCATTACTTAAAAAGCCTTATGTAGGCTTAAATAAAGTGAAAACTAGTCCCTAAAAGCATTAAATGTCTTAAAGCATATCCTAAAGTGGACTACATATGAAAGGGTGCCTTGGATGCAATAACTTGCCCCAATTAATGAGGCCTTGGGAGTCTGAAGGTTGCAGGCCAGGAAAAAGAATCTTTGCAGTTTGGATCAACTAATCTTGGGCTTTAGTCTTCTCCTGGATTCTTGGGCTTCTTCTTAAATATGGATGATGGGCCTTTACTTGTGCTTTCAATGGCTTTGCTACATCTAACTTGTCCAATTAATTATCAGCAACATGATCTGCACCATTCTCCTTATGTGGAAGAAAACTCAACCTCGAGTTTGCAATTTCTTCTTTTGAAGTATTTCCAAAATAGGGAATCAGATGCTTAACATTAAAAACATCATGAGTACAGATATGGCTAGGAAGCTTCAATGTCTAGGCATTGTCATTGATTGCCTAAACAATCTCATATGGATCAATCTTACGTGGGCATTACTTTGTATACTCTCCTTGTGGAAATTTATCTTTTGTGAGAACAGCCCACACATAGTCGCCATTTTCAATGACTAACTTTCCGCAATGATTTTCTGCTATGACTTGTATTGTTCAGTTGTCTTCATCAAGTTAGTCTAAACTTCCTCATGAACTTGATGCTTATCAGAAATGAAATCTTCCACCTTCTTGCTGGGCCACTTCTGGTTAAGGAGAGGAGCCAGATCTAAGGCAGCCCTCCAGTTGACACCATAAACAACTTGAAAAGGACTAAAACCTGCAGAGTGGTTGGTGGACCTATTATAAGCAAATCCAGCTTGTGCTAGAGATTGATCCCATTTCTTCAGATTTTCCCCAACTAAGCATCTCAATGGATTATCGAGGCTTCTATTAATAACCTCAGTTTGTCTATCTATTTAGGGGTGGTATGCACTACTGAATTGAAGGTTTGTGCCAAGTAACCTCCAAAGACTCCACCAAAACTTGATGACAAATTTTGGATCACGGTCTAAAGTGATGGACTTGGGAACACCATGGAGACAGACTACTTCATGAAAATAGATTGAAGCACTATGTCAAGCATCCATTGTCTTTTTGCAAGATATGAAATGATTCATCTTTGAAAAATGGTTGACAACAACAAAGATAAAATCGACACATTTTTGTGTTCTCTGCAGACCAAGAACAAAATCCATGCTTACATCTAAGGTCCTTCAGGAAATAGAAGTGACATATAGAGTCAGGCATTTGTGAAAGATCCCTTTGAAATTTGGCGCACATGACATCTTTTCGCATAATGGGTAACCTCCTTTTTGATTGAAGACCAATAGTAGTCACCAATAGTAGTCTTTAGAGATGAAATCAAGAGCCTTCTTTTCTCCGAAGCATCCTTCGTTGTGGAGCTCTTGAGTAATCTTTAGCCGTAGGGAACACCTTGCTATACACAACTGATTCCCTTGGAAATTGAGAAAATACTCAGTTTTTTGCCTTCTTTGATACTTGCAATTATCTGAGAAAGGTAATCATCAGTGGGATAGAGTTCTCGAATTGTCCCAAACCCAATGACTTCAGATCGCATTCTGGAGAGCAGAGAAGTCCGATGACTAAGAGCATCATCTAATCGATTTTGCACTCCAGATTTGTGCTTAAGAGTGAATGTGAACTCTTGGAGACAGGTGGCCCACTTTGCTTTTGTTGGCTTTGAAAGTGTTTCAATGCTTCATGGTCTGAGTACAAGATGAAGTCTCTTTGGATTAGATAATGCCACCAGTGCCTTAATGTTTGATATACAACATAGAACTCCATACCATAGGTAGAATACCGCTACTTCGCTCCACCAAACACTGCACTAAAGTAGGCAACAGGTTGCCTTCTTGACTTAGCACAGCCCAATATCAAGTTTTGAAGCATCACAATCAACTTCAAATAGCTTTTCAAAGTCTGGCAATGCAAGTAGAGGTGTAGCTGATAATCTTGACTTTATCTCAAGGAAACTCTTCTCAGCATCACGAGTCCACTCTAGCTTTTGCCTCTTTATGCAATTTGTGATTCGTGCTACAATTGTGTAGAAATGATGAATAAACTATCTGTAGAAATAAGCAAGTCCATGGAAACACCTCACTTCAGTAATTGTAGTGGGGTCATGCCATTCAACAATTGCTCGCACCTTGTCAGCATTAGCCTTCATGCCTTCTCCAAAAATAATGAATCCCAAAAATAGGACTTCTCAAATCATAAACTCACAATTCTTCAGTTGCGCAAATAATCTTTCCCTAGGTAAAGTATTCAGTACTTCATGAAGGTGCTGCAAATGCAGCACATAATTAACACTATAAATCAAGATATCATCAAAGTAAACCACAATGCATCGCCCATTGAAGAGTTTCAGCACATGGTTCATCACCCGTATAAAAGTGTTGGGTACATTTGACAAACCAAATGGCATGACAAGCCACTCATATAAGCCTTCACATGTCTTCAACGCTATTTTCCATTCTTCTCCTAGTTTCATTCTGATTTGATGGTATCCGTTTTTAAGATCAAGCTTTGAGATGACAATTGCTCCATCCAAATTATCAAGCATATCATCCAATCTTGGAATTGTAAATCTATACTTCACTATTATCTTATTAATAACATGACTGTCTATGAACATTCTCCAAGCACCATTTTTTTTGGTACTAAGAGAGCTGGGTGATGGGAATGTCTAGGGGGTATTGTTGGGGCCACATGCTAGGGTAATTAGGGTCTTAATTATGTAATAAGGGCAATTAGGTCAATAGGTTAATTAGGGTTTTCTCTTAATTATGTTATTGGGCCTTAGGCGCCTGTTAGTAATCTTATTAGTTAGCCTATTTAAATGTAAGGGCTACACCCTAGTTGGGATTATGAATGAATTATTGTGTCGCTAATCCTCTTCTCTCTTTCTCGACTCTCCCTCCTGTCCGGCGGCCATGCCATTCCCTCTCCTATTTCCTGACCTTCCTGTGCCGCTCCCTTCCCCTATGCTGGCCGCCATGCTGTTGTAGACGTCCCTCTACAACTTTGGTATCGAAGCTCAATGTTCCATGGGACAATAGTCGGAGAAAATCGTGGTGGTTGCTGCTGCGCTCGCGGAGATATATGCAAAGGTTTAGCTAGGCTCGCGAATCTGCAAAGGCTTGTAATGTCCCAGGCAACACCTACACCATCATTTGCATGGAAGAAGAAGAAGAATTAGTTCATGCAGAGGGTGTTTCGTTGCCAGAGGAACCCGTTCCGGCGGAGTCAGAGAAGGTATGCCCAAAGGATTCTCCTCACAAAGGAGTTTAGTCCTCACCAGTAGAGTCTGCCGACCGTCTATACTCCTAACCAAGCCAGTTGTTCCTGCTGGTGCAAAAAGATTCCCAAGAAGTAGCTAGCCACCCAAAAATCTAGACTGACCTCCGGTGGGGGGAAGAAGTCCTACCATCGCCCCTTCGTTGTGCCCATTTGCCTTGGCTTTTTCTGGCGTTGGTACTAGGAAAGAGGAGGGAGAAGGTCGGTATGCCATGGGACTGTGCTCCAGTCACCAGAGCGGCCAGTTCTTCTATCCCTGATGGCCGCATTAGCTTGCTAGGTGGAAATTTCATCACTCTTGCGTTCTTCCTCGCCCAGACCAACTTCTCTTATGTCTGGCATACCAATCCATTCCGGTGAAATCTTCCTTTGCAAAATTTTTGCCGGAGATTTCTCGATGGAGCCAATGCAAGTTGCCGACGATTGGAAATTTCCCCAACAATTGTGGCCAAATCTATGTTGCAATCATGCTGAAAGTTTCCTTCCTTCTGAATGGAAACACGCGCTGGATGAGATTTGCTTCCAGGTGATTGCCCTAATCTTACAGGAATTTTCTTGCCATATGGTTTTGCTTTCTCTGGCTAGAGCATCCCTGTTTTTTGGTAAAATCTTCAATGGGAGGTTCTTTTCGGGCAAATTATCGGTGGAAAATTGGCTCCTTCTCAACCCACATCTCGGCTTGCACTCTGGCAGATTGATATTTGGGGTAGAAAATCTTGGATATGAGATACACGTGACCTTGGCTCTTAGTTGGATCACCCCGGTACTGTGGCAAACTTCCTTTGTCTCAGTGCAAACTTTCCAGACTGGGACTTCCTACAATATCTCCATCCTGCACTGCTAAAGCGGCCTCCTTGTTGGTTGTCCTCGATTTGCTATCTACTTCAGCAGGGACATTCTAGGCCCAACCCTGGATATAATTATGTAGATTGCTGCTAGTTCTTCACCAGGCTTCGTGGATGCCGGCCACAAATAGGATACACTGGATCTGCTGTGGGAGATTATTAACAAGGGCTACGGAGCTGACTCATTGCTGGGAGACATGCGTGGGACCCTCAAGCTATTTGATGAATTGCACACTAGAGGCTTACTTCAAAATGGGCCATGCAATGGAGGTCTCTCTTGATGTTGAGGATCAGGATCAAGATGAAGGGCCATGGAGCCTTGCAATGGCTGGAGGTACTTTCTTAGGATTGGTGGCTAGCATAGTAGATGATGATATTGTTCCTCTTATCATACATTTTCTAGAGGAAAACATCACATCACCTGATTGGTCAGATGAAGTTGCGAAGAATTTGGGGGAGATAGGGATCACAATGCCTCATAACATGGTGTTGGGAATGTTGAGGGACATCTACTGGAATTCTTTTCAAGCACTGGATTTTTTTTACTGGACTGGGAGAAGCTCATACTACAAGCACAATTCTACCACCTACAATGCAATGCTGAGAATTCTTGTGAGGACGAACTCGATTGATTAGCTTTGGGGCTTGGTGTAGGAAATGACAAGTAAAGGCTTTGATGTAGATATTGATATTTCTGTGCAGGTATTCCGATAGTTCATGAAGAGGAAGATGCAGAAGGAAACAGGGGAACTTTATGCATGAATGATGGCAGACCCATACAAGCCAGCGATTCAGAATTGTGCTACACTTATGCAGCATATTGTGCCTTGTGACGAGGCAGATTATGATGTGGTATATATAGTTACCAAGATCTATTAGGCATATGGCTATTCCCTCACAAAGACTATATATGATGGAATCCACCGGGCAATAACATATATGGGAAAATTTGAGGAGGCAAAGAAGATTGTGCAGGGAAATGTTCCTCAAGCTTTGATGAACTATAGGTTGATTCCACTTGACATGGGAGCACTTCATGTTGGCAATAAATCCATAGAGAATTTGACGATAGCCTTCAAGCTGTGCTACAAGATGTCACTAATTTAGATGGTGATCATGTGGCCATGATTAAGGAGTACAACGGTAACATTGAAGGGGAGCTCTGCAAGATCTGCGATGGGATCTTGAAACTTTTGGACTTTCACCTCATTCTGTCATCCACCACAGCAGTGTCCAAGGTGTTTTACCTCAAGATGAAAGGTGATTATCAAAGGTACCCTCCTGAATTCCAGGCAAGAGCTAAGAGGAAGGAGGCTGCTGTGAGGACATTGTTGGCCTATAAAATTGCTCAGGATATCACTGTTGCTGAATTTGCTCCTACTCATCCCATAAGGCTGGGTCTTCCTCTTAACTTTTTAGTGTTTTATTATGAAATTCTGAGCTTTCCATATCATGCTTGCCATCTTGCTAAACAGACTTTCAATGAGGCCATCTCTAAATTGGAATCATTGGGAAAAGAATCTTACAAGGACAACATGTTGCTCATGCAGTCCTCAGAGTCAACCTGACTCTTTGGACGTTTGACATCTTAGAGGATGTTGGTGATGAGATCAAAGAAGCTTCAAGATGTGAATCAGCCCAACCGAAGCAGAGGTTACAAGAAAACCATACGGATTTCCAATTAGTGGATGCCCCTGGTGTTAAGAATGCAGCAAGGGAACACTCTCGATTCCCGAATTTACTTGTGACTCTGCTTCCCGAGTGACGTATGTTCTTTGGGGAAATGGTCGCACGCTGGTAGTTGGAGCAGATGGCAAGATGGTTTTGGCGACAAGAGAGAAAAGTGGCTGTCCGCTCTTTGTGCCGAGGTACTTCATTGTGTCCACCTATTTGATGCTGCTGGACTGGGCTGTGTTTAGCCACTTGGCAGGGAGAACTGGCATGGGGAAGACACTCTTACCCCAGGTCCTTCAGCTTCATTCAAGCTCTATGAATTCAGCCTATATGCTAGGAGGCTCTCTTCCCAAACTTCAGCCGCATGAACTTAGAAGTACTAAGCCGCAGCGGGCTATGGTGGGCCCAATGTTTGGAATTTAAGGTCACCTCGAGGACTAAGTTATGCGGAAGTGGGGTGGAATGTTGTGAAAGTCTAGGGGGTACTATTGGGGCCACATGCTAGGGTAATTAGGGTTTTAATTATGTAATAAGGGCAATTAGGTCAATAAGTTAATTAGGAAAAATTATGTTATTAGGCCTTAGGTGCCTGTTAGTAAGCCCATTAGTTAGCCTATTTAAATGTAAGGGCTACACCGTAATTGGGAGTATGAATGATTTATTGGCTCTCTAATCCTCTTCTCTCTTTCCCTGCTCTCCCTCTTGTCCAGCGGCCATGCCGTCCCCTCTCCCCTTACCCGGCCTTCCTGCTCGGCTCCCTTCCCCTACGCCAAAGGCCATGCCATTGTGGACATCCGTCTACAATATTGAATGTTTTGAATATCTAGGGGGTACTACTGGGGCCACATCAGGGTTTTAATTATGTAATAAGGGAAATTAGGTCAATAGATTAATCAGGGTTTTGTTTTAATTAAGTTATTGGGCAAATGATATAATGATTTTTGTGCATTCATAATGAGCTCCAATTATAATCAAATAAAATAATATAACTTAACCAAAAGTGATCTATGTGGTTCATCATTTAAAGCGTTTGATTTATGGTTGCAATTTTTGCAAAGCTATACGAATTTAATAAAAAAATGAAATATACATTCATGACGAGTTTACGTTTTTTGTTCTAAAAATTGTTAAACAAGTAAAATAACTTAAGTTAAGCAAATGAGGTCTAATTGTGGTAAAAAACTTATGCATTTGATTAATTATTAAGAATGTAACAAATGGACGGGAGGAGTCCTTAAACATTAAATAATATATAATGATTTATGTTCATTCATAACGAGGTCTGGTTTTAATCAAATAAAAGGATGTAAATTGACCATAAGCGGTCTAATTGGTTTAACCTTTAGTTCATTTGATTAATGCTTATGTTGTCCAAATAGTATGAATTTATTAAAAAATTGAAATATAGTTATGTAACACCCCGTGTTCCTATTATGCCTAACCTGGGGGCTTCGGGGTAACTATATAATTTCGAGTTAAATTTTATGGGGTTTCAAAGGATGAAATCGGTGTATATTAGTAAGGCTCAAAGTAACAAGTATAACGAATTGAAGAACACGTGAAACGGATGTTGGGAGCAAAAGTGACAACCTCGGTAAGTGTCCCTCATAGGCAGGACCCATGTAAAAAGTGCAAAATAACATATGCATGTGTGGACTATTTTCAAAGGGCTCATCGATATGAGTCATTCGATACCAAGTACACGCGATTCTAACTTCGAGGTAGGAGGTTATTGTATTTTGAAGTTAGAATATTGTTTGAGTAAAATAATAATAAAATAATAGGGAAAAGGATGAAATAAATGATGGTAGTAGCGCGCCGCACCACGCTGCGCAACCATGCAAAATGCGGTGTGTTGCATGCATGCATGTGATGTGGCAAACATGGGCTGTTGCTGCACAAATCGCACAACGCTCTGGCGCTTGCATCACGCTGCACCATCCATTGACATGGCGCCATAGATGTCCAACATGTGTCGCGCGACTTTGCACGCATGGGCATTTTTTGTTGGCACTCGCATGCATTCTCCTATAATTTTAGATTTTCGTCCAAACATTCAAATGAGTTTTTTGGTTTGTTCTGAGTCTGTTTTTGTCTGTTCAAAAGGCGCTCTTAGCTAAGTCAATGGTGTTCTAAGCTTTGGAAACGTCCATTCCTCAAGTGGTCGACTTTATGAGGGGAAATGACCGGGGCAAGAGGAGACTCTTTCCATTGCCCTCAAGCCCCGAAGAGAGAGAACTGGCCTGGAACAAGAGGGGACTTCATCCTCTATCATTGGGCCATAACAAGAGAAGTGGCCTCGAGTAGGGATGCTTTTCCCTCCACCGAAGGGCCACACAATGCGTGAAATATCCCTAGGTTAAGGAAAGGTGTTGTCCATAGCTTCGGGGCATAGAAAGAGGAAAGAGTCTTTATGTAAGTGAATGTTTTGTCAGTTGCCTACGGGTAGGGAAGGTTATGTTGGCCACCTACGGTTAAGGGAAGGTTGTGTCCACCGCATTTGCGCCGCAGAGTGGGAAATGTCCAGGCTGAACAAGAGGTGATGTTCGTTGCCCAAGAAATGTTTCAGAGCTAGAGGAGATTTTGCTGGCCATCTTCCTACTTGATAGAGAGGACGCCTTGAGGAAACAAGCAACTCTGAATGCCACTACTTTTGGAATTACATGGGAGTAAGCATCTCTGACTTCTGATTAAATATGATTTATATGTATGAGCATCTTAATTAGTAATATTAATATACTATTTAGAATATATATGATTTGTTATGATCTGATGGATTCTTATATGTTCTGATTCGATATGTTGTGCTATGTTCTTATTCTGATTTACTCTGAAATGCTCTATTTAATCTGATATGCTCCAATCTATTTTTATATGATCTGTTTTGGTCGGATGAAATTTCATATGGTCTGATGTGATTGATATGACCCAATCTACTTTGCTATGTGTTCTACTCTTCTCTGTGATAGTGGCAATGTGCTTCTGCTGGTGTTACGCTTTCCTCTGTTGTTGGTATAATTCCCCCGATTTATTGCCTTCCGATCAACTCTGATGATTTATAAGATTTTCGCCTGTCTCCAAATGATTATTCAAATATAAAGATATATGTATATTTAGCATACATGATTTTCTGATGCTTGATGCATGTAATAGCCGTTAGGAAAAAGTACATTCGGATCCAATCTTATTTGAATAATATCATAAATGTTAACCAATAACTACGTAGGAAACCAACAACAAGGCAACATTGGCATGATCCAAATTGGTTATAAAAATAGGTTTGTTCTTATCTACGCACAATGGAGCGCTAAAGCTCCGTAGTGTATAGAGGAACACTACGACTCTCGCACACAGAGTCTGCCACTCCTATATGGTCTCGTTTTGGTTTTTATAAAAATTTCATTTACTTCAATTTTGTGTTTAGAAACCAACGGTCTAGGTCGGTTTTCGGGTTGGGATTTTATATTAATGTGACGAGTTTGTGTGATTTGTTCTAAAACTTTTTAAACAAGTGAAATGATTTATTTTGAATGAATGAGGTCCAATTGTAGTAAATCTTTGTGCATTTGACTCATTATTACAAACATAATAAATGAATTATAAGAATTTTCAAACTCTAAACCATATAATGATTTGTTCACATTCCTAATGAGCTATGGTGTTAATTGAATAACATGATTGAACTTGACCAAATTTGATATGGTTTTAACAAGCTACGATTTTAATCAAAGGTGGTCCGATTGGTTTGTCCTTAAGTGTGTTTAATTAAAAACATACATTCGTGTTGAGTTTGCATGCTTTCTTCTAAAATATTTTTAAAAAAAGAAACGGCTTAAGTTAAGGAAAAGAGGTCCAATTGTGGTATCACTTTGTGTGTTTGATTCATTATTACAAACATAATAAACAAATGAGTGGAGTCTTCAAACATTAAATAATATAATGATGAGAGCGCATTCTTAATGACCTCCAATTTTAATCGATTAAAAATATATTACTTGATAAAAAGTGGTCCGATTTGTTTGTCATTTAGTGCATTTTACTCATGCTTGCAAACTTTACAAAGTACGAATCCATTACAAATTTAAAAGATACACTTGTTATGAGCTTATTTGCTATGTTGTAAAACTTGATAAACGAATGAAATGACATAAGTTAATCAAATGATGTACAATTGTGGTAACACATTGCGCATTTCATATATTATTACAAATGTAACAAATGAATGAGATGAATCTTTAAACTTTAAGTCATACAATGATTTGGGCGTATTCTTGATGAGCTCCTGTTTTAATCAAGTAAAAAGATGTAACTTGGCCAGAAGTGGTCCAATTGGTTTGTTTTTATGTGTGTTTGATTTATGCTTACGATCTTTACAAAGCAATGCAAATTTATCAAAAATTTGAAACATACACTCGTGAAGATTTTGCGTGCATTGATCTAATACTTGTTAGATGAATGAAATGACTTAAGTTAAACAAATGAGGTCCAATTGTAGTAACACTTTATGTATTTGATTCATTATTATGAATGTAACAAATAAATAAAAGCCATTAAACTTTAAACGATATAATGAATTTTGCTCATTCTTAATGAGCTCTAGTTTTAGTCAAATAAAAGAATATAACATGACCAAATGTGGTCCAATTTATTTATCATTTAGTGTGTTTGACTCATGGTTATGAACTTTAAGAAGCGGTATAAATTTATTTAAAATTAAAAATATACATTCAGGATGAGTTTATATGTTTTGTTCTAAAACTTGTTGAACGAATAAAAAGAATTAAGTTAAGTAAATTAGGTGAAATTGTGGTAACAATTTGTACATTTTATAATTATGAACCCAATAACTGAATGGGAGGAGTCTTTAAACTTTAAATGATATTATCATTTGCGCATATTCTTAACATGGTTCATTTTCAATTGAATAAAAAAAAATAACTTGACCAAAAGTGGTTTGATTGGTTCATGTTTATTGTGTTTGATTTATGCTTATGAGCTTTACGAAGTAGTATAAATTTGTTAACAATTTGAAACATACATTCATGATGATTATCCATGCTTTGTTCTCAAACTTGTTAACCTTGTACAATGACATAAGTTAAGCAGAGGAGGTCCAATTGCAATAACACTTGTGCATTCAATACATTATTATGAACAAATGAATGAGAGGAGTTATTAAACTTTAAACTATATAATGATTTATGCACATTCATAATGAGCTCCGGTTTTAATCAAATAAAAGGATATAACTTGGCCAAAATATCAGATTACTTTGTCCTTTAGTGCACTCAATTAATTGTTATGAACTTTGTGAAGTAGTAAAAATTTATAAAAAAATTAGAATATACATTCTTGACGAGTTTGCATACTTTGTTCTAAAACTTGTTAAACGAGTGAAATGACTTGTTAAGTAAATGAGGACCAATTGCGTTAACACTTTGTGCATTTAATTCATTATTAAGAATGTAACAAATGAATGGGAGGAATATTTAAACTTTAAACTATAAAACAATTTGTGCGCATTAATAACAAGATCGTGTTTAATGGAATAAAAAGATATTACTTAACCAAAAGTGGTCCAATAGGTTCGTTGTTTAGTGTGTTTGATTCATGCTTACGAACTTTACGAAGTAGTATGAATTTATTAAAAAATTTAAATATACATTCATGATGAGTTTGATTGCTTTGTTCTAAATCTGGTTAAATTAGTTAAATGACTTAAGGAAAAGAGGTTAAATTGTGGTAACAGTTTGTGCGTTTAATTCATTATTATGTATGTAACAAATGAATGGGATGAGTTTTTTAACTTTAAACGATATAATGATTTGTAATGAGCTCCTATTGTAATTGATTAAAAAGATATAACTTGACCAAAACTAGT
The DNA here is from genome assembly GCA_035235625.1 of Saururus chinensis. Lineage (NCBI taxonomy): Eukaryota > Viridiplantae > Streptophyta > Magnoliopsida > Piperales > Saururaceae > Saururus > Saururus chinensis. Next base: position 36,116,099 of record CP141144.1, on the reverse strand, counting down.
CAAATTAGTTCATCATTTAGTATGTTTGATTCATTCTTACAAACTATAAGATGTAGTACAAATTTATTAAAAAATTTGAATATACATTTGTGATGAGTTTGTGTGCTTCGTTCTAATACTTGTTAATTGAGTGGAACAACCTAAGCAAAGGAGTTCTAAATGCAATAAGTTGACCAAAAGTGTTTGGATTGGTTTGTTGTTTAGTGAGTTTGATTAATTGTTACGAATTATACAAAGTAGTACGAATTTATAAAAAATTTGGAGTATACATTCATGACGAGTTTGCATGCTTTCTTCTAAAACTTGTTGAATGAGTGAAACAAATTAAGTGAAGCAAATAAAGTCCAATTGCGATAACACTGAGTTCATTTGATTCATTATTATGAATGTAACAAATGAATGTGAGGAGTCTTCAAACTCTAAGCAATATAATGAATTGTGTGTATTGTTAATGAGCTCTAGTTTCAATCGAATAAAAAATATAACTTGACCATGAGTGGTCCAATTTGTTTGTCGTATAGGGTGTTTGACTCATAATTATGAACTTTACGAAGTTGTACAAATTTATTACAAATTTGAAATATAAATCCATGACGAGTATATGTGCTATGCTCTAAAACTTATTAAATGAATGAAATGACTTAAGTTAAGCAAATGCTGCCCAATTGTGGCAACACTTTGTCTATTTGATACATTATTACTAACATAACAAATGAATGAGAGGAGTCTTTAAACTTTAAATGATATAATGATTTGTGTGTATTCTTAATGACAACTAGCTTTAATCAAATAAAAGGATGCTCCTTGACCAAAAGTTGTACAATTGGTTCATCATTTAATGCATTTGATTCATGCTTACAATCTTTATGAACTAGTACGAATTTATCAAATATTTGAAACATACATTCGTGATGAGTTCACATGTTTTTTATAAAACTTGTTAAACGGTAACACTTTGTGTGTTTAATCCATTATTATAAACATAACAAATGAATGGGAGGAATTTCTAAACTTTAAACAATATAATGATTAATGTGCATTCATAATGAGCTCCGATTTTAATTGAATAAAAGGATATAAATTGACCAAAAGTGGTCCAATTTGTTCATCGTTAACCGTGTTTCATTAATTGTGACGATCTTTACGAAGTAGTATGAATTTATTAAAAAATTAAATTGCACTTGTGCAAATGTGGCCCAATTGCGATAATAGTTTGTCCATTAATACATTCTTACGAACATAACAAATGATCAGGAAGAGTATTTATCTTTTAAATGATATATTGATTTGTGCGTATTCTTAATGAGCTAAAGTTTTAATTAAATAAAAGGATTAACTTGACAAAAAGTGGTCCGATCAGTTCATTGGTTAGTGTGTTCGATTCATGCTTACGATCTTTACAAAGTAGTACGAATTTATCAAAAAATTGAAACATACATTTGAGATGAGTTTGCATTTTTTTTTCTAAAACTTGTTAAACAAGTGCAACAACTTAAGCAATGGAGGTCCAATTGCGCTAACACTTTGTGGGTTTATTCATTATTAGAAACGTAACAAATAAATGGGAGGAGTTTTAAAACTTCAAATGAGATAATGATTTGTGGGCGCTCATAACTAGCTCGGGTTTTAATCTAATAAAAGGATATAACTAACAAAAAGTCAATATATTGGTTTGTTGTTCAGTGCATTTGATTAATTGTTATGAAATTTACAAAGTGGTTCAAATTTATTAAATATTTGAAACATACATTTCTGACTAGTTTGCTTGCTTTCTTCTAAAACCTATTAAATGAATTAAATTACTTAAGTTTAGCAAATGATGTTCAATTATGGTAACATTTTGTTCTTGTAATTCATTATTATGAACATAATAAATTAACAAAAAAAGTGTTTAAATTTTAAACAAGAAAATGACTTGTGCGCATTCATAATGAGCTCTAGTTTTAAACAAATGAAAGGAGATAACATTACAAAAAATGGTCTGATTGGTTCGTTGTTTATTGTGTTTGATTTATGCTTACAAACTTTATGCAGTAGTATGAATTTATGAATAATTTAAAATACAGAATTGTGATGAGTTTGTGTGCTTTGTTCTAAAGCTTCTTAAATGAATGTAATGACTTGAGCCAATGAGGTCCAATTACTGTAAAACTTTTTACATTCAATTCATTATTTGGAAAGTAAAAAATGAAGGAGAGGAGTTTTAAAACTTTATATGATATAATGATTTGTTCGCATTCATAATGAGCTCCGGTTTTAATCTAATAAAATAGCATAACTTAACCAAAATAGGTTTGATTGGTTCGTGGCTTAGTGCGTTTGATTCATGCATATGATCTTTAGGATGTAGTTAAAATGTATTAAAAATTTTAAACATACATTCGTGATGAGTTTCTTTGCCTTGTTCTAAAACATCTTAAACGAATGAAATGACTTAAGCTAAGCAAATGAGGTCCAATTGCAGTAACACTTTGTGCATTCAATTTATTATTGCGAACATAACAAATGAAAGGAGGAGTCTTTAAACTTAAAATGATGTAATAATTTGTATATATTCCTAACAAGCTCTGGCTTTAATCAAATAAAATGATATAACTTTTGCAAAACTAGTCTGATTGCTTCTTCCTTTAGTGCGTTTGATTAATGTTTACAAACTTTGCAAAATAGTATGACTATATAAAAAATCTAAATATACATTCATGATTATTTTATGTGCTTTGTTCTAAATCATATTAAATGAGCGAAACAACTTATGTTAAGCAAATGAGGTCCATTAGCAGTAACACATTGTGCAGTTGATTCATCATTATGAATGGAACAAATGAATGGGAGGAGTCTCTAGACTTTAAATGATATAATCACCTACGTATATTCTTAACGAACTCTGGCTTAATTGAATAAAAAGATATAACTTGACTAAAAGTGTTCTAATTAGTTTGTCCCTTCGTGCATTAGTTTAATGCTAACAAATTTTATGAAGTAGTACAAATTTATTATAAATTTTAATTATGCATTTGTGACGAGTTTTCGCTCATTGTTCTAAAACATGTTAAACGAGTGAAATGAATTAAGTTAAGCAAATGAAGTCTAATTACGGTAATATTTTATGGATTTTATTCATTATTACGAGTGTAATAAATGAATGGGAGGAGCATTCAAACTTTAAACAATATAATAATTTATGCGCATTGTTAATGAGCTCTGATTTTAATCGAATAAAATGATATAACTTGACAAAAAGTGGTCCAATTTGTTTGTCATATTGTGCACTTGACTCATGCTTACAATATATATTCATGATGAGTTTGCATGCTTTGTTCTAAAACTTGTTAAACAAATAAAATGACTTAATTTAAGCAAATGATGTCCAACTAAGGTAACACTTTATACATTTGATTCATTGTTATGAATGTAATAAATGAACTGGAGGAGTCTTTAAACTTTAAACAATGTAACGATTTGTGCATAATCATAATGAGCTATGGTTTTAATAGAAGAAAAGGACATAAATTTACTAAAAGTAGTTCGATTGGTTTGTTGTTTAATACGTTAATTTTATGCTTCTGATCATCAAGAAGTAGTTTTTTAAAAAATTTAAAATATACATTTGTGATGAGTTTGCATGCTTTGTTCTAAATTGTGTTAAATGACTTAAGTTCAGCAAAAGGAGGTATAATTGTTGTCACTCCTTGTGCATTTAATTCATTATTATCAATGTAACAAATGAATTGGAGGAACTTTTAAACTATTAAACGATATAATGATTTGTGCTCATTTATAATGATCTCTGGTTTTAATTGAATAAAAAAATATCAGTTGATAAAAGTGGTATGATTGGTTCGGCATTTTGTGTGTTTGACGAATTTTTATGAACTTCACAAAGTAGTACGTATTTATTAATAATTTGACAGTTACATTTGTGACGAGTTTGTGAGCTTTGTTATAAAACTCCTTAAACAAGTGAAATGACTTAAGTTAAAAAAATGACATCCAATTGTTGTAACACTTTGTGCAGTTAAATCATTATTATAAACGTAACAAATGAATGGGATGAGTTTTTAAAGTTTAAATGATATAATGGTACGTGCGCATTCATAACAAGCTCCAGTTTTAATTGAATAAAAAGATATAACTTGACCAAAAGTTGTCTGATTGGTTTGTCATTTAATGTATTTGATTCATTCGTAAAATTTTTGCAAAGTAGTACGAATTTATTAAAAAAATTAAATATACATTTGTGACAAGTTTGTGTGCTATGTTCTAAAACTTATTAAATGAGTGAAGTAATTTACGTTAAGCAAATAAGGTCGAATTGAGGTAACACATTATTCATTTGATTAATTAGTACGAACAAAATGAATGAATTGGAGAACTCTTTAAACTTTAAATGATATAATGATTTATGCGAATTCTTAATGAGCTCTAGTTTTAATCGAATATAAGGATATAACTTAACTAAAAGTGGTCCGATTAGTTCATCGTCTAGTGTATTTGATTCATGCTTATTAACTTTATGAAATAGTATGAATTTGTTAAAAATTTAAAATATACATTCATGATGACTTTGCGTGCTTTATTTTAAAATTTCTTAAATAAATGAAAAGACTTAAGCAAATGATGTCCAATTGTAGTAAAACTTTTTGCATTCGATTTATTATTATGAAGGTAACAAATGAATGGGAGGAGTTTTATAACTTTATATGTTATAATGATTTGTCCCCATTCACAATGAGCTCCAATTTTAAATGAATAAAATGGTATAACTTGACCAAAATAGGTCATATTGGTTAGTCGTGTAGTGTGTTTAATTCATGCTTACGATCTTTAGGATTTAGTTCGAATTTATTAAACACTTGAAATATACATTCATGATGAGTTTGTGTGCCTTAATCTAAAACATCTTAAACAAATGAAATGATTAAAGCTAAGCAAATGAGGTTCGATTGTGTTAACACTTTGTGCATTCAATTCATTATTACTAATGTAACAAATGATTAGGAAGAGGATTTAATGTTTAAATGATGTATTGATTTGTGTGCATTCTTAATGAGCGCTGGAGTTAATCTAATAAAAGGATATAACTTGACAAAAAGTTATCTGATTTATTCTTCCTTGAGTGCGTTTGATTATTATTGATGAACTTTACAAAATAGATGAATTTATTAACTATCTAAATATACATTTGTGATGAGTTTGGTTGCATTGTGCTAAAACATGTTAAACGATTGAAATGACTTAAGTTACACAAATGAGGTCTATTTGGAGAACAAATTGTGTATTTGATTCATTATTATGGATGGAACAAATTAATGGGAAGAGTATTTAGACTTTAAATAATATAATAATTTGTGCACATTCTTCACAAGCTCTAACTTTAATTGGATAAAAGAATATCACTTGAACAAAAGTAGTCTGATTAGTTCATCGTTTAGTGTGTTTGATTCATGCTTACGAACTTTACGAAGTAGTACTAATATATTAAAACTTTCAATTATATATTTGTGATGAGTATGCATGCTTTATTCTCAAACTTGTTAAACGAGTGAAACGACTTGAGTTAAGAAAATGAGGTCCAATTGCAGTAACAATTTGTGCATTTGATTTAAAATTGGGAACGTAAAAATGAATAGGAGAAGTTTTCAAACTTTAAATGATATAATGATTTATACACATTCTTTACAAAGTAATACAAATTTATTAAAAATTTCAAATATACATTGGAGACGAGTATGCGTGCATTGTTCTAAAACTTTTTAAACAAGTGAGATGACTTAAGTTAAGGAAAGGAGATCCAATTGCGGTAACACTTTAAGTGCTTATTCATTATTACGAACATAACAAATAAATGGAAGGTGTTTTTAAACGTTAAATGATATAACGATTTGTGCGCAATCATAACAAGCTCCCGTTTAAATCGAATAAACGGATATAACTTGAGAAAATGTGGTCCATTGGTTCATCATCTAGTGTATTTGATCATGCTTACAAACTTTACAAAGTAGTACGACTTTATTAAAAATTTAAAATATACATTCGATATGAGTTTGTGTGGTTTGTTTAAAAACTTCTTAAATGACTGAAAAGACTTAAGCAAATGATGGTCATTTGCATAACACTTTTTTATTTGATTCATTATTATGAACGTAAGCAATGAATGGGATGAGTATTAAAATTTTATAGGATATAATGATTTGATCCCATTCATAACGAGCTCAGATTTTAATCGAATAAAATGATATAACTATTGTGCCCGGTGGAGGCACAATTGGTACGCAGGAGTTCTACGAAGAGAAAGGAAAAGAAGTTGGAAGAAAGGGAAAGGAGTTCTGGAATTACTTCTAACATGAAAACAAAAGAGGACGAAGACGACCCCTTTATGGGGAGTCGTGCCCCACATTGAGAGTCGTGCCACTAGTGGGCCCGGTTCACCCGTGGTCCACTAGTGCGCCAATTTTAAATATTCTAAAATACAATAATCAACTGCTAACTAGCCTAATGACATAACAAAAGTACTGAAATAAGGGAAATACTAAGTCTAGTGCACCCGTGCACAACACTCCACCACGCTTCCGCACACGCCTTGTCCTCAAGGCGACCACGAAGGATACAGGAGCAAAAACTCATCCTCAGACAACCACGTAGCGTGCTCCAGTGACTGGCCCTACCAAGAGACTAAAACCTCCATGGTAATCCAACCAGAAGAGAATGGGCTCAGACGATGCTTGTTAAGTAGCGCAGCAGGAATGGGCTCAGACGAAGCGACAGGGCCAATCAAGGGAAGAGGTGGAGCATCCATAGCCAAGGTAGGGTCACCAATGTAACGACGCAGCCAGGAAACATGAAAAACCGGATGGACCAACGAACCCGACGACAGAGTGAGGCGATAAGGAACCGAACCAACACTCGCTTCGACAACATATGGCCCATGAAACCGTGGAGCAAGCTCAGAGTGCTCAGGCTGGAACAAGGAGGATTGATGCTGAGGAAGAACTGAAACATAAACCAAGTCCCCCACGGCAAACTCGCACTTGGTGTGATGGCTATCATAAATCCGCTTCATTCGATTCTGAGCTGCAGACAGGTTCTCTTTAAGCTGACGAAGAACCTCATCCCGAGTCTAGAGCATATAGGCTACCTCTGCCACGAAAGACCGATGAGGCACATAGGACAGCACAGTAGGAGGCGGCCTGCCTTATAAAATCTAGAAAGGAGTGAACCCGGCACGAGTGTGGTATGCAGTGTTATAAGACCACTCTGCCCAAGGAAGAAGCTGAAGCCAACATCGGGGCTGAGCCATAGTGAAACAACGCAAATACTGCTCCAAACAACGGTTCACAACCTCGGTCTGACCATCCGTCTGAGGGTGGTAGGCGGTGCTCATGTGGAGAGAAGTGCCCTGTAAAGTGAAAAACTCTTGCCAAAACTGAGAGATGAAAACCCGGTCGCGATCAGAGACAATAGTGCAAGGCATACCATGTAACTTGGCCACTTCCCGAACATAAAGATCCACCACCGACTTAGCTATGTAGGGTTGACCCAGAGCACAAAAATGGGCATATTTAGATAGCCGATCCACGACCACCATAATCACCGACTTGCCTTGAACCAACGGTAAGGCCTCAACAATGTCCTTTGAAACATCGTCCCAAACCTGATCTGGAATGGGCAAGGGCTGAAGTAACCCGGCCGGGGAGGTAGTGGTAGACTTAGCACGCTGATAGACATCACAAGCAGCCACAAAATCAGTCACTGCATGATGTACACCCTTCCACAAGAAGCTCTGGCTGACCCGTTTATAAGTGCAAAGAGCACCCTCATGACCCGCCAACGGAGAGGCATGGAAGTGATCGATGAGACGCTGGCGCAAATCGGTAACCGCTGGCACCCAAAGACGGTCCTTCCAGAAGAGAAGGCCATCCTTCCATGCAAAACTAGGGTGCACTGCTGGGTTGGCTTGGAGGGCCGTAATGAGAGTGGAGGTTGGGCAATCATCCTTATAAGCCTGCTGTAATTTGTCAAGAAAAGGCTAAACTGGGCGGGAAATAGCCAAACACGAACCCGGGTTGGTGCGGCGAGACAATGCATCAGCCACAGTGTTGTCCGATCCCCGCTTGTACACTACCTCATAGTCATAACCCAAGCTTACTAACCCACCGCTGCTGCGCGGGCGTGGACACTCACTATTCGAGAAAATTCTTGAGCGGTTGATGGTCAGTGCGAATGAGGAACCACCGGCCAAGCAAATAAGGGCGCCACTTGTCAACCGCAGGGACAATGGCGAGCATGTCCTTCTCGTAGACTGAGAGGGACAGGGAACGACCAGCCAAAGCCTTAGTGAAGTAGGCAATGGGACGCTCCTCCTGAAGAAGTACTGCCCCTAGGCCGGCATCCGAAGCATCGGTGTCGACCACGAATGGCCGGCTGAAATCAGGGAGAATCAAAACAGGGGCGGTCGCCATAGCCTGTTTCAACTCCTCGAAGGCGGCTTGGGCAGCGTCGGACCAGCAAAAAGCACCTTTCTGTAAAAGCTGAGTGAGCGGCCGTGCAATTTCGCCATAGCGGTGAATAAAGCACCGATAATAGCCAGTAAGGCCAAGGAAACCCTGCAGCGCCCAGGCGCAAGTAGGAGCTGGCCAGGACAGCATGGCGGTCACCTTAGAGGGGTCCGTAGCCACACCGTCACGAGAGATTACATGGCCCAAATATTCAACCTGTGAGCAGCCAAACGAACACTTCGAGCGTTTAAGAAACAATGAGTTAGCTTGCAGGATATCAAAAACAGACCTGAGATGCTCCAAATGGTCGCCCCACGACTTGCTATAGACCAAAATATCATCGAAGAACACCAAGATGAAGCGGCGGAGGAAGGGCCTGAAGAGGTCATTCATAAGGCTCTGAAATGTAGAGGGCGCGTTCGTGAGGCCGAATGGCATAACTAAGAACTCAAAATGACCATCATGAGTACGGAAGGCGGTCTTATGCACATCGGTGGGCTGCATATGGATCTGATGATAACCGGAACAAAGGTCAAGTTTACTGAATACGGTAGCACCAGCCAACTCGTCCAATAGTTCCTCCACCACCGGTATGGGATATTTGTCCTTTATTGTAATTGCATTTAGTGCCCGATAGTCCACACAGAAGCGCCAAGTCCCATCTTTCTTACGGACCAGCAACACTGGGGAAGAAAAAGAGCTCGTGCTAGGCCGAATGATACCTGAAGAAAGCATACCTGCTACCAGGCGCTCAATCTCAGCCTTCTGAATGTATGGATAGCGATAGGGTCGTACATTGGCTGGAGTAGCACCGGGCAGAATAGGAATAGAGTGGTCATGAGCCCTCACCGGAGGAAGGCCTGTTGGCTCAGCAAACACTGTGCCATACGCTATCAAAAGATCACAAAGGTCCTGCGGCAAGTCATCCTGTACCACCACCACTGACGCCCACTGCTGGAGGAGGAGTCCTTGTGCTGCGAACCTAAAGAAGGACCCCGTTGCCTGAGCAGAAAGAAGAGTACCGGGCTGAGAGCCTTGAAGACGTACCCGCTGTCCATGCAATACAAAATCCATCACCAGGTCCTTAAAGTTCCATAGAACATCCCCAAGCTCCTGGAGCCACTGCACTTCCAACACCACGTCCACCCCCTTTGTCTGCAGCAAGAAGAGGTCGGTCACGAAGGTGTGGCCCTGGATGGAGAGTGCGGCCTGTGCATAGACGCCTGAACTGCGGAGGTGCTTACCATCACCAATCAATACATCAAAGGGGGTTGAGTCAGACACAAAGCAACCGAGCCGCTATGCCACCTTATCATTGATGAAGTTGTGAGTCAATCCACTGTCAATCAGAATGGTGACCTGTTGCCGCTTGAGATAACCCTGTACCCTCATTGTGCGTGGTGTGAAGGCCCCTGAAAAAGCATGTACAGAGATCTCTGGCAATGTATCGGCAGGGTACGAAGAATCAGACTCATCGGTTCCCCCCAGACTCCTCATCGATCTCCTCCTCTAAGAGACTCCCTTTGACGGAACAACGGTGCCCCGGAACGAACTTCTCATCACAGCAAAAATAGAGTCCTTTTGCACGGCGTTCCTCCATTTGGGATGGAGTGAGACGACGAACAATCGGGCTGGGTGGAGGAGGAGCTTGGCCAACGCGGCCAGTCACCTGGCTGCTGGCTGGAGCGGCAAGGGGAGAGGCGGACACAGCAGCCCGAGGAAAAGGTCCTAGCCTGCCTCCGCGCCTCTGTCGAGCCAACTTCTCCTCCTCAATACGTGCATGTCGCACCACATCCCGCATGCTGGCACAGGGAAAATGGCGCATCTCCTCAGAAATCTCAGTCTTGAATCCTCACTTGAACATACCCACCAAGGCGGCCACCAGCCAATCCGGGAGGCGATTAGCCACCTTCATGAACTCTGTGTAGTAGGCGCGCACGGTGGATGTCTGGCGTAGGGAGGACAACATTTCATTGAAGTCTTGAAACTCATTGGGGCCGAATTGAATGCAAAATTCATCGGAGAAGGCAGCCCAAGTTGGGTAGCGCACCTCCTTCTCAAAGCTCTGATTCCACACCGATGCATCCCCGTCAAGGTGGAAGGCCGCTATGCGCTGCCATTCAGCCTCCGACTGCGTCCCCTGATAGGCGAAAAATTTCTCCGCCTTGTAGAGCCACTCTACAGGATCATCATCTCCATTATAATGTGGAAACTGTAGGCGGGCCAAATGAGGTTCCGCCCCACCCCGAAGTGCTCCGCGGTGTCCTGGATACTCCTCCCAATCATCCTCCATCTCCTGGTGCAGATTTCGTGGAGGCGGCACCATTGGGGCATTTTCCCGAACACCTGGTGCACCTCGCAAATCCCAGGCCTGGCACCTCCCTTCCATGACATGATCAACAGTGCCAAAGCGTACACCGTCCTGAGCAAAGCATATCTCGCAGTCTGCAAGCTCTGAGAAGTCAGAGCGGAGGATTTCGGGAGCTTGGGACGGCCCCCCTTCTCCATGGAGGCTGGCGGCCTGGACACTAGAGGGGGTGCGCGCTCAGCCTGAATCTGGGCTACAGCCAATCCCAGTGCATCGATCTTGGACATGAGTTGCTCCATCGTGAACTCGCCGCCGGTCTCCGGTGCTAATTTGGGGCTGTTCGCAGAGACGAGAGTCTCTTTCTTGGGCTAACTCTCTGGGGCCGTGGCAGCTTGCTTGCCTCGAGCCATGGCCGGGGATCGTAAAAGCTTCGATACCAATGTTGTGCCCGGTGTAGGCACAATTGGTACATAGGAGTTCTACGTAGAGAAAGGAAAAGAAGTTGGAAGAAAGGGAAAGGAGTTCTGGAATTACTTCAAACATGAAAACAAAAGAGGAAGAAGATGACCCCTTTATGGGGAGTCGCGCCCCATACTGGGAGTCGTGCCCCACATTGGGAGTCATGCCACTAGTGGGCCCAGTTCACTCGTGGTTCACTAGTGCGCCAGTTTTAAATATTCTAAAATACAATAATCAACTACTAACTAGCCTAATGACATAACAAAAGTACTGAAATAAGGGAAATACTAAGTCTAGTGCACCCGTGCACAACAATAACTTGACAAAAATAGTTCTGCTTTGTTCGTTGTTTAGCAAATTTAATTAATGCTTATGATCTTGAGGACATAGTTTGAATTTATTAAAAATTTGAAATATACATTCTTGATGAGTTTGCGTACCTTATTCTAAAACATCTTAAATGAATGAAATGACATAAGTTCAACAAATTAGGTCCAATTGCAGTAAGACTTTGTGCATTCGATTCATGATTACGAACATAGCAAATGAATGGGAGGGGTATTGAAACTTTAAGCGATGTAATAATTTGAGCGCATTCTTATTGAGCTCCTGTTTTTATCGAATAAAAGAATATAACTTGACCAAAAGTTGTCCGATTGCTTCTTTATTGAGTCCTTTGTATTAATGCTAATGAACTTTACGAAATAGATGAATTCATTAAATATCAAAATATACATTTGTGACGAGTTTGTGTGCTTTGTTCTAAAACATGTTAAAATGAGTGAAATGACTTAAGTTAAGCAAATGAGGTCTATTTGGGGTAACAAATTGTGAATTTGATTCATTATTACTAACGAAACAAATGAATGGGAGGAGTTTTTAGACTTTAAATAATATAATGATTTGTGCACATTCTTCATGTGCACCGGCTTTAATTGGATAAAAGGATATAAATTGAGCAAAAGTAGTCCAATTGGTTCATCCTTTAGTATGTTTGATTCATGCTTATGAACTTTACAAAGTAGTAATAATATATTAAAAAATTTAAATATATATTCTTGATGAGTATGAGTGCTTTGTTCTATAACCTTTTAATCGAGTGAAATGATTTATGTTAAGCAAATAAGGGAAAATTGTAGTTACACTTTATGCATTTGATTCATTATTATGAACGTAAAAAATGATTAAGAATAGTTTTCAAACTATTAATGATATAATAATTTGTACGCATTCTTAACGAGCTGTAGTTTTAATCGAATAAACAAATATAACTTGACCAAAAGTGGTATGTTTGGTTCATTGTTCAATGTGCTTGTTTCATACTTATAAGCTTTATGAAATATATTATTCTTGGTGAGTATGCGTGCAATGTCATAAAACTTGTTAGATGAGTTAAACGACTTCAGTCAAGCATATGTGGTCCAATTGCGGTAACACTTTGTGCATTTGAATCATTTATGACGGGTTTATGTGTTTTTTTCTAAAACATGTTAAACTAGTGAAACAATATAAATTAAGCAAAGGAAGTCCAATTGTGGTAATAGTTTGTGTAAGGTCCCTGATTTTTCTATGATTTTCTGGGATTTTTCTGCCATTTTTCTGGTCATTTTCGGCAGGGAAATGTGACGTTTCAGCGTATGCGTATTTGTGTCTTTTCCCCGTATTTATACCCGTAGAGTCGGGTGTGGGGCTTAGTCGCGGGCCACGGGCCTCGCTGCGCGCTTATGGCGCGAATTTTGGAGGTTCGGCGCGTAACCAATGGGTTAACGCGCGTTGGGGATATGTTGGGAAAAAGAAAAAGAAAAAAAAAATAAAAAGGAAAATGTGGATCGGGTCGGGATCGCCCGATCTAGAACCTGGGCGATGAACAGTGGCCGCCCCCCCCCTTTCGCCTGTTCACTGTGCCCGGCCACCGCCAGCCGCCGGTGGGCCAGTGGGCCACTGCATCGGCTCCGCCCCGGCCGTGCGACGGTAGGGGAGCCGCCGTCCCGGCCCCACGGCCGCTCCACCCCGACTTTTTCGGTTAGCCTCCCCACTGTCATTTTTGGATTCCGCCGCCGCCGTAGGCCGGCGAGGGCCGGCCGGCCGCCCACGGCTGCGCCATGGGCCGGCGGCGGCGCGAGGCCACTCCCCCCGGCCCCGGACGGCCTCAGCTCTGCCATCCCGCTTCGATTCCCCACTGCCCTGTTTTTCCGCCCCCACTGTGTATCGCCGTTCCGCCGCCGCCACGGGCCGGCTCGGCCCGACCGGCCGGCCACGGCTCCGCCCTGGGCCGGCGACGGCAAGGAGCCCCTCCTCCCGGCCCGGTGGGCCTCTGCGCCGCCGCCCCATCTCTTCTCCCCCTCTGTGCACTGTTCCGCCGACGGACTGTTTTGGGCAAACAGTGGCCGCCGGCGGTGATCTGCGGCCGATTCGGCCTTCCCCCAGCCCCGCCTTGCTCCGACAAAGGCAGTGGACTACACCTTCGTGCCCGATTCAGCCGCCGCCCCCATGGCCGCTCCGCCCTTATGGGTTTTCCCCGGCCGTCCCTTATTTTTGGCCTACGTCCGTTTTGGACGTTGTGACTGACGTTATCAGTCGGACGCCGGATTTGTTTTGGTGGACCTTAGTTCGGCTCCGCCCCAGCCCGGTGATGCCAATGGGCCACCCCTCTAGGTTTTGTCCAGCCTTGCAACCCGTAGCTGCAACTAGTCCACCTTACCGGCATGTGTGCCGTTGACCCTTCTTGCCCATTTTACGCCGTCGGTACCGGACGGCCTCGGGCAAGAATTTGTATGACTTACCGTGACCGAAGGTGAACGAGCTCACCTGCTCAGGCCTTGGCCAGTGACGGCCTCATAGCCTTTGCTCGACCGTGACCCTCCCCTGCTCTCTGTCGTGCGAGATGCATAGCCGCCCGCACCATGAGTATTGGTTGTGGGTGGCGATCGGCGATGTCGCCGCTTAGATTGGCCACAGCTAAGGGCGTTAGCCCTGTTGGCTTTTATGGGCCTTGGGTCGTCTCCGCTCAGCCCTCTCCCCCGTCCTTTGGGCCGCGTGCACATGTAGCCACGCGTGTACTTCTGGGTTTAGGCGCCGCATTTGTGCCGCCTAACCATCGGTTGGCTTTGCCACCGAGTGGAGTTGATCACTAGAGTTGTCCTCCACCTCTCCTTTGGTTCTCAAGCATTGCCCCACGCTCTCCGCCCGTATGTGGGCCTTTGTTGACCGAAATCGTCGCCGTTGGGTGCTGTCCACTGCCGATTTCGACATCTTTGTGGCCGGCTGAGCACGTCTTAGCCACCGGCCGATCTTCAGTGTACACCCTCGACATCTGTCGCACCGCCACCTATGTTGGCACGATATTTCTCCCGGCCGCCCTAGTGTGCCGCCGTGGATCGCGGGTTTTACCGCATTGATTGCTGATACTCTGTTTGGCCGTGATAGTTCCGGCGCATCCTAAAACCCTCGGGACATCAGCTCTCTCAGCCAGGAAATGGTTTTGACCGCCAACTCCGCCGTCGACGTCACCACCGTCGTGTGCTCGCCATCGAACGTCATGATTACGAGGTAGGGGAGCTTTGAACTCGTAAATTCATGAAGCATGCTTTGAATGAGTAGCAGCATGCTAGGATTGTATGATTCCATGCTTGGATGTAAGTAACGATCCGATTGCATGATGTGCGTGTAAGCATGATTGTATGGTATGATTGATATGCATGAGATGTATGCACATTTTATGGATGTGGACTATGTATGCGCTAGCGATGGCTAGTAAATATGTCAGTATGCTACGTATGGATTATGCATGTTTGACGTGGGTTATGTATGTGCTAGTGATGGCTAGCGTGCATGTTTGAAGTATGTATGAATGTGTGTGTACACGTGCTAGAGATGACTAGCGTGTACGTTTGATGTATGCATGTGCTAGTGATGACTAGCGTGTACGTTTGATGGATGTATGCGCTAGTGATGGCTAGTGTGCATGTTTGTAAGTTATGTATGTATGACCGTATGTGTATGCTATACGTATGTGTGAGACATACGTATGTAGGATGGCTTTTGCCTATGATTTGGATATGTGTAAGTGTATGTGGGCAGAGGTATGGGCGATGGACAGTAAGAGGTGACAGAGACTTTGTCTGGATTTGGATGCGGTTGTGTAAGCGTATGACAGAGGATAAGAGTATGACGGGCAAGGATTAGAATGGATTAGTTTGGGGTGGATTGTATGTTGGGTAATTGTCAGATAGTAAGAGTGTTCATAATTGTACAAGCATAACGTACATATTATGAAGTGAAAAGTAAGTATAATAAGTGAGATATAAGTAAGAGGGCGACAACTGGGTTGGCTCTGAGGAGCGTTATTTGAGGATGTTAGTGTAAGATGTTTTGGCCATGAGATGGATGGCAAAGTACGTAAGTTTGTAAGGGTTTGTTGTACGATGAGTTTTGTCCATGATGTGGACGGGTAAGTGAAGTCTGCTGCCTTGACAAACTGGGGTTTTGATCGGGCTCAGCTTCAGTTTGATCAGTCGAGGACTGTGAGTTTGTGTGGCATAATTGTACTGCATAATATACTTAATTCAAAGTTGAATTATAAGCACAGCTAATGATAGCGTTGTGAGTTTGAGACCTGAGGGTTCGACGGATTAAGTTCCGTGTTTGAGCTGGCCGCTGATGAGTTGGCCGAGCGTTTATCATGTCTTGCCATGGTGTTTATCCTGCGGGATGTTGTCTGTGTGCTATGTAGAGCACCGGACATATGATGCTCTGCTGAGAGCGACATTGTTTCTGATTTGGTCTGCGTGCTGTATAAGCCCAGACGTTTGATGCTCTGTTGAGAGTGATGTACGTTTCTGACTTTGTCTGCGTGCTGTATGAAGCCCAGACGTCTGATGCTCTGCTGAGAGCGACGTATGTTTCTGATTTGGTCTGTGTGCTGTGTAAGCCCAGACGTTTGATGCTCTGTTGAGAGCGTTGTATGTTTCAGCCCAAGAGTGGCACTGTATGTTTCTGCCCAAGTGGCATTGTATGTTTTCTGCCCAAGAGTGGCAATGGCACTATAAGACCCATTATGGTGGGCAATTCTCTGGCACTATAAGACCCATTATGGTGGGCAATTCTTTGGCACTATAAGACCCATTATGGTGGGCAATTCTTTGGCACTATAAGACCCATTATGGTGGGCAACTGTATGACCCCTTATGTGTGGGTGTTTATGTTTGCGCGCTCAGGTAAGTAGTATCATGGATCTACTCTTACCTGTTTGATCCAGTGCCCCATGAGCATTGGTGTACCTCACCTTCGGAAAAGTCCATGGCGTCTAGTCACTCCCCGGAGGTTAAGGTGTTGCCCCAGTGGCATTCTTTTCCATTTCGACGCTGGAGCTTATTAGTTGTAATGAGCTTCAGTGGTTGTTGATATGTGTACGATTATGAGTAGGATTATGTGTATGAGTATGATTGTGAGAATATGTTTCTGAGTAAGACAATAAGTATGATTTTGTGCAGACTGTACGAGTAAGGTCGTACAAGTTTGATTGTACGAGTAAGGTCGTACCTGTATGGGTAAGCTATATGAGTGAGCATACGATAGTACGAGTAAGGTCGTACAAGTATGCGTATGATGTATGAGTATGCATACGGTGGTACGAGTAAGTTTGTATGACCCTAGATAAGGGTATTTGTGTAAGTTTGTATGACCCTGGATAAGGGTGTTTGTGTAAGTTGATTTGATATTATGATTTTGGCACGATGGTACCTTCGGTATGTTTGTGGCACGATGGTGCCTTTGGTATGATCGTATGTGTATGTGCACGATATGATTATGTTATGCTTCTGCTTCATGTTTGAGTTGCATGACGCATGTGATTATGAACTTATGTAGTTCACCGTTGGGATTTCCCCTACTGGGTATTTTCCTACTGAGTATGAAAATACTCACCCTACTACTTTTTAGCCCCGTTGTACGGGAGGTTTTGCAGGTTGTGCGGAGAGCTCCTGGTGATGGACGCTCGTTTCAGCGGTGGATTGATTCCCGTTGACTCAGGTATCTGCTTGACTCATAGCGAGTTTATTTGTGCCACGATCTGTTGTATTGGGTGAGATGAGAACACAAGATGTTTATTCTGGACTTTCATTTGGATCAGTCAGTGGATTGTTATGGGACTTGTACTCAGGGATGCCTGGAGAGTGATTTGTATTTAAAGTCTATGATCATAGCAAATTTATTCGTACGTGTGTTTTCGAGTAGCGCCTGAGGATATTTGCTTTGGCCGTACGATGTTTAACCGTATGTGGATGTTTACAGTTTTAAATTATAAACTGTTTTATCAGGTTTTGGTTTCGTCATTTTTCCTCCGATTTACAGACGTTATATTGCAAAAATTTTCTGTGAATTTTAAGGAAAATGGGTGAAAAATCTCAGGCGTTACAGTTTGTGTGTTTAATTCACTATTACAAACGTAACCAATGAATGGGTGGTGTTTTTAAACTTTAAATGATATGAGGATTTGTCCGCATTCTTAACAAACTCTAGTTTTGATCAAATAAAAGGATTTAGCATCACCAAAAGTGGTCCGATTAGTATTTTGTTTAGTGCATTTGATTCTATCTTGCGATCTTTAGAAAATAGCATGATTTTTTTAAAAATTTGAAATATACATTCATGACGAGTTTGTGTGCTTTGTTCTAAAGCTTTTTAAATGAGGGAAACACTTAAGTTAAGCAAATGAGGTCCAATTGCAGTCACTTTCTGCATTTGATTCATTTTTGTGAATGTAAGAAATGAATGGAAGGTATTGTTGAACTTTAAAAGATATAATGATTTGTGTGCATTCATAAGCAACTCTAGTTTTAAACAAGTAAAAGGGTATAACTTGACAAAAACTAGTCCGATTGGTTCGTTGTTTAGTGATTTTGATTTGTTCGTATGATCTTTACAAAGTAGTACAAATTTATTAAAATTTTGAAATATACATTTAGGACAAGTTTGCGTGCTTTGTTCTAAAACATGTTAAATGTGTGAAACGACTTGACTAAAGCAAATTTGGTCCAATTGTGGTAACACATTGTTCATTTTATTCCTTATTACAAACAAAAGAAATTAGTGGGAGGAATCTTTAAACATTAAACAATATAATAATTTTTGTGCATTCCTAACGAACTACAATTATAATCAAATAAAAGGATATAACTTGAAAAAAAGTGGTCCAATTGATTCATTGTTTATTCCACTGATTCATGCTTTTGATCTTCATGTAGTCGAACAAAGTTTATAAAAAATTTAAATATACATTTCTGATGATTTGTAAGTGCCTTGCTCTAAAACTTGTTAAACAAATGAAATGACTAATATTAAGCAAATGAGGTCTAATTGTAGTAACACTTTATGCATTTGACTCATTATTACAGACGTAAAAAATGAATGGGATGAGTCTTCAAACTTTAAATGATATAATGCTTTGTGCACATTATTTACAAGCTCAAGTTTTAATCGAATAAAAAGTTATAACTTTACCAAAATTGGTCCAATTAGTTCTTAGCTTAGTGCATTTGATCCATGTTTTCGATCTTTACAAAGTTTTACAAAATTATAAAAAATTAGAATAATACATTCATGAGGTTTTTACCATGCTTTGTTCTAAAAGTTGTTAAACGAGTGAAACAATATAAGTTAAGGAAAGAAGGTCCAATTGCGGTAACACTTTGTGCATTTAATTCAATGTTGAGAACATAACAAAAGAATGGGAGGAATTTTTAAACTCTAAATGATGAAATGATTTGTGCACATTCATAACAAGTTTCATTTTAATCGAATATAACTTCACCAAAAGTGCTTCGATTGGTTCGTTGTTCAGTGCGCTTGATTCAAGCTTCCAATCTTTATGAAGTAGTAAAAAATTTTTTAAAAATTGAAATATATTATTCTTGGTGAGTATGCGTGCTTTGTCATAAAACTTGATAAACGAGTGAAACGATTTAAGTCAAGCAAATGAGGTCCAATTGCGGTAACACATTGTGCATTAGATTTTATTATTAAGAACATAACAATTGAATTGGTGGAATCGTTAAAATTTAAACGATATAATCATTTGTGTGCATTCCGAATGAGCTTTGATTAGGATCAAATAAAAGGATATGACTTACCAAAAAGTGATATGATAGGTTCGTTGTTTAGTGCATTTGATTCATGCTTATAATCTTTACGAAGTAGTACAAATTTATTAAAAAATTTAAATATGCAATCAGGACAAATTTGCATTCTTTGTTCTAAAACTTTTTAAATGAGTGGTATGACTTATGTTCAACAAATAACATCCAATTTTGGCAATATTTTGTGCATTTGATTCATTATTACAAATGTAAAAAATGAATAGGAGTCTTCACACTTTAAATGATATAATGATTTGTGCGAATTCTTAATGAGCACTCATTTTAATCAAATAAAAGGATATAACTTGAACAAAAGTAGTTAGATTGGTACGTCATTTAGTAAGTTTGATTCATGCTTACGATCTTTACGATGTAGTACATATTTATTAAAAATTTCAATCGGACATTCGTGAAAAGTTTGCGTGGTTTTTTCTAAAACTTGTTAAACTAATGAAATGATATATGTTAAGCAAAGGAGGTCCAATTGTTGTAACACCTTGTGAATTTAATTTATTCTTTTGAACATAACAAATGAATGGGAGAAGTTTTTTAACTTTAAAGGATATAATGATTTGAGAGCATTCATAACAACCTCCAATTTTAATCAAATAAAAGGATATAACTTGACCAAAAGTAGTCACAACTATTTGTCATTTAGTATGTTTGATTCATTTTTAGAATCTTTTTGAAGTAATATTAATTTATTTAAAATTTAATATATACATTCTTGACGAGTTTGGAAACTTTGCCAGACACTTGTTAGACGAGTGAAACGACTTAAGTTAAGCGAATGAGGTCCAATTACGAAAAAAGTTTGTGCCTTAATTCATTATTATGAATGTAATGAATAATTGGGCGGAGTCTTTAAACATTAAATGATATAATGATTTGTGTGCATTCATAATGAGCTCTAATTTTCATCGAATAAAAGGTTATAACATAAAGTAGTCCGATTGGTTTGTCATTTAGTGCATTTGATTAATTGTTACAAACTTTAAAAAGTAGTATGAATTCATTAAAACTTTGAAATATACATTCAAGACAAGTTTGTGTATTTTTTTCTAAAACATGTTCAACAAGTGAAATGACTTAAGTAAATGTGGTCAGATTGGAAAAACACTTTGTGCATTTAATTCATTATTACAACCATAACAAATGAATGGGTAGAGGTTTTGAACTTTAAACGATATATTGATTTATGCACATTCATAATGAGCTCCAGTTTTAATTAAATAAAATATATAACTTGACTAAATGTGGTCTAATTGGTTTGTTGTTTAGTGTGTTTGATTCATTCTTATGAACTTTATGTAGTACATATTTATTATAAATTTCAAACATACATTCTTGACAAGTTTGTGTGCTTTGTTTTGAAACTAGTTAAACGAGCCAAACCACTTAAATTATGCAAATGAGGTCCAATTGTGGTAACACTTTAAACATTCAATACATTATTCAAAACATAACAAATGAATGGGAGGAGTCTTTAAGCTTTATACAGTTTAATGACTTTTGGCATTCATAACGAGCTCCGGTTTTATTCGAATGAAAGGATATAACTTAACTAAAAGTGGTCCAAAATATTCATCATTTAGTGCGTTTGACTCATGTTTAATCTTTACCAAGTAATATGAATTTATGAAAAATTGAAACAATATAATGATTTGTGTGCATTCCTAGTGAGCTTCGGTTTTCATTGTTTAGTGAGTTTGATTCGTGCTTATGATCATTATGAAGTAGTAAAAATTTGTTAAATATTTAAAATATATATTCGGGAAGAGTTTGCATACTTTATTCTAAAACTTATTAAACTAGTAAAATGACTAAAGTTAAGCAAATAACGTCCAATTGCTGCAAAACATTATGTATTTGATTCATTATTACATACATTAAAAATGAATGGGAGTCTTGTCATCAAACTTTAAATGACATAATGATTTGTGCGTATTCTTAACGAGCACTAGTTTTAATTGAATAAACGGATATAACTTGTCCAAAAGTGGTTGATTGGTTCATCCTTTAGTGTGTTTGATTCATGTTTATGATCTTTACAAAGTAGTACAATGTAATGATTTGTGAGAATTCATAACGAGCTCCTGTCATAATGGAATAAAAGAATATAACTTGACATAAAGTGGTCCAAAATGTTCATCGTTTAGTTTGTTTAATTCATCTTTAAGATCTTTACCAAGTAATATAAATTTATTAAAAATATAATATATACATTCTTGATGTGTTTGGGTACTTTGTTCGTATATTTGTTAAACGAGTGAAACAAAAATCGAATAAAAGGATAAAGTTAACATAAAGTAGATTGATGGGTTCGTCATTTAGTGCATTGTTATGTATGCCACTTAGAGGGCAGGACAGCTCCTGCCTTGTACTCCTTTCCATGTTTAGGACCTAGTATATTACGGTTATTGTAACGTCCGAGATTTTTCTGAATTCCCCACATCGCCCACGTGGAGATTAGGGTTTTTGACCCCTTGACTTTCTTGTGAGAATAACTTGATCATAAGTTGAAACCCATGTAGTTAGAAAGTAGACATACAGAACTTCAAAACACCACAAAGAACATGCGAATCGGAGTTTGGATGAGGGAGATACAACTGTTCGAAGTTGAGTATATCACATAAGGCCCGTGTACCTAAGTTAGACTGTATTTGGCCCGTTTAAGTCATTTTATGAGCCCGATTGTTTATAATTCTAAAATTATTTTTTAAGGCCCTAATTAGGTGGCCTAATTGGGGAGGATCACCCAAATTC
Organism: Saururus chinensis; assembly: GCA_035235625.1. NCBI lineage: Eukaryota > Viridiplantae > Streptophyta > Magnoliopsida > Piperales > Saururaceae > Saururus > Saururus chinensis. The sequence goes on along the minus strand of CP141144.1, from coordinate 36,093,936 downwards.
TAGGGGGGTTAGAAATCCTAATCCCCATGTTTATAAAAAGGCTTTTCAGGGCACAACTATGGGGATTTTTTTTGTGGAGGAAGGAGAGAGGACGGAAGGGGCAGAGAAGATGGAACGGCGAGGTTCTGGTGGCGGTGGATTGACAATCAATCAGCGAGTAAGGTAAGATCGTTGCCATTGTCTTTGACTGATGATTAATGAAGATTTATTAAATAAATTTAAATGAAAATTAGATCTTTGCACTACACTACATACTTTCCATGAATAGTTATTATAGAAATCACTATTCTGTAATTTCGATGAACATTATTCTGGTGTTTTGTAATTTCACTAAACACTGTTCTACTGTTCTGTAATTTTGTTAAATAATATAACTTTTTTGCAAATTTCTTTGAATCAGCTGCATACTGTTATGCAAATTTATTTGAATCTATGGGGCAGTCGCCGATTGATTGCCGACCAGCAAGAGACCGACAGTTCAATTAACTCTGGACCCTCTCAGTAGAGGGCCAAGCTCCGGAACGCGGCCGCCGCAGAGCAAGCCGTTGGGCCAGTGAATAAAAGAAAAAAAAAGGTGATGGTAGCACTAGCCTTGGCTGCGCTGGCCGTGATCATGCCGAACATGGCCATGCTGGCCTTGGCCATACTAAACTTGGCCGTGCCGGCATCTAGAGCCACCACCGCCACTCAGTTTGTAAAAAAGAAGGGGGCCGCTTTGTCCCCAGCCGGCCACCGAACGGACGCAAGATCGTGTCCGTCAAATTCGCTGGGAGAGCGATTCGATCGGCCTCAGCCTAGTTGCGCCGGGGTGCTCGGGGGGAAGGGCAGCGCTACCAGAGGTGGAAAGGCCTCTGGCCCGTTGCGTGGAAGATGACCCCGCAAGTTGTCTATGCTCCCCGGATTGGGTCTTCTAACCTGACCCAGCTCGGTCCAACTCCTAAAAAAAAATATTATACTCTAACCTTGAACCTAGTCCGGTTCAATGAGATAGAGTTCTCACAAAATTTTGGGAAAACTTATGAATTACTATTAATGTATGTTGAGTACTTTGACTAACTTGCAGGGAAAAATCCTAGATTCTCTAAAATGACCAATTTACCCTTGTGAGTTGACTCGTAGTATAATGATTAATAATCAGGATTCGGGGCTCCGATTCAAGGGCCTATCTGTGGATTTAGAAATGAAGAAAAATCTCAGTGATATTTTAATGCATATCCTAAATTTGAACCAGGCCATAAGCTAGGTAAAAATCTCAATAAGTAGATATGTGACTGGGGTTAAGGTAAGATGGTTAATTGGGTTCAAGGCGTTTACAACCCCGTTAAATGGCAAGAGAATTACCTAGGCTTTATAACATCAAGATGTAACCTTGGGATTAATTTTGGACCCATCAAGGTTTAGGAAGGCGCCAAATAAAAAGACAAAAATACCCTTATGTGTAGACGGGCCCGCATTCGTGTGAATGAAATTAATGGGTCAAAGTGATATAGAAACCTTTTGAGAGGTTAGTGACTTGCTCGAGAGTATAGAAGACCTTATTCAATTTTGAATAATTACTTTAATGCCCTTATGTTCATTATGAACTATTTTTACAAAAACTTTATCAGCTAACCCAAGGAGAGAGAGGCATGTGAGCTCGAACAATCTAATATCATTATTGAATTTGGCTATTAATGTTATGATTTTCTTGGATCGGTGTAGTTCTGATTGTTTATATTTATTATTGTTAGTCATTCAACCTTAATTTGATTTGTTATCATGCTGAATGTTGGCACTTTAGACTGATTCGTTATGTTAGTTTACTGATTCATGGTTGTGTAAAATCAACATGTTAACTTGTTGATTGTGTATGTTTGTTGCATGCATGATATGCTGTGAATAGTCTTTAATCCCTTTTCCTTATGTGGATGCATTGTATCACATGCTGAGTCAAAGTTTAAGCTCATGGTAATAGCCATGGTAGATATTTAGGCCTTTGTGGGCTCAACACCTTTGGGATGATGGATCCCTACAAATGCGCAAACCAGGTTTTTGAGCATCATGGAAAGCTCATCTACCTCCGGCCAGTGTGTGCATGAGCAGAGCTAATACCTACATATTTAGGCCCATGGATGATCCAAGTGGATCTCTAGAGATGCTAGGATTTCTTATAATAGCCATGGCGGTAATCTTTCAGACTTTTGGGGTCTTCGCTCTTTTAGGATGATGGATCCCTGCAAATGCGCAAACCAGGTTTTTTAGCATCACAGAAGGCTCATCTACCTCTGGCCAGTGTGTCCATAAGTATAGCTGGTATATACATATCTAGGCCCATGGCTGATCAAAGTGGATCTCTAGAGATGCTAGGATTTCTGTTAGCATACAATTACTTATTTGAACGGGAGTTTGTATTTTTAGGTAACAATTAGTGCATTGTTTTATGAACGGTGTCCATTGATTTGTGCATTGTATTGGTCTTTATTGGTTAAAGGTCAGCCCATGTTTCTGAGTTATGTTATATTCAATACTCTGTATATTACTTTACATGTGTCACTATATATTGTTGTTCTACATGTTGGAGTCCTATGTTTTGAGATTTCTCAACAGGCGAGTTATCTCTGAGTAAATATAGATTTATTAGTATTAATTATTGAACAAGGGTTGTGAGATAATTAATAACATTGTTTGATATTACTTGTTAATTAGACAAGTGGAACGAATAAAGGATTTGCATAAAATGTAGGTTTCTTTAAAATACTTAAGCATTGCATGGGTGATGCTATGCTTCTTAGTATAGTGTAGTTTTTAGGCAGAACTACATTTGGATCCGATCTTGTTGGAAACATTGGAGATGTTGTCTGATGAGTATGTGGCAACTAACATCGGGTGATGTTGGCCCGATCCAAAAAATATTAATAAAATCTTTTGTCCTTAGGGAAGCTCTTCTCTTGAAGGTAGAGAGATTTCATTGCTGTTGTTGTGGTTGTTTGGTTTGGTTAGTTGTAGATTCTCCAGGCAATGACATGTAATACCAAAACAAGCGAGCACAAGAAGTTTCTGCTTTTCTGCAACTCCGGTATGTAAGTGTTTCATCAGCGTGAGAGTCAACTTAGTTATTTATTTTCAAACGGCTGATGAACTTGTACTTAGATGGATGAGCAATTCTTATTGAAATTTGAGATGTGTAATAACATCATACGATTTGATATTCATATTTGTGAACCCCAGTTATCATATTTGGATATTTAATCTAACAGTTTATTTTGTTTTTAAGAAAAAAAAATTTGTGACTATCGTTCATACGATTTTAGAAAAGCTTTTAAAAATCCGGGTCGTGACAGTTATTTTCCTTTTTGCTACTTTACTTTTGGGATGTGATAAACTGTATTCGAGGGGAAATTAAATTTTGAGTTGTAATGGACCAGTTGGCGGTCATACTAAAACTTGTTAAACAAGTGAAACAACTTGAGTTAAAGCAAATGAAGTCCAATTGAGGTAACACTTTGTGTATATCAATAATTATAACAAATAGAACCAATTAATTGGGGAGTCTTTAAACTTTAAATGATGTAATGATTTTTATGCCTTCTAAGCGGGTTATGGTTTTAATAGAATAGATGGATATAACTTAACCAAAGGTGGTCCGATCAATTTGATGTATAGTTTGTTTGATTCATGCTGACGAATTTTTTAAACATTCGAAATATACATTCGTGATGAGTTTGCGTGTTTTTTGTTAAAACTTATTAAATGAGTAAAAGGACTTAAGTTAAGCGAATGAGTTCCAATGGTGGAAAAACTCTGTGCATTTGATTCATTATCACGAACATAACAAGTGATTGGGAGGAATCTTCAAACTTTAAATGATATAATGATTTGTGTGCATTCCTAACTACCTCTTGTTTTTAATTGAATAAAAAGATATAACTTAAGAAAAAATTGTCCGATTGGTTCGTTGTTTTGTGTATGATCTTTACAAAGTAGTATAAACTTATTATAAATTTGAAATATACATTTGGGACGAATTTCCGTTCTTTGTTCTAAAACTTGTTGAATGAGTGAAACGACTTAATTAAAGAAAATGAGGTTCAATTGCGGTAACACTTTGTGCTTTTGATTCTTTATTATAAACATAACAAATGAATGAGAGGAAACTTCAAACTTCAAATGATTAATGATTTGAATTCATTCTTAACAAGATTTGGTTTTAATCAAATAAAAAGATATAACTTAACCAAAAGTTGTCCGATTAGTTCATTGTTTACTGCATTTGATTCATGCTTTCGATTTTACGAAGTAGTATGAATTTAGAAAAAAATTTAATCATATATCCATGACATGTTTACCATGTTTTGTTCTAAAACTTGTTAAATGAGTAAAATGATATACGTTAAGCAAAGGAGGTCAAATTGTGGTAACACTTTGTGCATTTAATATATTGTTACGAGCGTAACAAATGAATAAGAGGAGTTTTTAAAATTTACATGATATAATAATTTGTGCACATTCTTAATGAGCTCCAGTTTTAATCGAATAAAAGAATATAGCTTGACTAAAAATGGTTTGATTGGTTCATTATTTAGTGTGTTTGATTCATGCCTATGATCTTTACAAGGTAGTACAAATTTTTAATAAAAAATGAAATATATGTTCTTGACAAGTCTGCGTATTTTGTTCTAAAATTTGTTAAACAAGAAAAATGACTTAAATCAAACAAATGAGGTCCAATTGATGTAATACTTTGTTCATATGAATAATTATTAAGAATAGAACCAATGAATAGGAGGAGACTTTAAACTTTAGGTGATATAATCTTTGGTACACCTTCTTAACGAGTTCCTTTTTAAATAGAATAGAAGGATATAAGTTGACCAAAACTGGTCTAATTGGTTTGATGTTTAGTGCGTTTGATCAATGCTGATGAACTTTACAAAGCAGTACCTATATTTTAAATATATGAAATATACATTCGTGTCGAGTTTGAGTTCTTTGTACTAAAACTTGTTAAACGATTAAAGAAACTTAAGTTAAGAAAATGAGTTCCAATTGCGGTAACACTTTATACATTTGATTCATTATTACCAATGTAACAAATGAATTGGAGGAATCTTTAAACTTTAAAGGATATAAAGATTTCTGTGCATTCCAAACGAGCTTTGATTTTGAATCGAAAAGTACATTATGGACGAGTGTGGGTGATTTGTTCTAAAACTTGTTAAACAAATGAAATGACTTAAGATAAGCAAATGAGCTCCCAATTGCGGTAACACTTTGTACATTTGATTCATTATTATGAATATAACAAATGAATGGGCGGAGTATTTAAACATTAAACGATATAATGATTTGTGTGCATTCTTATTGATCTCCGGTTTTAATTAAATAAAAGGATATAACTTTATAAAAAGTAGTTAGGGGTGCTCATCGTTTAGTGCATTTAATTCATGTTAAAAACTTGAAATGTACATTCTTGATGAGTTTGCGTGCTTTGTTATAAAACATGTTAAATGAGTGAAACAACTTATGTTAAGTAAATGAGGTCTAATTGCAGTAAGAATTTGTATATTTGATTCATTATTATGAACAAAACAAATAAAAGGAAGGAATCTTGAAACTTTACACAATATAATTATTTGCATGCATTATTAATGAGCTCCTGTTTTAATTGAATAAAATGATATTACTTGACAAAAAGTGGTCCAATTTGTTCATAGTTTAGTGCATTTGATTCATGCTTATGATCTTTATGAATTGGTATGAATTAAATAAAAATATTAAAATGTACATTTGTGACAAGTTTGTATGTTTAGTTCAAAAACTTGATAAATGAGTGAAACAACTTAAATTAAACGAATGAAGTCCAATTGCGATAACACTTTTTCCATTTGATTAATTATTAAGAATGTAACAAATGAATTGGAGGAATATTTAAACTTTAAATGATATACTGATTCATGTGCATTCTTCACAAGCTCGGGTTTTATTCAAATAAAATGATATAACTTAACAAAAAGTGGGCTGAATGGTTTGTCATTTAATACAATTCATTCATGCTTATGATCTTTACAAAGTAGTAAAAATTTATAAAAAAATTGAACGATATATTCTTGACAAGTTTCAATCCTATGTTCTATAACTTGTTAAATGAGTAAATAACTTTAACTTTAAGCGGAACCTAGTCCAAGCGACAGTTGAAGCTCACGGCAATGACAAATTGTTAGACTGTGGAAGACGTGACCCCGTTAGTGGGTAAATTACACATACGGAGTTACGAACCTTCAAATATTTGTGCAAGACAAATAAGAAAAATAAAAGGGGACTTTAACTCAGGAACGAATCCTCAATCTCAACCCACAACTTAGAATACTATGCCGACAAACATGGCTCGATTCTGAATGTCTTAAACAGATCTAAAATCATAAGAGTTACATGAGTCTAAAACAAGATCATCCATACATGATGTTCTAATATCATAATAGAATAAATCAAAAAACATACCAAAGTCCATAGGCATCCATGCCAACTCCCAAGTACTCCCCGATGTTCCTCATATAGAGGATCCTGCTCGACACACCATGTAGAACAAAACACACAAAGTGGGGTGAGTAAAACAAAGTAAGGTTATGGATACGGTAATTATAAAATAGAAAACAGCCACAAGAGATTAACATGGTCAATAAGATCTACATATCATATAAAATCCCATTTCTGATTACTTTCCTTACCATGACCATATTAACTCATAAGTACTTATCCTGTATGCAAATATCTCTAACATATCATGCATGTTAATGCACAACCATTCTCCTTCATTACATTCAGCCTGTATCACACGTGTTTCCAACAAACAATCACATTATGCATATCTATAACTATTAACCTACATGAGAAGTGCCTTTAAACACACAATCACATCATGCATATTCAACACATTTTACCTGCATGAGAAGTGTCTCTATCCCACAATCATATGATGCATATTCATCACATATAACCTACATGAGAAGTGTCTCTATCACACAATCATATCAAGCATATTCATCACATTTAACCTGCTTGAGAAGTGTCTTTATCACACAATCATATCATGCATAGTCATCAATTTTACCTGTATGAGTAATGTCTCTACCACACAATCATATTATACATATCCATAAACAATCAACCTGCATATCAAGTGTCTCTAACACACATTCATAGCCAAGCAAGTCGATAAAACAACCTTGCATAATCAACCTTTCGTGATGAGTTCACGTGTTTTGTTCTAAGTTAAACAAATGAGGTCCAATTGAGGTAACACTTTATGCATTTGACTCATTATTATGAATGTAACAAATGAATAAGAGGATTCTTTAAACATTATATGATATAATGATTTGTGCGCATTCTTAACAAGTTGTGGTTCTTATCGAATAAAATGATATAACTTGACCAAAAGTTGTCATATTGGTTCGTCATTTTGTACATTTGACTCATGGTTACAAACTTTTTGATGTACGAGTTTATTATAAATTTAAAATATACATTTGTGATTAGTTTGCGTGCTTTATTCTTAAATTTGATAAATGAGTGATACTACTTTAGTTAAGAGAATGAGGTCCAATTGTTGTAACACTTTGGGCAGTTGATTCATTATTATGAACATAAGAAATAAATGGGAGGAGTCTTTAAACTTCAGACGATCTAAATATTTATGTGCATTCATAACGAGCTCTAGTTTGAAATGAATAAAAGGATATAGCTCTACAAAAAATGGTTTAATTAGTTTATCATTTAGTGCATTTGATTTATGTTTACTATCTTTATGAAGTAGAAAAAATTTATTAAAAATTTAAAATATACAGTCTAGACGAGTTTTGCGTGGTTTCTTCTAAAACTTGATAAATGACTGAAACAATGTAAGTTCAGCAAATGGGGTTCAATTTCGGTTACACGTTGTGTTTTTAATTTATTATTACAAACGTAACAAATATATGAGAGGAATTTTTAAACTTAAAACGATATCAAAATTTGTGCGCATTTTGAATGAGCTGCGGTTTTAATGGAATAAAAAGATAACTTTACCAAAGTGGTCCAATTGGTTCGTCATTTAGTACGTTTGACTCATGCTTGCGAACTTTTTGAAATAGTATGTTTTTTTATAAATTTTATGTACAAATTCATGATAAGTTTATGTGCTTTGTTCTAAAACATGTTAAACGAGTGAAACAACTTTAGTTAAGAAAATAAGGTCCAATTGCAGTAACACTTTACCTATATGATTCATTGTTACAAACATAACAAATAAATGGGAGTTGTTTCTAAACTTTAAATGATATAATGATTTGTATGCATTCTTAACGAGCTTCAATTTTAATAGAATAAAAGGATATGACTTGACAAAAAATGGTTCGATTAGTTCATCATCTAGTATGATTGATTTATGCTTATGATGTTTATGAAGTACAAAAAATTTATTAAAAATTTAAAATATTCATTCATGATGAGTTTTGCATGCTTTGTTCTAAAACTTGTTAAACAAGTGAAATGGCTTAAGTGAAGCAAATGTTGTCATATTGCAGTGAAATTATTTTAATTTGATTCATCATTACGAGTGCGACAAATGAACAAGAGGATTTTAAACTTTGAACGATATAATGATTTTTATGCCATCTTAACAAGCAATGGATTTAATCTAATAAAAGGATATAACTTGAATAAAAGTAGTCTAATTTGTTCATTGCTTGGTGCATTTGACTCATGCGTACGAACATGACATAGTAGTACAAATTTATTAAAAAAATTAAATATACATTTGTGAAGAGTTTGCGGGCATTGTTATAAAACCGGTTAAACATTTTAAATGACTTAAGTTAAGCAAATAAGCTTCAATTGTCGTAACACTTTGTGCATTTAATTCATTATTCGAATGTAACAAAATGAATTGGAGGAGTATTTAAACTTTAAATGATGTAATGATTTGTATAGATTCTTAATAAGCTCCAATTTTAATCAAATAAAAGCATATAACTTGGCCAAAAATGGTACTATTGATTCACCATTTAATACTTTTGATTCATATTTAGGATCTTTACGAAGTACTATGAATTTATGAATAATTTTAATGAACATTTGTGATGAGTTTGCATGACTTGTTATAAAACTTTTTAAATGAATGAAACCACATAAGTTAAGCAAATAAAATTCAATTGTAGTAACTCTTTGTGCATTTGATTGATTATTATGAAAGTATCAAATGAATGGGTTGAGTCTTTAAACTTTAAATGGTATATTGATTTGTGTGCATTCTTAATGAGCTCCAGTTTTAATAGAAGAAACCGATATATTGCATTTGATTTATTCATCGTTTATTGCATTTGATTTTTACTTGCGATCTTAAAGTAGTATGAATTTATTAAAAAATTGACATATACATTTCTGACGAGATTGTGTGCTTTGTTCTCAAACTTGTTAAATGAATGAAATGACTTAAGTAAATGAGGTCCAATTGCGGTAACAATTTGTGCATTTGATTCATTATTGCGAATGTGACAAATGAATGGGAGGAGTCTTTAAAATTTAAAATATATAAGGATTTTTACACATTTTTAATGAGCTCCAGTTTTAATTGAATTAAAAGATATAACTTGACCAAAAGAGGTCTGGTGGGTTCGTCATTTAGTGTGTTTGATTCATGCTTATGATCTTTGGGAAGTAGAATGAATTTATTAAAAGTTTGAAACACACATTTAAGACGAGTTTGTGTGTTTTGCTTTAAAACTTATTATATGAGTGACAGGACTTAAGAAAATGAGGTCCAATTGCGGTAACACTTTCTGCATTTTATTCATTATTATAAACAGAACAAATGAATGAGAAGAGTTTTCAAACTTTAACAATATCATTATTAGTATGAATTCATAACTAGCAATTGTTTTAATCGAATGGAAAGATATGACTTGATGAGAAGTGGTCCGATTGGATCGTTGTTTAGTGCGTTTAATTTATACTTATGATCTTTATGAATTAGTATAAATTTATTGATAATTTAAAATATACATTTGTGACGAGTTTCCGTGCTATGTTCTAATACTTCTGAAATGAATGAAATGACGTACGTTAAGCAAATGAGGTCTGATTATAGTAACGCTTTGTGTATTCAATTCATTATTATGAATGTAACAAAAGAATGGGGGGAGTCTTTAAACTTTAAACGATATAATGATTTGTGCACATTCATAACTAGCTCCAAGTTTAACGAAATAAAAAGACATAACTTGACAAAAAATTATCCAATAGGTCATCATTTAGTACGTTTGATTATTGCTTAAGGACTTTACGAAGGAGTACAAATATAATAAAAATTTGAAATATACATTCACGAAGAGTTTGCGTGCTTGGGTCTAAAACATGTTAAATGAGTGAAATGACTTAAGAAAATGGAGTCCAATTGTAGTAACACATTGAACATTTGATTCATTATTATGAATGTCACAAATGAACGACACGAGTCTTCAAACTTTGAATGATACAATCATTTATGTGCATTTTTAATGAGCTATAGTTTTAATCGAATAGAACTATATTACTTGACCTAAAGTGGTTCGATTAGTGTGTTTAACTCATTTTTATAAACTTTTCGAAGTAGTACCAATTTATTATATATTTTGAATGTATATTTATGATGAGTTTGTATGCTTTGTTCTAAAATTTGTTAAATGAGTGAAACAACTTCAGTTAAGAAAATTAGATTGAATTGTGGTACCACTTTGTGCAGTTGATTCTTTATTACGAACATAACAAATAAACTAAAGAAGTTTTTAAACTTTAAATGATATAATGATTTATGTGCATTCTTAACGAGCTCAAGTTTGAATCTAATAAAAGGATATAAGTTGACAAAAAATGGTTTGATTAGTTCATTGTTTAGTGTGTTTAATTTACACTTACGATCTTTGCGAAGTAGAAAAAAATTATTGAAAACTTGACATACATTCGTCACTAGTTTTGCGTGTTTTGTTGTAAAACTTGTTAAATGAGTGAAACAACTTTAGTTAAGAAAATATGGTCCATTTGCAATCACACTTTATGCATTTAATTAATTATTATGAGTGTAACAAATAATTGGTAGGCGTTTCTAAACTTTAAATGATATAATGATTTATGATCATTCTTAACGAGCTCCAGTTTGAATCAAATAAAAGGATATAGCTTGACAAAAAATGGTACACTTAGTTCATCTTTTAGTGTGTTCGATTTATGCTTACAGTCTTTATGGAGTAGAAAAATTATTACAATTTAAAATATATATTCATGATGAGTTTTGCGGGCTTTGTTCTAAAACTTGTTAAACAAGTGAAATGGCTTAACCATAACAAATGAGGTCCAATTGTAGTGAAACTTTATGTTTTTGATTCATTAGTACAAGTGTAACAAATGAATTGGAGAAGTTCAAATTATGAATAATATAATGATTTGCGCACATTCTTAACATGCAATGATTTAATCGAAAAAAATATTATAACTTGATTCAAAGTAGTCTGATTTGTTCGTTGTTGAGTGCATTTGACTCATGCTTATGAACTTGATATAATAGTACGAATTTATCAAAAAATTTAAATATACTATTTTGACAAGTTTGTGGGCTTTGTTCTAAAACTTGTTAAACAAGTTAAACAACATAAGTTATGAAAATGAGGTCCAATTGCAATAACACTTTTTGCAGTGGATTCATTATTTCAAATGTAACAAATTAATGGGACGTGCTTTTCAACTTTAAACGATATAATGATTTGTGTGTATCATTAATGTGCTCCGGTATTAATCAACTAAGAGGATATAACTTATCAAAAAATGGTACTAATTGTTCATAATTTAGTACGTTTGATTCATACTTAAGATCTTTACAAAGTACTATGAATTTATTAAAACAAATAAAGTCCAATTTCAGTAACACTTTGTGCATTTGATGGATTTTTACAAATGTAACAAATGAATGGCAATAGTCTTTAAACTTTAAATGGTATAGTGATTTGTGTGCATTCCTAACGAGCACCAGTTTCAATTGAATAAAAGGATGTAACTTGAGCAAAGGTGGTCCGATTGGTTCATCATTTAGTGCATTTAATTTATAATTGTGATCAGAAAGTAGTACGAATTTATTAAAGATTTTAAATATACATTTCTGATGAGTTCGTGTGCTTTGTTCTAAAACTTATTAAACGACTAGAATGACTCAAGTTAAGTAATAGAGTTCGCTTGCAGCTATACTTTGGGTAACGACCTGAATTTTAGGGGTTATTAAGTTTTTGTCCTACTTAAATTATAAGTTGCAGTTGATGTAGTTTGAAAGGGTAGAACGGTTTTTGAGTTAGAGGCCAAGCTTAAAAGGGTTGGTTGTGGCAAATTGCGAGGACGCAATTCTTTTAAGGAGGGTAGAATGTAATATCCCTAATTTTCCTATATTTCAAAAATTAAATATGTGGAAAATAGGGTGTTTGACCTATTGACATAGTAAAATAACTACCTCCCTAGAAAGAATTTGTGGCTGAAACTAATTTTATTAGAAAATAGACAGAAAGAGCTTCGAAACGCCACTAAGAACGTGTGAATCGGAGTTCAGATGAGGGAGATACAATTGTTCGAAGTTAAGCTTATTGCATAGGGCCCGTTTACCCGAATTAGATGCCCTACTCGTGTTTGGAGTTGGATGTCCTACTCATGCTTAGAGTTAGATATCCTACTCGTGCTTAGAGTTGGATGTTCTACTCGTTCTTGGAGTTGGATGTCCTACTCGTGCTTAGAATTACTCGTACTTAGAGTTAGATGTCCTACTTATGCTTGGAGTTATATATCCTACTCGTGCTCGAAGTTGGATGTCCTAATCGTGTTAGGTATTAGGAGTCCTAAATGTTCTAGGAGTTAGGAGTCCTAAATATGCTAGGAGTCCTAAACGTACTAGGAATTAGAAGTCTTAAAAGAACTAGGATTTTAAAGAGGTAGAGAGTCCTAGCGTTAAAGACTCCAAGGAAGAAGGAGGACGGAACTAGAACTTTGCTGATATGAGATAGCTTGTGAGCATATGACTTCTAGCTCACATAGGAGTCGGAGGAGTGCTAGGAGTGGTGAAAAAAGTTGGAGGAGGGATCAACTATACATCTAGTTGGGTTAGAACTCTTTTGGGACTGTTTTGCGCATGTATGTAGGTTGGAATCCTATTGTTAATGGGGCAGGGATTGTAATTCCGGGATTGTAATTAATGGAGAGTCTTAGAGGAGGAGGGCACCCAAGAGTTTGAAGAAGGGAAGCCTTATATAAGAAAAGATTGATTTTGGTTCAGCTCTCTCTTCTCCATCTCTTCTCTCCTCTTCCTTCTCTCAGCAAGGACCTCCATAACCAGCAATTTCGAAGGCACAAATCAGCCACCTTTGGATTGAATCAAGCACTAGAAGCGTAGGAGAAAGGGCTAGGAGCTTTGGGGATGAATTGGTACAAGTAGGTGCTTCCTGTTACACCCTTAGGAATGAGGTTTTGATAGATATAATTTAGCCATAATTCAGCCTGATTCTATGGGGTTTCTGATGTCATGAATCATTCTTTACTTGTTTTGAAAGATTGTGATTTTATCGCTTATGTATATGGCTGAATTGTGCATACAATATCCTAATTTTTGTCAAGTAGATTAGTCTTAATTCATGGAAGCATGTTGCTGATTGTTGTTATCTACCATAGCCCTATGTTAGGCATGAATGATTATGATTCTAGTCATGTTTATCATCCATAATTTGGGCATAAACTCTGCTGAATTTTATCCCTGGTCCGTGGCCTTAGTTTAGGCCCTGCTTTAGCATATTTTATCCCTGGTTTGTGTCCTTTGTTTAGGCCATACTTTGGCCAATTTATTCCCTGATTCGTCACCTTACATTAGGCCATACTTTGGCTAAGTTAATCTCTGATTCGTGGCCTTACATTAGGCCATACTTTGACCAAGTTAATCCCTCATTCGTGGCCTTACATTAGGTCATACTTTGGCTAAGTTAATCTCTGATTCGTGGCCTTACTTTAGGCCATACCTTGGCCAATTTAATCCCTGATTTATGGCCTTAGTTTAGGTCATACTTTGCCTAATTAAATCCCTGATTTGAAGCCTTAGTTTAGGCTGCACATTGGTCAAGTAAATCCCTGATTTGAAGCCTTAGTTTAGGCTGCACATTGGTCAAGTAGATCCCTGATTTGATGCTTATGTTTTAGGCTCTACTTTGGCCAAATTAATACCAAATTCTCAGCCTTGATTTATATTATAATCATGCTGAGAGAATATCTAAGTTTCAGCCCTAGTTTAGGTTGCATTATTGCCTACCTAATACTTGATTCTCAGCTTTGATTTAGGTTATAATCTTGCTGATTGAATCCTTGACTTTTGAGCTTTAGTTCATGATATACTTATATTTATTAAGTCTCTGAATTTGAGCCTAAGATGCCTTTGAAATTAAGCATAATATGTCCTTGAATTTCAGCCTTGATTGTGTTATACATTAGGGTGAATGTTGATGGTTGTTTCAGCTTGAACTTGTCATGTTAGGTATATAACTTGAGTTATACATCTCAGCCCCAAATCCTTTTCATTATAATGTTGAATTGGTTAGAATCTGAGTTCTTGTCATGTTGATTATTCTGATGCTTACATTTATTATTGTTGTTTTAAGTTTTATTAATAAATTAAGGTTAATGAAGAATAATCAAGAGATTTTGGTTGTCTTTAGATTAGGGGAAGAACACTTAATCAAGATAATGACTAAAATGCCCTCTTTAGGGTTGGGACTTGTTCATGGAGTGAATGAGGCCCTGACATAGAATTTTACCTTGGTTAATGAACCGAGGGTGGTTATGGGATGTTCTTAGAGTCAATATTTAAGCTCACAGTAATAGCCATGGCGGATATTTAGACCTTCTTGGTCTCTGTTTCTTCGGGACGATGGATCCTTACAAATGCGCAAACCAGGTTTTTGAGCATCATGGAAGGCTCATCTACCTCCGGCCAGTGTGTCCATGAACACAACTGGTACCTACATCTCTAGGCTCATGGCTGATCCAAGTGGATCTCTAGAGATGCTAGGATTTCTAATAATAGCCATGACGGTAATCTTTTAGACCCTTGTGGTCTCCGCTCCTTTGGGACGATGGATCCCTGCAAACGCGCAAACCAGGTTTTTGAGCATCATGGAAGGCTCATCTACCTCCGGCCAGTGTGTCCATGAGCACAACTGGTACCTACATCTCTAGGCCCATGGCTGATCCAAATGGATCTCTAGAGATGTTAGGATTTCTGTTAGCATACATTTACTCCTTTGAGCGGGAGTCGGTATTTTCAGGTAACAATTAGTACATTGTTTCCTGAACGGTGTCCATTGTTTTGTGCATTGTGATGGTCTTCATTGGATAAAGATCAACCCATGTTTCTCAGCTATGTTATATTCAGTGCTCTGTATATTACCCTTATGTGGTACTATTTACTAGATGTTAGCATTAATTATTGAACAAGGGTTGCAAGATAATTAATAACATTGTTTGATATTGCTTGTTAAGTAGACAAGTGGAATGATAAAAGGACTTGCATAAAATGTAGGTTGCTTTAAAATACTTAAGCATTGCATGGGTGATGCTATGCTTCTTAGTATTGTGTAGTTTTTAGGCAGAACTATGTTTGGATCCGATCTTGTTGGAAACATTGGAGATGTTGTCTGATGAGTACGTAGGCAACTAACATTGGGTGATGTTGGCCCAATCCGAAAAATACTAATAAAACATTTTGTCCTTTGGAAGCTCTTCTCCTGAAAGCGGAGATATTCCATTGTTGTTGTTGTGGTTGTTTTGTTTACTATGTTGCAGATTCTCCATGCGATGAGAAGTGAGACCAAGGCAGGAGCTCAAGAGGTTTTCGCATTTTTGAAACTCCGATATGTAAGTGTACCTTAAGCGTGAGAGTCAACTTGTTATTTATTTTCAGATGGGTGATAGACTTGTACTTAGATGGATGAGCTGGTCTTTATGAATTTTCAAACGTTAAATAATATCATATGATTTGATATTCGTATTTGTGAACCCTAGTTATCATGACCTAGATATTTAATCGGCTGATTTGTTTTGTGTTTAAGAAAGGAAAAAAAAAATATTATCGTGTGTCCTTTATTGTAACAAGGGTTTTAAAAATCCGGGTCGTGACACTTTGTGCACTTGATTCATAAATTACAAACATAACAAATGAATGGGAGGAGTCTTTAAACTTTAGATAATATAATTATTTGTGTAAATTGATAATGAGCTCCAGATTTAATTGAATAAAAGGATATAACTTGATAGACGTGCTCCAATTGGTTTGTTGTTTAGTGTGTTTGATTAATTATTACGAACATTACAAAGTAGTATGAATTTATTAAAAAGTTTAAAGATACATTGGTGACGTGTTTGTGTGCTTTGTTCTAAAACTAGTTAAATGAGTGAAATGGATTAAGTGAAGCAAATGAGGTCCAATTGCAGTGAAACTTTCCGTGTTTGATTCATTAGTATGAGCATAATAAATGAATTAGATGAATTCAAACTTTGAACAATATAATGATTTGTGCGCATTCTTAACAAGCAATGGTTTTAATCAAATAAAAGGATATAATTTAATAAAAACATGTCTGATTTGTTCGTTGTTTAGTGCATTTGACTCATGTTTACGAACTTGATGTAGTACTACGAATAGTTTAAAAATTTTAAATATACTTTTTTGAGTTTATGAGCTTTGTTCTAAAACTTGTTAAACAACTAAAGTTCAGCAAATGAGGTCCAATTGTGGTAACACAATGTGCATTTAATTCATTATTTTGAACATAACTAATGAATAAGAGTTGTCTTTAAACTTTAAATGATATAATGATTTGTATGTATTCTTAACGAGCTACGAGTACTATTGGTTCATCATTTACTACATTTGATTCATGCTTAGGATCTTTATGAAGTACTACAAATTTATTAAAAAAATTATACATACATTCATGATGAGTTTACGTGATTTGTTATAAAACTTGTTAAATAAATAAAACCACATAAGTTACGCAAATAAAGTCCAATTGCAGTAACACTTTGTGCATTTGATTGATTATTACGAATGTAAAAAATTAATTGGAGGAGTCTTTAAACTTTAATTGATATAATTATTTGTACACATTGATAATTAGCTCCGGATTTAATTGAATAAAAGGATATAACGTAACATATGTGGTCCAATTGGTCTATCATTTGGTGCATTTCATTAATTGTTACGAACTTTAAAAAGTAGTATGAATTTATTAAAATGTTGAAATACCCATTGGTGACGTGTTTCCATGGTTTTTTCTAAAACTAGATAAATGAGCAAAATGGATTAAGTAAAGCAAAAGAGGTCCAATTGCAGTGAAACTTTCTGTGTTTGATTCATTAGTATGAGCGTAACAAATAAATGGACGAGTTCAAACTTTGAATGATATAATGATTTGCGTGCATTCCTAACAAGCAATAGTTTTAATCAAATAAAAGGTTATAACTTGATTAAAAGTAGTTTGATTTGTTCGTTGTTTACTGCATTTGACTCATGCTTACAAACTTGATGCAGTAGTATGGATTTATTAAAATTGTCATTATACTTTTGTGACGAGTTTGTGGGCTTTGTTCTAAAACATGTTAAACAAGTTAAATGACTTTAAGTTAAGCAAATGAGGTCCAATTGCAGTAACACTTTGTGCATTTAATTCATTACTTCAAATGTTACTAATAAATGGGAGGAGTCTTTAAACTTTAAATTATATAATGATTTGTGTATTCTTAACAAACTATGGGTACTATAAGTTTGCCATTTAGTACGTTTGATTCATGCTTTGGATCTTTACGAAGTACGTTTGATGAGTTTGTGTACTTTGTTTTCAAACTAAGTAAATGAATGAAATGACTTAAGTAAATGAGGTCCGATTACAGTAACACTTTGTCGATATGATTCATTATTATAAATGTAACAAATAAATGTGAGGAGTTTTTACATTATATATTATATAATGATTTGAGCACTTTTTTACTAAGCTCCAGTTTTAATTGATTAAAAGGGCATAACTTGACCA
The DNA here is from genome assembly GCA_035235625.1 of Saururus chinensis. NCBI lineage: Eukaryota > Viridiplantae > Streptophyta > Magnoliopsida > Piperales > Saururaceae > Saururus > Saururus chinensis. The sequence continues at coordinate 36,075,844 of CP141144.1, read as the reverse complement.
AAAGAGGTCTAGTTGGTTCATCGTTTAGTGTGTTTGAATCATGCTTAGATCTTTAAAAAGTAGAATGAATTTATTAAAAGTTCAAAAAACAAATTAAAGACGAGTTTGTGTGATTTGCTCTAAAACTTGTTAAACAAGTGACACGACTTAAGTTAAACAAATGAGGTCTAATTGCTGTAACATTTTGTTCATTTGATTTATTATTACAAACATTACAAATGAATGAGTAGAGTTTTCAAACTTTCAATGATATCATGATTAATATGAATTCATATTGGGCACCGGTTTTAATCAAATAAAAAAATATAACTTGAGGTCCAATTGGTTCATTGTTTATTGCGATTGATTTATACTTATGATTTTTACGAAGTAGTACGAATTTATTAAAAATTTAAAATATACATTTGTGACGAGTTTGTGTGCTATGTTCTAAAACTTCTTAAATTAATGAAACAACTTAAGTTAAACAAATGAGGTCCAATTATAGTAACAGTTTGTGTATTGAATTCAATATTATGAATGCAATAAAAGAATGAGAGGAGTCTTTAAACTTTAAATGATATAATGATTTGTGCACATTCATAATTAGCTCCAAGTTTAAAAAAATATAAAGATATAACTTGACCAATAATGGTCTGATAAGTTCATCGTTTAGTGTGTTTGATTCATGGTTAAGATCTTTACAAAGAAGTACAAATTCAATAAAAATTTAAAATAAACATTCATGATGAGTTTGCACGTTTTGATCTAAAATATGTTAAATGAGTAAACTAACTTAAGGAAATGAGGTCTGATTGTGGTAACAATTTGTATATTTGATTCATTATTATAAATGTCACAAATAAATGACAGAAGACTTAAAACTTTAAATGATACAATCATTTCTGTGCATTATTAACGAACTACGGTTTTAATTGAATAAAAGTATATAACTTGACCAAACATGGTCCAATTGGTTCATTGTGTAATGTATTTGACTCATTCTAATGTACTTCTTGAAGTTATTATAAATTTTCAATAAACATTCATGACATATTTGCGTGTTTTTTTCTAAAACTTGTTAAAAGAGTGAAACAACTTTAGTTAAGAAAATGAGGTCCAATTGTTGTAACACTTTGTGCATTTGATTCATTATTATGAATGTAACATATAAATGGGAGGCATTTTTAAACTTTAAATAATATAATGATTTGTGCACATTCTTAACGAGCTCAAGTTTGAATCAAATAAAACGATATAACTTGACAAAAAATTATTTGATTAGTTTGTTGTTTAGTGTGTTTGATTTATGCTTACGATCTTTATGAAGTAGAAAATTTTATTAAAAATTTGAAATATACATTTGTGACAAGTTTTGTATGCTTTGTTGTAAAACTTGTTACGAGTGAAATGACAAGTGAGGCAAATGAGGTTCATTTGCGGTAACACTTTTTGCATTTGATTCATTGTTATGAATGTAAGAAATGAATGAGATGAGTTCAAACTTTGAATGATATAACTTGATTAAAAGTGGTCCGATTTGTTTATTATTTTGTGTGTTTGACTCGTGCTTGCAAACATTATGTTGTAGTATGAATTCATTAAAAAATTTAAACATACTTTTGTGACGAGTATGTGGGCTTTCATTTAAAACTATTTAATGAGTTAAATGACTTATGTTAAGCAAATGAGGTTCAATTTCAGTAACACATTTTGCATTTGATTGATTTTTACAAATGTCACAACTGAATAAGCGGAGTCTTCAAACTTTAAATGATATAATGATTTCTGCAAATTCTTAACGAGCTCCAATTTCAAACGAATGAAAGGATATAATTTGACCAAAATAGGTCCAATTGGCTCACCGTTTAGTGCATTTGATTCATGCTTACAATTTTTACGAAGTAGTACAAGTTTATTAAAAATTTAAAAAATACATGCGTGATGAGTTTGCGTACTTTCTTCTAAAACTTGTTAAATGAATAAAACCACTTGAGTTAAGAAAATAAAGTCCAATTGTGGTAACACTTTATGCATTTGATTGATTATTACAAAGATAACAAATGAATAGGAGGAGTCCTTAAATTTTGAATGATATAATGATTTGTGTGCATTTTTAATGAGCTCCGGCTTTAATCAATTGAAAGGATACTGAGCAGAAGTGATCTAATTGGTTCGTCATTTAGTGCATTTAATTTATACTTGCGATCTTGAAGTAGTATGAATTTATTAAAAATTTGGAATATACATTTGTGATGAGTTTGTCTGCTTTGTTCTCAAACTTGTTAAATGAATAAAATGACTTAAGTAAATGATGTCCGATTACTGCAACACTTCATGCATTTCATTCATTATTATGAATGTAACAAATGAATGGAGGGAATCGTTAGGTTTTGAATGATATATATTTGTGCGCATTTTTAACGAGCTTCGGTTTTGATTGAATTAAAGCACAAAAATGGACCAAAAGAGGTCCACTTGGTTCGTCATTTTGTAGCTTCTATTCATGCTTGTGATCTTTACAAAGTAATACAAGTTTATTAAAAATTTAAAACATACATTCATGGTGAGTTTGTGTGCTTTGGTCTAAAACCTTTTAAACGAGTAAAATGACTTGAGTTAAGTAAATGAGTTCTAGTAACAGTTTATGCATTTGATTCATTATGAATTTAAACAATATCATGATTAGTGTAAATTCGTAACGAGCACCAATTTTAATCGAAAAAAAGATATAACTCCACTAGAAGTGGTCCAATTGGTTAGTCGTTTAGTGCCTTTCATTTATTCTTATGATCTTTTTGAATTAGTAGAAATTTATTTGAAATATACATTTGTGAGGACTTTGCATGCTATGTTCTAAAACAACTTAAATGAATGAAATGACTTAAGTTAAGCAAATAGGGTCCAATTCAAGTAGCACTTTATCTATTCAATTCATTATTACCTATGTAACAAAAGAATGGGAGGAGTCATTAACGAGCTCCAGGTTTAATAACAAGCTTGTGTGCTTTGTGTGAATTCGTGACGAGGTTGTGCGCTTTCTTCTAAAACTTGTTAAATGACTTAAATTAAGCAAATGAGGTCTAATTGCGGTAACACTTTGTGTATTCAATTCATTATTACGAACATAATAAATGAGAGAAGTCTTCAAACTTTAAATAATAAAATGATTTGTGGGCATTCTTAATGAGCTCCAATTTTAATTGAATAAAATAATATGACTTGACTAAAAGTGGTTTGATTGGTTCATCATTTTGTGCATTTGACTCATGCTTATGAACTTTCTAAAGTAGTATGAATTTTTTATAAATTTTAAATATATATTCATGATGACTTTGCGTGCTTTATTCTAAAACTTGTTAAACAAGTGAATGAACTTTAGGTAAGAAGATAAGGTCTAATTGCAGTAACATTTTGTATATTTTATTCATTATTATGAATGTAACAAATTAATGGGATAAGTTTATAAACTTTAAACGATATAATGATTTGTGCACATTCTTAACGAGCTCCAACTTGAATCAAATAAAATGATATAACATGGCAAAAAATGTTTGATTAGTTCATTGTTCAGTGTGTTTGATTTTTTCTTAAGATCTTTATGAAGTAGAAATTTTTATTAAAAATTAGAAATATATATTTGTGATGAGTTTTGCATACTTTGTTCTAAAACTTGTTAAACAAGTGAAATGGCTTAAGTGAAGCAAATGAGGTCCAATTACAATGAAAGATTCTACTTTTGTGACTAGTTTGTGGGTTTTGTTCTAAAAGTTTTTAAACAAGTCAAATTACTTGAGTTAAGCAAATCACGTCCAATTGTGGTAAAATGATTTGCATTTAATTTATTATATCGAACGTAACAAATTAATTGGAGGAGTATTTAAGCTTATAATGATATAATGATGCACGTGTATTCCTAATGAGCATTGCTTTAAATCCAATAAAAGAATACAACTTGGCCAAAAATGGTACCATTGGTTCATCAATTGGTACGTTTGATTCATTCTTAGGATCTTTACGAAGTACTACAAATTTATAAAAAAAATTAAACACATTAGTGACTAGTTTGTGTGATCTAATATAAAACTAGTTAAATGAATGAAACCACTTGTGTTAAGTAACTAAAGTCCAATTGCAATAATACTTTGTGCATTTGATTAATTATTATGAATGTAACAACTTAAAGGAAACCGTTCAGGAAACAATGTACTAATTGTTACCTGAAAATACCAACTCCCGCTCAAAGGAGTAAATGTATGCTAACAGAAATCCTAGCATCTCTAGAGATCCACTTGGATCAACCATGAGCCTAGAGATGTAGGTACCAGCTGTGCTCATGGACACACTGGCCGGAGGTAGATGAGCCTTCCATGATGCTCAAAAACCTAGTTTGCGCGTTTGCAGGGATCCATCGTCCCAAAAGGATCGGAGACCACAAGGGTCTGAAAGATTACCGCCATGGCTATTATTGTGAGCTTAAACTTTGACTCCAAGAACATCCCATAACAACCCTCAGTTCAATAACTAAGGTAAAATTCTATGTCAGGGCCCCGTTCACTTCATGAACAGGTCCCGACCCTAAAGAGGGTATTTAGTCATTATCTTAAATAGGTGTTCTTCCCCCAATCCAAAGATAACCAAAATCTCTTGATAGTCTTTATTAACCTTAATTTACTTATATAACCTAACACAACAATAATAAATGCAACCATCAGAATGATCAACATGACAAGAACTCAAACTCATGCTGAGATGAACTGACCAATTCAACATTATAATGACAAGGATTTTGGGGCTGAGATGGATAGCTCAAGTCAAGTCAACCACCTAACATGACAAGTTCAAGCTGAAACAAGCATCAATAATCAACCTAAGGTATATCACAATCAAGGCTAGAATTCAAAGACAACATAGGCTGAAACAAGCATCAATAATCAACCTAAGATATATCACAATCAAGGCTGAAATTCAGAGACTTAATAAGCAAGAACAAATTATGAACTAAGGCTCTAACATTAAGGATTCATTCAGCAAGATTATAATTTAAAACAAAGCTGAGAATCAAGTATTAGATATGCAACAATACAACCTAAACTAGGGCTGAGATTTAGGTGTTCTCTCAGCATGATTATAGCATAAATCAATGCTAAGAATTTGGTATTAATTTGGCCAATGTAGAGCCTAAAACATAAGCATCAAATCAGGGATTTACTTGACCAATGTGCAGCCTAAACTAAGGCTTCAAATCAGGGATTTACTTGACCAATGTGCAGCCTAAACTAAGGCTTCAAATCAGGGATTTACTTGACCAATGTGCAGCCTAAACTAAGGCTTCAAATCAGGGATTTACTTGACCAATGTCCAGCCCAAACTAAGGCTTCAAATCAGGGATTTACATGACCAATGTGTAGCCTAAACTGAGGCTTCAAATCAGGGATTTACCTAGGCAAAGTATGGCCTAAACTAAGGCCATGAATCAGGGATTAAATTGGCCAAGGTGTGGCCTAAAGCAAGGCCACGAATCAGAGATTAACTTAGCCAAAGTATGGCCTAAAGTAAGGCCACGAATGAGGGATTAACTTGGTCAAAGTATGGCCTAATGTAAGGCCACGAATCAGAGATTAACTTAGCCAAAGTATGGCCTAATGTAAGGTGACGAATCAGGGAATAAATTGGCCAAACTATGGCCTAAACAAAGGACACAAACCTGAAATAAAATATGCTAAAGCAGGGCCCAAACTAAGGCCACGAACCAGGGATAAAATTCAGCAGAGTTTATGCCCAAATTATGGATGATAAACATGACTAGAATCATAATCATTCATGCCTAACATAGGGCTATGGTAGATAACAACAATCAGCAACATGCTTCCATGAATTAAGACTAATCTATTTGACAAAAATTAGGATATTGTATGCACAATTCAGCCATGTACATAAGCGATAAAATCACTATCATTCAAAACAAGTAAAGGATGATTCATGACATCAGAAACACCCCTAGAATCAGGCTGAATTATGGCTAAATTACATCTATCAAAACCTCATTCCTAAGGGTGTAAAAGGAAGCACCTACTTGTACCAATTCATCCCCAAAGCTCTTAGCCCTTTCTCCTATGCTTCTAGGCCTTGATTCAATTGAAAGGTGGCTGATTTGTGCCTTCGAAATTGCTGGTTATGGAGGTCCTTGCTGAGAGAAGGAAGAGATGGAGAAGAGGGAGGCTGCCTCTTTTAAAGCTATTGGGTGCCCTCCCCCTCTAGGTCTCTCTCATCCTTAGTTACAATCCCGGAATCCAAAACAGTCCCAAAAGAGTCCCAAAAGAGTCTTAACCCAACTAGATGTATGGTTGATCCCTCCTTAAACCTTTTTCACCACTTCTAACACTCCTCGGACTCCTACTTGGGCTAGAAGTCCTATTCTTACTAGGAGTCCTTGTTCTGCTAAGACTCTCTCCCTCTTTAAAATCCTAGTTCTTTTAAGACTTCTAATTCCTAGTACGTTTAGGACTCCTAACTCCTAGCATATTTAGGACTCCTAACTCCTAGCACATTTAGGACTCCTAATACCTAACACGATTAGGACATCCAACTCAAGCACGAGTAGGATATCTAACTCCAAGCATGAGTAGGACATCTAACTCTAAGTACGTGTAACTCTAAGCACGAGTAGGACATCCAACTCCAAGAACGAGTAGAACATCCAACTCTAAGCACGAGTAGGATATCTAACTCTAAGCATGAGTAGGACATCCAATTCCAAACACGAGTAGGGCATCTAATTCGGGTAAACGGGCCCTATGCAATAAGCTTAACTTCGAACAATTGTATCACCCTCATCTGAACTCCAATTCACACGTTCTTAGTGGCGTTTCGAAGCTCTTTCTGTCTATTTTCTAACAAAATTAGTTTCAGCCACAAATTCTATCTAGGGAGGTAGTTATTTTACTAAGAATGTCAATAGGTCAAACACCCTATTTTCCACATATTTAATTTTTGAAACATAGGAAAATTAGGGATATTACATTCTACCCTCCTTAAAAGAATTGCGTCCTCGCAATTTGCCATAGCCAACCCTTTCAAGCTCGGCCTCTAACTCAAAAACCGTTCTACCCTTTCAAACTACATCAACTGCAAGTTATAATTTAAGTAGGACAAAAACTTAATAACCCCTAAAATTCAGGTCGTTACATACACTTGCTTAAATGGGCTCCTCCATGGTATTCATCATATCACATATCATAGAGAATGGTTCAAAATAAACTAAATAAGCATTATTTTCCAGACTTAGCCTACCAAGAAAATTTTGATCCTCAAAGAATTACAGCCCATGTTTTGCATACCTTTAAAGTCATGCATGCAAACTAATCACCAAAGACACAAGCAACGTTCGTCAAGATCACTGACATACACTCCTATTAATCTACCCATATATAGACCTAACTATATCAAGTCTAATGCCCACATAATGTACTTTGCATAAAAAACCAAATTAAAATCTACCAGTTTATAGTTAGGACCTATCCGTTAACTTCGTCTAAAGCATATAACTTGTTTAAATAATCTCCCCCGTGGTATTTATCATATCACATATCACAGAGAATGGTTCAAAATAAACTAATGATAATCATTTTCCAAACTTAGCCTACCAACAAAATTTTGATCCTCAAAAGAAATACTGCCCATGCTTCTATAGTCCTTCAAAGCCATGCATGCAAACTAAGCACCAAGCACACAATCTACAATTGACAAGATCAATCTACCCATATATATACCTAACTATACCCAGTTTAATGACCACACAGTGTACTTTAAATACCCACCTATAATCTACCAGTCAACGGTTAGGCCCTATTAGTTGACTTCGTCTAAAGCATACAAAATTACTTCTATGGTCTCCCCCTTGGTATTCATCATATCACATATAACAAAGCATGGGTCCAACTAAACTAATTAGCTACATTTTTCTTCTTTTACCTACAATATTTATATCATCGGAGATTTTCTTTTGATCTTTTATAATCAGATCACATCCTTGAAATATTTAAATCAAACTTATCTTACGACATCAAATTAACCATTCATAGCAATTCATACGTCCAATTTACGTAGATTATGAAATTGCTCATTTAACTTCCATTAAGATCTATCGAGCATTTCATCACACCACATCATTAAATTTCAAGCTGAACCATATAATACACCGAAACAAGATATTTGATTCTTCCATTAAATAACCAGCATTGTAGGATCTTACCTTATCGTTTATATTGTCTACTATTGATCAACTGCTGCAGAGATTTGTTAGATGGCCAAGGGAAGAGTTAGAATGGAGAATAGGGCCAAACACCAACATTCGGGATGCGGCCGGCTAGATAAGAGGGATGGTAGGAAGACGCCTAGTTAGTACTATTGCTTTCTGGAGGGGGAGAAGGTGGCCGTAATATATGTCTCCAGTTGGGAAATGACTGCCAGAGTGAGAGTTCGTTGGAGTGGAGAGCGAAGGATGGAAAAAAATTGGAACTTTCTCTGCGTCAAGAGTTCCACTAGATGACAAATGCCATAGGAGGTGAAAGCTTGGCCGGTGTGGTTGTCACCGGGAGGGAGGAATTCGGCCGGATGAGTGATCGCCATAGGATAGATAAAAGTTGTGATGGGTTGAGAGCGAAGAATAGATAAATTGAAACTTTCAAACATGAAAAATGTGACTGGAGGAGCGATACCGGAGGAGAAGAAGGTGACGGAGGGGAAATACAACTGGATGAGTGGTTGCCTGAAGGGAGTGGAAATCTGGGAATGATCGAGAGCGCCACAGGGAAAACCAAATCTGAATTTTGTATGAAAACGGTAAGTAGGGTTGTAATTTTTTATTTTGATTACCCTAAGGGTATTATCGGCAATTCAAGCACTCATGTGAGAAAGTTGAACGTGCGTAAGTTTAATAGTGCAAAAGTGATTTACCTAGCCTAAATTTGTATAATTTGTATTTCAGCTGATTGTGAGGTCTAATTCTAAAAAAATTTCAACGATATACGCCCTAGGCTCCTCCTCTGTCTACTACTCAACATCACAAACCGCAACCACTACCTCTTGCTTTGTCAACTTTGAGCAACCAAGGATTTTATTGCTGGAGATGCCCCCTGATCGTATGGAATTTTCCTTACAAACTTATTATGATTTCTTTGGCTAGAGATGATGCTAACCTTGTCAACCGACATTTTTCAAAGAATTGAAGCTTCTAGATTAAGTTGCATTGTCTAGCCTTTTAAAGCAAGTTGCACGATTTTTTTGCTATGAACAGATCCATTAGAGTCACGTCACCACCCACCCTTATTACTCACATGGTCATGAACCGGGTGTTACAAACCTATGTGGTCATGATTCGGTGATTGGATTTGTTGCAAGTCCCTAAATACCCTTCTCACGCTGCATATTTCAAATGAAACAGGTAGGTCTAGTTCTTAGTGTATGAGATAAAACCTACACTTGGATCCTCACGGTTGGCCTAAGTCTAGTTCTAGCCCCATGGTTCCACCTGCATTACCTCTATTCAAGGCCACCTCTACACCCCTATTGTCTATGTTGATTTCTATAATCGACGCTAATTAGACCAAGTCATTGATGATGTCTGATGCCTTTGTGGGTTGTCTTGGGCCAACCTACTGCTCCCCTTGAGGCATATAGCTTGTTGGAGACCTTTGCGAACATTTCACTATTGTTCTACACCCAACATGATGTGCCTTCTCCATTATCTTCAGTCATCTTTGCCAACAACAGACATGACCCGCCCTCAAATTTTGTTTCTGTGGAGTTCCTCGCCTCACATGGTTCCCATTCTTCTTAACCACTATCTACTGACTCGACTTCCTAAATATTTCTACTTGCTTCTTCATGCTTGGTTTTGGGCATTGGCCACAATGTCTTGCATCTTTATGCCTCAATCATCCACAATTATAGATCGTCCCTTCACAGCAGACCTATGGTGGGCCCGATGTTAGGAGTTTTTGGGCTACCTCGAGGATAAGGCGATGTGCAAGCGAAGCATGGTGGAGTGTTGTGTTCTGAAATAAGGATGCAATCCCCACCTATGGTCTCCAATAATTGGATTTATTAGGCCTAGTAGTATTTGCTTATTATGTTCATTGTCTTTAGTTGCTAATTACTAACGGGCATCAGGGTTTTGTTAGGAGGCCTCTTGAGAGATTGTACTTAGTTATTTATTAATAACGAGCTATAGATTAATTTTTAGACTGTCCATTTGGAAGTCGATTTATTGTAAGGGCTATGCCCTAATTTGAATTAGTGAAGAAATAATCCAATTTTAGTCTCTTGTCTTTCTCCTTCTCCTTTACCTTTTTGGTCACTATGCTGATGTGGACACTGGTTCACATCAAAAAATTTATGTTTACCTTTTTTGAATTTATCATTGTTACTACTTTCCTGAGTACATTACTCAGTAATACAATCTTTATCAACAAGTTCGTTGATACGTCAAAATTGACACCAATAAACATAAAATATGAGAACTAAAAAAATAAAAGAAGAAGAATATTGATAATTAAACATGTAAAATATTCCATGAAAAATCTGGGTGTCATAGGAGTTTTGTAAAAAACTAGGGTTTGTGTTAGTGGAAGGCTTTTCGCATCAACACTAGGGTTTTTGAGGATCAACTTGGAAGGTAAGCAATCCCCACATACTAATTTGCATGTTTGTTCTTATTTTGATGGTTGATTTTAAATGCATGAATTACTGTTTTAATTTCATGTTAAAGTATGGACTTTTGATACATATGCTTGTATATCTTGTGCATATGTTGATTGTCATATGGTTTCATATGATTTGTGAATGACTAATCCATGTAGAGTGCCTGGAATTAAGAAATTGCATCTTCTATGTTCTTTCCTCGAAGGAAAATTCAATTGAAGTAATGCATATCTTTTTATCTTAAGATTCCATGTATTCTGTTTTCCTTGTACACCCAAATGAGTGTGATTTATTCTGAAATTTCTTTGGAATCATAAGGATTCCATTAAGTTTATCTACTAAAATTTGTAGAGCCATCTATTGTGTATTCAGTAGTAGACCATTGATGTTTTTCTAAACCCCAGTTCCAAACAATTGGCATTGTCTCTAGTTTTAGGCTTCATTTTGGGACTTTTTCATTACTATTTTGCCTAAAAATAATTTTAGAGACTCATTTTTTAGTCTAGCTTTATATTTTATTTTGTTGGATTTTCTAATCAATCTATAATTATTTGTTATTCTATAGAGCACGAGGATCAGATTTTACAATTATGGGATTCCACATTCAAACATGCCTTCTACATTTCCATTGTGTCATTTTAGTTTCAAATTGCTTTAGGGTAATATTTAGGAGTCATTTGTCCAACATAAAATTCCTTATTGATTTAGAGTCTCCATCAGAGTTTTGCTATTTTCTTTTTGACTACTCAAGTTTTCTTGAATTGTTTAGCAATTTCCATAATTGGGAATTAATTACTTTTTGAAGTTAACTTGACTCACTCATTTGACTCTAGTAAAAATTTTATGATAATATGAGGTTGGGAAATATATATTCCAAAGATTGAAATCTGTCTCAATGATGAAATTAGAGTTTTTAAATTTCATGCATAGACAAGCAATCTACTCGCACATGATTTTGAGGTTATATGCTTGCTTTTTACCATTGTATATGTCATGGGGTAGGAATGAGATCATATTTGGGTAACAAGATGAAAACTGTTAGGCTTATTTTGTGCCAGGTGCATTAAGGAAATTATACAGAATTGGTTTGAGAAAACTCATGTAGACTCTTAGAAGAGTGATATGTAATGCCTTCAAGATTGGTGCTAGATGTATAGGTAAAATCGAAGCTCAATGTTTTTATTTTTGTTAATCTGGGTGTGGTTAGGAGGCAACAATGCCTTCATGTTTACTTTCGTGCTCACAAAATTTATTGTTATACTTATGTTTTCAAAGCATGAGTGTGTGAGTAATCTTACTAAGCATAAGCTCACGAGTGATTTTTCTTTTGCATCAACATTCTACCATGTATACTTGTGCAAATAGATGTATTTGAGTTTGCTAACATTTAATATTGGGAGCTCTGTGAGCACGTAAGAATAAATACCTATCATTGTGAGACATGGATGTTGCAGTAGAGACTTTTTAGTTGTTTTATTTCTTTAGAATGAGTGTAATAATTTTACTATTCATGTGGGAAACCTTTGGTACTGGTAGATTATGATTTTAGTTCATTTGAGAAAAAGTTATTAGTAATTTATTGTTATCTTCAAGTAGTCCATGCTGCTTTGCTATTTCAATCTCGGGCCAAGGGGAGTCTCGGTTTGGGGTTGTGACAATCATGGTTTGGTACAAGATTTGTAACCATAATAGTAGAGACTCCAATTTAATGCAACTCTAATACATTTAGAGTCGAATCCTAGTTTGAAATTTTAGAAAATTGGTGTAGTCAGATGTGATAATCCCGTTCTCTATTTTTCCATGTTTAGGACCCCAACATTGACGTTTATATTTGAAATTCTTTCAAGTGAAATGTTCATAGTTCATAAGAAAAAATAGTAAGAGATCGTGAATTTTAGGAATTTAATATCCATCGAGAAGAGTATAGCAGGATACTAGTTTCCCCTAGTTCTATTATATATGAAAGACAAAAACTAAGTGTTCTAGCCTCTTTCTGCATAATTTTTATACGCATGAAATCAAGTAGATATTTTCTCAAAATAATCTCATGATTTATCAATCATTCAAACCATAAACATTCAATCCACACATTAAAGAGACAACAATTTTAACGTGGGCAACCCAAACTCAGGTAAAAAAACCACAGCAGTTCCAAAATAGAACCAAATCAATGTACTACTAGCGAGCAGGACAATTTACATCAACACAACCAAGCTAGCAACCTTTGTTTTGACTTTAACACACTTTTTTTTGTTTAGATCTCCACAAATCTTTGTTATTGCTGACCTTTAAGTCTTCTCCCTTCAGAACTCGAAACTTCTTCTTCCTCTTAACTTTGTCTTCGTCTTCTTCTAGCCTTCAACAAGCTCTTTTTTTTGTATTGACTTTGGCGTCCTTGGAATCTTTAATCTCACATTGAGGATATACTATAAGTTCTCTATGAAATCTATATATTAAATCTCTTCTTGGTTGTAGAAAAGCTTCATGAATTCACCATTAATCTTCAACTTAAAGCTTCATGTGAATTGTCCTTGGAAAACAATATGCAAAAGGTATAAACCGTTCTTCTCTAATCTCCTCTAGGTTTTTCTCTTTACAAATTCATGATTTTTTATCTCTTATACAACTCTCTAAGTTAGTTTAGGTCTTTGATTTCAACAAGGAATGAAATTGAATTTAGAATAGCTTAATTAGGCTAACTAGTCCTTGTCATGATTGATCATTCCAAACAACGACCTATTGTTCCTTAACTGTTTTGTATACGATACTTTGAGCGATTGATCAATTAATCTAAGTGATCGATCAATAACTCTCATCTTCATATTACATAGAATGAAATCATGTGTCAATCGGTCATTGCCTTCTTCATATTGTACAACGATCAATTGTTCTGTCTATCTTTTTGCCATCTTGTCCTATTTACCCTAAAACCTCTTGAAACCCCAGAAATGACTTCTAAAACTTCTTCAAGTGATTTTGGTATGCAAATGTGGTATGAACAAGCTTCAAAAACCTTCATTATTCTTCCATCACTTTTTTTATCCCTAAGAACATGTATGCTCCTATTTTTTAAGTCTTTTAATTCAAAATCTTACTGAACCACAACAACCTCTCATTTGATTATAAGACTCATTATATAACCAATGTTTGTAGACATAATTTTGACAAACAAATTGTCAATAAACTTTACATATGACTCATATTTTCTTGCAATCTCCCCATTTAGCTATTTCTTGTGAAAACACTACATATTTAAAAATTATAATAAAATTACAACTCTTAACATAATGCATTAACTTTCAAATTATACAAAACAACTTGACACTTAAAACTTAATATAGATTTGGTTGGAATGGACCTTGAAAAGCCTTGTATAACCTTCTACTTATCTTGCACACTTACAATCAAATTGATTTGTATAGTATTGTTCAATCGTATAAAGATAAGCACCTTGATTTTCATTAATCACTTCTCCCCATTTTTTACATGAATAGACAAAAGTTAAAGTATAACTTATAACAAAAATGCCAATCAAGCAGGCCCATGTGTCAAGTACACAATCATCAAGACATGAAACTGTAATAATTATAACAGATCACACGTCCAACATCTTTTGACAATGGATCTCCCCCTTAACATATGACATATCTAATGTGGTCTACTCTCTTTAAACATGAACATACTTGATAAGTGTGAAATATATATATATATATATGAGACCCGTTTATATGAGCCCGGGCTCATATAAATCTACGTGAGCCCGGGCTCTATGGGCCATCGGATTTACATCCGGTGGCCCATAATACTCATGGGTTTAACCAATGAGTATAACCCATGAGTATTATGGGCCACCGGATGTAAATCCGATGGCCCATAGAGCCCGGGCTCACATAGATTTATATGAGCCCGGGCTCATATAAACTTTTTCTTATATATATATATCTATATATATATTATAAGCCCATTTTACCTTATTTTCTAGTATAGTACTACGTTAATTTAGTATTCATTATGGTTTATTTACGTTAAGATGAGTATTAATATTTAATTTTAATTATTAATTAATTTGAGCATTATTAGTAGTTTAGGCATGTTTTTGAATCAAGTCGGGATTTTATTTATATACTACATGTCTAAAAGATGATTTTTTATATTTTGTAGATATGATGTGCTTATCGAGGCCCTTGGATGATGTTCGGAATAATGCAAAACACTCCTAACATATTTACAAGTTATTTGGGAAACTTTTTAAAGCTACGAATTCATTGGAAGTTAATATGGACGTAAACAAAAAGCTTAATGAACGGAGTAAAAAATTTGACAAAAATATGGATTGTCTTGTAAACAGAATGCAAGGCATTCAAATGGGATATTGTGTACTTTTCTATTTTAATTTGATTTTGAGTCATTTTCTTATTAGACTTCATTTTATGACTTTTATGCCGATATAAAGCCATATGGGCTTGAAATTGATGAATTCTAGTAGATTTTCTAAAGGGAAATAGGATGAAGAAGATAGAGGAACAATTAAAGCGTTCAATGAAGATATAAGAGCATGCTTCTGCCATGCAAGTCTAGGTTTTTCTTTTACTCAAGTGCTTATGAAACCATAGGTAAGTTTCAGTTTCTTTTTATTTTTAATTTAGATATGATTTGTGTTTGATGACAATTGTAAGATATTGATTTAATTTTTAATGGAGGAGCTTTTCAAGTTTATTCAAATCTATGTTGATTTATTTTCTTGTAAATGATATATTAATGTGGTTTTGAGATTTGCATTGATTCCAATTTCTCGTATTTAGATGACACTACAACAAAATGTACTATTAGTGATGCGAACACAAGCTTCGCTAAAAACCACTACTTATGGAGCATACAACATCGTCGCCAAAAAATGAACTATTAGTAATGCATAATAATATGTGTCGCTATTAGTCATGTATTAGTGATGCTAAATTTAAAGCGTTGCTAATAAGAAACATATTAGCGACGCTTTCCAATAAATGTTGTTAATAGTTACTATATTAGCGACACTTGAAATAAATGTCGCTAAAAGATATATCTTTTCAAACAAAAAAAATTCATAACTATTAGTGACGCTTTTTCTTAAGCATCGTGAATTTTTTTAACAATAGCGATGATTTCTCACAAGTCACTAATACTTATATTATTGGCGACGCTTTAGAAAAGCTTCACCAATAGTAATGAATTTCAAATATAAAAAATAAAAAATGAGAACTATTTGCGACTTTCTTAAACAAGCATCGCAAATATCATTGATAATAGCAATGCTTGTTTACAAACATCACTATTAGCTTTATTAATTAATTTTATTTAATAAATAATTATATAATAAATAAAAATTAAACAAAAAGAAAAATAAACTTTTTAAATACAATATATTTTATTCAATATTTACTATTTGTATATATAATAAATAAATATTAAATTTTTAATAAAAAGTTGTTTCAATAATAGATTAAACTTTCACTATTTATATATAATATATTTTATTTCTTAAATTTTCTTAAAAGGAAAGAGGAGAGAGAGAGGAGAGGGAGAGAGAGAAGGAGAGTGAGATAGAGATCAAGATAGTGAGGGAGAAATAGGGTAGAGAGAGGGTGAGGAAAGAGAGAGAAACAGGGTGAGGAGAGAGATAAGAGAGAGAGAGGGTAAGGAGAGATAGGGTGAGGGGAGAGAGAGAAGCAAGAGAGAGTGAGGGAGAGAGAGAAGAGAGAGAGCGACGGAAGAGAGAGAGTGACAAAGAGGAGAGATAGAGAGAGAAAGAATAGAGAGAGAAGGAGGAGAGAGAGTGTAACAGGATAGAGAGAGAACGTGAAGAGTGAGAGAGGGGAGAGAGAGGGAATTTTTTTAATAATAAATTATTTTTAATAAATTTAAAACAACAAAAAATTTTATACTAGCGACGCATAGGTTTATGGGTCGCTACTACCATAAGTGTATTAGCGATGCATAGATTTAAACGTCGTTAATAATGTTTCTTATTTGCAAAAAAAGGATGGAAAAGAGATAGTCGGGAGAGAGAGATATAGGAAAGAGAGTCGAGAGAGGAGAGAAGGAGAGGAGAAAGAGAACAGAGAAATAGAGAGATGGAGAGAAAGAGGGTAGAGATAAAGGGTGAGGAGAGAGAGAGTGAGGAGTGAGAGAAAGAAAGAGAGAGTGAGCGAGGATAGAGAGAGTGCATGTAGAGGGAGAGAGTATAGGTTTATGCTTTGATAATAGTGTTTTTTATTTTAAAAAAGTTAATATAAAAGAGAGTCCGGAGAGAAGGGAGAGGAGAGAGAGAGATGGTCACTCCTCTCTCTTCCCCTCTACCTCTTGCCATCTCTCTCTTCCTCTCTCTCCCCTTACTCCCTCTCTCTTCCCCTCTATCTCTCACTTCCTCTCTCCCTCTCTCTCTTCCTCTATCTCTTCCTCTCTCTCTCTCTCCCCACTCTCTTCCCCTCCTCTATCCCATCCTATCTCTCCTCTCTCTTCCTCTCTCTCCTTCTTTCTCTCTCTCTCCCTCTCTATTCCTCTCTCTCTCCCTCTCTCTCCCTCTCTATTCCTCTCTCTCTCCCTCTCTCTCTGCCTCTCACTCTCCTCTCTTTGTTCCTCTCTCTCTTCTCCTCTCACCTTTATCTCTTTTTTCTCTCCTCACCCTCCTCTCTCTCTCTCTCCTCTCTCCTAACTCTCTCTATCTCTTTTAATTTAAAATTTTTTAAATAAAAAGAATACTAGGGATGCATAAGCTGCTTATGCGTCGCTAAAACAAAATTTTTACCTGCGTGGTTATTTGACCCCCTCTCCTTCCACCTCTCTCCCCCCACCCTCTCCCTTGCGGCACTGTCACCCTCCACCAGCCTTCGCCACCAACCTCCACCGTCCTCCTCTAGCAACCACCCCTCTCCCCAGGTTCGTATCTCCCATCCTCACCCCTCCGCCCCTCTCCCTAGGTCTGCCCCCTCCCCCCAGCCATCCTCTAGTCCCCCACCACACTCCTCCTCTTCCACCTCTAGCCCTGCTCCACCCGCCTCCTTCCCCCCTCTAATTTTTAGGGGGAGGAGGAGGGGACGGAGCATGGGGGGAGAGGGGGAGGAGGGGGCCAGGGCGCCAGAATGAGGCTCCCTTAGCGATGCATATAAAAGCATTGCTAAAGCTTTTTTTATTTTTTTGAATGTAGTATGGACGCTTTGAATAGCGTTGCTATTACACGAAATTTTTTAATATATTTTATTATTAGCAGCGCTTGGAATAAGTTATTTTTTTAAAAAACTCTATTATATTTGCGACGCATAAAAAAGCGTCACTCATAATGACTTATTAGCTATGCATATAATTATGCGTTGCAAATAAGTTATTTTTAAATTTTTTAAAATTTTTTTTATATTAGCGACATATAGGATAATGTCACTAATAGCTTATCATTAGTGACGGTAAGAATTATGTATCGCTAATAATTTACTATTAGCGACATTGTTTTATACGTCGCTAAAGGAAAATTATTAGAAACGCATACATAAGCATCACTAATTTGACACTATTAGTGACACTTTGTGTTAAGCGTTCGTAATTGGCAGTAGTAACTGGACTTTTTTCAACGCTTATGGCGACACTTTTTATAAGTCGGTAATGTCATTAGTGATGCTTATGGGACTATTAGCAACACATAAATGCGTCACTAATAGTCCTTTTTGATGTAGTGTGAGATGGTCATGCAATAGTTTGCTCATATGATTAATTAATTGGATGAGTTATACTTAGATTAGAAGAGTCATGCCTATAGTTTAGTTTAGTGTAGATGATTCTACTATAGTCAAAGATAGCGCATGCCATGGATTTAATTAATGATTCTTTCTAAAGTAATTCTAGCTTGTAGCTGAAAGTACTTGTTTATATTCACACAAGATTTTGATTAAAGGTTATGGAATTGTTATAGTTCTATAGTGGATTGGATAATTCTTAAGCAATTGCCATTATATTGATATCTTCCTTTTTGTTTAGTTTGATTACTTTCTTTGTTTAATTTAAGTGTAAGTTCTTTTAAATTTCAATCAATGAATTTTCTCTTAGATTTAGTAATTAATTATATCCCTTAGGTTTAACAACTCTTTAATACTTATCCTAGTACAATTGCCTTATACATTTGCATATGGTTTAATTATATAAGGTCAAGTTTTTGGCACCATTCCTGTGGTAGGTGTTGGATCGTCATTAAATATGTAGTTAGGTGAGTTTAGTTAATTTTAGTTTCAGTTTACTTTACTTTATAAGTTAATTCTTAGTTACTTACTTTTTTTATTGTGATCTTGTAGGTTGAGTTGAAGACTACACTCTCTACTTTTGTAGAAGATGACACCGACAAGCATAGTTCTTGTCTTTGGTTTGCAAGATCCTCTTCTTTCTTTATTTTTTAGCTTTTTTTCCCCCTTAGTTTTTTCATACTCTTTCCCTATTACTATGTACATTTGTGGTGTATGCTAATGTATGCATGGTTGTATCTGTAAGATGTCTAATTTATTTTATTTTTAATTGTGTGAAGCTTGTTGTTTGTTGGTTTGATTTGATTTTCTTGGGGTAATTGATAAGTATGAAATATATATCTATTTTATATGCCTTTTTACCTTATTTGCTAGTATAGATTAGGTTAATTTAGAGTTAGTTATAGTTTATTTAGATTAAGATAGATATTAGCATTTTAGTTTAATTATTAATGATTTTGTAGTTATTAGTAATTTAGATATGTATTTAAATCAAGTTGGAATTTTAGTTACTTTCTACATGTCTAAAGTATGATATTTTATGTTTTGTAGGTAAAGTGCACTTATCGAGGTATTTGGACGATGTTTGAAAGAATTAAAAATAGTTTTGACATGCTTTAAAGTGATTTGGACAACATTTCGGAGTTATAAACAAGTTAGAAATTAATATGGACATGAAGAAAAGCTTAGTGAACAGAATATGGACTGTCTAGGAAAACTGTCCAGATTGCAGAAACAGTGTAGCCGTTCAAACGGGCATCCAGGGCGTTAGAACGGGATAACGTGATTTTGAAGAAAAACTTAGTATAAGAGTTCGAAAGGGCATGCAAGGCGTTTGAATGGCATAACGTGCAGTTTCCTAGTTTTAGCCAATTTCCAATCCTTTTCATATTGGACTTCTTCCTATGGAACTTATGCCTATAAAAAGACATATTTGGCTTGAAACCAGGGGATTCTAGTAGATTTTATGAAGAGAAAAAGGAAGAAGAAGATGGAAGAGAACTTAAAGCTTTTAATGGAGATTGAAGTGCTTTCTTCTACCATGGAAGGCTAGACTTTTCTTTTACTTAGGAGTTGATGAAGCTATAAATAAGTTTTAGTTTCTTTTCTTTTTAATTTAGATCTCAGTTATGAATGATGACAATTGTATGATATGGATTTCCTTTTTAATGGAAGAGCTTTTCATGTTTATTCAAATCTATGTTGATTTATTGTCTTGTAGATGATAGATTGATGTGGTTTTGATATTTGCATCAATTCTAATTTCTGTGATTTAGATGAGATGGTCATACAATAGTTTTAATGTTCAGATAATTAATAACTTGGATGAGTTATACTAAGATTAGACGAGTCATGCCTATAGCTAGTTTAGTGTAGATGATTTGTGCTATTGTCGAAGAGAGTTCATGTCATGGAATTTAATTAATGATTCTTTCTGAAGTAATTCTAACTTGTAGCTGAGAATACTTGTTCATATTCACACTAGATTTAGATTAAAAGTTAAGGAATTGTTATGGTTCTATAGTGGATTCAATTTCCTAAGTAAATTTCATCATATTAATCTCTTGTTTTTAAACTAGTTGATTTCTTTCTTTTACTTAATTTAAGTTTAAGTTGTTTTTAATTTTTAATCAACAAATTTCTCTTTAGATTTAGTGATAATCCATCCGTCCCTGAGGTTCGACAACCCTTAAATACTTATCCTAGTACAATTACCTTGTAGACTTGCCAAGGGTTTAATTATAAACAATCAGTAATGAGTCAGGTTATATATAAATTTCTTAAGGATTATTTTTTTTTTAGTTTAGAGTATTAGTGTCATGCTTTATTTACCCAAATTTTTACGTATTTCAAGTTATTTTCTTTTTATTTTTCTTGACAAAGGAGGTGGCCCCACCCCCACCTCCGTGTGGGATGGCATGCTACCCATTTCTGCCACCAACCTTCTTTTGATTTGTCTAAGTGGGATTGGGTGTGATTAAATTCATTTTTAAGTCAAAAGTGAACTTGAATGGTCCCTTAGCCAGATTTTTAAAAGCCTTTTTAAAAAAGCATGAACAGTAAGCCACAAGAATTTTTTTTCTTTCTTAAATACAAAACAAACCATTTAATTAAAAATCTAGGTCATGATAACTGGGGTTCACAAATACGAATATCAAATCATATAATATTATTACACGTCTCAAAATTCAATAAGAACAACTCATACATTTAAGTACAAGTCTGTCATCTGTCTAAAAATGAATAACTAAGTTGACTGTCACGCCAAAGATGCACTTACGTACCGGAGTTGCAGAAATGTAGAACTTCATCATGTGCTCGACAATCTTGGTCTGACTTGTCACCACCTAGAGAACCTGCAACCAACCAAGCGAAACAACCACAACAACAATGGAACCTCTCCGCCTTCAGGAGAAGAGCTTCCAAAGGGGAAAAAGGTTTTATTCATAATTTTCGGATTGGGCTAACATCACCTGATGTTAGTTGCCTACGTACTCATCAAACAACATCTCCAATGTTTCCAACAAGATTGGATCCAGACGTATTTCTGCTTAAAAAACTATACTATCCTAAGAAGCATAGCATCACACATGCAATGCTTAAGTATTTTCAACCTACATTTTATGCAAGTCCATTAATCATTCCACTTATCTAATTAAACAAGCAATATCAAACAATCTTATTAATTATCTCACAACTCTTGTTTAATAATTAATGCTATCAAATCAGCATACACTCAGAGAAAACTTGACTCTCAAAGAAATCTCCAAATACATGACTCCAACATTGGAGTCAACTGATTAACAATAGCTTCACCCAAATCCCCAGGGCTCTCAATAGCTTGCTACAAATCTGGAGAAGTGGATCCCAACTATGCTCATGGGCATAGATTGGCAAGAAGCACAAGCCTTCCATGATGCTCATACAACTCCGCTTTTCGTACGTACTATATTGTCCTGAGAAGACCTACGGGAGACCCACGGTAAAGACCCTCTAGTCAATACCCAAACCATCATGGCAATAATGAAGCATATCACAATCTCCACCATTCCCCAACTCAGGGAGAAAATGTCTTCTAAGATATTACTAATGTGCCAATAGAAGTCTTGGGTCTTTATGACCATTGACTCCTCCAAACCTTCAAAACTTAAACTAGATTATATCATCCAATCAAGTATTTTGCCCAACCATTCGGTTCTTCTTCACCTTGTGAATCAGCCAAATAAATACCTCATCCACTGAGCTATGACTCAAAGAACATCCCATAACCACCTTTGGTTCATTAACCAAGGTAAAATTCTATGTCAGGGCCCCATTCACTCCATTAACTGGTCACAAACCCTATTGAGGGTATTTTAGTCTTTATTTTGATTAGATGTTCTCCCCCCCAATCCAATCGTAACCCATGTCTCATGATTAAACTTCATTAATCTTAAGATACCAATAAAAATTAAAGCAACATAAATAACACGCAGACATACAAGTACATAAATAATAAATGAAGGCCCATTGCACTCATTTTCAGGGCTAGGGCTCAGCAAATTTAAGCTCGAGAGTGTAAACAACTCTAACACAACACGCGAGTTACGTATATAAAACTCTAGTTGATTGATGCACTGGGTTGCATACACATGTAATACACTACCTTAACCCTGAGAATTAGGTTCTTCCCCTTATTTCCTATGACACTATGACCTGGCAAGGTCTTCGTGTCACTTATTGGTCACACCCCTTCCTTTTTGAAGCCAATTAAGAACACTATAGCATACCCTAATGCTTGGTAGTTAGGTTATTATTTTTGGCAAAAATAGAACATACTACCCCTAAGGGCATTAGAGTAATTCTACCACCTAGGGTATGGTACCCTCCCTTAGTTCATTTGGTTATCTCACAACCCTTTTATTTATTTTACGTCATCCTCTCAAGAGGCTACACTCTCAAACTAACTCGGCTTCCATTCACACGAATGTGGGTGAGTACACTCAAAGGGGTATTTCTATCATTTTGTTTAAAGCATTATTGACATTCAACGGGTCCAAAATTTGGCACAATGGTACTACTTGACATCATGTACTCGCTGTAATTTTCCTGGTGTGTAACGTGGTTGTGAACCCCTTGAACTGACCTAGGTTTGCCAAATAGTTTATGATTAACCCCAACTGCAAAATGGTTAATTAACCACTCGCTAGGATTTTTCCCGACTATACGTTTTGGCCATATTTAGGCTACCGATTAAAATCTTATTGAGAATTTTCCCAATTTTTGAGATCACTCATAGGCCGTTGAATTGGAGCCCCTAAGTCTGGTATGCGGTTTCACACAATAATTTAACTATAAGGGGTAAGAGGGTCATTTTATAGTCTTTGCGATTTTTCCCCAGTCCAAAACTTGGTCAGGACACTCTCAAAGTCTTTGCAATTTCTCCTGCTTAAAGTCCATTCGAAATTTTTCTAAATATTTTAAACAAAAATAGCCTATTGTACCGGACCCGGTGCAATAATCCATTTTTTCATATATATAGACCCAGTCTGGGTCTTGAATTAATTGGTTCGGGTCACCCGACTCGAACCCGCCCCAGATGACCCATGACGTAGGTTGCCTTCCCCGCATCCATCCAAAGGCAAAAATGCCTTTGGCAATGCTGCCCCTGGCCACAACTGCGAGGCGGCAGGCTGGGCTCCACCAGATCGCCGTCAAGCAGCAATCCAGTTGGACTTGGGCATGTTGCCTGCTGCCTCAGTGGCCGGCCGATGACCAAAAACATCCTTTTTTTTACTTGGTGTTGTTCGTGCAGCAGCTGGTGATCGCCACGGCCACAGAAGGGCTAAGCCTAACCAGATCACTATCATCCGCAATTCCGGTGACCTTGGTCTTGTCTCCGACTAATGACAGCCATTCTGCCGCACCACACTTCTTCTCTTTATTTATGTGCGGCAGTGACAGAAGCCTCCACCGCCAAGGCCGCCAAGGACAATCAATCCCGGTGCAACGTAGCATAACCTCCGCCGAGAAGAAGAGGAATAGAAGGTAGAATCCGACCAGCTGCCAGCCGACTGCTGCAGCAGAAAAACACTACAATGTATGTGAATAGTGATTTCTGTAATCACGGTTCATGTAAATTACAGAAACATTGAATTTGAAGAAATATCTAATAAGGTCATTAAATTCTAATTTATTTAGCAAAACCCTTACTAATCTCGACTTGAAATCCTACCTCAATGGCCGAGTAGTTGTCCATCCACCGTTGTTAGAGCCTCGCCAGAAAATTCCATCGTCCGCTGTTCCTCCTTCCCTTAACGGTCAAAAGATCACCCCCTCTAGGAGCCCTAATAATCTATTTATAAGCGTAGAGATTAGGAACCATAATCCCTCTAGGAGTTGGATCAAAACTCCCCCAATTTGGCCACTTTATTGGGCCCTTAAAATATAATTTTTAAATATTAATTAATTGGGCCCATAAGCAACTTAAACAACCAATTTATGCGTCTAAGTTGGGTAAACGGGTCCTATGCGTTATGTTCAACTTCAAATTGCCATATCTCCCTTATTTGAACATTGATTCATGTGTTCTTGGTGGCGTTTTGTAGTTCTTTCTATCCAATTTCCATCCATATAAGTTTCAGCCACTAATTACAACTAATGATCAAGTTATTCCTATGAATAGGTCAAGGTGTCCCACACCCTAATTTCCATTCTGCCGACTTTGGGAATTTAGAAAATTCTTGGACATTACACTTAGGGCATTTTCACTTTTTTTTCAGACCACTAATTTAATTTCTAGCTCATAAGTATTGTTATATAAAGAAAAATCCTAGCCATTTACCAAATAGAGAAGGGTTGAGGATAGGATGGAGGCTAAGCTATACCCCCATTTCCCAAAGGTGATACCCTTTTTAAGGTAAGGTTTTCCCCCTTAATCTTTTGATATTTGTCTTAATCATCTCTATCTTCACTTCTCTTATTTGGATTCTTAGCTTTCTTCTATCAAAATCATGTTTTTAATTCTGATTTAGAACCCTAATTAAGTTATTTTTGCTTTTAACCTAAGAAGGTTTTGAATCTATCATTTCCTACGTTGATTTGACATATTAGTTAGTTTTAATTAGGATTCACTAAAATCCCTAATTTTGGGTCGGAATTCTTAAGGTTCAAGGTCGTTTAAGGGATTCACAAGCTTGATAGAGGTAAGGGGTTTTCTTTCTAAGAGGTTTTCTTCCTTCAAATTTCATTATTGTGGGTTTCTTTCAATTTTTCATCCATCTCAATGTGTAATAATGATTTATTAAAAATATGTGTTTTATAGTTTTTTTATTTAAGCATGAAAATTGTTTGATCTATCATGTTTTAGGCTTGGGTAATGATTATACAAAGTTTCATGAAGTTTTAGAAATATTTATTGATTTTTAGAAGAATTCTAGTTCAGTTTCGTGAGGTAGTGGACAATTGTTTTGATAGTTTTGTTCTAACTATTTGATTGGCCTACTCAATCGAACGGTGATCCATTCGAGCGGGATGACAGGCCGTTCGAATGGCTAGCCATTCCAATGGGCGACTAGGCCTTTCAAATGATCCAAATAGCTCTCTATTTTGGATTCACAACTATATTTAAGATACTTTACTTTGATTTTTTATCTCAATTGTTTTTGGGAATATATTATAGTTTCTAGATTATATTCCTAATTTTTTAGATTTTCCTAGAATAATTTGTGTTTATTATATTTTTGGAATATATGTTTTACAGAAAAAAGGCTATTTATTTCCATGTTTAGAAGCTTGTTTAGGGATGAAAACATATGATTTCTTTTCCTTCTTTTTATGATGGATTTATATGTGTTATGATCATGTTGTAAAAATTTGAAGTTGTTTAGAGCATAATAAGACAATGGCATAGTCCTAAATTTGAAGGTTGCACAATTCTGGCAAAACAACATAGTCTCATTAATGAAATCACAAAAATAATTTTTGTAATTATTTTCTTATGTTATTTATTTATATGTTAATTAAGCTTATGATGTAGGTCTTCGCAAATTTTCACCTTGATTGGAGTTTATTTACTATTTTTTTCTAAAATGTAAGACTTACAGATGTTATTATAATAAAACATCTACATAATCTTGCATGGGATAAATGAGTATATGCATAATTTTAAGTGGGATTTCTATGATTTGTTCATAGTTACTCCATGATTTTAGTAGATTATAACCATGTTGAATTATTAATTACTTTGTCATGTCACATTAATTATATATAAACCATGTTATGCACGTTTTTGCTCAAATATGAACACAACCATGTATGTATATTTTTACTCATGCCTATTTGAATTTATTGGTCACAAATAGACCATGTTTCATGCATATTAGGATTGTTGTGAGCATATTTACCTATGCTTAAATTCATTAAACATTGCTCATGTATGTATCATGTCACATGTATCATGAAAATGACTTGTAAACAAAGATTATTTATTTTTAACCATGATTAATCAATTAGATACCATAGTTTTTGGATTAGCCATATCAGAGGTTTATTGAAATGGTTTTGCATGTAATTACATGCAATTTTACAACCAATGGATAGGTTTTTCCATTTCTTTGAGGATGGGTTTCCTCCTTAGGTGAGAAGAGTTGAATGTTATAATAAGTTAAATTAATGAGCCTTTTTAGACATGGGAATCCAGGTTGGTTTGTCCGTGTGTGCCAGCTTACCAGGGGGTACTTTCCCTGTTAAGGATTTACCCAAATTGTTCTAGTTTTCCTTTCTAGGAATTTGGACTTCCTTATTAGGAATCCAGGGTGAGCAGGTATGCTTTCGCTTTGGACAAGATAAATAGGGTTCTTTTCTCTATTATGAGACATTCACCGGATTGTTTATCTATGTGTATATATTATAATGCTCATTGACACAATTTGTGTAGAGATAATGATGTTTTTGTTATATATGATGTGTATGGAATGATTACACTTAAGCATGCAGGATGAAATATGGTTTAGTACAATTGATTATGCAGGGTGAATGTGAATATTGATACTTAATTCATGCAAGATGTGAGTGAACCATGAAACTTAAATGATTTCACGTTGTCTGCATATGTGTTATGAATTCTGAGTGAACCTATAATACATTGGTGATTTTAATATGTATATAGAATGTGATTTATCTCATGATGCATAGGTGTGAGTTGGATATGTGAAGCATGTTTAAATTGACTTTTCTGGGAAGAATGTATGTGGTGTTATCATGAGCTTATATTTCAGTCTAAAATGCTTACTGAGCTAAGCACACCCTTCATTTATTTGTAGTATTGTTTTAGGGATGTATGTTGTGTCATGCAGGTGCTCCAAATGGTCTTTTTTTTTAGCTTGAGGATGGGCATGCGCCATGAGAGGGGGCTAAATGTTTGGGTTGTTTTAGACTTGTCATGTAATAAAATGATCTTAGACTTGACTTTACATCATACTTTCGATATCCTATGATGACATTAGATATGTTACAACCCTAGGGCTTGAGACTTTGTTCATTATAAATTTTGTATGTGCTATGTTGGACTAAGATGGCTAGTTAATCTCTTTTAGCTTTTGTTATTTGCTTTTGTACAAAGTGCAAGTGTTGTGTAATTCAATGAGAACCCAGGATGGGTTAGTCTTCCACTTCGTTGCTCCATGTCCCACCTTCTTAGACCGGGCTAGGGTCAAGGGGGTGTGGTGGGTGACGACCGCTCCTTGCTCCCCTTATTAGCACCACTTAACCCTGAGCCTGAGTGAACACCTAGGAGAGGTATGTTGCCCTCAATCTTTATCTCTACCAACTTTCCTACTAATTACACCACTTCTACTATTATTTCTCCCACCGCTCCTACCATCACCAATGGTTGAACATCAATTAGTAGATGCACTTCTCAAATCCCTAAAGGAGTATTACAGTCCCAATGAGAACACCTCTCTATCGTGCATTATGCTACGTATGGTCATTGTTCAAAACAATGAAATTAAGCCCAATATCATTTAGATGTTTCCAACTTTTTTTGGGCTTAACATCGAAAACCCGTATATGCACCTAGACGACTTCTTGGAACTATACACAACTTTCAAATTTTGTAATTTGACTAATGATGCTGTCAAACTTTGGCTTTTCACTTTCACATTAAAAGATTAGGCTAAAGTATGACTCCACTCATCAGAACCGAACACCATCACAATATGGGCACAAATGTATAAGAGTTCCTCAAAAGGACTTCTCCATGGGTAAGACTAACCAAATGAGAATGGTCATAACCACTTCTATCCAACTTCCCACCAAATAATTCCATAAGAGTTGGGATAGACTTAAGGACCTTCTTAGGAGGTGTCCCTATTATGCTATCCCTAATTGGCAATTAGTGCAATGCTTCTATGTGGGTCTTATTGTACAAAACTGCCTCCTTGTTAATGCGAGTTGTGGGGGTACCTTTTTACTAAAAAATGAAAATGAAGCATAGAAACTTTTTGAGGACTTGAGTGAAAATTTCCTTCAACAAGTTGCGTTGAATAGAAATGAGGGTGGACCATCCATCTTAAACAATGCCTGCCTCTAGGGGTAGCTTGCATGAAGTAAACTTATTAGACCACTCTTTCAAAGTTGATAGTTTCAGTAGGAAGCCCGACCTCCTTATGACTTCAACCCATCAATCCACTCCCATCACTTAAGACACATGCACGATTTGCTTTGGCCTCGCCCATACTATCATGGTGTTCCCCTCTGCCCCTCAATACCCTGAGCATGTCCAAGACCATGTCAATGCCACCCAAGCCTTCACTAGGGCTGAGAATAATCCTTTCTCCATCACATACAACTGTGGGTGGAGGAATAACCCAAACTTTTCCTAGTAAGCACCAAACCAAGGGAATAACCAACCCCCTAGGCAACCATTCCATGTTCACCACTCCCTTTCCACCAACCTCAAGTGCAACCCCGTATGTCCAACTGAGTAGGAGTCCAAGATTCAAAGACAAGGTCTTGAGTGCTTGCAAGGCCATCAATCTCATTCCTAACTCCAACACTCACACAATCTACCACAAATCTAGAAGCCCAAATTGGACAATTAGGCAATTCTATAAATAAGTGAGAGACAAGTACATTGCCGAGTCAGCCCCTAAAAAAAATTAAAGGTCAGTGGAGTAGAGGGAGTCTGTTCATCTAATGAAAATTTTCAATCTATAACTACCTTTAGGAGTGTGCGGCACATTGATAATTAGGTTGGGGGTGATTTCTTGGGTACCACGAATGAGGAGTTATAGAAGCCTACCTCTAGTGAGTCTTCGGAGTTAGAGAGTGAGCCAAAAACAATGGAGTTTATCTCTCCTTAACCTTCCACAAAGTCATAGTCTAAGACTACTTTCGAAGGATCTTATTTCACTAGCACACCTTTTCCCCAGTGTTTTGACTTAGTCCCACCCTATAGAAAGAGCACAACTAGGATGGAAGATATTTTTGAGACTTTTAAACAAGTCAAAATTACTCTCCCATCCTAGATGGCATTAAACAAACCCCCAACTTACGCTAAAATCCTTAAAGACCTATGCACTCAAAATCGTAAATCAATGACCCATGTGTTTAAGAAGGTCTTACTCATTAACCAAGTTCACTCTCTTTTAAAATTTGACACCCCACCTAAGTTTAAAGTTCATGGAGTGCCCACTGTTTCTTGTGTCATAGGCGATCACTCCATCCATAAGGCCTTCTTTGACCTTGGTGCTAGTGTTAATATACTTCCTTACTCGATGTGTGAGAAATTGGGTTTAGGAGACTTGCAGCCCTTGTTAGATACTCTTCAGTTAGCCCACCATTCCTTGCATAAACTTTGGGGTGTCATTGAAGATGTCTTAGTTGGTGTCAACCAATTCTTCTTCCCCATTCACTTTCTTATCTTAGATATGAAACCTATCTTCAATTCCACACACCAAATCACCATAATTCTAGGTCACACCTTCCTAGCCATTCCTAATGCTTATATCAATTGTCGAACTGGGGTAATGGAGATGTCCTTTGGAAACATGAAGGCGAGGCTCAATGTGTTTCATGCATCTAACCAACCACATGTTGAGTGTGACTCCAAATATTTTGCGGTTGACCATTTAGATGACTTAGTCAATGAAGCCCTCCGCCTTATCTTTATGAGAGATACACTTAAAATGACTTTACTATACCATGGATTAGAGGAATTTACTAGTGACACATCTTTAGAGGAGGCCCATAGTCAACTAATGGTTGCTAGTGTCCCCGAGTCTTCTACTAGGAGTCTCCACCTACGCTTGAGTTGAAGAAACTACCCACCTATTTCAAGATTGCATTCTTGAGACCCAAGGATACTCTTCCGGTGATTATTTTCTCTCACTTGACTAGTGACTATGAGAGTAGATTACTTACTGTCCTTGTTACATATAGGAGAGCCATAGGACGAATGGTAGCTAACCTAATGGCCCTGTCCATTTGCATGCATATAACCCACCTAGAGGACATGGCCAAACTACTGAAAGAAGGATAGTGGAGGTTGAACCCTTACATGTGGGAGGTTGTCATGAATGAGGTCATCAAGCTTCTAGATGCAAGTATCATATACCCCATCTCTAATAGCGAGTGGGTGAGCCCTACCGCAGTTGTTCCTAATATGTCCGGAATCATTGTCAAGCCAAAATTTTCAAGAGAGTTGGTCCCTTCTTGGGAAACCACAAGGTGGAGAGTGTGCATAGACTATCATAAGTTGAATTCCATGTCCTGAAAGGATCATTTTTTATTATCATTCATTGATCAAATCTTAGAGAAACTAGTAGGTCAAGACTTCCATTGTTTTCTAGATGGCTACTCAAGATACAACCAAGTTCCCATGTTTCTGGAGGATTAAGAGAAGACCACCTTCACCTGGTTGTTTGGTACATTTGCTTATAGAAGTATGTCATTTGGTTTGTGTAATGCTCCTGCTACATTTCAGCGTTGCATGATGACCATATTTTCTGATATGATCAATAAATTTTTAGAAGTTTTTATCGACAAATTTTCTATTTTTGGTGCTTCATTTGATGAGTGTCTATACATAATTTATCTCTTGTACTTAAACGATGCGAGGACATAAATTTGGTTTATCATTTTAGGTCATGTTGTTCCCAAATTGGTCAATGAATGAGGCCATTTTATGGTTCAAGAGGGAATCATTTTAGGTCATGTTGTTTCCAAACATGGACTTGAAGTAGATAAGGCCATAGTTGACCTTAAAACCAACTTGCCTCCCCCCACCATGGTTAGACAAGTTCGTTCTTTGCTTAGCCACTCCGGTTTGTATAGGTGTTTCATCATGGGCTTTAGTAAGATGTCTTTCCCATGGTGTCTTTGTTGGCTCAAGATGTATCTTTTGATTTAGATGATGCCTATATGAAAACTTTAACCAAGCTTCGTGCACTTTTCTCTACCACCCCTACCATTTAGCCCCTGAGCTACTTCCTACCCTTGAGATTATGAGTGATGCTTTAGACTATACTGTAATGTCCTTGATTTTTATATAATTTTTTGTGACACTTTATCATATTTGGCTATGGTATTTGTACCCATAGAGTCGGGTGTGGGGTTTGGTTGCAAGCCGCAAGCCTCAACATGAGCTTCTGGCTCAAAAAAAAGAGAAAATCAAAGAACAATATAAGTAAGAGAGAGAGGAGAAAAAGGAAAAGATTGGATTGGGCTTGATCAAGCCCAATCAAGGAACTTTCAGAAGAGATAAGAACTACCCCCTTCTGATGTCTCCTCTCCGGCGATCACCAATTGCCAGAAGGACTCTAGGCCACCGTCGCAGGTCCATCTCAATGGTGAGATGGCAGGGGGTCACCACCCTGGCCCCCATTGCCAATCTGCCCCCTTTTCCGAGTTTGCATCGCTCCCTCTTTATTTTGAATTTTGGCACCGCCATCAGTAGTTGTTAGTGGCCCGACTGCCATTGTGGGTTTCAACCCTACCTGGTGTTGACTGGGGCTGGGCTGGCTCCACCTACATTGGTTTCCCTCGCTTCCTTCCTTTCTAGTCCCTTGTTTTGGGTCTTTGTCCGTTTGGGACTACCAGTGCAAGAAGTTGTCGCCTTTGGCTGAAGACAGCTCCGCCTAGCTATCGCAGCCATTCAAAAGTCAGCCTAGGCTACCACCTTCCCTCCCAGGCCCTCTCCACTGCCCTATTTCTCTGCCAGAACCACCCCCTCTAGTTTTCTTTCAGCCGCATCTACTTGTGGCTGGTTGTGGCCAGCTAGACCCTGTTTGGCTGTGGCCGGCCCACCAATCCCGGCTCAACCTCTGCCCCCTCTGCTCCGTCGAACCTAACCTACCGCTTGTTGGTTGTGAGTGGCTTGAATGCGATGCATTTTCTTTCTAGTCTATTTGTGCGAGAGGCTCTATTCTAGTTCGTCGGGGCCAACTAACCTTTGTTCAGCTCTGTCGCAGCTTTGGATGATGGCATGGGCCACTCTAGCTCAGCTACGTTGCCTTTTTGTCTTTGTCCCCTCCACTCCTCCCCCACCCATATGTTTCTCTATCCCGCAACTGTCATAAGTTGCTGGGCTCTTTCTGGAATCTGTTTGGTCTCTCCCCAGCCAGTCCTGGCGCGGCAGCGACACCATGGCCTTTGCTCTTCCACTACTCGACTCTGAGACACCCCTTTGCCCTCTCTCATGTGTGATGCACAACTACCAGCACCAATGGTTTTAGTTGTGGGTGGCGATTGACAATGTTACTATCTCCGCTGGCCACCTCTAGGGACCTAGCTTTGTTGTCATTTTGGGCCTTGGGCTGATACTGTCTAGCCCTCTCCTCTCCCCTTTGGCAGCATATCATGTGGTGCCGCTTTTGTGCCGCTTGACCATTGGATAGCTCCACCGTTGCAAGATTTGACCATCATAGCCTCCTCCACCTCTCCTTTGTCCTCGAGCATCGGTCTATGCCCTCTGCCCTTATGTGAACCATAGTTGATGTGAAACCATTGGGTGTTGTCCGTGGTAGATTTCAATGTCTTGAAGCTGGCCGAGTATTTCTCAACTGCCGGCTGACTTCTATTAGTACACTCTTGACCTCCGGTTGCATTTGCAATTTCTTAGGCATGATATTTCTCCCTACAACCCCTAGTGTGCCATTGTGGATTGTGGATTTTTTCGCCTTGACTTTTGTCACCCCATTTGGATGTGATTGCTTCTGACACTTCCTAAAACCTCTGGATAGTTGCTCTCTTAGCTTGACAATGCTTTTGGCCACCAATGCCACCATCATCATGTGCTCACCATCAAACATCATGGATTTTGTGGTAAGGGAACTTTGAAGTCCTAATTTCATGATTGCATGCTTTGAATGTGTAGCAACATGATAAGATTGTATCATTCACTACTTTGGATAGTAAATTATGATCTATTTCCATGATGTAAATGATAAATTATGCTATGTTGAAATGCATATGGCATGCATGTGAGTTGTAAGTGTGTTCGATGTATGTGGAATATGTATGCATTAGTGATGGCTAGTGAGTATGTTGGGAAGTGATTATGTGTGTGCTAGTAATGGCTAGAGACCATGTATATGGAATACGTGGGTGCTAGTGATGGCTAGAGACTATGTATGTGGAATACGTGTGGGCTAGTGATGGCTAGCGAGTATGTTGGTAAGTTATGTATAGGAGTATGTGTATGTTATAAGTATGTGTGATGAACATATGTGTGTATGATGCTTATACGACTGTGTGATGCATAAGTGTATGGGGTGTGTGGGCTGGAGTATGGACAATGGAGGGGAAGAGGTGATAGAGGGTATGGTATGGATTTGTTGTAGATGTGTGGCCAAATAACAAAAGACAAAAATTGTAAGTTTGATGGGTGAGCATTGGAGTAGATTGGTTTAGTTTGGATTGGAGTGTATGTTAGGGATTGTCAGATAGTAAGAGTGTTCGTGGTTGTATAAGTATAACGTACATATTATGAAGTGAAAAGTAAGCATAATGAGGTATAAGTAAGAGGGTGATAACTAGGGTTAGCTTTAAGGAGCTTAGTATGATAACGTCTAAGTAAAATGCTTTGGCAATAAGGTGGATGGCATAAACTATATGGATATGTAAGGATATGTATGGTGGTGAATAATGATTATGAGATGGATGGGTTAAGTGAAGTCTGCTACCCTAACAAACTACAATTTTGGAACAGGTTTAGCTTCATAATGGTCAATGAAAGATAATAGGATAGAAAAATTGTGTGGCATAATTGTACCTACCTAAATTACTTAATTCAAACTTGAATTATAAGAAGAGCTAATATGTTAGAATTATGAGTTTGAGACCTAAGGGTTTGATGGATTGAGTTCTATGTTTGAGCTAGCCTATAATGAGTCAATTGAGCATTTCTCATGTCCTTCTATGGTGTTTATCTTGCAGGATATTGTCTGTGTGTTTTATTTAAGGCCAGATGTCTGATGCTCTATTGAGAGTGATGTATGTTTTTAATTTTCTCTGTGTGTTATATTAAGCCTAGACGTTTTATGCTTTACTGAGAACCCCATCTGATTCTGTCCAAGAGTTGCATTGTAAGATTTTAGCGAGCAACACTTTATGATTCTGCCCTAAGTTAGCACTCTATGGCCCCTAAAGTGTGGGAGTTTATGTTTGCGCACTCAGGTAATTAGTATCCTGGAACTAATCTTACTTATTTAATCTTGTGTGCCATGAGCATTGGTGTGTCTTGCCATTGGAAATTTTCATGACATCTATTCATTCCCCAGAGGTTAAGGTGATGCCCCAGTGGAATTCCTTTTCATTTAGTACAACTTTATGAGTAAATAGATATGTTTCTGAGTAATTGTATGTTTTTTAACAAGACTGTAAGCGTATGCTTCTGAGCAAAACTGTAAGAGTAAGATTATATGACTAAGGTTGTATGAGTAAGATGGTACAAGTAAGGGGGTTACGAGTACATGTAAGTTGTACGAGCAAGCAATCGGTTGTACGAGTAAGTTGGTAAGACTCTAATTAAGAGTGTAAGTGCAAGATTGGTTTGATGGTATATATTTGGCATGATTGTATGCATATGTACATGATTGTTATATGCCTTCCTCCTTCATGTTTAAGTTCCATGAACTCATCTATGTATGCACTGTTAGAGTTCACTTTTTAGAACTCCCCTACTAGGTATTTTCCTACTGAGTATGAAAATACTCATTTAACATATTTTTTTAGCCCAGATGATCGGGAGGCCTTTGCAGGATTGTGATGGAGAGCTTCTGAAGATGGACATTTGTTCCCTTGAGTGGATTGATTCCCATTTGACTTAGGAATATCCTTGATAGACTGTGAGTACTATTTTGTGCCATAATCTAATGTATTTTTTGAGATGAGAATTAAGGTGTTTATGCTTTATGGACTTGTAATTTGGATTAGACTGTGGACTGTTTATGTGACTTGCACTTAGGGATATCTGGGATAGATTTATATTTAAAGCCCATGATCATGGCCATTTATTCGTACATTTCTTTTCGAGTATCACATGAGGATATTTGGCTTGGTAGTACGATGTTCAATCGAATAAGAAAAAAAATTTAGATGGGAAAAATTGATATATGATGTTTTGAATTACAAATTGCCCTAACATGTTTTGTATTTCATCTTTTTTCCGATTTACAACAGTTATATTGCAAAAATATTTCATGAATTTTTAAGAAAATATGATGAAAAATCTCAGGTGTTATAGTAGTCCTTGGCCAAAGAGTTAACAAAATTCCCCATGTCATTTACTATTCTTGTAAGACCCTTTCTGATGCCCAATTAAACTACACCACCACGGAAAAGGAATTTTGATTGTACCTCTTAGGATCCAAAATAATCATATTTTTTGACCATGCAGCCTCATACTACCTTATGTCCAGGAGGGATACCAAGCTCAAGCTCTTTTGTTGGATTTTGCTCCTCCAAGAGTTCAATTATGAAATTAAGGACAACAAGGGTGCTAAGAATGTCATGGCTGATCATTTGTCTAAGATCTTACTTGAGCAACCTTCAAACCGTAAACCACTTCATGATTCTTTCCTTGATTAGTAACTTTTTGTGTCTTTACACTTCACACCCTGGTTCGCCCACATTGTCAATTATCTTGTTGTGGGTTACATTCCCTACAATTGGACTAAACAAGAAGAATATTTATTCTTTTCTCACGTTAAGCACTATTATTGGGATGACCCCGATCTTTTTAAGTTTTGTTCTAGCAAGATTTTTGATGATGTGTGCTCGAGAGTGAATTCCATAGTATTCTCCCATTTTGTCACTCTCACGCCTATGGTAGTCATTTTGGGGGAAAGAAAACAACTATGAAGGTTCTTGAAAGTGGATTTTATTTGCCCATCTTATTTTGAGATGCTCATGAGTTTTATAAATTGTCATATATGTCAGAGTTTAGGGGCTCTTTCTTTAAAAGACAAGATGCCTCTGCAACCCATCCTCATTATTGAGATTTTTTATGTTTGGGGGATTGATTTATGGATCCATTTCAATCCTCCTTTTGCTACGCTTACATCTTGGTAGTTGTCAATTATGTCTCCAAATGGATTGAAGCCATAGCGATGAAAACCAATAACCATGAGGCAGTGGGGATATTTATCAAGGAAAATATTTTTTGTCAATTTGGTACACCTAGGGCAATCATTAGCAATGGGGGTAGCGACTTTTACAACCACTATTTTGAACCTCTTCTTCAAAAATATTTCATTACACAATAAGTAGCCACCCCTACCATCCTTAGATCAGTGCTCAAGTCAAGGTGTCCAATCATGAGAGTAACAAAAATCCTTGAAAATATGGTGCACCTTGATAAAAAAAGATTGGTGCATTGATGCACCAAAATAATGTTTAATTAAATACTTTGAAATCTTGAATTATAATCTTATTTTTGTGCTAATTAACTACTTGTTTGGGCTATTTATGTTTTGAATAGGTGAGTTAAACTTCGTTGTGTTTACATGTCTAAATAGGCTTTAACAGGATACAAGTAGAAGAAGAAGTAAAGCCCAACTACCTAAAGCTATTTAAAAGTCAAGAATAGGCTCCTAATAGTCTAAACATTCATGTAATGATCAAACACAACCTTTTGGACCCGTTGGATTTCAAATTTGCATCAAAAGAACTAAATTCGGGAAGAAGCTTATTTGGATAAATTGATACAACCTTAATATTTTAGCCATAGCTTTCTATGTATATTTTGGATGGGTATGATTCTAGTGGCATTAAAAATAACACTTCTGTTGCTACAATCACTATTTCAGGCAAAAATTTATAATTCTAAAGATATAGGTCAAATTTGACATGTAAATGGAGCGCTAGTCAACTAACCTGAGGCCAACACATAGAAGATCTTTTAACTAGTTGTGATTAATACACATAAGGAAAGACAATGAGGCTGATTGGATAACTAAAGGAAGACTAAAAGATACTTATTTGCTAAATAAATCACTAATTTATTTGATTGATTAAGCATCTAATCATTACCAAATACGCAACCAATCAAGTAATCAATTAGGAAGCAATCAAGTGATATGATTGGGCCTTCCCCTTTAAAACAACCCCTTCTACTCCTATAAATAGAGGGGTGGACGTGGTAGAGGAATCATCCCCTCCCTTTTAGAGCTCTCTTCTCCTATTTTTGTTCTCTTCTTTTGTACTTTTTTAATTTTATTGTAATAGCTTTCTAAGCTCTCTAGCTAAGGATAAAGGTGATTTGTAATAATCTAATGGAGTTTTATTCATGTTTTAACAATGGTTTCAAGTAAGTATTGGTTATTTGAAGTGATATTTATTTAATATTATTTATCTTCTTGTTTCTTTATGATTTTGACACATAAGATGCTTGAAGGCTCTCCTTCTTGATTTGTTGTGGTTTTGATACATAGAACTCTTAAAGAAATAATTCTTTTCATCCTTCATCTATCTACAGTATTCTTTTATCTTTATTTTTGTTTTTATTGTTCATAACATCTGGTTAGATAGAATTTTTATTTAATTAGAACTGAGATGACCTGACACATGAAAAACATCTCTAGATGTTACAATGACCCTTAATGCCTTAGTGTTTTATCTTATTGTCTTCATAACTCTTTATTACCTCAATACTCTAATACTCTTTCTCTCTTAATTTTTTCTTTCCACTATTTTTTTGTAATCATTTTCTTTATTGCACAAGGCTTTCTCTGTGGATCGACCTTGTCTACTACAATTAGCAAGTAAAACAAATCTGAATTTAACTACTTCATAGTCTTGGTTCAGACGTAGCAACATCCACGTATCTTAACAATGTCTTATTGGCGTATCGGACCGCTTATAAAACCCCCATTAGCATGTCCCCTTACTATCTTGTTTACGTTAAGGCATGTCACTTACCCGTTGAGTTGGAGCATTGTCATTTTTTGGCCATTAAATCATTCAATTTCAAAATGGACAAAGACAGTTCCCACCGTATATTTCAACTTAATGAATTGGATAAAATTTGTCATGAAGCTTACAAGAGTGCCAAATCATATAAATAAAGGACTAAGGATTTACATGACCGATTAATCCATCAAAAGTCCTTTCAACCTAACTAGAAAGTTTGGCTCTTTAATTCAAAATTATGCCTCTCCTAGGCAAGCTTAGATCTCGATGGGATGCCCCATATGTCATTACTTAGGTTTTCCCTCCTTGTGCAATCGAAATCTCTGACCCGCATGATAATTGGATTTTCAAAGTTATCAATTAGAGACTTAAGTCGGTCATAGACATAGATATTGAGAGGTGCAACATTAACTCTATTGATTTATTTGATCCATTAATACATTGAGAGAGTGCACACCATCTAGCTAAAGACATTAAACCTAGCTCTTTTGGGAGGCAACTCTTTTTTATTTATATTTATTTGTTTTCTTCCTGCCCCTTGTAGTTGAGTAAGTTTTTTTTAAAAAATTAGTTAGTTTTGTCATGTTAAAAAAAAAGATCGCATTAAGCGGTTCGATTTGGTGCACAACCCAATCAATCGTGCTAGTCAATCAGCCCATCAGGTAGCTTGAACAGCCTGCACCTCTATTAAATTTAGTGCACGACAGTCAGAGTTGGACACTGTGTTTGTCTTCTATCATGCTGCCCTCCATTATCTGGAGAGTTTTGTTCCCAAATTCATTCCTCCACCCGATTTTTTACGTAGAATCCATTTCAGTCATCTATTTAAGTCAAATCGTTCTCCATTTTTACCTGTAATGCCATTTTCCGGATAAGCCCCAAATTCTTTTTATTATTTCTCAATAATTGTTTTGGCCAAATTAGACACAATTTTTTGTGGTAATTGGTTAGAATATGATCTACATTTATGATTTGGTTCAACTTGATTGCATAAATGACTTGTTGTGTATGTTTAATTTTGAAATTTTCATCTTGCGTCATTTTTGTGGAGAATTCAACTTTATGTGGCTAAAATGAATCAATTTGTATGTACTTGCTCTATTAAATATATTTATTATTTCATTGTACATATTATACATTGATTTGGTTAATTTTTGTTAATTTTTATGCTAGAGGTATTTTTGTAATTTGACATTGCTAAGGCATGCAATAAAATTTTCTTTCTCATTCACTTCCATAACACTTGTAGAACTTAGTTTTGAGCTTTTTTCATATCCATGGATCGGAGTTCTAGTTCTAAAGCCCAAAGAAGAAGTGTGCCCGATGCTTTCGCTATTACGTGGACTCTTACGGGCAAGCACAGGGCACATCCTGTCCTCGCACTGATGGCGGAGATTATCTAGACCAGCAGCCCCCAGTTAGCTTATCCTTTCATCTTGGAGAATATTTTTTATCACTTCTAGTTGGATTTTCCTTTAAATTCGCCCATGATCCAAGGTTTAGGGGTCATTTCCTAGGCAACCTTAAGCTGGATGGTTATACATTGCCCACCTCGACCAGCGGTAGGGGAAGAAGATGAGTAGGCCACAGAGGGCATACCAGAGGTCGTAGCTGAGCAGAACATTCCACCACATTCTTTTGTTGGCGACCATTTACTTCAGATGTAGAATCGCCTTCTATCACGCCCCGGCACACACCACCCTTGACCTGAACCCCATCCAAGGAGTACGTAGCATGCGGCGCGACTAAGTCAAGTTGAAATGTGGAAGACTTAGCCCATCTTTAGGTGAATACACAAAAGAGTAGAGCACAGACACTTACTAAAGCAAATAGAGTAATGAATGGACTACTAATTAATGTATTAGTCTAGTCATACTACATCAACTAGTCATAAAATAAAACAAGCCGACAATGGCTAAATAAGTAAGCCAAAATCGGCTAACAAAGTGTGAAGAAGAGTCAAATATATAAGCTCAACATAACATGAAATCAATCTAACATAAACCAAACATCTATAAATCTGTCTCAATGAGCCGCACCATCCACATGCAGCGCAAAAACAAAACCACAAAACAAAGTGGGGCGAGCCAATGCTTGGCAAGGGTTTTAATTTGGAAAGTAAATTTATAATGATATCACAGACATTATAAACATAACATTCATCACATAATCATTCACCATACCCATTAATCATGCGACAAATCACATATCGTAATGCCGCCTGTTCATCATATTAACACCCACATTCCATAAGCATATAGGCATGCCACCTGTGGATCATGTGAAATATATTTTATATATACATAATCATGCCAACTACATATCATGATTTATATATATCATATTCTATAAATACATAGTCATGTCACTTGCATATTATTATATAACCCAAATTTGATCAGCACATATCATACCACCGGTGCATCAAAGATTCATCCATAGCTCATAAAGCATATACATATCATGAGTAACATATGAATCTCATTATAACAATTATATCTCGCATAAATCAATTCTCAACATGTATATCATGCATAATCACTTCTTAAAATAAACATTCACCATGCAAAAATCAAGTGTATCAACTACACAAGATCCTACATATTTATGCAAATCCATATTATAATCAAGTGTATAACATAAGTTTCATTGTTCCTATACAACCTGTGTAAGGACCCTCATCTCTAAATCGGTTTTCGGTTTTCCTTAATTATTGGTTATCGTGAGGTTAACACATTTTCTGATTTATTCGGTGGTTTGTAAATAAATGGTGTTTATGATGGTTTTAACCAAAATTAACTTTAAGATTACTGGTTTTAAGTAATTTTAAATCAAATGTGAATTTTTAGGATTTTTCTGAATTTTCACTTTTTTTTTCTGAAAATTAGGATTTTGGTGGAACCCCTGTGGGCCCCACAGTTAAAATTTTGGTTTTTGTGCCAAATAGACCCAAACATCAACTTAAGCCCATACAAAAAATTTTAGAATTTTCTCAGATTTAATTACTGCTCAAATTTGTAAAATGCCCATTTTTAGCCTATTTTTCTATTTACACCCCACAACTTACCCATACACACCCCAAAGCTTACTATAAAAGGCCAAACCTGAGCCATTCCCATTTTGGGAATAGGCTGAGGAGGAGAGGTCAGGCCTAATTGTCACGACCCAGATTTTTAAAACCCTTGTTACAATAAAGGACACACGATAGATCACGATAATTTTTTTTCTTTCTACACCAAAACAAATCATCCGATTAAATATCAAGGTCATGATAAATGGGGTTCACAAATACGAATATCAAATCATATGATATTATTTAACGTCTGAAAATTCATAAAGACCAGCTCATCCATCTAAGTACAAGTCTATCACCCGTCTGAAAATAAATAACAAGTTGACTCTCATGCTTAAGGTACACTTACGTATCGGAGTTTCAAAAATGCGAAAACCTCTTGAGCTCGCTTGGCTTGGTCTCACTTGTCGTCGCCTAGAGAATCTGCAATAAAGCAAACCAAACAACAACGACAACTACAATGGAGCATCTCCGCCTTCAGGAGAAGAGCTTCCAAAGGACAAAAGGTTTTATTAGTATTTTTCGGATCGGGCCAACATCACCCGATGTTAGTTGCCTACGTACTCATCAGACAACATCTCCAATGTTTCCAACAAGATCGGATCCAAACGTAGTTCTGCCTAAAAACTACAGAATACTAAGAAGCATAGCATCACCCATGCAATGCTTAAGTATTTTAAAGCAACCTACATTTTATGCAAGTCTTTTTTATCATTCAACTTGTCTACTTAACAAGCAATATCAAACAATGTTATTAATTATCTCACAACCCTTGTTCAATAATTAATGCTTACATCCTGCAAACTGTACCACATAAGGGTAATATATAGAACACATAACTCAAAAACATGGGCTGATCTTTAACCAATGAAGACCATCACAATGCACAAAACAATGGAAACCGTTCAGGAAACACTGTACTAATTGTTACCTGAAAATACTGACTCCCGCTCAAAGGACTAAATATATGCTAACAGAAATCCTAGCATCTCTAGAGATCCACTTGGATCAGCCATGGGCCTAGAGATGTAGGTACCAGCTCTGCTCATGGACACACTGGCCGGAGGTAGATGAGCCTTCCATGATGCTCAAAAACCTGGTTTGCGCGTTTGCAGGGATCCATCGTCCCAAAGGAGCGGAGACCACAGGGGTCTAAAAGATTACCGTCATGGCTATTATCAAAAATCCTAGCATCTCTAGAGATCCACTTGGATCAGCCATGAGCCTAGAGATGTAGGTACCAACTGTGCTCATGGACACGCTGGCCGGAGGTAGATGAGCCTTCCATGATGCTCAAAAACCTGGGTTGCGCATTTGTAGGGATCCATCGTCCCGAAGAAACGGAGACCACAAGGGTCTGAAAGATTACCGCCATGGCTATTATTGTGAGCTTAAACTTTGACTCCAAGAACATCCCATAATAACCCTCGGTTCAATAACCAAGGTAAAATTCTATGTCAGGGCCCCGTTCACTTCATGAACTGGTCCCGACTCTAAAGAGGGTATTTTAGTCATTATCTTGAATAGGTGTTCTCCCCCCAATCCAAAGATAACCAAAATCTCTTGATAGTCTTTATTAACCTTAATTTACTTATATAACTTAACACAACAATAATAAATGCAACCATCAGAATGATCAACATGACAAGAACTCAGACTCATGCTGAGATGAACTAACTAATTCTACATTATAATGACAAGGATTTTGGGGCTGAAATGCATATCTCAAGTCAACCACCTAACATGACAAGTTCA
Organism: Saururus chinensis; assembly: GCA_035235625.1. Taxonomy (NCBI): domain Eukaryota; kingdom Viridiplantae; phylum Streptophyta; class Magnoliopsida; order Piperales; family Saururaceae; genus Saururus; species Saururus chinensis. Next base: position 36,032,677 of record CP141144.1, on the reverse strand, counting down.
AGCTGAAACAAGCATCAATAATCAACCTAAGGTATATCACAATCAAGGCTGGAATTCAAAGACAACATAGGCTGAAACAAATCATGAACTAAGGCTCTAACATTAAGGATTCATTCAGCAAGATTATAATCTAAAACAAAGCTGAGAATCAAGTATTAGATATGCAACAATACAACCTAAACTAGGGCTGAGATTTAGGTGTTCTCTCAGCATGATTATAGCATAAATCAATGTTGAGAATTTGGTATTAATTTGGCCAAAGTAGAGCCTAAAACATAAGCATCAAATCAGGGATTTACTTGACCAATGTGAAGCCTAAACTAAGGCTTCAAATCAGGGATTTAATTAGGCAAAGTATGGCCTAAACTAAGGCCATGAATCAAGGATTAACTTAGTCAAAGTATGGCCTAATGTAAGGCCATAAATCAGAGATTAACTTAGCCAAAGTATGGCCTAAAGTAAGGCCACGAATCAGGGAATAAATTGGCCAAAGTATGGCCTAAACAAAGGACACAAACCAAGGATAAAATATGCTAAAGCAGGGCCTAAACTAAGGCCACGAACCAGGGATAAAATTCAGCAGAGTTTATGCCAAATTATGGATGATAAACATGACTGGAATCATAATCATTCATGCCTAACATAGGGCTATGGTAGATAACAACAATCAGCAACATGCTTCCATGAATTAAGACTAATCTACTTTACAAAAATCAGGATATTGTATGCACAATTCAGCCATATACATAAGCGATAAAATCACAATCATTCAAAACAAGTAAAGGATGATTCATGACATCAGAAACCCCCCTAGAATCAGGCTGAATTATGGCTAAATTATATCTATCAAAACCTCATTCTTAAGGGTGTAAAAGGAAGCACCTACATGTACCAATTCATCCCCAAAGCTCCTAGCCCTTTCTCCTATGCTTTTAGTGCTTGATTCAATTCAAAGCTGGCTGATTTGTGCCTTCGAAATTGCTGGTTATGGAGGTCCTTGCTGAGAGAAGGAAGAGGAAGGAAGAGATGGAGAAGAGAGAGCTGAACCAAAATCAATCCTTTCTTATATAAGGCTTCCCTTCTTCAAACTCTTGGGTGCCCTCCTCCTCTAAGACTCTCCATTAATTACAATCCCGGAATTACAATCCCTGCCCCATTAACAATAGGATTCCAACCTATATACATGCTCAAAACAGTCCCAAAAGAGTTCTAACCCAACTAGATGTATAGTTGATCCCTCCTCCAACTTTTTCCACCACTCCTAGCACTCCTCGGACTCCTACATGCGCTAGAAGTCATATGCTCACAAGCTATCTCATATCAGCAAAGTTCTAGTTGCGTCCTCCTTCTTCCTTAGAATCCTTAACCCGCTAGGACTCTCTACCTCTTTAAAATCCTAGTTCTTTTAAGACTTATAATTCCTAGTACGTTTAGGACTCCTAACTCCTAGAATATTTAGGACTCCTAACTCCTAGCACATTTAGGACTCCTAATACCTAACACGATTAGGACATCCAACTCCAAGCGCGAGTAGGATATCTAACTCCAAGCATGAGTAGGACATCTAACTCCAAGTACGAGTAACTCTAAGCACGAGTAGGACATCCAACTCCAAGAACGAGTAGAACATCCAACTCTAAGCACGAGTAGGATATCTAACTCTAAGCATGAGTAGGACATCCAACTCCAAACACGAGTAGGGCATCTAATTCGGGTAAACAGGCCCTATGCAATAAGCTTAACTTCGAACAATTGTATCACCCTCATTTGAACTCCGATTCACACGTTCTTAGTCGCGTTTCGAAGCTATTTTTGTCTATTTTCTAATAAAATTAGTTTCAGCTACAAATTCTATCTAGGGAGGTAGTTATTTTACTAAGAATGTCAATAGATCAAACACCCTATTTTCCACATATTTAATTTTTGAAACATAGGAGAATTAGGGATATTACACTAATCCCCAATTAGGCCCGGATTAGAAGGTATTTAAGGTAAGCCTATTCTAATTAAGCACTAAATCCTAGCTTTCTTCTTAATCCCTCCTAAATCTACCATTTCGCCTTTGTTTCAATTCGTTTTTAAACATCAAAGCTACTGATTTGCATTTTTACTACAAACCCCAGCTCTCAAAATCCGATTTTTATGTTCAACAGGCCCTAGATCTAAGTTTTTAATTAGGGTTTTCTTTGTTAAATCGATTTTAATGGAGTTTAATTCAAACTCTATGTCTTTGTAAGGTTTTCAAGAAGGGCAACCATCAAATCCAAGCTTAATCAGGGAATAAGGTAATGGACTTTCGAAATTTTAGTGTGTCTATGGTAAAACTCTTGATTTTGTGGTTTATTTTGAATGGAGTTACTTGATTTAGTGTGCTAATGACATGATTAGAAAATGGTAATTTTTAATTCCAATTTCATAGGGTTTTATCTTGTTATGATGTAGTTTAGCATTCTGGAAGTCATGGAGGACTTTTGATGGTATTTAGGTTGTTAGATGTTGATTTGAAGTGTTATCAATGGAGTTTTGGTTTGAAAGTGCGAAAGGAAGAAGATGGTCAGTTCTGCCTTTTTGGCGTTCGAACGGCCCTTCTGGGCGTTCAAACGGCAACATTGTCGGATCGACAAATTTCCAGTTCAACCGATCGAATGGCCTGCTGGGCATTCAAACGGCCAAACTGTGAATTTGAAATTTTACTGTTTATAGATCAAACGGCCTTCTAGGCGTTCAAACGGCTACACAGCAGTCTTGTGATCTATTTGCATGATGTTTATTTCAATGATTCCACTTTAACTTGCCAATTTTATATGAATGTGGAGTGTTTTAAGCTATATTATGTTACTGGAAAGGCATGCTATTGAGGTTATGAAGTTGGGATATATGATTAGAGATTTTGTGGAATGACTTATGTTTTGTGGCATGATGTTTGAATTGTCATCTTGAAATTGTTAATGGTTGATCCCCTATGGTTAAGCATATTTTCAGTAGGACTACAACCTATTAATGGACTGACTTATCATGATAGAATGTGGTTAGTTGATGTGTGGATGTTGGTGAATGCCATGACTCAAGGATGAAATGAATGATCTTATATGTGTTTAGCCTTTGTGGTTGAGTTTTGATTTGAGTTATGATTTTCAACGATTCTTCTCCTATGATTTCCACTGGAATTCATGATTAGATGTTAATTCACATGTGTAGTGTGGTAGTGAGTTAATTTCAAGCATGTTAAAATGCATTGAGTGAAGTACTTCTACTAGGTACACACACATGTGGGGTTTAATGATGAAATTGAAGCTTGATATTATGATTATGAATGATGCATTAAGGGCTGATGAGAGCACTTATCATAGATTAGGATTCATGTATGTCTTGCCCACGTATGTACCATGCTGAATGCATCATAAAAATGGATTTCCAATTGAGGCTTTATCGAGGTTAATTGAATTTGACCAATTGGATACAATGTGGTGAAATTGTATGCCGGATTGATCGGTCGTGGATTAATCGAAAGTTGATTGGTCTGAAAGGACATGTTTTGATTTGAGTTCCTGTGTGGAACGAGTGCACTCCCCGGGTTAAGTCTAGAGGAATGGAAGTATGTGGGGACAAGTTGTGTACTTGTCTTGCGGATTGTGAGAATGTTATTATGAGTGTCATCTGAACCCTGAGAATCCAGTGTGGTATGCCGTGTGCACCCGCTACCACGTGTTCTAGGGTTTCCTGTGTGGAAACTGGGGCTCTCCCCATCGCAGGAGATGTCCCTGGGTGAACACCCCTGCTCTAGATTCTCTGTGTGAGAATGGGACATCCTTGGCTAGGAACGTCCAAGGCGAGCAGTCTTTAGGGATTGACAACCCCGATCTTTCTTTAATTCTTGCATAGAATTTTGGACCATGACACGCCTTCGTGGCCTTGTCTATGTTCCCGTCTGTGTGACACTAAATTGTGATTACTCTTTGATGGTGGTTGATTATGATGTGATGCATGATGGAATATGTATGTTAGAGATACATTCATGTAGGTTGTTATGATGTAATGCATGATGGAATATGTATGTCAGAGATACATTCATGCAGGTTGTTATGATGTAATGCATGATGGAATATGTATGTTAGAGATATATTCATGTAGGTTGTGATGATGTGATGCATGATGGAATATGTATGTTAGAGCTACATTCATGTAGGTTGTTATGATGTGAATGATACTATGTGGATCATGCACTATGATGCAGGTTTAGGTGATGTGTATGTGTGATAAAAAAATGATGCACCTTGCCAATTTTTGATCTGAATGATTATATTGCTATGCTGTCATATTTTTGATGTTGATAGTGATATTAAAAACCATTGCTGAGTTTGTTAAACTCACCCCTCTTTCTTGTGTTTTGTTTTGGGGCTGCGTGGTGCGACACGCAGACGGACAGGATCTCCTCTTTGAGGAAAGGTCGATGACTTGGATGTGATCGTGAAGATCTTTGTGTGACTTATTTTCCTAAGTTTTATGCTTTTTGTTTAGAATCTTTGTGTAGGGTTCTCTGTTGGATTATGCTACTTTATACAGTTGTGTTTGCTTAAGACTTATTTTGAGTCAGTCTGGGCTATAGTTAACTAAGCATGTGGGTTTGAGATTAGTTGTTTACTTTGTGATAAGCAACTTTCTTTTCTTTCCTTCTTATTTACTCTTGCTCAAAGGATTGTGCGTACTCCGTAATTTTTGTTAAGTCGCCCGTGTTAGGGTTAAGTCTTCCGCTAAATCGTTTCTCAATTTCCCTTCGTCGCCCCCGTGCGCTTGACCGGCCCCTGGACCGGGTTTGGCTTCGTCGGGGCATGACAACCTGTGTCAATGAGCATTATCTCTCATACACATACAACAATCAATGCTGAAGTCTCAAAAATGAGAAAAACTATCAAACCCGCTCACCTAGGACAATCCATTGAGGAGAAGGTCCAAATTCCAAGAACGAAAACTAGAACAGTTTGGGTAGGTTCCCTAACTGGGAAGATTCCCCCTGTTCACCCAGGACAATCCTTATAAAAGTAAGGTTTGAATTCCAAGAAGGAAAACTAGAGCAGCCTGCGCACCAAGGACAAACCTTGCGGGGAAGTTCAACTTCCTAGAAAGGAAATCTAGAGCAGCATGGTAAGCCAATGAATACAGATATACCATCCTCAATTCTTAGGGTCCAAATAACTTATCAAATTAACTCACATGACAATCAGCTCAACTCTACCTAAGGAGGCACCACATTCTCGAAGGAACGCAAAACAAAAACATGTCTTTTGAATTCAAAACCGATTCGATAAGCCTCCAAATGATTAATTTGACATCCAATGGCATCTAATCGAACAATCACGGCTAATTACAATTAACCTTGTTTATAAATCATATTAATAACGCATGCAACATGGTACATATGTGTTCAAATGATAAATGACCTCAAGTATAAATAAAGCTTTTCAAATCAGTCCATATGTGCATGAAACATGATCTATTTATGCCAAATAAAATGATAAATGTCTATGTAAGAGTGTACATAAGTGATATTATTCAAATCTAAGCTAAAATATGTGAAACATGAACAAAGTATAATCAATGCTATGTACACAATCATCCATAGTTCTATCCTAGTGGAATTATAGAGTAAATGTGAAGAAACCATCGAAATATGGGTTCAAGACAAATACAACATCATGCTAGACTTAGACAAGTTTAAACATATCCATACTTAAGCTAAAACGTGTGAAACATAATTCTTCTAAAACTAATATAACATGTACAAGCATATATAAATTATCATGGTTCAGACCAACTAGAATCATCAAGTAATTATGAAGAAGTCATCAAACATGGATTTAAAACAAGTAGAATATCATACTAAAATTAAACAAGTATAGTCGTATTCATTCTTGAGCTAAATCATAATTCAAAGATGGTTCTAATGCAATCATAGTAGCATTTATAAGTAATAATAAGTTGTTATAACCATAAATAATTAGGTTTATAAGAAGAGAACAAGAAATTGCTAAAAATAAAAAATTAGGCCATGACAAAAACTGTCGTGTGGTAGTTCAAATATCTGCCTATTCGAATGGCCTGCTGGTCCGTTTAAATACCCTTAACAGTTTACTTTTTCTTGGTTTGTCATCATCCTTCTGAAAATCAAACCAAAAATATTCCAAAATTTAAGATAAATTCTAAAATCACCATAGAACATCATATAATCAAAATCTAAATTGAACATGATAGATGTAATCATTCTCATGCATAATCATAAGAATATAACTATATATTACATGTTTTTAATAAATCACTATTAAACTTCAAAATGAAGCAACAACCTGCATAAATCCATAATCATGCATTCCAATAAATAAAACCACACAAGTAAAAACTCTCTAACATCTATGAAGCCTTTGGATCCACGAAAAAGCTTCAATCCTAAAGAAATATAACCAAAAAATTTGGGTGCTTAATTAAAATTAATTAATACGCTCAAATAACCTTTCATTAAAAAGAAAACCACCAATTTAGGGTTTTAAATCGAAATTAAAAATAAGATTTTTCATGAAATAAATCAAGAATCAAGATATGAGAAATAAAGATCAGAGTGATTAAAACCAAAATTGAAAGATAAGGGGAGATTACGGCAAGAAAACACACTTTAATCCATTTTTCTTCTTTGGGAAAATGGGGGCAGAGCGCCTCCTTTCACCTAACACAGCTCTTCCCCATTTGGAAAAAGGGTTAGGGTTTCTTTAAATAGTAAGGGTTTTGGGCTGGGTTTACAAACTGTTACATAAAAAATAGGTCAAAATGCCCTAAGTGGCTAATTAGGGTTATTTTTTAGTCCAAAACCGAACCTAATCGCAACCAAACCTACTGAAATAAAATAATACAAGTCTAGAGGGTCAAGTAGTTGCACACCATCCAACATGGACGTGGAGCCCACGGTAGAGTCAGCTCCCTTAATTTAGGAAAAATTATAATAAAAGCCATAAAAATTGGATAAATCCAATTTGACACTACTACTTATAAAAAGTGAAATTTAAGCAAATTTTAAGTCATAATTACTAGCCCATAACCCCAAAATCAAATCAAACTGGCAGTTAAGCAAAACCACACAATTCATATTCTTAAAATATAAATTAAACTGAGTTAAAATTATAGATTTTACACCTTCGGCCCCATATCCATTCTTCTTTGGCGTAGTTGCATATGTCGATGACCACATGTATGGATGTTCAAATGGCTGAGATGCGAGAACTTGTATAGGGTTTGACTGATTTCCTACAGGCCAATTCGCTACTGCTGATGATGGAGACTAGAGTTTTGGTGAGGAGTACGATTATAATGATGGCAATGCTTAGCAATGCAGGGACTATTTTTCTCTTTTCTTTTCTTTTCTTTTCGTTTGTCTTGCTTTGTTTTATTTTTATAGTCATTGCATCTTTTCTGGGAGTTTGGCACTTTAGGTTTGGGGGGAATGCTCCTTACATGTATGTTTCTCATGCCTTCTCAAATCCTATCTACTTCACTTTCATTTTAGTAATTTAGTACATTGAGGTGATATCTTTCTTTCCCTCTCTTACTTATTCTTTTCATTGTGGCATATATTTACTTTACCATTGTGGACAATGTTCAGTTTTGGGTTGGAGGTGTGGAACAACATTTTCTTTCTAATTTTTCTTTCTTATTTTTTTAGTATGTCTAGAGTAATTTTTGCTATGTCTATCAATTTTTTTATGTTATTTTTATTTCTTATTTTCTTTTAAAAGTGCATGTGTATTTTTAAAGAGATAAATTTCATGTAGAAAGTTAAAGTAAATTAATTAACACTATAACAAAATGTACTATTAGCGACACAATTAAAAGCTTCGCTAAAAACTACTACTTACAATACTTAGAAAAGCATTGCAAAAAAATTAACTATTAGCGACGCTTTTTATAATGTGTCGCTAATATTACATCTATTAACGATGCTTGATAAAAAGAGACGCTAATATTACAACTATTAGCGATGCTTTATAAAAGTGTTCCTAAAAGTTATATATTTTAAATAAAAAGAAAAAAATTATAACTATTAGCGATGCTTTTTTTCAAGCGTTGTGTTGTGGACGATTGTCCACAAGCATGGAGCGGCGCAGGGAGACTGGGAATGGGGAGAGTGGATGGCATGGCCATCGGACAGAAAGGGGACACACACAGAAGAAAGGGAAGAAAATCAAACAATTAATTATTTACTAATTAACCAAAGGAATAGCCCTTACATTTAAATAGGCTAACTAATGGGCTCACTAACAAGCAGCTAAGGCCCATTAGCATTAAAATAAATAACTAATTACCTAATTAACCAAATTACCTAAATGTCCTTATTACATAATTACCTAATAATAGGCCCTTAGAACGTTCACAACACGTTGCTAATAGTTTTAATAAAAACGATGAGTTTTTTAAAAAAGAAACTATTAGCGACGCTTAACAAAAAGCGCCACTAGTATTAATAAATTTAAAATAAAAAATAAAACATTTAAAACGATTAAAGACGCTTTTAAAAAATTATTGCAAAGAGTGTTAGTCATAGCAACACTTTCTTAAAAGTAGCGCTAATAGTTATATTATTAGCACTGCTTTTAATAAATTGATGCTATTAGCTTTAGTAATTAATTTTATTTAATTAATAAATATATAATAATAAATAATAAAAAAATTTAAAAATAAACTTCTCAAATATAATATATTTTACTCAATATTTACTATTTGTATATTTTAAATAAATATTAAAAAAATTAAAACTAAATTTCCCAAATATAATATTTTTTATTTTATATTTATTACCATATATAATAAATAAATAGTAAAATAATAAATAAAATTTCCCTACTTTTTTCGCACTCCTCAGAGCTGGGGCTCACATTTATGTGCGTGTGTGAGCGATAGAAAGAGAGAGAGAAGAGGAGCTAGAGAAAGAAGAAAGAGGAGAGAGGGTAGAGCAAAGAGTGTGAGAGAAGAGAGAGGAGGCAGAGAAGAGAGAGAGTTGAAAGAGAGGGGAAAGAGGGGGGAAGAAATTAATTTATATTATTTGGAATTTTCATTATATTATTATCTTTTAACAATAAAAATACTAAAATAAAAAATATTAGTGCTTGTAAAAATTGCATCATTGATATATTTTATTAAAAAAATTTATTATTTTAAATATAAAATTTATAATAAAATAGAGAGAAGGGAAATTGCATAGAGAGAGGGGTGGTGAGGAGAGAGAGAAGAGAGGAGAAAGGAGAGAGATGAGGGGAGACAGGAGAGAGAGAGTGAGCAAAGAGAGAGGAGAGATAAGAGAGAGTGAGTGAGGAGAGCGAGAGGAGAGATAGAGAAGAAAGAGAAAGAGAGGAGAGAGAGAGAAGGTGAGGAGAGAGAGAAGAGAGGGAGGGAGAGTGTAAGTTTTAATTATAACTTATATTTTAAAAGTAAATAAAATAAATTTAATAGCGACGCTTAGGATATAGCGTTGCTACTACCCTAAGTATTAGCAATGCTTAGGCGTTAAGCATCCCAACTACCTAGGGTAGTAGCGACACTGTATCCTAAGCGTCACTAATAAATTTATTTTACTTAATATATTTTTATTTTGAAAATATAACATGTAATTAAGAGAGAGGAGAGATTTGAGAGAGAGGAGAGATTGCAGAGAGAGAGAGAGAAGGGAAAGAGGAGAGAGAGAAGTTAGAGATAAGAGAGAGTGTAGAGATAGAGGAGAGAGAGTAGGAGAGGAGAGAGAAGAGAGAGAGAGTGGAGAGGAGAGGAGAGGAGAGAGGGATATGTGTTTTTTAATTATATCTTTTGTTTCAAAAATAAATAAAATAAATTTATTAGCGACGCTTAGGATAATGCGCCACTACTACCCTAGGTATTAGCAATGCTTGGCATAAGCATCGCAACTACCTAGGGTAGTAGCGACGTTTTATCCTAAGTGTCACTAATAAATTTATTTTATTTGATATATTATTATTTTTTAAATATGAGATATAATTAAAAAATCCCCAAAAAAATAAAATAAAATTTTGCTACACTCCCCTCTCATCCTTGAAGTTGGGGATCACGTTGATGCGAGTAGGAGAGGAGAGAGAGTGTAGAGAGAGAAGAGAGAGAGAGTGGGGAGAGAGAGGGTAGATAGAGAGGAGAGAGAGTCAAGAGAGAGATAGAGAGAGATGAGTGAGAGAGGAGAAAGAAAGAAAGAAAGGGTAGAGAGAGACTGTGTAGAGGAGAGAGGAGTGACTGAAGAGAGAGAAAGAGGGAAGAGAGAGAAAGAGGAGAGATGTAGAGAGGGAAGAAATAATGCTATTAGTGACACTTGCCAGTGATTTGATTAATTAGGTAATTAATGATTTATTTTAATTATACTAATGGTCCTTAGGTACTTTTTAGTGAGCCCATTAGTTAACGTATTTAAATGTAAGGGCTATGCCCTAAGTTGATTAATAAATGATTAATTGTCTGTGCTTCTCCCCTTTCTGTCTGATAGCCATGCCATCCAATCTCCCCTTTCTCGGTCTCCCTGCGCCGCTCCATGCTTGTAGGCAATCGACCACAACATTAGTATTGGAGCAGTTTCAATCCCCGGCCATGGTTCCTACCTCAGCGTCCACGGATAGTTAGAAGGACGTTCCTGCAGCAGCCGGCGAACCACTATGTCCAAGTTCATGGCTATGTTGCAAGCCATGAACGTGCGTCAAGCAAATATGGAGGCGAGGAGCCAGGCGGCTGCGCAGGCTGCGCACACACCACTTCTTCTCCCTGGGCCGCCCCCTGCTGTCCTCGAGAAGGGTGCACCAGCACAGCCCCCCGACCAGCATGTCCCTGACCTTCCTGCACCGGCAGACGCACACGAGCATGTTAGTGGCCAACCGCTCCTAAAGCTTCAGCAACACCATCCCAACAAAGTCTTCAGCGCTCTGTCATCATGGCCAGTCAGCCTGGTACCGGCAAGACCGTCGTCTCCATATGGCTCGCCAAATCTCTCGGCGCGGAGACCCCCTTCGCCATGCTAGCCGGTAGCGTACTAATCTCGCTCGAGAAGTCGAAGACGGAGGCCCTCACCCAGGCCTTTCGCATCAGTGTCCACTTCAAGGAGGAGGTCAAGGTCATCGAAGGGAAGGTGGTGGAGGTTCAGATCGACCGCTCAACCATTTCTGGCATTGCGGACAAGAAGGGGAAGCCCACCTTCGCTGCCGACACCAGCGAAATCAGAGTCGCAGGACGCAGCACTGGAGGATGCCGACGCGATGGCCAATCTGCGCCGACACCCCAGATGGGCATTCGTCCTTGGTTCAAGACAGTCCCTTCCGTGTAGATGAAAGCCCAGTCGGAGAAGCGCTCACAAGTCCGGAAAATCCCGTCCAGAACGATGGTCTATGGCAGAATCGGAATTCTAGGGGGCCTTTCCAGCAGTTGCGCCCTCGCCTGACCACTGGCCTCCACCTCCGGCCGCTGCCATCGCTGTCTCCATCTACTCCGCCTAGACAAACTCCTCTGCTGGCTGTCACGCTGCTCCATTCAAGAAAGATCTTCAATTGTGTGATTTTCGCAGGCGATTTCTCTGTCTTTGCGAAAATCTCTTGCCTTGCTCGCTTGGCATCAATTCCTCTAATCGTTGCGATGACAATTTTCCACCGGATCAGTATGGAGGATACACTACAACCTGGATTTTCATAAGGGATAATCTCAGTCAATTTTGGCTATTGGGGAAAGTTTCATGTCTTCGGCGGATTATACAAAGGATTCGCCACTCTTGTTCGATCAATAGAGAAGGCTCCCCTGAATGGCGAAACCTCTGTGGGAATGAAGGCTATCGGGATTTGCTTTCCTGTGCGGGTCTTATTTCCACAGGACGCAGTTGGAGGTTTTACACCAATCTCTGGCAAATCACCAGTGAAGGAGATTCCGGTGTTACAGGAATTCCGATACTTGCCCCAGATGTGCTGGATTCCGATCGAGTCGCGCTCACATTGAGATCTGCTTTCCCTTTTCCCATAGCGAAAATCTTGGGCTGCATCCCTGTTATCACTAGGTTTCCACAAAAGAGAGTTACGCAAGTCAGTCGACACCAGATTCAGGATATAGTTCCACATCCCTTAGCCTCTCAGATCTCTGAAGTTGTCAGCCATCTTAGCACTGCTCGGGTCCCACTGGATGCATCAGAAGACACGGCTGACAAGATATTATTATTGTTACTCTATCCAGATAACTTGGCCACTGATCCAGTGGAGATTTAGGAATTGGATGCGATTACAGAAGTGGCTGTGAGCTTGTACCTTGCATCTCCCAGGGATTTATTGAGTGAGAAAAGCTCCCTTCGAAACCAGCTTGAGAAGCGCAGGAACTCTGATCCTCATAATACACAGCATAGTGATCAATGCTCAGATTCACGAATAAGGACCACTTGCGACAGTGTGGTCAGTCAAAATCTTGCAGGGCCCATGAAACTAATGGTACAGGTAACTTCTGATGGGAGTGCAGACAGTTTTATGAGTAGAGATTTGCTGCAGCTGATGTCTTCTTGGAATGAAGATGAATTTCGGGAGAGATATTTTGGTGATGATGATCTGGGTTCCTCATCTTTTCTTCCCCCTTACTTCCAAGACATTGTCGAGGCTTGTCTTGAAGCTGTGGAAGAATTATGGCGGGGGACTGTTGCCTATGAAACGAATGGAGTGGTTCATGCTACACTGCTGGAGGCTTACTTCAAAACGGGCAATGCAAAGGAGGCAACGGATTCTTACAAGCAGCTGAAGGACTGGCCATTCAAGCTGAGTGATGTGACTTGCACTACCCCTTTGGAGGTTCAGTTGAACTATGGGAAGAAGATGAAGTCCAATGCCATGGATGTTGGCTCCCATAATAACCTTATTGGTCAATTGTATGCAGAAGAGGGGTAGGCAGAAGAGGCAGAGGAAATGTTTGATGAAATGTCCAGCAGGTTGTTGGATCATGAAGTGGTGCATCATGATGCGATGGCTTATGGTTTCATGATTAACAGGTACTTCAGAGATGGAAAATCAAGTGATGCACTCCGATATCTGGCCACGATGGTGAATGTGGAGGCCAGACTGAAGGTCGACATGAGCTTCTATAGCAACCTGATTAGGAAATTGGTGGAGAAGGACCTACTTGAGGAGGCAGTGGGTGTTCTCGAGCCAATGAAGGTTGGGAGGGTGATGCCTGAACTGACGAACTATGAGAGCAAAGTCATGGCTCTCTACCAGGCAGGTGAGCGGGACAAAGTTTGGTTCTTGTGGGCGATGATGCCTAGGAATGATGTGGCATTTAGTCCTGCGCTACATGAAGTGGAGTCCAAACCTGGTGGTGCAGTTAATAATGGCTCAGTTGAGAATGTGGGAGGCTTGGCCACCCACACTTCAGATGTGGTTGCATTTCCATCTGAAGAAGGCTGCAAGTGCAGTGATGAGCTTGCATCTGTTGCAGCTCCTTCCGTGGAGCACTTCCCAAATTTTTATGATGCTGTCCTGCCTTATTTGAATACTATTCTGAGAATGCCACTGAAGGAGGGGTCTGGCTTCACATGGCAGAGAAGCTATTTGGTGAAATGCCGGTCATCTCAGTGATTGATGATTCTACAACTTATAGTTTTTTTATTGATGCATACTTTAGCGAAGGGTGAGCAGCCGAATGGTGGAGTTGTTTAACCAAGTTGGTGAATGCTATTCATGCTGCATATGGATTGCAAGTCGCCCTAGACTTTTCCAGGGAACAAACTGGTGGTGGAGTTGACAATAGTTTGCTGCAGGAGGCAATGACATTGCTTGGACGAATGTCAGATGACAGAGTGACATTGGACACAGCATGCTATGCACTTATAATCATGTTTCTGTGCAAAACAGGTAAATTGGATGTTCTCTGGCAGCTGCTGGACTGGACTGATTCTCCGTCTTCACCGCTCTCAGCCATGTGTTAAGTCACTTGGCTGGGAGGAATGGCATAAGGATGACACTATTACCTCCAGTCCTTCCGGCATCATTTCAGCTCTTTGAATTCAGCATATGTGTTAGGAGGCTATCTTTTCCGACTTCGGCCGCTTGTACTCCAAAACACTCTGACGCTTTCATAGATCCGGACCAGCTGTTCATAGTAGAGCTTGGGTGGGCTCTATGTCTCGAGTTTTGAGGCCACCTCGAGGACGAGGTGATGCACAAGTGAAGCGTGGTGGAATGTTGTGAACATTTTAGGGGATGCTAGGGGCTGCCATTGGGGCCAAGTAGTAGGGTAATTGGGATTTTAATGTAATAAGGGCATTTAGGTAACTTGATTAATTAGGTAATTAGTGATTTATTTTAATTATGCTAATGGACCTTAGGTACTTGTTAGTGAGCCCATTAGTTAACCTATTCCACTGGAAGAGTGCAAAAAGTGCAACGCACGCGAAATTTTACAGTGTGGATGAAATTTCGCCTGCTTATACTTAAATGCGCACCCCCGCTACTGCTCATCACCCTCTCCATCTCACTCACCGACCTCTACACTCCGTTTCAGCACTACATCACTGAGTCATACATTGTCTCTATTCCAGGCGGTGCCACTGCCGCCAACCTCACCAACTACCATGCCGCGGGGGCAATGCAGGGGATCGAGACATTCTCCTAGATGGTCTGGGGCAGGCTGCGGATGTGTGTCCCGGTGGAAATCCACATCTGGGATGCCCCGCTCTTCCCCCATCAGGGCCTCCTCCTAGACACCCCCAAGAACTACTATCCTGCCGAGACTTGTTGTGGATTTTTTTTTAAGTTTTTAGTGATGCTTCCAAAAGCGTCGCTAAAGGCTATTTTTATTTTAAATTTTTTTTTGATGTATTAGTGATGCTATATAAAGTATGACACAAAATTTCTTTTTTAAAACACGTTTTTCATTATTGGTGCTTTTTAGAAGCATCACTAAAGACTTTTTTATTATTTTTCAAAGTTTTTTATTAGCCAAGATTACATAATCATTGCTAATAAATTTTTTGTTATTGTTGTTATTAGCAACGCATATACAAGCGTTGCGAATAAGATGTTTTGTATTTTTGTTAAAATGTTTTTTTATATTCGCGATGCTTAATAAAGCATCGCTAATAACCAACTATTAGTGACGCTTAGAATTATACATCTCTAATAATTTACTTTTAGCAACGATTTATTAAGCATCCAAAAACTATTGGCAGACTATTGGCAACACTTTGCTGTAAGCGTTGTTAATGAGTAATAGCGACTGTAGTTTTATTGACTCATTTAGCGATGCTTTATAATCATCGCTAATAGTCATTAGCGATGCTTTGAGTACAATTTGTTGTAATGTAAGTGATGAAAGTAATTGAGTAATTTAGGTTATTTTTTTCATTATCTTGGATAGTTTAGCTTATATTTTCAAATCACATTTCGCATGCTTAAAACTTGTAGGAATATAATTTCCTAATTTACTTCTTGTAATCTTAGCATGATTTCTTTAATTGAGCGTATTTTTGAAAACACGGCTTTTGAGTAAGTTTTAATGTTTTATGATATATCTTTATGCTTGGTTATTATTTAAAAATTTTATAGGACGATTGTATAATAAAAGAATGGAAAAAATAAAATAAAAAAGTTCAATAAAAAATAAAAATGTATAGATTGATTAAAAAAATAAAGACGAGAAATATAATAAAGGTTTGTTTCTTTTTTCACTGAGTAGCCGGGCTTCGTGCTTAAGCAAGCGTAGGAGTTCATGGCAAAAGGTGAAAAATTGAGATAAATTCTTTTTATGACTTGCATAGTTCTGTAGCCTTTATAGTTGTAATTATTAAGCACAAGGGGTGTTTCAAAACCTAGTGCCTTGCGCCAACTGAATTAGGGATGCGAGTTACATGGACTATTTAGACAGCTTAAGAGAACTAAGTATTGTAAGAGTAATATTTTTAGGTATTTTATGCTCTTATTCCCTGAATTTAATTGAAATTTGAAGGCCATTACATGTGGTTTTCTTTTGAGATATTAAGGATGAAAGATTGTCATTGTTATATTTTTTAGTTAGTTAACTTTAATGAGCTTAGTTAAGATATGCTTGTTTATAATGATTTGATATTGTATGACTACAAGTTTCTACACTTTATGTATTTGACATGTATATATGTAGTTGTATAATTATTTCCAAGATGAGGTTATAGAATGCATGATTCCTTATTCAAAAGTAATTGGAACAAAATTATTTATGTGGCACGTATTCATAGTTAGTTATTTTTCTACATAATGATGTGCTTTTAAGAGAAGGTTGCTTTTAGAAATTTTGTTTTAATATTTTATTTTAAATTGTTTTATTAGGTTTAGATGTTTGTGGGTATCATTGCTGTGAACTCTCATGAGACACAACTCTTCCAACTAAGGACACTTAAGGGTTTAAAAGTTAGTTACATACGCTAAATACAATCGTGATTCCCTACGAAAGTGACATTTATTTTTCTAGATTAGTTGTTTTGTTTTTTTCTGTTTTCCTCTAGGACTAGCAAAATATAGGTTTTGGGTATTTGATAAGTGTAAAATATATCTATCTATATATGTATATATATATGCCTTTTTTACATTTGGATAATATAGGATTAATTAGGATTTATTTATTTTAAGATAAATAATAATATTTTAGTTTAATTATTAATTAATTCAAGTGCTATTAGTAGTTTAGGCATGTTTTTGAATCAAGTCGGGAGTTTATTTATGTACTTCATGTCTAAAATATGATTTTTTTTATATTTTGTAGGTAAGATGCACTTATCGAGACCCGTGGATGATGTTCGAAATAATTCAAAAACTCTTGGCATATCTACGAGTTATTCAGACAACTTTTTAGAGTTATAAATTTGTTAGAAATTAATATGGATGTGAAGAAAGAGTTTAATGAACAAAGTAAAAAATTGGAAAAGAATATACATTGTCTAGTAAACAAACTTATCTTCTTGAACTTAAATTGGACACGAAAATGAAAAGAGCTATCTTGATTGCAAAAATAGTATAACTGTTAGAATAGGAATTGTAACACCATGGGTTATCATGGCTCCCCCTTGCCCCCGTTCCCCCTTTTCGTCCCCCAACGCTCCTATAATAGACGAATATGAGACAATACGAAACTCAGAGTGTTGTTATACGAGGCCAAACATCATATATCATTAAAATAAACCACCTAAAGATGTAAAATTGTCACAATCCAGAATCACATCTAAGTGCAAGTGCAATAACATAAATGAAATAACATGAAATAGTATTTTGGGCAACACAATGCCATATTACAAATCAACATTAACATAAAATCTATAGTACTAATAACTTTAGAAGTCTACCCTACTAGCACTGTGTATCTCTCGCTAATGAAAACTTGCTACTATGAATTTGAAACTATGCATAGTAGAGATGTATGAGTATTTCCATTAATACTCAGTAAGATGCTAGAAAAACCACTCATAGTCAAACCAAGAAGATGGATATAGAAACAAGAGGAAAATATAGATAATGTGCTATTTGACACCGGTTACAACATCACCAATACACAATAGCAAATTACACACTATATGTCGATGTTAAGCAATACTCATAGAATTCGACCTTGAGATAATAAAGGAGAATATCAACTCAAGTTTAATTAGACTATGCTTGGGAAACAATTATATCTATTGCTACTCGAATATGGACTCCTGCTCAAAGGAGAAAATTGTATAGTAACATTAAATCCTAGCATCCGTAGAGATCCACTCGAATAAGCCATTGTCCTAAAGATGAGGTTACCATCATGCTGATGGAGATGTTAGCCGGAGGTAGATGAGCCTTCCATGATACTCAAAATCCTAGATGCACACAAAATGCTCAAAAGAGAGTTGGGAACCAAAGCTCCAAAAGTGCAGAGGCCATAAAACCTGACAGTGTCGCCATGGCTATTAGAGTGAGCATGCTTGAACTCTAAATCAGCCATATGATACAATTCAGTTATATTCTCTTCTATTCATAGGTAGTTCAAACATTAATCAGAAGACAACACTAATACCATTATTTGCATTAGCATTTAGGGGTTTTACGCACCTAAGGCTCAGTTCAATTTAAGAGATTACAACGGTTTGCGCCATCCACGTCAATCCAACCACAAGGTAAAACTGAACTCAGTGGGTTGCAATCCTGATCATAGTAGGTAAGCTAGACATTATAATCATCTCAGTGCCATTGGTCTGGGTTAAAATTATTCATTTATGCAAGCTTAGGCAATCGTAAGACAATTATACTTGTTTGGAACACAACCTTCAGTTCACCCCTGAAAAAATTTCATACATTCAGTATCTATGCACTATAATCGCATCATTCATTATTATGTCAACCCATAATTCAGCCAATAATCAATCTTTACATAGACATATGGATCAGCAAGGTATAGATCAAATAAACTTTCTGGTTGCAGCAACAAGACATTGAATAAAAATTGAATAATAAAGCAAACAGATTTATATATTAGCCAAGACATGGAAGATTCTATACTTAATTAACCCTATACAACATATAATTCAGCAAGGTATATAGGTCTAATGACTACCCGTTTGCATCAAGACCATGACTAAAACCAAAGAATAATGCAACTAGAGTATGGATTAATCACAACATAAAACTACATGAGACCGACCCTAACAATTCAAGCTGAAACAAAATGGAGAACCTCAACTAATCCTAATGATTTTCAGCTGAAATACATCATATTAACAGCATGTAGGACTCAAAACTTAACCATATGGAGAATATAATTCAGCAAAGTATAGGTCTAAAGACTTTGGAAAGAGAGGAAAACACAATTAGTAATCAAATCACAATTCCGTCCTTGCCTATCATCAGCCTAGAAGGAGAGAACATGCATATCTTACAGTAGACAAGAAAGAAAATTCTGGGTAATGGGCTTTGTAACACATCACATCAATTAGTTTTAGGGCTTTATGTTATAAGCATGATTAGGAGTGTAAAAAGAATATCCTACCTCTACCAGCCCACCGCTACAACCTTGCTCCCTCACTCATCCTGAGTTTGATGGTGTTGGCCTCCCCACCTCTTCAACTGCTGAAGCTCGTGGTGTTTTTGATGGAAAAAAAATGAAAAGAAGAGGTTGGACAATGGCTTTGTGCATCCACCCTCACCTAGTCTCCTTGTTTACCAATCTCTTATTTTATAGGAGGTGTGCTAATCAGAAATGGCTGAACCAGAGTCCTTGATAACCCTTCTCCTAAATTATAGGGGACGTGCATAACAAAAATGGCCCACCATAGGACTGGTGTGTCCGCCCCCTGGACCCCTTGCTAACCACTCCCCTATTTTCTAGGGTACGCCCTAATCACCACCCCTCAAGTCGAAACCTAGTTTCTATGAAATTTCTCCACCAATTCCACTAAGACTCCTTTGCAATGCATCCATAGCAAGGCCAGACCCCCCATTTTCCGAAGTGCCCCTCCTCACCAAGTTTATACCCCCCTTGCCACAGTGGGGCCCCTCACAACTAAAAGCCTACACCCCTTATACCCTATATCGTTATAATAAACATAATAATATGATTCCAATCAACCAAGAAAATAGAACAAACACATACAAGTAAAAAAAATTACTTACGATTAGGGATGTTACAGGAATGTAGGGCATTTGAATCGGATAACGTGTAGTTTCCCATGCTAAGCAGATTTTGAGTTATTTTTCTATTAGAACTCCTCCTATGACTCTTATGCCTATATAAAGCAATATGAGGCTCAAAATTAATGAATTCCACTAGATTTTGTAAAGAGAAAAGGAGAGAAGAAGATGGAGAAACAATCAGATGTTTTAATAAAGATTGAAAAGCCTTCTTCTACCATGCAAGGCTAGGTTTTTATTTTACTTAGTAGTTGATGAAACTATAAATAAATTTTATTTATTTTTTACATTAAATCTTAGTTGTGATTAATGACAATTGTAAGATAAGGATTTTCTTTTTAATAGAAGAGTTTTTCAAGTTTATTCAAATCTATGTTGATTTATTGTCATGTAAATGTTAGATTGATGTCGTTTTGAGATTTACATTGATTATATTTTTTGTGATTTAGATGAGATGGTTATGTAATAATTTTAATGCTCATGTGATTAATAAACTTAATGAGTCATACTAAGATTTGATGAGTCATGCCTTAGTTTAGTTTCGTGTGGACGATCGTGCTATTGTCGAAAATAATTTATGCCATTGATTTAATTAATAATTCTTTCTAAACTAATTCTAGCTTATAGTAGAGAATAATTATTCATATTATCACTAGCTTTAGACTAAATGTGAAGGACATTATGGTTTTATAGTGGATTCGATTTTCTAAGTGATTGTCATTATATTGATCTCTTCTTTTTAGTTTAGTTTGATTACTTTCTTTGTTAATTTAAGTTTAAGTTTTTTAAATTTTCAATCAGCGAATTCTCTCTTACATTTAGTAATTAATTCATCCGTCCCTCAAGTTCGACAAGCCTTAAGTGCTTATCCTAGTAGAATTACCTTGTATACTTGTAAAAGGTTTAATTATACACAATGAATACCCACATAATATTGTTCTAAGAAATAAGTAAAAATAGAATTTAAATGTTCAACAATTCAAACGACCATTTGAAAATTTAAAATTAAGAAAAATCATTTCAAAATGTTTTTAGGAAAAAAAAATATCAGCAATCAAACTATTTTAAAAAAATATAGTTAATTATTACTTTAACTTTTAAGATGTGCTTTAAAAACTTTGAGCAATCAAAACATTTTGTTTTAAAAAATATTTAAAAAATAAATCATGAGAAATTCTAATGTTCGAAAACATTGAATTCCTTTCAAAGTACTTCAATTTGAGATCAAGAACTCAATATAAAAATATAACATCAAAATTGAGCACCTTTTGATGAATTTTCAATCATTTTTCGTTTAAACTTAGTGCATCCACATATTATATTAATTAATACCTTGCCTTAGATTAGTTAACCCAATTTGTATATGATTGTTAATTTTATTCTCTTTTTTTTGACATGTTAGTCCTATTTTGATAATCTTTGAGAAAAACCACTTATGTAGTCAACTTTTGTCTCTTTTAATTTTGAATATCGCAAAATCACTCTTAACCAAACTGAGACAAATTTATTCAAATCCTTGTAAAAACTAAGTTCACATTTTTCAACTAGATGATTTTCCTTGAAGAATAAAAAAATTCAAAAGCTCATAATCAATATGCCCATGCTTGAGATGTGATATTTTTCCTCAAATTATTTTTCTAGGGCTTAACTTTTTCGAAATCTTCTCTACTTGCATCATTCAAGTTTTTTTTCTTTTTCTTTCTTTTTACTTCATTTTTCTTGATGTTATGAGAGTTGCACACTACCATATGCTGACCTAAGTAGGTAGCCCTTCCTCATCATCTTTACGATGAGAATTTTATTATTAAAAGAGATATTAATATACATAAGACTCATTAATATTTCAGTAGATTACATCAAATCTTCTTTTCTTTTTGAATTCTAAATAGAAATCTAGCTAATGATCCTCTAATTTGATCACTTTGACTTTACTAAAATCCAAATACCTAAGTCAACTTATGTTTAAAAATTCTCTCTTTATGTTCATACATAAAAGTGACTTAAGTCTCAACATAATGTGTGCAAGTTTTTAAAATAAGAAAATTACAACATTAAGTAAGAGAAAATCAAATAAATCTTCACCTTCCTTAGTGTAACTTTGTCTTCATTAAGGAATGTTTGAACACTAATTATGTTTCTTTCCATATTAAAAGAAAATTAATCTCAATATGTCTTAAGAGTTGAACTTATCTAAAACTAAAACAAAACCAATCGCAAACTCAAGAAAAAGCTACACTAATTTTTTTGTGTTTTTGGCATATTATATTTTTTGTTTATATTTTCAAAATCTATGAATTAAATACATGTAAAAACAAAGTAAAATGCTATAAAATAAAAAAACTTAGGGGTAGTAGGGGTAGGCAGTGTGTTTCTTCTCATCTTCTTAGACTTAAGTCTGAAAGGGTAATTCTTAGGACATTCTTTTTAGTATGGGTCTCACCATGACAAATGTCACACACATCCACAATCCTAGAACCTATCCCTCTACCTTTAACCCTTGACCTAGGTAGGTTAGGTACTATATAAAGATTTTTTAGTCACTCGTTTTTGCCTTCACAAAGATAGTAGGTTCAGCTATGGGGGTGGACAAACAATTCCTAAAACCAAGGCACATCTTGTTTGTTTGACCAATGCTAAGCATAGTTTCTAACTTCTTTTTATCACTCTTGAATTCATCTAATTTCTCTTTTGAGGACATGAGTTCTTTATTGAGAGCATTAGACCTCTAATTTTTATTTTCTAGATCTTTCTTAAGGTTATGTATCTCTCTTTGGAGTTTGTTATTTAATTCCACTAACCTATTTGCCTCTTGCGAAGACAAAAGTAGTTTATCATCTTTCTTCTTTAACTCTCTCTCAAGGCTTTTTAGTTTTCTTAGTTAACACTAAGAATTGTTTGAGTTTAATATATGTTTAGAAGAGTATAACGGATCACTAGATTACTAATAGACTAATTATCAATAAAAGATAAAGATTACGAATGCTAGCTTCTTTGCGTAAAATTTTTATACATATCAAAATTAAGTAGATATTCTCTCAATTCACTATTAGCAAGTAATATAATTTAAATCGACACAAGTAACCACCAACCATTGTTTTGAGTTAAACAAAAAGTCCTTTCGTTTAGATTCTTACAAATCTTTGTATTGACTTCTTCCTCAATCATTTAAAACTTCTTCCTCATCGCTTTGTCTTCTTCTAGCCTTCAACAAGATCTTCTTGTTGTATTGACTTTGGCCTCTTTAGAATCTTCAATTTCCCCATCAAAGGTATACTGCAACTCCTCATTAAAATCTCTATGTGAAATTTTCTTAGTTTTGGAAAAGCTTCATGAATTCACCATTGATCTTCAACTCAAAGCTTCGCGTAAACCCGCCTTAGAAAATAATATACAAAAAGTATAAACCCTTCTTCTCTAATCTCTTGGGTTTTTTTCCCTAAAAATTCATAATTTCATAACCCATATAAAGCTCTCTAAGTCAAGTATTTGTCTTCAATAAAGAAAGAAATTGAATTTGGAATAGCTTAATTAGGGTAACTAGTCCTTGTCGCAACCCATTGTTTATTGTTTGTTTACATGCAATACTTCAAGCTATTGATCGATTAATCTTAGTGATCGATCGGTAACTCTTGACTTCAGTTTACACAGGGCATAATTAGTTGTAGATTGATCGTTTTCTTCTTCATATTGTGCAGTGATTGATTATTTTTTCTATCTTTTTACCATCTTGCCCTTTTTACCCTAAAACCTCCTGAAACTCTTGAAATCACTTCTAAAACTTCTCCATGAGATTTTGGTAAGTGAATATAATCTAAATAAGCTTTAAAAACTTTCAACATATTTTAGTCTTCTATGTTGAGCCGTAAGAACACATCTGCTCCTATTTTTCAAATCTTTCAATTCTAAATTCAACTTGACCACAACAACCTCCCATTAGATTATAAGACTTATTACATCCTAAGGTTTCTAGATATAATTTTGACAAAACAATTAGCAAAAAAACTTGATATATGACTTATATATTCTTACAAATTTGATACTCAAAATTCCCCACATAATATTATTTTATAATGGTATGTACATTTAACAAATGTATTTTGACGCAAGCTTGATAGACATTTGTGATGTCCACTTGGTTTTCTTCGCTGAAAACTACAACTATAACAGTTCTAGCACCAAGAAAAATGTTATATGTTCCTCGGATTCAGACAGAATTCAAAATGGAAACTATTTTTTAATTTATGTTTACATTAAGTCATTTTACATTTCATTGGGGACGTTTTGCATTGATCAAATATAATTCTACAGTGGATTTAATCACAAAGTTCATTTTAGCAAGCTTATATTATTACACCCACCCATTTTCTTCATCTATGAGCCATTTCAGAAAGTATGAATGAATAATTGAAAGGATAAAAAGAAGGCAAAAAAAGTGAACAACTAGATACCTCATTTTTTGCTACACCTCATGTTTGCACATGGTTTATACTAGGATGAAGAATTAGAGATCATGTATAGTAAATTTTGAGTAATTCCCCTGGTCAGTGAGACTGTTTGGCTAGCAGTAACAACTCTTCTCAATATATCATCTTTGACTTAGGGGCTCCAACTTGTTTCTTGTAATAAATATAAGTGTCTATCTCCTATATATATATATAGGCATTTGGTCTAGTGGTATGATTCTCACTTTTTGTTGTCCACATTATTATTCGAACTGAAACCAAGCTATTTAGAATGGGGGGGGACAGCTTTTACTTGGTTTTACAGTATCAGCTGGCTATCAAGTGAATTTTTTGAACTTTTTGTTTTTTAGTATGTCAAATTCCACTCAAGTTATTTTTGAGTGATTCAATAGTACTCTATTGGACAAAGAGACGATATGTATAATGATCTTCTACCATCATTCTACCTGAGATCGGCACAAAATGTGCAACCACTGTAAACCAGTATGTCTAGGAATATGGAGTCCTTGAGCTCACACACAATACTAATAAAAGGTAATCTTTTTCAAGTGACTCGTTTGAGTAGGAAAATGTTTTTATGTCTAGGCTCCATGACCATGGTTCATCCAAATATTACCATTATACATCGATGTCAAACACAGTATATATCCACAAAGTGACTAGGCTAGGACCATACTATGTAGCTATGTACCTTGTTAATCCTCCATATACCATGTTAGGACCTACCATCCACATGTAGCTTGGCTAAAAAAATCCTTCAAGTGAGCTCCTTCTAATTAACTTCAAGATTGTATAGCCACGTTTGCCAATAGTTTGAAAACCAAAAGAAATGCCATTTCCTTAATAACCCTTTTCCTACGAAAATTTACTTCTAAAGGTATTTTATTTATAATTTAATATTTTATATTTATCATAAAAATGACTTTTGACTTATAAAGTGGTTGCCAAACAGGCATATACATTCTCACTCATTTTGATGGATATTGATGTTTGCCGGATGGTCCAATTTTTGCGTTAAGGACTAGTATGGTTGGAATACAAGTATGGTTTTTTTAAAACTATCGCTTCTTTATCCTTGATTGTTGGCACATTGACGTGTAAGGTCTGAAGAGGTAATCAAAAGCATCTCTCCACCTAATCCGCAGAATATTAGTTTCCTCTGATCATGATGTCGGACACAATATTTTTTACGTTTTCAATTTTTTCCTGAAATAACGCAATAGTGTCATATGTAAATAAATATTTATATTTTGGTTTTCAAAATGTACAAATTTTTGTAAAAACAAAATATAGCTATTAATGGACGGAGGGAGTCCATGAAATTTGTTAACGGTTTTAAAAAACAAGCTCATTCCCATGGTTGGCCGGCATGGAATTCCTTATATATGCCATGACTATTAGATAACGTGAACAGTTTTAAAGATCATAATTAGTGAAGCAAAACATAAATAATAATAAATTCCTAGGTATATTACAGTTTTCAGATTTCATTTGCCTCCGTTGGCGCCATTGATTCAACTCTATAATATAGGTTCTTGAATTAAGCTCCATGGAAGACTGCAAGTGGCACGATTCCTTTATTGACTTCCTTGAATATAACAACATATGTTATTAATGGGAATTACTACACACCAGGCACGAATATCCACCATGCAATTACTATCGCACTGCCATAGCAGAACGGGCGACAAAGTCACTACCTCACTACGCCCGTGGATCACGATCCACCGGCTCTCAACTGTTTTAGTATTTAAATGTTATTAATATATACTATTTCTTTCTTGAATGCGGAATAATTTAGCTAAATTTTCAATGTTCAAAGCTCCAATTGTCAAGTGGAGACTCAAATTCAAATCTGACTGTAAAACATTTATATTCATGTCCTATTTTATAACATAATGATCTAACCAGCTGTATCAAATTTTCTTATAGTCAACTCTAGGACTCCAAACTTAAAGACCTTTTTCAATTTTTTTGTTAAAACCTCAATTTTGCATCTGGTTCAAACTTGGATGAAGATTTAGAAATCAATAGTAAAATTAGACTATTTCCCATCTCAGTGAGACTATTTGGCTCCTCTCTATATCATCTTTGACTTTAGGGCTCCAACATGTTTATGGTACCTAAATTTAAGAGCCTATTAGGGTTATGCAAATGCACAAGGGCAGTTGGTCTAGTGGTATGATTCTCGCTTTGGGTGCGAGAGGTCCCGAGTTTGATTCTCGGAATGCCCCAATCAAATGTATTTTGCTTATTTCTAAAATGTAATTTTGTTTTGCAATTGATTATTCGAGCTGAAAACCCAGCTATAGTAATAAAACTAATCCTGAAAAAACTTTTACTGTTTTTGACAGTATCAGTCTGCTATATACTGATTTTTTCACTTATATATTCGGGTGTTTCATTTAAATTCTACTGAAATTGTTTTCGAGTGATTCAATATTACTCTGTTGAACGCAGAGAATATATGTACACTGATGTCCTAACATAGTTTTACCTGAGTTTTGCTCTAAATGTCCAACCAGGGAAACCACTACATGTCTTGGAATGGAGTCCTTGCCATGAGATGCAAGTTGATGGACCGAAACTTAAACATAATACTCCTCTATTCCAAATTAAGTGTGCTATATTATTTTTCAAAATAAATAAAAATTATTATTTTTGAAATATTAAATACAACACTTAGAATGAAATAGAGGGTGTAATAATGACTGAAAACCCCCACTAAGTAGCCCAAACTGTTGCTGAACATACATGAGTTAGGTTGACTCTTTGCTGTTGGAAAATATTTTTTAGTTTGGGCTGTAGAGTGGTAACACACCGGAAGAGTGAGAGGATACGAGCCCAAGAGGTGGCGCAATTGAGAAAATCTTGTCTTTTTCCAACATCTCCATATATGCATGCAAATAAAAATCAAGCATTCATAAGAAATAAACAATTATTGGGATAGTATAAAAATAATCAAATTCGGACAAAGGAAGAATGTAAACTTACCTTTGGGGCTAATTTGCCTTGGGATGCCCTTCAACCTAACGCTTGCACACAATTGAATATCAATTAAATAAAGAGAGGACAGGAAATACATTGTCAATTATGTGTAGATCCCTCAAATCCCATTGCAATCATTTGTAGAGCCCTTGATGTGGTGCCTAAGCCCTCTTTTAATTCCTCTCTTGAATCAAGTTGGTGGCACGCTTCGCAATTCATGTTCCACTTTCACTTATTAAATCATGCCAACAAAGAAAGAGAGAAGGTGGGGGCGTGTTGGGAGAGAGGGGAGAGGGAAGGGAATAGATTAGGGCTTTCCACTATTCTTATCCCTTATATACTCTCTCTCTAAACGACCTTAAGTCACATGGGCCTACATCTGTACTCTACACGTATTATATAGAGGCTCTAATGCAACGAATGCGGGCTCGATCACACCAAGCCCAGGCACGCAACCATGGTCGTGATACCCCTCACTAACAATGGGTCCTACCAAAGATACATATCCTAAGGTCAGGCCCACAAGCTGAATATGTACACCCTAGTCACATGCTTAGTGTGTGTATATGTCAGATATGGATCCCATTAGAATGTACGTCAGGATGGTTTGTGTGAGATCGCACAACTGTCCCCATTGTCCTTGGACCCCATGGTCTATATTGGATCACCAAACTATAAACAAGGATGACCATATAGGCCCGAGCCCAGACCTAGGTCCTACATCCTCCACTATGCGTGAAAGGGTCATATGGTATAGCATCCCCCACTATAGATGAATGACTAATATGGTTCAACATCGTCATGTGCTAGTCTTGTCAAAGGCTAATACTATGAGCATGTCAAGTAAATAGATATCATTAAGGCCTTAGGGAATAGATTTACCAACATCTCAGTTGTAGGAATCTGACTCGGTCATTTTTCTCTCTCTATAGCACATCAAATATAAATAGTAATATACTTCAATGTGCTTAGCTCTGACACTAATCTCCCCATTTTTAAGTGTCGAGATTGTAGCTATATTATCGCAATAAATCTAAATATGAGCATGAGTCCAGGTTTTTAGACACAGCCTAGTGAGAAATTAATTTATCTAAACTTCTTTCGAAGCTTTTATACTACATGCATAAAATATAGCTTCCATCGTAGATTTAGTAACACTCTTTTGTTTTATACTTGCCCAAAATACAACCTCACCTCCAAACTTGAAGGAAAATCGATAGTAGATTTTCTGTAATCTGGATCCCCCGCATAGTCTGAATCACTAGATCTAACTAATGATAGACTTTTCACCTAATATGTGAATTTTTATTTATTAGACCCTAGTAGGTATGGGAATACCCATTTCACTACTCGTCGGTGTTGAATTCCAGGGTCTGCTTAGTAGAGGCATAACTACCCTACTACAAAACTCAAATCAGGTCTTATACAAGTCATGACATACATCTAGCTCCTAATAGCTTATGCATATGGCACTGACTCTATCTAGAGTCTATCTTCCTTGGTTTG
Organism: Saururus chinensis; assembly: GCA_035235625.1. NCBI lineage: Eukaryota > Viridiplantae > Streptophyta > Magnoliopsida > Piperales > Saururaceae > Saururus > Saururus chinensis. Next base: position 36,004,056 of record CP141144.1, on the reverse strand, counting down.
AGGAGGTATACTCTTAGACCACCCCATACCATTGTATATAGGGGATTTAGTAGTTTTTCAACCAATTTTCATCCCAAGGATGTGGGAAGCCTCCCTCATATCTATAAACTCAAATTGGATTGTGAGTCATTCCTTTAAATTGACAATCATACTTAAGTCATTTCCCATCAAGAGTATGTTTGCTACATAAAGGGACAACATCATATATTTTTTCCCATCTCAGAAGGTATGCACCCAATGATCATGTTCATTAACTATAATCCGTATTAACTAATGACCATGTGAAAAGTGAAGTACCTTTGCGTTGGAGATTATTGGAAGCAATACATAATTTTACTAGCTTGCTCACCTTGTGTTCCTCTCCACGAATTACAAACCCTCGGGTTGTTCTATATATATCTCCTCATCTAAATCTCTATTTAGGAAGTTAGTTTTTACATCAATCTGCTGCAGCTCTTAATCAAAATAATAATTATTATGAGACATCTAATTGAGCCAAATCTTGACACAGGTGAGTGTGTCTTTTTGAAGTACATCACGTACAATTGGGTGAACCTTTGGATTTTAATCTCGCTTTTTACTTATCTATTGACCTAAATGCATTAATTTTTTTTTTGAAGATCCATTTATACCCTATAGCCTTTCGCGCTTCAAATGGATCCACAATCTTCTAGATTTTGTTCTTTTTGATTGAATCTATTTCCTCTTGAACAACATTTTGTCATTCTTGAGCATTTAGAAAACAAAGCTTCTTTAAGGGTATTAGAGTTATCTAGAATGAGTTCATCTAATGTGAAGTAGTCTTCCCCTAATGTTGTAAATAAGTCTCCCAATTAAGTTGAAGGTCTTCTTTCCTTCAATGCCCTGGGTTATTGGTTGTTTTCAAGTTGCCTTGATCCAATTACTTCTTCAAATAAAGTATTAGGAACAGACTCTTTATGTATTTTGGAATAAATTAACTCTTTTTTAGGCATTTTTTTATTTAATTCTTTTTCTAAGACATAAGTGTCTCTAGAATCAATAACCCCTACTATACCATCTTTGTGGTAGACCAAGAATCTATTCCTCTTTAGTGATCATAATAACTAATAAAGTTGCATTACTGCAACTCCATTTTATTGTGGAGTGCAGGGGAAAGTGTATTTATGAATTATTCTATGATCAGTGTAGTAATCTACAAACAGGCTGAAGGTGTACTCAACACTCGTATCAATCCACAGGACTTTTGACCTTCCTCCCTTACTAGGTCTCAACCTCACTTTTAAATTCTTTGAATTTAGCTAGGACATCTGATTTTCTAGTTATAAGATACATTAACCAGTATAAGGAATTGACATTAATAAAAGTAATGAAATAGGTCATGCCTCTATGGGTCTGAACATTGAGTGGCCCATAGATGTTTGAGTGAACTACCCCTACAAGTTCATTTGCTCTTAGTCCCTTTAGAAAAGATTACCTACTTATCTTTCCCGATATGCAATCTTCATACATACGTAGGTCTTTAGATATTACGGGTAATAATCCTACATTCATTACGAGAAAGCGGAGCAACAACGGCACATAATCAGTACCGCTTTTATAAAAGTACCCCTAATGATTCAATATCAGCAGCGCTTTTCTAAAAGCACCGTTAAAGATCAATATCATAAAGAAATATTATTAGCGGTGCTTTTATGTAAAGTGCCACTAATATGCTTTCATCAGCGGCACTTTACCATAAAGCACTGCTAATATAAAACAATCATCGGCGCTTCAAAGTAAAGCACCACTAAATAATTTAAGCAATGTAAACAATAATGAATATTTTATAGGCATTTGTTGGAAAAATGCCTGTAATATATTTAATATATAAAATTAATTTGAACTTAAATAAAGAAAAAATAACAAAAAAACATGTAAATTTATAACAATGAATGTTGAAGTATTTTTTATTTTTTTATAAATTTTATGCATTAATAATATCTTAGTTTGAGTCAAACCAAATATTTAATTTACACATGTTGTGTGCACATTGATTTTATGCTACTAACAATATTAATTAGACACAAATATTGAACCAATCAAAGATAAGAATTACACTTAATGCTTGCCTTTGTATATGTATATATATAGATTGCTTTAGGTTAAGCGAATTAAAAGAATGGGTACAATTATGTGGTGTTTTATATATTTAAGTGAAATGACCTAATTATGGATGACATTAGATTTTAGTAAACCCAATACCATTTACGAAATAGTAACTTCAACTCTACCTGATGAATAGGCCAATTAATTAAGCTTGATCCCGACCTAAATAGGCATAATGTGAACCCAACCTGAATTACTAATTTATAATTTATAATTTTTTAAAACATATTTTTATCTTTGTAAAAAAATTATTTTCATAATAAAAATTTAATGGGTTGATTTCAAAATGAAAATATAAAACTAGATTTGATAACTTCAATTGGGTTGAATTGGATCACACAAAAATCATGAACCCGATTTGAATAACAATTCAGGTTGAATTTAGCAAACTAAATTAACCCGGGCCCATTAGGCTTGGGTCGAGCCTAGTTCTTCTATGACATGATGTTTGTTACCCTAAATAACACAATAAAATTGAAATGCATATGACACTAAATCAGAGGCATTGTTATCAACGCTCAACGTTAGTGATAAAGCTGAGTCGTCGAGCTTGAGTTGGGTTATATGAAGCCCAAATATGTTTCCGTTTTAGAAATAGTAACTTGTCAACATAATCCATGCATACCTTAACATGACCCAATTCAAATATTTAGAAAACTTAAAAAATAACCTTAATATACAAAACAAAAATTATTTAGTTTTACCAATTAACTTGTAAAAATTTTGAGAGCCAATATAATTATCTAAATAAAAAGTAAATTATAAAAATTACAAATTTATATATAACTTTAGTTGATTACTTGTACAAGTGATATTTTTACTTGATCACATATATATAACTACAACAACCACAAACCTTCCTTGAAGGGTTGTCTCTTCAGTCGGGTATACGATAAAACCCAAACCCAACATGACCCAATATATATATATATATATATCTGTGTGTGTGTGTGTGTGTGTATATATATATATATACACACACACACACACACACACACACACACACACACACACACACACACACACACACACACACACACACACACACACACACACACACACACACACACACACACACACACACACACACACACACACACACACACACACACACACACATATATATATATATATATATATATATATCATTTTAGGCGTTAAGCAAACTAAAAGAATAATATTGGGTACAATTGTGTGACATGTTTTATATATTTAATTGAAATGACTTAATTATGGTTGTCATCATGTTTTGGTAAACCCAATACCATTTAAGAAATAGTAACTCCAACTCAACCTTATGAATAGTTCAATTAATTAAGCCTAATCATGACCTAAATAGGCTTAATGCGAACCTAGTGTGAATTACTAATTTAGAATTTTAAATTTTTTAGCTTTGTAAAAAAATTATTTACATAATAAAAATTTATTGAGTTAATTTTAAAATAAAAATATAAAACTATATTTGATAACTTTAATTGGGTTGAGTTGGATCACACATAAATCCTTAACCTGATTTGAATAACTATTAACGTTGAATTTAGAAAACCAAACCCATGCCAATTAGGGTTCGGTCGGGCCTGGTTCATTGAAGACATGGTGCTTATTTTTCTTAATGGCACAATAAAATTTAAATGCATATGACACTAAATGAGAGGCATTGTTATCAGCACTCAATGTTATTGAGAAAGTCGGGTTGTCGAGCTCGGGTTGGGTTATCTAAAGCCCGAATATGTTTCTATTTTAGCAATAATAACTTGTCGACCTGATCCATGCATACATAAACATGACCCAATTCAAATATTTAAAAAACTTAAAAATAACCTTATTATGAAAATAAATACAAAAAATTTTAAATAATTATTTAATTTGATCTATTAACTTTTAAAAATTTTGAGAGCTAGTAATTATAAAAATAAAAAGTATAAAAATTACAAATTTAGATACAAGTGACATTTTTACTCAATCACATATAACTATAACAACCACAAACCTTCCTTGAAGGGTTGTCTCTTGAGTGTGGTATATGGTAAAACCCAAATATCTATTCAATTTGGGTTTTAGGTGATCCAACCCGACCAACCGAAATAAAGTTATTTATAAATATTTTATTTTGTTTTTTTATATTATGGTATATAATAAATCTTAATATTCTTTGTTGAGTAAGAGATACAAATTAATAAATAATTATTTTAAATTTTTATACATTTTTTATATGTCATCAGTGATTTTTAAAATTAATTAAAAAATAATAAATTTATTTTAAATGAGTTAAATATAATCGGATTAGGTGAGGGTTTGGTATAAGCGTGTCATGTCAAGCTTGTTTAACATTTTTTAATAGGTATCGGGTTACTTTTTGACAAAACCAGACCAACAACATCTTCACTTCCTTGTACGGTCAACTTATATTTATTGAATTTAAAATAACAAAAAAAGATTCCTTGGACGTGGAAGACAATTGGGGGGTTTGCTTAAAATAATTAAATAATTGTTAAATATAAAATATAGCAGTGTGTTATGCATGCATGCAGTTCTGATCCCTTGTGTTGTTGAACCTAGATGAAACGACCCATAAAGCATGAGTTCATGCATGCAGTTCACTTTGTCGTCAGATTTTGATGTGACAATTTATGATACATGGGCCCATGAGCAACTATATATAAATTGAATGAATGACAATTAGGTGGATATATAAAGCATGCCCACATTTCTTTACAAAGGGTATATATAGGTGATGAAGTACGTTCTAGGTCAGGATCAGGTTTGACTTTTTAAAAATATTTAAAAAAATTAATTGACTAATTACCAAAATAAATACAAATTTATAAAATTTATTTATTACCCATATAAAATGTATAAAATAAAATTTTAAACTAAAAAAATAAAATTTAGAAACAAAATTAGGTGAGTGCCCTAGGCTTTGTGAGCTATTGGATTTAGTGTTACTCAAGTCTTAAAATAATGTGCGTCGTTGATCAAATTTTGATAGGTTACAGAGCTTGGTCTCAAGCAACTGTGCATGGGCCCAAGCTCACCTAAACATATTTAGTTGACTAGTGGCGTGTTAAAATGCTTTAAACAAAAAATTAAAATAGTTAATCATTTAATATAAAATATAATGGTATTGTGTTATTTTAGAGCAATTAGTTCTCTTGCACCGTTAAATATAGATCTGATTAGCCATAAAGACTGGGCTCATACATGACTTCGGTGTGGGATGACCCTCGGCTCACTTGTATTACAGTTAGCTCAGCAGCATAGGTTGTCAAATTTTGATATGATGATATATAGGTCCATAGTATATGCAATTACTCGTGCAAACTTTTCTTAATAAATCCCAAAATAAACCTGCAATGTCTCACGTCTTCAACTGCTGAAAAAAGATATTCTATATAGTGCAACCAATGGTACCCCTAGCAAGACTAGGAATCACGTAAAAGAAATCTTTAACCCTAACCAAACCTAGAATCACACGACAAGCAGGAGCCGCACACGAAGAGGAACTGCACGACACGGAGGGATTTCTTCACATCGGCTAGAAAACAGGGCAAGCCAATTGTGTTTTTTCTATTAGTAAAATTTTGATTTTATCTTGAATTTGATACTTTTCATTAAATTTTGTGTTCAATGTTCATTAAATTTGATACAAGTAGTAAAATCTAAATATTCATTCCATATGCAACATGGGCCAGAAAATCAGCGAAGTCATAGATCCTTTCAGCGTCCAAGTTTTCTCATAGTCCAGATTTCTTCAAGGTCAGAAATTCTTCCCACTTTTTTTGTGTATTTTGTGTATCAATCTTAATTAATGTTTGTGAGCTCTGTATAAACTGCTAATGGCGGATTTTTGTTGTAGTCTGGGTGGTCAAATGAAAGCATTCAATATGGTGTCAACGGTTTCCTTGGAATTTTGTCACGCAATAGGATACCCTTCAAATAAATTTCCATCGAAAGTAATGCCATCGAACTATATTTTAAATCTGTAATTTGCCGCATGATCCAATCAGTTTACCAACATTCTCAATCAATAGAATGTTAGGATCTGTATGTCTTCCCTGGATAATTTAGAAAGGTAAAAATTACCAGTCTACAATTTGGCCTCTTTGTCTTTAGCCTAAATGCATCCACGGTTTTCCCCATCATCCGTCCAATTCTCTGTGGAGCTCTAAATATTTACTCAACAGATATTGGCATAGGATCAACAGATTGACGGATCTTGCCTTTAGAAATGATTAAACAAATGCAGGCAATTATCCTGTATATTCATCCAGAAGGTAAGAGCACCATCAAAATTAAGTTCATCAAATCAAAGCTTGTTTGACTAGGTACGCAGCTTATACTGTCGAGACTAGTTACCTTTCAGTGTTCTCACTTCTCACCAGTATTCTCTTCAAGTGCAAGAGCCACCTTCGAAATGGTGAGTCCCTTAAAATTATTACTCTTCCGAGGATCTTTGACTTGTGCTTGATAGCATTGTGGCAGTCCTGATATACATGGAGGTTTTTAATCACTCAGATTGGTCTTACTGGTGGCACATTCAAAATTCAAAAAGCAACCGCTAGTTTCTCACTGTGATACTCTAGAATGTTCTTTTCCCTCCTCTTCCATAACGTGCAATACTATCTTCATGGTGGAAATATAACCTTCAAGAACTGGTCATATGACTTCTGGAACTAGCACGGATCCCAGACTCAATGATGCTATTCGACCATCAGAGGTATAGTAGGATCCGTCATGCTGAAAGTTTGATATCTTGGGGATAAGTTTGCTTGTTCTGTTATGATTGCCTTTGTGGCTTACAGGGCCCCGTGATAGCACAAAATCTACTATTTCAGCAAATGGTGCTTTGGTGTTGGAAACTTCTAAGTCCTTTAAGTATCATGGAGATGCTACTCCAGTAAATAGCAACTTAAAAGTTGAAAGAGAGGAGGGTGAATTAACACCTAATGGGGACTTTGAAGAGGACAATTTTGGTGGTTATGGAGATTCTATGGCCGTTAGTTGTGCTGCAGCTTCTAAAACAAAGGAGGAAGAGTTTAAAGCTCGAATTGCTGAAGAGGCAACAGTTGGTGGTGGTGAAGAAGCGGGTGGAGAGAATGATGCTGATGCTGATGCTGATGATGAGGGCGAAGAAAGTGCCCATAGATCATTGGAGAACAGTGAGAACGCATCAGAAGGGGGTGAAGGTGTTTCTGGGAGTGAATCTGCTGATGGCGAGGATTGCTTTCATGAAGAAGAGGAAGAAGGGGATCATGATGAAAAGGATGGTAAGGCTGAGAGTGAAGTCGAGGCTGAAGGGATGGCTGACGTTCATGATGGTGAGGGCGATAGTGCATCGTCAGAACATCTCTTGCACACAGTGAAGCCTCTTGCAAAGTAAGTTTCTTCTAGGCTTCATGATAGACAGGAGAAGGAGTCACGGTTGTTTTATGGGAATGATTCATTCTGTGTGTTATTCAGGCTTCACCAGGTAAGTTTAAATGTTTTTGATATCTTGAATATTTTACTTTTGTAGTCTATGTATAATGCCAATACAAAGGTGAGTGCTCTGTGTCACGTGCATATGCACTCCAAAAACTTGTACTAGCATCTACATTCTTTTTGTTTGTTTAATTTTTGAGGAATTGACCAAACTAGCATATAACTGAAGTATGAGCAAGTATCTATTATTTACGAAAAAGTAGACCTACTCACGTGAGGATATAGATACGTGGGAGCATTTTTGACTGAAATACCCCACCTCAAATGCCTCTTCCCACTTCTTCGTGCCTCCTCTCACTCGACCGTGACCCTCGGTGAAGGGTAGTGCCTCTTCATCTCCCTCGCCACCTTCATCTCCCAGAGAGCATCCTCTTTGCCATTTTCGACTTCATCTGTCCGTTTGTTCTTTTCTCGCTTTTAGTCTTTTGACCTCATTCCTTTCCAAAGCCATCATTTTGCCCTTGCCCTCGCCCTCACCGCCCGTACTGCCCTCATCTCGCCCTTGGCCAGCTTGCCCATCACCCTCACTGAGCTCATCTCGGCCTCGGGAGGAATTGCCCTCGCCCTCACTGCCCTCGTTCCCATATTATTGTGACTGTCACATAATAACGAAAAGGTAGATTTTATTGAGATAAATTATTAATTAGTTACAAATTACTTGCTGTGGTTAGTACGTAATGATGAATTTTTATATTTTTTGGATAATTAAGCATGAATTAGTCTCAAATTGACCTCTGAGACGAAATTGTCTGATAAATATTACTATGAAACTATGAACTGAATAACTACAAAACTAGAAAATTATTGAACTGAAAAATTGGAAATTGAAAGTAAATTTATTGGTTATTTGGCGCAAAATAAGTGGAAAAGTATGAAATTGAATAACTGGAAAAATACAAATTTGGAAAACTATAAAACTAGAAAACTATATACTCAGAATTCCACCTACAACTAGAAAACTATAAAATTGGAAAACTATGAAACAGTAAAACTGGATAATAAAGAGCTTGATTAGTGTGAATAATTTATTTTTTAGGCATTTATCTTTTTCATCTATTAATAGCTTGATTATATAATGTATATTCCCTTTTGATTGATTTTTAATTTAACATCTTTGTGTAGGAAATGTCAAAGGCTCTAGGAAAAACAACCAAAAAGAGGAAACTAGTGAATAAGCTATATGAAGAGGATGACAATGCCCTTCCGGAGACAGAGAAGCAAGCATAAACAATCAAGCATGCCATGTGTTGAAGGGTGGGCGGGATGCAGTCTAACTTGGGAGCACCAGGAAGCTTAGACATCAGCTCAGCTCAATTATCATGCGATCACCAGGAAGGGTGGGCAGGATGCAGTCTAACTGGGTTCAATTGAGATGTGCACCACCTACTGTGATCCCCAGTAGGTGCTCCCAAGTTAGACTGCATCCTGCCCACCCTTCCTGGTGCCCAGCATAGAATTATGAAATTTATCTTCGTTGTAAACAGAACTTAATTTTTTGAATTATTCTTTGTCATAAAACTCAGTTCAATGTTTTATAATTATGTTTAGATGGATATTGTCTTCATATGGTTGTTTATGTTGTATTAAATATACTAATACAACAAACTAAGTTCTTGTTCTTTTCCATTTTCTATCACACAAATGAGCAATTTAGATAAAACCATACTAACATAATGGGATGGAACTTGGACTTAGTATAAATCAGAACGAAAGCTGGCAACTGGAACACTTAAAGCTGGGAATTGGAAAACTAAAAATAGGCAAGTGGAAAACTGCAAGCGGGGAAACTAGCAATTTGCCCCGTTCAGGTTTCCAGTAGACTTTTCTAGTTTCCAATTTACCATTTTCCCTGCTTGCAGTTTTTGAGTTTCCCGTTTTCAATTTTCTAGTTCCCAGCTTTAAGTTTTCCGGTTGCTAGTTTTCCATTAACGATGTAAACTGGGTCTAGGTTGTATCCCATTATGTTAGTATGGTTTTCTCTAAATTGTTCATTTGTGTGATAGAAAATGGAAAAGAATAAAAATTGAATTTGTGTTATTAGTCTTCTTAATACAACATAAAATAACCATCTGAAGACAATATCCATTTGAAGATAATTCAAAAACATTGAACCGAGTTTTACGACAAAGAATAATTCAAAAAATTAAGTTCTGTTTATGCTTCAATGCATGGTAGGGTTTATGCTTGCTTCTCTATCTCCAGAAGGGCGATGTCAATAGTTACAATAGTAAAGCTTTCAACTAAATGTTATGAAAAGAAAACATTAATGAATGACTAAATTCATACTCTATCCCATTTTTTGTCCATAACTGGTAAGCAACTTCCTTAGCCGGGGCACGTACGCACCAGTGAAGTCAAAAACATATTGATGTGACAAATACCACATGTATAAGAATACAAGAGCCCCATAGTCATCACAGTTAACTTGTTTGGGGTGAACCATCCATACTTATGGAGGAGTAGAGGTATAAGGACCTGTAGCTTGCCCACCTCAATGCAATACTTTTCCAATGCATGCCCAAAGTAAAGAGGGTCAAAAATATGAATATCAGCTTCCCATATATGGAGAAATTCTAATGATTGTTGTTGACATGGAGTGGGAAGTAATGATGTGAATAATCTTAAAATGATTTTCCTTTGACACTCAACAAACTTTTCAAAGAGTCTGGGACTGATGTTCACATGGTGGCCCATTCCTCTAACTCTGGTAGCTTGCTATGTGCATCTTTGAATTCCATCCACTTATCTAATGCATCCTTGCAATCACACATAAGCAATCTCTACAAATACATGACAATTAACTTTCAGCTTAACAGTTATCCACTATCATATTCATAGTTATACATTTCACAATTCATAGTTTAGTGTATTAAAAAAAATCATAAGACTTACCAGGAAATGCATTGAGTGGACTGTTTAGTCCCTCACCCATTGAGGCCATTGTTGCGCATGAGTGCCACATAAGCATCAATGTGCTATATAAAAATAAAATAAATAGATTAATCCATATTCCTTCCTTAGCTCTTACAAACATATATTAAACAAAATAAATCAATATACATACTCCATCTCCTAGCCATCTCCGAGGTTTTGTAATACCCTTCAATAATGTTGAGATTGTAAGAGTGCCCCCAAGGTCTGCATATCTGCTTATTACAAATACCAACCCTCAAATCAAATACAATGGCAAGTAAATAGTATTAAAATTAAAAGTTCTCCTTTTCGAATAATAATAAATGAACTCACTTCTTCGCACCCTTCTCTAAAAACTTATTTAAGTTATCTTTCTCTATTGCCCCAAATGAAATCGGGTTAATAAAATCTAGATGGGACAGCCTCACTTAGCATAAGCAAATTATTGATCTTCACCTTCTTCGTGGAAGAGGTATCAACCTTTAGGGGTTCAGGGCACATATCAATATCCTTCTCAGTGACCTTTTCTCTTTTCGCCCTTTTTTTGTGGGTTTGTGTAGGGTGTTTTTCAATATTTACTCTTAGCCCTCACCCTTCCTGCTAGTGTAATTTCTAATTTACGCTTACTCAAAGGCTTATTGTCCTTCATCCTACATAAGAAGACATGAAAAATATTAGTTCTTTTTGTATGCAAGTATATTCAATAAACAAAAAATACATATACCTCAACGGCAACGATATTCCCCACAACACCCCCCTCCTCCTCATCCTCCTTTATATCCTCCCCCTTCTCCTCCTCCTCCTCCTTCTCCTCCTCCTTTTCCTTCTCAGCCTCCCCCGCCTTCTCCATCCCCTCCTTTGCATCCTCCCCCTTTTTCTCATTCTCCTTCTCTGCCTCCTCCTCCTCTGCCTCCTCCTCATCCTACATTGCATTCTCCCCCTTCTCCTTCTCAGCCTCCTCCTCCTCCCCCTTCTCCTTCTCCTTCTCCTCCTACTTGTCCTCCTCTTCCTCCCCCTTCTCCTTCTCCTTCTCCTCCTACTTGTCCTCCTCCTTCTCCTTCTCCTCCTCCTCCTTCTCCTCCTTCTCCTCCTCCTTCTCCTCCTCCTCCTCCTCCTCCTTCTCCTCCTCCTCCTACTTCTCTTCCTCCTTATCCTCTTCCTCCCTCCTCTTTCTTCTCTTCCACTTCCTCCTCCTTATCCTCTTCCTCCCTCCTCCTTCTTCTCTTCCACTTCCTCCTCCTACTCCTCCTCATCCTTCTCTTCCTCCCCCTCCTCCACCTCCTCCTCCTCCTCCCTCCCCCTCCGCAGCCTATGCTTCATTGTCCTCCTCTTTATCCTTCACATCCACCACCTTTTCCACCTCTCCATCAATCATCTCTTTAACCACATTCTACATAAACATAGCGAAGAAAATTATTAGAACAGTTTTACAGTTTTCAAGATTTATAGCTTTAAAGTTTTCCAGCTTTATATTGTACTTACTTCATCAACAACAGGCAAATCACAATCCATTTGATAAGAAAATTTTTCTTTAACAACAAGCACCTATAAACACATCATTCCAACTCATTTTAATTCAAATATAAAATTTGACAAATTTATAATGAAAACATAAACCTCATAGACTTTTTACCTTTTCCTTATATGCCTTGTTCATAACCTCTAATTCCATTCTATCTACTTTATTTTCAATCCTTCTTAAGGAAGATAGTATATAGAGCAATGTGGCATGCAAACCATCATCCATCACCCTATGTTTCCCCTTTCTATCTTCCTTCCAATTGGAAGTCTTAACCTGCGGTGGTCCACCACAATGAGTCTCCCCAGCCACTCTGCTTTTCACTATAAAATTCTCATCTACATCTTCCCCTAAAGAATGAGCCGCCTCTTGGGAATTCCATTCCCGCATAGAGTCATCATCGGAGGTAGACTTCCCATTAATGTCCTCACCATCAAAAGTTGTTTGAAGACTGACAAATGATGCAAATGTTACTCTCTCATTAATCAAAAAGGACTTCAAACTTGCATCTTTATGAATAAGTGCCTTAGACTCTTTGTCCTCTGTATCTACAGTTATAGCCTTTAAAACCTTTACCTACATATCAATACATTTTGCAAGGTAAATGTACCATATATACATTTATAGCATAATTCATTCCAAACAAAGGAAAAGTTAGTATATAGCTTCCCACTAAAAACCACCTCCTCATGATAATCGAATTTGGGCTTCTTGTAAGATACCCAACTACAAATAAGAGGAAAAATATTCCTCATTTTGCTTACATAGCAATCCCCCAATAATGGAATCCTCTCCATTGCCCACAACTAAAACAAACTCTACATTAGTTAATTACTAAACTGTTTTAACAAATTCAATGAAAGTAAAACTTACCGTTACTGCATGCACAAAACCATAAACATTGTAATTTACATTACCAATAGACCTCGCAGCTTGCTCTAAACCCCACAATATCTATGTTCACAAAGGATACTCATCAAAAACATCCAAGTCATCAACAAGTTCTAAGTATCTCCTATCCACCTTATTGTTCCACCCTCTACCCACTAATAAACTTTCCAATACAAGAACTGCCACCAACTTTACGGCATGCTTGTCATTTTCACATACTTTAATCTTTTGGAACAACTTCTCCTTCCTTATTAATAACTTTGACCTCCCAAATATTCATAGTAAGTGGCTGTCTTTCTTCAAAAATTTGGGCACTGATGGAAGAGGAGTGGTAGAGTCAACAAATCTCAGGCTACTAGCCATACAAAATTCCTTGAGTGGAAGCTTTATGCTCATCCTCTCATTCACTTGAAATAAGTAATCCCCCTTATGCCTCTTTAGGAGATGGTGGAAGACTTGGGTAGGGAACATGTTTCACGTAACTTCACATTCCATAAATTTACCAAAATATGTTCTCTCAAACAACTTCTTCTACACTTTGTGTATGTCAAAGTGCTATTTTAATTTACCAATATAATAATAACTTGGCTTGCATTGAGGGTCCCCTTCATATAGCTTATTCGGTAGTTTCCCCTTTTTCATTGTTTTCCTACAGCCTTTGACATATTTCCTTTACAAAGATATTAGATTAAAAATCAATGTAAAAGGAATATACACATATTGTATAATAAAGATATTAATCTATGAAAAAAAGAATGCCTAAAAAAATAAAGAGAATGCTCACTAATCAAGCTCTTTATTATCCAATTTTATAGTTTTACAGTTTTCCCGGTTTACATTTTTCTAGTTTTATAGTTTTCCAATTATTGAGTTTCATACTTTTCCACTTATCCACATATTTTATGTCAAATAGCTAGTAAATTTAATTTCAATTTTGATTTATTTTAGTTCTATTCAATTTAATTTAACCACATAAATAACCACATAGAATTTAATTTAAATTTAAATTTTTTTAGTTTTGTAGTTATTCAGTTCACAGTCTGATAGTAACATTTAATAGAATTTCTTCACAGCAGTCAATTTGAGACTAATTGATGCTTACTCATAAAAAAACTTCAAAAATTAATCATTACGTACTAATCACAGCAAGCAATTTGTAACTAATTAATGCTTGATTCTCAATATAATATGAATTTTAGTTTTTATGTAATAATCACAATAATATGGGAAATACAGGCAAAAACAAAATAGACCAAATGAGGAAATTTGTTAACCAATCATGTATGGGAAATGCAGGTAAAATCTAATGACTAAAATTAGCAAATATATCAAATTTATAAAAAAATCACACCTTCATATGTGGGTGAGGCCGAGATGTTGCAGTGCAGGTGAGGGCGAGGCCAAGATGAGGGCAATGGCAAGATGGCCGAGGCTGAGATAAGGGCAGTGAGGGCGAGGGCAAGATGGCCGATGGAGAGATGAGGGCAGTAAGGGTACTGAAGGCGAGTGCGAAAGGACAGTTCTAGAAGGGAATGAGGCCAGAAGACTAAACGCGAGAGAGGAAATAACGGGCAGATGAAGGCATAAATGACATAAGAGGATGCTCTCCCGGAGGTGAAGGTGGCAACAGAGATGGACAATCATTACTGAGCGGGAGGAGACACGAAGAAGCGGGAAGAGGCATTTGGGGAGGGTATTTCAGTCAAAAACCCTCCCACATGTACAAGTTCTCATATGAGCAAGTCGACTTTGGTAAATAGTAGATACTTGCTCACATTTTAGTTATTTGACCAAAGTAGGAGTCGACTTTGGTCAATTCCTTTTAATTTTACTAATAAATTTCAGAAACAAGCTCTAGTTTGTTGCTATTTACACAATTGTTCCTGGTTTGACATTGTTTTTTTAGATGCAATAAATTTCTGGACCATTTTTAGATTGTGTAATATGGATGCTTATGTTTTTTTAGACCTTATATGAGAGGATGTTGTCAGCAAAGCAGAATTCCTTATCCGTGGATAGGAAGTGGAAAACTGTAAAAGATGTGAATCCTTCTGATTTGTATACTAGGTAAGTGATCCAATTTTTCTCTTCCATTTTCATGTGTATTTTTTTATTTAAGGGAATTTTTTTTAACCGAGTGCCAACTAGTAGTGGAATGACTTCGTTACATATAGCCTACCAAAAGCCACCTTGCACAGCAAGGAAGCTTGTCATTTTAGCAATTGCCAAGCTGATTTTAGTTAGACTTTCTGATTGCCTGTGAGGGCTATTGGAATGAATATGCTGATCTGAGCTAATTTAAAACACTTGACATATTTAAGTTTTATTATTTACAACTTGTGGTGATCTTGGTGTTCCCTTTCTATGATATGCAGATTTATGAGTGCGCTGTACAGTTTACTTGATGGCTTTTCTGACAATACAAAATTTGAAGATGACTGCCTTGCTATTATTGGAACTCAGTCTTATGTGCTTTTCACATTAGACAAACTGATTGATAAGCTTGTTAAACAGGTTGAAAACTTGGCACAGCATTATATAGTGTTATAATATCTAGTAATTGATTCGTATCAAGGTTCATGTTTTTCCTATTACTGGCATGTTTGTGCCATACTTGTCAGCTTCAATTAGTTGCATCCGATGAAATGGATAATAAGCTTCTTCAGTTCATGCTTATGAAAAATCAAGGTGTCCTGGAAGATTTTTTGATTCAGTATATCATGAAAATGACTGTGTACGCACGATGAAAATTTATATCGGTTTGAATGTGTAAGTCACAGCATGTTTTATCTTTTTCTTACGAAAATGTACTGGATTATGTTACTGCATTCATAACGTAATATGGCTATCCTCAGCTACTATTATATTGTATTGGATATTTATCCTCATGTATGGCATCTCTTTAAATTTAATTGTCTTGCTTATAGCTCAATTCACTGATCCCTAATTTCAAAAAACACAAGTGCTCCATTTTTATTGCTCTATTTTTATTGTTTGCGTTTAATGCAAAAATTACTTTCTGTAAAGTTAAAGTGACCTCAAGAACCAGTTTGTCAAAATATGATATGTTCTAAAGTATGCTATAGATTTTGTCGCCTCGTTGGTTTCTTGTCTTATCTCGTACATTTATGGGATATTGTGATGCTTGCAAAATTTTGAAACACAATATGCTCTGTTTCCACATTTTCTCTTGTATAAAGAAGAGTTGATAATATTCTCTGCTATAAAGAAGAGTTGATAATATTTTTACCAATAAGTAGAGGCTAGAGCTTACAGCCACCCATGAGATGTTGCCTCAATAATTAATGTGTGATATTTGATTAATAACTGCTTATGAAGTTTTTCTGTTTTTTTGAGTTATCCCATCACAGTTTTGAAGCTCCTGTAACTTCTGCAAATGAACTGCCTTGTGCTTATATTTGCAGATCTTATGTGATTTTAAGAAATTATTTGTAGCATGTTAAAAAATCGAACTATTGGTTTAAGTGTATTGGAATATATGAGAAAAGAAATTCCAATGTGCTCACATAGAATAATGACTAGCTGCTTTCCTACTGTGTCATATGGGTCTACCACATGTTTTTTTACAAATTCAGTGTGCTGTATATGGTAGGGAAGTTCTTGTCGGGATACTGTTCATAAATTATTGGGTTTGTTGATCTATTACATGCTTATGAAAATATTGCTTCTAATGTTTTTTTATTTTAATAAAATTATATATGCTATAAAAGCAGGGTTTTAAAATTGTCAACCCATAAAATCTCATAGCATTTTTTTTAAAGAAGAGCATTAGAAGCGCCGCTAATAATATATTTCTTTTTTTAATTTTAAAAAAGCATTAGCAGCACTTCTGCAAAGTGTCATTGATAATGTATATTTTTAAAAATAATTTTTTATTTTTTTAAAACATTATTAGCGGCACTTCAATGCTTTAATCTATAATGAAGCGCTGCTGATAATCTATATGTATTATTTTTTTATTTTTTAAAAAACTATTTAGCAATCTATAATGAAGCGCTGCTGATAATCTATATGTATTATTTTTTTATTTTTTAAAAAACTATTTAGCAACACTTTTAAAAGTGCTGCTAAATGAAGCTAAAAAATCAACAAAAAATGGCGCTCGTATAAAGCGCCACAAAATATGCCGCTAATGCTTTTCTGGGGCACTTTTTTCAGGGGCGCTACTAAGAGTGTTGCTAATGGTTGTAGCAGCGCTTTAAGGTCTTTTAGCGGCATTTATAAAACGTTGCTAATTATTGGTTTTTTTGTAGTGATTTTTTATGTAGCTTATCTACCATCACATGGCACATGCGCATGTACCAAAACAATGCATCACATACAACAAGGCAGCATATTCAATAAACACTAATTCATTAGAAACAAATTTGTATGAAACATCTAGGCAGAATATTTTCATTAACTAAAGTAGAAGAGTAAAGAATTGATCCATTCTTCCCCACTAATGCTTTGCTCCCTTTAAATTTGACCTCAAATCCCTTTGTGGTAAGAACAGGGTTGGAGATCAAATTACTCCCAATGGAGGGAGCAAAGCACAAATCATCAGTTAGGACTAGATACGAACCCGCATTAAGGAGAATTAGATATGTCCCTATGGCCTTAACATAGTAGGGACGAGATTGATTATCTCACCCCTAGACCCCTAAAGTGTAACACATGGATTATGGCTGCAAAATCCACCCACCAATTATTCTTCTTGAAATCAGCCACAATTACCTCATATACGACACAAATGATCTCCTTGTTCTTGCATTTGTTATTGTTATTGGTCTTGTCATCCTTTTAGGGATATTTTGTAAGATCTATAGTTTTTAAAAGATTTTTTAATGGTAAAAGTTAGGTGTGTTGTTTAGAGCTCGGTGAGATAAGTGTAATAAACCTAAGAACACACGAAATGGAGGTAAGGAACAAAAGTTGTAGCCTTGGGAAATGTGTCATATGGGTGGGACATACTTTAAAAGTGCGAGATAACCTACCCATGTGGGTCTATTTTTAAAGGGCTCATTGATACGAGTCCATCGATAAAAGAACATGCAATTCCGACTTCGAGGTAAGAAGATATCATGTTTTTAAGTTTTGAAAAAAAATAAAATAAAGTATCACCATGTGTCAGCACATAACGACGTGTCAAAAAGATGATGTGTGTCAAATGTGCATTCACCCCTTTTCCCTATAAATACGTCGTTCTTCATATTTACTACAAATTCAAAAACTTCTTTTCTTCATTTCTAACTCATTTTAAGTCTAATTTGAGTCGTTCAAGAGGTGTCACTACCTAAATCGAGCGTGCTGGACATCGTGGCAGGGTTATTTTCTTGTTTTGAGATCTCTACTGCCAGAAACTTGACATCTAATTTTGGGGTATTTGGCGTATCATTTATTT
Source organism: Saururus chinensis (assembly GCA_035235625.1). Lineage (NCBI taxonomy): Eukaryota > Viridiplantae > Streptophyta > Magnoliopsida > Piperales > Saururaceae > Saururus > Saururus chinensis. Next base: position 35,985,721 of record CP141144.1, on the reverse strand, counting down.
TCGCACGCGGGAAGCAAGGTAGGGGCTTTTATCCTCTCTTAAGAAATAAATAATTACATTGGTTGTCTTTGAAAGTTTATATATATATATATATATAATTCTAGTTAAATACTTGAGTAATTTCTATGTATGTTTTGAGATTGCCTCATATACTTATTTTATCGAGTATTTATCTCTTGAATTTAATTATTCATTAGGCTCTAATTTAATTATGAATTAGGTTTTATGATATATGTGATATAAAGAAAATCTAGCTTTGCCATTATTTTAATTATACTTGAGTATGGTAAGATTGAAAGATGGTTCTATGGAATTAGTGTTTTATCAAAATGATTTTAGAAATGCGTACAATCATGACCACTCAGTTGCTGAGATGAGATAGAGAAGGGGTAACTGTCTCGTTGGAACGAGCGACTAACCCTACCTTTATAATCATTATTAGCAACACGACCAGGACTTGTAGAGGCGAGGCTAGGATTTTGAAAGGTTGATCTTTGTGGAAGATTGTTTAATGTAAAGAAAAAGAGAAGAAAATTCTCATTTGTGTCGGGCATATAAGAGATTTAATTGTCTAGAACTCAAACTGGTAGACGTACCGATAGACTTCCATAATTGAGAGTACACAAGTATAATCCATCTTGGAATCGGATACACGGTACGCACATTAGCCTGGTGAGCACCGAACAAAGGGTAAGACCCCAAATTAGCTCCTAACGAAGGGCAATTATCAAGGCTATGCACGCTAAGGTAGAGAGTACTAGATCCCGGCACCCCATGAGCATAGGTGGCTCTTCCCTCTATATGCACGAAGTGTTTTATAGAAATATGTAGAGGAATAAGAGGTCGTTGCTTTGTACCCATGGCAAATTCTTTATAATAGAATAATTATTTGGGACACTAGTAGTAAGCCATGAGAGCTTACAAACCATAAAAGCATCATTGATACTTAGGAAGAAGCCCTAGGGAAGCTTTTGGGTGAGATGAACACCCTTACTGCTTCTTTTGAACAATATTATTTATTTACTTGATCATGTGATTTAAAAATTGCTAGATGTTATATTTATGGATGATAGGATAAGTACTCCTACTAAGTATTTTAACAAGCCTTTCCACATTAGTCTCCATCAATGTTAGAATAGTTGACCTGACCTTGTTGTCCTCATCCTTTAATTTTTTATGAGCTTTCTTCTGAGCCACTGTATAGTTTTTAGGGAGAGGCTCAATAATCTGCTCCAACACATGAGCTAGGTTAGAGAGTGTTAGGATATTGTGTATCATCTTCTTTGACACTAGATAGTTATCTACATTCAACTTTTTAGTTTTCCCCAACTCAAATGTTACCATTTTTCTTGCCATGAAAAGAAATCAACTACAAAACAAGATAGCTTCACAAGAGAGTAAATACAAGTAATAAGACAAAATGCTACTTAATAAATTATTAGGAAAAGACTCACTTAATAAAATCACAGCAAGATTTAAATATGCTTTATGGTGAAAACTGTAACATAAATTGAACATCAAAAGAATTGCACACGACCATCGCTTAATGAATAAGCATGTGAATTATGTGAAATACCCTTAACCCTTGAGGTAGTTTCAAATAAATATGAAATTAAGCATGCATTATTATTATGCGACCCACCAAGCATAGAAATCAGCAAGAAAAGTCACTTTAAAGTTTTTGAGATTCATCTTTTTTGTCCACACAAAATATGTTGCAAAATTAGAGAAATAGCCCTTGGGATAATTCAGCCATTTACCCTCATGCACATCACACACATGCAACAATCATTTAATTAGCATTGAAACATGTATATTCTGAAAAACACTTGGCCACACACTAATTTAGCCTAGTGAATTGACCAAAATGCCCCTAGGGCTAATTTGGTCAATTCTAATCTAATCAATAAATAAGAGAATAATGTTGCAATCAACCAATCAATCTAGTTCAAAAGATCTCTTGCCATAAAAAGTGAGATAGGAATTATCAATTTGAAAAAAATAAAAGGGGAAAATTTACCAAATTGTCCGGGCGTGCACAAGCCTAATTACATCACTAAATTGAAAAATTCTTCAAACATACAAAGAACAATTAGCACTAATAAGACTCAATGTCAATTACATAGCAAAGCCCTATCAAATTTTAAGCATATAGATGTCAATTTGGGTTTTGCCAAAAAACTCGTCAACTAAGCCCTATATCGAATTAAAACCTTGGGCTTTATTCAAATCAGCAACCAAAACCTCAAATTCCAGGCTCCGATACTATCATGCCTACATTTTCAAATTATTCTTCATCAAATTTCAAGGAAAAATTTTGCAATATAATGACTGTAAATTGGTGGAAATTGACGAAAACTTGAATAATGTGAATATATTTTTATAATTCTCACAAATCCACATCAAATCTTTGCAAACACATTCACATCAAATCTGCACAACCGTATGCCATCGGTAAATAAGTTAAAACCAATCATTTATATAAGTGTCATGGCCATGGGCTCAACATAAATTTCCCCTTGCCATAGCTAAGTACAAGTTCCATAACAGTCTAAACATAAATTAATAGTCTTTGTACCAGTCTAAGTCAAAACAAAGGAGAATAAACATAATCTTAAGACAAGTCCTACAGCTCCCATAAACCCCATAGACTTAAAAACATTCGTATTACCTTATTGCATCACACAAAAACCTCGTACTCACTACCTTACACTTACAATAGACAATTAGAGCCAATTATACATTAATCAACTCAAATGTCGTAAGGAATTCCACAAGGGCATTACCTTAACTTTAAGGGAGGAATCTATGCACTAGAATAATTTCGAAGGAAAGGTGCACCAATGCTCATGGGGCACAGGATCAAAAAGGTAAGAGCAGATTTATGATACTACTTACCTAAGCGGTCAAATGCCTATTCTCTGGGGCCATACACTGCCAAATAAGGGCCATACGATTCCAACTAAGGGCAGAAGTCTTACAATTCCACTCTTGGGTGGAAAGCATACATTGCCACTCTTGGGTAGTAAACTTGTAGTGCCACACTTGGACCGAAAATGTACGATGCTCTCAATAGAGCGACAAATGTCTGAGCTTCAACATAGCTCCAAAACAACGGCCCAAAGGGTGAGTACTACGTCGATCTCACAAGTTAATAGTTGACTATCATTCAATTATCAATAGAATGCGGAATTGAATCCATTCAACCAGTTTGGGACTCAATTCTTGCTAATAACATACTTATTTCCATTATGATTAGATTTACAATTTGTTTATCATGCAGGTACAATTATGTTGTGCACGGGCGCACTTGGCTCGGCTCAATGGTTTATTTCTGTTATTTAGGCTAGTTTTCCTTATGTTAGCAGTTGACTATTATTTGTATCTTGTTATTGAATTGTAATAGGTACACTAGTGGGCCACGGGTGAACCGGACCCCACTAGTGGCATGACTCCCCATGTGGGGGTTGTCTCTCTCCTTGGACGCATATGATTATTGAATTCCAGTATTTTCTTCCCCTTTCTTCCAACTTCTTTCCCTTTCTCTACGTAGAACTCCTGTGTACCGATTGTGCCTACATCGGGCACAACATTGGTATCGGAGCTCTTACGATCCCTGGCCATGGCTCAAGGCAAGCAAGCTGCCACGGCCCCGAAAAGTCAGCCCGAGAAAGAGGTTCTCGCCTCTGCGAACAATCCCAAATCAGCGCCTGAATCCATCGGCGAGTTCACGATGGCACAACTCATGGCGAAGATCAAGGCTCTGAGCATGGGAGTAGCCAAGATCAATGCTTTGGGATTGGCCGTTGCCCAGCTTCAGGCAAAGCACGCACCACCTCTTCTGTCCAAGCCGCCAGCTTCCATGGAGAAGGGGGGTCCGTCCCAGACTGCAGAACCTCTCCGCTCTGACTTCCCAGCGCCGGCAGACCGCGATATGCGCTTTGCCCAGGACGGTGTGCGCTTTGGCATTGTCGACTAGGCCATGGATGGGAGGCGCCAGGTCTGGGACTCGCGAGGCACACCAGGTGTTAGGGAAAATGCCCCAATGGTGCTGCCTCCCCGAAACATGTACCAGAAGATGGAGGATGACTAGGAGGAGTACCCAGGACACTGATGAGCACCCCGTGGTGGGGCAAAACCCTGTTTGGTCCGCCTATAATTCCCGCGCTATAATGGGGACGATGACCCCATTGAGTGGCTATACAAGGCGGAGAAGTTTTTCGCCTACCAGGGGACACAGTCGGAGGCTGAACGACTGCAAATTGCGGCTTTCCACCTCGATGGGGATGCCTCGGTCTGGTTTCAGAGCTTTGAGAAGGAGGTGCGCTACCCCACTTGGACCGCCTTCTCTGATGAATTGTGCGTCCAGTTCGGCCCGAATGAGTTCCAAGACTTCAACGAAATGCTCTCCTCCCTGCGCCAAACATCCACCATTCGAGCATACTACAGGGAGTTCATGAAGGTGGCCAACCGACTCCCAGATTGGTCGGTGGCCGCCTTGGTGGGCACGTTCAAGAGAGGGCTCAAACCTGAAATTTCTGAGGAGATGCGCCATTTTCCATGTTCCAGCATGCGGGATGTCGTGCGTCATGCACGTATTGATGAAGAGAAACTTACTAGACAGAAGCGTGGGGGCCGGCTCGGACCTTTTCCTAGGGCTATTGTACCCGCCTCCACTCTAGCCGGCCCAACTAGCAACTCAGTAGTTGGCCAGGCATCCCCTCAGACTGGCCCGATTGTCCGCCATCTCACTCCGGCTCAAATGGAAGAACGTCTTTTCAAAGGGCTTTGTTTTCGCTGTGATGAGAAGTTCGCGCCGGGGCACCATTGTTCCGTCAAGGGCAGTCTCTTAGTGGAGGAGATCGATGAGGAGGCAGAGGTTAAACTCAGCATGTTTCAAACATGGAATATGGCAAACCTAGATGGTTAAACTCAGCATATTTCAAACATAGAATATGACAAACCTAGATGGTTAAACTCGGCAAGGTTCAAACATGGAATAGGGCAAACCTAGATGGTTAAACTCAACACGGTTCAAGCATAAATCAGGGTACATATGAGTGATTAAACTCAGCATGGATAAAGTATAAATCAGGGTATGATTAAACTCAGCATGGATCAAGCATAAATCAGGGTACAAATAAGACATAATATTCAGCATGAATCAGGGTGCAAATAAGATATAATATTCAGCATGAATCAGGGGACAAATAAGAGATAATATTCGGCATAAATCAAGCTGGATGAGGGTACAAATAATTGATAATATTCATCATAAATCAAGAATGAATTAGGGTACCAATAAGAGATAATTCTCATCATGAATCAAGCATGGATTAGAGTACATACGGGGGATAAATATTAGCATAACCTAGGCATAAATCACCTTATTTATGAGGGATAAAACTCAGAAAAACATAGGCATGGATTAGGGAAAATCATGGAGATCAAACTTAGCATATGAGGGGTTGGCCTAGCCAGGGAATCACCATTAAATCCTAATGACTAGGAGTGTAAAAAGTGCACCTACCTCAAATAGTACACCTCCAAAGCTTCAAGCCCTTGCTCCTATGCCTTTTGCCCCTTCAATTCACTCCAAAAAGGTGGTAGCTTTACCCCTTAATGGCTGCTGGTTGTGGAGGTCCTTGATGGGAGAAGGAAGAGAAGGGAAAAGTGGGGAGAGAAGGAAGAGAAGGGAAAAGTGGGGAGAGAAAGAAGGTCGAACTAGCCAAAAAAAATTAGGGTCTGCCCCCCTTCTTTCATTTTATAAAAACCCTATCCTATTCCTAGTTCTTTTGGGACTTCTATCCAATTCTTAGTTCTTTTATCTATCCAATTCCTAATTCTTTAGGACTTGTATTCAATTCCTAGTTATTTTAGGACTTCTATCTAATTCCTAGTTCTTTTAGGACTTCTATACCCCAACTCGACTAGGCCTTTAAAGCATAATCCTAGAAGGGCTGAACCTCCCTTCAAATGGGTTGGGACCCCTGAACCCCTGAATCCTAACTGTCCTGCCCCCTTCACACAAAGGTTGGACCAAAAACCCTAGTTGGTTCATGTTGTTACGTCTAAATCAAGACTATGAAAAGTCAAATTCAAATTTGTTTTACTTGCCAATTATAGTAGACAAGGTCGATCCACAGGGAAAGCCTTGTGCAACAAAGAAAATGATTACCAAAAAGTAGAGGAAAGAAAAATTAAGAGAGAAAGAGTAGAAGAGTATTGAGGCAATAAAGAATTAAGAATTTAATACGGTAAAACATTAAGGCGTTAAGGGTCATTGTAACATCTAGTGATGTTCTTTATGTGCCATGTTATCTCAGTTAGAATCGAATGAAGATTCTACCTAACCGGAAGATATGAACATTAAAAGCAAAAATAAAGATAGAAAATACTTTGGATAGATAAAGGATAAAAATAATTATTTCTTCATGAGTTCTATGTATCAAAATCACAAAAGATTAAGAAGGAGAGCCATAAAGCATCTTATGTATCCAAATTACAAAGAAACAAAAAGAAGAACAATATTAAATGAGCATCACTTCAAATAACCAATACTTACTTAAAATCATAGATAAAATATGAATAGAACTCCATTAGATTGTTATAATTCACCTCTAGCCTTAGTTGGAGAGCTTAGAAAGCCATTACAATAAAACTAAAAGTAAAAGTACAAAAGAAGAGAAGAAAAAATAAGAGAGGAGAACTCTAAAGATGAGGGGAGCTTCTCTCACGTCCACCCCTCAATTTATAGGAGTATAAGGGGTTGTTTTAAAGGGGAAGGTTTAATTATATCTCTTAATTATCTCCTGATTGATTGCCTGATTGGTTACTTCTTTGGTAATGATTAGATTCTAAATCAATTAAATAAATCCATAATTTATTTACCAAATAAGTATGTTTGAGTCTTCCTTTAGTTATCCAATCAACTTTATTGTCTTTCCTTATGTGTATTAATCACAACCAATGAAAATATTTTCCATATGTTTGCCTCGGGTTAGTTAACTAGTTATCCATTTGTATGCTAGATTTGACCCATATATCTTCAAAATTATGAATTTGTTCTAAAAGAGAGATTATGACCACGGAAGTCTTCTTTCCAATGCCACCATAATCATATCAATACGAATTATATAGAGAAATCTATTGTCGAAATACTAAGGTTGTGTCAGTCTGTTCAAATTAACTTCTTCCCGAATTTAGTTCTCCTGATGCAAATCTGATTTCCAACGGGTCCAAAAGGTTGTATTTGACCATTCCATGCATGTTTATACAATTAGGAACCTATTCAAGACTTTTCAATAGCTTTGGGTAGTTGGACTTTACTTACTCTTCTACTTGGATCTTCTTGAAGCCTATTTAGACATGTAAACATAACAAGGTCCAACTGACCTATTCAAACATAAATAGCCCAAATAAGCAATGAATTAACACAAAATAGGATTGCAATTAATAATTGCAAAGCATCTAATTGAACATTATTTTAGTACATTAGTTCACCCCCATGCCAATATGCAATTTGCAAGCAATGCAACACACACACTCGTGACTAAAAAAAAATTTCCTAGAATTTTGGATGTTACAATACTGCATTCAAATACCTTAGTTCTAGCAAGTGTTCTACCATATAAGCATGCTAAGGTGGAATTACAGGAATCAAAATCTCCTACCTTGTCGACCAAGCGAGTTTGATACCAAGGCATACCCCATGATGGCGGCATTGGTGATGATTCTGACGGTCCAAAGTGTCTCCTTAGCATATAAGTGTTGCCTTGGGTGGAAAAATGTTCATTGAGGCTTTTTGAGGGCTTAGGTAGATGTGATTGGTCTCAAAGCAACACCCGATGATCCACACACCTTCCATGGCTCACACGACGAGTGGCCAGAACCCAAAAAGGCATGTTCCAGGTCAAGGCTATGACAACCCTCATGCTCATTGCTGGCTGTCGGAAGGCTTCAAAAGACTTTTGAAACACCCACTTAGAGAGGTCACGATCGTGGTTCCGTTGACCAACACCCCTGAACAAGGGATCAAGGGGCATGGGTAATGGTAGGGTATTGAGGAGGAGGGAGATAGGAATGGTGGTGGTGGCCACCAGTCGCCAATCAGTCAAAGCGGCCATTGGACAACACATTTTTGTGTTGTCCCCATCGATTTTTAAAGGAGCAAGTTGAGGTGAAACTACAAAGATGTGGGGAAATGGGGCTGTGGGGAGGTTGTCGGGGCCAAGGGTGGGGTGACGGAGCCATGGCAGGCTGAAAATGGGGAGAGGTAGCCAGCCGGAAACAAATCAAAAGAGAGGGTTGAGCGACTGCAGCCCAAGGTGGTGCTACACTGTCGTGGTGGCCGGGCGGCAGGACTCCAATAGCAGTGCTGCTATGGCGAGCTGCGAAGGCTGCTGCCAGGGGAGTTTCTTCCTCTGTTCTGCCAGTCAGAACCAGAGCATAGAGCACATTCTACGTTCTATCTTAACCCCTTTTTTTTCAAAAATCCCTTCTTCTCGTGTCATACCTCTACATCGCGCACTGAAATTTCCTTTCCTAGCTCGAGAACCCCCAGAAGCTCACACCAATATCTTAAACTGCCCTTTCTCCCAACAGCCCTCTCTCAAGTATTAGCAAGGCTAAACACGACACCAAGCACATAAATATCGATGAAATGATAATTTATGACAGCTACTACCCTAAGTATTAGCGATGCTTAGGCATAAGCATCGCAACAACCTAGGGTAGTAGCGATGCTTTATCCTAAGCATCACTAATGAATTAATTTTATTTAATATATTATTATTTTAAAATATAAGATGTAATTAAAAATCTCAAAAAATTAAAATTAAATTTCCCTGCTCTCTCCCCTCTTGTCCTCAGAGCTGGGGCTCACATTGACTTGCATGGGAGAGAGAGGAGAGGATGAGAGAGAGAGAGCATAGATAGAGAGAACAAATAGCGTAGAGAGAGAGGAGAGGATGAGAGAGAGAGAGCATAGATAGAGAGAAGAGATAGCGTAGAGAGAGAGGAGAGAGAGGAGAGAAAGTGGAGAGGAGAGAGAGGAGAGAGTGTGGAGAGGAGAGGAGCGAGAGAGGAGAGAAAGGGTAGGGAGAGGGTGAGGACAGAGAAGAGAGAGACAGAGAGGGGAGAGGGATAAGTGTTTTTCTAATTGTATCTTATGTTTTAAAATAAATAAAATAAATTTATTAGCGATGCTTAGGATAATGTGCCGCTACTACCCTAGGTATTATTGAGGCTTAGGCATAAGTATCGCAACTCATCCCAAAAAATTTATCCAAAGCATCGCTAATAAATTTATTTTATTTGATATATTATTATTATTTAAAATAAGATGTAATTAAAATATTCAATAAAATTAAAATTGCATTCCCCTAGTCTCTCCGCTCTTGTCCTCAGAGCCGGGGCTCACGTTGATGCGCATAGGAGGGAGAGGAGTGAGAGAGGAAAGAGTGCAGAGAGAGAGAGGAGAGAGAGAGTGGGGGGAGAGAGAGGAGAGGATGAGTAACAAGAGGGCAGAGAGAGAGAAGGGAGAGGGTAGAGAGTGAGGTAGAGGAGAGAGGTGAGAGAGTAGAGAGTAGAGAGAGAGGAGAGAGAGTGAATATAGAGAGGGAAGAGAGAGAAAGAAGACAGAGGTAGAGAGGGAAGAAAAAATTATTTATAAAATAAGGATATTAGTTAATAGTACATTAAGTAGCAATGCTTATTCTTTTGTGTCACACTAATAATAATTTTAGCAACACTGAGTACCGAGTGTCGCTATATCCTTATTATTGTAAAAACAATGTAAGTATTTGCGATGATGAATATTTGACGTCGCTCATATTGATGCTATTAGAGACTCTCGCTGTTGAGCGTCGCTAATAGCTCAATTTTTTTTCAAAAGAAATTTGTCTATTAGAGATGCTCAGTACTGAGCATCGTTAATAGTGTTAATAGTAGCAACGCTTAAGAATAAGCGTCGCCACATGTTGTACTATTAGCGACACTCATTGCCGAGCATCGCTAATAGCCTTATATTCACTGTCCCCTTTGTACCTCTCTCTTCTTTCTCTATCTTCACTCTCTCTCTCTCTATTCACTCACTCTCTCCCCTTTCCTCCCTCTCTCTTCCCTCTCTCTTCTTTCTCTCTCTTCCCACTCTATTCACACTCTCTCCTCTTTATTCACTCTCTCTCTCTTTCCCCTCTCTTTATTCACTCTCTCTCTCTCTTTCCCCTCTCTCACTCTCCCTCTCCCTCTCACTCTCCCCTCTCTCTCTTCACTCTCTCTCATCTCTCTCTCATCTCTCTCTCGATGCAATCTCACTCTACCCACACTCTCTCTCTCTTCTCTTTCCTCTCTCTCTCTTCTCTCTAGATGCAATCTCACTTTCCCATTCTCTCTCCTCTTTCCTCACTCTCTCCCTCCCTATCTCTCTCTTCCCCTTTTTACTACCCTTCCACTTGAAGCGTCACAAAAAGTGCAATGCATGCAAAATTTTACCGCGGGGGCGAAATTTCTCCTGCTTATATTTAACACCCCCAAACTCTCCACCACAGCCGCTGCTTGTCACCCTCTCCGTCTCTGTCACCGACCTCTCCCCACCGCTCCATCACGACATCAATGAGACCTACACTGTCTCTCCATTCCCAATGGTGCCACTGCCGCCAACCTCACCATCCACCATGCCGTGGGGGGACGGGGTGCGGATGTGTATCCTGGTGGGGATGCACATCTGGGATGCCCCACTCTTCCACCATCGCGGCCTCCTCCTGAACACCACTAGGAACTACTATCCCGCCCAGACTTGATGCGGACCATCGGGTCAGTGGCAGCCAACAAGCTGAATGTCTTCCACTAGCTTTGGGTGCCGGATTCCAGATTCTCCGCCCGAATCATGCCCCCACCCCCCTCCTCCCTTCCGCTCCCCCCTCTCTCCCCATGTGCTCACCCTCCTTCCCCTCCTTTGAAAAACAAAGGAGGGGAAGGAGGGCAGCCAACCCGGGCAGAGAGGGCAAAGCAAGAGGGAGGAGGGGCCTCGCGTGCCGGATTCCTGCTCCTCGCCAGAACCTCCCCCCCCACTCTCCCCGGTCACCCACCCCAGTCTCCTGAGCCACCCCCCTCCACCTGAGTCACCCCCACCTCCCCCCAGCGCCCCTCTCGTCATATTGCCTCTGGCGGGATATTTTGTAAAAACAAATGAAAGTTTTTAGTGACGCTTTTGGAAGCATCACTAAAGAGTTTTTTATTTTCATTTTTTTTTAAATATTAGGGGCGCTTTATAAAGTGTCACTAATACCCCAAAATTCTTTTGTTTAACGATGTTTTTTCATTAGCGGTGGTTTTTAGAAGAATCGTTGAAGACTTATTTTTATTATTTTCTTAAACTTTTTTTTAGCGAAGATTACATAATCGTCGCTAATAGTTTTTATATTATTGTTATTATTAGCGATGCTTAGAATTATACATTGCTAATAATTTATTTTTTGCAACACTTTATTAAGCATCACAAAAGTAAACTAATTAGTGACACAAAACTAAATGTTGCTAATGTCAGACTATTAGCGACGCTTTGCCTTAAGAGTCGTTATTGAACAATAGCTACTGCAGTTTTATCAACGCATTTAGTGACGCTTTATCAGCGTCGCTAATAATCATTAGTGATGCTTAGAGCACTATTAGCAATGCTTAAAAGCGTCGCTAATAGTACCATTTGTTGTAGTGTGAGTGATAAAAGCAATTGAGTAATTTCTGTTTTATTTTCATTATCTTGGATAGTATAGCTTATTTTTTTAAATAACATTTCGTACAGCTAAAACTTGTAGGAATATAATTTCATGATTTATTTCTTGTAATCTTAGGAGGATTTCTTTAATTGAGCATATTTTTGAAAACATGGCATTTGAGTAATTTTTAATGTTTTATCATATATCTTTATCTTAGCTATTATTTGAACATTTTATGGGATAATTGTATAATAAAAGAATGGAAAAAATGAATGAAAAAAGTTGAATAAAAATTGACAAAATATTGATTGATTGAAAATATAAAAAAGTGAAAAAATAAAAATGGTTTGTTTTTCTTTTCACAAAGTAATTGGGCCTCGTGCCTAATCAATCATAGGGTCCATGTCGAAAGGTGAAAACTTGAGATCAATTTTTTTTATGACTTCCTTGGTTCTGTGTTTTGCACGATCACCCGGACTTCTTATTTTCATGCTATTTCATTGTATTAGGCTACTTTCTTTTATATTTTCCTCATATTTGCTTATGTATTAGGAGAAATAACTATATTGAGCTAGCTAGTGGACTGCGGGATAGCCAACCCCACTAGCTGTCATGACTTTCCTAGGTGGGTGGGTCAGCTCCCTATATGGGTCGCCCCTCTCCTCTTTGATGGTTATGCAATTGGATATTCACCTTCTTCCCTTTCTTCCTTCTTCCTTCCCTTTCCATCCATAAAACTCCAAGATACCGATTGTGCCAATTCAGGCACATCATTGGTATCGGAGCCAGGTCAAACAAGCTACTGCGGCCCTGGAAGTTCCACCTGAGAAGGAGGCTCTCGCCTCAGCGGACAGCCCGAAGACAATTCCAGAAACCACCGGCGAGCCTACTCTAGCGCAAATCATGGCGGCAATTCAATCCTTGAGCATGGGTGTGGCCAAGGTCGATGCTCTAGGCTTGGCTGTGGCTTAGCTCCAGGCCGAGCACTCAGCACCACTTTTTCCCAGACCGCCAACTGCTGCCATGGAGAAGGGGGGTCCATCACAGGCCCCCGAACTGCACGCCTTTAACCTTCTAGCACTTGTGGACAAGGATATGCGCTTTCCCCAAGGTCTTGTGCACTTTGGCACAATTTCCCCAAGCCATCGATGAGAGGCACCAGGCCTGGGGTATACGAGGCACACCAGGTGTTCGAGAAAATGCCCCAATGATGCTGCCTCCTAGAAATGTGTTTCAGGAGATGGAGGACGAATGGGAGGAGTACCCGGGACCCCACGGTGGACCACGAGGAGGGGCTGAACCTCGTTTGGCCCACCTACAATTCCCAGGCTACAATGGGGATGACGACCCAGTGGAATGGCTATACAAGGCTGAAAAGATTTTCGCCTACCAAGGGATGCATTCGGAGGCTGAACGGCTAAGCATAGCGGCCTTCCACCTCGATGGGAACGGTTTTGTTCAGTTCCAGAGTTTAGAGAAGGCAGTGTGCTACCCCACTTGGGCTGCCTTCTCTGATGAGCTGTGCATTCAATTTGGGCCAAACGAGTTCTAGGACTTCAACGAGATGCTCTCCACACTGTACCAAATCACCCCCATCTGGGCATATTACATGGAGTTCATGAAGGTGGCCAACCACCTTCCTGACTGGCCGGTGGCCACCTTTGCGGGCATGTTTAAGAGAGGGCTCAAACCCGAGATTTTTTAGGAGATGTGCCGCTTTCCATGCGCCAACATCCGGGACATCGTGCATCATGCACGAATTGAGGAAGAACAGTCAGCCCGACAGCGGAGAGGGGGGTGGCTTGGGACCTTCCCATGTTCCAGTGTCAGTGCTACCCCCCTTGCCAACTCAAACAACAGCCTAGTATCAGGCTGACCTGGCTAGCCATCCCCGTCATCAGGCCAGATTGTTCGTCGCCTTACATCAGCATAGATGGAGGAGCGCTGGTCTAAGGGACTATGTTTCTGCTATGATGAGAAGTTTGTTCCAAGACACCTCTGTTCTGTCAAGGGCAGCCTCCTCATGGAGGAGATCGAGGCAGATGATATGGAGGACAGGGCGGACTCTTCACACTATGACGACTTGCAGCTCGAGATTTCTGTACTTGCCTTCTGAGGGGCATTCACTCCTCGCACGATGAAGGTTCAAGGCCACCTCAAGCGGCAGCAAGTGGCCATCTTGGTCATTAATTATCTGAACATTAAAACTATTTTATGACCATCTCATCTAAATCACAGAAATTAGAATTGATGAAAATATCAAAACCACATCAATCTATCATCTACAAGACAATAAATCAACATAGATTTGAATAAACATTAAAAGCTCTTCCATTAAAAAGGAAATCTCTATCATACAATTGTCATCATTCACAACTGAGATCTAAATTAAAAAGAAAAGAAACCGAAACTTATCTATAGCTTCATCGACTCCTAAGTGAAAGAAAAGTCTAGCCTTCCATTGTAGAAGAAAGCACTTGAATCTCCATTAAAAACATTGAGTTCTCTTCCTTTTTCTCTTCATAAAATCTACTGGAATCCCCCAATTTTCAGCCAAATATGTCTTTTTATAGGCTTAAGTTCCGTAGGAAGAATCCAATATGAAAAGGATTGAAATTTGGGTCAAACAAGGAAACTGCGCGTTATGCCGTTCGAACGCCCTGTATGCCCGTTCGAACGCTTATACTGAGTTTTTCTTCAAAATCACATTATCCCGTTCTAACGCCCTGGATGCCCATTCGAACGGCTACACTATTTCTGCAATCTGGACAGTTTTTCTGGACAGTCCAATTTCTGTTCATTAAGCTTTTCTTCATGTCCATATTAATTTCTAACTTGTTTATAACTCCAAAAAGTTGTCCAAATCACTTTAAAGCATGTCCAAACTATTTTTCTGCATTCCAAACATCGTCCAAGTACCTCGATAAGCGTACTTTACCTACAAAACATAAAATATCATACTTTAGACATGTAGAATATAATTAAAATTCCAACTTGATTTAAATACATATCAAAACTACTAATAACTACAAAATTAAATTAATAATTAAACTAAAGTACTAATATCTATTTTAATATAAATAAACTATAACTAACACTAAATTAACATAATCTATACTAGCAAATAAGGTAAAAAGGCATATAAAATAGATATATATTTCATACTTATCACCTCCCCATTTAGGGCCACACCTTCATCACCAACCTCTTCTTACTGCCCACAAAGGGGGCGGACGTGGTGTTAGGGGTTCAGTAGTTGTAGGAGCTCGATAGGTGCTTTGGAACTTCAAGGACATGGTTATGGACTTCGAAGTTGAGGGCCAGTGGGTTCGGATTGAGGGGTCCCAGCCGGGCACCTTCCTCTTAGCCTAGTCGGCGAGTTCATTTTTTCGGTTTGCACCCCAAGGATTCCTCTTGCAGTAGTGGGCAACAGTCGAGGTGCCTGAGGATGAGCCACCCCTGGATCTTCTTGAGTTATTGGCGGAACATCGGGATGTGTTTGTTGAACCGAAGGGTCTTCCTCTAGTGCAGCTTCACGACAACCAGATACCCATCATCCCTGGGGCATCATTGGCCAATGTCCTCCCTTACCACTATCCTAACATCCAGAAGTCAGAGATAGAGCACCTAGTGGCTGAGATGGTTCAGTCCGGTATCATCCGTCCTAGCACAAGCTCCTACTCTTCCTCGGTATTGCTGGTTCATAAAAAGGATTGTACTTGGCGGTTTTACGTGGACTACCGAGCCTTGATTGCCATCACTGTCAAGGACAAATATCCCATACCCATGATCGAGGAGCTTCTAGATGAGCTAGCTGGTGCAAGGTTCTTCAGTAAACTCGACCATCGATCGGGTTACCATCAAATTTGGGGGCAGCTAGCGGATGTGCACAAGACCATCTTTTGGACTCTTGACAGCCATTTCGAGTTTCTCGTCATGCCATTCAGGCTGACCAACCCCCCTTCCACCTTCCTTAGCCTAATAAATGATTTCTTCAGGCCTTACTCCACCGCTACATCTTGGTCTTCTTTGACAACATCCTGGTTTACTACCAGTCGTGAGCGGAGCACTTGGAGCATCTCAAGTCGGTCTTCTCTGTTCTGAGAAATAACTCTTTATTTCTTAAGGGTTGGAAGTGTTCCTTTGGCATCTCACAGATTGATTGCTTGGGACAATATCATCTCGCAGGACAGTGTCGCCACTGACCCGTCAAAGGTGGCCGCAATGCTCTCTTGGCCGCCACCCACTTGTGTTCATGCGCTATAGGGTTGTCTGGGCCTCAATAGCTATTATAGGTTGTTCATCAGCCGGTATGGGGAGATTGCTCGGCCACTTATAGCGCTTCTCAAAAAGGGGGCATTTGGTTGGAATGAGGTTGCCCAAGCGGCGTTTGCAGAACTGAAGTAGGCTATGGCATCAGCCCCAATTCTGATTTTACATGATTTTAGGTGCCCCTTCGTGCTTGAAATAGATGCTTCAGAGATAGGTCTAGGGGCAGTTATGCTGCAGGACGAGAGCCCCATTGCCTACATCAGCAAGGCTTTGGCTGGCCACTCTTTGTCCCCATCCGTTTATAAAAAGGAGATGTTGGCTATTGTGCTCGTTGTCAACAAGTAGCGGCCTTAATTACTTGGCCGCAGGTTCTTGATTCGCACTGACCACCAACCTCTGAAGTACTTCCTTGAGCAGTGGGTGTCCACTCCGTGATAGCAACGGTGGGTCAGTAAATTACTTGGCTATGATTATGAGGTCATGTACAAGAAAGGGTCAGAAAACACCGTGGCCGACGTCCTTTCTCCCAGCTCTACCCCAAGATCATGCTTGGCCCTTTCTACATCGTCCTGCCCATCATTGATGAGTTGAGGCAGGCATACATTGATGATTCTCAGACATAGGCCCTGATTATAGCTCTCGAGGCTGACCCCGCTACCCATCCTTTCTTTGTGTGGTGAGATGACCTTCTCTTTTGGAAGGACCGCCTTTGGGTACCTGATGTTGATGATCATCGCAGGCGTATTCTCTCCCACTTTCATGACACTCCAGTAGTCAGTCATGAAGGAGCATTCTACACTTATAAGTGGGTTAGCCAGAGCTTTATGTGGCAGGGTATTCGTTGGGTAGTCCAGGCGTATGTGGCCTCTTATGATATCTATTAGAGAGCTAAGGCTGCCACAACCTCTCCTACAGGTTTGCTTCAGCCCTTGCCTATCCCTGATAAGGTTTGGGAGGATGTTTCGATGGACTTCGTGGAGGTCTTGCCCTTAGTGCAAGGCAAGTCGGTGATTATGGTGGTGGTGGACCGCTTGTGTAAGTACACTCACTTTTGTGCTCTGAGGCATGCATTCACCGCCAAGACAATTGCAGAGCTCTATGTTCGGGAGGTGGCCAAACTACACAGCATGCCTCGTACTATTGTCTCTGACCATGACCGGATCTTCATATCTCAGTTTTGGAGGGAGTTCTTTAGTTTATAGGGCACTTCTCTCCACATGAGCACCGCTTATCACCCCCAGACGGATGCCCAGACAGAGGTCGCAAATTGATGCTTAGAGCAGTACCTCCGCTGTTTCACAATGCCGGTTTCACTCCTTTTGAGATGTTGTATGGCCTCCCACCCCCGATTGTGTTGTCTTATGTTCCTCATCGCTCCTCTATGGCTAAGGTGGACTATATGCTCCATACACAAGACGAGGTTCTTCGACAGCTCAAGCTGAACTTGTCCTCTGCTTAGAATCAGATGAAGCAAATTTATGATGGTCATCACACTGATAGGGAGTTTGCGGTGGGTGACTTGGTTTATGTCTCTGTTCTTCCTCAGCACTAGACATCGTTGTCTCAGCCCAAGCTTTCCAAGCTCACCCCCCATTTCCATGGTCCCTATGCTATGGAGGAGCACATCGGCCAGGTGGCTTACCTCCTTGCTCTACCACTTGACTCCTTAGTCCACCCCGTCTTTCATGTCTCCAGGCTGCGCTAATGCGTTGGTGACACATCCTTGGCCACTGATGCTCCATCGCCCCCCTTGATGGGCTTGGTCCTTGGCCACTGATGCGTTGGTGACACGTCCTTGGGTCCGTCTCTCAGGTCGCATCATTATAGAGGTGCTCGTTGCTTGGCAGGGTCAGCCCCTGGAGGATGGTACATGGATCTCTGAGGACACGTTCATGGCTCGCTATCCGACTTGGTCGCCTTAAGGTAGAGGTGAATTGCGGAAGCATGGTAGAGTGTTGTGCACGATCACCCGGACTACTTATTTTCATTCTATTTCATTGTATTAGGCTACTAACTTTTATATTTTCATCATATTTGCTTATGTATTGGGAGAAATAACTGTATTGGGCAAGCTAAGATAGCCGGCCTCACTAGTTGGTGCGACTCCCTAGGTGGGTGGGTTGGTTCCCTATATGGATTGCCCCCTCTCTTCGTTGATGGTTATGCAATTGGATATTTACCTTCTTCCCTTTCTTCTTTCTGCCTTCCTTTTCCCTGCATGAAACTCCAAGGTACCAATTGTGCCACTTCGGGAACATCATTCTGTAGCCTTTATAGTTATAATTATTAAACCCAAGGGGTGTTTCAACACCTAGTGCCTTGAGCCAACTGAATTAGGGATGCATATATAATGCTTGTTACATGGACTATTTAGATAGCTTAAGAGAACTAAGTATTGTAAGAGTCATATTTTGAGGTATTTTATGCTCATATTCCCTAAATTTAATTGAAATTTGAAGGTCAATCCATGTAGTTTTGTTTTGAGATATTAAGGATGAAAGATTGTCCTTGTTATATTTTTTAGTAAGTTAACTTTAATTATCTTAGTTCATGGGTCACATAAGATATGCTTGTTAATAAATATTTGATATTGTATGACTACAGGTTTCTACACTTTTTGTATTTGACATGTATATATGTTGTTGTACAATTATTTACAAGATTAGGTTATAGAATGGATGATTCCTTATTCGAAAGTAATCAAATCAAAATTATTTATGTGTCATGTATTCATAGTTATTTATTTTTTTAAATAATTATGTGTTTTTAAGAGAAGATTCTTTTTAGAAATTTTATTTTCATATTTTATTTTTAATTTTTTTATTAGGTTTAGATGTTTGTGGGTATCATTACTCCGAACCCTCAAGGGAAACAACTCTTCCAACTAGGGACACCTAAGGGTTTAAAAGTTTGTTGCATACGCTAAATGCAATTGTGATTCCCTTCGAAAGTGACATTTACATTTTTAGATTGGTTGTTTTATTTTGTTCTATTTTTCTCAAGGACTAGGAAAATATAGGTATTGGGCATTTTATAAGTGTGGAATATATATATATATAACTGTCTGTGTATAAGCCTTTTTACCTTATTTGTTAGTATAGTATTAGGTTAATTTAGGATTAATTAGGATTAATTTATATTAAGATAAATATTAATACTTTAATTTATTGATTAATTAATTTGAGCCCTATTAGTAGTTTAGCCATGTTTTTTAATTAAGTCGGGATTTTATTTAAATACTACATGTCTAAAATATAATTTTTTATATTTTGTAGGTAAGATGTGCTTATCGAGACCCATGAGCAATGTTCAAAACAATTTAAAAGATTCTTGGCATATTTACGAGTTATTTGGACTATTTTTTGGAGTTACAAATTTGTTAGAAATTAATATGGATGCAAAGAAAGAACTTAATAAACAAAGCAAAAAATTGGGCAAGAATAGAGACCGTCTAGTGAACAAACTTATCTTTTTGAACATAAATTGGACATGAAACTGAACAAAACTATCCAGATTGTAGAAATAGTATAGCTATTTGAATAGGAATTGTAACACCCCGGCCCATCATGGCCCCCCTATCCCCGTTCACCATTTTCATCGCCCAACAGAGCTATAACAGACGATTATGAGACAATACGAAATTTATGGTGTTATCATACGAGGCCAAGCATCATATATCATTAAAATCAAGTTATGGAGATGGATATAGAAATAAGAGGAAAAAATATATAATGTGCTATTTGACACCGGTTAGAACATCATCAATACACAATGAAAAATTACACACGATATGTAGATCTGAAGCATTACTCATAGAATCTGACCTTTAATTAACAAAAGACAATATCAACTCAAGTTAAACTACTCTGCTCAGGAAGCAACTATCTCTAGTGCTACCCGAATATGGACTCCCGCTCAAAGGAGAAAACTGTATAGTAACATTAAATCCTAAAATCCTTAGAGATACACTCGGATCAGCCATTGGTCTAAAGATGCGGGTACCATCGTGCTGATGGAGACACTGGCCGGAGGTCGACGAGCGTTTCATGATGCTCAAAAACCTAGATGTATGCGAATTACTCAAAAGAGAGCTGTGGACCAAAGCCCTGAAAATGCGTAGACCACAAGGCTTGACAGTCCCACCATGGCTATTGCAGTGAGCATACTTGAACTCTAATTCAGCCATATCCTCTTATATTTATAGGTAGTTCTTACATTAATCAAAAGACAACACTAATGCCATTATTTACATTAGCATTTAGGGGTTTTTGCACACCTAAGGCTCAGTTCAATTCAAGAGATTACAACTGTTTACCCCATCCATGTCAGTCCAACCACAAGGTAAAACTGAACTCAGTTGGCTGCAATCCTAATCATATTAGGTAAGTTAGACATTATAATCATCTCAGCAACACTGGTCCAGGTTAAAATTATCCATTTATGCAAGCTTAGGCAATCGTAAGACAATTATATTATGTTTGGAACACAACTTTCGGTTCACCCCTGACAAAATTTCATGCCTTCAATATCTATGCACTATAATCACACATTCATTATTAGGCTAACCCAGAATTCAGCCAATGATCAATCTTTACATACACTCATATGGATCAGCAAGGTATATATCGAATAAACTTTCCAGTTGCCGCAAGATAGTGAATAAAAACCAAAGAATAAAGCAAACAGATTTATATATTAGCCATGGCATGGAAGGCTCTAAACCCTACACAGCGTATAATTCAGCAAGGTATAGGTTTAATGACTGCACGGTTTAATCAACACCATGACTAAAACCAAAGAATAATGCAAGTCGAGTATGGATTAATCACAACATAAAACTATAGAACCATGTCTTGCTTTAAAACTATAGAATAATGCCTTTCCACATTGGAATAAGGCAACTAGACTAAACTATAGAATAATGCCTTTCCACATTGGGCTCCATTAATGTTAGAATAGTAGATGTGACCTTGTTTTCCTCATCCTTTAATTTTTCATGAGCTTTCTTCAGAGCCATTGTGCAGTTTTTAGGGAGAGGCTCAATAATATGCTCCAACACATGAGCTCGGTTAGAGAGTAGTATTAGGGTATTTTCTATCATCTTCTTTGACACTAGATAGTTATCTACATTCATCTTTTTAGTTTTCTCCAACTCAGGTGTTACCATTTTTCTTGCCATGACAAGAAATCAAACTACAAAACGAGACAGTTTCACAAGAGATTAAATACGAGTAATAAGACAAAATGCTACTTAATAAAATCTCAGCAAGATTTAAGTATGCTTTATGGTGAAAACAGTAACTTAAATTGAACTTCAAAAGAATTGCACACAATCACCGCTTAATGAACAAGCATGCGAATTATGTGAAATACCCTTAACCCTTGAGTTAGTTTCAATTCAATATGAAACTAAGCATGCATTATTATTATGCTAACCACCAAGCATTGAAATCAGCAAGAAAAGTTACTTTAAAGTTTCTGAGTTTTATCTTTTTTGTCCACACAAAATATGTAGCAAAATTATAGAAATAGCCCTTGGGCTAATTTGGCCATTTTACCCTCATGCACATCACATACATGCAACAATAAATCATTTAGTTAGCATTCAAACATGTATCTTTTGAAAAAAAGTTGGCCACTCACTAATTTTTCCTAGTGAATTGACCAAAATGCCCCTAGGGCTAGTTTAGTCAATTCTTATCAAGTCCTAATCTAATCAATTAATCATAGAATGATGATACAATCAACTAATCAATCTAGATCAGAAAATCTCTTGCCATAAAAAGTGAGATAGGAATTATGAATTTGAGAAAACTAAAAGGGGAAAATTCACCAAATCCCCCTAGGGAGTGCACAAGCGTAATTAGATCACCAAATTGAAAAATTCTAGAAACAAACAAAGGACAATTAGCACCAATAAGACTCAATTTCAATTACCTAGCAAAAGCCCTATCAAATTTTAAGCATAGAGATGTCAATTTGGCTTTTGCCAAAAAACTTGCCAACTATGACCTATATCGAACTAAAACCTTAGGCTTTATTCAAATCAGCAGCCAAAACCTCAAATTCCGGGCTCTGATACTATCATGACTAGTGTTTTCAAATTATTCCTCATCGAAATTCAAGGAAAAAGTTTGCAATATAATGACTGTAAATTGGTGGGAATTGACAAAAACTCGAAACATATGAAAATATTTTTATAAATCTCACAAATCAATTTCAAATCTACGCAAACACATTCACATCAAATCCACACAACCATATGCCACCGGTAAATAAGTTAAAAGCCATCATTTACAAAGGTAACATGGTCATGGGCTCAATATAATTTTCCCCCCTGAATACATGTTCCATAATAGTCCAAACATAAATAAACAGTCTTTGTACAAGTTCAAAATAATAAATGTAATAGCTCTCATCTCATTTAATAAATAAGCAAAGGAATCATAGGGTCAAAAATCAACTTACAGTCAATAAGTGCATCCTCAAAAACAAAATCCAGCCTATACACCTCTCGAACTAGGACCTGCAGAAGTCCTTGAAGTATCTGGAGAATATGGGAAGGAAAAACAAATATTTACATACCCAATAGGAGAATTATAATCTATTAACCATAAAAGTCTATGCAAAAGCTGCTTCACATGAAGTAGTTCACGTTAAAACAAGTAGAATAAACATAGCCTCAAGACAAGTCCTACATTTCCCCTAAAACCCATATACTTACAAATTTTTGTATTACCTTACTGCATCACACAAAAACCCTATACCATCATATTCTTACTATCACAGACTTACCAGTTACCCTCACAATATTACACTTATTACCTTACACTTACTACCTTACATTTACAATAGACAACTAGAGCCAATTATGTATTAATCAACTCTAATGTCTTAAGGAAGAAATGCCACTAGGGCGTCGCCTTAACTTTGAGGGAGGAACCTATGCACTTGAATAATTTTGAAGGCAAGGTGCACCAATGCTCATGGGCAAAAGATCAAACATGTAATATCATAATTCATTGTACTACTTACTTGAGTGGTCAAATGCCTATTCTCTAGAGTCATACACTGCCAAGTAAGGGCCATACAGATTCAACTAAGGGCAAAAATCTTACAGCGCCACTTTTGGGTAGAAAGTGTACATTGCTACTTTTGGGTGGAAAGTGTACATTGCCACTCTTGGTGGAAAACTTATAGTTCCACACTTAGACCGAAAACATACGATACTCTCAACTAAGCGACAAATGTCTGAGCTTTAACATAGCTCCAAAACAACACCCCAAAGGGTGAGTACTATGTCGATCTCACAAGTGAATAGTTGACTATCATTCAACTATCAATAGAATGCAAAACTCAATCCGTCGAAGTAGTTAGGGACACAATTCTTACTGTTAACTTACTTATTTCCATTATGTTTAGATTTACAATTTGTATATTATGCAGGTACAATTATGATATACAATCTTACTAGTTTGCAATCGTCAACCAAACCTAAGACCATCCATTCACTTATCCATGAAGTCTCTTACTTGTTGCTCTGAAGTTCGATCGAGTCCAAAATGATTGTAACCAGTTAGACACACATTCATTGTCATCATACACATAACCACTCAAAGATTTATACTACATTCCGCGCATTAACCTTTTTCACACCTTACTGTTTGCATATAGCACACACATAATTCTTCGCACAATCATATTTACAACCCCTCCATCTAGCATTATAGAAATTTATAGCCTTGATCTTCAACTAATGCATCTGACTAAATGAAGATAAATCAAGGCATAAGCATTTGACTAATCTTATTAAAGCAGTTGGTCTCAAAGCGGCGCCCGATGATCCGCACACCTTCCATGGCTCACACAACAGATGGCGAGAGATAGTAGTGTGCCCAAAAAGGGATGTTCCAGGGGGGTCAAGGTTAAGACAACCGTTAGGCTCATTAGCAGAATGTCGGAAGGCTTCTAAAGACTTCTCGAACTCCACCTAGAGAGGACACAGTCGTGGTTCCATTGACCAACGCCCTCAAACAAGTGGTCAAGGGGCATTGGTAATGGTAGGGCATTGAGGAGGAGGGAGATAGGAGCAGTGGTGGTGGCCACCAGTCGCCAATATGTCAAAGCGGCTGTCGGACAACACATTTTTGTGCTATCCCGATCGATTTTTAAAGGAGCAAGTTTATGTGAAATTGCAAAGATGAGGGGAAATGGGGTTGTGTGGAGGTGGATTGGGACCAAGGGTGGGGTGACAAAACCGTGGCAGGCCAAAAATGGGGAGAGGTAGCCGGCCGGAAAGAAATCAGAGGAGTGGGTTGAGCGACTGCAACCCAAGGTGGTGGCCGGGCGGCAAGACTTCGATAGCAGAGCTACTATGGCGAGCTGCCAAGGCTGCTGCTTAGGGGGTTTTCATCCTCTGTTCCACCAGGCAAAACCAGAATGTAGAACATGTTTTGCGTTCTATCTTAACCCATATATTTTTCTTTCAGAAATGCCCTCCATCCTGCACAACATGCAACTTATGCCATACCCACAAGTTTAAAATAAGCTCCCTTATTCCTACACAACAACTCTGTAATTGAGAATAATATTACCTACACATGAAACAACAACAAATGGGTAATGTCTCACAAACATAGGGAAATAAACCTGCTCATCAGGGTCAAAAACCCCGAGCACGACTGCTCATCAAGGCCAAAGCCTTGAGCACAATTGCTCATCAAGACAATCCTGAGCACTACTACTCGTCAAGACAATCCCGAGTGTGACTTCTCATCAAGACACTCCCGAGCACTACATCTCATCAAGACAGCTCGGATCACTATATGTGGTAAGTAGGTGCACTCGAAAATACCACCTGGATTCTTAGGGTCCAGATATCTTATTAAACAACACACATATAGCATTCCACTTTTCTAAACCTGGGGAGGTACCAAGTCTCAAGCACTACACTCATCAATACCGAATTCAAAACAAAATCACGTCCTTTCAGACCCAAATCAATTCTATAAGCCTTCGATCAATTTGTCTGACAATGAATGTCATCCATTGCATCCAATCAATCAAACATGGCTAATCACGATTAATCTCAATCATAAATCATTTTCAAGATGCATGCAACATGGTACATACATGAGCAATGTTACATGAGTCAAATATAAGAGATATGCTCAAATCAGTCCACATATGCATAAATCATGGTCCATTGGTGTTAAATAATCATCACAAATATCTACAAAAGTGTGTACATAAAAGGTATTGTTCAAGTCTAAGTAAAGATATGTGAAACATGGACAAACCATAATGAATGTGATATACATGCATCCATGATTTTATCAGTCATTCCCTACTAAAATCATGGAGTAAATATGGTGAAAACATCGACAATACAAGTCCAAGAAAAGTATAACATCATACTAGACTTAGGGAAGGATAAACATCACCATACTTAAGTTAGAACATGGAAACATAATTCACCAATAATTAATAAAAACATATGTAAGCATATATTCACATCTTCATATTAAACCTACTGGAATCATTAAGAAATCATGAAGTAATCATCAAATATGAATTTAAGACAAGTAGAATATTATGCTAAAATTAACCAAACATAGCCTAAATCATAATTTCCACAATGATCTTCATGCAATCTGAGCAGCATTTATAGGTAATAATAATTTATTCTACTCATAAGAAATTAGATTCATAGAGAGAGAGAACAAGAAATGACCAAAATATTCAAGAATGACAAAAATTGTCATTTCGTCGTTCGAATGCCCTATTGGGTCGTTCGAACACCTGGCCATTTAATCAGCCAGATAGGTCGTTCAAACGTTTGTTGGGCCATTCGAATGCCTTTAACAATTCACTTTATGCTCATTTCTGGTTCGTCTTCAACCTCACAAAAATTAAACCAAAAGTACCTAAAAATGCTAAAAAAATTCAAAAATCACTCCAAAACATCATGAAATCAAAATGCAACCCTAAAACATGGTAGATATAACCATTCTTAAACTTTATCGCAAGAAAATCAATACAAATGACATGCTTTTAATAATCTACCTTGAAAGTAGATAAATAAGTAAGAACCCACTCGAACCATTCAAATATGAAATCCAAAGCATAAAAACCACTTGAGATGAAAACCCCTTGTCTTGAAGAAGTTCTTGGGTCAAAATTGACACTCTTCTCCTGAAGAAACCCTACCCAAAATTACGGTTTTGATTAATACTTAATCAAAATAGAATATTAAGCTTAAATAACTTTGAAAACAAGTAGATCTATTATTTCCTTCAATTAAAAATGTAAATCCCTCTTTTATGGTTTGAAATCAAATTTTAAAACATTACTTTTAGTAAAATAAATCAAGAATCCATTTAAGAGATAGTGGGAATAGGAGAGACGAAGAGAAAATTGGGAAGATTAGGACGATTAAGGCTAAAAAGGGCACAACCTAGCCTCCTAGTACAGCCCTTTCCCAATAGGGAAATAGGCTAGGATTTTCCTTATATAGTAAGTTGTTGGGTTATAATTACAAATTAATGGGCTCAAAAATATGAACTAAAATGTCTTATGTGGCTATTTAGGGGCATTTTAAGGTTAAAAACTAGTTTAAAAATTCTAAAACTCATCAAAATGAGAAAACTGAAGTTTAGAGTCATGTGGAACACGCATCGTCCAATCGTGGATGTGGGGCCCACGGTAGAGTCCACACCCTTGATTTAAGAAAATTTACCATCAAATCCCTAAAAATAAGATAAATCAAGTTTGATATTAAAACACGTATGAAAATAAATTTAAATCATGTTAAAACCATGATTACCAACCCTTAACCCCAAAATCATGTCAAACTAGTAAATTTAAGCAAAACCACACAATAAAACATAATTAAATCAAAAATAAATTGGGCTAAAGTTATAGATCTTACATATTTGTCCTGGGATGCAGTTCAACATTCAACCCAATGCTTGCGGACAATTGATTACCAATTCAATAAAGACAAGAAGGGAAATGTATTGTCAATTATGTATAGATCACTAGATTACCAATAGTCTAACTATGTATGAAAGATAAAGATTATGAATTTTAGCCATTTTGTGCAATATTTTTAAACGTAGTAAAATCAAGTATATATTCTCTCAAAACTCACTCATGATGTATCAATAAATTAAAATCATAAGCATTCAATTAACACATGCAACACACATCAATCTTAACATGGAAAACCCAAAATTGGGTCAAAAAAATCACGACAATTCCAAAGCAGAACTAATCAATGCACTATTAGCGAGAAAGATAATTTACATCAACACAAGCAACCACCAATCATTGTTTTGACTCAAACACAAACTCATTTTGTTTAGATTTCTCCAAATCTTTCTTGTTGCTAGCCTTCAAGTCTTTTCTCTCAAGTTCTTAAAACTTTTTCTTCCTCCTCGCTTTGTCTTCTTCTAGCCTTCAACAAGCTCCTCTTGTTAATCGACTTTGCCATCCTTCAAATCTTTAGTCTCCCCATTGAAGATATATTGTAACTCCTCATTGAAATCTCTAAGTGAATTCTTCTTAGTTGTGGAAAAGCTTCATGAATTCACATTAATCTTCAACTCGAAGCTACATGTGAACCTTCCTTGGAAAACAGTAAACAAAAGGTATAAACCATTCTTCTCTCATCTCCTCTAGGTATTTTTCTCTCAAAAATCAAAATATCTTAACCCATATATAGCTCTCAAAGTTTATTTAGGTATTTGACATTAATAAGGAATGAAATTAAATTTGGAATAGCACAATTAGGGTAACAGGTCCTTGCTGCGATCGATAGATTATTGTTTGTTTACATGCAATACATCAAGCTATTAATCGATTAATCTAAGTGATCGATCGGTAACTCTTGACTTCATTTTACACAGGGTAAAATCTATTACAGATTGTTCATTCACTTATTCATTTTGTGCAATGATCGATCATTCTTTCTATCCTTTTACCATCTTGCCCTTTTTACCATAAACCTCCATAAACTCTTAAAACAACTTCTAAAACTTCTTCATTTGATTTTGGTATGCGAATATAATCTGAATATGATTTAAAAACCTTCAACATTTTTTCAGTCTTCTATGTTGAGCCATAAGAACGCATCTGCTCCTATTTTTTAAATCTTTCAATTTTAAATTTAACTTGACTACAACAACCTGCCATCGGATTCTAAGGCTTATTACATATGCAAGGTTTCTAGGCATAATTTTGACAAATAAATTAGCCAAAAAACTTGACATATGACTAATATGTTTTTACAAATTTGATACTCAAATTCTCATCATGATATAATTTTATAATGGTATGTACATTTAACCAATGTATTATGAAGCAAGCTTCTCGACATTATTTTCGAAAGACAAATGTAATGTCCACTTGGTTTTCTTCACTAAAAACTACAACTCTAATAGTTCCACCACCAAGAAAAATGTTATTTGTTCCTCGGAATAAGACAATTTGAAATGGAAGCTATTTTTAAATTTATGTTTACATTGTCATTTAAATTTCATTGGGGACGTCCTGCAGTGATCAAATATAATTCTAGAGTGGATTTAACCACAGAGTTCATTGTAGCAAGCTTATATTATTACATCCACCCATTTTCTTCATCTATGAGCCTTCTCGAAAAGAATGAATGAATAAGTACTGAAGGGATAAAAAAGGAAGGCAAAAAAAACTAGAGAACACATTGTTTGCTACACCTCAAGTTTGCACATGGTTTATACTAGAATGAAGAATTAGAGATGCATGTATAGTAAATTATGAGTATTTCCCATGGCCAGTGAGATTTATTTGGCTAGCAGTAAAAACTCCTCTCTATATATCTTCTTTGACTTAGGGGCTCCAACTTATTTGCTGTAATAAATATTTACTGTAATAAATATAAGTGTCTATATATATAAATATATTTGTGTGTGTGTGTGTATATATATTTGGTCTAGTGGTATGATTTTTAATTTGGGTGTGAGGTCCCGAGTTCAATTCTTGAATGCCCCTCTGAAAATGAATTTTGCTTATCCAAGATTATTTTCAAAATGCAATTGTGCGTCCACATGATTATTGGAGCTGAAACAAAGCTACACTAATAAAATGAGGGGGGGGGGGGGGGGAGCTTTTACTTGTTTTAACAGTATCAGCTGGCTATCAATTTAATTTTTTGAACTTTGTATTTTTAGTATGTTAAATTCCACTGAAGCTATTTTTGAGGGATTAAATATATATTACTCTGTCTGACAAAGAGAAGATATGTATAATGACGTCCTAGCATCGTTTTACCTGAGATTTGCACAAAATGTGCAACCACTGTAAACCAGTATATGTCTATGAATACAGAGTCCTTGGCTATAATATGCAGGTTGATTGATCAAAGTTCACACAGAATAGTAATAAAAGGCAATCTTTTCAAAGTGGTGTAAACTGTTGCTGAACGTAGACGAATTAGGTTGACTCGTTTGAGTAGGAAAATGTTTTCATGTCTAGGCTCCATGATGAGAGTCCATAACCATGGTTCATTGCAATATTACCATTGTACATAGATGTCAAACACAGTATATATCCACCAAGTGACTAGGCTAGGACCGCACTATGTAGCTATGTACTTTGTTTATCCTCTATATACCACACTATGCTCAGCACATCCTTTAAGTGAGCTCCTTCTAAATAACTTCAAGATTGTGAAGCCACGTTTGGCAATAATTTTAAAGTTATTTTATTTATAATGTAATATTTTATATTTATGATAAAAATGAGTTTGAAGTTTAAAGTGGTTGCCAAACAGGCATATATATACATGCTCACTCATTTTGATAGATATTGATGTTTGCCGGATGGCTCAATTTTTTACCTCTCCACCTAATCCATAGAATTTTAGTCTCCTCAGACTTTGATGTCGAACACAGTCACCTGATCAAAAGATAAAATTGCAGATATATATTATTTACGTTTTCAATTTGGGTTTTCAAAATGTACTAACTTTTGTAAAAATAAAATATAGCTATTAATATGGACGGAGGGAGTACATGAAATTGGTCAACGGTTTTAAAAAACAAGCTCATTCCACATGGTTGGCCAGCATGGTATTCCCTATATATATGTCATGTCTATTAGATACCGTTAGCAGTTTTAAAGATCACAATTAATGAAGCAGAACATAAATAATAATACATTCATCTGTAAATTACAGTTTTCAGATTCCATTTGACTCCACGGCCGCCATTGATTCAACTCTATTCTATAGGTTCTTGAATTAAGCTCCTTGGAAGACTGCCAGTGGAATGATTCCTTTATTAACTTCACTTCAAATCTAGAAACTCCTCAAAATACCAATCACTCTATCAAGTGAAATGAAAATTATTTCTTCAATATAATAAAACAGGTTATTAGTTGGATTTACTGGTGTATCCATATGTTTATATTAAGCATACTTCTTGTATTTAAAGATCTCTTTGATATGAGCCTGGCGTGCATATCCACCATGCAGTTACTATCGCACTGCCATAGTAGAAGGGGCACAGAAAACTCACTGCCTCACTACACCCATGGATCACAATCCACCGGCTCTCAACTATTCCAGTATTTAAATGTTATTAATATATACAAATTCTTTATTGAATGCTGAATAATTTAGATAAATTTTCAATGCTCAAAATTCCAATTTGACAGTGGATACTCAAATTAAAATCTGACTGTAAAACATTTATATTCATGTCCTAGTCTTAAAATTTAGAACATAATGATGTATCCAGCTGTATCAATCCCTTTCTTTCTTATAGTCAACTCTAGGATTCCAAACTTATAGACTTTTTCCTTTTTCTTTTGTTAATACCTCAAGTTTGCATCTGGTTCAAACTTGGATCAAGATTTAGAAATCAATATTAAAACTTGATTATTACCTATCTCTTGTGAGACTATTTTGGGCTTATCTATTTCATCTTTGACTTTAGGGCTCTAACATTTTTATGGTATCTAATGTTAAGTGCCTATTAGGGCTATAAAGATACACATGGGCATTTGGTCTAGTGGTATGATTCTCGCTTTGGGTGCGAGAGGTCCCGAGTTCGATTCTCGGAATGCCCCTAATCATATGTATTTTTCTTATTTCAACATTATTTGTAAAATGTAATTTTGTATTGTAAATGAATATTTGTGCTCAAACCCAGCAATACTAATAAAACTAATCCTGAAAAAAAGCTTTTACTGTTTTTGATAGTATCAGCCGCTATATTGTTTTTTTTTTAACTTACATTTTCGGGTATTTCTATCACGACCCGAGATTTTTAAAACATATAGAGAGTTAAAAACTATAATCAAAGCTTTCTTGGGTCACGACTTGAAAACATATGACCATAAACATAACATAATATACTTCATTTCCTAGGAAATACATTGTCTGCGTACAAACACACAAGTATATATATACAAGTCTTCTTAAGCCAAAAGAATGAAAATGTGCTTAGGAATTGCTAGTGCAATCATTGACTCCTTCGTCACCGCTTGAAGCTCCCAAAAAGTGCTTTTACTGGTCTCTTCTACCCGCGTCTAATCCACACCGGGCCCCGCAAGGTTTGAGGGGTGGTGAGTATTTTAAAATACTTAGTAGGAGTACTTATCCTATCAGACAAAAATATAACATCTGGCAGTTGTTAAATCATAAGAACAAGTAAATAGATAATAATTTTCTCAAGAATCAGTAAGGGTGCGCCTCTAACCCAAAACTTCCCTTGGACTTCTTTCTACATATAGAATATGCTTCTAGGGTTTGTAAGCTCTCATGGCTTACTACTAGTGTCCCAGAAACTTATTCTATATAAAGAATTTGTTGCGGGTACAAAGCAACAACCTTTTACTCTATAGATTTTCTATAATACACTCCGTGCTTGTACAGGGAAGAGCCATCAGTACTAATGAGGCGCTAAAATCTAGAGAGCAGAGAGTTTTCCAATAGTACACTCTACCCTAGCATGTGTAGCCTTGATAGTTGCCCTTCGTTATGGGCTAATCAGGGGTCTTTCTCTTCGTTAGTGGCTACTCAAGCATCTTGCCCTTCGTTAGGGGCTCACCAGGCTAATGTGCATATCGTGTATCTAATTCCAAACTAGAATATACCTATGTACTCTCTAATATGGAACTCTATTGGTACGTCTACCAATCTAAGTTCTAGACAATTAAATCTCTTATATTCCCGACTCAAACGGAAATTTCCTTCTCTTTCTCTTTACTTTAAACAATCTTTCACGAAGATCAACCTTTCAAAATCTTAGCCTCGCCTCTACAAGTCATGGTCGTGTTATTGATAACAATTATAAACGTAGGTTTAGTCGTTCGTTGGAACGAGACACTTACCCTTTCTTTATCTTATCTCAGTAACTCGGTTGTCATAATTATACGCATTTCTAAAATGATTTTGATAAAGCAACAATTCCATAAAACCTCCTTTCAAACTTATTATACTCAAGTATAATTAAAATATTGTCGAAGCTAGATTTTCTTTATATCACAAATATCATAAAACATAATTCATAATTAAATTCAAAGCCTAATTCATAATTAAATTTAAGAGATAAACACTTGATAAAACAAGTACATGAGGCAATCCCAAAAACATACCCAGAAATTACTCAAGTTTTTAACTAGAATTATTTATATAAACTTTCAAAGATAACTATTGTAAGTATTTATGTCTTATGAGAGGATAAAAGACGCTACCCTTATTCCTGCGTGAGAAAATAAACAATACGCCAGATACCCCAAAATCGAAACAGAAAAATAACCCTGCCATGATGTCCAGCACACTCGATTTAGGCATAAACACCTCTTAAATGGAAGAAAACGGTCTCAGAATGACTCTAAGAACTCTTTCGGAAGTTTGAACAGAAATGAGTATTTATATGAGATTTTGTGTAAGCATACGAAGAAATAGAATCCCGCTCACATGGACGCGTGCCACGCATCGCACATCCATTCGACTGCGCACGTGGTCGGGGCGTGCCAAGTGCACACCAAGCGATCACGCATGGACAACCGTGATGGCACGATTCGGCTCGGTGCGTCAACCCAGTGGCTCGGCTCTGACTCAGCTGATGTCATCATTCAATATTTTATTATTTTTTCTTTAAAACACAATTCCAACTTCAAAACGGTATAACTTCTTATCCCAAAGTTGGAATTGCGCATTCTTAGTACCTATGAACTTGTACTGATGAGCCATTCGAAACTAGACCCCATATGGGTAGGTTATTCTGCACTTTGAAGTGGGTCCCTCCCATATGACATATTTCCCGAGGCCATAAAATTTTCTCCCGACCACTATTTCATGTGTTGTTCTGTTCATTACGGTCGTCTCACCAAGCCCTATTCAATACATTTAACTTTTTCAACAAAAAAATTAGTTTAAAAACTACATATGCTAAAGTTTCACTTAAATTATATTGAAGCTATTTTTGAGTGATTCAACATTACTCTGTTGAACACAGAGAAGATATGTACAATGATGTCCTAACACAGTTTTACCTGAGTTTTGCCAAAATGTCCAACGAGGGGAACCACTACATGTCTGGGAATAGAATCCTTGCCATAAGATGCAAGTTGATGGACTGCAACCTACACATAATACTTCCTCTATCCCATGTTAAGTGCGCTATATTGTTTTTCAAAATAAATGAAATTTAATCTTTTTGAAATATTCAATACAACACTTAGTATGAGATAGGGGGACTAATAATGACCAGTAACCTCCTCTAAGTGGCCGAAACTGTTGCTCAACATACATGAGTTAGGTTGGCTCTTTGGTGGATTAGGTTTTTTAGGTTGGGCTGTAGAGTGGTAGCACATTGGAAGAGTGGGAGGGTACGAGCCCAAGGGATGACACAATTGAGAAAATCTCGTCTTTTTCTGACATCTCCATGCATGCAATTGAAAATCAAGTAATCATAAGCAATAAACAAGTATTGAGATAATATATAATAATCAAATTGAGATAAAGGAAGAATGTAAATTGACCTTTGGGGCTGATTTTCTCTGGGACTCCTTTCAACCTGATGCTTGTGTACAATTGAATTTCAATTAAATAGAGGAAGGGAAATGCATTGTAAATTATGTGTAGATTCCTCAAAACCTTTTGCAATCATTTGCGGAGCCCTTGATGTGGTGCCCTAAGCCCTCTTTTGATTCCTCTCTTGAATCATGTTGGTGGCACACTTCCCAATGCATGTTCCATTTGAAGGAAGGTGACGACGAGGAAGAGGGAGGGGGCAGTCGACCCTTTTCTTCCTCTTCCTTGTTAAATCACACAAAGAGAGAAAGAGATAGGGTGGGGCGAATGTTGGGGGAGAGGGGGAGAGGGGAGGGAATATATTAGGGCTTTCCGCTATTCTTATCCCTTGTATACTCTCTCTCTATCTAAACAGCCTTAAGTCACATGGGCTTACTTGGATTATCTAGAGGGTCTAATGTCATAGATGTGGGCTCGATCCCACCAAGCGCCCAAAAGCTTGAGCCCCTGTACGCAACAATGGTCATGATAGATACCTCTCTATCCATGGGTCCTACCAAAGGCACATATCCTAAGGTTGGGCCCATAAGGTGAATATGCACAACCTACTCACATGCCTAGTGTGTGTATATGTTAGATATGGGTCCCATGAGTATATATGTCAAGATGGTTCCCGTGGGGTTGCACGACTATCCCCATTGTCCTTTGACCACGTGGCCCATACTTGCTCATCGAACTATAAACAAGCAATACCATGTTGGCCCGAACCCATACTATGGTCCAACATCCCTCACTATGGGTAAAGAGCTCATATGGTCCAACATCCCCTAATATAAGTGAAGGGCTCATATAGTCTAACATCATCTTTTGCTAGTCTTGTCGAAGACTGATACTATGAGTGTGCTAAGTAAATAGATATGTCATTAAGGGCTTAGAGAATAGAACTACAAACATCTCAGTTGTAGGAATATGACTCACGGTCATTTTTCCTCTTTATAGCA
Organism: Saururus chinensis; assembly: GCA_035235625.1. NCBI lineage: Eukaryota > Viridiplantae > Streptophyta > Magnoliopsida > Piperales > Saururaceae > Saururus > Saururus chinensis. Next base: position 35,950,709 of record CP141144.1, on the reverse strand, counting down.
CATCAAAGATACAATAGTAATGCACATCAATGTGCTTACCTTTGGCATTGATCTGCCCATTTTTAAGTGTCGACACTATAGCTAGTTTATCACAATAAATCTCGACAGAAGCATCAGTCTAGTTTTTGAGTCCCAACCTAGCTAGAAATCCCTTTATCCAAACTTCCTTTGAAGCTGCTATAATACATACATAAAACTTACCTTCCATGTTACACTTAAAAACACTTTTATTTCTTTCTTGCCCACAATACACCCTCACCGCCAAATATGAAGTCAAATCTAATAGTGGATTTCCTATCATTTGGATCCCCCGCATATAGAGTTTGAATCACTAGATCTTACTAATGGTAGAATTTTTGCGAGATATGTGAATATAAATTTATTAGACCGTAGTAGGTATCACCAATTTCATTGCTTGTGACTACTGAATTCCAAGATCTGCTTGGTAGTGGCTTAGCAAGCCTACCAAAAAACTCAAATCAAGTCTTGTAGAAGTCATGATATCCATCAAGCTACTAATAGCTTGTGCATATGACATTGACTCCATCTAGAGACTATCTTTCTCAGTTTGAGGAGCTATACTCTTAGACAACAACATACTAATGCATATAGGGGATTTATTAGTATGTCGACCAAATTTTTTCCCAAGGATATGGGAAGCCTCACCTATGTCTTTCATCTCAAACTAGATTTTAAGTCATTCCTTTAAACTGATGATTATACTTAAGTCATTCCCCATCAAGAGTATGTCGGTGATTATACTTAAGTCATTCCCCATCAAGAGTATGTCAGCTACATAAAGTGACACCATCATATATTTTTTCCCATCTTAGAAGGTATACACACAATGATAATGTTCATTAACTATAAATCCACATTAACCAATCACATTGTGAAAAGTGACGTACCATTGCCTTAGAGATTGTTGGAGGCCATACAATAATTTTACTAGCTTGCACACCTTATGGTCCTCTCCAGGAACTACAAACCCTTGGGTAGTTCTATATATGTCTCCTCTTATAAATATCCATTTAGGAAGATAATTTTTACATCTATTTGGTGCAGCTTTAAATCAAAGTAAGTAATAATTGCTAAGAGACATCCAATTAAGCTAAATCTTGATACATGTGAGTGTGTCTCTTTGAAGTCCTTTTCATACACTTGGGTGAACCCCTTTAGATACTAGTCTTGCTTTGTACTTATCTATTAACCCATTTGTCTTAAGCTTATTTTTTAATATCCATTTATACCTTATAGCCTTTTGTGCTCCAAATGGTTCCACAATCTTCCAGATTTTGTTGTTTATGATGTAATCTATTTCCTCTTGAAAAACATTCTACCATTCTTGTGTATTTGGAAGACAAAGCTTGCTCAAGGGTATTAGAGTCTTCCCCTAACATTGTAAATAAGTCTCTCAATTGAGTGGAAGGTCTTCTTTCTCTTAATGCCTTGGGTTCTTGATTGTTTACATTTTGCCCTGATCCAATTAAATCCTAAGATAAAGTATTAGGAAAAGAATATTTATCTATGTTGGAATAAATTAACTATCCTATTAGGTATTTTTGGATTTAATTATTCTTCAACACATAAGCGTTTCTAGACTCAATAATTGACATTGTCCCATTTTTGTGGTAAGCCATGAATATGTACCCCTTAGATTAATCATAGTAACTAATAAAGTTGTACTTTATAGTCTTTGGATCTAACTTAGGCCTATGTTGTTTAGGCACTTTCACATGTGCCCTAGACCCCCACACTCTAAGATGTCTCCAACTTGGGTGTCGACCCATCCATAGCTCATAAGGTGTTTTTATTAGACAACCTTTGTGGGTACACGATTTAAGTACCCAACAGTGACTAGAGCCTCACCCCAAAACTTGGTTCCTAATCCATAATGATTTAACATACACATAATCATGTCCAGAATGTCCCATTACACATTTATCCCACTCTATTTTATTGTGGAGTGTAGGGAAAAGTGTATTAATGCATTATTACATGATCGGTACAATAATCTATAAACAGGTCAAAGGTGTACTCACCACTCGTATCAGTCCTCGAGACTTTGCCCTTCATCCCTAATTGGGTCTCAACCTCAGTTTTAAACTATTTGAATTTAGTTAGGGCATCTAATTTTCTAGCTATAAAATACATGTACCAATATTAATGAATTGACATCAATCAAAGTAATGAAATAGGTCATATTTATATGGTTTAGAACATTGAGGTGCCCATAAATGTTTGATTGAACTAACCCTACAAGTTCATTTGCTCTTAGTCCATTTGGAAAGGATTACTTACTAATCTTTCCCAATTTGCAATCCTCACACACATGTAGGTCTTTAGATATTTTAGGTAATAGCCCCACATTTCACAAAAACAAAATGTACCATTAATGACACTTTTATTAGAGACACAACCCTAGGCGTCACTAAAGAGTGCTAATAGCGACATATAATAAAACGTCACAAAAAATACCACTATTAGCAATGTTTAATTTTAAGCATTGCTAATAGTGGTCTATTAGCGATGCATAAATTCAAGCATCACTAATACCAAAACTATTAGCGACACTTTAATTTATACGGCGCTAATAATTATGTTATCAGCAATGCTTTAACAAGCATCACTAAAAGGTATATATTTTTAAAAAAAAATTAAAAATACTCAAAACAATTAATGACGCATTTTTAAAAATGTCGCTACTAGTTCTAACAATAGTGACATTTTTGGAAAAGAGTCGCTACTAGTTTTAACAATAGCGATGTTTGTAGAAAAGCGTTGCTAATAATTCTCAATTTTAAATAAGAAATTTAAAATTAAGAATTAATAGTGACATTTTTCAGCATCTGTCGCTAATTAATGAAAATATTTTAAAAAAAATTAAAATATTTAAAATAACTTTTTTAACTGTAATATACCTTCTTAAATATTGACTATTTGTATAAATATTAAATAAATATTAAATGTTTAATATAAGGCAGTGTCAATGATAGATTCAAATTTTTTATATATAATATATTTTATTTTTAAAATTTTTTTATTAATTTTAATATATAATTTATAATAAAAGAGAGAGAGTGAGGAGAGAAAGGAGGGAGGGAGGGAGAGAGAGAGGGGAGAGAGAGGAGAGGGAGAGAGAGAGGGGAGGGAGGAGAGGAGAAGAGAGAGGAGGGAGGAGAGAGACAGAGGAGGGTGGGGAGAGACGAGAGGAGGGTGGAGAGAGAGGAAAGAGGGGGAGGGAGGAGAGAGAGAGGAGATAGTGGGAGAGGAGTGAGTGGGAGAAAAAATTTTAATTAAAAATTATTTTAAAAAAAGAGTAGTAGCGATGCAAAGTTCTATGCGTCACTACTACCTCATGTAGTAGCGACATATAGTGCTATACGACAAGGCATAGCTACATGCGTCGCTGCTACCTATTTTTTAAATAAAAAATTCAATGAAAGAGAGAGGGGGGGAGGGAGGGAGTGAAGGAGGAGAGAGAGGAGATGGAGAGAGAGGGGAGGGAGGAGAGCAGAAGAGAGAGAGGAGGGAGGAGAGAGAGAGAGGAGGGAGGAGAGAGAGAGGAGATAGAAGGGGAGGGAGTAGTGAGATGGAGAAAAAAATTTAATTAAGAATTATTTTAAAAAAATTTAAAAATTAAAAAAAAGAGGTAGTAGCAACGCATATAAAAGAGGTAGTGGGGGAGGAAAGAGGGTGCGGAGCCGGGGAGAGGGAGACAGGAGGACTGCGGCAGCGGTGCAGCCGCCATCCTCCTGCTCCCCCCCTACTCCAGTACCTCCACTTCCCCCTCTCCGCCCCCCCTGCCCCTGCTGATTTTTAGAGGAGGGGGGAAGGAGGGAGGTGGAACCGGGTGTTCGGATTCCGGCACCCCGCCATCCTCCGCCGCCCCGACTCCCTCTCCCTTCCTTGGTGGGCCACTGGGCCCACCGGGGATTTTTTTTTAAAAATTCATTATTAGCGATGCTTAAAAATTGTTGCTATTTAATTTTTTTAAAATAATTATTAGCAAGGTAAAGAAAGCATCGCTAATAATGACTTATTAGCGACACTTTATTATACGTCGCTAATAAGTTATTTTTTAATTTTTTTAAAGTACTTTTTCTATTGGTGATGTATACATAAGCATCGCTAATAATTCCTTCTTAGTGCGCTTATAGATATACGTCACTAATAATTTATTTTTTAATTTTTTTAAAAACTATTTTTCTACTAGCGACGTATAAAAAAGAATCGCTAATAGCTTATCATTAGCGACACTATAATATATATGTTGCTAATAAGCTATTATTAGCGACACATAACTATACATCGCCAATACACCTTATTAGTGACGCTTTTTGTTATATGTCGTGAATTGGTAATGGCGATGACACTTTTTTTGACGGTTATAGCGTCGTTTATTATACGTCGTTAATAGTCATTAGTGACGCTTATAGGACTATTACCGACACATAAATGTGTCGCTAATAGTCCTTTTTGTTGTAGTGTTTGACATTCTATGTAGCCTTATGTACCTTCACATGGCAAAGCAATAACAAGGCAATATAACAAGAAAACACTAATTTATTAGAAACAAATTAGTCTGAAATATCCAAGCAGAATAATTCATCAACTGAAGTAGCAGAGAAAAGAATCGATCCACGCTTACCACCATTATTTTGTTCCCTTTAAATCTGACATCGAATCACTTCTTGGTTAGAACAAGGTTGGAGATCAGATTACTCCTTATGGAGGGAGAAAAGTGCAAATCAGTGAGGACTAGAGACAACCCTACTTAAGGAGAATTAGATATATGGCCATGGCCTTAACATAGCACGGAGGAAATTGATCATCTCACCTCTAGATCCCCTAAAGTGTAACACATGGATTGTGGTCGGAAGGTCCATCCACCAATTATTCTCCTTAAAATCAGCCATCATCACAACACAAATGATCTCCTTGTTCTTGCCTTTATTGTTGTTGTTGGTCTTGTCATCTTTTTAGGGATAGTTGGCCTTAGAGTAGCCCATTAGATCACATTTGAAGAAGACATGGGGTTTGTTATTCCCCTTACCATTTCCCATATTCTACGCTTGCTTCTTCCCCTTTTTATTGAAGCTTTCTTCTTACAAGGCTAAGACCCAGATCTACCCTACTTCCTTCTAGAAATTTGTGCTAGGTCGGCAGTAGTAGACCTAGTGGCATTCACATGATTTGTTCTTTCTTACTCAAGACTAATCTTGGTAGTCAAAGCCTCTATAGTAAGCTTCTAGTAACTCATATGGAGGTAAACCACCATACTCTCTTAGGGCATAGGGAGGTTGTTTAACACTCTAGACATTAGAACTCCCTTAGAGATGGGGTCATCCAAGTCATTAGCTATGATGAGCATGACACTCACGTGCTCATTCACATTATCTTGCTCTTTCATCCTACAGTTCTGACATTTGGCATGGAGCGTCCTCTTATGAGCCTCCGGCTACTCCCCATACCTTAATATAAACTGCCTCAAGCAACACTTTGGCAGTCTTATGCTTTTTAAAAAACATTCCCACATTAGGCTCCATCAATGTTAAAACACTAAACCTGAGCTTGTTGTCCTCATCGTTTAATTTTTTCATGAGCATTCATCTAAGCCATTGTGCAGTTTTAAGGGAGAGGCTCAATAACCTACTCCAGCACATGAGCCAGGTTAGAGAGTGTCAGGATATGATGTATCATCTTCTTCGACACTAGATAGTTGTCTACGTTCAACTTTTTAGTTTTCCTCAAGTCAGATGTTACCATTTTGCTTGCCATGACAAGAAATCAAACTACAAAACAAGGTAGTTTCACAAGAGAGTAAATATGTGTAATTAGATAAAATGCTACTTAATAGATAATTAGGAAAATACTCACTTAGTAAAATCTCAGAGAGATTTAAGTATGCATTATGGTGAAAACAGTAACAAGAATTAAACGTTACAAGAATCACACACAACCACTGCTTAATGAATAGGCATGCAAATTATATGAAATACCCTTACCCCTTGAGGTAGTTTCAATTCAAAATGAAATTAAGCATACATTCTTATTATGCTACCCATCATAATCTTTTTCAAGTGGTGTAAATTGTTTCTGCATGTCCATGAATTAGGTTGACTCGTTTGAGTAGGAAAATGTTTTCATGTCTAGCCTCCATGACGATAGTCCATGACTATGGTTCATCGGAATATTACCATCATACATAGAGGTCAAACACGGTATATATCCACCAAGTGAGTAGGCTAGGACCATACTATGTATCTATGTACCTTGTTAAACCTCTATATATCATTTAGGATCAATGTACCATTCACATGTGGCTTGGCTCAACACATCCTTCAAGTGAACTTCTTCTATTCAAGATTGTAAAGCCACGATTGGCAATACTTTAAAAGCAAAAGAAATGCCATTTCTTTAATAACCCTTTTCCTAAGAAAAACTATTTTTATAAATTATTTTATTTATAGTATTATATTTTATATTTATAATAAAAACGACTTTGACTTTTAAAGTGGTTGTCAAACAGGCATATACATGCTCACTCATTTTGATGGATATTGATGTTTGCCGGATGGTCCAATTTTTGCGTGAGGACTGGTATGGTTGGAATACAAGTATGGTTCTTTCAAAATTATCACTTCTTTATTCTTGATCGTTGGCACATTGACAAGTAAGGTCTGAAGAGTAATCAAAAGCTAACCACCTAATCCACAGAATATTAGTTTCCTCTGCAGATACATATTTTTTACTTTTTCAATATTTGCCTGAAATACATCAATAAATATTTTTATTTGGGTTTTCAAAATGTGCAAATTTTTGTAATAACAAATAATAGTTATTAATGGACGGAGGGAGTACATGAAATTGGTCAACGGTTTTAAAAAAACAAGCTCATTCCACATGGTTGGCCGACATGGTATTCCTTATATATGTCATGACTATTAGATACCGTGAGCAGTTTTAAAGATCACAATTAGTGAAGCAGAACAAAAATTATAATACATTCATGTGTAAATTACAGTTTTCCGATTCCATTTGACTCCATTGGCGCCATTGATTCAACTCTTTTCTATAGCTTCCATTTAACTACAATTGGAACGATTACTTTATTGACTTCAGTCCAACTCTTGAAACTCCGCAAAATACCAATCACTCTATCAAGTTATATGAACATTATTTCTTCAATATAATAAAACAGGTTATTAGGTAGAATTACTGGTGTATCCATATGTTTATATTAACTATACTTCTTGTATTTAAAGAGTCTGTTTGATATGCACTGGGCACGCATATACCGCAGAAAACTCACTGCCTCACTACGCCCGTGGATCATGATCCACTGGCTCTCAACTATTCCAGTATTTAAATGTTGTTAATATATACTATTTCTTCTTGAATGATGAATAATTTAGCTAAATTTTCAATGTTCAAAACTCCAATTCTCAAGTGGATACTCATATTCAAATCTGACTGTAAAACATTTATATTCATGTCTTAGTCTTAAATTATATAACATAATGATGTAGCCAGCTGTATCAATTCCTTTCTTTCTTATAGTCAACTCTAGGACTCCAAACTTATAGCTTGTTAATACCTCAAGTTTGCATCTGGTTCAAACTTGGATGAAGATTTAGAAATCATTAGTAAAATTAGACTCTTTCCCATCTCCAGTGAGACTATTTGGGTCCTCTCTGTATCATCTTTGACTTTAGGGCTCAGACATGTTTATGGTACCTAAATTTATCTGATTATTAGGGTTATGCAAATACACAAGGGCATTTGGTCTAGTGGTATGATTCTCGCTTTGGGTGCGAGAGGTCCCGAGTTCGATTCTCGGAATGCCCCTAATCAAATATATTTTTCTTATTTAAAGATTATTTTTAAAATATAATTTAGTTTTGCAAATGACTATTCAAGCTGAAAACCCAACTATACTAATAACACTAATCTGAAAAAAAGCTTTTACTATTTTTGAAAATATCAGCCTGCTATATAGTGATTTTTTAACTTATGCTTTTGGGTGTTTCACTTAAACTCTACTCAAGTTACTTTTGAGTGATTCAATATTACTCTGTTGAACACTGAGAAGATATGTACAATGATGTCCTAACATAGTTTTACCAGAGTTTTACTCTAAAAGTCCAACCAGGGAAACCACTACATGTATGGGAATGGAGTCCTTGCCATGAGATGCAAGTTGATGGACCAAAACTTACACATAATACTCCCTCTATTGCAAATTAAGTGTGCTATATTATTTTTCAAAATAAATAAAAAGTATTCTTTTTGAAATATTAAATACAACACTTAGTATGAGATAGAGGGGGTAATAATGAAGGGAAACCTCCACTAAGTGGCCGAAACTATTGCTGAAGAAACATGAGTTAGATTGACTCTTTGGTGTCGGAAAATGTTTTTTAGTTTGGGTTGTAGAGTGGTGGCTGTCACGACCCAGATTTTTAAAAGCCTTTCTAAAATCGCATGAACGGTAGTCACAAATTTCTTTTTTCTTAAATACAAAACAAACCATTCAATTAAATATCCAGGTCATGATAACTAAGGTTCACAAATACGAATATCAAATTATATGATACTATTATATGTTTCAAAATTCAATAAGAACAACTCATCTATCTAAGTACAAGTTCATCAACTGTCTAAAAATAAATAACTAAGTTGACTCTCACGATAATGAAATACTTACATACCAGAGTTGCAGAAACGTAGAAACCTCTTCTTGTGCTCGCTTGTTTTGGTCTTACTTGTTGTCGCCTGAAGAATTTGCACCTAACCAAACCAAACAACCACAACAACAGCAATGGAATCTTTCAGCCTTCAAGAGAAGAGCTTCCATAAGGACAAAAGATTTTATTAATGTTTTTTGAATTAGGCCAACATCACCCGATGTTAGTTGCCTACATACTCATCAAACAATATCTCTAATATTTCCAATAAGATCAGATCCAGACATAGTTCTGCCTAAAACTACATTATACTAAGAAGCATAGCATCACACATGCAAGGCTTAAGTATTTTAAAGCAACCTACATTTTATGCATGTTCTTTAATCATTTCAATTGTCTAATTAAAAATAAATATCAAACAACGTTATTAATTATCTCTCAAACCATTGTTCGATAATTAATATTAACAAATCTATATTCATTCAGAGATAACTCACCCGTTGAGAAATCTCCAGACATAGGACTCCAATATGGAGAACATCAATATACAGTGACACATGTAAAGTAATATACAGAGTACTGACTATAACATAACTTAGAAACATGGGCTGACCTTTAACCAATAAAGACTAACACAATGCACAAATTAATGGACACTGTCCAAGAAACAATGCACAAATTAATGGACACTGTCCAAGAAACAATGCACTAATTGTTACTTAAAAATACCGACTCCTGCTCAAAGGAGTAATTGTATGCTAATAGAAATCCTAGCATCTCTAGAGATCCACTTGGATCAGCCATGGGCCTAGAGATGTAGGTACTAGCTCTGCTCATGGACACACTGACCGGAGGTAGATGAGACTTCCATGATGCTCAAAAACCTGGTTTGCACATTTGCAAGGATCCATTGTCCCAAAGGAACGGAGACAACGAAGGTCTAAAAGATTACCACCATAGCTATTATAAAAAATCCTAGCATCTCTAGAGATCCACTTGGATCAGCCATGGGCCTAGAGATGTAGGCACCAACTCTGCTCATGGACACACTGGCCGAAGGTAGATGAGCCTTCCATGATGCTCAAAAACCTGGTTTGCACATTTTCAGAGATCCATCGTCCCAAAGGTGTCGAGGCCATGAAGGCCTAAATATCTGTTATGGCTATTACTGTGAGCTTAAACTTTGACTCAAAGAACATCCCATAACCACCCTCAGTTCATTAACTAAGGTAAAATTCTATGTCAGGGCCCTGTTCACTCCATGAACTGGTCCCAACCCTAAAACGGGTATTTTAGTCATTATATTGATTAGGCATTCTTCCCCAATCTAACGACAATCAAAATCTCTTGATTAGTCTTTATTAACTTTAATTTATTGATATAACTTAATACAACAATAATAAATGTAAGCATCAGAATAATCAATATGACAAGGACTCAGCCTCATGCTGAGATGAACTGACCAATTCAACATTATAATGAAAAGGATTAAGAGCTGAGATGCATAACTCAAGTTAGCCTCCTAATATGACAAGGTCAGGCTGAAACAACCATCAACATTCACCCTAATGTATATCACAATCAAGGCTAAAATTCAGGGAAAAATTATGCAGAATTTCAAAGGCATCATCTTAGGCTGAAATTCAGAGACTTAATAAACATGATTATATCATGAACTAAGGCTCAAAAGTCAGGGATTCAATCAGCAAGATTATAATCTAAATCAAAGCTAAGAATCAAGTATTAGGTAGGCAATAATGTAGCTCAACTAGGGCTGAAACTTAAACATTCTCTCAGCATGATTATAACATAAATCAAGGCTGAGAATTTGCTATTACTTTGGCCAAAATAGAGCCTAAAACAAGGCTGCAAAATAGGGATCTAAATAAGTAAAAGCATAGCCTAAACCAAGGCTTCAAATTAGGGATTTGATTAGCCAAAGTATGGCCTAAAATAAGGCCATGAATCATGGATTAAATTGACCAAAGTATGGCCTAAAGAAAGGCCACAAATTAGGGATTAAATTGGCCAAAGTATGGCCTAAAGTAAGGCCATGAATCAGGAATTAAATTGGCCAAAGCATAGCCTAAAGTAAGGCCACGAATCAGAGATTAAATTGGCCAAAGTATGGCCTAAAGTAAGGCCACGAATCAGGGATTTAATTGGCCAAGGTATGGCTAAAAATAAGGCCACGAATCAGGGATTAAGTTGGCCAAAGTTTGGCCTAAAGTCAGGCCATGAATCAGGGATTAAATTGGCCAAAGTATGGCCTAAAGTAAGGAGATGAATAAGGGATTAAATAAACAAAAGCACGACTCAAACTAAGGCCACGAACTATGGATAAAATTTAGCAGAGTTTATGCCCAAATTATGGATAATAAACATGGCTCGAATCAGAGTCATTAATGCCTAACATAGGGCTAAGATAGATGACAAAAATCAGTAACATGCTTGCATGAATTAAGGATAGTCTACTTGACAAAAATCAGAATCATGCATGCACAATTGAGCAATATAAACATGAGATAAAATCATAATCATTCAAAACAAGTAGAGGCTAATTCATGACATCAAAAAAACCCTTTGAACCAGGCTGAACAATGACTGAATTATATCTATCAAAACCTCATGCTTAAGGGTGTAAAGAGAAGCACCTACTTGTACCAACTTGTCCCCAAAGCTCCTAGGCCTTGCTCCTACGTTTTTAGGCCTTTAATTCAATCCAAAGATGGCTGCGTTGTGCCTTCTAAAGCTGTTAGTTATGGAGGTCCTTGCTGAGAGAAGGAAGATGAGGGAAGAGATGGAGAAGAGGGAGGCTGAACTAAAATCAATCCTTTTTTTTTCTTATATAAGGCTTCCCCTCTTCAAACTCTTGGGTGCCCTCCCCCTTTAGGACTCTCCCTTAATTACAATCCTGGAATCACAATCCCTACCCCATTTACTAATAGGAAACCAACCCACATACATGCTCAAAATAGTCCCGAAAGAGTTTTAACCCAACTAGATGTATAGTTGATCAATCCTTCAACTTTTTCCACCACTCCCAGCACTCCTCGAACTCCTACTTGGGCTAGAAGTCCTATGCTCGCATTCTATCTCGTCTCAACAAAGTTCTAATTTCGTCCTCTTCTTACTTGGAGTCCTTGTCCCGCTAGGACTCTCTCCTTCTTTCAATTCCTAGTTCTTTTAAGACTTCTAATTCCTAATACGTTTAGGACTCCTAACTCCTACTACGCTTAGGACTCCTAACTCTTAGTACGTTTAGGACTTCCAACTCCAAGCACAAGTAGGACATCCAACTCCAAGCATGATTAGGACATCCAATTCCAAGCATGAGTAGGACATCCAACTTCAAGCATGATTAGGACATCTAACTCCAAGCACGAGTAGGACATCCAACTCGAAACACGATTAGGACATCCAACTTCAAGCACGAGTAGCACATCCAACTCCAAGCACGAGTAGCACATCCAACTCCAAGCACGAGTAGGACATCCAACTCCAAGCACAAATAGGACATCTAGTTTGGGCAAACGGGCCCTGTGCGATAAGCTCAACTTTGAACGGTTATATCTCCCTCATCCGAACTCCGATTCTCATGTTCTTGGTGGTGTTTCAATACTCTTTCTGTCTATTTTCCAACTATATAGGTTTCAACTATCATTTTTAACTTATGATCAAGTTATACTCACAACAAAGTCAAGGCATCCAACACCTTAATCTCCGCGTGGTCGACTTTGGGAATTTAGAAAAATCCCCAACATTACAATGGCATACGGGAAGAATGGGAGGGTACGAGCCCAAGGGGTGGCACAATTGAGAAAATCTCATCTTTTTTCGACATTTCCATGCATGCAAATGAAAATCAAGCTTTCATAAGCAATAAACAATATTGCAATGATATAGAATTATCAAATTGAGACAAAAGAAGAAAGTAAACTGACCGTTGTGGCTGATTTGCATTAGGACACTCTCCAACCTAACGCTAGTGCACAATCGAATATCAATTAAATAGAGGAAGGGAAATACATTGTCAATTATTTAAGATCCCTCAAATTCCTTTGCAATCATTTGTAGAGCCCTTGGTGTGGTGCCATAAGCCATCTTTTGATTCCACTTTTGAATCAAGTTTGTGGCATGCTTCCCAAGGAAGGTGACAAGGAGGAAGAGGGTGGGGGCGGTCAACCCTTTTCTTCCTATTCCTTGTTAAATCACGCCAAGAGAGAAAGAGAGAGGGTGGCGGCGTGTTGGCAGAGAGGGGGAGTGGGGAGGAAATAGATTAAGGCTTTCCACTATTCATATCCCCTATATACTCTCTTTCTAAACGGCCTTAAGTCACATGGGCCTACATCTATACTCTACGCAGATTATCTTTAGGGTCTAATGCAATGGATGTGGTCTCGATCAAACCAAGCTAACAAAAGCCTGAGCCCCTACATGCAACCATGGTCATGATAGGGTCGACCCCTCGCTAACCATAGGTCCTACCAAAGACTCATATCCTAAGGTCGGGCCCACAAGATGAATATGCACACTGTAGTCACATGCCTAGTGTGCATATATGTTAGATATGGTCTCATGAGAATATATGCCAATATGGTTCTTGTAGGGTCGCACGACAGTCCCCATTGTCCTTGGACCCTGTGGCCCATATTGTCTCACCTAGCTAGAAACAAGGAGGACCATGTGGGCTCGAGCCCATACCAAGGTCTTACATTGCCCACTATGGGTGAAGGGCTCATACAGTCCAAGATCCCCCACTATGGGTGAAAGGCACATATGGTCCAACAATGTTTTGTGCTAGTCCTATCGAAGACTGATACTATAAGCGTGTCAAGTAAATAGATCTATCATTAAGGCCTTAGATAATGGATCTACCAACATCTGAGTTGTAGGAATATGACTTGATCATTTTTCCTCTCAATAGTATATTAAAGATTTAATAGTAATGCACTTCAATGTGATTACCATTGACATTGATCTCCCCATTTGTAAGTGTCGACATTGTAGCAATATTATCACAATAAATCTAAATCAGCGCATCAGCCTAGTTTTTTAGTCCCAACCTAGCATGAAATTCCCTTATCCAAACTTCCTTTAAAGATGCTATATTACATTCATTAAACTTAGCTTCCATCGTAGACTTAGTAACACTCTTTTCTTTCTTGCTTGCCCACCATACAGCCGCATCTCAAAACATGAAGACAAATCCGGAAGTGGATTTTCTGTAATCTTGATCCCCCACATAGTTTGAATCACTAGATCCAAGTAATGATAAACATTTCGCCTAATATGTAAATTTCAATTTATTAGACCCTAGTAGGTACTGGAATATCCGTTTTACTATTCACCATTGTTGAATTTTAGGTTCTTCATTGTCGAGGCTTAGAAAGCCTACCACAAAACTTAAATCATGTCTTGTACAAGTCATGACATATATCAAGTTGCTAATACCTTGTGTATATGACACTGACTCCATCTAGAGTCTATCTTCCTCAGTTTGAGGAGCTATACTCTTAGACAACACCATATTATTGTATATAGGGGATTTAACAGTTTTTCATCCAATTTTCATCCCAAGGATGTGGGAAGCCTCGCCCATGTCTTTTTAATTTCAAATTGGATTTTGAGTCATAATTTTAAACGGACAATCATACTTCAGTCATTCCCCATCAAGAGTATGTTTGTACATAGTGGCCATGTTCATTAACCATAAACCACCCATATTAACTCATGACCTTGTGAAAAGTGATGTACTATTGCCTTGGAGATTGTTGGAGGCCACGTAATAATTTTACTAGCTTACATACCATGTGTTCATCTCAAGGAACTACAAACCCTTAGGTTGTTCTATATATATCTCCTCCTCTAAATCTCCATTTAGGAAGTCAATTTTTACATCCATCTGGTGTATATTCAATTTAAGTAACAATTGCTAATAGACATCTTGACACAGGTGAGTGTGTCTCTTTGAAGTCCATCCCATACACTTGGGTGAACCCTTTGGATTCTAATCTCATTGTTTACTTAATTATTGACCCATATTACTTAAGCTTCTTTTTGAAGATCCATTTATACCCTATAGCCTTTCGTGCTCCAAATGGATCCACAATCTCCTAGATTTTGTTCTTTATAATTGAATCTATCTTCTCTTGAACAACATTCTACCCTTAAGCATTTGGATGACAAAGCTTGACTCTCAAGGGTATTAGAGTCATATAGAACGGGTTCATCCAATGTGTGGTAGTCTTCCCCTAACATTGTAAATAATTTCCTCAATTGAGTTGAAGGTCTTCTTTCCCTTAATGCCCTCAGTTCATAAATGTTTCTATTTTCCCCTAATCCAATTACTTCTTTATTCAATGTATTAGGAACATACTCTTTATCTATTTTGGAATAAATTAACTCTTTTATTAGGTATTTTTTGATTTAATTCATTTTCCAAGGCATAAGTATCTTTAGACTCAATAACCCCCGTCGTCCCATCTTTGTGGTAAAGCATGAATATATACCCCTTAGAGTGATCATAGTTACTAATAATGTTGTAGTTCATGGCATTTGGATCCAGCTTAAAACTATGCTGGTTAGGCACTTTCATATGTGCCCTAGACCCCCATACTTTAAGATGTCCCAAGCTTGGGTGTCGGCCCATCCATAGCTAATAAGTTGTTCAATGGATGACCTTTGTGGATACATGTTTTAAGATGTACACAATGGTGACTAGAGCCTCACTTCAAAATTTGGATCCTAATTCATAAAGTTTTAACATAGACTTAATCATGTCCATAAATGTCTTATTGTGCATTTCTGGTACTCCATTTTGTTGCGGAGTTTTGGGGAAAGTGCATTCATGCACTATTCCCTGATTGGTCCAATACTCTAGAAACAAGTTGAAGGTGTACTCACCACTCATATCAATCCATAAGACTTTGACCTATCTCCCTAACTAGGTCTCACCCTTAGTTTTAAATTCTTTGAATTTAGCTAGAATATCTAATTTTCTACTTATAAGGTATATGTAATGAACATTGAGGGACCAACAGATGTTTAAATGAACTACCCCTGCAAGTTCATTTTCTACTAGTCCATTTTGAAAGGATTACGTAGTTTATTAGATATTATGTGTAATAATCCCACATTTAATATTATGTGCAGCTTATCTACCTTTACATGAAACAAGCACATGTGCCAAAGCAATGCATCACATACAACAAAGGCAATATAATTAGAAAACACTAATTCATTAGAAACAAATTTATTTGAAACATCCAAGTAGAATAATTCCATCATCTAAAGTAGGAGAGAAAAGAATTGATCCATGCTTCCCCACTATTGCTTTGCTTCCTTTAAATCTGACCTCAAATCCCTTTGTGGTAAGAACATGATTGGAGATCATATTACTCCTGATGGAGGGAGCAAAGAGCACATCAGTTAGGACTACAGATGACTCCTCCTTAAGTAGAATTAAATATGTCCCCATGGCCTTAACATAGCAAAGAGGAGATTGATCATCGCACCCCTGGACCCCTGAAGTGTAACACATGGTTGTGGCTGCAAAATCCATCCACCAATTATTCTCCTTAAAATCAGCCATCATCACCTCATATATAACACAACTGATTTATTTGTTCTTGCGTTTGTTGTTGTTATTGGTCTTGTCATCCCTCTATGGATAGTTAGCCTTGGAGTAGCCAATCAGGACATTTAAAGCAGACACCTTGGGTTTGTTATTCCCCTTACCATTTCCTATGTCTACAGTTGGCTTCTTCCCCATTTTCATGAAAGCTTTCTCTTTAGACCGCTTAGACCCACGTCCACCCTTCTTCCCTCTAGAATTTTGCACTAGGTTGTCAGTAGCAGACCCAGTGGCATTCACATGGTTTCTCTTTTCTTACTCAAGTCAAAGCTTGCTAGTCAAAGCCTCAATTTTCTGCTTTTAGTCATTCATATTGAGGTAAAGCACCATACTCTCCCAGGACTTCGGGAAGGTGTTCAACACCGTGGACATTTGAACTCCCTCAGAGATGGGGTCATCCACGACATTAGCTATGATGAACATACCACTCAAGTGCTCATTCACATTATCTTCGTCTTTCATCCTAGTGTTCTGATATTTACTGTGGAGCGTCCTTTTATGAGCCTCAAGTTGCCCCCCATATACATAGACTGCCTCAAGCAGATCTTTGGTAGTCTTGTGCTTTTTAAAAAGGCTTTCTACATTAGGCTCTATCAATTTGAGCAAAATAAAAGGGGGAAATTTACCAGATTGCCCCTAGGGCGTGCACAAGCCTTATTAGATCACAAAATTGAAAATTTCTAAAAACATACGAAGGAGAATTAGCACAAATAAGACTCAATTTTAATTACGTTTCAAAAGCCCGATCAAATTTTAATCATAGAGATGTCAATTTGGGTTTTCCCAAAAAACTTGTCAACTAAGCCCTATATCGAATTAAAACCTTGGGCTTTATTCAAATGAGCAAACAAAACCACAAATTCTTGGGTACGATACTGTCATGCCCAGTGTTTTCAAATCATTCTTCATCAAATTTAAATGAAAACTTTTGCCATATACTGACTATAAGTTGGTGGAAATTTACTGAAACACCGAAACATGTGAAAATATTTTTATAATTCTCACACATCCACATCAAATCTACGCAAACACATTCACATCAAATCCACACAACCGCATGCCACCAGTAAATAAGTTAAAATCTACCATTTAATCATCCTAGGCGTGAATCAACAAATGTAAAAAACATAAATTTCATGGCCATGGGCTTAACATAATTTATCTCCTTCCATAGGTGAGTACAAGTTCCATAACAGTCCAGACATAAATAAACAGTCTATGTTAAAGTCAAAAATAATAAATGTAAAAATTCTCATCTCATTTAATATATGTATTCATAAAAATGTTAAATAAATTGTGGCATAAAATAAACAAAAGAATCATAGGGTCAAAAGTCGACCTACAGTCAATAAGTGCATCCTCATCAAACACAAAATCCTGCCTATGTAGCTCACAAACTGGGACCCGCAGAAGTCCTTGAAGTATATGGAGATTAGGGGAAGGGAAAATGAGTATTTTTATACCCAATAGGATAATTATAATCAGTTAACCCTAAAAGTCTATGCAAAAGCTGCTGCACATGATAGTAGCGTATGTTAAAACCGAGAGAATAAACATAGCCTCATGACAAGTCCTACACTTCCCCTAAACCCCATAGACTTACAAACTTTCTTATTACCTTACTCCATCACACAGAAACCCCATACCATCATATTCTTACTATCAACACTTACCAATTACCCTTACAATCTTACACTTATTGCCTTACACTTACAATAGACAACTAGAGCCAATTATGCATTAATCAACTCAAATGTTGTAAGGAAGGAATGCCACTAGGGCGTCACCTTAACCTTTAGGTAGGAACAAATGCACCAAAATAATTTCGAAGGCAAGGTGCACCAGTGCTCATGGGGCAATAGATCAAATAGGTAAGAACATATTAATGATACTACATACCTCAGCGGTCAAATGTCTATTCTCTGGGGCCATTCACTACCAAATAAGGTCCACACAATTCCAATTAAGGGCGGAAGTCTTACAGTTCTACTCTTGGGTGAAAAACATACATTGCCACTCTTGGGCGGAAAACATACAGTGCCACACTTGGACCAAAAACATATGATGCTCTCAACAGAGTGACAAATCTATGAGCTTTGACTTAGCTCCAAAACAGCACCCCAAAGGGTGAGTACTATGTCAATCTCACAAGTGAATAGTTGACGATCATTTAAACTATCAACAAAATGTAAAACTCAATACGTCGAACTAGTTACGGACTCAATTCTTACTATTAACTTACTTATTTTCATTATGTTACTTATTTTCCATTATGTTAAGATTTACAATTTGTATATTATACAGGTAAAATTATGATATACAATCTTAATAGTTTGTAGTCCTCAACTCAGCTCCAAACCTTAGTCCATCTATTCACTTAACCGTGAAGCCTCTTACTTGTTGCTCCAAAGTTCGAGCGGGTCCAAACTGATTGTAACCTTTCATAGACATGCTCATTGTCATCATACACTTATCCACTCATAGATTTATACTACATTCCATGCATAAACCTTCTAGCACACCTTACTTTCTACATATAGCATACAAATAATTCTTTGCACAATCATATCGACAACCCCTCCATCTAGCATTATAGAAATTTATTGCTTAGATCTTCAACTGATCCATCTGAATAAAATAAGGATAAATCAAAGCATAAGCATTCAACTAATCTTATTAAACAACATACTAGCATTCACTTCATTAGCATACAAATAGTCTATAATTCATTGAACCATTAAATGCACTAATTGATTCTCATTCATGCAATCTCATCAGGAATCCACAACATCATTAATATAAGATGGCATTATGCATTCAAACACCTTAGTTCTAGCATGTGTTCTACCATATAAGCATGCTAAGGTGGAATTATGGGGATCAAAGTCTCCTACCTCGTCGGCTAAGCGAGTTTGATACCAAGGCATACCATGATGGTGGCGTTGGCGATGATTTTGACTATCTTAAAGTATCGCCTTAGCAGATAAGGGCTGCCTTGGGATGGAAAAATTGTCTATGAGGCTTTATTAGTGTTTAGGCAGATACAATTAGTCTCAAAGTGGTGACTAATGATCTACATACCTTTCCCATGGCTCACACGATGGGTGGCCAGAGATAGTAGTGTCCCTAAAAAGGGATGTTACAGAGGGGTCAAGGTTAAGACATCCCTCAGGCTCATTAGCCGGTTGTCAGAAGGCTTCTAAAGATTAGTGCTTCGATTTTAACCTAAGAACTTCTTGAAGGTAAGGGGTTATCATCTCAAGTGGTTTTATGAATTGGATTTTGTGTTGGAATGGATTCAAGTGGGTTCGTGCTTATTATGAGATTAAATGGTGGATTATTAAAAGCATGTTATTTATGTTTTTTTTCTTTTGACTAAGCTCAAGAATAGGTAGATTTATCATGCATTAGGTTTGTATTTTGATATCATGAAGTTCTAGAGTGATTTTAAAATTTTATTTGTATTTTTGGCTATTTTTGGTTTGATGTTCGTGAGGTTGAAAACAAACCAGATTTCAACTGTTAAGGGCATTCAAACTACCCAACAGTCATTCAAATGACCTACATTTCGAATGGCCTATGTGGCCAATGAAATGGCCTAACGTTCATATGGCCCAACAGGTAGTTCGATCGGCCAAACAACACTTTTTTCCATTCTTACATATTTACGTCATTTCTTGTTCTCTTTCTATGAACCTAATTAATTGTGGTTAGAATGAGTTATTATTACCTATAGATATTGTTGGGATTGTATGATGGTCATTTTATAATTTATGATCTAGCTTAAGCATGATTTAGGCTATGTTCAGCTAATTTTAGTGTGATATTCTTCCTATCTTAAATTCATGTTTGATGACTACTTCATGGTTTCTTGATGATTCCAATAGGTTTAACTATGAGGATGTGCATATATGATAATTGTTGGTGAATCATGTTTTCATGTTCTAGCTTAAGTATAGTGTTGTTTGTTTATCCTTGCCTAAGTCTAGCATGATGCTATATGTGTCTTGGACTCATATTTCGATATTTTCACTGTATTTGCTTTATGAATTCAATAAGGAAGTACTATATTAAAATCATGAATGCATGCATATAATATTGATTATGGGTTGCTCATGATTCACTTGTCTTCACCTAGACATGAACACTACCATTTATGTACAAACATGTGTAGAAATTTGTGATAATTATTTGATACAAATAGACCATGATTGATGCCATTTGGATTGATTTAAGTATGTATCTTGCATTTGGACTTATGTAGCGTTGATCATGTATGTACCATATTACATTCATAATCAAAACAATTTATGAATGAGATTAATCGGGATTCGCTATGTTTGATCAATTGGATAATAATGGTTGTCAAATTGATTGATCGAAGGCTTGTCGAAATTAGTTTGGGTCTGAAATGACATGATTTTGTTTTGAATTCCTTTGGGAACATGGTACCTCCCAGGTTGAGATGTGTTAATTGGAGGATGAATTTATTATTTATTGAGTTATCTAGATCCTGAGAATCAAGTATGGTATATCTGCGTGCCCCAACTGCCATGTATTGTAGGTTTCCTTTGTGAAAATTAGATTCTCCCCCGCAAGAGATTGTCCTTGGTGAGCACAATGCCATAGTTTTCCTTTGTGAAAATTCGACATTCCGAGCCAGGTTTGTCCCTTGTGGGCAAACTGCTCTAGGTTTCCTTTGTGAAAATCAAACATTCCTTTTTAGGATTGTCCTTAGTGAGCAGAGGGGGTAAATCTCCCAACGCCCTAGTTTTCCTTTGTGGAAATCGGACCTTCCGCACAAGGGATTGTCCTTAACGGGTGGAATGATTGTTTTTCCCTATTATGAGATATTCGCCAATGATGGTTTCATGTGTATGGATTTATTATGCCCAATAACATAGGTTGTGCAGGAATAATAGAGTTATGTTGCACATGTGGTTATGACTTAACTTGTATGACATGCAGGATAGTGTGTTTGAGACACTTGATATGCAAGGTGAATACTTTCATTACGAAATAGATGTGCATTATATGGTGATGTTGAGAAATCATTCATGCAGGATATGATTATGTGTACATGATGATGTATGATTGATATGGGTTATGCAAAACCCATGATGCACAGGAGGCATGAGAATTTGCTGATGAGAAGTTATGGGTTATAGCATGATATGTAGATGACTTAAATATGTGATAATATGTGATATGAGAATGTGTTCATGAGATATGCTAGAGATAGCATGACATGCATATGGCATGAGTAGATGTGCATGGACGGTAAATTATGACATGAATGCACAGGTTTCTGTAGATATTCCAGGATCAAAGGCTATGATGGAGTATTTGTTTAATGAGTATTTTTTGTTTACGCATGTGATGTCATCTTGAATTTACTTTCTATATTTAAAAACCTTTGCTGAGTTTGTGGTTCTTCCCTTTTTGGTATGTTTTTGTTTTGGGGCTGCATGTCTTGCTATGCAAGGGGTTTGAATGGATGTATGGGTGATGATGATGTTTAGGAGTGGTCACTTGCAGATCTTGAGATGTATGGTTGCCTATGTAGCATTTTGTATTGAGACTTTTATCTACTTGATTACACTTTACACTCTACTAGCCGATGATGGCTTAGATATTTATTAGCCGGTTTGGGCTTATATTCTTATACTTGAGCTATGTGTGGGCTATTTGGGTGTTACATTTTTTAGAAATGGTAGTAATTTTTTTTTGAATTAATTCTAAAAATTCATTGCTGAATGTGAATTACGGTGTTGTGCACGATTGCGCACGAAGCTCAGGCTCTCTTTTTATTAATTTATTGCATTGAACTATTTAATTGTTATTGTAGTCTTTTATTATGGTACTTATTGGTTCAGTTTATGGCCTGGGATAGCTGACCCACTAATTGGATTATATTGTATGAACCGGGCTGGGTTAGTTCAACTGGTCTGGTTCCCTAGGAGGGTTGTCTCCTATATGGGGTGGCCTTGACTCTTGTTTCAAGTTATGCAAATTGTGATTCCTAGTCCCTCCCCTTTCTTCGAGACTTCTCCCCTTTCCCTGCGCAATTCTCCTAGGTATCGATCATGCCTGCATCGGGCACATCATTGGTATCAGAGCTTTTGCGATCCCCGGCAATGGCTCGTGGCAAACAGGCTGTGGTGCAGGAGGCGCCTTCAGAGAAGGAGGCACCAGCACCATCAACAGCGGATAGCCCGAAGGCCATTTCCATGGTCAGCGACGCCAAGCTGTCAGAGATTCTCTTGGCGGTTCAAACCCTTACTGCATACGTCGCCAGCCTGAAGGTACAGCAGGCCACCCTGGACGCGCGGTAGACTACCATGGAAGCGTGCGATCCTCCTATTCGGCCTGTACCAGTTGCTTCTTCTCTGAAGAAGGGCGGGCCCTCGCAGCCTCCAGAGCCGATCCTCCCCGACCCCCCAGTGACGGCCGACATCGACATCGGAATACAGCCCCATCCTGTGCGCTATGGCGCTGGCCAGCCAGTGTTGAGAGGAAGACGCCAGACCTGGGACATGCGAGGCACACCAGGTGTTCGTGAAAATGCGCATATGATGCCGCCCCATCTGAACCAGTTCCACGATGCTGAAGAGTAGTGGGATGAGTTCCCTAGGCATGGTGAGGGACAACGAGGGGGCGCTGAACCACGCCTTGCTCGCCTGTAGTTCCCTCGCTACAACAGGGATGACGATCCGGTGGAGTGGTTGTATAAGGCGGAACAAATTTTTGCCCATCAAGGAATGAACTCAAAGGCTGAATGCTTATGCATCGCGCACTTTCACTTGGATCGCAACACCTCCGTCTGGTTCCAAAGCTTTGAGAAAGAGGGGCACTATTCGACCTGGGCAGCCTTCTCTGACAAGCTCTATGTTCAGTTTGGGCCTAATGAGTTCCAGGTTTTTAATGAGATGTTGTCATCCCTACGCCAGACTACTACCATCCATGCATACTATACTGAATTCATGAAGGTGGCTAACCGGTTGCCTGATTGGCCGGTGGCTGCCTTGGCTGGCACCTTCAAAGGCGGCCTCAAGTCTGAAATTTTGGAAGAGATGCGACACTTTCCATGTGCCAACATGCGGGACGTGATGTGGCATGCTTGCATCAAGGAGGAAAAACTGGCCAGACAGCGCATAGGAGGGCGGCTGGAACCATTGGCTCGATCTGTTCCTAGCTCCAATTCCTTACCCCCGCCCCTCAGCAATTCTGCACCTGGTCATCCCATCCAGCCAACCGCTCCTGCTGGTCCTATCGTGCGATGTCTCACAATGACTCAAATGGAGGAACGTCGTTCGAAGGGATTATGTTTCAGATGTGACGAGAAATTCGTGCCCGGGCACTGCTGTTCTGTTAAGGGCAGCCTTCTAGTGGAAGAAATTGATGAAGGGGAAGAGGGTTCTGATGGTTCTGCCTTGTCCGCCATTGAAGAGCTCTTATCGGAGATATCAGTGCATGCATTTTCTGGGGCCTTTAAGCCTCGCACAATGCACGTCCAGGGGATCCTCAAGTGCCAACAGGTAGCTATCCTGATCGACAGTGGTTCTACTCACAATTTTATTAATGACAGGGTCGCCAACCGACTTGGTTGTTTCGTATCGGACTCCAAACCCTTTGACGTACTAATTGGAGGTGGCAAGCACCTCCGAAGTAATGGGGTGTGTGCTGTCACGCCCCGGCGATGCCCGACCCGAGCCGAACCCGGTCCAAGGGCCGGTCAAGCGCGCGGGGGCGACGAAGTGAAATTGAGAAACGATTCTAGCGGAAGACTTAATCCCTAACCACGGGCGATTAACAGCAACACGGAGTGCGCACAATCCTTTGAGCAAGAGTAAATAAAAAGGGAAAGAAAAGGTGTTGCTTATCACAAAGTAAACAACAATCTCAAACCCACAAACTTAGTTAAGTAAAGCCCACACCGGCTCAAAATAAGTCATAAGCAAACATAACTGTAACATGTGACATAAAACCACAACAAGAACCCTACACAAAGGTTCGAACATAAAGCATGAAAGAAACGATGATAAGTCACGCAACGATCTCCATCATCACACCCAAGCTACCTCTGACCTTTCCTCAAAAAGGCAATCCTGTCCGTCTGCGTGTCGCACCACGCAGCCCCAAATCAAAACACAAAAGAGGGGTGAGTTTTAACACTCAGCAATGGTTTTTAATATCACTGTCAACGTAGAAAATACGATAGCTTAGAAATGAGATCGTTTCAGATCAAAGATTTACATGGTGCATCACTTTCTGATCATACATTCATATCACTTAACACTGCATAAAAATGCATAATTCAACCTGCATGGATGTATCTCTAGCATACATATTCCCACATGCATTCACATCATAACCAATCCCGCATGGACGTATCTCTAACATACATATTCCACATGCATAACATCAAAATCAGCATGCACGGATGTATCTCTAGCATACATATTCCACATGCATAACATCAAAATCAACATGCATGGATGTATCTCTAACATACACATTCCACATGCATAACATCAACATCAACATGCATGGATGTATCTCTAACACACATATTCCACATGCATAACATCAACATCAACATGCATGGATGTATCTCTAACATACATATTCCTACATGCATAATGTTATCACAATCAACCTCCATCAAGGAGTAATCACACATTGACGTCACACAAACGGGAGCATAGACAAGGCCACGAAGGCGCGTCATGGTACAAAATTCTACACAAGAATTCAAGAAAGATCGGGGTTGTCAATCCCTAATACTGCTCGCCCTGGACGATCCTGGCCAAGGATGTCCCATTCTCACACAGAGAATCTAGAGCAGGGGTGTTCGCCCAGGGACATCTCCTGCGGAGGGAAGAGCCCGAGTTCTCACACAGAGAACCCTAGAACACGTGGTAGCGGGGTGCACACGGCATACCACACCGGATTCTCGTGGTCCAGATGACACACATAATGATATTCTCACATATCCGCAAGACAAGTACACAACTCGTCCCCTCATCATTCCATTAAACAAGACTCAACCCGGGGAGTGCACTCGTTCCACACAGGAACTCCAAATCGTTCCACACAGGAACTTCAAATCGTTCCACACAGGAACTTCAAATCAAAATATGTCCTTTCGGACCAATCAACTTGCGATTAATCCACGACCGATAAACCCGGCACGCAATTCCATCACATTGCATCCAATCGGTCAAATTCGATTAATCACGATGAAGCCTCAATTGGAAATCCATTTTCATGATGCGTGCAACATGGTACATGCGTGGGCAAAGCATACATGAACCCTAATCATGATAAGTGCTCTCACCAGCCCCTAATGCATCATTCATAATCACGATATTAAGCTTCAACATCATCATTTAACCCCCACATGTGTGTGTGTAACTAGTAGAAGCCTTTCACATGATGCATATTAACATGCTTGAAAATCAACTCACCACCACACTACACATGTGAATTTCTACCTAAACATGAATTCCAGCGGAAATCATAGTAGAAGAATCGTTGAAATCATAGTTAAATTCAAAACTCAACCACAAAGGCTAAACACCTATAACATCACTCATTTCATCATTGAGTCATGGCATTCACCAACATTCACACACCATTAATCACAATTTATCATGACAAATCTGTCCAACAATGATTGTAGTCCTACTGAAATATGCTTAACCAAAGGGAAACAACTATTCATAATTTCAAAATAACGATTCCAACATCATGCCACAAAACTTAAGTCATTCCACCATCACTAAGCATATATCTCAACTCCATAAACTCAATAGCATACATTTCCAGTAGCCTAACATAGCTTAAAATACTCCACATTCATATAAAATTGGCAAGCCAAAGTAGAATCATCAAAATAGGCATCATACACACAACATGCAAATTTCCTGTGTAGCCGATCGATCGCCCTTCAGGCCGTCCGATCGGTTACACGCAAAATTTTGAAAATTTCAGTTCAGCCGATCGATCGCCCTGCAAGGCCGATCGATCGCTAACACGGCAGAACAGTCATCTTCTTCCTTTCGCAAATCCAAACCGAAACACCATAGAAAACACTTCAAATCCACATCTAGCACCCTAATCATCATCAAAAGTCCTCCTTGACTTCCAGAATATCAAACCAAACCATAATAATGCAAAACCCTAAGAAATCGGGATTAAATAATTCCATTTTCTAATCTTACCATTAACACACTAAATCAAGCAAACCATTTCGAAATAAGCCAAAAATGAAGAGTTTTACCATGGATAAACAGAGATTTTCGAAGACCCATTACCTCAGCACTTGATTAAGCTCGGATTGAAGAGTCACCCTTCTTGAAATCCTTGAAAACACAATGAGTTTGAATCAAGCACCAATAGAAATCGATTTACTTAAGAAATCCCTAATTAAATCTTAGATCTAGGGCTTGTTGGTAGTAAAAATCGAATTTTGAATGTTAGGGTTTGTAGTAAAACACAAATCAGTAGCTTTTGATGGTCAAAAACGAATTGAATCAAGGGGAAAATGGTAGATTTAGAAGAAATTAAGAGAAAAGTCATGGATTAGTGCTTAATTAGAGCAAGCTTACCTTAATCGGCTTCTAATTCGGGCCTAAGTGGGGATTAGGCCAGCCCTCCTTCCTTAGCCTATTCCCAAAAATGGAAATGGCTCTGGTTTGCCCTTTTATAGTAAGGGTTGGGGTAGGCATAGGTAAGTTTTGGGGTGTACATATGAAAAGTAGGCTAAAAGTGGTTATTTTGCAAATTTAAGCACGAATTAAGCCTAATAAAATTCTGAAAATTTTTGTGTGACCTTAAGTATATGTTTAGGTTCATTTGACACAAAAATAAAATTTTTGACCGTGGGGCCCACAGGGGTCCCGCCGAAACCCTAATTTTTGGGAAAATAGTGAAAAATCCGAAAAATTCCAAAAATTCACATTTGGTTTAAAATCACTTAAAACCACTAATATTGAAGTAAATTTTGGTTAAAACCATCACAAACTCTATTTATTTACAAAATCACCGAATAAGATCAGAAAACACGAAAATTGCACGATAACCCATAATTAAATAAAAATCAAACCCGGTTTAAAGATGAGGGTCCTTACATGTGCGCAGGTCACTTTGTCTGTACATGGCCATTCATTCGTCACTGATCTCTTCCTGTTACCTACCAAAGGGGTCCACGTTGTGTTAGGCGTGCAGTGGCTCTAGGAGCTAAGCGATGTTGTTTGGAACTTTTGGGAGATGTGGATGGACTTTGAGCTCTAGGGACAGCACGTCCGGTTGGAAGGCTCTAGGCCGGGCACTCTTTTCTCCGCCCATCCTTCGAGCACCTTGTTCCGGTACACCCCCCAAGGGCTCCTCTTGCAGCAACGTCCAGCCCTTGAGGTGTCTCAAGATATCATGCCGACCAACCTCCAGGAGTTATTGACAGCTCACCAAGACTTGTTCGCTGAGCCGCAAGGTCTTCCGCCTGGCTGCTCTCACGATCATCAGATTCCGATTACCCTTGGCACCGCCCCAACCAATGTGCGTCCCTATCAGTACCCACATATTCAGAAAGCAGAGATCGAGCGGCTGGTGGCAGATATGCTTCGGGCGGGGATTATCAAGCCTAGTACAAGTTCCTATTTGTCGCCAGTGTTACTTGTGCATAAGAAGGACGGTACTTGGCATTTCTGTGTTGACTACCGCGCCATCAATGCCGTGACTGTGAAAGACAAGTATCTGATTCCAGTGATTGAGGAGTTGCTTGATGAGTTGACCGGCGCTACTGTGTTTTGTAAGCTCAACCTGCGTTCGGGCTATCATCAGATCTGCATGAATGCCGCCGATGTGCTCAAGACAGCCTTCTGGACTCATGACGGCCACTTCGAGTTCTTGGTTATGCCGTTTGGATTGACTAATGCCCATCCACATTTCAATGCCTCATGAACGACCTCTTTCGTCCCTTTCTGCGCCGGTATATATTGGTCTTCTTCGATGATATTTTGGTGTACAGCAGATCTTAGATAGTGCACTTGACACACCTCAGGTCGGTCTTCTCTATTCTTCGTGACAATTCCTTATTTCTTAAGCGTTTGAAGTGCTCTTTTGGCAGTCCACAGGTGGATTACTTAGGCTATATTATATCAGGGAATGGTGTCGCCACCGACCCAGCCAAGGTGACCGCCATGATGTCTTGGCCTATTCCCAAATGTGTTTGGGCCCTCCGTGGTTTTCTAGGCCTCACCGGATACTATCGGCGGTTCATTAGTCGATATGGGGAGTTGGCTTCACCTCTGACAACGCTGCTCAAACGGGGCGCTTTTGCATGGACTCCTGATGAATAGGAAGCTTTTGAGGGGCTGAAGCAGGCCATGGTTTCCGCCCCTGTCTTGATTCTCCCAGATTCCTTTTGAGGGGCTGAAGCCAGCATCGAGACGGATGCTTCAGACGCTGGCTTGGGGGCGATTCTGTTACAGGACGAGCATCCCATTGCCTATTTCAGCAAGGCTCTGGCGGGCCGATCCTTGTCACTGTCCGTCTATGAGAAGGAAATTCTGACCATCATCCATGCGGTCACCAAGTGGCGACCGTACCTATTGGGTCATCGGTTCCTGATTTGCACTGATCATCAGCCAATGAAGTATTTCCTCGAACAACGGGTGTCCACTCCATCTCAGCAGCGGTGGGTTAGTAAACTTCTGGGTTATGATTATGAAGTTGTTTATAAGAGGGGTCAGAGAACACAGTGGCTGACGCTCTCTCTTGTATACCTGCCCCGGGGTCGTGCTTGACCTTCTCCACGCTCTCTTGTCCCTTTATGGACGAGATGAAGCAGGCCTACTATTTTGATGTCTCGACGCAGGCTTTCATTGTTGCCCTCCAGACTGACCCGGCAGCCCGTCCATTTTACACTTGACGGGATGATTTTTTGTACCGGAAGGATCGGTTGTGGGTTCCTGCTGTCGCTGATCTTCCCCGCCGCATTATATCTCATTTCCATGATTCTCCAGTGGCTGGTCATGAGGGGGTTTTCCGCACTTATCAGAGGGTCATGAGGGGGTTCTACGCGTACCATTGTTTCTGATCGTGATCGCATCTTCCTTTCTCAGTTTTGGCAGGAGTTCTTTGCCTTACAGGGTACGTCCCATCATATGAGTACTGCTTATCACCCTCAAACGGTTGGGCAGACGGAAGTGGTTAATCATTGTTTGGAGCAGTACCTGCGGTGCTTTAGGATGACGCAACCTCACCGTTGGCTGCAACTTCTTCCCTGGGCGGAGTGGTCCTATAACACTGCATATCACACGCGCGCGGGCTTCACTCCTTTTGAGGTTCTATATGGCCGACCCCCACCTACTATTTTGTTGTATGTCCCTCATCGCTCTTCTATGGTTGAGGTGGATTATATGCTCCAAACTCGTGATGAGGTCTTGCGTCAATTGAAGATGAATTTGGTTGAGGCTCAAAACCGGATGAAACAACTTATGATGGCCGCCGTACTAATCGGGTGTTCCAAGTCGGCGACTTGGTTTATGTATCTGTTTTACTACAGCGCCAGACTTCTTTGTTTCAGCCCGAACATTCCAAGCTCTCTCCCAAGTTCCATGGTCCTTATCTCGTGGAGGCACGCGTTCGTCCGGTTGCTTACCGCCTCTCCTTTCCGCCTGATTCCTTGGTCCATCCTGTGTTCCATGTGTCCCGTCTTTGCTGGTTTGTGGGTGACCGGACTTTGGCTGTGGATGCTTCGCCTCCGCCTCTGATGGGTCCTGTTCCGCCCGTTGACCCGGCCCCTGCGTCTATGCTTGAGAAGCGGCGGGTTCATCGTTCGGGTCGCATTGTTACTGAGGTTTTAGTTTCATGGCGGGGTCAGCCGTAGGAGGATGCGACATGGATGTTTGAGGACGATTTCTTGGCTCATTATCCAGCATGGTCGCCTTGCGGACAAGGCGATTAGTGGAAGCGTAGTGGAGTGTTGTGCACGAATGCGCACGATGCTCAGACTCTCTTTTTATTACTTTATTGCATTGAACTATTTAATTGTTATTGTAGTCTTTTATTATCGTACTTTTTGGTTCAGTTAGTGGCCTGGGATAGCCAACCCACTAATTGGATTATATTGTATGAACCGGTCAGGGTTGGTTCAGCTGATCTGGTTCCCTAGGGGGTCGTCTCCGATATGGGGTGGCCTTGGCTCTTGTTTCAATTTATGCAAATTGTGATTCCTAGTCTCTCCCCTTTCTTCAAGACTTCTCCCCTTTCCCTACACAATTCTCCTAGGTACCGATCGTGCCTGCATCAGGCACATCATACGGTGGGCAACAGAATTTTTTAGAATAAATTTGGATGTTACGTCAAACCTAATTTTAAACCTTTAAGATAATATAACTCTTTCCCGAACATGGATAGATCTCTGTCTCTCCTCACTCTCCATCTCTCTTCTCTCTCATCCCTCTCTCCTCTCTTCCCTCTCCTCTCTCTCTCTCCCTCTTCTCATTCCCTCCTCACACTCTCTCTACACTCATTCACTCTCTCTACCCTCTCTTCCATCTTTCTCTCTCTTCTATTTCCCCGTTTTCCCTCTCCACTCTATCTCCCCTATCTCTCTTCTCTCTATCTCTCTTCTCTCTCCTCACCTCTGCTCTTCTCTCTCTCCTCCTCTCTCCCTCTCTCTGCTCTTTCTCCTCTCCCCTCTCTCTCCCTCTCCCTCTTCTCTCTCGCCCTCCCTCCCTCCCTCTATCTTCCTCTCTCTCCCACTCTCTCTCCCCCTCTCTTTTTCCATTAATTTTTTTTAAATAATTTACACTATTCAGATGCATAATGCTATGTGTTGCTAGTATATCGTGTAGTAGCAACGCATATTACTAAGCATCGCTACTACCCTAAGGTAGTAGCGACACTTCAAAGTATGCATCACTACTATTTTTTTTTTTAATATTTTAAAATTTTTAAGACAATTTATAATTAAAAATTTCTCTCTCTCCTCACTATTTCTCTCTCTTCTCTCTCTCCCCTCCTCTCTCTCCCTCTCTCTGCTCTTTCTCCTCTCCCCTCTCTCTCCCTCTCCCTCTGCTCTCTCTCTCCCTCTTCTCTCTCTCCCTCCCTCCCTCCCTCTCTCTTCCTCTCTCTCCCACTCTCTCTCCCCCTCTCTTTTTCCATTAATTTTTTTTAAATAATTTACACTATTCAGATGCATAATGCTATGTGTTGCTAGTATATCGTGTAGTAGCAACGCATATTACTAAGCATCGCTACTACCCTAAGGTAGTAGCGACACTTCAAAGTATGCATCACTACTATTATTTTTTTAATATTTTAAAATTTTTAAGACAATTTATAATTAAAAATTTCTCTCTCTCCTCACTATTTCTCTCTCTTCTCTCTCTCCCCTCCTCTCTCTCCCTCTCTCTGCTCTTTCTCCTCTCCCCTCTCTCTCCCTCTCCCTCTCCTCTCTCTCTCCCTCTTCTCTCTCTCCCCTCCCCCCCCCCCCTTCCCTTCCCCTCTCTCCCCCTCTCTCTCCCCCTCTCTTTTTCCATTAATTTTTTTTAAATAATTTACACTATTCAGATGCATAATGCTATGTGTTGCTAGTATATCGTGTAGTAGCAACGCATATTACTAAGCATTGCTACTACCCTAAGGTAGTAGCGACACTTCAAAGTATGCATCACTACTATTATTTTTTTTAATATTTTAAAATTTTTAAGACAATTTATAATTAAAAATTTCTCTCTCTCCTCACTATTTCTCTCTCTTCTCTCTCTCCCCTCCTCTCTCTCCCTCTCTCTCTCCCCTCTCTCTCCCTCTCTCTATCCCTCTTCTCTCTCTCCCCGCTTCTCTTTCCCCTCTCTTTCCCTTTCTCTACCTCTTCTCTCTCTCCCTCCCTCTCTCTCTCCCCCTTTCTCTTTTTCTATTATTATATTTTAAATAATTTACTCTATTCACGGCGCATAATGATATGCGTCGCTACTGCACGATGTACTAGTGATGCATAGTTTGATGCGTCACTACTACCTAAGGGTAGTAGCGACGCATATTGCTAAGCATCACTACTACCATACGCGCCAAAGTATGCGTGGCTACTATTATTTTTTTTAATATTTAATTTTTTAAAAATAATTTATAATTAAAAAATATTTCTCTCTCTCCTCACTCACTCTCTTCTCTCTTTCCCTCTCCTCTCTCTCTCTCCTTTCTCCCCCCTCTCTTCTCTCTCCTCTCCTTTCCTCTCTCCTCTCTCTCTCCCCTCTTTCTCTCTCTCCACAACCTCTCTCCTACTCTCTTTTATTAAAACTACATTTTATTGAAAATTTAATATTTATTTAATATATATATATAAATAGTAAATAATTAATAAAATATATTATATTTAAGAATTTTATTTTTACTTTTGTTTAACATTTATTTAATATATAATTATTTATTAAATAAAATTAATTAATAAACCTAATAGTGACAGTAGTAGACATGCGTCGCTATTATCAATACTATTTGCGACACATATTTACAGGCGTCACTAATAGTTATAAATTTTTATTTTTTTCATTTGAAATTTATTACGTATTAGCAATGCTTAAGAAAATGTGTTGCTAATAGTACATGTATTAGCGACACTTAAGAAAAAGTGTCGCCAATAGTTATCAATTTTTTTCCTTTTTTTTAAAATGTATATCTTTTAGTGACACATACCTTAAAATGTCTCTAATATTGTTCGTATTAGCGACACTTGAAGTTCATCATCACTAATACGTGGATATTAGTGACCCATATGATTTTGCATCGCAAATAGTTGATTTTTTGGCAATAATTTTATATACATCGCAAGTAGTTATTTTTAGCGACGCTTGTGTATGTGTCGCTAATAAATGCGTCGCTAATAGTCAGTTTTTTTGTAGTGATAGATGGTTGTGCGATTGTGAAACCGCCGTGAGGCTTACCATTTGCATTGTTGTCTTGGTGTTATAATTAATCCTAGATGCTTGTCTCTCTATTGGGAGCATTATATTATTTTGGCCCATAAGTGGCATGGTATGATTTCACCCCAAACATGGCATTGAGTGATTTTCGCCCCTAGTTTGCACTGTATAGCCCTTGGCTCCAAAGAGTGGGCATTTGCATGTTTAGGTAAGTAATACTATAGATTTTCTCTTACCTATTTGATCATGTGTTCCATGAGCACTGGTGTGCCTTGTCTTCGAAAAAATTCATGGCGCATAGGTTCCGACTGAAAAGTTAAGGTGATATCTAAGTAACATTCCTTATAAAATCAGAATTGATTAGTGCTTTAATTGGCTCTAGTTGTTCGCTATAAGCGTAAGACTATATGTGCAAGACTATAGATGTTAGATAGTAAGTGTGCAACTGTAAGTATGTTTGTACGAGGGCATGAGTAAGATAGAACAAGTTTGTAAGAAGTTATGTACAACGGTAAGGGTCCGTGTAATTGTAATATTTCCCCGAAGGCTATGATTTTAGATTATACTTGCATTGTCATATGTCAATTTTATGTTGAGTAGCTATTTCATGGACTTATACTCACTGATTTAGAATTCTCCTACTTAATATAAAATACTTATTTTCCCACCTTTTATTCCTAGATATTCTAGGGATATATGGAGCTCTCAGCTTTGGAGAGCTTCATAGGCAGGACTTAGACATTTGAGGAGAGGATAGACTTACTAACTTCAGGTCAATTTTTGACCACTTGATTATTTTGTTTAACTATACCATGACTTTATGTATTATTTTGATTATACATATATTAGGTGTGATGAGAGCATTAAAGATTATATATTTTGGATTATTATGAAACTTGTACTCAACTACACTTGGGAGATGTATATTTAAGCCCATGGCCATGGCACCCACGATTTGTAAATTTTTGTTCGTATTCACTATTCACATTGATTTACTAAGGTCATGATCTACTAAGGTCATGATTGCATAACATTTATATGAATGTGTGAAAATTCTAGAAATATTTTTACAAGTTTCGGATTTTGTCAATTTTCACAAACTACGGATGTCACATGGGCCATCCAACAAACATCAAAATCCATTAATATGGGTGATCATGTGAAAATTAAACACCTCATCCAGAGTCATGGTCCTTGTACTCACAATCTTGAAGATCATTAGCATGTCACTTGCTACTGTAATTTGGGGAGTTTTGCTTTGAGGACCTTTTTATTGTTAACTACCTCCTTCATTGGTCTTTAGTTTTCGAATTCAGACCATGAGAATGGATTTGCCTTTCGGTCACTAGAATACTCTAATGCTACAACTTCTGGTACCCTGAAATGCTTGCTGACTGCTTGAGACAATGAGCATTTATAGCGGGATGAGTGGCAGCATTTTCAAAATAAGAATACTTAGAGTACTCTATTCACGTTTGGTATAATCTAGTTCGAAGATGCACAAAAGGACGTGTCTAGCCAGGCTGCATAACCATGGTACACAGGGCCTTAGCGTGGCTTATAAAGACCTAACATGGTACATAGTTACACATCATCGTCCTAGCATTGTCCCCACAAGACCTCTATGTGACATGCTAGGATTGGAAAACATTTTCCTACACACCAAAGAATCAACCCCACTCATCCAAGTGCAGTAACAGTTTTGGCCACTTGAAAGAGCTGACCTTTCATTTTTACTACCTCTATCTCATAAGTGTCCTATTTATTTTTTGGAAGAGAATTGATATTAGTTCATTTTGAAAAACTAAAATAAGACATCTAATATATATGAGCTGTATATTCTTTTGGTCCATCCACTAACATATTATGGCAAGGCCCCTCCTTTCTTAGCCATATAATACTTTGCCCGGTGCACATTTTCTGCAAAACGCATGTTAAACAATGTTAGGACATCATTGCATATCTTCCGTGTGTTCCAATGAGTAATATTTAATCACTCAAAAATAGCTTCGGTGGAATTTAAGTGATACACAGAAAAACTTATGTTCAAAAAAATCACAATAGCCTGCTGATACTGTTGAAACAGTAAAAGATTTTTTTTACCGCTTCATTTTATCAGTATGGCTGGATTTTCAGCTCATATTATCATTTTGAAAACGTAAGTGCATTTTAAAATACTCTTGGATAAGCCAAAATTAATATCATGAGGGGCATTCTGTTGTGCCCGATGTAGGCACAATCGATACACAGGAGTTCTACACAGAGAAAGGGAAAGAAGTTGGAAGAAAGGGGAAGAAAATACTGGAATTCAATAATCATATGCATCCAAGGAGAGAGAAGACCCCCTTATGGGGAGTCGCGCCCCTCCACATGGGGAGTTGTGCCACTAGTGGGGTCCGGTTCACCCGTGGCCCACTAGTGTACCTGTTACAATTCAATAACAAGATGCAAATAATAGTCAACTGCTAACATAAGGAAAACTAGCCTAAATAACAGAAATAAACCACTGAGCCGAGACAAGTGCACCTGTGCACAACACTCCACCACGCTTCTACACACGCCTTGTCCTCAAGGCGACCATGAAGGGTACCAGAGCAGGAACTCATCCTCAGACAACCACGTAGCATCCTCAAGGGGCTGGCCATGCCAAGAAACTAAAACCACTGTGGTAATACGACCAAAGCGGCGGACACAGTGCTTATCAAGCAGTGCTGCAGGAACGGTGTCAGAAGAAGCCACTGTACCCAGCAAGGGAAGAGGTGGAGCATCCATGGCCAGGGAGGGGTCACCGATGCAACGGCGGAGCCTGGAAACATGAAAAACAGGATGGACCATCAAACCCGGCAGTAGAGTGAGGCGGTAGGCAACCGATCCAATGCGCTCTTCCACAACATAGGGGCCATGAAATCGGGAGGCAAGCTTAGAGTGCTCGGGCTGGAACAAGGAGGTCTGGCGCTGAGGAAGAACGGAGACAGAAACCAAGTCCCCCATGGCAAACTTGTGCTCTGTGTGATGGCTATCATAAATCTGCTTCATTTTGTTCTGAGCCTCAAACAAGTTCACCTTAAGCTGGCGAAGAAGCTCATCCCGAGTCTGGAGCATGTAGTCAACCTTGGCCACTAAGGACCGATGGGGAACATAGGAGAGCACGGTAGGGGGCGGCAGCCCATATAGTACCTCAAAAGGAGTAAATCCGGCATGAGTGTGATAAGCAGTATTATAAGACCACTCCACCCACGGAAGGAGCTGAAGCCAACGACGGGGCTGAGACATAGAAAAACAGCGCAGGTACTGCTCCAAACAGCGGTTGACGACCTCAGTTTGCCCATCAGTCTACGGGTGATAGGCGGTACTCATGTGCAAAGAAGTGACCTATAGAGTGAAGAACTCCTGCCAAAACTTAGAAATAAAAATCCTATCACGATCAGAAACGATAGTGCGAGGCATACCGTGCACTTTGGCCACCTCACGAACATATAGATCCGCCACAGACTTGGCGATGTAGAGATGACCCAGAGCACTAAAATGGCATATTTGGACAGTTGATCCACTACCACCATGATCACCGACTTGCCTTGGACCAACGGCAAGGCCTCCACAAAGTACATAGAAACGTCGTCCCAAACCTTATCTGGAATGGGCAACGGCTAAAGTAACCCGGCAAGAGAGCTGGTAGCGGACTTGGCACGCTGACAGACATCACAAGCGGCCACATAAGCAGTCACCACATGACGTATGCCCTGCCACAAGAAGCTCTGACTGACCCGTTTATGACCCGCCAAGGGAGAGGGCACCTTCATGATCCGCCAAGGGAGAGGCATGGAAGTGAGCTATGATATGATGGCACAGGTCGGTAACCTCAGGCACCCAAAGACGGTCTTTCCATAAGAGAAGGCCATCCTTCTAGGCAAAGCAAGGGCGCGCTGACGGGTCAGACTGGAGGGCCGCAATCAATGTGGCGGTCGGGGAATCATCTTGATATGCCTGTTTCAATTCAGCAAGGAATGGACAAACCAGATCGGAAATAGCCAAACATGAACCTGGAGTGGGGCGGTGAGATAGTGTGTTGGCCACGGTGTTGTCAAATCCCTTCTTGTACACAACCTCATAGTCATAGCCCAAGAGCTTGCTAACCCACCGCTGCTGTAGAGGAGTGGACACCCGCTGTTCAAGAAAATACTTGAGCGGTTGGTGGTCAGTGAAAATGAGAAACCGCCGGCCAAGCAAATAAAGGCGCCATTTGTCGACCGCAAGAACAATGGCCAGCATCTCTTTCTCATAGACAGAGAGGGACAGGGAGTGGCCAGCCAAAGCCTAGCTGAAGTAGGCAATGGGACGCTCCTCCTGAAATAGTACTGCCCCCAGACCGGCGTCCGAAGCATCGGTCTCAATCACAAATGGCCAGCTGAAATCAGGAAGAATCAAACAGGGGCGGTTGCCATAGCTTGCTTCAACTCCTCAAAGGCCGCCTGGGCAATGTCAGACCAACGAAAGGCGCCTTTCTGTAACAGCTGAGTAAGAGGGCGAGCAAGCTCGCCATAGCAATGAATAAAGCTTTGATAATAGCCAGTAAGGCCAAGGAAGCCTCGCAACGCCCTGGCACAAGTAGGGGATGGCCAGGACAGCATAGCGGTCACCTTAGATGGGTCTGTAGCCACACCGTCATGAGATATAATATGACCCAAGTAGTCCACCTGTGGGCTGCCAAATGAACACTTTGATCGTTTAAGAAACAATGAATTAGCTTGCAGGATATCAAAGACAGACCTGAGATGCTCCAAGTAGTCGCCCCATGACTTGCTATAGACAAGGATATCATCGAAGAACACCAAAATGAAGCAGCGGAGAAAGGGCAGGAAGAGGTCATTCATAAGGCTCTGAAATGTAGAGGGGGCGTTCGTGAGGCCGAATGGCATAACCAGGAACTCGAAATGACCATCATGAGTGCGGAAGGCGGTCTTGTGCACATCGGTGGGCTGCATCCAGATCTAATGATAACCTGAACGAAGGTCAAGATTACTGAATACAATAGCACCGGACAGCTCGTCCAGAAGCTCCTCCACCACCAGTATAGGATATTTGTCCTTCACTGTGATAGCATTCAACGCCCGGTAATCAACACAGAAACGCCAAGTACCATCTTTCTTACGGACCAGCAACACTGGGGAAGAGAAGGAGCTCATGCTAGGCCAAATGATAGCAAAATGAAGCATGTCCGCCAC
Source organism: Saururus chinensis (assembly GCA_035235625.1). Taxonomy (NCBI): domain Eukaryota; kingdom Viridiplantae; phylum Streptophyta; class Magnoliopsida; order Piperales; family Saururaceae; genus Saururus; species Saururus chinensis. The sequence goes on along the minus strand of CP141144.1, from coordinate 35,912,230 downwards.
CAGACATTCAATTTCAGCCTTTTGAATGTACGGGTAGCGATATGGGTGGACATTGGCTGGAGAAGCACCTGGAATGATAGGGATAGAGTGGTCATGCTCCTGCACCGGAGGAATGCCCTTCAATTCAGCAAACACCGTACCATACTCCGCCAAGAGGTCAAGAAGATCCTACGGCAAGTCATCTTGCACAACGTCCACCGATGCCCGCTGCTGGAGAGTAGTCCTTGCGATGCGAACCGGAATAAGGACCCCATCGCCTGAGCAGAAAGGAGAGTGCCTGGCTGAGAGCCTTGGAGGAGCACCTGCTGTCTGTTCAGTGCAAAATCCATCACCAGGTCCTCAAAGTTCTAGAGAACGTCCCCAAGCTCTTGCAGCCACTGCACCCCTAACACCACGTCCGCCCCCTTCGTCAGAAGTAAGAAGAGGTCAGTCACGAATGTATGGCCCCGAATGGAGAGTGCGGCCTGGGTACAGACTCCGGAACTTGGGAGGTGCTTGCCATCACCAATCAAGACATCAAAGGGTGTCGTGTCAGACACAAAGCAGCCTAGCTGCTGAGCAACTTTGTCGTTGATGAAGTTGTGAGTAGACCCATTGTCAATCAGAATGGCAACCTGTTGCCGCTTGAGGTAACCCTGTACTCGCATGGTGCGCGGAGTGAATGCCCCTAAAAAAGCATGCACAAAAATCTCTGGCAGTGTATCAGCAGGGTACAAAGAATCAGGCCCCTCCGTCACCTCTGCCTCCTCATCGATCTCCTCCACTAAGAGACCGCCCTTGACGGAACAACGGTGCCCCGGCACAAACTTCTCATCACAGCGAAAACAAAGCCCCTTCGAACGACGTTCTTCCATTTGAGCCGGAGTGAGACGGCGGACAATCGGGCCAGTCTGAGGGGATGCCTGGCCAGCACGGCCAGCTGCTGAGTTGCTGGTTGGGTCGGCCAGAGTGGAGGCAGGTACAGTAGCCCTAGGAAAAGGTCCGAGCCGGCCCCCACGCCTCTGTCTAGTCAGTTTCTCTTTCTTGATACGTGCATGACGCACGACATCCCGCATGCTGGAACAGGGAAAATGGCGCATCTCCTCAGAAATTTCAGGTTTGAGCCCTCTCTTGAACGTGCCCACCAAGGCGGCCACCGGCCGATCTGGGAGTCGGTTGGCCACTTTCATGAACTCCTTGTAGTATGCTCGAAAGGTGGATGTTTGGCGCAGGGAGGAGAGCATTTCGTTGAAGTCTTGGAACTCATTCGGGCCGAACTGGATGCGCGATTCATCGGAGAAGGCAGTCCAAGTGGGGTAGCGCACCTCCTTCTCAAAGCTCTGAAACTAGACCGAGGCATCCCCGTCGAGGTGGAAAGCCTATTCGCAGTCGTTCAGCCTCCAACTGTGTCCCCTGGTAGGCAAAAAACTTCTCCGCCTTTTACAACCACTCAACGGGGTCATCGTCCCCATTATGGCGTGGGAATTGTAGGCGGGCCAAACGGGAGTTCCGCCCCACCACGGGGTGCTCTACGGTGTCCTGGGTACTCTCCCAGACATCCTCCATCTCCTGGTACAAGATTCGGGGAGGCAGCACCATTGGGGCATTTTCCCGAACACCTGGTGTGCCTCGCAAGTCCCAGGACTGGCGTCTCCCATCCATGGCCTGGTCAACAGTGCCAAAGCACACACCGTCCTGGGCAAAGCACATATCACGGTCTGCCGGCGCTGGGAAGTCAGAGCGGAGAGATTCTGGAGCTTGGGACGGACCCCCCTTCTCCATGGAAGCTGGCGGCTTGGACAAAAGAGGTGGTGCGCACTCCGCCAGAAGCTGGGCAACGGCCAATCCCAAAGCATCGATCTTGGCTACTCCCATGCTCAGAGCCTTGATCTCCGCCATGAGTTGTGCCATTGTGAACTCACCGCTGGATTCAGGCGCTGATTTGGGACTATTCGCAAAGGCAAGAACCTCTTTCTCGGGCTGACTTTCCAGGGCCATGGCAGCTTGCTTGCCTCGAGCCATGGCCGGGGATCATAAGAGCTCTGATACCAATGTTGTGCCCGATGTAGGAACAATCGGTACACAGGAGTTCTACGCAGAGAAAGGGAAAGAAGTTGGAAGAAAATACTGGAATTCAATAATCATATGCGTCCAAGGAGAGAGACGACCCCCTTATGGGGAGTCGCGCCCCCCTACATGGGGACTCGTGCCACTACTGGGGTCCGGTTCACTTGTGGCCCACTATTGTACCTATTATAGTTCAATAACAAGATGCAAATAATAGTCAACTGCTAACATAAGGAAAACTAGCCTAAATAACAGAAATAAACCACTGAGCCAAGCCAAGTGCACCCGTGTACAACACATTCCGAGAATCAAACTTGGGACCTCTTGTACCCAAAGCGAGAATCATACATACCACTCGACCAAATGCCCTCTTATTTGAATAACCCTAATAGAAACATCAATTTTTGTACACTAAACAAGTTGGAGCCCTTTAGTCAAAAATGATATAGAGAGGAGTTGGTACTTCTTGCAAAATAGACTTACTGGCCATCGTAAATAGTCATAATTTTCTATTACCTAATTTCTAATTCTTCATCATAGTATGAACTAAAAGCAAACTTGAGGTATTAACAAAAAAAATATGGTGTCCACTTTTGGAGTCCTAGTGTTGACTATAGGAAAGAAAGGGATTAATACAGCTGGCTACATCATTTTGTTCTAAAATTTCAGACATGGACATCAATGTAAATGTTTTATAGTCAATATAAATTTGATTATCCACTGTTAAATTGGATTTTTGCACATTGAAAATGTAGCAAAATCATTCACCATTCAAGACAGAATTATTATATATTATTAACATTTAAATACAAGAAGTATGCTTAATAAAAACATATGGATACATCAGTAGTTCCATCTAAGAGCATGTTCTATTATATTGAAGAAATAATATTTATCTCACTTGATGGAGTGACTGGAGTTTTGAGGAGTTTCTAGAGTTCGAGTGAAGTCAAATGGAATTCGAAAACTTTAAGCTACCTGTAAATTTATTAATATTTCAGTTCTGTTTCATTATTTGTGATATTTGAAACAGTTTGAGGAATATAATAGTCATGATATATACTATAACGTAAATCATGCCCACCAACCATTTGTAATGAGCTTGTTATTGAAAGTCATTGACCAATTGCACGTATTTATTGACATATGACATTTTATTGAGTTCATACAAAATTGAAAACTTAAAAAATCAGTATGCAATTTAGTTTCTGATCTGGTGATTGTGTTCAACAGTATGGTCGGAGTACTAATATTCTATGGATTAGGTTAAGAGATGCTTCTGATTACCTCTTTAGACTTTACACTTCAATGTGCCACCTGTCACGAATAAAGAAGTGACAGTTTTGAAACTGGTTTGAAATTGTAGAAGTTCCAACCGACTTGTAGAAGAAAAAATTTGGTCATTCCCAAAACATCGATATCGATCTAAATGGGAAGCCTTTGGCCAAGGGGGTTCTTCAAAGAGGCAAATATGCAAGTGTAGATTATAGGATTGTCTCAAGGGTATATGATGCAAGGCTGAATTAATGGGATAATTATCGCTCAACAAATCTAGTAACACATGCACAAAACCTTATCTCTTGCGAATTTTGGTAAATTCACAAAAAAAATAGAGAAAAAATAAAGGAACAAAAAATTTATTTATTCTTCTTCTTCAATCAAATATTTGAAAAAACACTCGCCTCCACGAAAAAGCAAAGCTTTTATACAACTCCAAATGACATAATTATAAATAAAAGAATCTAATCCCTAACTACCTTATGATTAACCTGTCAAAAATAATAAAAAATAATAAACAAATACCAAATAATCAATGGAATATGGAATAAAGATTCCTACAAAAGTAGAAGACTTAAAAGAAATTAATTTGGATCAAATTCGTATCAAAATAGAAGTGGAAAACCATATTGCTCTAGAAACGATCAATTGCCATGTTTCGGCTTTATGTTACACTAAGCCGTGTAAAGTGCCGATCGATTGCTAGCCTGATCGATTGCCCATAAATGTCGATCAATTGCTAGAGAGAAAATTATGACTTTTCTTTGTTCAATCACAATGCTTCATATAATTCAATTTCAACGGGTCCACATCTGTCACACCCGGGGGGTTTTCGAAATGTTTTTCAAAAAATTTAAATAAAAATTTTGCAATATAATGGCTGTAAATTGGTGAAAATTGACGAAAATACGAAACCTGTGAAAAACATTTTTATAATTCTCATTCATTTGTATCAAATCCATCTCAATACTTTCTTTTTAACTCAAAACAAAGATATAACAACAATAAAACATTCAAATCTCGTAGTTCATTCATCCCTGGTGTGAATAACGAACAAAAGACACAATTGCCATGGCCATGGCCTTTCAATATATTTTCCCAGGCGTAGCTAGATACAAGTTCCATAACAGCCAAAAGTAATAATACAGTCCATGTACAAGTCCAAAATAATACATGTAATAGCGCTCACCTCACTTAATACATGTACTTCAAAATTTATTTACAACATATCATGGCATAAATTAATCAAGGAACAATAGAATAAAAAATCGACCTGCAGTAAAAAAAAAGTATCCTCAAATGCTAAGTAGCTCTAGAACTAGGCCCCACAGAAGTCCCTCGAGTGTCTGAGGATTAGAGAAAAAGAACATGAGTATTTTCATACCCAGTAGGAGAATCAAAATCAGTGAACTTTAAAAGTTCACACCAAAGCTGCTCTGCAAGACAATAACAAACCATAAACTAAGAGTAGATAAATATATAATCTCAATCAGAGTACTACAATTCCTCTGAGCTTAAGAGACTTACAAATTTTCTTTCCACCTTACTTATAACAAATCACAACCTATCAAACTCTTATTCTCACATATATACTACTTACACTTACAATCTTATGTTTATTGTCTTACACTTACACTCGACAAATAGAACTAATTAAATCTCAATTAGCTCTAACGTCGAAAGGAAAGAATGCCACTAGGGCATCACCTTGACTTCGGGGAGAAACTTACGTGCTAAAAAGATTCTGAAGGTAATGTACAACGGTGCTCATGGGGCACAGGATCAAACATGTAAGAGTAGATCCATGATACTACTTACCTGAGCGCGCAAATGCCCACTCAATGGGGCCGTACAGGGCCAGCAAAGGCATAAAAATACCAATTAAGGCAGGAAAACTTACAAAGCCACTCTTGGGTAGAAAACTTACAATGCCTTTCTTGGGTGCAAAACTTACGATGCTCTCAACAGAGCATAAAAAATCCTAACTTACACATACATTACTTCCAAGGTCTGAACTACGTTAATCTTACAGGTGAAACTAACCATCCGTCAGTTGTCAACCAATACAGAATTTAATCCGTCAATCTAGCTAAGGACTCACTCTTATTATCAAACTACATACTTTAATTATGTTGAAATTATAGTTTATAAGTTATGCAGTTACCATTATGGTTTGCAAGCTTATCCATAGATTATACCTAAGCCCCGATCATTTACGAGCCTACCTCTAAAATTCTAATCCGTCAAAATTGATAGTCACATATCAAACCTACACACATCATCTGCACATGTATAACTACTCCTAGTTCTGAACTAGACACCACACATACACCTTACAATATGTTTTATAACCCTTAGAACATGTAAACATAAGTCTTCACGTAAACATAATGACCACTCTTGCATTTAGCAAGAATTATAATTAATTACATTGGTCTTCTGCTCATCCATCAATCCGAATCACGAAGAAGTCATAATGTGAACATACAACTAATCAATACACAAAGAATTTTAAAAATATACGCATATGGCTATTATAATTAACCTTTGCACTTGGCATCCTCCGCATTAATATACATCTAAACATCATGCAATTAAACACCTTAGTCCTAGCATGCATTCTATCCAAAAAGCACGCTAGAGTGAATTTCTAAGGTTCAAAGTCTCCTACCTCGTCGTCCGGGGAAAAATTGATGTCAAGGTATACAACAAAGGTTGCGTTGGTGCACACTCAATAGCCATGCACCCTTACACTACGAGAGACGGCTCTAGGGTAGAAACTGCAGCAAAGGTCTCCAATTAACGCCTGCAGTTATGAACGTCTCTCACAACTCCAGCACCGGTGATTTAGATGCCTACATGCCCAAAGAAGAATTGATATGAGCCCAACAACGTGGGTAGGGTTTAGGTGCATAGTAGGAGGGGAAAAAGAAATGCAGTGGTGTTCCTCGCCGCCGGCGAGGTGAACTAGTCACTGGGCAATTCTCCCTGCAAATTCTCTAATGGAAAAACATGCAGCAATGGCGGAATAAAATTGAAGAGGAAAAAGTATGCGAGGAGATAAATCAAGATCTGGGGTGGGAGAGATGGCGTCGGGACCGGCGGAAAACAGATCAAAATGGCAACTTTTGCCGGTCCCAGAAGCAGTTTGGCCCAAAATAGGGCAGTCCGCTAGAGGCTGTTGATTGGAGTGAAAAATCTGGTTGCATGGCATCCCAATAGTAACCCAAAGGGTTGGCAGAGTAGTCACCGATCGGAAACAACTCACGGCGGCAAACCCCGCCGACTACAGTGGCGGTTCGGCCCAAAATAGCAAAATCCCAAAAATAGTCTGCAAACGAAATCTCTGGAGAAAGGGCCAACCGGATTAAAATTGGGGAAAAGGGGTTTACCTTCTGGTTTGTGGTGTCCAGGCGACTGCTCTGGAAGATTCTAGCAGTTCCGGTGGCTTTCGTCAGCTCCAATGGCGATTTGGCCCAAAACCAAGAAATGCTTCCACAATCCGGCAGGCAAACTGTTTGCAGGGGAAGTGGTGCGACGGTGGCCGAAGGTGGCGTGGCCAGTCTCACAGAGACCAGACGGTCAGACTCCGGCGAAGGCGGAGGGGCGGTGGCGGTGCTCATAGTGAAAAAGGGGAAGTGGCTCTCCTGTCTGTCAGCGAAAATTTACTGTGCAGAATGCGCTTCACATTCTGAGTTTCTTTTTAACCCCCCCCCCTTTTTTTACACATGTACCTCTACCTCGCGCATCTCAACTTATTTTACCCCCACGAGTACTCCCGACGCATGGTGAACTCCACCACAAGACCCCACTGTGACCAAAACAACATTATTTATTTATTATTATTATTATTTTATCTAAGAGCCCTATCTTAAGGACCGAGTTTTTAAATTAAACCCTAAATCTTAACTTACACATTTAAACTCTCGAAAACGTACAACCTTTTCCACCCAGGACCGAAGCTACGTATAACACTAACACATAATTATCGAGAAAGATAATACAGAAGATTAAAACAAATAATTAATTTCCCAAGAAGTAATTAAATAACCACAGAAAAGCCTAGGTTATTACAACATCATTTTCCCTTGGCTGGAAAAATTCGCCCACAAATTCACATAATTATCATATGGAGAATCCCCAAGATAAGGAATAAGATATTTAACATTGAAAACATTAGAAGTGCGAATGTGGCTAGGAATCTTGAGATGATAGGCATTAGAATTAATTTTCTGAAGAATCTCCAAATGTCATGCCTTGGGTTTTTCAAACCATTTTACACAAATTTCATGAAAAAACAGCGGTAATTTGTGAAAATTGACGAAATCGAAACATGTGAAAACATTGTATATTTCTCACATCATCAATTTAAAACTACACAGCTTGAGTTTTTCTTTCAAATAATCTAAACACATCGACTAATCACCCCGGGCATGAGATGAAACAAACACATAAAATCACGAGTGTCATGACCATGGGCTTAAATACACATCTCCTAGGCATAGCCAAGTACAAGTCCGATAAGAGTTCAAATATAAAATGTCCATGTACAAGTCCAAAATTAATACATTCATAAGCTTTCAACTAGCCCAATACATGTATACTAAAAAAAGTACCTCAGGTCGTGGCATACCTAAACATAAGAAACTGAACAGTCAAAAATTTACCTAAAGTTTGTAAGTTTGTCCTCTCCTTAAATCGCTAAGTCCCGCCTACAAAGCTCTAGTGCTGGGACCTGCAAAAGTCACTAGAGTATCTGAAATTCATGAGAGGGAAAATAATTATTTTCATACTTGGTAGAAAATACCTAGTAGGGGAGTTCTAAATAGTACACTTGTAAATCCATATATAGCTACATTCGTGAAACATAACATGAAACACTAAAACGTGAAAAATCAAGGTCTCTCAAATTATGATGCTCATATTACCACATATCATGAACTCATGTTTGTCCCATCTTACCACACAATCCTAGATATATACATACACATACTGTCTTACTCATACTATCTTACTTAAACTCTTATACTTACAATCTTGCTCTCACAATCTTACTCAACACATACAATTAAGATCAACAACTACAACTCATTCTCAAGCTAATCAGCTCCAATGTAATGGAAAAAATGCCACAAGGGCGTCACCTTAACCTCCAGGGAGTACTAGATGCCATGGACATTTCTAAATGTAAGACACACCTATATTCATGGGGCACAGGATCAAATAGGGCCATAATACTACTTACCTCAGTGCGCAAACATAAATACCCATACATTAGGAGCCATACAATCGTCCACACTTTAGGGGTCCTATAGTGCTAGGCAACTCTTGGGTAGAAATCATATAATGTCACTCTTGGGGCATAATCATATTGCACTCTCAATAGAGTATTAAATGTCAGAGATTAATACAGCACATAGAAAAAAATAAAAAATATACATTGCTCTCAACAGAACATCAAAAGTTTGGGCTTAAATACAACACATAGACAAACAACCACAAGATACACATCATGGCTAGACATAAGAAATGCTCAGCCAATTACACACCAGCTAGCTTAACCACAAAACTTAATCCGTCAAACTTCTAAAGTTTGAAACTCACAAGGTTAGCATTTTAGTTTTACTTAACATTCTAGTTTGAATTAAGTACTTTATGCTCATGTAATTTTCCTATGAAATCATACTATCATAGAGTCTTCTAGTAAGCTTGAATAAGTTCGTCTACCCACTGAACCCTGAAGCTTTCTACTCATTGCTTCAAAGCCTGATCTAATCCAAACTAACTCTAGCCCATCAAGCGTACACATATTAATGCTATCGATATAAACATCCACCATTTCGCATGTTAATCCACACACATCCAACCCAACACTACTTACAATTATAACACATCCCACATATGTGTAAACAATTGCATAGGCATGCATATAAATTATCTTACTAGAATGCAATAATTGCCCTACAAGCATGTACAATCCATCATTTGTCAAGCTGATAATATGTCATTTAATTAGCATTCACATAAGCTAATATCATACCATTGCAAACGATATTCATAGCATTACGCATCATGAAGCATTTAATTATATTGGCCCTAGCATGCATTCTAACATACAGAGCACGCTATGATGGAATTACAAGTTTAAAGCCCCCTACCTTGTTGTTCAAGCGTACAACTGATGTCGGGGCGCACAACTATGGTGGCATCAATTGCGAATTTTGCAAATCCAAGCAATGCTTTCTATAAAACAAGCTACCTCTAGGTGCGAAAGTGCCATAGGCTTGGACCGGGGGGGGGGGGGGGGTTACACGATGAATAGTCCGGTCCTGAACTAATACCCGTCAATCTCCATACCTCCCATCGCCACACACAACAAGTAGTTGAGGGTGGTCACTACACCCTAAGGGCTATGCAAACTCAAATCCCATGTGACGTCTAGCTCCACACTCGATAGAGGTCAACAGTCAGGGTTTCAGCCTCCGAAACCCACGTAGAAGAGCTAGAGGGGCAAGAGTTAAGGCAGGGAATTGAGGAAGAGGATAAGCAAGGCGACGGTGGCCAGCCACGGCTGCCGGCAATGCCACACGACCTCTAGACAGAAACGTTTTGCTTTCACGGTCAGTTTGTCAGTGCAACAAAATTGAGAACCGGTGATGGGGGTGGATGGAGAGGAGAAAGGAGGGCGTGGGGTGGAAGCCTTTGACTAGAGGAGGGGTGGAGAGGTGGTTGCTGGTGGAAAATAGCACACGGCAGTTGCCAAACGGTGCTCCAACAGTACAAATAGCCAAAATGATGGAAAACAGGCAAAATTCTAGTAGCACGAGGAGAAGCAAGGAGGAGATAGTGGCATCTCTAGTCAGTACCACCGGACTCATGGCTGCCGGGTGAAGCTGAATCCAGCAAGAAACGATGGATTTTGATGACTGAGGAGGCATGATGGATGGTCTGGAAAAGCCCTCGGTTTTCTACAACATATTGGATGTTCTAGAATGAACAAAAGGGTTGTGGCTGAAAAGCCACAATCCACGTCTTTTTGTATATTTTTTAATTCTATCACACATCAAGCCTCCTTTTTCATGTGTCATAGCTCCCGTACATGCGCCAAGCCTCCCCTAGCATGACACAACTAGAATTTTTTCACACCAAAGCCTCCCTTTGTGCATTGAAGCTTTAATTTATGTATAAAACCTCTCCACTTACAATCAAGCTCCATATATAACACAAGTACACATATAGATACGGAACAAAATGCAAGCTAATTATAAGGTACAACTTGATTTTTCTGCAAAAACAAAAGTAAAAACCATAGAAAAACCCGTGTCATTGCACCAAAGGCCCATTCTTCCTTGCTGATAATTTATTTTACCTTCCAATTGAAAATATATTTTTGGTCAAAATAGCCCATATGATCACCAACACTAAAGTCCACATGTCATCTTTTTAAATTTCCAGTTGCTTTATAATTATCATTAGACACTTGCAATTTCTTAAGAGTATCAAAATGGATATTATACAAGTGTGATTTAAAGTCTTTAGCCCGACCATTTAAGCTCTTCACATCTAGATAAGGAGCTAGATCCAATGGAGAGCAAGGACTAAAACCTCACACAATAGTAAAAGAAATAAATCCTGTGCTTCGGTTCACACTCCGATTTTATGCAAATTTAGCCTTATATAAGTATTGATCCTAGGATTTTTTATTAGCACCAACTAAACTTCTCAATAAATTTCCTAGTGGTTGATTAAACTACCTTGGCCAACTGTTTAGGGATGGTAAGCACTACTAAAATCCAAAGAAGTGTTTGCCCGTTTTCATAGAGAATGCCAAAAATGAGTTAGAAAATGAGTATCTCTATCAAAAACAATAGACAATGATAAACCATGTAAATGATATACCTACCAACATAAGATGCATTTGGTCATTTTGCAAGCAATAAAATGTACCTTCTTCGAGAATTTGTCAACAACCATGTAGATGACATCCATTCCTCTCTGAGTGCGAGCTAATCTAAGAACAAAGTCCATGCTAATGTTGGATCATGGCTAAGTTGGGTTATCAAAGGCATGTATAATCCAACATTTGTGGATGCCCCTTTTGCAACATGGCATATACAGCACCCCCCAACAAATCTATACACCTCTCTGTGCATAGATATTCAAAAATAAGAAAAATAAACAAGTTAAAAGGTCTTATCTCTTCCCATATGAACCTCATCATGCAACTCTTTAATAATCTTTAAGCACTGGCTGCAAGGTGGAACACATAATTGACTGCATTTGAAAAGAAACCCATCATGCAATAAATAATCTAATTTTTGTCCTATCTCAAGTTCTGATAAAACCATAGCAAATAAAGCATCAACAACCAATAATTCCTTAAATGAATTAAACCCTAAAACCTGAACACTCATACTAATGAGTAAGCATGCTCGATGACTCAAGGCATCTACAACCTTGTTTCGAACTCTAGACTTATGATTAAACACAAAAGTAAACTTCTACAAATATGATGCCCATTGTGTATGTCTTGCAGACAATTTCATGTGACTTTTAATATGCTTATGAGAAGAATGATCATAATAAATAATAAATTCTATATGAATCAAATCATGCCTCCAATGTTGAAGAGCTTGGACAACAACATAAACTCAACATTATAGACATTGTACCTTCCTTGCGCTTCTGATAATAGCTCATTGAAAAAAGCAATTGGATGACCCTCTTGACTTAGAACAGCTCCAATACCAACCCTTGAAGCATCACAATGTAACTCAAAAGGCTTAGCAAAATCTTGTAAGGCTAACACCGGCACTAAAATAAGTTTTTCTTTGATATGAACAAATGCACTTTCAGCTTCCTTACTCCAGACAAAAGATCCTAACTTCATATAATCATAATGGAAGCCATATTAGGGAATAAGCCTCCAATAGAAAGAAGCTAACCCATGGAAACTCTATACCTCATGTATATTAGTAAGCCTTGGACAATGTTTCACCGCATCAACCTTACTTTCTTCCACAACTATTCCATCCTTTGAGACAACATACCCAATGAAGAGTACAAAATATCACATGAGGGAGGACTTCTTGGTAGCTGCAAAAAGTCTATCCGTGTGAAGAACAACTAAAACATCCTGTAGATATTGTAAGTGAGAATCAATATCAAGGTTATAGAAAAATATACCATCAAAATAGATCACTACAAATCTTCCAATGAATGGTTGAAGAGATTGATTCATTAACCTCATGAATATGCTAGTGACATTTGACAACCCAAAAGGCACAACCAACAATTCAGATATCCATTTTCTTGTCTTCAAGGTTGTCTTCCATTCATCACCAGTTCTAATTCTAATTTGATGACATCCACTTTTTAAATCCAGCTTCTAAAGATAGAAGCATGATAAAGTAAATCATCAAGGTGGGGAATAGGAAAGTGGTACTTGACAGTAATCTTATTAATAGCTCTAGTATCCACACACTTATGACAACTATCATTCTTCTTTGGTTTAAACAAAGCTGACACAACACACATACTTTGACTCTTTCTTATATATCCTTTGCTCAACAACTCAAGGACTTGTCATTGAAGTTCTTCATGCTCCTGGGGACTCATCTTATAATGGGGATGATTAGGGAGTGTTGATCTCTACACAAGGTCAATCTAATGCTAGATGTCTCTCAGGGGTGTCAATCAATTGGGTAGGGACTACGGAAAAACTTCATGATATTTATGCACCAAAGGTTTAACATCTTTGGGAATATCCTCACCTTTGTTATCCTCCTTAGAAACCAAAACATAAACAACATCATCTCCCTTCAATTCCTTAAGAAAATTTACCTAGACAAAAGAGTCACATCTTTGTTGTTTTGGCATTTAATCACCTCATTCTTATGGGACACAAGAATAATTTTTCTACAATTCCAAATAAAAATATGTGTTCTAAAGACTATTATGCATTATACTTCGATCATATTGCTAATAACACCTAAATAATAAATGACAACCATCTATAACAACCACATTACACCCAATCTTATCCATATATGGAGAACAAACATCATTTAGAGACTTTTACGTCAATTCCTTTCTTCATCCAAGAAAGTGTGTATGGATAGGGATGGGGTGTAGTGCTTAATTGAAGCTTTTGAACCACCTCTTAAGCTACCACATTGTCACAACTTTAAAAGCAATCACAAGATGACAAACCATGCTCTCAATTGTGTAAGTGGTGCAAAATATATTGTTCTTCAACCTACGGTCACAATTCATCTCCTTAGGGGCAAAACAAAGGTGATGTGTCACCATTGCTACTCTATGGTCACCTTCCACTATATCTTCGTCTAGTAGTTATTCCTCATTATATATAGGATTAGTGTAATTGCGACAAACATTATCCAGTTTAGCATTCTCATCATATTTAGTGAATAATCATTATCCATTCTAGTTATTGCAAGGAAAAGCTGCCCCTCTAGAAGCCTTAGAAAGAGCTTGCACATTACCAGCATTGGTGGTGGCCGGCGTAGCTAGAGAAGTGCCACAGGTCATCCCAAAAGAGGAGGTTAATGGGGCCTCGCTGCTCCTCCAAGTAAAGTTCTCTAGAATGCCCCTCTGAGAAGGAAAAAGTATGAAACAAATTCAAGGTCTCTTGAAGATTTTAACGCATGCATCCAATATATTGAGACACAAACTGTTTGTTCGATTCAAACAAGTCATTATGGTGTAACAATTGATAAAATTCTTTAGTGTGCTCATCTACTAATTTCAACCCTTGTCGTAGGTCTTGTAATCACTATACATCACTCAAGCAAAGTTGTACAATAGAAAGTCATGCCTTATATGTTTCCTAAAGTTCTCCCATTCAACTATATTTGGCTTTCCTTAAGGAGCACAAATATATTTGATTTGTAGCCAACATGTGGCTACTCAATCTCGAAAGCAAGTTGCCACCAAGGGAACACGCTTATCCTCCAAAACTTCCTTAATGTCAAGGATGTCTTCTACATTGGCAACCCAAATTAATAATTCTTTAGGCTGCACCCCCCCATGAAATTTATAGATGTCAATATTCAAATCTGCCTCCTAGTGTTGATTCACCATATCATCTTGTCTCAGGGGCATATAAACCTCCAGTTTCATTGGCGGTCGTGGTGGGAGTCCCTTATGTTGACTGGCTTTGCAACAAGGCAATTAAACTGCCTCCACATCACCACACATGGCAGCATTGGCGAAAGGATTCTTATCAGATGCATCATTTTTAATTTGGTCATTGGGCTGAGCCAAGTTAGGATTTTGGCGAGCAATGATGGCCATCAAATCAGCCATATGAAGCATCGGCTGCTCAACCTATCGTGACAAACTTGCTACTTCATCTCGATAGTTGATCTCATCAATTCCTGCACCAAGTCCTCCATGGTGTCATGGTGGCACATTCGACTTGCGTAGGGCCACCAACTGATCCATAGCTAAATTGATGGGACTGGATACAGGTGCACACAACCTTCCTCTCTTGAAAATTTCAATGACAAATTTATAGAAAATAGAGGGAAAATAAAGGATAAAGAATTAATCTCTTTTTCTTTAAAATATTAAAAAAAATGTTGAACTATGGCCTCCATGAAAGAGCCAAACTTTTATACAACTCCAAATGACATAATTGTAAATAAAAGAAATTAATCTCTAACTATCTTATTACTTACCAATCAAAATTAAGGAAAAGTAAAAAAAATCCATAAATAATCAAAGAAATACAGAATAAAGACTCCTACGAAATAAAAAGACTTAAAAGAAATCAATTTGGATTTAAATCCTTATCCAAATAGAAGTTGAAAACTGTATCGCATCTATCAAATCCCAATGCTCTATATACTTCAATGCCAACTAGTCTACATCAATTTCATAAGGTTTGGAAATCTAGGTATGGTTATCCGTTAATAGAGTGGTACAAGTTTTTCTTTATTGGATGACATAGAGTAGGCCAACTAGTTCATAAGGGATGATTGTTTAACTCCAGGAATAGACTTTAATGTGGTAGCATGCTCCGAAGGGAGAGTATCTAGTGATAACAAGAAGGGCTGTGCATGCTAAAGGAAAGCATATGAGAAATTGAGCACGTTTATATGTTTTATTGTTAAATCGTAAGCAAATTGTGAGGAAAACCCTAACACAAAAAGATGTGAAAATGGTAGGTTACTAACTATGAGAAGGCGCTGCACTCATTTTTTCCCAGCTTCTCGCAACCAAGATGCTGTCTTAGTGGATGAAGATCTAATTGAGGAAGAAGACAAACGCTTACGTAACATGTTGGTGGGATATCACCTAGGCAAGAGGCCAACTTAAACATTTTTTAAGCTTGCTCTAGAAAGGATGTGGAAAAACTCCCATTGTTTTAAAATCATATTTTTGTCAGATGGTTTTTCTCTCTTTAAATTTGAAGGCAAAAGTGAATGAAATTATGTTTTTGGATCCCTTTGGTCTATTGTAGGGTTGTCATTGATATCAAATGGTGGAGCACTCATATGAAGCTGGTTTAAGACATGTTCACATCTATAACACTATAGATTCTCTTTCGAAATCTTCCAATCCAATATTTTGGACCCGTGACAATCTCAGCATGATAGGTAGTTCCATAGGGTTCCTTTATGGATGATAAGTTTGCCACCTCCTACTTTATCCAACCCACCTTTATAGAGTCGGTAGGTATCTACCACTGTATATATTGGGCAGGTGGATATCTACACACTGTGTTGGTATCCACCATCTGTATATATCAAGCCGGTGGATATCTACAAACTGTGTTATGGGGGTGAGCTGGATAAAGTAGGGGGTGGCAAACTCCTCATCTTTCCTTTCTATGTGGATGATCATACATTGGTCCATTGACATCTGTCTTTATCTAGGCTATGTACTCAAGTTGCTGTGGAAAGCAAATTAAGAGATAAGTCATGGTGTGTAGGCATGACGACTCAATGTTCTCTTAGTTATGAATGGAAGCCACCTTGTTGCACTCATTGTAAGCACTTCTATTGTGTCTCCAATGCTTGTAATAGCCGACGAGAATTGGCCAGATTTGCACCTACAAACAAACGTAGTGCTCCAAATTTATCTAGATAGCAAGATTGGATTGTCCTAGCTCTAGCATCCCAACTCCGAACCATGTTCATGAAGGAATTTTCATAGCAGACTGCCTTGTTTTGGTGACTATCCAACCTGCTATTGGGAGCATTTGTCTAGAGGGCAAGCGGACACCTAAGTGGACGCCTTAGCATTAACTGTTGAGGGTCATTATTCTCCTTGTCGAGAATTTCCAGTTCCTATTTGAAAAAAATTCAAAAATAGATTCAACAAATGTAGGGAATACAAAAATAGGCAAGGAATTCCAGTTTTGCAAAACTAGACTTACGCACATGTAAAATCCCCACATGTACAGTGCAAAATGGCATAAATGCCTTCTCTTAATAAACTCCCCCCTCTTGAGGTAGTCAATTCCCAAGGGAAGTAACTATTGGCCTCAAGGCAATTGCCTAGTCCCCTCTAGCCAACGATTCCCATGTTGCCTCGTGTACTGGATCCACCTCTCCCTGGCCCCATCTCTCCCTCTGAACTCTCCTCCTCCATTGCTTCGCACTCACAGTCCCACTATCCCACTGCTCTAACTCTCCTCTCCCGGCCTACTGATAAAGGATTGTACATCTCCTCTGAACAATCCTCCTCTCTCAGGCCCCCTCTCTCTTGCTCCCCTATCCTACTTCTACCTGTACTGACGGTCCCATCCTCGGGCAGATTTCCATTGCTTTTGCACCCTTGGTGCAACTTTCATCCCATCAGCCCTCTAAAACTTGGGCTTCATAATCGACTAGCTAGAATTTGCGTGGTAAGATCCTTGATCCCTTATTTTTTGCATTACCAAATAAAGATTAAGGTAGTTTACTAAAGTTCATGGGGTTCAATGATATTGTGGTTAAAAATACATGCTATAATTTGCTTTGCTTGTTAAGTTTCCTCTTTTAAATGTCTGATTGCTTCCACTCAGCAGTTTATCCATGAATTATTTATGATGCTGTTTGAATGTTTGTACGAGCTGCAATTTCGCACCATATATTTGCATTTGTCTAACTGAAAACTGCAAGTTGTTGTCATGCTCCAATTTTTGAATAAATTGTTCAATTTGCCTCATTGTGTATGTTTTGTTCAATTAAATACTAATTTATAAATAAGAATGTATGTCTAAATTATTCATTTTTTATCATTGTTTTAAAAGAAAATTTCTTGTCCCTTAGTTGCAATTATGAATAGGAAAAACTATATTGCAAGGATGGGAAATTACAGTGAACGATTTAGTTTACATAGAAAACACTCTTGAACCATTAAATAAATTTTTTTTATCAAAAGTTTGGGTTGGAGATCTGGTAATTTGGTTGTAATTGGTTTCAACTTGAATTTGCTTACAAATAAGACATTTTGTGGTAGAAGAGAAACTTTCATTTTGAGATTGAAGATTCTGGGATTGTGATTTACCCATGAATAAAAATAAAATCATTCATGGGTATATGAATTATATATTAGCTTATTAAGTGGCTTATATTAGAACATATTGTTGTGAAATATGATAAACTATTTGATATGGATGTAAGGGGTTGGACATTGTGTTTGAGCATAGGGGATTTTGATACATGTTTTACTATATGTTAGACCAATTATCTCGGTAGTTTTAACTTGTACGTACCAATTGTAAGATCCTCTAATGGAAGGTGCATGGTAGGTTGATTTTTTATTTGGTGCGCGCATTATTGGGAGATTGATACGCATATGTATTTGATAGTGAATTGCTCTGCATACTTGGAAGGGTAATCCTCCAAACTTTAAGAATACCTCTTCCCATAATTTTCCCCACATGTAAGATATCATATAGTGAGTATAATCTTGTCACTATTAGTTCTAAATAAATTATAACTGTGAGTAGTCAACTAGAAACTATAATACTATAGTACTAAGATAAAGACATAAGTTGCATGAAGATGACTCGTTGAAGAGTTTAAACTTTGTTTGATAAATATTTTAAATTCGTGTGATGTTCATTAGAAAAGTAATTCTAACAATACAACTATCAACTGGTATAGCCTTTAGGCCAGGCCACTAGCTTTGCACTGATTGCATTCCTATCATTAGATTTATAAAATCTAATGGAAGACTAAAAGAGACAGTTAAGCATATGTACAAGACAAAGAGCCATTTGTTTGATTTATCTTTCTGCCATATGGAGTATGTACTTCAGCCATACAAATTAATGACAATGCCAATAATCTTAATACTCACTTTGCCAAAAGAAGGTCCATGGATGAAGAATGTACCCCATATCGGCAATGTTTTAAACAAAAACAATAGTGTTAT
The DNA here is from genome assembly GCA_035235625.1 of Saururus chinensis. Lineage (NCBI taxonomy): Eukaryota > Viridiplantae > Streptophyta > Magnoliopsida > Piperales > Saururaceae > Saururus > Saururus chinensis. The sequence continues at coordinate 35,893,513 of CP141144.1, read as the reverse complement.
TGCTTTTCGTTCATGTACACAATCTTTATTTCCATACTGAACCTTCATGTATACCTCTTATACTACATCTCTAGTGGCTATGTGAGCATCTTGCACTCTTCACATAAGGTGCTAATTGCATAATGGTCACATATTTGCCAGATATCTGGTATAATAGGTATACATGAAGCGTTAGTATCGAAATAAAGGTTAGGTAGATGAATGAAAAGCAATAACACTATAGTTCTTGCATAAGACATTGTCGATATGGAGTACTTGTTCATCCTCAGACCTTGTTTTGGAAAAGGTGTTGAGATGAATTAATTTAACATTATTTAGACTAATGTGGAAAATATATGATTTGTCTTGCACAATGCTTAACTGCCTCATGTAGTCCTCTAATGGTAAACAATAGTCTTTCAGCAAGAAATAATTATAAGTTGAAGCTGTTTGCCGGCGATGTGGAGGATATTGGTATATTCCTTCACTTGAGGTCTATTTATTTTTGCATTTGATTGTTGGATATATGCATTTACATGTGAAACTTGTCTAACTTCTACCAATATAACATCACATGTTATGGTATGCAAAACATGCAGCCAAGAGATGTATTGACAATGATGAAGCATGTCATATGATGTTTATGGGATCGTATGAACTTTGATTTAGGATGTGTGGTAAAACAATGTATAATGGTTTCTTATACATGGTGAACATATTATGTGTACAACATTGTTGATATATTATGTGACGGGAAAACATTTTTGAATTTATGGCAAACAATGCTTCTAAATCTTACTGTGTTTATGATTATGTAAATTGATTGTTTGTGATTGGGTATATGAAAGAAGGTATATGCACATGAACATCCTATGTTTATTAATGGGTGTCATATTTTATTATATGTAAAAGGAAAAGTATTGTGAATGGGTGTCCAAGGTTAGTGCATGTAAATGCTATTATTTGTGTGATTAAGTGTGAAAAATTAGTCCACTATATTGTCGTTAATATGGATCAAAAAAATATACCGGATAAGTTGTGAATGTACACCATTTTCGGTGAAAGCTAAAATGGAGACATGCTATTTATAGTGTGGATTTTAATGGTCCATAATGTCATAAAAACCACAATGAATTTGTCCTTAATGGCAATGATCAAGATCCGGGAATTCCTCTCTTTGTAGGGCATAAAATGTTTAAATGTAAATTGTTATAGGTAATGCATTAATTAGATATGGAAGTTGAATAAATTAATAACCCAATCCCAAAGCCTGCTTATTCTTACCAAATGGGTATCTAATCTTTAGAGTCAACATGATGGACGACAAGCTACAATAAGCTATCGTTGTACAGGAAACACAAGTATATACAATATCTTGGCTTGCGGTCACGAAATCATTTTAATAAATACACGATATCGTGTTTCAAAATTTGAACAATATTTCGTATTTTTATAAAAACGATATCATTTAATATAAAATATAATATCATGTAATTTAATGTACAATATCATGCAATATAGAAGACGATATCGTGTACTATAAAACATGACATCGTCTTATATTAGCAAAAATATCATGTAATTTAACTTACAACATCAATGTAATTCAAAAGACAATATTGTGTACTATAAAACAAGATATCGTTTAATTTACGAAACAAATTTTCACATAAACTGGCCACACACATGGTGCGATATGGCATAAATGCCCTTATGCTTATTAAACTCCCCTCCCCCCCTTCTTAATGCTATCGCTTCCCCTCTCATAGGCAATCGCCCGGCCACCTCAACCTCCAGATCCATCTCTCCCTGGCTGCATCTCTGCCTCTGCACTCTCCTCCACCACCTCCGTGCAGTCACATTCCCACTATCCTGAAACTTGAACTCTCCTCTCCCAGCCTACTTATAAAGGAATGTGCACCAGTGAAATTTTTTTCCCAATGAATGGTAACCTCCGGGCGATCCTCCTCTCCCAAGCCCCCTCTCTCCTGCTCCCCTATCCTACTCCTACCTGAGCTCATTGTCCCCTCCTTGAGCAGATTTCCATTGTCTGTGTACCCATGGTGCAACTTTCATCCCATTGTCCCTATGAAGCTTGCGCCTCATAATCGACCAGCTAGAATTGGCGAGGTTAGATTGCCGTTCCCTTATTTATTATTCTCATTACCAAATAAATATTTAGGTTTGTTGCTTTAGTTATCCGTGTTATGATTTTTGCCTTAGTATGCATGTTATAATTTGCTTGTTAAGTTCCCTCTTTAAAATGTTTGTTTGCTTCCACTTAGAGGTTTACTCCTAAATTATTTCATATATGTTCTCTCTTGTATATCTTGCTTAGGGCATTTTTTCCAGATGCATATGTTTGCACTAACTGAGAGTGGGCAATAAATATCTGCATATGTATAACAGAAAACTTCAAGTTGGACAATGTAAAGGACCGACTGTGAACAGTATGTTAGTGACTTTAAGAGTCAAACAGTTTATGCAAGTTGGGGACTATACAATGGTGAATTGCAAGTTGGGTAGAAAAGGTAATGCTAAAATTTCATAAATTTCTTTGAAGTGGTATATTTTGCTATATTTGTAGCTTTTGTTAAAGAATGCATGGGTATATGAATTATATCTTAGCTAATTGAGTGGTTTGTATCAGAATAGCTTGTTTTCGAATATGGTAAGTTGTTCAATATGGATTTTATGGGTTGGACATTGTGTTTACGCAAAGGGTCTTTTGATACATGCATTACTATATGTTAGATAACTTATCTCAGTAATTATAACTTGTACATACCTATTGTGAGATCTGCTAATGGAAGGTGCATGAGAGGTTGATTGTCATTTTGGTGTGTGTATTATAGGGAAAATGATATATGTATTTCATAGTGCATTGGCTCCACATACCTGTAAGGGTCTCCACAACCTTTACAAATGTCAACTATTTCGCTGCGGGAAATTTGTATTTGGAGAGGGTAAGGTACTTTACTTAAATTTTCCATATCCTATGCTATTAGATTTTCAAATATTGAATAGTTTATTAATAATGACATTATAATGGATTACGGGTACTAAAATATGGTACAAAGCTAATAAAACAAGGAGGAGTAAACAAAATAAGGCAATGTCCTTGACTGTGGCCATGAGAAGGGGACAAAGGAAGACGAGTTGCAAGGGGTGAGGAAGAGAATTTTTTTGGATACCTCTTCACATAATTTTCCCACAGGTAAGGTATCATATATTGGAATCAATTATAACTAGTAGTTGTAAATGAGCACCTGTAATATTGTACAACTAAGAAAAACACATAAATTGCTTGGAGATAATTCGTTTAAGAGTTTTAACTTTGTTTGATAAATAATTTAAATTTGTGTAAATTTAGTGAGAAAAATAATTTCGACAGCATTCATGTCCATTGTTGTAACGTTCCGGCCAGCCCATGAGCTTTGCACAGTTGCATTCCTGTCTATAGATTTTTAATATCTACTAGAAGACTCAAATAAATAGTTAAGAATATGTGCATGACATAGAGCCATTTGTTTGAATTTTCTGTCAATCATATGAAGTATGTTAACCGACCATATTAATTAATGTCAATGTCAATCATCTTGACGTTGACTTTGCCAAAAGAAGGTAAGAGGACGAAGAACGTACTCCATTTTGGCAATGTTTAATACATGAACGATATAGTTATTACTTTTCTTTCATGCACGCATCTTTATTTTCATACTAAAGCTTCATGTATACCTCTTATATTGCATCTCTGGCAGCTATGTGTGCATCCTACACTATTTACATACGGTTCTAACTACATGATAGTCACGCATTCGCCAGATATGTTGTATAATGGGAATATGTGAAGCTCTTGTATCAAAATAAAGATTGGGTTTATGAATGAAAAGCAATAAATATATGGTTAATGCAAAAGACATTGCGGATTTGGAGTACGCCGTTCATCCTCAAACCTTGTTTCGGCAAAGCTGATGTGGAGATGAATGAGATTGACATTATTTAGACAAATATGGCAAGTATATGACTTGTCTGACACATATGCTTAACTGCTTCATGTAGTCCTCCACTGGCAAACAAAAGTCTTTCAGCAAGAATTGATTATAAGTTGGTATATATCTTCACTTGAGCTCTTTATTTTCACATTTAATTGTCTGAGTATGTGTAAGCATTTACATGTAAAACGTGTTTGACGTTTACCAATATAACATTACAGCTGATGGCATGCAAAGCTTGTGGCCAAGGGATGCATTGACAATGCTGAAGCATGTTGTATGATGTTTATGGCATCATATGAACTTTGATTAAGGATGAGTGGTAAAAAAATGAATATGGGTTTCTTAGACACGATGAACAAGTTATTTGTAAAACACTGTTGAAATATTATGTTGAAGGAAAACATTTTGAGTGTATGAAAAACAATGCTTCTAAATCATACTGTGTTTTTAATTGTGTATTATGTAAATTGATTGTTTGTGATTAGGTACATGAAAGAAGGTATATGCATGTAAACAATCTGTATTAGTGGGTATGACACATTTTATTGTATGTAAACGGAAAAGTCATGTGAATGGGTGTCAAAGGTTAGTGCATTTGAATTGTGCTATTTCTGTGAGTGGGTGTGAAAATTACTCCACTAGATTGCCATTTCAATATAGATCAGAAAAAATATACCGGAGAAGCTGCAAGGAAAGACCGTTTTAGGTTATAGGTAAATTGGAGATAACATGTTATTTATAGTGTGCATGTTAACTATCCATAATGACATAATAACCTAAATGAATGTGGGCTTCATGGCAATGAATGAGATCGCCAAACTCCTCTACCTGTATCTAATTGTTCGAGTAAAAATTATGGACTTTGGTTATTATCGCACATCTATTCAGCCTCAAATCATCATAATGATGATACATTTTAATAACCTATCATTGTACAAGAAACACGAATACATAACCTATTGTTTTAATAAATACATGATATCATGTTACAAATTTTGAACACGATATCGTAATTTATAAAACATGTTAACATGTAATACAAAAACCAATATCGTGTAATTTGAAATACGCTATCATGTAATACAAAAACCAATATCATGTAATTTATCATATGATACCGTGAACTATACAACACAATATTGTCTTATATCAATAACAATATCATGTAATTTAACTTACGATATCTTGTACTATAGAAGACAATATCATGCACCATAAAACACGTTATCATGTAATTCAGAAAACAATATCGCACATGAGAACAAGCCACGCGCATGGTGCAAAATGGCGTAAATGCCCTTTTGCTTAATAAACTCCCTCCTACCCTTTTCGAGGTCAGGGAAGCGATTGTTGCCTTCCGGGCGATTGCCCATCCCCTTCTCGAGGGTGATCACCCAACTGCCTTGGCTGCCGCATCCACCTGTCCCTAGGCCCATCTCTCCCTCTGGACTTTCCTCCTCCATCTTTGAACACTCACAATCTAACTATCTCGCTACTCGAACTCTCCTCTCTTGCCTACTTATGAATGAATGTGCACCGGAAAAAAAATCCCAACGAATGGTGGTCTCTGAATGATCCTCCTCTCCCTGATCTCCTCACTCCTACTATAATGCCCAAAATTTTCCATCACATTTTCTTAATGTTAGGAAAATATTTTTCAACATAATGGTTGTAAATTGACAAAAATGACGAAATACAAAACATGTGAAAGTAATTTATAATTTAAAACATAACATCTCACATCAATTTTTTCCATACAATTATTTGCTCATTCGATTAAATATTAAATAGCCAAACAAAACAACCTTAGGCGCTACTTGAAAACAATATACAAAATAAATTGCTATGATCATAGACTTTAAATAAAAATCTCCACCATGTATCTTTTGATTGCAAGTCCCATAAAAGTCTACAGTCTAATCCAAATTACAAGTCAAGAAAGCATAAACACCTTAATTCTCATCTCACATAATATATCAGATTGTGGCACAAAATAATACTTGCAATGAGTCAACAATATACATGAGTTAAAAGGAATCAATCCACACATGGGAACAAGCGTCCCAAATATCGGGGCAAAAAATAGGGTAAATAAGTATTTTCATACTCAGTAGGAAAATACCTTATAGGGGAATTCTAAACAATGAACTCGGTAAGTCCATACATAGATGTGTTCATGAAACTCAAACATGAAGTAAATAGACATATAATAATCATGCACATACACATACAAACATGCCAAATACACTTACACTCTTAATCTGACCAATCTTACACTTACACTCCAAATCAGAGAGTCTTACCAACTTACTCGTACAATAGTACACTCACTCATACAACCTACACATACTCGTACGACCTTTCTTGTACAATCTTACTCATACGATCTTACTCGTACAACCTTACTCAAATAATCATACTCGTATGACCTTATTCGCGCAATCTTACTCATACAACCTTACTTGTACATTCTTACTCCAATTCTAACTCTTATATTCTTCCTCGAAACTTACACATATGCAGGAACATGCATACTCACTCATACGGTTGTACACATACAATCCAGCACTGAAGCTCATTACAATTAATAAGTTCTAGCATCAAAATTGAAAGGAATGTCACTTATGCATCATCTTAGCCTCCGAGGAGTGACTAGACTGCAAGGTGCACACATTCTCATGGGGCACAAGATCAAATATGTAAGAGTAGTTCAATGATACTACTTACCTAAGTGCGCAAACATAAACGCCCACACTTTAGTGGCCATACAAACACCCACACTTTAGGGGTCTTCTAGTGCCAACTCAGGATAGAATCATACGGTGCCACTCTTGGGCAAAAATCTTATAGTGTCACTCTTGGGTAGAAATCATACAATGCCACTCTTGGGCAAAATCGTAAGTGCTATCAAAGAGCATCAAACATCTGGGCTTAATACAACACATAGACAAAATCAAAACATATGTTGCTCTCAACAAAGTATCTGATTTCTGGGGCTCAAATACAGCACACAGACAACATCTCGAACAGTAAAAACCATGGTAAGACATGAGAAAAGCTCAATTGATTCATTACTAGATAGCTCAAACATTAAACTTAATCCATCGAACCCTTAGATCTCAAACTCATAAGGCTATCATATTTGTATTTCTTATAATTTAATTTTGAATTATATAATTTATGCATGTACAATTATGACAAAAATTCTCTTATGTCTTACAGTCTTTCACATACCAACCTGAAGCTGAACCCATTCTAAAACCCTAGTTTTTTAGGGCAACAGACTTCACTTAACACATCCATCTCATAAACATAACTCACCACCAAACATATCCTTACATATTCATACATACTTTACCATCCACCTTATGGGTAAAGTGTCTTATTTAGACATAATTAAACTAAGTTCCTCAATGCCAACCCCAATTATCACCTTCTTACTTTTACCTCACTTATTATGCTTACATTCCATGTCATAATCTATATGTTATGCTTATACAATTATGCAACACGCTTACTGTCTGACAATCCCCCAACATATGCACTGATCCAAACCAATCCAATCCAGTCCTTACCCGTTAAACTTACATCTACCATCTTCTATCGCATGGTTACATATACACACCCAAATCTATACCAAACCCTCTGTCATCTCTTACTGTCTAACGCATATACTTTTGCCCCCACACAAATACTCATATGCATCACACAGACGTATAGCCATCATACATATGTATATCCATCACACATATGTATAGCATATACATACTTCCATACATTGCTACTAACATACTCGCCAGCCATCACTAGCACACACATAATCCACATATGAGCTTACCAACATACTCGCTAGCCATCACTAGCACACACATATTTCACATATGTAATTTACCAACATACTCACTAGCCATCACTAGCACACACACATTAAACATACTTACAGCTAACATGCATGTCATATGCATTTCAACATGGCATAATTTATCCTCATATATCATGCAATCTTATCATGCTGGTACACATTCAAAGCATGTTATCATCAAATTAAGAGATCAAAACATCCCTACCTCATAATCTATGATGTTTTATGGTGAGCACAAGATGGTGGCGGCATTGACGGCGTGGTTGGTGGCCAAAAGCATTGCCAACCTGAGAGAGCTACTGTCCCGAGGGTTTAGGAAGCCCTATAATTAATCACGGCCAAATGGGGGAGACACATATCAACGCTGCAAAATATATGATCCATAGAGGCACACTACGGTAACCAAGAGAAAGTTCATTCCAACAAAAATGGTAAGTTCGACATAAAATTGAGATAGAGTAATTGAAGGTCAGCCGGAGTCTAAGAAGTGCTTGGCCAGTCGTAAGATGTCCAAATCGGTCGTGGAGATCATCCAAATGCATCAATTTTGCATCTACAAGGATGGGACGATGCGTAAGGATAGAAGAGAGGTGGAGGAGGGCTCTAATGGTCAATTCAATCGGTGGTGGGGCCATCTGATGTTTAGGCAGCGCAAATGCAGCCCCTAAACCCTAAATTGCATGTGCGGCCACTTAGACATGCAGCAAAGAGGGCCACTTGATGGGTAGATGATTTGACAGTAGCAGCCCAAGGTCTACAAAGGGAAATAGACCTATCGCTAGAATGTGGTGGCCAATCAAAGCAACAACATCACCAATTGCCATCCACAACCAAAACAATGGAGCAGGTAGTTGTGCATCTAGAACAGTAGAGGCCCTAGGGGTGTTCACGTCAACAAACATGGTTCAGCAAAGTGGCGGCTTGGGTTGGTGGCGGCTCCATCATCGCCAGTTCTGGTGGATCTGGCCGGCTCCTCCATGGCCCTGACGGCTGGGCGGAGCTAGAACCAATGGAGGGCGGCAGCATACAGTGGTGGTGACCCTCAAATAGCCCAAAACAATGAGATACGAAATAGGGGAGGGGCATGCGAACCTGAGCAAAGGAGAGACAGAGGGATAGGAGGAGGAATTGGGCTCAATGGGGTGGCTCATTATCTTGGCCCAACCCTGGCGGAGGCTGACAAAGGTCCGGTTTGCCCCAGTTCGCTGCCGGTTGCCACTGTTTAATAAAAATAGTTAGGCGGAAGAAAGCAGTAGCCAAGGGAAGAAGAGGAGGGGGTGGTGGGGAGGTCAACTGGGGCCGGGAGGAACAGCCTCCCACTGTCAGCCCAAGGCGGAGTCGTGGGTAGACTGCCAGCCCATGGACAGCGAAGCAGCGCAATAAAGAGAGGGAAGGGGGAGGAGCTAACCCCAGATTAAAGGGAGGAGCGGCCATGGGGGATAAGGTGGTGGCGCATTCCATTTCACCCCCTAGGCGGAGTCGACAATAGCTGTCACGCCCCGGCACCGCCCGACCCAAGCCGAACCTAGTCCATGGGCTGGTCAAGCGCAGGGGGATGGCGGTATTAAAAACGGCTAAAGAAATAGCAAAAGACTTATTCCCTAACCACGGGCAATCTAATTAACGGAGTTACGCACTACTTTGAGCAAGAGTAAATAGGTAGAACCAAAAGAGTTAAACTCTAAATTAAACTACAAATCTCAAACCCACATACTAATAATCCATAACCAACACACTTGCCTCCAAAACAAGGTCTCAAACAACACTAAAGATATAATATATCACAAGTCTAAAAACAAGAACCACTCCAAGGGTTCTAACATCAAAACAAAATAATCAAAAAAACATGCAAGGTCTAGGGGCCTCCACTCCTACTCCCAAGCTCTTCCCGACCTCTTCTGATAAAGAGGATCTTGTCGTACTCCATGTCACGCCATGCAGCCCCAAAACAAAACAAAGAAAGTGGGGTGAGTATAAAAACTCAATAATGGTTAGAATACAACTTTAATAATCAAAAAACAAGATGGCATGGCAATGTAGCAATCCAGATCTAAAATTAACATGCTATATCACTTTCTAATCATTCATTCATTTCACATAAACCTGCATAATAGTGTCTCAATCACACACTTTCTAATCATGCATTCATATCTCATAAATCTGCATAATAGTGTCTTAATCACACCATTTCTAATCATTCATTCATATCACATAAACCTGCATAATAGTGTCTCAATTACACCATTTCTGATCATGCATTTATATCACATAAACCTGCATAATAATGTCTCAATCACACCATTTTTGATCATGCATTCATATCACATAAACAAGTATAGTAGTGTCTCAATCACACCATTTCTGATCATGCATTCATATCACATAAACCTCATTCACCCTGCACAACAAACGTGTCAAACACATGATACACAATCATGCGTAGCATTTATAATAAACATGCATCAATACAAATGGTGAATGCCTCCATCAAGGAGTAAACACACGTATTGCCACACAAGCAGGACACGGTCAAGGCCACGAAGGCAAGACGCGGTCAAATTTCCACACAGGAAATGTAAGAGGGTCAAGTTGTCAGCCCATAAAGCTACTCGCCCTGGACGATCCTGGCCAAGGATGTCCCATTCTCACACAGAGAACCTAGAGCAGGGGTATTCGACCAAGGACATCTCCTGCAGTGGGGAGAGCCCGAATTTCCACATAGGGAACCCTAGAACACATGGTAGCTGGTGCACAAAGTGTACCACTGTGGATTCCCAGGGTCTAGATGACAACCATAATAATCTTAATCCGCAAGACAAGTACACAACTCGTCCCCACATAATTCCATTTAACTAGACTCAACCCGGAGAGTATACATGTTTCACACAGGAACTTAAATATAAAACATGTCCTCTAACCAAGTTCCAATTAATTCACCGAGCGATTAATCCGGCACGCAATCTGAACCATTGCATACAATCGATTAATTCCGATTAAACATCGGTAAAACTTCATCCATGATACATGATAACATGATACATCCGTGAGCAAGACCTAAGTGGGTTCCAACACATGGAACGTGCTCCCAATCAGTCCCCTCATGCATCATAATCAAGGAATAATTAACTACAATTTCATAATAGATTCCCCATATGTGTGTGTATTCATGCAAATCTAAGCACATAACCAATGCTTGACATAAACTCATAAGACAATTTACACATGCTTGAACACATTCAAGACAATGATTCCCAACTGAAATCAAAACAAAATCCACCATAAAGCTTAAATCCATCCATGTGAAATCGAACATTCACTTCTATAAACATGATTCTTCTACACATTAAGCTACAACATGATCACATCCATTACCCATAAACCATCCTCATTATAAGAGAACACATCTCACCATTTTCCATATAATATTCCTGCTGGAAACATATTCTAATCATAAGAATTCTATCATTCACAAATTCAAGGTACTTCAATATCAACGTTATCAACATAATATGATACCACATGACAACACTTAAACATAATCCATAAACTTTCATCATCAATTTCACACCTCCAGCAGCCTAATTTCAACATAACACACCTCTCATAACCATTAAAAATCATTAAATGGAGTAAAACATTGAAATGAGCATAAGTTTCAAAAATTGAAAAACTGCCGTGTAGCCGTTCGATCAGCTAAACTGAAAATATGCCAAAAATGTAGTGTTGTTGATCGATCGCTGATTGTTTATAAATAAACCATTTGCAAGTGTACAAGGTAATTGTACTAGGATAAGTATTTAAGGGTTGTCGAACCTCAGGGATGGATGAATTATTACTAAATCTAAGAAAGGAATTTATTGATTAAAAACTAAAAATAACTTAAAATTAAAATTAAGCAAAAAACATAATCACTAAATTAAAAGCAAGAGATTAATACGATGAAATTTACTTAGGAAATTGAATCTACTATAGAACCATAACAAATCCTTAACTTTTAATCTAAATCTAGTATAAATATGAACAAGTATTCTCAGTTGCAAGCTAGAATTACTTCAAAAATAATCATTAATTAAATTCATGGCATGAACTATCTTCGATAATAGCACGAATCATCTACACTAAACTAGCTATAGGCATGACTCATCTAATCTTAGTATAACTCATCAAATTCATTAATTATTTAAACATTAAAACTATTGTATGGCTATCTCATCTAAATCACAGAAATTAGAATCGATGAAAATATCAAAACCACATCAATCTATCATCTACAAGACAATAAATCAACATAGACTTGAATAAACATTTAAAGCTCTTCCATTAAAAAGGAAATCTTTATCATACAATTGTCATCATTTACAAATGAGATCTAAATTAAAAAGAAAAGAAACTGAAACATATCTATAGCTTCATCAACTCCTAAGTAAAAGAAAAGTCTAGCCTTCCATTGTAGAAGGAAGCTCTTGAATCTCCATTAAAAGCTTTGAGTTCTCTTCCATCTTCTTCTTCCTTTTTCTCTTCAGAAAATCTCCTAGAATCCCTAAATTTTGAGCCAAATATGTCTTTATATGGCATAAGAGCCGTAGGAAGAAGTTTAATACGAAAAGAATTGAAAATTGTCTTAAACTAGGAAACTGTGCGTTATCCCGATCGATTGCCCTGCATGCCCGTTCAATCACCTATACTGAATATTTCTTCAAAATCATGTTTAGCCATTTGATACTTAAAATGCCCCGTTCGATCGGCTACACTGTTTCTGCAATCTGGACAATTTTTCTGGATAGTCCAATTTCTATTCATTAAGCCCTTTCTTTCATGTCTATGTTAGTTTCCAACTTGTTTATAAACCGAAAAGTTGTCCAAATCACTTTAAAGCATGTCAAGACTATTTTAAATTATTCCAAACATCTTCCAAGTACTTCAATAAGTACACTTTGCTTACAAAATATAAAATATCATATTTCAGACATGTAGAATGTAATTAAAATCCCAACTCGATTTAAATACATGCCTAAACTACTAATAACTTCTAAAAATAATTAATAATCAAACTAAAATATTAATAACTATCTTAATCTAAATAAACCATAACTAACACTAAATTAACATAATATATACTAGCAAATAAGGTAAAAAGACATATAAAATAGATATATATTTCATACTTATCAATCGCCCTGGTAGGCCGTTCGATCTCCAATGAAGCAGTTTTGACCTTCTTCTTCATTTCGAAAATCAAAACCGAAACACCTCCAAATCTTCGTCCATAGTATCAAACATTATCAAAAACTCATCAAACCTTCCAGAACACTAATCTAAACCATTCTAAGACAAAACCTTAAGAAATCGAAGTGAAAGATTAACATTTATTAAACCCACCATTAGAACCTAAATCAAACAAAATCCACTTCAAATAATATCATAAAAGCCGAGATTTTTACTACCCAAAGTTGAGATTGAAGAACTCATTACCTTTCCTTATTGATTTGGGCCAAAATGAACCTTCAATCTCCTCCAACACCTTCTAAAAACACGATTTTAAGTTAACATACAACTAATTTCGATTTAGCTTTGAAAAATCAAAAGTAAACATTACATCTAGGGTTTTAGAAGCTTAAAAACAAGATTTTGAAGATGAAGGCTTGGAGAAGAGAGGTAAATCAGTAGTTTTATGCTTTTAAAATAGATTAAAACAAGGATTGAAGTCAAGATTAAGAATGGAGTAAGAGAAAACCTAGGGTTTAGGCTTGATTAAATGAGAACATACTTTAATCTATTTCTAATTCGGGCATAATTTGGGAACTAGGCCTGAATTGTCTTCTCCCAGCCTATTCCAAAATGGGAAATGGCTCCGCCCTTTTTATTTATAGTAAGGCTTGGGGTATACCTAATAAACTAGTGGGGTATGAATAGAATTTCTAGCTAAAAATGGATATTTTGAAGATTTGAGCACTAATTAAATCCGAGAAAATTCTGAAATTTTTTATATAAGCTTGTGTTGATGTCTAGGTCATTTTGGTCTGAAAACCTCAATTTCGTCGGTGGGGCCCACAGAGGGGTCTTGCAAACCCTAATTTTTGGTAAATTAGTAAAAATTCTAAAAAATTCTAAAAATTCAGAATGGACTAAAAACTACTTAAATTTCATAAATATGAGTTAGTTTCGCTTAAAACCTTTAGAAATCCCATTTATTTTTGAAAACCACCAAACTTAATCAAAAAATGCTTAAACCATGCAATAACCGATAAATAACATTAAAATAAACTGGTTCAAAAAATGAGAGTCCTTATAGTAGCGGCCTTGTGTCCCACCGGTGGTAGACAATGGGTGGGGAAAGAGAAGCTGGACGAGGGTGAACTGTCTAGATGTTGCTGGATCTGGCTCGGCCGAGTGTTGGCCTCATCTTTTTCTTTCTTTCTCTCTCTTTTCTTGTCTCTCATTCTCTCTTTTTTTCACTCCGTATCCACGCGCCAAGGCCTTTGGCCTATGACTAAACCCCACATTTGACTCACGGGTACAAATACTGGGGCTAATCGAAGGTCAGTGCATGTAAATGTTACCATTTGTGTGATTGGTTGAGAAAAATTACTCCACTAGATGTCATTTATAACAATAAGTCTTCCACGGGTGTCAAAGGTTATAGCAAGTAAATGGTACTCTATATATGTTTGTGTGGGAAAAGTTACTCCCATATATTGTTGTTTGATTATGTAACAAATAAATAAACTTGGTTCACTACAATAAAAAGGACTATTAGCGATGCTTAAAAGTGTCGCTAATCACTGTTAGCAATGCTTACAAAGCTTTACTAAAAACGTCAATAAAAGTCTAGTCATAATGCTCATTAGGGATGCATAAGATAAAGCATCCCTAATAGTCTGATATTAGCGACGCTTGTTTTTGCATCACTAATACTACATTATTAGCGATGCTCATTATTGTGCATTGCTATTAATGTAATATTAGCGATGCTTTTTGATGCGTCACTCTTATTAAATTTTCTTTAATAAAAATAAAAAATATTATTACTAAAGATGATTTGTAAGTGTCACTAATACAAAAAAAATTAATAAAAATAAAAAAAAGGTTAGGCTACTATTTTTTTTTTACAAAATCATAATAACGAACAAGCGACGCTTTATAAAGCATCACAAATTTCTACAAATTATAAAAAAACAAAAAATGCCATTAGTGGTGCTTTTAAAAAGCCCTGCTAATACCAATTAATTTTTTTTTCAAAAGTCCCTGCCCTGACGAGCGGGGCACCAGAATCCAGGCCCCTCCTCTGGCAAAGGTAGGGGAAGGGAGGAGGATTTCCGATGCTGGAAGGCGAAGCCGGAGGTCTTCCTCTGAGTGGGGTGGGGTAGGGGGAACCAAGTGGGGAGGGGTGACCAAGGGAAGGGTGACCGATGAAGGTGGTGAAAGATGAGGGCGGCACGGGTGGGGGAGGGGTGGCTGAGCAAAGGGGGGAGAGGGGGAAAGTTGGGTGTGGAGGGGAGGAGCGGGTGGCCGTCAGACTCCGGCTCTTGGAGACGGCTCCTCCATGAGCAACTTGGTGGAGAGGGGGAGGGGGGATCTAAATGCAGGGGAGGGAGAGGGGAGAGTCCAGGCAGAGAGGGAGGGCAACCCGGTAGGTGGGGGGAACCAGGTAGGGAGGGGAGGCCAGGGGAAGGGAGACCGAGGAAGGTGGTGGAAGATGAGGGTGGTGCCAGATTCATGATTGTAATTGCTAACTGACTAAAGGTCAAAATTTATTTTCATTTTGTTGTGTTTTGAAAAGTATTATTGGGAGAATTGCAAGGACGCAATTCGTTTAAAGGGGGGATAATGTAACACCTCGTGTTCCGATTACCCTTAACATGGAGAGTTAGCGGTAATTATATAATTTAATGAAAATTTCAAAGGTTTCAAAGGATTGAATCTTGGTGTATGAGTAGAGCTTGAAATAATGAGCATATCAAACCGAGGAACACTGAAAACAAAGGTCGGGAATCAAAGTTACGAACACGTGAAGCGCGCTAGATTGGTAGAATCCACATATAAATTGTGGAATAACCTAACAATGCGGGGTGTAATTCAGAAACGCTCGTCAAATACAAGTCCATAGGTACCAAGAACACGCAATTCTAACTTCGGGATAAGAAGTTATCGTGTTTGGAAGTTGGAATTCTATTTGAATAAAATAATAATAAAATATTGAAGAAAATACAAAATAGATGACGTAGCAAGCCGAGCCGAACCAAGCTGAGCCACGCCAAACTGTGCCATGCCATCTCCTTAACGCGGGGCTGCATAATCGCATGCTGAGACGCAACATGAGCAGGATGTGTGTCGAATGCGCGGTGTCGCACTAGGAACGTGTGGTATCGCCACGCGTAGTGCGCTGATGCTTGCATCCCCATCAATCACACCTTCTACTCATGTGGTCCAGTGACAATGCGCTACATGGCGCGTGTTTGTGCATGCATACCCCATTTCTGCCGTACACTCACATGCCTCCTATAATACTGATTTCCGTTCAAACTTCCAAGAGAGTTTCTTGATTTGTTCTGAGTCTATTTTCTTTCAATTAAAGGTGTTCTTAGCTAATTCGAGGGTGTTCTATGCAATTGAAGTGTCCATTCCTCGAGCCCCAAATAAGAGACTTTGCCTGTTGCCCTTGAGCCTTGAAGAGAGAAAAGTGGCCCGAAGTAAGATGATGCTTTGTCCTCGGATGTTGGGCCACAAAGAGAGAAGTGGCCCTGAGTATGGGAGGCTTCACCCTCCATTGAAGGGCCATGTAGTATGAGATACATCATCGGGTTAAGGTGAGGTTCTGTCCTTAGCTTATGAGCACAGAAAGAGAAAAGAGTCTCTCGATAAGGGGAATGTCTATTCATCGCCTACGGGAGTGTTGAAAGAAAAGTATCTCTGGGTAGGGGAGGCTCTCTCCATCACCTACGGTCACGGTAAATGTGAAGTGTCCCAAGTTAAAGGGAGGTTATGTCCGATGCCTTTGGGTCACAACGAGGGAAATGCCCCGGTTTAAGGGGAGTGTCTGTCCGCCCCCTTCAGACGTAATGAGAAATATGTTCTAGAGCTAGAGGAGGTTCTACCCACCATCTCCAAATCTGAGTGGGAGGACGTTCTGAGGGAACGAGCAATTCCAAACATCGCTACTTCCCAAACTACATGGAAATAAGTGTTTCTGACCTTCTAATTTATTATGATTTACATGCATACATGCATGCACATCTTAGTTAGTGTTATTAATATACTAATTAAGATATATGATTTTCAATGATCTGATATATGTGGATATGTTCCATTTCGATCTGCCTTGATATACTCTGTTGTGATATTATCTGCTCTGAAATGCTTTGGGGTGATCTGATATGCTCTGATCTAATCTGATATGATCGGTATTGTTGGATGAAATCTGATAAGATCTGTTGGGATCTGATGTGATCCAATTTACTCTTTTGGGTGTTCTACTCCACTCTGTGACAGATTGGGATGTATGATTCTGCTTATTTATTCGCTTTCATTTGACTCTGATGATTTATCAGATTTACGTATTTTAACATATATGATTTTGTGATGCTTGATGCATGTAATAGCCATTAGGCAGAACTACGTTTGATCCGATTGCATTGGAATAATATTCTGATGTTATCCAATATGTATGTAGGCAACCAATGGCAAGGTGACATTCGTTCGATCCAAATTAATTTTAAAATTATGGTTGTTTTGACCTTCGTGCAACGAAGTGTTAAAGCTCCGTAGTGCATTCGGGAACGTTATGACTCTCGCACATAGAGTCTGCAACTCCTGGTTGGTCTCATTTTATTTTTTCTATTTAATTTGATATGGACACTTTTTGTTTTCCAAATAACCCCAAGTCTAGGTTTGTTTTCCGGGTCGGGTTGTTATAGAGGAGCGAGTGGGGAGCCAGACTCTAGCTCTCGTAGACCACTCCACCACCGGCAGCTTCGATGGGGAGGGGAGGGGGGCCTGGGAGATAGGGGGCAATCGGGTGAGGTGGGGGAACTAGGTGGGGAGGGGGTGACTAGGGGAAGGGGGACTGAGGATGATGGTGGAAGATGAGGGTGGTGCTGGGTGAAGGGTGGGGTGACTAAGAAGAGGGTGGAGTGGGGTGTGGAGGGGAGGAGTGGGTGGGTTGCCGGACTCCAGCTCTTGGAGACCCCTCCTCCTCCGGCAGCTTCAGTGGAGAGGGGGAGGGGGGATCTAAAAGCAGAGCAGAGGAGTGAGAGAGGGGGGGACCCGGGGAGAGGGGGGAGACGGAAAGATGAGGGGTTGTGTGGCTTGAATCCAACGAGGGGCCGAAATCCGGCACCCAAAGTTGGCTCCACCACCGGAAATAGTGGAGAGGGGTGGAGTATAAAATCAGAGGAGGGGAGGGAAGGGGGACCCGGGCAGAGAGGGGGAAGTAGGAGGAAGTAGGGAGTGGGGGCCAGAATCTGGCCGGGAGCCGGAATTCTGTACCGAACAGCTGGCTCCTCTAGCGGCAATAGTGAGGGTGGGTAATATGAAAGGAAAGGAATGGAGGGTGGGTAGCGACCGGGGAGAGGAGGACCGGGTGACTCTGATTCCCCGGAGCATAAATTTCTAGGGCGGGAGCAGCGGAATCACAGAGGGAGCGACGGCGATCGTCAGCTGTGGGTGGAGACATTGCAGACGGAGTCAAGTGGGGCGTGGAAAGCAACTAGGGGGGGGGGCTTATTTGAAACATGGCTGGGCAAAATTTCTCTTTGCAAAGTGCATTGATTTTTTCTGGTAATTTTTTCCCGAGTCGATTGGCTTTTGCAACGCTCCAAAAGCATCCAAAAATATGATTTTTAAGCCATTAAATCGTTATTCGCGATGTTTATTTCTAAACATTGCTGTTAATAAAAAAATAGTGGGGTCAGGGGAAAAGAGAGGGAGAGAGAAGAGAGAGTGAATAGAGAGAGGGGAGAGAGAGGAAAGTGGATAGAGAGAGAAAAAAGAGAGGGGGAGAGAGAGGAAAGATGAGAACGAGGGAGAGGAGAGAGAGAGAAGAGGGAGAGAGAGGAGAGGAGAGTGAGGGGGTAGTGAATAGAGAGAGTGAATAGAGAGAGAGGGGACAGATAGAGTGAATAGAGAGAGAGGGGACAGAGAGAGTGAATAGAGAGAGAAAGGAGAGAGAGAGAGGAAAGAGATAGAAAGAGGAGAGATAGGGGTAGAGAGAGACAAGAAAAAAAGAGAATTTTAAAAAAATTAAGGCTATTATCGACGCTCAATAAATAGTGTCGCTAATAGAGCATGTAGTTGTGATGCTTAATCATAAAACTCTCAACTAATCATGCTATTAGCGACGCTCATTACCAAGCGTCACAAATAGCCTTAGTTTTTCATGCAAAAAGTATTTAGCTATTAGAGACGCTAAACAGTGAGCGTCGCTAATAGTATAAGTAGTAGGGATGTTTAAGAATAATCGTCCCAACTACTTATGCTATTAGCGATGCTCTTTGTCAAGCGTCAATAATAGTGCAATTGATTTTAAAAATTAAGGCTATTTGTGACGCTCAGTAAAGAATGTCACTTATAGCATACGTATTTGCAACACTAATTCGTAGGTGTTGCAATTACTTATACTATTAGCATAACTCTCTATTGAGCGTCGCTAATAGCTCAAATGTAATCTTTAAAAAAATAGGCTATTTGTGACACTCGGTAATAGGCATCACTAATATCATGATTAGTTGTGATGCTTAAAAATAAGCGTCACAACTACATGTTCTATTAGTGACATTCTTTATCGAGCGTCACTTGCGGCCTTATTTTTTAAAATAAAATTTCTCTTTCCTCTCTCCTCTGTCTCTCTACCTATCTCTCTCTTCACTCTCTCCATCTTCCTCTCTTCTCTCTCTACTTACTTTCTATTCATTCTCTCATCTGTCTCTCTACCCACACTCTCTCATCCCTCTCTCTTCATTCTCTCTCCTCTCTCTTTGCAATCTCTCTCCACTATCTTCCTCTCTTTCCTCTCTACCCACTCTCTCTCTACACTCCCTCTCTCTCCTCTCTCTCTAGCCCCTCTCTCCTCTCTTTCCTCACTCTCCCTCTCCCTCTCCCTCTCCCTCCTCTCTCTCTCCCCTCTATCTAGCATCTCTCCCTAACCTCTCTCTCGTGCTCTTTTTCTCCTCTCTCTCTACACACTCTCTCTC
The DNA here is from genome assembly GCA_035235625.1 of Saururus chinensis. NCBI lineage: Eukaryota > Viridiplantae > Streptophyta > Magnoliopsida > Piperales > Saururaceae > Saururus > Saururus chinensis. The sequence continues at coordinate 35,873,486 of CP141144.1, read as the reverse complement.
TATCTCTCTCTCTTCACTCTCTCTCACTCTCTATTCTACTTTCTATTGTCTCTCTCCTCTCTCTCATCACTCTCTCTCTCTTTCTCTCTCTCTCCTCTCTCTCTACTGTCTCTCTCAACTCTCTCTACACACTATCTCTCCTCTAATTTTAATCTTTTATGATTTTTGCTTCTATAATAATATTTTAAAAATAATACAAAAAACATAAATTAAAAGTTATTAGTGACACATCGATATAAATGATGCTAATACACTAGGTATTAGCGACGCATAGGCTTATGTATCACTAATACTTAGTTTTGTAGTGATGCATACCAATAATTTTTATTTTATTTTTATTTTATTTTTATTTTATTTTTAAAACATAATATTTTATAACAAAATCTTAAAAAATAAAAAATTAAATTCCTCTATCTCTCTCCTCTCTCTACACACACTCTCTCTTGCCCCACTCCTCTCTTTCTCTCTCATCTCTCTCTCCTCTCTCTAGCCACTCTCTCTTCTCTATCTCACTCTCTTCTCTCTATTCTCTCTCTCAGTTTCTATCTTTCTCTCTCTTCACTCCCTCTCTTTCTCTCTCTCTTCCCCCTCTCTCCTTTCTCTCTACCATCTCTCTCCTCTCTCTACACACTCTCTCCTCTAATTTTAATTTTTTGGATTTTTTTATAATATATTTTAAAAAAATAAAATTATATACAATGCTAACGCACTAAATATTAGCGACACATAAGATTATACATCACTAATAGCTAGTATAGTAGCGACCCAATGCAATGCCTATGCGTCGCTAATAACTTTTTTTAATTTGTTAAATATAATATTTCATAAACAATTTAAAAAATTGAAGAAGAGAGAGTAGAGAGAGAAGAAGAAGAGAGAGATGAAGAAGAGAGAGAGGAGAGAGAAAGAGTGAGGAGAGAGATGAGAGAGAAATTTAATTTTAATTTTATAATATTTCTTATTATATCTTTTAGTTGAACATTAATTTAAAAAGGAAACATATTAGTTATGCATATAAATATGTGTCACTAATACTATTAGTATTAGGGACGTATAGGAATATATGTCACTAATACCTTTAGTACTAGCGATGCATATTCATATGCGTCATAATTACTTTATAATTGATTCTATTAATTTTAAAATAAGAAGAGAAAAAAAGAGTTAAAATAGGGTGAGAGGGACAGTTAGAGAGAGAGGGAGAGATAGAGAGGGCCTCTCTCTCCTCCTCTCCCTCTCCCACTCCCTCACCCCCTCTCCTCTTTCAATATCATCTATCTTTTTCCTCTCTCTATATATTTTAAAATTAATATAATAGATTAAAAGGTAATAGCCATAAATAAGAACATGCATCACTAGTACTAAAGCTATTAGCGACGCATATTTGTTGGCATCCCTAATACGAATAGTATTAGTGACGTATATTAATACATTTTATTTTTTTGATTAATTTTTAAATAAAAGATATTAAAAAATCAAAATTAAATTTCTCTCTATCTACACTCTCTCTTCTTTCTCTCCTTTCTTTCTCTCTCCTCAATCTCTCTCCTTCCTCTCTCTACTCTCTCTCTACACTCTATTCTTCCACTCTATCATTTCTCTCTCTCCTCTCTCTTCTCTCTCCTCCCTCTCTCTCCTCCCTCTCTCTCTATCTCTCCCCCTCTCTCACCCTATCCTCTCTCTATATATCATCTCTCTTTTTTCACTATCTACTTATTTTCAAATTAATAGAATAAATTATAAAGTAATAGTGACACATACAAATCTGTATCGCTGGTACTTAATATATTATTGATGTATATTCGTATATGTCCCTAATACAAATAGTATTAGTTACGCATATTCGTATGCATCCCTAATACCAATTGTATTAGTGATGCAGATTATGTTTCATTTTTTTATTAATTTTTAGATAAAAGATAAAATCAAAATTATTAAAAAATCAAAATTAAATTTCTCTCTCTACTCTCTCTCTCCTCTATGTCTCTTCTTCCTCTATCTCTCTCTACTCTCTGTTCTTCCTCTCTTCTCACTCTCTTCTGTCTCTCCCCCCTCTCTATCCTCTCTCTCTATCTCTCCCCCTCTCTCCCCCTCTCCCTCTCTCTATATCATGTCTCTTTTTTCTCTCTCTACTTACTTTAAAATTAATAGAATAAATTATAAGGTAATCGTGATGCATATAAATATGTGTCGCTAGTACTAAAGGTATTAACGACGTCTATTCAGTTGCGTCCCTAATACCAATAGTATTAGTGACACATTCGTATGCGTCCCTAATACCAATAGTATTAATGACGCATACGAATGTGTCACAAATACGTTTCCTTTTCTGATTAATTTTTAAATAAAAGTTATAATAAAAAATACAAAAAAATAAAATTAAATTTCTCTCTCTATACTCTCTCCTCTCTCTCTCCTTCCTCTCTCTACTCTCTCTTCTGCACTCTCCCTCCTCTCTCTCCTCACTCTTCTCTCTCTCCTCCCTCTCTCTCTATCACCCCCCTCTCTCTCCACCTCTCCTCCTCTCTTTCTATATCATCTCTCTTTTTCCTTTCTCTAATTATTTTAAAATTAATAAAATAAATTATTAGCTCATAGCGATGCATACGATTATGCGTTGTTAGTACTAAAGGTATTAGCGACGCAAATTCGTATGCGTCTATCATAACAATAGTTTTCGTTATGCAAATTAGTATGAGTCTCGAATACCAATAGTATTAGTGACCGATATTTATATGCGTCACTAATACGTTTCCTTTTTTGCTTAATTTTAAAATTAAAGATATAACAAAAAGTGTTAAAAAATCAAATTAAATTTCTCTCTCTCTCTACACTCTCTCATCTCTCTCTCCTTCCTCTCTCTACTCTCTCCCTACACTCTCTTCTTCCACTCTATCATTTCTCTCTCTCTCCTCTCTCTTCTTTCTCTCCTCCCTCTCTAGCTCTCCCTCTGTCTCCTCCCTCTCTCTCTATCTCTCCCCCTCTCTCTCACCTATCCTCTCTCTATATATCCTCTCTCTTTTTTGTCTATCTACTTATTTTCAAATTAATAGAATAAGTTATAATGTAATAACGATGCATACGAATCTATGTTGCTGGTACTAAATATATTACCGATGTATATTCGTATACGTCCCTAATATGAATAGTATTAGTTACGCATATTCATATGCATCCCAAATACCCATTGTATTAGTGACACATATTATGTTTCATTTTTTATTAATTATTAGATAAAAGATATAATAAAAATTATTAAAAAACAATAATTAAATTTCTGTTTCTATTCTCTCTCTCCTCACTTCTCTCCTCTATGTCTCTTCTTCCTCTATCTCTACTCTCTCTTCTACCTCTCTCCTCACTCTCTTCTATCTCTCCTCCCTCTCTCTCCTCTCTCTCTATCTCCCCCTCTCTCTATCTCTCCCCCTCTCCCTCTCTCCCCCTTCTCCCTCTCTCCCTCCTCTCCCTCTCTCAATATCATCTCTCTTTTTTTCTCTCTACTTTAAAATTAATAGAATAAATTATAATGTAATCGCGACGCATATAAATATGTGTCGTAGTACTAAAGGTATTAGCGACGTCTTCCTCTATCTCTACTCTCTCTTCTTCATCTCTCCTCACTCTCTTCTATCTCTCCTCCCTCTTTCTCTCCTCTCCCTCTCTCTCCCCCTCTCCCTCTCCCCCCTTCTCCCTCTCTCCCCCCTCTCCCTCTCTCAATATTATATCTCTTTTTTCTCTCTCTACTTACTTTAAAATTAATAGAATAAATTATATGGTAATCGCAACGCATATAAATATGCGTCATAGTACTAAAGGTATTAGCAACGTCTATTCAGTTGCATCCCTAATACCAATAGTATTAGTGACGTATATTCATATGTATCACTAGTACGTTTCCTTTTTTCATTAATTTTTAGATAAAAGATATAATAAAAAATATAATAAAACAAAATTAAATTTCTCTCGCTATACTCTCTCTCTGTTCTCTATCTCTCATGTCTCTCTCCTTCCTCTCTCTCTACTCACAATTCTTAAACTCTCTCTCCTTTCTCTCCTCTCTCTTCTCTCTCTCCTCCCTCTCTCTCCACCTCTCCTCTCTCTCTATATCATCTCTCTTTTTCCTCTCTCTAATTATTTTAAAATTAATAAAACAAATTATAAACTAATAGTGATGCATACGAATATGTGTCGCTAGTACAAACGGTATTAGCGACGCGTATTCGTATGCATCTATATTACCAATAGTTTTAGTTATGCATATTAGTACGAGTCTCAAATACCAATAGTATTAGTGATGTGCCCGAAGCAGGCACGATCGGTACCTAGGAGAATTGCGTCGGGAAAGGGGAGAAGTATTGAAGAAAGGGGAGGAACTGGGAATCTCAATTTGCATAAACTTCAACCAAAAGTCAAGGCCACCCCATATAGGAGACGGACCCTCCTAGGGAACCAAACCAGCTGAACCAGACCGGTCCGGTTCTTACAACATAACCTAGTTAGTGGGTCGGCTATCCCGGGCCACTAACAAGTACGATAATGAAATACTACAATAACAATTAAATAGTTCAATATAGTAAAGTAATAAAAAGAGAGTCTGATCATTGTGCACAACACTCCACCACGCTTCCGCTAGTCGCCTTGTCCGCAAGGCGACCATGCTGGATAACGAGCCAAGAAGTCATCCTCAGACATCCACGTAGCATCCTCCAACGGCTGACCCCCCATGAAACCAGAACCTCAGTAACAATGCGACCCGAACGACGAGCCCGCCTCTTCTCAAGCACAGATGCAGGGGCCGGGTCGGAGGACAGAACAGGACCCATCAAAGGCGGAGGTAGAGCATCCACAGCCAACGTCCGGTCACCCACAAACCTGCGAAGACTGGACACATGGAACACAGGATGGACCAAGGAGGCAGGCGGCAAGGTGAGGCGGTAAGCAACCGGACCAGCGCATGCCTCCACAAGATAAGGACCATGGAACCGGGGGGCGAGCTTGGAATGCTTGGGCTGAAACAAAGAAGTCTAGCATTGTGGTAAAACAGATACATAAACCAAGTCACCCACTTGGAACAACCGATCAGTACGGCAGCCATCATATAGTTGTTTCATCCGGTTTTGAGCCTCAGCCAAATTCATCTTCAACTGCCACAAGACCTCATCGCGAGTTTGGAGCATATAATCCACCTCAGCCACCGAAGAGCGATGTGGAACATAAGACAAAATAGTAGGTGGGGGGCGACCATACAACACCTCAAAAGGAGTGAAGCCCGCACACGTGTGATATGCAGTGTTATAGGACCACTCCGTCCATGGAAGAAGTTGAAGCCAACGGCGAGGTTGCGTCATCGGAAAACACCGCAAGTACTGCTCCAAACAACAGTTAACCACTTCCATCTGCCCATCTGTCTGCGGGTGATAAATAGTGCTCATATGAAGTGACGTACCCTGTAAAGCAAAGAACTCCTGCCAAAACTGAGAAATTAAGATACGATCACAATCAGAAACAATGGTGTGCCGCATACCATGAAGCTTCGCCACCTCCCAGACATACAGGCCAGCCACAGTCTTAGCAGTGAAAGGATGTCCCAATGCACAGAAATGAGCATACTTAGACAGACGGTCGACCACCACCATTATCACCAACTTACCCTACACAAGCGGTAAGGCCTCAACAAAGTCCATCGATATATCCTCCCAGACTTTATCAGGAATGGGCAGGGGTTGGAGCAACCCGGCGGGAGAAGTGGTAGCTGCCTTGGCGCGCTGACAAATATCACAAGCGGTCACATACTCATGCACAGCCCGACGAACCCCCAACCATAAGAAACTCTGGATGGCCCTCTTATAGTTGCGGAAAGTCCCCTCATGACTGGCCACTGGAGAATCATGGAAATGCGATATAATGTGGCGGCGAAGATCAGCGACATCAGGAACCCACAACCGATCCTTCCAAAACAAGAGATCACCCCGCCAAGTGTAAAATGGACGGGCTGCAGGATCAGTCAACGATCAAAGCCTGCGTCAAGGCATCACTACGGTAGGCCTGCTTCAACTCCTCAATAAACGGATATGATAGCGTGGAGAAGGCCAAGCACAAACCTAGGGCAGGTATGCGAGAGAGAGCATCAGCCACTGTGTTCTCTGACCCCTTCTTATAAACAACTTCATAATCATAACCCAGAAGTTTACTGACCCACCGCTGCTGAGATGGAGTGGACACCCGTTGTTCGAGGAAATACTTTAGTGGCTGATGGTCAGTGCGAATCAGGAATCGACGACCCAATAGGTATGGCCGCCACTTGGTAACCGCATGGATGATGGCCAGCATTTCCTTTTCATATACCGACAGGGACAAAGACCGGCCCGCCAGCGCCTTGCCGAAATAGGGACGCTCATCCTGTAACAAAACTGCCCCCAGTCCCATGTCCGAGGTGCCCGTCTCGACCACAAATGGATGGCTGAAATCGGGTAGAATCAAGACTAGGACAGAAGCCATGGCCTGCTTCAGCCCCTCAAAGGCCTCTTGAGCATCCGTAGTCCAAGTAAATGAGCCCCGTTTGAGCAGCGCTGTCAGAGGTCGAGCCAACTCCCCATATCGACTGATGAACCGCCGGTAGTACCCAGTGAGGCCTAGAAAACCACGGAGCGCCCGAACACATTTGGGGATAGGCCAAGACAGCATGGCGGCCACCTTGGCTGGGTCGGTAGCGACACCATTGCCCAAAATAATGTGACCCAAGTAATCCACCTGTTGGCTGCCAAAAGAGCACTTCGAACGCTTAAGAAATAACGAATTGGCACGTAAAATAGAGAAGACCAACCTGAGGTGTGCCAAGTGCTCTGACCAGGACCTGCTGTACACCAGAATATCATCGAAGAATACCAATATATAACGGCGCAAGAAGGGTCGGAAGAGGTCGTTCATGAGGCATTGAAATGTGGAAGGGGCATTAGTCAATCCAAATGGCATAACCAGGAACTCGAAATGGCTGTCGTGAGTCCGGAAGGCAGTCTTGTGCACATCGGCAGCATTCATGCGGATCTGATGATAGCCTGAATGTTGGTCGAGCTTACTAAACACTGTAGCGCCTGTCAATTCATCGAGCAACTCCTCAATCACCGGAATTGGGTACTTGTCTTTCACGGTGATGACATTGAGGGCACAGTAGTCAACACAAAAATGCCATGTACCGTCCTTCTTCCTCACGAGTAACACCGGCGACGAATAGGAACTTGTTCTAGGCCTAAAGCAGGCATGATCGATACCTAGGAGAATTGCGCAGGGAAAGGGGAGAAGTATTGAAGAAAGGGGAGGAACTGGGAATCTCAATTTGCATAAACTCCAACCAAAAGTCAAGGCCGCCCCATATAGGAGACGAACCTCCTAGGGAACTGAACCAGCTGAACCAGACCGGTTCGGTTCTTACAACATAACCCAGTTAGTGGGTCGGCTATCTTGGGCCACTAACAAGTACGATAATAAAATACTACAATAACAATTAAATAATTCAATGCAGTAAAGTAATAAAAAGAGAGTCTGATCATCGTGTACAACAATTAGTGACGTATATTCATGTGCATCACTAAGATGTTTCCTTTTTTGCTTAATTTTAAAATAAAAGATATAACAAAAAATGTTAAAAAATCAAAATTAAATTCCTCTCTCTCAAATCTCTCTCTCTTATTCCTCTCTCTCTCTACTCTCTACTCTCTCCTCTTCCTCTCTCCGTACTGTCTCTCTTCTATCTCTCCCCCTTTCTCTCCTCCCTCTCTCCCCTCTCTCTCTCTATCTCTTCTTCTCTCTCTCACCATCACTCCTGCTATCTCCCCCTCTCCCTCTCGCTCTATATCATTACTCTTTTTTCTCTCTCTACTTATATTAAAATTAATAGAATAAATTATAAGGTAATCGCGACGCATATGAATATGCGTCGTTAGTACTAAAAGGTATTAGTGACGTATATTCGTATCGTCCCTAATACCAATAGTATTAGTCATGCATATTCGTATGCGTCCCTTATACCAATAATATTAGTGACTCCAATTCATATGTGTCAGTAATACATTTCCTTTTTTAATTAATTTTTAAATAAAAGATATATTAAAAAATGTTAGAAATTTGAAATTGAATTTCTCTCTCTACTGTCTCTCATCTCTCTCCTTACTCTTTTTCTCTCCTCTATCACTCCTTCCTCCCTCTCTCTCTCTATCTCTCTCTCTCTCTCTTCTTCCTATCTCTCCTCTCTCTCTTCTCTCTCCTCCCTCTCTCCTCTCACTCAATCTCTCCCCTCTCCCCCCTCTCCCTCTCTCTCTATATAATCTCTTTTTTTCTCTTTCTACTTATTTTAAAATTCATAGAATAAATTATAAGGTAATCGCGACACATATGAATATGCATCGCTAGTACTAAAGGTATTAACAACATGTGCGTCCCTAAGACCAACAGTATTAGTGACGCACATTCGTATGCGTCCCTAATACAAATAGTGTTAGTGACGCATATTGAAAAGTGAAATTAATACATTTCCTTTTTTGGTAAATTTTTAAATAAAAGATCTAATAAAAAATGTTAAAAAATTAAAATTAAATTTATCTTTCTCTAGTCTCCCTGATCTCTCTCTCCTCACTCTTTCTCCCTCCCTCTCTCCTCTCTCTCTTCTCTCTCTTCTTCCTCTCTCTATTCTCTCTCTCCCCTCTCCCTCTCTCTATGCCCTTCTCCTCTCTCAAGCTCTCTCTCTATATCACCTCTCTTTTTTTTCTCTCTACTTATTTTAAAATTAATAGAATAAATTATAAGGTAGTAACGGTGCATACATGCGTCGCTAGTACTAAAGGTATTAGCGATGCATATTTGTATGCATACCTAATACGTTTCCTTTTATTGATAAATTTGTCAATAAAATATATTATCAAAAATATTAATAATTTGAAATTAAGTTTTTCTCTCTCTATCTCTCCACTCTTTCTCTCTCTGCTCTCTCTCTCCTTCCTTCTCTCTCTCTAATCTCTATAGGTTCTCTCTTGTTCCACTTTCCCTCCCTCTCCCTTCTCTCTCCTCCCTCTCTCTCCTCCCCCTCTCTCTATATCATCTCTCTTTTTTCTCACTCTATTCTAAGGTAATCGCAACACATATGAATGTGTCTCTAGTACTAAAGGTATTAGCGATGGATATTCGTATGCGTCTCTAATACCAATAGTATAAGTGACACATATTCGTATGCGTCCCTAATACCAATAGTATTAGTATGTTTTTTAATTAATTTTCAAATAAAAAATATAATAAAATATTAAAAAATCAAAATTAGATTTTTCTCTCTCTTCTCTCATCTCTCTCTCCTCACTCTTTCTCTCTCTCTCTTTTCTCTCTGCACTCTCCTCTCTCTCCCTATATCATCTCTCTTTTTTCTCTCTCTACTTTTTTTAAAATTAATAGAATAAATTACTAGTTGATAGCCATGCATACAAATATACGTTGCTAGTACTAAAAGTAGTTACGACGTATATTCGTATGCATCGCTAATACAAATAGTATTAGTAATGCATATTCGTATGTGTCCCTAATACCAATAGTACTAGTGATGCATATGATATGCGTCACTAATATGTTTCCTATTTTTGATAAATTTTCAATAAGAGATATAATAAAAATTGTTAAAAAATCGAAATTAAATTTCTCTCTTTCGTTACTCTCTGTCTCCTCACACACTCTCTCTCTCCCCCTCTCCCTCTCTCTCCCCCACTCCACTCTCTTGATATCATCTCTCTCTTTTCTATCTCTACATTTTTATAAATTAATAGAATAAATTATAAGGTAATAGCAACGTATACAAACACGCATCACTAGTACTAAAGGTATTACTGACGCATATTTGTATATGTCCCTAATACTGATAGTATTAGTGACTCATATTCATATGCGTAACTAATATGTTTTCTTTTTTAATTAATTTTTCAATAAAAAAATTATAAAAAATATTAAAAAATTAATATTAATTTTCTCTCCCTCTCTCTACTTTCTCTCATCTTTCTCTCGTCTCTTTCTCTCTCCTCTCTCTCTCCTTCCTCTCTCTCTACTCCCTCTCTCTACTCTTTCTTCTTCCACGCTCCCTCCCTTCTCTCTTCTCTCTCCCCTCCTTTCTGTCTCTTCTCTCTCCCCTCCTTCTCTATCTCTCCCTTTCTTTCCTCCCTCTCTCCCCCTCTCCTCCTCTCTCTCTTTCTTTATATCATCTCTCTTTTTCCTCTCTCTGTACTTATTTTAAAATTAATATAACAAATTGTAAGGTAATAGTGACAAACACGAATATACCTCGCTAGTAATAAATATATTAGCGACGCATATTCATATGCGTCCCTAATACCAATAGTATTAGTGTTGCATATTCATATGTCACTAATATGTTTCATTTTTTTATTAAATTTTAAATAAAAAATATAATAAAAAATGCTAAAAATCATAATTAAACTTCTCTCTCTCCTCTCATCTCTCTCTCCTCACTCCCTCTCTTCTTCCCCTCTCTCCTCTCTCTACTCTCTCTTCTTCCTCTCTCTCTCCTCTCTCTTCTTCCTCTCTCTCTTGTCTCTCATCCCTCTCTCTCTCCGCTCTCTCCCACTCTCCTTCTCTCTTGCCCTCTCCTTTCTCTCTATAACATTTCTTTTTTCTCTCTACTCATTTAAAAATTAGTAGAATAAATTGTAAGGTCATAGTGACACATACTAATATGCGTAGCTAGTATTAAAGGTATTAGCGACACATTCGTATGCATCCCTAATAGCAATATTATTAGTGACGCAAATGCATATGTGTTATTACTGTGTTTCCTTTTTTGATTAATTTTTCAATATAAGATATTTTAAAAAAGTTAAAAAATTGAAATAAAATTTCTCTCTCTGCTTTCTCTCTCCTCTTTCCTCACTTTTCCTCTCTCCTCTCTCTCTCTCTACTATTTCTCCTCCTTCTCTATCTCTCCCTCTCTCTCCTACCTCTCTCTCCTCTCTCCCCTCTCCCTCTCTACCCCCTCTCCTCTCTCTCTATATCATCTCTTTTTTTTCTATCTCTACTTAATTTAAAATAAAATAAAAAATTATAAGGAACTAGTGATGCATACGAACATGTGTCACTAGTACTAAAGGTATTAGCGACGCATATTTGTGTGCATCATCCCTAATACCAATAGTATTAGTGACGCATATGCGTTACTAATCCGTTTCCATTCTTTGACTAATTTTTAAATAAAAAATATCATAAAAATGTTAAATTATTGAAATTAAATTTCTCTCTACTCTCTCTCACTCCTCTCTTTCTTTCTGCTCTCTCTCTACTCTCTCTTCCTCCACTCTCCCTCCCCCTCTTTCTTCTCTCTATTTCCTCCCTCTCTCTCTATATCATCTCTTTTTTCTCATATTATTCAAAATTAATAGAATAAATTATAAGGTATTAGCGACGCATACAAATATGCATCACTAGTACTAAAGATATTAGTGACGTATATTTGTATGCGTCCTTAATACAAATAGTATTAGTGACGCATATTCGTATGCATCCCTAATACAAATAGTATTAGTGATGCATATTCAAATGCATCACTAATAAGTTTTTTTTTGATTAATTTTTCAATAAAAAATATAATAAAAAATGCTAAAAAATTGAAATTAAATTTCCGTCTCTCTCTACTCTCTCTTCTTCCTCTCTCTCTCCCCTGTTCTTCTATCTCTCCTCCCTCTCTCTCTCACCTCACTCTCTCTATCTCTCCTTCTCTCTCTATATATTCTCTCTACTAATTTTAAAATTAATAAAATAAATCATATGGTATTCGTGACATATACGAATATGTGTCGCTTGTACTAAAGGTATTGGCGACATATATTCGTATGCAGGTCCCTAATACTAATAGTATTAGTGATGCATATTCATATGCATCACTAATAGGTTACCTTTTTTATTAATTTTTTAATAAAAATATAATAAAAAATATTAAAAATCAAAATTAAATTTCTCCCTCTACTCTCTCTACCCTCTTATCTCTCTCTCCTCACTCTTTCTCTCTCTCTCTCTTCTTCCTCTCTCTCTGCTCTCTCTTCTTCCTCTCACCCTACTCTCTCTTCTTCCTCTATCTCTCCACTCTCTCTTCCATCTCTCCTCCCTTTCTCTCTCTCTTCCCTCTCTCTCTATCTCTCCCTCTCTCCCCTTATCCCTCTCACTATCCCCCTCTCCTCTCTCTCTCTATGTCATCTCTTTTTTTCTATCTGTACTTATTTTAAAATTAATAGAATAAATTATAAGGTAGTAGTGGCACATACATGCATCGCTAGTACTAAAGGTAGTAGCGACGCATATTTGTAGGCGTACCTAATACGTTTCCTTTTATTGATAAAATTTTCAGTAAAATATATTATAAAAATATTAAAATTTTGAAATTAAGTTTTTCCCTCTACTCTTTCTCATCTCCATCTCTCCTCTCTTTCTCTCTCTCTTCTCTCTCTCCTTCTTCTCTCTACTCTCTATAGACTCTCTCTTGTTCCACTCTCCCCCCTCTCTCTTCTCTCTCTCTCCCTCTCTCTCCTCCCCCTCTATCGCTCCCCTCTCTATATCCTCTCTATTTTTTTCTCTCTATCTATTTTAAAATTAATAGAAGAAAGAGTTTTTTCCATATTACCTGGCTCGATATACAAATATTCCATATTCCCTGGATTTTAACACTTCGTCCCATATGACCTGGTTTAGGACATACCCTTAGGTCACAACTAAATCTATACCCAAGCTCTTATCTCATTATTGGTGAAAAATTACCTATGATGGCACAAATTTGTATGAGCAAAATCAAAACACTCAGCATACAGAAAACAAAGCATCCACTTAAAGATGATCGATAGAAAGTAAAAAATTTCTCCTTCTCAATCTTGTGTTCTAGAGAACAAAGCCACCTCCAGGTTTTAATCCAAAAACTAGTTCCTAGTTAAAAAAAAGGCAAAAATAACAAAATTCAAAACGGGGAATCAATTGAAGCCACTTTAGTGCTGCTGAATTGCAACAAATAGAAGTTTCGGCAATCGGAAAACTGGGTTGCATTTAGAATGCATTGAAGGACTCCGGAGACTTGCCGCAAATGGGGATTGAACACTGAAAAAAAGAAAGGATTTTTGGGAGTACAACGAATCTGGATGAAATCGGGTAGAGTACATCCACTTTGCATGACTCGCGAGACTTTCGAGAATACGAGAATGAGAGGATGGCTCCCACTAAATGGACCAAAGATCTCACGCTCCGCATGGCCTGTGTCCAACACTTAATCCATATGCATATATGATAACTCAATATGTCAATAAAACATATTTTTGATAATATGATATGTATTCTTTGAGCCAACAACCCATAATACAATATCCTCTATATCGCATATACGATAACACGATATTCACCATAGCATGTTATCGATAACACAATATGCTAATAATACGTGCTATTGATAATACAATATGCTACAATATCCTCTATATCGCATATACGATAATACGATATTTGCCAAGCGTGTTATCGATAACACGATATTTGCTATAGCGTATTATCAATAACATGAGATTCGCCATAGCATGTTATCGATAACACGATATGACAATAGGATGTATTATTTAATTTTCTCTATGTTGCATATACTATAATATGATATTCGTCATAACCTGTTATCGATAACATGATATGCCAACAATACGTGTTATTGATAATATAATATGCTACGATATCTTCTATATCGCATATACGATAATACAATATTCGCCAAAGCGTATTATCGATAACACAATATTTGCTATAACGTATTATCAATAACACAATATTTGCCATAGCGTGTTATTGATAACAGGATATTTAGCATAGCATGTTATCGATAATACGATATGCCAACAAGACGTGTTAATTATTTTCCTTTATATCGCATTTACTATAACATGATATTTGTCATAATGTGTTATTGATAACACAATATTCGCCATAGTGTGTTATTGATAACACGATATGCCAACAATACGTGTTATAAATAATACAATACGGTACGATATCCTCTATATCGTATATATGATAATATGATATTCGCCAAAGTGTGTTATTAATAATACGATATTTGACATAGCGTGTTATTGATAACACAATATGATAACAATACGTGTTAATGAAAATACGATATATCGCATATACTATAATAGGATATTCGTCATAATGTGTTATCGATAACATGATATTCGTCATAGCGTGTTATTGATAACACGATATTTGCCAGTATTTGTTATTTATAAAATTGTTCATCAAGTCAGGGATAAAAATCTCTGAGATCGTGTACATGCTTACATAAGATGTTCTACATAGTAAAACTTGCTTATAAAAAATCATACTAGAGTCCCACTTTACACAGTAGGGTAGGAGGCTATCATGGCTATTCCATAATGTCCTTCCATAACATCTACATCATTCTCCATTTTTATATAGCCATGTTCTCCCTGGATAGTCCCTCAAGATTCAGTTTTTTGAGTTGCAATGTCAAAAATCAGAGAAGAGCGATCGCCAATGAAGTGTGGGAAGCCGAAAATCGCCGAATAGAAATCGAAATATGATGTTCATGAAAACAGCGAGACAAAAATCACAAATCGTCACTGAGATCCAATCTCCTCCTTGTTTATGCGTCGTCACAACTAGTTTACATGATTTTAAACCCTAACCTTGTTGAAAGGGTATTTTTGTCTAATTAATAGAATAAATTATTAGGTAATAGCAATACATACAAATATGCATCACTAGTACTAGAGGTAGTTGTGACATATATTCGTATGCATCGCTAATACAAATAGTATTAGTGATGCATAATTTTTAAATAATAGATATAATAAAAAGTGTTAAAAAAGTGAAATTAAATTTCTCTCTTTCTCTACTCTCTCCTTCTCTCCCCCCTCTCCCTCTCTCTCTTGATATCATCTCTCTTTTTCTATCTCTACCTATTTATAAATTAATAAAATAAATTATAAGGTAATAGCGATGCATAAGAACATGCATTGCTAGTACTAAGGTATTAGCAATATATATCTGTTCCCTAATACCAATAGTATTAGTGACGCATATTCGCATGCATAACTAATACATTTTTTTTAATTAATTTGTTAATAAATAATATTAAAAAAAATATTAAAAAATAAAAATAAATTTCTCTCCCTCTCTCTACTTTCTCTCATTTCTCTCTCTCCTTCCTCTGCCTCTACTCTCTCTCTACTCTTTCTTCTTCCACGCTCCCTCCTCTCTCTCCTCTCTCTCCCCTCCCTCTCTATCTCTCCCTCTCTCTCCTCCCTCTCTCTCCCCCTCTCCTCCGCTCTCCCTCTTCTATATCATATCTATTTTTTCACTCTCTACTTATTTTAAAATTAATAGAATAAATTATTTCATAAAAGCGACGCACACGAATATGCACCGCTAGTACTAAACATATTAGCGCCATATAGTCGTATGTGTCCCTAATACAAATAGTATTAGTGATGCATATTCGTATGCGTCCCTAATACAATAGTACCAGTGATGCATATTCGTATGCGTCCCTAATACAATAGTACCAGTGATGCATATTCATATGCATCACTAATATGTTTTATTTTTTTCATTAATTTTTCAATAAAAGATATAATAAAAAATATTAAAAAATCAAAATTAAATTTCTCTCTCTACCCTCTCTTCTTCCTCCATCTCTCCTCCCTCTCTTCTATCTCTCATCCCTCTCTCTCCGCTCTCTCCCACTCTCCCTCTCTCTCCCCCTCTCCTTTCTCTCTGTAATATCTTTTTTTTTCTCTCTACTCATTTTAAAATTAATAGAATAAATTATAAGGTAATAGCGACGCATACGAATATGAGCCACTAGTACTAAGGGTACTAGCAACACATATTCGTATGCGTCCCTAATACAAATAGTATTAGTGATGCATATGCATATGTGTCATTAATACACTTCCTTTTTTTATAATTAATATTTAAATATAATATATTATAAAAATATTAAAAAAATGAAATTAAATTTCTCTCTCTACTCTATGTCATCTCTCACCACTCTCTCTCCTCACTTTTTCTCTCTCATCTCTCTCTCTTCTTCCTCTCTCTTCTCTATCTCTCCTCCCTCTCTCTCCTCTCTCCTCTCTCTCCCCCCTCTCCTCTCTCTATATCATCTTTCTTTTTTTTCTCTCTACTTATTTTAAAATGAAGAGAACAAATTATAAGGAAATAGCAAAGCATACGAACATGCATCACTAGTACTAAATATATTAGCGACACATATTTATATGCATCCCTAATACCAATAGTATTAGCGACACATATGCGTCACTAATATGTTTCCTTTTTTTGATTAATTTTTAAATAAAACATATTATAAAAAATATTAAAAAATTAAAATTAAATTTATCTCTCTCACACCTCTCTTTCTTTCTCCATCCTCTCTCTCTACTCTCTCTTCTTCCCCTCTCCCTCCTCCCCCTCTCTTCTCTCTTTCCCCCTCTCTATCTCTCCCTCTCCCTCTCCCTCTATCTCTCCCCCTCTCCTCTCTCTCTCTCTCTATCTCCTCTTTTTTACTCTGTCTACTTATTTAAAATCAATAAATAATTGTAAGGTAAAAGCGATGCACATGAATATGCATCGCTAGTACTAAACATATTAGCGACATATAGTCGTATGTGTCCCTAATACAAATAGTATTAGCGATGCATATTCGTATGCGTCCCTAATACCAATAGTACCAGTGATGCATATTCATATGCACCACTAATATGTTTTATTTTTTTCATTAATTTTTCAATAAAAGATATAATAAAAAATATTAAAAAAATGAAATTAAATTTCTCTCTCTCTACCCTCTCTTCTTCCTCTATCTCTCCTCCCTCTCTTCTATCTCGCATCCCTCTCTCTCCGCTCTCTCCCACTCTCCCTCTTTCTCCCCCTCTCCTTTCTCTCTATAATATCTTTTTTTTTCTCTACTCATTTTAAAATTAATAGAATAAATTATAAGGTAATAGCAACGCATACGAATATGAGCCACTAGTACTAAAGGTACTAGCAACACATTCGTATGCGTCCCTAATACAAATAGTATTAGTGACGATATGCATATGCGTCACTAATACGTTTCCTTTTTTATAATTAATATTTAAATATAATATATTATAAAAATGTTAAAAAATGAAATTAAATTTCTATCTCTCTCTACTCTATCTCATTTTTCACCACTCTCTCTCCTCACTTTTTCTCTATCATCTCTCTCTCTTCTTCCTCTCTGTTCTCTATCCCTCCTCCCTCTCTCTTCTCACTCTCCTTCCTCCCTATCTCTCCCTCTCTCTCTCCTCTCTCCTCTCTCTCCCCATCCCTCTCTCCCCCCTCTCCTCTCTCTCTATATCATATTTCTTTTTTTCTCTCTACTTATTTTAAAATTAAGAGAAAAAATTATAAGGAAATAGCAAAGCATACGAACATGCGTCACTAGTACTAAATGTATTAGACATATTTATATGCATCCCTAATTCCAATAGTATTAGCGACACATATGCGTCACTAATATGTTTCCTTTTTTTTATTAATTTTTAAATAAAAGATATTAGAAAAAATGTTAAAAAAATAAAATTAAATTTATCTCTCTCATCTCTCACACACCTCTCTTTCTTTGTCCTTCCTCTCTCTCTACTCTCTCTTCTTCCACTCTCCCTCCTCCCTCTCTGTTCTCTCTTTCCCCCTCTCTATCTCTCCCTCTCCCTCTATCTCTCCCCCTCTCCTCCTCTCTCTCTCTATCTCCTTTTTTTTTCTCTGTCTACTTATTTAAAATTAATAGAATAAATTATAAGGTAATAGCAATGCATACGAATATGCATCGCTTGTACTAAAGATATTAGCAACATATATTCGTATGTGTCTCTAATACAAATAGTATTAGTGGCACATATTCATAAGCATCACTAATATGTTTTATTTTTTTGATTAATTTTTTATAAATGATACAATAAAAATGTTAAAAAAACAAAAAGAAATTTCTCTTTCGCTACACTCTCTCATCTCTCCCTCCTCACTGTCTCTCTACTCTCTCTCATCTTCCTCTCTCTCTACTCTCTCTTTCTTCCTCTCTTTCGTCTCTCCTCTATCACTCCTCCCTCTCTCCTCACTCTCTCTCTCTCCCCCTCTCCCTCTCTCTCTCAATATCTTCTCTCTTTTTTCTCTCTTTACTAATTTTAAAATTAATAGAATAAATTACAAGGCAATCGAGATGCATATGAATAAAGGTATTGGCGACGTATATTCGTATGCAGATCCCTAATACTAATAGTATTAGTGATGCATATTCTTTTGCATCCCTAATACAAATAGTATTAGTGACGCATATTCATATATGTCAATAATAAGTTTTATTTTTTTGATTAATTTTTAAATAAATGGTATAATAAAAAATATTAAAAAATTAAAATTAAATTTCTCTCTATCTACTCCCTCTCATCTCTCTCTTCTTCCTCTCTCTCTACTCTCTCTTCTTCGTATATCTCTCCTCCCTCTCTATCTCTCTTCCCTCTCTCTCTCTCTTTCCTCTCTCTCTATCTCTCCCTCTCCTCCTCTCTCTCTATGTCATCTCTTTTTTTTCCTGGCTCTACATATTTTAAAATTAATGGAATAAATTATAAGGTAATAGTGACTCATATTCATATGCGTCCCTAATACCAATAGTATTAGTGACGCATATTTGTAGGCATCCCTAATACTAATATTATTAGTGACGCATATTATCATGCATCACTAATATGTTTCCTATTTTTGATTAATTTTAAAATAAAAGATATAATAAAAAATATTAAAAAATCTAAATTAAATTTCTCTCTCTACTCTCTCTTCTTATTTCCTCTCTCTATCTCTCCCTCTCTATCTCCTCCCTCTTTCTCTATCTCTCCCCCTCTCCCTCTCTCTCTATCCCTCTCCCTCCCCCTCTCCTTCTCACTCCTCTCTCTCTGTATAATCTCTCTTTTTTCTCGCTCTATTTATTTTAAAATTAACAGAATACATGATAAGGTTATAGCAACGAAGACAAATATGCATCGCTAGTACTAAGGGTATTAGCGATACATATTCGTATGCGTCCCTAATACTAATAGTATTAGTGACACATATTCATATGCATCTTAAATATATTTTTTATTTATTTTTAATTAATTTTTAAATAAAAAATATAATAAAAAATATAATTAAATTATCTTTAAATTTCTCAATCTCTCTCTATACTCTCTCCTCTCTCTCTTCTCTCTCTCCTTTCTCTTTCCTTTCTCTCCTCACCCTCTCTCTCCTCTTTCTCTCTCTCTCCCTCCCCTCTATCTCTCTCCTCACTCTGTACCTCTCTCCTCTATATCTTTCCTCTCTTCTCTCTCTCTTCTCTCCACTCTCTCTATGACTCTCTCTTCCTCTTCCTCTTCCTCTAGCTCTTTTCTCTCATTAGATTCTCCTTTTTATTATAAATTATATAATATTATAAATTATATGTTATATATAAATAGTAAAAGTTTAATGTATTATTGTCACTACCTTTTATTAAAAATTTAATATTTATTTATTATATATACAAATAGTTAATATTGAATAAAATATATTATATTTAAGAAGTTTTTTTTACTTTTTTTTAATATTTATTTATTATATAATTATTTTTTAATAAAATTAATTAATAAAGCTAATAACGACACATGTAATAAAGCGTCGTTATTTATCAATGCTGTTTGCGATGCTTGTTTAAAAGCATCGCTAATAGTTCTAATTTTTATTTTTTTTATTTTTAATTTATTACTATTAGTTTAATAAGCATCAAATGCTTCACAACAATGTATGCAACCTATTAAAGAAATATTTTGTATCTAAATTTTTCTTGTATTATTCTCCTATTCTAGGATTTTTTTCACACACCTGTACACTACACTAATCTCTAGATGCTTCTTCTAAAGCCTATATATTATAAATTTTCTGTCATTATTGTATTACAGGACAATTACTCAATATGGTATCGAGCTAGTAAAAGCCAACTCCTTTTTGTCTCTTTTTTATCTACTAAAAAGCTTCAGCATCGGGCTCCGTCACTGGGAGCCTTCTGCCATCCCCTATCGGCAAAAACTCACCCCTTTGTCTGCTACACCCTTTCTCTTCCCAACCCAATTTTCTGTCCTTCACTCCCTCTATGCGCTCCCCTTTCTTCCTCCTTTACGCTCCTCAAACTTCCTGAGCTGCTGCCATCTCCACCGCATCTGGCCTCCGTCTTCATCTCCGTATCCTCTACATCCTCTCCTCTCCCTTGACTCTCTGTCCTCCCTCTGCAACCTCCCTGCAACCTCTCTCCTATACCCACCAGTGTTGCCGCCTTCTTCACTGCCCCTGGACACTGCCTCCCTCCACTTGTTCTAGCATCACCTCTCTTCCCTTGACCATTTGCCAGTGCCGGTTTCTGCCTTCCCCATCATGAACCTCATCCACCACCCAGACTGGTCTCCCCTTCCCCTCTTCTCAGCTGGACCTCTCCTCCCTAATCTTCCAGCCCATCTCGTTACCGCCTGCCAGATTCTATGCCGGACCCATCCATTTGCCTCCTCCTCGGCTCCTCCCTCCCTCTCCTCCTCCAGCAGTCCCTTTTATTTCTCGTCACCTCCGTCACAATGTGTTGTAGTCCCCTCCGCCATACCTGGCTGCAGCCCCTCTTTTCCTAATGCCGGCCGCCTCTCTTCTCCCCTAACCTCCCGTCCTTCCTCTTCACCGTGAGAAAGTTCCTTCCTTTCTTCTCCTCCCTTCTCCGGTGCAAAACCGAGCCTGGCCTACCAAGCCGCATTTTCCTCTCCTAGGCTTCCTCCCTGCAATCCATGCAGCTCCCTCCCACATCCTCTTAAATCAATTCACCCTCCTCTCCCCCCCCCGCGACAGCCACCTCCGGCACCACTCTCCCTCCCCCTCCACGCTTCTCATTTTCCTCCGATTTCCTCACCACTGTCCCGGCATCAAATTTCTGGTTGCAAACAAGATGGCCCTCATTACCATTCGCCTTGACGGAACCAGCTTCCTCATTTGGCGCTTATCCCTCCCCGTTCGTCGATGGAACACTCCCCTGTCCCTCCCCAGTGGACAGCTCCGCTCGTCCCTCCTACTATGACTCGACCATGACCGATCACCACCTCCTTGTTTTCCTCCACATCACGATCGAACCCATCCTCGCCCGTCGTTTCCTTAACTATGCTACTGTTGTCGTGTTCCGATTACACTTAACCCAAGAGAGTTAGGGATAATTATATAAATTTAGTTAAATTTTAAAAATTTTAAGGGATAAAATTCTCATCTCTAGTCAAAGCTCAAAGTAACAAGCATACTATACTTAAGAACACGCAAAACAAATGTCTGGAACAAAAGTTATGATTTTGAGAAGCGTGCCATATGGGCAGGATCCACTTTAAAAGAGTAACATAACTTACCCTTGTGGGGTCTAGTTTTTAAGGGCTCGTTGATACAAGTCCATCGGTACCAAGAACATGCTATTCTGACTTCAGGATAGAAGTTATTGTGTTTTGAATGTAGAATTGTATTTTATTTAAATAATAATAAAATATTAAAAAAAACGGAATAGATGGCATCATTGGCTCCGAGCCGAGCCAAGCTGTGCGGGCTGCGACAGAGAACCGCATCCATGTGACACGCGGCAGAATGCGCATCACATGCACATGATTTCGTGCGGCGTACATGCGACAGCGCAGCTCGCGTCCCACGCACGTTGGCCCTACCGTCCACTTTTTTGGTCAAATCAAAATATGCCACATGGCATGAGCTGGTGCATGCGTATCCTCTTTCCGTCATATGCTAGCACGCCATTTTCTTATAAATTCTCAATTTTGTTTAAATTTTGGGAGGAGTTTCTGAGTTGTTTTGAGTCCGTTATATTTAGTTCAAAAAGCATTCTTAGCTAATTCGAAGTGTTCTACGCAATGAAAGCATTCATTGCTCGAGTTAGCGACCCTATATGGGGGAAACACACCAGGCAAGGGGAGGTTTTGTCCATCGCCTACGGGCAGGTGAAAGGTACAATGTCTCCAGGTAAGGGGAGGTTCTATCCACCACCTATGAGCGCGTGATGGGTGAATTATCTCCGGGCAAGGGGAGGCTTTATTTGCTGCCTACGGTTGCGGAAAGGGTGAAGTGTCTCCAGGCAAGGGGAGGTTCTGTTCACTGCCTATGAGTGTGTGAAGGGTGATGTGTCTCATGATAAGGGGAGGTTCTGTCTACCACCTACAAGCGCAGGAAGTGAGAAGTGCCTCTTGGTAAGGGGAGATTTTGTCCGTCGCCAATGGGCATATTGTGAGAAAAGTGTCCCGGATCAAGGGGAGGTTTTGTCTGTAGCCTACGGGCACGGAAAGAGAAAAGTATTCCAAAATTAGAGGAGGTTCTGCCCACCATTTTCGGACTTGAAAGGGAGGACTCCCTGAGGAAATGAGCAACTCCGAATGCTGCCACTTCTGAAACTGCAGGGGAGTACACTTTTCTAACCTTCTAATTTAATATGATTTATGTGTGTGCACAACTTAATTAGTAATATACTAATTAAAATATGTAATTTGCTACGATATGATATATGCTGATATGTTCTTATTCGATCTACTTTGATATATTTTGTTGTGATACGAATTACACTGAAATGCGATATTTTGATCTGATATACTCCAATCTGATATGATATGATCGGTATGGTCGGATGAAATCTGATATGATCTGATAAGATCTATTATGATCCAACATGATTTGATGTGTGATTTTGTTAGTGTTTTGATCACCTATGTGAGATGTATACTTCACTGATTTATCTGCTTCCGTTTGACTCCGATGATTTATAAGATTTCCGTCTGATTCCGAATTATTATTCGGATATAAAGATATACATATTTTAACGTATATGATTTTATGATTCCTTATGCATGTATTAGCCGTTAGGCAGAACTACATTTGGATCCGATCGTATTGGAATAACGTCAGAAATGGATCTAATATGTACGTAGGCAACCAACGGTACGATAACATTGGCCCGATCCAAATTAGTAATAAAATTAGGTTAGTCCTGATCTATGCATAATGGAACGTTAAAGCTCCATAGTGTGTAGAAGAATGTTATGAATGTCACACTCAGAGTCTACCGCTCCTGGCTAGTCTGATTTTAATTATTTTTTGTTTATTTATACACTTCGATTCTGTCTTCTAAACTAACCCCCAGTCCGGGTTGGGTTTTCCTGTTCGGGATGTTACAAATGGTATCAGTGCTTTGCTCTACTTGCGAGAGAAAAATATTTTAAAATATTTTGAAGTTCTAATCTGTTGAGGGTCATTTTGATCTAAAGTTTTCTTTTGGTGAGTGGTTTATCGGAGTCAATTTAAACTTTGATTGTGTTTTTGACTTTCCGCATGCGTGTCATCAGATTTAATAAGAATTCTGATTATGAACGTCAGTTTTTCTTATGTGATAATAGAATTAAGGAAAATTCCGATTGTGAATCATTCATTCTTTACGTGTGACATTGGATTAAGGATTCAAAATTTTGAAATTCCGCATGTGTTTTATCGGATTCAAGGGGAATTCCGACTATGAGTTTTCTGATCTCTTAGTGTTGCATCGGATTTAATATGAACTTTGACTTTATGACATCCAATTTTGAATCAGAAATAAATTTAAATTTTTGTCTTGCATGCTTTGCAAGTAATTGATTTAAACATAGATTTTTTGAGTTTTGGTATCGAGTAAAAAAATATATCTATAAAATTTATGTCTGAATTTGTTGCAATGGATTTAATACGACAGTTAAGTTTATAAATTTCGATCTTGGATTTAAATAAATTTTTAAAAAAATCCATGAATAAGCCTTATCGGGTTTCGAGTTGTTAGTATGGCATTGGAATTGATATTGACTCTGATATTTATAAATTCTATTTTGTTTAATTATAAGTAATTTAGAATTTTTGTCCTACTTGTGTTGTATCAGATTGATGCTATGAATTTTGCATTTGAATTGCTATTATTTAAAATTACATTTCCAAATATCGGTTTGATACATATTCCAATTTTGATAGGACTTAATTTGAAATTTTGTTTCAACTATGATACTTGAATTAATACGACTTCTGATATTTTAACTTTCTGTTTGATATACATGCCATTGGATATAATACGAACTCTGATTTTATGAATTCTAAAATTTAATTAAACGTGATTTTACGAATGTGATTTAAGACGAACCTTCTATTATATTGAATTTGATGGGAATTATATTTGCATGTGTTACACCCCGATGGACTCCGATTTTACGAATTCTGATTTATAATTCAGGAATAGTTGAAATTCTGTTTTGTATGTGTGGTATTTGATTTGATCTAAACTCTAATTTTATGAATTCCAATTTTGAATCAATCGAAAATATTTGTTCTGAATCCGTTACATAATTATTTTAATAACTTAAATTTCAAATAGTCTATCAAATTTACGACAGTTGAATTACCAAGGAGTAATCATCAAATGCCCGTGATATCAAAATGAAAGTTAGTGGATATCTCCATTGTTAATTCTGCTAGTGTATTGAGATAATTTTTTACTTCAAGTTTGATTTGAAATTTTGTTCCGAGTATGATGTGAACCAGGAATATATGTTCTGATTTAAATGTGAAAAGAATGTTTTCTGTCAAACACTTTGATTTTTGGTCAAATGCCTATGTGAAAAGAGTATGATTGACTTCTAATATGTTTTCTGTTTGATGTTTTAAATTCCAAATGATTCCGAGAAAAGATTATGTGTGACATCTACTTCTGATAAAAATTTCTGATATGATGCATACAATGATACGCAAGTGGTTGCCCTCTCTGGATACCCACCGAGAAAAATAATCGGTTGTGGCGTGCGCATGGGTATGGAGCATCATGGGAAATCTCCTCACTTTCTGAGCCCCTCGCTACCCCATGAGTGTCGGGGGGAATGCCGTTTGGTATCATAGCTCTAGTTTTCTCGTCACTCGGACTAACCGACAATTTGTGCTTATGTTTCTGCATCAAATTGTTTCTGAATGATTCTTTTTTGATAGATGATTTTCTAAAAAAGATTATAATCATTATCATATATTTTTGCTTAGCATTATTTTAGATTTTAACTCAACCTACACTGTAGGGGGTTTTAAATTCTAAATTTATGCTTATTAACCATGTTTTCAAGAAAAATATCATATTTGTGAAATAATTTATATGCACTACAATATGTTTTGAATATGTGCACTCTTTGGGTAGTTTTGGGGTAAAACCTGAAAGTATCAGTGCACTCTCTATCTGGATACCCACCGAGAAATAGGCTCTAGCATATGCATATAGGTGTGGAGCATCATAGGAAAGCTCCTTTCCTTTTGAGCCTCTCGATACCCCATGAGTGTCAAGGGGAATGCCGTTCAGTATCACAGCTCCGTTCTATCTGATCTGTCTGTTTTGTCCGATTTTGTCTGTTCTGTCTGTTTTGTCCGATTTGTCTATTTTGTCTATTTTGTCGGATCTGTCCGTTTTGTCTGATCTATCCGTTTTGTCTGATCTGTCTATTTTGTCTGATCTATCTGTTTTGTCTGATCTGTCCTTTCTATCTGTTATGTCTGATTTGTCGGTTCTGTCTGTTCTGTCTGATTTGTCTGTTTTATCTGATGTCTGTTCTATCCATTCTGTCTAATCTGTCGGTTCTATCTGTTTTGTTTGATCTGTCTGATTTGTCGGTTTTGTCTGATTTGTCTGTTCTATTTGTTTTGTCCATTAGGTTGGTTCTGTCTGATCTGTCTATTCTGTTTGATTCATCTAATATGTCTATTCTATCTACTCTGCTATGATTTGATTTGCTTTGTTTCCAAAAAATGTCTTATCCGATTTTAAAAGTCCATAATTGAATTTTGTATGATATGATTTATCCAAAGTTTAATTAGTCAAATTTTGTTTAAAGTATTTTTATCCGATCATAAATTGTTGGATTATGTTTTTGAATGGTTTTTGAATTGTGCCAATAGATTTCATTAACCCTATTTTGCAACATTGTGTTTTGACTCTGAACAATGACCTATATGCTGTAAAAAAATCATAATCCAAATTGTGTTCTAAGTGTTCTATCTAAATATGAACTATCGGATTTAGATTGTGAAGATTCTATTTGATTTTAAAATATCAAATTCTGTTTATTGATGTGAAATCCGAAGTTTTTCACATATACTATTTACAAGCGTTTAGTTTAATTATAATCAGATTTTCTTTTGTGATATTGGGGTAGTTTAAACTACCAGATTATGTATTTGATCCAAATAGTTATCGGATTATGTTATCACTCGATGGATTGTTCTTCTGACTGTGGTGTCCAATTGTAAATCAATTGGATTTATTATTGTACTTATCCTTTGACTAAAGGTCAGATTTTATTTGTAGGAGAATTGCGAGGACGTAATTTGTTTTAAGGGGGGAAGAATGTGACACCCCATGTTTCGATTACACTTAACACAAGAGGTTTAGGGTTGATTATATA
Source organism: Saururus chinensis (assembly GCA_035235625.1). NCBI lineage: Eukaryota > Viridiplantae > Streptophyta > Magnoliopsida > Piperales > Saururaceae > Saururus > Saururus chinensis. The sequence continues at coordinate 35,846,907 of CP141144.1, read as the reverse complement.
TTTTAAGTTAAATTTTAAGGGGTTTCAAGGGATAAAATTCTTGGATCTAGTTAGAGCATGAAGCAATGAGTGCAATGAATCTAAGAACATGCAAAACGGAGGTTGGGAACAAAAGTTATGACCTTGGGAAGCGTACCTTTGTGGGGTCTTGTTTCGAAGGGCTCGTCAATACGAGTTCATTGGTATGAAAACATGCAATTTTGACTTCAGGATAAGAAGTTATTGCATATTGAAGTTGAAATTGTATTTGATTGAAATAACAATAAAATATTAAAGAAAAGAAGGAATAGCTGGCGTCATTGGCTCTGAGCCGAAGCGAAAGCCGCGCGAGCCATGGCATGACGCACGATGTACGAGTGGCATTACGCGTGCATCACACGTACATCAGCCCTCACCGTCCACTTTTTAGGTCAAATCAAATATGCCACTTGGTGTGAGCAGGTGCATGCATATCCTCTTTCCGTTGTGCGCTCGCACACCATTTTCTTGTAAATTCTCATTTTTGTTCAAACTTCGAGAGGAGGTTTTGGAGTCAATATGAGTATGTTTTCTTCTGTTCAAAAGACGTTTGTAACTAATTTGAGGGTGTTCTAGGCAATGGAAGCATCCATTCCTCGAGTTAGTGACGCTATATGGGGGAAACGCCCGGGGGCAAGGGGAGGTTCTGTCCACCACCTGTGGGCGTGTGAAGGGTGAAGTGTCTCTGGGCAAGGGGAGGTTCTGTCCACCACCTATGGTCGCGTGAAGGGTGAAGTGTCTCCGAGGAAGGGGAGGTTCTGTTCGCCGCCTACGGTCGTGGGAAGGGTGAAGTGTCTCCAGGCAATGGAAGGTTCTATTCGCTGCCTATGAGTGTGTGAATGGTGAAGTGTCTCCAGATAAGGGGAGGCTATGTCTGCCACTTACAAGTGTAAAAGGTGAGAAGTGTCTCTAGGTAAGAGGAGATTATGTCCGTTGCCTATGTGTGTTTTGTGAGAAAAGTATCGTTGGTCAAGGGGAGGTTTTGTCCATAGTGCACGAGCACGGAAAGAGAAAAGTTCTGAAGTTAGAGGAGGTTATGCCCACCATTTCCGGATCTAAAAGGGAGGATGCCCTAAAGAAACGAGCAACTCCGAGCGCCACCACTTTTGGAACTATAGGGGAGTACGCTTTTCTGACCTTCTAATTTAATATGATTTATATGCATGCATATCTTAATTAGTAATATACTAATTAAGATATATAATTTAGTATGATATGATATATGCTGATATGTTCCTATTTGATCTACTTGGATATATTCTATTGTGATCTGAATTATTCTGAAATGCTCTATTGTGATATGATATACTCCGATTTAATATTATCTGATTGGTATGGTTGGATGAAATCTTATATGATCTAATATGATCCAACATGCTTTGTAGTGTGTTCTGCTCTGCTTTATGATAGAGTGGGATGTGTGATTTTGTTAGTGTTCCGATCACCTATGTGAGATGTGTACTTCGCTGATTTATTGACTTCTGTTTGACTCTAATGATTTATTAGATAAATGTCTAATTCTGAATGATTATTCAGATATAAGGATATACGTATTTTAACATATATGATTTTGTGATGCATGATGCATATATTAGCTGTTAGGCAAAACTACGTTCAGATCCGATCCTATTGGAATAATGTCAAAGATGATATCCAATATGTATGTAGGCAACCAATGGTACGATAACATTGGCCCAATTAAAATTAGTTATAAATTAGGTTAGTTCTAATCTATGCACAATGGAACGTTAAAGCTCCGTAGTGTGTGGAAGAAGATTATGACTCTCGTACTCAGAGTCTACAGCTCATGGTCTATTTGATTTTAATTATTTTTCTATTCATTTAATACACTGTGATTATGTCTTCCGAACTAACCCAGTCTGGTTCGGGTTTTCTGGGTCGGGGTATTACATGGGTGACCCTCGCCGTTGCCGCTTTGGCACCAGTGGCATGGCTGCCTACCTTGACCAGCTCTGCCTCATCGTAGATCAATTAGCTATGGTCAATGTTCACATCACAGACTCCGATCTCTTCACTAGACACTCGCAGCATCCCACCAGAGTATGTTTCCTTTGCCGCCATCATAAGAGCCCGGGGTACCCTTGTTCCTATCGCCGAACACGGGAGCCTACTCCTTGCGGAAGAAACTGCTCTCTCTCTCTCTCACTCTGTGCCAATCGGCTTTTGTGGGTCTGCCCCTGGCTCAACCTACTGCCCTCCATGCTTCTACCCATCCTCCCGCACCTGTCGCTCCTACCATCTCCTCCTCGCTCTAACCAGATATCATCAACACCCTCAGTGCCACCCTCGGTCAACTCCTCCTAGGCCCCCTCCCGAGTGTCCCTTTGTCCCCCTGGCCCCCACTCCCACTAGTACACCCCCCCGTGGCCCTGGCCTATGCCATGCCCAACATCCTTCCCACTCCTCCCACCTAGTTGCCTTTCCATTTGTCTCACCAGGCACGAGGTGGGGGTGGTGGGGACTACCGTTCTGGCCACAGTCGGGGTGGCCCCCATAGGTTTCATCCCACGTGTCAGATTTGTGGTGGACCCAGCCATGGTTTCATCCTCGAATGATAACAGTGCTACAATGCATCATTCCTTGGATCTGTCGTAGGCCACACAATGGCCATGAGTGCTCAAGGAGGTGGGCCTTGTACCTCTGAGTGGCTTCTTGACTCTGGCGCCAATGATCACATAACTTAGGACTCAGGACATATTGCCACCCCGTCTTCACTCCCCAGCCATTCCCATGTTCACATCGGTAATGGGCATTTCCTCCCTGTCTCCTCTATAGGTAGCACCACCCTGTCTCTCACTCACTCCACACTCTATCATAACAATATCCTACACACCCCCACCATAGCTCACAATTTTCTTTCCGTACATAAACTTGCTCATGATAATGATTGTTCTCTAACATTTACCAGATCTGATGTATCTATCCAGGACAATAGGCCCAAGTGTGCTCTCTACTGCAGCCTGAGTTAGAACAGAGTCTACCCCCTTTCTTCAACTATCCCACATGCCCTTGTCACCACTACTCCTTCTGCTAACACTTGGCATCATTGTCTAGGACATCCTTCCTCCGCCACTTTTAATTATGTTGTTTTGTTGTATCCTTTTTCAGTACTGAAAACAAACAATTTAGTTTGTAATAGCTGTTATCTCATAAACTACCATTTCCTCATTCCCAACGCTCCTCCACCCGCTCTCTTGAACTTATCCACTCTGATGTCTGGGTCCCCTCCCCTATCCCCTCCTTCCTTGGGTACCAATATTACATCCTCTTCACATATGATTACTCTTGTTACACCTGGCTTTACCCACTTAAACTCAAATATGACATTTTCAAGACATTTCTCACCTTTCAGTCCATGGCCAAAAACTCCTTCTCCCATCGGATCACCTTCATTTGTTGCAACAATGGCCTCAAGTACGTAAACTCCCACTTCACCAACCACATCACCTCCTATGGCATTACTCACCAATTCTCCTATTTGCACACGCCTGAACAAAATGGTGTAGCCGAATGTAAGCATCAACACATAATCGAAACCACCCTCACCCTCCTCACAACCGCCCACATGCCCCCCTCCAACTAGGTCGATGCTTCCTACACTGACCTACCTCATCAACCGTCTCCCTTCACCTACTCTCGAACATGTCTCTCCCTATCAACTCCCCTATCGATCACCTCCTGATTACACACATTTACATACTTTTGGCTGTTGGTGCTACCCTTGGACCCGCCCCTACTCCCACCACAAACTAGAACCCTAATCCATCCCATGTGTTTATATTGGCTACTATCCTGCTACTAAAGGCTACCGTTGTCCCGATCCCACCACCAATCATGTCTACATCTCTCATCATGTTTGATTCCTTGAAACTAAATTTCCCTTCCTACAACTTCCTCCACGTCTCACCTTCCCCCAAGTCCTTATTCCACCCTTACCCCTTCCTACAACTTCCTCCATGTCTCACCTCCCCCCAAACCCTTATTCCACCCTTACCCCTTCCTCCCCCTACTCTCCCCCCCCCCGCCCCCCACCCTCCCCTCCCATACTACGTACCACCAACCCTCCTTCCACCTCCCCCTCCTCCTCATTCCATGATTACCCCAAGCAAAGCTGTCATCTTTTGTCCCCGTATTCCACTCTTCCTGACTGTCCAGTCCACACCTCAAACTGAACCCACCTCCTTTTGCACTATTTCCCAAGTTCCCGAGTGGTGTGATGTTATGCGCGAAGAGTATGAGGCCCTCCTCAAACAGGGTACTTAGTCCCTTGTATCTCTGTCATCCAACTCTAACATCATTGGGTGTAGGTGGACTTACAAGATTAAGTGGGGACCTAATCGTTCCATCTCTTAGTACAAGGCCTGCCTCATGGAAAAAGGCTTCATACAAGAAGAAGGACGGGACTATCATGAAACCTTTAGTACCATGGTAAAACCTTACACCATTTGGATCATACTCAGCCTTGCCATCTCCAAAGCCTGAACACTTAAGCAACTGGACAACTCAAATGCCTTCTTCAATGCCCTATCGAAGAAGAACTCTACATGGCTCAACCACTGGGTTTTATCGACCCCACTTGCCCCCACCATGTACTCCACAAGGCTCTATATGGTCTCAAACAAGCCCCCGCTAGTGGTACTCCTAGCTATCATCCAACCTCATCAATCTTGGGTTTCGAGCATGCCATGTTGACACCTCTCTCTTCCTCCACCAAACAGGCTCTTAGGTCACTATTCTTGTGGTTTATGTTGATAACAGTCTCATCACTGGCACTCATCCCACCTTCATTGATCACATCATTGCCCTCCTAAGTTATGCCTATGCCATCAAAGACCTGGGTCTTCTCCACCACTTTCTTAGTAGGGCTATCAATGGGTAGGGTATGGGTTGGGTAAGGCTTTACCTCTATCCATACCCGCTTCCAAAATTTACCCATTGCCCATTTTCACATTCATTACCCATACCCTATCCATTGCCCATTACCCATCGGGTAAATGAGTGGATAACTAGTAAATGACCAACCAATTAATAAACAAAAATAATAACAAATATATATGTTAAAAGTCTATCAAATGTAAAAACAATTTAATTCAATATTAACTTATAAGGACCTCACAAATCATATAAAGAAATAAAATATAATAAGAATCTAACACATTACATAGACTTAAATAATTAAAAAAATCAAGACTTAAAGATGTTTCCATTACTCCTAATTCTTTGGTTCATCATACCAAAATGCTACAAAATACATACTTTTATATAAAAAGCAAAGACACAAAAGATTTACTAAGTTCTCTTCCATATTCTCTATAAGAAGTTTGCATTATAAGTTTATACATATTTCTTAAAAGCCTTCTATCCAATGTATCACAATGAAATTACAAAATATTCCAATGAAAGTACAAAATGTTTCAAAGGCAAAACATTCTCCTTGGACAACATATGTAACTGTGTCTGCATAAAAGTGTGTACTAATTATAAACTCATGCCTGTGAATAAAAACAAAAACAAAATAAGTCTTGCTCTTGTTCATAAGCTTCTATCTGTGAGTAAATTATATTCAAAATAAGTATGTTCTTTTGAATAACAAATGATAAGAAGAAAATTATAAATCATCAAGTTATCTTGCTTAAAGTTGACACACTTGCTACTTAGACGTACCACTCACTTTTCCATATGGAAGTGCAACATTTCTAAAAATTGAGGTAGCTGAGTGAATAGCCGAGAGAGAGCAATAGCTGAGTCAATAGTGGAGAAGAAGCATTGCCCTACCGCCGCTGCCCTAGGCCCTGTCCACCAACCCCCAGTTGATCAAAAGAAAAAAGCCGCTTAGGATTTAGGGTTTAGGGTACTTTCTTTTGGTATTTGAGTTGGCTTGGGCTGTTGGTTATTGGGCTGGGGTAGTGGGCAAATTATAGGTATATATGGACAATTAAACATGAATTTCTATGGAAATAGATATTATAATTTCTATATATTAAATTGGGTAACGGGTTACCCATACCCTACACACTTGGTTCACCCTTTACCTATTTCTTAATTACCCACCTACGAATTTCAGATCGAGCGAGTGGGTGAGGAGGGTAAATGGTTACCCATTGACAACCCTATTTCTTAGTATTGAATTCACTCCTACTTCGGATGGTCTATTTCTCTCTCAGGCCCACTACATTTGAGACATCCTCCTCAAGGCGAACAACAAGGGCTGGTGATCCTCTTAATCGTCGGTCCATAATTCGGTACCGCCTCTTCCTGGGTCCTAACCCTCTCATCTGGAAATTCAAAAAGCAGGAAATGGTTGCTTGCTCCTCAACTAAAGACAAGTATAGGGCCCTCTCCTCCACCGCTACAGAGATAGTTTGGGTATCCATCATTCTTAAGTTCCTTGGCATCTCTCCTATGGAGACCCCTATCCTATGATGCGACAATCAAACAACAATTGCTTTCACAGCAAATCTTGTCTTCCACGCTCGCACCAAACATATCAAGATTGATCATCACAACATTCAGGAGCAATTTTTAGCTAGTCATATGCAGGTTCATCATGTTCCATCGAAGGACACTAGTCTCTATATGCTTCAAACTCTCACTTCCAAACTAATGACTCATAACCCAGAAAGAGTTCCACGGGCGTATTAAAGGAATGTTTTGTATCTAGAATTTTCTTGTATTATTCTCCTAAAATATTCTCCTATTCTTCTAGGGTTTTCTTTACACCTGTACACTAGTCTCTAGATGCCTCTACACAAGTACACTAGTCTCTATATGCTTCTTCTAAAACCTATACATTGTAACTCTTTTGTCATTATTGTATTAAGGGACAATTACTCAATACAACCATATGACAAGAGTAAACATTGGGTGATATGCGCAAGCGACTGAAATTGAGGCCACTTAAAAAGAATTGCCCGATATCTTATTATATTGTGTTATTCAAGTAACAATAGTAGTAATTTTGCCATTATTAGTGTGTTATAAAGACACGATATCATGTTCTCGAGACACGATATAGTGTTTGTCCAAACGATATCATGTATTCAAAACATGAAATCGATTTGTTATTTACACGATATCGTGTTTATGCACAAAAATGATTTCTCTCTACATGATATTTATCCTCTTATAGTCAAGGACAACAATAGCAAATCGTAGCATACTGTGAATCACATGGAAGTAGGCACATCTTTTTTAAATAAAACCCCCGAGGAGAACACGGTGACTCACGCTACACATCAAAGAAGAAGACGATCGCAAAATTGGTGGTTTATTATACTTAGAGTTGTTAGATTACATGCCCTACATAAACACTACATTGGTAACCAAAAATATGCGACATTCACGGTTATGGACATTTGGCAGCAAGGGTTAGAATGGTCAACGCTTTTCAGTTATTACTTTGTTATATATTGGAATATGCACAATATCAAAAGCATGCCATCTCCAATTTTCCTTTAACCTAAACGTGTGTATCCACACAAAATCCAATCCTTCTCAACTTTCCATTTTCATATTTTCAACGAGCGACCTCGATGGACAACAAAGTTAGGCTTGGACTATAAATTCTCATATAAGATATGACAAATGTCAAAAACGTCATCTGCTAACAAGACTGTCGATGTATTGGAGAAGCAAAATCATAAAGTTGCAAGCGTTGTAGAGAACCTATGCTTATAAATATTACAACTTCTCAGTTACAAGAAAAAACGTCATGTTCTGGTCATGTACGGCTCTGTCTCCTTGAATTGATGCAGGGGCAGAATGGCGTACTGTGAGCATTACAATGCATGTTATAGCCAAAGAAAGACTTATCATCTAAAGCACTGTAAAAGCAACCTGACTAAGTCATCAATTTCATCTAACTATTATAACCATACCCCCTCAAAGCCAAAATATTGCAACAAAGATAATTCCATACACTATGATCACTAATACAACCATATCAGTACATAAGAAAAAGGTAAATTAATAGCTCACGGATAACAATAATACACATTGTAACTAGATTTTCCCTAAGAAATAGCTCACTAGCTAGAGTGTGTCCTTCACTAAACAGGGTTTTTTTTCTTCATGCATATTCAGTGGTGGCTGCATTGTTCGACCACTAATTGATTGAGAACATGGCCATAGCAATTCATCACACCAATAAAAATTTCCACATGTAGAACCTCCCTGCAATATACAACATATATAGATTTTAATGAAACCAATTAGACAAAGTTAAAGCAAACATATTATTGACTATAAAATAAAAATACAACTTAAACTACGTACAATTCCCTAGTGGGCCATTTTCAAAAATTCTTGGCTGAATTATTTTAGTGATCGAGACACCAATAGATTCGAACGACCATTTCCACACTAGTAGAGTTAGACTTCATTAATATGAAACAATCCAAATGGCCAATATTATAGCATCATACGCATGCGAAATGAAAATGGCATGGCCAGTAAATGAGTCAGATTGGAATATTGTAAAGAATTGTAAGCATGTGGCAATTTCAATGATAAAACTACCATTATACTCGCAACAACTAAAGTAATTCAATATAATCTTTTAACAAAACATATACATCATGCTTTAACTTTTAGTTATGGTGCTCAAGTCTTCAGAGTAGTTGTGTAATGAATAGATAGGAGGCCAACTGTCTGAACAATTCGGCTCACAATCCGACGGTCGTAAGTAAAAAATTGTAAATCATATTAGAATACCACAAATTATTTGTAAAAAATGATTAATACACATTCGTTAGTATCCCAATTCCACATGCAATTATTCATCACTCCACATAGTGTAGTTTCAACAATTTCCTACACCACAATGATGTGAATAAAATATATCATTACTAGAATTAGTTTGTTAAGACTATTTCTTAACCAGTTTAGTAATCCTTGAATACTATTTTATTTCACAGGGCTTATAACACACACCTTAAGAAATTCAATCTGAATATACTTATTAAAAAAGAAATTGAAAATCTGGATTGGTTGGATATGTTTAAATGAGGCTCAAATGATTTTCAGGTGTCGCTACATCCTTAGCAGCATTCTCGGCTTGGGCAGAATAGTCAGACAATTGTACTTCTTTGTCAGAAGACATTTTGAGGAGGAGCTAGTAGATTGTAACAATCTTGAATTCACAAGAAATTTTGTAAACTAAAAGTATATATTTATAATCATTTTCACATTTACATAATACAAAAGAAGTGTATCTAATACACTTGACAAGCCAAAAGACTCAATTTACATCATTCAAAAGAAGTGTATCGACTACACTTGACAAGATGACTATTACACAAACAGACTCAACTAAACACAAACACATATCTAAATTTTGAGAGAGACGTTTTAAGGGAATATTTTTCTAAATGGACATTGGAAGAAGTAATGCCCGTCCTGCTCACAGATAGGGCATAGTTTAGGCATAGGCTCTCTATACCAAGGGCATAGACAATAATAATGCCCCATCTACTCTCACAGTACATATATCTTCGGCAGTTGTTCTGTATACCACACTTTTCCCTTACCCTTATCCCCCATCGTGTACACTCAGCTTCTGCTTCATGGGGTAGGATATTTAAATCAATGTCTATTGCAGGTTTGTCTATCCCCTCACCCTCACCCTCTCCCGGTTTCTCCATCCTTTCATCCCCACCCAGGTTTTCTATCCTCTCTTCCCCACCCAAGTTTTCCATGATCTCTCCCTCATCTGGGACATTGATTAACATTTATCTCCAAAAATATTCATCGTTCACTAGATCCTCCTCCATCGGTTTTTCCTCGAGTTGGGCTGTGTCTAATGGTTCTTCCTCAGGTGGCTCAACCTCGGGTTGCAGGTCCTCCTCTAATGGTTCTTCTGATGGATCTTCTTCTTCTGATGAATCCTCTTCTTCCGACGGGTCTTCCTCGTCCGCGTCCTCTTCTTCAACTTTGATGGTTGAGTCGGAAATATTTATTATTTCCTCTACTTCTCCTACTGAGAGAGGTGTGTTAGGAATATTTACTACTTCTTAGACTTTATCACTATTTTGGGGAAGGACAGCGGTAATTTCTGAAATATATGAGGACATTGCCATATTGCTACTCTTCTTATCTTTTCTTGATAGTAGTGGTAGTTTTCAGGCTGAAATAAGATATAAAGAGCCTGGGATGAGTTTCATTTTCCATTTTCCCATTAACTAAATTACCATTTCAAACAAAATGTAGCGTAGCATCATAAAAACATTGAATATAAATATTACAGTATTATGTGTCTAAAAAAAATGACTGCTCTACTAACGGTGGAGTCGAGAGCTCCGATACCAAAAGTGGCAACCGCCATTGAATAATATATGATATAATATGTATAATTATTATTATTCTACTTAGCACGTGTTACATCACATGTGAAACCGAACGTGGCGGCCATCAGTATGTATCATCACAAAATAACGAAACATAAAATAACATAATTTATAAAACATGGAGTTGATGCACAACAAAAATTTTACATAACACAATAATACATGTTTTAACAAAATATTGTCAAATTAGGACATACTCCAGATACATCATTCATAGAGCAGTCAGATTAAACAAACAATAGGCATAACAAGCCTTTATATAAAATTCATATTATTAAAAAATTTAGCTAAAACACTCAAGAAAATTATGCAGAAAATCCTCAGCCATCACCTCTGGTTTGATTTCACTACCTCAAAGTCTGGAGGTGTGTGAGTATTTTTATACTTAGTAGGTGAAATTCAAATCTAATTTAATGCTAAGTAGAAATACTCATGAAGGTAATAATTTTTGTTAAAGCAAAATTTATTAGAGAAAAAAATTCAAAAATAATTCTAGAAAAACACTTGTTCATCTGATGATGATAAATCCAGAGCTGTGATACCAAATGACATTCCTATGACACTCCACACCTATGTGCGCGCGCCAGATACCGATTATTTCCTTGGTAGGTATCCAGACAAAATATGACAATTCTAGGTTTAATCCTAGAACTATCCAGAAAATACACGTACCATAACATAATTTTATGTAGGTAAAACATGGCACACGTATAGCATTTCTTTAGAAAAATCAAGAAAATAAGCATAATGGAATAAAAACGGTGCAAAAAAAAGTTAACCATACAAGTAGAGCATAAGCTAGAGTTTAAGACCCCCTACCTTAGATTTGGGGTAGAAAATTCATGCTTGTAGGGAGCTCAAATAGAAAAATTGGCCCTGTTAGCTTCCAAAACAGTTTATTTAGCTAAAAATGCCTTTTGAATAGCCTAATTTGTACTTAGGACGTCTTAGAATGGATGAACATAAGTTTTACACATGGTAGAAAATGAAAACAATGTTAGAAGTCGGATTTATATAGAAAAAAGGGTGATGTGACTTAATTGGCATGCGACACATGTGTGAAGCATGTTGCACGGGTCCTAGGTGGCGCGCAGGCGAAACCATGTCGCCCGGTTTTGCCACTCTGGCCCGCGTGCCGTGCAAGAGAAATCGCGCCCTGCAATTTCGTCACACGGGTCCCATGCAACGCGGGCCCACTACGCGGTCGATGTTGCACTGCACCGGCTAGCGCTGTTGATGTAGTGCTTGCGTCAACCTGTAATAATTTATTTCTATTATATATTTTTTTCAAATTTTCAAAACATCATAACTTTCCAACCATAAATTAGAATTACGTACTCTTGGTACTGATGGACTCGTATTGATGAGCCCTTCAAAACGAAACCACTAAAGGATAGGTTTTATGGTAGTTTTACCATGGGTCCTGGTAAGTATGAAATATATATCTATTTTATATACCTTTTTACCTTATTTGCTAGTATAGATTAGGTTAATTAAGAGTTAGTTTTGGTTTATTTAGATTAAGATAGATATTAATATTTTAGTTTAATTATTAATTAACATTGGAGTTATTAGTAGGTTAGGCATGTGTTGGAATCAAGTTGGGATCTTAATTATATTCTATATGTTTAAAATTTGAAGTGTTTATGTTTTGTAGGTAAGGTGCACTTATCGAGGCCCTTGAACAATGTTTGGAATAATTCAAAACACTCTTAACACACTTTAAAATGATTTGGATAACTTTTCAGAGTTAAAAACAAGTTAGAAACTAATATGGACACTTAGGAAAGAGCTTAATGAATAGAGTAGAAAACTGGACATGAATATGGACTGTCCAATGAATAGACTTAGCTTCTTGAAGAAAAACTGGACACGAAACTGAACAAAATTGTCTAGATTACTGAAACAGTATAGCCGTTCGAACGGGCATGCAGGGAGATAAAACGGGATAACACGCAATTTCTTATTTTGAGCTAATTTTAATTCATTTTCATATTAGACTTCCTTCTATGCTTCCTATGCCTATATAAAGATATATTTGGCACGAAATTGAAAGTTTTTTTTAGTAAATTTTCTGAAAAGAAGATGGAAGATCATTCAAAGTTTTTAATGGAGATTGAAGAGCTTTCTTCTACCATGCAAGGCTAGATTTTTCTTTTACTTTGGAGTTTATGAAACTATAGAGAAGTTTCAGTTTCTTTTCTTTTTAATTTAGATTTCAGTTGTGAATAATGACAATTGTATGACAAAGATTCCTTTTTAATGGAAGAGCTTTTCATGTTTATTCAAATCTATATTAATTTATTATTTTGTAGATGATAGATTGATGTAGTTTTGATATTTACATCGATTCTAACTTCTATGATTTAGATGAGAGGGTCATGCAATAGTTTTAATGTCCATATGATTAATGAATTAGATGAGTTATACTAAGATGAGACGAGTCATGCCTATAGTTTAGTTTAGTGTAGATGATTCGTGCTATTGTCGAATATAGTTCATGCCATGAATTTAATTAATGATTCTTTCTGAAGTAATTCTAGCTTGTAGTTGAGAATATTTGTTTATATTCACACTAGATTCAGATTAAAGGTTAAGAAATTGTTATGGTTCTATAGTGGATTCGATTTCCTAAGTAATTTCCATTATATTGATCTATTCCTTTTAAACTAATTGATTACTTCTTTGCTTAATTAAAGTTTAAGTTGTTTTAGTTTTTAACAAACAAATTCCTCTCTTTGATTTAGTAATAAATTTATCTGTCCCTGAGGTTCGACAACCCTTAAATACTTATCCTAGTACAATTACCTTGTACACTTGCAAAGGGTTTAATTATAAATGATCGAGCTTTTGGTGCCATTGCCGGGGACGGTGTTGATTTGTTACTAAATTAGTATTAGGATAATTCTAGCTACTTTAGTTTCAGCTTACTTTAGTTTTTAAGTTAATTCTTAGTTTCTTACATTTTTTTTAATTTAATCTTGTAGGTTAAGTTAACGTCCGTGCTCTCTACACTTGTGCCCACAAGTGGACATCGACAAGCATAGTGCTTATCTTCGATTTGCAAGATCCTTATCTCTCTTTATTTTTAGTTTTTTTTTATTTAGTTTTTTTTTATTCTTCTTTAAATATAAAATTGTGTGGTGTGTTTCTGGTGTATGTGTGGTCGTCGCTCTTTTCTCCCCCTATTGGCACCACTTGACCCTGAGCCTGAGCGGACACCTAAGAGAACTAAGTTGCCCTCAACTTCACCCCTACCCATTCTCCCACCAATTCCATTATGGCTGAACATCATTTAGTAGACACATCTGTCAAAGCTCTAAGGGAGTATTACACTCCCAATGAGTATACCTCTCCTTCATGCATTAGGTTGCCGGCGGTCGGCGCTGAAAATTATGAAATTAAGCCCACTGTAATTCAAATGCTTTCAACTTTTTATGGGCTTAATAATGAAAATAGGTATAGGCATCTAGATGACTTCTTGGAACTATGCACAACTTTCAAGCTCTCAAACTTAATCGATGAGTCTGTCAAACTTCGGCTTTTTCTTTTCACATTGAAAGATAAGGCTAAAGAATGACTTCACTCATTAGAGTCGGACACTATTACAACATGGGCCCAAATGCAACAAGAGTTCCTCATAAAGTACTTCCCCATAGGTAAGACCAACCAAATGAGAAAAACTATAACCACTTTTGCCCAACTTCACACCGAACAGTTCCATGAGAGTTGGGATAGACTGAAGGACCTTCTTAGGAGGTGTCCCCATCATGCTGTCCCTAAGTGGTAATTAGTGCAACAATTTTATGAGTGTCTTACTGAACAAAATTGTCATCTAGTTGATGCAAGTTGTGGGGGTACTTTTTTGTTAAAAAATAAAAATGAGGCATGGAAACTTTTTTAAGGACTTGAGTGAAAGTTCTCTTCAACATGCTGTGTTGAATAGAAATGAGATTGGACTATTTACCTTGAATAATGCCCCCTCTAGAGGTGACTTGTATGAAGTCAAAAACCCATTAGACCTCTCCTCCAAAGTTGATACTTTGAATAGGAAGTTGGACCTCCTTATAACCCATCAGCCCACTCTCTTCACTTAAGATGCATGCACAATATGCCTTAGCCCAGCCCATACTATCATGGAGTGTCCCTCTGCCTCTCAATTTCCTGAGCTTGTCCAAGATCATGTGAATGCCACCCAATCTTTCCATAAGGCTAAAAACAATCCATTTTTAAACACATATAACCCTAGATGGAGGAATCACCCTAACTTTTCCTAGCGGGCACAAAACCAAGGGGTTATGGGCAACAAACCCCCTAGGTAACCATTCTAAGTTCCACCAGTCCCTATCCAACAACCTCAAGTGTAACCCCTATGTGCAACCTAGTAGGAGTCTGAGTTTAGAAGAGAAGGTTATAACCGCATTACAAGAGCTACAATCTCATACTCAAATCCTTCACTCCCACACACAATCTATAACAAAGCTAGTAGCCCAAATTGGACAAATAGCTAATGCCATTAACAAGGGAGAGATGGGGACATTGCCAAGTCAACCTCTACAAAAACTTAAAGGTCAATTTTGGGTAGAGGGAGCTCCTCCCTCAAATGAACAAGTTCAGTCCATAATGACCCTTAGGAGTGGGAGGATTGTTGACAATAAGGTTGGGGGGACACCAGTGACAAATGATAGTAGTGAGGAATTAGAGACAGCTGCCCATTATGAGCCTCAAGTAGAAGTGAATGTACCACATGAGAAGGAGTTTGCCTCTCCTTCCCCTTCCTTAAAGTCACAATCTAAGATTACTTCTGAGGGATCTTATATCCCTAGGGTACCTTTTCCTCAGTGCCTTGACATGACCCCACCATTTAGAAAGAGCATGGCTAGAACTAATGAGATTCTTGAGACTTTCAAACAAGTTAAAATTAATCTTCCCCTCTTAGATGCCATTAAGCAAGTCCCTGCTTGACCTTGGTATGAGTGTCAATCTACTTCCTTACTCGGTGTAAGAAAAACTAGGGTTAAGTGAATTGCAGTCTATATCAGTACCTTGCAGGTAGCAAACCGTTCTATGCGTAAGCCCGAGGAGTCATTGAGGATGTCTTAGTGAGGGTTGACCGGTTCTTTTTATCTGTTGATTTGATTGTTCTAGATATGGAAACCATCCCTAACACCACACATCAGATTCCTATCATTCTAGGTCATCCTTTCCTTGTCACAACTAATGCATGTATCAATTGTAGGACGGGGGTAATAGACATGTCATTTGGGAACATGAAAGTGCAACTAAATATTTTTGATGGGTCTAACCATTTACCTGCAACTTGTTATGCTGAATGTTTTATGGTAGACATATTTAGATTCGATGCTTATGATAGAAGCCCATCTTTTGTAGCATCAGACTATAATCAAGTCTTCACCGAATCATCCTTTTGGAGAATTAAGACAAGAGCCAATGCCAAAATCTACTAGCCACCCTGACATATTTGAGAATGTTGGCATTGTCTGGATGAAGACATTAAACTTAGGGCTTCTTGGGAGGCAACCCATGTTTTTGATATATTTCTTTTCATTTATTTTGTTTATCTTCTTTGCTTTATTTAGGTTTTATTTACATATTTATCTCTACTTTTGTTTCTTTTCTAATTATACTTTTTGTTCTTTTGTGGGATATAGTACTTTAGGTTTAGGGGAATGCTCATCACTTATATTTATCTCATTTCTCCAATCCTATGTACTTCACTTTTAGATTAGTGGATTAGTTCTACATTCAGGTGATATCTTTCTTTGCCTCTTACTTATTCATGTCAATGTAGTATATATTTTCTTTACATTGAGGACAATGTTCTTTTTAGGTTCGGGGTGTAGAAAGATATTTTTCTTTCTTATTTTTATTTTAGAATGATTTGGAGTATTTATTTTTTCATTATTAGCTTTGTTTTTTTCTTGTATGTGGTTTTTATTGCTAATTTTCTTTTAAAAGCATATGTCTATTTTTAATGAGATCAATTTCATGAAGAAAGTTCAAGTAATTAATTAAGCAATGAAAATGATTATTGTGCTTATGTTTTTAAATCACATTTCACACACTTGAAACTTGTAGGAATATAATTTTATGATTTATTACTTGTAAACTTATTGGGATATCTTTAACTAAGCATATTATTGAAAACATAACAATTGAGTAATTTTTAGTCTTTTATGATAGATCTTAATGCTTGGCTATTATTTAAAAAAATGGGATAAATGTGTAATGAAAAAAGGATGATGAAAAAAAATTGAATGAAAAAAAGAGTTGAAAAAAAAAGATTGATTGATTAAAAAAAAATGATGATGAAAAAAAAAGAGTAAAGGTTTGTTTCTCTTTTCACTGAGTAATGGGGCCTTGTGCCTAGGCAAGCATAAGGGATTGCATCAAAAGGAGAAAAGCTGATATAAATGCTTTTATGACTTGCTTTGTTCTGTAGCACTCATAGTTTGAGTTATTAAGCATGAGGGGTGTTTCAACACCTAATACCATGAGCCAACTGGATTATGGACACTGGCCTAATGCTTGTTACATGGACTATTTAGAAAGCATAATAGAATTAAGTATTGCATGAGTCATTGAGGTTAATTATGCTCTTATTCCCCAAATTTAATTGAAATTTGAAGGCTATTACATGAGGTTTTATTATGAGATGCTAAGAATAAAAGATTGTGATTGTTATATTTTTGAGTTAGTAAACTTTAATGAGCTTGGTTAACGGGTCAAATTATATATGCTTGTTAATCAAGAATGAAATTGTATGACTACAAAGTTTTAGCACTTCATGTTTTTGCAATGTATATATGTAGATGCACAATTATTTTCAAGATGAGGTTATAGCATGGATGACTCCTTACTTGAAAGTGATCAGAACACGTGAAATTATTTACTTGTGTCAAGTATTTGTGGTTGGTTCTTTTAAAATACAGTTATGTGTTTTCAAGAGAAGATTATTTTTGGAATTTTTTCTTGTTTTATTTTATTTCTTTTCTTAGGTTTGAATATTTGTGGGTATCATTATTGTAAACCCTCATGAGACACAACTTGTCCAACTAGGACACCTTGGGGTTTAAAGGCTTATTGAATATGCTACATGCAATCGTGATTTCCTACGAAAGTGGAATTTATTTATTTTTATAGATTAGTTATTTTATTTTATTTTGCTCGAGGAATAGCATAATGGGGTATTTGATAAGTATGAAATATATATTTATTTTATATGCCTTTTTACCTTATTCACTACTATAGATTAGGTTAATCAACAGTTAGCTATGGTTTATTTAGATTAAGATAGATATTAATATTTTAGTTTAATTATTAATTAATTTTAGAGTTATTAGCAGGTTAGGCATGTATTGGAATCAAGTTTGGATCTTAATTATATTCTATATGTCTAAAATGAGAAGCTTTTATGTTTTGTAGGTAAGGTGAACTTATCAAGGCCCTTGAACAATGTTTGGAATAATTCAAAAACACTCTTGACACACTTTAAAATAATTTGGACAACTTTTTTGAGTTACAAACAAGTTCGAAACTAATATAGACATAAAGGAAATGACTTGTAGAAAACTGGACATGAATATAGACTATCCAGTGAACAGACTTAGCTTCCTGAATAGAAAATAGACACAAAACTAAATAGAACTGTCCAGATTGCATAAACAATATAGCCATTTGAAGGGGCATGCAGGGAGATCGAACGGGATAATGCACAGCTTCCTATTTTGAGCCAGTTTTGAGTCCTTTTCATATTAGACTTCCTCCTATTCTTCCTACGCCTATTTAAAGACATATTTGGCTTGAAATTGAAGTTTTTTTAAGTAGATTTTCTGAAGAGAAGTAGGAAGAAGAAGATAGAAGATCATTCAAAGTTTCTAATGGAGATTCACGAGCTTTTTTCTACCATGCAAGGCTAGATTTTTTTTTTACTTAGGTGTTGATGAAACTATAGATAAGTTTTAATTTCTTTTCTTTTTAATTTAGATTTTAATTGTGAATAATGACAATTGTATTACAAGGATTTCCTTTTTAATGAAAGAGCTTTTCATGTTTATTTAAATCTATGTTGATTTATTATCTTGTAGATGATAGATTGATGTGGTTTTGATATTTACATCGATTCTAATTTCTGTGATTTTGATGAGATGGTCATGCAATAGTTTTAATGTTCATATGATTAATGAATTGGATGAGTTATATTAAGATGAGACGAGTCATGCCTATAGTTTAGTTTAGTGTAGTTGATTTGTGCTATTGTTGAATATAGTTCATGCCATGAATTTAATTAATGATTCTTTCTAAAGTAATTCTAGCTTGTAGCTAAGAATAAATATTCATATTCACACTATATTTAGATTAAATGTTATGAAATTGTTATGGTTCTATAGTGGATTCAATTTCCTAAATAATTTCTATTATATTAAAGCTTAAGTTATTTTTATTTTTAATAAACGAATTCCTCTATTTGATTTAGTAATAAATTCATTTATCCTTGGGGTTCGACAACCCTTAAATACTAATCCTAGTACAATTACCTTGTACACTTGTAAAGGGTTTAATTATAAATAATCCCACCTATAGGGTATTCTTCCCACAGTCGTTACCTATGGCCCCAACATCCGATTTAAATGATTCAAAAAATGTTATGTTCCTCTTTTAGAGTTCTACAACAACTCTTTAGGTACAAAATCTAAAATAATATTCTATCAATATATTAAAATTCTTTTATTAGTTTTAAGAAACATACCAAAAATCTTGCTTGTCACACTTTATTTGTGAGACATTCACCATTTATTGTTGTTTCATTTGTGGGGATAAGTGAGCTTATGTTACACATATAGGTATGACTGAAGTTGTATGTTGGGCAGGATAGTGTGTTTGAGACACTTGATTTGCAAGGTAAATGTTTTCAATAAGAAATAGATATGGATGATATGTCTATGTTGAGAAGTCATTCATGCTGGATATGATTATGTTTACACATGAGGCACTTGGATCTTATGAGTTATGTTTAAAACATGAGGCGCATGAGGTATGAAAATGTGATGATATAATGGGTTATAGGATGATATGCAGGTTACTTGAATATGTGATTATGTGATATGTTATATATCATTATATGTAGGTGACTTGAATATGTGATGGTGTGATATGTTATATAACATGATATATAGGTGACATGAGAATGTGTTCATGAGATATGTTAGAGATAGTATGACATGCACATAGCATGAGTAGATGCTTATGGATGATAAATTATGATATTAATGCATAGGTTTATGGGGATATCCCATGACGAATGGGTATGATGATTGATTATGTGATGAGTATTATGTGATTTTTCAGTAATGTCATCTTGGATTTACTTTCTACATTTAAAAACCCTTGTTGACCTTGTAGCTAACTCATTTTTCTTGTGTTTTATTTTGGGGCTGCATGTCATACCATGCAAGTTGTCTTGATGGACTTTTTGTTGAACATGTGGTTGGTGATGTTGCTTAGGAGGGGTTACTTGGAGATCTTGAGTTTTATGTTTGTTTTTATAGAATGTGTGGTATCAAGACTTTTATATACTTGATCATACTTCATACTGTATTAACCGATGTCAGCTTAGATTTTTATTAGCCAGTTTGGGCTTAGACTCTTGTACTTGAACCATGTGTGGGCTATTTTGGACTAAGTAGTCCTTTATTGCTCATTTTTCTCTTGTTCAAATGGTATGTGAGTAACTCTGTAGTGTCTCATCCAAGTCTGGGTTATGTCATCCACAATCGAAAAATACTTCATCGTGCCACATGTCGTTCCCCCATAGAACGGGCTTGGCTCAGGGGATAGCGGGTGCTGGGGCATGACAAAATCATCCTTAAAGAGCAGTTTATATTCCTCCTTTGACTCAATTTGATTATTCTATATTGTCCACAAACATCTTTATTGCTTATAATTGCCTGATTTTCGTTTCCATGCATGGAGATTTCGAAAAAAGATGAAATTTTCTCAATTGTGCCACCCCTTGGGCTCACATCCTCCTACTCTTCCGATATGCCTCCACTCTATAATGGTATTTTTAATAACCCAAATTTTTCCATGGTTTTTTATATACTTTTTGGGAGAAATTGATGTTTTTTTTATCTTAATTTTCGTTTTCATCAATAGTTTTGTGCTTGGTGTCGTGTTTAGCCTTGTTCCTAAGTGGAAAGGGTTTTGCGCATTTTCTAGGGTTCAACGCATTAGGGTTTTGGCACCTACTTTAAGACTCAACACTTGAGAGAGGGCTCTGATAGTTTATAATTAAACCCTTTGCAAGTGTACAAGGTAATTGTACTAGGATAAGTATTTAAGAGTTGTCGAACCTCAAGGACGGATGAATTATTACTAAATCTAAAGAGGAATTTGCTAATTAAAAACTAAAACAAACTTAAATTTAAATTAAGCAAAAGAAAGGAATCAACTAGTTTAAAATAAGAGATTAATATGATGGAAATTACTTAGGAAATTGAATCTACTATAAAACCATAACAATTCCTTAACTTTTAATCTAAATCTAGTGTGAATATGAACAAGTATTCTCAGCTTCAAGCTAGGATTACTTCAAAAAGAATCATTAATTAAATTCCATGGCATGAACTATCTTCGACAATAGCACAGATCATCTACACTAAACTAGCTATAGGCATGACCCATCTAATCTTAGTATAACTCATCCAAGTCATTAATTATCTGAACATTAAATCTATTGTATGAACATCTCATCTAAATCACAGAAATTAGAATCGATGAAAATATCAAAACCACATCAATCTATCATCTACAAGACAATAAATCAATATAGACTTGAATAAACATGAAAAACTCTTCCATTAAAAAGGAAATTCATATCATACAATTGTCATCATTCACAACTAAGATCAAAATTAAAAAGAAAAGAAACTGAAACTTATCTATAGCTTCATCAACTCCTAAGTAAAAGAAAAGTCTAGCCTTCCATTGTAGAAGAAAGCACTTGAATCTCCATTGAAAGCTTTGAGTTCTCTTCCATCTTCTTCTTCCTTTTTCTCTTCATAAAATCTACTAGAATCCTTAATTTTAAGCCAAATATGTCTTTTTATAGGCATAAGTTCCGTAGGAAGAAGTCCAATATGAAAAGGATTGAAATTTGGGTCAAACTAGGAAACTGCACTTTATGCCGTTCGAACGCCCTGCATGCCCGTTCGAACGGCTACACTATTTTTGCAATCTGGACAGTTTTCCTAAACAGTCCATATTCTGTTCATTAAGCTTTTTCTTTATGTCCATATAAATTTTCAACTTGTTTATAACTCCGAAAAGTTGTCCAAATCACTTTAAAGCATGTCAAAACTATTTTTAATCATTCCAAACATCGTTGAAGTACCTCGATAAGCGCACTTTACCTACAAAACATAAAATATCATACTTTAGACATGTAGAATATAATTAAAATTCCAACTTGATTTAAATACATATCTAAACTACTAATAACTACAAAATTATTAATAATTAAACTAAAGTACTAATATCTATTTTAATCTAAATAAACTATAAATAACACTAAATTAACCTAATTTGTACTAGCAAATAAGGTAAAAAGGCATATAAAATAGATATATATTTCATACTTATCAAATACCCCCAAACCTATATTTTGCTAGTCCTCGAGCAAAACAAAAATAAAATAAAATAACTAATCTAGAAAAATAAATAAAAGCCACTTTCGTAGGGAATCACGATTGCATTTAGCATATGCAACAAGCCTTTGAACCCCTAGGTGTCCCTAGTTGGACGAGTTGTGCCTCGTGAGGGTTTGCAGTAATGATACCCACAAACATCTAAACCTAAGAAAAAAAACAAACAAGAAAACAAAAATTCAAAAAATAATCTTCTCTTAAAAATACATAACTATTTTTAAAAAGAACCAACCACAAATACTTGAAACAAGTAAACAATTAAGATATGATCACTTTCAAGTAAGGAATAATCCATTCTATAACCCCATCTTAGAAATAATTGTGCAACTACATATATACATTTCAAAAACATATAGTGTAGAAACTTTGTAGTCATAGAATTTCATTCTTTATTAACAAGCATATCTTATGTGACCCATTAACCAAGCTCATTAAAGTTCACTAACTCAAAAATATAACAATGACAATCTTTCATCTTTAACACCTCATAATAAACCCTCATGAAATAGCCTTCAAATTCAATTAAATTCAGGGAAAAAGAGCATAATATACTTTAAAATATGACTTGTGCAATACTTAGTTCTATTAAGCTTTCTAAATAGTCCATGTAACAAGCGTTAGGCCAGTGTCCCTAATCCAGTTGGCTCAAGACACTAGGTGTTGAAACACCCCTCAGGCTTAATAACTCGAACTATAAAGGCTACAGAACCAAGCAAGTCATAAAAGAATTTATCTCAACTTTTCACCTTTTGACATGATCCCTTATACTTGCCTAGGCACAAGGTCCGGTTACTCAGTAAAAAGAGAAACAAACCTTTATTTTTTTTCATCATCAATTTTTTTTTCAACTTTTTCTTGATAATTTTTTTTTTCATTCTTTTTTCTATACACACATCCCTTTTTTTTTCAAATAGAAGCTAAGCATCAAAATCTATCATAAAATATTAAAAATTACTCAATTGCCAAGTTTTCAAAAATATATGCTTAGTTAAAGATATCCCACTAAGATTACAAGTAATAAGTCATAAAATTATATTCCTACAAGTTTCATGTGTGTGAAATGTGATTTCAAAGATATAAGCACAATTATCCAAGATAAAGAAAATAAAATAGAACTTACTCACTCAATCATGTTCATCACTTAATTAATTACTTGAACTTTCTTCATGAAATTGATCTCTTTAAAAACAGACATATACTTTTAAAAGAAAATAAGCGAGAAAACCCAATTACAGTAAAGAAAACAAAACAAATAATGAAAAAAAAACTCTAAAACATTCTAAAAGCAAAATAAGAAATGAAAATATCTTTCTACACCCCCAAACCTAAATTGAACATTGTCCTCAATGTTAAAGAAAATATATACTACAATGACAAGAATAAGTAAGAGAGGGAAAGAAAGATATCACCTAAAAGCATAACTAATCCACTAATCTGAAAAGTGAAGTACATAGGATTGAGAAAACATGAGAAACATACAGGTAAAGTGCAATTTCCCAAACCTAAAATATTATATCCCTTAAAAGAAGAAAAACTATAATGAGGAAAAAAAACTAAGAAAATAAGTAAATAAAGCCTAAATGAAGCAAAGAAAATAAATAAAAGGAAAATAAATATATCAAAAACATGGGTTGCCTCCCAAGAAGTGCTAAGTTTATTGTCTTTAGCCAGACATTGCCAACATTCTCAAATATATCAGGGCGGCTGGTAGATATTAGCATTGGTTTTTCTCTTAAGTCTCCAAAAAGATGATGCTGAAAAATTAGAATGCATGACTTGATTATGGGCTGATGCTACAAAAGATGGACCTCTATCATAAGCATCAAATCTAAAATTATGTACCATAAAACATTCAGCATTAGAAGTTGCAGGCTAATGGTTAGACACATCAAAAATATTTAGTTGCACTTTCATGTTCCCAAAGGTCATCTCCATTACCCCTGTCCTACAATTTATGGATGCATTAGCTGTGGCAAGAAAAGGACGACCTAGAATGATAGGAATCTGATATGTGGGGTTGGCACCGGTTTCCATATCTAAGACAATAAAATCAACAAGGAAAAAGAACCGGTCAACCTTTACCAAGACATCCTCAATGACTCCTCGAGGCTTACACACAGAATGGTCGGCTAGCTGCAAGGTAACTAATGTAGGCTGCAATTCACCTAACCCTAGTTTCTCATACACCGAGTAAGGGAGTAGATTGACACTCGCACCAAGGTCAAGGAGGGCTCTATGGATGGAGTGATCACCTATGACACAAGAAATAGTGGGTACTCTAGGGTCCATATACTTAGGTGGGGTGTCAAACTTCAAAAGAGAGCTAACTTGTTCGGTGAGAAAGACCTTCTTAGACACATGGGTCTTGGATTTACGCTTTTGAGTGCATAGGTCTTTAAGGGACTTAACATAAGCAGGGACTTGCTTAATGGCTTCTAAGAGGGGGAGATTAATTTTGACTTGTTTGAAAGTCTCAAGAATCTCATTAGTCTTAGCTGTGCTCTTTCTAAATGGTGGGGCCATGTCAAGATACTGAGGAAAGGGTGCCCTAGTGATATAAGATCCCTCGGAAGTGGTCTTAGACTGTGGCGCTGAGGAAGGGGAAGAAGATACAAACTCCTTCTCATGTGGTGCACTAACTTTTACTTGAGGTTCATTAGGGGCTACCCTCTCTAACTCCTCACTCCTATCATCTGTCACTGGTGTCCCCCCAACACTCTTGTCAACAATCCTCCCACTCCTTAGGGTCATTATGGAATTAACTTGTTCATTAGAGGGAGGAGCTCCCTCTACCTGAAATTGACTTTTAGGGTTTGGTAGGGGTTGACTTGGCAACGTCCCCATCTCTCTCTTGTTAATAACATTAGCTAGTTGTCCAATTTGGGCTTCTAACTTTGCTATAGATTGTGTGTGAGAGTGGAGGAGTTGGGATTGAGATTGAAGGCCTTGCAAGGCACTCAAGACCTTTTCATCAAAACTTGGACTCTTATTGGGTTGGACATACGGAGGTTGCACTTGAGGTTGGTGGATAGGGGCTAGTAGGACTTGGAATGGTTGCCTAGGGAGTTGGTTACCCATAACCCCTTGGTTTTGTGTCCGCCAAGAAAAGTTAGGATAATTCCTCCACCCAGGGTTATATGTATTTGAAAATGGATTGTTCTCAGCCCTAGGGAAGGATTCGGTGGCTTTTACATGGTCTTGGACAAGCTCAGGAAATTGAGAGGCAGAGGGGCACTCAATGATAGTATGGGCTGGGCTAAGGCATATTGTGCATGCATCTTGAGTGATGGGAGTGGGCTGATGGGTTGAAGTCATAAGAAGGTCCAGCTTCCTACTCAAAGTATCAACTTTAGATGATATGTCTAATGGGTTTTTGACTTCATACAAGCCACCCCTAGAGGGGGCATTGTTCAAGGTAGATAATCCACTCTCATTTCTATTCAACGCAGCATGTTGAAGAAAATTTTCACTCAAGTCCTCAAAAAGTTTCCATGCCTCATTTTCATTTTTTAACAAGAAGGTACCCCCACAACTTGCATCAACAAGATGATGGTTTTGTTCAGTAAGACCCTCATAAAAACGTTACACTAATTGCCACTTAGGGACAGTATGATGAGGACACCTTCTAGGAAGGTCCTTAAGTCTATCCCAACTCTCATGGAACTGTTCAGTGGGAAGTTGGGTAAAAGTGGTTATCACCTTTCTCATTTGGTTGGTCTTACCTATGGGGAAGTACTTTTTAAGGAACTCTTATTCATTTGGGCTCATTTGTGATAGTGTTTGGCTCTAATGAGTGAAGCCATTCCTTAGCCTTATCTTTCAATGTGAAAGGAAAAAGGTGAAGTTTAATAGCTTCATCGGTTAAATTTGAGAGCTTAAAAGTTGTGCATATTTCTAAGAAGTCATCTAGGTGCTTGTACGGGTTTTCATTATTAAGCCCATAAAAGGATGGAAGCATTTGAATGACATTGGGCTTAATTTCATAATTTTGAGCAGCAACCTAATGCATGAAGGGGAGGTGTACTCATTGGGAGTGTAATACTCCCTTAGAGCTTTGAGTGGTTCATCTACTAACTGATGTTCAGCCATGATGGCGGTAGAAGTTGTGTGGGTGGAGGAATTGGTGGGAGAGTTTGGGGGTGTAGGGATGTAGGTCGAGGGCAACTCAGCTCTCCTAGATGTCTGCTCAGGCTCAGAAATGGTACTAATCGGGGGAGTAAGGAGCGACGACCATGCATACACCACAAACACACCACACAATTTTAAGTGTAAAAAGGGGAAGAATAAGCAAAAATTAACTAAGAAAAGAACTAAAAATAAAGAGAGAAAAGGGTCTTGCAAACCGAAGAGAAGCACTATGCTTGTCGATGTCCACTTGTGGGCACAAGTGTAGAGAGCACGATCTTCAACTCCGCCTACAAGATCAAATTAGAAGAAGGTAAGAAACTAAGAATTCACCTAAAAACTAAAGTAAACTGAATCTAAATTAGATAGAATTATCCTAATACTAATTGAGTAAATTATCAACACCGTCCCCGGCAACGGCGCCAAAAACTTGATCGTTTATAATTAAACCCTTTGCAAGTGTACAAGGTAATTGTACTAGGATAAGTATTTAAGGGTTGTCGAACCTCAGGGACGGATGGATTATTACTAAATCTAAAGAGGAATTTGCTAATTAAAAACTAAAACAAACTTAAATTTAAATTAAGCAAAAGAAAGGAATCAACTAGTTTAAAATAAGAGATTAATATGATGGAAATTACTTAGGAAATTGAATCCACTATAAAAGCATAACAATTCCTTAACTTTTAATCTAAATCTAGTGTGAATATGAACAAGTATTCTCAGTTTCAAGCTAGAATTACTTCGAAAAGAATCATTAATTAAATTTCATGGCATGAACCATCTTCGATAATAGCACAGATCATCTACACTAAACTAGCTATAGACATGACCTGTCTAATCTTAGTATAACTCATCCAAGTCATTAATTATCTGAACATTAAAACTATTGTATGAACATCTCATCTAAATCACAGAAATTAGAATCGATGAAAATATCAAAACCACATCAATCTATCATCTACAAGACAATAAATCAATATAGACTTGAATAAACATGAAAAGTTCTTCCATTAAAAAGGAAATTCATATCATACAATTGTCATCATTCACAACTAAGATCTAAATTAAAAAGAAAAGAAACTGAAACTTATCTATAGCTTCATCAACTCCTAAGTAAAAGAAAAGTCTAGCCTTCCATTGTAGAAGAAAGCACTTGAATCTCCATTGAAAGCTTTGAGCTCTCTTCCATCTTCTTCTTCCTTTTTCTCTTCATAAAATCTACTGGAATCCTCAATTTTAAGTCAAATATGTCTTTTTATAGGCATAAGTTCCGTAGGAAGAAGTCCAATATGAAAAGGATTGAAATTTGGGTCAAACTAGGAAACTGCACTTTATGCCGTTCGAACGCCCTGCATGCCCGTTCGAACAGTTACACTGTTTTTGCAATCTGGACAGTTTTCCTGGACAGTCCATATTCTGTTCATTAAGCTTTTTCTTCATGTCCATATTAATTTCCAACTTGTTTATAACTCCGAAAAGTTGTCCAAATCACTTTAAAGCATGTCAAAACTATTTTTAATCATTCCAAACATCGTTGAAGTACCTCGATAAGCGCACTTTACCTACAAAACATAAAATATCATACTTTAGACATGTAGAATATAATTAAAATTCCAACGTGATTTAAATACATATCTAAACTACTAATAACTACAAAATTATTAATAATTAAACTAAAATACTAATATGTATCTTAATCTAAATAAACTATAACTAACTCTAAATTAACCTAATCTATACTAGCAAATAAGGTAAAAAAGCATATAAAATAGATATATATTTAATACTTATCAAATACCCCCAGGAAAAAGGGCGGTTTAAATGCTTGGTGTGGGCTTCTGGGGGGCTCTCGAGCAAGGAAAGAAGTTTCGGCACACGATTTAAAGGTACAACGCGAGAAGAGGGCATTTTTGAAAGAAAATAATATGGGTTAAGATAGAATACAGAACATATTCGATGTTCAGGTTCTGTTTGGCGGAAGAGAGGAAGAACCCCCCGAGGGCAACAACCTTGGTGGATCGCCATAACAGCTCCACCGTTGAAGTCTTCCTGCCCGGCTACCATGACGGTGCAGCACCATGTTGGCCACAGTCACGCAACCCTCTCCTTTGATTTCTTTCCAGCCGGCTACCGCTCCCTATTTTTGGCCTGCTAGGGCTCTATCACCACACCCTTGGCCCCGATCTACCTCTCCATGGCCCCATTTCCACGCATCTTTGTTGTTTCACCTCAACTTGCTCCTTTCAAAATCGATCGAGACAACACTAAAATGTGTTGTCCAATGGCAGCTTCGACTTGTTGGCGACCAGTGGCCACCACCACCTCTCCTATCTCCCTCCACCTCAATGTCGTACACTTAACCGCGCCCCTTGACCCCTTGTTCGGGAGCATTGGTCAACGGAACCGTGACCGTCACCTCTGTATGTGGGGTTTTGGAAGTCTGCAGAAGCCTTTCGGCACACTACCGTCTCTGCCCACCCATCGTGTGAGCCATGGAAGGTGTGCAGATCATCGAGCACTGCTTTGAGACTAATTGCATTTGCCTAAACCCGCAAAAAGCATCAATGACCATTTTTCAACCCCAAGGCAGCCCTTATCTACTAAGGCGACACTTTGGATCATCTGAATCATCACCAATGTCACCATCAAGGTATGCATTGGTATCAAACTCTCTTGGCCAAAGAGGTAGGAGACTTTGACCCCCATAATTCCACCTTAGCATGCTTATATGGTAGAGCACATGCTAGAACTAAGGTATTTGAATGCATAATGCCATATGATATTAATGATATTGCAGGTGCTTGGTATGAGATTGCATAAATGAGCATCAATTAGTGGATTTAATGGTTTGATGAATTATAGACTATTTGTATGCTAATGAAGAGAATGCTAAGTATGTTGTTAATTAATAAGATTAGTCGAATGCTTATGCCTTGATTTATCCTCATTTTAGTCAGATGGATCGGTTGAAGATCTAAGCAATACATTTCTATAATGCTAGATGGAGGGCTTGTTGATATGATTGTGCGAAGAATTATGTGTATGCTATATGAAGATAGTACGGTGTGCTTGAAGGTTTATGCATGGAATGTAGTATAAATCTATGAGTGGATATGTGTCTGATGACAATGAGTGTGTGTGTTACAATCAGTTTGGACCCAATTGAACTTCAGGGCAACAAGTAAGAGGCTTCACGGTTAAGTGAAAAATGGACTTAGGTTTGGAGCTGAGTTGAGGACTGCATACTAATAAGATTGTATATCATAATTGTACCTGCATAATATACAAATTGTAAATCTAAACATAATGGAAATAAGTAAGTTAATAGTAAGAATTGGGTTCATAACTAGACAGATTGAGTTCCACATTCTATTGACTGCTGAATGATAGTCAACTATTCAGTTGTGAGATTGACATAGTACTCACCCTTTGGGGTGTTGTTTAGGAGCTATGTTAAAGCTCATACATTTGTCGCTCTATTGAGAACATCGTATGTTTTCGGTCCAACTGTGGCACTATAAGTTTTCTACCCAAGAGTGGCAATGTAAGTTTTTCACCTAAGAGTGGCATTGTAAGACTTTTGCCCTGAGTTGGAACTGTGTGACCCTTATTTGGCAGTGTACGGCCACAAAGAATAGACATTTGACCTCTTCGGTAAGTAGTATCATGAATTTACTCTTAACTGTTTGATCTTGTACCCCATGAACACTGGTGCACATTGCCTTTGAAATTATTCCGGTGCATAGGTTCCCCCCTAAAGGTTAAGGTGACGCTCTAGTGGCATTCAGTCCTTACGGCATTAGAGTTGATTAATACATAATTGATTAATTGTCTATTGTAAGTGTAAGGCAGTATGTGTAAGATTGTAAGGGTAATTGGTAAGTGTGTAATAGCGAGAATATGATGGTACAGGATTTTTTGTGATGGAGTAAAGTAATAAGAAAGTTTGTAAGTCTATGGGATTTAGGGAAAGTGTACAACTTGTCTTAAGACTATGTTTATTCTCTTGGTTTTAACGTATGCTGCTATCATGCGAAGCTACTTTTGTGTAGACTTTTAGGGTTCACTAATTATAATTCTCCTATTGGCTATAAAATACTCATTTTCCTTCCACTAATCTCCATATACTTCAATGACATTTGTGGGTCCCAGTTCGAGAGCTATATTGGCAGGATTTTGTGTTTGAGGATGTATTAATTGACTGTCGGTCGATTTTTGACCCTATGATTCTTTTGTTTATTTTATGCCATGATTAGTTGTAACATTTTTATGAATACATATATTAAATGAGATAAGGATTTTTACATTATTATTTTGGACTTGTATAGAGACTGTTTATTTATGTTTGGACTTTTATGGAAATTGTACTCAGCTATGCTAGGTGAAAAATTATGTTAAGCCCATGCCCATGAGACTTATGTTTTATGCGTTTGTTGATTCACTCATGGGATGATTAAACTTATTTACCAGTGGCATGTAGTTGTGTGGATTTGATGTAAATGTGCTTGCGTAGATTTGATGTGGATGTGTGAGAATTATAAAAATATTTTCACATGTTCCGAGTTTTCGTCAATTTTCACCAATTTATAGTCATTATATTGCAAAATATTTCATGGAAATTTGATGAAGAATAATTTGAAAACTCTGGGCATGACAATATCAGAGCCCAGATTTTGTGAATAAAGCCCGAGGTTTTAATTCGATATAGGGCTTTGTTGACAAGTTTTTTGGTAAAACCCAAATTGACATCTCTATGCTTAAAATTTGATAGGGCTTTTGATATGTAATTGAAATTGAGTAGTATTAGTGCTAATTGTCATTTTTATGTTTCTAGAAATTTTTAATTTTGTGATCTAATAAGGCTTGTGCATGCCCTAGGGGCAATTTGATAAATTTTCCCCTTTTATTTTGCTCAAATTGATAATTCCTATCTCATTTTTTATGCCAAGGGATTTTCTGATCTAGATTGATTGGATGATTGCATGATTATTGTATGATTAATTGATTAGATTAGAATTTGGTCAATATTGAACAAACTAGCCTTAGGGGCATTTTGGTCAATTTATAGGAATAATTAGTGAGTGGCCAACTTTTTTTTAGAATATACATGTTTGAATGCTAATTAAATCATTTATTGATGCATGTGTGTGATGAGCATAAGGGTAAAATGGCCAAACTAGCCCAAGGGCTATTTTTGTAATTTTGCTATATATTTTGTGTGGACAAAAAAGTTGAAAGTCAGAAAATGTAAAGTGACTTTTCTTGCTCATTTCTATGCTTGGTAGTAGCATAATAAGAATGCATGCTTAATTTCATATTGAATTGAATGTACCTCAAGGGTTAAGGGTATTTCACATAATTCACATGCTTGTTCATTAAGAAATTCTTGTGATTTTCAATTTATGTTACTGTTTTCATCATAAATCATACTTAAATCTTGCTGGCATTTTATTCGGCATTTTCCTAATAATTTCTAAGAAACATTTTGCCTTATTACTCGTATCTACTCTCTTGTCAAACTGTCTTGTTTTGTAGTTTGATTTCTTGTCGTGGCAAGCAAAATGGCAACATATGAGTTGGGGAAAACTAAAATGTTGAATGTAAATAACTATCTAGTGTCAAATATGATACATCATATCCTAATACTCTCTAACCTAACTCATGCACTAGAGCAGGTTATTGAGCCTCTCCCTAAAAACTACACAGTGGCTGAGAATAAAGCTCATAAAAAATCGAAGGATGAGGACAACAAGGTTAGGTCTACTATTCTAACATTGATGGAGCATAACGTGGAAAGGCCTTTTAAAAAGTACAAGACTGCCAAAGAGATGCTTGAGGTGGTCTATGTAAGGTATGTGGAGCAACTGGAGGCTCATAAGAGGATGCTCCACACCAAATATCAGAACTCTAGGATGAAAGGCAGAGATAATGCGAATGAGCACTTGAGTGTTATGTTCATCATAGCCGATGCCATGGATGACCCGTCTCTGAGGTAGTTCAAATGTCTACAATGTTGAACAACCTCCCTTAGTCCTTGGAGAGTATGGTGGTTTAGCTCAATATGAGAGAGAAGAAGCAAATAATAGAGGCTTTGACTACCAAGCATATACTTGCCTAAGAAAGGAGAAACCATGTGAATGTCACTGGGTCTGCTACTAACAACCTAGTGCAAAATTCTGGAGGGAAGAAGGGTCGATCCGGGTCTAAGCATTTAAAAAAAAACTTTCAAGAAAAAGGAGAAGCAGCCAACTGCAAAAAGGGAAATGGTAAGGGGAATAACAAACCCCAAGGTGTTTGCTTCAAATGTCCTGATGGGTTACTCCAAGGCTAACAATCCCTAGAAGGATGCCAAAACTAATAACAACAATAAACATAAGAACAAGGAGACCAATTGTGTTGTATATGAGGTGATGATGGCTGATTTCCAGGAGAATAATTGGTGGATGGATTTTGAAGCCACAGTCCATGTGTTAC
Organism: Saururus chinensis; assembly: GCA_035235625.1. Lineage (NCBI taxonomy): Eukaryota > Viridiplantae > Streptophyta > Magnoliopsida > Piperales > Saururaceae > Saururus > Saururus chinensis. The sequence continues at coordinate 35,814,197 of CP141144.1, read as the reverse complement.
AATTTAGGGGGTCCTCGGGTGAGATGATCAATCTCCTCTCTGCTAAGTTAAGGCCATTGGGACATATCTAATTCTCCTTAAGGAGGGGTCGTCTCTAGTCCTAACTTATGTGCTCTTTGTTTCCTCCATCAGGAGTAATATGATCTCTAACCCTGTTCTTACCATGAAGGGATTTGAGGTCAAATATAAAGGGAGCAAAGCAATAGTGGGGAAGCATGGATCAATTCTTTTCTTTGCTACTTTAGTTGAGGGAAATAATCTGCTTGGATGCTTCAAACAAATTTGTTTTTAATGAATTAGTGTTTTCTGATTATTCTACCTTGTTGTATGTGATGCATTGTTGTGGCACATGTACTTGTGCCATGTGAAGGTAGATAAGCTACATAGAATGTCCAATGTGGGATTATTACACATAATATCCAAAGTCCTACGTGTATGTGTGAGAATTGCATATCGGGAATGATAAGTAGGTAGTCCTTTCCAAAGAGACTAAGAGCAAATTAACTTGTAGGAGTAGTTAACTCAAACATCTGCGGGCCCCTCAATGTTCAGATCCATAGAGGCAAGACCTATTTCATTACTTTTATTGATGTCAATTTCTTATATCGGTACATGTATCTTATAACTAGAAAATCAGATGTTCTAGCTAAATTCAAAGTATTTAAAATTGAGGTTTAGACCTAGTTAGGGAGGAAGGTCAAAGTCTTGTGGATAAATACGACTAGTGAGTACCCCTTCGACTTGTTTATAGATTATAAATGTTAAAATAGAGTGACAGAAATGTATAATAGGACATTTTGGATAAATAGTGCACCAATACACTTTCCCCTACAATCCATAACAAAATGGAGTGGTAGAAATACATAATAGGACATTTTGGACATGATTAGGTATATGTTAAAACATTATGAATTAAGATACAATTTTGGTGGTGAGGCTCTAGTGACCACTATGTACATCTTAAATCATGTACCCACAAAGGTCGTGCAATGAACACCTTAAGAGCTATGGATGGGCCGACACCCAAGCTCAGGACATCTTAGAGTGTATGGTCTAGGGCATATGTGAAAGTGCCTGACCAACATAGGTCTAAGTTGGATCCAAATGTCATAAAGTTCAACTTTATTATTTACTATGATCACTTTAAGTAGTATATGTTCGTGGTTTACCACAAAGATGGGACAATGGGGGTTATTAGGTTTATAGAGACTGGGTTATTGAGTCTATAGACACTTATGTCTTAGAAAAAGAATTGAATAAAAAAATACCTAATAAAAGAGTTATTTTATTCCAAAATAAATAAAGAGTTCATTCCTAATATTTTGTCTTAAGAAGTAATTGGATTAGCGTTAAATGAAAACAACAAAGAACCCAAGGAATAAAGGGAAAGAAGACCTTCAACTCAATTGGGGGACTTTTTTACAATGATAGGGGAAGACTACATCACATCGGATGGACTCCTTCTAGATGACTCTAATACCCTTTAGCAAGCTTTGTCTTCCAAATGTTCAAGAATGGCATAATGTTGTTCAAGAAGAAATAGATTCAATCATAAAGAACAAAATTAGGGAGATTGTGGATCCATTTGAAGCGCGAAAGGCTATAGGTTGTAAATGGATCTTGAAAAAGAAACTGAAGTAACATGGGTCAATAAATAAGTAAAAAGCGAGATTAGAATCTATAAGGTTCACCCAAGTGTATGGGATAGACTTCAAAGAGACACACTCACCTGTGTCAAGATTTGGATCGATGAGATATATCTTAGCAATTATTACTTAAATTGATTAAGAGTTGAACCAGATGGATGAAAAACTAACTTCCTAAATAGAGATTTAGAGGAGATATATATAGAACAACATGAGGGTTTGTAGTTCCTAGAGATGAGCAAAAGGTATGCAAGCTAGTAAAATTATTGCATTGGTCTCCAACAGTCTCCAAGGCAATGACACTTCACTTTTCACAAAATCATTAAATAGTATGAGTTTATAGTTAATGAACATGATCTCTAAGTCTACGATGGAAGCAAAGTTCAATGAATGCAATATTGCAGCTTTAAAGGAAGTTTGGATAAAGGAATTTCTTCCTAGGTTGGGACTAAAAAATTATATTGATGCTCCTATTTAGATTTATTATGATAATATAGATACAATGTTGACACTTGAAAATGGGGAGATCAATGCTAGAGGTAAGCACATTGAAAGGCATTACTATTATATTTGTGACGTGCTATAGAGAGGAAAAATGACTGAGTCATATTCTTACAACTGAGATGTTGGTAGATCTATTCTCTAAGTCCTTAATGATAGATCTATTTAATCGACATGCTTATAGTATCAGTCTTCCACATGACTAGCACAAGATGATGTTGGACCATACGTGCCCTTCACCCATAGTGAGGGATATTGGACCCTATGAGCCCTTCACCCATAGTGGGGGATGCAGAACCTTGGTATGGGCTCACGCCCATGTTGTCCTCCTTGTTTCTAGTTTGGTGAGCCAATATGGGCCAAGGGGTCAGAGAACAAAGGGGACAATCATATGACCCCACAGGAATCATATTGACATACATTCTTATGGGACCCATATCTAACATATACACACACACAGCATGTGATTAGGCTGTGCATATTCAGCTTGTTTGTTGGCCTTAGTATATTTGTCTTTGGTAGATCCTGTGGTTAACGAAGGGTAGACCCTATCATGACCATGGTTGCATGCAGGGGCTCAAGCTTTTGTGAGCTTCGTGTGATTGAGCTCATATCTACTGCATTAGACCCTCTAGATAATCTGCATAGTATAGATGTAGGCCCATGTGACTTAAGGCCGTTTAAGGAGAGAGTATATAAGGGATAAGAATAGTGAAAAGCCCTAATCTATTTCCTCCCCTCTCCCCCTCTTTCCTAACATGCCCTCATCCTCTCTCATTCTCTCTTGGTGTGATTTAGAAAGGAAGACGAAGAAAAGGGTTGACCGCCCCCTCCCTCTTCCACCTTGTCACCTTCCTTCGAGTGATATGTGCATTGGGAAGCATGCTACCAACTTGATTTAAGAGAGGAATCAAAAGAGGGCTTATGACACCACATCAAGGGCTCTACAAATGATTGCAAAGGGATTAGAGGGATCTACACATAATTGACAATGCATTTCCCTTCTTCTCTTTATTTAATTGGTATTCAATTGTGCACAATGGTCAGGTTGAAGGGCGTCCCAGGGCAAATTAGCCGCAAAGGTCAGTTTACCTTTATCTCCATTTGATTATTCTATGTCATCTCAATACTTGTTTATTACATATGAAAGCTTGATTTTCATTTGCATGCATGGTGATGTCTAAAAAAGTCGAGATTTTCTCAACTGCGCCACTCCTTAGGCTGGTACCCTCCCACTCTTCTAGTGTGTTACCACTCTACAGCCCACTTAGTCGGGTTTCTAGTCATTATTACCCCCTCTATCTCATACTAAGTGTTGTATTAAATATTTCAAAAGAAATAATTCATTTATTTTCAAAACAATATAGCACACTTAATTTGGAATAGAGGGAGTATTATGTGTAAGTTTCGGTCCATCAACTTGCATCTCATGGCAAGGACTCCATTCCCAGTCATGTTATGGTTTCCCTGGTTGGACATTTAGAGCTAAACTCAGGTAAAACTATGTTAGGACATCATTGTACATATCTTCTCTGTGTTCAACAGAATAATATTGAATCACTCAAAAATAACTTAAGTAGAATTTAAGTGAAACATCCCAAAGTATAAGATAAAAAATCACTATATATACTGTCAAAATAAGTAAAAGCTTTTTTTCAGGATTAGTTTTATTAGTATAGCTGGGTTTTCAGCTTGAATAATCATTTGCAAAACTAAATTACATTTTAGAAATAATCTTTAAATAAGAAAAATACATTTGATTAGGGGCATTCCGAGAATCGAACTCGGGACCTCTCGCACCCAAAGCGAGAATCATACCACTAGACCAACTGCCCTTGTGTATTTGCATAACCCTAATATGCACTTAAATTTAGGTACCATAAACATGTTGGAGCCCTAAAGTCAAAGATGATATAGGGAGGAGCCAAATAGTCTCACTTGACATGTGAAATAGTCTAATTTTACTATTGATTTCTAAATCTTCATCGTTTGAAGCAGATGCAAACTTGAGGTATTAACAAAAATATTGAAGGTCTATGAGTTTGGAGTCCTACAATTGACTATAAGAAAGAAAGGAATTGATACAGCTGGCTACATCATTATGTTATAAAATTTAGGACTAGGTCATGAATATAAATGTTTTATAGTCAGAATCTGAATTTGAGTATCCAATTGACATTTGGTGTTTTGAACATTGAAAATTTAGCAATATTATTCAGCATTCAAGAAAGAAATAGTATATATTAAAAACATTTAAATACTGGAATAGTGAGGCAGCGAGTTTTTTGCACCCCCTTCTACTATGGCAGTGCGATGGTAATTGCGTGGTGGATATGCGTGCCCAGTGCATATCAAAGAGAATCTTTAAATACAAGAAGTACAGTTAATATAAACATATGGATACACCAGTAATTCCAATTAGTAACGTATATTATTATATTCAAGGAATAATATTCATATCAGTTGATAGAGTGAATGGTGTTTTTTGGACATTCTAGAGGTGCCCGGCCCAAATCAATAGAACTCTTTAAATACAAGAAGTATACTTAATATAAACATGTGGATACACCAGTAATTCAAACTAATTTTATCTTTTGATCAGGTGATTTGTTCAACATCATGGTTAGAGGAAACTAATATTCTATGGATTAGGGGGAGAGATGCTTTTGATTACCTCTTCAAACCATACACGTCAATGTGCCAACAACCAAGAATAAAGATGTGACAGTTTTGAAAGGACCATACTTGTTTACGCAAAAATTGGACCATCTGGCAAACATCAATATCCATCAAAATGAGTGAGCATGTATATGCCTGCTTGGCAACCACTTTAAAAGACAAAGTTAATTATTTTTATTATAAATATAAAATGTTACATTATAAATAAAATAATTTTTAAAAGTAAATTTTCTTAGGAAAAGGGTTATTAAGGAAATGGCCTTTCTTTTGGTTTTCAAAGTATTGCCAAACATGGCTTTACAATCTTGAAGTTATTTACAAGGAGCTCACTTGAAGGATGTATTTAGGTGCTAACATGGTATATAGAGGATTAACAAAGTACATACCTACATAGTATGGTCCTAGTCTAGTCACTTGGTGGATATATACCGTGCTTGACATCTATGTACAATGGTAATATTCTGATGAAGCATGGTCATGGACTCTTGTCATGGAGCCTAAACTTGAAAAGATTTTCTGACTCAAACGAGTCAACCTAATTCATCTACGTGCAGCAACAATTTACACCACTTGAAAAAGATTACCTTTTATTACTGTTCTGTGTATACTTTGATCCATCAACTTGCATATTATAGCCAAGGACTCCATATTCCTAGACATATACCGGTTTACAGTGGTTACACATTTTGTGCAAATCTCAGGTAAAACGATGCTAGGACATCATTATACATATCTTCTCTGCGTCAAACAGAGTATTATTTAATCACTCAAAAATAACTTCAGTGGAAACAAGTAAAACCTCCCCCCCCCCGTCATTTTATTAGTGTAGTTTGGTTTCAGCTCGAATAATCATGTGGACAACACAATTGCCTTTCAAAAATAATCTTGGATAAGCCGAATTCTTATTCATGAGGGGCATTCCCAGAATTGAACTCGGGATCTCTCATACCCAAAGCCAGAATCATACCACTAGACCGTGTATATATATATAAATGGTAGAAACTTATATTTATTACAACAAACAAGTTGGAGCCCCCAAGTCAAAGATGATATACAGAGTGGAGTTGTTACGGCAAAGAAGTCTCACTGGCCATGGCAAATACTGATAATTTACTATACATGGATCTCTAATTCTTCATCCTAGTAGGAGGAAGGAGGGGGGCCGAAATCTCTATCTCTCCCTCTCCTCTCTCTCTCTCCCCGTCTCTCCTCCCTCTTCTCTCTCCCTCTCCCTCTCCTCTCTCTCCCTCTCCTCTATCTCTCAGTTCTCTCTCTCTTTACTCTCCCTCCTCTCCCTCTCCTCTTTCTCGCTCTACTCTCTCTCTCCTCACTCACTCTCTCTATCAATTTTAATTTTAATTTTTTTAAAATAAAAAATTGCTATAAGCGACATATACCGATATACGTCGCTAATGCTATAGTATATTACCGATGCATATACATATTTGTAGCTAATATATTAGAGTATTAGTAACATATATACATATTAGTGACGCATATGTATATACGTAGCTAATACTCTTTTTGAAAAAAATTAAAAAATCACCCCCTCTCCTCTCTCTCTCCACTCTCTCTCCCTCTCCTCTCTCTCTATCCTCTCTCTCTCCCCTCTCTCTTTTCATCTCCTCTCTATCACCTCTCTCTCTCCTCTCTTTCTCCTTCTCTCCTCTCTTTCTCCCTCTCTCCTCTCTTTGTCTCCTCTCTCTCTCTCCTCTCTCTCCTCTATTAGCGACATATACGTGTATACGCCGCTAATGCTATAGTATATTAGTGACACATCTATGCTAATTAACTATAGAATTAGCGACATATACATGTATACATCGCTATTATTTAGAGTTATTAGCGATGCATAAATGAATACATCACTAATACTCTTTTCTTTGAAAAAATCTCCCCCTCTCCCTCTCCTCTCTCTCTCCCTCTGCTCTTGCCTTCTCCTCTATCACTCTCTCCTCGCTGTCTCTCCCCTCTCTCTCTCCATCCCCTCTCTCTCTCCCCTCTCTCTCTCCATCTCCTCTCACTCTCCTCTCTCTCTCTTCTGTCTCCCTCTCCTCACTCTCTCTCTATATATTTTAGTTTTAATTTTTTAAATAAAAAAATATTATTAGCAACATATACGTGTATACATCGCTAATTTTATTGAGTATTAGCTAATGCACGTATGCGTCGCTAATGCTATTTTTTCAAAAAAATCTCCCCCCTCTCCTTCTCCTCACTCTCTCCTCTCTCTCCATCTCCTCTCTCTCTCCTCTCTCTCCCTCTCCTCTCTATATCTTCTCTCTCCCTCTCCCTCTCCCTCTCCCTCTATCTCCCTCTCCTCTTTCTCTCTTCCCTCTCAACTCTCTCCCTCTCCTCTCTCTCCCTCTCCTCTCTATATCTTCTCTCTCTCCCTCTCCCTCTCCTCTTTCTCTCTTCCCTCTCCTCTATCTCCCTCTCCTCTTTCTCTCTTCCCTCTCAACTCTCTCCCTCTCCTCTCTCTCTCCTCTCTCAATCTACTTTAATTTTAATATTTTCTAAAACAAATTGTTATTAGTGACATATACATGTATACATTGCTAATAATATAGTGTATTAGCGATGCATACTAGCATTAGCGACGTATAGACATATGCATCATTAATACTCTTTTTAAAAAAAAAAACTCCCCCTCTCTCCCTCTCCTCTCTCTCTACTCTCTCCCTCTCCTCTCTCTCTCTACTCTCTTCCCTCTCCTCTCTCTATCCTCTCTCTCCCCTCTCCCCTCTCTCTCCTCTCTCTCTCTTTTCTCTGTCTTCTCTTTCTCTTCTCTCTCTCCTCTCTCTCTCCTCTATTTCTCCTCTCTCTCTCCTCTCTTTCTCCTCTCTCTCCTCTCTCTCCCCTGTCTCTCTCCTCTCTCTCTCCCTCTCCCCTCTCTCCCTCTACTCTCTCCTCTCTCTCCCGTCTCTCTCCCTCTACTCTCTCTCCCTCTCCTCTCTCTCCCTCGTCTCTCTCCCTCTACTCTCTCTCCCTGTCTCTCTCCCTCTACTCTCTCTCCTCTCTCCCTTGTCTCTCTCCTCTCTCTCCCTCTCCTTTCTCTCCCTCTCCTCTCTCCCCTGTCTCTCTCCTCTCTCTCTGTCTCCTCTCCCTCCCTTGTCTCTCTCCTCTCTCTCACTCTCTCTTCTCTCTCTCCTTTCTCTCCCCTCTCTCTCCTCTCTCTCCCCTCTCTCTCCTCTCTCTCCTCTCTCTCTCCTCTCTCTCCTCTCTCTCTTCCCCTCTCTCCCTCCATCCTTTCTCTCTCTTCTCTCGCTCTCTCTCTTCACTCTCTCTCTTTTATTATAAATTATATATTAAAATTAATAAAAAAATTTAAAACAAAATATATTATATTTCAAAATTTTTAATCTATTATTGGCATTGCCTTTTATTAAAAATTTAATATTTATTTATTATTTGTACAAATACTCGATATTAAAGAAAATATATTATATTTAAAAAAGTTATTTTAAATGTTTTTCATATATTTTAATTAATTAATTAGTAATTAGCGACGCATGCTTAAAAGTGCCGCTATTAGTTCTAAATTTTAAATTTCTTATTTAAAATTGAGAATTATTAGCGACGCTTTTTGACGAGCATCGCTATTGTGAAAACTATTAGCAATGTTTAAGAAAAAGCGTCACTAATAGTTTTGATTTTTTATTTTAAAATTTAATTTATAAATGTTTTAGTGACACTTGTTCAAGTGTTGCTAATAACATAACTATTAGTGACACATAGTATTAATCGTTGCTAATATGTTTGGTATTAGCGACGCTTGAGATTATGCGTCGCTAATAGATGACTATTAACAACGCTTAATATTAAGTGCCGCTAATAGTGAATTGTTTTGTGATGTTTTTTTATTTGCCACTATTATTACTTTTTAGTGGTGCTTAGTGTTGCGTCGCTAATAAAAGATCGCTAATAGTACATTTTGTTGTGGTGCCTCTTGTTTTTCACTTTTTTTGCCATCCTTTTGATTCTTTCACTTATTCATTGATACTTTCCGAAAGGGTTTATATATGAAGAAAATGGGTAGGTGTAATGATATAAGGTTCCTAAAATGTACTTTGTGATTAAAGCCACTGTAGAATTATATTTTATCAATGAAGAACATCCCCAATGAAATTTAAAATGACTTAATGTAAACATAAATTGAAACATAGCTTCCATTTCAAACTATCTTAAGCCGAGGAAAAAATAACATTTTTCTTGGTGCTGGAACTATTAGAGTTGTAGTTTTCAGTGAAGAAAATCAAGTGGACATCACATTTGCCGTTCAAAAATAATGTCTATCAAGCTTGCTTCAAAATACATTGGTTAAATGTACATGCCATTATAAAATTATATCATGAGGGGAATTTTGAGTATCAAATTTGTAAAAAAATATATGTCAAGTAATTTATGTGTTAAAATTATGTCTAGAAACCTTAGGTATGTAATAAGTCTTAGAATCTAATGGGAGGTTGTTGTGGTCCAGTTAAATTTGAAATTCAAAGATTTGAAAAATAGAAGCAAACGTGTTCTTATGGCTCAACACAGAAGATTAAAAAAATGTTGAAGGTTTTTAAAGCTGATCCAGATCATATTTGCATACAAAAATCATATGGAGAAGTTTTAGAAGTGATTTCAGGAGTTTTAGGAGGTTTAGGGTAAAAAGGGCAAGATGGTAAAAAGATAGAAAGAATGATCGATCGCTACATAATATGAAGAAGACAATGATCAATCTACAAGTGATTTTACCCTGTGTAAAATGAAGTCGAGTTACCGATCGATCACTTAGATTAATCGATCAATCGCTTGAAGTATAGCATGTAAACAAACAATGAACTATCAATCGCAACAAAGACTAGTTACCCTAATTATGCTATTCTGAATTTAATTTCTTTCCTTATTAATGTCAAAAATCTAAATTGACTTAGAGAGCTATATATGGGTTAAGAAATTATAAATTTTGATAGAGAAATAACTAGAGGAGATTAGAGAAGACCTTTTGTACAATATTTTCCATGGTGTTTTCCAAGGAGGGTTCACATGTAGTTTTGAGTTGAAGATCAATGGTGAATTTATAAATCTTTTCCACAACTAAGAAGATTTCACATATTGATTTCAATGAGGAGTTATAGTATATCTTCGATGGGGAGACTAAAGATTCCAAGGAGGCCAAAGTCAATACAACAAGAGGAGCTTGTTGAATACTAGAAGAAGACAAAGCGAGGAGAAAGAAGAAGTTTAAAGTGCTTGAGGAAGAAGACTTGAAGCCTAGCAACAATAAAGATTTGTGGAGAACTAAACAAAAAGAGTTTGTGTTTGAGTCAAAACAACGGTTGGTGGTTGCTTGTGTTGATGTAAATTATCTTGATTGCTAATAGTTGCATTAATTTGGTTCTAATTTGCAATTCCCGTGATTTTTATTACCGAAGTTTAGGTTTTTCATGTTAAAATTGACGTGTGTTGCATGTGTTGATTGTATGCTTACAATTTTAATTTATTGATACATTGTGAGTGAGTTTTGAGAGAATATCTACTTGATTTTGCTACGCATAAAAATATTGTGCAAAGAGGCTACAATTAGTAATTTGTATCTTTCATAGATAGTTTAACTATTGATAATCTAGTTATCCGATATACTCTTCTAGACATATATTAAACTCTAACAATTCTTAGTGTTAACTAAGAAAACCAAAAAGTCTTGAGAGAGAGTTAAAGAAGAAAGATAATGAACTAGTTGTCTTCTTAAGAGGCAAATAGTTAGTGTAGTTGAATAACAAACTTAAAAGAGAGGTGCATGACCTTAAGAAAGACCTAGAGAATGAAAATAAGAAGTCTAGTGGTCTCAATAGAGAGCTCATATCCTCTAAAGAGAAATTAAATGGATTCAAGAGTGGGAAAAATAAATTGGAAACTATGCTTAATATTGGTTAAACCAACAAGATGGGCTTAGGAATTAGGAATTGCTTGTCTACCTCCTCAACAAAACCTACTATCTTTCTAAATGTAAAAGAGAGTGACAAAAAAAATCCTTCGATAGTGCCAACCTACATAGGTCAAGAGTGAAAGGTAGAGGGATAAGTTCTAGCATTGTGGATGTCACGCCCTGAGACCCCTATCCCCGAGTCAAACCCGGTCCAAGGGGAAGGTAGTGCGCGGCTCAGTGAAGTAATGTTCAATTGTGGAAGACTTATCCCCTACTTGGATAGTTCGTTACGGAGTTGTGCACATCAACTTTGTACAAGAGCTAAATGAGAATATTAAAAGACTACTAAATGAAAAGTTAGTCCACACAACAACCCACATACTTAGGGGTTGTTTGTGTACTAAATTTTTGTACGATTCTATTGATTCTGTCCCAATTCTGGCTCAAATTATCGGAATCATGTTTATGCGTAGAATGTTGCCAGAATTAAAAATTCCGCATTGAAGTTTATTTAAGCCATTTTGAGCCAGAATCGACTAGAATCAATGGGAATCACAGAATCACCTCATGTCAATTTTAGCTCCAACCTCCATTTCAAAAATTATAGATTCTCTTATTTTTCAATGGCTATCTCTCATATCAATTTGATCCTTAAAAAATGTGCCATATTGGTGGGGCCTACTTTAAAAATTTAAAATTATGTACCCTTTTGGATCTTGTTTGATAGAGCTCGAATTTAAGAGCGTAATAGTACCAATAATGTGCATATACATTACAACAAAAGGGGCTTCTGCAACAAATGCATTTGTCACATAAGGTTCATTTTTTGTCGCACAAATGATTTTGCGACAAAAAAATTTGTGTAGTTTTATCGCAAGTAAGGTGTCACAAAAAGTCATTGCGACAAATTTTTATTAGTCGTAAATAAAATACTCTTTTGCAACGAGTTTATTTGTTGCAAAAAAGTAATTATTATGTCGCAAAAAATATAATTGTTTGAGTTAAAAAATATTAAAAATATATAATTACGTGGTAAAAGCTTTGGCATTTGCAACAAAAACAAATTGTTGCAATTGATTTTAGTGTATTTGTGACAAACTGCATAAGTGCATATGTTGCAAATGCTTGATATTAGATAATTTTTAAAGAGTATTAGCGATAAACCAAATTCATCGCATATGATGTTAAACAATTTGCGACAAATTGTATATGTCACAAAAAGATTCACATGTGTATATTTTTTACAAATATTTGCGACAACTGGAATTCGTCGTAAATGATTGTAATATATTTGCAACAAAATAAATTTCATTTGCGACAAGAGAAGTTTGTTGGAAAAGATCTTTAAGGACAAATTTAAGTCGTTGCTAATTGCAATGGCTATACCCAATTATTTGGGTGGGCATGCAGGCGGGCGGTGGGGTGGGGTGGGGGGAGGATATTTAAAAATATACAAATTCAAGAGAACTGTATAAATTTAAAATGCATAAGATAAACTTAGCACCTTAGTATTAAACTAAATATCATCCATTGTTTTACAAACCATAAATCTAATACATTTGACAAACTAAAAAATACCAAATAACTAGAATAAAACCACAACTATTTCACAAAAGAAATCACAAAATATATATCATTTTCTTTCTTTGCAAATTTTGATGATTCTTTTGAACTCCCTTATTCACCTATAAATTTACAAAAAGTAAAGTTAGCATGATGTAGTAAAGAATTATAGTTTAATTAATTTATATTTATATAGCTATACATAAAATTAAACAATAAATAAGCCTTTTGTGTAAAGAAACTTTGGACCTAAACTAATGAATCTGATTGTATTGGTTGTTGCTCCATTAGTCTTAGAACCATCGACTCTAGTTTAACTTGCTTTGATCTAAAAGTGTGCAGATCCATTTCCAAAGATTTTGCATGTTCTTTAGCCACCTCAGCCCTCATATTAGCATTCTTAATAACATCGATATCATCTTGAGAAGGGTTGCCTAATGAAATAGGCATCATACCATGCCCAAGCCCATTAATACATCCTGACCTTGCCCAAGCCCATATCATTCTTCTCAGAATCTGTCTTCTTGCTTGGATGCAACCACCTTCTAATTCATTTGTGCCTACATAAAAATATGCATGAAGTAAATTCCAAGATTATTTTAGAATGTTAATAACTAAACAACAAATATAATAAATAAATTTAACATTCATTACTGTAGAGGTTTACAACACGGTTTCACCAAACTCCTAGTTTTCTTTTGGAAGTGTGCAACTTTATAAAAGTTTATAAGGTCAGGCTCCTCATCTGGCTCTTTTTCTTACTGATTAATTCAATTTATCAAAGATCAATAGAAATTTAGTACATTATACAAAGTAAAAAAAATTAATTATTGAATATACTTTATTATATGAAATTTATGTAAAATTTTCCATCTCTGCGAGAACTCTAACAAAACTTTGAATCGGCAGTGTGGTTCATAGATAACTTTGCACGATTATCCTTGTTTGTTTAGCTTCTTAACTATATAGAATAAATTATAAGTTATATTTCAGATACTAAGTCATTTAAAGAAAAAAATTAAATTCTAAATGACATCATACCTTGTATTTGTCATCCTCAAAATTTTTACAAATTTCTAGCCATTCATCAAGAGAAATCCCATCATAAGGTGTTGAGGTTCCATATTTCTGATAATGTGCGTGTGCTCTATTCTTGTGGGACCAAAAGTGAGTAGCTAAGAATTTGTTAGCTGCCTTCTTAACTTGGTTATCATCCATGTTAATATCAAATTTGGACTAAAAAAATCAATTTATTTATGAAATATTAACACCTATAATTTAATTTAAAAAATAATAATGAATTAAAGTCATAGCATATACTTACAACAATTAGGGCCTTTATCTAGGTTTTGTCAACTTTAGGGACTTCAGACCATCTTTTATAAATAAGCTTCGCGTAAGTGCGACACAACCTTTCAACCTCGCTAATAAGCTCTTGGGCCCATGGTCCAACAGGTGTCAACATACCTAGTTGGAAAGAAATGGTTGGAAGTTGACCAGGTTTATTATGCAAATATTTTGATAATTTTTTGCAAATTGCTCTACCACGTTTTTTCTTTGGTGTTGAGTTAGTGGTAGACATAAGTGGAGCTGCAAATGTAAACTCCTCCATTGGAGACTCTGATGGCCCTATGTCTGCTTGAAATGATGGGCATGGCCCACTTACATGGTGCCATAATATAGTACTACAACAAAAACATAAAATAGGTGAAAGGAGATGATTATAAAACTTTATATTAATGAAAAGTAATTCAAGTAGGATAAATGAATTAAATAAAATAGAATAAAGCTAAGTTCTGAATAAAAAAAATAGCCTAAATCTAAGAAATGAACTTTTGTCGGTTTAAAATTTTCATGCAAGATGCTAATTCCACACTAGCTGGGTTGGTTGGTGATCTCCCAATTTAATGAGAGGTCTAGGGGGGGTCAAGTCTCAATGGCAAATAGTGAAGGGTGTAGAGTCTTAATAATCAAGAAAAAAAACATCATGCAAGTGAAGGATGTGTCTATATCTCAGAAGTACTAGCAGGTAAGTGTGTGCATATGGACTCAAATAAACACATAACACAATAACATGTGATACTGTTAGGTTATAAATTTAACATCTAATTTTGCTGAAGCTTAGCAAATTTAAAAAAACTTAAGAAAAATGATGAGAAAAATGCTGCAAAAGATATAGATCAAATAATCATTACCTTATAGATGATATTTGAATAAGGGGATTAATTAAATTATGTGGCAATCTTGGCAATAATGGAACTACTATGAAAACCAATTTATATATAGGTAAAAAAGAAGAATTTTTAATCTTGGTAAGTTTCTCATAAAACAAAAAGAAGAATAAGGAGTACAAAAATATTTTCTTTCTTGAATGTCTAATAAAATAATCGCATAACAATCAAAGACACACTCAAATTACTCAAATAATGATCTCCCATATGTTTCCTTACAGATTTGCATCTCCACCCCCCGATCATCCATCCTAATATGTATGTATTACAGATTTTGGCTCATGTAATTATTTTCTTCGTGATTTAAATTATATTGTTACTTTCTTGTAAACTCTCAGGCAAAAGTTCAAAAATTAAATGCCACAAGTCAGCCTTTTCAATGCAGATCAGGTGTAGAAGGTTATTAACTTATGCAGCAAAGTTCAGAATGTGATAAAGATAATGAACAACAGTTGAGTGCAACAATGTCAAATGGAGCTATTAATATGGGGCGGAGGGAGTACCTTCTTATTCTATTATATTATTTCACCCCATTCTCCTCTCTCCTTCACCACTTTTGGGTCACTTGGCAACCGCTTCAAACAAAAAGTAGAAACATGAGCAATCCATAGAAGAAACTGGCTCAAATCTTTGAGTTAGAACTGGAAACAAACAAATAAATAAAAACATGACTAAGCATAATGTCTTGCATTGTAATGCTAATCTTCTCTTTTGTGCTTAAACCACACTGCTGCCCGTAGATTGCTAATAGTCAATCAAAATGGACATGAATAACCAATATTCTAGTGAGAGAACTAAAACAACACTTATCATGGCCATATCATTTTTATTTCTGTTAGGTGCCATGTCAATTTCTTATGGACTGTTCCTTAAAAAGCATTCATATTGAAAGGACAAAAACATGTAAAGAGCAAAGGCCCTATCTTAAGAGTGGTTTATTTTTTTAATAAATAGATAGAACATTGAGAACCTAGAAAACTTCTTCTGACTAAATCAGAAAGAACTTCACAAGTAATAAGTAAATTTGAATTACTCTCAGCAGAAAAGAATACATACTATGAAATCCAGTCGGTAGGCTGACAGTTTGCTCGAGTACAAGTTTTATTTACATTTACATTGAAATTGCTGTCAATATCTTACATCTTCGTCCAATATAAATTATCCCAGTCGAGTTCTGTTAATACACTCACCCAAGAAGCTATAAAACATACATCTATCACTCTTTTTGTGGTTAGCACAACTACCAAACTGTTCAAAAACTGAAGTTCAGCTACAAAGCAATCTGTGATGAGGTCAAAATATCAATTTGACTGCTAGCAGCTGCTTTATCAGGCCCCTTTCTTGGAACCTTTTTCTCATTTGAACTGCATCTATCCATTTTCCCGATGCAGCATATGTAGTTGAAAGTGAAACATAATAGCCCACATTTGCTGGTTCTAAACTAAATAATTGTTCAGCCACATTCTTCCCCATCTCAACATCTCCATGATTTCTGGCATTCATAAAAGAAAAAATATACCAGAAGAAAGGATTCAAGAGAGAAGGGGAGCCCTCAAAAGAAGCAAGATGATATCAGGTCAGTTTGCGTATCAGGAAAAAACAGAGCATCAAAAGGAATCTCAGGTCAGTTTGCATACCTGTAAGATCCTGCTTTGTATATTATATTTTGGATATATATAGAGAGAGTATCAATAAATGCAGTGAATATTGATAGAGAGAGCTTCTCTATACAATCAGGGAAAAAACCAGCAACCGAGGAATTACTAAATATAGAGAGAGAGCTGCAAATGCTTCTCTACTGCAACAGATTAGCCTTAGTCTTCATATCTAATTGCAGAAAAGGAATTTCTAGAGCAGAATATTTTAGAGGAAGAATACAATGTTGTGCTAAAAGAAGGTTCGGCTCTAAATTAATTTTCTTTTGTACTAAAGATTTTCCCCTCCTGGAAAGACTCAGAACTGAAAAATCTATGTAGTAAATTGGATCATCTTTGGGCTATGAATCATGACCTTGTAAAGGAAATTAATGTGGTAAATGAAAGTTGAAATTGATAGAGAGAGCTTCTCTATACAATCAGGAAAAAACCAGCAACTGAGGAATTACTAAATATAGAGAGAGAGCTGAAAATGCTTCTCTACTACAATAGATTAGCCTTGAGTCTTCATATCTAATTGCAGAAAAGGAATTTCTAGAGCAGAATATTTTAGAGGAAGAATACAATGTTGTGCTAAAAGAAGGTTTGGCTCTAAATTAATTTTCTTTTGTACTAAAGATTTTCCCCTCCTGGAAAGACTCAGAACTGAAAAATCTATGTAGTAAATTGGATCATCTTTGGGCTATGAATCATGACCTTGTAAAGGAAATTAATGTGGTAAATGAAAGTTGAAAAAGGCTGACACAGAAAATTAAAATTATCAGAAAAATGCTGCAGGTGTGACACAGAACAAAATTATTAAAATTTTATCAGAAGTTTGAACTCAAAGAGCAAGAAAAGTCAGAACGTCATAAAGATAATGAACAACAGGATTAAGAGCCAATTTGTTGTTGCAAAGCTAACAAGTGAAATAAAGGTGGCCACATGAATTATATAGGTAAATCTAAACCAGAAAAGTCGACGAAACATTAAATGTAGATAGTATTCATTACAAATAATCAGGTCCAGCACTATTAAGCATTTCTGATCTAACAGAGAACTCAAAAATGGAGCGGCCAGAAAAGTCGACCAAACAATAAATCTAGATAGTATTCATTACAAATAATCAGGTCTAGTACTCTTAAGCAATTCTGATCTAACAGAGAACTAAAAATCGGAGTGGATTATAAAATTAACTTTATCCATATCTGAGAGACACAGAGAACAATGGACTGGATGACTTCAAGTAAAGGGTTTCTCGCAAAGGGAGCAAAGCGACTCCATGCTACAAGAAATAAGGATCGGAGGTGATGAGTCTTAACCATTCTGGGAAGATCCTTATTGTGTACAGAAATCAGACGATCCATGCCGAGTGTCTCGGGTGGAAAGATGCCTGGAGGAAGAGCGAAACCAAACATGCGCGCGAATGAGGGCATTTACAGCCCACTCCCGCAATTAGTTACAGGGCCGGGCAGTTCAAGCGGTTTGGGTTGGCCTAGGTCAAAATAAAAACCTTACCAAGTTTATTCTTGTACCCACATGCACTATTTTAAATATTAGGGTAGGGTTGTATTAAAAATTTGGATCCAAACCGATCTGGATAGAACTGACCCAAGAGTAACTTGGTTTGGGTCGGGTTGGTACCTATCTCAGTCCGGATCCAGTATATGAAAACTCAAGAATCAACTCAAACCAACCAAAAGTCCTAATTAAATTATAAAATTATATTTAACCATGGTTATAAGAATTTTTATAATTATTGGAACCGACCTGAACCAAGATAGAATCTCTCGGGTTTTTTAGATTTGATTTCAGATAGAGTCGGGTCATGTCCTGTAAAACCCAATTTAACCTAACCTGAGAAGCAGCCCTATGTTAGGGGAACTAATCTGATTGGGGTCGGTAGGTCAGCACTTAGCGGTTCACCTGGGCGGGTCACTATGACTCCAATATGCCTAAAAAATGAAAGAAACTGGCTAGCCCAATCCAAAATGTAAACCGGGTCTAGTCTATTCCAGTTGGTCAGTCATAAACCACTTGCATACCTAATAAAATATATAATAAAAAGATTAAAATGATCCTCAACCTTTTGTCAAATTAAGATTTGATGCATGGTTCAAACAATGCGCATTGGCTAATATTAATAAGTAAAAAAATAAATTAAAAATAGTGTAATATATTCATTGCATAATAATGTTATATTAACAATAATGAAACCATAAAGCTAATATTGAAATATAAATTTAAAATAGTTACAGATTGTCAGAAACAAGAACTATTAATTAACATTGTTTCATAAACCACATGCATGATGCGTAAAATATATAATAAAAAGATTAAAATGATCCAAATACGATAAATTTGATTTTTTTAAAATATCATACATTTGTCATACTTTAAAAAAAGAAATGCACTGATTCATCATTAGCCATTAGACTATGATTCGACAACATACATAGATATATTTATTTTATAATAAGGATATATGCATTGATATGTTTGGTACGCACCCAAGTAGTTGTAAACCATTTGATACAAATAAAAAAAATATTATAACTAATAATATATCATTATAAAACTTCGTTTAATGCATAATCAAACCATGAAAATTATTATTCCCCCTATCCCATTTTAAGTTCTATAAAATTAGTTTATTTTGAAACCAAGATATTTAATATGAGTTGCATAAATATTATAGAGATTTATACATTAGATGTTTAACTAAGTACACTATATTTAAAAATAATAATTTTGTAAAATATTAGTGTATCAATACGTATCAGCCATATCTAAAGCAATTACCAGCAATTTTGATAGCTGTCACTAAATACTTTTAGCCAGCAATTTTGATAGCCGTCACTAAATACTTTTAACGGCAACTTTCAAAGCCGTCGCTAAAAACTACAAAACTGCCGCTAAAAATAATTATTTGTTTATACAAAATTCTAGTTAATTTTTGTTTGATCACCTTTACTTTTTGCATTCTCATATTCATAACATAATATATTCTCAAATACACCTTTCATCCATTTGAACTTCATATTTATGCAACTGCAAACAAAAATATAGATCTTATAATAACATATTTATGCGAATCTGGTCATGAAAATGAGAGGGTAATTCATATTGATTTTTCAATTCTTTGGAACATGTATCTCAAGTGACATACAATTCACTGCTTTAGAAGAGCCGTTTTACATGCTTCCATATCTATTGTTTGTGAAATATGTGTTTGTAGTGGAAGATGATAAGTAATTGAGCATGACTGTCAACAATGGTGGTATATCTATTGTTTGTGAAATATGTGTTTGTAGTTGGAAGATGATAAGTAGTTGAGCAATGATGGTATAATCTATACATGTGTCAACTCTTTCAATCTGAATTATTAATGAAAAATTATGTGTTCTTTTCTCATAGGGTGAAGATATTATTGCTTTGTTGGCATGGGATGAGTGGTGGAACTTTGAACTGACCAAAGACGATTCAAATCCCCGTATACCTTTATTGCCTTTGCTGCCAGAGGTTCGGGCCAAATTCAATGAAACTGCTATTTGGGAGTATGCAAAAAGCATGGCTCAAAAACCGTATGGATACCACAACATGATTTTCAGCTGGATAGATACTATAGATGGAAACTACCCACCACCCCTGGATGCACATTTGGTAATGTTAGTTTTTTTTTTCAACACTAATTGAAAAAAGAATTTTTTTCTAGTAAAGGATGACAAATGCATCATATGAGTAATATTCTTTTGTTTTGTGTTGCAGGTTGCTTCAGTGATGACTGTATGGAATCATATCCAACCTGAATATGCTGATAACATGTGGAATGAAGCACTTAACAAGCGCCTGGGTAACCAAGGTACCTATCCTAAATTGCTTTAATTGTAGCCAAGTGCTTGAAGGACTTCTTTCATCCACAAGTTCTGTGGAAAAAGAGCAATCTTTGTCAACTTTAATATCTTTCTAGGATATTAAACATGTATGAAAATGCAGGCCAAAATTTACTCAAGCTGAAAACTTCAAGCAAATGCACATTACTCTTGGTTTTGGATATTTTATATTCTGCTCTCAAGTGAAAAAGTGATACATGTATCTTATCCTGCAGGATCTTGATTTGCCTGAAATATTAGTGGAGACTAAAAAGCATGGCATTTCATTTGATAGATTGCTGGCTATTCCTGAATGGGATAATTGGCTTTACTCTGATGGGTACTCGATCTCTTGTATTGCCTTTGTTCTTGAGATGTACAAGAAAGCAGGACTTTTTGACCCAACATAAAATTAAAATAAAACAAAGTTAGCACATGAAATTATTATACTACAAAAAACATAACTATATTTTAGAGATAACTTTTTATGCTTTTACCCCGAATGAAACATGCATATTCACCCGGAGACAGAGAGGGAGAGAGAGAAAGGGAGGGAACCTTTATATGTGATGTAGTCATCTGATATTTGCAATGAAGACATAAATTTCAGCTCAATCACACGTTGGGAAATAGAAAACCAGTTTATAGACCATTTTATACTATAGCAATGGCAAAAGAGCAGCTCAGAACAAAACAAGAATCATACTACATTACTAGTGGAAGATCTGATTGACAGCTTGTAGATGTTTCCATTAAGGGCAGGGAGGGATACAAATTGGGCTCAAATTTATTCACTACATGAGGACATTGAGGAAGTAGCCTCTACATATAGGATAATGGTGAAGGACAGTGTGTTTAGAAGTACATATCACCTCATCAAAATGATAAGACTAGAAATTATTCAACCAACTTAAGGGAAAAAAATAAAAATCTGTGCAAAAGCAAATTTCATCTCATCAATCAGACTATATTGGCTTTGTTGAGTGTTCAATTGGAAGTAAAGATAGCCTGAGTAAGCAACAAGCATAATGCAGCTGCTAAACCTCAAAAGTGACAGCTCAAATTCCCACTCTTGCACCTCTGAATGTGTGAAATGAAGCACTGCTGGAAACATTATACCCATCACAGCCATTAACAGCAATCCTGAATTGACAACTGCTGTTGCCTGTTTGGGAGGTAGCAAACTATATTACCATGAAGCCTCTATTGATTAATTACAAGACAGGACACAAAACATGGAGTAGAGAGGAATAAAAGAACAAGGTGATTGCAAACCAAAAAACACAAACTCACAAAACTTCCATGTGAGCACATTTATAAGGTACAAGTGCCAAAAGAAAAGAATAAAAAAGTAAACTCCTAGCACTGTCTAAAGATGTAATAAATTATTTAGTTCAAGAGAAGTATGTATGGTTTTATCGACTGAGTATTATAAAGAAGAATGAGTAAAAGCACCTTATCAGAATCATCTTCATTTGAGTCATTCTCATGGGAATCATCATCATCACCTCCATCTTCAACTAGCTTTTCTTTTTTACTTGGTCCTGCTTGAGCTTTCGGCTTTGCAGATGAGGGTTTAGGTTTAGCTGCATTTGCCTTGTTAGCTGTAGGCTTAGGTCGCACTTATTAGCCTCTGGCCTCCCTATTCAAATGAGATATTAAGAGACTTTATTAGATACAAACAGAAATTATATAGCATGGCAGAACAAAGATAATATAGATAAAAGTATTTCCAAAGAAAAATCATAAATTGCCTCCAATTAACAGAATGTCAAAGTCAGTAGATTCATTAGCTTAGCAAGTCAGTGTTAAGTTTTCATTACTCTTAACTGAAAGGAGATCCTCACAGATGTTCCAATCTTGTCTTTTAAAACAAGGTCTGTCATCCATTAAACATAGAAAGTGCCATAATTTTCATACCACAAACAAGGTGGACCTGAGTGAACAAAGAACCAGTGAACAGAGAGGTAAATAAAAATCTCAATTTACCACAAAAAGTCCTGTTTACATGTGCATTTCCCAGTCCAAATACGTCAAATTTTATTTTTTAAAAATTTCATCATGAGTGTCATCCACAAAGCTCAAATTTTCCACGGCAAAAAATTGTTTCATGTCAGTTAAAATTCTTTTGGTATCCAACATCAACTCCATGCCTCCCCCTTCCACCTCTTGAAAATAAAAAAAACATGTTTTAGTGTCATTCACCATACAAAAAGAAATGTTGTCAGATAGTAGGCAGAGTTCAGCAACCCATAATATAACACCCTAGAAACTTCATATCTTTTAAGCCTCTACATAAGATTGAGATATATTTAGGAATAATTACCAAATTTACAAAATGTAAACTTGAAACATAAACAAGAAATTAGCATCAATGCATATTATATGGAAGCACTCATTCACCACCAGACTGAACCTACAAAGATGTTGTGTCACAATGAATGACATTTACTAGTAATATAAAACTATTATTCCGTGGGGAAGCAGAATTTATAGGGAAAAGTAAGAATTTCTGGGGAAGCAGAATTTAGATCAACATAAGCAGAGATAAAAGATGCATTAGGGACACTTTGCAACCAGACAGTCCCAAACAAATTGACGGCAAGTTTTGGAAGAGAGAAAGACAAACTAGATGAACATAAATCTTTGGCAGCTGGCATATTCTATATGAATTATGAGAATAATAAGACAGAAAGGAGAAGATAAATGAAGAAGACAAGGGTTAAGTTTGTATAGAGTTAGTTTAATGTCATGACAAAAAGATAATCTATGTTGTGAAAAATAACTGAACATATTTTAACTGTTGACAATAATGGAACTACTATGAAAACCAATTCATATGTAGGTTAAAAAGAAGAATTTTTATTCTTGGTAAGTTTCTCAGAAAACAAAAAGAAGAGCAAGGAGAACAAAAATATTTTCTTTCTTGAATGTCTAATAGAATAATTGCATAACAATCAAAGAAATATAACTTATGCAGCAAAGTTCACATTTTGTCGCAGGTTACTGGCAGCCTCGGTTTAAAGAATAGGCAAATGAAAAGTATTACACATGCCTGGCTAAGATGGATGTTTCCACTAACTTTGAGAGAAAAAAAAAACTAAATTGATCAAAAATAAGGAAATTAATAGACATTGCCCCAAAAAAAAAAAACAGAGTGATACCAGGGAACAATAAAATAATAACATTTACTGTTAAAAGTTTTGAAGTTTACCTGTACATCAATTTGGTCTGTGAAATGCCATTTCAGATATGAGATCTTAAACAACATGATTCTGTTCAATCCCTTCCATGCAAATTCAACATTTACTTGGGAATTTATTGTTTCAGGTGATCATAGAAACTGCCTTGTTTTCTATTCTAATTCAGATCGTATCTCTTTGCTATCTTCTAACTTCCACTATATCACCATCTTTCAGTACAGTATTTGGTATTGCTAGCTGACCATTCACTAGAACCAACTTTCATTCCAATCCTATCCTTCTTGCAGCATCAACTGCTGAGCTACCAGACTCATCTTCATTATATTACCATCCGGCCACCTTATGATCACAACTTCACCAAGAACTACGGGTTTGGCTTCCCCTGAGAAGGCTTCTTGATGCACTTGTTCTTCCCACTGTAGCGTTGTTCTCAGCAGATTGACCAGTTGTGATCCATAGCACATTGAAGAAATTGTTTTTATACTATAATAGTTTGCCCACTTAAATTTTCAAAACAGCACCACCAAGAGAGTGAAAAGTGCCAGCAAAATATTTGAATATTGAATTAATTTCACTAGAACCAGTCTGTGTTAAATACTGCAAATAAAAGATGCTGATTAATGAATCTGAAAAAATTGAATATGCTAATTGAGAATAATGAACCAGCTTAAAGGAAAAATAGAATGTCAACATTACCTGGTCAAGTTTATTTCCAGCCTTAATTAATATTGCTGAATAAACCTTATGAGGTTTTTTACAATTTATTTCCTCCTTATGAGGTTTGAACTACCACTGATCAGAAACTTGAAAAGCAAAAAAGAGAAAATATCGGCTTATGGGCAAGGTATCAACAGATAAATAAGAAAATGAAAGAAAGAGAACAAACAAGAAAAAGGAGAAAATAGTACACATTCAAAAAGAGTATCTAGCCAACTCTCTATCATAAGAATGAGCCACAATGTGCTGCAGCCAGAGACATTTATCATCATGTCATAAGGTATAAAACGATAGAATGGGCCACACAATTTTTAAAGGACATAATGCAAGAGTATTACACTCAAATATGTAGACTAAAGGAAACTGCAAATAATTTTAAACTTACAGTGTTAGGATTACTCCAATGTCCGTGCTGAACAGCATGAAGTAACTTCCATGATCACTGCTATAGAAACAATGATCTTTATATGTGAAGCAAGAATAGCTTTCAAGTTGAACCTCATCTCATACCTGAAATAATAGAAAGAGAATAGTTGGAGTAGTGCAAAAGGAAAACAAATTAAGAGTAAAAATTGATTGATGCTTTAAACAATATATAGCTCATTTTTTGTATTTTCAAGCTTCTCCTCTGCAGAATCACTAACCTTCGTACTCTTCTTTAACGGCTACCCCATGATTGATAAGATGTTAAAAGTTATTTTCTGTCATCTTTAGACGACATATGTTCTCCTTCTTCTTCTTTTTCTTCTTCTTCATCTTCATTTGGCACAACATCAGCTTCTTCATCCCAATACTCTAGCAAAGTCTCATCTTCCATATCACTTTTAGCTACATCATCTGAAAATGTACCATCTCCTTGATCCAGTTTGAAAATATTTGAAGCATTAATAAAATTTGGGCCTATATCATCCCTACTAAGGGGATGGAAATCATGTTCTTCATCTTCGACATTCCTATCAACCATGTTTGCCTCATAATCAACATGCTCATATGTCTCATCATCCCTTTCTACCTCAGAGGAAGAGACATGTGGAACATCATATATGTTTTGTGGTGGTGCTTTCTGAACTACATGCCAATTGCCTTTCAATTTAGGGTCCTTAAGGTAAAAAACTTTCTCCACTTGAGACGACAATACAAAGGCATCATCTTTGTACCAAGTGTGGGAGAAATTAATACTTGTGAAATGCTCATCTCTCTGCATACCTTTCTTGTTGCTATGATCCCACCAATTACATTTGAAAATGTAGACACACTTACCTCCACAATAGTTCAAAGCAATAACATCTCTCAAAACATCAAAGAATTTAATATCACGACCTTCACACTCTCCTTTGACGACTACCCCAGAATTTTGAGTTTTGCGATAGTCATCAAGGTCAGCAGTATGGAACCTAACATCTTTGACAATACAACTAGCATATCGTATGACTAGTGGATCAGGACCACATGCTAATGAATACAAAGCATCAGAAGTTTGCGGCGATTTTTGAGCATGCAATTGTTTCATCTATTAACAACAATAGTAAATAAAATAAGCACATGCACTTTCTAATTTATGTTTGAGTAACAAAAGTCTTAAACACTTACAAGTTGCGCAAACCATTCTGGGAAATTTTGCTCATGCCTCTCTTGGACATTAGTAGCTCCTTGACTAGAAATATATTGTTTGTGTTCCCTATATGAAATATATCAAATATAGGGATATAAAAGGAAATATGAACTATTAATTACAAATAATATAGCTTACTTACTATAAATAGTGATCAATTTCAAAACAACTATTCAGAACATACATCCGAGCCTGGTGAAGTTCATTTAAATCCATAATAAATGGATTTGCAGCTCCTAAAGTGCATACATTTGGTATAAAAATAGAAAGACCTCTATATTGTTGTCCTTGAAGACTGTCATAATTTCTCTCTTGTTGATTGAATCTTGTTTCAACATATTTGAAGTACATGGAACAAAAGTTCATACCTTCATTATTAATGTATGTTTCTGCAATGGAACCTTCTTGGCATGCTTTATTTCTAACATATTTCTTCAAAGTGTGCAAGAATCTTTCTATTCGATACATCCATCAAAATTACACGGGTCCAGCAATAATCACTTCACTTGGAAGGTGGTTGCTAAATGTACCATCACATCAAAGAATGCAGGTGGAAATATTTTCTCAAGCTTTCATAATATAACAGCGATGTCCTTTTCCATTTGTTACAACCTTTCCAACTTCAAAGTTCTATAACATAATTCCTTGAAAAATAAGCTTAACTCAATTATTGCATTACCAACATTCTTCCATAACTGCCCACATATTGCCACAGGAAGCAACCTTTATAGAAAAATGTGACAATCGTGACTTTTTATACCTACTAACTTAGAGTCATTGTCATGTATACATCGGGAGATGTTTGAAGCAAAACCATCTGGAAGTCTCACCAACTTCAACCAAGAACAAAATCTCTTCTTCTCATCAACGGACATTGTGTAGCAAGCTTGTGGCACCACATATTTATCACCATTTGGAATAAGATGCAACTCCTTTTTGATACCCATTTCTTGCATATCTAGTTGAGCCTTCACATTGTCTTTTTATGTACTCCTTCGATGTTATCTCCAAAGAAAGGTTGATGATATTCCACTCCCATCTGATGCGGTTGAAGATAAAGGAGTTTACGACATGGAGCCATGGGCCCTCACTGGTAGCTATTTCATTCATCTTCTTGAAACATTTGCTATTAGATTAAGCAATCTGTCTTTATTGGGTTTTTTATTCTTTACCAAATGTGTATGATAATTGACTGTTGCATTGTTCTCCAATTAGGGGCTGATGGTCCTAATGGGTGGATGGACGAACGCTATTATTTCTCTAGCAGAATTCAGATGGCAAGGGAAGGCAATGGCAAAAATGCAAGCAGAAAAGCTGGCAATGGGTTCTATAAGATCAGAGGGAAAAGCAGGTGCATGACAGAGATGATAGATTAATTGGCGAGATAGGGGCATTCAAATACCACTGAAACATTGATGGACGTGTTCAAAAGACTAATTGGATCATGCAAGAATTCACTCTCTCATCTCATGATAATAATGTGAGTTCATACAAAAATATATAGATGAAGAGTTTAACTAACCTATACTCGGTTGAATCAATAGGTCTTGTTGCTGTTTTTGTAAATCTCTTTCAGCTAACTTATTCTAAACTTTTGATTCCTGCAGGTGGGAAAATTTAAGGAAGTAGTTCTGTGTAAGATAAGACATCGGCATGTAGGGCCTAATGTAAGAGAAGTAGGATTTGAAGAAGCCCTTGCCATGGTTGAAGAGTTGCCTAATGAATGAGGAGAACTAGACATGTTAGAAAACCCTGCAACTGCCCGTGGAGATCATTTCCCTGCATTGGAAGAAGCATCTCACACTATCATCTCTACAGACTTGCTGGCCATCACTAAACAAGGGGACCCACTTCCCTGTATTGGAAGAAGCATCTCACACCATCTCTACAGACTTGCCGACCATCACGGAACAAGGGGAACTAGGCATGTTGGAAAACTCTACTGCAAATGGAGATCAATTAGGGCCCGATGTAAGAGAAATAGGTTATGAAGAAGCCCTTGACATGGTTGAAGAGTTGACCAATGAATGAGGAGCAGCCATGTTGGAAAACCCTGCAACTGCCCATGGAGATCACTTCCCTGCATTGGAAGAAGCATCTCCCACTATCAACTCTACAGACTTGCTGGCCATCACCGAACAAGGGGAACTTGGCATGTTGGAAAACCGTACTGCAAATAGAGATCAATTAAGGCTCGATGTAAGAGAAATAGGTTTTGAAGAAGCCCTTGCCATGGTTGAAGAGTTCACCAATGAACGAGAAGAACTAGCCATGTTGGAAAACCCGCAACTGCCCATGGAGATCACTTCCCTGCCTTAGATGAGTCATCTCGCACTATCATCTCTATAGACTTGTTGGCCATCACCGAACAAGGGGAATTGTGCATGTTGGAAAACCCTGCAACTGTCAATGAAGATCACTTCCCTGCATTGGAAGAAGCATTTCATACCATCTCTACGGACTTGCTGGCTATCACAGAACAAGGGGAACTAGGCATGTTGGAAAACCCTACTGCAAATGGAGATGAATTCCCTGCATTGGAAGGAGCATCTCACACTACCATCTAGAAAGACTTGCCTGCCATCACCGAACAAGGGGAACTAGGCATGTTGGAAAACCCTGCAACTGCCAATGGAGATGAATTCCCTGCATCGGAAGCAGCATCTCACACTACCTTTGTTGAAGACTTTCAGACCATCACTAAATTAACAAGAGGAATTATACATTTTGGAAATTCCTACAATTGACTATGGAGAACAATTTCCAGAATTGGATGAAGCTTATTTAGAGAAGTTGTGTGAACACACAGAAAATAATGACCAATTCTCAACTATGGCAGTAGAAATTGAAGAAACCACTGCGATTGCTCACGGAGATCAAGTCATAGAAGATGATGACATATCCTCATCAATAAAAGATTTGCCTGGAGTTCGTATTTGACTAGTAGTGGTGTAAATATTTTCTTAGCTTTGGTTCGTGACATGTATTTTTTTCTGGGATAAGGCTTCAACGTCCCCCCTACACCTTTTTATATACCCCTCATTTAATGAGCTAGTAGGGGTCCAAGCAAAACACCCCACTTAATAAGATGGTTTTTTTTTCTAAAAAAGAAAGGCAAAACACTGCCTGTTTCATGATCAATTGGTTTCCAACTACATGCTATTATGTTTTGGTCTAAAGTAAATACTTATAAGCTTCATTAATCTTTTTTGTGACTATTTGATGAACGCCAACATGTAATTAATGACTATCTTATCAGTAAGTAACAATAGATATGTGATTTTTGTTCTTCTTAGTTTCTTATTATTGTCAATTAATATTATTACCTTCATAGTTATTATAATTTAATTACTGTTATTTACAGTTAGCGTTATCTTTAATTACAGCAACTACCACCGCTAGAAGTTGCTCCAATTATTATTAGACGACTTTTAAAGTGAGACTTAACTGATGACATATAGATAAGTAGTTTAAACATTATTAGTCCATTCCGCCAATCCCAATTGATTGAAATGTGATAATTATATATGAAGCTAGTGATGATAATTAATATCCATAAAGTTATAATTTTACGCTTGATATTTAATAATTAGACAAGGGTTAAATACATTTAAAGATATACAAAAGAACAAAATCACACATAACTCTAGCCCTATTTTATTAATCACATAAATATAAGTACTTTAGGAAAAATACATTACTTTGGTGTAGACTATGATGACTGCCATTTTAAAATAATAAATATCATAATTTTATCAGACACGTGTAAATTATACTCACATGACCAAACGTGACGACAATCGATAATACACAAAATTTAAACATGACATCATATGTAAAGAAAAAAACCTCGGAGTAATTGCACAACCAAAATATTATAAATATCAATGTCTTGGAGTATAGTAAATTTAACTACATGCCTACAAGCATTGTGCATAGAGTAGATAGTTACACAATAGTAAGGCATATCATGCCTTTATGTACTAGTCACAAAATAATTACAAAAATTATATCTACAACAACCAAATAAATCATTTAGATAATTCTTTATCTTCTACTTTCGTTCTAATTGTAGTTCTTGCATAATCTGGGGCTAAGTAGGTCGTGTTAATATCTAAAGTAATGTTAAGCCCAAATTTTACAAAATAATTTAAAACTTTATCTTTTCCTAAGAAAACATATTTCAAAACAGAATCAGAAAATGTTGGTTCGTTTGATGATGATTAATCCAGAGGTCGTAATACCCAACGAGTTCCTCCTTGCACTCATTGGGTATCGAGCAACTCAAGAAGTGTGAAAAAATAAAAAATGTAGAACTATTAGTGACGTTTTCAATTCATAAGCGTCGCAAATCGTATTACCAATAGCGACGCTTTACTACAAGCATCGCTAATAGTCATTTTATTAGTGACGCTTGTAGTAAAGTGTGGCTAATAGATTTATTAATGAATATTAATTAATAAATAATTATCTAATAAATAATATTAAGAAAATCTAAAATAAACTTCTTAAATATAATATATTTTATTCAATATTTAATATTTATATATATAATAAATAAATATTAAATTTTTAATAATATATAGATTAAACCTTCACTATTTAATTATATATAATATATTTTATTAATGCAAAGGTTTTTATTAAATTTAAAATATAATTTATAATAAAAGAGAGAGAGTGAAGAGAGTAAGAGAGAGGAGAGGAGAGAGATGGAAGAGAGAGATAGAGAGATGAGAGAGAAAGAGGAGAGAGAAAGAAGTTAGAGAGAAAGAGGAGAGAGGGTGAGGAGAGGGAGAGAGAACAGAGGGGGTGAGGATTGAGAGATAGGGAAGAGAGTGAGGAGAGAGATAGAGTGAGGGGAGAGAGAGATTGAAGAGAGAGAGAGTTGGTAGAGAGAGAGAGAAAGGATGTGGAGAGATAGAAGAGACAGGAGGAGAGCTAGAGAAGAGAGATAGAGGAGAGAGAGGGGAGATTAATTTAATTTTAATTTTTTAAATTTATTTATAAATTATTATATTTTAAAAATAATAAAAAAATAAATAAAATAAATAAAATAAATAATTTTAGTGACGCATAGAGGTATGGGTTACTAATAGGCTATGAATTAGCGGCGTATACTAATATACGTCGCTAATACTTGGCCTTTTGCGATGCATATGTCCACTAATAATATTTCTTTATTTATTTTTTTAAATAAATTTATAAAATTAAAAAATTAAAATTAGAGGAAAGAGTGTGTAGAGAGAGGAGAGAGGGTGAAGAAAAAGAGAGTGAGAGAAGGAGAGGAGAGAGAAAGAGAGGAAAGAGAAAGTGGAGAGAGAGGAGAGGGAAAGACAGAGAGGGAGGGGGAGAGAGAGGGAGGAGAGATATCTAGAGAGAGAAAGAGAGGAGGGAGGAGAGAGGGTAGAGGGAGGAGGGAGAGAGAGGGAGAGAGGAAGAGGGAGGAGAGAGAGGAGAGGGTGAGGGAGGAGAGGGAGGAGAGGGAGAGAGAAGGTGAAAGAGGAGAGAAAGAGAGAGGAGGAAAGAGAGCGGGTGAAGAGAGAGAGAGTGAGAGGAGAGAGACCACGGAGAGGCGAGAGAGGATAGATTAATTGAATTTTAATTTTTTAAATTTATTTACAAATTATTAAATTTTTAATAAAAGAATTAAAATAAATATACATCTCTAAAAGGCTAGGTATTAGCAGCGTATATTAGTATGCGTCGCTAATACATAGCCTATTAGTGACGCAAATTCATATGCGTCATTAATAATATTTATTTTTATTATTTCTAAAGTAAATTTATAAAATAAAAATCATAAAAAATAAAAATTGGAGTAGAGAGTGTGTAGAGAGAGGAGAGAGGGTGAAGAGAGAGAGTGAGAGGAGAGAGAGAAAGGGGAAGTGAGAGAGGAGAGGGAGAAACAGAAAGAGGAAGAGAGAGAGGAGAGGAGAGTGTGAGAGGGAAGAGAGGGAGGGTAGATAGAAGATTAGGTTAGAGAGAGGGAGGGAGAGAGAGGAAGAGAGAGAGGGAGGGTGGAAAGAGGATTAGGGTAGTGAGAGGGAGGGAGAGAGAAAGGAAGGAGAGAGATGAGAGAGAGATGAGAGAGAGATGAGAGAGAGAGAGAGAGGAAGGAGAGAGAAAGAAGAGAGGGAGGAGTGAAGAGAAATAGGTTAAAATAATAGTATTTACGATGCTTATGAATAAGTGTTGCTAATAATGCACTTTTGGCGACGTAAATGTATAAGGGTCACAAATAGGACCTATTTGCGACGTTTAATAAAATGTCATATATAAATACTTATTACTCTTTGTAAGAAGCGTCATAAAAATTGATATTTTTGCGATGCTTAAAGGAAGCATCGCAAATGATTATTATTTGCGACGCTTCTAGAGCGTCGTTAGAAACATGGGGCGAAAATGCCCACATGGGCAAAAATTTTGCCTACACAGTTGGTATTTCGATAGCGCAGGAAAAATTGCCGGTGCCGGTGATATTTTTGCCCATGCAGTCGAAATCTCCTGATTTCCTCCCCGCCGGCCATTCGACCGCCGCCTCCCGCCGTACTCGCCTCCTGCGCGACCCCAACCACCCCCTGCTTCCCCTACCCACCCACCCTCCCCCCGCCCCGTCCATCCACGCCCCTTGCCCCCTCACTGCTCCCGCTGCCCCTGATCCATTCTGATCCCTACCAGAGAGGATCCAGTCTGCCCCCTGCCGTAGATCCTTTCCGCACTCGCCACCCCCAACCCAGTCCGCCTGCCGCCACCTTCGGTGGAGGGATTCATTTTGCCCTCACTGCCACGGATCTAGTTTGGCCCCCGCTGGAGAGGACCCAGTCCGCCCCCCGCCTCGGATCTTTTCTGCTATCACCACCCCAGACCCTGTCTGCTTGCCGCCCCGGATCCATTCCTCCACGGCTGCCCCGGATTCATTCCCCCTTCTTCCCCTCCCTTGCTCTCTCCCCACTGGCTTCCTCAGTTGTGGGGGGAAGAGGATGGTGCTGGAAATATGGCGCCGGGCCTCCCTTCCGTCCCCCTCCCCACCCCACCTATCCCTCTCCCTTGTTCCCTCTCCCTCTTTCACATAATCCCCCTCCCTCGCTCCTGGTGTCGGATGAGGAGGGGGAAGACCTCCCCCTCCCTACCCCCTTTCCAAACCAAAATCCAATCAAAGCAACGGGCTTTCATTTTTTTTATTTTTGATTTTATCTCAGCGACTCTTTTGTAAGTGTCGCAAATTTTTTTTATTAATTTTTATTTTCTAGCGACACTTTAATTTTTATTTGCTAGTGATGCTTTATGAAGCATCATGAATAGGTTTTATTATTATTTTTAATTTTTTTTATTAGCAACGCTTTTTAAAAGCATAGCTAATGATTATTTTTATTAAATTTTTAAAAATTTTCTTTTCATAGATGCTTATATAATTTTGTTAATATTTTTTTATATTTAATATTAGTAACGTTTAACAAGCGTAGCTAATAAGCCATTTTTTTTTAATACTTAATTATTAAAGATGCATAAATTTATGTGTCGCTAATAATAGACTATTAGCGACGCTTTTTAAGCATCACAAAAAAGAACATAATTAGTGACGCAAAAATAAATGTCGCTAATAGAATGATTATTAGCAACACTTTAGCTTAAGCATCGCTAATTAGCAATAGCAACTTCATTTTTAGTGACACATTTAACGATAATTTTAAGTGTCGCTATAAGTTATTAGCGACTCCTGGAGGACTAGTAGCAACACTTAAAAGCGTCGTTAATAGTTTTTTTTGTCGTAGTGTATTCATCTAGACATAGAACTCAATCTATCGGAACTAACTAAAGCCACAAACTCTTATTCCTAACTTACTTGTTTCCATTACATTCATGTTTATAATATGTGCATTATACTAGTACAAATACGATATAGAATCTTACAATCTTGCAGTTCTCTACTTAAGCTCAAAACCCTAAGCCATTTGAGCCCATTCAAGCCAACCCTAGCCGGTCAAGCATACACCCATTGATATCATTCATGCAATTACCAACAATTTCACACCACATTCCATGCATAACCCTACATAACTTATTGTCTATCGAACATACATCTAGCATACACACAATTCATCACATAAGCATACAAACAATCCATATAACTAGCATGCATATAATTACCCCTATGAACATATGAGCAATCCATTATTCACTTATCCATTACATGCACCATTCAATGTGTATTCGCATAATATAATGTCATATTAATACACATGATAACAATAGCATTATATTATGCAGCATTAATAATTCATTTATGTTGGTCCTAACATGCATTTTAACATACAAGGATGCTATTATGAAATTCTGAGTTCAAAGTCCTCTACCTTGTCGCCCAAGCAAGTTCGATGGCTGGACACATGACGGTGGTGGCGTGAGTCCCACAAGCAATTTTGGTAAAACCAAGTCATCGCATTTGCTAATATGGGGTTGCCTCAGGGTGGAAAGACATCAAAGGTTCTGTCAGGATTAGGTGTAGTGTAGTCTGGGTCTCGATGCTACATTTGTTGATCACAAAACATTCCATCGACACACACAAAGGGTGGAAAGGAGAAGAAACACACCCACAAGGCAGCTTCAGGGGGGGGGTATGCTTGACCCTTACCTGTCAAGCATACACCTATTGATACATTCATGCAGTCGCCTACAATTTCACACCACATTTCACACATAACCTGACATATCTTATTGTCTATCGAACATACAACTAGCATACACATAATTCATCGCATAAGCATACAGACAATCCATCTCATTAGCATGCACATAATTAGCCATATGATCAAACGAGCAATCCATCATTCACTGATCCATTAAATGCGCCATTCAATTTGCATTCAAATAATATAATGCCATATTACTACACATGATAGCATTAGCATTATGTGTCATTAAGCATTCATTTATGTTGGCCCCAATGTACATTTTAACATACAAGGGTTCTATTATAAAATTACGAGTTCAAAGTCCCCTACCTTGTCGCCTAAACAAGTGCGATGGTGGGGCGCATGACAATGGTGGTGTAAGTCTCAAAAGCAATTCCGGCAAAACCAAGTCATCGCCTTTGCTAATATGGGGTTGCCCCATGGTGGACAGACATCAAAGGTTCTGTCAGGGATTATGCATAGTGCAGTCTAGGCCTTGATGCTACGTTTGTTGATAACAAAAACCCCTATCGACACACACAAAGGGTGGAAAGAAGAAGAAATTCACCCAAAAGGCAGCTTTAGGGTGGCCCGAGGGTCATTACAACATCTAGGCTAGCCAATTTGCTGCCAATAGGTTTGCAATCGATAGTCTAAAGCCGAAACCACCCCAAACGGAGGTGGGTGATGGTAGCTCAAGAGGACGACCCCTAAAAAAAAGGGTCTAGGGGTGTGGGTATGCCGAGGGAGGTGAGGAGGAACCAAAGGGAATGACAAAATAGTGCTAGAGAGGGGAAAGGAGGGCTTGGGGAGGGAGGTCCGCACTAATGATGGGGTGGAGGGGTAGTAGCCTGCCAAAAATGAACTACGACAGCTGCAAATTAGCCCTCTGAAGGCAGGGGGATAGCTATGAGGGGTGGCAGCAGCCCTGACTGCCACCACTGTGGTTGTGGCATTTGGGCGGAACACATTCTATTAGAGTGGCGACAGTGCACAGCGGCAAGAGGCCAAAAAGGGGGAGGGGCAATCGTCTCCCATAAACGATTACAGCTGCCTAAGTCGTAATCTATTTCTAAAATGTTTATTCTTCTTCTTATTAATAATATTATCCTTCCCACCTCCATATCTCCTGCCAAAACCATCCTCCTTCACGCCAAAGCCCCCTTAAACTCGCCAAAGCACTCTCTTTCACCATGGATCCCTTTTCCATGAGTCAAAGCACCTTTTTACGCATTGAAACCTTGTTTTATGCACCAAAGCTTTAAATTATGCACCAAGGCCATATTTTACAAGCTAATCCCTCTTTTATGTACAAAACCCTTCTGCCTATGACACAAATTTTTTTTAGAAATAGACTCAACAAATGTCAGAATTACAAAAATAGGCCAAGTACTTCGATTTTGCACAATTAGACTTACGCACGTTCCACTTTACCACATGCGCGCTTGAATTGCTGATAATACCCTTAGGCTATATATATATAATGTGAAAAGCCCTCATGGGAGAATAAAAAAAACCTGATGGCAGCTCCCGAAGAGGAAGCCACCATCCGCCTCTCCGGGAGCAGCTGGGAGCTGTTGTCCGCCTCTCCTCCTCCCCCTTCTCCTCCCGCATTTTCTCCTAGATTCGGGAGTCGCCGTCCTCCTCCCTCATCTCAACCATTAGCTTCTCCTAGATATGGGAGCCGTCGTCTGCACCTCGTCGTTTCAACATCTGAAACCATCTAGTCAAAGAAGGTCCTAGTTTGTTTGTCACCACAGGGTGATCGGAAAATGGCTACAAAGTGAAGATGCATGGCGGGTTTGAGGTGTATAGTTTTTGAAATATTGCTTTGTTAGAGTCTGTTAAAAACAGGGTGATTTGTGCTTGGCTTGATTTTCACTAACATAGGGGTGCAGATCTGGGGTCTTTGTGACATGGCTGAGTAATGTTAGTTTGTGGCGAAAAATAGATAGTTTGTGAAATGTTTAGTTATATGGTTTGTGCAAAAAAATATATGAGAGAAAAGGGATTCAATATTTGTTTTCTTCTGTGTCTGGTTGTTTGCTACAATTTCCCATCAAATGGGCAGTTTGATTGTATCAATTTTGTTTGTAACATATGGTTGTATTTTGATAGTTTATGATGGATTATGTTATTCTGGGGTTGTATAATAAACAAATTAAGGGTAAAAGTAATGGATTATGTATTTTGCTTGTATGTTTAGATTAACTAATGATTTGATATGATATCTAGTGAGTAGGAGACAATTGGACCTAGTTTACATGGGTAGCACATAGTTAACTGATACATCCTAACTATTGTCTGGTAGATGGTAGGTGGCTATTTTTTGTTGAAGTACATTGCGTGGTCATTAGATTTAAGCAAAATAGGTTGAAAAGGTTGGTTTTCATGATGTGATCAGATATCTAGCAAGGAGGGGACCATATGACCCATTTTTTATGGGCAAATCAAAGTTAACTAATACAGTCTAGCTATTGATTGGTATATGGTAGGATGGTTAACTTTGGCCCAGCTTATTTTGAAGCAATTAGATTTGAGGAAGATAGGTATAGAAGGTAGGTTTAAATGGTGTGATCTGATATTTAGCAAGGAGGAGACCACATGACCTATAATATATGGTTAAAACAAAGTTAACTAATCAAACGAATTGTTGACTAGTAGATGGTAGGAGGTTTTTTTTCCTTCTAAGTACATTGTGTGGTAATTAGATTTGCTCAATATGGGTTTACAAGGTAGGTTTTAATGTTGTGATATGATATATAATGAGTAGTATACCATATGACCTAGTAGATGGAAGAAAACAAAGTTAACTGATACATCCTAACTATTGACTGGTAGATGGTAGGAGGCTTATATTTTTTGAAGTACATTGCGAGGTCATTAGATTTGCATTAGTTATGTTTACATATGAGTGGATAAATAAGAGTGTTATTAAGTAAATATGTCAACTTGATCTTTTGTGTTTAGTGCTTAGTTAGTATGCTTGTAATATATTTTAATAGATGGAAAGTAAGTAAATGAAAATATATGTTTTGTTGTTAGGGTAAGTAAGAAGAATATACGTAATTAGTTTTACTCATGACTATGATGTGATTTGATATCTAGTGAGGAGGAGACCATATAACCTAGTTTATATGGTTAAAACAAAGTTAACTGATACATTCTAACTGTTGACTGGTAGATGGAAGCATGCTTTTTAGTTTTCGAAGTACATTGTGTGGTCATTGGATTTGCTCAAGATGGGTTTACAAGGTAGATTTTAATGCTTTGATATGATATATAATGAGTAGTATACCATATGACCGAGTAGATGGAATAAAACAAAGTTAACTGATACATCCTAAATGTTGACTGGTAGATGGTAGGAGGCTTATATTTTGCGAAGTACATTGGGTGGTCATTACATTTGCGCAATTTGTGTTATACTATCATGAGTATGGTGTGATCTAATATTTATTGACGACAATACCATATAACCTAGTTTATATGGCTAGAAGATAGTTAACTGATTTCGATTAATTATTGACTAGTAGTTAACTGATTTTGACTAAATCTATCCCTTCACTTCACTGCAGTACACTTATATGCCCACCTCCCCGAGGCATGCAAGGGGCAGCAGAGGAAGCCAGAGCAGAGACCCAGTCGGTGGATGCCAACATCGAGATGCCGGACAATTTCACAGCGTATAGAGTGATTATGCTAGATCGAAAGATAGGATGTATTTGGAGAGCAAACATTCTGCACATAACGTAGTTTCATCATTAGGCGTTGGTGGTTGCAGGTGGAAGTATAAAACAATAATTATTATTGACTTAGACGTTGAAATTGTTAAATTTGAGGTGAGAAGGATAGATATAGTATATACCATATCTATGTTCCCCACCATAAATTTAACATCTTCATCGTCTGAGTCGATAGTAATTATTGTTTATACTTCCTCTTGCCACCACCAACCTCCTAATGATTAAACCTTGTAATGTGCATGACTGATTGCTTCCAAATCAACTACATTATCTAATCCAGAATAATCACTCAATATAATCAACAAAAAAAAAGGTATGAACATATTGCCATATGCTGCCAACATTGAATCATATGCCTCACATGAAAGAGTTAATAATATTTTGTAAGAATATGTGTAATTAGTTTTATTCAGGATGATGCGATCGTATGACCTAGAATATATATATGGTTTAAACAAAGTTAACTGATACAGGCTACCTGCTGAGTAGTAGATGTCAGTAGGTTATTATTTGTTGAAGTACATTGTGTGTTCATTAGTTTTGAGCAAGATAGGTTCACATGGTAGGTTACAATCATGTAATATGATATTAGTGAGGACGAGACCAGTAAACCTAGAGTATATAGTTAAAAGAAAGTTAACTGATACTGGTTAACTGATGACTGGTAGATGGTAGCTAGCTGATATATTTTGAATTAAATTTTGGCTCATTAATTTTATTATTGATTTGAAGGGGCAGTGGAGGAAAAGCTAGAGCTGATGAACAGGTCGTTGGAGTTGGACGTTGAGGTGCTAGCAAGCTTCATAGTTGATAGAGTGATTATGTTAGATAAAAAGATAGGATGGACTTGGACAACAATCATTCTACACATAACAAAGTTTCTTTGTTAGGCGGTGGTGGTGGCATGCAGAAGAAGAAAACTATAATTATCATAGACTCAAAGTCTGAAGATGCTAAATCTAATGTGAGAAATGATATGTTATACAATCATGAAATAACTCAGTGACAGTATAACATATCAGTTATCACCTTAGACTTAGCATCTTCAAACTCTAAGTTTATGACAATTATAGGTGTGTACTTCTTTTTCTTGCCACCACACCTCCTAATGATTAAACTTTGTAATGTGCATGACTGATTGCGCTCCAATTCAATTACATGTAATCACATGCCGCACATCATAGACTTAATTATATTTTGTATCTTCAGCATCACTTGGTCATGGTGGATAATGTATACCCAAATATATTTAATGGTTAGAAAATGCCTCTGTATATAGTTTGGTTGATATTGTACACGCGAATGTTTCACAGGGTTAGAACTGCCTTAATTTATTGATTACGGTGAGTGGATTGGTGGAAATAGAAATAGTGTTTAATGCATTCATTTACAATTTAGTTGTTCTTATAATCTTGATGATAAATATTATTTAGAAAATATAAAATGAAAAGCTACAGCTTCCCATAGACGTCATTAAAAACATAGATAGAGTTAAATAAATTCAATATCGATGGTCAGAAATTTTATTTTTGTTGGCTGGGGCACTTAAGAAAGCGTCATGTTAATATGAGCCCGGGCTCATGCACACATGCGTGAGTCCCGGCTCTATGGGCAATCAGATATACATCTGATGGGGTATAATACACATAAAAACGGGACTCATACAGCCCAGGCACATGCATGTGTGCGTTAACCAGGGCACATATAAACGGTACTCAAAAGGAAAAAGTTTATAGGAGCCCGGGCACATGCGCGTCTACGTGAGCCCGGGCTCTATGGCCAATCGGATGTACATCTGATGGCCCATATTACTCATAAAAATGGGACTCATACAACCCGGGCACACGCATGTGTGCGTTTGCCATGACTCATATAAATGGTACTCAAAA
Organism: Saururus chinensis; assembly: GCA_035235625.1. Classification (NCBI taxonomy): domain Eukaryota; kingdom Viridiplantae; phylum Streptophyta; class Magnoliopsida; order Piperales; family Saururaceae; genus Saururus; species Saururus chinensis. The sequence continues at coordinate 35,774,312 of CP141144.1, read as the reverse complement.
GGAAAAAGTTTATAGAGCCCAGGCTCTACGGCCAATCAGATGTACATCCGATGGCCCATAATACATAGGGCCATTTAAACCCTTTACTATTATGGGCCATCAGATCTAAATCTGATTGCCCATCGAGCCCGGTCTCACGTAGATGTGCGTGTGCCCAGGCTCCTATATACTTTTTTCTTTATAATATATGCATTTAGCTACATATTTCCATGGTGTATCAAGAGAATCAAGAAACATCGCCACATTTGAGATGTCCACACACGCGCTGCATATAGCAGAAATGGGCCATACCTCATTGTAAATGTGAAAACCATGAAAAACCCCTATAGTTTCTTAACATCCGAAGGTTTCTTCCTAGGCTAACTACTGAGGTATTCTCTTACGGCCCCATATTCTCGTCTCCCTACTGGCAGATCATGGGACTTAGGTTGGTGGAAGGTGGATGTCAAAGAGCAGCCTCCCTCTATGTACCCTAACTCATGGAGGAAGACACGGATAGTCGCACTTCTACCTAAAGGTGTCCCTACCGGAACAATGGTAATGTTGGATGTGGAGAATATGTTAATGTTTTTACTTGTGCATGAAGTACTTCTTTCCTAATATGCTCTAAAGATGAAACAAGAAAGGCAACTAATTTTTCGGTGTGGAGAAGGTGGGTGAAAGCTTTAACTGATCCCGCTCAACTGATAACTGGTAGTGGCGGACATAGGTAACTTGCGGGTACACATAATCTTGTATTTTGGAGGTACTTATATGGGTGGGTGTGCCGCATGTACAGTTGTAATACAAGAAGTAATGATTGAGGTTAAAAATCAAATTGATGCCCATAAACACAAAGTTCTTTCAATTTTGCGACGGACTGATAAGTATCAACTGATAATTACTAAAGCCTAACTGACATAACTATCGAGTGTATTCAGATGGATACAAATGAGCAGCCTATGTTATGTGTGTGTGTGGGGGGGGGGGGGGGTGAGTGGGATGCAAGTCGACACAAGTATGATTGCTCCAATGCCGAGTCAAATCTCATATTTGTTAGAAGCTGATTGACATATGAATCCTTAGTGCCCATGGTTTACAAATTAATAGGATGTTGTAGCAAGGAATACTCGTTGAAGATGAGTTTTACATATCCTTCGGCAATCCGCCTGGACGTACCTCCAACGAAAATATGTGATACTAGGACTCTTCAATGTTTTCTACGATATGCCAAGACGAGGCACGATGGTCTACCATTGATAATAACCAAAGTGCGACATGTACATGTGTTCTAGGAATTTGAGCCAAATTTTGATGTATCCGAAGCAAAGATTAACGAGTCGATTATTTTCAATGATGCCGAAGTGCATAGTAGACATGCAAATGAAGGAAAGCAGAAGGAGGAAGTCAAGGAAGTAGGAGTGAGGGATGCAATTGAAATCAATGATAATTTGGCAAGTGGTGCTTCGGATAGAGACATACTGTACATGAACATAATGGATTTTAGTGACGACACGGAAGTAGATGACTTAATGCGTGAGGCCAGGGAGTTGGAGGCAAAGAAACCTCCTCCTGGTTACGTAAATTTGCAATCCGATTCTAATGAAGAACTAGTAGAAGTCCCCATTGCAAGGCTTGAAGTGGATAAGGTGAACATCTCAAATATTAAGGAGAATAAGGCCAACTCAAATGAGGGTAATGATGCCGAGGAGCTAATGATGAAGAAAGTGGGCCAAACACGATGTATAACATTGACGAAGAAGATGTCATCTACAATGGTTAGATGGCAAGATCATCTTGAGGAAGACACTAAATGGGATAAATTTGAATTGCATGATTATGATGAGGTTGTCTACATTGTGGGAGGAGATGATAAAATTTGGTATGGAAATGGTCAAAATGCAACTGCCACAGGTACGAACAGTGGAAGAGGTCCGCTTCCGAGCTCAAATAAAGTGACGAACATTGATATGGCTACAAGAAAGTGGTAAGAAGTATACAATCAATATTATTATCTGTTTGTTTGCTAATTTATCAATGTGTAGTAACGGTGTAGTGGTTTTAAATGTAGTGACGATGAAGTATCAATAAGAGCTAATGGAATAATGTCACTCATAAATGATGGAGATGGTGGTGGGAGGGGGAAAGCACCAGCATCAAGTAGCATTTTTGGGAAAACATTGGCACCATAACAATTTCAAAGGTCATATCATAACTTACGTAATTAGTTAACTGATTATGCCTAATTTATAACTGTTTGTCTCATTCTAATACCGATATAATATAATTGTTTAGAAGATTGGATGTGGAGGTGTGTGTGAACGAAGAGCACAACATGGCTGTGGAGGTTGATTTGTATGACTATGGCAAAGATCCGAAGGTTGTTCTACTTGGGCAAGAGTTTAAGGATAAGGACTCTCTGAAGCTACATATACACAAGTATGCTATGCATAATAACTTTGAATTCAAGGTAAAATATTCAAATAAATCTCGATTCACAGTTGTGTGCAATGTGTCGGGATGTCCATGGAGGTTACATGCTGCGATAACTAATGGGTGTAGTATCTTCAAAGTGAAAGTTATGAACAATGTTCATACATGTGGGAAACCAATATTTGGAGGAGATCATAAACAAGCAAAAGCGGATATTATTGCTGACTCAGTGGTAAAACGACTTAGGATACGTGTTGCTTATACTCCCAAGGATATTCAAGTTGATGTCAATTTGGAATATGGTGTTAAGATGAATTATTCGAAGGCATATAGGTCGAAGGTTGCAACATTTAACAAGTTAAGAGGATGCTACAAGTCATCGTATGCCGAGTTGGCTGCCTAGTTATATGAGTTGGAGAAGGCAAATCCGGGAACCTCAACTGCTATCCAGTACGACTCATCGGATCCGACATTCGAGAGATGCTTTGTTTCTTTTGGAGCAGCCATGGAGAACTTCAAGAAGTACATGCAACGGGTTATATGTATAGATGGCACATTCTTGAATGGAAGGTAGAAAGGGACTTTATTTATGATATCTACATTGGATAGTGAGAACCATGTATACCCAATTGCTTGTGCTATTAGAGAAGGAGAGAATAATGATGCATGGGGATGGGTCCTTGCGCATTTGAAAACCCGACTTGGTTACTTGGAGGGCCTAGTGATAATTTTTGATTGGCATAGATCAATCACATCACAAGTAGCTCAAATGTTTCCATATGCCACACATGGATATTGTGCATTTCACATATCTCAAAACATGTTTGCACATTTCATAGACAGAGGTTTGGACGATAACTTCTTCAGGGTAGCTAAAGCATTTAGGCCGGAGACATATATAGAAAAAATGACCATCAATGAGGAGAAAAACCACGAGGCCTACAAGTGGTTAATTAGAATTGATAAGTCACGGTGGGTTGATGCTTACTTCCATCGCCCAGGTATAATATAGTCACATGCAACCATGCAAAGTCTTCAATGGAATGCTTAGTGAGCAGCGACACTTCCCCATTGAGGCCATCCGTTTGAAGGCTCAAAAGATGTAGTACAAGCATAGATTGGAGGCACAACATTGGAAGGGATACTTGACTAAATATACCAAAGGAAAGATTCAAAAGTGCAATGAAGCAACTAGAGTGATGATGTGTTATCCTATAAGTGACCATGAGGTCTTATCTAGGTCCGAAAGAGGGGATGATTAAGTTGACCTTATCGTAAAGACTTGTACATGTAGAAAGTTTCAACAAATGGAGTTGCCTTGTGAACATGCGTTGGTAGCATGTGGCCACCGAAGACTAAATTATGTTGACTATTGCTCCCCGTTCTACACAACATAAATTTATAGGTAAATCCATAGCAAGGAAGTTTATCCTGTACTCGAAAATAAAAGATGGGAGACTCCTAAATATGTAAAGAGCCTTAAGTTGAGGCCTCCCAAGGATAAGGCACGACCGGGCCGGATAAAGAAGAAGCGAATTCTCTCTCGAGGTGAAGAAAAAAGGCGAGTACAATGTCGTACGTGCAAACAATATGGTCACTATTGCAATACTTGTATCGCGATAATTGGAGAGAACCCAGTCGGGGACCATACTCCTAATCCATCTACAGCTACACCCCCTTCTTCTCATGGCTAGCCCCCATCACCAACTCATGCTAACCAAAAGTTGTCAACATCTACATAAGTCCCACATGTAATCGACAAGGTGGGTGGTAAAGAAATTAGGAAGAAGCATCATCCATGTCCAATCCAGTCAAAGATCAGCCATCTAACCCCAAAGGGGAAGAGAAAGAAGAAAATAAGACAAGTGGTTGAGCTCAATGCATGTACGCTTGAGGACAAATTATGCAAGAGACCAATCGCAGTGAACAAAGTCTTACCTTTGTCGTTTGCTTGACCTTTATTTGGCAAACCTTTATTTTAGATTGGAGCACAATATTTTGGCAATTCAAGAAATTCCGTGTGCTGAAACTTCATCTCTCAATGTGTTTTTGTTGTCTAAATTTTGATATTTTGACAAATTGTTGTTGAACACGTAAAGTAATGAACAGAGAGGAAGAGTCTAATGGTGCAATGTTGTGTAATTATGTAATCGAGCTGAACACACATGCTATGAATAGACTTATCAACCATATGCAAATGGACAAGAAGATCATTTTTAATTATTTAATGATTGTTGTGACTCCAAACGGTTCAACAATACTTTCTTTCCAGTAGACAAATCCAGAGATTAGAAATACTTAATTCTTTCATAAAGCAATACTTCAAGTATCAGTTTATAATAACAATCTCCTTATTTTTTCCCAGGCGAAGTGGTTTAAGGTTTAGAAGCTGTAAAACAAATACCCAGTCAAGGCATGCCTCCTAAATTGAGTTTCGTCCCAAAGGGATTTCATAGGCCAATCACTTGTTATCTGAACACATTGATTTTATCAATGACACATCTTTTTCTACTCAATGAACTTCTAAACGTATTGATTTTTATGAATGACAAATCTTTAACTGCTCAACGTACTTCATTACTGCACATGCTAAATTTGTACCAAATCTAACCAATCAGGAACAATATCTCAATCCTATCGTACCATCAAATACCGCAATGACCCCTGTCCATTATCATCTACAATTCCGATGTGTTATCAAAACAACGTCATTCAATGAATATTGATTTCTCATCATTCAACATCAGACAAAAACCAAGAGAAACCATTAAATTATATTAGTCAAGTACCAACACAAATAACTTCAAGATTCACCTTCAACATTAAACAAACTAATATGCCTCCACAAATTATTCCTATAAACCATCAATGAAACACAAACCGAATCACATAGTCAAGGACAAACATTATCAAGTTAAGCCACATCTACTAACAAGAAAATGCTCATCATATGGAATTTTGTAGAATTTGGTATGCAACCCTATGTCTCATGATGCACATGTCCTCTCTGGTAAAGCTAAATTGGTACCCATGCGGTAGGTACCACATATAAATGCATACATAGACACCGCAATCATTGTTATTGATTTGTTGTGGGTGTTTGGTTATCTCTCTCACCAAGAGGTGCAAAGTAGTAGCTGCTTCATATCCCAATTTCAACAAAACTATTGGCAAAACATGTATGAGAATCGCCAATTTCTTGTAGTACTGCTCTACCTCAATGCCAGAGTAATATGGGTCCATTATGTATAGGACATCCTTCCTCAAGTCTAGAAGAATGACAATCTAATGGTTACCATTTACATGAAGAGGGAAGTGGTGGACCTCATATTCCCAGAAATCGTTTTCATTCACCTTCATCAACTTCAACATGTTGGACGGAACTTCTAGCCATGCGTATGCAATGGCGGCTCTGGGGACAATTGCATCCTTTTCCTTCATCGATGCGTAAATACTGAGAAGGGTAGATGCATCCATCCTCATAAGCTCCTTTGGAATTAGAAACAGATGTCAGTCAAGTAGTTGGCAGTTTTCAGTTAAGTATGTTATTAAAAACAAATGATGGCCTACCATAAAATGGACAAGATGGAAGGCTTGCTTATTAGTTGGGTTGCCAAGTGCTTTCTTCTGCAATTCCAGCACATACGCATCAAGATGCTATATCAGATGAATCGAACATCGAATGAGTGTCGTATATAATATCTATGAAAATTAGAATAACTATTATTGTGTACAACACAACCAAGTACTACAAATACAACTCAAATTTGCACATACATTATCCCAAAGCCACCTATGCTGTTGCATAATGGACCATATAAACTCTGATGTCAGCTAGATTCCACCAATTGCCAGCCGGCAGATAAATTATGAATGCTCCGAATGTCAACACATATTTATGGCAATGAAAAATAAAATCAATTGATATGAAATGAAATGTGTATGTAACCTAGTACTCCACTATGAACTCACTCAGATTTCCAACACTTTCTAAGGCTCTTTCAAATGGTTTTTTCTTCTTCCAGTGTTAGGGTATGTAGTTTAGGACATGCCAACTCCAGCAAGGCTATCTCTGAGAGAGCAACGAGTCCACATATCTTGCTTCTGTGGACTTCTTGCCCTGCTAGATTTTGTCCCTTAGGTGGGTTGGCAGTACCTAAATGTCCTCCATCTTCAATTCGATCCAGTAAATGGTTCACCAATTCAAGGTTAACCTGAACATATTCTTCTCCCTCACAGTGAACATCGTCGTCATTTAAGGGCTCGCCAACAATCTCATCCTTTTCCACATCACTTGGGCCCCTCACCAACCTCCTCTTGCTTCTCCTTGGAGCCGTATGAGGGGTCCTTACATATTTGTTGTCAGTCCTCTTCCTACCATGGACATTGGGGGGCACAACCTCTTTGACTATTGGGGCATCACTCCCAATGTCGACCCTTGCCTCCCCAACGGCCACACCAAATACACCATCAAATGGGAGAACTTCATCTGCGACGATTTCCTTTGAAAAATGTATGTATGAGTAGAAGTGAAAATCATAATATAAAAATATTAGGACAATGTGCATGAATAAGGAAAGAAACGTATAACATTGAGGCAAGAAAATTATGTCCTTCATATGAAAAAAAGGTTGCATTCACTAACCTGCGGACAAGAAGATTCATTGATGGGGTTTTCATGGGCTCCATCTTCATTAACATAATCATATCCAGTATCCTTCCCGTCCTGGTCAATATTAAATATTGTAAACCATACTATAATTATTGTCAAAATACAAGAATAATCAAACTTAACACTAGTAAGAAGTCATAATAATTAATATAATGTAGCTAACCTCAAATGCGTCTGATGACCTCCCATTCATGGACAACAAAGCTGAAACATATTGAGACAATTTGTCTACCTTCACCTCCAACCGGTCAAATGCATCCTGTTTTAGCTGAATGAGGTCAATTGTGCAAGCAAGCTTGACTAATGTTTCCTCTATCCAATCCAATTGGATATGCACATTTTGTCTTTTCGTAGCATGGGGTTGTCCACTTCCATCTTGCTGCACCTCATCAACAAAAGAAACAATTGTTTCATGAGCTCGTCGAGGCTCCTCCTCCATATCCACTTCTACATGTTCCTCTGCCCCTTGCAGGGCACCACCAACGGGGACCTCAGATTTATCAAAAATTATCAAGTCCCACTTAAGAAAATTCTTCAGCTTTGTGGCTGATTGGACAATCTCCTCATCACACTCAGCTTGGGTCAACTCCAAGCATCTATGCACCAACACCTAAAAGACAAAATCTTTTCATTATCAGTCATCATATATGTCATTTGCAAATTATAAGTCATAGTAAGACGACAAATGACAATATATTACCTTCTCCCCACCAAAAATAGCTTTGTCAATTGCATCATAACTGGGCTTCTTATAGTTAGCCCAATTCAGCAATCTAAGATAAACATCTTGTACATGTCTCACACATAAGTCCCCAAGCAGAGGAATCCTTTCCATCGCCCAAACCTACATATTCAAACCATGGACATAAATGTCATAATTGGATATAGAGCATATTACATTAAAACCTCAATCAAAATACCCAAACAACGTACTAACAGTGCCAGTATAAATCCATGCACAATGTTAATGGTTTTGGTTAGGGCCTTCCTTGCTTCCTCCAAGCCATGGAGGGTGTCCCAATATGCAATGTTACCCCATGGATATGAATCGAACTCCTCCACATCATCAGCCAACAAAAAAAACCGCCCGTCCACCTTATGCTCCCACCCTCTGCCCATAATGAAAGAAGCCAACACCAGTATGTGGGCTAACTTCACCGCATCCTCATCACTTTTGCTTATGATGATCTTCTAGTATATCTGCTCCTTCGTAATGTGAAGCTTCTCCTTAACTAACACCTTACAAAGTAGGGAGTCCTTTCTCAAAAATTTTGGCACTGTTGGAAGGGATAAGAGCACATCAACCATACACAGACCGGTTACTTGGGCAAATTCAGCATTACTTGGTATCTTCACCCTACAATGTTTAACAATTCCAAATGGGCTAATGTGTTTTACTTTATAATAACCATCTATGCAAATATATGGTAATATACATAACACACACAACATGTTCATACCAATCAGAGGTATTTGTCACATCAAACTGAGCATGGGTCATAATTTGGCATGTAACCTACCCGCACCACATACATATTGGCAAATATTTAAGTAAACAACACCTGTTTTGCATCACACAATCAAAATTTGTAGTATATCAAACGCATGCACACTAAGCACTAAACACACAATATCAGTTTGACAATATAACTCACATACACTCTCCAAAGAATCCTTATCTACACTAATATAAACCTCACTTGATCAAATTAACTTACCTCACAATGTAATATTAGTACAAAAATAATTATCAAGTCTAATGCACTATCAGTTGACTATGTAAGAAACTTATATCATATGACATCAAGTCTAAAGCCGGCATAATGTACTTTGTAAGGTAATAAAAGATGCCTAAAGCCTACCAGTCAACAATTAGGCCCTATCAGTTAACCTTGTTTTAAGCATGTATACTTCCTTAAATGGTCTGCCCTTGATTTTCATCATATGACATATCACAAGAATGGTAAAAAAAGCCACTAGTGAGCAAACAATTTATAGATGTAGCCTACATTTCAACCCTGCATTAATTTTGTCCCTTTGTTTTGCATTCCGTAAAAGTCATCCATCTATGCTGAGCTCCAAACACACATTATACAATCGACAACATGAAAGACCCACACTCGTATTAATCTAAATAAATATAGACCTAACTATATCAAGTCTAAAGCCAGCACAACGTACTTTGCACAACAATAAAAGATGCCTAAAGCCTACCAGTCAATAGTTTGGCCCTATCAGTTAACCTTGTTTTAAGCATGTGTACTTACTTAAATGGTCTACGCTTGATTTTCATTATATCATATATCACAGAGAATGGTAAAAAAAGCGACTAGTGAGCAAACAATTTATAGATGTAGCCTAGCAACTACATTTCGACCCTACATTAATTTTGTCTCTTTGTTTTGCATTCCCTAAAAGTCATCCATCTAAGCTGAGCCCCAAACACACATTATACAATCGACAACAAGAAAGACCCACACTCGTATTAATCTAAATAAATATAGACCTAACTATATCAAGTCTAAAGCCGACACAATATACTTTGCAAAGCAATAAAAGATGCCTAAAGCCTACCAGTCAATAGTTAGGCCCTGTGAGTTAATTTTGTTTTAAGCATGTGTACTTGCTTAAATGGTCTACCCTTGATTTTCATCATATCACAAATCACAGAGAATGGTAAAAAAAAGCCACTAGTGGGCAAACAATTTACAGATGTAGCCTAGTAACTACATTTCGACCCTACATTTATTTTGTCCCTTTGTTTTGCATTCCGTAAAAGTCATCCATCTAAGCTAAGCCCCAAACACACATTATACATTTGACAACATGAAAGACCCACACTCGTATTAATCTACACAAATATAGACCAAACTATATCAAGTCTAAAGCCAGCACAATGTACTTTGCAAAGCAATAAAAATGCTTAAAACCTACTAGTCAACAGTTAGGCCCTATCAGTTAACTTTGTTTTAAGCATGTGTGCTTGCTTAAATAGTCTACCCTTGATTTTCATCATATCTTATATCACAAAGAATGGTAAAAAAACCACTAATGAGCATATAATTTATTGATGTAGCCTAGCAACTACATTTCAACCAACAAATAATTTTGTCCCTTTGTTTTGCATTCCGTAAAAGTCATCATGCAAGCTAAGCCCCAAATACACATTATACATTTGACAACATGAAAGACCCACACTCGTATTAATCTACACAAATATAGACCTAACTATATCAAGTCTAAAGCCGGCAAAATGTACTTTGCACAACAATAAAAGATGCCTAAAACCAACCAGTTGACAGTTAGGCCCTATCAGTTAACCTTATTTTAAGCATTTGTACTTGCTTAAATGGTCTACCCTTGATTTTTATCATCACATCACATATCATAGAGACATAGCCTAGCAACTCAATTTCTATCCTCAACGACTTTTGGCCCATGCTTCTATGGTTCTTCAAAGTTGTGACCACAAACTAAGCACCAAACACACAATCTACGTTTGACAAAATCAATCTACCCATGTATACACCAGATTATATAGAGTTTATTGACCACACAATTTATTTTCAAGACTAACCTATAATGAATGTACCAGTCAACAGTTAGGCCATATCAGTTAAATTCGTCTATAGCATACAATAATGCTTCTATGGTCTCCCCCTTATGATTCATCATATCTCATATAATAGAGCACAGGTCCAACTTAACTAATCTGCTATATTTTTCTTCCTTATCCTACCTACAATATTTTTTTCATCAGAGATTTCCTTTTCAAAATTTATCATCAGATCACATCCTTCAAATATTTAAATCAAATTTATCTTACGACATCAAATACACTAAGCATAGCCGTACATACAGCCAATTTACACACCTATTATAAATTTCATCACACAATCTCAATAAATTTCAAACCAAACTATATAATACAGCTAAACAAGATATTCGTTTCTTCAATTAACCATACAAAGTTGTAGGATCTTATCTTGTCACTTATATCGTATTCTATTGATCAACGGATTGGGAGATGGGTCAGATGGCCAAGTGAAGTGGCAGAATGTAGATTAGGGCCAAACACCGAAATGCGGGATGTGGCCAGCTAGAAGAGAGGGATGGCGGGAATGGAGATTAACAAAATGTCTTTGGAGGGGGGAAAGGTGGCTACGATGTATGTTGCCAGTTGTCAAATGACTGCTGCAGTGAGATTGCCGGAGTTGAGTTAGATCGTCAAAGTGGATAGTGAAGGTTGGAACAAAGTGTGAACTTTCTCTGCAATACCGGAGGAGCGAAAAATGGGACTAGATGACCGATAGTGGAGAAGAAGAAGGTGACAAATGGGAAATAAAAGGCTGGATGAGGGGTTGCTGGAAGGGAATGCGATTCTCGTAACGGTCGAGAGCAGTCGGAGCGCCGGAGAGAAAACTGAAATCTGAATTTGGGATGCAACCAGTGAAGTAGGGTCGAGTCTATTCATTTTCATTGCCCTAAGGGTATTATCAGCAATTCAAGCGCATGTGTGGGAAAGTGGAACGTGCGTAAGTCTAATTATGAAAAATCGAAGTACCTGGCTTATTTTTGTAATTCCGACATTTGTTGAGTCTATTTCTAGAAAAATTTCCCATGACTAAGCTTCATACACAATTCTAAGTATACGATATGAATGGAAAATGGAGGATAATTATGACAAAGTATTCGATTTACCCCGCAAAAGGTAAATAAAAACAATTGAAAAATCCGGGTTATTACAATCTATTACCTCACCATCATCATGCTCTCAAACTAGAGAGGACCACAACACCTCCCTAGATAAACCTGCATCTCTCAGATGTATGAACATAACACAGTATACTCAGCAGGATGAAGAGCTATAATCAAATACAAGAGCATTATGATGATACTTACTTAATTATACCTGCCTCTTCTCATAATTAGCATTCTACGATTTTTCACATAATTTTCTATTATGGTTTTCCTCACAATTTGCTTATGATTTACAAATAAATCATATACATCCACATAATTTCCCATACGCTTTCATTTAGCATTCGCAACCCTCCTTGCTATCAACAACAACATTCCCCTTCAGAGTTTGAACGCAATTCCTAGAATCAAATCATAACCCCTTCTAAACTGGTTGGCTTCCCCTCCATCATCATCTAAAGAGAGAGTCATACCACGCTGCTCATGGAAAGCCGTATCCGGATGTCCAGACATAATGAAGTCCTTCATACAACTCTATAGTCTACACTTGCATGCTTGCCCCTTTTAGGAGCGACAAGCCTTGGCTGAGGGCTGCTGATTTTGATGGAAATTGATGTTTGCCGGATGGCCCAATTTTGCTCCTAAAATTTTGGTTGGAACTTCTACAATTTAGTCCCACTTTCAAAATTATCACTCCTTTATTCTTGATTGTTGGCACATCGTGTAAGGTCTAAAGAGGTAATCAGAAGAATCTCTCCACCTAATCCGTAGAATATTAGTGTCTTCTGACGGTACAGTCTTACACAATCACCAGATCAGAAGTTGAAATTACAGATACATAAATTTTACGTTTTCAATTTTTGTATGAACTTGATAAAGTGTCATATGTCAATAAATACATAAAATTGGTCAACGATTCACAATAAGAAGCTCATTGCACATGGTTGGTTGGCGTGGTATTTATTATCTATATGTCATGACTATTATATTCTGTGAACAGACTCAAAGATCACAAATAATTTAACAGAACATAAATATTGTAGTTTTCAAATTCCAGTTGACTCCATTGGCGCCACTGATTCAACTCTATTATTTCGGTTCTTGAATCAAGCTCCATGGAAGTCAAAAATTAGAATGATTCCATTATTGACTTTTACTCCACCTCTAGAAACTCTTCAAAACTCCAGTGACTCCATCAGGTAATATGAATATTTTTCTTCAATATAATAAATCATGCTCTTAGTTGGAATTACTTGTGTATGTTTTTATTACGCATACTTCCTGTATTTAAATGTTAACAATATACGCTAATTTTTGCTTGAATGCTGAATAATTTAGATATATTTTCAATGTGCAAAATTCCTGACAATGGATACTCAAATTCAAATCGACTCTAAAACATTTACATTCTTGTCCTAGTCTGAAATTTTAGAACATAACGATGTAGCCAGCTGTATCAATCTCTTTCTTTCTTATAGTCAACTCTAGGACTTCAAACTTTTTTTCCTATTTTTTTGTTTTTTTTTGTTGATACCTCAAGTTTGCTTCTGCTTCCAGCTAGGATGAATAATTCAAATCCAGGTAATAGTAAATGATGACTATTTTCCAGGGCCAGTGAGGCTATTTGGCAAGCACTACAATCACCTCTCTATATCATATTTCAATTAAGGGCTCCAACCTGTTTATTGTACCTTAATTAAATGTCTATTAGGGTTATGAAACTAAACAAGGGCATTTGGTCTAGTGGTATGATTCTCGCTTAGGGTGCGAGAGGTCCCGAGTTCAATTCTCGGAATGCCCCTCATGATAAGTATTTGGCTTATTAAAAATTAATTTTTAAATGCAATTGTGTTTTCCAAATGATTGTTCGAACTGAAAACCAAGCCATACTTTTAAAATGTAGCTGAAAAAAAATATTTTACTTTTTTGAGAGTATCAGCATGCTATAAAGTTATCTTTTTTAACATATGTTTTTTTACGTGTCACTTAAATTCCACTGAAGCTATTTTTTAGTGATAGGGAAGATACATACAATGATGTCCTAAAATTATTTTACCATAGTTTTTCACAAAATGTGCAATCAGGCAAAATAGTATGTGTCTTGGAATGGAGAGTCCTTGCCATAATATGTATTTGGATGAACGAAATGTTACTCCCTCTACCTCATATTAAAGTCCTATTCAATTTTTCAAATTCAACTAAAATTAAGTCTTCTCAAAAAATTAAATAGGCCACACAATATGATATAAAGGGAGTAAAAATTAAAGGTAAGCTCTTCCAAGTGGCCAAACCTTTTAGTGCAAATAGATGAGTTGGGTTGCTCTTTGGTGTACAAAAATGTTTTCTAGTCCGGGCTACATGACTAGAGTCCATAATCATGACACATAAGAGTCCTAGCATGGTACATAAATGGAAGAGAGAGTGGAGAGAGAAGAGAGAGGGAGGGAGAAAGAGGAGAGAGAGTAGAGAGAGGGTGAGAGAAAGAGAAGTGAGTGAGAGATAGAGTAGAGAGAGGGAGAGAGAAAGAGAAAGGGAAGAGAGACCGAGAGAGAAGAGAGACAAAGGGAGATAAAAAGAGACAGAGAGGGGAGAGAGAAAGTGAGAAGAGAGAGAGGAGAGAGAGAAGGGACACTTCTTTGGTTCTTTACAAGTAGTCTAAAAATAATTTTTTTAAAATATTCTTTACTATTGGCAACGCTCATCAAAAGCGTCATTGATAGTAACAATATTTGAGTCACTAAGAGTTCAAAATTAATTTTTATAAACTTCTTTTTGTTTTAGTTTCTCTCTCCTTTCTCTTATCTTTCTCTCTCCTCTCTCTCTCTTCTTTCTCTAATCTCCCTCTCCTTTCTCCCCTCTCTAATCTCTCAGCTCTCTCTCCACTCTCTCCACTCTCTTCTCTCTCCTTCCTCTCTCTCCTCTTGCTGCTCTCGCTCTCTCCTCTCTCTCTATTCTATCTCTTTCCTCTCTCTCTTCACTTTGTCCTCGCTCTCCTCTCAATTCTCCCTTTATCTTTCCTTTCTCTTCCCACACACTCTCTCCTCCCTCTTTTCTCTCTCTCCTCTCTATGCACTCTCTTCCTCGCTTTTCACATGTCTCAGCTTGAGCCCCGACTCAGAGGAGGAGAGTGGAGAAAGGAGGGGAATTTAATTTATATTTAATTAGAATTTTTTACTATGCATAAAAAATTTAAAATTAAAAAAATAAGAAATATATTAATGATGCATAGGAATATGTGTTACTAATACTTTTTATTAATTTTAAAATATAATGTAAAATTTAAATTCTAAAAAAATATAAATTAAATTCCCTTGCTCTCTCACCTCTCCTCCTCAAAGTCGGGGCTTAAGCTTGCACGCTTGAGAGAGAGAGGAGGAGAGAGAGCAGAAAGAGATAGAGTTGAAAGAGAAGAGAAAGAGAGAGGAGACGGAGTGGAAAGAGGTGAGAGAGAGATAAGCAAGAGATAAGAGAGAGACAAGACAGAGAGAGACAAGAAAAAGAAGACATAATGAAGAGAGAGAAGAGAGTGGGGGGATTTAATTTTTATTCTTTTTGGATTTTTTAATATATTCTATATTATAAAAATAAAAAAATAAAATACAATATATTAGTGTCGCATATGAAAATGCGCCACTACGTATTAGCGATGTATAGGTATATGTATTGCTAATACATTACGTATTAGTGACGCATATACCTATGCATCGCAAATACGTAGGTATTAGTGACACATTCCTATATGTGTCACTAATACCTTTTATTTTATTTTTTTATTAATTATAAATAATAATATATAATAAAAAAATCTAAAAAAATTAAAATTAATATCCTTACTCTCAAACCTCTCCTCCTTAGAGCTAGGGCACACACTGGCATGTGTGAGAGAGAGGGAGATAGGGGAGAGACAAGAAAGAGAGAGGTAGGGGAGAAAGAGAAGAGAGGAGAGGAAGGAGAAGACCTAATCAAGAGAGAGAAGAGAGAGGAAAGAGAGATATGAGAGTGAGAGAGCAGACAAAGTGGAGAGAGGGGAGGAATTTAATTTTTCTCTCTCTCATCTCTCCTCAGAGCCGGGGCTCACACTGACACTCATGTAAAAGAGAGAAGAGAGTGAGATAGGTAGATTTTAGTTATTTTTTTAAACGGAAGTATTTGTGATGCTTAAGTGTCACAAATACTTGTATTTTTTTGTGATGGTTATTTACAAGCATCACATATATAAGTATATTTGCAACACATCTAAATATAGAGTATTTGCGACGTATCTACATAAGCATTGTAGAAGAAGTTTTATTTGTGACATTTCATCAGAAGCATTGCAAATAGTGACTATTTGTGAAGTGCAGCAAAAAAAACCCATGCGCGAAATTTTTGACCGTGCAGGTGAAAATTTTGGCAATGTTGGCAAAGTTCAGCCTCCAGTATTTGTATCCCCCCTGCTACTCCAGCTCCCTTTTCTGCAAGCTGCCGCCCCTTCTCTGCTTACTGCCCGGGCTCCCTGCCACCCCATCTCCCCCTCTGCCCGAGCTCAGGTCCCCGTGTGCCCCAACTCCCTTTCCCCTTCTCCCCCCGCTGCCAATTTCCTCACCACCGCAGCTCCCCCTTTGCCCCACCACCAAACAATCCACTCTGCCCAGGCTTCCTTTGTTGTCCCGACTCTCCCCACGTTTCTAGCTCCCCACCCCCCAGCCCAGCCAGCCCTCTCCTTTGCTCCCCACCCTCTTCCTCCCTTGCACCACCTCTGCCTGCCGCAGCAGCTCCAGCTGCCACCCCAGCTTTGTCTGCCGCCTTGTCTCCTCCAGTTGCTTTAGTTGCCCCATCTAAACGCTCCCCCTCCCCGGAACCTGCTTCAGCCCACCTCCAAGCCCTTGGCTTTAGAGGAATAGGAAAAGACGTAGCTAGATTCCTGTGCCATTTGCCTCTTCCTCCCCCCTCCTCCGCTTCCTCTTCTCATCGGAGGAGGGGCTCTGGTGTAATCATTTTATAAAAAAAAAAATAGCCATATTACTCAAAACGTTTAACCAATATTGCTAAAACATTTGAAGTTTGATTCAACAAGTAATATCACTTTTTTGCTTCATTTTACATTAGAACTAAGTTGAAATCATTACTTGGTACAAATAATTTTAGATATACTCCTAAATCTCAAGTTGTAAGACTTCAATAATAATGTGAATATGTTTTAGTTTTAACTATAGAACATATGAGGCATATGTAAAGTAATTGACTGATTTTGTTGGTCAAAACTATGTCGAAACTTCATGTATGTTTTTATACCTAGGAATATGACTAGGTTTAGTTGTGATCAAGTCATATTTGGAATTTACAAACTTTAAATATAGGAGCAGATGTATTCTTATCGATCAAGGTTGAAGACTAAGAGTGTTGAAGGTAGCAGAGATTAATTTTGGGAGTTTCAATAGAATTAGGGTAGAAAGGGCAAAATTATCAAAATATTTTTCAATCGATCAATAATTGCACAATACATTGATTCAATTAGTTGATCGCCACTTTAAACAATTATTTGTAAAATGAAGCCAAGAGTTTATCAATTGAACACTTGATTGATGGATCAATTGCAAGTGGTATCATACCCTACAGAAATAGTGAACGATCGATTGTTGTCCGTTGTAATTGTCTAATTTAAGCCTTTCCAAAAGAGATTATATTCAAAATTGGAGTCAAATTCTTAAACCAAATTGATGTCTTCTTTAAAGGATACAAATTCACAAAATTGAAGAGAGGAAATCCTAGAAAATCATAGAGAAGAGAGGAGATTTCTTTTTTCCTATTATTTTCCTAAAGAAAATCATCCAAAGCTTCAAGCTCATGTTAATGGTGATTTCATGAAGACATACAACTGAAAGAAAAGAATCTCACGAATAAAAGAAGAGTTACAACAAAGTTCATCATCAAAGGAGTGACGAAGAAACTAAAAGGTAGACCAATAATTGAAGTAGTCTTTGATTAAGTCTCTAGAAGAAGACTAAGGTGGAACACAAAGAGAGAAAACTTTAAGAGTTTGACAAAGGAGAAACTGGAAGGCCAACAATAGAGAGGACTAAACAATGAAAAGGTTTTTTCGTTTTTGTTGATTCAAGAGGTTGGTTATTCTTTGGTCTTGTAAATTCTTGCTTACTAGTGCATTAATTTGGCCTGTGAGGTTTACTACAACAAAAATGACTATTAGTGATATGTGTCACTAATTGTCCCATAAACGTCGCTAATGACTATTAGCGACGTATAATAAATGTCGCTATAAGATTCGAAAATACTGTCGTCGTTATTACCAATTTGCGATGCATAACTAAAAGTGTCGCTAATAAGCTGTATTAACGACATATAGTTATGCGTCGCTAATAAGAGAAAATTAATTTTACAAAAAAATTAAAAAAGTAAATTATTAGCGACATATATTATAAGCGTCACTAATAAAGAATTATTAGTGACGCTTATGTATACGTCACTAATAGAAAAGTATTCTTTTTTAAAAAAGTAAAAAATAAGTTATTAACAACGTATATATAAAGTGTCACTAATAAGTCATTATAAGCGACCCTTTTTAAGCATTGCTAAAAATTATTTTTTAAAAAAATTAAATAGAGACGCTTTTTAAGCGTAGCTAGTAATTAATTTTTTTAAATCAAATAACGATGATTTTTAACTGTTGCTAATAGTTTTTTAAAAAGATAAATTAAATAGAGACGCTTTTTAAGCCTTGCTAATAATTATTTTTTTAAGAAAATAGCGACGCTTTTTAAGCGTAGCTAGTAATTAATTTTTTTTGTTAAAATCAAATAGCACACTTTTTAAGCATCACTAATAATTATATTTTTTTAAAAAAATTCCCCGATGGGCCCGATGGCCCACAGGGGAAAGGAGAGGGGGACGGAAGACGCGGGTGGCTAGGAGACGCGGCAGAGGGTGACGGGGCTGCTGGAGCAAAGGGAGAGGGAAAATGGGGCAAGGCGGAGAAGGGGGAGGGGGGACCGGAGGGGTGGGAAGGCGGAGGAGGGTAGAAAGCCGTAGACGAAGGGGAGACATGGCGGAGGGCGACAGGGCAGAGCGAAAAAGAAAGGAGGGTGCAACAGAGGGGGTGGGGGCTAGAGGATGGGGCACCGTGGGCGGCGGGAGGGAGAGGCCGAGGAGGAGGCGGGGCAGATGACGGCGGGAGGGGGGGATCGGGGAGGGGGCCGGGGTTGTTTATAGGCAGCGGGCGAAATTTCCTTGCTTCGCCTGCAGTATTTTCTAAAACAAAAAATTGCATTAGCGACACTCATAGTGAGCATTGCTACTACAAAATATCAACTATGTATAAATTATACATCGCTAATACAACGAACATTAGCGACGTATAAACATGTACATCGCTAATACAACATATTATGAACGACGCATAGACATGTATGTTGCTAATACTAACGATATTAGCGATGTATATGCTTATCCATTGCTAATACTAAAGGGTATTAGCGACGAATATCCATATACGTCGCTAATATGCATAGGTATTAGCGACACATGTTGATACGTTGCTAATACCTTTTTTATCTTTATAATAAATTTTTCAATAAAAAATAAAAAATAAAGAAATTAAAACAATTACTTCCTCTCTCTCTCCCTCTCCTCTCTCTCTCTCCCTCTCCTCTCTCTCTCACCCTCTCCTCTCTCTCTCCCTGTCTCTCTCCCTCTCCTGTCTCTCCCTCTCCTCTCTCTCTCCTCTATTTTCAAATTTTTAAGATTTTGTATTCCTTAAAAAGAATTAAAAAAAATTATATTAGTCACGTATACTCATATACGTTGCTAATATTACATGTATTAGTGACATATATTTCTATACGTCGCTAATAACCGTACTAATAACAACATATAATCATATACATCGCTATTAATATTTATTTTTATTTTTTATTTTAAAAAATTAATCTCCTTCTCTTCTCTCTTGTCCCACTCTCCTCTTTTTCCCTCTCTCTCCTCTTTTCTCTCTCCCTGACTCTCACCCTCTCCTCCCTCCTCTCTCTCCCTCTCCTCTCTCTCCCTCTCCCCTCTCTCCCTCTCTATCTCTCTCCCTCTCCTCTCTCTCTCCTTCTCCTCTTCCTCTCTCCGCCTTGATCCTCTCACTCTCTCTCTTCCCTCCCCTCCCCTCTCTCCCCTCTCACTCTCTCTCTTCCCTCCCCTCTCTCTTCTCCCTCCTTTCTCTCTCCTCTCCCTACACACTCTCTCTCCTCTAATTTCATTTTTTTAAGATTTTTTATTCTTTCAAATTAATTTTCAAAATTAAAAACACAATTAAATCAAATAATATTAGCGACGTACAAAATTACACATCGCTAATACATCCCTTGTTAGAGATGTATAATTTTATACGTCGCTAACATATTTACTAATAGTGACACATAAAACCATTATCGCTATTAGTATTTATTTTAATTTTAATTTTTTTCTTTTAAAAATATAAAAAATTAATTAAAATTTTTTAAAAATTAAAATAAAATTCCTCTCTCTTCCCTCCCCTCTCTCTCCCTCTCCTCTCTCTTCTCTCGCCTCTCTCTCTCCTCTCTCCCACTCTATCTCTCTCCCTGTCCTCTCTCTCTACCTCTCCTCTCTCTCTCCCGCTCCTCTCTCTTCCCCTCTCCTATCTCTCTCATGTACATCGCTAATATTACATGTATTAGCGACGTATATTTCTATACGTCTCTAATAAATGTACTAATAGCGACGTATACTCTTCTATGTCACTATTATTTTTTATTTTCATTTTAAATTTTTTTTAGAAAATTTCTCTCCCTCTCTTCTCACTTCTCCCTCATTCCTCTCTTTCCCTCTCTCTCCCTTCTCTATCTCTCTCCTCTCTCTCTCTCTCCTCCCTCTCTCCCTCTCTCCCTCTCTCTCTCTCTCTCTCTCTCTCTCTCTCCCTCTCCACTCTCTATCTCTCTTCTCTTCCTCTCTCTCTCTTCCCTCCCCTCTCTCTCTTCTCTCCCCTTTCTCTCTCTTCCCTCTCCTCTCTCTCTCCTCTCTCTCTTCTCCCCCAACACACTATCTCTCCTCTAATTTCAATTTTTTTAAAATTTTTATTTTTTAAAATTAATTTTAAAAATAAAAAATAATTAAAAGGAATAATATTAGTGACGTATAAAATTATACGTCACTAATACGTCCCTTATTAGCATCGTATAATTTTATACGTCGCTGATATGTGACATATAATTTTATACGTTGCTAATACATGTACTACATATAAAACCGTAAGTCACTATTAGTATTTATTTTAATTTTATTTTTTTATTTTAAAAATAAAAAAATTAATAATTTTTTTTTAAAAAATAAAATAAAATGCCTCTCTCTTCCCTCCCCTCTCTCTCCCTCTCCTCTTCCTCTCTCCGTCTTATTCCTCTCTCTCTTTCCTCTCCTCTCTTGACTGCGTCTCTCTTTCCTCTCTCTCTCTACTCTCTCTTTCCACCCTCTCTCTCTTCCCTCCCTTCTCTCTCCTCCGTCTCCCTCTCTCCTCTCTCTCCTCACCTTCTCCCTCTCCTCACTCTCACTCTCTCTTTCCATGTAAATTATATTTAAAATTAATAATAAAATTTAACATATAAAATAAATTATATATGAATAGTGAAAATTTAATCTATTATTAACACTAGTTTTTATTAAAAATTAATATTTATTTATTGTGTATATAAATAGTAAATATTGAATAAAATATATTATATTTAAGAAGTTTATTATAATTTTTTTATATTTATTTATTAACAAACGTTGCTATTAGAAATGGTATTTGCGACACTTATGTAAAAGCGTTGCTAATAGCAGCATTATTGGCGACGCTTTCGTATAAGCATCGCTATTACGGAGGCTATTAGCGATGCTTACGAAAAGTGTCATTAATAGTCATAATTTTGTTTTTTATTTAAAATATATATCTTTTAGTGACGATTGGATAAAACGTCGCAAATAGGGGCACTATTAGCGACGCTTTAAGCATCGCTAATATGATTAGTATTAGCATCGCTAATAGTTATTTTTAGCGACGCTTATCTAAGTGTCGCTAATAAATGCATCACTAATACTACATTTTGTTGTAGTGGTTGTCATGCTTTTTTACCTAAGTTTGGGTTTTTTACGTTAAATCCTTGAGTGTTCATGTGTGATGTGCATACTTTGTAGATTGAATGCTTGATAGATTGATAATTTATGAGCAAAGACATTAGGTTTTTTTATTGTTGATTGTATATAAGAAAATTTTGCTCATTGAGGTCATATCTTGTAATCTTTATCTTTCTAAAATAATCGAACTAGGGGCAATATAGTGATCTGCTATGCCTCCTACATCGATATTAAACTCTCAAGTAGTAACTGAGGATTTTTCCTTGAAATTTTCTTTTGATTCATGCTATCAATCTGATTTTACATGCTAATGTGTGTCAAGTTTGCTTAAAGTTCCTACTTTTTTATTGCAAGAGTTATATATATCTTGTGTTAGGGTTAGATCTTATAATTTTTCTTGGTTTACTTGTTTCTCTCTCAGAATTATTTCTTAAACTTGCTAATTTGTCTACCCTAAGTAGTTATTTTGCTTTGTCATAGAAATCCTTTGTCTTTTGTGCTTAAAAATTGTTGTTTGGTTGTTTCAAGTTTAATGGCTACATCAATTAATTTAATGGATAAAAGTGGAGACTGGGGAAATCCCAATGAATTTTCTACTATTGTTTGACGGTGAAAACTTTTCTTATTGTAAGAATAGGATGAAAGCCTTTATTCAAGCTCTTGATAGCAATGCTTGGAAAGTTGTGATCAAAGGATGGAATCCTCCCATGACTAAAGACAAAGATGAAAATTCAATCTTAAAAGATGAAAGTAAATGGGATTAAAATGAACAAACTTACAAACAAAAATAGTAAAGTCCTTAGTCTATTAATTATTTAATATCATAGATAAATCACAATATAGGTTAATATCAAATTGTACTTTAGCTAAAGTTGCATGAGAAAAACTTTTGAAATACAATGAGAGAATAGAGGTTGTAAAGTCTCTAGGTTACATATGATTACCCTAGAGTTTGATAACATAATAATGAATGAATATGAGACTATTTCTTAATATTATGCAAAAATATGAGACATTGTCAATGCATGTGATCAACTAGGATAGCCTATTCTTGACTACCTTGTCGTGAGAAAACTCTTAAGGTCTTTGTCCTCACAATTCAAAATTAAGGTAGTTGCTTTTAATGAATCTAAAAAAGTAGACACCTTAAACATGAAGCAACTTGTAAGAAACTTAAGAATCTTCGAGATATAAGAGGAGTCTTATGAAAATAAGAAGGAATTGATTGAAAAACCGAAAGGAAAACATAAGAATTTAATATCAGTCTACTTAACCTAGCAAATTACCACATTGTCTTTAGTTCGATTATAAACAAAGATAAAGACAATGAGATATGACCTCTAAATATGCATGGTTTTTATATATTTTATACTCCTTTTCACCTTATTTGTTAGTGAAACATTAGGTTAATTTTGGGTTAATTATAGTTTATTTATGTTAATACATATATTAGTAGTTTAATTTAATTATTAATTAATTCAAGTGACATTGGTAGATTAAGCATGTATTTGAGTTAAGTCAGGCTTTTATTTAATTTTTGGAAATCTCAATTATAGCTTATTGTGCTTAGTTAGTGGATGTCATGTGACTAACTTTGTTGACGATTGTGACGCTTAAAAAATATTTGGACACGGTTCAACTATTTTAGACTGAAGAAGAAATTGTTTAACAGCTAGCACACATTGAGTCGTTGGGGCCCACAATGTTCATCATCGATACTAATACTGCTTTCACTACCATTGACACTAATGGAAAAAAACTTCTTCAAGGGCACTATCTGAAAAGCATGAAACCCTCTTCTATTTCCTTTGACAGCAAATTCAAGTATAGAAAAGAAGACAATTGTGAGTAATAAAATTCATGTATAATTATTCAATAATTTGTTTATCACAAGGTCCAACTTCTCAATGTTGGGCAAAGATGATAATGAACTATATAGAAGCCCAGCAAGAAATAGAAGGTTCAGTAAATTTTTAAAAGGACCAACAAAAGGACATAAGCTTGCTAAATGAAATAAGAACAATTGAGCAGAGCATGATTTCTATTTAAGAGCATAGGAGAAGAACGAATTAGAGACGAAACCTCTCAAATCAATACTCCAAAAACCTTCAAACAAATATTTTGAAAGCCAAAGAATTGAAGCCCAAAGCTGGAGAAACGTAGAATCAGAAAGAAATTTTTTTTTAAGGTCATGGCTACTGTAGCAATACTCTTCGCAGCTAGAGGTGGAAGATGATGAAGAGTAACCATAATAATTGTTCACCAGCTCTTTAGCAAACAACATATTGTGAATTTTTTCCTTCTCTTTCACGTCTTGTAAGTATCTTTTCAATTTTTTGAATGAAAATTTTATTTATTAGGTTAAATAGTTGCTAAAGTTGTTGCTAGAGGTTGGATGTTGCTGTAATAAATTGTAGATGTAATGTCCCTGATTTTTCTATTATTTTTTTTATCATTTTTGGTGAGAAAATATGACACTTTGGCACATTTATTTTCTTGTATTTATACCTATAGAGTTAGGTATGGGGTTTAGTCGTGGTCGTTGGGCCTCAGTGCACTACTAAGGTTTCAAGCACAAAAAAAGAAGAAAGAAAAAAGAGAGGAAATAAAAAAAAAGAAAAAAAACTAAGATGGATCGGGCTAGTTCGAGCCCATTCCAAAAGAACTGGAAAATCGTTCTGCCTACTACAATATCCCTTTCGGTAATTACCAGCCACCAACAGGACATTGCAGTAGGCTCTTCCTGGCCTAGCGATGATGAGAGGGGCATCAGCTCTGGTCCTCATGGATGCTTTGTCCTTCGTTGGACTCTCCCCTGTTAGCCTCTCCCTTTCTAGGTTCTGTGTTTTTTGGCACCGTTGTGGGCCGGCAAGAGCCTACCAGCCACTATGAACTCTACCCCGGCCTGAGACGGCTATGGGCCACCCCACCGGCCCAGTTCTACCTCCGCTCATTATGTGGGTCATAGTTGATGCGAAATCATCACCGTTGGGTGCTGTCCTTGTCTAATTTTGGTGTTGCGGTTGGTCAAGTGCCTCTAAGTAGTTGGTCAACTTCTATTTAGTCAACTCTTGGCTTCTAGTCATAGTTGCCACCCCTTTGGTATGACCCTTCTCCCGACCATCCTTAGTGTGCCACCGTGGATTGCAGATGTTTCTGCATAGACATGTCATCCTCATCTTGTCATGATTACTTTTGGCGCATTCTAAACCTCGGGACAACAGCTCTTTCATCTATGTGATGCTTTTGGCCGCCAACTATGCCGCCGCCACCGCCACTATCTTGTGCTCGCCATCAAACGTCATGTATTATGAGGTAGGGGATCTTTGAACTCGTAATTTCATGATGGTGTGCTTTGAATGTGTAGCAGCATGGTAAGATTGTATGATTTAATGCTTTGGGTATTATGTGATTACTTACTCGTACCATTGTACGCATACTCATACAACATACGCATACTTGTATGACCTTACTCATACAATCATACTCGTACGACCTTACTCGTACAACTTACACAAAATCACACTTACTGTCTTACTCAGAAACATACTCTTACAATCATACTCATACTTTTACAGTCGTGCTCATACTCATACTCTTACAGTCATACTCATACTCATAATTGTACACATATCAACGACCACTGAAGCTCATTACAACTAATAAGCTCCAGCGTCGAAATGGAAAAGAATGCCATTGGGGCAACACCTTAACCTCCAGGGAGTGACTAGATGCCATGGACTTTTTCGAAGGTAAGGCACACCAATGCTCATGGGGCACTAGATCAAACAGGTAAGAGTAAATCTATGATACTACTTACCTGAGTGCGCAAACATAAACACCCACACATAAGGGGTCATACAGTTGCCCACCATAATGGGTCTTATAGTGCCAATGCCACTCTTGGGCAGAAAACATACAGTGCCACTTGGGCAGAAACATACAGTGCCACTCTTGGGCGGAATCATATAACGCTCTCAACAGAGCATCAAACGTCTGGGCTTACACAGCACACAGACCAAAGACAGAAATGTACATCACTCTCAACAGAGCATCAAATGTCTGGGCTTATACAGCACGCAAACCAAATCAGAAATATACATCACTCTCAGCAGAGCATCAGACGTCCGGTGCTCTATACAGCACACAGACAACATCCCGCAGGATAAACACCATGGCAAGACATGAGAAATGCTCTGCTGACTCATTATCGGCTAGCCCAAACACGGAACTTAATCCATCGAACCCTCAGGTCTCAAACTCACAACGCTATCATTAGCTGTGCTTATAATTCAAGTTTGAATTAAATACATTATGCGGTGCAATTATGCCAAACAACTCACAGTCCTCGACTGATCAAATCGAAGCTGAGCCTGATCAAAACCCTAGTTCGTCAAGGCAGCAAACTTCACTTACACGTCCACATCATGGACAAAACTCATCGTACACCAAAATCCTTACAGTTTTACATACTTCGCCATCCACCTTATGGCTAAACCATCTTACACTGACATCCTCAAATGAAGCTCCTCAAAACCAACCCAGTTGTCACCCTCTTACTTATATCTCACTTATTATACTTACTTTTCACTTCATAATTTGTACGTTATGCTTGTACAATTATGCACACTCTTACTGTCTGACAAACGCCCAACATACAATCCAACCCAAACCGATCCATTCTAATCCTTGCCCGTCATACTCATATCCTCTGTCATCCGTCATACGCTTACACATCCATATCCAAATCTAGACCAAACCTCTGCCACCTCTTATTGTCCATCGCCCATACCTCTGCCCACATACACTTACACATATCCATATCATAGGCAAAAAGCCATCATACATATGTATGTCTCACACATACGTATAACATACACATACGGTCATACATACGTAACTTACAAACATGCTCACTAGCCATCACTAGTGCATACATACATCACGCATACACGCTAGCCATCACTAGCACATGCACACACATTCATACATACTTCAAACATGCACGCTAGCCATCACTAGCACATGCATACATACATACTCCAAACATGCACGCTAGCCATCACTAGCACATGCATAATCCATACGTAGCATACTGACATATTTGCTAGCCATCGCTAGCGCATACATAATCCAAATCCATAAAACATACATACATCTCATGCATATCAATCATACTTAGCACCCGTATTACACATACATGTATGGTTGCCTATGCATGTATTGGATAATATCTATGATGTTTTCCCAATATGATTAGATCCGAATATAGTTCTACTTAATGGCTAATACATGCATCAAGCAGTCCAAAATTATATATGCCAAAATATGTATATCTGAATATTTAATTAGCATCATACAAAAATCATTGGAGTTAAATGGAAGCTAGCAAATTAATGGAATCACACATCTCACTCTATCATAAAGCATAGCAAAACACATCAGAGCATAGCAGATCTCATCTGACCATATCAAACCATATTAGATCAAAATAGAGCTTATCAGATCATATTAAATCAAAGCATATTAAAACATATCGGATCAGAGCATAGCATACATCTTAATTAGCACATGCATTCATATAATCACATATTAAATCAGATGATCATATACTCCCTTGAAATTCAGAAAGTAGCAGCGTTCGGAATTACTCCTTTCTTCAAGGCATCCTCCACTTCATGTCCAGAGATGAATGGCAGAGCCAGTTCTTTTTTTGGGACGTTTCTCTCTTTGTGCCCCAAGGAGACAGATAGACACTCCATTTTCCCTTTTTTTCTCATTCTTTACACCTGTAGGTGGTAGACCAATTCTCTCCTTACCCGGAGAAGCTTCTCACTTTGGCGGACAGAACTTCCCCTTACTCGGGGATGCTTCTAACATTCTGCACCTGTAGGTGGCAAATAGAACTTCCCCATACTCGAGGCGTCTCTCACATTTTGCACCCGTAGGTGGTAGACAGAACGTCCCCTTACCCAAGGACACTTCTCACATTCTGCACTCATAGGCAGTGGACAGAACCTCCCTTTCCCTAGGGACACTTCTCTCACTGCCTGACATGTTGGTGAAGGATAGAGCTTTCCTTTACTTTGGTCCACTCCTCTCAATGCGGCCTGAAGCCTCCTTTTCCTTTGGGCCACTTCTCTCGAATTTGGCTTGAGCACATCAGGTAGAGCCTCCTCATGCCCCGGGCTGTTTTCCCTTTCTAGAGTCGCCAACTTGATGGATGGACATTTCCATTACATAGAACACTCTTGAATTAGCTAAGAACACCTTTTAAATAGGCAAAAATAAAATCAAAACAGCCTAGAATATTCCTCCAGAATATCACACAGGTTTCCTATTTATTAAGGAAAAACATGCGAGCAAACAAAGTGCCATGTGCGTGTGACATGTATTCCACATCTTAACATGGCACTGCAGCAAGCACATAGCATGCAGGTCTACCATGCATCCCGCCTATTGTGTGGATGGCCCCTATTCACACGGGCCCCATGCCGAGCAACATAGTGCGACATGGCTAGAGCCACTGGCGTCATCGATGATGCCAGCAAATTCATCCTTTTCCCATCTTTTATTATTATTTTAATCAAATATTATTCCAACTTCAAAATGCGATATCAGCTTACCTTGAAGTTGGAATCTCGCCTTCTTATTACCGATGGACTCATATCGATGAGCCCTTCAAAATTTGACCACACATGGGTAGGTTATTCGCACTTTCTAAGTGGGTTTCGCTTAGTGGCATGCTTCCTGAGGTCATAGCTTTTGTTCCAGACCTCTGGTTTGCACATTCTTTGATTTGTTATGCTCATTACTTCGAGCTTTACAAATATATAGGGATTTTATCTCTTAAAGCCCACTAAAATTATCCAAAATTCTATAATTACCCCTTACTCCTTGGGTAAGATGTAATAGAAAAATGGGGCATTACACTTTTACCCTGTTATGCAAGATGTGGTTAGAGCAAAAGTTGTGAAGCTTCTACATGTGGGTGTTATTTACCTAATCTCGGATAGTAGATGGGTGAGTCTTGTTTAAGGTGTGCCAAAGAAGTATGACATAACTGTACTAAAAATGATTCTGATGAGTTAGTATGGGTTGGCGTGTTTGTATTGACTACAAGAAGTTGAATGCTATGACAACGAAAGATCAATTTCTTCTTCCTTGCATAGAACAAATGTTAGAGAGGTTAGCTGGCCATGCTTATTCTTGCTTTCTTGAAGGTGTTTTGGTTATAACCAAATCCCATAGCACCTGAGGAACAAGAAAAGACTACCTTCACTTATCCTTTTGGGATGTTTGCCTACCGTCGTGTTCCTTTTGGGTTATGCAATGCAGCTGCCACATTCCAATAGTGCATGATTAGAATTTTTCTCAGACATGATTGAACATTTCTTAGAGGGGTTTATGGTTTAATTTTCAATCTTTGGCTCTACATTTGATGAGTGTTTGTACCACCTATCCCTAGTGTTAGTGCGGTGTTAAGAGAAGAATCTTGCGTGGGATTGTTCTTGGGCATGTCACATAACATACAGGAATTGTGGTTGATAAAGCTAAAAATGATTTAACTTCTCATCTTCCACCTCCACAAACTATAAATGAAATTAGATCATTTGTAGGTCATGCATGCTTTTATAGAAGATTCATAATAAACTTTAGTAAAAATTTTAGACCTATGTGCAATTAACTTGCCAAGGAGTCTCCATTTGTCTTTAATGATGAGTGTCTTCATGCTTTTGAAAGGCTAAAAATAGAATTGACCTCTCCACCTATTATTCAACCACCTAATTGGAGTATATCCTTTGATATTATGTGTGATGCCTCTGATTATGCCATTGGTGCTATTTTAGGGCAGCATGTTGATAAACTTCCCATGTAATCTACTATGTCAATAAAATTATGAATGATGCTCAATTGAACTACTCCACCACTGAAAAAGAGTTGTTTGTTGTTGTTTTTGCACTAGAAAAGTTTAGGTCTTAGTTATTAGGGTTTAACGTCTATGTCTATTCGGATCATGCTACATTGAAGTACCTTTTGTCTAATAAGGATGTAAACCTTGTCGTATCTGATGGGCAATGTTGCTATAGGAATTTGATCTTAAAAGTTGGGATAAGAAGGGTTCTTAAAATGTTGTACCAGCCTACTTATCTAAATTGACTAACAATTTTGTACCAAATATAGAGTCATTTTCTAATGAGTATTTACTTCATATCTCCGAGTTGCCTTGGTATGTTGATATAGTGAATTATCTTGTTACTGAGAAAATTTCTTCTCATTGAACTAAACAAAATAGATGCAAATTTTTAACTGAGTTTAAGTACTTCTTTTGGGATGACCCCTACTTGTTCAAATTTGTACCTATCAGATAATTTGGAGTGTGTTCGTGAAAATGATCAACAAAGTATCATCTCCTTTTTCTATGATCATGCTTGTGGTGGCTACTTTAGTTTTAGTAAAAACAATGAGAAAATTTAAAAAAATTGAATTCTTTTTTTTAGATTTTTCTTATTTTTATGTGTTTGCTTATTTATATTGAGTATTCTTTTAGACATGTGACTATAATTAATGATATTCAATTTGTTTTAGAACATGTTATATGACTTAAAAGATTTAACAATTTTGAGTTCTGATTACATCATGTTGGTTTCTTGTGCTCCTATTTTAAAAATTTAGAAAGATATTTGTCTTAGTGAGATTTCAAACCCTTGATTATTGTCTTAAAACTTGGTAGATATCATTGAATCTAAGTAATTATTTTCTTCTGAGAATAAAACTTTGGTATGATTTACTAATACTCAGGTTATCATAATAGAGTTTTCTGCTTGACTATTGTTGGTTTGTAGATCATTCTAGAACTTTTTGTCATCACAATTAAGGTTGATTATCTTAATGTGCTCAAGAAAAGAAATAGGATAGAAAAAAAGAAGAGAAAAAGGAAAAAAAATTCGAGTGAAAAAAATGAATGATAAATTTGTACAGTTAAAAAAATTAAAGTTCCTCCATTGAGTAGAGTAGGCCTCGGCATGCTGCACAAGCATAGGGTGTTCAAGTCTAAAGGTAGAGTTGATTTATTTATGACATTTATAATATCTAATGGAAGGATAAAAGAGATAGTTAAGCATATGTGCAAGACATAGAGCCATTTGATTGATTTATTTTTTTGCCATATGAAGTGTGTTGTTCAGCTATATAGATTATTGACAATGTCAATAATCTTAGTACTCACTTTGCCAAAAGAAGGTCCAACGATGAAGAACAACCCCATATCAGCAATGTTTTAAACAAAAACAATTTGTTCATGTATCCAATCTTTATTTCCTTGCCGAGCTTTCATGTATACCTCTTATACTGCATCTCTAGCGGCTATGCAAGCATACTGCACTCTTCAAATAAGGTGCTAGCTGCACAATGGTCATGCATTCGCTAGATATGTGGTATAACAGGTATACGTGAAGCTTTAGTATCAAAATAAAGATTAGGTACATGAATGAAAAGCAATAACACTATGGTTCTTGCATAAGACATTGTCGATGTGGAGTACGTTCTTTGTCCTCAGACCTCGTTTTTGCAAAGATGGTGTTGCGATGAATCAATTTAAGATTATTTAGACTAATGTGGAAAATATATGATTTGTCTCGAACATATGCTTAATTGCCTCACGTAGTCCTCCAATGGTAAACAATAGTCTTTCAGCAAGACATACTTATAAGCTAAAATTGTTCGCCAGAGATGTGGAGGATATTGGTATATCTCTTCACTTGAGAGCTATCTATTTTCGCATTTGATTGCCTGGTATGTGTATGCATTTACATGTGAAACTTGTTTAACTTTGACCAATATAACATTACAGGTTATGGTATGCAGAGCATGTGGCCAAGGGATGTATTGACAATGATGAAGCATGTCGCATGATGTTGATGGGATCATATGAACTTCGATTTAGGATGTGTGGTAAGACAATATATATGGGCTTCTTATACGTGGTGAACATGTTATTTGTACAACAGTGTTGATATATTATGTGAAAGGAAAACATTTTGAAT
The DNA here is from genome assembly GCA_035235625.1 of Saururus chinensis. Classification (NCBI taxonomy): domain Eukaryota; kingdom Viridiplantae; phylum Streptophyta; class Magnoliopsida; order Piperales; family Saururaceae; genus Saururus; species Saururus chinensis. The sequence goes on along the minus strand of CP141144.1, from coordinate 35,742,377 downwards.
GTATGACAAACTGCACTTCTAAATCATACTTTGTTTATAATTGTGTGTTATGTAAATTGATTGTTTGTGATTGGGTATATGAAAGAAGGTATATATACACATGAACATACTATGTTTATTAATGTGTGTCACATATTTTATTATATGTAAAAGGAAGTATATTATGAATGGGTGTCGAAGGTCAATGCATGTAAATGTTATTATTTGTGTGATTGAGTGTGAAAAATTAGTCCACTATATTGCCAATGAAATATGGATTAGAAAATATGCCGGATAAATTTTGGGGATACACTATTTTGGGTGAAAGCTAAAATGGAGACCACATGCTATTTATAGCGTGCATTTTAATGACGCTTAATGACATAAAAACAAGAATGAATTTGGCCTTAATGGTAATGATTGAGATCTGGGAATTCCATCTTTGTAGGGCATAAAATGTTGAAATATAAATTGTTTTAGGTCTTGTATTATCATATATGGAAGTTGAATAAATTAATTACCCAATCCCAAAGCCTGCTTGTTTTTACCAAATGAGTATCTAATCTTAGAGTCGACATGATGGACTTTGGTTTTTATCATGTAATGATTTGCCCTCGGATCGTCATAAAGATGATACGCTATATTAAGCTATCATTGTACAGGAAACATGAAGATATACACTTTTGTAGCTTGCAGTCACAAAATCATTTTATTAAATACACACTATTGGGTTACAAAATTTAAACACGATTTCGTATTTTATAAAACACAATGTCATGCAATATAAGAACTAATATCGTGTAATTTAACATAGGATATCGTGTAATATAGAAGACGATATTGTGTACTATAAAACATGATATCGTCCTACATCCAAAACAATATCGTGTAATTTAACCTACAATATCTTGTAATGTTGAAGACAATATCGTGTACTATAAAACAAAATATCGTTTAATTTACAAAACAATTTTGCACATGTAAACTGGCCACACATGTTGTGCGAGATGGAGTAAATGCCCTTATGCTTACTAACCCCCTCCCCCCCTCAAGGCAATCGCTTCCCCTCTTGTGGGCGATCGCCCGGCCACCTCAACCTCCATATCCATCTCTCCCCGACCCCATCTCTACCACTGCACTCTCCTCTAGCACCTCCGTGCACTCATAGTCCTACTATCTTGCCGCTCGAACTCTCCTCTCCCCGTCTACTCATAAAGGAATGTGCACTGGTGAAATTTTTTTCCCAATGAATGGTGGCTTCTAGGCAATCGTCCTCTCCCCAGCCCCCTCTCTCCCACTCCCCTATCCTACTCCTACCTACACTCATAGTCTCCTCCTTGGGTGGATTTCCATTGTTTGTGTACCTTTGGTGCAACTTTCGTCCCATCATTCCTATGAAGCTTGCACCACATAATCAACCGGCTAGAATTGGTGAGTTAAGATTGCCCATTGCTTATTTATTATTTGCATTACCATATAAATATTTAGGCTAGTTGCTTTAGTTATTGGGGTGTTATGATTTTTGCCTCAGTATGCATGCTATAATTTGCTTGTTAAGTTTCCTCTTTTAAATGTTTGTTTGCTACCACTTAGGGATTTACCCCTAAATTACTTCATAAATGTTCTCTTCTGTATATCTTGCTTAATTAGGGTATTTTTTTCACAGATGCATATGTTTGCACTGAGAGTTGCAACAAACGTATATATACATCTGTACAACAAAAAACTTCAAGTTGGTCAATGTAAGGGACCAATATGTTATTGACTTTAAGAGTCAAATAGTTATATGCAAGTTGGGGACTGTACAATGGTGAATTGCAAGTGTGGTAGAAAAGGTAATGCTAAAATTTCATAAATTGCTTTGACGTGGTATATTTTGTGATATTTGTAGCTTTTGTTAAAGAATGCATGGGTATATGAATTTTATATTAGCTTATTAAGTGGTTTGTATCATAATAGCTCGTTTTGGAATATGATAAGTTGTTCAATATGGATTTTATGTGCTGGACATTATGTTTACGTATAGGGAATTTTGATACATGTATTACTATATGTTAGATCGCTTATCTCAGTCATTATAACTTGCACGTACCTATTGTGAGATCTGCTAATGGAAGGTGCATGATAGGTTGATTGTTGTTTTGTTGTGTTCATTATAGGGAGAATGATACTCATCTATATTTCAAAGTGAATTGGCTCCACATACTTGTAAGGGTCATACTACAACCTTTACAAATGCCATTTATTACACCATGGGAAATTCGTATTTGGAGAGGGTAAGGTACTTTACTTAAATTTGCCATACCCTATGCTATTAATTTTTCACTGAATGAACAGTTGATTAATAATGACATAATAATGGATTATAGATAATAAAGACAGCCCAAAGCTAATAAGAGGAGATGTAAATAAAATAAGGCAATTTCCTTGATTGTGGTCACAAGGAGGGGACAAAGGAAGACGCGTTGCAAGGGGTGAGGAAGAGGATTTTGTTGGATACCTCATCACATAATTTCCCCAAAGGTAAGATATCATATATTGGGAATAATCTTCTCTCTATTAGTACCAAATCAATTATAACATGTAAATAATTTAAATTCATGTACTACTAAGAAAAAGACAATATTTTCTTGTAGATAACTCGTTTAAGAGTATTAACTTTGTTTGATAAATAATTTAAATTCATGTAAATTTAGTGAGAAAAATCATTTTCACAACATAAATGTCCATTAATGTAAACTTCAGGCCAACCCATGAGCTTTGCACTTGTTGCATTCCTATCTATAAATTTTTAGTATCTACTCAAAGATCGAAATAGATAGTTAAGAATATATATGTGCACGACATAGAGCTATTTGTTTGATTTTTCTTTCTACCATATGGAGTATGTTATCCGACCATATGAATTAATGTCAATGTCAATGTCGATCATCTCGACATTGACTTTGCTAAAAGAAGGTAAGATGAATGATTATTCACTAAATATGATGAGAATGCTAAACTTGATAATGTTTATTGTGATTATACTAATCTTATATATGATGAGGAAGAACTAGTAGACAAAGATATAGTGGAAGGTGACCATAGAGAAGCATTGGTGACACATCATCTTTACTTTGCCCCAAAGGAGATAGATGGTAACTGTAGGTTGAGGAACAATATATTTCACACCACTTACACCATTGAGAGCAAGGTTGTCATCTTGTGATTGATTCCGAAGTAGTGATAATGTAGTGGATGAAGAGGTGGTTTAAAAGCTTCAATTGAGCACTACACCCCATCCCAATCTACACATACTTTCTTGGATGAAGAAAGGAACTGAGGTACAAGCCTCTAAATGATGTTTAGTTTCTTTCTCTATCTGTTCTACATATAAGGATAAGATTTGGTATAATCTTTGTAATGACCCTAATTTTATGACATGATCTTTTCATAAAATTTATTATCTTCTAAGTTTGGTTAGAGCTCATAGAGATGAGCGTAACAAGTCAAAAAACGCATAAATCAGAGGTTGGGAACAAAAGTTACGACCTCGGGAAGCATGCTCTAAAAACCAACGAGACCCACTTTTAAATTAAGGGTAAACTAGTTAATAAGTTGTCTAGTATCATAGGGTTCATCAATACGAGCTCAACGGTACCAAGAACGCACAAAACTGAGTTCGGGTTGGGAGGTTACGTTTATTCAAAGTTTAAAAAAATATATATTAAACTTGGCTCAGCTTGGTGCAGAGCGGAGCAACTCACCCCAAATGCGCGCATGATGCGCGCCGAATGCACATTCATCATGAGCGCGCTACTGTTTTTAGTGGTGCCCATTTAAATGGCGGTGGCGCCACCATTTCTGGCGGTGCACCACCCTTTCCTCCACCTATAAATACTCATCTCCGGACATTTTTTTCACCCAAACCCAATTCTTACCCATTTCACTGTTTTCATTGCTTCTAACCCATTTTAAGTCTGATTTACCATTTCGAAGACTCTTTTCCTACTAAATCGAGGGTGCTCTATGCACCGGAAGGGTTATTTTCTCAAGGTGACCTCTCTAAAACCTAGAAAAATGTGTCCCTTTCCTAATCATCCCTTTTTTCTTTTCACTATTTTCAGACCGTTTCAAACCTTTTTTAGCCCTTTCAAAAGTCGTACCCACTAAATCGAAGGTGTTCTATGTGTTGGGACCATTATTCTTCGGAATTTCCCACTCAAAGGCTAATATCTTAAAGATGGACTCTCTTTATTCTACAAGGGGATTTCTTCTACGAGGGGATTTCTTTATATTCTGCATGTGTTATAGGTAGGTAGATTTAAATTCTAATCGTATGTGGAGATTTTGACTCGCCAAAGTTCTACTAAAGGTTTTCTTCTACTTTTCTGAAAAGAAACTCTATCTTTAAAAGCTTCTCCTCTTTTCAAAAATTTCTCCGAGTTTTGGGTAATTGTACCCTTTGGATAGTTCTTAGTTTCTCGAAACTAAGGATTATTTTGATGATTTTGGATACCACCAAATTTTGTTGTGGCACACACATGACTAGGATATCATGGGAAAATCCCTTTCTTTTTGTCTCTCGTTGCCCCATGAGCACAGGTGTAAGTTGCATGGTATCGTGACATTCTATGACCGTGTTTTCGGACTTTTATCATTTTCTAAATGATTTTAAAAGAAAGATCACACGACATTTTGTTAGTGAATGAAGCATATTTTTATAACTTAACTCACCCTACTGAGTAAGAATTTACTCACCCACCCTAAGATTTTGCAGGTGTATCACTTAAATCTAAAGGAGTCGACGAAGAGCTTTCTTAAATTATAGTTTATGTATTCCTTTTGTTCTTTATGTAATGTTTGTACTGATTGATGTATAAAGGCATATTATGCCCGATTTTGGATATCTTTGTATAATACAAAGTGTATTGTAATTACTCTTTTGGTACGCGGTGATCCTTGGCATTGGCAATTAAATTTCGTCACATTTTCAAAAATTATTTTCTTTTATTCAAAAAAATTGAGGGGCATTACAGTTGGTATCAGAGCCAAGGTTCTACTATCTACCAAAAAGTAATTAAATCAGTCAATACAATTATCAGTATTTTACTGTATGTTTTCCTATTTGAAATTACTTAAATAAATTTTTTATGTTAAGTTAAAATAGATGTTGATGCTCAAGCATAAGACATATCTGTCGAGCAATCTATATCATTCTACTAGTCGTAAATTGCCGCTTCCAATGGAAGGAAGTTGTAGCAAGAGTATGTGCTACCCTGATTCAAAATTTTAGACTCAAAGGATTTTAAAGTCTCTTACGTCCCTGGTTCACCTACAAATAGTGACTTGGACGAAATAATAGTTATCCCTGACTTGCCTACTCCAGGAGAAGAGTTTGAAGAAGATCCCTCCATGGAAGAGGAAGAAGGTGAAAATTCTGACAAAGATGACCTTGAGTATAAAAGGGACTTTGACCTGAATGAATTGCCCTCACCTGAGGTCGAATGAGTGGAAGAGCAAGACATTCAACGTTGCCTCAAAGGGAAGGAAACTGAAAGGCAGGGAATGCTCGAGCGGTGCACCTTTTCTGGGCATATGACCCACTTTTTCTTTGAGTGTCCAAAAGCAAAACTTTTCCTCTCTAAGAAAGTCTTAACTACTTAGAGAAGAAGGTTTGTAAAAATCTTGAGTAAATAGTTTTGATGTGTGTAACATTTTTTATGTGAGTTGTTTTGTAATGTAAATAGTTAACTTAGTCTTTGGGTGATGTAAATAAACTGCAAGTTTGCTATGAAATAGGCTTGTTTTAATCTAAAGATCTTAATGTTGTCAATCCATGTTTAGATGACGCACGTTAGTGGTAACAATGCCCAACTGGCAAGTAGCTCGACTCCACCAGAAGGTACTACGCCGGTCACTTTGACCATGCGGGATCCTATGACACATTTTTTGGATTTATTAATGCAAAGAATGACTCGACACCTTTAGGCTGAAGGATTCCAATTGAATCATTCTAATCATTCAATCAATTCGGGAGAAAATATCCACGATGAAAAGAATAGTCTGTTAGAACGTTTTTAGAAGCTTGCACCAGCATTTACTGGGGAGGAGGGTCATGAGGCCACTGAAAAGTAGACCTTTGAAGTCTAGCAGGTTTTTAAAGCGTTGAAGATCCCTGAAGATCGTAAGATACCATTAGCCACTTTCTCAATGATGGGCGAAGCTGCTTTTTGGTGGCCTACTGCAGAAAGAAATTTCTTCCTAGCTGGTGATCATATTAAGTGGGAGGAATTTAAAGAAGTATTATATGATAAATATTTTCCTCTTCACGTCCAAGAAAGAAAGGAGGAGTTTTTAGACTTGTAGCAAGGAACTTTAACGGTGGTTTAGTATGAGAATAAATTCGTAAATTACAGCGTTTTGCCCCAGACTTTTGTACGATGGAATTAAAGATGGCACAGAAGTTTGTGAGGGGCCTAAACAATGGATTATGAGGCAGAATCATTAGTCATCAACCTATGACTTTTGTCAAAGCGGTAGAACTAGCCTCTATCCTAGAGCAGGACTACCAAGAGTTTGTGGTCAGACGTAAAGATCGAGGACAAAACAGTGGTTTTCGACCTGATGAAAGGAAAAAGCAGTTTATGTTTAACAATTAGAATAATCGTAACTTTCAAAAGCCATCAGAACCACCTTCACAGTTAAGGGGAGAGAAGAAGTTAGAAAAGTGTTCTCAGTGTAATAGAATCCATCCATTTGGATCGTGCTATCTTAGCAAAGGAATGTGCTTTTCTTGTTGTGAACGTGGTCATCGAATTAGAGATTGTCCAAAAAGAAGAATGGAAGAAGAATAGAAACCAGAGCAGAAACCAATAGCTAAAGGTCGGGACATTGCAATTACTGTTGAGGAGGCTCAGGTGTCGACCGCTATCATTCAAGGTACACTTTTGGTCTTGGATAAAATAGTAAAAATCTTGATAGATCTAGGGTCGACACATTCTTTTATATCATTCGATTTTTCTTTGAGCGTTGGCTATCCTATTTTAAATTTAGTATATGTCTTAGAAGTGTCCACCCCAATGGGAAAAACATTTTTAGCTCATGGATTTCTTCAAGGGATACCTATCTCCTTAGAGAAACATCAGTGGGAGGCCGATCTCATTCTCCTAAATATGACCAACTTTGATGTCATATTAGGTATGGATTGGTTAGCCGATAATGGAGCGTTAGTAGATTATAAATAGAAGAAGGTGATCTTTGGACAAGGAGAGAAGAGTTTTACTTTTAATGGACTTAACGATCATTCAAAGCCACATATCATCTCAGCAGTCAAGGCTCATCAACTCTTAACCAAAGGATGTTAGGCTTATCCTGCCAGTGTGGAAACTAGAGAAACTGCAACAAATAAGCTAGAAAGTATTGAAGTAATACAAGACTTCGCTAATGTTTTTCCTGATGACCTCTCTGGACTACCATCAGAAAGAGAAATAGATTTTTCTATTGAGTTAATGCCAGGAACAAATCCTATCTCCAAGGCACCCTACCGCATGGCTCCTACGAAGTTAAAAGAGTTAAAAAGTCAATTGCAGGAATTGCTAGAGAAAGGATTTATTCGACCCAGTGTCTCTCCTTGGGGAGCACCGATCCTATTTGTGAAAAAGGATGGGTCGTTGATGTTATGCATTATCTACAAACTCCTCAATGTTGTCACCATCAAGAACAAGTACCTTTTGCCTCATATAGATGACTTGTTCGATCAATTGCAGACGGCCAAAGTTTTCTCCAAAATAGATCTGCGGTCAGGTTACCATTAGTTGAGGATTCGAGATGGGGATATTTCTAAAACAGCTTTCCGCACCCGGTATGGCTACTATGAGTTTTTAGTTATGCCATTTGGATTAACAAATGCCTCAGCTGCCTTCATGGATCTCATGAATAGAGTTTTTTGGCCCTTTTTAGATAAGTTTGTGATCATATTTGTCTATAACATCCTCATCTACTCCAGTAGCTTAGAAGAACACCGAGTACATCTGCAAGTACATTTGCAAACGCTGAGAGATTATAAGCTATACACCAAGTTTAGCAAGTGTGAGTTTTAGATGGAACAAGTGGTCTTCTTAGGTCATAACATTTCAAAGAATGGGGTATCGGTGGACCCAACCAAGATAGAAGCAGTCATCAAATGGGAAAGGCCAAAGACGGTAATAGAAATTCATATCTTCTTAGGCCTTACTATTTATTACAGAAGATTCATCCATGGATTTTTGTGCATTGCCTTGCCTCTGACAAAATTGACAAGGAAAGGAGTAAAATTTGTTTGGGATGAGACTTGCGAAAAGAGTTTTCTAGAATTGAAGAGAAAACTAATGATTGCACTTGTTTTGGCATTGCCAATTGGCAGTGGAGGATTTGTCGTGTACAACGATGCTTCATGACTAGATGGAAAAGTGATAGCATATGCTTCATGACAATTAAAGAAACATGAAGGTAACTACCCTACTCATGATTTGAATTAGCAATGATAGTTTTTGCACTAAAAATATGGAGACACTATCTGTATGGGGAAATGTTTGAAGTTTTCACTAATCATCAAAGTTTAAAGTATATATTTTCCCAAAGTGATCTGAATATGAGGCAGAGACGGTGGATTGAATATCTTAAGGATTATGACTTTTCTGTTAAGTATCACTCTGGAAAAGCCAATGTAGTAGCTAATGCTTTAAGTCATAAATCCAGGGGATTAGCCTTAATGCTTATTAAGGAGCAAAAACTGTTGGAAGAAACAATAAGTTTTCAGCCTGAATTACAGTTTAGAATCAAGAAATCTTTCATTGCCAATCTAGAAGTAAAATCGGCGCTAGTTGAGCATATTCTTGAAGGTCAGAAAGGTAATGAAGAAGTGCAAACTTTGCTTAAAAGATCTGACTTCATCCAAGGCTTTGATGGAGGTATTTGCTTTTGAGGGTGATTAGTAATACCTGAAATACCTGAGCTAAGGGAAGACCTATTACATGAAGAACATCAATCTCGATACACCATCCACCCAAGAGGAACAAAAATGTATCAAGATTTAAAAAGGAGTTTCTGGTGGAATGGGATGAAGAAGGATATGGGAGAATATATTTCAAGATGTTTAACTTGTCAGCAAGTTAAAGCTGAACACCAAAAACCTTCAGGGTACCATCAAACAATTGAGATCCCTGAGTGGAAGTGGGAACACATTACTCTGGATTTTGTTTTAGCACTACCCAAGACTTCATAAGGCCATGAATCCATTTGGGTAATCGTAGATCGACTCATAAAAAGTGCACATTTTCTTCCATTAAGAAAGAAGCAATCCTTAAATTCTTTGTCAAAATTATACGTGAAGGAAATTGTGAGTCGGCATAGAATACCACAATCGATCATCTCAAATCGAGACAATCGATTTACCTCCAAGTTTTGGCAAGGACTTCAAGAAGAATTAGGCACAAATCTTAAGTTCAGTACTGCTTTCCACCCACAAAAAGATAGACAATCAGAAAGAACTATTCAAACTTTGGAAGATATGTTACAGGCGTGCACAATGGATTGGAAGGGTAACTGGGACAAACATTTACCTCTAGTCAAGTTCACCTACAACAACAGCCATTATGGCAGCATAGGTATGGCACCCTATGAGGCATTGTATGGACAACCTTGTCGATCGCCAACGTGTTGGAATGAAGTAGGAGAGTGAAGATTGATTAAGTCTAAACTCCTGCAAAAGTGTGCAGATAAGGTGAAACTTGTCAAGCATCATCTAATGGCACCCAGAGTCATCAAAAGAGTTATGCTGATCGGAGACGGAAAGATATTGACTTTAGCGTGGGAGATCAAGTATTATTAAAGGTTTCGCCAACCCAAGGAGTCATGAGATTTGGAATTAAAGGCAAACTAAGTCCTCGCTTCATAGGACCATTTGAAATTTTGGACAAAGTAGGAGCAGTGGCTTACAGATTAGCATTGCCTCCACAACTCGACAATGTCCATGACATATTTCACATGTCCATGCTTAGGAAATGCGTTTGAGACTCCTCACATGTTCTTGATGAGAGTTTAATCACTCTTCAGCCAAACTTATCATTTGAAGAAAAACTAGTTAAAATTTTGGATCATAAGGAACAGATCTTGAGGACAAAAAGGATTTCTTTAGTCAAAGTGCTATGGCAGTATCACTCTTCAGAAGAAGTCACCTGGGAACTGGAGAGCGAAATGAAGAAGTATCCTGAGTTATTCAACGAGTGAATAATTCAAATTTTGAGGACAAAATTTCTCTAATGGGGATAGATTGTAATGAACCAAATTTTTTGACATGATCTTTTTATAAAATTTATTATTTCCTAAGTTCGGTTAGAGCTCATAGAAATGAGCATAACATATCAAAAAATGCGTAAATTGGAGGGCGGGAACAAAAGTTATGACCTCGGGAAGTGTGCTCTAACCAGTGAGACCTACTTTTAAATTAGGGTAAACCAGTTTATAAGTGTCTAGTCTCATAGGGTTTGACAATACGAGCTCAATGGTACCAAGAATGCGCAAAACTGAGTTCAGGATGGGAGGTTACATTTATTCGAAGTTTAAAAAAAATATATTAAACTCGGCTCGGCATGGCTTGGTGTAGAGCGGAGCGGCGCAGCTGTGCGGTGTGCGCTGAACACGCGCATCACATGCATTGAATGCATGTGATGAATGTGTGTGCTGCCATTTTCAGCGGAGCCCACTGAAATGGCGGCGGCGCCACCATTTTCGGTGGTGCACTACCCTTTCCTCCAGCTATAAATATCCATCTCCAGGCATTTTTTTCACCCAATTCGTACCCATTTCACTATTTTCTTTGCTTTTGACCCATTTTAAGTCTGATTTGCCCAATCTAAGACCCATTTCCTACTAAATCAAGGGTGCTCTACGCACCATAAGGGTTATTTTCTCAAGGTGACCTCTCTAAATCCAAAAAAAACATGTCCCTTTCCTAATCATTCCCTTTCTTCTTTTTACTATTTTCAGACCATTTCAGACCATTTTTAGCCCGTTTAAAAGCCGTACCACACTAGATCGAAGGTGTTCTATGTGTTGGGACCGTTATTCTGTCGACTTTCCCACTCAAGGGCTAATATCATAAAAAAGGACTCTCTTTATTCTACGAAGGGATTTCTTTATATTCTGCACGTGTTATAGGTAGGTAGCTTTAAGTTCTAATCGTATGCTGAGATTTTGACTCGCCAAAGTTCTGCTAAAGGTTTTTTTCTACTTTTTTGACAAGAAACTCTATCTTTAAAAGCTTCTCCTGTTTTCGAAAATTTCTCCGAGTTTTGGGTAATTGTACACTTTGGATAGTTCTTGGTTTTTCGAAACTAAGGATTATTATGATGATTCTGGATACTGCCAAATTTGGCTCTGGAGCGTACAAGAGTGGGTTATCAAGGGAAAATCCCTTTCCTTCTGTCTCCCATTGCCCCATAAGCACAGGTGTAAGTCGTCTAGTATGGCGACATTCTGTAACCGTGTTTTTGGACTTTTATCATTTTCTGAATGATTTTAAAAAAAAAATGGCACGACATTTTGTTACATGCATGAAGCATATTTTTAGAACTTAACTCAACCTACTGAGCATGAATTTACTCACCCACCCTCAGATTTTGCAGGTGTATCACTTAAATCTAAAGGAGTCGACAAAGAGCTTTCTTAAATTACAGTTTTTGTACTCCTTTTGTACTTTATGTAATGTTTGTATTGACTGATGTGTAAAGGCATATTATGCTCGATTTTGGATATCTTTATATAATACAAAGTGTATAGTAATTATTCTTTTGGTACACGGTGATCCTAGGCATTGACAATTAAATTTCGTCACGTTTTTAAAAATTATTTTCTTTTATTTAAAAAAATCGAGGGGCATCACAATGTTGTTGTTATAGATGCTTGTCATTTGTTACTTGGGCTTCACTAGCAATATGATTGATGTGTAATGCATAATACTTGTAAGAACATATAGTTTTTTTTTGGATTTGTACAAAAATTGTTCTTGTGTGCCCCATAAGGATGGGGTGATTAAACCTCAAAGCACCAAAGATGTAACTTTTTTGTCTTAGGAAAATTATTTGATGGAATTGAAAGGAGATGATGTAATTGATATTCTGGTTTTTAAGGAGGATAATGAAGGTGAGGATATTCTCAAAGAGGTTAAACCTTTGGTCCATGAATATCGTGAAGTTTTTTTGGAGTCCCTACCCGATGGATTGCCACCCCTTAGAGATATCGAACATCAGATTGACCTTGTACATGGATCTATACTCCTTAATCGTCTCCATTATAAGATGAATCCCGAGGAGTATGAAGAGCTTCAACGACAAGTACTTGAGTTGTTGAGCAAAGGACGTATAAGAAAGAGTCTATGTATGTGTGTTGTGTTAGCTTTGCTTAAACCAAAGAAGAATGGTAGTTGGCGTATGTGTGTGGATAGTAGAGCTATTAATAAGATTATTGTTAAGTACAACTTTCCTATTCGCTGCCTTGACGATTTACTTGATCGTGCTTCGATCATTAGCAAGTTGGATTCAAAAAATGGATATCATGATATTAGAATCAGAACTGGTGATGAATGGAAGACAGCCTTGAAGACAAGAAAATGGATATATGAATGGTTGGTTATGCATTTTGGGTTGTCATATGCCTCTAGAATATTCATGAGGGTAATGAATCAAGCTCTTCAACCATTTAGTGGAAGATTTGTGGTGGTCTATTTTGATGTTATACTTGTTTATAGCCCTTATATTGATTTTCGCTTACAATATCCACGGGATGTTTTAGTTATCTTCACAGGGATAGACTTTTTGCAGCTATTAGAAGTGTTCTTTCAAGCGAGATTATGTACACTTCATAGGGTATGCTGTCTTAAAGGATGGAATAGTTGTGGAATAGAGTAAGGTTGCTGCAGCAAAACACTGTCCAAGGCCTGTTAATATACATGAGGTACAGAGTTTCCATGTGTTAGCTCCTTTTTATCAGAGGTTTATTCTCCATTTTAGCACCATTATGGCTTGCATTACTGATTATATGAAGTTAGGATCTTTTGTTTAGAGTAAAGAAGCTGAAAGTGCATTTGTTTGTAGCAAAGGAAAACTTATTTTAGCGCTGGTGTTAGCTTTACTTGACTTTGCTAAGCCTTTTGAGTTACATTGTGATGCTTAAGGGCTAGTATTGGAGATGTTCTAAATCAAGAGGGCCATCCAATTGCTTATTTTAGTGAGAAATTATTAAGAGCGTAGGGAAGGTATAATGCTTTTGACGTTGAATTTTATGTTGTTGTCTAAGCTCTTTGACATTAGAGGCATTATTTGATTCATTCATGCAAAATTGATTATTTATTCTGATCATTCTTCTCTTAAACATATTAATAGCTATGAGAAATTGTTTGCTAGACATGCACAATAGTATCATATTTGTAGGAGTTTACTTTTGTGCTCAATCATAAGTCTGGAGTTCAAAACACGGTTGTAGATGCCTTGAGTCGTTGAGCAAAGCTTACTAGTATGCATACTCTGGTGTTAGGGTTTGATTCATTTAAGGAATTATTGATTGTTGATCCTTTATTTGCTAAGGTTTTATTTGAAATTGAGACAGAACAAAAATTAGATTATTTGTTGCATGATGGGTATCTTTTCAAAGGGAATCAGTTCTGTGTTCCTATTTATAGCCTGTGCTTGAAGATTATTAAGGAGTTGCATGATGAGGGTCATGTGGGAAGAGTTAAGACCTTTCAACTTGTTTCTTTTTCTTATTTTTGACAATCTATGCGCATGGATCTGGATAGAATTGTTGGGAGGTGTCTTATATGCCATGTTGCAAAAGGGACATCAACTAATGTCGGATTATACACGTCTTTCCCTACTCCAACTCAACCATGATCTAACATTAGTATGGACTTTGTTCTTAGATTATCCCACACTCAAAGAGGAATGGATGCCATCTACATTGTTGTTGACAGATTGTTGAAGATGGTATATTTATTTCATTTCTTGACCAAATGCATCTCATGTTGGGATGTATATCATTTACATGGTGTACCATTGTCTATTTTTTATGATAGTGATACTCATTTGCTAAGTCATTTTTTGTGTTCTCTATGGAAATTGGAAAGTACTTCTTTGGATTTTAGTAGTGCTTATCATCCACAAATATATGGACACACAATGGTAATTAATCGATTCCTAGGAAATTTATTGAGAAGTTTAGTTGGTGCTAATCTCAAATCCTGAGATCAACACTTATATAAGGCCGAATTGACTTAAAACCGGAGTGTGAATCAAAGTATAGGATTTAATCCTTTTACTATTGTGTGTGGCTTTAATCTTCACTCTCCATTGGATCTAGCTCCTATTCTAGATGTGAAGAGCTTAAATGGCTAGGCTAAAGACTTTATATACTTGTAGGATATTCATTTTGATACTATTAAGAAATCGCAGGTGTCCAATGATAAGTTTAAAGCAATTGGAGATTTATGAAGAAGACATGTAGACTTTAATTTTTGTGATTTTGACCAAAGGTATATTTTCAATTGGAGGGTACAATAAATTATCAGTAAGGAAGATTGGGCCTTTGGAGATCGTTCAAGAGATTAATTCTAATGCCTATCATCTCAAGCTTCCTAGTCACATTCCCACTTTTGATATTTTCAATGTTAAACATCTTATTCATTATTTTGGTGATTCTTCATATAATGATTATGTGAATTGAATGGCGAATTTTTTCAAGTCAGGGGAGGATGATGTAGATGAGTTGGCTATGAAGTATATGGAGCATTGTGAACGCACAAAGAAAGGTCAAAATTTTCTCTCTCGCAATTAATTGATATTTATGAGCAATCAATTGGGCTAGTGATCAATTGATCCATTAAGTGATTGATCGGAACTTTACATGGCTTAGTGTAACATAAAGCCATGAGTTGGCAATTGATCACTTCTAGAGCAATACGGTTTTCAACTTCTATTTGGATAAGGATTTCAATCCAAATTGATTTCTTTTAAGTCTTTCACATTTGTAGGAGTCTTTATTCTGTATTCTTTTGATTATTTAAGGAAATATTCATTAGTTTTCATTAATATTGATTGGTTAGTCATAAGGTACATAGTTAGAGATTAGATTTTTTTTATAATTATGCATTGGGAGTTGTAAAAAGCCCTCTTTGAGGAAGCCAGTGTTTTGTCTAATATTTTGTTGATGAAGAAGAAGAAAATTTTATTTTTTCCTCCTTTATTTTCCTCCATTTTATGTGAATTTACCAAAGTTTGAGAGAAATGAAGGTTATGTGAACCTGTAACTGGATTTGTCAAAGTGACATTCATCATGACCATGGTACACAGGGCCTTAGCATGGCATATAAAAAATAAATTGGTACATAGTTACACATCATCATCCTAGCATTGTCCCCACAAGACCTCTATGTATCATCCTAGGACTCCTATGTGCCAGGATTATGGACTCTATTCATGTAGCCTAGACTGGAAAACATTTTCCTACACACCAAAGAGTCAACCCCACTCATCCTGTCAAGTAACAGTTTTGGCCACTTGAAGGAAATGACTATATTTTTACACCCTCTATTTGTTATTAAGTGTCCTATTTATTTTTTGGAAGAAAATTAATTTTATTGTTTTTTTAAAAAAAACAACACCTAATTTATATGAGCAATATGATCTTTTGGTCCGTCCACTTTACCTATTATGGCAAGGACTCTCCATTCCTAGCCATATAATTGTTTGCTTGGGGCACATTTTTGTGCAAAACGCATGTTAAACAATGTTAGGACATCGTTGTATATCTTCTCTCTGTTCAAATGAGTAATATTTAATCACTAAAAAATAGCTTCAGTGGAATTTAAGTGATACACAGGAAAATGTAAGTTCAAAAAAATAACTACAGCCTGCTGATGCTGTTGAAACAGTACAAGATTTTTTTTATCGCTTCATTTTATTAGTATGGCTGGATTTTCAGCTCATATTATAATTTTGAAAACGCAATCGCATTTTAAAAATAATCTTGGATAAGCCAAAATTAATATCATGAGGGGCATTTTGAGAATCGAACCCAAGACCTCTCGCACCCAAAGCGAGAATCATACCACTAGACAAAATGCCCTCTTATTTGAATAACCCTAATAGAAACTTCAGTTTTGGTACAATAAGCAAGTTGGAGCTCTTAAGTCAAAGATGATATAGAGAGGAGTCGGTACTGCTTGCAAAATAGTCTTACTGGTCATCGTAAATAGTCATAATTTACTACCTAATTTCTAATTCTTCATCATACTATGAACCAAAAGAAAACTTGAGGTATTAACAAAAAAAGAAAAAAGAAAAAGGTGTCCACGTTTGGAATCCTAGTGTTGACTATAAGAAAGAAAGGGATTAATACAGTTGGTTACATAATTATGTTCGAAAATTTCAGACTAGGACATGGATGTAAATGTTTTATAGTCAATTTGAATTTGAATATTAAATGTCAAATTGGAGTTTTTTACACTGAAAATTTAGCAAAACCATTCATCATTCGAGAAAGAATTATTATATATTATTAACATTTAGATACAAGTACTTAATAAAAACATGCACATGGATACAGCAGTAATTCCAACTAAGAACTTGTTCTATTATATTGAAGAAATAATATTTATCTCTCTTGATGGAGTGACTGGAGTTTTGGGTAGTTTCAAGATTTTAAGTGAAGTCAAATGGAATTCGAAAACTTTAATCTACATGTAATTTATTAATATTTCTGTTCTGTTTCACTAATTGTGATCTTTGAAACAGTTCGAGGAATATAATAGTCATGATATATATGAGCCCGGGCTCATATAAATCTACGTGAGCCTGGGTTATATGGGCCGTTGGATTTACATCCGGTGGCCCATAATACTCATGGTATATATATATATATATATATATATATATATATATATATATATATATATGAGTCCCGTTTAAAAACGCCCGGGCTCACGCGCGTGGCGTGAGCCGAGCCCTTTCGGCCGTCGGATCTAAATCCGACGGCCTACGCTACTCAGGGGGCATTTAAGCCCTGAGTAGCATGGGCCGTCGGATTTAGATCCGACGGCTCAAAGGGCCCGGGCTCACGCATACGCGCGTGAGCCCGGGCGCTTTTTAACTTTTCCCTATATATATATATATATATAGCTATATGATATATATATCACGTAACATGCCGACCAATCATGAGTAATGAGCTTGTTATTGAAAGTCGTTGACCGATTGCACTTATTTATTGTCATATGACACTTTATTGAGTTCATACAAAAATTGAAAATTTAAAAAATTAGTATGCAATTTCAGTTTCTGACATCTTTTTCGACAGTATGGTAAGAGAATACTAATATTTTATGGAATAGGTGGAGAGATGCTTCTGATTACCTCTTCGGATCTTACAGTTCAATGTGCGACCAATCAAGAATAAAGAAGTGACAATTTTGAAACTGGGTTGAAGATGTAGAAGTTCCAACCGACTTGTTGAAGAAAACATTTGGCCATCCCGAAAACATCAATATCGATCTAAATGGGCAGCCTTCGGTCGCTCTTCAAAGAGGCAAATATACAAGTGTAGATTATAGGGTTGTCTTAAAGGGTTTCTGATGCAGGGCGGATTTAATAAGCCTGGCTAGACACGTCCTTTTGTGTATCTGAGAACTAGATTCTACCAAGCTTTGAATAGAGTACTCTAGTATTCTTATTTTGAAACTGCTACCACACATCCCGCTAGAAATGCTCATTGTCTCAAGCATTCGGCAAGCATTTCTGGGTGCCAGAAGTTGTAGCATTAAACGATTCTAGTCAACGGAAGGCAAATCCTTTCTCATGGTCTGAATTCGAAAACTAAAGACCAATGAAGGAGGTAGTTAACAATAAAAAGGTCCTCAAAGCAAAACTCCACAAATTACAGTAGCAAGTGACCTCCTGCTAATGATCTTCAAGATTATGACATTAATGCAAGTAGAATCTAAAATCATAGCCTTAGGGAAAATATTACAATTACTCTGACCCTTGCGATTGTACATATCTTCTTACAAACTTGCTAGATCTTACTTGTACCCTCGTACAAACATACTAACAGTCACACACTTACTATCTAACATCTATAGTTTGGCACTTATAGTCTAACCCATACAGCCGACAACTAAAGCCAATTGAAGCATTAATCAGCTCTAATTTTGTAAGAAAGGAATGTCACTCATGTGTCACCTTAACTTTTGGGGTGAATCTTATCTACCATGGATATTTTCGAAAAAGGCACACCAATGATCATAGGATACATGATCAAACAAGTAAGAGTAAATCTTTAGTACAACTTAAACATGTAAATGCCCACTTTTTGGAACCAAGGGCTATAATGCCAACTGAGGGTCGAAATCATACAATGCCATGTTTGGGCTGAAAACTTACCGTGCCACTTATGGGCACAAATCATATAATTCTCGCAATAGAGTGACAAGCATCTAGGACTAATTATAACACCAAGACAATAGTATGAAGGGTATTCCTCACCATGGTCTCACAACCGACTATTCATCTTGACGTGGAACTCAATCCATCGGAACTGACAAAAGCCACAAACTCTTATTACTAACTTACTTGTTTCCATTGCATTCATTTTTATAATATGTACATTATGTTGGTACAATTATGATATAGAATCTTACTATCTTGTAGTCCTCTAGTTAAGCTCAAAACCCTAAGTCTATCTACTCATTGAACCTTGATATCTTCTTCTCTTTGCTTCACTATTTGAGCCAATTTAAGCCAACCCTACACCAGTCAAGCATACACCCATCGATATCATTCATGCAATCGCCTATAATTTCACACCACATTCCATGCATAACCCTTCTGACATAACTTATTGTCTATCAAACATGCAACTTGCATACACAATTCATTGCATAAGCATATTGATAATCCATGTAATTAGCATGCATATAATTCCCCCTATGAACATACGAGCAATCCATCATTCACTGATCCATTAAATGCACCATTCGATTAGCATTCACATAATATATTGTCATATTACTACACATGATAACATTAGCATTATGCATCAATAAGCATTCATTTATGTTGGCCCTAACATTGCATTTTAACATACAAGGATGTTATTATGAAATTACGAGCTCAAAGTCCCCTACCTTGTCGCCCGAGCAAGCTCGATGGTGGGATGCATGACGGTTGTGGCATAAGTCTCATGAGTGATTCCGGAAAAACCAAGGCATCGCCTTTGCAAGTATGGGGTTGCCCCATGGTGGAAAGACATCAAAGGTTTTGTCGGGGATGAGGAATAGTGCAGTCTCGGTCTTGATGCTACGTTTGTCGATCACAAAACCTCTCATTGACACACGCAAAGGGTGGGTGGAAAGGAGAAGAAATGCACCCAAAAGGCAGCTTTAGGAGGGCCTAAGGGTCATGACAACATCTAGGCTTGCTAGTTGGCTGCCGATAGGTTTGCAGTCAAAGTCTGAAGCCGAAACCACCCCAAACAGAGGTCGATGGTGGTAGTTCTGGAGGATGATGCCTACAAAAGAAAGGGTATAGGGGTGTGGGTACGGTTAGGGAGGTGAGGAGGAAGAGGGAAAAGGTGGTGGTCATTGGATGTAACTACCGACAAGGTGGATTTGCTGTAGAACAACACAAAAATATGTTGTCCCAGCTTGTTCCGGTAGAAAAAGAGAAGGGGGTGGCAGTAGAAGGGTCAGGGATGGGAAAGAAAGGAAGGTGTAGGGAGGGGCAATCGTGTTGTAGACAGGATGGAGGGGCATTGGCCTGTAGGAAGCTGATGTACCCAGAGTAGGCACAATTGATACCTAGGAGATCAACACAGGGAAAGGGGAGAAGTAAGGAAGAAAGGGGAGAAACCAGAATAACTTCAATTGCATAACTTCAAAATAGAGAGGATCGTCACATGTATACGAGTCCCCTAGGGAGTCGTGCCAACCCAACCCAAGGCTGGTCCGGTTCCCTAGGAGTGCATGCTAGTTAGTGGTTCGGCTAGCCCAGACCACTAACTAAACCAACATTGTTTTACATCCCAATATCCAAACCAAAGTAAATACTAAACTATTACAATCATAAATAGTTCAATGCAACTAGGAAAGCAATAAAGTAAAGTCTCGGGGTGTCCTATGAGAGAATGGTCGAGTCTAGTCATCGTGCACAACAGAAGCTGCCCACAACATTGGCAAAACAGCCCTTTAGTGGCTAGATTGCAATGCCGAAAAGGGGGAAACAAAAGGGAATGACGAAATAGCACTAGAATGGGGAATGGAGGGCTTGGGGAAGGAAGTCCAGGCAAATTATTACAACAAAAAGTACTATTAGCGATGCAAAGACAAACTTCGCTAGTAACTACTATTTGCGACGTATACCAAAGCATTGCAAAAAATTTTACTCTTAGTGGCGCTTTTTATAAAGTGTTGATAATTGTAGCATTAATAACGACGCTTTTTATAAAGTGTCGCTAGTAGTAGTACTAATAGGTATGCTTTATAGAAAGTATCACCAATACTGGTACTAATAGCAATGCTTATATAAAAATGTCTCTAATAGTTGTAATATTAGCGATGCTTTATTAAAATCATCGCTAATAGTTATAATTTTTAAATAAACAAATAAAAATTTAAAACTATTTGTGATACTTTTATACAAGCGTTACAAATACTATGAATACTAGCAACGCTTTTTTAGAATTGTCGCTAATTTGTTATACTATTAGCATTGCTTACAAAAAAATGTCGCAAATAAAATAAATTTCTTTTTTCAAAAAAATATATTTATTAGTGATGCTTTTTTAAAAGTTGTGCTAATAATAAAACTATTAATAATGATTTTAAATAGGCGTCGCTACACTTTTAAAAAAATGTTACCAATAGCTTTATTAATATATTTTATTTAATACTTATTATATAAATATAAAATATATAATAAATAAATTTGAAAAATAAAGTTCTTAAATATAATATATTTTATTTCATATTTATTATTTTAATATATAATAAACAAATAATAATAAATAAGGAGAGATATAAGAGGAGAGGAGAGAAGAGAGAGAAAGAGGGGAGGGAGAGAGAAGTGAGGCAAAGAAAGAAAAGAGAGGAGAGAGGATATTTCTATATTTAAAAAATATTAAAAAATACAAATCAAATTATTAGTGATGCTTCATAGATTGTGTCACTAATATTTTTAAATTTTTTTATTGATTTTAAAATACAATTTATAATAAAAGAGAGAGGGTAAAGAGAGAAACGAAGAAGAGGGAGGAGAGAGAGGTCAAGAGAGAGAGGTGAGGAGAGAGGAGAGAGAGGTCAAGAGAGAGGTGAGGAGAGAGAGGAGAGAGAGGGTAAAGAGAGTGAATGAAGAGGAGAGAGAGGGTAGAGAGAGAGAAGTGAGACGGGGAGAGAAGAGAAGAGAGAGCGAAGAGAGAAGAGATAGAGAGAGGAGAGGTAGAGTGAAATTTAATTTTTATTTTCTAAATTTTTTTTATTAAATATTATATAGTAATAACAATTAAAAAGATATAAAAGAAAATATAGTAGCGACTTATAAGAATATTTGTCACTGATACCCTAGATATTAGCATCGCATGCGCTTATATGTCGCTAATACTTAAGGTATTAGTGACGCTTTCTCCTTAGTGTCGGGAATAGATTTAGTTTTTTTTTATAATTATAATTTTTAAATATTATATATAATTAAAAAATAAAAAGGTTTAAATTAAATTCCCCTATACTTTCTCATCTCGTCCTCAGAGTCGGGGCTCACGGTGACGCATGTAGAAGAGAAAGATATATCAGAATGAGAGAGAGAGCTAGGAGAGAGGGGGAGGGAGACAAAGAGATGAGATAATAATAGAAGTGACAGAGGGAGAAGAGAGAGATAAAAGAGCGGAGAGAGGGTAGAGAGAAGAGAATAAGAGAGAGAGTGTGTATAGAGAGAGAGGAGAGAGAATAGGAGAGAGGGTGAGAGAGAGAGGAGAGAGAGTATAGAGACTAGAATTTAATTTTGATTTTTATGATTTTTGAATAAATTTTATATATTAAAATAATTACAAAGAAATAAAAGAAAATATTTTAGCAACACATAAAAATTTGCATCAGTAATACCTTAAATATTAGTGACACATACACATATGTGTTGCTAATACTTAGAGTCACTAATATTTAGAGTATTAGTGACACTTTATCCTAAGAATCGCTAATATATTTATTTTATTATTTATTTATTGTTTTTAAAATATAACATAAAATTAAAAAAATAAAATAAAATTCCCCTACCCTCTCCCCCTCTCGTCCTCAGAGCCGGGGCTCAAGTTGACACAAATGGGAGAGAGAGGACAGAGATAAAGGAGAGGGTGAGGAGAGAGGAGAGGGTAAAGAGAGAGCATGAGGAGAGGGTAAAGAGAGAGCGTGAGGAGAGAGAAAAACGAGAGAGCGTGAGGAGAGAGAAAAATGGGAGAGGGGAGAGTGATAAGTCTATTTTTTAATTATATCTTATATTTTAAAAATAAATAAAATAAATTTAGTAGTCACGCTTAGGATAAAACGTCGCTAATACCCTGGATATTAGTAACACTTTTGAATAAGCATCGCAACTAACTAGCATAGTAATGACACTTTATCCTAAGCTTCGCTACTAAATTTATTTTATTTGATATGTTATTATTTTTAAAATATAAGATATAATAAAAAATTTAAAAAAATTAAAATTAAACTCCCCAACTCTCTACCCACTCATCGTTGGAGCTGGGCCTCACATTGACGTCCATAGGAGAGAGTAGAGAGAGCAGAGAGAGTGTAGAGAGAGAGGAGAGAGTGAGGGGAGAGAGGATGAGACAGGGACAGTAGATAGAGAGAAGAAAGTGGGTAGAGAGAGAGGAGAAAGAGAGTGTAAAACAAGAGGAGAAAGAGAGACAATAGAGAGATAGTGTAGAGAGAGAGGAGAGAGTGAAAGAGAGTGAAGAGAGAGAGGAGGGATAGAAGAGAGAGGAGGGTAGAGTGAAATGTGTAGAGAGAGAGAGAGAGGAAAATTAGAGGGTAGAGAGAGAGGAGAATTAGAGGGTAGAGAGAGATGAGAGAGAGCAAATAGAGAGATGGTAGATAGAGAGGAGAGAGTGGGTAGAGAGAGGAGAGAGAAAGAGAAAGGGTAGAGAAAGAGGAGATGGAAAGAGAGCGAGAGAGGAGAGGATAGAGAGAGGAAAGAGGAGAAAAGAGGTGTAGGGAGAGGGGTAGAGAGAGATTGGAGAGGAGAGGAAAGAGGAGAGCAATAGGTAGAGAGAGGAGAGAGAGAGGAGAGAGAGAGGAGAGGAGAAAATATTTTTACAAAAATACTATGCTAATAGTTTTTTTAAAATATTTTGCTAATAGTGCAAGTAATTGCAATGCTAATTCTTAAGCATCGCTAATACTCGTGCAATTGGTGATGCTCCTCCCGAGCGTCGCTACTAACCCTAGTTTTTTTTAAAAAAATTAGTTATTAGAAATGCTCGCTATAAGTAATTACGATGCTCATTCTTAAGCGTCGAAAGTATGTATACTATTAGCGACGCTACTACCATGTTGCTAACGACCTTAGTTTTTTTTTTAAAATTTGTGTTATTAGTGACGCTCGGAAGTGAGCATTGCTAATAGTATAAGTAATTGTGGCGCTCAGCTCCCGCTGAGCATCGCTAACAGCCTTAGTTTTTTTTTAAAACATTTGAGCTAATAGCAAAGCTAGAAAGCGAGCATCGCTAATACATAAGTAATTGCGACACTAATTCTTTAGCGTCGCAAACACATGCTATTAATAACGCTTCTACATACCGTCACTAATAGCCTTATTTTTTTAAAAAAAAATTCTCTTCCCTCTCACTCCTCCCTCTCTATCTACCCTCTCTCTACTCTCTCTCCCTCTCACTACTCTCTATCTCTACCCTCTATTCTCTCTCTCCTCCGTCCCCCCTCTCTCTCCTCCCTCTCTCTATCTCTACCCTCTACCATCTCTCTATCTCGCCCTTCTCTATCTACCCTCTATCTTTGCCTCCCTCTCTCTCTTCCTCCTTTCTCTACTCCCTCTTTCTCCATCTCTACCCTCTCTGCTCTCTATATCTCATCCCTCGCTCTCCTCTCCTCTCTCTCTTTCTATCTCTACCCACTCTCCTCGCTCTGTCTCTTCCCACTCTCTATCCTCTCTCCTCTCTCTATACCCTGTCTCTTCTCTCTCCTCCCTCCCTCTCTCTCTCCCCCTCTCTCTTGACACTCTCTCCTCCCCTCTCTATCCTCTGCTCCCACTCTCCTCTCCGTCCTTTCTCTCCTCCCTCTTTCTCCATCTCTACCCTCTCTGCTCCCTCTATCTCGTCCCTCTCTCCTCTCCTCTCTCTTCCCTTTCTCTATCCTCTCTCCTCTCTCTCTCTTCTCTCCTCTTTTGACCCTATCTCTTCTCTCTCTCCTCCCTCCCTCTCTATTTCCTCTCTGTCCCTCTCTCTATCCTCTCTCCTCTCTCTCTCTCTTCTCTCCTCTTTCGACCCTATCTCTTCTCTCTCCTCCCTCCCTCTCTCTATCTCCTCCCTCTCCCTCTCTTGACCCTCTCTCCTCCTCTCTCTACCCTTTCTCGTTCCTCTCTCTCTCTTCTTCTTCTCTCTCTCTCTTCCACTTTTTACGACGCTTCTACAAGAAGCATAGCAAAAAGGCCCTGTGGATGAAAATTCCTAGTGCAAGTGAAATTTCCCCAACTTTTATTTAACAACTCCCCACTCCCCCCTCTCTGCCCTGGTCCTCCCTTCTCCTTCCCTTCTTCTCTAAATGGGGAAGGACCCAGGTAGAGAGGGGGGAGCGGGAGGGAAGCCGGATTCTGGTGTGGGATTTTGGCTACCCACCGGAATCTGGCCGCCCTAGTCAACCCCCTCGGCGGCACCGGATCTGCTACATCTGCCAAATTTTGGTTCCGCCCCCATCCTCCACCTCAGTCACTCCTACCAGCATCCCTCTAGACATCCTGCCACTAGCAAGATTTTTTTGTAAATTTTTTTAGTGATGCTTCTAAAAGCATCGATGAAACTTTTTTTATTTTTCATAATTTTTCTGACGTATTAGTGATGCATTATAAAGCGTTGCTAATACACAAAAAATTTTTTTTAAATAAAATTTTTCATTAGTATTGCTTTCTATAAGTGTCATTAAAGAATATTTTTTATTATTTTTTCCAATTTTTTTATTAGGGATGATTAGATAATCATCTCTAATAATTTCTTTATTATTGTTATTATTAGCGATGCATATACAAGCTTTGCTAATAGGCTATTTTTTATTTTTTAAAATATTTTTTATATTAGTGATACTTAATAAAGTCTCGCTAATAACTAATTATTAGTGATGCTTAAAATTATGCATCACTAAAAATTTACTATTAGCGACGCTTTATTATGCGTCGCAAAAGTAAAATAATTCGTGAATAAACATCGCTATTGCCACACTACTAGCGACGTTTTGTGTTAAGCATCGCTAATGAGCAGACTCCAGTTTTGTCGACACATTTAGTGACTCTTTTTAAGCGATGCTAATAGTCATTAGTGATGCTTAAAAATGTTACTAATAGTACTATTTGTTGTAGTGGATGATGGGGTAGATGGATTGTGGCCCGCAAAAAATGAACCACGGTGACTGCGAATTAGGCCTATGAAGGCAGTGGGATAGCTATGGAGGGTTGCAGCAGTCCCGGCTGCTGCCAGGGCAGTTGGGGCAGCTGGGCAGAACGCATTCTAGATAGGGGCGATAATGCACAGTGGCAACAGGCCAGGGGAGAGGCGAAAAGGGGGGAGAAGCAATCGTTACCCATAAATGATTACAGCTGCCCAATTCACAATCTATTTCTAAAATTTTATTATTCTTATTATTAATATTATTATCATTGTGCCCCATCTACGCACCCTACCTCCGTATCTCCTACCAAAACTATCCTCCTTCACGCCAAAGCCCCCTTAAACTCGGCAAAACCTTCTTTTTCACCACGGAACTCTTTTTCTTACATCAAAGCCCTCTTTTATGCATCGAAACCTTATTTTATGCACCAAAACCTTAAATTATACGCCAAGGCCATATTTTATGCCCTAAACCCTCTTTTTATGAGGCAAACCCTTCTGCCTATTACTAAGCCCCATACACGATGCCAAGTACATGATATCAACGCAAAAGGTAAATAAAAAACAATTGACAAATCTGGGTGCTTACATTGTTTTACCTCACTTTCATCGTGCTTTCCATCCATAGAGGACCACAACACCTCACCCAGATCTGCATCACTTGATGTATGAACATAACACAGTATACTCAGCAAGAGAAGAGCTATAATTAAATTCAAGAGCAATATGATGATGCTAATTTAGTTATACCCGCCTCTTCTCATAATTAGCATTCTACGATTTTTCACATCATTGTCTTTTATAGTTTTCCTCATAATTTGCTTATGATTTATCAATAAATCATATACATCCACATAATTTCCCATATACTTTCATTTAGCATTGACAGCCCTCGTTATCAACAACGTTCCCCTTTGGAGCAGGCTACCAAACTGAACTCCATTCCTAGAATTAAATCATTTACCCTTCTAAACTGGTTGGCTTCCCCTCCATCATCATCTAAAGAGAAAGTCATACCATGCTGCTCATGGACAGCCGTACCAGGATGTCCAAACCTGATGAAGTCCTTCAGACAACTCTGCTCTCTACACTAACATGCTTGCCCCTTTTAGTAGCGACCACCTGGCCGAGGGCTGCTGATTTTGATGGATATTGATGTTTGCCGAATGGCCCAATTTTTTGCTCCTACGATTATGGTTGGAACTTCTACAATTTGGTTCCACTTTCAAAATTAATTATCACTTCTTTATTCTTGATTGTTAGCACATGAAGTGTTAGGTCTAAAGAGGGAATCAGAGGAATCCCTCCACCTAATCCGTAGAATATTAGTTTCCTCTGACCATACAGTCTTACACAATCACCATATCAAAAGTTGAAATTACAAATACATAATTTTTACTTTTTCAATTTTTGTATGAACTTGATAAAGTGTCATATGTCAATAAATGCTCGAAATTGGTCAACGATTTTCCATAATAAGCTCATTGCACATGGTTGGTTGGCATGGTATTTGTTATCTATATGTCATGACTATTATATCCTGTGAGCAGTCTCGAAGATCACAATAAATGAAACCGAACATAAATATTGTAGTTTTCAAATTCCATTGGACTCCATTGGCGACATTGATTCAACTCTATTCTATCGGTTCTTGAATAAAGCTCCTTGTTAGACAAAAATTAGAATGACTCCATTATTGACTTTACTCACCTCTAGAATCTCCTCAAAATTCCAGTCACTCCATCAGGTAATATGAATATTTTTCTTCAATATAGTAAAACATGTTATTGGTTGGAATAACTATGTATCCATAAGGTTTTATTATGATATTTCCTGTATTTAAATGTTAATAATATAAGCTATTGTTTTCTTGAATGCTGAATAATATAGATTAATTTTCAATGTACAAAATTCGAATTTTTCAATGGATAACCAAATTAAAATCGACTGTAAAACATTTACAATCTTGTCCTAGTCTGAAATTTTAGAACATAATGATATAGCCAGCTATATCAATCTCTTTCTTTCTTACCGTCAACACTAGGACTCCAAACTTAGAGAGCTTTTTCCTATTTTTTGTTCATACCTCAAGCTTGCTTCTGCTTCCAGCTGGGATGACTAATTCAAATTCAGTTACTAGTAAATTATGACTATTTTAAAGGGCCAGTGAGACTATTTGGCAAGCACTAAAATCACCTCTCTATATCATCTTTGACTTAAGGGCCCCAACCTGTTTATTGTACCTAAATTGAACTGCCTATTACGGTTATGAAAATATACAAGGCCATTTGGTCTAGTGGTATGATTCTCGCTTTGGGTGCGAGAGGTCCCGAGTTCAATTCTCGGAATGCCCCTCATGATACGCATTTGGCTTATTGAAGATTATTTTTTTTCACAAAATGTGCAACCAGGCAAAGCAGTATCTGTCTGGGAACGGAGAGTCCTTGCCATAATATTTAATTCGATGAACAAATTGTTACTCCCTCTCTCTCATATTAAGTGTCCTATTTAATTTTTCGAATTTAACTAAAATTAATCTTTCTCAAAAAATTAAATAGGTCACTCAATATGAGATAAAGGGGGTAAAAATTAAAGGTAAGATCTTCCAAGTGGCCAAACATTTTAGTGCGCATAGATGAGTTGGGTTGGTCCTTGCCATAATATGTATTTGGATGAACAAAATGCTACTCCCTCTCTCTCATATTAAGTGTCATATTTAATTTTTTAAATTCAACTAAAATTAATTTTTCTCAAAAAAAAAGGTCATCATAATGAGATAAAGGGAGTAAAAATTAAAGGTAAGCTCTTCCAAGTGGCCAAACCTTTTAGTGCACATAGATGAGTTGGATTGCTCTTTGGTGTACAAAAATGTTTTTCAGTCCAGGCTACATGACTAGAGTCCATAACCATGGCAAATAGGAGCCCTAGCATGGTACATAAAGGTCTAGAGGGGACAATGATAGGGCTATGCTTTGTAACTATGTACTTTGTTAGGTCTCTATATGCCATGCTAAGGCCCTATGTACGATGGTCGTGCTGCATGGCTAGACACATACTCTTGCTGTCCATGCCGCCCCCTTTGCAAGTTCCTCTATTGGGTCATCTTCGTTTGCACCAAGAGATTGTCTTGCACCTGCGACTCTGCACCAGCATCGTTGTCCTTCCTTGATCACTGCTGGCAGTCCTATGTCATCTTCTCCTGCCCCCACATCTCCTCTAGTCACCCAGTGTTGTCCATGCCACCCCTATTGTTGTTCATCAAACGAATTGGCCAGAGTCCAGATTTCAGCAAGGCATTGGAAGAGTTCATGGTAGAAGAAGGATCATCCGGTATGTTTTTTGGTGATCATTGGTGACTAGGGCTTGGCCGTTTCTTCATCAGCGTCAGGCCTCTTGGGTGGCTGCCAGTTGGGTGATGGCCACCTTCTCTGGTGGGGTATTCAAGTGGTCATTCCCTCCTTCATATCTATTCACTTTGTGCACTACTCCTCTTCTTCATGGCAGGTGCAACTGCTATTTCACTTTCATGGAAAAGTCTCTTCCAATTGCACTCTACTAGATCTTCCAATTGCACTCTACTAGATCAGTTTAGTCTTTGGCAGATTATCCTGAGACCTATAACTCTCTCGACATTGAACTTGATGAGGAAGAGATTGAAGCGGAAGGCCTTCACTGGAAAAAATACTTTGATTGGTTATCTATTAGGGTGCAGACCTTATTATATGGGACACAAGGCATCTGTGGAATAGATGTGGAAAACTACTAAGCCCTTCAAGATTATTTCTTTATCTAATTGATTTTTTTTATTTATATTTGAGAGTGAAGAGGATTGCTGCAAGGTTCTTGGTTCGTTATGGTCTATTGCTGGCTGTCCTATGATCCTCAAGCAATGGTCTACGAACACCAGACTGGTGCGTGATCTCCTTACGTCTATCCTAATTCGGATTTGATTCCCTAATCTTTCTATCCAGTATTGGAATGCTAAGAATTTAGGTCGTATTGCAAGCTCCTTAGGGACTCCTCTCTATATGGATCAAATTACTAAGCACAAAAACAAGCTCTCGTTTGCACGTATTTGTGTCTAAATTGATGCATCATGCAACTTATGTGAGAAAGTTCATATTCTGTGGAAGGACGGTATTGGTTTCTCTGGGAAAGTGACATATGGATGGAAGCCAAGTATATGCACAAAATGCAAGCGCTTTAATCATTCAACTAAGTTTTGCACTATGGCCGAGGTAACTAAACAAGAGTTTCTGGAAAATTTGCCCAAGGGTTCTTTTCCTCCATCTGAGTGTCCTCAAATCCATCAATCTATCTCTTCTAATGAAGCTTCCCAAAGTCAAGGTAACTCTATTGACCATGACACACATTCTACAATCACAAGTACCTCAGTCCCCTACTTAGGCTTTTCCCAGCAATGATAATAATTGAATTCTTTCTCAAGTTATAGTTCTATAAGAAGATCTTCAGTCTAAGCATCCAGATGGAGTTATTTTGAACATTTAGTCATAGGGATTTTACTCTCCTCATGTTGCTTCCTCTTCAGTGCCTCGTGATAAACAGGTGAATGATGATATTAATCATGTCTTAAATGAGACTTATCATATCAATTCTATTCATGGTGGTGAGCTCTATGTGGATCTTTCACTAGTCCATTGTGATGACTTTAAATATTATTGGACCCCAATCTCATGATAATATCTCCTTATTGAATGTTATAAGGGATGCTACTCTTGCATCCCCTATTCTAACTACTCAGCAGGATAAAGAGTATGTGGAGTTAAGCAGTAAGAACAGAAAGAACAAGAAAAAGCCACCAAGAAGATATTTAATGATTTGCAAGTTTTTGATAGATAACTCAGATTTCGTCTTGGTTAAGGCCAAAATTCTTTATTTCTTTCATGAGTCTTGTTTCTTGGAACACCCGTTGATTGAGTCACCTAAACAAAGTTGTTTCTGTTTGCAACTTAATTAGTCTGTGGGCACCTAGGGTCTGAATGAGACTAGAGTTAAGGAAGAGAAGTTCAAACAAAATCAATTTTCTATTAAATCCTGCTGATCTTTCTTGGATAATTATATGTTCTCTCCTTCTGGAAGGATTTGGGTTGGTTATGATGCTTCTTTGTTTTATATTCATAAAGTAGAGGAAGGTGCTCAATTTATCCATTGTCTGATTATTAGACTTTTTGTTAATTTCTCTTGTGAAAATACTTTTCTTTATGCTAGTAATTTCTTGCATGATCAAAAGATTCTTTGGAATTGGATTGGTCTCAAGGCCTCTATTTCTGTGTCCCCTTGGATTATGATTGGAGACTATAATTTAATTTTCCTATCAGGAGAGAAAATCGGGGGTATTTCTGTACCATCTTCGTATTTAGCTGAGGTTAATTTTATTGTTCATCATGCTGGATTGTTAGAAATTAATTGTGATTCTTTATTCACTTGGACAAATAAGAGCACTCGTTACAGGAGGATTGTTTCTAAGATTGGTAGAATTTTATGTAATTTATCATGGATTAATAGATTTCTAGGAGGGATGGTTCATTGCCTTCTCCCACAGGTGTCACGCCCCGGCGATGCCCGACCCGAGCCGAACCCGGTCCAGGGGCCTGTCAAGTGCGCGGAGGCGACGAAGGAAAAGTTGAGAAATGATCTAGCGGAAGACCTAACCCTAACCACGGGCGATTAACAGAACTACGGAGTACGCACAATCCTTTGAGCAAGAGTAAATAAAAAGGGAAAGAAAGAGTGTTGCTTATCACAAGGTAAACAACTAATCTCAAACCCACACGCTTAGTTAGTTAGCCCACACTGGCTCAAATAAATCTTAAGCAAACATAACTGT
The DNA here is from genome assembly GCA_035235625.1 of Saururus chinensis. Classification (NCBI taxonomy): domain Eukaryota; kingdom Viridiplantae; phylum Streptophyta; class Magnoliopsida; order Piperales; family Saururaceae; genus Saururus; species Saururus chinensis. The sequence goes on along the minus strand of CP141144.1, from coordinate 35,710,879 downwards.
AAAATGTGACATCAATCCAAAACAAAGAACCCTATACAAATGTTCTAAACATAAAGCATAAAACCAAAGAAGATAAGTCACACAACTATCTCCATGATCACATCCAAGCCATCTCAGGCCTTTCCTCAAAGAGGAGATCCTGTCCGTCTACGTGTCGCACCACGCAGCCCCAAATCAAAACACAAGAAAGAGGGGTGAGTTTAACAAACTCAGCAATAGTTTTTAATATCACTATCAACATCGAAAATACGATAGCATAGCAATAAGATCATTCAGATCAAAGATTTACATAGTGCATCATTTTCTGATCACACATACACACCACCTAAAACTGCATTATAGTGCATAATCTACATAATTTTATTCTCATCATAACACCCTGCATGCGATGTATCTCTAACATACATATTCCCACATGCATAACATCAACATCAACCTGCATGGATGTATCTCTAACATACACATTCCCACATGCATAACATCAACATCAACCTGCATAGATGTATCTCTAACATACATATTCCATATGCATCATATCATAATCAACCTGCATGAATGTATCTCTAACATACATATTCCACATGCATCATATCATAATCAACCTGCATGAATGTATCTCTAACATACACATTCCATCATGCATCACATCATAATCAACCTGCATGAATGTATCTCTAACATACATATTCCATCATGCATCATCTCATAATCAACCTGTATGAATGTATCTCTAACATACATATTCCATCATGCATCATCTCATAATCAACCTGCATGAATGTATTTCTAACATACATATTTCATCATGCATCACCTCATAATCAACCTGCATGAATGTATCTCTAACATACATATTCCCACATGCATCACATCATAATCAACCTCCATCAAAGAGAAATCACACGTTGGTGTCACATAGACGGGACATAGACAAGGCCATGAAGGCGTGTCAAGGTCCAAAATTCTACACAAGAATTCAAGAAAGATCGGGGTTGTCAATCCCTAATGACTGCTCGCCCTGGATGATTCTAGCCAAGGATGTCCCATTCTCACACAGAGAATCTAGAGCAGGGGTGTTCGCCCAGGGACATCTCCTGCACCCCTGCGGAGCGAAGAGCCCGAGTTCTCACACAAAGAACCCTAGAACACGTGGTAGCGGGGTGCACATGGCATACCATACTGGATTCTCAGGGTCCAGATGACACTCATAATAACATTCTCACATATCCGCAAGACAAGTACACAACTCGTCCCCACATCATTCCATTTAATTAGACTCAACCCGGGGAGTGCACTCATTCCACACAGGAACTCAAATCAAAATATGTCCTTTCGGACCAATCAACTTGCGATTAATCCACAACCGATCAATCCGGCACACAATTTCATCACATTGTATCCAATCGGTCAAATTCGATTAACCACGATGAAACCTCAATTGGGAATTCATTTTCATTTTCATGAATCCTAATCCATGATAAGTGCTCTCACCAGCCCCTAATGCATCATTCATAATCACAATATCAAGCTTCAACATCATCATTTAACCCCCACATGTATGTGTGTAACTAGTAGAAGCATTTCACACAATGCATGCCAACATGCTTGAAATTAAACTCACTACCACACTACACATGTGAATTACCATCTAAACATGAATTCCAGTGAAAATCATAAGAGAAGAAACATTGAAATCATAACTCAAATCAAAACTCAACCACAAAGGTTAGACACAAATAAGATCATGCATTTCATCCTTGAGTCATGGCATTCACCAACATCCACATATCAACTAACTACATTCTATCATGACAAATTAGTCCATTAATAGGTTGTAGTTCTACTAAAAATATGCTTAACAATGAGGAACCAACCATTCATAATTTTAAGATGACTATTCCAACATCATGCCACAAAACATACGTCATTCAACAAATCTCTAAGCATATATCTCAACTCCATAATCGCAATAGCATGCCTTTCCAGTAGCATAACATAGCTTAAAACACTCCACATTCATATAAAATTGGCAAGCTAAAGTTGAATCATCAAAATAAACATCAAGCATTAGAACACAAATCTGCTGTGTAGCCATTCGAATGCCCTTCAGGCCGTTCGATCGGTTAAACGCAAAAATTTGAAATTTACAGTTTGGCCGTTCGAACACCTAGCAGGCCGTTCGATCGGCTAAATTGGAAAACTGTCGTTCCGACAGTGTTGCCGTTCGAACACCTAAAAGGGCCGTTCGAAAGCCAACAAGGCAGAACTGGTCATCTTCTTCCTTTCGTAAATCCAAACCAAAACACCATAGATAACACTTTAAATCCACATCTAACACCCTAATCATCATCAAAAGCCCTTCATGACTTCCAAAAAGTTAAACCATACTATAATAATACGAAACCCTAAGAAATTGGGATTAAATATTTCTATTTTCTAATCATACCATTAACACTCCAAATCAAGTAATTTCCATTCGAAATAAGCTAAAAATCAAGAGTTTTACCATGGATAAACTGAGATTTCGAAGACCCATTACCTTAGCACTTGATTAAGCTCGGATTTGAGAGTCACCCTTGAAAACCTTCCAAAAACATTGAGTTTGGATTAAACTCCATTACAAATCGATTTACCAAAGAAATCCCTAATTAAATCTTAGATCTAGGGCTTGGTTGTAAAAATTGAATTTTGAAAGCTAGGGCTTGTAGTAAAACACAAATCAGTAATTTTTGATGTCCAAAAACAAATTGAAACAAAGGGGGAAATGGTAGGTTTGGAAAAGATTAAGAAGAAACTAGGGTTTAGTGCTTAATTAGAGTAGGCTCACCTTAATCGTCTTCTAATCCGGGCCTAATTAGGGATTAGGCCAGACCTCCCTCCTTAGCCTATTCCCAAAAATGGAAATGGCTCAGGTTTGCCCTTTTATAGTAAGGGTTGGGGTATGTATGAGTAAGTTTTGGGATGTAAATAGGAAAAGTAGGCTAAAAGTGGGTATTTTACAAATTTAATCACTAATTAAGCCTAATAAAATTCTGAAAATTTTCATATGGGCTTAAGTAGATGTCTAGGTTCATTTAACCTAAAAACCAAAATTTCGACGGTGGGGCCCACAGGGGTCCCGCCAAAACCCTAATTTTTAGAAAAATAGTAAAAATTCAAAAAATCCCAAAAATTCACATTTATTTTAAAATCACTTAAAACCACTAATCTTAAAATTAATTTTGATTAAAACCATCTTAAACACGATTTATTTCACAAAATCACCGAATAGATCAGAAAACGCGTTAATCTCACGATAACCAATAATTAAGTAAAACGAAAAACCGGTTTAAAGATGAGGGTCCTTACAACAGGTCTCCGATCATTGTCCTCTTTTGCTTGATATTGCGCTGCATGCAGTACAGGGGAAGAAGCCTTATAGATTCATTAATTATTGCCTGAGCATGCAGGGATTTCATTATATTGTTTATTCTTCATTATCTTCTCAGATAAGTGGTATTCCTCTCCTCATTTTGGTTCATAAACTTAAACTCTTGAAATATAACATCAAACAGTGGTTCAAGGTCTCTTGTGGGCAGATTCAGAATAGGGTTGCCAGTGCTAAGTCAGAGCTCTAGCATTGGCAAATCTTATTGAAAAATGAGCCGTTTGATAATGCTTTAATTATGGAGGAAGCCAAGGCTCTAGCCATTTATAATCAGGAGTTAGGCAAAAATCTAGAGTTAAATGGCTTGTGGAAGGGGATCAATGCACAAAGTTTTTCCATACAGTTGCTTCTCAAAATACAAGTCGTAATTCTATTTATTGTGTGGAAGACTCTTGGGGCAATAAATTAGACATGCCTGATGCTATTGGTAAGGAAGCTACCAAGTTTTACTAGTCCTTGTTTACTCCTTCCTCTTCTTGCATTCATATTTCTCACATTAGAAAACGTTTGAGCAACAAATAGATTGATATGCTTATTTAGCCTGTATCTTCTGATGAAATCTGTCAAACTGTGCATTCATCCCTGGCCAACAAAGCACCTGGTCCTGATGGTATCCCCCAAGGAATTTTTTGTGCAATTTTTGGATATTGTGGGAGAAAATGTCTCTCAAGCAGTGGCACATTACTTCAATTTAGGTACTTTGTTGCGATCTCATAATAGTACTTTCTTGACCCTTATTCCCAAGGAAAAAGGTGCTACCTCTTTTGATATGTGTCGGCCTATCTCTCTTTGTAATTTTTTTTACAAGATTATTACAAAGATTATACCTAATAGACTTGGCAGTGTTCTTCCTTCAATTGTTAGTAACCATGAGGCAACTTTCATAAAAGGAAGGTTCATAATTGATAAAAAACATGACAAGGAATTCTATGTTAAAATGGACCTTAAGAAAGCCTTTGATAAAGTAATGGATGTAATTATGGGTACTTTATTAGTTCTTGTGGCTTGAGACAGGGTTGTTCTCTTTCTCCCAAATTATTTGTATTGGTGATGCAATCTCTCTCTGAAATTTTGGATAACTTTCATCTTAATGGGAGAACTACTATTCCTATACATCAGCATGCCCCTTGCATATGTCATTTACTTTTTGCTGATGATGCACTTATGTTCTCTCATGCCTCTGTTGGTTCTTCTTATGCTCTAAAGGAAGCTCTTGATCTTTTTTCCCAGCTTAGTGGTTTGTTGGCTAATGATTTAAAAAGTTATATTTTCTTCTCTACCAATTATAATCATAAGTATACCATTCTGTAGTTTTTTAACTTCAGAGAAGGAGTTCTCCCAATTCTCTACTTTGGGCTACCCCTTTTTTCAGGCCGCCTTTGTGAATCTATGTGGCCCCCTCTCTTGGATCTGTTTCAAACTGTGGCTGTTTGGAAAATGAAGCTACTTTCTTATGCTGGGAGTTTAGAACTTCTGAAGTCTGTCCTCTAGTAGGCACATATATTGGTCTCTCCAGTTTTCGCTTCTTGCAAGTGTCATACATAAGCTAGAATCATTGATGTTTAAATTCCTATGCAGTAACTCGGATCATAGTCGGAGATATCGTCCTATTAGCTGGAAGAAAGTTTGTAAACCCAAAGCTAAGGGTGGCCTTTCCAAATGGTTCTGGAGAATTCTCACTCACAAGGCTTCCTTATGGGTAAAATGGTCACATGACTATTATATTTAAAACCCTTCTTTGTGGTATTATGATATTCCACCCTATGCTTCATATACCTGGAAAAGTATTCTTTCCTTGAAAAAGACTATGATTAATTTTATCCTCTAAAAGATCAATAATGGAAGTACCACTTCTGTTGGCTTGATCTCTGGGTAGACAATTTTACCCTCTTGCATAATTATGGCCAAAGAGTTATTCATTAGATGGGAAGTCACATGTTGGCTTCAATCCTAATATTGCTTTGTTAATAATAGTTGGAAATGGGATCTTCATATCAACTTAAGATCTCATCATCTTCTTCAAACAATTAGTTCACATGTTCCTACCCTCAATCAGCAAGAAGATGTCATTCTTTGGAAGCCTTGTCAAGAAAATTCAGTTTAAAGTCAGCTTACCAGGTTCTATCTAATCCTCTTCCTTCTTTACATTGGACTACATTGATTTGGTTTAAACATAATATTCCATGGCACTCCTTTATTAGTTGGCTTATGCTTCATGGACATCTTTTTACCTTGGATAAAATTCAATCTCAAGGTGTTCATATTATTAATAGGTGTATCCTCTGTAAGACCAATATGGAATTGTCAGAGCATATCTTCTTTTCTTGTAGCTACTCTAAATGGATCTCAAGTTCTATATTAAAGTTCTTTACAGTGAACATCTCTTGTCGTCAATCAGAACGGGCTCTTCATCATATACAATATTTTGACCGCCAAATTCCTGCTTTAAGTCTACTACTAAAGATCTTCTTGAATTGCACCAACTATCTTATCTGGAAAGAGAGAAGCAGTTGTATATTTCAGAATGAAATTAGGCATAAACCTTCCCTTTTCAATTATTGTGAAAGTCACATTAGGTCTTCTATCCAGGCCAATTCTAATCTTTCCAAACTCATTAATGAGTTCCCTTTCATTGCTTCTAAGTGGCAAATGTAATTTTTATTTTGTAACTATGTTCTCTTCTCATTTTAATTGAAGGGAGCTTCCTCCTCTGTTTACCCTTAAAAAAAAAAACTTTTTTTAACATAAGTGATTTAGGAAAAGTTTAATCCAATTCAAGATTTTTAGAAAATTGACAAGAAACTATTTAATGGTCGATATATTAGAGATTGTGCTAAGATTCAATATTACCTAGAGGTGGAAACAGATGAGCCAGGCATGATTTTTTTTCAGTTCTCTTCAAGTCGATCCAATCTGATCTAGACATGGTTTAAAGCTAACCCATTTGGCCTTGATCAACATAACTAAATTAGAAAATTTTGAACATAAAACCTAGAATGAAATGAGGATTAAAGCACTATATCTATTACATGGTAGACTGAACAACACATTTAATGGTACTTCAAGAACTAATATCATGAAGCGTTTTTTTCATATTGCCTGGCCAGAAAACACAATATTCCATATTTCCTGATTTTTTCATAAATATGCCATCAAAGCCGGACTTACACAATATAAGGAAAGTTATGGACATAAATACCCCTGGTCAGGGTTTAGGGTTTGATATCATGTAAACCCTTTACACGGTCACATTTACACACAAACAACTTTATAGATCGGCAATTTCGATAGTCTGATTAGTGAGAAGCAAATACATAGCGTGGGATCCGATTTCCGACCCATCCCACCAGCGAATTCCACAGTTCAATAAGTGAGAAGTGAATAAGAACCATGAGTTCCGATTCTGACCCATCCAACTGGTGATTTCGAAAAAACTCCAGTCGATTTCCAAAGTTCAAACAATGACATATGAAAAAATACTGCAAAGCCCAGATTTCCTTCTTTCCGAAAGGAGATTTTGAAATTTTCTTCCCCAAAACGAGTTTCATCCATGAAGTGAGGTTATGTCCAAGTGTATACTTACACGATCCCAGTGAAGCAATGAACTTTGGTGAAAATCACTAGCCAATCGAGTGATTAATCCGGCTCATATCAATTTTGTATTAAGGCTTTTCTCTATCTCTAAATCAAATGTTCGTATACACGATGTTTGATATATCACTACTTTTATCCCCTAAGTAGAATTTCATGTTATCAAGTATATGATATATAATATATCATGTTATTAGTAATATGATATTTGATATAGATGTCCTTCTATCGTTTATGTGTAGCATACATAACATGTTATTAATAACACACTTTTTGGAAGGCGACCTTCAATTGTTGTGATATCATGTCTGAGAAGGCATCATATTATGTACCTAATAACACGATATATACATTTAGCATGTATTTTGATGTTAGTTACATAATGTGAATCAATGTGACTATTTGATTTTGGTCACAACCCGTTGTTGATATACATATGTATAACATCTTTTACAAACGAAGGGCTACAAGAATACAATCAAATGATGGAATCAGTTAATGCATCAGAAGAGAAGAAGAAGAGAATCTATAGGAGAAGACAGGGTCTAGGAATGAATAATTTCCGCATTGGACTTAGACTTTGAAAAGATCTTGTTGAATCGAGGCCAGGATGTAAGGAAATCTTGAGGAGACTGAGTTCTACCCAGTATACAATTGTGAGCCAATAATTATCTTTATGCTACTCCTGGACGTTTTAATAGGTGAGTGTTGGATGACTAACAAAAAGTTTTCAACATTTGGGGCAAAATACTACCCCTGACAGTCGAATAAGTTGCACTGATAATGAGTTTGAGTGTGAAAGGGAGCCCGTTGAAGTTGGATAGTAGTGAGGAGAAGGCTTCACAAGGCAAGGGGCAAATCTTCAAAAGTTCTTCCTAGGGAAGTGGCTGGAGAAGAATCTGATTGAAAAAAATTTTAAATAAGTGGCTTACAATAGATGGATTATCTCCGATGAGGACTTAGCATAGTCAGCCATCGTGCACATGGAGGTCCTCGTTTTATTCACACATAGTAACAGATCATCTCCCCATCTCTATGTGACTTCATAGATGACATGACAGTTGTAGGGAGGTACGATTGGGCTAGGAACGTTCATGATATGTTGATTTGAGGCATATCATCATCCCACTAAAACATCAGGACTAGACAAGATGAGCACTCCGCCACTGTTGGAATTCTCGTTGGGGCTTCATTTGTGCTCGAGGAAAATGTCGTATTATCCATAACATGATTGGTATGATTAGCGTAGTATGAATAACATGATATTATATACACATTTTAGGTATATTGTAATTTGAATCACACAATAGTTTGTGTATCATGTTCATAAAAACACGATATTAAGACGAAAATACTCTATCGTGTTATCTATAAGATGATATAGTACTCTAGTGTGTATACGCAATTACACAAACTAAGAATTATGTGTAATTGATTACACAATGAGTTAAGTAAACGTGTTATCCCTGACACAACACACATGACATATGTACACTATTGACATGGTTGTGTTGCCATGTTGACTAGGTGTGATTTTTTTGCATACCTTTATATGGGCTCTAAGTGCTCCTCCATGTAGCTCGAGATGAAAGAGGTAGCCCGGGTTTACACAACTAATGACAAATGTGGAGAAGGCCGCAAAACTTTACCCGGCCGATGAAAAGGTGGGGAAGAAGTTGTTGGCTCATCGCAGGATGTGGGAGTGGTATGAGGAGGTACTCATGCTGCTCAATCTAGATTCACAAGTGGTTATGCAATAACTCCAATTGCTTAAGAGGCCCACTTGACCAATGGCCAAAGGGCGATCCATAAGGTGAAGAAGGCAGCCACGCATACCATGATATAGAGGACAACGATTCCCAATTAAGCCCACGTGGCTAGACATTAGGACAATTCCAATCCAGCAAAGGCATCATTGAAGCTTCGTCATGCCCGTGGATGTCATGACCAGGATCATTGAAGTAGTTTTGGAGAAGGCCATTCTATATGGGGAGCGGAGTTGGAGCACCAACAGTGTGCAAGTTGTGCTCCAAATGGTTAAAACGCTTTAGAGGTGGCAACAAGCTTAATATAATAGATGCAACCCCCACATGAACTGGAAACTGATCAGCTTCATGAACCCCCTCAACTGGAGTCCCACATGTAGCAACCCCTCTGCCACCAACTGAAGGAGAGACGTTACTTTGGGTCAAGGCTAGAGCTTCCAAATCAAGTGAAGCTATTCACCAATCTTCCTATGAAGAACAAAGAAAATATTTCCCTCAGTTTGTCTACGAGGATTTCATTTTGCTTAAGTATATTTTCAATTACATGAAATTTTCAGTTATCATGTTAGTTTGCGGATCATCATGTCATCGATCACACGCAAACACACAGTCATTTTACAAGAAAATGATATTTTAGTGGTCGCGTGTTCAATAATATGACCATATATATTAACGCAGTATTTTCAGTACGATAGGTGGACAAGTCATTTCATCAATAACACGCTTTCTTTGCATGTCCTTTATTTACTAATATAAATTGTTACATGTTATATGCAAAGAAAATAGAGCGAAATGCTGGCTACCCAATAAAGAAGAAGGGTACGAAGGTTGAAATGACTGTAATAACAAGATTCTTCAAGAAAGTTAACAAGGAATTTGTTCAATCGCGTGAGAAAACAACAGCAAAAAGTAGAAATAAAACTGAAAATAAAGAAGAGGAAAGCTTCCTATGCAGGCTCTATAGCATCCCTCGTACCTTCCATGCCTAGGAGGACAAGGTACACCATGGCTAATCAACCAGCTCTTCCATCTAATGGGGACAAACAGCCAAGAAGTTCACCACTAAGGACACGAAGAAGCCAAAGGCATAGCCACATTGAAGAGAAGATTGAAAAGATGATGCGCCCGAAAAGGGAGGAGCATAAGGCAAAGCTAGAGGATGAAGTTCTATTGGCATTCGTCCTTGCCCCATATGATATCCCTATAGCATGGCATTTTTAGCAAAGTCTCTGACCTCAGAAATGGTGGGCTCAAATGTTGCTTCTAGCAGTGCCACTATATCGGATACCCCTTCAATTGAATAGGAACTGAGAGAAATATCCAACAAGTGATAGATGTGGAAGAGCACACTGAGCAGCAAAAGGACAAGGAGGAGGTCGCTTTGGTTCCACACAACTACCTTGAACTATAGACGGTGTACCACATGGAGATTCAACGAATTGAAAATCGGGAGACCATGTAGGATGTTTTGGTGCACCCGCACAAGGAATGGCCCATGGTGATGCTTCTGCATTATAACTATGTGTCTTAGCTTAGGTACTAGTGCATAACAAATGAGGTAATATTGTATTATTGAACATACTTTGTATTACATAGTGTGCTATTAATCACATAATAAGTCAAAGGTGGGATAGGCCACTTCTATTTATCGCTTTATTGATCATACAAAATGTCCAAATATCGTTGTATCAATAACACAAAAATTTTCAAACAATGTATTGTGTATCACCATCGTATTTGTGATTATATGACATAATTTACATTGTGTTATCAGTTATACAATGTAATCACATGTCATGTTTGCAGTGACATGACATGTTGTTTGTTGTGTTATCACTAACACGATTATTTTATTGATGATTTTAGGTCATAGATGTCTTTAGCTAACTTCTAAAGGAGCACAACCTGGCCTTTATCCCAACTATTGTTTTGGGAAATTCATGATCTATCACTACTACAACATTGGGACGCAACATGACAAGGAGGAGATGTGCCCGAAATCGTTGGCAACTTGAGAGGAGGCTGAATGTTAACATCAAGAGTGGTTTCATTCCAATCTGCATCATTGGTCATTTTCTTCTACTAATTGCCCAATGCAGAGAGAAGAGGTTTAGGTAGTATAACCCATAAAGGGTGACCACAGTCATCACTTTGCAAAGGTGGACTATATTCAAAAACATGTTGCTACAAAAATGGAGGGGTCCCTACACATAAAGGGTGAAACAAAGTGGCTAATGACGAAGATCAACAAATGGCCAAATCAAGAGATGCACAAAGACTGTGGTATGTTCCTCGTGTATTATATAGCAAAGCTATCCTGCTACACTGTGTTTGCCTTTTCCACCCGCTGCCACCCCTTCTCCATTTGTTGCCTCGGCTCCCCTGCCATCCCATCTCGCCCCACTGCAGCAGCTCCCCCTCCAACCCCACTGCCAAGCAATCCAATCCTCCCCACCTTCCTCTGCGTTCCCAATTCTCCACACGTCTCCGGCTCCCCACCCCCTGGTCCCACTAGCCCTCTCCTCTGCTCCCCACCCTCTTACTCCCTTGCTTTGCCAATGCTTGCTACCATGGCTCCAGCCGCCACCCCAACTTTGTCTACCTCATTGGCTTCACCAGTCGCTCTAAATTCCCCCACCAAATGGCCTTCCCTCCCCCACCCAAAACCCGCTCCCCCCACCCAATTTTCTGTGATTCCCCCCTTCGGGTCCCCGGCTCCAGAGGAAGAGGAGAAGACAAAGCTGGAATCTTTGCCATCCCCCTCTTCCTTCTCCCCTCCTCTGCTTCCTCTTCTTATCGGAAGAATGACACTAGCTCCTCCAGCCGGAACCCATTTCCTCCCCCCTCTTCTCATCGGAGGAAGCGGTCAACAAGGGGCTCTAGCTCCCCAGGCCAGAGTTTGGAGCTCCTTCCTCTACCGTTGTATGGGTACCGGACTCCACTGCCTCCCCGAAATCCAGCCTCCATCGTGGTTTTGCTTTTTTTCCTCTTAGTGACGCTTTTAAAAGCGTTGCTAATAACCATTTTTATTATGTTTTTCCTTTTTAGCCACACTTTTGAAAACATCGCTAATAAATTTTTTTATATTTATTTTTTAGCAACACACAAAAGCATCACTAATAATATATTTTTTAATTTTTTATATTAGCGACACTTATAAAGGATTGCGAATAATTTGCCAATACCACTCTTGTGAATAAGCTTCCAAAAAAAAATTATATCAGCGACACAAAGAAAAGCGTCGCTAATCGTAGTACTATTTGCGATGCTTTTTCATATGCATCATTAAAAAATAGTTGCATTGGACTAGTAGTGACATATTTAGTGACACTTTTTAAGTGTCACTAATAGTTATTAGCGACTCTTTTATGACTATTAGTGACACTTAAAAGCGTCGCTAATAGTCTTTTTTCTTGTAGTGTTCTTGCATCTTCCTCATTTCTCTTACCTACTTCCTCTTTTTGCCAAACATAGAAGAGGGATGAGCAACTTGTAAACCACAAAGGGTCCAACTTTAGGAGTTCTTAAGGTGTGGTTCAAGCAAAAGAAGCTTGAGCGTAGTCCTCGACTCCAATATCTAATCAGCCACTAAAAGAAAGAGGTGACCCACATTCATTTTTTTGCAGTTTATGTTTTTTAGAAAAGTTTTAGCAATATTGCTAAAATGCACCAACTATAATTTCGAAGTTTCATTCAGCAACAATATTCAATAATTAAGTAATCATTTTACAAAAATGTTTTATTCATATTACTCAAATGTTTAAGCAATATTGCTAAAACCTTTCGGCAATAATGCTTACAAGTTTCAGCATCATGCTAAATTATTTTAGCATTATTATTGAAGTTTAATTTAGCTAGTATATTCATTTTTCTGCTCCACTTTCCACTTGAACTAAGTTAAAATGATTTACTTAGTCAAAATTATTTCAGATATACTTCTAAATCTCAAGTTATAAGACTTCAATAATAATGCGAATATGTTTTAACAATAATGCTAAAACATTTTAGTTGTAGCTATAGAATATATGAGGCATATGTAATGTAATTTGTTAATTTCGTCGGTCAAAAATGTTTTGAAACTTCATGTATGTTTTTAGTCTTAAGAATCTAACTAGATTTAGTTGTGATTAAGCCAGATTTTGAATTGACAAACTTGAAAATAGGAGCAGATGTGTTCTTATAAATTAAGGTTGAAGACTAAGAGTGTTGAAGGTAACAAAGACTAATTTTGTAGACACTCACATTCAAAAATCACTTAGATCAGCTTAGAAAGTAATTTTGGGAGTTTTAGATAGAATTTGGGTAAAAAGGGCAAAATTATCAAAATAGTGTTCAATCGATCGATCACTACACAATATACTAATTCAGTTGATTGACTGCCACTTCAAACAGTTCTTTGTAAAATGAAGCCAAGAGTTTATCGATTAATCACCTAATTGATGGATCAATTGCAAGTGGTATTGTACCCTATTGAAATAATGAATGATCAATCGTTGTCTATCATGATTGTCTAATTTAAGTCTTTTCGGAAGAGATTATATTCCTAATTAGAGTCAAATTCTTAAATAGACTTGATGTCCTATTTAAAGGATAAGGAATCATTTTTTCCATTGTTTTCATAGAGGAGATCATCCCAAGATTCAAGCTAATGCTACTTGTGATTTCATGAAGACACACAACTGGTAAAGAAGAATCTCACAAATTAAAGAGGAGTTTGAACAAAGTTCATCGTCAAGGAGTGATTGAAGACACTCAAAGGTAGATCAACAATTGAAGAAGTAGTCTTTGATTAAGACTCTAGAAGAAGACTATGGCAGAACATAAAGAGGGAAAACTTTAAGAGTTCTATGAAAGAGAAACTTGAAGGCCAACAATGAAGAGGATTGAATAATGAAAAGGTGTTTTGTTTGTGTCAATTCAGAAGGTTGGTTGTTCTTGGGTCTTGTAAGTTCCTGCTTGTTTTGGCCTTGTGAGGTTGTCCGCTTTTTTACCCAAGTTTGTGTTTTCCACGTTAAATCCTTGAGTATTCATATTTGATTTTCATGCTTTGTAGATTAAATGTTTGATAGATTGATCATAGACATTAGGTTTTTTCTTGTTGTCTCTACAGAAGAAAATTTTGTGCATTGAGACCATATTTCATAGTCTTTATCTTTCTAAGATAATTAGACTAGGGGCAATGTGGTGATTTGCTAAGCCTTCTACATAGATATTTAACTCTCAAGTTGTAGCTGGATATTTTTGCTTGAACTTTTCTTTAGATTCACGCTATCAATCTAATTTTACATGCTAATGTGTGTCAAGTTTGCTTAAAGTTCCTACTTTAATCCTAGAGTTTTATATATCTTCTGTTATGGTTGGATCTTATAATTTTGCTTGGTTTACTTGTTTCTCTCTCAGAATTACTTGTTAAACTTGCTAATTTGTGTGGCCTAAGTAGTTATTTTGCGTCGTTGTAGAATTCTCCTTGTCTTTGTACTTAAAAATTGTTGTTTGTATGTTTCTAGTTTGTTTGATTTTAATGGTTGTGTCAAATAATTCAATGGCTAAATGTGGAGACTTGGAAAATCCTATGAATTGTCCACCATTGTTTGATGGTGAAAGTTTTTCTTATTGGAAGAATAGGATAAGAGCCTTTATTCAAGCTCTTGATAACAATGCTTAGAAAGTTGTAATTAAAGGATAGAATCCTCCTGTGACTAAAGATAATGATAGAAATTCAATCATAAAAGATGAAAGTGAATGGGATGAAAATGAGACTAAGCTTACAAACCAAAATAGTAAAGTCCTTAGTGCATTAATTATTTAATATCATAGATAAATCACAATATAGGTTAATCTCAAATTGTACTTTAGCTAAAGTTGCATAAGAAAAACTTGTGAAATACAATGAGAGAATAGAGGTTGTCAAAGTCTCTAGGTTACATATGCGTACTCCAGAGTTTGATAACATAATAATGAGTGAAGATGAGACTATTTTTTAATATTATGCAAAAATATCAGACATTGTCAATACATGTGACTGACTAGGATAGCCTATTCTTGACTACTTTGTGATGAGAAAACTCTTAAGCTCTTTGTCCTCCAAATCAAAACTAAGGTGGTTGTTATTAATGAATCTAAGAAAAGAGACACCTTAGACATTAAGGAACTAGTAGAAAACTTAAAAACCTTTGAGATGTAAGATGAGTCTAATGAAAATAAAAAAAATTTGTTTGAAAAATCAAACAGATACATGTAAGATTAATATCCATCAACTTAACCTAGCAGATCAAGGCATTATACTTAGTCCAATTATCAACAAAGATAAAGACTACAAGATATGGCCTCTTGATATGCGTAGTTTTTCTATATTTTATATGTCTTTTTACCTTATTTCTTAGCATAGCATTAGGTCAATTTAGGGTTAATTATGGTTTATTTATGTTAAGACAAATATTAGTAGTTTGATTTAGTTATTAATTAATTTAGGTGACAATGGTAGATTAAGCATGCATTTGAGTGGATATCCCGTGAATAACTTTGTTGATGATTTTGATAGTTTGTAAATATTTGGACACGGTTCAACTATTTTGGATGGATCAGACATTGGTACAGTGAAGAAGCTGTTTAATAGCTTGCACACATTGAGTTGTTAGGGCCCATGATAAACATCATCAATACTGATGCCATGTACCAGCCTTCTTACACACAAGTAAGACCGGCGACGAATAGGAACTTGTACTAGGCCTGATAATCCCCTCCTGAAGCATATCTGTCACCAGCCGCTCGATCTCTGCTTTCTGAATATGCGGGTACCAATAGGGACGCACATTGGTTGGGACGGTGCTAGGGGTAATCGGAATCTGATGATCATGAGAGAGGCCAGGCGGAAGACCTTGCGGCTCAGCGAACAAGTCTTGGTGGTCTATCAATAACTCCTGGAGGTAGGTCGGCATGATATCTTGAGACGCCTCAAGGGCTGCACGCTGCTGCAAGAGGAGCCCTTGGGGGGCGTACCGGAACAAGGTGCTCGAAGGATGGGCGGAGAGAAGAGTACCCGGCCTAGAGCCTTCCAACCGGATGCGTTGTCCCTGGAGCTCAAAGTCCATCCACATCTCCCGAAAGTTCCAAACAACATCGCCGAGTTCCTGGAGCCACTGCACGCCTAACACAATGTCCGCCCCTTTGGTAGGTAACAGGAAGAGATCAGTGATGAATGAATGGCCGTGTACAAACAAAGTGACCTGCGCACACACTCCATTGCTTCGGAGGTGATTGCCATCTCCAATCATCACGTCAAAGGGTTTGGAGTCCGATACGAAACAACCAAGTCGGTTGGCGACCCTGTCATTAATAAAATTGTGTGTAGAACCACTGTCGATCAGGATAGCTGCCTGTTGACGCTTGAGGAATCCCTAGACACGCATCGTGCGAGGCGTAAAGGCCCCAGAAAATGCATGCACTGATATCTCTGGTAAGTGCTCTTCAACAGCGGACAAGGCAGAGCCATCAGAACCCTCTTCCCCTTCGTCAATTTCTTCCACTAGAAGGCTGCCCTTAACAAAACAGCGGAGTCCGGGCACAAATTTCTCATCGCAGCGGAAGCATAACTGATAAGTATGAAATCTATATCTATTTTATATGTCTTTTTACCTTATTTGCTAGTATAGATTAGGTTAACTTAGAGTTAATTATGGTTTATTTAGATTAAGATAGATATTAGTATTTTAGTTTAATTATTAATGATTTTGTAGTTATTAGTTGTTTAGACATGTATTTAAATCAAGATGGAATTTTAATTATATTCTACATGTCTAAAATATGGTATTTTATGTTTTGTAGGTAAAGTGCGCTTATCGAAGTACTTGGACGATGTTTGAAATGATTAAAAATAGTCTTCACATGCTTTAAAGTGATTTGGACAACTTTTCGGAGTTATAAACAAGTTAGAAATTAATATGGACACGAAGGAAAGCTTAATGAACAGAGTCCAGGAAAATAGAAACACTGTAGCCGATCGATCGGGCATGCAGGGCGATCGATCGGCATAACGTGCAATTTCCTAGTTTGACCCAAATTTCAATCCTTTTTATATTAGACTTCTTCCTACGGAACTTATGCCTATAAAAAGACATATTTGGCTTAAAATTGGGGGATTCCAGTAGATTTTAAGAGGAGAAAAAAGAAGAAGAAGATGGAAGAGAACTCAAAGCTTTCAATGGAGATTCAAGTGCTTTCTTCTACAATGGAAGGCTAGACTTTTCTTTTACTTAGGAGTTGATGAAGCTATAGATAAGTTTCAGTTTCTTTTCTTTTTAATTTAGATCTCAGTTGTGAATGATGACAATTGTATGATATGGATTTCCTTTTTAATGGAAGAGCTTTTAATGTTTATTCAAATCTATGTTGATTTATTGTCTTGTAGATGATAGATTGATGTGGTTTTGATATTTGCATCGATTCTAATTTCTGTGATTTAGATGAGATGGTCATACAATAGTTTTAATGTTTAGATAATTAATGACTTGGATGAGTTATACTAAGATTAGACGGGTCATGCCTATAGCTAGTTTAGTGTAGATGATCCGTGCTATTGTCGAAGATAGTTCATGCCATGGAAGTTAATTAATGATTCTTTTTGAAGTAATTCTAGCTTGTAGCTGAGAATACTTGTTCATATTCACACTAGATTTAGATTAAAAGTTAAGGAATTGTTATGGTTCTATAGTGGATTTGATTTCCTAAGTAATTTCTATCATATTAATCTCTTATTTTTAAACTAGTTGATTTATTTCCTTTACCTAATTAAAGTTTAAGTTTGATTTAGTTTTTAATCAGCAAATTTCTCTTTAGATTTAGTAATAACCCATCCGTCCCTGAGGTTCGACAACCCTTAAATACTTATCCTAGTACAATTACCTTGTACACTTGCAAAGGGTTTAATTATAAACGATCAATAACCCCTTCGAATGATGTTCCTCCATTTGAGCCGGGGTTAGACGTCGTACAATCGGACTTGCAGGAGCAGGTAGCTGGTTGGGCCGGCTAGAGGCAGCGCTGCTGGGGAGCGTAGGCAAGGGAGTGGCGCTAGGAACAGAGCGGCCCAGTGGTCCAAGTTGCCCTCCTCTACACTGTCTGGTCAGTTTCTCCTCTTCGATGCGAGCATGTCAGACCACGTCTCACATGTTTGCGCATGGAAAGTGATGCTTCTCTTCTAAAATTTCAGGCTTGAGGCCGCACTTGAAAGTACCCATCAAAGCGGCCACCGGCCAATCGGGCAACCGATTGGCCACCTTCATGAATTCAGTGTAGTAACCATGGACGGTGGTAGTCTGGCGCAGGGATGACAGCATCTCATTAAAATCCTGGAACTCATTAGGCCCAAACTGAACACAAAGTTCATTGGAAAAGGCCGTCCATGTAGGGTAGCGCACCTCCTTCTCAAAGCTCTGGAACCACACAGATGCATCGCCATCAAGGTGGAAGGCTGTGCTCAGCCTCTGAATTAGTGCCTTGGTAGGCGAAAAAATTTTCAGCCTTATACAACCACTCCACTGGATCGTCATCCCTGTTGTAGCGAGGGAACTGCAGCGAGCCAGACGATGTTCAGCGACCGCTCGTTGGCCTCCACCATGCCGAGGTAACTCGTCCCACTCCTCTTCAGCGTCCTGGAAGTGGTTAGGATGGGGTGGCATCATAGGTGCATTTTCACGAACACCTAGCGTGCCTCGCATATCCCAGGTCTGGCGCCTCCCTCCTAACGCTAACTGGCCAGCGCCATAACAGGCAGGGTAGGGCGGCCCTCCTATGTGGATGCCAGCCAGCACTGTGTGTGCGGGGAGGGTTGGTTCCGGAGGCAGCGAGGGCTCTCCCTTCTCCGGAATAGCAGCGGCTAGTGCAGGCAGAACATGCATGACGCGCACTGCCAGAGCTTCCTATTGTATCTTCATGTTGGCGAGGTCTACAGTAAGGGCTTGCACCGCCATGAGGATCTCTGGCAGCTTGGCGTCGCTGACAGTGGAATTGGCCTGCAGGCTGTCTGCTGAGGCTGGCGCTGGTGCCTCGTTCTCGGAAGACGCCTCCTGCACAACAACCTGTTTGCCATGAGCCATGGCCGTAGATCGCAAAAGCTCCGATACCAATGATGTGCCCGATGCAGGCACGATCGGTACCTAGGAGAATTGTGCAGGGAAAGGGGAGAAATATTGAAGAAAGGGAAGAAATCTGAGAATCACAAATTGCATAAACTAGAAACAAGAGTCAAGGCCGCCCCCATATAGGAGACAACCCTCCTAGGGAACCGAACCAGCTGAACCAAACCGGTCCGGTTCATACAATATAATCCTATCAGTGGGTTGGCTATCCCTGACCACCAACTGAACCAACAAGTACGATAATAAAAGACTACAATACCAATTAAATAGTTTAGTGCAATAAAGTAACAAAAAGAGAGTCTGAGCATCGTATACAATCGTGCACAACAAAGGACCAACAAAAGGACATGAGCTTGCTAAATGAAATTAGAACAATTTATTGGAGCAGGATTTCTATTATAAAAACCATAGCCTATCAAAGGAAAGAAGCAAATAAGTTCCAATCAATGAAGAAGAGACAAGCATCTTTCAGGTGAAGCTAATTCAGTTGCCAGCCACGTCCAACAAAGAAGATGTAGAAAAAAAAGGACAAAAAATAGTGCAGCAGAAAAGAAAAAACGAAGGGGAAATTCAGAAGGTAAGAAAGGAAGATTGGGACAACCAAGTATCAATTGAGCAAAAGAAAGCCGAAGAAAGGATGCATTTTGATAAGGCAAAAGGGGCAGCCAGTAGAGCTATAAAACAGAGAACAATGAAACAAAGAGTGGACTGAGAAAAGCATAGAAGAAGAATGAATCAGAGACGAAACTACTCAATTCCATACTCCAAATGCCCTAAAAAAACATTTTGAAAGCCAAAGAATTAAAGCCCAAATCCGGAGAAATGAAGAATCAGCAGGAAAAAACTTTTGAAGGCCATGGTTACTGTAGCAACACTATTAACTACATGAGGTGGAAGATGATTAACGGTAGCTTGTAGTTACTTGTTGTGCATGATGGCCTAGTCTCTCAAATGAGTCCCAGACTCTACTTTATTTCTTTTACTTCTTAGCATTGGAACTATTTTTTATTGTAATAGTTTAGTATTTGCTTTGGTATTCAGTTGTAAGACATATTAGTTTAGTTAGTGGTCCGGGCTAGCCGAAACACTAAATGGTGTGTCTTCCTAGGGAACCGGTGCGGTCTGGTTTCGGCTAGGCACGACTCCCTAAGGGACGGGTCGTCCCCTATATGGGGCAATCCCATCATTTGTTTTGATTTTTGCTATTGAAACTATTAAGAACTTCTCCCCTTTCCTCCTTGCTTCACCCCTTTCACTGTGTGAATCTCCTTGATATCGATTGTGCCCACATTGGGCACATCATTGGTATCAGAGCATTTACGATCCCCAGCCATGGCTCGAGGCAAGCAAGCTGCCGCAGTCCGAGAGGTTCTTCCAGAGAAAGAGGTTCTTGCATCAGCTTCAGCAGACAGCCCGAAGGCCGTTCCTGCGGTAGCCAGTGAACCCACTCTAATAGAAATCATGGCGGTGTTGAAATCGTTGAACATGCATATGGCCAATGTGGAGGCGATGGGGGAGGCAGCTGCGCAGTTACAGGATGTGCGCGCAGCACCTCTTCTGCCTGGGCTGCCCCTGCTGTCCAAGAGAAGGGTGGTCCGTCACAATCCCCCGAACAACACGTTCCTGACCTTCCAGCACCGGTAGACAACGGCGTGAGAATTCCCATGGGTCTGGTTCAATTTCGCACTGACAATCTTGTGCTGGATGGGAGGTTGCAGACCTAGGACAGGCGAGGCACACTAGGTGTTCAAGAAAATGCTCCTGTGAGGCCGCCTCCTCCAAATCTGTTCTAGGACATAGAGGATGAGTGGGACGAGTACCCCGGGCACCGTAGAGGACTACGAGGGGGGGCTGAGCCCCGTTTGGCTTGCCAATAGTTTCCCCCCTACAATAGGGATGACGACCCTGTGGAATGGCTGTACAAGGCAAAAAAGTTTTTTGCCTACCAAGGGACACACTCTGAAGCTGAATGTCTGAGCATAGTGGCCTTCCACCTCGACGGGGAAGCTTTAGTTTGGTTCCAGAGTTTCGAGAAAGAGGTGCGCTGCCCCACCTAGGCCACTTTCTCCAATGAGCTCTATATTCAGTTTGGGCCCAATGAATTCAAGGATTTCAATGAGATGCTCTCCACCTTGCACCAGACCACCACTGTCCATGCATACTATACAGAGTGTATGAAGGTGGTCAACCGCCTCCCTGAATGGCCGGTGGCCGCCTTGGTGGGCACGTTCAAGCATGACCTAAAGACTGAGATTTCTGAGGGGATGCACCACTTCCCTTGCACCAGCATGCGGGACGTCGTGCACCATGCCCGCATCGAGGAGGAGAAGCTGGCTAGGCAGTGCAGACCCGGGCGTCTTGGGCCTTTGCCTCTGCCTGCCCTTAGCGGCAACCCCCTGGCCACGCCCACCAGCTGGCCGCCCCGTCCAGCAAGATTGTTCGACACCTCACCCCTGCTTAGATGGAGGAACGCCGGTCTAAGGGCTATGTTTTCGCTGCAACGAGAAGTTTGTTCCGGGGCACTGCTGTTCTGTTAAGGGCAGCCTTCTCATGAAGGAGATCAATGATGATGGCATGGGGGCGGACGGAGCTGACTCGTGTTCCCCTGATGACGTGCTGCCTGAAATTTCATTCCATGCATTCTCAAGGGCATTCACTCCACACACGATGCGAGTACAGGGCTACCACAAGCGGCAACAAGTGGCTATTTTGATCGACAACGGGTCTACTCATAATTTCATTAACGACAAGGTAGCCTATTTGCTAGATTGTCTTGTCTCAGATTTTAAGCCATTTGACGTGCTGATTGGTGATGGGAAGCACCTCAGGGGCACTAGGGTGTGTGCTCAGGTTATGCTCTCTGTCCAAGGCCACAAGTTTGTTACCAACTTCTTCTTGCTGCCTATGAAGGGGGCGGATGTGGTGTTGGGCATGCAGTGGCTGCAGGAGCTTGGTGATGTGGTTTGGAACTTCTGGGACATGGTGATGGACTTCGAGCTTCAGGGGCAATGGGTTCGAATTGAAGGCTCTAGGCCGGGCACCCTCCTCTCAGCCCAGTCTTCAAGCTCTTTCTTCCGGTTTGCCCCCCAAGGGCTTCTCTTGTAGTAGCGCACCACTGTTGAGGTGAATCAAGACGAGATACCCCAGATCTCCATGAGTTGTTAGCAGCCCATCAGCACTTGTTTGCAGAGCCGCAGGGACTCCCTCCCATTCATCCTCACGACCACTAGATTCCCATCATTCATGGAGCAGCCCCAGCCAATGTCCGCCCTTACCGTTACCCTCACATACAGAAAGTAGAGATTGAGTGGCTCATGGTGGACATGCTCCAGGCCGGGATCATCCATCCCAGCACGAGTTCCTACTCGTCTCCGGTCCTACTGGTTCGGAAGAAAGATGCTCCATGGAGGTTCTGTGTTGACTACCGCACCTTGAATGCAATCACCGTCACATACAAATATTCCATTCCGGTGATTGAGAAGTTGTTGGATGAGTTGATAGGTGCCACGGTCTTTAGTAAGCTTGACCTGCGTTTGAGGTATCATCAGATTCAGGTGAAACCAGCTGATGTGCACAAGATCGCCTTCCGGACTCATGACGGTCATTTCGAGTTCCTCGTCATGCCATTTGGGCTGACCAACGCCCCCTCCACATTCCAGTGCCTCATGAACAATCTCTTCAGGCCATTCCTCCATTACTATATATTGGTTTTCTTTGATGACATCTTGGTGTACAGCCGGTCTTGGGCGGAGCACTTGACGCATCTCAGGTCAGTCTTCTCTAACTTGTGCTCTCACTCATTATTCCTGAAGCATTCGAAGTGTTCCTTTGGCAGCCCGCAGGTTTATTGCTTGGGCCATATTTTCTCGAGGAGCGGCGTTGCTACTGACCCGGCCAAGGTGGCCGCCATGCTCTCTTGGCTGCCACCCACATGTGTCCGGGCACTCAGGGGTTTTCTAGGTCTTACAAGTTATTATCGGCGGTTCATCAATTGGTATGGAGAGTTGGTTCGCCCTCTTATAGAGCTGCTTAAAAAAGGGGCTTTCGCTTGGAACACAAGTGCCCAAGCGGCATTCGAAGGATTGAAACAGGCAATGGCCTCAGCCCCAGTTTTGATCTTACCAGATTTCACCTGACCTTTCGTGGTGGAAACGAACGTTTCAGAGATGGGCCTAGGGCCAGTTCTTCTGCAAGATGAGCATCCCGTTGCTTACTTCAGTAAATCCTTGGCTGTCCGCTCTATGTATGAGAAAGAGATGTTAGCTATCATCCTTGCGGTCGACATGTGGCGGCCTTACTTACTTGGCCGTCGGTTTCTGATTTGCACCGACCACCAGCCCCTAAAATATTTTTTAGACAGTGAGTGTCCACTCCATCTCAGCAGTGGTGGCTCAACAAGTTACTTTCTCTTCTGGAAGGGTCTGAGAACATCGTGGCCAACGCCCACTCTCACAGCCCAGGGTCGGGCTCTTGGTTGGCTTTCTCTTCTGGAAGGACCGCCTGTGGGTACCCGATGTAGTTGACCTCCACCACCGCATCCTTTCTCTCTTCCATGACACTCCCGTGGCTGGACATGAAGGGGCTTTCCGCACCTATAAATGGGTCAGCCAGAGCTTCATGTGGCAGGGCATATGTCGGGCTGTCCAAGAGTATGTGGCCGCTTGTGTTGTTTGCTAGTGGGCTAAGGCTGCCACGACTTCCCCCGCCGGGTTGTTACAGCCCTTGCCTATTCCCGATAAGGTGTGGGAGGACGTCTCGATGGACTTTGTGGAGGCATTGCCTGTGGTGTAGGGTAAGTTTGTGATTATGGTTGTGATGGACAAGCTGTCCAAGTATGCTCATTTTTGTGCGCTGGGCCATCCCTTCATCGCCAAGACAGTAGCTGAGCTTTATGTTCAGATGTGGCCCAACTTCACAGTATGCCCCACATGATTGTTTCTGAGCGTGATAGGATATTCCTTTCACAGTTCTGGCAGGAGTTCTTCACTTTACAAGGTACATCTCTCCATATGAGCACTACTTATCACCCTCAGATGGATGGTCAGACCAAGGTGGTTAATCGTTGCTTGGAGCAGTATCTTCGATGCTTTACTATGACGCAGCCCTACTGATGGCTTCAACTTCTTCCATGGGCGGAGTGGTCTTATGATACTGCCTATCATACTCGAGTTGGCTTCACTCCATTTGAGGTGCTATATGGCTGGCCACCACTGACTGTGTTATCATATGTACCTCTCTGTTCCTCTGTGGCTGTTGTGGACTATATGCTACAAATGTGGGATGAGGTCTTATGTCAGCTCAAGGAAAATTTATCCTCTGCCTAGAACCGGATGAAGCAGATTTATGAACGCTGCCACACTGATTGCGAGTATGCGGTGGGTGATTTGGTTTCTGTGTCGGTCCTTCCTCATCGACAGACCTCCTTGTTTCAGCCCGAGAACTCCAAGATTGCTCCCTGTTTCCATGGTCCCTATGCTATTGAGGAGCATGATGGTTCATTGGCCTACCGTCCCTGACTCTTTGGTTCACCCTGTCTTTCATATATCCCATCTGCGGGATTTGTGGGTCACAAGTCCTTGGCTATGGGTGTTCCTCCTTCTCTCCTGATGGGCCCAGTTCCGCCATCCAACCTTGTCCCTGCTTTAGTGATTGAGAAGTATCAGGTTCGTCACTCTGGTCGCATTATTATAGAGGTTCTAATTTTTTGGCGAGGGCAGCCGCTCGAGGAAAAACAAGATCTATTTTTTTACCACCTTTTTGTGGTCGTAGCCTTGAGGCTGAATCGACATCAAATAGAGGAATTTGGATTCTATGTCGATGCCTGAGGATGAGTTTATGGCATGATATTCGTCTTGGTCGCCTTGAGGACAAGGTGACTAGCAGAAGCGTGGTGGAGTGTTGTGCACAATGGTCCAGTCTCTCATATGACTTCCATACTCTACTTTATTTCTTTTACTTCTTGGCATTGAAACTATTTCTTATTGTAATAGTTTAGTATTTGCTTTGGTATTCAGATGTTAGTGGTCCGGGCTAGCCAAATAGCTAAATGGCGTGTTTGCCTAGGGAACCGGACTGGATTGGTTTGGGCTAGGTGTGACTCCCTAGGGGACTGGTCATCCCCTATGTGGGGCATTCCCTTCCTTTTTTTTTGGGTTATCCTATTGAAACTATTCAGAACTTCTCCACTTTCCTCCTTGCTTCTCCCCTTTCACTGCGTGAATCTCCTTGATATCAATTGTGCCCATGTTGAACAATGAAATTTGAATTTTTTCCTTTCTCTTTCACCTCTTGTATGTCTCTTATTAATTCTTCCAATGAATTTTTTTTTCTTAGGTTAGTGAGTGGCTAAAGTTGTTGCTAGAGCTTGGATGATGCTTCATTAAATTGTAGATGTAATGTCCCTGATTTTTTTTACTATTTTTATGTGATTTTCTTGTTATTTTTTTGAATAATTTTTGTGAGAAAATATGACTCTTTGGTGTATTTGTTTTCTTCTATTTGACCCTAGTATTTATACCTATAGAGTTGGGTGTGGGGCTTCATCGTGGCGTTGGGCCTCAACGCAGCACCGAAGTTTTCAGTGCAAAATATGAAGAAAGAAAAAGAGAGGGAAAAAAAGAAAAAAACTTCATTTCAGCCCGTTCTAGAAGGAACTGGAAAATCGCCCCTTACTACAATATCCCTTCCAGCAACAGTCAGACGCCAGCGGAACACTATCGTAGGCTTTGCCTCAACCTAGTTATGATGGGAGGGGCTTTAGCTTTAGCCCTCATGGATGCTCTATCCTTCACTAGACACTCCCTAGCTAGCCTCTCCCTCTCTCTATTTTGTGTTTTCCACCACCGCCATTGGCTGGCAAGAGCTAGCCAGCCACGTGGACTCTGACCCTGCCTGGCGATGGAGGTGAGCCACCCCACCTGGCCCGGTTTTGTCTCTGCCCCTTATGTGGGCCATAGTTGATGCAAAATCATCGCCATTGTTTTTTGTCCACTACAAATTTTGCTGTCTTGCGGCTTATCAAGTGCCTCTTGGCCACCGGTCGACTTCTATTTCATCCACCCTTGACTTCCAGTTGCACATGCCACCACTTTAGGCACGACCCTTCTCCCGGACGCCCTTAGTATGCTGCCATGGATCATAGATTTTGTCTCATAGACTTGTGTCACCCTCGTCTTGTTGCAATTACTTAAGATGCTTCCTAACTCTCGGGATAATAGCTCTCTCAACTAGGCATTGCTTTTGGTTGCCAACTATGCCACCGACACTACTACCGTCATGTACTCACTGTCATACGTCATGGATTCTGAGGTAGGGGATCTTTGAACTCGTAATTTCATGATGGTATGCTTTGAATGTATAGCAACATTCGTTAGATTGTATGATTTTATGCTTTTGGTATTATTTGATTACCAATTGCATGATTTAAGAGTGAAAGATGATAATGATGGTATGTTGGAGATGCATATGACATGCATGTGAGCTAAAAAAGTGTTTGATGTATGTGGACCATGTGTATGCTAATGATGGCTGCCGAGTATGTTGGTAAGTTATGCATGAAATTATGTGTATGTTATACTTATGCGTGATGGGCAAATATATGTATGATGGCTACATGCTTGTGAGAAGGATATATGTATGTGTGTGGGGCAGATGGATGGGCAATGGATGATAAGAGGTGACAAAGGGTTTGGTATGGTTGTGTAACCATATATGTATGACGGATGATGTAGGGTGAGGATTGGATGGATTGGTTTGTTTGGAGGGTATATTGGGATTTCTGTAAGTAAGAAGGCTTAGGTTTTGAGCTTTATTGGGGATTGTTAAATAGTAAGAGTGTTGTATAATTGTATAAGCATGATGTACATACATATCATGAACTGGAAGGTAAGCATAATAATTGAGGTATAAGTAAGCAAGTGATAACTGGGGTGGCTTTGAGGAGCTTAATTTGTTGATGTCTAAGTAAGATGTTTTAGCTATAAGGTAGATGGCAGAGACTATGAATATGTAAGAATTTGTACATGGTGAGCTATTTATAAGATGGATGAGTTAAGTGAAGTTTGCTGCCTTGATGAGCTAGGGTTTTAGAATAGGCTTAGCTTCAGATTGATTAGTAGAAGATTGTAAGATAAAAGAATGTTATGGCATAATTATACCACATAAATTACTTAATTCAAACTTGAATTATGAGAAAAGCTAATATGATAGCATTGTGAGTATGTGATTTTAGGGTTTTGATGGGTTAAGTTTTGTGTTTTAACTAGTCGATAATGAGTTAGTTGAGCATTTTTTATGTCTTGTCATAGTGTTTATCCCGTGGGATGTTTAAAGGACAAAGCGAAGGCATGGTTGAATTCTCTGCTAGCGGGGTTCATTAGTTCACAGGAGGGACTTGTTAGCGAGTTCCTTTCCAATTTGTTCCCAATATCCAAAACCAATGCCTTAAGGAGAGAGATAGCTGACTTTTGTTAAGAGGAGCATGAAAAATTTTATATGAGTTGAGAGAGGTCTAAGGGCTTGATTTTGAAGTGTCCTCACCATGGTTTGAAACATGGTGGCTTGTGCAAGAATTTTACAATGGTTTGATTCAAATCAATATTTTAAAACCAAGCTTGTACCCCGACCTAGATTAGTGGCTTGGATAAATCGACCGGGTTGAACTGTGGGCGACCCGGGTTGACCCAGGGGATGACATCATCAGCTAAAAAAATTATGAAACCAATAAACTCAAGATAATCTTTAAATCTCCTACTACCATTAAGGATCCATTTAAATCATGATAACCAAACATATTATATGCTCACAATTAAGCTATAAATCACTAATTCTCAGCGAGTAAAAATTTATACAACTCCTACGAACTACCATGCATCAAAACTATATTCAAATCAAATCACAGATATAAAAAATCATAATCCAACAATCAAAAGAATACCTTATTTGCATGCAAAGACTAAGAATTTAAAAACCTTAGTTCTTGCAATAAAACCAAATCCGAAAATGGTGCATAAAAATTAACTACAAAATTAACATTTAATAAATTAAACTAAAATTTAGATAAATAAAAAATAGTGAAGTAATTTTTGAATATTGCAACGAATTGTGGACAATGTGAGCTCTGCTGCCCAAAAATGTAAAATTCAGAAAAGAAAACAATAAACGATTCGGGAAAAGAAAAACAACTTATAAACATATTATATAAGTATGAACAAACATGCTACAATCAACACATTAAGATGTGAATTTAACGAATCGATCAAACCTCCTTTCTCCCACAAAAGTGTGCCCACCTAAAAACATACAAAGCAGAATACCTTGTTCTGGTTTCTGCTTGTTCAATCAACCAAGAAGCCCATTCTCGTCAACACAACATTTTGCACCTAGCATAGATCTCTGCCCTTGAGTGTCCTTCCCCGTCCTTCAAGGACTGACAACATAGTGAACGGAGATTGGGCTGAGCTCCTCCTCGCCACTATCTCATGAGGCGGGAGCATTACCTCTTCCTCATCCCTCCCCTCCTCGTTGCTACTCCTTTCCAACGCTGCCACCTTTCCACTTCTACAGCCATTATTTGGTGGTGGCACTCCCACGCCCATCGGGACATTTAGTAGTGCCGATTGGTGGATCTTCCCTGCTGGAAGGGACTGTGAGTAGAGCTGGTGCAACCTCAGAATCGCTGGAATCATCCGAGACGGGGAGCTAACAAAGGCCTTGCAATTCAGGAACAAGAACTGGGGCCACTATGCACTCTGCTTCTCCATGTTGCTACCATCGTCTTCAAGGAGTGTGGCAAGAATACCTTGTTTCTCTGGCTGATGTCGTATTCCTCGATGGTCGTAAGCACCAGGGGTTGCGAGTTGCACTGGAGGAAGTGGATCGGAGGGGTTGCGGCCGCTCTAGAATACTGCATTTTCAAAAATCGGACTGGACCGGAACACTGGGTAACTGCTTTAACCGGCCAGGTCATGCTGACCCTGCAGAGTAAAACCGACCTAAAAATCCATTTGAACTGGCCAATTTTTTAAAACAAGTCTGGTTGAACCAAGTCGGACCGGCTGGTCCAGTTTGGTTTTTAAAAGACTGATTCAAACACACTGTATTATGATTGAATCGACGAACAGTGGTTGTTTCTCGAGTCTGAATGATGAGGCAGTGTATAACTTCCTAGAGGGTTTTTTTGAGAATTTCAGCAATGAGATTTTCAAGCCATAGAGAAAAACTAACGCAAAATCCTAGGAAATGAGGCTTATATGAAGTAAGGGAAGATACTGAAATGAAAGCTAGGTTAGACTAGCTAACCATAAAATGAGAAGCCATGTCCCTAGCTATAAATATGTATTATGCCAATCAAATTCAAAATAAAGTGTGTTCTCTGTGTGGAAGACCAGTGAACAATGCTCAAAAGTGTCCTTCCATGCTAGGTTATTTTGTATGCTTCGCTAAGCAAACTAATGCACTAAACATTTATGTGAAGTCATTTAGCAGTCCCTTCTCTAAGACATAATCTGAATTGGCAGTATCATCTAAATTTCTCATGGAGGCAAAACCAACCTCCCATGAAGAGAGAAGGGCCGCCAATGCAATGCAACATATATCCACTTAATTTAGTCAGTTCAACCCCTCCTACATCTCTACTCACTTATTATCTCCTCAAGTTGTTGAACCACCACGTCAACAAATATCACTTGAAGAGTCTCTTAAAGCATTCATCCATTCTACTAAATAATCCATATTAGAATTGAAAAAATCTAGTCAAGGGAATACTCAAGCCATAGGCAAACTAGAAACTCAAATTAGGTAGTTAACAACTCATGTAGAGGAGAGAAAGAAAGAGAAATTTCACAGTCAGCCTATACCCAACCCTAAAGGTTAATATGTTGTTAATAATGCTTTAAGTTCATCACAAAACCAGGGGCATTTCAAGTCAATCACCACCACTCTTAGATCAAGGAGACATTTGATAATCATGTAAAAATGCCTCAAGTAGAGGGAATTGAGAATACTAAGTTAGAAAGTGAGAAATAGAAACTCAATGCCTCCCCACCTATTTTAGTTGACCCCCCAATTAGAAGTCTTGTGTCTGAAGCCCCATTTCCTCAAAGACTAGTCAATCCTAAGAAAATTACCCAGTTTGGAGATATTTTAGAGGTGTTTAAGAAAGTGTAGAGAAACATCTCATTCCTTAATGCTATCCAACAAGTGCCCTCTTCTGCTAAATTTTTAAGACTTACTAATAGTCTAGCGGAAAATAAATTTTTCTAAAAAGGCATTCCTAACAAAACAAGTCAGCTCTATCATTTAATGCAAATTTCCAATCAAATATAAGGACCCTAGTTGTCCCACAATTTATGCAAGATAGGGGATCATCACAATGAGCGGGCCTTGTTAGATTTTGGGGCTAATGTGAATTTATTATCATATATTGTTTACGTTCAATTGGGATTGGGAGAGTTGAAACCCACATCAATGACACTTCAAATGTTTAATAGAGCTCTAAACATTCTTCGAGGTATTGTTGAAAATGTTCTAATTAAAGTTAACACATTTTACTTTCTAGTGAACTTTGCAATCCTTAATACTCAACCTATTTAGAATATCCATTGGAAAATTCCACTCATTTTGGGTCGTTGTTTCTTGGCCACATCCAATGCTCTAATATATTGTAGAAATTAAAAGTTTAATATTCATTTAATTGACCTAGTGGATCACTTAGATTGCTCTAAAACTAGTTCTTTCAACAAGAGAATTAAGAGTCTAGCTTCTTTGTGAAGAATTATTTTATAAAGCGGAAACAATTAAAACCTAACATTCACTGAAACTCACTCTCGAAATATCAATCAATCCACACAAGAACACTGTTTTACGTGAAAAACCCTACTAGGGTAAAAAACCACTACAATTCTAAAGGAACCAAATTAGTACACTAGAACCAAGATTTCACATGGACACATGCAAACCACCAACTATGTTTAGACTCTAATAGAAGCTCCTCCTATTTAGACTGTTATTGCTCTCCTTCAAGTCTTTTGCAATCACTTGAAACTTTCTCCTTCTTGCCTTGTCTCTGTCTCTTTCTAGTCTTCAACAAGCACCTCTTGTTGTCTTGACTTTGGCCTTGTGAAAATCTTAAATCTTCCATTAAAGACATGTTGTAACTCCCCTTTGAATACCTTGTGTATATGCTCCTTTAGTTGCGGATTGTCTTGTTCAATTCACTATGGATCTTCAATATAAAGCTTAAGTGAATTCTCCTTTTAAAAATAATAAGCAAAGGTGTAAAACCTCTTTCGCTTTTCTCTTCTAGGGTTTCCTATCTCCATTTTCATGATTTCATAACCCATATATAGCTCAATAAGTCGATTTAGGATTATATTTAAATAAAGAATGAAATGGACATCAGAAGGTCATAAGGGTAAATTGTTCTTGAAATAATTGATCGTTCTAAGCAACAATCTATTGGTCACTATTTTTAATGTGCATGATTTTTCTATCGATTGATCAATTGCGAGAGCAATCTATCGATAACTCTCAGCTTCATTTTGCAATAAGTGATTGATCATTTCTCCTTCATAATTTGCAGCGATCGATCGTTCTACCTATATTTTGAAATTTTTGCCCTTTTTGCCTTAAAAATCCTCTTGAAACCTTTGTAATCACTACTTAACCTTTTCCAAGTGATTTATGCATGTCAATGTGATTTGGATAAGCATCAAAACCCTTCACATTCTTCACTCTTTCACCTTGATCAACAAGAACACATTTGCTCTTATTTTTCAAGTATAACAATTCCTAATTTTACTTGACTACAATAACATCAAATCAGACTTAAGACTCATTACATACTAATGGTTTCTTGACATAATTTTGACAAAAAAATCAACCAATAAACTTGACATATAACATACATGTTCTTAAAGAAATGGGGTGATGAAACTTTGGAAACATGGTGGTTGAGTTCAACTTTTTTGACATAAGAAAACAACCACTGAACATAGAAGATGTGAATAGAATTAACTTGATTGATATTTTTGTTCATAATATCTTCATCCATTCACATGTTGAAAAGGTTAATTCATTGCTAGATTCTGTTCCTCTCATGAAGACTAAAAAATTGCAACCTAATGTGGCTCCTCTTTCATGATCATCATCTCCACTCCTTCCAAGTCATCACTCGATATGGATATGAAGCCATAACTTAATATCCTCAAGTATATGTTTTTAGGTTCTTCTGAAATTTACAAGTCATCATAGCTTCTAATTTATATGATATTATGGACAGAAAATTAATTTATGTCCTTATAGATCACAAGGAAGCTATCGGGTGGACAATTGCTAACATGAAGGGTATTAGTCCTTCTGTAGTTATGCACAAAATTTACTTAGCTAAAAATCTTAAACCTTCATCTGAATCTCAGAGGCGCTTAATGTAACACCCTGACCCTGAAACAACTCGAGCCAGGGGTTCGAAACACAAATTCTAAGTAATTCATTTTCATGAAAACTAGGAGCAACATAGTCTGAGTGCAAGAATCATAATGTTCCTTTATGGATTATGGAGATTAAGAGCTTTGTTGCGTATACGTTAGAACAAACATATATTTATTCTTATTTTCGATCAAGCTAACATTCTCATGTCATATGTTGCCCACACATGTATTGGATAGCATCTACAATGTTATCGAATACAATCAGATCCAAATGCAATTCTGCATAACAGCTAATACATGCATCAAGTAGTCGAAAATCATATAAGTCAAAATATGTATATCTAAATATTTAATCGGAGTCATACGGAAATCATTAGAGTTAAGTGGAAGCTAAAAATCGATGGAATCACACATCTTGCTCTATCACAAAGCATAGAAAAACACATATGAGCATATTGGATCATATCAGATCTCATCCGAGCATATAAGATCATATAATAGCATTTCAGATCAAAACAGAGCTTATTAAATCATTAGATCAAAGCATACTAAAACACATCAGATCATAGCAGAGTGTATATCTTAATTAGCATAAGCATTCATATAATCATATATTAAATTAGAACATCAAATACTCCCCTGTAATTCCAGAAGTAGAGCATTTGGAGTTACTCCTTCCTTTAGAGTGTCCTACCCTTCAAGTCCGGAGACAAAGGGCAGAGCCACTTCTTGCTCAAAACATTTCTCTCACTGTGCTCAAAGGTGACTTAATCGTTCTATAGCGAGAAACGGCTTTGCCCTCTATCTCCGTACCTAAAGGGGAGGATGCCCTGAAGAAAGGAGTAACTCCAAACACTACTACTTTCATGATTACAGGGGAATATCTAATCCTCTCATTTAATATATTATTATATTAATACATGTGCTAATTAAGATATATGTTATACTCTAATTCAATGTATTCTTATATGCTTTGATCTAATATGATCCGATAAGCTCTGATATGCTCTATTTTGATCTAATATGCTCCAATCTATTTGATATGGTTGGATGAGACCGAATATGATTTGATATGATCTAATCTTCTTTAAAGTGTTTTGTTACGCTCTATGATAGAGTGAGATGCTTGATTCTATTGATTTGTTATCTTTCATTTAACTCCAATGATTTCCATATGACTTTGAGTAAATATTCGGATATACATATTTTGATGTATATGATTTTGTACTCCCTACTGCATGTAATAGCCATTACAGTAGAACTATGTTTTGATCCGATCATATTAGAATAACATTGTAGATGTTATCTAGTAAGTATGTAGGCAACCAACGACACGAAAATGTTGGTTTGATCCAAAATAAGATTAAAATTCAGTTTGTTCTAGCCTTCGCGCAATGAAGCCCTTAATCTCCAAATTTTGTAGTGGAACATTACAACTCTTGCACTCAAACTCTGTCACTCTTGGTTTTTATGAAAATTTATAATCCCGATCATGTGTTCTAAACCCCTGACTTGGGTTATCATGTGATTGTGTTTTATAACAAACAATTTTAAGTATATCAGAGCCAAGATAATCGTAACCAAGCTTGGGTATCATTTGTAACTCCCCATCCTCGAAACTGACCCGAGTTGGTGGTTCAAAGCACAAAATTGGGGTTATACATTTTCATAAAGACAAGGAGTGACAAAGTCTGTGCGTGAGAGCCGTAACAATTCTCTATGCACTACGGAGATTAAGTTCTCTGTTGCACGTAGGTCAGAACAAATTTCATTTTAATCTTATTTTTGACGGGGCCAATGTCATTCCATTGGTTACCTACGTATGTATCAGATAACATCTACGATTTATCTACGATATTACTCCAAAATGATCGAATCTGAACGTAGTTTTGCTTGATGGATAATACATGCATCAAACAATCAAAATTCACGTACATCAAAATATGTGTATCCAAATATTTAATCGACATCATACAAAACTCATCTAAGTTAAACAGAAGCTAACAAATCAGAAAAATCACACATCTTGCTCTATCATACATCATAGCCAAACCCATTGGTGTAGATTGGATCATATCAAATCTCATCTAACCATATTAGATCATATTGAATCAGATTGGAGCATATCAAATCAAAATAGAGCATATCAGAGCTTATCAGATCATCTTAGATCAAAGCATATCAAAACACATGACATTATAGCATAGCATATATCTTAATTAGCACATGCATTCATAAAATCATTTATCAAATTGGAAGATCATATACTCCCCTGTAATTTTGGAAGTAACAGCATTCGGAGTTACGTCTACTGTCTATGGGCGTAAAGAGTGAGAAAAATCTAGGCAAAAGGGAATAGCTATCGTCACCATCAGGCACAATGAGAGAAATGTTTTGAGTCAAGAAGTGGTTTTGCCCTCCGTCTTCGGACCAGAAAAGGAGGATGCCCTAAAGGAAGGATAACTTCAAATGCCGCTACTTCTTGAATTATAGGGGAGTGTCTAATCCTTTGATTTAAGATATGATTATATGAATGCATATGCTGATTAAGATATATGCAATGCTATGATCCGATGTATTCTGATATGCTTTAATCTAATATGATCTAATAAGCTTTGATATGCTCTATTTTGATTTGATATACTCTAATATGATATCGTTGTATGATATTTGTTATGATCTTGGTGTGATCTGATATGATTCAATATGCTATTATGTCTTTTATTACACTTTATGATAGAGTGAGATAACCTACCCATATGTGGTCTACTTTTGAAGGGCTTGTCTTTACGAGTCCATCGGTACTAAAAACCTGTGATTCCGACTTTGGGGTAAGAAGATATCATGGTTTAAAGTTGGGAATAATATTTGCATAAAATAATAATAATAAATAAGAAAAGGATGAAATTACTTGCATCATCAATGATGCTAGCAGCTTGAGCAGAATTACATGAGCCTCACCATTTGAGCCATGTATCACAGGGCCCACTCTAAGGCTGGAGTTTGTGAGAATATCGGCAGGATGCACGGCAAACCTGCTCGACATGCCTGGTACGCATCTACCATAGTGCTGCGTTATGGACGCATGATGCATGTTGCATACGAACAACACTTTGTGGGCAAGCATGTGTTCCTCTAAATATAGGAAACCCTTGTGAACTTCGGAAGAGTTTTTTGGCCTGTTCTAAAGTCCGTTTTCATCCATTAAAGAGGCATTGTTAGCGAGATGTGGATAGTGAGAAGTGTCCCTGAGTAAGGGAAGGTTATATTTGCAACCTAAAGGCAAAGAAAGTGAGAAGCATTTCCAGCTCACATGCCATGCTCATGCAGTATGACTTGAGCTGTTGGTATCATTGATGATGCTAGCAATCTTGTCCTTTTCCAATTTTACTATTATTTTATTAAAATATTATTTCAACCTCAAAATATAATATCTTCTTACCCTGAAGTTGGAATCGTGTTTTCTTAGTATCGATGGACACATATTGATGAGCCCTTCGAAATTAGATTAGACATGGGTAGGTTATCTTACACTTATTAAGTAGGTCTTGACAATGTGGCGTGCTTCCCGATGCTTTGTTACGTCGAGGTCAACCCATATATGGCAATTTTGTCACTTAAAACCCGCTAAAACTTAATCAAAATTCCACAACTATCCCCAATCAGGTGGGTTAAACATATTCGGGAAATAGGGCCTTACATTATAAAAGTAAAGCCCGTTACAAATGGTATCGGAGTTAATATATATTGTTTTGATTAGAATTATGATTTTTAAATTGGAATTAATTTTAAAATTATGTTTGGAATGTTGTATAAGATTGATATAAACTCCGATTTCACGAACTTCACTTTTGAGTCGGATATTATTTAAAATTTATGTTCTTGATCTGGGTTTGATACGAATTCTGATTTTAAATTTAAATTCATTTGAAACTTTCTTTTGACTGTGTTGCCATGGATTTTATATGAACATCAATTTTATAACTTTTTATTTTGAATTAGAAATTATTCAAATTTCTGTTCGAATATGTTGTATCGGGTTTAATAATTTTTAAATTTGAGTTCATTTAAATTTTGTTTCGATTGTGACATCGGATTTAATACAAACTCTGATTTCACAAATTCTAATTTTTAATCAGAAGTAATTTGAAAATTCTATTATGAATAAGTTGTAACAGATTTCATTTAAAATTCCGTCATTGGATTTAAGATGGATTTCAATTTTGCAAATTTTAATTTTAAATCATGAATGTTTTGAAATTACATTTCGCACGTGGGGCATCTGATTTGTTCTGAACTTTGATTTTACAAATTCTTATTTTGTATCAATCAAAAAATTTATTTTGAATTCATTACATGTTTTTTTGAAAATGTTTTTAGTGACTTTGATCTCAAGTAAACCGTCAATTAAAAAATTTGTTAGGATGTAAATTAAATCTATTTAAACGATTATAAAATGAGCTAGGAGTAACCACCAACCACCCGCGGTATGGGACAGGAGGCACTAATGGAAGACTCTATAGTTAAGTCTACCAAGGTATTGAAATAAAATTTGTTTTCAAATTGACTATTTCATAAAATGAATGTGATTAAGAAATAGATCTATTTGTGAAGATGATAGAACCACCTAAGAGAAACCGCAAAACACCCACAATATGGGATGTGAGGTGTTAGTTGATAGCTTTAGGTTTAGTTCTACTGGTTTATTAAAAAAAATCAAATTTTAAACTCTTTGTTCTAGAAATTTCATTTGCTTATAAAATGAATATGTTTTGAATCGCGGTAGAGTTGTTCAGGAGAAACCACCAAACACCTATAATATGAGATAGGAAGTGTAAGTTATTTGCTCTAAATTTGAATTGAAAATTAAAGTATCTATTTTATTAGTTGAACATCCTAGTGAGAGTAATGGGTTTTTATGTTTTACAACCGATGCTCTGAAATGAGAATTCAGATTTGTTGCAATATTTTGCTTGAGAATGATTTATAGCTCTGTTTTCTGGAAGGAAATTCTATCTAAAAATGAATTGATATGTACAATGATACACAGGTACTTGCACTCTCTGCTTAGTTTTGTGGTTAATCGGCGTCATACATAAATCATTGGAGTTAAACAGAAGCTAAGAAATCAGTTCTATCATAGAGCATAGCAAAACACATCAGAGCCGATTGGATCATATCATATCTCATGAGATCATATCGGATCTCAATGACCATATCAGATCATCTAATATCATATCGGAGCATATTAGATCAAAACAAAGCATATATGAGCTTATTAGATCATATTAGTTCAAAGTGTATCAAAATACATCGGATTAAAGCATAACATATATCTTAATTATCACATGCATTCATATAATCATATATTAAATCAGAATATTAGATACTCCCCACCGAATTATCTAAGAATGCCACTTGAACATGCAAAAATGGACTTAGAACAGGATAGAAATCTCCTAAAAAAGATCACACGGGTTTCCTATTTATAGAGGGAAAACACACAAGCTGACAAAGTGTCATGTGCATGAGCACGCGACACTCATTGTGCGTCTCAATGTGGCATCATGGCAGGGATGCTCGTGTCATGCAAGTCTGCCATGCATCGTGTAGACGACCTGCATGTGCATGGCCCCATGCCGAGCAGTGGCCCAACTCACACGCAATGACTCGCACAATGTGGCTTGAGTCACTAGCATCATTGATGATGCCAACATATTCACCCTTTGCCCATTTTTTATTATTTTATTGAATTTCATTCTAACTTCAAAACGCAATATCTTCTTACCCCTAAGTCGAAATCACACGTTCTAAGTACCGATGGACTCATATCAACGGGCCCTTCAAAATTAGATTGTACATGGGTAGGTTATCGTGCACTTTCCAAGATGGTCTTACCCAGTGGCATGCTTCTTGAAGTGATAACTTTTGATCCCAACCTCCGTTTCATGTATTCTTTTATTCGTTATACTTGTTACTTTGAGCTCTGCCCATAAATACTAAAACTTATTTAAAATTTTATAATTACCCCTAACCCCTTAGGTGAGACGTAATAAAAAAAATGGGACGTTACACTTAAACCCTATTATGCAAGATGTGGTTGAACTAAAGTTTTGAAGCTTCTAGATGTGGGTGTCATTTACCTAATCTTTGATAGTAGATAGGTGAGTTTTGTTCATGGTGTGGCAAAGAAGTCTGGTATAATGGTAGTGAAGAATGATTCA
Source organism: Saururus chinensis (assembly GCA_035235625.1). Lineage (NCBI taxonomy): Eukaryota > Viridiplantae > Streptophyta > Magnoliopsida > Piperales > Saururaceae > Saururus > Saururus chinensis. The sequence goes on along the minus strand of CP141144.1, from coordinate 35,672,308 downwards.
GATGAGTTAATTTGGGCCCATTTTCAAAGGGGTTGGCATGTTTGTATTGACTAGATGAAGTTGATTGCTATAAGAAGGAAATATCGTTTTATTCTTCCTTTCATAGATTAGATGGTAGAGAAGTTAGCCGGCCATGCTTATTTTTTTCTTTCTTTATAGGTATTCCGGTTATAACCTTCACTTGTCCTTTTGGGACATTTGCCTACCATTGCATGCTTTCTGGGTTATGAAATGCACCTGCCACATTCCAACAGCGCATAACTAGAATTTTCTATGACATGGTCAAACATTTCTTAGAGGTGCTTATGGATGATTTTTCTATCCTTAGCTCTACATTGATGAGTGTTTGCACAACCTATCCCTAGTGTTAGTTTGGTGTAAAGAGAAGAATCTTATACTTAACTGGGAGAAATGTCATTTTATGGTACATAAGGGGATTGTCTTGGGCATGCCACATCACATAAGGGAATTATGGTTGATAAAGCTAAAATTGATTAAATTTCTCATCTTCCACGTCCACGAACTATAAACGAAATTAGATCACTTTTAGGTCATTTAGGCTTTTATAGGAGATTCATAAAAAACTTAGTAAAATTTTTAGACCTTTTTACAATTTACTTGCCAAGGATTCTCCATTTGTCTTCAATGATGAGTGTCTCTATGCTTTTGAAAGGCTAAAAACTAAATTGTTCTCTCCACCTATTATTTGACCACCTAAATAGAGTCTGCCCTTTGATATTATGTTTGACGCCTGATTAGGCCATTGGTGCTATTTTAGGGCAATGCATTGATAAACTTCCCCATATGATCTACAATGCTTGTAAAGCTCTGAATGATGCTCAACTTAACTACTCAACCACTGAAAATGAGTAGTTAGCAGTTGTTTTTGCACTAGATAAATTTAGGTCCTATTTATTAGGGTCTAAGGTCTATGTCTATTCAGATTATGCTACATCAAAGTACCTTCTGCCTATAAAGGATGTTGAATGTCATCTTATCCAATGGATAATGTTGTTACAAGAATTTGATCTTAAAATTCGAGATAAGAAGGGTGTTAAAAATGTTGTAGCAACCCACTTATCTAAATTCACAATTGATTTTACTAATGATTTTGTTCCTAATATTGAGTCTTTTCTTTATGAGCATTTACTTAATATCTCATGTTACCTTGGTTTGCTGATACAATGAATTATCTTGTTATTGAGCAAATTCCTTCTCATTGGACTAAACAAGATAGATGCAAAGTTTTAGCTGAGTTTAAGTACTCTTGGTATGACCCTTGTTCAAAATTGTCATGATTAGATAATTAGGAGCTATGTTGCTAAAAATGATCAACAAAGTGTCATCTTCTTTTGTCATAATCATGCTTGTGGTGGTGTCTTTAGTTTAGGAAAGACTGCTGAGAAGATTTTACAGTGTAAATTTTACTAGCCCACTATTTTTAGAGATTCTCATACGTATTGCTCAGCTTGTGAAAGATGCCAAAAGTTATAGAGTATTTCACATAGAAATATGATGCCACTAAACCTAATTTTGATGTTTGAGATATTTAATGTTTGGGGCATTGATTTTATAAATCATTTTTCTAATTCTTTTGGTAATTTGTACATCCTTGTTGATGTAGATTATGTGTCTAGGTGGGTAGAGGCTATTGCATGCAAAACCAATGATCACAAGATTGTGGTTTTGCGTGCATTGGTACTCCACATGCCTTTATTAGCAATGGTGGAAGTATCTCTGTAATAAGGTTTTTTAGCAATATATGAAGAAATATGGTATAACCCATGAAATTGCTACACCTTACCACCCCCAGACTAGTGGTCAAATTGAGATTTCATATAGGGAGATTAAACACATATTGGAGAAAATGGTAAACCCTAATAGAAAAGATTGGTCTTTATGACTTACGGATGCATTTTAGGCATATGGTACGACATTTAAAACTTCCATTGGAATGTCTCCATACATAATTGTTTTAGGCAATGCTCATCTTCCTGCTGAGTTAGAACATAGAGCATATTGGGCTATAAAGCAATTGAACTTTGATCTTAACAAGGCAAGTGCTCATAGGAAGTTGGAGATTAATGAGTTGGAAGAAATTTAAGACAATGCTTATGATTGTGCTAAAACTTATAGGGGCCAAATGAAAAAGGTTCATATCTAAACATTTTGGAAATCTTTTACACCTGGTCAAAAGGCCCTTTTTTTATAATTCACATTTGCATTTATTTACTAAAAAATCGAGATCTTGATGAATAGGTCCTTTCATAGTTCATACTATTTATTCTCATGGAGCTATTGATATTGAGAATCCTAGGCATGCTGATGTATTTAAAGTCAATGGTCACCATCTCAAACCATTTGTAGAGTTGAAGAGTCCAGAAGTTCATGAATTGCTTCTAGAAGATTCTATTTATCATGACTGAGCATTAGGTGTATCTAGCTGAAGACTGAAGACAGTAAACTTAGAGCTCTTGGGAGGCAACACAACTTTAGGTTTTCTAAGTTATTTTTGCGTGATTTAGTAGTTAGTATTTCCATTTTCTTTATCTAGAGTTTTGGTTCATTTTTTTTGTTGACTGTTCTAATCATTATGTGGATGTGCTTATACAATTCATTATTGATTTACCCATATGTGATTATGCTTTTGCTTTATTGAACATTTTTCTTTTGATGGCTATGTACATAAGCATGTTAATAGATGTATTATCTTTTCTTTTTCCTCTTTTCTTATTATAAACATTGTATTTATTTTCTTTTATACATTGAGGTCAATGTTTATTTAGGTTTGAGGGTATAAAAAGAGATTTTTATTTTTGTCTCTCTATCTTAGTTTTAGTTAAAAAATGAGAAAATAAAAAAAATCTAAAAAAAATTATCAAAGATTTTTATGTTTTTGGTTATTTATATTGAGGATTATTTTAGACATGTGACAACATTTAATGAGATCAAGCTATTTTAGAACATGGTTATATGACTTGACAGATTTAACAATTTTGAGTTCTAATTACATAATGTTGGTTTCTGTGCTCCTATTTTGAAAAATTAGAAAGACATTTATCTAAGTGAGATTTCAAACCCTTTATTATAGTCTTAATACTTAGTGGATATCATTGAATTTAAGTATTTCTTATGAGAGTAAAACTTTGGTATAATCTAGTAGTACTTGGGTAATTATACTAGAGTTTTGTGCTTTACTATTGTTAGTTTGTAGATCCTTCTAGAACTTCTGTCATTACAATTAAGGTTGAGTATATAATGTGCTCAAGAAAAGAAATAGAAGAGAAAAAGAAAAAAGTTGAGTAAAATAATGACTAATAAATTTGTACAAATTTTAAAAAATTAAAGTCACTCTATTGAGTGAACCAGGCCTCAGGAGCAAATATTAGCCAATCAATGAAGAAGAGAGAAGCAGCTTTCACATGAAGGCAATTCAGTTCCCAGCCACGTCAAGAAAAGAAGATGCAGAAAAAAGAGAAAGAAAACATTGCAGCAAAAAGGAAAGAAAGGAAGGGGAAATTCAGAAGGTAAGAGAGGAATACTGGGACAACCAAATAGCATCAATTGAGGGAAAGAAATCCAAAGAAAGGATGCATTTGAATAAGGCAAGAAGAGCTACCAGCAGAGCTATAAAACAGAGAACAATGAAACAAAGAGTGGGCTGAGAAGTGCATAAGAGAAGAATGAATCAAAGATGAAACCACTCAATTCCATCCTTTAAAAACCTTCATAAAAAGAGTTTAAAAGCCAAAGAATTGAAGCCCAAAGCCAGAGAAACGAAGAATAACCAAGAAAAAAATTTGAAGGCCGCAGTCATTGTACTAATATTATTCACGGTTAGAGGTTGGAGACAATGAACAGTAATCCACACATATTAGTCATAAGCATTATAGCAAACTGTAAATTTTGAATTGTTTCCTTCCCTTTCACCTCTTGTTAAGTCTTTTTTCAATTATTTTAATAAAAAAAAATTTCTTAGGTAAATGAGTAGATGAAGCTTTATAAAATTGTAGAATTCCATGATTACGAGACTTGATTAATTTTTCAATGGTGAATTTAATATTAATTATTTCTACCTCTTTAATTGATGAGATTAATTTGGATATAAGTTTAATCATTCATCTTGTTAGATGATACAAAACTCTTGGTGCCACCTTGACAAATATTCATGCCTTCATTATCTTCCAGATTTGATCTTCCTTGATTGGTGCCACCTTGACAGATCTTCCTGGCTTGATTATCTTCTAGATTTGATATTCCTTGATTTCATTATCCTCAAGATTTGTCTTTCCCATTTAGTCATTATTTGCATATATTCTTTAATAGTTGTGCATGATATTCTTTCCTTACATGTAAAATATATGTCAATTAAGGAGAGGTTTTCTCCCTAAAAGTTGTACACGGTCTCCATAAATATGATAACTGAATCCAGGCTACATTACGGGTTCTATTCTCATATATGGTATTGGAGCCTCTGATCCTCTTGCCTGTGATATCCCGTTCTCTTAGCTTCTTGCGTCATGGCCTCTTCCACCACAACTACTTCTCCTTCCTCTATGATGTTCTCATCTCTCACCTCTCCTCTCAAGACCATTAAACAAGATATATCTATGAGGCTCTCCCGATCTACTTACTTGCTTTGGCGGATGCAAGTTCTCCCTATTCTCTAGAGCTATGATCTTGTGGGGTTCATTCTTGGTGACTTTCCCTAGCCTGTCCTTGCCACTGATGGTTCGAACTCTAATGATGTTCATTAGTAGATTCATATGGATCAAATGATTGTTGGATGGCTCACCGCCTCATTCTCTGAATCGGTGTTGTCTCTTATTGCTAGAAAAGAGACTTCACATCCGTTGTGGGTTTCATTCAAAACCCTCTTTGGTGCACTCTTGTCTTCGGGTTGAACATCTCAAGACGGAGCTCTAGATGTTCTCACAAGGGTCACGCTTCATTGCTCAAGATGTTGAGCATACCATGTCCTTGGCTTTAACTCTCGCCAATGCTAGTAAGCTAGTTGACAATGATGATCTATCTCTCTGGCTTTTGCATGGACTGGGCTCTGAGTTTGATCCCATTGTTGCTGCCATTAATGCACAGTGGCTTGCCCCTTCTCTTGAAGATGTTATTGGTTTGTTACTAGATTGTGCTAATCATTGGCTAATGTATCTTCTGTTGCTTTTCATAGTTATGGCCAGTCCTCTAGGCCTCCCTCTCATGGCTTCACCGCTAGGGGCAAGGCAGCTCTCGTGGTGGATCTAATAATTGTGGACATGGATCCTTTCCTCATTCCTCCTCTCCATCTGTTGCCATTCCACCTAACCGTCCCTCCTAGAGTGTGCTTGGTGGACAAAACTCTACCCAAACCAAGCGTATTACATGCTTTATGTGTGGCGGACCTAACCATTATGCCTCCGTGAGGCCCCGGAAGAAGACGTTTCTGATACTTCTCAGGAATTTATTGTCATGCATCTTGCTGACCAACAAGAAGAAGACTAGATTGTGGATAGTGGTGCTAGCCACCACATGACCTCCTCTGATGCACATGTCTCTGGTATGAGCTCTTGTCATGGCACTGATGATATTATGGTAGGTAAGGGTCACATATTGGGTCATCCTCTATTTCTACTTCCTCTAGCTCTTTCAAATTGAATAATACTTATATTGTGCCTGCTCTTCATCGGAATCTATAATCTATGGCTCGATTTACTAGAGACAATAATTGTTTATTTATCTGCACCTCTACTGTTTTTATGATAAAGGACAAGAAGACCGGGACAATCCTGCTTTTGGGACATCTTAATGGGGATCTTTACACACTCCCTAGCTCGCCTTCCGAGGAACATAAGGCCTCTTCTATAATATCCCAGATTTTCCTAGATTTTTAAAAATGAAATGCATGGAAAATAGGTTGTTTGACCTTTCACTTTCTTAGTAGAATAACTTCCTCCACAGACATAATTTGTGGTTTAAACTTATGGAGTTAGGAATTAGACAAAAAGAGCTTTGAAACGCTACCAAGAACGCAAGAATCGGAGTTTGGATGATTGAGATACAACTATTCAAAGTTGAATATATCGTGTAAGGCCTGTTCACCCGAATTAGATGCGCGAATTGTCTGTTTAAGTCACTATATGGTCTCAATTAATTAAAGTGACAAAATTAATTTTTAGAGGCCCAATTGGGTTGCCTAAGTAAGCAGGATTGGCCCAACTTCTTTGGGGATTAGGTACCCTAATCCCCAAGATTATAAAAAGGATGCTTATGGTACAATTAGGGGAGTTTTCTTTTAGGGGCCTAAAGGGAGGAGAGAAGGTGGTGGACGGTGAGGCTACAGCGGCAGTGGATCAACAACAAATCGGCATTTAACGTAGGATCATTGCTGTTTATCTTCAAGTGAAGATTAATGAAAATTTTATTAAATAAATTTGAAAGCAAATTAGATTTCTGCAATTCTATTTTTTAATTTATATGAACAATGATTGAAGAAATCATTGTTCTGTAATTTCATTGAACTACTACAATTTTTATAATCCCGCTAGCCAGTCTCCGACTGACCAGCAGCTGATAGGTCCTTTTCACTAAGCGAGCAGATCTCCCCTTCCAGCAAAAAACCTTGGTCGCCGGGGAGAAATAGTGATTGAAAGAAGAAAAAAAGGGAGAAATCTCTAGTCAATTGAGTGGGCATCGGTGGAGGGCGGCTAGCCATTGGATGGAAGTAGGACCAGCCCCATCGGAATCACCACAGAAAAACAATCTGGGAGTGCTAGTCCCTCGCCTTGCTGTGGCTGCCAGGCGGCGATCCAGTGAGGCCCAGACCAGCCCCACCATGGCGGCCAGAGGTGGCATTGCCAAAGATGAACAGGCCTCTAGCCAGCAATGGAGAAGATGACCCGTGCAAGTCATCATCGTGCTCAGGACCGGGTTTGGTAACCATGCCCAATTCAGTCTGGCTTAAAAAAACAAAATATTCCAACTAAACTGGGTCCGGTTCAGTTAGTTAAAATGGTCAGAAAAATTCATATAAAATTGCAAATGACCATGAGAGCATGTAGAGTATCTTGACCAAGTTTTAGAATGGGTAAAAATTCCAGAGGCCATGAAATGTGAAATCTAATCTTATGAGCTGAAATGTAGAACAATTCTAATGACCCAATTTTGGGGCACCGGTTCAAGGGCCTATGAGTTGATAAAAAATAAAAAAAATCCCAGTGACAATCTAATGTGTAACCTTATTATTGTCCAATGCTCATACTAGGAAAAAATCTCAGTAAATAAATAATTAACTATTTTATCCCTAGGGTTAAGGTAAGGCTGTTAATTGAAATGGGGTCAGTTGAAGGGGTTTAGGACCCCGTTAAATGGAAAGAAAATTCCCACAGGTTCATAACATCAAGATGTAACATTGGGATTAGTTTTGAACCCATCCAGGTTTGAGGTTCAGGGAAACCCTGAACAAAAAGACAAAAATATCGTTATGAGTGTACCGGTCCGCATTCGTGTGAATGAATTTAACGGGCCAATGTCATAATGAATCCTCTTGAGAGGCCAAAGGCTTTCCTGAGAAGAGAGAGGACCATGTCTAAGGTGAAATAATTACCTTAATGATCTTAAGTGCATTATGACTAGTTTTCATAAAGATTTAATCAGTTAAACCCAAGGAGGGTTAGGGAATGAGAGCACGAACAATTCTAATATCATTATTGACTTGGTTCTTGATTTTATGATCTGTTTGTACCTGAGTTGGTTTATATTGTTTATGTTGTTCATTGTTTTAATATTTGTTGTTGATTTTGTGATAATGATTTATCACTAGGTTAAGATTAATGAAAGATTGATTAAGGGGGTTAGATAACCTTGGATTGGGCAAGAACACCTAATCAATAAAAACTTTAAAATACCTTAGAGGGGTCTGGGAATAGTTCATAGAGTGAACAAAGCCTTTGACCTGATGATTTTCCTTGGTTGATGAACTAATGGTAGTTTCGAGTTTCAACACTAGCCTAGAAGCGACTAATAGGGTTTTGGGATAGTCATTCGGAATCTTGGCTTATTGATTAGCAAGATAGGGTTCAAAATAGTTTCCTGAGTCTTAGCTCTATTGATGAGGTGTTGATTTGACCATGTAGTTGCACCTCCCATTGGAGGGAGCTCTACTTGAGCTGGGCTCACCACCGATCTATTAAGGATCATTTAGTGTAGATACATTTGGAATAGCTGACATTCTACTTGGTTAGCCTCTCCCGCCACTTTTGTATAGGTGCAGTTGTGGGCCATACCCTTCCACTCTGGTAAGGTCGTTTATGGACTTAGATGGGTGATGGTACTTCTTGGTGGATTCCAAGGCCGCACTATGGATGGTTCCCTTTGGATGAACGTTTATAGTGGTTGTATCATTTGTCACTTAGGTTGACATTTGATGAGTTTGTTTGTCTTTGGGATTTGATGGGGATATTAATTACCGAACAATGGTTTGAGAGACAATTAATAACATTATTTGATATTACTTGTTTAATTAGAACAAGTGGAAATATTAAAGGAATTGGATAAAATGTAGGTTAGTTGAAAACACTTAAGCATTACATGTGTGATGTTATGTTTCTTAGGATATTGTGCTTCTTAGGCAGAACTACATCTAGATCCTATCTTTTTAGAAACATTGGAGACGTTGTCTAATGAGTACGTAGGCAACTAACATTGTGTGATGTTGGCCCTATCTGAAAATGATTAAATAAAACTTTAGTTCTTTTTAAATGCTCCTCTAGGGGGGAGGAGATGCTTGGTTGTTATTTGGTTGTAGGTTCCTTAGATGAGGACGTTGCGAGATCAGGACGTCGGTGGGGGTTTGAGGGTGACATTGCACTAGTGGGATGTAGTTTCTTACTTCTACAATCATGTAAGTAATTATAATTACTAGCATGAGAACCAACTTTACTTGGTTGTTTACTTTTGAACAGATGACACAATTGTACTTAGAGAGTTAACCTGTTATTAATCGAATTTTGACATGTATAATAATATCATATGTTTTGATATTTGTATTTGTGAACCCCAGTTATCACGACGTAGATATTTTAGTTGATTGATTTGATTCAAAGAAAAAAATATCACAATTTATTTCATGTCCTTTATTTAAAAAGGGTTTTAAAAATCCGGGTCATGACATCTTCTATGTGTTTCATTGGATCAAAGGCGTCAGTTGACACGTGGCATGCTCGTCTCTGCCACTCCTTTGATGATGTTCTTCACACTTTGCATGATGTTTTACCCCTATCTAATAAGTCTTCTACACCCTATTTTTGTGAAAGTTGTGTGTCGGGCAAAAGTAGTAAATTGGCTTTATCTAATAATTATGGTCATTCTTCTAGTTTATTGGAATTTATTCATTGTGATGTTTGGGGTCCCACCCCTGTTACCTATATTGAAGTCCATCGCTTTTATGTTATTTTTGTGGATGACTATAGCCGCATCACTTGGTTCTTTCCTTTACATTGCAAGTTTGATGTTTTTTCAACCTTTGTTACATTTCAAACCTTGTTGAAAATCTTTTTGACAAGGGCATAAAATACTTTCAAAGTGATGGACTCACTCTTATGGCAAATTCTCACATGCCTCATTCTCTATGGACTCATGCCTTTAGCACCGCCATATACATTATTAACAAGTTCCCTACTTGAGTTCTATATGATCAGTCTCCCTACGCTATGATTTTTCATAAATCACCCGACTATGGTCTTCTACGGGTATTTGGTTGCAGCTGCTATCCATGTCATACAGTGTTTGGCAATTCAAAATTGGATTACAAATTTGCCCAATTTGTCTTTCTTGGCTATAATGGTGCCCATAATGGTTATAAATACCTCAATCCTGTGACTGGTAAAATTATTATTTCTCGTCATGTTATTGATGAATCCACTTTTCCTTATGCTTCTGTGTCCTCATCTATCCCAACCACTTCCCACACTCCCACTTTCACTTTATGACCCTTTCCCACATCTCCTCTCTCCTCCCCCATTCCTGAGCCCTCTCTATTCATGTGACCTACACCTCCTTCTCCTCTCTTTCTTCCTCACTGCCAGACCCACCCTCTTCCTCATCAACTCCTCCTCTACCCAATCTGCCATGTCCCTCCCCTATACCTGACCCAAACCCTACCATTCCTCCTCCTACTCCACTTGATCCATCTCCCACCCAACCCATCATTATTCCCTCTTGCATCCATCCTATGGTCACTTGCCAAATGGATGGTACCCACCTCCCTAAACCCCTTGTCTCCACCCGTTATCCTATTCCCCAGGCCCTCCTATGCACCCCTATCCTTGAATCTCGTAACTAAACGGAAGCCTCTAAGGACTCTCATTGGTGGGAAACTACGACCACTAAATTTAATGCTTTGCTCAAGCATGACACATGGACACTAGTTCTACAAGCGCCTCACTAGAAATATGTTGGCAATAAATGGGACTATCGCATTAAACGTCATTCCAATCGCACCATTGAAAGATATAAGGAACGTCTAGTTAGGAAGGGATTTCATCAGCAAGTCGACATTGATTATTATGAAACCTTCATCCCCGTTGTTAAGCATGGAACTATCTGGCTTGTTCTCTCTCTGGCTATTTTTCTTCACTAGCCTCTCTTTTAGTTGGATGTTATAAATGCCATCCTTCATGGCTCTCTCCCCCTCTGAATATGTCTACATGGCCCAACCTCTTGGCTTTGTTGATCCTGATCATGTGATTCATGTATGTAAGATTTAGAAGTCCTTATGTGGACTTAAACAAGCTCCTCGTGCGTGGTATCACACATTTAGTCCCTATCTTAATAGGAATTGTCCATATGATGCCTCATTGTTCATTTACAACAATGCGCCTGACATGATCCTTCTTATTTATGTTGATGACATTATCTTAATAGGAATTGTTCCCAACACATCTACCAGCTTGTTTCTCACCTTGGACACCACTTTGAGCTCAGGCTCCTTGGTGATCTTCATTTCTTCTTGCGTACTTGGGTCCATCAAACATGATCTGCCCTCTATCTTTCACGAACCATAATGCCTTGAAGCTTCAACGTTGCTTTGGCATGGATGGTTCGTAGCCAGTTGCTATTCCCCTTGGCGGCTCTACCACTTTAAGCCTTCTTTATGTGTCTCCTCATACGTATCCCATCCTCTACTGCCAATTGGTTGCTGCACTGCAATATCTTACACTTACTCACCTAGATATTTCTTTTGTTGTCAGCAAAGTTTGTTAGTTCATGCATGCTCCTAGGGAATCTCATCTCGCGGTGGCCAAATGCATTCTCTGTTATATCAAAGGCATGCTTGGGTTTCGTCTTCATTTCTCTTCTTTTGCCAATCTTCATCTTCAAGGGTTTTCCGATGCTGATTCGGCCGGTGACTCTGATGATTGTTCTCCATTACAGGCTTTTGTATATTTCATGGACCCAACCTCATTACTTGGGGTGCTAAGAAGCAACCCATAGTTTCTCGCTCTAGTTCTGATGTAGATTATCAGGCCGTCACCATAGTGGGTGCTGAACTTTTATGGCTTCTTGACATATTTCGCTCTCTACAACTATTCTTGTCTCGTGCCCTTGCCTTTTTATGTGACAATATTAGTGTTGTTTACATGGTGTCTAATCCAGTGTTTGACACCTGCACTAAGCACATTGAGACTGATGTTCACTTTATACAGGAAGAATTTACCTCTCACGTTCTCTGTCATCAACACATTCCTGGGGCTGCTCAGCTTGTTGATTGTCTACTAAGGCTTTGCGTCATACACGTTTCCGGGATCTCAGGTTCAATATTTGTGTAGACTCTGTCCACACTTCATCTTGCGGGCAGCAGTTAGAAGATGCGAAACTCTTGGCCCCACCTTGACAAATATTCTTGCCTTCATTATCTTCAAAATTTAATCTTTCTTGATTGGCGCCCTTGGCAGATCTCCTGCCTTGATTATCTTCCAAATTTTATCTTCCCTGATTTCATTATCCTCAAGATCTATCTTTACAGTTTAGTCATTATTTTCATATATTCTTTAATATTTGTACATGATATTTTTTTCCTTGCGTGTAAGATATATGCCAATCAAGGAGAGATTTTCTCCTTACAAGACCTACACTCTATAAATATGAAAATTGAATCTGAGCTGCATGACAGGTTCTATTCTCTTACACTTCTCTCATGATTTAAGTTGGTTCTCATTAGTTTGTTACTCAGTTTTGTCTTGTTTAAAAATAAAAATAGGTATTTGCTATGATTTGTACATGTGGATATAATTAATGACATGATTTTAATCCATTGAAATGAGGAGGAACAATGTATTTTTTGATTGTAGATAAGACCATAATGATGATATTTTCCATAATAACGAAGATTGAATTCTAGATTATTATGAGATGAATGTAGAAAATGACTAATAATCATACTTACAACTTTCTATGATTTAATGATTGTGGATACCTTTGTCCTAGAGTTTCTTTTATTTGATATTTTAGTTTTTTTGCGTTACTTTCTTAATCTTAGATTAAGGCTTGAGAATTTTGATTTGGACAATTTAATTTCCTTTAAATTCTAATTTGGTTTTGCTAGTTACTTTCGTCAAGTTATTCTCTTCATATTTGTTAACTCAATTAGGGTTTACTTGAGTTAGATTAAATTTAGTTTTTTGACTTCATGTATTTGTGGGATTGACTCATTTAGCCACTTTTCTACCCTTTGATTCATTTGCTTACGAGTAAATAAATAAAATTTAAAGACACCTCTTTGCTCAAAATTTTTATATGTTGAGGAATCAAACAAGTATTCTTTCAAACCTCACTCACATTTTATTAATCATTCAATCTACACATGAACTTGACAATTTAATGTGAAAAACACTATCTATGGGTAAATTCTATGGGTAAAAAACCTCAGCTGTTCCAAAGCAACCAAAGCTATGCACTAGAAACCAAGACATTACTAGGCACGAGCAAACCACTAACCTTGTTTGGAATCTAACACAAGTTCTTTTTGTTTAGACCTGTTCCTGGCCTTCAAGTCTTCTCCCATAAGCACTAAAAACATCTTCTTCCTCCTTGTCATGTCTTTGTCTGCCTCTAGCCATCAAGAAGCACCTCTTGTTGTATTAACTTTAGTCTAGTGAAATCTTTAATCTCCTATTTAAAATATGTTGTAACTCCTTTGAAATATCTTAAATTCACCATTGATCTTCAACTCAAAACTCCATGTGAATCCTCCTTAAAAACGATTATGCAAAAGGTATAAATACTTTTTTACTAATCTCCATTAGCTTTTCCTCTCTCAACTTTTGTGACCCTTGTATACACCTCTTTAAGTCTGTTTAGGTCTTGGATTTGAATAAGGAAAGAAATTAAAATTATAATGGCATAATTAGTGTAACCTTTCCTTGAAGTGATCTATCATTCTAAATAGTCATTGATTGCTCACTATTTATTTTGTACATGATACTTTAAGTGATTGATTGATTCATAAGAGTGATCATTATATAACTCTCAACTTTGTTTTAGATAGGACAAAATCAAGTGTTGATCAATTGTTGTGCCTTTCATTTTATTATTTTGAATTTTTTACCCTAAAACCTGTAAAATTACTTCTAAAACTTGTCTAAGTAATTTTTGTAAGAAAATATGATCTGAATAAGCTTCAAAAACATTCAGCATTATCTGTCTCGATCAATAAAAACATGTCTGCTCCTATTTTTACCCTCTATCAATTCCAAATCTTACTATACTACAACAACCTCAAATCAAATTCTAAGACTCAATGCATACAGAAGGTTTCTAGATATAATTTTGATAAAAAAATCAATTAATAACCTAGACATATGACTCATATGTTCTTATAATCTCCCCCTTTTATATTTTCTTATCAAAACACTACATATTTATTAATAAAAATAAAATTACAATTCATGACACAGTGCATTGACTTTCAAATTGAACAAACTTTCAAATTGAAAAAAATATCCTTGGTTTGTCTTTGTCTTTTTTAGCCTCAAATAAGCTCCTCTTGTTGTATTGACTTTGGCCTCTTTGATTCTTCAATCACTTATCCTCTTTGAAAGTTCTATGTGAAATCTCTTCCTAGTTCTAAAATCGCTTCATCAATTTATCATTGATTTTCTCTTCAAAACTTTATGTGAATTCCCTTATAAAACAAAATGCAACATTTCTATTTTTTTCTTGGTTTCCTCTTTCAAAATTCATAACTTATTATCCTTTATAAAGCTCTCCAAACATATTTAGATCTTTAACTTCAACAAAGAAAAAAATTAAATTTGAACTAGCTTATTTAGGGCAACTAAAACTGTTAATGATAAATCACTTCGGACAATGATTGATCCTCCACTATTTTCTAAATACATAATACTTCGAGAGATCAACTGATATACAATGCAATCGATCAATAACTTAGCTTTGTTTTACACAAGGTTAAATCATGTTCCAATCGATCTTTTCATTCTGCTTTATGTCCAACGATTGATCATTCTAATAGTTTAATTATTATTTTGCCTTTTTTGCCTTAACTTAACCACAACTACATGTAATTAGATTTTAATACTAAGTACATACCCAAGGTTTCCAACACAATTTTGACAAAGAAATTATTAAATGAACCAAGTGTATCACTCATATGTGCTTATAAACACATGTTTTTTGTTTTGTTTTTATGTCTTTTTATTCATATGTTTTAAATGAAAAATAAAAAAATAGAATATGACAAAAAAACAACAAAAATTAGTGTAACTTTTGTTTTGTTTGAAATTTGCTTTGATTTTGTTTTTGATTGGTTCAGTTCTTGATATTTAATGCAATTAAATTTCTTTTCAGCTAAAAAGCAACATGATTTGTGGTCAATATACCTTAACAATAGGCAGGATATAATAAGGAGAGTGAAGATCAATTAGTGGATCTTAAGCTATATTTCTATTTAGAATTCAAAAGAAAGAAAATCCTATATAATGTGATTTAAGGATTGTCAGTTTTATGTACCTTAATAAATTTTATCCAATGAAATTTTTCTCATAAAGATGATGGAGAAGGGCTACATACGTAGGTTGGCCTAGGCTAGTTTGAAATTGTCACACCCTGGCACCACCCAAGTTGAGCTGAACCCTATCCTAGGGCCGGTTAAGCGCACGAGGCGACAGAATTGAAAGAGATTAATGGATAGTGGAAGACTTAGCCCCTCATATAGGCGGTTTAACTAGCGGAGTTATGCACCTTGCGACCTTTGAGCAAGAGTAAAAAGGTAGAACAAAAATGGACTTTAGCTTTGAACTAGTCCACAAGTCTTATGCCCACATACTTAGAATCCTGAGCCAACACACATGGCTTGAATCATAAAGTCTTAAACAGATCTAAAAACATAAGATATACACGAGTCTAAAACAAGAACCACTATACATGATATTCTAATATCATAACAGAGTAAATTGGAAAAGCATAACAAAGTCTAGAGGCGTTCAAGCATAATCCCATGCTCTCCCCAACCGTTCCTCATCCAAAGGATCCTGCCTGACTGTATGTCGCACCATGCAGCCCCAAAACAAAAACATAGAAATTGGGGTGAGTAAAACTCAGTAATGTTTGCATACAGCGACAATAATAAGAAAACCATCAAGACATGGCAATATAGCAATTCAGATTCATAATTGACATGGTATACCCTCTTTTTAATCATTCCCTTCATAAACCCCTATTTATCCATAAACATAGGAGCTAGCATGCATATGACATGCCTTTCAAAGTCAAGGCATAAATAATCATATCATAACTTAGCATCCCTCCTGCATAAGTATGATACTCATCCATTCAAAATCAAGAAGGAAAGCATGCATAACCCGCATGAGAAGTGTCTCTCGCACCCTTTCTGATCATGCAACCATATCACATAAATTTGTGTAATAGTCTCAATCACACGATTCAGATCGTGTATTCGTATTACATCAACCTGCATGAGGAGTGTATCTAACACATAATTCTGATCATGCACTCATATAAATCTCATTAATTCCATAGCTCATTTACCTCAAGTATCTAAACCACACTACATTAAGATCATGCATAATAAATCACATCCACATGCGTCACATAATCTCAAATATCCCTACACAACTTGTGTAATCTGGGCATAACATTATCTCATATATATGCATTATCATCAAATGGTGAATGTCTCCATCATGGTAAGGAATACAATCATATCACCCACTCTAGACGTAGTCCGATTTCCTAACCGGAAACCTCGGGCAGTGCCCGCTCTTGACAAGGTCCAAATTCTATAAAGAAAACTAGGGTGTAGGGGTAGTTAGCCTCTCTACTCACTCTAAAAAATCCACACGGGAAGTCCAAATTAACCAGAGTAGTTTTGCTCACTCAGGACAGTTCGGGCCAAGAACGTCCAAATTAACTGGAGTAGTGTGTTCGCTCTGGACATCTCTGCGGTGGAAGAGTCCGAATTAACCAGAACACGTGGTAGCCAATTTACAGAGGCATACCACTCTGGATTCTCGATCGCATTAACAATGCAAATCGACTCAACCTGGGGAGTATACATGTTTCACATAGGAACTCAAATCGAAATCATGTCCTTTCGTACCAAGCAAGTTCTGATTAAGTCAACAATTGATTCACCTAGCACGCAATCTCACGTCATTGCAAACAATCGATCAATCATGACTAAACATCGGTAAAACCTCATTCATGAAGTCCATTCCATGGTGCATTAAATCATGATACATCCGTGAGCAAGATCTATGTGAGTTCCAACATAGAACGTGCTCCATCAGTCCCCTCATGCATCATAATCGAATCATAAATAACCATGATTTCATAGTAAATTCCCTACATGTGTGTGTTCATGCATTCACATGACCAATGTTTTGACATAAGCCCATAAGGCCATACACATATGCTTAAACACATTCAAATCATAATTACCGACTGAAATCTAGGGTGAAATCTACAATAAACCATAAATCCATTCATGTGAAATCAAATGCTTAACTCCTATAAGCATGATTATTCTACACATGAAGCTATAAAATAATAACATCATTCACCCACAATCCATTTTCATTATATGATGACATAACTTATCATTTACCATGTAATGTCCCTGCTCGAAACATGCTCCAATCATAAGAACTCCATCATCCATAGATTCAAGATAATTCAATGTTAACATGTATAACTATCAACATATAATTCCACATAACAACTACTTAAGCATACTTCATAAACTTCCATCACAAATTCTACACCCTTCCAGTAGCTTAATTTCAATATAAAAGACTCACCATAAACATTGGAAGCATCAATTGGGAGGAAAACACCGAAAAAACATGAAAATTGAAAAGGCAAAACTGTTGTGTGGCCGAACGATCGGCCAGTTGGCCCGATTGATCACCAACAAGCAATTTGAGCCTTCTTCTTTCTTTCAAAATTCAAAACCAAAAATATTGTTGAACCATAAAACCTTCATCCTAAGCCACATATACCATCAAAATTAAATTAAACATTCCAGAACAATAAATAAACTTAGTTTGAATCAAAACACTAATTAATTAAGTTAAAAAATTAACTTTTTGCAAATCCACCATTAAAGCCCTAAGTATGAAACCCATTCAATCAAAATACAAAAAAATCAAGATTTACATACATATTATGGGTAAGATAAAAATCCATTACCTCTCCACTTGATTTGAGTCGGATTTACACTTCAATTAAGGAAGACAAGAATAAGAGGATTTTAAGAAAAACCGTAAAGATTAAGTATGGATTAAGGAAAACTTACCTCTAATCATTGCCTTTTTGGGCCTAATTAGGGATTAGGCTCTAAATGTCTTGGCTCAGCCCTTTCCCAAATGGGAAAGGGTCAACTCCTTTCCGTTTATAGGAAGGGATGGGCTATACCTAATTAAAACTTATGGTGAGAATAGAGTTTTTAACTAAAAGTAGGTGTTTTCACCATTTAAACTTTAATTAGGGCTAGAAAATTTTTGAAAATTTTTACGATGATTTTCTTTGATGTCTATGACATTTTGGACTAAAAACATCAAATTCAACCGTGGGGCCCACACTCTAAACCCTAATTTTTGAAAAATATGAAAAAAATCCAAAAATTCACAAATGTTTTGGATTCAATTAAAACTCACAAATATGAAGTTAGTTTTGTTTAAAACCTTTGAAAGTCACATTTATTTACGAAAATCATTAAAATTAATCAGAAATGGCTTAAACCGCATAAAAGCAATTAAACATAATGAATTTAAAACCGGTTCATGTTCAGGGATCTTAAAGAAACTCCTATATAATTGACATCAAGAAAAATGAAAAGAAAAATACTGAAAAATATTTTAATGCAAGTTGAGAGGATTCAGAAAAGGCCAAGGCCTAAAGAAATAATTTTAGGAAATATATCATGACTCAGAAAAAAGCATGGGCATATTCTTTATGAGCTTTTATTTTTCTATCTTTTGGGAGAAAAATGTATATAAACTACCTAAAATGCGTAAAAAATGAGAACTTTTTGTTTATTTGAGTCTAAACAAATTTGTCTTAACTTGAATAAGAGTGATCTTGCGTGATTCAAGATTAAAAGGCATGAGTTAAAGAGGGTCAAAAGTAGTTGTGTAAGTTAAAAGTTTTGGTGATAATTGAACAGAAATCTAAACCACAAGTAATGCACATGATATGTGAAGATTTGATTCAAAGTGACTTATACAAAATTTAACTGAAGATATATAAAATTTGCCACATTGATATAAGAATATGTAAATAGTTTTAAGATTAATAATTATTTATACAAATATCATTCATTCCTTGAAATTGGCTTGATGATAAATTATTGAAAACTAGCCAAAGTATAATATATGCAAAAAAAATCTTCCCAATGTACATATTTAGCAACTTGAACCTAGCAATCTATAAATCCCATCTATAATTGCATGGTCCATCTCTTGGCTCTAGGGCTTGTAAAATCCAAATAATCAAGGTTTAGTTGGCTTAAACAATAGATAAAAGAGATATGGTCTTGGCTTAAAAAAAATATGGTTTCTTTATTTGATTGTGGTTTTTTCTTTATAATCTTTGTTCTGCTCTTTTATTTAATTCAACTTTTTTTAACTGCGATTTTGAGTTATGTTTAAGGTTGATTTAGCTTTGTTTTTTACTTTTTTTTGGCTTGGTAATTTCTAATGTTTAGAAGTAAAAAATTTATGTAACTTGATAGTTATTCATTTTTTATTTAATATATTAGCTATTGCATCAACTTTTCCTTTTCATCCTTAATGAACATGCAATTACAGTAAGAATATGATTATTTAGGTCTTTAAATATTTTCATAGCTTGATTATACTTAGGTTTATAATCATATAAATATATTAGTGACTATTCAAATTTTTAATATTATATTTTAGAATGTTGATATGGAATTACAAGAGTATAATTCTATTGTGCATATATGCCACATTTTTTTCATTTGAGCATACATTTAATTTGTACTATATCATTATACTTTTTGTTATTTTGAAGAATGTAAATTCACTTTAAAATGCTTGGTGTGTATTTGGCACTTTAGGTTTATTATAGAATGATTAATTTACCATGTTTTTGAAATTTATTATTACACTTTAGTTGTATAATAATACTTTTAGATCCTTAATTCCTATTAGTAATATTTGCATGCTATAATGATACTACATGTTTGAGATTGTAAAATATAATTATACTTTATATTTGATACTGTAAAGTATTATTATATTTTATGTTTCAAATTTATAAAATTGATTTAGTCCTACAATTTCATATGTTGTGAGCTTTAGCCTTAGAAAGTACTTTGTTTTAAAGCATGTGGTTAGTCTTATTTAGTTTCATAGTCTTATGAGAAAGAAATGTCATTTTATTACTTTGTCTAGTCTTTTACATTTTTGTTAAAATGTATCTTTATGGTTCCGACTAGTCAACCTTCTATACTTTATGATATAATCGTATAAATATATTAGTGATTGTACAAGGATTTAATATTTCACTTTAGAATGTGAATATGAAATTACAAGAGTATATATTGTTAATGTATCATGTTTTTTAAAATTATTATTATACTTTAGGTCCTAAGAGTAATATTTTCATGGGATAGTTATACTTTATCTTATTTTGTTGAAAACTATCGTTATAGCATAAAGTACAATTCTACTTTAAAGTATAATTATACTAGTTGTATTAGATATATATTTAAGTATTAAATAGTATTTATAGATATAATTAAATAGCATTTAAAGATATAATTAAATATGTTCAAAGATATTTATTATGCGATTAGACCAAAAAGGACTATTAGGGATTCTTTCAAACATCTTGCTATTGCTCATTAGCAATGCCTATGACAAAGTGTTGTTAATAGTCTTCTATTAGCAATGTTTGCTTTTGTGTCACTAATTATTTTTTGTTTGCGACACTTTATTAATCGTCGCTAATAGTAAATTTTTAGTAATAGATAATTCTAAACATCTCTAATAATTGATTATTAGTGATGCTTCATAACGCATCTCTAATATAAATAAATTTTAAAAAATTAAAAATGTCTTAATAGCGATGCTTGTCTATGCGTCACTAATAATAAATTTAATAAACAAATTATTAGTGATGCTTATGAAAATGTCCCTAATATGAAATAAATTAAAAATTTTAATAAAAATAATCATTAGCCACACTTTCAAAAACCAGTGCTAATAAAAAATATCTTAAAAAAAGAAATATTGTGTATTAGTGATGCTTTCTAAAACGTCTCTAATATGTAAAAAATTACAAAGATAATCAAATAATTGTTAGCGATGCTTTTGATTGTGTCACTAATAACATTAAAAAAATTTAAAACAAAATTCTCGCAAGTGGGAAAGTGAGGGGGGACTGGGGAGGGAGTGGTGATAAGGGAGAGGGAGGAGACGGAATCCAATGTAGAGCTAGATTCCAGCCCCCAAACCCCCTGCTCCTGTCGGACAGAGGGGAGGAGGTGGGCAAAAAAATGGAGGGTGGAAAAGAGACGGAGGGGTGGTGACCAGGGAGAGGGGGGAGGATGGGTGTGAAATCCAGCAACACCTCCTCAAGTCGGATAGAGAGGGCAGAAAATGGAGGCGGTGGGGAGGGGGAGCTAGATCTAGCCACCGAGACCCTCCTCCTATTGGATAAAGGGGAGGAGGCGGTGACTAAGGAGAGAGGGAAGGGGCAGTGACTGGGGAGAGGGGGAGAAGAAGCTAGATTCCGGCCACAGAGGAATGAGAGGTGGTGGGAGAAGGAGGAATTGAGGGAGGGGGGATTTAAACGCCGCCAGGAAAAAATTTAAGACACTTTGAAAACATCACATGCAGGAAGAAATGGCAACGAAATTGCCCTCATTTTTTTCTTTTGCAATACTTTGAAAACATCGCTAATTATGCTTATTGCGATTTTTGTATGTAAACATCACTAAAAATAATAAAGTCGAGAAAAGAAGAGAGAGAGAGTTAGGCTAGAGAGAGAGGAGAGAGTGAGTTAAGAGAGATAGGACAGACAGATAAGGTAGAGAGAGAGAAAGACAGGGAGAAAGTTAGGGTAGAGAGAGAGGAGAGAGTGAGTCAAGAGAGACAGGAAATAAAGATAAGGTAGAGAGAGGGTAGAGGCAGATGAGAGAGAAGATTGGAGAAGAGAGAGAAATAAAATTAAGCCTACTTGCAATGCTCATTACTCTCTTAAGTGTTGCAACTATTCTAAATATTTGTGATGTTCTTTACTGAGTGTCACAAATAGGCTAATTTTTTTAATCTCTCTTGTTTCTCTCTCCTCATTCTCTCTCATCCTATCTTCTCTCTCCTCTCTCATCCTCTATCTCTCTTCACTCTTTGCCCTCTCTCTATATCCTCTATCCTTTGTCTCTCCCTATCCATCTCCTATCACCCTGTCTCTCCTCTCACATCCCTCTCTATCTCTCTCTTCACTCTCTCTCCTCTCATCCCTCCCTCTCTTCACTCTTTCTCCTCTTCTCTCTGCTCTCTCTTCTCCCCCTCTTCTCTCTCCTCTTTCCTTTCTCTCCTCTTTCCTCTATCTCTCCCTCTTGTTTTCTCTCTATCTCCTCTCTATCTCTCTCTTCACTATCTTTCTCTCTCTCCTCTCTCCTCCTCTTTATCTCTCTTTAATTAAATATTATAATTTCAAATAAAAAATTTAGAAAAATGTACTAATGATGCTTTGGAAAATGCATTGCTAAGTACCCAAGGTAGTAGCAACGCATATATATATGTGTCACTACTAACTAGGGTACAAGCGACACAATTTCTTAAGCGTTGCTAAAGAATATTTTATTTTAATTTTTTATTAATTTTAAAATATATTAATATATTAATAAATCACCAAAAAATTTAAATTAATTTCTCCTCCCTTCTATGTCTCCTCTCTCTCTTCACTCTCTCTCGCTCTCTATTCACTCTACATTTCTTCACTCTCTCTCCTTTCTCTCTACCCTATCACCTCTTCCTCTATCTTCTCTCTCCTCTTTCTTCCTCCTCTCTCTCCTCTTTTCTCTCTCTCTTCACTCACTCTCTCCACTCTCATCCTCTCTCTCTTTTATTAAATTATAATTTAAAATCAATAAAAAATATATATATCGCTACTACCTTAAGTACTAGCGATGCATTTTACAAAGTGTCGCTAATACTTTTTTTTGAAGTTTTTTATTGATTTGAAATTATAAATCTTTTTAAAATTTCTTCTCCATCACTAATGAATTTTTTATTTCAATTTTTTATGAATTTCTCCTCTCTTCTATGTCTCCTCTCTCTCTCTTCACGCTCTCTCCTTTCTCATCCTCTCTTCTCTCTCTAACCTTTCTCTCTCTCTTCACTCTCTCTCTCTTTTCTCATCCTCTCTTGTCTCTCTACCCTCTCTCTTTTCAGTTTCTCTCTCATCTTCTCTTATCTCTCTACCCTCTCTCTCCTCTCTCATCCTCTCTTCTCTCTACCCTCTCTTACTTCTCTCTCTCATTTGTCTCCCTCGTTCTCTCTTCTCTCTCTCCACTCGCCTCTCTTCACTTTCTTTCTTGTCTTTCTCTCTCTTCCATACTCTCTCTCCCCTCCTCTTGTCTTTCTCTCTCTTCACACCCCAAATTCTAGGTAATTTTCTTTCTTTTCTTTGCTTGTGTGTGTGTTTGATTAGCTGCCTCGTATTTGCTTTCAAACCCTACAATTGTTTTGTATGTTAATCTATTAGGCTAGTGCTTCAACCTTTATATGAAAGGGGTAGGCCGCTTAGGGTTCAGGGGTCCAACTTTCGTTCGATGTCCTAAACGTACTAGCAGTTGGAAGTCCTAATTGTTCTTGGAGATGGAAGTCCTAATCGTGGTAGAAGTTGGAAGTCCTAATCGACCTATGAGTTGGAAGTGCTAATCGAGCTAGGAGTTGGAAGTCCTAATCGTGCTAGGAGTTGGAAGTCCTAATCGTATTAGGAGTTGGAAGTCCTAAAGGAATTAGTTTATTATAAATTAAGGGAGAGTCCAAGGATTGTAGGGCACTCAAAAGGAGGATGAGGTGGCAGCCCATAGAGTGTAGGGGGCGGCCCCTACTTTCTTGGGGCGACCCTTACAAGCTAGGGGAGGTCTTCAAGCACTCTAATTCAAGTTCCTATTTTAATGGGAGGGGGGATAATAGGATTCTTTTGGAGAAGTCCACCCACATTAGTTCAGCCCTCCTATTGGCCCAAAATCCTAGAACTTAGAAGAGGTTTTTGTAAAGGCAAAAGAGAGGGGGGGCAGACCCTCCTTTTTGTTTTGATGTTATTTTGGGCATGGACTGGTTGTCTAAATACCGGGCCATAGTTGATTGTCATAAAAAAGGGTATTTTTTAGGATTCCTAGGGAGAGAAAGATTGCATTCCAAGGTATTTTAGAGAAGGGTAGATGTTTTTTCGTTTCATCCTTCAAGGCATGTAAACTTCTATCTAAGGGTTGTGAAGCATTCTCGGCTAATGTAATCTATGAAGATACAAGTGGAAGTGTTATGCAACTTCCCTGAGGTTTTCCTTGAAGAGTTACCTAGCTTGCCTCCAAGAAGGGAGTTTGAGTTTGTCATTGAGTTACAGGATGACACCGGCTAAGTTGAAGGAACTGAAGAAGAAATTGCACAATATGCTTGACGATGGGTTTATCAAACCCAGTGTTTCACCTAAGGGAGAACCTATCCTCTTTGTGAAAAAGAAGGATGGATCATTGCGGTTGTGCATAGACTACAGGATGCTAAACTAGGTCACTATAAAGAACAAGTATCCACTTCCTAGAATTGATGACTTGTTTGATCAGTTGCAATCAGCCAAGGTCTTCTCCAGAATTGACTTAAGGTCTGGTTATCATCAGTTGCGAATTAGGGAGGAGGATACATCTAAGACAACATTCAAAACCAAATATGGACTTTAAGAGTTTTTAGTTATTCCTTTTAGTCTAACAAATGCCCCTGCTGCCTACGATGAACATGATTTTCAACACTATTTTAGATAAATTTGTCATTGTATTTGTGGATGACACTTTAATCTATTCAACCAACATAGACGAGCACATGCAGCACTTGACTGAGGTCCTTAACATCCTCAAGGCAAATTAGTTGTATGCCAAATTCAGCATGTGTGAATTTTGGTTGGAGACTGTTAACTTTCTGGGGCATGTAATCTCAAAGGAGGGTGTATCAGTAGATCCAAGAAAGGTGGAGGCAGTGCTCAAGTGGGAAACCCCCAAGACTGTCACAGAGATTCGCAGTTTGCTTGGACTTGCAGGGTACTATAGAAGATTCATTGAGGGGTTTTCTAGCATAGCCTTGACCATGACCACATTGACCAAGAATGGAGTAAAGTTTGCTTGGGATGATGCTTATGAGAGAAGCTTCCAAGAGCTAAAGAAGAG
Organism: Saururus chinensis; assembly: GCA_035235625.1. NCBI lineage: Eukaryota > Viridiplantae > Streptophyta > Magnoliopsida > Piperales > Saururaceae > Saururus > Saururus chinensis. The sequence goes on along the minus strand of CP141144.1, from coordinate 35,647,362 downwards.
GCTAACAACTGCACCTGTGTTGACCTTGTCTTTAGGCACAGGTGGGTTTGTTATCTACAGTGATGCTTCCAAGAAGGGGTTAGGTTGTATTCTCATGCAGCATGGATAGGTGATTGCATATGCTTCCAGACAGCTCAAGAGTCATGAACAGAACTACCCAACACATGACTTAGAGCTTGCAGCAGTAGTCTTTGCCTTGAAGATATGGAGGCACTACTTGTATGGTGAGAAATTTGAAGTTTTTACATATCATAAGAGTTTAAAATATATTTTCTCTCGTCCAGATTTTAACATGCCAAAGGAGGTGGCTAGAGTACATTAAGGACTATGATTTCACGATCCAGTATCATCCTAGCAAAGCAAATGTTGTGGATGATGCTTTGAGTAGGAAAACAGAGGCAGTTGTGGCTCACATGATTGTGAAGGAATGGAAACTCTTACAAGACATAGCTGAGTGCCACATTGATTTGCCTTCACATAAAAAAAAGTCCTTCCTTGCCAACCTTACCAATTAATCTGCTATTGTCCAGTGGGTGATAGAAGCACAAAGAGATGATGCTAATATCCAGATGATGTTAGAGAGGCCCAATTTCACCAGAGGTGTAGATGAAGGGATTCGGTTCCAGGGGAGGCTAGTGGTTCCTACAGTGCATGAGTTGAAGTAGGAGTTATTGCATGAGTCACACCATTCCAAGTAATTATCCACCCAGGAGGTACTAAGATGTATCACGACCTCATGCATAATTTTTGGAGGAATGGAATGAAGAAAGACATAGGTGAGTTTGTAGCCAAGTGTCTGACTTTTTAGCAGGTCAAAGTAGAGCATCAAAGGCCTGCAAGGTTGTTGCAACCATTGGAGATTCCACAGTAGAAATTGGAGCACATAACTATGGATTTTGTTGTAGGCTTGCCTAGGACTTAGAGGCAGCATGATGCAATTAGGTCATTGTTGATATGTTAACTAAGGTGGCACACTTCCTACTTATGAGCTGGAAGCAAAATCCTGAGAGTTTGGCACAGTTGTACATCAGGGAAGTGGTGAGACTTCATGGTATGCCACTATCTATTGTATCAGACAGTGACAGCCGCTTCACTTCTCGCTATTGGAAGACAGTGCAAGAGGCTTCAGGGACAAAGCTGAATTTCGGCACAGCTATTCATCCTCAAAGCGATGGTCAATCAGAGCGGACTATTCAGACCTTGGAAGATATTCTTAGAGCTTGTGTCTTGGAGTGGAAAGGGAATTGAGATGAGCACTTACCTCTGATTGAGTTTGCCTATAATAACAATTTTCATGCTAGCATAGGCATGCCACCATATGAAGCATTCTATGGCCGACCTTGCAGATCACCAACTTGTTGGGATGAAGTTGGTGAATAGAGGGCTCTAAAATCTAATTTGGTGTAGCAATGTGCAGAGAAGGTAAAACACATTGAACAAAAACTTCTCACTAGTTAGAGTTGACAAAAAAGCTATGCAGATTGAAGATGGCAGGAGCTAGAGTTCCTGGTGGGGGATCATGTGTTTCTGAAGGTATCTCCAACTAAGGGGGTTATGAGGTTTGGTACGAAAGGTAAACTAAGCCCTCGTTATGTTGGTCCTTTTGAAATACTTGAGAGGATTGGACTTGCTGCATATCGTTGCATTACCTCCTCAGCTTGCAGATGTGCATAATGTTTTCCATGTTTCCATGCTGAGGAAGTATTCTCCTAATACTCCCATGTGTTGAACTGCACAATGTTGGAACTAAAGTCTGATCTCACTTTTGAGGAGAAGCCAATAAGGATATTGGACAGGAAAGAACAAGTGCTGAGAAACAAAATCATTCCTCTAGTGATGGTTTTGTGGCAAAGTCAATCTTCTGAACAAATGACTTGGAAAGCTGAGTCGGAGATGAGGCAAGCACACCTAGAGCTTTTTGCTGATGAGTTCATTCCATTTCGAGGATGAAATGCCTAATAAGGGGGGAAGGATGTAACACCCTAAATTCTAGGTAAAATTTTTTCTTTTCTTTGCTTGTGTGTGTGTTTGATTAGCTGCCCGTATTTGCTTTCAAACCCAATGATTGTTTTGTGTGTTAACCTGTTAGGCTAGTGGTTCAACCTTTATGTGAAGGGGGTAGGCCACTTAGGGTTCAGGGGTCCAACTTTGGTTGGGTGTCCTAAACGTACTAGGAGTTGGAAGTCCAAATCATGTTAGGAATTGGAAGTCCTAATCGTGGAAGGAATTGGAAGTCCTAATAGAGCTAGGAGTTGGAAGTCCTAATCAAGCTAGGAGTCGGAAGTCCTAATTGTGCTAAGAATTGGAAGTCCTAATCGTGCTAGGAGTTGGAAGTCCTAATCGTGCTTTGAGTTGGAAGACCTAAAGGAATTAGTTTATTATAAATTAAGGGAGAGTTCAAGGATTGTAGGGCACTCAAAAGGAGGATGAGGGGGCATCCCCTAGAGTGTAGGGGGCAGCCCCTAATTTCTAGGGGGAGACCCATACAAGCTAGGGGGAGGTCATCAAGGATTCTAATTCAAGTTCCTATTTTAATAGAAGGGGGGGATATAGGATTCTGTTTGAGGAGTCTACCCACATTAGTTTAGCCCTCCTATTGGCCCAAAATCCTAGAACTTAGGAGAGGTTTTTAAAAAAGCAAAGAGAGGGGGGCGGACCCTCCTTTTTGTTTGGTTCGGTCTCTCATCTCTCCGAGCTCTTCCCTCTTCTTCCTTCTCCCAATAAGGACCTCCATAACCAGCAGTTTTAGAAGGCACAAAGCAGCCATTTTTAGATTGAATTCAAGGCCTAGAAGTGTAGGAGAAAGGGCTAGCAAATTTGGGGATGAATTGTACAAGTAGGTGCATCCTTTTACTCCCTTAAGCATAAGATTTTAGTAGATGTAATTCAGTCTTAGTTCAGCTTTGCTCTAGGGGGGGTTTTGATATCATGAATCAAGCTTTATTAGTTTTAAATGATTGTGGTATTATCTCTTGTATATATGACTAAATTTTACATACATGATTATGATTTGACATTTTAGATATGTAGTACATAAAAAAAATCCCAACTTGATTTCAATACACATCTAAACTACTAATTACTCATAAATTAATTAATTATTAAACAAAATTATTAATATCTATCATAATATAAATAAAATATAACTAGTCCAAAATTAACATAATACCATACTAGCAACTATGTAAAAAGATATATAAAATAAATATATTTTCACACTTATCAAATACCCCCTATAACACCCCGGGTTTTCATTCACATAAGCATGTGGCAATGCTAACTCAGGGTGTTAACTTGTCAAACCAATATCACAACACATAAATAAATAACCTACTAAAGCAAAAACTTCATTAACTAGGATCTTGGGTCAGCCAAGTGCAAGTACTATAATAAAATAACATGGTTAGAAATCTGATCGCAACACATTACCTTATTACAATTTAGCAAAAAGTAAATAAACTAAAGTCCTACTAGTTGTGGAGAATCTACCCTGCTAACTCTGGGCAACTCATGCTAAGAAAACTCCTACTCTAAAACTGGTGTTGATCCTGCATCAAAAGATGCATGAGTATTTCTACAAATACTCAGTAGGTGGCATGAAAAACCACCCTAAAATAAAAGATTATGATAATGTACCAAACAGTAGAAATAAACTGTGAACACAATGGAAAACATCCTACAGAAGGTATCACATAAAGGTAATATACAAAGTAATGATTACCAAATAAACCACACTCCTAAACTGGCAACTAATGCAAACTTACACAACTCAACTGATATTTGCACCGTTCAGAAACAACTAATTTATTGTCATCTAAAAAAACTGACTCCCGTTCACAAGGAGTACTGCACATTAGTAGGAAAATCCTAACATCCCTAGGAATCATCCATGGGTCTAGAGATGCAGGTACCAGCTATGCTCATGGACACACTGGTCATAGGTAGGTGAGCCTTCCATGATGCTCAAAAACTTGGTTTGCGCATTTGTAGGGATCCATCGTCCAAAGAAATGGAGACCACGAAGGTCTAAAAGATTACCGCCATGGCTATTGCTGTGAACTAACATAATGCTGAATGAACATATGACTTAATGCGTCCAAAGATTTGATACTAATCACAACCTATCATGCATGCAACTAACTCTCATGATTGGCAAGATAATAGGCAGATTTAAACTTAAGCATGCAAACTAATCAACATGACAAGGACTCATACTTATGCTGAGATGAACCGACCAATTCAACATTATAATGAAAAAGAATTGGGGTTGAGATGAACATCTCAAGTCAGCCACCTAACATAACAAATTTAGGCTGATACAACCATCAACATTCAACTTTAGGTACACCACAAACAAGGCTGAAATTCAGAGACATCATAAGCTGAATTCTAGAGGCATCTCAAGTTGAAATTTAAAGACAACATAGGCTAAAATTCAGAGGCCTCTTAGGCAGAGATTCAGAGACTCAATAAGCATGAATATATCATGAATTAAGACTCAAAAATTAGGGATTCAATCAGCAAGATTACAACCTAAATCAAAGTTGAGAATCAACTATTTAGATAGGCAATAATGCAACCTACACTAGGGCTGAAACTTAGGTATTCTCTCAACATGATTATAACATAAATTAAGGCTGAGAATTTGGTATTACTTTGGCCAAAATAGAGCCTAAAATAAGGTTACAAATTAGGGATCTAAATAAGCATAAATAGAGCCTAAACAAAGGCTTCAAATCAGGGATTTGATTGGTCTTATGGCCTAAAGTAAGGCCACAAACTAGGAAATAAATTGGCCAAAGTATGGCCTAAAGTAAGGCCACAAACCAGGGAATAAATTGGCCAAAGTATGGCCTAAACTAAGTCCACAAACCAGGGAATAAATTGGCCAAAGTATGGCCTAAACTAAGGCCACAAACCAGGGAATAAATTGGCCAAAGTATGGTCTAAACTAAGGCCACAAACCAGAGAATAAATTGGCCAAAGTAGGGCCTAAACTAAGGCCACAAACCTGGGAATATATTCGCCAAAGTAGGGCCTAAACTAAGGCCACAAACCAGGGAATAAATTGGCTAAAGTAGGGCCTAAACTAAGGCCACAAACTAGGAAATAAATTGGCCAAAGTAGGGTCTAAACTAAGGCCACAAGCTAGGGAATAAATTGGCCAAAAAGTATGGCCTAAACTACGGCCACAAACTAGGGAATAAATTGGCCAAAGTATGGCCTAAACTAAGGCCAAAAACCAGGGAATAAATTCAATAGAGTGTATGCTCAAATCACGGATAATAAACATTACTAGAATCAAAATAATTTGTCTAACATAAGGCTAAGATAGATGACAAAAATCAACAACATGCTTACATGAATTAAGGCTAATCTACTTGACAAAAATTAGAATCATGGATACACAATTCAGCCATATAAACAAGAGATAAAATCACAATCATTCAAAATAATTATAGGCTAATTTATGACATAAAAAAAACCCCTAGAACCAGTCTAAACTATGGCTGAATTACATCTATCAAAACCTCATGCTAAAGGGTGTAAAAAGAAGCACCTACTTGTACCAAGTTGTCCCCAAGGTTCTTAGCCCTTGCTCCTATGCTTCTATACCTTGAATTCAATCCAAAGGTGGCTGATTTGCGCCCTCTAACTTGCTGGTTATGGAGGTCCTTGCTGGTTGAAGGAAGATGATGGAAGAGGTGGAAGAGGAGGGAGGTTGAACAATGCCAAAAAAAACCAAGGTCTGCCCCCTCCTATTCCTTTTATAAGCACTCCTCGTAGTTCTAGAGTTTTGGGTTCAATGGGAGGGCTGACCTAATGTGGGTAGACTCCTCTATAAGAGTTTTATACTTCCCCCCCTCTTATTATGATAAGAACCTGAGATAGAGTCCTGAAGACCTCTCCCTTTCTTATGGATTTTGCCTCCTAGAAAGTAAAGGCCGCCCCCTACACTCTAGGGCTGCCCCCTCTATCTTCTTTTGGGTATCCTACATGTCTTGGACTCCTCCTAACTTATAATAAACTGATTCCCTTAGGGTTCCCAACTCCAAATACTATTAGGACTCCTAACTCCTAGTACGAGTAAGACTCCCAACTCCTAGCACGAATAGGACTCCCAACTCCAAGCACGATTAGGACTTCCAACTCCACACACGAGTAGGACATCCAACTCCAAGCACAATTAGGACATCCAACTCCAAGCATGAGCAGGATATCTAACTCCAAGCATGATTAGGATATCCAACTCCAAGCACGAGGAGGATATCCAACTCCTAGCACGATTAGGACTTCCAACCAAAGTTGGACCCCTTAACCCCTAAACCCTAAGTGGCCTTGCCCCCTTGCACATAAAGGTTGGACCAAAACCTAGCTGGTTAACCCACAACATAAACATAGGGTTTGAAAGCAAATACAGGCAGCAAACAACACACACACAAGTAAAGCAAGGGAAAAAAATTAACTAAAATTAGGGGTGTTACACCCCCAAACCTATATTTTGCTAGTCCTTGAGCGGAACATAACAAAACCAAACTAATCTAAAAAAACTAAATGTTACTTTCGTAGAGAATCATGATTGCATTTAGCATATGTGACAAGCTTTTAAACACCTACGTATCTCTAGTTGGATGAGTTGTAATCTTGTGAGGGTTTGCAGCAATGATACCCATAAAAATCTAAACCTAAGAAAATAAACAAAATAAAACAAGAAAGAAAAAATGCTAAAAACAATCTTCTCTTAAAAACACAACTATTTTTAAAAAGAAAAAACTATTAGTACTTGACACAAGCAATTAATTTCAATCTCATCACTTTCAAGTAAGGAATCATCCCTTCCTATACAATACAAGATAATAGACTATTAATGTGCTTTTAAGCATCGCTAATAGTCATATATGTGTCGCTAATGCATATTAGCGATGCTTACAAAGTACCTCCAAAATCATCGATAATAGTCCTGTTGCAACTGCTCATTAGTGACACATACAAAATAGCGTCACTACTAGTATAGTATTAAAGATACTTTTTCCTATGTGGCTCATATAAGATTTTTTGTGATGCTATAAAAAGCGTCGCTAATAGTATATTATTAGTGATGTTTGATCACAAGCATGGCTAATAGAAAATTATTAGCTACAGTTTATATAGCATCACTAAAATTGAAAAAACTAGAAAAAATAAAAAATTAATAATAAACTTTATTAATGACACTTTTAAAAGTGTCGCTAATAAGGAAATAATTTTAAATAATATTAACCCTTATTAGCGACACTTTGAAAAGCATTGCAAATATTAAAAACATTAGACAAAACAATAAAAAACTAATTAGCAATGCATGTATAAGCATCACTAATAAGAGAAATTTTTTTTAAAAATACCCTTATTAGCGATGTTTTAGAAAGCGTAACTAATAAAAAAATAAAACTGAGGAAGGTCGCATAATTTCGACGCCCCTCCTCCGGTAGGGGCAGGGGAGGGGGGAGTAGGGGAGAGTGGGAGCCCAGGGATGGGAAGGTATTCCAGCTAGAGGAGCTGGAGTGGCTGGAGTCCCTCGCCACCGACTAGAGGATGGGGTGGATTGGGAGGAAATAGGGGAGAAGAGAGGGGCATGGAGAAGGAAGCAGAGAGGGACAGAGGGGAAGGGAGTAGGCAAAGGGGACTACTGGATTCTGGCTATGGAGAGGCATCTGGCGCCAGGGTGGAGATGAATGGGGCTAGTGGAATGGGGGGAGGAGAAACAGGGGTGAAGATAGAGGGGGGAGCATCAAGAGGGGGAGGGGGATGCAAAAGGGATAGCGTCGGGATCCGGCTGGCACCACTGCCACATTCTGGTGCCAGGGTGGGGGGTGAAAGGTTCCATGGTGGAGGGGCCACGGTGGAATAGCTGCCTGCGGAAGCTTCGGCAGCAGCACCGCTCACTGAGGATCCAGCGGAAGTGGTCACTTACGGGAGATCCAGAGGAGGGCAGTCATCATCGAGGAGGGAGATCCAGTTGGAGGATATGATCGAACTCGAATCAGATACCGAGGCCCAAGCGAAAGCAGAAACAAAACAAGAACCAGCCGGCAGAGAAGACGAGTATGAAGAGGCCATCATGGCAATGATGGAGCATTGGGCCAGAGAGGTCGACTACCTCAAGAAGAGGCTAGCCTATTATCAGACCTAGATGGAGGAGGCCCAGGCCTGCCTCCGCAATTCCAAGGCCTAGTTGATCTACCTCCTTTCCCACTGGAAGAAGCCACCACCCAAATCCTCAATCCAGCCTCCCTCAAAGCCCAACTTGTCCCACCCTGTGTCCACCCCAAGGTCTCCATTTTGGAGGCACTACCCAGAAAAGAGCAAGTTCGATCTGAATCGAGTGGTTGGATCATGAGGTCTGAATCACATGGGAAGGTTGAGAGAACGAAACATAGAGACTTGGTTCCCTTGGTGGCTGGCACCAGATCGCTGGCCGCCCTCGAGTTTAGTTTGGGAACATACATTGCCAGCCAGAATAAGAGGAAGTTGAGGAGCCTAGCACTATGCCTAGGGAGGAGGAAACTGGAGGGAAGGGGCCGCGTTAATAAGCACAGGCAAAATTTGCCTATGTGCAAAAAAAATTTTGCACAGGCAAAATTCACTTGAGCAATTCAATTCACCTACGCAACTAAGTTTGCATGCGGGCAAAAATATAGGTTTTTCCAATGCGCCATCAGAAATGTCACAAAAAAAATTATTATTTTTTATGCTTCCACTGAAGTGTCACTATCTGACGGCACATTTTTTGCGACACACAACAGATGAGTCACAAATAATACATACTCGTATTTCATTTTATTTGCAAATTTCCACTCTCCCTCCTCTCTTCTCTTCCTCTCTCTTCTCTCTCTCTCATTCCTCTTCTCTCTCCTCTCCTTCTCTCTATCTCTTTTTCTCTCTCTTCCTCTCTCTTCTTTCTCTCTCTCCTTTCTCCTCTCTTGTCTTTCTTTTTTCTCTCTCATCTCCTCTCTCTTCTCTCTCCCTCCCTCTCTCTTCTCTCCCTCCGTCTCTCTTATTTCTACCCTCTCTTCTCTCTACCCTCTCACTCTCTTCACTCCTCTCTCACTACAACAAAATTAGTTTGTAGAGATGCTTTTATTAACAACGCTAAAAAAAGTGTCACTAATAACTGTTATTTGCGACGCTTTCAATACAGTCGCAAATAAAATATACTTTTAGCGACGCTTCATTGACAACGTCGCAAATAATACCATTATAGCGACACTTACTGGGAAACGTCGCTACAAGTTAGATTAGTAGCGACGCTTACCAGTATGCGTCGCTATAATCTGGATAGTAGCGACGCTTTCTAATAACCATCGCTAATATCTGGATTAGTAGCAACGCTTAATGGGAAACGTCACTACAAGTTGCATTAGTAGCGACGCTTCGCAGTAAGCGTCGCTACAAGATAGTTTATTAGTTACTATAGGCTAGATTAGTAGCAACGCTTTTAGTGGAGCGTTGCTATAAAATGTACTAGTAGCGACGCTCTACTAAAAGCGTCGCTATAAAATGCATTAGTCGCGACACTTTTAATGGAGCGTCGCTATAAAATGTATTAGTAGCGACGCTTTTAGTGAAGCATCGCTATAAATTGGATTATATAAATATATTATATAAATAATTAAATAATTAGTTATTATAGTAGCGACGCTTTTAATGGAGCGTCGCTATAAAATGAATTAGTAGCGACGCTTTTAATAGAGCGTCGCTATAAAATGTATTAGTGCGACACTCTACTAAAAGCGTCGCTACTAATACATTTTATAGCGACGCTCAATTAAAAGCGTCGCTACTATAATAAATAATTATTTAATTTTTTATATAATATATTTATATAATCCAATTTATAGCGACGCTATACATTTTATAGTGTCGCTTTTAATAGAGCATCGCTATAAAATGTATTAGTAGCGACGCTTTTAGTGGAGCGTCGCTATAAATTGGATTATATAAATATATTATATAAAAAATTAAATAATTATTTATTATAGTAGTGATGCTTTTAATGGAGCGTCGCTATAAAATGTATTAGTAGCGACGCTTTAAGTAGAGCGTCGCTATAAATTGGATTATATAAATATATTATATAAAAAATTAAATAATTATTTATTATATTATACAAAAAAAATATTTATTTTAAAAAATTAACTATTTACTAGTACTATTAAATTATATTGATGTAGATATCATGAAAAACGTTACTACTACGTTAACATAAAATCTTTTAACTTATTTATTTATAATTAATAATTTGAATAATGAAAAATATTGATGATATTCCTCTTCATCTTGCATTGGTAATATTATTTCTTTTTTAAATAATGATGATAAAGTAGTAATAAATAATATCAATTTATTATTAATTTTATTTGCTGGTACTATTAAATTATATAAATATAATAAAAAATATTTTTAATTTGGTAATTAATATTTAGTCTTGCAACTTATTCTATTTATGACCATAGTGAAATTAATTTGTCGAAATTGCTCAAACAATTGCCTCAAAGTCTAGACACCCGTCAAAGGAAAATTATGTCCTGCTTGACAATGAATTTTACAAAGCTATGATGATCAATGTCATACGTACATTTAACATTCTTTTTCTTTCTTGAAAACATAATAACTAGTAATAAACAATACTAATTATGAAAAGCCACCAAGATGTATTCCAATTTTTTTATCAATATTATATTAAATAGTATATTAAAATCTAATATATATATATATATATATATATATATATATATATATATATATATATATATTCCTAAATGGGCTACATTAGGTCGGGGTAGGAATTAATCTATTAGTATCATATTTGGTTTGAATTTTAATGTTGTACAACACTAGGTTTGCATCTCGGGTCGGGTTAAGTCGAGTTTTGCAGGACCTGACTTGAGATATGAACCGAGTCTGTTAGACCTAACCGAGCCTAGCCTATGTGCGACTATATATGAACTGGATGGATGACAATTGGGTAGATGTATATATACATAAAATATGGTACGTACGTTTTGAATCAAGTTAGATTTTTTTAAAAACATTTTTAAAAATTAATTGACTCATATCACATATGACCCTGGATGGCCTGGGCTTATTTATATTATAATTAACTCAACATTAAAAGTATTAGATTTTAATATAAAAGATAACTTTTAATATAATAATACATGAGACCACGCAGAATTCCTCCTTCAATTTTTTTTTAATAATGCCTCAAATAAACCGTCAATTCTTCCCGCTAAAAAAAACTAACTCCCACTCCCACTCCCACTCCCACTCCTCCGTTTCATGACTAATCTACTCAAAATAAATACGCTAAGTAAGTAATGATATATATCCTTAAGAATCGCGTTAAATAAAATTTAACCCTAAACTGGGAATCCCGCTACATGAAGAGGAGTCACACACCGCGGAGGGATTTCTTCACATCGGCTAGAAAAACAGAAATCCCACAACAAAGAAGAGTCGCATGCCGCACATCGGCCAGAAAACAAGGAATCCCACGACAAAGAAGAGTCGCACGCCGTGGAGGTATTTCTTCACGTTGGCCAGAAAACAGCACAAATAGACTGTGTCTTCATGAAATTTTGTCTTCAATCTTCATTTTTCAATTAGTAGAATCTAAATTTTCATTCCATATCCTATATTGGAATGAAGATTAGCGAATTCGTATATCATTTCAGTGTAGGGATGCCACTCGGGTCGGGTAATTAATGGTAAACCCGAACCCAACCCTAATGGGTCGGGTTCGGGTTTAGGTGATCCAACCTGACCCGAATATAAATATAAAAATAAAATTTATATTTTTATATATTTTTTAATATTATTATTTTAAAAAAATAAAAAAAAATTATTAAAAAAATATTTTTTTATTAGGGAAATTTATTAAAATAATAAAAAAATAATAATTACCAAAATATACCACTTTGGGAAATATTTCCCAAAGTGGTGTTCGTTTTTGCCACGCTGGCGCCTTGATAGCGGTACGCCCAAATGGCTTTTTTTTTTATATTTTTAAAGTTGATTTCGTCGTTTAGAACGACGAAATTGGCTTGAATACAATTTCGTCGTTCTAAACGACGAAACCTTATATTACTTGACCCGGTTTCGTCGTTCGAGCAGCGAAATCAACTTAAGCTAATTTCGTCATTCTGAACGACGAAACTACCACACTTGTGTTATTTCGGGTCTCGGTCGTGGGAAAGACACTGATTTCGTCGTTCAGAACGACGAAATCTTCGTCGTTATATCCGCGACTCCGCTCCGCCTCCCGTCGCATTCCAATGTGTTTTTGCTCCGCCGCAGCTGCCGACGTCCGGACGCTACCAAACTCGCCGCCGCCGTCCAGCCCGCCTCCGCCGACCTCATTCCGCCGCCGCCGACTGTAGTCCGCCGCCGCCGACCTCAGTCCGCCGCCGCCTTGGTCTAGCCCGCCGCTGCCCACGACGAACCGCTCCCATTTCATTTTTTTGGTATGTGTTTTTCTATTTTTTATTATTTACCTGTTTTTCAATTGTTGTAATATATTTTTTATATGCTACATTGAAGAAATATAGTTTTTGTATATTACATTGAAAAAATTTGAAGTTTTGAATGTCCTATCATTTAGCCCTAATTTTAGAAGTATTGTTCTAAGTCATTGTGTGTGTTTTTTTGTTTAAGATTATTAAATTGAGATGGATTTTTAATTAATGAGTTTTTGTTTTTTAAGATAGCAAGTCTCTCAAATTTTGGAAAATAAGGAGGATTTGAGTTTTTGAACATGTTTTTATATGATATGTGACATTGTATGCGTTATTACATTAAATGTCTAATTTTATTAATTAGAAAATTTACTCATTAATATAAAGTATTAATGATATGCTTATATACTTGGTAAAGTTATTAGTTTCTATGCGTATATATTTTTTAAATATATTTGTTAGAGTAGAATTAGTATTAGTTTGCTTAATCTAATATTAATTTTATTTATTATTTATGAATTAATTGAATAGAAATGGCAGAAGAAATTGTTAGTTTTTTCATTAACTACGACGGACGTATAGAAGGATTATTAATGAAGAAACCGTCTACATTTGATTAATTTGAAATGCACGTAGCAAGAAGGTTGGGTTGGATCGAAGAAGATGGAAAATTACTATCAAATGTAATCTTCCGTCCTATGGATCGAGAATGATACTAATGAACATAAATGATGATTCATCAATGGCTTTTATGTTTCACCACTCGCGTCACATAATTTCTTTCGAGTTATTTCTCGAAAAAGAGGCCCGAGTGACTAGTAGAAGGCGAAGTAGTTCACATAGGAGCTCTCACAGAAGCTCACAAAGGAGCTCGGATAGAAATGTGAACAATGAAAGTCATATGCAAGTGCCGGTGGACGACGAAGAAGAGGGAAATTTATCTATGACAGTAGCTTCAAATGAACGTCATAGGTCGTCTGCCCCTATTTACGATGGAAGTGGACCTACTTGGAGGTAAGGGTTGATTTAGTTGTGAATACGTTTTCAATCTTATTATCCTTTAATGAAAATACGTTTAGCTAAATTTTGAGATTTTGTGTGTAATATGGAAGGTCTACGACGCATGCACACGAGCCATTTAGCGTTCCAATGTCTCAAGGCGGTGCATGGTATGAAACTCAAAGTTCGATGGGCCTTCATTACCCCTACATGTATGTTGGTCATACCGATGCTGGACCATCTAATCAGAGGTGAAATATATATTTATAAATAAATTTAACTTTTTTAGGCTTACGAAATTTAATACATATGCAATGTTTATATGTAGGGGGGGATATGTCTACGGTAAAGATATTGATGAAAATGAGGATAATGAAGGTGAAGATAATATTGACGAAGTAAGTGGAGAAGATTCTGATATGAATGTAGAAGGGGTTAGAGGTGAAGAAAGTGCTCAACAGATGGTTGACGGCGAGGGGGGTGATGCGGTAGACAATGCCATTGCTGGGAATGATATGAATGTAGATGATGAAGAGCCGCCGTACTGTGAAGTGGAGCCACTTTATGCACACATCACAGATGAGGAGATAGATGCTGCAGTGAATTCTACAATGGATTTGGACCAACAAAACGAAGATGAGTTATACGTTGGCCGCATTTTTGAGAATAAAGAAGCATTCGTTACAGCCTTGCAGGAGTTTTCCATTCAAAATCATGTCGAATACAAGGTTGTACGAACAAATCCGGCGGAGTATACAGTGAAGTGCATTGATAGCACTTGCCCTTGGAGAGTGCATGGCTCAATCAAAAGGGGTGGTGGGTTCTTTAAATTGAAGACGTACAAAGGTGACCACACATGTCGGAATGCCCAGCTTAGCACAGATCATAGGCAGTGCAGTGCCTCCTTTATTTCGAAGGTCATAATGCCCGCTATCCAAGCCGAATTAACTCTCACACCAGGGGATATTATTCAAAGAATGAAGGAGAAGTATCATGTTGACATATCTTATAAGAAAGCATGGGCAGCAAGGAATATGGCGATCAAGGCCATTTATGGAGATTGGGTTGAATCGTATAAATTATTGCCAATGTACCTAAGGGCGGTGCAAGAAGCCAATCCTGACACCTACTACCGCTTAGAGGATGATGTAGTACCTCGTGCAGATGGTGGCACTTGTAAGAGATTTAGACGGTTGTTTTGGGCCTTTGGGCCGTCTATAGCTGGGTTTTGACATTGCATCCCTGTGATTGGCATTGATGCCACTCACTTGTATGGCAGATATCCTGGTGCTCTTATAGCTGCAACGGCTACAGATGGAAATAATGGGTTATTTCCTCTTGCATTCGGGCTTGTCGGGAAGGAAGACGGAGACAATTGGAAATGGTTTCTAATGGAATTGAGGGATCATGTACTGATGGGCATGATGAACATCGTCATTATTTCAGATCGACATAAGGGGCTTCAGAAGGCAGTGCCTGAGGTTCTTCCAGAGCCGGATTACCACCATCGTTATTGCATCCGTCACATAAAAGCAAATTTTAAGAAGGAGTTCAAAAATGATACACTGACGGACTTGATTGGGGCAGCAGCTTGTGCACTCACAATAGAAAAGTTTGATGCTAAAATGGACTTGATTGGTCAAGAGAGTCCTAGGGCAAAACATCTCCTCTTAGGAGGAGAATTGCATCCTGCACAGTGGTCCCTTGCACACGGTGGTTTTATGACATTTGGCATGACGACTACAAATATGGCTAAAAGTTTAAATAACGTCTTGAAGGGGGCACGAGGGTTACCCATGCAGGCTTTAGTGTCAGCTATCTTTTATCGGCTCATAAAATTTTTTGTAAAACGATCTTCTGTCGCCTTTGCCATAGTCACCCCATATACTCCTAGAGTGGAAGCCATATTGAGAGAGCAAACAAGAAAAATTGAGGAGTATATAGTTAATAGGATCGACAGGAGTCAGTACGAAGTGACATCAATTCGTGCCCGCAAGGTTATGGTAAATGCTGCGATGCATACTTGTACATGCAACATCCCTCAGGTTTATGGTTATCCTTGCTCGCACCTTATCGCCGTGTGGGCAAAGCGGCGGGAGCCAATCAATGCATCACTGTTTTACACATCTTCTACTTATAGAAATGTGTACTCTGCAGAATTTTATTCTCCTCGTGGTCGAGAGTATTGGGAGAGGGATATACCGTTTGTGTTATACCCACCGATAGCAACAAGGCAACCCGGTCGCCCATGGTCTGTTCGCATTAGGAATACCATGGACCGCAGAACAATGGAAAGAGATGGTAGAGGAGGATATAAATGCAGGAGGTGTAAACAAAGTGGGCATAATAGTAAATCATGTAGAAACCCTCCTGTTGATTGGTAAACATATAATCAACCTCTGTATTTATTATATTTTTTAGTTACGTACGCATGTATTCCTTACGATTAATGATATGATCTTCATCTTCCACAGATCATATGGATCATGCAGAGCCTTGTTACGGGCCAGGCCCGAGTGACGCTTCTTTACTCGTAGAGCAGGAGTCACATAGGTCTGCTGCTATTTGGAGAGGAGAAGTATGATAACTTTTTTTAAAATTTGTTTCATTGTTTTTTGGTTGATATAATACGACATGTTATAATTTTAAAATTTATTATAGGACCCCGGGTGCCTTGAGTGCACCGAACATTTTAAATACCTCCGTCATTGGCCTATAGATGAGCGTATATTACCTTATATCGAGCGAGCGGGATTCAGCCATTTCATTCATCTACAGTATGTTCGTCTCGATCGGCCTCTATTGACGGCTCTTGTTGAAAGATGGAGGAGGGAGACACAGATGTTTCATTTGTCATATGGAGAGATGTCCATCACGCTCATGGATGTGGCAGTTCTATTAGGACTCCGTATTGATGGACGTCTGGTGACAGGCACGACAGGAGGAGCTCATATGGATATATTACTTAGACTTCTTGGTAGAGCTCCTCCTCCTACAGTGATGCGTGGTAGCCGAGTGAGCCTACGATGGCTGTTACAGGAGTTTCGTGAGCTCCCAGCCGATGCTACAGAGATAGTTATCGAGCAGCATGCACGAGCCTATATATTGCATTTACTTGGAGCCACTATATTTGCGGATACCACGAGCAGCCACGTGCATGTTTCGTATCTCTCTCTCCTTCACGACTTTGACATGGCTGACACTTATTCATGGGGCAGTGCTACTCTCGCATTCTTATACCGAGAGTTAGGAAAGGCATGCCAGGCCATGACCTAGGGGATTGCGGGCTATCTTACTCTTCTTCAGGTAAATAATTGTGTAACTTTACTTGGAGTTTTAGTCACGTATAATTTTTTATTTCTAATATTTGTTATCACTATTTTATGACATAGTTATGGTTATGGGAGCACTTACACATCGGCCGACCAACTGCTGAGATGGGTCGCTTGGTCGAGGGTGCTCCATTAGGGGCGAGGTAGGTTGTATTTATGTTTACCACATTACTTTTTGTGCAACATTTTATGAACATATGCTGAACTCATTTCTTAAATTTAACTCCTTAAGGTGGAATGTTCGGAAGAAGAGAACCGAAAATCCACAAGGAGTCCTCCGTTTATATAGAGGGGAGCTAGACCACCAGCAGCCATACCAGGTAATTTTATTGCCGTGTTGAACTTTTTTATATAATGATTTTAAAAAATTTTGTCGTTATTTAAACTAACTTATCTTTATATATTATATAGATTATTTGGCAGTCGTACTAGGAGGACTTATTCGCTGTGATACCTCCACTCTGCACTGACAGTCGAGAGGTGTGGCTTTCTCGAACCCCTCTCATATGTTATGAGATTATAGAGATGTATGTGCCAGATCGTGTAATGCTCCAGTTTAACCTGGAGCAAGGGGTCCCACCTTCTACTGTCGAGTTTGTCCATCGCATCACTCGACAGGGCCGCCATATTACCGACTGGGCTATATATCATACGTCGTATATTGCTCGATGGGAGGATAGGAGATCCACTATTATTAGAGGGGAGCTGGCTAGGACATTGCGAGATGTTCGTAGTACTTATATGCACTGGTATTTACCGATTACACGGCGATATATTTTACCGCGCGATGATGTAGAGGAGATGACATATCAGCCTAGGGGAGCATCTGAGGCAGCTCTAGTAAGTACAACTTTGTTAATTAAGGCATATATTATTTTCTTATTTTGTTTTAATTATTTATCTAATATTTAATTTATTTTTTTATAGCTTCGTCAGCTTCGACATACTAATGCGTATTTGAGTGATGCACTTGTCACCTGTATTTCACGCGAGGACTTAGCTGCAGCATGTGAGTTGGTGATTAGATCGTCTAATGATATCCTTCATAGCTTGCCACTACTTCATTCGGTGATCACGGATGTTCATCGAGATTATCCTGTCAACGAGGCCGCTCAGACGCAGCCGATGCACTCTTCATGCCCTGATAGTCCATCATCATCAGCAGCATATAGCTCTCCTCCAGGTTCATCATTTCCAGATACTACACATGTCACTCAGCCAGATCCGATTTTATATTATAGACGACATCGGCCAGCTCGTATTGTACCATCTATTACTTATGCTGAGCCGGAGCCCGAGCAGGAGCTTGACATGGAGTCGCAGCCAGAGCCCCAGCCCGAGCCTGAGCCCCAGCCCTAGTCGGAGCCCGAGCCCGAGCCCCAGTTGGAGCCAGAGTTAGAGCCACAGCCAGAGGTAGATCATGAGGAGCTCGTACACCCCCGTCGAGGACGAGGGCGAGGGCGAGGACGAGGACGAGGACGTAGGAGATTATGATATTACTTGTGATATATTATATTTGTTACTCGTATATGATGTACTTTACTTATATTTGTTATGGTGATATTCGTGATAGTGATATTTGTTATGGGTGGAATGAATGAAGTCGTGCATATTTATGTGTGTTTTGTGTTATGTGTTTTGAATGAATGAATAGGGACAGGTGATAAAATTAGTTTTAAATAGTAATTTTAAAAAAATTTAAGCTGATTTCGTCGTTTAGAACGACGAAATCAGTGTCCTCCCACAACCGAGTCCGAAATAACACAAGTGTGGTAGTTTCGTCGTTCAGAACGACGAAATCAGCTTAAGTTGATTTCGTCATTCTGAACGACGAAACCGGGTCAAGTAATATAAGGTTTCGTCGTTTAGAATGACGAAATCAACTTAAAAAATATAAAAAAAAGCCACGCTGGCGCCAGCTGCTTGGCTGGCGCCAGCGTGGCAAAAACGAACACCACTTTGGGAAATATTTCCCAAAGTGGTATATTTTGGTAATTTTTTTTTTTTATTATTTTAATAAATTTCCCTTTTTATTATATTCAAGTCAAACGGGTTGGGTTTCGGGTCGGGTTCAGGTTAGAGTTTTATTATATAGTATCGGGTTCGAGTTTAGCAAAACCTAACCCCACTGCATCACTATTTCAGCGTCCAAATTTTATCGGAGCCCAAATTTCTTCAAAGTCTATAAATTCATAAAGACCCGACCCAAGCCAACTTAAACCACTTGTACCGCAGAGGGCTTTCAACGTAGCCATATACAACACGATTCCAACACACTCAACTCGCGCCAAATCCGGACCAAATCTCCCGCGCCTATAAAATTGCCTCTCCCGCGCGGGATGCCTTTTGCTCTCCTGCCATACCGAACTCTGTCAATCCTGCCCGAAGTGCCCTAGCTCGCACGCCGGCAATCTCCCTTCGTCGTCCGTCTCACAAATCGCCGTCGTACTCCGTGTCAGCCGTCTCCCAAATTGCAGCCAATCTCCCTCTGTCTATCACCTATGAATCGGCGTCAATCTCCATAGTTCAGCCGACATCCGCACAAATTGTCATCAATCTCTATATAACGGACGACCACCTTCAAATTCTGTTAATTTCCTCTGTTGGCCATCTCTGCTGAACCCAATCGCCATCAAAGTTGTTCTTTTTTGGCATGTTTTTTCAAGGGCAGTCATATTCCCTAAGGTATTTGATACGGTTATCCCTTTTGTCTGAGATTTTTTTATAGTTTGTGAATATGGTGGTTATTCATTTGCAAATCAGTGCAGAAACATAATGAAAAAAGTCAGTACGCCTGTTGCCGTTGGCATCTCATAAACCGTAATTGTTGTTAACCTATTAAAAATCTTAGATTTGCTGAGCTGCTTCAATACTTCTTCCTCGTTTGCATTTGTCACAGCCTGAATCTTGTTTGGGCAGGATGATTCAAAAAAGGTGAAGTATGTTCAAATTACAGAGGAGTCATATATTCATCTGACTGAATTGGAAGATCAAGTAAAGGCATTGAATGAAAAGCTTTCTACTTTCCTAAGGACAATCTGGTCAAACAGCATTCCAAGGTTGCAGAAGAAGCTGTTTCAGGTGATTTTCATGGACTTGTAAAATTCACCAAGAATTAAGATAATTGTGCACATTACTTCGTTTAGTAAATTACGTGAGAGTCTGATCACAGAACGATAATATACCAATTAATGTTAATACTTCATTTAGTAAATTACATGAGATTGAAATTATTTGATAATTTTCCTTGGTATAAGCTATATATACATTTATTTATTTTAAAACAATAAAAGCCAAGTATTATGAGTGCAGAGACTAAGTAAAATCTAGAACCATTACGGCCATATATAGCTTCTAGACTGTCCACTGGAATGCTAAAATTGTAATGCAAGTCTGATTTTAATACTTAATGTGAAGAAATTAATTGAAAATTTCGGAGTATTTCAAGAACCCCTACAGTTGAGCTATTGGAATTGAATCATGTTCAGCAGAAAATTATGAGATATCCCTGCATGTCATAGTTACAATATAAATCAACCTAAGATCTTATGCATGAAGGTGACTGAACATAAGTTACAGATAATACCTAATATATCCGCCACTGCTTCAATAGCTTTCTGCTTGGTCTTCTCATCAGCCATGGCTGGAATCTTGAGCACCACTTTCTGCGGACAGCTCAGACACAATTTTTGGCAAAACTAGCTCAAAATCTCCAATAATACCCATGCAATTCTAAGTCTATTACAGTAATTTACTAGATGCGAGCAGATACAGATATAATAAAACAATATGATAGACAACAAGGGTGTCTAGTGTTTTGCACAATGCATTGCAGCAAAAAAAGTTCATTGGAACCTGTTAATTTCAGTCCTAAAATCTATGTAGGATGAATACTCAGTGAGAATAAAAGATTACCCCAAAAAATTGCAAAAGACCATAAACAATATTAAAATTTTTTTCCAAGGATTATATCTGGGGTACTAAGAAATACACACTTTTTCACTTACATTTTATTTGATTTGAATTGTAAGAATTAGTTGGCAGTGAAGTGAGCAGACTAGACTGCCCAAATGGAGAAAAAATGCACCAACATAAATTTCTTCCTTATACCACTAATCAAAGGTCTAAAATTTCCAATCTATGTAAACAGGCGAAAAATGGAGACAGTGTGTAAATTTATCGACTTCTCAATTTTGCCTGCTAAGCAGATCAAAAGAAAAGAACTTTCAGATAATACCTAATATATCCGCCACTGCTTCAATAGCTTTCTGCTTGGTCTTCTCATCAGCCATGGCTGGAATCTTGAGCACCACTTTCTGCAGACAGCTCAGACACAATTTTTGGCAAAACTAGCTCAAAATCTCCAATACCCATCAACCACTCAGCAATAAAGAAAGATTAAAAACTGTCATAAATTTTAAAAGATACAGAGCACAACAAAATTCAAGAGAACAAATCAGAAAAAACAGGTTGATTTCTATGGAACCAATCAAATATTTCATAATTTTATGCTAAGATCTTATGCATGAAGGTGACTGAACATAAGTTACATGGAAAAAGTGCAGATTAACAATTACCTCTGCTTCCCTGTAATAAGCATAAATATCTTAAACATACTAAAAAACAGCTAGTGGGTTTTTCTTGTCAGAGCTGTCAATGTCAGCAATGGACTCCTCTTCCATATCATCCATTTCGACCTCAGTAAGAACAATTTTATCCTAGATACCCAATTTTAGCCGAAATCTCCTTACCATGTTTGTTCCCATTCAAATATTAAATATCTTTCTTGTAACCTGCACAGACTTGCTTACCATCAGATCCACTTCTGCCAACATAACTTGTGTCTGCTTTAGGTATGGGGGCAGAGGCATATCACCAATATTCATTTCATCATACCCATGCAATTCTAAGTCTATTACAGTAAAATTGTCTGAATTATGGGAATCTGACATCGATGACACTTTTCTTTTGTTACTCTTTCCCATTAACTTCAGTCCTATGGCTGGCTGCCTACAGAAACAAAAGATATACAATAAACTGGTGCATCAAATTAAAGAAAAGTAATATTGCTTATAACTTAGTTGTTTTTTATTTTTAAATAGTTGATTACCTCATAGCATGTCTGTTTATTTGATAATAGTTGTTTAGGAATCCTGCATGATTTGTTTAGGACCGCCCCAAGTCCCACAGAAAAATGCAAATTATGAAAGAATTATAAGAAAAATAAGAGGTAATTATACGGAATCAACTAAGTAATATGCCTGAAATCACTTAAATAGAGATAGACAGATTTAGTAGTACTACTCTAGACATTATGCAGAAGATTTTTCACAAAATAATAGTTCTGTTGCAACAAATTCAACAGCAATATTTTAATTAAATAATAGTTCTATTCCATTCTGATTTTGCTTATTATTTGTGCCAACAACAAACTCTTCCATTTCAGTTAGGAACTATTAAAAGAAATCACAAGAACAAATGTATAAATCATATTTATGTCAACTAAAAAGATAGCAAAAAATCGAATAGTACAAACATAAGTAATATGGATGTCTATTTAGTAGATATAACTTTATGCCACTTACTTCTTTTTATATGTATGAAGGTACTTTAGTAGATATAGAGGTGGATAAGGTACATTTGGGTGGTCTAAACGAGCAGGAACGCTTCTTTGAAACATTTGCTATACATAGGGAACATTCTAGGCAAAAGGAGAATAGGTAATTTTTAAACAACTATGTCTATTTCTTGTTTTTTAAACTCCTATGTCATGAAAAATAGTTATCATTATCTTTAGTTATGATTTAGTTGGCTAATTGTAGACTGCTATGGATAAAAGTTGGATGCTTCTACCAAATAGGTATTCGTTGTCATACATTGAAGGAATAAAAAAGTTTATTGATATGGCAAGCCAACATACAGATAGTGCCAATAGATGCAGGTGTCCATGTAGGAAATGCGTTAATAGATACTATAAACATATCAGTGAGGTTGAAGAACATTTGTTGGTCAATGGAATGTACATCTATTACACTCAGTGGGAGCATCACGGAGAACCAATGTCTTCAACGAAGGGTGGAGAATAAAATGATTAAAGCTCGCGATGATCCATCAAGTTCAGACGAGTGGGCACAAGGACTAACTGAAGACCAGATAGCATTTCAGATTATAGGGGAACGAAAGAATTATGTGCGTGGTCTTGGAAAAGGTGAGGTGGCCCTAGTGTCTTCATCAAGACAAGAGTTGTCTTCGCAGCTTGATAATGCTACTCAGAGAGCCGAAATGGCAGAAAGGTCAGCTTCTGAAGCGCGTGCGATGATTGAAGAATATAAAGAATGTCTTGAACAACAACAAAGTCAAATTCAGGAACAACAAACTCAAATTGACACGCTTATGGAATTCATGAGGGAGCAACGATGCAAGCGTCGCTAATGCTAACGTAATGCTTATTATTAATCTCAGCCGTCATTCAAGTTAATATATTTATAAACTTTTCATTGGATCAGCCTTACGTAAAATAATAAATGTTATGCCTATTAGAACTTTACTTTGACATTGTTATGCGGAAATTCTAAAATTATTACAGTTTTTATTGCAGATTTAATAGTAGCTGCTGGAAGGTCGTCAAGCTCTAGACAAACTTGTTATCCAGTTTTGATACATAGTTTTATAACTGTTTCTCTAGATCTATGTAACTTCTGCATGCTTTCTAATCCAGGTTTTGGTATCCAAATGCTATTGAAACTTTTCCAGTGGATTAATGTAATACAGTTTTTCATAACTAAGATATGCATGTGTTGGAAATCTTGTTTTTTTTTTGGAAATAAAAATATTTAAAAGATCATTGTTGTTGGTTCATCTTTCTAGACACATGTTTCCTTTTGGTTCTATACTCAATTGCTCGCAGGAAAACAACCCATTGAGGCAGTCTTTTAAAACTCTAAAATGCACACAGGAAGGACTGACCACTGATGCAGTTCCCCAATCATGTTTCCTTTTGACCACTGATGCTTCTTAAGCTGCAACAATATATTGGTATATATTCCCTTTATCGAGGAATTAGTGATATGTGTGTGAAACAAGGTGTGGATGGTTCAAATGCATGTACAAGTTTTCATTTCATATCTTGGTATATAAAAGCATATGACTAAGAACCTTGGAAATTACTTTTTGTACACTTAGTTCTAATCTAGTTTTTAAAAATCTGTTCTCACAGTATACTTTACTATTGCCTTCCTGGGCTTCTTTTGGCCCATTCTTATTATGTTATTTTTATGGAGTGAGCAAATTTGAAAAGTTGAAGATTGTGGCTTTTCTATGCATAATGATTGTGACGGACAAAATGTTTAGTACTCTTCTTTTCATTTTGCATAATAACTATCTTGAAATTGACCATTATTCACTTCAGTCTGTGTTTTATTACTGCTTCAATGTACCTGGAAATCACTTGGGAAGTTGTACTGGTTATTTTACAGGTCAAGTTCTCATCTATTAGTTGGACACATGATAATAAAGGGTTTTTCTACCGTCGCTATCCAGCTCCAAAGTAAGGCTTCTTTTATGTTCTCCAATTCAATGGCATATATGTGGGCTAGTTTCGTGTCTTGGATTTATAATGTATAGATCGATGCATTGATACTTAGGTGGTTGGATGCGCATGATTTTGCTTAGGGAAGGAGAAGTGGATGCTGGAACCGAGACAAATATCAACCTGAATCATGAGCTTTGCTATCACTTTTTAGGTACTGATCAATTACTTCAAGCAGATTGTTTCCTTACTTATTCTATAGTTTTAGTTGACAATGAAACATTTAATTTTATTCTGAATTTTGACGTGAAAACTTTTGAGCTGACCTTGTCTTTTACAATATGCAGTATGTTCTTCTTTATATTGCTGAGGGCTGTGATCCAGTCAACAAGTTGTATTACAATGACCTGACTACTCTTCCAAACGGGCTTGAAAGCTTCAGCTGGAAACCACCGCTTCCTGATGGCCCTGTGGATCTCTTCATTGGTATGCTTTCAGCTGGAAACCATTTTGCTGAGCGCATGGCTGTAAGGAAATCTTGGATGCAGTCTAGACACGTTAGATCTTCAAATGTGGTTGCCCGGTTTTTTGTTGCACTGGTATTGACAGATTCACTCTCATTGAAAAGTAGTCTACAAGTATTATGCAGCTCTGTTTTTGTGCCTTTGTTTAGAAGAATTAATCTTAAGTTTGCATGCTTTTGAATAGCATGGAAGGAAAGAGGTGAATGTGGAGCTGAAGAAAGAAGCTGAATTCTTTGGTGATATTGTTATAGTTCCTTTCATGGATAGCTATCATCTTGTGGTCTTAAAAACTGTTGCTATATGCGAATATGGGGTGAGTGGTAATTAGTAGCATTTTGAGTTCTTGCATTTATATTTAGACTTATTAAAAATTTATTTGTGCTCATTTGTGCAGGTTCGAGCAGTATCTGCGAAGTATATTATGAAATGTGATGATGACACATTTGTTAGAGTGGCTTCTGTGCTTGCGGAAGCAAAAAAAGTTCCACCTGGGCAAAGCTTGTACATAGGGAATATGAATTACTACCACAAGCCCCTCCGTTATGGAAAATGGGCTGTTCCTTATGAGGTAATTGTTTATTATATAACATTTCAACATAATTTTATATGTCTTTGCAGATAGAATTATAGTTTGTTCGTAGATTTTAGGCCCTCGTTGACGTGAAGATAGTATGTTCTGAAATTGTTTTATGTTTAATTTTTATATGGACAAACAAGACGTTTTAATGAAAGAAGTGTACTTGATTGTATAAATTTATGGAATATTGATGACCATAATTTCTATTCAAAATTTCTTTCGATTTACCATATATACTTCCCAGCTCCTCTCTTATGAGTTAGGTGTATAGGGGTGTATTAGTGTCTCAGTCTCTTGGTTTGTGATCAGAACTTAATTCTGCTGCTTCTTTGATTGCTATAGGAATGGCCTGAAGAAGCTTATCCACCATATGCTAATGGCCCAGGCTACATTGTATCATCAGATATTGCTAAGTTTGTTGTCTCAGAATTTGACGAGCACACTCTACGGGTAAGAGAAATGAAACTTTTCTCTCATCTCTTATTGTGGCTTTAGTGTCTTTAAGCAGGGTACTGATGATTATTTAACCTCAATTTCACAGCTTTTCAAGATGGAAGATGTGAGCTCGATGATTATTTAACCTCGATGTCACAATATATAGAAGTTGCAAATGATGGGACCCAATTCACGTTTCTGACCAATAAAGATGCGCCAAGATATAAGTTGGTTCAAGTGGATATTGAAGATCCATGCACGTGGATGGATATTGTTCCTGAGTCTGAAAAGGATGTTTTGGAATCAGCTCAAGTGATTAACAAAAACCAAATAATTGTAAGTTATTTGAGTGATGTGAAATACTTGCTGCAGATAAGAGACTTGGGAAGTGGTAATCTGCTACATACTTTGCCCATTGATATTGGTTCAGTCAGAGGGATTTCTGGGAGGCAGGCGAGAAGATACTGAAGTTTTTATTGGCTTTACAAGCTTCCTTACTCCTGAAATTATATACCGGTGCAATCTGGAAACTGAAGCTCCTGAAATGAAGATTTTTCGAGAAATTGTTGTTCCTCGTTTTGATAGAATTAATTTCAGATTGATCATGTAATACTACTGTTTATAAATTGTTTGTTCATGTAATCTTCGAGTGCATACTTTGTAGTCTGTTTTCGATTGTATGGATATAATTAGAAATGAAAAAAAAAATCTTTATTTTTATTTAATATTTTATTATTTTTTTTTTAATTTTTTGTTCATTAGCGACGCTATTAAGCATCGCTACAAACTATATTAGCGACACTCTTTGAGCGTCGCTATTGTCATTTTATACAATAGTGACTCTTCTAAATTGTCGCTAACACTTCTATTAGCGACGCTTTTAGAGCGTCGCTATTGTTTTTTTTTTTCATGTTATTCCAACGCGACTGTTCTAAACTGTCGCTAAAACTTCTATTCGCGATGCTCTGCAAGCGTCGCTATTGTAAATATTTAAAAAAATAACAATTGAACGTCGCTAATACAAATATTATTCGCGACACTAATTCAAACCGTCGCTAATAATGTCTTTCCCAGCGTCAGAAATATTGTTCATTACCGACAGATAGCTAACTGTCGCTAATGGTAGCGACATTATCAGAACCGTCGCTACAGGTACTATTAGCGACGGTTTAAAAAAGCGTGGCTAACGATACTATTACCGACGGTTTTTGTCTTCTGTCGTTAGTAAGTAGTAGCGACTGGTTTATTTGCGACGCTTCTTGCAACGGTAAATAAGCATCGCAAATAACTTGTAGCGACGCTTTTACAAGTATTAGCGATGCTTTTTAGTGTCGCTAATACCCCATTTTCTTGTAGCGTCTCTATCTCTTTTCTCTCTCTTCACTCTCTATATCTCTCTCTCCTCTCTCCTCTCTCCATCTCTCTCTCTCTTCTACTCATCTCTCCACTCTCTCCCGACACTCTATCTCTTCTCTCTCTCTCTTCTCCCTCTCTCTCCCGACTCTCTATCTCCTCTCTCTTCAGTACTCTCTCTTTCTCCGTCTACCCTCTTTCCTCTATCTCCCACATGAGTCAATGTGGGCTCCGGCTTTGAGAATGAGAGGGGAAAGAGTAGGATAATTTAATTTTAATAATTTAATTATATACTATATTTTAAAAATAATGACATAAAATAAAATAAGTATACTAGTGATGCTTAGGAATAAGCATTGCTACTAATCTAACTTATTAGTGACGTATAGGATTATGTATCACTAATACCTAGTGTATTGGAGACACAATTCCCTAAGCGTCGCAAATAACTTTTATTTTTTTCAATTAATCTTAAAATATAATATTTAATAAAAAATTTAAAAAGAAAAATTAAATTCCTCCCTCTCTCTACTCTTTGTCTCTATACAATCTCTCTTCTCTCCTCTATCTCTTCACTCTCTCTATCTCTCTTCCTATCTACTCTCTCTCTTCACCTTCTAGAAAGATATCTCTCTGCCCTCTCTCCCCTACGTGCATCAACATGAGCCCGAGCTTTGAGGATGAGAGGGGAAAGAGTAGGAGAATTTAATTTTAATTTTTTAAAAAAAAATTTAATTATATATTATTTTTTCCAAATAATAACAATGAAATAAAATAAATATATTCACGATGCTTAGGAATAAGAGTCGCTAATAAAATAACTTATTAGCGACGCATAGGCTTATGCATCGCTAATACCTAGTACTCTCATCTATAACCAGATATGTGAAATTTGTCTTTATTGTAAGGTCCATCAAACTCCACTTAAAATGTATCAAGCTTAAGAAACATGCACCCAATTGGAGTAAATTCTAGGACCTTCTCTTGCAAAACTACTAGTCATTACCTCGCCCTCACCAAGATTTGGTTCCAACAAGTTAATATCATTGACCATCTCCGACTATGCCCCAATGCCAACATCAATATTAGTGGGTAGCTCGTTGTGTCAGAATTCTTCATGGTCAAACATGCTTACCATACTAGGCTCTTTCATCTCCACATACAATGATAACACCTCTTTAGTTGCCTTCTTATGAATGGAAAACATTAATTGCATGTCTTCATCATCTTCTAATTCATATAAAATTGATGATTGCAAAGACGGTATCAAATACTTCAAAGTCATATTACCATAGATGGTAAGTCTTTCTTTGACTTGAACCCACCACTCGCCGAACCTCACCAATGGATCAATGTTCATCAAGCACACCTTTCCACCTACATATACACCATTATTGTTTGCCTGTCTATTGTAATAGATGCAAATATCAATCCTCTCTATTACGGTGGTTAAAGGGTGATCAGATCTGCTAAATGGATTCCTTTTCGACCCTGAACTTTTTTCATGGAAAAAATTGGGCATATATTGTCTCCGGTGACTCACTTGTGTGTCACTGTCAGTCACCTCCTGCCAGCAAATTCCAACTTGTTGCTGATCAATCCTCTCCACTAGAGCGGTGTCACACTATTCTGATGTTCATATATGAGGATCTATATGGGGATTGGGTTTATTTGAAACCTAAGGGCAGTTTCATACTAAAGCAAGTAATATAACATTTTTCCTTCAA
This sequence comes from Saururus chinensis, assembly GCA_035235625.1. NCBI lineage: Eukaryota > Viridiplantae > Streptophyta > Magnoliopsida > Piperales > Saururaceae > Saururus > Saururus chinensis. The sequence continues at coordinate 35,618,393 of CP141144.1, read as the reverse complement.
AACTAGGGAATTGGGAATATTGGTTTCTACAGCCAGGTAATTTGAAAAAAAATCAAATAAAAATCTAGTGCTCCCAAATAGAGAACTGATGTCTTTTTAAAGAGAAATTAAATGGGTTGAAGAGTGGGAAGAAGTCAGAGACTATGTTTAGCATTGGTCAAACAAATAAGATAGGCTTACATTTTAAGAATTATTTGTCTACCCTTTGCAAAACCTACTATCTTTGTGAAAGAAAATGAGAGTGTTAAAGAGCCTAAGATAGTGCCCAACCCACCCAGGTCTAGAGTGAAAAGAGGAAGGATATGCTCTTGTATTGTGGGTGTGTGCTACATTTTCTATAATGAAACTCATATTAGAAGAAAATATTCTAATAACTACCCTTCAAACTTAGGTCAAAGAAGAATGACAAGAAGCACACTACCTCCTCTACCTCTAAGTTTCCACATTAAGTGTATAAAAATAAGATGAAGAGAGTATGGGTGAAGAAAGTTGATCTTTAAACTTTGAATGATTAATTAGGTAAAGCAATGAAGTCTACCTTAAGTTGCCTTACGATTGGTTACCTAGGCAAGACCAAGAAATTTTACATCTCTCAGTAAGATATTTTGATTAATGTCCAAAATTTAATTTTTTCTATTATTGGGACATTCAATTTTTTTTGTTTTATATCATTTTTTATTTATTTGTACATGGTTTTTAATTATAGGTTTTGAATTATAAAAATTAGAAAAATAGAATATGATAAAAAAACACAAAAAAATAGTGTAGCTTTTGCTTAGTTTTGCAATTAGCATTGTTTTTGTTTTTTATAACGTTTAGCTCTTTAGATATTTGGAGATTAATTTTCTTTTAAGTAGAAAAACAACAAGATTAGTGGTCAAATATGCCTTAACTATGTAAGAGAAGGATACACTAAGGAGAGTGACGATCAATTTGTTATTCTTTTGCTTAATGTTGTAATTCTCTTATTTTAAAAAAATTGCACACATTATGTTAAGACTCAAGACTTTTAAGTATGAACATTAAGAAAGAACTCTTAAACATAAATTGACTTAGGCATATTGATTTTATTGGAGTCTAGGCTATCAAATTAAAGGATGTTCGGCTAGCTTTCTATTTAGAATTCAAAGAAAAATAAATTCTATGTAATGCACTTCAATGCTTATGAGTCTTATGTACTTTCATATCTCTATAGATAATAGAATTGTCATAAAAAAGATGATGGAGTTGCACTTCAATGCTTTTGAATCTTATGCACTTTAATATCTCTTTAGATAATGAAATTGTCCTAAAAAAGATGATGGAGTTGGCCTAGGCTAGTGTGAACCCATCCACATGACATCAAGAAAAAATAAATGAAAAAGAAAGAAAATGATGAAAACAATATTATAATGCAAGTAGAGAAGCTTTAAAAAAAAAGTCAAATCCTAGAAAAATGAATTGAGAAAAAATATTGTAACTCAGAAAAAGGCATTTCCATGTTAATTATGAGTTTTTTGATTTTTTTTAGGAAAATCATATACATAAATTCAAGTTAATGAGAGACAAAAAATATGAACTTAGTTTTTACTATAAACAAATTTATAATAGTTTGGTTAAGAGTGATCTTGCAAGAATGAAGATTAAAAGAAACAAGGGTTGACTACGTTAGTACTTTTTCTTCAAAACTAATAAAAGAGAATTAATGTATAAAAAAGAAGAGATTAAATAGATAATATGTGGATACATTAAATTAAAAGATAATCAGTTTAAAAATCATCAAAAAGAGCTCAACTTTGCTGTTTTTGAGTGTTTGATTTTTATTTTATGTTTTTGAACTGAAATTGACCTGTTTTCAATTAAATTCAATGTTCTTTTAGCAATAGAGTTAGTCTTGATTTGCTTTTGAATGTTTTGAAAATAAAAATTTTGATCGCTCAAAGTTCTAAGCACATTTGTAAAAGGGAATATTTCAAAGTTAAAGCAATAATTAAATGGATTTGTAGACATAGTCTTGTCTTTTCTGTCTAAAAGCCAGTTTGACATGATTCTTAATCTAAAATTCTGATATGGAGACTTGAATCATTGAAAATTTAAATTCAGTGTTTACTTGTTTCTTGAAGTAGTATTATATGGGTAGTTTTTTTTTTATTTATTACATCACATTAAATATCAGTATCATAGATTAAGGGGGAGAGTCAATATTAAAAGATAATGAACATGTGATATCTTATGATGATTTTACTTTCATTTCTTGACAATTGTGTACTTGACTAATATGCTTAATTGACATTTTATTTACTTGTTACTTTAAATTTTTGTCTATTTATGGAAAAAGGGAAAGTAGTGATTAATAAAAATCAAAGTACTTATCTTTATAATATATTGGACAATTTGTGCAAATCAATTTTATTTTAAATGTGCTAGATAAGTAAAGTTTTGTAAAATGCCTTTCAAGCTCCATTCCAAATTATTGATTTTAAGTTAATTGAGTTTATGTTAAGTCTTTGTAGTGTCGGTACAATTTGAAATTCAATGTACTATGCTAGGAGTTGTAATTATATTTTTATTTTCAAATGTGTAGTGTTTTGATAAAAAAAAATAGCCAAATGAGGAGATTGTAAGAACATATGAGTGATGTGCCCGATGTAGGCACAATCGGTACAGGTCATTCTATGCAAGAAAGAGAGAGAGGAAAAGTAATAAATTAACGGAACTAACTCTGATTCATCATGACGCCCCAAGGAGGAAGACGACCCCTATATGGGGAGTCGCACCCCCCATCCTTGGGACCCGTGTCGCTAGTGGGCCCAGACATGTCATGGCCCACTAGCGCGCCTTAACCAGTTTATTACAATAACGTTCTACGGCTGAATCAAGGGAAACTAGCCTAAGGTATTGAATTAAATAATAAACGAAAGCACTCAAATAAAGACAAGTAGTGCATCAAGTGTACGTGCACAACACTCCACCACGCTTCCGCACACGCCTTGTCCTCAAGGCGACCAAGAAGGATAACGAGATAGGAACTCATCCTCAGGAAGCCAAGTAGCATCCTCCAAAGATTGCCCGTGCCATGAGATCAACACTTCAGTAATAATACGCCCCGAACGGCGAACACAACGCTTATCAATCAGCGCGGCAGGAGTAGGGTCAGAAGAGACAACAGAACCCATCAATGGAGGTGGTGGAGCATCCGTAGCCAGAGAGGAATCACCGATACAACGGCGCAGCCTAGAAACATGAAAAACAGGGTGGACCATTGAACCCGGCGGTAGAGTGAGACGGTAGGCAACTTTCCCAACGCGTGCTTCGACAACATAGGGGCCATGAAATCGGGGAGCAAGCTTGGAGTGCGCTAGCTGAAACAATGAGGTCTGGTGCTGAGGAAGAACAGAGACATAAACCAAGTCCCCCACAGCAAACTCGCGCTCGGTGTGATGGCTATCATAGATCTGCTTCATTCTGTTCTGAGCCGCAGACAGGTTCGCCTTAAGCTGGCAAAGAACCTCATCATGAGTCTTGAGCATATAGTCAACTTTGGCCACCGCAGAGCGCTGGGGAACATAAGAGAGCACGGTAGGAGGTGGCCGCCCATAGAGTACCTCGAAAGGTGTAAAACCGGTGTGAGTATGATAAGCAGTATTATAAGACCATTCAGCCCATGGCAGAAGTAGAAGCCAGCGGCGAGGTTGGGACATAGTAAAATAGCGCAGATACTGCTCCAAACAGTGGTTAACAACCTCAGTCTGCCCATCTGTCTGCGGATGATAGGCGGTACTCATCTGCAAGGAAGTGCCCTGAAGAGTGAAGAACTCCTGCCAAAACTGAGAGGTAAAAATCTAGTCATGGTCAGAGACGATGGTGCGAGGCATACTGTGTAATTTGGCCACATCGCGAACGTAGAGTTCAGCCATAGACTTGGCAGTGTAGGGGTGACCCAAGGCACTAAAGTGGGCGTACTTGGACAGCCGATCGACCACGACCATGATCACCGACTTGCCCTGAACCAACGGCAAGGCCTTCACAAAATCCATAGAAATATCATCCCAGACCTGATCCGGGATGGGCAAGGGCTGAAGTAACCCAGCCGGAGAGGTGGTAGCTGACTTAGCACGCTGGCAGACATCACAAGCAGCCACATAAGTAGTCACTGCACGTCGGACACCCTGCCACAAGAAGCTCTGACTAACCCGCTTATAGGTGCGAAGAGCACCCTCATGACCCGTCAGAGGAGAGGCATGAAAGTGAGCTATGAGACGCTGGCGCAGGTCAGTAACCGCAGGCACCCAAAGACGGTCCTTCCAGAAGAGAAGACCATCCTTCCATGCAAAGCCAGGATGCGCTGAAGGGTCAGTCTAAAGGGCCGCAATCATAGTGGAGGTTGGGGGATCATTGTGATATGCCTGCTTTAATTCATCAAGAAAAGGGTAAACTGGACTGGAAAGAGCCAAACAAGTACCTGGATTGGTACGACGAGAGAGCGCATCAGCCACAACGTTGTCAGAACCTTTCTTGTACACCACCTCATAGTCATAACCCAAGAGTTTACTGACCCACCGCTGCTGAGTGGGCGTGGATACACGCTGTTCAAGAAAATACTTGAGCGGCTAATGGTCTGTGTGAATAAGAAACCGCCGGCCAAGCAAATAAGGGCGCCACTTGTCAACAGCGAGGACAATGGCGAGCATCTCTTTCTCATAGACAGAGAGGGACAGGGAGCGGCCAGCCAAAGCCTTGCTGAAGTAAGCAATGGGACGCTCCTCCTGAAGTAGTACTGCCCCTAGGCCAGCATCCGAGGCATCGGTCTCCAACATGAATGGACGGCTGAAATCAGGAAGAATCAAAACAAGGGGGGTTGCCATCGCTTGTTTCAACTCCTCAAAGGCCGCCTGGGCAGTGTCCGACCACTGAAAGGCACCTTTCTGTAACAACTGAGTGAGGGGGCGTGCAATCTCGCCATAGCGGTGGATAAAACACCGATAATAACCAGTGAGGCCAAGAAAGCCTCGTAGCGCCCGGACGCAAGTAGGAGCTGGCCAGGACAGCATGACGGTCACCTTAGAGGGGTCGATAGCCACATCATCGCGAGAGATGATATGACCCAAGTATTCAACCTGTGGACTGCCAAACGAACACTTCGAGCGTTTAAGAAATAAGGAGTGCACTTGGAGGATATCAAAGACAGACCTGAGGTGCTCCAGGTGGTCGCCCCATGACTTGCTATAGACGAGAATATCATCGAAGAAAACCAAGATGAAGCGGCGGAGGAAGAGCCGGAATAGGTCATTATAAGGCTCTGAAATGTAGAAGGGGCATTCGTGAGGCCGAACGGCATCACCAAGAACTCGAAATGACCATCATGAGTGCGGAAGGCAGTCTTGTGCACATCGGTTGGCTGCATACAAATCTGATGGTAACCGGAACGAAGGTCAAGTTTGTTGAAGATGGTAGCACCGGACAATTCATCCAACAATTCCTCCACCACCGGTATAGGATATTTGTCCTTCACTGTGATAGCATTCAGCTCCCAGTAATCAACACAGAATCGCCAAGTGCCATCCTTCTTATGAACGAGCAACACTGGAGAAGAAAAAGCGCTCGTACTAGGTTGAATGATACCCGAAGAAAGCATGTCCGCCACGAGACGCTCAATTTCAGCCTTCTAAACGTATGGATAGCGATAGGGGCAGACATTGGCTGGAGCAGCACCTGGAAGAATAGGAATAGAACGGTCATGGACCCGCACCGGAGGAAGGCCTTTTGGTTCAGCAAACACCGTGCCATACGCTGCCAAGAGATCAAGGAGTTCCTGCGGCAGGTCCTCTTGTACAACTTCCACTGACGCCCATTGCTGGAGGAGTCCTTGCGATGCGAACCGGAAAAAGGACCCCGTTGCTTGAGCAGAAAGAAGAGTGCCAGGCTGAGTGCCTTGGAGTCGTACCCGCTGTCCGTGCAATGCAAAATCCATCACCAAGTCCTTGAAGTTCCAGATAACGTCCCCAAGCTCCTGAAGCCACTACACCCCTAACACCACGTCCGCCCCTTTTGTGGGCAGCAGAAAAAGATCTGTTACGAATGTATGGCCTTGAATGGAGAGCGCTACCTGAGTACAAACGCCTGTGCTCCGGAGGTGCTTGCCATCACCGATCAAGACATCGAAGGGCGCTGAGTTGGAGACGAAACAGCCTAGGCGCTGGGCGACTTTGTCATTGATGAAGTTGTGGGTAGAACCACTATCAATCAGAATGGCCACCTGTTGCCGCTTGAGATAACCCTCTACGCGCATTGTTCGTGGAGTGAATGCCCCGAAGAAGGCATGGACAGAAATCTCTGGTAGCGTCTCATCATAGTGTGTTGATTCTGACCCATCTAGCACCTCCCTGTCGTCATCGACCTCCTCCACCAACAGACTGCCCTTAACGGAACAACGGTGCCCCGGAACGAACTTCTCATCATAGCGAAAACAAAGCCCCTTTGCATGGCGTTCCTCCATCTGGGCAGGAGTAAGTCGGCGGACAATCGGGCCGGATGGGGGGTTTTGTTGGCCAAGGCGGCCAGCAGCTGGAGTGTTGGCTGGAACGGCGGACGGGGCAGCAAGACCAATAGGCCGCTGCAGGGTGCCAAGCCGACCTCCACGCCGTTGGTGGTTCAGTTTCTCTTCTTCGATACGTGCGTGACGCACCACATCCCACATGTTAGCGCAAGGAAAATGTCGCATCTCCTCCGAAATCTCTGGTTTGAGCCCCCTCTTGAACGTGCCCACCAAGGCTGCCACCGGCCAATCAGGTAGTCGGTTGGCCACCTTCATGAACTCCGTATAATAGGCTCTAACATTGGATGTCTGTCGCAGAGAGGAGAGCATCTCGTTGAAGTCTTGGAACTCGTTAGGGCCGAATTGGATGCATAATTCATCGGAGAAGGCGGCCCAAGTGGGGTAGCGCACCTCCTTCTCGAAGCTCTGGAACCACACCGAAGCATCTCCGTCTAGGTGGAAGGCTGCTATGCGCAGTCGTTCAGCCTCTGCATGTGTCCCCTGGTAGGCAAAAAACTTCTCCGCTTTGTATAACCATTCCACTGGATCAACGTCCCCATTGTAGCGTGGGAACTGAAGGCGGGCTAATCGGGGTTCCGCTCTTCCCCGGGGACCACCACGAGGACCATGGAGGTCATCCCAATCTTCGTCCATCTCCGGGCGCAAGTTTCGCGGAGGATGCACCATTGGGGCATTCGGCCGAACACCTGGCGCGCCTCGTGGTGGCCAGGCCGAACGTCCTCCATCAGCAGTTGGGGCAGCCTGTCCAGCATACAGGGGAGTGTAAGGCTGACGTACCTCCCTTTCTGGCATGGTCGGAATACCAATAGTGAAGGGTGGTATCATAGAGGCATTTGCCCAAACACCTAGCGTGCCTCGCGAAACCCAGGCCTGGCATCCCCCTTCCACAGTTGCTTCTGCTGGTCCAACGGTGAGGGGAACATGGGACTGCCGCATCTCCCTCTCCGCTATAGCCGTAGGAACAGAGGCATGTCCGTTATGTCCTTGAGAAGAACCCCCCACTTCAATAACGGCTTCCTGGGTCTAGACACCAATGTTGCCTGAAGGCGCTGTCTGGTTGGACGTTAATTTGTCCACTCTGGTGGTCAAAAACTGCACCATGGCGACGAGTTGTTTGAGCGTGGTCTCCTTCGCAGTAGTCGGGACAACCGTGGAGGCGGGTAAGGAACTGTCCGCTGAAACCTCCATCTCCTTCGCAGGCTGAGTTTCAGGAGCGACAGCCACCTGTTTCCCTCTTGCCATGGTCGGGGATCGATAGAGCTCCGATACCAATGATGTGCCCGATGTAGGCACAATCGGTACAGGTCGTTCTATGCAAGAAAGAGAGAGAGGAAAAGTAATAAATTAAAGGAACTAACTCTGATTCATCATGACGCCCCAAGGAGGAAGATGACCCCTATATGGGGAGTCGCACCCCCCATCCTTGGGACCCGTGTCGCTAGTGGGCCCAGACATGTCATGGCCCACTAGCGCGCCTTAACCAGTTTATTACAATAACGTTCTACGGCTGAATCAAGGGAAACTAGCCTAAGGTACTGAATTAAATAATAAACGAAAGCACTCAAATAAAGACAAGTAGTGCATCAAGTGTACGTGCACAACAATGAGACATATGTTTAGTTTATTAGCTGATTTCTTTGTCAAAAAAACCTTGTATATTACTGAGTCTTAGAAATTGATTTGATGTTCTTGTGGTCAAATCAAATTTGAAATTGATAGACTTAAAAAATAAGAGTAAGCATGTCATTATTGATCAAGGTAGAAGACTGAAGAATGTTGAAGGGTTTTAAAACTTATTCAAGTCACATTCACATACAAAAATCACTTCATAAAGTTTCAAAAGTGATTTAAGAGGTTTCAAAATAATTTATGGCAAAAAGGTAAAATTATAGGCAAAATAATAGATCGTTGCAAACGTACTCTTTTTAAACAATTGATCACACCTTGATTTAGCCCTCTGTAAAACGAAGCCAAACGTTACTGATGGATTGCTCTCATAATCAATCGATCGCTTCAAGTATTGTACACATTAAAAATTGTAACAGATTGATCATTGTTTAGAACGGTCAATCGTTTTAAGGACTGGTGACCCTAATTAGAACATTTCGGTTTCAAATTCATTCATTATTCAACTACAAGTCTTAAACTGACTTAATGAGCTATATAAGGTTATGAAATCATGAAATGTGAGAGAGGAAAACTCAGAGGAGAAAAGAGAAAAAAAGTTACACCTTTGCTTATTATTTTCTAAAGGAGAATTTACTTGTGCTTTAAAATGAAGATCAATGGTGAATTGAAGAAGACAATCTACAACTAAAGGAGCATATGCGCAGAGATTTCAAAGAAGAGTTGAAGCTTATCTTTAATGGAAGATTAAAAATTTTTATAAGGCCAAAGTCAAGACAACAAAAAATGCTTAGTGAAGACTACAAGGAGACATAGACAATTTCAAGTACTTGAGAGAGAATACTTAAAGGTTAGCAACAATGATCTAAATAAAAAAAAGCTTATGTTAGAGTCTAAACAAGGTTGGTTGTTTGCTTGTATCCAAGTGAAGTCTTGGTTTTAATGTACTGATTTGGTTTCTTTGGAACTATCATGGTTTTTTTAACCCTACTTGGTTTTTACCATGTAAATTATTGGGTTCATGTGTGGATTGAATAATGGTTAATTGATTGATATATCATAAGTGAGATTGGAGTGAATATTAGGTTTTAATAATTTCTCTTAATAAAAAAATTATGCACAAAAGAGGCTAAAAATCTTAATTCTTATCATTGAAGCACTAGTTTTAAGAGGAATTTAGTGATCTGCTAGGTTAATTAGACAGATATTAAACTCTCAGTTTTTACATGAGTTGTCGACCTGATAGAGGTCTATAATGGAGTAGGGCAAAAGACACTACTTGGAATTAAAATGTTGTATGATGTACAGGTAAAGGCCAACTCATATTTGGAATGGGGGGACGAAGGAGTAAACTTTCTACTAGTGTTGGATCTTCATAAGATCAAAAGGCCATTAAGTTGGGCAACCTTCAATTAAGTGTCATGGTCCTTCAAAGAGTTAAGATTTTCTTATGATTAAGATTAAGAATGGTTAGCTCTATCGTATTTTACATTTATATTTTGATATCATAAAATTTTATGGTGATTTTAGAATTTACCTAGAATATGTGGGTATTGTAGGTTTGATTTTCTTGAGGTTGATGATAAACTAGAAATTGGCCATAATGTGAACTATTAAGGGCGTTCGAATAGCTCAACACGCGTTCGAACAGCCTACCATTCGAATGGCTTGTCTGACGGATCAAACAACCTAGTATTCAAACAGCCTGACAGGGCGATTGAATGGCCAACTGGCAGTTTTGCCATTATTGTGTATTTTGGTCATTTTTTGTTCTCTTTCTATAAGTCCACTTCCTTGTGATTAAAATGAGTTATTATTACCTATAAATGTTGATGTGATTTCATGAAGAACATCTTGAAATTGATGATTTAGCTCAAGTATGATTTAAACTATATTGTTCAATTTTAGCATAATATTCTACTTGTCTTAAATTCATATTGATGACTTCCTCAAGATTACTTAATGATTTTAGTAGGTTTAACCATGATGATGTATGTATATATATATATATATATGCTTGCACATGTTATCTTAATTTTAGGTGAATCATGTCCTCATGTTCTAGCTTAAATATAGTAATGTTTATACTTGTCTAAGTCTAGCATGATGTAATACTTGTCTTGAACACGTATTTCAATATTTTCATCATATTTACTTCATGATTCTAGTAGGTTATGATTATGATAAAATTATATATACTTGCATATACAACCTTGATTGTAAATTGTTTATGTTTCACATGTCATAGCTTAGAGTTGAACACTATCACCTATGTACACTCTTGTATAGAGTTTCATGATATTATTGGACGCTAATGGATCATGTTTCATGCACACGTGGACTGATTTGAGCATGTTTACTTATACTTTGACTCGTTTGGCATATGCTCACGTATGTATCATGTGGCATGCATCATAAAAATAATTTATTAACAAGAATTAATCGTGATTATCCGCGTTTAACATATTGGATAAAATTGGATGACATTGGATGCTAGATTAATTGATCGAAGACTTAACTAATCAATTTTGAGTCTGAAATGACATGATTTTGTTTTGAGTTCCTTTGAGAACATGGTGCCTCCCTGGGTTGAGATGAGTTAATTGCGGTATACGTTTATTTATTAAGTTATTTGGACCCTAAGAATCTAGGATGGTATGTCTGTGTGTACCAGCTTACCATGTGTTCTAGTTTTTCTTTGTGTAATTTGGACTCTCTCCACAAGAGATTGTTCTTGGTGAGCACACTGTCTAGTTTTCCTTTGTGGAATTTGAACTTTCCTTATTAAGAATTGTCCTTAGTGAGAAAAGGGGTACCTTCCCAATGCGGGACTACCCAACACTCTAGTTTTTCTTCGTAGAATTCATACCTTCCCCCCAATGGATTGTCCTTAATGAGCGGGTTAATTATTTTCTCAATTGTAAGTCACCATTGATTGTTGCATATGTATAGAATATTATTCTTATTTACATAGGTTGTGTCAGAAGAAATAAGCTTATTTTACACATGTGATTATGGTACGATTTAGCATGATATGCAGGATGGTGTATTTGAGACACATGATTTGCAAGTGAATGTTTGTATTGAGAAATGAAAATGTGTGATATGTTTATGTTGAGAAATGATTTATGCAGAATGTGATTATGATAATGATTTTCACACACTACAACAAAATTAGGTTGTAGCGACGCTTTTATTAACGACGCTCGAAAAAGTGTCGCTAATAACTGTTATTTACGACACTTTTAAGACGGTCGCAAATAAAAAATACTTTTTGCGATGCTTTATTGCAAACGTCACAAGTAATGCCCTTGTAGCGATGCTTATTGGGAAACGTCGCTACACGTTCGATTAGTAGCGACGCTTCACAGTAAGCATCGCTACAAGATCGTTTATTAGCGACCCTTTCAAGTAAAGGTCACTAAAGGTTAGATTATTAGCGACGCTTTTAGGGGAGCGTCGCTATTAACTGTATTAGTCGCGATGCTTTTAGGGGAGCGTCGCTATAAGCGTATTTATTAGCGACGCTTGTAATTGAGCGTCGCTATTAATTGTATTAGTCGCGACGCTTTAATAGAGCGTCGTTATAAGCATAATTATTAGCGACGCTTGTAATTGGGCGTCACTATTAATTGTATTAGTCGCGACGCTTTTAATAGAGCGTCGCTATAAGCGTATTTATTAGTGACGCTTGTAATTGAGCGTCGCTATTAATTGTATTAGTCGCGACGCTTTTAATAGAGCGTCGCTATAAGCATAATTATTAACGACACTTGTAATTGAGCGTCGCTATTAAATTAGATTATATAAATATATTATATAAAAAAATAAATAATTATTTATTATATTATATAAAAATTTTATTTATTTTAAAAAATTAACTATTTACTAGTACTATTAAATTATATTGATGTAGATATCATGAAAAACATTACTACTACGTTAACATAAAATCTTAATAATTTGAATAATGAAAAATATTGATGATATTCCTCTTCGTCATTGGTAATATTATTTCTTTTTTAAATAATGATGATAAAGTAGTAATAAATAATATCAATTTATTATTAATTTTATTTGCTGGTACTATTAGATTATGTAAATATAATAAAAAATATTTTTAATATGGTAATTAATATTTAGTCTTGCAACTTATTCTATTTATGACCATAGTGAAACTAATTTATCGTTCTTTATACCCTTTCAACCAGTCGTGTTATAACACTTTACTAAAAACTATTTTTTTACGAAATTGCTCAAACAATTGCCTCAAAGTCTAAACACCCGTCAAAGGAAAATCATGTCCTGCTTGACAATGAATTTTACAAAGCTATGATGATCAATGTCATACGTACATTTGACATTCTTTCTCTTTCTTGAAAACATAATAACTAGTAATAAACAATACGAATTATGAAAAGCCACCAAGATGTATTCCAATTTATCTATCAATATTATATTAAATAATATATTAAAATCTAAAATATATATTTTTACCTAAACGGGCTACATTAGGTCGGGGTAGGAATTAAGCTATTAGTATCATATTTGGTTCGAATTTTAATGTTGTATAACACTAGGTCTGCATCTCGGGTCGGGTTAAGTTGAGTTTTGCAGGACTTGACTTGAGATATGAACCGAGTCTGTCAGACCTAACCGAGCCTGGCCCATGTGTGACTATATATGAATTGGATGGATGACAACTGGGTAGATGTATATATACATAAAGTATGGTACATATGTTTTGGTCAGGATCAAGTTAGATTTTTTTAAAAACATTTTTAAAAATTAATTGACCCATAACGCATATGACCCTGGATGGCCTGGGCTTATTTATATTATAATTAACTCAGCATTAAAAGTGTTAGATTTTAATCTAAAAGATAAATTTTAATATAATAATACATAGGACCATGTAGAATTCCTCCTTTAATATTTTTTTAATAAAGCATCAAATATACCAGCAATCCTTCCTGCTAAAAAAAACTAACTCCCACTCCCACTCCCACTCTTGCATTTCGTGACTAATCTACTAAAAATAGATATGCTAAGCAATGATATATATCCTTAAGAATCGCGTTAAATAAAATTTAATCCTAAACTGGGAATCCTGCTACATGAAGAGGAGTCACACACCACGGAGGGATTTATTCACATCGGCCAGAAAACGGGAATCCCACGACAAAGAAGAGTCGCATGCTACACATCGGCCAGAAAACAGGGAAGCCCATGACAAAGAGGAGTCACACGCCGTGGATGTATTTCTTCACATTGACCAGAAAACAGCACAAATAGATTGTGTCTTCGTGAAATTTTATCTCCAATCTTCATTTTTCAATTAGTAGAATCCAAATGTTCATTCCATATCCTATATTGGAATTAAGATTAGCGAATTCGTATATCATTCCAGCGTAGGGATACCACTCGAGTCGGGTAATTAATGGTAAACCCGACCCGACCCTAATGAGTCGGGTTTGGGTTTAGGTGATACAACCCAACCCGAATATAAATATAAATATAAAATTTATATTTTTATATATTTTCTAATATTATTGTTTAAAAAAATGAAAAAAAAATTATTAAAAAAATATTTTTTATTCTATTTAGGTCAAACGGGTTGGGTTCTGGTCAGAGTTTTGTTATATGGTATCGGGTTCGGGTTTGGTAAAACCCAACCCAAACCCGACCAGGTGGCATCACTATTTCAGCGTCCAAATTTTATCAGAGCCCAAATTTTTTTAAAGTTCATAATTTCATAAAGACCCAACCCGAGCCAACTTGACCCACTTGAACCCATAAGGCTTTCAAATAGCCATATACAACACGATTCCATCACACTCAACTCGTGCCAAATCCGGACCAAATCTCCCACGCATATAAAATTGCCTCTCCCGCGCGGGATGCCTTTTGCTCTCCTGCCATACCGAACTCTGTCAATCCCGCCCGAAGTGCCCTAGCTCCGACGCCGGCTATCTCCCTTCATCGTCTGTCTCACAAATCGCCGTCATTCTCCCTGTTTCAGCCGTCCCCCAAATTTCAGTCAATCTCCCTCTGTCTATCACCTATGAATTGGCATCAATCTCCATAGTTCAGCCGACATCCTCACAAATTGTCATCAATCTCTATATAAGGGACGACCACCTTCAAATTCTGTTAATTCCCTCTGTTGGCCATCTCTGCTGAACCCAATCGCCATCAAAGTTGTTCTTTTTTGGCATGTTTTTTCAAGGGCAGTCATATTCCCTAAGGTATTTGATACAGTTATCCCTTTTGTCTGAGATTTTTTTATAGTTTGTGAATATGGTGGTTATTCATTTGCAAATCAGTGCAGAAACATAATGAAAAAGGTCAGTACACCTGTTGCTGTTGGCATCTCATAAACCGTAATTGTTGTTAACCTATTGAAAATCTTAGATTTGCTGAGCTGCTTCAATACTTCTTCCTCGTTTGCATTTGTCACAGCCTGAATCTTGTTTGGGCAGGATGATTCAAAAAAGGTGAAGTATGTTCAAATTACAGAGGAGTCATATATTCATCCGATCAATTGGAAGATCAAGTAAAGGCATTGAATGCCCTAAGGACAATCTGGTCAAACAGCATTCCAAGGTTGCAGAAGAAGTTGTTTCAGGTGATTTTCATGGACTTGTAAAATTCACCAAGAATTAAGATAATTGTGCACTTTACTTCGTTTAGTAAATTACGTGAGAGTCTGATCACAGAACGATAATATACTAATTAATGTTAATACTTCATTTAGTAAATTACATGAGATTGAAATTATTTGATAATTTTCCTTGGTATAAGCTATATATACATTTATTTATTTTAAAACAATAAAAGCCACGTATTATGAGTGCAGAGACTAAGTAAAATCTGGAACCATTACGGCCATATATAGCTTCTAGACTGTCCTTTGGAATGCTAAAATTGTAATGCAAGTCTGATTTTAATACTTAATCTGAAGAAATTAATTGAAAATTTTGGAGTATTTCAAGAACCCCTACAGTTGAGCTATTGGAATTGAATCATGTTCAACAGAAAATTATGAGATATCCCTGCATGTCATAGTTACAATATAAATCAACCTAAGATCTTATGCATGAAGGTGACTGAACATAAGTTACAGATAATACCTAATATATCCGCCACTGCTTCAATAGCCTTCTGCTTGGTCTTCTCATCAGCCATGGCTGGAATCTTGAGCACCACTTTCTGCAGACAGCTCAGACACAATTTTTGGCAAAACTAGCTCAAAATCTCCAATAATACCCATGCAATTCTAAGTCTATTACACTAATTTACTAGATGCGAGCAGATACAGATATAATAAAACAATATGAAGCACAACAAAATTCAAGAGAACAAATCAGAAAAAACAGGTTGATTTCTATGGAACCAATCAAATATTTCATAATTTTATGCTAAGATCTTATGCATGAAGGTGACTGTACATAAGTTACATGGAAAAAGTGCAGATTAAACAGGGAGGCACGTGGAGAAAGAAAATCACAGAGTTGGATGGCACTGAAGATGAAAAAGATTTTCCATGGTGGTGTTTAGAGTGTGTAGTGAGTGGTAGAATACCTTCTAGAGAAAATACTAAGTAAGTTCACCAATTAATTTCCCGCTATATAGAGACATTGAAAATCATTATATCTGCTTGTCAACTGTAGAGTTACTTCATGTTTAATTGGTGAACATATGCGAGACAAATATGCGAGACAATTCTACTCGTGGTCAGTCTCTCTACTTACGCATAGACAGCTCTGAAGTGGGTACATTTTCAAACTCATACCTCTAAATTTAGTTTAAATTATCATTTATATAACTTGCAAGAGGTTAAGCTTATGATATATGGTGGTTTCCTGAAACAAATAATGTTGAAATGGGCAACATTTGCGGGGAAAGGATCTTCCAAAAGGATCTTTCAACTGGTTTGCCTTGTGAAAAAGGGAGATTTGTACCTCTACCCTTGTGGTTCCACCTATGGAGTCCGTGCCTGACAATGTATCTTCAATAGAAGCCAATGCTAATGTTGATTGTATGACAAGCTTGTCAAGTTCGCTTAAAATGGATGAAGTTCATCAGGTTGTTGCCAGTGTGGCTGCTGGTTCATTGTCCTATCACGAGATGCAGACTGGTCATAACTGTGTTGCTTTAAGAGCCGATGAAAATGTTCTACCATACACCATCAATTCTCAGGTAGTTTTTAGTTGATCAATGAGGTAGTTAGATTCTCTTCATGTGCTTCATATCTTTTTTACTGGTCTTGCTTTGGAGTTCCTATTGTTTTGTAGATTATGGATTTTAGGCTATTAGTTAGACTTCTATTTTTGCTAGGAATTTTTATGTGATTAGTCCTGCTACTTGACTTGGCAGGATTTGGACTGTCAAGAGTCGGAAGATGAATGTGTTTTTCAGTTCACAAATGGTTTTCCCAGCCAGTCCAATAGACCTCAGGCAAATCATCGAGCCTATGCTGCCTCTCTTTCCTCTAATGTTTCTCACTGGTAATAAGATTATGGAGCCTTTTATCATATGACCTCAGACTTGTCCAGGCTTTCTCTCCACACTCCATATTTGGGATCTGATGCCATAATTATTGGAAGCAGTCAGCAATAATTAATTTACATGTTGGGAAGGATCTTTGTTAATTTGCTACAGTTGACTCTAAAGTATGATCTATTATTAGATCTTAGCATTCAAAGCCTTTTATGTTGGCACATTAGCAGTTGCTGTATCTTTCATTTTGCTGGGACTATTAAAATTGTTTCAGAGCTTTTTTTACATGTTGTACATCTTCTATGTGCTCTTCTTTTTTTTTTGTCCGTTTCACTATTTTGTAATCTGTATATCACCGTACTGTTTTATTGTACTTGGTAGAATTACTGTCAGCAATATTCTATTTAACATCTTATTATTTATTTTTTTTAAAATTTTTTGTTCATTAGCGACGCTCCAAAAATGTCGCTAAAAATACTATTTGCGACCCTTTTAGAGCGTCGCTAGTATGATCAATAGCGACGCTAATTGACGGTCACTACAAATACTAGTCGCGACGCTTCTAGAGCGTCGCTATTATTATATTTTCCTTTTATTCAATAGCGACGTTTTGAAACTGTCGCTAAAAACTCTATTAGTGACGCTTTCGCTAAGCGTCGCTATTATAAATATTTATAAAAAAATTCATTAAACGTCGCTAATACAAAATTAGTCGCGACGGTAATTGAGACCGTCGCAAATAATGTTTTTAGCGACGGTTACACATTGTCGCGAATACTTGTCATTCGCGACAAAATCGAATAGTTGCGAATGTATTAACATTATAGCGACGTTTGCAATACGTCGCTAATAAACTCATTCGCGACGGTTTATAGAAGCGTCGCTAAAAGTACTATTAGCGACGGTTTTTCTTTTCTGTCGTTATTAAGTAGTAGCGACTGGACTATTTACGACGGTAAATATGCGTCGCAAATAAGTTGTTGTTACGCTTTTGGAAGTATTAGCGACGCATGCGAGCGTCGCTAATACCCCATTTTTTTGTAGTGACATGTTAACACATGAGGTATATATGTGTTATGAGCTTTATTTGAACTCATGATGTACAAGTAGCATGAGTCTGTTGTAATGAGATAATGTAGGAAATAGCATGATATGTAGGTGGCATAGCTATACGATGATGAAATATTTTATATATAGCATGTTATACACGTAGAATGAATATGTGTTAATAAGATATGTTACTCATAGCATAATATATAGGTGGCATGAGTATGTATTGATGGGACATATTGTAGATAGCATGTCATGTATGTGGCATAAGTAAATGCTTATGGATTGTAAATTATGACATGCATGTGAAAAATAAAACACCATTTAAAGCTTGAAGAAGAAAATTGAAGAGCAAATTATCCCTATCAATGAAGAATTAGGGAATCAAGAAAATGAAGATGTTTAAGATTCTTCACCACAAAGTTCTCTAAATGCTAATCCTCAAGAATCCTCAACTTCTACAAGTTTATCTCCAAGTTCAACACCAACAAAAATGAGAAGACTTAGTATTGTGTATGCAAGTTGCAACTTTTGCCATGTTGAACCGGAGAGCTTTGAAGAACTAATTAAAGAAGAAGCATGGATAAAAGCCATGGAAGAGAAAATTTATGTGATAGTGAAAAATGGAACTTGGGAGTTAGTAGAGAGACCTAAAAAAAAAGATGTCATTGGTGTGAAGTGGATATATAAAATAAAACTCAATCTAGGTTGTTTAAGTCAAAAGCACAAAGCAAGATTAGTAGCTAAAAAGTATTCTCAATAACCCGGAGTTGATATTCAAGAGACCTATGCACTCATAGATAAAATTGAGACAATTAGAGTTATCATCAGTTTGGTGGCACAAAAAGGTTAGTCCTTATACCAACTTGATGTAAAATCAGCTTTCTTTAATGGTATTTTAGAAGAAGAGGTTTATGTGGAGCAACCTCAAGGCTTTCTGGTGAAAGGAAAAGAAAACAAAGTATACACGTTGAGAAAGGCTTTGTATGGCTTAAAACAAGCACCCCAAGCATGGTATAGTGAGATTCATTCTTATTTCAAAGAAATAGGGTTTGAAAAAAGCAAAAGTAAACCAACCTTATATGTGAAAACTCAAGGTAATTCTAATATCCTCATTGTTTCTCTTCATGTTGATGACATAGTGTTTACCGGAAGTGATAGTAAAATGATTGAAGATTTCAAAAGAGATATGATGAGCAATATTTAATAAGTGATTTGGTATTATTGAATTCCTTTTTGGGGTTGGAAATTAATCAAAATATTGATGGTGTATTTATTTGTCAATAGAAGTATGCAAGAATTTTTCTTGAGAAGTTAAAAATGGAAAATTACAATCTAGTTGATACACCATTGGTTGTGAATGAAAATTTCTCAAAAGAAGATGGAAGCAAATATGTTGATAGTATCTTTATAAAAGCTTAATTAGAAGCTTCTTGTACTTGGAGCTACAAGATCGGACAATATCTTCCATAGTCTTATTTTACACATGTGATTATTATACTTGTATTTTCATGGGCTTCAAAGAAGCAAGATAGTGTTGCATTATCTTCCGCCAAGGCCGAATATGTTTCAACATCAATTGCAACTACTCAAGCAATATGGTTAAGAAGAATCATGAATGATGTCGGAGATAAACAAGGCAAAGCTAATTCACTTATGTGTGACAATAAATCGGCAATTGCAATGGAAAATAACCTATCTTTCATAGTCTAATAAAGTCACATTGCAATTAAGCATCACTCCATTAGAGAAGCAATAGAGCTCAGGTTTTGCTGACAAAAGATCAAGTGGTAGATATTTTCACCAAAGCATTTATAAGAGATAAGTGTAATTATTTTAGAAAAATGTTAGGTGTTCAAAATATGACATTAAGAGGGGGTGTGAAAATGTAACGATTAATGAGGGGCAATTTAGGTAGTTTACTTTGTAGGGTAATGCACTCAAATGTAAGGCTCAGTGGGCAAAAAAAATGTGCTCTATTTTTTAACAGTAAACAACCCCTCCTCTTCTCTATTAATACTTGTTGTCTTCCATCAAAGTTGCAACTTTCTTATGAAAATATATTTTACATCCTTCCGAAAATTATGCATAACCTCTTGTCTTAAGCCAACATATGGTATAAATGGAAAAGTAAAAAAAAATAGCATACCCTTCTATGGAGATTGGTAGGCTGATCAAGCATACACTGAGTCTGCTAAGATGTCACAAATCTAAGGCATAAGATATACTGCTAGTACATGGAATAACACAATCGCATGTGTTCTTACTTCTTACTACTTTGGTTGATAATTGATTATCATAATCTCGAATTCAATCATAATAATTCCTCTGTCTTATATTATATTTGAAAAAATTGTGATTTTAATTGAATGATGAAACCCATATCTAAGCAAAGAGAAAATAAGCTTATGAAGTACCCAACTATTTAAATTTAACAAAATAGTCCTATTAATATGGAACAAATATTTTTGGCAAATGGAGCTATTGATGTGGGATGGAAGGAGTATTTGTTAATTTCATTTTCCCAATTTTGAACTGCTAAAAATATAAGTTCGGCTATGAAAGTTTAAGATTTAGTAGACAGCCCTAGTTAACGTGATACATCAGAGATGATGAAGAAAAAAAGCTCTCCTTATAATTGCTCTGAATTAATTAAACACAAGAATGTGAAAAATACATACTAATGAAAATAAATTCTTAGAAGTACATGGAGAAGAATCACAAACAGCAAGAAATCAAATGTATAGACAAATAAAGAAGAAGACAGAAAAACAAAGCTAAGTTATTAACACCCAATAGAACCCAACAATACAGCTTAAACAAGATTCAGAAAAGCCAAGGAGGAAAATTTACATTTCAGGACTTATTGACCTTCCTCTCTTGACATTGGCAAGGTGGCTGATCACGAACCAAAATGCAAAATGCAGAAGCTACAATGATGCTCGCGTTAAAGGGACCATGTTAATAAAAAATGTTGTATGAAACAAAAACAAAAACCCAAACTTCTAAACATTCCAAAGAATTAAAATAAAATGGTGTGGGAAAGGAAGCAAAAAAAGGGGGGATTAGAAAAAAAACACAGCACCCACTTGGTTGAGCACGACGGTGTCGAGACGATGATTTGGGAGGCATCGAGGTTAAGGCGAGCCGATTGAAATTGTTCCAGAGTCAATTGGAGGAGAAAGCAAGCGGCGCCACCACACCCGATTCAACTTCCTAGCTCACTAGAACCAACTGTAAAAACCCTGCCACAATCGATCCCAGGCTAGAGGGAGGAAGAGGGAGAAGATGAGGGAGGATGAGGTGTCCAGGACAGGGGAAGGAGGAGGGAGAAGAGTTGGGGAACGGGGCGGGATTGCAGTGGGGGAGAGGGGTGGGGAGGGAAAAAGTGGTGGGGAGAGGTAAGGGGAGGGGAAAGTGGGCGGGGAATAAGGGATCATCAGCGACTGCTAAACACTACCATCGCTATTTTGATCATCTGTGATGGCTGTCAACGTGAAAAATTAATACCGACAGCTGAGGCATAGTCATCGTTGTTTGTGGTGAGACTATTTGATCATCACTAATGTGGGAAAAGACTCTCGAAAAGTCACGGTGCATACTTATAAGCGATAGCTAAATGAGCCATGGCAAAAAACTATTGGGTATGGGTGACGTACCCACATAATCAAATCCTATTCAAAAATGGACGTGGGTAGATACATTAAAAGGGGACAATGGATTAAAGTGAAAAAATTTATCATCTTTCTTAATTAACGATGGACTGTTGTTGAAAGAAAAGAAGAGACGGGCCAGGAATTCTCTCATCTCCTCTCTTTCTCACGGGTGTTAAGTTCCAAGAGACAAAATCAGGAAAAAAAAAAAGTTTTATTCCTCATTATTGTGCGATGACCCAAAGTTGAAGGGTGTTCTTCATCAAGTCTCTCTTATCTCTTTTTGTGTTTCCTTTAAGCCCTATTCAAGCTAATTATTCCCAGCAAATTGGCATGAGAATGAAGGGTTTCTCTTTTGGTTTTAAGAGAAGGAATTCATCAAAAGAGGTAATTCTAATTTCTTATATTTATACTTAAAATAAATAAGAGGTCATGCATACTTCTAAATGATTGGCTTTGTCCTTGGGGCTTAGCCCCTAAAGGTTAGTAGTAATTTATTTTTGCTTTAATTCAAGCAAATTTAAAGTTATTTGAATATGTTCTACTGCTTATATATATATATTTATGTGTGAATGCATATAAATTGCTTGAGAGAGACATAAAGGTGGAATTTTTTGCGCATCCACAAGTTGGGCTCATGTTGTGAACATTTGTCCACAACGGCGTGGTGGCCGGCATCGGTGACGGGAGTGGCATAAGGAGGCCAGGAAAGGGGAGAGAGGATGGCGTGGCCATCAGATAGAAAGGGGAGAGGCACAGAAGAAATGGGAGAAGACAGAACTCAATAATTCATTTCATAATCAAATGAAGGCCTAGCCCTTACACTTAAATAAGCAAACTAATGGGCTCACTAACAGATGCCTAAGGCCCGTTAATATAATTAAAAAAACCCTAATTAACCTAATTACCTAATTACTCTTATTATATAAAAGACCTTAAATATCCTAATACGTAGCCTCAATGGCACCCCCTTGGCAGCCCTTAAAGCATTCACAACATTCTACCACGCTTCGCTTGCGCATAACCTTGTCCTCGAGGTAACCTAAAACTCCAGGCATCGGGCCTACTAAACATATAGCATGCACCACTCATCGACCAGCTCACAAACAGCTGGTAGCGATCTCATCTCCGCCCTGTTCGACATCACATACTGAACGAAACCGAGCGACTACCACAAAAAGAGACCGAGCACCTCGGCCAGCTCCCCTACAAGAGTTGGGAATGCATAGCAGTAAACATCGGCCATCAAGAGTGTGCCAATCTGGCTTCGGGTGGGGCATAGCTCAATCATAAAGGACGCCCCACTTGAGTACAAAGAAGACCTCCTTAATGCAGACCGCGGCAGCAATATGTTCCTCTGTCCTTCGAAACGTTTGGAAATGGAAGGAGATTTGCCAACTGCGGCCAATGGAACTTGGATCCGCACGGAAAAGAAGATCCTGCATGAGCAGGGCTCTCTCCCGGAGCTCCTCTGATTTCATATCACCAGCTCCATCAAGAACAACGGGATCATCCTTAGATACTGTCACCTTCTTGCTCCTAGCATATCCAGATCAACCTTCTCCAGGTTCATACCAAGTTCTTCGGTTATTAAGTGACCCCCTGTTAGAGTAGCAAGGTCCTGCAGGCCAGCTTTCCTATTTTCTCCAAAGCCTGGTGCTTTGATGCAACAGACCTTAATCCCTGCACGAAGTTTATTTAAAACCAGCGTAGCCAATGCATCACTTTCAACATCGTCAGCAACAATCAACAAAGGCCATTGCCTCTTCAGAGCCAGTTCCAGCACTTTTACCACAGCATTAATACTGGAAATTTTCTTCTCATGTATTAGAATTAAAGGATCGTCAAGTTCACATTTCTGGGTCTTCTGGTTAGTGATGAAATAGGGAGAAATATAGCCACGATCAAGCTTCATCCCGTCCACGACTTCCAATTCATTGTACAGAGTCTTTCCATCAGCAATGGTTATAACTCCTTCATTGCCAACTTTTTCCATGGCTTTTGCTATCAGCTCACCAATCTCTCTCTCACCATTTGCTGAGATAGTACCAACCTGAGCTATCTCTTCTAACGTGCTAATCATACGAGTTCGACTTGTCAGATTGGTCACCACAGAATCAACAGCCATTGTAATGCCACGCCTCAGATCCATTGCATTCATTCCAGCTGCAACTGACTTGCACCCTTCAGCAAATATGGCGCGGTTGAGGATTGTGGCACAAGTAGTACCATCTCCAGCCACATCATTTGTAGCATTAGCAACTTGCTTCACAAGACTTGCTCCAAACCGGGAAAACAGAATCAAAAAATCCCGTCTGAGCAGGGACGCACCATCCCCAGCATGTAAAGAATCCTCCAGAAGATTGGCTGAAAATCTCCGGAAGATCTTTCCCGCCGGCTAGTAAAGGAACAGATTCTCCCGAGCCGAAGATCGCGGCGGTTCTGCAGGAGGAGATGCAGACGGAGCAGCTGGAGGCAGAGCATAGTGGTAGACGGACGAGAGGATGGAACGGGACGGTGGAGAGGATGGAGACGGCGGCGGCGGGCTGTGGAGACCGGGGCTCATGATATGGAGCGCACGCCGCTTTGGCGACTGGAGCGTGGGCCGCTTTGGCGTCTGGAGCGCGGGCCGCTGTGGCTTCTGAGGCGCAGGCCGCTCCTGCATCTAAGGAGCAGGCTGCTCCGTCGTCTGGGCCGGTGGCAGCAGGCGGCGCTGGAGAGTGCTCATCGGCGTTGGGGTAGTCACTGAGACCCCGGCTGCTTGAAGAATGCATCCCCTGTTTCCGGAGCCAGAGATGCTGGGGACGTTGCATAAGGGTCCTCCCTGTGATGCGAGGATGGAAGGAGTTGCCCTCTTCGGTGAATTGCGGTCTGATCCCACGGCGGTGAGACAGCGGACCGGGAGGTTGCCATGGTGACACAAGCGCGGCCAGGGCGGTAGGCAGGTCCATTGGGAGTTCGCCATTGCTGGCATGAGCGGCGACTGGAGCGCAGGTCGTTCCGACGAAAGCTGGGCGCGTCTCTGCAAAGCCATCGTTTTTCTCATGTGAAGGTTGTCGACGGCATCCAGTTTAGGAATCGCCCAGTGCAGAACGTCCGTGAGGAGGTGCAGAAAGCACGCACCCCCACTGATGACCAGCGGCTTGTTCCGGGAGATTGCTGCCGGGCCGTTGCAGACAGCACCGACTGACTGCCTGCAGTTCCAGAACTCCACCGCGTCATCGCTGGATCCAAGAAAGTCGAGAAGGCAGGCAACAGCGCCGGCGGCAAGGTCGCCTCCCCTATTTTTCGACTGTGAAACAGGGAGTGGATTCAGCATCGAAGGGGATGACTGATCTGAGAAGCAATGAATCTCCAGCACGTTGTCCTCCAACCGAACTCCGTCAGCTGCTTCTCCATCGACGCCAACTCCACCATTTGAAAGGCACGCAACCACTCTGAGTTGCACGCCTGGGTCCCCGATGATATGCTTGAGGTCCGAGATGGCGCTGATCTTCTGGTCGACCTTCTCTGGGAACAGCATCCGGATCATTCAGAGGTTGCTGTCGGTGACGTTGGTGGCGTTGCTGAGGGCGCCGACAGTGGTGATCCCTGGGACGACGCTGGAGAGGCTGAAGGAGCCAGAACCAGCGTGGTCTGCGGAGTGGGAATCAAGGAGCCCCCGCTGCATGGCTGTGATGGCGCCTACGGCGACGCTGTCGCGGTAGAAATCAGGTGTGCTGCCGCCGAGGGAGAGGGAGGGGGCGTCTCGAGCAAGGTCTGGACCTCCATCACCTCCCCTTCGATGAGCGCTGCCGCCTCCTTGATGCGGATCATCTGGAGGATGACGCCAGCGGCCTTGCGGGCGGGGCGCTGGCCAACCATGCCCTCAGACGTGGCGTGGAGCTCTAGGAAGAAGTCGAGGCCCCGGCTGCGAGTGTGGGAGTGGGCGCTGCTGCGCTCCATGCAGGTCAGATACCTCGCCGCCGTCGAATGGTGGCGCCGCGGGAGGCGAGCGAGGCTTGGATGTCCGGGTGGCAACGCCTCCCTATCCTCCGCCGCTGCTGTCGAATGGTGACCAGTGTCTCGCCGGACAGCGGGCAATCGCGGTGGTGGATCCGGCAGCTCTGGCAAGTGTGGCGGAAATTGCGCAGCTGCCTTGACCACCGCCTCCACCTTGGCTAGACAGACACTCAAGAATTTTAGCTCCACTCAGATTTCTGTCAGAGCGGTTTCGATGGCTCTGATACTAATGTTGTGAACATTTATCCACAACGGTGTGGTGGCCGGCATGGGTAATGGGAGCAGTGCAGGGAGGCCGGGAAAGGGGAGAAAGGATGACGTGACCATCAGACAAAACGGGGAGAGGCACAAAAGAAATGGGAGAAGACATAACTCAATAATTCATTTCATAATCAAATAAGGGCCTAACCCTTACACTTAAATAAGAAAACTAATGTGCTCACTAACAGATGTCTAAGGCCCGTTAACATAATTAAAGAAAACCTTAATTAACCTAAGTACCTTTATTATATAAAAGACCCTAAATATCCTAATACGTGGCCTCAGTGGCACCCCCTTGGCAGCCCCTAAAACATTCACAACAGCTCACCACCAAGCTTCTACTGCGCCACCTAACAAAAACTCCTAACGATGGCTAAACATTCAACGCTTTACTAATATACTATCTGTGATGACTTGTTTGGCCGTTGCTAACTATGTGTCACTATTGTATTTTTATACCATCATCAACAAATGTTTATATATGGTGTGTTCCATCATTTGGTGGACATGTGGACACAAACATGTTCAAGACAATGTTCTTATTTTTATTCAACTACAAGGTTATTATGGTAGGTCCTCAAATAATATTTTTTATTGCTTAAATATGATTATTATCAATAATTATTTATAACAAAGGAATTCAGACAAAACAAATATTGAAAATGACTGATTCTTAACATCAAAAAGAGAGGGATAAAACAAAGATGATCGATTCACTTTTTCTTGAACAAAAACCAATATTAAGCAAATAGGGCAAAATTGAGGGAAATGTAAAAATAAAAGCTATTCCATTTTTGCAGTGTCTTTTATGTGGTCATGTATAATATTTATTTTATGTTTAAAAGGTAATGGGAGGCATTCATGTTCATTTGCTTAAAAAGGAAACGTATTAACCGAAAATGTCAAAATGGCATAAAGTTGTCATTTAATACAAACATAGTGAAACACGTATATCAACATCAAACATCCACCTGTCTACATGAATAACAAAAACAATTTATTTATCTCAAGCTTTTGGCCGGGTTGTTCTAATAACCAAAAGGTTAAATTTCTAGGAAAAACTGGACTGTCAAAACTTATAGTCTTCTATTTAATATTTAAGTTCAAGAGTATAGATCTTAATAAAGCCAAGAACACTCTATAATCAGCAGTCGAGAAAGGAGGAAAAGATACATTTGAATCAATTATCTACATGAATAACAAAAAAAACTTAATCACCTCAAGCTTTTGACTGGGTTGTTCTAACCAAAAGGAAATAATTCAAGTAGAACTAGATGACCAAACCTTATAATATTTAAGTTCAATAGTATAGTTCTTAATAATGCCAAGAACACTCCACAAGCAGTTGTCGAGAAGTAACAGAATACTGATACAAACTTGATTGGCCAAAACCATAAAAGCAACAAAGTTTACATCTCCATACCCAAGAATACTAATTGAAGCATCAGTCTTTGTTGAAGAAAGGACACGACTGAGTTGAGGCTTGTTCTTTGCTTTGTTTCTGATCCGGTTCCGAGATAGGTGGGCCCTTGAGAAGCCCTCCAAAGAGCTCAGCCGGGTCGTAATAGATCTCCACCTCTTCCACCCTCAATGTTTCATCAACCTCCAACAAGAAAACAATAAACTATCACTAACGAACAGTTACAGTTATACTCGCTACAGACAATTAGAGGTGGAACTAGAAAGTTAGGGCAAATGGACAAAGCAACATAGGCATCGCCTAAGGGTGATCACCATGATAAACAATGGGAGTCCTAAGCCTCCGCCCATTGGTGGGCTAGGCTCAAGGAACAACAAATGGAGACAGACATGGCCAAGTCAATGGGCTAGTCTCAAGAAAAACGATGGTACTTCCAAGCCTCCTATGTCCACGAATAACAAATATTTATTTAGCATGCATTTTCATTGTCTGATGAATGAATATGTAGACAGGCATGGTCAAGTCAATTTATTTTTTTATTCTCGTACACAGTTATTATGGTATTTCTTTTTTTTCTAAGAGAGAATTATTATGTTATTTCTCAAATAATACTATTCATTACTTAAATATGATTATTGTCAATAATTATTTATTAGAAAGGTATTGAGATAAACCAATTATTGAAGATAATCCATTCTTAAAATCAAAATGAAAAAAATAAGAAGATGATCAATTCAATTGTTCATGAAGAAGAAACAATAGCAATTAAATAGATTATAACTCAAGATTTTTCAAAATATAGGGAAAGATGAACTATAGTATTTACCTCCCTCCCTCCAACGAGTGGTGGAGTGGGGCTCTACTCCAGCACGAAAGCAAGGATAGAAAGTGATAGATGGTGCTTCATGTGAATGAACTCTCAACTTTTATAATCTAGAAAGCCAAACTTTAATTCTTTTTTTTATAATTTTCCATATTCCCTACCTAACATGTAAATATTTCATAATACCTAATTTACTAAAAATAATCTACAAAATAGGGTTTTACATGATATTTGATAAATGTTGGAAGAAAATGTTACTTAAAAGGGGTTTAGGATTTAAAATTGTGTAACCCGTCAATAAAGGCGCATAAATTCAAAGGTGACCAGAGGTCCAATGCAAGTGCTAATTTCCAACTGGCTGTTTCAAAATTAGACTGGATAAAAGCAACTGCCAATCATTAGCGGCATATTCTGAGGTTCGACAAGTGATTTTTGGCCCGAGCGTCACCGATCCTGGTCCAAATTTTATGTTAGCTGTCCATTCTCAGCTCACACGATGAGGTGGCCATCAAGGCCGGGGTTCAGTGGTAGTAGTCAGACGGTGGCTTCCATAACAAATAGCAGAATTGGTAAGGGCATCCATGTACACTAGTTAGATTCTCACATTTTTAAATACATGCTAAGTTCACATATTATATTGTTGATAACACAATAGTTAGTAAATGCATAGTACATATATCATGTTGTCCGCAATACAATATTTGTATATCATATTAGTGATGATATGTTTTATTGATAAGTCATGTTATCGTTTATGTGATATAAGACACATATTCTTATCAATAACATGATAAGTAGACTTAGTGTGTATTTGACGGTTACTTAGGCCATTACAAAAGCTAAATGAGCACTTGATTTTTGTCCATTACTTTGGCAGTTGCATAAGCTAAATAATTACGGACCCATTTTTTACAGTTAAATAATCTCAATAATCACGACTCATTGTCGACGGCTACATAATATACTATAATTTATTACATACATCTTTGACAGTTGTCGGCAACAACAAGATATACAAATAACGGAATCACTGAAGGCCTCATAAGAGAAGGAGAAGAGAGTTTATGGGAAGAGGTTCGGGCTGGCACAAACAGCTACCTCGGTGGATTGAGACATTTGAAGGACCTTGTCGAAGCAAGGGTGGAATGCAAGTGAATCTTGGAGGAGACATTTGAAGAGCTCAACATTACTTGTTTGGATATTTTGTTTTAATTTTGAGTTCTAGTGGTCAAACAAATGTTATTCCAACCAAAATTGCTTGGTTTTGAATTATGGAATTCATTAAAAAAATTAAAATTTTAAAAAGTAATAAAAAATTAATTTGTTCATAACCGATCCATCTCTAGGTTTGTGTGATCGATAGCTAGGTGTGTGCAATTTATTGCTGATTTTTTTTTGCGCCCAAATTTTCAATTTTAAAACATCGAAGGACCACCCTCATTTTGACCAAAACCACTCCAAGGAGGTCAATAGAGGATTTGTAAGGCACCTACAACAATTTTTGCACAAAAAGAAACTAGATCCAGGTGTCGACTTCCCAATTTCGCTTGCCTCTGAGGTAAGTTTTGCCACACAAATTTTGATTTTTAGAGTTTTACTATGGGATTTTTAATGTTTTTAATTGACTAGATATGTGTTTGTATAAATTTTCACGTGATTTGAACCATTAAAAATTGAGTTTTCAATAATTTTCACTTTCGTTTAGTGAAAACTTGCCCAAATTATGGGTTTTAAAATTTGAGCCTTTGTGGTTCAAATTAGTCATAGCTTCAGTTAAAACTTTATCTTTTAGACATTGAAATCTAGCGTGGGTAAAAAATTTGGAATCAATCGGGCATAAAAAAAGTTTAGGGTTAAATTTAATTTCACAAAATTGGATAAATTTTTTCAGTTTATTTTTTTTAAAATTTGTAGGATATCTTTACTTCCATATGTTTAGTTTCTAGTATGTGTTTAGTCCTAGGATTTACTTCTTTGCAATTTTAGATAGAGAGAGCAAATAAACAAAAAATTGCTTCTACTGAATGGAGCGAGAGCTCATTGGTGGCTGTTAAGCAAGTTAGGCCTCATAGGTGCGAGAGGATCATAGTACATGTTGATGATCAGCCAGCCACAAAGGGGATATAGGCAAGAGCTTATTGGATTAGTTATTTTTTCTCCATTTCTACCACGGATTAGTCTATCTACCCTAGACATGCTCGAAGTAGTATTCTTCCATCCATTTGGAGGGTAAGTAGACATTAGTTGGCATGGTAAGAGGCACAACTATTAGTGACCCCAGGTGTCATTTAAATGATCATTGGATGTGATTGACAAGATCTACGATATCTAGACTTTGGTGGATATCTTTTTCCATCCAACAGTGAGATTATTGGACATCTCACCGGCCTTCCTCATGGCAGATCTCTCAACATTTTTATCTTGGCACGCTCCATGACTATAAACTTTTGTCTACTTCATGTTTTTTCAATATAACATTTGGAGTGCTATGAAGAAGAGAGTTGATGGAACCATAACACAAATACTATTTCTTTTTGTCCGAGCCACATCTCGAGCTTGATCTATCTTCCATCATATTCAGTCGTATGATGACATTCTTCCATGTACACAAACAAAAGATGTTATCTTGATGTTACCCTTTCCATATATCTTGTCTCGTATTTTTAAGTATTTTGACTACGGATTTTGAGGATTGTGCCTACTATGATAGGTGATGTTTTGTAGGATGATATTGTCACACATACATAGACATGAACCAGAGCCACATGAGGAGTAAGTATTCATGATAAGGAGGTTGTTGCTGCAAGACCATCTACTACTTCTAGACCCTTGACATATGGAACTTTGTTGTTGGATTTTTGTTGGTAGATGCTTGATGAAGTTCATCAAGGTTTTGTGAACCATAGGAGGATAATTTGTGACCAATTGCCACTTTCTAATAGTGAGGGGGAGATAGATGATGCTGATGATGCCGCAGCTGATGTTGCTTATTGATTTTATGTAATATTTTTTCTCTATTTAATGGTTTGAAACTTGTGATAGATCATGATATATTTTTTATTTACTATAGGATATATTATGAAACTATTTATGTTATCTATATATAATGGACATGTGCTCTTATTATTATTATTATTATTATTATTATTATTATTATTATTATTATTATTATTATTATTATTATATTTTCATGCCTTTTTTGTGATTACTTGACTTGGGTGCCTTTTATTTTTACTTGTGACAGATCGTGATATGTTTTTTATTGACAATGAGATATATTATGGAATGGTTTATGTTATCCATACATAATGGACATGTGCTCTTTATTATAAGTTTATTTTTATCTGTTTTTTGTGATTACTTGACTTTGATGTCTTTATTTATTACTTCACTTTTTGTCTATTTGGGTCAAAAAGAAGATAAATGGTTATTGAAAATCAAATGTTTATTTTCATACTTAATGTAGTAGTGTTATGCAAATAATCTTTTTTGTAAGTGTGTAAAATAAGTATAATTTTTATAAGGCTTTTCAAGATAAATTAGAAATAGTCTTATATGAGTCTAAGTTGAGTCAAGTCATATGTACAACTGAAAGTCAATGTACTAAGTCAAAAGATGTAATTTTTGTTAATTTTTATTCTTGTAGTGTTTATTCACTAAATAGACAAAGGGGGTATTATAAGAGTATATGAGGTATATGTGATGTAATTAGCTGATTTCGATTATCAACCCAATGCCAAAATTTTATGTATGTCTTAGTTATAGGAGTATGACTAGTTCATGTAGTTGTCGAGTCAGATTTAGAATTGATAGACTTAAAAAGATAGGAGTAAAGGTGTTCTAAAAATTTAAGATAAAGACAATGATGAGTGATAAAGGTAAAATGTTTATTTTCATACCTTATACATAAATTACTTAGTTTTGATTAGGAATAATTAATTAAAATTATTCTAAAAAATTTCAAAAAAAAGATAAAATTGGAAATTAAATACTTCATAGATCAATCGCTAAATTTTAAACTATGAGATCAATTGATTGACACTTGAAAATGTCTTCATAGTTTTTGACTGAGAGTTTCTCTATCAATTGCTATCTGGGACAAATTGATCGCTTGTTGAATTTTAACGTCACTGAAACAGTAACCAATTAATTGTTGTCTATCAAATTTACCTAGTTTAAGCATTCCGAGAAATGGATTATTCCCAATTGAACTTTATGACTTAAATTGACTTAATAATTGATATAAGAACTAGGTAATAACAAAATTAAAGAGAGAAAAACATAGAACTTAAGAGATAAAAGGGAGAAGCCATTTTGTGTTAGTTTTTTTATCAAAATTATCATTGTCTTGTGTGATTAGTTTTAATTGTGATTAATTTGTAAGAGAGAAAAAACAAAGAGTAATTTTCACATACAAATCTAAGGAGATTACTAGCCAAATCTTCAATAGGAGATTGAATAGACTCAAAGCTAAATCAACAATTAAGAGGAACTTGATTGAGGAGACTAAAAGAAGATAAAGACAAAGTAAGGAGGGAGAAAGCTTCAAGACTTTGGGAGAAGACATGAAGGCCAATAACAAAAGAAGAAGATATAAGTAAGAGGGAGTTGCATTAAAGTCTTCATAAGAATTGTTTATATCATGTAATAATCTTGCTTGCTAGTATATTAATTTACAACCAAGAGTGTTTGTTGTAGTTTTTTTTATCGCAATTAGGGTTTCTTGCTTGCTAGTATATTAATTTACGACGAAGAGTGTTTGTTGTAGTTTTTTTTTATCGCAATTAGGGTTTTCAAATAATTTTTTTATGTAATTTTGCTTGCTTATAATTTGAATTATTGATAGATTAATTAAAAATATATTTAAAAATAAATATTTATTATTTTTGCTACATAATTAAATTTATATTTGTAGAGATTATAATTGATTCTTGCTCTTATTAAGAACTCATGTTATGAGTAATCTAATAATTTACTAAATCGATTAGACATATATTAAACTCTCAAATTATCATTGGTCATTTAGCACCAACGAACATACCTATCACCATCAATCAACCATCTCCAACTAAATAACATGCCATTTTTTTTTTCATTAGTGTACAAAATATACATAGTTTGAGTTTATTTATAACCTAAGAGTAATTTTATCCTAAATTATATTGTATAGAATTAAGTGTTAATAACAAGTTATATAAAATTAAATATTAAAAATTAAAAAATATGAAATATTTCAATCTTGGACATATAAATTAAAAAAACACTCTTTTCTATTTTCTACAATGATATTGGGACGTAGAAAGTAGTTGCTGCGCAACGCCCAATAAATGATAAGTTCAAGATATTATTTGCGTACGACGGCATTGCGGTTCACGGTGATATGTACGTATTAAATGTACGCATTAAATGATTGCAGCCAAAAAATATATAAAAATATATTTACTGAAGGAACGAATAATTAATGAGATGAATAAGATATTAATAAAGAATAGAACCTTAAGGACGGCAACTCCAGTGAACTCAGCCTTCTCTCCGGTGGGGGCATGGCCCTTGAAGGGGCCTTCCATGATGCCCCAGTGCCGGAACTTGAAGGCTATCACCGGAGGGCCCGAGTAGACGCTCAGAACTTCCCAAGCAAATCCACGAGGGAAGGCAGCCCTGAAAATGTCATGAGATGACTCAAAGCTCTCTTCATCTACTTTGTAGTACTT
The DNA here is from genome assembly GCA_035235625.1 of Saururus chinensis. Classification (NCBI taxonomy): domain Eukaryota; kingdom Viridiplantae; phylum Streptophyta; class Magnoliopsida; order Piperales; family Saururaceae; genus Saururus; species Saururus chinensis. The sequence goes on along the minus strand of CP141144.1, from coordinate 35,584,810 downwards.
GAACTCCTCTGGAAGAGAGTTCTTCAGCATGGCGTTGTAGCTCCCAAGCCTCAGTGTTTCCTCCCCTGACAACCCTTCACTTCCTATCACGCGAACGTTAATTAGATTATATTATTTTTCATTCAAAATTAGATCGAAGAGAAGTACCAGAGGCGAAAGGAATTTGACAAAGAGAGAGCGACCATTAACAAAGAACTTGAACTTGTCAGGGTTGATGGTCTTGAAGTCCTGCAGGCGTGTCTTGTGCGAGAGCTCCATCTCCCATGTTTTAATGGCGTTCTGCACGATTTCTTCTAACGATCCTTTTGGCCATTCCTTCGAGTTTGTACAATTCAATGCAAATCAGAAACAAAATGTATGAAAATAATAAGAGGACGAAAAACACTCTCTCCAGTATAATTCAACTACCTTCGTTCTTCCTTCTTCAAAAACCTTGTTGACAAGCTCATACGTCGGAGGGCCCCCGTGCCTCCAGTGTGTGTTCTTCTCTCCGTCTCCATACATGAAAGTTCGGTACTTATCGCCAGCAACAACTACTGAAACCCCTTCCTGGGACATTTTTTCGGGAGATTGAGGATTCTGATTCCTTGAAGAGAGAAACCAGTCTTCATATAGAAAAACCCAAAAGTGGATGGCGTCGGTTTATAGGGCAAGTTTCCAAGAGTGCCATAATGGCGGACAAAAAAGTCTTACGTCGAAGGTTTAATGATCCAAGTCGTGTCACTCATCTAGATTGCTTCAGTGAATTGAGTTTTGGAAATTATAGGATCAAAGGAATAACAGCAGCGAGGTGGCAAAATCATGGGACTACTTTTTCGTCTTATATTTTAGATAAGGAAATCTATATGATTTTTAATAACGATAAATATCTATCGTTAGTAAGAATGTTCTATTTGCGGCAATTGACCGTCGTCATACTCTACGGGCTAAACGCATCTGTAACCATACCAATAATCCTTCCAATACTAAGAAAATTTAAAACATCTGTATTTTTTACTTGTCCATTTTACAATATGAACCCTTATTATTTTCATTGTTTATTATTCTCTTTTCCCTTCTTTCTCTTTGTTTTTTTCCTCCTCTTTATAGCTGGGCGGAAAAATAGCCGGTCATTGCCCACTGCACCCCTGCTTTATATAACTACAGCTTGCACCAACCTAGTTTGCCTGCATTAGCGGTTTTATGACCCTCCAGTGACACGGGGCAAGTAAGGAGAAGAGTTGAAGTCTCTGCCTGGTGCATGCCACAAGGAAAGGGTAAATATGTTGGGGCAAGGAGGAAAGAAGTTCACATATTGTGAGGTAGATATGAGAAATTAAATCGACTCGTGAAGCCCGTGATTACCCCAAGCCAATGATGTATACTTAATGATGTCATCAACCATCGATGAAACGTCACCGTTGGAGAAACATTACCCACTTATTTAGTTTGAGATGACCCTTATACTTATCTTAAAAATACGTCTATTTCGCCCCAACTAATACTCAATACTCGAGAAAGAATATGTCATTGTTAACTTTGTGTTCAATACACTTGTCGCTGAAGAGGAGAAGGATGAATCTGAGCATGAGGAGGTAGTCCGGATGAGTCCCTTACAACGAATTAGATGTGTTTGGTTGATGGAGTCCCCGGTTGAGGAGGCAGCTTTGGGTCATTGAGGATTCGAAGGAAGGAGGGGAGCAGACTCTCTATGCCTTGGCTGATCGAAGTAGCTAAGGGGCGGACTAATGCAGTGGTTGGCAGGATGGTGGGTAGTGGGTGTTGCTCATACTTAGCCGAAGGTGGACTTAGACTGGGTGGAATTTGACTTGGCCATGGTGTGATGCGAAGTGTTGGCTTCTTGCTGGCGGGTTCAGCGAGGCGGATGGCTGAAGTGCTTCAATCGGTGCACCTGGGAAGTTGGGGCTTCGACGAGGGCGTCGAAGAATCAAGTACGGGAGGCCTGTTAGCCCCTTAACTTGACGGATGCGGAAAGGGGACGGCTACCCCCTTACTTGGCAGTGGGTAGCCAAGTATTTCTAGGCAACGGATAGCCTAGGCAGCCCCTTGGGCACGGACGGATGCTGGGACAGTGTGGGAGATGTTCCGGACGAGCTACTCGCTTTGCAGAGCAGGCTGAGTAGGAATCCTTGCGCAAGTGGGACTCTTGCGGTGAAGCTGGGCGCTGCTTGGACTTAAGGGAGGACTCCTAAGGTGGATAGGATTCAGCGTATGCTGGCTGGCTGCACTCCTAGTTGGAGTAGGAGATTGGGCAGCAGATTCCTAGGACGGACAGGACTCATACAAGCAGGCTGGCTACACTCGTAGGACGGATGGGAGTTGGTTAGTTGGTTCCCTTGGATGGCATGACTCTTAGTGGCAGCATGACGAAGGACTTCTAGCGGAAGACGGACTCGCGAAGGCTTCCTTATCTATGCAATCCCGGAATGGCTTTGGGCTGAGAGTTGGACAGGGTGAGGATTCTTGTATTGGGTGGGTTTTGTACTTCTAGTTGCTCTGGGACGGCCAACCTATGGTTGAGTCTATTTAAGGGAATGGTTGGGGCGGCCAAGGCATGAGAGTGCTCTGATTTTCCTGCACAGCGAACCAGGGAGGAAGACAAGAGAGAGATCTCAGCTTGGTGGTTCAGCCCTACCCTCTCCCTACTTGTGTATTTCGACGGACTGATTTACATAGCTTGGGTGGAGACCCTTGCACCAGGTCGGACTGTGTTGCAGGTTGGTTGTTTTGCTTGTTTTCCCTTGAACATACGAGTGGGAAGGGAAGAGAGTGGTTGCTGGCTACGCGGTGTAGTCAAGCCATCACAAGAAAGAGCAGTTCCCCATCATTTGGGCTGGCCAAGATGGACCTTGCTACATACTCTTCTGCCTTCATAAGATCACCGCGAACCTGCAAAGAGGACAACAAGAGCACCATAAATTGATCTGAACCAATTAAAAAGAAACTAAAGAACCCAATTTGAAATAGATTAGAGGCTACTTGATTGATGTCCAAACCTTACAACTTTAAGTAATTTGCCATAATTTGTGAGCAAAAGTGGATTGTTAGGATCGGCTTTGATCATCTTCCTGTAATTGAAGTCGATGTTGCCATTTTTGAGAACTTGAACCCGTCATCATCGTCTCCGCTGCCCTTGGGGAATGTGGGGAGACAAGGCGAGGTTTCAGAGGTAGGTCTTGGAGGGGGAAGTCGGAGGAGGGAGATGAGGGGTTGGCGGCGGTGGTGTTGAGGGAAATAGAGCATGCTTGTGGGAGGATGGAGGAGGACCGGTGAAACTCCGGGGAGGTCATGGTGGGGATCCATGAATTGCGGATCTGCAGGCACTTGCAAAGCCGGGCCAGCGACAGATCTAGCTAATGGCACGGCTGCTAGTTGTAAGAATTTTTAACTCCCATACTTTGATCCTATGGATGGAATGCTTGATAAATCAGAAGTCTATTTTCAACATTGGGACCTACATGCATCTTGACCTGGACAATGGATCTCAGTAGAAAGATAGATATTGAAGATGATGATTGAAAGAATGGATTAATATGTATTGTCTAATAGTCTCAACCAAGGAAATATGGACACTACCCATTCGGTGCCATATCTATATCAGATATATAATGGATACGGATACAACGATGATACCCCTGCATACATGTTGTGGCCATTCATAAAAAAAAGAAAATTAAATGATATAAAAAGGATACACATCTGATACGTATTGGACAGGTCTGGATATGATTGGGATACGTTTTGGATATGTATGAGGCATAATAAGCCTAACCTTATCTTGTCTGGTCTTCTCCTCTCCTGTCTCCCCAACCAGAGGGAAGAATTTTTAATGCTTCACAAATACTTCTGTAAGGAATGCTTGTGACCATCAATCCATAACATATTAACATGCACCAATGTATACGCCATTGATATAAAATATAAATGATCCGCGTGCATTTCTAGCACTGAGCTCATATTAAATGTGAAGCATTACAAATTCTTCATAGAGGCATATACGCTCTGGCCACTCTCAGTCTCTGGCCGGTTGAGTCGCAGTCCCTCTTGCCTCTGGCCATCTCCTGGTTTCTTCTCTCTTGCACTACTATGACACCCTATTTTTTCTATTTATTTGTTTTAGTGTTGGTTGAATTGTATAGATGGAAGTTGTCCAGTATGTAAGGGTGAACGGACACTCCACCTGACCTGACCCGAGTGTCCACCAACTTGATAAGTAAGCCGAGAATTCGGAATTGGGAATTGTGATCGTAAATAATTAACTAAAGAAGGAATTTTCGGAGTTTTAATCCTATTGGCTAATAAAATATCATGACCTAATTAAGGATATGATCCCCAAAACAAATCACTAAGAATTAGGGGAAGGATGTGGGACACCTTAACCGACGACCCTTCCACCTCTCTTTCTCTTTTCCCCCACATTTATCTCCCCTTTATTTCTCTTCTCTCTCATATCTCGCTTCTCTTTCTCCTGTGGCTGCCACCTCTCTTCCACTTCTCTTCTTTCATCTCCCTCTCCTTCCTCATTTAGAAACCCCTTCAAACTTCCTTGATTCATACCTCTCCACTACCCCCCATGTTATTGAATCTGCTTAAGCATGTCAAACCCAATCTCTATGAAAGGATCGTTGAGCTTCTCAAAGGTAGATGACTACATACACGTGAGTGCCATATTCTTAGACATGTATTTGGGTAAAGTATATTTCTTTTATACAATGGTTTGAGAAGGAATAATTACGTATTTTGGTTTGATATTCGTAAATTTGATAAATAAGGAATCACCCCCAAGAAATTCTTTATGTGAGTTTTGATTTATCATATTATTATTTACTTTTTCGCGATGGGTATTGTGAAAATAAATTTAAAAATCTTGGAGTGTGGAAATTTGGTATTAGAGACACAGTTACTTATTCTACATGTCACCCTCGCCCCAGTTGAAAAGGAGAAGAGCTTTGAAGAGAGAAATATTCCAGCCCTCTCCTCCATCCATCGTTAGTGCCGCCCTCTCCTTCTCACCATATGGCTTTGCCACCGCTGCTGCCCTCTCCCTTGCTCCACATGGCCTCATTGCCCCACACGTTCTCTAGCCATCCTGGCCCTGCTAGTGCCATCTCCCTTCTTCACACAACCTCCTCTCCACACAAATTTATCACCCTACATGCCCACCTCACTGTCCTTGCCATATTTTTGTCCTCTCCCTCACTCAACATTGCCTTGTCACCCGACACACCCTCCTCATCGTCCACTACAACAAAATAGACTATTCGGCACTAATAGTCCTCAAAACGCAACAAAGAACTATTCACAATGTTTAAAAAATGTTGCCATATAGTGCAGGGCGGGATCTAAAAAAATCGTAAGAGGGGGGATAGGAGTAGCATCGCCCTCTTCACCACCATAGATAGAGAAGAGGCTGAAGATGAGTTTCTTTTACTGTGGGGATGGGAAGGTGTATACACGAGTGATATGTTAATATTTTTTCGGGTTCCTTAGAAGGGGAGGGTGATTTTTTTTCTTATTCATTTTTTGTTGTATTATCTTATTTAAAAGAAAAAAAATTGCATTTACCCAATTTATAGCACCCTTATTCTTTGTTCGACGATAGCTGTACAATGGCCCAAGGACTTCTTATCCTAAAAATTGAAGTCCCATACTTTGATCCTATGGATGGAATGCTTGATAAATTAGAAGTCTATTTTCAACATTGGGACCTACATGCACCTTGACCTGGACAGTGGATTTTCAAAAACGAAAACAAAATGATAAAAGAAATATCTGATATCTGATACGTATTGGACAGGTCTGGATATGATTGGGACACGTTTTGAATATGTATCAGGCATAATAAGCCCAACCTTATCTTGTCTGGTCTTCCCTCTCTTCTCTCAACCAACTTAGACCAACTAGAGGGAAGAATTTTTAATGCTTCGAAATGCTTGTGGACCATCTATCTATAACATCTATTAACATACACCACCAATGTATACGTTATTAATATAAAATCTAAATAATCTACGTGCATTCTTAAACGTAAAGCATTAAAAACTCTTCAGACTCTGGCCGCTTGAGTGTCGCAGTTAGCCTTCTCTGCCAGCTTTTCTCAGCCTCTAGCCCTCTTGCCTCTAGCTATCTCCTGGTGTCTTCTCTCTCGCAACTACTATGACACCCCTTTTTTGTATTTATTTATTTAAGTTTTGGTTAAATTGTGTAGATGGCAGTTGTCCAGGTTAAGTCTTAAGCATATGTAAGGGTGAACCCGGCCCAACGCTTGAGCCAGCACATTTGCAACCTCCACCTGAGTGTGCACCAACTTGATAAGTAAGGCAATGACCAGAGAATTCGGAATTGTAAATTGTGATAGTAGATAATTAACTAGAGAAGGAATTTTAAGAGTTCTAATCCTATTGGCTAATAAAATATCATGACCTGATTAGGGATGTGATCCCCAAAGCAAATCCCTAAGAATTAGTGGAAGGATGTGGGACTCCTCCTTAACCGAAGACCATTCCACCTCTCTATCTCTGTTCCCCCACATTGTCCCTGGCCTCTCTCCCCTTTCTTTCTCTTTTCTCCCATGTCTCCCTTCTCTTTCTCCTATGGCAGCCACCTCTTTCCCCTTTTATCTTCTCTTCCATCATCTCCTCCTTCCTCCTCCATGGAAACACCTTCAAACTCCTTGATTCATACTTCTCCATTGCCCCTTATGTTTTTGAGTCTACTTAAGTATGTCAAATCATAATCTCGATTGAAGGGTCATCAAGCTTCTCAAAGGTAGATGACTATAGGTACATAAGTGCTAAGTTTTTTTTTGTAAGTGTGTATGATATTCTTAGACATGTACTTGGGCAAGACATATTTCTTTTATACAATTGTTTAAGGATGAATAATTATGAACTCTGGATTGATATTCGTAAGTTTGAAAAACAAGGAATTCACCTCCAAGATATTCTTTATGTGAGTTTTGATTTATGATACTATTGGTAACTTTTTTTATGTGGGTTTTATGAAAATAAATTTAAAAATCTTGAAGTGTGACAACTTGGTATTAGAGACAAGGTTAATTTATCTACAAGTCAAAGGAATATATTACTAACAATTATCTATTGGATGGAAACTTTTTACCAAAATAGACATACTTACAAGAAATTAAAAAAATATATGCAAGTCTACTGAATTTGTCAAAGTTGACTTGTGCACATGTGAGGTTGGCACCTTGTGTAGGAAAATGACACTGGCTACCCCAGCACTTCCTCGTCTTCATGTTAGCACAGACATGATGGGTGGCAAGAGCTTTGAAGAGAGAAAGATTTCAGCCATCTCCCTACATCCATTGTTAGTGCTGCCCTCTCCTTCTCACCATCTGGCTTTGCCACCCCACATGCCACCCTCGCCCTGTTGTTGCCCTCTCCCTTTCTCCACATGGCCTCATTGCCCCAAATGCCCACAACCTCTTCTCTCCACACAAATTTATCACCTGCATGCCCTCCTCACTGTCCTTGCCCTGTTGTTGTCCTCTCCCTCACTCAACATGGCCTTGTCACCCCGCACACCCTCCTCATCGTCCACTACAACAAAATAGACTATTAGCACTAATAGTCCTCAAAACGTAACAAAGAACTATTCACAACATTTAAAAAATGTTGCCATAAGCATCGAAAAAAGCACAATTTCAACTAGTAAATTATGATGGTAATGGAAAAGTGTCGCTAATAAGTATTATTTGTGACACTTTTGTTTGTGTCGCAAATACTTATTTTTTACATTTTATTTGTGTCACAAATATTTATTTGCGACATTCTTTTGCCTTGAAAATAATTCTATTAGCTATATTTATTAAACATTGCTAATGTTATCTTTTTAGTAACATTTTCTATAAAATGCCACTAATACTAAAGGTTTGGGTAAATGTTAATAAGTGTCACTAATAAATAATATTAGTGACGTTCTAAAAGCATCAATATTACAGATATTATTTTTTTTAAAATAACATGTGAAAAAGAATAATTAAAAAAATTCCTAAACAACTTCATTTTTCAAAAACTAAATAGGACAATTAAAACATTAAAAACTATTCTCAAGGGAGTAAATATAATCAACAAACATATATCAAGTCCATTGATAATCATCTATAACACTAATTAGGAAACATCCAAGAGTATGTCACAAGTCCAATTACCATTTCATTATACAAAAAAGGCATTCATTATCAAAGTGTGGTGCATGAATTCAACAAGAAGGTAAATATAAAAGAATACACAACTGACCTGCATCAAATGCTGAATCATAATGCCGTCTACCAATTAATGCCAACATCTGCAAGAAATAATGATTACAGTAAGAACCTAGTTAGCCAAATAAAAGATTAAAAATAGTTAGAATCTTGATGGAAGAACACTGAACGAGTAGAATAATTAGATCCACAAGCTACGCAAAATAAAAGGGCTTGACATAGGGCTTTTTCATGATTGAAAATTCATCAACTTCCTACTAGTGCACCAAAGCGTTTACCCTCATTCAAGATGTAGACCACCATTTATAAAGATGGCACGGGCTAGAGAAAAACTAAAGGGCACCACATAGAGGATAAACCCACTTTTAGCTACTTATAGTGTGTGGCCCTAGTAGTCTCGTGGGATAAAATTTACATTTGTAAATAATAAAATTGTGAGTTTAATATCCATCTAGAAGAGTATAGTAAATTACTAAATTGCCCCTAGTTAGATTATCTATGAAGATAATAAATATGAGTTCTAGCCTCTTTTGCACAAAATTTGTATACGTAATAGAATCAAATAAATATTATTGTAAACCTCAATCATGTTGTATTAATCATTCAAACCATAAGTGTGATGCCTTGTTTGTCGATTTAGTTAAACATAAGGGGTTGAGAATAATTATTAATTTTTTAAAGAAGATTAGTCAAAATGGAGGAATGAAGCTACCCTATGTGGATAGAGTTCAAAGAAACGGAGTGTAACGTGCCAAAGAATTTGATAAACGGAGGTCGAGAATAAATGTTAAGTCCTCGGGAAGCATATCTTATAGGGGGACTGACTTGAAAAGAGTAAGATAACCTATATTGAGTGGTCTAGTTTCATAGGGCTCATTGTTACATGACCAACAGTACTAAGAATGTGCGAATTCAAGTCTTGGATAAAAAGATACGAACGCTTGAAGATAACAAGGAAATAAAAAAAGAAAGAAAAGAAATAGTTGCATGCACAACTCACGGCCCCGCGTGTCATGACCTAGATTTTCAAAACCATTTTTAAATAAATTATAAGCGATAAATTACGACAAATTTTTTTCTTTCTTAAACACAAAACAAATGATCCGATTAAATATCCAAGTCGTGATAACTGGGGTTCACAAATATGAATATCAAAACATATGATATTATTACATGTGTCAAAATTTGATAAGTAGCAGCAGCTTAACCCTCTAAGTAACAAATGATAAACTCACCGTTGACCACCCTCAAAGGTAAATCCATGATAAAACACCCTAGAATCCACCAAGGCTCTGGAATCCACCAAGAAATACCATCACCCCTCCTAGCCCATGAAAGACTTGACCAGAGTGGAAGGGCATGACCCAAAACTACACCTAAACAGAAGTGGCAGGAAAAACCAACTAAGAAGGATATTAGCTAATCCAAATGCGTGTACACTAAAAGATCCTTAATAGATCTCTGGTGAGCCCAACTCACGTAGAGCTCCTTCCAATGGGGAGGTGCAACTACACGGCCAAATAAGCAACTCCTCAATAAAGCTAAAACTCAGGAAACCATTCTGAACCCTATCTTGCTCATCAATAAGCCAAAATTTTGAACGACTATCCCAAACCCTATTAGTCCCTTCTAGACTAGGGTTTAAAACTTGAAACTGCCATCAGTTCATCAACCAAGGCAAATCGCCAAGTCAAAGGCTTCGTTCACTCTATGAACTAGTCCTAGACCCCTATGAGGTATTTTAGTCTTTGTCTTGATTAGGTTTTCTGCCCAATCCAAAGCATTCTAGCCCCATTGATTAATCTTTAAATAATCTTAAGCAAGTGATAAGTTATCATCACAACAACATTATCAAATATCGAAACAATAAATAACATAAACATTTAGAACCACATAGGTCCTAGGAAATCATAATATCAATAACCAAATTTAATAATGATATTATAATTGTTTGAGCTCTCGTGCCCTAACCCTCCTTGGGTTAACTTATTAAATCTTTATGAAAATTGGTTATAATGCACCTAAGGGCATTAAAGTAATTATTTAACATTAGATATGGTCCTCTATACTCTCGGGTAAGTCTTTAACCTCTCAAAAGGTTTCAGTATCACATTGGCCCGTTAATTTCATCCACATGAATATAGGCTGGTCTGGATAGGGGTATTTTTATCTTTTTATTCAGGGCTTCCCTGAACCTTGATGGGTCCAAAACTAATCCTAGAGGTACACCTTGACATTGTCTGAGGTTAACGGGGTCATAAAGCCCTTGAACCAAGCCTGGTTCAATTAACACTCTTACCTTAACCCTAGGGGTAAAGTAGTTAATTATCTATTTATTGAGATTTTTTCCTAATTTGTGGCTTTGTCCAAATTTATGATACACACTAAAATATCACTGAGATTTTTCTCAATTTTCAAATCTACCCATAGGACCCTGAACCGGAGCCCCTACGTCTAGTCACTAATCATTATTTGTCCACACGTCACTTTACAAGGGTAAATTGGTCATTTCACATACTTGAAGATTTTTTCGAGACCTGAAACTTGATCAAGACACTCGAATTTATAATTTTTTCTAAATTTTTTTGACTATTTGATCCTATGTCTAGTCACTAATCATTATTTTTTTGACCCCGTTTAGTCGTTCTATTATGGGTTTTTTTTATTCTAGATTGTGGGCCCTGAAACTCGGCCCACTGGACCCAGCCCAATGGCCAAGTCTCGGGCTAGGTCGTTATTTGAAAACATGAACCAGTGGCCTGGTTTTGTGCTTCATCTTCAACCTCCTGACCCTTTTTTTTTCAATGGAAAGTTTGTACAAGTCACGACAGCGGGGCACCGACCGGAATACACCAGCTCGCTCAAGATCCACCTGCAACGATGGAGGTAGAAGCTTGGAGTGGATGGAAGCCATCAGTCAGCTTCCACCGCCACTCCCTTCTCAATCTCCCTTCAACGAAAATCATAGAAGGCAACCGGGAGTAGCAGCGTTAGACCGAGATTATGCATGACAAGGCTCCAGTCCAATGGTGGCGGGATCTACCGGAGTGGGACAAGAGCAGAGGGCAAAAGGCGACCAACATAGTCCTTCCCGCTCATCCTGTGGCCATTTCACTGTAACCCACAATCTAAAAAAACAAAAATGGAGAGCGATCCTCCACAGGAAACCACATGCTCGAAGTGGCCAGCAGAAAACTTCATCTCACGTATGTAAAGCCGTCAACTTGGTTTCTAATAATATATAGAAAGTTACAATCCGGCGACAAACGCATCGCCGAAGAAAAATAGATCTAGCCTAAAATGCTTCTCATTCTTCTATCTCTCTCTCTTTTTTTTTTCTGTGTTCCCCCGACATTTTGACACACTAGTCGGTCCTTCCAGCAAGAGACTGATTTTTGGCTAGAAGAGATCAGCGAACCATCTGGTGAAAGGACCGGACAACCGGCCAACGACAATTAAGAAAAATTAAACAAAATTGTTGCAGATTCACTATTCCTCATAATTACGAGAACAATGACTACAGAGATCACTCTTCACCATAATTACGATAAACAGTAACTGCAAAACACACTAATAACACAATTTTCATTTCAATTTACTAAATAAAATACCCATAATCTCGACTTGAAAATTAAGACAATGATCCTACATAAATCGGTTTGTTGTTGATCCACCACCGCTAGAGTCTTACCAGAGCCTCATCAGAAAATTCCATCGGCGGCTCTTCCTTCTTCCCCTAACGGTTCAAAACTAACCCCCCTTCCATCAGCCCTAATTAGCCTATTTATAAGCATAGAAATTAGGGTTTTTAAAGTTGGGCTAATCCCCCTCAATTAGGCCACCTAATTGGGCCACTAAAAATTAATTTCTGTATTATAAATAACTGGGCTCACAAAACGAATTAAACAACCCAAATACATGTTTAAATCGGGTAAACAGGTGATATGTTTAACTTCGAACAGTCATATCTCCCTCATCGGAACTCTGAATTGGAAGTTCTTGGTGGCATTTCAAAGCTCTTTCTGTCTACTTTCTAATCACAAAGGTTTCAGCCATAAGTTCTATCTTGTTAGGGGGTTATTCTGCTGAGAAAGTTAAAGGTTCAAACACCCTAATTTTCATATATTTCATTTTTGAAACTTAGGAAAATTCGGGATATTACACAGCGTGTCGTGGGGTGGACCCCCTCATCTCAATGTGCTCGTAATGCAAGGACATCACACTTTTAATGAGCAAGTGTCAAGCACACGAAGCTGCCAAAAAAGTGGTGTGTCACTACCATTGGGGTGACACTATCAAGCCCCGACACTACCCGACCCGAGCCGAACCTGGTCCAAGGGCCAGTCCAGTGCATGGAGGTGACGGTATTAAAAATAGTTAAAGAAATAGCGGAAGTCTTATGCCTCACTTACGAGCGGTCTAATTAACAGAGTTACACACTACTTTTAGAAAGAGTAAATAAGTAGAACAAAAGATGAGTTTAACTCTAAAATTAATCTACAAGTCTTAAACCGACATACTAATAATCCAAAGCCAACACACCTAGCTCAAACCAGGTTTCAAAAAATTATAAAGACATAATATATCACAAGTTTGAAACAAGAACCACTCCACAAGGTGTTCTAACATCACAACAAAATAATCAAAAAAACATGCAAAGTCTAGAGGTCTCCACGCCCAATCCCAAGCTCTCCCCGACCGTTCTTCATACAGAGGATCCTATCTGACTGCATGTCATGCCATGCAGCCCAAAAAAAAAATAAGGAAAGTGGGGTGAGTATAAAAACTCAATAATGGTTTGAATACAACTATAATAATCAGAAAACACGACGGCATGACAATGTAGCAATTCAGATAAAAGCTTAACATGTTATACCACTTTCTGATCATTTTCTAGCTAAAACCCTTATTTAACTACAAACATAAGGGCTAGCATGCATAAGGCACACCTCTCATGTCAAGTCATAATTGTTCAAGTTAGAACCTAACATGCATCTTACATAGGTATTTATTCATATCTATTCAAATCAAGTATGATAATCTCATAAATCACATAAGAAGTGTCTTTCACACCCTTTCTGATTATGCAACTATATAACATAAACTTGCATAATAGTGTCTCATTGATAAGTATGAAATATATATCTATTTTATATGCCTTTTTACCTTATTTGCTAGTATATATTAGGTTAATTTAGAGTTAGTTATAGTTTATTTAGATTAAGATAGATATTAATATTTTAGTTTAATTATTAATAATTTTGTAGTTATTAGTAGTTTAGATATGTATTTAAATCAAGTTAGAATTTTAGTTATATTATACATGTCTAAAGGATGATATTTTATGTTTTGTAGGTAAAGTGCGCTTATCGAGGTACTTGGACGATGTTTGGAATAATTAAAACTAGTCTTGACATATTTTAAAGTGATTTGGACAACTTTTCGGAGTTATAAACAAGTTAGAAATTAATATGGTTATGAAGAAAAACTTAATGAACAGAATATGGACTGTCCAAAAAAATAATCCAAATTGCAGAAACACTGTAGCCGTTTGAATGGGGTCAATTACCGTTCAATCAGGATAACGTGAATTCAGACAAAAATACAGTTCAAGCATTCAAACGTGTATGTAGGGCGTTCGAATGGGATAACGCGCAGTTTCGTAGTTTTAGCCAATTTTCAATCCTTTTCATATTGGACTTCTTTCTCCGGATCTTATGCCTATAAAAAGACATATTTGGCTTGAAACTAGGGGATTCCAGTAGATTTTCTGAAGAGAAAAAGGAAGAAGAAGATGGAAGAGAACTCAAAGCTTTCAATGGAGATTCAAGTGTTTTCTTCTATAATAGAAGGCTAGACTTGCCTTTTACTTAGGAGTTGATGAAGTTATAGATAACTTTTAGTTTCTTTTCTTTTTAATTTAGATCTCAGTTGTGAATGATGACAATTGTATGATATGGATTTTCTTTTTAATGGAAGAGCTTTTAATGTTTATTTAAGTCTATGTTGATTTATTGTCTTGTAGATGATAGATTGATATGGTTTTGTTATTTGCATCAATTCTAATTTCTGTGATTTAGATGAAATGGTCATACAATAGTTTTAATGTTCAGATAATTAATAACTTGGATGAGTTATACTAAGATTAGATGGGTCATGCCTATAGCTAGTTTAGTGTAGATGATCCGTACTATTGTCGAAGATAGTTCATGCCATGGAATTTAATTAATGATTCTTTCTAAAGTAATTCTAGCTTGTAGCTGAGAATACTTGTTCATATTCATACTAGATTTAGATTAAAAGTTAAGGAATTGATATGGTTCTATAGTGGATTCGATTTCCTAAGTAAATTCCATCATATTAATCTCTTGCTTTTAAACTAGTTGATTTCTTTCTTTTGCTTAATTTAAGTTTAAGTTTGTTTAGTTTTCAATCAGCAAATTGCACTTTAGATTTAGTGATAATCCATCCATCCCTGAGGTTCGACAACCCTTAAATACTTATCCTAGTACAATTACCTTGTACACTTGCAAAGGGTTTAATTATAAACGATCACTCATTCACACCCTTTCTGATCATGAATTCATATCACATAAACTTGTATAATAGTGTCTCATTCACACACTTTCTAATCATACATTCATATCACATAAACTTGCTTAATAGTGTCTCATTCACACAATTTTTGATTATGCATTAATATCACATAAACCTGCATAATAGTGTCTCAACCACAGAATTTCTGATTATGCATTCATATTATATAAACCTGCATAATAGTGTCTCAACCACACAATTTTTTATTATGCATTCATATCACATCCTCATTCATCCTACACGACAAACGTGTCAAACACAAGATACACAGTCATGCATAGCATTCATAATACACATGCATCAATACAAATGGTGATTGCCTCAATAAAGGAGTAAACACAAGTATTACCACATAGGTGGGACATAGTCAAGGCTACGAAGGCGAGATGCGGTCCACTTTCCACACATGAAAGATAAGAGGTCAGGGTGGTCAGCCCCTAATCCTGCTGGCCTGGATAGTACACACAGTAAAGTCTGAATTTTACACAGAGAACCTCGAGCAAATGTGTTCACCCCGGGATACCTCATGTGGTTGGGGAGAGCCCAAATTCCTACACATGGAACCCTAGAACATGTGGAGCCGGTGCATGAAGGCGTACCACTCTAGATTCTCAGGGTCTAGATGATAATCTCAATAATCTCATCTACAAGACAAGTACGCAACTCATCCTCACATAACTCAATTTAACTAGACTCAACCCAAGGAGCGTACCTGTTCCACATTGAAATTTAAATAAAAAACATGTCCTTTCGGGCCAGCTAAGTTCCAATTAATTCACTGAGCGATTAATCTGGCACGCAATCTCAATCATTGCATACAATTGAACAATTTTGGTTAAACATCGATAAAACTTCGTTCATGAATATTGATCCATGATGCATGATATCATGACACATTCGTGATCAAGACCTACATGGGTTCCAACACATGGAACATGCTCCCAATTAGTCCCCTCATGCATCATACTCAAGCATAATTAACTATAATTTCATAGTAGATTCCCCATACGTGTGTGTATTCATGCATATTCTAAGCACATGACCAATATTTTGACATAAATTCATAATGCAATATACGCATGCTTAAAAACATTCAAATGGTGATTCCTAACTAAAATCGAAGTAAAATATACCATAAAGCTCAAATCCATCCATGTGAAATCGTCGCTCACTCCTAGAAGCATGATTTTTCTCCACATTAAGCCATAACATGATCACATCAATTACCCATAAACCATTCTCATTACAAGAAAATACATCTCATCATTTTCCATATAATATCCCTGTTGGAAATGTACTCTAATCACAAGACTTCAAACATTCAAAGGTTCAAGGTAATTCAATATCAACATGCACAACTATCAATATATAATATAATACCACATAACAACACTTAAACCTAATCCATAAACCTCTATCATCAATTCCACACCTCAAATAGCCTAATTTCAACATAACACACCTCCTATAACCATTAAATGGAGTAAGAACATTGAAATGAGTATAAAATTTCCAAAATAGTTGAACTGCTGTATAGCCAATCGATAGGCCACAAGACCCGATCAATCGCCAACAAGGCAGATTCGAGACCTTCTTCCCCATTTCAAAATTCAAAACTAAGGCTCCATTGAAGCAACTTAAAACCTTCATTTATATTCTCAAACACCATCAAAATTCCATCAAATATTCTAGAACACTAATTTAACTCCTTCTAAGATAAAACCCTAACCAATCGAAGCAAGAGATTAATATATGATAAACCCACCATTAGAGCTCAAATCAAGCAAACCTATTCCAAATAAAA
Source organism: Saururus chinensis (assembly GCA_035235625.1). Taxonomy (NCBI): domain Eukaryota; kingdom Viridiplantae; phylum Streptophyta; class Magnoliopsida; order Piperales; family Saururaceae; genus Saururus; species Saururus chinensis. The sequence continues at coordinate 35,568,182 of CP141144.1, read as the reverse complement.
CCATAAAACTCGAAATTTTTACCACAATGAAACTGAGATTTGAAGACCCATTACCTTCCTTCTTCATTTGGTTTGGATTAAACCTTCAATCTCTTCCGGCACCTTCCAAAAATAAGATTTTTAAGTTAACATACATCTAAACTCGATTAAGCTTTAGAGCTTTGGAATCATAAAAATGAGATTTTGAAGATGAGGGCTTAGAAAAGAAGAGCAAAACATTGATTTAATGCTTTCAAAATAGATTTAAACAATGGGGAAATACAAGATCAAGAACATTTTAAGAAAACCCAAAAGATTAAGCAAAGATTAAGCTAAACTCACCACTAATCATTTCCCTTTTGGGCCTAATCAGGGATTAGGCTCTAATCTCTTGGTTAAGACTATTCTCATTTTAGGAATGGCACATCCCTTTCCTTTTATAGGAAAGGTTGGGCTACACCTAATAGAAATGTGGGGTAGAAATAGAATTTTTAACTAAAATTATAAAATTTAGCAATTTAACCCAAAATTAGGTCCAGAAAAATTCTAAATTTTTTTAGTGTCTTCCATTGATATCTGGGGCATTTTGGACCAAAAATTTAATTTCATCGGTGAGGCCCACAGGGGGTCCCGCAAAACCCTAATTTTTAAAAATTGGTAAAAATAAAAAAAAATCTAAAAATTTAGATTTGGCCCAAAATTACTTAAAACTCATAAATGTGAAGTTAGTTTTGATTAAAATCTTTAGAAACCCCATTTATTTTTTAAAACTACCTAAATTTAATTAGAAAATGCTTAAACCACACGATAACCGATAAATAACATTGAAGATAATCCGGTTCAAGATGAGAGTCCTTATAGGTGCCATGGCTTATATAAGGAGGAGGGGAGGATTTTCAGGGACCATACCCTATTTCTCAATTTTTGGGTCATTCTAAGTCCAATTTAGTCCAATTAAAAGGTGTTCTTAAGTAAATCAAGCGTGCTCTATGCAATGGAAGAATCCATTCATTGAGTTAGGTACTCTAGAGGGGGAAAATGGTTAGGGAAAAGAAGAGGCCCTGTCCTCCGCTGGCGGGCTGTAAAGAGAAAAATATCCTAGTAGGTAAGGGGAGATTTTGTCTACTGCCATCGGGCGAGTAGAGAGAGAAGCATCTCCGGGTTAGGTGGGATTCTCTTTACCACTTAAGGGTGTAGATAGAAACACATCTTTAGGTAAGGGGAAGTTATGTTTGATATTTTCGGGCAAGAAAGGAAGAAATGTTCTAGAACAATAGGAGGTTCAGCTCAACATCTCTATATTTGAAGGGGAGAATGCCTTGAAGGAAGGAGCAACGTCGAGCATTGTTACTTTAGGAAACCCAAAAGAATAAGCATTTTTTATGTTCCTATTTTAATACATATTTAAATAAATGCACGTGCATCTTAAGTAGTTACCTTAAGATGTTGAATAAGATATTAATTTTGCTCTAATCTAATATGTTTGCTTTGTTTGTTCTGATATGTTCTAATCTACTCTAATATGATCTATTTTGCTCAGTGATAGAAAGAGATTCTAATTTTGATGATTTATTAATTTCCATTTGACTCCAATGATTTTTATGATATGTTCATTTGACTATGAATATTTTATTGGATTATAAGTATTATGACATATGATTTTGTGATGCTCGATGCATGTATTAGCCATTAGGCAGAACTACGTGGATGTTATCTAATATGCACATAGGTAACCAACGACATGACAATGCTGACCCAATCGAAATTAGTTATGAATATAGGTTTTCTTCTGGCTTACACGTAGTACATAGAGGAACTTGATAGCTCTTATATGTAGGAAGAAAAATTTTATTATCTAATATGTAGGAAGAAAATTTTTAATTTTAGATTTTTAGACCTCGGATCAGCTAGGGTTGTTACAATAAGTAACCCACACATGAACATAATAATTAAACATGAAAAATCCTAACATGGGTAAAAAATCATGACAGTCGATCAACGACTAAAGTATTTGAAATTTTAATACAAGTAAACCACCAACCTTTATTTTGAATCTAATACAAGCTCCTCTTGTTACTTGCTTTCAGGTCTTCTCCCTCAAGTATTTGAAACTTTATTCTTCCTACTTACTTTGTCTTTGTCTTCTTCTAGCCTCTTCAATTAAGTTCCTCTTGTTCTTTGTCTTTAGTTTTGAGTTCTTTATTCTCTTATTGAAGACATGCTGCAACTCATCTTTGAAATCTTTGTGTGAAATATTCTTTTACTTGTGGAATAGCTTCATGAATTCACCATTGATCTTCAGCTCAAAGCTTTATGTCAATTATCTTTGAAAAATAATGTGCAAAAGGTAGAAGCCCTTTTTCTCTAATCTTCTCTAGGTTTTTCTCTCTCAAATTTCATAATTTTTTAACCCTTATATAGTTCTTTAAGTCATTTTAGGTCTTTGACTATAATAAGGTATGAAATTAAAATTGGAATAGCTTAATTAGGGTAACTTGTCCTTGAAGCAATCAATCGTTCACTGTTTATTTTTACTCGATACTTTAAGCAATCGATTAATTCATGAAAGCGATCGATCAATAACTTTTCAACTTCATTTTACATAGGGAGAAATCAAGTGCCAATCGATCATTTTGTTTGTATTTCCACCATTTTGCCCTTTTACCATAAAACTTTCTAGAATATCTAAAATCACATTTGAAACTTATCAAACTGATTTTAGTATGAAAATGTAATCTAAATAAACTTCAAAAACCCTAAACATTTTTCAGTCCTTTGTAATCATTTGAAATTGAGCTTGAAAATACTTGGTTAACCCAATACTTATCTTGTACACTTAAAATCAAATTGATTTGCATAGCACTGTTCAATCAAATAAAGATAAGCACTTTGATTTTCATTAATCACTTTCTCACCATTTTTGACATATATAAATAGATAAAAAGTTAAAGAAATACTTTATAAAAATATTCATTAAAGCACAATGTGTTTTAACCATCATAAAAAGACCTGAAAAATATTCAAAAGAGCAAACCATCACATGTCTTAACATAAAATCAGATTCAAGGTACATCTCATAGTCCAAATGAAATATTCATGAACAAAACGAGTTTTAACAGTAGGAGTACATGAAAAGTGATATAAAAGCAATAGAAAATTAGACTACAACCTCACCATCATCATCACATTACTCCCCCTCACTATCTACATGTGGAAATCAGACTTTGAGCAAACGATCATTATCTGTAGGCCTTTCAAACACGGCATCTTAAAATACTCTAAACTCAGTATTACAAACTAGTCGATCTGAATCATCTATCGGTGTTTGTGCCCTACTACTACATCTACTACTCTCTGTGGCTCATGATCATCACCCTAATGGTTAGATAACATCCTATGAACCACTATAATGTCTATAAGTCTCATGCCGATCGTAGTAGGCTCTATTCTAGGTAGCCTTTGTCACACCCCAGCACATGTCAACCCTAAGCTGAACCCAATCGAAGGGGAAGATGGCACATGCTCGACGAAATATCATTGGATTGCGGAAGACTTAACCCCTAATTGGGTAGTTCACTACAGAGTTGTGCCCATCAATTTTGTACAATAGAAAAATGAGAAATAAATGACTACTAATTTAAATATCAGTCCACACACAACCTACATACTTAATCCAAAGCAGCCCACAAATGGCTCAAGTATAAGAGTCTAAGCCCTCAATGGCTAATAAAAGTCTAAGCCAACATCGGCTAATCAAATGTGAAGTATAAACAAGTCTATAAATGTCTCAACACAACATGCCATAATGACCATCATAAAACCCATGATCTCCAAGCAACCCCTCCTAAGGATTATCGCCAACCTTGTTCTCCACATATAGCCCATCGGGATCACCTACATGGCATGACATGCGGCCCTAAAATAAAACATAGCAAAGAGGGGTGAGCCATAAGCTCAGCAAGGGTTTTAAATGTAGAAAGTAAATCTAAATATGACAACACATACATAAACACGCAATACTAATACATAGTCAACCACGATACCCATTCATCATGGGTTAACCACATAAATCTGTGCATTCATGTTTCAATTTATAATACATAAGCATCTACTCATGACACATGCATGTCATGATATATCTAATATATCTCATCAACTTATTCTCATGTTATTTGTAAATTATGCTATGTGTAATATATTTTATCAACACTTTTTTATGTCACCTACATATCATGCTATATGATATATGACATCATCACATATTCATGTTGCCTACATATTATATTATACCCAACATATTTCATCATCACATAGCCATGCTACCTGTATATCATGCAATAACCCATATTATCTCATCATCAAATGTAAAACCTCATGCTTAAATATGTGGAATTCACAATCGTAATCACATCCTAAATAAATATCTTTTTAACATAAACATATCATGCATATCTAGTTCTCAAGGAAAACATTCACCCTGCAAATCAAGTGTCTCAAACACACTATCCAGCATACCATGCGAGTTAAGTCATAACTACATATGTAACATAAGCTCCATTATCCCTACACAACCTGTATAAATGAGCATACTAATGCATACACATGTAACCATTGATGGTGAATGTCTTATAAGTGAGAAAACAAACATTCTGCTGGCTAAGGACAATCCCTAATAGGGAAGGTCCAATTTCTACAAAGGAAACCTAGGGCGTTGGGGAGTTACCCCTCTGGTCACAAAGGACAATCCTAAAAAGGAAGGTCCAACTTTCGGAAAGGAAACCTAGAGCAGTCTGCTCACTAAGGACAAACTTGGCCGAGGATGTCCAATTTCAACAAAGGAAACCTAAAGCAGCGTGCTCGCTAAGGACAATTTCTTGTGGGGGAGAGTCCAATTTCCACAAAGGAAACCTTGAGCATATGCTAGCCGGTGCACGCACACATACCATACTGGATTCTAACGGTCCAGATAACTCAACAAACCAATTTATACTATAATTAACTTATCTCAACCCGAGGAGGTATCATGTTTCCAAAGGAACTCAAAATGAAATCATGTCCTTTCAGACCTAAACCGATTCGATAAGCCTCCGATCGATTAATCTGACATCCGATTTCATCCAATCAATCAAGCATGGCTAATCATAATTAATCTCATTCATAAGTCATTTTCTTAATGAATGCAACATGGTATATATGTGAGAAAAGCTACATGAGCCCAAATCAAGAGACATGCTTTAATCCCATGTGCATCAATCGTGGTCCAATGGTGTCAAATAATCATCACAAATATCTACACAAGTGTGTACATAAATAGTTGTGTTCAAGTCTAAGCAAGGACATGTGAAACATGAACAAACCATAATCAATGTTATATACATGCATCCATGATTTTATCATAATCCTTCCCTACTGAAATCATGAGGCAAGTACGATGAAAACATCAAAATACGAGTCCAAGACAAGTGTAATATCATGCTAGACTTAGGCAAGGATAAACATCACTATACTTAAACTAGGACATGGAAACATGATTCACCAATAATTAGTATAACATGTGCAAGCATATATGCACATCCTCATGGTAAAACCTACTAACATTATCAATAAATCTGAAGTAGTTATCAAACATGAATTTAAGACAAATAGAATATCAAGCTAAAATTATCCAAACATAGCCTAAATCATGCTTCAACTATGTCATAAATTCCAAGATGATCTTCATGTAATCCCAGTAGCATTTATAGGTAATAATAACCTTTTTAATAATAAAAAAATAGATTTATGGAGAGAGAACAAGAAATGGCCAAAATATGCAAGAATGAAAGAAACTCTTGGCCCGTTCGAACTCTAGGCCATTCGATCAGCTAGACAATGTCTTTTAGGCCATTCAAATGCCCTTAACAATTCACTTTATGCCCAAATCCAATTCAACTTCAACCTCACAAAAATTAAATCAAAAATACTAAAAAAATGCTAGAAAACTCTAGAATCACTTCCAAACTTCATGATATCAAAATACAAACCTAAAACCTAGTAGATCTAACCATTCTTAAGCTTAATCATAAGAAAATCAACATAAATGACATGCTTTAATAATCCACCATTGAAGCACATAAATAAGCAAAAACCCACTTGAACCATTCAAACATGAAATCCCAAGCATAAAACCACTTGAGATGTAAACCCCTTACCTTCAAGAAGTTCTTGGGTTGAAATTGAAGCTCTACTTCTCAAGAAACCCTGCGCAAAATTAGGGTTTTGATTAATACTTAATCAAAATCTAATATTAAGCTTACATAAGTTTGAAAACAAGTAGATCTATGATTTCTATTGTTTAAAAATGAAAATCCCTCTTTGTGGGTTTGAAATAGAGATAAAAATAGTATTTTGAATGAAGTAAATCAAGAATCAATTTGGGGGAAAGTAGGAATTAGAGAGATGAAGGGAAAATATGGAAGATGAGTGAAGATTAGGACTTAAAACTCACCTAAATTAGATTTCCCTCTTTGGTGATGTGGATTAAGGCACTACCTTGCCTCCTAACGTAGCCCTTTCTTAATTGGGAAATGGGCTAGGGTTTTCCTTATATAGTAAGCTGTTGAGGTATAAATACAAAGTGTTGGGCTATAAGTACAATTATAATGCCCTAATTGGCTAATTAGTCTCATTTTAAGGCTAAAAATGAGTTTAAAAATTTTGAAACTTATTAAAATAAAATAATTTAAGTTTAGGGTCATGTGGGACACTCTTCGCCCAAACATGGACGTGGGGCCCATAGTGGGGTCCACACCCCTAATTTTTAAAAAGTTTTCATAAAATTGCTAAAGTAGGATAAATTAGGTTTGATATTAAAACTCATAGAAATGCTTGTCAAAACCATAATTACTAACCCTTAACCCCAAAATCAAATCAAATCGATAAATTTAAGCAAAACCATATAATAACATATAATTAAATCAAAATTAAACCAAGTTATAGTTAGAAAACTTACAACCTCACATGTGCCATAAATGAAAATTTTACACAAGATGTATAAATAAGGTAACATCTCATGTGTGTGGCCATGCAAGAATGTCATTGTCACGCCCCGGCGATGCCCGACCCAAGCCGAACCCGGTCCAGGGGCCGGTCACGCGCGCGGGGGCGACGAAGTGAAAATTGAGAAACGATTCTAGCGGAAGACTTAACCCTAACCACGGGCGATTAACAGCAACACGGAGTGTGTACAATCCTTTGAGCAAGAGTAAATAAAAGGGAAGGAAAAGGTGTTGCTTATCACAAAGTAAACAACAATCTCAAACCCACAAGCTTAACTAAGTAAAGCCCACACCGGCTCAAAATAAGTCAGAAGCATCACAACTATAAAATATGACATAAATCCAAAACAAGAACCCTACACAAAGGTTCTAACATAAAGCATGAAACAAACTAAAGTAAATCACACAACGATCTCCATCATCACACCCAAGCTATCTTTGACCTTTCCTCAAAGAGGCAATCCTTTTCGTCTGTGTGTCGCACCATGCAGCCCCAAATCAAAACACAAAAAGAGGGGTGTGTTTAACAAACTCAGCAATGGTTTTTAATATCACTAACAACATCGAAAATACGATAGCATGGCGATATAATCCTTCAAATCAACGATGTACAAGGTGTATCATTTTCTGATCACATATTCACATCACTTAGAAACTGCATCATAATGCATTATTCAGCCTACATGGATGTATCTCTAACATACATATTCCCACATGCATAGTATCAAATCAAATTGTATGGATGTATCTCAAACATACATATTCCCACATGCATTATTTCACAATTCAACCTGCATGGATGTATCTCTAACATACATATTCCACATGCATAATATCAAAATCAACATGCATGGATGTATCTCTAACATACATATTCCACATGCATTATATCAAATCAACCTGCATGGATGTATCTCTAACATACATATTCCACATACATAATATCAAATCAAACTGCATGGATGTATCTCAAACATACATATTCCTCATGCATTATATCAAATCAACCTGCATGGATGTATCTCTAACATACATATTCCCACATGCATTACATCAAAATCAACATGCATGGATGTATCTCTAACATACATATTCCCACATGCATAATGTCATCACAATCAACCTCCATCAAGGAGTAATCACACATTAACGTCACACAGACGGGAGCATAGACAAGGCCACGAAGGCGTGTCATGGTCGAAAATTCTACACAAGAATTCAAGAAAGATCGGGGTTGTTAATCCCTAATACTGCTCGCCCTGGACGATCCTGGCCAAGGATGTCCCATTCTCACACAGAGAATCTAGAGCAGGGGTGTTCGCCCAGGGACATCTCCTGCGGAGGGAAGAGCCGGAGTTCTCACACAGAGAACCCTAGAACACGTGGTAACGGGGTGCACACGGCATACCGCACTGGATTCTCAGGGTCCAAATGACACACATAATAACATTCTCACAATCCGCAAGACAAGTACACAACTCTTCCCCACATCATTCCATTTAACAAGACTCAACCCGGGGAGTGCACTCGTTCCACACAGGAACTTCAAATCGTTCTACACAGGAACTTCAAATCGTTCCACACAGGAACTTCAAATCAAAATATGTCCTTTCGGACCAATCAACTTGCGATTAATCCACGACCGATAAACCCGGTACACAATTCCATCACATTGCATCTAATCGGTCAAATTCGATTAATCACGATGAAGCCTCAATTGGAAATCTATTTTTATGATGCGTGCAGCATGGTACATGCATGGGCAAAGCATACATGAATCCTAATCCATGATAAGTGCTCTCACCAGCCCCTAATGCATCATTCCTAACCACAATATTAAGCTTCAACATCATCATTTAACCCCACATGTGTGTGTGTATCTAGTAGAAGCATTTCACGTAATACATGCCATCATGCTTGAAATTAAACTCACTACCACACTACACATGTGAATTTCCATCTAAACATGAATTCCAGCAGAAATCATAGGAGAAGAATCGTTGAAATCATAGCTAGATTCAAAACTCAACCACAAAGGCTAAACACATATAACATCACTCATTTCATCATTGAGTCATGGCATTCACCAACATTCACACACCATTAACCACAATCTATCATGACAAATCAGTCCAATAATGATTGTAGTCCTACTGAAAATATGTTTAACTAAGGAGAAACAACTATTCATAATTTCAAGATAACGATTCCAACATCATGCCCCAAAATATAAGTCATTCCACCATCTCTAAGCATATATCTCAACTCCATAAACTCAATAGCATGCATTTCCAGTAGCCTAACATAGCTTAAAACACTCCACATTCTTATAAAATTGGCAAACTAAAGTGAAATCATCAAAATAGACATCATATGCACAACATACAATTTCCTGTGTAGCCGATCGATCACCCTTCAGGCCGTTCGATCGGTTACACGTAAAAATTTGAAATTTACAGTTCAGCCGATCGATCGCCCTGCAGGGCCGATCGATTGCCAACACAGCAGAACAGTCATCTTCTTCTTTTCGCAAATCCAAACCGAAACACCATAGATAGCACTTCAAATCCACATCTAACACCCTATTCATCATCAAAAGTCCTCCTTGACTTCCAGAATATCAAACCAAACCATAATAGTGCAAAACCCTAAGAAATCGGGATTAAATAATTCCATTTTCTAATCTTACCATTAACATACTAAATCAAGCAAACCATTTCGAAATAAGCCAAAAATGAAGAGTTTTACCATGGATAAACAGAGATTTCGAAGACCCATTACCACAACACTTGATTAAGCTTGGATTGAAGAGTCACCTTTCTTGAAATCCTTGAAAACACAATGAGTTTGAATGAAATCCTAATAGAAATCGATTTACTCAAGAAATCCCTAATTACATCTTAGAGCTAGGGCTTGTTAGTAGTAAAAATCGAATTTTGAATGTTAGGGTTTGTAGTAAAACACAAATAAATAGCTTTTGATGGTCAAAAACGAATTGAATCATGGGGAAAATGGTAGATTTGGAAGAAATAAAGAGAAAAGCCAAGGATTAGTGCTTAATTAGAGTAAGCTTACCTTAATCGGCTTCTAATTCGGACCTAAGTGCGGATTAGGCCAGCCCTCCTTCCTTAGCCTATTCCCAAAAATGGAAATGGCTCTGGTTTTCCCTTTTATAGTAAGGGTTGGGGTATGCATAGGGATGTTTTGGGGTGTAAATATGAAAAGTAAGCTAAAAGTGGTTATTTTGCAAATTTAAGCACAAATTAAGCCTAATAAAATTCTAAAAATTTTTGTATGACCATAAGTATATGTCTAGGTTCATTTGACACAAAAATAAAATTTTCGACGGTGGGGCCCACAGGGATCCCGCTAAAACCCTAATTTTTGGGAAAATAGTAAAAATTCTGAAAAATCCCAAAAATTCACATTTGGTCTAAAATCACTTAAAACCACTAATATTGAAGTTAATTTTGGTTAAAACCATCACAAACTCTATTTATTTACGAAATCACCGAATATGATAAGAAAACACGTAAATCTCACGATAACCAATAATTAAATAAAACCAAAACCGGTTTAAAGATGAGGGTCCTTACAATCATAATCCTTATAAAAATAATGGATGATAGAGTCCAACTCTAGCTATAGTTGTGCCAAGAGGCTATGTTATCGATGAGAAAAATCCAACTAGTGATCGATCAATCTCAAAATAAATGTGATTTTTTATTTTCTAACATAATAAAAATTAATAAAAATTCAAAAAGTTAAGGAAAAATTCTAATAAATTTGTAGAAAGATTTCATGACATTTCCCATCAAAATAAAAATTTTATGACACTCAAAACTCAAATTAAAAATCAAATAACAAAAATGAGGAAAGTTGAGCTCATTATGATGATTTTGTAAGCAATTCTCTTTTAATCTAAGTAAATCTATAGATTATATTTATTAATACTTTGACTTAGATTAGTTAACCCCAATGATTTCTGATTGTAAATTTTAATTTTATTATTTTTGACACATTAATTATTTTTTATTTGTTTTTGAAAAAAATCAACCAATGTAGTAATCTCTTGTCTCTTTTTTGCAAAACCCCGCTTTTCTGATTAATTCTAAACTGAAGGGTTAGAGATAATTAGATAATTTTTAGATAAGTCTTGGAGGATTTTAGAATTTGAAACCTCTGCATATGAGTATAGCTCGAACAAACGAGCGTAGCGGATTGAAGAACGCGCAAAAATAGAGGTCGAGAGAGTGCAATATAGGCGTAGCCTACTTGAAAAGAGTGCCATATACTGCTTTAAATGGGTAAGTATCAAAGGGCTCATTGTTGCAAGTCCAACAGTTCCAAGAACGCATGAATCCAAATCCGGGGTAGGAAGTTACAAGTATTTGAAGATTTCTCTATATAAAAAAAAGAGAAAAAAATAAACTAATTGCGCTTGCGCGACATGCGATAAAACGCGTGGCATGTGCCACAAAACTGCAGGCATGCCACTGAAATAGTGAATGCTACGAAATGGCGGGTGCCCTGGTTTTGGCACACCGGGGGTCTATTTAAACCCCATTTTTAACAATTTTTGGGACAGAAGTTCGTTTTCTCTGTTTATGAGCGTTCTGAGTCCGATTACGCCCATTCAAGAGGCGTTCTTAAGTAAATCAAATATTCTCTACACAATGGAGGGGTACCTTTCTTTGAGTTGGAGATAGTATGGGGAGGAAACAGCCTGAGACAAGGAGAGGCTCTGCCCGTCATCCTCAAGCACTAGAGAACTTCTCCTTCTCTGTTTCTGATCGTTCTAACTCTAATTATGCCAGTTCAAGAGGCATTCTTGAGTAAATTGAGCATGTTCTACACAATGGAGGGGTCCATTCTCTGAGTTGGTGATCATATAAGGAGGAAATACTCCAAGACAAGGAGAGGTTCTACCCGTCATCATCAAGCACAAAGAACTTCTTCTTCTCTGTTTCTGATCATCCTAACTTCGATTTAGTCCATTCAAGAGGTGTTCAGGACTAAATCGAGTGTTTTCTATGCAATGGACGGGTATGTTCTCTGAGTTGATGATCATATAAGAAATAAACATCTCAAAACAAGAAGTGGTCATGCTCATCATCCTCGAGTACCGGAAAAGGAAAAAGAGGCTATGAACAAGAGGAGATTATGTAAGGACCCTCATCTTTAAAATGGTTTTGGTTTTCTTTAATTATTGATTATCATGAGATTTACGCGTTTTCTGATCTTATTCGGTAATTTTGTAAAATAAATAGTGTTTCTGTTGGTTTTAATCAAAATTAACTTCAATATTAGTGGTTTTACGTGATTTTAGACCAAATGTGAATTTTTGAGATTTTTCGGAATTTTTACTATTTTCCCAAAAATTAGGGTTTTGGCTAGACCCCTGTGGACCCCACCGTTGAAAATTTTATTTTTGTGTCAAATGAACCTAGACATATACTTAAGGTCATAAAAAATTTTTAGAATTTTATTAGGCTTAATTTGTGCTTAAATTTGCAAAATACCCACTTTTAGCTTACTTTTCATATTTATACCCCAAAACTTACCTATGCATACCCCAACCCTTACTATAAAAGGGCAAACCTGAGCCATTTCCATTTTTGGGAATAGGCTAAGGAAGGAGGGCTGGCCTAATCCCCACTTAGGCCCGAATTAGAAGCCGATTAAGGTAAGCTTACTCTAATTAAGCACTAATCCATGGCTTTCTTCTTAATTTCTTCCAAATCTACCATTTTTTCCTTGATTCAATTTGTTTTTGACCATCAAAAGCTACTGATTTGTGTTTTACTACAAACCCTAACATTCAAAATTCAATTTTTACTACCAATAAGCCCTAGATCGAAGGTTTAATTAGGGATTTCTTGGGTAAATTGATTTCTATTAGAGTTTAATTCAAACTCATTGTGTTTTCAAGGATTTCAAGAAGGGTGACTCTTCAATCCGAGCTTAATCAAATTCTGAGGTAATGTGTCTTCAAAATCTCTGTTTGTCCATGGTAAAACTCTCCATTTTTGGCTTATTTCGAAATGGTTTGCTTGATTTAGTGTGTTAATGGTAAGATTAGAAAATGGAATTATTTAATCCCGATTTCTTAGGGTTTTGCATTATTATGGTTTGGTTTGATATTCAGGAAGTCAAGGAGGACTTTTGATGATGATTAGGGTGTTAGATGTGGATTTGAAGTGTTATCTATGGTGTTTCGGTTTGGATTTGCGAAAAGAAGAAGATGATTGTTCTGCCGTGTTGGTGATCAATCGGCCCTATAGGGCGATCGATCAGCTGAACTATAAATTTCAAATTTTTGCGTGTAACCGATCGAACGGCCTAAAGGGCGATCGATCGGCTACACAAGAAATTGCATGTTGTGCATATGATGTCTATTTTGATGATTTCACTTTAGCTTGCCAATTTTATATGAATGTGGAGTGTTTTAAGCTATATTAGGCTACTGGAAATGCATGCTATTGAGTTTATGGAGTTGAGATATATGCTTAGAGATGGTGGAATGACTTATGTTTTGTGGTATGATGTTGGAATCGTTATTTTGAAATTATGAATGGTTGTTTCCCCTTAGTTAAGCATATTTTCAGTAGGACTACAATCATTATTGGACTGATTTGTCATGATAGATTGTGGTTAATGGTGTGTGAATGTTGGTGAATGCCATGACTCAATGATGAAATGAGTGATGTTATATGTGTTTAGCCTTTGTGGTTGAGTTTTAAATCTAGCTATGATTTCAACGATTCTTATCCTATGATTTCTGCTGGAATTCATGTTTAGATGGAAATTCACATGTGTAATGTGGTAGTGAGTTTAATTTCAAGCATGATGGCATGTATTACGTGAAATGCTTCTACTAGATACACACACACACATGTGGGGTTAAATGATGATGTTGAAGCTTAATATTGTGGTTATGAATGATGCATTAGGGGCTGGTGAGAGCACTTATCATGGATTAGGATTCATGTATGCTTTGCCCACGCATGTACCATGCTGCACGCATCATAAAAATGGATTTCCAATTGGGGCTTCATCGTGATTAATCGAATTTGACCGATTGGATGCAATGTGAAGGAATTGTGTGCCGGGTTTATCGGTCGTGGATTAATCGCAAGTTGATTGGTCCGAAAGGACATATTTTGATTTGAAGTTCCTGTGTGGAACGATTTGAAGTTCCTGTGTGGAACGAGTGCACTCCCCGGGTTGAGTCTAATTAAATGGAATGATGTGGGGACGAGTTGTGTACTTGTCTTGCGGATTGTGAGAATGTTATTATGTGTGTCATCTGGACCCTGAGAATCCAGTGTGGTATGCCATGTGCACCCCGCTACCATGTGTTCTAAGGTTCTCTGTGTGAGAACTCGGGTTCTTCCCTCCACAGGAGATGTCTTTGTGCGAACACCCCTGCTCTAGATTCTCTGTGTGAGAATGGGACATCCTTGGCCAGGATCGTCCCGGGCGAGCAGTATTAGGGATTGACAACCCCGATCTTTCTTGAATTCTTGTGTAGAATTTTGGACCATGACACGCCTTTGTGGCCTTGTCTATGCTCCCGTCTGTGTGATGTTAATGTGTGATTACTCCTTGATGGAGGTTGATTGTGATGACATTATGCATGTGGGAATATGTATGTTAGAGATACATCCATGCATGTTGATTTTGATGTAATGCATGTGGGAATATGTATGTTAGAGATACATCCATGCGGGTTGATTTGATATAATGAATGAGGAATATGTATGTTAGAGATACATCCATGCATGTTGATTTTGATATTATGCATGTGGAATATGTATGTTAGAGATATATCTATGCAGGTTGAATTGTGAAATAATGCATGTGGGAATATGTATGTTTGAGATACATCCATGCAGTTTGATTTGAATTATGCATGTGGAAGATGTATGTTAGAGATACATTATGCAGGTTGATTTGATATAATGCATGTGGAATATGTATGTTAGAGATACATCCATGCATGTTGATTTTGATATTTTGCATGTGGAATATGTATGTTAGAGATACATCCATGCAGGTTGAATTGTGAAATAATGCATGTGGGAATATGTATGTTTGAGATACATCCATGCAGTTTGATTTGATACTATGCATGTGGGAATATGTATGTTAGAGATACATCCATGCAGGCTGAATTATGCATTATGATGTAGTTTCTAAGTGAGGTGAATATGTGATGAGAAAATGATACACCTTGTACATCGTTGATTTGAAGGATTGTATCGCCATGCTATCGTATTTTCGATGTTGTTAGTGATATTAAAAACCATTGCTGAGTTTGTTAAACTCACCCCTCTTTTTGTGTTTTGATTTGGGGCTGCGTGGTGTGACACGCAGACGGACAGGATTGCCTCTTTGAGGAAAGGTCAGCGATAGCTTGGGTGCAATGATGGAGATCATTTTGTGACTTACCTTCGTTTGTTTCATGCTTTATGTTAGAACCTCTGTGTAAGGTTCTTGTTTTGGATTTATGTCATATTCTACAGTTGTGATGCTTATAACTTATTTTGAGCCGTGTGGGCTTTATTTAACTAAGTTTGTGGGTTTGAGATTGTTGTTTACTTTGTGATAAGTAACACCTTTTCCTTCCCTTTTATTTACTCTTGCTCAAAGGATTATGCGCACTCCGTGCTGCTGTTAATCGCCCGTGGTTAGGGTTAAGTCTTCCGCTAGATCATTTCTCAATTTTCACTTCGTCGCCCCCGCGCGCTTGACCGGCCCCTGGACCGGGTTCGGCTCGGGTCGGGCATCTCCGGGGCGTGACAGATTATGTCCTCCGTCACCAAGCTGAATCAAGAAAAGTGGTCTGAAGTAGGAGAGGCTTTACCCTCTATCGAAGGGCTGCTATGTATGAGGTACATCCCCGAGTAGGGGAGGTTCTATCAGCCGTCCACAGGCAAAGAAAATGAGAAGTGTCTCCAGGAAGGGGGGCATTTGTGCGTTGTCTTTTGGTGCAAGGCGAGGAACGTATGGAAGCGAGATGGAGCTCCATCTATTGCCTCTAGATCCGAAGGGGTGGACCCCCAAAAGGAATAAGCTCCCCTAAATGCCTCTACCTTGTGAGACATCAGGGGAGTAAACATTTTTAACCTCCCATTTAAATTATAGAGATGCATGTGCTAAATTAGGTTGTGTGCTATGTCATAATACTTTGTGTTCTGATTTGCTATGTTTGGATGTGACCTTGATGTGCCCGATGCAGGCACGATTGGTACCTAGGAGAATTGCATAGGCAAAGGGGAGAAATATTGAAGAAAGGGGAGAAGTCTGAGAATCACCAAATTGCATACCGGAAAACAAGAGTCAAGGCCGCCCCTTATGGGAGACGACCCCCCTTAGTGAACCGGATCAGCTGAACCAACCCAGCCCAGTTCATACAATATAATCTAAGACCAGCTGAACCAATAAATGAAAGATTACAATCACAACTAAATAGTCAAAGCAATAAAGTAATAAAAGGAGTCTGAGCATCGTGCGCAATCGTGCACAACACTCCACCATGCTTCCTCTAATCGCCTTGTCCGCAAGGTGACCATGCTGGATAACAAGCCAAGAAATCATCCTCAAGCATCCACGTTGCATCCTCCAAAGGCTGACCCTGCCAGGAAACCAAAACCTTAGTAACAATGCGACCCGAACGACGAACCCGCCTCTTCTCAAGCACAGACGCATGTGTAGGATCAAGAGGCAGAACAGGGCCCATCGGAGGCAGAGGCGACGCATCCACTACCAATGTGTGGTCACCAACAAACCTGCGAAGATGGGACACATGGAACATAGGATGGACCAAGGAATCAGGCTGCAAGGAAAGACGGTAAGCAACCGGACCAATGCGAGCCTCCACCGGATATGGACCATGAAACCTGGGAGCGAGCTTGGAATGCTCGGGCTGAAACAAAGAAGTCTGGCGCTGTGGTATGACAGAGACATAAACCAAGTCACCAACTTGGAACTCCCGATCAGTACGGCGGCCATCATAGAGCTGTTTCATCCGGTTCTGAGCCTCAGCCAGATTCATCTTCAATTGACGCAAGACCTTGTCGTGGGTTTGTATCATATAATCCACCTCAGCCACTGAAGAACGATGAGGAACATACGACAAAATAGTAGGGGGAGGGTGGCCATACAACACTTCGAAAGGAGTGAAGCCCGCGCGCGTGTGATACCAGTATTATAGGACCACTCTACCCCGGGAAGAAGCTGCAGCCAACAGTGAGGCTACGTCATCGTAAAGCATCGCAGGTACTGCTCCAAACAACGATTAACGACTTCCGTCTACCCATCCGTCTTAGGGTGATAAGTAGTGCTCATATGAAGGGACATACCCTGTAAGGCAAAGAACTCCTGCCAAAACTGAGAAAGGAAGATACAATCACGATCAGACACAATGGTACGAGGCATACCATGAAGCTTTGCCACCTCCCGAACATACAGGTCCGCCACCGTTTTAGCAGTGAAGGGGTGACCCAGCGCGCAGAAGTGAGCATACTCAGATAGACGGTCAACCACCACCATGATCACTGATTTACCTTGCACCAGTGGCAAGGCCTCCACAAAGTCCATCGATACATCCTCCCATACTTTGTCCTGAATGGGTAGGGGTTGGAGCAGCCCAGCTGGAGAAGTGGTAGCAGCCTTGGTGTGCTGACAAATATCACAAGCGGCCACATACTCATGCACAGCCTGACAAACCCCCAACCATAAGAAACTCTGGCTGACCCACTTATAAGTGTGGAAAACCCCCTCATGACCAGCAACTGGAGATCATGGAAATGAGATATAATACAATGGCGAAGATCAGAGGCATCAGGAACCCACAAGCGATCTTTCCAGAACAACAGATCATCCCGCCAAGTGTAAAACGGACGGGCTGCCGGGTCCTACTGAAGGGCAGTGATCAAAGCCTGCGTCGAAGCATTAGAGCAGTAGGCCTGCTTTAACTCATCAATAAAGGGACGAGAGCATGGAGAAGGCGAAGCACAACCCTGGGGCAGGTATACGAGAAAGAGCGTTGGCCACTGTGTTCTCTGACCCCTTTTTATAAACAACTTCATAATCATAACCCAAAAGTTTACTGACCCAACGCTGCTGAGACGGAGTGGACACCCGCTATTTGAGGAAATACTTCAACGGCTGATGGTCAGTGCGAATCAGGAACCGTCGACCCAAGAGGTACGGTTGCCATTTGGTGACGGCATGGATGATGGCTAGCATTTCCTTCTCATAGATGGACAGTGACAAGGATCGGCCTGCCAGAGCCTTACTGAAATAGGTGATGGGACGCTCATCCTGTAACAAAACCGCCCCTAAGCCAACGTCGGAAGCATCTGTCTCTACCACAAATGGGCGGCTGAAATTAGGCAAAATCAAGACTGGGGCGGAGGCCATGGCATGCTTCAGCCCGTCAAAGACCTCCTGTGCATCTGGAGTCCAAGCAAAAGTGCCCCGTTTGAGCAGCGCTGTCAGAGGTCGAGCCAATTCCCCATAGCGACTAATGAAGTGCCGATAGTACCCGGTGAGGCCTAGAAAACCATGGAGCGCCCGAACACACGTGGGAATAGGCCAAGACAGCATGGAGGCAACCTTGGCTGGGTCGGTGGTGACACCATTCCCCGATATAATGTGGCCTAAATACTCCACCTACTGACTGCCAAAGGAGCACTTCGAACGTTTAAGACATAAAGAATTGTCACGCAAAATAGAGAAAACCGACCTGAGGTGTGACAAGTGCTCTGTCCAAGATTAGCTGTATACCAGAATATCATCAAAGAAAACCAAGATATAACGGCGCAGGAAGGGACGAAAGAGGTCGTTCATGAGGCACTGGAATGTGGATGGGGCATTAGTCAATCCAAACGGCATAACCAGGAACTCGAAATGGCCGTCATGAGTCCGGAAGGCTGTCTTGTGCACATCGGCGGCATTCATGCGAATCTGATGATAGCCCGAATGCAGGTCGAGCTTACTAAACACTATAGCGCCGGTTAAGTCATCGAGCAACTCCTCAATCACTAGAATCGGGTACTTGTCTTTCACAGTAATGGCATTGAGGGCATGGTAGTCAACACAAAAGCGCCATGTACCGTCCTTCTTATTATGAACAAGCAACACCGGTGACAAATAGGAACTTGTACTGGGCCTAATAATTCCTTCCTGAAGCATATTGGCCACCAGACGCTCGATCTCTGCCTTTTGAATATGTGGGTAACGATAGGCACGCACATTGGTTGGGGCGGTACCAGGGGTAATCGGAATCTTATGGTCATGGGAGCGGCGAGGCGGGAGTCCCTGTGGCTCAACAAACAAGTCTTGGTAATCTGTCAAAAGCGCCTGGAGGTCGGTCTGCATGATATCTTGAGACACCTCAATGACTGCACGCTGCTGTAAAAGGAGCCCTTGTGGGGCATACTAGAACAAGGTGCTCGGAGGATGGGCAGAGTGCAGAATGCCTGGCCTTGAACCTTCCAACCGGACGCGCTATCCCTGGAGCTCAAAGTCCATTTACATCTCCCAAAAATTCCAAACAACATCGCCGAGCGCCTGGAGCCATTGCACACCTAACACAACGTCCACCTCTTTGGTCGGCAACAGGAAGAGATCAGTGACACCCAAGGCGGTTGGCGACCCTGTCATTAATAAAATTGTGAGTAGAACCACTGTCGATCAGGATAGCTACCTGTTGGCGCTTGAGGAACCCCTGGATGCGCATCGTGCGAGGCGTAAAGGCCCTAGAGAATGCATTCACAGATATCTTCGGTAAGAGCTCATCACCGGCGGATAGGGCAAAGCCATCAGAACCCTCGTCTCCTTCGACAATTTCTTCCACTAGAAGGCTGCCCTTAACAGAACATCGATGCCCAGGCACGAATTTCTCGTCACATTTGAATCAGAGTCCCTTCGAACGACATTCCTCCATTTGAGCCGGAGTGAGACGTCGCACGATATGACCAGCAGGGACGGTGGGCTGAGCTGGACGACCCAAGGAAGAACTGCTGAGGGGCGGCAGTAAGGAATTGGCACTAGGAACAGATCAAGCCAAGGTCCTAGCCACCCTCCTTTGCGTTGTCTGGCCAGTTTTTCCTCTTCGATGCGAGCATGACGCACCACATCCCGCACGTTGGCGCATGGAAAATGCCGCATCTCTTCCGAAATTTCACGCTTGAGGTCGGGCTTGAAGGTTCCCACTAAGGCGGCCACCGGCCAATCGGGCAATCGATTAGCCACCTTCATGAATTCAGTGTAGTATACATGAACGGTGGTAGTCTGGTGCAGAGATGACAACATCTCATTAAAATCCTGGAACTCATTAGGCCCAAATTGCACACATAGCTCATCGGAGAAGGCGACCCAAGTTGGGTAGCGCACCTCCTTCTCGAAGCTTTGGAACCAGACTGAGGCATCACCGTCTAGGTGAAAGGCTGTGATACACAAGCGCTTAGCCTCAGAGTGCATCTCTTAATAGGAGAAGATTTTTTCCGCCTTGTATAACCATTCCACCGGATCATCCTCCCCATTGTATTGAGGGAACTATAGGCGGGCCAAACGTGGTTCAGCGCCCCCTCTTTGTCCCCCACCATGCCGCAGAAACTCATCCCAATCTTCTTCAGCATCCTGGAATTGGTCAGGATGGGGCGGTCTCATAGGGACATTTTCACGAACACCTGGCTTGCCTCGCGTGTCCCAGGTCTGGCGTCTCCCTCCCAACACTAATTGGCCAGCACCATGGCGCGCAGGATAGGACAGCATCCCTGTGTGGACGCCGGCCGGCACTGGGGGGTCGGGAAGAATGGGCTCTAGAGGCTGGGAAGGCTCGTCCTTCTCCTGAGTAGCAGCGGCGGGTACAGACAGGACAAGGTTGGTGCGCGCTTCTAGTGCGTCCTGCCGTACCGCCATGCTGTCGAAGCATGCAGTAAGGTTTTGTGGTGCCAAGAGTATCTCTGATAGCTTGGCATTGCTGATCACGGAAGTGGCCTTCGGGCTGTCCGCGGATGATGGCACTGAAGCCTCCTTCTCTGAAGGCGTCTCTTGCACAATAGCTTGTTTGCCACGAGCCATGGCCGGGGATCGCAAGAGCTCCGATGGTGATGTGCCCGATGCAGGCACGATCGGTACCTAGGAGAATTGCTCAGGGAAAGGGGAGAAATATTGAAGAAAGGGGAGAAGTATGAGAATCACCAAATTGCATACCGGAAAACAAGAGTTAAGGCTGCCCCTTATGGGAGACGACCCCCCTTAGTGAACCGGACCAGCAGAACCAACCCAGCCCGGTTCATACAATATAATCTAAGACCAGCTGAACCAATAAATAAAAGACTACAATCACAACTAAATAGTCAAAGAAATAAAGTAATAAAAGGAGTCTGAGCATTGTGCGCAATCGTGCACAACAGACCTGTTTATGTTTCATCTTGCTCTAGGGTGGTGTGTGTGTGTGTCTGGTCTCGGCTCAGTGATAGAGCGAGATGTGTGAATGTGATTGTTCCGCTTTGTAATAGAGCAAGATGTGTGATTTCGTTGACTTACTAACTTCTACTTGACTCTGATAGATTACAAATGATTTCGATTGAATATATGTACACGTATAACATGTATGATTTTGTGATGCTTGATGTATGTAATAGTCGTTAGGTAGAAGTACGTTTGGATCCGATCGTATTGGAATAATATTGTAAATGTATCCAATACATACGTAGGCAACCAACAGAAAGGCAATGTTGGCCCGATCCAAATTAATTATAATAATAAGTTTTATTTTGACCTACATGTGACCAACTTTGAAGCTTCGTTGTGTGTATATGATTGCTACAACTCGAGTCTACGTACAATGATGCTTTGAAGCTCTGTAGTGTGTAGATGAATGTTGTACCTCTCGCATACAGATGATGATTCCTTGCTTAAGGAACAAGAAAATTTTTATTAGAGAATTTCTAGGCCCCAGCTTGGGTCGGGGCATTACACTTTTAATCTTAAATCTCACAAGATCATTGCTAATCAAACTGAGACAAATTTTTCCGGACCCTAGTAAAGACTAAATTTATATTTTTAACTCTCTTTAGCTAGAATTTACGTACCAGATTTTCTTAAAAATATAAAACAATCAAAAGCTCATAATCAACTTGCCCATGCCTTTTTTCTAATTTATAATATTTTTTTCAATTCATTTTTCTAGGGCTTGTTTTTTTTTAATCATCTCTACTTGTGTCATTTAATTCTTTTTCCATCCACTTCTTTCTTTTGATTATTTTTTATTCATTTTTTCTTAATGTCAAGCGAATGGGAGCTTCACACTAGCCTAAGCTGACCTAAGTAGGTAGCCCTTCCCTATCGTCTTTACGAGGATAATTCAATTATCTAAAGAAATATTAAAGTCTATAAAACTCATAAATATTAAAGTACATTACATAAAATTTTATTTTCTTTTAAATTTTAAATAGAAATCTAGCCAAAGACCCTCTAATTTGATCACCTAGACTCTACTAAAATCCAAATGTCTAACAACATGTGTTTAATAATTCTCTCTTGATGTTCATACATAAGGTGACTTGAGTCTTAGCATGATGTGTGCACGTTTTAAAATCAAATAATTGCAACATCAAACAAAAGAAAATCAAATTGAACTTTACTCTCCTTAGTGTATCCTTCTCTTAGTTATGGTATGTTTGACCACTAATTATGCTATTTTCTAGCTTAAAAGAAAATTAATTTCAATATATCTTAAGAGATGAACATATCCAAAACCAAAACAAAGCCAATTGCAAAATCAAGCAAAAGCTACACAATTATTTTTTGTGTTTTTTATCATTTTATTTTTTTAATTCAGAACCTATGAATCAAAGACATTTAAAAACAAAGTAAATTATTATAAAACAAAAAAAATATGAATTTCCAAATGATAGAAAGAATTAAACCATGAACATAAATTAGAATTTATTACTTTAGAGATTTGAGAATCCTTAGCCCTGCCTAGCCATCCAATCCTAAGACAACCTAAGGTAGATTTTGTAGGAGATTTCGGTTGGTACCCTATGCACAAGACAATAGAAGAGATATGATGGTCCCTTCCTTACAAGAGATACAGATGAAACCTCTTTGTTTTTTTAATGTAGGACAACCCTCTCTTGGTTAATCGCTACTACTTCTTAAAATTTGGGATAAAGTAGTGGTAATTAACCAATTTCTCAAGCCCTTCAATTAAATGTCAAAAAATAAAGACAAATTAGAAGTAGAGAAATGATAAGAAGATACAAATTGTCAAAAGATGACTACAAGTATGAAAAAAGAAAGAAAACAAGGAAAATAAAAATATCACATGCAAGAACTTTTCATTTCCATGTCTTGTCTTCAAACTTGAGAATCTTCTTCCCTTTGCCTTACGAAACTTCTCATACTTCAAACTCTTAGCAAACTCCTTTGTAATGAAAAAATACTTTCTTGCAAACTCTTTGGAATTAAAAGAATGCTTTGAGAAAGAGATTGTTGGAGGACTTGGTGAATGAGCTTTCTTCTTAGACTCTTCTTCTTTCATTAGTGGAAGCTTTATCTTTTGTTGTTTCTTTGGGATGAAGAGTTTTGGACTTTGTGAAAGCTTCTTAGATTTGACGATCAAAAACCCCTCTCTATGAAAAGGAGAGGGTATTTATAGTTTTAGGATTGTGCCATGAGATAAAGTTGTAGGCATAAAGTATTTGAGAGGTTGATGATCTGTCTGAATGATAAAGTGATGACCTAAAAAATAGGGCCTCCATTTAGTCACAACATTGACAATAGCCAACATCTCAGACTTATAAGTAGATAACAGTAGAGAACGACTAGAGAAAGCCAAACTTTCTTTCACACCTTTCCTCCACCTCGTCAAAATATACTTTGAAGGTATTTGCATGATCTCAAGGTACTAGAACACAACAAACATATGTAACTAACTACATCGAGTATCTTCTGTTAGAGGTTCAATTGTAACTAAGTATTCTTTAGGCATTGTGCCAATGCCACGAACATTGTACTCACTAATTGCTTTATCTTACTTTTGGCCTACAATCCGATAATTGCAAATATGAATGTACTCATCTTGGACCATTCTATAGACTAAAGGGGTGTAAACAATTTATACATGTTGTAATGTTGGTGAAGGCTTTATTGGTTGTGGAGAACCTTTAGCAGCCTTACAGTCCGTTCTCAACTCTTTGTACCGCTCATCTGCTAGCACCCTCTCATAGTGACTGAAAAATTGTAGTAAGCTTTCTTTATTATTCAAATACATCTTAAGTGTCCTATTCATCCTCTCACTTCGTTGGGTTGAGTGCATTCCACCACAAAAGGTATTCCTCCCATATACAAGCACCCATTTTTTCTTTTGCCCATATATACCCTGCAAGCATTCATTATCCTCCAACTTGTACATACGGAGCAATTCAACCCATGCTGCCTAAAACTCTACTTCATCTTCAAAGTCATATATGCATTTTTTAAAGTCCATGCTAAAAGGTTTTTTACCATCAATAACTCTATTGAAGACATCACTAAGATGTTTGCAAGCATTCTGATACATATGACAAATGCATATTTGATGGTGGGTATTGGGCAACACACTTTTTATTCCACATGCCATGGCTTGATCTTGGTTAGTGAAAATAGTCTTTGGCGCTAAACCCAACATCGTCCTAAAAAATGCTGAAATTAACCACTCAAAGCTTGAAATAGTTTCATCATATAATAATGCAACTCCAAATATAGTGGTTTTCTTATGGTGATTGATCCAGACAAACACCTAATGGTCGGCCATGGTTGTTTATTTTATAAGTGATATCAAAGCATACCACATCACCAAAATTATGATAATCATATATTGATTTTGAATCAGCCCAAAAGATGTTTGTAATTTAGCAATCATCATCATATTGGATGTCATAATAATATGTCGGGTCTTTCAACTTCTTATTCTTCAAATAGTCAAGTACAACCACTACATCTCCTTTGTGTGAAGACTGTTTACGCATTGAATGAATGTGATTTAGGTGATCTTCTGGAAGAAACCCAAGGCATTGTGCACCCCCTTTTTGTCTACTCATAAGCAACCTTTGGTTTCATTCCGGACTATTCCACTAAATCAATAACAAACACCCATGTATGCCCCACTTTTCAATGTGACCTCAACATAAATGTTTGATCTAGAGGTAGGAGTATATGGTTATGCTCTACTCTAAAATGTTTCACCTTCAACATGGATGCTTCAATCAATTCTATTCCAATCATAGCCATGCATCCTGTTCTTGTCTCCAACCTTCGATTCTTAACATCTTGATCTTATGACTTCATCTTCACTCCTTCATTTGAACAACAAAAACTTTTGTAGAATCTCAACCCATTTTTGCACCGTGTTTTATTCCTTCTAATGGTAAATACCTTTTTTAGAACATATTCATTGTAATAAGCATATGCTTCCTCTTTAGATTTGAAGCACATCGTGGGATTGCAATCTCAATGTCCTCAATCAAAATCTTTGATATTGCTTCACATTTGTAATTGTTATCACATGTCTCAATGACATCCTCGCACGTGCATTTTGGATCACCTTCACCCACATTCATATAAGGTTCTTCGTTGCTTAAGGACTTTTCATCCTATGATAACTTATAACATTTAAATTGGAAAATACATGAAATTCTTAAGAGCACTTTTAAACTTTAAATTAGTAAAAAGAAACTTGCACCCATCTAATGCTGACATTTTTTTGTTGTATCAAACCAGCTACTTTGGGAAAACATCCAATATCTGCATATATAGCTATCATAAGATATTTGCCTTATGGCTATGAATTTCTTATTCTAAGAAACTTGTCCACATCATTAATATGAGGACTTGAGGCTACTAGGGTAGGCAACCATAAAAACTAATTTATAGAAGAGAGTACTATTTTGTGCAATTCAAATAACTAATATATGAATAAGGCATTTAGGGATACAAGATGATTATAGGACTCCTATTGCTTGCACCAAAACTATAACCACTTTTAATAATTTAGCAAATATTACTAATTTGCACTTCATGATACAACATTATTTGCTAATATAAAATATGTTATATATATCCACCTTCCCAGCAAGTGTGTATACCTCATTCACAAACAACTATGCCACACCTTGCAAAAATTCCTACCATATAAACAATCTCTTTTTTTGCCTTGTTCACAATACATGACCAATGAAAGTAAAAAAATAATGGCAATTTAGTTCTATAAGCACTATCCATTCAACACAAGAAGTAATAATTGTTCCTCCAAAACCAATAAAAAATTACTACTCCTAAAAATCATCTAAACTATATATGCCAACTTAGACCTTGTTGGTTCATTGACGAGAAAAATATCACCTTTACCCAGCTTCCTATCCCGTTCACTCAATAAGTGTGATGGTTTCAATGCAATGAGCATCCAAGACAAAGGTTGCGGCCTCCACTAAAACTCCTAGTGAGTTGGCCTTCCCCTCCCTCTAAGAAGAAGCCCCTTCTACTTCAAGTGTTGATTCCTCCAGACACATGAACATAGAGGACATCATTGTCATTAACCCCCCTCAATCCATACTGCAACACCGTTGGGGCCAAGTCCCTCTCCTTGATCATTACTCTTGATAAAGAGTGGTAGCTGCAAGCTCGGATGTTGGAATTGAGGCAGCCCAAAATCACCGTGGAGTTGAGGGCCTTACTGCTACACATAGGGGAGAGATGGCTCCATCGGGGTAGAGATGATGGTCGGCGTTGGCAAGAATGTGTTGTGGGATGGGGCCACCGAGGCTTGTAAGTGGTTGGGCCGGCCTCTAAGGTGACTTGCGAATGCAAGGAGTGGTAGTTGCAAGCTCGGTTGTGAGTGTTGAGGCAGCCCAAAAACAAGAAAATCACTATGTTCTACGATATGATTTGAGTGAGGACGATTACACCTACAAGGCTCTGTAATATGTCCACTGCTGCAATGGTCGGGGACTACTGATATAGCAAATGGATGATTTACATAGTGCAGGTGTTGATATATGCCAACCTATTCATTATGAGGCAACGTATTAGTCAATTTGGTTCCAACAACTATAAGCCCTCATATAACATTGTTCCTCCTTTAGGGATTGATCCAGGAAGGGCTTCTCGTGTTAAACCAATTGCCAACCTATCTCAGATGAATTTCAAGTTCATATGTCAAATTGTTGTAATAAGGCATAGGACATATCACAACATAGAATATTATATTTTTTTTGTTTTTATGTATGAACAGAAAATGATTATTTGAATTGATTTTCTTGTACTAGGTGTAAGTTCTGTAATTAGTTCGGACCATAATAACCAACATATTTGAGTACGAAGCTCTTGCAAAAGATAAACTTCAAAAGATGGTTTATGACTATTATTCTTATGGAGTGTGGATTAGTCCGGACAGAACCAAAATGCATTTTCAAGGATCTTGTGAGTTTTCCCTCTTTTCTGCTCCTTTTGCTTTGATGTATCTATTTTTCAGTTATATACAGTCAAATACTTATTTAGAGTCAAATTCTTGCTTTGTTTTTGTACGAGTCTAGCTGATAAGATTGGTGGAGCTGTTGTTACCAAGTACAAAATGCCTAGATAAATTATAAGAATAATATGTTATTGTGTACATGTATTAAACATATGATCATAAAGTAACACCTTGTTTAGCTGCAAAAATTGCATAATACAAGTTTCTCTATCTCTTAACCATAGAAGTGGCAACTCAATCAAATGTTACTAAACAAATACTATGTTTCTATGTTACATAAAGTAGTTCATGTTGAAATTAATGTTTTTAGAAATGAAAAACATCTAATATGCATGTCTCACACACTTGATGAAACTTTTTTTTTCTATATATACCTGAAGTAGGTTCCGTTCCTGTATTCTAATTGATGTCTCAAAAATTGACTTGACAACGACTATTCTGGGTCACAAGATATCAATGCCTATTATGATTGCACGTACAACAATGCATAAATTAGCCCATCATGAAGGTATAACATTTCTCTAGTAGTTTACCATTCTTTGATGACCAAGATTTGTGGCACAATCATTTGTTAATTTATTTGTACGTCCAAGGTGTATTGCATCTTTAAATCCTGAGACAGCTCTTATATCAATTAGATTTCAATTGAAGTTTTTCTCTAGAATATGAACAGTTTATTGGACATATAGTTTGAAAAGTTCGTGCCTTAGCTTGACTCTCATTTTATGGTACAAGAGAATCTTCAACCACCTGAGCAGCTTCTACAGTAGGAACAATCATGGTCTTGATTTTTACTTCTTAACTTCCAAACTATTATTTGTCCCTATATTGTGGAGCATGTGTAGAATATACTAACCTCAAATTCTTGCCATTGTTCTCCATTGTACAAGTTCTGTCTCATTTAAGGTTTACTTTGTCTACAAGTAATCTTTTTAGCTCTTTCTTTTTTAAACAGAATAATAATGGAGAATGAAACACATGCTATTCATATTGCGCTCTGTCCTATAATTTATAATATTAAGCATAGGAATGTGGTTTCCCAACTTTGAGGCAGTTGGGTTCAAGGCAATTGCCTTAATAGTTGATACTCTGAGACTTTGTCACAGGGAAGCTGATATTAAGAACAAGTCTTTCTTATTTGCTTATATTTTTTAAAAAATCACCACGTATTATAGTAAATTTGAATGTTCACCCCCTATGCTAAAGACTCCATTCTATTTTAGGTCAGTTACTCATTGAGTTGTGATTTTCCAAGGCTATTTTGAATGTTAACACTTGTGAGTGATGTTCCTAAATGTGACATTCCAAAAATTAGAAGACTAACTCAATCTGAGAACATGATTAAGAATAATCATAAACATGACATTTTAAATATCAGAATTATCCTATCTGGGAAGCAGTGAAAGTGAAAATCAAAGTTTTGTAGATTACCTACAGTCAAGATGAAAATGGCATGATCAACAATGTCAGCTATGAAGCTCCTGCGTCTTCTTTCTTGGTGAGAGACTAAGCATGAGATGATCCATTCATTAATTTAAGAGAGACAGCAGTGCAGTTGCTAAGAAAAAGAGGAACCCATGGTTAAATGATTTAGAAATTCTAATACTATGAAGGAATAAAATGGTACAGCCCAAAAACAAGAAAATCACCCTACCTCGTGATTGCTAAGGCTTGCCGTGTTGCTTTGTTTAGACAATTGCAGCTACAGCACTCCAAAAGATGTCCGCTACCATGTTCGATGATGCGTGGATGATACTCCCGTGGCAACCATCAGTGCCAGAGTCCAACTACAGTCTCAGGTGATGATGAAAAGGATAGATTTTTAGTGAAAGATACAAAGGAGGACATGATGGATAGAAGCAGAGTGGTGGCCAGTTGAGCTTCCCGCTTGCACTTGGTAGCCTCCTGTGCCGGAGTCTATCTGCAATGGTCTCAAGTGATGGCAAAAATGTCTCGCCGCACATCTTGAGTGATGAAAAAAGGCGACAAATTTTTTTTGTGAAAGAGATTGAGGAGGGAATGGGTAAGCAGTGGGATGTAGCTGCCGGTTGCTAGAGTCCAAGTTGTAGCTATCTCCAGTGAGGGCAAAAAAGTGAGAAAATTATGGTAAAAGTGACACTTTGAATTTTAAAAGATAAGTTATAGCAAAAAGCAATCTAATAGATTCAAGCTTTGCAACGGGATCAAAAGTTTCTTCAAAATCAATACCTTCTACATGTGCATAGCTTTGAGCAACCAATTTACTTTGTTTCTTACCACATTACCTTATTATCTGTCTTGTTCTTGTAAATCCACTTTGTACCTATGACATTATATTATTTAAGTTTAGGGACAATAAACCATACATCATTCATAATAAATTATCCTAGTTCCTCTTGCATTGTATTTATCCAATTCTCATCCTAAATAGATTCATCAATCTTCCTTAGTTCAATGAGAGATACACACTAAGAAAATTTTATTTGTTATTCTAATTGTTGTCTTGTTCTCACTTCTTCATTGATGTTACCGATCACATTAGTTTCAGGATGGTCTTTTTGAACCCAATTAGGTACTGACTAGTTTGAACTTGTGGTTCTTCCTCTTCTTGTACTTCAATAATTTCATGAATATGATCATCATGAACTTCCACATGTTCTTGTTTTTTATCATCTGCATTACTAAATACATTAGCTGAATCATCAAAATCATAGTAGACATCAGCTTTTTCTTTTCCTTTCCCATGTTGATTGTTTCTTGTTTCAAATTTTTTTGCATCAATTACAACCACATTAAAAGACTATGACAATTTGAGTTATTTTGTTGTAAACCTTCTATTCCCTACCTGTAAGAGAATATCCAAGGAAAATTTCATCATCGCTCTATTATCAAATTTTTTTAAAGCTTCCCTATCTCTTTAGATATGACAAGACTTCCAAAGACTCTAAAGTGTTTAACAGTGAGCTTTTTACCTCTCCTCAACTCATAAGGGGTTTAAACTCTGCTAGGTCTTAAGTAAACACTATTGAGGGTGTAAGTAACAATGCTTACAGCTTATGCCCAAAAGTGTTTAGCCAAATTCTTCTCATTCAACATAAACGTAGTCATTTCCTAAATAGTCCTATTCTTTATTTCCGCTATCTCATTTTGTTGAGGGGTTTTAGGGGCTGATAATACATGATGAATTCCATGTTTATTACAAAAAATTTAAACCTAAAGTGAGTGAATTCACCACCACTGTCACCTCTAATATTTTCAATTTTCAGGCAACTTCTGTTTTATATAGTATGGGAAATTGTTTTGAATCCTTCAAAACCATCAATTTTTTCTCAAAAAACTACTCTAAGTGAATGTTGATAAGTCATCCACATTCACAAAGATATACTTTTTACCACCCAAACTAGATGTTTTATTGGTCCTATAAGGTTCATGTAAAAAATCATCAAAATGCGCATTAAAATTTTAAATTTTGAAATTGTATAAAATCTTAAATTTTTTTGTGTCTAATTTACTTCAAATTTAAATATAATGTAGATATTAATGATTAGAACAAAAGTCATAACTAGATCTACTCCTAATTTTGATCAGAAATGTCCAATTTTGAAAAAACCTCAACTTGAATTGAAAACATGAAACCAAATTGGGTTTTTCATGAAATCTCACAATCTGATGATTCAAATCGCATGAAATTTTCCAAAAAACATTGATCAAACTATTCCTAACAAATCTATTGGTTGGAAAATTATTGAAATCTGTTGAAAAATCATTAAAAAGCAAAATTTCATTTCAAAATATTCATTCCTTGCTGGCTAAATCGAGATAATGATGATCAAATCATGCATTTGTTTGAGCAGAATGGACCCAAATTGCCTCTTCTTACACTTTCTCACCCTTTTGGAAAAGTTTAGGGTGAAATGATGGAAAAATCGACTTCAGCCAGATTTTAAAATAGTGCTTCAACACGAAAATCCAACTAGCGATCGATTGTTTAAGGGATTGGTCCATCAATCTTGAGAAATTTTAAAATTTTATTTTCCAAAAATAACAAAAATTGAGAAATTTAAAAATTCCTAAATTTTTTAATAAATTCCTAAATATATGTTAAGACACTTGCCATTGGAATTAAAGTTTTTTTATAGAAAAAATCAAATTAAAAATCAAACATTGAAAATAAGTAGAATTGAGCTCCTTTTAACTATTTTTAATTAATTTCCCTTTAATCTAAGTGTATCCACATATTATGTTTATTAATACCTTTTAATAGATTATTTAACTTCATTGGCATGTGATTGTTAATTTTAATTTTTTTTGACATATTAATCCTCTTTAATTAATTTTTGTAGTAACCACTAATGTTTCTAACTTTTGTCTCTTTTAATCTTGAACTTCGATAGATCATTTTTAATCAAACTAAGACAACTTTGTTCAAACCATAGTAAGAACTAAGTTCTCATTTTTAAACTCACTTTAGCTAGAATCTATATATATGTATATGTTTTGCCTAAAAAAATAAAACAAGTAACACTATTAAAGATATGCTCATGTCTTTTTACGAGTTATGATGTTTTTCCTCAAATCATTGTTCTAGGGCTTGTGTTTTTCTAAATCCTCTCTACTTACATCGTTTATCTAATTTTCTTTCTTTCTGTCTTTTCCATTTATTTTTCTTAATGTCAAGCTAATAGGAGCTTCACACTAGCGTAGACCAATATAAGTTGGTAGCCCTTCCCTATCATCTTTATGAGGGCAATTCCATTTTAATAAAAGATATTAAAGAAAATAAACTTGCAAACTATAATCACATTACATAGAATTTTTTTTTCTTTTGATTTCGAAATAGAAATCTAGCAAAAAATCCTCTAATTTGATCATTAAGACTCCACTAGAATCCAAATGCCTAAGTCAACTTATGTTTAAAAATTCTCTCTTGGTGTTCATATATAAAAGTTAATTGAGTTTCATCATGATGTGTGCAAATTTTAAAAATAGAGAATTGCAACATCAAGAGAAAGAAAATTGAATTGATCTTTACTCTCCTTGGTGTATCATTCTCTTTGTTATGGTATGTTTGACCAATATTCATGTTGCTTTTCAGCTTAAAATAAAATTAATTTCATTATGTCATTAACAAGCAAAATTGTTAGTGAGCAATCGTTTCAAACAGTGATCGGTCTTTCACTTTTTTCTCAAAAGACAAATCCTTGAGTGATCAATTGATCTATGAAAAGAGATCGATCAATAAACTCTTGTCTTAATTTAACAAAGGGCTAATTCTGAGTGTCAATTGATCGTTTCCATGGGAGATTGATTGATTCTACTATTCCATGCTACATTTCACTAGTGATCGATTCAATCCATACACTTTTCTAGTGATCGATGACAATGTTGAAAGATAGTTTTACCCTTTTTAACCTAAATTTATTTGAAACCTTTGAAATTACTTCTAAAACTTCTCCAAGTAATTTTTGTATGAGAATATGAACTGAATAAACCTCTTAAACCATCAACATTCTTCAGTCTTCAGTCCTGATCCATAAAAACACGTCTGCTCATATTTTTCATGTCTATTAATTCTAAACTTGATTCAATTTCAACTACCTTTAATCATATTTTAAGACTAATTACATATTCAATGTTACTTACATAATTTTAATAAAAAAATTAATCAATTAACCTTACATATGAAACATATGTTCTAAGTAACCCAACAACAAAGCAGTCCATTTGTTATGATACCCAAGTCATAACATAATTCAATTCAATTACATTGGCAACAGAAACTCCAATTATTGAAAACAAATCTCATTTTATAATACAAATCCTAAAAAATATGGGAATGAGAAAATTATTCCCTTCCACCATGTAGCCCCAGCAACAATCGTAGAAAGAATTCACATCAAAATAGCAACTGATTAAACTCAAAAAAGATGATCCAAAGCTTATTTATAGTAAGTTGCTAGAAAAATGTAAATAAAAACTAATAAATTGCATAGAAAAAACTTACAGTCGTGCTTATGAGAAAACCAAATGGCCAGGCTAAAAATTAACATAAGAAGAGGAGAAGAATGGAGGAAAAAAATCTTACCTTTCCTTCACACACCTCAGTTCGACTTTCCCCACGTCACTCTGCATGAGTCCTACGCCTCTTGCTTATGAATCTCACCCATGATTGCCACTGGACTATTGGGAATCCGCTTCCCACTGGTCAAAAACTAGAGAGAAGGGAGAAGAGGGAACTAACGAGGAGAGGAGGCCACAATTCACTTGCTGCTCACTAGAATCTCACCCATGATCCTAGACAGAGAGGAGTCAGGCTGGGTGCTGGGGAGAGGGGCAGCTAGCTGGAATCTCACCCACGATCCTAGATGGAGGAGGAGGGGGAGAAGTCCGGATGGGAAAGCCCCTCTTCCTGGAATAAGGCAGCAGGCCCGGGAGGGGGGCGGAGGATGGCAGGGTGAAAAGGAGGGTTGGAGAGGGACTATTTGCGACATATGTAAAAATGTATCAAATAGTCTCCTTGCTTGAGATGTTCTACAGTAAATATCACAACTAATTATATATTATTTCCGACATTTATTTATTAAATGTCACAAGTAATGTTTATTATTAAACATCGCAACTAAGAAGACTATTTGAGACATGTTATATACATGTCACCAACCTCATTTTTGCCCACCCTCCATCATATTCACCCCCCGCCCCCCCTTCCCCCCTGGGTGCACTTGAGTTGTCCTATTCTTGTTGGGGACAAAGAGGAGAGGTTTCTCCTAGCCATCCTCCTCCTCCTCCCAGTCTAGGATCGTGGGAGTTTTAGCCTGCAATATTGGATGTCGTTAAGTTGGGTCGGGTATTGCCAAACCCAAGCTCAATATTTTTTCTTAAGTCAAACCCAGCCTGACATGAATAAGTTCAAATCTAAACCCAACCCAATTTGACTCGTTTAGAATAAAAATTTCTTTTAGATAACATACCAATTAATGAAATATCAAGTTATTATATAAATAAAAATAGAAAAATTAAAAATATTTATAACTTTCATCAGGTTCCTTCCCCCCTTCCCCTCCCACTCCTCCCAGTGGCCCGGCTGTCCTGAATCCAAATGTGGCAAGGAGGCCCAGCGGCTGTCATCCACCTGATGTTTGAGATCATCCGCCGCAAGATCATCACCATCCTCGCACTTGACAACTCCACCATGGGCATCCTCTATTACTTCAGCACCAAGAAGCTCCACCTGATCTATAACGACACAGACCTTGTAGCCACCATCTTCCAGGCCACCGGTGAGAGTTGGGACATGAAGTTGATTCTACAATGATAATAGATTGGAAAGACTATTCTATCTCTCAGCAGCCCATGACTGCCACCACTTGTTTCTTTAACAATAGAGTTTTCTTCTTTACCAATATTCTCTTCTATGATTTTGGCATCCTTACAAACTACAATGCTTGCCTTCATTGGAAGAAATAAGAAGCAACGTCTGCCTCCACCTCCATGTCCCTTTGCCTGGCCATTAAGAGCCTACACAGAGTGTTGGAGTCCACCCACCGGCAGTGGAACCGCCCTCATCCTAGAGTGCGAGGCTGCTAGCAATGGTTCTCTAGAACTTGGAGAGTGTGCGAGTCATCTGCCTGTCTCCCAAATTATGTATGTCATCAGATCGAAATCTGACAACCCATAGAGCCAAGGCAAGAACTCAATCTCATATATTATGTGACATTTTCAATAAACGTTGCAACTACTAATGTCAGTTGCGATGTTTATTAAGGAACATCACAAATAATATGTACTATTTGCGACGTTATGTAATAAGCATTGAAAATATAATTATATTATATTTAATATATTTTATTTAGTATATTATTTAAATTAAATAATATATTTTATAATATTCAAATACGTAATATATAATTATGCAATAATTTTAAATTAATTTCTTTAGTCCTATTTGTGTGAGCCTAGGCTTTGAAAGCAGTCAAGCTCCCACAAATGGGATTAAAGAAATTAATTTTAAATCTTTTTAGTAATTATACAATGTATTATATATTGAATAATATATTATTTAATTTAAATAATCTATGTTTATTGCGACATTTAGTAATATATGTCATATATATAATATATAATTATGTAAATAATTTAGATTAATTTCTTTAGTCTTTTTTTCTGTGAGCATGGGCTTTGAGAGCCATCTAGCTTCCACAAATGGGACTAAAGAAATTAATTTAAAATTTTTAGCTTAATTATACCACGTATTAATATATTGAATAATATATTATTTAATTTAAATAATCTACGTTCATTGTGATGTTTAGTAATATATGTCACAAATATGCTTGTTATTTGCAACATATATTAATAAACTTGGCACATAACTAATGGGATAGGCAAGTATATTTCCCCCTTGCACAGTTGGATCTCAATCCAATGGAGAAAGGGGGCTTGCAACCTGCCTGCCCCTTGAGTTATGTGCATCATCAGATCAAAATCCAATGGCCTATAGAGCTGGTGCTCACGCTAACACGTGGAAATCCAGTCTTATATAAACGAGACTAAAAAAGTTAATGTACCTATTTTGGGTTACAACATCACAAGGGGCATTGATGCACTAAAATAATGTTCAATAAAATGTTTTACAATTTCAAATTGCAATCTTATTTTGTGTTAAGTCATTGCTTATTTCGGCTATTTATGTTTTGAATAGGTTAGCTGGACCTTAATTAAGTTTACATGTCTAAACAGGCTTCAATAGGATCCAATTGGAAGAAGAAGTGAAGCCGAACAACCCAAAGATATTTAAAAGTCAAGAATGGGCTCTTAATAGTCTAAACATGCATGGAATGGTCGAACACAACCTTGTGGACCCATTGGATTTGAGATTTGCATCAAGAAATTAGGAAAGAAGCTGATTCGGACAGATTGGCACAACCATAGTCTTTGGACTATATCTTTCTCTGTATAATTCGGATCGATACGATTTAGATGGCATTGGAAAGAAGACTTCCGTGGCTACAAGTGTTGTTTTAGGAAGAAATTCAAAATTTCGAAGATATATGGGTCAAATTTGGCATGCAAACAGATAGCTAATAAACTAACCCGAGGCCAGCACATGAAGAATATTTTCATTGGTTGTGATTGATACACATAAGGAAAAATAATGAGACTGGTTGGATATCTAAAGGAAGATTCAAAGATACTTATTTTCTAAATAAATTATTAATTTATTTGATTGATTTAGAATCTAATCATTGCCAAAGATGCAACCAATCAGGCAATCAATTAGGATACAATCCAGAGATATGATTTTACTTTCCTCTTTGAAGCAACCCCTTCTATTCTTATAAATAGAGGGGTGGACGTGATAGAGGCATCATTCCCTCCTCTTTGGAGCTCTCCTCCCCTATGTTCTTCTCTTATTTTGTAATTTATGTTTTTAGTTTTATTGTAATGGCTTTCTAAAGCTCTCAAACTAAGGCTAGGAATGAAACTTGTACTTGATGTTTAATGGATACTTTGATTTAAGTAAGTTCTTTATCATTTTAAATTAATGTTTCATATTTAAGGAGTATATAATCTATATAATTATTTGATTTAGCGTTGATGAAAGGCACGCTGAATGCATATAATTCCCGGTGATTATACACTTAATACTTTCACATAGTAAACAATCAATTATTATTATTCTATTTCAAAGTTCTTTAAAAGACAAATTTTCTGATTGAGACAAATTTTCATTTGATCTTAATTGAGTTATCCTTTGAATGAAGTACACATTAGAGATTTATTGCAAGTGGATTTTCGATGCCTTAGCACTTTCTCTTTGATTGTCTCTTATTATCTATTTCACTTTCCTTCTCTATTCTATTCTCTTCGTAATAGTTTTCTGTGTCACACAAGGCTTTCCCTATGGATCGACCTTATTTACTATAGCTGAAAAGTAAAAAAATAAATCTGAACTAGACTACTTCATAGTCTTAGTTTGGATGTAACAACAAATTGGCGTCGTTGTCGGGGATTGCAACGTGTGACAAGAATCTGTTACGAAAAAAAACTCACTCTAACTTTGCTAATTCTCTAACTTTTATTTTTGCACACTAACTCTTTAAATTTAGTCATTTAATTTTAGTACTTAAATTTTGTAATTTTTCTTTTTTTTTTTAAGACCGGAGGCACTACCCACATTACTACCGAAAATTTTTCGGGATCAAACATGTACCTTGATAGTGCCTTTGGCCTTATTTTGCAATTTTAATTTTTGTCCATTAACTTCTAACTCTCTAACTTTTTATATTTTGTCATTTAATTTTTACACTTTTACTTTCGTTTGTTACTAAATATAAAAAAATAAAAAAAATTGTTGTTACATGTTCAAATGGGTGCATGATAATTCTGGACGATTGAAAAGAGTGAACAAATCTTTTGAAAATTATCTTTATTTTGATACATTGGAGGATCTAAGAACAATGAGGAACTAAGAAGTGATAATGGGGATAATAATGCATAAAATGTTCAAGTTAAAACCTTGCGTGATTATTTACAACCAACTAGATCAAGTTTTCCTTCTTACATGATTTTTCCAACTAATATGGGTAGTTTTGAACTCAAGCCGAGTGTAATTTAATTACTACCCAAATTTCATGGCTTAGATTCGGAAAGCCCATATTTGCATTTAAAAGAGTTTGAAGAGGTTTGTGCAACTTTGCCAAACCAAAATATTTCAAATGATGTTATTCAATTAAAACTCTTTCTATTTTCTTTAAAGGAAAAAGCAAAAAATTGGTTGAATTCTTTGAAGCCAAAATCCATTGGAACATGGCAAGAAATGCAAAGAGAATTTTTGAAAAAGTTTTTTCCCACCCGTAGAACTAATACACTTAGAAAGCATCATGAATTTTTCACAAAAAGAAAATGAGACCATCTTTCAATGTTGGAAGAGATTTAAAGAACTTTTGTTCTTGTGCCCACATCATGGATATGAAACATGGCGTACAATTAGTTTCTTTTATAATGACTTATCTTCTCAAATGAGGCAATTTGTTGAAATGATGTGTAATGGAGAGTTTTTGAGTAAAAAACCTGAGGAAGCATGAGACTATTTTGATATGTTAGCTGAAAATGCTCGATCATGAGAAGATTTTAATGAATTTGAAAGTAGTAATAAAATCAAATCTAATGGGACAACTAAGGGGGGCATGTACTTTCTTAAAGAAGAGGATGATGTAAAAGCAAAAATTACAAGTTTAATTAGAAAAGTTGAGGCTATGGAAATTAATAGGGAAAACATGTCTAAAACTTCTCAAAAAGCACAAGATATTTGTAGTATATGTGAGAGTGATGGACACTAAACACAGGATTGTCCAACAATCCCTGCTTTTCAAGAGGTGTTACATACTAAAACAAATGCTATGAATACTTACAAAAGGTCATTTTCTTCTCCTTACTCTGAAACCTATACTCTTAATTGGAGAAATCATCTTAACTTTAGTTGGAGAAATGAGTCTAATGTGCAGGTACCCCCTTCTTCCTCAAATTATGTTCCTCCACATAAGAAGACTCTTGAAGACACATAGCAAATATTCATGCAAAGTCGAGCAACAATCAATAACTAAACAATGCAAGTCATCAATGACTTGAAGACTTCTATAACTCAATTGACCACAACTTTGAGCACTCAAAAAAAATGGATGTTTTCTTCTCAACTTCAACCAAATCCTAAAGGTCAATTTGTAATTAAAAATTTAAATTCTTCAAGTTCACAAGAAGAGCATGCTAGTACAAGTAGAAATGTTTTACTTTCATGTTGATTTTATTGTTTTGGACACAACTAGTTTTGAATACTTGTACTCAATTTCCTGTCATATTAGGCCGCCCATTTCTTGCTACTTCTAATGCTCTTAGTAATTGTAGAAATGGTGTTATGAAACTTTCTTTTAGAAATATGACTTTGGAACTGAACATTTTTAATATTTGTAGGCAACCAGGAGATGATGATGAGGATGTGTATGAAGTGAATCTTTTAGAAAGTCTTGTTGATGACATGTCTACTATTTCTTCATTTTCGGACCCTCTTGAAGCATGTCTTTCTTATTTTAACTTTGATGATGATGTTATGATTAATGATGTAAATTCCTTGTTAGAGTCAACTCCATTACTAGATACTGATAGGTAGAAGGCCCGCTTTGAGGAGTTACCAACTTCTAATAACTCTTCTCTCCCCTCAAGTGTCCAACCACCCAAGCTAGACTTGAAACCTCTCCCTACTGAACTTAAATATGCTTATCTTGGTGAGGGAGAGACATTTCCTATGGTTGTCTCTTCAATGTTGGATAGCGAACAAGAGCACAGGTTGCTCGAAGTCCTTAGAAATCACAAGAATGCCATTGGGTAGACCATTGCCGATATTAAGGGGATTAGTTCCCTGATTTGTACACATAGGATCTTCATGGAAGAAAATGCAAAACCTGTGAGACAAATGCAACGAAGGTTAAACCCCAACATGAAAGAGGTAGTGAGAGCAGAGGTCCTAAAATTATTGGATGTGGGTATCATTTACCCCATTTCTGACAGTCCATAGGTGAGTCCCACCCAGGTTGTCCCTAGAAAGTCTGGAGTGACAGTGGTAAAGAATGCCAGTGATGAGTTAATTCCCACTAGAGTCACCACCGGTTGGCGGATGTGCATAGATTATAGGAAATTAAATTCTGTCACTAGGAAAGACCACTTCCCCTTGTCATTCATGGACCAAATCCTAGAGAGGGTAGCCGGTCATCAATTTTATTGTTTTCTAGATGGTTATTCAGGATACAACCAAATTGAGATTGCACTTGAAGATCAAGAAAAAATAACCTTTACATGTCCATTTGGTACCTTTGCATATCAAAGGATGCCATTTGGATTATGTAATGCTCCTGCCATATTCCAAAGGTGCATGATGAGCATATTTAGTGACATGGTGGAGCGGTTTTTGGAAATTTTTATGGATGACTTTTCTGCTTTTGGTGATTCTTTTGATGATTGTCTTGATAACTTAGAAAAGTTTTGGTGAGATGTGAAGAGAAAATTCTAGTTTTAAATTGAGAAAAGTGTCATTTTATGGTTACTACTAGAATAGTACTTGGTCACATTATTTTTGTGCAGGGAATTCAAGTGGACAAGGCAAAAATTGAATTGATTGCTAATTTGCCTAGTCCAAAGTCCACAAAAGATGTTAGATCCTTTCTAGGGCATGCCGGTTTTTATAGAAGATTTATTAAGAATTTTAGTGTGATATCTAGACCGTTGTGTAATCTTCTATCTAAAGAGCATTCTTTTGAGTGGTCAAATGCATGTGAAGAAGCTTTCACAAAGATTAAGAACATGTTAGTGTCTGCACTCATCATGCAACCCCCAGATTGGAACCTTCCTTTTGAAATTATGTGTGATGCAAGTGATTATGCCGTTGGGGCTGTTTTAGGGCAAAGGAAAGATAAGAAACCTTGCGTATTCATTATGCAAGTAGAACTTTAAATAGTGCCCAAATGAACTACTCTACCACTGAAAAAGAACTTCTTGCTGTAGTATTTGCACTTGACAAATTTAGATCCTATTTGATTGGCTCTCAGATTATCATTTTTACTAACCATGCAGCTTTAAAGTACCTTTTGAGCAAACAAGATACAAAACCCAGATTACTCTGATGGATACTCCTACTCCAAGAGTTTGATCTCACAATCAAAGACAAGAAGGGAGTAGAGAATGTGGTGGCCGATCATCTTTCATGATTGGAATTTTTTGATTCTTCGAAAAACATTCCAATCCAAGACACATTCCCCGATGAACAACTTTTTGCCCTCTCACATCCTCTATGGTATGCCAACATTGTTAACTACTTAGTGACAGGTAAAGTTCCCCACCATTGGTCTCCTCAAGATAAAAAGAGATTATTCACCAAGGTAAAGCATTTCTTTTGGGATAACTCCTATCTCTTTAAGTACTGTCCGAATCAAATAATAAGGAGATGTGTTCCTGATTCTAAACAAGTATCATCTCTTTTTGTCATTCTGAAGCATGCGGTAGTCACTTCTCTTCTAAAAAGACCACTGCTAAAATTTTGCAATGTGGTTTTTACTAGCCGACGCTTTTCAAAGATGTTCATGAATTTTGCAAAACTTGTGAACGGTGTCAAAAGTTAGGAGCCATTTCTCGTCGAAATATGATGCCCCTTTACCCCATATTGGTTATTGAGATTTTTGATTATTGGGGCATTGATTTCATGGGACCTTTTCCTCCTTCTTTTGGCTATGTTTACATTTTAGTTGTCGTCGATTATATTTCCAAGTGGATTGAGGTTGTTCCAAGCAAAACCAATGATCACAAAGTTATTGTGCGCTTTTTAAAAAAATATATATTTTCAAGGTTTGGAACACCTCGAGCCATTATAAGTGAGGGGGGTTACATTTTTGCAATAAGCCTTTTGAGGCTTTGATGAGGAAGTATGGGATTACCCATAAAGTAGCTACCCCCTATCACCCACAAACAAGTGGACAAGTTGAGATTTCTAATAGGGAAATTAAATATATTTTACAAAAAATGATAAATCCAAATGGTAAAGATTGGTCTTTACGGCTAACCGATGCTCTCTGGGCTTACTGTACCGCTTTTAAGACCCCAATTGGCATGTCTCCTTACCATTTGATTTTTGGAAAAGCTTGTCACTTGCCTGTGGAGTTGGAACATAGGGCATATTGGGCAATTAAAGCTTTGAACTTTAACTTTGATAAGGCTGACTTAAATAGACAATTGCAAATCAATGAGTTAGAGGAAATTCGACGTGATGCTTATGAGAGTTCAAAACTTTACAAAGAGAGAATGAAGGTTTTCCATGATAAAAATATTTTATGAAAAACTTTTGAGCCCTTTCAAAAAGTTTTATTGTACAACTCTCAACTTCATCTCTTTCCAAGAAAATTAAGATCATGTTGGACAGGTCCTTTCATTGTCAAAACTGTTTTTCCTTATGGAACTATTAAAATTGAAAACCCAAAACAATGATGATGTTTTAAAAGTTAATGGCCAATGTTTGAAACCAGTTTTAGACCATTTTGTCCCTGAAGTTGAGTCTACATCTCTTGAAAATTCAAATTATGAAGGATGATTTTCTTTTCATAATTTTTTCCAAAAAAAACAAAAAAATTTTTTACATTGAGGACAATGTTTAGTTTAGGTTTGGGGGTGTAGAAAAAGATTTTTCTTTTATGTTTTTTTAGTTGTACTTAAAAAATAAAAAATTTTAAAAAATTAGTTAGATTTATGTTTTTGCTTCTTTTAGACATGTGACTTTGTTTAATGATATCATACTATTCAAAATATGACTTGACATATTTAATAATTTTAAGTTCTGATTACTTCATATTGGTTTTTTGTGCTCCTATATTGAAAAAAAATAAAGCAAGACATTTGCCTATGTGAGAATTCGAGCCCTTGATTATGGTCTTACATCTTGGTGGATATCATTGAATCTAAGTAATTATTTTCTTATGAGAGTAAAACTTTAGCATGATCTAGTAGTATTTACGTTATTATGATAGAGTTTTGTGCTTCACTATTCTTGGATTGTAGAACAGTCGAGGACTTTTTGTTAACATAATTTATGTTGATTGTATAATGTGCTCAAAAAAAAAGAAAAAAAATGTGGTAAAAAGAATAAAAAATTATAATGAATTAATGTCACTCTATTGAGTAGTTCGGGACTCAGCGTGCCTCACTAAGCATAGGGTGTTTGAGTCAAAAGGTAGAGTTGACTAATTTATGACATTCATAGCCTTGAAGCCTATTTGGTTCAAGTTATTAAGCCTGAAGCGTGCATTAACACCTAGTGCCCTGAGCCAACTAGATTGGGAGTCACTGGCCTAACACTTATTACATGAATCTTATAGAAAGCTTAATATGGCTAAGCCTTACACATGTCATACGAGATGAGCATAAAATTCTAGTAGGATACTATGCAATTATATCTTGAATGAATTGACATGTGATCTAGGGTGTTTTACTTTTCAAGGAAGGTTTTGCATGATTCTCTATTATGATCTCTTGAAGATGAATGGATGCCAATGCCTACTTTTTTTAGTGTTAAAATTGAATTTGCTGAGTGGACATGAGACACATTGAGTTATTCAATTCATGAGATTGGGATTGTATAATTACTTGACAATGTCTGTTTTTCTAAAACTATTATGTATGTATAAGTACTTCCACCAATATGAAGTTGTCGGAATGAATTAGTGTTTAAGAAGACAAGTTGTATTATATATGATTGATTTTACTAAATGAAGTCACATGTTTAGGAGGAGTTGATTTGTAAATTTGACGTGGTTTTAATTTTAATTTTCTTCTATCGTTTGAATTTTGTGGGTATATTCACTGCAAACCCTCACGAGACACAACTCGTCCACTAGTGTAAGCTAGGGGTTTAAAGGTTTGTTGCATTTGTTAAATGCAATCAAGATTTCCTACGGAAGTGGAGTAGTTAGTTTTGTTTTCTATTATTTTAATTTTTGTTCTGCTCGAGGACTAGCAAAAAGTAGGTTTGGGGGTATTTGATGCACTAAAATAATGTTCAATAAAATATTTTACAATTTCAAATTGCAATCTTATTTTGTGTTAAGTCATTGCTTATTTCGGCTATTTATGTTTTGAATAGGTTAGCTGGACCTTAATTAAGTTTACATGTATAAATAGGCTTCAATAGGATCCAATTGGAAGAGGAAGTGAAGCCGAACAACCCAAAGATATTTAAAAGTCAAGAATGGGCTCTTAATAGTCTAAACATGCATGAAATGGTCGAACACAACCTTGTGGACCCATTGGATTTGAGATTTACATCAAGAGAACTAAATTAGGAAAGAAGCTGATTCGGACAGATTGGCACAGCTATAGTCTTTGGACTATATCTTTCTCTGTATAATTCAGATCGATACGATTCAGATGGCATTGGAA
The DNA here is from genome assembly GCA_035235625.1 of Saururus chinensis. Taxonomy (NCBI): domain Eukaryota; kingdom Viridiplantae; phylum Streptophyta; class Magnoliopsida; order Piperales; family Saururaceae; genus Saururus; species Saururus chinensis. The sequence goes on along the minus strand of CP141144.1, from coordinate 35,523,680 downwards.
AGAAGACTTCCGTGGCTACAAGTGTTGTTTTAGGAAGAAATTCAAAAATTTGAAGATATATGGGTCGAATTTGGCATGCAAACATACAGCTAGTAAACTAACCTGAGGCCAGCACATGAAGAATATTTTCATTGGTTGTGATTGATACACATAAGGAAAAATAATGAGACTGGTTGGATATCTAAAGGAAGATTCAAAGATACTTATTTTCTAAATAAATTATTAATTTATTTGATTAATTTAGAATCTAATCATTGCCAAAGATGCAACCAATCAGGCAATCAATTAGGATGCAATCCAGAGATATGATTTTACTTTCCTCTTTGAAGCAACCCCTTCTATTCCTATAAATAAAGGGGTGGACGTGATAGAGGAATCATTCCCTCCTCTTTGGAGCTCTCCTCCCCTATGTTCTTCTCTTATTTTATAATTTATGTTTTTAGTTTTATTGTAATGGCTTTCTAAAGCTCTCAAGCTAAGGCTAGGAATGAAACTTGTACTTGAAGTTTAATGGATACTTTGATTCAAGTAAGTTCTTTATCATTTTAAATTGATATTTCATATTTAAGGAGTTTATAATCTATATAATTATTTGATTCAACATTGATGAAAGACATGTTGAATGCTTATAATTCCCTGTGATTATACACTTAATATTTTCACGTAGTAAACAATCAATTACTATTATTCTATTTCAAAGTTCTTTAAAAGATAAATTTTCTGATTGAGACAAATTTTCATTTGATCTTAATTGAGTTATCCTTTGAATGAAGTACACGTTAGAGATTTATTGCAAGTGGATTTTTTATGCCGTAACACTTTCTCTTTGATTGTCTCTTATTATCTATTTCACTTTCCTTCTCTATTCTATTCTCTTCGTAATAGCTTTGTGTGTGACACAAGGCTTTCCCTGTAGATCGACCTTGTTTACTATAGTTGACAAGTAAAAAAAGAAATCCGAACTAGACTATTTCATAGTCTTAGTTTGGACGTAACAACAGGCATACAATCTGCCTACCCCCTAAGTTTTGTGTATTGTCAGATCAAAATCCGAGTCGAATTCACACTAACACACGTGAATCAAATCTCACACAAATTGGACTAAAGAAAATACTTTAAATTTCTTTGCGTAAATACATGTTATGTATTTTTGTATTAAATAATATATTATGTCATCTAAAAAATATATTAAATATAATATTTTCAATTTAATATATTAGTATGTGACATATCTTAATAAATGTGGCAAACAACACACATAATTTGCGATGTTTACCTATTTACGTTACAAGTACATTGGTTATTTGCAATGCTTATATAAAAATGCGGCAACTAAAAAGACTATTTATATATTGAATGATATATTAATTAATTTTAATATATCATTTATGATATTTTTAGTGAATGTCACAAATATAAGATATTACTTGTACATTCTTTAGTAAAAGTTGCAAATATGTATAAATATTTGCAATGTTTAATAAAAAACATAACAAATAGATTTTGTGGTTGGGGTACAAAAAGTACTTGTAATACCTTTAAAAGTGTCGCAAATACTAATATTAATAGCGACACTTTTATCAAAGCATCTCTAAAAGTAAAATTATCAGTGACTATATTTTTAATTGGCAATTGCAATATTTTACCAATGCTTTTTTGTGCATCACTAATTAAAGCCTTGAAAAAAACTCTTTTTGTTTTAGTGATCCTTTCCCTACTGTGGCTATCTGATCCTTGCCCTAAATACTCTCCTTGCAGGGAGTGTGTTGAGACCGTCCCTCTTGCCACTTTTCATAGCCAAATCCAGAAGCCTTTTGTCACTTCCAGTAGCCCGAATACCAAACTTGAATGCTAATATACCAAAATACCGAAGTCTAAGACAAGAATGCAAAATACCAAAATTGAACACTAGAATACAAAACTTAAATACCATAGTACCAAAATTGGCTCCCAAGCTACCAAATTTAAGTGGTTGCTGGACCAAAATACCAAAATTTAAACTCCAATAAGGAAAATTTAGCTCTCAACCTACCAAAATTAAATAGTAATTAAACTACCCATGTACAAAAATTGAACATCAAAATACAAAATTTAAATACCAAAATACTAAATTTAAACACTAAAATAACAAACTTAAACACCAAATTACCAAAATTGAACACCATATTAGAAAATGTAGAGACCAGAATACCAAAGTACAAAAGTTGAACACCATAATACCAAACATAAACACCAAAATACAAAAATTAAGTAGTAAACTACAATAATACCAAATTTTAATCATCAAAGTACCAAATATTACTTGAAAAATACCAAATTTAAGTTGTAAACTACCCAAATATCAAACTTAAATTTGGTAAACTACTAAAAACTGAATAGCATAATACCAAATTTAAACACTAGAATACCAAAAGATTTTTGCCTTTTGGTGTTTAAGTTTAGTATTCTGTTGTTCAGTTTTTGTATTTTGGTAGCTTACCACATAGCGTTAGTAGGTTGGGACAAATTTCGTATACTAGTGTATAAGTTTGGTATTTAGGTGTTCAATTTGGTGGTTAGCTACTTAATTTTGATAGGTTGGGAGTAAATTTGGTATTTAAGTTTTGTATTATGGTGCTTAAATTTGGTATTTTGCTATTCATTTGTGGTATTTTGGTAGTTTGCTACTTAATTTTGATAGGTTGGGGACTAAATTTGGTATTCTAACATTTAAATTTTGGTAGTTTACTACTTTAAGTTTGGTAGGCTGGAAGACAAATTTGGTATTTTGGTGTTGAAGTTTTGTGTTATTATGTTTAATTTGGGAGTTTTGGTATTGAAGTTTGATATTATGGTATTCATTTTTTGTATTTGGAGTTTAAGTTTTGTATTTGGGCTACGAGAAGTGATGAGAGGTTTCTAGCCTTTGCTATGCGAAATGGTAGAGAGGTAGAGGGCATGTTAGGTGAAGAAAGCCTAGAGGGCATGGACGACGTGCAAGGCAAGGAGGCCATGTTGATCAAGGGAGAGGACAGAAGGAAGGTGTAGACAACAATGAGGGCATGCGGGGTGACGAGACCATGTGGAGGGAGGAGGCCATATGGGGTGCACTACAACAAAAAGGACTATTAGCGACACTTTTATTAACAACAATCCAATGTGTCGCTAAAAACTAGTGTTTGTGACGCATATAAACGCCAGACAAAATTTATATCTATTAGCAACGCTTTTTACAAAGAGTCGCTAATAGTTCAACTAGTAGTGATAAAAACGTTGCTAATAGTTATAAATTTAAAAAAATAAAAAATTTAGAACTATTTATGATGCTTTTTTAAAAGCATCGCAAATAGTATTAATAATAGCAACGCTTTTATAAAAGCCTCCCTATTAGTTGTACAATGCGTCGCAAATAAAATAAAACATTTTTTGAAAAATAAATTAAGATTAACAATGCTTATAAAAAAATGTCACCTATATAAAAAATAAAATTATTCTACATTATCTTCATACTTCCCTGGAGCTGGGGCTCACATTTACATGCATAAGAGAGAGGAGTGACGAGAGAAGAGAGAGAGAAATAGGGTAGAGAGAGAAAGAGAAAAAAGAGAAAGAAGGTAGAGAGAGGAAGACAGAGAGAAGAGAGGATGAGAGAGGAGAAAGAGAGAGAAGAGAGGATGAGAGGGGAGAGAGAAGAGAGATAAAAAAAGAAGAGAGGGGGGAGAAATTAAATTAGATTTTTTGAGAATTTTTTATAATATATTATATTTTAAAATTAATAAAAAATTAAAATAAAATATAGTAGCGACACTAAAGAATTTGTTTCTCTAGTACCCTTAGTAGTAGCGACTGCATCGCTAATACATTTTATTTTAATTTTTTGATTGATTTTAAAATATAATATATAATAAAAGAGAGAGGTGAGAGAGATGTAAGGGAGAGAGAAGAGAGAGAAAGAAGGAAGAGCAAGAGGAGAGAGAGAAGAGAGGATGAGAGAGGAGAGATGAGAGGATGAGAGAGAAGAGATATAGAAGGGGGAGAAATTAATTTATATTTTTTTGGGATTTTTTTATTATATTATTATATTTTAAAATTAATAAAAAATTAAAATAAAATATTCATTAGCGATGCTTAAGAAATTGTATTACTAGTAACCTACGTAGTAGTTGCGATGCATATGCATATACATCACATTTATTTGAATTTTTTATTAATTTTAAAATATAATGTGATAAAAGAGGAGAGATGAGGGAGATAGAAGAGAAATGATAGAGAGAGAACAAATGATGAGAAAGGAGAGGGAAAGAGAGAGAGACAAGGGGATGAGAGAGAGGAGACAGAGCAGGGGAGAAATTAATTTATATGTTTTTTGAATTTTTTGATTATATTATTATATTTTGAAATTAATAAAAAAATAAAAATAAAATATTCATTAGCGACGCTTAAGAAATTGCATTGCTAGTACCTTATGTGGTAGCCATGCATATGCGTCATTACTACCTTGGGTACTAGCGACTCATTTTTTGAAATGTTCCTAATATATTTTATTTTAATTTTTTTATTAATTTTAAAATATAATATAATAAAAGAGAGAGGAGAGAGAGAAAGAGGAGGAGAGAGGAAAGAGAGAATAAGAGAAAGAGAGAGGTGAGAGAGAATAGAAAGAGAGAGAATGAGAGAGAGGGAAGAGAGAGAAAGGGTAGAGGAGATAGAGAGGGAGATAGAGTGAAGAGAGAGAGGAGAGGGGTAGTGAGAGTGGAGAGAAACGAGAAAGATTTAAAAAAAATTAAGTATATTTGGGACGCTCAATAATGAGCATCACAAATAGTTACGATAGTTGCAATCACAAATAGTTATAATAGTTGCAACGGTTATCTTAAGTGTGGTAACTGCTATACCTATTTGTGACACTCTTTCTTTTGAGTACCAAATAGTATAAAATTTTGTTTTAATAAATATTAGCATTTACAACGTTTAGTAAAGAGCCTCACAAATAGGTTTAATTTTTTTAATCTTTCTTGTGTCTCGTCTCTCTCCTTTCTCCTCTCTCTGTCCTCTATCTAGCCCTCTCTCCTCTCTGGCCTGCATCTTCACTCTCTCGCTTCTCTCTTCTCACTTCTCTCTTCCTTCCCTCTCCTTTCACTCTCTCCCTTCCTCTCTTCCCTCTCTCTTCCCTCTCTTCTCCTTTCACTCTCTCCCTCTGTCACCCTCTCTCTTATCTCTTCACTCTCTCACTCCCTCTGTCTCTTCTTCTCACTCCCTCCTCTCTTATCCTTCCTCTCTCTTCTTTGTCTCTCTTCTCTCCTCCCTCTCCATCCCTCTCTTTTTCTCTCTCTCCTCTCACTTCTTTCTCTCTCCTCTCTCTTATCTATCTCTCTCCTATGACTCTTTTACTCTTCTCTATCTCCCATGTTTCTCTTTCTCTTCTCTTCTCCTCTCTCTCCTCTCTTTCTTCCCTCTCTCTCCCTCGTTCTCTCTCTTCTTCTCTCTGTCCTCTCTCTTATCTCACTCTTCTTTCCCTCTCTTTTGTCTCTTTCTCTTCTCTCTCCTCTGTCTCTTTCTCTCTTCTCTCTGTCTCTATTCCCTCTCTCTCCTCTTCTTCCCTCTTCTCTCGCCTTTCTCTTAACTCTCTCAATCCCTCTCTCTCTCCTCTACTCCTTCCCTCTCTCCTCTCTCTTATATCTCCTCTCCCTTCACTCTCTCCCTCCCTCTCTTTCTTCCCTTTCTCTCTCTCCTCTCCTCGCTCTTCACTCTCCTCTCCTCTCTCTCTTCTCTCTTATCTCTCTCTTTTCTCTTAACTCACTTCTCTCCTCGCTCTCTCCCTCTCTCTCTTCTTTCTCTCTCTTCTTTCTCCTTTGTCTCTTCTCTCTCTCCTCTGTCTTTCTCTCTCCTCTCTCTCATTCATTTCTCTCCCTCCCTCCCTCCATCCCTCACTCTCTCTCTCTCTCGTCTCTCTCTCTTCCCTCTCCTCTCCCTTCACTCTCCCTCCCTATCTCTCTTCCCCCCTCTCTCTTCCCTCTCTCTCTTCTCTCTCCTCACTCTTCACTCTCTCACTCCCTTTCTCTTCTTGTCAATCCCTCTTCTTTCTCCTATTTTATCTCTCTTCTCTCCTCTCTCTCCCCCTCTCTCTCCTCTCGCTTTTGTCTCTCTACTTTCTCTCTCCCATCTCTCTTCGTTGTCTCTCCTCTGTCTGTCTTTCTCTTCTCTCTCTCCATTGTCTCTCTTTTCTCTCTCCTCTATCTCTCTTCCACTCTCTCTTTGCTCTCTTCTCTCGCCTCTCTCACTCCCTCTATCTCTCTTCTCTCTCGTCGCTCACTCTCTTCTGTCTCCTCTCCCTTCACTCTCTCGCGCCCTCTCTCTCCACTCTCTTCTTTCTCTCTCTTCTCTCTCTTCTTTCTCTCTCTTCTCTTATCTAACTTCTATCCTCTCTCTTTATATTTTCTCTCTCCCTTATCTCTCTTTCTCTTCTCTCACTCTTTTGTTTCTCTCTCTCTTCCCTCTCTCTTCTCTCGCCTTTCTCTTCACTCTCTCACTCCCTCTCTCTCTCCTTTACTCTCTCTCTCCCTCCCCCTTCTCTCCTCTCTCTCTTTATCTCTCCTCTCTGTTTTTTGCTTCTCCTCTCTCTCTCTCGTCTCTCTCTTTCTCTTCTCTCCCTCCTCTCTCTCTTCCATCTCTCTCTCCCTCTCTCCTCTCCCTCTCTCCTCTCACTCTCCCCTCTCTCTGCTCTCTCCTCTCTCTTATCACCACTCTCTCTCTTCTCTATTCTCAAATCTCCTCCCTTCCCTCTCTCCCGCTTCCTCTTTTCTCTCTCTTCTCTCTGCTCTCTTCTTTAGTCCATCTCTCTTTCTTTTTTATTTTTAGTGATGTTTATATACAAACATAGCTAATGTTATGCGTATTGCAACATTTATATATAAATGTCACAAAAAGCATAATTTGGGATGCTTTAAAAGCATTCACAAATAAAAAAATGCAAGCAAAAATTGCTTGCATTTTTTCCCGCGCGCGACCAGGTGAAAGTTTTGGCCCAGCCGCATTTAAATACCTCTCCGCCAACCACACTTCCTCCTTCCACAACATTTTCTCCATTTGTCAGAATTCAGTTCCCCCTCCTCCATTCTCCCTGGTAACCCCAGACTGTCTGCCCCCCTTCGCCCCTCTTTCCGACTGCATGAGGGGGCTTTGTCCGGCTCCTCCTCTACCCCCCACCCTTTGTCTAACTGGAGAAGGGGGCTCTCGGGGCCAGAATCCAGATTTCGGCTCCCCTTGCTCCCCAGTCCCCCCCCCCTTTCCCCCCTCCCCTTGCTAGAAGAGCCAGCGCCCCTCAATCATCCCACCTGGGTGGGGAATTTTTTTAAAAAAATTCAAAGTCATTATTGACACATTTGAAAGCTGTGCTAATGACTTTTGTATTATTTCTTTCTTTACTTATTAGCAATGCTTGATAAAGCATCGCTAATATAAAATATTTTTTATAAAGAAATATTTTGTATTAGCGACGCTTTTTTGAAACATCTAATTATATTTTTCTTTATTAGTAAATTTTTTTTAAGAGTCAATAATATTTTTTTATTAATTTTATTTTTAACTACACTTAAATGCGGCACTAGGGCAAGGACAGTACGGAGGGATTGATGTGTGACAGTCGTGTACGGCACGGAAATCATGTCAAGTGAAAGAGTGGACAATAATAAGAAGAGGATCGTGAAGAGGACATGTGGGGCAACAAGGCAATGTTGAGTGAGGGAGGGCAGCAGCAGGGCGAGGACAATAAGGAGGGCGTGCAGAGCAACATGGCAGTGCTGAGCGAGGGGAAGGGTGGCACCTAAGATGGATTGAGGAAGTGGGCTTAAATCCTTCTCGCTTCTTCAAAGTGTACCCACCGGATTGGACTGTCCGTGCTAGCAAGAAGAGGAGGAAGAGCTGATGGTACCCAACATCTTTTTCCCACACAAGTTGCCAACTTCACGTGTAGTTAGGCAATTTCAGTAAAACTACGCATAATTTTGGTATGATGCGAGTACATGTCTATTTTGGTAAAAAATTCTGGTACAAAAGGTGAGTTAGCAGCTTAGTATATAGATTGATGGTCTAAATCAAAGACCTAGATCTAGGAATCTAAAAGCATTAATTTTCCTCTTCCAGTGCTTTGGCTGGATGAGAATTAGAGGATTCTAGTTGTTGATTTTCAGTAAAGATTCACAATCATTACATCTTTATTGATGGCACTATTTTTAATTACAAAACATTGATTTTGATTAGTATTTTGATCATGATCTTTGTTATAATGATTTGTATGTAATATTCATGTTGATTCTTATGATGTTTATCCATTTTATTGATAACCCTATGGTTTATTGTGATTTTGAGAACTTTGACAACAAGTTTAACAAATTATTCTAGCCTTCACACAGTTGTCCAATCACAATCGTAACACAATTGATTAATCAAAGGAAGGGCTTTTTACCTCTTATGTGTAGATCCTTCTTGAACTTTCTTCTTGGATGAAAATCACATCAAATGGGGTTATCCAACCCTTGTCTTTCAAGCCTCAATCAGCAAGGAAGATGATCTCCCTCAAACACCACGTCCAAGAGTGGAAGCAGAGAGGAGAAAGAGCGGGCGGCTAGCAGGTTTTCTCACCAAAACCTAGAGAGGAGGCCAAACTAGAGGGAGGAGAAGGGGGCGGATTGGGAGAGAGGAAAGGAGAGTGGGACAACACTCACTTAGGGCACTCATCTCTCTTTTCCATCCCTTTTATACCCCTCTTGATACTCTCTTAATTAGGCTTCTTAAATAGGCTTTATTAGTTGGACCTCTTGCTAAAACTTTCGGGTTCTTCTTAGAGGGTCTGACACAATAGGAGCGGGCTCTTAGAAGTAGAGCCCGTGGGGGCTTGAACCCCCTACACACGGTCAAATCCACAACATGGTCAACCCCTTGCTAATAATGGGTCTGATCATTGATGGTTAATTTATGAGTCGAGCCTCATAACATATTAATGTATCCTAGTCATATGCCTAGTGTGTATGTGACGAATGTGAATCCTATTAGAAAAAGTATCACAATGGCTCATGTAGGGTTGGCGTGTCTCCCCCCGTAACCTTGGACCCATAGCCCATATCGGCTCACCCGAACCATGATCAACGTGGATCAAAATGGGCCCAAGCCCATACCCTAATCCAACAGCATTATCATTCAATGCTCACCACTTTCTTGGCAAACCACGACAACCAAAGGGGCCCATTTCAAATCGACTACGATCTACCTACCACTAGGAAAGCAACATTCAGAAACAATATCAGATGGAAGATAGAAGTCAAAGTCGGTGGTGGATGACATAAGATCAGCAGGGATGGTGGCAAAAAACAGTAGACGGACTCGACATTGTCGGAATCCAGTAGGCAGCCTTTTCGTTGATGCAGATTCGCCACTGGAATTGGGAGTTGGTTTCTACCCTTCAAAACGGGGAATGAATGGGCCTTGGATTCCTTTAAATAAATAGTGTGTACTTTAGTCATTTTTGCAGTGAGGTAACCTCATTAGTCTAAGTAAGATAATGCAAGGGTAATTATCAAATTAGTTCTTTAGATTAGATATAGCCTCCAAAAACCCCTTTTAATCCTTTTGATTTCCCATCGTCCCTTTATGGAAAATCAAAGGAAGGAATGTTTCCTGATTCCAATGAAGCGTTTGTTTCGAGAAGTGACTAGTTGTAAAAAATTTGCATGAAATTAAAAAAGTAGTGTATGAATATAAACTGCTGCCATGAATATTTGTAAGAACATTCTTGAACACCTAAATTTACATTGAATTAAAACATTAGTTTATGACCAGAATATGCTCCTATTCAAGCGGTAGCATAAGGAGGATGGTGGAGTGGTTTTTTGCTAAAGTTGGGGAAAATATTTTATTTTAAAATTTTACAATTGCTCATATCAGGTACTAATGTTTTGGAAGCACTAAATAATAGTTTCATTATCAACATTATCAAATACATTATTTTCAATATAACTGACTAAGCAATTATTCATCCATTCAACTTTCATTCAACTACACAATCGATTTTTTACTATTTTTATAGCAGAAAATCTCTCAACTATTGTTGTTACAATAGTTAGAGTTTAGAGATCTTACAATTTTCCATTCCTATTTTATATTTTTTTATCCTTAAAGATTTGTGCATCATTTACAACCACATTAGTTGACTCCATGACAATCTTAGTTCTTTTGTTAAACACCCTATATGCCTACTTGTCAAAGAATGTCAAAGGAAGATCCCATCATCACTATTAAATTTCCCAAAGGATTTTATGTCTCTCAAGATGTGACAAGGACTTTCAAAGACTCCAAAGTATTTGACAGTTAGTTTTTCACCTCTCTACAATTCATAAGGTATTTGGACATACCAAACCTTAAATAGATTCTATTAAGGGTGTATGTAGTAGTGTCCACAACTTCTGCCAAAAAATGTTGAAAAAACTAATGTCTGGTTTGAAGCACCGACTTTTTTTGTCAAAAGGTACGATAACTTTCTAAAATTACTCATAAAGTCCGAATTGCTAATTTTTTAAGACAAAATTACCCTCTTATTATTTCCTTCTTCTTTCTGTGTCTTTCCCGATCCTCTTCTTCCTCTCCCGATCTCTTTCTTCCATCCCATCATTTTTTCCTTTATCCAAGTAGCTCTTAGCAAGGGCATGGGCACAAAGAAGAGCATTGAGGGATTTGACGGAGCAGGAAATGCTAAGGTCATTTATCTGCTTAAATGTTCGGACGGTGTGGTCGAGCATGGCAATGTGGCCATAGAGGATAATGGAAGTTTTATCCTTCTTGTTTCACTGTCTCCCTTTTTGGTTCCCTGCATTCTCGTCATGTTTATCTCAAATCTAGCTCTGGATTTAGGCTCTGATTTGGTGCGTGAGCGCTTAAGTTGGTTTGGAAGATGAGCTTTGAAGACCTGGAGTTCGGGCGGTTGATTCCCCTATGGTGGGGCCTCCTCAACGGGAGGCAAAATCCACATCTTTTAGATCAACACCTCCATCTCGGCTTTTTAGCGCCTTGTCAACACCATCGGGACCCCGAAAGACACCCCGGAGTTCCACGAGACATTGTAAAGATTATGAATTATGAATTGTCGTTTGTCTAAAAAATAGTAATTTTTTTCTAATATGTAAAGAGAGTAAATTTACTCTCTTTGTATATAACAAAGTAAGTAAATATTTATAGTTTCTACTCTTGAAAATATGTAAAGACTTGTAGATAAAATAGATATTAGGAGATTTTTGGCATTCAGAAGGGAGGATCGAATTCAATTTTTGAATCAAATAAATCTCTGTGATTTCAGAGAAGAAAAGGGAGAATTCAAAGAGAAGATGGAGGAAAAAATAGGAGGTGACAAGAGGAAATGTGCGGGTGGTGGTTTGAATCTTATCATCATATCGAGGCGCTTCTCCCAGCCAGAGGGGACCTAGGCATTAAGGTCGAGCTTCTGCTAGCCGAGCTTCGAGTAGCCTCCAAGGAGGTCCTAGGTGATGAGAGCAGCCGCCTTCCTGCCCCCTTCCTTGTCCTTCCCGTACCCACCCAGGATTCATACTAGCAAGCTTACTTCCACTGCCATAAACTAGCAAAAAAGACCATTTTTTTCTAGCCACAGAGGAAGTAGAGAGATTGTGAATGACAGAGATGGAAGCAGAGGAGGAAGAGGGAGGAGTGGAGCCGAGCCGGTGCATCATAAGGGGGTATTTTTGTCTGAATATGAAATTTAGAGTTAATATCATATTAGTAAATTCTTTTGTAGTTAGTGCCTAAAACCCCAAAAATGTTTTGCTAAGTTCTTTTCATTAGCATCGACCTAGCCAATTCATAAGTGGTCCTATTCTTTTTTAGTTACTCCATTTTGTTGAAGGGTTTTAGGTGTTGAGAATGCATAGTGAATCCCATGTTTTGTACAAAAATCATTGAACTTGTAGTCAATAAATTCACTCCTCTACCATTACTAATGGTTTTGATGTTTAGACTCCGTTTATTTTATATGGTAAGGGCAATGGTTTTGAACGCTTCAAAAGTATTTGACTTCTCATTAAGAAAACTTACCCAAGTGAATATTGATAAGTCATCAATTATCACTAAGATATACTCTTTACCACCTAAACTAGCTAGTTGCATTGGTCTCATAAGGTCTATGTGTATTGTAAACACTGTGAATTTTTTTGTATAATTTTTTGCCTCTAATAAAGCTATTTTACAAGTTTTTGATGATTTTAAATTATTTAAAAGCAGATATTTTTGGGTTTCATTGGATGAAATCCCCGTATATGGGTAGAGCTTGAAGTAACGAGCGTAAAAAATTAAAGAACAAGCAAAACGGAGGTCAGGAGCGAAAGTTATGACCTTAGGAAGCATGTCACATAGGCGAAACCAACATGAAAAGTGCAAAATAATGTAAGATCTTTAATTTTAACTCGGTTTAATATCTTTTTAAGTATGTGATTTGTTATGGTTGTGCTTAATTATTGGTTTGACACGATTTTAGGGTTATGGGTTAGTAATTATGACTCTAATAATGGTTAATTTCACTTTTATAAGCATTAGTGTCAAACTTGATTTATCCAATATTTAAGGATTTTTTTGGATTTTATCATAATTTTTCCTTAATTAGGGGTGTAGACCTCACTATGGGCCCACACCCATGTTGCATGGCGTGCGACCCACTTAACCCCTAATCTTCTATTATTTTATTTTAGAAGGTTTGGGTGTGATTAGATTTGTTTTTTTGACAAAAATAACCCTTAATTATCCACTTCGGGTGTTTTGACCTATTTTACAGCCTAACAATTTGTTTACCCCTTACTATTTAAAGAAACCCTAGCCCATTTGCACAAATAGGGAAGAGGTGTGATAGGAAAAAGAAGATGCTCTACCCCCATTTCCCAAAGAAGAAAATCAAATTAAGGTGTGTTTTCTTGTCCTAATCAGCCTTAATCTTTCAATTTTGGTCTTAATCCATCTAATCTTTATTTCCCCCAATTTGATTATTGATTTCTTATATTAAAAATCTTATTTTTAATTATGATTTAAAACCCTAAATAGGTGATTTTTATTTTTAAACCAAATGATATTCTAGATCTACCTATTTTCACGTTGATTTGAGCCTATTAGTTGATTTAATTAAGTTTTAACAAAAAAACTTGAATTTTTTGGTAGAATTTCTTGAGTATTGAAGTTTTTTCATGGATCCAAAGGCTTCATGGAGGTAAGAGAGTTTTTTTCCTTGTATTTATATCCATTGGAATGCATGATTGTGGAATTATGTGGGTTCTTACTTCATTTGAGATTTACTTGTGATTTATTAAAAATATATTATTTATAGCTATTTTCTTGTGATTAAGCATAAAAATATTTAGATCTATCATGCTCTAGGGTTAGATTTTGATATTAGATGTTCTATTGTGATTTTAGAATTTATCTTGAATTTTGGAATATTTTTTTGTTTGAATTTCGAAAGGTCGAAGATGAACCAGAAAAAGGAAAAAGTGAATTGTTAAGGGTGTTCAAATAGACTAACAAGGCATTAAAAAGCTAGCCATTTAAACTGCCTATTTGGCTTATCGAACGGTTAGGCGTTTGAATGGCCCTACAGGGCATTCGTAAAGCCAAATGACATATTTTGGTTTTTAGCTATTTTTGTGTATTTTTGGCCATTTCTTGTTTTATTCTTATAAATCTAATTCTTTAGGACTAAAATTAGTTATTATTACCTATAAATGTTATTGTGATTGTATGAGAACCATCTTTAAATTATGGTTAAGCTCAAGCATGATTAGGACTATGCTTGTTTAATTCTAGTATGAAATTCTACATGTTTTAAATCCATATTTGATTACTTCTTTATATTTACTTGATGATTCCAGTATGTCTTAACCATGATTATGTATGTATGCTTGCACATGTGATAATTATTTTTGGTGGTTTATGTTTCACATATTTTAGCTTAGGTTTGAACACTATCACTTATGCAAACTCTTGTATAGCTATTTATGATTTTATTTGATACAAATGAACCATGTTTCATGCATATATAGACTAATTTGAGCATGTTTACTTATACTTGGACATATTTATCACTTGCTCACATATGTATTATGTTGCATGTATCATTGAAATAATTTATAAACAAGATTGGGATTTACGTCAAATTGATGAGGTTTTATGTTCATTTAAATAGGGTTTCCTCCTCGGGTGACAAGAGCGCAATGCTATAATAAGTGAAATTATTTAGTTATCTGGACCTTGAGAATCTAAGCTACTTTGTCCGTGTGTGCATCGGCTTACTAGGGGGTACTTTCCTCTTTAAGAAATTTACCCAAACTATTGAGGATTTCCTCTTTAAGATTTCTAGAGGAGTAGGTCTGCTTGAGGCTTCGGCCAAGGTGAACAGGGTTATTTTTTCAATTGTGAAACATTTATTGGCTGATTTATGCATGTGTGTGGATATAATACTCATTAACATAGGGATGTGTAGGAATAATGGTGCTTATGTTACACATGTGATTATAGAATGGATTTGCATGAATATGTAGGATAGTGTGTGATTGATATACTTGATTTAGCAAGGAAAATATTTATATTGAGATATGATTATGCATGATATGAATGTTGAGAATTGATTCATACAAGATGTGATTGCTACAATGAGATTTATATAAGTAAACATGATGTATATATGTTTTATGAGCTATGGATGAACCCATAATGCACAGGTGACATGACTATATACTTATAGAATATAGGTTATAGCATGATATGCGGGTGTCACGATTATGTATATATAGAATGTGTTTCATGATATGCACGTGGCATGATTATGTATATATAGAATATAATTGATATGATGCATAGGTGACAAGTATATGTTTATGGAATGTAAAGCACAACATGATGCACATGTGGCATGAATATATGTGATTTGTCCAATGATGAATTGGTGTGGTGAATGACTATGTCATGGATGTTATGTAGATAATGTATGTGTTATCATTATGAGTTTATTTCCCATATTAAACCCCTTGTTGAGCATTGACTCACCCCTCTTTGTTTTGTAGTTATGTTTTGGGGTTGCATATCGTACCATGCAACTCCTTTTGATGGGCTCAACGTTGAGCATGTGGATGGCCACGTACTTTGAGATAAGCTATCAATTGCATTGGGTTATGTTAGTTTTGTTTATGACATGTTGAGCTTCTATATTTGACTATACTTCACACTTTGTTAACCATTGTTGGCTTAGACTTGTTTAGCCATTGTGAGCTTATTTTTATGTGATGAATAGTTGATGCGGGAATGGGTGGGCAAATACATTAATTAGTAGTCCTTTCTTTGCTCTATATGCTTTTGTACAAAGTATTCATGCGCTACTTCGTTGTGTGTTCACCCAAGGATGGGTTAAGTCTTTCGTATTTCAACTGACTTAGTCTCGCCATGTCTTGTGTAATCTATGGACTAGGTTCGGATCAAGGGTAGTGTGTGCTGGGGCATGATAGATAAGCTACCCATGGATAGTCTAGTTTTGAAGGGCTCGTCGACATGAGTCCTTCAGTACTAAGAACATGCGATTCCAACTTTGGGGTAGGAATTTATTGCATTTTAAAGTTTAAAAATGAAAAAATAAAATAGATGATGTGTCGGATAGGACTGGTGACATGTTAGATCTCTTAATCTATCTTCCTCCATTGATTCAATCTAATTTCAAACCATTTAATCACTGTTTTACTCCTCTATTTCAAACCCTAACTTTCAAAGACTCATTTTTATGTCTCCTAAGTTCTAGATCTAGGGTTTGCTTTATAATTTTTAAGGTTAAATCGAGTTTAGGTGTGTTTTAACATAAAAATCTTACTTTTAGATGGTTTCGGAGGTGATTGAAGGATTAATCCAACTCAAATCAAGTGGAGAGATAATGGGTTTTAATATCTCAACCTTGTTATGGTGAAAATCTCGATTTTTATGGGTTTTACTTAAATGGGTTTTTCTTAATTAGGGCTGTAATGGTAGATTTATAAAATGTTAATCTCTTGCCTTGATTTATTAGGGTTTTACCTTAGAATGGGTTCAATTAGCTTTCTAGAATGTTTGATTGAATTTTGATGGCGTATGAGGTTTGGGATGAAGGTTTTATGGTTTAACAATAGTGTTTTGGTTTTGAATTTTGAAAGGAAGAATAAGGCTCAAACTGTTTGTTGGTTATCGATCGGGCCATTCGAACAGCCTGCCAAGCCGATCAATCAGCCACATAGTAATTTTTACCCTTTTTGATCTTCATGCTTATTTTGGTGTTTTTCTTCTAATTGATGCTTCCAATGTTTATGTAGAGTGTTTTATACTGGAATTAGGCTACTGGAAGGGTGTAGAGTTTGTGATGAAGATTTATGGAGTATGGTTAAGTACTTATTATGTCGAATTATATGTTGATAGTTACACATGTTAACATTGAATTATCTTGAATCTATTAATGATAGAATTCTTATGATTGGAGCATGTTTCCAGTAGGGATATTACATGGTAAATGGTAAAATATGTTAACATATAATGAGAATGAATTGTGGGTGAATGATGTTATTATGTTATAGCTTCAAGTATAAACTAATCATGCTTGTAGGAGTTAAGCATTTGATTTCACATGAACAGATTTATGGTTTATGGTAGATTTAACTCTAGATTTCAGTTGGTAATCATGATTTGCATGTGTTTAAGCATGCGTGTTTTGCCTTAGGAGCTTTTATCTAAGCATTGGTCAGTGCTTAGGAAATGCATGAACACACACGTGTGGGAATTTACTATGAATCATGGTTATTTATGATTTAATTATGATGCATGTGGGGGACTGATGGGAGCACAGCTCATGTGTTGGAACTCACATAAATCTTGCTCATGGATATATCATGATTTCATGCATCATAGAATGAACTTCATGAATGAGATTTTACTAATGCTTAGTCATGATTGATCGATTGTGTGCAATGATGTGAGATTGCGTGCCAGATTGATCGATCGTGGACTTAATCGGAACTTGGCTGGTTCGAAAGGACATGATTTCGATTTGAGTTCCTATGTGGAACATGTATACTCTCCGGGTTGAGTCACTTTGAATTGTTAATGCGGTTGAGATTTATTTATTGAGACAGTCAAACCTGGACCCTGAGAATCTAGTGTGGTATGCCTTTGTGCACTGGCTACTATGTGTTATAGGTTTCCCCTGAGGAAATCGAACACTCCCTGCCGCTGAGATGTCCAGAGTGAACACACTGCTCTAGTTAATTTAGACATTCCTGGCCCGAACTTGTTGTGCACGGGTGCACTAGTGGATAGTATTTCCCTTTATTTTAGTACTTTTATTATGTCATTAGGCTAGTTAGCAGTTGATTATTGTAATTTTGATTATTAGCAACTGGCGCACTAGTGGACCACAGGTGAACCGGGCCCACTAGTGACACAACTCCCAATGTGGGGTGCAACTCCCAGAATGGGGCATGACTCCCCATAAAGGGGTCGTCTTCTTCCTTTGTTCGTATGTTTTTGAAGTAATTCCAGAACTCCTTTCCCTTTCTTCCAACTTCTTTCCCTTTCCCTGCGTAGAACTCCTGCATACCAATTGTGCCTACACCGGGCACAACATTGGTATCGGAGCTTTTACGATCCCCGGCCATGGCTCGAGGCAAGCAAGCTGCCACGGCCCCGGAGAATCAGCCCGAGAAAGAGACTATCGTCTCTACGAACAGCCCCAAATCAGCACCGGAGACCGGCAGCGAGATCACGATGGTGCAACTCATGGCCAAGATTGATGCACTGGGAGTGGTTGTAGCCCAGATTCAGGCTGAGCGCACACCCCCTCTAGTGTCTAGGCCACCAGCCTCCATGGAGAAGGGGGGATCGTCCCAGGCTCCTGAACTCCTCCGCTCTGACTTCTCAGCGCCTGCAGACCGCGAGATGCGCTTTCCTCAGGACGGTGTACGCTTTGGCACTGTCGATCATGTCATGGAAGGGAAGAGCCAGGCCTGGGATTCGCGAGGTGCACCATGTGTTTGGGAAAATGCCCCAATGGTGCCGCCTCCCCGAAATCTTCACCAGGAGATGGAGGATGATTGGGAGGAGTATCCAGGACACCGCGGAGCACTTCGGGGTGGGGCGGAACCTCGTTTGGCCTGCCTACAGTTTCCACGTTATAACGGAGATGACGACCCTGTAGAGTGGCTCTACAAGGCGGAGAAATTTTTTGTCTATCAGGGGACGCAGTCGGAGGCTGAACGGCTGCATATAGCGGCCTTCCATCTTGACGGGGATGCATCGGTGTGGTATCAGAGCTTTGAGAAGGAGGTGCGCTACCCAACTTGGGCCGCCTTCTCCAATGAATTATGCATCCAATTCGGCCCCAATGAGTTTCAAGATTTCAATAAAATGTTGTCCTCCCTGCGCCAGACATCCACCGTGTGCGCCTACTACACGGAGTTCATGAAGGTGGCTAATCGCCTCCCTGATTGGCCGGTGGCCTCCCTGGTGGGTACGTTCAAGCGAGGACTCAAGCCTGAGATTTCTGAGGAGATGCACCATTTTCCCTGTTTTAGCATGCGGGATGTAGTGCGCCACGCACGTATTGAGGAGGAGAAGTTGACTCGACAATGGCGGGGAGGCAGGCCCGGACCTTTTCCTCGGGCTGCTGTGTTGGCCTCTCCCCTTGCCGCTCCAGCCAGCAGCCAAGTGACTGGCCGAGTTGGCCAAGCAACTCCTCTGGCCGGCCCGATTGTCCGTCGTCTCACTCCAGCCCAAATGGAGGAACGTCGTGCAAAAGGACTCTGTTTTCTTTGCGATGAGAAGTTCGTTCTGGGGCACCGTTGTTCAGTCAAAGGGAGTCTCTTAGTGGAGGAGATCGATGAAGAGTCCGGGGGAACCTATGAGCCTGATTCTTCGTACCCTGCCGATACACTGCCAAAGATCTCTGTACATGCTTTCTCAGGGGCCTTCACTCCGCGCACGATGAGGGTACATGGTTATCTCAAGCGGCAACAGGTCGCCATTCTGATTGACATTGGATCGACTCACAATTTCATTAACGATAAGGTGGCGCAACGGCTAGGTTGCTTTGTGTCTGACTCAACCCCCTTTGATGTATTGATTGGTGATGGCAAGCACCTCCGCAGTTCAGGCATCTGTGCACATGCGGCACTCTCCATCCAGGGCCACACCTTCGTGACCGACCTCTTCTTACTGCCGACGAAGGGGGCGGACATGGTGTTGGGGGTGCAGTGGCTCCAGGAGCTTGGGGACGTTCTTTGGAGTTTCAAGGAACTGGTGATGGATTTCGCATTGCATGGACAGCGGGTACGTCTCCAAGGCTCTCAGCCCGGTACTCTTCTGTCTGCTCAAGCAGCGGGGTCCTTCTTTAGGTTCGCAGCACAAGGACTCCTCCTCCAGCAGCGGGCGTCGGTGGAAGTGGTACAGGATGACGTGCCGCAGGACCTTCTTGATCTTTTGACAGTGTATGGCACAGTGTTTGCTAAGCCAACAGGCCTTCCGCCGGTGAGGGCTCATGACCACTCTATTCCTATTCTGCCCGGTGCTGCTCCCGCCAATGTACGCCCCTATCGTTATCCATACATTCAGAAGGCTGAGATCGAGCGCCTGGTAGCGGACATGCTTTCTTCAGGTATCATTCAGCCTAGCACGAGCTCTTTTTCTTCCCTAGTGTTGCTGGTCCGTAAGAAAGATGGTACTTGGCGCTTCTGTGTGGATTATCGGGTGCTGAATGCAATTACAGTGAAGGACAAGTATCCTATACCGGTGGTGGAGGAACTATTGGACGAGTTGGTTGGTGCTACCGTATTCAATAAGCTTGACCTTTGTTCCGGTTACGATCAGATCCGAATGCAACCCACCGATGTGCATAAGACTGCCTTCTGTACTCATGATGGTCATTTTGAGTTCTTGGTTATGCTGTTCGGCCTCACGAACGTGCCCTCCACCTTTCAGAGCCTTATGAATGACCTCTTCAGGCCCTTCCTCCGCCGCTTTATCTTGGTGTTCTTTGACGATATTCTGGTCTATAGCAAGTCGTGGGGCGACCATTTGGAACATCTCAGGTCTGTCTTTGATATCTTGCAAGCTAACTCATTGTTTCTTAAATGCTCGAAGTGTTTGTTTGGCAGTTCACAAGTTGAATACTTGGGTCATGTCATCTCTCGTGATGGAGTGGCTACGGACCCCTCTAAGGTGACCGTCATGCTATCCTGGCCGGCCCCTACCTGTGCCCAGGCGCTGCGGGGTTTCCTTGGCCTTACTGGCTATTACCGGCGCTTTATTCACTGCTATGGCGAGATTGCTCTGCCGCTCACTCAGCTGTTACAGAAAGGTGCTTTTTGTTGGTCCAACGCTGCCCAGGCCGCCTTTGAGGAGTTGAAACAGGCTATGGTGACCGTCCCTGTTTTGATTCTTCCTGATGTTAGCCAGCCATTCGTGGTCGAGACTGATGCTTCGGATGCCGGCCTAGGGGCGGTCCTACTTCAGGAGGAGCGTCCCATTGCCTACTTCAGTAAGGCTTTGGCTGGTCGTTCTTTGTCCCTCTTCGTCTACAAGAAGGAGATGCTCGCCATTGTCCTTGCGGTCGAGAAGTGGCGCCCTTATTTGCTTGGCCGGCGGTTTCTCATTTGCACTGACCATCAGCCGCTCAAGTATTTTCTCGAACAGCTGGTGTCCACGCCCGCGCAACAGCGGTGGGTTAGTAAGCTCTTGGGTTATGACTATGAGGTCGTGTACAAGCAGGGATCGGACAACACTGTGGTTGATGCACTGTCTCGCCATGCCAACCCAGGTTCGTGTTTGGCTATTTCCAGCCCAGTTTATCCCTTTCTTGATGACTTATAGCAGGCTTATAAGGATGATTGCCCGACCTCCACTCTGATCGTGGCCCTTCAGGCCAACCCAGCGGCGCACCCTGGTTTTGCATGGAAGGATGGCCTTCTCTTCTGGAAGGACCATCTTTGGGTGCCGGCGGTGACAGACCTGCGCCAACGTCTCATCGATCACTTCCATGCCTCTCCTTTGGCCGGTCATGAGGGTGCCCTTCGCACTTATAAACGGGTCAGTCAAAGCTTCTTGTGGAAGAGTGTACGTCTCGTAGTGACTGATTTTGTGGCTGCTTGTGATGTATGTCAGCGTGCCAAGTCAGCCACTACCTCACCAGCCGGGTTGCTTCAGCCTTTGCCCATTCCAAATCAGGTTTGGGACGACGTTTCCATGGACTTTGTTGAGGCCTTACCGTTGGTTCAAGGCAAGTCGGTGATTATGATGGTCATGGATCGGCTCTCTAAATATGCCCATTTTTGTGCTTTGGGTCATCCCTACACAGCTAAGTCGGTGGTGGCACTTTATGTTCAGGAAGTGGCCAAGTTACATGGTATGCCTCGCACGATTGTCTCCGATCGCGACCGGGTTTTCATCTCTCAGTTTTGGCAAGAATTTTTCACTCTACAGGGCACTTCTCTCCACATGAGCACCGCATACCACCCCCAGACGGATGGTCAGACTGAGGTCGTGAACTGTTGTTTGAAGCAGTATTTGCGTTGCTTCGCTATGGCTCAGCCCCGACGTTGGCTTCAGCTTCTTCCTTGGGCTGAGTGGTCTTATAACACCGCCTACCACACTCGTGCCGGGTTCACTCCTTTTTAGGTTTTGTATGGCAGGCCGCCTCCTACTGTGCTATCCTACGTGCCTCATCGGTCTTCCGTGGTAGAGGTCGACTACATGCTCCAGACTCGGGATGAGGTCCTTCGTCAGCTTAAAGAGAACCTGTCTACAGCTCAGAACTGAATGAAGCAGCTTTATGACAGCCATCACACTGAGTGTGAGTTTGCCATGGGGGACTTGGTTTATGTTTCAGTTCTTCCTCAGTGTCAGTCCTCTTTGTTCTAGCCTGAGCACTCTAAGCTTGCTCCACGGTTTCATGGGCCCTATGTTGTTGAAGAGAGAGTGGGTTCGTTGGTCCATCCGGTTTTTCATGTGTCTCGGCTGCGTCGTTGCATTGGTGACCCTACCCTGGCTATGGATGCTCCACCTCTTCCCTTGATGGGACCTATCGCTTCGTCTGAGCCCGTTCCTGCAGCGCTGCTTGACAAGCGTTGTGTACGCCATTCTGGTCAGATTATCATGGAGGTTTTAGTCTCTTGGCAGGGCCAACTACTTGAGGACACTACGTGGTTGTCTGAGGATGAGTTTTTGCTTCGATGTCCTTCGTGGTCGCCTTGAGGACAAGGCATGTGCGGAAGCGTGGTGGAGTGTTGTGCACTGGTGCACTAGTGGATAGTATTTCCCTTTATTTTAGTACTTTTATTATGTCATTAGGCTAGTTAGCAGTTGCTTATTGTAATTTTGATTATTAGAAACTGGCGCATTAGTGGACCACGGGTGAACCGGGCCCACTAGTGACATGACTCCCAATGTGGGGCATGACTCCCCATAAAGGGGTCGTCTTCTTCCTTTGTTCGTATGTTTTTGAAGTAATTCCAGAACTCCTTTCCCTTTCTTCCAACTTCTTTCCCTTTCCCTGCGTAGAACTCCTGCATACCAATTGTGCCCACACCAGGCACAACAGAACTGTCCAGAGTGAGCAGCTTGCTCTAGTTAATTTGGACTCCTGTGTGGATTGTCCAGTGTGACCAGAGGGGCTGACTACCCCTACACCCTAGTTTTTTGTATGAAATCCTTGCTGAGCTTTGGATCACCCCTCTTTTTTTTTTTAGGCTGCATGTCATGCCATGCAGGTTATTTGGACCGACTCTATGTTGAGCATGAGGATGGTGTCAGCCATTGAGGGGATGGGTTTGTAGAGATGTCTTGATTATGTTAGTTTGATTACATGTCATGTTGAGATTATACTTAAGATTCTACTTCACACTTTCTATTTATCCATTGTTGGCTTAGACTCTTTTTAGCCATTGTTGGCTTAGACTCTTGCTAGCCATTGTTGGCTAAGAGTTATTTTAGCCATGTGTGGGCTTGTTTATGTCTAAGTATGTCAGTATGAGTAGACTAATGTTTTTAACTAGTAGTCCTTTTATTGCTCATTTTGCTTTTGTACAAAGTGTTCGTCAGCAACTCCCTTATGTGTTCTATCTAAGGATGGGTTAAGTCTTTCGCAATCCAACTATACTTCATCGCGCTACATGTTGCTTCATCCTTGGGACAGGTTCGACTCAGGGGTGGCGTGTGCCGAGGCGTGATACATTTTTGGTATCAGACCACAACTTTGTTCAACAGCAAATGTGGTTAAGAGTAATTATTAAATGATAATGGGGTGTGAGGTGATAAAAGGTTTAGACAATGCTAGCGACATTGAATTCTGTTAGTTGATTGTCTTGTTGTTAGTTTGCATGATGTGTTGCTTGAAGCTTGTGTTAAGCCTTATGATTTAATATCTAGTTGTTATGTAGATGGTTGAACCTAATCGTATAGGCGCTAAGTTGATGATGTATTGACCGCCATAGAGGGGTTGACACAAGTCATGCAAGCAAAGCATGTGAGTAGCAATAGGTAAAAGCATCTCTCCTTGGAGGGCTTCAAGAAGCTTAATCCTCCTAGCTTCCAAGGGAAGATGAATCCTTCTTAGGCGGATATTTGGAGGCTCCATATGGAAAAGATCTTTGGTGCGAGGCTCGGAGAGGTTCCAGGGACATAATGGCATTCCTTGGGAAGAGTTCTTGTCATCTTTCAATGACAAGCACTTCCCATTGCATGTGCGAGAGGAGAAGAAGGAGTTCCTTAGCCTCCAACAAGGTTCCATGTGAGTATTGGCATATGAGACTAAGTTCGTTGAACTCGAACACTTTGCTTCTTGCCTCTTTTGCAACGAGCATGAGCGGGCAAGAAAGTTCGAGGATGGGAAAGTCTATGTGAACTTAGCTCATGAGGCGACCGATGCTTCGGCATGGTGGAAGGTATGCTTGTAATCGCCTCCCACTATGCTAGAGTATTGTTTGATATCGAAACATTTCATTCATTCATTTCTCCTCTTTTTGCTCGTGAGCTTGATGTTGAGCATAAGATATTGTCTATTCCCTTGCATGTGTCTACTACTTTATCTTCCCATTGAGCGAACGAATATCTTGATAAGGTCTCTATGTTGATTGATGGGTATGAGTTGTATGTATATTTGATTATCTTCCTTATGATTGACTTTGATGTGATTTAGGCATGGACATGATGTCATTGTATAATGTATGTGTTGATTGCCATGGGAAGAAGGTGGTGTT
Source organism: Saururus chinensis (assembly GCA_035235625.1). Classification (NCBI taxonomy): domain Eukaryota; kingdom Viridiplantae; phylum Streptophyta; class Magnoliopsida; order Piperales; family Saururaceae; genus Saururus; species Saururus chinensis. The sequence continues at coordinate 35,499,408 of CP141144.1, read as the reverse complement.
TGCTTTATAGGATGTTGAGCTTTTCATTTTCCAGGGTGTGAGATGGTTTAGTGAGAAATTCTTGGTCGCTTCCTCTAAGGTAAGAAAGTGAATTAACAAGGTGTGTAAAGCATTCCTTGCAAGCACCTTGGGGTAGAGTGCGTCATTGCCTCATCTTGAATCCATTCGGGTAGTGTCAGAGTATGTGGATGTGTTTCCTAGAGACTTGTTGGGGTTGCCTCTAGAGAGAGAGATTGAGTTCCACATTTATCTTATTTCGGGCGCATCTCATATCTCTAGAGCCCCATACCGCATGGCTCTAGCCAATCTCAAGGAGCTCAAGTCACAACTGCAGGATTCGATGGATAAGGGATATATTTGACCAAGTGCATCTCTTTGGGGTGCATTGGTCCTCTTTGTCAAAAAGAATGATGGTTCCCTTTGGCTTTGCATTGATTACCGGATGTTGAATTAGGTAGCCATCATGAACAAACATCCCTAGCCTCGTATTGATGATTTGTTTGATTAATTGCAGCAAGCTCAGGTGTTCTCCAAGATTGACTTGAGGCCAGGCTACCATCAGCCCCATATCCGTCCCAACAACATATCTAAGACAACATTTTGGACTCAGTATGGATACTGCGAGTTCTTGGTGATGCCCTTCGGCCTCACCAATGCACCGACATCATTCATGGACTTGATGAATAGAGTATTAGGTTGTACTTGGATCAGTTCATTATCACCTTCATGGATGACATCTTGATTTACTCGGCCAACACAGAAGAGCACGAGGAGCATTTGAGGAACGTCTTGCAAACCTTGCAAGATAACCAACCCTATGCAAAGTTTGACAAGTGTGAGTTTTTGTTGGAAGAGGTGCATTTCCTTGGACATGTCATCTCTAAGGATGGTGTGCCAGTAGACCCATCCAAGGTGGAGGCTGTTTTAAGGTGGGAGTGACCCAAGAGTCCTTCTGATTCTGTAGCTTTCTAGGGCTCACAAGGTACTATTGGAGATTCATAGAGGGATTCTCTCACATTGCAAGCCCTATGACCAAGTAAACAAAGAATAGTGAGAAGTTTAAATGGACTCAAGCACGTAAAGAAAGTTTCCAAGAGTTGAAGAAGAGGTTAACCTCAACTCCGTTCTTGACTTTACCTTTGGGGAGTGGTGGATTTGTGGTCTATAGTTATGCTTCACTTAGAGGTTTGAGATGTGTATTAATGCAGTATGTGAGAGTGGTAGCTTATGCTTCTCTTTAATTTAGAGTGCATGAGAAAAACTATCCCACACATGACTTGGAGTTAGCAGCCATGGTATTTGAATTGATGATTTGGCGGCACTATCTCTATGGTGAGAAGTTTGAGGTATTCACAAACCAAAAGAGTTTGAAGTATCTCTTCACCCAAAGAGACTTGAACATGAGGCAAAGAAGATGGTTGGAATTCCTTAAGGACTATGACTTCACTATCTCCTATCATCCCGGGAAAGCAAATGTGGTAGTAGATGCCTTGAGTAGAAAATTAATCACTTTGGTAGCATGTGTGCGTGTTCAAGAATGACTCTAGTATGAGGAAGCCATTGGGCTTAAGCCGGAGTTAGCTATGGAGGATATACGTAGGTGGTTCGCCAACCTATCCTTAAGTTCTAGCTTGGTTGATGATTTGGTGGAAGCTCAAAATAGGGATGAGGAGATCCAAGCCATTAAGGCTAAGCTGAGAGAGAGGACATTGATCGACTTTGAGGAGAGGGTCGATGGGAGCTTGACTTATCGGGGAAGGTTGCATGTTCCAGACTCTATCAAGCTTAAGGAGCATATTTTATCGGAGGCACACCATTCTAGGTTCTCCATCCACCCAGGGGGAACCAAGATGTACCATGACGTGGAAAGAACCTTTTGGTGGAGTGGTATGAAGAGAGATATCACTTCCTTTGTGTCCAAATGCCTTGTATGTTATCAAGTTAAGGCAGAGCATCGTCATCCGGGTGGTATGTTACAACTCCTTCCTATCCCAGAGTGGAAGTGGGAGAACGTAGTGATGGATTTTGTTTCGGGACTCCCAAGATCACAGAGCGATAACGATGTGGATTGGGTCATCGTCATTAGACTCACCAAGTCTGCGCCTTTCATTGAGATAAGGATGACTACTCCCTTGGAGATGTTGGCTACCCTATATGTGAAGGAGGTTGTGTGGTTGCATGGTGTTCATGTGTCTATTGTTTCTGACTGCGATCCTCACTTCATCTCTCGATTTTGGCAAAGTTTCAAGAAGGCTTTCAGTATATCGTTGCATCTTTGCTCAGCTTATCACCCTTAGACCAATGGACAATCAAAGAAGACCATGCAAACTTTTGAGGATATGCTTTAAGCATGTATACTTGAGTGGAAAGGAAGTTGGGAGCAGCACCTAGCTTTGGTAGAGTTTGCTTACACCAACAGTTATCAGTCAAGCATTAAGATGACACCTTTTGAGGCACTTTATGGGTATCTATGTCGACCTCCCATTTGTTGGACCAAGGTTGGGAAACATCTTCTAATTGGTCCCGAGCTCATGCAGCAGTTGGTGGGGAAGATCCGACTCATTTGGGAGAGGTTGCAAATGGCACAAAGTCGGAAAAAGAGCTATGCCAGAAAGAGGCAATTAGACCTATAGTTCAATGTGGGTGATCATGTGTTATTGAAAATCTCTCCTTCGTGTGGTGTTGTTCATTTTGGCAAGAAGGGAAAACTATCTCCTCTACTCATCAGACCCTTTGTATCCCTAAAGTGCATTGGCACTGTGGCATATCAGGTGGCCCTACCTCCTCAACTCGTGAACATTCATAATGTGTTCCATGTTTTACTTCTTCACAAGTACAAGCTGGATCCATCCCATGTGCTAGATTTTGAACCGTTAAAGCTTAGGGAGGATCTATCTTATGTAGAGGTACTGGTGCATATATTGGACAAGATGGAGAAGACCCTTAGTGTAAGATCTCTAAACTCTAACCGGTTCATTTTATTTGAATTAGCAATCAATGTGTGGTTTAATGTTAACTTTGATCGGTTTTGACTTATTTTCTAAATTAAAGTGGTTAAAAATAGTTTTGGATCAAAATTTCTTCCCTAAGATGGTTTTTATGTTAATATAAGTTAATAAAAAAATTTGGATTTTTTAGAATTTTTTACTATTTTACTAGAAAAGTTAGGGGGCGGGACACCGTGGGCCCCACGTGCAAAATTAGGATTATAGGTCCTAAATGACCCTACCAACTTCTTAAGATAGTAATTAATTCTTTCAAAAATTTTAGACACCAATTTGGGTTCAAAATAAGCAAGTTTTCTACTTTTTGTGTAAAACCCTATTTATACCCCACAAATCTATTAGGTTTACCCCAAAGCCTTTTACAAATACAATGACTCGGCCACTTTCCCAATTGGTAAGGGCTAGAAATCTGGAGCTTAGGAGCCCTAATCCCCATTTCTCAAGAAGGAAAGGTGATTAAGGTTGAGGTTAACCTAATCTTCCACTAATCTCCTAAAGTTTCTCTTAAACTTTTCAAATCCCTTCTTTTGACAAGGTTTAATATCCATTTCTACCCAAAAAGCAACTAATTTGAACCTCTATTTCAAACTCTTATAAAAGAAATTTCATTTTTAACTCACTAAACCCTAGATCTAGGATGTTTAAGAGATTTAGGTGTGTTAAATCTGATTTATGAAGGTATTAAAAAAACCCTATGTTAGGTAGGATTTGAAGGTATTGGAGGAGCAATTTCCAATGGTTTTCACTCATGATTTCAGTAAGAACCGTGAAAAAATGTTAATAAGCATGTGTGTGGTATGTTGATGGATTATTTACAAAGCATGTCCATATGGATTAGTTCCTGTTGGGGATGATTTGGAGTGAGCAAAAACTAATGCTTCAGCCAATTAAGCAGGTTGATGTTTTATCGATTTGCATGGTTGTGATTAGTGTAATTAGAGGCGCTTTACATGCAGGTTGATTGATGATAATTAGGCATGATATGATTGTGTGTTAGAGACAATTCTCATGTAGACTATATGTGATGATTATGCATGATGTAATTGTGTGTTAGTGACACTTCTCATGGAGGTTATATGTGATGATTATGCATGATGAGATTGTGTGATTAGAGACACTTTTCATGCAAGTTATATGTGATGACTATTCATATCATGAATAGCTTGCTTGAAAATACTTTTATGTAGGGTATTTGCTTATGTTTAAGTATGGTTGTGGAAAGGGAAGAAATCGGAAATAGGATATTATGTGATATATAGATACAATAGACCATGTTGATGTGTCCTGGATATTTTTCCTATTTTCCTTTACCATACCCAAAACCTTACTTAGTCTTACTCACCCCTCTTTTTGTGTTTTGTTTTGGAGTTGCATGGCTTGACATACAACTAACCAAGATCCTCTGTATGAAGAACGGTCGTGGAGAGCATGGGAGTAGGCATGGAAGCCTTTGGGCTTTGTTATGTTTTCTAATTTATGTTGTTATGATTATAGAACATCATGTATGGTGGTTCTTATTTCATACTCATATATATCTTATGTTTTTAGTCCTATTTTAGACTTTTTGGTTCGAGCCATGTGTTTGGGCACAGGATTTTATGTTTATGGGTATATGACATATGGACTAGTTCAAAGTTAAAGTTCTCTTTTATTTTCCTTATTTCTCTTGTACAAAGGTTTAAAGGTGCACACTTTGCATGTGAAATTCACCAGATTAAAGGGTTTAAAGTCTTCCTTTATGTTAAATGAACCAATCTCGTTGCCCCCGTGCACTTCGACTGTCCCTTGGACCGAGTTCGGCTCGGGTTGGGCAGGTGCCGGGGCATGACACTTAGACACAAAGTGATCCCATTGGTGAAATATTTATGATGGACTCACAATGTGGAAGAGGCCACACGGGAGTGAGAAGACGAAGTGAATTAGAAATACCCTCACCTTTTCACTGCCGGTCGAGAGAGAATTTTGAGGACCAAATTCTTATAAGGTGTCATACCCTAGCACATGCTATCCCCCGAGACGAACCCAGTCCAAGGGGGAATAGGCACGTGGCACAACGAAGTATAATTAGATTGCAGAAGGCTTGACCCATTTTTAGGTAAAACACTATGGAGTTATCATGTATCCTTTGTGCAAAAGCAAAATGAGAAATAATGAACTACTAATTAAACATTATTCTACACACAAACCCATATACTTAGTCTTAAACAACCCACACATGGTTGAAGTATGAGTCTAAGCCTACAATGGTTAATATAGTGTGAAGTATAATCAAATATATAAAGGTCTCAACACAACATGCTATAAAAGCAATCATAAAACCCATACTCTTCATGCAACCCCTCCTAAGGATCATCACCAACCACGTTGTCCACATAGAGCTCATTAGAACAACCTGCATTGCACAACATCCAGCCCTAAAACAAAAAAAATACAAACAAAGAGGGGTAAGCTACAAGCTCAACAAGGGTTTTAAATACAGAAACTAAATCCAAATATAACAACACAGGCATAAATACATAATACTCATCATATAATCAATTGGAATGCATATTCCTCATTGGATATCCATATAAACATGTGCATTAATGTCATAATTTACAATCTACAAACATCTACTCATGCCAATGCATATCATGCTAGTTATAAAACATCTCATCAGCACATATTCATACCACTTGCATATCATGCTATGTGTAACACATCTCATCAACACATTTGCATATCATGCTATATGACATACACATCATTATATATTTATGACACCTGCATATCATGTTATATCTGTCATATCTTACCATCACATAGCCATGCTACTTGCATATGATGCTATAACCCATATTATCTCATCATCACATACTCATGCCTCATGCGCATCATAGGTTCAACATAGCTCACACACACATATACCTCATGTGTAAACATGTAAAATTTACTATCATAATCACATCTTGCCTGAATAACTTCTCGTATCATGCAAATTAAGTCATAACTGCATGTGTAACATAAGCTCCATTATCACTACATAACATGTGTCAAGAGCATAACCTTCCATACACATGCAACAACAAATGGTGAATGTCTCACAAATTGAGAGAAACAAACTTGCTCATCAGGGTCAAAAACCCCGAGCATGACTGCTTATTAAGGGCCAAGCCCCGAGTACAACTGCTTATCAAGACCGAAGTCATAACACAATTGCTCATCAAGATCAAAGTCCCGAAAACTATATGTGGTAAGCCAGTGCACTCGGACATACCACCTTGATTCTCAGGGTTCACGTATCTCATTAAATAACACACATATAGCACTTTGCTCACCTCAACCCAGGGAGGTACCAAGTCTCGAGCACAACTGTTCATCAAGACCAAACTCGAAATTAAATCATGTCCTTTCGGACCCAAACTAATTCAATAAGCCTTCGATTGATTCATCCGACAACCAATAGCAGCCAATTGCATCCAATCGATTAAACATGACTAATCACAATTAATCTCATTCATAAATCGTTGTCATGATGTATGCAACATGGTACATACGTGAGCAATGCTACATGTGTCAAAATACAAGAGACATGCTCAAATCAGTTAACATGTGCATCAATCATGGTCTATTGGTGTAAATAACATCACAAATGTCTACTCAAGTGTGTACATAAATGGTAGTGTTCAAGTCTAAGCTATGATATGTGAAACATGAACAAACCATAATCAATGTCATATACATGCATCGATGATTTTATCATGGTCCTTTCCTAGTGAAATCATGAAGCAAGTGCAGTGAAAACATCGAATTACGAGTTCGACACAAGTTTAACATCATGCTAGACTTAGGCAAGGATAAACATCATCATACCTAAGCTAGAACATATCATCAAGGTTAAACCTACTGTAATAATCAAGAAATCATGAAGTGTTATTAAACATGAATTTAAGACAAGGAGAATATCATGCTAGACTTTAACAAATATAACCTAAATCATGCTTGGGCTAAATCATAAATTTCTAGATGGTCTTTATGCAATCATAGTAGCATTTATAGGTAATAATAACTCATTCTAATTATAAGAAATTAGATTCATGGAGAGATAAAAAGAAATGGCCAAAATAAGCATGAATGGCAAAAACTGTCATTTGGCTGTTCGAATGCCCTGTTGGGTCACTCCAATGCTAGCCATTCAATTAGCCAGATTGGTCATTCGAATGGTAAGTTGTTCAAATGCCTGTTGGGCCATTCGAACACCCTTAATAGTTCACTTTATGCTCATTTATGTCTTCAATCTCACGAAAAGCAAACCAAAAATACCCAAAAACTCTAGAAAAAATCTAAAATCACTCTAAAAATTTGTGATATCAAAATACAAACCTAAAACATGGTAGATCTAACAATTCATAAGCTTAAATACAAAAAAATCACATAAATGATATGCTTTTAATAATCCACCATTAAAACACATAAATAAGCAAGAACCCACTTGAACCAAGCACTTAATCCAAAGCATAAAACCACATGAGATGAAAACCCCCTTTCCTCCAAGAAGTCCTTGCATAAAAAATGAAGCTCTACTCCTCAAGAAACCTACCCAAAATTAGGGTTTTGATTAATACTTAATTAAAATTGACTATTAAGCTTAAATAACCTAGAAAACAAGTAGATCTATGATTTCCTTTGATTAAAAACGAAAATCACCCATTTAGGGTTTGAAATAGAGATTACAAGTAGTATTTTTAATGAAATAAATCAAGAATCCATTTCGGGGAAAGTGAAGATAAGAGAGATTACGAGAAAATTCAGAATATTAGGGTTACATAAATTGGATTTTCCTCTTTGGGCAATGGGGATTAGGGCACCACCTTGCTTTCTTGCACAACCCTTTCCCAATTGGGAAATGGGCTAGGGTTTCTTTTATATAGTAAGTTGTTAGGGTGTGTGTACAAAACTATTAGACTGTAAATATGAATTATAACTCCCTAAGTGGCCAATTAGGGTTATTTTAAGACTAAAAATGAGTTTAAAAATTCTAAAACTCATTAATACAAAATGTTTAAATTTTGAGGTCATAGGGACAATTGCCGTCCAATTGTGGACATGGGGTCCACACCCTAAATTTATAAAAAATTTCCATAAAATCCCTAAAATAAGGATAAATTAAGTTTGATAAAGAAACTTATAGAAATAAGATAAAATATTTTTAAAACTATAATTACTAACCCTTAACCCCAAAAATCAAGCTAAATTAGCAAATTTAATCAAAATCACACAATGACATACAATTTAATCAAAATTAAATCGGATTTAAGTTAGAGGTCTTATATAAGGTGGGTAGGATGTAAGATCTCTAACTTTGACCCAGTTTAATTTTCTTTTTAATTATGTGAATTGTGTGGTTTTTTTAACATTGTTAGTTTGATTTAATTTTGGGGTAAAGGGTTAGTAATTATGGTTTTAACGAGGTTTAATTTCAGTTTTTATAAGTTTAGTGTCAAACTTTATTTATCAAATTTTTGAGGATTTTATGGTAATTTTCCTTAATTAAGGGTGTGAACCCCGCCATAGCTCCATGTTCATGATTGGACAATTGTGACTCACATGACCCCTAAACTTTAATTTTTTTATATCAGTGAGTTTTGGAATGATTAAACTCGTTTTTAGCCCTAAAATAACCCTAATTAGTCACTTTTGGCGTTTCTACCCTATTTTGCCAACCAATAATTTGTAAACATAGCCCAAAACCTTACTACTTAAGAATAAACCTAGCCACTTACCCATTTGGGGAAGGGCTATGCAAGGGAGAAGGAGGTGCTCTACCCTCATTTCCCAAAGAGGAAAAATAGATTAAGATGTGTTTTCTTGTTCTAATCATCCTTAAACTTTGAATTTTGGTCTTAATCCTTATTATGTTTATTTCCCCTAATTTTATTTTTGATTTCTTCCATTAAAAATTTTATTTATAATTTTGATTTAAAACTTTAAATGGGTGATTTTTGTTTTTAACCAAAGGAAATCATAAATCTCCCTATTTTCAAGTTGATTTGAGTCTATTAGTTGATTTTAATCAAGTTTTAATAAAAACCCTATTTTTGGGTAGGATTTCCTGATGATTGAAGTTTCTTCATAGATATAAGGGCTTCATAGAGGTAAGGGAATTCCAACTCATTTAGTTTTATCCATTGGATTCATGCTTGAAGTTTTATCTGGGTTCTTGCTTCATTTTGTGCTTTAATGATAATTTGTTAAAAGCATATTAATTATGGTTATTTTCTCATGATTCAGCATAAAAATAATTAGATCTATTATGTTCTAAGGTTACATTTTGATGTTGTGATGTTCTATGATGATTTTAGAATTTATCTTAAAATTTTGAATGTTTTCGGTTTGAATTTCGGAAGGTTAAAGATGAATTAAGAAATGGATAAAAAGTGAACTGTTAAGGGCATTCGAATAGCCCAATAGGCGTTCAGAATGGCCCAATAGAGCATTCGAATGACCAAATGGTAGATTTTGTCATTTTAGCTATTTTGAGTATTTTTGACAATTTTTTGTTCTGTTCTTATAAATCTAATATTTTATTATTAAAATAACTTATAATTATCTATAATTGGTGCTCTAAATGCTTGAAGACCATCTTTAAATTATGATTTAGTCAAGCATGAATAGAACTATACTTGTTTAATTAATTGTAGCATGATATTCTACTTGTTCTAAATACATGTTTAATTACTTCTTCATGATTACTTAATGATTTTAGTAGGTTTAACCATGATATATATATATATATATATATATATATACTTTATACATGTTATATTAATTTTAGGTGAATCATGTTTACCATGTTCTAGCTTAAGTATGACTATATTTATACTTGTTTAGGTCTAGCATGATGTTGTACTTGTGTTAAACTCGTATTTCGATGCTTTCTTCACATCTACATCATGATTCTAGTAGGGTAGGACTATGATACAAATTATGGATACACGTATATATGACATTGATCATAGTTTGTTCATATTTCATGTGTCTTGGCTTAGGTTTGTACACTATCACTTATGTACACTCTTACGTAGATGTTTATGATTTTATTGAACACAAATGGACCATGTTCCATGCACATGTGGACTAATTTGAGCGTGTTTATTTATACTTAGACTCATTTAGCATTTGCTCACGTATGTATAATGTGACATGCATCATGAAAATGATTAATAAACAAGGATTAATCATGATTATAACATGATTGATCGATTAGATGAAATTAAATGACATTGGATGGATTAAATCATTTGAAGGCTTATCAAATCGATTTTGGGTCTGAAAGGACATGATTTCGTTTTGAGTTTCTTTGAGAATATATCACCTTCCCAACTTGAGATGAGCTAATTTAAATATCAGTTAATTCGTTAAGTTATCTGGACCCTGAGCAGGATGGTATATTTGTGTGCACAGGCTGACAACGTGCTCTAGTTTTCCTTTGAGGAATTCAAACTCTCCCTGCAAGGTTTGTCCTTAGTGATCAGGCTGCTCTAGCTTTCCTTTGTGGAATTTAGACCTTTTCTAAGGATTGTACTTAGCAAGCGAGGGGGTACCTTGCCAATACAAGAACCTACCCAACACTTTGGTTTTCCTTTTATAGGATTTTGAACCTTCCCCTTAAGGGATTGTCCTTAGTGAGTGGGTGATTATTTTTCTCAATTGTGAGACATACATCATTGATTTGTTACATGTGTATGAAATATAATGCTCATTTACATAGGTTGTGTAGGAAAAATGAGGCTTATTTTACACATGTAATTTTAGTATGATTTGCATAGATATGTTAGATGGTGTGTAGTTGATGCACTTGATGTTGCAGTGTGAATATTTTTTAATGAGAAATAATTATGCATTTGTTTTTATTGAGAATGATTATGAGGATGTGATTATGATAATGAGTTTCATATGTTTACACTTGAGGTGTATATGTGTTATGAGCTATATTTAAACCTATGATGCACAGATGGCATAAAAAATGCTTATGGAATGCTAGTTATAGCATGATATGCAAGTGTTATAGCTATGTGTTGATGAAATATGTTATATATAACATGATATGCATGTGGCTTGACTATGGGTTGCTAAAATATGTCATATATGGTAAAGATATGCAGGTAGCATGACTATATGTTGATGAGATATATTATAGATAGCATAACATGCAGGTGGCATGAGTAGATTCTTATGGAATGTTAATTATGACATGATGCACATGTGGCATAGGTTTATGTGATTATATTATGATGAATGGGCATAGTAATTGATTAGGTGATAGATGTTGCGATTGTTCATGTTTATGTTGTCATTATGAATTTACTTTCCATATTAAAACCCTTATTGTGCTTTGGCTCTCCCCTCTTTTTTTGGTGTATTATTTTGGGGCTGCATGTCGTACCATGCAGATTGTTCAGATGGGCACTATGTTGAGCATGAAGATAGTGCCGGCCATTGAGGGGATGGTTTTATACAGATGTCTTGATTATGCTAGTTTGATTACACGTCATGTTGAGATTATACTTTAGACTCTATTTCACACTTTTTATTTAGCCATTGTTGGCTTAGACTCACTTTAGCTATTGTTGGCTTAGACTTATTTTAGCCATGTTTGGGCTTGTTTATGACTAAGTATGTCAGTATGAGTGGACTAATATTTTTAATTAGTAGTTCTTTTATTAGTCATTTTGCTTTACAAAGTGTTCGTAGGCAACTTCATAGTGTATTTTACCCAAGGATGGGTTAAGTCTTCCACAATCCAACTATACTTCATCATGTCATGTGCCACTTCCTCTTTGGACCGGGTTCGGCTCAGGGGTGGTGCATGCTGGGGTGTGACATAGGCTATATTTCTGGTTGGAGGCCTCTAAAGCCCCAAAAGTGGACATCCAAGTGTGTGGAGTCTGATGCCTTGTCTTCAAACTCAATGCCTTGTCTTCAAATTTGTTGACATGTAATCCCAACAATTAAATGTCATGATCATTGATATAGGGTACAAATTATATATTGTATGTTTATAAATTTATTATGTATATTCGATTGGTCGAATAATTATCCGTTGGAAGCAGATATGTTTTATATATTACATGCTTTATGATTGCTTCATATATATAATTCCGTTGGAAACAAATATATTTTATGTACTGCATGCTTTATGATTGCCTATATAATAGTTTTATCAAATGCTTATCCATAGATTTTGGTATGAATTATACATGCTGAAGTGTGTGAGATATAGACAATCTAGCTTTGCCACTGTTTTCATTGCGAATGAATACAATATGTTTCAAAGACAGTTTTAGAGAACTCATCCTTGTTGAAAGGAGGATTCTCAAGATTATTTTTGAAAATATGTATAAGCATGGTGATAGAGTCACTGAAGTAGGACAAAGAAAGGGTAATTGTCTCATTGAAACAAGCAACCAACCTTGCATTTGTAGTCATTGATAGTAATGCTCTCATGGCTAGTAGAGGCGAGGCTAGGGTTTTTAAAAGGATTAACATTGGGATAATTGTTTTAAAAGAAAACTATCCTTTGAGTCGAGGAGCACAAGAATATTTTGGTTATGAGTCTAGGACTCAAGAGTATTTGATTGTCTAGAGCTATTGTTGGGCACCCTGATAGATCTCCGTAGATTAGATGAGGACACACTTATAATCATGTTTGGAATCGGATGTACAATACTTATTTTAGCCTGGTGAGTCTCTAATAAAGGGCAAGACCTCTAATTAGCCCCTAACAAATAGCACCTATCAAGGTTACACATGTTAGGGTAGAGAATATCATAGGAAGACTCTCTACTCTCATGATTTTGGCTCCCTATGAGCACAGGTGACTCTTCTCTCCACAAGCATGAAGTGGTTTGCAATGATCCGTGGAAGAGTAAGAGATTATTACTTTGTACCTGCAATAGAATGGAGTTGTGTCTGGGACACTTGTAGTGAGTCGTGAGATCTTGCAAACCCTATGAGTATCTTCTATACATAGGAAGAAGCTCTAGGGGTGGTTTTGGGTAAGAGGCACACCTTATTTTTATGAAAAATAGTATATACATTATGCATTGTAAAACTATCATGTGTTTACTTCATGCCTGATAGTTTAAACTTTCCTATTGAGTATATTAAAATACTCACTACCCCCAGACCTTGTAGGACCCGTTGAAGCATAGTGTGCAGGTAGAAGGGCCTACTTGAGAGTTGTCAAGGTGATTTCAAGGATTTTGAAATGCATGTAAAAATCACAAGTAAGAATTCTTTCTTATTTTTTCTCTTTTGTGTTTGTACGCGGACAGTAGTTTTTGGGAAATTACTATTCGATTATTGCTTATGGCGAGTGGCTCCAGTTGCAAGATAGGATAAACTCGAATATTTTAATGAAAAGATTCTTTTTATGCTTCCAAAATCCCGGGGTACAACATGTATCAATTCCAATTATCTCTCAATTCTCACATGTTTTAGCTTTTTATGATGAGATTGTGATTGTTTATTTTTTTGACAAGCATTGCATACAAAGTTTTCAAGAGTTTTCAAAATTGGGGCACCCTTAATGATCTTATTCTTTGTTACCTTAGTCAAATCTCTAAAATTCACATGTCTTTGATGACACAAGTGAGTATTATCAAACAAGATCAAGTTTGCAAGGCAAATTGGATTAAGCAAATAACAATCATCATGATCTCTTAAACCTTCAATACATGTCATTCCAAAGTTATTAATAATATAATAAGCTTTCTTTTTGAACTTCATAGTAAATCTGAAATCACAAATTTGTCTAATGCTTAAAAGATTAGCTTTTAAACCACACACATATAAAACATTCTCAAAGTCAGGTAATCCAGAAACTTTTAGTGTGCTTATCACATTTATTTTGTGATACTTTTATCTCTAAAGGTAACTTTGTCTCTATATTTCTCTACTAAATTAGTGTACCTAGACCTATAATTAATTATGTGTTTTCAACATCCACTATCTAGATACCACATATTAGAATGTTGAGTTTCCATGACGGAGTGCACTACATTACATTTCACATCTTCTTTCTTTACCTAAATTGTTCTTATTTCTACAAATTCTTGAAGATAACTAAATTTCTTATTATAGCATTCAATTTTTTTCCTTCTTGTAATAACTATTATGAGTAAACTTATGGGAGTTTCTTATTGAATCATGTGTGTGATCCCTATGCCCCTATGTCCAAAATTTTGAAATTTTACACTGTTTCCTTAAGTTTCAACCCATCTATTTGATTTATTTCATCAAATCAGATTTAAATTCATCTCTCACAATTGGTGGCTTCTTCACTAATTTAATTTTGATAGGCTCAAATTTAACACTAATTCCTTCTTAGGCAATTATTTTTTAACCAAAAGTTTAAAAATTAAGGTACTAACATTATCATTCAAATATATAGCCTTCACAAATTTAGTGCATCCTCGAGAATTTTTGTTCTTGCTTCTCACATACCCTAAACAACTTTTAATACTTCCAAATTGTGTAAAAAGAGAATTTTGTCTAGTTTTTCCTTACATTTGACAAAATCTTTCATTTTTGAATTAAAAGTTTTTAATTCCTCTTCTAATTTTCAATTTTCTCCAGTAATTTAAGATTTTTATTATCACACAAAGATTTGTCATACACAATTTAAGTAGTTTTATGTTTCATAACACAAAATTTTGCTCTAACACCTTCAATTCATAAAAACATAATTATCTTAGTCACAAAATAATTTGAAATAAATAGAGGCAAGCTAGGCATGGTTTTGAATTCTATGGCAACCAAAAACATAATTAAACCTGAAAAATATTAGACTAATCTAAGAAATACTTAAATAACCCCAACTACCACTTGCTAGTTTATGATCAATGTGTGTGACAGACACAAATCAAGCGAAATATATTATCTCTAACTCGCAATTGATTTTAAGGTTTATCTTCCCCTTTTTAAACAAAATAAACACTGATTTTGTTTGATTCAAAGTGCCTAATTCCTATGTGTCTTGAGAAAAACTTGCAATCAAATCATTAAGTAAAACACACAATAATTTTTACTTGGAAACCCATATAGGAAAAATAATGGGACACTTTGTCTAAACCAACTATGCACTACTTGGAAACCCATTTACCAAATTCTTCACACCACCTTGATTTTGAATGAACCACTCCTGGTTGTTTATTGATACTAGTTCGATATTCTCCTCTTTATGCTCATTAATAAATATAAATCTTTCATCTCCTTCTTTGAAATAAGTCTTATTTCCTCTTGATTTTCTTAGCAACAATCTTCATATAACACCGTGCCTCACATATATTTTTGTATACTCATCTTAGTTCTAATCATTTTTTAATTAAGGTAGACAAAAACCAAAACAAAAAAGAATAATTTTCTTCAAAAACAATTACAACAACTCCATACAAGTTTTATAAGTTTTAAGTCTTCTCTTATACTTTCCTCACATTCGTAGCCCTTTTTGTCGATCAATTCACTATTTCCTTTTAATGATTCCTCACATTGATCGATCAACTAACTAAGCAATCGATCGATAAACTTTTAGATTAATTTAACAAAGGGTGATTTAGGTGTTGATTGATCGTTATCAATCATTTTAATGAAACGATCGATCAGTCAACAATATTTCTAAGAACTTTGCTAGAATTCAAAACCGATCAATCGGTACTATTCAACAATCAAGCACTCTAAACAAAAATTAATTTTATATTAAAAAATATCCAACTCAGTATTATTTCACGTAAGGTCTCTTTTATCCTAAAGTATGTGTATGCGTGTATTTTTACTCATCGAAACACAAATTTTAGTTTTCCTTTCACTTTACAAGTTAGTGTTTTTTAGACTTAAACTGACTCAAAATTTACACATTTATAATATTATTTTAATTATAAAAATAAATTAATATATGACATAAGAACACTTCTGTTTTTACACTAACAATATAAGTTTTCCCAATCTAATCATAAATAGAGTAAGCTTTTAACATTAAAAAAAAGAAAAATTATTTAAATAATAATTTCAAAAAATATTTACCAATTTGGACCACTTTGAGAAATATTTCCCAAAGTGGTGTTGCTTTTTGCCACGCAGATGCCAGCTAAGCAACTGGTACTTGTGTGGCTTTCTTTTAATTTTTAATAATTTCATCCTTAACACCTTAACCCAATTTCGTCGTTTGAAATGACGAAATCACCTTAAAAGTTATTTTGTCGTTTAAAACAACAAAATCACCACATGTGACATTCCCACCCTAACCCATGCATACATTGTCCATATAGCCAACTCGGCCAAGCCTTCAGCCTTCTCCCGCCATCTCCACTGGTACCAATCCTTAGTGGTATCGGCCATGACTATGCCAGAGTCAGCTATTGAAGACTCGACCAGCAGGATACTATACAACTATGGCACAGCCTTCCATGGCTTCTTCGTGCAACTCATTGAAGAGAAAGTAGAGAGACTGGAGGCCAGCCAAGGTGCGCTGATAGTGAGCCCTAAGACGATGTATCAACTGCACACCACAAGAAGCCCAAGCTTCCTCAGGCTGGAGCCTGAGCTGGCGGGAGGCAGCATCTAGGGCGCAGCCCTCGTCGACCATGACATGATCGTCGGGGTGCTTGACACCGGCATTTGGCCAGATAGCCCGTGCTTTAGCGACCAGGGCATGGCTGCCATGTTGACCCGGTGGAAGGGCACTTGCGAGCTAGGCCGCGACTTCAATAGAAGCTTCAGCAACTGGGGCATGGCTGACGTGTTATGGCTTTCTGCGGGACATGTCCAACACCTCTTCTTCTACCACTACGACGTCGTCTACACTGAAGACTTCCTCAGCTCCCACCTCCCCGACCTCCGTCGCTCCGTCTCCCTACCCCTCCAGACCTTCTTCTCGTTTGCGGGCAACCTCGCTCCCTGCTTGGAGGCTGGGGACTTCGTCATGGCCTATGTGGATGACGACTTTGTAGCCCTCGTAGCTGGGTAGTGGATGACTTCTCCTCTAGCGTGTGTAGCGGGTTGTCTACTACTTCACCGAAGCGCTGCCGTCCACTCCGACTTTCAGATGGAACACCTATTCACCATCTCCACATCGCCTCCAACTTTCCATTCACCGCTGGATCCATCTGGTTGACCTCAGCATCAGGCTCGACCTCCACTGGATCGTGCTGATGCAGGCTCTATCAGTGAGGCATTCCTGCCCGGTGGAGCTCCTCAAGATCAGTGCGGTGGGACATCGAGAGAGGCGATCACAGAGACAAGGACTCGTTTGATGAATTTCGCAAGTGAGCTGGGCCTACTCCTGGTGTTCAAACAGGTCATAGTGAGGGACATGAAGGAGCTGAGGGAAGGCATGTTCGAGAGGGAGGGAGGGGAAAGGGTGGCGGTGTACTCGTCGCTGATGCTGAGGACGATGCTGGTGCAGGCCGAGAGCCTGGAGAACCTGATGCGGGTGGCGAGGAGTCTCCTGCCCTGTGTCATGATGGTGACGGAGGCAGAGGCCAACCACAACTCCCTATCCTTCAACAACCACTTCATTGAGGCACTCTTCTTTTTTAGGGCCTGGTTCGACTGCTTTGATGCTTCCATGGCATGGGACGACTCCAACTGGATCAACATTGAGGTCAGCTTCTTTGCGGCTGGGATCCGGAGCATCATCGCGGCAGAAGCTTTACAAGATGAACAACTCCTTCCCATTCAGACCTCGCGTCGTAGATTCGCAATCATTGGCGACAAATGTGTCTAGCCATAGCATCACAGAATACCACAGGAGGCTCCCACGCAAAGCTGGCCAACGAAGACCCACGGACCGCTAGTACACCCACTCGGTCAAGGAGAGCCTCGCCTCTAGCATCTCCAAGCTGGTATGCACCATCTTCCTCTTCCTCATGCGCCTCATCATCGGCATCCTTGCCTTCATCCTATGGCTTAGCCTCTGCCCCCGCTTCCACGTGCGGTCCTTCTCTTTCCCGGTGCTCACCCAGGAGAACGGCTTCCAAACTGCTGCTATCTCATTCAATGTGATGGACAGGAATCCCAACTAGAGCTTGGGAATCTACTACGATGCTATAAACGTGTCGGTGTATTACAGAGAGAGGGTGATTGGAGCGACGACTGTTGTTCCCCTTCTACCAGCTACCCAAGAACACAATGTGGGTGGCTGCAGTGTTGAGTGGGCCGACACTGACAGTGAGAGAGGAGGTGTAGAAGCAGATGATGGTGGACCGGGCTGGCGGGGCAATTGCTAAGTTTGGTGACATTGTGCCATTTTTTTTGGCCGCTGGACGAAATCTCCATACGTCGCTTTTGCATGCAGACGCTTCTCTCGCTTTGCATGCAGATGCTTTTGCATAACTTAAAGTTGATTTATTGGTTGAGAGCAAGTTTTTGTTTGGTTACGACAACCAAAAGCTTTGGCTGCCTAGGCAGATTGGCGACATCCTGGCGCCGATGTTGCTCTGGTCACCGATAAGTTGGGTAACGTGGTGTCATTGATCAAGAACTAGTGGGGGAAAATCTTCATTCTCAGCATCGACGGCGGGGGCAGTGGGAGAAGGCAGAAGGCTTGGTCGAGTTGGCCATATGGACGATGTATGCATGGGTTTGGGTGGGAATGCCACATGTGGTAATTTCATCGTTTTAAACGATAAAATCGGGTTAAGGTGATATAAATATAACCCGATTTTGTCCTTTGAAAGGACGAAATTAACTTAAACTTGATTTCGTCTTTTCAAAGGACAAAACTATATAAAAATTTTAAAAAATTATATAGGTACCATCTAGCGCCTACAGTAAAAAGTAATACTATTTTAGAAAATATTTTTTAAAGTAATTTAAATTGATAAATATTTTTTTAATTATTATTTAAATAATTTTTTCTTAAAAAAATAAGAATAGAAACATCAATTTCCTTTTCAAATCTATTATTTACTTTTACAAAATCCAAAAGTAAAAATATTGTTGTATAAATGACCACGGGCATTGCAAACTCTATTTTTTATTATGCTCTACATGCTAAATCGATAATACGGATCTAAAAGAGGTCTCACAGTACAATGTTCCGACAAAAATCGTTAGCACAGGTTAAAAGGTCTCCAATCTTCACAAATGTTTTTTCCCGTTCTTATCAAACACCAAATGACCGAAACACCATTTCCACGAATTACCCAAAATACCCCTCTTATGCATTTACCTCTATCAAATTTCAGGTCTATTTAGGTATTTTCATGGTCTCCCGAGGTTGCCAGCTCTCAAAAGCCGAACCCTTTTTCGTTCCCACCCTTGGAATCCTTCGGAGTCGAAACAAGAACTCAGCCCGCCCTCTCCGAGAAAAAATCGAAGATTCAAATTCAGTGATTTTGCTTCTTTGCATTCCAGAAGAGTCTGGTTCGAGCTCTCGCTCTTCTCCCCTTTTTCCAGATTTTTTTTAGATTAATTTTGTGGGAAAAGAAGTAGAAATCTATGGCCGGGTACAGAGCCGAGGATGATTACGACTACCTCTTCAAGCTGGTTCTGATTGGGGACTCAGGGGTGGGCAAGTCGAATTTGCTCTCCAGGTTCACCCGCAACGAGTTCAGCCTCGAGTCCAAGTCGACTATCGGGGTCGAGTTCGCCACCCGGAGCTTGAACGTTGATGGGAAGGTCATCAAGGCCCAGATTTGGGACACTGCTGGGCAGGAAAGGTGGTTTCTTCATGACCCATTTGGTGTTTAATGGAGTTTGTGATCTGGGTTTTGTGTTTGATATTCAATGAAGTCAGTGTCATTTGTGATCTCGGTTTTGTGTTTTTTACCATGACTCTTATCGGTTTCTTGATAATACCTGTTTGTCTATATTTTATGACTTTTTGAAGTAGATCTCTCTGCTTTGTTTAAGGTGATATGTCTAAACTGCTATGTGTAAGCAAATATCTCAGTGGATTTCGAGGAGGGTTTTGGACTTCGCGATCTGAACTGCGTCCTCTTGTCTTTCGTTCTTCTATAGTAGTAGATTTAGTGAACCTGGTTGACTACGATTGTAAGGCTGGATTCTAATGTTGGTTAGTATGTTGAAAGATTTTATAATTTAGTAACTGCCCATGCTTCTTCATCTTTCTATACCTGTCAGTTTTTCTTATTCTCGCATGGTTTGCTTTCTTTTCATATCATGGTCATGACATTAGCTTATTCAATTACTACATTTTTTCCTAGAGTTATATGCTCGTATCAATGAAATTTCCTTTATAATATTGTCAATGTCAAACCCGTAATCATATTTTGTGTTGTGTTTAGGAGAATTGCACAGTCCTTTCCTTGAGTTTTTTCCAGTTTTCTGACATGTGTTATGAGTAAGATGTTAGGTGGTATATGTTGGACGGTTTATTGATGTCTGCCTATGTTCTAAGGCAATGATCTTAGTCTAGGTTTGTTGATGTACACGAAATGCTAATGCTCCTTCCATGGAACGATGTACATAGAAGGTGGATCCTATCTGGAAGTTTGGCATGAAAGCATTCTTGGAATTTTAAATAAAAACAATCGATATTTGCATAAGCCCCCTTATTTTGTGTGTTACTGCTATGCTGGTTCTCTGTGCTCACATGCAGCTGCTATGCTAGTTGGAAATATATGTGTTGTAAAGGAAAGTAATGCAAGCCATCTGTATTTTAGTTGTTTACAAGTTGAGAAGGAATCTCATGAATGTAGATCATCTCCATTTAGCCACATGGATAATGGGGGTTGAAAGAAAGTAATTTTCGTTTATAGATTAACTGAACTGTGGCTCAAATCAGGATGTAAATCATTATGCAATTGGAAACAACCTTACGTCAGAAATTAAAATAGCATATTATGTTCGTGTTCAACTAGTTTGGAAATCATTATGAGATAGTCAATTGGAAACAACCTTACGGCAGAAATCAAAATAGCATATCATGTTCATGTTCAACTAGTTTGTAAATTACTGACACTAAAAATTATTGGCCTCATTTTTCCTTTCCATTATTATCTTAGCCATTCGACTGGTATTTGCTTTCTTGTTCTTCTAATCTTTAGGTTCAACTAAATTTGGTATTATATGACTTCATCTTAAACCTAATAATTTACGCGACTGACAGTTTAAACAAATCCAGGTGGGCGAATAAATTTTGTCAGGGTTGAGTTTCTGAAGTGTTTTCACTTTGTTTTATATTTATGCTGTACATTTGCCCTATTAGGTTGACTGTGTTATTGAAAGTCAGAAAATTACAGCTTTCATTGTGTGATAATTGGCTTAAGTGCCTGTCTATCAGAGAGAGGGTGTTACACTGCCCAAGTGTGTTCTATATCTGTAGCTTCTGGTGGCTCATGTACTCTTAATACTGCAAAGATTATATTTTATTTACAGCTTTTGGGGGTCTCTTTTTGCTTACAAGGTTGTGTTTTTTTGTTTTGTTTTGGTTCTTAATTATCTTCAGACTATTTTTATGAGTCCAACTATCTTCAGACTTGTATTCTAATGCAACCACGGATATTATATCATGTAAGAATAACTGACCAATTGATCACTTGTTGTTTTTGACGATTATAACTTTAAAGTATTGCTACAACATCTTGCAGCATGCCCCATTTTGATGGTGCGGGCCCCACAAGGGACCAGGCATGGGGCTTGCACCATCAATGCGAATGTTCTTTGGACGTCGCAGGCTTGAGAATGCTCTTAGCATTTTCATAGACATTATTGTCAAGTTTTGGTGTGTCTTCTCCCTCCATCACTCTCCTCTCTCTCTCTGACCAAACTTGCATTCTGTTTTCATTATTTTCCCTTTTTCTGTCTTTATAGTTCTGTTATGCTGAGAATGACAAAATGCCTAGCAGGTAAGTGGCTACATGGGCACTTAATTTTTATGTTCATGCATTTTTCTTATTGCAAATAATTGTTGAATAATTCAATTTATTGAGCATTAGCTGGTGCGTAGCTGCCATTTTCTAATGAGTTAATCTTCACACGTGCTACATGCTTCCCAAAAATGTTGGTCCATATTCATGAATTTAATAGAGTCCTTCAGTCACCACGTGTGGCTGTCAGGTTACATGTTACATTTCCAGGTTATGATCCCCAATTTGCCTCTTTTGGTGATAACTTCTATTCATTGTCTGTCACAATCTTCAATATCATCACCACCAAAACCACACCTTAATTATCTGGAGTCAGCAACAGGATCAGATTATACAATCCCTTGATATCATGGGTGGCTATATTCTCAAAATGGAAGGCAGTTCCCTTGATAATATATATATATATATATATTATATGGAAAAAATTAAGATAAGGTTAACCTCATGCAAGCTTCCATGAGATTGATTTTCTTGATGTGAGTCATGCCAATATATATAGGGGGTGGGGCCAAAGGAAATTGAAAGGGCCACCATAAAAGTTACGGGTAGACAAAATTTGGGCCAGCACCATCAAATCAACGGTGGAAATTACAATTGTTAATTTAGATTTATAGAAGTCAGAAAAAGGAGTGGGACCAATTGGAATTTAAAGATCAACTTTGATGATGTGGGTTAGCCAAATTGGGTGTCATTCTAATATGTAAGACCCATTTAGTTAACCTCATCAATTTCAAGTCATTGATTTAGTATTAAAAATTTCATTGGCCTTGATGAATGGGTCCCACTTATCGAAATTGGCCAAAAATTCACATGGAGCCTGCCCTCATGATTTGCTACCAATCCGTCTTGGTCCCATACCTGCCCTTGATAGTGGTTCAACGAAAAGAACTCTACAAAAATCAACCTCATGGAAGCTTGTGTGAGGTTGACCTTATAGCAAGCCTTATATATAGGAAAATGTTGGATCAATTATGTGCCCAGCGCATGCTAACGGGTCTCTCTCTCTCTCTAGATAGGTAGATAGATAGTGTAGCACATCCAATTTAGCTTAACAATATTAGATTAGCATCGTAACACTCAGCATGCCATGTATTGGGGTGCTAGCCAGGCAAGTCGAGCTTGAGCTTCACAAATGGAATTTTGCTCAAGCTCTACTCAGCTTGACACTTTTGAATTAAATACAGTATAATAAAATGCATATAAGAAGCTTCACTTAATATAAATTAAACATAGTTACATGGAAGAAAGATCAAGACAATAAAAAATCGAGCCTTCTTTTATATGAGCCAGCTGGTAGGAGCTTGGCACGGCTAGAGTGTTCAAGGTATGAGTCAATCTTAATATGCTGAGCCTAGATACAAGTTAAGCTGGGTTGGCTCTCTTAGCACTGGTAGCAATGCACTGAACTTGTGTTTTGTAGCTTAAGTTTATGTGGTTATATATCCCTTATTTACTGAACTGCTTCCTTGTACTGCATGGCACAAAATAAATTACAGCAGGTACAAGACTGTCTTTCTAAAAAATCACTTATAGAATTCCTTTTACTGTCTTCTTGAATATTTTGCCTACATCTTCTTTCCCCCTGCTTAATCTCTCCTTTTCCCCTAACTTATCTTCGTCTCCCCTCTTCTTTTTCACTGGAAGAATTTCTCTCATCTTTTTGTCCGAACTTTCCTGCTTTTGTCTTCCTCACATATGCTTTCTTCACCTGCCTTGAAACTTCTCATTCTCCTTGTCTTTTTGCCTTTCTGAAAGGCAAACCACTACCACTTAAAAATATCATCCAGTCTACTGTTTTATTTAAATCAACTTGTACCTTGCACCAAATCCAACTTGAAAATTTTCTTCCCATCGCAATCTGTGATGACCTGTTGCTACCTTATTTGTTACCTAGTCTTGCACCAGCGAGGCTATAATTTAAAATTGCTGTGAAGTATAGCTTGCATTTTATGGATATTAAGTTAGACAAAGTTCAGGTGGAACTTCATTTAAAAAGAAAATTAATTAAATAAAATTAGGTGGAAGGAGATGAACACTAAAATAATATTGAAGGCCTAAAGAGAATATTGATAAGTGAATACTTAAAAAAATTCATTTATTTACCGAATTGTTACTTGTAAACATTAGTTGACATTTCTTAATTGTTACTCCGTGCTTCTTTCTCTTCAATGTAATATCTTAATGTCCAAAATGATTTTTTAATCAGCATTGTAGAAAACCTAATTAGGCAGTATATACTTGCCAATTGGAGAGTTTGACATTGGTCAAGCAGTTTAAAATGAGTTAAATACTATGATTATTTGGCTGTTAGAGATATCTAAACGTGTGAATTGAGCCGCTTGAGTTGCTACTTGGAGCTAAAATGAGATATTTTTCCAATTAGATTGGCAATGTCTATTTTCTGTTTTTTTGGGTAAAATTGTCTATCTACTTGCTACTAAAAGTCTAGGTAGTATTCTCTCTGTGGAGGCATATAAATCAAACATTTGCTAATTGTGCTTAGTCAATTTTTTTGCATAGCATTAAAGCTGAGGATTTACACTCTTCAGTACTTACCAGTGATGTACAAGATTTACACTCTTCAGTACTTATCAGTGATGCAATATCATTCATATTTTATCTGTTAACTTCATTGCAAATGATCTTCGTTTAATGAGGGAGTTGTGGCTGTGTTTTGCTTTTGAACAAAGTAATATTTGTAGGGCTTTAAATCTTTATAACCTTGCTTTTGGCATCATGTCCCTTACATTTATAGCGAATGGTTGAGTGCAGGTACCGTGCCATCACTAGCGCTTATTATCGAGGGGCTGTTGGTGCGCTACTCGTCTATGATGTCACTCGCCGTTCCACTTTTGAAAATGTTGAGAGGTGGTTGAGGGAGCTGAGAGATCACACAGACCCCAATATTGTAGTCATGCTCATTGGAAACAAATCTGATCTTCGTCATCTGGTAGCTGTTTCTACTGAAGATGGAAGGTCGTTTGCTGAGAAGGAATCACTCTATTTTATGGAAACATCTGCTTTAGAAGCCACCAACGTGGATAATGCTTTTGCTGAAGTCTTGACCCAAATTTATCGCATTGTGAGTAAGAAAGCTGTTGAAACTGGGGACGAGGGTGCAGCTGCCGCTTTGCCCAGCAGAGGGGAGAGGATAAATGTCAAGGATGATGTGTCTGCGCTGAAGAGAGTTGGGTGCTGCTCAAGTTGAGTAATATAATGGTACTGGCATCAGGGAATGTGCTTGACTATTGTTTCTTTTTTATATATCCATCTTTGTAAGAGTTTAGCTTTTACTGTTTGTTGCCCAAGGTAGAGAGAAATGTGGGCCAGAAAATGCTAAGTTCGATTGTGTTGACCAACTGAGTTGATTTAAATAGGATCAGGGTTTGTTCTGTTGATTGTGGTCATGAGCCTAGTTATATTCTAAGTAAAATGTAGAGGCCGGTTGCTGGGTACATTCAACTCTTGCTGACATAATTTGTTTGCGGGCCATCTCATCACTAGAATATTATGTTGTCTAGTCTTAAAAATGCTTTTGGCGAGACGACCGCTGTTATGGATTCAATCAAGTAGGATTATTCTTTATATCCTCTACCGTGGATACTATGGTTTCCTCCTCATAATGTTAAGTGTGAATTTTCAGTTTTGTTCTTTACCATTTTGCGCTATTTTCATTTGGCATGAGGTTCAAATACTATCCTTTCCTAAGCACCGTCGAGAAAAGACGTAGAAGCCACTTGGCCGGAACGAAGTTGGTTACTGTTTTTTCATCGCAAGGCTTCTGTTTTCTTATATTTTTAGCAATTACAAAGTTTAATGTGCTTCTTATAGTAGCTAAGTTTGTTAGAGTTTTATTTTTTTGTGGTCTAAAGTGATACTATTTTTTATTAAAATTTAAAATTTAATATGAGAAAATATGCACCAATGCGTGCAACCTGGAGGCTTAGACCCAAATTTTAACTAGAATTGTTCTCTTTATTGCCTGAAGAGTAAAAAACAAAGAGAACAGCAGTGTAGGTCGAGGAAAACTGCTACACATGCTCTCATCCTGCCCTGCTGCCCAAACATGCTGTCGTCCTGGCCGTGAGCACATCGGCCTGGGCCCTATAGAAATGCCCACTCGCCCATGCCCATGTGGGATTCTAAAGCCCACCTCCTGGCAAGCAGACAAGGCCGCGTGTGTACCATTTAACGACGCATTTTAAGATTTACGAACCCATCACAGGAATGCTAAATGGTAAAGTAATGGGGGGCAACCTCATGAACTTTCTTTAGCCAAGGAAAGCTTTTTTTTCTTGGGAAAATCTAGTGCATTAGTATTAGAACTTTCATTTTGGAATAGAGTAATCCTGTGGTGACTGAATTTTCACACATCAAAGTTTTACTTCATCATTCCCATACTGTTGATGAATGGGTCCCATTTTTGTAGGACCTACTCTTCAACGGTGTAGGAATGATGAAGCAGAGCTTTTGACGTGTGAAAATTCACATTATTAAAGTATTTTTCGTTAAAATATAATAGGCTTTTGCGAGGAAAATGATCCAAAGTACAAAAGCTGGGGCAGATTTCGAAAACTTCTCCCTCTGTCATTTATCTTATTGCTCGAGCTAAACCAATGGCACAAAAAGCGCCTGCCGTTACCAATCTGATAATTAAAACTTTCATAATGTACACAATTTATTAAGAAAACATATCACTTTATAAAGTAAAAAAAAATTAACACTACCACAGCTAAGAAAATTTTCTTCATTAATTTTTTAAACGACAATAAATGTAATTAAGTTCTAACAATTAGGTCAACACACTGCCAAAAATAATGTTTTTCAACGCTATAGCTAATAGTTTTCATGAAAATAATATATTAACAGACCTTAAGTCGTAAATGAAAAAAATATATTACGAGACATTAAGTTGTACTTGGAAATAATATATTACCAGACCTTAAGTCGTAAGGAGCATTCTGAGAATTGAAGTCGGGACCTCTGGCACCCAAAGCGAGAATCATACCACTAGACCAAATGCCCTAAAACAATTAAAAAGTTTTGTACTTCATTAACATGTGAAGAATTCTGATTTGTAGAACCAAGTTGGAGTCTCAAGACTAAATTTTTATTTATTTCTTATTTAATATGGCTGATAAAACGTGGAGAACCTTGACAGCTTGACTGAATGCGCAATGTCTCACTGTAAGAATGGCAGGTGCAAAGGGTCAACAATGCTAGTTTGAAATATATTAATATGGATTAGAAAACAAAAATAATAAAAGCCTAGTTCATTTTGATTTTTTAATAGGGACGGAGGAGTAGAGGTGATGCCACGGAATAGTATTCACCAATGTTAAGAGGATTAGTATTCACCAAAATTACAAGAAGCACTTCTGACGTTATCTACGTCTTTCTTTTTTTATGTCTACCTTGTTTGTAGCGTTTCAACTCATGGTTTATAGTTTCTGTGCTTATGGAAAAAAAAAGTGCAAATAATCCTTTCGGCTTTTCAATTGGCAATATCGAATTGTATTTCAATTTGTTCATGACTCATGTTATCTTCTCAACAACTGAAACTCAAAATTGGTATCACACATGTTGGAAAGATACTTAAAAAGTCAAGCTGGCAGACCCAAATTTGTTGGGAGGTTTCCTCCCTCAGCACCCGTTGGCCACTAAAGAAAACTGGACATGTCATTAAGTCATGCTAACGGATAGAAGCTAATAGAACACTCCATCACGGCCTTACTCCATCTTCCCCTTTTCAAAACCCACCAATAATTTCAGAGACTCAAACCTGCATTTTCATTCCTTTGCCCTCTATGGCTCTATCCTGGTCAATGCTGCCCCCTATTGACCCAGAGCTTAGGAGGGGATATGGAGTTGGAGGAGGAAGCGGAGGGACAGTAGGAGAAGTTAAAGGTGCATCAACATCAAGAAGAGGGGGGAAAGGTGGTTTCTGGCGGTGACGGCGGAGGGAATATGGGAACTCTAGACAAGTCCAAAATTTCAAAATGGACAAAGTGGACAAAGTCCAAAGAAAAAAATGAAACAAATTCTAATGCTACACATGTAGTAATGTGTTAAATAAATCAAATCTAAATTATAAGGCCAAGAGTTCGGAGCTTGACTAGCTTTGGATAAGACCAAATTTTCAAATATAAAGTCTTAAAAGTGAACAAAGTAAAAATAAAATAAAAAAAGTAAAAAAAAATAAAAAAAAGTAAAATCTAATCCTACACACGTAGAGAGAGGTTACAACTTCTAAAAAAAAAAATTTAATGTGAGGACCTCATAAAACTCTCTTGCACTCAAAATGACTACAATAGCTAAATTGACTAAGAGAGGTTTCGTAAACTTCACGTATTACATAGTGTTGTGTGAGACCTCATAATTCTTACACCAAATAGCCAAGAAAGACCAAAATAGCTGAAGACACAAAAAAGTTAAATTTCCAAGAACTCAAAGTTCGAAGGAAAAAAAATAGGTTATGTGGAAAATCCCATTGGCTCCATATGGAGAATGGGAAGACTAAGTCAAAGCCCTGAGGCTCGTGATCCCCTACTCTAAATAAAAATAAAATAAAATAAAGAAATAAAAAAATGAATGAATGAAATGATGAAATTAAAAAAATAATAAAATAAGTAATGAAGTGTAGGAGACAAATTCAAGGGTGTAATGTCCGGACTTCTCTCACACTCCTCACTAATCAATTCAGTTCTTACCAACCATCCCACTAACCCATTCTCCATCTCCCACTAATTAACTCTATACTTCCTACGAACTACCATTCCCCCCACTACTTGCTTAACCATACAACCTTAATACTATAAATACCCATTCATTTTCATAAAGAGGGGCTTTTTGACTTTCAAGTCTATGGAACCTCAAAAAAGAAATCCAGAAGTCCATTACACACTAAAAGACATCCAAATTCCTATAAAGCCTCGACCTTCTTAAAGTCGAAGAAGTTCGGAAATTGAAAGACAAACAAAAGAACTCAAGAACGAAGAACTTGTGCAAGGGAGCTATCATTCTTCCAGAAGAAGTTTCTTTGTTTCTTTTTTTGTTCTAAACTTGAAAGTTGTAGCAACTTCTGTTGGCAATTCTCATTTCTTTTTATTTTAATAAATTTTAAGTTGTTTCTTTCATTTTGCCATCTAATTGAAGAGTTTTGAAAATTGATTAATCACTACTACTCACTCCAAATTGTAAAGAGTAGTCTTGATTAATGAAGAGATGGTTGTCACACATAAAAAAAAATATTCTTTATCTTTTGTAAGGAAGGATCTTCCAATCCATTCTCTTGACTTATGAGTAGGGAATTACCGAAATCCCCCAACAGATTTCTAGCACACCTGGTGGGACCTTCTCTTTTTTCCTTCTTTTTGACAAAAATGGAGGCTATTGAAATTTTCAAACTCATCATTAATTTTGATGAGGCTAAGTCTCAAGCCTTTCTGGCAAAATAGAAATATGAAGAAAAAATAATGATCCCAGTGGACACTAGCATGGATGCTACATGTAGTTCCAAAAAAAAGACTAAAGTGAATGTTCCCTTGCCTAAGACTACTCACTCCTCTCACTTTTCCTATGACAAAGTTTTGAGCAGTGACAATGTATTTTCAAGGCTAAGACACAATACTCCTGAAGACCATATGCAACGTAAGGCCACTCATTCCCCTCACTTTGCTAATGCAAAGTTTTGAGTGGTGACAGTATGTTTTAAGGCTAAGTTACAATACTCATGCAGACTTACTAAACCAAGTTTATCCGAAGCCTAAAACCACTCACTCCCCTCACTTTGTTTTTAGGAAAAGATCGAGTGGAAAAAATATGTTCTCAAGGCTAGGGAACAAAGTTCTTCGTGAAAAGTCAAAAAAGGCTTTGAATGTTTCAAGACCTATGAAAAAGAAAAAGCTATAGTTCAAGAGGCTAAAAGAAATGTGAATGATAGCCTCATTGATGTTTGTACATGGTATCCATTTGGTCATTTTCCAACCTCCTTCAAAGAGCTATGACAAATCAATCAGTTTAAGCCAATGGAGGAGTTAAATGGGGAAATGACAACAAGTTTGTTCTTAAGACCTCAAAAGCCTAAAAAGAAAAATGGACCCATGATTTTGACATTCCCCATGAATGGAGAATTTTTCTAACCGGGAAAGAAGAAAATGCCTTTTGCTTTTAAGCCAAGGGCGAAGAATGTTTAATGCATGATGGTGGAAACTCTACTCGAAGAAAAGACTTGGTAAAAAGAAAACAATATGAGAAGAAGGAATGCTCTTGAGTATGAGTCACCTACAATAGAGAATGAAGTTTCACAAGGTGGCTATTACACTATAAATAATGATTTAAACACCAAAAAGTGGAGGCCCATAAAAAGAAGAGGACAAAAACTATGAGGTTGGAGAACTCTTTCCATAAAAAGAAAGATGGAGATTTTACCTACAACGAAACTTTCCCAATAAAATCTTAACAAAGTGTACTATTTTCATGCCTTATGTGTGACAATTTTTTTCAAAAATAAAACTATCATGGGAACAATTTTGTGAAGAGACCACACTTTTGAGGAAGAAAATCATCAAAATTTAATCCTTTTCCTACCTTTGACAAATCAAAATTTTGTTAGAGGGAAAATGTGAAGGATGAAGATATCAACAAGTCTTCACAACATGAGAGCAAAAGACATCCAACTCCTAAAGATAATATGTTACATGAAGATTATAAAAGATTGTCTTCTTCTAATGGGTCTAATTCTTCAATAGATCATGCTCTAAGAAGAATTAAGAATTTTAAAAAATCAAGATCAATATCAAGTGGTAGTTGGGAGAAATTGTCTGTGGAGGATGAACTTGTGGATTCAAGCTCAAACTCTCCTAAAATTTTGAAAATAACTCAAAGTTGGGTCCCTAAGGAGAACGAGCCTAATACTGTAGTAGTAAATATGATTGGCTCTAAAGAAGAAGATGAACAAGCCATTAAGGCTACTCAATACTATAGAAGGAATAAAATCTTTTTTTTTTAAAGAAACGGGTGCAGGGACTTCTGTAGGATCTCCTAAATTCACTTTTGCAAAAAGTGAATTCCCTTCAATCACTTTTCATGAAGATCACGAAGATGGAGAAGAGGTTCAACTGGAGGATAGCTCTACATCTTCCAATACTATCCCCATAACTTTTTCTTCCTTAGAATCAAGAAAAATTAGAGTACATATGACAACAAGAGAAAATGATGACATAGAGATAGGGCAAGTCCCTACTTGTTTTATTAAATTCATGGAAGATCAAGAGAAGCAGATAAAAGAATTGAAAGCCATGATTGGAGCATTAGCCACAAGAACTAGAAGTCAACAGCAAGTCACTTCTAATCATCAGGGGGACTTCCATGAAGTCAATTCTCATAGAAATGAAGCAATGAATAGGGAAAGCCCTGAAGCACTTGTATCAGGAAAAGAGATGTAAGGGCACTACATTCGACTGGTATATGGCTTTACCGGAAGAATCAGTACAAACATGGGCAGACTTGTTGGATTAAATTCTTGTGTCACTTCTTTGATGAAGAAGCAACTACTTCCATGGCCCAACTTTATTCAACAAAGTAGGGGCAAAGGAGACAGTATGTGACTTCATAAAAAGATGGAGGGCTCTTACATTAAAGTGTCCAAATAGAACAACTCAAAAATAACTTACTAAAATATGTTATTTGAATCTTCATGTAAAGATTCAATCGAAGATGGGATCTATAAAGCCTAAAACTTTTAACGATCTCATGAAAAGTGCTATTGAGGTAGAGTGTTTAGTGTTTGAACGTGAAATTGAAAAATGTGGTGAAAACAAAGAATATGCTAAACTCACTAAGAAGAAAAACATTTTCTATTCAAACTTCTGAACCAACATCTTAAGAGAAGAAATACAAGATGGCTGAGGTGAAGAAGAGAACATTAAAAGAAAGAATGAATATCAAATATTCTTTTGATGTTAATGAAACTGAAAACCTCTTTCATGAGTTGTGAAGAAAGGGAAGATCAAACTTCCGGAGTGCAAGTGACTAAATGAAGAAAAACAAACTAATGATTCTTCATTTTGTTTGTTCCATGGGATCCTGGGCCATAACATCAAACAATGCTATGTTATCAATGATCAAGTGCTGTCTCTTATCGATGAGGAAGTTATCAAGTTAACTCAAGAAGAAAAAAAAGTTTCTGCAAATTTGGTGTCAGTCCAATTTGGGGCTTTTAATCCAATTGCATTAAATATTCCTTGCAAAGAAGAGGATGTGGAGTTTAAATATGTAGAAGTTTCTCTAGAAAACTATGAGTCACTTACCCCTCTTTAGATGTAAGATTACTCCTTCATATGGGTGCATCCAGATCTTTTGAAAAATAAAAATTCAGAGATAGTTTAGAAAAAGTCTTGCACACCCAAAGCATATAATATCACTAGAACGGGGACATTCCTTTGCCCACCCATGTTATGTGGTGTAACTAAGTCAAAAAATAAAAGAAAAAAGAAAAAGAAGGCTAAAAGGAAGAGTGAAGTCTTGCCAGTAGAGTTACTTGAACAAGAACCAAGAGTTTCATATACTTTAGCAGAGTTCATGCCCCCGGAACCTTGGGAAAAGAAAAAGAGGTTAAATAACATGATGGTCCCAATTCCTGAAGAAGAGGTTATTGAAGAATTTTGGGAATGTAATAATGCCATTATAATCTCAGATTCTAAAAGTGAAAATGACCATTCAGAAGTTAAAGATAATCTTGTCATTGTGTTGGATTATGAGTCAGATGACTCAATTGAAATCCAAAAAAATATTCTAAGTCAAGAGTCGGACATTGAAATAAACAACAATGAACCATAGTCAACTTTTGAATATGGAGAGTACTTCCTTCCTAACGGTTGGAGACCTTGTCTAGAAGATGAAGTGAAAACTATCTTTTAGGAGAACACATACATAGAAACCAAAATAGATAAAATTTGGTATGTGTTTGAAATTCAAGATGAGAAACTTTTACCTAATGGATGGAGAGCTTGGCTAGAAGGTGAAGAAAGAACTATCCTTTGGGAGAACAAAAACATTGAAACCAAAATAGGTAAACCTTGGTCCGTACTTGAAAATGAAAGTATGAAATTTTTATCAAATAGTTGGAAGGCTTGGGTGGAAAAAGAAAAAGAGGATAACCTACAAAGAAAAAAGATTAAGCGAGAAGTAGAAAGCATTGAGGGGCTACCACAATTAGAAAAAGGCAAACCTCTAACTCAATCTCTCATAGATAAAGAGAAAGACAAGATGATCATACCAATTGAAGAAGATGAAAAGGATGAAGAAATAACTCATGAGTGCTATATGGTTTTAGTCAAAGACTCAAAGCTAGAAGTGGACTTAATTGAGTTACCAAACCAAATAGAGTTTATGACAAGAGACTTTTAAGAAATGAAAATAAGTCTTCATTTTTCTTGGATTGGGTTATCTTCAAAGAGGAATTTAAAAGTTTCACCAAAAGAAGAAATAAAGTGTTTTGAAGTCAAAATTCTAGATGTGGTAACTCGACGTCCACGCTTGCCTTAACCTCCCAGGATGACTTCTTTTAAGCGAAATGATGCATTGTCAAGAAAAATGCTAGATTAAGGACTAGAGAGGCTAAGTCTCATGTTGAATCTTCCAAAGACCAAGTCATGACCTCGAAAACTCAAATCAAGGTACCTAATTTTCAACGTCAAATTTTAAAGGATTACGAAGAACATTGGGTTGAGCATATGGGACGAAAGTGGTACTACAAGATAAGATTCCCCAAAGTCTCTCCATGGGCAAATGATGAGAAAATTATTCCTAGTGGATGGGGAAGTGATGATGAATCAATGATTGCTCATTTAAAGGAAAAAGACAATGATGATGAGAGGACATTCATGTGTAACATGATTTCTCTTCATCATAAGTTATTATTGAAACTTATGATGATTCTACATCTAATTATGAAGGAAGCATGGAGCAAATCCACAACACTGAAGAATCAAATCTTGGAATAAGGTTAGTACAAGATTATCACAAAGATTATTTTGACTATTGGAGGGAAAAAGAAAAAACAAAACAACAAAAAGTTGTCCGATTTCAAGAGCCAGTTGAAAGAAGTTCACCTCTTCTAGACATAAGTGAGCCTTTAAATTATAACTTGATTGCTCAACTAGCAAATGTGCCTGCTAGGTTGACTATGCATGACTTGCTTCAATTGTCTCCAGAGATTAAGAAGATGGTTGTCAATGTGCTAATAGAAGCTGAAAAATATGCACCTTATGTCTACCATGTTAAAATTAAAGGAAAGAAAGAAATATGTAAAATGTGTAATGAAGTTAAGCTTAAAAATCTTCAAACTGTAATCACATTTTCAATGGATGATATACTACTCAGAGACATGAAACATACAAGGCCATTGGAACTGCAACAAATTCAAATAGACCCAGGCCTTGGAATCAATATTCTCCCAATTCATACCTTAGAATACTTAGGAATCCCTATGAAAAAGCTCACTACTACAATGACAAGTATTCAAAATATGATGCAAATTCTCAAAAAGCTAAGGGAAAGATCCGTCTAAAATGCCGAGTTAAAGTCTGAAGTGACATGTTACTTGATCAGTAACCAAACTTCTTCCAGTCTTTTGTTAGGCCGAACTTGGATAAATGAAAACTTAGTGATTTCTTCAACACTTCACCAGTGTTTCAAGTACATTGGAGATGATGGAAAAATTCACCAAGTCTTTGCCAACAAGAAATCATTCAAGGGTGTAAACCCTACTTTGCTGACTCTACGAAATATGAAGATGATGTTACCAAGGAATCCGAAGACTCAAAAGCAATAGATCTGCAAGGAAGCAATCTAAGGTTTGTAAATGCTAAAGAAAAGTACATTGTATATGTAAATCATGTAAATGAAAAGTCGTATGGAAAATATGTTATAAATGTTGTAAAGAAAATGACTTCTAAAGATGATGTATCTCATGTATGCATGAATAAAAATTTATTTTTGAGGTATATTGCATCTTCTTCCGAAACAAAAATGTTTGTAGATCAACCATTTAAAACTTTGAAAAAGGATGATTTTTTGGAATTGGTAACTTATTTTAGGTTGCCTTTGACTCATTTGCATGCCTTTTCATATATAAAAAAATCATGAGGGATCTAATTTCCCTGTACCAAAAAATGATAATTCCAAGGAAATTATATTTTGCCGAACTTCTACTCTTGATCAAATTTTAAGAGAGGAATCGGACTTAGAAAAAGATGAAGTTGAATTAGAAAACTATAGTTCAATTTCAAAAGACAATACAAAAAATTTGGGCTACAACTTTGATTCTCTGGGTGGTCTCAACAATGGTGTGGGAAGAAAAACCCCATTACAACCATCTCTAATGTCGAAATGAAATAATCCTTCTTTACATGGCCTGGGATTCATACTAGACTTTATCAACTTGTCTTAGTAAAATGAAAGTGACAATGAATCATGCAATACTTCAAGTTGGGACTTAGATGTGGATACTTGTAATTTATTTGAACCACTTGAAATGTTTAATCTTGACAGAAAGTCTGTAAATATGGTCTCAATATAATGTTATAAAAACAATGAGACTAATAATGATGAAAATAACGAAGCTAGTGATGTTGAAGAAATATAAGAATATGAAGTTGAGGAAAAAGTGAAATCATTCCTCCTATCGAAGATGAGGTAAGAGAAGTAAATTGGCTGTAGAGGAACACCTATTGCCCATCTTCCTTAGCACTAGTCAAGAAGAATCTTTGAGAAGTCTGCTCAAGGAATTTAAAGATGTATTTGCTTGGAATTATACTAAAATGCTAGGACTAAGTCCGGAAGTTGTCATTCATCATTTGAAGATCAGGTCTAAGGTGGAACCTATAAAATAAGCAAAAAGAAGGTTTAAGCCTTCAATAATGTAAAAAATTAAAAAAAAGTTCAGAAACTAAAGGAAGCTGGTTTTATTAGGGAAGAGAAACATCTTGATTGGCTCCCTAATATTGTACCAGTTATGAAAAAGAATGAAAAAATTCATGTGTGCATCAATTTTAGAGTCTAAATGATGCATGCCCAAAAGATGAATTCTCATTACCAATCACAAAAATTTTAGTTGATAACACAACTGGTTATGACCGTATGTCATTCATGGTTGGATATTCTATGTACAATCAAATAAAAATGAACCCTGAAGATGAAAAACATACAGCATTCAAGACTCCTTTTGGTATTTATTGTTACACAGTTATGTCATTCGGTTTAAAGAATGCTAAAGAAACATATCAGAGGGCTATGACAAAAAAATTTAAAGAACATTTGCATAAAAGAGTGGAGTATTATGTTGATGATCTTGCTATCAAAAGCAAACATATAAGTGATCACGTAGCAGACCTTTATGTGATCTTTAAAATTTTAAGAAAACACCAAATGAGGAAGAATCCTCTAAAATGCTTTCTAGGAGTGTCTTCCGGCAAATTTTTAGGATTCATTGTAGCTAAATATGGAATCATGGTAGATCCTACAAAAACAAAAGTAATAATAGAAATGAGGCCACCAAGAAACTTGCGAGAGTTAAAGGGGCTTCAAGGGCGATTAGTTTATTGAAGAAGATTTATTTCAAACTTATTTGGAAGATGTCAACCATTCTCTCAATTGATGAAGAAAGGAGTAGACTTTATTTGGGATAAAGTATGTGATAATGCATTCAATGAGATCAAACATTATCTCACTCTGATCCAAGGTCGACCCTTCATCCTATATACAAAAGTTCTTGATCATTCACTTGGTGCAATGTTTGCTCAAAAAAATGATGAAGGTAGAGAACAAGCCCTATATACTTGAGTCGAATGATGGTTGGGGCTCAACATAGATATCACCCCATTGAAAAGGAATGTTTAGCACTCATGTTTGCACTTGAGAAGATAAGACACTATTTGTAGGGTCAAGCAACATTCATTGTATCTCGAGTTCATCCGCTCAAAATTTTGATGACAAAGGAAGAATCTCTTAATTCTCATTTGGCTAAATTGTCACTTTTGTTGTCCCCTATGATCTAGTTTACATTCCAAAAAAAGTAGTAAGAGGTCAAGCATTAGCATATTTTCTTGCTGAGCACCCTTCAAAAGAAAGTTCAAAGTTACAAGAAGATTTACTTAATGAAGCTATCTTTTGTGCAAACTCCATAAAAGTTCAAGAAAGCATATGTCATATGTACTTTGACGGTGCATCAAGAACAAATGATTAAGGAGAAAATATTTGTTGAGTTGGAATTATCACACCAGAAAAATACATGATACCACATGTTTTTGTGCTAAAACAACCATGTTCCAATAACATGGCTAAATACATGACTAATTATTGGAATGCAATTGGCACATGAATTACAAATAAAATCCCTCTCAACCTTTGGTGATTCCCAATTAGTCGTCAATCAAATGAAAGGGGTTTTTGAACTAAGAAAACCTGAACTCTTACCTTATCATTCAATGGCTAAAAAATTAGCAGAATCATTTGATGATTTTGACATGCAATACATAGTAAGGCAAAGAATGCCAAAGTAGATTCTCTTGCAACACTAGCCACGTCTTTGACAATATTAGAAGGACAAAACATTGGGGTTTCCATATGTGAGAAAAGATTGCTACCCAATGAATTTGAACTACTAAGTGAATGTAACAACATAGAGTAAATTTCATTTGACTTTGAGTCTGATGATTGGTGTTCCCCTTTGATTAATTTTGCCTTACATAACATCTTACCCCAAGACCCATCAAATGCTGCAAGCATAAGGCGCACAACCCCAAAGTTTTATTATGATGCAAAAATGAAAATGTTCTATCAAAAGTCTTATGATGGGATTTTATGAAGGTGTTTGTTACAAAAAGAAGCTCAAAAAGTGATCTAAGAAACCCATAATGGCGTTTGTGGAGCTCACCAGCTTGGTCTAAAATTGTAGGATAGGATAAAGAGGTTGGGATACAACTGGCCTACCATGATAAAAGACTAGATGGAATATGC
Source organism: Saururus chinensis (assembly GCA_035235625.1). Classification (NCBI taxonomy): domain Eukaryota; kingdom Viridiplantae; phylum Streptophyta; class Magnoliopsida; order Piperales; family Saururaceae; genus Saururus; species Saururus chinensis. Next base: position 35,461,511 of record CP141144.1, on the reverse strand, counting down.
CAAGAAATGTCAAGCATGTCAATACCATGCACACTTTATACATCAGGCACCTGAATTTTTACACCCTACTATTGCCTCTTGGCCATTTGAAACATGGGGAATGAACATCGTAGGTCTAATTACCCCTAACTCATCTAAAGATCATAGGTTTATAATCACAGTCATTGACTATATCTCGAAATGGGTAGAGGCTACCGCACTTCGCGAAACAAAAAAAAAGATGTATTAAAATTTTTGAAGACTCATATTATTCATAGGTTTGGAGTCCCAAGAAGGTTTGTGCATGACAATGGACCTCAATTTGCAAACTATAAATTTACCAATTCTATGCAAAGTATGGCATTGAGAGTGTAGCCTCAACTGCATACAATCCTACTGCTAATGGGCTTGCTAAAGCTTTCAATAAGAATATGTAATCTCTTAAAGAAAGTCATTTCAAATAACAAAAGGGATTGACACGAAAAGTTGCTAGAAGTATCGTGGGCTTATTGCACCACATTCCGAAATGCAACTCAAGCGACACCTTTCTCCCTTGTTTATGGATGTGAAGCGGTTTTACCCTTAGAAATTTAAATTCCATCGTTGAGAGTAGCTTAGGCAAATCAATTAACAGATGATGAAAATATCAAGCTATGCCTACAAGAACTAGAAACCCTTGACGAAAAAAGACTACATGCCCAACAAATTATAGAGTTGTATCAAGCAAGTATGATTGGGGTTTTCAATAAAAAGGTTAAACAAAGATCTTTCAAGAAGGGCGACTTGATGCTCGCCTTCAAATGACCTATGGTCTTCACACATAAGTCAAAAGGCAAATTTGAACTCAAATGGGAAGGGCCATATGTTGTTGAAACAGTCTATTCAAATGGAACTTATCGACTCTTGACACAAGAGGGTGACCAGTGTTTGCTACCAATCAATGGAAAATTTCTAAAAAAATATTACCCCTAGAAATGGAGTCATATGATACGAAGATGTAGGGAAAAGAAATTCAATTATAGATGCAAGGTTTCAATTAAAAAAAGAAGCAAAAATTTGAGGCTATTAAAATTTTTGTCCATATCTTGTTTTGCTTTATGCTTAGTAGCTATTCTAGCTTCTTTGCTAGAAGAAAAGGATTGCCCCAAGTCTTCAATTTCTTGATGCAACTTGCTTACTTCCTTGGCTTTGACACTAATCTTTGCATCCAATTCTTTAAGCCTATGAGCTCCACTTCAATAATTGTTTGTTCCTTTGAAACCCCATGAATTTGGTGCTCAAGTTCTTCCTTCTTTTTAAGTAGAGCCTCTATTTGACCCTCCACCTCAATATGTGTTTGCTTTAGAAAAATATGAGAATCCATGAGTTTATTGAGATGAACATATTTCAAAGAAGAGCGTGCTTCAATGTCTATCCCCTCTAGTTTAAGTTCTTCAAGCTAATTTAACTATTGCAACTCTAACTTTCTCTTCTCATCTAATTTCACATATATGAGACTGGGTACACATGCTCTTTTTATTTCATTTGAGGTTGTGATTATCTTATCCAACGCAGAATGATAAGGACGTGTGTCAATTTCTTGATAATCTAGAAGGCATAATAAGCTTTCTAATTCAGCTTTTCTTTTGACTATCATGGTTGGAGTCACCTTAATCAAAACTTCCAGTATTTCCTTAAAGGTTCAAAGGAGAGAAGATATGATTACCGATTGAACACATATATCTTCCACATCATTTTGTTTATGGGAGGAAGTAGTCGTATCAACATGTTGATTTGAAGCATTTTTGCTCAAGATTAGGCCTTTGCTATAAGAAGAGTTTTTACTAGATGAAGAATTGGAACTCAAACTATTAGCTTCTGAAATGTCTTTTAATGCCTCAATTCTTTCCACCCTAGATGTAATACCCATTTCTTAGGGTGGAGAAGTAAGTGTGGTGGGAACCTACAAGTCAAAACTCACACAAATTATTATAAAAAAAGGGGGAGAAGAAATGGAATTAAAGAAGAAGAGCAAGATGATATACCCGAGTAAACCCCAATTCTTGGATAGTCTCATCTCTAGTTACCTTGCCTTGGGCTTCTGTTTGGTTCATACCACTTGAGTTTTCATGTATGGGGCCTAACCCTTAAGACTCTATTTGATTCACATCACTTAAGTTTCTATGAATAGGGCCTAAACAAAGAATATGAAACGAGTGAGCTATGCAACTATTAAAAAAAAGGGTAAGTAAAGTATTTTACACACTTTATAAAGGAGGGACAATTTGATTCACATCGTGTTCATGAGTCCATTATTGGATTCTTTATGAACCCGAATTATCAATGGTGCCTAACAAAAAAAAGAAGGTAAGAAAAAAAATAAGATTTAAAAAAAAAGTATGTTTAGTATACCTTCAAGAGCGAGAATGTCTTCCGTGTTTATGTCATCATCAATTCCATCCATAAAGTTTACTAGACTTAGAGAACCCACGTCACTTGAAAGACAACAATAAGCAAAATTTTTAAAAAATATATACAAAAAAAGTGAGGAAGGTAAAGCATTTAAACCTTGAATGGTAATTTCTTCAATTTTCTTCTTCTTCCCATGACGATGGGATTTTAACTTTATTTTAGTTCCCTTACCAAAATCATCTGATTGGGATAAAAGTGGCCTTTTATTCGTATCATCAACAATGGAACGAAATGAAGGTGCTCTTGATAAGTCTGCATTTAGTTAGTTCTCAGCGGCACTTACCCACCAATGGGCAAAGCATTCAACATAGACAGTGCTTTCATCAGGGTAGATGAATCTTGTTCCAGAGTCACACTTCATGAAGTGATACCAAGCACAAGCAGCATCACAAATTTCTCCATGAGATTTCCATTGAAGATTAGGATTTCCAACCATACCTTGAGAATATCCAAATTGTATAGCAAATCGGCTTAGAGTGTATGGCTCAAGTTCTATTTGGAGCATACTTTGGTAAACCAAAGTGCTAGGGCGAATATTGATAAGCCAAATAAATGTAGCATCATCTACCTTCTTTACACCAGCAAGGGAAGAATCATCTGTCATTACTCCTTCATCATTAATGTGGGGTAGAGTTCCAAGATGCCAATTCCCATGAAAATGAATTATCTCTTGTGCTTCCTTCAAAGATAACTTTCTTAAGGAACTTGTGGCTAATCTTCCCAAGAAAGCTTAACCCCTTTGAGTCTGAGGAGCAGGTGCATGGCATAGAGCCGGACAATGCATAACATACCAACTATAGAAGAAATGTGCGGGATAAGCCTTCAATTTATAGTTCTTTGAACCAAGATGCTTTATGTGATCTCCAAAACCAGCACATAGGCAGGGCACCATGGCAACTATCACGAGCGCGAAGCTTTGCCTAGCGTCCACACCTATGATAGCCTGACTACACAGCACTGTCAGTAGCCTACTCTTGCGACCTTCCTACTCGTATGCACAAGGGGAACAAGCAATCAGCAAACAACGCCTTCTTTGGTGCAAAGGGGCTCCGCTTTATGCTATGTAAACTCAGTCCATCGGTTACAATGGTAGGGAGAGGACAGGGGCTGATCAACTAGGTCATTGTGCTCAATCTCTCAGAGCTCTCTGGTTTGCAATCACAACATGTCCATCAGACATGGCCGCCCTGCACTCTCCCTTATATAGACTTAGCCATTAGGCCGGTTCGTATCATACTAGGATTACAAAAGCCCAACCCATACAAAAATCCACTCCTTGTCCAATTGTCCCAGCCCAACCAGGGACATACAAACACAAATTAGGAAATGAGGGACGGTTCCTTCTCCGGCTAGGAGTCCAGTGCCCTGATACTCCTAGAGTTCATCCATCTAGGGAGACCTACTTGCTTCGACTCCTACTTGAGCTAGGAGTGTAGCCAAACTGCCAGTATGAGTCCTGTCTGCCCTAGGATTCCGTCCCTAGGTAGAAGTAGCACCCAGCACACCACTTAGAGTCCTGCCCACACTAGGACTCTACCTCAGCCTGCTCTGCAAGTCGAGTGAAGCATCCAAAACATCTCCAACTTGCTCCAACGATCTATCCAAGCCCAAGGGGCTGCACCAAGGCAATCTGTCGCCTGGCTGACTTGCCTGTCCACTCCAAGTCTAGGGGGTAGCCGCCCCCTTTCTCGATGGGACAAGTTGACGCCCTCGTGAAGGCTAAGTAATCTCGAACCTTGTATTTGAACTAACACAGTGCGACGTCTTGCTCTCAGCTATTCTCCGACTCTGGAAGACCCTTTCACTTAACCAAGTAGAAGATCCTCCTGTTCTTCTTGCTCACTCCTTCGACTCTCCTGTCTAGAATAGCATCAACCTCTTTTTCAAAAGAAGTTCTGATAGTAGGCAGTGCTCTCTTCGAAGTGCCTCTGCTGAAATCCTCTAAGTCTTAGTGAAATGGTTTCAGGAAGCTAACATGAAAAACAGGGTGAAGCTTGAACCGTTCAGGCAACTCGAGTTGGTATGCTAGCTGACCAACTCGTTGCTTCACCTCAAAAGGACCATCATACTGCTGTATCAGCCCTTTGTGCACATCCTTCATTTGCAGCTTCTTCCAAAGTTGGGGAGTAAGCTTTAGCATAACTTTGTCCCCAACTTGAAACTCAAGAGGTCTGCGATCTCTATCAGTATACTTCTTCATCCACTTGATTGCCTTGGCCAAGCAGTCACACGCCTCCTTCATTCTTTCAATCTACCCTCTGGCCAAGCGATAGGCAGTGTGACACCTGCCTCCTGTCCACTGCAAAACCACATCCGCTGGTGTAAGGGGTTGCTTGCCCGTTGCCAACTCAAAGGGACTGCTACCTGTTGTAGAGCTAGTGTGCAAATTATAGCAGAATTAGGTGACCTCCAGCAAGTCGACCCAATTTTTTTGGTTTTCCATCACAAAGTGCCTCAAGTACTCCTCTAAGATGCCATTCACCCATTCTGTTTGCCCATCTGTCTGAGGGTGATTGTTGGTTGAAAAGTTGCTCTGTTTTCCCAACATCACAAACAATTGCGTCCAAAATCTACCTGTGAATCTATCGTTACGATGTCTACTAGTAGTCCCCAATACTTGACAACATTCTTGAAGAAAAGATCTGCGTCTGTCTTAGTGCCGCAAGTCTTTGCAGCTGCAATGAACGTCCCATAGTTAGAGAAGCGGTCTACCACCACCATGACAAATCCATATCCCTGCACACTCCGTACACTAGTGATAAAATTCATGGACAAGCTGACCCCTGGTGGGTCTGGGATGGGAAGGGGCTGCAACATGCCCACTTCCTTCTGCCTCTCTGTCTTGTCCTACTGACAAACTATACATGTCCTCACATAGTGCTCCACATCTTCTAGTATTTGCGGCAACAAGTAGTTCCTGGCCAAGAGTGCATGAGTCCTCTCTTGCCCGGGGTGACCTATCCACGCAGAGTCATGGGTCTCTTACAGCAACCAGCACCTCAAACTGCTAGCTAAGGGGATGTAAGGTTGTCCTTCTTTCGCATATAGCACCCCCTCCAACCAGAATCACCGTGTAGACCCATCCTTCACGGATTCGATTAGCCTTAGACAAACATGATCTTTCTATGTGGCCTCCCGTATCCACTACAACATATCCCCTACAATCTATACCAATGCTGCCATCATTGCCTCCTGGTCTATTCGTCGGCTAAGGGCATCAGCCACAACATTAACCTTGCCCAACTTATACTCCAACATGGAATCGAACTCAGCCAAGAATTCTAGCCAACGTGCCTACTTGGGAGAAAGTATCTTCTGCATAGTAAAGTAGCTTGTGCCTACATTATCTGTCTGGACAATGAACTTCATTCCCAGCAAGTAATGCCTCTAAGTTCTAAGGCAGTGAATGACTACTATCATCTCCTTCTCATGGATTGAATATCTCTGTTCAGTCATGTTGAGCTTGCGGCTCTCATATGTAATAGGGTGATTGGATTGGGTCAGCACCCCTCCAATCGCCCGATTGGAAGTGTCTGTTCCCACCTCAAAGGGCACATTAAATTCAGGAAGTTTGAGCACGGGCTCAGAGGACATCGCCTCCTTCAGCCGCTCAAACGCTGCTTGGCATGCCTCAGCCCAACACCAAGGCCTGCCTTTCTTCAGAAGGTTGGTCAGCGCTACTACCTTCTTCAAGTAGTTCCTGATAATCTCTGGTAGTAGTTTGCAAGTCCTAAGAATGATCTCAACTCTATCACCTTAGTTGGGACTAGCCACTCCGTTATGGCCTTGACCTTCCGCTCATCCATCCTTACTCTTCCCTCTACTATGCAGTGCCCAAGGAACTCAATCTCTTTCTGAGCAAAGCAACACTTCTCGAGCTTCATGAATAGCTTGTGCTTCCTTAGCTTTTCCAGCACAGTCTTGAGATACCCAACATGTTCATCCAAGGAAGTGTTGTATACCACGATGCCATCAAGGTAGACGACCACAAACCGGTCCAGATAGGATCTGAAAACATCATTCATCAATGTACAAAAGGTGGCTGGTCGTCAAGCCGAAACGCATGACCAGAAACTCAAATAGCCCATAGTGTGTCATCATCGATGTCTTCGCCTCATCGCCCACTGCGATGTGCACTTGCCAATAATCCAACTTGAGATCCATCTTGGAGAAATATGAAGCCTTCGCTAAGCGGTTGAACAACTTAGCCACTGGAGGGACTGGGTACTTGTTCTTCATGGTGATCTAATTCAGCGCTTGATAATCCAAACATAAATGTAAGGAACCATCCTGTTTTCGCTGAAAAAGGACTGGGGCTCTAAAAGGAGGTTAGGATGGTCTGATAAAGGCCGCCTTCAACAACTCGTCAAGATGTCTTATGAGTTCAGCTAACCCTGGTGGAGCCATGTGATAGGGAGCTCAGGCTAGAGGGTGAGCTCCTAGCATCAACTCAATGGCATGATCCACAGCACGCATGGGGGAGGTTGGTGGCATCACATCTACAAACTTGCTTAGCAACTTTTCTACCTTCTCGGGAACAACCACTGTTGTGTTCTCAGCTTCCATCATCATGACCAAGTAGGTCTTATGGCCCCGCTCAAGGCCTTTCATCAGCTGGAGGGCAGACACAACCTACACCTCTATCTCACCTTTGTTCTCAATAACAAAGTAAGAGATTCTCTCATCGCTGATCAGAATGCCCCTGAGGTATGGCATCACATACACCTTAGCCATCCTCATGAAGTCCAGCCCAAGGATCTACTCAAAGTCATCCAAGGGAACAACAGTGAAGTTAACTCTGCCCGTCCATTTGCCAATCCGCATCGGCATGTCATGGATAACTCCTAGGATAGGGTTGCCTCTTAGTTAACTGCTTTGATATGGGCTTGAACCTTCTCCGTCTTCAGACCCCATGCCTTCACGTACTTCTCTGCTAGGAAATTATGGGATGCACTAGTGTGAACCAGCGCTTGCACTGGCTGTTTGTCCAAAATAGCTTCCATGTATATCAGCCCGCCATGATATGACTTCTCCTTTCGAATAACACTCATAATCTACATAGGGTTCATATGTACAGTGACCTCCTCTTCTGAAGAAGAGTCATTCTCAGTGACAACAACGTTCAGCTTCTCCCTCTTCGGGCACTCCTTGGCATAGTGAGGGCATTGGCAAATGAAGCAAGCTATCCCCTTTGATTTGTTGGGGTCAGCCTGTACACTGCACTTACCCTTGAACTCGTTCCTGTGTGCCTTGCCATCTGCCTGCAACCGCCCTTAGAGGAAGAAGGTCATTTGTCCAATTTCTATGTGGTTGATTCTAAATTGTAGTCAACCAACCTTTTAGCCACTGTGATGTTTGAAGGGAGGTCCCGAACATTCTGCCTCTGCAACTTGTTTTGCACCCAACTCTGGAGACCAGTCAGGAAGTTGAATAACTTGTCCTTCTCTGTCATATGCTAGATGTCCAAGAGGAGGGACTGTAATTGCTTCACGTACTCCCTAACCATCCCTATCTGCCTCAATTTCCTAAGAGAATTCTGTGCAACCCACGCCGTGTTCGTGGGGAGGAACTGCTCCCTGAGTTCCTTCTTCATCATCAACAAAGTCTGGATAGGAGGATGACACCCAGCAGCAATGTCATCTTCTAGCTTGGTTCGCCACCAAAGCTTGGCATCTCTAGAGAGATACAAGCTCATCACCATGACCTTCTCTTTGTCTGGGTTATGGTTAATTGCAAAGAACTACTCCATGTACCAAATGAAGTTCTCGATATCCTTGCCACTCTGTGAACCAGAGTTGGATTTTGGTTCAGGGACCTTCACTTTCTTCATGGACTGCACCGGCTTAGGCCTAGATTCTACCTCCGTCCCTAAAGGTGATGAGTTCAAAACAGCCCGCTCAAGCAGAGCTATTTTGTCTGTTAGCTCTTGCATCTTCCCTCCAGTCTCTATCCTCAAGTCCTGCAACTTGTCTTTCAAATAGTCCACAGCTCGAGCAGCACATCCTGCAGAAGTGCCTTCTCTGGACTCGTTTGCATAGGAACTAATCTCAACCAAGGAGAGACACTGGTCAAAGGCACCAATGTGATCTTGGACTGATTGTAGAGAGGCCTGGACTTCAATTAGCATCCCGGGAGCCATCTTCCAAGCATCGCACTTCGCTTCCATGTCTATCAAGCTCTGCAACATGGAACCTGTCATGTTGGTAACTCATATGTCTGCAATCAGCAAGAAATCCCTTGGTCCTTGCTTGCCAAATCCCCTTTAAACATCCCAAGTCCGTCTAGTTTGTTCAGGATCCCGACAATGGAAACAACTATCATGGGCGCAAAGCTTTGTCTAGCATCCACACGCGTGATGGCCTGACTACACAGTGCAGCTAACAGCCTTCTCTCACGACTTTTCCACTCGTATGCGCAAGGGGAACAAGCAATTAACAAACAATGCCATCTTTGGTGCAAAGGGGCTCCACCCTGTGCTATGTAAACTCAGTCTGTTGGTTACAATGGCAGGGAGAGGGCAGGGGCTGATCAATCAGGTTGTTGTGCTCAATCTCTCAAAGCTCTCTTGTTCGCAATCACAACATGTCCATTAGCCACGGCCACCCTGCACTTTCCCTTATATAGACTTAGCCATCACACCAGTCCATATCATAGTAGGATTACAAAAGCCCAACCCATACAAGAATCCACTTCCTGTCTAACTCTCCAAGCCCAACCAGGGACGTCCCAACACAAATTAGGAAACGAGGGACGGTTCCTTCTCCGGTTAGGATTCTAGTGCCCTGCTACTCCTAGAGTTCGACCATCCAGGGAAACCTGCTTGCTTCGACTCCTACTCTAGCTAGGAGTGTAGCCAAACTGCATGTATGAGTCCTGTCCACCCTAGGATTCCATGCCTAGGTAGAAGTGGTGCCCAGCACACTACTTAGAGTCCTGCCCGCACTAGGACTCTTCCTCAGCCTGATCCACAAGGCGAATGAAGCATCTGGAACATCTCCAACCTGCTCCAACGATCTATCCAAGCCCAAGGGGCTGCGCCAAGGATGTCTGTCGCCTAGCTGACTTGGCTGTCCACTGCCAAGTCTAGGGGGTAGCCACCCCCTTTCTCTATGGGCTCCAATACCATGCTGGCTACGACTATGAATAATGAAGAGTCATGTAAGTGAGGATTCTTGCTTGGGAATATACAATGACAGAGCCATGCAACAAGATATGCAGCGAGGAAAGTTTCTTTAAGCATGCTATAACCATTAGCTTGTAATGCTCGAAGACCTGACTCTTCACTTTATGGCACTGGTAAATCTTCCAAGCTAATGGAATCTTTTCTTGCCTGTGCTTCAATATCCGCCTTGGTAAGAGGAGGTCGAATTTTATATCTCGATGATTTCTTATTAATCTCGATCTCAGCCTGTGCTTGGATAAAAACAATGTTAAAAAAGTGGTTTGTCCATTACTAAATGAGAACACCTTTGGCATGAACTTGTTTCTCTTTTGCAATAACGGTAAAGTGAAGAAACAATTCAGCTACATTCCTGTATGAATCGGGGTTTGCCTCTCGAATCAACTCTAACTCTTCGTTGGAGGGAATATATTCCCCATAAACATCCCTGAAGCCTGGAAGAGATGAGATGTGCATCATATCACTTAAAGAGAACCTGTACTCACCATTTGGAGAAAGGCAAATGTTTGTTGCAGGACAAAAACACTCTTAACATAGCAATATAAGCTTTCTTGTTGAATGTTATTCCTCTCTATGTAGCCAACACTGCTTCCAATAAACCACTTCTATCCAGTCTAGATGAATAGGAACCTACAATCTTCCCAGTAAGAATAGACCAACACTTAGAGGCATAGGCCCATCTGCTTATGTAATCAAAGTTATTATAGGATGACCCTTTTGCCATAGACTGAGTCAAAAGAGTTTCTAGTTGAATGTACTCTTCTTTGTTGTTATTCAAAAATGTAAGAGTACTCGAATATAAAACTCGATGCTCAATATACCCATATCCCCGCTTGCTGAAGCCTCTACCACCTTTAATGAATGCAACAAATTTGACACCACTAGAATGATGAGTCAATTCTAAACAGCGTCCTAAAATAATTCATTTGAGGGATTTCTTCTTGAAGAGGAACCTTCTAAGCAAACTGCAGATTTATAGGATCTAATGGATAGATCACGCTCAAAACACATATTGGTAGAAAACAAATTCCCCATATTTTTGAAAATACCAATTTGCTTCCTTAGGAATCCATAAGTAAATGAACCACCTTCTCCACCATCTCCACATATGTACGCAGGTTTTGGAAGCACCCACTCCCTGTTTGTTATTAGAGTCCTCTCCAAATCTAGAACCATTTTTTTTTAAATAGAAGTCTGCTTGTATTGGTTATCAAAACTCAAATCTTTTATTGTTTTGGAGATGATTTGTCCATTATAACAAAAAATTGGGAACCTAGAACCACTAGACATCTCTTCTTCAGATGCTTGGCTTTGATGGCTCAGATGAGAAGAAGCCATCTCTATAAAAAAAGTCTTTCATAAAAAGAAACCTATAAAAAATGAGAAAAGGATTTAGCACGTTATAAAAAAATATTGTTGTTTTTAAAAAATAATTAATAAAATCTAAGTAAGCAAGCCTAAAGTTTTCAATCTTCTTAAAAAGAGACATAATGAAACTTGCATAACTTTTGCAAAATAAAAAAAATCAATCAAAAAGAGAGCAAGCCTAAAGTTCTCAATCCCCTTAGAAAGAGACATAATGAGATTGCATCACTCTTTATAAAATGAAAAAAAAATATCAAAAGTGAGCAAGTCTAAAGTTCTCAATCCCCTCGAAAAGAGACATAATGAGACTTGTAAAACAAATCAAAATCAAAGAGAGCAAGCCTAAAGTTCTCAATCCCCTTGAAAAGAGACAGAATAAGACTTGCAAAACAAAAAAAATCAAAATAAAAAAGTAAGCATTTTCAATCCCCTCAGAAAGAGACATGATGAGACTTGCTGAATAAAAAAATATAAATCGAAGTAAAAAGGTCTAAAGTTCTTAATCCTCTTGAAAAGAAACTTAATGAGATTTGCAAAATAAAATTAAATCAAAATCAAAGAGAGCAAACCTAAAGTTCTCAATCCCCTCGGAAAAAGACATAAGACTTGCAAAATGAAAAAAAAGTAAGCCTAAGGTTCTTAATCCACTTGGAAAGAAACATGATGAGACTTACAAAACGAAAAAGAAATCAAAATAAAAAAAGCAAGCCTAAGGTTCTCAATCCCCATGGAAAAAGACATGATGAAACTTGTAGAGTAAAAAAAATCAAAATCAAAGTAAGCGAGCCTAAAGTTCTCAATTCCTTAGGAAATAGACATAATGAGACTTGCAAAACAAATTAAAATCAAAATCAAAATCAAAATCAAATAGAGCAAACCTAAAGTTTTCAATCCCTTCGGAAATAGACATAATGAGACTTGCAAAATAAAAAAAAATAAGCCTAAGGTTCTCAATTTCCTTGGAATAAGACATGATGAGACTTGCAAAACAAAAAAAATCCAAATCAAGTAAATCAAGCCCAAGGTTCCAATTCCCTTCAAGATGAGACATGATGAGACTTGCAGAATAAAAAAAATCAAAATCAAAGTAAACAAGTCTAAAGTTCTTAATCTCCTCGCAAAGAGACATAATGAGACTTGCAAAACAAATCAAAATCAAAGAGATCATGCCAAAAGTTCTCAATCTCCTGAAAAAGAGACATACTGAGACTTGTAAAATGAAAAAAAAAAGCAAGCCTAAAGTTCTCAATTCCCTGAGAAAGAGACATGATGAGACTTGTAAAATGAAAAAAAATAAAAAAATAAAATTTAAAGAAAGAAAGTCTAAGATTCTTAATCCTCTCGAAAAGAGACATGCTGAGACTTATAGAATAACAAAAAATTAAAATTAAAATAAACAAGTCTAAAGTTCTCAATCCCCTCAGAAAGAGACATAATGAGACTTACAAAACAAATTAAAGTCAAAATTCAAGAGAGCAAGTATAAAGTTTTCAATCCCCTCGGAAATAGACATAATGAGTCTTGCAAAATAAAAAAAAATAAGCCTAAGGTTCTCAATCCCCTCGAAAAGAGACATGATGAGATTTGCAGACTAAAAAAAATCAAATCAAAGAAAGAAAGCCTAAGGTGCCCAATTCCCTCGGAAAGAGACATGGTGAGACTTGTAAACTAAAATAAAATCAAAATCAATATAAACAAGTCTAAAGATCTCAATCTTCTCGAAAAAAGACATAATGAGATTTTCAAAATAAATTAAAATCAAAATCATAGAGCGCAAGCTTAAAATTCTCAATCCCCTCAGAAAGAGACATAATAAGATTTACAAAACGAAAAAAAAAGCCTAAGGTTCTCAATCCCCTTGGAAAGAGATATGATGAGACTTACAGACTAAAAAAAATCAAATCAAAGAAAGCAAGCCTAAGGTTCTTAATCCCCTTGGAAAAAGACATGATGAGACTTGTAACAATTGGATTTTATAGCATTATCTCTCTTTATGTAAGGTTGTAAACTTAAGTTTTAAGTCTTTGATGTCCATAAATTACAAGTCTATAACAAGCAGAAAGAAAGGGGGCTTGCTCAAATCTCAAAATAGTCTTGAACCTACAAATAAAAAAGTACATTGTTAGCCTTCGAAATGAAAAAAGAAAAAACAATTGGCGGTAGCTATAGCTGAGCCGAGCTGAGCTAAAGCCGAGCCAAGCCAAGCTCAGCTAGGTTCGAGCCAAGTCGAACTTAAAAACAAAATGGTATCAGCTCTAACTAAGCCTAGCCAAGCTCAGCTACACTCAAGCCAAGCCGACCTAAGTTTTTTGTTTAAAAAATAAACATAAAAAATCACAGCCATCAATTGCCATGGATAAATCATGGCCATTGATGTAAAATCCCTAATACCCTTCCTCTCCTTCTTCCATCCCATTCCCACCTCTTGTCACCCCTATTTGCCTCTAGCCGCCGCTAATCATGCTCGCGCGACCAGTCGCCGCTGATCACCCTTGTGCCACTGGCCACGACCACCTTTCTCTCTCACTCTTTTCCTTTCCTTCCATCCTCCTCTTCATGACACCATCACCATCACCCTCACTTCACTCTCGGCTTCACCCTGAACTGTCCCCTCCACCATCCTTCTTCGCCATAGTTTCAGCCGCTGATCGCCCTCGCCCATATTCACCGTCACTAGCATCTCGGCTTGCACTTCTGTCGTGAACCTTCAGCGCAGTCTTCCTCCGCTTTACTTGCCTCATGCTGCCAGACCACTACCTCCGGTCATAAATCCACCTTGCGTCACCACTCCCCTCTAATCCAATACTATAGATCTTGTCCGTTCTACTTCATTAAGCGTTGACCTTTCTCACTGTGATTGATCATGGGTGTGCTCACCCCACACACACAGCCCCCATCTACTCCAATGTTTCCTCCTTCATCGTCGAGTCCTTGGCCTCTCTTGTTGGCTCCATCACCCAATCGAATTCGGTTGTGTCCCAATCATCAATTGCCATCCTTTTCCTCACCCATTCCAATCTAAGTCCAGCAGCTGACTCATCATCTCCACCTCTCCCACTCTCTTTCCTCACTGCTTTCGATCTGCCAACCCTTATCCCCAATCCGTCCCACAAATCAACATGGCTTTTCCATCCCACTCCGTTCAGCTCCACCACCTCTCTATTTCTCCCATTCTCTCTTTGTCCAAGTAGTAAAAAAAAAAGAGAGAGAGAGACAACAACCTTGAGCAATTTCCACCAGCACGTCCTCACAAATTAACGGAGAAGACTAAACAAATCATTGAAGAACAACAATTCAAAGGAGATTGAATAGTACATCCGCAATGGAGAATGAAACCTCACTCACAAATCAACGGAGAATGAACAGTGTGCCCTCGCGGTGAAGGAAATCAGAACAAACTTGTTTATATAGAGAGAATTCTTAGTTCAACAGGGTAATGAATTCGTGACAAGGGAGAAGTTAAGTTAGTAGAGGACTAAAGAGGCAGAACAGGGACGATCTAGTTATTTCTTTGAATTTAGGTCAAAATGTTTGGATGAGATAGAGTTGAATGTGTTGAAAATATTAAAAAGATAAGGATTTTATTTTCTGGCGTATTTCTCGGTTAAGATAGAATCGTTCATTATCAGGATCGTTCAGGTAAGATAGGATTGAAGATTCTCTTTTATCTAGGTGAGATGAAGCCTATGACTTGGTAAGATAAGATTGAAGATTCTCTTTTATCTGGGTTAGATGAAGCCTACAACTTGGTGACCTGCCTAACAAGAGCTGAACTACTTGCGTTAAACCATTGACAAAAAAAAAACTTGGAAGTGAATGAAAGTGTTTAGGTGTGTGTAGATTTTGCAACAACGGTACTAAAATAAAAAACAAACACTCGTACCCTTACAAAAGAAAAGTTTTTATTCTCTTGAACTAAAAAAAAAATTTCTCGGATGAGTAGATCATTAAAAAAAAAAGAAAGAGGGAAGAGAAATAATGATGATTAGAAAGAAATTTATCAATGTAGAATTCCTTCTCTGATCAATTATTCTTTGACATCTTCAAGAAAAACGATACGTCCATTGTCTAAATCTTCAGTGCAGAAGAGGTATCCTTGTGCAAGGATAAAACTTGGAAGGGGTTCATCCCTTAGATGAGCTTCAGCGATATCTCTGTGTACTGTCATTATTATCTCTACAGTTCTATCCATTATAACTTCAAAATTCCCATCAAAATTCAAACGGGTTCCATACGAAGAAGTTTAGATTGCAGGCAACCCAGTAGAAGAAGTTAATGGGAAACCAAGCATTGCTCTGACAATTTTTTCGATGGGTGACAGTTTCAGTTATAATGTCACTCTACTGTCACCCCTCGGAGGGGCTGTCTGTTGACATAAAAAAATTAAAATATGAAAAATCAAAATTCAAATGCAAAGATTTCAAAGCTTGACTAGCTCTAAATAAGTCCAAAATTTCAAAATGGACAAAGTCTAAAGAAAAAAAATGAAACAAATTCTAATGCTAAACACGTATTAATGTGTTAAAAAAATTAAATCAAAACTCAAAGGCCAAGTGTTCGGAGCTTGATTAGCTCTGGTTGAGACCAAATTTTCAAAATAGACAAAGTCTCAAAAGTGAACAAAGTCCAAAAGAAATAAAAAACTTAAAATTTAATCCTACGCACGTAGAGAGAGGTTACAACTTCTAGAAAAAAAAGTTTCATGTGAGGACCTTATAAGGCTCTCTTGCACTAAAAGATAGCTATAATAGCTAAATTTGCTAAGAGAGGCTTCGTAAGCTTTACATAGCCACATCAAAATGATTACCAAATTTATAAAAAAAATCAAATTAAAAAGTATTGTGTGAGACCTCATAAATCTTACACTAAAATAGCCATGAAAAACCAAAATGGCTAAAAATACAAAAAAGTTAAATTTCCAAGAATTCAAACTTCAAAGGAAAAAAAGGCTATGTAGAAAGTCCCATGGGCCCTATATGGAGAATGAGAAGACTAAGTCAAAGCCCTGAGGCTTGTGATCCCCTACTCTAAAGGGAAAAAAATGAAATGAAGAAATTAAAAAATGAAATGATGAAATTAAAAAAAATGAAATAAGTAATGAAGTGGAGGAGACCAAGTCAAGGGTTTAATGCCCGGACTTCTCTCACACTCCCCACTAATCAATTCAGTTCTCACCAACCATCCCACTAATCCATTCTCCATCTCCTCCTAATTCACTCTCCACTTCCCACGAACTACCCTTCTCCCCACTACTTGCTTAACCGTAGAACCCCAATACTATAAATATCTATTATTTTTATAAAGAGGGGCTTTTTAGCTTTCAAGTCTACGAAACCCCCCAAAAAGAAGTCAAGAAGTCCATCACACACCAAAAGACATCTATATTTCTTGAAAGTCTTGACCTTCAAAAAGTTGAAGAAGTTCGAAGAATTGAAAAAAAATAGAAACACTCAAGAAGGAAGAAGAACATGTGCAAGGGAGCTATCATTCTTCAAGAAGAAGTTTCTTCATTTCTTCTTTTCTTTTTTCTAAACTTGAGAGTTGTAGCCACATCTCCTGGCAATTCTACTTTCTTTTTATTTTAATAAATTCTAAGTCGTTTCTTTCATTTTTCCATCTAATCAAATGGTTTTAAAAATTGATTAAGCACCACTACTCACTCTAAATTGTAAAGAGTAGTCTTAATTAATTAAGAGAAGTCCGTCCAACCTAAAAAAAAGACTCTTCTCTATCTCTTGCAAGGAAGGATCTTCCGATCCATCCTCTTGCCTTATGCGTAGGGAACTATTGAAATTCCCCAACAAGGGGAAGCAGGAGAAGGGGCTAATGGTGGTGGAGACGCCAGGCGGAGAGGGAGGGGACTGAGGAATGTCGAGGACCACTTCATTGGGGCTTATGACTCTAGGAAGGATGTGTCCAAAATGCTCGAGTTAACCAAGTTCACCTACATTCCGGCTTGGAGAAGATAAAAGGTGAGCATTTTTTCTTGTTTTCCATTGATACATTCACTTATCTAAGATAGATATTGTTTAAATAAAAAATTTGTCTCTTTGCATGAGTTGATTGGTTTTCTTTCTCGACCGTCCAATGATGGAGTTCTTCTAAGTGTCCTTCATATAATAAAGAAGAAAGGTGCTTGTTTTCACTTATTTACTTGTTTCATCTCTTTCTTCTTTCTTTTATATTTTTTAGTGGGTTTTATTTATTCTAATGTATTTTTGAGTTCTTGGAAGCAATGTGATGCATGTCCCACTTCTAGGCTTTCAATTATTTTGTTGGAGTTTTCCCCCTTCCTTATATCCCTTATATATATATCGTTTGGTCAATGTAGTTTGTCTACAAGAAGGCTTCCTATAAGATTGGTGGGGTTTTTCCATGGTTTATGTGCACATAAGAAAATAGGTAGACCTATGATATTGTTTGGTTAAAAACAAAAATCACTCATTTAGGGTTTTAAATAGAAATTTAAAATAAAATTTTTAATTGAAGAAATTTAGAATCAAGATATAGAAAATGAAGATAGGAGTGATTAAGACCAAAATTAAAAAATTATGGGTAATTAGGGCAAGAAAATACACTTTAATCTATTTTTCTTATTTGAGAAATAAGGGTATAACACCCTACTTTTTCTAACACAGCTCTTCTTCATTTAGGCAAATAGGCTGGGGTTTTTTTAAATAGCAAGGGTTTTAGGTTAGATAAAAATTATTAGGCTCTAAAATAGGTCTAAAATGCCCTAAGTAGCTAATTACGATTATTTTCTGTTTAAAAATAAATTTAATTACACTCAAACCCACTAAAATAAATAATAAAGAATTAAGGATTAACATGGGGCCCACACGGAGTCCGCACCTTTAATTAACGGAAAATTATGATAAAATTTTATAAAATCCATAAAAAATAAATTAATTAAGTTTGACACTAATACTTATGAGGAGAAATCAACCTTTATTAGAGTCATAATTACTACCTCATAACCCTAAAATCAAAACAAACTAGCAAATAAGCAAAACCACATAAATTCACATACTAAAAATAAAAATTAAACCAAGTTAAGCTAGAGAACTTACAAAACGATTGTATGATGCTTCTATGCTAAAGTAGAGTATCATGCTATGGTAGCTGCCAGCTATGAACTTACATGGATTGGTTATCTACTTCATGACTTAAATGAGATAATTCATTCTGGCTTAATTCAAACCGCTTACTACCATGCATTAACTTGTAGTACCAAGCCATTGGGGTGTTCACAATTTCTCAAACTCCTTCACAAGTTAGCAACTTGTGAGAGGGAGTGTTAAAGCTAGGCTATAGCTATGGAAGGCTTGCTGATAATCCATAACCGACCCAATAACGGAAGTAGATTCTACTAGATTGTGTTGATTGTACGTTTTAGTTTTACTTGTATAGCTCACTAAATCTTGTATATATACACACCATGAACAATGAATACATGGTACTCGCTTCAAGAACTTTACATGATTAACTGCATTTTACCATCCGTAACCTCTCTGTGTTGACCCTCAAACAATTCTAATTGGCAACATCAAAGTAAAAGTGATTGTCCGCTTTACAATCCACGGGGTAGTGGGACAATTGGCATGTAGTGTGGTTAGATGCACAAAAAGCAACATAAATTGCTTGGAACGAAGATGCTGAAGAATCACAAGACTTCTTTCCAGTTTCTTTATTCTCTCCAATTTCGGGTGAGAAGAATCTCTTATAGGTGGAAGTTCTATCTTGTTTCAACCGCCATAAGTGGAGGAGCATCTTTAGGTGAACCAACAAAGATGACAATAAAGGGAGATGCTTCTTTAGCCCCACCAAAAAGGATATCTTCATAGAATTGGGTTGTTGAGTACATATAACTTCACCACCTTCATTTGTTCATTGCCAGAAAATTGTTACTCATAGACTGAAAGTTTCAGACTCCTGCAGAAAATTGTGAAGAAATGACTAGTGAAGCGAATGATATTTCCTTCACATCCAGAGATTGGCAGACAATGATTTATCAGGGAAATGATGATGACCGCGCTGCAGTCTGGTCCGTGCCATACCATTGGGTAAGTAAAATTAGTTAAATCTTTTTGCTAGTAAAGGGAAATTGAAAAGCTTAATTTCTGATATCACACATGGATCGGCTAATCTCGTGATCAGTTTCTGCTTTGTTAACTTGCTGTTGAAGTAAAACTCAGCCACTCTTCCGGGAATCGTTTAGAAGGATAACTGGTAATA
Source organism: Saururus chinensis (assembly GCA_035235625.1). Lineage (NCBI taxonomy): Eukaryota > Viridiplantae > Streptophyta > Magnoliopsida > Piperales > Saururaceae > Saururus > Saururus chinensis. The sequence goes on along the minus strand of CP141144.1, from coordinate 35,442,301 downwards.
GCATAATATTAGGAGGTAACCAGTGTTACCAACACCCACAAGAAAAGTTATACTCCATTCCTTTTAAATTAATAGCTCTATTTAGTAAAAAAAATTATTTTATAATAATAATTTTATTTTATTAAATTTAAATAGTTAGGTACTTAAAAAATAATATCATAAGCTTATTTTTTCTTTTATTAGGTGTAACATTCAATAATAATTAATATAGAACATAATTTTTTTTTTTGTTGGAGCTATTAATACATGATGGAGGGAGTACTATTTTTTCAACTATAACTATTATATGGGAAGGAGGGAATATATGGGAAGGCAAGAAGATGCAGCTGAAGCTCCTTCAATATTATAATTATCCCTTCTCATTGCTGCAAAATATTTCCTGTATCACACAGATTAACCATGAAATTTTTCAGGAGAACATCAGAGGTGCTAGAGATCCTTCGAGGCTATTCTCAGAGCTCCCACCAAGACCATTACAGAGGTATAACTCTTGTTTGTTTAACACCTACTTAAAAGCCAAAGAGCAATATATCTAAGAAATTTAAGACATTAATATCTTGCCAGCACGTCCACTCAGCCATTTTTCCACGTACGAATCATCACTCGCGTCGAAGATTCTATAAATCAGAGGCTTTTCAACAATTCCATGTCCGATGCCAGTGGGCAGCAGTGGCAGATGGGAATTCCTACCACAGAGGGAGAACGGCCGGGCCTCGCCAGACATGAATTCAAGAGGGCCATGAGCAAAATGAGAAGTCAAATTTTCTGTCCCAGTTACCCAAGACAGAAGGCATATAAGATAGGTCTGTTCAGCAGGCACAACACTTCCAACCACATCCAAGACGAAGATGAAGAAAATGATGATGGCAGGGAGTGTTCCATCTGCCTGGAGGCATTCGTGCCCAACGAGAAACTTCTGGTGACACCCTGCAATCACATGTTCCACAAGGACTGCTTGGTGCCATGGGTCAAAGACCATGATATATGCCCAGTTTGCAGGTCTGTCTTCTGTGAAAAGGCAAGAGAGAAAGAGACGAACTCACCGCCCAATATAGCAAACAATAACAGTACCAGTAGGAACATGTACAATTCAAATTTGGGCTTTTCAAGGTCCTTATTTCACATTTAGGGGGGTTAAAGGCATTTGGAAGCTCAAGAACGCCATATTTATGTGCAAAAGAAGTGGCCTTTTAGACTGCTAAAAAGCTTTCTAAAGTTATCAGTTTCAATTATAAAAAATTAGATTGTAATAAATGATCTATGCATCTCTTTTGGGACTCAAAGTCAGTTCAAAATCTGTTCGTTTCCATTCAAAGACTAGAGATCTAACTTTCCTTACGATCTTAAATGAAATTTCTACCTTAAATACAATCTGAAAGTCGAGAATACGAGAGACACCCAACTTCTCAGGTAATGATGACCAAACAACTAAATAAGGCGATTTTTAACATGCTTGGAAGTATCTAAAATATTAATAGAATTATTCGACATGAATTCCACTGGAATGTTTCCCTCAAGGGATTGTGACTCTTAATATAAATATACAACTATTGGGAGATTGAAAAATTTTCAACTCCTCCCTTTCATGTTGCTGCGGTAACAACAATAACATAGACAAACGCACCCTTTGATCAGAGGAATTAGAAGCTCACAAAGTGTGCACTGTGCTAGAACAAAAATAAAAGAATGTATGACACTTTGAGAAATAAGAGTTTGAAGTACAAACAGGAGATAAAGAAACCCTCATTGTGGTGCATTGTCAATTATAGGACAGGCACCGATATCATTGTCACTGGAACATCTCCGGTAAAGCTCTCACCTTGCAGTGCCTCTGAATTTCCAGACAAACTGTAATCTTGTGAAGTCATTCCCCACCTGTCCATTGCAGCCTCACACCTCTGGCACACTCTTGCAAGTGATGCTGCCTTTCTCCTTGCTCGCCTGGTGCCTGTGAATGTCAGACAATGCAGTAGGCTTGCTATAGCAGGAGTCCTCACCACCTTATCCGCCAACATGGGGCTGCCATTCCTACACAACTCGAGCAATGCTGCAACTGCATTCTCTTTACCACGCGGGGTGCCACACCTCATCACACCAACCAGCCCATCCACCGTATCTTCTTCTTTGCTCACAGCCTCCATCCCACCCGGCTTCCTCATTAGCAATAACAATGCCCCGGCCGCCTCCTCGGCCACTCCCTCCATTGACAAGGCCCTCACTAGTGCAGAGGTAGCCCCTGCCTCAACCATTCTCAAACAATTCTTGGAATGGGTCGACAAGTTAAACAAAGCCATCACTGCATCTTTCTTTCCCCGGGAGCTGCCTATTGTAAGAAGGCCAGCCAGCGCCTCAAGCGCCCCTTCTCGATCTGTTATCCTTGTCTTGTAATCATGAACAGATGAAAGACTAAACAATGTCGCCGCGGCATTCTCTCTTGATTCTTCGGTGATTCCATGCCTCAACACATCCACAATTGATTCCAAACACCCTTCTTCTTCCATAATCCGATCCTTGTTTTTATCAAGAATAGATAAATTTAGCATTGCAGTGACAGAATTTTCCTGCATAATTTGACAAGGCGAAGCCAATAACTTTTTGAGTAGGGGAATAGCTCCTGCCTCAGCAATACAGGATCGGTTCTCTTTCCCAGTTTTCGTCATCAGCCTCAGCTCTTGGACAGCAACCATCTGCTCCCGGCTGGAACCATTCAACAATTTCGCAACCAAGAGTACCGTGGTGGCTCTATCCGCTTCAATGGCAGCCTTTGCAGCAGCGGGGGGATGCACCACATTCCCAGCCACCATCTCCCCTCTATCGGCTAGATCAAAAGGAACTCCATTTGCGGCACACCACCGCGAAATCACTCCCCGAAGAGCCCTGTTTGCGACAAGACGGGTATGCGAGAGCTTCTGACCAGTTTTGGGGCAGCTACAATGGCCGTCATCAATCCATTTAGAGATGGCCGACCGATCATAAGTCTGCCCCGTAGAAACGATCACTGGATCCCTCATCAATTCAAATGAGATCGGACAGCAAAAGTCTTTGGGAATTGTCATCAAAGGCTCTTCAGTGTCCTTACTAAATCTCTTCTCCCACTTTGTGCAACTGCTCAGTTCAGTACTCTTCCCCAACTCCCCAATTCCATCGTCATCGTCATCATCATGATCATCATCATTTACTTCTTCCCGAAATCCAAATAACAAGAACCTACAGTATCTAGTTAAAGCAACAAAGCTATTAAGCAAAGAATTTGTGGGTTCCATATCATCATCATGGTTTAACACCTGGTCTTCGAGAAATCCAATCTCCCTTCGGCAAGATTTCGCATTCCGGATACCCAATTCGTCGACAAACAGCGATCGCAGATCCTCCGCGTCGGGCACCCGCCCTTGCTCGAATTCGTCCAGAAATGAAAACAACTGCAACCTAAGGGCCTCATCCCTCGGATCAACAAAGAGCTTCGCCCGCCTCGACTGTCGGTGGAGCATCCGAACGAGCTCGTGGACGTCGCCCGGAAGGCCTAACTCTCCCACCGGGAGAACGTCCAGCAACGTGGTCATGTCCTGCTGCAGGTCATGAAAATCACCCGAAATCGGCAGGTTCTGGATCAGGAGCCACAGCGAGCTCGACACAGAGCAGTAGTCTAGGAGGGACTGGGACCGGCAAATGAGGATATACAGCTCCTTAAAGCAGAGGGATGCCGCCGAGGGCAGGGGGATGGGCTGGGCCTTCAGGGCGTCGAAGAAGGCAGCGAAGATTTCGAGCTTCCGGAGGAGGGAGCGGGTATTCTTCCTCTGGAAAGGGATTGAGAGGGCAGCAGACGAGGCGGCGAGGAGCTCGGACGAAGCATCGGCAAGGGCCCGTACCAGGGAGGCGTCCCGGAGGTCTGGCGGCTGGGCGAAGGTCGTGCCGCCAGTCGGCGACCTGCGGCGGAGGCAGGAGAACATGGCAGCGGACGCCATGGGAAATTTCGAAGAAATCAGATAAGCGGAAATGATGGTGGGCGGTCTAAACAGCAGGCAGGAATTCGGAATTTGGAATTCCGGATATGGAGAAACCGCGTGAGGGAATTGCGGGGCAAAGAGCAGTTTTGTGGTCGCAATTTCAATTTGACCGATTTCGAGGAATTCAGAGATATTCTATGACCGAAATTTGGCTGCGCGTGGAAGATTAGTCTGGGCGGCGTGAGATCTGAGCGGTTTGACGCCTTGGAGGAGGACCGGAAAGGGACGAAGAAGTTTGCGAAACTACCATAGCTGCCACCGTTAACGGGATAAAAATATGTGCCGGCTTGTCAAAATGCATCGCGTGGATGGATTGAATTGACATTGGAGAGCGGAGAGGGTGGCACTTGCTAATTGCTACATTGCCCCCCACGGGGGAGGAGCTCTAGATTTAAAAAATAAAAATGGTATTTTTATATAAAAATATATATTAATAATTTATATATGAGTTTTAATCAGTTTAAATAAGTAAGCCCATGTGAACTTTATGTGAGGCTTATTTGTGAAGTTTAATTAAAATTTTTGTATCAGTTTTTGTAGATATTTTTGTTGTGGTAGTATCACTATTTGAAAAAAAAAAAGTAAGAGTGTTTCATGTTTTCTTCTAATAATGAGCTTAGCATAAAATAATAAACACAGTATAAAGAACATATAGGAGCTCTTAATATTTGGATTAGAAGTCTATCACCCCCTACTTTATTCAGTCCACCCTACATTTATATAGTCGGTAGACATCTACCAATCTGATATACAGAAGATAGATATTTAGCGACTGTGTTAAGGGGGTGGGCTGGATAAAATACGAGGTGGTAGACTCTTAAATCCTTAATATTTTTTAGATCAATAATACGCATGCTAGTACAAGAACTATTAGCGCTAACATGCACTAATATATACGTCATTGATCTTATAGATAAAAGGCTCTCATGTGTTCCTTATGATGAGCTCATTATCATAGTGGAGCATTGAAAATACTTCTTTATCAAAGAGAAGAGTTTTTCATTTTCCTTGCTTACAATGAGTGTAAGGAACATGTGAAGCATTCTGTGCTCATTGTCAGAGCATAACATTAAGAAAGCTTCTAAAAAAAGACTGTGGGTGTGGCCTAAACCTTTTCTCAAGGACAAGGTAGAGAGGTTCACTGTTTTGGAGGCAATCCTCCATAACCATTGGGGTATGCACCATTCTTGGTATTCGTCTTCGCTACTCGATTTTGTTCTGCGAGTTGATATGGACTTTGGTTTATCCACAATTAGTAGATCCATTGTGATGACAATGGTAGTGCTTGTCCTCATCATTGGCTATTGTTGTCTTCCTTTATCTTTGTCTACACCTTGTAATTTATGTTTTTTCTTTAGTTTTGCGTAATAACTATGTTGTATATTTTACTATTTTAGTTGATGTTACTTTTCTAGTTGATGTTATGGCTCTTGCAGCATGTCTTTTATTATCATGTCCCAGTACACGATACTCCTAAACCGAACCTGATCTGAGGAGCACACGACACGTGGCACGACTAAGTCGAGTTTAAATGCAGAAGGTTTAACCCATCCTTGAGTGAACCCATAAGGAGTAGCACATAAACACATAGCACAAAAATAAATATAGCAAAGAAATGAATATTAATTAATGTATTAGTCTACACATACCCACATCAATAAGTTTATAACATCAAGCCAACAAGGGCTAAACAAGTCTAAGCTATCCATGGCTAAATAAAGTGTGAAGCAAAATCTAATGCATAAGTTTAACATAGCATGGATCAATATAACATAAAACCAAGCATCTATAAACCCCTCTCAATGACTGACGCCATCTCCATGCTCAATGTAGAGCCCATCCGTAGCACATGCATGGCACAACATACGGCCCAAAAAACCCACAAAAGAAAGAGGGGTGAACCAATGTTCAGTAAGGGTTTTAATACAGAAAGTAAACTCATAATGATATCATAGGCAATATCACATAATCATTCACCATATTCATTCATTATGGGCAAACCACATATCTCCATGTCACCTGTGCATCATCTTATCATCCACATTCTATAAACATATACTCATATGACATGTGCATCATGTCAAATATATTCCATTTACACATATCAAGCCACTTGCACATTATGATGTATAACATATTCTATAAACACATAGTCATGCCACCTATATATCATGTTATAACCCACATTCCATAAACATATATCATGTCACCTGTGCATCATCGGTTCATCCATAGCACATAAAATATATACACATCATTTGTAAACATATGAATCTCATTATAACAATCATATCCTACATGTATCAATTCTCAAAATTCATATCATGCATAATGTAAGATCCCTTATCGTAAAACCGGTTTTCGTTTCTTTTAATTATAGGTTATTACATGGTTAACTCATTTTCTTATTAATTCGGTGGTTTCGTAAATAAATGGTATTTGTGATGGTTTTAATCAAAATCAAGTTTTCAATTAGTGGTTTTAAGTGATTTTGAATCAAATGTGAATTTTTAGGATTTTTTAAATTTTTTACTATTTTTCCAAAAATTAGGGTTTGGTGGGACCCCCTATGGACCAAATGAACCTAGACATCAACACAAGACCTTATAAAAATTTTCATAATTTTTTTAGGTTTTATTAGTGCTCAAATAATTAAATTACCCATTTTAGCCTATTTTTCTATTTATACCCCACAATTTACCCATACACACCCCAAGACTTACTATAAAAGGCCAGACCTGAGCCATTCCCATTTTGGGAATAGGTTGAAAAGGAGAGGTCAGGCCTAATCCCAATTAGGCCCGGATTAAAAGGTGTTTAAGGTAAGTCCCTTCTAATTAAGTACCAAATCCTAGCTTTCCTCTTAATCCCTTTTAGATCTACCATTTCCCCTTTGTTTTGATTCATTTTTAAACATCAAAACTACTGATTTGCATCTTTACTTCAAACCCTAGCTCTAAAAATCCGATTTTTATGTTCAACAAGCCCTAGATCTAAGTTTTTAATTAGGGTTTTCTATGTTAAATCGATTTTAATGGAGTTTAATTCAAACTCTTGTCTTTGTAAGGTTTTTAAGAAGGGTGACCATCAAATCCAAGCCTAATCAAGGGATAAGGTAATGGACTTTTGAAATTTCAGTCTTCCTATGGTAAAACTCTTGATTTTGTGATTTGTTTTGAATGGATTTACTTGATTTAGTGCTTTAATGACGTGATTAGTAAATGGTAATCTTTTATCCCGATTTCTTAGGTTTTATCTTGTTATGATGTAGATTAGTTTTTTGGAAGTGATGGTGGAGTTTAGCGGCATTTGAGTTATTAGATGGAGATTTTAAGATTTATTAATAGAGTTTCGATTTGAAAATTTGAAATGAAGAAGATGACCAAAACTGCTTTGTTGGCGTTAGAACGGCCCTGCAGGGAGTTCGAACGGCAACACTACAGTTTTGACATTTTTCCTGTTTAGCCGATCGAACGGCCCTGTAGGGCGTTCGAACGGCTACACTGCAGAATTTAACCATTTTATGTATGTTGCTTATTTTGACATATCTACTCCAAAATATTATTTTTATGTTTATGTGGAGTGTTTTGAGCTATAATAAGCTACTGGAAGGGTATACCATTGATGTTTTGAATTTGTGGTATATATATTTAGAGTTATGTGGAATGGCTTGTGGTTGGATATATGATGTTGGAATTGTCATCTTGAAGTTATGAGTGGTTGATTCTCTGTGGTTGAGTATATTTTCAGTAGAGCTACAACATACTAATGGACTGACATGTCATGATAAGATGCAAAACAAATTTGCTAAGCCTCCGAATGATTAATCTAACATCAATGGCATCCAATTGATCAACCATGGCTAATCACGATTAATCATTGCTTATAAAATATTTTTATCATATATGTGACATGGTACATACATGAGAAAATATTAAATGACTCTAAGCATAAGTAAATATGCTCAAATCAGTCCATATGTGCATGAAACATGGTCTATTTGTGTCAAAGAAAATAATAAATGTCTATATAAGAGTGAACATAAGTGATCGTGTTCAAAACTAAATTAAAACATGTGAAACATGTACAAACTATAATCAATGGTACATTTGCAAACATCCATGATTTTATCGTAATCCTATCCTACTGGAATCATGGAGTAAATGTGAATAAAATGTTGAAATACAAGTTCAGGACAAGTATAACATCATGATAGACCTAAACAAGTATAAACGTAGCTTACTTAAACTAAAACATGTGAAACATAAATCACTTAAAATTTATATAACATGTGCAAGCATACATACATGGTCATGGTTAAGTTTTATTGAAATCATCAAGTAGATATGAAGAAGTCATCAAACATAGATTTTAAAACAAATAGAATATCATACTAGAACTAAACAAGTGTAGTCCTATTCATGCTTGAGCTAAATTATAATTCAAAAATGATTTCCATGCAATCTACGTACCATTTATAGGTAATCATAAGTCATTATAATCGTAAAGAATTAGGTTTACGAGAAGAGAACAAGAAATGAAAGAAAATACACAAAAAATAGGCCAAAATGCAAAAACTATTGTGTTGGCATTCGATCAGCCTAGCAGGCCGTTCAAATGGCCAACCGTTTGAACACCCAGTTGGTCCATACGAATGCCCTTAACGAGTCAATATTTCTTAGTTCATCTTCAACCTTCTAAAATCACCATAGAACATCATATAATCAAAACTTAATCCTAGAACATGATAGATCTAATCATTTTTATGCTTAATTATAAGAAAATAGCCATGAATAATAAATATTTTAATAAATCACCATTAAACCTCGAAATGAAATAAGAACCCACATAAATCCACAAGGAAAAACTGCCTTACCTCTATAAAGCCTTCAAATCTACGAACAAGCTTCAATCCTAAAAAATCCTACCAAAAAATTAAAATTTTTATTAAAACATAATGAAAATTAACTTACAGACTAAAATCAATATGAAAATAGGTAGATCTATGATATCCTTTGGTTAAAGACGAAAATAACCCTATTTAGGATTTTAAATCAAAATTTAAAATAAACTTTTAATGGAAGAAATCATGAATCAAATTAGGGGAAATGAAGATTGGAAGGATTAATACCAAAATCGAAAGACTACACCTTAATCCATTTTTCTTCTTTTGGAAATGGGGGTAGAGCACCCCTTATTTTTAACATAGCTCTTCCCCATTTGTGTAAATGGGATAGGGTTTCTTTAATTAGTAAGGGTTTTGGGATAGGTAAACAAACTGTTATGATATAAAATGGTCCAAAATGCCTTAAGTGGCTAATTAGGGTTACTTTTTGTCCAAAAATAAATTTAATCATATACAAACCCACTAAAATGAAATAATAGAGTATTATAGGGTCAAGTGGGTTGCACGCCATCCAACATGGATGTGGGACCCATGGTGGGGTCCACATCTTTAATAAAGAAAAAGTTATGATAAAACCCCATAAAATCCATAAAAATTGGATAAATAACGTTGGACACTAATACTTATAAAAATGAAATTAAACTTTATTAAAGTCATGCATAGCCCTAAGAATAAATCAAACTGGCAATCAAGCAAAACCACACAAATTCACATACTTAAAATGGAAATTAAATCAAGTTCAGATAGAGATCTTACATTTATATTGTGGGAACTTCTTGTCATGACCCAACTCCCTGGATATTTTAAAAAATATAACAAAGTAATTATAACAAAACTATTACATATAAAATAATAATTTTTGAAAGACTGTGGATCACTAAGGAACAAATAATCTTTTAATCCATATTCTATTGAGTATTTGCATATTTGTGCATACAAAATATTCATAATGGAGAATCATCTATGAGCTAAAACTCAATAGACTAGCCCTACATCTACACTAGATTATGATGTACATATAATCTACATGTACCCTAGATCATACACATGCAAACGATATGTATCATACCAACATGAATGCAGTTTCATTTATATTCTTTGCTTGTGAACATATGAAATGTCATGCCATGCTAGGCATATATTATATCTTATCATCATGATATGTAATCAAAGCAAATTTTCATGCATGACATACAATTTTTTTTTTTCATAATTTTCATTAACTAACATATTTTATCATTTTACCATAAACCCATGATTGCTAGTTTTACTATCATGACCACTCACACTAATGATTAGAATAAACCATAAAAATAAGCTTGAATACATTACGTCTTATATCATTTTTGTAATCACACGTAGTTTACAAGAAATTAAACATTAATATTTTGACTTTCCCCAATACCCTTTAACTAAGTGGTTGTAACCATGGACCGCGATGCATCTGTCACCGGTCCTGAAGGCATTGTTCCTACCACAAAAAAGTCATTGGAATCCCACTTGGATTAATTCTATAATTTTCCATTTGTACACTCAACACATAATTATTTACCCAAATTCATGAGATGTCTCCACATCTCGTTTATGACCATTGTGTTGTCTAATACCCTTTCATTCCCACTTATCTTATTTACATAGTAGGAGATGCCTAATACCCAACATATATGTCATATAATAAGCTCATTAACTGAATTTAGTTGTATTAGAACAACAAAGGCAACACCACGACTTGACTAAAACAATCTTGTAAAATAATGAACCTAACCAATAGATAGGGAAACATCAACCATAAGATCCCCACCAATACCTATGTTCCATACCATAGTCCCTAATGGTTATTCATTGAAGCATTTTCGTGTACATATTTCCACGCAAATGGGTAATTACCACCTACATCCCAACATGTAATATTTGACGTCTTCAATTCATACCATAATAAAACATGATCCACAACATCATCAATATATTACATACCCAGCATGCATATGACAAAATTGTAGCATGAGTATGTCATCATCGTCACACCTCAACATGCATTAGTGTTTAACTAGATTCTACATGCATGGATCTCATATGAAATGCGAATTTACACTATATACACTTAAAGCAAACCTCTATAATCACACAATGATTCTATATTACCTTACTACCCTTCACATGCATATGCACTTCCCCTTGCATCATTAATATGCCCCAAGCATATAAGATTTAATGATAAGATGTATTAAAGTGGATGATTAAACATTCGATCAAACCGAGTTCGAGGGATGGACAAATTACCCATCATAGCACCAAGAGTTCCAAAACCATAGTGTGGCACTATTGCAATTTCAAATTTTTTGGAAAAATTCTAGGAGAGTCAGATTGGTTAGAAATTTTAATCACCATCCAATTAAGGGTCTAGAGTTCAACATTTGAGTGTTTAGTCCAACCATCAAATCTAATTTTCCCATAATTCTAGAAATTATTATGTAGTACAAAATTTCCTTTGTGGTCTTGACTCATAAGGTCATAACATGATCAAAACACATCCAAAATGACTCATGGTTTTTATTTGTATTCCTGACTAAATGGGTAAGCTGTTTTGAATTTTTTTAATGGTTTGATACTATTTGATCCTCAACCAAAAACTGTGTTAAACTCCTAACTTTAGAGCCTAGACCTTTTTCGTTTTACAAAAATCACATAAATAAAATATGTATATGAAAATTTTGTAAATTTTATTAGCGCAACTAGACTTATTCTAAAACATTACTTAGAATTCAAGTTACTACCATGTAATAGAAAATTAGGGTAAAAAAATAATAATGGTTGACTCATGAAAACCTAACAAAAAACTCCAAATATTTATCCAAATAAGTCTTAGGATGTCCTTGATTTCTCAGAGAAACTTTGGATTAATTTGATTACCAAAAAGTCCCATAACAGTTTAGCCTTTCTGAATGCACAAAATTAACCGTGACTAAACAATATGGTTAAAATTCTTAGTTTAATGTCTAATGTCCTTGTCGATTACCAATACCTCTCGAAAATCCATATACATGTTGTAAAACTTTAGATTCCAACAACATTGATCATCATATTCAATTTTAGCCCAATGCTAGCATGATAAATCATGAAACATGTGCATATACACATCCAAAATCATGATTTTTATACTAACATGAATTTCTAGAACATGCTTTCTAATCTAGTATGCATAATAAATCATTCAACATGAAATCATGGAAGAGATCAATGATTAAAATTGCATATCTTAGCCTAGAGAGGATGAAGGTATTTCCTACCTCTAATCCAAGCAAATCTCTTCTCAAAAGCTTTGTAGTCAAGGTAGCTTTCTTTGATCTTCAAGCTCCAACCAATGAAGATGGAAGAGAGGAGATGAATGACTAATAGAAAAAGAGAAAGGGGAGAGGGAGGTCGGCCAAGTGTAGAGAGAGAACAAAATATGGTGAAAGGGGTTGTGTAGAGATAGAATAAAGGAAGAGTGGAGGGTTGAGTCAAATGAAGAGGAGAGATAGAGACATATGTGGGTGGGATGTGTTAGAGGGAAGTGCCCTATCTTGGGCAACTTATTTTCCCCTCTTGGACTCTTTCTAAACTTATCCAATGGAATCAAATCTGAATCCAATCAATCAAAATTATTTTAATATGGAATTATCCTCAACTTAGCACCTAAGCAAACAGTGGTGAACGAACCTGCGGGCTTGCTTGATGCACTCTTCGCTTGGGTAGGTTTTTGTGCCCATTTACCCGCTTACCCATTCAGCCCCTTTTCCTTCAATTATGAACAATATCCCTATTGTAGTTTCCTTAAATAAGTCACCCCTAGCCCCTACCCTAAGGTTAGGACTTGTGAGTGAGGTTTGACAAATCTCATCTGCCCACAGATACATTTTCATACTCAAGCCAATTGGGTCAAGTCATGTAACGTGTCCACTATCTTACCAAAATAGACCCTGAGAGTTTAATATTTGTCTAAATATAGTGAACATTCCCAATAGTATTTAATCAATATGCAATGAACTATAAGTTCTAGCCTCAAATGTGAAATTGTCAAGTAAAAATAACTAAAGCAGTATCAATTACACAAGCATGCAATCATCATCACACAAGGATTATGCATGGAAACCCAACATGGGAAAAACAAGGATGGCCAAAGGATTAGGACTTAGACACCAAACTGCCATCCTCTACCCAATACAAAAAACCCTTTTCTTTATGATGTTACTAGCCTTCAAGTCTCCACCTTGATCCTTAAAGGTGTTCCCTGCGAGCTTGTCCTTTGTCTTCTCCAAAGCACTTTAATAAAAATCATTTTCTTACTGTTGATGTAGAGGCCCTTCAATCTCCCTTGTGAAAGATTCCTTTAGCACCTTTGTTGTTTTATGATGTGTGTGAATCAGCCAAACTTTAATTCATAAAGCCTTTACCTCTCTTAATTTTCTTTCAAGTTCATAGGTGAATTAAGGAATAATTAATAACTTGGAGTGATCTATTCTTTTGTTATAAATATGGTTTATGCTTTTGTTATTTCATCCAAAGCTAGCCCCTTACATAGTCTCTGAAGGCAGTTAGGGTTAATGGATACATTTTGGGTTACTTAAACTATGCAATTATTTCATAGATCAATCGTTTGTTCCACAGGGTGATAGATCATTCCCATTTATATTTTAATCTAGACATCTAATTAATCTATCCTTTTATTAAAATGATCCATCTATCTATCAAGGTAATGTAATATGCATCTCTCACACAAATCGATCCTTTGAACCTGCGATTAATTGTTTTGGTTATTGTGATGAATGAATACTCAAACTCATCAAACCCATTGATTCACGAAAATGTTGAAATCTCATGATTTGACAAATGAAATCATTTGAAAGTTATTAGAAACATAGATCTAGAAATTTCAAATTATCCTATCATTTAAACCATTGACAACAATGTGAAAAGACACTTAAAATTAAAGTTGGGGTTTATGCCTTCACAACTAAGAAATTGACGTGCAAATATTGCTAAAATCACTCAAAATCATGGAAAAAGTTTGTCACTTCCCCCAAGCTCGTCCAAGAGCTTGGAAGTCAATAGCTGTGAACGAGGCTTCAATCATTTTGCAAACATTTGTTTGAGCACGAACTATGAGTCGAGTGAGCGATCACCTCACAGGTGCGATCGATCACTTTTGAACATTTTTGAAAATATTTTTCAAAAATAAAAAAATTCTACTAAATTCCAAATAAAAAAACAATCATTTACCATTGAAATCACCTCATATGGATTTCTAGAACTCAAAATAAATTTCAAACAAGCAAAACCAAGCAATCTTGAGCTCTGTAATTAAATTTTATTTAATGGACACTTAAACCAAATTCATCCACATATTGATGATTATTTATACCTCTTCTTAGATTAATTTGCTCCATTGGTATGTGCATTTTAATTTTTTTCTTCATTTAAATATTTTAACTCTCTTTTATTAAGTTTTGAAGAAACCATCACTTTTAACTCTTTTCTCTTTCATTCATGAATTTCATAAGGTCCTACTAATTATTTATTATTAAAACCCTTAGCAAGTGTACAAGGTAATTGTACTAGGATAAGTATTTAAGGGTTATTGAACCTGAGGGATAGATGAATTAATCACTAAATCTAAGTGAAGAATTCCTTGATTGAAAATTGAAATAACATAACCTTAAATCAAACAAAGAAAATATCATCTCATCTAAATGACAGAAATTAAAATTGATGTAAATATCAAAACCACATCAATCTATCATCTACAAAATAATAAACCAACATAGAATTGAATAAACTTGAAAAGCTCTTCCATTAAAAAAAAATCCTAATTATACGATTGTCATTAATCACAACTAAGATTGAAATTTAAAAGAAGTCTTTACTCTTCTTCGTTCATTCCTCTCTTAGTTACGGTATTTTGACAATAAATTCATGGTTATTGCAACTTAATTGACCATTAACAATCTTCAAACCAAGAGATGAATATTTAAAAACAATAAAACAAGTTATGAAACCAAAATCAACAACTAAATTTTTTTTTAACCTTTTCCTTTTTTTTTTCATTCAAAACCTTTGAATAAAGGCAACCATGGAAACAAAACTAAAAAATATGTGCATGTCCATAAAATAGAAAGAATTATGGACAATAGACACATCACTTCTAAGGAGTTAACTTTGTCTCATTAGCCTTCCCTACACAACTAATCCTAAGGCAATCTAAAGGCTTCTTGTCAAGTCTTCCAATTTGAACCTTCTAGGTTTGAAGATTAATATTTTTAATCCACACTTTCTCTATGTTGTTAGCATAGAATTGGTGTGGTAACCTAAACTTCTCATGTGTAGAGCTTGCTTTCCCAACTTTTCCTAGGGTTCAGTTTGTGGGGGTAGTTGTTAGTGTATTCAAACCTAGTGTGATTATCATTATGACATGTCACAAATTCTCACAATACTAGTCTTCAATTTGATCAATTTCCCTCCTCTTGGTTATTGTGAGGTAGGCACTACCTTTGGTATGTGAATACTCTCAACTCTCACAGAAGTAGTTGATTTAGCCTTGGGTGTTTGCATGGATGACTTAAACCCAAAACCCTTTTTATCCCATTGACCTATAATAATCATGGTCTCAAGGGACTTCTTACTACTCTTGAACCCTTTTAGTTTCTCTTTAAGAGGATACAAATTCTCTATGAAGAGCACTAGATTTCACTTTTCACTCTAAAGTTCAGCCTTGAGGTCTCCCAACTCACTCGCCATCCTAGAGGTCAACTCTTGCATCCTAATTGATTCTTGAGAAGCAATTTCAAGTTTCTCATCTCTTTTCCTCAATCATTCTTAAATTTCCTAAACTTTTTAGTTAGAAGGATGACTTGTGGAATTATATTCTTTGCTCATTGTTTGATTCTTTCTAGTAGAAGAACCTTAGTCCAAATCCAAGGAATTTGACTCACAAGATTATCTTGATGAACTATCCTCCTTCACACTTACATGGAAGTCATTATAGCTGTACATTTCATCCTCATCAAATGAGTTATCATCAGAGAAGGTTTTTTGAAGAACCTTACCCTTTTTCTTTTTGTTTTGATCCTTAATATTCCTAGGCTTGTCATAAGAAAACTATCACTATTTTGATTAGGGCATTCAATAGCAAAATTTCCTAATTTTCACAGAAGAAACACCTCATGTTCTTCCATTTAGTTTTGTTAGCCTTTTCTTCTCTCTTTTCACCTTGTTTACCTCTCCCTGATGACCGTCCTTTTCTCTCACCCTCAAAATTCTAATTTCTTAAGAATTATTTGAATTGTTTAGTCAAAATGACTATTTGTTTATTATAACTCTTTGTTTTATCAAAATATTCTTCTTCAAGGGTTTTTAGGGCTTTTGTCTTCTTAGGCATTTTCTTTAAGGCTTCTAAAGGTGTCAATTTACTTAGATTCATTGATTGCAGCCACCTTAACGTTGAATTTTGATGGTAAGGACCCATTAATTTTACTTACAACTAAGGGTTCTCATAATTGATTGTAAGTGTTCATAATGTCAAATATTTTTCTTAATATCAAGAAAAAGAAAAAGTTTCATTATCTCTCATCATGATATTTCAAACTCAAGTGTAATTATTTATAGCCCAGAGATTTTCACAGCCTCGGTTCCCTCATTGTACTTAACTAGTTTGTTCCATACAACTTTAGCTGATGTACTATTATAGAATAACCTATGTTGGTTTTTTCCTACCATATTGAAAAGTACAATCAAGGCCTTCCTTTCATAATTAGCCAATTTTAGTTTACATTCATCTCAATCACACTCAAGTTTGAAAACTTCTATATCATCATTGTCTTTGGTCATGGGAGGATTTTAGCATTTAATCATAGCTTTCCAAGTGAATCCATCAATGCTTGAATAAAGACTCTCATCCTATTTTCCAATAAGAGACATTTTGGCCATCAAATAATAGTGGTCCACTCATGAGATTGCCTAAATCTCCATATTCAACCATATTAGAATTCAAATTAGACATGACACACAATCAAGAGAAGAAACACAAGCAAGAGAGAGTTTTCTACGAAAAGAAAATATAACACTAACAAAAAAAAAATCCAAATTCAGCATGAGTTGCAAGATCTCTATCTTTAACCCGGTTTAATTTTTATGTAATTGTGTGATAGTGGGTGGTTTTGCTTAAATTGCATGTTTGACTTGATTTTGGGGTTAAGGGTTAGTAATTATGGTTTTAACAAGGTTTAATTATATTTTTATTAGTTTTAATATCAAACTTGATTCATAAAATTTTTTTGGATTTTATGGTAATTTTTCCTAAATTAAGGGTGTGGACCCTACTGTGGGCCCCATGTCCACGATTGGAGGGTGTTTGACCCACTTGATCGTAAACTTTAATTATTTTATACCAGGGAGTTTGGGAATGATTTAAACTCATTTTAAGCCCCAAAATAACCTTAATTAGCCACTTAGGGCTTTTTACCCTATTTTATAGCCCAATAATTTATTTATCCAGCATAAAACCCTTACTATTTTAAAAAACCCTTATGCCATTTCCCAATTGACGAAGGGCTATTCTAGGAGACAAGGAAGTGCTCTACCCCCATTTGCCAAAGAACAAAATCCGATTAAGGTGAATGCTTAGCTGTAATCACCCCTAATCTTTCAATTTTACTCTTAATCCTTCTTATCTTCACTTTCCCCAAATGGATTCTTAATTTATCCCATTAAAAATACTGTTTTAAATTTTGATTTCAAACCATAAATGAGTGAATTTCATTTTTAACTAAAGCAAATCTTAGAACTACCTATTTTCAAGTTGATTTAAAGCTTATTAGTTGATTTTAGTTAAGTATTAATTAAAACCCTAATTTTGGGTAGGATTTCATGAGGAGTGATGTTTCTTCCTTAATTCAAAGACATGATATAGGTAAGGGGATTTCATCTCGTGTGGTTTTATGCAATGGATTGCATGTTTGAAGGTTTAAGTAGGTTCCTAGTTCATTTTGGTACTTTAATTGTGATTTATTAAAATCGTGTCATTTATGGGTATTTTCTTGTGATTAAGAATGAAAATGATTAGATCTATCATGTTTTATGGTTGTATTTTGATATTAGAAAGTTCTACGGTGATTTTAGAATTTATCTTGAATTTTGGATGTTTTCATTTTGATTTTTGGAAGGTTAAAGATGAACCAAAAATTGGGCAAAAGTGAATTGTTAAAAGCATTCGAATGACCCAACAACCATGCGAATGGCCGTCCGTTCAAATGGCCCGACACGACATTCGAACCACCAAGTAACAATTTTTGTGATTTTAGCCATTTTTGTCTATTTAGGTCATTTCTTGTTCTTCTCATAAATCCAATTTGTTATTATAAAATGAGTTATTATTACCTATAAATGCTGTTGTGGTTTAAAGATGACCAACTTGGAATATATGATTTAGCTCAAGCATGATTTAGGCTATTGTTGTTTAATTTTAGCATGATATTCTACTCGTTTTAAATTCATTTTCATGATTACTTCATGATTCTACTAAGTTTAACCATGATGATGCATTTATATGCTTGCACATGATATATTAATTTTAGGCGAATCATGCTCCCATGTTCTAGCTTAAGTATGATGATGTTTATACTTTTCTAAGTTTAGCATGATGTAAGACTTATTCTTGAACTCGTATTTCGATGTTTTCATCACATTTACTCCATGATTCTAGGAGGGTAGGACTATGATAAAATTATTGATGCTTGCATATGCAACCTTGATTGTAGATTATTCATGTTTCACATGTCTTAGCTTAGGTTTGAACACTATCACTTATGTACTCTCTTGTGTAGAGGTTTATGATGTTATTAAGACACAATGGATCATGTTTCATACATATGTGGACTGATTTGAGCATGTTTACTTGTGCTTAGACTCATGTAACATTTTTTTACGTATGTACCATATTGTATGCATCATGAAAATAATTTATAAACAAGATTAATTGGGAATAGCTGCGTTTGATTGATTGGATGCAATTGGATGCTAATGGTTGTTGGATTAATCAATCAGAGGCTTATCGATTAGGTGTTACATCTGAAAAGATGAGGTTTTACATCCAATGGACGGGTTTTACGTGTGTTATTTGATAAGTTATCTAGACCCTTAGAATCAAGGATGGTATGCCTGTGTGCACTGGCTTACCATGTATAGTTTGCTTGAGACTTCGGTCTTGATGAGTAGGTGTACTAGGGGCTTTGGCCTTAATGAAGAGTTTGCTTGGGGTTTTTGACCTTGATGAGCAGTTTGCTCGGGGTTTTTGACCATGATGAGTATGTTTATTTTTCTCAATTTGTGAGACATTCACCATTTATTTTTGCATGTGTATGGGAGATTATGCTTACTGACATAGGTTGTGTAGGAATAATGGAGCTTATGTTACACATGTGATTATGGTATAATTTGCATGGATATGTAGGATGATGTGTGTGGTTGATGCACTTGATGTTGCAGGGTGAATATTTTCATTGAGAAATAGATATGTATGATATGTTTATGTTGATAAATGATCCATGCAGGATGTGATTACGATAATAAGTTCCAATGTTTACACATGAGGTGTATATGTGTTATGAGCTATATTTGAATATATATATATATATATATATATATATATATATATATATATATATATATATATGCAATGATGAGATAATGTGGGTTATAGAATGATATACAGGTGACATGGCTATGTGATGATGAAATATGTTAAATATATAACATGATATGCAGTTTGCATGAGTACGTGATGATGAGATAATGTAGATTATAGCATGAGATGTAGGTGGCATGGCTATGTGATGATGAGATATGTTATATATGACATGATATGCAGGTGACATGCATATGTGATAATTAAATATGTTATCTATAGCATGATATACAGGTAGCATGACAATGTGTTAATGAGATGTTTTATAGATAACATGACATGCATGTGGCACAAGTAGATGCCTTTGGATTGTAAATTATGACATGAATTTATAGGTTTATATGTTTATTCTATGAAGAATGGGCATTGTGGTTAATTATTTGATGAATATTATGTGATTATGCTTGTGTGATCATTACAAATTTAATTTCTGTACTAAACCCTTACTGAGCTTGTAGCTCACCCCTCTTTGTTTGTGTTTTGTTTGGGGGTTGTATGTTGTGCCATGCAGGTTGTTCAGATAGGCTCTATGTGGAGCATGTAGTTGGTGATGATCATTGAGTGGGGATGCATTGAGATGTCATATTTTATTATAACTTCGATAGTAAGTTATGTCGAGATCTTTATATACTTAACTATACTTCTGATCGTTTATAATTAAACCCTTTGCAAGTATACAAGGTAATTGTACTAGGATAAGTATTTAAGGGTTGTTGAACCACAGGGATGGATGGATTATCACTAAATCTAAAGATAAATTTGCTGATTGAAAACTAAAATAAACTTAAACTTTAATTAAGTAAATGAAAGAAATCAACTAATTTAAAAATAAGAGATTAATATGATGAAAATTACTTAGGAAATCGAATCCACTATAGAACCGTAACAATTCCTTAACTTTTAATCTAAATCTAGTGTGAATATAAACAAGTATTCTCAGCTACAAGTTAGAATTACTTCAGAAAGAATCATTAATTAAATTCCATGGCATAAACTATCTTCGACAATAGCACGAATCATCTACACTAAAGTAGCTATAGGCATGACCCGTCTAATCTTAGTATAACTCATCCAAGTCATTAATTATCTGAACATTAAAACTATTGTATGAACATCTCATCTAAATCACAGAAATTTAGAATCGATGAAAATGTCAAAACCACATCAATCGATCATTTACAAGACAATAAATCAACATAGATTTGAATAAACATTAAAAGCTCTTCTATTAAAAAAAGGAGATCTTTATCATACAATTGCCATCATTCACAACTGAGATCTAAATTAAAAAGAAAAGAAACTGAAACTTATCTATAGTTTCATCAACTCCTAAGTAAAAGAAAAGTTTAGCCTTCCATTGTAGAAGAAAGCACTTGAGTCTCTATTAAAAGCTTTGAGTTCTCTTTCATCTTCGTTTTCCTTTTTCTCTTTAGAAAATCTACTGGAATCCCCTAGTTTCAAGCCAAATATGTCTTTTTATAGGCATAAGATCCATAGGAAGAAGTCCAATATGAAAAGGATTGAAAATTAGCTAAAACTAGGAAACTGCACGTTATGCCGTTCGAAAACCCTGCATACCCGTTCGAACGCTTGAACTGTATTTTTGTCCAAATTCATGTTATCCCAATCAAACGGTAAGTGACCCCGTTCGAATGGCTACAATGTTTCTGCAATCTGGACAGTCCATATTCTGTTCATTAAGCTTTTCTTCATGTCCATATTAATTTTTAACTTGTTCATAACTCCAAAAAGTTGTCCAAATCACTTTAAAGAATGTCAAGATTATTTTTGATTATTTCAAACATCGTCCAAATACCTGGATAAGTGCACTTTACCTACAAAATATAAAATATCATCCTTTAGACATGTACAATATAATTAAAATCCCAACTTTGTTCAAATACATATCTAAACTACTAATAACTATAAAATTATTAATAATTAAACTAAAATACTAATTTCTATCTTAATCTAAATAAACTATAACTAACTCTTAATTAACCTAATCTATACTAGCAAATAAGGTAAAAAGGCATAAAAAATAGATATATATTTCATGATCATCAACTTCCCACTTCTATTTAGCCAATGGTTGCTTAGACTTTTATTAGCCATTGTGAGCTTAGACTTATACATTAGCCATGGGTGGGTTGTTTATGACTAAGTATGCGGGTATGTGCATGGACTAATGTTAATTAGTACTTTTTTGTTCATTTTGCTTTTGTACAAAGTATAAATGCGCAACTCTATAGTGTTCTACCCAAAGATGGGTTAAGTCTTATGTAATCCAACTATATTTTGTCGCGCCGTGTGCCACTTCCTCCTTTGATTGGGTTCGGCTTGGGGGTGACGTGTGCTAGGGTGTGACAAGAGTGGTATGCAAATTGATTACAAATCATAACACAAGATCTAATCCCCTCAACTACCCATTGAGAGTTTAATATTAGTCTAAATCAAGATAATCACTACATTGTCCACAACCCAAAGAATTAATCAAAATGCAATAAACTTCAAGTGATGGCCTCAATTAAGAAATTGTGAAGCAAAAATAACTAAAACAACATCAATCACAAAAGCATGCAATCATAATACCACAAGGATTTTATGTGGAAGCCCAACATGGGAAAAAACTATAGAACACCACTCATTGGCTAAAATCAATGCACTAATGATTAAAACTTACAAGACAACAAACTACTAACATCTACCTAACACAAGAAACCCTTTTGTTTGTGAAGTTGTTGGCCTTTAAGTCTTCATCTTGATCCTCAAAATTTTTTACTCCACTTGATTGTTGATGTCGAACGCCTTTAATCTCCCATGAAAAGAACTCCTTCTACACCTTTGTTGTTTTGTGATGTCTGTGAATCACTCGAACTCTAATTCATAAGTAACTATGAATTAAAGCCTTTACCTCTCTTAATTTTCTCTCAAATTCATAGGCGAATTAGTTAAAAGTTAATCTCTTAAAGCATTCTATTTTTCTTTCAAAATATTGCTTCACCCTATTTTATTTTGTCTAAAGCAAGCCTTATATTGTATCCCAAGGCAGCTAGGGTTATAGTCTTCTAGTTGGAAAGGGATTGAAATCAAGACACCCGATTGATCTATCATTTTACCAATATGATTTGTCTATTAAGGTACTATAATCCTCCTATCTATAACTGATGGATCCTTCGAATTGCAATTGATCATTCAAGTTACTATAATAGATGAATACTCATATTGATCAATCTATCAGATAGTCAATTTGTCATATGTTAAAAATCCCAAGAACATTTGTACCTGATTGATCCATTGTATTAAGCATGTTTCTAAACCAATTAATCACTAATGAACACATATTGTGATTATTCTCCATTTTTGTCCAAAACATCCAAAAACACTTTATAAGGTTTTTCTAAAAAAAATCTAAATGTTTTGTGCATGTGAGTGTCTATAAAAAGTGCCTTGAATCAAAACACTCTATTTTGTCTTCATCCTTGAACTTTCAGAACTCATCAGCTTCTATTTTCCAAGCAAGTCAATTTGAAACCTAACTTTGATTACATCACTAATCTAATCAAATTCTAAAGACTTAAACATATACATTTCGACATAGTTTTGATCAGCGAAATGCAACCAATTGCAAGACATATCCCAATATGTTATAACAAACTCTTGGTCAAAGCGATGTGCTTTTTCTTTCCCAAACCTCTAAGTTGTCTAGATTGACCGTGTAATCTTGCATTCTCGGCTTAAATAGAAAAGTTCCTGCATGCTGCCCCTAATGGTCAAGGGGTTAATTTTAAGCTTGCATCATAATCTGGTTTAAGTCAACTATTATAATTCCTCTTTGAAATTTGATTATTGAAAGAAATTATTCCAAATGTTTAGGGTGTTACATTTTCCCCCAACTAAAAAATGAACTTTGTCCTTAGAGTTCATGATCAAACTCACTTGGTTAACCCAATCATTGCCATGCTTGGTAGCCCACACAATCAACCCATGTACCACACATCAAACTTGCAAAAAGAAAACTACTCTTCCAAAAAATTTAACCAACTTATAATTAAGTTTGCAAGAAAACTATTTGTCCATAAAGTAACTATTGAAAAATGCTTTGAAATTAAAATCCACTAATCTACTAAAGTTCTTTCCTTCTAATTCATAAATATTTTGAAATCAAAGTTTTTACATCACATAAAAGAAAAATCTCATTCCTCTTAGATTTGGTCTCAGGTGGTGCAAGAGAAAATATGGGTGTTAGCATCCCTTTTTCTTACCCCTTTTGACCTCTCCCAAAAGTCAATAAGCTTTGAATTTGTTGTCATGACGTTCCTCTAATTGGGTTGCGCATCCCTTCCCTTCTACAAGTACCCTTCCCCGGGTTACATACATAGCAATACAAAACTATGGTCAAACTAATACACATCACAAACAATACCACAACAAATCAAACAAGCACCCATATATCAACATGTATTGATAAGTTCTACTCATAAAAAATTGGTCCTAGAGTTAAGAAAATACAACAGAATGATTTTGACAAAATTATTATAAATAAAACAATGATTTTTGAGGAACTGTGGTGGGAAGTTGAAGGCACATCGTAACACCCCAAATATTCAAAAGCATTTCCTCTTACCAAGCAATATTCAGAGAGAAATCAACCCCCTATGGTTTAGCTAGGCCATGATAAAACCTAAGCTCTTCACCATTAGGAGCAAGAGGTGGGAGCTTTCTTAATTTTGGTTGAGAGTGTAGGTTTATAGTCAACTTAGCGACTTGAAAACCATCAAACCCTAATAGAAGGTTTGAGAAGGGTGAAACGTACCCTTTTAACTTGTGGGCCTATATACGGTAAGTTAGTGAGCTTGTCTATGTGACTTGACCCGAGGATGTGAGAGTACCCACAAACATACGAGAATCATCTAGGATGCTACAAGTGATTGATTTAATTGAAGGAGTAAGGGGTAGAACTGGTAGGCAGGCTATTTGGCCTTAGATGGGTCAAGGAGTGTGCCAATTTAGCCCACATGGTTGTCAACCAAGTGACTTGGGCCCAAGCTACCAAGATCATTTAGAATCAGGATTAGGTCACTCCCTCATAGGGTCACAGTAAAATGACCATATCTCCCTATCAAAATTTCAGATTGATGCAATATTGGATGCTTTGAAAATACGGTTCAAAGGAATCTTTGCTAATAACCATCTTGAGATTTTGACATTTATAGGTCAAAATGGGTATCTAATAAGAGTCAAAGAATCCCCCCCCCTCGCCCCCCCAAAAAAAGGGAGGCCAATTTGTCCCCTCTTCTTCCACAATCACCCTTTGCTCCACCCCTCCCTCTCTCTTTTTTGTTTTTTGATGCTCCTCTCCCTTCTCTCTTTGTGTGGCTGAACCAGCCCTCTTTTCATCCCTTTATCTACTTATTCCCATTCTCTTATCTCTACTCCTTCCTCTTCCTTCTTCTTCGCTTGATCATCCCTCCACCATTAAAGCACTTCCAAGAGCCTTAGAGTTGAATAATTAAACATCAATTTGGGGGGAATCTACATGAATTTGGTACACCAATTGAGGAGTTTCTAGTGTGTTTTTATCAAATCAAGGTAGGTGGAATCGAGTCTCTATTACCCTCGATAGTTGTGTGTGATTTTTTAGTATGTGTTTTAAAATCTTTGTTTGATTAAGGGTTTAACCAAGGATCAAAGGGTTGGGTGGAGGAGTTTCATCATCTAAGAGGTAGGAACTGCTTCCCCTATGTTAGAACATGATGATGTAGGATGTGGTTGAGTGTTTTGCTTGATTCATTTGATGTAGTGCATGATTCCAGTCTATACCATGTATTTAAATGCTTTAGTATGTGTGAATGATCTTAAGCATTTGATAGAGGTCTAAATAATGTCATATGTGGAGTTTTTGTGTGATTATCATGACTATGCTTAGAATTCTCATAGTTTCTTTAGGAGTTAAGTTTTGATTTATTTCAAACCGGATTTTCAACCTTGGATTTCTCTATGCACCTAGAAAAGCCAAATTATTTTAGAAACTTCTGGTGCTCAAATCGATCCAAAATTTTTGTGTGAGTCCAAGGAAAAATCAACTCTCTCTAGTCAAAATTGAAAGTCATTTTGTGGAGTGTTTGCTGATAAACCATTGATTTATTTCCGAAGTTAGATTTTTCACAGAGTTCATTAGTCCAAGTTTTGACATAGGTTTCATGACCAAACCCCATATAATGGTCTCGAGATAATTATTTGAAACTTGTGAAAGAGTATATGTCCAACTATTAATTTTGGTGATTTTTCTCGAGAATGTTAGAATTTTTTGAACAAAAAGATCTAAATTTTTACATTTGAGTTTCCTAGTTCTTCACACTCTCAAGGAATAAATAATGTCACACCATCCTTAAACTTTTAGGAGACCTAGCCATTTGAATCCTACTGCTGGTGAAAAAATCCCTGAGTCAATTTGGACTTGAATCAACCTAGATATATCCTAGGAACTTGAAATGATCTTGAATTTTTGAATTTTGCAGCAATTTGCAAACAATCCAAGAAAAATAGTTTTTGGGACCAAATGAAATCCATAGTACTTGTTGTGGTTCACTTTTTATTATAATCGGATTTATGTTAGTTTTTTTGCAAAAAAATGTATTAATAGAATAGTAAGAAAATTAGGGTTTTATATCCCTATAAGGGGCTTAGGCGGGTAATTTGCTATGATGAATGCCTGATCGGATTAAGGTTTTATGTATACTATTTTTAATCTCATTGAATGTTCTTTTCAAAGCTTGAGAAGACTCCATAGTAAGTAGAGAACTTATGAGAGGAGTTCTAGTTTTACTAATTTATGTGGAGGATGCGATGTGGGGGTAAAATGGTAAATTGCATGATGTGTAGTTTAATGGTATCTCATGTGCAAATCATGCTTGTGGGGAATGAGGTAGATATTGATGCATGTTGAAGTATGATAATGATGATGGAGGTTTAGATTATGTTGTGCTATATGCAAGCTAAAATGAAATAAATTGGAAGTAGTGCATACCATGTTTTATTTTAGCACATGTAATTAAGACATCAAATGTGGGCTGCTGAGATGTAGGTGCTCTTTACGTATGTACATGGAAACAAGTACATGAAAATGTTTCTCTAAATAGCCATTAGGGCCTATGGTATGGGACATACGTACCGAAAGGTACCACATGGTTGATGTTCCCTCTGTGTCAGTTAGGTTTACTATTTGGCAAGGTCAGGTTAGCCAAGTCAATTTGGTCATGATGCTGGCTCCATTTTTCTAATACAACTAATTTGGTTATTTAGCTTTTTATTTGACATATGTGGGAGGTATGGGAAATATCCTAATTGTAAGAAAAATAATAAGCAGTAATAAATTAGGTTGTAGACAAGATAATGATTTTTAATTGGATGCAGTGACATCTCATGAACAATTAATTCTTTGCCAAGTGTACAATATATAATGCCATTAGGACTGGTGCCAGTTGTAGGTGGGTGGTTCATTATATGCCCTTCAATGAAGGGTGCTGAGCAAAGTGGAAGATGATTGTTTTATTTTTATAAATCATGGTATGCTATATACTTAAATACATTTTAGGTTGAATTCCTCTAGTTTGTTTCGAAAATTCTTTGTCTATGACATCAAGGAAGTCAAGTTAGATTTTCTTTATAATGACTTATGGTTACATATTCTTGGTATTGTAAGAATCCATTTGTAAATTAGGGCAATTCTAAACCGGCTATAATTGATGTATTGTGCTTATGGTTCCCATGGTTCAAATGCTTGATGTGTAAGTAGTTCATAACATTTCATTTCATGGCATATGGTGTACTCACTTAATTGAAGGATTTGGAATGAACTGTAATCTTTTGGTATGACTCATGCAGGTGCATGGCAGCTATTGGATGCAGATAGTTGCATCTTTATTATGTTCTCGTTTTGGGTAGGCAAGCTTGAGCATTGGTTCATTGGTGGTTCATAACCGCACATATTTTTTGTGCACTGGTTAGGGAAAGGATTATTGAAGATGGATGAAAATGGTTCTTTGTTGTTCAGTGATCATGTCCCTCAAACTCATCACCGTAGTTACCCGAAAATCTAAATTTTTGTATCTATCTAATAATTTTTTTTCTTATGTTGTAATTTTTTAAAAATATTCGAGGAGCTAAGTCTTGACAGAAGTGGTAGCAGAGGTGAACTGAGCAAAGGAAGGAAATATGCAACCCTAAAATTCTTGGGACCGAACTTGATGACTAGAAACTCATCAATTTCTCTTGAGTAGTTTGTGTTGTTGATTGTTACAATGTTTTATGATATGTGCATTTGTAATTGATCTGATAAGTTCACTTTGTAATTCACACAACTCGAGGAAAGGGTTACATAGAGGAGAAAAGATGTGCAACCATTCCATGAAGGACAACAACCCATGTTAACTTTAATATAGTGCCTGAACTAGAGGAGTGTCATGGCAACAAATTCAAGATTCATTGAGTTTTGGGTGAGGTCAAAAGAGGTAAGAAATGGGGATGACAATACCCATCTTTTCTTTTGCACCTCATAAGACCAAACCTAAGAGGAATGAGATTTTCTCTTATGTGATGTGAAAACACTAATTTTACAAGATTTATGAAATGGAAGGAAAAGAACTTTCATGAGTTATTTTAGTAATGAAGTGGACCTTAATTTTAAAATATTTGAATGTAGTTACTTCAATTCGATTTAAGTAGTTTTCTAATGAATTCATATATAAGATTCTTTGAGATTTTTTAATATAGTAGTTTTCTTCTGCATTTTTCTTGTGAATTCAATATTTGAGTGGGTTCCCAAGGTTGGCAATGGTTGGGCTAGGCAAGTGAGTTTGGTTGTGAACTTTAAGGATAGAGTTCTATTTTAATTTGGGGAGTATGTAACATTCTGAAAATTTGGAAGAACTTTCTTTGATTAAGTAATTTTTGGAGAAAAATTAATGCCCTATAATTAAACTAGACCACGATAAAAACCTAGATTCTACCCATTGACCATTAGGGGCAAGGGGCGGAAACTTTCTTACTTTAAACCAATAGTGCGGGTTGCCAGTCAACCTAGTCAACTGGGTTTCTTGAAAATCCTCAAACCCTAACCGGAGTTTTGGGAACAGTGAGACAAACCATTTTGACCTAAGGGTCTCTATATGCTTAGTTAGTACACCTGACTATGTGACTTGACACTAGAGACCCGAGTACTTGAGAGTACCTGCAGACATAATAGAACAATCTGGGATGCTACGAGTGATTGATTTAAGTGAAGGAATAATGGGTAAGTGGGCTATTGAGCCTTTTATAGCTAATTTAGCCCACCAGGCCATCCACCCAGCGACTTGAGTGCCAAGCTACCCAAATCACTTAGATTTAGGATTAGGTGAATTAGAATCTCTCTGATAGGGTCATAGTAAAACTACCATATCTCCCTTTAGAAAATCCTGATTCATGTTGAACGATTTGGAAAGATGGTTCAAAGGGCTACAAAATTTTCTCGAATAGCTATCTCAAGATTTGGATGTTTTATAGGTAAAACAGAGTATCTAATTAGAGTGCAAGAAAATACCCCCCTTAAAAGAGGCAAATATGTACCCTCTTCTCCCGCTATCTCCCTTTGGTCTGCCCCCTCCCTCTCTATTGTGTGTTTTCAAGCCCCCTCTTCCCTCTCTCTTTGTGTGGCTAGACCAACCCTCTTCTCCTCCCATTCCCTACTCCCTCTATTCCTTGCTCTTCCTTCTTTGCTTGATCATCCTTTCACCATTACACCACCATTGAAGCACTTCCAATGACATTGTAGTTGAATCATTAAAACAACAATTTTGTGGGGAATCTACATCAACTTAGTACACCAATTGAGGAGTTTCTAGTTTGTTTTTGATTGAATCAAGGTAGGTGGAATCAAATCTCCATTACCCTTGATAATTGTGTGTGTTTTTTTAGTATGTGCCTTAGGGTTTTTGTTTGATTTAGGGTTTTGATCAGGGATCAAAGGCTTGGGTGGATGCGTTTCATCATCTAAGAGGTAGGAACTACTTCCCATACATTAAAACATGAAAAGTAGGATGTTGTTGAATGTTTTGCTTGATTTATTATTCCATTTATATACCATGTATTTTAATGCTTCAGTATGTGTGAATGATCTTAAGCATGTGATAGAAGTCTAGCTGATGTGATATGTGGAGTCTTTGTGTGATTCTCATGTATGTGACAAGGATTTTCAAAGGGTCATTATTAGAGTTAGTTAATAGAGTTAGGTTTCAATTTATTTCAAACCGTATTTTCTACCTTGGATTTTTCCATGCCTCAAGTCGATCCGAAATTTTTGTGAGAGTTCAAGGACAACTCAGCTCCCTTGGGTGAAAACCACAAGTACTTTTTCAGAGTTTTCCCGATAAATCATTGATTCATTTCTGGAGTT
Organism: Saururus chinensis; assembly: GCA_035235625.1. Taxonomy (NCBI): domain Eukaryota; kingdom Viridiplantae; phylum Streptophyta; class Magnoliopsida; order Piperales; family Saururaceae; genus Saururus; species Saururus chinensis. The sequence continues at coordinate 35,412,239 of CP141144.1, read as the reverse complement.
AGATTTTTTACATATTTCAGTGATTGGTCATTTCAAATAACGATCGATCGTTCTCTATTTCCTTAAGGCAGGTCTTCGCTAGCAAACGATTAGTCATTAGGGTGATAAATTGATAAAATCTTGGTTTATTTTTATAAAGGGTTGTTTCAAGTGCTCATCGATTTTGACATGAAGCAATTGGTTGTTTCAACAATAATCTGGTGCTATAGTTTATAACTTATCGATCAATTTAACCTATGTATGTCGCAGTGATTAATCGATGCCAGAATATATTCATAGTTTTTCCCTTTTCAATCTAAAATGGCCTAAAACTCCAAAAAACTACTTTCTAAAATATTCTAAGTGATTTATGCATGTGAGTGTATGCAAAATTATTCATTTTAACCTTCAACACTCTTAGTCTTTACCCTTGATCCACAAGAACAAGTCTGCTCCTATTTTTAACAAGTCTACTCCTATTTTTCTAGTATGTCAATTCCAAATCTAACTCGACCACAACTAAATTTAGTTAGATTCTTAAAACTAATTACATACGCAAAGTTTTAACATAGTTTTGATCAATGAAATTGGCCAATTACAATACATATACCTCATATGTTCTTTCAATCTCCGCCTTTGGCTATTTTATGACAAAAGACTACAAGATTGAAAATCATATAAAAAGTACAAGTTGTGACATAGTGCATTGACTTTTAATTTGTACACATGATTTGATAACAATAAGACTTAACACAAATAATTTGGAATTGATCTTAAAAAAGCCTTGTATAAAGCTGTATAAACAAAAATATTTGCATAGTACTATCCAAATAAGTATGAAAATCAACACTTTTATTTTCATTAATCATTTCTCCCACTTTTTCACACAAATAAACAAAAAGTGAATAAATAATCAACAAAATTACTCATTTAAGCACAATCAAGCCATAGATATCACCACAAGACATGAAAATAATGAAACCATAATGTGAAACATGTTCATCATATATATCAATAACATCATCTATTTCAAAATACATATTATGGTAAAATAGACTTTTAAATGAGCTGAAACAAGTTCCATCACAAGAATACATGATAAAGTGAAAAAACTAGCTAAACGAATCAAGCATCTTTAGCATCAACATCATTAGCATGCTCCCCCTCACTATTTGCACTTTGTAATATGATTCTGGGCATCCTACTGATTTTCACAAAACCCTGATGCATCTCATCTCACAATGCACAAAACTCTATATATGTCCTTGTTTGGATGATCTAGATGTATCTACGGTGCTAGATCATCAGCTGACAATTGCCGCTTCTCTTGATCTGCTCCATCATATCCCTTGTCGTCTAATAACTGTAGCATCAATAGGTCCCATCCCAACCATATTAGGCTCTACTCATGGGATCCTAAGATGTAAAAAGGTGAATATCCGACATAGAATGTATGGATATGGCAGCATCTTATGAGACTATGTAGAAAGGTCATAATCCTACAAAAAATGATAGATCGTAAGTCCCACTCTAGCTCTGGATTTGACAAAAGAAATAATATCCTAGCCATCGTCTTATCTACTCTCTCCTTCGTGCTCCAAATATCATATATCACATATAGAAGTCGTTAAGCCATCATCAAATAAGTAAGAATAGATATATCCAAGTCTCTGCCATTGGGTAGGCCTATCAATCTGCAAATTAAATCACCATCTGATAGAAAAGGAAATCTGTCAATGTGCGGATATCTGAGTAATCACCAATCACACTGAATTACATCGATGATAATCTAAGGTGTGACTCAGACCTGAGTGCCTCTTACAACTCATCATCGTCATCCAAATGAAGTAACGAATACCACTGACTGATTAGGAGGGGGAAACATATTGATTTGCAGTAGAGATTGACATGAAATACTCCATCTAAAATGATCAAGCCTCTATACACTCCATGGCAAGCTGTACTAAACATGAACTATGCTACACTTGAATCTAATCGGCCCCCCTCCCCTACACTACTGGACGTTCTTGGGTCCCCTAAACTGGATGCACTAGCGACTTTATGTTTCTTTGTTGTTCCCATCTAAGTTTATTGCAAAGAAATAAAATCGAGGGCTAAACATCACTAGTAAAGTATCAATAGATAGAAATAAAGTCCTCAAATTTCAAAAAACATTGGAATACTAGTTAAAATAAGATTTTTGAAATTAAATAAAACCATAAAAATTTTGTGTGTCCGAATGACTCCAAATTTTGATACATAATAGATTTCAATGAGGAGAACAATATTCATAAGTGAATCTATGTCTAATTTTGATAAAAAAATGCTCAATTTTAAAAAATTCCCAATTTTGAGGGTGATGTGGAAACGAAATCACAAAAATCGTGAAATCTCTCAAAGTAACAATTAAAAAAACTTTAAAATTTGTACAAACATAGATTAGGAAATTATAAACACTCCCATAAGTTAAAAATAATTCAAAACAATGTTAAATTCACTAAAAAGAAAAAAAGGATGTTTAGGACATATTTTGGCCATAAACAAAATTGTCAAATTGACAATAAAATCTAGTTTATTTTCACACAAAAATAAGAGAAATTGCCTTATCTCCCACTTTTGCACCTCTCTAGATAGTTAGGAGTGAAATGAGGAGGTTTATGGGCTTCAGGCATTTTTTAAAATAATGCTTCGTTGTAAGGTTCCTGATTTTTCTATGATTTTCTGTAATTTTTTTGATCAATTTCTGCAGAAAAATGTACCGCTTTGGCATATTCATATTTGTGTATTTACCCCCATATTTATACTCATAGAGTCAGGTGTGGGGCTTCGTCACAAGCCGTGGGCCTCGCTGTGCGCTTTCGGCATAAATTTTGGAGGTATAATGCGTAAACAATGTTAACGCGTGTTGGGGACATAGATGGAAAAATAAAAAAGAGTGCATATATAAAATCCATGGATACATTCCAAAAACTTATAGACGCCTAGAGAAAAATTTCATGTCTAGTAAGATGAGAAAACCCAAGTGCGATTCTGGTTGCTCCGTTCTCCCTCCTCCGTCATCAGATTCTGCCAGTTCTTGTCGGGATCCACTTCTCCGTACCGCCATGTGTCAGTAGGTACCAGCTATGACTGCTGCCATGTCCTCTTCACTCCGCCACAAGGTACCAGATTTTCTTTGGTTTTTCATACCTCTTAAATTCATTTTTGGGCCGCAGGGGTATGAGTTCGATGCCATTTGCGGCCGCCCTCAACTAGACTTATCTTTGTTTAGCTGCTAGGAACCCATAGGCATTGGCTAGAGCCACTGCCATGCTTTCTTCATTTCTCTATGAGCTACCAGTACTTTGGTCGGTTTTTGTTCTTCTTTTCATCTCACTGTCCTATGCATTTTTTCGACACCGGTGTGTTTCTGGTCACTGTCCGGCCACCGAATGGACTCCGTCCAGCCTACCTCAACCTGGTGTCCATTGGGGGTTCCCATTTCTGACCCCGCTTTACCCCTATTGTCTTGCTCTGCCCCGTTAGATGCTTTGGGTGCGTCTCGGGCGCTGCCATCGGTGAGCCATGGGCCATTTGGTCATTGTGGGCTCTTCCCTCGCTCAGCGACAGTGAGGTTCAGCCCCACTTCGTCAATTACACCTCTGCCTAGAATCAGCTACTTGTCCTTGCCCTATACCATGCAAGATGCACAACTGTCCGCACTAAATGTATTGGTTGTGGATGGCTATCGGAGATGTTGCCATTTCAGTCGACCACCACCTCTTAGCCCTACCTCAGTTACCCATTTGTGGGCCTTGGGCCACCACTGTTTGACCCATCTCCCCCTGGAGTAGCCCTTTTTGGCCGCGTGTGCATTGCGTATCAAGGTTCATGCACCATTTTCGCACCACCTAACCATTGGATGGCCCTGACACCTAATAGAGTTGACATCAGAGTCCTCCTCCACCTCTCCTATGTCCTTGAGCGTCGCCCCATGCCCTCCGCCCTTATGTGGGCCCTTGTTGATGTGAAATCGCCACCTTTGGGTGCTGTCAGCGGTCGATTTGAACTTCTTGCGGCCGGCCGAGTACTTGTCAGCTACCAGCCGACCTTCAATGAGTACACCCTCTACTTTTGGTTGCACTGCCACTTATGTTGGCATGATCTTTCTCCCGGGTGCCCTAGTGTGCCATCGTGGATTGCAGATTTTGTGTGTTGATTAGTGTCACCCCGCTTGGCCATGAGTACTTTGGGCACTTCCTAAACCCTCGGGACAGTAGCTCTCTCTACTTGGCAATGCTTTTGGCTGCCAACACTGCCACCGACGCCGCCACCATCAAGTGCTCGCCATTGAACGTCATGGATTATGAGGTAGGGGAGGTTTGAACTTATAATTTCATGATAGCATGCTTTGAATGTATAGCAGTATTTTATGATTGTATGATTAAATGCTTTGGATGTTAAATCATGATAAGTTTGCATAATGTAAGAGGATAAATTCTCTCATGTTGAAATGCATATGACATGCATGTGGGCTGTGATGCACTGAAATAATGCTCAATTAAATGTTCTCACATTTTAAATTGTAATCATATTTTGTGTTAATTCATTTCTTATTTATACTATTTATGTTTTGAATAAATTAGTTGGACCTTAATTGAGTTTACATGTCTAAATAGGCTTCAACAAGAACCAAGTAGAAGACGAAGTAAAGCCCATCTACCCAAAGCTATTTGAAAGTCAAGAATGGGATCCTAATGGTCTAAAAATGCTTAGAATGGCCGAACACAACCTTTTTGACCCGTTGGATTTGAGATTTGCATCAGGAGAACTAAATTATGAAAGAAGCTGATTCAGACAGATTGACACAACCTTAGTATTTCAACTATATTTTTCTATGTATAATTCAGATTGATACTCTTATTATGGCATTGGAAAGAAGACTTCCATGGCGACAATTGTTATTTCAGGAAAAAAATCAATATTCCAAAGCTTTATGGGTCGAATTCAGTATGCAAAGGGACAACTAGTTAACCAACCCGAGGCTAGTACATGGAGAATCTTTTCATTGATTATGATTGATACACATAAGAAAAGACAATGAGGCTAATTGGATAACTAAAGGAAGATTTAAAGATACTTATTTGCTAAATAAATTATTAATTTATTTGATTGATTTAGAATTCAATCATTACCAAAGAAGCAACTAATCAGGCAATCAATCATGATGCAATCTAGAGATATAATTTAACTTTCCCCTTTGAAGTAACCCCTTCTACTCCTATAAATAGAGGGGCAAACGTGATAAAGAAATCATCCCCTCCTGTTTGGAGCTCTCTTATCCTATTTTTCTTTTATTCTTTTGTATTTTTATTTTTAGTTTTATTATAATGACTTTCTAAGCTCTCAAGCTAAGGCTAGAGGGGATTTGTAATAATCTAATGGAGTTTTATTCATGTTTCATCAATGATTTCAAGTAAGTATTGGTTATTTGAAGTGATATTTATTTAATATTGTTTTTCTTCTTGTTTCTTTGTGATTTAGATACATAAGATGCTTGAAGGTTCTCCTTCTTAATCTTTTGTGATTTGGATACATAGAACTCTTGAAGAAACAATTATTTCTGTCTTTCATCTATCAAAAGCGTTTTCTATCTTTATTTTTAATTTTAATGTTCATATCTTTTAGTTAGATAGAATTTCATTCAATTCTAACTGAGATAATATGACACATGAAGCACATCATTAGATGTTATAATGACCCTTAATGCCTTAGTGTTTTATCTTCTTGATTACTTAACTCATTATTCCCTAAATACTCTTCTACTCTTTCTTAGTTTTTCTTTCCTCTATTTTTTTTCATAACTATTTTTTTTGTTGCACAAGGTTTTTCCTACGGATCGACCTTGTCTACTACAATTGGCAAGTAAAACAAATCTGAAGTTGACTTCTTCATAGCCTTGTTTCAGACATAACAACAAATTGGCATCGTTGCCAGGGATTACAACGTGTGACAAGAATCCGTTACAAAAAAAAACTCACTCTAACTTTATTAATTCTCTAATTTTTATTTTTGCACACTACCTCTTTAAATTCAGTCATTTACTTTATGTCATTTACTTTTAATACTTAAATTCTAAAATTTTCCTTTTTTTTTTAGACCGGAGGCACTACCCACATTATATCAAAATTTTTTCGGTATCAAACATGTACCTTAATAGTGCCTTTGGCCTTATTTTGCAATGTAAATTTTGTCTCTTAACTTCTAACTCTCTAACTTTTTATATTTTGTCATTTAATTTCTACACTTTTACTTTCGTTTGTTACAAAAAAAAATTTGTTGTTGCATGTTTACATGGGTGCGTGATAATTCTGGACAATTGAGAAGAGTAAACAAATCTTTTGAAAATTCTCTTTATTTTGATACAATGGAGGATCTAAGAACTAATGAGGAACTAAGAAGTGATAATGAAGATAATAATGCACAAAATGTTTAAGTTAAAACCTTGCCTAATTGTTTGCAACCAACTAGATCAAGTTCTCCTTCTTGCATGATTTTTCCAACTAATGTGGGTGGTTTTGAACTCAAGCCAGGTGTAATTCAATTACTACCCAAATTTCATGGCTTAGATTCGGAAAGATCATATTTATATTTAAGAGAGTTTAAAAAGGTTTGTGCAACTTTGCCAAACCAAAATGTCTCCAATGATGTTATTAGATTAAAACTCTTTCCATTTTCTTTAAAAGAAAAAGGCAAAAAATTGGTTGAATTCTTTGAAGCCAAGATCCATTAGAACATGGCAAGAAATCCAAAGAGAATTTTTGAAAAAGTTTTTCCCCACCCATAGAACTAATACACTTAGAAAGAACATCATGAATTTTTTCACAAAAAGAAAATGAGACTTTCTTTCGATGTTGGGAAAGATTTAAAGAACTTTTGTTGTTGTGCCCATGTCATAGATATGAAACATGACATATAATTAGTTTCTTTTATAATGACTTGACTTCTCAAATGAGACAATTTGTTGAAATGATGTGTAATGGAGAATTTTTGAGTAAAGAACCTGGGGAAGCATGGGACTATTTTGATGTGTTAGCTGAAAATGCTCAATCATAGGAAGATTCTAATAAATTTGAAAGTAGTAATAAGACCAAATCTAATGCGACAACTAAGGGGGGCATGTACCTTCTTAAAGAAGAGGATGATGTAAAAGTAAAAATTACAAGTTTTAACTAGAAAAATTGAGGCTATAGAAATTAATAAGGAAAACATGTCTAAAGCTTCTCAAAAAGCACAAGATATGTGTCTATATGTGAGAGTGATGCACACTAAACACAGGATTGTCCAACAATCCTTGCTTTTCAAGAGGTGTTGCATACTCAAGCAAGTGCTATTAATACTTACAAAAGGCCTTTCTCTTCTCCTTATTCTGAAACTTATACTTGTAATTGGAGAAATCATCCTAACTTTAGTTAAAGAAATGAGTCTAATGTGCAGGTACCCCCCTTTCCTCAAATTATGTTCCACCACATAAGAAGACTCTTGAAGACACATTGCAAGAATTCATACAAAGTCAAGCAACAATTAACAACCAAACAATGCAAGCCATCAATGACTTTAAGACTTCATTCACTCAATGACTATACCTTTGTGCACTCAAGAAAAAGGGAAGTTTCCTTCTCAACCTCAACCAAATCCTAAAGGTCAATTTGTAATTGAAAATTTAAATTCTTCAAGTTCACAAGAAGAGCATGCTAAGTCCATCACCACTTTGAGAAATGGAAAAGTCATTAACAAAGACATTCCAATGAAGGTTGTTGAACCTATGGAGTCTTTGAATTCTAATCAAGGTGATGAACTTGACAACTCTGATTGTGTTTCTCCTATTCCTCCTCCTTTCCCTCAAAGATTACAATCTTCTTCTAAATTGGTGTAAAATGATGACATTCTTGAAATTTTCAAACAAGTGAAGATTAACATTCCTCTCATAGATGCCATTAAACAAATTCCATCTTATGCAAAATTTTTGAAAGACCTTTGTACAATCAAGCGTAAGTTAAATGTACAAAAGAAGGCATTTTTGACCGAACAAGTAAGTGCAATTTTACAACAAATCACCCCACCCAAATATAAAGATCCTGGTTATCCAACCATATCTTGTATAATTGGGAATTATAGAATTGAAAAAGTTTTACTTGATCTTGGGGCAAGTGTTAATCTCTTACCTTATTCTGTTTATGAGCAATTAGGTCTGGCAGATTTGAAACCCAACAACATAACACTTCAACTTGCTGACTGCTCAATTAAAAGGCCAAGAGGAATAATGGAAGATGTCCTTGTTCAAGTGGACAAATTCTATTTTCTAGTGGATTTCATTGTTTTAGACACACAACCGGTTTCAAATGCATCTTCTCAAATCCCTGTGATTTTGGGTCGTCCATTCTTTGCTACATCTAATGCTTTAATAAATTGTCAGAATGGAGTGATGAGGCTTTCTTTTGGGAACTTGATATGTGTGTTAAATGTATTTAATGCCAGTAAACAACCATCAAACTTCGATGATACTTTTGAGGTTGACATAGTTGAAAGTCTAGTGGTGGATGCTTTTCCTTTTTATTTATTCCAATGATCCACTAAATATTTGCTTAACTCACTCTGATTTTATTAAAATTGATAAAGAGAAGATAATTTCTTTAAAGGACCCTGAATGAGTTTAGATGGAGGTGTGTCTAGCTTAAGACAGTAAACTTAACGCTCTTGGGAGGCAACCCACTTTTGGTTTTGATAGTTATTTTTGTTTAATAGTTAGTTTTTCTTATTTTCTTTAGTTAGTTTTTAATTTATTATCTTTGTCGATTGCTCTAATCATTATTAGGGTGTGCTTATATGATTCATTACCCTAATGTGATTATGCTTGCGCTTTATTTTTCTTTTGATAGCTATGTACATGAGCACGTCAACCGATATATTATCTCTTCTTTCCTCTTTTCTTATATTAAGCATTGCATTTGCATTCTTTTATACCTTGAGGACAATGTTTAGTTTAGGTTTGGGGGTGTAGAAAGATATTTTTCTTTTATGTTTTTTACTTTTGCTTAAAAAATAAAAAATTAAAAAAATTAATTAGATTTATGTTTTTGCATATTACATTGATGCTTCTTTTAGACATGTGACTTACTGACATCAGACTACTTAGAATATGACTTAACATATTTAATAATTTTAAGTTCTTATTACTTCATATTGGTTTCTTGTGCTCCTATTTTGAAAAAAACTAAGTAAGACATTTGCCTAAGTGAGAATTCGAGCCCTTGATTATGGTCTTACATCTTGGTGGATATCATTGAATCTAAGTCATTATTTTCTTATGAGAGTAAAACTTTGGCATGATCTAGTAGTACTCATGTTATCATAATAGAGTTTTGGGGTTCACTATTCTTGGTTTGTAGAACAATCGAGAACTTGTTGTCAACACAATTCAAGCTGATTGTATAATGTGCTCAAGAAAAAAAATGTGAAAAAAAGAATGAAAAATTGTAATGAATTAAAGTCACTATATTGAGTAGACTGGGACTCGGTGTGCCTCACTAAGCATAGGGTGTTCGAGTCAAAAGGTAGAGTTGACTAATTTATAACATGCATAGCGTTGAAGCCTATTTGGCTAAAGTTATTAAGCCTAAAGGGTGCTTTAACACCGAGTTCCCTGAGCCAACTGGATTGGGAGTCACTAGCCTAATACTTGTTACATGAATCTAATAGAAAACTTAATAAGGCTAAGTCTTACACATGCCATGTGAGATGAGCATAAAATTCCAATAGGATATTACGCAATTGTATCTTGAATGAGTTGTCAGGTGATATAGGGTGTTTTACTTTTCAAGGAAAATTTTGCATGATTCTCAATTATGATCTCTTGAAGTTGAATGGATGCCAATGTCTATTTTTTAGTGTTAAAATTGAAATTGCTGAGTGGACATGAGACACATTGAGTTGTTTGATTCATAAGATTGAGATTGTATAATTACTTGGCAATGCCTGTTTCTTTTTAAAACTATTATGTATGTATGAGTACTTGCCACCAAGATGAAGTTATCAGAATGAATTAGTGTTTAAGAAGACAAGTTGTACTATGCATGATTGATTTTACTAATTGAAGTCACATGTTTAAGAGGAGTTGATTTGTAATTTGTAATTTTCTTTTATCATTTTAGTTTTGAATTTTGTGGGTAGATTCACCGCAAACCCTCACGAGACTATAACTCATCCTACTAGTGTAAGCTAGGGGTTTAAAGGCTTGTTGCATATGCCAAATGCAATCTAGATTTCCTACAAAAGTGGAGTAGGTAGTTATGGTTTCTATTATTTTAATTTTTGTTTTACTCGAGGACTAGCAAACAGTAGGTTTGGGGGTATTTGATGCACTGAAATAATGTTCAATTAAATGTTCTCACATTTTAAATTGCAATCATATTTTGTATTAATTCATTACTTATTTGTGCTATTTATGTTTTGAATAAATTAATTGGACCTTAATTCAGTTTACATGCCTAAACAAGGTTCAACAGGATCCAAGTAGAAGATGAAGTAAAGCCCATCTACCCAAAGCTATTTGAAAGTCAAGAATATGCTCCTAATAGTCTAAACATGTATAGAATGGTCAAACACAACCTTTTGGACCCGTTGGATTTGAGATTTGCATCAAGAGAACTAAATTCCGAAAGAAGCTGATTCGGACAAATTGACACAGCCTTAGTATTTCGACCATATCTTTCTATGTATAATTCGGATTGATACTATTCTTATAGAATTGGAAAGAAGACTTCCGTGGCTACAATTGTTATTTCGGGAAGAAATTCACAATTCCAAAGCTTTATGGGTCGAATTCAGCATACAAAGGGATAACTAGTTAACCAACTCGAGGCTAGTACATGGAGAATCTTTTCATTGATTATGATTAATACACATAAGGAAAGATAATGAGTCTAATTGGATAACTAAAGGAAGATTGAAAGATACTTATTTGCTAAATAAATCATTGATTTATTTAATTGATTTAGAATTCAATCATTGCCAAAGAAGCAACCAATTAGGCAATCAATCAAGATGCAATCTAGAGATATAATTTGACTTTCCCCTTTGAAGCAACCCCTTCTACTCTTATAAATAAAGGGGTGGATGTGATAGAGAAATCATCCCCTCCTCTTTGGAGCTCTCTTCTCATATTTTTCTTTTCTTCTTTTGTATTTTTGTTTTTAGTTTTATTGTAATGACTTTCTAAGCTCTCAAGCTAAGGCTAGAGGTGATTTGTAATAATTTAATGAAGTTTTATTTATGTTTCATCAATGGTTTCAAGTAAGTATTGGTTATTTGAAGTGATATTTATTTAATATTGTTCATCTTCTTGTTTCTTTGTGATTTGGATACATAAGATGCTTGAAGGCTCTCTTTCTTGATCTTTTGTGATTTGGATACATAGAACTCTTAAAGAAATAATTATTTTTGTCCTTCATCTATCCAAAATGTTTTCTATCTTTATTTTTAATTTTAATGTTCATATCTTCTGGTTAGATAGAATTTTCATTTGATTCTAACTGAGATAATATGACACATGAAGAACATCATTAGATGTTATAATGACCCTTAATGCCTTAGTATTTTCTCTTCTTGATTTCTTAACACGTTATTCCCTCAATACTTTTATACTCTTTCTTAGTTTTTCTTTCCTTAATTTTTTTTCGTAACCATTTTCTTTGTTGCAAAAGGCTTTCCCTGTGGATCGACCTTGTCTACTACAATTGACAAGTAAAACAAATCTGAATTTGATTTCTTCATAGTCTTGTTTTAGAGTGGCATTGTATGATATCTACCTAAGAGTGACACTAGCACTATAAGACCCAAAATGGTGGGCAATTGTATGGCACTATAAGACCCCTCAAGTATGGGCAATTGTATGACCCCTTATGTGCGTGTGTTTATGTGTGCACACTTAGGTAAGTAGTATCATGGACCTACTCTTACCTGTTTGATCATGTGCCCCATGATCATTCGTGTGCCTTGCCTTAGAAAAAGTCCAGGGCATCTAGTCCCTCCCTGAAGGTTAAGGTGATGCCCTAGTGACATTCTTTTCCATTTCAACGCTGGAGCTTATTAATAGTAATGAGCTTCAGTGGTATATAGTATGTGTATGGTATGAGCGCGTATGTATGTTTATGAGTAAGACTATATGAGTATGAGCACGACTGTAAGAGTATGAGTACGACTATAAGAGTACGACTATAAGAGTATGAGTATGAGTAAGACTGTAAGAGTATGACTCTGAACAAGACTGTAAGCATATGTTTCTGAGTAAGTCTGTAAGTGTAAGATTGTATAACTAAGGGTGTACAAGTTTATAATTGCCCGAGTAAGGTTGTACAAGTATGTCTAAGTTGTATAAGTAAGTTTGTATGACTCTAATTAAGAGTTTATGTGTAAGATTATTTTGATGGTATATTTTTGGCATGATGGTATGCGTGACTGATGCGTATGTACATGATTATGATATGCCTATCTGCTTCATGTTTGAGTTGCATGAACGCATCTATGTATGGAATTACTAAGTTCACTATTTATAACTCCCCTACTAGGTATTTTCCTACTGATTATGAAAATACTCATTACCCTATTTTTTAGCCCCGTTGTTCGGGATGCTTTTTTAGGTTTGTGGTAGGTTCGGTGGTTTGATTCCTTTGGACTCAGGTATATCCTTGACTCACTACAAGTATTATTTGTGCTATAATCTCTTGTATTGGGTGAGTTGAGAATTAAAGTGTTTATGTATTCTGGACTTTTAATTTTGATTAGATTGTGGACTGTTATGGGACTTGCACTCAGGGATGCCTGGGAGAGATTTGTATTTAATGTCTATGATTATAGCAATTTATTCACACGTTTGTTTTAGAGTAGCGCCTGAGGATGTTTGGTTGATCGTACGATATTTGATTGAATGAGTAAAAATTTGTATGGGAAAAACTGATGTGTTATGTTTTATATTATAAAACTGCTTTCACAGGTTTTGTATTTGTCATTTTTGTCAATTTACAGTCTTTATATTGCAAAATTTTTGTGTGAATTTTAATGAAAATGTGAGGAAAAATCTCGGGTGTTACATTCGGCACGAAAATACAACCACCAATTGGTTGCTACTTAGATCGATTGATCTTGAAATAAATACCATTTTTAATTTTCTAAAAATTAAGAAAAATTTTGAAGTTTTGAAAAAATTTCAATAAACTCCTAAAATTATTTCAAGATATAATCCGTTGAAATATAATTTTTCTGAAGGTTAGAGCTCAAAAATAAAAATCAAACACTAAAGCAAACAAAGTTGAGCTCCTTTTGACGATTTTTTAATTAAGTTTCAAGTAATCTAAGTGCATCCAGATATTATGTTCATTCATTCATTTCCTTAGATTGGTCAACTCTATATGTATGTGATTATCAACTTTTATTTATTCATTTTGTTACTATAATTAAATTTTATTATTTTTTGGAAGAAACCACCAATGTTTCTAACTCTTGACTTTTTAATCTTTAATTGCACAAGGTCACTATTATTCAAACTAAGACTAATTCATTCATACCCTAGTAAAGAAAGAGTTCTCATTTTCCCACTCACTTAGCTATACAACATCCAATATGATCAAACTTGTATACACTCCACAACAAGCTGCACTGAAATATGCACCATGCCAAGCTCACATCTAATAGGTCTCCCTCCCTTGCACTACTGGATGCTCCTGGGTCCCCTAAACCTGATGCACAAGTGACTTTTTGTTTCTTTGTTGTTCCCATCTAAGTTAATTGCAAAGAAATAAAATCTAGGGCTAAACATCACCAGTAAATAATCATTAGACAGAAATAAAGTCCTCAAATTTCAAAAAATATTGGAATACTAGTTAAAAATAAGATTTTTGAAATTAAATAAAACTTTAAAAAAATGTTGTGTCTGAATGATTCCTAATTTAATACATTATACATTTCAATGAAGAAAACAATATTCATAACCAAATCTCTGTCTAATTTTGATAATAAATGCTCAATTTTCATAAATCCCAATTTTGAGGGTGATGTGGATAAATTACAAAAATAGTAAAATCTCTCAAACTAACAATTCAAATAACTTGAAATTTGTACAAACATATATCAGGCAATTCTAAACACTCCCATAAGTTAAAAATAATTTAAAAAATGTTAAATTCAATAAAAGTAAAAAAAGGACGTTCGTGAAATACTGTGGCCATTGACAAAATCCTCAAATTGATGATGAAATCGGGTTTATTTTCACACAAAAATATGCAAAATCACCTTATCTCCCACTTTCCACCTCTCTTGATAGTTTGGTGTGAAATGATGAGGTTTATGGGCTCCAAACATTTTTTAAAATAGTGCTTTGGCATGAGAAGTCAGGGCATCAAAAGCAGCCATGATCCCTCTGTTCTATGGAAATTCTAGAGTGGATGTGAGTGCTCATTATGGAGGATTTTGTTGTAAGTTGCCTTATATTCGGATGAGGCATGAAACCATTCAGGTGATAATGGACCAAATGATGAAGTTGTGGTTCCTTTCCTTTGACCGATGTCTAGTTCGAAAGAATTTTGAAGGGCTCTTCGGAGTGACACTTGCCGTTGATTTGAGTTTGTTTACTATAACAACTCATTCTAGCATTTAGATGACCCTTGAGAGGTCTTGTATGAAAGGAAATTTTATTCATCAACATGTTGGGCTGAAGCAAGTGGGTTGTAGAGACTCAAATGTGAATTGTTTTGCACATCATGGGCAAGTTGAAGTTAGCTAGCCAAGGGCTTTAGACAGTTTGTTATTACGTCTGAAATAAGACTATGAAGAAGTCAAATTCAGATTCATTTTACTTGCCAATTGTAGCAGACAAGGTCAATCCACAGGGAAAGCCTTGTGCAACAAAGAAAATTGTTACGAAAAAAGTAGAGGAAGGAAAAATTAAGAAAGAAAAAGTAGAAGAGTATTGAGGCAATAAGAAATCAAGAAATCAAGATGAGAAAACACTAAGGCATTAAGGATTATTGTAACATCTAATGATGTTCTTCGTGTATCATGTTATCTCAGTTAGAATCGAATGAAAATTCTATCTAACTGGAAGATATGAACATTAAAATTGAAATGAAAGATAGAAAATATTTTGGATACATGAAGGATAAAAATAATTGTCTCTTAAAGATTTCTATGTATCCAAATCACAAAAGATAAAAAAGGAGAGCCTTCAAGCATCTTATGTATCCAAATCACAAAGAAACAAGAAGAAGAACAATATTAAATAAATATCACCTCAAATAAATAATACTTATTTGAAATAATTGATGAAACATGAATAGAACTCCATTAGATTATTATAAATCACCTTTAGCCTTAGCTTGAGAGCTTAGAAAGCCATTACAATAAAATTAAAAATAAAAATACAAAAGAAGAAAAAAAAAATATGAAAAGAGAGCTCCAAAGAGGAGGGAATGATCTATCTATCACGTCCACCCCTCTATTTATATGAATAGAAAAGGTTGCTTTAAAGGGAAAAGTTAAATCATATCTCCAGATTGCATCCTGATTGGTTGCTTCTTTGGTAAAGATTAGAGTCTAAATAAATCACATAAATTAATAATTTATTTAGCAAATAAGTATCTTTCAATCTTCTTTTAGATATCCAATCAGCCTCATTGTCTTTCCTTATGTGTATCAATCACAACAAATGAAAAGATTCTCCATGTGCTAGTTTCGGGTTAGTTAACTAGCTGTCCCTTTGCATGCCAAATTCGACCCATAAATCTTCCGAATTTGAAATTTATTCCTGAAATAACAAATGTTGCCATGGAAGTCTTCTTTCCAATTCCACTAGAATTGTATGAATCCGAATCATACATAAAAAGATATGGTCAAAATACTAAGGCTATGTTAATCTGTTCGAATCATCTTCTTTTCTAATTTAGTTCTCTTGATGCAAATCTCAAATCCAACAGGTCCACAAGGTTATGTTCGACCATTCTATGCATGTTTAGACCATTAAGAGCCCATTCTTAACTTTTAAATAGCTTTGGGTAGTTGGGCTTCACTTCCTCTTCCAGTTGGATCCTGTTGAAGCCTGTTTAGACATGTAAACTCAATTAAAGTCCAGCTAACCTATTCAAAACATAAATAACCCAAATAAGCAATGACTTAACACAAAATTGGATTGCAATTTGAAATTTGAAAATATTTTATTGAACATTATTTCAATGCATCAAATACTCCCAAACCTACTTTTTGCTAGTCCTTGAGCAAAACAATAATTAAAATAATAGAAAACAAAACTAACTACTCCACTTCCGCAGGAAATCTCGATTGCATTTAGCATATGCAACAAACCTTTAAACCCCTAGCTTACACTAATAGACGAGTTGTGTCTCGTGAGGGTTTGCAGTGAATATACCCACAAAATTCAAAATTTAATCGATAGAAGAAAATTAAAATTAAAACCACGTCAAATTTACAAATCAACTCCTCCTAAACATGTGACGTCATTTAGTAAAATCAATCATATATAATACAACTTGTCTTCTTAAACAATAATTCATTCTGACAACTTCATATTGGTGGCAAGTACTTATACATAAATAATAGTTTTAGAAAGACAGACATTGCCAAGTAATTATACAATCCCAATCTCATGAATCGAACAAGTCAATGTGTCTCATGTCCACTCAGCAATTTCAATTTTTAACACTAAAAAAATAGGCATTGGCATTCATTCATCTTCAAGAGATCATAATAGAGAATCATGCAAAACCTTCCTTAAAAAGTAAAACACCTTAGATCACCTAACAACTCATTCAAGATATAATTGCATAGTGTCCTACTAGAATTTTATGCTCATCTCACATGACATGTGTAAGGCTTAGCCTTTTAAGCTTTCTATAAGATCCATGTAACAAGTGTTAGGCCAGTGACTCCCAATCCAGTTGGCTCAAGGCACTAGGTGTTAAAACACCCCTCAAGCTTAATAACTTGAACCAAATAGGCTTCAAGGCTATGCATGTCATAAATTAGTCAACTCTACTTTTTGACTCGAACACCCTATGCTTAGTGAGGCACTCCGAGTCCCGGACTACTCAATAAAGTGACTTTAATTCATTACAATTTTTTATTCTTTTTTTCTGCATTTTTTTTCTTAAGCACATTATACAATCAACTTGAATTGTATTGACAAAAAGTCCTCAACTGTTCTACAAACTAAGAATAGTGAAGCTCAAAACTCTATCATGATAACATGAATACTACTAGATCATGCCAAAGTTTTACTCTCATAAGAAAATAATTACGTAGATTCAATGATATCCACCAAGATGTAAGACCATAATCAAGGGCTCAAATTCTCACTTAGGCAAATGTCTTGCTTTATTTTTTTTCAAAATAGGAGCACAACTAACCAATATGAAGTAATCAAAACTCAAAATTATTAAATATGTCAAGTCATATTCTGAATAGTATGATATCATTAAACAAAGTCACATGTCTAAAAGAAGTATCAATGTAATAAGCAAAAACATAAATCTAACTAATTTTTTTTTTAATTTTTCATTATTTAAGTACAACGAAAAAAAACATAAAAGAAAAATCTCTTTCTACACCCCCAAACCTAAACTAAACATTGTCCTCAATGTTTGAAAAAAAGAATAGTTATTTTTTTTTTAGGATTTTGTTGTTTTTTTGTGTAAAAATCATGAAAAGAAAATCAACCCTCATAATGTGGATTTTCAAGAGATGTAGACTCAACTTCAGGGACAAAATGGTCTAAAAATGGTTTCAAATGTTGTCCATTAACTTTGAAAACATCACCATTTTTTTGGGTTTTCAATTTCAACAGTTCCATAAGGAAAAACAATTTTTACAAGGAAAGGACCTATCCAACGTGATCTTAATTTTCCTGGAAAGAGATGAAGTCGAGAATTGTACAATAAAACTTTTTGAAATGGCTCAAAAGTTTTTTGTAAAAATTTTTTATCATGAAAAGTTTTCATTCTCTCTTTGTAAAGTTTTGAACTCTCGTAAGTATCACGTCGAATTTCCTCTAACTCATTGATTTGCAATTGTCTATTTAAGCCAGCCTTATCAAAGTTAAAATTCAAAGCTTTGATTGCCCAATATGCCCTATGTTCCAACTCCACAGGCAAGTGACAAGCTTTTCTAAAAATCAAACGGTAAGGAGACATGCCAATTGGGGTCTTAAAAGCAGTACAGTAAGCCCAAAGAGCATCGGTTAGCCGTAAAGACCAATCTTTACCATTTGGATTTACCATTTTTTGCAAAATATATTTAATTTCTCTTTTAGAAATCTCAACTTGTCCACTTGTTTGTGGGTGATAGGGGGTAGCTACTCTATGGGTAATCCCCCCGTCACTTATAGTGGCTCGAGGTGTTCCAAACCTTGAAAATATTTTTTCTTTTAAAAAGTGCACAATGACTTTGTGGTCATTGGTTTTGCTTGGAACAACCTCAATCTACTTGGAAACATAATCGACGACAACTAAAATGTAAACATAGCCAAAAGGAGGAAAATGTCCCATGAAATCAATGCCCCAACAATCAAAAATCTCAATAACCAATATTTCGACAAGATATGGCTTCTAACTTTTGACACCTTTTACAAGTTTTGCAAAAATCATGAACATCTTTGAAAAGCGTCGGCTAGTAAAAACCACATTGCAAAATTTTAGTGGTGGTCTTTTTAGAGGAGAAGTGACCACCGCATGCTTCAGAATGACAAAAAGAGATGATACTTGTTCAGAATCAGGCGTTCATCTCTTTATTATTTGATCCGAATAGTACTTAAAGTGATAGGGGTTGTCCCAAAAGAAATGTTTTACCTCGGTGAAGAATCTTTTTTTATCTTGAAGAGACCAATGGTGGGGAACTTTACCTATCACCAAGTAGTTGGCAATGTCGGCATACCATGGAGGATGTGAGATGGCAAAAAGTTGTTCATCAGGGAATGTGTCTTGGATTGGAATATTTTCCGAAGAATCAAAAAATTTCAATCTAGAAAGATGATCTGCCACCACATTCTCTACTCCCTTCTTGTCTTTGATTGTGAGATCAAACTCTTAGAGTAGGAGTATCCATTGGAGCAATCTGAGCTTTGTATCTTGTTTGCTCAAAAGGTACTTCAAAGCTGCATGGTTAGTAAAAATGATAATCTGAGAGCCAATCAAATAGGATCTAAATTTGTCAAGTGCAAATACTACAGCAAGAAGTTCTTTTTCAGTGGTGGAGTAGTTCATTTGGGCACTATTTAAAGTTCTACTTGCATAATGAATTATGCAAGGTTTCTTATCATTCCTTTTCCCTAAAACAACCCCAATGGCATAATCACTTGCATCACACATAATTTCAAAAGGAAGGTTCCAATATGGGGGTTGCATGATGGGTGCGGACACTAACATGTTCTTAAGCTTTGTGAAAGCTTCTTTGCATGCATCCGACCACTCAAAAGAATGCTCTTTAGATAGAAGATTACACAATGGTCTAGATATTACACTAAAATTCTTAATAAATCTTCTATAAAAACCGGCATGCCCTAGAAAGGATTTAACATCTTTTATGGACTTTGGACTAGGCAAATTAGCAATCAATTCAATTTTTGCCTTGTCCACTTGAATTCCTTACACAGAAACTATGTGTCCAAGTACTATTCCAGTAGTAACCATAAAATGACATTTTTCCAAATTTAAAACTAGATTTTTCTCTTCACATCTTACGAAAACTTTTTCTAAGTTATCAAGACAATCATCAAAAGAATCACCAAAAACAAAAAAGTCATCCATAAAAACTTCCAAAAACCGCTCCACCATGTCACTAAAGATGCTCATCATGCACCTTTAGAATGTGGCAGGAGCATTACATAATCCAAACGGCATCCTTCGATATGCAAAGGTACCAAATGGACATGTAAAGGTTGTTTTTTCTTGATCTTCAAGTGCAATCTCAATTTGGTTGTATCCTGAATAACCATCTAGAAAATAATAAAATTGATGACCGGCTACCCTCTCTAGGATTTGGTCCATGAATGGCAAAGGGAAGTGGTCTTTCCTAGTGACGAAATTCGATTTCCTATAATCAATGCACATCCGCCAACCGGTGGTGACTCTAGTGGGAATTAACTCATTGACATTTTTTACCACTATCACTCAAGACTTTTTGGGGACAACCTCGGTGGGATTCACCCATGGACTGTCAGAAATGGGGTAAATGATACCCACATCCAATAATTTTAGGACCTCTACTCATACCACCTCTTTCATGTTGGGGTTTAACCTCCATTTCATTTGTCTCACAGGTTTTGCATTTTCTTCCACGAAGATCCTATGTGTACAAATCAGAGAACTAATCCCCTTGATATCAGCAATGGTCCACCCAATGGCATTCTTGTGATTTCTAGGGACTTCAAGCAACCTGTGCTCTTGCTCCCTATCCAACATTGAAGAGACAACCACAAGAAATGTCTCTCCCTCACCAAGATAAGCATATTTAAGTTAAGTAGGGAGGGGTTTCAAGTCTAGCTTGGGTAGTTGGACACTTGAGGGGAGAGGAGCACTATTAGAAGGAGGTAACTCTTCAAAGCGGGCCTTCTACCTATCAGTATCCAATAATGGAGTTGACTCCAACAAGGAATTTACATCATTAATCATAACATCATTGTCACGCCCTGGCAATGCCCGACCCGAGCCAAACCCGGTCCAAGTGCTGGTCAAGCACGCAGGGGCAACGAAGGGAAAATGAGAAACAATTTAGCGGAAGACTTAACCCTAACCATAGGCGATTAACAGAATTACAGAGTATGCACAATCCTTTGAGCAAGAGTAAATAAGAAGGAAAGAAAGAGAGTTGCTTATCACAAAGTAAACAACTAATCTCAAACCCATATGCTTAATTAACTATAGCCCACACTGGCTCAAAATAAGTCTTAAGCATCACAACTGTAAAATGTGACATAAATCCAAAACAAAGAACCCTACACAAAGGTTCTAAACATAAAGCATAAAACCAAAGGAAAATAAGTCACACAACGATCTCCATGATCACATCCAAGTCATCTCCGACCTTTCCTCAAAGAGGAGATCCTGTCCGTCTGCGTGTCGCACCACGAGCCCCAAAACAAAACACAAAAAGAGGGGTGAGTTTAACAAACTCAGCAATGGTTTTTAATATCACTATCAACATCGAAAATATGACAGCATAGCAATATAATCATTCAGATCAAAGATTGGCAAGGTGCATCATTTTCTGATCACACATACACATCACCTAAAACTGCATCATAGTGTATAATCCACATAATGCCATTCATATCATAACAACCTGCATGAAAGTATTTCTAACATACATATTTCATCATGCATCACATCATAATAACCTGCATGAATGTATCTCGAACATACATATTCCCTCATGCATCACATCATAATAATATGCATGAATGTATCTCTGACATACATATTCCCTCATGCATCACATCATAACAACCTGCATGAATGTATCTCTAACATACATATTCGATCATGCATCAACATTCTCATTCATCATGCATGTATGTCCAACATGCAAGTCCATACCCATAGAGAATAAACCTGCTCTTCAAGACCGGAGCCCTCGAGCAAACACTTATCAAATAGACATGGTCCTCAAGGCCAACGCCTACGAGCAACTCCTGCTCCTCAAGGCCAACGCCTTCGAGCAACTCCTGCTCCTCAAGGCCAACGCCTTCGAGCAACTCCTGCTCCTCAAGGCCAACACCTTCGAGCAACGCCTGCCCATCAAGTCTAAACTCCCAGGCAACCCTGCTTGTCAAGACTAAAGTCCCAAGCAACAACACCTAGCAAGCCGGTGCACTCGGACAAACCAACTGGATTCTCAGGGTCCAATGAATCATAAATATTCTCAATCCGCAAGACAAGTACACAACTCATCCCTACTTAACTCCATTTAACTAGACTCAACCCGGGGAGTGCACTCATTCCACACAGGAACACAAATCAAAACATGTCCTTTCGGACTAATCAACTTACGATTAATCCACGACCGATCAATCCGGCACACAATTTCACCACATTGCATCCAATCGGTCAAGTTCGATTAACCTCAATGAAGCCTCAATTGGAAATCCATTTTTATGATGCATGCAGCATGATACATACATGGGCAAGGCACACATGAATCCTAATCCATGATAAGTGCTCTCATTAGCCCCTAATGCATCATTTATAATCACTACATTAAGCTTCAAACATCATCATTTAACCCCCCCACATGTGTGTGTACCTAGTAGAAGTACTTCACTCAATGCATTTCAACATGCTTGAAATTAACTCACTACCACACTACACATGTCAATTAACATCTAATCATGAATTCCAGCAGAAATCATAGGGGAAGAATTGTTGAAATCATAACTCAAATGAAAACTCAACCACAAAGGTTAAACACATATAAGATCTTTCATTTCATCCTTAAATCATGGCATTCACCAACATCCATACATCAACTAACCACATTCTATCTTGACAAATCAGTCCAATAATAGGTTGTAGTCCTACTGAAAATATGCTTAACCATAGGGAATCAACCATTCACAATTTCAAGATGACAATTCCAACATCAAGCCACAAAACATAAGTCATTCCACAAATCTCTAATCATATATTCCAACTTTATAACCTCAATAGCATGCCTTTCTAGTAGCATAATATAGCTTAAAACACTCCACATTCATATGAAATTGACAAGCTAAAGTGGAATCATCGAAATAAACATTATGCATTAGAACACAATTCTGCTGTGTAGCTGTTCAAACGCCCTTCAGGCCTTTTGATCGGTTAAACAGGAAAAATTCAAATTCACAATTTGGCCGTTCGAACACCCAGAAGGGCCGTTTGAACGCCAACAAGGCAGAACTGACCATCTTCTTCATTTCGCAATTTCAAACCGAAACACCATTGATAATACTTCAAATCATCATCTAACACCCTAATTATCATCAAAAGTCCTTCATGACTTCCAGAATGTTAAACCATATCATAATAAGGCAAAACCCTATAAAATTGAGGTTAAAGATTACCATTTTCTAATCATGTCATTAACACACCAAATCAAGTAACTCCATTCAAAATAAGCCAAAAATCAAGAGTTTTACCATGGGTAAACTGAAATTTCAAATGTCCATTACCTTATCCCTTGATTAGACTCAGATTTGATGGTCACCCTTCTTGAAAACCTTACAAAAATATAGAGTTTGGATTAAACTCCATTAAAATCGATTTACCAAAGAAATCCTTAATTAAAACTTAGATCTAGGGCTTGTTGAACATAAAAATCGGATTTTGAAAGTTAGGGTTTGTAGTAAAATACAAATCAGTAGTTTTTGATGCCCAAAAATGAATTGAAACAAAGGGGAAATGGTAGACTTAGAAGAGATTAAGAAGAAAGCTAGGGTTTAGTGCTTAATTAGAGTAGGCTTACCTTAAACACCTTCTAATCCGGGCCTAATTGGGTATTAGGCCTGACCTCTCCTCCTCAACCTATTCCCAAAAAAGGAAATGGCTCAGGTTTGGCCTTTTATAGTAAGGGTTGGGGTATGTATGGGTAAGTTATGGGGTGTAAATAGGAAAAGTAGGCTAAAAATGGGTATTTTACAAATTTAAGTACTAATTAAGTCTAAGAAAATTCTGAAAATTTTTGAATGACCTTAAGTAGATATCTGGGTTCATTTGACCCAAAAACTGAAATTTCGACGGTGGGGCCCACAGGGGTCCCACCAACACCCTAAATTTTGGAAAAATAGTAAAAATTCAGAAAAATCCCAAAAATTCACATTTGTTTTAAAATTACTTAAAACCACTAATATTAAAGTCAATTTTGGTTAAAACTATCATAAACACTATTTATTCATGAAACCACAGAATAAATCAGAAAACGCGTTAACCTCACGATAACTGATAATTAAAGAAAACCAAAAACCGGTTTAAGATCATGGATCTTACAATCATCATCAACATTAAAATAAGGACATGCTTCAAGAGGTCAAAAAATGAAGAAATCGTAGCCATGTCATCAACAAGACTTTCTAAAAGATTCACTTCATTCAAATCCTCATCATCATCTCCTGGTTGACTGCAAATATTAAAAATGTTTAGTTCCAAAGTCATATTCCCAAAATAAAGCTTCATAACACCATTTGTACAATTAATAAGAGCATTAGAAGTAGCAAGAAATGGGCGGCCTAATATGACAGAAATTTGAGTACAAGCATTCAAAACTGGTTGTGTGTTTAAAACAATAAAATCAACAGGAAAGTAAAACTTTTCTACTTGAACTAGCACATCCTCAACAATTCCTCTTGGTGTTTTAACTGAGAGATCTGCAAGTTGAAGTGTAATGCTTTTGGGCTTTAATTCACCAAGTCCCAATTGTTTATAAATAGAATACGGTAAGAGATTAACACTTACCCCAAGATCAAGTAAAGCTTTCTCAACTCTATAATTCCCAATTACACAAGATATGGTTGGACAACCAGGATCTTTATATTTGGGTGGGGTGTTTTGTTGCAAAATTGCACTTACTTGTTCTGTCAAAAATGCCTTCTTTTGTTTAATGACATCTAAGAGAGGAATGTTAATCTTCACTTGTTTGAAAATTTCAAGAATGTCACCATTTGACACCAATTTAGAGGAAGATTGTAACCTTTGAGGAAAAGGAGGAGGAATTGGAGCAACACAATCAGAGTTGACAAGTTCATCACCATGTTTAGAATTCAAAGACTCCTTAGGTTCAACAACCTTCATTGGAATGTCTTTATTAATGACTTTTCCACTTCTTAAAGTGGTGATGGACTTAGCATGCTCTTCTTGTGAACTTGAAAAGTTTAAATTTTCAATTACATATTGACATTTAGGATTTGGTTGAGGTTGAGAAGGAAACTTCCCTTTTTCTTGAGTGCTCAAAGCTGTGGTCAATTGTGTGATAGAAGTCTTCAAGTCATTAATGGCTTGCATTGTTTGGTTATTGATTGTTGCTTGACTTTGCATGAATGTTTGCAATGTGTCTTCAAGAGTCTTCTTATATGGTGGAACATAATTTGAGGAAGAAGGGGGTACCTGTACATTAGACTCATTTCTCTAACTAAAGTTAGGATGATTTCTCCAATTAGGCGTATAAGTTTCAGAATAAGGAGAAGAAAATGACCTTTTGTAGGTATTCATAGATTTTGTTTGAGTATGCAACACCTCTTGAAAAGTAGGGATTGTTGGACAATCCTGTGTTTGGTATCCATCACTCTCACATATACTACAAATATCTTGTGCTTTTTTAGAAGCTTTATAGATGTTTTCCCTATTAATTTCCATAGCCTCAACCTTTCTAGTTAAACTTGTAATTTTTGCTTTTACATCATCCTCTTCTTTAAGAAGGTACAAGCCTCCCTTAGTTGCCCCATTAGATTTGATTTTATTACTACTTTTAAATTCATTAGAATCTTCCCATGATTGAGCATTTTCGGCTAACACATCAAAATAGTCTCATGCTTCTTCAGGTTCTTTACTCAAAAACTCTCCATTACATATCATTTCAACAAATTGCCTCATTTGAGAAGATAAGCCATTATAAAAGAAACTAATTGTACGCCATGTTTCATATTCATGATGTGGGCACAACAACAAAAGTTCTTTAAATCTCTCCCAACATTAAAAGAAAGTCTCATTTTCTTTTTGTAAAAAATTCATGATGTTCTTTCTAAGTGCATTAGTTTTATGGGTGGGGAAAAACTTTTTCAAAAATTCTCTTTGCATTTCTTGTCATGATCCAATGGATCTTGGCTTCAAAGAATTCAACCAATTTTTTGCCTTTTCCTTTAAAGAAAAAGGAAAGAGTTTTAATTTGATAGCATCATTTGAAACATTTTGGTTAGGCAAAGTTGCACAAACCTCTTCAAACTCTTTTAAATGTAAATATGGGCTTTCTGAATCTAAGCCATGAAATTTGGGTAGTAATTAAATTACACCTGGCTTGAGTTCAAAACCACCCACATTAGTTGGAAAAATCATGCAAGAAGGAGAACATGATCTAGTTGGTTGCAAATAATCATGCAAGGTTTTAACATGAATATTTTGTGCATTATTATCCCCATTATCACTTCTTAATTCCTCATTAGTTCTTAGATCATCCATTGTATCAAAATAAAGTAAATTTTCAAAAGATTTGTTCACTCTTCTCAATCGTCCAAAATTATCACGCACTCATGTGAACATGCAACAAAATTTCTTTTTTTTTTAGTAACAAACGAAGTAAAAGTGCAAAAATTAAATGACAAAATATAGAAAGTTAGAGAGTTAGAAGTTAATAGACAAAAATTAAAATTACAAAATAAGGCCAAAGGCACTATCGAGGTACACGTTTGATCCCAAAAAATTTTCTGTAGTAACGTGGGTAGTGCCTTTGGTCTCAAAAAAATGAAAAATTACAGAATTTAAGTACTAAAAGTAAATGACATAAAGTAAATGACTAAATTTAAAGAGTTAGTGTATAAAAATAAAAGTTAGAGAATTAGTAAAGTTAGAGTGAGTTTTTTTTTCGTAACGGATTCTTGTCACACGTTGCATTCCCCGGCAACGGCGCCAATTTGTTGTTACGTCTGAAACAAGTCTATGAAGAAGTCAAATTCAGATTCATTTTACTTCCCAATTGTAGTAGATAAGGTCAATCCACAGGGAAAGCCTTGTGCAACAAAGAAAATTGTTACGAAAAAGTAGAGGAAAGAAAAATTAAGAAAGAAAAAGTAAAAGAGTATTGAGGCAATAAGAAGTCAAGAAATCAAGATTAGAAAACACTAAGGCATTAAGGATCATTGTAACATCTAATGATGTTCTTCGTGTATCATGTTATCTCAGTTAGAATTGAATGAAAATTCTATCTAACCGGAAGATATGAACATTAAAATTGAAATGAAAGATAGAAAATATTTTGGATACATGAAGGATAAAAATAATTGTCTCTTAAAGATTTCTATGTATCCAAATCACAAAAGATAAAAAAGGAGAACCTTCAGGCATCTTATATATCCAAATCATAAAGAAATAAGAAGAAGAACAATATTAAATAAACATCACCTCAAATAAACAATACTTACTTGAAACAATTGATGAAACATGAATAGAACTCCATTAGATTGTTACAAATCACCTTTAGCCTTAGCTTGAGAGCTTAGAAAGCCATTACAATAAAATTAAAAACAAAAATACAAAAGAAGAAAAGAAAAATAGGAGAAGAGAGCTCCAAAGAGGAGGGAATGATCTATCTATCACGTCCACCCCTCTATTTATATGAATAGAAGAGGTTGTTTTAAAGGGGAAAGTCAAATCATATCTCCAGATTGCATCCTGATTGATTGCTTGATTGGTTGCTTCTTTGGCAAAGATTAGATTCTAAATAAATCACATAAATTAATGATTTATTTAGCAAATAAGTATCTATCAATCTTCCTTTAGATATCCAATCAGCCTCATTGTCTTTCCTTATGTGTATCAATCACAACCAATAAAAAGATTTTCCATGTGCTAGTCTCGGGTTAGTTAACTAGTTGTCCCTTTGCATGCCAAATTCGACCCATCAATCTTCCGAATTTAGAATTTGGTCGTGAAATACCAAATGTAGCCACAAAAGTCTTCTTTCCAATGTCACTAGAATTGTATCAATCCAAAGTATACAGAGAAAGATATTGTTGAAATACTAAGGCTATGTCAATATGTTAGAATCAGCTTCTTTCCTAATTTAGTTCTCTTGATGCAAATCTCAAATCCAATGGGTCCACAAGGTTGTGTTCGACATTCCATGCATGTTTAGACCATTAAGAGCCCATTCTTAACTTTTAAATAGCTTTGGGTAGTTGGGCTTCACTTCCTCTTCCAATTGGATCCTGTTGAAGCCTGTTTAGACATGTAAACTCAATTAAAGTCCGGCTAACCTACTCAAAACATAAATAGCCTAAATAAGCAATGACTTAACATAAAATAGGATTGCAATTTAAAATTTAAAAATATTTTATTAAACATTATTTCAGTGCATCACAGTTCAAATTTGATAAAAGAGTTATGCTAATTGGAGGCAAGGTGATCTTCAGATGAGTTGCGACACGCTTTAGTAAGGTCCTTTGAAGAACAAGACAAGTTGTGGATGACAAAGGTCAAATATGTGGCAAAGATATTGTGGAAAATATCATATTCCTTATATGGCGAGTTGATAAGTTCAGGTAGATATGAGAGAGGTACCCCGAGGTATTTGTTGTTTCAGTTGTACATTGTAAGTTGATCATGAAATTTTGTGGACGAAATTTTTCCAAGGAGGGAAGAATGTAATGTAAGCGTGTGACAGAAAATGGAGGATGTAAGTTTAATGGACGAGGATTGGAATGGATCGGTTTGGATTAGAGTGCCTATTGGGGGAATTATCAGACAGTAAAAATGTTGCAAAATTGTACAAGCATAACATACAAATTATGAAGTGAAAAGTAAGAATAATAAGTGAGGTATAAGTAAGAGGGTGATAACTAAGATTGGCTCTGAGGGACTCAGTTTGATGATTGTCGAGTTTGATGTTTTGGTCATAAGGTGGATGGCGAAGATTGTATAAATAGCTAAGATTTTAGTGTACGGGGAGTTATGTTGTGATTTGGACATGTTAAGTGAAGTTTGCTACCCCGACGAACTAGGGTTTTGGATTAGGCTCAACTTTGGTTTGATTAGTGGAGCATCGTATGTTTGAGAGTTTGTGTGGCATAATTGTACTACATAATTTACTTAGTTCAAACTTGAATTATAAGGAAAGCTAATGATAGCATTGTGAGTTTGAAACCCAAGGGTTCGACGGATAATGTTCTGTGTTTGATTTAGCCAATAATGAGTAGGCTGAGCATTTCTCATATCTTGCCATCGTGTTTATCCTGCAGGATGTTGTCTGTGAGCTATATTGAGCCCCAAATGTCTGATGCTCTATTGAGAGTGATGTATATTTTTTATTTGGTCTATGTGTAACGCCCGAGATTTTTCATCCCTTTTTCTGAAAACTCATAGAAATTTTTTTTTTTCCATAAATCGGAGTCAAAACGATAAAATCAAAACTTGTTTATAATTTAAAACATCATACGGTTAAACATCGTACGGCCAAAGCAAATATCCTCAGGCGCTACTCGAAAACAACCGTACGAATAAATTCTGCTATGATCATAGACTTTTAAATACAAATCACTCCCGGGCATCCCTGAGTACAAGTCCCCTAACAGTCCATAGACTAATCCAATCGAAAGTCCAGAATAAAACATCTTAAAGTCTCATCTCACTCAATACAGGAGATCGTAGCACAAATAAACTCGCAGAGAGTCAAGCAGATACCTGAGTCAACGGGAATCAATCCACCGCTGAAACGAGCGTCCATCACCAGGAGCTCTCCGCACAACCTGCAAAACCTCCCGTACAACGGGGCTAAAAATAGTAGGGTGAGTATTTTCATACTCAGTAGGAAAATACCCAGTAGGGGAAATCCCAAACGGTGAACTCCAAGTTCATAAACACATGCGTCATGCAACTCAAACATGAAGCAGAAGCATATCATAATCATAAACATGCTCAAACTCATGCAAACATACCAAACGCACCATCGTGCCAAAATCATACCACAGGCACCATCGTGCCAAAATCATAATATCCAATCAACTTACACAAACACCCTTATCCAGGGTCATACAACTTACTCGTACCACCGTACGCATACTCATACAACATACGCATACTTGTACGACCTTACTCGTACAATCGTATGCTCACTCATACAGCTTACTCATACATGTACGATCTTACTCGTACAATCAGACTCATATGACCTCACTCGTACAGTCTGCACAAAATCATACTTACTGTCTTACTCAGAAACATATTCTCACAATCGTACCCATACTCTTACAGTCGTGCTCATACTCATACGCTTACAGTCTTACTCATACTCATACGCTTACAGTCTTACTCATACTCATACACTTACAGTCTTGCTCATACTCATACACTTACAGTCTTGCTCATACACATACAATCATACTCACACTCATACAGTCGTACTCATAATCGTACACATATCAACGACCACTGAAGCTCATTACAACTAATAAGCTCCAGCGTCGAAATGGAAAAGAATGCCACTGGGGCAACACCTTAACCTCCGGGGAGTGACTAGACGCCATGGACTTTTCCGAAGGTAAGGCACACCAATACTCATGGGGCACTGGATCAAACAGGTAAGAGTAGATCCATGATACTACTTACCTGAGCGCGCAAACATAAACACCCACACATAAGGGGTCATACAGTTGCCCACCATAATGGGTCTTATAGTGCCATAGAATCGCCCACCATAATGGGTCTTATAGTGCCAGAGAATTGCCCACCATAATGGGTCTTATAGTGCCATTGCCACTCTTGGGCAGAAAACATACTGTGCCACTTGGGCAGAAACGTACAGTGCCACTCTTGGGCAGAAACATACTACGCTCTCAACAGAGCATCAAACGTTTGGGCTTACACAGCACACAGACCAAATCAGAAACATACGTCGCTCTCAGCAGAGCATCAGACGTCTGGGCTTCATATAGCACGCAGACAAACTCAGAAACGTACATCGCTCTCAACAGAGCATCAAACGTCTGGGCTTATACAGCACGCAGACCAAATCAGAAACGTCGCTCTCAGCAGAGCATCAGACGTCCGGTGCTCTACATAGCACACAGACAACATCCCGCAAGATAAACACCATGGCAAGACATGATAAACGCTCGGCCAACTCATCAGCGGCCAGCTCAAACACGGAACTTAATCCGTCGAACCCTCAGGTCTCAAACTCACAACGCTATCATTAGCTGTGCTTATAATTCAAGTTTGAATTAAGTATATTATGCGGTACAATTATGCTACACAACTCATAGTCCTCGACTGATCAAACTGAAGCTGAGCCCGATCCGAAACCCAAGTTCGTCAGGGCAACAGACTTCACTTACCCGTCCACATCATGGACAAAACTCATCGTACAACCAACCCTTACAGTCTTACGTACTTTGCCATCCATCTTATGGCCAAAACATCTTACGCTGACATCCTCAAATAACGCTCCTCAGAGCCAACCCAGTTATCGCCCTATTACTTATATCTCACTTATTATACTTACTTTTTATTTCATAATATGTACGTTATGCTTGTACAATTATGAACACTCTTACTGTCTGACAAACGCCCAACATACAATCCACCCCAAACTGATCCATTCTAATCCTTGCCTGTCATACTCATATCCTCTGCCATACGCTTACACAACTGCATCCAAATTCAGACAGAGCTTCTGTCACCTCTTACTATCCATCGCCCATACTTCTGCCCACATAGTCATCATACATACGTATGTCTCACACATACGTATAACATACACATACGGTCATACATACATAACTTACAAACATGCATGCTAGCCATCACTAGTACATGCATACACACGTCAAACGTGCACGCTAGCCATCACTAGCATATGCATACATTCACACATACATCAAACATGCACGCTAGCCATCACTAGCACATGCATACATCAAACGTACACGCTAGTCATCTCTAGCACGTGCACACACATTCTTACATACTTCAAACATGCACGCTAGCCATCACTAGCACATGCATAACCCATACATAGCATACTGACATATTTGCTAGCCATCGCCAGCGCATACATAATCCACATCCATAAAACATGCATACATCTCATGCATATCAATCATACCATACAATCATGCTTACACGCACATCATGCAATCGGATCGTTACTTAACATCCAAGCATGGAATCATACAATCCTAGCATGCTGCTACTCATTCAAAGCATGCTTCATGAATTTACGAGTTCAAAACTCCCCTACCTCGTAATCATGACGTTCGATGGCGAGCACACGACGGTGGCGGCGGAGTTGGCGGTCAAAACCGTTGCCTGGCTGAGAGAGCTGCTGTCCCGAGGGTTTCAAGATGCGCCGGAACTATCCACGGCCAAACAGAGTGTCAGAATTCAATGCGGTAAAAATCCGCGATCCACGGCGGCACCCTAGGGCGGCCGGGAGAAATATCGTGCCAACATAAGTGGCGGTGCGACCCGAAGTCGATGGTGTACACTGAAGATCAGCCGATGGCTAAGACGTGCACAGCTGGCCATAAGACGTCGAAATCGGCCGTGGACAGCACCCAATGGCGACGATTTCGGTCAACAAAGGCCCACATAAGGGCGGAGAGCATGGGGCAACGCTCGAGAACAAAGGAGAGGTGGAGGACAGCTCTAGTGATCAACTCCACTCGGTGGCAAAGCCAACCGATGGTTAGGCGGCACAAATGCGGCGCCTAAACCCAGAAGTACACGCGTGGCTACATGTGCACGCGGCCCAAAGGGCGGGGGAAGAGGGCTGAACGGAGGCTACTCAAGGCCCACAAAAGCCAACAGGGCTAAGGCCCTAGCGGTGGCCAGTCTAAGCAGCGACATCGCCGATCGCCACCCACAACCAAAACCCATGGTGCGGGCAGCTGTGCATCTCGCACGGTATAGGGCAAGGGGAGGGTTCAAGGTCGTGCAAAGGCTATGAGGCCGTCACTGGCCAAGGCCTGAGTAGGTGAACTCGTCCACCTTCTGTCAAGGTAAGACATACAAATTCTTGCCTGAGGCCGTCCGGTACCGACGGCGTAAAATGGGCAAGAAGGGTCAACGGCACACATGCCGGTAAGGCGGACTAGCTGCAGCTACAGGCCGCAAGGCTGAACAAAACCCAGAGGGGTGGCCCATTGGCATCACCGGGCTGAGGCGGAGCCAAACTAAGGTCCACCAAAACAAATCCGGCGTCCGACTGATAACGTCAGTCACCACGTCCAAAACGGACGCAGGCCAAAAATAGGGGACGACCGGGGAAAACCCATAAGGGCGGAGCGGCTATGGGGGCGGCGGCTGAATCGGGCACAGAGGTGTAGTCCACTGCCTTCGCCGGAGCAAGGCGGGGCTGGGGGAAGGCCAAATCGGCTGCAGATCACCGTCGGCGGCCACTGTTTGCCCAAAATAGTCTGTCGGCGGAACAGTGCACAGAGGGGGAGAAGAGTGCAAGGCGGCGGAACGGAGGCCCACCGGGCCGGGAGGAAGGGCTCCTCGCCGTCGCCGGCCCAGGGCGGAGCTGTGGCCGGCCGGTCGGGCCGAGCCGGCCCGTGGCGGCGGCGGAACGACGCGAAACAGTGGGGGCGGAAAACAGGGCAGCAGAGAGAAAGGGAGCGGGACGGCGGAGTTGGGGCCGTCCGGGGCCGGGGGGAGTGGCCTCCCGCCGTCGTCGGCCCATGGCGGAGCCGTGGGCGGCCGGCCGGCCCTCGCCGGCCTACGGCGGCGGCGGAATCCAAAAACACAGTAAAGGGCGGCTAACTGAGAAAAGCAGGGGCGGACGGCGGAGCGGCCGTGAGGCCGGGACGGCGGCTCCCCTGCCGTCGCACGGCCAGGGCGGAGCCGGCGCGGCGGTCCAGCGGCCTGCCGGCGGCCGGCGGCGGCCGGGCACAGGGAAAAGGCGGAATGGGGGGGGCGGCGGTACTATTCATCGCGCAGGAGGTTCTGGATCGGGCGATCCCGATCCGAATTTTCCTGTTTTATTTTTATTTTCTTTTATTTTTTCAAACGTACCCCCAACGCGCGTTAACCCACTGGTTACGCGTCGAACCTCCAAAATTCGTGCCGTAAGTGTGCAGCGAGGTCCGTGGCCCGCAACTAAGCCCCACACCCGACTCTACGGGTATAAATATGGGGAAAAGACACAAATACCCATACGCTGAAACGTCACATTTTCCTGCCGAAAATGACCAGAAAAATGGCAAAAAAATCCCAGAAAATCGTAGAAAAATCAGGGACCTTACACTATGTGTTGTATTAAGGACATATGTTTGATGCTTTATTGAGAGCGTTGTATGATTATGCCCAAGACTAGCACTGTATGATTATGCCCAAGAGTGGCACTGTATGATTTTTGCTCAAGAGTGGCACTGGCACTGTAAGACCCATAAAGTGTGGGTAATTGTATGACCCCTTATGTATGGGTGTTTATGTTTATGCTTTTAGGTAAGTAGTATTGTGGAACTACTCTGTGCAATGGTATGAGTGAGTACGTACATTTTTGAGTAAGATAAAGTTTCTCAGTAAGACTGTAAGAGTATGATTCTCAGCAAGACTATAAGAGTATGTTTATGAGTAATACTGTATGAGTAAGAATGTACATGTAAGGTCATACAACTATGTATAAGTTATATGAGTAAGTGTGATTGTACATTTAAGTTTGTAAGATCCTGAATAAGGGTGTTTGTGTAAGTTTGGTTTGATGGTGTGTGTTATGCGTGATTATATGCATATGCATATTCATGTTTGAGTTGCATGAACGCATCTATTTATGGATTTACTGAGTTAACTATTTAGAACTCCCCTACTTGGTTTTGTCCTATTAAGTATGAAAATGCTCATTGACCTATTTTTTTAGCTTCGTTGTTCGGGAGGCTTTTACAGGTTTATGATGGAGAGCTCCTAGAGAGGGATGCTCGTTTCAACGATGGATTGTTTCCCCTTTGACTTAGGTATATTTGATTCACTACGAGTATCATTTGTGACACAATTTGATGTATTGGGTGAGATGAGAATCAAGGTGTTTATGTTTTCTCGACTTATAATTTGGATTACACAAGGGACTGTTTATGGGACTTGTACTTAGGGATGTCTAAGATAGATTTGTATTTTAAATTCCATAATCATTGTAATTTATTCGTACATTTATTTTTGAGTAGCGTCTGAGGATATTTGGTTTGCTCGTACGATGTTTGATAGAATAAGGAAATTTTTTGATGGAAAAAATGATGTGTGATGTTTTAAATTATAAACTATTTTTTTATAGGTTTTGTATTTCATAAATTTTCCTAGATTTATAGTTGTCATATTGCAAAAGGTTTTTGTGAATTTTAAGAAAATTTGATGAAAAATATCGATTGTTACAGATTAAAAGTTGCATGAGATTGATAAGTCGATCGATTGCTTCCAAAAAAGATCAATTAGAACCTAAATCAGTCCTTTGTAAAACGAAGATCATAATTTATTGATCAATCAATTGATCTGTAGACTGACCGATCACTTATGGAGTCATGTGTTCAGAAAATGGTGAATGATCGATTGCTAATAATTTTAGTTGCCCTAAAAAATCTATTCTAGATTGGATTTCTTTCCTTGTTGAAGTCAAAGTGTCAAATTGCTTTGGAGACCTATATAATGGATAAGAAGTAATGAAATTCAAGAGAGGAAAACCTTGAAAAAATTTGAGAAGAAAAGAGAGACCAATTCATATTGTTGACCTTGAGAATTCACAAAGGAGTTTGAAGAGAATATCCTTTGTGAATTCATGATGATGATGCACAACTAAGAGGAAATTTCAGATTGTGTTTTAGAGAGGACTTGTAGAAACTCTTCAATGAGATATTAAAGAGCTCAAAGGCTAAAGTCAATAGAATAAGAGGAGCTTGTTGAAGGCTAGAAGAAGACAAAGATAAAGTAAGGAGAGATTAAAGTTTAAAGTGCTTGATGAAATTTAAAGGCCAACAACGATAAGAATTTGTGGAGATCTAACCGAAAGGAGTTTGTAGGAGAGTTAAAACAAAGGTTAGTGGTTTGCTTATTTCACGTAAGTGTCATGCTTATTAGAAGTGAATTATTTTAGTCCTTGTTGGGATTGTCATGGTTTTTTACCAAAGTTTGGATTTTCCATGTTAAATCCTTTGTGGTTGTGTGGTTTTGCATGCTTTATGGTTTGATAATTCATTAATTGTGAATTTTCTTTGAGACTAGGTTTTCATTATTTTACTTTCTACAAAAAATTTGCACAACGAGGCCATATTTCATAGTCTTTATCTTTATTAGATAATTAGACTAGAGACAATGTGGTGATCCTCTATGATGAGTCGACACATATTACACTCACAAGTAGTAGTTGAGGGTTTTCATTGATATATTAAGTTTACTCCATGAAATCAATATGTTTTTGTGCACTAGTGCAACATTATCTTGCTTAATCTTCCTATATTTTGATATCCAGTGCTAGATAACTTGTGCTTGTTAGTTTAATATTCGTCTACTAACTTAGTGGATCACTAAATTACACATAAAACTAGTACTTCAAAATGTAAAAATTAAGAGTTTTGGCCTCTTTCCACTATTTTTTATAGTGGAAACAAATAAATATTCTCTTAAAGCGCACTCGTGATGTATCAATCAATCAAACCACAAGCATTCAATCCACATATGAACACACAACAATTTAACACTAAAAACCCAAACAAAGATAGAAAACCATGGCAGTTCCAAAGGAACCAAATTAGTGCACTACTAGCAGGAAAGAATTACATCGACACAAGCAAACCACCAACCTTTGTTTTGACTTAAATACAAACTCCTTTTGTTTTGATATCCACAAATTCTTTTTGTCGCTGGTCGTCAAGTCTTCTTCCTCGAGCAGTAGAAAATTTTCTTTCTCCTTTCTTTATCTTTGTCTTCTTCTAGCCTTCAACAAGCTCCTCTTGTTGTATAGACTTCAGCCTCTTGGAATCTCAATCTCTCATTGAAGATATGCTATAACTCCTCTTTGTTCTATATGAAATCTCTTCTTAGTTGTTGAACAGCTTTATGAATTCTCCATTGTTCTTCAACTCAATGCTTCATGTGAAACCTCTTTGGAAAATAGTATGCAAAAGTAGAAACCCTTCTTCAATTTTCATTAGGTTTTCCACCCTCAAAATTCATGACTTATTATCCGTTATATAGCTCTCCAAATTGATTTAGGTCTTTGGCTTCAAGAGAGAAATAATTGAATTTAGAATGGCTTAATTAGGGTAATTGGAATTGCAAGCGATCAATCATTTAAAATAGTAATCAATTGTTCCTTGTTTACTTAAAGCGTAATACTTCGAGCGGTTGATCGATTAAAAAGTAATCGATTAATAACTCTTGACTTCATTTTACATAGGGCTAAATCAAGTACAAATTGATGATTCCATATAGCTTTATAACCATCGATTGATCATTATGATAGATCAATTATTGTTTTACCCTTTTACCCTAAAACTTCCTAAAACCCTTAAAATCATATATAAAACTTCTCTAAGTGATTTTGGTATGTGAATGTGATTTGAATAAGTTTTAAAAACCTTCAACATTCTTTTATATTTTGTCTTGAGTAATAAGAACACATCTACTTATATTTTTCAAGTCTTGTCAATTCAAAATCTAACTCGACCACTACAACATCTAATCAGATTTTAAAGCTGAGTACATACAAAAGGTTTCTCACATAATATTGACAATGAAATTGGCCAATAAACATGACATTTGACTCATATGTTCTTATAGTGTTAGGGTTTGATTTCACAAATTTTCCTAGTTTACTTGTTTTACTCTAGAATTACTTGCTAAACATGCCGATTTGTGTACCCTAGTTTGTTATTTTGCTTCTCTTAAATAGTAAAGCATTGAGTGCATTTTTCAATGTCGTAGAAAAACCACAACATAGGTTAAATGTACATCTGTCATGGTTGTTTGGGAAAGACTTGTAAAATATAATAAGGGAATTGAGGCTATAAAAGTGTTTAGTTTACATATGCTAACTCATGAATATAAAAACATGATAATAAGTGAGGATGGAACTATATGTGAATACTATGTTAAGATTTCAAATATAATAAACACATGTAAATAGCTAGGAGAGCCTATACCGTATTACTTGTGAAGAAACTATTAAGGTTCTTGTCTTCAAAATTCAAAATTAAGGTGACAACCTATGAATCTAAAAAGATAGACACCTTAGACATTGACGACCTAGTTAGGCACCTTAGAATTTTTTAGATGTAAAAAGTATGAAAATGAGAAAGACTTGTTTGAAAAATCTAAGGGAAAATAACTGCCCTAAAAGCATCTAAGAGAACTTTCAAGAATAATAAAGCTTTGAAGACCTTAGAAGAATCGTAAGAGTCTGAATTCGGATTCAAGAAATTCATGAAAACTTTGAATTTATGGTTTTGAAATAAGGGTCAAAATTCAGGGATAATAGAAGGGAATAAGATAGATGAGAGGGAAACCAAACAAGACAAGAAGAATTTGAAGTATTTTACATGTGGTAAGCTAAGTCACTTTGCTTCTGATAATTCTTCTGATGATAAGCCTAAGAAATCAAAGAGATTTGATAACAAAAGAAAGGGCAAGAAGCTTCAAACAACTTACTTTGATGAGAGCTCTTCTGATGAAGATGAGTTGGGTAACTACACACTGCCTTCCATATAAGTGTGGAGGAAGATGTTCTAGAGAAGAGTTTCATGAGTCCACTTCTCCTGAATAGAACTCATAGTCTGACTTCGATTCAAATGAATACAAAGGATTCTTTACTTTTTTCTTCTCCAAATGCAAATAAGTTAGTAGAATTGAATGTGAAACTTGACAAAGAAGTGAATAAGCATGCAAACGGGCTAGGGTAGGGCCAGCCCAAGCCCTTAGCTAAGGCAAAAAATTTGGCCCAACCTAAAATTTAGATGGGCTTGGGCTAGGCCATGCGCTTTAGGGCTGAAAGAGATGTAATATAAATTTTTTTAACTTCAAGTATTTTACTATCCGAGATGATAAATCTATATCTTGGGCAGAGAAATAAAGATAAGAAAAGTTTAAAAATTAAGTAATTATATAAAAACTTCATTCCATTCTATTTGGTATGGAGTACCAAAAAGGTCCATATGTTTTAACTCCTAGATAGTTCCCATGATAAGAAGACAACAAATTAAATCAAAGAACTATTAATGTGTAACAACCAAATTATAGAGCTATTAACTCAAGCAACAACCAAAATAGAGAACTAATCCTGAGAGAAAAT
Organism: Saururus chinensis; assembly: GCA_035235625.1. Taxonomy (NCBI): domain Eukaryota; kingdom Viridiplantae; phylum Streptophyta; class Magnoliopsida; order Piperales; family Saururaceae; genus Saururus; species Saururus chinensis. Next base: position 35,373,218 of record CP141144.1, on the reverse strand, counting down.
AGTAGACTCTTGGATAGCACTCCTACTAAGGATTCTAGCAACCAATTCTTTGTAACAACCAAAATATAAAACCACTAAATCAGTAAAAATAATAAACAAAAAATCTATGTAATTTTATTTATTATAAAGATTGTACAGTCATTGCATTTTTCCTCCTCCTTTTTCTTCTGGGCTTGGGACTGGCAACAATGGAGTTAAAATTGTTCTTTCCTACCGTGGTTATTGGATGCTCAACACTCTAGATTATGACGGATAAGGGGAGGTGTAGTGCCATGGGGAACAATAGGTGTATGGGTGGGAGTAGAAGAACTGGGAGGGATGGAAGAACTAGCCATATCTGATTTTCTATTAGTAGATAACATAACAAATTAAAGAACAAAACATACAAGAACAAATTAAATATTACTACAAAGAGGACAAATTAGATAACATAACAAAGATAGGAATTAATAGAGACAAATTAAATATTACTATAAGAGAACAAATTAGATAATAGAACAAAGAACAAAGACAACAACAAAAAGAAATAAATTTAATAATACTACAAAAAGAACAAATTAAGCAACGGAATAAAGACAAGATCTAAAAGAGACAACTTAAGTATTACTACAATCTACAAAGAGAATAAATTTGATAACTAAACAAATTAGATGACAAAACAAATCAAAAATTTGATAACTAAACAAATTAGATGACAAAACAAATCAAATATTATGAGAGAGAGGAACAAATTAAAGAACAGAACAAACAATAACAAATTAAATATTACTACAAAGAGAGCAAATTAGTTAACATAATAAAGACAGGAACTAATAGAGACAAATTAAATATTACTACAAGAGAACAAATTAAATAACAGCAAAGATAGGAATTAACATAAACAAATTAAATGTTACTACAAGATAACAAATTAGATAACATAACATAGAACAAAGATAGGAACTAAAAGAAACAAATTTAATAATACTACAAAGAGAACAAATTAGATAATAAAATAAAGACAAGATATAATAGAGACAAATTAAATATTATTGCAATCTATAAAGAGAACAAATTTAATAACAAAATAAATCGGATGACAAAATAAATTATAAAACTAGCTTGCGTGGCTGTGTTGATTTGAGAAGGGGAGAATAGTAGTGGGTTGCGTCGATTTGGGAAAAATGGAGCAATGTTGTGATAGGAGCAGCTGTCGAAGTCGATTTGAGAAGGGGAGCAAAGCTGTGGCCGGAGTTGATTTGGACGAAATGGGGTCGAGCTATGACAGGAATAGTGGTCGGCATCAATTTCAAATGGAGTAGAGCAGTGGTCGCCTAGCTAGCATCGATTTGAGTGAATTTGTAATGACTCTTTCTTCGATTATGCCTAACCCAAGGGGTTAGGGGTAATTCTATAATTTTGAATAAGTGTTAAAGGGTTTCAAGAGATAGTATCTCAACATAAATAGAGGTCAAAGTAATGATTGTGACAAATCTAAGAGCATCATAAATAGTGGTCATGAGTGAAAGCTATGACCTCGGGAAGCATGCTACATTGGTAGGACCCATATGAAAAGTGTGGAATAATTGTCATGCCCCGTCACTGCCCGACCCCAGCCAAACCTGGTCCAAGGGTTAGTCGAGCGCACGAGGGCGACAGAATTGAAAAACGATTAAAGAAATAGGGAAAACTTATGCCCCACCTACGGGCGGTCTAATTAGCGAAGTTATACACTACTTTGAGTAAGAGTAAATAAGTAGAACAAAAGAGGACTTTAACTCTAAATTAATCCACAAGTCTTAAACCCAAATACTAATAATCCAGAGCCAACACACTTAGCTCAAAACAAGGTCTCAAACAAATCTAAAGACATAATATATTACAAGTCTGAAACAAGAACCACTCCATAAGGTGTTCTAACATCATGACAAAATAATTAGAAAAACATGAAAAGTCAAGAGGCCTCAATGCCTAATCCGAAGCTCTCCCTGACCGTTCCTCATACAAAGGATCTTGTCCAACTGCATGTCACGCTATGCAGCCCCAAAACAAAAAAAAAGAAACTGGGGTGAGTATAAAAACTCAATAATGGTTGAATACAACTATAATAATCAGAAAACACGACGGCATGACAATGTAGCAATTTTGATCCAAAATCTACATGCTATACCACTTTCTGATTATTTCCTAGCTAAAACCCTTGTATAAATATAAGAGCTAGCATGCATAAGACATACCTATCAAGTCAAGTCATAAATATTCAAGTTCTAACCTGACATACATCTTAATAGGTATTTGTTCATATCTACTCAAATCAACCATGATAATCCCAGAAATCAAATAAGAAGTATCTTTTATACCCTTTCTGATCATGCAACTATATCACATAAGCCTGCATAATAGTGTCTCATTCACACACTTTCTGATCATCCATTCATATAACATAAACCTCCATAATAGTGTCTCAACCACACAATTTCTGATTATGCATTAATATCACATAAACCTGCATAATAGTGTCTCAACCACACAATTTCTCTTTATGCATCCATATCACATAAACCTGCATAATAGTGTCTCAACCACACAATTCTTGATTATGCATTCATATCACATCCTCATTCATCTTGCATGACAAACGTGTCAAACACATTATACACAATCATGCATAGCATTCATAATACACATGCATTAATACGAATGGTGAATGCCTCCATCAAGGAGTAAACACAAGTATTGCCACATAGGCGGGACATAGTCAAGGCCACAAAGGCGAGACATGGTCTGATTTCTACATAGGAAATAGAAGAGGGTCGGGGTTGTCAGCCCCTAAAGTTGCTCGCCCTGGATGATCTTGGCCAAGGATGTCCGATTCTCACACAGAGAACCTAGAGTAGGTGTGTTCGCCTAAGGACATCTCCTACGGCGGGGAAGAGCCCAAATTCCCACACAGGGAACCCTAGAATACGTGGTAGCTAGTGCACAAAGCATACCACTGTGGATTCTCAGGGTCCAGATGACAATCTAAATAATATCATCTGCAAGACAAGTACACAATTCATTCCCTTTAACTAGACTCAACCCAAGGAGTATACATGTTCCACACAAGAACATAAATAAAAAACATGTCCTTTCGGACCAACCAGATTCAGATTAATTTCACCGACTGATTCATCCGGCATGCAATCTCAATCATTCCATACAATTGATCAATTCTGCTTAAATAATGGTAAAACCTCATTAATGAAGTCTAATACATGATGAATGATATCATGATACATCCGTGAACAAAAGTCTACGTAAGTTCCAACACATGGAACGGGCTCAGATCAGTTGCTTCATGCAGCATAATCTCATGATAAATAATTACAATTTCATAGTACATTCCCCATATGTGTGTGTTCATGCATATTCTAAGCATATGACAAATGCCTTGACATAAACTCATGAGGCTATATGTGCATGATTAAACACATTCAAAAGAATGATTTCCAACTAAAATCAAAGTGAAATCTACCATAAAGCTTAAATCCATCCATGTGAGACCAAATGCTCAACTCCTACAAGCATGATTATTCTACACATAAAGCCATAACAAGATAGCATTCATTACTCGCAATCCATTCCCATCATAAGATAACACGTCTTAGCATTTGCCCTATAATTTCCCTGCTCGAAATATACTCTAATCATAAGAATTCCAACATTCCAAGATTCAAGATAATCCAATGTTAACATGTATAACTACAAACATATTCTACTACATAACAAATACTTAAGCATACTTCATAAACCTCCATCATCAATTTCACACCCTTCCAATAGCTTCATTGCAACATAAAACACATTCCATAAACATTGGAAACATCAATTTGAGGAAAAACACCTAAATGAGCATAAATTTCAAAAAATAGCCAAACTCTTATATAGTTGATTGATCGGCCACAAGGCCCATTCAACAAGGCAGATCAAGACCTTCTTATCCATTTCAAAAATTAAAACTGAGACTCTATGAAAGCACCTTAAAACCTTCCAGAACACTAATTTAACCCAATTTGAAATAAAACCCTAAGAAATTGAAGCAACAAGCTAACATTTATTAAACCTACCATTAGAGCTCTAATCAGGCAAAACCCATTTAAATAAAATCATAAAATCAAGATTTTTACCACCACAAAGCTGAGATTTGAAAGACCCATTACATTTCCTTGATGATTTCGGTCAGATTGAACCTTCAATCACCTCCAACACCTTCCAAAAATACGATTTTATGTTAATACATATCTAAACTCAATTTAGCTTTGAAAATCAAAAAGTAAACACTAGATCTAGAGCTTTTGAAGCATAAAAACTAAAATTTTAAAATTAGGGTTTGGAAAAGAGGGCTAAAATAATGATTAAATGCTTCAAAAATTGATTGAATCAATTGAGAGAAGTAGATTTAATAGAGGATAAAGAAAAACCCTAATTATTAAGAATGAATTAGGGAAAACCATACCTCTAATTAATTCCACTATGAGCCTAAGTGGGGATTAGGCTCTAAAAACCCTTGACAGCTTATTCCCAATTTGGAAATGCCTCGTCCAATTCCTTTTAAACCTAACTAAAACTTGGGGTGTGTAAAGAATTTTTAACTAGAATTAGAAAATTTGGCAAGTTAACCCAAAATTAGGTCCATAAAAATTCTCAAAAATTTTATAGTGTCTTCTATTGATGTCTCGGGAATTTTGGACAACAACCTGAATTTCGTTGATGGGGCCCACAGGGGGGTCCCGCCTAACCCTAATGTTTGAAAAAAAAATTTAAAACCAAAAACATTCTAAAAATTCGGATTTGATCCAAAATCCTTTAAAACTCATAAAGGTGAAGTAATTTTTTATTGAAACCTTTAGAAACCCCATTTATTTTTGAAAACTACCGAATTTCATAAGAAAACGCTTAAAGCACACGATAACCGATAAATAACAATAAAAAAATCTAGTTCAAGATGAGAGTCCTTACAATAACCAACCCTTATGTTGTCTAGTTTTGAAGGGCTCATCAATGTGAGTCCATCGATGCAAAGAACATGTGATTCTGAATCCGGGTAGGAAGTTATCGCATTTTGAAGTTTAGATATTATTTCAATAAAATAATATGAGAAATATATTAAATTGACAAAAGGATGGATTAGCTGGCATTAGCGTCTGACATAAGCTGTGCCGCCCAAAGCACGGTGTCATGCCATGTGTCATGGTGGGCCCGCGGGCTATCAATATTGCGGGCCATCATGTTTGCGCTTAGTCGGCCTTGTGGCGGGCCGATAGTCTATAGGACGGCCCCTCGTTACTCTGGCCAACTCCTGCGCAGTGGGGCCAGGGCCTGTGTTACGCATGGTGCAATCACATGCATCATGAACGTGGCCAGCACGTCACTCGCTGCACAGGTGTGCGACATTTTGTGCGCACGTGCCTTCTTCCTTTTTGTATGCCCTTGGGTTTTCCACCATAAGGGTTTCTTTTTGTTCGTTCAAAAGGCGGTCCTAGCTAATTCGAGGGTGATTTATGCAATGGCATGGTCTATTCCTTGAGTTGGCATCCCTAAAAGGGGGACCAACCCAGAACAAGAGGAGGCTTTGTCTACCACCCTCATGCCCTGAAGAGAGAGAAGTGGCCCGGAGAAAGAGGAGGTTCCATCCTTGGGTAGATTGAGAGAAGTGGCCAAGAGTAGAAGAGGCTCCGACCTCCACCAAATGGCTACGTAGTGTAAGAAATGTCCCCGGGTAAGGGAGGTTCTGTCTTCAACTTATGGGCACGAAAAAAGAAAAGAGTCTCTGGGTAAGGGGAGGTTTTGTCTGTACCCTACCTAAAGTTAGTAAAATCACCACCTCTGTCACTTCTAATGGTTTGAATGTTTAGGCCACCTGTGTTCGACATAGTAAGGGAAATTATTTTAAAGCTTCTAATTTGCCTCTCAGAAAATCAACCCAAGTGAATCATGCTAAGTCATCCACTATCACTGAGATGTACTTTTTACCACCCAAACTAACTGTTTGCATTAGTCCCACAAGCTCCATGTGTATCAATTCTAATGGTCTCTCACTTCTCTCATGTTTAAATTGTATTGAAAACTACTACATACAAAGTGTTTTGGAGTGTTCAAAATAGGAGCACCTAAAATGATTCATTTCTTGTTATTTTTGTCAATTCTCTAAATGTCCTAACTTTTGATGTCACAAAAAAGTGTTATTAAGTAAGGACAAATTTATAAATTAATTAGGAACAAGCAAATAACAATTATTAGTAGCTCTTAAACCTTTCACACAAGTCATTGCAGATTTGTCAATGATATAGCACGCTTTCTTTATAAATTTTACAATAAAACTAGAATAACAAATTTAACTAATATTTAAAATATTAGCTTTTCAAACCACTATCATATAATACATATCAAAGTAAGGTAATCTAGAAACTTTTAAAGTTCCTATCTCATCTATTTTTATGGTTCTTCCATCTCAAAAGGTAACTTTTCCCTTATACTTCTCTACCAAATTAGTAAACCTAGTTTTTCTATTAGTCATGTGCTTTGAACATCCACTATCTAGGTACTACATATTAGAATGTTCAGTTTTCATTGTTGTGTGCACTACATGGCATTTTACATCCTCTTTATTTTTACCCAAATTGTCCATGACAACCAAAAGCACAATCAAGCCTTCATCACAAAAGAAAAATATGAGAATAACTCATATAACCTCAGCTATCACTTGGTTTGTGAACTGTGTGTCGCATAGACAAATCGAGAAAAATTAAGTTCCTCTAGCTCGCACTTAAGTTACAAGATTTAACTTCCTCTTTTTAAACAAAATACTCACAGATTTTGTGCAAATTAATGTGCCTAGTTCCAATGTGTTCTAATGAAAATTTTGCAACCAAAGAAGCCAATAAACACATAAGAATTTTTTATGAGAAAACCCAATGAGGTAAAAACCACATACACTCTGTCTAGATCAACTATGAACTATGTAAACTTGAGATTATAAAATTATCGACTAGAAAGATAAATACTTCTTTTTCTTCAAATAACTGGTTCTCCACACTACTCTTCAATTCCAAATCAACCACTCCTTGGTTGTTTACAAGCATAGCTTGATCTTTTCCTCTTTTTGCTCTTTGATCAAAGTAGATCTTTCGTCCTCTCTTTCGGATTGAATCTTCTATTATCTTGATCTTCTCAGCAAACATCATGTCTCACATGTGCTTTTGTACTCTTATTTCACCTCTATTCATTCTTTTTTATATATGTAGAGATTTTCCCACTCTAGATAATAATTCTCTCAAAATACTATTAGAGCAACTCCACATAAGCTTTCTAGGTTTTCTAGATCTTCTCTCTATCATGTCCAAATCCATTATATAGACCCCCAAGTCTTAGAAAGAAAATGACTCGAACTAGGAAACCAAATCAAACTAGAAAAGTTTAATTTAGGTAACTTGTCGCTCAATCGATGAACCGATCCGTGTTCCTTTTCTTCACGACTCATCAATCGATCGATTGCTCAACTCTCGGCTCCATTTAACAAAGAAAGATTCGATTGTTCACATAAGCGATTGATCACTCTTACTGTGTTAAAAGATTTTGATGCAAATCATCAAGGATCAATTGTTCCATCTGGTGATCAATTGTTCTAACTAGATTTTTTATTTTAAAAATAAAAAACCTCCAATCCTTACAATTATTTCACTTAAGGTCTCTTTTACCCTAAAATATGTGAATGTGAGGTGTGTGCATATTTTAACGTATTAAAAAGATAAATTTGAGTTTTCCTTTCACTCAATTTTTAGAATTCAATCTTCAAACTTAAACTAACTCAAAATATACAATGATATTCTTTTAATCACTAAAATAAGCCAATACAAAACATAAAAACAATTATATTCATACAACTAGAATTTGTTAAAAGAATTAAAACACCTAAAATTGTGAAATCAACAAAGTGTCATTGATAGGAACAATCATAAACTTATCTCAAATTCATAAATGTTATTTAAAATCAAGGTTTGCAAATGACATTCTTAGAAGTAATCAAAATTTACATCATCTTTCAAAATTATTTCGCTTAATAAAGTTCCAAATGAAATCAAAACATTGAAATGAATAGAACTCAAGGTTTACCAATAGAAATTCATGAAACTAGAAGGCAATGCAAATCTAATCTCATCTAACAACGTAGTTCAAATATCAACAAAGAAAACAACATAATATTTGACTGAAAATCAATGACTTAACAAAATAAAAAAACATGATGAACACTCTTGTTAAATTTTATCAATTCAACCCTTTTATCAAAGTGCATATGTAAATTATGGTCATTTATACCTTGCCTTAGAATAGTCCACTCTATTTGTTTATGATTCTCAATCTTCATTTCTTCTTTTTAATATTTTAACTTTCTTTTATTTATTTTAGAAGAATAGTCTAACTCTTGTCTATTTCATTCTCAAATCTCTCAAGAGCCTTCTTATTTAAAAGAGATTTTTTTTTCAAAATCTAGTAAAGATACAGCTCCCGTTTTCGACTCACTTTAACTATAATTTGTAGACATTATTTTCTAAAGAGAAAAAATATAAAAACTTAATAAAGATATGCTCATGCCTTTATCTTTCTTTAATTTTTCCTTATTTCCTTCTTTTTCTTTCATTTTCTTGATGTCAAGCGAATGGGAGCTTAACACTTGCCTAGGCCAACCTAAATAGGTAGCCCTTCCCTATTATCTTTTTAAGGACAATTCCACTGAATAAAAATTTGAAGTAAATACAACTTACAATCATTGAAGCCTAATACATGAAATTTTTTTCTTGGGAGTTCTAAATAGAAATCTAGCTTTAGATCCTATAATTTGATCACTAAGACTCCACTCGAATTTAATTGCCTAAGTCAACTCATCTCTAAGAGTTCTTTTTTTATCTTCATTTATAAAATTGTCTTCAATCTCAATATGATGTGTGGATATTTTAAAAACTCGAGAATTGTAACATTAAGAAAAAGAAAAATCGAATCGATCTTCACTTCCCTTAGAGCATCTCTTTCTTGATTCTAGGTTAATTATCTTGAGAATTCATGTAGGTACTTGTTGACTTATTAGGCAATCTATTTATGTAAGAAGACACCCACTTTTCCTTAGTGTTGGATTTGTTCATGACTTGTTTACTAAAAAGTATTTTCGGTTGTACTTCATACCTTAAATTTGTCTAATTAAGGAAGACTCATGATTATCAACCTTGTGATCTCCTCTCCTATGGTTAGACTTTGGACTTTGATCTCTAAGAGGATAGATACATAGGTTTTATCGTGTGATCATCTTTCCTAGGGTGCATGACTTCTTTAGCTTTGATAAACTTAGTGAGACCATTAAACTTTGTGGAATTAGTTATCTTTTAACACTACCATCCTTTCACGGGTGCAATATCTTGTCCTATTCTTCTTTCCCCTAAGTGGAAGACTTCATTTTTTCTTCAGCAATTATCAATTTACTCCCTAAATCTTTAATCCTCTTCAATCATGACTTATTTGTCTTTACTTTCTCAAGAATCTCATTCTCTAATAATTTTATTTTATCTAGAATATTATCTTTTTATATTTGAAGGCATTTAACTTCTTCAATAGTAAAAACAAGTTCATTCTTTAAAGACCAATATTATTTAATTTCTTTCTCAAGTTCATTCCTCAACATTTTAACCTCTTTTTCTAGTGATTACTTATCTTTGATGAATTTGAATTTCTTTTTAGTAATTGAGCCAAATATATCCTCATCAAATTTGACAATTTTCTCAAGTGTCTTGCTCTTTTATCGCATTCCAAGAATTTCTAAGAGGTTTTAGATTCTAATTCCTCATCATCACTAGAAGAATAGTTAGACATGAAGAATCAACTAACCGCAAGCAAAAAAATTCAAACAAACGGACAAGGCAAAGATTACTCTTAGAGCAAGCAAAAGCTCAACTTGGGACACACAAACCAAAAAGTTTCACAGGTAATTCTAAGAAGAAAAACATGTAAATCAGGCATATATTATAAGATCAAACCCTAAGACAAAGGATACAACTCTAGGAATAAAAATAAGGATGTTTAAGAAGAATTTACACATGCTAGCATAAAAAACATAATTGAGACCATGAATTAAAAGAAAATTTCAAATAAAAATCATTAGCAACCACTTCAGAATTTAATATCCATCCAATCAACCTAGCGGATGTAATATCGCTAATTTTTCAATGTTTTTTTATTTTCTTGCTATTTTTGATCATTTTTTTGGAAATGTGATGCTTCAGCATATTAGGCCTTAGTATTTGTACCCGTATAGTTGGGTGTGGGGTTCAGTTGCATGCTGCCGGCCTCAAAGCGCGCTTCTGGATCGAAAAAGAAAGCAAAAATGAAAGAATAGGATAAGTGAGAGAGAGGGAAGAAAAGAAAAAGACAAGATCATAATGGGCTCGAATGAGGCCCATCCAAAAACATTCGGACTAGAGAAAAACCGCCCCCTTCTATTGTCTCCTCTCTGGTGACCGCTGCCTACCAATAGGACACTGAGCCATCGCCCTAGCCCCTAGAAACATTCCGCCCCTTTTTCCTGGTTTCCCTCCCTCTATTTTGAATTTTGGCATTGTCGATGGTAGCTGATAGTGGCTCGACAGTTCAGCCCAACATTGCGATGGCAAGGGCCAACCCCACCTATCCCGGTTCCACATGCATTGGCTTCCCCGCTTCCTTCCCTTCCAGTCCCCTGTTTTGGGTCCTTGCCTATTTGGGACTACCTGTGCTGGAAGTTGCAGCCTTTGTCCGAAGACAGCTCCGCCTGGCCATCACGGTCTTGGAGGAGTCGGGCAAGGCTGCCACCTTCCCTCCGTGACCCTCTCAATTGCTACTGCACTATGTTTCTCCCTCTGCCCCAATTTTTTGCACCTTTGGTTTGTGCATTAGTTGCCGCCAGTGGCGGGCTGTGGCTGGGCAAACCCCTTCCAGTTTGCCAAAGTTTGGCGACGGTGGGGAGCCACTACACTTGGCCCAAATCTGGCTCCATTGCCCACCTCTCCTCCAGCAAGACCCTTCTGCCCCTTCCCCTATTTTTTTTGTTTCAGTTGAGTTTTGACATTGCGACCGCCGCCATTAGTCGAGCGCTGGAAGTGGCCGACAAAACCTTTGTTCGGCTCCTCTTCGTCCTAGAGACGGTGGGTGATTGCTTCCCCCAGCCATGATCGTCCACCTTGCCTGCTCCTTTCCTCCGCCTTATTCTGCATAGTACAATAAAAATGACCCTTTTTATTTTGTTTGCTCGTTTTTTTCACTTGCTCCCGATTAGTCACTAGTTTGCCTCCATCAGCCTCACTACTGACTAGTGACAGTGTGGAACCACTACATGCTCATATGTACCCTTGTGACAACGAGAGGCCATTTACAAGATTGACCTCTATTTTACCCATTTTCCATCATTAGCCATTGAACGGCGTCCGATCATATATTGTTTGGATTGACTCGACCCAGTGATATAGGAGGTTACCTGCATAAACCTTGGTACAACGTCAGCCTATGGCCTTTGCTCCACCTTTGCTCAACCTTGAGACTACCCTTCGCCCTTTTATGTGCGAGATGCATAGCCTCCCACACCAATTGTTTTGGTTGTGAGTGGCAATCAGCGATGTCACTGCTTTGGTCAGCAACCACATCTTGGCCCTAGCTTTGTTGCCCTTTTGTGGGCTTTGAGCTGCCACATCCCGACCCTCTTCCCCTCAAGTGGCCCTCTTTTCCGCGTGTCCAAGTGGCTGCATGTGCATGTAGTTGTTTGTGCGGTTTAGGGTTTAGGCATCATATTCACATTGTCTGACCATCAGATAGCTCCGTCACCATTTGAGTTGACCACTAGATCCCACCAACACCTGTCCTTTGTCCTTGAGTGTCACCCCATGCCCTCCACCATTATGTAGGCCCTTGTAGATGCCAAATCAATAGCATTAGGTATTGTCCACAACAGATTTTGATGTCTTATGGCCGGCTGAGTACTTCTCAACCTCCAGCCAACAGTCAATTAGCACACCTTGACTTTCGATCGCACCTGCCACTCATTGGCATGACCTTTCTCCCAGCCTCCCTTAGTGTGCCTCAATGAATCGCGGACTTTGACACATTGATTTGTGTCACCTTGTTTGCCCATGAGTACTTCTGGCACTTCCTAAACCCTCAGAAGAACAACCTCTCAACTTGGAAATGCTTTTGGCTGCCAACTCTACCTTCGACGTTGTCACCATTATTTGCTCACAATCAAACATCATGGATTATGAGGTAAGGGAGCTTTGAACTCGTAATTTCATTATAGTATGCTTTGAATGTGTAGAACCATGCTAGGATGATTGAGATTTGAAGATTGAATGTTAAATCATGATCCATTTGCAAGATGTAAGAGGATAAATTATGCCATGTTGAAATTCATATGACATGCATCAGAGTTGTAGGTATAGTTTATGTATGAGGAATATGTGTGTGCTAATGATGGCTAGCGAGTATATTGGTAAGCTATGTATGTGGAATATATCTATGCTAGTGATGGCTAGCGAGTATGTTGGCAGCCTACGTATGTGGAATATGCATGAGCTAGTCATAGCTAGTGAGAATCTTGGTAAGCTACATAGGTAGAATATGTATGTTCTAGTGATGGCTAGCGAGTATGTTGGTAAACTATGTATGGAAGTATGTGTATGTTATAAATATGTGTGATGGACATACATATGTATGATGGCTATACGCCCATGTGATGGATATGTGTATATGTGTGGGGGAAGAAGTATGAGTGATGGATGGTAAGAGGTGACAGAGGATTTGGTATGGATTTAGATGTCAATGTGTAACCATATCATGGAAGATGGAGTATGTAAGTTTAAAGGGTGAGGATTAGAGTGGATTGGTTTGGATCAGAGCGTATGTTGGGGATGTCCGACAGTAAGTGTTGCATAATTGTACAAGCATAACATATAAATTATGACATGAAAATTAAGCATAATAAGTGAGGTATAAGTAAGAGGGTGATAATTGGGGTTAACTCTGAGCAACTTAGTTTGATGATGTCTGAGTAAGACACTTTGGCCGTAAGGTGGATGGCAAAGACTGCATGAATATGTATGGATATGTTTGGTGGTGAGTTATGATTTTGAGATGGATGTGCTTAGTGAAAACTACTACTATAAGATCCCTAAAGTTGAACTGGTTTATTTTATTCTATTTAATTGCTATTGTGCAGTTTAATGTCAATTCTGATGGTTTTGACTAGTTTCAAAATTAAAGTGTTTTACGAAGGTTTTAACCAAAATTTTCTTCACAATTATGGTTTTAAGTTAATTTAAGTCATTTGGAAATTTTTTAAATTTTTTACTATTTTTTCTGAAAAATTAGAGGGCGGGTCCACTGTGGGCCCCACGTGTGAATTTAGGATTATTAGTACTAAATTACCCTAACATTAACCCAAGATAGAAAATAATTATTTTAAAATTTTTAGACTTTAATTTGGGTTTAAATAAGCAAGATTTTCCACTTTTAGCAGTAAAACACTATTTATACCCCACAAACCTATTACGTTTACCCCATCCTTTACTATGAAAGGAAAAACCCATCTACTTTTCCAATTGGGAAAGGTCTAAGACTTGGAGCTTAGGAGGGTAATCTCTATTTTCCTAAAAGAGAAAGGAGATTAAGGTATGGATTTTGTTAATATTTCATTAATCTATTAGGGTTTTTCTTAAATCTTTCAAATCCCTTCATTTGCTTTGGATTAATCTTGATTTATACCCAAAAGCTACTAATTTGGGTTTCTATTTCAAAACCCAATGATGGGAAATTCATTTTTAAGTCTCTTGAACCCTAGATCTACTAGTTCTTAAAGGTTTTACGTGTTTTAAATCAGATTTATGAAGGTATTAATAAAATGCCCTTTGTTAGGTAAGTGTTGAAGGTGTTAGAGTAGCTAATTTGAGTCAAGAAGTTGCTAGAAGATAAGTGTTTTGGTCTTAAATATTGCTGTGATTTTAGATTAAGTTTTGTTACAGTTTGAAGTGGGTTTCATAGTTATGAGCTTTAATGGTGATTTGTGAAACTATAATCTTTAATGAGATTTCTTGCGGTTTATGGATAGATTTGATGTTCTCTAATAATAGATTAGATTATAATGATTCTTGGGAGTGTTATTTGGTAATTTAAGATTTGTATGTGAAGTTTCCGTTTTGATTTTGAAGTATGGAAGATGAACCAATAACTCCCATTATGGTGATCGAACGACCATGCAGCCCAATCGAACGGCCCTGTAGGGCGTTCGAACGCCAACATGGTAGATTGGTGATTTTTGCTATTTTGTCCATTTTTGAGTTTTTACTCGTACAATTTCTTATGTTTATAATGAGTAATTTTTGCTAGAATAAGCAACTAGAAGGGCATGATATTGATGTTGGAAATTATGAAGAATATTTAAGTATTATGTGAAATTACATGTTGTTGGCTAGACATGTTAGGAATGCTTATCTTGAATCCATGATTGAAAGATTCCTTATGCTTTACGTATAATTCTAGCAAGATTATAGCATGAGGATGGACTAGTTTGTCTTCATATAATGTGAATAAGTTATGATGAATGATGGTGCCATATCTAACTTCAAGTATGGTGTATATGCTTATATAGGTCTAGCATGAGGTTTCTCTTGACATGATTGATGTTTTCCATTGGGTTTCACTCATTATTTCAATCAGGAACCATAATTAGATATTAAAGAGTATGTGTGTCGTATTTTGTGAGTTATCTACAATGCATGGTTATGTGCTTAGGAATAAATGTTTCTATCTAGAATCACATACATGTGGGGGTAATCATGGTAATTGTTGATATTTATGATTAAATGATGCATGTGGAGTTGATGGGAGCACGTTTCATGAATTAGAATTCATGTAGAGATTGATCACGTATGTATCATATTACATGCATCATCAGATAGATTTAAGAATGGGATTTTATCGAGATTAGCTGTATTGATCGATTGAATGCAATTGTATGATATTGCTTGTCAGATTAATCTATTGGAGGCTTATCGATTTGGTTTTATGTCTGAAAGGATGGGGTTTTACATCCCTTGAGGACAAGTTTTTCCTCCTTGGATTGAGAAGAATGATAATGCTATAAGGAGATAAACTGTTTGAGACCATCTGGACCCTGAAAATATAGGTTAGTGTAGCCGAGTGCACCGGCTTACTAGGAGGTATTCTTCCTCCTTAGGGAATTTACTCAAACTGTGGAAATTCCTTCAGATTTTTCTGTGGAGGATTGTTTGGAGTGTGCAAGGACTGCTTCTACTTTAACCGATTAAGCAAGGTTGTCTTTATCGACTTGAATTGTTATGGAATGTGTGTTAGAGACACTTTATATGTAGGTTGGTAGGTGATGTTTATGCATGATCTGAATGTGTGTGGTAGAGATACTTCTCATGCAGGTTTATGTGAAGTTTATGTATGATCTGAATGTGTGGTAGAGACACTTCTCATGCAAGTTTATGTTATGATTATGCATAATTTGAATGTGTGGTACAGACACTTCTCATACAGGTTTATGTAATATTTATGCATGATCTGAATGTGTGGTAGAGACACTTCTCATAAACCTTTATGCATGATCTGAATGTGTGGTAGAGACACTTCTCATGTAGGTTAGTGTAATGTTTATGCGTGATCTAAATGTGTGGTAGAGACATTTCGCATGCAGGTTATTGTGATGTTTATGTATGATCTGAATGTGTGGTAGAGACACTTCTCATATAGGTCATATGTGATGATTATGCATGATGTGATTGTGTGAGAATCACTTATTATGCATTATGGATGTGATGTCATACTATGATTATTCATCCCATGATTAGTATCTATGAGATCCTTGTATGCAAGATAATTACTTATGGGTAAATAGGGGTATTGCAGAGGAATTACCATGTTGATGTTCTGTGGTTGTTTTCAAATTAATATTACCATATTTCAAACCTTACTGAGTTTTACTCACCCGTCTTTCTATATTTTATTTTGGGGACCAAGGTACGACATGCAGTTGATCAGAATTCTTGTACAAGGGACGAGCAGGATATGCATAGGAGTAGATGCAGATGCCTTAGTACCTTATTTTGTCTTCTAATTTATGCTATCATGATTATAGAATACTTTGTATGGATGATTATGTTATTGTAATATCCTTAATTTTCCCGAGTTTCAAAATTTAAATACGTGGAAAATAGGGTGTTTGACCTATTGACATTCTTAGTAAAATAACTACCTCCCTAGAAATTTGTGTCTGAAGCTAATTTTTTTAGAAACTAGACAAAAAGCTCTTCGAAATGCCACCAAGAACGCGCGAATCGGAGTCCGGATGAGGGAGATACGACCGTTTGAAGTTGAACATATCGTGCAGGACCCGTTTACCCGATTTAGACTGTATTTGGCCCGTTTAAGTCATTTTGCGGGCCCAGTTGTTTATAATTCCGAAATTAATTTTTAAGGTCCTAATAAGGTGTCCTAATGGGGAGGATTACCCAAATTTTAGAGGGGTTAAGAATCCTAATCCTGATGCTTATAAAAATGCCTTCTTATTGCACAATTTGGGGGGGGGGGGGGGCTTTTGCTCGATTAGGAGAGTTTTTGGATGGTGAAGGAGAGGAAGGAATTTTTTGGCGAGACACCGGTGAAGCGTTGGCGACGGTGGATCGATGATGCACTGAAATAATGTTCAATAAAACGTTTTCAAATTTCAAATTGTAATCTTATTTTGTGTTAAGTCATTGCTTATTTGGGCTATTTATGTTTTGAATAGGTTAGTTGGACCTTAATTGAGTTTACATGTCTAAACAGGCTTCAACAGGATCCAACTGGAAGAGGAAGTGAAGCCCAACTACCCAAAGCTATTTAAAAGTCAAGAATGGGCTCTTAATAGTCTAAACATACATGGAATGGTCAAACACAACCTTGTGGACCCGTTTGATTTGAGATTTGCATCAAGAGAACTAAATTAGGAAAGAAGCTAATTCGGACAGATTGACACAGCCTTAGTATTTTGACTATATCTTTCTCTGTATAATTCGAATTGATACGATTCTAGTGGCATTGGAAATAAGACTTCCGTGGCTACAAGTCTTATTTCAGGACAAAATTCCAAATTCCGAAGATATATGGGTCGAATCTGGCATGCAATCAGACAGCTAGTAAACTAACCCGGGGCCAGCACATGAAGAATATTTTCATTGATTTTGATTGATACACATAAAGAAAGATAATGAGGCTGATTGGATATCTAAAGAAATAATCAAAGATACTTATTTAATAAATAAATCATGGATTTATTTGATTTATTTAGTATATAATCATTGCCGAAGAAGCAATCAATCAAGATGCAATCTAGAGATTTGATTTCACTTTCCTCTTTGAAGCAACCCCTTCTATTCCTATAAATAGAGGGGTGGACGTGATAGATGGGCAACCCCTCCTCTTTGGAGCTCTCTTCTCCTATTTTCTTCTTTTATTTTGTAATTTTGTTTTTAGTTTTATTGTAATGGCTTCTAAGCTCTCAAGCTAAGGCTAGAGGTAATTTGTAACAATCTAATGGAGTTCAATTCATGTTTCATCAATAGTTTCAAGTAAGTATTGTTTATTTGAAGTGACGTTTATTTAATATTGTTCTTCTTCTTGTTTCTTTGTGATTTGGATACATAAGATGCTTGAAGGCTCTCCTTCTTGATCTTTTGTGATTTGGATACATAGAAATCTTTAAGAGACAATTATTTTTATCCTTCATCTATCCAAAGCATTTTCTATCTTTAGTTTTAATTTTAATGTTCATATCTTCCAGTTAGATAGAATCTTCATTCGATTCTAACTGAGATAACATCATACATGATGAACATCATTAGATGTTACAATGATCCTTAATGCCTTAGTGTTTTCTCATCTTGATTTCTTAACTTGTTATTCTCTCAATACTCTTCTACTCTTTCTTTCTTAATTTTTCTTCCTCTATTTCTTCGAAACTATTTTCTTTGTTGCACAAGGCTTTCCTTGTGGATCGACCTTGTCTACTACAATTGACAAGTAAAATAAATCTGAATTTGACTTATTCATAGTCTTGTTTCAGACGTAACAACAATCGACGACAACCCAGCCTTCGAGGTAGGATTTTGAATCAAGATTAGTGATATTTTACTATTAAAATATAAACCGTTTTGTTAATGACATAAATAGTGATTTCTGCAATTACTGTTCACTTTGTACTGTTTATTTTCTAACTGCTGCCGGCCGGTCGCTAGTGGCTGGACCCGGAGACGCACCGGCCTTGGCCTTGGAGGCCATAGATCCGGCGGCCTTGGCGGCGGCAGATCGGCTGCCGCCGGGTTGTTGCAGTAGTTTAAAAACAAAAAAACAAAAACAAAAACAGTGAGACTGCCGTTGGCCGAGGCTGTGCCGGCCGTGGCCGCACCGGTCCTGACCATGCCGGCCTAGGCCACAACAACCCTGGATGCACCGGCCTGGGCCGAACTGGCCCTGGCAGTGGCGGCATCGCCGCCTGTAAAAAAAAAGAGGACAACGTCGGCACAGTGCACGCCCTAGCCGGAGGCGGGACCGAAGGTATGGGAATCGCCGGAAGACGGCGATCTGGTAGACCCCGGCCCGTCACTCAGCTGTGGCGCCCTGCCGCCGCCGTGCTTCGGAGTGCCGGCAGTTGCAAAAAAAAATGCGACTTTGGCCCCGGCCGGGCATCGGGTGACGGCGGGGGCCAGACTCATTGTGATCGCCGCATGGCGGCGATCCAATGGACCCCAGCCCACCACCCGGCTGTGGTGCCCAGGGGTGGCACCGCCAAAGGTATTTCTGCCTCTGGCCGAACGTGGGGAAGATGACCCGCGTTGCAGGTCGTCAACCCAAACCAAAACCCTGCCCGGGTTTGGTTTTTTTAAAAAAAATAGAAAAAAAGGGGGATCAAACCGGGTCATGATCAAGGGGCTTTACTTGTTCTAAAAATTTAAAAAAATTACCTGTAGACTTTGAGAGAGTTATGAGTGTCTTGACCGAGTTTGAGGACCGGTAAAAATTCTAGAGTCTCTAAAATGACCTTTTTACCCCTGGTGGTTAAATTATCATGTGAGAACCATTTGCCCGACTTCGGGGCCCCGGTTCAGGGGCTTAGGAGTTGAATTAAAAATTAGAAAAAAATTTCAGTGAGATTTTAATGGGTAACCTAATTATAGGCCAAACTTTTTGGTGAGGAAAAAAAATCAATAAGTGGTTAATTGACCCTTTTGCCCTTAGGGTTTATCGTAAACCGTTAAGACAACCTGGGTCGGTTCAAGGGGTTTACAACCCCGTCACATGCCAGGAAAATTACACAGAGTCCATGAAGGCCAGTAGTACCCTTGAGTTGAATTTTAGACCCATTGGATATCATTAAGGCCTTAAACCAAATGACAAAAATACCCCTTTGAGTGGACCCGCCCACACTCGTGTGAATGGAAGCGTGAGTCGGTCTGAGAGTGGAGCCTTGTGAGAAATCAATGACTTAAATCAACAAAAGGGTAGTGAGTGGACTAAATGAACCAATGGAGGGTAGTATACCCCCAAGTGGTGGAATTACCCCTTAGGGGGCAGTATGTTCTATTTTCGCTAAAACGGATAACCTAGCAACCAAGCGTTAAGGTGCCCTAGAATGACGTTAATTGGCTTCAAAAGGAAGGGGTGTGAATAGTAAGTGACATGAAGACCTTGTCAGGTCATAGTGTCATGGGAAATTAATGGAAGAACCCTAATTCTCAAGGTTTAATGCAGCGTATTACACGTGTCTGCAACCAAGTACCATGATCGACTAGAGTATTAAATACATACTCATATAATATGTTAGAGTTATCTGCATTATTGGGCTTGAATTCGCTGAGCCCTAGCCCTGCAAATGAGTGCAATGGGCCCTTTTTCATTATTTATGCATTGGTGTGAATGCATGTTTTTATGTTGATTATGTTGATGTATGCTTTTATTATTGATGTTTTAAGTTATATCAGTAACTTAAGGTTAATAAAGACTAATCAAGAGATTTTGGTTGTCCTTGGATTAGGGTCGGGACCAGTTCATGGAGTGAATGGGGCCCTGACATAGAATTTTACCTTGGCTATTGAATCGAGGGTTGTTATGGGATATTTTCGGAATCAAAGTTTAAGCTCACAATAATAGCCATGGTGGTATTCTTTCAGACCCTTGTGATCTCCGCTCCTTTTGGGACGATGGATCCCTGCAAATGCGCAAACCAGGTTTTTGAGCATCATGGAAGGCTCATCTACCTCCAGCCAGTGTGTCCATGAGCACAGCTGGTACCTACATCTTTAGGCCCATGGCTGATCCAAGTAGATCTTTAGAGATGCTACGATTTCTGACAATAACCATGGCGGTATTCTTTCAGACCCTTGTGGTCTCCGCTCCTTTTGGGACGATGGATCCCTACAAATGCGCAAACCAGGTTTTTGAGCATCATGGAAGGCTCATCTACCTCCGGCCAGTGTGTCCATGAGCAGAGCTGGTACCTACATCTCTAGGCCCATGGCTGATCCAAGTGGATCTCTAGAGATGCTAGGATTTCTGTTAGCATACAATTACTCCTTTGAGTGGGAGTCGGTATTTTCAGGTAACAATTAGTGCATTGTTTCCTGAACAGTTTCCATTGTTTTGTGCATTGTGATTGTCTTCATTGGTTAAAGATCAGCCCATGTTTTTGAGTTATGTGTTCTATATATTACCCTTATGTGGTACGGTTTGCAGGATGTTAGCATTAATCATTGAACAAGGGTTGTGAGATAATTAATAACATCGTTTGATATTGCTTGTTTAATTAGAACAAGTGGAACGATTAAAGGACTTACATAAAATGTAGGTTGCTTGAAAATACTTAAGCATTGCATGGGTGATGCTATGCTTCTTAGTATAATGTAGTTTTAGGCAGAACTACGTGTGGATCCGATCTTGTTGGAAACATTGGAGATGTTGTCTGATGAGTACGTAGGCAACTAACATCGGGTGATGTTGGCCCGATCCAAAAAATATTAATAAAACCTTTTGTCCTTTGGAAGCTCTTCTCCTGAAAGAGGAGAGATTCCATTGTTGTTGTTGTGGTTGTTTCGTTTGCTATGTTGCAGATTCTCCAGGCGACAACAAGTGATACCAAGGCAGGCAAGCTCCAGAGGTTTTCGTATTTTTGAAACTCCGATACGTAAGTGTACCTTAAGCGTGAGAGTCAACTTGTTATTTATTTTCAGACGGGTGACAGACTTGTACTTAGATGGATGAGTTGGTCTTTATGAATTTTCAGACGTTAAATAATATCATATGATTTGATATTCGTATTTGTGAACCCCAGTTATCGTGACTTGGATATTTAATTGAATGGTTTGTTTTGTATTTAAAGAAAATAAAAAAAAAATTGCTACCTACCATTCGTGCTATTTAAAAATGCTTTGAAAATTTGGGTCGTGACAGTTATCAAATTTGTATATATATGATGCTTTTAGACTTGTCTAAGATTTTTTGATTCAAGCCCTGTGTTAGGCTTAGGATATGAAGTATGTGGGTTAAGTTTGAGGATTTATTTAAGAGATGTTATCCTCTTTTATTTTACCTTATTTTTCTTTCACAAAGGACTAAAGGTGCACAAATCCGTGTATGTATTAAATACCCAATTAATTGTTAAAGTCTTCTGCAATGCAATTTAGTAGCTCCCATGTGGTTCAACCGGCCCCTAAACCGGATTCGGCTTGGTTCAGGGCGTGACAGAAAGTTTTGGTATCGGAGCACCTCTTTGTCCTAGAGTAAATAAGGTTTGGGGAGGAGTCTTAGGTTTAATGAGTTGTATGATGATCAAGGTCTAGTCATGACTAGCGACATGAAATTCCATTAGTTGTTTGTCTTGAATGCTTGCTTGCTTGATTGTGTTGTTTATTTTGCTTGGTTGCTCGTCTGGCTTTGAGTTATTAGGTTGTATGATTAATGTGTGGGTGTTCTGTAGCTAGCTGGTTTTAATCATGCAGGTGCTAATAACCATTGGGGTGCCCAAGATCCCAGGGTTTACAACGTGTTGACTGCCATCGAGGGGTTAACACAGTTCATCCAGGCTAAATAGAGAGGCGGCAGCAAATTGCAATCTCTTTCGCTTGAGGGATTCAAGAAGCTTAAACCTCATAGCTTCAAGATTGGGTTAGATGCTTCTGAGGTAGATAACTGGAGACTTCATTTGGAGATCTTTAGTGCCCGATGTTGTCCAGAGGAGGAGAAGACTCGACTTGCAGTCTTTACATTCAAGGGTGAGGCTTAGAAGTGGTGGTTGTCAATTGAGCGACAGAGGTTCAAGGGTTACATGGACAAAATTCTACACAAAAGAGGCTAGAAGTATTAATTCTTACTTGTCGATTAGATTGATATTAAACTCTCACGGTCTATTCAGTAGAAAGAATTTGTCTTTAGTTTTTTACAATTTTGCATTCAATTTTTTTCTACTTCATTTTTTTCCCTTTTTTTTCTATTGAGAACATTACTCACTCAACCTTAATTACGATAACAAAAAATCCTATACTGATTTAGAAACCGACAACACTTTATTTTGATAATTTAAGTACTACTAGATCATACCAAAGTTTAACCTTCAAGAAAACTTTCCTTAGATGCAGTGATATCCACTAAAATGAAAGAGAATACTCAAAAGTTTGTTTTCTCATTTAGACAAATGTCTTTCTAGTTTTGTAAAATAGGAGCACAATCTACCAATATGATGAAATCAGAATAAACGTCATTTAACTAGTCAAGTTATATAATATTTTGTAATCCACTTGATTATATTAAACATAGTGACATATCTAAAGGTGCATCAATGTAAGTAGCCAAAATAAAAAATAAAAAAATTATTTTTTTTTCAAATTTTGTTATATCACTAAACATAATAGCTACAAGCCTACAACTATGACACAAAAAACTATCAAAAATCTCTTTCTACACCCCCAAACCTAAACTAAATATATCGTCAATGTTTTAAAATATAGACAAAAATAAATTGCAACGTTGAAGAAAAGTTAGAGAAAAATGAAGAAAGAAAAGATATTACTGCAGTCAAATGTGCACTGCTAGAGTTCTATCACTGTCAAAGTAAGCAATAAGAATGCTAGCAAGAAGCAAGTAATGGTAACTAGTGGAAGTAGATAAGCACCCCCAAACCTTGACTATAGCACAACACAAAGATAAAAGGCAGGTAAATAAGAAAACAACTACAATTAACTAGAGGAACTAAACAAATAAAGGAAGAAAAACTGGCTTGCCTCCCAAGAGCACTTAGCTTAAAATTATTCAATTGGAGCTATCCTCTATTATCTCATCCTTATCAATTACTTCCTCAAGGTATGGTTTGAACCTTTGACCATTAACCTCGAAAATACTGCCATCTTTAGGGATTTGGATCTCAATTGCCCCATGGGGAAACACTTGTGTCACAATAAAGGGAATAGAAAATCTAGAACATATATTTCTGGGAAAGGGGAGCAAGCTCGAATTGTATAACATTACTTTTTGATTAGGCACAAAGGACTTGCACATGATGGATATATCATGAAACACTATTGTCCTTTCCTTATATATTTTTGCATTCTCATAAGAATCATTGTGCATCTATTCCAACTCATTGAGTTACAATTTACGATGTGACCTTTGCACATATAAAAGTTAAAAGCTTTGATAGCCTAATAAGCATGAAGTTCCAATTCCACAGGTAAATGACAAGCTTTCCCAAAGACAACTCTATAGGGAGACATTCTAATTGGAGTTTTACACATTGTTTGATAAGCCCAAAGAGCATCATTTAATTGTTCCAACTATTCCTTACGGTCAAATCAAACCGTTTTCTCTATAATGTATTTAATCTCCCTATTGGAAACTTTTACTTGATCAATTATTTGTCGATGAAAAGGGGTCATAATTTTATGAGTGATGGAATACTTTTTCATTAATGAATCAAATGCTTTATTAAAAAACTGAGTAGCTCCATCACTTATAATTGTATGAGGAGTACCAAAATGAGAAAAAATATTTTCTTTCAAGAACCGAACTACAACCTTTTGCATGGAACTACCTCAACCCACTTGGACATATAATCAATAACAACAATGATGCACAAATAACCAAACGATCGGGGAAATGGGTCCATGAAGTCAATAACTCAAACATCAAATAGTTCAACAATAAGAATGATAGTAAGGGCTATCATGTTTCTACGAGAGATAGTACCTGCACGTTGGCATCAGTCACACTTAGTACAAAAATCATGTGTGTCTATAAAAAGTGTAGGCTAATAGAAACCATATTGCAAGATCTTTAAAGTAATCTTCTTGTCACCCAAATGACCACCACAATATGCATGGCAAATGGAAATAATAATATGAACCTCAATTTGTGACACACATCTCTTAATGACCTGATCTTGGCAATACTTAAACAAGGATGAATCATCCCAAAAGAAATGCTTAACCACAGCAAAGAATTTAGATTTATCTTGCTTAGTCCAATGTTCATGAAGTTGAGCGGTAACAAGATAATCGACTATATCGGCATGCCAAGGTAACTACGATACCACTAGAAGTTGTTTATAAGAGAAAGAGTCATTCAAGGGCAAGGGGTCATTGACCGACTCTACAATGAGCCTAGATAGGTGGTCAGCTAATACACTTTTAGAATCTTTTTTCATCTAAAAACACTATTACTTTCGATCCAAAGAGATATGATTAGAACTTGTCTAGAGCAAATACTACATTCAAAAACTCCTTTTAAATGGTGGAGTACTTGAGTATCATTGAGAGTTCAACTAGCATAATAAATGACATGAGGAATTGAAATCGCCATTTGCCCTAAAATAGCTCAAACTGCATAATTGGATGCATCACACATAAGCTCAAAAGGTAAATTCCAACCAGATGATTGAAGGATGGGGGTAGATGATAAGACTTGTATAAGCTTGTGTGAACATGCAAACATGCATCCTCAAAGACAAAAGCAACATCATTGCTAAAGTTTTTAATGAATATCCTAAAAAACCTAGCATGGCCAAGAAAGGATATGACTTCCTTCACCATCGTCAGTTGAGGGAGACTAGAAGTTAAGTCGAATTTGGCCTTTTCAATCCCAATGCCCCTACTTGAAATAACATGTCCAAGTACTATTCCTTAGCGAACCATAAAGTGGCATTTCTCCCAATTCAGCACAAGATTTGTTTCTTTACACCTTGCCAGAACAAGAGACAAATGATGCGAAAATTCCTTTGAGGAGGACCCAAACACAAAAAATTTGTCCATGAAAACTTCAAGAAATATTAAACAATATTTGAGAATATACTCAAAATGGACCACTGCAAAATGGTGGGTGCATTAAACAAACCCAAATGGCATCTGGTGATAAGCATAGGTATAAAGGACATGTTAAAGTTGTGTTCTCTTGATCCTCTAGAGCAATGGGAATTTGATTGTAGCCTAAATAGCCATCAAGAAGTAATAATAATTATGGCCAGCCAACCTCTCAAGCATTTGGTCAATAAATGGAAGAGGGAAGTGATCTTTCCTTGTGACTAAGTTCAGTTCTCGATAGTCAATACACACTCGCCATTCAGTGGTCATTTGGGTGGACACTAACTCATCATTGTTAGTTTTTGGGAACAACCTGAACTAGACTAACCCAAGTACATGTTAGGGTTAAGCTTGCATTGCATCTCACAGGTGGAGGGCTTGTTCCCTACATATACACTATTGTCCACCCTAAGTTATCTTATGTTCTAGAAGAACACTAAGTAGCTTACCCTCCTATTCTGAATCAAGGTCGGAAGGAATTATAACAAGCAAGGTGCCAAAGGACCTAAAAAGGCATATTTAGGGGTTTCGAGTAATTGGTTCAGCTCATGTTTTGGTGTTTATTCAATGGATGGGACAAGCCTAGACTTGGGAATTGGCAAAGTTCGACTTTGGTTATCCATGTGTTTGGATCCAAGATTGGGGTGGAATCAAGCAATGAGTTTTTTTCCCTAATGGACCCATCTATATCAAAGTCTACACCGAAATGAGTCAAACAAGCTTGGTAGGGTAATCAGAGGAAAATGTAAGAAGGATTCTTGCACAAAATTTTTAATCATATGCACTACATACAACTCATTCGACTCTGGGGATTGTTGTCTATTATTAAAAACATTGAGTTCGTGTACAACTCATTCGACTCAGAGGATTGTTGTCTATTATTAAAAGCATTGAGTTTTCCTATCAAATTTCCTAAGGACAACTTCATGACCCCATTCCCACAATTGATGATGGCATTGGATGTAGCCAAAAAAGATAGCCCTAGGATTATAGGGATCTAACTATTGACATTTGAAATTGGTTGTGTATCTAAGGCAATGAAGTCTACAAGGAAGAAAAGTTTATCAACCTTGATCAAAACATCATCAATAATACCACGTGGGACTTTGGCAAATCTATCAACAAGTTGTAGTGTTATTGTGGTTGGTTTCAGTTCTCCTAACCGAAGTTGCTCATAAACAAAATAAGGTAGAAAGCTAACACTAGCAGCTAAGTCAAGTAATGCCCTCTCTATGGTATGCTCAAATGACACAAGAAATGGTGGGGCAACCAAGGTCTTTAAACTTAGGTGGAGTATTTCGCTGAAGGATGGAGGTAAATTGTTCAGTAAGAAAGACTTTTTGTGATCATTCATTTTCCTTTTTAGGGTGTAAAGGTCTTTAAGGAATTTGGCATAAGCAAGAACTTGCTTGATGGCATCGAGTAATGGAATATTCATTTAGAATTTCTTGAACATTTTTATCATCTCATTAAAGTGGATTCCTTGTTTACCCATGGCCAGTCTTTAAGGAAAATGAGCTTTCGGCACATAATCAGCCATAGGAGTAAACCCAAAAAAGGTAAAGGTCCTAGGTAAATCTTTGAACTCTCTCCACTTTGAGCTGGTCTAACATCACTTTCTTCCTCCTTACATTCTTCTAACACATATTTGAAGCCATTGTTAGGCATTTCTACTTTGTTGTCAGCATGTTTGCTACTTCTAAGGGTGGATATGGCATTGGCTTCATCATGGAATTGGACATGACTAGAGTTTGAGCCGACTCCATATTGTCCCTTGGGGTTTTCTATTATTTGACATGGAAATTTGACATTTTCCCTCTCCATGCAGATGGAAGTTGACCAATTTGAAGTTCCAACATTGCAAGTGCTCATGGGATGGTTTCTGAGGTTGTGCAAAGATGAATGGCTCAACCTGAGGAGAGTGTATGACTGACAAGGAGGGTACCCTGGAGGTCCTCGTTGATGTGGGCCCTTTGACAAGTAAAATTATGGTGCCTAGCCCAACCTGGGTTGTATGCGTCATAATATGGGTTGTTGGCAGGTCTTGGGAAGGTATTAACTGCATTGGTTGGTCATTGAAATAATTAGGGAATGTTGCACTAGAAAGGCAATCATGGGTAGAGTGGCCAGGGCTAGAGCATATGGTGCTGGGGATGACATGTGGATCCCCCCATACAATACTAAAGCATTTACGTTTTGTGTCAAACACTCTATCTTGGATAGGAAATTAAGAGAATTTCCTACTTCATATATACCAGGTCTCTTAAGAGGTTGGGAGTTTCTGTCAACTCTACTGGAATAATCCCATTGCAAAGAATTTTCACTTAGAGTTTCAAAACATTGCCATGCTTTAGTATCAATTTTTGTCATGAATGTCCCACTACTAGCAGCATAAACTATTCATTGGTTTTGAGGTGTCAAACATCATTAAAGTATTATACTTGTTGCCACTTCTCAAATCCATGGTGGGGACACTTAATGATTAGGTTCAATATTCACCATTTTTAAATAAATTTTTTAATTTCTCTACTAAGGACATTGGTTTTATGAACAAGAAATAATTTGTTTAGTAATTTCTTCGACAATTTCTCCCAATTGGTGATAGTTCCTACTTCAAAAAAAGTGAGCCAAGCTTTTGCCTTATCTTTCAAGGAAAAAGTGAAATAGGGGAAATCTAATGCAATCCTCATAAAAGTTTTGGAATTTGAATGTGGCACAAATGTCTAGGAACTCCTTGACATGGTGGTATGGATATTCCTTTCCTACACTATAGAATGTAGGACAAATTGCATGACACCTTGTTTTAATTCAAAGTGTATTGTCATAGTAGGTAGCAACACAATACAATAGACTGAATTAAATTGAATAGGTGTTGAACAATCTTTTAGTGTTTTTTCTTACTCCCCCAGTTTTCCTCTCAACAATTTTATTTACTAAGTCCATTTTTTGTCTTAGTCTTTGCCTAAGAGTTCTTTAAATTTCAAAGTCAAACAGTCTCTTCACCAGTTGACCAACAACTATGCATAAAATAAGAAACTACAAAAGAAATATACTAGAGACTAGAAACCCAATTATGACAAGGCAGATTAAACTAAAAAAAGAAGCAAAACAAATAAAGGCTAGGAGAGTTGAAAATTTAACCTCAAACTAAAACTTATTAACGCACTTGCAAATGAAAAGGTAACAAGTAATTCTAGCAAATTAAGTCACACAATCAATCATCATCATGCTAAAACATTCAAATGTTAACCTATATCCTTCAAAAATGAATAGTAGAAAGACAATTGGTTCAAATTAAATCGCAAACAATATGACTATGTGCTGCAATTTTTCAGTAAAGTGGAATTTTTGGCAAGACATGCAAGAAACTTGTGAAAGTTTACTTTAGATTCACCGGGTAGAAAGACTGGCTTTTAAGATGTGACCTATTTCTTAGCAAGTGCATATATTTAATTATTGAATTTGCAACAAGTGCAATCCAAAAATCAGCAAGCAAGTAGTTACGCAATCAAAACAAAAACATTATCAACAGGAATAGCAACATGCATATATAAACAATCTAAATGAAAAAAATTATCCTTATCTTGCTTGAACATGCATTATTAAATTTTAATGCCATGGAGCAAGAATTTCAGCAATATCAGTTATCAAACATCATGCAATCATGAATTTAAAGTTGTCTTTTGATCTACTTTCCCAAATTGGAAATCAGTTTGTCAATTTGTTGCAAGATTTTGTTCACTGCCCCTTTCCACTTGCTCCTACTTTTATCTCCTAAATGACAGTCTTACAAAGACACAAAAATCAAGATAAATTAGAACCTAATGATAGATAAACTAATGAAAATCCCTAAAGTTAAGAATTATGATAAGTAAAATCATAGAACTTGGTTGAATCATCAGTCAATCCCTAGCAATGGTGTCGAACACTTGATGTAAAATTTTACTATTTACTAGCAAGTGCATGAATCAAAAGTAGAAAACTGTCTAAACGAGCTCAATCCCATGAGGATTGAATCAATTCAACTAAATCTAAAATATTAATTAACTAATTTAGGTAAATAAATGGATTTCAATCAATTAAAATGCCTAAAAGCCTAATGAAAAATTAAAGTAAAAGGGCGCCAAGGCATCAAATCCACCCTAAACAAATTAATTTTATCTCTACTTGAATTTATAAGTCTCAAATTGATGTAGTTCTCTTGTGTTCCTATAATGTCCCTATTTTTTCTATGATTGTTTTGTTATTTTCTTGCTTTTTTTTATGATCATTTTAGGAAGAAAAATGTAATGCCTTGACATATTTATTTTTATGTATTACCCCTATTCAGGTGTGGGGCCTAGTCGCGGCTATTGGGCTTCTATGCATCACATATCTTTTCTGCACAAATGTTAGTTACAAGGCCCATAAGATGTTAGTTACCAACACTCAAGGAAGTAAAATGATGAGTAAGTAAGTGGAGTGACACTTAAAAAGGTGCAACAGTGTGTGAGAAGGAAGGAAGAAAAAATATAATATAATAGGAACGGGCCATGGATGAAAGCCACGACTGTGTTCTAGATGTTTTGAGATGTCCAGAACATCCAGAAGAGTTGAATAGAAACCTAAGAGCGATTTCAGACCCTCCGTTGTTCCTCTTGTGTCTCTTCTTACCAGAATCCACTTTGCCATGTTGACATGAGTCCATTGGTACCCTCTACGACTGCCGCCATTCCCTCCTGGCTCCTCCACAAGCTACTGGTGTTTTCCATCAGTTTTCAACTTGTTTCATTGGAATTGGGTCATCAGAGCATATTTTGTTGTCATTTGTCATTGGTCTCCACTGGACATAGCTTCGTCTAGCCGCTAGGATTCCAGAGGCACTGGCCATTGACATCGCCACCCACTCCTCGCTTCTCCACGAGGTGCCAATATTTTCCATGGTTTTTCTTTCTCACTGTCAATTTCATTTTTGGAGTCACCAGTGTGTTTTCGGCTACCCTCCGGCTTCCTAACCACCTCCTTCCAATTGTCCTTGGGTTGGCGAAGGTAAGGCCACCACCCTAGACCAGCCCTGTTGACTCTATACCCATGCTGTCCTCCACTACACTCCATCTCCTCAACCCTGCTAATCTGAACTATTTGAAAAACAATGTTTTTGGCTCGACGACCCAAAGTGTATGCCTTCAATACATTTTATGCTACTGGCAATTGGGCAGACTCTGAACACACTTTGTTTGGCCTACCTCGATCCAGTGTAAGCAGGGGGTTATAGTTTTTGACCCCATTTTGCCCCTATTGTTCTTCTTTGCTCTTCAGCCGCTTTTCCATTATGATGCCTCCTTCGCCAATTGGCCTCTGGAAAGCCCTGGGGTCAGCTTTGTATCTCCGTGGACTTTGCTTCCCCACTACTCAACCCTGAGACACCCCATCACCCTTTTACATTGAAGATGCACATATGCACATACCAATTATTTTGGTTGTGGGTGACAGTTGGTGGTGTCGCCGCATCGATCTGCCACCACATCCTAGCCCTATCTTTGTATCCCTTTTGGGCCACAGGCCATTATTATCTATCACTCTTCCCCTCAGGTGGCCCTCTTTGCCGAGTATGAAAGTGGCCATGCATATATATTTAGGGTATAAGTGCCTTTTTTACGCTGCCTAACCATCGGCTTGCTTTGCCACCGATTAATTTGATCATCAGAGATCTCAACCTCTCTGCCATCCTCGAGCTTCGCCTCACATCCTCCACCCCAAAGGCGGTCCATAGTCAACAAAAAATTGTCGTCGTTGGGTGCTATCCACGGCCAATTTTGGTGTCTTATAGCTGGTCAAGTGCTTCTTTGCTACCGGCTGACTTTCATTTAGTCCACCCTTGACTTCTAGTCGCACCGCCACTCATTGGCACAACTATTTATCCCAACCTCCCTTAATGTGCCTTCATGGATCGCAGATTTTTCCACATTGATTTATTTAACCCTCGTTTGGCCGCGATTATTTTTGGCACTTCCTAAACCTCAGGATAGCAGCTCTTTCAACTTGGTGTTGTTTTTGGCCGCCAACTCTGCTGCCACGACAGTTGTCTACTCACCATCAAACATCATGGTTTACGAGGTAGGGGAGCTTTGAACTTGTAATTTCATGACAAAATGTTTTAAATGCGCAACTAGGATTATATGATTCAAAGCGTTGGATGCTAAATAACGATCTGATTGCATGAGGTGCATGTAAGCATGATTATATGGTATGTTTAAAATGCATGTGACATGCATGTGAGTTAAAAGTATGTTTGATGTATGCGGATTATGTGTATGCTAGTGATGGCTAGCGAGTATGTTAGTATGCTATGTATAAAATTATGTGTATGTTATAAGTATGTGTGATTGACATACATATGTATGATGCCTATGTGCCTGTATGAAGGGTATGGGCAATTACATGAGCGATGGTCGGTAAGAGGTGATTGAGGGTTCTGTATGGATTTGTTGTGGACCTCTAACCATATGACGGAAGGTGGATGATGTAAGTCTGACGGGCTAAGTTTGGGATGAATTTCGTATGGTTTGTAGCAAACGTTGGGGGTTTAGTAAGTAAGAGGACTTAGGCTTGGAGCCTTATGGGTGATTGTCCGACAATAAGAGTTTTGCATAATTGTACAAGCATAGCATATATATTATGAAATGAAAACTAAGAATAATAAACGAGGTATATGTAAGAGGGTGCTAATGGGGGTTGGATCTAAGGAGCTCAGTTTGATGACTTTTGAGTATGATGATTTGGCCATAAGGTGGATGGTGAACTATGTAAGAACATGTAAGAATTTGGTGTAGGGTGAGTTATGATATGAGTTTGATGGGTTAAGTCTGCTACCCTAACAAAGTAGGGTTTTGGATCAGGCTACCCTAACAAACTATGGTTTTGGATCAAGCTCAGCTTCAATTTGATCAGTGGAGGACTGCATGATTGAGTGTTTTTATGTCATAATTGTACCCCATAACTTACTTAATTCAAACTTGAATTATAAGCAAAGCTAATGATAGCATTATGAGTTTGAGACCTGAAAGTTTCGATGGATTAAGTTTCGAGTTTGAGGTAGTCGATAATGAGTTTGGCTAAGCATTTCTCATGTCTTACAATGGTGTTTATCCTGTTGGATGTCTATGTGCTATATTTGAGCACCCGATGTCTAATGCTCTATTGAGAGAGTTGTATGTTTTGATTTTCTCTGTGTTGTATTAAGTCCAAACGTTTGATGCTCTATTGAGAGCATTGTATCTTTCTTCCCTTAGTTGGCACTATATGATGCTGCCCAAGAATGACATTGTATGATTCTAACCCAAGAGTTGCATTGTATGATTCCGCCCTTAGTTGGCATTGTATGGACCTTGTCTGCGTTGTATGGCCCCTAGAGTGTGGGTGTTTGCGCGCTCAGGTAAGTAGTATCATGCAATTGCTCCTACCTGTTTGATCTTGCACCCCATGAGCATAGGTGTGCCTTGCCATCAGAAAAGTCCATAGCGCCTAGTTACTCCCTGGAGGTTAAGGTGATGCATCAATTGCATTCCTTTCCATTTCGACACTAGAGAGTATTAATTGTAATGAGCTTTAGTGGTTGATAGTATGTGTATGACTGTGAGAGCGAGTATGTATGTTCTGAGTAAGTTTGTAAGATTTTGAACAAGGCTATAAGTGTAAGACTCCGAGTTTGATTGTATGTGTAAGAGTATGTTCTGAGTATGATTGTAAGAGTATGTTCTATGCATGACTAGGAGCGTATGTAAGCATATGGTATTGAGCAAGACTAGAATCATGGCATGTTAGAGTAAGTTAAGAATTTGTTTTGGAAGGGGTCAAGGTGAATTTTTTCCCTTGATTCCATTTCATTTTGCCTTTGGGAAGAGTTGACCTAAAGTGCAATAGCCACTGAGAGATTTTGTAGGTTGGATTGCACATTTTTTTGCTGATGAGAGTCATGGGCTTAAGGAATGTGTTGTGTTTCGAAAAGGTTGGCTAGCACCTTTAATGGTTGTTAAGATAGCCAAAGGTTGCTAGTGTCAAACTAAGATTATGAAACACCTTGTTGAGGTTTTGTAGATTCAAAATGACTGGAGAGTGGTTATGTCCACTTATGTTTTGACTGGTGAAATATGTTAGATGTACTTTTCGTAATTGGTTAGCTTATGAGCTAGATGAGCACATTTCTACGACCTTCATTGTCTGAAGGATTTGAAATCCCTTTTGCCATAAGAAATGGAGTTTGTAAGTAGTAAAGATGAGAATCTTTTCGCCTCCTTCCAGAGATTCATGGTTAAGAATAGCTTAATGGAAGGGTTTGAGCCTCCAAGATATTGGACGGTCTTTGAGGTAACTATTATGACACTTATGAATGTTGTGGTTACTGCTTAAGTTTGATGTGGATTTGATGATTAGTTGACTGCTCAATGAGTAGTGGTAGACCATCATAAGAAACATGTTATGGTTGTGTGCCCTGATGGTTTAAATGTCGTATTAAAGGTGTTTGAAAATGGTCAACTTTATACTTTGGGTGAACCATTAAGTCCGGGCGATGCTTGACTAAAAGTTATAGAGCCCTTTGGCGAGTTATTGAGAAGTTGTCTCAAGGATTTGGTCGAAAGAGTTAGACATTGAAAAGGATTTGATAGACATGTTCCCTAATGACTTACTGGGATTTTCGCCTTAGAGAATAGTGGAGTTCGTTGAGTTAGTGCTTAGTGTACTCTAGCTCTAGGGTATCATGTGGGATGACCCGCTCAATTTGAACGAACTCAAGGATAAGTCTCTTAACTTATAGTTAAGAGCGTTGTTTCACCAAGAGTATGGTCTTGGGGGTAAGTTTATTTTTTTCAGTGAAGAAATAGGTTGTATCTTTACATTTATGCATTGGTACCGTATGATTAACTTAGCAATTTTAAGAATAAGTTTATGCTCCGGTTGGATGACTTTTTCAATAAGCTATGGTTACCCAAAATATTTTGAAGATTGACTTGACTTTTGGCTATTAGCCACTTGAGTTTGTGTTGAGGATAATACTAAGATAGCCTTACTGGGTATGATGATTACGAGTTCCAATTGATGTCATTTGGACTCACCAACACCCTGTAGCAGGTATTGATATGATGTATGTGGTGTTTTAGAAGCTTTTGGGTAAGATTCCTCATGATAATTGATGACAACATTTTGGTGTATTTGAAGGGTTATAATTCCTTCATTCTATACAACCCGACAAAGGTAAGAGTGATGGTGTATTCGTTGAGCAAACATCTAAAGATTTTTGCTGCCCATATGATAGGGCATGATTATAGACTGATTGAATGAGTTATGTGGGTGGTTTTTGTGGAGCAGTATGAATAGGGATATCAGTGAACGTGTTGTTTGATGCCTGACTTGTTGGTGTGTTATGTCAGGGCATCCAAAATTGCTATGATCTCTACATTTTGTGGAGATTCTAGAGTGGAAATGAGCACTCATTATGGTGAAGTTTGTTGTGAGTTATCTTGTACACGAATGAGGCATGAGACCATTCAAGTCATTGTGGAATGATCGATGAAGTTGTGGTTTCCTTCCTCTGACCAATGACTAGTCTAAAAGAATTTGGAAGGGCTCTTTGAAGTAGCACTTACCATTGATTTGAGTTTTCTATTATAACAATTCACTTTTTCATTTGGAAGGCCCTTGCAAGGCCTTGAAGGAAAGGACATTGGGTACGGATTGAAATAAAGTCAATAATTGTATCCATAATTTGCAATTCACAACTAATACTTAATTTCAATATTAAACAAGACAAAATCAAGTAAGAAACTAGTGAGAACAAATTTAAATCATTAGAGAAGTGTAACTAAACTTATATCTAAATCAATCTCATCAATTAAATAGGTAGAAACAATCGACAATTAAGATAAATTAATCAAGTCTCATAATCATGAAATCTATAAGTTAATGAAGCTTCATTGAAGCCCTAGCTTGAACTAGTTCTTGACTATCCGCTTGGTTTTAGGAAAGGAATTTTCTAACTTGAACTAGTTCTTGCGCATAAATTCATCATAAATGCTCCAAAATGGCAATTTCATCAATTAAGCTAATCAAACCCTATAAAATAGAATTTAAACTCTAATAAGAAAATATTAATATAAAATCAACCATCCTAACCACCTCCTTCAAGTCGTCCTTAGGTTGGCGAAGCTATGGACACCACCCTAGCCCAACCCCACTGCCTCTATACCTATGCTACTGTTGTTAAGTCCAAATCAAGACTACGAAGTAGTCTAGTTCAGATTTATTTTACTTGCCAATTGTAGTAGACAAGGTCGATCCACAGGGAAAGCCTTGTGTAACAAAGAAAACTATTACGAAAAAAATAGAATAGAGAAGGAAACTGAAATAGATAACAAGAGACATTCAAAGAGAAAGTGTTAAGGCATCGAAAATCCACTTCCAATAAATATCTAATGTATACTTTATTCAAATGATAACTCAATTAAGATCAAATGGAAATTTGTCTCAATTGGAAAATTTATCTTTTAAAGAACTTTGAAATAGAACAATAGTAATTGATTGTTTACTATGTGAAAGTACTAAGTGTATAATCACAGGGAATTATAAGCATTCAGCATGTCTTTCGTCAACGCTGAATCAAATAATTATATAGATTATAAACTCCTTAAATATGAAACATCAATTTAAAATGATAAAGAACTTACTTGAATTAAAGTATCCATTAAACATCAAGTACAAGCTTCATTCCTAGCCTCAGCTTGAGAGCTTTAGAAAGCCATTACAATAAAACTAAAAACAAAAATACAAAATGAGAGAAGAAAATAGGGGAGGAGAGCTCCAAAGAGGATGGAATGATCCATCTATCACGTCCACCCCTCTATTTATAGGAATAGAAGGGGTTGCTTCAAAGAGGAAAGTGAAATCATATCTCTACATTACATCCTAATTGATTGTCTAATTGGACCTATATATCTTCGGAATTTGGAATTTCTTCCTGAAATAACACTTGTAGCCACGGAAGTCTTCTTTCCATTGCCACTACAATCATATCAATCCGAATTACAAATAAAAATATATGATCAAAATACTAAGTCTGTGTCAATCTGTCTAAATCAGCTTCTTTCATAATCTAGTTTTATTCATACAAATCTCAAATGAAATGGGTCCACAAGGTTGTGTTCGACCATTCTATGCATGTTTAGACCATTAGGAGCTCATTCTTGACTTTTAAATAGCTTTGGGTAGTTAGGCTTAGCTTTCTCTTCTAGTTGTATCCTATTGAAGTCTGTTTAGACATGTAAACTCAATTAAGGTGCAACTAACTTATTCAAAATATAAATAGCCCAAATCAGCAATGAATTAACACAAAATAGGATTGCAATTTAAAATTTGAAAACATTTTATTGAACATTATTTTAGTGCATTAGCTACCCACCGCTACGCTCCATCTCCTCCACCTTGCTCATCCGAACTATTTGAAAAATAGCTTTATTGGCCCGACGACCCAAAGTGTCTAGCATTTGTAAGTTTTTTGCCATAGGCCACTAGACAAACTCTAGTCGGGCACCATTCAGCCTAGCTTGACTTGGTGTGGGTTGGTGGTTGCCATTTCTGATCCCCTTCACCACTATTGTTCTGCTCCACCCTTCTACCTTGATTTTGTTCTTACTTGTAATCCCATTATTGCTTGTTTTGCCATTATGGCACCTCCAATCGCCAATTGGCCTCCAACCGGCCTTGGGGTCAGGCTTGTTTCATAGTGGTCTTTGCTCTGCCACTGCTTGACCTTGAGACACCCATTTGCTCTTTTTTGTGAGAGATGTACAGCCGCCCGCACCAATAATTTTGGTTATGGGTGGTGATCAACAATGTTGTCGGTTCGGTCATCTCCCAGATCCTGGCCCTAGCTTTGTTGCCCTTTTGGGCCTTGGGCTACCACAGTCCAGGCCTCTCCCCCTCAAGTGGCCCTCTTTGCCACATGTGCAAGTGGCCATGCGTACATCTTAGGGTATAGGCAATTGTTGTGCACCGCCTAACCAATGGATGGCTCCACCACCAATTGATTTGATCACTACAGCCCTCCACCTCTCTACCGTCCTCGAGAGTTACCCCACACCCTTTGCCCCTTATGTGGTTCATAGTTGTTGCAAAATTGCTACTATTGGGTGCTATCCACAGCCAATTTTGTGTCTTATTACCAGATTGGTTCTTCTTAGCCATCGGGTGACTTCCATTTAGTCCACCCTCGACATCTTGTTGCACCACCACTCGTTGGCACAACCCTTCTCCTTGCCGCCCTCAGTGTTCTGCCATGGATTGTGGATTTTGCTACAATGATTTTTGTCATCCTCATCTAGTCGTGATTAATTCCAACCCTTCCTAAATGTTGGGACAATAGCTCTCTCAACTAGGTTATGCTTTTGGCAGACAAATCTGTTGCCGACGCCACCACCATATTGTGTACTTACCATCAAAAGTCAAGGATTACGAGGTAGGTGAGCTTTGAACTTTTTCTTTCATTATAGCATGCTTGAAATGTGTAGCAGCATGCAAGGATTATATGATTTAATACTTTGGATGCTAAATAATGATCTGATTGTATGATTTGCATGCAAGGATGATTATATTGTATGTCTAAAATGCATGTGACACACATGTGAGCTAAAATTATGTTTGATGTATGTGGATTATGTGTATGTTGGTGATGGCTAGTGAGTATGTTAGCAAGCTATGTATGGCATTATGTGTATATTATATGTATGTGTGTTGGGCATCCATA
The DNA here is from genome assembly GCA_035235625.1 of Saururus chinensis. Taxonomy (NCBI): domain Eukaryota; kingdom Viridiplantae; phylum Streptophyta; class Magnoliopsida; order Piperales; family Saururaceae; genus Saururus; species Saururus chinensis. Next base: position 35,335,016 of record CP141144.1, on the reverse strand, counting down.
TGTATGATGGCTATATGTCTATATGAAGAATATGTGTATGGGCAGTTATGTGGGCGACGGACAATAAGAGGTTATTGAGAGTTCTGTATGGATTTGTTGTGGATGAATAACCATGTGATGGAAGGCGGAGGATGTAGGTTTGATGGGTGAGGTTTGAGATAAGTTTGGCTTGGTTTGGAGTGTACATTAGGCGTTTAGTTAGTATTAGGACTTAGGTTTGGAGCCTTATGAGGAATTCTCTAAAAGTAAGAGTGTTGCATAATTGTACAAGTATAACATCCATATTATAAAGTGGAGAGTAAGCATAATAAGTGAGGTATATGTAAGAGGGTTATAACTGGGGTTTCCACTGACAAGCTTAGTTTAATGACTTCCGAGTATGATTATTTGGCCATAAGGTGGATGGCGGTTAAGTTTGTATGTGGTGAGTTATGTTGTGAGTTTGATAGGTTATTTGAAGTCTGCTTCCCTAACGACCTAGGGCTTTGAATCAGGCTCAACTTCGATTTGATAGTGGATAACTATATGATTGAGAGTTTTTTGGCATAATTGTACAACATAACTTACTTAAGTTAAACTAGAATTATAAGAAAAGCTAATGATAACATTGTGAGTTTGAGACCTAAGGGATTCAATGGATTAAGTTCTGTGTTTAAGCTAGCCGATAATAAGTTGGTTGAGCATTTCTCATCTCTTTCTATGGTGTTTATCTTGTGGGATGTTGTCTGTCTGCTGTATTTGAGCACCAAATTCTAATGCTTTGTTGAGTACGATGTATGTTTAGATTTTATTTGCACGTTGTATTAAGCTCAGACATTTGATGCTCTATTGAGAGCGTTATATATTTTCCCCCTTAGGTTGCACTATATGATTCTGCCCAAGAGTAGCATTATATGATTCTGGCCTAAGAGTGGCACTGTGTAATTCCTCCTTACTTGGCATTGTATGGCCCGTAGAATGCCGGTGTTTGTGTGTTCAGGTAAATAATATCATGGAATTGCTCTTATCTGTTGATCCTATGCCCCATAAGTATAGGTGTGCCTTACCTGTAGGAAAGTTCATGGTGTATAGTTACTCCCAGGGGGTTAAGGTATTCTCCCAATGACATTCCTTTCAATTTTGATGCCGGAGCTTATTAATTATAATGGGCTTTCGTGATCAATAGCATGTGTATGACTATATTACTTAATGTGTATATTCTGAGTAAGTTTGTAAGATTTTGAGCAAGATGTAAATGTAAGAGTATGTTCTAAGTAGGATTGTAAGAGTATGTTTTGTGTATAACTATTAACATATGTTTCTAAGCAAGACTGTAAGTATATGTTTCTAAGTAAGACTGTAAGCATATGTTTTGAGAACGAATTTTACTAAATAGTATGAGTAAGAGTGTAACTATAAGAATGATATGAATAAGATTGTAAGTGTAAGAGTAAGCATAAGATTGGTAAAATGCTTTATGTATGTGCATTATGGTTATTTTATGTGTCTCTAATATGCTTATATGTTCTATGCTTCATGGTTGAGTGAATGAACGCCTACCTACGGAATTACAATGTTCACTATTTAGAACTCCTCTACCAACATATTCCTACTAAGAATGAAAATGCTCATTTTCCCTACTTTTTTAACCCTACTGCTTAGGATACTTTTGTAGGTTTATGATGGAGAGCTTATGGAGATGGATGCTTGTTTATGTGGTGGATCAAATTCCATGGGTTCATAGGTTTTGTAATTTATTGTGTGAGATGAGAAATAAAGATGTCTATACTTTCTAGACTTGTAATTTGGATTAGACCACGAACTGTTATAGGACTTGTACTTAGGGATACTAGGGAGATAATTGTATTTAATGTCTATGATTAAAGCAATTTATTTCATATATTTTTTGTTTGGTCATATGATGTTTGACTGAAAAGAAATTTTTATACGAAAAAACTTGGTGTGTGATGTTTTAAATTATAAAATTACTTTCATAGGTTTCATAATTTGTTCTTTTTCCCAATTTACAACCATTATGTTACACAAAATGTCCTTGAATTTAAAAGAAAATGTGTTCAAAATTCTTGGGCATTACAGTTCCTCTCGGACATATGCATAAGAAATTGCGCATACTCCTCTCCAATGTACGCGACTAAGACAATTAAAACAAATTGAAAAATCAATCTCTTTCAAGCACATATTTCAAATAAAACTAAAAACTTCATTCAAAAATAGCACCTCTAAGTGTATCCATTCCTCTAGGACACAAGCATTCTTTGGTTTGATTTTATCTATTAAGCAACCCTACCTTCCCTTGAGTGCATATAATTGAAGATAATAAAACTTCTGTTAAACATACACAATAAAATCTTACATCAACTAAAAATTTAAATAAAAACAAGGAATAATTGAATGAAATATGTTTAGGGCTTCATCTAAGACTTGGCTATTGGTTTAGCACACCATGAATGTAGGAGAAAAAATCTTATTTGAAGAAGTCATTGGCTGCATGTATTGTTGATGATGGGACAAACCGGCTTCCACTTCTCTTCTTCCTTCACTCTTTATTTTCCCTAGTTGTAGGCAGCAATTTTTTTTCTTCGCTGGCTGCTTCTCACCATTTTAGAAGTCTGAATTTTGTCTTGTGGCTGCTGGAAAAAACCTCAATGGTAGTCTTCTCCGGTTCGTCCCATGCTGGAGTGCTTGTCGGCCTTGGTGCTTCTACCGAGTGGAAGTCAACTATCTAAAGAACCCTTTCTTTATTCAGAAAAATCCTCAATCAAGTAAGTCCTATATTTGGCCTAATTAATCCCCATGAACCAATCTTCTATCTTTCGGCTTGTCTCTCCACTTTCCATTCTCATGGCCATTCCGTCTATGCAACCCCATGTGAATATATAGCCTCTTCGATTATTTAATTCTTGTCAACTTCTTCATTCCTTCTTTGGTCAATTGCTCTACTTTCTTTGGTCATTTCCTCATTTAATTCTCATTCTTCTCAGCTCTTACTCTTTCCGATTACAAACTAATAAGATCCTTCATCAGCATGTCTTAGTTGTTGGTCTTCAACTTTAATTGTAATTAGATCTCTTATCTCATTGTCTCCTGGCATATCGACTACCTTCTACGTTAGGGTTTTCTATGTAAAAATCTTTTTTTGTTCTTACATAATTTATGGTTTAATTGTTAATAAATTAATCATGAATGCATTTAGAGATTAGGTATTTTTTATTTTAACTATAGAAGAAATTTCTAGGCATCCCTAAGTGCAAGTCCCATAATAGCCTATAGTCTAATCTAAATTACAAGTCTAGAAAGCATAAATACCTTAATTCTCACATCACTCAATACATCAGATCGTGGCACAAAATAATTCTCACAGTGAGTAAATGATATCTCCAAGTAAAAGGAAATCAAGAGCTCTCCCTCACAAACTTACAAAAGCCTTTGACCATTATGACTAAAAATAGGGTAAATGAGTATTTTCATACTCAATAGGAAAATATAGGAAAATACGGAAAGGGGAATTATAAACAGTGAACTCATTAAGTATATACACACATGCATTCATGCAACTCAAATATGAAGCAAATAGGCATTTAATACTCATGCACATATGCATACAATCATGCCAAATATATACCATTAAACCAATCTTATAATTATACTCTTAATCAGAGTCTTACCAACTTACTAATACAATCGTATGCTTACTTATACAACTAACACATACTCATATGACCTTACTGGTACAATCTTACTCGTGCGATCTTACTCGTACAATCTTACTCGTGCAACCTTACTCGTACAATCTTACTCGTGCGACCTTACTTGTACGACCTTACTCATAAAATCTTACTCTTATGACCTTACTCGTGCAATCTTACTCATACGACCTTACTTATACAATCTTACTCATACGAACTTACTCATACAATCTTTCTTAGAAATATATGCTTACTCGAAAACATACATTCTTACTCGTATAGTCATACACATACTATTGACCACAGAAGTTCATTATAATTAATAAGCTCCAATGTCGAAATGTAAAGGAATGCCATTGAGGCATCACCTTAACCTCTAGGGAGTGACTAGGCGTCATGGACTTTTCAGAAGGTAAGGAACACCAATGCTCATGGGAGCACATGAAAAATCAAATAGGTAAGAGTAGTTATGTGATACTACTTACTTGAGTGTGCAAACATAGATGCCCACACTTTACCCATCATACAAATGCCCACACTTTATGGGTCTTATAGTTTTAACTCAAGACAGAATCATACAGTGCCACTTTTGGGCAAAATCATACAATGATCTCAATAGAGCATCAAACATTTGTTCTTAAAACAACACAAACAAAATAAAAAACATACATCACTCTCAACAGAGCATCAGGCATTTTGGTTCAAATATATCACATAGACAACATCCAGCAAGATGAACACCATGTCCAAACATGAGAAATGCTTAGCCGACTCATTATCACCTAGCTCTAATACAGAACTTAATTAGTCAAAAACCACAATTCTCAAACTTACAATGTTATCATTAGCTTTGCTTATAATTAAAATTTGAATTAAGTAAGTTATGCGATACAATTATACCACATAATTCTTCTATCCTACAATCTTTCATGGACCAATATGAAGCTGAACCCGTTCTGAAACTATAGTTTGTTAGGGTAGTTGTCATGCCTTGGCACCCACCTGACCCAAGCATAGCCGAGTCCACGGGCCAGTCGAACCACACGGGGGCGACTAAATTGCATTGCGGAAGGCTTTAACCCTTAATTGGGTATTTAACACATACATAGAGTTGTGCACCTTTAGTCCATTGTGTAAGAAAAATAAGGCAAAATAAAAGAGGATAACATCTCTGAAATAAATCCTCAAACTTAACCCACATACTTCATATCCTGAGCCTAACATAGGGCTCAAATCAGAAAATCTTAGACAAGTCTAAAAGCATCAGATATACACGACTTTGATAACATAATCATCCATACAAAGTATTTTATAATCATGATAGCATAAATTAGAAGAAAAAATATGGTACTAAGGCATCTGCACCTACTCCTATGCATATCCCGCTCATCCCTCGTACAAGGAATCCTAATCAACTGCATGTTATACCATGCAGCCCCAAAACAAAACACAGAAAGAGAGGTGAGTAAAACTCAGTAAGGTTTTAAATATGGTAACATTAATCAGAAAAAACCATGGCACATCAACATGGTAATTCAGATTCACATTTCTCATATTATCCCCATTTCTTATTAATTCCCTTACCATACCCCTATTTACCCATAAGTAATTATCCTGCATACAAGGATCTCATACATACTAATATGGCATGAATAATCAAAGTATAACAGCACATCCATCCTGCATAATAAGTGATTCTCACACAATCACATCATGCATAATCATCACATATACCTGCATGAGAAGTGTCTCTACCACACATTTAGACATGCATAAACATCACACAAACCTGCATGAGAAGTGTCTCTACCACACATTCAAATCATGCATAAAAATCACCAACCAACCTGCATATAAAGTGTCTCTAACACACATTCTATAACCATGCAAGTCTATAAAAATAACCCTGCTTAATCGGCTGAAGCATAAGCAGTCCCTACGCACTCCAAACAATTCCCAACAGCAAAGTCTAAAGGAATTTCCATAGTTTGGCTAAATTCCCTAATGGGGAAGAATACCCAGTAGTACGGCGATGCGCTTAGCTACACTGGCCTGGGTTCTCGGGGTCCAGATGGTCTCAAACAGTTTATCTCCTATAGCATTACCGCTCTTCTCAACCTGGGGAGGAAAAACTTGTCCTCATTGGACGTAAAATCCATCATTTCGAATGTAAAATCCAATTTATAAGCTTTTAATTGATTAATCTGGGAAACAATATCACTCAATTGCATACAATCGATTAATACGACTAATCTCGATAAAATCCAATTTCTAAATTCATCTCATCATGCATGCAACATGATACATATGTGAACAATCTCTAGATAAATTCTAATTCATGAAATGTGCTCCTATCAGCCTCACGTGCATCACATTTAGTCATAAATATCAACAATTACTATGATTACCCCACAAAGGGCTAGTAATTGGGTCAAGCTCGGGCCTGCCTAAGCTTTTTTATTTTGAGCCCAAGCCCGTTAAGCCCAATTACTCACAGCCCATTTAAAGGTAAATGGTCATGAACCGGTTTCGGGCTCTTAAAGAACTATAACTGCATTCAACTAAAAAAGGTTATTTTTGGCCTCATAATGAAATGTAACATAAATATAGGGTAAATTTTGATTTTTGGGGCCAAATATTCATTGGGAATTACTATTTTACTATTTAAAAAAAAAGAAAAATATAAATTCTTAATTCCCATTTAGATAAGTTAGTCATATGATTTCGCAATCCTATATTAATAGCTTTGAAAAAAGAGAAGTTTTTATTAATAGTACAATTAACATCTAAGAGATGAAAAAATAAACTTACGATATTCTTTTTAAGCCCGCCTTTCACGCCACCGTTTCAAGTGCCTTCTCCTCCTCCATGGCCCATATTCTTACCTGCCCATTAATCAATTCTTTCCCATTATTCCAATTTTCATTTTTAACAGATCAATTGAACCTGACATGGTTTCTCATAGGTGGCAATCAAATCCAGCAACCTTATCTAACTTGATTGTTTCTTGATTTTTAGTACTTCAACAGCTCAACTCTCATAACCTTATCTAACCGGCAAGGTGAACTTAATGATTTACTGATCATTTTCAGCTGATGAATGGCATTTTCCTGTTGTGATAAGGCAAGCAAGTCCTTCCCATGCCCGGGAAAATTATCTATGCTCTTTCTGTGTTAGCCTTGTTCTTTTATTTGGTGCAAAGCAAAAAAGGTTCACAATAGACGGTCTTATATATCTTGCTGTTTGTCTTGTGCATATTATAATTGTATATGACGTCTAATGAGAGGTATATATTTTTCGAATTGCACAAAGTTATTTTACTCTGTAAATCGGCAAAAGGTTACGTTATGAAAGGTTCCGCTAAGATAGCTGAGACAGATGAGAATTTTGTGTAAAAACCAAAAGGAAAACCAGAACTGCCATTAAGTTTTCTCAAACAATCACCAGCAACAACCAAAATCCGAAAACTGTAAAAACCAAAAGCACTGTCATATCCTAGCACAATGGGGAAGAATCAGCTTGGTCAGGAACTAGAAATCATTCAGATACAAACAGGCAATCACAGATTCCCCTCCATCCCAGACAAACTTTCTCTTTACATTCGTCATGGTGTCTCACGCTGGTTTTGATATTGGAGTAGCCTCTGATGGTGGCAGCGTAACTGATCTCAGCAGCTCTAATGAGAAGACGAGGCCCAGAAAGGATGGTGTTAGCTGAAGCCTGCCATAGCAACAAGGAAGTACATAACTAAGCCTTCCAGAATTTCCAGCAAAAATCAAAGAAGACAATTTGTACTGAATTATTTGTCCTGATCCAATTGATCGTGCATGCAAATCACATATACTTCTGCGGCCCTATTGCTGACAACAATCTCTCTCGCAGCTAGTGCTAATAATTCAGACATTTACTATTGACAAGATTTCATCTGACGCAGGACAAAATTCATCAAAATACAAATGCATGCAAAAATAATAGTCATGTACATATACATGCTAAAGCTGACCAACCACAAATAATCATCTTCAGGTTAGCATAAGCGGCACAAGGCAAACCCACAAAAATCCAAACCAACTTATCTAGAAAATTTTTTAGAAATAGACCCCACAAATTTAGGCCTAAGTACTTCAATTTTGCACAACTAGACTTGTGCACGTTCAACTTTTCCACATGCACACTTGAATTACCGATAACACCCTTAGGGTAACGGAAATAAAAAGTTACGACCCTACTTCACCGGTTGCATCCCAAATTCATATTTCAGTTTTACCTCCGGTGCTCTCGAATGTTCCAAGATTTGCACTCTCTTCAAGCAACCCGTCATTCAACAGTATTTCCCCTCCGTCACCTTATTCTCCTCCGCTATCGCTCCTCCAATCCCATTTTTTGCTCCTCCGGTATCGCGAGAAAGTTCCAAATTTTTTCGCATCATTCACTCTCCACTCCGGCAATTTCACTGTGCTAGTCATTTCACAACTGGAGACATATATTGTGGCCACCTTTCCCCACTCTAAAGACATTTATTCTAATCTCCATTCTCGTCATCCCTCTCATCCAGCCAGCCACATCCCGCATTTCTGTGTCTGGCCCTAATTTTCATTACACCTCTTCACTTGACCATTTGACCAATCTCCCCAGCAGTTGATTAATAGAAGACGATATAAATGGAAAGGAAAGATCCTACACTGCTGGATAGTTAATTAAACAAGCGAATATCTTGTTTCTATATGTTATATGGTTTGGTTTAAAATTTACTGAGATTGTGTAATGAAATTCTTGGTAGATTTTAATGGAAGTTAAATGAGCAATTTTATAATAGGTGTGTAAATTGGACGTATGAACTGCTATGATTAGTGTATTTGATGTCGTAAGATAAATTTGACTAAAATATTTGAAGGATTCGATCTCATCATAAAATATGAAAAAAAAATCTGATGTAAAAAATATTGTATGTAGGATAAGGAAGAAAAATATAGCAGATTAGTTAAGTTTACTGTACTATATTATATGATATATGATGAATAACAAGGGGGGAGACCATAGAAACAATATTAAATGCTATAGACGAAGTTAAGTGATAGGGCCTAACAGTTGACTAGTATATATTATAGGTTAGTCTTTAAAGTAAATCATGTGGTCAATAAACTCCATATAGTCTAGTATATACATAGGTAGATTGATGTTGTGAAACGTAGATTGTGTGTTTGGTGCTTAGTTTGCGGTCATGGCTTTAAAGAACCATAGAAGCATGACCCAAAAGTCTTTGAGGATAGAAATTTAGTTGCTAGGCTAAGTCTGGAAAATAATGCTCATTAGTGATTTTTTTTACCATTCTCTATGATATGTGATATGATATAATAAATAAGAAGGGTAGACCATATAAACAAGTATATATGCTTAAAACCAAGTTAACTTATATGGCCTACTTGTTAACTAGTAGATGTTAGGCTTCAATATTTTTGCAAAGTATATTGTGTGGGCATTAGATTTGATATAGTTAGGTCTATATACGAGTAGATTAATAGGAGTGTGGGGCATTCATTTTGTCAAATGTATATTGTGTGTATGGGGCTAAGTTTGCATGGATGACATTTAAGGAATGCAAATCATGGGCCAAAAGTCATAGAGGATCGAAATTTACTTGCTAGGCTAAGTCTGGAAAATAATGCTCATTAGTTGCTTTTTTACCATTCTCTATGATATGTGATATGATATGATGAATAAGAAATGTAAACCATTTAAGCAAGTATATATGCATAAAACCAAGTTCACTGATAGGTCCTAACTATTGATTGGTAGATTCTATGTTTCAATATTTTTGTAAAGAACATTATGTGGGCATTAGATTTGACAAAGTTAGGTCTATATATAGGTAGATTAATAAGAGTGTGGGGAATTCATGTTGTAAACTGTGTATTGTGTGTACGGGGCAAAGTTTGAGTAGATAACTTTTAAGGAATGCAAAACGATGGGCCAAAAGTCTTTGAGGATAGAAATTTAGTTGCTAAGATAAGTCTGAAAAACAAAGCTCATTAGTGACTTTTTTTTCCATTCTTTGTGACATGTGATATGTTACGATGAATAAAAAGGGTAGACCATTTAAGTAAGTATATATTCTTAAAGCCAAGTTCATTAATATGGCCTAACTGTTAATTAGTAGATTTTAGTTTCCAATATTTTTATAAAGTGGATTGTGTGGGCATTAGATTTGACATAGTTTGCTCTATATATGGGTAGATTAATAAAAGTGTGGGGCATTCATATTGTTAAATGTATATTGTATGTATAGGGCTAAAAGTCTTTAATGATCAAAATTTAGTTGCTAGGCTAAGTCTGGAAAATAATGCTCATTTTTTGTTCTTTTGACTATTCTCTATGATATATAATAAGATATGATAAATAAGAAGGGTGGACCCTTTAAGCAAGTATATATGCTTAAAACCAAGTTGACTGATAGGTCCTAACTGTTGACAGGTAAATTTTAGGTTTTTATATTTTTACAAAGTACATTGTATGGGCATTAGATTTGATATAATTAGGTTTATATACGAGTAGATTAATACGAGTGTGGGGCATTTATGTTGTCAAATGTATATTGTGTATATGGGGCTAAGTTTCCATGGATGACATTTAAGGATTACAAAACCATTAAACAAAAGTCTTTGAGGATGGAAATTTAGTTGATAGGCTAAGTTTGAAAAATAATGCTCAATAGTGGTTGTTTTTACCATTCTCTGTGATATGTGATATAATATGATGAATAAGAAGGGTTGACTATTTAAGGAAGTATATATTCTTATAAGTTAACTGATAAGGCTTAACTATTGACTGGTTGATTTTAGGTTTCAATATTTTTACAAAGTAAATTATATACGGATTAGATTTGACATAGTTAGGTTTATATATGGGTAGATTGATAAGAGTGTGTGGAATTCATGTTGTTAAATGTATATTGTATTTATGGGGCTAAGTTTGCATAAATGACTTTTAAGGAATATAAATCCATGGGCCAAAAGTCTTTGAGGTTCGAAATTTAGTTGCTAGGCAATGTCTAGAAAATAATTTTCATTAGTGGCTTTTTTTACCATTCTTTATGATATGTGATATGATATGATGAATGAGAAGGGTAGACTATTTAAATAAGCATATATGCTTAAAACCAAGTTAACTAATAGAGCCAAAATGTTGATTGGTAGATTTTAGGTTTCAATTTTTTTGCACAATATAATGTGTGGGCATTAGATTTGACATAATTAGGTCTATATATAGGTATATCAATAGGAGTGTGGGGCATTCATGTTGTCAAATGTATCTTGGGTGTATGGGGCTAAGTTTACATGGATGACTTTTATGGAATGTAAAACCATGGGCCAAAAGACTATAATGATCAAAATTTAGTTGCTAGGCTAAGTCTAGAAAATAATACTCATTTGTGGTTTTTTTTACTATTCTCTATGATATGTGATAAGATATGATAAATAAGAAGGGTAGACCATTTAAGCAAGTACATATGCTTAAAACCAAGTTAATTGAGATGGCCTAACTGTTGACAAGTAAATTTTAGGTTTCCATATTTTTGCAAATTACATTGTGTGGGTAATAGATTTAACATAGTTAGATCAATATATGGGTAGATTAATAGGATTGTGGGGTATTCATGTTCTAAAATGTATGTTATGTATATGGGGCTAAGTTTGTATAGAAGACTTTTATGGAATACAAAACCATTAGCCAAAAGTCTTCGAGGATGGAAATATAGTTGATAGGCAAAGTTTGGAAAATAATGCTCAATAGTGGCTTTCTTTACCATTCTCTATGATATGTGATATGATTTGATGAATAAGAAGGGTAAACCATTCAAATAAGCATATATGCTTAAAATCAAGTTAACCTATAGAGCCTAACTGTTGATTGGTAGATTTTAGGTTTCTATATTTTTTCAAAGAACATTGTGTGGGCATTAGATTTGACATAATTATGTCTATATATAGGTATATTAATAGGAGTGTGGGGCATTCATGTTGTCAAATGTATCTTGAGTGTATGAGGGTAAGTTTACATGGATGACTTTTATGGAATGCATAACCATGGGCCAAAAGTCTTTGAGGATAGTAATTTTGTTGATAGGCTATGCTTGGAAAATCATGCTCAATAGTGGCTTTTCTGACCATTCTCTATGATATGTAATATGATATGATGAATAAGAAGGGTAGGCCATATAAGCAAATATATATATGCTTCAAACAAAGTTAACTAGTAGCGCGTAACTGTTGACTGGCAGATTTTAGGTTTCAATTTTTTTGCAAAGTACAATGCATGGGCATTAGATTTGACATATTTAGGTCTATATATGGGTATATTAATAGGAGTGTGGGGCATTCATGTTGTGAAATGTATCTTGGGTGTATGGGGCTAAGTTTGTATAGATAACCTTTAAAGAATGCCAAGCCATGGGCCGAAAGTCTTTAATGATCAAAATTTAGTTGCTAGGCTATGTCTAGAAAAATAATGCTCATTTGTGGTTTTTTTGAACATTATCTATGATTTGTGATAAGATATAATAAATAAGAAGGGTAGGCCGTTTAAAAAAGCATATATGCCTAAAACAAAGTTAACTGATAGGGCCTAACTGTTGATTGGTAAATTTTAGGTTTCAATATTTTTGTAAATTACATTGTGTAGGTAATAGATTTAACGTAGTTAGATCTATATATGGGTAGATTAATAGGATTGTGGGGCATTCATGTTGTCAAATGTATCTTATGTGTATAGGGCTAAGTTTGCATCGAAGACTTTTATGGATTACAAAAACATTAGCCAAAAGTCTTCGAAGATGGAAATATAGTTGATAGGCAAAGTTTGGAAAATAATGCACAATAGTGGCTTTTTTTACCATTCTTTGTGATATGTGATATGATATGATGAATAAGAACGGTAGACTATTTAAATAAGCATATATTCTTAAAATGAAGTTAACTTATAGAGCCTAACTATTGATTGGTAGATTTTAGGTTTCTATATTTTTACAAAGTACGTTGTGTGGCATTAGATTTGACATAATTAAGTCTATATATAGGTATATTAATAGGAGTTTGGGGCATTCATGTTGTCAAATGTATCTTGGGTTTATGGGGGTAAGTTTACATGGAGGGCTTTTATGGAATGCAAAACGATGGGCCAAAAGTCTTTGAGGATATTAATTTAGTTGATAGGCTATTGTTGGAAAATCATGCTCAATAGTGGCTTTTCTAACCATTCTCTATGATATGTAATATGATATGATGAATAAGAAGGGTAGACCATTTAAGTAAGTATATATATGCTTCAAACCAAGTTAACTGATAGGGCGTAACTATTGACTGGTAGATTTTAGGTTGCAATTTTTTTGCAAAGTATGTTGTGTTGGCACTAGATTTGACATAGTTAGGTCTATATATAGGTATATTAATAAGTGTGTGGGGCATTCATGTTGTTAAATGTATCTTGTGTGTATGGGGCTATGTTTACATCAATGACTTTTAAGGAATGTAAAACTATGGGCCAAAAGTCTTTGGGGATAGAAATTTAGTTTATAAGCTATGTTTGTACAATAATGCTCATTAGTGGTTTTCTGTACCATTCTCAATTATATATGATAAGATATGATGAATAAGAATGGTGGACCATTTAACAAAGTATATATATGCTTAAAACCAAGTTAATTGACAGGGCCTAACTATTGACTAGTAAATTTTAAGTTTCAATATTTTTGTAAAGTGCATTGTGTGGGCAATAGATTTAATATAGTTAGGTCTATAGATAGGTAGATTAATAGGAGTCCGGGGCATTAATATTGTTAAATGTATATTGTGTGTAATGGGCTAAGTTTGCATTGATGACTTTTAAGGAATGGAAAATCATGGGCCAAAAGTCTTTGATGATAGAAACTTAATTGCAATGCTAATTCTGGAAAAGAAAGCTCGTTAGTAGCATTTTTTACCATTCTCTATGATATGTGATATTAAATGATGAATAAGAAGGGTAGACCATTTAATCAAGTATATATTTTTAAAACAAAGTTAATTGATAGGGTCTAAATATTGACTGGTACATTTTGGGTTTCAATATTTTGGAAAAGTACATGGTGTGGGCATTAGATTTAACATAGTTAGATCTATATATGGGTAGATTCATAAGAGTATGGGGCATTCATGTTGTCAAATGTATATTGTACATATGGGGTTAAATTTACATTGATGACTTCAAGGAATGCAAAACCATGGGCCAAAAGTCTTTAAGGATTGAAATATAGTTGCTAGGCTAAGTCTGGAAAATAATGCTCATCAATGGCTGTTTTTACCATTCTCTATGAAATGAATAAAAAGAATGGTAGACCATTTAGGGAAGTATATATTCTTAAAACCACATTAACTAATAAGGCTGGCAAATTTTAGGTTTCAATATTTTTATAAAGTACATAATGTGGGAATTAGATTTGACATAGTTAGCTCTATATACGGGTAGATAGGACTGTGGGGCATTAATGTTGTCAAATGTATATTGTGTGTATGGGGCAAAGTTTGCATGGATGACTTTTAAGGAATGCAAAACCATTGGCCAAAAGTCATTGAGGATAGAAATTTAGTTGCTAGGCTAAGTCCGGAAAATAAAGCTTATTAGTGTCATTTTTTACCATTCTCTGTGATATGTGATATGATATGATGAATAAGAAGGGTAGACTATTTAAGCGAGTATATATATTCTTAAAACTAAGTTAATTGATAGGGACTAACTGTTGATTGGTAGATTTTAGGTTTTAATTTTTTTGCAAAGTACATTGCGCAGGTATTAGATTTGACATAGTTAGGTCTATTTAAGGGTATATTAATAAGTTTGTAGGCATTTATGTTGTCAAATGTATAGTGTTTGTATAGGGCTAAGTTTACATGGATGATCTTTAAGGAATGTAAAACCATTGGCAAAAAGTCTTTGAGCATCGAAATTTAGTCGTTAAGCTAAGTCTTGAAAATAATACTCATGAGTGGCTTTTTTTATAATTCGCTATGATATGATAAATAAGAAGGGTAGACTACTTATGGAACTATATATGCTTAAAACCAAGTTAACTGATGGGGCTTAACTATTGACCGGTAGATTTTAGGTTTCAATACATATGATATGATCAATAAGAAGGGTAGACTATTTAAGTAAATATACATGCTTAAAATAAAGTTAACTGATACGGCCTAACTGTTGATTAGTAGATTTTAGGTTTTAATATTTTTGTAAAGTAATTGTGTGGGCATTAGATTTAATATAGTTAGGTCTTTATATGAGTAGATTAGGAGTGTGGGGCATTAATGTTGTCAAATGTATATTTTGTGTATGAGGCTAAGTTTACATGCATGATTTTTAAGGAATAGAAAACCATGGGCCAAATGTCTTTGATGATCAATATTGTGTTGTTAGGTTAAGTCTGGAAAATAATGCTCTTTAGTGGTTTTTTTTTACCATTTTCTATGTTATATAATATGATATGATGAATAAGAAAGGTAGACTATTTAAGTAAGTACATGCTTAAAACAAAGTTAACTGATAGGGCCAAATTGTTGACTGGTACATTTTAGGTTTCAGTATTTTTAGAAAGTACATTGTGTGGGCATTAGATTTGACATAGTTAGGTCTATATATGGGTAGATTTATAAGAGTGTGGGGCATTCATGTTGTCAAATGTATATTGCATGTATGGGGTTAAGTTTGCATATACGAGCTTTAAGGAATGCAAAAATGTGGGCCAAAAGTCTTTGAGGTTAGAATTTAGTTTATAGGCTATGCATGGAAAATAATGCTCATTAGTGTCTTTTTTTTACCATTCTCTATGATATTCGATAAGATATGATAAATAAAAAGGGCATACCATTTAAAATCATATATAGGCTTAAAACCATGTTACCTATTAGGGCCTAACTGTTGAATGATAAATTTTAGGTTTCAATATTTTTGCAAAGTACATTGTGTGGGCATTAGATTTAATATAGTTAGGTTTATATATGGGTAGATTAATAAGAGTGTGGGGCATTCATGTTGTTAATTGTATATTCTATGTATGGGGCTATGTTTACAGGGATGACTTTAAGGAATGCAAAACCATGGGCTAAAAGTCTTTGAGGATAGAAATTTAATTGCTAGGCTGTCTAGACAAAAAAGCTCATTAGTGACTTTTTTAACCATTCTCTGTGATATGTGATATGATATAATGAATAAGAAGGGTAGACCATTTAAGCAAATATATATTCTTAAAACCAAGTTAACTAATAGGGTCTAACTATTGACTTGTAGTTTTTCGGTTTAAATATTTTTGCAAATACATTGTGTAGGCAAGATTTGACAGAGTTAGGACTATATATGGGTAGATTAATAGGTGTTTAGGGCATTCATGTTTTTAAATGTATCTTGTGTGTATGGGGCTATGTTTGTGTGGATGACTTTTAAGGAATAGAAAATCATTGGCCAAAAGTCTTTGAGGATAGAAATTTAGTTGCTAGGCTATGTCCGAAAAATAAAGCTCATTAATGTTTTTTTTTACCATTCTCTGTGATATGTTATATGTTATGATGAATAAGAAGGGTAGACCATTTAAGTATGTATATATATTCTTCAAACTAAGTTAACTAATAGGGCCTAACTGTTGACTCATAGATTTTAGGTTTCAATATTTTTGAAAAGTACATTGTGCGGGCATTAGATTTGACATAGTAAGGTCTATTTATGGCTATATTAATAAGAGTGTGGGGTATTCATCTTGTCAAATGTATATTGTGTGCATCGGGCTAAGTTTACATGGATGACCTTTAAGGAATGCAAAATCATGGGCCAAAACTCTTTGAGGATCGAAATTTAGTTGCTAAGCTATGTCTGCAAAATAACACTTACTAGTGGCTCTTTTTTTACCATTCTCTATGATATGATGAATAAGAAGGGTAGATAATATAAGGATGTATATATGCTTAAAACCAAGTTAACTGAAAGGGGCTAACTGTTGACTGGTAGATTTTAGGTTTCAATACATATGATATGATGAATAAGATGGGTAAACCATTTAAGCAAAGATATATATACTTCAAACCAAGTTAACTAATACGACCTAACTGTTGAGTAGTAGACTTTAGGTTTCAATATTTTTGCAAAGTAATTGTGGGGGCATTAGAATTATTATAGTTTGGTCTATATATGAGTAGATTAGTAGGAGTGTGGGCATTCATGTTGTCAAGTGTATATTATGTGTATGAGGCTAAGTTTGCATGGATGACCTTCTAGGAATGGAAAACCATGGGCCAAATGTCTTTGATGATCAAAATTGTGTTGCTAGGCTAAGTCTAGAAAATAATACTCTTTAGTGGCTTTTTTTTACCATTCTCTATGATATGTAATTTGATATGATGAATAAGAAGCGTAGACCATTTAAGTAAGTATATATATTCTTAAAACCAAGTTAACTAATAGGGCCTCACTATTTACTAGTAGATTTTAGGCCTCAATATTTTTGCAAAGTACATTGTGCGGGCATTAGATTTGACATATCAAGGTTTATTTATGGATATATTAAAAAGAGTGTGGGGCATTAATGTTGTCAAATGTATATTGTGTGTATCGGGCTAAGTTTACATTGATGACCTTTAAGGAATGCAAAACCATGGGCCAAAACATTTTGAGGATCGAAATTTAGTTGTTAAGCTATGTCTGCAAAATAATACTCACTAGTGGCCTTTTTTTTACCATTCTTTATGATATGATGAATAAGAAGGGTAGATAATTTATGGATGTATATATGCTTAAAACCAAATTAACTGAAAGGGGCTAACTGTTGACTGATAGATTTTAGGTTTTAATATATATGATATGATGAATAAGATGGGTAAACCATTTATGCAAGTATATATATTTAAAACCAAGTTAACAGATACCTCCTAACTGTTGAGTAGTTGATTTTAGATTTCAATATTTTTACAAAGTAATAGTGTGGCCATTAGATTTAATATACTTAGTTCTATATATGAGTAGATTAGTAGGAGTGTGGGACGTACATGTTGTCAAATGTATATTATGTGTAAGAGGCTATGTTTGCATGGATGACCTTTAAGGAATGCAAAACCATTAGTCAAAAGTCTATAATGATCAAAATTGTGTTGCTACGCTAAGTCTTCAAAATAATGCTCATTAGTGGCTTTTTTTTACCATTCTCTATGATATGTGATATGATATGTTGAATAAGAATAGTAGATCTTTTAAGTAAGTGTATATGCTTAAAGCATAGTTAATTGATATGGCCTAACTATTGACTGGTATATTTTAGGCCTCAATATTTTTGCAAAGTACATTATGTGGGGATTAGATTTGACATAGTTAGGTCTATATATAGGTAGATTATTAAGAGTTTAGGCATTCATGTTGTTAAATGTATATTGTATATATGGGTCTAAGTTTGCATAGATGACCTTTGAGGAATGCAAAACCATGGGCCAAAAGTCTTTGAGGATAAAAATTTAGTTTATAGGCTATGTCTGAAAAATAAAGCTCATTAGTAGTTTTTTTAACTATTTTTTGTGATATGTGATATAAAATGATGAATAAGAAAGGTAGACCATTTAAGCAAGTATATATTCTTAAAAGCAAGTTAACTGATAGGGTCTAACTATTGACTGGTAAAGTTTTGGTTTTAATATTTTTGCAAAGTACATTATGTAGGCATTATTTTCTATGTTTAGAAAATATTGCTCATTAGTGGCTTTTTTTACCATTCTATATGATATGTGATATGATGTGATGAATAAGAAGGGTAGGCCATTTAAGGAAGCATATATGTTTAAAACCAAATTAACTGATAGGGCCTAACTGTTGAATGGTAAATTTTAGGTTTCAATATTTTTTCAAAGTATATTGTGTGGGCATTAGATTAAATATAGTTAAATCTATATATGGGTAGAGTAATAGGAGTGTGGGGCATTCATGTTGTCAAATGTATATTGTCTGTATGGGGCTATGTTTGCATGAGTAACTTTTAAGGAATGAAAAACCATGGGCCAAAAGTCTTTGAGGATAAAAATTTAATTACTCTTCTAAGACTAGAAAATAAAGCTCATTAGCATCTTTTTTTACCATTCTTTGTGATATGTGATATGAAATGATTAATAAGAAGGGTAGACCATTTAAAGAAATATATATTCTTAAAACTATGCTCACTGATAGGGCCCAGCTATTGACTAGTTGATTTTATGTTTTTAATATTTTTACGAAGTACATTGTGTGGGCATTAGATTTGACATAGGTCTATTTATGGGTAGATTAATAAGAGTGTAGGGCATTCATGTTGTTGAATGTATATTGTATGTATGGGGCTAAGTTTTAATATATGACCTTAAAGGAATGCAAAACCATGGGCTAAAAGTATTTAAAGATCGACATTTAGTTGTTAGGCTAAGTCTGAAAATAATGCTCATTAGTGTCTTTTTTTACCATTCTCTGTGATATGTGATATGATATGATGAATAAGAATGGTAGACCATTCAAGTAAGTATATATATTCTAAAAACCAAGTTAAACTGATTGGGTCTAACTGTTGGCTGGTAGATTTTAGGTTTCAATATTTTTGCAAAGTACATTGTGTGGGTATTAAATTTGACATAGTTAGGTCTATTTATAGGCAGATTAATAAGAGTGTGGGGCATTCATGGTGTTAAATGTTTATTATTTGTATGGGGCTAAGTTTACATGGATGACCTTTAAGGAATGTAAAACTTTAGGCCAAAAGACTTTGAGGATCAAAATTTTGTTGCTAACCTACGTCTGGAAAATAATACTTACTCGTGGCTTTTATTTACCATTCTCTACGATATGATGAATAAGAATAGTAGACAATTTATGGCAATATAAATTGGGCCTAACTAATAGGGCCTAACTGTTGACTGGTAGATTTTGGGATTCACTACATATGATATGATGAATAAGAAGGGTAGACTATTTAAGAAAGTATATATGTTTAAAACCAAGTTAACTAATACGGCCTAACTGTTGACTAGAAGATTTTAGGTTTCAATATTTTTGTAAAGTAATTGTGTGGGCAATAGATTTAATATAGTTAGATCTATGTATGACTAGATTAGTAGGAGTGCGGGGCATTCATGTTGTCAAATATATATTATGTGTTTGAGGCTAAGTTTGCATTGATGACCTTTAAAGATTGTAAAACCATTGGCTAAAAGTCTTTGAAGATTAAAATTGTGTTGCTAGGCTATGTCTGGAAAATAATGCTCATTAGACCATTTAAGTAAGTATATATGTTTAAAATAAAGTTAACTGATAGATTTTAAGTTTCAATATTTTTGTAAAGTACATTATGTGGGCATTGGATTTGACATAGTTGTGTCTATATATGGCTAGATTATTAGAAGTATTGTCAAATGTATATTGTGTGTATGGGGCAAAGTTTACATAGATGATTTTTAAGGAATTCAAAACTATGGGCCAAAAGCCTTTGAGGAAAGAAATTTAGTTGATAGGCTATGTCTAGAAAATAAAACTTATTGTGGCTTTTTTTATCATTCTCTGTGATATGTGATATGATATGATGAATAAGAATGGTAGACCATTTAAGCAAGTATATATACTTAAAACAAAGTTAACCGATAGGGCCTAACTGTTGACACGTAGATTTTATGTTTCAATATTTTTACAAAGTACATTGTGTGGGTATTATATTTGACATAGTTATGTCTATATATGGGTAGATTAATCGGAGTGTGGGGCATTCATGTTGTCAAATGTTTCTTGTATTAGTGGCATTTTTGTCCATTCTCTTTGATATGTGATGTGATATGATGAATAAGAAGGGTAAACCATTTAAGCAAGTATATATGCTTAAAACCATGTTAACTGATAGGGCCTAATTGTTGATTGGTAGATTTTATGTTTTAATATTTTTGTAAAGTACATTATGTGGGCATTAGGTTTGACATAGTTAGGTCTATATATTGGTAGATTATTATGAGTGTGCAGCATTCATGTTGTCAAATGTATGTTGTGTGTATGGGGTAAAATTTGCATTGATGACTTCTAAGGAATGTAACACCTTGGGCCAAAAGTCTTTGTGGATCAAAATTTAATTGCTAGGCTATGCCTGGTAAATAAAGCTCATTAGTGGCTTTTTTCCCCCTTCTCTATGATATGAGATATGATATGATAAATAAGAAGGGTATACCATTTAAGTGAGTATATATGCTTAAAACTAAGTTAACTGATAGAGCCTAACTGTTGACTAGTAGATTTTAGGTATTAATATTTTTGCAAAGTACATTGTGCAGGAATTAGATTTGATATAGTTAGGTCTATATATAGGTAGATTAATAGGAGTGTGGGGCATTCATGTTGTCAAATGTGTATTGGGCTAAGTTTGCATGTTTGACTTTTGGGGATCGCAAAACCATGGGCCAAATGTATTTGAAGATAGAAATTTAGTTGGTAGGCTAAGTCTGAAAAATAATGCTCATTAGTGACTTTTTTGACCATTCTCTGTGATATATTATATGATATGATGAATGAGAAGAGTAAACCATTTAAGCAATTATATATGTTTAAAACCAAGTTAACTGATAGGGCATAACTGTTGAGTAGTAGATTTTAGGTTTCAATATTGTTGCAAAGTACATTGTGTGGGCATTAGCTATTGTATAGTTTGGTCTATATATGTGTAGATTAATTGGAGTGTGGGGCATTCATTTTGTAAAATGTATATTTTGTGTTTGGGGCTTTGTTTACATGGATGACTTTTAAGGAATGTCAAACCATGGGCCAAAAGCCTTTGAGGATCGAAATGTAGTTGCTTGGCTAAGTTTGAGAATTATTGCTCATTAGTGGTGATTTTAACTATTCTCTATGATATGTGATATGATGAATAACAAGGGTAGAACATTTAAGCAGGTATATATGCTTAAAACAATGTTAACTAATAGGGCCAAACTATTGATTGTTACATTTTAGGTTTTCACTTTCTTTTTTTACAAGGTACCTTGTGCCGACATTAGACTTGATATTGTTAAGTCTATATATGGGTAGATGAACTGATCATAGGCTACTCTGTGGCATATGATATAAAGTTTTTAGAAAGTTAACTGATAGGGTATTAGACTTGATTTTTTTTTTTTTACTAATATTACATTCTGAGGTAAGTTAATTTGATCAAGTGAGGTTTACATAAGGGTAGATAAAGATTTTTTGGAGAGTGTATGTAAGTTATATTGTCAAACTTATATTGTGTGTTTGGTGCTTAGTGTGTATGCATTTGATATACTACACATTTTGTTTGTATGATGCAAAATAGGAGCTATTTACATAAATATTAGTCTCTATATATGTGGTACCTGTGGGTTACAAGCCAAATTATGACCATGCTCAGCTTGATGTGAAAAATACTTCCTCTTATTGGTTTGAACATGTTGTGTGAGTTATTTATATTATCATATATTTACATAGATAGTTATTATAAAGTACAACACATTTGCAAAATAGAATTGTCTAACATTGCAGGGTGAAGATACCAAGTAATGCCTTAGTGATCTTCAAGCCAGTGGAATGTGATAAGGGTAGAGCCCATGAGGGCGACCCTCAACCCAAATCAGCCTAGGCTTACATAAGGAGGCTGAAAGAGCATTTCAATAAGCATAGACGACAGGCAACACTCTTTGAAGGATCATGTTTTGGCAAATACTTGTAGTTAGACAAAGAAAAGTTCATGTTCCCCCCTCAAGCCTTGCACTACATAATAAAAATACATCAGGGAGAATATAGGTTTTAAGTGATAGAAGCCTATTCGATGAAGTTGTCACACACCAAATTTGCCTAAGTAACTGGTCTGCATATGGCTGATGTGCTCCCATCCCTACCAACAGTGCCAAAAGTTTTGAGAAATGACTCCCTACTTTGTAGGGTATTTGGCAAGGAGAAACTTCACATAACAAATGAGCAGATATAACTGAAGATCATCATAAGCAAAAGTGATGATAATGTAGTGAAGTTGGCACGTGTATTAGTTTTGGCTTCCTTCATTGTGGGTAGAGGGTGGGAGCATAAGGTGGACCAGGAATTTTTTTTGTTGGCTGATGATATGGAGGAGTTCGATTCATATCCATGGTGTAACATTGCACATTGGGGCACCCTCCATGTCTTGGAGGAAGTAAGGAAGGCCGTAACTAAAACCACTTACATTGTGCACAGATTTGTACCTGCACTGTTGGTACAATGTTTGGGTAGTTTGATTGAGGATTTAATGTAATATTGTTGCCTATGATATTATGATATTTATGTCCATGGTTTGAATATGCAGGTTTGGGCAATGGAAAGGATTCCTCTATTGGGTGACTTATGCGCGAGACATGTACAGCATGTTTATCCTAGATTGCTGAATTGGGCTAACTATAAGAAACCCAGTTATGATGCAATTGACGAAGCCATTTTTAGAGGGGAGAAGGTAATATATTCATATGTCGTCTTACTATGACTGCTAATTTGCGAACGACATATATGATGATTGATAATGAAAAGTTTTTGGCTTTTAGGTGTTGGTGCACAGGCACTTGGAGTTGACCCAAGCTGAGTCTGATGAGGATATTATGTGTGAATTTGAGTTGTATTAGTAGTTGGTTGTGTTGTATACAATAATAGTTATTCTGATTTTTATAGATATTAAATATGATACTCATTCAATTTTCGCTTCCTCTGATATAGCATATTGATGCGTATGTGCTGGTTTTGTGGAAGAGGGTACTTGGTAACCCAACTAATAAGCAAGCTTCCATCTTGTCCATTTTATAGTAGGTCTTCATTTGTTTTTAATTTCATATTTAACTAACAACTGCCAACTACGTGACTGACATCTGTTTCTAATTCAACAGGATCTTATGAGGATGGATGCATCTCCGCTCCTTAGCCTATACGCATCGATGAAAGAAAAGGAAGCAAATGTCTCCAGGGCCGCCATTGTAGAAGCATGGCCAAAAGTTCTGACGAATATGTTGAAGTTGTTGAAGGTGAATGAAAAAGATTTTTGGGAATATGAGGCCCACCACTTCCCTCTTCATGTAAACGGTAACCATTGGACTCTCATTATTTTTTACTTGAGGAAGGATGTCCTATACATGATGGACCCATAGTACTCTGGCGTTGAGGTAGAGTAGTACTACAAGAAATTAGCAATATCCAGACATGTTTTTCCAATAGTTTTGTTGAAGTTGGGATATGAAACAACTGCTACCTTGGGTCTCCCGGAGAGAGAGATAACCAAACACTCACAACAAATCAATAACAATGATTGCGGTGTCTACGTATGCATTTATATGCGGTACCTGTCGCATGGTTACAAATTAAGCTTTACCAGAGAGGACGTGCACATCATGAAGCATAAGGTTGCATACCAAATTCTGCATAATTCCATATGAAGGCAATTTTCTTGTCACTAGATGTGGCTTAACTTTATGGTGTTGGTCCTTGACTGTGTGATTCGGTGTGTGTTTGATTGTTGGTTTATAGGAATAATTTATTGGGGCATATCAGCTTGTTTAATGGTGACTGAATCTTGAATATATTTGTGTTGGTACTTGGCTACATTAATTTAATGGTTTCTGTAAGTTTTTGGCTGATGAGTGATGAGATATCAACATTCTTTGAATGAAGTTGTTCTTATATGGACCGAAATTGTAGATGATGATGGCCATGGGTCATTGTTGCATTTGATAGAACGATATGATTGAGATATTGTTCCGCATTGGTTAGATTTGGATGAATTTTAGCATGTACAGAAATAAAGTATGTTGAGCAGATAATGATTTGTCATTTGTCATTGATAAAAATTCATGCATTCAGATAACATTGATTGGTCCATGAAATCCCTTTGCGAAGGAACTCAATTTAGACATGCCTTGACTAGATTATTCTTTATAGCTTGTAAACTTTAAAGCACTTTGCTTGGGGAAAAACAACATGATTGTTATTAATAACTTGAACTTGACGGATTGCTTTATGAAAGAATTAAAAATGGTAAGTGGACATCGGAAAGCTGAAAGCCTCCTATATCTACATTATACAGAGAAGACTGCATGACAATATAAACTCATCACTGGCGGCTCCAAGACATATCACTAAAGAACACCACAGATATGAGCAACTTCAAACACACATACACTGCCACATCATGTCCATTATAAGAGCTCAAAATTAATTTAATACCTGGCTTCACATAGAAATCCACATCCTTGAATATGCTAAATGATTTCATCAACTGTGGTTAAATCATCAATTTTCATAGGGTTGTTAAGTCTATTCATATTAGAAGTGTGTTCTACTCGATTGCATAATTACACAACATTGCACCATTACACACTTCCTCTTTATGCGTTACTTTATGTGTTCAACAACAATCTATCAAAAGATAACAACTTAGACAACAAAAGGATGTTGAGAATTGAAGTTTGTGCACTTGGAATTTCTGGTTGATTTGCCAAAATATTGTGCTCTAATCCAAAATAAAGGTTTCCAAAATAAAGGCCTAGCATATTACAATGGTAAGACTTTGTCCACTGAGATCGGTCACTTACACAATTTGTCCTTAAGTGTACATGCATTGAGCTCAGCCACTTGTCTCATTTTCTTCTTTCTCTTCCCATTTGGAGTTAGAGAGCTGATCTTTGACTAGATTGGACATGTCTGACGCTTCTTCCTCATTTCTTTATCACCCACCTTGTCGACTAGATGTGGGACTTGTGTAGATATTGACAACTTTTGGTTAGCATGAGTTGGTGATGGGGGTGGGCCAAGAAAAGGAGGGGGTGTAGCTGTGGATGGATGAGGATTAGGGCCCCCGACCAGGTTCTCTCCAATTACCATGGTACATGTATTATGATAGTGACTATATTGTTTGCACTTACGACATTGAACTCTCTTTTTTTCTTCACCTAGAGAGAGACTTCGTTTCTTCTTTATCTGGCCCGGTCGTACCTTCTCCTTGGGAGGCCTCAACTTAAGGCTCTTCACATCTTTAGGAATCTCCCATCTTTTATGTTTGAGGACCGGATAAACTCCCTTGCTATAGATTAACCTATAAGTTTCCATTGTGTAGAACGGGGAGCAATAGTCAACATAATTTGGTCTTAGTGGCCACATGCTGCCAATGCATGTTTGCAAGGCAACTCCATTTGTTAAAACTTTCTATGTGTACAAGTCTTTGTAATAAGGTCAACTTGATTATCCCCTCTTTCAGACCTAGTTAAGACCTCATGGCCACTTATGAGATAACACATCATACTTCTAGCTACTTCATTACACTTCTGAATCTTGCCTTTGGCATATTTAGTCAAGTAGCCCTTCCAATGTTATGCCTCCAATCCACGCTTGTACCACATCTCTTGAGCCTTCAAACAGATGGCTTCAATGATCATGACAATGGGGAAGTGTCGTTGCTCCCTAAGCATTCCATTGAAGACTACGCATGGGTTGGAAGTGACTATAATATACCTGGGCGATGGAAAATAAGCACTAACCCACAATGACTTATCAATTCCCGTTAACCACTTGTAGGCATTGGGGTTTTTCTCCTCAATGATAGTCATTTCTTCCATATATGTGTCCGGCCTAAACTTTTGCCGCCCTGAAGAAGTTACTATTGAAACCTCTGTCTTTGAAATGTGCAAACATGTTTTGAGATATGTGAAATGCACAATATCCATGTGTGGCATATGGAAACATTCGAGCTACTTGTGATGTGATTGATCTATGCCGATTAGAAAGTATCACTAGGCCCTCCAAATAACCAAAGCGGGTTTCCAAATATGCAAGGACCCAGCCTCATGCATCATTATTCTCTCATTCTTCGATAGCACAAGTAATTGGGTATATATGGTTCTCACTATCCAGAGTAGATATCAAAAACAAAGTCCCCTTGTACCTTTTCAAAAATGTGTCATCTATGCATTTAACCCGTCGCATGTACTTCTTAAAGTTCTCCATGGCTGCTCCAAAGGAAACAAAGCATCTCTCGAAGGTCAGATCTGATGAGTCGTACTGGAGAGCAGTTGAGGTGCCCAGATTTGTCCTCTCCAACTCATATAAGTAGGTAACCAACTCGGCATATAATGACTCATAGGATCCTCTTAACTTGTTAAACGCTGCAACCTTGGACGTATATGCCTTCGAATAATTCATCTTCACTCAATATTCCAAATCAACATCACCTTGAATATCCTTTGGAGTATAAGCAACACATTTCCTAAGTCGTTTCACAACTGAGTCAACAATAATACCTGCTTTTGCTTGTTTATGATCTCCTCCAAATATTGGTTTCCCACATGTATAAACATTGTTCATAGCTTTCACTTTGAAGATACTGACCCATTAGTTATCATAACATGTAACCTCTATGGACATCCCGACACATTGCACACAACTGTGAATCAAGATTTATTTGAATATTTTACCTTGAACTCAAAGTTGTTGTGTATAGCATACTTGTGTACATGTAGCTTCAGATAGTCCTTATCCATAAACTCTTGGCCAAGTAGAACTACCTTCGGATATTTGCCATAGTCATACAAATCAACCTCCATAGCCATGTTGTGCTCTTCATTCACACACACCTCCACATCTAATCTCTTGAACGATTATATTTATATGAGTATTAAAATGAGACAAATAGCTATAAGTTAGGTATAATAAGTTAACTGACTACATAAGATATGATATGGGACCTTTGAGGTTATTCTGGTGCCGAAGGTTTCCCAAAAATGGTACTTGATGATGGTGCTTTCCCCCTCCAACCACCATCTCCGTCATTTATGAGTGACAATGTTCCATTTGCTCTTGTTGGAACTTCATCGTCCCTCCATTTAACACCACTACAAAATTACTACACCTTGATAAATTAGCAAACAAATAGATAATAATAAGGATTTAATATTTCTTACCAGCTTCTTTTAGCCATGTCAATGTTCGTCACTTTATTTAAGTTCGGAGGTCGACCTCTTCCACCTTTTGTACTTACGCCATTCGCATTTTGACCATTTCCATACCAAATGTCATCATCTCCTCCTACAATGTAGACATCCTCATCATGTCATGCAATTCAAATTTATCCCATTTAATGTCTTCCTCATGATGATTTTTCCATCCATGGTAGATGATATCTTCTACGCCAATGCTATGCATTATTTTCGGCCCACTTTCTTCATCATTAGCTCCTCCGACATCATTACCCTCATTTGAGTTGGCCACAATCTCCTCAATATCTAAGATGTTCACCTTATCCACTTCAACCCTTGCAATCAGGACATCCACTAGTTCTTCATCTGAATTGAATTGCAAATTTAAGTAAACAAGACAACTTTCTTGGCCTCCAAATCCCTGGCCTCATGTAGTAAGTCATCTACTTCTGCATCATCACTCAAATCCATTGTGCTATTGTCTAAAATGTCCCTATCAGCCACACCACTTGCCAAATGATCATTGAGTTCTCACTCCTACTTCCTTCACTTCCACCTTCGGGTTCACTTCATTTGCATGTCTACTATGAACTTTGGCATCATTCAACATAAGCAATTGGTTAATCATTGGCTTGACTACATTAAAATTTAGGTCAGATTCCTGGAACACATGTGCATGTAACACTTTCATTATCATCAATGGGAGACCATCATGCTTGGTCTTCTCATAGCACATAAAACAATGGAGAGTCCTAGTATTATGTATTTCCGTTGGAGGTAGGTCCAGATGGATTGCCAAAGTATATGTAAAACTCATCTTCAATGAGTATTCCTTGCAACAATATCCTATTACTTTCTAAACCATGGTCACCAAGGATTTGTATGTGAATGAGCTTCTAACAAATATGAGATCTGACTTGGCATTGGAGCTATCATACTTGTGTCGACTTGCATCCCACTCTCCCCCCACACACATAACAAAAGCTACTCATCTATATCCATCTGAATACACCGGAGAGTTATATCAGTTAGGCGATAGCAGTTATCAGTTGATACTTATCATTCAATGCTTTCCGTCTCGAAATTGAAAGAAGTTTGTGTTTACGTTCTTTAATTTGATTCTTAACCTCAATCATTCCTTCCTGTATTACAATTGTACATGCGGCACACACACCCTATAACTGCATCCAAAAGTAAAGATTCATTGTACCCGAGAGTTACCTATGTGAGCTACTACCAGTTATCAGTTGAGCCGGATCAGTTAAAGCTTTCGCCGACCTTCCACCCAAAAATTTGCTGCCATTCTTGTTTCATCATCATAGCATAGCAGCTAAGAACTACTTCAAGCACAAGTAAAAACATTAACATATTCTCCACATCCAACATTACCATTGTTCCAGTACAACCACCTTTAGGTAGAAACGCGACTATCCATGTCTTCCTCCATGAGTTAGGGTACATATGGGGAGGATGCTCTTGGACATCCACCTGTCGCCAACCTATAGTCCCATGATATGCCAGTAGGGAGACAAGAATATGGGTCCGTAAGAGATTACCTCAGAAGTTAGCCTCGGAAGAAACATTTGGCTGTTAAGAACTGGTGGGGGTGTTTCATGGCTTTTACCTTTATGACGAGGGATGATCCACTTTTGCGGTATGCACTGTGCGTGTGGACAGCTCAAACATGGTGAACTATCTTGATTCTCGTGATACACAATGGAAATATGTAGCTAAATGTACATATTATACATAATAAGGGGAAAAGTTTATATGAGCCCAGGCTCGCGCGACTACGTGACCCCGTGCTCTATGGGCTGTTGGATTTATATCCAGTGGACCATAATACTCATGGGTTTAAATGGCTCGTGAGTATTATGGGCCGTCAGATGTAAATCTAACGGCCCATATGAGCTCGGGTTCACATAGGCGCACGGGAGCCCATGCTCATATAAATGGGACTCTATTATAAATACCCCAGTCATTGAAAATAACATTTGTGAGACTCCAAAGGAGAATGCACAAACTAAAGATACTTGGGCAATTGAAGTATATACGATGGAAACTCCTCCCTCGGGTTTTAGTTTACTTTCAAATTCTGTATCTTTACTATATATGAAGCTTTTACTCCTCCCTCGTGTTTTTAGTTTACTCCTCCCTCATGTTTTA
The DNA here is from genome assembly GCA_035235625.1 of Saururus chinensis. Lineage (NCBI taxonomy): Eukaryota > Viridiplantae > Streptophyta > Magnoliopsida > Piperales > Saururaceae > Saururus > Saururus chinensis. Next base: position 35,305,171 of record CP141144.1, on the reverse strand, counting down.
GGTTACTCCTCCCTCGTGCTTTAGGTTACTTTCCAATACAGTATAATAACCATAAATGAAGCTTTTAAATCGAAGCCTTCACTCTGTTGAACGACATCTATGGGAAGCTGTAGCTTTTGATTTTATTTTTAAAGTTTTCTAAATAATATTTATCTTCAAGATTATAACAACCACTAAATTGTATATGAATGCATTAAAAACTATTTCTATTTCCACCAATCTAATCAACATAATCAATAAATAAAGATAGTTCTAGTCCTGTGAAATATTCGCTTGTACAATATCAACTAAACTGTACACGAAGGCATTTTCTAACCATTAAAAACAATCACATATACATTATCCAACGTACCCATACATGCTGAAGATACAAAATATCATTAACTCTATCATGTGCAGCATGTGATTACATGTAATTGAATTTGAGAGCAATCAATCATGCACATTACAAAGCTTAATCATTAGGAGGTGGTGGTGGCAAGAAAAAGAGGTACACACCTATAATTATCATTAACTCAGATTCTGAAGATGCTACATCTAAGGTGAGAACTGATATGTTATACTATCACTGCTTTATTTCATGATTGTATAACATATCATTTCTCACATTAGATTAAACATATTCAGAATTTGAGTCAATGATATTTATAGTTTTCTTCTTCTACATGCCACCACCACTGCCTGATAAGAAACTTTATTATGTATAGAATGATTGCTCCCCAAGTCCATCCCATCTTTTTTTCTGGCATAATCACTCTATCCACTACGAAGCTGGCCGGCACCTCAACATCGGACTCCAAAGACAATGTTCTTCAGCTCTTGCTTCTCCTCTGCTACCCCTTCAAATCAATAATAAAATTAATGACCCAAATTTTAATTTGAAATATATCAGCCACCTACCATCTACCAGTCATTAGTTAGCCTATATCAATTAACTTTCTTTTAACCATAAACTCTAGGTTATATGGTCTCGTCCTCACTAATATCATATCACATCATTGAAACCTACCAGGTAGCCCGTATCAGTTAACTTTGTTTTAACAATATATACTAGGTTATATGGTCTCCTCATCCGTAGGTATCAGACCAAAGCATACTCCTAGGTAAAATAAATTGCATATATTCTTAAAAAATATCATTAACTCTATCATGTGCGGCATAAGATTTGATGTTGGCAGTATATGGCAATATGTTCATACCTTTTCTTTTGTTGATTATACAGAGTGATTATTCTGGATCAGATAATGTAATTGATTTGGAGAGCAATCAATCATGCACATTACAAAGTTTAATCATTTGGATGTGGTGGCGGCAAGAGGAAGTATAAAACAATCATTACTATCGATTCAGACGATGAAGATGTTAAATCTGATGTGGGAAGCATAGATATGGTGTATATCATATCTATGTTCCCCACCTTAGATTTAACAACTTCATCGTCTAAGTCAATAATAATGATTGTTTTATAGTTCCACCTGCAACCACCAATGCCTAATGAAGAAACTTTATTATGTGCAGAATGTTTGCTCTCCAAATCCATCCCATCTTTTGATCTAGCATAATCACTCTATACACTGTGAAGCTGTCCGGCACCTCGATGTTGGCCTCCACCAACTTGTTCCCTACTCTGGCTTCTCCTCTGTTGCCACTCGCATGCTTCTGGGAGGTAGAGATATAAGTGTACTGCGGTGAAGTGAAGAGGTAGATTTCATCGAAATTTGTTAACTACCAGTCAACATTTAATCAAAATCAGTTAATTATCTTCTAACCATATAAACTAGGTTATATGGTATCGTCGTTGCTAAATATTAGATCACACCATACTCATGATAGTATAACACAAATTGTGCAAATCTAATGACCACCCAATTTACTTCAAAAAATATTAGCCTCCTACCATCTACCAGTCAATAGTTAGGATGCATCAGTTAACTTTGTTTTCTTCTATCTAGACTAGGTTATATGGTCTCCACCTCACTAGATATCAAATCACATCATACTCATGAGTAAAACTAATTATATATATTCTTATTACTTACCCTAACAACAAAACATATATATTCATTTACTTAATTTCCATCTATTAAAATATATTACAAGCGTACTAACTAAGCACCAAACACACAAGATAAGGTTGACATATTTACTTAATAACACTCTTATTTATCCACCCATATGTAAACATAACTATCGTAAATCTAATGACCTCCCAATCTACTTCAAAAAATATAAGCCTCCTACCATTTACCAGTCAACAGTTGCGATGCATCAATTAACTTTGTTTTCTTCCATCTACTAGGTCATATGGTATACTACTCATTATATATCAGATCACATCATTAAAACCTACCTTGTAAACCCATCTTGAGCAAATCTAATTACCACAAAATGTACTTTAAAAAAAAGCCTCCTACCATCTACCAGTCAACAGTTAGTTCGATCAATTAACTTTGTTTTATCCATATGTTATAGGTTAGGGGGTCTCCTCCTCGCTAGATATCATATCACACCATTTAAACCTACCTTCTACACCTATCTTCCTCGAATCTAATTACCTCAAAATATGTTAGGCCAAAGTTAAGCATCCTACCATATACCAGTCAACAGCTAGGCTGTATCAGCTAACTTTAATTTGCCCATAAAAAATAGGTCATATTGTCCCCTCCTTGCTATATATCTTATCACATCATGAAAACCTACCTTTTAAACGTATCTTGCTTAAATATAATGACCACGCAATGTACTTCAACAAATAATACCCTCCTACCATCTACTAGACAATAGTTAGGATGTATCAATTAACTATGTACTACCCATGTAAACTAAGTCCAATTGTCTCCTCCTGGCTAGATATCATATTAAATCATTAATTAATCTAAGCATACAAGAAAAATACATAATCCATTACTTTTATGCTTAATTTGTTTATTATATGACCCTAGAAGAACATAATCTATCATAAACAATCAAAATACAACAATACATTACAAACTTAATTGATACAATCAAACCTCCCATTTGATGGGAAATTGTAGCAAACAACCAGACCCAAAGAAAATAGATATTGAAACCCTTTTCTCTCATACATTTTTTAGCACAAACTATATAACTAAACGTTTCAAAAACTATATATTTTTCAGCACAAACTAACACTACTCAGCCAAGTCACAAAACCCTAGATCTGCACCCCTATGTTAGTGAAAATCAAACCAAACCCAAATCGCCATGCATTTAACTAAACATTGCACAATTACGAACTACACATTACATATACTCAATATAAAGAAATATCTCCATAACCTATATTCAGATTCTATCAAAGTAATATTTCAAAAAATACACACCTCAAACCCTCCATGCGTCTTCACAAAGCAGCCATTTTCCGATCACCCATATTTGGACTCTAAGCAGACAAGGGTCCTTCTTTGACTGGATGGAGAGGATGTGGAAACAACAAGGAGAAGACGGTGGCTCCCATATCTAGGAGAAGATAATGGAGGAAACAGGGGGAGAAGGAGAGGAGGATGGCCGCTCCCTCTCCGGGAGCCACCGTCTCGTCTTTTCCTCTCCCATGAGGACTTTTCTCTTTATATATATATATATATATAGCCTAAGGGTATTATCGGCAATTCAAGCGCGCGTGTGGGAAAGTGGAATGGGCGTAAGTCTAAGTATGCAAAATCAAAGTACCTGGCCTATTTTGTAATTCCGACATTTGTGGGGTCTATTTCTAAAAAACTTTCACCTATCCAAGAACAAACAATCAAAGAAAAACCAAACACAAGAATCTCCAGGCAAAACCAAATCTCTTACAAATACAAAATTAGTATTAAATAAAATACACAAAATCAGAAATCATAACTAGAAAAAGAGAGAAAGAAAGAAAACATTTAAAAGATAACATGTCAGACTAGCAAAAGAGATAAAAAAGAACTCCTGAGTATAGAAAAATGAACCAGCTGAAAGTGACTAACAACTTATATGTGTAATGATGTTGTCTTGTGAATTTGATGACCAGCAATGACTAAGGCCTTAAAGCTCATTAAACACCAAATTAAAACAAAATATTAAATTAAAGAATACATGGGGCAGTTTCTAGCAGCCTATAGTCACGGGAAACTCTTGACACAGGAATTTTCCCTGCAAATTGATATTCAACAAGTTTCCATTCATATGGACAATAAGCTCTACTGCTTAATTTTTTTTTACATATGGCATAATTATGTATAGAAAAAACAAGAGCAGGGCCTACCTTGTATAGTCTGAATCCTCCTTCTCCAAGCTTATTGGCTTCAATAAAGTTGTCTGTTGTAGTGACTATATTGTGGAACATGAACAATGGCACCTCAGCTGCAATTGCATCTTCGGAGTTTGAAGTGCATTTATCACTGAGGCAGCCACTAGTATTTGCTAGTGGGACTGCCTTATCTTGTCCCTTTGGTCCAGGTTGGTAGAAATCAGCAACTGAAGAAATTTAGTGGAGAAAAGACAAATGAAATAAAAAATTGCAACATAGAAAGAGGACAGAATATCGATTAGTTTAAAAGGATCAAGCAGTACTATGAGAACACTACTTATAAAAACCTGAATATCACTTGGTCATGCCACAATAATTCAATAAGCACATTGTTACAAGCCTAAACTATGAATCAACCTCCACGCAAAAAACTCACTCCACCTGGAATAAATTCTCTATCAATCCTAGCAAAAAATATATAACGAATAGTATAAGACCACATCAGTCTACTGTGATGTAAACAGTCTATCCAATGAGGAGCGGAGTCATGGTACAAAAAAAAACACAAGTCAAATGCAGCTTAATTAGGCAATCAAGGATTTAGAACCCAAGCCAGATAAATAATTCACTCACACTCAGACTGAAAAATCCAATTTAGCCCAATATCAATCAAAATCGTAAACATATCAAAAGCATAAACATCTGCATTGTCATCAGAACAAAAAAAAGGAATCATGTCCATGGAAAAGAAGAGCCTTTTCTCCTTAAACCAACACATCTATGAACTTTCAAATAAACATAAGCAAAACTAACAGCAAAAATGAGGCCCTTTGATGGAGAAGACTTCCCATTTCTGGCCGCAATTGTTCTCAACATTGTCTCTAAAAGACAAAGTTGAAAAGTGGAGGAAATAAAGGGAAGGCGATGAGAAGAATACCTGGAGGGTGAATCCTAACAAGGGGAGGATGAAACACACAATAGCCTGCCAGGATGGCCACCATCCCCTGTCTTTCCACTCATTCACTCGTCCGCTGCAAGCCGGTGATCAAAAAGCCGATGAGGTGAGGCCGGATAAGCTGGTTGATTCGGGAGCAGAGCACCACTGCACCAGACAACAATGGAGACTGGAGAAGAACTTCGGGGCGAGTGGATTTGGGGTTGGGACTCGGGAGAGCAAGAACGAGAATGAAAATCAAGAGCAAGACTTATTGGGGCCCAACAACAAAGCCCGATCCTGATTCACTTTGTCGTTGCCCAATAGCAGCCCATTTGTAATTACTTATACGGGCTCGGGCCTGGCTGGGCAAATGGGCTTAGCCCTACCCCACATGTATGTGATTCTAGATAGAAACATTTATTCCTAAGCATATAACCATGTGTTGTAGATCGCTCACAAGATACAACACACATGCTCTATAACATCTTGTCATGGTTCACAACTAAAATCATGAGTGAAACCAAATGAAAAACATCAATTATGTCAAGAGTAACCTCATGTTATACCTATATAAGCATATACACCACACTTGAAGTTGGATATGATGCCATCATTCATCATAACTTAATTATATTATATTAAGACATACCAATCCATCCTCATGCTATAATCTTTCTGGAATTATGCTTAAAACATAAAGAATAATTCAATCATAGATTCAAGATAAGCATTCTTAACATGACTAGCCAAATTTCACATAATGCTTAAATATTCTTTACAATTTCCAACATTGATATCATGCCCTTCCAATAGCTCATTTTAACATAGATTACTCATTATAAACCTAAAAAATGACATTCAAGAATAAAAACTCGAAAATGGACAAAATAGAAAAAATCACCAATCTGCCATGTTGGCATTCGAATGCCCTGCAAGGCCGTGCAATCAGCCTGCATGGCCCTTCGATCACCATAACGGCAGTTCCTAGTTCATCAACCCCACTACGAATTTAAAACCGAAACTTCATATTCAAATTTTAAACTACCAAATCAAACTCCTAAACATCATTATAATCCAATCCATGCTTAGAGAACATCAAATATAGTAATTACTAAACAAAAACCCCAAGAAATCTCATCGAAGGTTATACCTTTCACTAGTGGGATCACCTTTTGCCAGAGAATATTTTCCTTCCAGTCTAAGATCTGAACAGGTGTCTCCACATAAGAAAGATCCTCTTGTAGCTCAAACAGCTCAAAGTCCAATATGTGCATTGGGTCTGGCTCTACTTCCGAAGAAGTGATACATGAAACACATTATGGATGTTGGCAAGCTGAGGTAGCAAAGCTGCACTATAGGCCATAGCACCAACTCACTCCAAGACTTCAAATGGTTTGATAAACCTAGGATAAAACTTGTCCCTTTGGCCAAATCGAACTACACCATGGGATGGAGAGATCTTGAGAAAGACATGATCACCAACATAAAACTCCAACTCTTGCCACTGTCTGTCAGCATAGCTCTTTCTCCGACTCTACGCCATTTGTAATCTCTCCCTAATAAGTCGGATCTTCTCCACTGATTGTTGCATGATATCAGGACCCATAAGAAGATGTTCCCCGACCTCACTCCAACAAATGGGAGATCAACACAGACTCCCATAGAGTGCCTCAAATGGTGCCATCTTAATGCTCACCTAATAACTATTATTATTGGCAAACTCTACCAAAGGTAGGTGTTGTTTCCAACTGCCTTTCCACTCAAGTATACACTCTCGAAGCATGTCCTCAAGTGTTTGGATAGTCCTCTCTGATTGCCCATCAATCTGAGGATGGTAGGCTGAGCTAAGATGTAACGATGTACCGAAGGCTCTCTAAAAACTCTCCCAAAATTGGCAGGTAAAGCCAGGATGATGGTCGGAAACAATAGACACCGGGATCCCATGCAACCATACGACCTCCTTATACAAGGCAGCTAGCACATCAAGTGAAGTAGTCATCCTTATCACAAGAATGTGTGCAGACTTGGTTAGTCAATCAATGATGACCCACACAATGTCATTACCGCTTGGCGATCTAGGAAGTCCGAAAATAAAGTCCATATCCACATTCTCCCACTTCCACTATGGGATAGGAAGGGGTTGTAGCAAACCACCTAGATGACGATGTTCCGCCTCAACTTGCTGGCAAACAAGGCATTTGGACACAAAAGAAGCAATGTCCCTCTTCATACGACTCCACCAAAATGTTCTCTTCATATCATGACACATCTTAGTTCCCCCTAGGTGGATGGAGAACCTAGAGTGATATACCTCTGACAATATACGCTCCTTAAGCTCCAAGGAGTTTGGCACACACAACTGTCCTCTATATGTCAAACTCCCATCAGACATCTCCTTGAAGTCCATGGCTGCCTTCAACTTTGCCTTAAAGGATTGAGACTCCTCATCCTTCCTTTGAGCTTCAACCACAATATTAACCAAGCTAGAGCTTATGGAAAGGTTGGTAAACCAACTACATGTGTCCTCTATAGCTAACTCCGGCTTAAGCTCAATGGCATCCTCATGCAAGAGCCATTCTCGAATACACATACAAGCTATCGAAGTGGCTGATTTTCTACTAAAGGCAGCCGCCACTACATTAGCTTTACTTGGATAATATGAGAAAAAAAGAAAATATAGTCCTTAAGGAACTCTAACCATCTCCTTTGCCTCATGTTCAAGCTCTTGTGATTAGTGAACACCACTCTCACCATAGATATAGTGCCACCAAATCTTCAATGCAAATACAACGGCCGCTAACTCCAAGTCATGAGTGGGATGGTTCCGCTTGTGCACTCTAAGTTGGCGAGATGCATAATCTACCACTCTCCTATGTTGCATAAGCACACAACCTAAATCATGAAGTGAAGCATCACTATAGACTACATATCCACCACTCCCTAAAGGCAGAGTCAAAACCGGAGCTGAAGTCAATCTCTTCTTCAACTCCAAGAAGCTTTCTTAACAAGCTTGGTTCCACTCAAACTTCTCATTCTTCCTGGTCAGCTTGGTCATAGGGCTTGCAATTCTAGAAAAGCCTTCAATGAACCGACGGTAGTACTCAGCAAGTCCTAAGAAACTGTGAACCTCCGATGCACTCTTCCATTGTTGCCATTTCAACACGGCTTCGACTTTCGAAGGATCAACTGCCACTTTGTCTTTCAATACAACAAGATGAAGAAAATGCACCTTCTTCAACCAAAATATACATTTGTCAAACTTCGTAAAGAGCTAATGCTCCCATAAAGTTTGCAGAACAATTCTCAAATGTGCTTCATGTTCCTCCTCACTAGCCGAATAGATCAGAATATCGTCCACAAATATGAACACAAATTGATCCGGATAAGGCTGGAAGACTCGGTTCATCGAATCCATGAACGAGGTAGGTGCATTAGTGACACCAAAAGGCATCATCACTTGGAATTCATAATGCCCAAAACGGATACCAAATGCCGTCTTCAACACATCATCTAGACGAATTTGAAGTTGGTAATAACCCGATCTCAGATCGATCTTAGAGAAGACCTATGCTCACTGCAATTGATGAAAAAATCATCAATCCTAGGTAAGGGGTATTTGTTTTTTATGGTTACTTGATTTAGCATTCAGTAGTCGATGTACAACCAAAGAGATCCATCCTTCTTCTATACAAATAAGACTGATGCGCCCTAAGGAGATGTACTCGGCATTATGTAACCCTTATCCATTAGGTCTTGCAGCTGAGCCTTGAGCTCCTTGAGCTCTTTTGGATCCATACGATAGGGAGCTTTAGAAATAAAACTAGTGCCTGGAATCAGATCAATATAGAACTCTATCTCCCGCTTCAGTGGCAAATTCGACAAGTCACTAGGGAAGACATCAGAAAACTCCACTCTACTCGAATGGAATCCAAAGAAGGTAACCTTGTGTTCATTCCCAACACACTTGCAAGGAAAGCCTCGCATCCCTTATCGATCCACATCTTGGCTTTGGATGAAGACACCAAGAACATGCCACTAGGATGCTTAACCCCTTCAAAGAAAAAAGCTTAGCTCCTAGCAAATCGAACATCACTTTTCTACCTCGATAGTCCACATGCACATGATACTTAGAAATCATATCCATACAAAAAATCACATCAAAATCAATCATTGGCAATATAATCAAATCCATAAGCAACTAATACCCATCAATCATCATGGAAACCATCTCAATATACTCCTCCACCCGAAGTGAATACAAAGGTGTAGACACTCGCAAAGGAATAGACAACAATTTATGACCAACACCAATCTCTTGAGAAAAATGCGGGGAGACGAAAGAATGAGAGGAACCGGTATCAAATAGTACTCTAGCATAGTGGGAGGCAATGAGGATTATACCTTCCCCCATGCCCGAGGAGTTGGCCACCTCCTGCACAGATATGGCGAACACTCTCCCATCATTAGCTGGCCTCTTCCCCTCAGCATCCTGCTGCCCAATGGATGGTTTAGCCTAAGGCCTCGCCTGTGGTGCTCCCTGCTTCCTGGGGACCAGCATTAGGTGGCACCAATGGACGTCTTTGTGCACCATCCTGAGTGTTATGTGGACACTCCCGCTTATAATGTCCTTGTTGCCTGCAAAGATAACAAGTGACATTGGCCCTCTAGCCCTGGCCGTCAAACTACACATGGGTAGTGTGGTTCATGGCATGATGACGATCATGAAGCTTATGGCTCCAGCGGTTATGGGAATCCTCCTGTCTCGGCCTCTTGAGCTGCTACCCCCTCTTATGTATATACTCCTCCGAGTCCAGCTCCACGACGATAGCGGTCTCAAGCACCTTCGCTAAGGTCTTATGTCGGAAGGGTACCACTTGGCCTTTGATGAAGGACCTCAATCTATCCTTGAACTTCCTCTCTCGCTCGTACTCATCACCAAAGAAGTGAGGTGCAAAGCACTCGAGCTCCACAAACTTAGTCTCGTAGGCTAAGACTGTCATGGATCCCTGTTGAAGGTTAAGGAACTTCTTCTTCTCTTCCTGCACATGGAGAGGAAAGTATTTATCATTGAAAGCATAAAAGAACTCCTCCCAGGGAGAGAGGTTGAGGAGAGAGAAGAGAGAGAGGAGAGAGAATATGAGGGAGAGGGGAGAGAGATTGAGGAGCAAGGGTATAGAGAGAGTAGGAAGAGAGAGGAGGGAGAGAGGAGAAATGAGAGATAGGGAGGAGAGAGTGAGGAGAGATGTTAGAGAGAGAGAGGGAGAGAAAAGAAATTTTAATATAAAATATTTTTAAAAAAATTTCAAAATAAAAAAATTTATATTAGCGAAGCATATAGGTATGTGTCGCTAATTCCCTAGGGTATTAGCGACTAATTCCCTAGGGTATTAGCGACGCATAGGTATATATGTCTCTAATACCTAAGGGTAGTAGCAACATATACATGTATGCATCGCGAATAGTATTTTTTAAAAAAAATTAAAATAAAAGGGATAGCGGGGAGGGAGAGAAGGGTGAGAGAAGGGAGAGAGAGGGTAGAGAGAGTGAGGAAAGAGAGACAGGGAGGATAGAGAGAGAAAGAGGAGGCAGAGGGTGAGGAGAGAGAGAAGAGAGAGGGAGGAGAAAGAGTGGAGGGAGAAAGAAGAGTGAGGAGAGAGAGAGGGAGGAGAGAGGAGGGAGAGAGGAAAAATAGGGAGAGGGAGAGGAAAGAAATTTTGAATTACAAATTATTTTGAAAAAATAAATATAAAAAAATTTATATTAGCAACGCATATAGGTATGCATCATTAATAACTTAGGGTATGCGTGATGCATAAGTATATGTGTCACTAATACCCAAGGGTAGTAGCGACGTACACGTGTATGCGTCGCTAATACCAAGTGTATTAGTGATGCATATAGTTATGTGACACTAATAGTTGTTTTTAAAAACTGGGTAAAGAGAGTGTGTGAGGAGAGAGAGGGAAGAGAGAGAGAGGAGAGAGGAGAGGGGAGAGAGAGATGGGAAAGAGAGAGAAGAGGAGAGAGAAGGTGAGGAGAGAGAGGGTGAGGAGAGAGAGAAGAGGGAGAGGGAGGAGAGAAAGAGTGAGGAGAGAGAGTGGGTAGAGAGAGATAGAGGAGAGAAAGGGTAGAGAGAGGAGGGAGAGGAGAGAGAGCAAAGAGAGAGGGTGAGGAGAGAGAGATAAGAGAGAGGGAGGAGAGGAGAGAGAGTGAGGGGAGAGAGAAGAGAGAGGGTACAGAGAGAGAGAGAGATTGTAGAGAGAGTGAGGAGAGAGAGATAGAAGAAGAGAGGGGGTAGAGACGAGAAAAAAGAAAGAGGGTGAATAGTGAGAGGGTAGAGAGAGAGGGAAAAAATAAAACTATTAGCGACGCTCTGCTCTATGAGGAGCATCGCTATTATGGTAGCAGCGATGCTAAATTGCAAGCGTCGCTACTAAAGGACTGGTTTATTTAAAGTAAAATTAAACTAGTAGAGATGCTCTATAGAGAGCGTCGCTAATCGGCTTAATTTCAAATAAAAAATCTCTCTCTCTACATTTTCTCTCTCATCCTCTCCTCACTCTCTCTACCCTCTCTTTCTCTCTACGCTTTCTCTACCCTCCATTTCTCTTTACCCTCTCTCTCCTCCCTTCTCTCTCTTCTCTCCTCTCTCTCTCCTCCTTTCTCTCTCTATCCTCTCTCTCTTCATTCACTCTCTCCTCCCGCTCCCTCCTCTCAGCCAATCCCTATGCCCTATCTCCTCTCTCGCCTTCTTTCTCCTCTTTTCTCTCTCTTCTCTCCTCTCTCTATCTCTTCCCTCTCCTCTCTCTCTCCTCCATCTCTCTCTCACTCTTCCCTCCCTCTCATCCTCTTATCTCTCTCTCCTCCCTCCATCTTCCTCTCTCTCTCTCCTCCCCCTCTCTCCATCTCACTCTCTCTCTCTCCTCCTCCTTCTTTCTCTCTCTTCCCTTCTCTCTCTCCTCTTTTCTCTCTCCTCTCGTCTCTCTTCTCTTTTATTTTTCTTCCCTTCTCTCTCTCCTCTCTTCTCTCTTCTCTTTTCTCTATCTTCCCTTCTCTCTCTCCTCTTTTCTCTCTCTCTCCTCTTTTCTCTCTCTCTCCTCTTTTCTCTCTCTCCCTCTCTCTCTCCTTGCTCTCTCTCTACTTCCTCTCTTTCTCTCACTTCTCTCCTCTCTCCCCCCACTCCCTCTCTCTATCTCTCTCTCTTCTCTCCCTATCTCTCTCTATGCCCTCTCTCTCCTCTTTTCTCTCTCTCCTCTCTCTCGCTCCCTGTATCTCTCTTTTTCCGCTTTTTGCCACTCTTGCACTCGAAACGTTGCAAATTTGATTGTGCAAGTGAAATTTTACCCGCCTCCGTTATAACTTCCCCCTCCCCCCCACTGTCCTTCCCCCTCATATGAAAACAGAGGAGGGGAAGGGGGGACACGGGGAGAGAGAGAGGGGAGGAGGGGGCCAGATTCTAGCCCCTCTCCTTGTTCCTCCCCCCATGGACAACCCCCCCTCTCTCCATTCACATATGAGGGGGAAGGAGGGGACCTGGGGAGAGGGGTCCGGATTCCGGCCCCTCTCCCCCGGTCCTTTCTCCATCATACCCCTCTCTCTCCATTCACAGATAAGGGGGAAGGGGGGACCCGGGGAGAGGGGTCCGAATTCTAGTCCCTCTCCCTAGTCCTCTCTCCATTCACACCCCCCCTCTCCATTCACAGATGAGGGGGAAGGGGCAAACCCGGTGAGAGGGGTCCGGATTCCGGCCTCTCACCCCGGTCCGCCCCCTCTCTCTCCAATCTGGACCCCTCTCCCCATTACTCTCTCCATTCACACCCTCCTCTCCATTCACATGTAAATTCCGTTAGTTGTTTGTCTTGAATGTTGTTTGCTTGCTTGATTGTGTGTTTTCTGATTTGTTGATTGTGTTGTTTTCAGTTATTAGACTGTATGATTAGTGTCTGGTTGTTTCGTAGTTGGCTGGCTCTAATCATGCAAGCGCTAATAACCATCACGGTGCTTGAGACCCGAGAGTGGATGATGTGTTGACCGCCATTGAGGGGTTGACACAGGTGGTCCAAGCTAAACACGTGAGTGGTAGATGATTTGAATCTCTTTCTTTAGAGAGATTCAAGAAGCTTAACCCTCCTAGCTTCAAGGGTAGGTTAGATGCTTCAGAGGTGGATAACTGGAGACTTCACATGGAGAAGATCTTCAGTGCCCGACGTTGCCCTGATGAGAAGAAGACTCATCTCATGGTCTTCACCTTCTAGGGCGAGGCTTAGAGGTGGTGGTTGTTGATGGAGCGGCAGAGATTCCATGGTCGTGTGGACATTCCATGGGAGGAGTACTTGTTGGCCTTTAATTACAAGTACTTTCCTCTCCATATCCGGGATAATAAGGAGTTTCTCATCCTTCAACAAGGTTCGATGTAGGTCTTGGCTTATGAGACCAGATTTGTGGAACTTGAGCATTTTGCTCCTCGTTTCTTCAATGACGAGTATGAGCGGGCACGAAAGTTCAAGGATGCCTTGAGGCCCTTCATAAAAGGCCGAGTTATCCCATTCCGACACAAGACCCTAGCGGAGGTGCAAGAGACTGCCATTGTAGTGGAACGGGATTCAGATGACTATATATAGAAGAGAGGGCAGCAGGCTAAGAGGTTGAGGGAAGAGGATAGCCATGCAGGCCATAGTCATAAGTGGCGCGATGCTCCACATGCAAGGCATAACACTCAGTAGGTGCAGCAAGTCCCTCAAGACTGTCATGCTAGTGTGACTTGTTTCGGATGTCAGTAGAAGGGACATCATGCTATTGAGTGTCCTAAGTGCGCTGATCATGCTCAGAGGCATCATCTGGTGATGTCTAACGCTGGTCCCAGGCAGCCAGGAGCACCTCAGGCAAGGCCACCAGCGAGAGCACCTACCGGGCAGCCTGATGCCAAACGGAAGAAGCAAGTTACCAATGGGAGAGTTTTTACTATATCATCGCAAGAGGCAACCAACTCTTCGGGCATGGTGGAAGATATGATTCTCATTGCCTCCCACTATGCTAGAGTACTATTTGATACCGGTTCCTCTCATTCTTTTGTCTCTCTGCATTTTCTCATGAGTTGGATGCTTGTCATAAGTTGTTGCATGTTCCTTTGCGTGTATCTACACGTTTGTCTTCTCTTCGGGCGGAGGAGCATATTGAGATGATTCCTATAGAGATCGATAGGCATGTTCTACATGTGGATCTAATTATATTGCCAATGATTGACTTCGATGTGATCCTAGGCATGCATATAATGTCCATGTTCCCTATGCATGTAGACTGCTGAAGGAGGAAGGTGATGTTCGAGTTGCCAGGAACAAAGCCTTTTATCTTTCAAGGGGTTAAGCATCCTAGTGGAAAGTTCTTGGTCTCATCCTTTAAGACCAAGAAGTGGGTCGATAAGGGATGCGAGGCTTTCCTTGTGAGTGTTACAGGGTTGAACACAGAGTGACCTTCTTTAGATTCCGTTCGTGTTGTGGTGGAATTTTTGCATGTCTTCCCCAGTGACTTGACGGGTTTGCCACCAGAGAGGGAGATAGAATTGCACATTGATCTTATTCCAGACACTACTTCTATTTCTAAGGATCCCTATCGTATGGCTCCAGCTAAACTTAAGGAGCTTAAGGCTCAGTTGCAGAATCTTATGGATAAGAGGTATATCAGGCCGAGTGTATCTCCTTGGGGTGCGCCGGTCTTGTTTGTTCGGTAGAAGGATGGTTCTCTATGGTTGTGTATCGACTACCAGATGCTAAATTAGGCAACCATCAAGAACAAGTACCCTTTACTTAGAATTGACAATTTGTTTTATCAATTGTAGAAGGCATAGGATTTCTCTAAGATTGATCTGAGATCAGGTTATCACCAACTTCGGATCCGTCCTAGTGATGTGGCAAAGAAGGCTTTCCATACCCGATATGGGCATTATGAGTTCTTAGTGATGCCTTTCGGTCTTACTAATGCACCGGCCTCATTTATGGACTTCATGAACCGAGTCTTTTAGCCTTATCTTGATTGGTTTGTTAATATATTTGTGGACGATATTCTAATCTATTCAGCCAATGAGGAAGAGTATGAAGCACATTTGAGGATTGTCTTGCGAACTTTATGGGAGATTAGCTCTTTGCGAAGTTTTACAAGTGTGAATTTTGGCTCAAGAAGATGCAATTCCTTAGTCATGTAATATCGAAAGACAGAATGGTGGTTGATCCCTCGAAAGTCAGAGGTTCGCAGTTTCTTCGGACTTGCTGTGTACTACCGTCGTTTCATTGCGGGTTTTTCTAGCATTGCAAGCCCTATGACCAAGTTGACTAGGAAGAATGAGAAGTTTGAGTGGAATCAAGCTTTTGAAGATAGCATCCAAGAGTTGAAGAAGAGATTGACTTTAGCTCTGGTCTTGACCTTGCCTTCCGGGAGTGGTGGATACACGGTCTATAGTGATGCTTTACTTTGTAGCTTGGGTGTTGTACTCATGCAACATGGGAGAGTAGTAGCTTATGCATCTTGACAGCTCAGAGTGCATGAGCAGAACTATCCCACTCATGACTTAGAGTTAGCAGTCGTGGTTTTTGCATTGAAGATTTGGCGGCATTATCTCTATGGTGAGAAGTTTGAGGTGTTCACTGATCACAAGAGCTTGAAGTACTTATTCACTCAAAGAGACTTAAATATGAGGCAAAGGAGGTGGCTAGAATTTTTGAACAACTACGATTTCACGATATCGTATCATCCTGATAAAGCAAATGTGGTGGTAGATACCTTGAGTCAAAAATCAGCCACTTCGATAGTTTGGATAAGAGTTCGACAATGGCTCATGTATGAGGATGTCATTGAGCTAAGGCCAGAGTTGACTATGAAGGACACGCGGAGTTGGTTCGCAAACCTCTCCATAAGCTCTAGTGTGGTTTATGACATGGTCGAAGTTCATAAAGGGGATTTGGAGACTCAAGCCTTTAAGGGCTAAGGGAGAAGGTAGTGTTGGACTTCGAGGAGAAGCCCGATGAGAGTTTGACATATAAGGGACGGTGGTGCGTGCCAAACTCTGTAGAGTTGAAGGAACGTATCCTATCGGAGGCGCATATTTCTAAGTTCTCCATCCACCCTGGAGGAACTAAAATGTATCACGACATGAAGAGAACATTTTGGTGAAAAGAAATGAAGAAGGACATTGCAGCCTATGTGTCTATATACCTTGTGTGCCAGCAACTCAAGGCAGAGCACCATCATCTGGGCACTTTACTACAACCACTTCTGGTTCCGGAGTGGAAGTGGGAGAAAGTAGCCATGGGTTTTGTTTCTGGATTGCCAAGATCGCCGGGTGGTAACAATGTAGTATGGGTTATCGTCTACCGACTTACGAAGTTCGCTCATTTCCTTGCGATCAGAATGACTACTCCTTTGGATGCCTTAGCTACCCTATATATGAAGGAAGTCATGCAGTTACATGGGATCCCCACATCTATCATTACATGGGAGGCACTATACGGGCATCCTTGTCTATCACCTTTGTGTTTGAGTGAGGTTGGAGAGCATCTTCTCACTGGCAGTGAAGAAGATATGCCTCATTTGGGAGAGATTGCAAATAGCTCAAAGCCGTTAGAAAAGCTATGGCGATAGGAGACGGCGGGAGTTGGAGTTGAATGTTGGTGACCATGTGTTCCTTGAGATTTCTCCAACCCGTGGTGTGGTCCGATTCAAACAATGGGGGAAATTGTCACCCCGATTTATTGGGCCATTTGAGATCTTGGAACGGGTAGGCACCACAGCATATTGCGTAGCTCTTCCACCTCGATTAGCCGATATCCATAATGTATTCCACGTCTAACTTCTCCGGAAGTATGAGCTGGATTCTACTGATGTGTTGGATTTTGAGCCCTTAGAACTCCAAGAGAATCTTTCCTACGAGGAGGTACCTATTTAGATTCTATACTGGAAGGAGAAGGTACTTCGGCAAAAGGCTATTTCACTTGTGAAGGTGTTGTGGAGGAATCACAGGGTCGAGGAAGCCACATGGGAAAGGGAGGACAATATAAAAAAAATACCCTTATCTTTTCGTCGCCGACCTCTAGAGAATTTTGGAGAACCAAATATCCTAATATGGGGAGGATGTAAGAACTCTTGTCTTGAACCGGATTACTTTCAATTTTCTTTATTATTTTATCATCATTATATGGTTTAAGCCTTATCAAATCAATTTCGATGATTTTTGAAAATAAATGTGGTTTCCAAAGGTTTGAATCAAAACTAACTTCATATTTATGAGTTTTAAGTGAATCCAAACCATTTGTGTATTTTTGGTATTTTCTCAAAATTTTCAAACATTAAGGTTTGGCTGGACCCCTTGTGGGCCCCACAGTTGAATTTAGGGTTTTCAGTCCAAAAAATCCTAGTCATCAAAACAAGTTATTAGGAAAAAATTTCAGAATTTTTTCTAGTCCTAATTTGGTTTAAATGGCCAAAATTCATAATTCTAGTTAAAAAATTTATTTATACCCAAGTTTTAATTAGGTTTAGCCAATTCTTTCCTATTTAGAAAAGGGCCGAGCCAAGAGATTTATAGCCTGATTCCCCATTAGGCCCAAAAAGAAAGTGATTAGAGATAAACTTCCCCTAATCCCATCATTCTCCATTGATTCAATTCGTTTTCAAGCCATTAAATCACTAATTTACACCTCTACTCCAAACCCTAGCTTTCAAAGTCTCATTTTTATGTCTTCAAAGCTTTAGATCTAGGATTTTTCCAATGATTTTCAAGTTTAAAATGGATTTAGATGGGTACTAACAAGAAAGTTATATTTTTGGAAGGTTTCGGAAGTGATTGAGGGGCCATATCTCACTCCAAATAAGGTGAAAGGTAATGAATTTAATCTTAGCCTTACTATGTTTGAAAAATCTCAACTTTCAAGTGTTTTGCTTGAATGGGTTTCAGGTTAGGGCATTAATGGTAGATAAATAAAAAGTTAATCTTTTGCCTTAATTTCTTTGGGTTTTGATTTGAAATGGATTGATTTAGCATTATGAAATGTTTGATTGAATTTTCACGATGTTTGAGGCTTTGATTGAAGGTTTTAAGTTCTATTAATGGTGTCTCAGTTTGGTTTTCAAAATGGAGAAGACGAACTAGATCTATCGTTATGGTGATCGATCGCCCTCACAAGCTGATCGATCAGCCCAATGGCATTTCGGGCTGATTTTTAGGCCAATCGATAATTCGCCCTTGTTTGCCGATCGATCACCTACACAGCAGATGCAGGCATTTTGGGTTTTTTGCTTATTTCTGTATTTTTACTCCCAACTAATATTCTAATATTTTATGTGGAGTGTTTTGAATTAGAATAAACTACTACAAGGATATGCTATTTAGGTTGTGATTTATGAGACATGCTTAAGTAATTTGTGGAATTACATGATTATGGGTAGACATGTTAGCATTGATTTCCTTAAATCTATGGTTGATGAAATTCTTATGTTTTAGCATGTTCCAGCAAGGTTATTGTATAACAATGATATGATATGTCATCTTATAATATGAATGAATTGTGGGTAAATAGTGATATCATGTTCTGGCTTCATGTGTAGAATAATTATGCTTGTAAGAGTTGAGCATTTGATTTCACATAAATGGAATGATGGTTTACGATAGATTTTACCCATGATCTCAGTTGGCAAACATGATTAGATTTCATCAAAGCATGTGTGTATTGCTTTATGAGCTATTGTCAAAGTATGGTCACGCGCTTAGAAATGTATGAACACACACATGTGGGGAAATTATTATGAAATCTTGGTTGTTTATGATTTGAATGTGATGTATGTGGGGACTGATAGGAGCACATTCCATGTGTTGGAATTCACGTAGAGATTGCTCACGTATGTATCATGTTACATGTATCATAAAATAGATTTCATGTATGAGACTTTACCAATGCTTAGCCGTGTTTGATCAATTGAATGCAATGGTGTGAGATTGCGTGTTGGATTAATCGATTGCTTGCTGAATCGGAACTTGGCTGGTCTGAAAGGACATATTTTTTATTTGAGTTCCTATATGGAACATGGATACTCCTTGGGTTGAGTTGAGTCAATTTGACATATATGAGGATGGGCGATGGACTTGTCTTGCAGTCGAAATTTCTTGAGATAGTCACATTTGGACATTGTGAATCAAGAGTGGTACGCCTTCATACACTAGTTACCACGTGTTCTAGGTTCCTTATGTGGGAATTTGGACTCTCGCCAAAGTTGAGATATCCTGGGCGAACACACTGCTCTAGGTTCCCTATGCGGGGATTTGGGAATTCTTGGCCAGAATTGTCTTGGGCGAGCAGATGTGCTCTAGGTTCCCTTTGGGAATTTGAATTTCCCATGTGGATTGTCCTGGGTGAGCAGAGGGGCTAACTACCCCTACATCTTAGTTCTCGTGTAGAATTTGCACAGTGTTCAGAGCAAACAATGCCCTAGGTTTCCAGTTAGGAAATCGGACTACGTCTAGCCTTTGTGGCAATGATTGTGTTTACTCCTTGATGGAGGCATTCACCACTTGTTGATGATACATGTGTTGGTGTTTATGTTATTCCTAGGATTACACATGTTGTGTATGGGTATTTGAGTTTATGTGACACATGTGGATATGATTATTATGCATGATTTAGTACAATGTGATTGAGACACTTATCGTGAAGGGTGAATGATTTATGGATGACTTATATGAATCTGCATTATGTGACTATGTGTTAGAGACACTTCTCCTGCAGGTTTATGTGATATGAATGCATGATCTAAATGGTGTGATGAAGATACTATTATGCAGGCTTATGTAATATGGTTGCATAATTAGAAAGTATGTGAAATACACTTCTCATGCGGTTTATGTATGATATTATGCTCGATTTGATTACATGTGAACTAATACCTATGCAGGATGGATGTTGGGTTATAACTCGATCATTTATGCCTTGACTTTGATATGTGTGTCACATGCATGTTAGCTCTTATGTTTATGGATGAATAGAGGTTTAGCAAGGGAATGATCAGTAAAGGGTATACCATGTCAATTATGGATCTAAATTGCTATATTCTCATGCCATGATGGTTTTTTTATTATTGTTGCCATATTCAAACCTAACTGAGTTTTACTCAATCCACTTTCTATATTTTTGTTTCAGGGCTGCAAGGTGCAATATACAGTCGGGTAGGATCCTCAATATGAGGAACGGTCGGGAAGAGCATGGGATTAGGTGTGGATGCCTCTAGACTTTGTTATGTTTTTATTATTTACTCTGTTATGATAATAGAACATCATGTATGGTGGTTCTTATTTCAGACTCGTGTATATCTTATATTTTTAGATCTGTTTGAGACTTTATGATTTGAGCCATGTGTGTTGGCTTAGAATTCTAAGTATGTGGGTATAAGACTTATGGACTAGTTTAGATTTAAAGTCCTCTTTTGTTCTACTTATTACTCTTGCTCAAAGGACGTGAAGTGCGCATCTCCATAGTTGAAACGCCCGTATGAGGGGCTAAGTCTTCCGCGGATTCGATAATTCGTTCAATCCTATCATGCCTGTGTGCTAACCGGCCCATGGACCTGGTTCGGGTTGGGTTGGGCAAAGCCGGGGTGTGACAAGTTAAAGGGAGAGAGAGGGAAGGAGGGGCCGAATTCTGGCGCCCAGGAATCTGGTCCCCTCCCTGTCCCTCATGGGGCTCGCCACTAGCGAGCTTTTTTTCAAAAAATGTTAAGTTTTTAGTGACACTTCTAAAATTGTCGCTAAAGCGCGCTTTTTATTTTTTGATGTATTAGTGACGCTTCCAAGAGCGTAACTAATACAAAAAATTTTATTTTCATATATTATATCATTAGGATCACTAAATATTATTTTTATTATTTTTTCAATTTTTTTAGCAACACCTAAATTAGAGTATCTAATAAGCAGTTTTAATTTTTTTTAAATGTTTTTTATAGTTGCAACGTTTATTAAAGCATACTAATAACAACTTATTAGCGACGTTTATCATTATGCACCACTAATAAGCTATTTTTTAATTTTTTAAAATATTTTTTATATTACCTACACATAATTTAGTGTCACTAATAATGATTATTAGCGATGCTTATATTTATGCATTGCTAATAAGTTGTTTTTTATTTTTTAAAATATTTTTTATATTAGCGACGCATAATAACTGATTATTAGCAATGCTTATAATTATGCATCACTAATAATTTAATATTATTAACACCTTAATATGTGTCGCAAAAGTAAAATCATTAGCGACGCATAGATAAACGTCACTAATGTCATCCTATTAGAGACGCTTTGTGTTAAGCGTCGCAAATGAGTAGTAGTGACTACAGTTTTATTGATACATGTAGCAACGCTTTTTATGTGTCATTAATAACTATTAGTGATGCTTATAGTACTATTAGTGACATTTAAAAGCATCGCTGATAGTCCTTTTTGTAGTAGTGACTTGACAAAACATATAAAAGGAAATTTTCATCTTCACTCTTATAGCTTATTTTTCTAAGTCTTCTCTATATCTTAAGATGTGAGAAGGGCTTCCAAAAACTTTAAAGTGCTTCACAGTGTATTTTTTATCTCTCGAGAACTTGAATTTGACAGCACGCGGTCTTATGTAGACTCTATTAAGGGTGTATGCTACATTGATCACTACTTTTGCCCAAATATGTTTACTCATATTCTTATCACATAGCATAACCCTAGTCATTTTTGTGAACAGTAATATTCCTTCTTTAAGCTATTCCATTTTGTTGAGAAATTTTAGATGCTAAGAACTCATGATAAATTCCATGTTTGTCATAAAACTCTTTAAACATAAAATTAATGAATTCACCACCTCTATCACTTCTAAAATTTTAAATGTGTAGACCACTTGTGTATTGTATGGTAAGGGCAATTGTTTTGAATACTTCAAAAGCATCTAACTTTTTTCTAAGAAAATCTACCAAATGAATCTTGATTAGTTATCCACCATCACCAAGATGTATTTACCACCCAAACCAGCTATTTATATTGGTCCCATAAGGTCCATGTGTATCAATTATAATAGTCTCTCAGTTCTCACATGTTCAATTTTTTATGATAGGACTTTGAATGTTTACCCTTTTGACAACCACCACATACATAGATTTCAGAAGTTTTCAAAATAAGGGCACCACTGATGATCCATTCCTTTGTTATTTTTGTTAAATCTCTGAAATTTATATATCCCAATCGTTGATGCAACAAGTATTATCAATCGAGGACAAGTTTGTAAAATAAGCAAGATTATGCAAATAAAAATATCATGAGCTCTTAGTCCATACACACTAGTCATTCACATTTGTCACAAATTTGACTAATGCTCATGAGATTAGCTTTCAAACCACTTACATATAAATCATTATCAAAATTAGGCAGTCTAGAAACTTTTAAAGTGCCCTATCCCATGTATTTTTATGGTACTTTTATCTTCAAATGTAACTTTACCATCATACTAATCTATCAAATTAGTAACCTAGATTTGTTGTTAGTCGTGTGCTTTGAGCATCCAATATCTATGTACAACATATTAGTGTTGAGTTTTCATGGCAGCGTGCACTACATGATATTTCACTCCCTCTTTCTTTACCCAAATTATTTAAGTTTTCACAAATTCATGAAGACTACCTATATTTTTATCCTGTTTTGTATTATAAAGAGTTTTTACATTTACTTTTTGTTCTTTCTGATGATAATCATTATGAGTAAACTTATGAGAATCTCCTAATGGATCATGTGGGTTGCCCTATTTTCAAGATTTTGAACTTTTTTACTAAGTTTTCTTAAGTTTCTTCTCATCCATATGATTTGTCTAAGCAAGTGAATTTTCAAATTATCTCTCACACTTTGTAGTTTCTTCACCAATTTGTTCTTTGTAGGCTCAAGTTTAGTCATTAGCTCCTATTTAAGCAATTAGTTTCCAATCATAAGTTTAGAATTTGAGGTACAAGCATCATTATCATTCAAACTTTTAGCCTTAAAAATTTTGTAATTCTTAGGGAGTTTTTGTTCTTATATCCTACATACCTTAAACCACTTATCACGTCCAAATTGTCCATAGTATAGAATTTTATCAATTCTTTCTTTGCCTTTGACAAACTCATTCATTTTTCAATAGGAAGTTTTCAATTCTTTTTCAAATTGTTCACTTTTCTCAAGCAATTCAAGATTTTTTATATCACACAAATATTTGTCATGCACAAGTTGAGAATTTTCATGTTCCATAGCACAAAATTCAGCTCTAAGCATCTTCAATTCAAGATGTGTTTAGATCTCCACAAATTCATGTTGTTGCTAGACTTTAAGTCTTCTACCTTAAGCATTTAAAATCTTCTTCCTCCTTGCTTTGTCTTTGTCTTCTTCTAACCTAGAATAAGCTCTTCTGATTATATTGACTTTGGCCTTTTCGAATATTCAATCTCTCATTACATATTTGTTGTAGCTCCTCCTTGAATCTTATGTGTGAAATCCCCTCTTAGTTGTGAAATAGCTTTATGAATTCACCATGGATCTTCTCTTCAAAGTCTATGTGAATTCTCTTGGAAAACAGCACACAAAGGTCTTCCCTTCTTCTCCAATTTTTTATAAGTTTTCCTCTATCCAAATTCTTCACTTCTTATCCTTTATATAGCTCTCCAAATATATTTTGGTCCTTTACTTCAACAAGGAAAGTAATTGAATTTGAAATAGCTTATTTAGGGAAACTAGAATTCTTAGTGATATGAAGTAAAATTTACTATGTATACTCACAAGCGCACAAATCAAAAGTAGAAAAATAGCTAAACAAGGTAGATCCCACGAGGATTGATTAATTCAACTAAATATAAAATATTACTTAACTAATTTAAGCAGTGTAAAAGAGCACCAAGGCATCAAATCCACCTTAAACAAATCAATTCTATCTCCACTTGAATTTATATCTCTAATTGATGTATCTCTCATGTTCCTCTCAAATACACATTTCAAAAATTGCACATACTCCTCTTGAACATACGTGATTAAGAAATTTAAAAAAAATTATGAAACCTATCTCTCTCAACCATAGACTTCTAATAAAAAATAAAAACTTCATTCAAAAAATACCTCAGTGTACCCATTCCTCTCAAACATGAGCGTTCTTTAGTTAAACTTCAAATATACCTTCTCTTGAGCACATAGAATTGTAAATAATCATCATTATGTGGCAAAGGATACTTATTTTTAATAGTTACATAATTTAACATCTAGTAACCAATGCAAAAATTGAGGGAACCATCTTTTTTCCTAATGAAGAGAACCGATGTGCCACATGGAGATGGATCAAGTCTTACAATTGATCCTTGAGCTCTTTTAATTCATCTAGCGCCATGTGGTAAGGAGCTTTAAAAATAGAAATTGTGCTTGGAAAAATATCAATATTGAACTTGATATCCCTCTCAAGAGGTAATCTGAATAAATCATTTACAAAGACATCTGCATACTCCGACACCACAAGAATGGACTCAATACGAGGTAGTGTTGCACCCTTCATCAAGATGCTTGCAAGAAAAACCATTCATCCACTATTGATCTATTTCCTTACCTTAGAAGAAGATACCAAGAACATGCCACCAACCCATCTCACACCTTGAAAAACAAAAAGCTCAGCATCTAGCAAAGCAAACAAACTCTCTTCCCTCGACAATCAACATGTACAAGATAAAATGACATCATGTCTATGCCTAAAATCACATCAGAATCAATCATAGGTAAAACAATCAAATTAGCTCATGCCCTTAAACCATCATGAAAACCTTCTTAAGATACTCTTCCACGCGAAGAGAAGACAAAGGGTAGACACACGTAAAGGAATTGACTATGACTTTGGCACAACATCAAGCTCACAAAAAAAAAGAGGTGTAAAGAAAGAATGTGACGATCCAGTGTTGTTTGACACCTTCCACAAAACTAGATAATAAGTCTCAAGATCTGACACCAAGATCAAGCAACACATCACACATGTAGACAACAAAACAATGAACTAATGGTATTCAATGTTGACAACATTGTATAAGTCTTTTATTACCTCACTCCCAATTATTATTAAGAAATTATCCCTTAACCTCCTTTTCTATTAGACAAATTTGTTCCCCGATATTAAAAACTTATTCCTCACGCCCTACCACAACCCCCTGACCCAAACACAGTCCAAGGAAGAGCGGCAAGGCATGGGCAAAGCAGAAGACTAACCCAAGAGTGTTCCATCAAAGTACATAGCATGTGACCTTTGTGCAAAAACAAATAATGGAAGCTAAAGAGATTAATTAAAGTCTCATTTAGTTTATTTGAACACCCACATCATCTCATCATAAAAATAGTCACAAGTCTACAATACTATAACAAGTCTAAGCCTTCACATCATCTCATAATGAAAATAACAGAACGTAAAGAGAGAAATAATCAAAATACGGCTTTACTTCAAGTAGGGCATCATACTAGGCTTAAACATGCATAATCATCTGTATACTTAAGTAAAAATACATCCAACAAGGACAATATGTAATTAAGGTGACATATAAGTATTCCTAGCTCATCATGGTCATAATATACTAGAATCATAAGAAGGAATGGAGAAATGCTAAAACATTTGCTAGAAATACACTCAGAATTCAATATGGTCTTCCGAACGGGTAACTCATACATTTTAAGAAAAATAACGAATAAGCTCCAATCAGATTAAAAAATTGTAGAAACCTACATCATAGTCTTAATTACAATATAAATAAATATTATATAAAAATAATATGAAAAATAATTTTTGTAATATAATTAAAGAGACTATGCAGTTCTATCAGAATTGTTGGCCTTCATCTTTATGATTATGCCATTAACTTATCGTGCTCCAAACGATGTGAATGTTTTACATCATAATTATAAAACATATATTAATCCATCATAAAAGGAAGGAATAATAATCATTCATTTTCATCCATAAACATGCTTCTAAAGATGGAAACTGAGAATTATTTTACCATGCAGCATGCATTCCAAAAATATAATAAATACATATTTTTTTGAAAACATCTGAAAATTTAGGAATACAATATATATATGATAATCTGGTCTAGGAAAAAAATTGAGAGCAAAACTCATAGCAAAAGTATTTGAAATATAGTTTTGAATCCAAAATAGAAACTAAAAATGATTTGTGAAAGTCGTTTGGCCATTCGAACAACCTCGAATCCTGCTCAAATGGCTAGATGTTCGAATGGCCCAATAGGGCAATCAAACAGTTAGCCCAGAATTGTCAAAATTGTCATCTTCTACCTCTCGAAACTGAGCAAAAACATACAAAAACAATATCAAATTATCTACTTTAGAAGAATCCCCATAATGTATGAAGAAGCTTCAAAAACTGAAATCTACCAACATTCATGTTGTTGTATGGAAGAAAAACTCTTAGAATGAAAGCATCTTAACTCTAATAGGATTGTGAACCTATTGAATGATCTCCAAGCTCAAAAAATCCCTACCAATAAATTAGGGTTTTATTAGTCCTAAGAAAAATCCAAGTTTTTCCGCCAAAATAGACTCAAATCATCATAGAGATGATAGATCAATGGCTCTATTGCATTAAAAACAAAAAATCGAATGGATTAAGTTTTCAAATCAAGAATAAAGAGATGAACTTCTTAGAAATAAACTTATAATCCAAATAGAAGAGGTGAAACATGGGATAATTAAGTTAAAAACAGAAGGATTAAAGCAAATTCTTACCTTCAGATGTATTTCCTTTTTGGTAATGGAGTTGGAGCCCTAGCCTCCCACAAATCTTAGCCTTTCCCCAATTGGGAAGACATAGGGCTTTTCTTTTTATAGTAAGTGGCCGATGGGCTAAACAAATAATTATTGGGCTAAAAAATAAGCTAATAAGCCTTTAGTGACCCTATAAGTGTGCATTTGACCTCAAAAACAAAATTAATAAAACTCAATCCCACTTAGACAAATCAAGAGAAAGTTGGCGGCCGAAGGGGTTAGCACACCACCTAATATAGACGTGGGTCACATAGTGGTGTCAACTTCCTTGATTAATAAATTTAAATAGAAAAATAACAACAAATTGTGAAAATTAGGTAGATTAAGTTAGGCACTAATATTTTTAAACTAAAAATAAAATTAAACCTTAAGGGATTCATAATTATACTAACCCATTACCAAAGGAAAATAAAACCAAAATAAACAATTTTTATACTAATCAGAAAGTATTAAAATTAGAAGATCTTACAGTCTTAAGGTCGTGCTTCTTCTTAAGTGGATTGTACAGCATAACCTTAATAGGACGACCCCAATGTGTATATGATCTCAACTTAGTTTTCAGCCATTCTATAGCTCAAAGGATATTTTTTGAACAACTTTAGATGGAACTTGATTTGTAACGCCCGAGATTTTTCACACATTTTCCTTAAAATTCACGAAAAATTTTTGCAATATAACGTCTGTAAATCGAAGGAAAAATGGCAAAATCAAAACATGATAAAACAGTTTATAATTTAAAACAGTAAACATCCATTTTCCATCATCCTACAGTCAAACATCGTACGGCCAAAGCAAATATCATCAGGCACTACTCGAAAACACACGTACGATTAAATTGCTATGATCATAGACTTTAAATACAAATCTATCCCAAGCATCCCTGAGTGCAAGTCCCATAACAATCCACAGACTAATCCAAATGAAAGTCCAAAATGAACATCTTAATGTCCCGTCTCACCCAAGAATCGGATCGTGGCACAAATAAACTCACAGTGAGTCAAGCAGATACCTCAGTCGAAGGGAATCAATCAACCGCTGAAATGAGCGTCCATCTCTAGGAACTCTCCGCACAACCTGCAAAACCTCCCGTACAACGGGGCAAAAAAGTAGGGTGCTGAGTATTTACCCAGTAGGGGAATCCAAAATAGTGAACTCACAAGTTCATAAATACATGCATTCATGCAACTCAAACATGAAGTAGATAGGCATATCAATATCATGCTCATACGCATACAAACATACCAAATGCACCATCATGCCAAAGTCATACCAAATGCACCACCGTGCCAAAATCATACCATCAAATTAAACTTACACGAACACCCTTATCCAGGGTCTTACAAACTTACTTGTACCACCGTACGCTTACTCATACAACATACGCATACTTGTATGACCTTACTCGTACAATCATATGCTTACTCATAGAGCTTACACATACATGTACGACCTTACTTGTATAATCATACTCGTACACATACTCTTACAGTCGTGCTCATCCACATACTCTTACAGTCATGCTCATCTACATACTCTTACAATCGTGCTCATACACATACGCTTACAGTCCTGCTCATACACATACGCTTACAGTCCTGCTCATACACATACGCTTACAGTCGTGCTCATACTCATACTCTTACAGTCGTGCTCATACTATTGACCACTGAAGCTCATTACAACTAATAAGCTCCAACGTCGAAAGGAAAAGAATGTCACTGGGGCAACACCTTAACCTCCGGGGAGTGACTAGACGCTATGGACTTTTCCGAAGGTAAGGCACACCAATGCTCATGGGGCACTAGATCAAACAGGTAAGAGTAGATCCATGATACTACTTACCTAAGCGCGCAAACATAAACACCCACACATAAGGGGTCATACAGTTGCCCACCATAATGGGTCTTATAGTGCCATAGAATCGCCCACCATAATGGGTCTTATAGTGCCAGTGCCACTCTTGGGCAGAAATCATACAGTGCCACTTGGGCAGAAACATATAGTGCCACTCTTGGGCGGAATCATACAACGCTCTCAATAGAGCATCAAACGTCTGGGCTTATATAGCACACAGACCAAATCGAAACACATGTCACTCTCAACAGAGCATCAAATGTCTGGGCTTCATACAGCACACAGACAAAGTCAGAAACGTACATCGCTCTCAGCAGAGCATCAGACGTCCGGTGCTCTATACAGCACATAGACAACATCCCGCAGGATAAACACCATGGCAAGACATGAGAAAAGCTCAGCCGACTCTATCGGCTAGCCCAAACACAGAACTTAATCCGTCGAACCCTCAGTCTCAAACTCACAATGCTATCATTAGCTATGCTTATAATTCAAGTTTAAATTAAGTAAATTATGCGGTAAAATTATGCCACACAAACTCACAGTCCTCGACTGATCAAACTGAAGCTGAGCCCGATCGAAACCCTAGTTCATCAAGGCAGCAGACTTCACTTACCCGTCCACATCATGTACAAAACTCATCGTACATCAAACCCTTACAGTCTTACATACTTCGCCAGCCATCTTATGGCCAAATCATCTTACACTAACATCATCAAATGAAGCTCCTCAGAGCCAACCCAGTTGTCGCCCTCTTACAAACATGCTCACTAGTCATCACTAGTGCATACATACACATTTATACATACGTCAAACATATACACTAGCCATCACTAGCACATGCATAATTCATACATACTCCAAGCATGCACGCTAGCCATCACTAGCACATGCATACATATGTCAAACATACACGCTAGCCATCACTAGCACATGCATAATCCATACATACTCCAATCATGCACGCTAGCCATCACTAGCACATGCATAATCCAAACATACTTCAAACATGCACGCTAGCCATCACTAGCACATGCATACATACGTCAACATACACGCTAGCCATCACTAGCACATACATACATACGTCAACATACATGCTAGCCATCACTAGCACATACTCAATCAACATACGAAACTCACCAACAAACACGCTAGTCATCACTAGCACATACTTACATCCAACATACTTACAGCCAACATGCATGTCATATGCATTTCAACATACCATATAATCATGCTTACATGTACATCATGCAATCGGATCGTTACTTAACATCCAAAGCATGGAATCATACAATCTTAGCATGATGCTACTCATTCAAAGCATGCTATCATGAAATTACGAGTTCAAAGCTCCCCTACCTCGTAATCATGGCGAGCACATGACGGTGGCGGCGGAGTTGGCGGTCAAAACCATTGCCTGGCTGAGAGAGTTGCTGTCCCGAGGATTTTAGGAAGCGTCAGAACTAGTCACGGCCGAACGCGGTGTCAGAAATCAATGCGGCAAAACCCTCGATCCACGGCGGCACACTAGGGTGGCCGGGAGAAATATCGTGCCAACATAGGTGGCGGTGCGACACGAAGTCGAGGGTGTACTCACTGAAGATTGGCCAGTGGCTAAGACATGCTCAGCCAGCCACAAGATGTCGAAATCAGTCGTGGACAGCACCCAACGGCGACGATTTCGCATCAACATAGGCCCACATACGGGCGGAGAGTGTGGGGCAACGCTCGAGGACAAAGGAGAGGTGGTGGAGGCTCTAGTGGTCAACTCCACTCGGTGGCAAAGCCAACCGATGGTCAGGTGGCGTGAATGCGGCGCCTAAACCCAAAAGCACACGCATGGCCACATGCACATGCGACCCAAAGGGCGGGCGAGAGGGCTGAAAAGAGGCAACCCAAGGCCCACAAAAGCCAACAGGGCTAAGGCCCTAGCTGTGGCCAATCAAAGCGGCGACATCGCCGATAGCCACCCACAACCAAAACCCATGGTGCAGGCGGTTGTACATCTCGCACAGTATAGGGCAATGACAAGCAGCCCATTCTGGGCAGAGTATATAATCTGGTCAATTGGGGCTGGCCCTCACTATCGCTGAGCCAGGGCAGAGCCCACGATGGCCAAATGGCCCACGGCTCGCCAATGCCAAAGACCCGAGACGTACCCAAAGCGTCTAATAGGGCGGAGCAACGCAATAGGGGTGAGGCGGTGTCGGAAATGGTAAACCCCTACCGACACCGGGTCGAGGTAGGCTGGACGGAGTCCTACCGGTGTCCGGACGACAACTGGAAACCCACCGACGTCCAAAAAATCCCACAGACAGTGAGATGGAAAATGAGAACAAAACCCGACCAAAGTGCCGGTAGCTCACCACAGAGCGAATAAAGCATGGCGGTGGCTCTAGCCAGCACCTATGGGTTCCTAGCAGCCAACTAAACATAAGTCTAGTTGAGAGCGGCTACAAACGATGTCAAAATCGTACACCCACAGTTCAAAAATAGGATTAGAGGAGAGAAAAACCCAAAAAAAGGTTCAGTACCTCGTGGAGGAGCGAAGAGGCCGTGGCGGCGGTCATAGCCGGTACCTACGGACTCGTGGCGATGAGGCAAGGAGGATCCCGATAAGAATCGGTGAAATCCGACGATGGAGGAGGGAGAACGGAGCGACGGGATATGCCCTCGGGTTTTCGCACAAAACCACTGGACGTGAAAAAAACTTCTGGAAGTCGATGTCGGTTCTAGAATCGATGGATGATATATATGTATAATTTTTTTAATTTTTACATCCATGTCCCCAATACATGTTCACCTCCCAGTTATGTGTCGTAGCTCCAAAATTCATGCCGTAAGCGCACAGCGAGGCCCGTGGCCTGCGACTAAGCCCCACACCCAACTCTACGGGTATAAATACAGGGTATGAATACATAAATACGAATATGCCGTAACGTCACATTTTTTCACCAAAAAAGACCGGAAAAATAGCAAGAAAATCCCAGAAAATCGTAGAAAAATCAGGGACCTTACATGATTTAAATTGAACACTATTGTATTTAAGGCTTCCCTCCACATATTGAGAGGAAGAGAGAAACTACTAATCATGCTCAACATGTCCATCAAAGTGCAATTCATTCTTTCTGCCTAACCATTTTGTTGTGGAGTGCCTAGTACTGTGTATTTGCAATAATACTATATTCCTTCAGGAACTGCACAAATAGACCAAGTTTTTATCAACTCTTTGTGTACCTCCTATAGTATTCCCCTCCCCTATCTAATTGAATAATTTTAGTACTTATGCCAAATTATTTCTTTACCTTTACCTTTTAAGTCTTAAAATAATCAAATACTTCAGCTTTTTCATTCAAGAGATAAATATATATATATATATATATATATATATATATATATATATATATATATATCAAGTATAGTTGTAAAGGTAATCAAATACCTTTGACCATTTTGATAAGGTATGCTAAATGGTCTATAAATACGAGTGTGTGTGATACTTAATTTCTCATTATTCCTCTTTGCACCCTTATAAGACTTGTTAGTTTGCTTTCTTTTTTTGTAATCTATACATGTCTCAAAATCAGTAAAATATAAAGTTTCTAGGACTCCTTGTACTAATTTTTTGATTCAGTCAATGGAGATATGCCCCAGCCACCTGTGCCATAACATAAAATAATTTTGTTAAATAATACTATTTTGCACAAACATTATAGATTATTTAAAAGAAGTATGTAAAGAGAGGCAATATAACTCGTCTATTAAGGAATTAAAACAAATGGTATCTAAATATTTACTAATTAGAAATGATGAATTCATAAACTGAAAATTAAAGCCAAAAGTCATTAGTCTTGACACATAAACCAAATTCTTTAAAAAACTTGGAATATAAAAAATTATCTTTAAATCTAAGGTGTATTTTTTATGAAGAATAAGCCAATATGTTCCAATACTTTTAACCTTTGAGCACACCTTATTGCCTCAATAGATGGTGTGCTTCTCATCAATCAATTTTCTTAAGTTGAGAAACCCCTCTATGATATAAGAAACATAGATTATAGAACCTGAATCAATCCACCATATGTTAATATTATGAGCACAATTAGAATCATAATGCAAAAAAAGTATATTTACCTCCTTTTTTGGTAACTCACTTCAAGTATTTATGGCAATCCTTCTTGATATGTGATTTTTTTGTTGCAGAAAAAATATTTGATTTTCTTAATGATACTAGTAGGCATCATTGACACACATTTATCGGCCTTCTTCTATAGAGCACTATGATGTTCATTTTTTTGTCATTTATATGAAACTAGATAGGCAATTTCAAGCTTTTCTTGCTTAAGTATTTTTTTTTCATTGACACACAAACTTAGAAGGTCATTGATTAACCATTGAGTATTATATGTATTGTAAGAAATCTTAAATGACCATATTATACAGAGTTTAGCATAATATCATGCAATTTAATTTATTATTTATATCACACATTTGCATAATATGTTCTAGCACCCTTTCGTTATTTGCAAGTGTCATGGACGATAACTTCAACAATAAGGTGTTTTCCAAGGCATTATCAAAACTCTTAAATGAGCTTTGATAACTTTCAAAAGCTTTGTCATGATAGCGCATTCTAGAATAGATCCTCTAGTACTCTTATTTATGTAAAACTTTATGTGTATCATATTTAAGCAGTTAGAATGTTCTTACTTTTCAAATAATATTACATCACTTAGTGTACTTTTATTTGTAGGAGTGGTGGAAATATCTATACGAAATATCTGATCCAAGTCCATGCACCCTAACAGTAAAAATATTTTTTTCTTCCAGTTTAAAAATTTATCCCTACACAATATAGGAATGTGTTGATTATGGTCAGAAATAAAGATAGATAACCTTTAATAAAAGATAGATAAGTTGCAATAAAAGACAAACACATGTATACATTAATATGGCAAAAAAACTTAAATTTAAAAATTAGCTAATGTTAAAATCAACTAGTAAATTTTGAACTTTCGTTTAGGAAAAGGTGGCATTCTACATCAAAATTGCTAAATCTTTATAAAAACAAATATACAATTTATTTCATAGAATGGCCACCAAAAAATCTCATACCTTTTGGCTTAATAATTTACCTATGCCACGATATACAAACCTTTACCATATCCTATTCATATTCATATGACTACAACTACTACCTTCTTGTAGGGTCATGTGATAATCATTATCACTTGATCAACAAATAATTGATCAAGTAAAACTTAAAGAAATTAAGGCTTCCTATACCTATTGGAGTTTAAAAAATATTTTCTTCCTAAATTAAGCTTTTGTTTCTTGCAAATTTTTTGTAAATCCTTTAATTTTCTTAGCTTTACAATATATTTTTAGCTTAGGTTTAGCTAAAACTAATTTTTATTTAAAAATCAAATTAAAATAATTAATAATATATTTATAACTAAATCAATGTACCACTATTAAGTGCCTTAGAATCCTAACTCTATATCAAAAAGTCAGACAATAATCTAAATTAGGTGGGTTTCTTGACGGACCCCATTACTAAAATAATTTTAGTAGCCTAAACCCGATTATCAATGAGACACTTGGTTTCCTTATATAACATTTTGGATATTTCAAATTAAAACGAACCCAACAGGATGAAAAAAGAAAAATGGTTTGTTTCGCAAGGGCCTCGCCTAAAGACATATACCATCCCATCATCGCCTGCTAATGGAATAATGATGCAAAGCCATATCAGCCACATCGCCACTAGGACAATAGCTGGATTCAATAATAACACATCACGAGAAAGCCTAGGGCTCTAGGCACAGCCTTCGTTAACGCTCTAAAGGTACATGTCTTAAATTGAGCCCACGAATCCATCCAAATAACTTGTCAGGACAAAATTTCCGGTTCCCCCACTGTACCCACACGGGTTCTTGCAACCAAAATGAGAACACAACATCTTCCTCCGTACCAAAAAAATGAGAAAGCGAACTTCACATGGGATCCAGACCCTAAGATATGTACTCGAGTATGACGAGGACAGCCACCGCCTCTCTTTCGACGTATCATTTCAGGAGGTGATGATAATTCACCCTGACGTACCGTACGCCTGACTAGTTTGGTGAGATGTGAGCATCCTATGCTGGTTTCATACTTGCATTGTTTTGTTGCTTCTGTCCCACCCACAGTAATAATAGTTACGTCATGTTAGGTTTGCCTGATTCGCACCGTTTAGAAAAAAAATGCTTTCGTAACGTCAACTTTTATACCATTAAAATATATTTTATCATTTTTAAATCATTAACGAGTGAAACCTATTTTAGTAGATCTTATTTATTAATAATTTAAAAATAATAAAGTAGGCTTTTTAGCGTATAAGAATTAATGTCATTATAGTTTAACTCTTATTTAAATAGGTTTTTTTCCTTGGAATCATAGAAGGCCATATCGGCCGATACGGGTGTGTATCGGCCTATATGGGTGTGTATCGGTCGATACGTACTCGTATTGGTCGATATCGGTATAGTACGGGAGGCGATATGCCCCCCACAAGAAATACTAATACGTACCAGCTGTATTGGCCGTACTGTATCGATATGGCCGATACGTATCGATATAGTATTTTTAAAAATATTTTTTTATTTAAAAAATTATTTTTTAATTAAAAAAATTAATTTTTTTTGAAAAAATAATTTTTTTTTCAAATTTTTTTCTTAAAAATAAATACACAATTCAAACCCAACTTCTTTAAAAGTTTAAGTTTTAGTTATATTAAAAATTTATTTTTAAAGTTATACGAGATCAATACGGGTAGGTCCATACAATTTACATAATTTTTTGTTTTACATATAGTGCTCCACAAATATATATTTATTTAAACATATAACTTAAACTCATATTAAGTATATTATTTATTTTTAAAATTAATTAATTTTAAAGCACTTAATATTGAAAAGAATGACCAATAATTTATATGGGATGGAGAGCACAAGAATATATTAGAATACTCGTATCGGTTGATACGGCATTATATGGTTTTATTATGCTCTAAAAGAAGTATTATAATGATATATTATTAGTTATAAATTTTTTTATATTTATAAAAGGGTTTATACCCATTTCGGCGCGTACCAAGCGTATCATTAGCGCGTACCCGTATCCATGATCATCGATACTCTTATGCGTATCGATACGGCTTTCCATGCTTGGAAGCAGCTCATTCAACTGCTCGTCGTTTATTTCCTTTACTAAATTTATTTACTAAAAAACGTTAGTGTGACCTTGAGTTTATGCATGTCTAAGTGTTAGACTCGGCAATGGGGCTATTGGTCCATTAGATAGATATCTAACCTTGCAAGGGACAACAACTAAGTTCGTCTCCTAAGTAATATCTAACTTATACATTGACGCACGTGAGCCAAGTCTCATAATAACATAACTCTTTATTTATACAAAAATTAAATTTAGTCATTATTTATAATTATACATTGATGCACGAGTCAAGGCTCATAACATGGCTCTTTATTTATACCAAAACTAAATTTAGTCATCATTTGTAATTAAATTTTATCTAAAGACCTTAGTTTTGGAGATGTGGCTCTAGCCTAAAAGTACGAGGGTTACTCTATTGTTTCTACCCTTGAACATTAATATATTGAGTACTACAAGTTGTTATATTTTTTTGCATTAATTAATTTACTACTATGTAAAAAATTTAATTATTCAATCACACAAAAAATTATATAAGAGACTTGCAACATAAAAACCCCAATACGGAAAAAACCACGCAAGCACTCCAACAGTTGAATAATAAATGCACTATGAATTAAGACTTTTTAAAGATTTAATTTAGCTACCAACTTAACATATTATAGGTCCATCTCTAGTTGTCTTAGCCAATCCGTCATCATGTTTACAAAGTTGAACTCTTTATCATCTCCTTTCCTTAGGAAAATCTTTTGTCCTTAAAAATTTAATCTATACTCATCTTGATTTGTTTCAACATTTAGCATGTATGTGACATGTTTGTATTTTTCATAAAACTCAATTTAATTCATAAATGGTTTGTGGATCAAATTGTCACATCCCTAATTTTACACTCATTTTATCAATCGTTTTTTGTCCATTAGAAAAATATATCATACTACCCTTCATAATATATAGTAGAAAAAAACATTCTATGAAATTATAAAAATGCTAAAAACTAAATTAGGGTCATGATAGTCACATATTTCACAATTTTTGTTTATGATAGTATCATTATTATATTTCTAAATAAAAATGATAGTATCTACACTATGTTTACCTATTTTGTAGTTAATAAAAATGATAAATGACATTCTTGCATGCCCAAAAGCTAACCTAACTAAAAGAAATGAAATATCAAATTGGAAAGGCAGACTCCACTCTATTGCTACAATTTTCTTGATACATGAAAGCAAACTCTTGTATCTGAAGAAACCTACACCACTAAGGATGTTGAGTAAATAGGTATACTTAGAGGGATCACAACAAACAAAAAATAAATGTTTTAACAAAAGCATATCAAGAAGAAAAATTGCCAAAGAAATAACTTGGCCAAAGATAAATCAAATTATGTGTACCATTCTAAGTCAAATATACTCACAAGGAAGCAAGTCAACTTTAATTAAGCTTTAGTAGACATGATAGTCTCATCTAGGAGTCACCACTTAACTAGATATTAAACTAGTACAAATACAACTTCATCTTTGCCTAAAGCTTGCTCCGTTCTATCCATGCTATGAAGTAACAACCCAATAGGGCTCATAGACCCTGGTTGTTGAGACTTTAACAACTATGATTGTCAAAAATCACTTTTATTGTGTTGTATTGAACCAATCATCTTTTAATTTTCTAATCCATTCAAACCTAATTCCAAAGATAGGGAAGTAGTTCTGCATATCTTTCACCTTTATAGAGCTGAAAGACCAAAATCCTATTTCATACTATACCTTTATGTTCAATGTAGCTAAATGACTCACTTGACGAGCCAATTCGACACCATGATCATTTGTCTTAAAGTGTCTAATGTATCAATTTGGACGATCAATCATCACATCACAAGGTCTCATACACATGTATTAGGCTTTACTAACTCTTACTTAATATATGCTTAATGATCATCCATTCATCCATCCATATTCTTCAAAAACCATGACTTTCTATATTTAGTAAATAGCATAATCATTGATATAAAACATGATAAATATTTCTTATCTCGAGGCATCATTAGTAACCTCACCAAATTGTCAGATAGGACACTATTGACCATCAGCTCCTTACTGATGCGTTGAACCTCCACCAACATGGGTTGGCTGGAGCATCTCCCTCACCGATGCCATAATAATGTGACAACCTCACTACTCAAATAAATGTTCCTAACCATTTATTTCAAAAATTGAGCATTTAAAAATTGCAATCACATTATTATGCACTCATGAGTGACATAACATAAAAATAGCATGCACACATTGAATCTCATCAAGAACCTTAAGAAAATCATGCTTCTACAAATAATTTTTCATTATTTCAAGAAAAAAATTACAATCTTACACATACACTCTTAATTAGAGTCTTACAAACTTACTCGTACAATCGTACGGTTATTCATAAAACTTATACATAGTTGTACAACCTTACTCATACAATCTTACTCGTACGACCTTACTTATACAATCTTACTTGTACGACCTTACTAGTACAATTATACAACAATTTTACCATGTGACAATTCCCCAACATACGCTCCAATCCAAACCGATCCATTCCAATCCTCACCCATCAAACTTACGTCTTTTGTCTTTCGTCATACGCTTACACATCCACATTCAACTCCATACCAAATTAACCCTCTATCACCTCTTATTGTCCAAAATCAAATCACAACTTACTCTTACATTCATCTTGACCGTTTCCAAAATCAAATCACAACTTACTCTTACATGCCACAACTCTAAACTTGCGACTATTATGGACTTGTAGTTAGATTGCTTAGGCTCGGATACCAACTGTAACGCTCGAGATTTTTCATCACATTTTCTTTAAAATTCATAAATTTTTTTAGCAATATAATGACTATAAATTAGGAAAAATGATAAATATGAAACTTGTGAAAGCAGTTTTATAATTTTAAACATCACACATCAATTTTTCCCATACAATTTTTTTGCTCATTCTATCAAAGATTGTACTGCCAAACAAACATCCTCAGGCACTACTTAAAAATAAGCATACAATGTACATTGCTATGATCATAGACTTTAAATACAAATCTCTCCCAGACATCCTTGAGTGCAAGTCCCATAACAGTCCACATAGTCTTATCCAAATTACAAGTCCAGAAAGCATAAACACTCTAACTCTCATCTCACCCAATACATCAGATCGTGACATAAATTATTACTCATAGTGATTCAAAGATATACTGAGTCAAATGAAATCAAACCACTAATAAAACGAGCATCCATCTCCAGGAGCTCTCCACCACAAACTTGCAAAAGCCACCTGATCATTGGGGCTAAAAAATTGGGTAAATGAGTATTTTTATAATTAGTAAGAAAATACCTAGTGGGGAGTTCAAAATAGAGAACCTTGTAAGTTCATGCATAGATGAGTTCATGCAACTCAAATATGAAGTAGGCAAACATGTAATAATCATGCACATATGCATACAATTATGTCAATTACATACCATCAAACAAATCCTACACATACACTCCTAATCAGAGTCTTAAGAACTTACTCATACAATCGTACACTTACTCATACAACTTGCACATACTTATACGATCTTACTCGTGCAATCTTACTCTTACGACCTTACTCATATAACCTTATTTGTACAACCTTACTCATACAACCTTACACTTACAGTCTTGCTCTAAAACATATGCTTACAGTCTTGCTTAGAAACTTATGCTTACAATCTTGCTTATAAACTTATGCTTACAACCTTGCTCAGAATCATACTCTTACTGTCTTGCTCAAAATCATACTCTTATAGTCTTACTCGGACACTTACACTTACATAGAAACATGCATACTCACTCATACAGCCGTATACATACTATCGACCACTGAAGCTCATTACAACTAATAAGCTCCAGTGTTGAAATGGAAAGGAATACCACTGGGACATCAACTTAACCTCTGGGGAGTGGCTAGACACCATGGACTTTTCTGAAAGCAAGGTACATCAATGCTCATGGGGCACAGGATCAAATAGGTAAGAGCAATTCCATGATACTACTTACCTAAGCGCACAAACATAAGCACCCACACATTAGGGCAATACAATTGCCGACACTTTAGGGGTCTCATAGTGACAATGCCACTCTTGGGCAGAATCATACAATGCTCTCAATGAAGCATCGAACGTCTCTGCTTAATACAACACATAGACCAAATCAAAAAAATACATTGCTCTACACAGAACATCAGACGTCTGGGGCTTAATACAGCACATAGACAACATCCTGCGGGCTAAACACCATAGTAAGACATGAGAAATGCTCAGCCGACTCATTATCGGCTAGATAAAAAATAGAACTTAATCTGTTGAAACCCTCATGTCTCAAACTCACAAGCTATTATTAGCTTTGCTTATGATTCAAGTTTGAATTACGTTATTTTGGTACAATTATGCCATAAAACTCTCAAACATACAGTGCTCCACTTATCAAACTAAAGCTAAGCTTGATCTGAAACCCTAGTTCATCTGGGTAGAACACTTCACTTAACCCATCCATCTCATAATCATAACAGACCATACATCAAATTCCTTAGAGCCAATTATCACCCTCTTACTTATACCTCACTTATTATGTTTTCTTTTCACTTCATAACATGTACATTATGTTTGTACAATTATGCAACACTCTTACTGTCTGACAATTCTCCAACATAATCTCCAATCCAAACCGATCCTTTCCAATCCTCGCCTGTCAAACTTACATCCTCTATCTTCCGTCATATGCTTACACATCCACATTCAACTCCATACCAAACCCTTTGTTACCTCTTACCATCCATCGCCCATACTTCTACCCACACACACATACACATATCTATTAAACAGACATATAGACATCATACATACATATGTCCATCACACATACATATCACGTACAATAATTCCATACATGGCTTACCAATATACTCACTAGCCATCACTAGTATACACACTTATTCCACAAACATCAACCATATTTACATCTCACATGGATGTCATATGCATTTAAATATGGCATAATTTATTTATTTACATCATGCAAACTGAGCATGATTTAACATCCAAAGCATTGAATCATACAATCCTAGCATGCTGCTACACATTCAAAGTATGCTATCATGAAATTACGAGTTCAAAGCTCCCCTACCTTATAATCCATGACGTTTGATGGCGAGCACACAACGGTGGTAGTGGAGTTGGTAGCCATAAGCATTGTCAGATTTAGAGAGTTGTTGTCTTAACAGTTTAGGAAGCATAAAAAACAATCACGACCACATGGGGTGTCAGCAGCCAATGCAACAAAATCAGTGATCGGCAGCGGCACACTAGGTGCAGATGGGAGAAAGGTCATGCCAACAAAAATGGCAAGTGCGACTAAAAGCGAGATGGATTATCTAATGGTTGGTTGGTGGCTGACAAGTACTCGGTCGGCCACAAGACATCGAAATCAGTTGTGGACAGCACCCAACGGTGTTGATTTTGCATCCACAAGGTCTCACATAAAGGAGGGCATGGAGCGATGCTCAAGGACAGACAAGAGGTGGAGGAGGGCTTTGATGGTCAAACCAGTCGATGGCGGATTCAGCCAACGGTCAAGTGGCAAAAATGCGGTGCCTAAACCCTAAAACGCAAAAGTGGCCACACGCACATGTTGCCAAAAAGGGCCAATCTAGTGGAAGATGGGTTAGATGGTGGTGGCCCAAGGACCACAAAAGGGCAACTGAGCTAGGGCCAGGATGTGGTGGCTGACCGAAATGGCAACATCGTCGATCGCCACCCATAACCAACATATTTAGTGTCGACAACTGTGCATCTCACATGGTAGAGGGCAATGGGCAAGCAGCCCATTCTGGGCGTAGGTGTAATCGGGCTAAGTGGGGCTTGTCATTGTTGTCACTGAGTCGGGTAAGAACCTATGATGGTCAAATGGCCCGTAGCTCACAATGGCAACATCTCGAGACGCATCCAAAGTGGCTAACCACGTGAAAAAATGAACAGTGAGGTGAGGTGGAACCCAGTGGAGGAGAGGAGTTGTGGGGGCATAGGAAGTTAATTGAGCCACACATGGAATGGAGGGGTGGTGGACAATCGAAAATGGCCGACGGAAGTGACGAAACAATCGTCCGATGGCAAAAATTGTTTCGGCACAGTGAGAAGAAAAAATATGAGTTGGAGTACTAGTAGCTCACAGAAGAACAAGGAAAGCATGGTGGCAGCCCTAGCTGGCGCCTATGGGTTCTTGTTGGTCAACGAAGATAAGTCTAGTGGAGGGTGGTAGCAAACGGCAGTGAAATCACCCTCCGCTGGTCCAAAACTGAATGTCAAAGGTGAGGAAAACTAAGAAAAAGAAGGTACCTCATGGACGAGCAAGTAGGACACAACGGCGGTCCTATCAAGTACGAACGGACTCATGTCGGCAAGGCAAAGTAGATCTGGACAAGAACCGGTAGAATCCATCAACGGAGGAGGCATGACAGAATGACCGAAAACTCTCTTAGGTTTCTCTCATTCTTTTTGGATGTATTGGAATATTTCTGGACATTAAAACTTTCTAGAATCCATCGATGGATTCCAAATTCATATATTTTTTTCCTTTTATGTCCCCTTCACACGCTAACCTCCCATAAACGCATTGTGTATCGAAAATTCACGCAGAAAGCACATGTCGAGAACAACGACCTGTGACTAAGCCCCACACCTGACGCTACGGGTTTAATACTGAGATCAAATACGCCGAAGCATTACAGTTTGGCACTTGTTAGTTACCTATGCTCTAGTGAATAAAAATGAAATATATCACTCTATGTAAACCTAAGTGAAGGAGATGAATCAATAAACTAGAATGGTAGACTCCACTCTACTACTACTGCCTACCTGATGTCACAAAGAAAACTCTTGTATCTCTAAAAATTTGCACCAATAAGGATGTTGACTACACATATATACTTAGTGGGAATGCAACAAACCAAAAACAAATATTTTTAAGAAACATACCAAGAAAAAAATTGCCAAAAAAATAATTTAGCCAAAGATAAATCAAATCATGTTTACCTATCTGAGTAAAATATAATCACAAGCAAGGAACTCAACTTCAAGGTTCACTAGACATGATAGCCTCATCTAGCAGTTCACCACTCAACTAGATACTAGACTACCAGAAACAAAACTTTAATCTTTCCCTGAAGCAAGGGCTCATGAACCCTAGTGGTGGAGATCCCAACTTCCATGATTGTTAAAAATCTCATGTATTGCATTACACTGGACCAACATCATTTAGTGCTCTAGTCCATCCAGTCGAGTGGTTGTACATAACTCCAACCTTAAAGAGCTAGAAGACCATGATCCAATTTCATACCATACCCTTATGTTCTACATGTCGAAATGAATCCCTTCAAAAGCCAATCTAACACTAGGATCCTTTGTCTTTTTGTGTCTAATGCATCAATTTGGGTGACCAATTATCACTTCACATGGTCTCATACATATGCATTATGGTTTCCTAACCCTTTCTTACTACATAATCATCATCCATTCATGCATCCAAATTCCTCAAAAACCATGTTATTGCATATTTACTAAATAACATAATCAATGATATAAAAAATGATAAATTCCCTTATCTTGAGGCACCATTGTTAATGTCACTGACGAGTCATTCTCACTAACATGTTTAACCTCACCAACAGTGGGTTGGATAGAACTGCCCCCTCACTGATGAGTCATTCTCATTGTTGATGTCCAGTAAATGTGAATGATGTTGCATGCATGCATAGGTATTGTTTATCCTCCTCTTTTAACTAATGCAGGTATCGATGTGTTGGTGACCTTATTGATGATCTAGAAGAAAATGATTAGAGTCCTGACTAAATTTTTGAATACTTTTCCCATAAAATACTCATACCAATCTTCTCAAAATAAAGTTCTAAATCATTTGTTTCGTAAATTGATCATCAAAACTAATCAAATTTGCAATCACTATTATAGTGCACTCATGCATGGTGTAACACAAAAAATACATGCACTCGTTCAATCTCATCAAGAAGTTGAGGAAAATATGCTTCTAAAAGTACCTTTTCATTATTTCAAGGAAAAGATCACAATCCAACCTGCAATTTATTATTTTGCTACCATGAACATAACATTATCCCTTATGACATTCTCCTAAAAGATCATGATTCAAATACTAAAAATTACTCACAAGTCCTAAATCATGTTCCTTTCGAAGACTAAAAAATAAAATTGGTTTGAGGTAAGGAATCCAACCTTTCTCTTTCATGGCTACACTCAGATTCTTTGAATTCAGCCTTTT
Organism: Saururus chinensis; assembly: GCA_035235625.1. Classification (NCBI taxonomy): domain Eukaryota; kingdom Viridiplantae; phylum Streptophyta; class Magnoliopsida; order Piperales; family Saururaceae; genus Saururus; species Saururus chinensis. The sequence goes on along the minus strand of CP141144.1, from coordinate 35,260,742 downwards.
TCTCTCATGTTCTCTAGTTTTTGACATGTCGTAGCCCTTCTTGACAAGAAGTAAGTTTTCAAAGAGATAATGTTTTTGGGCATCAAAGGGATATTTATATGAGGGAGAAATAACTAGATTGGGTACATGACTATCTATTTCTAATAAATTTTATCTTTATTAGCTGAACCGCCTCATACACTGACACATCATTGATTGTACCAAAAAAAAAATCACTAGTGCTTTTGCCGATCTGTCATTTCCTCCTTAGAGTACATTTGGTAACTCATAGTCCGCTCACCACCACATCGCCGATGGTGTGGAAAACTTATCTAGAAGAAATTTTAAATTGGTTCCAATCCAAATATTATTAATACATAAAAATACTTCTTAATTTGTGGGCATCACATCCTTCCCTCCTACTTAAAATTTTGTCCCCAAACTTTCAAGTAGATTGTTTGGTGAACAAATGTGGGTAAACTTTCATCAATTGCTTTTTTGCCTCCTAGGTCATTTCTTCTAATGCTTGGCTTCTCCATAGAAATTTAACCATATGAATGGCTCTATTTCCCATGGTTCTAATTTTTCTATCGAAAATTTCATTGGGTTCCTCTTTATAAGTCATATTATATTGTAATTCCATTCTTAACACATCAATGACATGGATTGGATTAGGGATATACTTTCCTACCATAAAAGCATAAAAGACATCATGTACTTCAGCCAAATATGACAGTAAAGCTAACTTATAGGATGTTGGTCCAATTCTTTCTAATATTTCAAAAGGTTTAAGAACACCATGGTTTCAACTTTCCTTTCTTCTTGAACCTCTTAAAGCCTTTTGTGAGTGAGACTTTTATAAAAACATTGTTTCTCCCCTCAAATTCTAATTCCCTCGGTCTAAGGTCAGCATACTTATTTTGACAATTTTGGGAGATAAGAAGTTTCTCTTTAATATTATGAATATTCTTAGTACACTGGATCACCAATTCTTCCTTGGGTAATTGATGGGCACCAACTTCATTTCAACTTATGGGAGACCTACACCAGAGTAACTACACAGCTTCATAGGTGTTATTCTAATACTTGATTGATAGCTATTGCTATAAGAGAATTGATTTAGTGTCATTTGAGAGTTTAATATCGGTCTAGATGAGGGTAGCATATTACTCGATTGCCCATAGTCAGATTATCTAAAAAAGATAAAGACTATGAGTTTTAGCCTCAATACACAAAAATTTATTTTGAAGTAGAATAAACAAACCAAATTAGTATGTGCCATTCATGATCAATCTAATAATCAAATTAAGCATGCACGCCACAATAATCAAACAAGGATTTAACATAGAAAAACCCAAAATCAGGTAAAAAATCACAGTTGTCTCAACTAAGGCTAAATGAATGCACTAGTAAAATATAGAACATAAGACACAAAACAACCAACAAACCTCTAGACTTGACACAAACTCCTTTGTACAATCTTCTTCGTTGTTATTGTTGGCCTTCAATTCTTCCACTTTGAATATGTTGTGCCCCAACTTTTTAAATAACTTAGATGTCTGAGTGCCGTCAATTCATAAAGAAAATGGGCTAAGATAAACTATGTATAAAAGAGTAAATTTTCATTAATTTACATAATCACAAAACTTTACAAAAGAAAGATCGCCGTGCCTTAACAAAATCAAAGAAGCACAAATGCACATATCAAAAGAACTTGATAGAGTAATCCAAGCATAGATCTTTCAAAGTTCTACGAGTTGTCTTCTTTAAAATCATCTTCTTCATTCGGATTTGCAATGTCTAGGGGTGGGTGAGTAAAATTATACTCAGTAGGTAGAGTTAAATTTTACTACCATGCTACAAGAAAAAGCATAATAAAAAATGCATAACATATTATTCTAGTAATTCATATTCAAAAGTCAACAACATATTATTATCGACTAACAAAATCTAAACGTACTTCTTATATAAAAAGTCAGATAAAAAGTCCTTCACAGAATTCGATAAAATTAGATAATTAGTTCATAACTAAAATCTAGTAAATAATTATTCACAGAATGTCTCCAATACTGAAGCAACATACACTTGTGGTTGTGGACCAACAAGATCAGAATGAAAGAAATCGTTCCACAATATCTCATTTCATGGGCGCACCACATGCCTTAGTAGGCGGTACCTAGGAATAATAAGTCCAATAACTTTTGTTTTTTACACCAAATAGCTACCATTCAAAACCGATTATCATTTTTGGGCTTTATATCAAATAACTACCCTTCGAATTCGATCAAAATTATTTGTAAATGTCATTCAAATAATAGTATTTAAAGTCCATATAACGATTAAATTTTTAGAGGTGTACGGAACACTATTGTTTTAGCATTCATTCAATTCTTAATGAATGCCCTCTTTTTTAAAATAATATTTTACTAAAGAATTACAAAATAGTTCAACCGAGTTGTAGCACAGAATTAGAGCTTAAAGACACCTACCCTTCATTCTTTAATTTTACTCGAGTTATGGCTGGCAGTCAGAGATGGAGCCTCTCCTTGTGTTGGGAAAAACTCTCCTTTTGGATAGGAAGTGGCGGACAAAGTTTTCCCTTAAACTAGGGTGTTCCCTCTTTCCGGCCCAAAAGTGGCTGATAGAACCTACCCTTACCCTAGGTTGTTCCCCCTTTAGAGTAGCTAACTCGAAAAATGGACCCATAGAGCGCCCTCAATTAGCTAGGATCGATTTTTAAATAGACGGAATTGGGCAAGAAATGGCTTCGAAATGGAATGCAGGAAATTTTCAAATAAGTAGAAATTAAGAGAAAACTAGAGAAATGGTGTGAAGGGAAAGACACCCCCTCCTTTCTTATATACATTCGGAGCCGTTGGATGCATGCCATGTGGTGCACATCCAACATCTACCAAGCCATTTTTGCATCACTCATGCATGTGCATGTGTAAGTGTTGATGCACACAAGCCCTTGGCCTGCCGCTAATGGGCCAGGGTGCAGGCCATGGTCTGGCCTGTAGTAGTGTCAGCACTACGGACTCCATTGTGCTGACAATATATATTTATCAATTTCGTTTTCATTTTCAAACAAATTTAAAACTTTAAACGGGCATAATTCCTTACACTGAACTCAGAATCACACATTCGTTATACTTTTGTGCTCGTACCGACAAGCCCTTTGAAACAAGACTACAAGAGTACCTTATCTCATGAAATTAAACTGGGCCCTACCCATGATACTCTTCTAAAGGTTGTAGCCTACTATCCTGGTGTTCGACTTAGCATTCTTGGGCTGGATAGGTTCATCTCTTAGAGTCCTTTAAACAACGTTAAAGCTCCTTTGAATGAATTGTGATCAAAATATTTCAATTATATGAAAAATATCTATTGAGCCCTAATGCTCATTTATGGCCCAAACATTTAAATTTTCAATACCTTAAAATTCTAGGAGATTACAAAATACCTGAAGTTTCCTTTTTGTGTTTTGTTCTTCATGTTCTTCATCAAGCAACTCAAGTGAAGACTTCTTCTTTGTTTGTTGATTTATCTCTTTAACTCCCTTAAAAGAATTTGTTGACTCTCTTATATTTGTTATGTGAAATCCCTACAAGATTGAAAATCAAAGTAAAAATTAGAACTCATGACATAGTGCATTAACTTTCAATTTGTATATATGGCTTTACAACACTGAGACTTAACATAGACACGTTGGAATTGATATCGAAAAGCCCTATATAACCCTATATTTATCCTACACAATTAAAATCAAAATTATATGTGCAACAGTAACCAAATAAGTATGAAAATAAGCACTTTATTTTTTATTAATTGTCTCTCCCCCTTTTTGATACAAATAGACAAAAAAGTTCAATTAGTCACAATCAAGTCATAAATATATCATAATAAGACATGAAAACAAATAATCCTTAAAGTAAAGCATGTTCATCACATATCCATCACATAATCAGTTTCAAAATGCATCCCATAGTTAAATGAACTCAAACAAGTTTAAGACGAAGAATAGAAGAAAAAGCGATATAAAAAGCATAACATCAAGCATTTCTATCATCTCCCCCTCACTCTCAGCTCCTAGGAATCTATCATGAAGCATGATACTAATGTCTATAAGACCCTAATGTAGCACATCTCAAAATTAATGAAACTCTGTATAGGTCACAAGTCCGTCTTGCTAAATCTGCTGGGATGGCTCATCTGCAGGTGTTTACTACTCCTAAAAGATCTCCCTCCTATCCCTTGGTGTGAGACATAATATGTTGTACTATTGCAACATCTATCGGTCCCATCTCAACCATTGCCCCCTCTCCTTGTGAGGTCCTAACATGAATAAAGATGAATATCCTACATAAATTGTAAGGATATGGCAGCATCTCATGCATATGACCATGTAGGAAGGTCATAATATTACCAAAAATGATCGACAGAAGATGTTAACTCTAGGTCTGGCTATAAAAGAAAATATAAAATCTTGGCCATTGTGCATTCAACTCTCTCCTTCCTTGTAGTTCATATGTTGTACTGAGAAATAATATGCAAGAAACGATAATCGGTACTAATGGAGTGTGCAAGGACTGATACATCTAGCTCTCTACCTCAGAAAGTCAAGTCAACTCATGAGGTATAACACAAACCTATGTGCTTCCAGGAACACCTACTAATGCGTCATCATCTCCACTAAGAGATGAATACTACTATATGACTATCCAAGGGTATATGTGCCGATTTGAGGTAAAAATAGTCCTAAAGTACTTTATTCAATATGGACAAGCTTCTATTCACTCCATGGAGATCTCTAATGGAACATGGACTAAACTACACTTGCAGCATATAGGTATAATTCTATCTCCCCCACTAGATGATGCTCCGAGATCACCTGAACCCAATGCACTCAACACTATCTTCTTCTTTGCTTTTCCCATCTAAACTTATTGCAAAGAAATAAACCTAGGGCTAAACATCAGTCATAACTAATCATACAATATGAATAAAGTTCTAGAATTTCAAAAAACATTGAAATCTTCGTTAAAAATTAGAATGATAAGACATGAAGAACGCCATAAAAATCTGTGTCCAAATGACTCCAAATTTTAATAGATGATAGATTTCAAGGATTAGAAAAAACAATTCATAACGGAAATTAATCCTAATTTTTTATTAGAAATGCTCAATTTGAAAAATTCCCAATGCGGAGTAAAATGTTGAAACTGAATCACAAAATTGAAGAAATCTCAAAATTTAGCAATTCAAATCACATGAAAATTTGTAGAAACGTAGATCAGGAAATCCCTCGCAATCCTATTTGTTCAAAAATAATTCAAAACCATTGTAAATTCACTAAAAATCACAAATTGAGTTTTAGAACTCACCTTGGCTGCAGGCAAAAAGTCGAATTTGACATCGAAATAAGTGGCAATTTGTACCTCTCTAGAGAGTTTGGAGTGAAATGAGAGAATTTAAGAGCTTCAGCCAAATTTTAAAACATTGCTTCTATGCGAGAGTATGACCAGTGATTGATTGATCTTGAACAAATTCAGATTTTTAATTTTCTAAAAATTGAGAATATTCAAAATTTTCTTAAGAAATTCAATAAAACCCTAAAATTATTTCAAGATGTTTTCCATCAAAATAAAATTATTCTGATATTAAGAACTCAAATATAAAAATCAAACATTAAAAACAATCATAATTGAACTCTTTTTGATGATTTTTTAATCAATTTTCCTTTAATCTAAATGCTTCCACATATTAGGTTCATTAATACCTTGCCTTATATTAGTAAACTCCATTGGCATGTGATTGTTAATTTTATTTACTTTTTTTAACTCATTAACTATTTTTATTAAATATTTGAAGAAACCACTAATGTTTTGTACTTTTGCATCTTTTAATCTTGAATCTTACAATATCACTCTTATTTAAACTAAGACAAATTTGTTTAGACCCTCGCAAAGAAGTTCTCATTTTCACCTCACTTTATCTAAAATCTATGTACGTGTTTTTTTCTACAAAAAATAAAACTATAAAAGTTCAAATAGAATATGCACATGTCTTTTTTTTGCATTATGGAATTTTTCCTCATATCATATGATCCTTTAATTTTCTTCCTCTCTTGAATTCTATATAGAAATATAGCATATGATCCTTTAATTTGATCACTAAGGCTCTACTAGAATCCAAACACCTTAGTCAACTTATTGTTAAAAATTCTCTCTGGATTTTCATAAATAAATGTGCCTTAAGTCTAAACTTGATGCATTGCAAATTTTAAAAACATAAAATTGCAACATCATGCAAAAGAAAATCAAATTGATCTTTACTCTTCTTGATCTTTACTAATCATGTTGCTTTTCATCTTAAAAGAAAATTAATTCAATTAAGTGTCAAGAGCTGAACCAATGAAAAACAAAATAGAAGCAAAATTAATATTATTTTTTATTAGTTTTTTATAATATTATATTATATTTTATTTTTCAATTCAAAACCTATGAATTGAAGACAAAAAAAAGCAAAATGAGATAAAAACTAAAACATGTATTGTCCAAAAGATCGAAGATCAAGGTCTTACATTAAGGTCACTTACTTCTCTTTTTAACTTGATTTTCAACTCTACTAATGTATTTGCCTCTTAAGAATACAAGACCAACTCATCATCTTTATAATAATCTCTTAAGGTGTTTGGTTTTTCTAGTGCGAACTAAGAATTGTCAGAGGAACCCTTTGTGCTCTTCAAAATCATAGTTAAACTTTGAGATCTCTACTCATGAGTTCGAAGAACTCTTATCAGAGTAAGTTATTTAAAGCACCATTCCTTTTTTCTTGTTATCAAACCCTTTTGAGTTTCTATGCTTATCATTAGAAGAATTATCGAAATTATTGTTAGGACAATTTTTGCAAAAAAATGACCAAACTTACCACATATTCAAAGCACTTCATATTCTTCTTTTTTTTGTTTGTTTTGTCACTTGTCTTTCTTGTCCCATATCTCTTCCCTTAATTTTGACCCTTATTCCCAAACCTAAAGCTTTGAGATTTCATAAATTTCTAGAATTTTTTTGCTAATAAAAGTATTAAATCTTCATCATCCTTAGATTCTTCACATTCTCCTATAGTTTTCAAAGCTTTATTCTTGTTGGACGTTCTCTTAGATGTTTGAAGGGAAATTTATTTTCCCTTGGATTTTCAAACAATTCTTTCTTATTTTCATAAGATTCTGCTTCTATCTCAAAGGTTCTAAGTTTCCCAACAAGCTTCTCAATGCATATGGTTTATAAATTCATTAATTGTTGGGACCTTAATTTTAAATTTAGAGGACAAGGACATTTACAATTTTTTCACAACTAGGTAGTAAAGAATAGGCTCTACTATTTGATCACAAGTATTGACCATATCTGATATCTTAGCATAATACTCAAAAATCATTTCATCTTTACTCATTATCATCTTCTCAAACTCAAGGACAAACATCTGCAACCTAGAGAGTTTGACAACCTCAATTCCCTCATTATATTTCGCAAGTTTTTTCCCATGCATCCTTAGCTGAGTGTGATTTGGAATTAACCTATGTCGTGACTTTCCTACAACATTGAATAATGCATTAAGGGACTTACTATTTTGATTTGCAAGCTTTGTTTCATTTTCATCCTATTCATTCTCGTCTTTTAAGATTAAATTTTCATCTTTGTCTTTGATCCTGAGATGATCCAACCTTTAATCATCGCTTTCCATATATTGCCGTAAAACATTTGAATAAAAGGTCACATCCTATTCATCTAATAAGAAAAGTGTTGCCCATCAAACAATGGTGGACAATTCATAGTATGACCCAAATCTCCATGTTCATTCATTGAATTATTTGATGCAAGCAATAAGATCAAAATAACTTAAACTGCCCAAGAGCCAATTTTTAAGAACTTAAAGCAAGGAGAAATATATGAGCAAATAAAATCACAAATTAGGGTACACAACTTAGCAAGTTTAACAAGTAATTATAAGATAAAAAACAAGTAAACAAAGTACAATTACTAGATCAAATCCTAACATAAGATAAATAATACTAGAAATCAAAATCTAGGAAGATTAAGCAAACTTATGACGCACTAGCATGCAAGAACAGATTAATAGCATGAAACAAACTCAATTTTTCAAAAAAAAAATTTAGCTATCACTTGAGAGTTTAATATCTGTCTACATGAGAGTAGCGGATCACTAGATTGCCCTTAGTCCGATTATCTAACAAATAGAAAGAGTATGAGTTCTAGCCTCAATACACATCAATTTCTTTTGAATCATAATCAACAAACCTAATTACTTTGTGCCATTTATGATCAATCTAATCATCAAATCAAGCATGCACACCCCAAGGATTTCAAACCAAAACTTGCATAAAAAACCATGACAACCTCAACCAAGGCTAAATCAATGAACTAATAAGATATAGAACTTACATGACAAAAAATAACTAATCAACCTCAAAACTTAACACAAACTCCTTTGTTCAATCTTCTTCATTGTTATTGTTGGCCTTCAATTCTTCCACATAGAATACTTGAAGCTTTCCTTCTTCGTGTTTTGTTCTTCATCTTCTTCTTCTAGCTATGCAAGCAAAGACACCTTATTTGTTTGTTGATTTACCTCTTTACATTCTTAAATTCCCTTGAAGAATTTGCTGACTCACTTCTTTTATTTGCTATGTGAAAAACTTCTCACTTTAGTTGCACATCACCATGAAGTCACCGTCATTATGTGCTTGAAACTTTTTTAGAATTCTCTAGGAAAACAATGAGTAAAGGACACTCCTTACTTCTCCAATATTTATAGGTTTCCCCCTCTTCAAATTCATCATAACTTAGCCTTTATATAGGTCTCAAAGTTAGTTTGAGTCATTGACTGCAACTAGGGATGAAAACTCTTTTAGAAAAGCTTTTTTAAGGAAACTAAAACTGCTAGCAATTGATCACTCTTTGGAATGATCAATCATTCATTGCTTCTTTAGGGCATGACGCCATCGTTCGATCAATAAACACTCGGCTTCATTTAACAAAGGGATGATTCATGTGCTAATTGATCTATTGCATGTGTAATTGATTGATGTATCTCTTCTTGTGCAACAATTCATAAGTGATGGATCGATTTGTCTAGTATCTATTTTAGAGATTGATTGACAGGATGAAATTATAAATTTACCCTTTTTACATAAATCTGTATGAAACTTTCAAAATGACTTTTGAAACTTTTTCATGTGACTTTTGTATAAGAATGTGTACTTAATAAACTTTTATTTCCAACAACATTATTTAGTCTTCAGTCTTAATCCATAAGAACACGTATTCTCTTATTTCTCAAGTTCATCAATTCCAAATCTGACCTCTCCACAACTATATTATTAGATTTCTAAGACTAATTATATATACAAAGTTTTTGACATAGTTTTGATCAACAAAATTAGCCAATTATATAACATATGACACATATGTTCTTTCATCACTAATTCATCCCAATTTCCTTTTCACTCAAGTACACAATCCCGAACCATATCATCCAATGTATGAATGATACACTCATATGAAAAATCTTTGGAGGAAGAAAAGGTGGGCTATACTCAGGACCTAAACGATTTTGGATACTTTTCCAGTTTCTTGATGTAATGTCCTTGATATTTTTATAATTTTCCTCCTATTTTTTTGATCATTTTCGGTGAGAAAATGTGACGCTTCAGCATATTTTGCCTTGGTATTCATACCCATAGAGTGGGACGTGGGGTTTAGTCATAGGCCGCAGGCCTCAACCCACGCTTACCTCACAAAAAAGAGAGAGAATGAGAGACAGGATAAGAGAGAGAAAGAAAAAAGAAAAAAAGGATTGGGCTAGGGCTTAGCCAAACCCAATTTAGAAACACCTAGAACAACCCCCTTCTATTGTCTCCTCTCTGGCAACCACCAGCCTTTAGCGGGATGCTGGGCCACAACCACCAGCTCCCCCTCGGTGGTGTGATGGCCCCAGCCCCCAGAGCAGCTCCACCCTATGCCCCGTCTCCCCCAGTTATTTCCCTCCTCTCTATGTCGACACTATGGGTAGGCAAGACCCGGCTGGCCTCCCATGGCTCCTCCTTGTGCTAGCAAAGGCGGGAGGCCATCCCTCCTGGCTCCCTGGGCATCTCCTCTGCCACACTACTCCTCTTTCCCCCCTCTACTCTATTTTTAGACGGTGCTCAATTTTTGGTGAAAAGGTTTCCTCTCGAAGCAAGCTACGATCGACAAACCTCCGTCGGGCTCCACCCTGGCCTAGCAATGAATGATCCGCCATACCAAATCAACTTTGTTGCCCCAGCATGGTTCCACCTCCACTATCATGCCCTGGCACTGCCCGACCCTAGCCGAACCCGAACCATGGGTTGGTCAAGAGCGCGGGGGCAACAAGAAATTACAGATTAACGTATTGCAGAAGACTTAGCTCCTTCTGCGGGTGATTCAAGTAACTGAGTAGCGCACCTCACGTCCTTTGAGCAAGAGAAATAAGGTTAAAGAAGAGGATAACAAAAACTGTCATAATCCTCACACAAACCCACATGATAATCTCTAGAGCCCACTCATTGATTGAAATTAGAAAAGTTCAGACAAGTCTAAGAATAATATATAAACTCAAGCATAATACATAATCCACCATATAATGTTCTTTAATGTAAACCATGAGAAAATAAGGAGAAAGAACATCATCAAAATGCCACAAAGGCTAATCCCACGAGTATCCATGCCAATCCCTCATATAAGGTATCCTGCACCTCGCACCGTGCAACCCCAAAACACTACACAAAAGAGGGATGAGTACAAAACTCAATAATGGTTTGGAAATGGTAACATTAATAAAAAAATCATCACGACACAACATCATGGCAATTCAGATCCATAAATGACATGGTATACCATTTTCTCATTATCCCCTTATTAAACCCCTACTTATCCATAAGTAAATAATCTATCATGCATATAACACATATACCAAATCAGGGCATAATGATCACTTTATGACTTAGAATCCATCCTACATAAGTAGTGATCCTTATCCAATCGTAATCAGGCATAATATCACACATAATCCACTTAAGAAGTGTCTCTTGCACACTTTCTAATCATGCAACCATATTACATTAACCTACATGATAATGTCTTAATCACACAATTCAGATCATGCATTCATATCACATAAACCATTCCATAGCTCATTCACCTTGTATGACAAACGTGTCAAAACACATGATACACAATCATGCATAATAAATCAAATCCACATATGTCAATTATCCCTACAAAACCTGTGCGATCTTGGGCCTATATAATCTCAGACACATGTATTATCAACAAATAGTGAATGCCTCCATCAAGGAGTGAATATAATCATTTCCACACAGGCGGTAAATAGTATGATTTCCATGCAGGAAATGTAAAATATCGGGGTAGTCAACCCCTAAGTCTGCTCACCCTAGACAATCCTGGCCAAGGAATGTCCAAATCTCACATAGAGAACCTACAACAGGTGTGTTCGCCCTAGAACATCTTCTGCGGTGCGAAGAGTCTGAATTCAACACAAGAAACCTATAACATGTGGTAGCTGGTGCACAAAGGCATACCACTTTGGATTCTCAGGGTCCAGATGACTATCTCAAGTAATCTCAATTGCAAAACAAGTACACAACTCATCCCCACGTCACTCAAGTCGACTCAACCCGGGGAGTATACATGTTCCACACAGGAACTCAAATTGAAATCATGTCCTTTCTGATAAGCCATGCTCCGATTAAGCTAACTATCAATTAATCTGGCATGCAATCTCACATTGTTGCTGTAACGCCTGAGATTTTTCATACATTTTCCTTAAAATTCACAGAAAATTTTTGCAATATAACGTCTGTAAATTGAAGGAAAAATGACGAAATCAAAACCTGATAAAACAGTTTATAATGTAAAACACTAAACATCAATTTTTCATCTGAATATTTCTATCATATGGTCAAACATCGTATGACGAAAACAAATATCCTCAGGCGCTACTCGAAAATACATGTACGACTAAATTGCTATGATTATAAACTTTAAATACAAATCTCTCCCAGGCATCCTTGAGTGCAAGTCCCATAACAATCCACAGTGCAATCCAACCGAAAGTCCAGAATATATAAACATCTTAATTCTCGTCTCACCCAATACATCAAATCGTGGCACAAATAAACTCGCAGTGAGTCAAACATATACCTGAGTCAACGGGAATCAATCCACTGCTGAAATGAGCATCCATCTCTAGGAGCTCTCAGCACAACCTTCAAAACCTCCCGTACAACGGGGCTAAAAAGTAGGGTGATGAGTATTTTCATACTCAGTAGGAAAATATCCAATAGGGGAAACCAAAACAGTGAACTCACAAAGTTCATAAATACATGCGTTCATGCAACTCAAACATGAAGCAGATAGACATATCAATATCATGCTCATACGCATACAAACATACCAAATGCACCATCGTGCCAAAATCATACCATCAAATTAAACTTACACAAACACCCTTATCTAGGGTCATACAAACTTACTTGTACCATTATACGCTTACTCATACAACACACGCATACTTGTATGACCTTACTCGTATAATTATATGCTTACTCGTACGACCTTACTCGTATAGTCATATGCTTACTCGTACGACTGATCAACAATCTTTATTAAATGCTTACGCAGTTTTGAACGATTCATCTCACCTTTGGGCTACCCATGAACCATTATCTATCTACTCCTCTCATGCGTGGGCAATGCAAAGTTTGCTTGTGACAGCACGTGCTCGTTGCATGCTTGCCATTATGTATGAACTTATTCTAGCGCCTTGTCTGGGGCACCGAAGCATTGCCTGCACAACACATGTACATAGAGTGTAATGTTACATACAATTCCCTCAATCCATACAACCCATACGAACTAAGAATACAACACATCCACATGTATGTGTACCCTAACACATGTCACACATAATACACTATGCTTCCCTGTGATAGCCTGTACCCATAGGCAAGTTCATTGTACCCATCATGGCAAAGCTTCGTGTCATGATCATTTAGAGAGGCGCAAGCCTATAAAGAATTTTCTCTTGCAAACCCACTCAGAAAAGAATATGGAACCCTTGCCTTTTATGAATGCATTCCCTGTTATCTATACCTGCAAATTGGCCACCCACCCCAATTCATAGAAAATTCCGAGCTATTTTAAAACAGATTTCCTCACCCTACACCACCTTACCATTTCTGCCATTTATACCCCCGATTTTTCTGCAAGTCATTTTCTTGCTGGACTTTGGTCCTCAAAAATTGTTGTCAATTTTAACAACGAGAAGAGGTCCCTGAGAAGATCAATAGAGAAGGCAGCCAGAGTTGGTCGCAGGGAGAGGTTGGTTCGAAGTTGTTTCAGTATAAACATCAAATATGGGGAGGGGATTAGTCGCAACAGATTTTATCCCCAAAATTGCACAAACTAGAGTGAAAAAATATTTGTTGCGGACGATTATTTTGTGTAGAAATGTTGTAAAGCATTAGTTGTATATGACTATCTAGTTGGACTTACTTTTCCTGAGTCCTTTCCACGATGGTGCTTGCCACAATTTTAAAATTTCTCAAGTACTCTTTCCATTTCCATCCCATATTAACAGATTCATTTAAAAAATAATAAATTTTATTAAATTCTAAATTATATATCTAAAAGATAGAAAAATAACTTTATAATATTTTTTTAAGTATTTAACTTCTTAAATTAAACAAAATAATGCTATTAATATAGAATAAATTTTTTTATTAAATAAAGTTATTAATTTAACACAAAAAAATATAATATAATATGTATAATGACTTTCTTTCACATCTTCTAAATTTGTGCAAAATTACCAACGTAATCAGTTGAATATAAGAAGTTAATTAAATTTAAGCGAAAAAGTCAAGAGGTTGCATTGATTGAAGTTCAATATTTATATTATCATCACCTATAATCTTTCGTGGGCCCCTTTTATATAGCTCCTTGTGGACACCTGTGGAGCCCATTATCTTCACAGAAGTTGAGATTAACTTCTGCAGAAATGAGGCAAAAAGATGGGGCCTAGCTTTTGAATATTGTAAAATGTGTGGAGCCCATACAATTTGATTTGGGGTGTGGCCTGATACTGTCTCAGCAAGACTGACGCCTTTCTTTAGATTGAGACATTAAACGAAAAGTATGCAGTCATTCCCCATCTTAAATAAGAGTAGGCCCCGTCGAACAATATTTTATACTCATAAATTGAAATTTAAAATTAAAATATAATAACCTGGCTCAAGCGTTCAATGCATGCGGATTGCTTGTGGGCATCTCATCGGTCAAACATATGGAATAGAAAATTTTTTTTAACAAAAAGGGAGAGATGTAGACGTAATTGTCCAGACTCCAGAACAAAGGTTAGCTAACATGCATGTTAGCATTAAAATATTTTGAATTGAGTGTCATGCTTTGCAGTCAATCTGAGAAAGTTCCACACGTTGTATTTGTTCGGTGTTGTCATCATCAGACATCAAACGTAAACCCATGAATTGGGAAAGCCATATCAAAACAAAAACATTATTTCTTTTCCACATCCGATTACATTAGACACATGGACTTGGATTTGTGCCTCACAAGTCGCAGCCAATCCGAAGCCTAGAATTCCATATTGAAGAGCATGATTCCATGTCTGCGGCCAGGAGATATCTACAAGCACTCAGTTCATTTAGCAACACATAGAATCAAGTTAGGTGCTGGCATAATCAAAAGATAATATTTTAGGACATAATCATCTGTCTGGTTATCTTAACACAAATCCAAGTCCTTGTGGAATGTAATAAGAGGTGGAAATTATTGAGTGACTGGACTAGTAGAAGCACGGTGGGATGGGGGTGACGCACCAATAAAAAATCAGTCTTTAAATTAATCTACAATGAATCACATATAATACTCAATCAATTAATAATATAACATATCCAATCATATATCATGCAATTAGGAATTCAAGGAGGGATAAATACGAACTGACCTGGGCGTTCCAGTCCTTGCACGCCTTCCAAAAGCTAGTCCTTGCATGCCAATCACAAAAACAAACAAGTCAAAGAAAATGGAGAATACCTTATGTGTTGATCCCTCAAAACCTTCACTTGGATTAAAGAAGAAATCACAACAATATGCAGCCCAATCAAGCTCCAACTTGACCCAGCAACGGAGGAGAGTCCTCTCCATGTTTTCAGCCCGCCTAAGAGACCTTGGAGAGCGGAGAAGAGGGGGGGCTAGTAGCTTCCCCAAGCTGTGAGTAGGCAGCACCAAAGAGAGAGAGGAGGCGGCTCAAATTGGGAGAGAGGAGACAAGAGGGGGGCAGCCAGCACTTAGGGCTATCTCCTCTCTTTCACTCCCTTAAATACCCTCCCACTTACCTCTCTTAAGCGGGCCTTAAATGGGCTGACCTTAATTGGACTATCCTTACTCGTATCTTCTAATTTCTCTTGAGGTTCAAACACAACGAGAGCGGGCTCTGTCTCTTAGAGCCCATGGAGGCCTAGACCCCCTACACACGGCTAAGCCTAAGACAGGGTCGACCCCTCGCTAACCATGGGTCCCACCATCGACACATAATTTATGCGTCTGGGCCCCACAACGTGTTAATGCATGACCTAGTTGAATGCCTAGTGTGCGTGTGTAACGTTGGCTGGTCCCAATCGAATTAGTATAACAAAGGCACATGTGGGGTCGGTGCGACGACCCCCACCACCCTTGGACCCTGTGGTCCATACTGGCTCACCCAGACCGCCACAACGTTGGACCAAACCGGGCTCAAGCCAATACCATAGTCAGACATCCCCCACTATGGGTGAAGGGCTTATATGGTCCAACAACGACTGACACTAGTCGTGTTGAAGACCAATGCTATTAGTGTGTTTAGAAAATAGATCCGTCGTTAAGGCCTTAGTGAACGGATCTACTAACATCTTAGTAGTAGGAAGATGACTCAGAGTTACTTTTCCCCACTATAGCATGTCGAAGATGTAATAGTAATATACCTCAATGTGCTTACCCCTGGCACTAATCTCCCCATTCTTGAGTGTTGGCACTGTTGTTAGATTATTACAACACATCTCGACAGAAGCATCAGTCCAGCCTTCTAGCCATAATCTAGCTAGAAACTCCTTTATCCATACTACCTGGGAAACTACAATATTGCATGCATAAAACTCAGCTTCCATCGTAGACTTGGAAGCAATCTTTTGTTTCTTACTTGCCCACGATATAGTACTGCCTCCAAACATGAATACATATCCGCAGTGGATTTCCTATCATCTGGATCATAGGTGAGTTTTAGACTCTTAGACCCTAATAGGTATTGAAATACCCTCTTCACCGCTTGCCAGTGCTGAAGACTAGGGTCTGCTTGGTGACGGCTTAACAAGCTTACCACAAAACTCAAATCTGGCCGTGTACATGTCATGACATACATCAAGCTACCAATAGCCTATGCATATGGCACTGACTCAATCCAGAGTCGGTCTTCCTCAGTCCGAGGAGCCATACTCTTAGACAACATTATACCCTTATAAATACGGGATTCAATGGTTTTCCAACCAATGACATTGAAACGTTTGAGAACGTTTTTTATGTATGACTCTTGAGATATACTAAGCTTCCTAGCCTTTCTATCTCTATCAATTTTCATCCCGAGGATATAGGATGTCACACCCATGTCTTTCATCTCAAACTGGGTTTTGAACTATTCTTTTAAGCTGACTATCATATTTAGGTCATTCCCCATCAAGAGTATGTCATCTACATACAGTGACAACATCATACACCTAGCCCCATCCTAGAAGGTATAGACATAGTGATCGTGTTCGTTCACTATGAACCCATACTCACTAATCACTTTGTGAAAAGTAAAGTACCATTGCCTCGGAGATTGTTTAAGGTCATACAATGATTTTATGAGCTTGCACACCTTATGTTCCTTTCTAGGAACTACGAAACCCTCAAGTTGTTCCATGTAAATCTCCTCCTCTAAATCTCCATTTAGGAAGGCAATCTTTACATCCATTTGGTGTAGCTCTAAATCATAGTAAGTAATGCATGCTAAGAGACATCTAATCGAGTCAAATCTGAGTATGTCTCTTAAAAGTCCATCCCATACACTTGGCCACTAATCTCACCTTGTACTTATCTATAAACCCATCAGCCTTAAGATTCTTTTTGAAGATCCATTTACACCCAATGGGCTTTCGCCATTTCGGTAGATCCACTATCTCCTAGACCTTGTTCTTTAGGATAGAGTTCATCTCTTCCTTAACAGCAACCTACAATTCTTGAGCGTTTGGAAAACTTAAAGCTTGCTTAAGGGTAATCGGGTCATCTAGAATAGGTTCTTCTAACGTGGCATTGTCTTCTTCCCCTAGCATTGTAAAGAAGTCCCTCAATAGAGTTGAAGGTCTTCTTTCCCTCAATGGGTTCTGGTTTAGTTTAGTTTTGATTTGATCCAATTACTTTATCTGCGCAAGTGCTAGGACTAGCCTCTTTAACCACCTCGAATAAATCTACTCTTTTGTCAGGTATTATAGGGTTTAATTCTTCCTCTAAGAAATAAGCGTCTCTAGACTCAATCACCCCATTATCCCATCCGTGTAGTGAACCTCGAATCGGTACCCCATAGAGTGGTCACAGTAACCAATAAAGATGCACTTTATGGTCTTGGGGTTTATCTTTAACCTATGCTAGTCAAACACCTTTGCGTGTGCCCTAGACCCCCACATTCTAAGGTACCCTAAGTTTGGACGTCGATCCGTCCATAACTCATAAGGTGTCTGTTGGACTACATTTGTTGGTACATGATTTAGGATGTACATAGCCGTGTCTAAAGCCTCACCCCAGAAGTTGGTTCCTAACTCAGAATGATTTAACATTGACCTTACCATGTCCATAACCATCCTATTACACCTTTCGCCACTCCACTATGCTGTGGAGTGTACAGTAGGGTGTACTGATGAACTATTCCCTGATCAGTACAGTGGTCTTTAAAAAGGTCAAAGGTGTACTCGTCACCCCTATCAGTCCTCAGGATTTTTACTTTCCTGCCTAATTGAGTCTCTACCTTTGCTTTAAATTCCTTGAATTTTTCTAAGGCATCAGACTTCCTGTTTATTAAATATATGTACTCATATTTTAAATAGTAATATATGAACATAATAAAATATGTCATTCCTCTATGGGTCTAAACATTTAGGGGCCCACAGATGCCATAATGCACCACCCCTAAGAGTTCATTTGTCCTTTGTTCCTTTTGGAAGGATTGCCTGCACATCTTTCCTGATTAGCAATCCTCACACACATGAAGGTTTTTGGATATTTTGGGTAACAACGCAACATTTGACATCCTATGTAGCTTGTCTACATTTATATGACACAAACGCATATGCCACAGTAGGGCATCATCCACAGACAAAATAATATACTTAGACGTACTTATTTCATTAGATTCAGTGGAGTTCAGTACATATAAGTAGTACAACCCATCAACTAAAGAAGTAGTAAATAAAATTGTCCCACCCTTGCCCACAGTAGCCTTACTCCCCTTGAACCTAACTTCAAACCCCTTCTTGGTCAGAATAGGGATTGAAATCAAGTTCCTCCTGATAGAGGGAGCAAAGAGTAAATCAGTCAATACTAGGGTAGACCCATCCTTCAGGGGAATCCTGTAGTTCCCGATAGCCTCCACTTTAGAGTATGTGTTGTTTCCCATAAAGACTTTGTTCTGGCCCTGCATTAGGTTGATCATCTCTCCCCTGGCTCCCCTGGAGTGAGACACATGCACAGTAGCTCCTGAGTCTAGCCACCAAGTCTTCTACTTGATATCAGCTATCATCACTTCATAGACAACACAAACGATCTCCTTGCTCTTGCCCTTGTCATTGCTTGAATGGTCATCTTTCTGGGGGCAATTAGCCTTGGAGTGGTCAACCTGGCCACACTTGAAATATGCGCCTTTGGGTTTGTCATTCCCTTTTTCCAGTGCCCTTGTTCTGAGGCTTCTTCCCTTTCTTCTCGAAGGCTTTTTTAGAGGGACTAGGCCCCTGTCCACCTTTCTTGCCTCCACCAGAGTTCTATGCTAGGTTGGCAATAACAACACCCCCAAAAGCCTTCACATGGTTCATCCTTTCTTGCTCAAGCCTTAGTTTGGCAATTAGAGCCTCCATTGTGATCTTCTGGTTACTCATATTCAGATAGACGACCACAATCTCCTAAGATTTGGGAAGGCTATTCAGCACTATAGATACTTGGACTCCCTCAGACATGGGGTCCTCTAGTGTCTCCAGGTTATCAACAATTATAGACATGACACTCAGGTACTCATTCACATCGTCTCCCTCCCTCATCCTGAAGTTTTGATACTTAGAGAGCAGCATCCTCTTATGAGCTTCAGTATGCTCCCCATACCTCACAGACATTGCTTCTAGCATTTCTCTAGTAGACTTGTACTTTTTAAAGAGCTTTTCCATCGTTGGCTCCATTAATGTCAGAATGGCAGACCTAGCCTTGTTGTCATCATCCCTCAATTTCCCATGTGTTTTCTTTTGAGTAGTTGATGCACCCTCTAGCAGTGGCTCAATGATCTACTCAAGAACATGAGCAAGATCATAAAGAGTAAGGACATGGTGTATCATCCTCTTCTACACTAGATAATTGTCAGCATTCAGCTTCTCAGTTTTCCCTAATTCAGAAGTGACCATCTTGGAAGCCATTGAGTAACTACAAGGAAACAAGCAAAGAGCAGGAAATTAATACTATATATGGAAGGCTGATTGCTTCTAAGAAAGGTAATGACTTAGAAAAACTCTTAATCTAAAATAAGCCTAAGGGACAAATTGAGTATATCATGCTGAGTTTCTTTCTTTAGATTCACCTCACTAACCATGCTAATCATGGATCCCACCCTTGACACATAATTTGCACATCTAGGCCCTACAATGTGTTAATGTACAACCTAGTTGAATGCCTAGTGTACGTGTGTGACGTCGGCAGGTCCCAATCGAATTAGTGTAACGAAGGCACATGTAGGGTCAGCATGACAGCCCCCACTACCCTTGGACCCCGTGGCCCTTACCGGCTCACCCAGACAATGACAACGTTGGACCAAACTAGGCCCGAGCCCATACCATGGTCCAATAAAAATAAAATAATATTTTTATTTTAACATGGCTTCCCCAATTCATTTGGTTGTTTGATCTGACGATGATAACACCAAAATGCTTCTAATTAGTTGTGAGGCACTCACGTGCAACCATTCAGGTGTGAGTACACAATTAGCCTCAGTCGCATTTCAAAAGGCGTGAAAAGGAATGGAAACACGAACCCAATTTTTTCACATTTTAGCGAATGGCAGGTGGCTAATTTGGCATTTGCACCCAAATGGCTGTGAGTATCTGGCAACAGTAGCCAAAAACAGTCAAATCCGCTCAACTCTTAGCTACTCCTTATCTCTTATATTAATAAATATATAAAAAATTAATATTTTTTATTAAATAATAAAATTTATATTTAAAAATAAAAAATAAATTAATAATATTATTTTTTCAATACTCAATTACTCAAATTCAATAAAATAAAACTATTAATATAGAATAATATTTTTTCAAATAGTTCTAAAAATTTTGGATAAGGAGCGTATTTGGTAAACAAGAATATTATTAAATAATATAATTTTTCTACACCCCAAAATTTTTAGTATCACTAATTTTTAGTTTTTGCTTCAAAAAAAAAAGTCTCGATAACTGCCGCACCTCCCTCCCTCCTCTCTCTTCCTTTTTTTTTCCCTACAACTAGCCATTAGTTGTTGGGGGTTGTTATGGTGATGTGGGTATTATGGTGCCTAGGTCTTTAACTAATATACGAAGTGCTGGTTATCAAGTAAACGACACTTCCAAATTGGCCTTTAACTAAAACAAACTTGGACAACTCAACTGATATCTACACTGTCCAGAAAATAACTCATTATTGTTATCTGAAAAATCGACACCAGTTCACAAGGAGTACTGAACATTAGCAGGGAAATCCTAATATTCTTAGGGATCCACTTGGAACAGCCATGGGTCTAGAGATGTAGGTACCAGTTGTGCTCATGGACACACTGGCCGGAGGTAGATGAGCCTTCCATGATGCTCAAAAACCTGGTTTGCGCATTTACAGGGAGCCAAAGTCCCAAAGCAGTAGAGACCACAAAGGTCTAAAAGATTACTGCCATGGCTATTGTTGTGAACTAACACAATGTTGAATGAACATATGACTTAATGTAGTCAAAGATTAAATACTAAACACATCCTATCATGCATGCAACTGACTCTCATAATTGGCAAGATAATAGGCAGATTTAGGGCTTAAGCATGTGAATACAACATGACAATGACTCAGACTTATGCTGAGATGAACTGACCAATTCAACATTATAATGAAACGGATTGGGGATGAGATGAACAACTCAAGTCAACCACCTAACATGACAAATTCAAGCTAATACAACCATCAACATTCAACCTAAAGTATATCACAATCAAGACAGAAATTCAGGGACAACATAGGCTAAAATTCAGAGACTCAAGAAGCATGAATATATCATAACTAAGGCTCAAAAATCAGGAATTCGTTAAGCAAGATTATAACTTAAATCAAAGGTGAGAATCAAGTATTAGGTAGGCAATAATACAACCTAAAATAGGGCTGAAATTTAGGTATTCACTCAGCGTGATTATAACATAAACTAAGGCTGAGAATTTGGAATTAATTTCGCCAAAGTAGAGCCTAAAACAAGGCGGCAATTCAGGGATTTAAATAGGAAAATGTATAGCCTTAAACTAGGCTTCAATTCAGGGATCTAAATAAGCAAAAGTAGAGCCTAAACTAAGGCTTCAAATCAGGGATTTAAATGACAAAAGTATAGCCCAACCTAGGGTCACTAATCAGGGATTAAATAGAAAAACGTATAGCTTAAACTAAGACTACAAATTAGGGATTAAATTAACCAAAGTAGAGCCTAAACTAAGGCTTCAAATCAAGGATTAAATTAACAAAAGTATGGCCTAAACTAAGACCATAAACCAGAGATTAAATAGGTAAAAGTATAGCCTCAACTAAGGCCACAAACCAGAGATTAAATTTAGCAGAGTTTGTACCCAAAGTAAGGATAATATACATGACTAAAATCGGAATCATTTATGCATAATATAGGGCTAAGATAGATGACAAAAATTAGCAACATATTTGCATAAATTAAGGCTAATATACTTGATAGAAATTAGAATCATGTATGCACAACTCTAGGGTTGCCCCTCATTCAACTTTAGGGTGTCCTCCCCCTCTAGGACTCTCTCTTAAATTATAATAAACTAATTTTTTTAGGACTTCCAACTCCTTATATATTTAGAACTCCCAACTCCTTGTACGTTCAAAACTCCCAACTCCTAGTATATTTAGGACTTCCAACTAAGGTTGAACCCCTAAACCCTAAGCGGCCTACCCCCTTCACATAAAGGTTGGAGCACTAGCCTAACAGGTTAACACACAAAATATTCATAGAGTTTAAAAGCAAATCGGGCAACTAATCAAATGCACACACAAGTAAAAAGAAAAAAATTTACCTAGAATTTGGGGTGTTATAGTATTGTGGTATTAATGAAAAAGAGATTTTTTTAAATTAAAAAGGTACTTTTGAGTGGTTTGGGGATACTAAAAAATCTTAACTATTACTCTCACTGCCTCTTATTAATAACTATATTTGAAAAAATAATATTTTTTATTAAAGAGTGAAACTCTTAGATGGGGAAAAAAGTATATCGCAATACTCTTTTTCGAGTACATAGCAAGTTAAATTAAACAAAATAAAACTATTAATATAGACAAACTCCTTTGCTAAATGAAGCCATTAATTTAATAGAGAGGGAATACTAAATTTGGTCAAAATTTAACTAAAATATAAGTGGCTAACACACAAAATTAGTATAGCCTAAAGACTTTGGCTGTCTTTTTATTCAAAAAAATAAAAAAAACTTTGGCTAGGGCATGTAACTGGCGGTTCTACGTGGGACAACTGGTGTGGACTTCCGCTCTTGTCCGAGGAAAAGCCATTCAAGTGGAAGTTAGAACCAGAAAAGTGAGCAAGAACTCGGAAGTCGCCAATTTTTCACTTCAGCAGCCGCAAGGATTTGTTCTACTTAACTCGTAGTCACATACTCATGGGCATCAAAAGTCACTCATCGTTGGTGCCCACTTGACCGCGGGTAGGCTAAGCTGGAGAAGATATAACATTTCTCCAATTAAATAATAATGCTTCATGCACGCGTTCAAGGCTTACTCGAGATAAATTATTCCATGTTCCCTATAGTCTGCTTTAGAGGAGTCGTCGATCAATACATATGTTAGTATATATTAATACATATATATTATATTATTATATAAAGTACATTAATTAATGATAGAATTTTTAATTTCTTCCTATTTTACCCATATGTTTCACCTTTAATTCCTATTGTAACCATCTTTTAAAGTTAATCTAACCGTGGGTTTAATTGCATCTCGTCACAACCCCCCAGCTTGTTGCGTGTCCAGTAGGCCATGTTGCGTGTCCAGTAGGCCATTGAAGGCATCATACATTTTTATTTCAGTTTATTAATTTGCTTGATAGCTATATATTTATTTATTTTAAGTATGAGCCCCATGATTAAGGGTGGATATTAGATATTGGGTGTGGGTCACAAGTCAGCCAAGGGCAGGGATTACCAGCTAGAGGCGAGTTTTGGCCATCTAGGAGGCGGGTCTGTTATATGTACGTAGCAGATAACCTTTCTTCTCCTTATGCAAAGTTAATATTACTCTTCTCCTTCTTCCTCTTTCAAACTCCTTTCTCTTTCAAACATCACATAGGTGCCTTATATTCTTCTTTGGAATATAACATTGGTATCAAAGCCTTACGTAATCTATAGCTAAGGGCAAGTAGTCTGTGGTGGCTCAGGAGGGCCAAGTCGAGAACTCGATGGAAGCTATTGATAACCATCCACTGACAACTGAACAAGTGGATATGGCAGTTGTTAGACCCCTAACTTGTCGAATGGAAAAAGGGGGTGGCTACCCCCTTACTTGGTAGCTGACAACCAAGTTTGTATGGACGATGGACAGCCTAGGTAGCCCCTTGGGCACAGAAGGATGCTAGAGCAATGTTGGAGATGTTCCAGATGGACTACTCGCCTTACGGAGTAGGCTAAGGAGGCGTCCTTATATGGGTGGGACTTTAGCAACGAAGCTAGGAGCTACTTAGACTTAGGGACGAACTCCTAAGGTGGACATGATTCACTTATGGAAGACAGTTGCACTCTTTGCGCGGGTAGAGGTCGAGGCAGCTTGTTCCCTAAATGGATTGGACTCTTAGAAGCAACCAAGCGCTAGATTCCTAGTCAAAGATGGACTCCCTATAGGTGTAACACCCCGACCAGAGCCGGGGTCTAGAAATCTCTAATAAATTTTTTCCCCTTTAAGCCAAGGATCATTATCTGTGTGTGAGATGTACAATGTTCATCTACGCACTACGAAGCTTCAAAACTTCTCCGTAAGTAGACTTAGCTTGTAGCGTTCATTTACACATGACAAAGCTGCATAATTTGTCACATGTAAATTAGAATAAAACTTATAATTATAATTAATTGGATTGAGCCAATGTTACTTTACCGTTGGTTACCTATGTACATAACATTCAGAATATTATTCCAATACGATCGGATCTAAACATAATTCTGTCTAACAGCTATTACATACATCAAGTATCACAAAATCATATACATTAAAATATGTATATAGTGATATCCAATCAAAATCATATAGAAATTTGTAATCTATTGGAGTCAAGCAGAAGTTAATAAATCAATGAAAATGTATATCTCGCTCCACCGCAAACCGGGATCAAACACATTCACACGTCTCGCTCTATCACTAAGCTGAGATCAAACATAACATATGTCTCACTCTATGACTGAGCTGAGATTGAGCACATCACCCGTCTCGCTCTATCACTGAGTCGAGACTGGACACACACACCAAACATCTCACTCTACCCTAGAGTATGACAGAACACAAATAGGTAACATCAAAACATAGCAAATCAAAATACAAAGTATCATAGCATGGAACATATCCTAATTTAGCAGTTGCATTCTATAATTTAAACAGGAGGTTAAAAATGCTTACTCCAATGATGTCTCACAAGATAGAGGCATTCAGAGTTGCTCATTCCTTCTGGTCATCCTCCCCTTCTGATCTAGTGGCAACGAACGGAGACTCCTCTAGCTTGGGGATGCCTCTTTTATTGGTTGGCTCTTCGGTGGAGGACAGAGCCTCCCTTACTTTGGATTGCATCTCTCATTGTGGCCTAGTAACGACAGACATAATCCTATCTTGTTCTTGGCCCCTTTTTTTTTCTCTGGTGCTCGAAGACGATAGGTATGACCTCTTCTTGTCTTGGGGTATTTCCTCCTCATACGATCGCTAACTTAGAGAATGGATACCTCCATTATGTAGAGCATGCTTGATTTACTTAAGAACACTTGGTAGGATTCTGAACACTAAAAAATGGATAAAATGAAGTTCTTCGGTGCTCAAGGATAACATGCAGAACTTTTCCTTGTCTTGGTGCGTTTCCTCCTTATACGGTCTCCAATTTGAAGAAAGGACCCCTCCAGTATGTAGATCACACTTGATTTAGTCAAGAAGGCATCTTAAACATACTAAATCAAAGTTAGGATGCTTAAAAACGGAGAAAACGAAATTTGTCAGTGCTCGAGGACAACGGGAAGGACCTATCATTCTCTTGGGGTATTTTCTCTTTATATTGCTTCCAACTTGAAGAAAGGAAACCTCTATTATGTAGAGCATGCTTGATTTACTTAAGAACACCTCTTGAACAACTTTAATTAGACTTAGAACGCTCAGAAATGGAGAAAATGAAAGTCTGGTGTGAAAAACTGTTGGAAATGGGGTTTAAATAGACCCTGGGTGCCGAAACTACGCTGCCGTGCAGCCAAATTTGGCGGTTCCACCATGGGTGCGCATCACACTGTGGTGGCCGCAATGTGCATTTCTGGCGCATTGCACACATTTGTCACGCGCACACCTTTGTCTGTTTTTTTTAAAACAAAACTTCAAACGCGTGCAACTTCTTACCCCGGATTCGGATTCTCACATTCTTGGTATTGTTGGACTAGTATAGATGAGCCCTTTGATACTGACCCACTTAAAGTAGTATATCTCGCTCTTTTTAAGTGGGTCCCTCCTATTTTACACACTTCTCGAGGTTGTAACTTTCGGTCCCGGCCTCTGTTTCATGCATTCTTAGTTTCATTACACTCATTTCTTCGAGTCTACTTATATACAGAGGTTTAAACCTTTGAAATCCTCTAAAATTTATCTCAAAATTATCCATTTAGGCCTAACCCTTCAGGTTAAAAACTAGTCGTTACAATAGGTTTCCTGATTTGGGCTGGGGGCGGACTGCTTGTTGGGCTGAGAGTTGGTCAGGGTGAGAACACTTGTAAGGGTGGGTTATGTACTCGTAGTAGCCATGGCTGATTGATGGGTGATGGATTTGTTCATGCACAATGAACCAGGGAGCTGAGAGAGAGCTTTCAGCCCGGTGGATCAGCCTTTGCCATCTCCCTGCCATTTTATTTTGACTGACTGAAATATAACTTGGGAGGAGACCCTTGTACCAGGATGCTTTGTGTTGGTGTGTGCTGTTTTCTTGTGTTTTCCCTTGCGCATATGAGCGGGAAGGGACAAGATAGGCTGCTGGCTGCGCGGTGTAGTCAGGCCATCACGAGTGCGAATGTTAGGCAATGCTTTAGTCTCGTGACAGCAGCCATGATGGCCATGTTCAAGGATTTAGTTATGAGCATCCAAAAACAGACATCAATGGCTGCTCAGTTCCAACCAACATCAGCAAAACAAATGCGCAAAATCCCTCTACCCCCTAGGCTTATAGCGTACATTGAGGGTGGTCAATCCTTGCAACCACCTTTGATCTGGATTCCAAGCGCTTTGACTCCTCACATGTAAGCTCTTAAGCCTTACCAACAATTACTTCGCTTCGGTTCTTTTGAACAAGCATAGGAGGAAGTGCGTCCAAAGTATGGAGAGTGAGGCCCAACAAATGTTAGAGGAAATGCTGCAATGCACTCCGATTTTAGAAATCTATTTGACAAGTTTGGGAACAAACTGGAGGACTTCCCCAGCCACTATAAAGGGAAAATGGCAGGGTGCTGCATCTCATTGAGCTCACCTTCTATCCCCACATTACTCCTGTAACACATGAAATTTTTCATCATATTTTCTTAAATTTCATGAAAACGTTTTGCAATATAACAACTACAAATCAAGGGAAATGTTGAAATACAAAACCTGTGAAAGCAATTTATAATTTAAAACATCACACATCAATTTTTCTATCCAAATTTTAGCTCATTTGATCAAACATCATACAGTTAAACTAAACATCCTCAGGCGCTACTCGAAAGCAAATGTAGGAATAAATTACCACAATCATGGGTTTTAAACACAAATATATCCTAGGCATCCCTTAGTGCAAGCCCAATAAATACTCCACGATCTAAGCCAAATTACAAGTCTAGAAAACATAAACACCTTAATTCTCATCTCACCCAATACATAATATCATGACACAAAATAATACTCGCAATGAGTAAAAGATATACCTGAGTCAAATGGAATCAAACACCATGTAAACGAGCATCCATCTTTAGGAGCTGTCCAACACAAACTAGCCTCCCGATCATTGGGACTAAAAATAGGGTAAATGTGTATTTTCATACTTAGTAGGAAAATACCTAATAGGGGAGTTTTAAACAATGAACTTAGTCAGTCCATACATAGATGCTTTTATGCAACTCAAACTTGATGCAGGCAGGCATATAATTTTGATACACATACCCATACAATCATGCCAAACACATACCATCAAACCAATCTTATACTTACACTCTTAATCAAAATCTTACCAACTTACATGTACAATCATATGCTTATTCATGCAACTAACACATACTTATACAATCTTACTTGTACAATCTTAGATATCCTCGTACGACCACACTCGTATGACCTTACTCATGCAATCTTACCTATACGACCCTACTAATACAGCCCTACTCGTACGACCTTACTCCTACTATCTTACTAAGAAACATACACTTATAGTTGTGCTCAGAATCATACTCTTATAGTCTTGCTCAAAATCATACTCTTATGGTCTTGCTTAGAATCGTAGTCTTACATTCTTCCTCAGAATCATACTCTTACAGTCATACTCAGAAACTTAAACTTAGTCATAGTGTTAGTCCCACTCTTAGGCAAAAATCATATAGTGCCACTCTTGGCCATAATCAAATAGTGCCACTCTTGGGCAAAATCATATAGTCCTCTCAATAGGGCATCAAACATCTAGGCTTAATACAACACATAGACCATATCAAAAACATACATCGCTCTCAATAAAGCATCCAACTTCTGGTTTTAAATATAGGACACAAACAACATCCACAGGATAAACACTATGGGAAGACATGAAAAATGCTCAGCCGACTCATTATTGACTAGCTCAAAAATGAAACTTAATCCGTCGAAACCATTAGGTCTCGATCTCACAAGGCTATCATATTAGCTTTGCTTATCTTTCAAGTTTGAATTAAGTTATGCAGTACAATTATTCCATAAAGCTCTCAAACATACAGTGCTCAACTTATCAAATCAAAGCTGAGCCCGATCCAAAACTCAAGTTTGTTAGGGTAGAAGACTTAACTTAACCCATCCATCTCATGATCATAACTCATCGTACATCAAATCCTTATGTATTCATATAATTACAGTCATCTACCTTATGGTCAACACATCTTATTCAGAAGTCATCAAACCAAGCTCCTAAGAGCCAACCCATGTTATTATCCTCTTACTTATACCTCACTTATTATGTTTACTTTTTACTTCATAATTGGTACATTATGCTTGTACAATTGTAAAACACTCTTACTGGTTGACAATCCCCCAACATATGCTCTTGTCCAAACCACACCAATCTACTCCAATCCTTGCCCATCAAACTTGTATCCACTGTCTTCTATCGAATGCTTGCATATTTACACCTAACTCCACACCAAATCCTCTGTCACCTCTTACCATCCATTGCTCACTCTTCTACCACCCCACACACACATATCCATCACACAGACATATAGTCATCATTTATACTTATATCGATCACACATACATATAACATACACATAATTCCATACGTCGTTTGCCAACATACTCGCAAGCCATCACTAGCACACACATAATCCACATATGTAGCTTACCAACATACTCACTAGCCATCACTAGCGCACACATATTCCGCACGCATCAAACATACTTTTAGATAACATGCATAATCCTATGCATTTCAACAAAGCATATAATCATGCTTACATGCACATCATGCAATTAGATCGTTATTTAGTATCCAAAGCATTGAATCATACAATCCTAGTATGCTATCATGAAATTATGAGTTCACAACTCCCCTACCTCGTAATCCATTACATTTGATGGTGAGCACCCGACTGTGGTGATGTGCCCGATGTGGGCACAATCGGTACAAAGGAGTTCTACGCAGGAAAGAGAGGAAGAAGTAGTAAAATAACAAAAGAGTAAAACTGATATTCAAGCATGCCGAACCAAGGAGGGAGACAACCCTTTATAGGGAGTCGCGCCCTCCCACATTGGAAGTTGTGCCGCTAGTGGGCCGGTTATCTCATGGTCCACTAGCGTGCCTATCACAAGTTCAAAATTAAATAGCAATGCCAATGGGTCATTGACATAAGGGAAACTAGCCTAATGTACTGAAATAAACATAAGTAATAGTCTAGTGTACTAAAATAAAGACAAGTGATCAATCAATTGCACGTGCACAACACTCCACCACGCTTTCGCAAATGCCTTGTCCTCAAGGTGACTAAGATGGGTATCGAGACATAAACTCATCCTTAGACAGCCATGTAGCATCCTCAAGTGATTGCCCCTGCCATGAAACCAAAACTTCCATAATAATACGACTAGAGCAGCGAACATGACGCTTATTGATCGGCATTGCAGAAACCAGGTCTGAAGAGACAACGGGGCCCATCAAGGGAGGTGGTGGAACATCAGTGGCCAAGGATGTGTCACCGATGCACCGTCAGAGCCTGGAGACATGAAAGACAGGGTGGACCATCGAACTCGGTGGTAGGGCTAGGCGGTAAGCAATCGGACCAGTACACTCTTCGACAACATAGGGCCCATGAAAACGGGGGGTGAGCTTGGTGTGCTCGGGCTGAAATAAGGAGACCTGGCGCCATGGAAGAATAGAGACATAAACCAAGTCACCTACCGCGAACTCCTGATCAGTGTGATGACTATCATAGATCTTCTTCATCCTGTTCTGAGCCGAAGACAAGTTCTCCTTAAGCTGTCGAAGAACCTTATCCCGTGTCTAGAGCATATAATCAACCTTAGCCACCGACGATCAATGTGGAACATAAGATAACACTATAGGGGGCTCCCACCCATATAGCACCTCAAAAGGAGTGAAACTGGAACGAGTGTGGTAAGCAGTGTTATAAGACCACTCTGCCCATGGAAGAAGCTGAAGCCATCGACAGGGCTGAGACATAGTGAAACAACGCAGGTATTGCTCTAAACACCTATTTACCACCTCGATATCCCATCCGTCTGCAGGAGATAAGCGGTGCTCATGTGCAAAGAAGTGCCCTGTAAAGTGAAGAACTTCTGCCAAAACTGAGAGATGAAAACCCGGTCACGATCAAAGACAATACTGTGAGGCATACCATGCAATTTGGCCACCTCCCGAACATAGAGTTCTGCCACAGACTTGGCGGTGAAAGGGTGACCCAGAGCACAAAATTGACCATACTTGGACAACCGGTCCACCACCACCATTATCACCGACTTGCCCTGGACCAACGGCATGGCCTCCACAAAGTCCATAGAAATGTCCTCCCATACCTTATCCAGAATGGGCAATGGCTGAAGTAAACCCGCGGGAGATGTCATGGCGGACTTAGCACGCTGGCAGACATCACAAGCGGCCACGTAAGCAGTAACAGCTCGGCAAATGCCCTGCCACAAGAAGCTCTGATTGACCAACTTATAAGTGCGGAGTGCACCCTCATGACCAGTGAGGGGAGAGGCATGGAAGTGGGTGATGATACGCGGCCGAAGATCTGCAACCTCAGGGTCCTAGAGGCGGTCCTTCCAAAAGAGAAGTCCATTGGAAATAGCAATCAATGTGCTGGTCAGAGAATCATCCTGGCACGCCTGTTTCAATTCAGCAAGGATTGGTCAAACCGGACCGGAAATAGCCAAACACAAACCTGGAGTGGAACGGCGAGATAGTGCATTGGCCATGGTGTTGTCAGATCCTTTCTTGTACACAACCTCATAATCATAGCCAAGAAGTTTGCTTACCCACCACTGTTGTGCTGGAGTGGACACCTGTTGTTCGAGAAAATATTTGAGAGGTTGGTGGTCAGTGTGAATGAGAAACCGTCGGCCAAGCAAATAAGAGCGCCACTTGTCGACCGCGAGGACAATACCAGCATCTCTTTCTCGTATACAGACAATGACAGGGAGCAACCAGCCAAAGCCTTGCCGAAGTAAGCAGTGGGATGCTCCTCCTGAAGTAGTACCGCCCCCAAGCCGGCATCAGAAGCATTGGTCTCCACCACGAAGGGCTGGCTGAAATCAGGAAGGATCAAAACAGGGGCGGTCGCCATAGCTTTCTTCAATTCGTCAAAGGCCTCTTGGGTAGCCTTGGACCAGCTGAAACCCCCCTTCTGCAACAGCTGAGTAAGAGGGCGAGTAATCTCACCATAGCAGTTAATGAATCTCCGATAATAGCCAGTCAGGCCGAGAAAGCCCCGAAGCGCCTAGATGCAAGTAGGAGCTGACCAAGACAACATGGAGGTCACCTTTGAGGGATCAGTGGCAATGCCATCACGAGAGATAATATGGCCCAAATATTCCACCTGTGTACTGCCAAACGAACACTTCAAACTTTTAAGAAACAAGGAATTATCTTTCATAATAGGAAAGACAGACTTGAGAAGCTCCAAGTGTTCCCCCCATGTCTTGTTATAGACAAGGATATGGTCAAAGAAAACCAGGATGAAGCGGCGGAGGAATGGCCAAAAGAGATCATTCATAAGGCTCTAAAATGTGGAAGGAGCATTCATCAGACCGAACGACACGACAAGGAACTCAAAGTGGCCATCATGAGTTTGGAAGGCGGTCTTGTGCACATCGATATGCTGCACCCTGATCTGATGGTAACCCAACCGAAGGTCAAGTTTACTGAAGACAGTAGCGCCAGCCAGCTCATCTAGAAGCTCTTCAACCACCGGGATAGGGTATTTGTCCTTGACTGTGATAGCATTAAGTGCCCAGTAGTCAACACATAAATGCCAAGTACCATCCTTCTTGCAAACTAGCAACACCGGGGAAGAAAAGGAGCTCGTGCTTGGGCGAATAATACCAGAGTGAAGCATGTCAGCCACAAGACGTTCTATCTCTGCCTTCTGAATGTATGGGTAGCGGTATGGTCGAACATTGGCTGGGGAGGCCCCTGGTAGGATAGGGATAAAATGATCATGAGACCACACTGGAGGAAGGCCTTGCAGTTCAGCAAACACCACACTATGCTATGTCAATAAATCCAGGAGATGTTGTGGCAACGCATCTTGAGGGACGTCCACCGATGCCCACTGCTGAAGTAGTAGTCCTTGGGAGGCAAACTGAAATAAGGAGCCTGTAGGCTGAGCAGAAGGGAGGGTGCCCGGCTGAGATCCCTGGAGCCGCACCCACTGGCCTTGAACATCAAAATCCATCACCAGATCCTTAAAATTCCTTAAGACGTCCTTGAGCTCATGGAGCCACTGCACCCCTAATACCACATCCGCCCCTTTCGTAGGAAGTAAAAACAGATCTGTAACGAATGTGTGTCCCTGAATGGAGAGTGCTGCCTGGGCACAGACCCCTAAGCTCCGGAGGTGCTTGCCATCGCCGATCAGCACGTCAAAGGGCTTCGAATTATATACGAAGCAGGCTAACCGTTGGGCTACTTTGTCGTTAATGAAGTTGTGGGTAGAGCCACTGTCGATTAAAATAGTCACTTGCTGTTACTTGAGGTAGCCCTGTACTCGCATTGTGTGAGGAGTGAATGCCCCGGAGAAGGCATGGATAGAAATCTCCAGCAGGATGTCATCATAGTGAAATGAACAAGACCCGTCCGCCACCTCACTATCCTCGTCGATCTCCTCCACTAATAGACTGCCCTTGATAGAACAACGGTGCCCCAGGACAAATTTCTCATTGCAGCAAAAACATAGCCCCTTAGAACGGTATTCTCCATCTGAGCTAGTGTGAGGAGATGAACAATAGGGCCTGCTGGGGCAGCCTGTTGACTAGGGCGGCCAGGTACCACGCTACTGGTAGGCGTAGCCAAGGGGTTGGCACTGAGAGCAGTCCGAGGCAAAGGCCCAAGCCGTCCACCCCTGCGCTACCTAGCTATCTTCTCCTCTTCATTACGAGCATGGCGCACTACTTCCCACATGTTAGTACAAGGAAAATGCCACATCTCTACTGAAATCTCAGACTTGAGGCTGCACTTGAAGGTTCCCACCAAGGCAGCCACTGGCTAGTTAGGAAGGCGGTTGGCCACCTTCATAAACTCCATGTAATAAGCGTGGACAATGGTGGTCTGATGCAGGGTGGAGAGCATCTCGTTGAAGTCCTGAAACTCATTCGGCCCAAACTGAATATAGAGTTTGTCGGAGAAGACAACGCAAGAGGGGTAGTGAACCTCTTTCTCAAAGTTCTGATGCCATACAGAAGCATCCCCATCTAGATGGAATGCAGTGATGTGCAACCGTTCAGCCTTTGACTGTGTGCCTTGATATGCAAAGAATTTTTTCAGCCTTGTAGAGCCACTCCACTGGGTCACCATCCCCATTGTAACGTGGGAAATGTAGGCGGGCTAAATGGGGTTCAGCTCCTCCGCGAGGACCAGGGAATTCATCCCAGTCATCGTCCATCTCCTGAAGCAAGTTCCTAGGGGGATGCGTCATTGGGGCATTCATCTGAACACCTGGCGCGCCTCATGGTGGCCAGGCTTGATGTCCCCCTTCAGGAGGTAGGGCGACCTGTCCAGTGCACAAGGGGAATGATGCTGACGTGGCTCCCTGTTTGCCATGGCTAGAAGACCAGTAACAAATGGCGGCATCATAGGGGCATTTGCCCAAATACCTAGCGGGCCTCGCGAAACCCAGGCTTGACGTCCTCCTTCAGCAGGCAAGTCAGCCAATCAATTGGGTAGGGGAACATGGGACTGACGTGTCTCCCTGTCCGCCGTGGCTGGAGGACTAGGGGTGTGCCCGTTAGGTCCCTGAGATGAATCCCCAATTTCCATGGCGGCATCCTGGGGTCTAGCGAGGTTGGACACTATGGGCGCTGACTGGTTTGCCTTTATTTGTGCAACATCTGCGGCCAATACTTTCATCATGGCGAAGAGTTGCACCAGCGTGGGATCGTTCATGGCAGCCGGAGCGGCCGTGGTAGCAGCTGAGGGACTGTCCGCTGAAACTTTGTCCTCCTTCACGAGCTGAATTTCAGGGGCAAGAGCAACCTGTTTGCCTCTTGCCATGGCCAGGGATCGATAGAGCTCCGATACCAATGATGTGCCTGATGTGGGCACAATCGGTACAAAGGAGTTCTACGCAGGAAATAGAGGAAGTAGTAAAATAACAAAAGAGTAAAACTGATATTCAAGCATGCTGAACAAGGAGGGAGACGACCCTTTATGGGGAGTCGTGCCCTCCCACATTGGAAGTCGTGCTACTAGTGGGCCCGGTTATCTCGTAGTCCACTAGCGTGCCTATCACAAGTTCATAATTAAATAACAATGCCAATTGGCCACTGACATAAGGGAAACTAGCCTAATGTACTGAAATAAACAGAAGTAATAGTCTAGTGTACTGAAATAAAGACAAGTGATGAATCAAGTGCACGTGCACAACATGTGGTGGCGGCATCAGTTTACTAAGCACCGGAGTGCTCACAACGTGACAAGGTGACAAAAATCAATGTGGCAAAATCCGTGATCTAGGGCGGTGCACTAAGGATGGCTAGGAGAAATGTCATTCCAATGAGTACCGGGTATGACCGGAAGTCTAGGTGTGCTCACTAAAGTTCGGCCAGTGGTTGAGAAGTACTCAAGTGGCAGCAAGACATCGAAATCGATCATAGACAGCACACAACGGTGTCAATTTTGCATCTACAATGGCACACATAAGGTCGAAAGGCATGGGGTGATGCTCGAGGACAGAGGATAGTTGGAGAAGGGCTCTGGTGGTCAAATCATTTGGTGATGAAACCATCCGATCGTTAGGCAGCGCGAATGCGGCACCTAAACCCTAAAATGCACACATGGCCACTTGCACACAAGGCCAAAGGGGAGGGGGAGATGGGCAGTTAGTGGGTTTAGAGGTGGGTCTAGGCCCACAAGAGAGACAAAACTAAGGCCACAATGTGGTAGCCGACTGAAGCAGCAACATCGCCAATTGTAACTAACACCGAAAACTGATCATGCGGATGACTGTGCATCTAGCAGTGTCCAAGGAAGGTCCATCACTAGGACAAGGATGGCCAAAAATGGCCTACAACAGCAGCGGAATGGTACTTATTTGACCGGTTTACGCTGCAAGCATTGGAAAACGGGGTCTGACCAAGGGGAAATGGCCCATTCCGGGTGGAGGTGGGTAAAAAAAGCTAGGTACAGAAAATTGCAACTACGTACAATGGTCCACCGCCATCACCGGGTCTGGTCGTAGCCTATGGTGGCTAGCCCTTGTCGGTTAGCAGAGGCAATGCAGAAATAGAACCAAACAGATGGGAATGGATAGGGTGGAAAAGCATAGGGGCAGATTTTATTCCGGAGCAGAGAGGGCAAGAAAATGGTCAGGGTGGCAGGGCTCATATGAGGGAACAGCCTTGCCATTGCCAACCCATGGCTGGCCGAAGAGAGGCTAGCCAAAGGCTGGCTTTCGCTGGCACGTCTTCAATTTTTCATTACAAACAAAATCAAGGGAGGGGAAGGATTTGGCTGGAGGAGAGAAGGAAGCAAGGGAGATTGAACCAGGTGGAGCTAGGCCAAGTGCGGCTGCTCCTTGCCACCGCCAAGTTGTGGCGGAGCCCATGGTAATCAACATATGAACCATTGTGACACATATTCTCTTGGGACCCACATCAGACACACACGCACACTAGGCATGTGACTAAGGTACGCATATTCACTTTGTGAGGCCCAACTCTAGAATTAGTCTCAATGGTTGAACTAGTTGTTAGCAAGGGGTCGACCCTGTCTTGAGCTTGGCCATTTTTTGGAGGCCAGACCTCTGTAGGATCTGAGAAATAGCGCCCACTCTCTTTGTGTAAGACCCTCTAGGTTAATCTGAATTTAGATTAGAGGCCCATTTAATAAAACTCTTGTAGGGAGATATTAGTAAGGAAGAATAAAGGAGAGGGGGAAGCCTTAAGGTACATCCCCCTCCTCTCCATCTCTCTCCCATCACACCCACCATCCCTCCCTCTCTCTCTCACTCTCTCTCTCTCCCTCTCTCTCTCTCTCTCTCTCTTTCTCTCTCTCGCCCTCTTGTGTTGCAAAAAGAAGAAGAAAAAAGGGGATGGCCGCCCCCTTTCTACTCTCCCTAGTCGATCTCCTTTCTTGGCAATTTTCATGGGAAGTGTGGCATCTCAATGCGGTTTCAAGGCAAGGGCTAGGACACTCCATCAAGAGGATTTCAAGATCCAAAGAAAGGGTTTTTAGAGGGATCTACACATACTCAAGGTATTCTTCTCTCCCTTCTAATTGAATTGATATTCAATTGATCTGTAAGGCATTGGAGTGAAGGTTAAAAGCATATGTGGGCTGATCAGCCTCAACAGTTAGCATGTATCTCTCCTCTATTCAATTCAATTTGATTAATAGCCTTATGATCATGTATATTGCTTATATTAATAATTTTTCATATGCATGTGCAGAGATCTTGTATTAAAATTTCAATTTTCTCAAGGAGCCACCCCTAGGGCTCGCGCCATCACCTCATTTCTACTGGTACGCCACTCTACAAGAAGCACCTCAAGCAAAGAACTGGCTAGACTTGGTGAAGAGGGTGATAACAATGGCGTAGGACGAAGCAGGGGTTGATGAGGATGACTACGAGCTGGTGGAAGAACACATTAAAGATCTTGATTGTAGCCGGGAGTCGGAGTGAGACCTAGGTGAGGAGGACAAAAAATATTCGAGAAAATCTTTGTTGTAACATAGCGCCCCAAAATCCAACCAGCACCGGGGGTTTAGAAAACAAAATTAGACTAAATAAAATTTTAAAATAAACTAAAAGTGGTGGCATCTGTGTGTGAGAGCTATAATGTTCCTCTACACACTACGAAACGTAAGTGCTCCATTGCGTGTTGGAAAAAATAAGCCTAGTTTTATAACTAATTTGGATCAGGCCAACGTTGTCATGTCATTGGCTACCTACATACTTATTGGATAACATCTACGCTGTTATTCTAATATGATCGAATCTAAATGTAGTTCTGCCTAACCGCTCATACATACATCAGGCAACACAAAATCATATATTTATAACACTTATAATCCGATAAATCATTCAAAAATAGAAAAAAATCATCAAAGTTACTTCTCGCTCAGAGTCCATAGGTGATGGATAGAACCACCCCTTACTTGGGGACCTTTCTCTCACTGTGTGGCACATCAGTGGATGACAGAGCCTCCCCTTACTCTAGGCCACTTCTCTTGATGCAAACCGACAACGAATGATGAAACCACCTCTCACTTCAGGCTACTTCTTCTCCCTTTGGGCCTAAGGGCATCGGATAGAGCTTACTTATGTCCCTGGTTGTTGCCAACCCCCCCCCCCGCCCCCCGAGTCGCCAAATAGAGGAATGGACTATTTCATTCTATAAAAACCCTCGAATTAGCTAAGAACGCCACTTAAATGGGCAAAATCAGACTCATAATGATTAGAAAAATTCATCTAGAAGTCAACACAGAGTTCCTATTTATAGAAGAAGACCAGCAAGTGGACAGAATGAGTGGGGGACAAGCATCGTGCGCAAGTGAATTTGGCGGCCTGGCCATGGGCGCGCATTGCACCTCGAGCTAGGATGGGCCACCCCATTTGGCATTGATATGTGTGCTGCCTAGTGCAGCTGACATGGGCATCAACAGCTATTTTGTCCATGTCCCATTATTTTATTCCTTTCATATTTCCAACTTCAAAATGTGATAACTTCTTACCACTATGTTAGAATCGCATGTTCTTGATACTGATGGACTTATATCATGAGCCCTTCAAAACTAGACTACATATAGGTAAGTTATCCCTCACTTTTTAAGTGGGTCCCACCTAATTAGCATGCTTGCTAAGGTCATAGCTATTGCTCCCAACATCTGTTTTGTGGATTTTTCAACTTGTTACACTCGTTACTTTAAGTTCTACCCACATACAAGGATTTCATCCCTTAAAAAACCCTAAATATTAACCAAAACCCTATAATTGCCCCTAACCCCTTGGGTTAGATGTAATCAGATAAACAAGGCATTACATTCTTCCCCCGTAAACGAATTGCATCCTCGCAATTAATAAGAAAACACTCTTCAAAACACATCAAAATCAGAACATATATCTAACAGATGACAATAATTTACAATCATATAAAACATTCTAAACATTATCCAATAGTTTATAAGCGGATAAATCAAACAAAAACTTAATCTGATAAGTGATGATCTGATAAAACATACAAAACATAATCCGATAGAATATAATCGGACAAAACATTTGTAAGCATAATCCTATAATTTAAGATTGAATAAATCATTCATAAACAAAATTGGATGGTTAATCAATAAAACATTTTAAACATAATCTAATTTAAAATTAAATAAATCATTATTCGAAATCAGAACATAATAGAGCAAATCATAGTGGGGCAAATTAGAGTGGAGCAAATCAATCTAGAAACATATCCAGAAACTTTCAACAATTAAATCATTCAATAGATCATTCACAATCAAAACCCAATAATTTAAAACCGGATCAATCTTTTCAAACTAAGACGGAATATTAATTTGACATTCGAGAAATCATGATAAATAGAATTTGATAAGATAATCTAAAATCAAATAAAATAATTCAAAAAGAACCCAATTATTAATTTAAAATTAAATAAATCATTTTTTTGAATCGGGACGGAGTAGAGAAGAGTAGACAGATCAATCTAGAAATCTTTTTGTTCATCTTATGACAATAAAATCAAAGGTCATGATACCAAGTGGCTTTTCTTCCGATGTTCATGGGGTAACAGGAGGCCAAAGAGGATAGGATATTTTCCATGATGCTCCACACCTAAATGCATGTGCCAGATACCGATTAGTTTCGGGTATCCAGACAGAATATGATAATTCCAAGTTTCATGCGAAAACTAGCCAGGGAGTACAAGCACCCGCATAAAACCGGAGACCGTGATCATAATGGCTTTTTGCCCAACGATTATGGAGCAATCGGAGGCTAGAGGGGGATATGAGCTTTCCCATGATGCTCTATCTCTATGCATACACCAAATACTGGTTATTTTTCTTAGTGGGTATCCAAAAAAATATGATAACCCCATGTTTCACCACAGAACTACTCAGAGAGTGTACACACTCAAAATATAATGTTGCGCACGCAAATCATTTCACAGATATGATATTTTTTCATAAAGCAAAGATATTAAGCATAATCGAGCAAAATCTTTCAGAAGAATTAAAACTATAAGCTGAACATGGATTTAGAGCTCAAAACCCCCTACACCTTCTAGGATGTTCAATTCACAAAAAAGATTATTTTATGTTCAAATCAAATTCATAAAAGACATTCTAGATTAAACTAGACTTGAAATTAAAATTTGTCTCAATAGACTAGCGGAATCAACCTTGGAGATATAAACTGATGCCACACCACTGGTGTTTTATGGTTTCTCCTTAGTAATTCCACTGTCAATCGAGAAAACTTTACAATTTAAATTCACTTTTTAGAACACAAAGGATTTGAAATTAACTTTCATATCAAATCCACTAATAGACTTAACCAAGAAGAGATCTACTAATGCCTCGTGTCCCCAAAACATGGCCATTTGGCGGTTCCTCTTCGAGACATCCACAATTTTTCAAAATAGATTTGCTCAAAATGCAAACATTTCAAACTTGAATCTCATATCGATATACCAGCAAAATTTACAGTAGAGCTATCGACTAACACCTCACATCCCATACAGCAGGTATTTTGTAGTTACTCCTTAGCAACTCTACTACCTTCTCAAGACAAATTCATTTTATGAGCAAATGAATTTTTACAAACAAATTATTCAAAATCGAATTTGCATCGATACATTAGTAGAATTAAACATA
Source organism: Saururus chinensis (assembly GCA_035235625.1). NCBI lineage: Eukaryota > Viridiplantae > Streptophyta > Magnoliopsida > Piperales > Saururaceae > Saururus > Saururus chinensis. The sequence continues at coordinate 35,220,065 of CP141144.1, read as the reverse complement.
GAGCTATGCACTAACACCTCACATCCTATACCACGAGTGTTTCTTAGTTTCTCCTTAGTAATTCTATTGTCTTTCAAAAGTGACTCGTTCTAAATTCAAAAAGTTTTCAAAGTATAGATAATTTGAAATCAAATCTTATATCGATAGATTAACAAAATTGACCGTAGAGCTATCCACTAACACCTCATCCCATACCACTGGTGTTTGGTGATTTCTCCTTATTAATTCTACCATCTTTCAAGACAAATTCATTTTATAAGTAAATAGGTTTTTAGAAATAGACAATTCAAAATCCAATTTTATTTCAATACACAGGTAGAACTAACCCTAGAGTTTTTGCAGGTGTTTGATTGTTTCTCTTAGGTGGTTCCACCACCATTCAAAATAAATTTATTTTCTAATTAGATAAATTTTCATAAACATACAATTTGAATTGAATTTTATTTCAATACATGAGGATAACTTATCCTAGAGCTATCCACTAACACAATACGTCCCATAACAGGGGTGTGGTGGTTTCTCCTATGTGATCCCACTATCTTTCAAAATAGATTCATTATAATACTTTTTAAATCTCAAATCATTCGAAATCGACTTTGCCTAAAGCATTTTCATAAAGTCATGTAACAAATTTAAAATAGAAATTTTTGCTTGATTAAAATTTGGAATTCACAAAATCAGAATTCATATCCAATCTGATGTCACACATGCATAATGGAAATTTCAAATAATTTCTAATTAAAAATAGGAATTTGTAAAGTTGGAGTTCGTATTAAATCTGATGCTCCACATTTAGAATAAAAATTTCAATGATTTTAGATTAAATTAGAGTTTGCAAAATTAGAGTTTGTCTTAAATCCAATGCAACAGAGTTAGAATGAAAATTTTAAATAAGTTCCGATTCAAAACATAAATTTGGATTATAGCAAATGCAACAAATGTACAACAGAAATTTCAAATCATTTGCGATCAACAATTGAAATTCGTATCTAACCTGATATCAAATCCGATATAACACAGTCAAAATAAAATTTTAGATTAATTTAGAATCAAAATCGGAATTCATATCTAACCTGATGCGGCAGATTCAAAACTAAATTTTAAATGATTTCTAATTAAAAATCGATGTTCACATCAAATCAAATGTAGCATATCTAGAACAAAAATTTCAAATCATTTTCGATTCACAATTGAAAGTTATAAAATCATTGTTTGTATTAAATTCAATGTAATAGATTTAAACACAAAAATTTCAAATAATTTTTATTCAAAATTGGAGTTCGTATTAAGTCCGATGTCAAACATTCAGAGAAGAAGTTTCAATTAATTTTTTATTTAAAATCGGAATTCGCAAAATCAAAGTTTATATCAAATCTGATACAATAGAGTTAGAACAAAAATTTTAGATTAATTTCGATTCTAAATTAGAATTCGAATCAAATCAATGTATTCGCTATAACATTACACTCTCACAGAAAGAGCAAAGTTTTGATACCATTTGTAAACCTCTGACCCGAAATCCAACCCAGACTAGGAATTTGAGAAACAAAATAAGAGAAAATAAAATTTCAAAATAAACCAGGAACGATAGCATCTGTGTGTGAGATGTGTAAAGCTGCTCTACACACTACAGAACTTAAGCGCTCTATTGCACATAGGCTGGAATAAACTTAATTTTATAACTAATTTGGATCGCGCCAATGTTGTTGTATTGTTGGTTGCCTATGTACGTATTGGATAACATCTACAATATTATTCTAATATGATTGGATCCGAATGTAGTTCTACTTAATAGCTAATACATGCATCAAGCAGCACAAAATTATATATTTGTAATGCTTATAATCTGATAAAACCATTAAAAAATAGATTGAAATCATCAGAGACAAACATAAGCCAATCAAACATCAGAATCAAACATCTTGCTCTGTCACAGAGTGGAGCAAAACATATCAAAGCATATTAGACTATATTAGATCATATCAAGTCAAATCATAGCAGAACAGATCATATCAAATCAAAGCATATCACAACAAATCATATCATAGAAGGACATATCCAAGGAAATCATATCAAAGCAAAGAATATGACTTATCTAGCAACTTAAGAAGCACACACATTTATCTAATTGCTTATTAAATCAAAAAGTCAGAAAACTCTTACTCCCCTGAAGCTTCCAAAAGTAGAGGAATTTGAAGTTGCTCCTTCCTTTAGGGCATCTTTCCCTTCAAGTCTAGAGATGGTAGACGGATCCTCCTCACACTCCAAACATTTTTTTCCTTTTCTGCCTGAAGGCGGCAGACCGAACATTTCCTTACTCGGGACATTTCACTCATTAAGCTCAAAGGTGACAGAACCCAGAGACACTTCTCTCTCAAAGCCTGTAGGTGACGAACAGAACCTCCCCTTACCCGTGAATGTTTCTCTCACTATGTGGCCCATCAATGGAGAATAGAACCTCCCCTTACTCTGGGACACTTCGCTCCATGCGGCCCAACGACGGAGGATAAATATAAGATCTCAAATTTTATTTTGATTTAATTCCTTTAATTGTGTGAATTTGTGTGTTTTTGCTTGTTTGCCAGTTTGATTTGATTTTGGGATTATGGGTTAGTTAATTATGACTTTAATAAGGTTTGAATTCATTTTTATAAGTTTTAGTATCAAACTTGATTTATCCAATTTTTATCTATTTAAGGGAATTTATCTTAATTTTTTCATAATTATGGGCGCAGACCCTATCATGGACCCCACATCCATGTTGGACGGTGTGTGACCCATTTGACCCTCTAACCTTGTATTATTTTATTTGAGTGAATTTGGGTGTGATTAAATTTATTTTTAAGATAAAATAACCTTAATTAGCCTCTTAGTGCGTTTTGACCTATTTTACAGCCCCATAGTTTGTTTGCCCTACTCAAAACCCTTACCATTTAAGAAAAACTATAGCCTATTTGCCAAATAGGGAAGGCTTGTGCTAGAAGCAAGGAAATATTCTATCCACATTTTCCAAAGGAGAAACTTTGATTAAGATGTATTAGCTTACCCTAATTACCCATAATCTTTTAATTTTGGTCTTATCCAATTCTTCATTTTCCTATCTTAATTCTTGATTTTTTTTATTAAAAATTTTATTTTTTAATTTTGATTTAGAACCCTAATCAGGTGATTTTCATTTTTAACCTAAGGATATCCTAGATCTATCTATTTTCAAGTTGATTTGAGTCTACTAGCAAATTTTAGTTAGGTTTTAACAAAAACCCTAATTTTGGGTAGGATTTATTGAGGATTGAAGCACTTTTGTAGATTCAAAGGCTTCATAAAAGTAAGGGAGTTTTACCTTGTGTGTGTTTATTGATTGGATGCATGATTGTAGAATGATTTTAGTTCTTGCTTTATTTGAGGTTTAATGGTGATTTATTAAAAACAAGAGATTTATGGTTATTTTCTTGTGATTAAGCATGAGAATGATTAGATCTATAATGTTCCAGGGTTAGATTTTGATTATTTGATGTTCTATAGTGATTTTAAATTTATATAGAATTTTGAAAACATTTTGGTTTGAATTTCAGAAGGTTGAAGACAAACGAAAAAAGTGAACTGTTGCGACTGATCTAACAGGCTAACAACCGTTTGAATGGGTTGTCTAGTTGTTCAAATGGCCAAGCGTTCAAACGGTCTGCCAGGGCGTTCGAATGGCTGTACTAGCCTACTTTATCGATTTTCCAGCCATTTCTTGTTCGCTTCTTATCAATCTAATTATTTATGACTTATGAGTTATAATTACCTGTAAATGTCAAATGTAATTACATGTGAGCCCTCTTTGAATTATGATTTAGCTTAAGCATGTATAGTACTATACTTGTCAAGGTTTAGCATGATGTTATACTTGTGTTAAATCCATACTTAGATGATTTCTTTGCATTTACTCCATGATTCGAGTAGGATATGACTATGATAAAATTATGGATGCTTGTATATATAACATTAATTATAGGTTATTCATGTTTCACATGTTTTAGCCAAGGTATGAACACTACTACCTATATAAACTCTTGAATGGACATATAATTTTATTTGACACAAATGAACAATGTTTCATGCACAAATGGACTGATTAGAGCATATTTACCTACAATTATACTCATTTATTATTTGCTCGCATATATATCATGTTGTATGCATTATAAAAATTATTTATACATAAAGGTTGATCATGATTAGCCATAATTGATCGATTGGATGCAATTTAATGTCATTGGTCATCAGATTAATCACTCGGAGGCTTATTGAATTAGTTTTACGTCGAAAGGATAGAGTTTCATTTTGCGTTCCTTCGAGGACATGTTACCTCACTAGTTGAGATGATCGGATTGCTATATTAGTTAAGTTCATGAGTTATCTGGACCCTAAGAATCCATAATGGTTACCAGGCTACTCTAGTTTTCCTTTTTAGGAATTCATACTTTCCCCACAAAGTTTGTATTGGGTGAGCAGAAACTGCTCTAGTTTTCCTCTTTAGGAATTTGGACCTTCCCCGTATGTATTGTCCTTGATGAGTAGGGGGTACCTTCCCAGTTAGGGAACCTACCCAAATCGCTTTAGTTTTTCTTTAATGAATTTGGACCTTCACCATAAGAGATTGTCCTAGATGAGCAGGTTTGATTGATTTTCTCAATTTTGAGACATTCACCTAATAATTGTTGCATGTATATGGGATATAATGCTCATTAACATACATTGTGTAGGAACAATAGTGCTTTTGTTACACATATGATTATGGAATAGATTTACATGAATATGCGGGATGGTATGTGAATGATATACTTGATTTGTAGGGTAAATGTGTATATTAAGATATGATTATGCATGATATGAACATTGAGAATTGATTCACGTAGGATGTGATTGTTATAATGAGATTCATATGATTATACATGATGTGTATATGTTTCATGAGCTATGGATGAACCCATGATACATAGGTGGCACGATTATGTGTTTATGGAATGTGAGTTAGATCATGATGCACATGTGGTATGATTATGTATTTATGAGATGTGTTTTACATTACGATGCGCAGGTGGTATGATTATGTATTTATGGAATATCTTTTACATCATGATGTACATGTGGTATAAATATATGCTTAGGGATTGTGAGTTATGTCATAATGTACAGGTGGCATGAATATATGTCTATAGAATGTGAATTATCTCATAATATACAGATTTAGATAATGAATATATGATATATGTTAGATTGAGAGTGCATGTGATGTTTTCATGAATTTACATTCCGTATTAAAAACCCTTGCTGAGCTAAGTTCACCCCTCTTTGTTTGTGGTTTTATTTTGGGGCTGCATGTTCTGCCATGCAGGTGATTCAGATGAGCATGAGGATGGCCATATTCATTAAGAGGGGTTATAGATGCTTGGTTTTATGCTAGCTTAGATCTATGTTATGATGAACTTATATATTTGACTCTACTTCACTCTATGTTTAGTCATTGTCGACTTAGATATGTTTAATTTTGAGGCTTATTATTTTTATGTGATAACTAAATGATGTGGGTATGAGTGGACTAAGATTATTAAGTAGTCCTTTATAATTCTCTATTTTCTTTTGCACAAAGGGCTTGTGCACTTACTCCATTGTGCATTCATCAAGGGTGGGTTAAGTCTTCTGCACTTCAACTTTACTTTGTCATGTCGTGTACCACTTTTTTGACCGGGTTCGGGTCAAGGTTGGCATGTTGGGGCTTGACAACGAAACCTCCTCTCACTTTGGGCCACTTGTCTATCTTCTATTTGGGATAGAGGGCGTCAAACAGAGCCTCCTCTTGCCCAAGTTATTCCACCCAGAGTCACCAACATGAGGAATTGATGCTTCCATTACGTAGAACACATTCAAATTATATAAGAACGCCTCTTGAATAAGCGAAATTAGACTCATAATGACCATAAAAAATCCTCTAGAAGTCCACATTGGTTTCCTATTCATAGAGGAAGACCCCTGAGCAAGAAGGAATGTGCGCACCAATACGCATCGTGCGCATGTGAGGCAGGCGATTCGGCCAGGGGTGTGCATGACATGAGTGCCCGCATGCTCCATGCGGAGCATGTAGGCCCCGTCAAGCATCGTGTGGACATGTTATGCACTGCGTTGCCCCACTTGGCGTAGCTCTGAACACCACCTAGCGCCTGCTATTTTGTTCGGAAACTATTATCTTATTATTTTCCTATTTTCACCATAAAAATGCAATAACTTCTTCCCCTAAAGTCGGAATTGCGCATTCTTAGTACCGATGGACTCCTATCGATGAGCCCTTTGAAACTTGACTACATATGGGTGGTTATCTCGCGCTTTCAAATGGATCCTACCCATGTGGCTTGCTTCCCGAGGTCATAGCTTTGTCTCTTGACCTCCATTTTTTCGTATTCTTTGATTTGGTATAATCATTACTTCGAGCTACCCATTTATGGGGTTTTCATCCCTTAAAACCCCCTATATCTTAACCAAAAATCCATAACTACCCCTTAACCCTTAGGTTAGATGTAATAAAAAAAATGGCGTGTTACATTTTTTTACTCCTTTTCCAATCGAGTGGACGAAGGCGTTGGCCAAAGGATGGCTGGAACAGAAAAAGCCTAAGTATATCCAATGTTCTACAAAAGAGAAACATCTCAAGGGGTGTTTTGTCTATGTGAAATTTTTATAGGTGGGTTTCAATGAATTTATACAACTACAAAGTAGTAGAAATGGTTGCCAAACACATTAAGGGTTTCCACTTGCATGACTACAAAATTAAGTGAAAAACTAGTGAAAATGCAACCACCAAACACCCTATAAAAGTTTTAGATGATGAGAGTCCTTCATGTATATTTTGGTGCCTCTTCTAAGTGGCTCTTTATGTATGTAGTTATGTATGTAGTTCTGGTTTTTTAGTGTTATCCTTTTATTACAGAAAAACTCTATGAAGACACATTAAATTTTACTCCCTCTGTCCTAAATTATACTCTATTTGTCCTAAATTAATAGCTTCATTTGGCAAAAAAGCTTCTTCTATGTAAATAGCTTCATTTTATTTAATTTAAGTGATTGGGTACCTAAAAATAGTATTATAAACTTATTTTTTCTTTTCTTATATGTAGATTTCACTATTTAATAAAAAATATTATTTTAACAAATAAAGCTAGTAATATAAGACGAAATGAGTATTAAAAACCCACCCTAGATGTAGTTGCCCCAAATAGGGTCGAACTGGTGCATATAAGAGTTAGGTTTTGAGCTCATGAAGCAACCTAGTTGTTAAAAAAATAAGGTTTAGTTATGAAGCTGCTTGGGTGCTTCTCACCAAAGGGATGCATATCCCATGGTAACTGCCCATAGAAACTACATAAAATCTTGTAGCACTGTAGAGCATTTTCAAATAAATAAATTTTTTTAAGAGTAGTGTTATTCTGACATAAACTTTTACATGTTAAAATTCTACTTTACTATAATTTTTTTAAGAGTAGTGCTATTCTGACATAAACTTTTACATGTTAAAACTCTACTTTACTATTTTAAAATTATTAATAAGTGCGGCTCATTTCTATAGGCTTTACCCATCATTTTAAAATAGTGTTTTGATGTATAAAAGTTATCGTGAAGTATTTTTCTTTTATTAAATATCGTCTAACAGAACTCCAGAAATCCAAAAACTGAAACGTCTTGTTTCCTTAATTTAGAGCAAAGGATAAACCTCAGAGCGGATGTTGTCGCCACTTTTGGTTGGCTTCCATAGCTGGAGTTTGTTTATGTACACGCACAGCTGGAATTGGTACTAATGCATGAATGCTCAATAAATTAAATGTTATGGCGGTGCCTAACAAAAGGCCCTGCGGTGGGCTGTGGTAGAACCTGGGAAACCTGCAGAATGGACGTGGCCAGACCCACCTACTTACTGGACCGCTTCGAATTCTTTATGTGTCTTAATGAACCAAGTCCAATAAGTTTTGCTGGACATCTAGTCTTATTTCTATGATTTTTATTTTTTTAAAAAATAAATAATTTAAAAAATATAATGACAGATAAAAACTTAACATGAAATAATACAACTACACCATAGGCTGTTTTTCAAAGGCTCAATATTTTAAAAAAATTCTAAAATGTAATAAAAATAGGAAAAATCTCACCAGAGCGGCAACATTCAGCGTTGGCAGCTCTTGGCTTTGAGATCATTTACCAAAACCATAATCTAACAGTCAAAAGCTCCAGCTCTATAAAAGCTACAGCGCTAACTAGACATTCTCATAAAAATATAGGCTATAGTTACCAAATAAATATCTAACGAGTAAAGTTATAATACAAACACTAGAGTCTGCCCTAAATATTGAGTATAGAAAGAAAACTTATGATAAGAAATAGCATTATTGTGCTATCTCCCTCCTAAATTAATAGCTTCATTTAACGAAAAGGTTTGTTTTATATTAATAACTTTATTTGGTTAAATTTAAGTAGTTGAGAGTTAAAAAAAAATATATCATAAGTTTATTTTTTCTTATCTTAGACGTGAGTTTTACCATTTAATAAAAATTATTTTTTAAATATAATTATTAATATAAAACAGAGAAAATATGAAATTGTGTTGTTGTGCACGTACAACACAAATGATCGCCCTCCACAAGAAAGAACAAGCGTAAAACTATGAACTCACGTTTAGCCAACATAAAACCAATATAAAAAGTATGCTAGAATCTAAGTCTATTCACATTTTACTCCATTTGAATTTGAAATTGCCCACAGTTCAATCCAACGTGTTCATGAAAAAAGTAAACAACAACTGAACAATGCTAAGGGTCCATTTGACAATTAATTTGGCATAAGTGGCTTTTTTTGGGGCTTTGCAACCTGTTTGATAAAGATGAATGGCGTATGACTAAATGAGCATGTAATTCATTTCAGTAGTTTTATGTTTTACCAAGCCCATTTTTAAGTCTTACCCATTCAAAGTCTTACCCATTCAGCAGCTTTTCAGAAGCTCATTTGAATAGGATTCAGATTCGTCAGACAGGCCTTAAATTTACGTTGATTCAGTCTACAAGATGAACACATGAGAGCATCTACAACCGTTGATATTTCGGACCTACATTTTCCACTACGGATCAAGTTAGATTCTCAGCCTGTGGGATATCTTGTTGTTGTGCTTTGGAAAACATGACGAATTTCTGCGAGCACATAAGGGAAAGGGTTCAAATTAGCTGGGTGGGCACTTCCACCTAGCACGGAGGGAGTGACTATTTAGCGCCAGACGTATAAGCGAAATATGTCTAACTTTAACACAGAGCCAAATGTGTTTTGCTTACACATCTTGCATTGATTGGTCACTCTCACCTGTTAAGGTAGGAGTGCCCACTCAGCCGATCTCAACCGATTCCAATAGTATGCTATATGTCTTATCTTTAAAGAAACCACCCTCTTAGGGATATTAGAATTCCTCCTCGATCACCATGTTGCATCCACCAAAAGTTAGTCATGCTGAGTGATAAGCTCCTCAGTAACAACTATAACCACGAACACAATATGATTCCATTATAGAGGCTGGTACAAGCAGTGGATCTCGCTTGATGGTAGGCTCTGGAGGACTCGAAGTGATATGTGCGGGGTCTCTCTTAAAAATGATGGCGGGAAAAGATGTGAAAGACTAGGTAGACTTAAAGACTTTGGGTGGAAGTACACAATAGGCGACTAGTCTAACACGCTCTTACAAGGGACAACAATTTCACATATGCACCAAAGTCCCCTCTTTGAAACTTTTTGGTCAGCATATATTTGGGCATTTTATTTCAAGACACTGTTATGTTCCTTTTCAATTGTTTTATTTTTTATAAGTTTTAATATCAAACTTGATTTATCTAAATAAGGGTGTAGACCCCATCGTAGGCTTCACGTCCACATTACCCCCAAACTTCAATTATTTATATCAGTGAGTTTTGGAATGATTAAACTCATTTTTAGCCTCAAAATAATCCTAATTAGCCACTTAGGGCGTTTTTAACTTATGTTACAGCCCAACAGTATGTAAACATAGCCTAAATTTTATTATTTAAGAAAAAACCCAAGTCACTTGCCCATTTGGAGAAGGGCTGTCCAAGGTAGAAGGAGGTATTTTACCCCTATTTTCTTAATACACTTTTAATCTATTTTCTTAAAGGAAAAAATAGATTAAAGTGTATTTTCTTGCCCTAATCACCCCTAATCTTTCGATTTTGGTCTTAATCTTTCTTATTTTCATTTACCCAATTTAATTCTTAATTTTTTTCATTAAAAAATCTTATTTTTAATTTTGATTTAAAATTTTAAATAGGTTATTTTTGCTTTTAACCAAAAGATATTCTAGATTTGCCTATTTTTAAGTTGATTTGAGCCTATTAGATGATTTTAATTAAGTTTTAATAAAGACCCTGATTTTTGGGTAGGATTTCTTGAGGATTGTAGCTTCTCCGTTTGCCTAAAGGCTTCATAGAGGTAAGAGAGTTTTCTCTTATGTTGTTTTTTTACTAGAACGCATGGTTTTAGATCTATGTTGGCTCTTGCTTCATTTTGTGTTTTAATGGCGATATGTTAAAAGCATGTTATTTATGACCATTTTCATGTGTTTAAGTATGAAAATGATTAGATTTATCATGTTCTATGGTTATATTTTGATATTATAATATTCTATGATGATTTTAGAATTTATCATGAATTTTGGAATGTTGTCGGTTTTAATTTCGAAAGGTTGAAGACAACTAGGAAATGGGCAAAAAGTGAATTGTTAAGGGCATTCAAATGGCCAAACATGCATTTGAACGACCTACCATTTGAACAGCCTGTCTAGCCAATTAGAACGGTCAGGCGTTCGAACAACCTACTAGTCCGATTGAATGCTAACGCAACAAAATGGTGTGTTGGCCTATTTTTGACCATTTCTTGTTCTCTTCTCATAAATCTAATTCTTTATGACTAAAATGAGTTAGTATTACCTAAATTGCTAATAAGATTGCATGAGAACCATCATCAAATTATGATTTAGCTCTAGCATGATTAGTACTATTTGTTTAGATTTAGTATGATATTCTACTTGCTTTAAATCCATATTTGATGACTTCTTCATAATTACTTGATGATTTCAGTAGGTCTTAACTATGATTATATATATATGCTTGCACATGTTATGTTAACTTTAGGGGGATTATGTTTCACATGTCTTAGCTTAAATATTGTTATGTTTACACTTGTGTAAGTTTAGCATAATGTTATACTTGCCTTGAATTCGTATTTCAATATTTTATCACATTTACTCCATGATTTTAGTAAGGTAGGACTATGATAAAATTATGGATGTTTACATATATAACATTAATTATAGTTTGTTCATGTTTTTCATATCTTAGCTTAGGTTTGAACACTACCACTTATGTACACTCTTACTTAGATATTTATAATTTTATTTGGCACAATTGGACCATGTTCCATGCACACGTGGACTGATTTGAGCATGTTTATTTGTACTTAAGACTCATATAACATTTGCTTACATATGTACTATGTTGCATGTATCGCAAAAATAATTTATAAACAAGGTTAATCGTGATTAGTCGTAATTGATTAATTAGATGACATTGGATGTCAAGAGGCTTACCGAATTAGTTTTGCGTCCTAAAGGACATGGTGTCATTTTACGTTCCTTCGTGAACGTGGTGCCTCCCCGGGTTGAGATGAATTGATTGCTATATGAGTTATTTGATAAGTTTTTTAGACCCTAAGAATCTAGCTGGTTTGTCCATGTGCACCGGCTTACTAGAAATTACTTAGGCTTTAGCCAGAGTGGGCAGGTCTGCTTAGGCTTCTGCTAGGGTGAGTAGGTCTGCTTATGCTATTATCAGGGTGAGAAAGCCTACTTAGGCTACAACTAGGGTGATCAGTAGGTCTTCTTAGGCTTTGTCTAAGGTGAGAGGAATAGTTGTATTTCTTAATTGTGAAACATTCACCATTGATTATTTCATGTGTATGGGAGATAATTCTCACTGATAGAGGTTGTGTAGGAACAATGAAACTTATGTTACACATGTGATTATGGTATAATTTGCATGGATATGCAGGATGGTGTGTGGTTAATACACTTAATGTTGTAAGGTGAATGTTTTTATTGAGATATAAATATACATGATATGTTTATGTTGAGAATGATTCATGCAGGATGTAATTATGGTAATGAGTTTTATATGTTTACACCGGAGGTGTATAATGTTATGAGCTATATTTGAACCCATGTTGTATGGGTGGCATGGTATGTACTTATGGAATGTGGGTAATTGAAAGGTAAGCAGGTAGCATGACTATGTGTTGATGAGATATATTATACATAATATGATATGTACATGGTATGACTATGTGTTGATGAAATATGTTATATATAGCATGAGATAGAAATGACATGACTATTTGTTGATGATATATGTTGTAGATAGTAAGACATGTAGGTGGCATGAGTATATGTTATGGAATGTAAATTATGACATAATGCACAGGTGGTATGGTTATGTGTGATTGTCCCATGGTGAATGGGTATAGTGATTATAAATATTATGTTGATTATGTATGTGTTGTCACTATGAATTTACTTTCCGTATTAAAACCCTTACTGAGCTTTAGCCCACCCCTCTTTGTTTTGTGTTTTATTTTGGGGTTGTATATCGTGTTATGCAGGTTGTTCAGATGGGCTCAATGTTCAGCATGTGGATGACATCAATCATTAAGAGGGGATTCATAGAAATGTTGGGTTACTATGTTAGCTTGATACTATGTCATGTTGAGAGATATATATATATATACTTGACTCTACTTCATACTCTTGTTAGCCATTGTGGGTCTAAGACACTATTTAGTCATTGTTAGCTTTGACTCATTTTAACAATGTATGGGCTTGTTTGACTAGTATGTGGATATGAGTGGGCTAATGCTTTAATTAGTCATTTCTTTGATCTATTTTCTTTTGTATAAAGTGTTTGTGCACTACTCCGTTATGTGTTTACCCGATGGGTTAAGTCTTTCGTTATTCAATTCTACCTTGTTACACTACATGCCTCTTCCTCCTTGGACCGGGTTTGGCTCAGGGTGGCGTGTGCCAAGGCGTGACATACATTCACATTCTCAAAGAACACCGGTCATTTACTAAATGAGAGTTTTGGCTATCCCATAATTATTTAGAAAATATGGTTTTTCTTTAGCACACCAATAACTGTACATATACTTGATTAAATCCTTACTCAATGAATTTATCTTAACACAATATAAATTCCATCTCTCTCACCAAAGTGTTGCAATCACTTAGTTTATTCAACTATCTAAAAATATAAAAAGAGGGTTTGGGAGTACTTACTCTCTTTGGAAGATGGATTAATCCTATATGTGTTCATGAATTCATTCTTCAAGATTTTTGTCATCTCACATCTATCTTTTGATTTGACTATATACTAGAAAGTTATTGAGTCTTTATGGACAAGATATAGGAGGTTTCTAAATGGTTTTTTGAAATGATGAAAGAAACCCTCGCCAATTAGTTAGCAATCCCTTCTAGAGATCTCATGAAGAGACTTTTATGGCCATTGCCAAAAGGAAGGTAGGATAATAAGTACATACTTTTCATAAGGTTTGTAAGGATAATTGTAAAAGACAAGAGAATTTCCAAGACACTGTTATTTCTAAGGGTTTGTTTAAGAAGAAGAAAACAACTTAAATCATTCATGCTTGAATCATTTCCATGGATCTATGAGGAGAATTCATTGATATTCCAATGAATATAAGGATTTCAAGGCATAATGCCCAAAGCTTTGTGAAAGATAGACACGGCTTTTGTACCATATTATGGTGATAACATTAAACCAAATTACTTAAGAGTCAAGTTGTTCACCAAGTACATGTCTTAAATCTAAAAAACTAGCCACTAGTCATAAAACAGGCTAGCACACATATACCTACAATCCAACTAAAAGAAAGCAACATAGTAAACACTACAAAATGCAATGTTCTAAATCTTCCATTCTTTAAATCCTTCCTTGCATCAACCTTTTAAATATGCAAAACAAAATACCTATATTGCTACGGTGTCTGGCATGTCTGCATATACCGAATAGGAATGTAGGCTACCAATAAGGCATTTCTCATCATGCTTAGGCTCAATTTAGGATTTATTATGCATCATATTGTTTTGCTTAACCTCCCCTCTGTCTCAATCATTATGTTACATTGCTTTAACTAAGCATTTAACTTCGCTCTTAGGTAGTACATCTTATGGAGTGCTAATAATGATGCCTTTGTATCACAACTAGTACCTTTATCCCATACCATGGGAATTTTGTGATACCACTTAAGCACATTACCACACGCACACAACTTTACCTTAGAGCTTTCCACTGATACTCCATGTCTCAAATCTAATTTGGTAGTTTTGCAACCCTTATACACATTACCCTAGAGTATTTGTATAGTTCATTTGGTTGGCCCTACCAAATATGGACATCAGCATTATCCCAACATTCCATGATATTAGTGAGTACTACAAGAAAAACAGACACACTAAGGATACTACATTTGGCTGATGGATCCCCCGCAGAAGGCTCACCCATAAAACCAACAATCAACACTAGATTAGCTGGGATGAGTAGTTTGTCACCCAATATTTTAGCCAACCCACCCCTCTTATATATAGACCATATATATCCATGACTATGTTAAGAGGGGTGGGCTCACTAAAACAAGGGGTGGGAGGCTTCTTACCGAATTAGCTCTTGAAGCATTTTAACAGTGGCCTTTCATGCACTTCTCAAAGCACACTTCGACTTTCACAAGTATGACCTCAGTTATCCATACTTCACTCGTCTGTGTTCCGTACGACCCATCATTAGGAGCCACACTTGTGACACCATGGGGTTTCTAATAAATTTTCCAAGAAGAATTAAAGTGAAAATCAGTAGAAGGTTTTTTTAACAGATACCTTAAATGAGTGATCAAGTACCCTACGACATCACATTTCCTTTTCTAAGATATGAATACCAAATCTCCATAATCATATTAATCATTGAAAAAATTATTGTCTATGATAATGAATGTGAAAGTATTATAACCAACAAAAAATAATTAACAAAGTATAAATAACATCTTAATACCTTAATATAATATCAACTATGAAATTAAGCAATAAGAAAAATGCTACGATCAGCTGACAAACTCACTATTTAATGTCTCTCCAAAACTACTCCTAGCACCTCAACAACTACTCCTTTAGTGAAAAGCCTACACAACTACGATATTGTTGTGTACCAAAAATAGTCCACCAAAAAGAACTTAGGACATAAGGTTACTTAGGGGTTTATTAGATATTTCTTAATTATTAAGGAGTCAATTGTTATTTTCATTATTAATTTTCTTCACAAATGTTTAGATTTTGGTTAGTAATCTTAGGGGCCTGTTTGGGCGCGTTGGATTTTTAAGAAACAGAAGTAGAACTTTTAAAAATTAATTCTAAAAAATCATCACCAAATGTGAATTGCGATTAGTAACAAAAATTTTTAGAATAAATTTGGATATCACATTAAACCCAATTTTAAAACTTTAAACTAATATAACTCTCTCTATCTCCATGTCATGACTCGAGCCTTGAGAATGGTCCAAAGACCATTTACACTATCGGAGTATACTTAAATTCGAGCTGTGATAAGACAATAAAATATTCTGGCAAGAGATAAAGAATTGAGACTACGACTTGAATAACTTTTCTACTAAAATTTTATTGAACCAAAATCAATTAAGTTTCACCAATAGGGTGTTCATCTTCTACTACATTTTAGCTACTTTAATTCTTATAAGGAACTAATTAAACTATCCTAATTCTCTGATTCTCCCTGTGAACGATATCTTTCTCTATCTTTTCTTGACATTCCTATGCATCCAAATCAGCAAATAAACTTGCATACAAAAATACGCTTGATGGAAGGGACATTCCACCCGTGAGCTAAAAGCATTGTGATTGTGCCTCAAATAGAACATGTATTGTAATCCAGCAATCATCGATCATACAATAACAATGACCTAATACTCAAATAATAGCATGATATATTCAAACATGGTCATCATATAAGTATCATAATTTAACATAGCATTCACATGAACATTTGATATCCATCGTGTTATAACATTTACATAATCATCATATACATCATACAACGTAACACTCACACAGCCCATTCCTTATATTACCTAGAGAATTAGTTATGTGATCCGTGAGTTGGGCCGGTGCGAGACGTCGTGGGTGGTCATCCGCGTGCACTCGATATGACCCGTAAAAACCGGGAGGGAATTGCCAAAGGCTGGGGTCCACCCTCATCCCTATGTGGCACTTGGGTAATCTTGTTATCTTGATCCTAAAGTTGAGGCACTCAACCCAGACCTTAACTACCCTTGTCAACCTCTCACTCTTAGGTTGGTTCTTAATTCTTGATCTACCACTTATGCAAGATATTCCTCTCACATGCCCATAAAAGTGAAAAAAACATATTATATACAATCCAACCCAAAAACAAAAAAACTCTTATGATTTACCAATCACCTTGCCATGGGCCCGGCCCTTGCCCTTGCTGCCCCACTTGGGGGAGGTGCTGCCCGGGGCCTTCTCCCCAACCCTGCTGAACATGGGGCACCCGGCCCATGCAATGGCTCTCCTCATGGCTATTGGCACTCGGGTCCTCGCAGTCATGGCACACGGCTCCCTTTCCAGATTTATGGTGGGACCAATCACTTCGCCAAAACATGTTGTGAGCACTATTCTGACACCGGGGGCTCCTCCTTCGGTGCTCTTACCTTCTCCACTGGCGCCTCCTTCTCGGCAGCTCCCACTGAGTGGCTCCTTAATAATGGTGCTTTAGACCACGTAATGGCCAATCACGGTAACCTCTCCTTCCATGTGCCTCACTCGACGTCCAACCACATCAATGACGGGAATGGGGCGGTTTTACGCATCTTATCCATGGGTCACACCACCCTCTATCTCAGCCCCTCTACTCTTTCTCTTCGCAATGTCTTTCATACTCCATCCATTTCTCATAATCTTCTTTCCGTTCATAAACTCGCTCTTGACAATAATTGTTCACTAACCTTTCATGCCTCTCATGTTACAATCTAGGACACTACTACTCGGCGCATGCTCTTTCGAGGACCATGCCGACATGGTGTCTATCCAGTGTGCTCTACCCTTACTGAGTCTCCCACCGCCCCTGCTTGCTTCGCCACCTCCCACTTTTGGCATCATCGGCTCGGACATCTGTCGTCCACTATGTTTAATTTAGTTGCCCCTACTTTGTCGCTCCAATAAAAAATATTCATTCTTAGACTATAATAGTTGTCTCAATAGTAAAGCGTACAAACTCCCTTTTTCACTCTCCCCAAAGAGCTCCTCCCGCCCTCTTAAGCTCGTCCACTCGAATGTTTGGGGTCCCCCTCTGGTCACATCGTTTCTCGGCTTTCACTACTATGTGATCTTTGTCGATAACTTCTCCCGTTACACTTGGCTTTACCCCCTCAAACTCAAATCCGATGTAATCGAATGCTTTTGCCTATTTCATAGCATGGCCGAACAAACCCTCCACCACACCATTACCACCCTCCGCACCAACATTGGAGGTGAATACCACAACCACCACCTCTCTTCCTACCTCTCCTCTCATGAAATCTCCCACCAAACCTTATGCCCTCATACCCCCGAACAAAATGGCGTTGCTGAAAGAAAACACCGACACATCATCGAAACTACCCACGCCGTCCTCTCCCATGCCCACATGCCTCTCTCCTATTGGGTGGATGCTACTTACACCGTCATCTATCTTATCAATCGCTTACCTTCTCCCTACCTACAAAACCTCTCTCCCTACCAACTCCTCTTCCAAAATCCCCCCGACTACTCCCACCTCAAAGCCTTCGATTGTTGCTGCTTCCCTTCGACCATCCCATAAACTCTCCCCTCGGGTCATCCCATGCATCTTTCTCGGATATTTCCCTAACACTAAAGGATACTGTTGCCTTGATCCCATCTCCCATCGTGTCTATACCTCCTGCCACGTCCGCTTTTGAGAAGATGAGTTCCCTACCCCAAACCCCCCCACCAGTCTCCCTTCCTATTCTCCCTCCCCCACCCTCCCCCACAACAAACACCCCCTCTCCCCCTCCCCTGCTTACTCTCCTCCCTCTCCCAGCCTCACTCCTCTCCCCGACACCCTCTCCCTCCCCCTCCCCCTCCCCCCCCCCTACCTCACCCTCCCCTCTCCCCCACCAAATGATCACTCATATCAAAGCCAAGATCGTATGTCCTCGTGTCCCTTTCTCCCTTCTCACTCTCTCTCCACCCCAAACCGAACCCTCTTACTTCAAAATTGCTTCCTCCATTCTTGAATGGTGTGCCGCTATGGATGAGGAGATTAAAGCCCTCCACAAATAAGGCACTTGAAACTTAGTGATTCCCCTGCCCTCCTCCAATATCATTGGTTGCCGCTGGACTTACAAAGTCAAGTGTGATGCCAATGGGACCGTCTCTTGCTATAAGGCCTGCCTTGTTTCTAAAGGGTTCCATCAAGAGGAAGGCCTTGAGGTCTCCAATGCCTTCCTTCATGGCACTATCTCCAAAGAACTTTACATGGAACAACCTCCCAGTTATCATGATGTCACTTGGCCCAACCATGTTTGTCGCCTCCACAAAGCCCTCTATGTCCATAAACAAGTCCCTTGCACTTGGTACCTTTGCCTTTCCACCTACCTTCTCTACCTTGGCTTCACCTCTTGTCATGCTGATACCTCCATTTTCTTTCACACCCAAGGCTCTCACATCACCATCCTTATCCTCTATGTCGATGACATCCTCATCACCAGTGACCATCCCCCCTCCATCAACTAAGTCATTTCCTTCCTACGCTCCACCTTTGCCATTAAAACCTCGGCGACCTCCATCACTTCCTTGGCATTGACGTTACCCGCACCCCCAACGACCTCTTCCTCTCCCACCCACAATATGCTCTTGATATCCTTACACGTGCCTCTATGTCCCAATGTAAAGAATCCATAACCCATCCTTTCCTGGCCCCTCTCACTACAAAAGCATTGTTGGCGCCTTATAATACCTCGCCTCCACTCGTCCCGACCTTGCCTATGCCGTCAACTTTGTCTACCAACATATGCACAAAGCCTCTACCTCTCACTATATGGCCATTAAAAGAATCCTTTGCTACCTCAAAGGTACCTTCGCTCGTGGTCTCCTCCTCCAACCCGACAATTTTGCCCTTTGTGCCTTCTCTGACTCCGATTGGTCAGGTGACCCCATTGATCGCCGGTTCATTTCCAGTTACTGCTTCTTCCTAGGTCCCAACTCCATTCTCTAGAAGTCCAAGAAGCAAGACACGGTGGCCCGCTCCTCTACCAAAGCCGAATATTTGGCTCTCTTCAACACAGCCACTGTGATTACCTAGACCCGCATGGTCCTCACCTTCCTTAGAGCGTCCCTTCCCTCCATCCCCATCCTATGGTGTGACAACAAGTCTGCCATTTCTCTCTCGGCCAACCCTATGTTCCACGCCCTAACCAAGCATATCGAATTTGATCATCACTATGTTCGCGAGAAGGTTTTAGCCGGCAAGATTGATGTTGAGCATACTCCCTCCACTTAGCAGGGTGGCTGACATCCTCACCAAGCCTCTCTCCATCGAGCAGTTTTAGCAGTTATGCTCTAAACTCATGGTTCTACCCTACCATGAGTTTGTTGGGGGCAATTAAGGACACCTCCTCACTTGCCACAATGGCAATCCTGGACTCCCCTCTCCTTGTCATCTCCTCCATCCATTTGTCACTACATCCTCTCCCTGTGTTTTCCTAATGGAAAATGCATGCTTGTATCTATTATATATTCCCCAATGAAAAATACATATTTGTATCTATAAACAGCTGTTTACTCTAATAGAAGATATCTTTTGTCGTGTTGTTCCTTGTAATGGAAGATATCTTTTGATGTTTGCTTTCAAGAATGAGATGATGCAAAAGAAAAACATGGTAGAATTTTGTATACTACAAATAATCCACCTAAAGGGTCTTAAGCCATCAGGTTACCTAGGGGTTTATTAATTGTTTCTTAATGATTAAGGAGTCAATTATTATTTTTATTATTAATTTTATTAGTGGGCTTTTAAGCTTTTGTTAGTAGGCTCACTAAGATTCTCTATTTAAGTGTAAGAACTCTTATCAGATTAGAGAATAATTAATTTATTCTTAGTCTTTTGTCCTTTCTCACTCTCCTCCTTGCCTCATGCTCGTTTTCTAGCTACCATGCCACTCTTCCCTCCTTTCCCCCATTCCTGCCATGCTATTGCATTCCCCACTAGAATACAACAAATATATGAGTAAATCTATACATATCCAATAAAAAATGGAGGAAGATGAATGATGACTATAACCAATTATGTTGAGATTAATCTTCCGCTTTATTAAGTGTATATTATGCAATCTACTAAATATCATAACCATTAATTTGATTTAACCATATACAATATGCATGATAATAATTATAATAAAATCAGAAAATAATAAATGTAACTCTCATCTACTAAATCTCTTGACTCTAGACTCCTCTCTTGGAGTACTCTATTGATCTCCAATTCCAATCTCTAGAGTCAATGTTCCTTTATAAACCAAAAAGATCTCCAGTCCTTCCAAGGAAGATCAAGCTCCTTGTGCTCCTAGACAAGAGGAGGAAAGCAAATCTTCCACGGTACCCATGATCCTCCTATAGCATGCGCACTATGATATTTTTAGGCCAACAACATCAATTAGGAACTACACGAATGGACCAAGTAGATGAACCAGATCAAACAAACTAGATTACCAAGCAGACAAACCAAAACAAATGAGGTTAATATTTTTGTCATGGCAAAAATAACTTTTATGTTGATCTTAAAGATCCATGAAGGATCGTCCTACAAATTTAAATCTCTCTAGCTAAGTCTCAGTCCTCGTCTTAGGATCAGCCTACCAAATTTGCTAAACAAGAACTACTTTTGAATTCAAGTCCAAATTACCATGTAAGCAAAACCCAACAATCATCCCTAGGATAATTTTATTAATTACCTTTAATTACTTGTTTTCATCCCTTTGAAGTCCTTTTTAGATACCCTCTGATCTCAAATAAGAATTAAAGATATTTATATTTATTAAATAAATTCAATTATGCACTTTATGCTCCCTCCCTGTCAACATGTCACTTACTGCTTAACTATACACCTGTCGATTCGTCAGAGCAACTATGTTAACATAATCGTTGACAAAATGACCTTTTCAATGCCTGTATGGGCCTTCCTTGCCCGGATGAAGAAAGACCCGCGGACAGCATTTCCCATTAGCCTGAGTCGACCCGTAGAGTAATGGGAACTCCGTTTCGCACCCGTGTTAAGCAAAAAACCGACAGGCCGGCATTGCTCCCCTTCAGGGGAGCGCAGCAACTATCGGGTTGCTGTTAATTTACTAAACCCTCGAGCTCTTTTCTTATATTTTTTTAACTCACCATTAGTCCTTTTGTTTTTTAGTGACAAAGTTGAGTTTTTAGCCCGAAGCTGGTCAGTCAACTCATACCGAGCCTCAATCTCTTTTCAAATATCTTCTGCGTCATCTGTCATTGGTATTGGCAAGTCTAAGCCATCTGCACAACCTATGGTCGATTGTGTCGAGTACCTGTCTAACACCATTTCCTTATTCGAACTTCATGAGAACGAAAGGGGAAAAAATATGTTTGGAAAAGGAGGCCCACTTTTTCTTCACTTTCTCTATCTAGACCTGCCCCATACTCTCTCTCTACACTTCACTTTCCCTCTCTTGAATCTGTATCCCTCTCCCCAGTTCATTTTTAATTTGGAAATTTGCAGCAAGTTGTCTTAGTAAACCCTAGAATACTATATTGAATTAATTACTCCCTTGAACCTTAATTACTTAATTTGACCTTAATGAATCCCTTCCTATATAACCCTAGACACCCCCCCAACCCTCTCCCTCTCCCTCTCCCTCTCCCTCTCATCCAAGATGTGCAACACCCCAATCCGAAGGCCCCCCTTCCTTCTTCCATGTCAACTTCTTCTTCTTCTTCTTCTTCTTCAAACAATTTCAATTCAAGTCTTCAATCAATTTCCCTTAATTTTGTTACCCTAGATCTATCAACTTTTCACCCTCTATCAGCCTATTCTAATCTTTTCAAAACAATTCAGATATTTATTTGCCTTGGAAGTCCCCCAAATTGATTGGAAACTATGAATTCGATTCAAAGTTTGCATTTTTTCAGAGCAATCATCCTAGATCTAATATCCCTTCTATTCTTCTATTTTTCTTTTAGGATCAAATCAAGGTTTTCTTCATAGGATTATGGATCCTTAATATGTGAGGAACTCCACCGATCTTCAATTAATTTTAATCATTAAGTGGGCTAATTAATTATTAGGGTTTTCAAAATCTTGTTTAGGTGATTGTTTTGAGAAAAATGTGGGAGCTTTATGCAGTAACAACAAGGGATGCTCATCTTCAATCTTCATGGATATGGTGACCTAATCTTTTATTTCATAGTGTTATTCGTGCTTAGATTAGAGAATTTTAAATGTGTGAATGTATGACTACGTGTTGGATACTTTTATTTTGAATGTTGATCCCAAAATGTTTATGGAAGTATTTTCTCATGTTTAGATAGTGTCTCTAATTTCTCATAATTTTATTTATTACGGTGTATTTATTAGATTTTTTGGGACACAAGCTATAGAGTAAAACATTTCTATATTTTGTGTTTAGAAGTATGTTTAGGGGTTAACACATTTAATTTTTTATTCCTTATTTTTTTCATGGTTATATATAAGTGTTATAATCATGTTTATAAACTTCACATCATTTTGAGCATTGTAAGATTGTGCCATGGACATAAATTTAAAAGTGAACAATTTTGGTAGAATTGGACAATCTCATTAATTAAATTTAAAAAATAATTTTGTATTTATTTTAATTTGATATTTTTATATTTTATTTAATAGTGTAATGCAAGTTTGTGTATATTTCCACATTGATCCGAGTGCATTTACTATTTTTCTTAAAATATACAATTTAAATGATGTAGTATTTACTTTAGTATATGAACAATATGAGATATTTGCATTATGTGATTGTGTTATTTGAGACCTATAGCATCTTTAACTTATGGATGTACTTATGGCATACTTAGGTATGCATTACACATGTGCATTTTAAGTTGGGAGAAAGAATAGAATAATGCATAATGTGTAATTTAGACAATTGAAACTAAGTGGTTGGGCATAGAGAAATAAATGTACTTAAGATTATTAAAACATAGGAGGGCATATGTAATGTAATTGATTAATTTCGATAATCAAAACTATGTGGAAACTTCATGTAAGTTCTTAGTATTTAAAGTTTGATTAGATTTAGTTGTGGTCAAGTTATATTTGGAATTTAAAGACTTAAAAATTATGAATAGATGTGTTCTAAGTTTAAGGATTGAGACTACATTGAGTATTAAATATTTGAAGGTATGATACACATACATACAAATCACTTAGAATTAAGTATTTACAATGGTTAGGAAGATTTTAGAAGTTTTAGGACATTCTATGTCAAAATCTAAAAATTTTTTATAAGGGATCAATCACCATTGAACACAATATTTGCAAAGATTAATCTTTTAATTTCTGTTTTTTAGTTTTTAAATCTAAGCAGTGATTGATTGATCGCTTGCTCAATAAATTAATCAATTGACAACTACTTTGAATTCTTTTGCTCAAATCAATTTAAACCACTATAAACGGGCTAGGTATGGACGAAATTGAAGAGAGAAATATAATTATTCAAGATGAGAAAAGGAGAGACCTTTACCTAAAGTTTCCCTTATCCACCATTGATTTTTGAGTGAATATTCTTCTTGGTGAGAGAAACATGGAGGAGATACAACAAGAGCATAACCTACACATATACATAAGTTTGAGGAGGAATAGTTGAATCTTCATGAATGAGTGATTGAAGAGTTTCAAGGCAAATCAATAATCAAAAAAGAGTTTTTCTTGAGGAACTAGAAAGGCACAAAGACAAAATAAAGAAGAGAAAAACTTCAAGACTTAGAGGAGAAGATTTGAAAAAATAAAAGAGGAGGAGGCCTAAACAAAAGGATTTTGTGTTAGAGTCTCAATAGAGGTTGGTAGTTTGATTTGGTCTTGGAAAAGGTCTTGCTTACTAATATATTGATTTAAGGCCTTGTTATGTTATCCATAGTTTTTGACATTTGTTTGGGTTTTTCATGTTAAATACTTGTCTTTTGCATGCTTATTTTGATTTGTTGATAGAATGATCATGAATACACTTAGATATTACGATTTTATTGTTTCCGTTAATTAAACAAATTCTTATGTATAAAGGCCAAAACTCTTAATTCTTACTTTGTTTGAAGTACTAGTTTTAGGAGCACTTTGGTGATCTCAATTGGTAGATGAGGATATTGATTGACTATTTTTAGTTTTCCATGATATCTATCTATATTTGCATGCCTTTCTCAAGTTGGTTGTGTCACCATGCTTAGTTTTCTTTGTTCCATAATTGGTCATAATTTTCTGATGACCAAAGACAAAGAGGAGAATATGATTTTAAAGGATGAGAATATGATATTAAATTTTAATTGTTTACTTGCAAGTGCACGAGTCTAGAGTAGACAAATTGCTAACTTGAGTGTCGATCCCATAGAGGCATGAAATTGGGAAATCAAATTTAATCTAATTCAAGTAAACCATAATCTAGTTAACAAAATATAAAGTAATTCACTTGATTAAAGTAATTCATAAAAAGAAAATAAACTATTTTAATCAAAGTTCAAAAGCTTAAATCTAGATTTAGAAAGCAATGGAAAATGACTAGAATATCAAATACTCAAAGCATTAGGGCATAAGAATTCACATTCATAAAATTTTGAAACCCATAATTTTGATCATTAATTTTTTTTCACATTCATCTCATAATAATCTATAAATCAATCTTTGTTATTATGAAAAATATCATCATTAAGCTCTCATGTATAATCAAAATATATAGTTCGTCCTCACATTAACAGATTAAAATCAAGTCATTAATTGTGTATCCACATGTGTAAATCACAACTAATACCCAATTCTAAGTAATAAAATAATGAGAACTAATTTAAATCATGACAGTAGCATGATTAAACTCATCTAAATCAATCTCATCAATTAAAGAGGTAGAAACAATTAACGTTAACTCATTATTATGAAATATTAATAATGTCATGTAAGTTCTACAATTTAATGAAGCTTCATCCAAGCCATAGTTAAAAAAACCAACTACTCATTAACCTAAGAACTAAAATCATAATCTCCATTAATTATTTTAAAATACACTTACAAAAATGGAAGAAAATGCAAGGAAAAATCATCAAAATTGGATTGCTACAATTTCGATGAACAATAATTTCGGGTCACTATTTATCGTCTTCAACCTCTACCTACTACAGTAACCCATGAGCTAAAAAAATCTTTTTCTGCTTACTTTAATCTTATGTATTGGAATCAAATTCTATGGGTCTCAAACTCTTTTCTGAAGGTTTTTTGAGGATGGAACTGTGCCTCAATTTTGAAATTCTCTACATTTTGCTTTTATGCTTGCTAGACAAAAGTGTTTTGACCTTATTCATTCTCAATTTGACCATAAATAAACTGCCTTCTTTTATTGAACTAATTCATATTATCTCTTCTTTCTTGCTACCCAATTCTTTCCCTCTCTAATTCTTTCCATTTTCTTTCTCTACTCTAATTCGTCATGCTCTATTTTTCATTTTTCTTTGCTATGCTGTGAGCTAATCTTCCATTCTAGATGTGGAATCTTGCTACTATTTCTGGTCCTTTCTTTTTATTGGGATTGATAGGTAGCTAGGAATAGAAATCCAGGAGCAAAAACTATAACTCTATCTCATGGTGTCCGGTATCTATGTTTAGCTACTAGTCCTTCCTGCATTCCGACCTTTTCTTCTCTGCTTTTCATGCTCAATTTACGGTGTTGCACCTGCTGGTAAAAAAAGATGGCTACTTACGTAAAGCATGACACTTTTATCCAAAACTTCCTTCCAATGACTATTAATCTAACTTGGGTATATAAAATCAATCAAAAGAATGAGTTTCCAATCCAAAACCACACCAAATCTAATGTGAGTCCTGGCAAAAGTCTTGGAATTCAGTTTGGACTTTCCTAAGTCAAATTTACATGATTTAGGCAGCCCAGTTAACTCCACTTACTTCGTTGAAGACTCCACCATCCGTTCCTTGCTTCACGAGTGTCTTTTGCCAACTCCAAAAAACACGCTCTTCCAACTTGAGCAACTTTTATAGAACTTACATAAAAATTCATCTTTATTGCTCCAAATTAGCCTCTTCATGAATTAAGCTCGTCAAAACCTATGGAACATAATTAAACTCCAATTAGTCAACACTAATATAAAATCAATTCTAAAATGCATAACATAGGATATCTAAAAGTGGTTATATTACATGCATATAAGAATGAATGAGATGACAATGAAATAAAGCTTGCTAATTACAATACTAAAGTGCTCAATTGTTTACGGTTGCTACGATTAATAAATCAAATAAAATTGACACCTTAGATATTGAGGAACTCTTAGGGGACTTGACAACTTTTGAAATGCAAGAAAAGTCCTTTAAAAATAGGAAAGAATTGTTTGACAAATCCACTGGAAAACAAACCACTTTAAAGACAACTAAGAAACTGCAAGAAGTCTAAAGTTTTAAAAACCCTATAGGAATCTAAAGAAAGTGAAAGTGATGATGAACTAAAAACTTAAGAAGTTATTGTAAACTCAGAATTTTAGGGTTGACAAAAAGGGACAAACTTTAGGAAAGAAACATGGGGATAGAAAATATGAAAAACATAACGAACATGATAAGAAGACTATGAAATATTTTGAATGTCGAAAGTTAGGTCATTTTGCTACTAATTGACCTCACAATGTTCTAATAGTTCTTCTGATGAAAAACCTAAAAGGTTTAAGGGCCAAGATAGAAACAAAAAGGGGAAATGCTCTAAAGTACATTCTTCAATGACAGTTTGCCAAAGGGTGAAGAGTTGTGTGACTACACTACTTTCCATACTGGTGTGAAGGGAGTTAGTTCTTCATAGGAGTCTCATGAGTTAAATTTTGATGATTTGAACTCAGATTCTGTTTCTGAATTTGATTTTGGAGAGCACAAGAGTTTCTTCACAATGTCATGCTTTTAACTAGAAAATCTAAGAATCTTGTGAGATAGAGGTTAAGAAGAAGAATGAGGAATTAGAATATGCCACTTAAAAGACAAATAGATTTGGTAGATTTGAATAAAAACTTGATGAGTGAGGTTGAAACCCTTAAGGCAAAGGTGGAAAACGAACAGAAAAATCTAATGCACTTAATAGAAAATTAATGTACTCAAAAGAGAAGTTAGATAAATTCAAGATTGAAAGAGAGACTTTAGAGACCATGATTAGCATTGGTCAAAGGGATAAAAAGGGTTTATGTTTCAAGACTTCCATGTCTACACCTATAATCAAACGTACTACCTTTGTGAAAGCCCAAGAAAATCATCAAACCCCTAAGGCAGTGCCCAATCCACCGAAGCCAAGTGGGAGAGTGCTGAAATTGAAATCTACTTTAGTGGAAGTGTATATGGTATTTTCCATAAGGATACCCACACTATTTTTGAATACCCAAACAACAACCTCAACAACCTAGTTCTAAGAAAAATATAAAGATACCCCAACTCACACAAAACCTAGATTACCCCACAAGTGTATGAGCATAACATTAAGAGGTGAGGAAAGTTAATCTTTAAGCTTTGAATAATTAATTAGTAAAGATAAACAAATCCACCTTAGGTTTCCTTAGAATTAGTTAGTTAGGAAAGGCTATGGATGCTCAAATCTCTAGGTAAAGAGATTTTTTTTCCCATGATATAATTTTTTCGATCTTTTGGACACACATATTTTTGTTTTAATTTCATTTTGCCTGTGTTTCATGTTATTTTCTTCACATGGTTTGTTTGAATTAAAAATCCCTAAAAAAAACAAAACAATTATGGTTGCCTTTACTTTAAGTATAACTTTTTTCTTGTAGTTTTTTATTTGTGTATAGCTCTTGAATTAAATATCATTAATTTACTCTTAATCTGAAAACAATGTGATGTATGATTAATGTTCATTAACTAAGAAAGGGATGCCCCAAGGAGAGTAGAGATTGATTCAATTTTTTTTCTTGATGATGCAATTCTATGTTTTTAATACTTGCCCACATCATGCTAATCAACTTCACAAGTGAAAATCGAAAGAGAATTCTTCAACATAAGTTGACTTAGGAGTATACATTCTAGTGGAGTTGTGATCAAAATTAGAGGAACTTAAGATAGACTTCTATCTAAGATTCAATGACACAAAAAATTCTTTATAATAAAACATAAATTGTGTAATTTATTACTTTATCTTTGCAAACAAATGAATTGATAAAAAATATCATAACATAGAAAAATGCAAGGGCAAAAAGTTGACTATGAGCTTTTTTTTAATATTTTTTTTAAATTAGAGTAAGAATTTTAAGAATAAAGTGAGTCAAAAATAAATTTTTTAACTTTACTAGAGTTTGAAAAAATTCATTTCTTTTGAATAAGAAAGACCTTGAAAGATTCTTGACTGAAAGATACAATAATTAAACATTAGTGGTTTCTTCAAAATAAATTTAATAAAAGAGAATTAAAATATGAAAATATGAAATTAATAACTAAAATCACAAACCATTGGAGATAACAAGTCTAAGGCAAGGTATAACTAACAATAATCTGTGCATATACTTAGATTAAGGGTTAAATTAATGAAAATTAACAAAAGAGCTCAACATGTATGTTTTGGATTATTTGATTTTTCATTTGATTTCTATAAGGAGATTTGGCTTAGAATTCAATGGGAAATAGTCATTTTATAATTTTGGGATTTAATGGATTTTTTTCAGAATTTTTCATATTCCTTTTGACAAAATAAAAAACACCAAAATTTAAAAGCGATCGATGGTGGTTTCCAAAAATGGCACAACTTGCAGTTTTTAAAAAGGTCGACACCTCCAAACCCCTCAATTCGACTCTAAACACTAGAAGAAGATAGCTAGATGCAGCAAGAGGAGATTGATAGGGTTTTTGTTTGGATTTACACCGTTTTACATTGTCAATTGATTGATTTGCTTCTCGACCAACGTATTACCCAAAACACATTTGTCAATTCCTAGTGAATCTCAAATCGTTTTCAAATATTTTGAACTAATAGGAGCATTCTAAACAGTTAGACCTATCTTTTTGTAAAGTTTCATGGAATTTCATCCTATAAAAATTGAATTTTCAAAGGTTGCTCATTTCGTATCTTTAGAAACTATCCAAAATTGGGGATTTTTAAATTCGTGAAGATATGTTAAAAAATGACAATAGATTAGTAATAAACTTTGATCTACTCATCAAAACCTACCTTGTGTCAAAATTTGGGATCAATCAAAAACTAATTTTCTTCAATGTTAATTTAGTAATGGGCGATTTTTCATAAAATTCAATTTTTTTGAAACTTTAGGTGTTATTTATTGATTACCTTGATTACCTAGCTTCTACCTACCCTAGGATATATTTGAAATTGTTTAGATGATTAAGTAGGAGACATCGGTATCAAAGGGGAAAAAGATTGTCCTTACCCCTGAGGATCCTGAGCGTCCTTATGCAACTCCTGTGCAAGTGAGGCTCATTTGTTGTGAGAGATCTTTAGTACAAGTTTCTCTACAACTAGCTATGGACTAGATAGCATCATTTTTTGCTATCTTACTTGACTAGAATGAGGATGATCTCTCAACACAGCTATACTTGCATTCCCTATGACTAGGAGAGGGTGGATCAGACAATGGACAACTTCTTTATTTGCTTTTAGGAACCCACAAGGTGCTTGACTTGCCATTGATTATCTTTGGATGGCTAATGACATTCCAGTATGTGCATACTCATGAGATGCTTCCATATTCATACATTCTTTTGTCCGATATTCTTGTCACAACATGTGAAGAAAACTATGACAGAAACCCTTAGATGAGTGTGTTCTATGACGGATGATGTCGTGCACCAAAGATATTGTCCCAATGCCACAACATAATGAACAGATTCCTGAGGATGTGCTAGAGGAGCTCAGACCTGCCCAGCAACAATGATTGGAGATTCCTAACTCCCACCTAGTTACTTATGCTTATTTGATGGTTGTTCGATGGGAGATCTTAGATATGGTTCGTCAAAATTTTGTGGATCTTTTTCAACTGATTTAGAAAGGATATTCTGCATAAGATGGATCTGATGGTGAGGTGGAGGATGATGTTGGTGCAGCTTGATTTTATTTATTTATTTACTTATTAGATGTATGACATGTTAAAACTTTGACAATTCATGATATGTACTTTCTTGCTATTTTTCATTTATTATGAAACTGTGTAGTTTAGCATTAGTTTATTTTGAGATATGTGGTGCTTATTGATTATTATTTTCATGTCTTCGATGATGATTACTTGACTATTATGCTTGATTAAATATTTTCTTTGATTGTTTATTCACTTTTTATCTATTTATATCAAAAGGGGGAGAACATGATTATGGAAAATTAAGTACTATCTCAAACTTATTTGAACAATGCTATACAAATGAATTTTTGTTGAGTGTTCAGGATAAATACAAGTTTGAAGACTTTTTTCAAGATTAATTCCAAATGGTCTGAGGTCTTAGTTGAGTCAAAGAATAAATTTTGTACAATTAAAATCAATGCACTAAATTGTCTTGAGCTGTAATTCTTTATTTTCATTCTTGTAGTGTTTGGTCATGAAATAGCCAAAAGGAATTATTAGAACATATGAGAGAATATGTAATGTAATTGGCTAATTTGAAAGATCAAAACTTGTTGTAGACCGATGTCCACAATGGCCTGGCTAACCGATTACGAGAAGGGAGCGGCGCAGGAAGGCCGGGAAAGGGGAGAGGGAGCAGCATGGCCACCAGACAGGAGGGAGAGGCAGGGGAAAAGACAAGAGGATTAGAGAGACAATAATTCATTTCATAATCCCAATTAGGGCATAACCCTTACATTTAAATAGACTAACAAAGTGGGCTCACTAACAAGCACCTAAGGCCCATTAACATAATTAAAAGAAAGCACTAATACCCCAATTAACCTATTTACCTAAATGCCCTTATTAACCTTAACATAATTAAAACTATACTACTAGCACGTGGCCCCAGAGGGTAAAGTGTCCTGGGGCAAGGGGAGATTCTATTCATCACCTACGGGCGTGTTGTAAGAAAAGTATCCCGAGCAAAGGGGCAATTTTGTCCGTAATCTATGAGCATGGAAAGAGAAATGTGTTCCAGGCCAAGTGGAGGAAATGTCCGTAACCTACAGGCATGGAAAGAGAAAAGTGTTCTCGGTCAAAGGGAGGTTTTGTCTATTGCCTATAGGCACAGAATCAGTTTCTGGTGTCGATCTAAGTCCGTTTTCTTCGATTAAAGAGGTGTTCTGACCTAAATTGAGTGTGCTGGACATTGTGGCGGGGTTATTTTCCTGGTTGGAAACCTCCAAAACCATAGAAGTGGACATCCAATTTCATGGTGTCTGATTTATCGATTTCATACTTGCATGGAGAGCGAGGTAGGGGCTTTTATCCTTTCTTATGGCATGATTATAAACTTTGGTTGTGTTCTGAACTTGTTATTTCTATGACTCGCATGTTATGCATTAGAGATTACTTTCATGTAATGATTTATGATTTTTGCACATATATTCAATCTGTTGAATGGTTAATCATTGAGATAGAATATGATTTATATATCGTATGTTTATAATAATATTATGTATACTCGATTAGTCGAATGATTAGCTATTGGAAGTGGATATGTTTTATGAACTACATGCTTTACGATTGCCTCATATATCATAGCTTGATCGAATGTTTATCCAAGGATTTTGAAATAAATCATACATAGTGGAGCAAGTGAGATAGAGACAAAGTAGCTTTGCCATTGTTTTCATTGCGAATGAATACAATATCTTTGAAAGACGGTTTTAGAGGACTCGTCCTTGTTGAAAGGAGGATTCTAAAGGTTATTTTTGAAAAGACGTATAAGCACGGTGATCGAGTCATTGAAGCTGGACAAAGAAGGGGTAATTGTCTCATTGGAATGAGCGACTAACCTTGCCTTTGTAGTCGTTGATAGTGACACTCCCATGCCTTGTAGAGGCGGAACTGGGGTTTTTAAAAGGATTAACATTGGGATAGAATATTTTAAAAGAAAGCAGCCATTTTTGGAGTCTGGGAATTCTAGGATATTTTGATTGAGTCTAGGACTCAAAATTATGAGTCTAGTCTAGGACTCAAAATTATGAGTCTGGGACTCAAGAGTGTTTTGGTTGTCCAGAGCTATTGTTGGGCCAATAGAGCTTCGTTGACTATTAAGGGAACAATTAATTTGGTTTGGAATCGGTTGCATGGTACTTATATTAACCTAGTGAGCCCCTAACGAAGGGCAAGACCCTGATTAGCCCCTAACGAAGGGCACTTATCAAGGCTGCGAGCGGTAGGGTAGAGAGTATCATAGGAAGACTCTCTACTCTCTAGATTCCGGAGCCCATGAGCATGGGTGGCTCTTCTATCCACAAGCATGAAATGTTTTTGAGATGATCTATGGAGGAGTAAGAGGTCACTGCTTTGTACCCGCAACAAATTCTTATTAATAATATGTCTGGGTGACTAGTAGTAAGCCATGAGAGCTTACAAACCCTAGAAGCATCTTCGATACATAGAAATAAGCACTAGGGGTGGTTTTGGGTGAGAGGCACACCCTGTTTTCATGAAAAATACTATATATGATATGTGTTGTGAAACTGTCATGTGTTTTTTCATGCCTGATCGTATAAACTCCCCTACTGAGTATTTTAAAATACTCACCACCCCCCATACTTTGCAGGACTTGACGAAGCTTAGTGTGCGGGTAGGACCTACTCTGATTTTTATCAATGTAATTTTGAGGATTTCAACCGCATCAAAACGAGTAAGAACTCTATTATTTTTCTCTTGTGTGTTTGTACACGGACCATGGTTCATGGGGAAATTATTATTATATGATCACATAAGGCGACTGGCTCCAGTCATGGGACCGGGTAAACTTTGATATTTTTGTGAAAAGAATTTTTATATGCTTCCAAAATCCTAGGGTGCGACAGTTGGTATCAATGCATCCAGGAAACTCTGTCTACAAATACATGAGGTGAAAAATAATGTTGAGTCTAGACAAATTTGTAATAACCTAGACTTTTCTGTGCTTATTTATTTGCTTCTTGGGAAATTAATTATTTGTTTTAATCTTCTATATTATTTTTTCTCGATAATTATGTGTTAGTGTTGTACGTAGCCTCGGTCGTGGGTGGAAAAGGTTTGTATGTTTTTAAGAGTTTAAACGCGTAAGTTAAGATTTAGAGTTTAAATTAAAAACCTAGTCCTTAAGATAGGGCTCTCGGATAAAAAATAAAGTTGTTTTGGTCACAGTGGGGTCTTGTGGGGGAATTCACCATGTGTCGGGAGTTCTTGCGTGGGTAAAAGAAGTTAAGGCGCATGAGGTAGAGGTCCACATGTTAAAGAAAAGAGAGAAAAGATTAAAACAAATCGCAGAATGTGAAACACGTTCTGCACAGTAATTTCCCCTGGCAGACAGGATAGACACTCTACCCCTTTTTCACTGTGAACACCACCGCCTCTCCTTGCCTTCACCGTAGTCTGACTGTCCAGTCACTGTGAGAAGGGTCGCGCCACCTTCGGCCACCATCGCGCCTCCTCCCCTGCAAACTGTGCGCTGGCCAGATTGTGGAAGGAACATGCAGTTTGGGCCAAATCGCTGCCAGAGCTATCGAAAGCCACCAGAATCCGCTGGAGCGGTCGCCTAGTCACCACGAATCGGGAGGTACACCCTCTTCCCCAATTTTAATCTGGTCGTCCTTTTCTCCAAAAATTTCATTTGCGGACTGTTTTGGGAATTTTGTTGTTCTGGGCCGAACCACCGCTGTAGCAGATGGGGTTTGCCACCGTGAGCTATTTCCGGCCAGCAACTACTCTGCCGACCCTTTGGGCTACTGTCGAGTCGCCATGCACCCGGATTTTTCACTCCGATCAACCACCTCTCGCGGAGCTGCCCTGTTTTTGGGCCAAACCGCTGCTGGGACAAGTGAAAGTCGCCATCTCGATCCATTTTTTGTCAGTCCCGATGTCGTCTCTCCCACCTCAAGTCTTGACTTATCTCCTCACATACCCTTTTCCTCTTCTCCAGTTTTATCCCACCCTTTCTGCATGTTTTTCCATTAGAAAATTTGCAGGGAGAATTGCCCAATGACTAGTTCACCTTGCCGGTGGCTAGGACCACCATTAAATTTCTTTTCCCCCTCCTACTATGCACCTAAACCCTACCCATGTTGTTGGGCTCATATCAACTCTTCTTTGGGCATGCAGGCATTTGAATCACTGGTGCGGGTGTTGTGAGAGACATTCATAACTACAAGCATTAGTTGGAGACCTCCATTGCAGTTTCCACCCCTGAGCTGTCTCTCGTAGTGTAAGGGTCGTGGGCTGCTGAGTATGCACCAACACAGCCTTCGTGGTATCCCCTGACATCAATTTTGGCCCAGACAATGAGGTAGGAGACTTTGAACCTTAGAAATTCACTCTAGCATGCTTTTCTTATAGAATGCATGCTAGAACTAAGGTGTTTAATTGCATGATGTTTATCTAAATATTAATGTGGAGGATGTCAAGTGCAGAGGTTAATTATAGTGGCCATATGCGTATATTTTAAAATTTTCTGTGTATTGGTTAGTTGATTAGTCGGACGTTTACACTATGACTTCTTCGTGATTGGGATAGACGGATGAGCAGAAGAGCCATGTAATTAATTATATTTCTTGCTAAATGCATAAGTGGTCATTATGTTTATGTAAAGAATTATGTTTACATGATCTAAAGGTTATAAAACATGTTGTAAGGTGTATGTGTGGTGTCTAGTTCAGAACTACGAGTAGTTATACGTGTGCAGATGATGTGCATAGGTTTGTTAAGTGACGATCAGTTTCGACAGATTAGAATTTCAGAGAAATGAGACTGTCCTTGGGATTTAGTAAATAGTCACATTAATGTTCGGGGCTTAGATTTAAGCTTTTGATAAGCTTGCAAACATAATGGTACCCGCATCACTCAGAAACTATAATTTCAACATAATTAAAGTATGTAGTTTGATAATAAGAGTGAGTCTTTAGCTAGATTGATGGATTAAATTCCGTATTGGTTGACAACAAACGGATGGTCATTTTCACCTGTAAGATTAACGTAGTTCATACCTTTGAGGTAGTGTATGTGTAAGTTAGGATTTTTTATGCTCTATTGAGAGCATTGTAAGTTTTTCACCCAAGAGAGGCATTGTAAGTTTTTTGCCCAAGAGTGCCTCCGTAAGTTTTCCTGCCTTAATTGGCACTATCAGGCCTTTGGTAGCCCTGTATGGGCCCAGAGAGTGAGCATTTGCGCGATCGGGTAAGTAGTATCATGGATCTACTCTTACCTGTTTGATCCTGTGCCCCATGAGCACCAGTGTACTTTGCCTTCGGAATCTTTTTAGCGCATAGGTTTCTCCCCGAAGGTCAAGGTGACGCCCTAGTGGCATTCTTTCCTTTAAACATTAGAGCTAATTGAGGTTTAATTAGTTCTATTTGTCGAGTGTAAGTGTAAGATAATAAGTGTAAGACTGTAAGTGTAAGTAGTATGTACGTGAGAATAAGAGTTTGATAGGATGTGATTGGTTACAAGTAAGGTGGAAAGAAAATTTGTAAGTTTAGGAAGCTCAGAGGAATTGTAGTACTCTAGTTGAGATTATATATTTATCTTCTCCCGGTTTATGGTATGCTACTGTCTTGCAGAGCGGCTGTGGTGTGAACTTTTAAGATTACTGATTTTGATTCTCCTACTGGGTATGAAAATACTCATATTCTTTTTCTCAAATCCTCAGACACTCCAGGGACTTCCATGGGGCCTAGTTCGAAACCTGCTTAGCATTTGAGGATACACTTTTTGGTCTGCATGTCAATTTTTTATTCTATTGCTCATTGATTAATTTATGCCACAATCTATTGTAAATAGATTTTGAAGTACATGTATTAAGTGAGGTGAGCGCTCTTACATGTATTATTTTGGACTTGAACATGGACTGTCTTATTACTTTTGACTGTTATGGAACTTGTACCTAGCTACAACTGGGAAAAAATATATTGAAAGCCCATGGCCATGGCAAATGGATCTTTTGTTCGTTATTCATGCTGGGGATGAATAAACTATGGGATTTGAATGATTTATCATTGTCATATCTTTGTTTTGAGTTGAAAAGAAAGTATTGAGATGGATTTGATACAAATGAATGAAAATTATAAAAATATTTTTCACAAGTTTCATATTTTCGTCAATTTTCACCAATTTACAGTCATTATATTACAAAATTTTTATTTAAATTTTATGAAAAATATTTCAAAAACCCTGGGCGTGACAAGATTTTTTGTTTGAGTTAGGGGGTGTAGCACGTAAGTTAATAAACATAGTTCTACTGGTGGTATATCTTGCAAGGTTGTGGAACTGCCAAGGAGAAATCCACCAAACACCCATGGTATGGGACATGTGGTGTTAGTAGATAGCTCCAAGGTTTTTTGTGCTCATTTAGCGTAAAGTTGTTTTTGAGGTGTCACCAAATACTCGTGGTATGGGACATGAGTACTAGCAGCTACTCAAAAGCACCATTATGCATACACTTCAAGATATGTCAACGCAGATAATTAGGTAACATTTCTAGAAGGGTTGTGGAACTGTCGCAAAGAAATTACCAAACACTTGTGGTATGGGACATGCGGTGTTAGTGGGCAGCTCCAAGGTTGATTGTGCTGTTATAGCTTAATACTATTTTTGAAATAGCTTATCAAAAACACCATTACGTGTATACTTCTAGATATGTTAAAACCAACAATTACTTTTTAGTTTTTACAGTTTGTTTCCCAATAATAATTGTTATTGTCGAAAGGATTTTGTGTGTTTTGGATTTGAAAATGGGTGAATGGGTGTTGTAAACACATGTCTTGTTTTAAGAAAAGAGTAGAAGAAAAACCTGTTTGTGTGTGTGAAACAAACTGTTAATTCAAGGTGGTTACAATCAAGTAGTACCCCGAGGATGCTTCTAATCGTAGTGGAGGTAGACATGGTCAAATGACTCAACTTCTGTTGAAGTATCAATTCAAGAATTAGTGATATAGAGGAACTTTGGACAAATTCTTCATTTTGATGATGTGGAAAATGATTGGTTAAAGATGCTAGATGTTGAATCAAGTGTACTGGTTCAAGCCTAACTCCAGTTGTTGAAGTGACTATAATTATTCTGTTGAGAATAATCGCAATGAGAAGGATCATCCATTAGAGTAACTGAAGAAGATTTCTCCAGCTTTACAGGATAGGGCGATTTTATGGCAGTTGAGAAGTGGACCATGGAAGTAGAAAGAGTTTTAAGGTGATGAAGGTTCCAATAGACAACAAGATGAGATATCTTTTGACAGGGCGAGGAAGGTAGCTTTGTGGGGACCATCAACAAAAAAGGTTTCTCTTCTGACAAGAGAGTAATTTATGGAAAAGAGAAAAACTTTTGGAAAAGAGAGCTCAGTGTTTCAAAGATATTCAAGATACATCAAGTCGGTGTGTTGTATTCGCCACTATGTAGAGAAAAAACTCAACCAAGAGTGTTCGATATGCCTCGCTGCAATTATTTCCAATGAAGTAAAGGGAGATAAGTTTGGAGGAGTTGGACAAGCTACTAGTACTTTTTAAAAGACACCTTAAAGAATAGACGTAGAAGGTCTTAGAGGATTAACGGAACAACTTTAAGATCGGTTGGTCAAGACTTTATCCATCTAAGAGTTTTTCCTAGAGAAACACAAGTGATTTTGTAAAGAAGGAAGATAGACCTCTTTGATCAGCTACAATCAGCCAAGGTGATCTCTTGGAGTGATTCAAGATCTCGATGTCATCGACTAAGGATTTGAGAAGAGATATCTCAAGGACTCATTTTTGAACAAGAACATTTTACATATAGTTTTACAATCTTGGAAAGCTCATCATCTACATGATGAATTCATTGAGTATGAATTCTAGCTTGAGTAAGTTATATTTTCTAGGATATGATAGTTCAAAAGAAAGGAGTACTGCTTATGAAGCATTGGATGGATGGTTGTCTGCTAAATGCACTAGGTATGGTACTATTTTATCATATATGAATAGGAACCAACGAGAAATGATCGAAGGGTAGTTAGTGTATGTGGATGATTGGTTGTGGTGGTTTTCTTGATAGTGTTGATGTGTGCTTTACATTTTGTGTGTGGATGCAGATTGAGAAGATAGTAACAAATGCATTGTGTCAGAAGACTAAAGAAGGATTGCTCAAATGCTCAGGAAGACATGAAGTTATTGGATGGAAACGGTAAGTTTTTAACCTTATGTGTGACCTAGAAATAAGAGATTTCTTCTGGTTAATTTAGAGGCGAAGTCGGCATTGGATGAGTTCATTTCAAAGCCACAGGTTGAAGATGATGAAGTGTGACCATTACATGGAAAGCTTAACCTTGGAAAGGCTATGATGAAAGTGTTAGATTCGGAAAAGTATTCGAGATTTTGATAATGTTTGAACTAAGGAAGGAGCTATCATGTGAAGTGTATAGATCTCAGTATGCTATCCAGTCGGGAGGAGCAAAGAGGTACCAAGACCTGAACAAGAATTTTCAGTTGGTTAGAATTAAATGAAAGGGGATATAAGAGAGGATGTTTCTAGCTGTTAATTGCCAGCAAGTCAATGTCAAACAATAGGAACGTTTGGGTACTCTTCAATCAATGGAAATTCCAAAATGGAAGCAAGAGTACATTGTTATGGATTTGTTTTCAGGTTTACCAAGGACAACACAAGGTTAGGAATCCATTCGAGCAATAATAGATCAAGTAAGAGTGTACATCTTCTACCTCAGAAAAGGATAACTTTTTCAAATCTCAAGAAAGGAGTTGTGGCAAGAACTTAAGGAAGAATTCAGTATCAACCTAAGGATTGCTACGATGTTCCGTTCACGAACAAATAGTTGGTTAGAGAGGATGATTCAAACAAAGAAGATATGTTACGTGCTCGTGCAATGGATTAAAGAGAACACCAATATGTTGAAAGAAAGTTGTACGATGGGATAAAGAAAGAGAACAAACATGCTAAAAGGTAGGCTGGTGAAGATTGAGTGATTGCAGCATTGATTAGATTCGGTAAAGTTCATTAGAGTGCATAGCAGAAGTGTGGTAGGACCTTTGTAAGCTTGGAAAAGGTAGGACTAATGGCGTAAAGACTAGCATTACCCCTTAGCCTAATGGTAGTTAAGATGTGTTTCAGGTGTCCATACTTTGGAAGCACGGGTGAGATCCTTCATACATCATGGACTAAATAGCAATCGTCCTAAGATTTGATTATTTTGAAGGAAAGATTGATCAAAAGGTTAGGTTATAAGGAACCGAAGTTCAAACATAAGAGATTTCATTATGGAAAGGGTTAGGACAACACCACTCTTCGATGAAGTGACTTAGAAGCTTAGGAGTTAGAGAGAAAAGTGATGGATAAGTGTCCAGAACTTTTGATGAGTACAAGGTGCAAATTTCGAGGATAAAATTTCTATAAGGGTGGTAGATTGTAACGACCTCGAATTTTTGGTATGATTTCTTGCCTCTACTAAAAATATTTTATGAGTTTTAAATTATTTTAAATTATTTAGAGGCAGATATTTGGCTAGTTTTTATATGAGTATGATAGAGTTCGGTGAGACAAGCGTAACTAACCTAAGAACGCAAGAAATAGAGGTTGGGAACAAAAGTTATGACCTCGGGAAGCATGCCACATGGGCGGAACCCACTTTAAAAGTATGAGATAACCTACCCTTGTGGGTCTAATTTCAAAGTGCTCATTGATACCAGTCCATTGGTACTAAGAACGTGCAATTCGGACTTTAGGATAAGAAGTTATCATGTTTTGAAGTTGAAATTGTATTTTATAAAAATAATAATAAAATATTATCAAAAAAAGAAATGGACAAAATAGCTGGCATCATTAATGATGCCAGCAATTTGCGCTAAGCCAACCCGAGGTTCAGCTTAAGCCGTGGCATGTGAGCAGCACCGTGTAGTTCATGCGCACTGCCCCAATGCACGCGCCGCATGCGAGTTAAGCATGGCAGTGCTGTTGGTTCAGTCAATAAATGCGCGATGTATGTCACACACGTGCACGGCATGCTATTGGCTCGCGAGGTTTCCTTATAAATTATGAATTCCGATCATTCTTCCAAAAGAGTTTCTGGAGTCGTTCTATGTCCATTTTCTTTCGTTCAAAATGCTTTCTTAGCTAATTCGAGGGTGTTCTACGCAATGGAAGCATCCATTCTTCGAGTTAGCAACCCTCTATCGGGAAAATATCCTGGGGCAAGGGGAGGTTCTGTCTGTCACCTACGGGCACGTGAAGGGTAAAGTGTCCCGGGGCAAGGGGAGATTATGTTCGTCGCCTACGGGTGTGTTGTGGGAAAAGTGTACCGAGCTAAGGGGAGGTTATGTCTATAGTCTATGGGAACGGAAAGAGAAAAGTCTTCCAGGCCAAGGGGAGGTTCTGTCTGTAGCCTATATGCATGGAAAGAGAAAAGTGTTCCAGGGTTAAGGGGAGGTTTTGTCCGTAGCCTATGGGCACGGAAAGAGTTTCTGGAGTCGATCAGAGTCTGTTTTCATTCGTTAAAGAGGTATTCTTACCTAAATCGAGCGTGTTGGACGACGTGGCAGGGTTATTTTCTTGGTTGAAGACCTCCAGGACACCAGAAGTGGACATCCAATTTTGTGGTGTCCAGTTTATTGGTTTCAAACTCGTGTGGGAGCGAGGTAGGGGCTTTTATACTTTCTTGCGGCATGATTATAAACTTTGGTTGTGTTATGAACTTATTATTTATATGACTCTCACATGTTATGCATTAGAGATTACTTTCAAGTTATGATTTATGATTTTTGCACATATATTCGATATGTCGAATGGTTAATCATTGAGATAGAATATGATTTATATATCGTATGTTTGTAATGCTATTATGTATATTCAATTAGTCGAATGAATAGCCGCTAGAAGCGATATGTTTTATATACTACATGCTTTACAATTTCTTCATATATCATAGTTTGATCGAATGTTTAGCCGAGGATTTTGATATAAATTATACACAGTGGAGCATGTGAGATAGAGACAAACTAGCTTCGCCATTGTTTTCATTGTGAATGAATACAATATGTTTGAAAGATAGTTTTAGGGGACTCATCCTTGTTGAAAGGAGGATTCTCAAGGTTATTTTTAAAAAGACGTATAAGCATGGTGTTCGAGTCATTGAAGCGGGACAATGAAGGGGTAACTGTCTCATTGGAATGAGTGACCAACCTTGCCTTTGTAGTCGTTGATAGTGACACTCCCATGGCTTGTAGAGGTGGAGTTAGGGTTTTCAAAATGATAAACATTGGGATAGAATGTTTTAAAAGAAAATAGCCCTTTTTGGAGTCTGAGAACTCTAGGATATTTTGATTGAGTTTGGGACTCAAGATTGTGAGTCTAGGACTCAAGATTGTGAGTCTGGGACTCAAGAGTGTTTTAGTTATCTGGAGCTTTTGTTGGGTGCCCCAATAGAGCTTCGTTTCTAGTTAAGGGCACAATTAATCCAGTTTAGAATTGGATGCACAATACCTATATTAGCTTGATGAGCCCCTAACGAAGGGCACCTATCAAGGCTACATGTGGTAAGGTAGAGAGTATCATGGGAAGACTCTCTATTCTCTAGATCCTGGTGCCCCATGAGCACGGGTGGCTCTTCTATGCACAAGCATGAAATGTTTTTGAGATGATTTGTAGAGGAGTAAGAGGTCGTTGCTTTGTACCCTCAGCAAATTCCTATTAATAATATATGTCTAGGACATTAGTAGTAAGATGTGAGAGCTTACAAACCCTAGAAGCATCTTCGATACATAGGAAGAAGCACTACGGGTGGTTTTGGGTGAGAGGCACACCCTATTTTCATGAAAATACTATATACGATATGTGCTGTAAAACTGCCATGTGTTTTTTCATGCTTGATCGTATAAACTCCCCTATTGAGTATTTTAAAATAATCACCACCCCCCAGACTTTGCAGGACTTGATGAAGCTTAGTGTGCAGGTAGAAGGGCTTACTCTGAGTTTTATCGATGTGATTTCAAGGATTTCAACAACACCGAAATGAGTAAGAACTCTCTTTATTATTTTTCTCTTGTGTGTTTGTACACGGACCATGGTACCTAAGGAAATTATTATTATATGATCACATAAGGCAAGCGGCTCCAGACGCGGGCCCAGGTAAATTCTAATATTTATGCGAAAGGAGATTTTATATGCTTCTAAAATCCCGAGGCACAACATTATTGATCCTTATCATCCATATTATGCGTACAAGTTGAGGAAAGGTTTGTATGAATTGAAACAAGCTCCAAGACCATGGTATGAAAGGCTAACACAATATCTTACAAAAGAGGGCTATACAGGAAGTAATGGCTCATATTTATGTAGATGATATCATTTTTGGCTCTACAAATGGAAAGTTGGCCAAGTCTTTTGCAAAAGCAATGATTAAAAAGTTTGAAATGAGTATGGAAGGCTTATGAAGCTATTTTCTTTGTTTTTAGGTACAATAGACAGAGTTAGGAACCTTCATATCACAAACAAAGTTTGCAAGAGGGCTAGTACAAAAGTTTAGGTTTCAAGATGCAATTCATGTCCACAAATGGCCTTGTATCTTGCAGAATCAAGAAACAAAATTGTGTCCATTTTCAACTGCTGAGGCTGAATACATCACTGAATGAAGTGGTTGAAACAATTAATGTGGATGAAAAGCAAATTGACTATGGAATTTATGTGGGACCATGACTTCATACTGTGATAATCTAAGTTCAATTAAAATTTTAGAAAATCTTGTCCAACACTACGAACTAAATATATAAATATTAAACATCACTTTATTTGATATTTGATAGAGGATATAATAGTGAACGTAGAACATATTTTCACTGAGTTTCAATTGACTAATGTCTTCACAAAACTCTTGGATTTGA
The DNA here is from genome assembly GCA_035235625.1 of Saururus chinensis. Classification (NCBI taxonomy): domain Eukaryota; kingdom Viridiplantae; phylum Streptophyta; class Magnoliopsida; order Piperales; family Saururaceae; genus Saururus; species Saururus chinensis. The sequence goes on along the minus strand of CP141144.1, from coordinate 35,176,624 downwards.
ATAGGTTCATCAACCTTAGGAAAGCCATTGGGATTTCTTACCAAGAGCAATTCTGCAAGAAAAATTATGTCCCTTGTTTTGATTAAAAAAAATTTAGGGACACAAAATAAAATATTTTCTTTTACTTTTCATTGTAGTTGTTTTCATTTTAGTTGTTTTCACTTTGATTTAATTTTTCTATTTTCAAATTGAATAGAATGAATATCATGAATCACACAATTGACTAGTAGCATTTTGCACAAAAATGGGTTACACATTCTGCATATTGATGATGATATTAAGACAAGAGGTCTAATTGTAAATCTTTTAAGTAAAGTCTAAAGATTCATGTTAGTAATTTATACACTGTTGATTTACTTATTGACTTAGTACTTACTTTGAGAATTCATAAGCTTCTATTGAGTTAAATGTATAATAATATTAATTTACTTTTAGACGTTTATGTTATGAGGTTGTATTAGGTAGCTGGGCAGATCATATTCCTTTGCAAATTGAATGAGATTTGATATGTTATATAATTTCTTTGAATATCATATATAAAAATTGTCAAAATAGTTCTCATAAAGATGATGGGGAGGGTTGCCTACATAAGTTGTCTTATGTTAGTGCAAAAGCTATTAACTCCTTGACACTAAAAAATACATAGAATTGAAAATTTGAAAATTGCAAGGTTAGGAGAACTAAGAAAATGCCAAGACCTAGAAAACAAATTTATAATTTAAATAAAGCCATAAATTCCAAAAGGCAAAAAGGGCAATATTGATAAGACACACGCACATTGTACTTATTCTTGTTTGATGTAAATCAATGATCATACAGTGAACAAGCATAAGCCAAGTTTCTTCAAGTACTCATTTGTCAAGTATTTGATGAAGATGGGTGTTTTGGGTGTTATTATCTATTGATATCCTAGTGTTGTTTTTAATAATCTTTGTGCACTCTTTCACTTAATGTAAAACACATTGACATATCCTACTACCATGATTTTTTATGCTTAAAATTGGCTGATAAGATTGTGATGTGTTTCATGTGGGATACACATGTTATATCAAATTGAAACATTGACAATGTGTTCATTCATGATAATGCTATATGTTTTCAACATTTCGCTTTCAGAATAGTTTTAACTTTCCTTAAATTTTGAATCTTCAATGTGGTTACCAATTGATTGACAAATTTTCTCTTACTTCTTTTCCTTCCACTTTCGTTCACTTCAACTTTGTCTATTCATGACAAAAAGGGGGAGAAAGTGTTATGATATCCTTAGGGGAGAAAGTGCAGATAGACTTGAGGGAAGATAGAGCTAACAAAAATCCTAATAAAGAATAACATTGTTCATTGATAAAGAGAATTTTTTATTGGTTGATGTGTTTAATCTTACACTTGACATACTTGTTTTTTAAATCAATATTTTTGGGGTATGTTTGTGTTTGGTGATGTGCAAGCTAAATTATTGGATGAAGACCACACCACATTAGGAATTGTGTGACATAGATTAAAGGGGAGAGTCTTTAAAGTTTGGATAATATATCAAAATCTGTTTATGCTCTATAGAGTTGTAAATTTTTCTTTCAAAAGATGGGTTGTAGTGTTTTGCAATGAAATAGCTAAAATGGGAGATTGTAAGACCATGTGTAATCATATGTCAAGTATTGAATTATTTATATGATCAAAACAATGACGTATATGTATGGACTCAAATCCGTGTTTCAACAGGTAAAAGCATGCACACACACATCACACTCACAAACTTTAAGGTAAAAGAAATATCATTTGGGTGTGTAGATGAGTGGTGGAGACATTTTGAATAAAATTATAGTTTTGTTCAAAGTGATCAACTACCAGAAGGAAGGATCGACTTGCCTTGAATGATTACACAAGGTTCTCCGAAATCATAACTAAGCAATCACATGTTGGATTGATCGATTGGTCATATGAAAAATTATTCAATATTTTTAACTGAGAGGCAAACCAATAGCTCGCTGCTTAAAAGGATCAATCGGTTCAAGAGTCCTAGATGGACAAAAATGGCAAGTGATTGATCACATTGTCAAAAAAATTGATCATTTTAAGTGGCAATTACCTAAATTATACCATTCTAGTTTGACTTAGATTCTTAGTGTGATTAAACTTCATTTTTGGATATGGATATATAAAAAGTGATTAAGAACATGAGGAGAGCAAGGAGAAGGCCTAGATAAGTTTAGAAAATGAAGGAGAGGAATTTCTAATGGTTTTTAAGGAGAACTAGTCTTCTAGCTCATAGGCTTTGTCTACCATAATCAAATGAGTGATTAGTGGAGATATTTGTAAGGTCCCTGATTTTTCTACGATTTTCTGGGGTTTTCCTGCCATTTTTCTGGTCATTTTCGGCAGGAAAATGTAACGTTTCAGCGTATGTATATTCGTATATTTTTCCTATATTTATACCTGTAGAGTCGGGTGTGGGGCTTAGTCGCGGGCCACAGGCCTCGCTGCACACTTACGGCGCGAGTTTTGGACTGATAAAGCGTAAACAGGTGGTACGCGTGCATTGGGGATGTAAGTGGAAAAAAAAAAGAACACAGAAGAAAAGATCGGGCTCGGCCCGATCCAGGAAATTGGAACAGTGCGCTGCCCCCCCAATTTCCGTTTGATCCTTGTGCCCGGCCGCCGCCGGCCGCCGGCAGGCTGCAGGACGCCGGCAAAGGCTCCGCCCCAGCGGTGCGACGCCGAGGGGCCACTGCCCTGGCCGCCCACGGCCACGCTGCCTCCTCCCCCGGTTTGCCCTCTCTCCCATGTGTTTGATTGGTACCGCCGCCGTCATGGGCCGGCGAGGGCCGGCTGGCCGCCCATGGTTCCGCCATGGGCCAACGACGGCAAGAGGACACCCCTCCCGGCCGCGGACGGCCTCTGCTCCGCCGTCCCGCTCCCTTTCTCTCCACTGCCCTGTTTTCGCCGAACGTCTATTTTGGACAAATTGGTGGCCGCCGACGGCGAGCCACAGCCGGTTTTGCTCCGTCCGGCCCCTCCTTGCTCTGGCGATGGCAGGAGGCTACTCCTCCCGGCCCAGTGGGCCTCTACACCGCCGCCCCATTCCATGTCCCCTCTCTGCCCTGTTCTGCCGACGCACTATTTTGGGCAAACAGTGGCCGCCGGCGGTGATTCGTGGCCGATTCGGCCTTCCTCCAGCCTCGCCTTGCTCCGGCGAAGGCAGTGGACTACACCTCCATGCCCGGTTCCGCCTCCGCCCTCCCTCTTTTCTCCGGCCAGTATGTTTTATCGTACGATTTTCCGGCGGGTTGTCGCCGCCATCGTTGGCGGGTGAGGTGACTTGACCACCGTGGGCTCCACCCCGGCCTGGCGATGGCCCAGGGACGGCCCCACCCACCTGGACTGATTCAGCCTCCGACCCCATGGCCGCTCCGCCCTTATGGGTTTTCCCCGGTCGTCCCCTATTTTTGGTCTACGTCCGTTTTGGACGTTGTGACTGATGTTATCAGTCGGACGCCAGATTTGATTTAGCGGACCTTAGTTCGGCTCCGCCCCAACCCGGTGATGCCAATGGGCCACCCCTCCGGGCCTTGTTCAGCCTTGCGGCCCGTAGTCATAGCTAGTTCCGCCTTACTGGCATGTGTGCCGTTGACCCTTCTTGCCCATTTTACGCCGTCGGTACCGGACGGCCTCTGGCAAGAGTTTGTATGACTTACCTTGACAGAAGGTGGACGAGTTCACCTGCACAGGCCTTGGCTAGTGACAGCCTTGTGGCCTTTGCTCGACCCTGAACCCTTCCCCCTGCTCTCTGTCGTGCGAGATGCACAGCCGCCTGCACCATGGGTATTGGTTGTGGGTGGCAATTGGCGATGTCGCCATTTAGATTGGCCACCGTTAGGGACTTGGGTCGTCTCCGTTCAGCCCTCTCCCCCGCCCCTTTGGGTCGCGTGTGCATGTAGCCACGCGTGTGCTTTTGGGTTTAAGCGCCGCATTCGCGCCGCCTAACCATCGGTTGGCTTTGCCACCGAGTGGAGTTGACCACTAGAGCTGTCCTCCACCTCTCCTTTGTTCTCGAGCGTTGCCCCACGCTCTCCGCCCGTATGTGGGCCCTTGTTGACAGAAATCATCGCCGTTGGGTGCTGTCCACGGCCGATTTCAACGTCTTGTGGCCGACTGTGCATGTTTTAGCCACCGGCCGATCTTCAGTGTACACCATCGACATTTGATCGCACCGCCACATATGTTGGCACAATATTTCTCTCGGCCGCCCTAGTGTGCCGCCGTGGATCACGGGTTTTACCGCATTGATTTCTGACACCCTGTTTGGCCGTGATAGTTCTGGTGCATCTTAAAATCCTCGGGACAGCAGCTCTCTTAGCTAGGCAACGGTTTTGACCGCCAACTCCGCTACCGACGCCGCCACCGTCGTGTGCTCGCCATCAAACGTCATGATTACGAGGTAGGGGAGCTTTGAACTCGTAAATTCATGAAGCATGTTTTGAATGAGTAGCAGCATGCTAGGATGTATGATTCCATGCTTGGATGTTAAGTAACGATCCGATTGCATGATGTGCGTGTAAGCATGATTGTATGGTATGATTGATATGCATGAGATGTATGCATGTTTTATGGATGTGGATTATGTATGCGCTAGCAATGGCTAGCAAATATGTCAGTATGCTACGAATGTGTTATGCATGTGCTAGTGATGGCTAGCATGCATGTTTGAAGTTTGTATGAATGTGTTATGCATGTACTAGTGATGGCTAGCGTGCATGTTGGAGTATGTATGAATGTCTGTGCATGTGCTAGTGATGGCTAGCGTGTATGTTTGATGTATGCATGTGCTAGTGATGGCTAGCGTGCATGTTTGTAAGTTACGTATGTATGACCGTATGTGTATGTTATATGTATGTGTGAGACATATGTATGTATGATGACTATTGCTTATGATATGGTTATGTGTAAGTGTATGTGGGCAGAAGTATGGGCGATGGACAGTAAGAGGTGACAGAGGCTTTGTCTGAATTTGGATACGGTTGTGTAAGCGTATGACAGAAGATAAGAGTATGACGGGCAAGGATTAGAATGGATCGGTTTGCGGTGGATTGTATGTTGGGCGATTGTCAGACAGTAAGAGTGTGCATAATTGTACAAGCATAACGTACAGATTATGAAGTGAAAAGTAAGTATAATAAGTGAGATATAAGTAAGAGGGCGACAACTGGGTTGGCTCTGAGGAGCTTCATTTGAGGATGTCAGTGTAAGATGATTTTGCCATAAGATGGATGGCGAAGTATGTAAGACTGTAAGAGTTTGATGTACGATGAGTTTTGTCCATGATGTGGACGGGTAAGTGAAGTCTGTTGCCCTGACGAACTTGGGTTTTGGATCGGGCTCAGCTTCGGTTTGACCAGTCGAGGACTGTGAGTTTGTGTGGCATAATTGTACCGCATAATATATTTAATTCAAACTTGAATTATAAGCACAGCTAATGATAGCGGTGTGAGTTTGAGACCTGAGGGTTCGACGGATTAAGTTCCGTGTTTGTGCTGGCCGCTAATGAGTTGGCCGAGCATTTATCATGTCTTGCCATGGTGTTTATCCTGCGGGATGTTGTCTGTGTGCTGTGTAGAACACCGGACGTCTGATGCTCTGCTGAGAGCGACGTTGTTTCTGATTTGGTCTGCGTGCTGTATAAGCCCAGACGTTTGATGCTCTGTTGAGAGCGATGTACGTTTCTAATTTTGACTGTGCTGTATGAAGCCTAGACGTCTAATGCTCTGTTGAGAGCGAAGTATGTTTTCGGTTTGGTCTGTGTGCTATATAAGCCCGGATGTTTGATGCTCTGTTGAGAGCGTTGTATGTTTCTGCCCAAGAGTGGCACTGTATGTTTCTGCCCAAGTGGCATTGTATGTTTTCTGCCCAAGAGTGGCATTGGCACTATAAGACCCATTATGGTGGGCAATTCTCTGGCACTATAAGACCCATTATGGTGGGCAATTCTCTGGCACTATAAGACCCATTATGGTGGGCAACTGTATGACCCCTTATGTGTGGGTGTTTATGTTTGCACGCTCAGGTAAGTAGTATCATGGATCTACTCTTACCTGTTTGATCCAGTGCCCCATGAGCATTGGTGTGCCTTACCTTCGGAAAAGTCCATGGCGTCTAGTCACTCCCCGGAGGTTAAGGTGTTGCCCCAGTGACATTCTTTTCCTTTTCGATGCTGGAGCTTATTAGTTGTAATGAGCTTCAATGGTCGTTGATATGTGTATGATTATGTGTATGAGTACGACTGTATGAGTGTGAGTACGACTGTATGTGTATGAGCAGGACTGTAAGAGTGTGTATGAGTAGGACTGTAAGCGTATGAGTATGAGCATGACTGTAAGAGTATGAGTACGATTGTGAGAATATGTTTCTGAGTAAGACAATAAGTATGATTTTGTGCAGACTGTACGAGTAAGGTCGTACGAGTCTGATTGTACAAGTAAGGTCGTACAAGTATGTGTAAGCTGTATAAGTATGCGTACGGTGGTACGAGTAAGTTGTATGACCTTGGATAAGGGTGTTTGTGTAAGTTTGATTTGGTATGATTTTGGCACGATAGTGCCTTTGGTATGATTTTGGCACGATGGTGCCTTTGGTATGATCGTATGTGTATGTGCATGATATGATTACATTATGTTGACTGCTTCATGTTTGAGTTGCATGACGCATGTATTTATGAACTTTTGAGTTCACTGTTTGAGATTTCCCCTACTGGGTATTTTCCTACTGAGTATGAAAATACTCACCACCCTACTTTTTAGCCCATTGTACAGGAGATTTTGCAGGTTGTGCGAAGAGCTCCTAGTGATGGACGCTTGTTTCAGCGGTGGATTGATTCCCGTTGACTCAGGTATCTGCTTGACTCATTGCGAGTTTATTTGTGCCACGATCTCCTGTATTGGGTGAGACAAGATGTTAAGATATGTTTATTCTAGACTTTCATTTGGATTAGTCAGTGGACTGTTATGGGACTTGCACTCAGGGATGCCTGGGAGAGTGATTTGTATTTAAAGTCTATGATCATAGCAATTTATTTGTACGTGTGTTTTCGAGTAGCGCCTGAGGATATTTGATTTTGCAGTACGATGTTTAACCGTATGATGTTTTAAATTATAAACTGTTTTATCAGGTTTTGATTTTGTCGTTTTGACTCCGATTTATCGTAGAAAAAAAAATTCTATGAGTTTTAAGAAAAATGGATGAAAAATCTCGGGCGTTACAATATTGGAGCACAAAAATACTTAAGTGGCAAAGTTATTGTTGAAGATTGTTGCTAAGAAGATCAAGTTCAAGGAGATTCATGCCAAGGGGAGAAAACATGAAGATCTTGATTATTCTGAAGCATAAGGAGGCGTGAAGACCAATTGAATGCTGGTAAACAACCAAGTAGCGGTTGATTCATTTTTAGAGTGGTGTGTGAAAAACCAACCAAATTGAAGAAAAAAAGGAGTCTTTTGTCTTGTAAATGGTAACTCTGTGATATCAAGTTTATATAGCACATAGTTGGTTTGGACAGAGTGTCCCATGGTTTTTCCCATTGAGGGTTTCCACATAAGAATTCCGGTGTGTTTGCTTAGTGATTGTTTTGTTTGTTTTTTCATTAGAACAAATTGGAATAGTGAGTATCTTAAGTAAAATTAAAAGTTTGACTTTTATTTGTTTTAGAAGAGGAGATGTACCTTGTATTTTGAATACAATTTAGGAGCACTTTATTCATCTAGGTTTGTTTACCATGCTTTGTAATTACAAACATACAATCCTAATGTCTAGTTGGTGCCAAAAGTGAGTCATATTAGCCATGTAGATGAAAGGGTATATAGTATGAAAAATGATCATGGTCTTCCGGCTCTCCAAAATGGGAGTTATATGTAGAGCCACTCCCCTAGCCTGAGAGTTAGGTTCAAATAGATCAAAGTATAAAAAGAAGACTAGTCAAAAAATAGTGTAATGATGGAGGTTTCAATGATCATCAAAGTTGAGATCTCGACCACTTGAGTCCATGAGTCCTTGTAAGATTTAGCATCATGGTGTGGATGGGGTCAGCATGCTTTAAAAAAATTGAGATCGAGTTTGTGAGTAGTTCATTGTTTAGTGAGGGAGATTTGACTCCTAGATGTGGCTACCGTGTTATAGAGACCCTTGGTGGCATGCACTTACTGAGGGGGATGGACTCCTAAGTGTTGTCACGATGTTAAGGTGCTTATGCTCTTGTGATATTGTTTAATTATAGTATTGAACTTAATTGTTGGATGTTTGTGTTTCATGAACATGTTATCACATTATTCTTGGAATTGTTGTTATATTGTAATTGCATATGGTTCTTGTTTGACCTTCCCACTGGGTATACACTTATACTTAGAATCCCCATGATGCAAGTTCGCCTGAAGTGTGAATGGGTAGGAGACATGGTGTATGAGGGAAAGGATGATAAGTAACTGCTTAGCAAGTGTAGGACCCTTGATGTTTTCATTAACTAAACTTTTAATTGTTTATATGATTATAGGCATGTGAGTGCCAATGTATTAATATGTAAGAAAATATGAGTCATATGACTAGTTAATTTTTTTGTAAAAATTATGTCAAGAAACCATGTGTATGTAATGAGTTTTAGAATCTGATTTGAGGTTGTTGTGGTCAAGTCAAATTTGGAATTGACAGACTTGAAAAATAGGAGCATACATGTTCTTATTGATCAAGGTGGAATACTTTAGAATGTGAAGAGTTTTGAAGCTTATTTAAGTCACATTGGCATACAAAAATTACTTTAAAAAATTTCGGAAGTGACTTTAGAGGTTTCAAAAGGATTTAGTTTAAAAAGGGTAGAAAGGTAAAATACGGTAGAACAATCGTGCAAACAATGAAGAGAAAAATGATCAATTAGCTGGAAGAATGATCAATCGCCGACTAATTTAGCCCTATATAAAATAAAGCCAAGAGTTATTGATCATTCGTTCTTGTATTGATCGATAGTTTGAAGTATTGCGCACATTAAAAATAATGACCAATCGATCGCTGGTTAGAATGATCAATTGTTTTAAGGAAAGTTTACCCGAATTAAGACCTTATGATTTCAATTATATTCCTTATTTAAGTACAAGTCCTAAACAAACTAATAAGCTATATAAGGGTTATAAAATTACGAAATTTTGGATAAGAAAAGAAGAGAAAAGAGAAAGAGGGTGTACACCTTTGTTTATTATTTTCTAAATGAGAATTCACTTGATCTTTGAATTGAAGATTCTATGGTGAATTGAAGAAGACAATCCATAACTAAGGAGATTATACACATAACATTAAAAGAGAACTTTCAGCATGTCTTCAATGAAAGATTGAAGATTTCACATGGCTAAAGTTAAGACAACAAGAGGTGCTTGTTGAAGACTAGAAGGAGATAGAGACAAAGCAAGGAGGAGAAAGTTTTAAGTGCTTGAGGAAGACTTGAAGACTAGTAATAACAATCTAAATAAGAGGAGCTTGTATTAGAGTCTAAATAAGGTTAGTGTTTTGCTTATATCCATGTAAAGTCTTGGTTTCTAGTGTATTGACTTGGTTCCTTTGGAACTATCGTAGTTTTTTTTACCCTAGTTGGGATTTTCTATGTAAATTGTTGCATTCATGTGTGGATTAATTGATAGTTGATTAATTGATATTTCAAGAGTGAGATTTGTGTAATTATTAGGTTTTAATCGTTTCCACTTAATAAAAAAAATTTGTGCAAAGAGGATAAAACTCTTAATTATTACTTGTTGAAAATACTAGTTTTAAGAGAAATATAGTAATCCACTAGGTTGATTAAACGGATATTAAACTCTCACATGTGTTATATATTGTGTGACTGGGACTATAGAATGAGACCCTGTTTGGTTTGTAATGTGATTTAGCCTATGATATTGTGGTACTCAGGTTTGAATGTTGTTATTATTATATTCGAAAAATGAATGGTTTGCACCTCAATATATCTTCTTGAAGTTTTGTCAAATGTTTTAAAAAGTTCACTTTTGCTAATGGATTTATGGGTAAATAAGTTTACAAATCTTAGGCCATAACATGGGGTGGCTAGACAGAGGAGGTGGGACCAAGCAAAGGAAATAGAGACATAATCACTTTTTTTTGGGCACCGGGGGGGGGGGGGGGGGGGGGGGTTAACCTTAATCCAAAATAGGTTATTCATGGTCATCCACCCTACTTGGCACCAAAGCCTATCAATTGGTAGGCTTACGACCAAACTAACACCTGTGTTGCCCAATTAAGGCTTCTTTACATGTTTAACTAAATTAGCCCCTTTCTTCCTCAATTTAAACCCATTTTCTGCTTCATTTTCTCTTGACCAACTCTGACATCCTCTACAACAAGTCTAGGTTTTCTCATGTACCTTTTTGGGTAAGTGTCTTATGTTCGTGGGTGCACACTTGCTCTCGAGTCCATAAACAAGTCATCCTAATAACATGAAGTGACCCTTTAGTCAATCGATAACATAATTCCCCTTTTTGAACCGATTAGATTTGTAGGGTTTTAATTAGCCGAGTTGATTAGGTTGACAATGCGACCCTACATTCCTGACTAAAATAAGAAAGTCATGCCCCCTACTCCTAATGGTCAAGGGGTCGAATTTAAGCTCTTGTTGTGGTCTGGTTTAATTCAATAGAAAATATTTCACTCCTAAAATCAAACTACAGAAAGAAAATTCATCTGAATTTTCATGATATTACACCCTACCTCTATCTCTACCGCATCGTGGATGCCTTCTATCTTCTAGTGCCCTACCTTCCTGCCTCTTCTCTCCTAGTGCATTTCGCGACACCCTACCCTCCAACATTTGCCTTTGTCATAGTCATGTATCCACCATCCTTTCCCATTGTGAGTCAAATGGTAGGTACCTACCATCGCATACCTCATAAATAGAAAGTCGATAACAGTTTTTACTGTCAATCAAATATTGGATGTCCGCTCTTTGAATCATAGCATGAATTGTGACCCACCGGTATATGCCTACTATCAAATTGCTCATAGATAGACAATGGTTGAGGAAGTGAAAAGGGTGTGGTGATTGAGGAGGAGAGGCATGGAGGATGGCAGGTAGGATTGGTGTGGTAGATGAGGAGGGGCCCATAGTGGAGGAGGAGGTGGCAGGATGAATAAAGTCGAGGAAACGGGCGTGGTGAAGAAGTATGAGGAGAAGGAGGCGCAAGGTGGGGGAGGAGAGGAAAGATCATTCTGTCTTCCCCAATAACATGTGTTTTTCACATACGCACAAAATATGTTTTGTTGCCAATGAACAACTTATTGAGGAATTGTCTATATGTGTAAGATCATAATTATTGACCTGGACCTTTTCCGCATCAAAAGGAATCATTTGTTACAATGGAATAATAAGTGATGTAAATATTTCAAGAATTGAAGTTGATGTGCATTGAAGATATCAATGAACTTCTATGAAATGGTTTCACTTCTCTACAACAACTGTTGGTATGTTAGATCAGCATTTAATTTTCCAATCTATGGTTAGAATTAGTTAATGTCTCAGTAGCTCCCATTGGTTATCCCATGGATTACAACATGTAGGTATTAATTAGTATCTATTTTCCAATTAAAAGACATTACTTCAGAAATTTTGTAACACATAGGAATTCAAATGATCTATAACTATGGCCAATCGAATTATAAGTCAAACTAATTTACAAGCATGGACATAAATGAGTTTCTGTAACACATAGGAATTCAAATGATCTATAACTCTGGCCAATCGAATTATAAGTCAAACAAATTTACAAGCATGGACATAAATGAGTTTCTCTCTGTTTATTTAGCATGAAAAACATCATAATTTATTTTTGTCCATTCCAGAAGTTCGTAAATTGTGAACGATCCTCATATTACCAATATTCATCACAACAATATGACAAGTAAGCCCGTTATGTAGCTTAAAACATATTTCCCTTTTACTTCCTCACCTAAGCTAAATTTAGGTTTGAGTAAGCTTCTAAAAATCAAAACCTTCCACGGTTCCATTTTGAAAGCCGGGTGTAATTGAACCTCGTTCAATTGGCCTAGTCAACCTATTTGACAAAAGGGATAACCAGGTCCTACCGGACGCGGTTGATCTGGTTTTTCAAATCTTTGTTGCCACCACTGATGTTAACATATGCTCTAACAAAGAAAAAATTATTAGGTACTTCTAAGTTGCAGGATGTACTTCTAATTCATATTAGTCTTCCAACCTTAAAAATTGATAGCGGGGTTTCTCATTAGAAAAAATTAATCTGAGCTCCCAAATTTAGCTCATTGGCCGTAAGATCATATAACTCCCCCTTTGAGGCCAAATAATATCGCCAGGAAGATGAGTCCCTTTCTAGAGCAAGTCATTTCTCCAAAACGAAGACTCCACGATGAGCAAGAAAATTCGTCCTATCAACATTCGACAGAGTCCGTTCCAGTTTCTTGGGCAGACACAAAAACTTGGACTTACCGGTGCAAGACGAACTGGGCAGCAGCAGCACAACACAACTGGATCCCATTTTCCCACCCAGTGGCGTCCGATCTGGCCTGTGACCTCAAACAATACAGCCCATTTATGTCATTTCAATGAGCTTTCAATCAAGTGAATTTAAAACTCAGCTTTCAATTATCGTTGAATTTGTTAATAAAAAATATCACAAAAAAACTCTTACAATCAGCATTTACCCTACGGGACTGTTCATCCGTGAAGATTGATAGTGCATACGTACATATGTACGTTAGCATGAAAAACTCTTCCGCCCCTTCTTCCCCAACACCACCCACCCATTTCTCTCTTCTTCCTCCTCCAGCTCCCTCTGGCCCTCCGCTGAAATTTCCTCCCCAGGAAAACTCTCCCGTTCCCATCCAAAGTAAAAGTAAGAAAAAAAAGAAGCCAGTTCCCGATATTACTGCCTCAAAAGGCGGCGGAGAAGTTCTTCCCGTCAAAATATTTTCCGCCGGCGAGAAGAGAAAAAACGAAGCTCGAGTGCTCCACCCCACCCCACGCTTGTCATTTTCTACGTAGAAAACATATCCTACACTTTTTCTCGGAAAACGAAAGAAAGAGAAGCAGAAAAGGAAAATAAAATCGGCTCTCCGAGAAAAAGCCAAGACAAATGCCCACCCACTGTCCTCGATCCCGGCGCCCCTCAATAAAGCGAAAAGCAGCAGCTGTCGAGAGATTCGCCTCTTTCGCCCTAAGTCCCTCAATCATTCATTCAACCCCTCCCGCCTTCCGCCATGGACTCCCCCAAGCCACGGCCGGCCCGCCTCGCCAGCGTCGTCCGCACCTTCTCCCGGTTCCTACGCCTCCGCTCCTCCTGCGCCGCCACAGACGTCCGCAAGCTCAAGCAGCCGGACTCTTTCGTCATTGACGTCCTCCACAACCCATCCAAGGCCCACCTTTCTTCCCACCCTCCTGCTGCTGCTATTGTCCCCGATGGGAAAGAGGAGGACGAGGAGGAAAAGGCTGAGTCCCGGAGGAGGCTTCGGAGGGACGCGGAAGAGGCGCTCCTGGCCGAGCTCTTCGCTGGGGTCTCTGCTGTCAAGGCCTCCTACGCCCAGTTCCAAGCGGCGCAGTCGCCGTACGATCCGGAGGCCATCCAGGTGGCCGACCAGGCCGTCGTCTCTGAGCTCCAGGGCATCTCCGAGCTTAAGCAGGGCTACCTCAAAGGCCACGTCTGCCATTCCCGCGACTCCCGAATGGTGGCTGAACTCCAGGAGCTTAAGAGCCTCCTCCGGACGTACGAGCTCGTGGCCCGGAAGCTGGAGAACCAACTCGAGTTCCGCAACTCAGAGGCCGCCCTGCTCAGAGCCGAGTTGCAGGAATCGGAGGAGAAGACCAGATTGCTGGAGGCGAAGACCGACTCGGCAAGCCCTTCTGCTACTGCGATCGGACACCTCCATTTCTCTGCCTTAAACCCCACCCATTTCATCGGCGCCGTACAGCAAGCCGGCAAATCGATCCGAAGCTTTACGACGTTGATGGCGGAGGAGATGCGTCGCGCCGGGTGGGACCTTCCCTCCGCAGCCGCCTCCGCCGCCGGGGCATTGGCCGTGCCTGGAGAAGCGTGGGCAAAACCCACCCACCGGGTACTCGCCTTCGAGTCCTTCGTCTGCAGGCAACTTTTCGCCGGGTTCCACCACCCCGGGTTCAAAGAATGGGAGGCGAAGGAGAGGCGGCAGAGCCACCCGCGGCAGAGGTACTTCGAGGAGTTCTTGGCGGTGAGCTCCGCGGAGGCAGCGGTAGTTCTGGCCGGTGCGCCAGGGTCCGAGTTTGCCGAGTTCTGCCGGGTCAAGTACCTCCTCCTGATCCACCAGCGAATGGAATCGTCCTTCTTCGGCGACCTGAGCCACCGGGCCGAAGTCGGGTCTGGTGGGTTGCCGGCCTCTAGTTTCTTCTCGGCCTTCCTGGAGATGGCTAAACGGGTCTGGCTCCTCCACCGCCTTGCCCTCTCCTTTGACCCGCCCGCTTCCGCCTTTCAGGTCCGCCCCAGGACCCGATTTTCGCAAGTGTACATGGAAAGCGCCCTAAACGCTGACGATGAATGGCTGGCGACGGCCACAGAAAGGCCGCCGGTCGTGGGGTTCTCGGTGTCGCCGGGTTTCCGGGTGGGGAAGACAGTGGTGCAGTGCCGCGTCTACCTTGTACCCGGGTCCGTATAAGGCTACGAGCCGGGTCTGAGTCATGGAAAGCGCCACCCTCGACGCTGACGACGAATGGCGGGCGGCGGCCGCAGAAAGGCGGCGTCGTGAGGTTCAGTGTCGCCGGGTTTCCGGGTGGGGAGTAGCGCTTCTACCTTGTACCTGGGTCCGTATAAGGCTACGAGCCGGGTCTGGGTCCGGGTGGGACTGTGGTCGGGCCCACGCGGGAGTGACAGCCAGGAAATTGTCCGGGTTTGCTCAGGCAGTCAGGATTCAGGAATTGAGGCACAATCGTGTCTCGTTGGTACCTGAGCGGTGGCGGGAAAACGTGTGGTCGTAGCGCGGGAATATTATAATATTAAATTATGTGAATATAATATATACTTTTTGGTAGTGTAAAATGGTGAAAATCATCGTATCAAATGTATCTATGCCCTGATTGGAAATGGAAGCTGTATATTAACTACATATGCCCTCTTAGGATATGCATGTTGCTAAGTTGTCTATTACATTTGCTTTGTCAACACCAACAAACCCTAATCAGGCCCCTATCTTCATTTTCTTTCATTAAATTGTTGTTACATTTTACAAGTAATTGAAGTCATGCCCCAGCTTGTGGGCATGGGCATCACTTAGTTTGAATGGAACAAAGATGTTGCAATCTGTTTGAAAATAGCTCTCTCTTGTGTCCATGCTCCGTGGCTCTAAGATACTCCCTTTATTTTACGTTAATAGTTTTAATTAATTTTTTAAATAAAAATTAATATTTTTACTCTATTTTTTCTATGCTAAGAGTCTATTACAACCTTAGATTAGATAGTAGAGTTAATTTTGAGGTTGGAGGAGACTTTTAGTATAGGAAAAATAGAGTAAGAATATCATTTTCCAAAATTGTGCACCGTTCCATACATCACTTGCCTAGTAAGCAGCTCTTGGCAACCTTCCCTTCCCTCCACCTTTTGGTGCATAAACTAAAAGTGAAAGCCCGCTCTCCCTCGTCTTGAGGTAGAACCAACATGCCCTCCTCTTCCTTTGATGCCATCCTTCAACCACTAGCCTGCTTTCCCTCCTTTGACGCGGAAGCCATCCACTTGCCTATTCTCCCTCTTCGAGCATAGAAGGCCATCCACTTGCCTGCAGAACTCTCTCATTCGGGGCAAAAAGCTACCACCTACCCTCCTCTCCCTCCCCCCTTTCCAATTACCCTTCCTTTCTGACCTGGAATCCCCCACCCGCATTCCCTACCCTCCAATTCAAAATCCTTCTCTACTTCCCATTTGAATTGGAATCAACCCACCCACTTGTTGCTCCCTTCCTGTCTGCCCCTATCTGCCTCCTATCCCTTCAAAATCAACTCCTTTCGCCCTCCACCCCTCTCTCACAGTCCCACCCTCCCCACTTGCCCCTCTTTGCCTCCTTCGAAATCCTCTCGTTTCTCCCTCCACCCCTCTCTAACAATTCCTCCTCTTCTCACCTGCCTCTCTCTCCCCACCCCCCCTTTTGCCTCTTCCTTAATTTTGAATACACCTACCTATTTCTCTCTCCCTAGCCTCCCCTCTCTGTCTCCCCCTTTCCAAATCTACGACTTTCTCCCTTTGTTTCTCTCTCACAACCCACCTCCCCCTTTGGGATCCCCCTCTTCTGCCTCCCACCCCTCTTATTGAAGTAGGCAATTTGATCACTAGCTTCAATCCAATCTGTCACACCCCACCATACCCCCTTTATTAGAACCCTTAGGAAAATCACAATAAGAGATGACAATGACGCGACGAAGTGGAAAGCTAAACCAAAATTGGGCTACATCAAAGTATACAATACTACCCTTTATGCAAAAGCAATTAATAGAAGTTAAAAGAGTTTAATTAGAGTCTCTTAGTCATTCACATACCCACATAAGTCTCAAAATAACATAATATGTCTTAACCCTTAAAATGACAACAATATATCTAAGCCATTAAACAAGGCTATCCCATATCATATAAAGTGTCAAAGTTAAGTAATAAGTTACATTGAAATGAAATATAAGTCTATCCCAACACCAATGAACTAGCTCATACTCCATCTGCATCTATTCATCGCCTCCAAACTTGTAAAAAAAGTCATCCTATGCACCTGCATGACATAACCATGTAGCCCCACAACAAAACAACACAAATAGGGTGAGCTTAGCTCAATAAGGATTTTAAAAACATAAAGTTCACATTAACACACAAGCATAATCCTGAAGATTCATAACATAAATTTCATGTAAGCTGGTGTTAATAACACAAGAGCACAACAAATCCCTCGTAGATAACAACCTTTGGGAAATATCTTATTCATGCATCATATATCTATAATCAAAACATGTGCATCATGTCTTAATTATATTTCATAATTGAGACATGCATCTTGTACATTCAATTGACATATCCATACACATCCTTCATGATCAATTATCACAATCCACACACATCCTTCATGACCAAGTATTATAATATATACACATCCTGCATGGTTAAGTATTATAATCCATAAACATCCTACATGATCAAGGCTCATAATCGACACACAGCCTGTGTAAACATAAGCTTTATTATCCCTACACAAAATCTGTGTAAATGAGCATTATAATTCATACACAACATATATAAATAGCACGATGAATGTCTTACGATAGAAAAATTAACATGCTCACCCTTGCAATCCAAAGAAGAAAGGCCTAAGCAAACCTGCTCGCCTTAAAAATCCTAAAAAAGAAGACCTAAGTAGTTTGGAAAATCATAGCTGGAAGTGCCCTTGGTTAGTTTGTGCACATGGACAAATTAGCCTAGATTCTCAGTCAAGAAGTGTCTCAATAGTTTTTGCATTATAGTATTATGTTCTTCTCACCCGGGGAGGAAACTCACCCTCAAGGAACATAAACCCTTTCCAATGGATGTAAAACCCCACCATTTTGGATGTAAAACCAATTTGTCAAATATCTAATATGGCTAATCTGAAAAACTATGACACACAATCGGGTAATCACAGTTAAACACAGTTAATCATGGCTTAACAATAGTTTTTATGATATATGCAACATGATACATACGTGACCAATGCTAGGCACATGTAAGAATAAGTAATCATACACTAATCAATCCTAATATGCATGAGTCATAGTCCATAGATGGAAAATGAGATCATCTAAGCATAAGTAAGCATAAACATACATGGTCATATTTGTAAATAAACTAAAATATGTAAAACATAGTTTATACATATTTTAATTTAGCATGTGTATAAACATTCATACTTCAACATGATCATACTCAACTAGTGTCGTGTGGAAGTTATAGAGAAACGATCAAATTCCGGTTTAAAAATTGTCATGAAGTCAACTCCAGTATAGTCGATTGATCGGCCCAATGGGGCAATTGATTAGAAACAAGCATTTTAGTTTTTCCCATTTGATCGATTGATCGTCCTGACAAGGCGATCAATCCATCAAGCCCAAAAACCCTAAAATCAATCATTTTTTGTAGCTCAAAACTGAATTGAATTCATTCCAAAAATTCATATAATCATTATCTAAGCCTAAGACATTAACATTTCACATGCATATTTATGTGAAAACACCATTACAGAATCCATTTAAGAAGATTCAAATTCACCCATCCATAAGCATCGAGAACATAAATCAACCCACAAACATGATATTAATACAAGTAAAACCTCATTAAACAAAAACCTCTTACCTCAAATCAGATTGTAGACTTTTAAATCACCTCCAAAGCTTAAAGAAACCCTACCTAACAACTTAGGTTATATTAGCCATAAGAAAAAATTCAACCTTTCCACTAAAAAGATACTCTAAATCACAAAAGTAGAAACAAGAAATTCAAATCTAAGGGTTTCAAAACATGGGTAAAGAATGAACTTGAGAAGAATAAAACATGCAATCCCATTTGAGAGGAGAAGAACATGGGATTTAGGGAAAAATCAAAGAAACATGATGGAAGGATTAGAGATAATATACCTTAGATTAAGATTTTCCTTCTTAATAGGAGTAGAGCTCTTCAAAGGCTCCCAATCTCAACCCACCGCAAATGGAAAAATGGCTAAGGTTTCTATTTATAGGTAGGTCAAGTAAGTGAGTCTAGAATGGGCTAAATAAGGAAATAAGTGAACCCACTTTTATGAATGGTCCCAAAAATGAATTTGACAAAGCCCAAACCCATTTAAGAGTTTAAGTAAGGGTCAACGGCTCAAGAAGTTGGCGTATCGCCTGAGATGGACATGAATCCTAGGGTCAACTTCCTTAATCAAAGAATCAAAAGACAATATGACACCAATTAGTGTGGCACTTGGTAGACTAAGCTAGACACTAATGCTTCCTAACTAAAAATCAAATTCAACCCTAAAAAGTTCATAATTAAACCAAACCATCACTTACAAATTAAAACAAACCAAAAATAGTAAAACATTATACTAATCATAAAGCATTAAAACTTACAGATCTTATACCTCTGACCTCACCATTGATGTGCCCATCAGTCGCCTCCTAGAGTTTCCTAGGCACAAAAATCCATATGGTGCATCTTGCAGCCATTGTAATAGGTACCTATTGATCCCAATCTTTCTGATTTGTGTCATTTTTGGGTTTAATAGTCATATATATTATTTTCAAGTGTTTTGTCAATCAAGGTAGTCAAGATAGTCTACTACCCTAAAGATAGTCTTTGCAACTAAAAATCTCATTATGTTGCAAAAACTGTGTTTAGCCTTGATGACAATTGAACATAGTTCAATTTTGCATACTTTTAGAAAAAAGAATGACATGTTCTTGTGATGGTCTTTTAAATTTAAAGGCTCTAGATTTTAGTCTTGTATAAATAAATGATGCAAAGACAAATTCTCAAATTTTAGTTAAATTTAGATAAGGCTCTGATGTGTCAGCATAAGGTTGGGCTAATAGAGGTCCACAAAATTTAGTTCAATTTAGATATTGTTTACAGTCCATTTGGTCTTTTTATATATCATCGTTGTTTTAATGGTTTAAGAGATTCAGGAGGTAGATGTGCATGGTCCACCTTTCCATGCCTCTAGCCTAACCCTTTATTTGGATGAAATTTAGTAGGGATCATTCCCATGAGTCCACGACCAACTTCAATTCCTGCCTGCTTTCATTTGACAAATATTTACTTTCTTTAAGTACATAGACATATGAATTATCATATTTCTAACAATTCCCAACAATTTTTGGCACACAAGATTGACATTGCTCCCAGTATAGGAAATAACTCACCCCAAGCACATTTTTGATAGTCAAAAGAATAGATCAAAACTCTTATCACTAAAATTCACATAGGATTGACCTTGCTTCCAGCATAGGAAATAACTCAGCACAAGCACATTTCTTATAGTCAAAAGAATAAATCAGAACACAGATCACTAAAATCCTCTAGGTACTAAAAGGGGACAACAAAATTATGAACAAAAATTGGTTTAACACTAACATGTATACACTTCATGTGAGGAATTTAGCCTTTCACTACTCGTTTAATATACACTAGGAATAGTCATGTGCAAAAAGCATGTGAAAACTTTTATGTTAAACCGCAAATTATAACATTTTTGTTGTTGTATAAATATAAAAATATTATTAATTTACGCCAAAGTGATAAATGAATTTTATCTAAGAGCCTATAAAAATATATGCCTTAAATATAAGTGATTATAATTACTATATGAGCAAAATTGATAGCTCATTAGTTTGACAATATTTTTTTAGTTATTTTATTTTCTAAACGTGATTCCATATTATCTAACAAAGTTGAACAACGTAGTGTCCTTTAACTAAATGCATAGATAGGGTTTAACATAAAATGACAATATTCATTTTATGGGCATGGTTTTTAGTATGTTTAAAATGAAACCCAATGCATAAGTAAAGACATAAATATTTTTTTTTTGAAAATAGGTAGATTAACTTTAATACATTGAAATTAACTTTTTTTATACTTAGTGTTTTTCAATCTAAATATATATTATATAAAAGAATAACTATTCCAACATGTTGGTCAATCATCAAAGTTATTATAGTGGTGAAAACTATATAGTTTCCTAAATGACACAGATACATCGCATTTATTATTGAGCCTAATGAGGTAATTTAGAAACGACATTCACATATAGCCATTATAGGAATACAAGTATGCCAACCTAACTGAAGCCATCATCAGAGCAAGCAAATGAAAAGCGCAATTTGATTCTCCAAATTTATAACATATATAATGAGCAAATAAAAAGAAGTAAAAAAATAATTACATGATATAAAGTCTTAAAAACATAATGGTAAAAAACAATAAACCTAATCAAATAGTGTAACAATGTAAAGTTAGAGATTACGTAGATCGACCATAAATCATCACTATCCCACGTTTTACAGTCTAATTCATCCAAATTAGTCAAAAGAGAAGTATATGACAAGTCAATAGTTTATAAAAGTAAAGAACCAAATAGAAGTTAAATAGTTAAAATAAATAAAGTATAGTCTATTTTGCTGTAGAAGCATTGTCATCTTCACGTTCAATTGTACTTGGAAACAAAAAACAAACAATGATAAAAAATAAGAATAACTTCAACATTAATTGATAAACAAACTTGGGTAACAAATAGTTGGAACAACAAAAAGTACGCTTTTCAGTTCCTGTAACTAAGACACATGTAGTTGACCTAACAACTTCGTTTGCAATAATATTCTGATCTATTTTGAGGACAAACATAAATGATTTCCAAATGAGTTCATCTATAATTGCTTTAAATCCCCGCTCATTGGATACCTTCACAATGCAACAAAAGCATATGTTAACTTTTTTCTACCGTCCTTTATCAATATAATTGCTTTAAATCATGCATTGCATTGGCTGAGTATCAAAATATTTTTTCTGCTTGTGCATCAAACATAGTTATCCACATGTTACCAGTACTATCTCCTATATTTGCACAAAAATAAAACATATATATGAATAATAAGAAAATAGTTACGATCATCGTGAAATAATTTTAAATAGACAAAAAATTCAAATTATATATATGTGATAAAAAAGAGAAAGTAATATAACCTGAACCAGTTATTCTTTAATGTTTACGATATCTATAATTTGTTATGTAAGTGTTTGTTTTCAAACTCTTTCGACGTGATATCTTTTTGTCTAGCATATTTGAAACTTCTGGCATATTCTTCAAGTACCTAAGTTGTTTTTTTAACAAAAAAATATATAATTTCAAAAGTTTGTTTACAAGCAATAACTTGGTTAATTTTTTTAACGACAAAAGTATTTACGAAATATCTTACTACATTTTAAGTTCTTGGGTTGATGGTTATTTATGTCCCAGTTGTTGATGATAAGGTTAGTAGCTTTACAAATATAATAGTGCAATGATATTATATATAAGATTTGTTTACACAATACCTAAGATAAGTTAATCCAAAAAAGTTGCCTAATATTTGGCCAAAATAATAAGCATACCTAGTAATTCTATGATTCATAGAGCCATTAAATAATTGGGTAATTGTAATGACATTCCTCAAGAATTGGTAGATCATTTTCTACAATATCTTCCCATAAGTTTATTGAAATTGACATTGTACACCTAGAAACAAAAAACAGTTAGAAAACCTACATATCACAAACTACAAAATAAGGTTGTGAATTTACTTTTTATCAATCAACTCAAGTGATTGACGATTAATTTCAGTTCTGTTATACTTGCATACAATCGTTCGATTACCAATGCTAATTACAACTCCAAGGACATCTGCAAAAAAAGGGATCAAAAGATTTACTCAATACATAGATGTGAAGATTTTACTTTTCTAGTACATGTTCTTTTTTATTGTTTCTTGTATGTTTTTTGGGACTTGAAGTGCATCTAGAAGAGTTATTCCATAATTATCATAACTCGTTATAACAAATTCATCTAGTACAAGAATAATTGTTGTACGCTTCTAAAATATGATCTCATACTCGGTTGTACCCCATCTATATCTTGGAGCTGAACATTTGATCAACCCATTCAATATGTAGTACATTTTTCATTCTAAGA
The DNA here is from genome assembly GCA_035235625.1 of Saururus chinensis. Lineage (NCBI taxonomy): Eukaryota > Viridiplantae > Streptophyta > Magnoliopsida > Piperales > Saururaceae > Saururus > Saururus chinensis. The sequence continues at coordinate 35,153,884 of CP141144.1, read as the reverse complement.
TAGTAGTCTTGAATGTTTCAACTAACTCATTGAACACCGAAAATTGAATTCTAGAACCCCATCAAAATAGGTAAACAAGAAAATACCAGCATCTATTGAAACACATATGTAACAATTCAATCAATTGTAAATTAACATAAATATAAATCAATGCAAACAAGAAGAACAACTATTATATCTAAGGAAGCTTTTAGGCACAAGCCTCTTCATCAACAACACATGTGCATAACAATTCCAGAACCCCTCGAGTTGTCAAACGAGCGTATTTGGTTTTTTCCAATATTAAATATTTTATTGTCCATTATTCTATGCTTGTTGATAGTTTAGATATTGGAATACAAGTCATTGCCATTGTAAACCTAGAAAAATAGTAAACAATATAATTGTTATTACCAAACAATAATCTATATCCATATGAACAAAAATTAAGATAAATTATTATACAACTCACAAGTTATTTGGTAAACACTTGTTTAAATACAATATTTCGTATCACTCCATATGGTATTGTCTTATCAGAAGAATGCTTGATCAAGATTTTTATTTTTGACTAAGAAGTACCTCTCGTCAAAGCAACATATAATTGTCCATGTGAAAAAATAGGTTTTCATAAGTACAATCCTACATTTTCAATGGTTTGACCTTGAGTTTTATTAATAGTCATTGCAAATGACAACCTTATTAGAAATTGTTTATGTTTAAATCTAAATGGGCACTTTTCATTACCTGCTGGCATGAGAGGAATTCTTGGCAAAAAAATATTTCTATCCTTATATTCCCCTGATGCAATTTGAGCGTGTATAACATTTCGATCAAACTTTATACAAATTAACCTTATTCCATTACATAAACCATTCCTTAGATCTAGGTTTAACAATAACATGATTGGGTAATTTCGCTTGAGTACCAATTTATGTGGAGGTAAGCCATTTGGAGTAAGTGTGTTAAGGAACTCATGTGGATAAAAATTATTTGTAACATCAATTATCGTGTCATAATTGTACTATGTCACTGCATTGCCACTGCATAACAAAATAATTCTTGCATTTATTTGATTAATGTATTGATTCTTTGTTGTCAATATGCACCTCTCTCCCAAGTAACTTGGTTCCAAAACTCATGTTTCTAAAGATAAAAATATTTTTGTAATCAATTTGCAAGTTCTAGTTTCGAAATATGTGGCTTGAATCAACATATTTGCTGGCAAATGAATGTAATCATCTTGAACACATGTTTAATCTCCATCGCCAATCCGAAGCAAATATGAACAAAAATTTGGATCATTCCTTGCTTGCATATTTTTAGTGAGAGGCATCTCAACAGTTTTCCAAATCCTTGAGTGCACCAAACTTGCATCAACTATCTCTTCTCTTGTACTTTAGGGTACCACTGACAATACTTGTTGGAAACCTCCACCAAATACAACCACTTTTCCACCAAAAGGTTTTGACCAATCTAGTTTTTCTTGGAGTGTGTAATCCAATGCCTCAAATGCATACGTTTTCATCATTGTGCTTCATCCCATATAATCAAAGCTGTTTGTGCAAATAAATGTGCTATCCCACTTTGTTTTGAAATATTGCAGAGCTATTAATACCAATCTCAATCAGTATCTTAAATCTAGAATGAGTAGTACAACCTCTAGGCAAGATTGATGCGGCAACCTCGAAGGTTTCTCTTGCAAGCGCGATCATACCTCTTTGTTTAATTATTGAAAGAATAGCTCTATACAAGAATGTTTTACCCATCCTACCAGGACCATCAATGAAGAAAACACATGTGGACCTAGCTTCAACTTGTGCAATAATTATTTCACATGCTCTTCGTTGATCTTCATTTTAATAATTAACAGCTTCCAAATCTTGATGGGATATTGGAATTAATCCCTCGTCGATAACCTCCCTTGTTCGACTATATCTAAAAGAATCAAGTTCAATCTTTGGTAAATAAAATTCTTCTAAAGATCGTCCTAAATTCACAACACACTCACCAATTTCTTGTAGAACATTAGCAACACATATGGTGTCTGAAGCTCCATTTGTGAAAATGCAGTCATCAGACATATCCAAAAACATATTACCCCATAATTTTTGCAAAATAACAAATTCGCAGAATACTAAAATTGTTGTGAACAATGTTCTTAATGAAGCAGGCTTTGAGAACGTTGATGCCTCTTCCAAACATAGTAATATATCATTGTTATCAAGGAAAAATCCTATCATTTGTGCTGCCTCATGAAATGTCTTACATTGCATATCGTTAACATATAGCAAATGATCAAATGATTTTGCTCCATGTTGTTACGTCTAAAACAAGACTATGAAGAAGTCAAATTCAGATTTGTTTTACTTTCCAATTGTAGTAGACAAGGTCGATTAACAGGGAAAGCCTTTTGTAACAAAGAAAATGGTTACAAAAAAAATAGAGGAAAGAAAAACTAAGAAAGAGTAGAAGAGTATTGAGACAATAAAGAGTTAAGAAATCAAGATGAGAAAATGCTAAGGCATTATGGGTCATTGTAACATTTAATTATGTTATTCATGTGTCATGTTATCTCAGTTAGAATCGAATGAAAATTCTATCTAACTGGAAGATATGGACATTAAAATTAAAAATAAAGATAGAAAATGTTTTGGATATATGAAGGACAAAAATAATTGTTTCTTCAAGAGTTCTATGTATCCAAATCACAACAGATCAAGAAGGAGAGCCTTCAAGCATCTTATGTATTCAAATCACAAAAAAACAAGAAGAATAACAATATTAAATAAATATTACTTCAAATAACCAATACTTACTTGAAACTATTGATCAAACATGAATAGAACTCCATTAGATTATTACAAATCACCTCTAACCCTAGCTTGAGAGCTTAGAAAGCCATTATAATAAAACTAAAAACAAAAATACAAAAGAAGAGAAGAAAAATAGGAGAAGAGAGCTCCAAAGAGGAGGGGATGATGCCTCTATCACGTCCACCCATCTATTTGTAGGAGCAGAAGGGGTTATTTTAAAAGGGAAAGTCAAATCATATCTCTAGATTGCATCCTGATTGATTGCCTGATTGGTTGCTTCATTGGCAATGATTATATTCTAAATCAATCAAATAAATCAATGATTTATTTAGTAAATAAGTATCTTTGAATCTTTTTTTAGTTATCCAATCAGCCTCATTGTCTTTCTTTATGTGTATCAATCATAATCAATGAAAAGATTCTCCATGTTCTAGCCTCGGGTTGGTTAACTAGCTATCCCATTGCATGCCGAATTTGACCTATAAATCTTTATAATTGTGCATTTCTTCCTGAAATAACAATTGTAGCCACGGAAGTCTTCTTTCCAATATCAATCCAAATTATATATAGAAAGATATGGTCGAAATACTAAGGCTGTGTCAATTTGTCCGAATCAGCTTCTTTCCTAATTTAGTTCTCTTAATGCAAATCTCAAATCCAATGGGTCTAAAAGGTTGTGTTCGACCATTTCATGCATATTTAGACCATTAGGATCTCATTCTTAACTTTCAAATAGCTTTGGGTAGATGGGCTTTACTTGGATACTGTTGAAGCCTTTTTAGACATGTAAACTCAATTAAGGTCTAACTAATTTATTCAAAACATAAATAGAACAGATAAGTAATTAATTAATACAAAATATGATTGCCATTTAAAATGTGAGAAAATTTAATTGAATATTATTTCAGAGCATCAAATACCCCCAAACCTACTTTTTGCTAGTCCTCGAGCAAAAAAAAGTTAAAATAATAAAACTAATTCCTCCACTTCCGCAGGAAATCTCAATTGCATTTAGCATATGCAACAAGCCTTTAAACCCCTAGCTTACACTAGTGGACGAGTTATAGTCTTATGAGGGTTTATAATGAATATACCCAGAAAATTCAAAATTTCAATGATAAAAGACAATTAAAATTAAAACTACATAAAATTTACAAATCAACTCCTCCTAAACATGTGACTTCATTTAGTAAAATTAATTATGCATAATACAACTTGTCTTCTTAAACAATAATTCATTATGACAACTTCATATTGGTGGCAAGTACTCATACATATATAATAGTTTTAAAAAAAATACACATTGTCAAGTAATTATACAATCTCAATCTCAAGAATCGAACAACTCAACATGTCTCATGTCCACTCAACAATTTCAATTTTAAAACTCAAAAATAGACATTGACATTTATTCATCTTCAAGAGATCATAATAGAGAATCATGCCAAACCTTCCTTGAGAAGTAAAAACACCCTAAATCACCTGATAACTCATTCATGACATAATTACATAATGTCCTACTAGAATTTTATGCTGATCTCACATGACATGTGTAAGGCTTAGCCTTTTTAAGCTTTCTACAAGATCCATGTAGTAAGTGTTGGGCTAGTGACACCCAATCCAGTTGGCTCAAGGGACTAGGTGTTAAAGCACCCCTTAGGCTTAATAACTTAAACCAAATAGGCTTCAAGGCTATGCATGTCATAAATTAGTCAACTCTATCTTTTGACTCAAACACCCTATGCTTAGTGAGGCACGCAGAGTCCCGGTCTACTCAATAGAGTGACTTTAATTCATTACAATTTTTTATTTTATTTTTCACTTTTTTTTTCCTTTTTGTCTTGAGCACATTATAAAATCTACTTGAATTGTGTTGACAAAAATTCTCGATTGATCTACAAACCAAGAATAGTGAAGCCCAAAATTCTATTATGATAACATGAGTACTACTAGATCATGTCAAAGTTTTACTCTCATAAGAAAATAATTACTTAGATTCAATGATATCCACCAAGATGTAAGACCATAATCAAGGGCTCTAATTCTTACTTAGGCAAATGTCTTTCTTAGTTTTTTTTTCAAAATAGGAGCACAAGAAACCAATATAAAGTAATAAGAACTCAGAATTATTAAATATGTCAAGTCATATTCTGAATAGTATGATATCATTAAAAAAATCACATGTTTAAAAGAAGCATCAATGTAATAAGCAAAAACATAAATCTAATTAATTTTTTCAATTTTTCAATTTTTAAGTAAAACTAAAAAATATAAAAGAAAAATCTCTTTCTACACCCCCAAACCTAAACTAAACATTGTCCTCAATGTATAAAAAGAAGCAAATGCAATGCTTAATATAAGAAATGATGAAAGAAGAGATAATATATCGGTTGACGTGCTCATGTACATAGCTATCAAAAGAAAAATAGTAAATAAAGCACAAACATAACCACTTTAGGGTAAATCAATAATGAATCATATAAGCACACCCTAATAATGATTAGAGCAATCAAAAAAGATAATAAATTAAAAATTAACTAAGAAAACAAAAAAAAACTAACTATTAAACAAAAATAACTATCAAAACTAAAAGTGGGTTGCCTCCTAGGAGCGCTAAGTTTACTATCTTCAGCTAGACACACCTCCATCGAAACTCATCTAGGTTCCTTTAAAGCAATTATCTTCTCTTTATCATTTTTAATCAAATCAGAGTGAGTTAATGTTGTGCATGTGCACTTTAATCAACACTTATCTTTATTTCAGTACATTATTACTTTATTTCGGTTCATTAGGCTAGTTTCCCTTATGTTAGTGGTTGATTGTCATTTGTATTTCGTTATGAAACTGTGATAGGCACACTAGTGGACCACGGGATAGCTGGGCCCACTAGCGGCATGATTCCCAATGTGGGAGGGCACAATTCCCCATAAAGGGTCGTCTCTCTCCTTGGTTCAGCATGCTAATAGAATTCCAATTATTTCTCCCTTTCTTCCTACTTTCCCTTTCCCTGCGTAGAACTCTTGTGTACCGATTGTGCCCACATTGGGCACAACATTAGTATCGGAGCTCTTACGATCCCTAGCCATGGCTCGAGGCAAACAAGTTGCCATGGCCCCGGAAGTTCAGCCTGAGAAAGGAGGCTCTCACCTCTGTGAACAGTCCAAAAATAGTGCCCGAATCCAGCGGCAAGCTTACTATGGCACAACTCATGGCGGAGATTAGGACCTTGAGTGTGGGTGTAGCCAAGATCGATGCTCTAGGCTTGGCCGTTGCTCAGCTTTAAGCAGAGCACGCAACACCCCTTTTGTTCAAGCCGCAAACATTGTCCATGGAGAAGGGGGGTCCGTCTTAGGCTCCTGAATTGAAACACTCTGATGTCCTGGCACTGACGGACCGCGATATGCACTTCCCCAGGATACTATGCACTTTGGCACTGTCGATCAGGCCATGGATGGGAGGCGCCAGGCCTGGGATTTGCGAGGCACACTAGGTGTTCGGGAAAATGCCCCAATGGTGTCGCCTCCCCAAAACTTGTTCCAGGAGATGGAGGATGACTGGGAGGAGTACCTAGGGCCCCGTGGAGCACCCCGTGGAGGGGCTGAACCTCGTTTGGCCTGACAGTTCCCACGTTACAATGGGGATGACGACCCAGTGGAATGGCTGTACAAGGCAGAGAAGTTTTTCGCCTACCAGGGAACACATTTGGAGGCTGAAAGACTGCGCATAGTGGTCTTCCACCTAGATGGGGATGCTTCAGTATGGTTCCAGAGTTTTGAGAAGGAGGTGCGCTACCCCACTTGGATCGCCTTCTCCAACGAGTTGTGCATCCAGTTCGGCCCAAATGAGTTCCAAGACTTCAACGAGATGCTCTCCTCTCTGCGACAGACATCTACCATCCGGGCTTATTATACGGAGTTCATGAAGGTGGCCAACAGCCTCCCTAACTGGCCGGTGGCAGCCTTGGTGAGTACGTTCAAAAGGGGGCTCAAACTTGAGATTTCTAAGGAGATGCACCATTTTCCCTGTTTCAACATGCGGGATGTTGTGCGCCACACACACATTGAAGAAGAGAAACTGGCTAGATAGAGGCATGGAGGCCGGCTCGGGACTTTTCATCACGCTGCTATGAGTGCCTCCCCTCTTGCCACCCCAACCAACAGCTCAGTGGCTGGCCGCTCTGGCCAACAACCCCCTCAGGCCGGCCCGATTGTCCACCGTTTCACTCCAGCTCAGATGGAGGAATGTCGTTCGAAGGGGCTTTGCTTTCGCTGCGATGAGAAGTTCATTCTGGGGCACCGTTGTTCCGTCAAGGGCAGTCTTTTAGTGGAGGAGATTGATGAGGAGAGGGAGGTGGCGGACGGGTCTGACTCGTCACACTATGATGACATGCTGCCGGAGATTTCTTCCCATGCCTTCTCGGGGGCATTCACTCCATGCACAATGCGAGCACAGGGCTACCTCAAGCGGCAGCAAGTGGCCATTCTGATTGATAGTGGGTCTACCCACAACTTCATTAATGACAGAGTAGCCCAACGGCTAGGCTGCTTCGTGTCTGACTCCAATCCCTTTGACATGCTGATTGGCGATGGAAAGCACCTTCAAAGCTCAGGGGTCTGTGCCCAAGCAGCGCTCTCCATTCAGGGACACATTCATGACAGACCTCTTTCTGCTTCCTACGAAGGGGGCAAACATGGTGTTAGGGGTGCAAGGGCTCCAAGAGTTCGGGGACGTGCTATGGAACTTTAAGGACTTGGTGATGGATTTTGCAATTCAAGGGCAGCGGGTGCTCCTCCAAGGGTCTCAGCCGGGCACCCTCCTTTCTGCTCAACCAATGGGGTCCTTATTTTGGTTTGCCTCCCAGGCGCTACTCCTTCAGTAGCGGGCATTGGTGGATGTCTTTGAAGATGAGTTGCCACAGGATCTCCTTGACTGATTGGTGGAGCATAGTGCGGTGTTTGCTGAATCGTAGGGCCTTCCTCCAGTGCAACCACATGATCACTATATCCCTATCCTTCTAGGTGCCTCCCTAGCCAATGTCTGATCATACCTCTGAAAGTACGCTAAGGAGAGAGAGTCCTAGAGGGGGGGAGTGAATAGGACAACCACTTAAAAGTTACTTGTAAGTTTAATTCCACGCAACATGATAATGATGATCAAAGACAAAAGAAATCAATCATGTGTACATTCAGTGAAGACAAATATTCATATTTAGAATGTGCAAAGGTGAGAGAGAAGGACTCAAGGGATGTGAAGTTAGATATGTAAAATCATCACAACATCAAACAAATAAAGATATCATGCACAAAGAGATTTATAGTGGTTCGCCATCAAGCGCTTGCTTAGACGGGTACATCCACTCTCAGAGCACCTAATCCAAGGCACCTCTGACATCCACTAAGTGAGGGTTTCGGCTATCCCACAACCATTTACAAACCCCGGTTTTTCTTGGTTCACCGGTAACCTTACATACATTTAAGTGAATCCACACTCTGTGGGTTATGCACAACCCGTCCCTCTCACCAAGGTGTTTCAACCACTAGGTTTACTCCACCAACCAGAAATTTAGGAAGAAGAGATCTTAAGAACACTTACAATAGCTCACACTTGCAAGTAGTACGTGTGCTCTTGAAGAGTGTTCAATCTTTGGCCATCCCACATCTAACCTTGGATCTAATTTGATGTTCTGAAATTGCTGAGGCTTATTAGATGGGGGTTTTGGGTTTCTAGGTGGTTTTTCATAAAATGAAGGAAACCTTGGCCAAATAGTCATAAGCACCTTCCCATTTCCTCATTGAGAATCTTCTATGGCCATTGCCAAAGGGAGGATGGTTACTTATGACAAATTCAAGGCTTTGGAAGGAAATATTTCAAAAGCCAAGGGAGTCGGGTAGAAGGGAAAGGTTTCTAAAGATTCAACACTATAAGAACAAGAAACCAAAGACCATCAAGCTTGAATTTCTTACATGGCTCTCAAAAGAGACTCCATTGATATTCCTTTGAATGAGAGAAGAAATTCAAAACAAGTGGCCCAAGGCTTTCCAAAAATAAGGCAAGGAAGCTACAAGAATGCCTAAGGGACTTGAGAGGGTTTAGCTCTACTTGGTTATCACCTCTTCTATGACATGGGTATTTATAGAGGTCAAGAGATGATACTTCTTACCCATTGGTGGGTGAGTCTACCCATGTGTGGGTAAGCCTACCCAAGAGTGGGTGAGTCTACCCATGTGTGGGTAAGCCTACCCAAGAGTGGGTGAGTCTACCCATGTGTGGGTGAGCCTACCCAAGAGTGGGTAAGGCTACCCATGAGTGGGTAAGACTACCCATGTGTGGGTGAGCTTACCCAAGAGTGGGTAAAACTACCCATGTGTGGGTGAGCCTACCCATGAGTGGGTAATACTACCCATGTATGGGTAAGACAAAGGTTTATAAGTGACCCTAAAAAATTAAATATTTACTATAAGGTCCTAGGGGCGGAAAGAAGTGTATGTAAGAGCCACGATGAGAGTGTCAGTTGTAATCGATGCAAATCTTGATCTTGATGGAATTTGTAGATGAATTGGAGCTTCAGTTTGCTGTCTCGTGGTCTTCTCTTCAAATCGACTTCCCTTAAATAACTCACGGGGTCACTCACAAATTTGTCACAAAAATTGACAATCATCTAGGCGGGAGAATATACTATTTTTCTGACATGTCATTAACAACCTCTACCCGTACATTCTGAAGGCAGAAATAGAACATCTTGTGGCTGACATGCTTCATTCTGGTATCATTCTCCCGAGCACGAGCTCATTCTCTTCCTCGGTGTTGCTAGTTCGCAAGAAGGATGGTACTTGGCATTTCTGTGTTGACTACCGGGCCCTGAATGCTATCACAGTGAAGGATAAATACCTTATACCGGTGGTTGAGGAGCTTCTGGATGAGCTGGTTGGTGCTACTGTCTTAAGCAAACTCAACCTCTAGTCAGGTTACCATCAAATAAGGGTACAACTCCCCAATGTGCACAAGACCGCCTTCCGAACTCATGACGCCCACTTTGAGTTTGTTGCCATGCCGTTCGTCTTGACGAACGCCCCCTCCACATTTCAGAGCCTCATGAATGATCTCTTCCGGCCCTTCCTCCGCCGCTTCATCTTGGTTTTCTTGGATGATATCCTTGTCTATAGCAAGTCATGGGGGGAACACTTGGAGCATCTTCAGTCTGTCTTTGTTATTCTGAAAGATAATTCCTTGTTTCTTAAACATTTGAAGTGTTCATTTGGCAGCCAATAGGTGGAATATTTGGGCCATATCATCTCTCATGACGGTGTCGCCATTGACCCCTCAAAGGTGACCGCCATGCTGTCCTGGCCATCCCCTACTTGCGTCCGGGTACTTCGGGGTTTTCTCGGCCTTATTGGCTACTATTGGCGATTCATTCACTACTATGGCGAGATTGCTCGTCCCCTTAATGAGCTGTGGAAGAAGGGGGAATTTCTCTGGTCCAAGGCTGCCTAAGTGGTCTTGGACACACTGAAGAGGGCTATGGTGTCCGCCCTTGCTCTTATCCTTCCTGATTTCTGCCGGCCCTTTCTGGTGGAGACTGATGCTTTTGATACCGGATTAGGGCGGTGCTACTACAGGAGGAGCGCCCATTGCTTATTTCAGCAAAGCTTTGGCTAGCAGCTCATGGTCCTTATTTGTATACTAGAAAGAGATGCTGGTCATCATCCTTGCGGTCGACAAGTGGCGCCCTTATTTGCTGGGACGCCGATTTTTGTTTCGAACTGACCACCAACCCCTTAAATATTTCCTCAAACAGTGGGTGTCCACTCCATCACATCAGTGGTGGGTTAGCAAGCTTCTTGGCTATGATTATGAGGTTGTGTACAAGAAAGGATCAGACAATACTGTGGCCGATGCCCTCTCTAGCCGTGCCTCTCCAGGTTCTTGTTTGGCTCTTTCTAGTCCAGCTTGTCCCTTTCTTGTTGAGTTGAAACAAGCATACTAGGATGATCCCCTGACCCCCACCTTGATTTCTTCATTCCAGATTGACCTAGTGGCACAACCATTCTTTGCATGGAAGGATGTCCTCCTCTTTTGGAAGGACCGCCTTTGGGTTCCCGAGGTTGCTGATCTTTGACAGCGTATCATCTCCCACTTCCATGACTCTCCCATGGCTGGTCATGAGGTTGCACTCCACACTTATAAGCAGGTCAGTCAGAGCTTCTTGTGGCAGGACATTCACCGGGCTGTTACTATGTATGTGGCCGCTTGTGATATTTGTCAGAGAGCTAAGGCCGCCACAGCGTCTCCTGCGGGGTTGCTTCATCCATTGCCTATTCCGGATAAGTTATGGGAGGACATTTCTATGAACTTTGTGGAGGCCTTGCCCCTAGTGCAGGGCAAGTCGGTAATTATGGTGGTGGTGGATAGGTTGTCCAAGTATGCTCATTTTTGTGCTCTGGGACTATTACACCCCGTATTCCGATTACGCGTAACCTCAGAGGGTTAGGGGTAATTATATAATTTTAGTTAACTTTTCAAGGTTTTTAAGAGTTGAAATTCTCATATTTGGTTAGAGCTCAAAGTAATGAGCACAACGCATCCAAGAACACTCAAAACAGAGATTAGGAATGAAAGTTATGACCTCAAGAAGCGTGCCATATGGATGGGACCCACTTTAAAAGTATGAGATAACCTACCCATGTGGGGTCTAGTCTTAAAGGGCTCATCGATATGAGTCCATCGGTACCTAGATCGTGCAATTCCGACTTTGGGATAAAAAGTTATCGTGTTTTGAAGTTAGAATTGTATTTGAATGATATATTATAAAAATAATAAAAAACGGACAAAATAGCTGCGTCACTGCTGATGCCAGTGGCTGAAGCTGAGCCGCACTGTTTGGAATGACGCACGCGCGATGCGCATTGGACGCGCGGTGGGCCCGCATGAACGCACGGATGAACGCATAGCAGCGTCGTATGGTTCACGCGCACCGTGCGCGTTTGCAGTGCGGCGTGCCGCGTATTTGGCCTGTAGTGGCCTGACACGTGTCGCGCGCACAAGCACGTGCATGTCGTTGGCTCGCAGGATTCTTCTATAAATTGAAAGTTTGGTTCCTTCTTCTGGGAGAGTTTCTGGAGTCATTCTACATCCGTTTCCTTCCGTTCAAAAAGTGTTCTTAACTAATTCGAGGGTGTTCTATACAATGGAAGCGTCTATTCTTTGAGTTAGCAATGCTATATAAGGGAAATGTACCAGGGCAAGGAGAGGTTCTGTCTGCTGCCTACTGGCGCAAAACAGGTAAAGTATCTCTGGATGAGGGGAGACTCTCCGACATTTTCTCATCTTCTGTTCTTCATTTCTCACTCAATTTAAGTCCGATTCGAGTCATTTAAGAGGCATTCCTTGCTAATTTGAGGGGGATCTTCGCAATGGAAGTGTTCATTCCCCGAGTTAGCAATCCCATTTAAGGGAAATGTCCCGGGGTAAGGGGAGGTTCTGTCTGCCGCTTACGGGCGCGGCAAGGGTAAAATATCTCCGGGTAAGGGGAGATTTTGTCCACCACCTATGGGCACAACAAGGGTAAAATATCTCTGGGTAAGAGGAGGTTTTGTTCGCCACCTATGGACATGTTATTCCAAAATTAGAGAAAGTTATGTCCGCCGTTTTCGGATCTGAAAGGGGAGACACCATGAGGAAACGGGTAACTCCAAATGTCGCCATTTCCGGAACCACTGGGGAGTACGCTTTTCTGACCTTTTACTTTAATATAATTTACATGAATGCACATCTTAATTAGTAGCACACTCATTAATATATATATATATATATATATATATATATATATAATTTGTTGATCTGATATCTGCCGATATGTTCCTATTTAATCTACTTTGATCTATTCTGTTGTGATCCAAATTACTCTAAACTGCTCTATTGTGATTTGACATACTCTGGTATGATATGATCGGTGTGGTCGGATGAAATCTGATATGATCTACAACATGCTCTATAGTGTGTTTTGCACCGCTCTAGGATAGAGTGAAACGTGTGTTTTTGTTAGTGTTCTACTCACTTATGTGAGATGTGTATTTTACTAATTTATTGACTTCTGTTTGACTCTGATGATTTATAAGATTTCCGTCTGATTCCGAATAATTATTCGGATATAAAGATATACATATTTTAATGTACATGATTTTGTGATGCTTGATGCATGTATTAGCCATTAGGCAGAACTACGTTCAGATCCGATTGTATTGGAATAACATCAAAGATGGTATCCAATATGTACATAGGCAACCAATGGAACGATAACATTGGCCCGATCCAAATTAGTTATAAAATTAGGTTTGTTCTTATCTACGCACAACGGAACGTTAAAGCTCCGTAGTGCATGGATAAACATTATGACTCTCGCACTCAGTGTCTGCAGCTCCTGATTAGTCGATTTTAATTTTTCTGCTTTATTTAATACACTCCAATTCTATCTTCCGAACTAACCCCCGGTCCGGGTCGGGTAATCCTGGTTGGGGCATTACAGGGACACCCCTTCACCGCCAAGTCAGTGGCGGAACTCTATGTTTGGGAGGTGGCCAAATTACACCGTATACCTCGCACTATTGTCTCTAATCGCGACCGGGTTTTCATCTCTTAGTTTTGGCAAGAGTTTTTCACCTTACAAGGCACTTCTCTGCACATGAGCACCGCGTATCACCCTCAGACAGATGGTTAGATAAAGGTGGTGAACAGATGTTTGGAGCAGTACCTACACTGTTTCACCATCTCTCAGCCATGCCGATGGTTTTAGCTTCTTCTGTGGGTGAAATGGTCTTATAACACATCTTACCACACTTGTGCCGGTTTCACTCCTTTTGAGGTACTATATGGGAGGCTGCCCCCGACAGTGTTATCGTATGTTCCCCATTGCTCATTGGTGGCTGAGGTTGATTATATGCTTCAGACACGGGATGAGGTTCTTCGTCAGCTTAAGGAGAACTTGTCTTCAGCTCAAAACAAGATGAAGCATATCTATGATAGTCATCACACTGATTGCGAGTTCCCAGTGGGCGACTTGGTTTATGTCTCTGTTCTTACTCAGCACCAGGTCTCCTTGTTTCAGCCTGAGTACTCCAAGCTCGCCCCCCGTTTCCATGAGCCCCATGCTGTAGAGGAGTGTATTGGTTTGGTGGCTTACCGCCTGACTTTGCCTCCTGGGTCAATGGTCCACCCTGTCTTTCATGTATCCAGATTGCGCCGTTGCATAGGTGACACGTCTTTGGACACTGATATTCCACCACCTCCCTTGATGGGCTCAGTTATTTCTTTCGACCCAGTTCTTGCTGCGATGTGCGATAAGTGTTGTGTCCGCCGCTCCAGTTGTATTATTACGGAGGTATTGGTTTCTTGGCAGGGGCAGTCACTTGAGGATGCTACCTGGCTGTCTGAGGATGTGTTTATGTCTCGATACCCATCTTGGTCGCCTTGAGGACAAGGCGTGTGCAGAAGCATGGTGGAGTGTTGTGCACATGCACTTGAATCAGCACTTATCTTTATTTCAGTACATTATTACTTTATTTTGGTTCATTAGGCTAGTTTCCGTTAAGTTAGTGGTTGATTGTCATTTGTATTTCGTTATGAAACTGTGATAGGCACGCTAGTGGACCATAGGATAGCTGAGCCCACTAGCGGCATGATTCCCAATGTGGGAAGGCACGACTCCCCATAAAGGCAGCATGCTAATAGAATTCTAGTTATTTCTCCCCTTTCTTCCTAATTCTTTCCCTTTCCCTGTGTAGAACTCCTGTGTACCGATTGTGCTCACATCGGGTACAATAGTTAAGCAAATATTTAGTGGATCATCAGAATAAATAAAAGGAAAAACATCTTCCACTAGACTCTCAACCATGTCAACCTCAAAAGTATCATCGAAGTCTGATGGTTGTTTACTAACATCAAATACATTTAACTCACATGTCAAGTTCCCAAAAGAAAGCCTCATCACTCCATATTGACAATTTATTAAAGCATTAGATGTAGCAAGGAATGGACAACCCAAAATCACAGGGATTTGAGAAGATGCATTTGAAACCGGTTGTGTGTCTAAAATAATGAAATCCACTGGAAAATAGAATTTGTCCACTTGAACAAGAACATTGTCCACTATTTCTCTTGGCCTTTTGATTGAGCGGTCAGCAAGTTGAAGTGTTATGTTGGTGGGTTTCAAATCTGCTAGACCTAATTGCTCATAAACAGAATAAGGTAAGAGATTAACACTTGCCCCAAGATCAAGCAAAGCTTTTTCAATTCTATAACTCCCAATTATACAAGATATGGTTGGACAACCAGGATCTTTATATTTGGGTGGGGTGTTTTGTTGTAAAATTGCACTTACTTGTTCTGTCAAAAATGTTTTCTTTTGTACATTTAGCTTACGCTTGATAGTGCAAAGGTCTTTTAAAATTTTTTCATAAGATAGAATTTGTTTAATGGCATCTAAGAGAGGAATTTTAATCTTCACTTGTATGAAAATTTCAAGAATATCACCATTTTGCACCAATTTAGAAGAAGATTGTAATCGTTGAGGAAAAGGAGGAGGAATAGGAGAAACACAATCAGAGTTATCAAGTTCATCACCTTGTTTAGAATTCAAAGACTCCTTAGGTTCAACAACCTTCATTGGAATGTCTTTGTTAATGACTTTTCCATTTCTCAAAGTGGTGATGGACTTAGCATGCTCTTCTTGTGAACTTGAAGAATTTAAAATTTCAATTACAAATTGACCTTTAGGATTTGGTTGGGGTTGAGAAGGAAACTTCCCTTTTTCTTGAGTGCTCAAAGTTGTAGTCAATTGAGTGATAGAAGTCTTCAAGTCATTTATGGCTTGCATTGTTTGGTTGTTTATTATTGCTTGACTTTGTATGAATCTTTGCAATGTGTCTTCAATAGTCTTCTTATGTGGTGGAACATAATTTGAGGAAGAAGGTACCTACACATTTGACTCATTTCTCTAACTAAAGTTAGGATGATTTCTCCAATTAGGAGTATAAGTTTCAGGATAAGGAGAAGAGAAGGGCCTTTTGTAAGTATTCATAGCACTTGCTTGAGTATGCAAAACCTCTAGAAAAGCAGGGATTGTTGGATAATCCTGTGTTTGGTGTCCATCACTCTCATATATACTACAAATATCTTGTGCTTTTTGAGAAACTTTAGACATGTTTTCCCTATTAAGTTTCATAGCCTCAACTTTTCTAGTTAAATTTGTAATTTTTGCTTTTACATCATCCTCTTCTTTAAGATGGTACATGCCACCCCTTAGTTGTCCCATTAGATTTGGTTTTATTACTAATTTCAAATTCATTGGAATCTTCCCATGATTGAGCATTTTCAGCTAACATATCAAAATAGACCCATGCTTCCTCAGGTTCTTTACTCAAAAATTTTCCATTACACTTCATTTCAACAAATTGCCTAATTTGAGAAGTTAAGCCATTATAAAAGGAACTAATTGTACACCATGTTTCATATCTATGATGTGGGCACAACAACAAAAGTTCTATAAATCTTTCCCAACATTGAAAGAAAGTCTCATTTTCTTTTTGTGAAAAATTCATGATGTTCTTTCTAAGTGTATTAGTTCTATGGGTGGGGAAAAACTTTTTCAAAAATTCTCTTTGCATTTCTTGCCATGTTCCAATGGATCTTGGCTTCAAAGAATTCAACCAATTTTTTTCTTTTTCCTTTAAAGAAAATGGAAAGAGTTTTAATCCAATAATATCATTTGAAGCATTTTGGCTTGGCAAAGTTGCACAAACCTCTTCAAACTCTTTTAAATGCAAATATGGGCTTTCCAAATCTAAGCCATAAAATTTGGGTAGTAATTAAATTATACCCGGCTTGAGTTCAAAACCACCTACAGTAGTTTGAAAAGTTATGTAAGAAGGAGAACTTGATCTAGTTGGTTGCAAATAATCACACAAGGTTTTAACTTGAACATTTTGTGCATTATTATCTCCATTATCACTTCTTAGTTCATCATTAGTTCTTAGATCCTCCATTGTATAAAAAAAAAGAGAATTTTTCAAAAGATTTGCTTACTCTTCTCAATCATCTAGAATTATCAAGCACCCATGTAAACATGCAATAACAATTTTTTTGGTCACAAAGGTAAGTAAAAGTGCAGAGATTAAATGACAAAATATAAAAAGTTAGAGAGTTAGAAGTTAATAGACAATTTAAATTGCAAAATGAGGCCAAAGGCACTATCGAGGTACACGTTTGATCCCAAAAAATTTTCGTCAGTAACATGGGTAGTGCCTCTAGTCTAAAAAAAAATTACAGAATTTAAGTACTAAAAGTAAATGACTAAATTCAAAAAGTTAGTGTGCAAAAATAAAAGTCAAAGAATTAGTAAAGTTAAAGTGAGTTTTTTTTTCCATAACGGATTCTTGTCGCACGTTGCAATCCCCCCTGCAACGGCGCTAATTTGTTGTTACGTTTGAAACAAGACTATGAAGAAGTCAAATTCAAATTTGTTTTACTTGCCAATTGTAGTAGGCAAGGCCGATCCATAGGGAAAGTCTTGTGCAACAAAGAAAATGGTTACGAAAAAAATAGAGGAAAGAAAAACTAAGAAAGAGTAGAAGAGTATTGAGATAATAAAGAGTTAAGAAATCAAGATGAGAAAACACTAAGGCATTAAGGGTCATTGTAACATTTAATTATGTTCTTCATGTGTCATGTTATCTTAGTCAGAATCGAATAAAAATTCTATCTAACCGGAAGATATGAACATTAAAATTAAAAATAAAGATAGAAAATATTTTGGATAGATGAAGGACAAAAACAATTATTTCTTCGAGAGTTCTATGTATCCAAATTACAAAAGATCATGAATGAGAGCCTTCAAGCGTCTCATGTATCCAAATCATAAAGAAATAAGAAGGATAACGATATTAAATAAATATCACTTCAAATATGAAATACTTACTTGAAACCATTGATCAAACATAAATAGAACTCCATTAGATTGCTACAAATCACCTCTAGCCCTAGCTGAAGAGCTTAGAAAGCCATTATAATAAAAATAAAAACAAAAATACAAAAGAAGAGAAGAAAAATAGGAGAAGAAAGCTTCAATGAGGAGGGAATGATGCCTCTATCACATCCACCCCTCTATTTATAGGAGTAGAAGGGGTTGTTTTAAAGGGGAAAGTCAAAACATATCTCTAGATTGCATCTTGATTGATTGCCTAATTAGTTGCTTCTTTGACAATGATTAGATTCTAAATTAATTAAATAAATTAATAATTTATTTATCAAATAAGTATCTTTGAATCTTTCTTTAGTTATCAAATCAGCCTCATTGTCTTTCTTTATGTGTATCAATCATAATCAATGAAAAGATTCTCCATGTGCTAGCCTCGGATTGGTTAACTAGCTGTCCCTTTGCATGCCGAATTTGACCAATAAATCTTTCAAATTGTGAATTTCTTCCTAAAATAACAATTGTATCCACGGAAGTATTCTTTCCAATACCATAAAAATCGTATCAATCCAAATTACATATAGAAAGATATGGTCGAAATACTAAGGTTGTGTCAATCTGTCCGAATCAGCTTCTATCCTAATTTAGTTCTCTTGATGCAAAACTCAAATCCAATGGGTCCAAAAGGTTGTGTTCGACCATTCCATGCATGTTTAGACCATTAGGAGCCTATTCTTGACTTTTAAATAACTTTGGGTATATGGGCTTTACTTCCTCTTCTACTTGAATCCTGTTGAAGCCTGTTTAGACATGTAAACTCAATTAAGGTCCAACTAATTTGTTCAAAACATAAATAACACAAATAAGCAATGAATCAATACAAAATATGATTGCAATTTAAAATGTTAGAACATTTAATTGAACATTATTTCAGTGCATCACTCTACGAGCATGATTCAACAAATGTCTTAAATAACATCTTTCTCCTTCAATTGGATTTGTAGCATTGAATCTACCAATTACAAAACTAGAATTTTGAGGATCCCATGAACAACATTGTTTGGCAATTCACCTCACTATAAAGAAAATCAACTAAATTTTGACTATCATAAAAAGAGACTGTATACTTATTTGGTAAGTGAAGTTGCAAATTCATAACAATTGGATAATTATCACTAAGACTGAATGCACAAAATCGCTGAGCTGCTTCATGTGGAGATACCCAACATGCATTTTGATAACTCTTTATCACATCAACAGAATAATTTACCAGTAGAAGACATGCAAAATAACCTTATGTCAACACCAAAGAATAATTAATTATATACTATAAAATTACTTCAAATATTCTATACCAATAGACTACCTAAATTATGATCATTTGTTGCACGATTAGAAAAATGAAAATATTTTCATTGTTTTAATAAATAATATGTCATTGACATTTGATATCCTTCACAAGAAAGAACGAGAAGAATATAAAAAACACTGAGATAACAAAATAATACATGATCATCATCTCATTTGTCATGGCTATTGTGGAGAATTTTATTCCCCCTTAGCAAGCTATGCTCAATGCAGTTTTGTAAAAGCAAGGTCGGCTTTGACCTTTCTAGCCCATGTAAAAGAACTCTTGCTCTAAATGTCGAAACAACCATTAACTCTAATTGTACATTTTAACAATTAGCAATTGATTTACCTAGATTCTCGCACTGGAACACTCTGACTAACACGAAAATCCAAAATATAAATGAAGAACTCTTAAACAACAAATTATCCAAAGAATATAAGAACATGTTAATAGCAATGCGTAGTTTATTGTATTGTGAATGTGGTACCTTTGTTTCGACTCAAGCTAACAAAAATTCTCAACAAATCATTAGTTAATTAACACCTGAATCAAATGACTGTATCTCAAGTATTTAACCTTAAAGAAAAGGTAGTTATCAATATTTTCTATTTTGACTGATAGGGGAAAAAGGCTTCATCCTAGCCAATTAGTTATGAAAAATCATGAACAAAGTACAGCATAGCTTGATGTGAAGGTTTTAATGCATTTAAAAATTAGTCCATCTAATAATACTATAAAACAGCCACCAAATAGTTGTTCCCCAAAACAAAAACAACTCTTCACACATAAGAATCACTCATCAGAGCACAATTCTCTAAAAAATGTATTTCTCACCTCAACCCATCAATTGTTCAATGTGTGACCACACACATATATAGACAAACCATTATTTTGTCTCCTATATACTAGGTATGAATCATCACCTTCTATGGTGACATATGTACATATCTTAGGATATCTAAAACGACAGCCTTAAGGTGTCATACATAGTGAGTTTATTTTAGGAATCTCACAAGGTCCATGCATCATATGTTTCATGACATGCCTATGTAATAATGCATCTTCTTCAACACTTAGAATTTGTGCGCAAACAAATTTGTCATATGTATTAGCACCCATAATCTTATCTTCTCTAGCCATTATAACCAATAAATGCATATGTATCAACCCTCATTTTTCAAACTCTATCACATCCACATGGGCAATAACTGTACCCATGAAACCTGATTTTATAATAAGTTCATTCAAATCATCTATCTTGGCCATATAAACTCATGAAACAATATCAGGTCTATTAGATGCAACTTCTCTAGTTTTCAAACGATTAGTAATCTTATCTCGTTGTCCACCAATGAATGACGTAGGTAACAAAATTGGTTGACCTATTCTTCTTCCTTCTATCTCCTCGACAACGGCACTATCTACTACACCTTGGTAAAACTTTGCTCTTAAAGCACATGGATTATGTTGTATAAATTTCAATCTATTTGTCTCAATTTTCACATACATGTCAACTATATATTATTGAAATAAACGCCCACCATTGATAATACTCCATGAAGGATTAGATCTCATTTGGAATAAATAGGCAAAATATTCTCTACAAGTCACATCAGTGCGTCATCTTTGAAGTTGGCCTTGAACTTGCAATTCTTGCTCAAATTGCTCAATGCTATTTGGATATTCTGAATTTTCCAAACAATGATGCTTAATCCCAGCATGCCAACTAGTCTCCTCGCTTGGAAACAACAATGGATATGGTGCATCAAATTTATCATTCCCTTCACTCTCTACAATAATTTGATGTTTTCGTTCACCTATTTCCTCATCTCCTTCGGTCCAAATAGCAACCACTTGAGATGAATATGGTGCATTGTAGACACACTAATCATGACAACTTTTTTGAATACCAATTCTCAATTCATGAATATCCCCCATATGTCTAAGCTACCGCAGAAAGTTTGCATAAGGATTCATATCAAGAATACTGATAATCTTTTGTACCAATATTGGTGACAAGTTCGACATTAGGCACATGAGATTTTCTACCTCATGATTTGTATCATAAAAATACAGCTGCAAGAAGTATGGACCCAAATTCGTTGGTTGTAGAGAGTGAAGGGAATGATAAATTTGACCATGAATTTGATAGATATATGTTCCAACCCTCATATTATTGACACTCTCATCGATCTCAACCTATTATAACCCCTGACACAATCACAAAATGACCTACACCCATCTAAGGTTCCAAGATAAAGTTCCTCCAGCTCTAGTGCAGTTCCATTAAGACGAATCATAGCACCCCCATTTTGACAACAAAAAACCTTTGTTTCCATCTTAAATGTTTTTGCTCCACAATATACGCAGCAAGCAGCTAGTTCTATACGATGTACCTTAGCTTTCTTTCTTAAAGTCTTTGACATTGAGGGCATTTTGAATGATTTTGTATTCAATTGATTGAGCATAATTTCATACTATCAAAACACCGTGCACTTATTTGTCATACTATCAAAACTGGGTATAGTTCTATACGATGTACCTTAGCTTTCTTTCTTAAAGTCTTTGACACTGAGGGCAATTCAAATGATTCTCCAGCTTCAGTGGAATTCTATCAAAGCACATATGCACTTATTTGTTATAAAAATTTTCACGTGCAAAACTATTCCTAGTAAAGAAAAAACATTCAACACACTTATCATGGTTGGAATTAAATGAGGTTAGGATCAAAATGGAAATTACAAGGGATGTAATGAGAGACTTGTCGACCCACCAGATTCTCCACACTGTAATCTTTCTAGCATTTCCATCAAGCCTTAAAGGTGCATGCTTCAACCATATAATGTAGCACATATAAGACAACTTTATAAATGTCTTAAATACAGTGATCCATCCGCACTCAATGAAAACATTACCAAAATGTCATTACCTAAGGCTAATGAAGGAAAAAAAAGTTTAATCAATTACAAATTTAGGCTTCACAATAGAATAATACTTTTTCTGCATTCCTTTTTTGACAAAATCCAGTTGACTCAGTTGTTTCCTAATATCCATTTAGTATACATTTATCCCAATAGCTAAATATTGCATTACCAAACACCCAAATTTAAACTATACAAGTACTTGAGAATGCATTAAGACCATAATATGTTGGGACCACAAATATTATGCCTTACAAATCCACCATGATCACAACATAATGGTTGATCAATAAATCATCAAATGGATCTATGTACAAAATGTAATTTATACTATGATATTGTTCCTCTATGCTATCTACAATCAAGAAATTGGTTTACTCCATTGGTCTATATGAAATTTCATATATATTATACAAATTGAATTAGAAATTATTAATATTGTAATAAGGATCATCCATTATTCATAACAGAAGAGTGCTACTGCATCTTGTAATTAAATGAGTATAATAGGTTTCTTGAGTCACACAAATTAAAAGTAGCATGTGCTTTTTTTATTGCTATTTCTCCTTCTCAATCTCCAAACATTAGATGAATGACAACAAGGGAGGTTGTTAAATTCAAATAGTTGTGGCTGCCTTTTATCGGTTTAATTTCTTCTCCTACTGTCCTTAAACAAGAAGCAGATTGATGAAGGAGAGGAGAAAGGCACGGGAAGGTATAGGCGTAGATCACCCTGTAGAACATAATGTTGGGGAGGCTATCTCAATGATTGCTAGCCGTGTAGGAACTGCAGAACGCACATCCTCAATAGGCAGAATCCCAAGAGGATAAATCTCTATAACCTCTTTATGATCCACATCAACATAGACAACATCTTTCACGGTGAGCTAACCAAAGCAACAATTTCTCTAGACGGAGTCTTCATATGCTGACTTGCCTTTCCAACAAATAGAGTCCCAAGTTGCAGTCATATCCAAAGAATAAACAACACCAATTAGTACAAATTGTCTTTAAACATATACGTGTGCATGTCCAAATGAAAATTCATATTTACATGGATTTACCCTTCTCCTTGTCTCATAAATTTAAAACAAGTTGTTACCGTGATTTGAAAAACCAAAGAATCACAAATAAGTCTCTAGAAAATATATACTACAAAGAATAATGTTAATTGCCAAATTGAAAATATAAACAAGATTGCCACAACAAAATAATTTACCAGTAGAAGACTTGCAAAATAACCTTATGTCAACACCAAAGAATAATTAATTATATACTATAAAATTACTTCAAAATATTCTACACCAATAGTCTACCTAAATTATGATCATTTGTTGCACGATTAGATAAATGAAAACTATTTTCGTTGTTTTAATAAATAATATGTCATTGACATTTGATATCCTTCACAAGAAAGAAAGAGAAGAACATAAAAAACACTGAGATAACAAAATAATACATGATCAACATCTCTTGGATCATCTCATTTGTCACGGCTATTGTAGAAAATTTTATTCCCCTCAGCAAGCTATGCACAGTGCAGTTTTGTAAAAGCAAGGTCAACTTTGACATTTCTAGCCTATATAAAAGAACCCTTACTCTAAATGTCGGAAGAACCATTAACACTAGTACATTTCAAGAATTAGCAATTGATTTACCTAGATTCTAGCACTGAACACTCTGACCAACACGAAAATCCAAAATATAAATAAAGAACTCTTAAACAATAAATTATCCAAAGAATAAAAGAACATGCTAACAGCAGTGCATAGTTTAATGCATTGTGAATGTGGTACCTTTGTTTCGACTCAAGCTAACAAAAATTCTCAACAAATCATTAGTTAATTAACACCTGAATCAAATGACTGTATCTCAAGTATTTAACTTTTTAAAAAAATTGTTATCAATATTTTTTATTTTGACTGACAGGGGAAAAAAGCTTCATCCCAGCCAATTAGTTTTGAAAAATAATGAACAAAGTATAGCACAACTTGATGTGAAGGTTTTAATGCATTTAAAAATTAGTCCATCTAATAATTATCTATAAAATGGTCACCAAATAGATGTTCCAAAAAAAAAACAACTCTTCACACATAAGAATCACTCACCATAGAACAATTCTCTAAAAATTATATTTCTCACCTCACTAACCCACTTTAGACTCTAAATGCAACTGTAAAATTTACAAATCATAGACCACTATAACAAGTAAGCTAATTATTACTAGTCTATTCCTATCTACCAATGATCTTTACTAAAGTGAAAAGAAATAAATAGGGGAGCATTTTTTTTCCAATCCTACTTTTCTATATGGAAAGAAGAGACAAAAACACTATCTAAAGTAGACACACTTATTTCACATCAACACAAGAAAAATTGATCTAGATACACGAGAATTGCTTATACACAGGGAGACTTATATCAAATCTATTTCACACACTTCGACTATGACCAACGCGCAACTTAATTTGCCTCACTAATTGGCTGCTGCTGCCAACGAAGACAACAACTTGAGGATGATGAGTAGCAACTGATGCATAACTGGTAGGTACATTTTCTGTAAATTGTAATTTTTTCTAGCTTTTGAATTTATGATACAGATATGATTTTCCACAACTATCCGACATCCTACAAAAATAAAAAATAAAACTCATATTCAAGGCAAGGAAAAAAATGTTAACAATGACATTTAGTATAAAAGTAAGAAAATAGAATAAAATTTAAATTTTCAAAAGATCATTTTATTCTATGACATGCCTATACCAACAATCTACTATAACATTAATTTAGTTCCCTTCTTGAGCCTCATAATGTAAATATATCATTCTGGATTCGCTCGAGCTAAGTTGTCAATGTTCATATAACCTCACTCATAAAATAACAAATCATAACAACTAAATAGAAATTTATTTGAAGGATAATAAGAAACAAGTTACTCTTTTGGCATTACCAATTCTTTCACAGATGTGATTAAGAGAAGACGTATAAAAATGACACCAATATGAAACTGATACCAAGAATGGTAGCATCTAATTTCATGCTTCAATCCAAGATTGAATCCACCAGCACACTAGTGCTATGTGAGTTCCAGTGAAATTGAAACCCATACTTTCAGGACTGTAACCACACAATCACTTTGAGTCATGTATGATCCTGTGAGGGACAGATAGACCGGGTCCTGGAATGGCTTCAAATTTAAAAAGTATACTAACAAGTAAATACTCAAAAAATAAACTATGCAAAATGACATGTACTATATCACATCACAACAAACAGGGACAATGGCACGAGAAGAAGCAGCACCACAGTGCAAATGGCTCACTTTATTAGAAAATATCACCAACATTATATTTTAGGACATCAAACTATTAGAAAATATCACTTTATTAGATAACCATGAATCCAATTCATATTCGCCTACTGCACCATCGTCAAATATAATGCTCCAAAACCCAAAATTTGATATGTAAATGTTGCATAAACAAACCTCTTAAAAACATTGTTTCATATTTAGAGGACCAACTACCAGGATAGCATATGGCATCAACTATATGTGCCTGCAACTCTATGTGCCTGCTGCTCTCTTAAGAAAGCATCAATCCCTTTAAAAATAAGTAACCAATTAAAAAGTAATTCTCATGCTCATATTTATCTGAAGAATGTTCAGAGTACTATAAGTCCATAAATTGTACCTCATCCAAAATATATTCTTGAAAGAAATTCCCTCTATCAAACAGTATAAAAGCCAATGCAGCTCTTGTTTGAATGGGTTGTTCTAACTCTGATGAAAATCCTGGAAAGAAAGAACTCATCTGGCTCTATAAACAGCCAAGTTCAGCCATATTTTCATTCATATTCTCACCGCCTCCACTTTTTACTGCATATATGAAATTCTCAAAAGCTTGCATCACATCTATGAATCTTTCCGCATCAAACACCCCTATTTTCCCATGTATAGTGTACCGAAGAGCATTCCTCAATCATGGAGACTCGCTTGTCAAGAATCTCTGAAAGTCCGAAATATTTGTATTTACACTAATAAAAACGTGCATTAAGTACAAAATATTGTCTGAAACAAGACATTTCTACCTGAGCAATGTATGGATATGCTTAATCAATAATGGCGAAGTTAAGGTTTCCCACCAAAACTATACATTCTAACACACCGATGTCTCTGATAATTAGAGCAAAATAAGGGGGGATTCTAAATGGATAATCAGATGTTATCTGAGCCAAATCTGCAACCAACTCTTGAAAATTATTATTTTTTGCATCTCCTCCTTCCCATGCTTGATCAAATACTTTTGCTAGGACAGGTAATACTGGACTCAAATTAAATCAAGCTTCACAAAATCCTTGACAATGGCATCATAATATCTATGAATGAGATCAACTATTGATTCAATCATCCCATTCTTATGATCATTAGTTAATTTTGTCACCTGGTTTGCAACGAGAAAATTTTAATTACATGTTAGAAGATATCATCATTGTTGGTGACATGAAATTTATATCACCATTAGACTCACCATTTAATAAAAATGACTATATAAAATCCACTTGGGAACATAGAAGCAAGTTTTTCGCGATGGATGCCCATCCCACACCACCTACTAAGGAGTTAATTATTCATAGTTAACTTCATGAGATGACAGTTGAAAGAGAAATATAGACATGGACATATTCCACCACAAGGCTGGAAAGCCTGAGACCATTCTACTTGAAGTGGAAGCAAGTCACAAAAGATGCTAGAATATATAATTATAAAAAAAAACCTTTTCCAATACAATTTGTAACATTATTCATAATTATAGCAAGTCTAGTTAAAGGTTTGAGCTTTAAGTATGAGTCAATCTAAGGTTTCAATTTTTAGTTAGGGCAAGCTTGTTTCAACCTCTCCAGTTTTATCAAGATTTGCAAGACCAATCTCCAGAAAATTGACCTTTATCAAGATTTGCAAGACCAATCTCAAAAAAATTGAGCTTTTTTGGAAACCCAACCCACCTAACAGAAGTTCACCTTAGATTTTAAGAACATATAAAAATGATATAAAGCTAAAACTAAAAAACTGCTGGAATCAAGAATTCAATGAACATCCATTCCATGGTGTATACAAAGTATAAATAACATAAAGCAAGTAAACGTAGCTAGGGGTGCTAATGAGCTGAGCCAGCTTGTCAAGCAAATGTGTCTTGACTCGACTTGACTCAAATATGGCTCGACTCGAAGTAGCTTAACTCGAACTCGAATATTTTTGAGTTGAGTTTAAGCATACTTGGCTCGGCTCGAATAAAACTTGAACTCGGCTCGAACTCGACTTGTATATATGTGCTAATAATAATGACATGTTCATATAAAACTACTAAAAATACATATAACACAAACATATAAATACCTTAATGGTATGGAGGGAGTACATATGTGCTAATAATAGTGACATATTCATAAAAGACTACATACTTTAGCATAACAACAAATGAAAAAAATTAGAAAAGAAAGCTAGTAAATAATATTATTTATACTTTAGTTATCTATTTACAAATTTATGAGGTTTTAGTAAATGATGGCAACTTTGTACAATATTGTATATAAATACTCCATTTGTTTTACATTTATAGCTCCATTTAGTTTTTAAAATTGAATTAAAATTAATTTATTTTAAAAACCAAATGGAGCTATTAATTTAAGATGGAGGGAGTATTTGATAATATTATTTTTTACCAAGTAATTAATATATATTGGTATAATGAGGTAATATTAATTAAGTTTTTGCACTCATTTTCATGCATTAAAATATATGATCAATATAAAGAAGTTCAAATATTATTTAAAATAGCATGGGCCAAGCATACAACTTTGATGACGGAGTGATAAAATTATATTTAATAAAAAAATATATTTAAATGATGAGAACATCATATTTAGTTGATTGAATGCTTAACACAAAAGGTGCTGTTGGTGAAGTAGTAAAGGAGATTGCTCTTTTTGGCAGCGTCATAGCCGAGCCAAATTCGAGCCAAGTTATGTGGTCCTTGTATATTGATTCGAGCTCGAGCATGAGCTCGAGCTTCTAGTTTCCTTCTTGAGCCAAGTTCAAGCTAGATAATTGGTAGCTTGATCAAGTTTGAGCCGAGCTCAAAGCAATACCAAAAACTTTGAGTTTGAGCCGAGCTATCCCAAAATTTGACTCAGCTTGGCTCGTTAGCACCCCTAAAGACAGCTTCTATTAGACATTTTTACCAAAAGCAAGTATTGCCAGTTTCCCATCTGGGGTTTGAATCATATTGCCTGGATGTGGATCAGCATGGAAAAAGTCAGTATCAAGCAGCTACAAAACCATGATAGAGAAAGGGAGAAAATGATAGCAGACATTTTGTTTGTTCTTTCTATAAATAGATTTAAAAAAGATAAGCATTTAAATTAGATCATAGATATCTATGAAGTGAATTAAAACATTAATGTGAACTAAGCTAAATAAACAAATTTCTAACCTGCTTTAGGTAGCATATGACAACAACATTAACCAACTCTCTAACATCACTTTCTGTACTTTGTCATAGTTTCTCTCCATCTATCCACTGAGTTGTAAGGGCCTTTCTTGATGTGTACTTGTAGTAGGTCTTTGGATTTACAACTTGCAAACTTCAAAAGCTCCAGAAAAGATAAAATGCACAAAGCAGGTAAAAGTAAAATATAGTAATTGTCTGACAGTAGTTACACTATGTGAACTTTGCGAACACACATCTATTAGAATCTTGCACAACCATCCCTCTATCTCACAGAAACAACAAGATAAATTTCAAACTTTTAATGAGAGAATAAGCAGTTATCTAAAGCACCTACTAAATTTAAGAGAATAAATTTCACATCTTATTTTTGAGAAAAAAGCTAAGAAATTAATAAAAAAGCACCTGTAGAAGATCCTTTATCATCATTTCAGCAAAACACCTTCCATTTCCCTCCTATTAACATAATCAAATTCCCGAAAAAAAGTGGGCAGCCCACTTATCTACCAATCCAACAACGTCAACAAATATCTACAATTTGAAACAAAAAGGAATTTAATAAACTTGAAATATATCAAGTTTCCTAGAGAGAAACCAGATTTCATTTTAGCTATCAATATTGTTCTGAACCTGAGGGAACCTCCGTAGAAACAACCCTAGATTATGGATGATAAACAATTCAACTGTTACTATCTCTAGAACAAATGGGCTCTGAACTTCCACAGCCACTACATCCGCATTTTCCTTTAGCCTGCCTTTATATACTTGACCCAGGATGCTACAAAGTGGAAAGGAGGTAACAAATTATTTACCCTCAAATAACAAAATGATAAGTAATACTCATAATAGTGGCATGTGATTAAGAAAATACTTGCAGCAATTGGTGATGGAGATAATTCAGAATAGATGCCTTGCCAAGGCTGGCAAAGCTCTTCTTCGAGAAGAGCCATAGCTACAACACCTGGAAAAGAAGGAACCTTCAAAATCATCAAGCTTAATTAAATCAGATGAAAACCGAACCAACAAATAAGAGCCTTAATGACCATGTATTTCATATGAAACACAATGGACTGAATGGCTTACCTTGTCACAAAGCTTTTGCAGCTCTGTCATTGCTGCAGGAGACAATATATCCGGCCGAATACTCAACGCTTGCCCAAGCTTAATATATGTAAGGCCCAAGGAAGTTACAATCTCCCGTATTTCAATGTCACGCACAACTTCATTTTAGGGGGATGAAGAACTGGCAAGCAACAGAGCAAAAAGACAAGAACAACAACATGAGGGCTGAAATTGTTGTGTAACACATCACATGTGAATAACAAAAGCTGATCACATTGTACAAAATAAGTATATGTTATCCAGCCATGATCAATTTATTTAAATATTCTATTATATTGGTTGTCTACTGTCTCAGTATATTTGAAAGGAAATAAAAAAATATAACCCTTATTCATCTAGTTTCTCTATCTTAGGATGCAAATTGGCAAGAGAGATGACATTATTCACTAAATTTTGAAAAAAAAAAATACTATTGCTGATAGCATGATACTTCTATCACAATTCAAAATTAATACCTAGCAAAAGATTTAACTAATTGCAAGGGTGATGGCCTATTCACCTTACTTGTAACTTGTAAGAGAAAAAAACATCACATAATCTAAAGAAATTTCAATGACGGAAACATCATGTTGCTAAACAACAAATATCCATAGTTTAAACAGTGGAAAAATGTGGAAAAATGACTGCAAATTGTGCACCTCTTTGATTTTTTTGTTTATGATATCCCAAGCAACACAGGAAAAAAAAACTCTGGCAACTAATAATAGCTGGACAATCCAGGTAGCAATCGCTCAAGGGGCTTTTCGCCAATGAGGTGAGATGATATCAGGATCATATACCAGTGGCAACGCATCACTACTTCTATCCACCTGATAGTGCAGTACCCGAAATGGACATTAATAACATGTTTAACCTTTCAGGATAAGAAATATGGGTGTTCCACAAAAAAAACACATAATTTAAAATTTGAAAAGCTATTTGCAGACCTCTTTTGCTGATACAAGGCTGAACCAAGAGAATGGAGTTTCCAAATCTCCTAACTTTGAAGTGTTAATGGCCGGATATAGCTTGGTTTCCTCCATTATTTGATGGGAAAGACTGACATTTCTATATCGAAGGTTCCTCCTTGCAACGAAGAGTGTTGTATCCCTTAAAAAAATCACTGGAACACACCTCTCCAAACTGAAGACAAAAGGCATCGAGCACTAATCATCCTAAGGGCTTGGTAAATGGTCAATATGTCCAAGCAACAACCAATTTTTTTTATCCAAAAACTGGATCAAATTTCTCCTTGCCTGAAATATAAATGTTTTACAAATTGCAACAAGCAACGCTCGACAATATTTGCGGAACACATAAAATACTAAAACCAATGACTGATGGACACATATAAACAGTCCATAGATGAATCCTCCATAAGTAATAATTAGTTTTAATGTAATGTTTTAAATTCAGGGTTGTCATCAATCTGAACCTGCCTATCCCAACAGAACACTGATCCGCAATCCCATAAACAAAACAAATTTGAAGTTTAATCTTCTGAAGGAGTAACAGATTCAGCAAAATTTTCTAAAATTCTATGAAAATAAAATAAAAATTTACCTTAATCACAACAAGATAACAACAACAATCTCATAATCCACAATCTAACTTTCAGAAAAATGGTTCTCATAAGAGGGACAACAGAGCTCATAAGAGAGGCTGCCGACATTTGGAAGAGTTACGCAGGCCTAGCTGAGAGAGAGAAGATGAATGTCTTGGTCCCACGTGCCTGACTCAGCTTTTGGATTTGGTTTGGATGCCTCTTGTCGGATCTGGGTAGATCATGTAAAATTGGAATTAGAGTGAGGGAAGTTCAAAAGGTAGGAAGTGAAGGAAGTTTAAAAGGTAGAAACGCTTCCTTCTTAAATTAAATTCATTGGCCCACCTAAGCCAAAACATGGCATGCATTAACTTGCTACAAGGCTGATTAGATTAGCCTACCATATAAATTGCTACCCATAAACATCACATTGGTTCTTGACAACCAATCATAGCGTCAATGTCAAAACTATCCCTTAAAAAAATTTGAATTACGAACACCATCTTACGAAACCAAAACATAAGTATGAAGGATAGTTTTGTTCGCTTGTGATAAATTTATTTGTTCTCAATGATTAGCATTAATTATTTATATCCCATACAATAAATATACCCCAAAAACTAACAATGCCCCAAAAAGCTAAAAGTGGCATGTATTAACTTGCCACAAGGCTGATTAGACAAACCTACAAAATAAATTACTACCCATAAATATCACATTAATTTTTGACAACCAAGCATAACGTCAATGCCAAAACTATCCCCAAAAACAAATCTGAATTACGAACACCATCCTACGAAACCAAAACATAAGCATGAAGGATATTTTGTCTAATGTGACAAATTTATTTGTCCTCATTGATTATCATTAATTATTTATATCTCATACCTTAAATATACCCCTCAAACTCACCAAAATTACATCTAAAAGCGTAGGAAAAGAGGGCATATGAGTAAAGGGCATTTTCATCGCCTATGGCAAAGTGTCTTGGATGCCATTAATTTTGGCCCTAAATTCCCGGGATACTCCTATAGAATATCTATAATTTCATAGAAATTGAACTACATAAGCACGTAAATATTCACTCATTCATGGCCTAAACCGTCATTTGCTAGTTGAAAAATGTCAAACCAGTCGCGGCTTTTTGTATGAAGAGGAGAAGGCATTTTCGTCTAAAAGTGGCAAAGTATCTCGGACACCATTAATTTTGGGCCTAAATAACCGATATACCCCTAAAAAATACATATAATTACAAAAAACTTTAATTAAATAAACACGTAAATACCCATTCCCTTTGTGGCCTAAACTGTAACTCATACATTGAAAAGTCAAACTAGCTGCAACTTTTTTTAGGTGGAGGATTTCTAGCAATCAGTCGCCATTCGAGGTAGTTCTTCCCTCCTTGATATCTTTGGTTCCCAATTCATTAGCTCCTTTACTTTGATGATATTTGCTTTTCTTTTATGGGGGTCATTGGCGGCGTTCGGTTTAAATTGAATGTTTGTACTAGAGTCGATAATGTTTTCACAAACTGAAAAGCAAATCCCACTTTATGATAACTTTCGAGAAATAAGAAGGTAAATGTTACAATTAGTTTACCTTAACAAGTTTAAACATGGTGAACTCCAAGAGATTCCCCAAATTGAAGGGTCCCTAATGCTCATTTTCCTTCAAAGTATTCCAAGCCATATGCATGGGTTGGATTTGAAATAGTGAGTAAATTGTCATTTAATAAAACAAAGTTCAGTATACATGTAATAAGATGTTTCAACATCAGTTTTATCATTATGACTGACTACAATAAAGATTTCACGTATAAACACGGTTACACAGCTAAATGCCATGATAGAAGTCTACCTATGTATTAATTAATTGAGCGACACACAGCCAAAATGCACGATCCATCATAGGTTGATAGAGATTATTGGTACAAAAGGTAATTGAATTCATTTAACTATACATTATGGAATAAGTAGTTGTACCTAGCACTCCTATCTTGTAATATCTAGGAAATTTCATATATTTTTCTGGAAAAATTCCCTTATTTTTAAAGATTTTTTGGGTATTTTTGGAGTTGGAGTATATAAAATAATATATGGGCCATGTCGAAGAAATTAAGCGGCCCACTATAGGACCAACTAGGTGGATAACGAACCCCAATTTTTGGGGAGTCTATGCCACAAGGAGAGTCCTTCTCCTTACTTAGATTTTGTCCAATTCTAATTCAGCCCAAATCCCCTTCTCTATTTAAAGAGTCCCAAATGTAACCCTAGCCCTAATTTATGCTTCGGAAAACCCTAGCAGGATTTGGGAGGAAGGAGGTGGTGGACGACGAAGTTCCTGCAATGGCATAATAACATTAATTCTGGTACAATTCCTTGTATTGATGCATGATTAGTAGAAGGCTCCCTTCCCTTTGGAAGGTTGAGTGCAGGTAGAAGGCTGCAGCTGGACTTGCAAGCCGCCTGTCCATTGTTGACTGTGTTGCCACCTTCTGCCACTCTGCTATCTACTCACTCCGGTAGGATCTGGCCACTATTTGGCTTAGATGTACCTTTTGGGGTGGCCGAGCCCAGAGCAATTCAAATCAAAACAGACCTTTTGTGTTGGGCTGCCTGGCTCAGGCCCAAGGTCCATGTACAAAAAAGGAAAAAAAATACAAACCATTATTGTTCTTTCTTTCTTTCTTTCTTTTTGACAAAAGAGGATAGGCCAGTCTAGTATATACCAAAGGATTATGGTACATGCCGCATCCTGTACAGTATATACCACCGAATATGGTACATACAATCTGTTTTAAGAACCAAGCCCAAATTTTACTGCTCTTTTGGCTCAAGCCCAACACAAAGAGTATATTGGGCTCACTAGTGACTCTTTTTTAGCCTAAGCCCTACTAATGATGTTTGTTAGGCCTTTATTGGTGCGTTTAAGCTTAGATGACCAATGCTATGTGTTTACATAGAATTGCTATAAATCAATACACTAAGATTAATGATGGTTAATTGAGATGGGTAAACTTTAGATTGGGGGTTTGAAACCTAATCAAGATAAAGACTTAACTACCTTAACTATTGGTCGGGGATCCGTTCATGAGGTGAATAGGAACCTTGAACTCGCAACTAACTGCATAAACATATGAGTCATATCTCAAGTTTATTGGCTATTTTTTTTATCAAAATTATGTATAGAAACCTTATATATATGTATTCAGTCTTAATTTAAATCTGATTTGAAGTTGTTATGGTCTTGTAAGATTTGTAATTGATAGACTTTAAAAATAGAGTAGACGTGTTCTTATGAATTAAGACAAAATACTAAAGAATGTTAAAAGTTGTTAAAGCTTATTCAGATCACATTCGCATATAAAAATCACTTCAATAAGTTTCAGAAATAATTTCAGAGGTTTCAAAAGGTTTTAGGGTGAAAGGGTAAAATTATAAAATGATAGGTAGAATGACTAATTGCTGCATAATATGAAAAATAAAACGATCAATCAGCACTTGATTTTGCCATATGTAAAATAATGCCAAGAGTTTTCAATCGATCGCTTGAAGTATCATGCACAAAATACACAATGAATGATCAATTGTTTCAAGGATATGTTACCCTAATTAAGCCATTCTGATTTCAATTTCTTTCCTTATTTAAATCTAAGACGTAAACCGACTTAAGAAGATTATACAATGGTTAAAAAATTACCCTAATCAAAGAGAGGAAAACCTAAAGGAGATTAGAGAAAAAGAGTTTCTACCTTTTTTATATTGTTTTCCAAGGAGGATTCACACAAAGTTTTGAGTTGAAGATCAATGGTGAATTCATGAGACTAATCTACAAATAAAGGAGATTTTACACAGAGATTTGAAAGAAGTTGCAACATATCTTCAATGGTAGATTAAATATTCCACAAGGCCAAAGTCAGTAGACTAAGAGGTGCTCGTTGAAGGCTGAAGAAGACAAAGACAAGGCAAGGAGGAAGAAGAAGTTCATGTTGGTCCAAAGAGAAGAAGGCAAGGAGGAAGACAAAGACAAGGCGGGAGAGGTGACCTATTAAACGGGTCGTCTAGTCGAACCTAGGTCCAAATTGGCCTGGTTTTGAATAAAACAAAAACAAAACACTTTAACTGAACTGGATCTGGTTTAGTGAGTTAAAATAGTTAATGAAATTCATAAAAAATTATAAATGACCATGAGGTCATGTAAACTACCTTGACTAAGTTTTAAAAAGACCAATTTACCCTTGTGAGTTGAAGCATAGAATAATAATTAATGACCAGACTTAAGGGCTCCGGTATAGGGGCCTATGATTGGATTTGAAAATTGAGAAAAATCCCAGTGATATTATTGTGTACCCTAGTTATAGTCCAATGCATGATCTGGATAAAAATCCCAATAAATAGATATTTGATTATTCTACCCCTTGAGTTGTGGTAAGACAGTTAATTGAACCGGGGTCAGTCATGGGGGTTTACAATCATGTTAAACAACAAGAAAATTACCTTGGATTTATAACCTCAAGGTGTACCCCTAGGATTAGTTTCATATCCATCAAGGTTCAGGGAAGCCCTAAATAAAAGGACAAAAATACCCCTATGCAAACTAGACTGCATTTGCGTGAATGAATTAACAGGCCAATGTGATATTGAAACCTATAGAAAGGTCACAGACTTACCTGAAAATGGGCAGGACCATGTCCAATGTGAAATAGTTACCTTAATGCCATTAGCTGCATTATGCCTAGCTTTTATAAAGACTTAATCAGTTAGCCCAAGGAGGATAGGGCACAAGAGCTCAAACATTTTTAATATCATTATCGAGTTTGATTCTTGATATTATGATTTTCTTAGACTTGCGTGGGTCTGATTTGTTTATGTCGTTCATTGTGTTAATGTTTGCTATTGATATTGTGATAGTAATTTATCATTAACTTAAGATTAATGAAAGATTAATCAATGGGGTAAATAGCTTTGGATTGGGTGAGAACACATAATCAATATAATGACTAAAATACCTTAGAGGGGTCTGGGACTAGTTCATAGAGTGAATAAGGCCTTTCACCTAATGATTTGCCTTGGTGATGAACAGATGGTAGGTTTGAGTTTTAACCGTAGTCTAGAAGGGACTAATAGGGTTTGGGATATTCATTCAGAATCCTTGCTTGTGTTCAGAATGAGTTTTCAAAGTTTTAGCTCTATTGAGGAGCTACTGATTTGGCCGTGTAGTTTTACCTCCCCGTTGGAGGGAGCTCTACTTGAGCTAGGCTAACTACCAATCTAAAGAGGATCATTTAGTGTACATGCATTTTGATTAGCTAACATCCTACTTGTTTGGCTTCTCCCACCATTTCTGTTTAGGTGCAGTTGTGGGCTATGCCCTTCCACTCCGGTCAGGTCCTTTATGGGCTAGGATGGGTGGTGGTACTTCTTGGTGGATTCTAGGGTCCTGGTAAATTCTAGGGTTTCATCATAGATTTACCTTTGAAGGTGGTCTATGGTGGTGTATCATTTGTCACTTAGGTTGATACCTAATGTGTTTGTCTATGCTTGGGATTAGATGAGGATATTAATTTATCAAACAATTATTCAAGATATAATTAATAACATTGTTTTATATTGCTTAATTAATTAGAACAAGTGGAATGATTAAATGACTTGCATAAAATGTAGGTTGGTTGAAAATACTTATGCATTGCATGTGTGATGCTGATTTTCCTAGGTTCATGTAGTTTGTAGGCAGAACTACGTCTGGATCCGATCTTGTTGGAAACATTGGAGATGTTGACTAATGAGTATGTAGGCTATTAACATTAGGTGATGTTGGCCCGATCCAAAAAAATTAATTAATACTTTTGTCCATTTGGAAACACTCCTCCGAGGGGAGGAGATGCTTGGTTGCTATTTGGTCTTGTTTGGTTGTAGGATCTTTAGATCAGGACGTTGTGAGATCAGAAGTCGTGGGTGATTGAGGACAATATTGCACTAGTGGGATCTAGTTTCTTACTTTTGTAATTTTGTAAGTAATTGTAATTACTAGTATGAGAGCTAACTTTACTTGGTTATTTATTTTTGGACAGATGACAAACTTGTAATTAGAGGGTTACCTGCTATTTACCAAGTTTTGACACGTGTAATAATATCATATGTTTTGTTATTCGTATCTGTGAACCCCAATTATCATGACCTGAATATTTAATTGGATTATTTGTTTTGTATTTAAGAAAGAAAAATAAAAATTTATCATGATTTATCGCATGTCCTTTATTTAAAAATAGTTTTGAAAATCTAGGTCATGACACTTAATCCAAAATAGCCCACACATGGCTCAAGTATAAGAGTATAGCCCACATATGGCTCAAGTATAAGAGTATAGCCCAAACTGGCTAATAAAAGTCTAAGGCGACATGGCTAATAGAGTGCAAAGTGTAACCAAGTAGGTAAAATTCTCAATGTAAAATGCTACATAAGTACTCATACATCTCAAGAACTCCAAGTGACCTCTCCTAAGCAACATCACCACCCATAAGCTCCATAAAAAATCCATCTGAACCACCTGCATGGCACGACATGTAGCACTAAAATAAAACACGAGAAAGATGGGTGAGCCACAAGCTCAACAAGAGTTTTTAAATAAAGGAAGGCAAATCCAAAATGATATCATAGGTAAATCACATAATGTTCACACATATAATCAAACATCATACCCATTCATCATGGGATATCTACATAAACCTATGCATTCGTGTCATAATTTTACCATTCATAAGCATCTATTCATGCCATATGAATGTCATACTAGCTCTAGCATATCTCATGATTATTCTCATATCACACATCTTTACATATTCAAGTCATGCATATCATGCTATAACCCATAACATCTCATCATCAAATTCTCATGCCTCTTGCGTATCATGGGTTTAGCATAACTCATATCAATCATATATCCTCATGTGTATACATAATCATATCCTAGATGAATGACTTTTCAATATTAACATATCATGCATAACTATTTCGTAAGATTCTTCGTGTGAGGATTAGTGTGGCCGGGGCAGGACATTCAGATTGAGGATGACTTAGATCTAGTAAGATTTGGTTCCATTATCTTAGTACATTTTAGGTGATTATAAGTTTGCTGTGAGAACCAATTTTACATAGTTTCTTATTTCTAGAAAAATGTAAGTTTGCACTTAAATGGATGACCAACTTATTTATGAATTTTGGTCACCTTTATGTTATGCTATATTTTGTTATTCGTATTTATGAACCCCGACAATCATGACTTGGATATTTAGTCAATTGAGTTAACTTGTTTAAAGAAAATCCTTTTTGTTTTATGGTTTGTGCTTTATTAAAAAATATTTTTTAAAATCGAGGCATGATAGTTGGTAGCTAAGGCATTCTTCTATCTGCAAGTCTGAAGTCATGTGGAAGTGTAACTAGTTTGAGTTGTATGGTATGGGTAGAGGTTAACCTTCCTGTTGTCTTGTAGACATGGAAGGCCGAGACCGATACAGTACGGGGGGCGATACGCCCCCCACACGTATCAACGATATGTATCGACTGTATTAGCCGTACCATATCGATATGGCTGATACGTATCGATATGCTATTTAAAAAATAATTATTTTATTTAAAAAAATATTTTTAAATTAAAAAAATTAATTTTTTTTTAAAAAAAGTTTTTAAATTTTTTTTCTTAAAAACAAAAACACAATTCAAACCCAACTTTTTTAAAAATTTAAGTTTTTGTAGATCAATGGCAGGAGGTCATGGACAAGTGTATCAGCATACCGTGACCCAGAATAGAGGAGCTCAAGTTGAAGAGATTCAGGAGGCATTCCTAATCCCCATGTATCCCCTCAACGTGGAAAGTCCGTAGGAGCGGAAGGTGTGAGACGGGTGGAGGCAGTTGGTTATTTATAATTAAACCCTTTACAAGTACAAAAGGTACTTGTACTAGGATAAGTATTTAAGGGTTATAAAAACCTCTGGGACAGATGAATTAATTACTCAAGCTAAAAAATGAATTCATTAATTTTAAATTAAAGGAATTTAACCTTAAATTAAACAAAGGAAATAATTAGCTAGACTAAAAGTAAGAGAGCAATATAATGATAATTACTAATGAAATCGAATCCACTATAGAACCATAACAATTCCTTAACCTTTACTCCGAAGCTATTGTGAATATGAATAGGTACTCTCAACTACAAGCTAGAATTACTTTAAAAAGAATAATTAACTAATGCATGGCATGAACTATCTTTGACAATAACACGAATATTCTACACTAAACTAAACTATAGGCATGACTTATCTAATCTTAGTATAACTCATCCAATTCATTAATCATATGAACATTAAAGCTATTGCGTGACCATCTCAAATTATGAATTGTTTATGGGTTTCTAGTAGTGTTTATTTATTTCTTTTAAGAAGCCCATATGGCTATTGTAGGTCTTTGCTTTGTTTGTTAGATAAATAAGATTATGGTGATAAGCTAGGCCCATTATGGGTAGAGGTATGTAATAAGGCTTAACGCCTTGATTTTGGGAATTAAGGAAGCATTAACCCTAATAACTCTTCTCTCTCCCCTTCATCCTTTTGTCCATTCACTGGTTCGACTTGAACCAGTGGAGATCTCTCCTCCTTCTTCCCTCCTTCAAATCAAAAGACCCTGATTTGTAGGTTTTATAACATTAGTATTAGAGCATCTATCCTCCATGTGGGCAGACAACGATGGTGCAGACCAAAAGTATGTCAGCCAAGGAACTGCAAAACCAAAACGACTCTTCTTCCCATGGCCCAGAAGAGGGGACCACTACTCCAAAAGGCGGTTGTGCTTCAGACCCTGCCCTGCTACACATTTGCATATAACTTCTCGAGTAATTTTACTTCCTATGCTCTAAACAAAAGCTTCATTCGAAAAGTTAGCCAGTCACCCATCTTGGATTTTGTCTAGCGACTCTTGTCACGAGAACATTGGGGGTGACGATGATAGTAGCCATCGCAGCAACTAGTGCACCCGCCCACCTCTGGGTCGCGCATGCCGCTGGTTGCCTTGGGTCATGAAGGGACAGCCCAACCCGCTTCCGCCACACCTCATACCTCTGGACTGCCCCCAGTGATGGATGCTTCTGGCCAATCCCCAGCAGGCGGTATTACATCGCACACACCCCTTCCCAAGGGTCGGGTTTTCACTGCTGTAGAACGTGAGGATTTATTGGATGCACGGGCACTGAATGGGAAGAACTGGAGGCTTTCAAGGCACAAGGGGATTCCTCGTGTCTCCCTAAAATGGCTGAAATACGACTGGCATGCATGCGGTTCCCTTAGTACACTGGAGAAGATAAGCCGATTGATTGGGTTTATTGTGCTGAGAAATTTTATGCATACTAGGGGACTACACTTGATGAGGAGAAATTGTGCATCACTGCATTTAACTTGGAGGGTGATGCCTTTGTCTGGTTCTAGTATTTTAAATGAGAAGTGCCGCAGTCGTCATGGCAGAGGTTCACTGAAGAATTGTGTGTGCAGTTTGGGCCAAACAACTTTGTGGATTTTCATGAACTCTTGTCCTCATTGTCCTAAATGTATATTGTATGCGCATATGAGATTGAATTTAAACGAGTGGCTACTAGGCTTACACACTGGATGCAAGAAGCGTTAGTGGGGACCTTTAACCAATGCCTCAAACCTGAGATTGCTGATCAGATCCACCATTTTGATTGCCCCACTATGCACAAAATTATTTGGCATGCCCGCATTCAGGAGGAGAAGCTGAGTCGGTAGAGGAGGAATTTCAGACCAATTGGCCCACTCCAGAACCACCCATGGCTAGCATTCCTCGGACAACCAGGCTGTGGTCGCCAACTTTCTAGTATTAACCTGGTACTTCTATTCCTTTCCGCCACTTATCTCAAGCCCCTATGGAGGAACATCACTCAAAGTGGTTATGTTTCAACTGTGAAGAGCAGTATTCGCCTGGTCATCGTTGCAAACCCTGCCTACCATTCTTATTTTGGAGGAATCATGGGACGAGTCCATGGGATGGGAGCCCCCTGTTTCTTTCGATGATTCATATGTTCTACCGGAAATTTCCTTGCATGTTTTTTTGATAGATATACTCCTCAGACTATGCAGGTCCAAGGATTTCTTGAACGGCAATAGGTGGTGGTGCTCATTGGCAATAGCAGTACACATAAGTTTATTCAGGACCAGGTTGCACAACATTTGGGCTGTCATATTTCCGATTCTACTCCCTTTGGTGTGTTGATAGGAGATGGGAAGCACCTTCGTAGCACGGGAGTTTGTCCGCAAGCTGAGTTACACATCAGGGCCATAATTGTTTTGCTAGACCTTTATCTATTGCTTACCAAGGGAGCTGGCACTGTCCTAGGCGTTCAATGGTCGCAAGAATTGGGTGATGTCACA
Source organism: Saururus chinensis (assembly GCA_035235625.1). Taxonomy (NCBI): domain Eukaryota; kingdom Viridiplantae; phylum Streptophyta; class Magnoliopsida; order Piperales; family Saururaceae; genus Saururus; species Saururus chinensis. The sequence goes on along the minus strand of CP141144.1, from coordinate 35,112,266 downwards.
TGGAACTTTAGCCAAATGATCATGGAATTTGACTTGGGAGGCTAGTGGGTGCATCTTCAGGGGTCCGCTCCTGGCACACTACATTCTGCACAGGACCTCGGGTCATTTTCTTGTTGCTATTCTTCCACTATTTTGCTGGTTCGTAAGAAAGATGGGTCTTGGCAGTTTTGCGTGGATTATCAAGCGGTCAATGATATGACACTCAAGGATAAATTTCCCATTCCCATCATTGAAGAACTCTTGGATGAATAGGGCAGCTCACATTATTTCTCTAAGCTAGATTTGCGCTGTGGGTATCATCAGATACAAATGCATCTAGTTGACATTCATAAGACAACATTCTGCACCCATGACAGATCTTTTCAATTTTTGGTAATGCCTTTTGACTCACTAATGCTCCTTCTACTTTTCATAGTCTTATAAATGAAGTGTTTCGCTCGTACTTGCGCCGGTTTGTGTTGGTATTTTTTGACGACATATTGGTGTACAGTCCATCATGGGAGACTCATTTGACCCATCTCCGTTATGTTTTTGCCCTTTTGGAGCAGCACTTCCTCTTCCTAAAGCGGTCCAAATGTGTTTTTGGTATTCCTCGGGTTGATTATTTAGGGCATACTATCACATATGAGGGCATATCGAGTGATCCGCCAAGGTTGCCGCTATGATGGAGTGGCCCATTCCGACGTCTCCTAATGCTTTACATGGTTTTTGGGTCCTCACTGGCTATTATCGCTCTTTTATTTCATAGTATGGGACTATTGTTGCTCCTCTCATAGCCTTGCCAAAAAAAGGCTCCTTCCAATGGTCTACAAATACTCAAGCCGCTTTTGACACTCTTAAAGTGGCCTTGTCAACTACCCTGTCCCTTCATTACCTGATTTTAACTAGCCTTTCGTTGTGGAGACAAATTCTTCAGAGACCGGTTTGGGTGCATTCTATTACAGTTCGAGTGCCCCATCAGGAAGGCACTCTCAGGACCTTCTCTTTTGTTATCGGCCTTTGAGCACAAGATGTTGGCGATTGTTCATGCGGTTACTAAATGGTGACCTTATTTGTTGGGTCAACATTTTTTTATTTGCACTAATCATCAATTGTTGAAGTATCTTTTGGAACAATGCATCTCTACTCCAGCCCATAAGCGTTGGATTTCTAAACTCTTGGGATATGACTGTGAGTTGACTTATAAAAAGGGGTCACAGAATGTTGTTGATTCTCTCTCCATGCAATTTGCCACAACTCAAGATATAGTTTTATCTGGACTAGTATTTCCCTTTATGGATCGTCTCCATCAGGCATATTCTCAAGACACAAAGGCCATGGCTTTATTTGACTGCTTACGAGCTGACCCTTCTTGTGTACCCTCCTTTGTTTTGCAGGGTGACTTGTTGTATTAGAATGATTTTCTATGGGTTCTGAATGCTCCTTAGCTCCGAACTGCTATTCTCTCTCATTTTCATGACTCTCTATTTTTTGAACATGAAGGGTCATTTCGCACTTACAAGCAGATGAGTCAGAGTTTTTTGTGGTAGGGTAATCACCACACCATAAATGATTATGTTGCTGCTTGCTATGTTTGCCAATGCACCAAGGCTTCTACCACTGTGCTAGCAGTGTTACTCCAACCTCACCCTATTCCTAAGCTCATATGGGAGGACGTTTCTATGGATTTCATTGAATCTCTACTGTTGGTTCAATGGAAATCGGTTTTCATGGTTGTGGTGGATCTATTATCCAAATATGCTCATTTCAGCCCTCTTGGCCATCCATTTAGTGCTAAGGATGCTGCAGCGCTATATGTTCGTGATGTGGCCAAACTTCATGGTATGCAACGTACCATCATATCTGACCATGACCGTATTTTTCTTTCAAACTTACCTCCTTGCACATGAGTACGATGTATCACCCTCAGACAGACGGGTAGACCGAGGTGGTCAATAGATGCTTATAGCATTATCTATGTTATTTTGTTGGGGACAATCCTTATAGGTGGCTTCAATTCTTGCCTTTGGTTGAGTATTCTTATAATACAGTTTTTCATACCACTGCAGAATTTACACCCTTTTGGGTAGTGTATGGTTGCGATCCTCTTACTATTATGGCTTATGTTCTCCATCAAGCTGCAGTGAACAAGGTCAACCACCTTCTTCAGATTCAGGATGATTTATTGTGTCAGTTTAAGCATGATTTGTCGGTGGCCCAAAACTGTATGAAGCAAGTATATGATGCTCATCATACCGATTAGGAGTTTCAAGTAGGAGACTTGGTTTATGTCAGTTTTCAGCCCCATCGGCAATCATCTTTAAATCCGCCTATGAGTGCCAAGTTAGCTTACTAGTCTCAAACTGCCTGCCGACTCTCAGGTTCATCCAATCTTCCATGTTTCGTGCCTACACCATTTTGTGGGTGATCCAACCCGAGTTTCTCAGCGTCTGCCATCCCCACTACTCCTTCCAGAAGCTTCCCTACATGTTCCCTCTTCTATTATTGACACTCATCGCATATGCCACTCTGGCCGTCTGGTGTCTAAGATCTTGGTTGCATGACATGTTCATTCCTTGGATGAGGCTTCGTGGGTGTCGAAGGATGACTTCTATGCACATTTCCTGAACTTTGCACCTTGAAGTCAAGGTGATAGCAGAGCGTGGTGGATTGCTATGAATGTTCATGGGTTTCTAGTAGTATATATTTATTTCTTTTAATAAGCCCGTAAGGCTATTGTAGGTCTTTGCTTCGTTAGTTAGATAAATAAGATTAAGGTGATAAGCCTAGCTCTTTATTGGCAGAGGTATGTAATAAGGCTTGATGCCTTGATTTTGGGATATCAAGGAAGGATTAACCCTAATTATTGTTCTCTCTCCCCATCATCCTTTGCCTGTTCCTTTGGTCCATTCACTGGTTCGACATGAACTTGTGGAGATCTCTCCTCCTTTGTCCCTCCTTCAAATCAAAAGACCCTAATTTGAAGGTTTTAGAACATCTCATCTAAATCACAAAAATTAAAATTAATGTAAATCGCAAAACTACATCAAGCTATAATGAGAAAAGACACAAAAGTATAGAAAAATAAGTAAATAAAACCTAAATGAAACACATAAGATAAGCAAAAGGAAGGAAAAGAAATATATAAAAAATGGGCTGCCTCCCAAGAAGCGTTAAGTTTATTGTCTTCAGCCAAACTGTGTGCACTCTCTCAATGTATTAGTGGGTATATCAAATCAATGGAGTCAATGTCACCCCTCTCGACATCTTTCTCGATGACAGGCTTAAGTCACTAACGGTTAACTTTGATAATCTAATTATCATGTGGGTCAAAAATTTTAACCCATTCATGAGGGAAAACTTTATTAATGACATAGGGGCCATCCCAGCGAGATCTAAGCTTACCTGGGAAGAGGCATAATTTAGAATTAAAGAGCCAAACTTTTTGGTTAGGTTGAAATGATTTTCGATGGATTAATCGGTTGTGTAAAGCCTTAGTCCTTTGTTTATATAATTTGGCACTCTAGTAAGCTTCATGATGCATCTATTCCAATTCATTAAGTTGGAGTTTGCGGTGGAAACCAACTATGTCCATATTGAAATTAAATGATTTAATATCCCAAAAATCATGGTACTCAAACTCAATGGGTAAGTGACACACCTTACCATAAACAAGATGATAAGAGAACATGCCAATGGGGGTTTTATAAGTGGTCCGGTAGGCCCATAAGGCATCGTTAATTCACATGAACCAATCTATTCAATCAGGGTGCACCATTTTCTCAAGGATTTTATTAATCTCATGATTGGACACCTCGACTTGACCACTAGTTTAAAGATGGTGGGGGTGGTAACTTGTGTGTGAGGGAATATTTTCGAAGAAGAGCTTCAAAGGAGCGGTTACAAAAGTGGCTACCTTCATTGCTAATGATTGCCAAAATCAACAAAAAATATGTTCCTTGAGAAACGTCACCACTATGTTATAGTCATTGGTTTTCATCACTATGGCATCAATTCATTTGGTGGCATAATCAACGGTGGCCAAGATGTAAGTGTAGCTAAGGGAGGGTGGAAATGGACCATGAAATCGATCCCCCAAACATAAAAAATCTCGACAATGAGGATGGGTTGGAGAGGCATCATATTTGTCCTAGAAAAAGCCCCTAGATGTTGACATCTATCGCATGACTTAAAAAACTCATGAGTATCCCGAAACAAGGTGAGAAATTAAAATCCACTTTGAAGAACCTTTGTAGCTATTTTCCTTCCCCCAAAATGACCGCAGTAGGAATGAGAGTGACAAAATATGAGAATACTATGGAATTCTCACTTGGGCACACATCGTTGGGTAATCTGGTCGGATCAAAACTTAAAAAGATCGGGGTCATCCCAATAATAGTACTTAACATGAGAAAAAAATAAATCTTTGTCATGTTTAGTGCAATTAGAGGGAATGTGACCCAAAAAAGATAATTGACAATGTGGGCAAACCAGAGGGGTGAGTTAGTGGAGACAACTAAAAATTGCACATGGGGGAAAGGATCATTAAGTTATTTAAGGGCTGAAGGTTCCTCAAGTAAGATCCTAAACAAATGATCAGACACAACATTCTCAACACCCTTCTTGTCCTTAATTTTGTCACCGAACTCTTGGAGGTGCTAAATCCATCAGATGAGCCAAGGCTTGGTATCATTCTTAAAAAGAAGGTAGTGTAAGGCTGCATAGTAAAAAAAGATAATGATTTTGAACCCTAAGAGGTACGATCCAAAATGATCAAGGGCATAGACAATAGTTAGAAGTTCCTTTTCCATGGTGGTGTAGTTCAATTGGGCATTAGAAGGGTCTTTCTAGCATAATAAATGAGATGGGGGACTTTGTTCACTCTTTCACCAAGGATTGCACCCACAACATGGTCCAAGGCATCACACATAATCTCAAGGGTAGGGAGTAGTCCGGGGGCTGAATGATAAGGGTGGTAAAGAGGAGTGTACGAAGCTTGGTGAAAGCTTTCATAAAGGCATTATCAAAATAAAAAAATACGTACTGAGCTAACAAATGACACAATGGGTGAGAAATCTTACAAAAGTCCTTAAAGAAACACCTATAAAAACTGGCCATAAAACTGGCACGGCCAAGTATAGAATGAACCTATCTCACCGTGGTGGGGGTAGGTAGGTTGGCTATAAGGTCAACTTTGGACTTGCCTACTTCCATACCACTTTTGGAAACAACATGACCCAAAACAATTTCCACTTGAACCATAAAATGACTCTTCTCCCAACTCGAAACCAAATTAGTCTCTTCACATCATTTAAGAACAAGGGATAAATGATAGAGACACTCATCAAATGAAGCACCAAAGATAGAATAATTGTCCATAAAAACTTCTAAACATGTATCGATCATATCGAAAAATATGTATACATCATGCAACATTGAAATGTAGTAGGAGCATTACACAAGCCAAATGACCTACGTCTATAAGCAAATGTACCAAATGGACAGGTGAAGGTGGTCATCTTCTAATCCCCCTGAAACATGGGTACTTGGCTATACCTGTTGTAGCCATCTAGAAAACAATGGAAATCCTAACCTACTAGTTTCTCTAAGATTTAATCAATGAAATGCAAGTGAAAATTGTCCTTCCAGGTCATGAAATTTAACTTCTGATAGTCTATACACACTCTCCACCTAGTGGTTTCCTGAGTAGGGTCTAACTCTCCTGACGAATTTGCCTTGACGGTGGGTCCAGACATCTTGGGAATAACTTGGGTAGGGCTCACCCACTCACTATCAAAGATGGAGTATCTGATACCGACATCTAAAAGCTTAACGATCACCTTCATGGCAACCTCCCACATGTTAGGGTTCAACCTCCATTGTCCTTCTGTTGAGGGTTTGGCCTTGTCCTCTAGGTTGATTCTATGCATGCAAATGGATGGGTCGATCCCCCTAGGTTAGCTACCATCCATCCTATGGCTCTCCTATGTGTGACAAGGACAGTTCTTAGTCATTCTTGGTCACTAGTCAAGCGAGAGGAAATAATCATTGGGAGAGTATCCTTGGGTCCCAAGAAGGCATACTTGATTGCGCGGGCTATGTTCTTCAACGCAAGTGTAGGTGGAAACTTTATAGAGGACTTAAGGGGTAGGGTAGCCAAGATAGGAAGGGCTTAGCCTGGAGCCTCCAAGAAGAAGATTCAGGGACACTAGCAACCACTAGTGGGCTGTGGGCCTCATCCAAATATGGGTCATTAGTGGACCCCTCTAACCCAGGGTATAGTAAAGTCATTTCAAGCACATCTCGTATTAGGGTAAGAGGGAGGGCTTCATTCACTAAGTCATCTAAATGGTCAACAACAAAATATTTAGAGTCACACTCTACAGGTTGTTGGTTAGATGCATGAATAACATTGAGCCTCACCATCATATTCCCAAAGAACATCTCCATCACCCCAGTCTGACAATTGATACAAGCATTAGCAGTAGCAAGGAAGGGGGACCTAGAATTACAAGAATTTGGTGTGTGGCATTGAAGACAGGTTCCATATCTAAGGCAAGAAAGTCAGCAGGAAGAAGAACCGGTCAACACCAACTAAGACATCTTCAATGACTCCCTGAGGTTTACACATGGAACTTTCGGCTAACCAAAGAGTAGCTGAGTGGGCTGCAAGTCTCATACACCAAGTAAGGGAGTAGATTGACACTTGTACCAAGGTCAATGAGGGCTTTACAGTTGATCGCCTATGACACAAGAAATAGTGGGCACTCTAAGGTCCTTAAACATAGGTGGGGTGTCAAACTTCAAAAAAGAGATAACTTGCTCGGTGTGGAAGACCTTCTTAGACACATGGATCTTTGATCTATGCTTGTAAGTGCATAGGCCTTTGAGGAACTTAGTGTGAGCGGGTACTTGCTTAATGACATATAGGAGGGGGAGATTAATTTTGACTTGTTTAAAAATCTCATCCATCCTACCCATGTTCTTGCTAAAGGGTGGGGCCATGTCAAGAAAGTGGGCAAAAGGTGTCGTAGGGATATAAAATCCTTCAGATGTGGTCTTACACTATGGCTCTAAGGAAGGGGAAGGAGAAGGAGAGACATACTCCTTTGCTTTTGGCTCACTCCTCTGAGGCTCATTAGGGATGGTATGCTCTAACTCCTCATTTGTGGTACCCAAGGAATCAAACCCAACCTGATTGTCAATGTGCCACTCACCCCTAAGGATAGTTATGGACTAAACTTGTTCATTAGAGGAATGAACTCCCTCTACTCCAAACTGACTATTAGGGTTTTGTAGGGGCTGACTCAACAACATACTCATCTCTCTCTTATTGATATCATTAGCTAGTTGTCCAATTTGGGCATCTAGCTTTACGATGGATTGTGTGTGAGAATGTAGGAGTTGGGATTGAGATTAGAGGCCTTACAAGGCACTGAAAACCTTGTCTTCAGAACTTGGAGTCCTACTAGGTTGGATATACTGGGTTGCACTTGAGGTTGGTGAAAAGGGACTGGTGGAACTTGAAATGGTTACTTAGGGGGTTGGTTACCTATAACCCCTAGATGTGGTGCCCGCCAACAAAAGTTAGGGTGATTCCTCCACTGAGAGTTGTATGTGTTGGAAAATGGATTGTTCTTAGCCCTATGAAGGATTGGGTGTAAATTACATGGTCATGAACAAGCTCAGGGAATTAAGGGGCAGAGGGACACTCAATGACAGTATGGGCTGGACTAAGACATATGACAAACGCGTCATGAGTGAGGGGGGTGGGTTGATGGGTAGGAATCATAAGGAAAACCAGTTTCCTACTCAAAGTATCAACTTTGGAGGAGAGGTTTAATGGGTTTATGACTTCATACAAGCCACCCCTAGAGGGTGCATTGTTCAAGGAGAATGGTCCACCCTCATTTCTATTCAATCCAGCATGTTGAAGGGAATTTTCACTCTCTTCAAAAAGTTTTCCTGCCTCATTTTTATTTTTTAACAAAAAAGTACCCCCATGACTGCCATTAATAAGGTGCTAGTTTTGTTAAGTAAGACCCTCACAGAAGTGTCCCACTAATTGCCACTTAGGGACTGCATGATGGTGACACCTTTTAATAAGGTCCTTAAGTTGGTCCCAACTCTCATAGAACTGCTCGGTGGGAAGTTGGGCAAAAGTGGTTATGTCCTTTCTCATTTCGTTAGTCTTTAGTTGGTCTTGCCAATGGAGAAGTATTTTTTGAGGAACTCTTGTTGCATTTGTGCCCATGTTGTGGTGGTGTCCCATTCTAATGAGTGGAGCCATTCTTTAGCCTTACCTTTCAATGTGAAAGGGAAAAGTCAAAGTCTGACAGCCTCATCGATCAAATTAGAGTTTGAAAGTTATGCATAGTTTCAAGAAGTCATCTAGGTGCCTATACGAGTTTTCATTATTAAGCTCATAAAAAGATGGAAGCATTTGAATGAAATTATGATTAATTTCATACTTTTGAGCGGCAACCACTGGCAACCTTATGCATGAAGGAGAGGTATATTCATTTGGAGTGTAATACTCCCTTAGGGCTTTGAGAGGTGCATCTACTAATTGGTGTTCAACAATGGTAATGGAAGGAGTGGTGGGAGAAGTTGTTGTAGATGTGGAAGAATTGGTGGAATTGGTGTGAGAGTGGGTAGGGATGAAGGTCGAGGGCAATTTAGCTCTCCTAAGCATTTGCTCGGGCTCAGGGTCAAGTGGTGCTTATAGGGAGAATAAGGAACGACAAACACACATACACCACAAGCACACCACACAATGGAAAGTGTCAAAAGGGAAAGAGAAAGCAAAAACTAACTATGGGGAAAAAGAAGCTAAAAATAAAGAGAGAAGAGGATCTTGCAAACCAAAGAGAAGAACTATTCTTGCTCGTGTCGCTTTGCGGCCACAAGTGTAGAGAGCACAATATTCAACTCAACCTACAAGATAAAAAAAAAGAGTAAGTAAGAATTAGCCTTAAAGTAAACTAAAGCTAAAACTAACTTGAACTACCCTAACTACAAATTTAGTAATAATCTGACACTGTCCTCGATAGTAGTGTAAAAAATTTGATCGTTTATAATTAAACTCTTTACAAGTATACAAGATAATTGTACTATAATAAGTATTTAAGGTTCATCGAACCTAAGAGATAGATGAATTAATTAGTAAAACTGAAAGAAGAATTTGTTAATTTGAAATTAAAAGAACTTAACCTTAAATTAAGCATAGGAAATAATCAACTAGACTAAAAGTAAGAGAGTAATACAATGATAATTATTTAGGAAATTAAATCCACTATAGAACCATAATAATTCTTTAACCTTTAATCTGAATCTAGTATGAATATAAACAAATATTCTGAGCTACAGTTAGAATTACTTTAGAAAGAATTATTAATTAAATCCATGGCATGAGCTATCTTCGACAATAGCATGAGTAATCTACACCAAACTAATCTCTAGGCATGACTCATCTAATTTTAGGATAACTCATCCAATTCATTAATGATATGAACATTAAAACTATTGCATGACCATCTCACCTAAATCACACAAATTAGAATCTATGTAAATCTTAAAACCACATCAATCTATCATCTACAAGACAAAAAATCAACATAGATTTGAATAAACAAGAAAAGCTCTCCAATTAAAAAGAAAATCCTTGTCATATAATTGTCTTTAATCACAACTAAGATCTAAATTAAAAAGAAAAAGGAACTGAAACTTATCTATAGCTTCATCAACTCCTATGTGAAAGAAAAACCTTGCCTTGCGTGGTAGAAGAAGCCTCTTGAATCTTCATTGAAAGCTTTAATTGCTCCTCCATCTTCTTCTCCTTTTTTCTCTTAAGAAAATCTACTAAAATTCCTCAATTTTGAGCTCCATATGGTTTTTTATAGTTATAAAAGTCATAAGAGGGAATCTAATAAGAAAAAGACTCAAAACTGGACAAAAATAAAAAACTGCACGTGATTTCGTTTGAATGGCTATACTATTTCTACAATATGGACAGTTTTGTTTAGTTTCATGTCCAGTTTTTATTAAGGAAGCTAAGTTTGTTCACTGGACAATCCATATTCCTGTCAAATTTTCTACTTTTTGTGACTCCAAAAAGTTGTCCAAATTATTTTAAAGTATGTCAAGAGTTTTGAATTATTTCAAACATTGTCCAAGAAATTGATAAGTGGATGTTACCTACAAAACCTAAAAAAATTATATTTTAGACATGCAAAGCATAAATAAAATCCCGACTTGATTCAAATGCATGCCTAAACTACTTATAGCACCCGAATTAATTAATAATTAATATCTATCTTAATATAAATAAACCATAATTAATCCTAAATTAACCTAATACTATACTAGTAAATAAGGTAAAAAGACATATAAAATAGATATATTTTACACTTATCAAATACCCCCAAACCTATATTTTCTAGTCCTTAAGCAAAACAAAACAAACTAATTTAGAAGAATAAATATATGCCACTTTCGTAGGGAATCATAATTACATTTAGCGTATGCAATAAATCTTTAAACCCCTAGGTGTCCCTAGTTGGACGAGTTGTGTCTCGTGAGGGTTTGCAACAATGATACTTACAAACATATTAACCTAAGAAAAGGAATAAAACAAAACAAGAGAAAAAAATTATAAACAATCTTCTCTTAAAAGCAGATAACTATTTTCAACAAGAAACAACCATGGATACTTGACTCAAGAAAATAATTTTGATCTGATCACTTTCAAGTAAGGAATCATCCATTCTATAACGTCATCAGGAAAATAATTGTGCAACTACATATATACATTTAAAACACATGAATTGTAGAAACTTGTAGTCATACAATATCAATCTTTATTAACAAGCATATCTTATGTGACCCATTAACTAAGTTAATTAAAGTTCACTAACTAAATATATAATAGTGGCAATCTTTCATACTTTACATCTCATAATAAAACCTCATGTAATGACATTTAAATTTTTAATTAAATTCAGGGAATTAGAGCATAATATGACTGGTGCAACACTTAGTTCTATTAAGCTTTCTAAATAGTCCATGTAACAAGTGTGAGGCAAGTGTCCCTAATCCAATTAGCTCAAGGCACTAGGTGTTGAGACACCCTTCAGGCTTAATAACTCGAACTATAAAGGCTACAAAATAAAGCAAGTCATAAAAGAACTTATCTCAACTTTCCACCTTTTGGCACGAACCCCTATGCTTGCCTAAGCACTAGCCCCGATTACTCAGTGAAAAGATAGACAAACCTTTTTCTTCTTTTTTTCAATGATTCAATCTTTTTTTCTTGAACTTTTTTCAACATCATTTTTATTCATTATACACTTATTCCAATTTTTCAAATAATAGTTAGGCATAAAGATAAATCAGAAAACATTAAAAATTACTCGAATGCAATGTTTTCAAAAATATGCTCAACTAAAGATATCTCACTAAGATTACATGTAATAAATCATAAATTATATTCATACAAATTTCAAGTATGTGAAATGTGATTTTAAAAACATAAGCACAATTATTCAAGATATAAAAAATAAAATAGAAATTACTTACAAAATCGCTTTCATCACTTAATTAATTACTTGAACTTTCTACATGAAATTGATCTCTTTAAAAATAGACATATGCTTTTAAAAAAATAGGCAATAAAAACAACTTAAAAATTGATAGAAATAACAAAAAATAGTCTAAAACATTCTAAAATAAAAATAAGAAAGAAAATATTGTTCCACACCCCCAAACCTAAATTGAACATTGTCCATAATGTTAAAGAAAATATATACTACAATGACAAGAATAAGTAAGAGAGGGAAAGAAAGTTATCACCTGAATGCAACAACTAAATCACTAATCTGAAAGTGAAGTACATAAGATTAAAGAAAAAAGATAAATACGCGATGAGCATTCCCCCAAACCTAAAGTACTATATCCCACAAAAGAAACAAAACTATAATGAGAAAAGAAACAAAAGTACAGAAAAAGAAGTAAATAAAACCTAAATGAAGCAAAGAAGATCATAAGCAAAAGGAAGGAAAAGAAATATATCAAAACATGGGTTGCCTCGCAAGAAGTGTTAAATTAATTCTCTTCAACTCGATAGTGTGCAATCCCTCAATGTATCGGCGGATCAATCAAATCAATAGAATCAATGTCACCCCTCTTGACATCTTTCTCGATGACCAGCTTAAGTCTATGACCATTAACTATAAAAATCCGATTATTGCTCAACCACTCCACGAGGGAAAACCTGAGTAACGACATAGGGGCACTCCCAACAATATCTATGCTTACTTGGGAAGAGGCACAACTTAGAATTAAAGAGCCAAACATTCTGGTTAGGTTGAAAGGAGTTTTGATGGATTAATCGGTCATGTAAAGCCTTAGTCCTTTCTTTATATAATTTTGCACTTTTGTGAGCTTCATGACGTATCTCTTCCGTTTCATTAAGATGGAGTTTGCGGTAGGAACCGGCTTTGTCCATATTGAAATTAAATCATTTAACGGCCCAAAAAGCACAGCGCTCCAACTAAATGTGTAGGTGCCACAACTTTCCATAAAAAAGACGGTAAGGGGATTTGCCGATGGGAGTTTAACAAGCGGTTTGATACACCCAAAAGGCATCATTAAGACACATGGACCAATCTTTTCGATCATGGCACATTATTTTCTTAAGGGTTTTATTAATCTCATGATTAGGCACCTCGATCTGACCACTAGTTTGAGGATGATAGGGGTGGCAATTTTGTGTGTGATGAAATATTTTTGAAGAACTTCAAAGGAGTGGTTATAAAAGTGGCTACCCCTATCACTAATGATTGCCTTAGGTGTACCAAATTGGCAAAAATATGTTCCTTGAGAAATGTCACCACTACGTTATGGTCATTTATTTTTGATACACCTAAACTATTGATTCATTAAATTGAGTCGAAGCTTAGGGTTATAATACTTACAAGTGCAAAAGTGGATTTAGTCTTGCAAGGTCAAATCCATAAGGATTGACTTTGAGTAACTATCACAATGATTAGAAAATAAGAAGAGTAAAGAAAAATTAAGAGAGAAAGAGTAGAAGAGAATTGGAGCATTAAAGAGTTAAGAAATCAATAAGATAAAACACTAAGACATTGAGGATCTTTATAACATCTAGTGATGTTCTTCATGTATCATGTTATCTCAGTTAGAATCGAATGAAGATTCTTTCCAACCGGAATATATGAACATTAAAATCAAAAACAAAGATATGAAATACTTTGGATAGATGAAGGAAAGAAACAATTGTTTCTTCAAGAGTTTTATGTATCAAAATGATAAAAGATCAAGAAGGAGAGCCTTGAAGCATCTTATGTATTAAGATCATAAAGCAACAGGATGAAGAACAATATTAAATGAACATCATTTCAAATAAACATTACTTACTTGAAACCATTGATAAAACATGAATAGAACTCCATTAGATTGTTACAAATCACTTGTAGCCTTAGCTAGAGAGCTTAGAAAGTTATTACAATAAAACTAAAAATCAAAACTACAGAAGAAGAGAAAAAAATAGGAGAAGAGAACTCCAAATAAGAAGAGATGATGTCTTTCCCATGCCCATCCCTCTATTTATAGGAGTAGAAGGGGTTGATTTATAGAGGAAGGTCTAATCATATCTATTGATTACATCCTAATTGATTTCTTGATTGGTTGCCTATTTGGCAATGATTAAATTCTAAATCAATCCAATAAAATAATAATTTATTTAGCAAATAAGTATCTTTTAGTCATCCTTTAGTCATCCAACTAGCCTCATTATCTTTCCTTATGTGTATCAATCATAATCAATGAAAAAATCCTCCATGTTTTGGCCTCGAGTGAATTGACTAATTGTCCCTTTGCATGTCAGATTTGACCTATATATCTCCAAAATTATGAATTTAGTCCCGTAATTGTGATTGTAGCTATGGAAATATTCTTTTTAATGCCACCAAAATCATATCAATCCGAATATTACATTGAAAGATATAATTGCAATACTAAGGCTCTGTCAATCTGTCCAAATCAGCTTCTTCCCAAATTTGGTTCTCTTGATGTAAATCTGAAATTCAATGGGTCCACAAGGTTATGTTCAATGTTTAGACCATTAGGAACCCATGTTTTACTCTTGAATAGATTTAGGTAGTTGGGCTTCCTTCCTCTTCCACTTGCATCCTGTTGAAGCCCAGTTGGACATGTAAATACAACAAAGGTCCACCACAGTGACAACCCTCATTTTTTTTGTAATTTTTTTGTATTTTTTGCTATTCTCTGCAATATTTTGCAATTTTGTTTGCTCATATTTCCGATGGTGAAATTTAACGCTTTGACGTATCCTTATTTGTAATATTGTGACCGTAAAAGTTGGGAGTGGTGTTTAGTCATAGGTCATGGGCATTGACGTATCACAAAAAAATTTGGCACAAAAATCGGATGGGACATGTGAGAACATAAGCAGAAAGAAAGAGAAAAAAATATAAAGAGGATCAGGAATGCCTCAGCACGCCCAACTCGCTGAATGGACAGTGAAGAGCCCCTTCACTGTGTGAGGCCAGAGTTATTGCTACCGATGGCCACCGCTTCTGACCGGTCGGCCTCGACCTGGCGACGCCATCGCCGCTTCCTTGACCTGGCTCCACCGCCATGACCACCACTCTCCCTCTCTTTCCCATTTCGGCCCAGTGACCCCATTTCAAATTTTTGATGGATCTGCCACCACCTCCGCCTGCATGGCCGCAAGCTTGCTGCCACAGCTCCGCCCCAGCCAGTGTGAACTCCGGCCAGCATCGTCCCGGCCTCCCCGCCCCCAGTTCGCCACCATGAGGTAAAACCTATTCTGCCTCTATTTTTTTCGGTTTTCTGTTCTTTACGACCTGCGGCTATGTCGCCGGCCGCTAGGCCTCTGGCTCTCTTCTGGCTTGGCGATGACAAGGCCACCACCCTGTGGCCTGGATTGCCGACTTCTTGTACCGTGACCCCTCCTATTATCCGGTCAGGACAAAACCATTTTCCCATTTTTGTTTTGTTTCTATACTTGTGTGTTGCGGCCGCCGACTGTGCCGCCTATGGTTGGCCACCATTGACCGGCCTTTGGCCTTCCCCCAGTCTGGCGATGACAAGGCTGCCACCGCCCTAGCTACCGCCTCCCTCGGTTCCCTCAGCCCTATTTTGAACGGGATAAAAATTCCTCCTTTTTCCCGTTTCTCTGCATTGCAAACCACGGCTATGCCGCTGGTCTCCAGCCGTTGGCCTTCTTCAGCCCAATGATGGCAAGGTCGCCGCCTTGGACTAAACCGCCACCTCCCCCAGCCCGTCACCCCTTCTTTTGCTATTTTTCCGATCCAGACAGATCGTGTTTCTTTCCCTTTGGTTTTCTGTGGCTGTGAATAGCTAGAGGAGCTCCGACTCACCGTTGCCGACTCCACCTCTGGTAGACGACTGACTCTTGCATCCATTCTCCTCTCTTCAGCCCCATTGCTCCGCTCAGTACAAGACACAGTTTCAGTCTAGTGGTGTCGATTCACCACCGTTAGACTTTAGATGAACACCGATCAGTGTCCACCCAGCTCATAGCAGTTTGTGGATCACAACCGTATTCCAAGTCCAGCCCCTAGCCCATTTGGCCATTCATGGACCTACGATGCATGTCTACCGCCCCAACTCGGTACCCTATCACCCTAGTTAAATTGGGTGTCTTCATTTCTTTGAGCGGCTGTTCTACTGCCCGGCATCGACTAGCGGACAACTGTGGATGTCGGTTTGGCCCTATATCGGCAAAGGGCTACCGCTCCCAGCCTCTACACGTCTTCTGCACACACTAGATGCCCCTAAACATTGGGGTATGCCTCTGACCACTGTTGAGTGACCCACCCCAGCCTAAGGCCAACCCAGTGTCCCGCTTGACGTTGCATGGGCTTGGGCCATATGTCCTACCGACGTGGGCTTTGCCCCATCCTAGTGACACCAAGGGCCAATAATTTTGGCCCGATTCTAGCTTTGACCCCCACTTTTGTTATGCATGACCCAAAAACTTATGGGAAAGAGTTCCCGAATTTCGATTCTTCCAAGGGGAAGTAATATTGTTAGCCATTAGACTCAACCATCGAAGGCGCCATCGATGTTGTACCATATCTTCCACCATAAGCCAAGCTTGATGAACGATTGTCTATACGATGATTTGATTGCAGGTAAGCGTTTAGAAATGACGCTGCCTTTGTCAGCCACCTATGGTGGGCCTTAGTGCCTCAACTTGTGTTTATGGAATGACTGCACCACTAGGCAATATGGCCATTAAAGTCTTCCTCTGCATCCCTTATGTCCGTAAGTACACAACGATGTCCTTCACCATGTTGTGAGGTTTCGACAATGCAGATTTGTTGCCGTTGGATGTGGTCTGCAATCTATTTTAATGTTTTGTGGCCAACAAAGTGTTTTTAACCATTGACAAATGTCCTATCAGTTACCCTCGTTATGTGGTCGCTTTTTGCCATTTCTAGTGGCACGACCTTATGTCTGGCTGCCTTAGTGCGCCCAATCTTTGCCTTGAGTGAAATTAGTCTAACATATCAAGATTGATTCCAGCATCTCTGAAAATCCTCGGGACAACAATGACTCTCTTAGTGCGATATTTTTGGCCTCCTTTTTCCGCTATTGACGCCGCCACCGTCATTTGCTTGCCATCAAACTCTTATGGATTACGAGGTAGGGGACCTTGAACTCGTAATTTCATTATAGCATGCTTTGATTGTATAGTAGCATGCTAGGAGTTTATAATTTAATGTTTTGCATTATTATGCTGATTATATAAGCATGTTGTTTGTATGTAAATTGTGCATATGTCGGTGAAGACTAAGGGTAAGTAGTAAGTTCCTATGAATTGTATGTATGTGACCAGAGAACGTGATCTTCGTTGTGGGCTGGTAGTATGTGATCGATGGGCACAAGTAGGAGTGTTTGATTGTAAGTTTGGCAAAGGATACTTCATAGTCCATGATGTGGAAACTATGACTGTATGTCGGGCGAGTAAAGAAGAAAAATCGACAAGCTAAGGTTGGACTTGATGAGATTGGGGGATTAGTTTGGATTGAGTTTGATGGTGTATCGAAGTAACGAGCTAAAGGCTTCGCGGATGTAACGATTTAGAAGACGTACATATTGTGAGTTAGTAAGAGGTAACGACACAATTGTACATACATATTGTATGTAATATGAATTGTAACAAAAGAATAATGTGTGAGGAATTGGTAAGGGTTTGATGACGGGACTTAGGTTCAAGGGTTTCATTTGAGGAGTTCGAGTAAGAAGATTCAGTTTTAAGGCGGATGGTGTAAGTTGTAAGGCCGTAAGTGTATGATGGTAAGATTATTAGTATGGAATTCGAGTTTAAGACTATGCAAAGATCAGTAAGGTTGTAAGAGTAAGGGTAGGGGATGAGTTAAGTAAAGAATGCTACCTTTGTGGGTTGGAACATCTGAACGGACGTATTTCTAGCCTTGTTGGCTGAAGAATGTAAGATGGAAGTAGTTCTGAACATAATTGCATATGCATAAATTACCTAATATGAACTTGAATGGTAAGTCACTCTAATTTGATAATGATGTGAGTTTGAGACTGAGGGTTTCGATGGGTTAAGTTCCATTTTTTGCCAGTCGATAAGTAATGGATTGAGCATCCTTCTTGGTCTAGCCATGGTGTTATCATGTTAGATTTAGTCTTGGTGTTGTATTTCAGCCTTGACGTTTGATGCTCTATTGAGAGAGTTGTAAGTTTCTGCCCTTCGTGGGCTCTGTATGTTTTCTTCCTATAGATGACACTGTATGTTCTGCCCAAGAGAGGCACTGTAAGATTCCTGCCCAAGAGTGGTACTGTATGTTTTTCTGCCCTTAGTTGGCACTGTATGGCCCCAGAGAGTGGGCATTCGTGTGCTCAAGTAAGTAGTATCATAGATCTGCTCTTACCTGTTTGATCCTGTACCCCATGAGCATACGTGCCTTGCCTTTGAAAAAGTCCATGGTGTTTAGTTGCTCCCCAAAGGTTAAGGTGATGCCCCAGTGGCATTCCCTTCCTTTCCGATGTTGGAGCTTATTAATTATAATGAGCTTTAGTTGTCGGTAGTATGTGTGCAATAGTAAGAGTAAGTGGTATGCTTCAGATTCTGAGTAAGTTGTGCATGTAAGATCCAGAGTAAGTGTGAGCTTCTAAGGAAGACAGTAAGAGTAAGTTATGAGTATGAGTAAGATTGTATAAGTTGGTAAGACTTTGATTTAGATGGTAAGTGTAAGTGTAAACTTCTAAGGAAAATGTAAGAGTACATTTATGTGTAAGAGTAAGATTGTATGAGTAAGGTCATACAAGTTTGTTCGTACGAATAAGGTTGTACAAGTAGGTGTATGTTGTAAGTGTAAGCGATCGCTTGTATGAGTAAACTGATAAGACTGATTCAGAGTGTAAGTGTAAGAGTATGTTATATGAGTAAGTGTAAGTTCAGCTTGTACGATATTTTGTATGTGTGGCCATATTTATGTTTCTTATTCTGTTTGCTTCATGTGTGCATGGAAGCATCTATATATGAACTTATGGAGTTCATTGACTTATTTTCCCCTACTGGGTATTTTCCTACTGAGTATGAAAATACTCACCCTATCTTTTTAGCCCCTTCACTTAGAGGCTTTTGCAGGTTCGATAACTTCTTGGACTGGACTATTCCCCATGGTGGACTATCCTTCCCCGACCTGGAGTGTAGTGAAATCATAGTGAGGCATTGCAGATTTTAGTGTCATGATCTCATGTATCGATTAAGGTAAGAGAAATGTATTATTTTCTAGACTTGTGTATCTATATATGAATCAGAACACAGACTGTTGAAGAGCTTGTACTCAGAAAGGCCTGGGATGTATTTATTTTTTTAAAAAAACCATGGCCATGGTGAGTTTTACTTATATATTTTTGTTTCGGGTCACGCCTGAGAATTTTAGTTTTGTCATATGATTAATTAATTTATGAAAGTTGCTTTCACACATTTTGAATTTTGTTAATTAATTTGATTTACATCTATGTTTTAAAAAAGAAATTTTCATAAAATTTGAAAATAATGTGTGGAAAAACCTCGGGCGTGACAACCACACCTGTTTAAAATATAAATATCCCAAATAAGTAGTGAATTAACACAAAATAGGGTTGTAATTCAAGATTTCAAAATATTTATTTGAAGATTATTTTAGTTCATCAAATTCCCCCCAACTAGCATATTGCTAGTCTCTTGCGATCCATGAGTTTGAAAAGAAAAATAATAAAAAAGAAAACAAGAAAACATGCCACTTTCATAGGACACCACGACTATATTTACATGTAGTAAGCCTTTAAAATCCTAACTTGTGCTTGTGGATGAGTTGTATCTCATGAGGGTTTGTAGTGAATATACCCACAAAATTTGTAAACTCATGGGTTGCCTCCCAAGTAGCGCTAAGTTTTATGTCTTTAGCGAGACAAAACAAAGAAGAAAAAAAAAACTAGGAGTGACAATTCTAACAAGTTGTGTTGAAGAAGTAAAGACCAAAGAACCCCTTCATACCCACTTAGTAAACATCAAACTTTACAATTAACTCTAAAATACTCAAGCACTAGTTTTCGTAGATTAAGCATTAAAAAAATATTCATGAAAGTCTAAACCATTAAATTTCTATTTACAGGAATTTTTGAAACAATGTGTTAGTGAATCATTGTAAGATTTTGACAATATAATTAGAGGATTAGTCTCCTAAAGTAATATGCTCTTCTACTCACCCCCAGATAATTAGATAGCCAAAAGAACCGATTTAAAACATAGCAACCTGTCTGAGATAACAAGCGCTTTGAATGATCACTTTAATACCACGTGAGCTTTATCTATGATATTCCAGTGTTCTTACATTGTTACAACAGTGGCTTCGCCCTATCATACAAAATGAAACATTATTGTGAAACTTTATTTTTTTCCATTTTTTTCATGCGATCTCCATCACTTTTTTTCACTTCCTTTTGTTTGCTTTTTTTTTTTCATAGGCAGCCCTTTCGAAGTACTTAGTCTAATTCATTGGTTTATTTCCATAACGATAAAAATCCAATAATTTTTTCTTCTTTCCCAGCCAACCAAGTGAACAAGGTCAAAGTTCACTGGATGTGGTGTCTCTCGACATTCAACGTGTGTATTAGAGCAACAACCACATAATTCAACTTCAACTTCAAAAATTAGTCAAGTGTGAGTGAAAATTTAAAAGCCAAAATTAGTTTCTAAGATCCTCGTTATGAAAATTAATTGTAATGACTCATCACAAAAAGAAAGTTTTATTAAAATTATCCAAATGCCAACATTATCTAAAGATCAAAGTAAAGAGGAAGAATACCAAGAAAGGATGAAAGTTATCATAGTCAATACTATTAACAAAGATTATCAAAGCTCACCCCCCAACCCAAATGAAACATTGTCCTCATTGTTTGAAAAAAAAAAATTTGTTTTTTTGTCTAAAAATCATGAAAAGAAAATCAACCCTCATAATTAGGATTTTCAAGAGATGTAGACTCAACTTTAGGGAGAAAATGGTCTAAAAATGGTTTCAAACATTGCCCATTAACTTTAAAAATATTACCATTACTTGGGTTTTTAATTTCAACAGTTCCATAAGGATATAAAATTTTTACAATGAAAGGACTTGTCTAACGAGAACTTAATTTTCCAAGAAATAGATGAAGCCTAGAATTATACAAATGAACTTTTTGAGATGGTATAAAAGTCTTACGAAGTATGTTCTTATCTGAAATGCCTTCATTCTTTCCTTGTACATTCTAGCACTCTCATAAGCATCATGTCGAATCTCATCTAATTCATTTAGCTATAATTTTCTATGCAACCTGGCCTTGTGAAGATTGAAGTTGACAGCCTTGATTGCCTAATAAGCTCTATGTTCTAACTCCGTAGGTAAGTGACAAGTCTTTCCAAAAATTAATCTATAAGGGGACATTCCAATCGGAATTTGAAAGCAGTACAATAAGCCCAAAGAGCATCGATTAGTCTTAATGACCAATCCTTACCATTTGGATTAACCAGTTTTTGCAAAATATTTTTAATTTCTCGATTTGAAATTTCTACTTGTCCACTTATTTGTGGGTGATAAGGTGTATCAACTTTATGTGTGATTCCATATTTTTTCATCAAGGCCTCAAAAGACTTATTACAAAAGTGTGTACCTTGATTACATATAATGGATCGAGGTGTTCCAAATCTTGATGAAATATTTTCTTTTAAAAATCTCACAACAACTTTGTGATCATTTGTTTTGCATGGAATAGCCTCAATCCATTTAAACACATAATCAATAGCTACAAAAATATAAAGATAGCCAAAAGAGCGAGGAAAAGGTCCCAAGAAATCAATGGCCCAACAATAAAAAATTTCAACCAAAATTGGGTTAAGAGGCTTATGTTCCCACGGGATATGGTTCCTAACTTTTGACAACATCACATGCTTTGAAAAATTCATGAGTATCTTCGAAGAGAGTTGGCCAATAAAAATTACATTGTAAAATCTTTGCAGTAGTCTTTTTAGCAGAAAAATGGCCACCACATACTTCAGAATGGTAGAAGGAGATAACATTCATATGCTTTGAATCAGTAACACATCTCCTAATTATTTGGTCTGAACAGTATTTAACAAATAAGGATCATCCCAAAAGAAGTGTTTTACCTCTATGAAGAATTTATTTTTATCCTATTAACTCCAATGAGTGGGAGTTTTACCTGTCACCAGATAGTTTTCAATGTCTACATACCATGGAATATGTGAGGTGTTGAACAATTGTTCATCAAGAAATGAGTCCTTGATTGACAATGGTTCCAAGGAATAAAAAAACTCTAATCTTGACAAGTGATCGACAACCATATTCACTACTTCTTTCTTATCTTTGATAGTGAGATCAAATTCTTGGAGTAAGAGGATTCACCTGAGTAATTTGGGCTTTGCATCCTTCTTGCTTAGAAGATATTTGAGAGTTGCATAGTCAGTAAAAATAATAATTTCGGAACCAATCAAATATGATCTAAATTTGTCAAGTGCAAACACTACAACAAAAAGTTCCTTTTCAATAGTTGAGTAGTTCATTTAAGTGCTATTTAAAGTCCTACTTGTATAATGAATGACACAAGGTTTTTTATCTTTTCTTTGCCTAAGAACAGCCCCAACAGCATAATAACTAGCATCACACATGATTTCAAAAACAAAACTCTAGTCAAGTGGTTGCATTATATGAGCATAAAGGAGCATGTTTTATAGTTTTGTAAAGGCTTGCTCACATGTTTCACTCTATTCAAAGGAGTTGTCCTATGATAAAGGGTTACACAATGGCCTAGATATAACGCTAAAATCTTTAATAAACTTTCTATAAAATCCTGCATGCCCCAAAAAAGATCTAACATCTTTAATTGTTTTTTAGTTAGGCAAATAAGCAATCAATTCAAATTTAGCTTTATCCACTTGAATTCCCTGCATATAAACAATATGATCAAGTACAATTCCCTGTAACCAAAATATGGCATTTTCCCCAATTTAAAACAAGGTTTATCTCCTCACATTTGATGAAAACTTTTTTCAAATTATTAAAACAATCATCAAAAGAATCTCCAAAGACAGAAAAATCATCTATAAAAACTTCAAGAAATGCTCCACCATATCACTAAATATAATCATCATGCTTCTTTGAAATGTGGCAGGAGCATTACACAATCCAAACGACTTTCTTCGATAAGAAAAGGTACCAAATGGACATGTAAAAGTTGTCTTTTATTGATCCTCAAGTGTAATCACAATTTGGTTATACCTAGAATAACCATCAAGGAAACAAAAAAAATGATGACGAACCACCCTTTCTAAGATTTATCCATGAATGGTCAAGGAAAAATATCTTTCCTAGTGACAAAGTTGAGTTTCATATTGTCAATACACATGCACCAACCGGTGATGAGCCTAGTTGGGATCAACTATTTTTTTCATTTTTTAGTACAATCACACCAGATTTCTTAGGCACCATTTGGGTAGGATTTACCCACTGACTACCAGAAATAGGGTATATAATCCCTACATCTATCAATTTTAGGACTTCTACTCTCACAACCTCTTTCATGTAAGGTTTCAACTTATGTTGCATTTCCCTAGAAGGCCTAGCATTATCTTCCAAGAAGATCCTATGAATGCAAATTAAGGGACTAATTCCCTTAATATCATCTATTGTCTAACCAACTGCACTTTTATGCTATCTAAGGACATTGTCTAACCAACTTTTGTTCTTGAGTGTGATCCAATTGTGAGGAAACAACTACACAGTATGTCTCTCCTTCACCCAATATTGATATTTAAGCTCAATGGGAAGGGGTTTTAACTGAAGTTTGGGTGTTTGGATACTTGAAGGGAGGGGATTGCTATTAGGAGGATGTAATTCCTCAAAGAGTGCCTTCCATGTTTTAGTATCCAACATGGGGGTTAACTCTAATAAAGAATTTACATCATTAATCATATATTCATCATCAAAATTAAAATGAGCAAGATAAGAACATGAAGAGATAAGAGATTTGTCATGTACAAGACTTTCAATTATGTTCACTTCATGGACATCATCATCATCATCTCTTGGTTACCTGCAAATATTAAAAATGTTCAGTTCTAAAGTCATAATTCCCAAAGAAAGCTTCATAACACCATTTCTACAATTAAGAAGTAGCACAAAATGGGTGGCCTATTATGACAGAAATGTGAGTACAAGTACTAAAAACTAGTTGTGCGTCCAAAATAATAAAATCAATAAGAAAATAAAACTTTTCTACTTATACTAGCACATCCTCAACAATTCCTCATTGTGTTTTAATTGAGCGATCTCCAAGTTGAAGTGTAATGTTTGTGAGCTTCAATTCACCAAATTTGAATTGTTCATAAATAGATTAAGGTAGGAGATTAGTAGTTGCCACGAGATCAAGAAAAACCTTTTCAATTCTATAATTACCAATTATACAAGAAATGATTGGACAACTAGGATCTTTATATTTGGGTGAGGTGCTTTGTTGTAAAATTGCACTTACTTATTATGTCAAAAATATCTTCTTTTGCACATTTAGCTTACGCTTGATTGTACAAAGGTCTTTCAAAAATTTTGCATAAGATGGAATTTGTTCAATGACATCGAAGAGAGGAATGTTAATCTTAACTTGTTTAAAATTTTCAAGAATACTACTATTTTGCACCAACTTAGAAAAATATTGTAATAATTGGGAAAAAAGATGAGGAATAGGAGAAACACAATTGGAGTTGTCAAGTTCATCATCATGTTTAGAAATCAAATACTCCTTAGGTTTAACAACCTTCTTTAGAATGTCTTTGTTAATGACTTTTCCACTTCTTAAAGTGGTAATTAAAATTTTTAATTATAAATTGACCTTTAGGATTTGGTTGAGGTTGAAATGAAAACTTCCCTTTTTCTGGAGTGCTCAAAGTTGTGGTCAACTAAGTAATAGAAGTCTTTAAGTTATTGATGACTTGCATTGTTTGGTTGTTGATTATTGCTTGACTTTGCATGAATGTTTATAATGTGTCATTAAGAGTCTTCTTATGTGGTGGAACATAAGTTAAAGAAGAAGGAGGTACCTGCATATTAGACTCATTTCTCCAACTAAAGTTAGGATGATTTCTCCAATTATGAATTAAGTTTCAGAATAAGGAGAAGATAAAGGTCTTTTGTTAGTATTCATAACATTTGCTTAAGTATGCAAACCTCTTGAAAAGCAGAGATTATTGGACAATTTTGTCTTTGGTGTCCGTCACTCTCACATATACTACAAATATATAGTGCTTTTTGAGAAGATTTAGACATGTTTTCCTTAATAATTTTCGTAGCTTCAACCTTTTTAGTTAAACTTCAACTTTTGCTTTTACAACATCTTCTTCTTTAAGAAGGTACTTGCCCCCCTTAGTTGACACATTAGATTTTGTTTTATTAGTACTTTCAAATTCTTTAGAATGTTCTCATGGTTGAGCATTTTCAGCCAACATATCGAAATAATCCCATTCTTCCTCAGGTTTTTTACTAAAAAATTCTCTATTACACATCACTTTAATAAATTACCTCATTTGAAAAGTTAATCCATTATAGAAGAAAGTAATTGTACACCATGTTTCGTATCTATGATGTTGGCACAAGAACAAAAGTTTTTTAAATCTTTCCCAACATTGAAAGAGTCTCATTTTCTTTTTGTGAAAAATTCATGATATTCTCTCTAAGTGAATTAGTTCTATGGGTGGGGGAAAACTTTTTCAAAAATTATCTTTCCATTTCTTGCCATCTTCTAATGAATCTTAGCTTCAAAGAATTCCACCAATTTTTTGTCTTTTCTTTTAAAGAAAATGGAAAGAGTTTTAATCTAATAACATCATTAGAAACATTTTGGTTTGTTAAAGTTGCACAAACCTCTTCAAATTCTTTTAGATATAAATATAGGTTTTCAAAATCTAAGCCATGAAATTTGTGTAGTAATTGAATTACCCATGGCTTGAGATCAAAACCACCCACATTAATTAGAAAAATCCTGCATGAAGGAGAACTTGATCTAATTGGTTGCAAATAATTATACAAGGTTTTAACTTTTTTATTATTTTGCACTTAATTAAAACCATTATTACTTGCACCATCATCCATAGTGTTCAGAGAAAGAGAAAACTCATAAATATTAAGAGTAGTATCAACACTTTATAAGTGACCACTTTGGTCATGTTGCCTTGAGCACATAAAAAAATGAGAAACTTTTTTTTCCTTTTTTTTTTAAGAAACAAAAGAATCAACGAAGCAAAATTAAAAGAAAGAACATCTATAAATTAACCAACGCAAAACATGCAATTCAAACTTGATATCAAAATAAAACAATTCTAACAAAAGAATCTAAGAACTAAAAGAAATGAAGTAAAGGAAGCGGAATGAAATTACCCGGAATGCGTCAAGTGGTCTTCTTTAATTCTATGAGCAATGACAAGTCCAAGAGATCTTTCCGGTTCAGCTTCTTCAGTAATTCTTCTTCCCACTACTCTCACTTTCAATAATATAAAAGGAAAAGAAAAAAAAAGAATGAATGGGGAGAATATTTTGTAACCATCGTTATTGTCACACATTACAATCCTCAGCAACGGTGCCAAAAATTTGTTACATCTAAAATATTGATTCATTAAATTGAGCCAAAGCTTAGGGTTATAATACTTACAAGTGCACAAGTGGATGTAGTCTTGCAAGGTCGAATCTATAAGGATTGCCTTTGTATGACTATCACAATAATTGCAAAGTAAGAGTAAAGAAAAATTAAGAGAGAAAGAGTAGAAGAGTATTTAGGAAATAAAGAGTTAAGAAATCAATAAGATAAAATACTAAGGCATTGAGGATCATTGTAACATCTAGAGATGTTCTTCATGTATCATGTTATCTTAGATAGAATCGAATAAAGATTCTTTCTAACCTGAAGCTATGAACATTAAAAGCAAAAACAAATATAGGATATACTTTGGATAGATGAAGGATAAAAATAATTATTTCTTTAAGAGTTCTATGTATCAAAATGACAAAAGATCAAAAACGAGAGCCTTGAAGCATCTTATATATTAAGATCACAAAGCAATAAAAAGAAGAACAATATTAAATAAACATCACTTCAAATAATTAATACTTACTTAAAACTATTGATGAAACATAAATAAAACTCCATTAGATTGTTACAAATCACCTCTAGCCTTAGCTAGAGAGCTTAGAAAACCATTACAAAAAACTGAAAATCAAAACCACAAAAGAAGAGAAAAAAATATGAGAAGAAAACTCCAAAGAGAAGGAGATGATGTCTCTCCCATGTCCACCCCTTTATTTATAGGAATAGAAGGGTTTGCTTCAAAGGGGAAGGTCCAATTATATCCCTTGATTACATCCTAATTGATTTCTTAATTGGTTATTTCTTTGGCAATGATTAGATTTTAAATCAATCAAATAAACTAATAATTTATTTAGCAAATAAGTATCTTTTAGTCTTCCTTTAGTTATCCAATCAGCTTCATTATATTTCCTTATGTGCATCAATCATAACTTGTGAAAAGATCATCCATATGTTGGCCTCGAGTTAATGGACTAGTTATCCCTTTACATGTCAGATTTGACCAATATATCTTCAAAATTATGAATTTGGTCCCAAAATAGTGATTATGGCCACGAAAATATTCTTTCTAATGCTACCAGAATCATATAAATTTGAATATTACATCAAAAGATATAATTGCAATACTAAGGCTCTGTTAATCTATCCAAATTAGCTTTTTCCTGAATTTGATTCTCTTGAATCAAATCAGAAATCCAATGGGTCCACAAGGTTGTGTTCGACAATTCTATACATGTTTAAACCATTGAAAACCCATTCTTGACTCTTAGGTAGCTTTAGGTAGTTGGGCTTTACTTCATCTTCCACTTGGATCTTGTTGAAGCCCATTTGGACATGTAAACACAACGAATGTCCAACTAAACTATTCAAACTATAAATGACCCAAACAAGTAGTGAATTAATACAAAATAGGGTTGTAATTCAAGATTTCAAAATATTTAATTGAACATTATTTTAGCGCATTAGTTTTCATCACTATGGCTTCAATTCATTTGGAGACATAATCAATAGTGACCAAGATGTAAGTGTAGCCAGGGGAGGGTGGAAATGGACCCATGAAATTGATCTCCCGAACATTTAAAATCTCGATAATGAGGATGGATTGGAGAGACATCATATTTCTCCGAGAAAGACCCCCGAGACACTGACATCTATCGTAAGACTTAAAAAACTCATGAGCATCCTGAAACAAGGTAGGCCAATAAAATGCACTTTGAAGAACTTCATAGTTGTTTTCTTTCCTCCAAAATGACCGCGACAGGCATAAGAGTGAAAAAATGTGAGAATACTATGGAATTCACTCTTGAGCACACATCACGAGATAATTTAGTCAGAACAAAACTTAAAATGATTGGGGTCGTCCCAGTAATTGTGCTTAGGAAATTGAGGGGCAGAAGGGCACTCAACAACAATATGGGTTGGACTAAGACATATGGCACATGCTTCATGAGTGAGGGGGGTGGGTTGATGGGTAGGAGTCATAAGAGGATTTAGTTTCCTACTCAAAGCATCAACTTTGGAGGAAAGGTCTAATGACTTTTTGACTTCATATAAGCCACCCTTAGAGGGGGCATTGCTCAAGGTGGATGATATGCCCTCATTTCTATTCAACAAAGAGTTGAAGAGAATTTTCACTCAGGTTCTCAAAAAGTTTCTATGCCTCATTTTCATTTTGTAAAAAAAAGGTACCCCCACAAATTGCATTGACAAGGTGGCAGTTTTGCTCTGTAAGACCCTCACAGAAGCATCGCACTAATTTCCAATTTGGGACTGCATGATAGGGACACCTCTTAACAAGGTCCTTATGTCGGTCCCAACTCTCTTAAAACTATTCAGTGGGAAGTTTGGCAAGCGAAAGAGGAAAAGTTTCTTGCCTACGAGTAGGGGAGTTTGACAATACAACAGTTTAAAATAAACTTGTCTGATTGCAACGATTACCTGGTGTATGTGCTATAGATGCAAAGAGGGAAAGAAAGTACATTTATGGGTTGAGAGGGGGACTCAGAGCCAAAGTGATGAGCATAGATCCCGCAACCTTTCTTTACATGGTCAAGAAGGCATGTAGGTTTGGAAACGATTTGAATATATGTAAAGAGAAAAAGAAAAGGACATCACATCTAGGATAAATCACCGGCCAGAGGCAAATAAGCCAAAGACTTTTGAGGGTTAGTACAAGATGGGGGCTACTAGAGACTTCGGCTGACCATTTAGGAAATGATAGAAGGGTATGGAATCATTTCAGAAGGGTTCAAGACAACAAGGTTCAAGCTAGAAACAACAACAACAAAAGATCGGAGACAAATCCACTTGTCTTTCTTGTGGCAAGCACTACCAAGGAAAGGCTTGCATCCCAGGATACATGATTTGTTATACCTGCCGGAAGAGGGGTCATTTACCAGGGAATTGCCCATGAAAGAAGAACCAAGGGGGACATGGTGACTCCAACCAAAAGGTTATTGCTCTTGTCTTCTCTCTTACGTCAATGAATGCCTAGAAGAATGCAATGGTGGAAGGTACCATCTCTATTCTTGACTTGTTACAAACATTTTGACTAATCTAGGTGCTACTAATTCTTTCGTTTTCACTGAGTTCTTTTTGTTTATGAATCACCCTAGTTCTAAACGTGAACCCATATTGCTTGTAATGACACTGGTAGGTAGTTCTATACTAGTGAGAGATTACGTTGAAAATGTACATATCTGTGTATGTGAGGAGATTCTACCTTTAGACCTTTTCCTTTTGGACATGGTCGATTTTGATGTAATTGTAGGGATGGACTTGTTTTTTACTTACTCTACATTAGTAGATTGTAAAAAAAAGTGTCACTTTTACTTTACATGGGGAGAGCACTTTCGTTTTTTTGGGAGTCTAATGGGGGAATAGTTCTTATACTATATCCACCACAAAGGCTCATAAAGTCCTAAGGGGTGTGTGGCTTACTTGGCAAGT
This sequence comes from Saururus chinensis, assembly GCA_035235625.1. NCBI lineage: Eukaryota > Viridiplantae > Streptophyta > Magnoliopsida > Piperales > Saururaceae > Saururus > Saururus chinensis. The sequence continues at coordinate 35,082,605 of CP141144.1, read as the reverse complement.
GTTACTGCATTGCAGTCTATAATGCCAAACTTAGAGGATATTGATGTCGTCTCTGAGTTTGTGGATGTTTTTCCCAATGAGTTGCCTTGTTTACCCCTTAGGAGGGAGGTTGACTTTATAATAGAACTCATATCTGGCACTGCACCAATTTGTAAGGCTCCTTACATAATGCCACCATCATAGTTGAAAGTATTGAAGGAGAAACTTCAGGAATTGCTTGATAAAGGGTTTATCTGCCCTAGTGTTTCACCTTGGGGAGCACTAGTTTTGTTTGTCAAGAAGAAAGATGGTTCCCTTAGGTTGTGTTATATGGAGTATTAAATGGACCATGTGATAATTAAAAATAAATACCCTTTACCTTGAATAGATGATCTTTTTTACCAACTTCATGCAGCGAAGGTCTTCTATTGTATTGACTTATTATCTAGCTATCATCAACTCAAAATTCAGGATGAGAACATTCCTAAAATTAATTTTAGAACAAGGTATGGTCATTATGAGTTCTTAGTGATGCCCTTTAGATTGACCAATGTTCCTGCAGCTTTTATGGACCTTATGAATATAATCTATCATCCATGGTTGGATCACTTTGTCATTGTCTTTGTGGATGATATTATTATCTATTGTACACCAAATTCAACAAATGAGACTTCTGGTTGGAAAGTATTAATTTTCTTTAGTACATTATTTTAAAAGATGGTGTGTCAGTGGATCTAGGTAAGGTTGAGGCAGAAGTTCACTAGGAAAGACCAAACACCATGGCTAAAAAAAGAAGTTTCTTAGGTTTCGCAGCATATTACAGAAGGTTAATTAGAGGTTTCTCCACTTCAGCAATTCCTATGACTAAGTGATCGTTTATAATTAAACCCTTTGCAAGTATACAAGGTAATTGTACTCGGATAAGTATTTAAGGGTTGTCGAACCTCAGGGACGAATGAATTATTACTAAATCTAAAGAGGAATTTGCTGATTAAAAACTAGAAAAAACTTAAACTTAAATTAAGCAAAAGAAAGAAATCAACTAGTTTAAAAGCAAGAGATTAATTTGATGAAAATTACTTAGGAAATTGAATCCACTATAGAACCATAACAATTCCTTAACTCTTAATCTAAATCTAGTGTGAATATGAACAAGTATTCTCAGCTACAAGCTAGAATTACTTTAGAAAGAATCATTAATTAAATCCCATGGCATGAACTATCTTCGACAATAGCAGGAATCATCTTCACTAAACTAGCTATAGGCATGACTCGTCTAATCTTAGTATAACTCATCCAAGTCATTAATTATCTGAACATTAAAACTATTGTATGACCATCTCATCTAAATCACAGAAATTAGAATCGATGAAAATATCAAAACCACATCAATCAATCATCTACAAGACAATAAATCAACATAGATTTGAATAAACATTAAAAGCTCTTCCATTAAAAAGGAAATCCTTATTATACAATTATCATCATTCATAACTGAGATCTAAATTAAAAGAAAAGAAACTGAAACTTATCTATAGCTTCATCAACTCCTAAGTAAAAGAAAAGTCTAGCCTTCCATTGTAGAAGAAAGCACTTAAATCTCCATTAAAAGCTTTGAGTTCTCTTCCATCTTCTTCTTCCTTTTTCTCTTCATAAAATATACTCAAATCCCCTAATTTTAAACCAAATATATCTTTTTATAGGCATAAGTTCCGTAGAAAGAAGTTCAATATGAAAAGGATTGAAATTTGGGTCAAACAAGAAAATTGCGCGCTATGCCGTTCCAACGCCCTTCATGCCCGTTCGAACGCTTATACTGAGTTTTTCTTCAAAATTGCGTTATCCCGTTCTAACGCCCTGGATGCCCGTTCGAACGGCTACAGTGTTTCTGCAATCTGGACAGTTTTCCTGGACAGTCCATATTTTGTTCATTAAGCTTTTCTTCATGTCCATATTAATTTCTAACTTGTTTATAATTTCGAAAAGTTGTCCAAATTACTTTAAAGCATGTTAAGACTATTTTGAATTATTCCAAATATCGTCTAAGTACCTCAATAAGCGCACTTTACCTACAAAATATAAAATATCATCCTTTAGACATGTATAATATACTTAAAATCCTAACTTTGTTCAAATACATATCTAAACTACTAATAACTATAAAATTATTAATAATTAAACTAAAATACTAATTTCTATCTTAATCTAAATAAATTATAACTAACTCTTAATTAACCTAATCTATACTAGCAAATAAGGTAAAAAGGCATAGAAAATATATATATATATATTTCATACTTATCAAATACCCTCAAACTTATATTTTGCTAGTCCTCGAGCAAAACAAAACAACTAATCTAGAAAAATAAATAAAAGCCAATTTTGTAGGGAATCACGATTGCATTTAGCGTATGCAACAAGCCTTTAAACCCCTAGGTGTCCCTAGTTGGATGAGTTGTGTCTCATGAGGGTTTACAGTAATGATACCCACAAACATCGAAACCTAAGAAAAATAAAACAAACAAACAAGAAAACAAAAATTTGAAAAATAATCTTCTCTTAAAAATACATACCTATTTTTAAAAAGAACCAACCACAAATACTTGAAACAAGTAAACAATTCAGATCTAATCACTTTCAAGTAAGGAATAATCCATTCTATAACCCCATCTTAGAAATAGTTGTGCAACTATATATATACATTTTAAAAACATAAAGTGTAGAAACTTTGTAGTCATATGATTTTATTTTTTATTAACAAGCATATCTTATGTGACCCATTAACTAAGCTCATTAAAGTTCAGTAACTCAAAAATATAACAATGACAATCTTTCATTTTTAACACCTCATAATAAACCCTCATGTAATAGCTATCAAATTCAATTAAATTCAGGGAATAAGAGCATAATATACATCAAAATATGACTTGTGCAATACTTAGTTCTATTAAGATTTCTAAATAGTCCATGTAACAAGCATTAGGCCAGTGTCCCTAATCCAGTTGGCTCAAGGCACTAGGTGTAGAAACACCCCTCAGGCTTAATAACTCGAACTATAAAGGCTACAGAACTAAGCAAGTCATAAAAGAATTTATCTCAACTTTTCACCTTTTGACGAGATCCCTTATACTTGCCTAAGCACAAGGTCCGGTTACTCAATAAAAAGAGAAACAAACCTTTACTTTTTTTTTCATCGTCAATTTTTTTTCATTCAATCTATTTTTTTTTACTTTTTTTAAAAAAAATTTTTCATTTTTTTCTTCACACACTTATCCCCATTTTTTTCAAATAAAAGCTAAACTTAAGGATCTATCATAAAACATTAAAAATTACTCAATTGCCAAGTTTTAAAAAATATATGCTCAGTTAAAGATATCTCACTAAGATTACAAGTAATAAATCATAAAATTATATTCCTACAAGTTTCAAGTGTGTGAAATGTGATTTAAAAATATTAGCACAATTATCCAAGATAATGAAAATAAAATAGAAATTACTCATTTGATCATTTTCATCACTTAATTAATTACTTGAACTTTCTTCATGAAATTGATCTCTTTAAAAACAGACATTTACTTTTAAAAGAGAATAAAGCGATAAAACAAAAAAAATGAAAAAAATACTCTAAAACATCCTAAAAGAAAAATAAGAGAAAAATATCTTTCTACACCCCCAAACCTAAACTGAGCATTGTCCTCAATGTTAAAGAAAATATATATTACAATGACAAGAATAAGTAAAAGAGGGAAAGAAAGATATCACCTGAAAGCATAACTAATCCACTAATCTAAAAATTGAAGTACATAGGATTGGAGAAAAGAAATAAATTTAAGTGATGAGCATTTCCCCAAACCTAAAGTATCATATCCCATAAAAGAAAAAAAACTATAATGAGAAAAAAAACTGAGAAAATAAGCAAATAAAGCCTAAATGAAGCAAAGAAAATAAACAAAAGGAAAGAAAAGAAATATATCAAAAACATGGGTTGCCTCCTAAGAAGTGCTAAGTTTATTGTCTTTAGTTAGACATTGCCAACATTCTCAAATATATCAGGGCGGCTAGTAGATATTAGCATTGGCTTTTCTCTTAAGTCTCCAAAAATATGATGCAGAAAAATTAGAAGGCATGACTTGATTATGGGCTGATGCTACAAAAGATGGACCTCTATCATAAGCATCAAATCTATAATTGTCTACCATAAAACATTCAGCATTAGAAGTTGCAGGCAAATGGTTAGACACATCAAAAGCATTTAATTGCACTTTCATGTTCCCAAAGGTCATCTCCATTACCCCCGTCCTACAATTTATGCATGCATTAGCTGTAGCAAGGAAAGGGCGACGAAGAATGATAGAAATATGATATGTGGAGTTGGCACCGGTCTCCATATCTAAGACAATAAAATCAACGGGGAAAAAAAACCGGTCAACCTTCACTAAGACACCCTCAATGACTCCCCGAGGCTTATGCACAGAATGGTCGGCTAGCTGCAAGGTAACTGATATAGGCTGCAATTCACCTAACCCTAATTTCTCATACACCCAGTAAGGGGGTAGATTGACACTCACACCAAGGTCAAGGACAGCTCTATGGATGGAGTGATCACCTATGACACACGAAATAGTGGGTACTCCAGGGTCCTTATACTTAGGTGGGGTGTCAAACTTCAAAAGAGAGCTTACTTGCTCAGTGAGAAAGACCTTCTTAGACACATGAGTCTTGGATTTACGCTTTTGAGTGCATAGGTCTTTAAGGAACTTAGCATAAGCAGGGACTTACTTAATGGCTTCTAAGAGGGGGATATTAATTTTGACTTGTTTGAAAGTCTCAAGAATATCATCCATCTTAGCCGTGCTCTTTCTAAATGCTAGGGCCATGTCAAGACACTGAGGAAAAGGTGCCCTAGGGATATAAGATCCATCGGAAGTGGTCTTAAACTGTAGCTCTAAGGAAGGGGAAAGAGATACAAACTCTTTCTCATGTGGTGCACTAACTTTTACTGGAGGTTCATTAGGGGCTGCCCTCTCTAACTCCTTACTCCTATCATCTGTCACTAGTGTCTCCCCAACACTCTTGTCAACAATCCTCCCACTCCTCAGGGTCATTATGGGATTAACTTGTTCATTAGAGGGACGAGCTCCCTCTACCTGAAATTGACCTTTAGGGTTTGGTAGGGGTTGACTTGGCAACATCCCCATCTCTCTCTTATTGATAGCATTGGCTAGTTGTCCAATTTGGGCTTCTAACTTTGCTATAGATTGTGTGTGAGAGTGGAGGAGTTGAGATTGAGATTGAAGGCCTTGCAAGGCACTCAAGACCTTTTCTTCAAAACTTGGATTCCTATTGGGTTGGACATATGGAGGTTGCACTTGAGGTTGGTGGATAGGGGCTGGTAGGACTTGGAATTGTTGCTTAGGGGGTTGGTTACCCATAACCCCTTGGTTTTGTGTCTGCCAAAAAAAGTTAGGATAATTCCTCCACCCAGGGTTATATGTGTTTGAAAATGGATTGTTCTCAGCCCTAGGGAAGGATTGGGTGGAATTCACATGGTCATGGACAAGCTCAGGAAATTGAGAGGCAGAGGGGCACTCAATGATAGTATGGGCTGGGCTAAGGCATATTGTGCATGCATCTTGAGTGAAGGGAGTGGGCTGATAGGTTGAAGTCATAAGGAGGTCCAGCTTCCTACTTAAAGTATCAACTTTGGAGGAGAGGTCTAATGGGTTTTTGACTTCATACAAGCCACACCTAGAGGGGGCATTGTTCAAGGTAGATAATCCAGTCTCATTTCTATTCAACGCAGCATGTTGAAGACAATTTTCACTCAAGTCCTCAAAAAGTTTCCATGCCTCATTTTTATTTTTTAGCAAAAAGGTACCCCCACAACTTGCATCAACAAGATGACGATTTTGTTCAGTAAGACCCTCATAAAAATATTGCACTAATTGCCACTTAGGGACAGCATGATGAGGATACCTCCTAAGAAGGTCCTTAAGTCTATCCCAACTCTCATGAAACTGTTCAGTGGAAAGTTGGGTAAAAGTGGTTATGACATTTCTCATTTGGTTGGTCTTACCTATGGGGAAGTACTTTTTAAGGAACTCTTGTTACATTTGGGCCCATGTTGTGATAATGTTTAGCTCTAATGAGTAAAGCCATTCCTTAGCCTTATCTTTTAATGTGAAAGGAAAATGGCGAAGTTTAACAGCTTCATCAGTTAAATTTGAGAGCTTAAAAGTTGTGCATAGTTCTAAGAAGTCATCTAGGTGCCTATATGGGTTTTCATTATTAAGCCCATAAAAGGATGGAAGCATTTGAATAACATTGGGCTTAATCTCATAATTTTGAGCAGCAACCGCTGACAACCTAATGCATGAAGGAGAGGTGTACTCATTGGGTGTGTAATACTCCCTTAGAGCTTTGAGTGGTGCATCTACTAACTGATGTTCAGTCATGATGGGGCAAGAAGTAGTGTGGGAGGAGGAATTGGTGGGTGAGTTTGGGGGTGTAGGAATGTAGGTCGAGGGCAACTCAGCTCTCCTAGATGTCCGCTCAAGCTCAAGGTCAAATGGTACTAATCGGGGGAGTAAGGAGCGACGACTACGCATACACCACAAACACACCACACAATTTTAAATGTAAAAAGGGGAATAACTAGCAAAAACTAACTAAAAATAAAATAAAAATAAAGAGAGAAAAGGAACTTGCAAACCGAAGAGAAGCGCTATGCTTGTCGATATCCACTTGTGGCCACAAGTGTAGAGAGCACGATCTTCAACTCAGCCTACAAGATCAAATTAAAAGAAGATAAGAAACTAAGAATTAACCTAAACACTAAAGTAAATTAAATATAAATTAGATATAATTATCCTAATACTAATTTAGTAGCAAATCAACACCGTCCCCAGCAACGGTGCCAAAAACTTGATCGTTTATAATTAAACCCTTTGCAAGTGTACAAGGTAATTGTACTAGGATAAGTATTTAAGGGTTGTCGAACCTCAGGGATGAATGAATTATTACTAAATCTAAAGAGAAATTTGCTGATTAAAAACTAGAAAGAACTTAAACTTAAATTAAGCAAAAGAAAGAAATCAACTAGTTTAAAAACAAGAGATTAATTTGATGGAAATTACTTAGGAAATTGAATCTACTATAGAACTATAACAATTCCTTAACTCTTAATCTAAATCTAGTGTGAATATGAAAAAGTATTCTCAGCTACAAGCTAGAATTACTTTAGAAAGAATCATTAATTAAATCCCATGGCATGAACTATCTTCAACAATAGCACGAATCATCTACACTAACCTAGCTATAGGCATGACCCGTCTAATCTTAGTATAACTCATCCAAGTCATTAATTATCTGAACATTAAAACTATTGTATGACCATCTCATCTAAATCACAAAAATTAGAATCGATGAAAATATCAAAACCACATCATTGTATCATCTACAAAACAATAAATCAACATAGATTTAAATAAACATTAAAAGCTCTTCTATTAAAAAGGAAATCCATATCATACAATTGTCATCATTCATAACTGAGATCTGAATTAAAAAGAAAAGAAACTAAAACTTATTTATAGCTTCATCAACTCCTAAGTAAAAGAAAAGTCTAGTCTTCCATTATAGAAGAAAACACTTAAATCTCCATTAAAAGCTTTGAGTTCTCTTCCATCTTCTTCTTCCTTTTTCTCTTCATAAAATCTACTCGAATCCCCTAGTTTTAAGCCAAATATATCTTTTTATAGGCATAAGTTCCGTAGGAAGAAGTCCAATATGAAAAGGATTGAAATTTGGGTCAAATAAGGAAACTGCGCATTATGCCATTCGAACACTTATACTGAGTTTTCCTTCAAAATCGCGTTATCCCGTTCTAATGCCCTAGATGCCCGTTCGAATGGCTACAGTGTTTCAGCAATCTGGACAATTTTCCTAGACAGTCCATATTCTGTTTATTAAGCTTTTCTTCATGCCCATATTAATTTCTAACTTGTTTATAATTTTGAAATGTTGTCCAAATCACTTTAAAGCATGTCAAGACTATTTTGAATTATTCTAAACATCGTCCAAGTACCTCGATAAGTGCATTTTACCTATAAAATATAAAATATCATCCTTTAGACATGTATAATATACTTAAAATCCCAACTTTGTTCAAATACATATCTAAACTACTAATAACTATAAAATTATTAATAATTAAACTAAAATATTAATTTCTATCTTAATCTAAATAAACTATAACTAACTCTTAATTAACCTAATATATACTAGCAAATAAGGTAAAAAGACATATAAAATAGATATATATTTCATACTTATCACCAAGTTAACTAGAAAGGGAGTGAAGTTTGTTTGGGATGATGATTGTGAGAACACTTTCCTTGAATAAAAAAAAGTGAGTTACTAGTGCACTAGTCCTCACACTTCCATTAGGGGATGGTAGATTTGTAATCTACAATGATGCATTTAGAAATGGGTGGTGTGTACATGCAAAATGGTGAAGTTGTGCTTATGCTTCAAGATAGTTGAAACCATATGAGGAGAACTACCCTACTCACGATCTAGAGTTAGTGGTAGTGGTCTTTGCTTTGAAATTGTGGAGGCATTATCTTTATGGAGTAAAATTTGAAGTCTTCACATATCATAAAACTTGAATTATGTATTCTCTCAGACGGACCCTTATCACCTAGGGAAGGCTAACATGTTGCAGATTCTCTTAGTAGAAAGACTAAAACTTTTGCAACTTTTATTATGGTTAAGGACTGGGAATTGCTAAAATACTTGGCAAGTCTTCACTTAGATTAACCCTCTAGGAGGAGGAAGTCCTTGATTGCCAATTTTACTATGCAATTTGAAATTGTAGAAAGTATCATTATTGCTCAAGAAGGGGATGCAAAGGTTCAAAAGCTCCTTGAGAGGCCAGACTTCTCACAAGGGGTAGATGGTGGGATTTGTTTTAAAGAGCACCTTTAGTTTTGAATAATCCAGAGTTATGCCAAGAGTTGTTGGGTGAGGCTCATCATTCTAGATATATCATCCATCTTAGTGAAACTAAGATGTTTCATGACTTGAGACCTACATTTTGGTGGAAAGGAATGAAAAATGATATTGGGAATTTCCTATCCAAGTGTCTTACTTGTTAGCAGGTCAAGGCTAAACACCAGACTTGTTGGTTTGCTAAACCCATTGTAAATTCCTCAATAGAAGTGGGAGTATATTACCATAGATTTTTGGTCAGCTTACCTGCAACACAAAAAAGGAATAATTTCAGTTGGTTTATTATGGGTAGATTAACTAAATCTTCCCATTTCTTACCCTTCAGGTAGAAACAAAGACTCAACGTATAGTTTGGCTCTAGCCCCTAACCTAGAGCAAGTGAGTAATATTTTCCATGTCTTTTAGTTAAGGAAGTATCGTTGCAATGATTCACATGTTATCGATTACTCTATGATAGAATTAAAATTGATTTAAAATTTGAAGAGAGACAAGTGGAAATCAAGGATCGTAGGGATAAAGTGCTCCAAAATAAAGTTGTCCCGCTAGTCTTAGTGCAATGATGCAATGACAAGTTTGAAGAATTAACTTAGGAGCTTGATGAAGAGATGTGTTGCTCCTATCCAAAGCTGTTCGAGGATAAGTTCACTTGACTTTTGGGGCAAAATTCCTTTTTTGGGAGGAAATGAAGTAATATCTAGGGAATTTCATGTAGAAGTTGTTCCAAATTTTTCCCTAATATTTTCAATTATTTGGGGCATTTTAAGAATTGGGGTATATAGAACAAGTTTTGGTCAATGCAGAAGAAATTAAGGGGTCCATTGTAGGACCAATTAGGTGGATGACAAAACCCAATTTTTGGGGGAGTCTATGCCACTAAAGAGTCCTTCTACTTGATTTTGTCTTTTTATCGTTAGCCCTAATGCCCCTCTCTAATTAAAGTCTCAAACTTAACCTTAGCCCTAATTTATCTTTTGAAAAACCCTAGAGAGATTTGAGAGGAAGGAGGTGGTAGACAACTAAACTCTGGCGACAGTAGATTGACGATAAACTAATAATTAAAATAGAACTGCGTAATAACATTAATTTTGGTACTTATATGGATTCATGATTAGCATATTTAATACCCCCCCGCCCCCCCCCCCCCCCCGGTCCTATATTAATAACTCCATATCTAAATTTTGTTATTTTTATCAAGATCTGCAATCAAATCTCTTTTATGCGTATGACGCAAAAAAATTTCTCCTTAAATGCTACGACCTTATGCATTTAACTAGAGCGGCAAAAAATTCAGCAAGGGAGGAGGGGAGTTCGGGCCTACACAAAAGAGACACAGGTGGTAAAAAAAGTAAGGCTTGCTCTCCCTTCTCAAACCAAAAAACTCACCTTCTTCTTGCTTCACCCTACAACTAGGCATCTCTCATTCTCTCTCCTCTTTCCTCAGCCTCCTCCTTTGATCCTTTTCCCTTTTCATTCCTTCCAAAGTTGAAAGTCCTCAATTTTCTTTCTTTAATCCGATGCTTATTGTTGTCAACTTTATTACCCGTTTTTAACTAGTGAGGATAACTTCATAGTTCTCAGGGAGAGAAGTGCTTGGATTTCCATGCACTGCGGCATGGGTGTGGGTTTCTCCTTTTCCCCAAACAGACATTGGGACTCAGAGGAGGAAAACCTACTTGAAGCCTGAACCATTCCTGGGAAGGAGCAAAGCAGCACGCTCTGAGTTGACATGGTTACCAAACCTAGAACTGATGTTGGCTAATGAAGATGGCCCGTCTGCTAATTCCGGCAATTCGCGTTGAGCACATGGGTAACATCTTGCTCCTTGACCATAGTGTGAAGGCATTGGATGTTTGCAACTCGATCTCCTCCAAAATTGAAAAGCTTCGGCGGCAGTGCCTCCTGATCCACTTCGTCCTCCACCTCCTCCAACTGTCCAGGTCACACACCCCAAAGAATATCCACCGCGCCCTTGGGGATTGGGAGGATCTTGACTAGGGCGTTAGAGGAAGGGACGACTATCAGGGCAGCCGCACACGGCGATCATCAGCCACCCGTGGTAACTATTGGGGCAGTGCTCAGTTATGATAGTGCTACTAGTATCATTTTTGTCGCATGGGCTTGGGAAGTGGTAGACTAGATCATCCTCAAGGCAGTAGAAGCAAAGACATGGCTTGGTGCTATCGAGGAGAATATACCTAAGGGAGTTTGGGCTTTGGAGGACAAGGTTTGGAAGAGAAGATGGTATTCTAATCTGGGTAGACGGTGCCAAACTGGATGTAAAAGGTGAGGGAGAGGCACAGGAGAAAGAGGTGAGAGATGGGACGGAGGAGAGGCTGGGCTAGGAGGAGATGGCGGAAGAGAGGTAGATTGGGAAGAAGAAGAAGCTGGTCTGCATTGAGTCGAGGCACATTTAGACAACTTTGCAGATGGGCTTGGCTTAAAAGTAAGAAGCATCGAAGAACTGTTTACCGCGTTAAATTAAGCTAAATGTAGTAATTAGTACATAACATCTTTTTTTTGTGTAGAGCTATTAAAATAGGACGGAGGGATTTAATAAAGTCATACCAACCCTTGGATTTTTAGCGGGATCTGGTTACAATCCAGTAGGCCATGGGCGTATGCGGTTGTCACCGGAGGCACTCTGGCCACTAGCCGGTAGGAGGAGAGGGGCCTTTGTTTTTCTTCCCTTCTCCTTCTTCCTCCCTTATGGCGAGACCTCTTTGTGGGCCAGTGAAGGGCAATGGTGGAAGGGAGGCCACAAAGTCGTCCCTCCCCTTTCTTCATCGCTACTATTCACAGCAGACAGTGGCCGGGGGTCGCTACCGTACCGTCTGGTGTAGTGGCTTCCTTTCGTTTAGAAGGTTGAGTGCAAAGCAAAGAGCTGCGGCCTGTTGTGAAGGCCGCCTGACCACTATTGAGTGCGTTGCCATCTTCCACCCCTATGCTCTCTTACCACTCCGGCAAGATCCCGCTATCGTTCAGGTGTGGATCCGCCTCTCGAGACCACAGCCGGCTGCCACGACCATTTCTTGCTGTCGCTCACATGCTTTCTGCTTGCGAGACACAGGGAAGGGAGGTCAGTGGTGTGGGCTGTCAGACTGCTGCCGGGTACACCGAAGCTTTCCGTCCATCTATCGCTCCCCTCACTAAAACTACGAGGCTGCCGCCGGTCAGTGGCGTGGCCCCCTTTTCTTTCTTGTCAGCCTCCATCAGGATTTATGGAGGACGAAGGCGTTAGCCAGGTTTAGCTGACGGAACTGGTTAGCCGAGTTTACAAGTCGGACATGGGCTAGTAGGGCCCAGCTCGTGGTCCGGCCTATTGGGCCTTCGGAGCCCAGCCTATGGCCAGATCCGCTGGGCTGGGCCGAGTGGGCTGGGGTAAGAGAATTGGTCATTAAAAAATAGACCTTTTGGGCTGGACTTGCTAAGCTTGGCCCAACGACCATTTACAAAAAAAAAAGAAAAAGAAATGCGAAACTATTGTTGTCCCTTTTTATGTGAAAAATATGGAGAGGCGAGCCTTGTACATACCTAAAGAATAAAGTACATGATGTGTCATGTGTAGTACATAACACAGAGTATGGTACATACAAATTATTTTTAGAATAAAACCTAAATTTTACCATTCATTTGGCTTGAGGCATACACAAAGAGTATATTAGGCTCCCTAATGACTTATTTTGGTCCTAAGCCCTACTAATAATGTTTGTGAGCCTTTTATTGGGCTGTTTAAGCTTAAATGACAATTGTGGTGTGTTTATATAAATGGATTGCTATGAATCAATACATTAAGATTAATGAAGATTTATTGAGAAGGGTTTTAGATTGGGGATTTGAAACTTAATTAAGATAAAGACTAAAATACACTTGGTATGAGTGGGTGTCATGAATTGAATAGGGGCCTTGATCTTGTAACTGACTAAGTTGATGAACCAAAGGTAGTTTCAGGGCTTCAAACCTAGTCTAATGTGACTAATAAGGTTGAAGTTGATTTTTGAGTCATAGCTCTATTGATGAGCTTTTGATTTGTCTGTGCCATTTCACCTCAACATTGGAAAGAGCTCTACGTGAGCATTTGCTCACAACCAATCTATTAAAGATCATTTAGTATTATTAATTAATTATTTACTTACAAGTGCACGAATCAAAAGTAGAAAAATGACTAAACTATGTCGATCCCATAGAGACTTGAAGTTTAAATATTAAATTTAAATCTAATTAAGTCTAACCCGAATTAAGTTAATGAACTATTAAGTAATCATCTACTTTAAAAATATTAAAACAATTAAGAATAACAAACAAAGTAAGCAAAAGAAGTAAATTTATGAGAACCACAAAAAAAAAGATAATATAATTCAAAGTTAAATCTAAGATCCAGGTAACAAACCAGAATCAAAATTTTAAAATCAATTTAAACTAAGAAAATAATATCAAATAATTCAAATATCTAAATAACCACACTACCAGGGTATGAGAATTTGTATAAATTAATTTATAAAGAGTCATGTCTATGGTTGTTGATTCAATTTCCAAACTATCTCATAACATATTAGAATTCAATCTTATGCATTAAGGTTAAGTCCATAATTGTATATGCAAGATGTAAATCACAATTAATGCCCAACCCTAATTAAAGAATCAAAAATCCAAACAACTAACTAATAAAAAAAGATAATATAATTCAAAGTTAAATCTAAGATCTAGGTTACAAAAAGGAATCAAAATTTTAAAAATTAATTTAAACTAAGAAAATAATATCAAATAATTCAAATATCTAAATAACCACACTACCAGGATATGAGAATTCGTATAAATTAATTTGTAAAGTGTATGTCCATGGTTGTTGATTTAATTTCTAAACTATCTCATAATACATTAGAATTCAATCCTATGCATTAAGGTTAAGTCCATAATTGTATATACAAGATGTAAATCGCAATTAATGCCCAACCCTAATTAAAGAGTAAAAAATCCAAACAACTAACTAATAAAAACTACCACAAATCTTAAGAACAAAATTAATATTATATCCAAGATAGAATTTATGAATTAAGAATAAGTAAAACAATCAAACATTAAAGCATATGTAAAGGAACTCTATCAACTTATGATCATGAATTCATACAAATTAACAAAGCTTCATCCAAAAAACTAGCCAATCAATACTATAAAAACTAAAATACTAATTAAATTAAATGAAAAAAACTTACAAGTTGTAAAGAAAAACCAAGATTAATTTTGAAAAAACTGACTGCTATAGTACCTGATGAATAGTAGCCTGAAATACTATTTATCGTTTACAACCTTCCGATGGAACAACGCATGAACAGTATTCAGAACAGTGCATAACAGTACCCACGAGCCAAAAAACTTTATTTTCCTTCTTGCTTTGTTCCACCGATTTGGTTTTATATTCACTTACATTCAAGCTCTCTTCTGACCAATTTTGGCTATTATGATTGAGGAATTTTTGTTAGAAATAAATTTATTCATAAGATGCATTAGGCAAATAACATAATATTCAAGATAAAAGACGTACCTTGCTCCTTTGCCATATATGGATATGAGAGAATCCAATGATATGAATATACCAAGTCTTCTTTACTCTTCATGTCAAGGATAGATGGGGAACCTGAAGATTAACAAGTGAGTGAAGGGACTAGGCATATACATAGCCTCATGTTGTCCCTTCCCATCAAAGGGACACCAATAAATTGCCTCACACATACCCCTTCGTAACCGACCAAATTAATTCTGAATTTCTATTTTAATAAATACAAAACATGACTTTTCATTTTTTTCATGACTTTTGGGTTTCCAATGAGGTCACATGTGGGGACACACCAACATTCTCCCACTTGTTCATATATGTGGGGACATGCAATAATGTATACTCCCGCTTAGACCCATAAGGTTTGATTAAATAAAACAAATAATTAAAATTTTAAATCTAGAAATTTGGAGTTTGCAAATCACGTGAGCTCATGATTTTCGAACAAAATTCTTAGTCTTAGAAGGGGTAATCCGAGTAGGTCGATACATTAGTGATTACCAATAAGGATTAAGGCAGTCAAAATACTCATTTATGCGGTGCTAGGATTGACATGGTCACTATATCAATAATACTACTAGCATGACCTCTAAATGGATTTAGTGTGGCTTGAACATAAATGTTACAAGCAGTCCAAACTTTAGACTTTATTGCTACTTCAAAAACTAAATGAAGAGCAACAAAATAACCACAATTAACTGTAGGTTTCTTTAACTGAATGAAACATAATGTGGTTCTTAAGTTAGAATCATCGTTATAAAATGTATGCAGACGAATATATACACTTCCATTGACTTAAACATCTGAAGAAGCTCTCTTACACCCATACTATATGTGTGTTCTTTAAACACTCTGGGTAAGCCTTTTGTCAAAGGATCAGCTAACATTTTGTGAGTGCTAATGTGTTCAATAAAGACTTGATGATTCTCCACTCTTTCTCTAACAAGATACTTAATGTCTATGTATCTGGTTGGACTCTTGCTATGTTTAGAGAAGAGTACAACTACGTTGTCACAATGAATTTTCAGTGGCTTCTTAATGGAGTAAACAACTCTAAGCCCTGAAATCACATTCATCAACAATATTCTCCTTAGATCTATAAGATGAGATAATATAGTAAAATTTCAAGTACCATTGTCTAGATGTTTGCTTTAATCCATAAATAGATTTTTGGAGCTTACAAACCAAATTTGAATTCTTAGCATTTCCAAAATATTCTAGTTGTTCCATGTACACTTCCTATTCTAAGTCTCCATTCAAGAAGGTTGTTTTAACATCCATTTGATATAATTCAAGATTGTAATGAGCAACTAAAGTCATGATCACTCTAAGTGAATCTTTATTGGAAACTGGAGAGAAAGTGTCATCATAGTCAATGCCCTTTCTTTGTGTATATCCTTTTGCAACAAGTTTTGCTTTATATTTTTCTATTTTGCCCTTTGAGTCATGTTTTGTCTTAAATACCCATTTACAGTTGATGGTTTGAACACTTTCAAGTAATGATATAAGTTGCCAAACTTGGTTTTGGTTCATCGATCTTAATTTATGTTCCTTAGCATCCTTCCAATTTTTATCGTTTATACTATATAGGGCCTCTTTAACAGAAGAAGGATCATCCTCAATCTCAATATCATAATCTTGCTCCTGCAAGTATACCGCCAAAATTATTTGAAATTACCGATTTCTTTTGCCTTTTAGATCTCCTTAGAGATTCATCAATAGTCGGCCCCTTTATATCATCTTCTAGTTGATTGTGGTTCTCCCCTAGCGACTGAGGATGTTCTAAAAGAGTAGGTGTGGATAAAGGCACTGAAAGAGGTTCTTCCAGGATAACCTCTCTTTGAGAACTGCTCCCACTAATAGTATCATCCTCCAAAAATTTAGCATGACTTGTGTCAATGATTTTGGATGAATGACTTGGGCAATAGAAACAATAACCTTTAGATTTTTCAGGGTATCCAATAAAAAACTAACTTATAGTTTTAAAGTCAAGTTTCTTCTCCTGAGGGTGATAAGGCCTAACTTTAGCTGCACAACCCCAAACACGCAAGTGCCTCAAACTTGGTTTCTTACCATGCTATAATTTAAAAAGGGCTTTTAGCACTGATTTAGAAGACACTTATCTTTAATGCTTCTCCCCATAAGGAATCTGGTAATGAACAATTTGCAATCATACTGTGCACCATATCCATAAGAGTTCCATTGCGCCATTCAGCAACTCCATTTTGCTCAGGGGTTCTAGGCATAATTGAGCAATAATTCCACATTCCTGTAAGAAAAGAGAAAATAGTCTTAGATGTTGCCCTATTCCATCAAACCTTCCACAATACTCTCCATCTCTATTGGATCTTACAACTTTAATCTTTCGATTAAGTTGATTTTCAACTTTAGCCATATTAATCTTAAAAGTATTAAATACTTGAGATTTCTCATGAAGAAGAAATATATAACCATATCAGGAGAAATCATCAATGAAGGTGATGAAATACCTTTTTTCTCCAAAAGTAGGCAGACTAAATAGACCACAAATATCTATATGGATCAATTCTAATAGACTTTAGCTTCTAGTGGCAATTTTCTTTCGAGGTTTGGTCATTTCCCCTTAATACACCTGATGCAAGTGTTGAAATCTGAGAATTCAAGATTGCAAAAAATATCATCCTTTATTAACCTCTCCATTCTATCCCTCGATATATGACCCAAACGTCTATGCCACAAGGTGGATGAGTTTTCATTTTGGAGTCTATGTTTAAGGCCAACCACTTCACTAATATGCAAGGATAACAACATAGAGGAGTAATGTAAATTTAGTTGGTAAAGACCATTACTAAGGAAACCATTTCCAATCATAGAGGAGCCAAGGTATAAAGTAAAACCTTTATTTATGAAGTTAATAGAGTAGCCACAAACATCATGTCTAGAAATAGACAACAAGTTATCTACAATGGATGGTGCAAAAACTATATCAGGTAGGTCCAATACATATCTAGTATGTAGTTTTAATCTATAGACTTCAATAGCTTTCGCTTTAGCCTTAACTCCATTTCCCATCAAAATGGCTCTCTCATTCTCATTTGGCTTCCTTTGACTTAAAAAACCTTTTCTTCTCCAACCAAGCTTTAAACTTCCTACATTCCTTTTTTGGTATGGCCCTTCTTCTTATAGAAAAAATAAATCATATTTTTTCTATATTGAGGGTTTGTGGTTTGAGGAGTTTTACCGGTGTTTAAATCCTTCGACTGCTAATTTAGTTGCTTCCTGTTCTTGTTCCAATATGGACGACTATTAAAGCTCTTATTAGTAGTCACAACATTTGCACTCTCCAATGTTTCTTGATGCAACTTATTTTGATTAAGGCAGTTTTCCTCATTAACTATCATAGAGATCAGTTTATTCAAGGTCCACTTCTCCTTTTGGGCATTATAGGTTATCTTGAATGGGCCAAATTTAGAAGGGGGAGAATTAAGGGCAAGGTGGACAATAAAATTCTCATCAATATTCACTCCATATTCCTTGATTTTTCCAGTAATATGTGACATCTCTAAAATGTGCTCACGAATATCCCTTGTACTAGTATATTTCATGTTCACCAGCTTATTCATAAGTGTACCGGTCTCAGGTTTTTCAGAATTGGAGAACTGTTCTCCAACCTTTTCAAAAAAGTCCTTAGCTTTGTCATATTTCAGAATAGATCCTCAAAGGGATTGGGGAATGGACTTCATCATAAGCTGCATACTGATACGATTGAATTTTTGCCATAACTTATATTCAGCCTTTTGGTCATCAGTGCTTTCATCTATAGGCACAGGTGGCTCATTCTCATGTAAGGCAATGTCCAAATCATGAATGCCGAGTTGTAACTCAACATCCTTTTCCCAATCTTTAAAAGTGGTTCCCATGAGAGTTCGAATAGAGAACATTGGATTAAACATAGAATGAATGGTTGTAGTCCAAGCAACAAAATAAATATGCATACTCACACAGACTGGATATCTAGCTTAAAGGAGCATCAACCAGATTTCCAGGGTGATCTAAACGCCTCCCTTAATGTCTCTGTCAAGAGTTAAGTGCATCATTGTAATCTCTCCTGTGGGATGAATAATACCATGTCTTCTTCACTCTTCTTGTCAAGAATAGATGGGGAACCTTAAGACTGACAAGTGAGTGAAAGGACTTGGCATATTTATAGCCTCATGGTGACCCTTCCCATCAAAGGGACACCAATAAATGGCCTCACACACCCCTTCGTAACTGACCAAATTAATTCTGAATTTTTATTTTAATAAATACAAAATATAACTTTTCATTTTCTTCATGACTTTTTGGTTTCCAATGGGGTCCACATGTGAGGACACACTAACATTTATTCCCTGGTTCGTCCTCCCTTTCTCAGCTCTGTTAAGAAAATTTTTTGCTCTATTTTTAAAGCTTTTGTACAATGGCTTCAATGCCATCTTTATGCTTCATTTTCTACCCATTCATTCATTTTCCTTCTCTTCCTTGCTAATCAATCCTTTCCTTTCTCTTCTTTTTCTTTCCTATTGGTTCTTAATGCCATATTTTCTGCCTTGTATTTCTTTGCTGTGAACTAGCTTGTTGTTCTGACTTGCCATAAGCTACTTCTTCCTTTTCTTTCATTACATCTTCAGTCATTTAATAAACTACTTTCTATTGGTTAAATTTATTCCTTTGAATTCTTCTCTACGTTTTATTTCAATTGGCCCTTTTCTATTAAAAAATTAGCTGGCCTCTTTTACTGGACGTGGCTTGTCTTCCATTTTTTAATTCTCTAAAGTCTTGATTTTATTTGGACATTGGCTCTCAATTTAATGTTCTCATGAAGCTTCTTATGCTTTCCTTACTTAGAAACTTATTGGCCCTTCTCTCATTGGTTGTTCTCTAAATTTAAATTTTCTTTCTTTTTAATGGCTAGAATCAGCCCCTTTCCTTCCATAAGGGACTTGCTTTCCACATATTTGAAACAATGAACAACCCCCTTTTGCACCTTGTCAAATTTCAATCAATTGTAATATGCCTGCAACAACTCAATGTGCATACACTCTTAGACATCTTCTCCTCTATACTACTGTTTGATCCATCTAAGATGTCTGAACTATGTCCAAATACTTTCTAAGTGATATGAGCATCGAGAAAGTTGTTTACGTGACATCCACCTACAAAGCACAATAGCCATATTTGAGATGTGTAAATGTTAAATAAATTCGTAATTCGATTCAAATACACGCCTAAACTATAAGTATTGCCCGAATTAATTAAATATTAAACTAAAATACTAATTTCTATCTTAACACAAATAAACCCTAAAATAGCCTAGTCTGACGCTAGCAAATACGGAAAAACGACGTATAAAATGGATATATTTCACACGTATCAAATATCCCCCAAACCTATATTTTGCAAGTTCTCCAACAAAACTAAAATGAAAAATAACATGAAACAAACTACCTACACTTTCATAGGAAATTGTGATAGCATTTATCGTATGTAACAATCCATTAAATCCCTAGCTTACACTAGTGGATGAGTTATAGTCTTATGAGGGTTTACAGTGAATATGTCATGCCTCAGCACACACCACCCTTGAGCTGAATCCAGTCTAAGGAGGAAGCGGTACATTACAAGATAAAGTGTAGTTGAATTGTGAAAGACTTAACCCATCCTTGGGTAGAATTCTATAGATGTATACTTTGTACAAAAGCAAAATGAGCAAAGAAATGACTACTAATTAAAACATTACTCCATACTTACCCACATACTTTGTCATAAACAAGCCCACACATATGTCTAAGTCAACTATGGCTAATAAAGTGTGAAGTAGATTCTAAAATTTAATCTCAACATGACATGTAATCAAACTAACATGATCAAAATATCTATATAAACTCATCCCCTTAATGGCCAACACTGACCTCATGCTCAACATAGAGCCCATCCGAGCAACCTGCATGGCACGACATGCAGTCCAAAACAAAACACAAAACAAAGAGGGGTGAGACAAACTTCAACGAGGGTTTTATTATAGAAAGTAAATTCATAATAACGATACATGCATAATCAACATAATACTCATTATATAATCAACCACAATGCCCATTTATCAAGTGATAATCACATAAACCTATGCCACCAGTGCATCATGTCATAATTCACATTCCATAAGCATCTACTCATGCCATCTGCAATTCATGCTATCTATAATATATCTCATCAAAACTTAGTCATGCTACCTACATATCATGCTATGCATAACATATCTCATCAACAGATAGTCATGCCACATGCATATCATGTTATATATAACATATTTTATCAACAAATACTCATGTCACCTACATATTATAGTATATATAACATATTTCATCAACACATAGTCATGCCACCTGCATATCATGTTATAACCCACATTTCATGCCACCTATGCATCATGAGTTCAACTATAGCTCATAACACTTATACACCTCATGTGTAACATATGAAACTCATTATCATAATCACATCCTACATGAATCATTCTTAAATATAAACTCATGTATAATCATTTCTCAATAAAGTATTCACCTTGCAACATCAAGTGCATCAACTACATATTATCCTATATATCCATGCAAATCATACCATAATCACATGCATAAAATAAGCTTCATTGTTCCTACACAACCTGTGTTAAGGAGCATTAACTCTCATACACGTGCAACAAATCAATGATGAATCTCTCACAATTGAGAAAACAAACCTGCTCACCCAAAATAGTCCCCAACTGGGAAGGTCTGAATTCCTATAAAAGGAAAATAGAGCGGTTTGGGTAGGTTCCTTGACTAGGAAGGTACCCCTTGCTCACCTAGGATAATCCTTAGTAGGCAAGGTCCGAATTCTAAGAAGGAAAATTGGAGTAGCCTACTCGCCCAGGACTAACATTGCAAGGGAAAGTTCGAATTCCACAAAAGGAAAACTAGAGCAGTCGTGGTAGTCTGGTGCACACGGACATACCATGATGGATTCTGAGGGTCCAGATAACTCATCAAATACATTCGCATAAGCAAACTGCTTCATCTCAACCTAAGGAGGCACCACATTCACGAAGGAACACAAAATAGAATCTTGTCCTTTCAGACCTAAAACCAATTCGAGAAGCCTCCGAACGATTAATCTGACACCCAATGTCATCCATTTTCATCCAATCAATCAACCACGACTAATCACAATTAATCTTATTTGTAAATCATTTTAATGATACATGCAACATGGTACATATGTGAGCAAGGTCAAATGAGTCCAAGTAAAGTGAACATGTTCAAATCAGTCCATACGTGCATGAAACTTAGTCCTCTTGTGTCGAATAACATCATAAACATCTATGCAAGAGTGTACATAAGTAATGGTGTGCAAACCTAAGCTAAGACATGTGAAACATGAACAAACTACAATCAATGTTATATTCGTGCATATATAATTTTATCATAGTCTGGAGTTAATGTAATGAAAACATCAAAATACGAGTTCAAGTATAACATCATGCTAGACCTAGACAAGTATAAACATAGTCATACTTAAACTAGAATATGGGAAACATGATTCACCTAAAATTAATATAACATGTGCAAGCATATATATACATCATCATGGTTAAACTTACTAGAAGCATCAAGTATTCATGAAGTAGTTATCAAACATTAATTTAAAACAAGGAGATTATCATGCTAAAATTAAACAAATATTGTCTAAATCATGCTTGAGTTAAATCATAAATTCCATGATGTCCCTCATGTAATCATAGCTACATTTATAGATAATCATAAGGAATTAGATTTATGAGAAGAGAACAAGAAATGGCCAAAATACAAAAAAAAATGGCTAAATCACAAAATCTACCGTTTGGCCATTCGAACTCCCTGTCGAGCCGTTTGAACGCCATGCCTTTTGATCTGCCAGATAGGCCATTTGAATGGTTGGCGTTCGAATGCCCTTCTAGCCCATTCGAACGCCCTTCACAGTTCATTTTTTGCCTGTTTTGTGCGTCGTCTTCAACCTTTCAAAATTAAAAATGAACACATCCAAAAATTAATGATAAATTCTAAAATCACTATATAAGTTCATAATATAAAAATCTAACCATAGAACATGATAGATCTATTCATTGTCATGCTTAATCACAAGAAAATAGCCATAGAGAACATGCTTTTAAGAAACACCATTAAAGCACAAATTGAAGGAAGAACCCACATTGACCTAAAAACATGCAATCTAATGGATAAAACCACACGAAATGAAATCCCCTTAGCTCTATGAAGTCCTTGGATCTATAAAGAAGTTTCAATCCTCAAGAAATCCTACCCAAAAATTAGAGTTTTTTGTTAAAACTTAATTAAAAATCACTAATAAGCTTTAAATCAACTTGAAAATAGGTAGATGTAGAATATCCTTTGGTTAAAAACAAAAATCATCCATTTAGGGTTTTAAATCAAAATTAAAAAAAAAATTAATAGAAGAAATTTGGAATCAATTTGGGGGAAATGAAGAATAAAAGGATTAAGACCAAAATCAAAATATTAGGAGTGATTAGGGCTAGAAAATGTATCTTAATCATCTTTCCTCTTTGGAAGATGGGGTTAGAGCACCTCCTTCTCCCTTGCACAGCCTTTCCATAAATAGGTAAGTGACTAGGGTTTTTCCTTAAATAGTAAGATTTTGGGCTATGATTATAATCTATTAGGCTGTAAAATAGGGTAGAAACACCTTAAGGGCTAATTAGGGTCATTTTGAGGCTAAAAATGAGTTTAATCATTCCAAAACTCACTGATTTAAATTAACAAAGGTTTAGAGAGTTAAGTGAGTCATATGCCAACGAAGGTAGACGTGGGTGGGGCCCACGGTGGGGTCCACACCATTAATTAAGAAAAAATTATCACAAAATCCCATAAAAACTATAAAAATAAGATAAATCAAGTTTGATATTAAACTTATAAAAATATAATTAAACTTTGTTAAAACCATAATTACTAAACCCTTCACCCCAGAATCAAGTCAAACCGGCAATTAGACAAAACCACACAAATCTACATAATAAAATGGGAATTAAACTCAGTTAAAGCTAGAAATCTTACAGAATATACCCACAAAATTCAAAACTAAAAAAATGAAAGAAACAAAAATAAAATTAAAATCAGTAAAAATGTACAATTCAACTCATCCTAAACTTGCGACTCCATTTAATAAAATAAGCCAAATGTGAGTTACTGTTACATCCAAACCAAGACAATGAAGTAGTCTAGTCTAGATTTCTTTTTTACTTGTCAACTATAGTAAACAAGGTCGATCCATAGGGAAAGCCTTGTGTGACAAAGAAAACTATTATGAAGAGAATAGAATAGAGAAGGAAGGTAAACTAGAGAATAAGAGACAATCAAAGAGAAAGTGTTAAGGCATCGGAAATCCACTTATAATAAATCTCTAATGTATATTTGATTCAAATGATAACTCAATTAAGATCAAATGAAAATTCGTCTCAATCGGACAATTTATTTTTTAAAGAACTTTGAAATAGAACAATAGTAATTGATTGTTTACTACGTGAAAGCATTAAGTATATAATCACAAGGAATTATAAGCATTCGGCGTGCCTTTCGTCAACGCCGAATCAAATAATTATATAGATTATAAACTCCTTCAATATGGAACATCAATTTAAAATGATAAATAACTTACTTGAATCAAAGTAACTATTAAACATCAAGTACAAGCTTCATTCCTAGCCTTAGCTTGAGAGCTTAGAAAGTCATTACAATAAAACTAAAAACAAAAATACAAAAGAAGAGAAGACAAATAGGAGAAGAGAGCTCCAAAGAGGAGCGAATGATACCTCTATCACGTCCACCCCTCTATTTATAGGAGTACAAGGGGTTACTTCAAAAGGTAAAGTCAAATCATATCTCTAGATTGCATCCTAATTGATTGCTTGATTAATTTCTTCTTTAGCAATGATTAGATTCTAAATCAATCAAATAAATCAATGATTTATTTTGCAAATACGTATCTTTGAATCTTCTTTTAGTTATCTAATCAGCCTTATTGTCTTTTCTTATGTGTATTAATCATAATCAATGAAAATATTCTTCATGTGCTAGCCTCGGGTTAGTTAACTAGTTGTCCCTTTGCATGCCAAATTCGACCTATAAATCTTCAGAATTGTCAATTTCTTCCTGAAATAATGATTGTATCCACGGAAGTCTTCTTTCTAATTTCTTTCTGATAACTTGAGTATTACTAGATCATACCAAAATTTTACTCTCATAAAATAAATTATTTAGATTCAATGATATCCATCAAGATGTAAGACCATAATCAAGGGATTGAATTTTCACACAGACAAATGTCTTTCTAATTTTTTCAAAATAGGAGCACAAGATACCAACATAAATTAATTAGAACTCAAAATCATTAAATCCATTAAGTTTTATAAACATGTTCTAAACAACATGATATCCATAGACATAGTCACATGTATAAAAGAATCATCAATTTAAATAGCCAAAAACAAAAAGTAAGAAAAATCTCATATTTTGTGAAGATTTTTTTTAATTTTCTCATTTTTTCACTAAAAATGAGAAAATTAATTTTTTTTAAACACACACTCTGTTAAAAAAATCAAAATCTCTTTCTACACCCCCAAACCTAAACCAAACATTGTCCTCAATGTGGAAAGAGAAAATAAATACAATTCTTAATATAAGAAAAGAGGAAAAAGAAGAGAGTACCTCGGTTGACATGCTCATGTGCATAATTATCAAAAGAAAGATAGTCAATAAAGCATAAATATAATCAAATATGGGAAAGCAATAATAAATCATATAAGCACACCGAAATAATAATTAGAATAGTCAACAAAGATAACAAACTACAATTCTAGCTAAAGAAAATGAAAATATTAACTACTAAATAAAAAATAACTCACAAAAACCTAAAATTGGGTTGCCTCCCAAGACTGCTAAGTTTACTGTCTTCAGCCAAACTGTCGTGCCCCGGCACTACCCGACAAGAGATGAACCCGGTCCAAGGGCCGGTCTAGCGTATGAGGGTGACGGTATTGAAAACGGTTAAAGAAATAGCGGAAGACTTATGCCCTTACCACAGGCGGTCTAATTAAAGGAGTTACATACTACTTTGAGCAAGAGTAAATAGGCAGAACCAAAAGAATTACTTAAACTATAAATTAAACCATAAATCTCAAGCCCACATACTAATAATTCATAGCCAACACACTTGGCTCAAAACAAGGTCTTAAACAAAACTAAAAATATAATATATCACAAGTCTAAAACAAGAACCACTCTATAAGGGTTCTAATATCAAAACAAAATAATGAGAAAGATGAAAAATCTAGTGGCCTCCACTCCTACTCCCAAGCTCTCCCCAACCTTTCCTCATAAAGAGGATCCTGTCCAACTGCATGTCATGCCATGTAGCCCCAAAACAAAACAAGGAGAGTGGGGTGAGTATAAAAACTCAATAATATTTTGAATATAACTATAATAATAAAAAAATAGGCGGCATGACAATGTAGCAATTCAAATTCAAAATTAACATGCCCTACTACTTTCTGATCATTTTCTAGCTAAAACCCCTATTTAATCGTAAATATTAGAACTAGTTTGCATAAGACATACCTATCAAGTCAAGTCATGAATATTCAAGTTATAACCTAACTTGCATCCCACATATGTATTTGTTCATATCTACTCAAATCAAGCATGATAGTCCCATAAATCACATAAGAAGTGTCTTTCACACCCTTTTTAATTATTCAACCATACCACATAAACCTGCATAATAGTGTCACATTCACACACTTTCTGATCATTCATTCATATCACATAAACCTGCATAATAGTGTCTCATTCATACACTTTCTGATCATGCATTCATATCGCATAAACCTGCATAATAGTGTCTCATTCACACACTTTCTAATCATGCATTTATATCATATAAAACTGCATAATAGTATTTCATTCACACACTTTCTGATCATGCATTCATATCACATAAACATGTATGAGATGTATCTCTAATATACATTTAGATCATGCATTCAACATCAGATAAACCTGCATGAGATGTATCTCTAACGTATTTTTCAGATCATGTATTAATGTCATATAAACTTGCATGAGATGTATCTCTTACATACATTTTAGATCATGCATCAACATCATATAAACCTGCATGAGATGTATCTCTAACATACGATGTATCTTTAACATACATTTCAGATCATGCATTAATATCCTCATTCATCATGCATGTATAAGTGTCTCACACACACTAGTCTAACATGCAAGTCCACACATAGAGAGAATAAACCTACTCTTCATGGCCGAAGCCCTCGAGCAAACCCATACCAAATAGGCATGCTCCTAAAGGCCAATGCCTTTGAGCAACCCCTGCTCCTCAAGGTCAAAGCCTTCGAGCAACTCCTACTCCTCAAGGTCAAAGCCTTCAAGCAACTTTTGCTTCTCAAGGTCAAAGCCTTCAAGCAACTCCTGCCCATCAAGCTTAAACTCTCGGGCAACCCTGCTTGTTAAGACCAGAGTTCCAAGCAACAATCTTAGCAAGCCGGTGCACTCGGACAAACCAGCTAGATTCTCAGGGTCTAGATAATCTCAATAACTAATCTCATCTGCAAGATAAGTACACAACTTGTTCCCACCTAACTCAATTTGACTTGACTCAACCCGGGGAGTATACATGTTCCACACAAAAACTTAAATAAAAAATATATCCTTTCAAACCAACCAAGTTCCAATCAGTTCACCAACCGATTAATCCGGCACACAATCTCAATCATTGCATATAATTGATCAATTCCGGTTAAACAATGGTAAAACCTCATTCATGAAGTCCAATACATGATGCATG
This sequence comes from Saururus chinensis, assembly GCA_035235625.1. NCBI lineage: Eukaryota > Viridiplantae > Streptophyta > Magnoliopsida > Piperales > Saururaceae > Saururus > Saururus chinensis. The sequence continues at coordinate 35,055,130 of CP141144.1, read as the reverse complement.
ATATTATGATACATCCATGAGTAAAAGTCTACATGGGTTCCAACACATGGAACGTGCTCCCAATCAGTCTCCTCATTCATCATAATTAAAGCATAATTAACTACAATTTCATAGTAAATTTGTCACGCCCCGGCGATGCCCAACCCGAGCCGAACCCGGTCCAGGGGCCGGTCAAGCGCGCGGGGGCGACGAAGTGAAAGTTGAGAAAAATGATCTAGCTGAAGACTTAATCCCTAACCACGGGCAATTAACAGAAACACAGAGTGCACACAATCCTTTGAGCAAGAGTAAATAAAAGGGAAGAAAAAGGTGTTGCTTATCACAAAGTAAACAACAATCTCAAACCCACAAACTTAGTTAAGTAAAGCCCACACTGGCTCAAAATAAGTCATAATCATCACAACTGTAGTATATGACATAAATCCAAAACAAGAACCCTACACAAAGGTTCGAACATCAAGCATGAAAGAAACGATGATAAGTCACTCAACGATCTCCATCATCACACCCAAGCTACCTCTAACCTTTCCTCAAAGAGGCAATCCTGTCCGTCTGCGTGTCGCACCACGCAGCCCCAAATCAAAACACAAAAGAGGGGTGAGTTTTAACACTCAGCAATGGTTTTAAATATCACTGTCAACGTAGAAAATACGATAGCTTAGAAATGAGATCGTTTCAGATCAAAGATTTACATGGTGCATCACTTTCTGATCACACATTCATATCACTTAACATTGCATCATAATGCATAATTCAACCTGCATGGATGTATCTCTAGCATACATATTCCCACATGCATTCACATCATAACCAATCCCGCATGGATGTATCTCTAACATACATATTCCACATGCATAACATCAAAATCAACATGCATGGATGTATCTCTAACATACATATTCCACATGCATAACATCAACACCAACATGCATGGATGTATCTCTAACATACATATTCCACATGCATAACATCAAATCAACATGCATGGATGTATCTCTAGCATACATATTCCACATGCATAGTATCAAATCAAACTCCATCAAGGAGTAACCACACAATAATGTCACACAAACGGGAGCATAGACAAGGCCACGAAGGCATGTCATGGTCCAAAATTCTACACAAGAATTCAAGAAAGATCGGGGTTGTCAATCCCTAATACTGCTCGCCCTGGACAATCCTGGCCAAGGATGTCCCATTCTCACACAGAGAATCTAGAGCAGGGGTGTTCGCCCAGGGACATCTCCTGTGGAGGGAAGAGCCCAAGTTCTGACACAGAGAACCCTAGAACACGTGGTAGCGGGGTGCACACGGCATACCACACTGGATTCTCAGGGTCTATATGACACACATAATAATATTCTCACATATCCGCAAGACAAGTACACAACTCGTCCCCACATTATTCCATTTACACAAGACTCAACCCGGGGAGTGCACTCGTTCCACACAGGAACTTCAAATCAAAATATGTCCTTTCGGACCAATCAACTTGCGATTAATCCACGACCGATAAACCCGGCACACAATTCCATCACATTGTATCCAATCGGTCAAATTCGATTAATCACGATGAAGCCTCAATTGGAAATCCATTTTCATGATGCGTGCAGCATGGTACATGCGTGGGCAAAGCATACATGATAAGTGCTCTCACCAGCCCCTAATGCATCATTCATAATCACGATATTAAGCTTCAACATCATCATTTAACCCCCACATGTGTGTGTGTAACTAGTAGAAGCCTTTCACATAATGCATATCAACATGCTTGAAAATCAACTCACTACCACACTACACATGTGAATTTCTATCTAAACATGAATTCCAGTGGAAATCATAGTAGAAGAATCGTTGAAATCATAGCTAGATTCAAAACTCAACCACAAAGGCTAAACGCATATAACATCACTCATTTCATCATTGAGTCATGACATTCACCAACATTCACACACCATTAATCACAATCTATCATGACAAATTAGTCCAACAATGATTGTAGTCCTATTGAAAATATATGCTTAATCAAAGGGAAACAACCATTCATAATTTCAAGATAACGATTCCAACATCATGCCACAAAGCATGTCATTCCACCATCTCTAAGCATATATCTCAACTCCATAAACTCAATAGCATGCATTTCCAGTAGCCTAACATAGCTTAAAACACTCCACATTCATATAACATTGGCAAGCCAAAGTGGAATCATCAAAATAGGCATCATACACACAACATACAATTTTCTGTGTAGCCGATCGATCGCCCTTCAGGCCGTTCGATCGGTTACACGCAAAAATTTGAAATTTTCAGTTCAGCCGATCGATCGCCCTGCAAGGCCGATCGATCTCCAACACGGCAGAACAGTCATCTTCTTCATTTCGCAAAATCAAACCGAAACACCATAGATAACACTTCAAATCCACATCTAACACCCTAAACATCATCAAAAGTCCTCCTTGACTTCCAGAATATCAAACCAAACCATAATAATGCAAAACCCTAAGAAATCGGGATTAAATAATTCCATTTTCTAATCTTACCATTAACACACTAAATCAAGCAAACCATTTCGAAATAAGCCAAAAATGAAGAGTTTTACCATAGATAAACAGAGATTTCGAAGACCCATTACCTCAGCACTTGATTAAGCTCGGATTGAAGAGTCACCCTTCTTGAAATCCTTGAAAACACAATGAGTTTGAATTAAACTCTAATGGAAATCGATTTACTCAAGAAATCCCTAATTAAACCTTAGATCTAGGGCTTGTTGGTAGTAAAAATCGAATTTTGAATGTTAGGGTTTGTAGTAAAACACAAATTAGTAGCTTTTGATGGTCAAAAACGAATTGAATCAAGGGGAAAATGGTAGATTTGGAAGAAATTAAGAGAAAAGTCATGGATTAGTGCTTAATTAGAGCAAGCTTACCTTAATCGGCTTCTAATTCGGGCCTAAGTGGGGATTAGGCCAGCCCTCCTTCCTTAGCCTATTCCCAAAAATGGAAATGGCTCTAGTTTGCCCTTTTATAGTAAGGGTTGGGGTAGGCATAGGTAAGTTTTGGGGTGTAAATACGAAAAGTAGGCTAAAAGTGGGTATTTTGTAAATTTAAGCACAAATTAAGCCTAATAAAATTCTTAAAATTTTTGTGTGACCTTAAGTATATGTCTAGGTTCATTTGACACAAAAATAAAATTTTTGACCGTGGGGCCCACAGGGGTCCCGCCAAAACCCTAATTTTTGGGAAAATAGTAAAAATTCCAAAAAATCTTAAAAATTCACATTTGGTTTAAAATCACTCAAAACCACTAATATTGAAGTTAATTTTAGTTAAAACTATCACAAACACTATTTACTTATGAAATCACCGAATAAGATCAGAAAACGCGTAAATCTCACGATAACCCATAATTAAAGAAAACCAAAACCGGTTTAAAGATGAGGGTCCTTACAAAATTCCCCATACATGTGTGTATTCATGCATATTCTAAGCACATGACCAATACTTAACATAAACTCATAAGAGAATATACACATGCTTAAACACATTCAAAACAATGATTCCAAACTAAAATCAAAGCGAAATCCACCTTAAGGCTTAAATCCATCCATGTGAAATCGAACATTCACACCCACAAACATGACTTTTCCACACATTAAGCCACAACATGAACACATCAATTACCCATAAACCATCCTCATTATAAAATAACACATCTCACCATTTTCCATATAATATCCCTGCTGGAACAAATTCTAATTACAAGAATTCCAACATTCAAGGTTCAAGCTACTTCAATATCATCATACATAATTATCAATATATAATATAATACCACATGACAACACCTAAACATAATCCATAAACTTCCATCATCAATTCTACACCTCCAGTAGCCTAATTTCAACATAACACACCTCCCATAACCATTATAATCATTAGATGGTGTAAAACATTTAAATGAGCATAAATTTCAAAAATAGCAAAACTATTGTGTAGCCGTTTGATCGCCCTACAAGGCTGTTCGATAGGCTAAACTGAAAATCTGCCAAAAATATAATATTGCCAATCAATCGGCCTGGTAGGCCGTTTGATCACCAACAAAGCAGTTTTGACCTTCTTCTTCATTTCAAAAATCAAAATCAAAACACCATGAAACCACCTTAAAACTTCCATCCATTGTCTTAAACACTATCAAAAATTCATCAAACCATCTAGAATACTAATCTAAACCATTCCAAGACAAAATCCTAAGAAATTGAAGTAAAAGATTAGTATTTATTAAACCCACCATTAGAGTCCTAATCAAATAAATCTCATTTAAATAAAATCATAAAAAATGATATTTTTTTCACCCAAAGCTAAGATTGAAAAACCCAGTATTTGTCCTTCCTTGTTGATTTGGGTTAAAATGAATCTTCAATCACCTCTAACACCTTAATCCCTTTCTAATTCGGGCCTAATTGGGGAATTAGGTCTTAATCGCCCTCTCCTAGCCTATTCACAAATGGAGAATAGCTCATCCATTTCTATTTATAGTAGGGCTTAGGGTATACCTAATGAACTAGTGGGGTATAAATAGAAATTCTAGCTAAAATTGGATATTTTGATGATTTGAACACTAATTAAATCCGGAAAAATTCTAAAATTTTTCTATAAGCTTGTTTTAATGCCTGGATAAATTTAGTCTAAAAACCTCAATTTTGTTGGCGGGGCCCACAGGGGGGTCCCTCCAAACCCTAATTTTTAGAAAATTAGTAAAAAATCAAAAAAATATCAATATTTTAGGTCTGACCCAAAATCACTTAAAACTAATAATTGTGAAGTTGGTTTTGATTAAAACATTTAGAAAATACTCAAATTTTGAAAATCATCCCAAACCGATTAGAATTAATATTAAAGCACAGAAAAGCATTTAAACAAGATGAATTCAAACCGGTTTAGGATCAAGGATCTTACACAAACACATCCCCATCTAAACTCATCCTGAGTAATATTAACTACTAAATAAAAAATAACTCACAAAAATCCAAAATTGGGTTGCCTCCCAAGAGTGCTAAGTTTAGTATCTTCAACCAAACACACCCCCATCTAAACTCATCTAATGTCCTTCAAAGTATTGTGCATCTCAGTATCAAATTTGCTCCTCAAATAAGAGTGAGTTAAACAAATATTTATTGGAAACTAAATGAAAGAAAAAACATTCTCTACTAGATTCTCAATTATGTCAACCTCTAAAGTATCATCTATGTGTGATGGTTGTCTACTTGTATCAAATACATTCAACTCACAAGTCAAGTTTATAAAAGAAAGCTTCATCACTCCATTCCTACAATTGACCAAAGCATTAAATGTAGTAACTAAAGGATGACCCAAAATGACAGGAATTTGCACATGGATATTCTGAATAGGCTGAGTATCAAGGACTACAAAGTCTACTAGAAAGTAAAATTTGCTAAACTTAACAAAACATCGTCAACAACACCTCTAGGAATTTTTATAGATCTATCAGGTAATTGATGTGGGTTTCAACTCTCCCAGTCCCAATTGCACATACAAAGAATATCATAATATTTTCACACTAGCCCCCAATCAAGCAAAGCTTGCTCCATAAGATAATCCCCCATCTTGTATGAAATTGTGGGACAACCAGAGTCCTTATGTTTGACACGGAATTTGTATTGAATGATGGAGTTGACTTGCTCTGCTAGGAATGTCTTTTTAGGAACATTTGTTTTCCTCTTAATTGTGACTAAGCCTTTTAAAAATTTAGCATATGAGAGAACTGGTTGGATAACATCAAGGAATGAAATGTTTATCTGCATTTACTTCAACATCTCTAGTGTAGGATCTCTAACTTTAAACCGATTCAATTTTGATTTAATTATCAGTTATTGCGTGGTTTTGCTTAAATTTGCCATTTTTACTTGATTTCGGGTTAAGGGTTAGTAATGATAGTTTTAACAAGGTTTTATCTCATTCTTATAAATTTCCATATTAAACTTAATTTATCCTATTTTTAGGAATTTTATGGGTTTTTCTCATAAATTAAGGGTGTGGACCCCACCATGGGCCCCACGTCCACATTTGGACAGTGAGTGTCCCACATGACCCTAACATCACTTATTTCATGTTAATGAGTTTCAGAACTTCTAAATTCATTTTTTAGCGTTAAAATGAGCCAAATTAGCCACTTAGATCAATAAATGTTATTTATAGCCCAACAACTCATATTTATACCCAATAGCTTACTATATAAGGAAAGCCCTAGCCCATTTCTCAATTTGGAAAGGGTTGTGTTAGGAGCCTAAGAGGTGCCCTAATCTCCATTGCCAAAGAGGGAAACTCGAATTAGGTGAGTTTTTAGCCCTAATCTTCCGGATTTTTTCTTAATATCTCTTAATCTAACTTTTTCCCCGAATTGACTCTTGATTTATCCCATCAAAAATACTATTTTTTATTTCCATTTCAAATCCTAAAAAAAGGATTTCATTTTTAATCAAAGGAAACTATAGATCTACATGTTTTCAGGGTCATTTAAGCTTAATATGCGATTTTGATTAAGTATTAATTAAAACTCTAATTTTGGCTAGGGTTTCTTGAAGAGTAGAGCTTCGATTTTGGCCAAGAATTTCTTGAAGGTAAGGTGTTTTCATCTCATGTGGTTTTATGCTTTAGATTCCATGTTTGAATAGTTCAAGTGGGTTCTTGCTTCATTTTGTGCTTTCATGGTGATTTATTAAAAATACATGATTTGTGGTTATTTTATATGTTTAAGCGTAGAAAATGTTAGATCTATCATATTTTAGACTTGGGTAATGATTATATAAAGTTTAATGAAGTTTTAACAATTTTTATTGATTTTTTAAAAGAATTTCAATTCAATTTCATGAGGTAGAAGACGGCTTTCAGGACAGTTTTATCCTGACTGTTAGATTGTATATCTAATGGCCAGATCTTCTCACGAACATTCAAACAGCCCAAATAGGAATCTGCTTTGGATTCATGACTATGTTTCAGATACTTTTACTTTTAGTTTTTCTCTCCAATTGTTTCTAAGAATATACTAACATGTCTAGATTATATTCCTAATTATTTATATTTTTTTAGAAGAATATGTATATATTATTTTTTTTGGAATGTGTGTTATAGAGTAAAAACAGAATTCTGTTTTCGTGTTTAGAAGCATGTTTTGGGATGAAAACATATGATTTTAGGTTCCTTCTTCTTATGATGGATTGATATATGTGGTATGAGTATTCTGTACAAATTTCAAATTGTTTAGAGCACAATAAGTTAATGGCATAGTCATAAATTTAAATGTCGACATTTCTAGTAGAATTGCGTAGTCTTATTAATTAATTCACAAAAATTATTTTTTGCACATATTTTTATATGATATTTATTTATATGTTAATTAAGCTGTGATATAGGTCTCTATAAATTTTCACATTGATTTGAGTTTATTTGCTATTTTTCAAAAATATACAAGTTATATGTTGTGATTATGCTAAAACATTTACTTGAGCTAGTATGGGATAAATGAGTATATGCGCAAATTTAAGTGAGATTTTGATGAGTTCTTGATAATTACTCCATGTCTCCAATATGTTTGACAATGATGATACAAATATATGCTTGCACATGTTATCTTAATTTTAGGTGAATTATGTTTCCCATATTTTAGCATAAATATGACTACTTTTATCCTTACCTAAGTCTAGCAAGATGTTTTACTTGTCTTAGGCTCGTATTTCGTTGTTTTTACCATACTTTCTTCATGATTTCAATAAGGAGGAACTAAGAGAAAATCATGGATGCATGTATATGGTATTGATTATGGTCTAATCATGTTTCACATGTCTTTGCTTAGACTTGAACACCACCATTTATGTACATACTTATGTAGATATTTGTGATGATTATTTGACATCAATGGACCATGATTGATGCAATATGAACTGATTTGAGCATGTCTCTTGTATTTGGGCTCATGTAGCATTGCTCACGTATGTACCATGTTATATACATCATGAAAACGATTTATAGATAAGATTAATTGTTAGTAGTTGTGTTTGATCAGTTGGATATAAGTGGATGACATTGGTTGTCAGATTAATTGATCAGAGGCTTAATGAATCAGTTTTGGGTCCAAAAGGACATGATTTCGTTTTGAGTTTCTTTGAGAATATTGTACCTCCCCGGGTTGAGATAAGCTAAATGTTATGTAATTTAATTACTAAGTTTATCTGGACCCTTAGAATCTAACATGGTATGTCCATGTGCACCAAATTACTAGAAACTTCTAGGCTTTAGCCATGGTGAGTAGGACTACTTAGGCTCTAGCCAAGGTGGGTAGGTCTGCTTAGGCATCGGCTAGGGTGAGCAGGTCTGCTTAAGCTATTGCTAGGGTGGGTAGGTCTACTTAGGCTTCGGCAAGGGTGAGTAGTAGATCCGCTCAGCTTCGGCCAGGGTGAGCGGGATAGTTGTTTTTCAATATTATGAGACATTCACCATTTATTATTACATGTGTATAGAAGGTTATGCTCTTGACACAGGATGTGTAGTGATAATGGAGCTTGCATTACACATGTGGTTATGGCTTAGTTTGCATGATGTGAAGGATAGTGTGTTTGAGACACTTGATTTGTAGGGTGAATGTTATATTGAGAAATAGATTATGCATGATATGTTTATATTGAGAAGTTATTCATGCAAGATATGAGTGTGATTGTAAATTCCACATGTTTACGCATGAGGTTACATGTGATGATGTGATATATTATGTATAGTATGGTATGTAGGTAGCATGAATATGTGATGATGAGATGATATGGTCATAGCATGACATGCAGGTAGCATGGCTATGTGATGATGTGATATGTCATATATCATAATATGCAAGTCACTTGAATATGTGATGATGTGATATGTCATATAGCATGATATGCATGTGATATTAGAATGTGTTCATGAGATATCTTAGAGATAGTAAGACATACATGTGGAATGAGAAGATGCTTATGGATGGTAAATTATGACATTAATGCACAGGTTTATGTGGATCCGATGATGAATGGGATTGATAGTTAATTATTTGTTGAGTATTATGTGTTTTGTATGTGTTGTCATATTTGGATTTACTTTGCATATTTAAAAACCCTTGCTTAGCTTGTAGCTCATCCCTCTTTTTAGTGTTTTATTTTGGGGCTGCATGTCCTACCATGCAGGTGGTCCGGATGGACTTTTTGTGGAGCGTGTGGGTAATGATGTTGCTTAGGAAAGGTTACTTGGAGATCTTGAGTTTTACAGTTGCTTATATAGCATGTTTGATGTGAATAAAATATATCATTTTTGTGCCTCTCAAATTAGTTTGTTAAGACTGTTTCTTGATCAGTTTAGTCTTACTTGAGTACTATTTTATTTCACAGGATTTATAACCAAATTCATGTTTAATGGGCTACTAACTTGACCATGAGCTGTGAGATCTTTTGTCCAAAAAATTGGGATGATGACCTGGGCATTCTAACAATGAAAAGTTGATCATTTTGTTAGGTGTTGTTGTAGCAAATCATAGATGCTAGATCTGGGGGTTGTGTCAAAAGGAAGGGTAAGATGTGCTGAAATTTTTTATTAGATCCAATCTCAGATTCTGAATAATCTAATGGAAAGATAGTAGACTGAAATGGAAAGCTACAAGGTTGAAGGTTAACTCAAGCAAGTAGGAGGGGACGTAGAGCATCTAGTGGGATCTGATTACAATTACCAACATATGGAGGAAATCTTGATTGAAGATATGTAGCCTTAACGCCAAATTGAGCATCTAGAAGAGGCCAATAAATTGAGTGGTTCGGCAGGCATATGTGACATCTCTCTCCAACAAGAAAACTTCTTCTCACAGTCTCTCCCAATTTCGTTCCTCATGTTTTCTTTTGCTTTTATATTTTTTATGGCTTTCTAAGCCTCTTAGTTAAGGCTAGGGATTAAGTTTGTACTAGATGTTTAATGACTATTTTTATTCAAAGATGAAGCTTGTACTCGATGTTTAATGACTATTCAATTAAGTTCTTCATCACTTTAATTTGATTTTACATATTTAAGGAATTCATAACCTATTTAGTTATTTGATTAGGCATTGACGAAAGGCACACCGAATGCTTATAATTCCTTATGATTATTAATCGATACTTTTACATAGTAAATAATCAATTAAGTATTATCCTATTTCATATTTCTTTAAAAGCTAAATTTTCCAATTGAGATGAATTGTTATTCGATCTTGATTGAGTTATTGTTTGAATCAAATATACATTAGAGATTTATTACAAGTGGATTTATGATGCCTTAACATTTTCTTTTTGATTGTCCCTTGTTCCTTATTTTACCATCATTCTCTATTCTATTTTTTTTGTAATCATTTTCTTTGTTGCACAGGGCTTTCCCTATATATTGACCTCATCTACTACAATTGGCAAGGAAAAAACATTAGAATTTGACTGCTTCATAGTCTTAGTTTGGATGTAACAACAATGTTGTATTGAGACTTTTATCTACTTAATTATACATCAAACTCTATTAGCTGATGTGGGCTTAAACTCTTATACATGAGCCATATGTAGGCTGATTTGGACTAAGTATGTGCGTTGGTGTGTGGACTAATGTTTAATTTTTAGTCCTTTATTTCTAATTTCACTCTTGTACAAAGTTGTAATGTGTATCTCCATAGTGATTCACCCAAGAAGGGGTTAAGTCGTCTGCAAACCGACGATATTTCGTTGTGCCACGTGCCATCTTCCCTATGGACCGGGTTTAGCTCGGGGTTGACATGTGCCGGGGTGTGACATCAAGAATATCTCCAATGGGGGTAACTTTCTTTAAATTGACTAGCCTATGAGGAAATGGAGCTTTAATCACTAAAGCAGGTGGGGAGGCACTGAGTCCTTGTTTCTCTTTCTCAAACTCAGTATTCTCATTTCCCTCTAGTTCAAGTATTTTCACATGATTGTCACCTTGTCTCCCAGTTCTAAGAGTGGTGATTAAATGGACATGCCCTTGGTCATGTGATGAGCTTGAAACATTACTAACAACAAATTGACCTTTATGGTGGGTATAGGCTGACTAGGAAATTTGCATTTCTCTCTCTCACCTATATGAGTTTCTAACTAACCAATATGAGTTTCTAGTTTGGCTATGGCTTGAGTGTTCATTTAACTAGAATTTTTCAGTTCTAATATGGCATGGTTAGTAAACTGCATGAATGCTCTTAACGACTCTTCAAGTGAGGATTGTTGACATTGTGGTCTTATGTACTTTTAATGTCTCTTTAGATAATGAAATTGTCCTCATAAAGATGATGGGGAAGGGCTACATACTTAGGTCAGCCTAAGTTAGTGTTAAGCTCCCATCCACTTGACATCAAGAAAAATTATTAAAAAATTAAAATAAAAAAAAGAATGAAAAAAATGAAGGATGCAAATAGAGAGGATTTAGAAAATATCGAGCCCTAGAAAAATGATTTGAGAAAAAAATTCATAACTCGGAAAAAGGCATGGGAATATTGATTATGAACTTTTGATGATTTTTATCTTTTTAGAAAAATCATATACATAGATTCTAGCTAAAGAGAGTTGAAAAATGTAAAATTAGTCTTTACTAGGGTATGAACAACTTTGCGTCAGTTTGGTTAAGAGAGATCTTGTGAGATTCAAGATTAAAGGAGATAAGATTGACTGCATTGGTGGCTTTTCTTCAAAACTAATAAAAGATGATTAATATGTCAAAGAAGAGAATAAAATTGATAATCATATACCGATGGGTTGAAAATTTAAGGCAATGTATTAATGAACATAATCCATGGATGCATTTAGATTAAAGGAGAATTGATTTAAAAATCATTAAAAAGAGGTCAACTTTGCTTATTTTCATTGTTTGATTTTGAAGGAGTCGAAAATAGAAGACATCTTAACACAAATCTTTGAGCAAGTGGCTACAGACCAAGTCCAAAAAGAGGCTTCCGAGCTCAAAGACGCTCCCCCAGAGCTTTCGTTTAAATGTAGATTCTCCCTTCTTTTAATGAGCAAGTAATGGCTCCTTCTTCTAGTCTTCGAGAGGGAGCGAAGAGATTCCCGAAAAGGAACCCAAGCGTAATAAGCAAAGGAAAAGAATTAAAAAAAGGTATACGGCATAAGTCAAGCAATAGATATGAGTTGCAGCAGTTCCTCTTGCAGTTGATCCACCGACTTAACTTCCTACATTCACTCTCAAAATTCATAAATTGAAAAAGGAAAACTAGAATTGTAACCTCCCGATCTAGTGTAGTCAGCCTCAAGGTGTGCCTGATTGGCGAGTCTGCCGTCTCCACGGCTTTCCTGCAGGCTACTCCTCATCAAGGCCTTCAAGTGCCGATCTTTGCTTGGGCCAGCTCTGAGGCTCCACCTTGGCTTTTTATTGGTTTCTCCAGGGGGAGGGGACCCTTTATCGTATTGCACGTGCATCTTCAAGCAGGGGCGCCAAGTACATAGATGAGGCGGTCCCGAGAATGAAATAATTTGAGTTCTGGGTGTTAGGAAATTTTTATTTTGATGGGAAGTGTCTTGAAATATTTTTAGAAATTTATTAATTTTTTTAATTATCAAATTTTTATTATTTTCATAAAATAAAAAATGGCATTTATTTCAAGATAGATCAATCCTTAGTGAATGAACGCTGATCTTGTTTTTTGCACCAAAGCATTGTTTTAAATTTGAAGCCACTTCTTATCAACTTTGTATCTCTCCAAACTCCTCCAAAGTGTTCATGTGATTACAGATGATTTGAAGAGTTTGTGCACACGTCAAGACTAGATTTCCACATCGATTTCACGATTTTTTCCCCAAGTAGGGTGAGTACTAAACCTAAAATTTTTATTTTTAGCATATTTTCAATCAATTTCAACGAGTTTTGAACTAGTACAATTGTTGGAATTAGTTTAGATCTACCTTTGTCTAAAATTTTATGTGATTTGGTCCATTAAATTTCAAGATTTCATAAAAAATCAAATGTGCTTTCAACATTTTTCTTATCAAAATTGACTATAGGGGTCTAGTTATAAAGTTTGTTCTACTCGCTATGAACTTTCTTGGGTTAAAATTTGGAGTAAATCTCACACAAATGGTTATAGGGTTTCTCTAAATTTCAAATTTTTGAATTTTGGCACGCATTTAAAGATTTTTTGAAATTCTAGGATGTTTATTATTATCATTTATTTATTCCTAGTTTATGCTTAGCCCTAGGTTATTTTATTTTCATTCAATTTAGATGGGGAGAGAGGGCAAAGAAATAGAGGACAAATGAGACAAGGTCAAGGGAGCCTGGGACATCAAGCAATGGTTCAAATAGGGTCAAACCCATACAGTGTGAATGTATCTTAGTGCATATTCCTCTAAATACTTCTATAGGTTGGATTGAGGCTTGTCCTTACGAGATGGAGTATTTTAGTACACTGTCCACATCCGGTCAGTCAGTCTACCCTAGAATTGTTCAACAGTAGTATGCATCCCTCCTCTTGGAGGATGATGAAATGGTAGGAGTAGCAGGAGGAGTTCAGGTGAGAGTGAAACCTGACATCAAATCACAAGTCATTGAATGTGAGAGGAGGCCACTCACATATGCATAGTTAGACGATTATGTCTTTCTACCAGATAGTGAGATTACTGAGAGTTTGCTTGGTCTGCTGAGAGGTCTAGAGCCGGAGGTATCATTATTGACTCACTCAATGACACAAGAGTTTCTTCTGCTATAAGTCATAGCTCAGTATGATATATGGAGTGCTAGGAAGGAGAGAGTTGATAGGATGATGCCATGGATTCTACATCTCCTTGTACAACCAGAGATTGAGTTGGATCTACCATCCATTATTTTTGGTAGGTTAATGATATTCTACATGGCCACACATATGATATGTTACCTTACCTATATATCTTGTGTTGGATTTTCATAGTAATACATGTCGGATTTCTGCATGGGACTGATTGACATTGCAATGGTTCATAAGATGCTTTCTCACCACCATAAGGAGCAGCAGATGCAACAACAGAGGCGGTAACACTGATGGATGTTCCAGATCAACCTGTTACTATTGTTGAGTTTAGACTTTTTTAGGATGCTATGATGCAGAGGCTTACAAACACAAGTTGCTCGCTTAGAGCCTGATTTCCACATGCAGATACTGAGGGAAGCAGAGTGCTTCTGTTGATGATGCTCACTAATTTTTATTTTTATTTTGTATCACTCTTTCATGTATTACTTTGTTTAAAAGTTGTTTTAATTTGGTTATGTTTCATTTTGACTATGAGATATACATTGAAACTGATGTTATGATGGGATATGTGATGGACATGTAATATGTTGATTTTTATATATTTTTTTGTGTCTTTTAGTGATGATACTAACTTGATTGTGCTTTAATTTATTTTTATTAATTACTGCTTTAACTTTTTTCTATTTATGTCATAAAGTGGGAAAGTTATTATTGAAAATCAAAGTATTTATCTTTACTTGATTGAGCAATACTATGCAGATCATTAGATTTTAACTTTACAAGTAAATATAGGGTTATACATGAAATGAGTCCATGTTAAGTCTTTTAAGTGTTAAGTAATTTTGTACAATTTGAAAGTCAATGCACTATGTCAAGAGTTGTAATTTTATTTTGATTTTCAAATGTGTAGTGTTTTGACAAGAAGCTAAAGGGGGAGATTGTAAGAACATATGAGTCATATGTCAAGTTTATTAGCTAGTTTCTTTGTCAAAATTTTCTCTAGAAACCTTCTATATGTACTTAGTCTTAAAATCTAATTAGAGGTTGTTGTGGTCAAGTCAGATTTGGAAATGAAACCCTTGAAAAATAAGAGCAAACATGTTCTTATGGCTCAAGACATAAGATTGAAGAATGTTGATGGTTTCTAAAGCTTATTTAGATCACATTCGCATACCAAATCACTTATTTAGAAGTAATTTTAGGGGTTTATGGTGGTTTTAGAGTAAAATGGGCAAAACTGAAATTTCAGAGATAGAACAATTGATAGCTGGATAAAAGGCATGATGAAATGATCAATCGCTGCATGATTTTGCCCTATGTAAAACGAAGCCGTTGATTGATCGCTTGAAGTATCGTGTGTAAAAGAAACAGTGATTGATCGATCGCTATTTGAAATGATCGATCGCTTGTCGGACTAGTTACCCTAATTAAGCTATTATAAATTCAATTATTTTCCTTGTTAAAGCCAAAGACATAAATCAGTTTGGAGAACTATAAGGGATAAGATATCATGAATTTTGAGAGATAAAAGACTAGAAGAAATTGAGAAGAAGGGTCAATACCTTTTGCATATTGTTTTCCAAGGAGAATTCACGTGAATCTTTAAGTTGAAAATCAATAGTGAATTCATAAAGCTATTCCATAACTTAGAAGAGATTTCACACAAAAATTTCAAAGAGAAGTTGCAACATATCTTCAATGGGAGATTGAAGATTCTAAGGAGGCCAAAGTCAATAAAACAAGAGGAGCCTGTTGAAAGCTAGAATAAGATAAAGACAAAGCAAGGAGGAAGAAAAGTTTCAAATGCTTGACGAAGACTTGAAGTCCAGCAACAACGATCTAAATAAGAAAAACTTGTGTTAGAGTCTTAACAAGGTCGGTGGTTTACTTGTGTTAATGTCATATCTTGGTTTCTAGTGCATTGATTTTGATCCCTTGGAAATGCCATAATTTTTAACCCATGTTAGGGTTTTCAACATTAATTTTTTGTGTTCATGAGTGGATTGAATGATGGTGATTGATTAATATACCATGAGTAAGATTTGAGTGAACCTTTGTTTGATTCTGCAATTAAAAGCATGTAAAAATACTACTATTAGAGACACTTTTTAAAAGTGTCGCTAATAAAAAAATTAAAATTTTTTTAACTAATAGTGATGCTTTGTCAAAACCTTTGCTAATAGGCAATAGTATTTGCGAATCTTTTTTAAAAGCGTCACAAATAGTGAATAAACTTAAAAAATATTGCATTTGTGACGCTTTCAAAATAACGTCACAAATACAATTATTTTTTTGTAGTATAATATAAACTAAATTTTATTTCTTTACCATTTACAATGCTAAGACTTGACATTTTTTATTATATATTAAAAATAATAATTTTTATTTTATATAATTATATTTATAATTTAAATATATAATAAATAATAAATACAAACATATATATTTAATATAATTATTTAAATATAATATATATAGAGAGAGAAAGAGATGAGAGAGGAGAAGAGTGAGAAAAGAGAGAGAGGAGGAGAGAGATAGACAAGAGATAGATAGAGGAAAGAGAGAGAGATAGAGAGAGGAAGTGAAGAGAGAGACACAGGAGAGGGAGAGAGAGAGAAAGAATATAGAATAAGAGAAAAGAGAGAAGAGAGAGAGAAAGAGGGAGAGAGAAAGAGAAAGAGAAGGAGAAGAGAGAGGGCAGATAGAAAGAGAAGTGAGAGAGAGCGAGGACATAGAGAAGAGAAAGAAAAGAGAAAGGAAAGAGAAAGAGGAGAGAACAAAAAGAGAAAGGAGAGAGAGCGAAAAGAAAAGATGAGATGAGAGAAGAGAGAAAAAAGAGAAGAGAGAGAGGACAGACAAAGAAAAGAGAGAGAAGATAGAGGAGAGAGTAGAGAGAGAGAAGAGAGAGAGAAATGAGAGAGAAGAGAGAGTAGAGAGATAAGATAGAGAGAGAGAGGGAGAGAGATAAATAGAACGAAGATGTGTTTAAAAAAACTTCATTTTGAACTATTGGCGAAGCTCTAAAGAAAAGTCGCTAATAGTCCATACACTTCACGTACTGAGATGTGTCACTAGTATTCAAACTATTAGCGATGCTTCTAAGAAATGAATAAAAAATATTGTTAGACTATTGACGACACTTCGAGGAAGAGTCGCAAATAGTTGTAACAATTGCCACATTTACAACGAAGAAAGAGAGAGGAGAGAGAGTGAGAGGAGAGAATAGATAGTGAGAGGAGAAAGAGAGAGGGAGAGAGGTTAGAGAGACAAGAGACGAATGAGGAGAGAGAAAGAGAGAAAAGTGAGAGAATAAGAGAGAGAAGAGATAAGAGAGAGAAAGAAAGAGAGTACAAAGATAAAGAGAGAGAGAGAGAGAGAGAGGAGAGAGCAAGGAGGGAGAGGAGAGAGTGTGGGGAGAGAGAAGAGTGAGAGAAAATATAGAGAGTTGAGAGAAAAGAGAGAAGAGAGAAAGAGAGAGGAGAGATAGAGAGAAGAGTGAGAGAAAAGATAGAGAGAGTTGAGAGAGAAGAGAGAAAGAGAGAGGAGAGAGAGAAGAGAGAGAGAGAGAGTTGTGAGAGAGATAGAGGAGAGTGAGAGAGTGAAAGCGAAGAGAGAGAAGAGGTTGAAAGAGGAGATGTAGAAGAGAGAGAGAGAGATTTGGGAGTGCGAGAGAGAGATGGGAGAGAGGAGAGAGAAAGATAAGAGAGAGAGCAAAGAGAGAGGAGAGGAGAGAGAGATCGCGAAGAGAGTTAGGGGATAGGGAAGTGAGATAGAGATAGGAGAGAAGCGGAGGTGAGAGGGGAGAGAAAGAAGACTAAAACAAAATACATTTAAAATAATTTTGAAATATTGGCAACGCTCTTAGGAAGTGTCGCATTTGTCCAAACACTTACAATGCAGAGAGAGAAGAGAGAGGAGTGAAGAGAGAGGAGAGATGAGAGAGAGAAAGAAAGAGAGAAGAGAGATAATGAGAGAGAGAACGAGAAGTGAGAGAGGAAAGAGAGGGAAGAGAGAGGTGAGAAAGCGGACAAATAGAGGAGAGAGAAATAGAAGAGAGAGCAACAAAAGGGAGATGAGAGAGAGGGAAAAGAGAGGGAAGAGAGAGCGAGAGACAAAAATAAAAGAGGGAGAGCGAAGAGAGAGAAGTGAGAGAGAGGAGGGGAAGTGACGAGAGAGAAAAAGAGTGAAGTGAGAGATATAGGAGAGAGAAGAGGGAGGAGAGATAGACATAGAGAGAGGAGAGATAAAAAGAGAAGAGAGTGTGAAGAGAGAGAAGAGTGAGAGAGAGAGAAGAGAAGGGGGAGAGAAATATAAGAGTGAAAAAAGTGAGAGAAGTGAGATAGAGATAGGAGAGAGAATGGAGGAGAGAGATAGGAGGGATAGAAAGGAGGGATAGAAGGGAGAGTAGACTAAAACAAAAAGGGGTTTAACAAAATACTTTTGAACTACTTTGGAAGTGTCGCTAATAGTCCAAACATTTGTGATGCATACAGAGATGTGTCACAATTATTAGAAGAATTAGCAACGCTTTTGATGAGCATCACTAATAGTTAGTGATATCAAAAAAGATTTAGACTATTAGCAACACTTCACTATAAACATTGCAACTGTTACAATTATTTGTGATGCATCCTCTGAGCTTCATAAATAGTCTAAAAATAAATTTTTATTTATTCATTACTATTGGCGATGCTCATAAGAAGCAATGCTAATAGTTCTAATACTTGGGGATGTGTATCAGGAGCTTTTTCGATAATAGATTATTGCTTGTAGCATATCTTGATTTACCTTAATCTCATTAGTTAAATTAATCGATTAATCTATTTTATGTTTTGTAATGTATATTATGTGAAGATGATATATAAGAGATTTGTGTATGAATTATAGGAATCTCCTTAGGAGGATATTACTTTGAAAGTCAAAATTAACCAAAAATCTTGATGAATCTAATAATTCATTGTGAATTTGATATATTTAAGAATTTTTATATCCAAACGTAATTTAGAGGATTTATGCTTAATCTTAAAAGAATCATGCTGATGAATCTTCATCCAAATTATGCATCGCATGTGTTTGTAATATAAGCGACCTTTCTTAAGAGCATTGCCAATAGCTCAAAATGAATTTTTTTGAAAACCTTTCTTATTTTCTCTCTCTACTTCTCTCTCTCCCTCCTCTCTCTGTCTCTCTCCCCTCCCCACCTTCTCTCTCCACTCTCTTCTCTTTCTCTCACCTCTCTCTTCTCTTTCTCACTCTCCTCTTTCTCTCTCCTCTCTCTCTCACTCCTCACTTTTTCTCTCCTCTCTCCATTTTCTCTCTCACAACTCCTTTTCTTTCCTCTGTCTCTTCTCTATCTTTTTCTCTCCTCTCACTCTAGTCTGTTCTCCCTCACACTTTCTTCTTTTTTAATATTTTCATATAATATGTAATAAAATAAAAATATCTTCTCTCCTTCTTCTCTCCTTAGAGCCAAGGATAACACCGATATGTGTGAGAGAGAGAAGAGGAGAGAGAGAAGATTGAAAACATGAAGATAGAGATAAGAGAGAGGAGAGAGGAGGGAAAGAAAGAAGAGAGAGAAGAAGAGAGAGGATTAAAATATAATACCTTCAAGTTTATTTTATTTTATAATTTTTAAAATATAATATATATTAAAAATAAAAAAATTAAATTAAATTCACTTGCTCTCTCCTCTCTACTTCAGCCAGGGTTCACGCTGACATGCGTGACAAAGACAGACAGAAGGTGACAGAGAAGAGAAGAGAAGAGAAGAGAGAGAAGAGAGAGAGGGAGAGAGGAGAGAGGGTAGAGAATGCAGAGAGAGGGTAAAGAGTGAGGGGAGTGGAGAGAGGGGATAATTTTATTATATATTATATTTTAAAATTAAAAAAATAAAGTAAAATGTATTAGCAATTGATAAAAATATGTGTCGCTAATATGGTAGTTATTTGCGACGCGTATGACTATGCATCGCAAATACTTATGGTGTATTTTATTTTTTATTATTTTAAAAATATAATGTATAATAAAAAATCTAAAAAAATATTAAATTCCACTAATCTCTCACATCTCCTCAAAGCCGGAGCTATCGCTGACGCTTCTGAGAGAGAGGAAAGTGAGTAGAGAGAGAGAGGGAGAGAGACAGAAAGAGGAGAGAGATGGAGAGAGATAGAGGGATGAGAGAGGAGTGAGAAAGAAAAGAGAGAGGACAGAAGGAGAGAGAGATGGAAAGAGAAGAGAGTAGAGAGAGAGGAGAGAGAGTAGAAAGAGAGATAAGATAGATAGAGAGAGGAGAGAGATAACAGAGATAGAGTGCGAGAGTAAAGAGAGTGAGGAGATGAGACAGAGAGAAAGAGAGGAGAGAGCGAGAAGAGGAGTCAGAGAGGAAGAGAGGGGAGAGAGAAAGAGGTGTGAGAAAGAGAAGTAGGAGAGAGAGAAGTGAGATAGAGATAGGAGGGGAGAGAGAGGAGACACAAAGAGGACAAAAGCAAAATGGGGTTTAAAAAAACACTTTTGAACTATTGGCAAAGCTAAGGGAAGTGACCCATATAGGTTAAAAACTGGAGATGCATAATGAGATGTGTTGCAAGTATTAGAAGTATTTGGGACACTTCTGATGATCATCGCTAACTATTAGTGATATAAAAAAAAAATTGCTATTAGCAACACTTCTACATAAACATCGGGATTGTTACAATTATTTGCGATGCTTCTTCGGAGTGTCACAAATAGTCTAATATTTTTTTATTTATTCTTTACTATTGGCAACACACATTAGAAGCATCACGAATAGTTCTAATACTTAGAGACGCATCTCAGTATGAGTCACAAGTGTTTGGGCTATTAGCGATGCTTCTTAAGAGCATCACCAATAGTTCAAAATGAATTTTTTTAAACACCAGTATGTTATAATTTTTTTCCCACTCTTTTCTCTCCACTCTCCTCTCCCTCATCTCTCTCTCCTTTCTCTCTCCCTCATCTCTCTTCTCTCTCTCCTCTCTCTTCTCTTTCTCTTTCCTCTTTCCTCTCTCTCTTCTCTTTCTCTCCCTTCTCTCTGTTCTCTCACTTCTCTCTCTTCCCTCTCTCCACTCCCTTTCTCTCTCTCCTCTCTCTTTTCTCTTCTTTCTCTCACGCATGTCAGCATTATCCCTGGCACCGAGGAGAGAGCATGAGAATTTAATTTTAATTTTTTTGGATTTTTTATTATATGCTATATTTTAAGAATAATAAAGAAGAAGAGCGAGTGAGAGACAGTGGAGAGAGAGAAGAGGGATAGAAGAGAGAAGGGAGAGAGGAGAGAAAAAAAGAAGAGAGAGAGATAGAGAAGAAAGTAAAGAGAGAGAATGAGAGAGAGAGAAAAGGAGAAGAGTGAGAGAGAGGAGAGAGAGAGAGAAAGGAGATAGAGGATTAAAATATAATCTCTTCAAATTTATTTTATTTTATTATTTTAAAATATAATATATAATAAAATAATCAAAGAAATTAAAATTTAAATCTCTTGCTCTCTCCTATCTCCTCAAGTCAAGGTTCATATTAATGTGCATGACAAAAAGAGGAGAGAGAGTGAAGATAAGAAAAGATAAGAGAAAGAGAGAAAAGATAAAGAAGAGAGAGAGGAGACAAAGAGAAGAGAGAGAGAGGTTAGAGAGTGAGGAGAGAGGAAAGAGAGGAGATTATTTTAATATATATTATAGTTTAAAAATCATAAAAAGAAATAAAGTAAAACATATTAGCCATGCATAAGAATATGCATCACTAATAGGGTAGGTATTTGCGATTGATATATGTGTTGCAAATACCTAGGGTATTAGCGACGGTTATTAATATGCGTTGCTAATGCCTTGATGTTTATTCTTATTATTATTTTAAAAGTATAATATATAATAAAAATGGAAAAATTTAAGATTAAATTCCCATACCCCGTCACTTCTCCTCCCTAGAGTCGGGGCTCACACTGACACTCGTGAGAGAGAGGAGGGATAGAGAGGAGAGAGAGGGATGACAGGAGACAGAGAGAGATTAGAGAGAAAGATGTAGGAGATAGAAAGTTAAGAGAGAGCAAGAAGAGAGAGAAGCAAGAGGAAAGACAGCAAAGATAGAGAGTAGGGAGAGCGAAGTGAGAAAGAGAGGAGATAGAGAGAGATGGGAGAGAGGCGCCAGATCTAGAGTATACGAGGCATGCCAGGTGCTCGAGAAAATGCTTTAATGATGCCGCCACCTAGAAACTTGTTTCAGGAGATGGAGGATGAATGGGAGGAGTACCTGGGACCCCGCGATGGACCACAAGGAGGGGTTGAACCTCGTTTGGCCCATCTATAGTTCTCATGCTACAATGGGGATGACTACCCAGTTGAATGGTTGTACAAGGCTGAAAAGCTTTTCGCTTACCAGGGAATGCATTAGGCTGAACGGCTGCGCATAGCGGCTTTCCACCTCGACGGGGACGCTTATGTTTATTTCTAGAGTTTCGAGAAGGAGGTGCGTTACCCCACTTGGGCTGCCTTCTTTGACGTGTTGTGCATTCAGTATGGCCTAAACAAAATCCAGGACTTCAACGGGATGTTATCCACACTGCACCAAACCACCACCTTCCAGGCTTATTACACAGAGTTAATGAAGGTCACCAACTACCTTCCCGACTCGCCGGTGGCCGATTTGGTGGGCACGTTCAAAAGGGTCTCAAACCCAAGATTTATGAGGAGATGCACCACTTTCCTTGCGCCAACATGTGGGATATCGTGTGTCATGCACAAATTGAGGAAGAGAAGTTGGCTCGGCAGCGGAGAGGGAAGCGGCTTGGGACCTTCCCACATTCTAGTGTCAGCGCTAGCCATCAAGCCAGATTGTTTGCTGTCTTACACTGGCATAGATGGAGGAGTGTCGGTCCAAGGGACTATGTTTCCGTTGTAAGGAGAAATTCGTTCTAGGACACCACTGTTCCATCAAGGGCAGCCTCCTCATGGAGGAGATCGAGGCGGAGGACGTGAAGGACGGGGTGGATTCTTCCCACTATGACGATGTGCAGCCCGAGATTTCTGTACATGCCTTTTCAGAGGCATTCACTCCTTGCACAATGCGGTTCAAGGCCACCTCAAGCAGCAGCAAGTGGCCATCTTGGTCGATAATGTGTCTACCCACAACTGCATTAATGACAAGGTGGCCTAGCATCTTGGCTGCTTCATGTCCAATTAGAAGCCCTTTGATGTGTTGATCGGTGATGGGAAGCATCTCAGGATCTCTGGTGTTTATTGTCACGCCCCGACGCTGCCCAACCCGAGCCGAACCCTGTCCAAGGGCCAGTCAAGCGCGCGGGGGCGACGAGCGGAAATGAGATACGGTTTAACGGAAGACTTAACCCTAAAAACGGGCAACCTAACAGAATTACGGAGTATGCATACCACTTTGAGCAAGAGTAAATAAGTAGAAAAGAAAGAGAGTTGCTTAAATCAAAATAAACAACTAGTCTCAAACCCACATGCTTAGTCAACCCACTCTTGCTCTAAAATAGATCTTAGACAACACAAGTGTATAAAGTGACATAAATCCAACAGAGAACCATACACAAAGGTTCTAATCATAAAGCATAAACCAACAAAAAATAAGTCACAAAGAGTCTCCACGATCACATCCATGTCGTCTCCGACCTTTCCTCAAAGAGGAGATCATGTCCATCTGCGGTCGCGCCACGCAGCCCCAAAGCAAAACACAATAAAGAGGGGTGAGTTTAAACAAACTCAGAAATGGTTTTTCTAATATACTATCAGCATCGGCAACACGACTGCATAAAAATATCATTATTCAAACCAAAGATTGACAACATATAACATTTTCTGATCACACATACACATCACTTAAACTTGCATCATAGTGTATAATCCACATAGTGTCATTCACATCATATCAATCTGCATGAAATGTATCTCTAACATACATATCCAATCATGCCTCAACATCATATCAACCTACATGAAATGTATTTCTAACATACATATCCAATCATGCATCACATCATATCAACCTGCATGAAATGTATCTCTAACATACATATCCAATCATGCCTCAACATCATATCAACTTGCATGAAATGTATCTCTAACATACATATCCAATCATGCCTCAACATCATATTAACCTGCATGAAATATATCTCTAACATACATATTAAATCATGCCTCAACATCATATTAACCTGCATGAAATGTATCTCTAACATACATATCCAATCATACATCACATCATATCAACCTGCATGAAATGTATCTCTAACATACATATCAAATTATGCATCACATCATATCAACCTCTATCAAGGAGTAATCACAATTTAGCATCACACAGACGGGAACACAAACAAGGCCACGAAGGCGTGTCATGGTCCAAAATTCTACACAAGAATTAAAGAAGTTTGGGGTTGTCAATCCCTAAGGTTGCTCGCCCTAGATGATCCTGGCTAAGGATGTCCCATTCTCACACAAAGAATCTAGAGCAAGGGTGTTCGCCCAAGGACATCTCCTGCGGAGGGGAGAGCCCGAGTTCCCACACAAGGAACCCTAGAACATATGGTAGTGGGTACACACGGCATACCACACTAGATTCTCAGGGTCCAGATGACACTCATAATAATAATCTCAAATCCGCAAGACAAGTACACAACTCGTCCCCACATAATTCCATTTCTCTACACTCAACCCGGGGAGTGCACTCGTTCCACACAGGAACTCAAATCAAAACATGTCCTTTCGGACCAATCAAGTTTCGATTAAGTCACGACCGATCAATCCGGCATGCAATTTCACCACATTGCATCCAATCAATCAAATTTGATTAACCTCGATAAAGCCTCAATTGGAAATCCATTTTCATGATGCATGCAACATGGAACATACGTGGACAAGGCATACATGAATCCTAATTCATGATAAGTGCTCTCATCAGCTCCTAATGCATCATTCATAATTATAATATCAAGCTTCAACATCATCATTAAACCCCACATATGTGTGTGTGTACCTAGTAGAAGCACTTCACTCAATGCATATCAACATGCTTGAAATTAACTCACTACCACACTACACACGTGAATTAACATCTAATCATGAATTCCAGCGAAAATCATAGAAGAAGAATCATTGAAATCATGACTCAAATCAAAGGTCAACCACAAGCTAAACACATATAAGATCATTCACTTCATCCCTAAACCATGACGTTCACTAACATTCACACATCAACTAACCACATCCTAACATGACATATCAGTCCATTAGTAGGCTGTAGTTCTACTAAAAATATACTTAACCATAGAGAATCAACCATTCATAACTTCAAGATGGCAATACCAACATCATACCTCCAACTATAAGTCATTCCACATAACTCTAAATATATACCTCAACTTCATAACCTCAATGGTATGCCTTTCCAGTAGCATACTATAGTTCAAAACACTCCACATTCATATAAAATTGGCATATAAAAGTAGAATCACCAAAATAAACATCATGCACTTAATACAAAATCTGCTGTGTAGCCATTCGATCGCCCAGAAGGTCGTTCAATCGGCTAAACAGGAAAAATTTTGAATTTACAGTATTGTCATTCGAATGCCTAGAGGGCCGTTCGATTGGCTAAACTGGAAATCAATCAAACTGACAATGTTGTCGTTTGAACGCCCAAGAGGGCCGTTTGAATGCCAACAAGGCAGAATCGACCTTCTTCTTCCTTTCGAATTTTTAAACCGAAACTCCATTGATAAACCTTAAAATCTCCATCTAACATCCTAAATGCCAATAAAATTCCACCATATCTTCCAGAAAGCCAATCTACATCATAACAAGATGAAACCCTATGAAATTAGGATTAAAGATTACCATTTACTAATCATGTCATTAAAGTACTAAATCAAGTAAATCCATTCAAAATAAACCACGAAATCAAGAGTTTTACCATAGGAAGACTGAAATTTCGAAAGTCCATTATCTTATCCCTTGATTAGGCTTAGATTTGATGGTCACCCTTCTTGAAAACCTTACAAAGACATAGAGTTTGAATTAAACTCCATTAAAACCGATTTAACATAGAAAACCCTAATTAAAAACTTAGATCTAGGGCTTGTTGAACATAAAAATCAGATTTTTAGAGCTAGGGTTTGAAGTAAAGATGCAAATCAGTAGTTTTGATGTTTAAAAACGAATCAAAACAAAGGGGAAATGGTACATCTAGAAGATATTAAGAGAAAAGCTAGGGTTTGGTGCTTAATTAGAAGGGACTTACCTTAAACACCTTCCAAATCGGGCCTAAATGGGGATTAGGCCTGACCTCTCCTCTTCAGCCTATTCCCAAAAATGGAAATGGCTCAGGTCTTACCTTCTATAGCAAGTTTTGGGGTGTGTATGGGTAAATTGTGGGGTATGAATAGAATAGGCTAAAAATAGGTAATTTAGTTATTTGAGCACTAATAAAACCTGGAAAATTATGAAAATTTTTATAAGGGCTTGTGTTGATGTCTGGGCTAATTTGACACAAAACCCAAATTTCACATTTTATTCAAAATCACTTAATTTTTAAAAAATAGTAAAAATTCAGAAAAATCCCTAAAATTCACATTTTATTCAAAATCACTTAAAACCACTAAGTGTAAGGTTGATTTTGATTAAAATCATCATAAACACCATTTAATTACAAAACCACCGAATTAATAAGAAAATGAGTTACCCATGCAATAACCGATAATTAAAAAGAAACGAAAACCGGTTTAGGAATGAGAGTCCTTACATTTATGCTTAGGCCGCCCTCACCATTTAGGGTCACACCTTCATCACCGACCTCTTCCCACTAGCCACAAAGGGGGCAGATGTGGTGTTAGGGGTTCAGTGGCTACAAGAGCTCAACGATGTGGTTAGGAACTTCATAGACATGGTTACAGACTTCAAAGTTTAGGGGCAGAGGGTTCGGATTGAAATGTCTCGGCTGGGCACCCTGCTCTCAGCCCAGTCAGTGAGCTATTTCTTTTGGTTCATACCCCAAGGGTTCCTCTTGCAGCAGCGGGTAACAGTTGAGGTGCCTTCGAATGAGCCGCCCTTGGATCTTCTTGAGTTATTGGCAGAGCATCGGGATGTGTTTGCTGAGTCGAAGGGTCTTCCTCCAGTGCGGCCACATGACCACCATATCCCCATCATTCCTGGGGCATCACCGGCCAATGTCCACCTTTACCGCTATCCTCACATCCAGAAGTCAAAGATAGAGTGCCTTGTAGCTGACATGCTTTAGTCCAGTATCATCCACCATAGCACAAGCTCCTACTCGTCCCCAGTGTTGCTAGTTCATAAAAAGGACAGTACTTGGTGGGTTTTGTGTGGACTACCGAGCCTTGAATGCCATCACCATCAAGGACAAGTATCCCACGCCCGCGATCAAGGAGCTTCTAGATGAGCTGGCTAGTGCAAAGGTCTTCAGTAAACTTGAACTTTGATCGGGTTACCATTAGATTCAAGTGCAGCCAGCCAATGTGCACAAGACCGCCTTTTGAACCCATGACGGCCATTTTGAGTTTCTCGTCATGCTGTTCGAGCTGACCAATGCCCCCTCCACCTTCCAGAGCCTTAGGACCGATCTCTTCAAGCCTTACCTCCACCGCTACATCTTGGTCTTCTTTGAAAACATCCTTGTTTACAGCCAGTCGTGGGCAAAGCACTTGGAGCATCTCAGGTCAGTCTTCTCTGTTCTACGAGATAACTCTTTATTTCTTAAATGTTCGAAGTGTTCCTTTGGCAGCCCATAGGTTGAATACTTGGGACATATCATCTTGCGGGACAGCGTCACCACTACTAGTTGAAGGTAGCCACCATGCTCTCTTGGCCACCGCCCACTAGTGTCTGGGGGCTACGAGGTTTTCTGGGCCTCACTGGCTATTATAGGTGGTTCATCAACCGGTATGGGGAGACTGCTCGGCCCCTTGCAGAGCTTCTCAAGAAGGGGGTATTCAGTTGGAATGAGGTTGCCCAAGTGGCATTTGAGGAGCGAAAGCAAGCTATGACACCGGCCCCTATTCTGATCTTACCCGATTTCAGCCAGCCCTTCGTGGTTGAAACAGATGCTTCAGAGACGGACCTAGGGCAATTTTGCTGCAGGATGAGCACCCCATTGCCTACTTCAGCAAGGCTTTGGCTGGCCGCACTTTGTCCCTACCCATTTATGAGAAAGAGAAGTTGGCTATTGTCCTCGCTATCGACAAGTGGTGGCCTTCCTTACTTGGGCGCAGGTTATTGATCCGCACTAACCACCAACACTTAAAGTATTTCCTCGAGCAATAGGTGTCCACTCCCTCATAGCAGTGTTGGGTCAGTAAGTTACTTGGCTATGATTATGAGGTCGTGTACAAAAAAGGGTTGGAAAACACCATGGCTGATGCCCTTTCTCGCAGCGCTACCCCAGGATAGTGCTTGGCCCTTTCTACTCCATCCTGCCCCTTCATTGATGAGTTGAGATGGGCATATATTGATGATTCTCATATGTAGGTCTTGATTATAGCTCTCCGGGCCAACCCAGCAACTCGCCCTTTCTTTGTGTGGCAGGATGGCCTCCTCTTTTGGAAGGACAGCCATTGGGTACCTGATATTGATGATCTTTGCAGGCGTGTTCTCTCCCACTTCTTGACACTTCAATGGCCGGTCATGAAGGAGCATTCTATAGTAATAAGCTGGTCAGCCAAAGCTTTATTTGGTAGGGTATTCAACAAGCAGTCCAAGAGTATGTGTTCGCTTGTGATGTCTGTCATAGAGCTAAGGCTGCCACAACCTCTTCTGCAGGTTTGCTTCAGCCCTTGCCTATCCCTGATAAGGTTTGGGAGGATGTTTTGGATGGACTTCGTAGAAGCCTTGCCCATGATGCAAGGCAAGTCGGTGATTATGGTGGTGGTGGATCGGTTGTCCAAGTACGCCCACTTTTGCGCTCTGGGACACCCGTTCACCGCCAAGACAGTGGCAGAGCTCTATGTTAGGGAGGTGGCCAAACTACATGGCATGCCTCATACTATTGTCTCTGATCGTGACTGGATCTTTATATCTCAATCTTGGCGGGAGTTCTTCACTTTACAGGGCACTTCTCTCCACATGAGCACGTCTTATCACCCCCAGACGGATGGCCAGAAAGAGGCAGTAAACCAATGCTTAGAGAAGTGCCTCTGCTGTTTCACACTGTCTTAGCCCCGCAGATGGCTTCAGCTTCTTCCCTGGGCGGAGTGGTCATATGACACTGCTTATCACACTCGTGCCGGTTTCATTCCTTTTGAGGTGATGTATGGCCATCCACCCCCAACCATGCTATCTTATGTTCCTCATCGCTCCTCTATGGTCGAGGTGGATTATATGCTCCAGACACGGGATGAGGTTCTTCGACAGTTCAAGGAGAAATTGTCCTCTGCTGAGAATCTGATAAAGCAAATTTATGATGGGTATCACACTGACAAGGAGTTCACAGTGGCTGACTTGGTTTATGTCTATGTTCTTCCTCAGCTCCAAACATCCTTGTTTCAGCCCGAGCATTCCAAGCTCGCCCCCCGTTTCTATGGTCCCTATGCTGTGGAGGAGCGTATCGGCCCTGTGGCTTACCGCCTTGCTCTACCGCCTGACTCCTTACTCCACCCCATCTTTCATGTCTCCAGGCTGCGCCAATGCGTAGGCGACACGTCCTTGGCCATTGATGCTCCACCACCCCCCTTGATGGGCCTAGTCCAGCCTTCCAACCTTGTTCCCTCCTCAGTGCTTGATAAATGTCGCATCTGTTGCTCAAGTCGCATCATTACAAAGGTGCCCATTGCTTGGCAGGGTCAGCCCCTGGAAGATGCCACATGGATCTATGAGGATACATTCATGGCTTGCTATCCAACTTGGTCATCATGAGGTCAAGGCGAATAGCGGAAGCATGGTGGAGTGTTGTGCACGTGAAAGTACGCTAAGGAGAGAGAGTCCTAGAGGGGGGGGTGAATAGGACAACCACTTAAAATTTACTTGTAAATTTAATTCCACGCAATATGACAATGATGATCAAAGACAAAAGAAATCAATCGTGTGTACATTCAATGAAGACAAATATTCATATTTAGAATGTGCAAAGGTGAGAGAGAGAGACTCAAGCGATGTGAAGTTAGATATGTAAAGTCATCACAACATCAAACAAATAAAGATATCATGCACAAAGAGATTTATAGTGGTTCGCCGTCAAGCACTTGCATAGACGGGTACATCCACTCTCAGAGCACCTAATCCAAGGCACCTCTAACATCCACTAAGTGAGGGTTTCAGATATCCCACAACCATTTACAAACCCCGGTTTTTCTTGGTTTACCGGTAACCGTACATACATTTAAGTGAATCCACACTCTGTGGGTTATGCACAACCCGTCCCTCTCACCAAGGTGTTTCAACCACTAGGTTTACTCCACTAACCAGAAATTTAGGAAGAAGAGATCTTAAGAACACTTACAATAGCTCGCACTTGCAAGTAGTACGTGTGCTCTTGAAGAGTGTTCAATCTTTGGCCATCCCACATCTAACCTTGGATCTAATTTGATGCTCTGAAATTGCTGAGGCTTATTAGATGGGGGTTTTGGGTTTCTAGGTGGTTTTTCATAAAATGAAGGAAACCTTGGCCAAATTGTCAAAAGTACCTTCCCATTTCCTCATTGAGAATCTTCTATGGCCATTGCCAAAGGGAGGATGGTTACTTATGACAAATTGAAGGCTTTGGAAGGAAATATTTCAAAAGCCAAGGGAGTTGGGTAGAAGGGAATGGTTTCTAAAGATTCAACACTATAAGAACAAGAAACCAAAGACCATCAAGCTTGAATTTCTTCCATGGCTCTCAAAAGAGACTCCATTGATATTCCTTTGAATGAGAGAAGAAATTCAAAACAAGTGGCCCAAGGCTTTCCAAAAATAAGGCAAGGAAGCTACAAGAATGCCTAAGGGACTTGAGAGGGTTTAGCTCTACTTGGTTTTCACCTCTTCCTATGACATGGGTATTTATAGAGGTCAAGAGATGATACTTCCTACCCATTGGTGGGTGAGTCTACCCATGTGTGGGTAAGCCTACCCAAGAGTGGGTGAGTCTACCCATGTGTGGGTGAGCCTACCCAAGAGTGGGTAAGGCTACCCATGAGTGGGTAAGACTACCCATGTGTGGGTGAGCTTACCCAAGAGTAGGTAAAACTACCCATGTGTGGGTGAGCCTACCCATGAGTGGGTAAGTCTACCAATGTGTGGGTGAGTCTACCCAAGAGTGGGTAAGACTACCCATGTGTGGGTAAGTCTACCCATGAGTGGGTAAGACTACCCATTTGTGGGTGAGCCTACCCATGAGTGGGTAATACTACCCATGTATGGGTAAGACAAAGGTTTATAAGTGACCCTAAAAAATTAATTATTTACTATAAGGTCCTAGGGGCGGAAAGAAGTGTATGTAAGAGCCACGATGAGAGTGTCAGTTGTAATCGATCCAAATCTTGATAGAATTTATAGATGAATTGGAGCTTCAGTTTTCTGTCTTGTGGTCTTCTCTTCAAATCGACTTCCCATAAATAACTCACGGGGTCACTCACAAATTTGTCACAAAAATTGACATTCGTCTAGGCGGGAGAATATACTATTTTTCTGACATGTCATTAACAATCTCCCCCTTTGTCATTTTTGTGACAAAATACCCTATAGAACAACCTTTCACTTGAAGCACTCGTTTTGCAAAGAAAAAGATATACAAGTACATGAATGTTTTACAAAACACTATAAATGCTCCCCCTAACTGTATGGATGAAAGCTCCCCCTTTGTTCATGCTTGGATCAGAAGAGTTTTTCCTGTAAAAACTTACTGCAAGATCAAAGATTTTGGTGGGATATTGTTCTCCCCCTTTTTGTCAGTGAAAAATGACAAAGACAACAAATGGATAGTTGAGAAAGTAGCACATAGCAAGCAAAGCTCATGTATGACATGTTCAACATGAAAAACAGTGAATTAATGTAACTTCTTGAGTTATATTGAATTTACATACATGAGAATACACTGTTTGTCAATAATTACATGAATGTAAAATTGGAGTAAACTCCATGGTTCATAAAACAGGAGGCGCAAGGCAACATAGGCATGTAATAAGTAGAGTCACATAAGCGGCCAAAATTATATGCTCAAGAAGAAGCAATAGGCGCGCATCCAAAATGTGGGCCACCCATGTTAAGGCCACTCAAGGCAGTGGGCGAGGGACATGGTGGAGGCAATCCTCCATAGTGTGTTGTAGATGGAGCAACCACTTAGCCAGTGGAGTAGTGACACGGCCAAGGCTGAGAATAAGTTCTCGTAGATCAGTGGTTATCCCTTTAAGCACACCTCGCTGAGTGCAAATCTCAGCTACAACATCACTGCGAAGGACAGCAAAATCCAACCCAAGGTCACTACACAGGTCACGAGAGAGAGAAGTAGAATGGAGGGAGTGAGCCTCAAGCATAGTATGAAGCACATCACCCAACTGTGCATGGGCAATAGAGAGCGCCTCAAGACGAGAGGGAAGAGAGGAGGCTAAAGGAGAAAGGGCAGAAAGAGCCTCGGACAGCGGCACAAGTGTTGGGAGATGTGTAGAGAGTTGAGAGTGGAGGGCTTCTTGGGCAGAGGACAAGGAGTCAAGGCGGGAGAGAATGGTAGCCTGACCCGTAGTGAGAGACTCAAGGTGAGAGAGGACCAGCTCAAGGGAGCCATTGGAGGTGCTCGAATTTGAGGGAGGCTCGGGACTTTGGAGAAGAAAATCAAAGAGGTTGAAGTCAGCAACAAAAGGGACATCCTCGGAGAGTAGTGGAGGGGCAGCTTGTTGAGGTGAATTATATGGATGTGAAGTTATTGGTAAGGGTTCCGGTGGTGGGAGCTCAAGCGGAACGTCAATAGGCTCGGGAGAGGCTGCAAGGTGGAGAAAAAAATGAGTCATCCCCAATGTCCGGAATTGTTGGATAGTGAAAGATTTAGGAGGAAGGAGTTCCGTGCCCAAAGGAAGAGGCAGCCCCAAACGTGTAGAAGCCAAGTGCATGATCAAATGCCCAAAGGGGAATGCACTATGGCCGGGCTTACGAACAAACTTGACAATGTGGGCCATTATGAGGGAGGCAAGACACACCCAACGGCCAGAGCCAATGAGATAGAGAAGTGTGGCCATGAACCCGGTGAGTTCCGAGGGGTTACCAAAGCGTGGATAAACATTTCGGAGAAATACGGTGTGCATAAGTCGATATAATGGACGGAGGTGACGGAGGGGCAGTGGAGTTTCAAATGACCATGATTGTGGAGTGGTGCAAATGTGGCGGGCAGCAGCTTCACGAATGGCCGGGCTGGAGGGGACATCGATGATCACATCGGGGCCAACATGAGTAGGTATATCAAGGAGGGAAGCAAGGTCTTCAACATGAAAGGTCGTTGGGCAACCGTTCAAGAAGACAGTGAAGGAGAATGGGGAACCAGTTAGAAGGATCATGGCTCGGTACATGGCATGCACAAGGGGGGGGAGAGATTGCACCATTCCAGCGAAGAAGCGGATGAAGTTAAAGCGGACGGAGCAGCTGGAGAAGGAGGCCGATCTCAGCAAACTCAACATCAAGGGCTAGTGGAATGGCATGTTCAGCAACAATGGGACGAGGACGGCCAGATGGAAGGTGGAGCTGAACACGGGTATGGCGAGCAGGGGTCAATCTTAATTGACGCTGAGTAGCTCCGAGTGGAGAAGGAGGTTGAGCAGGCAGCGAATCAGGACCAATAGTAGAAGGAGAGTGTGAGTGAGAGGAGGAAATGGCAGCCCTTGGGCGTTTGAGGGTTGGGGTCATGGCCAAGGGAGACTTAGTCTAGGAGTTGGATGTGAGTGAAGCTGGGAAGTGGGAGAGGAACTTGGGAAACACTGGAGAAGAAGTTTAAATGGAAAAGAAAGAAGGGAAAGAAGTCAAAGAGCAGCATGGGAGAAGATGTCCAGCAGGGAAAAAGGTATGGAGTAAGGTGAGACGTGTAGGACAAGAGAAAAGAGGAGGATCAAAGGTGGCAGATTTGAGTTCAAGAAGAAAAGACAAAATAAGGATTGGAAAAGCCCATAGAGAGAGAAAGAAACAAAAGAAAATCAAAGTTGAAAAGAGTGATACGTGATGGTGCCCAGCATGGTGACAAATCAAGTCAGCAAGGTGAGGAAGCATGGCATATCAACATATATCATTACATTGTTGACTTTCAAAGGAATGGTATATTTGAGCAATTAGAGGTGGTGGAATTGTAAGGGCAAGTTTGGAATTGAGGAGAGGAGGGAAGAGATAAATGCCAGCGTGTTGGAAGTGCAAAATTTTTTTTTTTTAGTAGGCTGAGTTGTTCAAGACTAGGCTGAGTTGGAATTAGATGTAAGAGGCATAAGAAACAATAGATATATTTTCTCATCCACTTGAATTTATCCAAACAGCCATAAGGGTATTAGGAGGACCTAGGAAATCTTGAAAAAGATTGGGGAAGAAAAAAGACATCTTCATTTGATGAAGAATAAAATAACGAAACGAAAGAAGAAGCTAAGAAGAAATTAAAGAGAAAGAAAGAGGGAAGAGAGAGGAGTGTGCTATTAGACCAAAAAGAAGGATTTTGCTATGGAGCACAAAGTCCGATGGACATCCGCAGACTAGTTAATCTAAGAGAGTCTAGCGGCTTGGTCATAATATCAGCGAGCTGATTATCAGTAGAGACATAGTCTAGTGTGATTGTGTGATTTTCAACTAATTCACGAATAAAGTGGTGTCTAATATCTATGTGCTTGGTTCGTGAATGTTGGACAGGATTTTTTGAAATATTTATAGCACTTATGTTGTCGCAGTAGACACTCATTGTTTCTTGTTGAATTCCATAGTCCATGAGCATTTGTTTCATCCATAAAAGTTGAGCGCAACAACTTCCTGCTGCAATGTACTCAGCTTCAGCAGTGGAGAGAGAAATAGAGTTCTGCTTTTTGCTATGCCATGCTACCAAACAATTTCTAACATAAAAACAACCACCACTAGTGGACTTTCTATCATCATTATTGTCAGCCCAATCGGCATCTGAATATCCAGCAAGTAATGTAGATGTGTCATATGGGTACCAGAGGCCAAGGTTAGACGTGTCTGCAACATACCTGATAATTCATTTTACTACAGTCAAGTGGGATTCTTTTGGATTTGCTTGATAACGAGCACAAACTCCCACACTGAAGGATATATCAGGTCAACTGGCAGTTAAATAAAGTAAGCTGCCAATCATACTCCTAAAAAGATGAGTATCTACACATTCTTCTTTTGTATCTTTGCTTAACTTGAGTGTAGTGCTCATTGGAGTAGTGACTCGTCTTCCGGAGTCAAGGCCAAATCGGGTTACCAATTCCTTAGCATATTTGGTTTGTGAGACAAAAATTCCTTCTTCTAATTGTTTGACTTGAAATCCCAAAAAGAAAGAGAGTTCTCCTACCATGCTCATCTCAAATTCTGATTTCATTAGACTGGCGAATTCAGTGGCATTACGTTCTTTGGTAGAGCCAAATACAATGTCATCCACATAAATCTGAGCGACCAAGATTGAGTCTTTGGTTTTTTGAACAAACAATGTTTTATCAGCACAACCCCTTGTGAACTTGTTATTTACCAAAAATGATGTCAATCTCTCATACCAAGCACGAGGTGCTTGTTTAAGACCATATAATGCTTTCTTTAATTTGTATACGTGATGGGGATACTTTGGATCAATAAAACCCTTTGGTTGTTCAATGTATACTTCTTCATTAAGAATTCCATTTAGAAAAGCACTCTTGACATCCATTTGATATAGTTTAAATTTCAAATGACTAGCCATGGCCATCAAGATTCGAATAGACTCAAGTCTAGCCACAAGGGCGAAGGTCTCATCAAAATCAATACCTTCAATTTGAGTGTATCCTTGTGCAACTAATCTGGCCTTGTTTCTAACAACAACTCCATTCTCATCAGTCTTATTCTTGAAGATCCATTTGGTTCCTATAACATTTTTGTCAGCAATTCGTGGTACAAGGTACCAAACCTCATTTCTGACAAATTGATTAAGTTCATCTTGCATGGCATTTATCCAATGCTCATCAGTGAAGGCTTCTTCAACATTCTTGGGCTCTAATTTAGAGGTAAAGCATAAATGAGTAATTTCGGGTTGTCGTCTAGTCAGTACTGGTGCATGAGGATCTCCAATAATTTGAGCAAGAGGATGATCTTTGATCGATTTCAGGTCATTATCATATTGAGGTGGAGGAATTGTATTGTTGGAGTTAACTTCATGAGTATTAGTATCATCGTCCTTGCTAGCTTGTGGACCAGAGTCCACTTCCTCATCATGGATAACCACATTTATGGATTCTTGAATAGTGTTTGTTCTCAAGTTCAAGACTTGATAGGCTCGACTATTTGCAGAATATCCAAGAAAAATGCCTTCATCACTTTTTGAGTCGAGTTTGCCTACATTTTCTCTGTCTTTTAAATATAACATTTGCTACCAAACACTTTAAAATATTTAACACTAGGCTTTTTACCATGCCACAGCTCATAAGCTGTTTGATCCTTACCTGCACGAAGATAAACTCGATTGATAATGTAGCAGGCAGTGTTGATTGCTTCAGCCCATAGATTCTTTTGAAGGTTTTTACTGGTTAAGAATATTGTGGCCATATCTTGTAGAACACGGTTCTTCCTTTCAGCAACACCATTTTGCTAAGGAGTTTTTGGTGCAGAGAATTCATGATGAATTCCATATTTATCACAAAATTTATCAAAAGAAGCATTTTCGAATTCCCCACCATGATCACTCCTAATTTTGACAATGGATGTATCTTTCTCATTTTGAATTTGTTTTGCTATTACCTTAAATTCAAGAAAAGTATTTGATTTTTCTCTCAAGAAGGCTACCCAAGTAAATCTAGAAAAATCATCCACTATTACAAGAAAATACTTCTTTCCTCCAATGCTCTCAGTTCTCATTGGTCCAACTAGATCCATATGAAGCAATTCAAGAGGTCTAGAGGAATTGATAGAGTTTACCTTTTTGTGAGTAGCTCTAATTTGTTTTCCCATTTGACAATCACCACAAGCAACTTTTGCTTTTCGACTAACAACTGGTAAACCTCTTAGATGTCCTTTTTTGCTTAGGCATGATAAGTCTCTATAATTTACATGACCCAACCGTTGATGCCACAATACTGCTTCATTCACCTGAGCTATGTAACATGATGAATAATCTAATTGAGATGTTCCTTCAACCACATAACAGTTGTCAGTAGTCCGAAGACCTTTCATAATAATTTTACCTTTCTTGTTGATGATCTCGCAATTGCGACTGCAGAAGTTTACAAAGTGGTCTTGATCACATATTTGAGAGATACTAAGAAGGTTATGTTTTAATCCTTCAACACACAATACATCCTTGAGATGAGGAAGATTTGGAACTTCCAAGGTTCCTTTCCTAACAATCTTAGCAGTGTTGCCATCTCTAAAAGTAACAGATCCACCATCAAACTCTTTCAAGTCAAAGAAGAAAGATTTTTCTCCTGTCATATGTTTGGAACAACCACTATCCAAATACCATTTAGAAGGATTTCCAGCTAAAAGGGTTGTATGAACAACTAAACCATTTTCTCTATTTCTCGGTCTCCACATGCTGATATTGGATGACTTTATGCTGCCCTT
Organism: Saururus chinensis; assembly: GCA_035235625.1. Taxonomy (NCBI): domain Eukaryota; kingdom Viridiplantae; phylum Streptophyta; class Magnoliopsida; order Piperales; family Saururaceae; genus Saururus; species Saururus chinensis. Next base: position 35,017,607 of record CP141144.1, on the reverse strand, counting down.
TTTAGGTATTTTTACATCATGCCTAGATGAAGGAGAGGAAGTGATTTTTCTCATGCTTTCTTTGCTTAGTTCACCTATTGGAGGATTACACACAAAGAATTCATTCTTTTGTTGGGTTAGCCTATCTCTGTGCTTTAAATTTAGTCTTGAGATTTTCTCAAAAAGTCTAGATGATACATTATCTGAAGTAGAATTGATATACTCAAGAAGGTCACTTTCTGTGTAATCATTCTTATTTGAAGATCTTACCTTATTTTCCATTTTATCAGTTGAAGAAAATATTTTATCTTGAGAATATTCACGTAAAATGGATTTTCCTTTTTCGGCTTTGGTAAATCTTGCCTTATTGCAAGATATCTTACACTCAAAACTCAGATGTCCAGCTTGTCCACATGCATAACACATGACTGGTTTTTTTGAGACAACAGGCATTTTTGGACATGGATTCTCTTTAACAAAACTTGTTGAGGAAATTATTTTGGTACTTGTTTGATAATCATAGCCAAGGCCAGACTTATCAGAAAAACATTTACCCAAACCTAATAGTTTTTCCAATTTATCTCTGTTTTGAGTGAATTTCATGATCAATATATCTTTAGATTTCTTAAGTTCTTCTTTTAGTACATAATTTTCAGAGGTGACAAGTTTTAAGTTCTCATCTTTCTTTAGGGAGTTGTCTTCACTAAATTTCAACTCAGTTTTTATTTTGATAATTTCTTTGGTTAATCTATCATTATTGGCCAAAGCCACTTCAATTTCTCAATTAAGGGTTAGATTTTCTTTCTTTAGCACAGTCACAGTCCTAGCAAGTTTAGTACTTTCCTTAAATAGTAAATTAAAGGCATCTTGAATATCTTCATTACTACTTTTAGATGTGCAACATTCCAAATCACTCTCAAATGATTTATCTTTAAGTACATTTGTATTACTTGGGTCATTTTGAAAGATAATAGGGGTGGAAATCATGAATGCATATTCAGCCTCCTCGTGATTAGATGACTTATTTGAATCATCTTCAGACTCTAAGGAGTCATCCCATGATGCTTTGGCGGCAATTTCCTTTTTCCTAAATTTTTGTTTATATGGGCAGCCTGAAGCCATGTGGCCATAGCCATGACAATTATAGCACTCTATGTCTTTTGGTTTGAATCTACTATTTCCTTTTGATTTGTCCATATTTTTGTTCTTGATAAATCGATTTCCTCTATTTCTTCCCCCGAAGTATTTAGCGAACCTTTTTGCTAGGAAAGCAAGTTCTTCATCATCCTCTAATTCATTTTCTGAATCATTGACGTTGTGTTTATTTGAGCTTGAGGTTTTAAGAGCTATGAGCTTTTTCATACTTATTGGAAGGTGTAATTCATAAGTTTGTAAAGAACCAACTAGTTCTTCCACTTTAATTAGGTCAGTGTTCCTACATTCTTCAATAGATGTTACTTTAGCAGTGAATCTTTCAGGGAGAGACCTAAGGACTTTACACACAATTTCTAATTCTGGTATCTTCTTTCCGAGACCCCACATAGAGTTTACAATGTCGTTGAGTTTTGAGTAAGACTCCATGAAGGTCTCATTCTCCTCCATCTAGATATTTTCAAATTTTGTTACGAGGAGTTGAAGCTTAGATTTCTTTACTAACAAAGTCCCTTCATGGGACACTTCTAAAATGTCCCATGCCTCCTTGGCACTCTCACACATACATATCCGTTTGTATTCATCAGGAGAGACAGCACAAGTAATGGCACTGAGAGCCTTGTTGTTTCCCATACTTAACTTCTTATCTACTTCAGACCATGTTAAGATATCTAATAGAACATTAACTTTATCACCATCTACTTCTATCATTTCAGTGGGAGGAGTCCATCCATGTTCTACACAATACCATGCCAATTCATCATGAGCCTTCAAGAAGGTTCTCATTCTATTTTTCCAGTAGGCATAGTTATTCCCATCAAATGGAGGTGGCTTGGTGGTGGATGAGCTCTCAAACTTAGCCATAAAGGAGCAACTAGGATAACACTCTAGGTGATTTCACCTTGAAGAGAGTGTCCTAGCTCCAATACCACTTGAAAGTACGCTAAGGAGAGAGAGTCCTAAAGGGGGGGGTGAATAGGACAACCACTTAAAATTTACTTGTAAATTTAATTCCACGCAATATGACAATGATGATCAAAGACAAAAGAAATCAATCGTGTGTACATTCAATGAAGACAAATATTCATATTTAGAATGTGCAAAGGTGAGAGAGAGAGACTCAAGCGATGTGAAGTTAGATATGTAAAGTCATCACAACATCAAACAAATAAAGATATCATGCACAAAGAGATTTATAGTGGTTCGCCGTCAAGCACTTGCATAGACGGGTACATCCACTCTCAGAGCACCTAATCCAAGGCACCTCTAACATCCACTAAGTGAGGGTTTCAGATATCCCACAACCATTTACAAACCCCGGTTTTTCTTGGTTTACCGGTAACCGTACATACATTTAAGTGAATCCACACTCTGTGGGTTATGCACAACCCGTCCCTCTCACCAAGGTGTTTCAACCACTAGGTTTACTCCACTAACCAGAAATTTAGGAAGAAGAGATCTTAAGAACACTTACAATAGCTCGCACTTGCAAGTAGTACGTGTGCTCTTGAAGAGTGTTCAATCTTTGGCCATCCCACATCTAACCTTGGATCTAATTTGATGCTCTGAAATTGCTGAGGCTTATTAGATGGGGGTTTTGGGTTTCTAGGTGGTTTTTCATAAAATGAAGGAAACCTTGGCCAAATTGTCATAAGTACCTTCCCATTTCCTCATTGAGAATCTTCTATGGCCATTGCCAAAGGGAGGATGGTTACTTATGACAAATTGAAGGCTTTGGAAGGAAATATTTCAAAAGCCAAGGGAGTTGGGTAGAAGGGAATGGTTTCTAAAGATTCAACACTATAAGAACAAGAAACCAAAGACCATCAAGCTTGAATTTCTTCCATGGCTCTCAAAAGAGACTCCATTGATATTCCTTTGAATGAGAGAAGAAATTCAAAACAAGTGGCCCAAGGCTTTCCAAAAATAAGGCAAGGAAGCTACAAGAATGCCTAAGGGACTTGAGAGGGTTTAGCTCTACTTGGTTTTCACCTCTTCCTATGACATGGGTATTTATAGAGGTCAAGAGATGATACTTCCTACCCATTGGTGGGTGAGTCTACCCATGTGTGGGTAAGCCTACCCAAGAGTGGGTGAGTCTACCCATGTGTGGGTGAGCCTACCCAAGAGTGGGTAAGGCTACCCATGAGTGGGTAAGACTACCCATGTGTGGGTGAGCTTACCCAAGAGTAGGTAAAACTACCCATGTGTGGGTGAGCCTACCCATGAGTGGGTAAGTCTACCAATGTGTGGGTGAGTCTACCCAAGAGTGGGTAAGACTACCCATGTGTGGGTAAGTCTACCCATGAGTGGGTAAGACTACCCATTTGTGGGTGAGCCTACCCATGAGTGGGTAATACTACCCATGTATGGGTAAGACAAAGGTTTATAAGTGACCCTAAAAAATTAATTATTTACTATAAGGTCCTAGGGGCGGAAAGAAGTGTATGTAAGAGCCACGATGAGAGTGTCAGTTGTAATCGATCCAAATCTTGATCTTGATGGAATTTGTAGATGAATTGGAGCTTCAGTTTGTTGTCTTGTGGTCTTCTCTTCAAATCGACTTCCCATAAATAACTCACGGGGTCACTCACAAAATTGTCACAAAAATTGACAATCGTCTAGGCGGGAGAATATACTATTTTTCTGACATGTCATTAACAGCACGATCACCCGAACTACTTCTTTTAGGCTTATTTCATTATATTAGACTATTTTCTTTTATAATTCCCTTATATTTGATTATGAATTAGGAGAAATAACTCTATTGGGCCAGCTAGTGGACCGCGGGATAGCCGGACCTATTAGCTGGCGCAACTCCCTAGGTGAGTGGGTCGGCTCCCTATATGGGTCGTCCCTTCTCTTCTTTGTTGGTTATGTAATTTGATATTCATCATCTTCTTCCCTTTCTTTCCTTTTCCTTCCCTTTCCCTGTGTGAAACTCCAAGGTACCGATTGTGACACTTCGGGCACATCACCTTGATCTTAAATTGAAGTGCTTTCAATGGAATTCATATTTTTTAGCATTAGAATTTATCATGATTTTTTTTAAATATTTGGAAACCAAAAAATTTGTATTGCTCAAAGAGTTTTAAATCACATTTCTGCAAAGGAGTATTTCAATGTTAAGTGATAATTAACTGTATTTTTAGACAACCTTGATCTCTTATTATTATTTTTTATCTAAAAATCAAATGGACATGATTCTTAGTCTGAAATTTTGATATAGTTGCTTGAATAGTTGAACAATTAAAATTTTTGTTTGCTTGTTTCTTAGAACAGTATTATGCAGGTATGTTCTTATTTGTGTATATGAGTGACATAGGTTAAGGGGGAGAGTCATCTCAAAAGATGATATACGTGTGATATCTCATGATTATTCTATTTTCATGTCTTATGATTGTGTACCTGACTAACATGTTTAATTGCCATTTTCATTACTTGTTAACATATCTTTTTGTCCATTTCTATCGAAAATGAGGAGAATGATTAATGAAAATCAAAATGCTTATTTTCATACTTGATTGGATAGTACTATGCAAATCTTTTTGAATTTAAGTGTGCAGGATAAGAACAGGATTATACAAGGCTTTTCAAGATCAAATCCAATGTGTTTATGTTAAGTGTTTGTGTCATCAAGTCATGGTACAAATTGCAAGTCAATGCACTATGTCAAGAGTTGTAATTTTTATTTTGATTTTTAATTATGTAGTGTTTTGACATGAAATAACGAAAGAGGTTATAAGAACTATGTGTCAAAGATAAAGTTAACTGGCTAATTTCATTTGTCTGAGTCAGGTTTGGAATTGATAGACTTGAAAAATAGGAGCAGACGTGTTTTTATGGATCAAGACTAAAGGCTGTTGGTGATTTAATAGGTTCATTCATTACACATTCTCAAACAAAAGTCACTTGGCAAAGTTTTAGAAGTGATTTTGGAGGTTTTAGATGGATTTAGGGTAAAATTATAATTGTATAGTACAATATATTGATCGTTGGATACAACACAATGAGAAACAATAGATAGGCACTTGAATCAACCCTTTTGTTAAATGAAGCCAATAGTTTATTGATCGATCGCTTCATCGACCAATTGATCGCTCAAGGATTCATGCCTTAAGAAAACAGTGAGCAATCGATCACTATTTGAAATAATCGATTGCTAGCAGTTTTAGTTACCCTAAACAAGCCTTTCCAAAATAGTTTCCTTTCCTAGTTAAAGTCAAAGAGCTAATTTAACTTAGCGACCTACATAAAGGTTAAGTTGTGATCAAACTGAAGAGAAGAAAATGTAGAAAATATTAGAGAAAAAAGAAGAGTCAATTACACACATTTTTCCTTGAGAATTCATAGAGAAGCTTAAAGAAATTGTTCATGGTGAATCTATGTTGATGCACAACAAAAATGAGAAAATCTTACATAGATATTTCATATGAGAATTAGAAAAGTTCTTTGAAGAAGTTAAAGAATCTTAGGAGAAAAATCAACAAATAAGGAAGGAGTCTTTATTTGAGTTGCTAGAAGAAGATAGAGAAAAACATGAAGAATGAAAGCTTCAAAGATTAAAAGATGAAGAACTAAAGGTCAATATTATCAACGAAGAAGATTAAATAAAAGGAGTTTGTTTCAGGTCTTGAGGTTGTTTGGTTGTTTTCAGTCTTGAAAGATTTAGATCTTTCTAGTGCATTGATTGAGCCTTTGATTGAGATTGTTGTGTTTTTTACCCTAATTAGGATTTTCTATGTTAAAATCCTTGTGTGATTGTGTAGTGTGCATGCTTGTTTTAATGGTTGATTGATCGTCAATGATGATTAGATAATAGGGTTTGATTATTCCACTTCAAAACAAATTCTTATGCATAGAGGTTAGAACTCTTATTACTTACTTACAAAAGTACTAGAGTTTGGAGCAATCTAGTAATCCACTATTGTCATCTAATGGATATTAAGCTCTCAAGTTGTTGCCTTAAGTTTTGTTATTCTTTTTTCGATTGGGATTTTTTAGATGATAAAAACCCTTTCTTTGTGGGATCTCAAATGAGATTCCTAGTTTCGAAGTTGATCTTATGTTTCATAGTCTAGAATTACATTTCAAGCTATGGTGATTGATTAGATAATCCTCTAATCAGGTTTTGATTGATTTCATGTGACATCAAATCTATCATTAGTTTAATGCTAATATGCTATAAAGGTACTTATTTTTTTTAAGAGATGACCATTATATAAATGTATCTAATGGAAGGAAAACCATTTCAATTGGCAAAGGCAATAAATAGTTGTGATGATATTTTTCGTGCTCTCATGAGCTGATCTTTTAGTGATCCGTTCTGGAATTGTGCATTTGATTTTGTGGCTTCTTTGTCAATGTGGAAGTAGATGAACATCTGGAAATATTTATTATGTGCGAGATCAACGAGGCTTGTGTTCATCAAGGTGTAGCACAAATATCTATTATATGTGAGATTAACGAGGTTTGAGTTCATCAAGGTCGTGCTACAACATGCTTTCATGAAATATTTGCTATTCCTATTATTCTTTTAATATCTAATAGTTGTAAATTAGTAGACTCTTCTCTATTGTAAAAGTCATTCCATTTGCGACCATGTGTCTACCTTTGTTATATTGTAGGCAAAAGTGAGTAGCTGAGTCTGGCAAAGATCTTACTTAGGCGAATACATTTTAGCCTTGGCATTACAAGAATAATGTAATAGGAAATAGTTAATTTTGAATGAGATATGGTTAGTGATCGGACTAGAAATGTTTTGTGGTCAATTGTTTCTTCCAGGATAATGCACAAGAGTGTGCTGTTTTTAGGAGCAGCTTACATAGAAATGACATTGTTTTCACATGTACAACTACATATGCAATGTTCAAATACACAGAGAACACCCTATTTTTTAGCATCCACTAGACATAGATGGCCTAAACTCAAACACCAAATGACAATTGAGTTGAAGCATATTGTACTACATCTTTTTAAGTTTTTTCCATGTTCCATTGCTTCTTTGAAGAAAATCTTGATCACCCATTTCATTATGAGAACTTGTAGTCGTGTGTATTTTCTTTCTTGATCTCCATAAATTAATATTTTTCTCTAATAAAAAATTAAAGAATCATTTTGTATTTGCAGGTGGATTCAGGATAGTAGGGACGAGTACACAAAGGAAAGTGTAGATGCAATAAGTGATGAGTTTAAGTTGTAGTGGGGCCATGCAATCCTCAATTGTGCCCACGCCACCAAGCCTGAAGCTCCTTATAGTCAGGTGCCACATGGGCATGTCCGGAAAGACTATACGATTGAATCCAGGGAAGCAGATTCAATAAATTTAGCGCTTCAAGGGCTGAACTTTAGTAGACTTAACGGCTAATGATGAATTAAATTCGGAAGTCAAATTTGTCTACATAAATATTATCCTTTATACATAATAATGAGCTATAGTTTGTGTTATCTTCATATGGGCTTTTGGCTAAGCTTGATATTCCATTAATGTTTGAACCCTTTGCTTAAATAATTGTTTATAGACCGCCCACCCCTCTTTTGATGGGGCAATTCTTCATTGTTGTGTGAAGTAGGTTGTGTAAGACATATATCATTTCCAGTAAAAATTTTGCTTGACTATTTGTTGTATCTTAGTGATTTTTTTGGGCATAAATCTATTTCAATCGAGCAAAATCCGGATTTGATTGATAAATGGCCTAGTTGAAAAGATGACCAAGTCTAGTTGAATTGGGTTTGATCGGTTGGGCTAGGTCTATTTATAAAACAATTCATGATATTAGCCTTCATTAGGGCTGCATTCGAACCAAGAAAAAAATACCTGACCAAATCTCAAGTTGGGTCTGGTTGGATTTAGCATGTGAAAAACCCAAGAACCCAACCAACCTAAGTTCCTAATTAACTTACAAAACCATATTTAACTTGGAGTTCTATAAATTTTTTAATTTTCATAGATAGAATCGATCGAATGGTTTACTTTGAATTATTGGAATGGACCTGGCCAAAGATAGAATTTGGTTCATATCTCGGGTCGGGTCCAAGAAATTTGACCCTTATTTTGGGCTGGTTAGATCCCAGGAACTTAATTTCTATTTCGGGTAAGGATGATTCTACAAAACTAGAACCTGAGATGCATCCCAACCTTCAGGATTATGGTAGGATATGGTAAGGTAAATTCAATTAGTGATGTCTAAAAATAATAATTTTAAATTTTTTTGTTGCTAAAAAAATAGTTCTTAATTTTATTGCTGCTTGGTATAAGAGATTGGCCCGATAAGAACACAATTATTTGTTGTAGTATGTTGATCATTCCGGGGCCCAAAACAAAATCATGAATAAAGAAAATGATTTAAGAAGATTTATGTTTATCTATGTACTATGTATTAGATTTTATTTTCTATTATCTTATTATGGATTGATCATTTATTTTAACTTATTTATCTAAGATCTGAGAGAATAATATGTTATATCTTGTGTGAAGATGAAAAGTAAATTTTGTCATGTATTCTAGTGTGCATTATGAAAACCCAGGATTCTAGTATGCAATATGAAATCGAGCATATGAAATACAAGATTTTAGTCTGCATTTTGAAATCAAGCGTATAAAATGCACCAATCTAAATATGGAATGACTAATGCCCCATTAGTGCATTGTTTAATGTTGTAGGAAAATTTCAGCATAAGTTAATCTCAAATTGTGTTTTGGCTAAAGTTTCATGAATAAACTAGTAAAATAATGAGGGAATTGAGGCTGTCAAGGTGTCTAGGTTACAATGCTTACCCTAGAGTTTGATAACAAAATAGTGAGTGAAGAAGAGATGATTTCTAAATATTATGTAAAAAGACCAGATATTGTCAACATGTGATCAACTGGGAGAGTCTCTACCAGATTACCTTGTGGTGAGAAAACTCTTAAAGTCATTCTCCTCCAAATTTAAAATTAAGGTGGTTATAATTAATAAATCTAATAAAATTGACGCCTTAGACCTTGAGGTACTTATAGGAAACTTGAGAAACTTTGAAAAATATTAGAAATCTTCCAACAAGATTAAAGCTTTAAACACCTTAGAAGAATATGAAGAAACTGAGGATGAAAAAGAACAAATGCTCTTGTAAGCCAAAAACTTCAAGAAATTTTTAAAAACCCAGAATTTTAGGTTTGGGAATAAGGGTCAAAATTCTAGGAAGAGACAAGGGGAAAGAAGAGGTGAGAGGCAAAATAAATAGGAAAGGAAGAACATGAAATGATTTGAATGTGGTTAATTAAGTCATTTTGTTGCTGATTGTCCTAACAAAAACTCTTATAGTTCTTCTAATGATAATCCTTAGAAATCAATAAGATTTGATAACAAAAAAAAGTGAAAGGTGCTTCAAGCAACCTAATCTGATAAGAGCTCTTTTGAAGATGAAAAATTGTGCAACTATACTACTTTCAATTCAAGTGTGAAGGAAGATAGTTCTAGTAACGAGTCTCATGAGTCCACTTCTCTTGAAGATAACTTAGATTCTAACTTACATTCTTATGATAACTTAGATTCTAACTTACATTCTTATGAGTACAAAGGTCATCCAACAACTTCTGGTCTTGTCTAGAAAAACCAAATACCCTGAGAGAGAGTTAAAAAAAAAAGATGATAAGTTAGTTTTGTCTTCTCAAGAGTCAAAAACATTATTGGAGTTGAACTGTCACACTCGAGGTTTTTCCACACATTTACTTTAACTTTTTTATAAAATTCCATTTTCAAAACACAGAGGTAAATCAAATAAATTAACAAAATTTAAAATGTGTGAAAAGAACTTTCATAAATTAAATCATCTTAAAACAAACAAACATTCTCAGGCATGACCTAAAACAAAAGTGTGCGATTAAAACCTACCATGGCCATGGGTTTTAAAAACAGAAAAACCTCTCAGGCATCTTTAAGTACAAGTTCTTTCACAGTCTAAAAATAAATTGTACATACATACACAAGTCCAGTAGATAATACATTTCTCTCACCTTAAGCAAAACATGAGATCATAGCACCAAACTCCACATAACCTCACCGCGATTTCGCTGCACTCCACGTCAAGGAAGAATTGTCCACCACGGGAAAAGTCCAATCTCAACAGCTAACGATTGACCTGCAAAAGCCTCCAATCGAAGGGGCTAAAAAGATGGGGTGAGTATTTTCATACTCAGTAGGAAAAATACCCAGTAGGGGAAAAATATAAATCAATGAACTCCATAAGTTCATAAATATATGCTGCCATGCAATCACACATGAAGCAAATAGAATAAGAAGTATAAATATGGTCACACATACAAATCATCGTACGAATCGAACTTACACTTACTCATATATCATGCTCTTACACTTACGCTCTGAATCAGTCTTATCAGGTTACTCATACAAACGTACGCTTACACTTACAACATACACATACTCGTACGACCTTATTCGTACGAACCCACTTGTACGACCTTACTCGTACAATCTTACTCTTACATATAAATGTACTCTTACATCTCTCATAGAAGCTTACACTTACACTCACCGTCTGAATCAAAGTCTCACAAACTTACTCGTATACTATCAATCCACAACGAAAATCACACACTCTGGTCACATACATAAGCTTCATAGCAACTTACTACGTGCCCTTAGTATTCACTAACATAAGTGCACAATACACATACATACAACATGCTTTTATAATCGGCATAATCATGCAAAACATTAAATTATTAACTCCTAGCATGCTACTAAACAATCAACGCATGCTATAATGAAATTACAAGTTCAAGGTCCCCTACCTCGTAATCCCCAAGAGTTTGATGGCTAGCAAACGACGGTGGCGGCATCAGTAGCGGAATAGGCGGCCAAAAGCATCGCACTAAGAGAGTTGTGTCCCGAGGATTTTCAAATATGCTGGAATTAATCTCGATAAGGTTAGATTAATTACACTCAAAGCATAAGACTACGCGCACTAGGGCGGGTAGATACAAGGTCATGCCACTAGAAATGGCAAGAACGACCACAAAATAGAGGCTGACTGATTGGAGGTCGGCCAACAGTTTAAAACACTTTGTTAGCCACAAAATATTAAAATGGACAGCATACTATATCCAGCTATAATAATTCCACATCGTCGAAGCCTCATAACATGGGGAGGATATGGTTGTGTACTCACGGACATGGGAGGGACAGAGGCTTTAACAACCATATTGCCTAATGGTGGGGACGTTCCATAAACATACATTAAGGCACTAAGGCCTGGCGTAGGTGGCCGACAAAGGTGGTGTCATTTCTAAATGCTACCCACAACCAACTCATTGTACAGACAATCGTGCATCAAGCACGGCTTACAGTGGAAGATATGGCACAACATTGGTTGAGCCTTAGATGGGATGAGTCTAATGGCTTACAATAATACTTCCCTTTGGAAGAATCAAAATTCGGGAATTCTTTTCCGTAGATTTTAGGTCATGCGTAATAGGAAGTGGGGGTCACAGCTGGAATTGGGCCAGAATTGTTGGCCCTTGATGTCACTGGATCGGAGCAAAACCCACGTCGGTAGGACATACGGCCCAAGTCCACGCAACATCAGGTGGGACACCGGGTTGGCCTTAAGTTGGGGTGGGTCACTCGACAACGGTCACATGCATACCCCGAAGTTTAGGGGCGTCTGGTGAGTGCAGAAGATGTGCAAAGGAGGCCAGGAGAGGCAGTGGTTCAGCCCAAGGCGACGGCAAGGCCATCGCCGGTCCGGGAGAAGGTCAACGGCCAAAGATTAGTGGCACAGTGCTTCACAATACCTCGGAACGGGAAAAGGGGGAAATTTTTATCCAGTTTGAAATAGGGCTGAGGGGGTTGAGTGAGGTGCCAGTAAGGGTGGCGGTCTTGCCATCGCTAGACCGGGGAATGGCCATCGGCCGATTACAGTAGCTGGCCACCAGCAGAACAATTGTCGGCCGCAGCATAGACAGGAACAAAACAAAAGTGGGGACTCTATTCTGTCCAGTCCAAAAAAATAGAAGGGGGTCACTGTAAGGACCCTCACCTTTAAACCGGTTTTGGTTTTCTTTAATTATTGGTTATCGTGAGATTTACGCGTTTTCTAATCTTATTCGGTGATTTCGTAAAATAAATAGTGTTTGTGATGGTTTTAACCAAAATTAACTTCAATATTAGTGGTTTTAAGTGATTTTGGACCAAATGTGAATTTTTGGGATTTTTCGGAATTTTCACTATTTTCTCAAAAATTAGGGTTTTGGCGGGACCCCTGTGAGCCCCACCGTCGAAAATTTTATTTTTGTGTCAAATGAACCTAGACATATACTTAAGGTCACGCAAAAATTTTCAGAATTTTATTAGGCTTAATTTGTGCTTAAATTTGCAAAATACCCACTTTTAGCCTACTTTTCATATTTACACCCCAAAACTTACCTATGCATACCCCAACCCTTACTATAAAAGGGCAAACCTGAGCCATTTTCATTTTTGGGAATAGGCTAAGGAAGGAGGGCTGGCCTAATCCCCACTTAGGCCCGAATTAGAAGCCAATTAAGGTAAGCTTACTCTAATTAAGCACTAATCCTTGGTTTTTCTCTTTATTTCTTCCAAATCTACCATTTTCCCCTTGATTCAATTCGTTTTTGACCATTAAAAGCTACTGATTTGTATTTTACTACAAACCCTAGCATTCAAAATTCAATTTTTACTACCAACAAGCCCTAGATCTAAGGTTTAATTAGGGATTTCTTGAGTAAATCGATTTCTATTAGAGTTTAATTCAAACTCATTGTGTTTTCAAGGATTTCAAGAAGGGTGACTCTTCAATCCGAGCTTAATCAAGTGCTGAGGTAATGGGTCTTCAAAATCTCTGTTTATCCATGGTAAAACTCTTCATTTTTGGCTTATTTCAAAATAGTTTGCTTGATTTAGTGTGTTAATGGTAAGATTAGAAAATGGAATTATTTAATCCCGATTTCTTAGGGTTTTGCATTATTATGGTTTGGTTTGATATTCTGGAAGTCAAGGAGGACTTTTGATGATGATTAGGGTGTTAGATGTGGATTTGAAGTGTTATCTATGGTGTTTCGGGTTGGATTTGCGAAAGAAAGAAGATGACTGTTCTGCCGTGTTGGCGATCGATCGGACCTACAGGGCGATCGATCGGCTGAACTGTAAATTTCAAATTTTTGCGTGTAACCGATCGAACGGCCTGAAGGGTGATCGATCGGCTACACAGGAAATTGCATGTTGTGCATATGATGTCTATTTTGATGATTTCACTTTAGCTTGCCAATTTTATATGAATGTGGAGTGTTTTAAGTTATGTTAGGCTACTGGAAATGCATGCTATTGAGTTTATGGAGTTGAGATATATGCTTAGAGATGGTGGAATGACTTATGTTTTGTGGCATGATGTTGGAATCGTTATCTTGAAATTATGAATGGTTGTTTCCCTTTAGTTAAGCATATTTTCAGTAGGACTACAATCATTATTGGACTGATTTGTCATGATAGATTGTGGTTAATGGTGTGTGAATGTTGGTGAATGCTATGACTCAATAATCAAATGAGTGATGTTATATGTGTTTATCCTTTGTGGTTGAGTTTTGAATCTAGCTATGATTTCAACGATTCTTCTCCTATGATTTCCGCTAGAATTCATGTTTAGATGGAAATGCACATGTGTAGTGTGGTAGTGAGTTTAATTTCAAGCATGATGGCATGTATTATGTAAAATGCTTCTACTAGATACACACACACATGTGGGGTTACATGATAATGTTGAAGCTTAATATTGTGATTATGAATGATGCATTAGGGGCTGGTGAGAGCACTTATCATGGATTAGTGAGCACTTAAATAATGTTCAATAAAATATTTTCAAATTTTAAATTGTAATCCTATTTTGTATTAATTCATTGCTTATTTAGGCCATTTATGTTTTGAATAGGTTAGTTGGACCTTAATTGAGTTTACATGTCTAAACAGGCTTCAACAGGATCCAACTGGAAAATGAAGTGAAGCCCAACTACCCAAAGCTATTTAAAAGTCAAGAATGGGCTCCTAATGGTCTAAACATGCATGGAATGGTCGAACACAACCTTGTGGACCCATTTGATTTGAGATTTGTATGAATAGAACTAAATTATAAAAGAAGTTGATTCGGATAGATTGATACAGCCTTAGTATTTCGATCATATCTTTTTTTGTATAATTCGGATTGATACAATTCTGGTGGCAATGGAAAGAAAACTTCCGTGGCTACAAGTGTTATTTCAGGAAGAAATTCCAAATTCCGAAGATATAGGGGTCGAATCAGGCAATCAATCAGGATGAAATCTGGAGATATGATTTGATTTTACCCTTTGAAGCAACCCTTTCTTTTCCTATAAATAGAGGGGTGGACGTGATAGATGGGGCATTCCCTCCTCTTTCGAGCTCTCTTCTCCTATTTTCTTCTTTCATTTTGTAATTTTGTTTTTAGTTTTATTGTAATGGCTTTCTAAGCTCTCAAGCTAAGGCTAGAGGTGATTTGTAACAATCTAATGGAGTTCAATTCATGTTTCATCAATGGTTTCAAGTAAGTATTGTTTATTTAAAGTGATGTTTATTTAATATTGTTCTTCTTCTTGTTTCTTTGTGATTTGGATACATAAGATGCTTGAAGGCTCTCCTTCTTGATCTTTTGTGATTTGGATACATAGAAATCTTGAAGAGACAATTATTTTGATCCTTCATCTATCCAAAGCATTTTCTATCTTTAGTTTTAATTTTAATATTCATATCTTCTGGTTAGATAGAACCTTCATTCAATTCTAACTGAGATAACATGATACATGAAGAACATCATTAGATGTTACAATGATCTTTAATGCCTTAGTGTTTCCTTATCTTGATTTCTTAACGTGTTATTCCCTCAATACTCTTCTACTCTTTCTTTCTTAATTTTTCTTCCTCTATTTCTTCATAACTATTTTCTTTGTTGCACAAGGCTTTCCCTGTGGATCGACCTTGTCTACTACAATTGGCAAGTAAAATAAATCTGAATTTGACTTCTTCATAGTCTTGTTTCAGACATAACAACAATTAGGATTCATGTATGCTTTGCCCACGCATGTACCATGATGCATGCATCATGAAAATGGATTTCCAAGTGAGACTTCATCGTGATTAATCGAATTTGACCGATTGGATGCAATATGATGGAATTGTGTGCTGGGTTTATCGGTCGTGGATTAATTGCAAGTTGATTGGTCCGAAAGGACATATTTTGATTTGAAGTTCCTGTGTGGAACGATTTGAAGTTCCTGTGTGGAACGAGTGCACTCCCCGGGTTGAGTCTAATTAAATGGAATGATGTGGGGACGAGTTGTGTACTTGTCTTGCGGATTGTGAGAATGTTATTATGTGTGTCATCTGGACCCTGAGAATCCAGTGTGGTATGCCATGTGCACCCCGCTACCACGTGTTCTAGGGTTCTCTGTGTGAGAACTCGGGCTCTTCCCTCCGCAGGAGATGTCCCTGGGCGAACACCCCTGCTCTAGATTCTCTGTGTGAGAATGGGACATCCTTCGCCAGGATCGTCCAGGGCGAGCAGTATTAGGGATTGAGAACCCCGATCTTTCTTGAATTCTTGTGTAGAATTTTGGACCATGACACGCCTTCGTGGCCTTGTCTATGCTCCCGTCTGTGTGACATTAATGTGTGATTACTCCTTGATGGAGGTTGATTGTGATGACATTATGCATGTGGGAATATGTATGTTAGAGATACATCCATGCATGTTGATTTTGATATTATGCATGTGGAATATGTATGTTAGAGATACATCCATGCAGGTTGAATTGTGAAATAATGCATGTGGGAATATGTATGTTTGAGATACATCCATGCAGTTTGATTTGATACTATGCATGTGGGAATATGTATGTTAGAGATACATCCATGCAGGTTAAATTATGCATTATGATGCAGTTTTTAAGTGATGTGAATATGTGATCAGAAAATGATACACCTTGTACATCATTGATTTGAAAGATTATATCGCCATGCTATCGTATTTTCGATGTTGTTAGTGATATTAAAACCATTGCTGAGTTTGTTAAACTCACCCCTCTTTTTGTGTTTTGATTTGGGGCTGCGTGGTGTGACACGCAGACGGACAGGATTGCCTCTTTGAGGAAAGGTCAGAGATAGCTTGGGTGTGATGATGGAGATCGTTGTGTGACTTACTTTCGTTTGTTTCATGCTTTATGTTAGAACCTTTGTGTAGGGTTCTTGTTTTGGATTTATGTCATATTTTACAGTTGTGATGCTTATGACTTATTTTGAGCCGTGTGGGCTTTACTTAACTAAGCTTGTGGGTTTGAGATTGTTGTTTACTTTGTGATAAGCAACACATTTTCCTTCTCTTTTGTTTACTCTTGCTCAAAGGATTGTGTGCACTCCGTGTTTCTGTTAATCGCCTGTGGTTAGGGTTAAGTCTTCCGCTAGATCATTTCTCAATTTTCACTTCGTCGCCCCCGCGTGTTTGACCGGCCACTGGACCGGGTTCGGCTCGGGTCGGGCATCACCGGGGCATGACAGTCACGGTCCGGGGAGGAGGCGTTCCGGCCACGGAGTGGTGGCCTTGTCATCGCCGGGCCTGGAGAAAGCCAAAGGCCCGGCAGCGGCACAGTCACAGGTCGCACAGAACCGAAAATTGAAAAAAAGAGGCAGAATAGTTTTCACCTCACGACGGCGAACCGGGGGTGGGGAGGCCGGGACGATGATGGCCGGAGGTCATCCTCGCTAGGGCGGAACCTTGGTGGCCATGCAGTTGACGGCTGCGGTGAATTGGCAAAAATGGCAGTTCACCGTCCAAAATGGGAAGGGAGGAAAAGAGTGGCAGTGAGCGGCGGGGAGGCTAGGACGGCGGTGGTCAAAGGTTGCTCTGGCCGGGATGGAAATGTGGCGGGGACCTGGCATCCATGCAGTCGGCGGTGGCAGCAATTCGAGGCGAGGTTCCACAATCTGGTCTCTTGGACCGAAATGGAACAAGGGGGAACGGGGTGGCGATGGCTGGCAGGGCCAGGCCAGGGAAGCAGCAGCAATGACGCTAGGCCGTGGCCGGCCGGGCGGAAGCCGGTGGCCACCGGCGGAGGTGCTTCCGGCCTCACCCAGTGAAGCCCGTCCATTTTTGCGCTCAAAATTTCTAAAATGTGTTGAGGCCCATGACCTACAACGAAACACCACTTTCGACTCTTACGATCGTGAATAATACAAATACGGATGTGCCAAAGCGTAAAATTTATTTCTCGAAATTACGACCAGAAACTGCAGAACATTGCAGAAATTGTAGAAAATTGCAAAAATATTACTGAAAAATTAGGGATATTACATGAACATTAAGTTTTAGAGGGAAGTAAATGACCTTGAGCATGAATAAGATAAGTTTAGTACTCTCAATAGAGAATTTATGTCTTCTAAAGGAAATTACATGGATTCAAGAGTGGGAAGAAGACATTGGAGACCTAGGCTTAGGTTTTAGGGATTACTTAGCATTTGAATACAATATTCAAACCTTCAAGGCACACATACATCACTTGTTTCTCATGACGGTCTACCGTTACTCGCTGTGTGGTCAACCATTTATCAAATCCACACCGAATGCACACCCTCCTTCCAAAAATCTTAAGTGGTAACCACAACACTCACAAGTGTCGAAATATTTACTTCAAAGACCATCCACGAATCTCTAGGAAGAGGTGAAAAGAGTCTCATACTCCACCACTAACATACTCTCTTGCCCTATGGCTAAGCGATTTCAAATCCTTCTGACAATTAAGGTGGTGAAAATGTACTCTATTTAGGTCATAATCTTACCAATTAGGAAGGGTACATTTGACATATTTTCACATGTCATAGTGTAAGTGGTCATGACCACTCTTGGGACACAGAGTCCGCAAAACCTTCATAAGGTGCTTCTAGTCTCTATTCAACACTAGCAACCTCTAACTTTCTTAATATCCATTAAAGGTGCTAGCCAACCTTTACCTTTTCGAAACTCAAAACATTCCCTAGCAACCTATGGCTCTCCTCGGCTAATTGATAAGTATGAAATCTATATCTATTTTATATGCCTTTTTACCTTATTTGCTAGTATAGATTAGGTTAACCTAGAGTTAATTATAGTTTATTTAGATTAAAATAGATATTAGTATTTTAGTTTAATTATTAATAATTTTGTAGTTATTAGTTGTTTAGACATGTATTTAAATCAAGATGGAATTTTAATTATATTCTACATGTCTAAAATATGGTATTTTATGTTTTGTAGGTAAAGTGCGCTTATCGAGGTACTTGGACAATGTTTTGAATAGTTCAAAATAGTCTTCACATGCTTTAAAGTGATTTGGATAACTTTTCGGAGTTATAAACAAGTTGGAAACTAATATGGACACGAAGGAAAGCTTAATGAACAGAATATGAACTGTCCAGGAAAACAGAAACATTGTAGCCGATCAATCGGGCATGCAGGGCGATCGATCGGGATAACGTGAATTTAGACAAAAATACAGTTCAAGCGATCGATCGGCATAACGTGCAGTTTCCTAGTTTGACCCAAATTTCAATCCTTTTCATATTGGACTTCTTCCTACGGAACTTATGCCTATAAAAAGACATATTTGGCTTAAAATTGGGAGGATTCCAGTAGATTTTAAGAGGAGAAAAAGGAAGAAGAAGATGAAAGAGAATTCAAAGCTTTCAATGGAGATTCAAGTGCTTTCTTCTACCATGGAAGGCTAGACTTTTCTTTTACTTAGGAGTTGATGAAACTATAGATAAGTTTCAGTTTCTTTTCTTTTTAATTTAGATCTCAGTTGTGAATGATGGCAATTGTATGATATGGATTTCCTTTTTAATGGAAGAGTTTTTAATGTTTATTCAAGTCTATGTTGATTTATTGTCTTGTAGATGATAGATTGATGTGGTTTTGATATTTGCATCGATTCTAATTTCTGTGATTTAGATGAGATGGTCATACAATAGTTTTAATGTTTAGATAATTAATGACTTGGATGAGTTATACTAAGATTAGACGGGTCATGCCTATAGCTAGTTTAGTGTAAATGATTCGTGCTATTGTCGAAGATAGTTCATGCCATGGAAGTTAATTAATGATTCTTTTTTAAGTAATTCTAGCTTGTAGCTGAGAATACTTGTTCATATTCATACTAGATTTAGATTAAAAGTTAAGGAATTGTTATGGTTGTTTAGTGGATTCGATTTCCTAAGTAAATTCCATCAAATTAATCGCTTGCTTTTAAACTAGTTGATTTCTTTCTTTTGCTTAATTTAAGTTTAAGTTTGTTTTAGTTTTTAATCAGCAAATTCCTCTTTAGATTTAGTAATAATTCATCCGTCCCTGAGGTTCGACAACCCTTAAATACTTATCCTAGTACAATTACCTTGTACACTTGCAAAGGGTTTAATTATAAACAATCACTAATAAATGTGTGATCCAACCGACTAAATCTCTCATTGGCTCAGGCACTTTGACTCAACTCTGACCAAATGCAGAAACAAATGAAATCAAGGCAAAAATCTTCACCCATATTGCTCCAAAACCATTTCTCAATATAGTTTTAATTGCCACAACTCTGGACTTGCAAGTGTTAGGGACTTGTAGTCAGACTGCCTAGGCTCTGATACCAACTGTAATGCCCAAGAATTTTTAACACATTTTCTTAAAATTTTATGAAATATTTTTTTGTAATATAATGGTTGTAAATTGTGGAAAATGATGAAATATGAAACCTGTGAAAATAATTTATAATTTAAATATCACACATCAATTTTTTCTATATAATTTTTTTCTTTTTTTCTCCTTTTCTTTCTCTTTTCTTATCTTCCCTCTTTCTCCTTTTCTTATCTTCCTCTTTTCTGCCAAAAACCTTCATGCCACTGAAGCCCAACAACCACGACTAAGCTCCTCACCTGACTCTATGGGTAGGAAGACCGAGATAAAATACAAAAATCAAATACACTGAAGCGTCACATTTTTCCACTGAAAATGATCAAAAAAATAGCAGACAAATCGCTAAAAATTAAGGAAAATATAGGTATTCAGAGACTTCGAAGACCCAAAACATCGTAATTTCATAAATCATTTGGAATATCTTCAGATAAATCTCTTTCATAAAACAGAAAGTCTTTTCAAGGTAATATATATAATATCTTCTAGAATGTGTCATTAGGAATCCTCCTAATGACAACTTCTCAAAACAAAAGTTTGGGTGTAGCCTTAGAACCATTCATGGAAATCTAATCAATATGATCACTTAGTAAGAAATCAAGACCACTTACCCTATTTCCTTAGAGTTTTGGTAGTAAGAGAAGCCATCCCTCATCCAGGGTTTAGCCAAGCAGAGTCTTCCCTTGTCGAGGCTCAAGTCGAGCATAGTCTTCTCTTGTCCATAGCCCAGTCGAGCAGAGTGTAAGATCTATAAGTTAACTCAATTTAATTTCCTTTTAATTATGTGAATTTGTGTATAGTTTTACTTAATTATCGGTTTGATTTGATTTTGGGTTATGGGTTAGTAATTATGACTCTAATAAGGTTAAATTTTACCTTTTATAAGTATTGGTGTCAAACTTGATTTATCCAATTTTTACAGATTTTATGGGATTTTATCATATTTTTTCCTTAATTAAGGGTGTGGACCCTGTCGTGGGCCCCACATCCATGTTGGATGGCGTGTGACGTACATGAACCTCTAAACCTTTATTATTTTATTTCAGTGGATTTGGAAGTGATTAAATTTATTTTTAGACAAAAAATAACTCTAATTAGCCACTTAGAATATTTTTAACCTATTTTACAGCCTAATAGTTTGTTTATCCAACCCAAACCCTTACTATTTAAAGAAACCCTAGCCCATTTGCCTAAATGGGGAAGAGCTATGTTAGGAGAAAGGAGGTTCTCTACACCCATTTCCCAAAGAAAAAAAACAAATTAAGGTGTATTATCTTGCCCTAATCACCCCTAATCTTTCGATTTTAGTCTTAATCCTTCTTATTTTCATTTTCCCCAATTTGATTATTGATTTGTTTCATTAAAAATCTTATTTTTAGTTTCAATTTAAAACCCTAAATGGGTAATTTTCGTTTTTAACTAAAGGATATCCTAGATCTACCTATTTTTCAGGTTGATTTGAACCTATTAGTTAATTTTAATTAAGTTTTAACAAAAGACATAATTTTGGGGTAGGATTCCTTGGGGCTAGAGATTCTTTCATGGACTCAAAGGCTTCATAGAGGTAAGGGAGTTTTTTCTTGTGTGGTTTTATTCATTAAAATGCATGATTGTGGATTTATGTGGGTTCTTGTTTCATTTTGAGGTTTAATGGTGATTTATTAAAAATTTGTTATTTATGAATATTTTTTATGATTAAGCATGATAATGATTAGATATATCATGTTCTAGGATTATATTTTGATTATATAATGTTCTATGGTATTTTTAGAATTTATCTTGAATATTAGAATATTTTCGGTTTGAATTTCGAAAGGTTGAAGACAAACTAGGAAAAAGTGAATTGTTAAGGGCATTCAAATGGACCAACAGGGCATTCGAAAAGCCATCCTTTTGAACGGCCTATCTGGTTGATCGAATGGCCAGCCATTCGAATGGCCCGACAGCGCATTTGCATGCTAGCATAGCAATTTTTGTGATTTGGCCTATTTTTGTGTAATTTTAGTTATTTTTTGTTCTCTTCTTATAAATCTAATTCTTTATAACTAAAATGAGTTATTATTACCAACAAATGCTACTGTGATTGCATGTGAACCATCTTTGAATTATGATTTAGCTCAAGTATAACTATCATTATTTATTTTTGTATGATATTCTACTTGTTTTAAGTCCATATTTGATAACTTCTTCATAATCACTTGATGATTTCAATTGGTCTTAACCATGACCATGTATATATGCTTGCACATGTTATATCAATTTTAGGTGATTTATGTTTCATGTCTTTTGGTTTAAGTATAGATATGTTTATACTAGGTCTAGCATATCTTTGTTTTGTAGTATTGCTTTGGGACTGCATGTCGTATCATGCAAGTACTCTAAATGGGTTCTACGTTGAGCATGAGGACAGTGCCGTCATTGAGAGGGGTTTATAGATATTTGGTTTGTTGTTAGTTGATTCTATGTTATGTTGAGCTTATACATTTGATACTACTTCACACTTTGTTTAGCCATGGATGGCTTAGACTTGTTTAGCCCTTGTTGGCTTGTTTTTACATGATGACTAGTTTATGTGGCTTGCATACTATGTTGTGTGTTCACCCAAGGATGGGTTCAGTCTTCCACATTTCAACTCGACTTAGCCACGCCACATGTCATGCAATTTTTGTACCGGGTTCGGTTTAGGGGTGGTGTGTGCTAGGGCGGACACAAAGCTTCTCCTTGTCTAAGGCTGAGGCAAGTGGTGCCTCTCCTCGTCCAAGGTCAAGGCAAGTGGAGCCACTCCTTGTCTACGATCATGGCAAACAAAGCCTCACCTTGTTCTGGGGGCTTTCTCTTCAGAACTCTATCTCTCCCCTTTGGAGTTCCCTTTCTTTCCCTAAGGTTTTTCCTTCTCCAGGATGCATAACTCATAAAATAGATCCTTCTATTGCATAGGACATACTTGAACACCTATTAGACGGATGGAATCAGACTTAAAACGGCTCAAAAACAGGAAAAACTCCCTTTTGGAAACTGCCCAACTCCTCCCTTTAAATAGGGAGGGCTATGGGTCATCCTCAAGACATGGCCCTGTCATGGGTCATGCAGGCCCGATGTACATCACGCACGCTAGCTAGTGCACCCAACGTTTGTGGCTGCATCGGTCTTTTCCTTTTTATATTATTATTTTATTAATTTTAAATTTTAAACTTCAAAACGTGGTAACTTTCTATCCCAAAGTAAGAATTGCGCGTTCTTGATACTGTTAAGCTCGTATCGATGAGCCTTACGAAACTAGACTTCACATGGGTAGGTTATCCTACACTTTTTAAGTGGGACCCACCTATATAGTATGCATCTCAATGTTGTAACTTTTACTCCCAACCTGTTATTCAATCCGACCATTCTCCTTCCAAAATTAATAATCCCTCAAGTTAAACATAATCTAAAAATAAGGTGTTACAACCAAAGTCCTTCTTGATAAGTCATAAACAAAAACCTTCTTTGTGAGGTGTAACATGGTCTCACAAGCTGTCTGCCATTTTAGAAGATGTTCATGAGTCAAATCTCTCGCCTTTCAATTATTTTCTCACAATATGATTAAAGGTTATTGGAAAGAATTAAGCAATGTTGCTCTAAGTTTTTACTCTAAAAAATTATATTTCCTTCAGCCCATTTCTTCACAATAAAGCCTTCAAATGCAGGTCTAAGTTAGCTAGTGTTTTAGAGTATTTATAGATCGATCGATAGTTCCCCAGGGCAATGGATCATTCTCAATACAAAATTCTCTTAACCTCATAATCTGTCTATCTAAAGGAGACCAAAAAAGCTCTGATAAAAAGATTGGAGGGGATGGAAGTAGAAGAAGTGAAAAGTAAGAGAGAAACCTAAAATGACTTGGATGGAGTTCATAACGAAGGATATGATTATGGTATATCATATAGAAGAGTTGTAACAGGAGGCATAAATTTTATATTGTCGACCTCAAATTATTGAGAAAAAAATATTTTTAATTATAATTATGATTAAATGTATTGATATTATACTTTTGTATATGTCATATGTTTATCCCTCGTATTAAAGCTTCTACTAATGCTAATTTGGGCACAACTCTTTAAGTAAGGTGCTCTCCTTTATTTTGAAGTGATATGGCAAACAAGAATTGGTTGACTTCGTGATTGTTCTATTATTCTTTACACAAACTTGGTGATTGTTTCATGCAACATCAGCTAAAGGGGCTGGCTTTTCCATAAACTTGTTTAAACCTAATTGTTTACAATTGAAAAAGATAAATAAGGATGCTAATCCATGCCATACGTCATATTACAATAGTTTTATATATGCATTTCCTCCGTCCTAAGATAGATGTCCTATTTTGAAAAGTTTAATATTTAAGCTACCCATATCACTCTCCAAAATTACATTTTTCTTACTAACACATAAAAAAAGTTGATAGAGGGTCTTGTAAGAAAAATATACATAAAATTTGCATCAGATGGATAAGCAAATAGGATACTTATTTTATTACAAATTAATTTTTTAAATGGGTTATTTCTAGACATATGGATGAAGAGCAACGACTACACAAGTCCAACAGAGATTGCTTGACAGGTGGAGCAGACGGTTTGGACCCATCCAATCAACATTTCACCCTTATTAGAGGTAGCAAATGTGCTAGGTGTTGGAAAGAGTTCATTGGGTCCAAACCTTGAGCCACATCTATTCTGCAATTAGGGATGTTCATGGGCATCCGTTACCTGTATGTTTGTCCATGTTAGAATGGACAATTTTTTTGGTTTGGGCGGAGACAAACCAAATTTTTTATCCACACTAAGAGTATGTAGACATACTCTTATCTGTGTACGCAAATGTCTACGTTCACCACCTTTACCTAACACTCTCTTTAATATAGTAATAATTATTACTAATTATTAAATAAAATAAAATTTTGTTCCTATAAAATATCTTAGGATAGTCCTAACATACTACGTAACTACTTAGACAACTTAAAAACATGAATCTAATACTTATCTAGCATGTTAGAATAGTTCTAACATACTACATAAGTAGTCCTAACATGCTACATGAGTTCTGGACAGCTTGAAAATATGAATTCAAAACTTATATAGCTTGTTAAGACAATCTTGACATGCTACATAAATACTAGCTTAAAAACATAGATCTTATACCTATGTAACATGTTAAGACAATTTTAACATGCTACAAAAGCGCTAAAAATTTAAATTAAAATAAAAATTTAAATGTTTAAATATTTTTGTCAAATCCGTCCATATCTATAGTAGACAAATTTAGATAAAATATAATACAAACTAAAACAAACATGAACAAAAAATATACAAATAGGACAAGCACAGACAACCTTATGTCCATGTTCATAATGTGGGTGAACACCCCGATGCGCCATGTATTAATTGCAATGTATTAGTTGCTGCGAGGTAACAGATGAGAGGTAATTTTTCAGGTTGGTAAGATTGGTTGAACGATTAACACAGTGAAGCATCTTTCCATGGAATTGTCCAGGGTTTATCAGCAAGTTAATCTGCCCAATTAACTCAATAGTTGTTTACAGGTTTTATAAGCAGCATAGTCTAAAGTAAATTTGAACAAAAGCTTCCGACAACATAAATCGTTTAACTGCTCATCTTCATGTAAATTTCCCACGAGCACCATGCTTGAGGAATGACCAGCTATCAATCTTAGTACTGCAGTTTACGGCTTTACGCCTCTGCTTCTAAACAGATAGGGGGGAAACCTGGCAGAATATAACTTGCACGAGTTCTAACCTTCTAATTTATTTGGAGTGGAATTTATTTGTCACAGTTTGCCATCAAACAGAAAAACTCCAACAAAACATCAAGCAAACAGTAAACAAAGCTCAAACATACACTAAAATTTGACTATGATACAATAACTAGACGTAGGATATACCTGCGATCATTCAAACACTACATATCAAGAGTCCCAACTTTTCCATGGCAATCTAAATTGGTAAGTACAACTAAGACGAGTCAAAATTACCCAATTAACCAACCACCATCATCTTCATAAATCCAAAACATTCAAGAAATTCTGTCAGCCTGCCAGATACAGCAGAGGCCCCTGTCCAATTGTGAAACACAGTTCTCCCGGGGAAAAAATTGCAAAAAGAAAGAAGCATTAATGGAATCGCTCGGCAATCCAATTGATTATAGCACATGAAAAAATAATGAATTACCTTTGGCACGCAACATTGTCAAAAAATATAAAAAGCTTCTATATCAGTCTAGTTTTTTTCACTAATACCAAACCTTATCCTCAGCTGCAAAAGCTACCCAACTTAGTTGATGTAAATATAGAAGAAGATAATGCCTCTCTTCTTTAACAGTCAATTCTTATATGTTCCAATCACCAATATGCATGTTTTTCTTGCGCATGTAAGACAGATGTTGTTCATGTCCAAAATTTGCCTGGAGAACTTGCCATCTGGTACTAGCAATGCAGCAAACACTACCGTTTTCCTTCTCCTAGACCCCCCTGCCAGCATCTGAACAAAATGTTGCGGTACTTGCTGTAAATTTGGCAATGGGACTCTTGTCTCATTAGGAATAAGAATCAAGGATCCCCTCAGCAATAAAGATGGCTCTAGCATGCTCTTCTATTCTGGAAGATCTGTTCCATTACATTCCAGCAATTTTTGCAACAGGTCAGCTTCTGATCAACACAACTAACGATTTTCTATAACTTCTGCACACTGACTATGGAGTAAGCCGAAGTTGCTGAGACAATGCGGAAGCAGCTGACTGTATTTCAAGAGATGAACTGTCATCTTCTGATTGTGGAGAGGATGGTTGACTGGAAACTTCAGCAAGAGCTTGGAGCATTGTCACAACCTCAGTTGTGTCATCCAAATAGTACTTTGCTTTGCTTGGCTTCTGCCCGACTGTGCAGGCAAAAACAGATGAATTGGAAGAGAGCGTCTCTCTGGCCAGAGCACCCATTCCTTCAAACATGTCCTCATCTGATCTGTCATCACCAATGCAAAGCACGAAATCCGCTCGCCTCCCTTTCTCTCTCATCGATGATAAGATTTTCTCAGCAACTAAGCCTTTACTGACCCCCTAAAACCACCAAACAGAAGAGTTCATAGAGATTCAACATAGCAGTGTAAAACACAAACAGTGAACATTGACTACATCATAGTACTACAAAAGATCAGCCAGCTCCTATAGAATAAGATGACTTCTACTATCTTGATTTCACATTTCCTATTTCATGTATAAGCCTCTGCAGTCAATTAAAAGTAGGTAGCAAGTTTGACAATTAGACCAGGCCCTCCAGTAGCAGAGTAATTTATTTCCGTACTTATGCTTATAAATCAAATAGCAAAGCATAATTAACATTCACCATATGACAAAAGAACACATAGTTTAATAAATCAAATATATCAAAGAGGAGCCATCTTTGAATACCACATAAAACCATCATTTTCATCATATTATATGTATTCTTATAAAAATATAGTGATTTTCAACAAGAACGTTAAGAATCACGGCATTATGCAACACAAAATAAATCTGCAGTCCCTTTTAATGATTATCTAAAAATAGAGTTAGCTGTAAACAATGAAAATGCAGAATTAAAATGTGCAACAAAAGCAGAAAGCCCTTGCCCTTTTCACAAAAAAGGCTCAAGAACTTAAGTTTATGTTTACTACGGATCAATTTTTCTTTACTTTTTTATAATTTACTACAGAACTTTTTACTCTTGTGTAAAGTAATTTATCTTTGTAAGCGTATATCGTAAACATACCTGAGGTTTCACTTCTACAATGTGCTGCCCACTCTTCACAGCTACAGGTTCGTTAGCCAGTACACTTTCCAAGTGATCCAACAATTCCTTCGCCTGAGCAGATCCAAACCCAGGATCTGCATCCAGATGGTGCCAAACCAACGCACTCTCTTTGGTTTCAATGGATGAACCATCAGTGCTCTCGGTATACAATTTCATCACAGGTTCAGCCATCTGCATCCACCCAAAATCTGTACTCTGGCCACAAATTTCCCATTGCTCATCACGTGACCACCTAAAAAAGTTAAAAGATTAGAGCTGCTAAAAGTAAAACTGATAAAACAAAAAACTAAGGTCCAAGTTTACCTCAAAAAGTAGCCATGCTCAGCAGCGATTCCAAGCTTCTTGCACGGAGAAAACCACTTCCCTAAGCTGTGCCTACCTCTGCCACTAACAATAAAAACAACATTTTTGGGATCACTGCAAAGAATATTTAAAATCGAGATAACTTCTGCGCTGGGCATTTTGTTCATTGAAGTTTGTGGCATCACTGTTCCATCATAGTCCAACATGATTGCCCGGTTCTTAGATCTTGCATATGACGAAACAATGGCATCTATAGATAACTTTCTAAAATTAGGATCCAAAGCTACAACTCTGAAGCCAAAGCTAAACCCTATGCCCCAACACCTTCTCCTAAAGTGATCCCTGCATGTTCTCTCCATATCCTGCATAAAACTTCGTGCCCAATAAGCAACATCATGGGTGCTGACATACTTATAATGCTTTTCATGTCTCAACTGCTTCTCAGCTTCATCCAAAGATATCGCCTCATTCATTGCTTGAGCTGTGGCTTCAATATTCCATGGATTAACCCGGATAGCTCCACTAAGTGAAGGTGAGCACCCAATGAACTCTGAAACTACTAACATACTTTTTTTGGGCCCACTTGACTCACTTCCAGATTCGGACCCTGAAGATCCTTGCCTGCACACGATATATTCGTAAGGGGTTAGGTTCATCCCATCCCTAACAGCAGTGACAACCACACATTCGGCAATTGTGTAGAAAGCAATCCTTTCATTGACTGACACAGGTCGATCTATAAACACGATAGGCTGATAACCTGGCCGTCCAAATTCCTGATTGATCCTCAGACAGCTTTCATCTATTTCAGCTTGAATCTCTTCCAGGTCTCTACCCCTACCTCTAGCAGGGTTTGCAATCTGAATTAAGACAGCTCTCCCTTGCCATTTTGGATGCTGCTTTAGCATCTGTTCCATGGCCAATATCTTCAAATTAATCCCCTTAAAGATATCCATATCATCTACGCCTAGTAACACTGTCTTCCCCTCAAACTGCTGCCTAAGCTCTGTGACCCTCCACTCTTTATCAGCTAGACTCAGCACAGATTCCAACTGATGCATATGAATACCGACTGGCATGATCTTAATCCCAACCGTCCTTCCATAGTATTCTAACCCAATATATCCTCTCTTTGACTGATACTCCAGACCCAACATCCTGCTGCAGCAGGAAAGGAAATGCCGTGCATAGTCAAAAGTATGGAATCCAATCAAATCCGAATTAAGCAATGCCTTCAGGATCTCTTCTCTGACAGGCAGAGTCCTATAGATCTCCGATGATGGAAAGGGGCTGTGTAGAAAAAATCCCATCCTTAACCGATTGAACCGCCTCCTCAAGAACGTGGGGAGCACCATTAAATGGTAGTCATGAATCCAAACGTAATCATCCTCCGGATTGATCACCTCAATCACCACCTGGGAGAAAATCTTATTGGCAGCAACATAGGCCTCCCATAGCGATCGGTCAAACCGGCCTCCATGATCAGCCGAAAAGGGGAGCATGTAATGGAACAGCGGCCACAACTGCTGCTTACAAAACCCATGATAGTACTTTGTGAAAATATCAGGGGGCAGGAATGCCGGTACGCACTTGAATTTCTCTAACAAAACCTGTGAGACGTCATCTTCCTCATTTGGGTCAACTTCGGCCCTCAAGCACCCGACATAGATCACTTCCATGTCATCTGGCAGCCCATCCTTCAGCTGCAGCAACAATGAATCCTCGTCCCAACTAAAGCTCCATCCCTTGTTATCCACCCGGCGCTTAGCCTTCACGGGTAGCTGGTTGGCAACAATAATTATCCGGTCCTGCGTGACTGACGATGGAACGTCGGACGAGACGCTGTTTGCCTGGTCATCGTCCATCTCTGAGATGATCCCTGGAACTGTCATCACCCGGGGCATCCGGCGTCCGCTCCGCGTCATCGCCGGGAAATTCCCAGACGCCAGATCGAGCAAATTGGTGTACGATCTCGACAACATTCTCCCCACCAATCCAAAACCACAAACCCTACAGAAACTCAATCACTTCGAAAATCCCCTTATCCTATTCAACCAACAAAGTCCCCACCAATCCTGCTACCAATAAGCAGCACGTCACAGATCCAAGAAACGCCCAAAAACTGATGGGAACAATACTTTCGCCCTGGCAAACACCAAACGCAAAAAGACAAAAAAAAAAAAAACAACACACAAACGTGAATTCGCCGCACGCACGAATGAAATAAGACGGAAACCCTAATTCCTGCAGTATTGTCTCCAAGATCAAGATCAAGAAGCACAAACGGAAAGAAACGGAAGACAGAAATGGGAACAAATGAAAACTTACCGGATCGTAAAACGAAGCCGTCTCCACGGCTCAGAATCAGAAGACGGAAGATTTCGTCGATCGCCCAGAACGCCCTGCAATGGAGAATCTAGGGTTCCGGATCGCCCAACACGCCTTTCGCCGTCCCCTCGTCTTCCCCGCACCTCTGTATCCAGCGTACAGAAGAAAACTTCAATTTTTTTTTAAATAAATGTATTCAAGAAACTGAGAAAAAAAACAGACGCGGAGCGGCAGACGGGAAAAAATATTTAAAAAAATGGTAACGAGACATTATAATTAATTAATTAATTAATGGAAATGAAAATTAAGGAATAAAAAAGAGGAAGGAGGAATAAAAAGAGGATAAGGTCGGCCGTGCTAGCTGGCACCACGACCACGTCGGCGCCAAACGAGAGCTTCCGAGGCTCGGCAGGAACGTGCCAACGGGACTGGTTCTGGCGAATCGGCGAACGACGCGTCGGCTAATGCCACCAGTTTGGGACAAAAGAAGATACGTGCGGGAAAAAGGCACACGTTTTATTTCTAGAAGTGTTTGGAGGAAGACAGGGAGAACCTTATCCGTCTATCTTTTATGATAATGACGAGCATATCCCCCTAGTGGACTTTTGGGGGGGTGTGCCTTTCCGGGCCGCCAATGGATATTCTTGTCTTTTCGGTGCGGGGCTATCTTTCGACTGGCTTTCGTGTGCTGCGTCTGGCCGGACTGATGTAACGTTTCAACCCCATCGTGGAAAGTGCATGGTGGCTTCGTTATTTTAAGAGGATTTTTTTTCTACAAAATTGTCATTAATTTTGGGTGGCGAAAATGCCCTTTTGTCACCAAAGAACTTGTCATTATCCGAAAACAAAGCCTGCCTTTATTTTTTAAATTAAATCTAAAAGCTTTAACCTTAGAATTAAATCTAAAACTATTTTATTTGAATCTTAAAAAAACTTAATTTATTCTCTGCGTTAGATTTACGTTAAAAATATTAGAACTTGAAACCCTAAAAAAAAAGTAAGTATTTTTATTTAAAAGTATAAATAAGTGTCATTGTTGTAGTATCTTAAACTATCTTAAGTTTGCAATAAATAAAGATGCCTCATCACAGCTCTAAAAGCCAATACTCTCTTGTCGCCGCGTCGAACAAAGGTTTATATTTTGTTAATATTATTTTTATTTTTAAGATTTATATTCATAAATTTAGATTATTTAGTCGTATAGTTAGAGTAATTGCTCTAGTTATATACCTATTATTAAAAAAAATTTATTAAAAAATATTTAATAATTAAAAATAAACACATGGTGGATGATGAATATATGACCAGCCTGATCCTACGACCAACCAATTTGGACTCAATAGACATTCACAGTTCACGCTAAATCATATGTGAGTGCTTCACAACCATTTGAACCCAAATCGTACGATGTCGACCCCTTTAAATTAGAAAAGTAAAAATAATCTCAAACTAACCAACAAAAAGACATATGTAATATGACTTTTCACGACGAAGGTTAGGTGACCAATAATGAGAAGCTTCTACGTCCTAAAAAAATTTTTTAACAAAAATATTAAAATATAAATATATGGCCACTTTATAAAACGAGCCTACTAAAGAAACACCATATCTGTGTAGTGGATGAGAAAGGAGAATAGTGCTAAAGGCTAGGCTAAACAGGAAAAAGAGATGAAATAATGAAGAAAAGAGTGGAGGAGAGGTAATTCCTCACAGAAAGAGAGAAAGTGGTGAAGAAGATAAAGATGATTGGACCATAGAAGGTGTCAAAAAGGAAGATGACAATCAAGAGATAAAAAAAATAAGATAAAGGAAGCTAGCCACTCACCCAGGCATAAGGTATCAAGGCATCTTCCAAAGCACTTTGACTTTTTTTTCAAAAAAATTAATTTAGGCGTAATTATCCTAAGAACCTAGACACGCTTCAAAAACTAATACCTTTATCAAAATAAAGAAAGAAAGAAACCAGTGCCATAATGGAAAAGTTTTCATGAAAGAAGTCATCGCCTAGAATCAACCTGTTTTCCTATGAAGCCTTCACAACCTTTTTAAGAACAATGAATTACAATTTGACCTTACAAGGCTAGCTAGTTGAGATACGTTCATTTTGTATGGATAACTATGTTGAATCTTTGTTTAAATAGATATGCTGTTGAATAAGTGTGAATGGCCAATGAGAAGTAATATGGACAGGAAAGTACAACTGGATTGTTAATGGAAAGACTAATCAAAGTCATTCATGCCTTCCATCTCCACCCACCGCCGCCCATGACCCTTAAATTTAATTTTTCCTCTTCTACGGCGAACATTTGGCACCTTACTCCGCCTAGTTACGGACAGCTTGTGGAAGGAATAGGTCGAGTTCATTCCTTCTCTCTAGCCTTGGTTTTGATTTGCCAAGTCAATAAATTTAGAAGCTTGAGCAATAGAAAAATAGTGATTTTTCTAAATGTAAAAATTTTGTATTAATAGTTACGTTTAGAAAAGTAGTGTTTTTTATTCGGTGAAATTTATATATAAGAGAAGAGAAAATATACTTATAATATTCTTTTATAAGTACTTTAATTACTTAAATTGAATAAAATAAAGTTATTAATATAAATTAACTTGTTTGCCAAATTGAACTATTAATATAGGCTCAAAATGAGCAGTTTTTTTATAAAAAAAAGTTTTAGATAAAACATTTGGATGTTAGGAGTTGTAAGAAGAAAAGTGATTAAGAGATACCTGGTGGTGATTATGCTAATGGGCTATAACGGAAGATCAAGGTGTGGTAGCATTGATGTGGCCAATAGTGGATGGCGATGGCGATGACAGAGGATAGACAATGGTGGCGACAGTGACGGCGGATGGCAAATAGTGGCAGCGGCGAAGGGCAATTCCCTAAAATGCCTAACCCTTTATAACCTGTTTGCCCACTAGCTATGAGTCATCTTCTTAAAAGATTAAGAACATGGGTTGGCGGCCTTGCTATAAGATATTAAGTTAGCTGAGGCATCCACAAAACGTGGGAGGAAAATGAATAATAGGACCCATCATCAAGCAGTACGCCTCTACAACAAAAAATTCCCATGCTTTAAACGAGCAGCAGCTTGTGTAGCAAAAATGGATAAGAGCAATGAACGAAAGAGAGGAACAGACATTAACTCTGATGTATAGGATTAGTTGTTTTTAATGTCGTGCAAATTTGGTCAAAACTATCTCGTTATAATGAAGGAGACGCTAAGTGAACAATGTTGTTGGGCATAGAGGCATGTTTTTCACATTGGTAGGTAGGGAGCATGGTGGTCACCTACCCGGGAACAAAAGCTGGATTCCATCTCAAGAAATCATCCTCCTCCCATTTTTTCCACATGATCATTAGAACAATATTTTTTTCTTATTTGGACAAATTTTATTTCAATCTCAAAAACAGCTCTTACTTTATTTCAGTTTTGTATATTTTAAAAGAGATTTTTCTATATTGCTTGGTTGAAGAATCAAAAATTTCATAATCCCTAAATTTTGAATGCAAATGACATATAACCTATTTATGGACAAAACTGCCCTTAGGTTTCCCACTATCTCATATCTTATAATAGATGAAGTCGCCGGCGGGAGATGACTGGTAGCGACTCTCCGGCGAGATTCGTAGTTCATTAAAAAATTATTTTTTGACATCCTAGAAGTTGTTTGAGGTCTCCAAATGCTGCATTTTTGTGGATTCGATCATCATTTCACACCAATTATGGATAGGATCGGTATTTGTATATATTACAACAGAGAGGTAGGCAATGATGGTGTGTATATAGGTGAAAAGGCAAAGTTGATGAATATTAATCCGCCCGTAAGGTTCAAGGAGCTGCTGCTTCAAGTGAAAGCACGACTTACCATCAATAATATTGTCACTTTGAAGATTTAATTTCATCGTCACAATCATCCATGATATATAAATTAGAAGATGATGAGGACCTGCAATAAGTGTTCTCCATTCATAAAAAGGTAAATAAGGAGTTGTTATCATTGTATGCTGAGATGAAAGAGCCTAACAATGGTGATATGTCACCATCCGTAGAAAGGAACCAGGTAGTCAATGAAGCTAAAACACCGATTGTAATGGCTCAGCTAGCTCTAATGTCAGATTTTAAACTAGAGTCAATGAAACACAATTCACGTTTGAAACTGTCAAGTAACAATGAAACTTTAAAATACGCAAGATTGATCTCTACTGTGTACTCGAGCACATGATATAGATTATATCGTGTTATGATCAAATCATATTGTGTGAAGAAAGAAACACGATTTATAAATATCGTATTAGTAATGATACGATATACACATGAAATATATAAATAATGATTTTCAATGTAGATGTAATAACATGACATGCATTCATATTGTAGTTTCAGTAACACTAATTGAATTGTAAGCATGTAACCGAATACACGATGTAGAGTTATGTCGCATTTTTTTAACACAATAATATGCAATGCAGTTTGGGAGAACCAAGAAACTTGCCCTCAACAAATCCATGTCAACCTGCTTTCACCAATCCAATGACTACAGAACCTGGGATAGAAGTCAATCAAAATAGATCAAAGGAATTGTCACCAATGATGGTGCGACAAGGACTTCATTTGCAACCTATGAACCTACATATAGCCCTTGTAATTGCAATGGTGAAGAATTTGAAGAAATGTGGGGTGACGATCAGTGGAATTGTAATGATATAGTTGACATAAAAAGTATGTCTGATCATGAAGAATTTGAAAATAATGAGGCCCCCAGTAACACCGACGTTGAGGTGGAGGGTGGGAGATAATTGATGATTTAAACCTGTTGGAACTGAATATTGGTGAATGTGAGGCAGTTTGCAAGCAAAGGATTACTAGAATCCCCTCGAATTGGGTGCACATTTTCTTAGCCAATTGCACTTTAAGAGAGCCTTGATTGATTTAGTAGTAAAGGCAAATTATACATACCGTGTTGTGGATGAAAACAAGAATACATACACCGCAAAGTGCTCCAATCATTCTTGTAACTAGTGCATAAGGGCTTTACATATAGGAGAGCATGTCACTATCACGAGGTTAGTATCAAACCATTCATGTGAAACCCAAAGGAAGTCAACTGACCATACCCCAGCATCGTACCTTTGGATTGTGAGAAAATATTATGGCCTATTTAAAGAGTCAGTAGACATTACTCCTAAGAGCATAGCAAATCATATTTCGAAACACTGGGGCATGATTATGAACTACAAGAAATGTTGGCATGTAGGTAATGTATGAGACTAATTGAAGCATTTATTCAGTAACACGATATGTTAGTCTATCGTGTTATCAATCACATGCTAATAATACACTTTCATTTTGGTTTCACATGACTTACATAAATATCATTTTAACATGAACATGATGAGTAATCAGTCATGGTTTACGATCTCACAACTAAAACTGATGTCGTATGATCAGGAACACGATGAATGCACCTATCGTATAACCTTTATTAAACTGTATTTGGTCGTGCAGGTGAAGCACTGGCTGATTTAATAGATGGGGACCCAGATGAATCCTACCACATACTTCTTGCTTATGGAAAGCAGATAGAATATATAAATCTAGGAAGTGTAGTTGTTGTAGTAAGATCATGTGATATTCCCGAACCTATAGGTGAGTACGGTTTCAAAAGAGTATTTTGGATGATTGGTCAGGTTGCGAGAGCTTTCAGAACAACATTGAGGTCGTTGCTAATGGTAGATGCAACTTTCTTAAATGAAAAATATCCTAGAAAACTATTGATAGCAACTACACTGGATGGGAACAATAATATATTGTCTGTCGCATTTGCAGTGGTTGAGAACGAGTGCAAGAAAACATGGTGCTAGTTTCTTGAGTTGCTTAGAAATCATCTATTTTCTGACCCTCTAACCAAGTTGGATACAATCGTTTCTAATAGACAAAAGGGCTTGGAAAATGTTTCTAAGCAATTTTTCTCATCTACACACTAGGGATATTGCATCTGTCACATGGCATCAAATATGTTGGATAGATTCAAGGACAACTACCTAAAGAACTATGTTGTGCATGTACACTTGATGCACTACTTGTCTTTATTTGAGTACTTTAGACTATTATTTATTTCAGTACCTTAGGCTAGTTTCCCTTGAATCAGCCGTAGAACGGCATTATTATTGTAATCGAACTGGTTAAGGCGCGCTAGTGGGCCATGACATAGTTGGGCCCACTAGCGGCACCGGTCCTAAGGATGGGGGTGGGCGCGACTCCCCATAAGGGGGTCGTCTTCCTCCTTGGGGCGGCACGATGAATATCAGTTAGTTCTTGTTATTTTATTACTTTCCCTTCCTCTCTCTCCTGCGTAGAACGTCCTGTACCGATTGTGCCTACTCAAGGCACATCATTGGAATCGGAGCTCTATCGTTCCCCAACCATGGCAAGAGGGAAACAAGTGGTTGTCGCTCCTGAAACTCAGCCTACGAAGGAGATGGAGGTTTCAGCGGACAGTTCCTTACCCGCTTCCATGGTCATTCCGGCTACTGTGGAGGATACCACGCTCAAACAACTTGTCGCCACAGTGCAAGTATTGACCACCAGAGTGGACAAATTGACGTCCAACCAGGCAGCGCCTTCAGTAAACAATGGCGTCCGGACCCAGGAAGCCGTTATGGAACTGGGGGATTCTTCTCAAGGACAGAACGGACACACCCCTGTTCCTACAGACACGGCGGAGAGGGAGACATGGCAGTCCTATGTTCCCCTAACCATTGGACCAGCAAAAGTGCCTGTGGAAGGGGGACACCAGGCCTGGGTTTCGCGAGGCCCGCCAGGTGTTTGGGCAAATGCCTCTATGATAGCGCCATTCACTATTGGTCTTCCGGCCATGCTAGATAGGGAGGTACGTCAGCCTTACACCCCCTGTATGCTGGGCAGGCTGCTCCACCTGCTGATGGGGGACGTTCGGCCTAGCCACCACGAGGCGCGCTAGGTGTTCGCCGAATACCCCAATGGTGCCTCCTCCTCGAAACTTGCTTCCAGAGATGGATGAAGATTGGGATGACCTTAAAGGCCCTCGCGGTGGTCCTCAGGGAGGAGCAGAACCCCGTTTGGCCCGCCTTTAGTTCCCACGCTACAGTAGGGACGACGACCCAGTTGAATGGTTGTACAAGGCGGAGAAGTTTTTTGCCTACCAGGGAACACATTCAGAGGCTGAACGACTGCGCATAACAGCCTTCCACCTAGATGGAGATGCTTCGGTATGGTTCCAGAGCTTTGAGAAGGAGGTGCACTACCCCACTTGGGCCGCCTTCTCTGATGAATTATGCATCCAGTTCGGCCCGAATGAGTTCCAAGACTTCAATGAGATGCTCTCTTCTCTGCGACAGACATCCATCGTCAGAGCCTATTATACGGAGTTCATGAAGGTGGCCAACCGACTACCTAACTGGCCGGTGGCAGCCTTGGTGGGCACGTTCAAGAGAGGGCTCAAACCAGAGATTTCTGAAGAGATGCGACATTTTCCTTGTGCTAGCATGCGGGATGTGGTGCGCCACGCACGTATCGAAGAAGAGAAACTGAACCGCCAACGGCGTGGGGGTCGGCTTGGCACCTTTCCGAGGCCTACTGGACTTGCTTCCCCAAGTGCCATTCCAGCCAACAATCCAGCTGCTGGCCGCCTTGGCCAACAAAACCCCCTGTCTGGCCCGATTGTCCGCCGTCTTACTCCCGCCCAAATGGAGGAACACCGTACAAAGGGGCTTTGTTTTTGCTATGATGAGAAGTTCGTTTCGGGGCATCGTTGTTCCGTCAAGGGCAGTCTGTTGTTGGAGGAGGTCGATGACGATAGGGAGGTGGTGGATGGGTCTGACTCAGTTCACTATGATGCGACGCTGCCAGAGATTTCTGTTCATGCCTTCTCCGGGGCATTCACTCTGCGCGCAATGTGTGTACAGGGTTATCTCAAGCGGCAACAGGTGGCTATTCTAATTGACAGTGGGTCTACTCACAACTTCATCAATGACAAAGTCGCCCAGCGCCTAGGCTGCTTCGTATCCAACTCGGCGCCCTTCGATGTGTTTATCGATGACGGCAAGCACCTCCGGAGCGCAGGCGTTTGTACTCAGGTAGCACTCTCCATTCAAGGCCATACATTCATGACAGATCTTTTTCTACTGCCCACAAAAGGGGCGGATGTGGTGCTAGGGGTTCAGTGGCTCCAGGAGCTTGGGGACGTTCTCTGGAACTTTAAGGACTTGGTGATAGATTTCGCATTGCATGGACAGCGGGTACGTCTCCGGGGCTCTCAGCCTAGCACTCTTCTTTCTGCTCAGGCAACGGGGTCCTTCTTCAGGTTTGCATCGCAAGGACTCCTCTTGAAGCAGCGGGCGTCGGTGGACGTGGTACAGGAGGACTTGCCGTAGGACCTCCTTGACCTTTTGGCAGCGTATGGCACGGTGTTTGCTGAACCAAAAGGCCTTCCTCCGGTGTGGGCTCATGACCATTCTATTCCTATTATTCCAGGTGCTACTCCAGCCAATGTCTGTCCCTATCGCTATCCATACATTCAGAAGGCTGAGATTGAGCGCCTGGTGGCGGACATACTTTCTTCGGGTATCATTCGGCCTATGAAGGACAAATATCCTATACCGGTGGTGGAGGAACTATTGGATGAGCTGTCTGGTGCTACCATCTTCAGCAAGCTTGATCTTCGTTCAGGTTATCATCAGATCCGTATGCAGCCCTCTGATGTGCACAAGACCGCCTTCCGCACTCATGATGGTCATTTCGAGTTCCTGATGATGTTGTTTGGCCTCACGAATGCCCCCTCTACATTTCAGAGCCTTATGAATGACCTCTTCCGGCCCTTCCTCCTCCGCTTCATCTTGGTTTTCTTTGATAATATCCTCGTCTATAGCAAGTCATGGGGCGACCACCTGGAGCACCTCAGGTCTGTCTTTGATATCCGACAAGCTCACTCATTATTTCTTAAATGCTCGAAGTGTTCGTTTGGCAGCCCACAGGTTGAATACTTGGGTCATATCATCTCTCGCGATGGTGTGGCTACAGACCCCTCTAAGGTGACCCACCATGCTGTCCTGGCCAGCTCCTATTTGCGTCCGGGTGCTACGAGGCTTTCTTGGCCTCACTGGTTATTATCGGTGTTTTATTCACCGCTATGGCGAGATTGCTCGCCCCCTTACTCAATTGTTACAGAAAGGCGCCTTTCATTGGTCGGACACTGCCCAGGCGACCTTTGAGGAGTTGAAACAAGTGATGGCGACCGCCCCTGTTTTGATTCTCCCTGATTTCAGTCGGCCATTCGTGTTGGAGACCAATGCTTCGGATGCCGACCTAGGGGCGGTACTACTTCAGCAAGGCTTTAGCTGGCTGTTCCCTGTCCCTCTCTGTCTATGAGAAAGAGATGCTCGCCATTGTCCTTGCTATCGACAAGTGGCACCCTTATTTGCTTGGCTGGCGGTTTCTCATTCACACTGACCATCAGCCGCTCAAGTATTTTCTCGAATAGCGGGTGTCCACGCCTGCCCAGCAGCGGTGGGTCAGTAAACTCTTGGGTTATGACTATGAGGTGGTGTACAAGAAGGGATCTGACAACACTGTGGCTGATGCGCTGTCTCACCGAACCAACCCAAGTTCGTGTTTGGCTATTTCTAGTCCAGTTTATCCTTTTCTTGATGAATTAAAGCAAGCGTATTACAATGATTCCCCAACCTCCACTATGATTGCGGCCCTTCAGACTGACCCATCAGCGCATCTTGGCTTTGCATGGAAGGATGGCCTTCTCTTCTGGAAAGACCGTCTTTGGGTGCCTGCGGTTACCGACCTACGCCAGCGTCTCATAGCTCACTTCCATGCCTCTCCCTTGGCGGGTCATGAGGGTGCTCTTCACACCTATAAATGGGTCAGTTAGAGCTTCTTGTGGCAGGGTGTCCAATGCGCAATGACTACTTATGTGGCCGCTTGTGATGTCTGTCAGCGTACCAAGTTAGCCACCACCTCTCCTGCCGGGTGACTTCAGCCCTTGCCCATTCCGGATCAAGTTTGGGACGATGTTTCTATGGATTTTGTGGAGGCCTTACCGTTGGTTTAGGGCAAGTCGGTGATCATGGTGGTGGTGGATTGGCTATCCAAGTACGCCCATTTTAGTGCTTTGGGTCATCCCTACACCGCCAATTCTGTGGCTGAACTCTACATTTGCGATGTGGCCAAATTGCATGGTATGCCTCGCACTATCGTCCCTGATCGTGACAGGATTTTTATCTCTCAGTTTTGCAGGAGTTCTTCACTATATAGGGCACTTCTTTGCACATGAGTACCGCCTATCATCTGCAGACAGATGGGCAGACTGAGGTCGTTAACCGCTGTTTGGAGCAGCCGCTGCATTGTTTTAGTATGTCTCAGCCTCGCCGCTGGCTTCTGCTTCTGCCATGGGCCGAGTATTCTTATAATACTGCTTATCATACTCGCGCCGGATTTACTCTTTTTGAGGTACTCTATGGGCGACCACCTCCTACCGTGCTCTCTTATGTTCCCCAGTGCTCCTCAGTGGCCGAGGTTGACTATATGCACCAGACTCGGGATGAGGTTCTTCACCAGCTTAAGGCGAACCTATCTGCGGCTCAGAACAGAATGAAGCAGATCTATGATAGCCATCACACCGAGCGCGAGTTTGTTGTGGGGGACTTGGTTTCTGTCTCTATTCTTCCTCAACGCTAGACTTCCTTATTTCAGCCCGAGCACTCCAAGCTTGCCCCCCGATTTCATGGGCCCTATGTTGTTGAAGCACGCGTAGGGTCAGTTGCCTACCGCCTCACTCTGCCACCAGGTTCGATGGTCCACCTTGTTTTTCATGTTTCTAGGCTTCACCATTGCATCGGTGACCCCTCTCTAGCCACGGATGCTCCACCACCTCCATTGATGGGTTCTGTGGTCTCTTCCGACCCTGCTCCAGCAACGCTGCTTGATAAGCGTCGTGTTCGTTGTTCCAGTCATATTATTACTGAAGTGTTGATCTCCTGGCACGGGCAATCTCTGGAGGATGCTACATGGCTACCTAAGGATGAGTTCCTGTCTCGTTACCCTTCTTGGTCGCCTTGAGGACAAGGCATGTGCGGAAGCGTGGTGGCGTGTTGTGCACGTACACTTGATGCACTACTTGTCTTTATTTGAGTACTTTAGACTATTATTTATTTTAGTACCTTAGGCTAGTTTTCCTTGAATTAGCCGTAGAACGGCATTATTATTGTAATCGAACTGGTTAAGGCACGCTAGTGGGCCATGACATAGCTGGGCCCACTAGCAGCATGGGTCCCGAGGATGGGGGGTGCGACTGCCAATAAAGGGGTCGTCTTCCTCCTTGGGGAGGCATGATGAATATCAGTTAGTTCTTGTTATTTTATTACTTTCCCTTCCTCTCTCTCCTGCGTTGAACGTCCTATACCGATTGTGCCTACTCAGGGCACATCAAACTAGCTCCATGTAACAGGTGAAACTTTCAGAATGAACGTGTATGATGAAACAATGAACAACATCAAATAACATAATCCTGAAGCATATGCTTGGCTAAATAAGATAAGTTCATAGCACTGGGTAAATGTCGCATTTCTTGGAAAAAGATATGGACCCTCAGCTCAAACAAGTCTGAAAGGGCCAATGTAATGCTCAAAAAAGCTAGATCAATGCCAATAAATAGGTTAATTGAGCACACAAAGGAGCACATGACCGCATTATTTGATAAACATTGGACAGATGAGCAAAATATGATAGGAGATTTAACCGCATTTGCCCACAAACACATCAAAAATAGGCTAGAAGAAGCAAGGAATGTGCATGTATTGCTTGTGTCAATGTATGAATTTAATGTTAACTCGCTATATCACTAGGTACAATACATTTATATGTTGTTGTCCATGTCGTGTGTATGTTTATACGTTTATTGTTCATATCGGGTAAGTGTAACTATTTTACTTACACGATGGCATGTTAGTCTTACAGGTCATGCCCCCGATAACACGATATTTCATTTGTCATGCAAGTAGATATGTTTAACTTACACGATGGTATGGTTAGCTTTCCAGGTTGTGCAATAGATGGCACAACATTGTTTTTAATCGTGAGCTCATTCACGCAATATTTTCTTAACAGGATGTGGTAAATCTAGTTGAACATAGATCATAGACACTTCTATGTATCTGGGGCTACCTTGTAAGCATGCAATCGCAGTAATAGATCATAGACACTTCTATGTATCTGACTACTGTGAAAGATGGTACTCTACAGAATCATATAAAATGACCTATTGAGAGCCATTACACCTAACAAAAGATAGGCACTAGTGGGCACCGACTGGAATTATGCCTACATTCAGCCCACCTATCCCACAGAACTAGCGGGGGAATCCCCAAAAAAATGGGATAGGGTTGTAACCAAAGGTCAAAGCCCCACGAAAAATGTGGAGCATGCGGGCAATTGAGTCACAACCGCAAACAATGTACCAGCGCATATGGGGAACCTCCCAATGTGGCAGATGTCCCAACTACAAGCCAAAGGAGGGTGAATAATAGAGTAGGCAAATGATGAAAGGAAGGGGAGCATCGATCAAGGTTGCCTTTTCCACCCCCGTTCTTCAGCTAATGGATGGAAAACAAGGTCATGAACATTTTGAATATTCATCATGTCATCAACAACATGCACTATGTAATTCATGTGTTTTCGAGAACACAATAGGTTGTTGTTTTTGTATAGATTGTATACTATATATATTGTGTAATTGGTAACATGTCCAAAGGGGATACATGTAACATCCCCGATTTTTATGCATATTTCTACTATTTTATGCAATTTTCTGCTTGTATTTTTTATGAAGAAATTTGACACTTCAGTGTATCCGTATTTGTAATATTCATGACTGTAAAAGTCAGGAGTGGTGTTTAGTCGTAGGTCATGGGCCTCAACACATCATAGAAATTTTTTGGCGCAAAAATAGGACGAGATGCAGGAGAACATAAATGAGAAGAAAGAAAGAGAAGAGAAAAAAAATATAAAAATGGAACGGGCACGCCCGACCCCGCAAAGTGAATAGTGAAGGGGGAAACCCCCTTCACTCTATGAGGCCACAGGCGGCAGCGGCGGCCAAAGCCTTCCCCCGGGCCAGCATTGATTGGGCGACGCTACCACCGCCTCCTTGGCTTGGCCTCAACGGTTGCACTACCTTTTCCTCCTTTTTTCTATTTCAACCTGGTGACTGCCTTTTGAAACCTTTTGCCCGAATCGCCACCACCATAGTTTTGCCCTAGCCAGAGTGACCTCCAGCCACTGTCGTCCCGGCCTCCCTACCCCTCTGTCGCCGGCGTGAGGTAAAAACCATTCCACCCCTTCTTTTTCATTTTTTTGTTGATTGCAAGTTGTGGTTGTGCCTCCAGTCGCCGACCATCGCTGATAGACCTTTGCCTCTCTCCTGGCCCGGTGACGGCATGGTTGTCGCCCTGGCCTGAACTGCCATCTTCCTAGCCCGTCATCCCTTTTTCTATTGTTTTCCAATCTAGACATATCTTTTTTCCCCTCTTCTGTTGTTTTCTGACTTTCTGTGGCTATGAGTACTTGGAGGTGCTTCGGCTCACCGTCGTCAGCTCTATCTCAGGCTGACGATGGCAAGGTCCCGAGGTCTGGACTCCCTTGCCCCAATTGGCCCCGTTTTGTTCAATTGGTCATCCTGTGCCAAAGAAAAATTTGCCCTTTTCTCTAACAGCTCTATCGTTGGATGTCGAAC
Source organism: Saururus chinensis (assembly GCA_035235625.1). NCBI lineage: Eukaryota > Viridiplantae > Streptophyta > Magnoliopsida > Piperales > Saururaceae > Saururus > Saururus chinensis. Next base: position 34,973,501 of record CP141144.1, on the reverse strand, counting down.
AACATCGCACCGACACCCATTTGACTTACCGCAATCCAGTGACTGCCAGGTTCTGTCTCCTTCTAGGTCTAGCCCCTAGCCCCATATGGCCGTTCGTGGCCCAACGATGCGTGTCTGCCACCCCAACTCGGTGCACTATCACCCTCGGCTAAACCAAATCTATTTCTTTTAACCGGCGGTTCTGCTACCACTAGAATCAGCTAGACAAAAGCCGCAACCTTGGCTTGACCCAACGATGGTCAAGGGCTGCCGTTCTAGGCCTCCTTTGAACGTCTTCTACACACACTAGATGCCCCTAAACTCTAGGGTACGCCTCTGACTGCCACTGATGGGCCTCGCTCCAACCCAAGCCAATGTGTCTAGCTTGTTATTGCGTGAACTTGGGCCACAGGTCCGACCAACATGGGCTCTGCCTCGGCCCAATGATGGCAAGGGCCAACACTTCTGGCCAAATGCTACCTTTGCACCCCCACTTTTGTTATGCATGATCCAAAACCTATGGGAAAGAGTTCCCGAATTCCAATTCTTCCAAGAGGAAGAAATATTGTCATCCATTAAACTCGGGCCATTGAAGGCTCGACCGCTATCGTGCCCATATCCTCCACCATAAGTCGTGCTTGATGCTCGATCGTCCGTATGATGATTTGGTTGTGAGTAGCGATTAAAAAGGTTGCCGCCTTTGTTGGCCACCTTCTCTGGCCCTTAATGCCCTGAGGTTTGTCTTGGGGACTGCCATTGGTGAACCCCACCTCTTCTGTGTTTGACCACCAACAGGCTATCCTTCCTTAGGGTTTCCCTTTTACCACTCACACTTGTGTTGCATGTGTAGTTTAGGTTAAAGGCATCGCCTTTGTGGCGTATGGTGATGGAACGACTCCACCACTAGGTAATATGGTCATTAAAGCCCTCCTTTGTCTCCCTTATGTCTGTGAGTACGTAACCAAGTCCTCCGCCATGTTGTGAGGCTTAGACAATGCAAAATTGTTGCTGCTAAATGTGGTCCGCGGCCTATTTTAATATTTTGTGGCCAACAAAGTATTTTTAGTTGTTGGCTGACCTCCAATTAGTCACCTCCTATTATGTGGTCACTATTGTCATGCCTAGTGGCATGACCTTGTGTCCAGCCGCCCTAGTGCGCTCAGTCTTATGCTTTGAGTGAAATTAGTCCAACCTTATCGAGATTAATTCCAGCATCTTTGAAAATCCTCAGGATAATAACTCTCTCAGTGCGATGCTTTGGGCCACCGATTCCGCCATCGACACTGCCACCATCATGTGCTCACCATCAAATTTACATGGATTATGAGGTAGGGGACCTTGAACTCGTAATTTCATGATAACATGCTTTGATTATGTAGTAGCATGCTAGGAGTTTGTACTTAATGATTTGCATGACATATGCTAATTAAATGAGCATCTTTTATATGTGAATTATATGTATGCTAGCAAAGACTAAGGGTATGATAGTAAGGAGTTGATTTATTTGTATGTACTTAGAGCATGTGATCAATCTGTGTGGATGATGGGTAAGGGCATGTGATCAATCTGTGTGCATGATGGGTAAGGGCATGTGCATTGGATGGGATGTTTGTTGAATGGATGATTCATGGCTTTGATGGGGAGATTTCTGGCTACAAAAGACATAAGATTGATAGGCAAAGGTTGGATTTGATGAGATTGGAGGATTGGTTTGGATTGAGTTGGGTGGTAAGTTGGAGCAATGAGCAGAAGACCTAAATGATGTAAGGATTTGTAAGATTCGAGGTTCTTAATGTCTTTGGGGGATTGTGAATTAGTGAGAGTGAACAACATAATTGTACCCACATAATGTACGTAATATGAATTGTAACAGAAAAATAATGAGTAAGGAATTAGAAGGGTTTGATGACGAGACTTAGGCCTAAAAGGTTTCATTTGAGGAGTTTGGGTAAGATGATTCAGTTTTAAGGTGGATGCTGTAAAAATGTAAGACCGTAAGTATATGATGGTAAGAGTGGTAGTATGGAATTCGAGTTAAGTAAGGCTATGCTGAGATTCGTAAGACTGTAAGTGTAAGGGGTGGGGGATGAGCTAAGTAAAGAATGCTAACTTTGTGGATTAGAGCTTCAGAATGGCGTAATTCTTGCCTTGTTGGCTGAAGAATATAAGACAAAAGTAGTTCTGAGCATAATTATACATGCATAAGTTACTTAATATGAAATTGAATTGTAAGTAACCCTAATCTGATAATGTTGTGAGTTGAGACTGAGGGTTTTGATAAATTAAGTTCCGTGTTTGAGCCAGTCGATAAGTAATCAACTGAGTATCCTTCTTAGTCTAGTCATGGTGTTATCCTGTAGAATTGATCTTGGTGTTGTATTTCGGCCTAGACGTTTGATGCTCTGTTGAGTGCGTTGTAAGTTTCTACCCTTCATGGGCTCTATATGTTTTCTGCCTACGGATGACACTGTATGTTCTGCCCAAGAGTGGCACTATAAAATTCCTGCCCAAGAGTGGCACCATATGTTTTTCACCTTTAGTTAGCATTGTATGGCCCTTGTTGGCACTGTATGGCCCCAGAGAGTAGGCATTTGCGCACTCAGGTAAGTAGTATCATGGATCTACTCTTACCTGTTTGATCCTGTGCCCCATGAGCACACGTCTTGCCTTCAGAAAAGCCCATTGCGTCTAGTTGCTCCCCAAAGGTTAAGGTGACGCCCTAGTGGCATTCCCTTCCTTTCCGACACTGGAGCTTATTAATTGTAATGAGCTTCAGTTGTTAGTAGTATGAATATGATAGTAAGAGTAAGTTATATGTATTTGATTTTGAGTAAGTTGTATGTGTAAGATCCACAGAAAGTGTAAGTGTAAGCTTCTAAGGAAGACAGTAAGAGTATGTTTATGAGTAAGATTAAGATTATATGAGTAAGGTCATACGAGTTTGTGTAAGTTTTATGAGAAAGCATACAATTGTACGAGTAAGTTTGTAAAACTCTGATTTAGACAAATGTCAGTGTAAGAGTATGCTACAAGAGTAAGTGTAAGTTCAGCCAGTATGATCGTATGTGTGTAAGATACATTATTTATGTTGCATGTACTTCTTGCTTCATGTGTGATTGCATGAATGCATCTATATATGAACTTACGAAGTTTATTGATTTATTTCCCCAACTGGGTATTTTCTTATTGAGTATGAAAATACTCACTTACCCTATTTTTAACCCCTTCCTCTAGAGGCTTTTGCAGGTCGATCGAAAGCTTTTTGTATTGGACTATTCCCCATGCTGGACTATTCTTCCTCGACCTGGAGTGCAGCAAAATCATAGTGAGGCTATGTGGATTTTAGTGCCACGGTCTCATGTATTCTTTAAGGTGAGAATTAAATGTATTATTTTCTAGACTTGTGCATATATGTATGAATTAGAACATAGACTGTTGAAGAACTTGTACTCATAAAGCCCTAGGACGTATTTGTTTTCAAGGCTCATGGCCATGGCAGGTTTTACTTTTATGTTTTCATTTCGGGTCACGCTTGAGAATGTTAGTTTTGTCGTATGATGAATTAATTTACAAAAAATATTTTCACACACTTTGAATTTTGTTGTTTAATTTTATTTTCATCCGTGTTTTAAAATATAATTTTAGTAAAAAAATTAATTAAATTTAAGGAAGAACCTCGGGCGTGACAGTTGGTATCAGAGCCTAGGCAATCTAACTACAAGTTCATAATAGTCGCAAGTCCATAGTCATGGCACACAAGAGTAAGTTAAAAATTAGTTTGAGGGAATCTTGGTAGAGATATTTCCTCGATTCCGCTCCTTTCTGCACATAAGCAGAGTCAAGTTGGAGTTTAGTAATTGTGCAGAGTTTTGGATTGTTAACGCTGATAAGGAAAAACCTCGGGTGTGACAATATGTGTTACCAATTGCACGATAAAAACATACAATAATGAATATGTTTGCTAGACATTTAACCAATTACAAGATATTGGTCATGTCATGTGATAGCACACACGACAATTGCATGAATTTAACTACCCAATTCCCGAAGGGTCACCACAATTTTCGGTATTTCATCCCCAAAGTGCAACCTCTACTCTCTCAATGCTCCATCGATGTTCCCCATACAGAACAGCCTTCTCCAACACAACGTCACAAATCCTGGTCATGATATCCACTAGCATGACAAAGATTAGATGATGTCCTAGCCAGGTTGTAAATGCCCTGACGTCTTGCTGCGATGGGCATGGACGGGTTTCATTGTCCTTTGAATCGTTGTCTGCGTGCCTGCCTTCTTTGCCTTGGGGGCTGCCCTTTGGTTGTTGGCTAAGTGGGCCTCTTTAGCAATTGGAGTTATTCGAACAATAACTTGGGAATCTGGTTTCAAACGCATGAACACCTCCTCATACCACTTCCTCATCTGGTGATGAGCAAGCAGATTCTTCCTCCCCTTTTTGTTGGTTGGGTCAAGTTTTGCAGCCTTCTCTACGTCGCTCAATAGTTGGGTGAACCTCAGCCATCGCTTGCACCTCGAGCTACATAAAGAACGTTGATCGTTTATAATCAAACCCTTTGCAAGTGTACAAGGTAATTGTACTACGATAAGTATTTAAGGGTAGTCGAACCTCAGAGACGGATAAATTATTACTAAATCTATAAGAGGAATTTATTAAATAAAAACTAAAAAGAACTCAAAATTTAAATTAAGCAAAAGAAATAATCACTAAATTAAAAGAAAGAGATTAATATGATGGAATTTACTTAGAAAATTAAATCTACTATAGAACCATAACAATTCCTTAACTTTTAATCTAAATCTAGTGTGAATATGAACAAGTATTCTCAGCTACAAGCTAGAATTACTTCAAAAATAATCATTAATTAAATTCATGGTATGAACTATCTTCGACAATAGCACGAATCATCTATACTAAACTAGCTATAGGCATGACTTGTCTAATCGTAGTATAACTCATCCAAGTCATTAATTATCTGAACATTAAAACTATTGCATGACCATCTCATCTAAATTACAAAAATTAGAATCGATGAAAATATCAAAACCACATCAATCTATTATCTACAAGACAATAAATCAACATAGACTTAAATAAATATTAAAAGCTCTTCTATTAAAAGCTTTGAGTTCTCTTTCATCTTCTTCTTCCTTTTTCTCTTCAGAATATTTACTAGAATCCCTTAATTTTGAGCCAAATATGTCTTTATATAGGCATAAGAACCGTAGTAAGAAGTTTAATATGAAAATGATTGAAAATTGGCTTTAACTAGGAAACTGCACGTTATCCCAATCGATCGCCCTGCATTCCCGTTTGATCGCCTGTATTGAATTTGTCTTCAAAATAAGGATTAGCCATTTGATACTTAAAATGCCCCATTCAATCGGCTATACTATTTCTGCAATTTGGACAGTTTTTTGGGACAGTCCAATTTCTGTTTATTAAGTTCTTTCTTTCATGTCCATGTTAGTTTCCAACTTATTTATAACTCTGAAAAGTTGTCCAAATCACTTTAAAGCATGTCAAGACTATTTTAATTATTCCAAATATCGTCCAATACCTCGATAAGTGCACTTTGCTTACAAAATATACAATATCATATTTTTGACATGTAGAATGTAATTAAAATCCCAACTTGATTTAAATACATGCCTAAACTATTAATAACTTCTAAAATTAATTAATAATCAAATTAAAATATTAATAACTATCTTAATCTAAATAAACCATAGTTAACATTAAATTAACCTAATTCATACTAGCAAATAAGGTAAAAAGACATATAAAATAGATATATACTTCATACTTGTCAAATGCCCCCAAACCTATATTTTTCTAGTCCTTGAGGAAAAAACAAAACAAATAATCTAGGAAAATAATTAAATATCACTTTCGTAGGGAATCACGATTGCATTTAGCATATGCAATAAGCCTTTAAACCCCTATGTGTCCTTAGTTAGACGAGTTGTGTCTCGTGAGGGTTTGCAATAATGATACACACAAACATCTTAACTGAATAAAAGAAATAAAATAAAATAAGAAAATAAAAATTCTAAAAACAATCTTCTCTTAAAAACACATAACTATTTTTAAAAAGAACCAACCACAAATACTTGAAACAAGTAAACAATTTCGATCTGATCACTTTCATGTAAGGAATAATCCATTCTATAACCCCATCTTAGAAATAATTGTGCAACTACATATATACATTTGAAAAACATAAGGTGTAGAAACTTTATAGTCATACAATTTTATTCTATATTAACAAGCATATCTTATGTGACCCATTAACCAAGCTCATTGAAGTTCACTAACTCAAAAATATAACAATGACAATCTTTCATCCATAACATCTCATAATAAACCCTCATGTAATAGCCTTCAAATTTCAATTAAATTCAGAGAATATGAGCATAATATACCTCAAAATATAACATGTACAATACTTAGTTCTATTAAGCTTTCTAAATAGTCCATGTAACAAGCATTAGGCCAGTGTCCCTAATCCAGTTGGCTCAAGGCACTAAGTGTTAAAACACTCCTCATGCTTAATAACTCGAACTATAAAGGCTACAGAACCAAGCAAGTCATAAAAAAATTTATCTTAACTTTTCACCTTTTGACGCGATCCCGTATACTTGCCTAGGCACAAGGTCTGGTTACTCAGTAAAAAGAAAAACAAACCTTTACTTTTTTTCATTCAATCTATATTTTTTTCTTCAACTTTTTTTTCATTGTTTTTTTTTCATTATACACTTATCCCAAAAATATAAAATTCAAATAAAAGCTAAACATAAAGATTTATCAAAAAACATTAAAAATTACTCAATTGTCATGTTTTTTGAAAAATATACTCAGTTGAAGATATCCCACTAAGATTACAAGTAATAAATCATAAAATTATATTCCTACAAATTTCAAGTGTGTGAAATGTGATTTAAAAATATAATCCAAGATAAAGAAAATAAAATAGAAATTACTCACTTAATTAATTACTTGAACTTTTTTCATGAAATTGATCTCTTTAAAAATAGACATACGCTTTTAAAAGAAAATAAGTAATAAAACCCACTTAAAAGAAAAGAAAACAAAAGAAATAATGAAAAAATACTCTAAAACATCCTAAAAGAAAAATAACATTCTACACCCCAAACCTAAACTGAACATTGCCTTCAATGTTAAAGAAAATATATACTACAATGACAAGAATAAGTAAGAGAGGGAAAGAAAGATATCACCTGAAAGCATAACTAATTCACTAAACTGAAAGTGAAGTACATAGGATTGGAGACAAGAAATAAATATAAGTGATGAGCATTCCTCCAAACCTAAAATATTATATCCCATAAAAGAAGAAAAACTATAATGAGAAAAAAAAAGCTAAGAAAAATAAGTAAATAAAACATAAATGAAGCAAAGAAAACAAACAAAATGAGGGAAAATAAATATATCAAAAATATGGGTTGCCTCCCAAGAAGCGTTAAGTTTATTGTTTTTAGCTAGACATTGCCAACATTCTCAAATATATTGGGGCGGCTGGTAGATATTAGCATTGGCTCTTCTCTTAAGTCTCCAAAAAGATGATGTAAAAAAATTAGAAGGCATGACTTGATTATGGCCTAATGTTATAAAAGATAGACCTCTATCATAAGCATCAAACCTAAAATTGTCTACCATAAAACATTCAGTATTAGAAGTTGCAGGCAACTGGTTAGACACATCAAAAATATTTAGTTGCACTTTCATATTCCCAAAGGTCATCTCCATTGCCCTCGTCCTACAATTTATGCATGCATTAGCTGTGGCAAGGAATGGACTACCTAGCATGATAAGAATCTGATATGTAAAGTTGGCACCAGTCTCCTTATCTAAGACAATAAAATCAATAAGGAAAAAGAACTGGTCAACCTGTACTAAGACATCCTCAATGACTCCTCGAGGCTTACACACAGAACGGTCGGCTAGCTGCAAGGTAATTGATGTAGGTTGCAATTTACCTAACCCTAGTTTCTCATACACCAAGTAAGGGAGTAGATTGACACTTGCAGCAAGGTGAAGGAGGGCTCTATAGATGGAGTGATCGCCTATGACACAAGTAATAGTGGGCACTTCAGGGTCCTTATACTTAGGTGGGGTGTCAGACATCAAAAAAGATCTAACTTGCTTAGTGAGAAAGACCTTCTTAGACACATGAGTCTTAGATTTTTGCTTTTGAGTGCATAAGTCTTTGAGGAACTTAGCATAAACAGAGACTTGCTTAATGACATTTAAAAGGGAAAGATTAATTTGACTTGTTTAGAAGTCTCAAGAATATCATCCATCTTAGTTGTACTCTTTCTAAATGGTCGGGCCATGTCAAGACACTGAGGAAAATGTGCCCTAAGGATATAAGCTCCCTCGGAAGTGGTCTTAGACTGTGGCTCTGAGGAAGGGGAAAGAGATACAAACTCTTTCTCATGTGGTACACTCACTTCCACTTAAGGCTCATTAGGGGCTGCCCTCTCTAACTCCTCACTCCTATCATCTGTCACTAGTGTCCCCCCAACATTCTTGTCAACAATCCTCCCACTCCTAAGGGTCATTATGGAATTAACTTGTTCATTAGAGGGATGAGCTTCCTCTACCCGAAATTGACCTTTAGGGTTTTGGAGAGGTTGACTTGGCAACGTCCCTATCTCTCGCTTATTTATAGCATTGGCTAGTTGTCTAATTTGGGCTTCTAACTTTGCTATAGATTGTGTGTGAGAGTGGAGGAGTTGGGATTGAGATTGAAGGCCTTGCAGGGTACTTAAGACATTTTCTTCAAAACTCGGACTCCTATTGGGTTGGACATACGGAAGTTGTACTTGAGGTTGGTGGATAGGGGCTGGTAGGACTTGGAATGGTTGCTTAGGGGGTTGGTTGCCCACAACCCCTTGGTTTTGTGCCCGCTAGGAAAAGTTTGGATGATTCCTCCACCCAGGTTTATATGTGTTTGAAAATGGATTATTCTCAGCCCTAGGGAAGGATTGGGTGGCATTTACATTATCTTAGACAAGCTCAAGAAATTGAGATGCAGAGGGACACTGCATGATAGTATGAGCTGGGCTAAGGCATATTGTGTATGCATCTTGAGTGAAGAGAGTGGGCTGATGGGTTGAAGTCATAAGAAGGTCCAGCTTCTTGCTCAAAGTATCAACTTTGGATGAGAGGTCTAATGAGTTTTTAACTTCATATAACCACCCCTAGAGGAGGAATTGTTCAAGGTAGATAATCCACTCATTTCTATTCAACGCATAATGTTGAAGAAAATTTTCACTCAAGTCCTCAAAAAATTTTAATGCCTCATTTTCATTTTTTAACAAAAAGGTACCTCCACAACTTGCATCAACAAGATGGTGGTTTTGTTTAGTAAGACCCTCATTAAAATGTTACACTAATTGCCACTTAGGGACAGCAAGATGAAAACACCTCCTAAGAAGGTCCTTAAGTCTATCCCAACTCTCATGGAACTATTGAGTGGGAAGTTGGGCACAAGTGGTTATGACCTTTTTTACCTATGGGGAAGTACTTTTTGATGAACTCTTGTTGCATTTGGGCCCATGTTGTGATAGTGTTTGGCTCTAATGAGTGGAACAATTCTTTAGCTTTATCTTTCAGTGTGAAAGGGAAAAACGAAAGTCTGATAGCCTCATCGGTTAAATTTGAGAGATTAAAAGTTGTGCATAATTCTAAGAAGTCATCTAGGTGCCTATACAAGTTTTCATTACTAAACTCATAAAAAGCTAGAAGCATTTGAATGACATTGGACTTAATCTCATAATTTTGAGCAGCAACCGCTGGCAACATAATACATGAAGGGGAGGTGTACTCATTGGGAGTGTAATACTCCGTTAGAGCTTTGAATGGTGCATCTACTAACTGATGTTCAGCCATGACAGGGGTAGAAGTAGTGTGGGAGGAGGAATTGGTGGGAGAGTTTGGGGGTGTAGGGATGTAGGTCGAGGGCAACTCAGCTCTCCTAAATGTCTGCTCAGGCTCAAGGTCAAATGGTACTAATCAGGGGAGTAAGGAGCAACGACCATGCATACACCACAAACACACCACACAATTTGAAATGTAAAAAGGGGAAGAATAAGCAAAAACTAACTAAGAAAAAAAACTAAAAATAAAGAGAAAAAAGGATCTTACAAATAGAAGAGAAGCATTATGCTTGTCGATGTCAACTTGTGGCCACAAGTGTAGAGAGCATGGTCTTTAACTCAACCTACAAGATCAAATTAAAAGAAGGTAAGAAACTAAGAAGTAACCTAAAAACTAAAGTAACTGAAATTAAAGTAGCTAGTATTAGCCTAATACTAATTTAGTAACAAATTAACACCATCCCCGACAACGGCGCCAAAAACTTGATTGTTTATAATTAAACCCTTTCCAAGTGTACAAGGTAATTGTACTACGATAAGTATTTAAGGGTTGTCGAACCTTAGGGACAGATAAATTATTACTAAATCTAATAGATGAATTATAAAAACTAAAAAAAACTTAAAATTAAAATTAAGCAAAAGAAATAATCACTAAATTAAAAGCAAGAGATTAATATGATAGAATTTACTTAGAAAATTAAATCAACTATAGAACCATAACAATTCCTTAACTTTTAATCTAAATCTAGTGTGAATATGAACAAGTATTCTCAGCTACAAGCTAGAATTACTTCAAAAATAATCATTAATTAAATTCATGGCATGAACTATCTTTGACAATACCACGAATCATCTATACTAAACTAACTATAGGTATGACTTGTTTAATCTTAGTATATCTCATCTAATTTATTAATTATCTGAACATTAAAACTATTACATGACCATCTCATCTAAATCACAGAAATTAGAATCGATAAAAATATCAAAACCACATCAATCTATCATCTACAAGACAATAAATTAGCATAGACTTGAATAAACATTAAAAGCTCTTCCATTAAACGCTTTGAGTTCTCTTCCATCTTCTTCTTCCTTTTTCTCTTTAGAAAATTTACTGGAATCCCTTAATTTTAAGCCAAATATGTCTTTATATAAGTATAAGAACCGTAGAAAGAAGTTTAATATGGAAAGGGTTGAAATTTGGTTTAAATTAGGAAAATACGCGTTATCCCGATCGATCGAGCTGCATTCCTGTTCGATCACCTGTGCTAAATTTGTCTTCAAAATCACGTTTAGCCGTTTGATACTTAAGATGCCCTGTTTGATCGGCTACACTATTTCTGCAATTTGGACAGTTTTTTTGGACAGTCCAATTTTTGTTCATTAAGTTCTTTCTTTCATGTCCATGTTATATTTTAACTTGTTTATAACTCTGAAAAGTTGTCCAAATCACTTTAAAGCATGTTAAGACTATTTTGAATTATTCCAAACATCATCCAAGTACCTCATTAAGAGCATTTTGCCTACAAAATATAAAATATCATATTTTTAACATGTAGAATGTAATTAAAATCCCAACTTGATTTAAATACATGCCTAAACTATTAATAACTTCTAAAATTAATTAATAATCAAACTAAAGTATTAATAACTATCTTAATCTAAATAAACCATAACTAACACTAAATTAACCTAATTTGTACTAGCAAATAAGGTAAAAAAGGCATATAAAATAGATATATATTCCATACTTATCAGACGTATGCTAAAAAACCCATACATGGTGGACAAGACAAAAGAAAATGGTAAGTAGTGTACAAATGATAGGTATGTCGTGTTATGGATAACACACTTTATGGCTTCATCGTGTTATCGCACACACGATAGTTCATTATCGTGTAATGTAATATACACAATATGTTGCTCAGTCGTCTTACCAATCACATGAGAACTATACTTGCATGTTATACATCGTATTTTAGTTAACATGATAGACATGATATCATGTGAGTGAAATAACGATATACATGTGTGGAGAATTATCATGTCATTAGAACTACGATAATCGAATTCATCATGTTATCGTTTAGACTAGAGTTACCTAGAACACAAATGAAGCCCCAATGAGAATTCTATCGTGGTTGAGAACTCATCCTGTCGGCTTATAATGTTCCAATGGGCTGATGATATGCCTCTGATTAATATATCATGCATGGCCCCAACCCAATTGTAGCTCCCCACAACTGATAGGTCATCTATGTAATCACACAAAGCTGGGGATATGGATCTATTGATCTGTGTGAATAACACTAGGACCCCCATGTGCATGATAGCCAACCATGCTAAGTCCTCGTCTGACACAATCTGTGTTTGGGCAGCCACTTCTTTCAAGATTTCTTCAAGTACATTCTTCTCTAATTGCTTCCATTGGAAGAACTTCCTGTAGAAATGCCCTTTGCCATGGGTAACCTTCACCTTGTCACTTTCCATTTTACACGGGTTCCCTTTTTCACTCAAACCCGTGATCATTGCCACTTCATCCACCATAAGGGGCAGTATTTTGCCCCTAATGTTGAAGACCTCCTGTGAGTCGTCCTATCACTCACCAATGAGAATGTCCAAGAGTGGCCTAGAGATGATGATGGGCTTGCAATCATCTAGTGGGTAGAACCTAGTCTCTACCAATATAGTCTTTCATCTTGGACGTGAATCTACAAGGTTTTTTTATAGACAAAGTCCAGCAAGGAAACTGTTCGTTCTCATACCCGGTCTCCTCCCGTGGATTCTCTTCTGATTGCATGACTGACTCCGCCATTTACCATATTACTCTTGCTTTACATCTACAAATTTGGATATACATATGTATATTAACAATGGGTCGCGACCATAATCAATAGTCGCATTGATTCACATTATGTAACTAACTTCCTCATATATGCTCAGTAGATATATCGTGTTATTGGATACACGATAGGAGGAACTCTCATACATTATAGCACAAAGTTGATTATTGTGTGTCACTTGTCATGTTCTAACTTACACAATATATAACTTAGCGTATTATCAAACACACAATAACACAACACTTGAATATCGATAATCATCTTATTGCACACACGATATATGACTTATTGTATCCATGAAAACACGTAAGCTACTATGAATTCCTACTTCGTGTATTCTAAAATGTGAAATACCAAAAATTGTGTGTACAAATATACAATGTAAATTTTGGGAAAGGCCTTACCACAAAATTGATCCAAGCCAGATTAACCCCTCGACCGGAGGGTGATTTTCTTAGAAGTTCACTCCTTTACCTGGTCCACGTCAGGCGGAACCTCACTACATGGCCAAAACTTGCTTTGGGTAGGACATTTTCAAAATCACCTTCCAAAAACAAGATGAAACAGAACTAATGCTAGAGTTTTTCACAATCTCCTTCTAAAAAAAACCCTAATATTCAAAAAACCAACTCGAGTTTTTCGCAATCACCAGTCGGATGGGTCAGAAAACCTAAACTCATGTTGCATGAACACTTCTCACTACTACAAATGATGCAATCAATGATGAGATGGGTCGAAGATTGGAACAAAGGCTTCTCATAGAGGAATTGCAGGTTTGTGAAGTCGTTCGCCTATGAATGTGACTTTGTGAGGGTTTGACATGATATAAAACCCTAACCCCTACCTAGGGGTATTTTCATCAAAAATATGCCTTCTATCGTGTTAGTCTGGGTGTGACGGCATTTTTTTGTGACAACTAGGGAATATGGAATTTTGTATTTTTTGGCCATGGAATATGGAAAAACTCTTTTTAAAATTTTATTATCAAGCTTGTATCTATATGGGGATATGTGATGAAATGTAAAAAGACCTACACACCCCTTTTGGCCCAACAAGTGGTTTCTTGTCCCAAATCTTGGAATGACCTAGATTGTTGGACTAGGGTATGAGTTTAGGTATATTTCAGTCGAGTTTATTTGCGGTTTGGGTGAGCCGATATTGGCCATGGGGTCCAAGGATAGTGGGGGCAGTCATGCCGACCCCACATGAACCATTATGACACGAATTCAATTGGGACCCACATCTATCACACATACACACTAGGCATATGACTAGGCTATGCATATTCACATTATTGGGCCTGACTCATGAATTAGTATCGTTGGTAAGACCAGTGGTTAGCTAGAAGTCGACCCTGTCATGGGCTTGACCACGTGCAGGGGGTCCAGGCCCCCGTGGGCTTTGAAAAGCAGAGCCCACTCCTATTGTGTCATAACCTCTAAGAAAGCCGGGTGAAATCAAGAAGGAGGCCCGCTTAAGTAAAGCCCACATAGAATTAATGAGACAGGACTATATAAAGACATAAGAGAGGAGGAAGCCCTAAGTGATTAGAGCAGCCCCCACTCTCCTCTCTCTCGCAATTCTGCCCCTCTCCCTCTTGTGGTGCGTGGCGCCCTAGTCCAAAGAGAAAGGAAGGGGCTGGCCACCCCCTCGTCTCCCTCTCCTCTCCCTTTTGCATGGTGCAAGAAGATAGATCTTCTTCCTCATGAGAGTGTGGCTTCAAGACAAAGGTGCTCCTCCTTGCTGATTTCTCCATCCAACAAATGGGCTTTGAGGGATCTACACAAGAACACAAGGTAATTTCTTCTCTTGTTGAATTGAATTGACATTCAATTGTGCTCATGCATTGGAGTGAAAGAAGAACATGTTTGGGGGCTGATCAGCCCCAAAGGTCAGTCCGTACCTCTCCTTAATTTTATTTTTGATTCATGATTAGCATATTTACATGTATATTGCTTGTGTGTGTTCTTATTCATATGAATTTGTAGAGGTTTTCATATAAAGTTGCAATTTTTATGTAAGGTGCCTCCCCTAGGTCTTGCCCACTTTCATGCTTCCTCTTTGTCACTACTCAACAGTGATACCCCTCCTAACATGCTTTCCCTCATTGTAGCATAAAATTTTGAAATTGAAACATGCATTGTAACATGGTACCCATGCATACTCCTTTCATCCCAAATTTATAGCTCTTTTGCTTTTTTTTAAAATGAACTTATTTTAGTTATTTTTAAAAGCTAAATAGAGCTTTTAATGTAGTGAGTTACATGCATCGGAAAATGACATAGAAAATAAAACCAATCATTGAGTGTGTTACACCTCCATATTTTCAAACCCATTTTCATAAATCCAAGATAGTGAAATCAATTTTTTTAAAACATTTAATAAAATTAGTGACAAGATATTTCAGGGTGCGATGAACTTATTTTTCGAATATTCGAATACTAAATCAAAGTACAATAGTAATTCAAATAAAAGTACATCTTAAATTGAATTGGGTATTGTGTGAGTAAATGTTTGAATATCTTGGTATTCATGAATATAAACAGATTAGTACTCACGTACCTAAAGTTATCTACTTAAGTAATTTTTTTTATAAAATATATCAAATAGCTTAGTAACGTCATCCTTACCCCACAACTAGATTACTAAGAGAAATTTAATCTTGCAAGGTACCTGCATCACAAGAACTATAAGTAAACGACTTGGTGACTATACCAAGTAGGAAAGCTGAAAAAAACGTATCCAAAATTTAAGAGCATCATATTAGTAAATCATAATCATCATATCATGAAGCACATCAAGTAATAAACCAATATATAAGCATGTTCAAAAGTACAAAAACATAATTATTCTATTACCATGATTACACTTTTATGAGTCAATTTCCACCACTAAGTGCATGTCACCAAGGTTCTCAATGACATGGTAGCAACGTATAGAAGTTCTTCTCGCTCACTAGTCCATGGACTATTTACAATTCGACTTCAGTTCTTTTGAAGCCTGCCCGTCCCATCCACACTGGGAAGCTGAGGTCCACAAGTACTTATATGGACCTAAGTGGTCGAGATCTCAACTACCATAATATTTAAAACCTCCTATATTGTGTTGCATGGGATTAGTAATCTTTTTATACTATTGGTAACCTAACTCTTAGTCTATGGGAGTGGCAAAACAACTTATTTGATGAGCCAACTAGACAGTAGGATCCCTTGTCCTAAAGTGTCAAACACCATAAGTCCAGGCTACAATCCAACACAATGATTTATACACAAAATAGACATATATATATATATATATATATATATATATATATACACACACACACACACATATATACATACATACATCAACAAGCTTATCATCAAATATAAATGCATTCATATTCACATAAACTCATGTCATTATAATACTTAATAATAGCAATAATAATATATTAACTCATGCTACGAAATACTCAAAGCTAACTTACTATTAGTAGACTCATGATGTGCTGATCAGGCAACCCATCGATGTGTTAAACACTCACCGACAGTGGGTTAGCTAGTACAACTCATCACAACAATGCCACACCAATGTGTTGATCTCACCATTGATGATTGACCTACTATGCACCAACACATCAACGTGTATCAATATCAAACTATCATCTATCCCCTTTCACCAACATTGTCACTGACTTGTCGTTGGTCGTTCTGATGATTGGGAAGAAATATTAAAGACTGGTTTGGGTTCCCAAAATCAATCCAAATCATGTCATAATGTAAACCTTTCAACACAAAACACTCCCACAATGTAAAATAGTGATCTTACTATCAAATGATCATTAATCATGGAAAAACATAATTTTTTAGCTCAGTTATAGCAAAAAATTTTGAAATATTTCTCAACATGCTATCATGCCAATTAATAATCATAACTCTAGTCATACATTTACATCCATGCCAATTCATAATAACAAGGTTAGCAATCCAACATATTTCATAATACAGGAATCCTTCATCATGTGCGATGTCGACTAATCTCTGCAAAATCTACTCCATCCCTTGATTCCTCTTCATTTGAAAAGCCCTTGATCTTCTCCTTCTTCATCTGAAAAGCTTTTGATTTTCTCCATCTTCATTTTGAGAAGTTTTTTTAAATAAAAATAAAGTCTAAGGGCCTCAAAGGGTACTTATAAGGGAAACAGGATAAAGTTTAGTATAAAACCATTAAACTAGGTAATTTTTTAACCTATATACGTAACTATCCAAAAGCATCTACATCTAGATGACATGTGGTCTTCTGACAATAACTGTATTTTTCATCGACGTGTCCATCGACACATCGATGGCCGATTGATAGTAATCAAATCTTAACTTCAGGTTGCCACAACTTCTTTATTTAAACTTTGATTTATGTATTCTTAGTTGTGTTGTGAAGATACATCTAATTTTTAACTCTAAAATTTTAAATTAAAAATCCATTCGTAGAAAAAGTTATGCCATTAAGAATGTCTAAGTGTCAGATCAGTAGGCATTGGTAAGTCACTGACATCACCTTAGGTTCAACTTTAGATTATCATAACTCCTTCATCTAAACTCCAATTTATACATTGTAGGATGTGTTTTGAAGCTCTATGTATCTAGTTTTTGTACCCAAAGTTTCCCACATAAATTCAAAGCACAAGATATGTTATTACATTGAGAATGGCCACAGGTCAAATTCGTTATTTTTCACATATACTCTGAAACTTCCTTGATGTTACATATATCATAATTCCCTCATTTGAGCTTCAATTTACATACTCTTAGTAGTTCTACAAAGATTTTTATATCTACTTTTTAATAATAAAGTTTTATATCTAAACTCCATGGATAATAGAAGTAATTATAATAAGAAGACCTAAGGGTCAAACTTACTTATTTTTATGTGGCCCACTATAGGCAATTTAGAAAATTCTCGGGTGTTATAAAACATAAACAAACCAGTGAAACTTAAATATGAAACATAACATTGAACTATAGCATTGAAATTTAAACATGTTAGATTAAATAAAACTAATAATTGAACATAAACAAACGACAAAAACTTGGAACTTAAGCATGACATCAAAAATAGAACATGCAACAAAAAATGGCTTAGACAATAATATTGTTCACTAAAATAGAAGGGAGAGGCCACCATGTCATGTGATAGGAAATGGGTAAAGAGGGAGGGAGGGAAAGTGGCCACATCATATGAGCACTTGATGGATTAGGGAGGGGATTTTGGGGAATTTTTAAATATTTCTCACACTAATGCATTACTATAGATTTAAACTCATTTTTATGAATAAAAGAGCAAAAATAAAATTATCAAAATTTTTGTCAAGCATTCAACAAGTTATCTCGGGGTATGAACCAATTATTTTTCAAACATATGAATACTTAATCAAAGAACAATAATAATCTAAGTCAAATCACATCTTAAATTGAACAGGGTCTTACCCGAGTACCTGTCTGAATATCTTGATATGGATAATTACAAACAAATTAACACACACATGTTTAGAGTTACCTACCTTAAAGTAATAAAACATTAAACATACTAAGTGGCCTAGCAACATCATCCTTGTCATATATCCAGAGTCCTAAATTAACTTTAACTTTATAAGAAATCTGCATCAAATAGATGTTGAGAATACACTTAGTGAGATGGCTAAATAAGAATTAAGTAATGACAACATATCCATAATTTAATAACATCATATAAGTATATCATGATCATCATTTCATGAATTATGTCAAGTAAGGCATAAAAATATAAACGAACTATAATATATATAATTATGCTCAAAAGCACAAGAAGATAAACATTATGTTACCATGACCACACTTATGAGTCACTTTCTCTCTGTGTTAGTCATAAAGGGTTGTCGATGACATAATAGCCACATCTAGGAGTTCAAGTAAGCCTCATTAGACCATGAACTACATACAATCTGATCTCAATTTTATGAAGCATGTTTGCTTCATCGAAGCCGTGAAGTTAAGGCCCACAAGGGCTCATAAACCCAAGTGGACGAGATCTCAACTATTATAATTACCAAAACCTCCTATATATATTGCATTACACGGAATTAATCATCTTTTAATTTCTAGCCCATTTGAACCTAACTCCCAAGCCAAGTGAGTGAGTTTACATAACTCCCTCCCTTGTAGAACCAGAAGACCATAATCCTATTTGATATAAAACTTATGTTTTATGTGGCTAAATGACTCATTTGAGAAGTCAACAGGGCACTAGGAATCTCTAACCGTAAGTCTCACTTAGTCCAACGTATGATCTAATATAAAGGTTCATACACAATATCAAGCACATATACCCATGTACCACCAAGCTCGTGATCATATATAAATACATTTTTATGCACATAACTTATGTCATTGCAATACTTAATAATAACATATTTCTTATTATAACATAATCTAGAAAATTACCCACTACTGACTCACTATTGGAATACTCATCGGCATGTCAAACCAGTCACTGTCGCCCATCGACAACCACTAACCATGGAAGGCTATATCAGTCGTTATGGCCACGTATCGACCGATACATACCTGTAACGTATCAACCGATACATACTTATATCAGTTGAGACCGATACGGCCAATATATATAGATATAGTATTTAAAAAATAATTTTGTTATTTTAAAAAATATTTAAAAATAAATAAATATTTTTCCTTAAAAACAAAATTACAATTCAAACCTAACTTCATTGAAAGTTTAAGTTTTTGTTATATTAAAAATAATATTTTTAAAGTTATATCATATCAATATGGGTAGGTCCATACAATTCACATAATTATTTTTTTTACATATAATACTCCACAATTAGGCATTTATTTAAACATATAACTGTGACTCATATTAAACATATTATTTGGTTTTAAAATAAACTAATTTCATAGCACTTAATATAGGAAAGAGGGAGCAATAATTTGTATGGGACGGAGATCATAATAGTGTACGGTTTCAAATGAACTAATTTTAGAATACCGGTATCAGTTGATACAACATTCTACAGTCTTATTACGCTCTAAAAGAAATATGATAATGATATATTATTAGTTATAATATTTTTTTATGTTTATAAAAGGGTTTATACTCGTTTCAGTGTGTATCAAGTGTATCATCAGTTCATACCCATATCTATAGTCATCGATACTGTCATTCATATCGATACTGCGTTCTATGCCACTGACATGTAAAACCCTCACAGATAGTGGGGTAACACAGATTAGCCTAACCTTGCAACCGACTATCTTAGGACAACGAAGGTTTGTTGTGTTACTAGCTATCATGCAAACAACTTATCATTTTAGCTCACCATGTCCCCCCTATATAGCATAAGAGATTTTTTTAATTCTACTGGAGTGGCAGCCAAAGCGGCTGTATGGGCATAATTTCTCCAAAGTTTACCAAACGGCCCAAAAAATCTCCAAAGGATTCACTAACACTATTTAGGGCGGAAGGGACATCTTAATAATCTAAATATGTACTAGCCGACCATGTGTCTCAACATAGTCAACTATATGTGCTCATCGTTGCTTGTATTTTGTGCAACGTTGCGGGCCTTCCCTGTAATACCTACATACCAATGGTGCAATACTATAGGCAGTTTCTGTAATGCATACACACTTGATATGAAATACTTATATATGTGTGTACACCCTAACACGTGTCACAAATAGTATACTTCGCTACCCTATGACACACAACCTAACATCATTGTTACTATTGGCAGCGGTCAATCTCCTCTGTTGTAGCTGGCGAGGCAGGGAGGTTGGCCCTTGCCTATTGATTCTTTCATATGACGAGGAAGTTGAGCAACTTGGGTGACATAGCTGCAACCCAAATTCGCCCAAGGCTAGGTGGACTTTGTTCTCTTCATCAGCATGAGAATTGTCAAATTCACGGCCCATAGGTGTGGGTACTGACACTCGAGCACGACATCTCTGCAGTGGTAGCGTGATCTTCTCTATTCTTCTCTAGTAAGTGATAATGGCAGTGACTAGACACATTAGGAGTAAAGCTAGGTCGCCAACGACTGCCTATGATTTGCTAGAAATATTAGTTTTTCTAGACTGTTAGTGCCAGTCAACGGCAAACTCATGAAGTGGCTATTTACCACATGACATTCTGCAGGCTAAACATTGCAAAATTATGAAGACATATTACGGTGGCCAGCACTACAACAAATTTGCCCTTTTATTTGTTGCAAAAGATAACAATGTCATGGCAAAAGGTTTTTTGTGACAAAATTAATTTCATCTTAAAAGTCTATAGTTGCAACAACATTATTCATCGCAAAAGATGAGGTTTTTTGTCGCAAAATACAATAATTATATTTGGATAAATTCTAAAAAAAATTAACACAAAAAAATTAAAAAATAATTTTATTTTTGCGACAAAAATAAACTTGTTACAAAAAAAAAATTAAGAATTATAAACATGTAGTATTTGCTAACAATAATTAATCATCCCAAAACGAAAAAAATATATTTGCCACAAATGCATCCCGTTGCAAAAAACAACTTTCAGTTTATTGTTTTTAATATTTGCGACAAATAAGTTCGTCAAAAAAGGCATATACAATACTATTTGGGACAAAAAAAGTTCGTTGCAAAAATATTTGAAATTTGAAAAAAAATATTTTCTTATAGAAAAATATATTTAAAAAAAATAATAAAATTTTAAATTAAACTTGAACTCAGATACAACATCTCAAGAGCATAGTTGGTTGAAAATTATCAAAAAGATAAATCTTGTTTGCATATAATTTAACCACAAAAAAAATAACGCATAAGAACAATAAGAACATGTGGAAATGTGTTGCAATATATGAGTTCAAGTTCAGGATAAGAAATATGTTTTTCTCAATTAGAGTCAATCTCAAGCAGAATTTGCATCAAGCCAGTTTAAAAAATCTAGAAATTGAAGCCAAAACTAATATATGATAAAAGCTTTAGCAACAAAATGTAGCTCATATCAAGAAACTCAACGATTAATAGTGCCTATGCAGTTGCTACATAATTTTGATAAAAAGAATATAAAACAGATAAAGGGGACAGTTCTAATACAATTCCTTGTTGAAAATGACATGCATAGTGCCACTTGCATTGTCAAGGCTGATGTGGATGGCATCTATACCCAAATGACTACTAATAGTGCCTGCACTAGCCACAGTTACATACTATGGGTTTGGTAGTTATAAGATCCAATCAAAATAAATAATCGGACACTTCACACTAAAAACCACACAAGAATCCCAAAGCTAACACCAGAAGTTTGTGAAGAAAAATTGGCTGCTTGAACACTCTTATGAATAGTTCTTTGAGTTTTTTCCATATTACTTAGCCTAAGATACAAATATTCTATATTCCCTAGTTTTGTAAAAAACATTCCATAGAACCTGGGTTTACACGATTTTTAGAAAAAATGGACAAAAATACCCTTTTAACAAGGTTTGGGTTAAAAATCGTGTAAACTAGTTGTGATGAAGCATAAACAAAGAGGAGATCGTTGCTCAGAGGCGATTTGTGATTTTCGCCGAGCAGTTTTCATCAACAACAAATTCCGATTTTTATTCGGTGCATGTTGGCCTCCCTAACTTCATCGGCGATCGTTCTTCTCTAATTTTTGTCTAAAAATTTCTAACCACATAAACTATTTATCATTACAAAAGGAGATTAAGATGATACTGAAACTCAAAAAATGAATCTTGAAGGACTACCTAGGGAGAACATGGTTATATAAGAATGGAGAAGGATGTAAATGCCAAGGAAGGACATTGTAGAATAGCTACGATAGCCTCCTACCCTATTGTGCAAAGAGGGACTCTAGTATAATTTTTTATATGCAAGTTTTACTATGTAGAACATCTTATGTAAGCATGTACACGATCTTAGAGATTTTTATCCCTAACTTAATGAAAAATTATATAAATAATAAATACTGGCAAATATCATGTTATCAATAATACACTATAGTTGCATATCGTGTTATCGATAATATGCTATAGTTGCATATCGTGTTATCGATAATACGTTATGTCGAATATCGTATTATTATATATGCGAGATAGAAAAAATAAATAACACATCTTGTTGGCATATCGTGTTATCGATAACACGTTATGGCAAATATCATGTTATTGATAATACACTATGACGAATATTATATTATAGTATATGCGATCTAGAAAAAATAAATAACACGTCTTGTTAGCATATCGTATTATCGATGACACGCTATGCCAACATATTGTGTTATCAATAACATACTATTACGAATCTTATATTATTGATAATACGCTATAGCAAATATCGTGTAACATATGTGATATAGATGATATTGTAATATATTGTATTATCAATAGCATGCATTGTTGGCATATCGTGTTATCAATAATACGTTTGGTGGGATATCGTGTTATTGATAATACGCTATGGTGGCATATCGTGTTATCAATAATACGCTATGGCGAATATCATGTTATCATATATGCAATATAAAAAATATCATATTATGGGTTGTTGGCTCAAAGAATACATATCGTATTATCAAAAATATATTTTATTGACATATTGAGTTATCGTATATGCGATATGGATTAAGTGTTGAACGCGTGCCATGCGGAGCATGAGATTTTTGGTCCCTTTAATGGGAGTCATCCTCTCGTTCTCACATTCTCAAAAGTATCGTGAGTCATGCAAAGTTGATGTACTCTACCCGATTCTATTAGGATTCGTTATACTCCCAACAATCCTTTCTTTTTGTAGCATTCAATCTCCATTTGGTGCAAGTCTCCGGAGTTCTTCAATCTGTTCTAAACGCAACCCAATTTTTTAGATTATCAGAACATTGTGTTTGTTGCAATTTCGTAAACACTAAAGTACCTTCCTTTGATTCCCCCTTTTCAACCAGTTTTTGGATTGAAACCGGGAGGTAGCTCTGTTTTGGTTTGTTCTCTGGAACGCATGATTGGGAAGGAGAAATTTTTTTACTTTCCATTGATCATCTTTAAGTGGGTGATTTATTTTCTGTATGTTGAGTGTTTTGATTTTGCTCATACAAATTTGTGTCATTGTTAGTAATTTTCACCAATAATGAGATAAGAGCTTGGCCGTAGGTTTAGGTCTGACCTAAGGGTATATTTATCCTAAACCAGGTCATATGGGATTAAGTGTTAAAATCCAAAGATATAAAATATTTGTATATCGAGCCAGGTAATATGGAAAAAACTCTAATTCTTTTTGTAATTTCATAAGTAGGACAAGTTCCATAATCATTTCACATGAACACAGGTTTAGTAGGAGAGGATGATCGAAACTGGCCATCACTTGTGTTGTGTTCCACTGCCTCGCTTGAATTACTTGTCCCTGCATATCTCATTCCTTTTCATGTAGAGGGTTCAAGTTTATCAATGTCTTGACGGATGAAAAAAGACAATTAGTGCAAGAGCAGCAGCTGGGCTTCCTTTCTGAAGTGTTATACAATGAAGAATTTGTTTTCAATACTGAGCCCATAATCTCAATTAATTAGTAAATTTTCAAAAAGAAAAAAATAAAGAAAAGAGTTAGTTCAATGCTAAGATTACCTGAAACAGTAGCCTCTTCTTGTCAACAATCCAGTCATAAGAAGCTTCAACAGTTGTTTCTGATCCAAGGCATTCTATTATAAAAAAAAGACAAGCATGAACATGAGTAGCAAAAAAAGTAAGATTATTGTCTTCAACTGCAGAGAAAAGGTCACCTAGATCCAACATATCCTTAGACAAAATATGTTCAGATAAGCAGGTGTTTTCCTCTCCAAACATTTTCAATTTCTTGAAACTTTTGAGGAGCTCTGTTTTGTTCACCTCAGGTACCTTCATCTTTGATGCTTGCAGATATGTATATGTGTTGCTTGATCACTCAAGAAAATTGCATTGGCCATCATAGGAAATTTGACATGATCATCACTTATCTTTTATCTATCACAGCAGCATCAGCAACTTCTTTAACAGTAGAAGTATCTTCTTCAGCAATATTCTCTTCTGAGGGTTTGACATGCTTTTTTTCAACTGTATTAGCAGAAACTTCTACAGCCCTAGCATAGCAAATGGAGAAAGATGGCTTGCATATCGGAATTTGATCATCGCTTGCCAAGTTGTATCACAAACAGAACCCACCAAGCACCAGTCACAAGGGGAACAAAAAGATCAAGTCCAAGACCAAGATTGCCTCATCTTTATCCAATCATTAATCTTAGCTTCTTCTCATTGTATAGATGGGTGGCCTAAGATACATCTCAATGAAATTGGAAAAGAAAACCAGGTCACAAGCAAATGACATTTTATTTTATTTTTTTGTTTTTTGACAGTGAAATAATATAAAAAGACAACCAGTTATACTTGACAATATGAATGTCATTACTCTGAAATAAAAATGCTTAAAAACACAAGTAATTGAAGGGAATAATCATTTAACATTTACTAATGTATTTATCCCTACTCTAAAGGCGACTAATCAAACAATAAGTTGTTGCACTTACTTCTCTGTTTGACTTTCACTTCCTTGAAAAGAATAAGCTGCATGACCTTTTAATGATTGTTCAAAATTTAAAGAACCTGATTACAACAAGAAATTATTGATATAACAATTTAATTCATGCCAGTATAGCAATGAGATACCATATCCAATGCAAGACTGAATTTGTAGCTCACATAAATAAGTACAAATAAATTTTTTCATGAAAGAATATCTAAATTTTGTTGCCATAAAAAGCACAAATGGCAATTGCAAAAGGAAAATTATTTTACAATTGCAATAATGACTGCATAAGGCCTACAACAACACACTAAGCTTTCTAATGTTAATTTAAATGCAATAACAAAAAGGCCGTACTCTCAGTTCTGTAGTGTAAGGCATCCAATTCAAATGAGTGGCTTCAATGTCTTTCAATGGAAGCAGGGAAAAATGTAACAAAAAGATATGATAAAAGTTCAAAAAGTATAAAGTAAAATGAACAGGAAAATGCTAGTGCTTTGGATATCGTGGTAGCAGCACATAATAGTAGGATAAACTTACCTTCACAACAAGAAGAGGATAAGTAAATATAGTAACTCCAAGTTTAGCAACAGCACCAAGAAGAAAGACTTGAGAAAAAAATTTAAACTATGAAGAATGAATATAAATTACAAAACTCTAAAGTTCCAGAGTCCAAGATTTTTTTATCTCATTATCAGTTTTGTTACTGACTACAAAAGTACGCCCCTAAGGTGAGACCAAAGTAGGATTTAAAAAAAAACTACAAGAGCCTTCTCTCTCCCGAGTTAATGCAAAATAAAAAGTACGAAATACTCTTATCAAGTATCAACATATGCAGCAGAAGTATCTTAAAGAAAAATGACTATAAGGCACATGTCACATGAGCATCCCAATGACCCTTCATAGGGGACTGAGTGTCAGTTCAAAAAAAAATATCATTGCCCATGCTTCTAAAAGTACTCTATTTTTTTTTTATATTTCCATTAAGTATAGAATGATAGGAAGCGTAACACTTGGGTAGGGTGACTTGCATAGATTGGGGCCATTTAGACATGTCGGTTGTTCCAGTTAAATACTACATATTTAGTGAAAAACCAAGGGGTTGAATGGAGGGGCTGACATGTGAAATTGGCATATTCAATTTAGCTAGCATGTGAAAGGGGCATGGAAATTTGAGATTTCTACTCATCCTCTCTCAAATGTTTGAACATATGCATGCTCGCACCTATAAAATGGTTGTATTTTTAAACTCTAATGACTTTAAGCAGCAGGAAAGTTAAGCAAAGGTCCTGAATAATGTCTTTTAGTTTTATAATTTGTTTATAATACGTACATACATGGGTCTTCCTCAATCTGTTTTGGCTGTTAAATCCTTCATTCGTGTATATTGTTATCAATAACATCAAGTTGTTGCTCCAGGTAAATACTTCTATCTGCCTAGTACTTTTTCCAATGTTGTGCACAGGCAACTTTAAAAACTGGATTCTCTGGGTCATCAGAAGGGCGGGAATGCCCTTGATCTGGTGAAAGATGGTAGACTTGGTAGTCATGCACCTGGACAATGGTCGCAGTTGGGGTGTGAAGAAAAGAAGAGGACAGCAATTCAGGCAGAATTGGAACGAGTGAACCAGCTCCCTGCTCATACCAGTTATGCAACTCACCAAATAAGGGTTTTGAACAAGATTCTCCATCTTATGTCCGTGCAGGTGCAAATGGCCATTTACCAAAATTAGCTTAGACACAAGTTTTAAAATAGGAAGATTTCACACAACGTGGAATTCTCGCCACTAAACTATAGCCACACATGTATGCCAAAGAAATTACGCAACCATAAATAAATAAATCAAGCAAGGCTACAAATAGATAGTTTCCTCACCTCTGCCTGTGCACTGAAGGTCTTTAAAGTATGAAATTCAGTTTGAATCCAACAATAAAAATACCACCTTCGACTCTGCAAATTGATAGAGAAACAACAAGGAAGATGTTTTGGTTAAAGAAAATATACCAGAAAATCTTTAGAGGGAGACATAGATGTGAAGATGAGGATAACTTGGCTTTCACGAAATAACTAGTATCCCAAAATCTAATTGCAGCAGTGCGAACTGAAGATGAAGATGGTCAATAAAGAGGAGGATTGTCAAGGTTGGGCTTGCAATGCCGTGGAGGGAAGAAGGTTGTGGGCGTGGAGGTGGGAGCCCGATTGTAGCACGATGAACCCAGAATCAAGATGTCATCAACACCATTGGAAGCCCTATTGCAGCAGAGCAGGATCACGCAAAGCAAAGAAGGATCAGAGCAGATCAGCGGAAGAGCTATTAGGGCAAAACAGAATAGCAGACTTCCGAAATCTTGGAGGCCATTGAACAGATCATCATGGCCGAGTGGGCTACTTGCGGGAGAGGTCAATAAAGAGGAGGATTGTCAAGGTTGGGGCTTGCAGTGCCGTGGAAGGAAGAAGGTTGTGGGCGTGGAGTGCAGCAGTGCAGGATCACGCAGAGCAGATCAGTGGAAGAGCTATTAGGGCAAAATGGACTAGCAGATTTCCGAAATCTTGGAGACCATTGAACAGATCATCGTGGCAGAGTGGGCTACTGGTGGAAGAGGGAAATTTTATTTGCGCGGGAATCTTGCTCATGGCCGAGTGCAAGCAAGTGAAATATTTACCTTTAATGTAACAGGTTTTAATGGGTTGCATTTTGGCTCAGGTATAGGCCCGACCTAAGATGGGAGTTTAAGTTTTTGGACCTGACCTTATGTAGGAATCAAATTTATTGGACCTACTACTTATTATAGGAACCAATGTTTGGACCCAACCGAAGATAAGAGTAAGGATGCTATGCTATGAAACCCAACTTTACCCAACTTTACCTTTCCTCAATAGGTTAGGTTTGAGTTTTAAAATTTAACCCAAATTGCTTTTAGGGTTGGATTCAAGATTATTATTTATTAAATGGTATCGAGTTCGGGTTTGATAAAACCTGACATGAATAAGGTTATAAATATTTTTTTTATAATTTTTTTTATATTATGATAAAATCTAACTCTACCCGACCTGACACTAATGGGTCGGGTTTTAGTTTCTAAATTTAACCCAAATATCCATATAGGTTAGATTCAGGTTTACCATTTCTTAAATGGTAGCGTGTTTATGTGTTTGGCAAAACTTGACCTGAACCCGACTCAAACCCGACACAGTGGCATCCCTATATAAGAGCAAAGAAACCCAAAAACCTGAAATAAGAATCAAGAGTCTATCTTGAGTTGCATTGATTTTAATAATTAAAGCCAAATTGACCTTATTTTGGGTCTATTCTATCTATAAACAATTAGAAAAAAAATATATAACTCAAGTTAAATATGATTTTGTAATTTAATTAGGAACTCAAGTCAGGTTCATTCTTGGGTTTTTCACATGTTATACCTGATGTGCCCGGTGTAGGCACAATCGGCACCTAGGAGATCTACGTAGGGAAAGGGAAGAAGTAAGAAAGAAATGGGAGAAAACATAGAGTTCTTCAATTGCATAACCCCAAACAAAAGAGAGGGCCGCCCCATATAGGGGACGACTAGTCCCCTAGGGAACCGTGCCACTTGGACCAAACCGGCCCGGGTCCCTAGGAAATATACCAGTTAGTGGGTCGGCTAGCCCGGGCCACTAACTGAACCAACACAGTACAAAACACTAAACTATTACAATAATAATTAAATAGTTCAATGCAAATAAAATAATAAAAGTAGAGTATGATCATCGTGCACAACACTCTACCATGTTTCCGCTATTCGCCTTGTCCACAAGGCGACCAAGCTGGAAAACGAGCCAAAAATTCATCCTCAAACATCCACGTAGCATCCTCCAACGGCTAACCCTGCTACAAAATCAAGACCTCAGTAATAATGCGACCAGAGCGACGGACCCGGCGTTTCTCAAGCACAGACGCAAGAGCAGGGTCGAATGGCAAAACCAGACCCATCAAGGGAGGAGGAGGAGCACCCACTACCAAAGACCTATCACCCACAAACCGTCGAAAACGGGACACATAAAAAACAGGATGAACCAAGGAATCAGGCAACAACGTAAGGCGGTAAGTGACCAGACCAATGTGTGCCACCACAGCATAGGGACTATGGAACCTGGGGGCGAGCCTGGAGTGCTCGGGCTGAAACAAAGAAGTTTGGCGCTGTGGCAAAACAAAAACATAAACCAAGTCACCCACTTGAAACTCCCGATCAGTACGGCGGCCATCATAGAGTTGTTTCATCCGGTTCTGAGTAGCAGCCAAATTTGTCTTGAGTTGACGCAAGACCTCATCGCGAGTTTGAAGCATATAGTCCACCTCAGCCACAGAAGAATGGTGAGGGACATAAGACAAGATCATCGGTGGGGGACGGCCATATAGCACCTCAAAAGGAGTAAAGCCCGCACACGTATGATAGGCGGTATTATAGGACCACTCCGCCCATGGAAGAAGTTGAAGCCATCGGCGAGGCTGCGTCATGGTGAAACACCTCAGATACTGCTCCAGACAACGATTAACCACTTCAGTCTAACCATCTGTCTACGGGTGATAAGCAGTGCTCATATGAAGTGAAGTGCCCTCTAAAGCAAAGAACTCCTGCCAAAACTGAGAAATGAATATACGATCACGATCAGAAACCATAATGCGAGGCATACCATGAAGCTTCCCCACCTCCCATACATAAAGGTCAGCCACGGTCTTAGCAGTGAAAGGATGGCCCAACGCACAGAAATAAGCATACTTTGACAGGCGGTCGACCACAACCATTATCACTGACTTACCTGTAACGACCTGACCCGAGTCGGGCCCATAATATCACTAATAGGAAATTTTCTCTTTCCTTGAGCTAGGAATCATCGTCTGAGTGTGAGAGGTACAACATTCGTCTACGCACTACGGAGCTTCAAGGCTTCCCCGTATGTAGACTTAGGTTGTACACACGACAAAGCTTCATAGTTCGTCGCGTGTAAAATAGAATAAAACATATTATTATAATAATTTAGATCGGGCCAACGTTATTTTATCGTTGGTTGCCTACGTACGTATTGGATATTATCCCAATACGATCGGATCCGAACGTATTTCTACCTAATGGCAACTACATACAACAAACATCACAAAATCATACGCATAAAATACATATATCCGAATATTTAATCAGAGTATACAAACACTCATCATATATTGGAGTCAAGCGGAAGTTAATAAATTAACAGAATCATACATCTCGCTCTACCATAGAGCGGGATCAAAATCTCATACACATATCTCGCTCCATTACTGAATCGAGACTGAGCACATCACCCGGCTCGTTCTATCACTGAGCCGAGACGGGACACACACATCACGTGTCTCGCTCTACTCTAGAGCGAGACAACACACATCATGGCATGTAAGTACACATCACCGCATATAGGCACATAGCATAATATATAGGCACATAGCATGGCATATAGGCACATAGCATAGCATATAGGCACATAGCATAACATATAGGCACATAGCATGGTAAATAAGCACGTAGCATAGTATATAGGCACATAGCATCGTATATAGGCATATAGCATGGCATATAGGCACATAGCATGGCATATAGGCATATAGCATAGTATATAGGCACATCGCATAGCATATAGGCACATAGCATGGCATATAGGCACATAGCATGGCATATAGGCACATAGCATGGTATATAGGCATATAGCATGGCATATAGGCACATAGCATGGCATATAGGCACATAGCATAGCATATAGGCATATAGCATAGCATATAGGCACATAGCATAGTATATAGGCACATAGCATCATATATAGGCACATAGCATGACATATAGGCACATAGCATGGCATATACGTACATAGCATAGCACACACGCCATTCTATAATAAAAACATGAGATCAGAAAAACTTACTGCCCTCATGTCTCGTATAGTAGCGGTATACGGAGTTGCTCACACGAGCATCCTCCCCTTCAGATCCGAAGATATTAGACGGAGCTTCCTCTAGCCTCCATACGTTCCTCGTCTTGTATCGAAAGACTACGTATAAATGTTCTCCTTGCCGGAGACTCTTCTTGTTTTCTATGCCCGTGAGCGGTGGACAGAACCTCCCCTAGTCTGGATTACTTCTCTTGATGTAGCTTGGCAACTCCGGACAAAATCCCGTCTTGCTTCGGGCCCATTTTTCTTGTTCGTTGCTCAAGGATCACAGGTAGAGCCTCTCCTTGTCTCGGGGCATTTCCTCCTTATACGATTGCCAAATCAAAGAACAGACCTCTCCATCGCATAGAACATACTTGATTTAGTCAAGAACGCCTCTTGGACCGACTAAATCGGAGTTGGGATGGCCAGAAACAGAGAATACAAAGTTGGTCGGTATGGGTAGAACCTTTCCTTGTCTTGGGGCGTTTCCTCTTCATACGATTGCCAACTCAGAAAACGGAACCCTCCACCACGTAGAACATACTCGATTTAGTCAAGAATGCCTCTTGGACCGACTAAATCGGAGTTGGGATGGCCAGAAACAGAGAAAACGAAGTTCGTCAGTGCATGAAGATAACGGACAGGACCTCCTCTTGTCTTGGGATGTTTCCTCATTATACGGTCTCCAACTCGAAGAATGGACAGCTCCATTGCGTAGAGCATACTTGATTTAGTAGGAAACGGGTCTTGAACGGCCTTAATCGGACTCAGAACGGTCAGAAACGGGGGTAGAGAAGTTCTGGTGAAGAATGAAGCGAAAATGGGGGTATAAATAGCCCCCGAGCAGCCGAAACCGCGGCGCCGTAGTTTCGGGCTGCGGCGCCCGCGGAAACGTGCAGCGCGCCGCTACGCCCGCGTTTCGCGTCGCCTGCGCATAGCGTGATGGGCACGAATACCGCGCGTGATGACCGCGCGTCGCGGCCACGGTCGCACGTGCCGTGCGTGCGTCGTGCGCGCACCACATATTTTTATTTTTTATTTTTTTTAAATCAAATCTTCAAACGCGCGTATCTCCCTACCCCGGATTCAGATTCACACGTTCAAGGTACTGTTGGACTCATATTGACGAGCCCTTCGATACAAACCCACTTAAAGCAGCAAATCACACTATTTCCAAGTGGGTCCCACCTATATTGTACGATTCCCGAGGTCATCATTTTTGCTCCCAACCTCCGTTTTGCGCATTCTTTGAATCATTACGCTTGTTATGCCAACCTGGCTATGGGTATTTCATCTAATAAAAACCCTTAACATTAATCTCAAATTACCAAATTACCCTTAACCCTCCCGAGTTAAGCGTAACCGAAAAATGGGTCATTACATTACCTTGCACTAGAGGCAAGGCCTCGACAAAGTCCATCGAGATATCCTCCCCTACCTTATCCGGAATAGGCAAGGGTTGGAGCAACCCGGCAGGAGAAGTCGTGGCTGCCTTGGCTCTCTGACAAGTATCACAAGCGGTCACATACTCATGAACTGCCCGAGAATACCCAACCATAAGAAACTCTGGCTGGCCCTCTTATAGGTGCGGAAAGCCCCTTCATGACCGGCCACTGGAGAATCGTGGAAATGAGAAATAATACAGTGGCGAAGATCAGCTGTCACGCCCCGGCGATGCCCGACCCGAGCCGAACCCGGTCCAAGGGCTGGTCAAGTGCACGGGGGCAACGAAGGGAAAATTGAGAAATGATCTAGCGGAAGACTTAACCCTAACCACGGGCGATTAACAGAATATGAAGTACGCACAATCCTTTGAGCAAGAGTAAATAAAAAGGAAAGAAAGAGTGTTGTTTATCACAAAGTAAACAACTAATCTCAAACCCACAAGCTTAGTTAACTAAAGCCCACACCGGCTCAAAATAAGTCATAAGCATCACAACTGTAAAATGTGACATAAATCCAAAACAACAAAGAACCCTACACAAAGGTTCTAAACATAAAGCATAAAACCAAAGAAGATAAGTCACACAACGATCTTCATGATCACATCCAAGCCATCTTCGACCTTTCCTCAAAGAGGAGATCCTGTCCGTCTGTGTGTCGCACCACGCAGCTCGAAATCAAAATACAAGAAAAAGGGGTGAGTTTAACAAACTCGGCAATGGTTTTTAATATCACTATCAACGTCGAAAATATGATAGCATAGTAATAAGATCATTTAGATCAAAGATTTACATGGTGCATCATTTTCTGATCACACATACACATCACCTAACACTGCATCATAGTGCATAATCCACATAATGTCATTAACATGATAACATCCTGCATGAAATGTATCTCTAACATACATATTCCATCATGCATTATATCAAAATCAACCTGCATGAATGTATATCTAACATACATATTCCATCATGCATCATATCAAAATCAACCTGCATGGATGTATCTCTAACATACATATTCCCACATGCATCATATCAAAATCAACCTGCATGGATGTATCTCTAACATACATATTGTCACATGCATCATATCGTAATCAACCTGCATGGATGTATCTCTAACATACATATTCCCACATGCATCATATCATAATCAACCTGCATGGATGTATCTCTAACATACATATTCCCACATGCATCACATCATAACAACCTGCATGAATGTATCTCTAACATACATATTTCCTCATGCATCACATCATAACAACCTGCATGAATGTATCTCTAACATACATATTCCATCATGCATCAACATTCTCATTCATCATGCATGTATAAGTGTCACACACGCACACTAGTTTAACATGCAAGTCCATACCCATAGAGAATAAACCTGCTCTTCAAGGCCGGAGCC
This sequence comes from Saururus chinensis, assembly GCA_035235625.1. Classification (NCBI taxonomy): domain Eukaryota; kingdom Viridiplantae; phylum Streptophyta; class Magnoliopsida; order Piperales; family Saururaceae; genus Saururus; species Saururus chinensis. The sequence goes on along the minus strand of CP141144.1, from coordinate 34,939,395 downwards.
CTCGAGCAAATACTTATCAAATAGACATGGTCCTCAAGGTCAAAGCCTATGAGCAACTCCTGCTCCTCAAGGCCAACGCCTTCGAGCAACTCCTGCTCCTCAAGTCTAAACTCTCGGGCAACCCTGCTTGTCAAGACTAAAGTTCCAAGCAACAACACCTAGCAAGCCGGTGCACTCGAACAAACCAGCTGGATTCTCAGGGTCCAGCGAATCATACGTAATCTCAATCCACAAGACAAGTACACAACTCATCCCTACTTAACTTCATTTAACTAGACTCAACCTGGGGAGTGCACTTGTTCCACACAGGAACACAAATCAAAACATGTCCTTTGGAACCAATCAACTTTCGATTAATCCACGACCGATCAATCCAACACACAATTTCACCACATTGCATCCAATCGGTCAAGTTCGATTAACCTTGATGAAGCCTTAATTGGAAATTCATTTTCATGATGCATGCGGCATGGTACATACGTGGGCAAGGCATACATGAATCCTAATCCATGATAAGTGCTCTCATCAGCCCCTAATGCATCATTCATAATCGTAATATCAAGCTTCAACATCATCATTTAACCCCCACATGTGTGTGTGTAACTAATAAAAGTACTTCACTCAATGCATTTCAACATGCTTGAAAATTAACTTACTACTACACTACACATGTGAATTAACATCAAATCATGAATTTCAGTGGAAATCATAGGAGAAGAATCGTTGAAAATGTATCTCAATTCAAAACTCAACCACAAAGGCTAAACACATATATGATCATTCATTTCATCATTGAGTCATGGCATTCACCAACATTCACACACCAACTAACCACACTCTATCATGACAAATCAGTCCAATAATAGGTTGTAGTCCTACTGAAATATGCTTAACCATAGGGAATCAACCATTCACAATTTCAAGATGACAATTCCAACATCATGCCACAAAACATAAGTCATTCCACAAATCTCTAAGTATATATCTCAACTCCATAACCTCAATAGCATGCCCTTCTAGTAGCATAATATAGCTTAAAATACTCCACATTCATATGAAATTGGCAAGTTAAAGTGGAATCATAGAAATAAACATCATATGCACAACATACAATTTTACTGTGTAGCTGTTTGAACGCCCTTCAGGCCGTTCGATCGGCTAAACGTAAAAATTTGAAATTCACGGTTTGGCTGTTCGAACGCCTAGCAGGCCGTTTAATCGGCTGAACTGGAAAATTGTCGTTCCAGCAGTGTTGCCATTCGAACGCCCAGAAGGGCCGTTCAAACGCCAACAAGGCAGAACAGACCATCTTCTTCCTTTCGCAAATCCAAACCGAAACACCATTGATAACACTTCAAATCCACATCTAACACCCTAATCATCATCAAAAGTCCTTCTTGATTTTCAGAATGTTAAACCATATCATAATAATGCAAAACCCTAAGAAATCGGGATTAAATAATTCTATTTTCTAATCTTACCATTAACACACCAAATCAAGCAACTCCTTTCGAAATAAGCCAAAAATTAAGAGTTTTAGCATGGATAAATAGAAAATTTGAAGATCCATTACCTTAGCACTTGATTAAGCTCGGATTGGAGAGTCACCCTTCTTGAAAACCTTAAAAACACATTGAGTTTGAATTAAACTCTATTAAAAATTGATTTACCAAAAAAATCCCTAATTAAAACCTAGATCTAGGGCTTGTTGATAATAAAAATCGAATTTTGAAGGTTAGGGTTTGTAGTAAAACACAAATTAGTAGTTTTTGATGACCAAAAATGAATTGAAACAAGGGAGAAATGGTAGATTTGGAAGAGATTAAGAAGAAAACCATGGTTTAGTGCTTAATTAGAGTAGGCTTACCTTAAACCGCTTCTAATTCGGGCCTAATTGGGGATTAAGCCTGACCTCCCTCCTTAACTTATTCCCAAAAATAGAAATGGCTCAGGTTTTCCCTTTTAAAGTAAGGGTTGGGGTATGAATAGGTAAGTTATGGGGTGTAAATAGGAAAAGTAGGCTAAAAATTGGTATTTTACAAATTTAAGCACTAATTAAGCCTAAGAAAATTCTGAAAATTTTTGTATGACCTTAAGTAGATGTCTGGGTTCATTTGACCCAAAAACCGAAATTTTGACGGTGGGCCCACAGGGGTCCCGCGAAAACCCTAATTTTTGGAAAAAATAGTGAAAATTCCAAAAAATCCCAAAAATTTACATTTGTTTTAAAATCACATAAAACCACTAATCTTAATGTTGATTTTGATTAAAACCATCATAAACACATTTATTTACGAAACCACCGAATAAATCAGAAAATGCGTTAATCTCACAATAACCTACAATTAAAGAAAACCAAAAACCGTTTTAAGATCAGGGATCTTACATCAGCGACATTGGGAACCCACAAATGGTCCTTCCAAAAAAGGAGGTCATCCCGCCAGGCATAGAATGGGTGGGCAGCAGGATCGGTCTGGAGGGCAACGATCAGAACTTGCGTCGAAGCATCATCAATGTAGGCCTGCTTCAACTCATCAATAAACGGACATGATAACGTTGAGAAGGCCAAGCAAGAGCCCGAGGAAGGTATGCGAGAGAGAGCGTCAGCCACTGTGTTCTCCGAACCCTTCTTATAAACTACCTCATAATCATATCCCAGAAGTTTGCTGGCCCACCGCTGCTGAGACGGAGTTGACACCCGTTGTTCCAAGAAATACTTCAGTGGCTAATGGTCTGTGCGAATCAGGAACCGACGACCCAATAAGTAGGGCCGCCACTTGGTGACAGCAAGGATGATGGCCAGCATTTCCTTCTCATACACAGACAGGGACAAGGAGTGGCCAGCCAGAGCCTTGCTGAAATAGGCAATGGGACACTCGTCCTGTAAAAGAACTGCCCCAAGCCCCGCATCCGATGCATCCGTCTCGACCACAAAAGGGCAGCTAAAATCAGGCAAGATCAAGACTGGGGCAGTGGCCATAGCCTGCTTCAGCCCATCGAAGGCCTCTTGAGCAGCCGCAGTCCAAGCAAAGGCCCTCCTTTTGAGTAGCTCTGTCAGAGGCCGAGCCAAGTCCCTATATCCACTAATGAACCGTCGATAGTACCCGGTGAGGCCCAGAAAACCATGGAGCGCCTGAACGCATTAAGTTGCAGGCCAAGACAGCATGGTGGCCACCTTGGCTGGATCTGTGGCAACACCATTCCCGGAGATAATATGGCCTAAATAATCAACCTGTTGACTACCAAAAGAGCACTTTGAACGTTTAAGAAATAAAGAATTGTTGCGTAGAATATAGAAGACCGACCTGAGATGTGTCAAGTGCTCCGTCCATGACCGGCTGTACACCAGGATATCATCAAAGAATAGCAAAATATAATGGCGAAGGAAGGGCCTGAAGAGGTCGTTCATGAGGCACTGGAATGTGGAGGGCATTGGTCAACCCAAATGGCATAACAAAGAACTCAAAATGGCCGTCATGAGTCTGGAAGGCAGTCTTGTGCACATCGTCAGCCTTCATCCGGATCTGATGGTAACCTGAACGAAGGTCAAGCTTACTAAAAACGGTGGCGCCCGTCAACTCATCCAACAACTCCTCAATCACCAGAATGGGATATTTGTCTTTGACAATGATGACATTCAGGGCCCGGTAGTCTACACAGAAGCGCCATGTACCGTCCTTCTTCTGTGCAAGTAACACCGGCGACAAGTAGGAACTCGTACTAGGCTGGATGATCCCAGCCTGAAGCATGTCCGCTACGAGACGCTCAATCTCTGACTTCTAGATGTGTGGGTACCGATAAGGTCGGACATTGGTCGGGGCCGCTCTAGGTATGATAGTAATCTGGTGGTCATGAGAGCGGGCAAGAGGGAGACCTTGCGGCTCAGTGAACAAGTCCTGGTGGCCGGTCAGTAATTCCTGGAGATCCGACAGCATTCTGTCCTAGGATACCTCAAGGGTAGCATGCTGCTACAAAAGGAGCCCTTAGGGAGCGAACCGGAACAGAGTACTCAAAGGGAGGGCAAAAAGGAGGGTGCTTGGCCTAGAGCCTTCCAACCAGACGCGCTGCCCCTAGAGTTCAAAATCCATCCACATGTCACTAAAGTTCTAGACGACATCGCCGAGCTCCTGTAGCCACTGTGCGCCTAACACAATGTCCGCCCCTTTTGTAGGTAGCAGGAAGAGATCGGTGACAAATGTGTGGCCCTGGATAGACAAGGTGACTTGCGTACACACCCCATTGCTCCTGAGGTGCTTGTCATCTCTAATTAGCACGTCAAATGGCCTTGAATCTGATACGAAACAACCAAGCCGATGGGCTACCATGTCATTAATAAAATTATGAGTAGAACCACTGTCGATCAAGATAGCTACCTATTGCCGCTTGAGGTACCCTTGTACTCGCATCGTGCGAGGAGTAAATGCCCCTGAAAAAGCATGAACTGAAATATCGGGTAAGACCTCCTTAGTCGCCAATGATGCAGACCCCTCCGTACCCTCGCCATCATCATCAATCTCCTCCATAGAAGACTGCCCTTGATAGAACATCGATGCCCGGGAATGAATTTCTCATCACATTGGAAACATAACCCCTTCAAACGTCGTTCCTCCATCTGGACCAGTGTGAGGCGACGTACAATAGGACCTACTGGGGTGGTTTGCTGGCCGGGGCGGCCAGGTACCGAGCTATTGGTGGGCGTGGTCAAGGGATTGGTGCTGAGAGCAGATCAAGCCAAAGGTCCAAGCCGCCCTCCTCTGCGCTGGCTAGCCAGTTTTTCCTCTTCGATGTGAGCATGGTGCACCACATCCCGCATGTTGACACATGGAAAATGTAAGATCTCTGATCTTAAATTGGTTTTTGTTTCACTTTAATTATCGGTTATCGTGAGGTTAACATATTTTCTGATTTATTCGGTGGTCTCAAAGATAGATGGTGTTTCTCATGGTTTTAATAAAAAATAACTTTGCAGATACTGGTTTTAAGTGATTTTGAGTTAAATGTGAATTTTTGGGATTTTTTTGAATTTTTACTATTTTTTTGAAAATTAGGGTTTTGGCGGGACCCCTGTGGGCCCCACCGTCAAAATTTGGGTTTTTAGACTAAATGAACCCAGACATCAACTTAAGCCCATACAAAATTTTTTATAATTTTCTCAGATTTAATTAGTGCTCAAATTTGTAAAATACCCATTTTTAGCCCAAAATTCTACTTACACCCCATTAGTTCAGTTAGTGCAACCTAAACCCTACTATAAATGGCCAAACCTGAGCTATTTCTATTTTGGGAATAGGCTGAGAAAGGAGAGGTTAGGTTTAATACCCAATTAGGCCCGGATTAGAAGGTGTTTAAGGTAAGTCCATTCTAATTAAGCACCAAAACCTAGCTTTTCTCTTAATCTCTTCTAGATCTACCATTTTCCCTTTGTTTTTATTCATTTTTAAACATCAAAACCTACTGATTTGCATCTTTACTTCAAACCCTAGCTCTCAAAATCCGATTTTTATGTTCAACAAGCCCTAGATATAAGTTTTTGATTAGGGTTTTCTTTGTTAAATCGGTTTTAATGGAGTTTAATTCAAACTCTATGTCTTTGTAAGGTTTTCAAGAATGATGACCATCAAATCCTAGCCTAATCAAGGGATAAGGTAATGGACTTTCGAAATTTCAATCTTCCAATGGTAAAACTCTTGAGTTTGTGGTTTATTTTGAATGGAGTTACTTGATTTAGTGTTCTAATGGCATGATTAGTAAATGGTAATCTTTAATTCCGATTTTATAGGGTTTTATCTTGTTACGATGTGGATTAACATTCTGGAAGTTATGGTAGACTTTTAATGGCATTTAGGTTATTAGATGGTGATTTTGAGTTTTATCAATGGAGTTTTGGTTTGAAAATGCGAAAGGAAGAAGAAGGTCAAATCTGCCTTGTTGGCATTCGAACGGCAACACTGCAATTTTGGCATATATCCTGTTTAGCTGATCGAATGGTCCTAGAGGGAGTTCGAACGGCTACACTGCAAAAATTGACAATTTTATGTATGATGCTTATTTTTACATATCTACTTCAAAATATCATTTTTATGTTTATGTGGAATATTTTGATCTATAATAAGCTACTTGAAGAGTATTCTATTGATGTTAGCAGTTGTGGTATATATATTTAGAGTCATGTGGAATGGCTTGTGGTTGGTTATATGATGTTGGAATTACCATCTTGAAGTTATGAATGGTTGATTCTCTATGGTTAGGTGTATTTTCATTAGGGCTACAGTATACTAATGGGCTGATATGTCATGTTAAGATGTGGTTAATTGATGTGTGAATACTAGTGTTGTGTCTTGACTCAAGTATGAAGTGAATGATCTTATATGTGGTTAGCTCGTGGTTAAGCTTTGATTTGAGTTACGATTTTAATGATTCTTCTCCTATGATTTCCGCTGGAATTCATGATTAGATGTTAATGCTCATGTGTAGTGTGATAGTGAGTGAATTACAAGCATGTTGATATGCATTGAGTGAAGTGTTTCTACTATGTGCACACACACATGTGGGGTTTAATGATGATGATGAGGTTTGCTATTATGATTATGAATGATGCATGAAGGGCTAATGAGAGCACCTATAATGAATTAGAATTCATGTATGCTTTGCCCACGTATGTACCATATTACATGCATCATGAAAATGTATTTCCAATTGAGGTTTTACCGTTAGTTAATCGGAATTGATCGGCTGTGTGGAATAGCCGAAGAGAAACCATTAGACACTTGCAGTATGGGACGCATTATGTCGATGGATAGCTCTAAGGTTTGTTGCGCTAGTGCTTAGTTAAATTTGCTTCTATGGCGTCACGAATACTCATGATATGGGACATGAGGACTAGAGTCGACATAGAAGTATTTTTACACGCACACTCCGAGGCTTTATTGAGATTAATCGAATTTGATCGATTGGATGCAATGTGGTGAAATTGCAGCCAGATTAATCGGTCGTTGGCTTAATCGAAACTTGATTGGTCCGAAAGGACATGTTTTGATTTGAGTTCCTTTGTGGAACATGTGCACTCCCCGGGTTGAGTCGAGTCAAGTTTAGTTGTTCTGAATTGTTAATGCGGTTGAGATTTATTTATTGAGACAGTCGAACTTGGACCCTGAGAATCCGGTATGGTATGCTCTTTGCACCAGCTACCATGTCTTCGTGGGTTTCCAATGTGGGAACTCGGGCTCTTCCCTCTGCAGGAGATGTCCCAAAATGAACACCCCTGCTCTAGGTTCTCTTCATGAGAATGTGACACCTTGGCCAGGATCGTCTGGGGTGAGCAGCAATTAGGGATTGACTACCCCGAACTTCTTAAATTCTTGTGTAAAATTTGGACCATGACACGCCTACGTGGCCTTGTCTGTGTTCCCGTCTTCGTGACACTATTTGTGATTACTCCTTGATGGAGGCATTCTTTATATGATGTGATTTTCTTAAATTCTTGTGTAGAATTTGGACCATGACACGCCTACGTGGCCTTGTCTGTGTTCCTATCTTCGTGACACTATTTGTGATTACTCCTTGATGGAGGCATTCTTTATATGATGTGATTTTCTTAAATTCTTGTGTAGAATTTGGACCATGACACTCCTACGTGGCATTGTCTATGTTCCCGTCTTCGTGACGCTATTTATGATTACTCCTTGATGGAGGCATTCTTTATATGATGTGATGCATGATTGGATATGTATGTTAGAGATACATTTCATGTAGGTTGATATGATGTGATGCATGATTAGATATGTATGTTAGAAATACATTTTATGCAGGTTGATGTGATGTAATGCATGGTTGGGTATGTATGCTAGAGATACATTTCATGCAGGTTAATATGATGTGATGCATGATATGATATGTATGTTAGAGATACATTTCATGCAGGATGATATAATGTTGAGGCATGATTTGATATGTATGTTAGAGATACATTTCATGCAGGTTGTTATGATGAGGATGACACTATGTGGATTATACACTATGATGCAGGTTTAGGTGATGTGTCTGTGAGATCAGAAAATGATACATCTTGTCAATCTTTGATCTGAATGATTATTGCTATGTCGTCGTATTTTCGATGATGATAGTTATATTAAAAACCATTACTGAGTTTGTTTAAACTCACCCCTCTTTATTATGTTTTGCTTTGGGGCTGCATGGCGTGACACGCAGACGGACAGGATCTCCTCTTTGAGGAAAGATTGGAGACGACTTGGATGTGATCGTGGAGACTCTTGTGACTTATTTTCCTTGGTTTATGCTTTACGTTTTGAAACTTTGTGTATGGTTCTTGTTTTGAATTATGCTACTTTATTCATTTATGTTGTCTAAGACCTATTTTGGAGCCTAGTGTGGGCTATGGTTAACTAAGCATGTGGGTTTGAGACTAGTCGTTTATTTTTAATTAAGCGACTCTCTTTCTTTTCTACTTATTTACTCTTGCTCAAAGGAATATGCGTACTCCATAATTCTGTTAGATCGCCCATATTTAGGGTTAAGTCTTCTGCTAAACCGTATCTCAATTTTCCCTCGTCGCCCCAGCGCGCTTGACCGGCCCCTGGACCGGGTTCGGCTCGGGTCGGGCAACGCCGGGGCGTGACAAAAAATGCCACATCTCCCCCGAAATCTCAGGCTTGAGGCCGCACTTGAAGGTGCCCACCAAGGTAGCCACTGGCCAATCTGGAAGTCGGTTGGCCACCTTCATAAAATCGGTATAGTATGCAAGAACGGTGGCAGTTTGGTGCAAGGAGGACAGCATCTCGTTGAAATCCTGTAACTCATTCGGCCCAAACTAAATGCAGAGTTCGTCAGAAAAGGCCGCCCATGTAGGGTAGTGCACCTCTTTCTCAAAGCTCTGGAACCAAACTGATGCATCTCCATCCAGGTGAAAGGCTGCGATGCGCAATCACTTAGCCTCGGACTTTGTTCCTTGGTAGGCAAAAAACTTTTCCGCCTTGTACAGCCATTCCACCGAATCATCATCCCCATTGTAGCGGGGAAACTAAAGGTGAGCAAGACGAGGTTCAGTGCCCCCTCGTTGTCCCCCCCATGCCTAGGATACTCATCTCACTCCTCCTCTGTGTCTTGGAACTAGTTTGGAGGGGGCGGCATCATAGGGGCATTTTCACAAACACCTGGCATGCCTCGCATGTCCCAGGTCTGGCATCTTCCTCCCAACGCTGGTTGGCCAGCACCATAGTGCGCGGGGTATGGGAACACCCCCACGTTGATGCCGACAAGAGCTGGGGGGTCGAGAAGGGTTAGCTCTGGAGGCTGCGAGGGCCTGCCCTTCTCTGGGGTAGCAGCGACCGGCCCAGGCAGGATGGGTGCTACGTGCGCTACCAGGAGTTGCCGGTGGGCTGCCGCTGTACTTTCATGCTGGCCATGTCTGCAGTGAGAGCTTGCACCACCACTATGAGCTATGGCAGCTTGGCGTCACCTGTCACTGAATTGGCCTTCGGGCTGTCCGCTGACGTTGAATCAGGGACCTCCTTCTTTGAAGGCACCTCTAGAACAGTAACTTGTTTGCCACGAGCCATGGCCAAGGATTGCAAGAGCTCTGATACCAATGATGTGCCCGGTGTAGGCACAATCAACACCTAGGAGATCTACTCAGGGAAAGGGAAAAAGTAAGGAAGAAAGTGGCACAGTTCCCTAGGGGACTAGTTGTCCCCTATATGGGGCGGCCCTCTCTTTTGATTGTTGCCAGATTCTAGCAACGTCCCACTCTTCTCCCCTCGAAGCACCCCTCTTTCAGGTCCCCCCTCCCTTCTCTCCCCTTTTGCCAGCTAGGAGTGAGGCTCCCAGGTGCTACTTTCTCCTCTAGAATTCAGCTCCCCTCTCCGGTCCTCCCTTTCCCCCTTGTCCTCCTCTCCCTTTTGCTCTCCCTCCCTCTCTTTGGCTCCCCTTTGCCAGGCTCCACTACCAAAGGCAGGATATATTTTTAAAATTATTTTCTTATTAGTAACACTTTTAAAAGAATCGCTAATAACCATTTTTTATTTGGAAAATATTAATCATTTGTTAAATATCACATATTATTTAAAAAATATTAATCAATCAATTTATGTATTTATATTTTTTTACACATTAAAATATATATCCATAGAATTTATTATATCCTACATATGATATATAGTGCTACATAACTAACATAAATATTTATAAAGAAAAATTTGAAAAAGAATTTTAATCATGTATAAAAAATAATTTGATTTAAATAAACTATAAAAGTTTTGATTAAAAACATGCCACAAATGACGTGTTTGGAAACTCATTAAAAATAAGCATAATGGAGTCTATAAAAATATAAATATCTTTATAGTTTGTTAATTTAGTGGGAAATCTATTTGAAAAAATGATTTTTGATTTAAACTATTTTTTATTTTAAAAATAAATATTTCAATTCTATTTTTGACCAATTTTAAAAATTCTTATTAAAATTTGTGCGTTACAAACTAGCCAACTTGTTGCAAAAGGTGTACATTTTTTATAAGAAATTTCTTAAATGCTCTCAAATAGATATTTTTTTAAAATAAAATAAAATGATATTTAGGACATATTTTAAATTTGGTTAATTGTCATAAAACAACTTACTCATCTTAAACAATTAGGTGAAATCATTTGGACCACAATATTCGGTTGCAAGGCTTTTGCGATGATTTAAAGTTATCCCAAAAACGTTTATAGAAAAAGTATCAGCATAAAAAATATAGACTTTTTGCAACAAAATTAGTTGTTGTGGCAAAAATCCATGATGTTTTGGAATGACTTTTTTTTGTCGCAAAAAAGAGATCTCATTTGCGACACAATTAACAATGTGTAGTAAAAGACTTTATTTTTAGCGACAAATGAACCTGTTTGTTGCAAAAGAGCTCACATTTCGCTATGTACATTGGTTTTTGCAACAAATTTTAAAATCGTAGCAAAAAATATGCTATTAGCGAATTCAGATGGCGATGGCCAGTATTTCATCGCAGCTGTCATCATGTACAAGTGGCGAATGCAGATGTCTTTATAAAACTTTTGTTGTCACTGACAAGCTTAAGGTACATTGGATTGCAAGGAGTTATGGGATCAATGAGCTTACAGAGAACATTGAAAGGCTGACCGAATTGCTAGTTCTTAACCTTGGGACTTGCCATGACTTGAAGAGTCTGCCATCTTCCATTGGAAGGCTTCGTAAGCTCACATATCTAGACATTTCTGAGTGTTATATGATCAATTTACATACCAAGTAGCATCCAAGAACCGGAAAACCTCGAAGTACTTGAAGGATTTGTGATGGGTCATTCTTCAGACACCACTGATGCAGCTGACCTATCCCACTTGGTGAAATTGAGGATGTTGTGAAAGCTAAGCATAAGCTTCGGAGTAAAGTAGATTTTGCTGAGTGAGTTAACAGATGGATGTATTTATATGGGAGGGAGAATTATATAAAAAGGGGTGCCCCAATTGCCTATTTCCCCGCCCATGGCAGTGCCCTCTTGGCTGGCTTTCTGACGAGTTTCTAGGCTGCTGGCGAGTTTCCTGCTGGTCGTACCATCACGATCATTTTCAATGATCTTGTCTGTTTGTTTTTAAGAGTATGTGCATGGTGGCAATGTCCTCTTGTGTTGGAGCCTGGAAGTTCGGTGGAAATTCCGACCGATCCCTGACCTACTGATCTGCTGGAACGGAGTTAGGCAGACCTCTTTTGATAAAGAAGGACAGTTATAGGCATATCTATCCTTTGACCCGACAGCTAATTTTTAATATGGTGACCCTGTTATATCGTTTTCTCAAGAAGAGATTGGCCTTTGGGCTATGGGCTTTCTCTATGGTTGGAACGGTTTTAAGCGGAATTGCATCCATGGATGCTCTAGAGAAGGTGGTTTCCGCATAGTCGCATCTGCATAGTGAATCCTATGTTGGCAGGTATGGCACACACCCACGTCCCTTTATTATTAGCTGTCGCTGGAGCAAGACTTCAACAGTCCTATTTAAAAAAATACTAAAAAGGGGAAATTTTATTGTCTACATATCTAGATTTAATTCTAGAGTGATCATATGATTCACCTTTGGTCGGGGCGTTGCTACATTCAAGCAAAGGGGTCCAATGGGCCCCTAGGCTTTGGAGGTTTTTTAACCCTCTTAATATGTCTTCTGGGTTGGGCCATAGAAAAGAAGGGCGTCTAGTCATTGACGGAAAACTCCCTCTAAAGTTCAGGCCATTGTATTAAGAATTCTAATTTTACAAATTTCTTTGCAAGAATTTCCATTTATCTACTTGATGCCTTTTTTTTTACCTTTTCTTCTTATTCTTAGTCTCTCTTTATGTAATACTCCAGGTTTTTTGTGATCATAAACAGATAGATAATGCGAAGCTCAGGGTGTTAACATACAAGACTAAGCATCACATTACATTAAAATATACCACCTAATGAAATATAATTATCAAAATCCTGGATCACAGCCATATGCAAATGTAATAACATAAATAACATAACATGAAATAATCCTTGGGCAACACAGTGCCTTATTACAAATCAGCATTTAAATAAAATTTGTAATCCTAATTAACTTCAGAAGTCTTTCCCTGCTAGCACTGTGTATCGCCTACTAATGGAAACCTACTACTATGGGTCTAGAACTGAACCTACATGGCAGAGATGTATGAGTATTTCCACTAATAATCAATTAGATGAAAGAAAAATTATTCATAATCGAGCCATGGAGATGACGATAGAAACAAGAGGAAAATGTGGATAATGTGTTGTTTGACATTGGTTTCGACATCATCAATAAACAATGGCAAATTACACACTACATGTTGATTAGAAACATTACTTATAGAATCTAACCTCTAATTAATAAAAGACAATGTCAACTCAAATACAATGAGACTCTCCTCAAGAAGCAATTGTATGTAATGTTACTCAAATACGAACTCCTACTCAAAGGAGTAAACTGTAAACTAATAGTAACTCTCAACATCTGCAGAGATCCACTTAGATTAGCCATGGGCCTAAATATGCATGTACCATCATGTTTATGGACATGTTGGCTGGAGGTAAATGAACCTTCCATGATGCTCAAAAACCTATATGCGCGTAAATTACTCAAAAGAGCTAGGGACCAAAGCCCCAAAAGTGAGGAGGCCACAAAGGCCTGAAAGTGCTACCATGGATATTGCAGTGAGCTTATTTAAACTCCAACTCAATCATATGATACAATTCAACCATATGATACAATTTAGCTATATGATACAATTCAGCCATATAATAATATTCTTACATGGACTCATATGGATCAGCAAATAACCTAATAAACATCATGGTTGCAGCTTTATAGATTAGTCACAACAAAGTATAGAGTAATTCAAACGGATTAAAGATTAATCACAACATGGGGAACTCTAGATTTATCTCTATGCAGTGTATGGTTTTAGCTAGGTATAAATCTCACAAACTTCGGTATAAGGAATAATTTACAACACAAAACAACATATGGTTGCAACAAGACTATGGATAAAACCCAAAGATTAAGACCAATGAAAGTAAGGATTAATCTCAACACAAAACACATGAAACTGAGACATATAGAAGACATTAGCCAGTCCCAACAATTCAGATTGAAGCACATTAGAGAGCATCAATCGACCCTAACAATTGAGGTTGAAACACCCACACCCCATTTAACTGACCCTAACAATTTAGGTTAAAACACATTAGATTAATAGTAAGACAACTGATTCTAATGAATTAGGGCTAAAATACATTAAAATATAACATGAGGACATATCCAAATTAATTAGGGTTGGAATACATCAATATAACTTGTGAGTTGTATAATAATTTGTCTTGATATTTATTTATATGGATTTAGATTATTGTTTGGTAATAACATTAATATTGTTTACTATTTTTCTAAGTTTACAATGGCAATGACTTATATTCCAATATCTAAACGATCAAAGAGTAAAGCTCAATGGATGATAAAATGTTTAATATTGGAAAAGACCAAAATACACTCGTTTGACAACTCAAAGGGTTTTGAAATCGTTATAAACATACGTGTTATTGATGAAGAGGTCAATGCCTAAAAACTTCCTTACATATAATTGTTGTTCTTTTTGTTTGCAATGATTTACATTTATGTTAATCTACAATTGATTAAATTGTTACATAAGTGTTTCAATAGATGTTGGTCTTCACTTGTTTGCCTATTTTAATAGGGTTCTAGAATTCAATTGTCGGTGTTCAATGACTTAGTTGAAGCATTGAATACTACTACCTTGGAAGGTAAAACGTACTACATATCAAATGGGTTAATCAAATATTCAGCTCCAAGATACCGATTCGGTACAACCGAGTATGAGATAATTGTTCAGATCCATACAACAATTATTTTTCTACCAGATGAATTTGCTATAATGAGTTATGAAAATTGTGGAATAACTCGTCTAGACACACTTTAAGTTCTAAAAAATATACAAGAAATAATAAGTAAAAACACATACTTGAAAAGTAAAATCTTCACATCTATTCATTAAGTAAATGTTTTGGTTCTTTTTTTGCAGATGTACTTCGAGTTATAATTAGCATTGGTAATGAAACGATTATACACAAGCATAATGGAACTCAAGTTAATTGTCAACACTTAAGCTGATTGATAAAAAGTAAATTTGCAACCTTATTTTGTAGCTTATGATATGTTGGTTTTCTAAGCATTTTTCTTTCTAGGTGTATAATGTCAATTTGAATAAGTTTATGGGGAGATATCATGGAAAATGATGTACCAATTTTTGAGGAATGTAGTAACAATTACCCAGTTAGTTATTTAATACCAAATAGTATTGTTGTTAAAAAAAATACCAAATATTTGCTTGTAAATAAAATGTTTTATTAATCGATTTTTGTTTTAAAAAATATTTTAGGTACTTCAAGAATATGCAAGAAGTTTCAAATATGGTGTACACAGAAATATCATGTTAAAATAGTTTAAAAACATATGTGAAACAAATTATGGATATCATGAACATTAAAGCAGACCTGCTTCATGTTATTTTACTTGCTCTTTTGATCATGTATATATAATTTGGATTTTTTTGTTATATATGTATATATATATATATACATATATATATATATATATATAGAGACAAAGAAAGAGAAAGATATTTGTAATATTTAACTTTACATTCATGTCCTTCTTTAGCCTGAATTTGTCGTCGTAGATGCGTGGATTTTAAAGATAAGTTTGGATTAAGATATTTAGTGCATTGAATACTCAAAATGCAACAAAAATATTAGCAATCATCATAATGTTGATGTGTGTGACAAATGTCATGTTACTCTGATAGCGAAAATCCATAGGTATATTTCATATTTAACTTCGTCTATTTAAAATCGTTTCACAGTGGTTGTAACTATTTTGTTATAATTATTCATATATAGGTTTAATTTCTAACCAAATATAGGAGATAGTACTCGTAACATGTGGATAATTATTTTTGATGCACAAGCAGAAAAAATGTTTGGATACTCAGCCGATGCAATGCATAATTTAAAAGTAACCTCTATGATATTTTATTTTATTTAATAATATACTTAATTCATATGTATACAAGGCAATCGGATAAGTTAATACATGTTTTTGTTACATTATGAAGGTATCAAATGAGCGTGGATTCAAAGCAATTATAGATGAAATTATTTAAAAATTATTTATGTTTGTCCTAAAAATAGATCAAAAAATTATTAGAGACGAGGTCGTTAGGTCAACTACATGTGTCTCGATTAAAGGAATCGAAAATGATGCTTTTTGTTGTCCCAACTATTTGTTACCCGAATTTGTTTATCAATCTATGCTGAGGTTATTCTTAACTTTGATTTTTGTTTAGTTTTTATTTTCAAGTGCAATTGAACATGAAGATGACAATGTTTCTACAACAAAATAAACTGCACTTTGTTTATTTTTACTATTTAACTTCTGATTATTTTCTTACTTTTATAAACTATTGGCTTGTTCTATACATTTCTTCTGACTAATTTGGACGAACTAGACTGTAAAACTTGGGATTGTCATTATTTATGACTGATCTACGTAATTTCTAACTTTATTTTTAAATAACCTCATTAAGCACAATAACAAATGCAATATACATATGTTCTTTAGAAAACTATATAGATTTTGCCACTATAATAACTTTGATGTTTAGCCAATATGTTGGAATGGTTATTCTTTTATGCAATATATATTTAGTTGGAAAACACTAAGTATTTAAAAAAAATGTCAATGTATTGAATTTAATCTACCTATTTTTCAAGGAAAAAAATGTTTACATCTTAACGTATGCATTGGCTTTCATTTTAAATGCATTAAAAACCATGTTCATAAATTGACTACTGTCATTTTTTTATGTTAAACCCTTTCTATGTGTTTAGTTAAGGGACACTACGTTGTTCAACTTTGTTAGAGAATAAAAAGAGTAAAAAAAATTTGTCAAAGTAATGAACTATGGATTTTACTTGTACAATAGATATAATCACTTATATTTACGGCGTATATTTTTTATGCACTCTTAGTTTAAAATTTCATTTATCGCTTTGGTGGGACTGGCTAATAGTTCAATCATCGTTAGAATAGTAACACAAAAAATAAATTACATTATGTTTAAATCTTCTATTTACAACATTTTCTATATAACACTTTTTATTATACCAAATATCGATAAAAATTATGGCATTGTGTTCTATAAATTTAATTTAATTCAAAAATTCGTCGAATTTATCGAACCTGTAATATATTTTATGTGGTAAATTATGTTATATTTATACAATAAAAATGTTGTATATTATTATTTACTGTAAAAGTTTTTATATGCTTTTTGCATGTGCATTATTCTTAGTGGTTCCAAAAGAGTAGAATGTATACCCACCTGGGGATGATGAAGGCAGCAATATCCGATAGCTAGCAATGAAGAGATTAGCATTAATCTAACCGATAAAGTAGTTTTTTTGAAGGAGCTTAATTAGGATGCATCCACTCAGCAAATTATTACATTAACAGGGTTTCGTTCCCACCTTGGCTTGAGATATAACAGCCAATTTAATTTCCTGTTCATTCTGGATTGGTCAACAATTAGATAAATAATGCTTTGACAAATAAAGCCAAGCTCAATTGATCATTATTCGCAACATAATAGTTATCAAAATGTGAAGGCCCCAACCCTAAAAGTTGTGCATCCAATAAAATTTACATTTTGCACCTGTGGGCTGGGGGACCCGCAACTTTTGTTTTTATTTATAACAATTGTTTTTTTATAACAGAAAACAGCCAATATGGCTGGCGGGCATTTTATTAATGTCAAGTTGGCATATGATAGCACAATCACAATCATGATCATAACTTGATCATGATTGTGAAGGGTAAACATCCACATCCATACTTTCATCCAAAGTCCACAACAAGAGATCTCGTTCTGCAGGAGATCTTTTCATTTGCTTTACGGCTCTCCTCCTTTTCAAAGAGTCAAATACATTTAAGAAGAACCGAAGCTCCAGATGCCACCAATTCATGGAGGAGATGAGATTAATGGTCAAAGGGGGCACGTCCTCGAGGTTTCCTTAAAGCAAAAAATAGGGTTCATGCAATGGAAGCAGCCACCACCAGCCCAACTCAACTACCCCTTTCCACGCTACACATGCACGTTGCCAATGTGGGGAACTTTTCCATCTAACAGGCCGCAAAAAACTGCCAAGCAAGAAGGTCAACATTCCAAACGAAGACGAGTTTCAGTCTCATTCATAGTATTATACGTGAGTGGGTCTGAGAGGACCGACCAAAATGGCCATTCCTTAGGTCAATCCATAGCCAGCCACCAGATAATCTAAGCCATGAGAACTAGTTTGAAGAAGCAAGGGACCGTTAAGTGAATCCATCATAAGGTGTAAAAAGTAAACCTAAGACTTTAAGTGGCGTCTCACGACTGTGACTCACTTTTCTTTCATCACTTATCTCTTCAAAAACGACTGCAACCAAACATTTGTGCACTACTTCGTCTGCAGAAAGTGTAACCTTCGTAATCATACTAATTGAAGTCACCAAGATAGCAATGGCCAGTTCAATGCTTGGCCCACAATCCCGGACCTAGCCCTTTGTATTCATTGAAACTGGGCTTTCTTGATCAAAAGGCACATCACACTATCCTCCTGGTCTAATTAGTCTCTCCCCTTACTTTCCAATGGCTCATTTGGCATCACAAATTGACGTAAAGCATATATATGAAGCTCCAGTAACTGCCTTAGTGCACTGATTAATGACAGCTTATTGCCATGTCCTATATCCATATGTCTCCAAAGATCTCTTCTTCAAACACAACTCTGTTATGCAACTTCATCATTTTCTTCTCCCTATTCTTACTCATGGTGAAAGGAAATTCTGCTGCAAGAACAAGCACAATTTATAGAGTTTCAACGGGACATGTACTTCCTACTAAGCCCTCTTCGAATACAGTCATGCCAGGCCTAAGTAAGGGTCGGGTTCCACCGTCAGGGCCAAGCCACAAAGGTCACTCGGTTCCAATATTCAAGAGACATCTGATGACCTCTGAAGAACTCAAGCGGATTAGAGAGCTGCATTCAGCTCCCAGTCCGGACATTGGCACTAAAAATTCATATTCACCTTTCTCTTAGTTCGATTTACTGGAACGGATTCCGTTTTGCTAATTTTTTCGCTTCTTTACTTTTCTTTTCCTTTTTTTTGGTAACGAGTGGTGCTCAGGACATCGGCTTCCCAGTTGGTTCTATTTTTTACCCTTGCTGGGTCAGTTTTGTTTAGCTTCTTGTTATTTGTCTTACAGTATGGTCATGCAAAGTGAGAATTAGTACTCCGCGAAATGCTTCCAATAAATAACTTTTGTTTGGGAATTGATCAAAACTGCGAAGCCATTTATTATGAAGACATAAATGGGTGATCTTGTTAAAAAATGGAGGCATGACTGGTCCACAAGAGTTTTAGATATGGAGATTTTTTCTGGTCATCTTCTTTCAAAACATTCCAAATTAAATAATTTTCAAGAGAAGCTGTTTAAGGGACAGGGATTTATGCTGACAGTTTCTGCTGTTCTTAAAAATCCCAGATTCCATGAATTCCGACATAATTCGGTAGGTTATAGTAGAAATCGGGTAATATTGTTGCAAAAATTCAATGGACTGAAAATTTCTGTTCCATTTAGATGAATGCCAAAGTTCCACCAAATTTGCGAATCTCTTTGTGAGGTAATTCAATCGATTTGGCATATTAGCCACCTCTGTTGACTCTTTCAATCAATTCCACCTGCCACGTACCCATAATTCCATTTCACGGAATTTGGTGCATTCAGCTACTCAACGTGATTAGGATGATTTTGTTCAATTATGCTGGGAGTATTTCCATTGAATCTACATTCTGATTATGCTAAATTAGATATCCAAATAAACCTTTAGGGATCATATGGATACACATTTCAGGGGGAAAGGAAAGCTCTTTCCTATCTTTTCCTTTTAAACCCGGAAAGGAAAATAGTCACACATTTGTTGTTTAAAAGGATTTCAAATATTTTCTCCTCAAAATTGTGTTTGGTTTGGAACATTTTGATTATATTTAAGGTAAAGAAAATGACTTTTTTATTCCTCAAACCCATTTATGACGTCAATTCATATGACCCCAGGTGCTGCCATCTCAGCCATCTAAAAACACACCGGCTCATCGCAGTAGTCCCGACTCGATAGCATGTGAACGAGAAGGCGACCTTGTCCAGACAAACACCCCGGCACTGACCCATCCTCTCCACTCGCTCTTCGTCCTATAGCTACAGATCCACCTCCGTCGACTATATAAATGTCTTCTTTCTCATCTCTATCCGTACTTGCAACTAGACTTCGTCTGAGTAACCCTCACAGGCCGGATTCTAGGGCACGAAGTGTTCCTTAGTATGGTGTTTGTTCATTAAGTTACATATATCTCTAATTAACACCTCATATCTGTTGATGAAGCATATCGCTCTGGTACAACCTAGAAAGGTAGCGTTCACGTATTGTATAACTAATGCCCCCATTTTTTTACGGTTAATTATAATTGAAATATGACTGTCTTAGAAACCTAAGTGGACTTACGACCCAAGGGATTTGCTACGGACATAGCTAACTCATCAATGGAAATAAAGGCATGGCTAACTCATCCATGGAAAAAAAGGCATGGTTATAGGAGATTGGATTCTACACTATATCCAACTGTATTGAGGCGGTTATATCCCGTAACCTCCTACACGCTATCTTTAGCAAAATTTGGGATGACTCCAGGAATTTATTTAACATCAAGGGGACACCAAGGTCGTTAACTGAAGTAGATGTTGCTCTCACAACGGGCTTAAGAGTATCATGGGAGCCGATCAACCTTTATGAAAAAGATGGAAAGCCATCCTAGGAAAAAGAGATTTCTTCAAGAAGTTTTTCTATGATAATAAGCCGTACAAAAGTACTAGAAGCTGTCCATGTTGTGAAGAACGACACAACTTCCTTCCCATCAGATCACATAGTCTGCCTAATTATAATGTACATGTTTTATCTCATGTTCCCATAAGTCCAGCATTGTGTGATTATCTAGACGACTTGTGGAAAGTACATACTTATGCATGGGCTACAGCTCATTTGGGGTATGTCATCGGCATTTATTACCATGAAGGACAGATCTGCTGGCCGGGCACCAGGTGATTTCCTCACTGAAGCCACATACGTTCTACAGGTAAAAATAATGGGTATCGCTAGATATGGTGTAGTTAAGTACACCATATGTTGTCTTGTGGTCGATGACATAACATATAAGAAATTATGAGAAGTCGTGGTTGGATAATAAGATATGCAGCAACATAGTGTAATTGATTACAAGATATAATCCCTCCAGTCCTGTAGTAATAACTCCATATCTACTTTTTGTTATTTTTATCAAAATGATAATTACATCTCTTTTTAAGCGTTTAACAATAGTTCAAACTCACTTAAACGCTCACAGCATCACAACAAGCCGCACTTATTACCCTAATAAGCCCCCCTCGTCTTCCCGCTCACTGCCCTTCAACAAACGCAAGACAAGTCAGCGTAGAGAAGAGCTGAAAGAGGACTCTGCCCGCCATTACAGCCTGTTCAGCAAGGAAAAAGTAGAAGAAACAAAGGAGAAAAAAATAGCAAGTAGAGTGGAATCGAGAAAGTTCCCAAACAAGCCCTCTTCAGCTTTATCGCCTCTGAGCTGCAGCAGAGACGAGTGTTGCTGACTCGTCATGGTCGTTCAGAGTCTGCGCTCCAAATTATACTTATCCTGGTACTTAGATTTCGTACAGAATGTCGATCGCTTCCAAGTTGCAAACACACATGCAGAAGCGAAAAGGAAAACAGGGGCAATATGTCAATTAAGAAGGAAATTCTATTCAACGCACATTGTATATGTCTGAAACAAACAGACCAATTTCAGTTTGCCCGGTTAATCATTTAAAAAAAAGTAGGCAGTCATCAGCACTTGAGAAAGCAGAATCACCAGATTTTCGTCATGATCACACGGCAATGAATCCTGTGCTTGCGCTTTGGTCGAACTAAAGCATCTTACGAAAGAAGAAGGGGCCACGGAGCGATGCAAAACCAGGAACGTGCCATTGTAATTTGTCGGCATAGGCAGAAGATGTCGGTTGCCGAAGGATGAAGGCCTTTAGATTTGTGATGCACACACGCGCTTCAGTAGATGCTGGGCCAGCTTTGATGTTTTCCACATCACTGCTGTGAACGCTCTAGTACACCCAGCAACACGTGGGAAACCCAGATGCAGTCTCGGAAACAATTGATCGGAGCTGTAGAGTGGCCGGCCAGCAGTGGTAGGAGAGGATGGCGTACAAAAATTGAATATTTAAACAAGATCTACACATACATGCAATTCTAATTACAATTAGCAATAACCATGCATATATTATTTAATCAAAGGAAGATATAATTAACATGGAATTAATATGTACTAACCTTGGGCTTGATCCAGCCCTAGCATGCCCTCTTCTTGAAGATCTAATCCACCAAATGATAGATCTACTCAAACAAACAAGAGAAGCAAGGATTACCTTCAACGATTTATGTTTTGATCCCTTCTAGCCTTGATCTTGGAGTCAATTTCAGCAAAGCCTCTCTTTCAAGCCTCAAATCAGTGAGCTCCTCTTCCAACCTTGCACTACACACCGTAGGAGAAGGATGAGAACTTCTAGAGGAAGAAGAAGGGGCGGCCAACTCTAGTACAAGAGAAAAACCACAACCCAACAAAGGAGAGAGGAGGGGGGCGACCTTGAGAGAGAGAGAGAAGGGAAGAGGGGATCAATTCAAAATGAATTCTTAGATCCACCAAAGAGGGGGGCGTCCCATTTTAGTTTGGGAATAAGGGAGAATATTCTCCCTTATTCTCTCCCTCTCCATAAATCTCCTTTCTTTCCATATATGGCACGTGCCAGAAATGGACATCCTCTCATGGGCTCACTGAACGGGCTCAATACAATGGGCTTAGATGCTAAAACACTGACTTACACAAAGGGTCATACACAACAGGTGCGGGCTCTATCTCACAGAGCCCGCGAAGGCCTGATCCCCTGCACACGGCCAAGCTTGCGATAGGGTCGACCCCACGCTTACTACGTGTCCTACCCTCCAACACCTAATTCACGATACTGGGCCCCACAATGTGTAAATGCACACCTAGATGTATGTCTAGTGTACGTGTGTGACATGTGTGGGTCCCATACGAATTATGTGTAACGAGGAATCAAGTGGTGTTGGCGTGTCCGCCCCCACCACCTTGGACCATGTGACCCGTGCCGGTTCACCCGGACCGCGACACGTTGGACCAAACCAGGCCCGAGCCCATACCATGGTCCAACATCCCCCACTATGGGTGAAGGGCTCATATGGTCCAACAACAACTAGCGCTAGTCATGTCGAAGACCAATACTATGAGCGTGCTTTGAAAATAGATCCGTTGTTAAGGCCTTAGTGAACGGATCTGCCAACATCTCAAAAGTAGGAAGATGACTCACAGTCACTTTTCCTCTCTGTAGCATGTCGAAGATGTAATAGTAATGCACCTCAATGTGCTTACCCCTGTCACTGATATCCCCATTCTTAAGTGTCGACACTGTAGCCAGATTATCGCAATACATCTGGACAGGAGCATCAGTCCAGTTTTCTAGCCCCAACTTTGCTAGAAACTCTTTAATCCAAACTGCCTGGGAAGCTGCAATACTGCATGCATAAAACTCAGCTTCCATCGTAGACTTAGAAACACTCTTTTGTTTCTTGCTTGCCCACGATATAGCACCGCCTCCAAACATGAAGACATATCCAGCAGTGGATTTCCTGTCATCTGGATCCTCCGCATAGTCTGAATCACTATATCCAGCCAATGACAGATTTTCTGCCTGATAGGTGAGTTTTAAATTCTTAGACCCTAAAAGGTATCGAAATACCCTTTTCACTGCTTGCCAGTGTTGAAGACCAGGGTCTGCTTGGTAACGGCTTAACAAGCTTACCACAAAACTCAAATTAGGTCAAGTATAGGTCATGGCATACATCAAGCTGCCAATAGCCTGTGCATATGGCACTGACTCCATCCGGAGTCGATCTTCCTCTGACCGAGGAGCCATACTCTTAGACAACACAGTACCCTTGTATATAGGGGATTCAATGGTTTTCCAACCAATGACATTGAAGCGCTTGAGAACGCTCTCTATGTATGACTCTTGAGATATACTAAGCTTCCTAGCTTTTCTATCTTTGTCAATTTTTATCCCTAGGATGTAGGATGCCTCACCCATGTCTTTCATCTCAAACTGGGTTTTGAGCTACTCCTTTAAACTGACTATCATACTAAGATCATTCCCCATCAAGAGTATGTCATCTACATATAATGACAACATCATATACCTAGTCCCATCCCGGAAGGTATAGACACAATGGTCGTGTTCGTTCACTATGAACCCATACTCAGTAATCACCTTGTGAAAAGTGAAGTACCATTGCCTAGGAGATTGTTTTAGGCCATACAATGATTTTATGAGCTTGCACACCTTGTGTTCCTCTCTAGGAATCACATAACCCTCAGGTTGTTCCATGTAAATCTCCTCCTCTAAATCTCCATTTAGGAATGCAGTCTTTACATCCATTTGGTGCAACTCTAAATCAAAGTAAGTAACGCATGCTAAGAGACATCTAATCGAGTCAAATCTTGACACCGGTGAGTATGTCTCCTTAAAGTCCATCCCATACACTTGGGTGAACCCCTTGGCCACTAATCTCACCTTGTACTTATCTATAGACCCATCAGCCTTAAGCTTCTTTTTGAAGATCCATTTACACCCAATAGGCTTTCGCCCTTCAGGTGGATCCACTATCTTGCAGACCTTGTTCTTTAGGATAGAGTCCATCTTTTCCTGAATAGCAACTTGCCATTCTTGAGCGTCTGGAAGACTTAAAGCTTGCTCAAGGGTAATTGGGTCATCTAGAATAGGTTCATCTAACGTGACGTTGTCCTCCCCTAGCATTGTATAGAAGTCCCTCAATAGAATTGAAGGTCTTCTTTCCCTCAATGCCCTGGGTTCTGGTTCAGTTTGGTTTTGATCTGATCCAATTACTTCCTCTGGGGAAGTACTAGGACCAGCCTCTTTAACCACCTCGAATAAATCAACTTTCTTGTTAGGAATTCTAGGGTTTAATTCCTCTTCCAAGAAATAAGCATCTCTAGACTCAACAACCCCCACTGTCCCATCCGTGTGGTGAACCACAAATCGGTACCCCTTAGAGTGATCACAGTAACCAATAAAGTTGCACTTTATGGTCTTAGGGTCTAGCTTTGACCTATGCTGGTCAGGCACCTTTACGTGTGCCCTAGACCCCCACACTCTAAGATGCCCTAAGTTTGGACGTCGACCCGTCCATAACTCATAAGGTGTTCGTTGGACTACCTTTGTTGGTACACGATTAAGGATATACACGGCGGTGTCTAAAGCCTCACCCCAGAAGTTAGTTCCTAACTCAGAGTGATTTAACATGGACCTTACCATGTCCATAAGCGTCCTATTACGCCTTTCTGCCACTCCATTTGCTGTGGAGTGTACGGTAGGGTGTACTGGTGAACTATTCCCTGATCGGTACAGAAATCTTTAAACAGGTCAGAGGTGTACTCGCCACCCCTGTCAGTCCTCAGGATTTTTACTTTCCTGCCTAACTGAGTCTCTACCTTAGCTTAAAATTCCTTGAATTTATCTAAGACACCAGACTTCCTGCTTATTAAATATATGTACCTGTATCTTGAATAGTCATCAATGAACATAATAAATACGTCATGCCTCTGTGGGTCTGAACATTCAGGGGCCCACAGATATCAGAATGTACCACCCCTAACAGTTCATTTGCCCTTTGTCCCTTTTGAAAGGATTGCCTGCTCATCTTACCTGATAAGCAATCCTCGCACACACGTAGGTCTTTGGATATTTTGGGTAACAACCCAGCGCTCGACATTCGATGTAGTTTATCTATATTTACATGTCACAAATGCATATGCCAAAGCAAAGCATCATCCATAGACAAAATAATATACTCAGAAATGCTTATTTCATTAGATTCAATAGAGTTCATTACATCTAAGCAGTACAATCCATTAATTAAAGAAGCAGTAAATAAAATAGTCCCACCCTTGCCCACAGTTGCCTTACTCCCCTTGAACCTAACCTCAAACCCCTTCTTGGTCAGAACAGGGATTGAAATCAGGTTCTTCCTGATGGAAGGAGCAAAAAGCACATCTGTCAGGACAAGGTTAGACCCATTCTTCAGAGGAATCCTGTAGCTCCCCATAGCCTCCACTTCGCAGTACGTGTTGTTCCCCATGAAGACTTTGTTCTGGCCTGGAATCAGATTGACCATCTCGCCCCTAGTTCCCCTGTATTGGGAAATATGCACAGTAGCTCCTAAATCCAGCCACCAAGTCTTCTCCTTGGTGTCAGCAAGCATCACCTCAGAGACAACACAGACGATGTCCTCGCTCTTGCCCTTGTCCTTGCTTGAATGGCTATCCTTCTAGGGACAGTTAGCCTTGAAGTGACCCATCTGGCCACACTTGAAACATGCACCTTTGGGTTTGTCATTCCCTTTACCAGTGCCCTTGTTCTGAGGCTTCTTCCCCTTCTTCTTGAAAGCTTTCTTAGAGGGACCAGGCCCCTGTCCACCTTTCTTGCCCCCACCAGAGTTGTGTACCAGGTTGGCAGTAGCAGACCCCCCAGAAGCCTTCACATGGTTCCTCCTTTCTTGCTCAAGCCTAAGCTTGGCAGTCAGAGCCTCCATTGTGATCTTCTGGTCACTCATGTTCAAATAAATTACTACACTCTCCCAAGATTTGGGAAGGCTGTTCAACACTGTTGACACTTGGATTCCCTCAGAGATGGGGTCCTCCAGTGTCTCTAGGTCATCAGCAATGATGGACATGGCACTCAGGTGCTCATTCACATCATCTCCCTCCCTCATCCTGGAATTTTGGTATTTCGAGTATAGCATTCTCTTATGAGCCTCAATCTGCTCCCCATACCTCACAGACACTGCATCCAGCATCTTCTGGCAGTCTTATACTTTTCAAAGAGCCGTTCTATCTTAGGCTCCATGAAAGTAAGAATAGTGGACCTAGCCTTATTATCATCATCCCTCAGCTTCTCAAGATCTTTAACCGATCACCGATGTACCCTCTGGTAGTGGCTCAATGACCTGCTCAAGTACATGAGCAAGATCAGAAAGAGTCAGGATGTGGTGAATCCTTCTCTTCCACACCAGATAGTTATCAGCATTAAGTTTCTCAGTTTTCCCTAACTCGGCAGTTACCATTTTGGAAGCCATTTTAATCTACAAGGAAAAACAAGAAATGAATAGGGTATTAGTATTATTTATGGTAGGCTTATTGCTTCAATTATAAAGGTACTTACTTAGACAAACTCTAAATCTAAATATAAGCTTAGGGACAATTTGAGTATATTATGCCAGGTTTTCCTTAGTTAGAATCACCTAATTAGGGTTTTGGGTTACTTTCCAAAAATAACCCCCACTACCCCTTAAACCCTTAAAGGATATTACCCAAATTAGGTTTCTACGTGTTTTATGAATTTAGAATTCCCAAAACAAATAACCTAACATATAAATCAGCAAATAAACATATTTAGAGGCTACTAAAATTTTATAAAATTCTGTCCAGAAATTTTGGTGTATATTTACCAAAATGCCCTAGGGGTAGTTTGGTAATTTCCACACTTAAGGGTACACCAAAACTAATCACAGAACTTTTCCAGTCAAAATCCAGTAAAAAATACAATTCTGAACGCTGCTAGAAATTCAGATTCTGTCAAAAAAAAATTTTGGTGTATAATTACCAAAATGCCCCTAGGGGTAGTTTGGTAATTTCCGCCCTCACACAGCACACCAAAAAATTTCATAGCAACTTAAGCAAGTTATCAATATAGAGAATACAAAATCTAGACAGAACTATAACAAGCACACACAATGCACGTGTGAATTGTCCAAAATGCCCCTAGGGCTATTTTGGTCAGTTTACACTCTTAACCAATTAAATTTAATTTATTATCATAATAAATAATTCAAATGGCCCTTGCTGTCCAGCAGGGAAGTGTGTGCCAAAATCGTGATCAGAGAAAAAATGCACAAAAAAATATTATGGTGAAATGACCACTATGCCCTTATGCATTCAATCGTGCACAAAAAACACAATTAACACTCAAATCACGTACAACCAGCAACCAAATCATTCAATAACATGCTAATTATAATTATAATTAATTCAAAATGAAAAGCCCTTTGATTCTAATAGTAGATCAAACGATTTAAGGCAAAAATCCCAAATTTACCGATCTAAACCTAGATCGGGTAAATCTAATTGGATTTGCACCAAATCAGCGGCCAAACCTCCTCCCTATTGGCTCCGATACCACTGTAGAGTGGCCGGCCAGCAGCGGAAGCAGTGGTGGGAGAGGATGGCGCACAAAAATCGAATCTTTAAACAAGATCTACACATACATGCAATTCTAATTACAATTAGCAATAACCATGCATATATTATTTAATCAAAGGAAGATATAATTAACATGGAATTAATATGTACTAACCTTGGGCTTGATCCAGCCCTAGCATGCCCTCTTCTTGAAGATCTAATCCACCAAATGATAGATCTACTCAAACAAACAAGAGAAGCAAGGATTACCTTCAAGGATTTATGTTTTGATCCCTTCTAGCCTTGATCTTGGAGTCAATTTCAGCAAAGCCTCTCTTTCAAGCCTCAAATCAGTGAGCTCCTCTTCCAACCTTGCACTACACACCGTAGGAGAAGGATGAGAACTTCTAGAGGAAGAAGAAGGGGCGGCCAACTCTAGTACAAGAGAAAAACCACAACCCAACAAAGGAGAGAGGAGGGGGGCGACCTTGAGAGAGAGAGAGAGAAGGGAAGAGGGGATCAATTCAAAATGAATTCTTAGATCCACCAAAGAGGGGGGCGTCCCATTTCAGTTTGGGAATAAGGGAGAATATTCTCCCTTATTCTCTCCCTCTCCATAAATCTCCTTTCTTTCCATATATGGCACGTGCCAGAAATGGACATCCTCTCATGGGCTCACTGAACGGGCTCAATACAATGGGCTTAGATGCTAAAACACTGACTTACACAAAGGGTCATACACAACGGGTGCGGGCTCTGTCTCACAGAGCCCGCGGAGGCCTAATCCCCTGCACACGGCCAGGCCCGTGACAGGGTCAACCCCACGCTTACTACGTGTCCTACCCTCCAACACCTAATTCGCGATACTGGGCCCCACAATGTGTAAATGCACACCTAGATGTATGTCTAGTGTACGTGTGTGACATGTGTGGGTCCCATACGAATTATGTGTAACGAGGAATCAAGTGGTGTTGGCACGTCCGCCCCCACCACCCTTAGACCACGTGACCTGTGCCGGTTCACCCGGACCGCGACACGTTGGACCAAACCGGGCCCGAGCCCATACCATGGTCCAACAGGAGCAAGAACTATATCAAAGCCAGACTCCTAAAAGGCTGGGTCCGAGGAACCGAGGAGGCAGAGGATTGTGGAGACAGTGTCGGAGTCGGCAATTTGGCGAGAGAGGAGAAAGGGAAGGTGAGGGTGGAGAGGACACAGTGCTTGGATGGACAAGGTTGAGTTTTGTGAGAAGTATAAGAGACTTATCTATTTAATTAGCCAAATGGTGTAATTAATATAGAATAATATTTTTTTTATATTACAACTATTAATATACGAATATATAAGACATAGGGAGTAATATGGGCTTTTATCCCTTCTTAAAACAATTCTAATTTTTTCATGGATGACACGTTAGGTCCTCATTTTTTATCTCACAACCAATTTGGGTCCTATGGCTCTATAGAGGTAGCCAAGAATAGGGCAATTTGCAAAAATACGGAGAAGGCAGACAAGTAGGGATCGAAATAAGAAACATGCTCATCATCAGATAGTCTTACACTGACATTCTCTCGCTGCCTGAAGAAGATGACCTGAGGTCACACTGTAACCATGTAGTGCAAGAGGACGCCCAGTGTTAAGCTCACCCGTCTAAGATGATGACAGTGTCTTATTGATGCAATGGTGAAGATATTGGTGGCGGCACAAGAAAGGATGACCGAAATGGGATCCCGTCTTTGTGGACAACCCGATTGGAAGCACTCTTGCCACAGTGAAAAAGTCTTTGGATATAGCTTTCAAGCTAGGTTCAACTATCCCTCTTATCCCTCTTTTGAAACAACATCTTCACCACAAAGATCCCCTATAGCCCCGCCATGCTATGCTACATGCCTACATCTGCCCCACCGAGGCTATCAATAGTTGGGCCACCACCCCGTACTACGGTCGCACAATTTTGGAAGAAACAATTGTCCCACCCCATATAGTTACCACATCTTCAACTCCTTTAACCGGGCAATATCCGGTAACTGCTACATCACTGTCATCACCTTTTTATGGACTAGCTGTAGAGTGGCAGTGCAGCGGAAGTGTGGTGGTGGGCGAGCCCAGGGGAGGTGCAAAGCATAAAAATCTTAATTTTAAATCAATTCACTACATAAAATACATAAACATGCAAAATTATAAGCAATAAACATACAAATCAAGGCATAAGATAAAATAAAAATAAAATATAAGATAGATAATTGACCTATAGGCTGATCAACCTCGGGACGTCCTCTTTCCTTCACACCGACGTCTCTTCTCAATTGAATAAAAAATCAATTAAGTAAAGGGAGAAGATTACCTTGTTTATGTGTAGATCCCTTAAATAACCCCTTCTTGGATAGAGAACTCAGTAAAGAGGCGTCCAATCCCTTGTCCTTGAAGCTACAAAACAGTGAGGAAGAGGATTTTCCTCTAACTCCACACACAAGAAAGAATAGAGGGAGAGGATAGGGGCGGTCAGCCCCTTGTTCTCTAAAAAACAAGGGGGCGCCACACCACCAAAGGGAGAGAGGGGGCGGAATGGGAGAGAGAGAAGAGAGGAGGGGATGGCACACACTTCTCAAGCTCCTCCTCTCTCTCTTATTCCCTATTTATACTCCTCCCAATCTATTCTTAAGTGGGCTTCAATTAGGTAGGGCCTCCTTCTGAATGGCGACACAACGGAAGTGGACTCTGCTTCTCAGAGCCCGCGAGGGCTTGAACCCCCTGTACACGGCCAAGCCTACTATAGGGTCGACCCCTCGCTAATTACGGGTCTGACCATCGATATTAATTAGTGAGTTGGGCCCTACAATGTGATAATGCACGCCCTAGTCACATCTAGTGTGCATGTGTGTCGGATGTGGGTCCCATAAGAATTCATATCATGATTGCTCATATGAGGTTGGTGCGGCCCCACTAACCTTGGACTCTGTAGCCCATACTGGTTCACCAAAATGGCAAATAAAATAGACCAACATAGGCCCGATATATACCTTGTTTCAACATAGTGACTGAGGTCAATATGTATCCTATGCCTTGCCAGAATGAGAAAATGAGGCCAACAAGGAAAGGAGTTAAAATTTCCACACAGAAAGAAATGCTAGTGTGTTATCTCCATACAATCATATAGCTAGCAATAACTTCTTTTGATAATAGTAAATGCAAAGAAAATTGGAGTAACCAAACCTGTGCTTTTGAGCAAGATATCTAATGGGAAGACAAAAGGTATGGCCGTAGCTTATATAGTGTATCATGTAATTTGCCACCAAAGGTTAGTTCAAATCGTACCTGAATATCACAATATGACATTCACCCCTTGCACCCAACAAATCCATCCAAGGGAGCCAATTCCCATAGGCCAAATGTGTAGGAAAAAGTCAGTCTTCTTGGCTTAAGTATTAGCGAAGGGCCGATCCACCGCAAATGATCAACAACCCATCTAGTGACGGAAGAGATCCCTGATCGTTTATAATTAAACCCTTTACAAGTGTACAAGGTAATTGTACTAGGATAAGTATTTAAGGGTTGTCGAACCTCAAAGACAAATGAATTATTACTAAATCTAAAGAGGAATTTGCTGATTAAAAACTAGAAAGAACTTAAACTTAAATTAAGCAAAAGAAAAGAATCAACTTGTTTAAAAGTAAGAGATTAAGATGATAGAATTTACTTAAGAAATCGAATCCACTATAGAGCCATAACAATTCCTTAACTTTTAATCTAAATCTAGTGTGAATATGAACAAGTATTCTCAGCTACAAGCTAGAATTATTTCAGAAAGAATCATTAATTAAATTCATGGCATGAACTATCTTCGACAATAGCACGAATCATCTACACTAAACTAGCTATAGGCATGACTCGTCTAATCTTAGTATAACTATCCAATTCATTAATTATCTAAACATTAAAACTATTATATGACCATCTCATCTAAATTACAGAAATTAGAATCGATGAAAATATCAAAACCACATCAATCTATCATCTACAAGACAATAAATCAACATAGACTTAAATAAACATTAAAAGCTCTTTCATTAAAAAAAAATATTTATCATACAATTGTCATCATTCACAACTGAGATCTAAATTAAAAAGAAAAAAAACTGAAACTTATCTATAGTTTCATCAACTCCTAAGTAAAATAAAAGTCTAGTCTTTTATTGTAGAAGAAAGCACTTGAATCTCCATTAAAAGCTTTGAGTTCTCTTTCATCTTCTTCTTCTTTTTTCTCTTCAAAAAATCTACTAGAATCCCCCAATTTTGAGCCAAATATGTTTTTATATAAGCATAAGAACCGGAGAAAGAAGTCCAATATGAAAAGCATTGAAAATTGGCTAAAACTAGGAAACTGCGTGTTATCCTGATCAATCGCCCTACATGCCTGTTCGATTGCATGTACTGTATTTTCCTTCAAAATCATGTTTATCCGTTTGATACTAAAAACGCCCTGTTCGATCGGCTACACTGCTTCTGCAATTTGGATAATTTTTCTGGACAATCCATTTTCTGTTCATTAAGCTCTTCCTCATGTCCATATTAATTTCTAACTTGTTTGTAACTTCGAAAAGTTGTCCAAATCACTTTAAAGCATGTCAATACTATTTTGAATTATTCCAAACATCGTCCAAGTGCCTCGATAAGTGTATTTTTCCTATAAAATATAAAATATCATATTTTAGACATGTAGAATATAATTAAAATCCCAACTTGATTTAAATACATGCTTAAACTACTAATAACTTCTAAAATTAATTAATAATCAAACTAAAATATTAATAACTGTCTTAATCTAGATAAACCATAACTAACACTAAATTAACCTAATCTATACTAGCAAATAAGTTAAAAAGGCATATAAAATAGATATATATTTCATACTTATCAATCCCCAAACACATGCCAAATTCCTTTATTCACTAAGGGTCTGTTTGGATTGGTGGAAACGGGGAGAAAGGGAAAGAGAAAGAGAAAATGAATCTAGGTGAAAGAGAAACTAGGAGATTCGTAAATATTTTCCACTGTTTAGTTACACATATGATGTTAGATAAAATTAACAGTGACAATGGTGGTGGTTGTGGTGGAGACGGTGGTGGCAGCATGATGGAGGTGGTGGTAGTAGTGGCAGCGGTGGTGGTGGTAGTGGTAGTGGTAGAGATGGTAGTGGCAGTGACATTTGTGGTGGTAGCAACAGTGGTGGTGGTGGTGGCAGCAGCGGTGGTGGCAGCGATGGTGGTGGTAGCGGCGATGGTGATGGTGGTAGTGACGATGGTGATGGTGGCAGTGGCATCAGTGGTGGCAAAGGTAGTGGTGGTGGCGGTAACGGTGGTGGCGGTAGAGGTGGTGGTGGCGATAGCGATGGCAGTGGTGGTAGTAGCAGTAAGATATAAATGTTTAGTACAATGATTTTCTCCCAAAATCTATGGTTGATGGGTAGAAAATTTTTGGGCCAAATTTTCATCCATTTTCTCTCACTTTTCACTCTAGTTTCTCTTTCCCCGTTGCACCAAATAATGGAAACTGAGAGATTTTAAGAAGATTCATTTCCTTTCCCCTGTTTTCCACCAATCCAAACAGACCCTAAGTGTCTAGTTCCTCAGCATAGGAGGAGACCCTTGTAAAAGAAACGACACTATCCTCAGCATCTTTCCAAACAAACAATGCTATTTTTGCGTCCAACATAGGCCTCTTATCATGGTCAACAAGGTTATCTCAAAACTATTTTCTTGAACGAGTGGAATTCAATTTACCGGTGCCAAAGATCAGAACTATATTGCTATCTCACACACACGCGTACGCGTATGCACACACACATATATATACATATGTATATATATGGAAAAAGTTTATATGAGCTCGGGCTCATATACGCATTTAAACCTATGAGTATTATGGGCCGCCAGATTTACATCTAGCGGCCCATAGAGCCTGAGCTCACGTATGCCTACATGAGCCCGGGCTCACGTATGCCTACATGAGCCCGGGCTCATATATGCCTACATGAGCCTGGGCTCATATATGCCTACATGAGCCCAGGCTCTATAGGCTATTGGATTTACATCTAGCAGCCCATAATTCTCATGGATTTAAATGTCTATGAGTATTATGGGCTGCCGGATATAAATCTGACGGCCCATAGAGCCCAAGCTCATGTAGGCGTGTATATATATATATATATATATATATATATATATATACATATATATATACATACACACACACATACACACATATGCTAAAGAAGAAAGTATTACAAACAGGAAGAGATATTACAAAGAGGGAGAGGGAGAGAGCACACAAGGAGAAAAAACAACTGGACCTCTTTAATCCAGAAATGAAACAGAAGTTACATATTTATAGATAGGGATGGTGGCTTGACTACTTCAATGTTGGTGGAGTTGGCATAGGTCTTCTCTAATCACAATTTGTTGCCAGGGTAGTGGTCAGAGTTTGGTGGAGGTTTGGAATTTGCTTTATCTCTTTGATCACATGATTAATCTTTGATGAATATGCTTGGTCAGCTGAACTCACCAGTATCATATTTTCTTGAGGAATAATAGTGGTCGGGCTCCTACAAGTCCCAATCATGGGTAGGCATAAGTCGATATGTGTTGACAAAAGTGTCTAATCCACACCTAGACCTAGAAGAGGTAGGTAGAGAGATATCGAACATTGACGAAAATGGAAATGCATCATTTTTATATTATGTACCACAAGAAACAAGGGGTTTCCTTTAGGCAATAATAATAATTTCTAAAATGAAAGGGGCAAAGGTATCCAAAGTGAGAATGAGGGATTTGAAAGAAAATATGTGTGTTTTGGACTAGTTGAACCTTAAGAAAGGCAGAGATAGATGTTATGGTGCATTGAGGGAAAGTAAAGAAGGCTAAGATTTCTAGAATTTCTAGAGGAAGATGATTACAATCTTCAAGAGGAAGAAGATCGAGGAGGTTTTGGGTTAAAGGATTGGGCGAAGGAGGAGGAGGCCTTAGTCTAGATTGGAAGTCAACATGAATGTTGTCCTTGCCCTTAATCTTCTTGACCTTAAAGATTCATTGGGAGAACCGATCATTCCAGCGTAGAAGTTGGACATTTGACAATTGCTTATGTTTGAAGTCTAGCATTTTAAGGAAGGCACTCATGCCCATCTCCACATTGAACTCATGGTCAATAAAAAAAGGAACCTTGTGATTGTTATCTTCACGACAAGGATCTCCTTGTAGGTGTTGTGATAGTGTTGTTTGAATGACAAGGATCTCCTTGTAGGTGTTGTGATAGTGTTGCATCCACAGAGATGGCAATTTTGTTTTTTATCAAGAACAAATAATGTTGCTCCTCAAGAGTGATCTTTTGTATTTGTCTATAAAATGCAAATGGTGATGAGTGGCACGAATGTGTAACGACAGTAGCCAGGATATGATATCCTTGATGGATTGGAGGGGTTTAGTGTGCTTTTCAGTTCAAGGAAGTGGGCTCTTCCGTGGAAGCTCCTTCAAAGTTGCTCTGTGTTTTTCTATAAGAGGAATAAAGTCTGAGAAAGTTCAAGACGTTGAGACAGTTCTAAGACGCTGAGGAATGTTTGAACTTTCTTTGAGACAAGTTTTCTTTAGGAAAATTATTGATTATTTTAGCAATGTGAGGCAGAGGTGTATACTTGCCATTGTAAATTTTCATTCTAACGAAGTCAACATCTTGCATGCAAAGAACTATTTTCTACTCGGACAGCATGATTCCATGGCTATGGAAAATATCATGATTCATGGAACTGTTGTAACAACTGTGAGAATAGGAGGATATCAACAATATAGGCGAGTGCTCAGTGGAGTAGGGGAAGGAATATTTTTACCATAGTCTTCTTGAAAAGTGAAGGTGCAGTCTTGAGTCCAAAGGGAATGACCATCTACTGGTAATGAGTAATAGGAATAATAAAAGCAGTTTTTTCTAGATAAAATATGAATTCCAATTTTCCAAAATCATGCTTTGAGACCAAACTTGGAAAATGCCCTTGAGTATGCAATTTGCTCAAAGAGGCTCAATCATTGTAGCAGTGAAAACTTTTATTTAGCTAAAAATTTGTTGATAGGCTGGTAGTTTATAACAAATCTGGCTATTTGTGTTCTTGCCCTTCTCTATTGTTTACATTGAAAGCTTGATAGGCCCATGGTGATGATGTTTTCTTAATGAGGCCTTATTTTAGCAACTATGTGAGCTCTTCTTGTGCTTAGAGCAACTAGTCAGGATTCATCCCATTCGCTTTCTCATGTGGGAGTTGATGTTGGAGTAGTAGGTTTGAATGGAAGGTGGACAAAGAATTTGGGTTTTGTCCATAAAGGCAAAGCAAGTTGTGCATTGAATTCTTTGTGCAATTACGGACAACAATCCTGATTGAGTTGATGCTTGTTAGCCCCATGAGGGTCCTACAAAGCATGGAGATTATTAGTAATAGGGTAACGGAAAACTCATCTCGGTAGGATCATCGTAGTTGTTTCTATTTGCTAATAGTATAATATTAGCAACGCTTGATCCTTTAGTCGCTAATATTAGATATTTGGCAACGTATTGAAAAACGTCGCTAATAATCTATTATTAGCGACACTTTACATAACATTGCTAATAATCTTAGCGACTAGGTCAGGATTCACTAATAGTAGATTATTATTAGCAATGTTCTAACAATCATCACTAATAGTAGATTATTAGCGATGTCTTATATTGCGTCTCTATTAGTGACGCTGTTTGTAAAGGGTCGCTAATACAATTTTTAGCAATGCTTTTCAGAATGTCAATAATACGTTAATAGATTTAAAAAATGATATTAGCGACATTTACTTAAACGTCACTAAT
Organism: Saururus chinensis; assembly: GCA_035235625.1. NCBI lineage: Eukaryota > Viridiplantae > Streptophyta > Magnoliopsida > Piperales > Saururaceae > Saururus > Saururus chinensis. Next base: position 34,902,462 of record CP141144.1, on the reverse strand, counting down.
AAAATATAAAAATTGAAATTAAAACAAGTGGAGCTAATAAAGTGTTATTAGCGATGCTAAACTAACTGTCGCTATTTCCACTAGATTTTAAAAAGATAGAGACGCTTCATTTGCGTCACTAAAAACTTATTAGTGACGCTTAATAAAGCGTTGCTAAAATTTAAAACCATTTTAAAAAAAAAACTCCCGCCACCTCCCCCCTAGTCTCCTCCACCTTCTGCAGTCGCGGGGGGGGGGGAGGATAGGTGAGTTCCGACATCTTCAGCCCCCTCCTCCCTCTCCCCCCGGGTCCCTCCCCACGTCTTCCCCTCCTCTGTCAAATAGAGGAGGGGAAGGAAGGGGGCCTGGGGAGAGAGGGGGGGAGCAGGAGGGGGCTGGTGGGCCAGATTCCAATGGGGAGCTAGAATCTAGCATCCCAAGAGATCCCGTGGGGAGGGGGAGTTAGAGGGAGGAGGGGAAGGAGTGGTGGGGGACCCAGTGAGAGAGGGAGGGAGCAGGAGGGAGGGAGGAGGGGGTGGTCGCCGTCAGCAGGGGCAAAGAGGCTGGCAAAATTTTGTCCACGGGGAGAGAAAGAGGGTAGAGAGAGAAGAGAAGAGAAGAGAGAGAAAAGAGAAGAGAGTGAGTAAGAGAGAGAGATAAATTAAAAAATAAAAATATTTATATTATCATCAGTATATACATTGCTAATACTCTAAGGAAGTAGCGATGCATACAGTTATGCATCAGGAATACCCGAGGTTATTAGCTACGTATATAACTATGTATGACAAATACCCTCACACAATAGCGACACATTGTTACATTCATCGCTACTAATTTTTTATTTTTGTAAATTTTAAAAAATTGAAATAAAAGAGATAGGGGGAGATAGAAAGAGAGATAAGGGAAAGAAAGAGGTAGAGAAATGGAGAGGGGAGCAAGAAAAAGAGAGTGAGAGAGAGAGAGAGCTAGGGAGATAGAGGGAGAGATCCCTCCTTTATCTCTCCTCTCTCCCTCTCCCCCTTCCTTTCTCTCTACGTACCATCTCTGTAACTTCTCTCTCCCTCTCTTCCTTCACTCTCTCTCCCTCCTCTCACTCCTCCCAGTCTCTCCTCTCTCCCTCCTTTCTCTCTCCTCTTTCCCCTCTCCCTCTCCCCCCTCTCTCTCCTCTATCTTTTTTTCTCTCTCCCTCTCTCTACTTCTCTCTTCCCCTTCGACCTCCCCACCTCTCTTTTATTATATATTTTTTCTAAATTAAAAAATAATATATATATATATAATAGCAACGCATAGAAATATGCATCACTACTATACAAAGGTAGTAGCGACGTATAATGATTTGTGTCGCTACTACCCTGGATAGTGGCAATGCATAAGGCTATGTGTCGCTACTACCCTAAGGTTGTAGTGACGCATAACTCTATGCGTCGTTACTATAAGTTTTATATTTTTATATTTATTTTAAAAAATATTGTATAATAAAAATCCACCCTATCTCTACCACTCTCTTCTTTTTCTCTCCCTCTCATCATTCTCTCCCTCTACCCTCTCTCCTATCTATTTTTTCTCTCTCCTCTCTCTTTTTCTCCCTCCCTCTCTTTCTCCTCTCTCTCTTTTTCTCCTTCTCCCTCTCTCTCTTTCTCTCTCTCCTCTATCTGTTCTCCCTCTCTCTCTCTCTATCTCACTCACTTTGCCTCTCTCACTCTCATTCTCTCTTTGCCTCTCTCTCTATCTTTTCCTCTCTCTCCTATCTCCTCTCTCCCTTCTTTGTCTCTCCCCTCTCCCTCCTTTCTCTCTCCTCTCTCATTTGCTCCCCTTCTCTCTCTCTCTCTCTCTCCCTCTCTCCCCTCTCTCTCTACCTCTCTCTTCCCTTTCTCTCTCTCCCCCTTTTTTCTTTTATTCTATATTTTTTCTAAAATTAAAAAGTATATATAATAGTGATACATAGAAATATGCCTATAAAAGGTATTAGCAACGTATCATGATGTGTGGCTATTGCCCTGGATAGTAGTGACACATAGGCTATGCATCGCTAATAATCTAAGGTAATAGCGACGCATAAGTCTATGCGATGCTACTATATATTTTTTATTTTAAATTTATTTGAAAATATAATGTATAATTAAAATCCACTCTATCTCTACCTCTCTTCCTTCTCTCTCTACCTCTCTCCTCTCTCTCCCTCTCTCTCTCTCTTCCTAAGCCTTCTAGCTCCATCTCTTCCTCCTCTCTCCTCTCTCTATCTCTCCTCTTTCATATCTCTCTGACTCACTCACACACTATCTCTCTCCGCTCTCTCTCCTCTCTCCCTCCTTCGTTTCCCTCTCCCTCTCCCCTCTCCTCCGTCTCTCTCCTCTATTTCTTTTTCTCTCTCCATCTCTCTCCTCTATCTCTTTTTCTACCTTTCACCCCTCTCTCTACCTCTCTCTTTCCCTCCTCTCTCTCCCCAACTCTCTCTTTTATTCTATATTTTTTCTAAACTTCAAATATATATAGTAGCGACACATAGAAATGTGTGTCACTACTATACAAGGTAGTAGCGACGTATAATGATATGCGTTGCTACTAACCTGGTAGTAGCGATGCATAACTATGTTTCGCTACTATATATTTTTTATTTTTATGTTTATTTGAAAAATTAATATATAATTAAAATCCACTCTATCTCTACCTCTCTCTTCTCTTTCTCTCCCTCTCTTCCTTCTCACTCTACCCTCTCTCCTCTCTTTTTTATCTATCTCCTCTCTCTCTTTTTCTCCCTCTCTCTCCTCCCTCTCTCCCTAATCCTTCTAGCTCCCTCTCTTTCTCTCTCTCTACCCTGTCTTCTCTCCTCCTCTTTCCTTTCTCTCTCTCCTCTCTCGTCTCTCGTCTCTCCCTCCTTTCTCTCTCGTCTCTCCCTCTCCTTCTCCCTCCTTTCTCTCTCCTCTCACTCGCTTCTATCTCTTTTTTTCTCTCTCTACCTCTCTCTTCCCCTTCTCTCTCCCCCCTTTCTTTTTTATTCTATATTTTTTTTCTAAAATAAAAAATATATAGTAGCCATGCATAGAAATATGTGTCACTATAATAAAAGGTGGTAGCTACTTATAATGATATGCACCACTACTACCCAGGATAGTAGCGACACATAGGGCTATGCGTTGCTACTACTGTGTGTCGCTACTTATATTTTTATCGCATAAAATAATGTATAATTAAAATCCTCTCTATCTCTACCTCTCTCTTCTCTCTCCCGCCGTCTCTTCCTTCTCTCTCTACCCTCTCTCCTCTCACTCTCCCTCTCTTTTTTTCTCTATCTCTCTACTTCTCTCTCGCCCCTCTCTACCCTCTCTCTTCACTTTCTCTCTCCCCCTCTCTCTTATTCTATATTTTTTTAAAATTAAAAAATATATATATAGTGGCGACACATATTTCTATGTGTCACTACTATACAAGGTATTAAAATCCTCTTTATTTCTCCCTCTTTATATTATTTTAAATTTTTTACTATATTATTCAATATATATAATCATATACTACACAATTAATCTACAAAATTTAATGTTTTCATTTGCATCCCTTTCTAGACTCGGCACACGTGCGTCCCACAAGGAAATATACTACACGTGAGATGTCAAATTTCTAATCAACAAGGAAATATATCAGTCACTCATGCTGCTGGCAAGTTGCAAGCTCAAACTAATAATCAGATTTAATTTTTTTTAGTGCCTCAATGGGAGCCCACATACTGTTGGATGTTGAATATAAATCATACGACACACAGATAAATCATGAGACATGCAATATGCTTGCCCCCACACCTGGTTGAATCTCGATTTGACGCCTATGAAAGCTCATGCCCACATCACCGAATACTAAATAAATTATCCTAATTTTTTTGGTAATTATATAGTATGTATTGATATAATTAAATCATATTTGAGAATTTTAAATTTTAAAAAATTAAGGGTATTAGCAACGCATAGATCTATGCATCACAAATACAATAAGATATTTGCGACGCATAGTACTATGTGTTGCAACTACATAGTGTATTTGCAATGCATAACACTATGCGTCACAAATAAATTTTCATATTTGCAACACTCATGTATATATGTTGCTAATACCTTAGGGTATTTGCGACATACCTCTCTATGTGTCTCAAATACAACTATTTTTTATTAATAATTCTTTTAAATCCAATATCTATAAATATGGGGTTAGCGATGTATATTTGCATATGTTGCTAATACCCTTATGTATTTGTGACGCATAATAGTCTATTTATTTGCAATGTTTAAATAAAAATGTCAAAAATATGGGTAGTGGTAGGGGTACAAATTGTATTAGCAACAATTTATTGGTATGCGTCGCAAATACAACTCATAATAGCGATGCTTGTGAGTATGCATCGCTAAAAGATAAATTATTAGCAACGCTTAGAAATGCATCGCTAATAGTTAGTCATAGCGACACTTTTTTGTGCGCAGCTAATAACCAATTTTGTTGTAGTGACAATGGAACCCAGGTGAAGGTTAACTAGGAGCTGTGGCGATAGTTGTATTGAAAATATTCCTGTGAAGTCGTCAATTTTGAAATTTTCAGTTTTGTTATCTGACTCTTCATTAGAACTATATTCAAAATTAGAATAATGTAGGTGAAGAATAGTATTTGCATTATGCTCATCATCGACCAAGAGTTATAATTTGAGATCATGGAGCTCTTGCTGAATGATTTCCATTGTATGTTTGACAAACTGGGCTTTATAAGGCTTGTTCTTTATCAGGCATTGACAAGCAAAATGTATGGCTTTATCGCAAAGAAAACATTTGTTGGACTTCTTATGCATTGGTCCTCTCTTGAGGAAGAATTTCCACTTGTTCTTGGGCTAAAAAATATCCTTTCTTATGAGATAATTGTCCTTCGTAGAAATGAGACTTCTTTTTGGTAGAGTAGGTGCATCTATTGTCACATTTGCATTTGATCTGTAGGTTTGGTCAGAGGTAGGATTTTCCAAGTTTTTGTCCAGGTACTTGGTAGATCCATAGCCGGTCAATAGCAGTGAGATTTACTTGTAAATTTGTTCAAGGATGAGACTACCTATGTTGTCTCCATTCGGATCAATAATTCATCTGGTTTCATTGCCCAAATGTTTAGATAAGGTTTGGAGGGACACTTGCAGCGATTTTGCTGATGGCATGGAACCGGGTGCATGGACATATGTATGTAGTGTTTCTCAATATCCTTATTGTGGAATGAATAAGCTTTTGCTTTCAGAAATTCTTCTCGTGTGGTTTTGCATATGAGGGATGGGTGTCTAAGAATAGAATGAATTCTTAAACATATTTTGACTAGAGAATTTGAAGTTGTCTATATTCACCGAGTGAAATTATTCACCACTCATGGAGGCAACCACTAAATCTTGAGGAGATCTTTGCAATAACATCTCAATGATTGGCATTTGCAATAGCCATCTCACATTTCCCCAAACAAATATTTCCATGAAATGATCATGCCACTTGTTGCGGAGGATGTCATCAATAGTAAAGAGTTTCTTATTGTTAGTGTTATGTGGGAAGGGGTGAACAAAGTTTGATTCAAAGCATGGCTCATGCTTCATTTTTGTGAATTGTTTAAATATGAGGGTTGTTCAATAGTAGGATCTCCGTGCATGAAAAGATCGGGGAAGCTGGTGTCGATCTCTAGGTTGGTGAATGCATCTGGGGATGCAAGGCAGTTGCCTTCATGGGCTTCATTCAAGCAAGATGCTTGAAGGAAAAAAGTAGTGGGTTTGGGCTCTTCAATAGGAAAATAATGATGTGTCACAGCTTTCGCAAACCCTAAGTGAAGGTTGCATAGGCTACTGACACCGTGGAGCCAAAAGCCACACTCATTAAGTCTGGCAAGGGAGTTCAGATGGAGGAGAACCTGGCTGAGGAGAACATAGAGGAACTAATTTTAGAGGAAGAGAAGGGAGTTGCAAAGACAGTGGAGAAGGCTGATGCATATAACATTGACAATCCCACTGAAGATGGTCATGATGAAGGGAGTAAGGGGTCTGTGTTGGGCCTGAATTGGTGAGGGATGGAGTCCCTAGGTGTAGGCAACACAACCATTTCCATCGTGGAATAGGTTCTTGCAAAGGATGGAAACATGGATGCCGACCCCGAAGCTTACACCTTGGTAATTGAGGGCACATCGGGAGATGGGCATGACGATGAAGTGTAGGCCTCCCATGTCATTAAGGTAATGGACGTAGACACTCAACCCAGTGACACTGATACATCATCCACACATAAGAAATAGAATTACATGGATGTGACGACTTGCTTTTGTAAGATACAGTATTTTTGTTTTCCAATTGTTGTATTTATGGCGGGCATGTAGAAATTTAAGGATTGTGACACTTTAATATTATTAGTTAATAACTATATAAATAATATAAATTTTGGTTTTATACTAGACTGAAAGAGCTTTGAAATGTCACCGAGAATGAACAAATCTGAGTCCGGATTAGTGAGATATGATAAATTGAACTTGTACTTAACGTATCAGACCTAACTGCCCGAATTAAACATCAAATTGGGCATTTTACTTAGCTGTTTGGGCCTATTTAATATGAGTGACAGCACTAGGGATTTGGGGGACAATTTGGGTTGCCAAAGGGTGTTTAGTAGCCCAATTCCTAGGGGGGTATTAGGAACCCTAATCCCCATCACCTGTAAATATTCTATAGTGATCTTATTGAGAGAGTTTTTGCAACTTTTGGAAGTGGTTGATATTTCTAGTGCCCTAGTTTCTCTCAAGATGAGTAAATTTGAATTATTCTTCTTAATTTCTTATGTTTTGATGGGAAATTAAAGGTCTTTCATGCCTAATCCTCATTCTCATACCTCTTTTCATTGAAATCTCAAAATCTCTCTTATTTGATCCAATTTTTAGAACCCTAGAACTTTGTTTTTGATTCAAAACCTTGTAATTCATGCTTAGAATGTATTATACTCAAGGAAGTACTTAAAATCACTTTTTTTGTCATACTTGTAAGCCTCTAGTTGGTAGAAATCATAATTCATAATTAGAGCTAATGGTAAACCTTAAATTTTAGAATATGAATATTTTGATTTAGGGAGATTGAAAGTGTTTATTTGCCCTAGAGAGGGATATTGTTTTGAGAGATTTATTTTAATAACACATTGTTTGATGATGTAAATCATGCTTTTCGATGAAGAATGGCTATATGACTTCATGATTCTCTTTCAATAGTTTTGATGTTGTTTGTGAATGCTTTTACAAGGGTTTAATAGGGTTTTTAATAAAGGGTTTAGAATTGATTCCATGATGAATTATAATAATTTGATGATTGATCACAACGATTTGAAATACAAAAATCACAATTTCTGTAACTCTATTTGGCCAATCGATCGGCCCCACTGGGAGATCGATCGACATAACATATTGTGATCGACACAGTGTTGGCAATTGATCAGCTACACTACTGCGATCGGCACAACGTAGTGTTGCCAATTGATTGCTCTGGCAGGGCAATTGATTGCCAACATGATAGGACCAAATCTTGATTTGTTTTGCTTCTTTTGAGTCCTATTGATTGGCCCAGGGGATTAAATCAATGGGCACTTTTATGAATGGATAATATGCATATTCTACATATTATTTTCATGTTTTTGACCCTCTTTTGCACATAATATGTTAATTATGATTGATGAACATTAGAGTTATTCATGCATACATGTATATGAGATTATTTCCAAAAATTCATGTTACATGCATCATGTCCTAGTCAATATGATCTTATCTATTGAAGTATGCCTTACATGATATAGTATGATTACTTAATTTTATACATGTAACCATGTCGTATATTCCATGCATCATAAAAATGATTTGTAAACTATATTGAATTATGATTAGTTGGGGTTTTTCATAATTTTGTGGAATGGCCATATTGGGTTTGAGTGAACCAACTTTTTGTCCAAAAGGGAAGGGTTTTTTTGTCCAAAAGGGTAGGTTTTTGCCTCCCCGAGTTGAGATGACTAAGATGTTTATAATATTGAAACTTTTAGAGTAAGTTCCAAGTTGGTCATGTCCATGTGCACCGGCTTGAACAAGAATTGTTTTTGGCATCTCCAATTCGGAATGTTAGGTTCCCGCGTCAAGTATCAGGTAACAGGTAACAATTTATAGGTGACAATTTTTAGTTAGTCTTATTTCTATTATCTTGAGACTCATTTTGGATGCAATTTCGGAGATTAATTACACCGGTATGATTGTGGATGGATTTTGATGCAATTTTTGAGATTTATGTACACTTTGGTTGTGTAAGGAAATTGCTTGAATGTTCAAGCATGTACTAGGATGTTAATGTAAGTTTTCAAAACCATACTAGTGTAAGAACATATGAGTCAGATGTCTAGTTTATTGGTCAATTTCTTTGTCAAAAATATGTCAAGATATCATATGTATGTTAGTCTTAAGAGTGTGATTTGAGATTGTTGTTGCCAAGTGCGATTCAGAATTGATAGTGTTGTGCTCGGCTTAGGTATAATCGGTACCTTGCACGAATCATGCAAAGGAAGATAGAAGAGAGTAGGAAGAAGAGGGAATAGACTGATTTTTATTGCATCAGAAAAACATAGAGGGAAGAAGACAACCCATATAGGGAGTTGCACCTCTCTCCTTGGGGATCGTGCCAACTAGTGGGCCCAACTAATCAACGGGGACACTAGCTGGCCCATAAAACTTACTACCATAATGTCCAAGCTATGCTAATTATAACAGAAGCATAAATAAATAAAGTAGCCTAATGCGAGCAAATAGAAAGTCAATAGAGTAGAAAGAGAGCCTGGGTGAACGCACACAATACTCCACCATTCTTCTGCTATTCGCCTTGTCCTCAAGGCGAGCATATTGGGTAGTGAGCCATAAACTCATCCTCTAACATCTAAGTGATGTCCTCAAATGGCTGGCCCTTCCACAACACTAGAACCTCTATAATAATGTGGCTGAAATGGCGAATCCAATGCATATCAAGAACCGAGGTGGGTGTGGCATCAGCAGTAGGAACCGGTCCCATCAATGGGGGGGTAGAGTAGTGGTAGCCAGGGTGGTGTCACCCACACAACAACGGAGTCGGAAGACATGGAAGACTGGGTGGACCAATGAGCCAGGTGGTAGGGCAAGGCGGTAAGCCACTAGACCAATGCACTCCAACATAGCATTCGGCCCATGGTAACATGGGGCGAGCTTAGAATGCTCCATCTGAAATAAGGTGGTCTGATGCTGAGGAAGGACTGAGATGTAGACCAAGTCGCCCACGTTAAACTCCCGATCAGCATGCTTTTTGTCATATGCATGTTTCATTCTATTCTGAGTTGAAGCGAGGTTCAACTTTAACTGACGGAGGACCTCATCTCGTGTCTAAAGCATGTAATCCACCTCGGCAATCAAAGAGTTGTGAGGAATATATGATAATACGGTCAAGGGCAGACATCCATATAATACCTCAAAAGGAGTAAATCATGTGCTCGTGTGAAAGGCGGTGTTATATGACCATTCCGCCTGTCGAAGAAGCTGAAGCCACCGGTGGGGCTGAGTCATGGTGAAGCACGTGAGGTACTATTCCAGGCAGTTGTTCACCACCTCGGTCTGGCCGTCCATTTGCAGATGGTAGGTGGTGCTCATGTGAAGAGTAGTGCCCTACAGTGCAAAGAACTCCAGCTAAAACTGAGAGATGAATACCCTGTCGCGATTGGACACAATAGTGCTAGGCATGCTGTGGAGCTTAGCAACCTCCCGAACATAAAGCTCAGTCACAGTCTTGGCAGTGAAGGGGTGTCCAAGAGTGCAGAAGTGTGCGTACTTAGACAACCGATCCACCACCACAAGAATCACCGACTTCCCTTGCACCAAGGGCAAGGCCTCCATGAAATCCATCGAAATATCATCCCAAACCTTATCGGTAATGGGCAGTGGATGAAGTAATCCAGTAAAGGACATCGTGGCTGCTTTGGATCATTGGCATACATCACATGCTGCGACATAATCCTGAACAGCTCATCGAATGACCTGCCACAAGAAGCTCGGGCTGACCCTCTTATAAGTGTGGAAATCGGTCTTATGAATGTCAGCTGGCTGCACCCGAATCTAATGATAACCCAAATGAAGATTGAGTTTGTTGAATACTGTCGCGCCAGCCAACTCGTCAAGGAGCTCCTCAATCACCGGAATATGGTACTTGTCCTTGACGGTGATGGCGTTCAAGGCTCGGTAGTCAATGCCAAAGCGCCAAGTGTCATCCTTCTTGCGAACCAGCAGTATAGGAGAGGAGAAGGAGCTCGTGTTGGGTCATATGATGCCGGACTATAGCATATTAGCAACGAGGTGTTCTATCTCCACCTTCTAGATGTGGGGATAGCGGTAAGGGTGCACATTGGTTGGAGATGCCCTTGGCATGATAGGGATGTAATGGTCATGACGCCGCATTGGTGGGAGGACTCTGGGCTCGTCAAACATGTCCTTGTGGTCCGTCAATAGGGCAAGAAGGTTCGTGGGCAACTCGTCTTGGAGCACCTCTACCACAGCCCATTGTTGCAGGAGAAACTCTTGGGTGCAAACTAAAAGAAAGAGCCTACTGCTTGGGCAGAAAAAAGGTGCCCAGCTGAGACCCTTGGATCCTCACACGTTGTCCCTGAACTTCGAAGTCCATAACCATCTCGCTGAAGCTCCATATCACGTCCCCAAGTTCCTGCAGCCACTGAACCCCTAGCACCACATCCGCCCCTTTTGTGGGCAACAAAAGAGGTTAGTGATAAAAGTGTGGCCCTAGATAGCTAGTGCCATCTGTGCACATACCCCGGATCTCCTAAGGTGTTTCCCATCCCCGATTAAGACATTGAACGGTTTCGAATCCGACACGAAACAGCCCAGAAGCTGGGCCACCTTATCGTTGATGAAGTTATGGGTTGAGCCACTGTCGATAAGGATGCCCACTTGCTGCCGCTTGAGATGGCCTTGAACCAACATATTGCGCAGGGTGAAGTCCCCGGAGAAGGTATGGACTGAGATATTGGGCAGCACGTCATTGTAATGGGGAAAATCATCCCTATATGTTGCATTCATCTCTTCTTCTACCTCCTCCACTAGTAGACTACCCTTGACTGAGCAACGATGTCTGGGTATGAACTTTTCATCACACTTGAAACACAACCCCTTGGATTGAAGTTCTCCATCTGGGCTGGTGTGAGGTGACGCACAAGCTAGCAGGAAGGAGGGTGCTGCTGACCTAGACGGTTGGTGGTTGTGCTGCTGGCTATGATGGGCAAGGGGTTAGCGCCAAGAGGGGGCCATGGGGAGGGTCCCAGCTGGCCACCCCTTCATTGCTGGGCCAGCTTTTCCTCCACAATTCGCTCATGCCGCACGACGTCCCGCATAGATGAGCTTGCAAAGTAGTGCATTTCCTCTAATATTTCTGGTTTGAGTCCTCTCTTGAATGTCCCTACCAAGGCTGCCACCAACCACTCAAGAAGATGGTTCGCGATCTTCATGAAGTCCATGTAATAAGCGATCATGGTGGTGGTTTGGATCAGAGTGGATAGCATCTCTTTGAAGTCTTGGAACTCGTTAGGGACAAACTTGACACACAATTCATCGGCGAATGTGGCCCAAGTGGGGTAATGAACCTCTTTCTCAAAGCTCTGAAAGCAAATGGAAACATCACCGTCCAAGTGGAACACGGCTATGCGTAACCGTTCAGTCTTGGAGTGTGTTCCTTGATAGGCGAAGAACTTCTCCCCTTGTATAGTCACTCCACCAGATCCTTGTCACCATTGTAATGTGAGAACTGTAGGTGGGCCAATCGGGGCTTAGATCCTCCCCGTGGCCTCCTGCAAGAACCCTAGTACTCTTCCCAGTCGTCCTTCATCTCCTAGAACAGGTTTCTGGGTGGCAGCACCATTGGGGCATTTCCCCGAACACCTGACGCCCCTTGCGTATCCTAGCCTGTAGGTCCCCCTTCATTGGGCTGTTCGAATGTGTCAAAGTGCACAGATGTTGGGGGAAGCCGCACTTCCCTGTCTGTTGACATCTGAGGGCCAGAACAGCAGAGTTTGTGGGCCTAGGACGATCCCCCTTCTCCACATTGGCTGGCTGTGGTCTGAGTAATGTTGTTAAATTTTAATTGTTTACTCCAAGTGCACAAATCTATAGTAGTTAAGCGGCTAAATCGAGTGTCAATCCCATAGAGACTTGAAATCGGAAAACCAAATTTAATCTATCTCAAGTAAACCCTAATCTAGTTAACAAATCTAAAGATAATAATTGGACTAAAGTAACTAACAAAAGCAAATAAGATTTCAAGGCAATTAAACTATCTAAATCAAAATTCTAAAGCTTTAATCTAAGAACAAGAAAACAATGCAAAATAAAAAAAAACACTATCAAATAAGCAAAACACTAAGGAATAAACAAAATACTAAGGCATAGGAATCCACATTCATTAAATCATAAAAACTCATAAGCATGATTATTGATCATGTTTCCACATCATCTCATAATAATCTAGAATTCAATCTTTATTATTATGGAAAATATCATCATTAAGCTCTCATGTATAATAAAAAAAAATACTTTGTTTCTCCTCACTTCAAAAGATTAAAATCAAATCATTAATTGTATCCACAATTTGTAAATCATAACTAATACCCAATTTCAATATTAAATGAGACAAAACCAAGTAAGAAACTAATGAAAACCAATTTAAATCATGAGAGAAACATGACTAAACTCATACCCAAATCACTCTCATCAATTAAAGATGTAGAAACAATTAACATTAAATCTATCATTAAGAAAAATTAATCAAGTCTCATAATCATGAAATTCTATAATTTAATAAAGCTTCATCCAAGCCTTGGCAAAGAATTTTAGCTACTAATTAACCTAAGAAATAAAATCTCTATTAGAACAATTAGAAAGAAACTTACAATTTAGAAGAAAATTGAGTAAAAATTCTAAACTGCTATAGTACAGATGAACAGTAACCATTCATCATCTTCAACCTTCAGAATTGAACAATTTTGCTACAGTAACCCACAAACTAAAAATTTGTTTTCTGCTTCTTCGTTCCTCCGGCTTTGGACTTTAATCCTCTCACTTTCAAAGTGCTCTTTCATCAATTTCAGAACATGGGATTGAAGGAATTTGGCTTTGGTTCATTGTATCTCTCTCTCCTCTTCTCTACAATTCTCTACCTTTAAATAGTTTTCTGGACAGCAACTATTTTCCTTGTTTAAGTGCCCAATTCCATCCCAAAATAAGAGCTTCTTGCTATATTTAAGCATTTCTTTTATAAGCTTTCTTGTTGTTTAATTCTTTCCCACTTTATTTCTGGTTTCCTTTTTTCATTTTCTCTTGTTCGTGTTCAACAATGGCAGCCACAAAAATCAGCTCCTATTCTTCAATTTTAAACTTTAAACATGTTCTTTATTAACTAAATTGAAATGGGTATTGAAATGCCTAATTTATTTACTCAAATTCATATTCAATTTCATCCAAAATCAAATAACTGTAATCTGGACGTTTCTGTCCAATTTGTCCAAGAACTCATCTAAATTTCTTCTCTGCTCATTAAGCTCTTCTGTTCATGTCCATATATATTTTTAACATGTCCACAACTCCAAAAAGTTGTCCAAATCACTTTTAAGCATGTCTAGTCTACTATAAATTTTTCTAAACATCGTCCACATGCTTTGGGAAGCATGCATCACCTAAATCACATAAACATTTATAATTCAAATGTGTAAGACATGCAGAACATTGATTTTATTCAAATACACTCCTAAACAATTAACATTGCCTGAATTAACTAATAATTAAATCACACCACTAATATCTATCTTAACATAAATAAACTCTAACTAACCCTTAATTAATCTAATCATACACTAGCAAGTAAGGTAAATAGGTGTATAAAATGTATAAAAATCAAGCATATCAAGTAACAATGGCGCTAGGGGCACTGCTTGAATCTGGGCCATGGTCAGGGACTCAAGCTTGGCCATGATTTGCACGAGTATGGGAGGACTAATGGTCTCAGGGGCTTGTTTGGGCTATCTGCTAAGATTTCATGCTCCTTCTTGGGCTAGACTTCAGAGGCTGTGGTTGGTTGTTTGCCTCTCGCCAAGGCCAGGGATCATGACGGCTTTGATACTAGTGTTGTGCTCGGTTTAGGCACATTCGGTACCTTGCACAAATCACGCAAAGGAAGATAGAAGAGAGTAGGAAGAAGAGTGAAAAGACTGATTTATATTGCATTAGGAAAACAAAGAGGGAAGAAGATGACCCATATAGGGAGTCACACCTCTCTCCTTGGGGATCATGCTAGCTAATGGGCTAATCTGCAGAGACACTAGCCGGCCCGTTACAACTTGCTACCATAATGTCTGAGCTATGCTAATTAGTACAGAAGCATAAATAAATAAAGTAGCCTAATGCGAGCAAATAGAAGGTCAAAGAGCATAAAGAGAGCCCGGGTGAACGTGCACAACAGACAGACTTGAAAAATAAGAGCAAACTTGTTCATGTTGATCAAGGTGAAAGACTAAAGAATGTGAAGGGTTTTGAGGCATATCCAAATCACATTAGCATACGTAATTCACTTGGAAATAGGTCAAGTTATTACAAAGGTTTTAGAAGAATTTAGGTTAAAAGGGCAAAATTGTAAAAAACTAGTATAACAATCGATTGTTGCAAAATACAAATGAGAATTGATCGATTGCCTCATGATTCAGCTCTGTGCAAGCAAAGTCCAGAATTATTGATCGACCACTCTCTCAATTGATTGATCTATTGAAGAATTGTGCACATTAGAAATAGTGACAAATAGATTATTTCAAGAAAAGTTTACCTAAATTAAGACCTTCCGATTTCCATTTCATTCTTTATTCAAGTACAAGTCTAAACCAACTTTTTTAGCTAAATAAGTATTATGAAATCATGAAATTAAAGAGAGGAAAACTTGGAGGAGGAAAGAGAAAAAAAGGTTTACACCTTTGCTTATTGTTTTCCAAATGAGAATTCACTTGAGCTTTGTATTAAATATCTATGGTGAATTGAAGAAGATATTTCATAATTAAAAGAGCTAATTCACAGAGTATTCAAAGAGGAGTTGCAGCATGTCTTCGAGATTGAAGATTTCCATTAGGCCAAAGTCAAGACAAGAAGAGGAGATTATTGAAGACTAGAAGTAGACAAAGACAAGGCAAGGAGGAGAAAGTTTTATGTGCTTAGAGAAGACTTAATGGCCAGCAACAATGATCTAAACAAGAAAAGCTTGTGTTAGAGTCTAAACAAGGTTGGTGGTTTATTTGTGTCCATGTAAAGTCTAAATTTTACTACATTGATTTATTTCCTTTAAAATTGCCATGATTTATTACAATAGTTAGGGTTTTCCACGTAAATTGTTGTGTTCATGTGTAGATTGGTTGATAATTCGAGAGTGAGATTGAGTGAATAATTAGGTTTTAATTATTTCTACTTAGTAAAAAAATTATGCGCAAAGAGGCTAGAACTCATAATTGTTACTTGTTCTTACTTGTTGAATGTACTAGTTTTAAGAGCAATCTAGTAATCCGTTAGGTCGATTAGATGGATATAAACTCTCAATTGCTAGCTGAGGATTAAATTTGATTGAAAAATTAATTTGATACTTGATATCAATCATATTTTCCATGATATTACTTTAGAACCTTGCTTAAAATTTTATTTTTTAATTGCTTGTTCTAAATTTCTTGTGCTAGGGTTAGAATTCTGATTTGTGATCAAGTTTACTTTTTTGTTTTAGAAATACTTGATTAATAATTTGCTGATTTGTGTGCCCTAGGTTGGTAGTTGATTCTCTCTTAAATTTCCTTGACTTTATTGCTTAATTTGTGGTGCTAAGGTTGATTTCTGTTAATTGAATCCAATTGTGGGTTTAAACAATTCAATGTATGAACATGGAGACTTAGGAAATCCTATGAATAAATCTCCTTTGGTTGATAAACAAAATTTCTCATTTTGGAAGAATAGGATGAGAGCATTCATACAAGCACTTGATGGGAATGAACATAATGATGGAACTGAGGTTGTGAAGGTGTCTAGGCTTCAAATGTTGACTGTAGAATTCGAAAACATAATAATGAGTGAAGAAATAGTTTCTAAATATTATGCAAAAATTTTATATATTGTCTACATGTGTGATCAACTAGGAGAGCCTATTTTTGAATACCTTATTGTGACAAAGTTTTTAAGGTCCTTATCCTCAAAATTTAAAATTAATGTGGCTGTTATTAATAAATCAAAGAAAATTGACACCTTAGACATAGAGGAGTTGGTTGGGAACCTTAAAACCTTTGAGATGTAAGAAGAGTCCTATAAGAATAAAGGAGATGATTGGAAAATCAAATGGAAAACAAAATGCCCTAAAAGTATCCAGAAGAACTTTCAGGAAAAATAAAGTTTAAAACACCTTAGATAAATATGAAGAATCCAAAAATGATGAAGAACTAATGCTTTTACTAGCTAAG
This sequence comes from Saururus chinensis, assembly GCA_035235625.1. Classification (NCBI taxonomy): domain Eukaryota; kingdom Viridiplantae; phylum Streptophyta; class Magnoliopsida; order Piperales; family Saururaceae; genus Saururus; species Saururus chinensis. Next base: position 34,885,924 of record CP141144.1, on the reverse strand, counting down.
AAACTTTAAGAAATTCATGAAAACTCAGAACTTTAGGTTTGGAATAATGAACAAAATTTTGGGAAGAAACAAGGCGAAAAGAGGGATGAGAGGCCAAAAAAACAAAATAAGAAGAATTTAAAATACTTTAAATGTGAAAAGTTAGGTCACTTTGCTGCTGATTGTCCTAACTTTAAAATTTCGACAATTTTTCTGACGGGAAGCCAAAAAAGAAAAAGTGGTTTGATTATAAGAAAAAGGGAAAAGTTTTTTTAAGCAACTTACTCTTATATGAGCTCTTCTGAAGAAGAAGAAGAAAAACTGTGCGACTAGACTGCCTTCCATGCAAGCCTAAAGGATGATAGCTAAGAAGAAGATTCTTATTAGTCCACTTCTCTACAAGAGAACTCAGAGTTTATGTTTTGGCTAAGAGGACCAAAAGTCTCGAGAGTGAATTAAAGAATAAAGTAGATAAACTAGTTGTGTCTTCTCAAGAGACAAATAGGTTAGTGAAGTTGAATATCAAACCAGAAAAAGAAGTGAATGACCTTAAGCAAAACCTAGAAAGTGAGTAATAAAAATCTAGTGCTCTCAATAGATAACTTATGTCCTCTAAAGATAAATTAGATGGGTTCATGAGTGGGAAGAAGAAGTTAGAGACTATGCTTAGCATAGGTTAAACAAACAAAATGAGTTTATATTTTAGGAGTTGTTTGTCTACCCCTTAGAAAACTTACTATCTTTGTGAAGGTAAAAGAAAATGTGAAAGAGCCTAGGATAGTACCCATCCCACCTAAGTCCTGAGTAAAAGGAAAACGAATAAGTTCTAACATTGTAGATGTATGTAACATTTTCTATAGTAATGCCTATGTTAGAAGAGAATGTCATAAGAACTACCTTTTTAAACTTAGGTCAAAAAGAATGAGAAGAAAAAGCACACTACCTCCTCTACCCCTAAGTTGCCGCACCAAGTGTATAAGATGAAGATGAGGAGAGTGTGAAGAAAGTTGATCTTCAAGCATTGAATGATCAATTGGGTAAAACCAGAAAGTCTACCTTATGTTGCCTTAGGATTGGTTGCCTAGGTAAGGTTAAGGAGTCGTATATCTCTAAGTAAGAGATTTTATTTTTATCAATAATTTAATTCTTCCAATCTTATAGACACATGTTTTAGTTTTTATCATATTTTGTTTTGTTTGAAGTCTTTGAATTCATAGGTTTTGAATGAAAAAAATTGAATATGATAAAAAACACAAAAAAAAATAGTGTAGCTTTTGCTTGTTTTTGCAATTAGCTCTGTTTTTATTTTTGATGAAGTTCAGCTCTTGAGATATTTTGAAATTAATTTTCTTTTAAGCATTAGTGGTTAAATATACATTAACTAAGAGAAAGACACACCAAGGAGAGTGAAGATCAATTTGATTTTCTATTGTTTAATTTTGTAATTTTTTACTTTTTTTTGTTGCAATTCTCTATTTTTAAAAATTAATATCAAAAGAGAATTCTTAAACATAAATTGACTTAGGCGTCTGGATTTTAGTGGAGTAAGTGATCAAATTAGAGGATCTTTAACTAGATTTCTATTTAGAATTCAAAGAAAAGAAAATTTCATGTAATGTACTTCAATGTTTAAAAGTTTTATGTACTTTAATATTTCTTTAGATAATGAAATTGTCCTCACAAAGATGATGGAAAAGCTAATGTGAAGCACCCATCCACTTAACTTCAAAAAAAATTGAGCAAAGAATGGAATAAAAGGAATGAAAAAGAATAAATAAAAATTATGATGCAAGTAGAAAGTATTCAGAAAATGCTAAGCCTGAGGAAAATGATTTGTGAAAAAATATTATAACTCAAAAAAGGTAGGGCAAGTTTATTATGAGCTTTTGATTGTTTTCTATCTTTTTAGTAAAATCATGTATATATATTCTAGTTAAAAAGAGTCAAAAAATATGAACCTAGTCTTTTCTAGGGTCCGAATAAATTTTTTATTATTAATTTAGCTAGATTAAAGCGTAATAACGTTTTAAGAATAAAAAATGCAACGTCATTTATCTCATTACAAAGAAATAGTTTTATTATATGCTAAATAGAATTTTAATCGTATTTTTTATTATAACTTTTAAGGGTTTAAAAAGGGTTATTTATGTTATCTATTATGTAAATAATGAGACTAATCTTAAACCATGATTTAGGAAATATAAGAGTAATTTATAAATATTAATAAAATATTTTATAATAATTATTAATTATTTGATTTTAAAAAAAATATCAAGTTATTAAGTAAGGTGATTATTTTTTATTTAATATTAAATTTAAAGTTGTTATAGAATTGATATATATATTACACTAACGGCATTGTCCCGCATTAATTACAATAATAAGTATTTGTTGAGGATTGAGTTGTGCCTTTTTTCTCAAAATTAGGAACTAGTCCATATTGCACAGCGACTTCTAGTTAATAAAGTTATTTAAGTTCATTAATAAGTAAATAATTAAACTAATCTTTAACATAAGATTTAAGTAATAAAAGAATAGCTTATACAAATTAATCAAATATTTTAAAATTAATAGTAATTAAATAAATTTAGTATAAAGATTAAGTTGTTATAATAGGTCTTTAATTTCTTATTTAGTATTAAATTTTTAATTAATAAATTATTTTTATTTCATTTATAAAGTGTAAGTATATTACCGTTCTGTCCATTATATTCCTTGAAAATATTTATGTATCGAATTTGTTAAATGTTATCGTTATTTATTGAGTATTTTATTAAATTTAAAAGCACATTGTAATTTATTAATTATATGACTAATGTGGGATAACTTTTACAAAATAAAAAATACAATGTCATTCATCTTTCTATAAAAAAAATTATTATATGCTAAATAAAAAAATTTTGTTATAGAGTTTGTGGGTTAAAAAAGGGTTGTTTAAATTCTTTATTATGTATATAATTAAACTAATCTTAAACCGCAATTAAGGAAATATTTTCTAAGGTAATTAAGTTTCTAAGTAAGGTAATTATTTTCTTATTTAGCAATAAATTTTTGGCTATTTGTTATTTATTTTATTTAGTAAGTATAAATGTATTACCGTTATGTAAATTATAAGCCTAAATAGTATTTATATAAGTAAATTTTCAAAATTTGTTTTTATTTATTTACTATTTCATTAGATTTTAAAACAAATTTCTTATTATTAATTTAGCTAGATTAATAACTTTTTAAGAATAAAAAATGCAACGTCATTTATCTCATTACAAAGAAAAAAGTTTATTATATGCTAAATAGAATTTTAATGGTATTTTTTATTATAACTTTTAAGGGTTTAAAAAGGGTTATTTACGTTCTCTATTATGTAAATAATGAAACTAATCTTAAACCATGATTTAGGAAATATAAGAGTAATTTATAAAAATTAATAATATATTTTAAAAGTATTCTTAATTATTTAATTTTTATAAAAATATCAAGTTGTTAAGTATGGTGATTATTTTTTATTTACTATTAAATTTAAAGTTGTTATTGATTTGATATACATATATTACACTAAGATCATTGTCGTGCATTAATTACTATAATGAGTATTTTTTAAGGATTAAGTTGAGCCTTTCTTCAAAATTAGGAACTGGTCTATATTGTATACGGACTTTAAGTTAATAAAGTTTTTTAAGTTCTTTAATAAGTAAATAATTAAATTAATCTTTAACATAAGATTTAAGTAATAAAAGAATAGTTTATAAAAATTAATCAAATAGTTTTAAATTAATAGTAATTAACTAAATTTTGTATGAAGATTAAGTTGTTAGAATAAGTCCTTAATTTCTATTTAATATTAAATTTTTAATTAATAAATTATTTTTATTTGATTTATAAAGTGTAAGTATATTACCGTTCTGTCCATTATATGCCCTAAAAAATTTTATGTATCGGATTTGTTAAATGTTATCGTTATTTATTAAGTATTTTATTAAATTTAAAAACACATTACAATTTATTAATTATATGACTAATGTGGGTTAACTTTTAGAAAATAAAAAAAACAACGTCATTAATCTTTTTATAAAAAAAATTATTATATTCTAAAGAAAAAGTTTTATTTATAGATTTTGTGGGTTTCAAAAGGGTTGTTGAAATTGTTTATTATGTATATAATTAAACTAATCTTAAATCGTGATTAAGGAAATATAACAGTAGGTAATAAAAAATAATTAATTATGATAAAATATATAATCATTTACGAAGTTTTGTAGAAAGATTAAGTTTTTAAGTAAGGTAATTATTTTCATATTTAGCAATAAATTTCTTATTATTAATTTAGCTACATTAATGAGTAATAACTTTTTAAGATTAAAAAATGCAGCGTCGATTATCTCATTACAAAGAAAAAAATTTATTATATGCTATATAGAATTTTAATTGTATTTTTTGTTATAACTTTTAAGGGTTTAAAAATAGTTATTTACATTCACTATTATGTAAATAATGAAACTAATCTTAAACCATGATTAAGGAAATATAAGAGTAATTTATAAAAATTAATAAAATATTTGAAAAGTACTATTAATTATTTAATTTTTATAAAAATATCAAGTTGCTAAGTAAGGTGATTATTTTTTATTTAGTATTAAATTTAAAGCTGTAATTTATTTGATATACATATATTACACTAAGATCATTGTCCCACATTAATTACTCTAGTAAGTATTTGTTGAGGATTGAGATAAACCTTTCCTCAAAATTGCTCTAGTAAAAAATTTTGCTATAGATTTTGTGGGTTTCAAAAGGGTTGTTTAAATTCTTTATTATGTATATAATTAAATTAATCTTAAACCGCGATTTAGGAAATATAAGAGTAAGTAATAAATTATGATAAAATATATAATCATTTAAGAAGTTTTGTAGAAAGATTAAGTTTTTAAGTAAGGTAATTATTTTCTTATTTAACAATAAATTTTTGGCTATTTGTTATTTATTTTATTTAGTAAGTATAAATGTATTATTGTTACGTAAATTATAAGCCTAAATAGTATTTATATAAGTAAAATTTGAAAGTTTGTTTTTATTTATTTACTATTTCATTAAATTTTAAAACAAATTTCTTATTATTAATTTAGCTAGATTAAAGCTTAATAACTTTTTAAGAATAAAAAATGTAACTTCATTTATCTCATTACAAAGAAAAAATTTTATTATATACTAAATATAATTTTAATCGTATTTTTTATGAAAACTTTTTAAGGTTTAAAAAGCGTATATACGTTCTATATTATGTAAATAATGAAACTAATCTTAAACCATGATTAATGAAATATAAGAGTAATTTATAAAAATTAATAAAATATTTTAAAAGTATTATTAATGATTTAATTTTTATAAAAAAAATCAAGTTGTTAAGTAAGGTGATTATTTTTTATTTAATATTAAATTTAAAGCTGTTATTTATTTGATATATATATATATATATACTACACTATGATAAATGTCCCACATTAATTACTCTAATAAGTATTTGTTGAAGATTGAGTTGAGCCTTTTCTCAAAATTAGGAAATGGTCTATATTGTATAACGACTTCTAGTTAATAAAGTTATTTAAGTTCTTTAATAAGTAAATAATTAAATTAATCTTTAACATAAGATTTAAGTAATAAGAATATAATTTATAAAAATTAAACAAATATTTTAATATTAATATTAATTAACTAAATTTTGTATAAAGATTAAGTTCTTATAATAGGTCTTTAGTTTCTTAATTAGTATTAAATTTTTAATTAATAAATTATTTTTATTTTATTTATAAAGTGTAAGTATATTACCGTTCTATTTATTATATGCCTTGAAAATATTTATGTATCGAATTTGTTAAATGTTATCGTTATTTATTCAGTATTTTATTAAATTTAAAATCACATTGCAATTTATTAATTAGATGACTAATGTGGGATAACTTTTACAAAATAAAAAATACAACGTCATTAATCTTTTTATAAAAAAAATTATTATATTCTAAATAAAATGTTTTTGTTATAGATTTTGTGGGTTTTAAAAGGGTTTTTGAAATTGTTTATTATGTATATAATTAAACTAATCTTAAACCGTGATTAAGGAAATATAATAGTAAGTAATAAATTATGATAAAATATATAATCATTTGCGAAGTTTTGTAGAAAGATTAAGTTTTTAAGTAAGGTAATTATTTTCTTATTTAGCAATAAATATTTGGCTATTTGTTATTTATTTTATTTAGTAAGTATAAATGTATTACCGTTACGTAAATTATAAGCCTAAATAGTATTTATATAAGTAAAATTAGAAATTTTGTTTTTATTTATTTACTATTTTATTAGATTTTAAAATAAATTTCTTATTATTAATTTAGCTAGATTAAAGCTTAATAACTTTTTAAGAATAAAAAATACAACGTCATTTATCTCATTACAAAGAAATTTTTTTATTATATGCTAAATAGAATTTTAGTCGTATTTTTTATTATAACTTTTAAGGGTTTAAAAAGGGTTATTTACGTTCTCTATTATGTAAATAATGAAATTAATCTTAAACAATGATTTAAGAAATATAAGAGTAATTAATGCGGGACAATGCTCAAAAAATATATACCTCAACTATTTAGAAGGATTGAGTTGACGCTATAGAATGATATACCATTAATGTTATGAAGTTGAGGTATATATTTTGAGTTATGTGGCATGACTTATGGTTGGATGTATGATGTTGGTATTGCCATCTTAAAGTTATGAATTGTTGATTCTGTATGGTTAAGTATATTTTCAGTAAAACATACCTCAACTATTTAGAAGGATTGAGTTGACGCTATGGAATGGCATACCATTGATGTTATGAAGTTGAGGTATATATTTTGAGTCATGTGGAATGACTTATGGTTGGATGTATGATGTTGGTAGTGCCATCTTAAAGTTATGAATTGTTGATTCTGTATGGTTAAGTATATTTTCAGTAGAACTACAGTCTACTAATGGACTGATATGTCATGATAGGATGTGGTTAATTTGTGTGGATGTTAGTGAATGTCATGGTTTAAGGATGAAGTGAATGATTTTATATGTGTTTAGCTTGTGGTTGAGCTTTGATTTGAGTTATGATTTTAATAATTCTTCTCCTATGATTTCCACTGAAATTCATGATTAGATGTTAATTCACATGTGTAGTGTGGTAGTGAGTTAATTTTAATCATGTTAATATGCATTGAGTGAAGTGCTTCTATTAGGTACACACACACATGTGGGGTTTAACGATGATGTTGAAACTTGATATTATAATTATGAATGATGCATTAGGGGCTGATGAGAGCACTTATCATGAATTAAGATTCATGTATGCCTTGCCCACGTATGTACTATGCTGCATGCATCATGAAAATGGATTTCCAATTGAGGCTTTATCGAGGCTAATCGAATTTGATCGATTAGATGTAATGTGGTGAAATTGCGTGCCGGATTAATCTGTCATGGCTTAATCAAAACACGATTTATCCGAAAGGACATGTATTCGATTTAAGTTCCTATGTAGAACGTGTATCCCTGGATTGAGTCTAGAGAAATAAAATTATGTTGGGACGAGTTGTGTACTTGTCTTTCGGATTTAATATTATTTTATTAATGTTATTTGGACCCTGAGAATCCAGCGTAGTATGCCGTGTGCACCCGCTACCACATGTTCTAAGGTTCCATGTGTGGGAATTTGGGTCTCCCTTCCGCAGAAGATGTCCTTTGGCGAACACCACTATTTTAGATTCTCTGTGTTAGAATGGGACATCCTTAAAGCTAGATTATTAATTTCATTAGATTAAAGCTTATTTACGTTCTCTATTATGTAAATAATGAAACTAATCTTCTACCATGATTTAAGAAATATAAGTTATTTATAAAAATTAATAAAATATTTTAAAAGTATTATTAATTATTAAATTTTTATAAAAATATCAAGTTGTTAAGAAAGGTGATTGTATTTTAGGAAATATAGGAGTAAGTAATAAATTATGATAAAACATATAATCATTTGCGAAGTTTTGTAGAAAGATTAAGTTTTTAAGTAAGGTAATTATTTTCTTATTTAGCAATAAATTTTTGGCTATTTGTTATTTATTTTATTTAGTAAGTATAAATGTATTACCGTTACGTAAATTATAAGCCTAAATAGTATTTATATAAGATTATGTTTTTAAGTAAGATGATTATATTTTATTTACTGTGAAATTTAAAGCTGTTTTAGATTTGATATACATATATTACACTAAGATCATTGTCCCGCATTAATTACTCTAGTAAGTATTTGTTAAGGATTGAGCTGAGCCTTTCCCCAAAATAACGAACTGGTTCATATTGTATACCGACTTCTAGTTATTAAAGTTATTTAAGTTCTTTAATAAGTAAATTAATCTTTAACACAAGATTTAAGTAATAATAGAATCGTTTATAAAAATGAATCAAATATTTTAAAATTAATATTAATTAACTAAATTTTGTATAAAGATTAAGTTCTTACAATAGGTCATTAATTTCATATTTAGTATTAAATTTTTAATTAATAAATTATTTTTATTTCATTTATAAAGTGTAAGTATATTACTGTTCTGTTTATTATATGCCTTGCAAATATAACAGTAAGTAATAAAAATTAATTAATTATGATAAAATATATAATCATGTACGAAGTTTTGTAGAAAAATTAAGTTTTTAAGTAAGGTAATTATTTTCATATTTATCAATAAATTTCTTCTTATTAATTTAGCTAGATTAAAGAGTAATAACATTTTAAGAATAAAAAAATTCAGCATTTATTATCATATTACAAAGAAAAAAATTTATTACATGCTATATAGAATTTCAATTGTATTTTTCATTATAACTTTTAAGGGTTTAAAAATGGTTATTTACATTCACTATTATGTAAATAATGAAACTAGTCTTAAACCATGATTAAGGAAATATAAGAGTAATTTATAAAAATTAATAAAATATTTTAAAAGTATTACTAATTATTTAATTTTTATAAAAATATCACGTTGTTAAGTAAGGTGATTATTTTTTATTTAGTATTAAATTTAAAGCTATTATTTATTTGATATACATATATTACACTATGATCATTGTCCCGCATTAATTACTCTAATAAGTATTTGTTCAGGATTGAGTTGAGCATTTTCTTAAAATTACAAACTAGTCTGTATTGTATAACGACTTCTAGTTTATAAAGTTATTTAAGTTCTTTAATAAGTAAATAATTAAATTAATCTGTAACACAAGATTTAAGTAATAAAAGAATAGTTTATAAAAATTAATCAAATATTTTAAAATTAATAGTAATTAACTAAATTTTGTACAAAGATTAAGTTGTTACAATAGGTCTTTAATTTCTTAATTAGTATTAAATTTTTAATTAATAAATTATTTTTATTTAATTTATAAAGTGTAAGTATATTACCATTATGTCTATTATATGCCTTGAAAATATTTATGTATCGAATTTGTTAAATGTTATCGTTATTTATTGAGTATTTTATTAAATTTAAAAGCACATTCCAATTTATTAATTAGATGACTAATGTGGGATAACTTTTACAAAATGAAAAACACAAAGTCATTCATCTTTAAAAAAAAGAGACTATTATATGCTAAATAAAAAATTTTTGTTCTAGATTTTGTGGGTTTCAAAAGGGTTGTTTAAATTCTTTATTATGGATATAATTAAACTAATCTTAAACCATGATTAAGGAAATATAAGAGTAAGTAATAAATTATGATAAAATAAATAATCATTTGCGAAGTTTTGTGGAAAGATTAAGTTTTTAAGTAAGGTAATTATTTTCTTATTTAGCAATAATTTTTTGGCTATTTTTTATTTATTTTATTTAATAAGTATAAATGTATTACCGTTACGTAAATTATAAGCCTAAATAGTATTTATATAAGTAAAATTTGAAAATTTGTTTTTATTTATTTACTAATTCATTAGATTTTAAAACTAATTTCTTATTGTTAATTTAGCTAAATTAAAGCTTATCAACTTTTTAAGAATAAAAAATACAACGTCATTTATCTCGTTAGAAAGAAAATTTTTTATTATATGCTAAATAGAATTTTAATCGTATTTTTTATTATAACTTTTACGGGTTTAAAAAGAGTTATTTATGTTCTCTATTATGTAAATAATGAAACTAATCTTAAACAATGATTTAAGAAATATAAGAGTAATTTATAAAAATTAATAATATATTTTAAAAGTATTATTAATTACTTAATTTTTATAAAAATATCAAGTTGTTGAATAAGGTGATTATATTTTATTTAGTGTGAAATTTAATGCTGTTTTGGATTTGATATACATATATTACACTAAGATCATTGTCCCGCATTAATTACTATAATACGTATTTGTTGAGGATATAGCTGAGCCTTTCCTCAAAAATATGAACTCATTAATATTGTATACCGACTTCTAGTTAATAAAGTTATTTAAGTTTTTTAATAAGTAAATTAATCTTTAACATAAGATTTAAGTAAGAATAGAATAGTTTACAAAAATTAATCAAATATTTTAAAATTAATATTAATTAACTAAATTTTATATAAAGATTAAGTTCTTATAATAGGTCTTTAATTTCCTATTTAGTAATAAATTTTTAATTAATTAATTATTTTTATTTCATTTATAAAGTGTAAGTATATTACCATTCTGTTTATTATATGCCTTGAAAATATAACAGTAAGTAATAAAAATTAATTAATTATGATAAAATATATAATCATTTACGAAGTTTTGCAGAAAGATTAAGTTTTTAAGTAAGGTAATTATTTTGATATTTAGCAATAAATTTCTTATTATTAATTTAGCTAGATTAGAGAGTAATAACTTTTTAAGAATAAAAAATGCAGCGTCGATTATCTCATTACAAAGAAAAAAATTTATTATATGCTATATAGAATTTTAATTTTATTTTTTATTATAACTTTTAAGGGTTTAAAAATGGTTATTTACATTCACTATTATGTAAATAATGAAACTAATCTTAAACCATGATTATGGAAATATAAGAGTAATTTATAAAAATTAATAAAATATTTTAAAAGTATTACTAATTATTTAATAAGTAAATAAGTAAATTAATCTTTAATATAAGATTTATGTAATAAAAGAATAGTTTATAAAAATTAATCAAATATTTTAAAATTAATAGTAATTAACTAAATTTTGTATGAAGATTAAGTTGTTACAATAGGTCTTTAATTTCTTATTTAGTATTAATTTTTTAATTAATAAATTATTGTTATTTGATTTATAAAGTGTAAATATATTACCGTTCTGTATATTATATGCCTTGAAAATATTTGTGTATCGAATTTATTAAATGTTATCATTATTTATTGAGTATTTTATTAAATTTAAAAGCACATTGCAATCTATTAATTAGATGACTAATGTGGGATAACTTTTACAAAATAAAAAATACAGCGTCATTCATCATTTTATAAAAAAAACTATTATATGCTAAATAAAAAAGTTTTGATATAGATTTTGTGGGTTTCAAAAGGGTTGTTTAAATTATTTTTTATGTATATAAAATTTAAGAGTAAGTAATAAATTTTGATAAAATATATAATCATTTGCGAAGTTTTGTATAAAGATTAAGTTTTTAACTAAGGTAATTATTTTCTTATTTAGCAATGAATTTTTGGCTATTTGTTATTTATTTTATTTAGTAAGTATAAATGTATTACCATTTACGTAAATTATAAGCCTAAATAGTATTTATATAAGTAAAATATGAAATTTTGTTTTTATTTATTTACTATTTCATTAAATTTTAAAACAATTTTCTTATTATTAATTTAGCTCGATTAAAGCTTAATAACTTTTTAAGAATAAAAAATACAACGTCATTTATCTCATTACAAAGAAATTTTTTTATTATATGCTAAATATAATTTTAGTCGTATTTTTTATTATAACTTTTAAGGGTTTAAAAAGGGTTATTTACGTTCTTTATTATGTAAATAAAGAAACTAATCTTAAACCCTGATTTAAGAAATATAAGAGTAATTTATAAAAATTAATTAAATATTTTAAAGGTATTATTAATTATTAAATTTTTATAAAAATATCAAGTTGTTAAGTAAGGTGATTATATTTTATTTAGTGTGAAATTTAAAGCTGTTTTTTATTTGATATACATATATAACACTAAGATCATTGTCCGGCATTAATTACTTTAGTAAGTATTTGTTGAGGATTGAGCTGAGCCTTTCCTCAAAATTACGAACTACTTTATATTTTATGCCGACTTCTAGTTAATAAAGTTATTTAAGTTCTTTAATAAGTAAATTATTAAATTAATCTTTAACATAAGATTTAAGTAATAATACAATAGTTTTAAAAAATTAATCAAATATTTTAAAATTAATAGTAATTAACTAAATTTTGTATAAAGATTAAGTTGTTACAATAGGTCTTTAATTTCTTATTTAGTATTAAATTTTAAATTAATAAATTATTTTTATTTTATTTATAAAGTGTAAATATATTACCATTCTGTCTATTATATGCCTTGAAAATATTTATGTATCGAATTTGTTAAATGTTATCCTTATTTATTGAGTATTTTATTAAATTTAAAAGCATATTGCAATTTATTAATTAGATGACTAATGTGGGATAACTTTTACAAAATAAAAAATACAAAGTCATTCATATTTTTATAAAAAAAACTATTATATGCTAAATAAAAAAATTTTGCTATAGATTTTGTGGGTTTCAAAAGGGTTGTTTAAATTCTTTATTATGTGTTAAACTAATCTTAAACCGTGATTTAGGAAATATAAGAGTAAGTAATAAATTATGATAAAACATATAATCATTTGCAAAGTTTTGTAGAAAGATTAAGTTTTTAAGTAAGGTAATTATTTTCTTATTTAGCAAAAAATATTTGGCTATTTGTTATTTATTTTATTTAGTAAGTATAAATGTATTACCGTTACGTAAATTATAAGCCTAAATAGTATTTATATAAGTAAAATTTGAAATTTTGTTTTTATTTATTTACTATTTCATTAGATTTTAAAACAAATTTCTTATTATTAATTTAGCTAGATTAAAGCGATCTTTTTCAGAATAAAAAATACAATGTCGTTTATCTCATTACAAAGAAATTTTTATTATATGCTAAGTAGAATTTTAGTCGTATTTTTATTATAACTTTTAAGGGTTTAAAAAGGGTTATTTATGTTCTCTATTATGTAAATAATGAAACTAATCTTAAACCATGATTTAAAAAATATAAGAGTAATTTATAAAAATTAATAAAATATTTTAAAAGTATTATTAATTATTCAATTTTTATAAAATATTAAGTTGTTAAGTAAGGTGATTATATTTTATTTAGTGTGAAATTTAATGCTGTTTTGGATTTGATATACATATATTACACTAAGATCATTGTCCTGAATTAATTACTTTAGTAAGTATCTGTTGAGGATTGAGCTGAGCCTTTTCCGAATTAATTACATTAGGGATTGACAACCTCAACTATTTTACATTTCTTGTGTGGAAATTTGACCGTGTTATTGCCTTTGTGGCCTTGACCGTGTTCTTGCCTATGTGCAATGCTTGTGATTACTCCTTGATGGAGGTTTATATGATGTGATGCATGATTGGATATGTATGTTAGAGATACATTTCATGCAGGTTGATATGATGTGATGCATAATTGGATTTGTATGTTAGAGATATATTTCATGCAGGTTGATATGATGTGATGTATGATTGGATATGTATGTTAGAGATATATTTCATGTAGGTTGATATGATTTGATGCATGATTGGATATGTATGTTAGAGTTACATTTCATGCAGGTTGATATGATGTGATGCATAATTGGATATGTATGTTAGAGATACATTTCATGCAGGTTGATACGATGTGAAGCATGATTGGATATGTATGTTAGAGATACATTTCATGCAAGTTGATATGATGTGAATGACACTATGTGGATTATACACTATAATGTAGGTTTAAGTGATGTGTATGTGTGATCAGAAAGTGTTACATCTTATCAATTTTTGATTTGAATGATTATATTGTTATGCTGTCATGTTGCCGATGCTGATAGTATATTAGAAAACCATTACTGAGTTTGTTTAAACTCACCCCTCTTTATTGTGTTTTGCTTTGGGGCTGCGTGGCGCGACACGCAGATGGACAGGATCTCCTCTTTGAGGAAAGATCGGAGACGACTTGGATGTGATTGTGGAGATTCTTATGTGACTTACTTTCTATGGTTTATGCTTTATGTTTAGAACCTTTGTGTAGGGTTCTCTGTTGGATTTATGATACTTTATACAGTTGTGATGTCTAAGACCTATTTTAGAGCTAGAGTGGGCTTTGGTTGACTAAGCTTGTGGGTTTGAGACTAGTCGTTTATTTTGAATTAAGCAACTCTATTTCTTTTCTACTTATTTACTCTTGCTCAAAGTGGTGTGCATACTCCGTAATTCTATTAAGTCACCCGTAATTTAGGGTTAAGTCTTTCGCTAAATCGTATCTCAATTTTCCCTCGCCTCCCCCACGTGCGCTGACCGGCCTTTGGACTGGGTTCGGCTTGGGTCGGGCAGTGCCGGGGCGTGACAAATGACATGTAGGCCGAGGACTTCTAACAAGAGTAGGAGGCCTGAGGAATGCTAGGAAAGGTGAGACAGTTGAGAGATGGCTCAACTATACTTCTAGTTGGGTTAGGTCTCCTTTGGGATAGTTTTGGGCATGGTATGGGCTGGTTTCCTATTTGTGGGGCAGGGATGTGGAATTCCAAATTTGCAACTAAGGTTGGGCTAGTATTAGTAGTACTAGGCTTCTTGATCCTTCCTCTATATAAAGGGGACGCCATGGAAACTTGAGAAGAGAGACAAATTCATTGTAATCAGTATATGGAGGAATGAGGGCATGAGCAAATCTAGCTAGCCTTGGTGGATTCAGCCAAGGGGCGAATCCAGCCAAAGGAGTACTTTGTTAGTGCAAAGCATATCTTTAGGCTGGGAGCAAGGTCGGGGCCTTGTTCTATTAAATGATTCAAGCATTCAAAACTCAGAATCTGGCAAGGAGCAAACTAAGTGCTTTGGCCATGGTTTCAGAGGACTATTTGGCAGTGAACACTTCGTTGGTGACTTGGAGGAGTTGCTGAGAGCGCACTCAACCAAGGGACGGACCATACTCAGCAACTCAGCGAGGCTTGTGGCAGATTTCAGCCAAGGGGCAGACTGGTTTGCAAGATGGCTGAGACGGTGTTGGGTTTGGGAGCAAGGTAGGGGTCTTGTTAGTATAAACTGCATGCTGAATAAAGGGCGGTCCTCCTTTTTCCTTATCTTTCCCTTCGTTTAGCTTTGTTTTGGACGTGCATAATCATGGGTAAAAGGGCGGATAGCTGTTGGTTACACAGTGTAGCCAAGCCATCACGTGTGTGAACGCTAGGCACAGCCTAGCATTCGTGACACTTAATCTATATTGCACATGGCACTACTTGTACCTCCTTCTCCTAAAGATGATTATTATCTTTCGCTTGTATTGTTTCCAAACTGTGATGCATGATGTTGTTGGGGAGATGCATGGCCATGCTCCTCAAATGGGGATGCTTCATCATGGTCATGTAGAGAGGAGGCACTCTCATCCAAGCTCTCAAATAACCTTCTTCCCCTAGCTGATGTGGATACCATTGTCTTAATTCAGAAAGGTTAGGAGAGAGAAACTCTTTCTCTTGGGTAGGGCCAATGGCTGGAGCTGGAGATGACCGTGGAGGTATGACTATTGCACCATATTTTGATATACCAACTCTCTTCTAAATCAGCATGTACCTTTGATTCTAAGATGCAATTTCTCTATATATCTTGTACTTTAGAGCATTGTTCTCCTCTATAAGTTTCATGTTGATGTTGTAAAGGTACTGGAAGTTCTCACACATTTTCTTCATGAGACATTTTCTTTATGAGATCATCTCTCTCATGTTGCTTGGTTCTCTTATCTGGCTTGGTGCTCCTCGTAACATTATCCTCATCAGATTTGGAGGGAAATTGGGAGGTCTCCCTCTTGCTGTCGGACTTCCTATTACACTGCCTCTTAATAGGAGGTACTTCAAAAGGTGATTGGGATGCTGCATCTTCTTCTTTCTCGGCCAAGTCACATGCTACCTCAATTTCTTTCTCGATTGAGATGCTAGTCCTAATAGCTTCAGTTGATGCCTCTTCATTTGTCATTTCGACCTCTTTAATCAACTGGTTCTTGATGAGACGCTCATCACCCCACAGTGTTGGGGCAGAATGGACTGACTAATGTTAAATTCAACGTATTTCATTAGAGATCCTAGCAAGCCCTCCTATGGATGACACAAAACTAAAATATTGGTATTGTAAAATAAAATATATAATTCGAGGTTAGTCCAATAAACCCCACATATTTTATACTATTAAGATCTAGATTGCGATGGTCTGGAGTTAATTACAATGGAATTACAAATCATGTTGTGATACCTATTACAAGGTTTCCTACATTGTCATCACAAATCCATCTCAATTCCATCATAGCTTCCACTAACCAATCACATAAAATGGTCGTAATACAATCGCAACTAACAATAAACAATTATTATTGTGAATAAGCATTGTCATATAAATCCCAACATACAAATATGCCATCATAATAGAATAGGGTGAGAAACAAGATAGTCATTGAGCCCATACCTATAAGACTACCACACAACCAAACATATTCAATCTCTTCTTGTAAAAGCTATCAACCGCATTCTTCACATTGCTCCTTTGTTGATTGTACACCAACTTGGCCCAAGGTACATCCTAGAATGCTGTCAATTTTTAGTCATCCATCATAACCCAGAACTTGTTCTCCACAGTACCCCCTAGCCTTGCCATTAGGAACACCGCAAGCACATACATTAAAGTGATCCTAACCTTATCTTCTACCTTTGTTTTCTTAAAAGGTCATGACATTCCAGATCTCCACATCATGGACAACTTCACCTTTAGGAAACAACTTGGCCTTGAACTTGCTTGTTATAGTTTTAGGGATACCCTCCTCCCCTGTAGATAACGGTAGAAATCCCAATATGAGAGTGACATCGATTAGCCTTAGGGTAGCCAACTTACCTCAGAAAGAGAATGTTAGGCTAGATTTTCTGACCAACAACATACTAGCAATCAATTGGTGGTAAATCATTGTTTCTGGTAGATTAATCAAGTGCTTTAAGATTGCCCTTTTAAACTTATCCTTCACATCCCCTATCAAGAGTGTATCCAAGTCTTTTAACTTGGATCTAGTGCATCTGCAATCTACCTTTCCAATCTATCCAAAACGTATGAATTCAGCCTTCTCATTTCATTTCATTTCATCAAAAAATACATAATTACATATGTTGTTATGTTGTACTGATTAGGTTGATATGAACATTACGATGACAATTACAGTGCACATTGTGATGACAGTTGCAATGCTATGATAATGCCCATTGCGATGCACAACAAACTGCAATTGCGATGCAAATGTAGTATAATTGTGATGGCCCATGCAATTAATTGTGATGTCCATTTCAATGCCAGCACAAACCCATTGTCGCAATCCCATTGCAACTATACACCCATCACCGCAAATACTTCGTACATTTTATTTACAACATACACAAGCTCAAAAACATTGCATATCATGAACCCCCTAATACAAAATGATAACATAAAAAAATCAAAAATACATTTGAAAGGGTTTAGTGAACTTGCTTTACTCACTCCTTACATTTTTTTATGCAAGATATGTCTCCCTTTTTCTCTCATACAACTATGTGGAATCAGAAAGGGCTTCTTGAAGTCTAAGAAGAATCGCCATTAGGCTGATCATCCTTGAGACCGGTTGCTTACGGAGAGATGGAAGGAGAGTAGAATGGATCTCTTTTGGGTGTGTCTCTTCAACTGTTGAAGGACCACCTACCTAGAGAAGGTGCGTTCCTTTGAAAGAATGTTGCTGCAACTATCACGTCTCTTCAACTTTTGCTTCCCTTCACAATAGAAACGTGTCTCTTCGCTTTTGTTAGAGGGGGAGTGTCGCTTCCTCTTCTGGTTGGCGCCAAGGGAGTGCGATCTTGGCCTTCACATTTGGTTTCAAATCCACTTTGCGGGGTGAAATAGGAAGACAGCTTCACATTTTCCCACATGTGGTCTAAAATGAATGGGTGTCATACAAAAATAATTTTTTCTAATGGCACCCAGGGCCTGAATTGAGATTATTTTATACATAGTAACCTATTTTGGTAAAATTTCCTCTCTTACTAAAAAAATATTGCCCTATAATTTTTTGTAAAGAGCAATTTTGTGGTCAGCATTGTGTAGAGATGCTTTGGCTGTCTTTGCCTGTGGTCCAAAAGTCCACTTTCTCTACCGACTGCATGCAGTCAAGAACACAAACATAATCTTTGATCTTATTCAGAAAATATTGTCAACCTTCAAACCAAATATACACCGTTTGTCACAATTTCCATATGACTAGTGGGGTTGATTTGAAGGACACCCAGACAAGATCCTACCTCGCAGCAATATTGACTTAAGAGGCAAAGAACTGTCTGACTCTTTCACCATATCCGTACAAATGGTTGGTACGAATGCCGATTCATGAGAGGTCTTGGACTTAATGCCGTATTTTCTGACTGATTGATGTTAAGAATATGAAAAACCCGTTTTCCTCGTTTGTGTTGGCAAGCTTCATCATTTTTCTTCACACCCACCCGCCAACACACTTATGACTTGACATTTGTGCAATTCATAAACATTTCCATGTGATGGGAGATTGACGTTCATGCAAATAGCAGGCACGAGCATGTGAAGCTGGCGGACATTCGGACTTGTGTCTTTGTTAGTAGGCAAGAATGATAGCAAGCCTATTTATTTCACTTCTCATTCCTTAGCAAATGAAATTGTTACCTACTTGCGTAGCATGAATTCCTTCTGTTTTATCATCGTGATTATGGCTGCCTACTTAACTCAAAAGCCGACGTCTTGCCCAAGGGGAAAATGAAGCTCAAGTTTCCAACTTTATATAGGTCGATAATTCTTCTACTCCCCCAGTTGGATGAGAATCATCTTTTGCTTTGTCAATCAAACACTTTTCGCCGAGAGTGAGTGTTAAGAATCAAATCTCCAATCAGCACCCTATTGATCTCTGTTCATTGTGCCCTTGCACAAACTTACGTCTAAAGCATGCCCCTCCCAGTTGGAAAAAAAATAACTTGTGCTTTTCCCAGCATATAATGATAAAACATCAAGCGTAGTAATACTATGACATACGCTCCCATCGAAGATTTCATCAAGTATAAAGTTCTTCAAACAAAAAATTCATAACTAAGAGTGAATTATTCACCTTTGAAAAACAAGCATAGTTATTTTTCAATAATAACTTAAGTGGTTAGAAACCGGATTATACGTTTCACAAGAGACCATGTGTGTATCCCAATTGAAAATTGGAACTTTAACTTCTAACCCTTCTCAATGTTCATAGTGAAGTCTCATAGTTAAGCCTAGCCAAGCCCCAGCTGTGGCTGAAATTGATTTCAGGATCGAGCTAAAGATCTTGAACCAGTCCAAGGCAAATTAAACTTATTTTGAGAAGAATTAGTAGCCCCACTTGAAATCACCAAAGTTGGACGAGCCAGCACATTCAGGACATAGGGCCCACATGTTCCACCATAAAACGGCAAATTTACCGACCAAAGGCCCTCTTTGTACAATACTTTCGGTTCACTAGCTAAGACAAGGGCAGACAAAATCAATCATAAGTCACAAACCTCGGCCCTCATGGGTCTCACATGCTGCCTAAAAATACTTGAGGATTTAGGCTTATCCACAAAACGGTATACAACAGACCAACCTGGAGCGTAAATTATGACGTAAATCCTCTAGCATCATTTTTATGTTTTTGAATTGAGATACGGGTACTGTTAGACCAACCAGGAGGGGTAAACGCTCCCAGGGGGTGCTCAGTGATGTCCTATTGGAGTTCATGGTGGTTCCTCGAGTCAATTTCCAATAATTCTTCCTAATGCTCATGGTTTTGGCTAAGCATCCAATATTTTTTTTCTTATTCGTAGGATCCTGGGAAAACCCCTTCATTTAGCACAATGGCTACTTATGTCTAATTGACCCAAAGCAGATTTTTTTACTTTAATTATGTTAAAATTTGCTAATAAGAAACATATTCATCGTTTACTTATTGAGAAACAAACTAGCTTTAAAGTCCATGTCACGTTTTGCCCTAATGATGTAATGTTAAAGCTGGTTTACTTTAATTGTTAAAGCGCATCTAAACAACGACAAATTTTGGGACGGTGTAAGGATAAAAGTTGCAAGGGGCCAAAATTGCGAAGTGAGCAACGCCTAACTGCCCACTTAGCATCTCAAATTTACAAATGTGTGTCAAAAAATGCTTAGGTTTTGTTTGTTCACTGACGGAAAATCGTTGTCAGGAGCCGACAAAAGCTTTTGAATGTTTACCACTTAAAAAAGGAGGGTAATCACTCAGATATTTTCAACGTAAAATGTCCGACTGCATTAGCTGTTAATTTACACGCAGTCAAGCATTATCTAATGGCTTAAAACGCTCCAAAAAAAGACATTTTATACTGAATCTGCATCGTTTAATAACGGAGTCTTAGCCTACCAGGCATTAAGAAGAGTTTTTATTAATATTTCCTACTCACTATAAGCTACGCATAAGGAACGTATGCGGGTCGTTCATTAATAAGATCGATACACACGTTAGTGCTATCAATCTTAAAAAAACTCGACTGAGGTGTTCACACTTAAAAGCATTTTTTTACCTCGCCTAAGGATGGCCAATTCTTTTAGGGCCATGTCCCGTCCTTGCAGCCGTTGCCTGAAGTTGTATATGTTTGGTGGGAGAACTCGTCAGAAAGACAACATGAAAGATGTGCGATTATTATTACATTTGAAACATGTTTCTAAGAAGGACCCAACCAATTAACGACAAACCAAGCAGATTGGCCCACCTTCGGTGCACATCCGATTCTGCCAGAGCCTTAACACGAGTGACAAGACTCAACTGTTTGGCCGCATCTGCCAATCTCCAAATGGTAAAGTTCCAACACATCTCATGAAGCTAGCAAAGGAGGCCAATAAAAAAATTGGCGACTGCTTGACCAGCTCAATATTTTGTTTCAAGATGATATGTAGGTAAAATTATCAATCTTATCCTACCTCTATCTTTTACTATCTTGGTCTAATAATAAGTGTCCAATTAGAAAATTAAAATTAATTTATTTTAAATTTTTAATAAGACATTTATGTAAAATATTAACAAATATCAGTTTTTTTCAAAAAAAATATAGTCACTATGTCCCATATTAATAGTTTCTTTAGACAAAAAAGTTTTGTCCGTATTAATAGCTCTATTTTATTTAATTTAAGCATTGAGTAATTAAAAAAGAGTGTCATAAGCTTATATTTTATTCTCTTAGATGTGGGTTTTACCGTGTAATAAAAATCACTATTTTTCTCAATATAACTATTAATATTGGACTAAGGGTATATTAGCCAACAAAGTGTTGTGACGAGAGGTCTAACTAAATATGGATTATACATTTTTTGTGATTTAAAAGTGTTGTATTTATGTGAGGGGAATGAGATTGGTGGCTGGACATGGTGCACGAAGAAGATGAATACTTTGTCTATTCTAGTCGGATCCTAAGGACTCAGACACTTATAAATTAGAAGGCATTCAAAGACTTTTGATACTCCCGTTGTCTCACATTAATAGTTTTATTTTGTTTTCCAAAAAATTAAAATTACTTTATTTTAAAAAATTAAATGGAGTTATTAATGTGGGACGAAGAGAGTAGATAATGCTCTCTCCGTCCTATATTAATAGCTACATTTGAAAAAATAGTAGTTTTTAAGGAAAAATAAGCTTATGATACTTTTTTTAAGTACTCGGTCACTTAAATTGAACAAAGTATAGTTTTTAATATGGAACAAATTTCTTTACCAAATGAGTCTATTAAATTGGGACAAAGGGGGTATTAGTTTTACTAAAAAGAAAGAAATTATAATTTAGTGTGAAGCCAATTCAAATCAATTTGGAAATTTTACTTGTCAATTGTCTTAGATCTATGATTTGCTGTTATGACTAGCCCTAGGGGTCAGTCTACCTTCAAGGTCTATTACACTTAGGATTTAATTAGGAGTTAATTATTAGTTATAATATGTTAGTATAATTAGGAGTTTATTCCTATTGGGCTTAGGCTAATGTTAAAGGTTCATTCTTAATAACAGTTCTATTAGGATTAGAGTTTTAAGTTGTCTATAAATATGTAGGGGCTATGTCCTGATTGATTGATTCAAAAAAGCAAGGAAGAAATAGATTACTTGTTTTAGTTTAGTCTCTTTAACCCTAATCCCTCTCTTCTTCCTCTTCTTCTACTATGAAAATCCCTTGTAGACCACAGGTCTACATTACTGATATTGGAGTCTTCAATTTTGGAGCTCCTACGCCCCATTACAACCTCCTTTGCACCACTACTACAATTATCCCGCTTGAGGTCAATGTTATATACCAGCAAGCTTGTATATTTCTATTTTCATTGGCTACTACACTCTTATCAATCTGGGTAGCTTCTCTAATTCCTGGGTTGTATCCATGGAGACGTTGTACAATAATAGCTACAATGATCTTACAAAGGTTCTAATGGCCAATTACATGAAAAAGCCCTACCATGTGAACTCTGGAGACTGCCTTGCGCAACTCCTATTTGAGAAGATGGAAGCCTTTGTCGAAGTTGTGGATGACCAGTCCAAATACTAGTCTATGAAAAAAGAAGACATCTTGCCATCATATGTGCAAGCACAATATGCCTTTGAGGAGAAGCCCATCATCAACATTACTACATCACAGTCAGTCGACATGGAAGATACGCATGCCTTCTTCAATCCATCCTGTGCCCCTCTTCTTTATAAGTATCAGCCTCCTCGATAGATACTCCAACGACGTCTAGTCCTTGGCGTCCATTGTTGTTCGATATTCCACACGATCAAGTTCCGTCGAGATTTCATTCCAACTGGCAAAGGACCCCCATTTGTCAGACACTCCCATCAATTCGCCGTTTACCATCATAACTGTCGCTTCCAGTTCATTTATATCTCTGACTGGCCGTGTTTCCCAGTCAATTCTTCTTACTTTCCTACAAATTGTGAGCCATCATCGTAGTGGCTGATCCGGAAGTTTTGGCTGCAAAAAAAATCAGCTTTGCGGTGCCCCCATCTCAGCTGCAATTCCTCTCCTGGAGCGCATTTCAATTGACCCACGACAAAGGGCCCATCTTCACTAGCAGCAAAATCTGCCGCCCTGCCTCTGCCTTCATCCACCTGCAAACTCATGGTAGATTTGCACTCACTTAGTATTGCAATTGCATATCACCTCATCTCATGATGCAAAGAAAATTACAGGCTTCTATGACTCCAACCTCATTGCCATATGTCGCTCTCTCAAATTTGAGATCTACCGTAGCCGAAAACAAGGCAAGAATCGAAGTGCCAACCTCATTGCCATATGTCGCTCTCTCAAATGATCAGTCATTCCTTGACCTAGATCTCTAGTGGATTTTCTTTTGGCCATGGTGAGGAAGGCACCCCCAATGTCTTCATTGTAGCTCGATGGTCTCCTAGAAGCAATTGTTCCTTGGACTCTATTCCCTTTTTGCCAGAGATTGTGCCCAATTTCA
Organism: Saururus chinensis; assembly: GCA_035235625.1. Lineage (NCBI taxonomy): Eukaryota > Viridiplantae > Streptophyta > Magnoliopsida > Piperales > Saururaceae > Saururus > Saururus chinensis. Next base: position 34,862,131 of record CP141144.1, on the reverse strand, counting down.
GCCTCTCACAAAAGGGCATGAAAGCAATACGAGCTTAATAGTACCAAAAATATGTGAATTAGACTTTGGGGTAAAAAGTTCCATCATTTTGAATTTTTTAGTATTTTTGAAAAAGGAAAAGAAAAAATATTAAAAAAATTCGACTGACATCATACAGCACGCACCACACATGAGATGAAGGGCATGCGGCAACACTGGGTCGTGCATCCATTGACATGGCTCATGCAGCCTCAACTTGAGTTGCAGTGTGACAGGGTATAAAAAGTGTGGAGGAGGTTTTTTTCAGTTTTCCACTCCTACACACTCCTAAAACTTCATTTCTCTGTTTCTAGGACATTTTATATCTAATTTATATGATTCAAAAGGCGATTTTATATAAGTCAAATGTGTTGGATGTCATAAAAGGGTGGGTTATTTTTATAATTGAAAAGCTTTAGAGTCAAGAGAATTGTCGTCAAAGGTTGAGGTAGGGGGTTTTAAACTATAAACTTATGTTGTGCAAGGGGAATTTGGTTATTTTGAAATATTTTGCTCGAGTATGCTTATTAACTTTAATTTTTGGAAAGAAATTTTTTTGTGAAATGATTTGATTGTTCTATAGTATATTTTAGGTTCTTGCACTATAACACCCCAAATTTTTAAAGAAAATATTACAAATCATATGATATTTTAGTCATCAATAAATCATTAATGTGTGATGAACTTGCATATGGAACTTAAGGAATTTCCATCAGTAGACACATTGATGTGTTCATGGAGTTGCTGATAGTAACTGCATGCATGTAGTTACTCCGGAATACGAGGCAGTTAATTAGTTTTAGATTTCATAAGAAGTGATGATAGTATTTAAAGATTAGAGATGGAGTGAGAAGGGGTAGAAGGAGTCCAAAGGGGAGACTTGTGGCTGGAAAAGAGAGAAGCTAACAATTGGCAGTGAGGGGAATGCTAGAAATTTGGGGGACACTCGTGTTTCAAGGTCGAACAACTTTTTGAACATAAAATCTTCTCAAATTGACGTAGTTTGTATTTTTATTCATGATCTTCATAATTTGTGATGAATATAATGCTGATTTGAGTGAAGTTTGAGTGCTTTACTATTTTCTGAGTCAATTCTTAGTTTTTATTGTGTTCGGAATGATGATTTGTTCTTTTGGGAGATATTTTTGATGTCTATACATATAAGTACGGTTTTCTGAAGCAATAGAGGCATCTAGACATGATTCTCATCTCCGATGAAGTTACTGACATGTTGGTGGTGACATAACGAAAGGAAGAAGATGTACAATGCTTATGCATGGTGCATTACAAGCATGTGGTATTTGGTCATTAGTAGTGTGAATGACGAGGCGGTAGTGAAAATGACATGATAGTATTGTTCCACTATCGGTAGGGTTCAACATGTTGGTGAAATCATAGATTGTTATTAGTGAGGGTACCGACCCATATAAAATGTCACAAATAAAGATTTATATCCTTGTTAGTGATAGTCGACACATCAGTGATCTCACATATGGTTATTGGTGAGGGTGCCAACCTGTTAGTGAAGTCACTAGTGGAGATTAACATCTATGTCGGTTATACTCTATGCGTTGGCAAGCTCATTGATAGTTATCGGTGAGGGTACCGACTTAGCCATAAGGTCACCAACAGATTCTATCAGTAAGGTTCGACGTGTTGGTGAACTCACCGATGGTTATCGGCAAGGTCATCGACCTAACCATGATGTTAGTGATGGACCTGAATGTCACTTCGGAAGGGTTCGATGGGTTGATGAGTTCACCATTGGTCATCGGTGAGGTCATTCACGTGTTTGCCAGGCTACAGATGAAAAAATGACTTCGAATTTCATTAGGATTATTGCTAATGTATGTTGTAGTATTTATAGTTAATAATACATGACTTTTGATGTGATATGTGATGTGGATGAAAGGTCACTTATGCATATATTATTTAGGGTTTGACTATTGATTGTGATGAATAAGTACCTAAAAGACTATTCATATGACAACCAAGGTCATAGGAATCCTTAGTGCCTCGGCTCCAAAATTAAGTCTTTAGCCACATCAACGGAAGGGATTTGGTATGAAAAAAGGACCGAAGACTTCCAGGTCTTTAAAAATAGGAGTTATGTAGAACATCTTACCTAGCTTGAGAGTTGTATTTGAATAGACTGGAGTATTAATAGATGACTAGTCCCTTGCAGTGCAATATAAGAGCTTTCGATGATCATGGAAAGTCAGAATTCAACTCTAGGGTCAATGAGCCCTAGTGAGCCTTTACTTCATAATGTAGATGGGGAGAGGCAAGCTTCAGAGCACTAAGATCATTTTATGGTGACCCAATATCTAGGACTATGAAATTCCTAGATGAGGTCATTGTGTTTAGAGAACCTCCAAGAAGGGTTTTTCTTACAAATAAAATGAGTATTATGAAGTGTATGTATTTTTTATATAGTGATGAATTGACTAGTTTTTTAATGAGCATTCCACAATATGTTGATTGAGCTATTCTTTAAGATTGCTATCCCACTAAGTATTCTTGTATACTTAGCATCCATTGTGGTATAGGTGTTTATGTCAATGGTCAAAGGTATGTGAAGGTTGTAGATGTAGTGAAGATTTACTCTACATTTATGAAGATACTTCAGCTAGGTTTGATGAGGCAAGCAAGTGTGTCATTTATCTTTTATTAATTTTGATGTTGTAAACGGACAATTGTGAACTTGTGGGTCGTGTGAATATTTTTCATATAATAGTTGTATAAATCTTTATTAGAGATACTAGTATCACATTCAAATGATTGTGAAAATGGATGATACTCATACCCACAATTGTTTATTTATTTTGTATGTTTTTACCGATTCAACAAATATGATGTATGGATGGGATTCAAGATGTTTTCTTTTAAAAAGATGAAAAAATATGTATTTCATAAACACACTATGTGTAGAAAATTGTGGGTGTGACATGCACTCTCTGGTTAGTTCCTTGGTCAATAAACCAAAAACTTTCATTATATTTTGGATACTTACCATATTAGACTTTGGAGCGCATAGGATGTGGAGACTCCTATCCTTCTGGCTTTCATTATCCCACAACTGCACAGAAGTAAGCTATTTGGTATCTCATCTTCTAAATTGATTTGTTATTGAATGATTTATTTTTTGAATGATTTTGTTAAAACATTATGATTGCTCTAAGATATATTTTTTGACAAAGGATTTTGTGTTAATATGAAGATTGATCAAGGTTTGATTCAAGATTGATCTAAGTCTGATCTGAAATTGATTCAGGATTGATCCAAGGTTGATGCAGGATTGATCAAAGATTGATCTAGGTTTGATCCAAGATTGTTCTAGGCTCAATCTAAGATCTATCCATGATTGCTGAAAGATTTATCTGTTTTATGATGGATGACTAAATTTTTGAATGATTCTTTGAAAAGATTATAATTGTATTATGATTATGATTGTTTTGACTCTTGAATAACATGTTTATAGAATTTAGCACAACCTACTAAGTATAAATATAATCACCCACCCATAGATTCTGTAAGAGTTGCTGCAAAGGCAGAGGTGAAAGAAGAAAAACTTTCTAAATGAACTATTTGTGTTGTATTGTTGTAAAGCCCTGTAATTATTTAGGTTGACCAATGTTTACTAGTACAAGATGCTTGGAGTTAAAACTCTTTATAATTACTAGCTATATGAATAGCGATCCTTGGCACATTATTATTTTAATTTGAATTTGTTAATTCTATGATTTATGGGATTGTGAGGGTCATCACAGTTGGTAGCAAAACCAGGAATATTTTATCATCATCTGAAGGATTCATGTGGTTAGGTTATGTGAAAATTTGGGGTGGGTATTTAAAATGCACCTCTTGTTTTAAGTAAAAGAAGAAGAACTTGTATGTGTGTGTCAAAATAATAATTCAAGGTTGTTACAATCTATTAGCACCATAGAGATGTAAAGATATGTCACATGTCTTGAAGTGTTGTGGAACTGTCGAGGGGAAACCATCAAAGGCCCGTGGTAGGGGACATGTGGTGTTAGTGGATAACTCTAAGGTTTGTTGTACTAGTGCAACGTAAAGTTATTTCTATAGTGTCACAAAATACTCAGGGTATGGGATGTTAGATCCAGTGGCCACTTGGAAGCATCATTACTGTACACTTTATGTAAGATCCCTGATCATAAACTGGTTTTTGGTTTTCTTTAATTATTGGTTATCGTGAGGTTAACACATTTTCTGAAGTATTCGGTAGTTTCAAAGATAAATGGTGTTTATGACGGTTTTAATCAAAATCAACTTTACAATTAGTGGTTTTAAGTGATTTTGAATAAAATGTGAATTTTTAGAATTTTTACTATTTTTCCAAAAATTAGGGTTTTGGCGGCCTGTGGGCCCCACCGTCAAAATTTTGGTTTTTGTGCCAAATAGACCCAGACATCAACCTAAGGTTATACAAAAAATTTTAAATTTTCTTAGACTTAATTAGTGCTAAAACTTGTAAAATACCCATTTTTAGCCTACTTTTCCTATTTACACCCCATAACTTACCCATACACACCCCAACCCTTACTATAAAAGGGCAAACCTGAGCCATTCCCATTTTGGGAATAGGCTGAGGAGGAGAGGTCAGGCCTAATCCCCAATTAGGCCAGGATTAGAAGGTGTCTAAGGTAAGCCTACTCTAATTAAGCACTAAACCCTAGCTTTCTTCTTAATCTCTTCTTAATCTACCATTTCTCCTTTGCTTCAATTCATTTTTGGACATCAAAACTACTGATTTGTATTTTTACTACAAACCTTAACTCTCAAAATCCGATTTTTATGTTCAACAAGCCCTAGATCTAAGTTTTTAATTAGGGTTTTCTTTGGTAAATTTATTTTAATGGAGTTTAATTCAAACTCTATGTCTTTGTAAGGTTTTTAAGAAGGGTGACCATCAAATCCAAGCCTAATCAAGGGATAAGGTAATGGACTTTCGAAATTTCAGTTTGTCTATGGTAAAACTCTTGATTTTGTGGTTTATTTTGAATGGAGTTACTTGATTTAGTGTGCTAATGACATGATTAGAAAATGGTAATCTTTAATCCCGATTTCATAGGTTTTATCTTGCTATGATGTGGATTAACATTCTGGAAGGTATTGTGAAGTTTTAATGTCATTTGAGTTGTTAGATGGATATTTTAAGATTTATTAATGGAGTTTCGGGTTGGAAATTTGAAATGAAGAAGATGACCAAAACTGCTTTGTTGGCATTAGAACGGCCCTGCAGGGCGTTCAAACGGCAACACTGCAATTTTGGCATTTTTCCTATTTACCCGATCGAACGGCCCTGCAGGGCGTTTGAATGGCTACACTGCAAGATTTGACAATTTTATGTATATTGCTTATTTCGACATATCTACTTCAAAATATCATTTTTATGTTTATGTAAAGTATTTTGATCTATAATAAGCTACTTGAAGAGTATTTTATTGATGTTAGAAGCTGTAGTATATATATTTAAAGTTATGTGGAATGACTTATGGTTGGTTATATGATGTTGGAATTACCATCTTGAAGTTATGAATGGTTGGTTCTCTATGGTTAGGTGTATTTTCAGTACAGTTACAACATACTAATGGACTGATATGTCATGATAAGATGTGGTTAATTGATGTGTGAATACTAGTGTTATGTCATGGCTTAAGGATGAAATGAATGATCTTATATGTGTTTAGCCATTGTGGTTGAGCTTTGATTTGAGTTATGATTTTAATGATTCTTCTCCTATGATTTCCGCTAGAATTCATGATTAGATGTTAATTCACATGTGTAGTGTGGTAGTGAGTTAATTTCAAGCATGTTGATACGCATGAGTGAGATGCTTCTACTACGTACACACACATACATGTGGGGTTTAATGATGATGTTGAAGCTTGATATTATGATTATAAATGATGCATTAGGGGCTGATGAGAGCACTTATCATGGATTAGGATTCATGTATGCCTTGCCCACGTATGTACCATGCTGCATGCATCATGAAAATGGATTTCCAATTGAGGCTTTATCGAGGTTAATCGAATTTGACCGATTGGATGCAATGTAGTGGAATTGTGTGCCGGATTGATTGGTCGTGGATTAATCGAAAGTTGATTGGGTCCGAAAGGACATATTTTTTATTTGATGGTTTGTCCGAGTACACCGGCTTACCAATTATCGCTGCTTGGGACTTTAGACTTGACAAGCAGGGTTGCCCGGGAGTTTAGACTAGATGGGCAGGAGTTGCTCGAAGGCATTGGCCTTGAGGAGCAAGAGTTGCTCGAAGGCATTGGTCTTGAGGAGTAGGAGTTGCTCGAAGGCATTGACCTTGAGGAGCAAGAGTTGCTCGAAGGCGTTGGCCTTGAGGAGCAGGAGTTGCTCGATGGCATTGGCCTTGAGGAGCAGGAATTGCTTGAAGGCATTGGCCTTGAGGAGCAAGAGTTGCTCGAGGGCGTTGGCCTTGAGACTTCGGTCTTGACAAGCAGGAGTTGCTCGAAGGCATTGGCCTTGAGGAGCAGGAGTTGCTCGAGGGCGTTGGCCTTGAGGAGCAGGAGTTGCTTGAGACTTCGGTCTTGATGAGCAAGAGTTGCTCGAAGGCGTTGGACTTGAGAAGCAGGAGTTGCTCAAAGGCGTTGGCCTTGAGGAGCAAGAGTTGCTCGAAAGCTTTGACCTTGAAGAGCATGTCTATTTGATAAGTGTTTGCTCTAGGACTCCGGCCTTGAAGAACAGGTTTATTCTCTATGTGTATGGACTTGCATGATGGACTAGTGTGTGTATGTGACACTTATACATGCATGGTGAATGAGAATGATGTGATGCATGATTGAATGTGTATGTTAGAGATACATTTTATGCAGGTTGATATGATGTGATGCATGGTTGGATATGTATGTTAGAAATATATTTCATGCAGGATGATATGAGGTTGAGGCATGATTGGATGTGTATGTTAGAGATACATTTCATGCAGGTTGATAGAATGTGATGCATGATGGAATATGTATGTTAGAGATACATTCATGCAGGTTGTTATGATGTGATGCATGATGGAATATGTATGTTAGAGATACATTCATGTAGGTTATTATGATGTGATGCATGATGGAATATGTATGCTAGAGATACATTCATGCAGGTTGTTATGATGTGAATGGCATTATGTGGATTATACACTATGATGCAGGTTTAGGTGATGTGTTTGTGTGATTAGAAAATGTTGCATCTTGTAAATCTTTGATCTGAATGATTATATTGCTATGCTATCGTATTTTTGATGATGATAGTTATATTAAAAACCATTGCTGAGTTTGTTAAACTCACCCCTCTTTCTTGTGTTTTTGCTTTGGGGCTGCGTGGTGCGACACACAGACGGATAAGATCTCCTCTTTGAAGAAAGGTCAGAGATGACTTGGATGTGATCGTAGAGATCATTGTGTGACTTATTTTCCTTTGGTTTTATGCTTTATGTTTAGAACCTTTGTGCAGGGTTCTTTATTTTGGATTTATGTTACATTTTACAGTTGTGTTGCTTAAGACTTATTTTGAGCCAGTATAGGCTATAGTTGACTAAGCATGTGGGTTTGAGATTAGTTGTTTACTTTGTGATAAACAACTCTCTTTCTGTTCTTCTTATTTACTCTTGCTCAAAGGAATATGCGTACTCCGTATTTTTGTTAGATCGCCTGTATTGAGGGTTAAGTCTTTCGCTAAACCGTTTCTCAATCTTCCCTTCATCGCCTCCGCGCGCTTGACCGGCCCTTGGACCGGGTTTGGCTCGGGTCGGGCATCGCCGGGGCGTGACACTTTAAGATATGTCAACACAAGAGTTTCTTTAAGATGTGCCATAGTCTGATGACTCGACTTCAGCTAAAATATCAGCTCACAAATTAGTGGGCCCCAGAGAACCCTATGAAAAACTTCATTGACTGATTTTGAGAATAATCAGAATGAGAAGGACAATATGTTAGAGATTCAAGAAAATTGTTCTAACCTTTATAGGAGAGGATGGTTCTAAGGCAGCTGAGAAATTGACCTTTGAAGTGGAAAGAATTTTTAAGGCAATGAAAGTGTCTAAGGACAGGAAAGTGGGTGTGGCCACTTTACCATGACTAGGAATGCGACTTTTTGGTGGTCATTGGCAAATTATGAAGTGGATAGAGTTTAGGGAGGCATTGTATGATATGTATTTTATTCCCATATTTAGGAAAAATAATTCTAAATATCAACAAGGAAGTATGACAATAGTTCAACATGAAAATAAATTTGTACAATTGCAATGCTTTGCTCCTCATTATTGTTTTACAGAGTTAAAGAAGGCTTGCAAGCTTGCCAAAGGCCTAAATAATGGACTTTGGAACAGAATTGTAGATTTTCAACCTGCTACCTTCGCCAAAGCAATATAATTGGCTTCTCTATTGGAACATGAGTATCAAGAGTTCTTGGCATAACACAAGGACCAAGGGAAGAGCAGCACTTTAGGTAGCAACAAACACAATAAAAACATAAAAAATTAGAAATGTGTTCCAACTGCAACCAATTTTATTCACCCGGAGTTTGTTACTACTTTGAGGGACAATGTTTTTCTTGAGGTGAATAGAGAAATCAAATTAAGGACTTCCTGAAGAAGAAGAGTCGGGAGGAGATCAAGTTGGAATAGGACCCAAAATCTTAGGGGTTCTATGAGTTTTTGGTAATGCCATTTGGTTTGAGATATGCTCCTGTAACTTTTATGAATCTCATGAATTGAGTCTCTTGAGCTTATTTAGACAAATTTATGATTGTTTTTGTTGTTAATATCTTCGTCTACTTGACTAGTCTAGAAAAGCACGAAGAACACTTATAAATAGTTCTAAAAACTTTGAAGATCCAGTAGTTATATGCTAAATTAAGTAAATGTAAATTTTGGCTAGCTCAAGTTGTTTCTCTAGGTTATGTTATGTTAAAAGATGGAGTATCAGTGGACTCCACCAAGATAGAAACAATGATGAAGTGGAAAAGGCTCAAAACAGCCATAGAAATCATAAGTTTTCTAGGTCTTGCAGGTTATTATCAAAGATTCATTAGTGGATTTTCAAGTAATGCTTTGCCCTTGACAAAATTAGCATGGAAAGAGGTAAAGTCTAAATGGGATGAGGCATGTGAAAATGGTTTTCAAGAACTAAAAAAGAAGCTAATAACTGCACCAATCTTAGCTTTACTATCTGGCAGCAAAGGATTTGTTGTGTATAGTGATGCTTCAGGAAAAAGACTCGCATGTGTATTGATGCAAAATGAGAGAGTAATAGCTTATGCTTTAGGACAAATAAAAGATACACAAAGTCAATTACCCCACTCATGATCTTAAATTGGTAGCATTAGTTTTTACTTTAAAAGTTTGAATACATTATTTCTACGGGGAGAATTTTGAAATTTTTATAGATCACCAAATTTTGTTGCATATATTCTCTCAAAGTGACCTCAACGGGAGGAAAAGACGGTGGATTGAATATATTAAGGATTATGATTTTTCTATTCACTATCACTCAGGAAAAGCAAATGTAGTAGATGATGCTTTGAGTTGCAAAGCAGATGGAAGGGTTTCTCAAATACTCTTGAGGGAGTTGAAATTGTTGCAAGTGACAATAAGTTTTCTACATGAATTACAACTTAGAAACAAGAAATCATTTATTGCCAATTTGGAAGTGAAATATGCATTGGTTGAATGCATTTTGGAGGCACAAAGAGGAGATGAAGAAGTACAAACATTATATGGAAAGCCTAACATTAATGAAGGATTAGATGGAGGTGCTTGATTCCGAGAAAGGTTGGTGGTTTCAATAATACCCAAGTAAAGGAAAGATCTATTGGATGAAGTTATAGATCTCAGTACACTATCCATCCAGGAGGAACAAAGATATACCAAGATCTCAAAAGGAATTTTTGGTGGAATAGAATGAAAAAAGGACATAGGAGAGTAGGTTTCAAAGTGTTTAACATGTCAACAGGTTAAAGCTAAACATAAAAAACCTTCAGGTACTCTTCAACCAATTTAAATTCTTGAATGGAGCTAGAACCACATTACTGTGGATTTTGTTTTATGTTTACCCAGAACAACACAGGGTCATGAATCCACTTGGGTAATCATAGATCTACTCACTAAGAGTGCACATTTTCTACCTCTGAAAAAGATAGTCTTTAAATTATCTAGCTAGGATGTATGTAAAAGAAATTGTGAGTTGACATGGAGTGTCGTTGTTGATCATCTTGGATGGAGATAGTTGGTTTACTTCTCAACTTTGGCAAGGACTTCAAGAACACCAGCCTAAGGTCAATACATCCTTCCACCCACAAACGGATGGTAAGTCAGAGAGGACTATTTATACATTAGAAGATATGTTGCGTAGTTATGTGATAGATTGGAGAGGTAATTTGGATGAGCATCTTCCATTGATTGAATTTGTATACAACAATAGTTACGACACTAGCATAAGCATGGCACCCTATGAGGCACTGTATGACCGACCTTGTAAATCACCAATATGTTGGAGTGAAGTGGGAGAAAGTAAGTTGGTGAAGTCTGAGTTTTTGTAGCAATGTGCAGATAAGGTAAAACTCATCAAAGATTGTTTAGTGCCAACTTAGAGTCATCAAAATAATTATGCTGACTGAAGACACAAAGATCTAGATTTTTGCGTGGGTGATCATGTACTATAAAACCTTGCCAACTTGAGGAGTTATGAGATTGGGTGTTAAAAAGTAAGTTAATTCCTAATTTGTAGGACCATTTGAAATTATGGACAAGATAGAGCCAATGGCCTATAGATTGGCCTTGCTCCCTCAACTTGATGGTATTCATGATGTGTTCCATGTGTCTATGCTTTGGCAGTATGGGAGAGATCCTTTTCATGTTTTGGATCAAGCCATAGTTACCCTAGAGCCATATTTACCCTTTGAAGACAAACCAATTAAAATCTTGAATCATAAGGAATATATTCTTAGAACAAAAAGAATTTCTTAGGTAAAAGTGTTATGGCAACTCTACTCGTCAAAAGAAGGAAATTGGAAAGTGAGATATTAAAAATGTATCATGAACTTTTCAATGATTAAAGAATACAAATTTCAGGGACATCTCTAAATTTTTTATAAGATTTTCTCTATTTAATAAAGAGTTTTAGTAAATTTTATTTATTCAAAAGTTGTTGTTCAGTAAGTTTTCTTGGGGTTTTGATGGAGCTCTAAAAAGCAAGCGTAACAGATCTTGAACTATGAGACATCTCTAAATTTTTTATAAGATTTTCTCTATTTAATAAAGAGTTTTAGTAAATTTTATTTATTCAAAAGTTGTTGTTCAGTAAGTTTTCTTGGGGTTTTGATGGAGCTCTAAAAAGCAAGCGTAACAGATCTGGAACTATGAAAACAAACATTGAGCTCGTAAGTTATGACATGAAAAAGTATGTCACATGGCAGGCCCTCTTAGAAAGTAGGGTATAACCTACTCATGTGAGGTCTAGTTTCATATAGCTCGTCGATATGAGCTCAACAATACCAAGAATGCACAAATTAGTCTTCGGGGTAGAAAGTTACTATATTTTAAAATTTTGCATATTTTTATAAAGAAAAAGACAAAAATTATTTAAAAAATTTGGACGATGTGCAGCATCTAGTACAAGCCACAGGACGTTTTGGTGATGCCCTGCACAGCGTATCACCGAGAAGTGATGCATCACTGCATCTTGTAGTGAAGCGCATTCAATGATGTAGCTTGTGCCACCTCAGCTCTAGCGTGTTGGGTATAAAAGGCGTGTGGAGAGATCTTTTTCAGTTTTTCACCTCCACACACTCCTGAAACTTTAGTTCTCTATTTCTAAGCCATTTTAAGTCTAACCCAAGTGATTCAAAAGGTGATTTTATATAAATCAAATGTTTTGGTCAACATGACAGGATTGTTTTTGTGATTGGAAAGCTTTAGAGTCGACAAAATTGTTGTGAAAGGGGAATTTAGTTTTTTGTATTATTTTGCTAGAGTATGCTTATTAGCTTCATTTTCTGGAATTAAATTTTGTCTATGAAATAATCTAATCATGCTACAATATGTTTTGTGTGCTTGAACTCTTTAGCTAGTTCCTTGGTTAACAAACTATGAACTTTCACTATATTTTGGATACTTGCCATATTAGGCTTTGGCCCGCATAGGATGTAGAGTATTATCAGAAGACTCTTATCCTTCTGGCTTTTGTTGCGCCATGAGTGCTAGAATAAGTTGCTTGGTATCACAACTTCTAGATTGATCTATTATTGGATGATATATTTTCAAAAAGATTTTGCCAAAGGATTGATATATTATCGGAGGATTTATTTTCTAAAAGAATCTATGAAAAGATTATGATTGCTATAAGATATATTTTCTAACAAAAGATTGTGTTAAGATTAAGATTGATCCAGGTTTGATTCAAGATTGATCTAAGGCTGATTCGAGATTGATCCAGGATTGATTCAAGATTAATCTAGGTTTGATCCAAGATTGTTCCAAGTTAGATCTAAGATCGATCCAAGAATGCTCAAATATTGATATGTTTTATGATGAATGATTTAATTTTTTACTGATTCTTTGAAAATATTATAATTTTATTATGACTTTGATAGTTTTACAAAGACTCTTGAATATCATGCTTATAGAATTTAGCACAAGCTACTCAGTATAAGATTTTGTAAGAGTTCCTGCAAAGGTGAAGGTGACAACGAAAATATTTTTTGTATGAATTATGTGTTCTATTGCTATGACGCCTTGTAATTATTTTGGTTGACTGATGTTTATCGGTACAAGATGCCTACAATTAATGCTTTTTTCAATTACCAACTCTATGCATAGTGATCAATAGCACATCTTATTATTTTAATTTGATTGTGTTAATTCCATGTTTTATGGGATTGTGAGGATCATCACAGTTTTTCTACAATGGGGCCACATCATATTAGCTTGATTACAAACTTGTCTATCTCTACACCAATTTCAGCCAATTTGTTAGAGCGGATCTGTTGTTACCCGAGCTCATATCTTCACTTGTTATATGATTCTACTCTAGGAGTGTAATGCCCTCGAGTTTCAATGTTTTGAAATTTGAACAGTTTAGGCCCATTAGTGAGTTTTAGGGCCCAATAACGGTTTTTCTTAAAATTAGACCATTTTGAGTTTGATTAGTTTGGAGAAACCTTGAGATATTTAATAGGGCTAGGAGAGATGAGTGTATTGACCCAAAGAACACATTAATTGGACACTATGATCGTAGGCTATGGCCTTAGGAAGTGTGTTGTAGGTAGGGCCTACTTTAATGTAGTGAGAAAATATGCCCTTGTGTGGTCTTATTTCGAAGGCCACGTCAATACAAGTCCAACGGTACCAAAAACATAAAATTCTAAGTTCAAGGTATGGAGTTACACTCGTTTTGAGTTTAATTTTTTTTATTAAAATACAATTTTTTTTTAAAAAATAAATGGTGTCAACAATAAGGGTGAGTTGAACTTTCCGCTACATGTGCATGCAGGCTAGCCTGTGGTTTTTAGGCATAGCTAGTTTTAAATTGTAATTTTGTGCTATGACTATATTGTACGATTTCATATTTATTTCATAAAATATTATTTCAAAAAAAGATAATATTTAATAGGGGTCAGACAAATGCTAAAATAATAGCATATCGTATACCTCCATGATAGATTTCATCATAATATAGACTTTAAAATATGAGTATTATTTAAATAATATTACGATTGATTTTGATCGAATTTGAATGGTAGTTATATGGTATAAAGCCTAAAACTATCATCGGTTTTGAAGGGTAGTTATATAGTATAAAGCCTAAAAGTTATCAAAGTTGTGACTCCTAAGTACATGAAGATGAATATCGTAGGAAGATCCTCTTCATGCTAATCCCGTTGCCCCACAAGCACAGGTGTATGACGCTTTGGTATTGACGACATTATGTGAATGATAATTTATCCAATTTTAAATTGTTTATCAGATTATTCTTACAAATAATTTATCCAAGTTTGCTAGATTCTGTGAAGAACTATCTTATCTAACTTTTAGTATAAGAAATGTGTTTGATTCTATTAGTCGATAATATAATTTTGAGTCAACTTTTCAATATGAATTATTAGAATAATATTTTATGCATCTTTGTTTATGTTTTATGTTTTAGCATGCTAATAAAATTTAACTTTATCTACTGACTATGATTATACTCACCCACCCCTAGACGCTATAGGTTGGAATGAAGAAGATGATATTAATGGAGATTGCCTGTAGAGCTTCGAAAGATCTATGTTTTTGCTTTATATTATCATGTTCTTTTGTTATGTATCAATTTTGGATATGCGTGACTTTGATTTTGTTAAGGCATGATAAGTCTTATTTTGTAAAGTTTTTGTAATTACGTAAATTAATTAATAGTTGCTCTTCTGTGCACGGTTGATCTTGTCCTACTTTTAATTATAAATTGATGGCACTCTGACCTTCAAAAATAATTTAAAAAGTTGGGGCGCTACAAGGAGACTCTCCCTCCCACCTATCATTCCCTCCATTTAGTTTGTGGAGTCACACACTTTAACAATCTTCACTAATATGCACCTATGTTGCACATATCAACGACCACCTCCTAGACGAGGTGGGAAGCAAGGTGGAATATTATGACCTACCCTTAGGGGTTGGATCCACCTACAAGATCTATTGCAATTAGGATTTAATTTTGAGTTAATTATTATTTATAATATTTTAATATAATTAGGAGTTTGTTCCTATTAGGCTTTGGCTAATATTAAATGCTCATTCTAATAGGTGTGGGGTTTTCCATCCCTTGTTTTATCCAACCCACCCCACCATACACAGGCGGTAAATATTTACCAACTGTGTTAAGAGTGGTGGGCTACCTAAAATTGGAGGTGGGAGACTTCACATCCTGTTCTAATTAACAATTCTATGAAGATTATGGTATTTAATCATCTATAAATATGTAGGGGCTATGCCCTAATTAATTCATTCAGAAAAGAAAGGAAGAAATAGATTAGCTATTTTAATTTAGTGTATTTGGCTCTAATCCCTCTCTTCTTCCTTCCTTTCTACAACATTTGTAGGACTCGTAACCAAGTCAATGGGGATCTAGAAATTTAGCTACCTCAGTTATTTCAATATTTTAATACAAAAGAATTTGTTGGTTGTAATTGCAAATGTACTGATGATCCTAACTTCTTGTCCCAAGGGGTTCGGAAAAGGTTTATTTAATGAACAGACAAGTACAATTATAATTTAAAAGTGCCTTAAGTCTTAAGTTTGGCTGTTCTATTCCTTTGGCAACTGATATTTTGTGGGAATGTCTATTAAGACTGTTTACTCTAATATTATCAGCATGATTTTTATATTAAAATAATTTTTGCAATTGTAACATTCCTTGAACATCTTTAAACCTCCATTTCAATAATTATTGTGATTTGTTGACTTCCTGATTTTACTTTCAAATAGGAAAAAAGCTAACTTCGTTCTTACTTTGATGCAAGGGATCTCTAAAATAATACTTCCTCTCTCCCATCTTAATTATATTTGGGTCATGTTGATTTTCTAATCCAGGTAATTAATATAGAAGGGAGGGAGTACTGATTAGTAACTGAGCTTGAGTCGCCTTTTTCTTAATTGGGTTTGTGAGGTTGCTGATTGGCACAAAAGTGTATGAAATTGAATTAAAGAAGCATACTCACAGAAATCAATGGTGGCTTCTACCTAGTCCAACCACCTCAACATTAAATTACACATTGCCATTTTGGAGATTTGCAACCAAAACAGAGGTCCAAATTACAGATGTATACACCACTTTAGCAGTAAGGGGCTCCCCTTATTGTCCACTTTTGGGTGTTCCCTCATGAGCAGTCTAGTGAGAGCGCATATAATTGATGAAAAGGGTTCAATGGCCACCACATTGATTGGTCTTGGCCTGTGGACGACCAAATCACTGCATCTAATCACCATGCACGAGGGTAAGTGTATAGGTGGACCCCAGAAGTCCTCCCAAATTGAAGCACCTTTTGCCTTTCTGTATTATCAATGTCTAAGCCCATACAGCTGTGGGCCATGCCTTTCTGGTCTATGGACCATGGGAGTGCTGCCGTCCGAATTGAGAACCACCTTTTTGACTTTTCATGGCTTCTCTCTTTCAGGGAGTAGGGGTTAATCCATGAGCAGCCTCAGTCCTGTAGAAGCAGAGCAGCCAGTATGGTTTTCATGGAAGTTGGATTTTCTTATTGGTAAAATTCGGAATTCAACGATCTTAAATGAGTTCTTAATTGAAGTTGGAAGAATGAGCCCTTATTACGGGTTAGATGATTAATGCAATTGGTTGAACAATGATCAGAATTTAAGAAGAGCGACATCAAAGGAGCAAGAGAACCATCAAAATCAAGCACCAGAGGGAAAACGGATGGGAATTGATCTTTACTCAATTTCGTTACATTCCGGATATGATCAGAAGCACAAGTTCAACACCTCTCTTTCCCTCTCAATGACCGCCTAAAAACAACGAATTCAATGAATTATGAATCTCTCTGTACAGTTTGTAAGTATTAAGACACCAAAACTTTCCTACCCACATGATGAAAGAGATCTAACTCTGTAAGGAAGAGAAATATAAAACAAGATCAAAAAAGGACAAAGCCAAGAAAATCCCTTGATGAGAAACCATGGGAGTGGGTAGTCCTCTAATGGCCGACTCCGGGGCTAGGAACAGACTTGAGAATCCGGTCGAGCTTGGTGAAATGCATGGAGAGCAGCTTCTGGTCGACGGTCATGGCGTTGCCCCTCTTGCTGGGGCCAGAAGGGGGCACTCCGCCCTTGGGCAAGGCATTGAAGAACAATCCGGCATCCATGGAGAAGACCCTCGTCCTCTTCTCTCCTTCTAACAAGAGCTTCCTCCCATGCAGACAAGGGGAGAGGCAGAGGAGGAGAAGAACCACCACTAGCAGACGAGAGGCCATCTGGGTCTTCCTTGTGTTTGGTGCAGAGAGAGATAGAGTGCGAGAGAGAAAGAGAGGGAGAGAGAGGAGTTGAATGAGAAGCGTGTGGAGTTGGTGGGAAGGGGTCTTGGAGAGATGGGATTTATAAGGCTCTTGGGTTAGTAGTAGTAGCAATTGGAGGGGTGGTGGGGTGGACTATACTCCTCCAACAGTGGACTGCTTGGCTTTTGTTCCCACTGCATGCCACACCGTGCAGAAGAGGGAGTGATGCCACACCGTGCAGAAGAGGGAGCGAGGAAGGGAAAGAGGCGTGAAGAGGAAGCAATTTGGCTTGGACTGGGGAAAGATTATTGTTCGGGATTGGGACACGTTGGAAAATAGCCGCGTGGGTGTCTGACTAGGTTTTGGTTTGTTGAGCTCAGCAGCCGTCGGCACCGGACTCTCCTCACCTGAATTTTGACCTTTGAGTAGGAAAGGAGGAAGAGTTGTCACAATATATTTTTTCCACAAAATCAAGGTGCTACGAGTACAACTGACTTTTACAGAGGATGTTGGCGTGAGCGGTGCCAAAGAGCCAAAGCTGGAGTCTATCTATTATTGGCGGTTCAAGCCCTTTGAGTGAGCTTAGTTAGAGCTGAGCTGAATAGACTTTTTTGATTTGGTTTCAATTATATGGATATTGGAGTTTTGGATGCTAGCGAACTGAGTCTTAACTCGAGCTTTGGGTTGCTTGAATTTGGCTTGGGTTAGTTTTTGGGGAGCCAAGATATATATGGGGCTTGAGCTTGATTCATCTAATTTTTTTTGTATTTTTTTGTCATAACATAAATTAATACTCGTAAATTTTATTTTATTCCCACCGTTGCACAATAATAGCTCTATTTTGTTTGTACAATAATAGCTCTATTTTGTTTGTTAAAATGAACTAGTTTTAATTTATTTTAAAAAACCAAATGGAACTAGTGGGACAGAGGGAGTACTTTTTTGTAAACAATATTGAGGTCCTTAGGGCACGAGTAGATGGCCTAGGGCAACTACCCTAGAAGAACAGGTCTATCCCCTCAGGTATGTATAATGCTAACATATTTCAGGAATCAAGTTGGATATAATTCCTATGGGAGTTAACTAGAGTGACAATATTTTTTTTGCGGACATGAGTGAGGGCTTCAAACTTATGACCTCTTCTTCATGAGGCATGTTGGCTAGCCCCCACCCTTGACCAACTAAAATTCAACTTCTTAAGGTGGGACCATGTGGATCCATGATTTTGTCCATTTAGGTGGGACTATATGTAATACCCTAGAATTTTGAGAAACCTCCTTAATTCATTTGAAGAATTTTACTTTGAAATTTGGACATTTAGAATGCATAGGAGTCTAATGGTAGGATCATCAACACATTGTCATCAGGATCGTAGCCTATTGACAAACAAGCATCCGACTTTGGAATATACCCTACTCTGCATGGTGGGTTTCCTCTTATTTATTAACTACTCCACCACTAGAACTTAAACCCTAACGAACAATAGCTACAGCTCCTAAGAAGTGAATTTTGGTAGATTTGAGCTCCACAAAGAGGAGGAACACAAGTTTTGTAAAGGAAAAAGTCATGCAAGTAGGGTTTCATACAAGAAGACCACAGGAACTCGAGCTTGGATTATTGCCTATCAATAATCCTTTAGTCATTATGCTCCTAAAAATAAGTAAGGGTATAGGAAATAAGATTTCACAAGATTATGCATGATCAAGGGAAAAATATAAACTTTCATGGCTTCAATTAGTTAACTTGATCACAGTTGAATCATCATCTTTTGAGGGTATGGGAAGGGAAGGAGAAGAAAATAAATCTATTTAGATCAAGAAATAAGTAGAACATGATCAACAGTAGTGGTATTGAAGGCTGTTTGACCTATCAACCAAATTCTGAAGAAGAAACTAATGAAGAAAACAATGTGATAAAAGTGTTTTAAAGACAAAAAATTTCCTTTTATGAAATGAAGAAATAATTCTTAAATATAAATTGACTTAGGCATTTGGACTTTAGTAGAGTTTAGGTGATCAAATTAGAGGATCTTTGGCTTGATTTCTATTTAGAATTCAAAGAAAAGAAAATTCTACGTAATTTACTTCATTGTTTACAAGTCATATATACTTTAATCTTGTTGTAGATAATGGAATTGTTCTCTTAAAGATGTTGGAAAAGCTAATGTCAAGTAGCCATCCACTAGAAATTGAACAAAAATAAATAAAAAAGAATGAAAATTTTATGATGCAAGTAAGAGGATTCAGAAAAGTTAAGCCCTAAAAAATGATTTGAAGAAAAATATCATAACTCAGAAAAAAGTAGGGGCATGTTGATTATGAGCTTTTGATTGTTTTCTATATTTTTAAGAAAATAATATATATGCATTCTAGTTAAAAAGAGGCAAAAAATGTGAACTTAGTTTTTGCTATAATTTGAATAAATTTGTCTAAAGTTAGTTAAGAGTAATGTTGCTAGATTCAAGATTAAAAGAGACAAGAAATGACTATATTGGTGGTTTATTTGAAAAACTAATAAATAAGGATTAAAGTGTTAAAAAGATGAGAATAAAATTAACAATCACATATTAATGTGGTTAACTAGGCAAGGTATTAATATCATAATATGTGGATGCACATGGATTAAAAAGGAATTGATTAAAAATCATCAAAAAGAGCTTAACTTTGCTAAATTTAAATGTTTGATTTTAATTTTGAGTTTTGTAAACTAGAAAATTTTTATTTTGATGGGAAATACCTTGAAATAATTTAAGGAGTTTATTAAAAAATTTTAAATTTTTACAATTTTTGTTATTTTCAAAAAATTAAAAATCATTTTTTCCCAAATGATCGGTTGGTCGTTTGAAACGATCAATCGCTAGTTGAAATCCTCACACCAAAGCTTGGTTTTTAATTTGGGTTCATTCTACTTCGCCTTCATTTTTCTCCAAGCTTCATCTAAATGTTTATGGGAGAGAAAAGAGTTGATTTGTATGACTTTAGAGTGAAAAACAAATGGTTTTCCACATCAAATTCCACATTTTCATCGAGGCCAAAGGCATGTTACAAAATGAAGTTTGATTCTTTAGGTAATTTTAAATAATTTTTAATGAGATTTGAACTTGTAGGATTCTTAGAAATATGATGATCTAGCTTTGATTAGGTTTTCATGTGTTTTGATCTATTAAAACTCAAGATTTGACAAAAAAAATTCATAAGATTTCAAAAAAATTTATTAAATTGAAGGTTTTTCAAAATCGGGGTTTTAAGGTCAAAATTAACTATTGTTTCAGTTGACAAAGCTGATCTACTCATTGTGATCTAACTTAGGTTCAATTTTGAAGTCATTTTAACATGAAATTTTTTTTGGGTTTATTTTAAATTCAAATATTTAATTTTTGACATGGATTTCAATGCAGTTTGAACTTCTAGGCTATTTATTCATGCTATATCTTTATTGGTAGTCATTACTTAGCTCTAGGGTACTTTATTTGTCAACTAATCTAGATAGGGAAAGCGAAAAAGCAAATGACAATCGAATTAGGCACTTATAATTCTGGATTTTCTAGTAGTGGTTTAGATCAAGTCAAACTAATTAGAAGTATGAGGAGGCTGGTCCATATATCGTTAAGAGATTGTCATAGTCTAGCTAGACTTGTAATGTCCCTGATTTTTTTATGATTTTCTTGCTATTTTTCTAATAATTTTCTGCAAAAAATTGTGACGCTTCTGCGTATTTATCTTTACGTATTTGACCCCAAAATTTATAATCGTAGAGTTGGGTGTGGGGCTTAGTTGTTGTCATTGGGCCTCAACATGTCACCAATATTTTTGGTACAAAATTTGGAGGTATGACGTATAAAAAAGTAGAACATTGCGTAAGAAGTTGATGTTAAAAAAAAAGAAAAAGAAAGAGGTAAAAAGTTGATCTCCTAGGCGTCCAAAATGTTTGAGATGGAGAAGAAACCCGAGAGTGATTCTAGACCCTTAGTCATGCCTCCTCCATTGCCAAATTCCACCGCTTCTTGATGGAATCCACTTTCACTATCCGACACAAGTTTGTCGGTACCGGCTAGGACCGCTGCCATGGTCTCCTTGCTCCTCCACAAGCTACCGATGTTTTCCCTTGGTATTTATTGAGTTTCATTGGTGTTGGGTCATCGGAGAGCTTTTCACTGCCAGTTGCTACTGCTCTCCAATGGACTTACATCAAGCCTCCAGGACTCTAGAGGCACCGACCAAAGCCACCGCCACCCACTCCTTGCTCCTCCACTAGGTGCCAACCTTTTTATTTTTTTTACTATTTACCACATTTTGACCCACCATTTGCTGTCGTCTGCCATCCACCCTCCGACCACCTTCTTCTAGTCATCCATGGTTTACCAAAAGCATGACTACCACCCTAGCCCAGCCCTACTACCTCTATGCCCATGCTGCCCACCTCACCAGTTGTAACACCCTATTTTTTGATTATGCCTAACCCAAGGGGTTAGGGGCACTTAGATAATTTTTAGAGGGCTTCAAAGGTTGAAACTCTGAATATGGGTAGAGCTCAAAGAAATGAGCGTAACAAATGAAAGAACACACTAAACGGAGGTCAGGAGCAAAAGTTACAACCTTGAGAAATGTACAATATGGGCGGGACTCACTTGAAAATAGAAGGAAAAACTCCTTCAAGTAGCCTAATTTTGTAGGGCTCGTTGATACGAACTCAATGGTACCAAGAACACACAAATCCAAATTCGTGGTAGAAAGATACATGTGTTTGAATATAATATTTAAAAAAAGAAAAGAAAAATCGTGTGCACGATGCAGTTGCGTAGTAGACGGTGGTTGAGCACGATACATGATCCCGCGCATTGCGAGGCACCATAACATGTGGGTGCCACGTGCTTTTGGTGGATGCCACTGCCAAAAACCACACCATCGATGAAAATGGTGGTCTGAAGCAAGAGGAGGTCCATCCTCAGTTATCGGGCCACAACGAGAGAAGTGACCCAGAGTAGGGGAGGCTTTGTTCTCCACCGAAGGGCTACACAGTGAGAGATGAAAGTACGCTAAGGAGAGAGAGTCCTAGAGGGGGGGGGGGTGAATAGGACAACCACTTAAAAGTTACTTATAAATTTAATTCCATGCAATATGACAATGATGATCAAAGACAAAAGAAATCAATCGTGTGTACATTCAGTGAAGACAAATATTCATATTTAGAATGTGCAAAGGTGAGAGAGAAAGACTCAAGCGATGTGAAGTTAGATATGTAAAGTCATCACAACATCAAACAAATAAAGATATCATGCACAAAGAGATTTATAGTGGTTCGTCGTCAAGCACTTGCATAGACGGGTACATCCACTCTTAGAGAACCTAATCCAAGGCACCTCTAACATCCACTAAGTGAGGGTTTCAGCTATCCCACAACCATTTACAAACCCCAATTTTCTTTGGTTTACCGGTAACCGTACATACATTTAAGTGAATCCATACTATGTGGGTTATGCACAACCCGTCCCTCTCACCAAGGTGTTTCAACCACTAGGTTTACTCCACCAACTAGAAATTTAGGAAGAAGAGATCTTAAGAACACTTACAATAGCTTGCACTTGCAAGTAGTACATGTGCACTTGAAGAGTGTTCAATCTTTGGCCATCCCACATCTAACCTTGGATCTAATTCGATGCTCTGAAATTGTTGAGGCTTATTAGATGGGGGTTTTGGGTTTCTAGGTGGTTTTTCATAAAATGAAGGAAACCTTCGTCAAATAGTCATAAACACCTTCCCATTTCCTCATTGAGAATCTTCTATGGCTATTGCCAAAGGGAGGATGGTTACTTATGACAAATTCAAGGCTTTGGAAGGAAATATTTCAAAAGCCAAGGGAGTCGGGTAGAAGGGCATGGTTTCTAAAGATTCAACACTATAAGAACAAGAAACCAAAGACCATCAAGCTTGAATTTCTTCCATGACTCTCAAAAGAGACTCCATTGATATTCCTTTGAATGAGAGAAGAAATTAAAAACAAGTGGCCCAAGGCTTTCCAAAAATAAGGCAAGGAAGCTACAAGAATGCCTAAGGGACTTGAGAGGGTTTAGCTCTACTTGGTGATCACCTCTTCCTATGACATGGGTATTTATAAAGGTCAAGAGATGATACTTCTTACCCATTGGTGGGTGAGTCTACCCAAGAGTGGGTAAGACTACCCATGTGTGGGTGAGCCTACCCAAGAGTGGGTGAGCCTACCCATGTGTGGGTAAGTCTACCCATGAGTGGGTAAGACTACCCATGTGTGGGTGAGTCTACCCAAGAGTGGGTAAGACAAAGGTTTATAAGTGACCCTAGAGAATTAATTATTTACTATAAGGTCCTAGGGGCGGAAAGAAGTGTATGTAAGAGCCACGATGAGAGTGCCAGTTGTAATTGATCCAAATCTTGAGCTTGATGGAATTTGTAGATAAATTGGAGCTTCAGTTTGCTGTCTCGTGGTCTTTTCTTCAAATCGACTTCACCTAAATAACTCACGGGCTCACTCACAAATTTGTCACAAAAATTGACAATCGTCTAGGTGGGAGAATATACTATTTTTCTGACATGTCATTAACAAGAGAAGCATCCCCAAGGTAAGGGGAGGTTCTGTTCGTAAATTAAAAGCGTGGAAAAAGGAAAGTGTCTCTCAGTTAGGGGATGTTCTATCTGTCTCCTCTAGGCACAAAAAAGTGAGAAATTTTCTGGGTGAGGGGATGTTCTATCCGCCACCTATGGCCACAAGAAACATAAAGTGTCCCAGGTTAAAGAGAAATTGTGTCTACCACCTTCGAATGCAATGAGAAAGATGTTTCAGACCTAAGGGAGATTTTGCACGTCATCTCACGTCCTGAAAGGATGACGCCCTAAAGAAACGAACAACTCTGAATATTGCCACTTTCGGTATCCCAAAGGAGTAAGCATTTTTGACCTTCTATTTTAATATAAGTATAAGAATATGTAGTCATCCTAAGTAGTTAACTTAGGATGTTAAATGACTTATATGCATGCACATCTTAATTAGTGATATTAATGTACTAATTAAGATATATGATTTGCTATGATATGATGTATTCGGATATGTTCTAATTTGAGTTGCTTTCTTATGCTCTATTTTTATCCAATATGATATGAGGTGTTCTAATATGCTTTGAGATGATATACTCTGTTATGATCTGATATGCTCCAATATGATCTGATATGATCTAATATAGTTAGATGAGATCTGATATAATCCAATCTGCTCTGTTGTGTTATGCTCCGCTCTATGATAGATTGAGATGTGTAATTATGTTGATTTGTTAGCTTCTTTTTAACTCCGGTGATTTATGAGATTTCTATTTGACTCTGATGATTTATGAGATTTCTATTTAACTTTGATATTTTATTAGATTTTTGTCTGACTTTGATGATGTATGAGATTTCTGTCTGTCTCTTATGTTTTATGAGATTTCTGTTTGACTCCAATGATTTATGAGATTTAAATCTAACTCTGAATGATATACTTGAATATATGGATATACATATTTTAACGTATAAGATTTTGTGATGCCTAATGTAAGTAATAGTCGTTAGGCAAAACTACATTCGGATCCAATCGTATTGAAATAATATCGTAAATGTTATCTAATATGCAGGTAGGCAACCAATGGCAAGGCAACGTTGGCCCGATCCAAATTAATTATAATTATAAGTTTTAGTTTGACTTACACATGATGAGTTTTGAAGCTTCATTGTGTGTTTATGAACATTACAACTCTAGTCTACGTACGGGGAAGCTTTGAAGCTCTATAGTGCATAAAAGGACATCATGACTCTCACATACAGATGATGTTTCCTTGTTTAAGGAAGAAAAATCTTAATTCAAGATTTCTCGACCTCGGGTAAGGGTGTTACACGAGTCCACCCCCCTGTGTCTCTATTTTCAATTTTGTTGGCCAAACGGTCAAGGTGAATTTTGGCCATCGCCACCTGTCCCACCTGTCATCTAGCAGGTATGGGCTCCACCCCAGCCCAACAACTGTGATGGCTAGTCCCATCTAGCCCGATATGATATCTATTGGCCTCATCAATATTAGTCTGTCATGCTTCTACCCCTCCGCCCTTGACCGTGCTAGATGCACAGCCGCCTGCACCATTGGTTTTTGGTTGTTAGTGGCTATTGGCAATGTTGTCCTCTTCGCTGGCCACCACCAAAGCCTTAGCTCAATCGCCCTTTCGTGGACCTTGGACCACCTTCGTCTAGTCCTCTCTTGCCCCCCTTTGGCAGTGTGTGCATGTGGCTGCACATGTGATTTAGGATATGGGCGCCATTTTTATGCCACCTGACCATGGATTGCTCCGCCACATATTGGATTTTATCATCAAGTCCCCTACACCTCTCCTATGTCCTTGAGCATCGTCCCACACCTTCCGCACCTTATGTGGGACATAGTCGACATGAATTCATTGTAGTTGGGTGTTGTCCATGGTCGATGTTGGCATCTTGCGGCTCGTCAAGTGCTTCTTAGCTACCAGTTGACTTCTATTTAGTCCACCCTTGGTTTTTGGTCGCTCTTGCAACCCCTTTTGGCATGATCTTAGTGCAGTACCGTGGATCACATATTTTTTTGCATAGACTTTGTCACCCCATTTGGCTGAGATTAATTCCGACGCTTTCTAAATCCTCAGGACAACAGCTCTCTCAACTAGGCAATGCTTTTGACTGCCAACTCTGCCACTGATGTCACCATCATCATGTGTTTGCCATCAAACGTCATGGATTACGAGGTATGGGAGCTTTGAACTCATAATTTCATAATAGCATGCCTTAAATATTTAGCAACATGCTAGGACTATGATTAATGCTTTGGATATTAAATAACAATTTGATTGCATGTGTGCATGTAAGCATGATCATAATATATGTTCTAAAATGCATATGACATGCATGTAAGCTAAAAGTATGTTTGATATATGTGGATTATGAGTATGCTAGTGTTGGCTAGCAAGTATGTTAGTAAGCTATGTATGGAATTGTGTATATTATATGTATGTGTGATGGACATATATATGTATGATGGCTATATGCCAGTATGAAGGATATGCGTCTGTCTGTATGTGGGTGGATGTATAGGCGGTGTACGGTGAAAAAAGGTTTGGATGGATTTGGGGTGGATTGTAACTGTTTGACAAAAGATGGAGGATGTTAGTTTGATGGGTGAGGATTGGATTGGTTTGGATAGGAGCGTATGTTGGGGGTTTAGGAAGTAAATGAATGTAAGGTTTGGAGCCTTATGGGGGATTGTCAGACAATAAGTGTTGCATAATTGTACAAGCATAATGTACATATAATACAGTGAAAAATAAAACTATTAAGTGAGGTATAAGCAAGAGGGTGATAGCTAGGGTTGGCTCTGTGGAGCTTAATTTCATTACGTCTGAGTAAGATATTTTGGCCATAAGGTGGATAGCGAAGACTGTCTGAATATGTAAGAATTTGGTGTATAGTAAGTTATGATTAAAAGTTGGATTGGTTAAGTAAAGTATTTTTCCCTGACGAACTAGGGTTTCAAAATGGGCACAACTTTTGTTTGATGAGTGAAAGACTGTACGATTGACAGTTTTATGGAATAATTGTGCCTGCATAAATTACATAATTTAAACCTAAATTATAAGCAAAGCTAATATAACAACATTGTTGAGACCTAAGGATTTCAACGGATTGAGTTACGTGCTTGAGCTAGCCAAAATGAGTTGGCTTAGCATTTTTCATGTCTTGTCAAGGTATTTATCTTGCGGAATGTTATCTATGTGTTGTATTTGAGCCCTGGATCTTTGATGCTCTATTGAAAGTGAAGTACGGTTTCAATTTTTTATGTATGTTGAATTAAGCTAAGACATTTGATACTCTATTGAGAGCCCTGTAAGTTTCAACCCTTAGTAGGCACTATATAATTTTGCCCAAGAGTGGCACTGTAAGATTCTAGCCTAAGAGTGACACTATATGATTTTGCCCTTAGTTGGCACTATATGGCCCCTAGAGTGTGGGCATTTGGGTGCCTAGGTAAGTAGTATCATGGAACTGCTCTTACTAGTTTGATCTTATGCCTCATGATTATAGGTGTGCCTTGCCTTTATAAAAGTCCTTGGCATCTAGTCACTCCCCAGGGGTTAGGGTGATGCCACAGTAGCATTTCTTTCCATTTCGACACTGGAGCTTATTAATTGTGTATATGTACAACTATATGAGTGAGTATGTATATTTCTGAGTAAGTTTGTAAGATTTTGAGCAAGACTGTAAGTGTAAGAATTTGAGTAAGACTGTAAGAGTATCTTCTGAGTAAGATTGTAAGAGCATGTTTCTGAGCAAGACTGTAAGAGCATGTTTCTAAGCAAGACTATAAGAGCATGTTTCTGAGCAAGATTGAAAGAGTATGTTTCTAAGCAAGACTGCAAGCATATGTTCTGAGCAAGATAGTAAGAGTAAAAATTTAAGTAAGATGATATGAGTAAGTTGTAAGAATGGTATGAGTAAGACTGTAAGTGTAAGAGTACGTGTAAGACTGGTATGATGATATATGTTTGTGCATGATTGCCATATTTGTGACTTTGTTGTGATTTGTATGCTTTATGCTTCATGGTTGAGTGCATAAACGCATCTATGTTTAGACATACATAGTTCACTATTTATATTTTTCCTACTCAGTATTTCCCCATTGAGTATGAAAATACACTCAATTTCCCAATTTTTTAGCCCCAACGTTCAAGAGGCTTTTGTAGGTTTGTGATAGAGACCTCCTGAAAATGGACACTTATTTCCATAGGTAGATTGATTTCAAAGTATACCCTATGACTCATTGTGATTCTTTATTTATGCCACAATTTGATGTATTAGGTGAGATGAGAATTAAAGTGTTTGTATTTTCTGAACTTGTAATTTGGATTAAACTATGATTTTCTTATAGGACTTGTACTCAAGGATGCATGAGAGAGATTTGAATTTATAGTCCATGACTATGATAATTTCTTTCGTACATTTTTTTAGTAGCAACTAATAATGTTTGATTTGACCATATTGATGTTTGATTGAAAAATAAATTTGTATATGAAAAATTGATGCGTGATGTTTTAAATTATAAAATTGCTTTCATAGGTTTTGTATTTTTTATTTTTCTTTATAGCCATTATGTTTCAAATTATTTTCATGAAATTTTAAGAAAATGTGTAGAAAAGTCTTGGGTGTTATAAAACTATATTGGATGGATTATGTTTTCACCTTGGGACAGTAGGTTTACCCTAGGCTTGTTAGATAGTAGTATGCATCACTCCACTTAGATGATGATGGTGCTTTTGTAGGGGTTGCTACAGGATTTCATGTGCGAGTGATACTTGACATTATTTTCATTGTGATTGGGTGTGAGAGGAGAGAGATCATATTTCCATTTGTTGGATATGTCTTTCCACCAGACAATGAGACACTTTTCTTGGTTTACCACAAGGTCCTGAACTTGATGTATCATTGCCTGCTAATTTAATTATATGGGACTTTAGACCACTTCATGTGATTGCTCAATACAATGTTTGGAGTGCTTGGAAGGAGCACGTAGATAAAATGATGGCCTGATTGCTACACCTCCTAGCTCAAATGCATGTGGTGGAGCTTGATTTTACCCTCTATCATTTTTGTGAGGATCATAGAATTTTTACATGGTTACACACATGAGATGTTGCAATATCTATATATCGTATGTCAGATTTTTACAGTAGTGCATATGAAAGTACCTAGGACAAAGCCTACTATGACTGAGATGCAACCTATTGACCTTGAAGTGGTTCAACAGATGCTATCTCACCATCAAGGAGATGATCATGAACAATCAATGCAATTGAGGTTCAGATGCAACATTATATCCACCACCACCTACAAATGATGATCTCTTAGTGATGATGGGGGATTTGAGATGATTTTAGGATGTTGTACTTCAGTAGATGTCTCCCCTTGATCACTTGATCCAATCTTGCTTTCCTTCAGCAGACAATGAGGGGGCCAACATGGAGATGATGATGAAGTTGCTGAATTATATGCTTGTTTATTTTTATCACTTTCCATGTATTTCATTTGTTTAAAACTTGTTCAGTTTGATTATTTTCATTGTGATGATGACATATTGTATTGTTGAATATGATTTTCTTATGGGATATGTGTTGGACATGTGTTAATTTAATGGTTTAATTTACTTTCATGTTTTTATGTGATGATTATAACTTGATGGAGCTATTATTGTGTATTTTTATTAATTATGACGGTAACAATTTGTCTACTTATGTCAAAAAGGGGGAGAAGTGATTAATGACAATCAAAGTGCTTATCTTTCTACTTGTTTGGACAATTCTAGGCAAATCAATTTAATTTTTAGTGTGCATGATAATTACATGTTTATACAAGGCTTTTTAAGCTCAATTCCAAATTAATGAGTTTAAGTTAATTGAGTCAATGTTGAGTCCTTATAGTATTAAGTTATTTTGTATAATTTGATAGTCAATGCACTATGTTAAGAGTTATAATTTTTTTTTATTTTTCAAATGTGTAGTGTTTTGACAAGAAGTAGACAAAAATGAGAGATTGTAAGACCATATGAGTCATTTATCTACTTTATTGGCTGACTTTTTTGTCAAAATTATGTCAAGATACTATATATATGTAATGAGTCTGAAAATTTGATTTTAGTTTGTTGTGGTCGAATCAAATTTATAATTGACATTTGAAAAATAGGAGCATACATGTTCTTATTGATGAAGGTGAAATACTGAAGAATGTGAAGAGGTTTAAAATTTATTTAGATCACATTGGCATATATAAGTTAGTTAGAAAAGGTGCATAAGTGATTACAGAGGTTTTAGAATGATTTAAGGTAAAAAGGACAAAAAAGTTAAAAATTTGGCAGAACGATCAATCACTGCAAACAATAAAGAGATGAATGATCGATCACCTATTGTTTCAGTCCTATGTAAAACAAAGTTGAGAGTTATTGATTAATTGCCCTTGCCATCAATCAATTGATTGATGAATCATGCACATTATAAACAATGACCAATCGATCGTTTCATGGACAGATTACCCAAATTAAGACCTTCCAATCTCAAATTTGTTCCATATTCAAGTACAAGTTCTAAACCAACATAATGAACGATATAAGGGTTATAAAATTACAAAATTCCAAAAAGAAAAACCTAGAGGAGAAAATTGAAAGAGGGGTTACACATTTACTTATTGTTTTTCAAAGGAGAATGCACTTAAGCTTTATATTAAATATTTATAGTGAATTGAAGAAGACAATCCGCAACTAAACAAGCTTATACACAAAGTATTCAAATATGAGTTGTAGCATGTCTCAATGAAAGATTGAAGATTTTTATAAGGCCAAAGTCAAGAGAATAAGAGGTGCAAGTTGAAGACTGAAAGGAGACATAGACAAGACAAGGAGGAAAAAGTTTCAAGTACTTAAGGAGAAGACTTGAAGACCAGCAATAACAATCTAAATAAGAGGAGTTTGTGTTAGAGTCTAAATAAGGTTAGTGGTTTAGTTCTATCAATGTAAAGTCTTAGTTTCTAGTGCATTAATTTAGTTCATTTGAAACTCTCATAGTTTTACCTTAGTTGAGATTTTTCACATAAATTGATGTGTTCATGTGTGGATTGAATAATTATTGATTGATATTTCTAAAGTGAGATTAAGTGAATATTAGGTTTTAATTGATTCCACTTAATAATAAAAAAATTATGCAAAGAGGCTAAAACTCTTAATTTTTACTTGTCGAAGTACAACGTTTAAGAATAATTTAGTGATCCACTAGGTCGATTAGATGAATATTAAACACTTAGATACTGGTACTCATAATGTTGTCTTACTACCCTTTATTATAATTATTTTCCCTATCACTTATCGACGCATGATTGTTAGTATGAGGTTTGTTCAATATTGGAAAAAGTTCATAATCAAGATAAAATAAAATACATTCTTGATTTTGAGTAGTTTAACATGTTCATGGATTCATTTTTTAGGATTTGAGCTTGTAGAAAAAGATAAATTTTTAATAGCTCTACTGACTAGTTTGTGGCCAGTCTTGTTAGATTCTAGAAAGAAGAGGACTGAGGACAAGAAGGGGAGGATGGAAAGGAGGGTGATAGAGAGAAGAGGAGGAGGAGGAGGATAGAGAGATGGGGACAAGAAACAGGAGGGGGAGGGGGGAATGGGAAGAGGAGGAGGTCGTAGCAAAGGTGGGGAAGGGGAGGGGGAGACGGTGGAGGAGGAGGCAAGGTGATGGTAGAGGAAGTGGAGCTTGTGGTAAAGACGATAGAGTTAATGGCAGAGGTGCTAGCATCAATGGAGGAGCCGATGATAGAGTCGGGAGCCGTTGATAAATGGAAGCAGCGGATTGGTGAAGTGAAAAAAAGTACATTTTAGATAATTCCTGTCACGTGTGGTAGTTTACTTGTGCATAAAGTCATTTTTGTATTACTTTGAAATTGGTAACATTTTGTGTATTACATTATATTATAGAGCTATTTTGGTAAATCACTCTTCTACTTTCTACGTAAGATGTTACAGTTATATCACAATTTAATTTATTAAATGGTTGAAAAGATGGTACTTATTTATTTGCTTCTAATTAATGCTTGGACCATGACATTATATGATTTGGTGGACATGTTCATGCTCACTAGGTATAGGTATAGGTCAAGAGAATTATGTATGTAATGTGTGTGATATGCATTTCTAACTTCGTTGAGCCACCAACCGTCGTTGGTCCATTTGTAGTTTCTACCAACCATTTCTAAGATTTGTCAACTGAACTTCCACTAGGACGAAAAATTTATTAAAATTAAACTTTCCAACTTCAAAAGTTGGCAAATATTATGACGTGAAGTAACACACAATAAATGCATCTTCTTAAGGAGTGACCTACCTAGATATTATTGAGTTGGTTGGATTTTCAAGTTCTGTCAGCGGCTAGTTGAATCAAGGCAGCTTATAAATTGAAAACAAGATTTTTACCTTTATGCATTGTAAAAATTTGCGCTAAGATGGCTTAAGACCGGAAAATTAATTATCTCCCATAACCTTAGCTATTCAATTTTCTGAATATGCAAAAATTTAAAAAATTGTACTTCCCCCATTCTACATTAATACTTTCATTTGGCAAAAAAGATTATTTTATATCAATAGCTCTATTTTATTTATTTGTAGTTGATTACTTAAAAAAAGTGTCATAAGTTTATTTTCCCTTCTTTAAGAGGTGAGTTTTATCATTTAATAATTTTTTTTTTAAATATAGTTATTAATATTGAATGAAAGGAGTACTTCGATGGTGTAGAGACTTTCCTCAATCCCGCAACCAAATTAAAAATAGAAATGTTAAACTCCCTCCTGAACGTATACTTCAATAAATTGTTCTAAGTATGGGCTAACGATATAAGGGGAGAAAAATAAATAATAGTAATCTCTCTCTGTCATTTACCATTATACCCACAATAGATCAAATTGGGGAAAACCTTTGTTTCATATTAGTATCTTAATACCCCTCAACAAAAGAAGTTCTAGTCCTAGAGGTGTACTCTCAAACACTTAGGTGCATATCCAATTTGATTTATACCATGTTCAGGCCTGGTTATTATTGCCAATAACTACAACGAGAATAGGACATTCCAGAGTTTTCTAATTAATAACGATCCCCATAATCAACAAGTTCATATTTTGTAGGAACTCGTTAGAATGTGCTCTTATTTATTAAATAAGGAAATTTAGAAGAAGAAAAATTCAATCAAAAACAATGGGGTGTCAAAACAGAATTTTTTTTTCTTTAATATCAATAGCTCCTAAAAATTGAGTAAATTTAGAAAAACTCCAAGACTAAATAATTTCTTTAAAAGATCAATACAACACATTAACAGCTACAGTATTAATTGCACATTGCATTTCAGCCGAGCCGAGCGGAGCTGAAGCATGAAACTAAGCTGTACCAAAAAATAAAAGCGGAGGATGCGTGCAACAGCGACAGTTGAGCTTTGAATCTTTCTTGATCAGGTCGACATCTGCTACAGTTCTCTTCCGTAGAATTCGGCTCAATGGACTCGTCTAACCCATACAGGCTGGACCGGATCGGAAATTCCAACCAGGCTTTCTTCCTTTGAATTCCTTCGGATTGTCTCACATACTTGGCATCTTCTAGTTTTCATCCAAAATCATGCCAACTTTTCATTTCTTGTGAATTGATTTATTGCTGTAGGATTCTTTTATTTTGCCTTTTAATGTGCAGAACTACTATCAATACTGTACATAATGAAGACTGAACGTCTGTGTCATGTCTAAAGCCATAACAAACTCTTGGGTCCCTGTTAGGCACCTTTGTGGTGATGGCACCAACTACCAAACCCAACACATATTGGGGGCCCATCCTGATGGACACTTGGCCTAGTTATCTAAAACCCTAATTATTATTTAAATAAAAATAAAAAATAAAATGAATATATAAAATAGAAAAATAGTTAACAAGCGCCCGGCTGTTTAGGAGCCGCCCAATCATAATCCAGCGGCTCCTAGGGGAAAGTGGGTTCTTAAAACCTACTTGCCCCTTACTTTTTGCGAGCATACTGACGGGACTCTATAAAATTTCTTCTATCATTTAAATAAACAATTGCTACATGTTTTATTTTTCATTCTCCTACTAATTAGAAGGCTGCTAATATACTTCTTCTCAGAGAGCAAGAGAACTAAAGTTATAAAGGTTATAAATACTTTTTATCTTTCGTCCTCGAAAAGGTGTTAAGTTAAGACAATTTATTATGGGACCGAGTATTTTCATGCATGGACAGAATTTTAATTCATGTATAAATTTTTGTCCGACGGCGCGTTAAAAGGATGCTAAAAACCCGCTTGTTCCTTGAATTGAATGGGCTGCTTAATTTTCATAAGTCAGGGCACATGCATAGGACATATCTATGTGCAGGTGCAGATTAATGCTCCTCTCCCCATTGTATAAAAGGTGGTAAATGTGATATATGATTTAATATGATGTATCTACCTCTTGTGATGGAATGAACAAGAGGCATATAAATACCAATCAATGTGATATATGGTTTAATATGATCGATGTAACTACCTCTGATGCATGAATGAATTAATAGGCATTAATAGTACTATATGCAATACCTTTCACAAAATTTTATTAAAAAATTTTGTATACTCCCTTGGTCCCATATTAATAGCTATATTTATAAAATTAATAATTTTTATTAAATGGTGAAACATGAGACATTAAACAAAATAGAGTTATTAATATATAATAAATTTATTTTCTAAATAAAATTATTAATTTAAGACACAGAGAGAGTAATATTGTACTACCTACTGAACTTTGCAATTGAAAATCTGTGAATTGGGTCCTAATTATACCAAGACATACATTTGTGAATCAATTAACAAGTATTAGCTCTATCAAGGCAGGAAAGGATCTATAATTTGACTGAGCTAAACCAACCGTTTCCCTGTAAACTGCATAAATAGAGGAAAATTTGATCAGCCGTGCTGATATCTAATGCGTCTTCATGCTGGATCAGGACCTTGTGTAACTAAAAAAAATAGAACAGAATAAATTTTCAATTTCCAACAAATGACAGAAGCGTTCAATGTAAGTAGATCTTGGGAAGAATTTGGACCAGTCATATGTTAGGACACTTTTTCTCAGATCCATGGATAATGATCGTACACTTTCCACACCCATGTGGGTACAATGTGGGGTGTCCCAATAAGTTTGCTGATCTCTTCTAGCATTGTTGACTAGTTCACTTTTTGATTATTATTCATATTCGTGGCCTGTTGCTCACGCACAATTACATAAGCCTAGATATCTTCGGCTATCAGAACTAAACCGAGGGCACATGCTACTCAGGGGGCAGATAAGTCTTGAATAGCATGAACCGTAAGATCTATATCCAATGGCTCGCAATGCCTACACTAGCTCATGCTATCGTGTGTGAGCCAAGTAAACTTTTTCCATTAAAATTTCCCTTCTAATCTTAATATGACTAGTCTGAATTCAAACTGAGATGATGGAAAAAATTGAGCATTTCGCTGGACATTATACATAATAAATAAATTAGGATTACGATGCAAATGGGGCGTTCAAGTCGAAAGACTGGAACTTTCACAAACTTACAAGAGCTAAACGCCATACCACTCATGCAGGAGTCAGCTAATGACAATGGACCGACACGATTAATAAGCTTAATCATGGATTTTAGTTTAATTTCCAAAAAGACGGCAATGAAGATGACGCTTTTGAAAATAACTAATTACTTATTTCGTCGAGTGTCTGATTGCTAAAAAATGAAGTTCCTTAATTATGTTCATTTGATAATATTTTTTACTTGCTTAATAATAAAAAATAAGAAAAAATAAATATGAGTCTAAGTTCAAGGTCTGCCTGCCATTTGAGCCATGTATTATATTAATGGGACTAAAAAATTTTGCGCTGTAAAAGTGTAATAACATTCAAATGATAGAACATTACTGTTTACCTTTTTTTTCAAATATATTTAAGTAATTTACTAAACAGCATGTGATTAGGATGTTTGACTACGATCTCTGTCGTGACCTTAAGTAGTCACCATATGAAAGTCCAACTCCTTATTTAACTAAACAAAGGCATGCCGGGGCTCATAGATCACGCACTCCTGTATGCAGTAAATAGATATTAGGATTATATTCTTTATTTGCTGAAGACCTTAGTGAGGTCGATATTATCATAATCTAAACTCGAGAGTTTGAAACCCTGAGGTGCAACCAAACTTATTCCTCCGCCTACCTATTAATTAATGATAATGTTGTATAGTTAGGTGAGAATGGATCATAAACTAAAGAATGAAGTCTTATTAGAAGACAAAGCATTGGACGGATAGAATCTAGGATTAAGGATATAGACTGAGCATTCAGCCGTTGGCTAGCCTAGACGGATTAAGGCAATGGTTAGTGAGGTAAACGAATAAAGAAACGGCCAGTATAGTGGCATAAAGAGTTGAATGTCGAGCATTTGAGAGGCAGCTTTGAAGCCATATTTAAGTATCAAAACAAGAAATTCAAAGAAAGAAACTGAGTGACAATTTCTTCTTTCTATATTGATCTCCTATGAAACTTTTTTCGTCCCTTAAATTTGTTTTGACAAATTTTTGAAAATGGCCTTGGCTGAAATCTTAAAAAAGTCTACAATTTTACTATAATACTAAAAATAATCCTCCATTGGAAACTTATACACATGTGGCTAAAAGTTACCTAAATGCCCTCTGAACACTTTTACTTCATCTCAACCAACTCCTAAGCCCGAAACTAATCCTGCATAACTACGCCTCCTAGCCCCATACTATTACTTCCTCTTCTACCACCACTGCAGTCAACTTCTCTTTCTCTGTTGCCAGTTTTCCACCATTGCTACTGCCATCACTGTATACATGCTTATAGAATAACACCATGCTGGTGAGAACGTTAGGATGGCCGGGATCAACCTTGGGACTGCTAGTGTTGTTAAAAAATAGGCCACTTCATACTCACGCAGGACTCTACTAATGTTGTTAAAAAATGGGCCACTTCATACTCACGCAGGACTACTAGTGTCCAGTTGGCCCACATTTTAAAACTAGTGTTATCACTAAATGTAGCAACTGTTTATTTATGGTTGTATGATATGCCACAAAATTATAAGAAATCTAATCCATGTTAGGGCCAGATTCTGAATCTTAAATTAATGGACAAATATACAATGCAAAGTACACTGTATGAAGATGGAATGAAAACCTTGTACTAATCCTAACAAATCTCAATTCAATTATGTTATAGATCTTGCATATAAACGTGGTTGAAACTCTATGGAGAAACAGGAAGCACACAGCTATAACAAAGAATCTTGGACGCTAGCATTTCATTTAAAAAAACGAACAGACAGATTTAGAGACAATTTTTTTATATATATGATCGTAGAAAATATTTATTTAAGGTAGGATTTAGGCCAAAAGAAAAAGAGAATGAGCAATTTTCGAAATGACCCTTGAATTGGTTGAAATCTTACAAATGTATGCAATTTCATCAAAATGCTAGAAATAACCCTTTACATGAGAACTTTTATAAATGTGGCTGGAGGTTACCCAAATACCCATCAACCCATTTACTTTTCCTTCATCAACCAACTAAACCCAAAACTAGCCTTGCTCATCTATGCTTCATTACCAACACCTTCTTTTGCTGTTGCTGCCACCTCCTCTGCCAAACCCTTTTTCACCTTCTTCTCCTCCTCCTTCCCTTCTCTTTCTCCTCCTCCTTTGCCACCATTCCTACCCCCTTCACCTCCTCCTCCTCCTCCCCTTCTCCTCTACTACCTCTTTCATCTTATAATAAAGCATCCTCCTCCACCCTCTTCTTCTCCTCCCCCTCCTCCTCCTTCTCCTTATCCTCCTTCTTGAATCTAATAGGCCTACACAAACAAGTCATTGAGTCATTTAAAATTATGATTGATTTTCTTTACAACCTCCGATCTTTAAAAAGGAACTCATATACATTTTCTACAACTTAAAAACAATAATGAATTAATTTTTTATTTATTTAGAACTTTCACTAGCACCACCACAGACTTCTATTTTAATAGTTTACGATATACCTACAATCCACATCCAACAATTGACAACCAAAATTAAGAGAGTTACTATGAGAATAGTCAACTATAGAGGATGACTATTAGTTCACTAGCGCTAGAGAAGGAGGTCATTGGCATCAGAAAAGAAGACGGTTGTTGGAGAAGAACATATAGCAAACAATTGACAACAACCAGTTGACCTCTACAGTCGACTATTCTCATGGTAAAACTTGCTTATTTGGGTTGTTAGCTGTCGGATATTAACTGTTGACTATCAGATATCTGTTATCGTGAACCATTAGCAATAGAAGTCTATGGGGCTAGAGAAAGTTTGAAATCAAGTAAAAATTAAACCTATTGTTAATTTTAACTAGTTGAACATATTTATGGGTTTATTTTAAAGATATGAGGCTCTAAAGAAAAATGATCAAATTTTAAAACGACTCAATGACTGGCTTGTTGCTACTTCCACAAGATTCTAAGAAGGAAGACTATGACAAAGAGGAGATAAAGAAGAAAAAGAGCATGGAGGAAGCAAAAGTCACATAAATAGCCCTGCCCCCTTATGCTTTATTTCCACCAACACATTAAACCCAAAACAATCCCTACCTCTCCTATAAGATCCCTAAACTGTAACTGGTTTATTTAATTTTATTTAGTAGTTATTATGTGGTTTAATGTTAATTTGGTCAATTTTAACTTATTTTCGAGTTTAAGGTAGTTAACAATGGTTTTAATCAAAATTTTCTTCACTTTGTTAGTTTTTATGTTAAAATAAGTCAATTCAATTTGTTTTAGAATTTTATACTATTTTTCCAAAAATTTAGGGGGCAGAACCCGCCATGGGTCCTACGTTCGTAAATTGGGATGACGGTCCCACAAGATGCTAAAAACATCTTATAATAGTAACTAAGGGTTTCAAAATTATTAGACTTCATTTTGGACTTAAAATAAATGAATTTTCTATTTTTAGTATTAAATTCTATTTATACCCCACATTCTTGTTAGGTCTACCCCAATACCTACTATAAATAGAAAGGCACAACCTCATTCCCATTTGGTAAGGGATGTAATCTAGAGCTTAGGAGCCCTAATCCCCATTCCATTAGAGGAAAGTCGAATTAAGGTAAGATTAGCTTGATTTCTTCATTAATCACCTAGGGTTTTACCTAATCTTTCTTAATCTCATCTTTTTCAAAGTTAAATCGTGATTTTTACCACTAAAGTTTCTGATTTTGACCTCTATTTCAAGCCTCTAATGAGGGATTTTATTTTTTGAACTAAACAAGCCCTAGATCTAGGAGTTTTTAAGTGATTTAGGCACTTTTAAGCGGATTTATGAAAGTATTAACAGAACCCTATTGTGGGTAAGATTCTAAAGGAGTTGGACCATCGATTTCAAGTCAAGAAAGTCACAGAAGGTATGTGATTTCTCCTAAAATAGGTATGTGTTTTCGGATTCGAGTGCTGGTAAAGTTTTAAGTGGGTTTGTATGGTGTTGAGCTTTAATGGCGGATTAAGAAAAACTTAATCTTTCTTGTAATTTTTTCATATTTTTGTTGATAAATGATGAGATTTACTGTTTCCTAGGCTTAGATTTCATTATGATGATGTTTGGGAGTGAGATTTGAAGGTTTATCATAGATATGTGTATTTTCGATTTTGAATTCGGAAGGAAGAAGACAAACAAGAACTTCTATTCTGGCATTCAAATAGCCATGCAGGCCAAATGATCAATCATTCAAATGGCCCTATAGGGCCTTCGAACACCAACATAGCAGTTTTGTCATCTCTGGTTATTTTTCTCATTTTCGTGTTTTTATTCTTAAGTATCATTTCTTATGTTTATGATGTGTAATTTATGCTTGGAAGAGCTATTAAAAGGGTATGATTTGATATTGAAAACTGTAATGAATGTTTAAGTGTTAAGTGGATTTCATGTTACTCGGTTAAGCATATTATAATTTCTTGTCTTGAATCCATGTTGAATGATTCCTCATATTTTAAGTATGATTCCGGAAGGTTATAGCATGAGAATGGATTTGTATGCCTTTACACATCATGATTAAATTATGGGTGAATGATGATGCCTTGTCTAGTTTCAAGTGTAGTAATGAATATTCTTACTTAAGTCTAGTGTGAGTTGCACTTGATTTGAATTGTGTTTTTCAATAGTTTTGACCCATGATTTCAGTAAGAAGGATCCATGTTTAAATTATGATAGCATGTGTGTAGTATGTTAATGGGTTGATCATATTGCATATTCCTATGATTAGGATTGAATACTACTACAATGTACACACAAATGTGGGGGAAATTATGATGATTGTTTGATACATATGATTAGAAATGATACATGTATGGCCGAGAGGAGCATGCTTTATGAATTAGAATTCATGTAGTTATTGCTCATGTATGTACTATGTTGCATGGCTCATGAGATGGATTTACGAATGAGATTTTATCGAGATTAGTCATATTGATAGGTTAGATGCAATTTGTGATATTGCTTACCGGATTAATCAATCGAAGACTTATCAATTTGGTTTTATGCCTAAAAGGACAAGATTTTACATCCAATGAGGACGAGTTATCCTCCCTTGGTTGAGAAAAGCAGCAATGCTATAAAGATTGAGATTATCTGGATCCTGAGAATCTAAGGTGGTTTGTTCGAGTATACCGGCTACCATGTATTGTTGCTTGGGACTTCAGTTTTGACAAGTAGGACAGCTCGAGAGTTTAGTCTTGATGGGCAGGGGTTGCTCGAAGGCTTCGGCCTTGAGGAGCATGTCTATTTGGTATGGGATTGCTCAAGGGTTTCGGCCTCGAGGAGTAGGTTTATTCTCTCTGTTTCATGAAATATTCACCGTTGGTTATTGTGGTCAATGCGTTAGAGGCACATCTCATGTAGGGTGAATGCTTATGAATGAGAGTAATTATACATGATATGTTAGTGTGTTTGAGATACTTCTCATGCAAGTTGATTGTTTATAGATATACATGATGTGATTGTGTGTTAGAGAGACTTCTCATGTAGGTTGATTATTTATAGATATGCATAATGTGATTATGTGTTAGAGACACTTCTTATGCAGGTTGAATGGTTATGGATATGCATGGTATGCTAGTGTGTGTGAGATACTTGGCATGCAGGATGAATGCTTATGAAGAAGAATGAATATACATTAATATGTATGGTGTGCTAGAGACACTCTTCATGCAAGATAGATGTTTATGTTATGATGTGATTATTCGTGCTACAAATAGTGTGTTGAGATACTTTC
The DNA here is from genome assembly GCA_035235625.1 of Saururus chinensis. Taxonomy (NCBI): domain Eukaryota; kingdom Viridiplantae; phylum Streptophyta; class Magnoliopsida; order Piperales; family Saururaceae; genus Saururus; species Saururus chinensis. The sequence goes on along the minus strand of CP141144.1, from coordinate 34,821,138 downwards.
ATTGAGGATTGTTACTTATGGGTAAGTATAGTAAAGAAAAGGGAAAACAATCAGAATTGAGATAATATATGACATGTTAATGTGATAGGCTACGTAGAATGTCATGGTTGCTTTTCTGATTTATCGTTTTAGCACTCAAAACCTTGCTGTGTTTTATACTCACCCCATTTTCTCTATTTTTTCTAATTTGGGGCTGCATGGTGTGACATGCAGATGATCAAGTCCGTCTTAATAAGGCACATGTGGGTGATGATCGGGTGTAGGCATGGGAGCCTAGAGATGTTACAATCTTTTTGATTATTTCTACTATTTTATTAGAACTTCATGTTTAAATGACTTTGTCTCGTATTCTATTAGCCGTTGTGGCTTTGACTTATTTTCAGATATTATGACTTTAGCCATGTTGAATGGCTTAGTTGTTGTAAGTTTATGAGTTGAGACTTGAGGACTATATAAGATTTAATATCCTTTATTCTTTTACTTATTTCTCTTGCACAAAGATAAAGTGGTGTGTAACTCCATGTATATCATACCCATTAGAGGGGTCAAGTCTTCCGCAATTTTAATACCTTGTTGACCCCATGAGCTTTGACCATCCCTTGGACCAGGTTTGGCTTGGGTCGGGCGGGTGCCGAGGCGTGACATAGCCCTGCCTCCTGTTGTTGCCACCAACCATCTCTACCACTGCCATCACCAACTCCTCTTCCTCTTCCATTTCCTATGTCTTTATCTTCTCTTCCTCCTCTCCTCCTCGTCTGCTACTATCTCTTCCATCTTCTCTACATCCTTCTTTGCCTCCACTTCCTCCTTCTTCTTTTCCTTCTTCTCCGGCCACACCTCCTTTTCTTCATCTGTCCCAAAATTTAGTGGGACAATGGCAAACAACCATTGAGTCATTTAAATCTTTTTCAATTTTTTCTTTATAACCTCCAGTATTTAAATGAGTTTTTTCTATATTACCTAGCTGAAGAAGCCAATATTCCATATTCCCTGGATTTTAAATACAAATGCCATATTATCGGTTTTCTAAACGAAACTACCCTTAGGTTTTAAATAAACCCACTACCCATACATATTATAATAAATGAACACCAAAACACTGTGGCACCATTCATATGGGGAGGATTCATTTGCGGTGACTCACCGGTGAATGTTGTTGTTCAATAAAAACCCATTTTTTTACACTCCAGAAGCTATTCAAGGCTCCAAAGGCTTCATTTCAACAGATTTGATCACCCTTTAACCCCTATTATTACATGGAGAGGTATGCAATGATAGCGTGTACATAAGTGGAAAAGCAAGGATGATGAACAATTATCCATTAGTGAGGTTCAACAAGTTGCTGGTTCAAGTCAAAGAATGACTTGCCATCAATGGTAATGTGACTTTTAGGTTCTAATGTCCCCGACTTTTCTACGAGTTTCTGTGATTTTCTTGCTATTTTTCTAATTATTTTTGGTTGAAAAATGTGATGCTTTGGCGTATTTGTATTTGTGTATTTGACCTCAGTATCATAGTCGGGTGTGGGGCTTAGTCGTAGGCTATGGGCCTCGATGCGTGCTTTCAGTGTGAAGTTTGGAGGTATAATGCGTAAACAAGAGGTTACTACGTGTTGGGGACATAGATGGAAAAAAATTATAAATCTGGAATCAGTCTACACATTCCAAAAAGGTCAAAAACTTTGAGACGTCCAATACGTCTAGAAACATAGAGAAGAAACCTGAGTGAGTTTCCAGTTACTCCATCGTGCCTCCTCCATCATCGGATTCCACCTGTTCTTGCAGAGATCCACTTCACCTTGTCAGCATGAGTCCATTGGTACCGGCTAGGACCGCTGCCATGTCCTCCTTTCTTGTCTATGAGGTACCGGTCTTTTCCTCAGTTTTTCTCACCTTCAAAATTCATTTTTGGGCCATAGGAGGGCGATTTTGCTGCCGTTTACAGCCACCCTCTACTAGACTTATCTTTATTCAGCCTCCGAGATCTCCTTGCTCCTCCGTTAGCTACTAGTACTTTTTCGGTTTTTTTTCATCTTCTCACTGTCCGGTACATTTTTGAGACACTGGTATGTTTCCGATCATTGTCCGGCCACCAGACGGACTCTATCTAGCCTACCTTGACCCGGTGTAAGTTGGGGGTTGTTGTTTCTAACCCCACTTTGCCCCTATTGTCTTGTGTTTATGTCTGAAACATGACTATGAAGAAATTAAATTTAGATTTGTTTTACTTGCCAATTGTAGTAGACAAGGTCGATCCACAGGGAAAGCCTTGCGCAACAAAGAAAATGATTATGAAAAAAAATAGAGGAAAGAAAAATTAAGAAAGAAAGATTAGAAGAATATTGAGGCAATAAAGAGTGAAGAAATCAAGAAGAGAAAATACTAAGGTATTAAGGGTCATTGTAACATCTAATTGTAACATACATAAGTTTTTAAATACTTTTTATAAATTTTTTTTATGTTAAGTATATTAAATAGAGCTCAGGGAGACGAGTGTAACAAACCTAAAAACACATGAAACTAAGGTTGGGACGAAAGGTTATGACCTCGGAAATGTGTCGTATGGGCGGGACCCAATTTAAAAATTGAGATAACCTATCCACTTTGGTTTAGTTTTGAAGGGCTCATTAATATGAGTCTATCAGTACAAAGAACGCGTAATTCCGATATCGGGATATGAAGATATAATGTTTTTAAGTTTTTTTAAAAATAAAATATAAAATAAGCGTCAGAAACTTGATGCGCGTCAGAGGCACGTGTCAGGAATATGACATGCATCAAGGATGCACATCTAATGTGCGTTAGTGATGTGTCAGATGTGTGACACATGTCTGACACACTTCAGACTCGCGTCACTTATGCTTTCTTATAAATAGCGTCAATTTCTAATTCAGTTCATTCCAAACTTCTTTTATTCATTTCTTCCTCGTTTTAAGTCCGATTTAAGTAATTTAAGAAGTGTTTCTACCTAAATCGAGCGTGCTGAATGTCATGGAGGAGTTATTTTTCTATTTTGGGATTTTATCCTCTTTTACGACATAAATACTTACATTGGTTGTCTTTGAAAGTTTATATGAATAATTCTAGTTAATTTCTATGTACGTTTTAGAATTGCCTCATATACTTGATTTATTAAGTGTTTATCTTTTGAATTTAATTAGGCATTATGCTTTATGTTATATGTGATATAAAGAAAATCTAACTTCGCCGTTATTTTAAAGTATGGTAAGATTGAAAGACGGTTTTTATGGAATTGTTGCTCTATCAAAATGATTTTAGAAAATACGTACAATCATGACCACCGAGTTACCAAGATGAGATAGAGAAGGGGTAATTGTCTCGTTGGAACGAGCGACTAACCCTACCTTTATAATCGTTGTTAGCAACACAACCATGACTTGTAAAGGCGATGCTAGATTGATCTTCGTAGAAGATGAAAAAGAGAAGGAAATTCCCGTTTGAGTTGGGCATATAAGAGATTTAATTGTTTGGAACTCAAATTGGTAGACGTACCGATAGAGTTCTATAATTGAGAGTACACAGGTAAACCCGGTTTGGAATCGGATACACAGTATGCACATTAGTTTGGTGAGCCCCTAACGAAGGGCAAGATCCCTGATTCGCCCCTAACGAAGGGCAACTATCAAGGCTACATGCACTAGGGGAGAGAGTATCTTGAGAAAACTCTTTGCTCTCTAGATCCCGGCACCCCATGAGCACGGGTGCTTCTTCCCTCTACAAGCACGAAGTGTTTTACGAAAAATCTGTAGAGGAGTAAGAGGCCACTGCTTTGTACCCTCAACAAATTCTTTATATAATAATACAAACCCTAGAAGCATCTTCGATACGTAGGGAGAAGCCCTAGGGAAGTATTTGGGTGAGAGGCACACCCTTACAACTTTTTCTAAAAGTATTGTCTATTTACCTTGTGATTTACAAATTGCCAGATGTTATATTTATGTCTAATAGGATAAATACTCCTACTGAGTAGTTTAAAATACTCACCACCCCCCAGACCTTGCAGGGCCCGGTGTGGAATAGACGGGTGTAAAAGAAAGCAGTAAAGATACTTTTTGGGAGCTTCAACTGGTGACCACAGAGTCTACGAGTACACCAATAGATTTCTCAGTATATTTTCATATTTTTGGCTTGAGAAGACTTGTTTATATCTTTACTTATGTGTTTGTACATAGGCAGTATATTTCCTGGGGAATAAAATATTTCTTGTTACGTTTATGGTTACACGTTTATGGTTGCGACCTGAGCAAGCTATGATTTTACTTTTTAACTCTTTATATATTTTATAAAATCTCGGGTCATAACAGTTGGTATCAAAGCCCAGGAAATTCTGTCTATAAATGCATAAAGTGAAGAAATAAATGATTTCTATCACTACAATTCACTTAGATAAGTAGACTTAGTATAACTTTGATCCATCTTTTTGAACCTAGATGTCGTCATCACAACAACCTGGTCAAGAGCTGCAAACACCAAATAATGATTTGGCTGGACCAACCCCGTCTGAATCGGGAGGAGTAGCACCTGAAGCTATGAGTGTGTTGCTACAAAATCTTGCTCAACGCTTAGCTGAGCAAGGTTATCACCCTACTCTTTCTTTGCCACCAGCACAATCTTCTCCAATTCCCTTTAGTGACAACTCATCTGGCAGGATTAAGGGTGAGAATAATTTGGCTGAACAGTTTAAGAAAATTGTCCCCACCTTCTTGGGTGAAGGAGAGCCGGAGGAAGCAGAAAAGTGGATAAAAGAAATTAAGAAGATTTTTGAAGCGATGGAAGTACCTGAGAATAAAAAAGTTGCCCTTGGAACATTTGTCTTCTCGGGAGAGGCAGATCATTGGTGGACCATAATCAAGGAAACTAAATTTGTGGAGGTTTAGCAAGTTTCTTGGAAAGATTTCAAAGAAGCTTTTTATGACAATTATTTTCCACTCCATATGAGGCAACAAAAAGAGTTAGAATTCATGGAACTAAAGCAAGGAAGTTTGGCAGTACGGGAGTATGTGACAAAATTTACTCAATTGCAGCGCTTTGCCTTGGGAGCATGCACTACAGAATTATCTTGTGCCATCCAATCTATCACGGGATTAAAACCTGAATTAAGAGCTCAAGTAGTAATTCTGCAATCTACTACTTTGAGTCGAGTGGTGGAGATTGCCTATGTGGCAAAGCGCGATATACAGAGAGCATTGGCAGAATGGAAGGAAGCTTGGCAAAATGGTACTTTCAGACGCCCTAACAACAAGAGAGGCTTTTAACTACTCTGGTGGTGCACCTACCCAGCCATCTCAACCCTATCGGTCGCAACCACAACAACAAGCTTTTAAAAGAAGGCCACAACAACAATATCAGCAAGGTAGAGGAGGGACCCCATGCCCCATATGTAAATTGTTTCACCCGGGGAAACCCTGTAAGAGGAGGAATAATCTATGCTGTGTGTGGAGCTGAGGGTCACTTTGCTAGAGACTGCCCAAGGAAGCATACAAGAAATGAGCCTCAAACTGAACAAAAGGCTAAATTCCGGGGCGAGTATACGCCATCACAAGTGAGGAAGTTCATGCCTCAAATGCTGTCGTGGAAGGTACTCTTCTTGTCTCTGATCGATTAGATAAAGTTTTGATAGATCCAGACTCTACACATTTATTTATGTTAGTTGAATTTGCTTTAAATATGGAAGATCAAGTTTTGAAGTTACCCTTTATACTAGAAGTCGCAACACTTGTAGGAGACTCTTTATTAACACAAGAGTTTCTTAAAGAGGTGTCAGTTTAGATAGGTAACAATTGGTTGAGTGATAACCTAGTTTTTACTAAAGATAACTTTCTTTGATATTATCCTCGACATGGATTGGTTAGCTACACATAGAGCCATAGTAGATTGTGGTAAAAAGAGAGTAGTTTTTGGAAAAGGAAACATTGTGTTCCAAGGAATTTAAGATAAAAGAAGCTCTTGTTTTATATCAGCCACTAAAGCACAAAAACTAATGAGCCAAGGATGTTGGGCATTTTTTGCTACCATTATCACAAATGAGGTAAAAGAGATAATCTTGGATGAGATAGACACAGTACGAGACTTTGTTGATGTTTTCCCAAATGAATTGCCCGGTCTACGACCTAAAAGAGAAGTTAAGTTTAGTATTGAGCTTCTCCCAGGTACCACTCATATCTCGAAAGCACCCTATAGAATGGGTCCAGCCGAACTTAAAGAATTAAAGGAACAACTTCAAGACCTTTTAGACAAAGGATTTATCCGTCCAAGCGTCTCTCCTTGGGGAGCACCAGTGCTTTTTGTGAAGAAAAAAGACAGATCTTTCCGATTATGTATCGATTATCAGAAGTTGAATGGAGTGACAATAATGAATAAATATCCTCTTCCTCGTATTGATAACCTTTTCGACCAGTTACAATCGGCCAAAATATTTTCTCGAATTGATCTTAGATTAGGATATCATATGTTGAGGATTCGAGATGAAGATATCTCAAAAATTGCTTTCCAAACAAGGTATGGGCATTATGAATTCTTAGTTATGCCTTTTGGGTTGACTAATGCCCAATCTGCCTTTATGGATCTAATGAAATGGATATTCCATGCTTGTCTGGATAGATTTGTTATAGTATTTATAGATGTTATTTTGGTTTACTCCACAAGTGTTGATGACCATAGGAAACATCTTCAAATAGTATTGAATATACTCCATACACACAAGCTTAATGCGAAACTCAACAAGTGTGAATTATGGCTGGATCAAGTAAACTTTCTTGGTCATGTTATATCGAATGACGGAGTGATGGTCGATCCAGCTAAGGTTGAAGTAGTGCTAAGGTGGGAAAGGCCTAAAATAGTGTCTAAAATTCGTAGTTTCTTAGGTTTGGCAGGGTACTATAGGAGATTTATTGAAGGGTTTTCAAAGATTGCCCTACCACTGACCAAATTAACCCACAAAGATATGAAGTTTATCTGGAATGTGGAATGCAAGAAAAAATTTTAGGAATTAAAGAAGAGACATACCACTGCCTCAGTAATAACTCTACCTTGTGGAAGCAATGGATTTGTAGTGTATTATGATGCTTCGTGAGAAGGTTTGGGTTGTGTATTAATGCATCATGGAAAGGTTGTAGCCTATGCCTCGCGACTGCTGAAAATTCATGAAACTAGCTACCCTACTCATGATTTAGAACTTGTTGCAGTTGTCTTTGCATTAAAGATTTGGCGACATTATCTTTATGGGAACGGTCAGATTTCACTCAAGGAAATGATGAAGGTATACACTTTCTTGGGAGATTAGTTGTTCTGGCTATTCCAGAGTTAAGGCGTAGAATACTAGATGTAGCGCATAGTTCAAAGTATACTATTCATCCCGAAGGGACCAAGATGTATCAAGATTTAAAAGGGAACTTCAGGTGGGACGGGATGAAGTGAGATGTAACTGAGTATGTTTCCCGATGTTTAACATGCCAACAAGTTAAGGCAGAACATCCGAGACCCTCTGGATTGCTTCAATCTCTTGATATTCCTGAATGGAAGTGGGAGCATATAACAATGGATTTTATATCAGAACTACCTAGGACTTCAAGCGGTAACAACATGATTTGGGTCATAGTTGATCGGCTTACTAAGTCCTCTCATTTCATTCCACTCTGAAAGAAGCACTCATTGGATAGTTTGGTACAACTATATATTGAGGAGATAATCAATTTACATGGAGTACCTGTATCCATTGTTTCGGATAGGGATAGCAGATTTACTTCACCTTTTTGGCAGAGTTTACAAGAGGCTTTGGGTACTACATTAAAATTCAGCACAGCTTTCCATCAGCAAATGGATGGACAGTCAGAAAGAACCATCCAAGTATTGGAAGATATGTTTTGAGCCTGCACATTGGACTGGAAAGGTAATTGGGATGAACATCTGCCACTAGTAGAATTTGCCTATAATAACACCTATCATTCTAACATTGGTATGGCACCGTATGAAGCATTGTTTGGACGACCTTGTCAATCACCAACCTGCTAGAGTGAGGTGGGAGAGCGTCGTTTGATTAAATCAGAGTTGATCCAGCAATGCGCTTATAAAGTTAAGCTAATCAAGGAACAATTGTTGATAGCTCAAAGTCAACAGAAGAGCTATGTAGATAAAAGATGTCGAGATCTTGAGTTTGAAGTAGGTGATCACGTCTTCTTAAAGATAGCACCAACAAAAGGGGTTATGAGATTTGGAGTGAAAGGTAAGTTAAGCCCTCATTTTGTAGGGCCAATGGAGATATTGGAAAGGATCAGACTTATAGCTTATAGGTTGGCATTACCTCCTCAACTTCAAGGTGTTCATGATGTCTTCCATGTCTCCATGCTTAGGAAGTATGTTCAAGATTCATCCCATGTTCTAGATACGATATCGAAGGAGCTGAGACCAGACTTAACTTTCGAAGAGAAGCCTATACGGATCTTAGATAGAAAGGAACAAGTCCTTAGAACCAAGAAAATACCGTTGGTAAAAATCTTGTGGCAACACCACTCATTAGAGGAAGCAACGTGGGAAACCGAAGTTCATATAAGAAGGAAGTATCCTGAGTTATTTGACGACTAGGAAATTTTGGGGACAAAATTTCTTCAAGGAGGGGAGATTGTAACATCCGTAAGTTTTTAAATACTTTTTTATAAATTTTTTTATGTTAAGTATATTAAATAGAGCTCGGTGAGACCAGCATAATGAACCTAAGAACACGCGAAACAGAGGTCGGGACGAAAGGTTATAACCTCAGGAAATGTGTCAAAAGGGCGAGACCCAATTTAAAAATGTAAGATAACCTATCCAACTTTGGTCTAGTTTTGAAGGGCTCATTAATACGAGTCCATCGGTACAAAGAACGCGTAATTCTGATATCGGGATAAGAAGATATAATGTTTTTAAGTTTTTTTAAAAATAAAATATAAAATAAGCGTAAGAAATCTAACATGCGTCAAAGGCATGCATCAGGAATTTGACGCATGTTAGGGATGCACGATAGAAAACTAACACATTAGACATGTGATGCTTGTTTGACACGCGTCACTTCTGCTTTCTTATAAGAACGTAGCTATTCAGACCCCATTTTTTCCTAGTGTTCCCCAAAACACTGTAAAAACAATAATTTTTTTTTACTTCATTCCCCCCTATTTCCCCCTTCATTTTGCTTATACTTCCCCCACCCCACAAAATCCCTCTCTTTTTTCTTCCAGCAACGGCAACGGCAACGGTGACGACGAAATGGACTCCGGTGACCACTCCGTGGTTAGATATGGCCGCGCCGCCCACGACCAGCACAGGCCTCGCAGTTCGGCCAGATCTGCCCACGGCCAGCGCTGGCTGTACTGCCCACTGCCAGATCTGGCTGCACCGCCCACTGGCCAGATCTGGCCGCACCGCCCGCTGGCCAGCGCTGGCCGTGGGCGGATCTGGCCACACTGCACGGCCTGTCCTGGTCGTGGGCAGCGCAGCCAGATCTGGCCACGCGGGCCGCGGCCAGTGAGATCTGGCCGTGGCCAATCCATCGGAGCTCGCCGCATGCCAGATTGGAAGTGCACAGCCAATCCGGTGTGGATCTAACTCCGGTGGTGCTGGCGCCGGCGACCAAAGCTTCGCCGAAGAAGAAGAGGAAGGGGGAGAAGTGAGGTAATTTTTTTATTTTAAGTATGGGGGATTATTGAGAGATTGTAATAAAGGAGGTTGGGGTAAAGAAGAAATGGGGGACACAAGGAAAAAAAGGGGTTTGAATAGCCACGTTCTTCTTATAAATAGCGTCAGTTTCTCATTTAGTTCATTCCAAACTTCTTTTATTCATTTCTTCCTCGTTTTAAGTCCGATTTAAGTAATTTAAGAAACGTTTCTACCTAAATCGACCGTGCTGAACGTCATGATAGAGTTCTTTTTCTATTTTAAGATCTCTATAGCTTACAAATCTAATATTTAATTTTGGGCTGTCCAGAGTACCGTTATTTTCTCGTGCGGAAATCAAGGTAGGGGCTTTTATCCTCTTCTATGACATAAATACTTACATTGGTTATCTTTGAAAGTTTATATGAATAATTCTAGTTAATTTCCGTTTATGTTTTATAATTGCCTCATATACTTGATTTATTAAGTGTTTATCTTTTGAATTTAATTAGGAATTATGCTTTATGTTATATGTGATATAAAGAAAATCTAGCTTCGCCATTATTTTAAATTATGGAAAGATTGAAAGGCGGTTTTTATGGAATTGTTGCTCTATCAAAATGATTTTAGAAAATACGTACAATCATGACCACCGAGTTACTAAGATGAGATAGAGAAGGGGTAACTGTCTCTTGGAATGAGCGACTAACCCTACCTTTATTATCATTGTTAGTAACACGACCATGACTTGTAAAGGAGATGCTAGATTGATCTTCATAGAAGAAGGAAAAGAGAAGGAAATTCCCATTTGAGTCGGGCATATAAGAGATTTAATTGTTTGGAACTCAAATTGGTAGACGTACCGATAGAGTTCTATAATTGAGAGTACACAGGTAAATCCGGTTTGGAATCGGATACACGGTATGCACATTAGCTTGGTGAGCCCCTAATGAAAGGCAAGATCCCTAATTCGCCCCTAACGAAGGGCAACTATCAAGGCTATGCGCAGTAGGGTAGAGAGTATCATGGGAAAACTCTCTGCTCTCTAGATCCCGGCGCCTCATGAGCACGGGTGGCTCTTCCCTCTATAAGCACAAAGTGTTTTACTAAAAATCTGTAGAGGAGTAAGAGGCCGCTGCTTTATACCCTCAACAAATTCTTTATATAATAATACAAACCCTAGAAGCATCTTCGATACGTATGGAGAATCCCTAGGGAAGTTTTTGGGTGAGAGGCACACCCTTACAGCTTTTTCGAAAAGTATTGTCTATTTACCTTGTGATTTACAAACTGCCAGATGTTATATTTATGTCTAATAGGATATGTACTCCTATTGAGTAGTTTAAAATACTCACCACCCCCCAGACCTTGCAGGGCTCGGTGTGGAATAGACGGATGTAGAAGAAAGCAGTAAAGATACTTTTTGGGAGCTTCAACTGGTGACCACAAAGTCTATGATTACACCAATTGGTTTCTAAGTATATTTTCATATTTTTGGCTTGAGAAGACTTGTTTATATCTTTACTTATGTGTTTGTACACAGATAGTATATTTCCTGGGGAATAAAATATTTCTTGTTACATTTATGGTTATACATTTATGGTTGCGACCTGAGCAAGCTCTGATTTTACTTTTTAACTCTTTATATATTTTATAAAATCTTGTGTCATAACAATAATGATGTTCTTTATGTATCATGTTATCTCAGTTAGAATAGAATGAATATTCTATGTAACCGGGAGATATGAACATTAAAAGAAAAAATAAAGAGAAGTTATAGTTTGGATAGATGAAGGATAAAAAGAATTATTTCTTCAAGAGTTCTATGTATTAAATTCACAAAAGATCAAGAATGAGAGCCTTCAAGCATCTTATGTATCCAAATCACAAAGAAACAAGAAGAAAACAATATTAAATGAACATCACTCCAAATAACCAATACTTACTTGAAACTATTGATGAAGCATGAATAGAACTCCATTAGATTATTACAAATCACCTCTAGCCTTAGCTTGAGAGCTTAGAAAGCCATTACAATAAAACTAAAAACAAAAATACAAAAGAAGAGATGAAAATAGGAGAAGAGAGCTCCAAAGTGGAGGGAATCATGCCTCTATCACGTCCACCCCTCTATTTATTGGTGTAGAAGGGGTTGCTTCAAAGGGGAAAGTTCAATCATATCCCTTGATTGCATCCTAATTGATCGCTTGATTGGTTGTTTCTTTGGCAATGATTAGATTCTAAATCAATCAAATAAATTAATGATTTATTTAGTAAATAAGTATCATTGAGTCTTCCTTTAGTTATCTAATCAGCCTCATTGTCTTTCCTTATATGTATCAATCACAACAAATTAAAAGATTCTCCATGTGTTGGCTTCAGGTTAGTTAACTAACTATCCTTTTACATGCTGCATTCGACCCATAGATCTTCAAAATTATGAATTTCTTCCTAAAATAAAAATTGTAGCCACTGAAGTCTTATTTGTAATTCCACAAGAATCTTATCAATCCAAATTATAAATAGAAAGATATGGTCAAAATACAAAGGTTGTCGTAATCTGTCCAAATCAGCTTCTTCCCAAATTTATTTCTCTTAATGCAAATCTCAAATCTAACGGGTCCAAAAGGTTGTGTTAGACCATTCATTGCATGTTTAGACCATTAGGAGTCCATTTTTACTTTTAAATAGCTTTGGGTAATTGACCTTCACTTCTTCTTCTACTTGGATCCTGTTGAAGTTTATTTAAACATGTAAACACAACTAAGGTCCAACTAACCTATTTAAAACCTAAATAGCGCAAACAAGTAGTGAATTAACACAACATATGATTGCAATTCAAGATTTCAAAGCATCTAATTGAACGTTATTTTAGTGCATCATCATGCTCCGCCCTTATGCCTCGATTTGGGTCTTACCTGTAGGGCCCTTCATGGTCGTTTTGCCAATATGACGCCTCTGGTCACTGATTGGCCTCCGGCCTGGACTTGGGGTTAGCCTTGTTTCACCATGGCCTTTGCCCCATTCAAAGCATCTAATTGAATGTTATTTTAGTGCATCATCATGCTCCGCCCTTATGCCTCGATTTGGGTCTTACCTGTAGGACCCTTAATGGTCGTTTTGCTAATATGACGCCTCTGGTCACTGATTGGCCTTCGGCCTAGCCTTGGGGTTAGCCTTGTTTCACCATGGCCTTTGCCCCACCATTGTTCAACCTTGAGTCTACCTTCACCCTTTTACGTGCGAGATGCACAACTGCCCTCACCATTGGTTTTGGGTGTGGGTGGCAATCGACGATGTCGTTGCCGTTTCAGTCGGCCACCACCTCCTGGCCCTAGCTTAGTTGCGTCCTTTTGTGGGCCTTGGGCTACCACCATTCGACTCATCTCCCCATAGAGTGGCTCTTGTTGGCCACATGTGCATGTGGCCACATGTGCATTTCAGGGTTTAGGCACATCATTTGTGCCACCTGACCGCCGGCCGGCTCCGCCATTGATTGGATCGACCATTAGAGCCCTCCTCCACCTCTCCTCTATCCTTGAGTTCTCCCCATGCCCTCTGCCTTTATGTGGTCCCATGTACACGAGAAATTGATGCCTTTGGGAGCCGTCCACGGCCGATTTTGATGTCTTATACCCGGTCGAGTACTTCTCAGCAGTCGGCTGACCATCAGTTAATACACCCTCGACTTCTAGTCGCACCACCACTTATTTTGGCTCAACCTTTCTCCCAGCCGTGGTAGTGTGCCGCCGTGGATCACGAATTTTCCACATTGATTTGTGTCACCTCGTTCGGCCATGAGTCTTCTGGCACTTCCTAAACCTTTGATACAGTAGCTCTCTCAACTTGACAATGCTTTTAGCCACCAACTCCACCACCAACACTGCCACCATCTTTTGCTTGCCATCAAATGTCATGGATTATGAGGTAAGGGAGCTTTGAACTTGTAATTTCATAATAGCATGCTTTGAATGTGTAGCAGCGTGCTAGGATTATATGATTCAATGCTTTGGATGTTAAATCATGATCCACTTGCATGATGTAAGAGGATAAATTATGTCATGTTCTGCATATGAAATGCAAGTGAACTCTAAGTATGGTTGATGTATGTATTTGCTAGTGATGGCTACCGAGTATGTTGGTAAGCTACGTATGTAGATTATGTATGTGCTAGTGATGGCTAGTGAGTATGTTGGTAAGCTATGTATGTGGATTATGTATGTGCTAGTGATGGCTAGCGAGTATGTTGGTAAGCTATGTATGTGGAATATGTATGTGCTAGTGATGGTTAGCGAGTATGTTAGCAAGCTATGTATGTGGATTTTGTGTGTGCTAGTGATGGCTAGCGAGTTTGTTGGTAAGCTGTGTATGGAATTGTGTGTATGAAAGTATGTGAGATGGACATATGTATGTATGATGGCTATACGCCTGTGTGATGGATATGTGTGTGTGTCTGGGCAGAAGTTGGGCATTGGACGTAAGAGGTGATAGAGGGTTTGGTATGGAGTTTAATGTTGATGTGTAAGTGTACAATGGAAGACAGAGGATGTAAGTTTGATGGATGAGGATTTGAGTGGATCCTATTGGTTTGGTTTGAACTAGAGGGTATGTTGGGGGATTGTCAGATAGTAAGAGTGTTGCATAATTGTACAAACATAACGTATAGATTATGAAGTGAAAAGTAAGCATAATAAGTAAAGTATAAGTAAGAGGGTGATAACGGGGGTTGGCTTTGAGGAGCTTTGTTTGATGATGTCTGTGTAAGATGATTTTGGATTGGGCTCGGGTTCGGTTTAATTAGTGGAGGACTGTATGTTTGAGAGTTTTTGTGGCATTATCGTACCATATAACTTAATTCAAACTTGAATTGTAAGAAAAGCATTGTGAGTTTGAGACCAGAGGGATTTGATGGATTATGTTCCATGCTTGAGCTAGCCGATAATGAGTCGGCTAAGCATTTCTCATATCTTGCCATGGTATTTATTGTGCGAGATGTTGTTTGTGTGCTGTATTGAGCCTCAGACGTCTGATGCTCTGTTCAGAGTTATGTATGTTTTGATTTGGTCTATGTGATGTATTAAGCCCAAACATTCGATGTTGTATTGAGAGAGTTGTATGATTCTACCCAAGAGTGGCACTATATGTTTTTTGCCCAAGAGTGGCGCTGTATGATTCTGCCCAAGAGTGACACTGTATTATTCTGCCAAAGAGTGGCACTATATGATTTTTGCTCAAGAGTGGCACTGTATGATTTTTGCCCAAGAGTGGCATTGGCACTATAAGACCCCTGAATTGTGGGCAATTGTATGACACCTATTGTGTAGGTGTTTATGCTTGTGCGCTTAGGTAAATAGTATCAAGGAACTGCTCTTATCTGTTTGATCATGTGCCCCATGAGCATTGGTGTGCCTTGCCTTCAAAAGAGTCTATGTTGTCTAGTCACTCCCCGGAGTTTAAGGTGTTGCCCCAGTGACATTCCTTGCCATTTTGACGCTGGAGCTTATTTGTTTTAATGAGCTTTAGTGGTCGATAGTATGTGTATAACTGTATGAGTTAGTATGTATGTCTCTAAGTAAGTGTAAATTTCTAAGTACAACTTTAAGAGTACAATTCTAAGCAAGACTGTAATAGTATGATTTTGAGTAAGAATGTAAGCATATGATTTTGAGCAAGACTGTAAGTGTATGTTTTTGAGCAAGACTATAAGTGTAAGGTCATACAAGTAAGGTTGTACAAGTATGTATAAGATGTACGAGTAAGCGCACGATTGTACAAGTAAGTTTGTAAGACTTTGATTAATAGTGTATGTGTAAGATTGGTTTAATGGTGTGTATTTGGCATGATTGTATGTGTATGTGGATGATTATTATATGGCTGCCTACTTCATGTTTGAGTTCCAAGAACACATCTATGTATGAACTTACAGAGTTCACTGTTTAGAACTCCCCTTATTCATTTTTTCCTACTAAGTATGAAAATACTCATTTACACTATTTTTTAGCCCCGATTTTTGGTAGGCTTTTGCAGGTTTGTGTCGGAGATATCCTGGAGATAGATGCTCGTTTCCATGGTGGATTGATTCCATTTGACTCAGGTATATCTTTGACTCACTATGAGTATTATTTTGTGCCACCATCTGATGTATTGGCTGAAATGAGAATTAAAGTATTTGTGCTTTCTGGACTTGTAATTTGGATTAGACTATGGACTGTTATGGGATTTGCACTCAGAGATGCTGGGAGAGATTTGTATTTAAAATCTATGATCATAACAATTTATTCATACATTTATTTTTAAGTGGCTCCTGGGGATATTTGGTTTGGCCGTACGATGTTTGAATGAGTAAAAATTTATATGGGAAAACTAATGTGTGATGTTTTAAATTACAAAATTGCTTTCACAAGTTTTGTATTCGTCTTTTTTCCCAATTTACAGCTAATATATTGCAAAAAAATTATGTGAATTTTAAAGAAAATGTGATGAAAAATCTCAGGTGTTACAAAAATATTTAATTATATCTTTCCATTCATCTATTATATATGAATTAGAAGACGATGAGGACCTACAATCAGTGTTTTCCACTCATAAGAAGGAAAATAAGGAGGTGTTATCATTGTATGCCAAGATAAAAGAGCCCAACAATAGTCACAAATTACCATGAGTAGAATGGAATTAGACATTTAATAGAGCTAAATCACTGGTGGTAATGACTCAGCCTATCTCTAATTTCATATTATAGATGGTAGTCAGTGGTACACTATTCACTTTTGAAATTGTCAGGTAACAATGAATTTTAGATTACACAATATTATATTATATCGTGTACTCAAGCACACGACATCGAACCTATCATGTTTAGTTCAAAGAATATCATGTGAAGGAAAAGTATGATATTTATAATATCGTTTAAGTAATGATGGGACCTACATATGTGATATAACACTAATTCTTTTCAGTGTAGATGTAATAGTACGACCTGTATAATATCATGTTATCACTAACACAATATGATTTGTAAACGTATAACTGGATACATGATGTCGAGTTATATCACATATTGATTAATATGCTAATATCTGATGCAGATTGGGAGAACTGGGAAATTTGAACTCAACAAATCCATGCCATTCTTCTTACAACAACTGATGCCTACAAAACCTATGATAGAAGTCAATCAGATTGGATTAGAGAAATGTCGCCAATGATGGGTGTGATAAGGACTTCATTCGATAACTATTAACCCCCATACAACCCTTGTAATTACGATGGTGAAAATTTTGAAGAAGTGTGGGGTGATGATCAATGGAACAAGAGTGATATAATTGACATGGAAAGTATGTCTCATCGTGATGAATTCAGACACAGCATGGTACCCAGTAACTTTGATGTTGAGGCTGAGGCAGAGTGGGAGATAGTTGATTATCTCAATTTGTTGAAACTAAATATTGGCGAGAGCGAGCTAATGACTGGTAGTTTGCAAGCAAAGGACTGCCAAAATCTACTTGAAATGGGCACACATTTTCTGAGCATGTTACATTTTAAGAGGGTTTTGATTGACCTAGAAATAAAAATGAATTTCACTTATTGTGTTGTGAATGAGAATAGGATTACATACATTGCAAAGTACTTCGATCAGTCTTGTAATTAGTACATAAGGGCTTCCAATATAGGAGATCATGTAACTGTGATGAGGTTAGTGCCTGACCATTTGTGTGCAATACAAAAGAAGTCAATTGTCCATCCTCTAGCATGGCACCTTTGGATTGCAAAAAAATATTATGGGTTGTTTAAAGATTCAGCAGACATTACATTGAAAAGCGTAACAAGTTATATTTCAAAACATTGGGTATAACTGCATACTACAAGAAATGATGGTGTGCAAGTAAAAATTTTTTATGAGATTCTTTGCATTGTGCTTTCGTTGGGCACACAAGAAGCCTATGGTCGCATATTCTTACAACACAACCTAATTACCTATTGTGTTAACATGAACACAATGCATAAATAGTTGAAGTTTACAATATCACAACTACGAATGTTGTTGTGTTATCGGGGACACGACCTATTAACTTGTTGTATAACCTTTATTAGAATGTTAACAATTTAATATTTGGTCATGCATGGAAAGCACTGACTAATTTACTAGATGGGGACCTAGATGAATCCTATTACGTACTTCTTGCATATGGATTCAGATAGAAAGGATAAATCTAGGAAGTGTAGTGTTCCAATCAGATCATGTGATATTCATAGACCTATTGGGGGATACGATTTTAAAACAGTATTTTGGATGTTTGGGTCAGTTGCAGGAGTGTCCAGAATAACATTAAGGCCATTGCTAATGGTAGATGCGACTTTCTTGAAGGGAAAGTATCATGGCCAGCTATTAATAGCAACTACACTAGACAAGAACTATAATAATATGCTATGCATTGCATTTTTAGTGGTCGAGAACGAGTGTGAGAAAACATGGTGTTGGTTTCTTGAATTGCTTAGAAATAATCTATTTTTTTATCTTCTAGCCGACTTGGATACAATTGTTTCAATAGAATGAAGGGCTTGACAAATGCTATTAAGCAATATTTTCCCTCTACACACCACAAATATTGTATCTGTCACATGGTAGCAAATATCTTGGATAGATTCAAAGGCAACTACCAAAAGAACCAACTCAAGTGGCAGCTAAAACTTTTAGACAAAACTTATATGATGAAATAATGAACAACATTAAAGAACATAATCCTGAAGCATTTGCTTGGCTAAATATAATAGGTTTAGAGCACTAGGCCAATGTTGTATTTTCAAAAAAAAATATGGAATCCTCAGCTCAAACAGGTCTGAAAGTGCAAATGCAATGTTCAAAAAAGCCATGTCAATGCATATAACTCGGTTAATTGAGCATATAAGGGAGCACACAACCACACTATTTAAAAAACATCAAATAGATGAACAAAATATGACTGAAGAGTTAACCCCATTTACCTGTAAACACATTGAAAATAGAAGAAAAGAAGCCAGGAATGTGCATATATTGCCAGTATCAATGTATGAATTCCAGTTTAACTTGCTATATCACTAGGTAAAATGTAATTACTATCGTGTGTAAGTTCATACATCATTGTCCATCTTAGGTAATTTTATATGCTAAAATAACGCGATAGGTGTGATTGTAAGGTTAGTGTTGATGGGTCAGGTCTTTGATAACACAATAGGGGTCCTTTATCGTGTTAATATTGACACTATATTTATTGAACAAGATGTCATAAATATAGTCGAATGTAGCTGGACATGCAAAAGGTTTCAACATCTAGGGCTACCATGTAAACATGCATCACAACAATTGATCATAGACACTTCTATGTGTGTAACTGCTGCAAAAAATGGTACTCTACAGAAACATATAAATTGACATATCGAGAGCGAGTATACCCAAAAATAGATAGGCACCAGTGAGCACTGACTTGAGTTTGCCTACATTTAACCCACCTATCCCACTCAAGCAATGGGGGCATCCACAAAAAAATCGGATAGTCACAACTATAGGTCAAAGCCCCAAACAAATGTGGAGCATGCAGGCAGTTGGGTCACAACCACAAATGATTTACAAGTGCACAACAAGACCCTCGGAATGTGGCTGATGATCCAAGTGCAAGTCGAAGGAGGGGGACTAAAAGAGTAGGAAAAGGAAGTAAGGAAGGGGAACACCAATTAGGGTTGCATTTTCCACCCCTTTCATTAAATGATTGGAGGAAATGCCATTGTTCTTAGCAACATCATTTTGTTTATGTAGCGTGTTATCGATAGCATGATCTACTTAAAAATCATGATGTCAATAACATGATATTTTGATTTTTTGTTTGTAAACATTCTATACTATATACATATCTTGTAACTGGCAACATGCCTAAAGACTTTAGGTGTTACCAATTACACGAAAAGAAAGTCAATTAATAATGTTTTATCTATGCTATGTGTAATCAATTACATGATATCATTAACATTGTAATATCGATAACATGATAATAGAATTAAATTAGCAATCAATTTCTAAAGAGTCACTCCAATTCGCTAAGAGTCATCACTAATTTCTAACACATCCATTTCCGAATCAGCAATTATAAATTCACACCTCCAGTTACCATTCGATACACGTACAAAACTTCACTACTGGAAGGATTGGACACCATCTGTCTCCATGAGCACAATATGGTCAGCCATTTGAGAGAAATGCAGGATGATCTAGCCATTTATATAATGCCTGATCATGGCTTCGTCAACCCCAGGTGGCGAATGAGTAGATTGGTGTGGTCCTCGTCCACCTCTAGAGAGGATGATTTGTAAGTAGACATTATTTCAATGTCCCAATTATCTAATTGCATTTTACCTAGTGACTCACTAGGTTGTGGTCATAGAAACAATTGGTGTACAATCTTCTATAGAATCTTCATTTTAATTATCTATTGTATTGACTATGTTTTTCTCTCTCACATGTAGTTGGTGGTGGATAGATGCCCGCAAACCCTCCAGGTGACAGATGCTAAAACTTATAGACAAAGTGTTGAAGGGGAATGCAGACGATGGACGTCTGATGTATTGTTTGTTTTTGTATGTCCTATAAAGAATAGTATCATTGCAATGGACTCATGTTATGTAAAGTTATTATTAATAATAGACAATGTTTTTCCCTACAACTTTGTCCTGCAGTCCATATTTTGCAATTTAATCCTTCTCACATTATCAGTGACACAATAAACATATAGTCACACTCTCGATGATACAATCATCGCACTAATATGGAATGACCTAAATATATTTCGTTGATCGGATACACATCCAACTGAAAGATTGTGTGCTTCCTAACACGATGTAAACAAACAGTCATATGAACAATGACACAACATAGGCCTTGGCGTGTTGTTGCTTACACAAGCTATCACCTAACTTAGATGACTTAATATGGCTTCATGTTATTAGTAACATGACTTACGTATATGCATTGTGCTGATTACACGATATGAATCCTACATAAGCCGTACGTAGGATTTCTCTGACCAGCTTTCTTATATAATACATGAGGAAAATACCACAGTCATTGTATGTATGTTGATATGGGCATTTGTTGATCTTCATCATTGGCCACTTTGTTGCACCCTTTATGTACAGGACCCTTTCCATTTCAGCAGCAACACATTTCCGAATATGATCAACCTTTGCAAAGTGGTGATTGTGATCACTCTTTAGCAGGTTATACCACCTAAATTGTGACAACCCTAATCTTTTGGTGTTTTTAAAACTAATAATAGTGTTTTAGTATAATTTTATTGGAAGAATACTGTTTTAGGATAAGTTTATAAAGGTACGTGGTAGAGCTCTAACAAACCAGTATTACGGTCCTTGAATCACTTGAATTGGACATCGGGGCCATAAGTAACAGCCTCAAGAAGTGTGCCTCATGGGTGAGACCCAGTGAAAAACTATGGTAAAAGCTAACCATAAGTGGTCTTGTTTCAAAGGGCTCATTGATACGAGTCCATTGGTACTAAGATCGCGTGATTCCGACTTGTGGTTAAAAGATATTGTCATTTGAAGTATTTTGAATTTGGAAAAAAAATATTAAAAAGCATAGTGGCAATGTGCGACGGTGCGACGGTGCGCTTGACGCACGTCTGCGTAAGGATGGCCACTACGCTACACTTCACACAGTCACAACACGCGTCACAACAAGTGTGATGCATTAATGGGCATGCAAGGCAGCCCGTTAACACGTCACATGCGGTTTGGTGTGCCCAACTTATAAATAGGCTTCGCGTGCCAGTTCCTCCTTTACACACACTAGAAATTTCTCTTCCGCATTTTTGCTTTATTCAAAGTCTGAACAAGACGATTCAAGAGTTGTTTCTAGCTAAATCGAGCATGTCAAATGTGGTAGGGTCGGTTTTTCTGTTAGACATCTTTTTCAATCATGAAATTTTACTTCAACTTTGAAGTAGGGAGTCTTAAGCTTTAAATTGATGCTTTGCCTGTATAATTACTATTTCCTAAACTGTCCTTGTTCTATTTCTACTTTTTCAAGTTTTTTTTGAAAATGTTATGTTTATAAAATGTTGTTCACACGTTGCTTTATTGTTTGAATTTTTTGATAATATTGATTTGCTGTGAAGAGTAGTTATATTGTATAAAGCACATAAACTACAGGTAGTTATTTGGTATGAAGCCCAAAAGCTATTGGAGCATAGCTCCTTGATACAGTCAAGAAAAATAATAAGTATTGTGCACATGAGTGTGGAGTATCATGGGAAAACTCCTCACTTATTGAGCCTCTCATTACCTCATTAGTGACGGGGGGAATGCCGTTATCAACTTTTGGATTTATCGTCATTGGATGAATTGACGATTTCTAATTTTGTTTTCTGAAATTGTTTCATGAACAAATTATTTTAAGGTAAAGATAAAGTTTTCAATTATTTCATAATTTTTAGCATAGCAATACTTTAGATATTAACATGACCTATTGAGTATAGAAATACTTGCCCACTCCCAGACTCTGTAGGGATTAATACCAGAGCAGAAGTAAAAGAAGAGTTTTCTAGCCAATTATATGATTACTGCTCAAGATATAGTTTGTAATTCTTTTGGTGACTAGTATGTGAAGGAATATGCCTCAATTTTTGTATAACTATGAGCTCTACACACAGTGATATGAGCCATGTAACATATAATCCTACTATGCTATGTGAACTCAATATATATACATACATATATATATAATATTTTTTGCTATGCAATTACTCTGATGTATTTTATTTTTTAATTTAATTTTGATGTTATGTGTTATTTTATGTTTGTTACATGCTCCAACGGCCGTAACATTTGGTCACATGAGTATAATTTACACGTGTCAAACTAAATTACGATGTTTATTATATCATTGTTAAATGGTGGCTGCCACATTTGGTATTGGAGCCTAAAATCACTATGGTATAACTATGATTAGTCACACAAATAGTTACTATTTAAGTTTGATGATTTTACTAATGTTATGTTTTGTTTTGACAATTATAAAACAGTGATGGGAAAATAAAGAAATGACACTTATTGTAGGCTCTCTATACCACATGGCCACTAAAAAATGCCCTTACCAACCAAAGAAGAAAAAAAGAGCGGCACAATCTCAAAGGCAGAAGCTTCATCCTCAAATAAACCTAATTAAAATGCAGAGGATGACGATGTCCATGAAGTGATAAATCCTAACTCCCCACCATTGATCAAGAGGATCCGTTTGAGCCTCTTGAGGAAAACCTGTTCAAAAAGGATTCCCTAGAAGAAAACCTGACCAAGGAAAGCCCCTTAGAGGGAAACTCGATTGAGGATGAAACCCCAGAGATCAACCTGTCTTGGGAATACCCAATTGAGGGAGAGCTCTTCAAAAAAGCCCAATGCATGGAGGAGAGGCAAAATAACCTTGAACGAGGACATGTTCTGTGTGACTTTGACCTCAATGAAATACCCCAGGAAGAGGAAGAGGAAAGGGAGATGGAAGATGAATGGACTCAAAGTCAACGCAAGGGCAAGGGGCTGATGTGGTACATAGAGCATTTGCTCAAGATCTATATATTTTGTGACCAACGAGAGCACTACTTCTATTAGTGCCCAATGAGGAAAATCTTTCCTTGAAAGGATTTCTCCAACATTGAAAAAGAAAATATTTCTATGTGTTTAGGTTTTATGTAGTATATTTTTGACATGTGTATTTGAAATACTTCTTTTGCAGTTATATGAATATGTATGAGAATGTTTTTAAATAAACCCTTAGTTTTAAAAACTTTCTTGTGATTTCAAGGTAGTTACAATATGTTAACACCCCAAAATGACTTCTCATAACAGTAAAGAAGTACAATTGTTGGATGATTTTGGCCAAGCTAAAAACGTCTTTCCTCAGGGTGTAAGGACACTAGAAAATTAGATGGATAATCTCCTTGATCTAATGATACATAGGATGACCCGGTATCTATAGACTATAGGATTCCGGCCTAGCCCTAATGGTTTAAGCAACTCTGTGGATGTGGCTAAAAGCAGTCACAGTGAAAAGGACAATTTGGTTGAGTGATTAAAGAAAGTTGTTCCAGAATTCTCAAGAGAGGATGGACCAGAAGCAACCAAGAAATAGACATTTGAGGTTGAAAGAATTTTCAACGCAATGAAAGTTCTAAAAAATAGGAAAGTGGGTGTAGTCACTTTTGCAATGATAGTAGAGGCAGCCTATTGGTGGCCAATGGTAGAAAGATATTTATTCCCTAACAAGTAGAATATTAAGTGGGAAGAGTTCAAGAAGTATTATATAATAAATATTTTCCACCTCATGTTCAGGAAAAGAAAGAAAAAGAATTCTTAGATCTTCAGCAAGGAAACATGATAGTATTTAAGTATGAAAATAAGTTTGTGCAGCTACAATGCTTTGCTCCTGAAGTGTGTCCTACAGAATTAAAGAAAGCTCAAAAATTTATCAGAGGTCTGAATAATGGATTTCGTAATAGAATAATAGGATTTCAACCTACTATTGCCAAAGCTGTGGAATTGGCCTATTTGATGGAACAAGATTATCATGAGTTTTTGGCCGAAAGAAACGACCATGGGAAAACATTAATTCTAAAACTGGAAGAGAAACATGACATTCCCTACCCATAATACAAATCAAAAATTTCAGAGAACCTTTGGATTGCCAACCCAAACTCAAGGGGGAAAGAAGGTAGAGAAATGTCCCAGATGTAACTGATTCCATCAACTGAAAAGCTGTTATATCACTGAAAGGTGATGCTTTGAGTGCGGGGATGTTGGGCATAAGGTTAAGGAATTCCCTAAGAAGAAAAATCAAGAAGAGATGAAGACAGAGCATAAACTTAAGGCACAAAGGTGGGTATATGCTATCACTGCAAAGGAAGCTCAAACATCAATAGCAGTTATACAAGTTACACTTTTAATTTCGTATACGATTGCTAAAGTTTAATAGATCAAGGATCGACACATTCTTTTATCTCCTGTGATTTTACTTTTAGTATTGGTTATCTGGTTATGGAACTAAAATATATTTTAGAAGTGTCAACTCCTGTGGAAAAAATTTTATAGCCCAAAAATTTCTCCAAGATGTGTCTATGCCATTAGAAAACCAAAAATGGAAGGTTAATCTTATATTCTTGAGTATGATAGACTTTAATGTCACATTAGGAATGAAGTGGTTAGTTGAAAATGATGCATTAGTAGATTGTAAGAGGAAAAAAGTTATATTTCATAGGCAAGTAGAGAAACTTTTACTTTTCATGGAAATCAAGATTCTTTAGGAGTATGTATTGTTTCTGATATGAAGGCATGACAATTGATCTTTAAGGGATGTCAAACATCTGGAAAATTAAGAGATATTGAAGTAGTAAATGACTTTCTAGATGTATTTTTAGATGAACTCCCAAGGGTACCACCTAAAAGAGAGATAGATTTTAATATTGACCTGGTACCATGAACAGAGCCTATCTCTAAGGCACCCTATGGTATAGCTCCTGCAAAGTTAAAAGAATTGAAGAGTCAATTGCAGAAATTATTAGATAAGGAATTTATCAGACCTAGTGCTTCACCTTGGGGAGCTCCAGTTCTCTTTGTAAAGAAAAAAAATAAATCCTTTAAGATTACATATAGATTATAGGATGCTTAACTCTGTAACCATAAAGAATAAGTATCCTTGTCACACCTTGGCATCACTCGACCTAAGCAAAACCCAGTCCAAGGATCGGTCAAGTGCACTGGGGCGATGGAAAATTGAACAAGATTAAAGGATAGTAGAAGACTTAGCCCCTCATATGGGTGGTTTAACTAGTAGAGTTACACACCTCGCATCCTTTGAGCAAGAGTAATAAGTAGAACAAAAGTGGACTTTAACTCTGAACTAGTCCACAAGTCTTATACCCACATCTTAGAATCCCGAACCAACACACATGGCTCAAATCGAAAAGTTTCAAATAGATCTAAAAACATAAGATATACATGAGTCAGAAACAAGAACTACCATACATGATGTTCTATTATCATAACAAAGTAAATTAGAAAAACATAACAAAGTCTAGAGGCATCCATGCCTAATTCCATGCTCCCCCCGACCATTCCTCATACAGAAGGTCCTGCCCGACTGCATGTCAAACCATGCAGCCCCAAAACAAAAACAAAGAAAGGGGGTAAGTAAAACTTAGTAAGGTTTGAATTTGGCGACAATAATCAGAAAACCATCATGGCTTGCTAACCCCTATTTATCCCTATACATAAAAGCTAGCATGCTTATGACACACCTATCAAATCAGGGAATAAATAATCATATCATAACTTAGCATCCATCCTGCATAAGTAATGATCCTCATCTAATCCAATCAAGCATAATACCACTATAAACCATATGAGAAGTGTCTTTCACACATTTTCTGATCATGCGACCATATCACATAAACCTGCATAATAATGTCTCATTCACACCATTCAGATCATGCATTCATATCACATAAACCTACATAATAGTCTCACTCACATGATTTAGATCGTGTATTAATATCACATCAATCTGCATAATAGTCTCAATCACATGATTTAGATTGTGTATTTCATATCACATCAACCTGCATGTGGAGTGTATCTAACACATAATTCAAATCATGCATTCATATAATCTCAGACATTCCATAGCTCATTCACCTGCATGATAAGTGTTTAAACCATACTACATCAAGATCATGCATAATAAATCGTATCCACATGTGTCACATAATCTCAAATATCCCTACACAACCTATGTAATATGGACATAATATTATCTCATACACATGCATTATCATGGAATGGTGAATGTCTCTTTCATGGAGAGGAATACAATCATATTACCCACTTTGGGTGCAGTCTAATTTCCTATCCGGAAAACTAGGGTGTAGGGGTAGTCATCCCCTCTGCTCGCTCTGGGCAATCTACACAGGAAGTTCAAATTAACTAGAGCAAGTCTGCTCACTCTGGACAATCTAGGCCAGGAACGTCTGAATTAACTAGAGCAGTATGTTCCCTCTGGACATCTCTGCAATGGGAGAGTTCGAACTAACTAAAACAAGTGGTAGCCGGTCCACAAAGGCATACCACTCTGGATTCTTAGGGTCTAGGTTCAACTATCTCAATAAATAAATTTCAAGCCCATTAACAATTCAGATTGACTCAACCCGGTGAGTATACATATTCCACATAGGAACTCAAATCGAAATTATGTCCTTTCGGACATACCAAGTTCCAATTAAGCCAATGATCGATTAATTCCGCACACAATCTCACATCATTGCATATAATCAATCAACCACGGCTAATCATCGATAAATACTCATTCATGAAGTCCACTTCATGATGCATCAAATCATGATGCATACGTGAGGAAGATCTACATGAATTCCCACACATGGAATGTACTCTCATCAGTCCCCACATGCATCATAATCGAATCTAAACAACCACGATTTCATAGCAAATACCCCACATGCTTTGATAAAAATCTAATCATAATTACTAACTGAAATCATGGGTGAAATCTAACTTAAACCATCATTCCATTTGTATATAATCAAATGCTCAACTCTTACAAGCATGACTATTCTACACATAAAGCTAGAACATGATATCACCATTCACCCACAAGTCATTCATATTATAAGATAACATATCATCTCATTATCATATAATAACCCTGCTCGAAACATACTTAGAACATAAAAGTTTCATCCCCCATAAGTTCAAGATAATCAATGTTAACATGTCTAACCATTCATATGTAATTTCACAAAATACGTAAGCATGTGTCATAAATACCAACATAAGTAGTATACTCTTCTAGTAGCTTAATCTAACTCAAAACACTCCACATAAACATTAGAAACATCACTTGGGAGCAAAAGCACAAAAATGAGCATTACAAACAAAAGGGTCAAATCTATCGTGTAGCCAATTGATCGGCCTGGCAGGCTGTTCGATCGGCCTAGTGGTCGATTGTTCGCAAAAAAGGTAAATCGAGGTCTTCTTCCTTCCTTTTGAAATTTAAAACTAAAACATTATTACTGAAGCTTAAAATCTTCATTTCAAGCCTCATACACCATCAAAATCAAATTAAACATTCCAGAACATTAAATCAACTCATTTCAAATCAAAACCCTAAGTAATCAAGGCAAAAGATTAACTTTTTATAAATCCACCATTAAAGCCCTAAATATGAAACCCATTTATTCAAAACGCATAAAAATCGAGATTTGCATACATATTAAGGCTGAGATGAAAACCCATTACCTCGCCACTTAATTTGAGTTTGATTTACACTTCAATCACCTCTAAAACCTTCAAAAAGTAAAATTTTTATGTTAAAACACACCTAAACTCGATTTAGACTTGAAAATTATAAAACAAATCCTAGATCTAGAGCTTAGGAGGTATAAAATTGAATTTTTGAAGGTTAGGGTTTGAGGTAGAGGAGTAAAATAGTGATTTAATGCTTAAAAACTAGATTGAATCAATAGAGGAAGACAAGATTAAGAGGATTTTAAGAAAAACCCTAAATATTAAGGAAATATTACTTCTAATTACTTCCTCTTTAGGTCTAATTGGGGATTAGGCTCCAAATTTCTTGGCCCAACCCTTTCCCAAATGGGAAAGGGTCAGCTCGTTTCCTTTTATAGGAAGAGACGAGTTATACCTAATTAAAACTTAGGGTGAGAATAGAACTTTTAACTAAAAGTAGGTATTTTGGCCATTTAAACTCTAATTAGGGCTAGAAATTTTCTGAAATTTTTTGTACCCCCTTTGATGTGTGGTATGTTTTGGACCAAAAACCCCAAATTTGACTATGGGGCTCACAAGGGGTCCTGCCAAACCCTAATTTTTAAAAAATATGCAAAAATTCCAAAAATTCATAAATGGTTTGGTTTCACTTAAAACTCAAAAATATGAAGTTATTTTTCTTTAAAACCTTTGTAAATCACCTTTATTTTTAAAAATCATCAAAATTGATCAGAAACGACTTAAACCACAAAAAAGTAATTCAACATAATGAATTTACAACCGGTTCAAATTCAGGGATCTTACAATCCTTTACGCAAGATCGATGATTTGCTTGATCAGCTGCAAGAAGAAAAAATATTTTCAAAGATAGATTTGAGATCAAGGTAACATCAGCTGAGAATACGGGATGAAGATATTTCAAAGACATCCTTTCATACCCGATATGGCCATTATGAATTTCTAATAATGCCATTCGGATTAACTAATGTTTTTGTAGCAGTCAAGGATTTGATGAATTGAGTTTTTTAAACTTACTTGGACAAAATTGTAATTGTTTTTATTGATGATATATTTGTCTACTCTCAAAATCCAAAAGAACATCGAGAACTCTTAAGAATAATTCTTCGAACACTAAGAGACCATCGACTCTATGCTAATTTGAGTAAATGTGAATTTTGGTTTGAACAAATTATATTTCTGAGTCATATTATTTCTAAAAATGGAATGTTAGTGGACACATCCAAGATCGAAGCAATAATAAAGTGGGAAAGGCCCAAGATAGTCACAAAAATTAGGAATTTTCTAGGGCTTGCCAATTATTATGGAAAGTTCATTCAAGGATTTTTTAGTATAGCCTTACCCTTGACAAACCAAACCAGAAAGGTGGTGAAGCTTATATAGAATGAGGAATGTGAGAATGCATTTAAAGAGTTAAAACAAAAGTTAACCACTGCTCTAGTCTTATCTTTACCGTCTAGCAGTGGAGGATTTGTCGTTACAATGATGCTTTGAGAATGGGCCTTGGATGTGTTTTGATGCACAGAGGGTAATAGAATATCCTTCAAGACAACTAAAGAAGCATGAAGGTGATTACCCCACTCATGATCTTTAATGGGAATAATATTTTTTGTGTTAAAAATTTGGAGACACTATTTATATGAAGAGAAATTTGATGTTTTTACAGATCATCAGAGTCTAAAGTACATTTTCTTTCAATGTGATCTTAACTTAAAGGAAAGACAATGGATTGAGTACATTAATGATTATGATTTCTCTATTCATTATCACTCAGGAAATGCTAATGTAGTGGCTGATACCTTGAATCGAAAGGCTACAAGGAAAGTGGGTTAAATACTAGTAAAAGAATGGAGATTGGTAGAAGTAATAAGTATGCAACCTAATTTACAGCCAGAAAACAAAAAGGCTTTTATGGCTAATATGAAGGTGAAATCCGAGTTGGTTGAGTGCATTTTGGAGGCTTAGAAAGAGGATGAAGAAGTACAAACTTTTTTAGAAAAGCTTGACTTCAGTAAAGGCTATGATGATGGATAAGATTTAGAGGAAGATTGGTGGTCCAGAACTAACACTAGATTTGTTACATGGAGCACATAAGTCTCAATACACCGTCTACCCAGGAGGAACAAAAATGTACCATGACTTAAAAAGGAATTTTTGGTGGAATGAGATGAAAAGGGACATAGGAGAATTTGTCTCTAGATGTTTAACATGTCAACAAGTTAAAACGGAACATTAGAAACAATTTGGTACTCTCCAACCTATTGAAATTGCAGAATGGAAGTGGGAACACATTACAATGGATTTTGTTTTAGGATTACCCAAGACTTCATCGGGTCATAAATCTATTTGGATTATAGTGGATTGTCACGCCCCGGAGATGCCCGACCCAAGCCAAACCCGGTCCAGGGGCCAGTCAAGCGCGCAGGGGCGACGAAGGGAAATTGAGAAACGATTTAGCAGAAGACTTAACCCTAACCACGGGCGACTTAACAGAAATACGAGTACGCACATTCCACTTTGAGTAAGAGTAAATAAGAAGAACAAAAAGGGAGTTGCTAACACAAAGTAAACAACTAGTCTCAAACCCACATGCTTAGTCAACTATAGCCCACACTTGCTCAAAATAAGTCTTAAACAACACAACTGTAAAATGTGACATAATCCATCAAAGAACCCTACACAAAGGTTCTAAACATAAAGCATAAAACCAAGGAAAATAAGTCACACAAAGATCTCCACGATCACATCCAAGTCATCTCCTCGGCTTAGCAATAGCGAGGGCCAGCCCCACTCAGCCCAATTACACATCAGCCTGGAATGGCCCGCTTGCCCTTGCTCTATACCATGTGAGATGCATAGCTGCCCACACCAAAATGTGTTGGTTGTGGGTGGTGATTGGTGATGTTGCCTTTTCGGTCGGCCACCACCTACTAGCCCTAGCTCAGTTTCCCTTTTGTGGGAATTGGGCCACCACCATCTGACCCATTTCCCCCTCAAGTGGTCTTCCTTTCCACATATGCATGTGGCCATGCATACATTTTAGGGTTTAGGCATTTCATTTGTGCCACCTGACCATCGGCTGGCTCCACCACCAAATGGATTGACCATCAGATCCCTCCTCTTCTTCCCCATACTTGAGCGTTGCCTCACTCCCTCTGCCCTTGTCACGACCCGGATTTTTAAAAGTATTTTTAAATAGCATGAACGGTAGGTAAATTTTTTTTCTTTAAATACAAAACAAACCCTTCGATTAAATATCCAAGTCATGATAACTGGGGTTCACAAATATGAATATCAAATCATATGATATTATTTAACATCTGAAAATTCATAAAGATCAGCTCATCCATCTAAGTACAAGTCTGTTACCCGTCTAAAAATAAATAACAAGTTGACTCTCACGCTTAAGGTACACTTACGTATCAGAGTTTCAAAAATGCGAAAACCTCTTGAGCTCGCCTGCCTTGGTCTCACTTATTGTCGCCTGGAGAATCTGCAATAAAGCAAACCAAACAACAACCACAACCACAATGGAGCATCTTCGCCTTCAGGAGAAGAGCTTCCAATGGACAAAAGGTTTTATTAGTATTTTTCGGATCGGGCCAACATCACCCGATGTTAGTTGCCTACGTACTCATTAGACAACATCTCCAATGTTTCCAACAAGATCGGATCCAAACGTAGTTCTGCCTAAAAACTACACTATACTAAGAAGCATAGCATCACCCATGCAATGCTTAAGTATTTTCAAGCAACCTACATTTTATGCAAGTCCTTTAATTGTTCTACTTGTTCTAATTAAATAAGCAATATCAATCAATGTTATTAATTATTTCTCGAACCATTGTTCGATAATTAATATTCCTGTCTAATCCCAAAGACAGATAGACACATCATATGTCAACCTAAGTGACAAATGATAAGAAACACCCTGGAATCCACCAAGCCCCTGGAATCCATCAGGAAGTGCCATCTCCCAACCTAGCCCATAAGGACCTGACCGGAGTAGAAGGGCATGGCCCACAACTGCACCTGAACAGAAGTGGTCAGAGACGCCAACCAAGCAGGATGTCAGCGACCCTAATTGCATGTACACTAAAAGATCCTTAATAGATCTGCGCTGAGCCCGGCTCACAAAGAACTCCCTCCAAAGGGGAGGTGCAACTACACGGTCAAATCAGCGGCTCCTCAATAGAGCTAAAACTTAGGAAACTATTTGGAACCCTATCTTGCTCATCTATAAGCCATGATTCCGAATGACTATCCCAAACCCTATTAGTCCCTTCTAGACTAAGGTTTACAACTTGAGACATGCCATTAGTTCATCAACCAAGGCAAATCGTTAGGTCAAAGGCTTTGTTCACTATATGAACTAGTCCCAGACCCCTCTGAGGTATTTTAGTCTTTATCTTGATTAGGTGTTCTTGCCCAATCCAAAGCTATCAAACCCCAAATAATTATTCTTTCAATAATTTTCAACTAGTGATAAATTACTATCACAACCTCAATATAAAAAATTGAAACAAAGAACAACATAAACAATTAGAACCACAAAGGTCCAAGTAGATCATAATATCAATAATAAAATTCATTAATGATATAAGAATTATTTGAGTTCTCGTGCCCTAACCCTCCTTGGGTTATCTTAATAAATTTTTATAAAACTGGTCGTAATGCACCTAAGGGCATTAGAGTAATTATCCAACATAGGATACAGTCCTCTCAGCACTTGGGTAAGTCTTTAACCTCTTAAAAGATTTTAATATCACCTTGGCCCGTTAACAACATCCACGCAAATGAGGGCAGGTTTGCATAGGGGTATTTATGTCATTTAGTTTAAGGCCTTAATGATATCCAATGGGTCTAAAATTCAACTCAAGGGTACTACTAGCCTTCATGGACTTTGTGTAATTTTCTTGGCATGTAACGGGGTCATGAACTCACCCAGGTTTGCTTAACGGTTTACTATAAACCCTAAGGACAAAAGGTCAATTATCCACTCACTGGGATTTTTCCTCACTAAGTTGTTGGGCCTACAAATAGTTTACACATTAAACTATCACTAAGAATTTTTTTCACTTTTTAGATCAACTCATAGGCCTTTAAACCGGAGCCTCTAAATCAGGTAAGTAATTTTCACACAATAACTTAACTACCAGGGGTAAAAAAGTTATTTCATAATCTCTGGGATTTTTCCCAAAACTGAAACTCGGTCAGAATAATCCCGAACCTCTCCAGGTCCAATAATAATTTTTTAGGATTTTTTTTGACACAATTAACCTCCTAAACCGGACCCAGTTCTGAGAATATAAATTATGTTTTTTTTTTACAGGACTGGACCGGATCGGGTTTGGTTACCCGACCCGGTCCAGGGAGCAGACGACCTGCGAGGGTCATCTTCCCAGCGACCGGCCAGAGGCCGAACGGCCTCTGGCAGTGCCATTTTTCCCCTAGGCATCCCAGCGGGCGAGGCCGAGGCCAGTCGAATCGCCGTCGCCCGGCGAATCTGACGGACTCGGCCTTGCCTCCGTCCGGTGGCTGGCCGGGGACAAAGCGGCCTCTTTTTATTTTATTTTATGTTTTTTTAATCCGCCGTAGGCGCTGCGATAGCAGGCCGCCACGGCCGGCCGATGGGCCTGGCCTGACCAGATCGCCACCTTCTGGTGATTCCGTCTAGCCAGGACCCACCTCCGGCCGGAGCTGTGCCAATCCGCCGCACAGATCCCTTTTTTTTCTCAAGCAGAGATCTGGCGGTCTGCACAGCGGAAATCCGCCGCCGCCTCAGCCACCGAAGCCCAGGCTGCCGTGGCCAAAGTGAGGGCCGCTATGTCCCTTGTCAGGCCGCTACTGTTCCGGCGACGGGAAAAGGAATAAATTACTATTCACACAATTAAGTGAACAGTAATTGCAGAGACCAATATAATTTTTATTAAAATTAATTAAAACATCTCTATCGCTCTCAAATCAAAATTTTACCTCTACGGTCGAGTTGTTGTCGATCCACCATTGCCAATGCTTCGCCAGAGTCTCACCAGAAAATTTCTTCCTTTCCGTCAAAAGCTCCCCCAATTGGGCAAAAAGACCCCCTTTCTATTAACCCTAATTCTCCTCTTATAGGCATGGGATTAGGAGCCCTAATCCCATGAGAATTTGGGTTAAAACCTCTTCAATTTTGCAACCAAATTGAGCCCTAAAAACACAAATTCGGAATGCTAATTGATCGGGCCCAAATAGTGACTTAAACGGACAATTCGCACGTTCAGTTCGGGCAAACGGGTCATGCACGATATGTTCAACTTCAAATGGTCATTTCTCCCTCATCTGGACTCCAATTCACGCGTTCTTGGTGGTGTTTCGAAGCTATTTCTGTATACTTTCCAATAGAATTAGCTTTAGCACCAGATTCTATCTAAAGAGAAAGTTATTCTAATAAGAATATCAATAGGTCAAACACCATAATTTCCATGTATTTAAAATTTGAAACTCGGGAAAATTAGGGATATTATAGCCCTTTTGTGGGCCCTCAATAACACGAAATCATTGCCATTGGTTGCTATCCGCGACTGATTTCAACGTCTTGCGTCCAACTGAGCACTTTTCAGTTACCGGCCAACCTTTAGTGAGTACACCTCAACATCCAGTCACTCCTATCACTCATTGCCATGACCTTTCTCCTGGACGCCCTTAGTGTGCTACCATGGATCGAGGATTTTTAGCATTGATTTATGTCACCCAGTGTGTACTTCCAACACTTCCTACACCCTCGGGACAACAGCTCTCTCAACATTGCAATGCTTTTGGTCGCTAACTCCACTGCCGACACTGCCACCATCGTATGCTCCCATCAAACATCATGGATTACGAGGTAGGGGAGCTTTGAACTTGTAATTTCATGATAGCATGCTTTGAATGTGCAGCAGCATGCTAGGATTGTATGATTCAATGCTTTGGATGTTAAATTATAATATGTTTGCATGATGTTAGAGGATAAATTATGCCATGTTAAAATGCATATGACATGCAGGTGAGATCTGAGTATGGTTGATGGACGTATGTGCTAGTGATGGCTAGCTAGTATGTAGGTAGGCTATGTATGTGGAATATGTATGTTCTAGTGATGGTTAGTGAGTATGTTGGTAAGCTACGTATGTGGATTATGTGTGTGCTAGTGATGGCTAGCGAGTATGTTGATAAGCTATGTATGGAAGTATGTGTATGTCATACATATGTGTGATGGACATATGTATGTATGATGGTTATATGCCTGTACAATGGATACGTGTATGTGTGTGTGGGTAGAAGCATGGGCAATGTTGTAAGAGGTGACAGAGGGTTTAGCATGGAGTTGAATATGGATGTGTAAGCATATGATGGAAGATAGAGGATGTAAGTTTGACGGGCGAGGATTGGAATAGATTGGTCTGGATTGGAGCGTATGTTGGGGAATTGTCAAATAGTAAGAGTGTTTGCATAATTGTACAAGAATAACATACAAATTATGAAGTGAAAAGTAAGCATAATAGGTGAAGTATAAGCAAGAGGGTGATAACTGGGTTTTGCTCTGAGGAGCTCAGTTTGATGGCTTCCAAGTAAGATGTGTTGGCTCTAACGTGGATGGTAGAGACTATATGAATACATAAAGATTTGATGTATAGTGAGTTATGATCATGAGATGAATGGGTTAAGTGAAGTATGCTGCCATGACGAACTAGGGTTTCGGATCGGGCTCAGCTTCGGTTTCACCAGGGGAGTACTATATGTTTGTGAGTTTTTGTGGCATAATTATACTGCATAAGTTACTTAATTCAAACTTGAATTATTAGCAAAGCTAATGATAACATTGTGAGTTTGAGACCTGAGGGTTTGACGGATTATGTTCCTTTTTTAGCTAGCCGATAATGTCTCGGCTGAATATTTCTCATGTCTTGCCATTGTGTTTATTCTGTTGGATGTTGTATGTGTGTTGTATTGAGCCCCAGACGTCTAATGCTATATTGTGAGTGATATATATTTTCAATTTGGTCTGTGTGCTATATTAAGCCCAGACATTTGATGCTTTATTGAGAGCACTATGTGATTCTACCCAAAAGTGGCACCATATGATTTCTGCCTAAGAGAGGCATTATATGATTATGCTCAAGAGTGGAACTATATGATTTCTGCCCTAGAGTGGCATTAGCACTATAGGACCCCTAATGTGTGGGTGTTTCTGTTTGCGTGCTCAAGTAAGTAGTATCATGGAACTGTTCTTACCTATTTTATATAGTGCCCCATGAGCATTGTTGTGCCTTACCTTTGGAAAAGTCCATGGCATCTAGTCACTCCCTGGAGGTTAAGGTAATGCCCCAGTGGCATTCTTTTCCATTTTGACGTTGGAGCTTATTAATGGTAATGAGCTTCAGTAGTCGATAATATGTGTACATATGAGTGAGTATGTATGTTTCTGTGCAAGACTATAAGTACATGTTTCTAAGCAAGACTGTAAGTGTAAGTTTCTGAGCAAGACTGTAAGCATAAGTTTTTTAGTGAGACTGTAAGTGTAAGGTTGTATGAATAAGATCGTACGAGTAAGATTGCATGAGTAAGGTGTACAAGTATGTGTAAGTTATATAAGTATGTGTATGATTGTACGAGTAAGTTTGTAAGACTCTGATTAAAAGTTTGTGTAAGATTGGTTTGATGGTTTGTATTTGGTATGATTGTATGCGTATGTGCATGATTATTATATGTCTACCTGCTTCATGTTTGAGTTGCATGAATTCATCTATATATAGACTTATTGAGTTCACTATTTTGAACTCCTCTACTGGGTATGAAAATACTCATTTACCCTATTTTTTATTCCCGATGTTTGAGAGACTTTTGCAGGTTTGTGACAGAGATCTCCTAGAGAAGGATGCTCATTTTCTTAGTGGATTGATTCCCTTTGACTCAGGTATATCATTGACTCACTATGAATATTATTTTGTGCTACGATTTGATGTATTAGCTGAGATGAGAATTAAAGTGTTTGTGCTTTGGATTAGACTGTGTACTGTTATGGGACTTGCACTCAGGGATGCTTGTGAGAGATTTCTATTTAAAGTCTATGATCATAGCAATTTATTCGTACGTTTGTTTTCAAGTAGCGCCTAAGGATGTTTGATTTGGCCGTACGATATTTAAATGAGTAAAAATTTGTATGTGAAAAACTGATGTGTGATGCTTTAAATTATAAAAACTGTTTCCATAGGTTTCGTATTCATCATTTTCCTGATTTTACAGCCATTATATTGCAAAACGTTTATGTGAACAATATGACAAATATCGTGTTATCGTATATTCGATATGGAGCATATCGTATTATGTCTTGTCGGCTCAAAGAACACATATCGTGTTATTATTAACATGATATGACGAATATTGCATTATCATATATGCGATATGGAGGATATCATATTTATGGGTTGTTGCTTAAAGAATACGTATCGTGTTATCGTTAACATGATATGGTGAATATCGTGTTATTGTATAT
The DNA here is from genome assembly GCA_035235625.1 of Saururus chinensis. Lineage (NCBI taxonomy): Eukaryota > Viridiplantae > Streptophyta > Magnoliopsida > Piperales > Saururaceae > Saururus > Saururus chinensis. The sequence goes on along the minus strand of CP141144.1, from coordinate 34,783,629 downwards.
GCGATATGGAGCATATCGTATTATCAATAACACATATTGTTGATATGTCATGTTATCATATAGTAATATGAACCAACCATATTATGGGTCTCTAGCACAAAGAACACATTGTATTATCATGAACATAATATGACACATATCGTATAATCAATAAAATGTATTACTAACAAATCATGTTATCGTTAATGCATATGAGCCAAAACACATTATCTATAACTTTGTCAATTATGCTAGACGATGGGTCACCAGCACTGAGAAATGATGATTTTTTTCAACCAGGAAAGCTTCTGTGGAGAAAAAAATGAAGAAATGAGGGTTTTTACCACCTCCACCATAACCACTTGTGAATCTGCCTTGAGCCGCATGAGTATCTCTTCATACCCCTTCCTCATCATGTGATGAGCCAACAACCTCTTCCTCGCCTTTTCATCACCCGAATCACATTTTGCGGCCTCCTCCACGTCCATCATTAGTTACATAAACCCAAGCCACCTCTTGCACCTCGGGCTACATGGAGGAGCACTTGGAACCCAAATAGAGGTATGTTAAAAAAACCACACCTAGTGGAAGAGGCAAAACAATTTCGTTAATAGTGTTTATATGTCATGTATGTTGTGTCATGGATAACACATTTATTAAACTCATCATGTTATCGATTACATGCAATACCTACATTGTATAATTGCCTATACATTATATAATACTTCATCGTCTTACCGATAATACAATACGTACACTTTTGTGTTACATAGCATGTTTTCTTAAACATGATACGCACACTATTGTGTGATTCGTATTACGATATACCTAGAGTGTGTATTTGATATCGTGTTATTCATACTACGCTCATCATACCAATCATATTTTGGGATAAATATGACATTTACTTGGAGCACAAATGAAGCCCCAATAAGAATTTCGGTCATGGTAGAAGGCTCATCTTATCTACTCTTAATGTTTTGGTGGGCTAATGATATGCCTCAAATTAATATATCATGAACGGCCCTAGCCCAATTGTACCTCCCCACAATGGTCAGTCATCTATAAAGTCACACAGAGATGGGGAGACAGATCTGTTGCTTTGTATGAATAAAACGAGGACCCCATGTGCACAATGGCCAACCATGCTAAGTCCTCATCAAAGACAATCCGTCTATTGTCTTCCACTTCTTCCATAATTTCCTCAATGAGATTCTTCTTTGGCTGTTTCCCTATGAAGAACCTTTTAAAGGATTGCCCCTTGCTTTGGGCAGCCTTCCTGTCTCCACGATCCAACTTTTTCAAGTTCCTTTTCTCACTCAAACCCATGATGAGTGCGACTTCTTCGACTGTAAGGAGTAGTATTTTGCCCCGAATATTGAAAGCTTCTTACAAGTCGTCCCAACACTCAACTATTAGAACATCTAGGAGTGGCTTGGAGATAATTATTGGCTCGTAATCGTGTATTGGGTAGAACCAGCCTCCTACAACATTGCCTTGCATCTCGGCCTTGATTCAATGAGGCCTTTTGATAGTCTCAGACCAGTGGAGAAATTGTTAGTTCCTAGACCCAATCTCCTACCATAAATTCTCATTTCTTCTCTTCTGATGCCTTCACTGATTCTGCCATTTGACTATATTCTTCTAGCACTTCGTTTGTAAAAGATTTTATATATATGTATATCAACAATGGGTTGTGACCAAAATCAAAGAGTCATGTTGATTCACATTATGTAACTAACATACAAATGCACAATAATTGAATGTTGTCTTTCGAATATCATGTTATTAATAACATGTTATGTACTACACATACATGATAGGAGGACATCTATATCATATATCATATTATCGATAACATGATATATTACCTATTGTATACTTGATAACAAGATAAACTACTGAGGAGATAAAAGTAGTAACTTGTTGTGTGTTCCATAACACGATATAAGCAAAATTGTGTATACTAATATACAATTTAGAGCTAGAGATAGCCCTTACCACAAAATTTATCTGAGCCAGATTAACCCCTCGATCGGCTAATATTTTCACTAAAGTTCACTGCTTTACTGGAAACGTGTCAATATACACTCGGATAGAGCCTTACTTTACAGTTGAAACTCACTTTGGGGTGGAAAATTTGAAGACCGCCTCTCATAAACAAGAAAAATTGGGCGTTGCGGAGTTTTTTCACGTCTCACTTATCACACTTTGGAAATTGACTGTCAGCTTTTGGAAATCACTGGTGGGATGGTTTAGAAATCAAAACTCACATTGAGCATTTGCTTCTTACTAATCGAACTGTCAAAATCACTGGTTTGTGTAGTCTTTTCTATGTAAATGTGACAGTGTAACGGGTTTACACAATATAAAACCCTAACCCAGGGGTACTTATGTTCAAAAATTTCCTAATATTGTGTAAGTATGAGTTTAGTGGCATTTTTTTTAAAAAAATTTATGGAATATGGAATACTTCTTATTCGGCCAGGTAATATGGAAAAAAACACTATCTAAAAACAAATATATAAATATGTTCAACTACTTAAAATTAGCATTGAATTTTAAGTTTTACTTGATTCTGAACTTTCTCCAGCACCATAGACATCTTTTGCTAATCGTTCCCAATAACACATACCTAGGAGTCGACAAGTTGACAATCAACAGTTGACAAGTTGACAATGTGCAACAAGTGAATAATTTATGGTCTTTTGTGAGGATGTTTGCTGTAGATATCTTCCCTGAATAGAAGCTATCAATCACCAATATCAATGGTACACGTGTAACACATGTTAGCACTAGAGACATACTATTGTATATACACTAACATGTGCTAGCGCATGCACGCTTGATCCAGGGGATCGATATCATTGTGGATATCGGTTGAAGGACCAAAAGTTCTTTAGCAACATGAGCTTCTTCTAATTTGACCCTTTTTCATTTATAAATGTAAAACTGACTCACCTTGACGACTTAATATATCAAGATTTTTCCATATTAGCTGGCCTAAGATGCAAATATTCCATATTTCCTAGTCTTGTAAAAAGCATTCCATAGAACTTGGGTTTACACAATATTTTGAAACAATTGGACCAAAATACCCCTGTAGCAAGGGTTATGGTTTAAAATCATGTAAACAAGTCACAATGATGCATAAGCAAAGAGGTGATTGGAGCACAGTGGTGATTTACAATTTTCGCTTGGCGATTCCCATCAATAGTGAATTTTGATTTCTATTTGGTGATTGTCGGTCTCTCTAACTTCATTGGTGATCACATTTGTCTGATTTTTGTCCAAAAATTTCTAACCACATAAACTACTTATCCACACGAAGGAGATCAAGATGACATTTGCAACTCCAAAAATAAATCTTGGGGGACTATCTGGGGAGAACAAGGCTATATAAGAATGGAGAAGAATGTGGATACTAAGGAATGACACTATAGAATAGCCATGATGGCCTCCTACTTTATTGTGCAAAGAGGGACTCTACTATGGGTTTCTATATGCAAGTTTAATTGTGTAGAACATCTTATGTAAGCATGTACAAGATCTTGAAGGCTTTCATCCCCAACTTGATGAACACTTGTATCAATAACAAATATTGACAATTGTTGTGAATGTCGTGTTTTTAAATACATGCAAAAAACACACATCATGTTATCTTACATACGATATGGAGCATATCATGTTATCAATAGCACGTACTGTTGACATTTTGTGTTATCGTCTATGCGATACATGTATGTGATATGAAGCATATCGTATTATGGGTTACTAGCTCAAAGACCACACATATCGTGTTATCGTTAACACTATAGGTGGCAAGTTACTACCAGTGATCTTCCTTTGGTAAGCCATCGTCGGCAATTTTCCACTGATAACACCTCCCCACTAGAACAACGCCCCCCAGCCCTTTAGCGATTCAATAATGAGATAAGAGCTTGGGTATGGGTTCATTTATGACCTAAGGGTATATTTGTTCAAAACCAGGTCATATGGGATTAAGTGTTAAAATTAAGGGAATATGAAATATTTGTATCTCAGGCTAGGTAATATGGAAAAAACTCTCATATACTACTATTTATAACAAGTGGATAGCCTTATACTTGACATGATCTCCTAATTTAACCAAAGTTTTCTCCCATGAGATAGATTAAAGGCATTGTGTCATCCTACAAATATTGATTAAGTTTATGAAATTAAGTTAATGCATAGCGGGAAATGAAATACTTATAAGCCAAATATGCACAAAGTAGCTAGACTGAAATGGTTGAAGGGTAACACAATCCATCGAGGAATATTCTAAACTACATTCTCATATCTATTTGTGTCACTTTTTTATTTGAAACATAAAAAATTTAGCATGAACAATAATCACTGAATTCATGAACATATTATTAGTCTTCTAGATAACTTTACATTCCATTTCTCTCTTCTCTATGATGGAAATCTATTGCATGAGTGACATCGATTATGGTGTTGGATTAACTTTATCTCGAATCTAAGTAATGTACCTTGGCTTTTAATTGGCAATTTTAATTAAATGTTTTGTCAAGATGACAAGTTAGGAGATGTGAATATTCATTCTTCTTATATATCAGAGATCAACAAGTGGGTTCGCCATGTGGGTCTTAATTAGATTGAAGGGAGATTTACAAATTGCCCACACAAAGATGTGCTATTTTTTTATTAGTTAGATTTTTTCTAAATATTACATATTGCCTATGTATGAACCAAAATACCCCTTAGTCATTTTCCTCCTTTCTTCCTTTCCATTCTCCTTCATCTAGCAACCTCAACAACCAAAACTATAGTTTTTTCTGCCGAAGAGGATGCCTTCTCATCTATCTACAACCTATCTAAGATGAGTTCTCGTAGATGTTCTCCCTCTAACTACCTTGTGAAATCTTTACTTCCTCCTTGACCCGATAACTTATGGCGTGCACACATGTGAATGAGGCCCATCCTAGAAGAAGCTTGAGCAATGACATAAACCTTGAATGGTGGAACTTTAGGAGTTCTCATGGAGTTTCCTCCTCTCTTGTCATGCCTTGTGAACAAATTGTAGCCTCCACAACTTGGGAAGGTGTGGCACACCAACATTTGATAAGGGACAAGGTTCGATTTTGTTAAAAGAAGCTTGCATAGGACCCTAAACTAAAGAGAAACAATTGGGTTGGTTTTACTTACTGGGGTGTTGACAAGAAAGAGGTATCTTATTTATTTCTAGATTCAATGATAATATTGTATTGTTTCAACGGTATTGTTGTATTGAATCAACAATATTTATTATTGTATTGTTTCAACGGTATTGTTGTATTGAATCAACAATATTTATTATTGTATTGTTTCAACAATATTGATGTATTATTTTAACAATATTTGTTGTTGTATTGTTTCAGTGATAATGTTGGGTGAGAATTAATACCTCTAGTCCACATACCTAGTCACTACAATACCTCCAATCCAAATACCTAGTCAAAGAAAAGAGCAACAAGATGTGACCTTGATAGGTCGGAAATTAAAGAGAAAAAATAGCACAATTTAACAAAAAAAATATACAATGCAACACAAGCAATTTTAAAATGGAAACCCAAACTTGGGAAAAAATGACACAGCCTATCCTTTGGCTAAACTCAATGTAGTGTGAAGTATAGAAATTATAGAACACAAGACTATCAAACTCTATTCACACTAGAAGTCCCTTCTCTAAATGATTGTTGGCCACCAAAGTCCTTCTTGATTGGTGTTAATGAAGCTTTACACCAGTCTTTCTTGAAAAGCCTTAATCAAATCCTTGTTTGTTGTGATGTGTTAGTCACAAAGATATCTCTTTAATTCATAACATTTTTATGAACTAAAGCTCTCACCTTTCATTTGTTTTCTCTTAATTTGATCAAATGTGATTGTGGAAAGAATTAAGCAAAGTTGCTCTTAGTTCATTGTAAATAGAGTACCATTAACTTGGACAACTAGTATCAAGTTATTCAGACTCTCCAATGATGAGTAAAATTACCGGATAAGGTGGGGTAAACGGGTGGAGGTGTCATAGAAATAGATGAAAGATACTCTTTTCACTATGGTCTCACTACTAACTAACGAATGCATTCAGTATGTGTCTCAAATACAACCGATCTCTCAAACCTAATAACTCTAGGCCTGTTCCCCATGTGAAGCAGAGGTCGAGGCATGGGACGCCTCGCATGCAACAAATTTGAAATCCCTCTAGCCATCTAAAAAACAAGGGTGTTATGGCTAAGGCTAATCTAGGTAGTAAGATAAGCAAATAAAACATCCTAGAAATTTGAAAATATTTGAATAAAATTTCCCAGTTTTATGAAATTATGGAAACAACCTTGGCAAAAATTTGTATCTTAGAAATGTATCAAAATTTGCTATTTGCAGAGATAAGCATTCTAAGAAATTTTTACTACTAGAACAATAGTCAATTTAAGCTAGAATAATGTGAATTTCAGTTTCCCAAAAGGGGCAAGTTTTCGTGAACTATGTAAAACTATTAAAAACTCAATTTTAATGGATCAAATTGTGTGAAAATTGAAAGGATTGTAGATTTAGTCATGTAAAATAATCTAATAAGTTCAAAATTATTGAAAACTCTTTGAAATTCATAGGAATTGAAAATGGGGGATTGGGGCACATACCACAGATTCGGGAAAAAATTATATCGATGTGAAAATCTAGCAAATCTTGAGCAAAATTCTACACAATTGTATTCTGGTCACCCTCTTCAATTTCTTCTAAAGTTTGGAAGTAAATGGGGGCAAAATGACACTCGATCATCATTTTTTAAATGAATGTTTGGGTACGAACAGTTAGGCCAACGATCAATCTCCTGATAGGTGCAATCACTTGCTATTGAACATTTCTTTATTTTTTTTCAAAAAATTCTAGAAACAATGGAACAAGCATAGAATATTATCATTCAGTATAACTAGAATAGACTAAAATCAGAACAACAACATATAAAACTTTTTCTCAAATAGCAGCAAGCTAAAGATTTACATGTACATGGACAAGATTCCATATCTTTTGTCATACAAGCAAAATGCCTAGATATCCTACCATTGAAAATCAAGTTCAAAACATAAAACAATGCATGTGAATTATCTATCTCTCAAGTAGATCCAAAGAACCCTAGAGTTGATGCAAAAAAACCTCTTCCTTGCAAAAACACTTAGTTGCACAACTTCTACTTAGGCATCAACTTCAAACAACACTAATTCACCAAGATAGTGGAATCCTTAACTTGAGATGGATTTCTAACACCTAAATCAGCCTCTTAGGAAGACAATGAAGCTGAGAAGAGATCCAATTTGGTACTCCAAATGTGGTGAATCACAAAGTAAGGCTTCTCTATATGTTTTAATGGTGGAATCTCAAAAAGAAGATGTAAAATAATGGAAGTAAATGAAGAGGGAGGCAAAAGATGGGAGAGGGAAACAAAGAGAAAGCGAGAGGGGTGAATTTGGGATGATGAAGGAGAGAAAAAGAGAGATGGGATGGCTGAGAGAGAGGGGGAAAGTATGGGGTAGGTATTTATAGGGGGTGAATCACAAAGCAAAGCTTCTCTATATGTATTAATGGTGGAATCTCAACAAGAAGATGCAAAAGAATGGAAGTAGATGAAGGGGGGCAAGAGAGGGGCGACGGAAACAAAGAGAAAGAGAGAGGGGCAAATTGGAGGAGAAGGAGAAAAAAAAAAGAGAGAGGGGATGGATGAGAGAGTGAGGAGAGAATGTGGGGTAGTTATTTAAAGGGGTTGTTAGGTCACCTCATGACCTTGCTTACTCCTTGAAGTCTTTTTGCCAATTACCTCTCATTCTTTGCTACCACTCCTCTCAGCAATTAATATACTATTTTTTTTTTATTCAACCAATTTAGAAGGACTCTTGGTTAGCGTCTCAGCTTGGCACCTCTGCTCTCCCTAGCAGGTGGGCCGGCTTGCCTGTTAGGCCCCACCCTCACCCAACAAAAGCTTGTGTATCAATTTAATCACCTACCCAATTTCTTGTCATGTTACAAGCATATACCTATAGAGGGAGGTTTAAGTTGGTACATTGTTCTATAGTATTTCTATTTTTCTTTAGAATTTCTTTAACTACAATACCGTTGCAACAATACCAATTTAAAGTTGACCAGAATTCAAAATAATTCAGATGGTTGGTCCGATCTTATGGCTGAACTACTATTATAGGAAATTAAGAAGAGAAGTTTAAATGAATGAAGAAAAAGGGGAGAGCTTTATTCCTGATGTCATCCTTTTTCACAATAATGAAGAGAGGTCAACCTTATTCATAGCAAATGTTCTAATCACCCTTCAATTAAGGGAACTATTAAGAAAATAATGATTAACTAGATTGATTAAACGTCTATAATGTAAGAATGATAAGCACAGACAAAGATCTACACAATACACTAACAAAATGATCTCAATTCGAATTGATCAATGCATGAAACATCATGTGTGAATCTATGAAGCCATAAATACACCTAAGTCCTAACCAAAGAATAACAAATCTTGAATTTATGGACAGATATCCAAATATAGTAAAATTTATGGAGATAGAAGAACCAACTTGTGCTAATCCCAATTAAGATACTGATCTCGTATGAGATGGAGGATAACATGGTTGAGCTTTGTGGAAAAAGAGGAAGCCAAAATCCAAAAATCAAAGGCAAATAGGAATGATATTTGGACAACAATATTTCATTTGGAAAAAAGACAGATTCAAAGAAGGAGAAAAGTTTCAAATTTGGATATTAGTTTAATAATTTATAGTCATCATTTGTGTTAGCAAAAGATAAAAATGGTGATTATTAGAGAGAAATGTCATATGAAATTATGTCCCTATTGGGATTTGATAATAACATAGTCCAAGAAAGGAAGGATAAGGGATTTATCAAAGGTTCTAGAATTACGGGGTGAGATTTGGGGTCTGCATTTGTACTGTATACGTTTCCATAAAATTACTAGACTTTTTTATGCTAAAATAATTGTTAACTGCCAAACAGAAATATTCCAATCTTATCAATGTGTTGCTTTCCGTTGTGTCCAACTAAACTGAAACTCCAGAATGCATTTGATAATCAGATCTTATCCTAAAGAGTGTCACGGTTGAGTGTTGCTCATATTTCCTTGTTTCTTTAAAAAAACAACCGTATCGTATTGCATTTTGACAGCAGTATTTGATTATTGAAGTTATTAAGATCAATTTTAAAACATGTCGTTACTCGTGTCTAAATTATATAAAAAAGTTAATTAAGCAGAGGCAATCTTGGATAGTATATTGACTTAAATAGGCACTCAATTATTGTCCTCATATATTTCTGTTAGAGGGTGAATAAGTGTATGCAATGGTATGCATAAAAATTTAAAACTCCCACCATCTTATATTAATAGCTCTATTTGACAAAAAAAAATTGTCCTATATTAATAACTCTATTTTGTTAAATTTCAGTAGTTGGGTACTTAAAAAAAGTAACATAAGCTTATTAAAAATCACTAATTTTTCAAATATAACTAATAATAATTGAGGAAGGGAGTAGAAAGTATAAAGCAAATTTAAAAAATTGTTAAAAAAACGTACATCAAGCACAGAAATTTAGTTTATTGAATTTATGTTATTTTTCTATTGTTACAACCTTCCAATTCAACTTTTCTAGTACTTAGTTATAGGATTTCTAGAGGTGCTCTACATAGGCCTTCTAGCGGTTCTAATTCAAAGAAAAACTACATCCATAATAATAATCAATTTTGTGGTACATATGAATAAGAAACTAGTTACTTAATTTAGTAAATCATCCAACTTTACTTCGTTTCTCTTTCAAAGGAACCAATTACTTAGAATATATTTTTCAAACTTCAATGTGAATGCGATCAACAATCATAACTTCAATTGGTTCATAATACTCCCTCCGTCCTATATTAATAGTTATATTTAAAAAAATAATAATTTTTATTGAATGGTAAAACCTGCATATAATAGAATGAAAAATGAGTTTATACTACTCTTTTTTAAATACCCAACCACTTAAATTTAATAAATTTTTTGCTAAATAGAGCTATTAATTTAGGATAAATGGAGTAACTTTTTAAGGACTAAATATTATTCATAACTGCACAAACCTGACTAGATAACACAACTTAAAAAAGAATTTTTGTTAGCTTTTTTAGCAAGCCATATAAAACCAAGGCTTAAGATGAGCAAGGAAAGTCCACCCCGAGGAATGTGAAACATCCAAGACAGACTTCCAGAAAGAAACTGCTGGTGTGGACTTACGGTTATCTATGCGGAATCAAGCTACCCTACCTTTGTTATGGTTTCTAATACTAAGCTTATAATTTCAAGTATGAAATGTGATGTTGCTTAATAAACACAAGTATTTTCTAGCCTGTACATCAGTACATGCCAAGGGTACTTACACAGTGACATAGAGGCTACTTAACAGAGATCGGAACATGATCTGTCTTGAGGCGCTTGCTTGCGGCTGCTTTGGCAACCCAATCATATTTCACTCGGAAGGGAAAAATTAAGTTGCGTATACTGAAGATAAAAGTTTAAATAGTGAATATTTTTTATATTATAAAAAAATGCATCTCAATTTATTAATTATACAATTAAGAAACTCAACTTGTCCAGGCACGTCTCAAACATGGCAAAAAAAATTTATTTAATTTTCATATAGATAGAGATCTTTGCTACCGCTCATTGATATAGACATGTCATTTTGCTTAAAAGAAGATACTCACCGAAGACACATGTACAACAGTATACTATAGCTGTATAGAACTCGAACTGCGCTTGATTGATAGACTAAAAGTTTTTCCAATTTAACTAATAAAATTCTTCAGGTGAATTTTGATTCTTATGGTATAAAGGATTTGCTTACTGTTGGATCACTTACCCTTCTCCCGGGGTTAACAGTTTCCCAGCTTCTTCCTTGTGAAGCAGAAATTATACACTGATAGCATGGGCAAGCCAGAAACCTGTGGTGTTGGAGGTTCAGCCTCCTTGGAAACGAGGTTCAGATGTTCTGTGCTACCTAGCAAATTGAGTGGTTCACAAACGTGAAGCTCGGTCCGTGACATATTGCATGGCAAATGAAGGGTCTATAGGAATCATTGTCTTCATCTACCCTGCTTCATTTTCAGTTTTATGTTTCTTTGATGAAATTATAATAGAACATTATTATTTGCTATCCAAGTTTTTCTGAATAAGATATGTACAATCATTGCATCGTCCAACCAGAGGCCAGTTGAAATGCCGTTGGTCTTGCAAAGTTCCCACCTTATTCTGGTATTGAACGCAAACTGTCATGGCAAACAGCTACATTTCTGGGCTGATTTTAGGCGAATATGTATACTTCATCATATCCCTTCCTACGATCAGTGAAGGTAAATAAGGGGTGAGAGCGAATCCTCATTAAAAGCAAGTGTATTTCACCAATATGAAAAGTTCAAGGAACTTACCCAGCTTTTCCACAATATGTGGGACTGTAATTGTATATAAGATTATCTAACACTTTCCGAGAAGGTGGTCTATTTAAAGACTTTCGAGTCTCACTGCACCACACCAATCAGTATTATTCTTGATAATTGCTAGAAGTATTATGTATGCAACAAGTCACGAAATAGAAGCTAGAATCTCATATACGACCAGGTGGTACCATACTATTAGTAGTTGAGAAAGGCTCTAATGGCATATAAAAATGAAATTCAGAACATTGAAAAAGAAATCTATACCTGACGAAAAAGTTGGCTACATTTTGAGTCACCTGAACAGCATCATCACTGTGTGGTATCATTGACAAGCCCCATTCAAAAGCATTTTTCTGCAGTGAATCCAATCTACATTAGTGCATTCACTAGAATTAGAAACCTTAAAAACTACAAGTATCAATTCTATGGGAAACTGAAAAAATGGAGTGCTCCATGCCTCTGGGTGCCACTGGAAGCCAGTCACAGGATAGTTGTGTGCTTGTACAGTAGAAATATAAACCTGAGACAGAGTGCTCGTTGACTATGAGATATATTCAAAGAAGTTTATATACATCTCTGAATAAATAAATACAGTATTTAAACAGTAGAACAGGAATTGTTTTTTATACCTTAGAATTTTCATCTCTACTACTTGTCAAGATCTTAAAAAAATTTGACAGGGTGGGATATTTTGCGAAGCGTTCAGGTGATATTCCATACTGTTACAAATATTCTGAAACCATCAGAGATAAGGGTAATTATTGATTCTAAACAAAGCAAAAATTTACCTGATGGTTTTGCATGACTAGACACTCCGTGCTTAGTTTCCGAAGCAATTCCGGAGGAAACCTGCCACATTAAATAAATTCCTATGAAACTACTAGTGTTCTTCCAAAGCCCACCGCTGGATGCAAGCATAAAATTGTTTAACTAAAAACCTTGACTGCCAAACATTTCTATCAGAAAACAGAAAGCCACTTTTTCAACAGATATGGAACTAATAATCTTGTCACAGTAATTGGATGACCTTCAATGATTAAATATAACAAAATTTAAATGTCCTTTTATTTTAAAAAGAAAAATGGATTGAAAACCAGATGGTGGCTTCATAGGGCAAGGAATAACAAATCAGAAGGAAAAAATAAGTGATATACATCTACTCAGGACGTTGGTAAGACCGGCAATAAAGCCTAAACAAAGAGCTGATACAAAGTACTTCAGCTATCTCCATCATAAGATCTATGAAATTACTTAAAAACAATAAAATAAAATGTTCATGTACAATAACCTATTTTAGTTAACACTCTTTTAACCAGGTTTTAATATTTGATGAGCATCTATTTCCCATTGTCCTTGAAGCATCACAATGAATTGAAATATTATTCTCAACTTGTTTCATGCTAGGATAGCATATACCTTTGGAACACAGTCCCTTCCAAATTTAGGTTTTCAGTAAATTGAAGAGTTGATGCCTGGTCAGTTGCATTAAATCTTTCAAGAACATTCATGTCCTACAAGGTCAAAAAGGGGATTTAAGAGTCATTTAGAATGATATTTAATTGTACTTAGGTTAGATTACTCTAATACTAACGGAGCCATGTACAAAGCAATGAAGCCATTTATAACAATAGGAAACAAAATGGACAGCCGGAATGAAAGCTAATACCTCACTGATGATCATGTTAAGAAGCTCAAACCCTAAACAGATGGCAACTAAAGGAAAATGATCTCCTGCATCGTTTTTGGCCAAAGTTCGCTGCAGAGAGAAAAACAGGAACAATTTGACTTTTAACAGAAAGGTTCAGCCAAGTCCATAAAATGTTTAGTGTCATCTTTTCTGGCTCCACAATTTTTATAAGAAAGAGTAACCATTACTGTGAGTGATCTAATCAAACAATTACTTCCAACAGTGATCCGTTTTGCCAGCAATTTACAGCACACCCAAGGTAAAAGTCATATACTCCTTCTGTCCTAAATTAATATCTCCATTTGACAAAAAAGTTTGTTTGATATTAATAGCTTTGTTTTATTTAATTTAAGTGATTAGATACTTAAAAAAGAGTATCATAAGCTTATTTTCCCTTCTCTTAGTTATGGGTTTCACCATTAGATAAAAACTACTATCATTCCAAATGTAGTTATTAATATAGGACAGAGGAAATATTACAAAAGCCAACAAAGCAAAAAATCAAATGTCCCAGTCATTTTCCGAACAAACAGAAGAAGACACCTTGAAAATTTCCCGCACAACATTGTAATATAAACCACTTTTCGCCCATCCGCCCGTGAAAAGAACACCATTCACCAGCTCCAGCTTCTGCAATCACACGTTAGACGAAAATTTCAGTCCATTTCTCATATGGATAGAATTAATTATAGAAGTTAGTAGTTTCAAAGCAGAATTAAAGCAAGTCAAGTTGTCAAGTGATCACGTTTAAAAACATAGTCCATAAGAAGTCCTGAATTCCAATATTTTAAGATAAAAAAAGATTCATGAATTTGGAACCGAAATAAATCGAAATTTACACTACAAAATAAAGTATTTGTAGAAAGCAACGACAAAAACCTTGAATTTAACAAAATATCCAGCTAAAATCAAGAATCACAGAAAGCATTTAGTAATTCACAGAAATAATCTAAAAATTGACTTCAGAACGGATAGCACCAAACGATTGATTACCTCCGCCAGGGTTTCCATGGGTTCGTTGTAGATGAGGGGGATGACACGGGCGCCAGCGGACTCGACAAACTTGACGTAGGAGGCCGCAATATAGGAGGCGTAGGTGGCGTTGTTGAGCCGCCCGGAGGCGCCGTCGCCGGGGTGGCTGAGGATTCCGATCACGGGGCGATAGTAGAGCGACTGGTCTGGCAGCGAGCAGGTCGGGACTGGCAGGGTGTCGGCGGAGGAGGGGAGAACCAGGGACTGAGCTCGGGCACAGCCGATGTTCTTGGAAAAGGAGAGGAGGATGGGGATCCAGAGGCAATTCCACAGCTCCGAGTGGGACGATGCGGTGGAGAAGTCCGGGTCTGTGGCAGAGTCGTCGGTGGAGCCCCGTGAAGAGGCTGAGATGTCTGGAGCGGCACATCTGCAGGGGCGGCGGACGTGCATTTCGGCGGAGGGAGGAGGAGGAGGAGACTGCGGATGCTGAATCATGCCAACGCTTCAGCACTTGTGTACAACGGCGTCGACTCATCGTGACGTTGGATGGTGGGACCCGCCGGCGGTAGCCAACGGCTTAAACTGCAAACTTGTCCCGGATAATGCACCAGTTCTTACCGGTAAACAATAAGCGAGTTAAATATCAAAAATAAATAAATTTTTAGGGCTCTTCACAATAAGCAAACTCAACTTGTTCATTTTGTACCGTAAGTTAGGACACTTTTTTATAACATAAATAATTTTTCACTCGCTCCAAATTTTCTATGACCTCTACTTCTCTGCCTAATCACGTTTACCCTGACTAAGCCATGGTGACCAAGGGAACCGCTACACATCCAATAGTACCATGTCTTTCACGGCCAATAGCATAGTCGTTGTGACCATCCTTGTTGTTAGACCCCTGGCCACTTAATAGGTTAAGGGGCAACTGGGTTTCAACTTGGTGAGTGAGTAGCCAAAGGAAAGCTGAGAAACAATAACGTTAGAGTGTTGGTGGAGTCATATACAAGTCCAACTTAAAGTAGGATTCCATGGCAGGCTTAGTGCCATCGCCTAAGATGGTTCCTAAGTAGGCTAGGACTCCCACAGATAACTTCTATTTGAAGTAGGATAAACGCTGGCTATAGTTGCTGATTCGTTCTCATATTTTCTAGTATAACTAAGAGTTGCTTTAGAAGCTTAATGCAAGTAGGAAGTCTAGACAAGGAGTTGTACATAAGTTGGTTTGCTCAAAGTGGACGAATCTTAGTAGGAAAATGATTCTTCGTAAGAAGTGGATGTAGCCAAGACTCTTTTTAGGCGAATGGTATGTGAGTTGAAGATTTCTAGCTAGAGTAGGAGTTCCGATGAACGCTAAATAAGGCGGGACGCTTTAAGGAGGTCTCAGCTGGATTTCTTATTGGGTTAGGGATCCTTAGATATGGTTTTGGGTAGTTGCTTAGATTGGTTTTCTATTTGTGTATAGGCAGGGAAGTGGGATTCCGAATTTGTAACTAAAGAGGTGAGCAAGTCCTAGTAGGACTCTAGGACTCTGCTTCCCAACCTTTTCCTATATAAGGGGCGTCATGGCTACTTAAAAAGGGATTCAAGCTTTTAGAGAACTTAGAAATTCTGCAAAGGCAGATTGAGAGATTTGGCGACAGTTCTAGAGGACTGTTGGGTAGCAAACACTTCGTTGGCGACTTAGAGGAGCTGATGGGAGCACACTCAGCCAAGGGGCGGACCATACTTGACATCTCAGCAAGGCTTGAGACATATTTATGCTAAGGGGTGGACTGGTTTGTAAGATAGCTGAGAAGGCGTTGAATTTGAGAGCAAGGTCGATGTCTTGTTAGTGTAAATGGAGGTGGTCCTCCTTTTTCTGTATATTTTTCCTAAGTTTTGCTTTGTTTTAGATGTGCAATATACTTGGGTGAAAGGGTAGAAGGCGATGCATCCAGGCCATCACGTGTGCGAATACTAGACTTAGCTTTGCACCCGTGATAGTTATCCAGATTTGGCAATCAATAATTGCAACAATCATGTAACATTATAACCACGACCATAGTTGATTAGATATGGTGGCCAGCAGCCATGGACGCCAACAATGGTTGGCTAGAGCCCAACCATGGTTACATTTAGTGCATTGTCATTCCTCAAAATTTACATATGTATTTTTATATATTCTTCTAGAAAAATATGCAAAATACCTTGAGCTTTATGGAGTGAAAAAAATTTAAATAAAGGACACTTGAAATAAACAATGAAATTATTTTAGAGCATGCTTACTCGTTTTCACATTCCAATGCAAGTGAGTAATATCATATTTATATCATTAAATCATGTCTAAGTCAATCCCCAACTTTGATTAATAAGTCTTTATATAAGAAAATGAGAAAGCCAAGCAACAAGAAGAGGAGCAACCTAGGCAACAAGAAGTTCATATTACTGCCTCCTCAACCCTGGGCAAATGATCTCCACCTACAATATCTATACCACAATGGATGTTGAGTATACAATATACCCAAATAGGATTGCAAAATAAGAACCACAATGGCAAATAAAACAGAAGAATATAAAGTAAGTCAAGATAAATATACCTTTTAATCTTTCATAGTCACACCCAAACAAGAACAAAAAGGAAACACAAGGCTCTTTAAGAATTGATGGTCACATCTATGAGTCCAACTACCCTTGCTAGAATATGAACCACCATACCACTTAGTTTTTTATTGTGGAAGCTAACGCTTATGGGTATCTATCCATTACAAGGATTCATACATGCATAGGGTTTACTTACCCCAACATCATATATTTATACCTTATCATGTATTTACATATTCATCATGCACGAAAATCATGCTATTATATACCTTATAAGTAGCATCAATATAATGGAAATCATGTTTGAAATTCATGAACCAATGCACCATTGAGATCTCAAAGATGTGTCAGCCAAAATGTCAATAACCATTCATGTCCCCGTTGATGCTTTGAACTCTTATTGACAATGGATAGGCTAGGGAAGCCCATGTTTCCAATACTATGACTGACCTGAGGTACCAGTTTGGTGACCAAATTAACACCGATGATGTTGTCAATGTCAATACTGCTTATCTTCCTCCAACCACCAACACAGTCACCGACATGTCGACCACTATGGTGATGATTGCATTTTCTTCTAAAAATAATGATAAATTCCACTTACAACTTGAGATTCTTACAAGTTAAAAATGAAAGAATACCTATAAGCAGTAGGCAGCAAAATCACCATTGTTACTCATAACACATTAAAAAAAATTAGTAAACAATAATGCATAAATTCATATTATCAAATAACAAAGAAAATGAAGAAAATCATGTAATTTGAACATCATACAGTAACAAGGTTTGTGATTTGACAATCATACCTTTCAATGTTTCATAGTCACACCCAACCATATGAAAAGGGAAACACAAGGTTCTCTAAGACTTGTTTCTACGCATGTTTTAAAATTTGAAAAGAAAAAGTTTCTATCGGCAAGCATCAACATGTCGGGGAAATGTTAATTCTACTATCGGTAGGCCATTGATGCATCAATGAAGTTGGTGCAGATGTTGACATGTGCAATATTGCTAAACATAGTGATTATGTGCTGTTTTAGAAGTAGTTATGCACCAGAATTCGGTTAGTTTTTCACCCCTACAAGTACCTTTGACACCTCATAATTTGAATTCCTGACTTTGAAGCAAGGAGAGATTAGGGCATGTAAAAAATTCGGAGGAAGAGGAGAAAGAACCAGACTTTGGAGACCTTGCATTTTGGTGGGAAAAAAGTTTGGATTGCTAGCGTGGTTACCATTTGATTATTTTGAATTGATGATTTGTAGTTTTTACATGCTTGTTGGTGGGTATAAAAGCATGTTTTTCTTACTTTCTTAGATATATGCTTGTTGATTATGTGAGATCATGTGTTGTCAATTCATAATAACTATATGTTTGTACTAGTTTTCCATGACAACTCGATGGTAGGTAATGATAAATTATGGTTCTTGTTTAGAAGATTTGGGTAAGCCAGAGCAGTCTTTGTTATTTTCTTCCCAATCAATGGTTCGACCACCAACATGTTGGTGACAACATCAATGGGAGGAAGATATTGCATCAACACGTTGTAGCATGTCAATGTTTATCTGGTCACAATCAATGAGATCAACATGACGGTGTGGCACAGATAAGGAAGGATTTCACAATCAACCCACTATCGGTAGGGATTCAACACATTGACGGGATGTTGAAGGTCATTAACGGCTTGGCTAACACGTCAATGAGCTTACCACTGATATCAGTGTAGAGTATTTTGAAGCATGATTTATGATAATGTTTATGGTATTTACAATTATACAATAGTATGATTTTCCTTGTATTTGGATGCATGGTGAATGATGTTTATAATATGTTATGTAAGGGCAAGTAAACCCTAATGCATATATGAATCCTCATGATGGGCAGAACCCTTGACCATCATGGACAAGGACAAAGGATCTTATTTTTTGGTTAGCTCCAAAAGTGAGTCATTTTAGCCAGGTAAACAAAAGGGTATAGTATAAAAAAGGATCATGGTCTTTCAACTCTCTAAAAGTGGGAGTTGTTGCCTAAGAGTTAGGTTTGAATGGATTAGAGCATGTAAAGATGACTCATCTAGTGCAGTGCAATACATGAAGTTTTAATGAACATGGTGGTCAAGATCTCAACCACTTGGTTTGCAAGCCCTTGTGGGCCTTAGCTTCATGGAATAGATGGGGCAGGCAAACTTTAGAAAAATTAAGGTCAAGTTTATAAGTAGTCCATGGTATAGTGAGGGGATTGGACTCCTAGATGCGGCTATCGTGTCATAGAGACCTATGGTAATATGCACTTAGTGAGGAAGATCGACTTCTAAGTGTAGTCATGGTGTTATGTGATTATGATCTTGTGACATTGTTTAATTATGGCATTGTTTATACTTAATAAAGGCTTGTGTTGCATGAATATGTTATTATATTACTCTTTGAATTATGTTATATTGTCATTACATGTGGTTCTCGTTTAGTCATCCCACTGGGTATATTCATATAGTCACATCCTTGTTATTCAAGTTCACTGAAAGAGTGAACAGGTAGGAATTGTAGTTTTTGGAGCAAAGGACGATAAGTGACTGCTTAGCTGATGTAGGATTCTTTATGCTTTTATTAACTAAATTTTAGTTTGTTTGTACTACTTTAGGCATGTCAATGTCAGCTTGTTTATTTGTACTACATTTGTTGCATATTATGTACCCTGGGCATGCAGCAAGACCCTATTTGTTTTCTAATATGATTTAGCCTTGAATATTATGGTACTCTGGTTTGAATATGATTATGTTCGAAAAAAGAGTAGTCACCCTCGGATATCTTGTCCATTATTTGACCAAAAGTTCTAAAAAATTTGCTTCCATTATTGGATTTATGGAAAATAAATTTAAAAATCTCTTGATTTGAGATAAGCACTCCACTCTCGCTTGAACTCCACAGAGACTCTCCAACCCTCAAAAATTCCGAGATCATCTCCCTTTAAATAGGGCATAATTGCCTCTAGCATTTAGTACCGCATAACTCCCCATATTCTTATGTAACCATGTCTTACGGTTTCATTGACATGACCATTGACACATTGGTGTCTGCTAACCGTTAAGACTGATTTTCATCAACATGTATAGTATGTTGGTGGCATATCGATGAAAAAAGTTAATTTAAAAAATAAAAGATTATTTTTTCTAACAAATATGGGGTGCCACATGCACAAAACCATAAAATTATACTAAACATGCAACATAAAATTTTATACTTTTTTGGAGTTTGGTGGAGGTTGTAACATGGTGGGGGCCATGGTCGAACTAGATTTTGCCATTGTGGCCAACTCACAACCAAATGTGACTATTGTGGAGCCATCGAGGTGGTCTAGTTTATAGTAAAACTATATTATGTTTTGTAGAGTAAAATTATATTTGGTAGAACTCTATAGGAGCTAGACGATGGTGGTAGTGATGAGGTGGTTGTGTCATTGCATAGGCAATGGTGGCCTACAATGTGATGGCAAAGCACAATGGCATTGGTGGTTGCAACCACATTGGCATTGTACCAAAGGCAGAGGAGGTGAAAGCGGCGGTGGGGTGAAAAAGGCAGAGGTGACAAGGTGGGATAAGAGGGGGGGAGTGGTGTCAGTGGTAGTGGTCATGATGCTTGGTGGAGATGAGGGCAACATCCCTAGAAGATAAAAATGTAGTTTGAAAATTTTCAAAATAAGATGACAAACTCCTTTTTTGTCGAACCTGATAGGAAGAGCTAGATGATAGGCTGCATTTTTGCATGACCTAATAGAAAAGCTAGTTATGTTTTGTAATTGTACAGGTAAAGTAGTGTATGCCGAGACCCATTGGATAATAGGGATCACCCTTGGGTCCAAGTGAAAATTTTCTACAAATTTTTTTTCAATTTGTGTGGGTTTTCTATCTTGACACCCAAAGAATTTGAAGAGGCACTCAAGATGTGCAAAGAATGTTTTTATGCATAGCATAGGATAAGAAAAAATGATAACTGAGGATTTAAAGGCCATGTTTTGAAAGGTAAGAATAAAATAGCAAAACCCTAGGATTACAGTTATCATTAGAGATGACATTTCTTTCACATGATTTCCATGTAATGTGTAATTTTGATTTAAATATTCTATTTGTTCCATATTAAGTAAGTTATTTAGTTTTTGAAAATAAACTAGAATTAGTTTATTTATAAAAACTAATTTTAGTTTGTTTTTAAAAACTGAATAGGGCACTAAATATATGACAAAGGGAGTGGAGTAGTCATGCATAGGGTTGCCAACATTTCATGCGTCATCGTGTGCACTTGTTGGGCAGTGTCCAAGGACTTCATGATAGTCTAGGAATCCTACTACCACTATCTGTGAGCAATATTCAAGAACTTTAACCTTTATTTTTATGGCATAGAGGTGTAGGTCAACAAGTGTAAGGGTGATTGAAGGACTCTAAGGATCATAGTCATTATCTTTGTTGCTCCATGAGTGAGAAACAATGGTGTAGAACCTTACAACTAAATCTTATGATGATATTCTGCAAACTAGTAAAATTTGGAAGATGTTTTCCATTTCCTAATTGTAACATTTAACTATTAAGGGACTATGGAATCATTTATAACTTTCAATATTTTAGAGTATGTGCAAATATATTCAGACATCTAAGTGATGCTAGTTCAGTGAAAGAGCTACAAGAGCTTGAGAATGGAGCTGAGAGTAGTGTTAAGAGCTTGATCTTTCATACTAGGGTTTAACTTTTGACACTTCAAAAGTTATAGTTAGGCTATAGTATCGAACTTATCATGTACTTGTTATTTTGCTTTGATGGTGAGTGCAATAATGAAACTTAGTTTGTCTTGGGAACACTAGTGGATATAATATTAGTAAATGGTTTGTTATTCATATGTTCAAAAACTACAATTCTATGGTTTTGTTGTAAGTCTTTTAAATTGCTCTTAAAGAAACGAAAAAAAAATTAAGCAAAATTTTTGAAACACATTTAAAAAAAGTTTTTTAGAAAAAAATTTAAAAATGTTTATAAAAATTTGGGGTTTTGGTATAATTTTAGAAAAATGTTTAAAGTAATTGATATTCATGAAATATGTAGATGTCAATACCTTGGTACATGGTTTGTTAGATAAGTGTCATTTTAGAGTTAATTAGGATCTAAATGTGTTTATGTAGGAATTGTGGACTTGTACACTCACTTTTAAATGTTGGAAAATTGCTATATGTCATGTCTATCTTTGTCAATAATGTTTTTGTAGAATTGATGTATGGCTAAGCTATTTGGACATATTTTGGACACTTTAATGATCATATGGGGAATATGGACATGATAATAAGATAAATAGATATAACTGTGAACAAGCTACAAATTGGATCAATCTAGATACATGTAACATCCCAAATATTTGAATGAATTTTCTTTTTGTATTTAGAATTTGGATGTGTGACAACCCTTATATTCAAGGAAAATGTTATTTTTTATTTAATAATTTTTTTAATCACCGGCAAGCCACCAACACGTTGGTGAATTACTGATGATATAATGCAAATGTTATTGTCGGTAGGCTTCGATGCATCGTTGGTCTACCAATTAAAATTGGATGCATCAGTTATCTTGGAAAATGAGGTAATTTTGTAGTTATGAAACTCCATAAGTAGTTATCCCAATATAAATAGAGTAAAATTTAGAATTTGAATGATGAAAGGAAATCTCAAAGGAGTCCTAGTGCCGAAAGACTAGTTTATGGGTGCAAATCGAGAGGAAGACACAGACACTTCACATCTATACAGGTTGGCTTGCAATATCCTCTTAAGAAAATGTATTCTAATTTCTATTATTCTTTAATTTCTAAATTTTCATGAACTCATGTTTATGTTTTTTTTTTAAGCTGAGCTTTACATGTAAGTACTCTAATGGTGAATTTGGATTATGACAAGTTTAATGCTTGATTTGTGACTCAATTGGTTTATAATTGGTTTTGGAATAAATACCGATGTTTTTGATGAGATAAATATGTGTTTGGAAAGTAAGGAGGGTCTCTTAACATGCTTTTCCCAATCATTGATGAAGTCACCGACGTGTCGATAACTGCACTAGTGAAAGGAAGAGGATTAGCAGTGCCTAGTACATGCATGTTGACTAGCCATCAATAGTGAGGCTGACGCATTGGTGAGGCATCGATGAGGTGGGCTTATCTACCCAACCCTCTATCAGTGAAGGTTCGACATGTTGGTGGATTTAAATATGTTCATTAGTTATCTAGCGGACCTATCAGTGAGGTGGACTTATCCATTCATCCCACTATTGGTGAACGTTTGACACATCTATGGATCTATTGATGTCATTGGTCATCTGACCGACCTATAGGTAAGGTTACTAATGGTACTTCATAGTAAAGATTTTAATGTGTTTTATAGCAAGGAATAAGCTATATGACAATTACATATATTTGGATAATTATTAAGGATTTTATGATATGTATGGCATGCTGAGTAAGCATGTACCAAGTGAGGGTTAGTAAACCCTAAAGCATGTTTATAAAACCATGTGATATGATAATTTGATCATCCCGAACTGATGCATTAGGAACAAAAGGTCCAAGATTCGTAGTGCTTTATCGGCTCCTCAGTTGAGTCATTTAGCTATGAAAAACGGAAGGGTATAGTATAAAATAGGATCATGGTCTTCCTACTCTCTAAGAATGAGCATTATAAAGAGCCACTCCCATGTCCCCAAAGTTAAGTTTGAATAGACTAGAGCATAAAAAGATGACTAGTCCTACACAATGAAATACAACAGGTTTTGACAATTATGATAGTCAAGATCTCCACACTAGGGTTCATGAGCCCTAGTGAGCCCATATCATGTTGTAGTGAGGTGGGGCAAGCTTCAGGAAAAGATTGAGGTTGAATTTGTGGTAGTCCAATATCTACTTAAGTTGGAACTCCTAAATGAGGCTATCACATCTAGAGAACCCTAAAATAGAGTTTCATATTGTAAGTATACTTGATATTGAAAGGTAAGTGTAAATTTTGATCTCTATGTCATTGGTATTGATATTAATTACAGGTTCTTTATTGGTATGTTGATCAAATTATTTGTTTTCTTTTGAATTGAAATTCCACTAAGTATACCTATATATTTAGCATCCTTTGTAGTGCAGGTTCATGAGGGAGAAGACCTTGGAGGTAATGCAAAGGTCGTAGCTATAGAGCAGAGGCTACCTTCGGTTTCATGATATATTACCTACTCTAGGTTTGATGTTAGGCACGAGAGGGTGTCATTAATCTTTTCATTAGCTTGTGCATATGTATCAAATAAGTACATAGTTGTGGATTCTATGAATATTTGAATATTTTAGATATTTATATGATTATTTATTACACAAGAAATATTTGTAAAAGAGATGGTTCTCAATACTTGATTTGATATTTTAATATTTTGTGAACGCATAATATGATTTTGTCAATGCATGGTATGAAGGGGAGTATTTTTTAAATTTCCATTTGAAAGAAAATATTTTCATGAAAACTAGAAAAAAATGAAGACATGAAAAGGTGTGAAAATTCAGGCATTGAGATAATACGGACCACAAGGAGTGCACCAACTTTACCCCATGACTACCATGAATTTTTCTAATTTAGCCAGGAGTGTGGAGATGGAGTGGTCGACTCAGCTGACTAAAACCCTAGTACCTTGACTAGAAAATTCACTTTTGATTAGAAATAGGACTCGGGCACAAGTTGAGTTGTATTGACCTGAACATGGGCATGGATCCATGGACTGAAGTGGACCCAAGATTTTTTAACCGATTGATCGGGGCTATATGTAATTAATTGAGAAGAAACTAGATAGAAAAAACAAGTTTTAAACAAGTAGGTAATAGGCTAAGAGGTTAAGCGGGTAAACAGCTAGTAGATGGGCAAGGCGTGCACTGAATAGGTCCACCAGCTTGCTGACTAGCTTGAGTTCGGAGCCAAGTAAGTGGCTATCCTTTTTTGGTTGGGAAATTTTAGATTTTGTAAGGTCAAATTCTAATTAGCTGGAATTGGAGGATCAAATCAAATTAGGAATCCTCATTAACTGGGAAATCACCCTATGTAGGAGACAAACTATCTCTCTCACCCCATGGCAACTCTCTCTTCTCTTTCTATGTGTCACCCCGTATTTTTTAATAAAAAAATATAATCTTTTTTTTCTAAATTTTCCTTTTCACTAGAAAGCCACCGACATGTAAGTGTTCTCATTATTGAACAATGTTTTTAACTATCGGTAGGCATCAGTACGTCGATGGTTGCTTCAGTGAAACTATAAGTTTTGGTTATTTTGGAAAATAATGGGAAATCTCTATGTGGAGTCCAAACATGAGTGGGGCGTTCAGAGCATATCAGCAAAGGACTTGCTCTAGGAAGAGAGTTTGTGTGGATTCAAGGTAGGACCTACCCTCTTTCCCTTGTTTAATCTTTGTTTTACGTGATCTTTATTCATCCTCGGATTCTTAATTAGTTATATGTATGCATGGAAGATTTCT
Organism: Saururus chinensis; assembly: GCA_035235625.1. Taxonomy (NCBI): domain Eukaryota; kingdom Viridiplantae; phylum Streptophyta; class Magnoliopsida; order Piperales; family Saururaceae; genus Saururus; species Saururus chinensis. The sequence goes on along the minus strand of CP141144.1, from coordinate 34,758,389 downwards.
CTAAAAAAAATTTGTACATGGTGCAGTAACAATGATTTCATTTTATGATGGTTCCATAGCCCATTTTTTAGTATAAACTACATATAACTTGATATTTGTGAAGGCTTTACTCTATTGCGTTGAAAGAAATTATTCAGAGAATCGGTATCGTCTCTATTTATTTTTCTTCTTGACCACAACATAACCATCGATATGTTGGTGATTGTGTTGGTGAAGGGAGAACTATGAACATTACCAGCACTAACACGATGAGCCACATTAGTGTTAACCGGTCACTAACAGTGAGATCGGCACATCGATGTGGCATAGGTGAGGTGTAGTTTCACAGTCAACCCATTGTCGATAAGGATTCAACGCATCGAAATGATACTAATGGTTATCAATCCCTTGCCTAACATGTCAATAAGGTTACTGATTGTTCATTGATAACATGAGATTTTACGTATTAATTACGTTAATGTTTATGATATTTATATGTACTATAATAGCACGGTTTCCTTGCATTTGGACACATAATTGGATGATGTTAAGCATGTATTATATAAGGTTAAGTAAGCCCTAATGCATGTGTTAATCCTTGTGATGGAAAATCACCCCTGACTATTGCATTTTTGACACTCAAAGACAAAGGATCCTAGTGTCTCGATTGCTCCAATAGTGAGCCTTTTTTAGCTACGTAGGCAGAAAGGTATAGTGTAAAAAGGGATCATGGTCTTCCGACTCTCCAAAATGAGAGTTATATGTAGAGTCGCTCCCCTAGTCTTGGAGTTTAGTTTGAACAGATCATAGCATCGATAGATGAATGGTCCAGTGCAGCGTAATACAGGAAGTTTTGATGATCATGAAAGTTGATCTCTCGCACACTTGGGTCAATAAGCCCTTGTGGACCTTTGCTTCATAGTGTGGATGGAGCGAGGCATAGCTTCAGGAGAAGACTGAAGTTGAGTTTGTAGTAGTCCAATATCTAATTAGAGTTGCTAAAATCCTAGATGAGGCTATTGTGTTTAGAGAACCTTTCAATGTTTAGTTTTTGTTTCTTTTAAGTCTAATATTGGCTTTGGAAGACGTGTGACTTGGCTTCATCATTATTGGATTGCTTTGTTGGATTTTTGATTTGGTTTTTCAATCCCACTGAGTATACTTGTTTAGTCAGCATCCCTTGTGGTGCTGATCTTCAAGAGGAATCGTTCATTTTAAGGGTTTCAGGCAAGCCGTAGTGCAAAGTCTTCTTCTTGCAGCTTAAGATCAAAATCATTTATTATTGAGATTATTAGAGTAGAGAAATTGATCAAAATGGCCCTATAATACATCTTATAACATAAAATGTCTCCAACTTTCAAGTAATAAACAAAATGGCCCTATACACATGTAAACCTTCACACGTGTTGTGTGAATTGTCTAAAATGCCTATTTTCTAATTTCCTTCCTTTTAACTTCACCAAGTCATTGTTTCTCATTTCCACCACCTCCACCATCGGCTCCACCACCTCCGCCGCTGGTTACACTACCTCCACCACCAACTTTGTCATCTTTGCCACTACCTCTATTATATCCAATTCTATCTTCACCTTCTCTTCCTCCCCTCTTCTGCCACCTCCTCATCTTCTTTTTCCTTCTCTCCTCCCCCTCTTCCTTATCCTTCTCTCCTCCCCCTCCTTCTCCTCCTCTTCCTCCCTCGCTCTTCTCATCTTTCTCTCTCTCCTCTCCTCCCCTTCTCTCTCCTCCTCCCCATTTCCTCCTTGGTCTCCTCCTCTTCCTCCTTGCCGAAATCTAACAAGACCAATTATAAACTAGCACGTTGAGTGATTAAAATTTTGATTTTGTTTATCTACAACGTTAAATCTTTAAAAAAGAACCCAAGAAAATGTTAAACTACTCAAAATTAAGAGTGGGTCTTATTTGTTCTTGATTCTTAGCTTTCTCTAATGCTAACCCAAACCTCGAATTGATAGCCGATATTTGACAATCAACAACCAACAATCGACAATCAGATTTGCTGCAATAAAGGGGACATATGATAACCTTATGAGCGAAAATGTCTCCCTAAGTATTTACAATGAATTGTCTTAACAAACTGCATAGATAAAATGAGAATAAAGAAAATTTTAGACATGGATTGTCGACTATCGGTTGTTGACTGTCAATTGTCATAACGTCTAAGCCGGAGACTACCTTCTTATCTTGTGCCGACAGTGAGAATCTTCTTCTCCGACAAAGACAATCTTTTATGATGTGTGATAATTGATAGTCGGGACATTTAACAACTGACAATTGACAGTCAAGACAGCCGATAGTCGATGGTTGCATGACTAAAATTTACTTTATTTTCATTTTATTTATTAGTTTGTTAAGATAATTCATTACAAATACTTAAGGAGACATTGTCACTCAAAATGTTTCTTTCATATCCCCTTTATCATAGCAAATTTGATTGTCAACTATTAGCTATTGACTGTCAATATGAGGTTTGAGTTAGCATTAGAGAAAGCTCAAAATCAAGTACAAAATAAAACTCACTCTTGGTTTTGAGTAGTTTAGCATGTTCATAGGTTCATTTTTAAAGATTTAAGCTTGTAGATAAACAAAATCCAATTGTTAATTTATAACTGGTCTTGCTAGACTTCGACAAGGAGGAAGAGGAGGCGACCAAGGATAAAAAGGGGAGGAGGACAACAAAGGAGGAGAGGAGAGGGAGAAAAAGGAGAAGAGGAGAGGATGAAGGGGTAGAGGAGGAGGAGGAGGGAAAAGAAGAGGAGCAGGTGGCATAAGAGGGGAGGAAAAGAAGGTGACAGTGGCAGAGAAGGTTAAGACGAAATCAGATGAAACAAAGGCGGTGATGAAGATGAAGAAGTTGGTTGTGGAGGCGCCGTAACCAGTGGTGGAGGCAAAGCCAGTGATGATGGAAATGAAAAACAGTGACTTTGTGAAGTTAAAAGGAAGGAAATGAGAAAAATAGCATTTTAGACAATTCATACAACATGTGTGGAGGTTTACATGTGCATAGGGCCATTTTGTGTATTACTTGAATGCAGGAGACATTTTCTGTAATACGATGTATTACATGACCATTTTGATCAATTCCTCATCATAGTATTATGTGATAGAAAAGTGCCAAACAGTAGATCTCATAGTTATTTTGAAACAACCTAGATCTTGATTTGTGAAAAAGAGAATGTTGTGTCCTCAATGTGAAATGTTTTTTTCTACAATTCATGATAAAATGATTATTCTGTTGCATCTCATTCAATGTTTTATAACATATTAAAAAAAAGAACTAGAAAATGCGTGTATGAAATTAGGGGCATGAAACTCTCTTGGCCACCACTTATTCTATTTCCCACCCTCTCTTGCTTTTTGTTCCACCATTGAATCATCTATTAAACCCATAGTTTGAAGCTTTGGAGTGAGTTTTTCTAATCAACGCAAGCATAGGAGCAAGAAGACTTTGTCTACAACTTGAAGGAGCCTTATTATCTTCACAAGTATGAACTACTCCATTTTTTTCTCTAGGCCATGATGTTGTTAGGAGTTGAACTTTGTGTTTGCATGATAGATTCATATTTTATTAATGGATGAAGTAGTAGCAAGTTTAGTTTGACCGCATTCCAAAAGTTTGGATTTTTATGTCACTTTCATATTGATGCATGCTTACTTGTGATTTGGAAGAAATATTTATGATGAAAGTGTGCTGATTTTAAGTTGAATTCATCTTGTTGATGTATGCTATACATTGTATTGATGCCCTCCAATTGTTGAAAATCATTTTAAAGTGTCTCAAGGTTTTCTACATTCATGGGTTTATTCTCATTTTTTCTCTGTACACTGGAATAGGCCAAATTTGTTTGTTCCCATACAATTAAAATTTTAAGCTACAATTTCTCTGAAAGTATTAAGACCTCTTCAATTTGTTCTAGGAAAAAATTTAGATGTTATCTCCAAAATTTCTCTATCATGAGTGCTTGTTTTTCCATTATCCGCAAAAAATTGTGTACTGAACATGAGAATTTTTAACTTTTTCATAGCAAATGCTTATGTGAGATCAAAAATATTGAGTTTCTTGAGAAAATTGAATTGGTGAAAGAAGAATTGAAAACCTCACATTCAAAATTGAAAGAATTTGTGAAAGGAAAATAGAAACTTGATAAAATTCTCTCATGTGGTCAATTTGGTTGTGACAAAAGTGGTTTAGGTCATGTTGGACAAAAAAATAGAAATTCCTTAGGAATCACTAAATTTGTTAAGACAAAAAATTTGAATGATCATGGTGCTAGTACTTCAAATTCTAAAACTGACTTGCGTAGACATATAACTTGTATGGGGAGAAACTTAAGAGAACTTAGTACAAAAGTTCAAAGTCTTTGACACAGAGATCACACATATAATTCACTAAGTTTTTACCATAGTTTTTCACATAATGGTTATCACAAGAAAAATCAAAAGATGCATACAAAATGTATTGAAAATGCAAAACATAATAACAAGTTGAATGAGATTCAAGAATTTTTTAAAACTAAGACAATTTGGGTGATAAAAGATGCTGTGAAATCTCTTTTAGTGCACACTGCCATGGAACTATTTTGATCCCAAATTTCATGTGGACTCATTTACATATGTGCTTGATCAATATAATAAACCATAAGTCAATGTAAGTATTCTTTAATGAATTATTAACTTTGTTTCTTGACTGCACAAGAAAGCCAGTGGTGAAGTAATTTTCTAAAATACTAATTAAATGCTTTTCATGATTAGATTGGATCCCGAAAGTATTTTTAAAGACTAAACTCTTTCAATTAGTTATTTTTTAAATTTTCTGGTCATTCAAGCTCTCTAGGTTGTTTTCCTAGCTATCAGACAAAAATAGGGTTTTGCAATATAATGCTTTGTCATGTAATTAGCTTTTACCATTGTTTTGAGTTTGGTCAATTATTTTCAGCATTTTTTTCCCACCATGAATATGTATCATACAGTGGGAATGGGTTTTTACATGTTAGGGTAATAAGATAAAAATTGGTAAAGTTTTTATGTGCTTCTATGAATGGCTTGTGCATCATGTGTATTAGGGCTACAAAGTTAAATAGTAGAATATAAATGTCAAGTTAGAATATGCATGATTGGGATTTATACTTTCTGCAATATGAATGTACTACTTGTGCCACTTGTATGGGAAATTGCTTATGTTGGATAATATATGCAAATGATTTACATGACTTGACACTATGTGACTATTTAATAACATGCCTATATGTGTTCTTATATTCAAATTCTATATGGGATATGTTGGGTATAGGAAGTATCATAACATGCAAGGGTTAGCATTTTCTCTACTATATGAATGTGTTACATGTGCAATGTTTGCGAGAAATTTCTTATGTTGGATACTACTTGCAAATGATTTACATAACTTGATACTATGTCTTTATTGTATGACATGACTATGTGTGTTATTATACTCAAACTATATATAAGATATGTTGGGTATGAGAAGTATCATAAAATATCAATAAGATAACAAATGGTATTAAAAAGGGTTATAGACAAGGGATGTGATGACATCTCCTAGCTCAGGTAAGAGCATAACTTGAAAAATTGCCTAGTGGTTCACCATAGGTTTTCTTAAGCTCAAGGGTTTTGTAAGATGTTTTCAAGGATGGTGTTGAATGCATATGGGTGGTTAAGAACCCAACTACTTTGTAGAGGTACTCGGGACAACAATGGAAAGATTTGATTTAATTAAAACTAACAAGTAGGTATTCGGTTTTTCATTTAGAAAGTATGAACACTTCTCAAGTTGAATATATAGATCTTGTTGACTGAAATATGCAATCTTCAAGGAATATTGTATAGTACCTTTTGTTTCATTGTTGTATGAGCATAATATTGATAGTATGATTTAGTTCATGTATGAAATTACATGAAATATTGCATGTTAACCTATTCAAGGTGAGTAAAGGGAATTGCATTTCATGCCATGGTATGACTTATGTAGTTGCATCTATTCAGTTCTTAGGGTTCATGTAGTTGCATGTGCATGATGGTTTAGTGTAGATTTAGAGTAAGCCTATTGAGCTTTGGCTCATAAATGGTTTTTCTATTGTGCATATTTTGTACACATAAGTACAAGAAGATTTTCTATGAGTTGACTATGTAGACTCAACCAGAACTCAGGGATCCAATGCCTCAAATTTACAACCACGTTTCCTCATGACGATTGTTTGTTCAATTTATTTATGTGTAAATTATTTAATATTTTTTTAAATATCTAGGGAATTGGATCATGACATGTATGAACTTCATCTATCTAGACCTTTCAAATGGTGGTGGGACACATGATGATCATGCTTTTGACACACAAGAAAGAGCTTTGTCCATCACCATAACATGCAAGTGAATGTTTGACCAAAAGAAGCCATTGAAGTAAATGTTTTTTTTAATATAATTATGGATTGTTTCATGAGTATTGATGATAATTAAGAAAATATTAATTTTGTTGAGACCACATACTCAAAGAAAATTGCAAAAGCATCAATATGATGAAGAAAATTTCAGCACAAAATCTTTGCCATTGAAGGAGAATATGAGTTCAAGGGGATAATTGAAGCATCAAACATGAAGAATGAGAGTCTAGAGTGGGAGGTCCAGACATGGGGGCCTACACATCTCTAGTTCATGGTGCAAGTGTCAAAGGTTGCACATAGTTGTTTTAAATAGAAAATGATGATCACTCAACAAATCTGCTCAACAAAACCCCCAACTCGGTTTGAGGCCCAAATGTTTAGTCCAACTATAAACCAGTTAAGGGGTTTTGTTATATAGATTGGTTTGGTGATATAATAGTACATGAACTTGCTAACTACAACTTGAGTTTTTATATACAATTGTTATCATACGCTTTCCATTGTTCATCATATGCATATTTTCCTAGCCTATAACATTGTTCATATGGGCTACAATTATAAAGGTTTTGATCCATGTCCATCAAAATTCATATGGCAATCGCACTTCCAATGGAGAAGGGCATTGAAATTTCAATGGCTCAATCCATCAAATTTTTGTTGCCCTTCCTAGTGTATTTCATTACATTCCATTGCAATGCTCATCACAACATCCATCCTGTTGACTTCATCGCCATTATACAATGTATCGCAATTAAATTGGATGTCAATTACATGTAAAGCTATCGAAAGATTGGTCATCACAAGTACTGTCATCCCAACATAGCCCATTGAAACAAAGTCCATGCATTTCAAATTTTACCTACATCATTGTTGTTTTTGTCAACAAATTGTTGAATTGAATGCAAAATTAGCTACTAAAAGTGAGGGGCAGAGGCCAAGTTAGCCACCAGAACTGTGGGTGGGCAATGAATCTAAGAGTGCAAGCCAAACTTATGCTAGAAATTACGCCTAGTCCATACTTGAGGGGAAAGGCAATAACCAAAGCTAAGGGCAGAAGGGACGGAGCTATCAGGCAGAAAGAAGGAAGCTTCTAGGCGGAAAGAAGGAAGCTTCTAGGCAGAAGGGAGGGATCTATCAGGATAAAGGGAGGGAGCTACCAGGTAGAAAGGAGGGAGTTGTTAGGAAGAAGGGAGGGAGCTTTCGGGCAAAAGGGAGAGAGTTTCTGAGCAGAAGGGAGAGAGTTGTCAGGTGAGTGGGAGGGAGGAAAAGGGGATGGAAGTTTATAGAGGAAAGGGCAAAATGGGGCTTTCACTTAACATTCCATCTTCCATATTTACAAATTGGGCATCAGCCCATTTTGATCGGCGTTTCACATCTGAGACGCATTCTATAATCCTTTCTAAAAAAATATCAAAATGAAAAACCCACTATATCACTTCAGTTTGCTAATAGGATATTTCCGCAAACACTGATCTTCAATTGAGTTCTTTTCATATGAGACCCGTTTATATGGGCTTAGGCTTAAGTGCAATTGTATTAGCCTGGGCATCGCTCATAACTCAGAGGTAGATAGGCTTCTACCCCCTTGCACTATTGAATATCGATCCCATGATTGCTCACATAGATGTGAGTAAACCCAGGCTTGTGATTTTTTTCCTTTATATACAAAAAATATAAAGGTAAGTACTAGTGCCAAAAGTGCTTTCCATGTTAATTTGTTGTCACGGAAAATCTGTCCAATGGCCCTTCACACTATGTGGATATAGATTGTGGATTTGTTGGCTTGTTTGGCAAAAAGATTTATTTAATTTTTGTAAATTACAAAGTAGAGGCTAGAATTTCATCACTATAGAATAAGTACATCCCAACTAGGTTAACACTCACTCACCTATCTATCATTTGTAATTATAATCCAAATTATCAAATACAAAAAAAAAATTACATTGTGTACTAATTAATTGTCATGTTTTTTGTCATGTTTGTGAAATCTTCTATCATTTTCTCTTCTAACTTGGAAACTTGTGTCATTTGTTCTGCATCCAACTAATCCTTCAAGTATATGCATGCCTCCACTACATTTGGACTTTATCAACTTTGCCTATCATCCAACACCCTGCCTCCTGTACTAAAAGTATATTTTGATGTTACAGTAGATATGGGGGGGTTAATAAATCACAAGTTAAGGCAAACAACATATGGTAGCTCTTTCCATGTGTCTACCACCAACCTAAAATGTCAAAATTTCTACTTTCTTCGTCAATAATAAAAAAACCAAAATCAATTTACAAAATATATATCAAATTCATTATTATTAAAATTATATTTTGTTTTTTTAAGTAATATCTAGGTATTAACTTTTTTAACCAAAAGGCATAGAAGAGGAAGAAGTCGGTTCATTTCATCTTGACATTAAAATTATATAAAGTATGTAAAGTAGTTGCTACCATACTATGCACATCGTCATACTATTATCAGCATGAGGACTCATGTTTGAACATATACCATCTAATATTTGTACACATTCTAATCTAACCCTAATATCCATTACAAACCCTAAACAGTAAATCAAAGGAATAAAAGAGCAATATTTATGAAAAAATTTATTCATTTCTTCTATAAGACATAAAAAAGTTTCTTTACTTCTATACTTTTCAAATGCAAAAGTTGTTTCATACATGTGCCCTAAAATTGTACAAATAGGATAGTAAGCTCCCAATAATATTTTAGTAGCATCTTAAAAAATAGGTAGAAAATTCATCGAAAAATAGAAATTTGAAAACAACCACCATTATGTCCAAGATCATATGTCCTTTTATTAACCTAAAAAATTATCATATCTTCTAATCCTACACGTGATAGCAACATCAAATAAGTGTTATTCCACCTATGACGAACAACTGATTAAAACTTCTTATATTTCTTTTTATGCAATCTACGCAACTCTCAAAATTCTTGTATTCTAAAAGGTGAAGTAATATGCAACAAAGTATCTTTAATTAATTAAATATGGGGTTTAACTACATTTAGATCATCTTAAACAAATAGATTAAGCATGTGACATGCGCACCTAATATGAAATGTAAGAGATTCTACTGTAGTAACATGATCACAATGAAATTTTAAAAGTTCTATAGCAGAATTATTATAAGAAGCATTATCTAAAATTATAGGCATAATCTTATCTTTAATAAAAAAAATTCATTTAAAACATAGATCTATTATCTTTCAATAATCAAGGTAGTATAGGTATATTATATCATAATGAAATAAACTATTATTTATGTAATTGTCATTCTTCATCTATCAAGTAAGATGTAACACAAGCATATCCTACATTTTTGTTACAAGTCCAAATATAAGAAGGTATACAAATTTTACTCGAAATTGTAAGTAGAGTATCATAAGTTGTACCTTGTACTCCTTAAATAGTTTGAAAATATCCTTCCTCAAAATGTTGTGCGAGGTTTTGTTAAAAGTCGGGTTCATAGCTTGCCTCAAATGGTTCTCAAAAAGTACATCATTGGCAATAGAGAAGGGTTCTCGGCATGCACAACATACTTTACAAGTTCCTTCTTAAATTAAATCTTGATTGAAAGTGAAAGTGGTAAGAGAGGTGGAGGAGCTCATAGCACTTAGCTGGGCTTTTTTGTGGTCCTTCGGGCCATGTTTGGTAGAAAATGCTTTGACGTGTCAAGTAAGATGGCTGGTGGCCCCACCATCAATAGTTAAAGAGTGTTTGCCAGTAGTTACATTTAGCTTTTGTGATTTTCACTCCATGTTGGTCAAGGGTTAATCCACATTAATTTTTTTCATGTGCTTCTATACTACAAAGTTTGCTGCTTTTTTAATTCCTTGGCGATCAAAAACATTGGTAGAAGTCATTCATAATCGACTTCATCAACAAATTAGAGATTTCCTCTTTCGAAAAATTCCAAGAAGACCATTTCCATTTTCATTGGCGTGGGAGGAAGGAGAGGCATTGTAGTGAGATGTAAAATTTTAAAAAAAAATATTAGCAAATTAAGATATGAAAGAGGAGGTTAATTAAATTAAAATTAAAATTACTTAGATTAAATATTAAATTATAAAATAAAAATTACTTTATGCTTGAGACTTGATAGTTGAGAGTTGGAAAGGAGAAGGCTTGAGAGTTGAAACTTGAATTACTTAACTTGAGCTTAAGACTTATCTTTGAGATCCTTAATCTTTAAATTTAGTTAAGCACAAAAATTAGTTGAGTTTGAGAGTATGGAAGATAGAGTTGAAGAGTAGATAAGACAGTGAAGTAAAGCCTCAACTTCCCCCTAGTCGTTGGGATGCAAGCCTATAGGCCGATCCACAACCTAGGGGTACCGGGCCTGCTGGCCCTTGAGCTTGGATACCTAGGCCTAGAATAGCCAGGTCCCCATGGCGGGCTGGGAGGCCACAGGCCGGCCCAGCCCAACCCATTGACATCCTTAGGCATATCTGGAGTTTATGATCATGTGTCCTATATGAGGTATTCTTTCAAACCTCATATGAGCTGTGCAACCTTTGGGCTGGCCTGACTTTACTCAAATTATGACAAGCTTAGTAAAAAAAAGGCACTAAAAGTCCTACAAGCCTAGTCTGCCCAACCTCAAGTACAAAAGAATTCTTTTTATTAATCCAAATAGCCTCACATTATTTAAAAGGAAAATAAGAAGGGAATTAGTTATAGAATGAGGCTATTCAAACCCTACTTTTTTCCTTGTGTCTCTCATTTCTTCTTTACCCCAATTTTTTTTATTAAAATCTCTCACTTATCTCTTATACTTCAAAAAAAAAAAATTACCCTTATCCCCCTTCTTCGTCTTCTTCTTCTTCTTCAGCGAAGTTGTAGTCACCAGCACCGGCAGACTAGCCATGGCCAAATCTCACAAGCCACGGCTAGATCTGGCCGCGCTGCTGATGGCCATCGCAAGCCGCAACCAATGCAGCCAGATCAGGCCGTGGCCACTGGAGCCGTCTGGCCAGTATGACGGCCACGACCAGATCTAGCCGTGGCCTCTATAGCCGCCGGCCAAGATCTAGCTGTTGAAGCCATCGGCCAACTGTTTATGTGGCCAACGGCCACGGCTAGATCTAGCCATGGCCTCAAGTCATTGGCCGCCGGAAGTTGTCACCGGAGTCGAAGTCGCCAGAAAAAAAATGGGGAAAGAGGAAAAAAAATAGAGTTTTATTCCATGGGGGAAGGAAGAGCAAAAATAAGGGAGAAAGCGACACGCTCTCCTTTTCGCTCGTAGGGGCACGAGGGGCAACGTAAACAAACAATGAACAATATACAACTAGCATATGATATCTATCTACAGGTTACTTAAAAAAATAAACAAGGTGATGAACCAAATGCCACAAAGCTGCAATATGCATATTTACATAATTCAATGATTACTACAATAATTTCATGACCTATACAGATCAAAGTAAATTTCGTGGGAAACCCACCTATAATGGAAGTTTATCTGGATTTTCCTGTTTGTTCCGTGAGACCTACACAGACACAGCCCAATTCAAAATAATCACCACCTGAAATGTTTATATAAATTACCCAACTTTCCAGAGTTTAGCATTACTTTTCGTTATATGTGGAGACCAAACCAATTCTTGAAAACATGAGAATAAGAAATATACATTGCAAAACTATGAACAAAAGATCCTTGAGTTTTATGTTATTTTTGAAGTTCATCAAAAGTGTTTCTCGCCACTCCACTCCAAAGAAGGTTCACACGAAACTGATCCAAATAAAGCAGATGATAGGAATTACAAATTCAAGAAGATTACCAAGAGAATATCCTCATCCGTGCCAAATGATTTCCGAGCTTCTTCCAAACAGTTGAAGGAAACTCTCTCATGCTTACTAAAAATCATTCCAATTTAAAATTTCAAAAATTATAGAAAAAGAAATAAGCAGACCACCAAACCAATAAATTATTAAATTACAAAACCAACATTTACTTGAGCAATGACACCATAAGTTTGTAACGCTACCTAGAGCTTGCTGGATCTCTTATTTCAAATTCATTTGTGTCCCTATCATAGCCACAAATTACAACAAAATGACCTAAAAGGAAAACAATGGTCAGCATACTTGTTCATAAAAATAAACAGTTCAGTTTCATTGGCTTAATAAACACCAACGTTCAAAAAGAAAATTGCCTAGAATTCAAAAAGTTTATAGAGTACTAAAAATGGAACTGGCTAAATATTTGACAATAGTCAGGCAAATAATAAACCTGCATGTGAAACAAAAAGGCAAAAAACTTACCTGTGTAGCTTGGATTTGAATCAAGCCATTCAGGAGCAGAAATGTCTCCAGGAGATTTGTGGCTGCAAAGCACATTTATCTGCATTAGATGTACAGTGAAAAAATTATTTCATTATGTTCTACAATGTTGCGGAAGAAGCTCTGCACAGCTTTTAAGTGGCTAGCACAGTAAATTCTCAAGTTATTTCTATACAGGGCAGCCAACAAGTTATATAGGCGACAAAGAAATTTATTCCACTTTAAACCACCCTACAATTCCCCATTATACACCTGTTTCCTACCTGACCTTCCCTCCATACTTCAGAGCAGATTCCATAGCCTATTATCTAAGGAGTACGTTGGCAGGTGAAAAAAAAACTAATTAAAATTTTACTCTGTGTTATAGATAGAAATACATTTAATTGTAATACAAATTATTCAAATAAAAAAACAATAAAATATTTCTAACTGAAACAAAACTCATTTGAAAAGCAATATACCAATGTAATAACATTTTATAAAAGATAATAGGAAAGGCCAAGACAGAGAATGTGTCAACATCCATGCAATTTAGTAAATAGTAAGGTATTTGATGTAAACACTAGGGTCTACAATAGGATTCCAATGGAGAAGATGGATGAATGGGGGGAGGAAGAGCCTCTGCTGGCTGTGGCAGCAGCGTGAGATAAGAGAAAGGGAAGGCTGAGAGACACAGGGGAGAGAAGGGTTTAGAGACTAATTTCTTCACTGATTAGCAAAGAGGGCAATCCTTACATAATCACGACCCAATTGGGCATGGGCCCAAACTAGGTCTAATAAGGCCTCTTATTACAAGAATCTGATTTATTTAAACCTGTCTGAATGAAGGAAACTGCCTAATGCATGAATAATGAAAATTTTCCTAATAAATAGCAATATGGTGTGATCCATAACAATCCACCACACTCTGCTACCGCCTTGTAGTCAAAGCGCAAATCGGGAAATCGGCTATAGAATTCATCCTCCAAAAGCCAAGTAGCATCAGCCAAGGAACACCCGTGCCAAGCCACCAAGATCATGGGAATTAGTCGTCCCGCACAACGGACACAATGAGTAACAATGATAGATGAAGGCACCAATGGGGAAGACACAGTGGTCAGAAGGGGCGAGGATGGTCTCGAAATCACGCGAGAGGGATAGCCAACGAAAGACAGAGTGGGAAACATGAAAAACCGGATGCACTAGGCCCCTTTGCAATTGTAGATGATAAGCCACCGATCCAATACGTTGTATCACAGGATAGGTACCATGAAAAGGGTGAGCCAGCTTCGAACTCAATGGATTATATAGTGAAGATTGCCAGTAAGGAGAGAAACTCATAAACACCAAATCGCCAACATGAAATTCCCGATCTGTGTGGTGACCATCATAAACCCACTTCATATGATTCTGAGCATTGGCAAGATTTTGTTTGAGTTGGTGGAGTAGTGCATCACGATCCAAAAGAAGATTCACTTCACCAACCGACACCCGATGAGGAACATAGGCCAGTATAGTAGGGGAGTGCATCCATAAACCACCAGAAAGAGAGTGGTTCCCATAGTAGTATGATTGGCGATGTTATAGGAGTACTCAGCCCACAAACCAGTGCAAATACTGTTCCAAGCAATGATTGACTACCTCCGTCTGGCCGTCAATCTTTGGGTAATAGGCAGTGCTCATATGATGTTGAGTCCCCTAAAGAGCAAAGAACTCCTTCCTCAAATGACAAAGGAAGACCCGGTCTCTGTCTCGAACAATAATGCGAGGCATATCATGTAGTTTAGCCACATTGTGAACATATAACGTAGGCACCTCCTTAGCAGAAAAAGGATGGCCTAGGGAACTAAAGTGAACATACTTGGAAAGGCGGTCCACAACAACAATAATGACTGATTAACCATGAACCAGGGGTAAGGCCTTGATGAAGTCCATGAAGACGTCTTCTCATATGCGCTCCGGAATAAGGAGGGGTTGTAGGAGGACAGCTAGAGCGGCAGTAGAGGGCAAACCTCACATGCCGCCACATAATCATGAACCTCCTTGCGAATCCCTCCATAAAAAACTCCGGCTCAAGTGCTATAGTTGCAAAAGGTACCCTCATGTCCCACCAATGGAGAGTCATAAAAGTGAGAAATCAGCGGGGTATGCAACCCCTAATGAGAGAACCCATAGGCCATCTTTCCAAAAAATTAAATCTCCCTGCAAAAAAAAAAAAGGTGAACTCAAAGGATCAGCCCGGAGGCAGGCTAGCGGGGAACAATCTTCCTCATCAGTATGGTAAGCATGTTGAAGATCTTGGAGGAAGGGGAACAGAGGTCCAAACATCAACAAGGCCTAAATAGATGCAAACTTGCATGAGAGGGCATTAGCAACAATATTTTCAAATCCCTTCTTATAAACAAGCTCATAGTCATACCCCAGTAATTTGGAAATCAAATATTGTGGAAATCCGTTGTTCCAACATATACTTGAGAGGCTAATGGTCCATGCAAATATTAAAATGACAACCCAATAGAAACGGTCGCCACTTAGTTCTAGCATGCATAATCATAAGCATCTCTCATTCATAAATAGACAGAGAAAGGGACCAGTCCAACAAGGCTTTACTGAAGAAGGCGAGGGTGTAGCCAGAGCTCCTACCCAGTTTCTAAAGCATGGGTTTCCACAAAAAAGGTCTAAGAGAAATTAGGAAGTGCTAATACAAGAGCAGAGGACATAGCCACCTTACAAGAGTCAAAACCCTGCTGAGCAATTGGAGACCAATGAAATGACCCCTTTTTGAATAGTGCAGTCAAAGAAGTAGCAATGGAGGCATAATGCGATATAACTAGCAATAATTCCCTGTTAACCCAAGAAGCCTTAGGAGAATTAGGAGTAGGCCAAGCCAACACAGCCTCCACCTTTGCAAGGTTAGTAAATACGCCCCCTCCAAAGATGATGTGACCAAGGTACTCAATTGTTGGGCTCCCAAATACACATTTAGACCGCTTAAGGAAGAATGAATGGTACACCAAAATATCAAAGACAGTTCGTAGATGAGTCAAATGAGACTCCCAAGATGGACTCTAGACCAAAATATCATAAAAAAAGACAAGAACAAAACGGCAAAAATGTGGACGGAATACCTCATTCATCCGGCTTTGAAAAGTCAAGAGGGCATTCATCAAGACAGAGGGCAAAACAAAGAACTCATTATGGTCACCATTTGTTCTAAAAGCAGTCTTGTGAATATATGCTAGATGCACCCTGATTTGGTGGTAGCCCGAATGCAAATCAAGCTTAGAAAAGAATTGAGCAGATCCCAGCTCTTCCAAGAGTTCTTGTATTATGGGAATCGGAAACTTGTCCTTGAGAGTATAAATATTATGGGAACACTGTTAGAAAGCTGCTGGAATAAGGGGTCGCATCACCCTTCACTGTCGAAGTAATTTCTCCTCTTGAATCCTCACATGACAGATGATATCCTACATGGTAGCACACTCAAAATGTCGGATATTTCATTCGCTATCTCTGACTTAAGGCCATGGCAAAAGGTTCCCACCAACGCCTCTTAAGTCCAATGCGGCTAGCGAGTGGCCACCCGCATAAACTCAATTTGGTAAGCGTGGACAATAGTGGTTTGAGACAAGCTGGATAGCAGCTCATTAAAATCAGCAAAATTATTTGGGCCGAACTGTGCGCACAACTAAGTAGTAAATTGCTGCCACGTAGGCTGCGGCACCTGGAACCATACCAATGCATCACCCTCTAAATGGAATGCAGCAATGCCTAGTTTCTCCATGTCCATAGTAGTGTTTTGATACGCAAATAATTTCTCAGCCTGATACACCCAACTAATAGGATTATCCTTGCCCGAATATTTTGGAAATTGTATTTGGGCAAGGCACGGCTCAGTGGTGTGCATCGCTCGTGCAAAATCTGGTTGATGGCCGTGATTGTAGTCCTCCGCCAACTCAGCCTCCTCTGTCTCAAATGGAAACTCATGCTGAATGGTAGCCGAAAATTCCGACTAAGATCAGTTGGCCCGCCCCTAACTCACGGACAGAACCACTGGTGGCTTGTGCACCAGCAGGCACGGCTGTAGGCCGTGCACCCTCCTCCAGTAGAATGGCGACGGTAAAATCCCCCTGCTCGAGCTGGCTGCGTCACGCCCTGCAGTGGCCTGTGCTAAACCAACTACGTGACTGTCGAATAGCCTGGAGAAATAGGCCTGCTGCGTGGCAGAGGACCTGGTGTTCGACTCGAAGGGCGCGGAATTCCTGAAGGTTATCCATGAAAATCTGTAGGATGGCGGATCCAGCGTCTGGCCACTTGCCCGGGATAGGCTGCAAGGGATTGGCAGTCATTTGCCCAGGCACGGCAGCGCCCATTTGCTGTTGGCGATCCCCTGGCGGATGTCGGCAGTTGCAATAGCGACTATGGTGCCCTGAAACCCAACAGCGGATTGTTGGCCTTGGTTAGCAGGCGCACCTTGATTCTGTCTGTCTCTGGCTGCCATACTTTTCATCTGTACCATGAACTCTACCGCAGGTAAGGACTAGCCTTGCTCTGATACAAATGATGTAAACTCTAGGGTCTACAATAGGATTCCGGTGGAGAAGATGGATGAATAGGGGGAAGGAAGAACCATTTGCTGGCTATGGCAACAGCATGAGGTGAGAGAAAGGGAAGGCTGAGAGACAACACGGGAGAGAAGGGTTTAGAGACTAATTGATTAGCAAAGAGGGAAATCGTCCCTTACATAAGCACGACCCAATTGGGCCTGGACCTGGGCCTAAACTAAGCCAAATAGGGCCTCTTATTACAAAATCTGGTTTAATTAAACCTGAGTCTGAATTAGGGAAACTGCCTAATGCATGCCGAATGAAAACTTTCCTAATAAATAGCAACATGGTGCGAATCATAACAGTATTGCGTATTAATGCGCCTCTTTTATTAATATAAGAGGAGCCCCTCCTAGTCCAGTCTGTGATGGGCTTGATAAAATGAAATTAATGGGTTAAGCAGTGAGGTTGGAAGCCCTCAATAAGCTAATTTAAGTAGAATATACAACACAAGAAGTACATGCATACAGACACATAACTATTGCAAATACACTCCCCCCCCCCCAAATCCTAAAGAAGAAAGATAATGACAAAGTTTTGAATGTGGTCAAATATAATACAAACGTACCTTAACTTGTATTTATCAACCAAAGCAATAGCAATATACTGTTCAGAAAGTATGAGGACAGAAATTTCTTGGCCAGTAATACACCTGCACTGATAGGCTACAACCCATGTCAAAAACATTATAATAACAAAGATAGTAATTAATAATAATAACAGTAATAACAGCAACAACAAAAACAATTATAATAACAATAATTATACCATAACATCAATAATTAAAAATAGCAATAACAACAACATCACAAATGGTATACATTACATATTTGAAAAACAATTCAACATGACACATTCATATGAAAGAATTGGATCAACAAGAAATAAACAAATTTCAACATTTATACATCCTAATCAATACAATATGCCTGGAAGTGCAACTATGCTTCTTGAAAAGAAACACAGCTAACTAATTATTGAATTCATGTCTCAAAACTGGCTACAAGCAGTAAGCATGATCGGCATTTGTCTCAACATCATGAATTGTGTGTCATCATGCATCTTCCTTTAATTGCAAATGATGGTTCAGAGTCCCAGTGAAAAATCCACTGGTGACACATCATGTGGCAGTGTAAAATCACAACTTCCAATTGTCCAACCAAAGAATAAGAGTCTAAAAGCAACAACTAAAAGAGTGTCTAAAAGCATGAGACATAGATTGCAATATTGTGATTTGCTGAGATCTCAGTTTCGGTCAAGAAAACGAGAAATGTCAAACGTAAAAATGATTTTTACACCATCTCTCCAAGATCAACAATATTCAGACCATCTCGCCAATATTTGAAAGAGATCATATATTAATAGTGTTGGTATCATATTAATAATAGTGTCAAAATTTAATGTAATATATTAGTGTTTGTTAGTTGGTAAAAGTACTTATATTTTTTCTTACTACCGAGATCTTTTTATCTGAGTTCACATCTCTTGGGCCAACTGAGACAAGACTGACATCCAAGATAGAGAACCATGCAATGACCTCAACTTTATAAGGTTACGCACAAACTCCCACTAACTAAAACCTTTGAACCTAAATCACAAACATAGATGTAAGTGGCTTCTAACACACAATCTATACAGTTCACCTACCACTTATAGGAAAAGATGTTGCCACACATTCAAACTCCAACAACATACCTCGTATAACTAATAACATTTTCAGATGGAACTCTCCTTTTCCATGAAAGGAAGTAATCATGGACTCATTTCTGCAAAGTATTTGAACAGATAATAGCTACACATTCGTGATGGTCATAAAATAGAACATGCAGCTGAGATGATCAATGAAAGCAAAATTCAATCAAACTTCCATGCGATCACACATTGTGCAAGCTATTTATGCCATACAAACCAATGTTCACATTCTCGGCTCTTGGTCTCGTCTTGGTCAGCCAAAGAGACGAGCTCTTGGAGGGAAGCGCTTTTCATGCTCCTTACTAACAATGAGCCTAGCGTAAGCCACGCATGGTAGCCCTTGACATCATGTAAATTTATCTTGGTGATCCTGAAAAGGTTTTTTGCATTTTTTTTGGCAATTTAGCACTAATCTAAATCTCAAACATTCATAAAATTATGAGACTATACTTGTATTAACAAAATTCAGGCCAATTAAGTGGAAAACATGATTATACTTTGAGAGCTTATCAACCAAATCAGGTCAATAATTATGATCTTCCACATTATTGAAGCAAAGATAGAAGAGTGCATGAAAGAAGTTGCTTAGGAGTGCCCATATAAGTAGAGAGGGGATAAGTCAACTTTACAAGGTCAGCGAGATTTTTAAAATAAATCCCATAAAAAATGAGGAGAATCTCAGCAAGATGACGATCGGTGATCTACTGGATAGAGGTGGACAGGGAGTCACACCTGCCGGCGAGGGATGCCAGAGAGTCTTCCTAGGTTTTCACAACCACAGTGACCTCCTGCGTTGATTGTGCTACAGTGGAGAGGGTGTCCGCAAGGCGCTGAAACTGCTCTGCCCAACCCTCACTGTCTGCTTTCTGCTTACAAGCTTGTGCGTCAAATTTTTATGTAAGTTCTACCACCTCCGCCTGAAGTTGGGAGACAGCCATGTCTAAAGGGTCGGCCTCAAAACTGGAAGGGGATTTCTTCAAGCATGGTCCGGTCAGGACGACAATGAAGTGATGGCAGGAAAGGTGCGCTTTGTTACTAATATTGTAGCCCGTAGGCTACAAGGCAGAATTGAGGGAGAGTTGCATGTAGAAAAGGGGAAAAGAAGGGAGAAAGAGAGTTGGGAGATAAACTAAGGCTACGAACTAATGTATTAATCAATCTTTTCTTCACTGCTACAGATAACATAAGGCTATTTTATAAAGGCACAAACCTTCTCCAACTAGGAGTAATCCTAATCTAGGAAATAAAATCATAAATAAATACTAACTCTAATTAAGATAAACTTTTAAGGAATCTAACTAAACTAGGAGACCTAAATAGCAATCCAATAACGGCAGAGGATGCATGGGCTCTCCTTTGCGGCAAAGTCATAACACATGACCATGTAAATAGGTCAAAAAGCCTTGTTACATGGCCTCTTGCCTTGGTGCTCCCACCGAGACCGAGATCTCGCAAAATTACAAACCATGATACAAACACAAACAGTTCCTTCCCTCATGCATAGTCTATGCATCTCGTAAATAAAATAGCGACGAAGTTAAGGACAACAACATGATCAAATAAATATAGGAAAATCAGCTGTATGAAGTAACTTGGAAAGACCATAAAAGATGACAATGTCAAAATTGTTTATTTCCCTTACCCCACAAATTGGCAGACATAAAAATTAGAAAAATACTTCTCTATTACGACTGAGCTACCAAGTGGCAAATGTTTGATGTGAGACAAGTATCCTGCGGATAGGGAAGTGTGAAAAGCAATGGGCAATCATCAAGAAAATGAGGGAAGGAAATAAGAGAGAATAATCAGGTCCCTCGGAATCCGCACCAAGGGGGGTCTGCCGGAGTCCACACGGATCAGAGGAGGACCTAGGCTTCATCAAGACAAAGACAAGCTCTTTCACCAAAAACTCACACAAGTTGAAAAGAGCTCAAAGCATAGATCTTCATTGATAGAATTGTGGCCATTATATAAGCTTGCAAAAGTCATAAACAGGATATAAAAACACTGACACAAGACTCCTAAACATAGGACCATTGATACAGGACAATATGCTTGACTAAATGAAAGACGTGCACCTAAATTTAACAAATAATCCAGCAAGCAACTAGCAAAGTAGTATTTAAACTAGTACAGAAAATATAATAAAGAGATAATTAGAAGGACCTAAGTAACTAATCAAGCAGCAGGTTGCTGGTTCGTTGGAAGTGATGACTTCCAGTAGGCTAGGTACAAACAAATGGTATCATATGGACCAATCAGTGAACTGACACCAGGCTTAAGAGGGTTTTGGGCTCTAGGAAAGACTTGGGCTTTAGAATGGGCTTAAATTTCAAAGATAGGTTGCAGAACTCCACCAACCAACACGTGAGACCAAGCAAAGCTACCTGGACAGGCAAATAATGTCACACGTGGGAGCAAAAACTTACCTGGCAGCCTCTGTTCAAAACAGAAATATCCCAAGGTCGCTTAAAGGCTCCTGCTTTCATTCTCTGTGTTCCAGCGTCTCCAGGTGCAGGACTTGTTCAAACAACAGACTCTGAATCAGATTCAAACAACTCCGCTTCAGTCACTCTCAACAGGACCAGGGGCTTTTCTGTTAAGCCACAGTGAAGAAAAGGAAAACTGGACGCCAGAAACCAGTCCATGCCTTCTTCCAGCAGCAACCCAGATGCCTTTCACCCGATGTTGAAGAAGAATGTAGTAGTCACAACCACAGGGCTGCATGGTTGGTAGCAACCTTCCCGTTTGCAATGGCAGTCTCAGCAAGGAAAAGTGAACCCAATGTCACTCAGAGTGAGGGATGAATAATTCTGTAGTTTGTGGATGAAGGTGGAGGCATAGTCACAGCATTTTGTCTTCGGTTCATTTCAGTGAAGGGTCATTTCGGTTTTGCTTCATTCGGCAAAATTTTAAAAAAAATTTGATAGTGTAAATAAAATAATATAAAGATAAATATTTACTAAAATACATATAATTATTCAAATATGAAACAAAAATAAATCCATATGGAAAGTTGTGTAGTAGATGCCCCCGTGTCCCCTCTCCATAGGCTCTTCAAGAAAATAAAACCTATAAGACCTAAGCCCCACAACATAATTCAACAAATCCTAGAAAAATAGGATCCTTGTCCTATTCTATACCTCATCTCAAAGTTAGAATAATAAAGAAAATCTGAAATTAAAGTAAGATCGTTTGTCCTATCCTCTCATAAGTCATGACTTCCAGAGAGGCAAAGGCTTCCAGCAAACACATATTCTCAGCCAATCAGCCAGGCTGATTGCGACCCAAAGGTGATACAAGTCACAGATTCACAGAATGCAAGGCAGAGCACAGCGAAGTCATCAATCGAGTAAAGCACATCGAAGAAGTCTTCCTTCACTGTCGAGAAACCTAGAAGCCAAGAAGAGCACAGAAGCGAAGCTACTGTTTTTCAACCAGGAAGCGCAAGAATCTTCCGTGTGTGGTTGGCCACCTTGCCAGAGTGGGCTACAAGGTGTTAATCTGTGATACTGCCTCACGGCCTCGCCATTGCCGCTCGACGGGTCTATGATGGAACCGCTTCTCAGCCATTATTGACTTGCCAATAACCCTGCTCAGTGCCTCCAGATGTGTCAAAAATTTCAGAAATTTCGCCAAAATGAGAGTTTCGGCGGAAAATAACCGAAAGCTTTGAAATTTCACCACATTGTGCAGTTTACCTCACAGCGGCAAAATTATCAAAATTTTGCATTTTTTTTTCACGAAAAGTATTACTATGGGTGGAGGTGGAGATGTGGAATATGAGAAAGGTTGAAGGGGGTACCCTTGGAATCCACCAAGGAAATGACTAACAGAGTCCACCAACAGCCGCCCTCAAAGTCCACCAACCAAAGAAAAGCCATACGCAGGAAACTCCCAAAGATTTAACTAAGAACCAATCTCCTCTTTTCACTGATGATCAGGCCTTTGACAGGCTTCCAACACGCTTTCAAAAGGAAGATACAAGCCGACTCAAAGACTACTCCTAGTTGGAAACAAAGAAAATCTTATCACCTGACTAAAGTAACATACTTTAACAAAGACAATTGAAATAAAAGCTCTCATTAAAATAAAAATCTCATAAACTAGCACACTACTGAACATAAAGTCTTCCTACGAGTATAAACTCGGAAAATATATTTTAAAAAAAAATCTTTATGACGTCCGCATCAAACATAAAATCTAAAGTCCTAATCTTCTAAATAGGGAAACCTACTTAAGACATGTCTTTTTCTAAATAAAAGTCCAACTCTAAATTAAACTAGGCACTAAATAAAGAAGACAAAATCATCTTGTTTCCTTGATCTGAGGTCCACATCAATGATCCACATCAATGATAAGCACTTTTAGAGAAATAATCACATGATAGATCATTATAGTGAACAGGATGGTGATGATTTATTTCACAGTTTAAACAGTACAGTTATTAGTCACATGAATTTCCACTGGTTCATTAAGTATTCCCAAATTTGTGCATTGGATAATTTATAAGTGGTGCACCTCACAAATTTCTTTTAAAAACTAACATCCATCATGAGGCCAGATAGCAATCAAGAAAATGAAAAACTATTTTTGGGATATAAATAAAAAAGCATCAATACAGAAGGTGTTAAAAAAGAAATAAATAGCATACAGAAGTTAACAGCAAACATCAGTATATTCAGAGACAATATCGTTTCTATGTAGGTACATAAGATGTAGACTCAAGTCTAGTGTACTGCAAGTCATTTACCACTATATCAATTCCATTTTCCGTAGCCCTTCTGAATAACCTGTTCACTCGCTCCACATCACTGGGTAACTGCTCCTGCATGTTCTCCAAGCCCCATCATATCATAAAAGAATACAATTACGAAACCAGTATAGTAAATTACAATCTACAACATGTTATAAAAAACTAACCTTGTAGAAGCTCTCAACTGAAAATTCAGGGTTTGCTCCTATAGTTACAGTCAGAAAGGAAAAGTTAACAGAAAACCTATGCAACAAATACGCCAGGTCAATTGTCCAAATGCTGCAAAAAGAAAAAAACATGGAAGAGCAGCAAACATGAATAAATAAACGTAGATAGTATAATTATTGAATATGAGATCTAGGTGACAAAACAATGAACCTACTTAAGATGGATAAATTCAAAAATAGTTTCAATAACAATCAACGCAAATTCATACAATGTTCACGCAAATTCATACAATGTTCACAATGTAAGGAAGCTAACTGTATAAATAGCAGTCAAAGAAAATTAAAAATTGAACCTTACCTCAAACTTATATGCTGCTAAAATACCAATAATCTACAGTATTGAGTAATTTATTAGATTGGAACGAAAATTATAGGTTTCTTCATCACTGCATTGTATCCAGATCTCTTTCTTAGAAATATAATTACAAATTTTGAGCAAGTAATTAACAACTCATCGTCATAAAAGCTCTTGCATAAAGCAACCTTAAGTTAAAATTTGTACCATGGACATGTGAATTCAACATGAATTCTGCAACAAAATAATGCTAACTAAGATATGTTTACCTTGTAGTGTTGCAAATTTTCCCCAGAGTGTGCATGTCGCAGTTTTCTATGCCAAGAGTTCTCAATACCATTAGTACACAAGCAAGACCACAATCCCAATTACAAAGCTGGCGAACATGTGGCACCTACAATCATCATCTCATAAATGTAACCGAATACAGGGAATCCTCAGCCAATTCACAATTGATTTAAAAAGAAAGTACCCTTTTATTTAGGACAAGTACATGTCTCCACATACTCGCTTATGTTTTTGAAACAAACCTACCGTATAGCAGATGTTTATCTCCCAAGGACAACATATTTCTTTTACAGGGCAATGTCCAGTAAAAAAAATTATCAACCACCAACATCAGAAAATTGTAAATGTAGAGCTACAAGCAAAAACAGAGTTAAGAGGAACTAACATCAACAAAGTGTGAACGGGCCAAGAGGGTGTTGTAGCCTTTACTGGGAGAATATGAGAGCCCAAAAGAATGCGTTTGAAGAACACAAGAACAATCTGTATCTAATAACTGAGTATTTCCATTGTCCATTTTGAGTAATTTGGCCACGAGGAAGTAAAGAGGTCACATCAAAGTCCAGGAAAGCAAAACACTAAAGCCAACTCAAAGAAGCTCCATATCCTACATAATGGATATGTACAGTCAGCCACATCCCATTTTCTTAAACATTGAAAAAAAAAAAGGGACTGTAATGTGCACGTACATATGACGAACAGCTTAAGCGCAAAAATGGACTCATTACGCTGATTGACATAATGATAGGTAAAATTCTATTACAGGAAAGACTCACATTAATATACAAAGAAGCACAGCGCACAGCGCAAGAATGACTTAACCAGTCGAACCTAAATGAACATCCAAGATTGACCAGACATGAACCCAATTCGAAATAATTCAAGTATAAAATGATTGCTTGAACACATTTCTCCTATAGAACCAAATAACATAATTAACCAATAACAGCTTACATCATTTCAGATAAAGAAAAGCTTAAGACAAAGTCAGAATTATCAATACAAAGTACAGACCGGCAACTGTGTAAAAGTTTGTTTCATATAATCCAATTGAGAGATAGAAAATTGTGCAAAAGTTTGAAACTTCACCTATTCTTTTCCGAAAGCTCTAGCGGAGAAAATAGTCTTAGAGGACAGGAGATGTTTGTTGCAGGAGAAACGATCGATATGACCTCGATGGTGCTGCCAGAATGGTGGGGAATGAGGCTGTAATAGAGTGGGGACGACGGCAGCCATCAAATTCCTATATATTCACTCGGGTTCGGTGGTGCCCTGCATCTTGGGTAACCGACCCAACCTCAGATAGAACCGAATGATTCCTAAACCAGACCCCACCCGATATGAAATGGATCAATCTACGGTAGCAATACCCATGGTTCGCCGGCGTGATCTCGGCGAAATCTGTCCCGGGGGGCTCGAGGTCGTGTAAAGACACGGTTACAATATCTGCGAGATAGTTTACGACGATATGGCCGAAATCTCCATATCATAACTAGGTAGGAGACAAATGAGATATTAATATAATATTAAATTTTTATTTAATTAATTTTTTATTTTATTTCATTAGGTTTACTGTATTCAAATTTTATATCTCATTAGATTTTCTTGATAAATATTAATTATGTTTACTCTCATTCTACATCATCTTTGTATATTCTACTTATTTTATATAATTTATGCTATATATTGAATTTATAACTATTTAATAATAATATTTATATTTATAAATAAAAATATATATTTAGATTGTAAAATATATGTGTAGACAAATATATTTTGATTACCTAATTGGTCGAGATTATTTTACATCAAATCTTCAAGTTTTCACCGAGTTCTCATTGATATCTTGTCTCTTTGGCTCATGGAGACAAAACCATCACCATACTTTACCTTACCTTACTCGAGATAGGACCTAACCCTACCCAAGAATAGAATTAGGGAAAAATATTTTACTATACCTAGATACTTAATTTGACATTAAACTTGGATAATCTAAAATCAATCTAAATAACAATAGCAATTCTAATATAATAGTCTACAATCACATAGCACCAAAAGGAAATCATGTGATGTCGAAAACTTCTAGTACTTAAAAAAACCAAAATTTTACTAATTACTTTCATTAACATAACACAAAAAAAAACACTAAACCTATTACAAACCCTCTATTTCATTAAGTTTTGTTACTAAAATTTAAAGGTATTAATGAGCTGCTTTAGCATGAAACTCTAATTTTAAGTTTGAGTTGAGCTTGAGTTACTTTACTTTGTGATTATTTTTTAGTTTTATAATTGGTGGTCTATCAATATTTAGAGAAAAATTACTAATAAACATAGTAAAAAAATGGTTCAATAGGTTAGGATTAAAAAATCAAATAAACTAGTTTTAGTTTATTTTGATTTTATATTAAATAATTTTACCCCCCCCCCCCGACTCAATACAACCAATTAAGATTAAAAAACCAAATAAACTAGTTTTAGTTTCTTTTGATTTTATATTAAATAATTATATCCCCCCCTTAAAGAAAATCTATTACTTCTCATTTAATATTCTTTGGGGGGCACCGAGTCTTTATTGGGGGCAATAGAATCATTCTTTTGTATTTTAGACTATTAATACAAGATGGAAGGGGTAAAGTTTTATAAAAAATAGTTTTAGTTATCATGAGATATTATTTATTTCCTCTAACAAAAAATATATGATTTATGCAAGTATCCATAATTCATCGTGATTGTAACTTACTGGAATCATGGAGTAAATATGAAGAAATCATCAAAATACAGATTTAAAACAAATAGAACATCATGTTAAACCTAGACAAGTATGTCATTTTCATTCATCAACTAAATAATGATCCAAAGAAGGTTTGTATGCAATTAAGGTGACAATTATAAGTATTCATAAAAAAATAAAAATTAAGAATTAGAATCATAGTCATAGAAAATTAGAATCATAAGAAAAGAACAAGAAATTATCGAAAATTTACAAAAATGGCCAATTTCCCCAAATTGTCGTTTGGTCATTAGAACGACCATGTAGCCCATTCGAACGCCTAGCCATTCGAACAGCCTACTAGTTCACTCAAACAGTCAAAACTATAAGATATCTAATTATGACTTTAATAAGGTTTAATTTTATATTTTATAAGTATTAGTGTCAAACTTGATTTACTAAATTTTTACGAATTTAATGACATTTTTCCTTAATTATGGTAGCAAACCCCACCGTGGGTCTCACATCTATATTGAACGGTGTGGAACCCATTTGACTCTTTAATATTCTATTATTTTATTTAAGGGGGATTGAGTATAATTCAATCCATTTTTAGTCCAAAAATAGCTTTAATTAGTCACTTAGGGCATTTTGACCTATTTTTTAGCCCAACAGTTTGTATACTCAGCCCCAAAACCCTTACTATATAAGAAAACCCTAGCTTATTAGCCAAATGGGAAACGGTTGTATTATAAGGGAGGAAGTGCTCTACCTCTATTTCCCAAAGGAGAGACTTAGATTAAGATGTGTTTTATTCCCTTAATCATCCCTAAACTTTTGATTTTGGTCTTAATCACTTATATCTTCATTTTCCTTATTTTGAATCTTGATTTTCTTCCATAAAAAGTCTTATTTTTAATTTTGATTTAAAACTCTAATTAGGTGATTTCCGTTTTAACCTAAGGATATCATAGATTTATCCATTTTCAAGTTGATTTGAGCTATTAGCTAATTTTAAGTAGGTTTAACTTAAAACCCTAATTTTTGGGTAGGATTTCTTGAGGATTGAAGTTCTTTCATTCAAAGGCTTCATAGAGGTAAGAGATGTGTACCTTTTGTGGTTTTCTTTATTGGATTGCATGATTATAGGTTTATTTGAGTTCTTGCTTCATTTTGAGGTTTAATGCTGATTTGTTAGAAGCATGCGATTCATGATTATTTTCTTATGATTAAGCATGTAAATGATTAGGTCCATCATGTTTTAGGCTTATATTTTGATTATATGATATTTTATGGTGATTTCTAAATTTATATAGAATTTTGGAATGTTTTCAGTTTGAATTTCAGAAGGTTAAAGATGAACCAAATAAGTAAACTATTATGTGCATTCAAACAGACAAACAGGGCATTCAAATGGCCCGTTCGAATAGTTGTACTGCAATTTTGTGAACCATTTTTTTTTTATTTTTGGCCATTTCTTATTTTTTTTCTCATGATTCCAATTTTTCATAACTATGATGAGTGATGATTACCTATAAATATCATTGTAATTACATGTGAACCATCTTTGAATCATAATTTAGCTCAAGCATGAATATGACTATACTTGTCTAGTTTTATTATGTTATTTTACTTATTTTATATCTATATTTGATGATTTCTTCATAATAACTCTATGATTTCAGTAGGTCATAACCATGAGAAATTATATATACTTGCACATGTCAAATTAATTATAGGTGATTCATGTTTCACATGTTTTAGCTTAAGTATGAATACTACCATATATATATATATATATATATATATATATATATATATATATATATATATATATATATATATATATATATATATATATATATATATATATATATATATATATATATATATATTCATTCTTATAACTACATGATTTTATTTGTCACAAATGGGCCATGTTACATGTACATATAGATTGATTAGAGCATACATATTCATGCTTACATTTGTTAGACTTTATTCACATATGTATCATGTTGTATGCATCATAAAAATGCTTTATAAGCAATGATTTCTTGTGATTAGCCGTGATTAATCGATTGGATACAATTGGATATCATTGGTTTTAAGTCCGAAAGGATAGGGTTTTCATTTTGCCTTCATTTGAGGATGTGTTGCCTCCCAGGGTTGAGATGAGCAGATTTGCTATATGAGTTAAATTAATATATTATCTGGACCCTTCAGGATGGTTTGTTTGTGTGCACCAGCTTACCAGGCTGCTCAAGTTTTCCTTTTTAGGAATTTAGACCTTACCGCAAGGATTGTTATCATGCCTTGGCATACACTATCCCTCGAGCCAAACCCGGTCCAAGGAAGAAGCGACACACGGTATGACGAAGTATTGTTGGATTGCAAAATACTCAACCCATCATTGCGTAGAACACTACGGAGTTACACATGTACCCTTTATACAAAAGTAAAATGGGAAATAAAATAACTACTAATTAAATATTAATCCACACACATACCCACATACTTAGTCTTAAACAGCCCACACATGGCTAAAGTATAAGTTTAAGCCCCCAATGGCTAATAAAAGTTTAGGCCAACATTGGCTAATAAAGTGTGAATTATAATTAAGTATATAAACGTCTCAACACAACATGCAATAAAAAATCATAAAACTCATAATCTCTAAGCAACCCCTCTTAAGGATCATTGCCAACCACACACTCCACATATAGCCCATCAGAAAGGCCTGCATGGCATGACATGCAACCCCAAAATAATACACAACAAAGAGGGGTGAGCCACAAGCTTAGTAAGGGTTTTAAATATGGAAGTAAATCCAAAATGACAACACATGTATAAACATATAATATTCATCACATAATCAACCACAATGCCCATTCCTCATAGGATATCTACATAAATCTATGCATTGATGTCATAATTTACAATTCATAAGTATCTACACATGCCACATGAATGTCATACTAGCTATAGCATATCTCATCAACACATTTATACCACTTGCATATCATGTTATGTTATATCTCATCAATACATTTTCATGTCGCTTGTATATCATGCTATATGACATATCACATTATCATATATTCATGTTGCCAACATATCATGTTATATCTAACATATGTCATCATCACATAGTCATGCTACCTGCATATCATATTGTAATCCATACTATCTTATCATCACATGTCCATGCCACCTGTATATCATACTATACATAATATATTTCATTATCACATGAAAACCTCATGCGTAAACATATAAAATTTAGAATCATAATCACATCCTGTATGAATAACTTTTCAACATAAATATATCATGCATATATATTTCTCAAAGTAAAACATTCACCCTGCAAATCAAGTGTCTCAAACACACCATCCTCCATATCATGCTAATTTATACCATATTCACATGTCATGCATATATATTTCTCAAAGTAAAACATTCACCCTGCAAATCAAGTGTCTCAAACACACCATCCTCCATATCATGCTAATTTATACCATATTCACATGTATAACATAAGCATCATTCTTCATACACAACTTGTGTAAATGAACATTAGAATCCATACACATGTAACAATTGATGGTGAATATCTCATAATTGAGAAAAACAATTAAACCACTCGCCATGGACAATCCTTTGCTGGGAAGTTCTAAATTCTATGAAGGAAAACTAGAGTGTTGGGATCCTTGGTAAGTTCCCTAATTGGGAAGGTACCCCTTGCGTGACACCAAGGACAATTCTTAGAATGAAAGTCCGAATTCCACAAAGGAAAACTAAGGCAATCTGCCCGCCATAGACAAACCTGACAGGGAATATCCAAATTCTACAAAGGAAAACTAGGGCAATGTGCTTGACAAGGACAATCTCTTGTGGGGGAGAGTATGAATTCTACAAAGAAAAACTAGAGCACATGGTAAGCCAGTGCACACGGACATACCATATTAGATTTTTAGGGTCCAAATAACTTAACAAATAAATTTATACCACAATTAACTCATTTCAACCCGGGGAGGCACCATGTTCTCAAATGAACCCAAAATGAAATCATGTCCTTTTGAACTAAAAAATGATTCATAAGTCTTTGAACAATATAATCCGATATTCAATGTCATCCAATCAATTAATCACTAATAAATATAATTAATCCTTATTTATAAATTATTTTCATGATGTATGACACATTATATATACGTGAGCAAATGCTAAACAAGTCTAAGTATGAGTAAAACATGCTCAAATCAATCCACATGTACATGAAACATGATCCATTGTGTCCACTAACATCTTAAACCTCGACACAAGAGTGTACATAAATAATAGCGTTCCAACCTAAGCTAAAACATGATCAAGCTAAAATCAAGGTTGGATAAGCAAGCATCCATAATTTATCATAGTCCTACATTACTGGAATCATGGAGTAAATATGATAACAACATCGACAATACAAGTTCAAGACAAGTATTACATCATGCTAGACTTAGACAATTATAAAAATCACTATTCTTAATGCTAGAATATGGGAACATGATTCACCTAAAATTAATATAGCATGTGCAAGCATATATATACATCATCATAGTTAAACCTACTATAATCATGAAGAAATCATAAAGTAGCCATCAAACATGAATTTAAGACAAGTATAATATCATGTTAAAATTAGACAAATATAGCCTAAATCATGCTTGAGCTATCATAAATTCCAAGACGGTCTTCATGCAATCACAGCAACATTTATAGGTAATAATAACTCATTTTAATCATAAGAAATTAGATCTATGGAGAGAGAACAAGAAATGGCCAAAATATGCAAGAATGGCAAAAATTATTATTTGGCCATTCATACAGCCCTGTTGGGTTGTTCGAACGCCAGGCTATTTGATCGGCCAAACAGGCCATTTGAGCAGTAGGCCATTTGAATGCCTATTGGGCCATTCGAATGCTCTTAACAATTCACTTTGTGCCCAATTTATTGTTCGTCTTCAACATCATGAAAATCAAACCGAAAATACCTAAAAATGCTAAAAAAATTCTAAAATCACCCCAAAACTTTATGATATCAAAATGTAAACCTAAAACATGGTTCTTAAGCTTAATCACAAGAAAATCAATATAAATGATATGCTTTTAATTATCCACCATTAAAGCACATAAATAAAGCAAAAACCCACTTTAACCATTCAAACATGAAATTCAAAGCATAAAACTACATAAGATGAAAACCCCTTACCTTCAAGAAGTCCTTAGATTGAAAATGAAGCTCTACTCCTCAAGAAACCCTACCCAAAAATACGGTTTTGATTATTACTTAATCAAAATTGACTATTAAGCTTAAATAACCTTGAAAACAAGTAGATCTATGATTTCCTTTGATTAAAAACGAAAGTCCCCCTTTTAGTGTTTGTAATTGAAATTAAAAATAATATTTTTAATGAAATAAATCAAAAAATTCATTTGGGGGAAAGTGGAGATAAGAGAGATTAAGAAAAAATCCGGAAGATTATGGCTAAAAACTCACCTAAATTGAATTTTCCTCTTTGGTCAATGGGGTTAAGGCACCACCTTGCCTCCTAGCACAACTATTTCCCAATTGAGAAATGGGCTAGGGTTTTTCTTATATAGTAAATTGTTGGGTTATAAATATAAACTGTTGGGCCGTAAATATGAATTAAAAAGCCCTAAGTGGCTAATTTGGATCATTATAGGGCTAAAAATGAATTTAAAAACTCTAAAACTTATTTAAATAAAATAATTGGAGTTTAAGGTCATGTGGGATACACGCCGTCAAATCGTGGATGTAGGGCCCACGGTGGGGTCCACACCCTTAATTAATAAAAAAAATTCCATAAAATCCCATATAATCCCTAAAAATAAGATAAATCAAGTTTGATATTAAAACTTACAAAAAATGAAATTAAACTTTGTTAAAACTATAATTACTCCCTTAACCCCAAAATCAAGTTAAACTGGCACATTTAAGCAAAACCACACAATAACATACAATTAAATTAAAATTAAACCAGGTTAAAGTTAGAGATCTTACAATTGTTCTGGGTGAGCAGGAATTGTTCTAGTTTTCCTTTTTAGAAATTCGGATCTTCCTGCAAGGATTGTCCTAAGTGAGCACGGGGTATCTTCCAAGTTAGGGAACTTACCGAAGCTGCTCTAGGTTTCCTTTCTAGTAATTCGAACCTTCCCCGTAAGGGATTGTCTGTGCAAGCAGGTTTGATTGTTTTTCTCAATTGTGAGACATTCACCAATGTATGATGCATGTGTATGAAATATAACACTAATTGACACAGGTTGTGTAGGGAGAATGATGCTTATATACACATAGTATTTTGGAATGGTTATGCTTAAATATGTAGGATGAGATGTGGTGATACACTTGATTATGCAGGGTGAATGTGTATATTGAGATGTAATTATACAAGAAGTGTATATTGATATTAGATCATGTGGGATGTGAATGTTATTTGAGAATTCCTATAATTACAGGTGATATGTATATGTGTGACGAACTATAGCATGGATAAGGGAAGAACATACCACTAATCACTTCATCTTTTGGCCTAATTAGGGATTATGCTCCAAACACCCTTACACAACCTATTCCTAATTTGAAAATGGCTCATCCTCATTCTTTTTATAAGAAGGAATAGGGTATACCTAATTAAAACTTAGGGTATAAATAGGATTTTTAACTAAAAATATGTATTATAGTAATTTGAGCTTTAATTAAGACCAAAAAAATTTTAATTTTTTATTAATGACTTCTTTTGATGTTTAGGATGTTTTGGACTAAAAACCCAAAATTTTTCGGTGGGGCCCACAGGGGGTCCCGCCAAACCCTAATTTTTAGAAATTTTGAAAAAAATTAAAAAATTTCCAAAAATTCAGATTCGACCCAATTTCACTTAAAATTCATAAATGTGAAGTTGATTTTAATTAAAATATTTAGAAATACCATTTATTTATGAAAACCACCGAATTTAATAAAAAAAGGCTTAAACCACACAATAACCATTAATTAATAAATAAAATTAAATGTAGACCGGTTTAAGTTGAGAGTCCTTACAGCTACCCTATTCTCAGTCCTTTCCCATTTAGCAAAAGATTTTTTCCTTTTATAGTATGGGTTTTAGGTTGAGAATTGAATTATTGGGTTGAAAAATAGGTAAAAACACTATAAGTGGCTAGTTAAGGGTATTTTTGACTCACAAATAAATTTAATCATAACCCAAACCACTTAGACAAATCAATAGAAGGTTAGAGGCTAAAATGAGTTGCACACCATCCCAAATGAATGTGGGTTCTATGGTTCAGCCCGCTCCCTTCACCAAGGAAAAATAACAAGAAAATGCCTTTAAATTGGTAAAAAATTTGGTAAATCAAACTTGACAATAATAGTCTTAAAATTAAATTAAACCTTACAAAATTTATAATGAACTAACCCATAACCCCAAAAATCAAATCAAACCAGCCAACAAACATATTCACCCAATTAAAAGGAAATCTACCAGACAACTTGACTTCAGACTTTTCCTAAAGTCAATGCCCAACTTCATCCACACCATGAAGCAAAGGTTTACAAGGACTTATGGACACAAGCAGTAAGATTTGCAAGTTTTATTATTTTTGGTTAGTGTACAGTTTTACTTTTTAAGTTTGTTTTAATTTTTGTGTGATGGATTGGTTTAATTATGAATTTTCTTGGGTTTATTTTGATTTTTAGTTGAAAAATATTAGTGTCTAGCCTAATTCACCAAGTGCTACACTAATTGACATCATTTTTGTCATGTAATTCTTTAATTAAGGAAGTGGGCCCCAACCTAGGACCCACATCCATTTGGGGTGACGTGCCAACTTCTTAGGCTGCCGACCATGACACATTAAATGGGCTTGGGCCATGTCAAGTTTGTTTTTGGGTCCATTTGCATACAAGTGAGTTTACTTATTTCCTTATTAGGCTCATTTCTAGCCTACTAACTTGACCTACCTATAAATAGAAACCCCTAGCCATTTCTCCATTTATAGTGGGTTGAGATTGAGAGGCCTTGGAGAGCTCTACCCCCATCTAAAGAAGGAAAATCTTAATCTAAGGTATAATCTCTCTAATCCTTCAATGTTTCTTTTGATTTTCACCCTAAAATCTCATGTTCTTTTCCACTCAAATGGGATTCTGGGTTTTCTTCTTGTTAATTTCATTCTTTTACCCATCATCCTAGATTTAGATTTATTGCTTCTAATATTGCGATTTTTATTTTGGGCACAAGTGGATTCTAGATCTATCATCTATTAGTGGTTTTGAGTCTCTTTTTGTTGGAAAGGTTAGATTTTTGCTTAGGGCTAATGTGACCTAATTTGTTGGGTAGGGTTTCCTTGAGCTTTGGAGAAAAATCAAGGGTCTACAATCTTATTTGAGGTAAGGGGTTTTTTGTTTGCTGAGGTTTTACGTACATTAATACCATATTTTTTTGGGTGAAACATGTTCTTAAAGAATGGATATATGACTTGAATCGGTTTTAGTCACATACTTTTACTTTGAGTTTTACTCTCAAATTTTTATGAAAGTATATTATCATGTCTAGATCATATTCTTAATTATTTGAATTTTTTTTTAGAATATTATGTATTTATTATATATTCTGGGATACTCACTGTACAATATTACAATTTTCTATTTCCGTGTTTAGAAGTGTGTTTAGGGATGAAAAGTTATAATTTTTGGTTTCTTATTTTTTTGATGGATTGATATACGTGTTATGAGCATGCTGCAAAAAATTCAAGTCATTTGGCGCATGGTAAATTAATGTCATAGTCATTAATTTGAAGGTCGATAGTTCTAGCAAAACTACACAGTCTCATTAATTAAATAATAAAAAATATTTTTGTAGTTATTTTTATATTGGATTTATTTATATTTAATTAAGACTATGATGTAGGTTTCTATAAATTTTCACATTGATTGAAGTTTGCTATTTTCTCTAAAATGTACATGTTATATGTTATGATTATGCTAAATCATCTACTTAAGCAAGTATGGGGATAAATGAGTATATGCTTAATTTTAAGTTAGATTTTGATAATTTTTCATGTTCATTTCATATTACCAATATAATATAATCGTGTTGAAGTATGAATGCATACACATGCTAAATTATTTATGTATGAACCATGTTCCACATATTTTAGTTTATTTCTAAACATGACCATGAATGTTTATACTTATGCTTACATGATCTCATTTGCTACGTATGGAACATTTTTCATGCATATTAGGACTGATTAGGGTATGATTACTTATGCTTGTATATTCCTAACATTGTTCATGCATGTATTATATTGTATATATTATGAAAATGATTTGTTAAGTCATAATTAATAGTGTTTGATAGTGATTAGCTGATTGTTACAAATTTTCTATATTAGCCACATCGGATATTTATCAAATCAGTCTTACATCCAAAAGGGAGGGTTTTACATCAATTGGATAGGGTTTTACGTATCTTCAAGGGTAGGTTTCTTCCCACGATGAGAAGAACGGAATGCTATAATGAGATAAACTATTGAGATACTTCTAGACTGATAATCAAGGGTGGTTTGTCCATGTGCATCGGCAAACTAGGGGCACTTCAGCTCTACAGGATTTGCCAAACTACGTAGGTCTTCCTTTTTAGGATTTTTAGGGTGAGCAAGTCTGCTCCGGCTTTAGCTAGGGTGAGCAAGTTGATTTCTCTATCATGAGATATTCATCATGGTATTTGCACATGTTGTGTATAAATTATAATACTCATTTATTTATGTTATATGTAGGGATAATGATGCTTATATTTACACATTTGTGTATGGATTATGACACTTAATCATGCAGGGTGTGTACAAATTATTAGATTTGATCATGTAGGATATGTATGAATTATGATACTTGATCATGTAGGATGTGTATGGATTGTGAAATCTGATCATGCAGGATGTGTATGGATATGTCCATTGAATGCACAAGTGTGTAGACATATGATGAGGCATGATGCAAAAACTATAGTCAAGTATACACAGATCTCAACACAACATGCTACAAAAGCTATCATAAAACTTGTTATCTCTATGTATTCCCTCTCAATGATCAGTGCCATCCACATGCTCCATATAGAGCCCATCCGAATAACCTGCATGACATGCAACCCCAAAACAGAACACAAACAAAAGAGTGGTGAGCCACAAGCTCAACAAAGGTTTTTAATATGGAAAGTTAATTCATAATGACAACACAAGCATGAACAATCACAACATTCATTATATAGCCAATCACTATGCCCATTTAACATGGTATAATTACATAAACCAGTGCTAGTTGTGCATCATGGCATCTTTACATTCTATAAGCATCTACTCATGCCACCTGCATGTCATGCTATCTATAGCATAACTCATCAACACATGGTCATGCTACTTGCATATCATTATATACATAGCATATGTCATTAACACATATCCATACCACTTGCATATCATGCTATAACCTACATTCCATAAACACATTTCATGCCACTTGTGCATAATGGGTTCAAATATAGCTCATAATACATAAACACCTCATGTGTAGACATATGAAATATCATTATCATAATCTCATCCTGCATGAATCATTTTTCAAAAACATTCACCATGCAACACCAAGTGTATCAACTACACATGCATAATCACGCAAATCAGATCATAATCACATGTTTAAAATAAGCTTCATTCTTCCTACACAACGTATGTAAATGAGCATTATCTTCCATACATGTGCAACAAATCAATGATGAATGTATCGCAATTGAGAAAAAACAATCAACCGGTTCGCCAAGGAAAATCCCTTGCAGGGAAGGTCCAAATTCCACGAAGGAAACTAGAGTGTTGGGTAGGTTCCCTAACTGGGAAGGTACCCCTCTGCTCACCAAGGACAATCCTTAAAAATGAAGGTCTGAATTCCAAGAAAGAAAACTAGAGCAATTTGCTCGCTAAGGACAAACCTTACAGGGAATGTCCAAATTCCTACAAAAGGAAAACTATGGTAGTGTGGTTGCCAAGGGCAGTATCCTATGGGGAGAGTGAATTCAACAAAGAAAAACTAGAGCACATAGTAAGTCGGTGCACATGAACATACAATCCTAGATTCTTAGGGTCCAAATAACTTAATAAATAAACTCATACCGCAATTAGCTCATCTCAACCCGGGGATGCACCATGTTTTCAAAGGAAATTAAAGTAAATTCATGTCCTTTCAAACTCAAAACCGATTCAATACACCTTCAAACGATTTAATCCGACATCCAATGTCACCCAATTTCATCCAATCGATCAATCACTGATAATCATGAGTAATCCTTATTTATAAATCATTTTCGTGATGCATGCTACATGATATATACGTGAGCAAATGGTAAACGAGTATAAGTATAAGTAAACATGCTCCAATCCATCCACATGTGCATGAAACATGGTCTATTTGTGTCTAATAACATTATAAACATTTACGCAAGAGTGTACATAAATGATAGTGTGCAAACCTAAGCCAAGACATTTGAAACATGAGTAAACTATAATCAATGTCATAGATGGGTGCATCCATAATTTTATCATAGTTCTTCCCTATTGGAATCATGAAGTAAATGTGATGAAAACATCGAAATACAAGTTCAAGACAAGTATAACATCATGCTAGACCTAGACAAGTATGGACATAGCCATACTTAAGCTAAACGTGGAATACATGATTCACCTAAAGTTAATATAACATGTGCAGCATATATTTACATCAACATAGTCCAACCTACTGAAATCATGGAGTAAGTATGAAGAAATCATCAAAATCTCACTTAAAATTGCGCAAATACTAATTTATCCCATACTAGCTTAAGTAGATGTTTTAACATAATCACAACATATAAATTATACATTTTAGAAAAATAGCAAATAAAATCTAATCAATGTGAAAATTTACAGAGACCTATATTATACGCTTAATTAGATATAAATAAATATCATATGAAAATAAGTACGAAGAATAAAATTTGTGATTTAATTAATGAGACTACACAGTTCTGCCAGAATCATCAACCTTCAAATTTAAGACTATGCCATTGACTTATCGTGCTCTAAGCAACTTGAAATTTTTTACAACACACTCATAACACATATATCAATCCATCATAAAAAGAAGGAACCGAAAATCATATGTTTTCACCCCTAAACATGCTTCTAACATGGAAATAGAAAGCTATTTTACTATATATCACATATTTCAAAAAATATAATAAATACATATTATTCTAAAAAAAATGAATAATTAGTAATATAATCTAGACATGTTAATGTATTCCTAAAAAATATTTGAGATAAAAAATCAATGTAAAAGTATCCAAAACATAGTCATGAATCCAAAACAGAGAGCTATTTGGGCAGTTTTGAACAGCTCACCATTAGATCTGCACACTAGCAATCTAATGGCAGGACAGAACTGTCTAAAAAGTCATTTTCTTCCTCATGAAACCAAACCAAAATTCTTCTAAAAATCAATAAAAATTACTAAAACTTCATGAAACGTCATATAATCATTACTTAAGCCTAAACTATGATAAATATAACATTTTTCATGCTTAAACATATAAAAACAACCATAAATCACATGTTTTTAACAAATCACCATTACCCATCAATATGAATCAAAAACTCAAAGATACCAATGATAATGACATTTTAAGGAAGAAAACCTCTTAGAAAGGAAACCCCTTACCTCTATGAAGCCTTTGGATCTATGAAGAAACTTCAATCCTCAAGAATTTCTACCCAAAAGTTAGAGTTTTGTTAAAACTTAATTAAAAATTACTAATGAGCTCAAATCAACTTGAAAATAAGTAGATATATGATTTTCTTTGGTTAAAAACTAAAATCGCCCATTTAGGGTTTGAAATCAAAAATAAAAGTAAGAATTTTAATAGAAGAAATCAAGAATCAAATTAGGGGAAATGAATATTAGAAGGATTAAGAGCAAAATCAAAATATTAGGGGTGGTTAGGGCTAGAAAACACAACTTAATCCACTTTCCTCTTTGGCAAATGGGGGTCTTCTCCCTTTCATAGACATTCCCCAAATGGGCAAGTGGATAGGGTTTTTCCTTAAATCGTAAGTGTTTGGGCTATGTTTACAAATTAATGGGCTATAAAATAGGGTAAAACACTCTAAGTTGCAAATTAGGGTTATAAATAAATTTAATCATTTCAAAACTTACTGATATAAAATAACTGAGGTTTAGGGTCATGCAGGTCGCACGCCATCCAATTGCATGTGGGGTCTGCACTTTTAATTTTGGAAAAATTATTATAAAATCCTATAAAATCCATAAAAATAGAATAAATCAAGTTTGATATTAAGACTTATAAAAATGCAATTAAACCTTGTTAAAACCATAATTTACTAACCCTTAACCCCAAAATCAAGTTAGACAGGCAATTTAATCAAAACCACACAATATCACATAATTAAATAGAAATTAAACCAAGTTAAAGTTAGAGATCTTACAATAAATATGTGATGCATAAATGAGATATTTCCCACATGTTGTATTTATGAGGCATTTGATGTGCTCTTGTGATTGTTAACACTAGTTTGCATGAGGTTTATGTCATGTTCTTTCAGGATTATGTTTTGGTGTTAATGTGAGCTTTATTTATGTTTTTAAACCCTTACTGATATAAGCTCACCCCTCTTTTTTTGTGGTTTTGTTTTGAGGTTTTCTGGTTGTCATATGTAGGTGCTCAGGATAATCTCTTTTACGAGAATGGAGGCAAATAGATGCATATGGAGTGTGGATATGTGTTGTGTACTTTGATCTAGCCCAGTTTAGGGTTAGCTTTCCACTTCGTTGCACCATTGTCACCTCTCCTTAAGCTGAGTTTGGGTGGCAGGTGTCACACAAGTGGTTGAGATCTCTACTTTTATGATCATCGAAACCTCAAATATTACACTACGCTTATAATCTATGATCAATTTGAACCTAACTCCATGTAATAACTAGATTTGTTTGTAGTTTTTATATATTTTTTGAAATTGATTGCTTCTCAATCTTAATTATCATTTTCCCTTGATAGATGTGTGTTTGGTATTGCACTTAGCCTTAGTCCTAAGTGGAGGAGTTTTGTGTGTTTTTTAGGGTTCAACGCTCAATTTAGGCATTTTTGCACCTATTTTAAAGCTTTGACACTTGTGAGAGGGCTTTTGGGGTAAAAGTGAGTTTCAAGGGCGAGGTGAAGGCTTCTGTGTGCTTGTAAGGAGCTCTCGCACAAGGAAAAAAGATTTTGGCGTGCAATTTGTAGTTATGGTGTGTGGAGAGGGAGTTTTAAAAAAATTAAAAAGGAAAAGGGAGAATGCAGAACACGATCTACAATTTGTGTTCTGCTTCTACTTGGTGGAAGAGAAACCCCCCCCACCCCCAGAAATGTGGCCTTTGGCTAGCATGCTATCTCAACCCCACTGTCGAACCATGGCCATTCAGCGACCTCAATGGTGCGACACTACCCTGGGCATCCATTGGGCCCTCCCACTTCTTTCTTCTTCTGTCTATGGCCACCTCCTCCCCCCCCCCCCTCCATTTTCTC
This sequence comes from Saururus chinensis, assembly GCA_035235625.1. Classification (NCBI taxonomy): domain Eukaryota; kingdom Viridiplantae; phylum Streptophyta; class Magnoliopsida; order Piperales; family Saururaceae; genus Saururus; species Saururus chinensis. Next base: position 34,716,471 of record CP141144.1, on the reverse strand, counting down.
TGTTTCTAGCCGAAACTGCAACCAAAGCTAGTGGTTGGCACTGCCATGGGCTGTTTTTGGCCAGCCATGACTCTACCACCCCTCGCCTTGATCTACCTCCCCAAAGCCCCCTCATCCCTCTCCACTACCATTTGCCTCTCCTTAGACTATTTTCCATTAGAATTGACTGGGAAAAAACATTTTTGTGTTGTCTAGTGGCTAATCTGCCTTGCTGACATCTCCTCCTCCTCGGCGCCCTACCCCGTATTATGGGAGGCGTTTGGGTCATTGGGTGCCTTGAGACCAAACACAATCTCCCTAAACTATCAGAAAACTTCCACAAACTTTTTCCACCCAAGGCAGCCGCTTTGCTGCAAAGGTGACACTTTGGACTACCAAATTCGTTGCCAACGATTCCACAGTTGTATGCCCCATCAACAGACTCTCCCAGATGAAGAGGTAGGAAACTTTGAACCTGATAATTCCACTTTAACATGCTTAAATATTAGAATGTATGCTAGGATCAAAGTATTTGCATGTGTAATATCTTCTAATGTTAATGATATCGCGTGTATTGGCCTGGAATGAGATCGTATGAATGAGAATCAATGGTGCATTTAATGGTTTGATGAAATATTGGTTCTTTGTCTATTCATAAAGAGAGTTCTATGTATGTTGGTTAATTAAATTGGCTGAACACATATATTGTGAATTATGTGCTTGTAGGTTAATTAGATTAAGTTGAATGTCTATGCCATGACTTATCCTTCTTTTAATTAGATGGATCGGCTAAAGGTCTATGCTATAAATTACATTCATGCTAGATGGATGGGTTGTTGATATGATTGTACAAAGAATTACGACATGCTATATGTGAACCGTAAGGTGTGTTGGAAGGTTTATGCATGGATTGTCGTATGGAACTATGAGTGGTTATGCATATGATAATGATGGCGTGTGTCTGACAGATTATGATAAGTTTGGACCGGATCAAACTTCGGAGCAATGAGTAAGAGGATTCGGGGTTATGTGAATAGATGGACTTAGGTTTTTAGCTTAGTTAGAGGGGCCTAAACTAGTAAGACTACACATCATAATTGTACCTGCATAGTGTATAAATTATAAATATGAACATAATCGAAACAAGTAGGTTAATAGTAAGAATTGGGGCATTAGCTAGTTTGGCAGATTGTGTTTTGCATATTGTTAACAGTCGAATGATAGTCAGTTGTTCACTTGTAATATCAACATAGTACTCACCATTTGGGGTGTTGTCTTTGAGCTATGTTCAAGCCTAGACGTTTGTCACTCTTTTGGGAGCCCCATAAGTTTTCGGCCCAAGTGTGGCACATATTTTTTCCGCCTAAGAGTGGCAATATAAGTATTATGCCCAAGAGTGACATTGTAAGTATTTTTCCCAAGAGTGGTACTGTAAGATTTCTACTCTTAGATAACACTATATGGCCTTTAGTGGGCATTGTATGGCCCCAGAGAGTAGGTATTTGTGCACTTAGGTAAGTAGTATCATGGATCTACTCGTACCTATTTGATCATGTGCCCCGTGAGCACTGGTGTGCCTTGCCTTCTAAAAAAGTCTAGAGTATAGGTTCCTCCCATAAGGTTAAGGTGACGTCCTAGTGGCATTCCTTCCTTATGACATTAGAGCATATTAATGCTTAATTGGCTCTAGTTGTTGATTGTAAACGCATGACAATAAGTTTATGATTGTAAGTGTAATATTGTGAGCATAAGACGGTAATTTGACGACAGTATGAGTAAGCTAGTACAGAGTTTGATAACGACTGAGTAAGTTTATTTGGAGATTTGTAATACTATATGGGTAAGAAGGTGTAAGATCTCTAATTTTGACCCAGTTTAACTTCCTTTTAATTATGTGATTTTGTGTGGCTTTGATTATTTGCCAGTTTAATTTAATTTTGAGCATAATGGTTAGTAATTATAGCTTAAATAAGGTTTAATTGCATTTTTATAAGTTTTGGTGTCAAACTTCATTTATCTGATTTTTATGGATTTTATGGGATTACGTCCATGTTGGACGACGTGAGACCCACTTGACCCTCTAAACTCTTAGTATTTTATTTCAGTAAGTTTTTGTGTGATTTAACTCATTTTTAGGCCAAAAATAATTCTAATTAGCCACTAGGGTGTTTAAAACTATTTTATAGCCTAATAGTTTGTAAACCCAGCCCAAAACCTTACTATTTAGGAAAAAACTTAGCCACTTGCCCACATGGGGAAAGGTTGTGCAAAGAGGAAGATGGTGCACTACCTCCATTTCCCAAAGAAGAAAAATAGATTAAGGTATCTTTTTTGCCCTAATCACCCTAACCTCTCGATTTTGGTCTTAATCCCTCTTATCTTCATTTCCCTAATTTAATTATTAATTCCTTCAGTTAAAAAAATTATTTTTAATATTGATTTAAAAGCCTAAATGGGTGATTTTTGTTTCATCCAAAGGATATTCTAGATCTACCTATTTTTAAGTTGATTTGAGCCTATTAGTGATTTTAATTAAGTTTTTTGGTAGGATTTCTTAAGGATTGAAGTATCTTCGTAGATCCAAAGGCTTCATAGAGGTAAGGAAATTTTATCTTGTGTGGTTTTATCCATTGGAATACTTGATTATGGATTTATGTGGGTTCTTGCTTCATTTTGAGCACTAATGGTGATTTATTAAAAGCATATTATTTATGGCTATTTTCTTGTGATTAAGCATGAAAGTGATTAGATCTATCATGTTCTAGAGTTAGATTTTGATATTATGAAGTTTTATGGTAATTTTAGAATTTATCATGAGTTTTGGATTTTCGGTTTGAATTTAAGAACGTTGAAAACGAACCAAGAAATAAGTAAAAAGCGAATTGTGAAGGGCATTTGAATGGACCAAAATGGTGTTCGAATGGCAGACTGTTCATATGGCCTGCCTGGCAGATCTAACGGCCAAGCTTTCGAATGACCCAAGAGAGCAAGGTAGGAGGACTCCCATGCACACTGTAACCAAAAGCCTCGTGGTGGTAACTTTGGGAGGAAAAACACCAATCACGTGGAGCTAGATCACCGAAATTGTCATGCCAACATCACTTGCTTCTTGTGTGGGCAAATGGGGTTCTACCAGAATGAGTGTCCTCGAAACACTCATGTTGATGCATTGAGGCATCAACCCGTTCCACCAAAATAAGGCTCAAGGTAGTAAGGAGGGCAACAAGGGAGATGTCAAGGAAGACCACAAGGTGGACAACAAGAGGGACAACAACAGAAGTTGGTCATTCAAGGAAAATTCTATGCTATCTCAGCTCATGAGGCAGCCAACTTTTTGGCAGTGGTGGAAGACATGCTTGTAATTGCCTCCCATTACGCTAGAGTATTGTTTGATACCAGATTTTTGCATTCATTCATTTCACCACTTTTTTGCTCATGAGCTTGGTGTTGAGTATAAGATGTTGTCTATTCCCTTGTGTATGTCTACTCCTTTGGGCAGAGGAATATCTTGAGAATGTCTATGTGGTTTTTGTGGAGCATGAGTTGTACGTTCATTTGATGGATAATGGCAAAAGGGAAATTCTTGGTGGTTATCTCTAAGGCTAGAAAGTGGATTAACAATGATTGCAAGCATCTTAGGGAAGAGTGCGACATTACCTTCTTTTGAATCCATGCTAGTAGTGTCGAATTATGCGGATGTGTTTCCTAGAGACTTGTCGGGGTTGCCTCTTGAGAGGGAGATCGAGTTCCATGTCAATCTTATTCTGAGCACATCTCTTATCTCTAAAGCACCATACTACATGGCTCTAGCCAAACTCAAGGAGCTCAAGGCGCAGCTGTAGGATTTGATGAATAATGGATAAATTCTACTGAGTGCATCTCCTTGGGGTACACCGGTCCTCTTTGTCAAAAAGAAGGATGGTTCTCTTAGGCTTTGCATTGATTACCAGATGTTGAATCTGGTAACCATCAAGAACAAATATCCCTTGCCTTGTATTGATGATTTTTTTTATCAATTGTAGCAAGCTCAGGTGTTCTCCAAGTTTGACTAGAGATCGGGCTACCATCAACTCTCTATTCGTCCTGATGATGTGTCTAAGACGAATTTTTGGGCACGTTATGGGCACTATGAGTTCTTGGTTATGCCTTTTGATTTCACCAATGCACCAACATCTTTTATGGACTTGATGAACATGATCTTCAGGCCTTATTTGGATTGGTTTGTCATTATCTTTGTGGATGACATTGATCTATTCGGCCGGCAAGAAAGAGCATGAGGAGCACTTGAGGATTGTCTTACAAACTTTGAGAGATCACAAGCTCTATACAAAGTTTGACAAGTGTGAATTTTGGTTGGAAGAAGTGCAATTCCTTAGTCATGCCATCTCTAAGGTCAGTGTAGTTGTGGTTTCATCTAAGGTGGAGTTGGTCTTGCAGTGGGAGCAAACTAAGAATGCTTTCGATATCCAAAGTTTCCTAGTCTTGTGGGATACTATTGGAAATTCATTGAGGGCTTTTCTCGTATTGCTACTCCTATGACTAAGTTGATAAGGAAGAATGAAAAGTTTGAATGAAGTCAAGCATGTGAGGAATGTTTCCAAGAGTTGAAGAAGAGGTTAACCTCAACTCCAGTCTTGACTTTGCCTTCTAAGAGTGGTGAATTTGTGGTCAATATTGATGTTTCAATTAGAGGTTTGGGTTGTCTATTGGTGTGGCATAGGAAAGCGGTAGCTTATGCTTCTCGATAGCTTAGAGTACATGAGCAAAACTACCCTACACATGACTTGGAGTTAGCAAATGTGGTATTTGCATTGATGATTTGGTGGCACTATCTTTATAGTGAGAAGTTCAAAGTGTTCACCGACCACAAGAGATTGAAGTATCACTTCACTCAAAGGGAATAGAACATGATGCAAAGAAGGTGGTTGAAATTCATTTAGGATTATGACCTCACTATCTCCTATCATCCTGAGAAAGCTAATGTGGTGGCAGATGCCTTAAGTAGAAAATCAACTACTTCAGTAGCTTGTGTGCAAGTCCAAGAATGAATCTTGTATAAAGAGGCCATAGAGCTTAAACTAGAGTTAGCTATGGAAGATACACGTAGGTGGTTCGCCAACCTTTTCATAAGCTCTAGCTTGGTTTATGTGGTAGTGGAAGCTCAAAAGATGGATGAGAAAACCCAAGCCATGAAAGCTAGGTTGAAAGAGAAAATAATAGTTGATTTTGAAGAGAGGGCCGATGGAAGTTTGACTGATTGGGGACAGTTATGTGTGCCAAACTCCATGGAGCTTAGGGAGCGTATTTTATGGGATGCACACCATTCTAGGATCTCCATACACTAAGGGGGAACCAAGATGTACCATGACATGAAGAGATCCTTTTGGTGGAGTGGTATGAAGAAAGACATTGCGTCCTTCATGTCCAAAGGCCTTGTATGTCAGAAGGTAAAGGAAAAGCATCGTCATTCGGGCAATATGCTACAACCCTTCCCATTCCGAAGAGGAAGTGGGAAAATGTAGAGATGGATTTTAGTTTCTAGACTCTCGAGATAGACGAGTGGTAACAATGCAGTGCGGCCCATCATCGATCGATTCACCAAGTCTATGCATTTCATTGCGATAATGATGGAAACTCCCTTGGACATGTTGGCTGCCATAGATGTGAAGGAAGTTGTATAGTTGATTGTTTATAATTAAACCCTTTGTAAATGTACAAGGTAGAATAAAGCTCTTGAATCTCCATTGAAAATGTTAAATGATCTTCCATCTTCTTCTTCCTTCCTTTCTTCAGAAAATCTACTCAAAACCTTCAATGTTGAGCCAAATATGTCTTTATATAGGCATAAGAATCACAAGAGGAAGTCTAATATGAAAGGACTCAAAATTGGATCAAAATAGGAAATTGTGTGTTATCCCATTCGATTGCCCTGCATGCTCGTTTGATTGGATATACTATTTCTACAATCTGGATAGTTTTGTTTAGTTTCATATTCAGTTGTTATTTAGGAAGCCAAATCTGTTCACTGGACAGTCCATATTCCTATCCAATTTTCTACTATGTTCATTAAACTCTTTCTTTCATGTCCATATTAGTTTCCAACTTGTTGTAACTCGGAAACATTGTCTATATCATTTTAAAACATAACAAGAGTGTTTTAAATTATTCCAAACATTGTTTAAGGGCATCGATAAGCGCACCTTACCTACAAAACATAAAATTTTTGCATTTTAGACATATAGAATATAATTAAGATCTCAACTTGACTCAAATACATGTCTAAAATACTAATAACTCCCAAATTATTTAATAATTAAACTAAAATATTAATATCTAACATAATCTAAATAAACCATAATTAACCCTAAATTAACCTAATACTATACTAGCAAATAAGATAAAAATGCATATAAAATAGATATATATTTCATACTTATCAAATACCTTAAAACCTATATTTTGTTAGTCATTGAGCAAAAAAAAAATAAAACAAAAAAATTAATATAAAAAAATAAATAAATATTTTTGTAGGGAATCACGATTGCATTTAGCATATGTAGCAAGCCTTTAAACCCCTAGGTGTCCCTAGTTGGACGAGTTGTGTCTCATGAGGGTTTGCAATAATGATACCCACAAACATCTAAGCCTAAGAAACAAAACAAGAAAACTAAAATTCTAAAAATAATATCCTCTTAAAAACACATAACTATTTTTAAAAAGAACCAACCATAAATACTTGGAACAAGTAAATAATTTCGATCTGATCACTTTCAAGTATGGAATCATCCATTCTATAGCCTCATCTTAGAAAATAATTGTGCAACTACATATATACATTTCAAAAACATGAAGTGTAAAAACCTGTAGTCATACAATTTCATTCTTTATTGATAAGCACATCTTATGTGACCTATTAACCAAGCTCATTAAAGTTCACTGACTCAAAAATATAACAATGACAATATTTCATCCTTACCATCTCATAATAAAACCTCATGTAATGGCTTTCAAATTTTAATTAAATTTAGGAAATAAAAGCATAATATACCTCAAAATATGACTCATGCAATACTTAGTTCTATTAAGCTTTCTAAATAGTCCATGTAACAAGCATTAGGCCAGTGTCCCTAATCCAGTTGGCTTAAGGCACTAGGTGTTGCAATACCCCTCAGGCTTAATAACTCTAACTATAAATATTACAAAACCAAGTCATAAAAGAATTTATCTCAACTTTTTACCTTTTGACACGATTCCTTATGCTTGCCTAGGCACAAGGCTCGGTTACTCAGTGAAAAGAGAAACAAACCTTTACTATTTTTTTTTATCATTTTTTTAATCAATATATCTTTTTTTTTCAACTCCATCTTTTCTTCTCTTTTTTTTTTCAACCTTTTTTTTCATTCTTTTTTTATACACTTATCCCAATTTATAAAATAATAGCCAAGCATAAAGATCTATCACAAAACTTTAAAAATTACTCAATTGTCATGTTTGCAAAAATATGCTTAGTTAAAGATATCCCACTAAGATTACACGTACTAAATCATAAAATTATATTCCTACAAGTTTCAAGTGTGTGGAATGTAATTTAAAAATATAAGTACAATTATCCAATATAAAGAAAATAAAATAGAAATTACTCACTTATTCGCTTTCATCACTTATTTTAATTACTTCAACTTTCTTCATGAAATTGATCTCTTTAAAAACAGGCATTTGCTTTTAAAAGAAAATAAGCGATAAAAAACACTTAAAAAATAAAAGAAATGACGAAAAAAATACTCTAAAACTTCCTAAAAGAAAATTAAGAAAGAAAAATATTTTTCTACACCCCCAAACCTAAACTAAACATTGTCCATAATGTTAAAGAAAAAATACTATAATGACAAGAATAAGTAAGGGAGGGAAATAAAAGATATCACCTAAATGCAGAAATAATCTACTATTCTGAAAGTGAAGTACGTAGGATTGGAGAAAAGAGAAAAATATAAGTGATGAGCATTCCCCCAAACCTAAAGTACTATATCCCACAAAAGAACAAAAACTATAATGAGAAATGAAACAAAAGTAGAGAAAAATACGTAAATAAAACCTAAATAAAGCAAAGAAGATAAACAAAATAAAGGAAAAGAAATATATCAAAAATTGGGTTGCCTCTCAAGAAGTGCTAAGTTTATTGTCTTTAGCCAAACAATGCCAACATTCTCAAATATTTCAGAGTGGGTGGTAGATATTGGCATTGGCTCTTTTCTTCAGTCTCCAAAAGGATGATTCAGAAAAATTAGAAGGCATGACTTGATTATGGGCTTCTGCTACAAAATATGGACCTCTATCATAAACATCAAACCAAAAATTGTCTACCATAAAACATTCAGCATCACAAGTTGCAGGTAAATTGTTAGACACATAAAAAACAATTAGTTACACTTTCATGTTCACCCCCATCCTACAATTTATGCATGCATTAGCTGTGGAAAGGAAAGGACGACCTAGAATAATAGGAATCTTATGTGTGGAGTTGGCAATGGTTTCCATATCTAATACAATAAAATCAACAGGGAAAAAGAACTAGTCAACCCTCACTAAGACATCCTCAATGACTCCCCGAGGCTTACACACAAAATAATCGACTAGTTGCAAGGTAACTAATGTAGGCTGCAATTCACCTAACCCTAGTTTCTCATATGTCGAGTAAGGGAGTAGATTGACACTAGCACCAAGGTCAATGAGGGCTTTATGGATGGAGTGATGGCCTATGACACAAGAAATAGTAGGCATTCCAGGGTCCTTATACTTAGGTGGGTTGTCAAACTTCAAAAGAGAGCTAACTTGCTTAGTGAGAAAGGCCTTCTTAGACACATTGACCTTGGATTTACGCTTTTGAGTGCATAGGTCTTTGAGGAACTTAGCATAAGCAGGGACTTGCTTAGTGACATCTAAAAGGGGGAGATTAATTTTGACTTGTTTGAAAGTCTAAAGAATCTCATCCATCCTAGCTGTGCTCTTTCCAAATGGTGGGGCCATGTCAAGACACTGAGGAAAATGTGACCTAGGGATATAAGATCCCTTGGAAATAGTCTTAAACTGTGGCTCTGAGGAAGGGGAAGGAGATACAAACTTCTTCTCATGTGGTGCACTCACTTCTACTTAAGGCTCATTGGGGGCTGCCCTCTCTAACTCCACACTCCAATCATCTGTCACTGATGTCCCCCCAACCTTATTATCAACAATCCTCCCACTCCCAAGGGTAATTATGGATTGAACTTGTTCATTAGAGGGAGAAGCTTCCTCTACCCGAAATTGGCCTTTAGGGTTTTGTAGAGGTTGACTCAACAACGTCCCCATCTCTTTCTTGTTAATAGCATTAGCTAGTTGTCCAATTTAGGCTTTTAGCTTCACTATAGATTGTGTGTGGGAGTGAAAGATTTAAGTATAAGATTGTAGCTCTTGTAATGCAGTTAAGACCTTCTATTCAAAACTCGAACTTCTACTAGGTTGGACATAAGGGGGTTGCACTTGAGGTTGGTGGATAGGGACTGGTGGAACTTGGAATAGTTTCCTAGGGGGTTGGTTGCCCATAACCCCTTGGTTTTGTGCCTGCTAGAAAAAGTTAGGGTGATTCCTCACCCAGGGTTATATGTGTTTAAAAATGGATTGTTCATAGTCCTAGGGAAGGATTGGGTGACATTCACATAATCTTGGACAAGCTCAAGAAATTGAGAGGCAGAGGGGCACTGACGCACCCCGTGTTCAAATTACGCTTAACCCAAGAGGGTTAGGGGTAATTATATAAATTTAGTTTAGTTTTAGGTGGTTTCAAGGGATGAAATTCCCGTATTTGGTTAGAGCTTGAAGTAATGAGCATAACGAACCAAAGAACGAGTAAAGCGGAGGTCAAGAACGAAAGTTATAACCTCAGGAAATGTGCCACGTGGGTGGGACCTACTTTGAAAAAGTGAGATAAACTACCCATGTGGATCTAGTTTTGAAGGGCTCATCGATACGAGTCCATCGGTACTAAGAACGTGCAATTCCGACTTCGGGATAAGAAGTTATCGCGTTTTGAAGTCGAAATTGTATTTAAAAGAAATAATAATAAAATATTCAAGAAAGGATGGAATAGCTGACATTAGCTAGCCGAGCCGAGCTAGAGCCAAGCCGCCGATGTGCCACATGATTGCAATTGTCTATAGTACGCGGGTCCCGCTCGATCGCACGGTTGACTGCGCGATGCGCGGCCTTGCGCACTGCACGCAACACGGTGATACGCGTGTTACATGCACATCACTCACGCCGACATGTTTGGCTGCCCAATGAAACTGCTTCATGTGGCGCAAGTGCATGCACGCGTATTCTACCTTCATTCATACGCTCACACACCATTTTCTTATAAATTCTTATTTTTGTCAAACTTCCAGAGGAGTTTCGGGAGTCGTTTTGAGTCCATTTTCTTTCGTTCAAAAAGTGTTCTTAGCTAATTTGAGGGTGTTCTACGCAATGGAAGCTTCCATTCCTCGAGTTAACAACCCTATATGAGGAAAACACCCCAGGGTAAGGGGAGGTTTTGTCCTCCACCTATGGGGCACGGGAAGGGTAAAGTGTCTCCAGGAAAGGGGAAGTTTTATCCGCCACCTACGGGCGTAGGAAGTGTAAAGTGTCTCCGGGCAAGGGGTGGTTCTGTCTGCCACTTATGGGCGTGGGAAGGGTAAAGTGTCTTTGGGCAAGGGGAGGTTCTGTCCGTTGCCTACGGGCACGGGAAGGGTAAAGTGTCTCCGTGCAAGGGGAGGTTTTGTCCGCCGCCTACTGGCGTGAAAATGGTAAAGTGTATCCAGGCAAGGGGAGGTTCTGTTCACCACCTATGGGCGTGGGAAGGGTAAAGTGTCTCCGGGTAAGGGGAGGTTTTGTCCGCTACCTATGAGCACGAGAAGGGTGAAGTGTGTCTGGGTAAGTGGAGGTTCTATCAACTACCTACGGGTGAGGAGAGCAAGAAGTATTTCTGGGTAAGGGGAGATTTTGTCCGTCGACTACGGGCGTGTTGTGAGAAAAGTATCCCGGGCTTACAGTCAAGGGGAGGTTCTGTGCGTAGCTTATGGGTACAGAAAGAGAAAAGTATTCCGGTGTTAGAGGAGGTTCTGCCAGCCATCTTCGGACTTGAAAGGGAAGACGCCTTGAGGAAACGAGCAACTCGAACATTGCCACTTTTGGAACTGCAGGGAGTACGCTTTTTTGACCTTCTAATTTAATATGATTTATATGAATGTCTTAATTAGTAATATACTAATTAAGATATATAATTTTCTATGATCAGATATATGCTAATATGTTCCTCTTCAATCTACTTTGATATATTCGGTGATGATCCAAATTATATTAAAATGCTTTATTGTGATATGATATACTCCGATTTGATCTGATATGATCAATATGGTCGGATGAAATATGATATTATCTGATAGGATTTTATATGATCCAACATGCTCTATTATGTGTTCTGCTCCGCTCTATGATAGAGTGGGATGTGTGTTTTGTTAGCATTCTGCTCACATATGTGAGATGTGTATTTCGCTAATTTATTGGCTTCCGTTTGACTCTGATAATTTATAAGATTTCCGTTTAGTTCTGAATGAATTATTCGGATATAAATTATATATATTTTATCGTATATGATTTTTTGATGTCTGATGAATGTATTGGTTGTTAAATAGAACTACGTTCGGATCTGATCGTATTAGAATAATATCGTGGATGGTATCCAATACAAACATAGGCAACCAATGGCAAGGCAACATTGGCCAGATCCAAATTAGTTATAAAATTAAGTTTGTTCTGAACTACATGCAACAAAATGCTATAGCTCTGTAGTGCGTTGAAGAACGTTATAACTCTTGCACTCAGAGTTTGCATCTCCTAGTAAGTCGGTTTTAATTTTTCAGCTTATTTTATACACTCCAATTCTATCTTCCGAACTATCCCCCGGTGCGGGTCGGGTTTTCTGGATCGGTGTGTTACAGACACTCCATGATAGTACGGGCTTAACTAAGGCATATCGTGCATGCATATTAAGTGAAGGGATTGTGTTGATGGGTTGAAGTCATAAGGAAATCCAACTTCCTACTCAAAGTATCAACTTTGGAGGAGAGGTCTAATGGGTTTTTGACTTCATATAAGCCACCCCTAAAGGGGGCACTGTTCAAGTAGATAGTCCATTCTCATTTCTATTCAACGCAGCATGTTGAAAAGAGTTTTCACTCAAGTGCTCAAAAAGTTTCCATGCCTCATTTTTATTTTTTAGCAAAAAGGTACCCCCACAACTTGCATCAACAAGATGATAGTTTTGTTCAATAAGACCCTCATAAAAATGTTGCACTAATTGCCTCTTAGGGATAGCATGATGAGGACACCTCCTAAGAAGATCTTTTAGTCTATCCCAACTCTCATGAAACTGTTCAGTGGGAAGTTGGGCAAAAGTGGTTATGGCCTTTCTCATTTGGTTGGTCTTACCTATAGGGAAGTATATTTTGAGGAACTCTTGTTACATTTGGGCCCATGTTGTGATGGTGTCCGGCTCTAATGAGTGAAACCATTCTTTAGCCTTATCTTTCAATGTCAAAGGGAAAAGCCAAAGTTTGACAGCCTCATTGGTTAAGTTTGAGAGCTTGAAAGTTGTGCATAGTTCCAAGAAGTCATCTAGGTGCCTATACGGGTTTTCGTTATTAAGCTCATAAAAATATGAAAACATTTGAATGACATTGGGCGTAATTTCATAATTTGGAGCAGTGACTGCCGGCAACCTAATGCATGAAGGAGAGGTGTACTCATTGGGAGTGTAATACTCCCTTAGAGCTTTAAGAGGTGCATCTACTAATTGATGTTCAACCATGATGATGGTAGAAGTGGTATGGGTGGAGGAATTGGTGGGAGAATGGGTAGGGGTGAAGGTCGAGGGCAACTTAGCTCCCCTAGGTGTCTGCTTAGGCTCAGGGCCAAGTGGTGCTAATAGGGGGAGCAAGGAACGACGACCACGCATACACCACAGAATTCTAAGTGTAAAAAAGGGAAGAATAAGAAAAACTAAGAAAAAAAAACTGAGAATAAAGAGAAAAGGATCTTGCAAACCGAAGAGAAGTATTATGCTTGTTGATGTCCACTTGTGGCCACAAATGTAGAGAGCACGGTCTTCAACTCAACCTACAAGATCAAATTAAAAGAAAGTAAGAAACTAGGAATTAACCTAAAAACTAAAGTAAACTGAAACTAAAATATCTAGAATTATGCTAATACTAATTTAGTAACAAATCAACACTGTCCTGGCAATGACACCAAAAACTGCATCATTCATAATTAAACCCTTTGCAAGTGTACAAGGTAGAATAAAGCTCTTAAATCTCCATTGAAAACTTTAAATGATCTTCCTTCTTCTCTTTAGAAAATCTACTCAAAACCTTTAATTTCAAGCCAAATATGTCTTTATATTGGTATAGAAATCATAAGAAGTCTAATATGAAAAGGACTCAAAATTGGCTCAAAATAGGAAACTGTGTGTTATCCCGTTCAATCGCCCTGCATGCCCGTTCAATCGGCTATACTATTTCTGCAATCTAGACAGTTTTGTTCAGTTTCGTATCTAGTTTCTGTTGAAGAAGCTAAGTCTGTTCACTAGACAGTCCATATTCCCGTCCAGTTTTTACTCTATTCATTAAGCTCTTTCTTTCATGTCCATATTAGTTTCTAACTTGTTTGTAACTCAAAAAATTATCTAAATCATATTAAAGCATAACAAGAGTATTTTGAATTATTCCAAACATAATTTAAGGGCATCGATAAGCACACCTTACCTACCAAACATAAAAACTTTGCATTTTAGACATACAATATAATTAAAATCCCAACTTGATTTAAATACATGCCTAAACTACTAATAATTGCAAATTTATTTAATAATTAAACTAAAATATTAACATAATCTAAATAAACCATAATTAATCCAAAATTAACCTAATACTATACTAACAAATAAGGTAAAAAGATATATAAAATAGATATATATTTCATATTTATTAGCAGTTGCATGGGGTTCCCATGTCTACTGTTTCTGACTGCAATTCTCGGTTCACCTCCTGGTTTTGGCAAAGCTTCTAGAAGGCCTTGGGTACATCGTTGCATCTTAGCTCAGCATATCACTCTTAGACCGATGGGTAATTGGAGAGGACCATTCAAACTCTTGAAGATATGATTCGGGCATGCATACTTGAGTGGAAATAAAGTTGGGAGCAACACCTACTGTTGGTAGAGTTTGCTTACAACAATAGTAAGCAAACAAAGTAATCCCGTTGGCGAAGGTCTTATGGCAAAATCACAATGTGGAAGAGGCCACACGAGAGCAAGATGATGAAATGAAGGAGAAATACCCTCATCTTTTCACCACTGGTCGATAGCAAATTTTGATGAAAAAATTCCTATAAGGTGGGTAGGATGTAAGATCTCTAATTTTAACCTAATTTTTTTTAAATTATGTGATTTTGTGTGGTTTTGATTATTTGTCGATTTGATTTGATTTTGGGTTAAGGGTTAGTAATTATGGCTTAAATAAAGTTTAATTACATTTTTATAAGTTTTAGTGTCAAACTTGACTTATCTAATTTTTATAAATTTTATGGGATTTGATCAAAATTTTCCTTAGTTAAGGGTGTGGACCCCGCCGTAGGCCCCACATCCATGTTGGATGGCGTGAGACCTACTTGACCCTCTAAACTCCTAGTATTTTATTTCAGTAAGTTTTGGTGTGATTGAACTTGTTTTTAGGCAAAAAATCGTATCCACTTGCCTATTTGGGGAAGGGTTGTGCAAAGAGGAAGGAGGTGCTCTACTCTCATTTCCCAAATAAGAAAAACAGATTAAGATGTGTTTTCTTGCCCTAATCATCCCTAATATCTCTATATTGGTCTTAATCCTTCTTATCTTCATTTCCCCAATTGATTCTTGATTCATTCTATTAAAAATCTTATTTTTAATTTCAATTTTAAACCCTAAATGGGTGATTTTGGTTTTCATCCAAAGGATATTCTAGATCTACCTATTTTCAAGTTAATGTGAGCCTATTAGTGTTTTTAATTAAGTTTTAACAAAAGTCCTAATTTTTTGGTAGGATTTCTTTAAGATTGAAGTATCTTCGTAGATCCAAAGGCTTCATAGAGGTAAGGAAATTTTATCTCATGTGGTTTTATCCATTAGAAAGCATGATTATGGATTTATGTGGGTTCTTGCTTCATTTTGAGCTTTAATAGTGATTTATTAAAAATATATTAATTATGGTTATTTTCTTGTGATTAAGCATGAAAGTGATTAGATCTATCATGTTCTAGGGTTAGATTTTGGTACTATGAAGTTCTATGTTGATTTTAGAATTTATCATAAATTTTAGAATATTTTTGGTTTGAATTTAGGAAGGTTGAAGACGAACCAAAAAATGGGTAAAAAGTGAATCGTGAAGGGAATGGACTAGAAGGGCGTTTGAACGGAAAACCGTTTTTAACGGCCTGTCTAGCTGATCGAATGGTCAAGTGTTCGAATGGCAAAATGGCAATTTTGGGGCCTTAGCTTATTTTTGTGTATTTTGGCCATTTCTTGTTCTCTTCTTATAAGTCTATTTCTTTATGATTAAAGTAAGTTATTCTTACCTACAAATGCTACTGTGATTGCATGAGAACAATATTTGAATTATGATTTAGCTCAAGCATGATTAGGAGTATACTTGTTTAGTTTAAGTATGATATTCTACTTGCTTTAAATCCATGTTTAATGACTTCTTTATAATTACTTGATGATTCTTGTAGGTCTTAACCATGATTATGTATGTATGATTGCACATGTTATATTAATTTTAGAGGATTTAAGTCTCACATGTTTTCTCAAGTATGGATATGTTTATACTTGTCTAGGTCTAGCATGATGCTATAATTGCCTTAAACTCATAGTTTGATGTTTTCTACACATTTTACTCCATGATTTTAATTGGATAGGACCATGATAAAATTAAGGATGCTTGCATATATAACATTAATTATAGTTTATTCATGTTTCTCATGTTTTAGCCTAGGTTTGAATTCTATCACTAATGTGCACTCTTACTTAGACATTTATGATTTTATTTCATACAAATAGACCATGTTTCATGTACATATGTACTGATTTGAACATGTTTAGTTATATTTAGACTCATTTACCATTTGCTCACGTATATAATATGATGCATGCATCATTAAAATAATTTATGAACAAGATTAATCGTGATTAGCAATGGTTGGTCGATTGGATGTAATTGGATGTCGAATTAATCGTTCAGAGGCTTATCGAATCAACCTCCCTAGGATGAGAAAAGCAGATTGCTATGTGAGTTTATTTAATAAGTTATCTGGACCCTGAGAATTCAGGATGATATGTCCGTGTGCACTGGCTTACCATGCTACTCTAGTTTTCCTTTCGAGGAACTTGGACTTTCTCTTGTAAGCTTAGTCCTAGGCGAGCAGGCTGCTCTAGCTTTCCTTCTTTGAATTTGGATATTCCTTTGTAAGGATTGTCCTAGGTGAGCAGAAGGTACCTTCCCAATTAGGAAACCTACCCAAACTATGCTAGTTTTCCTTAATGGAATTCGGACCTCCCCCACAAGGGATTGCCCTTAGCGAGCGGGTTGATTATTTTTTTAATTGTGAGACATTCACCACTGATTATTGTATGCGTATGAGAGATAATGCTCATTAACACAGGTTGTATGAGAGATTATGGTACTAATTTGCATGGATATGCAGGATGGTGTGATTGATACACTTGATTTTACAGGGTGAATGTTTATATTGAGAAATGATTATTCATGATATGAATGTTGAGAATTGATTCATTCAGGATGTGATTGTTATAATGAGATTTAAATGTTTACATAGGATGTGCATATGTTTTATGTGCTATGGATGAACCCATGATGCACAGGTGACATGATGTGTGCTTATGGAATGTGGGTTATAGCATGATATGTATGTGACATGATTATGTGGATATGAAATATATTTGACATGATGCACAGGTGGCATGAGTATATGTTATGGAATGTAAATTATGATATGATGCACAGAAATGGGCATGGTGAATAATTATTTGATGAATATTATGTTGATGATGTCTATGAATGTCATTATGAGTTTATTTTCCATATTAAAACCCTTGTCAAGGGTTAGCTCTATGGTTTTGTTTCGGGGCTACATGTCATGCCATGTAGGTGCTCAAGATGGTCTATATGTGGAACAGGAGGATGGGTACACACCATGAGAGGGGGTAGAGTTATTTGAGTTTTGTTAGATTTGTCTTATGACATGTTGAACTTATACTTGATTTTACCTCATATTATGTTTAGCCTATGTTGGCTTAGACTTGTATAGTCTTTGAGGCTTGACATTATGTTCTTATATGGATGATGTGGGTATGTGTGGACTAAGACTTTAATTAGTAGTCATTTATATTCCTCTATTTGCTTTTGTATAAAGGGCAAGTGCTCTCACTTTGATATGTGTTTCACCCAAAGTTGGGTTAAGTCTTCCATATTTCTAACTATTCTTTGTCATGCCCGTGCTGCTTCCTCCTTGAATTGGGTCCAACTTGGGGGGTGGCGCCTGAGAAATGCCTACTGTGCGGCACTCGCAAGGTAGCCAAGTGAGTAAGCCATTCTCATCAAGGTTATGACCTCGTGCTATTCGACCAAGAGTCTAGCCTGCGAAGCCAAGCAATGAACCCTAAGGCGGACGTGCGAATGTGCCGGGACATTTCCCAAGCAAGCTAGATGGAGGGGTACACCTCCTTGGATGCACAGATCCAACTTAGGCAACTCGGACATCCGAACATTCCATCTCAGCCAAGTGCATACAAGGGTTTTTGTTTCCAATACGACCATAAGGTTGGATGACTGCCCCATAGGTCAGAGAGCCCCATCTCCCAGAGGACGAGGCTCTTGGCATGATAACTAGCAACATGACAAGCCTTCGTTGCCATCTGAGACAACCAGTTGCAAGGCTAGGCATCATACAAACAACTAATCATTTCAGCTCACCATGTCCCCCTTATATAACATAAGATATTTTTTCATTCTGCTGGAGTGGCAGCCAAAGTAGTTGTACGGGCATTGTTCCTCCAAAGTTTGTCAAACATCCCCAAAATACTCCAAAGGACTCTCCAACACTATTTATGGGGTAGGGGACATCTTAAGAATCCAAAGATGTGTTAGTTGACCATGTATCCCAACATAGCCAACTATGTGTGCACATCGTTGCATGCATTCTGCGCAATGTTGTGCACACATGCGGGCCTTCCCCACAATGCCTGCATACATGGTGTGCAACACTATGGGCAGTTCTTGTAATGCATACATACCTAGTATATAACACTTCCACATATGTGTGCGCCCCAACATGTGTCACAGATAGTCCACTTCTCTACCCTGTGACAATGTGTCGGGTCATGACAGAAGGTGAGTATAAGGTTTGTGTTGTCATTATATGGTTTTTTTCTTGTGAAACTTTTAGTGCGTGGTTTTACAGAGTTCAATGATCAGAACTCTCCTACTGATGATGAAAATACTCGTTTTTCCTTCTCCTAATCTTCAGATACTTTAGGGCTTTTATAGGTCCATCCTAGTTCAAAAGCTTCATAGTTCGGATATGTTTTGAGGACGCACTTATTGACGTCAGGTCATTTTTTGACTCTTTGATTCTTTTGTTTATTTTATGTTATGACCTGTTGTAATATTTGATGAGTACATGTATTAAGTGAGATGAGAGCTTTCACATGTATTATTTTGGACTTGTGTAGAGACTATTCATGTATGTTTGGACTATTATGGAACTTGTACTCAACTACACCTGAGAAAATTTATGTTAAGCCCATGGCCATGACACTTGTATTTTATGTGTTTGTTTGGTTTGCACTTGGGATGATTAAACATTGGGTTTTAGCTAATTTGCAAATGGTGTCTATGTGGATTTGAAGTGAATATGTTTACGTGAATATGATGTGAATGTGTGAGAATTATAAAATATTTTCACATGTTTCAAATTTTTGTCAATTTTCACCAATTTACAATAGTTATATTGCAAAATTTTTCTATAAAAATTTGATGAAAAAATTGGTTTGAAAAACCACGAGCATGACACTCTAGGCCAAGAGTGACTCTACAAAAAACTGTCACGTTTGGAGAGCCAAAAGACCATGATTTTCTTTCATACCATACCATTTCTTTACATAGCTAAAATGACTCACTTTTGGAGCCAACCAGATGTTAGGATTCTTTCCCCTTTAGTGTCAAATGCATTAGTTAAGGGGTGTTTATCATTTACAAGTATTCACACATGCATATGGTTTACTTACTACAATATCATACATTTACATATTATCATATATCTTCACATCCATCATACGCAAAAATCATGCTATTATATAACTTATGAATTGTTATAGTTCAACAAAAAACATACTTGAATTCTATGAACCGATACACCATTAGTGACTACAACGATGTGTCGGCTAGGAGGTCAGTGACCACCGACGTCCCGTCAATGCATCGAACCCTTATTGAGAGTAGATACACTATGGAAGCCCATCAAGCCGATGCCACCATTGACGCATCAGTCACACTATCAATGACCAGATTAATACTGACATGGCATATCATGTTAATGCTGATACTATTCATCTTCCTTGAACCATAGATGTAGTCACCGATGTGTGATGTGTTCCAATGCGGAACACAATGGTACCCTGGCAAAGTAAAAAAGAATAGAATCGAAGAAGAAGTAGAAAATAGGGCAAAATAGTTTCAATTTCAAGCTAATGTGAATGACCTTCATGCCACATACAAATATTGGCTCCAAGAGCCTAGCATGTGCCCCTAGGTCGACTATCCCACCATCTGGGCCCCTAATCCTGCTCAATACACAATCAATCTCAAATTACAATCAATCCATCCCCCAATTACATCCGCAATCAACACTAAACATGAATAATAAACTATCAATGTAACAATAAAAGATTACATGCTTTCAAGGCCTACTGATAAAGAAAACAAACTGAAACCAAACTAGAACACCAAACTCTCTCATACATTAAACATGATTCTTACCTCAGTTAAACCATAAACCTTTTATGAAAAACCACAGTTTTTTTCATTTAATTATCATGAATTGAAAATATAATTTTTATCTAAGCATGACATAATTCATAGAAAATAACTGCAACATGCATTAAAACACATCACAAGGATATGATCTAATCAAGAACATTTATTTAAACCATTTAATGGTAACAAGGTTAGCAATCCAACCTTACATCTCAAAAATATACATAGAGTCTCTAGAATTTCATCATTTTTCCACTTCTTATAGACTTTGACATGCCCTATGTTTCTCCTTTTGACTCAAAGCCATATTTTGAAATGATTAGGGTCATAGGGCATCAAGGGGTATTTATAGGGTAGTGCAGAAACTGAATTCTAGTGCGTAACCGCATAAATAATCATGCAGATCATTTCTTATGGCTCTTTCAAACCCGTTGACACATCTATCACAATACACTAACATGTCGATGGTTCTACCAATGAATTAAGTAGAATTACAATGTAACAACATCTATTTTGTTCTTATATTTTTATAAGTTTGTTTTTTAAGAATTTTTGTGACTTTATTTGATGAAAACAAATAATTGAGTTTGCATGTAAGTGAGCTTGCTAGACTAGGCCAAGGGTACCAACCAAACCATTATATGTCATGTTGTTTTGACATTAAGTTGAAGATAACCCCAAATTAACAATAATTTAATCCAACCTAGATTAGATTAGATTTGATTTAATTAAATAATTATAAAAGGAAAATTAACCTAAGTGAACCCCCAAAGAGGAGGCCACCTACCGAATCTCAACTATGGCAACCTCAACTAAGCACAATCAATAAATATACGAAATAATATAAAAATTTATAAGATCTAAAATAATTAATTTTTTTATTTAATCCTCTCACGTTGTTACCTTAGTATCGAAGCAGCTTCTTGTCTCTCTCCACAGTCCAATCCACTTACACTCAGGTACCTGCTGCCTCCGCCGTTTTCCGACGGCGACAGATTTCCCCAAAACAGGGTTCTTCGCCGGTGTACTTTCGCGACTGTACCTCGCTTTTTCTTATACCCCTATAATTTCATAAATTTACAAAAACAACTTCGAGAACTAAGACGCTTGTTTTTATGCTTTGACGTGCATTACGCTCTAAACGGGAAGGTGATGATGACAAACGAACTAATATGGGGGCATTCATGTAAAATTGAGCTGATCTTCGGGCAAATGTGGGTTGTCAGTTATCTTACTCTACTAATTAGCGAATAAAATATTTTTTTATTGTTTTTTTCGATTGCAACAATTTTCTATTTATAGACAAGGTAAAGATTCCAGTCCTCTCAAGACTCACTTCCAAATCTGCCCCTTTACTTTTCTAATGTTCTCGGACAAAATCAGAAACGTTTCAGAACAACCGAGTGGCAATTTCGGAATTTTATCTCAAGGCGTGGGCGTTTCATACAATCGACGCCTTTGACTCACACACTGCCCTCCCCAGAAGCACTCCCGTCGCTGTTCACTTCGGCTTTTTCCTGAGGTTTTGGCCTCCCCTGGGTACCTTCCCGCCGGTAACCGGCGCCGTCTGCGACGATCCACCTCCGCCAGGAATCGCTTTGACCGGTGTGGGATCCTACGGGGGCTTGGAATCGGATCAGATCAGATCGGATTGAATCGCGCATGCTCTCTTCCCAAAGCGGAACGATCTTCTGATCGGTCTATTTTTAGCTGGGGGAAATGGATGTGAACTGCTGATTGGTGAGGCTAGGGGGGGAGGGAGAGAGGAGGTGGAGCATTCGGATGGCAACGGGGGCGCGGATGCCGACATGGAGGGAGAGGGAGAACAACAGGCGGAGGGAGCGGAGGAGGAGGGCGATCGCGGCGAAGATTTACGCGGGGCTAAGGATGTACGGGAACTACAAGCTACCCAAGCATTGCGACAACAACGAGGTCCTCAAGGCCCTCTGCGCCGAGGCCGGATGGACCGTCGAGCCGGACGGAACCACCTACCGCAAGGTAATGAACGACCTTAACTCTGCTACTATCTGCTCTGCATCGTCGGCTAGTTTTCCACCGTCTCCGACGCCGGTGGGCCGAGTTATCACCTGCTCAATAACGTGGCTATCCGGCGCCGATGCTGGTGCCGTACCTCACGGCATCCCTTGTTTTTTGCTCCACTGGCGCACGATAGCGCAGGTGTGGCGAAGAGGGCTACATCCTCCACCCGTTTGGCGGCGGCTAGGAACCGAAGGAGGGCCCGTGACATGACGGTTCTTTGTTTCTCTCGTTTTATGAATTTTAATGACGTCCGTGCGAAGCGGGGTTCGCCCCGGCGCACGTTAGAACCCGTACGCTCAGCTGCACTGCCGTCCCCGGAGGCCGGGCCGGTAAGGTGATCCCGCAGCGGGCGTTGGCCTGAGCACGTTAGATTAGCAGGCAGTCGGGATTCTTCCGTCTTCATCGACGGAAAATCTGCATCTTTCGCCTGGATCGCGTCCATATGCAGAACACATTCAGTGTTTCAACCACTTATTACTTAATTAAAATAACCTTAAATTTCCTTCTCTGATTCCCATAATTCAATACAAACCCCCCATTTGAGGATTCTTTTCAAACTAATTGACTACTACTTTGTCGGAATTCCCGTAATGAGGTTTACGAAATCCAAAGGGAATTTTGGATTTGGTCGGGGAAAGCGGTTTGTTGGAATCGGAGCTCGTACTCTGCACGCCTCCCGTCCCGGCTTCCCCCCTCCCCCTCTTTTGGATGAATCAAAGAAAGACGCCCACCCCAGCTGATTCAACGTAAAAGGCTAAGTTTTCCTTTGTCCCGTGTTCTCTTTCTCGTTTGCTTCATCTGGGTCGGTCTCACAAAGTTTACTTGGGCTTACGTACACTATTGAACCAAATTTTGTATTGGATAGATTTATTTCATTTTCTATCTCAAAATCACTTTTCTGTTCAATCCCCCCATTACGTGGCCAAAGGGATTGCGGCGGGGTATTTTTTCACCAGTTGTATAAGAAAAATGCTCCCGTGGCATCATGTTTCATATCTCAAAAGCCTTCTTCATTATCTAAATACATTGATGTGTGTGGTTCAATTTTACGGGCCCTGATGAAGTAGACTTCTACTTATGAAACATAACGCCAGGTTAGCATTTCTAGTTGTAAATGTCTGTGATGAGCCCATTTTTCCTTTTTTTTTTCCTTGTGATGACACAATCTTGATTGATTTCTGATTTGTTTACATGGCTGTGTTAGCGACCTCGCACTTCTGGTATATCTGACAAAGAGAAAAAATAATGACGTCACACTTTTTGTTTTCTGACGCCTCATGTTTCAAATAGCTTGTAAATTGTGTATGGGCTTTCTTTAACCTCATCTGGTCTCCAGTTAACTTCGGCAATAACTACTTGGAGAAGTGAAAAAAGCTCACCCAATTTTTTATTTTATTTATTTATTTATTATTTTTTTTTTTTGGGGGGGTGGGGGCGGGGGAAGGGGGGACTCAAATCCTTTCCTAAATCTTCACTGGGGAAGACGAAACACAAATCTGGTAGTGAAGCTTCGCCAGCACCATGGATTTAATGTCATTAACAGCAGGTGAAACTGATGTTCACCAACGAATTGATTTCAGGTCCTTCTGGTGCATGTAATGTGGTTATTTGCAAGTGGACTAGAGTGCATTTTTTTTTTGGTAAGAGCTAGATGGTCAATTTAGTAATTAGCTATAGATAGTTCTATTGTAAGAGACGTAATAAGGATGATAAGTTGTGGTCTTTGTTTTTTGGAAACCTTTCGCTGTGAAGTAGCTGTAATGAGAGCTCATCCATGCATGCATTTAAGAGATTATCTTTTCCATCAAATAACTGATTTTAAGCTGCGGATTTTGTTGGGATCTAAATGGGTGAACCACCAAAGTTCTTGGTTGACGTAGTCATTTCGAGATGTTGGCAACAGGACGATGAACTTTGTAAAGCCTCATTTTCGTGCCGATTGAACATAAAACGGTCTCTTTAAGTCCTTATCTCACATTTGCTGGGATCTGATGCTGTCATTTGCCATTTCTTGGAGCACCATCTGCTCATATAAATTTCACATTGGATTTTATTCTACCTAGCTGGTGGATATAATTTAAGACACAACTAACTTGATGATGCCATGGTTTTGTTACTAATCTTTGGATTCAGGGATGCAAGCCGGTGGAGCGTATGGAGGTTGTGGTGGGTGCATCTGCGTCAGTCAGCCCATGCTCTTCATACCAACCAAGCCCGTGTATCTCCTACAATCCCAGCCCAGCCTCTTCGTCCTTCCCCAGCCCGGCCTCTTCCTCCTATGCTCCTAATGGAAACCTCCAGACAGACCCGAATTTCCTCATCCCGTGGCTAAAAAATCTATCATCTTCCTCTTCTTCCGCCTCCTCTTTTAAGCCGCCTCACCATGTCTATCAGCATTGTGGATCTATCAGTGCTCCTGTCACTCCTCCCTCAAGCTCCCCGACTGCCCGGAGTCCTCGAATGAGAACTGATTGGGATGACTCTTCCACTGCGTCAGCATGGGGAAGACAGCCCTACTCATTCTTGCACTCATCCACACCTCCCAGTCCAGGTCGGCAGATCTTCCCGGATTCCAGCTGGTTTGCCGGCCTCCGAATACCAACTGGTGGGCCGGCTTCTCCTACATTCAATCTAGTCTCCCCAAATCCAATTGGGTTCAAGGAGGCGGCAATGTCGGCTGGGGGATCAAGAATGTGGACTCCAGGACAAAGTGGGACGTGCTCGCCCGCTGTTGCTGGGACTCGCACTCCTACTGACGTTCAGATGGTTGATGCAAATGCGGACGACTTTGCTTTTGGAAGCAACGCAACTGGTCTCGTAAAGCCATGGGAGGGAGAGAGGATACATGAAGATTGCGGTTCTGATGAGCTTGAATTGACTCTTGGGAGCTCGCATACAAAGTAGCCTGCTTTCTGGGTAGCGTAAGCAATTTGAGTGTGCTCTGTGCTGATTCTCTTTGTGGTAAGAAATGCCGGGATTTCATATAGAGAGGCTTAAATATAGATTAGGCATGGTTGGCCTATTGAGCCTTCACTAAATATCTGAAGGATACTGCAACAGCTGACTTGTTCTTATTGTCGCATTGTATTGATCATTCATCCGTCTGTGAAATTGTGAGGAAGAGAACTGATTTCAGAATCTGGAAAGACGTCGGTACGGGGATGAAACAAACCAGTGGATGATATGAAGTAGCTGAATAGCTTTTTTTTCAATAATTTTTTTATTACTTTATGGTTGTTTCAATTTCTAAAATATTCACAAATTGTGTGGGTTTTACCCCCTTTTTTTGCAACAATATGTGCCCGATCTATGCTTGCTTGTGTACTGGTGGTGTGCAACTGATATTGCCTTGAGTTCCGAGTGACGCATTTGGGGTTTCATGTTGATCTGATGTAATGGGCGATTTTCTGTAGTTGTAATTGTTAAGTGATGTACCTAACATTTTGTAAACAATAAAATTGGCATACGTTACGTCTTCTAAACTGTTATTTTTTTGTTTAAAACACTGACAAACCTTCAAACTCAATATTAGCTTACCTCTGTCCCTAAAGTAAGTACACTGATAGACTAGTAAGCTTCGACCCAAAAAAGAATAGATTAATAGTAAGCTTAAACTAATTTAATAAATTCCTCGGCCAAAAAAAGACATCGTGCAAAGCTTTTCCCAAGCTCTGCATTTTACACTATTGCGTTGTTGTTTTAACAAATTCGCCAACATTTCAAATCTCAGGTATCAAACATTTAGCCCATTGCTAATGTTCTTTCCTTTTTTAGGTATTACTGTTTGAGAGCGTTGTCAAGTTGTATCCTCTTGAAATTTAACTAGTGATGGAAGTCTCAAATTACACTGGCATTCTCTTCATTTCAGCATTAGCACATAGGACAAAGGACAAAAGCGCCGAAGGTGATAGCACACAAACACTGGCAATGACTGAAGAATTCAGACCATGCACCAAAATTTAGACAAACACATTAGTAACAGGAAGCACAATCGTATGCTATCCAATTCTGGTACATTTGAGGGTTGGGGGAAATTAAACGAGTCATCTTCACAACTATCTATCATCTATGTACAATATTTCGCAGGGAGAGTTACAATTAATTGGATCAAACATGGAAACAAAACTCAACAAAAGAGGGAACAAACTATCATCACTGAAGCATGCCTATACAGAAGCATAATGTTGTGAGAGCGTTCTATATCAGTCTTACCTTTCCTTTAACAATGGCCAATCATGCTACAGAAAAAGTAAAGGTTTTTTGTGGTTGTTTGAGAATTGCTAAGAAGATAGTAATGGCATTTTTTACTTCACCACCACAAACGCGGATCCAAAAACAAAAATCAACATCAAATTTTAAGCAATAAGACTTTCAGGTTCTGTGCTATTGAGTAATTGGTTCTTCATCAATTGAAGCTCAGGAGCACAATAAAGCAAGAGTACAGGAGCATCTGACCCTGTTTAATTTAATGAAATGAACACATCTATGTACTGTACAATTTTCTTGTTGCTACTATTTACATGAAGCCAAATAATTAATATATATACAAAGCACCAACATGGAAATAATGCAGCACAGACCTTCAATGAGATTATTTTAATGGTGACTCTTGAATATGACCAATTACTTGTCAAGCTGTTGGTATAATTCTGACAATGCCTGGTAGAGGATGGATGCTGCAGGTGGCTTGGGCAATGCCTCTAAAAGAATGTCTGATGCATTGATTGAAGAACTGCCATAGAATCTCGAGTTTTCTGATGACCGGGTGGTGACTATGCTTCCTTCAAGAGAGCATCCCACAAAGGCACCTGAAAGAAAAGAAAGAACGAAATGTGAAACTTATTAAATGTTAATCTGAGGGGAAAAAAGATTCAACTGTGGCTGACTTGAAAATGTTCAGAAAGATAAAGTTAATAGCAGGTTATATGAGCATTGAATGAAACTTCAAAGGTGCTTTATATAGATAAAAGGAAAAACTGCAGTATAAAACTTTCTTTTCAATCAATCAAGATAATTGGTTATGTTCAGGGGAGGGCACAGAGATAAAAGAAATAAACGAATGCAGTGACATTCCCAAATGTGAAAATCTAGGTATGTGTACCATCATCTCAGGCAATCAAGATAATGTCAGCATATGGATGCGGATGCTGTATCCTGTTATCAATAATACATACAAGAGACTGGAAGTACAAGGGACAAAAAACGTGACATTAAAACCAAGATTCAACTAGTTATATTAAGCATCCAGTCACTCCGTCAAGAAGCATAAAAGAAAATGGTTGTAATAATCGTTTCAAGTTGGTACGCGTATTTTGTCAGACCATCAATGTTTGAAAAGTCAAAAGTACGATAATTGTTTTCTGTAGTGTATAAAGGACTTATGGCTTTCACGAGGTCAATTTTCATAGAAGAAATTTGAAGAGGATTGACATTAGGAAGCAATAGGGAGGCAGGGATAAAAAAAGCCTTTTAGCTAATGCTATTTTATTCATGTGCCCCTTTCCATTTATGCAACCATTCATACCAAAAGGCTACCGGCCTGTACTATAAAAAACATTTTTTTGGGGAAGGGAAATTAAGAAGTAGTTTCCTGAAACTATTTTCAGGAAGTGTTTTATTTGCCTGCTGTCACGGGGTAGCGGAGCGGACTACCCGTGACACGTACTGGGGCGCACACACGTGGGAATGTGTTGTATACGAGGTGTGCATTCATTTTGGGAATTTCCCTTAGTGTTGCATATCATGTGTGCAGGCGT
Organism: Saururus chinensis; assembly: GCA_035235625.1. Lineage (NCBI taxonomy): Eukaryota > Viridiplantae > Streptophyta > Magnoliopsida > Piperales > Saururaceae > Saururus > Saururus chinensis. Next base: position 34,688,541 of record CP141144.1, on the reverse strand, counting down.
TGCGGGGAAGGCCCGCAACGTTGCGCAACATGTGTGCGCAACGTTGCGCAGAAATGCCGCAACAATGCGCATACATAATTGGCTATGTTGGGACACATAGCCAACTAGCACTGTTTTGGATTCTAAAGATGTCCCCGCCTACCTATATAGTGTTTGAGGGTCCTTGGGAGTGTTCTCGGGTAATTTCGCGAAATTCGGAGATACCATGCCCGTATGGCCACTTTGGCTGCCACTTCAAAGAAACACGATAAATCTCTTGTGCTATATAGGGAGGGACATGATGAGCTTCATTGACAAATTGTTGGTATAATGCCTAGCCTTGTAACAGGCTGATCCGGATGGCAACGAAGGATGTTGCCTTGCTAGCTATCATGCCAGGAGCCTATCCGCTAGTGCGATGGGGCTCTCCGACTCGTCGGGCGGCCGTCCGGCCTTATGGCCATGTTGGTAACAAAGGCCCTTGCATGCACACGACTGAGACGGATTATTCGGATGACCGAGTTGCCTAAGTTGGATCCGTGCATAGCAAGGAGGTGTCCCTCTCCGGCCAGCTCGCTTGGGAACAAGTCTTGGCATGTCCGCTTATGGGACAGGTTCGTTGCTTGGCTTCGCAGGCTGGACGCTTGGTTGAATGGCACAAGGCCATAACCTTGACGAAGAAAGGCTTACTCGCTTGGCTATTTGGCCTTGCGAGCGCCGCACGGTACCTTGGATGGCTAGGGCCGTGACACTGCGCTATTGAATGCTTTAATGGACAAAACTATTTTCTCCAAAATTTTCATTCACGTCAAATTGCGCTGCAAACCTGAAAATACTTGCACATTTAAAACAGATCTGAAAGTGATTTCCAGAACCAGCTTGTGCTTTAGATCTCAATAACCCCTCCTTGGTTTTCTTCCTATTCTTTACTATTCAATTAACTTTAGTTGTATTAGTCAAATCTAACAATGAAAAAATAAGTGTCTCTTCGTAGTAACAAGCTAAAAAAGGTTTAAGCCAACCATCTTTGCCTATGACCTTCATGACCATGTACACATCATGCACATAATATTTATTTTGAAAAAACTCAAACTAGTAATATAAACTAAATACATCAGGGAAAGAGCAGACCTTTGCTACAGCTGTAGGTATAACAAGCTGCATAACCAGCATCCCCAGCACGTAGATCAGCTTCAGCTGTTCGCCCAACAACACCTGCAGCTGCACTAAGACCAGCACCAACTGCAAAATGCACATTCCCACTAAATGTTCTCACAGCGTCCGTTGTCCTCAATACTATAATAAAATCTGTCAACTCTCCTCCACCCTGACAGCAAATGAAGCAAGTGTCAATAAAATAGACTACAGGTATGTATTTGTTTATTATACATTTTTTAGCAAAAAGGCCTCCTCAATACTATAATAAAATCTGTCAACTCTCCTCCACCCTGACAGCAAATCAAGCAAGTGTTAATAAAATAGACTACAGGTATGTATTTGTTTATTATACATTTTTTTAGCAAAAAGGCCTAATAACCATCCGTTCATATCTACTAACATAGTAAAACAGATTTTGAGAGTGGCAATACCTTAAAAATAAAATAAAACTAGAGATGGCTGAAGTGACAATCACAATCCCATTAGGTTTTCCCACATCAAAGAGGAAGTCCCAAGAAACTGTTATAATGCTACTAAAGAGTCAGTTACCTGAAGGCCCCAACCAACACCGAATGAAGAGATAGCTGAAGGAGGTGACCATGAGCCATCTTCTCTGCGGGCAATTACAAGACCAGTCCCAATGTGATAAGTAACCATGACCCCAATCTTTACAACAGTAAGTACAGCGAGGCCTTTTGCATGCCTTAGAATTGCATCTGGAATGGACTTCTCTGCTTTTAAGGAACCAACCTAAAACAGCCGTACAATAGCTTAGTATGCTATGAAAATAATTCAGAACACAATCAGTATATCTCCCAAAAATTTACCTTATTATAACTACGGATTGTGTTTGTGGCCTTGTAAATTTCATATTCCATCGACTGTCCCCATGGGAAATTCAGCCAAGACCTCAAAGTGCTGAGATCTGTTAGATCATGAGTTGGCTGTTGGGCTGCCCGACTAACTTGATCCATTAAATATGGCTGAACAGATTCAAGCCTCACATAACACACGTCGCAAACCCTTTGTGGATCTCCAGTACGAAACTTAATAGGCAACAAGCTTTTTCCTCTAGAGCATTCATTGCAGAATATCCCACCACAGAAGCGGCAATGGTGTCTTGAGCACATGATTGGATGGAATCGAACACTACATAGCATGCACGCAGAAGCAGCACTGTCAGCTAACCATCTCGGTGGCTCACACTCCAAAATATCCCTCAAGTTGGTAAAGTTCACCTCCGTGAGAGTGTGGGCCATTTCTTTCCAAGCTTGCTCAAGAAGCTGGGTTGACATGCAGGACAACCTTAACCTTTGGAGCTCCCCAGAAGCAATGCTGTTGACTTTATTTTTTGCAGCAAACAGCATCTCCTGTACCACATCCCACATCGTAAGCTCCTTCTCATCTCCAAAGAATTGGCCCCATCCCATGTCACCTTCAGGAAAGTACCCACCATTTGACACAAACCCCTTTCTCCATTCCTCATGATCACTTTCTGACATGGGTGGAACAGAAACAGGTATCCACACGCCAGTTTCTTCATAGTGAGGTGGCTCATAATAGAAGTATCTGCCTTTTTCCTGATCAGCCACGTCTTTCTGTTGATGGTTCTCCTCAGTGTACGGAGTGACATCTGCACTACTCTCTAACCCTAAAGACATCTCCTGATTCATGGGGTTGCAAGATATAGTGGTATTACCAACTGCCTCATCCATTTTCGCACCATTAGACACCTGAATGCAGGTTCACAGAGTCCTGTCATCTTTGTTACATGTTAACATCCCAGGTGAACTAGTTTCCTACAATATATTCTAAACTAGAACCTCTTCAGTTCAAATTTTTTCAATTGAGTATAGCAAAGCGTTATGTTCTCTCAAAACATAAACTACAATTAATATTACCTCTTCTGCACATTATTCTGCAGAATTACATGATGACATAAAACACGATTTTTTTTGTATTCCCACTGCTAGATAGAAATAGAACAATTATGGCAATATGGCATACCCTGAAATTGCCATATTGCGTCGTTTTTGTACAAATTTTATAACTAAAACACAAACGCCGAATCAGTTCAAAAAAACATCTTGAAAAAGGCTGCAACATGAGCGCAGGGACAAAAACTCAAAAAGCTTCATGAAAAATCGGTATCAGACGCCTTAAACTAGACAAACCCACATCCTAAAACGAATCTCTCCAAATATAACATGACAAAGAACCCACAAAATTTCAGATATGGTAAGCTACGTACTGATTGAGAACTACATCTCTCAACCTCTTTAGTTGATTCAAGGCTGAGGGAAGAGAACCCAGTTTCCAGATGTTCCAACTTTGCGGTGTCGACGGCGGGATACAGCTGGGTCTCGTCCATCAGATGGCAGCCGACTGAAGTCGCCGATTGGGCACGGAACAGAAGATCAAACGACGGAGACCAGAAAACCCATGGCAGCAATCGCCAGAGATTTGCAAAGATTGAGGAAGAGGAGAAAAAGAAGAGAAAAAAACAGACAATTAATAAAAAGGGTACGAAGAGGAGGAGCACGGAACGTATTCGGTAGTTCCCACTCGCTGAAGGAAACTCTTTGTCATGTTGTTAGCTGGCCCGCCTTGCCGGACGAGCGAGAACCCTTGACTCGGTCTTGACTCTCCTCCGGACGGGTTGAATCGACCCGATTCGAAGACCTGCACGAGGAGTTCTCATTCCAGCAGCAATATTATCAGCCTATCAGGTGTCGTCCCACTTGCTAATCATGTGGGCCGACATGATTGGAAGGTTTGTTTTCTGTCACGACGTTTATTATATTTTCTCCGTCTAAAGTTAATAGCTCATTTGTAAAATTTTTTGTTTTATATTAATAATTTTATTTTATTTAATTAAAATGATTAATTACTTAAAAAAATAATATTATTTTATTTTATTCTCCCTTAGATATAGATTTTACTATTTAATAAAAAATATTATTTTCTAAATATAATTATTGATTCAATTTAGAAAAAGTATTATTTTTTAACTAATGAGATTGATTTTGATGTAAGAGGGTATTAATTGAGCTGAATGGGATGGAAAGTTTTTTTCCATACAGAATAGGGTGGAATTTTCTTGGCGGTAAATTGGGGTGGGGTGGAAGTCAATTACAAGTTGATTCGTTTTTTATTTTTTTGTAATTTTTAATATTCCTTTCATTCTATGTTAATAGTACCCAAAAAAATATTTTAAAAAAATGTTATATAATCAAGTCAATTAATTAATCTTTCATTTCATCCACTAATCTTTTCTACATGAAATAAGACTATGGGACTTTTTTTAAATAAAATTATTAAAATAGGATGGATGGATTATTAAAATAAAGATATATTTATACTAAAAGTTAACATTAAATATTGAGGGTTTCCTTATCTCTATTGACTGATAATCATCTAGTCGGACAAGCCTTGTCCGAGTCGAAGTCTAACTTCTATTGGAGTGTTTAATGTGTACGTGTGTCCAACCAAATACATGTTTATTTGCTTTTTCAAGTTTACAACGATAACAAGATCTCAATCTTGTAGATTTCATTTGCTATAAAATGAAAAAGAAAAAGAAACAAATCCAAATATCTTTAAAGTTTTCAAATATTAATTTTTACATAGTTGGTATTTTCCTGATTTTAAGTGTCCCTAAAGTGCTATTAAAGTAGGTCATCGTATTAGCATAAAAACAAAGGTTGTTGCATGCACAATAGATATATCTATAGTGGAGGCACTAGCGCTTATTGTATAATAATTATATTTTTATATAGCATAGACCCTATTTGAACCTTCACTTACATGAATTACATGATTGGTAAATATGATGCCCAATAAATACTAAGATGATGTTTTAAATGAATTGGGAAATTATTTGACAATTAATAGGAATTTTATAGATCTTTTAGAAAATAAGAAGTTTGTCAACACAACCTGTATTAAAGTCAAGACGAGTAATATGTCAACGAACATGCAGTCACTACAACAAAAAATACTATTAACGATACTTTTATTAACAACACAATTCTAAGTATCATTACAAATTACTATTTGTGACATATATAAAAGCATCACAAAAAAATTAAACTATTAGCGATGCTTTATAAAAAATATCGCTAATAGTGGTAGTATTAGCAGCATTTTTTACAAGCATCATTGCTAGTAATATTATTAGCGATGCTTTATAAAAGTGTCACAAATATTTATAAGTTTTAAATAAAAAAATTTAAATTATTTGTAACTCTTTTACAAAAGTGTCGCAAATAGTATTAATAATAGTGATGCTTTTATAAAAGCGTTGATAATAGTTATACAATTAGCAACGATTACAAAACTGTGTCGTAAGTAAAATAAATTATTTTAAAAAAAAATAAAGATTAGTATTGATGTTTTTTTAAAAGGGGCACTAATAATACTATTACTAGCGACACTTTTAAAAAAGTGTCGCTAATAATCATTATTTTTATTTTATTTAATATATTAATATTTAAATATATAATAAATAAATATTAAAACATAAATTTAAATGTCTCAAATATAATATAATATATTGAATATTTATTATTTTTATATATAACAAAAAAATTATCTTATTTTATCCCCACTCCTCCTCAGAGATAAGGCTCACGTTCACATGCGTAAATGTGTGAGAGAGAGAGAGGAGAGAGAGGGAGAGGAGTGAAGAGAGAAGAGAAAGAGACAAGAAGAGAGAGAGGGTAGAAAGAGAAGAGAGGAAGAGAGAGGAGAGAGGGTGGCAAGAGAGATGAGAGAGAGGGTAGAGAGAGAATAGAGAGAGGAGAAACGAGAAAGAGAGAGGGGAGGGAGAGAGAAAGAAAGAAGAGAGAGGAGAGAGGAAGAGGAGAAAGTGTGGAGAGGGAGAAATTTTATTTTATTATTTTAAATTTTTTTTATTATATATCATATTTTAAAATTAATAAAATAAAATATATTAGTGACGTATAAGAATATGCATTACTAATACTCTGGGTATTAGCGATGCATATGTGTCGCTATTAGCGATGCATTTTTCTATGCATTACTATTACCTTTTAATTTATGTTTAGTAATTTTAAAATAGAGAGAGAAAGAGGATGAGAGTGAGAGAGATGAGGAGAGAGTGAGAGGAGAGAGAGAAGAGGATGAGTGAGAGGAGAGATAGAGAGAGAGGAGAGGAAAGATAGAGGGAAAGAGAGGGAGTAGGAGGAGAGAAGAGAGGAGATAGGGAAGAGAGAGTGTAGAGAGAGGAGAGAGAAGATAGGAGAAAGGGAAGAGAGAGTGTAGAGAGAGAGGAGATAGAGGAGAGAGAGAAGATAGGATTTAAATTTAAATTTTTTAGATTTTTTATTATATATTATATATTAATTTTAATAAAAAATAAAATAAAATGTATTAATGATGCATTGGAATATGTGTCACTAATACCCTTAGTAGTAGCGACCCATATGCATATGCATCGCTAATAACTAGGTATAGCGATGCATTTTTTTATACTTCGCTATTACCTTCTAATTTATTTTTATTAATTTTAAAATATAAAGAGAGAGTGAAAGGAGAGCGAGGATATAGAGAGAGAGGAGATAGAGAGGGGAGAGAGAGAAAGAGGGTGAGAGTTTAACACCTCGTGTTCTGATTATGCCTAAACCGATGGGTTAGGAGTAATTATATATATTTTAGTTAAGTTTTAGGGGGTTTTAAGGGATAGAATCCCTGTACTTAGTTGAGCTCAACGTAATGAGTATAACGAATAGAAGAACATGTGAAATAGAGGTTGGGAACAAAAGTTACGACCTTGGAAAGTATGCCACATGGGCGGGACCCACTTAAAAAGTGCGAGATAGCATCCCATGTGTGGTTTATTTAGAAGGACTCATCGATATGAGTCCATAAGTACTAAGAATGTGCAATTCCAATTTGGGGTAGGAAGATATTGCATTTTTAAGCTTTAAAAAAGAAAAAAATAAAATAATATTAAACTATAAGCACCACACGGCGATGAGTACTGACTTGCGTTAGATAAGACTGACACACATCATACATGCATTAGATGCGCTGAGACGTGTGTTAACGCCATTTCCTATATAAATCGTCGGTTCTTCAGATTCAATGACGTTTCAAAACTACTTTTCTTCGTTTCTCATTCGTTTTAAGTCTGATTTGAGTCATTTAAGAGGCGTTCTTAGCTAATTCGAGGGTATTCCACACAATAGAAATGTCCATTCCTTGAGTTAGTAAGTATATAAGGGGGGAATATCCCGGGGTAAGAGGAGGCTCTGCTCGTCGCCCTTGAGCCTTAAAGAGAGAGAAGTGGCCTAGAGCAAGAGGAGGCTTCATCCTCCATCGTCAAGCTACAACGAGGGAAGTGGCCCCGAGTAGGGGAGGCATCATCTTCCACCGAAGGGCCATGCAGTAAGAGAAACATCCCCGAGTTAAGGGGAGGTTCTGTCAAGCCCCGATGTTCGCCTGACCTGAGCCAAACCCTGTCTAGGGCTAGTCAAACCACACGGGGGCGACTAGATTGCATTGTAAAATATTTTAACCCCCTTAATCAGGTATTTAACACAAACACAGTGTCACACACCTTTAGTATTTTGAGCAAGAGAAATATAGTAAAATAAAAGAGGGTAATAATTCTGAAATAAATCCTCACTCTCAACCCACATACATAACATCCTGAGCTGAATGCGGCTCGAATAAAAAAATCTTAGATAAGTCTAAAAGCAAAAGATACACACTAGTTAGAAACATAGTAACCTACACAAAGTGTTATATGATCATAATAGTATAAATTAGAAGACAAAATAGCATATAGAAGCATCCATGCCTAATCCCATGCATATCCCGGTCGTCCCTCATACAGAGAATCCTGATCAATTGCATGTCATACCATGCACCCCAAAATAAAATACAGAAAGAGTGGTGAGTAAAACTAAGTAAGGTTTAAAATACGGTAACATTAATCAGAAAACAACCATAGCACATCAACATGGTAATTCAGATCAACATTTCACATAATATCCCAATTTTTGATTAATCCCCTCACCATACCCCTGATTATATAAGTAATCATCCTGCATACAAGTATCTCATACATGCTAATCATAGTTTGAATAATCACATCATGGCATAACATCCATCTTGCATAATAAGTAATTTTTACATAATCACATCCATAATCATGCACATCAAGTCATTCTCCTTCACAACATTCAACCTGCATAACACGTGTCTTCAACACATAATCACATAATGCATATTCATATCATTCATCCATAGATCATTCACCCTGCATGATAAGAGTCTCAATCACATGATACTAAATCATGTATGATAGATCATATTCACATGTATCACATAATCTCAATTATCCTTACACAATCTGTGTAACACGGGCATAATATTATCTCACACACAAGCATCATCAACAAATGGTGAATGTCTCTATCACACAGAGAAATACAAACAAATCACCCGCCCTGGACAATCCAAGAAGAAAGGTCTGAATCCCACACAGGGAACCTGAGATGTTAGCCCGTTATGGACATAGTCTGAATTCCATGAAGGAAATCTAGAGTGGTCGGGGTAGTCAGCCCCTAAGTCTGCTCTCCCTGGACAATCCTGGCCAAGGATGTCTGAATTTCACACAGAGAACCTAGAACAGGTGTGTTCTCCTTGAACATCTCCTATGGTGGGGAGAGTTTGAATTCCCACACAGGGAACCTAGAACATACGGTAGCCAGTGTACCACTCTAGATTCTCAAGGTCCAGATGAGTATCTCAAGAAATCTCAATTGTAAGATATGTACACATGTCTCTATTTAACTCAACTCAACACATACTTAGATCGACTCAACATGAGAAGTATCCATGTTCCACATAGGAACTCAAATTAAAATTATGTCTTTTCAGACCAACCAATTCCGATAAGCCAACGATAGATTAATCTGGCACGCAATCTTACATCATTGCATCCAATCAATCAATCATGATTAACCTTGATAAATTCTCTATTGGAAATCCATTTCATGATGCATGCAACATGGTACATACATAGGCAAAGAATACATAAAACTTATTCATAAATTGTGCTCCCATCAACCCCTTATGCAGAATTCATAATCATAATGTCAAGCCTCATTATAATCATCCCCCACAAGTGTGTGTACATGGTAGAAACATGCAACTCTAAGCATATAAACACGCCTTGTAAATAAGTCATTACCATACTACTCATGCTCTTTAATATCTAAACATGGATCCTAACTGAAATCATGAGTGAAAACCATTAGAAAGTATCAATCAAGTCAAGTGTAACCTCATGCTAAACCTATGCAAGCATATTCACATCACCTTGAATCTAAACATGGAACTATCATTCACCCATAATTTAATCACATTATATGAAGACATACCAATTCATTCTCATGCTATAATCATGCTTAAAACATAAGAAATCATTCAATCATATATTCAAGATAAACAATCCTAACATGTGTAGCCAACAACATGTTATTTTACATAATATAAAAATACTCTTCATAATTTCCAACATCAATAGCATGCCCTTCTAGTAGCTCATTCTGGAATAAATTACTTAGCATAAGCATAAGAAATGGTATTTAAGAGTAAAAGTATAAGAATAAGCAAAAGAAACAAAATGGCGAAAACTGTAGTACAGCCATTCGATCAGCCTATAGGGCCATTCGAATGCCATAATGGCAGTTCTAGTTCGTCTTCCACACTTTGAATTCAAAACTGATACTTCACATACACTTCATAAAACATCAAATCTCATCCCTAAATTTCATTATAATCAAATCCATGCTTCCAGAACATCAAATCTAGCCATTACTAAACATAAACCCCAAGAAATTTCATCGAAAATTAAACCTTTCTCAAATCACCATTAAAGCTCATAACTATGGAATCTATTTCAAAACTTAAACAAATCTCAAATATGAAACCACAACAATGTTTAAGACTAAAATACTTACCTTCTAGCAAGTTCTTGATTCAAAACGACTCTTCAAACTCCTTCAAAACTTACCCAAAATATGATTTTTATTAATACTTCTCAAATCCAATTTTAAAACACCTAAAACCTTCAAGAACAAGTAGATCTAGGGTTCAAGAGCCCAAAAACAAAATTCCAAATATTAGGTTTCGAAATAGAAACCCAAATCAGTAGTTTTTGAGTGAAAATTGAGATTAATCCAAAGCAAATGAAGAGATTTGAAAGATTTAAGGAAAACCTTAATGAATTAATGAAATATTGAGCAAAATCATACCTTAATCTCCTTTCTCCTTTAGGAAAATGGAGATTAGGCACCTAACTCTAGGTCTCAACCCTTTCCCAATTGGGAAAGTGGTTGGGCCTTTCCTTTTATAGTAAAGGGTGGGGTAGACCTAATTAACTAGTAGGGTACAAATAGGATTTTATAATAAAAATAGTAAAACTTGCTTATTTGAAACCCAATTTGATGTCTAAGATTTTTGAAATAATTACTGTTGACATAAAAAAAATTAAAATTCAAATGCAAAGATTTCGGAGCTTGACTAGCTCTGGATAAGTCCAAATTTTCAAAATGGACAAAGTCTCCAAAGTGGACAAAGTCCAAAGAAAAAAAAAGAAACAAATTCTAATGCTACACATGTAGTATAATGTGTTAAAAAAATCAAAATCAAAATTCAAAGGCCAAGAATTCAGAGCTTGATTAGCTCTGGATGAGACCAAATTTTCAAAATGGACAAAGTCTCAAAAGTAGACAAAGTCCAAAAGAATAAAAAAAGAAAGAAAGAAGAAGAAAAATAGACAAGGTCTCCAAAGTAGATAAAGTAAAAAAAATCATCAAAATTTAAAGGCCAAGATTTCGGAGCTTAAGTAGCTTTGAATAAGACCAAATTTTCAAAATGGACAAAGTTTCAAAAGTTGTCATGTCCAAAAGAAAAAAAAGAGTAAAATCTAATCTTACACACATAGAGAGAGGTTATGACTTCTTTAAAAAAAGGTTTCATATGAGGACCTCATAAGGCTCTCTTGCACTCAAAGATAACTACAATAGCTAAATTGGCTAAGAGAGGCTTCGTAAGCCTCACCTCACGTAACCCCATCAAAATGATTACCAAATATATATAAAAAAATTAATTACAAAGTGTTGTGTGAGACCTCATAAATCTTACACCAAAATAACCATAAAACCAAAAGGCTAAGTGACACCCGTGGACCCCACGATAAGTTTTGTTCAAAGAAAAATGAAAATGAAATGATGATGTGTAAATAGAGTGATGAAGTGGAGGGGTCCAAGTCAAATGTATAATGCCCAAACTTCTCTCATACTTCCCACTAACTCATACTTCACACTTCCCACTTCTTCCACTAATCAATTTGGTTCTTACCAATCTCCACCTCCTACTAACCCATTCTCCATCTCCCACTAATTCACTCTCCACTTCCCACAAACTACCATTCCAACTCATACCCACTATTTTCGTTAACCGTACAACCCCAATGCTATAAATACCCCTTCATTTTCAAGAGAAGAGGTTTTTGGCTTTCAAGTCTATGAAACCTCCAAAAAGAAATTCAGAAGTCAATCACATATCAAAAGACGTCCAAATTTTAAAAAGCCTTAATCTTCAAAAACTCAAAGAAGATCGAGGAATTGGAAAACAAGCAGAAGCACTCACGAAGGAAGAATAACCTGTGCAAAGGAGCTATCATTCTTCCAGAAGAAGTTTGTTTGTTTCTTCTTTTCTTTTTTCTAAACTTGAAAGTTGCAGCCACTTCTCCTAGAAATTCTCTTTTCTTTTTTTAATAAATTCCAAGTTGTTTCTTTTATTTTTTTCATCTAATCGAAGAGTTTTAAAAATTGATTAATCATTACTACTCACTCCAAATTATAAAGAGTAGTCTTGATTAATTAAGAGAAGATCATCTCACATAAAAAAAGGTTTTTCTCTATCTCTTGAAAGGAAGGATCATCCGAACCATTCTCTTCCCTTAGACGAGCTTCAGCAACATCTTTGTGTGCTCTCATTATTATCTCTACAACTCTATCCATTATAGCTTCAAAATTCCTGTCAAAATTCAAATGGATTCCATACGAAGAAGTTTGGATTGCAGGCAGCCCAGTAGAAGAAGTTAATGGAAAACCGGACATTGCTCTGACAATTTTTCCAATGGGTGATTGTTTCATTTATAATGTCACTCCACTGTCACCCCTCGGAGGGGCTGTCTGTTGACATAAAAAAATCAAAATTCAAATGCAATGGTTTCAGAGCTTGACTAGCTCTAGATAAGTCCAAAATTTTAAAATGGATAAAGTCTCCAAAGTGGACAAAGTCCAAAAAAAAAAACAAATTCTAAAGCTACGCATGTAGTAATGTGTTAAAAAAATTAAAATCAAAATTCAAAGGCCAAGAGTTCGGAGCTTGACTAGCTCTGGATGAGACAAATTTTCAAAATGGACAAAGTCTCAAAAGTGAATAAAGTCCAAAAGAAAAAAAAAAGAAAGAAGAAGTATATAATTTCCTATGATTTGATAGATCCTAATATGTTCTAGTTTGATCAATTTGCTATGAAATATTCTATTTTGATTTGATATGCTTTGATATGATTTGTTATGGTCAGATGAAATCTGACATGATCTGATACACTCCAATTTGTCTCTATTGTATGTTCTGCGCCGCTCTATGATAGAGTGGGATGTGTGATTCCGCTAATTTATTGGCTTCCGTTCGACTCCAATGATTATGAGATTGTCGTCTAACTCTGAATGATTTATTTGGATATAAAGTTATATGTATTTTAACGTATATAATTTTGTGATGCCTGATGCATGTAATAGCCATTAGGCAGAACTATGTTCAGATATGATTGTATTAGAATAACATTGTAGATATTGTCCAATACTTACGTAGGCAAACAACGACAAGGCAACGTTAGCCCGATCCAAATTAGTTAAAAAATTAGGTTTGTTCAGCCTATGCGCAATGGAACACTAAAGCTCTATAGTGCTTAGAAGATTGTTATGACTCTCACACATAGAGTCCGCTGCTCCTGGTTGGTATCATTTTAATTTTTTGTTTAATTACATAAACTTCAATTTTGTTTTCAGAATAAACCCCAATATGGGTTGGTTTTTCGGGTCGGGGTGTTACAAATGGTATCAGAACATTTCTTTGTCTACGAGAAGAAACTGTTTTTAATATATATATATATATATGTATGTATGTATATATATATTGATTATATTTAAATCCCAAATTTCAATCGGAATTAATCTTCAATCTTGTTCTGATTGTACTACATCAAATTTAAGATTTGTACATTCTATTTTCCATGTGTTGCAATGGATTTGATATGAATATCAATTTTATAGATTTTGATCTTGAATCTAAAATGAATAAAATAATTTGCTATGAATAAGTCATATCGGGTTTTGATTTGTAATTTGGTTTTACTAGTATGGCATTGGAATTGCTTTTAACTCTAATATTTATGAATTCTAATTTGTTTAATTGGAAATAATTTGGAATTTTTGTTTTACTTGTGTTATAATGGATGATATAAACTCCAATTTTATGAAATGCCTTCAGAACGGTTCTTATTTAAAAATTCTATTCTAAATCTTGGTTTGAAACAAATTCCGATTTTTGTTAGGAATCAATTTGACATTTTGTTTCAACTGTGATAGTGGATTTAATACAAATTCTGAATTTGAACTTTATATTATGTATATATTACATCAAATTTAAAACAAACTATGATTTTATGAATTCTAACTTTTAAATGAAAGTGATTTGACAATTCTATTTTGAATCAGTTGTATCAAATTTGATTTGAAATTATGTTTTACATGTGCTACCTCAGATTCCCGACGGACTCCGATTTTGTGAATTATGATTTGTAATTCAGGAATGATTTGCAATTCTATTTTGTATGTGTGGTGTCAGATCTGCTATGAACTCTCATTTTATGAATTTTGATTTTGAATCGATTGGAAATATTTTTTTTTTGAATCCGTTACATGATTTTAGTTTAGTGACTTCAATTTCAAATAGTATGTCAAATTTACAACTGTAGAATTACTAGGGAGAAACCACTACACACCACGGTATGAGACGTGATGTGTTGGTGGATAGCGCTATGGCAAATTTTGCTAAACTCTTGACACCAGATTCAATTTTGAAATGTCTATATTTTGAAAGTTGTTTTTAGAAAAAATAATGGAATTGCCTAGGAGGAACCACTAAAGGCTTGTAGTATAGGACACGTAGTATTAGTGGATCACTCTCGAGCTAGTTTTGCTGGTGTAGTATAATTAAACTCAATTCCGAAATGTCTAAATTAGAGCGAAATTGTCTCCAAAGGATAGTGCCATTTTGTAAGAGAAACCGCCTAATACATGTGGAATGGGGTAGTATTAATAGATTGCTCTAAGGTTAAGTCTACTGGTGGATTTAACATTGAGTTCAAATCCTCTATGTTTTGGAAGAAATGATTTAAAGTTGTATAGTTGTCTCGATAGCTAGTAGAATTGTGAAGAAACCATCAAACACCCGTGATATGGGACATGGGGTGATGTGTTGGTGGATAGCTTCAATGGTGATTCTGCTAGTGCATTGAGATAGATTTCGATTTTAAATCTAGTTTGGTTTGAAATGTTTGTTCTGAGTGTGATGTGAATTGGGAATATATGTTTTGATTTAAATGTGAAAAATCTTTTTTATGTTAGATGCTTTAATTTTTGATTGAATGCTTATGTGAAAAGAGTATGTTGATTTTTGATCTATTTTCTGTTCGATGTTTTAATTTTTGAATAATTCTGTGAAAAGAGTATAATTGACATCTGATTTTGATAAAAAAGTTCTGATCTGATGCGTAAAATGATACGCGAGTGCTTGCACTCTCTGGGTACCCACCGAGAAAAATAATTGGTTCTGATGCATGCATGTTAATGTGGAGCATCATGGGAAAGCTTCTAGCCTTCTGAGCCTCTTGCTACCCCATGAGTGTTGAGGGGAATACTGTTCGGTATCACAACTTTGGTTTTCTCGTCACTCGAATGAACCGACAATTTGTGCATATGTTTTAGCATAAAATTGTTTCTAAATGATTCTTTTTCTAACAAATGATTTTCTGAAAAAGATCATAATCATTTTCATATATTTTTGCTTAGCGTCATTTTAGATTTTAACTCAACTTCCAATGTACGGGGTTTTAAATTTTAAATTTATGCTTATTAGCCATGCTTACTGGAAAAATATCATATTTGTAAATGGTTTATATGTCACGCCCTGGTACCTGCCCAACCCGAGCCGAACCTAGTCCAAGGGGAGGTCGGTGCGCACGGTGGGTGACGAAATATTGAACTATGCAGAAGACTTAACCCCTTAAATGGGTGAAATAATATGGAGTGGCTCACCGAATTGCTTTGTACAAGAAGAAATAAGGACAACATAATCCTAGTTAGTCCTCAACTAGTACCCACATCCATAACTCACTAAGCCCTCTCACGGCTTAAGCTAAGAGTCAACATGAGTCTATAGCCAACATGGCGAATAAAGTATATAACATAATCATTAAGACATAAAACTCCAAACAACAAGTTGCATAGACAAGCAAGATATGTAGGGCCTCTAGGCACCCTTTCATACTCTAGACCACCCACCAACCGTTCCTCTTAGAGGAAATTCTGGCTATTTGCATGTCGCACCATGTAGCCCCCAAAACAGAAACACACAAGAAAATAGGGTGAGTAAAAATATTTAACAAGGTTTTGCATTTCGAAAGAATAAATCTGAAATCATTATAGATATTCCACACACAATCCATCACATATAACACCACCATTCAGCATGGGACAATTACATAACCTGTGCATGTATCATGATAATTCATCACATACACATGTTCATAATATCATCAACATATCTCCCGCATACCATTCCACATGGCATATCATCATATCTACTTATTCATGATTTATTCTCAATGCATACAACCATCCTACATAGCATATTGCAACATCATCTTATTCATTATCCATCTTTATTGCATACAACCATCTTGCATAAAAGTGTCTCAATCACACTATCCATAGTATGCACAATTATCATCAATCATAAGCATTTATTCTGCATGAGAAGTGTCTCTGATACACTAACCATAATGATGCATATCAACCATATCCACATGTGCCACATAAACTCAATTATCCCTACACAACCTGTGTAATTAGGTATAATAATATCTCATACAAATACATTATCAACAATGGTGAATGTCTCCACTATGGAGAGAAATAACAATCATACCACCTGGTCTAAACATAGTTCAATTTCCTAAATGGAAACCTAGGGTGTTGGGGTAGTCATCCCATCTACTCGCCCTGGACAATCCAAAAGGAAGGTCTGATTTTCTCACTGAAACCTAGAGTAGTCTACTTGCCTTGGACAGTCTTGGTTGGAATGTCTGATCTCCTCACGGAAACCTAGAGCTGTTTATTTACCCTAGACATCTTTTGTGGGGGAGAGTCTGATTTCCATAAAGGAAATATAGAACACATGGTAGCCGGTGCATGAGGGCATACCATACTGAATTCTCAGGGTCTAAATGACTCAATAAATTAACCTCAACTGTAATAACTCATCTCAACTCAACTCAACCTGGGGAGGATCCATGTTCTACATAGGAACTCAAAACAAAATCATTTTCTTTCGGACCCAACTAATTCAATAAGCCAATGATTAATTAATTCGGCAAGCAATATCACCCAATTGCATCCATTTGATCAATTCTAGCTAATCTCGATAAATCTAATTGGTAAACCATTTTTATGATGCATGCAACATGGTACATATGTGGGCAACACTACGTTAATTCTACTTCATGAGATGTGTTCCCATCAACCATATATGCATTATTCATAATCTATATGTGTCAAATAATTACCATAATTAACCCCACAAGTGTGTGTATATAGTAATAATGTTCAATTTTAAGCATAAACATATGCATTATGAACAAACCATCGTCAAACTACACACATGTTCTCAAAATTTAATCATGGCTCCTCCTTACTGAAATCATGGATAAAACCATCGAAAATCACAAGTCCAAGTCAATTACAACCTCAGGCTAGACTTAGGTAAGCATACTCATCACTATACATAAGTTAGAATGGAAATATAATTCACCCATTATTTAGCATGACATATAAAAGCATAGAAGCCCATTCTCATGCTTTAAACTTGCTGGAATCCTAAGTAAAACATGGATAATCACTTAACATGAATTGCATTATGTTTTGAATACGTACATTTTCTGGGTAGTTTTGGGGTAAAACCTGGGATTATCAGTGTACTCTTTGTCTGGATGTGCACCAAGAAAATAATCGGTTTTGGGGTGTGCATATAGGTGTGGAGCATTGATTGTTTATAATTAAACCATTTGCAAGTGTACAAGGTAATTGTACTAGGATGGGTATTTAAAGGTTGTTGAACCTCAGGGACGGATGGATTATTACTAAATCTAAAGAGGAATTTGTTGATTAAAAACTAAAAACAACTTAAACTTAAATGAAAGAAATCAACTAGTTTAAAAACAAGAGATTAATATAATGGAAATTACTTAGGAAATCGAATCCACTATAGAACCATAACAATTCCTTAACTTTTAATCTAAATCTAGTGTGAATATGAACAAGTATTCTCAGCTACAAGCTAGAATTACTTTAAAAAGAATCATTAATTAAATTTCATGGCATGAACTATCTTCGACAATAGCATAGATCATCTACACTAAACTAGCTATAGGCATGACCCCCGTCTAATCTTAGTATAACTCATCCAAGTCATTAATTATCTGAACATTAAAACTATTGTAAGAACATCTCATCTAAATCACAGAAATTAGAATCGATGAAAATATCAAAACCACATCAATTTATCATCTATAAGACAATAAATCAACATAGACTTGAATAAACATGAAAAGCTCTTCCATTAAAAAGGAAATTCATATCATACAATTGTCATCATTCACAACTGAGATCTAAATTAAAAAGAAAAGAAAACTGAAACTTATCTATAGCTTTATCAACTCCTAAGTAAAAGAAAAGTCTAGCCTTCCATTGTAGAAGAAAGCACTTGAATCTCCATTGAAAGCTTTAACTTCTCTTCCATCTTCTTCTTCCTTTTTCTCTTCATAAAATGTATTGGAATCTCCCAATTTTGAGCCAAATATGTCTTTTTATAGGCATAAGTTTCGTAGGAAGAAATCCAATATGAAAAGGATTGAAATTTGGGTCAAACAAGGAAATTGCACGTTATTCCGTTCGAACACCCTGCATGCCCGTTCGAACTCTTATACTAAGTTTTTCTTCAAAATCACGTTATCCCGTTCTAACGCCCTGGATGCCCATTCAAACGGCTACAATGTTTCTGCAATCTGGACAGTTTTCTGGGACAGTCTATATTCTGTTCACTAAGCTTTTCTTCATGTCCATATTAATTTCTAACTTGTTTATAACTCCGAAAAGTTGTCCAAATCACTTTAAAGCATGTCAAGACTATTTTTAATTATTCCAAATATCGTCCAAGTACCTCGATAAGTGCACTTTACCTACAAAACATAAAATATCATCCTTTAGACATGTATAATGTAATTAAAATTCCAACTTGATTTAAATACATATCTAAACTACTAATAACTATAAAATTATTAATAATTAAACTAAAATACTAATATCTATCTTAATCTAAATAAACCATAACTAACTCTAAATTAACCTAATCTATACTAGCAAATAAGGTAAAAAGGCATATAAAATAGATATATATTTCATACTTATCAAGTATCATAGGAAAGCTCCTATCCTTCTAAGCCTCCCATTGCCCCATGAGTGTTGTGGGGAATGTCGTTCGGTATCACAACTCTGATCTATATGTTCTTTTCTTATTCTAAAAAATTATTTGATTTTAAAATAGTAATCATATTCTATTATCCGATTTTAAATTATTGAATTTTGATTGTGTGATCTATTGGATGATTTACTTCCAAAAATCTTTGGATCTATTTTTGGATTGATCTGTCAGCTCTGCTCTTATTTAATCTTCTTTGATTCAGCTAGATAATTTTATCTCAACTTAAAATTCATTAATCAAATTCTGCATGATATGATTTATCCAATTTTAATTGGATTGTGTTTAAAATGTTTTATCCAATCATGAACTATCGACTTTTGTTTGTGAAGGTTCTATCTGATCTTAAAATATTGGATCCTGTTTATAAATGTGAAATCCAAATTTTTTATCAGATTTTGTTTACAAGTGTTTGATCCAATTATAATTTATTGGATTTCGTATTCTTTTATCCGTATAATAATCAAATTCTATTTGTGTGTGTATATTCAATTTTAACTATTAGATATTGTTTGTTTTTTAATGTGCTATTAGATTATGTTACAGATTGTGGCTTATCAGATTGTGTTTCTAAATATTTCGTCCAATTGTAAATTATCATAATTTTATTTATGATTGCTATTTGAATAAGGATTAGATTCTAATTTTGATTTTGTTGTGTTTTGAAGATTATTTTTTTGGTAAACGCGCTATGGAGCTTCAAAGCTTCCCCACACGTAGTCTGGAATAAATCATATATTTATAATACAATTGGTTCTAAACGTATTATTCCTCTACACACTATGGAGCTTCTACGCACTATGGTTGCCTACATACGTATTGGATAACATTTTCAATGTTATTCCATTATGATTGGATCTAAACGTAGTTCTACCTAATGGCTAATACATGCATCAAGCAGTCCAAAATCATATACATCAATATACATATATCTGAATATTTAATCGGCATAACATGGAAATTATTGGAGTTAAATGGAAGCTAAAAAATCAGCAGAATCACATCTCACTCTAACATAGAGCATAACAAAACATACTAGAGCATATTGGATCCTACTATATCACATCAGATTAAAGGAGAGCATATGTGTAAGGTCCCTGATTTTTCTATGATTTTCTGTGATTTTCCTGCTATTTTTCTAGTCATTTTCGGCGGGAAAATGTGACACTTCGGCGTATTCGTATTTATATATTTTCCCCTATATTTATACCCATAGAGTCAGGTGTGGGGCTTAGTCGCGGGCCGTAGGCCTCGCTGCGCACTTATGGTACGAATTTTGGAGTTACAACGCGTGAATGGTAAGTGAACGTGTGTTAGGGACATAGATGTAAAAATTAAAAAGATTAACTATATAAAAATCAATCCATCCATCGGTTTTGACAGAACCGACATTCCAGTAAGAATTTCACATCCAGTGGTTTTGTGAGAAAACCCGAGGGCATATCCAGTTACTCCGTTCTCCCTCCTCCGTAGTCGGATTCCTTCGATTCTTGTCAGGATCCGCTTTGCTTCACCCCCACGAGTCCGTAGATACTGGCTATGACCGCCGCCACGGCCTCTTTGCTCCTCCACAAGGTACCGAACCTTTTTCGGGTTTTTCTCTCCTTTAATCCCGTTTTTGAACTATGGGTATACGATTTTGACATCATTTGCAGCCGCTCTCAACTAGACTTATGTTTAGTTGGCCACTAGGAACCCATAGGCGCTAGCTAGAGCCGCTGCCATGCTTTCTTCGCTCCGTGGTGAGCTACCGGCACTTTGGTCGGGTTTTGTCTCTACTATTCCATCTCACTGTCCGTGGGATTTTTTGGACGCCAGTGGGTTTTCGGTTGTCGTCCGGCCACTGGTAGGACTCCGTCCAGCCTACCTCGACCCAGTGTCAGTAGGGGTTTATCATTTCCGACCCGCCTCGCCCTATTGCCTTGCTCCGCCCGATTAGACGCTTTGGGTGCATCTCGGGTCATTGGCATCAGCGAGCCGTGGGCCATTTGGCCATTATGGGCTCTGCCCCGGCTCGGTGACAGTGAGGGCCAGCCCCGATTGGCCCGATTATACACTCTGCCCGGAATGGGCCGCTTGTCATTGCCCTATACGTTGCGAGATGCATAGCCGCCCGCACATTGGGTATTGGTTGTGGGTGGCAATCGGCGATGTCGCCGTTTAGTTTGGCCACAGCTAGGGCCTTGGCCCTGTTGGCTTTTGTGGGCCTTGGGTCGCCCCCTTTCAGCCCTCTCCCCCGCCCCTTTGGGTCGCGTGTGCATGTGGCCAAGCGTGTGCTTTTGGGTTTAGGTGCCGCATTTGCGTCGCCTGACCATTGGTTGGCTTTACCACCGAGTGGAGTTGACACATAGCCCTCCTCCACCCTTCCTTTTTCCTCGAGCGTTGCCCCACGCTCTCCGCCCTTTTGTGGGCCCATGTTGATGCGAAATCGTCACCGTTTGGTGCTGTCCACGGCCAATTTTGATATCTTATGGCCGGCTGAGCACGTCTTAGCCACCGGCCCATCTTCAGTGAGTACACCATTGACTTCTGGTCGCACCGCCACTTATGTTGGCATGACATTTCTCCCGACCGCCCTAGTGTGCTGCCGTAGATCGTGGGTTTTACCGCATTGACTTCTGACACCCCGTTTGGCCGTGACTAGTTCTAGTGCTTCCTATAATCCTCGGGACAGCAGCTCTCTCAGCCAGGCAACGGTTTTGACTGCCAACTCCACCGCCGCCACCGCCACCGTCGTATGCTCGCCATCGAACGTCATGATTATGAGGTAGGGGAGCTTTGAACTCGTAATTTCATGATAGCATGCTTTGAATGAGTAGTAGCATGCTAGGATTGCACGATGTGCATATAAGTATGATTATATGGTATGTTGAAATGTATATGACATGCATGTTGGTTGTAAGTATGTTGGATGTAAGTATGTGCTAGTGATGACTAGTGTGTTTGTTGGTAAGTTTGGTTGATTGAGTATGTGCTAGTGATGGCTAGCGTGTATGTTGACGTTTGTACGCATGTGCTAGTGATGGCTAGAGTGCATATTTGGAGTATGTTTGGATTATGCATGTGCTAGTGATGGCTAGCGTGCATGTTTGGAGTATGTATGGATTATGCATGTGCTAGTGATGGCTAGCGTGTATGTTTGACGTATGTATGCATGTGCTAGTGATGGCTAGCATGTATGTTTGACGTATGTATGCATGTGCTAGTGATGGTAGCGTGCATGTTTGAAGTATGTTTGGTGTATGCATGTGCTAGTGATGGCTAGTGTGCATGCTTGAAGTATGTTTGGTGTATGCATGTGCTAGTGATGGCTAGCGTGCATGTTTGAAGTATGTTTGGTTTATGCATGTGCTAGTGATGACTAGCATGCATGTTTGAAGTATGTATGGATTATGCATGTGCTAATGATGGCTAGCGTGCATGGTTGAAGTAAGTATGAATGTGTGTGCATGTGCTAGTGATGGCTAGCATGTATGTTTGACATATGTATGTATGCACTAGTGATGGCTAGTAAGCATGGTTGTAAGCTTCGTATGTATGACTGTATGTATATGTTATACATATGTGTGATAGACATACGTATGTATGATGACTAATTACCTATGATATAGATATGTGTAAGTGTATGTGGGCAGAGGTATGGGCGATGGACAGTAAGAGGTGGCAGAGGGTTTGTCTGAATTTGGATACGGTTGTGTAAGCGTATGACAGAGGACAGAGGATATGAGTATGATGGGCAGGGATTAGAATGGATCGGTTTGGGTTGGATTGTATGTTGGGCGATTGTCAGATAGTAAGAGTGTGCATAATTGTACAAGCATAACGTACAAACTATGAAGTGAAAAGTAAGCATAATAAGTGAGATATAAGTAAGAGGGGGACAACTAGGTTGGCTCTGAGGAGCTTCATTTGAGGATGTCAGTGTAAGATGATTTGGCCATAAGATGGATGGCGAAGTATGTAAGACTGTAAGGGTTTGATGTACGATGAGTTTTGTACATGATGTGGATGGGTAAGTGAAGTCTGCTGCCTTGACGAACTAGGGTTTCGATCGGGCTCAGCTTCGGTTTGATCAGTCGAGGATTGTGAGTTTGTGTGGCATAATTGTACTGCATAATATACTTAATTCAAACTTGAATTATAAGCACAGCTAATGATAACGGTGTGAGTTTGAGACCTCAGGGTTCGACGGATTAAGTTCAGTGTTTGAGCTAGCCGATAATGAGTCGGCCAAGCATTTCTCATGTCTTGCCATGGTGTTTACCTTCGGGATGTTGTCTGTGTGCTGTATAGAGCACCAGACGTCTGATGCTCTGCTGAGAGCGACATATGTTTCTGATTTGGTCTGCGTGTTGTATAAGCCCAGACGTTTGATGCTCTGTTGAGAGCGATGTACATTTCTAACTTTGTCTGTGTGCTGTATGAAGCCTAGACGTCTGATGCTCTGTTGAGAGTGAAGTATGTTTTTGATTTGGTCTGTGTGCTATATTAAGCCCAGTCGTTTGATGCTCTATTGACAGCGTTGTATGATTCCGCCCAAGAGTGGCACTGTATGTTTCTGCCCAAGTGGCATAGTATGTTTTCTGCCCAAGAGTGGCAATGGCACTATAAGACCTATTATGGTGGGCAATTCTCTGGCACTATAAGACCCATTATGGTGGGCGATTCTATGGCACTATAAGACCCATTATGGTGGGCAACTGTATGACCCCTTATGTGTGGGTGTTTATGTTTGCGCGCTCAGGTAAGTAGTATCATGGATCTACTCTTACCTGTTTGATCCAGTGCCCCATGAGCATTGGTGTGCCTTACCTTCGGAAAAGTCCATGGCGTCTAGTCACTCCCCGGAGGTTAAGGTGTTGCCCCAGTGGCATTCTTTCCCATTTCGACGTTGGAGCTTATTAGTTGTAATGAACTTTAGTGGTCGATAGTATGTGTACGGTTATGAATATGAGTACTACTGTAAGAGTATGAGTATGAGCACGACTGTATGAATATGAGCACGACTGTAAGCATATGAATATGAGTACGACTGTAAGCGTATGAGTATGAGTACGACTGTAAGATATGTGTATGAACAGGACTGTAAGAGTATGAGTATGTGCATGACTGTAAGAGTATGTGTATGAGCAAGATTGTATGAATATGAGTACAATTATGATTCTGAGTAAGATAGTAAGTTTGATTTTGAGTAAGACTGTACGAGTAAGGTCGTATGAGTCTCATTGTATGAGTAAGGTCGTACAAGTATGCGTATGTTGTATGAGTAAGCGTATAGTGGTACGAGTAAGTTGTAAGACCCTGGATAAGGGTGTTTGTGTAAGTTTGATTTGATAGTATAATTTTGGCATGATGGTGCCTTTGGTATGATTTTGGCACGATGGTGCCTTTGGTATGATTTTGGCATGATGGTGCCTTTGGTATGATTTTAGCACGGTGGTGCCTTTGGTATGACTTTGGCACGATGGTGCATTTAGTATGACTTTGGCACGATGGTGCCTTTGGTATGTTTGTATGCATATGAGCATGATATTGATATGCCTATCTGCTTCATGTTTGAGTTGCATGAACGCATGTATTTATGAACTTAGTGAGTTCATTGTTTTGGTTTCCCCTACTGGGTATTTTCCTACTGAGTATGAAAATACTAATTACCCTACTTTTTAGCCCCGTTGTATGGGAGGTTTTGCAGGTTGTGCGGAGAGCTCCTGGAGATGGATGCTCATTTCAGCGGTGGATTGATTCCCGTTGATTCAAGTATATGCTTCACTCACTGCGAGTTTATTTGTGCCACAATCTCCTGTATTGAGTGAGAGAAGTTAGATGTTTATTCTGGACTTTCATTTGGATTAGTCGGTGGACTGTTATGGGACTTGCACTCAAGGATGCCTGGGAGGGATTTGTATTTAAAGTCTATGATCATAGCAATTTATTCGTACGTGTGTTTTCGAGAAGCACCTGATGATATTTACTTTGGCCGTACGATGATTGACCATATGATGAAAATATTTAGATGGAAAATGGATGTTTATTGTTTTGATTTATAAACTGTTTTATCAGGTTTTGATTTTGTCATTTTTCCTCCAATTTACAGACGTTATATTGCAAAAATTTTCCGTGAATTTTAAGGAAAATATGTGAAAAATCTCGGGCGTTATAATATGAGACCTTATCAGATCATATTAGGCCAAAGAATATCAGAACACATTGGATTAGAGCGTGACATATATCTTGATTAGCACATGCATTCATATAATCATATATTAAATCAGAATATCAGATACTTCCCTGCTATTCCGAAAGTAGCGACGTTTTGGAGTTGCTCCTTCCATCAGGGTGCCCACCCCTTTAGGTTTGGAGAAGCACACAGAGCCTTCCCTTACTCCAGAATGTTTCTTCCATTGTGTTTGAAGGCTACAAATAGAGTTCAACACTCTTTGCATGCTCGAAGGCTTCAAATAGAACCTTCCTTTACCCAGAGATGCTTCTCGCTTTCTGCACCCATAGGCAACAGACAAAACCTCCCCTTACCAAGAGATGCTTCTCACTTTTTGCACCTATAGGCGACGGACAGAACCTCCCCTTACTTGGAGATGCTTCTCAAATTCTATGTCTGTAGGCGACAGATAGAACCTCCCCTTTTTAGAGACGCTTTTCACTTTCTGCACTCATAGGCAATAGATAGGACCTCCTCTTTCCCAGAGCTATTTCTCCCCTCTAAAGTACCCAACTCAAAGAATGAACTCTTCCATTACGTAGAACATGCTTGATTTTGTTAGGAACACCTTTTAAACAGAGTAAATCGGACTCAGAATGACCAAAAATAGAGAAAATGAAGTATCATCTGGAAGAAGCCTCCCGAGCCCCTATATAGCCCCGAATGGCAGTGCCGCGCTGCTGAGATTGATGGCACCACCATCTGAGGCAGCACGGTGCGTGTGTTGCCTACGTGTTACATGCATTGTACCCATGCATAACTCGCACAGTGCCTGCTCATTATGCGCATCGCACTAGCATCAGTCGCACGTGGCGTGAATTTCCTTTTCTTTTTATTTAAAAAATGTTTCCAACTTCAAATACATGTATCTTTCTACCCCGGACTTGGATTCATGCGTTCTTAGTACTGTTGAGCTCGTATCGACGAGTCTTATAAAACTAGATCACTCAAGGTAAGTTTTCATGTATTTTTTAAAATGGGTCTGATGTATATGACATGCTTCTTGAGCTCGTAACTTTTGACCATGATGTTCGATTTGAGCGGTTAAAGGCTTGTTTCCCTTGTTTTTGAGAGCTCTGCACATATATGAGGATTTCAACCATTAAAACCCCTTAAAACTTATCTAAATTTCATAATTTCTTATAATACCTTGGGTTAGATGTAATTGAAAAATGGGGTGTTACATTCTTCCCCCCTTAAATGAATTACATGTAGGTCTGTAAATTTTCATGTTGATTAGAGTTTATTTGCTATATTCCTAAAATGTACAAGTTACATGTTGTGATTATGATAAAACATCTACTTAAGCTAGTATGGGATAAATGAGTATATATATGATTTGAAGTGAGATTTTGATGATTTCTTTATATTTACTTCATGATTCCAGTTGATTATGACCATGATGAATTATGAATGCTTTCATATGTCACATTAATTATAGATGAACCATGTTCCACACATTTTAGATCAAATATGAACACGACCATGTATGTATATTTTTACTTATGCTTATATGATTTTATTTGTCACAAATGTTACATGTTTCATGCATATTAGGACTGATTAGAGTATGTTTACCTATACTTGCAATTATTAAACATTACTTACATATGTATCATGTTACATGCATCATGAAAATAACTTGTAAGTGAATATTAATTGTGTTTAACCATGATTAATCGATTGGATGTCATAGTTTTTCTGATTAGATGTATCGGAGGTTTATCGAATTAGTTTTATGTCCAATTGGATGGGTTTTATGTCTATTGGATGAGATTTTACATTCCTTTGAGGACGGGTTTCTTCTCTGAGTGAGAAGAGAGGAATTCTATAATGAATTAAATTGATGTGTCTTTCTGGCCATGAGAATCCAGGCTGATTTGTCTGTGTGCACTAACTTACTAGGGCTACTTCCCCGTTAAGGATTTACTTAAACTGCTCTAATTTTCTTTTTTAGGAATTCAGACTTTCTTGTTAGGATTTTGAGGGTGAGCAAGTCTGCTTGTGCTTCGGTAAGGATAAGCAGGGTTGTTTTCTCTATTGTGAGACATTCACCAGATTATTTTTGCATGTGTATGCACTATAAAGCTTATTAACAAAATTTGTGTAGGGACAATGATGCTTATATTACACATGATGAATATGAAATAATTACACTTGAATATGCAGGATGAAATGTTGTTTGATACATTTGTTTATGCAAGGTGAATGTGAAAATTGATACTTACTTCATGCATGATGTGAATGAACCATGATACTTAAATAATTACACATGTTGTGCATGTATGAATTATGAATGAACCTATGATACATAGGTGGTGTGAATGGATATGTTATGCATGTTATAGATATGTGAATGAATATGTGAATTATGAATGAACCTATGAATTATAGATATAGAATGCAATTTATCTCATGATGCACAGGTGTAGAGAATGAATATATGATGCATGTTTAAATTGATTTTTATGAGAGAAATGAATGTGGTGTCATGAGCTTTATGTTTTGGTTTAAAACCCATACTGAGCTAAGCTTGTCACGTCCTGACACATGCCACCCTTGACCCATACCTATTCCAAGGAGTAAGCGGTACACGGTGCGATGAAGTTAAGTTGAAATGCGAAAGACTTAACCCATGGGTGAGCACACAATGGGGTAAGCGCACAAGCCCTTTGTTCAAAGGCAAATAGAGAATTATAAAGGACTACTTAACAATTTTAGTCCACTCATACCCATATCTTCTAGTTAACACATAATAATAACAAGCCTCAAGGCTAAACAAATCTGCGCCAACAATGACTAAACATAGAGAAGTAGAGTCATCAAATGTATAAGTTCAACATAATATAGCTCTAAACTAACATAACACATAGCATCTATAACCCCTCTCAATGCGCATGGCCATCCTCATACTCAAAGTAGAGCCCATCCGAATCACCTATATGGTACAACATGCAGCCCCTAAAATAAAATCACAAACAAAGAGGGGTGAGCTTATCTCAACAAGGGTTTTAATACTAAATATAAACTCATGAAAACATCGCATGCATTCTCAATCTAAGTATACATCATATATTTATTCTCTAAACATGTATATCATGAGATAACTCACATTTAATAAACATATATTCATGCCACCTATGCATCATAATGTAAAACACATTCCCTATACACATAATCATGCCACCTACACATCATGGTTTAAAACACATTCCATAAATACATAATCATGCCACCTTGCCACCTGCACATCATAATATAACTCTCATTCCATAAACACATAATCATTCCACCTGTGCATCATGAGTTAATCCATAGTTGATAAAATACATACACATCACGTATAATCATACGAATCTCATTATAACATTCACATCCTGCATGAATCAATTCTCAATATTCATATTCACCCTGCATAATCAAGTGTATGAAACACATCCAATCCTGCATATTCATGCAACTCCATTACATTATCACATGTGTAACATAAGCATCATTGTTCCTACACAACCTGTGTCAATGAGCATTATATTACATACACATGCATACAATCACGAGGTGAATGTCTCACAATTAAAATCAATCAAACCTGCTTGCCTAGGACAATCCCTTATGGGGAAAGTCCAAATTCCTAAACTTCAATACAACCATTCGAACAGTCAAACGGCTGACCGTTCAAACGATTGTTAGCCCGTTCAATTGGCGGGAATAATTCACTTTTCTGGTTTGTCTTCAACTTTCTGAAATTCAAACTGAAAATATTCTAAAATTCTATATAAAGTCAAAAATCACTATAGAACATCACATAATCAAAATCTAACTCTAAAACATGATAGATCTAATTATTCTCATGCTTAGACACAAGAAAATAACCATTCACATGCTTTTAACAAATTACCATTAAACCTCAAAATGTAGTAAGAACTCAAATCAATATATAATCATGCATTCTTATGAATAAAACCACATAAGGTAAAAGTTCCTTACCTATATTAAGCCTTTGAATCCGTGAAAGAGCTTCAATCCTCAAGAAATCCTACCCAAAATTAAAGTTTTTGTTAAAACTTAATTAAAATTAGCTAATAAACTTAAATCAATTTGAAAACAAAAATAACCTAATTAGGGTTCTAAATCAAAATTAAAAAAAATTAATGAACGAAAATAAAAAATCAAGATGAGGGAAATGAAGATAGGAATGATTAAGACCAAAATTGAAAGATTAGGGGAAGAAAATACACTTTAATCCAAGTTTCTCCTTTGGGAAATGGGGGTAGAACACTTCCACCATTCTAACACAGTCATTCCCTATTTGGTAAATAGGCTAGGGTTTTTCTTAAATAGAAAGAGTTTTAGGTTGGGTAAATAAACTGTTAGACTGGATAATAGGTCAAAACGCTCTAAGTGGCTAATTAAAGTTATTTTTGGCTTTAAAACAAATTTAATCACACCTAAACACACTAAAATAAAATAATAGATGATTATAGGGTCAAATGGATCACGCGTCGTCCAACATGGATGTGGTGCCCACAACAGGGTCCACGCTCATAATTAAGGAAAAAATAGGATAAAATACCATTAAATTAGTAAAATTTGGATAAATCAAGTTTTACATTAGAAAGAAATTAATATAAAATAAAATTAGATATCTTACAAAGCTCATCCCTATTTTGTTTGTAGTTTTGTTTTAGGGTTGTATGTTGCATCATGCAGGTACTCTAGATGGTCTTTGTGTCGAGCTTAAGGATTGACATATGCAATGAGAGGGGGCAGGATGTTTGGGTTGTTTTAGACTAGTCATGTGATATAATAATCTTAGACTTGAGTTTATTTCATACTTTGGGTAGCCTATGATGGATTTAGATATGTTTGCAGCCTTAGGGATTGAGACTATGTTATTATAGATTTTGTAGGTAATATGTTGGACTAAGATGGTTAATTAATCTCTTTTACCTTATGTTATTTTCTTTTTGTACAAAAGACATGTGATGTGTACTTTGATGAAAACCTAGATGGGCTAGTCTTCCAATTCGTCGTGCTATGTCCCACCATCTTAGACTCGATTTGGGTCAAAGGGGGTTTGGTAGGGCATGACATGATTGATTGTTTCGACAGGTCAATCAATCGTTTGGGAAAAAAATCAATTTTTTAATTTTTTAAAATTACAAAAATTGTAAAATATTCTAATAAATTACTAAAATTATTTCAAGGCATTTTAAATCAAAATAAAATTTTTCTCACTTTTAAAACTCAAAATAAAATTCAAACATTTAAAATCATCGCAGTTGAGCTCTTTTAAATGATTTTTTAATTAAATCTCTTTTAATCTAAGTACATCCATAAATTATGTTCATTAATACCTTACCTTAGATCAGTTCACCCCATTGGTAAGTGATTGTTAATTTTATTATCTTCTTTTTAACACATTAATCCCCTTTTATTAGTTTGAAGAAAATCACCAATGTAGTCAACTCTTGTCTCTTTTAATCTTGCGTCTCACAAGATCACTCTTAACCTAATTTAGACAAAATTGTTCGGACCCTAGTCAAGGCTAAATTTTCATTTTTCAACTCTCTTTAACTAGAATCCATGGACATGATTTTCCTAAATGGATAGAAAACAATTAAGAGCTCATAATCAACTTACCCTTGCCTTTTTATGAGTTATGGTATTTTTCCTTAAATCATTTTTCTATGGCTTGGCTTTTTCTGAATCCTTAATACTTGCATCATAATTTTTTTCATCCTTTGTCATTCTTTTTCATCCATTTTTTATTTTTTTATGTCAAGATGATGGGTCCTTCACATTAGCTTTTTCATCATTTTTATAAGGACAATTTCATTTTCTAAAAAAAGATTAAAGTACATAAGACTTTTAAACATTGAAGTACATTATATGAAATTTTTTTTCTTTGAATTCTAAATAGAAATTTAGTTAAAGATCCTCTAATTTGATCACCTAGACTTCACTAAAATCCAAATGGCTAAACAATTTATGTCTAATAATTTTTTCTTGATAGTCATTATTAAAAGTGACTTGGGTTTCAACATAATATGTGCAAAATTTTCAAAAATTAGAGAATTGCAACATCAAGCTAAAGAAAATCTAATTGATCTTCACTCTTTATGGCGTATCTTTTTCAGCTTAAAAGAAGATTGATTTAAACATATCTTAATAGCTAAACTTTATCAAAAACCAAAATAAAGCTAATTGCAAAATAAAGCAAAAGCTACAATAATGTTTTTGTGTTTATCACTCAAAATCTATTTTTTTGTTTTCTTTCATTCAAAACAAATGAATAAGAAGACATAAAAACAAAGAAAAAATAAGATAAAAACTAAAACATGTGTGTCCAAAAGATTGAAAGAATTAAATCATGGACACAAACAAAAATCTCTTACTTAGAGATATAAGACTCCTTAGCATTTCCTAGCCAACCAATCCTAAGGCAACCTAAGTTAGACTTCCTTATCCCATCACTTTGAAATCTAAATTTCTCTAAGACATATATTCTAATCCAAATTTTAAAGTTTTCTTCCTATTGTCTTTAGTAATCTTCATTGGTGTTGAGTTATGTGTGTATTTTTAATTCATGTACCTTTGATTTGAGGATTCTTATGATATGAATTGATTTCTTTTCCCTTCTTAAGCAAATTGTTCAAGTATGAACTACTACATAACTTTCCTTAGTTTCATATTTGTTCATGACACATTGACTAAGGTGATATATGTTATGTTTCATGGCTTGTTTTGTCTAATTAAAGACTTATGGTTCTCACTCTTTTGATGTCTCTTCCTATGTTTAAAATTTAGTTTTTGATTCCTAGAAGGATTATTAAGTTTTGACACATTGTCAACTTGTGGAATAACCTTCCTAGTGTGCATGGGTTTTTTAGCCTTGACAAACTTAGTGATACCCTTAGAAATAGTAGAATTTGACTATCTAAACCCAAGTCCTTGTTTATCACTACTATCTTGTCCTATATATAAAATTTTGTCCAACTTTTCTTACCCTAAAGTAAAATATTTCAATTTTTTTGAGAAATTTTGAATTCATTTCCTAGATCTTCAATCTTCTTCAAAGAAGCCTTATTTGTCTTTACCCTTTCATGAACTTCATTATCTAAGAATTTTATCTTTTCTAGAAGATTATTTTTCTCATATTGAAGGCATTAACTTCTTTATTTATAAAACACAAGTTTATATTCTAAAGATCTAGATTTCTTTCTCTCTTTCTCAAGTTCACTTCTTAAAGTTTTAACCTCTTTCTCTAGTTCACCTTTATCTTTGTCCAATTAAATTTTTTTAACATAAATAAATTCAATTGTCACCGCATTATCTTTGACAATTTTTTTTCTAACTTCTTATACTTTTTAATCAATTCAATCGCTTGTCCAAAGAGAATTATTAAATATAAATCCGCATTAACACTAGAAGAATAAGAAATAGACATAATGAACCAAATAAGCACAAGTAAACAAATTTAACACAACACACATTTTAGGTAAAGCAAGCAAGATTTAAGCAAGATAATTATGCACTAACATGGAAAATTAGATTGATATCAAGTAGCAAACACAATTTTTTCAATAATCAACCCTCAACTACTAATTGAGAGTTTAATATCCGTTTAATTGACCTAGCGAATCACTAGAATGCTCTTAAATCTAGTACTTTCAATAAGTAAGAATTAAGAGTTCTAGCCTGTTTGCACAAAAAAATTTACTAAGCAAAAAGAAATAAAACCTAACTATTTATTCAATCTTACTCTCAAAATATCAATCAATCAACCATCAATAAATCCATACATAAATACAACAATTTATGTGAAAAACCCCAACATGGTAAAAAAACACATCAATTCTAAAGGAACCAAATTAATGCACTAGAAACAAGACTTCTACATGGACACAAGCAAATCATCAACCTTATTTAGACTTTAACATAAGCTCCTCTTGTTTAGATCATTATTCTTGGCCTTTAAGTCTTTGCTACTAAGAACTTGAAATATTCTCCTCCTTGCCTTGTCTCTGTCTGCTTCTAGTCCTCAATAATCTCCTCCCGCTGACTTGATTTTAGCCTTGTAGAAATCTTCAATATTCCATTGAAGACACATTACAACTCCTCTTTGAATACTCTGTATATCAGCTTTTTTAGTTGTGGATTGTCTTCTTCAATTCACCATAGATCTTCAATACAAATCTCAAGTGAATTATCCTTTGGGAAACAATAATCAAAGGTATAAACCCTCTTTTCTCTTTTCTCTTCTAGGTTTTTCTCTCTCTAATTTTTTGATTTTATAACCCTCATATAGCTCAATAAGTTAATTTAGCACTTATACTTAAATAAGGAATAAAATAGAAATTAGAAGGTCTTAATTTAGGTAAACTGTGAAATGAGCAATCATTTTAAATAGCGATTGATCGGTCACAGTTTCTTATGTGCATGATTATTTAATCAATCGATCGATCACGAGAGCGAATGATTGATAAATCTTGGTTCCATTTTGTATAGGGCAAAATCAACATGTGGTCATTTTGTACTTCACATTTTGCAGCGATCGATCGTTTAGCCTATTTTTGATAATTTTGCCCTTTTAACCTTAATCCTTCTGAAATCTCTGCAATCACTTCTTAACCTTTTCTAAGTGATTTATGAATGCCAATGTGATCAAAATAAGCTTCAAAACTTCACATTTTTCAGTTTCTCACCTTTATCAATAAGAACACATCTGCTCCTATTTTTCAAGTCTATTAAGTCTAAATCTAACTTGACCACCACAACCTCAACTCAAATCAAACTTTTATGACTCATTACATACATATGATTTCTTAACATAATTTTGACAACAAAATTAGCCAACAAAATAGACATATGACATATATGTTTTTACAGGGGTGTGACAAGCCCATCCTCTAGTATCTCCTCTTAGACGATCATCTCATCTCCCTCACCCAGCCCATCCACCCCCAGCTCTAGAACTCATCCCAATCCCTCATACCTAATGCCTTGTGACTCCTCCTCTAGTTTAGGTTCCTTTAATTTACCGGTCTCCAACCTGAGGAAGTCAGTTGAGGCCAAAATCTAGAATCCAACTTCTTTTAGCATCGGTCCCCCCTCAAGATCATCGTCCCTAGGCACCCATGCTCGAGTGGTTGGGCATGGCCGCGGAAGCCCCGGGTGGCAAGGCGGGGAAAGTCCACTACCAAACCATGCACGTAAGGCTGTGGAGAAAGTTCGTGGAGGAGATCCATGACCCCACCTGGAAGGGGTCCCAAGTATGGTTGGGGACCATGACAAGATGGTAGAGGCGGCCAGGGCTTATGACCGTGCTGCCTTCGAGATGCATGGCAACAAGGCCATGAGGTTGTTCAGTTGGATCCGCAGGCCAACCCAAGCCACAAGAGGCACCATGAGTCGGAAGCCCCAACCAATGAAAAACATGCAACTTTGTAGAGTGGTCGGACCAGCGGAAGCGTAGTGGGAGGGGGCGGGTGCATAGATCAATATCCAATCTTTAAAATCAATCTACACAAATCATGCTTAATACACAATTGATTAAGCAATGAACATGCATCCAAACATGAATCAATCAAAGAAGAATTGAAATAGGAACTAATACTCACTGACTTGGGCGTTTTCAGCCCTAGCACACCCTCCACAATTGGATCCTTGCACGCCAACACAAGATCAATCAAGTTGTGGATTAGGAGAATACCTTATGTGATGATCCCTCACAAACCACCACTTGGATTGAAGAAAACTCAGCAAGATTACCCCTTTGCTTCAGCCTCCACGTCCTAGCAGAGAAGGAGAGTCTTCTCTCTTGAATAGCCCGCGAAAGAAGATCAAGAGAGGGGAGGAAGAGGGCGGCCAGCAGCAAGCTCTCCTTGCTTGTGCAGGCCACACCAAAGAGAGAGAAAGGGGGCGGCTCCAATTGGGAGAGAGGAGACAAGAGGGGGGGCGGCCAACACTTAGGGCTGTCTCCTCTCTTTCTCTCCCTTAAATACCCTCCCACTTACCTCCTTTAGTGGGCCTAATTGTGGGCTTTATAAAGTGGACTTATTTGCTTGTTTTCTTCTAGTTTCTTCTAGAGGGTCTTACACAACGAGAGTGGGTTCTGTCACTCAGAGCCTGCAGAGGCCTGGACCCCCTGCACATGGCCAACCCGTGACAGGGTTGACCCCTCGCTAACTACGAGTCCCACCCTCAACACCTAATTCATGTGTCTGGGCCCCACAACATATAAATACACAACCTAGTGAATGCCTAGTGCACGTGTGTAACATATGTGGGTCTCACTTGAATTATGTGTAACAAAGGTACATGTGGGGTTGGCGTAACTGCCCCCACCACCCTTGCACCCCGTGGCCAATACTGGTTCACACGGATCGCTACATCATTGGACCAAACCAGGCCCGAGCCCATACCATGGTCCAACATCCCCCACTATGGGTGAAGGGCTCATATGGTCTAACAATGACTTACACTAGTCCTATCGTAGACCAATGCTATGAGCGTGCTTAGAAAATAGATCCGTCATTAAGGCCTTAGTAAACAGATCTGCCAACATCTCAGTAGTAGGAAGATAACTCATAGTCACTTTTTCCCTCTTTAGCATGTCAAAGATATAATAGTAATGCACCTCAATGTGCTTACCCTTGACATAGATCTCCCCATTCTTGAGTGTCGACACTATAGCCAGATTATCACAATACA
Organism: Saururus chinensis; assembly: GCA_035235625.1. Lineage (NCBI taxonomy): Eukaryota > Viridiplantae > Streptophyta > Magnoliopsida > Piperales > Saururaceae > Saururus > Saururus chinensis. The sequence goes on along the minus strand of CP141144.1, from coordinate 34,652,543 downwards.
TCTGGACAGGAGCATCAGTCCAGTCTTCTAGCCCCAATCTTGCTAGAAACTCCTTAATCCAAACTGCATGAGAAGTTGTAATACTGCATGTATAAAATTCAGCTTCCATCATAGACTTAGAAACACTACTCTGTTTCTTACTTGCCCACAATATGGCCCTGCCTCCAAACATGAAGACATATCCAGCAATGGATTTCCTGTCATTTGGATCCCCTGCATAGTATGAATCACTATATCCAGCCAATGACAAACTTTTCACATGATAGGAGAGTTTTAAACTCTTAGACCCTAATAGGTACCAAAATACCCTCTTTACCGCTTGCCAGTGTTGAAGACCAAGGTCTGCTTGGTAACGACTTAACAAACTTACCACAAAACTCAAACTAGGTCGAGTACAAGTCATGGGATACATCAAGCTACCAATAGCCTATGCATATGGCACTGACTCCATCTGGAGTCGGTCTACCTCTATCCGAGGAGCCATACTCTTAGACAACACCGTACCCTTATAAATAAGGGATTCAATGGTTTTCCCACTAATGACATTGAAGTGTTTGAGAATGCTCTTTATGTATGACTCTTGAGATATACTAAGCTTTCTAGCTTTTCTATCTTTGTCAATTTTCATCTCGAGGATGTAGGATGTCTCACCCATGTCTTTCACCTCAAACTGGATTTTGAGCCATTCCTTTAAACTGACTATCATACTTAGGTCATTCCCCATTAAGAGTATGCCGTCTACATACAATGACAACATCATATACCTAGTCCCATCTTGGAAGGTGTCACGGGCACGAAGCTTTGCCTGGCATTCGCACACGTGATGGCCTGACTACACAGCACAGCCAACAACCACTCTCTTCCCTTCCCACTCATATGTGCAAGGGAAACACAAGCAAGACAGCAACATAGTCCGACTTGGTGCAAGGGTCTCTGCCCAAGCTATATTTCTGTCCGCTGAAATACAATGTAGGGAGAGGGTAAGGGCTGATCCACCAGGCTGAGAACTCTCTTCTCTTGCTCCCTGGTTCGCTGTGCAGGAAGAAATTAGATCATTCACCAGCCTTGGATGCCCTGCTCATCCCTTTATAAAGACCTAGCCTTAGGCTGACCGTCCTAGTGCCACTAGAAGTACAAAACTCACCCAATACAAGAGTCCTCCCCCTGTCCAACTCTTAGCCCAAAGCCATTCCGCCCCAACATAGTTTAGGAAGTCTTCAAGAGTCCATCCTCCGCTAGAAGTTCATTGCCATGCTGCCTCCAAGAGTCAACCCATCCGAGGAAACCAACCACTCCAACTCCCATCTGCCCTAGGAGTGTAACCAGCTTGCCTGTGTTAGTCATGTCCATCCTAGGAACCTGCTGCTCGGACTCCTACTCCAACTAGGAGTGAAGAACCAGCATAGCTAAATCCTATCTGCCTTAGGAGTCCTCCCCTAAGTCCAAGCAGCACCCAGCTTCGCTGCTAGAGTCCCGCCCACGCAAGGACTCCTACCCAGCCTGCTCTGCAAGGCGAGTAGCTCATCCGGAACATCTCCCGCTCTGTCCCAGCATCCGTCCGTGCCCAAGGGGCTGCCTAGGCTGTTCATTGCCTAGCAAAACTTGGCTGTCTGCTGCCAAGTAAGGGGGTAGCCGCCCCCTTTCTGTATCCGTCAAGTTAAGGGGCTAACAGGCCTCCCACACTTGATTATTCGACGCCCTCGTCGAAGCCCCAACTTCCCAGGTGCACCAATTGAAGCTCTTCAGCCATCCGCCTCGCTGAACCAGCCAACAAGTAGCAAAAACTTCCCATCACACCATGGCCAAGTCAACATCCACTCAGCCTAAGTTATCCTTCGGCCAAGTTTAAGCAACACCCGCTGCCCACGAATCCTATGAACCACTGCATCAGTCCGCCCCTTAGCTGCTTTGATTAACCAAGGCTTGGGGAGTCCGCTCTCCTCCTTTCTTCGAATCCTCAATGACCCAAAGCTGCCCCCTCAACCAGGGACTCCAGCAATTGAACACATCCCATTCGCTGCAAGGGACTCATCCGAACTACCTCCTCATGCTCATATTCCTCCTTCACCTCTTCAGTGACAAGTGCATTCAGTCTTTTCCGTTTTGGACACTCCTGGCACGGTGTGGCCCATCGCATATGAAACAGCCACCATCTCTATTAGGCCAGCCAGACTGCTCGCTGCCCTTCGCTTTGCCACTGTTACCACCCTTGGTGCTCTCCTTGTTGGATGCCTTTTCTTCCCCACTCTTCTTCGCTGGCTCAGCAGGAGTTTGCTAGAAATCTGCCAAGCTATCAGCCACTGCAATCACTGTGGGAAGGCCCTCCACTTCCCTTCGTCTCAGCTCGTTCTGAGCCCAAGTTTGCAAGCCTGCCACGAAGTAGAATAGCTTGTCATCCTCTGTCATGTTCGTCACATCTAAAATCAAGGACTGAAACTCCTTAATGTAGTCCCAGACTACCCCCGTATGCCTGAGGTTCCTCAACACCTCTCGAGCCATCCAAGACATGTTTTTGGGAAGGAATTGCGCTTGCAACTCCTTCTTGAACGTATCCCATGTCCCTATTTTTGGCCGACCCGCAGCTGCATCATCCTCCAACTGCATCTGCCACCACAGCTTTGCATCCCCTTCAAGGACATTGCTGCCACAATAACCTTCTCCCCCTCTTGGGTATGGATCAGCGTGAAGTAGCTTTCCATATCCCAATGGAAGTTCCCTATCTCCTTGGCACCTTGCGTCCCAACATACGCCTTCGGTTTAGGGACCTTTGTTTTCTTCGCAACCTGCTGAGATGTGGACTCGCCCCCATCTCGTGATGAAGTGTTGAGGACTGCCCGTTTTAGCAACAACACCTCATCCCCCAACTCACCCAACTTTGTTTCCGCTGTCTCCGCAACCTGTTGCACTCGCTGCCTAAGGTAGTCCGTCATCGCAACCACATCAGCCGCTAATGTGGTGAGACGTGCTGCCCCTTTAGCTGGACTGCCTTCTTCTTGAGACTCATCAAGGTGTGGTGCAACTTCCAGCAGGGACACTCGCTGGTCGAAGAGGGCCAAATGCTCGTTGATGTTGTGCAACGAGTTTTGCACTTCATCCAACGCCCCATTCCCTGTGGCCATCGCATCAACCTTCGCCTCGAGCTCGGCCATGCAAGTCAGCATCGAACCTACCATCAAGCTCCCTATGTTTCTAGCAACTCGTCAAGGAAGAGTCTGCACTCAACAAGCATTTCTGATCCATCCAGCAACAACCCGCAAGGAATCCGCCTCTCTCGGGTATCCAAGCGACTCAGCAACCATCAGCCAACTCCTTCGCAGAGACCGTACAGTGTTGTCACAGGCACGAAGCTTTGCCTAGCGTTCGTACATGTGATGGACTAACTACACCGCGCAGCCAGCAGCCACTCTCTTCCCTTCCCACTCGTATGCGCAAGGGAAACACAAGCAAAACAGCAACACAGTCCGACCTGGTGCAAGGGTCTCCGCCCAAGCTATATTTCTGTCAGCTGAAATACAATGTAGGGAGAGGGCAAGGGCTGATCCACCAAGCTGAGAACTCTCTTCTCTTGCTCCCTGGTTCGCAGTAAGGAAGAAATCAGATTATTCACCAGCCTTGGACGCCCTGCTCATCCCTTTATAAAGACCCAGCCTTAGGCTAGCCTTCCTAGTGCCACTAGAAGTACAAAACCCACCCAATACAAGAGTCCTCACCCTATCCAACTCTTAGCCCAAAGCCATTCCGCCCCAGCATAGTTTAGGAAGTCTTCAAGAGTTCATCCTCTGCTAGAAGTCCATTGTCATGCTGCCTCCAAGAGTTAGCCTATCAGACGAAACCAGCCACTCCAACTCCCATCTGCCCTAGGAGTGTGACCAGCTTGCCTGTGTGAGTCCTGTCTGTCCTAGGAACCTACTGCCTGGACTCCTACTCCAACTAGGAGTGCAGCCAACCAGCATAGCTGAATCCTATCCACCTTAGGAGTCCTCCCCTAAGTCCAAGCAACGCCCAGCTTCATTGCTAGAGTCCCGCCCTTGCAAGGACTCCTACCCAACTTGCTCCGTAAGGTGAGTAGCTCGTCCGGAACATCTCTCGCGCTGTCCCAGCATCCGTCCGTGCCCAAGGGGCAGCCTAGGCTGTCCGCTGCCTAGCAAAACTTGGCTGTTTGCTGCCAAGTAAGGGGGTAGCCGCCCCCTTTTTGCATCCGTCAAGTTAAGGGGCTAACAGAAGGTATAGACACAATGATCGTGTTTGTTTACTATGAACCCATACTCACTAATCACCTTGTAAAAAGTGAAGTACCATTGTTGTTGTGCACGTGCACTTGATTCATTACTTGTCTCTATTTGAGTACACTAGACTATTATTTAATTCAGTACCTTAGGCTAGTTTCCCTTAAATCAGCCACAGAACGATATTATTATTGTAATATGAACTGGTTTAGGCATGCTAGTGGGCCATGAGATAGCTGGGTCCACTAGCGGCACGAGTCCCACTGTTGGAGGGCGCGACTCCCCATAAAGGGTCATCTTCCTCCTTGGTTTGGTAAGAAGAATATCAGTTTAGTTCCCTTGTTATTTTATTACCCCTTCCTCTCTCTCTTGTGTAGAACGTCCTGTACCGATTGTGCCTACATCGGGCACATCAATTGCCTGGGAGATTGTTTTAGGCCATACAATGATTTTATGAGCTTGCACACCTTGTGTTCCTCTTCAGGAACTACGAAACCCTCAGGTTGTTCCATGTAAATCTCCTCCTCTAAATCTCCATTTAGGAAGGCAGTCTTTACATCCATTTGATGTAGCTCTAAATCATAAAAAGCAACACATGCTAAGAGACATCTAATCGAGTCAAATCTTAATACCGGTGAATATGTCTCTTTAAATTCCATCCCATACACTTGAGTAAACCCCTTGGCCACTAATCTCACCTTGTACTTATCTATAGACCCATAAGCCTTAAGCTTCTTTTTCAAGATCCATTTATATCCAATGGGCTTTCACCCTTCAGGTGGATCCACTATCTCCCAAACCTTGTTCTTTAGGATAGAGTCCATCTCTTCCTGAATAGCAACCTGCTATTCTTGAGCGTCTGGAAGACTTGAAGCTTGGTCAAAGGTAATCGGGTCATCTAGAATAGGTTCATCTAACGTGACGTTCTCTTCCCCTAGCATTGTATAGAAGTCCCTCAACAGTATTGAAGATTTTCTTTCCCTCAATGCCTTGGGTTCCGGTTTGGTTTGGCTTTATTTGATCCTATTACTTCCTCTAGGGAAGTGCTAGGACCAGTCTCTTTAACCAGCTTGAATAAATCAACTTTCTTATTAGGAATTCAATGGTTTAATTCTTCTTCTAAGAAATAAGCGTCTCTAGACTCAATAACCCCCACTGTCCCATCTGTGTGGTGAACCACAAATCGGTACCCCTTAGAGTGGTCACAGTAACCAATAAAGTTGCACTTTATGGTCTTGGGGTCTAGCTTTGACTTATGCTGGTCAGGCACCTTTACATGTTCCCTAGACCCCCACACTCTAAGATGCCCTAAGTTAGGACGTCAAGCCGTCCATAACTCAGAAGGTGTTCGTTGGACTACCTTTGTTGGTACACGATTAAGGATGTACACAAGGGTGTCTAAAGCCTCACCCCAGAAATTGGTTCCAACTCAAGGTGATTTAACATGGACTTTACCATGTCCATAAGAGTCCTATTACGCCTTTCTACCACTCCATTTTGCTGTGGAGTGTACGGTAGGGTGTGCTGATGAACTATTCCTTGATTAGTACAGTAGTCTTCAAACAGGTCAGAGGTGTACTCGCCACCCCTGTCAGTCCTCAAGATTTTTACTTTTTTGCCTAACTGAGTCTCTACCTCAGCTTTAAATTCCTTGAATTGATCTAAGGCATCAGACTTCTTACTTATTAAATACATATACTGGTATCTTGAATAGTCATTAATGAATGTAATAAAATACGTCATCCCTCTGTGGATTTGAACATTCAGGGGCCCATAGATGTCTGAATGTACCACCCTAATAGTTCATTTGCCCTGTGTCCCTTTTGGAAGGATTGCTTGCTCATCTTACCCCATAAGCAATCCTCACACACACGTAGGTCTTTGGATATTTTGGGCAACAACCCAGTGCTCGATATCCTATGTAGTTTGTCTACATTTACATGGCACAAACGCACATGCCATAGCAATACATCATCCGCAAACAAAACAATATACTCAGAAGTGCTTATTTCATTAGATTCACTTGAGTTCATTACATCTACGCAGTACAACCTATCAACTAAAGAAGCAGTAAATAAAATGGTCCCACCCTTGCCCACAGTGGCCCTACTCCCCTTGAGCCTAACTTCAAACCCCTTCTTGGTCAGAACAGGGATTGAAATCAGGTTTTTCCTGATGGAGGGAGTAAAAAACACATCTGTTAGCACTAGGGTATACCCACTCTTCAGAGGAATCTTGTAGCTCCCCATAGCTTTTACATCATAGTACAAGTTTTCCCCATGTAGACTTTGTTCTGGCTAGGCATTAGGTTGACCATTTTGCCCCTGGTTCCCCCTAGAGTGGAAAACATGCATTGTAGCTCCCGAGTCTAGCCACCAAGTCTTCTCCTTGATGTCAGCGATCATCACTTTAGAGATAGCACAAATGATGTCATTGCTCTGGCCCTTGTCATTGCTTGAATGGTCATCTTTCTTAGGGCAGTTAGCCTTGAAGTGACCCAGCTGGCCACACTTGAAATATGCACCTTTGGGTTTGTCATTCCCTTTTCTAGTGCCCTTGTTTTGAGGCTTCTACCCTTTCTTTTTGAAAGCTTTCTTAGAGGGACCCGGCCCCTATCCACCTTTCTTGCCCCCACCAAAGTTATGTGCTAGATTAGCAGTAGTAGCACCCTAGAAGCCTTCACATTGTTCCTTCTTTCTTGCTCAAGCCTTAGCTTGGTAGTTAGAGCCTCTATTGTGATATTCTGGTTACTCATTCAGATAGATCACTACACTCTCCCAAGATTTGGGAAGGTTGTTCAACACTGTTGACACTTGGATTCCCTTAGAGATGGGGTCCTCCAGTGTCTCCAGGTCATTAGCAATGATGGCCATGACACTCAGGTGCTCATTCACATCATCTCCCTCCCTCAACCTGGAATTTTGATACTTAGAGTATAACATCCTCTTATGAGCTTCAGTTTGCTCCTCATACCTCACATACACTGCTTCTAGCATCTATCTGGTAGTCTTATACTTCTCAAAGAGCCTTTCAACCTTATGCTTCATGAAAGTCAGAATGGTGGACCTTGCCTTATTATCATCATCCCTCAATTTATTAAGTGCTTTCTTTTGAGCAGCTGATGCACCATCTGACAGTGGCTCAATAATCTACTCAAGTACATAGGCAAGATCAGAAAGAGTAAGGATGTGGTGAATCCTCCTCTTCTACACCAGATAATTGTTAGCATTCAATTTCTTAGTTTTTCCTAATTCAGAAGTTGCCATTTTATAAGTCATTGTGTATCTACAAAGAAATAGGCAGAGAGCAGAATATTAATATTATTTATGGAAGGCTGATTGCTTCTAAGTAAGGTAAGTGCTTAGACAAGACTCTTGATCAAATTATAAGCCTAGAGACAAATTAAGTATATTATGCTGAGTTTTCTTATTGAGATTCGCCTAATTAGGGTTTGGGTTACTTTCCAAAAATAATCCTAACTACCTCTTAACCCCTTAAAGGAAGTCATCCTAATTAGGTTATGTATGTGTTTTTAAATTTAGAAACCCTTAAACATCTAACTCAGTACACAAATAAGTAAACAAACATAATTAAAGGCTATTGGAATTTTAAAATTCTGTAAAAAAATTTTTGGTATCAATTTACCAAAATGCCCCTAGGGCTATTTTGGTCTTTTCTTCCCTTAAGGGCACACCAAAATTTATCACAACAACTTTACAAAGTTTTTAACAGAGGGAATAAAAATTCTGAATAGAAAAAATTTTCAGCACATATAAGGCATGTGTAAATTGACTAGAATGCCCCTAGGGCTAAAATTGTTAATTTACACCCTTCAAACCAATTAAATTAATTTATTATAATAACAAATAATTAAATTGACCCTTGAAACCAGAAAGGGCATGTGTGCTCAAATTTTGACCAGAGAAAAAATATGCACAATTCTATTATGACAAAATTACCACTATGCCCCTACAAGCATATAGTCGTGTAAAAACTCAATTATAACTCCAAATCACGTGAAACCAGCAAGCAAGACATTCATAAATATTTAATTTATAGTCAATTTCAATCCTATGTCAAAAGCCCCTTGATTGGAATGGGTAGATCATTCAATTTTAACCAAAATCCCTAATTCTAGCAATCTAAACCTAGATCGGATAATTAAGATTGATCTTTGATCAAACCAGCGACCAACCTCCCCCTAAAAGGCTCTAATACCATTGTAGAGTGGCCAGACCAGTGGAAGCGTAGTAGGAAGGGGAGGGCGCACATATCAAGATCCAATCTTTAAAAGCAATCTACACAAAGCATGCATAATACATAATTGATTAGAAATAAACATACATCCAAACATGAATCAATCAAAGAAGAATTGAAATAGGAACTAATACTCACTGACCTGGGCGTTTTCAGCCCTAGCACACCCTCCACAATTGGATCCTTGCACGCCGACATAAGATCAATCAAGGAGAGGACTAGGAGAATACCTTATGTGATGATCTCTCACAAACCACCGCTTGGAGCGAAGAAAACTCAGCAAGATTACCCCTTTGCTTCAGCCTCCATGTCCCTACAGAGAAGGAGAGTCTTTTGCCTTGAATAGCCCGCCAAAGAAGATCAAGAGAGGGGAGGAAGAGGGCGGCCAACAGCAAGCTCTCCTTACTTGTGCAGGCCGCACCAAAGAGAGAGAGAGAGAGGGGGTGGCTCCAATTGGGAGAGAAGAGACAGGGGGGGGCAGCACTTAGGGTTGTCTCCTCTTTTTCTCTTCCTTAAATACCCTCCCACTTATCTCCTTTAGTGGGCCTAATTGTGGGCTTTACAATGTGGGCTTATTTGTTCGTTTTCTTTCAGTTTCTTCTAGAGGGTTGTACACAATAGGAGCGGGCTCTATCACTCAGAGCCCACGGAGGCCTAAACCCCTGCATGCGGCCAAGCCCGCGATAAGGTCGACCCCTCACTAACTACGAGTCCCACCCTCAACACCTAATTCGTGCGTCTATGCCCCACAATGTTTAAATACATAACCTAGCGAATGCCTAATGCACATATATGACGTATGTAGGTCCCACTTTAATTATATGTAACGAAGGTACATATGAGGTCGGCGCGACCACCCCCACTACCCTTAGACCCCGTAGCCTATACCGGTTTACCTAGTCCATTACATTATTAGACCAAACCGGGCCCAAGCCCATACTATAGTCCAACAAACTCAACCATGGATAGCGTTTCATAACACACATACCCTTCTCTCTGCTGTCATGACCAACTAGGAGTCGTGCCTTGATGACTTTTTCCATGACAAACCCGATAAGATTGTGAGGCAGTTGCTCCAAAAGGGCCTTACCCATGTATACAATAAGATAAACAGTGGGGTGAAAGAAAAGAAGCTGGAGGAGGATGGGTTCCCAAAGTGGCTATCTGTGGGCACACGCTCAAGAACTACAAGTCTTATCACCTCTTCGATGTGATAATTCCTTTGGACCAGGCTGCATGCATGGAGATGCAGAGGATAGGAGTTTCGTCATTTAGGAGGTGGGGAGTTTTGTTACTTAAAACAATGAGACATGAGTTTTCGTCGTCTGGAATAAAGAAACCTATGGCAACTGAGGCGCCTTAGCTTAGTTTTGTTTTTTGTAACGACAAAATCAATTTCGTCACTTTAAGACAACGTAAATTATTATAATATATAATTATATAAATATCATTTGGCATGCTTAGTGCCTATGTGGCATAGCAAAATACTATTTTAAGAAATAATTTTTTCTTTCATATTTTATATAATATTTTTTAATTAAATTTTATGATAATATATGTACAACTTGAGAAGAAATAATTAAGTAACCTTTAAGATTTCTTCTAGACGTTTGCATGTAATTATCCACATGAAACATGTAAAATCTTTTTCGTGGTTATTACTTAAAGCCCAGGACAACTTTTATGTCATCTATTGGCCAAAAAAAAAAACGTTCAAATTTTCACTAAAAAGCCTGTTAAAATTTCATCTACTCGAAATTGCGTAATATCTATCCGGAATTGGGGTAGGCAATCACTAAAAATTCAACATGTGGCTTTTTATTTGGCATCCTCCTCCTGCGAGTCCACCAATTGACTTCATGAGCACCAATTCACGTGATCCAATGGATAAAGCTCTCCCCAGTGCGTGTGAAGAGCAAAACGGCCACGGCTATCCCGGGTGCGTGATTAGCCGGTTGCCAGTTCCTCAAACCGGCCAACTCCAACCAAATGGTCCAAATCTTGATTCATGGGGCGGCCCGCGCGGCGGTAAGCCGGTAATTCGCAGTTTCGGACGCGGTGGAGGAAATCGGGCGAGTCGCAGCCCGCTTGGGTCCGGTTCATGGGTAGGAACCTCGGGCTAGTTCCGTTCCTTATCTTGATCCCCTCTGCCACTGTTTCTGCTTCTTCTCTTTCGGCTCAAAAGCCCCCCAACTCTCCACTGTTGGATCTCTTGTGGCGATATTTGCTCGTAATTTCATCTTCTTCTTCTTCGGATTGCTTCAAATCTTCGTTTGAAAATTGAATTAGGAGAAAAAAATCATCGTTGTTTTTAGTACCGATTCGACTGTAAGTGGGGTTTTGGATAGTTTTGAGGTTGATTTCTTTCTGTATCCTGCTTTCGATTCGATCTGCACAAGCTTCATTTCCAATCATCTGCCAGTTGATGCCGGGCCTCAACTTTCCTCCCTTGCTGTAATTGTGCTTTGAGATCAAACGGAAAAAGAGTTGGTTTTGTTTTCAGTCTGATTTGGAGGAGGAATTGCTCAGTTTCTGCAGCTGGAAGAAAGTGGACAAGCCCTAATTTTGTGTGCGCGTTCGGATAAGAAGAGAAAGAGCGGCGTGGTCGCCGGCAAATGTCCGTGGAGAGGTCGTTCGAGGCATGGGAGGAGATGCAGCGGCACGGCCAGGACATTGCGGACCGCCTGGCCCAGGGCTTCACGGGTCTGCTTCATTCCCACATGAACCCCTCCTCTTTTCCCTGGCCCGCCCCCCAGAAGCCCAAGCTCTTTGATGTCGATTTCCCGGTCGGCCCGCCCGCCTTGGAGATTGGGGCCATCAATGGAGTCTCTGCGATATTCGACATTGGCAACAAGCTGGGACAGGCTGGTGTGGAGTTCGGTGCTTGCTTAAATGGGGTTGTTCAGCAGTTCTTCCGGAGGTTGCTGCCCCAGTCGCCTCTGCCGCTGAGCCAGGATGGGCGCAGCGGGGCGCTTCTGAGGGCGGAATTTGCGGGCAGGCAAATGGATGATGAGGGCTTTGTACGAAGTAATGAGAATTTTGGATTGGCATCGGAGCGGTTTAGAGATTATGGGTATATGGAAACGGTGGCCAGTACAGATGACTGCATTGATGAAGATAACTTGGGCTTGAATCTGAAGTCTCTGGGTCATATGGGCAGATCACAGGTACTGCCATGTGGACCCTGCAGTTTTTTTGTTTCTTAGTTTCTCCAATGTTGTGACTATACTATAATTCGTTTTTGTATCAGATATAGAGTTGGAGTTTCCATGTTAAATGAAATGGTTAATATGTTTCTGTTAATTGCCACCTGCAGGGAAATTATTTATAACGAACTTTAATGCTGAAGCAACCATGAAAAAAGTACTTGGTATTAATTAGAATTTGGTGTTTGACTCTGATTTTAAAAACCTTTGCCACTCTATGATTATCTGGAACAACTTGTTGTTTTAGGCGAGGGACTCAAGGTTTGATTCTGTCATCCACAAGGTCTTAGCAATAGATTAACGTACAGAACACTCGATGGTTTTTTGTTGTATAGGTTACACTCGATATTTTGATTTTATTTAAAACCTAAAACATATTGGATGGGTGCGATACATGAAAGACACATTGGTTTGATGTGGTTGCAAACTTGTTTTTGAAGGAATTATGAAATAGATAAAATTCATACATAAGCTATGTAATGTTAAATTTAGTGGGCTCCAGTTCAGAAGTTATTGCTTAAAATTCATGATAGAAAACAAAACACTGTGTCCTAGTTTCAATAATGTTGTATTAGTTTGCAATATGTTAGGAAATGAAGAAGTAAAATTTACGTGTTTGATCACCCAAGCAAACATCATGTATCTGCTTATCTGCTGTTGGCATATGTTCACCAGCAAGGTTCATACGAATGTTGACATCTTCCATTAGAGTAATGATAACTTTTATAGCATCTTAATCTTCTGCTCATTGGCAACTAGCATGAGGGCTAATCTTAATCTTCTGGGCAATTGCAAACGTGATGGCTCCCATATGTGGTTCTTCAGTTCATACTTGCCAGGAAATTTCCAAATTTTCCATAAAACATGGTAGATTGAAGTAACATTATATGGATGGACACAAACTGAGAAGAATTAAGCAAAATATGTAAAGCTACCTAGAAAGCAAGTTTTAAGCTGCCAATCAGGTTAATGACTCACATGGAAGCAGAATGATATGATAACAACTTACACCTTTCTATTAGAATAGTCTGGTAAAAAAATTTCATATTTTATGGAAAAAACGAGGAAAGGAACTCCTACCAAATAAACTTCACATCCATATTTGAAATTGTTGAGGTTATCCTTTGTGATTTTATCCATCACCTGAGCAGAATTTGCTGAAGTGTGTAGTTGAAATTTCAGGTACAAAATCTACCATCACAATTATCACTGTTTCCCAAGTATCTTGTCCTCTGGGGTTAGCGAGATAGAATCTGATATGTCATTTAGCTTTTTTTTTTGTATTCTGTCTTCTACCTCATGCATATCTCAGTTCTTCCTCAGTAAAACCTCTAAAATTGTCCTTGGACTTTCCATTCTGTACATGCACCTACAAGCCCCTTATAAAAAATTCGTAGGTGGTTATGTTTGTGAATGGCCAAAGTATCTCGGCGACAACTATATTGCCTACTGAAACTACTTTTGGAACTCTATAATATTTTCATTTCATGTTTATTCTGTATTGCCTTATTAATTATGACATTCTCGCTTCTGCAACAATTATTTTGCATCCATGACATTCCTTAGTTGTTCAACACTCAGTCTCAGACATCTTTGCTAGGTGTAGTTATTGTCCTACTTGATTCTCCTTCCAATTTACTGGCACAAGAACCTATCCTCTATATCAGCCACCCACCTTATACCCTATCCTCATTTATGCTTCTATTCACATCAATAGTCCTGATGTCTCAACGATTTTACAAATTTAATGGGATACTTTTTTCAACAAAACCATTCAACAAATGCTTTCATCTGTAGATATGTCAAGCTACAATGATATATGGCTAAGAGTAAGATAATTAGGTGCGTAGGTTTTCGATCACTGGGTGTTTGGCTATAGAGTTGGTGGTGTAGGTCCCCTAGTTATTGACTAAGAAGAATATGCCCTTTCTGTAGTATCTTTAGTCCAATTCAAAGAGAGTTGTTATAGGAGGTGTGGGGTTTTCTAGTTATCTTTCTAATGAATTCCAGCTGTCACTGATGCATAAAACTATCCATCTGTTATTGAATTAATGTCAAAATTTGTCTTGATTGCGTCTCTTTTTGGCAATGAAAGCGCTTGCAGGTTTGGAACTTGATCTCCTACTACAGAGCAAGTAAATTAATTCATTGCCCAATGTAAAGGTGCCTATATACTCTGCAATTTCTATCAGGCTTTGGGTGGCCTTTTATACTTTTGAGAAATCATTTGATGCACAATTTTCTTGTCTCTCGTTATTGCTGATACTGTTTTTGTGGCTTAATTTCTTAGTATTAATTATTAGTCTATGGTGCATAAGTTGTTATGTTCCCTGCAGTTGATGTGGGAAAGGGGTAGGTTTGGACCCTTTTCATGTTCCAATGTATGGAATATGTTAGTGGAATCTACACCCTTCTGATGCAAGATGGAAGAAAAGTGGAGAGTATTTATTTCTCAAATCTGAGGGAATCTAAAGTGAAAGACATAACAAAAAGTGATCAATATTGTGATTTATGGATGAATTGTTTAATTTTAATCTTTATTACAATGACTGCAGGGAAGTATCAATATTACATCGACTTATGATAGTAGAACACATGACATTGAGAGCTCACTAATTGCAAGAGGGGACTTGTGGAGAGCAGAAGCATCTCATGGGGGTTCCTCAACAAGAAATGAAAGTTCACCGCTCTTTCTCATCCAGCTTGGACCAGTGTTGTTTGTTCGGGACACAACTCTTCTCTTGCCTGTTCATTTATCAAATCAACACCTGCTTTGGTATGGTTTTGACCGCAAGGTAGGATTCTAGCAATTCTGCCATTTATATGTTAAAAGAACAATGTCCAACCATTTAGTAGCCCATTTATTTATGTTTTTGTTACGTTGCTGATACATCTGTCAGATTGTTATCTTTCTTATTATTCTATCCTGACAGCAGATTGCTATAACTGCTGCAGAATGGAATGCATTCTCTTTGTCCTGCTGTATGGTCAAAGCATAGGAGATGGCTTTTTATGTCAATGATTTGTCTTAATCCCCTGGCATGTGTAAGTACGATTTCTATTGAACAATGTTTATGGTTATATGCCTTCACAACCCTTGTGTCACTTCTTTTCTTTTCCCATAAGAGGGACATTTTTTGTTATGAGCTTATTTGGTTAGTGGTCCAGTTGGATATAATCATAGGATGGGTTTTGAGATCTTCAACCCAAACACTTTCTTGAATTTATTTCCGCACCTGTTTTAATCTGAAAGTGAATTCAGGCCCACGGTTCATTTTTTATAAGATCAGGGAAGATTTCCAGGAAAGTTGCAACTACCAAAATAGATCTTAATGATGCATATGCTGGAATATTCCCTGCAAGTTGTCTCCTGAAACAACTTTCAGATTTCAATAACACCTCCATTGTCATCCAGATGTTCAGTAGACATTTAACTTTGGAAAGAAGGCATTGTATTCTCATTATAAGACCGATCTCTTCTTTTTCTTATTATATTGGTTTAAAGGTTGTGCCAGTACATTTGAACACCCTCATCCTTGAGATACTGAAAAAAAGCATGCACGGTCTTTTTTTTAGCATAGATATATTTGCAATTACTCCTGTCGGTAGGTTAATTATATTTAGAAAATTCTAATTCTTGTTTTTTTCCAGTCTTTTATGGATTTGCAGTTTCCAAATGGGCAATTTACGTATGTAGCCGGTGAGGGTCTGACAAGCAGTGCTTTTCTGCCTATTTTTGGTGGTCTTCTTCAAGCTCATGGTCAATATCCCGGCGAAACAAAATTTAGCTTCTCTTGCAAGGTTAGTATGTCATGAACAGCGACACATTTTTAAAATATAATTTCATCAGAATTTTGAAAATTATGTTCACGTCAGGCTTATTTCTGGACTTAAGTTGATCTGTGAAAAAATGTAATTTTTTCCCTGTTCATTTCTGTATTTTCCGTAAGTAAAGCTTAGGCATGATTTAACAAAACTTTTTTTATCTTTGCAGAATAAGTGGGGAACACGCATTACACCAGCAATTCAGTGGCCTGACAAATCATTTTCGCTTGGTTTTGCCCAGGATTTAGTTTGGCAAAGGTCAGGTCTCATGATGAAACCAACTGTTCAAATCAGGTAACTAAGTTACTCTTTGTTAGATGCACTACTTGAGAATCTCTACCACTCAACTATCCCGCTAAAGAATAATGACAATGGTGAATATTCACTTAAGAAAAATTCTGATATAGTCTGGTCTTGTGATAAGAAAAAATTCACAACTTCATAATGGCTGCTTTGCCAAAATATACTGGAGGTGGACATTTGTTGGGATTGAATTCAAGATAAAGTTTAAATGGTATGTTGAGATGATGTTTCTCTTCTATTTTGGTCAGCATATGCCCCACTATTGGTGGAAGCAATCCTGGTTTTCGGGTTGAGCTTATCCAGTCTTTGATGGAGAAGCTTAGCGTAACATGTGGTTGTTCTTGTACAGCCTATCCTACTGTCTTTGGATCAGTATCTGTAAGTCCTTTTTACCTGCACTGTCTTTATCAACATTTTGTTCTGTATTAATCTTCTTGTAACTTCCTGCGACAAATTCATGCTATATCTTTCGTTCTGCTCTCGTGGCTGTGGTATATGCAATGGCGTGTTGGTCATTTCAAAATCCGTTTATTATATTGGCTACAGGTTGGCAGGTCAAAGTCTAATGGAAATGTTGGAAGCACTGGCGTGGTGTTTAGAGTTGAAACTCCACTTAGTAATGTTGGCAGGCCTTCCTTTTCTATTCAACTGAATAGTGGTGTTGAATTTTGAAGCGGATGGTGTTTGTTGTACATATAGATTAGCTTTGTACAGTTACATTACAATTTCGGTACTTCGTGTTAATATCCTTTCAAGATTAAAATGAGATAAAGTCATTCTTATACGAAGTGGTAGCTATTTTTTATCCCAAGATTTCCTTTTTTTGTTGATGGCAGTTCATATTACCAAAATCTGTAAAATAATTGTTGTATGGGCTTCCTATGCATATGAAGAGTGCCTTATTGCCAAAATGAAAAAAATGAGCTAAACAACATGAATCTTGGCTGGCGGATTTCCATCTTAGAGCCAAAAGTAGGGCACCGGAGGGGGGGGGGGGTCCAATCAGCTTTGAACAAAGTTTTTTAGCGCATAGATGGAAATCGGGCGGCAAAGATTTGTGTGGCTTACTTGACTCAAGCATTCATTGATTCACTGTATATGCCTCTTATATGGATAGTAGTATTTCTCTTATTCACAATAAAAAAAAATTACTTCTAGTTGTGGTTTCAAAACCACCGTTATTTCTTTTAGTGGCGGTTTAAGAGTTGCTACTAAAAATTCCCCCACAAAACTTTTGAGGGGAGCATAGTAGTGGCTTTTGCATCCAATCGATCAACCACGATTAATTTCGATAAAGTCTCATTTAAAAATTTATTTCATGATACATATAGTATGATATATACGTGGGTAATATATATATATAAATCATAATTTATGATACGTGCTCTCATCAGCCTCTCATGTATCATTCATAATCATAACATCAACAATTACTATAAGCATCTTCCACATGTGTATGTATGTGATAGAAATATTCAATTCCAAGCTTATGGACATGCCTTGTAAATAATTCATTAACATACAACACACATGCTCTTCAACATTTAATCATGGTACCTTATTGAAATCATGAGTAAAAACTATCGAAAAACACAATTGAAATAAAGTTCAACCTCAAGTTAAACTTAGATAGGCATATTCACACCACACTTGAAGCAAGACATGACACCATAATTCACCTATAAATTAATCATGATATGTGAAGGCATATAATTTTATTCTCATGCTATAACCTTCCTGAAATCATACTCAAAATATGAGAAATTATTCAACATGGATTCAAGACAAAAATTATAATATGCTTAACCGAATAACATAAAAATCTACTTAACACATAAACATTCATTGTAGCCTTCAACATCAAATTCATACCCTTCCAATAGCTTTACCTAGCATATATTACTCACCATAATTATAAGAAATGATACTTAAAAGTAAAAACATGAAAAAGAAGCAAAATACACAAAAGTAATCAAACTGTAGTGTTGATATTTGAACACCTGGCCATTCGAACGCTTTGCCGTTCGATTGGCGTCTCAGGCCGTTCGAACGCCTGATCGTTCAATTGACTATCTAGTAGTTCAATCGCAATGACGAACATTTCTGGTTCGCCTTCCCCACTTTGAATCCAAAACCAAAATTTTACATAAACATCATAAACCTTCGAATCTTACTCCCAAACATCATAATAATGAAATTTATGCTTAGGAAACAGTAAATCTAGCCATTTACAACAAAAAATAAAAAGAAATCATGAGAAAGATTAAACTTTACTAAATCCGCCATTAAAGCTCAAATTCATTGAAACCCACTTCAAACTTCATCAAAACTCATATATGAAATCACAGACACATTTAGGACGAAATCACTTACCTTGAATAAGTTTTTTGACTTGAAATCGCTCCTCCAATACCTTCAAATCCTACCCAACATAGGGTTTTTGTTAATACTTTCATAAATCCGATTTAAAATACCTAAATCTCTTAAAAAATCATAGATTTAGGGTTTAGTGAGTTTAGAAACAAAATTTCTTTCATAAGGGTTTGAATAGAGGTTTAAATCAATAGCTTTTTGGGTAGAAATCAAGATTAAACCTTGTCGAAAGAAGAGATTTGGAAAGTGTAGGAGAAACCCTAAGAAATTAGTGGAAGATTAGGTTAATCCTCACCTTAATCACCTTTTCTTATTGGGAAATGAGGATTAGAGCTTCTAAGTTTCAGATTTCCAGCCCTTCCCAATTGGGAAAGTGGTTGTGTAATGCCCGAGATTTTTCATACCTTTTCCTTAAAATTCATGAAATTTTTTTGCAATATAATTGCTATAAATCGGGAAAAATGACGAAAACAAAACCTGTGAAAACAGTTTTATAATTTAAAACATAACACATCAGTTTTTTCCATTAAAATTGTTACTCATTCGATCAAACATCGTACGGCCAAACCAAACATCCACAGTCGCTACTCAAAAACAAACGTACGAATAAATTGCTATGATCATAGACTTTAAATATAAATCTCTCCCAGGCATCCCTGAGTGCAAGCCCTATAATAGTCCACAATCTAATCCAATCTAAATGTCCAGAATACATAAACACTTGTTTTCTCATCTTACCCAATACAATAGATTGTGGCACAAATAATACTCGCAGTGATACTCGTAGTGAGTCAAGTATATACCTGAGTCCAATGGAATCAATCCACCATGGAAATGTGCATCCGTCTCCAGGAGCTCTCTGTCACAAACCTGCAAAAGCCTCTAGAACAACGAAGTTAAAAAGTAGGGTAATGAGTATTTTCATACTCAGTAGGAAAATATCCAGTAGGGGAGTTCTAAACAGTAAACTCAGTAAATCCATACATAGATGCTTTCCTGCAACTCAAACATTAAGCAAACAAGCATATCATAATCATGCTCATACGCAAACAAACACGCGTATCATCATGATAAAATCATACCATCAAACCGATCTTACACATACACCCTTAATCAGGGTCATACAAACTTACTTGTACTACTGTACGCTTACTCAAACAACTTACACAAACCTATACGACCTTACTCGTATAATTATATGCTTACTCATACAGCTTACACATACTTGTATGACCTTACTCTTATAATCTTACACTTACTCATATGACTTTACTCATACAGTCATATGCTTACTCATATAGCTTATACATACTTGTACAACCTTACTCATACAATCTTACTCAGAATCATACTCTTAAAGTCTTACTTATACTCTTACAGTCGTACACATATTCGTACTCTTACAGTCGTATTCATACTATCGACCACTAAAGCTCATTACAACTAATAAGTTCCAACATCGAATGGAAAAGAATGCCACTGGGGCATCACCTTAACCTCTGGAGAGTAACTAGACGCCATGGACTTTTTCGAAGGTAAGGTACACCAATGCTCAAGGGGCACATGATCAAACATGTAAGAGCAGGTCCATGATACTACTTACCTAAGCGCACAAACATAAACACCCACACGTGAGGGGATCATACAATTGCCCATCATAATGGGTCTTATAGTGCCATAGAATTGCCCACTATAATGGGTCTTATAGTGCCATAGAATTGCCCACCATTATGGGTCTTATAGTGCCAGTGCCACTCTTGGGCAAAAAATATACAGTGCCACTTGGGCAGAAACATACAGTGCCACTCTTGGGCAGAATCATACAATGCAACTCTTGGGTAGAAATCATATAATGCTCTCAATAGAGAATCAAATGTCAGGGCTTAATACAACACACAGACCAAATCGAAAACATATGTCACTCTTAATAGAGCATCAGACGTTTGGGCTTCATACAACATACAGACTAAATCGGAAACATACATTACTCTCAACAGAGCATCAAACGTTTGGGCTTCATACAACACATAGACTAAATCGGAAATATACATTGCTCTCAACAGAGCATCAAGCATTTGGTGCTCTATACAGCATATAGACAACATCCTGTAGGATAAACAACATGGCAAGACATGAGAAATGCTGAGCCGACTCATTATCAGCTAGCTCAAACACAGAACTTAATTCGTCGAACCCTCAGGTCTCAAACTCACAATGCTATCATTAGCTTTCTTATAATTTAAGTTTGAATTAAGTACATTATGCAGTATAATTATGCCAAACATACACATACATTCATACATACGTAGCTTACAAACATGCTCGCTAGCCATCACTAGCACAAACATACACTCCATACATACTTCAAACATGCACACTATCCATCACTAGCGCACATGTAATCCACATATGTAGAAACATACTCGCTAGCTATCACTAGCACATACATATGCATCTATACACATAGCTTACCAATAAACACACTAGCCATCACTAGCATGTACATACACATATGAAGCTTACTAACAAACACTCTAGCCATCACTAGCACATACTCAATCAACATACGAAGCTTACCAATAAACATGCTAGCCATCACTAGCACATACTCAATTCACATACATACTTCAAACATACTTACAACCAACATGCATGTCATATGCATTTCAACATGGCATAATTCATACTCTTACATCATGCAAACGGATCATAATCTAACATCCATAACATTCAATCATATATAGTCCTAGCATGCTTGTCACACCCCGGCGCTGCCCGACCTGAGCCGAACCCAGTCTAGGGGCGGGTCAAGCATGCGGGGGTGACAAGGAAAAAAAATTGAGATACGGTTTAGCGGAAGACTTAACCTTAATTACGGGCGACTTAATAGAATTACGGAGTATGCACACCACTTTGAGCAAGAGTAAATAAGTAGAAAAGAAAGAGAGTCACTTAACTCAAAATAAACGACTAGTCTCAAACCCACAAGCTTAGTCAACCATAGCCGACACTGGCTCTAAAATAGGTCTTAAACAACACAACTGTATAAAGTAATATAAATCCAACAGAGAACCATACACAAAGGTTCTAAACATAAAGCATAAACCAAGGAAAATAAGTCACATAAGAGTCTCCACGATCACGTCCAAGTCGTCTCCGATGTTTCCTCAAAGAGGAGATCCTGGTCATCTGTGTGTTGCGCCACGCAGCCCCAAAGCAAAACACAAGAAAGAGGGGTGAGTTTAAAAAAACTCAACAATGGTTTTTAATATAACTATCATCATCGGAAATACGATAGCATAACAATAAAATCATTCAGATCAAAGATTGACAAGATGTATCATTTTTATGATCACACATACACATCACCTAAACCTGCATCATAGTGTATAATCCACATAGTGCCATTCACATCATATCAACCTACATGAAATGTATCTCTAGCATACATATCCAATCATGCATCACATCATATCAACCTGCAAGAAATGTATCTCTAACATACATATCCAATCATGCGTCACATCATATCAACCTGCATGAAATGTATCTCTAACATACATATCCAATCATGCATCACATCATATCAACCTGCATGAAATATATCTCTAACATACATATCCAATCATGCATCAACATTCTCATTCATCATGCATGTATAATTGTCACACACACACTAGTCCAACATGCAAGTCCATACACATAGAGAATAAACTTGCTCTTCAAAGCCGGAGCCCTCAGCAAATACTTATCAAATAGACATGCTCCTCAAGGTCAAAACCTTCAAGCAACTCCTTCTCCTTGAGGCTAACGCCTTCGAGCAACTCCTACTTGTCAAGACCAAAGTCTCAAGCAACTCCTGCTCCTCAAGGCCAAAGTCTTCGAGCAACTCCTGCTTGTCAAGACCGAAGTCTCAAGCAACTCCTGCTCCTCAAGGCCAACGCCTTCGAGCAACTCCTGCTTGTCAAGACCGAAGGCTCAAGCAACTCCTGCTCCTCAAGGCCAACACCCTCGAGCAACTCCTGCTTATCAAGACCGAAGTCTCAAGCAACTCCTGCTCCTCAAGGGCAAAGCCTTCGAGCAACTCCTGCGTATCAAGACCGAAGGCTCAAGCAACTCCTGCTCCTCAAGGCCAACGCCCTCGAGCAACTCCTGCTTATCAAGACCGAAGTCTCAAGCAACTCCTGCTCCTCAAGGCCAAAGCCTTCGAGCAACTCCTGCTTATCAAGACCGAAGTCTTAAGCAACTCCTGCTTGTTAAGACTGAAGTCTCAAGCAACAATACCTGGTAAGCCGGTGCACTCGGACAAACCAACTAGATTCTCAGGGTCCAGGTAATCATAATAATTTCAATCCACAAGACAAGTACACAACTCGTCCCTACATAACTCCATTTAACTAGACTCAACCCAGGGAGTTCACATGTTCCACACAGGAACTCAAATTGAAAATATGTCCTTTCAGACCAACCAAGTTTGGATTATTTCATCGAGCGATTAATCCGGCAAGCAATCTCAACCATTGCATACAACCGATCAATTCTGATTAACCAACAGTAAAACCTCGTTCATGAAGTCCGATCCATGATGCATGATGTCATGATATTAAACCAAACATAAACCATGAATTCCATTTAACTAGACTCAACCCGACTCGGAGTGTGCATGTAAAAAAACCTTTACGTCGACTCTAGTCCTCACATCCCATACCATGAGTATTCGTGATGCCATAGAAGCAAATTTAACTAAGCACTAGCGCAACGAACCTTAGAGCTATCCATCTACATAATGTGTCCCATACCGCAAGTGTCTAATGGTTTCTCCCCGGCTGTTCCACACAAGACTTAAATCGAAAACATGTCCTTTCGGACCAACCAAGTTCCGATTAATTCAACGAGCGATTAATCCGGCGCGCAATCTCAACCATTACATACAATCAATCAAATTCGATTAACCTCGATAAAGCCTCAATTGGAAATCCATTTTCATGATGCATGCAACATGGTACATACGTGGGCAAGGCATACATGAATCCTACTTCATGGTAAGTGCTCTCATTAGCCCCTAATGCATCATTCATAATTATAATATCAAGCTTTAACATCATCGTTAAATCCCACATGTACGTGTATGTGTGTACCTAGTAGAAGCACTGCACTCAATGCATATCAACATGCTTGAAATTAACTCACTACCACACTATACATATGAACTAACATCTAATCATGATTTCCAGTGGAAATCATAGAGAAGAATCATTTAAAATCGTAACTCGAATCAAAGCTTAACCACAAGCTAACCTCATATAAGATCATTCACTTCATACTTGAGTGTTGTGCACGGGTGCACTAGACTTAGTATTTCCCTTATTTCAGTACTTTTATTATGTCGTTAGGCTAGTTAGCAGTTAATTATTGTATTTTAGATTATTTAAAATTGGTGCACTAATGAACCACAGGTGAACCGGGCCCACTAGTGGCACAATTCCCAATGTGGGGTGCGACTCCCAATATGGGATGCGACTCCCCATAAAGGGGTCGTCTTCCTCTTTTGTTTGGATGTTTGAAGTAATTCCAGAACTCCTTTCCCTTTCTTCCAACTTCTTTTCCTTTCTCTGCGTAGAACTCCTGCGTACCACTTGTGCCTACACCGGGCACAACATTGGTATCGGAGCTTTTACGATCCCCCGCCATGGCTCGAGGCAAGCAAGCTGCCACGGCCCAGGAGAGTCAGCCCGAGAAAGAGACTATCGTCTCTGCGAATAGCCCCAAATCAGCACTGGAGACCAGTGGCAAGTTCACGATGGCGCAACTCATGGCCAAGATCAATGCACTGGGATTGGCTGTAGCCCAGATTCAGGCTGAGTGCGCACCCCCTCTGGTGTCTAGGCCGCTAGCCTCCATGGAGAAGGAGGGGCCGTCCCAGGCTCCCGAACTCCTCCGCTCTGACTTCTCAGCGCCTGCAGACTGCGAGATGCACTTTGCTCAGGACGGTTTATGCTTTGGCACTGTCGATCATGTCATGGAAGGGAGGCGCCAGGCCTGGGATTCGCGAGGCGCACTAGGTGTTCGAGAAAATGCCCCAATGGTGCTGCCTTCCCGAAATCTGCACCAGGAGATGGTGGATGACTGGGAGGAGTATCCAGGACACCGTGGAGTACTTTGGGGTGGTGCGGAACCTCGTTTGGCCTGCCTACAGTTTCCACGTTATAACGGAGATGACGACCCTGTAGAGTGGCTCTACAAGGCAGAGAAATTTTTCGCCTATCAGGGGACGCAGTCGGCGGCTGAACGGCTGCGCATAGTGGCCTTCCACCTTGACTGGGATGCATTGGTGTGGTATCAGAGCTTTGAAAAGGAGGTGCGCTACCTAACTTGGGCCGCCTTCTCCGATGAATTATGCATCCAATTCGGCCCCAATGAGTTTCAAGACTTCAATGAAATGCTGTCCTCCCTGCGCCAGACATCCACCATACGCACCTACAAACAGAGTTCATGAAGGTGGCTAATCGCCTCCTTGATTGGCCGGTGGCCGCCCTGGTGGGTGATCGTTTATAATTAAACCCTTTGCAAGTATACAAGGTAATTGTACTAGGATAAGTATTTAAAGGTTGTCGAACCTCAGGGACGGATGGATTATTACTAAATCTAAAGAGGACTTTGCTAATTAAAAACTAAAACAAACTTAAACTTAAATTAAGCAAAAGAAAGGAATCAACTAGTTTAAAATAAGAGATTAATATGATGGAAATTACTTAGGAAATTGAATCCACTATAAAACCATAACAATTCCTTAACTTTTAATCTACATCTAGTGTGAATATGAATAAGTATTCTTAGCTACAAGCTAGAATTACTTCAAAAAGAATCATTAATTAACTTCCATAGCATGAACTATCTTCGACAATAGCACGAATCATCTACACTAAACTAGCTATAGGCATGACCCGTCTAATCTTAGTATAACTCATCCAAGTCATTAATTATCTGAACATTAAAACTATTGTATGACCATCTCATCTAAATCACAGAAATTAGAATCGATGCAAATATCAAAACCATATCAATCTATCATCTACAAGCCAATAAATCAACATAGATTTGAATAAACATGAAAAGCTCTTCCATTAAAAAGGAAATCCATATCATACAATTGTCATCATTCACAACTGAGATCTAAATTAAAAAGAAAAGAAACTAAAACTTATTTATAGCTTCATCAACTCCTAAGTAAAAGAAAAGTCTAGCCTTCCATGGTAGAAGAAAATACTTAAATCTCCATTGAAAGCTTTGAGTTCTTCTCCATCTTCTTCTTCCCTTTTCTCTTCATAAAATCTCCTAGAATCCTCAATTTTAAGCCAAATATGTCTTTTTATAGGCATAAGTTCCGTAGGAAGAAGTCCAATATGAAAAGGATTGAAATTTGGGTCAAACAAAGAAACTGCGCGTTATGTCGTTCGAACGGCCTGCATGCCCGTTTGAACGCTTATACTGAGTTTTTCTTCAAAATCACATTATCCCATTTGAACACCCTGCAGCCGGTTCGAATGGCTACAATGTTTCTGCAATCTGGACAGTTTTCCTAGACAGTCCATATTCTGTTCATTAAGCTTTTCTTCATGTCCATATTAGTTTCCAACTTGTTTATAACTCCGAAATGTTGTCCAAATCACTTTAAAGCATGTCAAGACTATTTTGAACTATTTCAAACATCGTCCAAGTACCTCGATAAGCGCACTTTTCCTACAAAATATAAAATATCATACTTTAGACATGTATAATGTAATTAAAATTCCAACTTGATTTAAATACACATCTGAACTACTAATAACTACAAAATTATTAATAATTAAACTAAAATACTAATATCTATCTTAATCTAAATGAACCACAACTAACTCTAAATTAACCTAATCTATACTAGCAAATAAGGTAAAAAGGCATATAAAATAGATATAGATTTCATACTTATCAGTGGGTACGTTCAAGCGAGGACTCAAGCCTGAGATTTCTGAGGAGATGCGCCATTTTCCCTATTCCAGCATGCGGGATGTAGTGCGCCACGCACGTATTGAGGAGGAAAAGTTGGCTCGACAGCGGTGCAGAGGCAGGCTAGGACCTTTTCCTCGGGCTACTGTGTCCGCCTCCCCCCTTGCCGTTCCAGCCAGCAGCTAGGTGATTGGCCACGTTGGCCAAGCTCCTCCTCCGGCCGGCCCGATTGTCCATCGTCTCACTCCAGCCCAAATGGAGGAACGTCGTGCAAAAGGACTCTGTTTTTGCTGCGATGAGAAATTCGTTCCAGGGCACCGTTGTTCCGTCAAAGGGAGTCTCTAGTCTCTTATTGGACTAGAGTCTTTGTACCCTGCCGATACATTGCCCGAGATCTCTGTACATGCTTTTTCAGGGGCCTTCACTCCGCGCACAATGAGGGTATAGGGTTATCTCAAGCAGCAACAGGTCGCCATTCTGATTGACAGTGGATTGACTCACAACTTCATTAACGATAAGGTGGCGCAGCGGCTAGGTTGCTTTGTGTCTGACTCGACCCCCTTTGATGTATTGATTGGTGATGGTAAGCACCTCCGCAGTTTAGGGGTCTGTGCACAGGCCGCACTCTCCAGGGCCACACCTTTGTGACCGACCTCTTCTTATTGCCGATGAAGGGGGTGGATGTGGTGTTGGGGGTGCAGTGGCTCCAGGAGCTTGGGGACGTTCTTTGGAACTTTAAGGACCTGGTGATGGATTTCGCATTGCATGGACAGTGGGTACGTGGCCAAGGCTCTCAGCCCGGTACTCTTCTTTCTACTCAGGCAACGGGGTCCTTCTTTAGGTTCGTAGCACAAGGACTCCTCCTCCAGCAGCGGGCGTCAGTGGAAGTGGTACAGGATGACTTGCCGCAGGACCTTCTTGATCTTTTGACAGCGTATGGCACATTGTTTGCTGAGCCAACAGGCCTTCCTTCGGTGAGGGCTCATGATCACTCTATTCCTATTCTGCCCGGTGCTGCTCCCGCCAATGTACGTCCCTAT
Source organism: Saururus chinensis (assembly GCA_035235625.1). NCBI lineage: Eukaryota > Viridiplantae > Streptophyta > Magnoliopsida > Piperales > Saururaceae > Saururus > Saururus chinensis. The sequence continues at coordinate 34,625,327 of CP141144.1, read as the reverse complement.
CGCTATCCATACATTCAGAAGGCTGAGATCGAGCACCTGGTAGTGGACATGCTTTCTTCAGGTATCATTCGGCCTAGCACGAGCTCTTTTTCTTCCCCAGTGTTGCTGGTCCATAAGAAAGATGGTACTTGGCACTTCTGTGTGGATTATCAGGCGCTAAATGCAATTACAGTGAAGGACAAATATCCCATACTGGTGGTGGAGGAACTATTGGACGAGCTGGCTGGTGCTACCGTATTCAGTAAGCTTGACCTTCATTCAGGTTATCATTAGATCTGTATGCAGTCCACCGATGTGCATAAGACCGCCTTCCGTACTCATGATGGTCATTTTGAGTTCTTGGTTATGCCGTTCGGCCTCACGAACGCGCCCTCTACATTTTAGAGCCTTATGAATGACCTCTTCAGGCCCTTCCTCCGCTGCTTCATCTTGGTGTTCTTCGATGATATTCTGGTCTATAGCAAGTCGTGGGGTGACCATTTGGAGCATCTCAGGTCTATCTTTGATATCCTGCAAGCTAACTTGTTGTTTCTTAAATGCTCAAAGTGTTTGTTTGGTAGCTCACAGGTTGAATACTTGGGTCATGTCATCTCTCGTAACGGTGTGGCTACGGACCCCTCTAAGGTGACCGCCATGCTGTCCTGGCCAACTCCTTGCGCCCGGGCACTGCAGGGTTTCCTTGGCCTTACTGGCTATTATCGGCGCTTTATTCACCACTATGGCGAGATTGCTCGGTCGCTCACTCAGCTGTTACAGAAAGGTGCTTTTTGTTGGTCTGACACTGCCTAGGCCGCCTTTGAGGAGTTGAAACAGGCTATGATGACCGCCCCTGTTTTGATTCTCCCTGATTTCAGCCGGCCATTCGTGGTCGAGACCGATGCTTCGGATGCCGGCCTAGGGGCGGTACTTCTTCAGGAGGAGCGTCCCATTGCCTACTTTAGTAAGGCTTTGGCTGGTCGTTCCCTATCCCTCTTAGTCTACGAGAAGGAGATGCTCGCCATTGTCCTTGCGGTCGACAAGCGGCGCCCTTATTTATTTGGCCGGCGGTTCCTCATTCGCACTGACCATCAGCCGCTTAAGTATTTTCTTGAACAGCTATTGTCCACACCCGCGCAGCAGCGGTGGGTTAGTAAGCTCTTGGGTTATGACTATGAGGTAGTGTAAAAGCGGGGATCGGACAACAATGTGGCTGATGCACTGTCTCGCCGCACCAACCCAGGTTCGTGTTTGGCTATTTCCAGCCCCGTTTATCCTTTTCTTGACGAATTACAGCAGGCTTATAAGGATGATTGCCCAACTTCCACTCTGATTGTGGCCCTCCAGGCCAACCCAGCAGCGCACCCTAGCTTTGCATGGAAGGATGACCTTCTCTTCTGGATGGACCGCCTTTGGGTGCCAGCGGTTACCGACCTGCGCTAGCGTCTCATCGATCACTTCCATGCCTCTCCTTTGGCGGGTCATGAGGGTGCTCTTCGCACTTATAAACGGGTCAGTCAGAGCTTCTTGTGGAAGGGTGTATGTCGTGCAGTGACTGATTTTGTGGCTGCTTGTGATGTCTGTCAGCGTGCCAAGTCCGCCACTACCTCACCGGCTGGGTTACTTCATCCCTTGCCCATTCCAGATCAGGTTTGGGACGATGTTTCCATGGACTTTGTTGAGGCCTTACCGTTGGTTCAAGGCAAGTCAGTGATTCTGGTGGTCGTGGATCGGCTATCTAAATATGCCCATTTTTGTGCTCTGGGTCATCCCTACACAGCTAAGTCGGTGGCGGAACTTTATGTTCGGGAAGTGGCCAAGTTACATGGTATGCCTCACACGATTATCTCTGATCGCGACCGAGTTTTCATCTCTCAGTTTTGGCACAAGTTTTTCATTTTACAGGGTACTTCTCTCCACATGAGCACCGCCTACCACCCTCAGATGGATGGTCAGATAGAGGTCGTGAACCATTGTTTGGAGCAGTATTTGCGTTGTTTCACTATGGCTCAGACCCGACGTTAGCTTCAGCTTCTTCCTTGGGCAAAGTGGTCTTATAACACTGGCTACCACACTCGTGCCAGGTTCACTCCTTTCCAGATTTTATATGGCAGGCCGCCTCCTACTGTGCTGTCCTATGTGCCTCATCGGTCTTCCGTGGCAAAAGTCGACTACATGCTCTAGACTCGGGATGAGGTTCTTCGCCAGCTTAAAGAGAACCTGTCTGCAGCTCAGAACCGAATGAAGCAGATTTATGATAGCCATCACACCGAGCACGAGTTTACCGTGGGGGACTTGGTTTATGTTTCAGTTCTTCCTCAGCGTCAGTCCTCCTTGTTCCAGTCTGAGCACTCTAAGCTTGCTCCACGGTTTCATGGGCCCTATGTTATCAAAGAGAGAGTTGGTTTGGTTGCTTATCGCCTCACTCTGCCGTCGGGTTCATTGGTCCATCCGGTTTTTCATGTTTCCTGGCTGCGTCGTTGCATTGGTGACCCTACCTTGGCTATGGATGCTCCACCTCTTCCCTTGATGGGACCTGTCGCTTCATTTGAGCCCATTCCTGTAGCGCTACTTGACAAGTGTCTTGTACGCCATTCTGGTCGGGTTACCACGGAGGTTTTAGTCTCTTGGCAGGGCCAGTCACTTGAGGACGCTATGTGGTTGTCTAAGGATGAGTTTTTGCTCCGGTATCCTTCGTGGTCGCCTTGAGGACAAGGTGTGTGCGGAAGCGTGGTGGAGTGTTGTGCACGGGTGCACTAGACTTAGTATTTCCCTTATTTCAGTACTTTTATTATGTCGTTAGGCTAGTTAGTAGTTAATTATTGTATTTTTGATTATTTAAAACTGGCGCACTAGTGGACCACGGGTGAACCGGGCCCACTAGTGGCATGATTCCCAATGTGGGGCATGACTCCCAATATGGGACGAGACTCCCCATAAAGGGGTTGTCTTCCTCTTTTGTTTGGATGTTTGAAGTAATTCCAGAACTCCTTTCCCTTTCTTCCAACTTCTTTTCCTTTCTCTGCGTAGAACTCCTGCGTACCACTTGTGCCTACACCGGGCACAACATTGAGTCAAGACATAACACTAACATTCACACATCAATTAACCACATCTTAACATAACATATCAGCCCATTAGTACGCTGTAGCTCACTGAAAATACACCTAACCATAGAGAATCAACCATTCATAACTTCAAGTTGGTAATTCTAACATCATATAACCAACTACAAGCCATTCTACATAACTTTAAATATATATACCACAACTTCTAACATTAATAGAATGCTCTTCAAGTAGCTTATTATAGATCAAAACACTCCACATAAATATAAAAATGATATTTTGAAGTAGATATGTCGAAATAAGCAACATACATAAAATTGTGAAATCCTGCAGTGTATCCGTTCAAACGCCCTGCAGGGCCATTTAATCGGCTAAACAGGAAAAATGCAAAAACTGTAGTGTTGCCGTTCGAACGCCCTTAGGGACGTTCGAACGCCAACAAAGCAGTTTTGGTCATCTTCTTCATTTCAAATTTTCAAACCGAAACTCCATTAATAAATCTTAAAATCCCCATCTAACAAGTTAAATACCATTAAAACTCCACCATAACTTCCAGAAAGCTAATCTACATCATAACAAGATAAAACCCTAAGAAATCGGGATAAAAGATTACTATTTACTAATCATGCCATTAAAGCACTAAATCAAGTAAATCCATTCAAAACAAACCACAAAATCAAGAGTTTTACCATAGGAAGACTGAAATTTCGAAAGTCCATTACCTTATCCCTTGATTAAGCTTGGATTTGATGGTCACCCTTCTTGAAAACCTTACGAAGACATAGAGTTTGAATTAAACTCCATCAAAACCGATTTAACATAGAAAACCCTAATTAAAAACTTAGATCTAGGGCTTGTTGAACATAAAATTTGGATTTTTAGAGCTAGGGTTTGAAGTAAAGATGCAAATCAGTAGTTTTGATGTTTAAAAATGAATCAAAATAAAGGGGAAATGGTAGATCTAGAAAGGATTAAGAGAAAAGCTAGGATTTGGTGCTTAATTAGAAGGGACTTACCTTAAACACCTTCTAATCCGGGCCTAATTGGGGATTAGGCCTAACCTCTCCTTCTCAGCCTATTCCCAAAATAGGAATGACTCAGGTCTGGCCTTTTATAGTAGGGTTTGGGTTGCACTAACTGAACTAATAGGGTGTAAGTAGAATTTTGGGCTAAAAATGAGTATTTTACAAATTTGAGCACTAATTAAATATGAGAAAATTCGAAAAAATTTGTATGAGCTTAAGTTGATGTTTGGGTTCATTTGGTCCAAAAACCCAAATTTTGACGGTGGGGCCCACAGGGGGTCCCACCAATCCCTAATTTTAAAAAAATTAGTAAAAATTCAAAAAATTCCTAAAAATTAAATTTGATTCAAAATCACTTAAAACCACTAATTGAAAAGTTGATTTTGATTAAAACCATCATAAACATCATCTATCTTTGAAACCACCGAATAAATCAGAAAACGTGTTAACCTCACGATAACCGATAATTAAAGTGAAACGAAAACCGGTTTAAGATTAGAGATTACAATGCTGCTACTCATTCAAAGCATGCTTTCATAAAATTACGAGTTCAAAGCTCCCCTACCTCGTAATCATGACGTTTGATGGCGAGCCCACGACGGTGGCGGCATCGGCGACGGAGTTGGCCGCCAAAAGCATTGCCAATTTGAGAGAACTGCTGTCCTGAGGATTTGAGGAAGTGCCAGAACTACTCACGACCAAATGGGGTGTTAGAAGTCAATGTGGAAAAATTCGCAATCCACGGCGGCACACTAGGTGGCCGGGAGAAATGTCATGCCAACATAAGTGGTAGTGTGACTAGAAGTTGATGGTGTACTTATTGAAGATTGGCCGGTGGCTAAGACGTACTCGGTCGGCCGCAAGACGTCAAAATCAGCCGTGGATAACACCCAATAGTGATGATTTCGTGTCAACAAGGGCCCACATATGGGCGGAGAGCATGGGGCAATGCTCAAGGATAGAGGAGAGGTGGAGGAGGCTCTAGTGGTCAACTCAATTGGTGACGGAGCCATCCGACGGTAAGGCGGGACAAATATGGCTCCTAAACCTAGAAATGCACACGTGGCCACATACACACGCGGCCAATAAAGACCACTCTAGGGGGGAGATGGATCGGACGGTAGTGGCCCAAGGCCCACAAAAGGGCAATTGAGCTATGGCCAGGAGGTGGTGGCCGATAGAAGCGGCAACATCGCCGATCGCCACCCACAACCAACACATGTGGTGTGGGTGGCTGTGCATCTCGCACGGTATAGGGCAAAGACATGCAGCCCATTCCAAGTGGAGGTATAATCGGGCCAAGTGGGGCTAACGCTCACTGTCGTCGAGCTCGGGTAGAGCCCACTATGGCCAAATGGCTCACGGCTCGCCGATGGCAACAACCCAAGATGCACCCAAAGTGTCTAACCGGGCGGATCAAGACAATAGAGGTGAAGCGGGGTCAGAAACGGCAATCCCCAACCAACATCAGGTCAAAGTAGGCTGGATGGAGTCCGTCCAGTGGCCGGACGACGACCAGAAACACACCGGCGTCAAAAAACATCTCGGACAGTGAAATGAAATATAATTAAAACCCAACCAAAGTATCAGTAGCTTATAGCGGAGCGAAGAAAGCATGGTTGTAGCTCTAGCCAGTGCCTATGGATTCCTAGTGGTCAACCAAACATAAGTCTAGTTGAGGGTAGCCGCAAATGACATCAAAATCGTACCCCCACGGCTCAAAAAACGAGATTTGAAGGAGAAAAAATCGAAGAAATGTTCGGTACCTTGTGGAGGAGCAAAGAGGCCATGACGTTGGTCATAGCTGGTACCTACGGACTCATGGTGATGAGGCAAAGAGGATCCTGACAAGAATTGATGAATCAGACGATGGTGGAGGAAGAATGGAGTGATCGGAAATGGGCTTGGGTTTCTCTCCATCTCTCTGGACGTTTGGAATTTTTTTTCTGGATGTCAAATTCTGGAATCCGGTTTTCGGATCCAGAACTTATATAATTTTTTTAATTTTTCCCTTTATGTCCCTAACATGCGTTAACTTACCGTCTACATGCTGTACCTCTAAAATTAGTGCCATAAGTGCGCAGCGAGGCCTACGGCCTATGACTAAGCCCCACACTCGATTCTACGAGTATGAATATTGAGAAAAATACACACATACGAATATGCCAAAGCGTCACATTTTCTCGTTGAAAATGACCAGAAAAATAGCAGAAAAATTACATAAAATTGTAAAAAAATCAGGGAGCTTACAGGCTGTGTCATTCTATTATTGAAGGCTTTGAGGTAACTTAATAGATATGTAGGGTATAAATAGAGTTTTACACTAAAAATGGAAAACTTGCTTATTTTAAACCCAAATTGATGTCTAAAAATTCTAAAATATTTAATTACTATCTAAACATATTATTAGGGTCATTTGGGACCTATGATCCTAATTTTCTATGTGAAGCCCATGGTAGGTCTTGCCCCCTAATTTTTTGAGTAAAATACTAAAAAATTCCAAAAATTCCAAAAAAATTCCTATTTACTTAGATTAACATAAAAACATTCTTAGTGAAGAAAATTTGATCGAGAACTAGTTTTAACCACTTTAATTTTGAAATTAATTCATAACCGATCAAAGTTAACATTAAACCACAATAATCACTAAATAAAATTTAAATAAACTAGTTAGAGTTTAGAGATATTATAGTGAGAGGGAGAGAGAGGGAGGAGAGAGAAGAGGAAGAGAGGGAGGAGAGAGAAAATAGGTGAGAGAGAAGGGAAGAGAAGGAGTGAGAGGGAGATAGAGAGAGGAGAGAGCAAAGAGGAGAGAGAGAAGGGAAAGGGAGATAAAGAGAAGAGAGAGAGAAAGGGAGATAAAGAGAAGAGAGAGAGAGAAGAGGAGGAAGGAGGAGAGAGAGGAGGGAGAGAGAAGAGGAGGGAGGAGAGAAAGAGATGGGAAAAGAGAGAAAAGCGAAGAGAGGGGAGAGAAGAGAGAGGGAGGAGAGAGAGAAGAGGATGAGAGGGAGGGAGGAGAGAGAGGAGATAGGGTAGAGAGAGGGAGGAGAGATAGAGAGGAGATAGAGAAGAGAGAGGAGAGAGAGGGAGGAGATAGAGAGGAGAGAGAGTAGAGGAGAGAGAGAGAGGAGAGAGGAAAGAGGAGAGAGAGAGAGGAGAGAGGAGAGAGGAAAGAGGAGAGAGAGAAGGGAAGAGAGAAAAGAGAAGAGAGAGAAAAGATGAGAGTGCTAAAAGGGGAGATAGAAGAGGGAGAGAAAAGAGAGAGATGCGTAGAAATAGAACACAACAAGCTTTAACAGTAAAAATCACCGAGAAGCTTGGTTCAATAGAACACAGCAGGACACAAAATGAAATGGGAGACAAAGAGAGAACTTTCTATTAACTTTATGGATTATAGAACTACAACTTGAATCCACAAGCCGATGGTTACAAAATGTGAAAGAAAAATTAGAGGTTGAATCCACAACCTCTGGTCGAATCCATGAGCATTATAGAGAAAGAAAAAATTTATGGAACATCATTCTTCAGCTAATTTTCGAATCATCCAATCTGCCTGCTCTGCTCATTTCCTTCTTATTTACTCTTCTTCTCTCCCAACGGTATTTTGACAGCTTGTTATAACAAACTGCGAGTTCGTGACGGAATTGCCCCTCCCATTTCCCTTGCTTAGAAACAGCTTCTAGATGCTGGACAGATTTGCCCTTGTCAGGATTTGGATAGGCTGGGACACATAGGTGGCATAACATATGAAGGACTATCCTGAGAAGAATGGGAGACTCTACATCAGTCCCTCGCTCCCAAAAGAGGATCGTCCTCAAGCAAGAGAGGCTGTGTGCAAGCACCAGCGGAATTGGGTCATAATAAGTGGATAAATCTGAGACATTGAAGGTCTTAGAGATGTTTAAGTGAGTAGGGAGGTCAACGTACATATACATTGTCATTGATGCATTGTAAAATCTGAAATGGACCTCTATTCCAAGGGGTGTGCTTGTTGTGTTGGCCAGTTGGGAGCCTTTCTTTTCGTAGGAAGACTATAACATAATCCTCCACTTGAAACCTCTTGGGCCTTCTCTTCTTATTGGCTACAACCTTGTATTGGGTTGTGGTATCTATCATGTGCTGCCAGACTATTTTGTGGACTAGAATGAGATCTTGGACAATTTTGAAAGCATTGTTTGACTCCCCCACTTGTCTAGGAAGCTAGATCAAATCTAATGTATGGAGAGGGAGGAAGCCATATAGAATATCAAATGGTGCTTTGCCGGTGGACCTGTTTGGGATAGAGTTATAGGCAAACTCAGCTTGTTCAAGAATTAAATTCAATTGTTTAGGGGAAGCCGCCATGAGACTTCTCAGCAGATTTCCTAAGGTCCTATTGACCACTTCAGTTTGGCCATCACTTTGGGGGTGGCAAGTGTTGCCAAATTGAAGAGAAATACCCAATATTTTCCAAATGGACCTCCAAAAATAGCTTAGAAACTTGTTGTTCCTATCCGATGTAATTGTCTTTCATAGCCCATGAATTTTCACTATTTATTTGAAGAATAGGGCAGCCACATGTTAAACATCGAATGCCTTCTTTCAAGGCACAAAGTGGGACATCTTAAAGAATCTATGCACCACCACAAAGATAGAATTCACCCTCCTTTGAGTTCTAGGCAATCCTAGGACAAAATCCATAGAGATATCATCCCAAGGTCTATTGGGAATTAGTAGAGGAGTGTAGAGGCAGGTGTTTTAGTTGGTTCCTTTGGCTTGTTGACAAGTGTAGCATTGCTGAATAAACTGCTGGACATCCCTTGAAAGAGTGGGCCAATATTACCTTTCTTTGAAAAGAGTCATAGTCTAGTCCTTGCCAAAGTGTCCCGCAAGTCCTCCGTTATGTAACTCCTTAATAAGTTATTGTCGGATGGAGGAGGAGGGAATATATAGTTGGTTACCTTTGTAGAGGTAACTTTTATCAAGGTGGTAGTTTTGGACTAGGTGTTTACTTTTAGAGCACAACTCCCACATAGCTCTCAGCTCTTTGTCTTTGGGATAAAGCTCCTTTAAACATTCAAAACCCAAATACTCAGCCCTCAAAGTGGTGAGAAGGGCCACTCTCCGACTCAAAGCAACAGCCACTTTGTTTAATACACCGAATTTATGCTTGATAACAAAATTATAGTCTTGTAATTTACAAATCCACCTAACAATCAATCTATCCACTTTTGTTTGGATTTGTAAATACCTCAAGGAGTCATGGTCCGTGTGCAATACAAACTCCTTAAATACAAGATATTGCTCCAATGTTTCAAAGCTTGGATCAATGCAAATAATTCTAACTTGTAGGCAGACCATTTCCTTCTTGCTTCATTCAGCTTTGCACTAAAGTAGGAAATTGGTCTACCCTCTTGAGTCAAGACCGCCCCAATGCCAACTCTAGAAGCATCACATTCAAGTTCAAATGTATTGTCAAAATCAAGGAGGGCAAGCACCAAAGCTTAAGTGAGCCTTTGTTTCATCTGATTAAAGCTTTCTTGGCCTGCTTGAGACCACACAAAGCGATCCTTTTTCATGCACTCGGTTAAGGAAAATGTTGTAGTGCTGAAAATCTTGATAAATCAGCTGTAGAAGGTGGCCAAACCATGAAAACTGTGTACCTCACTTGCTGATTTTGGTGTAGGCCAACTTTGAATGGCTTTTATCTTGCTTTGATCCACTCGAATACCCTTGGAACTGACCACATAACACAATAATACCAGCTGGTTGGTGATGAAATAGCACTTTTTTAGATTTATATACAAGGAGTGGTGTTGGAGCACCTCAAAAACTTCAGCCAGGTCTTGTGCATGTTGTTCTTCTCCCTTACTATAGACCAAAATGTCATCAAAGTATATTACAATTGATTTGCCCAAAAATGGCTTCAAGACTTGAGTCATGAGTATCATGAAGGTACTTGGAGTTCAAGACTTGAGTCATGAGTGTCATGAAAGTACTTGGAGCATTAGATAACCCAAAAGACATTACTAACAATACATAAAGACCTTTTGTCTTGAAGGTTGTTTTCCACTCATCTCCAGCCTCAACCTAATTTGATGGTAGCCGCTTCTAAGATCAATTTTGAAAAAGATGGTGGCAGCAGTCAACATGTCCAACATATCATCAAGTCTAGGTATTGGGAACCTATACTTGATGGTGATCTTGTTAATAGCTTTACTATCCACGCACATCCTCCAACTTCCATATTTTTTGGGCACCAACAAAGTGGGTACTGTGCATGGGCTAAGGCTCTCTTTAATCAACCCCTTGCCAAGAGATCTTCCACTTGTGTTTGCAATTCTACATGCTCAGCTGGGTTCATGCAGTAGTGAGGCAAGTGTGTGAGACTAGAACCCGGTATGAGGTCAATATGGTGTTGAATTTTCCTCATAGGAGGCATTTCCAAAGGAAGCTCTTTGATGACCACCTGCTTGTATTTCTCCAAGAGGAGCTGAACTTGCTATGGGTGGCTTTGAACCTCAGATTTAAGCTCCTTATCTTCAGCCTTGTTGACCAAAAGATACACAACTTTAGCGGTACTTAGGTTTTATAGTTTTTAGTCATCGATAGGGTAGTTTTGGGCAAATTCTTGTTGGTTGGTGGCATTTCTTTGGAGTAATCAGCTGGTTAGGACTTCTCTTGGTGCCTCTTAACAAGGGTGGGCTTGCTAGGCATAAGTATAACCTTGACCCCTTGTTGCTTGAAGACATATGTGTTCTCCCTCCCATCATGGGTGCTTTGGACATCAAATTGCCAAGGCCTTCCCAAAAGAATATGGCATGTATCCATATCTATAACATCACAAACAATGTTAGTAGAATAATGCTTACCAATAGAGAAGGGAACCTTACATTACTCTTCCACCTTGACTCTTCCAATCTCCTTGACCCATCCTAGAGAATATGGCTTAGGATGCCTCTTGGTAGGGAGATTGAGTTGCTGAATGACTTATTTGGAGATGAAGTTCTCGGTGCTTACCCCATTGATAATCACCTTACATCTCTTGCCTTGAATGGACCCGGTAGTGGTGAATAACTTGTACTTTTGTGCGTCTTTCACTTGCCGAGTTGAAATCATATTTCTTCTAAGCACTAATAACTCAACTTGTTCTTCCATTTGATCATCTTCATCCCTATGCACTTTTTCCACAATTTCCTACTCAGCTGCCCCTTCAATTTCAGCCTCTATGGCCTCTTGATTAGTGATTACAGCAGTGGTAGAGCCAAAATTTCTAAGTAGGCAGCCACTTGAGGTGTGTCCCGGTTGCCTACATTTGTAACAAATAATGGGATTGAAGCTTGAGGCTTGGGTTGGCCTTGATTTTGAAGTTTGGGCAGTAGCTTTGTAGGGGCTACATGCTGCTTCAACTTTGCCAATTTTTTGAGAGAGGTCTTCTATTGCTACTTATTTTTGCTTGTAGTTCGACCCTCCTTCATGGGTGTTTCTTAAGACGAACCCCCCTTTTCCCACACTTCTCTCAACAAGACTCCCATGCCTAAGGGCAACTTGAGTAGCTTTAGAAAGTGAGAGAGTGGCTGGCCAGTTTTTCTTACAAAGGAAACTTTAACCCACTTGCGAAGCGGGTAATCTTTTGGGCTCTAACTCTATGATGTTGTTCCTCGCAGATAACCTTTGGAAGTTCTCTAAATACTCCAAAATAGTCCCATTTCCTTGTCAGCAGTCTTGGTATTGCTTGAACAACATTTGTTCATAAATGACCAGAAGGAATTGGTTCCTCAAGAGTTGCTTCATGCACAGTCAGGAATGAAGGGGATGTTTTCCAAGCTGCAACTGATTGGTTTGCAGCTGGTTTTCACCATGCGGCAGCGCCCTTCTTCAGCTTACAAGACACCAACTTCACCTTGACCTCGTCGGGAACCTCCATTACTTCAAAATAATTTTCCACTTCGAACAACCAGTCCAAAAATTCTTCGATGGTCATTTGTCCATTAAAATCGGGTAGCTCAAGCTTGGGTTTGAAGTGGAAATGGCTTTGGTCATTACCTCCCGCCAGTGAAAATGGGTCTTCATCTTCCTCACTGGAGTCATTTTGAGGTATCATGTGGCATCCCATTTGGTTCAAGTGTACTCCCACAGGAAGAGGGTGGGGGGGAAGGCGGGGTGTCCTCCTGTGTACCTTCCACCCATGTGCTGTCTATCCAATGGAGCTCCTCCTCCTGGTGGAAACCCAGGAGGTCGACCGACGGTGAAAGGGGCTCCCCATCTCCCAACAGAAAGCCAAAGACTCTTCCGCCCAGGTTCCAACCGCTTGTTGGTGTTCTTTCGCCTGGTGGAAACCCACCTAGCCTCTCCCTGTTCGCTGGTTGGCTCGGTAGAAACTCTGCTGCTTGTTCATGTGCCTAGGAGAAATTTTGCCGGCGGTATACATGCATGGGCGACCTAGAGGTGGGCCACCCACTCACACCAGTAGAGTGTCCCAATTGTCTGGAGGTTGTGGATCAGGTGCAAGCAGAAATTGCCTCTCTCCTACCGTGGGTTGGATGTCTGGTTCGTGGTAGGCTCCAATGACTGGCGGTGGTGGAGGGATGAATAGCATAAGGTGTTTCATGTGCTGGAGGGGCTGCTGAAGTGTGCTTGGGTTTGTTGCTGCATCTCGTTCTGCTGTTGAAGTTCAATGATGGATTGCAGAGAGGGATCAGTGGGAGGTGGAGCAGCCATTGAAGACTCTTTGTTTTCCCACAGTTGGCACCAAAATGATGCAATAGAAATAGAACAGAATAAGTTTTAACAGTAAAAATCACCCAGAAGCACACAAAATGAAATAGGAGACAAACAGAGAACTTTCTATTAACTTTCTGGATTATAGAACTACAGCTTGAATCCACAAACCGATGGTTACAAAATGCGAAAGAAAAGTTACATGTTGAATCTACAACCTCTATCACTCTTCAGCAAATTTTAGAATCCTCCAATCTGCCTGCTCTTTTCCTTCTTATTTCCTCTTCTTCTCTCCCAACGGTATTCTGGCAGTCTGTTATAACAAACTGTGAGTGAGTGACTGAATTGCCCCTCCCATTTCCCTTGCTTAGAAACAGCTTCTAGAGGCTGGACAGATTTGCCTCTTTCAGCCTTTGGACAGGCTAGGACACACAAGTGGCATAACATAAGGACTATCCTGATAAGAATGGGAGACTCTCTACATCAGAGGGAGAGAGGAAAGAGAGAGAGAAGAGAGGAGAGAGAAAAGATAGGAAAGAGAGATAAGGAGAGAGAGTGAGTGTAGAGAGAGGTGGAGGAGAGAGTGAAAATAGTGAGGGTAGAGACATAAAGGAGGAGAGAGAGAGGGCAAAGAGAAATGGAGGGTAGAGAGAGAGGAGAGGATGAGAGAGAGGGTAGAGAGAGAGTGAGGAGAGAGAAGGTAAAGAGAAAGAAAGGGGAGAGAGAGGATGTCAACGAGTTAAGTGGGGGAAAGTGTCACGGGGTAGTGGAGCAGACTACCCATGACACGTGCTGGGGCGCACACACATCGGAAAGTGTTATATACGAGGTGTGCATGCATTTTGGGAATTGCCCTTAGTGTTGCATATCATGTGTGTAGGCATTGCGGGGAAGGCCCATAATGTTGCGCAACATGTGTGCGCAACGTTGCACCAAAAGCATGTAACAATGCGCACACATAGTTGGCTATGTTGGGACACATAGCCAACTAGCACATATTTGGATTCTTAAGATGTCTCCTCCTCCTTATATAGTGTTAGAGGTTTCTTGGGAGTGTTCTTGGGCAGTTTCATGAAATTTGGAAATACCATGCCCGTACGGCCACTTTGGGCTGCCACTCCAGAGAAATGAGAAAAATCTCTTATGCAATATAGGGAGGGACATGGTGAGCTTCATGGACAAGCTGTTGGTATAATGCCTAGCTTTCCAACAGGCTGATCCGGGTGGCAACGAAGGCTCGTCGCCTTACTAGTAGGGCTGTAAATGAGCTGAGCTAGCTTGTGAGCAAACTCGGCTCGGTTAGGCTTGGCTCGAGTTAAACTCGACTCGAATCAGGCTCGACTCGAACTTGATTTGAGCTCAAATAAGTTCGAGCCGACCCCTACTCGACTCGACTTGGCTTGGCTCGAATAAAACTCAAACTCGATGCTACTCGACTCGAGCTCGAGCTCGAATATAATTTTAAAATTATATATAAATAATGTATATATATATGTTTATTTTATATAAAGATAATTGTTAATTTAAATATATATTTATAACATACTCCCTCCATTCTTAGATTAATAGCTCTATTTGATTAGTTCATTTTGAAAAATTTAATTGAGTTATTAATCTAAGACGAATAGAATATATAAAACGACATATAATCACATATTTATATACTAATATTATGTATCGTATTGATATATGAGACCTGTTTATATGAGTCAAGGCTCACTCATGACTATGTGAGTATAAATATCATACATCATCATATTACAATATAAGAACACACATAACTCAGGAGGTAGATTAGTTTATGTCTTCTTGCTCATTTGGATCTCGATCTTGCCTAAATAATTTTTTATTTTTTACATCATTTTTAGTGATTATATGTACATAAAGAGAGAAAAATAATAATGTTGCATTTTTTTTAGCATATGTAACTAAAACTTATTTGTCATAGTTTTCTTCTTTCATAGTGACTATAATCAAATATTCACGGTCTAGTCGTAATACTTGTTGAAGTATATTAATTAATATTTAATACTAAAAGTATATTAGTATATGTGATACTTCATATACTTTATATTTATATACAGATTATTTTTATTTTTTTAGTTCGAGCGTAGGCTTATGATTCACTTATTCAAGTTCGAGCTCGAGCTCGAGCTAAGCTTTAGATTTCTAAATCGAGCCGAGCTCGAGCTGAAAGGTTCGAGTTTATTCGAGCTTTGAGCCGAGCTTCAGCAGTTTGACCTCGAGCCGAAACAGCCTAATACTCAGCTCAGCTCAGCTCGTTAACACCCCTACTTACTAGTATAATGCTAGGAGCCCATCCGCTAGTGGGATGGGGCTCTCTGACTCGTCGGGCGGCCATCCGGCCTTATGGCCGTGTTGGATACAAAGGCCCTTGCATGCACATGGCTGAGACGGATTGTTCGGATGACCGAGTTGCCTAAGTTGCGTGCATAGCAAGGAGGTGTCCCTCTCCAGCCAGGTCGCTTGGGAACAAGTCCTAGCACGTTCGGATGTCCGCTTTGGGACAGATTCGTTGCTTAGCTTCACGGGCTGGACGCTTGGTCGAATGGCACGAGGCCATGACCTTGACGAAGAAAGGCTTACTCGCTTGGCTGTTTGGCCTTACTCATAGAGTTAATAGTAGTGACACTTACACACAAGCGTTGCTACTACTATACTTAATAGCGACACTCATAGAGCGTCGCTAATAGTTTTATTTTTTAAAAACACTTTATTTTTTCCCTCTCTCTACCCTTTCCTCTCTCTCTACTCTCTTTCTCTCTTTACCCTCTTTCTTCTCTCTCTCCTCACTCACGCTCCTCCCTTCATCTCTTCTCTCCTCTCTCTTGCTACTCCTCTCTCTATTCTCTTTCTCCTCGCTCTCTCTCTCCTCACTCACGCTCCTCCCTTCATCTCTTCTCTCCTCTCTCTCCCTCAATCTCGCTACTCCTCTCTCTATTCTCTCTCTCCTCGCTCTCTCCTCCCTCTCTCTCTCCTCTCTCTCTATCCTCACTCTCCCCTCCCTCCACTCTCATCACTATCTTTCCTCTCTATACACTCTCTCTCCTCAAACTCTTTTCTCACTCTCTCTCTCCTCCTCTCACTTCTCTCTCCTCCCTCCTCTCTCTCTACCCCCTCTCTCCTCTCCCTCCGCTCTTTCTCTCCTCAATCTCTCTCCTCCCTCTCTCTCTCTTCCCTATCACTCTCTCTCACCTCTCTCTCTTCTTTCTCTCTCTTTTCTCTCCTCACCCCCTCTCTTCTCCCTCTCTCTCCTCTCTCCTCAATCTCTATCTCAAGTCACCACACTCTCCACAATCTCTCTCTCCTCCCACTTTTTCTTCTCTCTCTCCTCACCCACCCTCTCTCCTCACCCGCTCTTTCCCTCTCTCTACTCTTTCTCTCTTTCCTCACCTCCTCTCTCCTCTCTCCCTCTCTCCCCACTATCACTTTTATATTTACTTTTTTTCAAAAAATGAGACACCTCACATAACTGTATGTGTCTCTACTATACTAGATAGTATTGATGCCTAGGGTAGTAGCGACGCCTACACTTATTTGTCACTACTACCCTAAGGTATTAGCAACATATACCAATATATGTCGCTAATAGAAGATATGGTTGCACAACCAGAATCTTTATATTTTGGTGGGGTGTTTTGTTGTAAAATTGCACTTACTTGTTCTGTCAAAAATGTCTTCTTTTATACATTTAGCTTACGCTTGATTGTACAAAGATCTTTCAAAAATTTAGCATAAGATGGAATTTGTTTAATGACATCTAAGAGAGGAATGTTAATTTTCACTTGTTTGAAAATTTCAAGAATGTCACCATTTTGCACTAATTTAGAGGAAGATTGTAACCTTTGAGGAAAAGGAGGAGGAATTAGAGCAACACAATCAGAGTTGTCAAGTTCATCACCATGTTTAGAATTCAAAGACTCCTTAGGTTCAACAACCTTCATCGGAATGTCTTTGTTAATAACTTTTCCACTTCTCAAAGTAGTGATGGAGTTAGCATGCTCTTTTTGTGAACTTGAAGAATTTAAATTTTCAATTACAAATTGACCTTTACGATTTGGTTGAGGTTGAGAAGGAAACTTCCCTTTTTCTTGAGTGCTCAAAGTTGTGGTCAATTGAGTGAATGAAGTCTTCAAGTCATTGATGGCTTGCATTATTTAGTTGTTGATTATCACTTGATTTTGCATGAATTCTTACAATGTGTCTTCAAGAATTTTCTTATGTGGTGGAACATAATTTGAGGAAGAAGTGGGCACCTGCACATTAGACTCATTTCTCCAACTAAAGTTAGGATGATTTCTCCAATTAGGAGTATAAGTTTTAGAATAAGGAGAAGAAAATGGCCTTTTGTAGGTATTCATAGCATTTGCTTGAGTATGCAACACCTCTTGAAAAGCAGGGATTATTGCACAATCCTATGTTTGGTGTCCATCACTCTCACATATACTACAAATATCTTGTGCTTTTTGAGAAGTTTTAGACATGTTTTCTCTATTAATTTCCATAGCCTCAACCTTTCTAGTTAAACTTGTAATTTTTGTTTTTACATCATCCTCTTCTTTAGGAAGGTACAAGCCCCCCTTAGTTGCCCCATTAGATTTGGTTTTATTACTACTTTCAAATTCATTAAAATCTTCCTATGATTGAGCATTTTCAGCTAACACATCAAAATAGTCCCATGCTTCCTCAAGTTCTTTACTCAAAAACTCTCTATTACACATCATTTCAACAAATTGCCTCATTTGAGAAGATAAGCCATTATAAAAGAAACTAATTGTATGCCATGTTTCATATCCATGATGTGGGCACAACAACAAAAGTTCTTTAAATCTCTCCCAACATTGAAAGAAAGTCTCATTTTCTTTTTGTAAAAATTTTATGATGTTCTTTCAAAGTGTATTAGTTTTATGGGTGGGGAAAAACTTTTTCAAAAATTCTCTTTGCATTTCTTGCCATGATCCAATGGATCTTGGCTTCAAAGAATTCAACCAATTTTTTGCTTTTTCTTTTAAAGAAAAAGGAAAGAGTTTTAATCTAATAGCATCATTTGAAACATTTTGGTTTGTCAAAGTTGCACAAACCTCTTTAAACTCTTTTAAATGCAAATATGGGCTTTCTAAATGTAGGCCATGAAATTTGGGTAGTAATTGAATTACACCCGGCTTGAGTTCAAAACCACCCATATTAGTTGAAAAAATCATGCAAGAATGAGAACTTGATCTAGTTGGTTGCAAATAATCACGCAAGGTTTTAACTTGAATATTTTGTGCATTATTATCCCCATTATCACTTCTTCGTTCCTCATTAGTTCTTAGATCCTCCATTGTATCAAAATAAAGATAATTTTTAAAAGATTTGTTCACTCTTTTCAATCGTCCAGAATTATCACGCACCCATGTGAACATGCAACAACAATTTCTTTTTTTAATTACAAAAAAAAGTAAAAGTGCAAAAATTAAATGATAAAATATAAAAATTTAGAGGGTTAGAAGTTAATAGACAAAAATTAAAATTGCAAAATAAGGCCAAAGGCACTATTGAGGTACATGTTTGATCCCGAAAAATTTTCGGTAGTAACGTGGGTAGTGCCTCCGGTCTCAAAAAAAAAAATTACAGAATTTAAGTACTAAAAGTAAATGACATAAAGTAAATGACTTAATTTAAAGAGTTAGTGTGCAAAAATAAAAGTTAGAGAATTAGTAAATTTAGAGTGAGTTTTTTTTTCTGTAACGTATTCTTGTCACACGTTGCAATCCCCGGCAACGACGCCAATTTGTTGTTACGTCTGAAACAAGACTATGAAGAAGTTAAATTCAGATTTATTTTACTTGCCAATTGTAGTAGACAATGTCGATCCACAGGGAAAGCCATGTGCAACAAAGAAAATTGTTACGAAAAAGCAGAGGAAGGAAAAATTAAGAAAGAAAGAGTAGAAGAGTATGGAGGGAATAACAAGTTAATAAATCAAGAAGAGAAAACACTAAGGCATTAAAGATCATTGTAACATCTAACGATGTTCTTCATGTATCATGTTATCTCAGTTAGAATCGAATGAAAATTCTATCTAACCGGAAGATGTGAACATTAAAATTGAAATAAAAGATAAAAAATACTTTGGATAGATGAAGGATAAAAATAATTGTCTCTTAAAGATTTCTATGTATCCAAATCACAAAAGATAAAAAAGGAGAGCCTTTAAGCATCTTATGTATCCAAATCACAAAGAAACAAGAAGAAGAACAATATTAAATAAACATCACTTCAAATAAACAATACTTACTTGAAATAATTGATGAAACATGAATAGAACTCCATTAAATTGTTACAAATTACCTCTAGCCTTAGCTTGAGAGCTTAGAAAGCCATTACAATAAAACTAAAATCAAAAATACAAAAGAAGAGAAGAAAAATATGAGAAAAAAGCTCCAAAGAGGAGAGAATTATCCATCTATCACGTCCACCCCTCTATTTATAGGAATATAAGGGGTTGCTTCAAAGGGGAAAGTCAAATCATATCTCCAGATTGCATCCTGATTGGTTGTTTCTTTGCCAATGATTAGATTTTAAATAAATCAATGATTTATTTAACAAATAAGTATTTTTAAATCTTCCTTTAGATATCCAATCAGACCCATTATCTTTCCTTATGTGTATCAATCATAATCAATGAAAATATTCTCCATGTGTTGGCCTCGGTTTAGTTTACTAGCTGTCTGATTGCATGCCGGATTCAACCTATATATCTTCAAAATTTGGAATTTCTTCCTCACATAACAATGTAGCCACGGAAGTCCTCTTTCCAATGCCACTAGAATTGTATTAATCCGAATTATACAGAGAAATATATGGTCAAAATATGATGGCTGTGTCAATCTATCCGAATCAGCTTCCTTCCTAATTTAGTTCTCTTGATGCAAATATCAAATCAAACGGGTCCACAAGGTTGTGTTCGACCATTCCATCCATGTTTAGACTATTAAGAGCCCATTATTGACTTTTAAATAGCTTTGGGTAGTTGGGCTTTACTTCATATTCCAGTTGGATCCTGTTGAAGCCTGTTTAGACATGTAAACTCAATTAAGGTTTAGCTAACCTATTCAAAACATAAATAGCCCGAATAAGCAATGACTTAACACAAAATAGGATTGCAATTTGAAATTTGAAAATATTTTATTGAACATTATTTCAGTGCATCGGTTCCCTAGGAGGGTCGTCTCCTATATGGGGCGGCCTTGACTCTTATTTCCAGTTTATGCAAATTGTGATTTCCAGTTCCTCCCCTTTCTTCAATACTTCTCCCCTTTCCCTACGCAATTCTCCGAGGTACCGATCGTGCCTGTATCGGGCACATCATTGGTATCGGAGTTTTTGCGATCCTCGGCCATGGCTCGTGGCAAATAGGCTGTTGTGCAGGAGGCACCTTCAGAGAAGGAGGCACCAGCGCCATCATCAGTGGATAGCCCAAAGGCCAATTCCATGGTCAGCGATGCCAAGCTGTCAAAGATCCTCTTGGAGGTGCAAACCCTTACTGCGGATTTTGCCAACATGAAGGTACAGCAGGCCGCTCTGGAAGCGCTGTCGCTCCTATTTTGCCTATACCAACCGCTACTACTCCAGAGAAGGGCGGGCCCTTGCAACCTCCAGAGCCGCTCCTCCCCGACCCCGCAATGCCGTCCAGCGCCAATAGGAGTGCTGCCCTACCCTATGCGCTATGGCGCTGGCCAACCAGTGTGGGGAGGAAGACGCCAGACCTGGGACATGCAAGGTATGCCAGGTGTTCGTGAAAATGCCCATATGATGCTGCCCCATCCTAACCAGTTCCAGGACGCTGACGAGGAGTGGGACAAGTTCCCTAAGCATGGTGGGGGGCCAAGAGGGGTGCTGAACCACGCCTTGCTCGCTTGCAGTTCCCTCGCTATAAACGGGATGACGATCCGGTGGAGTGGTTGTATAAGGCAGAAAAAATTCTTCGCCTATCAAGGGACACACTCTTAGGCTAAACACTTGCGCATGGCAACCTTTTATCTAGATGGTGACACCTCAGTCTGGTTCCAAAGCTTTGAGAAAGAGGTGCGCTACCCGACTTGGGCCGCCTTCTCCGACAAACTCTGTGTTAAGTTTGGGCCTAATGAGTTCTAGGACTTTAATGAGATGCTATCATCCCTGCACCAAACTACCACTGTCCGGGCATACTACACTGAATTCATGAAGGTGGCTAACCGGTTGCCTGATTGGCCGATGGCCGCCCTGGTGGGCACCTTCAAGTGTGGCCTCAAGCCTGAAATTTCGGAGATACGACATTTCCCGTGTGCCAACATGTGGGACGTGGTGCGCCATGCTCGCATTGAAGAGGAAAAGCTGGCTAGACAGCGCAGAGGAGGGCAGCTTGGTCCAATGCCTCGGTCTGCCTCTCTCGCCCATCCCTTGCCCACGTCCTCCAGTAGTTCAGCAACCGGCTGCCCCAACCAGCCGCCCACTCCTACAGGTCCTATCATGTGATGCCTCACACCGGCTCAAATGGAGGAACATCATTCAAAGGGATTATGCTTCCGATGTGACGAGAAATTCGTGCCCGGGCACCGCTGTTCTGTTAAGGGCAGCCTTCTGGTCGAAGAGATTGACCACGGGGAAGAGGGTTCTGATGGCTCTGCCTTGTCTGCCATTGAAGAGCTCCTACCGGAGATATCAATACATGCATTTTATGGGGCCTTTACACCTCACACGATGCGCGTCTAGGGGTTCCTCAAGCGCCAACAGGTAGCTATCCTGATCGACAATGGTTCTACTCACAATTTCATTAATGACAGGGTAACCCACAAACTTAGCTGTTTCATATCGGACTCCAAACCCTTTGAAGTACTGATTGGAGATGGCAAGCACCTCCGGAGCAATGGGGTGTGTGAGCATGTCACTTTGTCTGTATAGGGCCATTCATTCATCACTGATCTCTTCCTGTTACCTACAAAAGGGGCAGACGTTGTGTTAGGCATACAGTGGCTACAGGAGCTCAGCGATGTTGTTTGGAACTTTCGGGAGATGTGGATGGACATTGAGCTCCAGGGGCAGTGCATTTGGTTGGAAGGCTCAAGGCCGGGCACTCTTCTCTCCGCCCTTCCTTCGAGCACCTTGTTCCAGTACGCCCCCCAAGGGCTCCTATTGCAGCAATGAGCAGCCCTTGAGGTGACTCAGGACAGCATGCCAGCCGACCTCCAGGAGTTATTGATAGATCACCAAGACTTGTTCACTGAGCCGCAAGGTCTTCCACCTACCTGCTATCATGATCATCAGATTCCTATTACCCCTGGCACCGCCCCAACCAATGTGCATCTATATCGATACCCACATATTCAGAAAGCAAAGATCGAGCGGCTGGTGACAGATATGCTTCAGGCAGGGATCATCAGGCCTAGTACAAGTTCCTACTCGTCGCTGGTGTTACTCGTGCAGAAGGACTGTACATGGCGTTTCTGTGTTGACTACCGCGCCCTCAATGTCGTCACTATGAAAGACAAGTACCCAATTCCAGTGATTGAGGAGTTGCTTGATGAGTTGACAGGCGCTACTGTGTTTTGTAAGCTCGATCTGCGTTCGGGCTATCATCAGATCCGCATGAATGTCGCCGATGTGCACAAGACTGCCTTTTGGACTCACGACGGCCACTTCGAGTTCCTGGTTATGCCATTTGGATTGACTAATGCCCCATCCACATTTCAGTGCCTCATGAATGACCTCTTTTGTCCCTTCTTGCGCCGTTATATATTGGTATTCTTTGATGATATTCTAGTGTACAGCAGATCCTGGACAGAGCACTTGACACACCTCAGGTCGGTCTTCTCTATTCTTCGTGACAATTTTTTATTTCTTAAGCGTTCAAAGTGCTCTTTTGGCAGCCCACAGGTGGATTACATAGGCCATATTATATCGGGGAATGGTGTCGCCACCGACCTAGCCAAGGTGGCCGCCATGATGTCTTGGCCTATTCCTAAATGTGTTCGGGCGCTCCGTGGTTTTCTAGGCCTCACCGGGTACTATCGGCAGTTCATTAGTCGATATGGGGAGTTGGCCTCACCTCTGACAGCGATGCTCAAACGGGGCACTTTTGCTTGGACTCCAAATGCACAGGAGGCTTTTGAGGGGCTGAAGCAGGCCATGGCTTCTGCCCCCATCTTGATTCTATAGGATTTCAGCCACCCGTTTGTGGTCGAGACAGATGCATAGGACGCTGACTTGGGGGCGGTTCTGTTACAAGACGAGCGTCCCATCGCTTATTTCAGCAAGGCTCTGGCGGGCCGATCCTTGTCCCTGTCCGTCTATGAGAAGGAAATGTTGGCCATCATCCATGCGGTCACCAAGTGGTGGTCGTACCTATTGGGTGGTCGGTTCTTGATCGTTTATAATTAAACCCTTTGCAAGTGTATAAGGTAATTGTACTAGGATAAGTATTTCAGGGTTGTCGAACCTCAGGGACGGATGAATTATTACTAAATCTAAAGAGGAATTTGCTGATTGAAAACTAAAATAAACTTAAACTTTAATTAAGTAAAGGAAGGAATCAACTATATTAAAAGTAAGAGATTAATATGATAGAATTTACTTA
Organism: Saururus chinensis; assembly: GCA_035235625.1. NCBI lineage: Eukaryota > Viridiplantae > Streptophyta > Magnoliopsida > Piperales > Saururaceae > Saururus > Saururus chinensis. The sequence goes on along the minus strand of CP141144.1, from coordinate 34,601,940 downwards.
GGTAATTGAATCCACTATAGAACCATAACAATTCCTTAACTCTTAATATAAATCTAGTGTGAATATGAACAAGTATTCTCAGCTACAAGCTAGAATTACTTCAGAAAGAATCATTAATTAAATTCCATGGCATGAACTATCTTTGACAATAGCACGAATCATCTACACTAGACTAGCTATAGGCATGACCAGTCTAATCTTAGTATAACTCATCCAAGTCATTAATTATCTGAACATTAAAACTATTGTATGACCATCTCATCTAAATGACAGAAATTAGAATTGATGCAAATATCAAAACCACATCAATCTATCATCTACAAGACAATAAATCAACATAGACTTGAATAAACATTAAAAGCTCTTCCATTAAAAAGGAAATCCATATCATACAATTGTCATCATTCACAACTGAGATCTAAATTAAAAAGAAAAGAAACTGAAACTTATCTATAGCTTCATCAACTCCTAAGTAAAAGAAAAGTCTAGCCTTCCATGGTAGAAGAAAGCACTTGAATCTCCATTAAAAGCTTTGAGTTCTTCTCCATCTTCTTCTTCCTTTTTCTCTTTATAAAATCTACTGGAATCCCCCCAATTTTAAGCCAAATATGTCTTTTTATAGGCATAAGTTCCGTAGGAAGAAGTCCAATATGAAAAGGATTGAAATTTTGGTCAAACTAGGAAACTGCATGTTATGCCGTTCAAATGCCCTACATGCCCGTTCGAACGGCTACACTATTTTTGCAATCTGGACAGTTTTCCTGGACAGTCCATATTTTGTTCATTAAGCTTTTTCTTCATGTCCATATTAGTTTCCAACTTGTTTATAACTCCGAAAGGTTGTCCAAATCACTTTAAAGCATGTCAAGACTATTTTTAATCATTTCAAACATCATCCAAGTACTTCGATAAGCCTACTTTTCCTACAAAATATAAAATATAATACTTTAGACATGTAGAAAGTAACTAAAATTCCATCTTGATTTAAAAACATGTCTAAACAACTAATAACTACAAAATCATTAATAATTAAACTAAAATACTAATATCTATCTTAATCTAAATAAACCATAATTAACTCTAAATTAACCTAATCTATACTAGCAAATAAGGTAAAAAGGCATATAAAATAGATATAGATTTCATACTTATCAGTTCCTGATTCGCACTGATCATCAGCCACTGAAGTATTTCCTCAAACAGCGGGTGTCCACTCCATCTCAACAGCGGTGGGTCAATAAACTTCTGGGTTATGATTATGAAGTTGTTTATAGGAAGGGGTCAGAGAACACAGTGGCTGACGCTCTCTCTCGTATACCTGCCCCGGGTTCATGCTTGACCTTCTCCACGCTCTCATGTCCCTTTATTGACGAGTTGAAGCAGGACTACTGTACTAATGCCTCGACGCAGGCTTTGATCGTTGCTCTTCAGACTGATCCTGCAGCCCGTCCGTTTTACACTTAACGGGATGATCTCTTGATTTGGAAGGATCGGTTGTGGGTTCCCGATGTCGCTGATCTTCGCCGCCGCATTATATTGCATTTCCATGATTCTCCAGTGGCCGGTCATGAGGGGACTTTTTGCACCTATAAGCGGATCAGCCAGAGTTTCTTATGGTTGGGGGTTCGTCGGGTTGTGCAAGAGTATGTGACCACCTGTGATATTTGTCAGCCCGCCAAGGCAGCGACCACTTCTCCGGCTGGTTTGCTCCAACCCTTGCCTATTCCGGATAAAGTCTGGGAGGATATATCGATGGATTTTGTTGAGGCCTTGCCGCTGGTGCAGGGTAAGTCGGTGATAATGGTGGTGGTTGACCAACTGTCTAAGTACGCTCATTTCTGCGCGTTGGGACATCCTTTCACTGCTAAAACTGTGGCTAACCTGTATGTCCGGGAGGTGGCGAAGCTTCATGGTATGCCTCGTACCATTGTTTTTTATCATGATCATATCTTCCTTTCTTAGTTTTGGCAGGAGTTCTTTGCTTTATAGGGTACGTCACTTCATATGAGCACTGCTTATCACCCACAGACGGATGAGCAGACGGAAGTGGTTAATCGTTGTTTGGAGCAGTACCTGCGGTGCTTTACGATGACGTAGCCTCGCCGTTGGCTACAGCTTCTTCCATGGGCAGAGTGGTCCGATAACACTACATATCACACGCGTGCGGGCTTCACTCCTTTTGAGGTGCTATATGGCCGACCCATCCCTACTATTTTGTCGATGTCCCTCATCGCTCTTCTGTGGCTGAGGTGGATTATATGCTTCAAACTTGCGATGAGGTCTTGCGTCAATTGAAGCTGAATTTGGCTAAGGCTCAAAACCGGATGAAACAACTCTATGATGGCCGTTGTACTGATCGGGAGTTCTAAGTGGGTGACTTGGTTTATGTCTCTGTTTTACCACAGCGCCAGACTTCTTTGTTTCAGCCCGAGCATTCCAAGCTCTCTCCTAGGTTCCATGGTCCCTATTCGGTGGAGGCACGCGTTTGTCTGGTTGCTTACTACCTCTCTTTGCTGCCTGATTCCTTGGTCCATCCTGTGTTCCATGTGTCCCGGTTTCGTAGGTTTGTGGGTGACCGGACGTTGGCTGTGGATGCTTCGCCTCCGCCTTCGATGGGTCCTGTTCCGCCCACTAACCCGGTCCTTGCGTTTGTGCTTGAGAAGAGGCGGATTCATCATTTAGGTCGCATTGTTACTGAGGTTTTGGTTTCATGGCAGGGTCAGCCGTTGGAGGCTGCGACATGGATGTCTGAGAACGATTTCTTGGCTCGTTATCCAGCATGGTCACCTTGCGGACAAGGCGACTAGCGGAAGCGTGGTGGAGTGTTGTGTACGATTGTGAATGATGCTCAGACTCTCTTTTTATTACTTTATTGCATTGAACTATTTAATTGTTATTGTAGTCTTTTATTATCGTACTTGTAGGTTCAGTTAGTGGCCTGGGATAGCCGACACTAATTAGATTATATTGTATGAACCGGGCTGGTCTGGTTCAGTTGGTTCAGTTCCCTAGGAGGGTCGTCTCCTATATGGGGCGGCCTTGACTCTTGTTTCCAGTTTATGCAAATTGTGATTTCCAGTTCCTCCCCTTTCTTCAATACTTCTCCCCTTTCCCTGCACAATTCTCCTAGGTACCGATCGTGCCTGTATCGGGCACATCAGCAACACATTAATATAATCATTGCTAATAGTTATATTATTAGCAACGCTTTTAGTAAAGCGTCGCTAATAATTTTATTAATTAAATTTATTTAATAAATAATTATATAATAAATAAATATTAAAAAATTTAAAATAAACTTCTTAAATATAATATATTTTATTCAATATTTACTATGTATATATAATAAATAAATATTAAATTTTTAATAAAAGGTAGTGTCAATAATAAATTAAAATTTTACTATTTATATATAATATATTTTACTTTTAAAATTTTCTTATTAATTTTAAAATATAATTTATAATAAAAGAGAGAGTGAAGAGAGCAAGAGAGAAGAGAGTGCATAAAGAGAGGAGAGAGATTCAAAGAGAGATTGAGGAGAGAGAGTGAGGGGAGAGAGATAGAGGAGAGAGAGTGTAGAGAGAGGGTAGAGAGTGATGAAAGAGGAGGGAGAGAGACGAGAGAGGAGGAGAGGGGAGAGAGTAAGAGTGAGAGATAGGGAGAAAGAGAGAGTTTGTGAGAGGAGAGACGATACAGAGAGGGGAGATGAAAGAAAATTTTAATTATTTTTTTTAAAATTTTAAAAATAAAAAATTTATATTAGCGACGCATATCGGTATGCGTCACTAATACCTTAAGGTAGTAGTGATGCATAAGTGTAGGTGTGGCTACTACACTAGGTAGTAGTGAGGCATAAGTGTATGTGTCGCTACTACCTAGTGTGGTAGCGACACATACAGTTATGTGTTGATACTAGTTTATTTTAAATTAAAATAAAAGGGATAGTGGGGAGAGAGAGAAGGGAGAGAGAGAGGGTAGAGAGAGGATGAAGAGACAGAGAAGAGAGGGTGTGAGGATGGAGAGAGAAGAGAGGGAAGAGGAGAGAGAGGAAAGTGAGATAGGGAAGAGAGACAAAAGAGAGAGAAAGAGAGAGAGGGGATGAGGAGAGATAAAAGAGGGGTAAGAGAGAGAGGAGAGAACAAGAAGAGAGAAAGTGAGGAGAGAGAGAGGCAAAAGAGATTAAGGAGAAAGAGTGAGGAGAGGGGAGGGAGGAGAGAGGAGACGGAGAGGGGAGAGAGTGAGAGGAGAGAGGGTAGAGGGTAGAGAGAGAGGAAAAAGAGAGAGGGAGAGGAAATAATATTTTATTCATAAATTATTTTAAAAATTTTAAAAATAAAAAATTTATATTAGCAACACATATCAGTATGCATTTAGGGTATTAGCGACGCATTGCTACTAGTGTTTTTTATTTTAAAAAAATTAAAATAAAAGAGATAACGGGGAGAGAGAGAAGGGGGAGAGGAGTGAGAGTGAGGAGAGAGGGATGGAGAGAGAGAGAGATAGGGAGAGAGAGTGTGTGTGGAGTGAGAGTGAGGAGAGAGAGGCTAGAGAGATAATAGGAGAGAGAGATGGAGAGGGTAGAGAGGAGAGAGCGAGAGATAGGGAGAGAGAGAAAGAATTGAAAAAGCTTTGCTTGATCTTGGGGCAAGTGTTAATCTTTTACCTTATTCTGTTTATGAGCAATTAGGTCTAGCAGATTTGATACCCACTAACATAACACTTCAACTTGCTGACCGCTCAATCAAAAGGCCAAGAGGAATAGTGGAAGATGTCCTTGTTCAAGTGGACAAATTTTATTTTCCAGTGGATTTCATTGTTTAAGACACACAACTGGTTTCAAATGCATCTTCTCAAATCCCTGTAATTTTGGGTCGTCTATTCCTTGCTACATCTGATGCTCTAATAAATTGTCGGAATGGAGTAATGAGGCTTTCTTTTGGTAACTTGACATGTGAGTTAAATGTATTTGATGCTAGTAGACAACCATTAGACTTTGATGATACTTTTAAGGTTGACATGGTTGAGAGTTTAGTGGAAGATGTTTTTCCTTTTATTTATTCTGATGATCCACTAAATATTTGCTTAACTCACTCTAATTTGATTAGAATTGATAAAGAAAATATAATTGCTTTGAAGGACCCTGGATGAGTTTAGATGGAGGTGTGTCTGGTTGAAGACAGTAAACTTAGCGCTCCTGGGAGGCAACCCACTTTTGGTTTTGATAGTTATTTTTGTTTAATAGTTAGTTGTTTTTTAAAGTTTTTAGTTTATCATATTTGTTGATTGCTTTAAAAATTATTAGGGTGTGCTTATATGATTCATTATTGATTTCCCTAATGTGATTATGCTTGTGCTTTATTGACTATTTTTCTTTTGATAGCTATGTACATGAGCACATCAACCGATATATTATCTCTTCTTTCCTCTTTTCTTATATTAAGCATTGCATTTGCTTTCTTTTAAACATTGAGGACAATGTTTAGTTTAGGTTTGGGGGTGTAGAAAGAGATTTTTTTTTATGTATTAAAAAATAAAAAATTTAAAAAAATTAGTTAGATTTATGTTTTTACTTATTACATTGATGCTTCTTTTAGACATGTGACTTTGTTTAATGATATCATACTATTCAGAATATGACTTGACATATTTAATAATTTTGAGTTCTGATTACTTCATATTGGTTTTTTGTGCTCCTATTTTGAAAAAAAATAAAGCAAGACATTTGCCTAAGTGAGAATTTGAGCCCTTGATTATGGTCTTACATCTTGGTGGATATCATTGAATTTAAGTAAATTATTTTCTTACGAGAGTAAAACTTTGGCATTATCTAGTAGTATTCATGTTATCATGATAGAGTTTTGAGCTTTACTATTCTCGGTTTGTAGAACAGTCGAGGACTTTTTGTCAACGCAATACAAGTTGATTGTATAATGTGCTCAAGAAAAAAAAATGTGAAAAAAAAGAATGAAAAATTGTAATGAATTAAAGTCACTCTATTGAGTAGTTCGGGACTCGGCGTGCCTCACTAAGCATAGGGTGTTCGAGTCAAAAGGTAGAGTTGACTAATTTATGACATGCATAGCTTTGAAGCCTATTTGGTTCAAGTTATTAAGCCTGAGGAGTGTTTTAACACCTAGTGCCCTGATTCAACTGGATTGGGAGTCACTGGCTTAACACTTGTTACATGGATCTTATAGAAAGCTTAAAAAGGCTAAGCCTTACACATGTCATGTGAGATGAGCATAAAATTCTAGGGAACCGAACCAGCTGAACCAGACCGACCCGGTTCATACAATATAATCTAATTAGTGGGTTGGCTATCCCTGGCTACTAACTGAACCTACAAGTACGATAATAAAAGACTACAATAACAATTAAATAGTTCAATGCAATAAAGTAATAAAAAGAGAGTCTGAGCATCGTGCACAACCGTACATAATAGTCGCTATTATGAATACTATTTGCGATGCTTTTTTACAAGTGTCACAAATAGTTCTAAATTTTTTATTTTAAATTTATAACTATTAGTGACGTTTCTAGTTAAGCGTTGCTAATAGGGTAACTATTAGCGATGTTTTTTAATTAACATCGCTTTTGTTAAAACTATTAGGAACGTTTAAAAAAAAGCATCTCTAATAATTATGATTTTTTTTATTTAAAACAAATATCTTTTAGTGACGCTTGTTTAAAACGTCACTAATAGAATATCTATTAGCGATGTTTATCATAAAGCGTGGCTAATATTGAATCTTTTATTTGCGTCACAAGTATGTGGTTTTTAGTAACGCTTTTGTTTGCGTCACTAATAGTATATTTTGTTGTAGTGAATGTTTGTCATCCTAAAAATGAATGAGGCCTGGGTATTAGAGCAGTGAAAGATTGGTGTATTACTAGATTAGACAAGCATTTCTTGCAGTATTTGAAATAAATAAATTCTCTTTGGAACAAATGGATGCATGATTATGGTCAATGTCTTGTGCATCAAATGGATAATCATCATTTTGCTTCAATATTTGATTGTTTGAACAATAGTTGTCGTGAGTAAACTTGGCGTAGTAATTTGAGATGTGATAATCTTCTCCAAGTTATTGAGGGTCATACTCCTACTCTTAATCTGGATTTTTATGCAGTCATTTGGAAGCCAGCATCCACATGTAATTTTATCGCTAGATCAATTTATATGGTCATATCCAAGCATGAACCTAAACTTAAATGACCAAGTCTTGTGTGGTTCTCGATATTATGGAAGAAAGAAGCTCTCTCAATAAAAGCTTTTCATTGATAGAATATATATTAAAAATGTACAACGGATGAAATATTTACATAAGCTAGGTATTACAATAAAAACCTTCGTCAATGGGGGAGATTCTATCAAAAGTTAAATTTCTCCCGTTAATAGTTAATGACATTGGAGATCTTTCATTACTTTCCATTTCTATGTTGTCCGATGGGTGGGAGTCCAAGTGTCATGAAATATTTTCTTTTGAGTGTCCAACATATATGTATCAATATATACATCCCCTTAAAAAAGTCTTTGCACCCATTGTGTTATTTATATTATTTTACGAATTTAGGTCAATTTGACATCTCTTAAATTTTAATAATATTTAATTATCCATTATAATCACTAAATTTGGAGTTGCTCTTTGTAGCTATTTCTATTTTAAATGAATTATTTACATAATGGATTTTTTTGTTAATCAAGATAGGTAGAACTGTTAGTGCCTATATTTTGAAATTTAAAACTTATCTTGAGTGTTTAATGCCATATATACTGCTATATCACGTCACATGCTCGATATGTATGCAAAGTGAATCAAATGTCTAAAAGAGATTTTGCTTCTTTTATATTTTCCCTTAAATTCCTAAACTTTACTTCATATGTTTTTTTATTTTTTAGGTAAAAAAATGTGAGCAATTTTGTAGTACTCTGTATTTAATTAGAGGTGCTAAGGTCCAAGTGCCGAGTGTGAGACTGTTAGGGTGGCTGTTAATAGCAGCGTTTATAACATTATTGCAAGAAGAAAGTCAAACTCGGTATACAACACAACGGGATAGTACTCCTCATCACACTTACAACCTCATCACACTTACAGTCACTTTAGATTTTGGCTATTTAAACCCTTGTTTTTTCCCTGTATCCCCTAAATAATAGTAAAAAGTTTGATTTTTTTTACTTTTGTACCCCACTTTTCCCACACTAACTTGCTCCTTTGTCCCCCATTTACCTCTCCCCTTTCCCCCTTGATTTCCCCCCACGAGTTAACCTAAAGAAAGAGTTTTTTTAGACTTTCTTCACCTCCTCAAGGGCGAGCATTGTAGCCGCTAGCTGCCGGTGAGTACTATATCCGCCAGCATACATTGTAACTCCGATGACAATTAAAAAGCTCCAATGGTGGCTAAAAAAGCTCCTGGCGACCAAAAAATTGCACCCTTTTTGTAAGTTTTCTTCCCTTATAGTAGTATTTGTTCATCAATGATGTCTTTACACTTCTAGAAACATGTTAATCATATTTTTCATTGGAATGTTGTTAGAGGCAAGAAAGTTTCTGTTATTTTTTTATCGGGTGCTAGCCCTTGCCACATTGTTCTTCACTTCACGGGGACCACGCCTTGCCACATATTAACTAGGTAAAAACTTTAGTTAGTATACTTGCGGAGGGTAAATATTGTTACGTTTGAAACAAGACTATGAAGAAGTCAAATTCATATTCATTTTACTTGTTAATTGTAGTAGACAAGGTCGATCCACAGGGAAAACCTTGTGCAACAAAGAAAATTGTTACGAAAAAGTAGAGGAATGAAAAATTAAGAAAGAGTAGAAGAGTATTGAGGGAATAACAAGTTAAGAAATCAAGAAGAGAAAACACTAAGGCATTAAGGATCATTGTAACATCTAATGATGTTCTTCTTGTATCATGTAATCTCAGTTAGAATCGAATGAAGATTCTATCTAACTGGAAGTATGAACATTAAAATTGAAATTAAAGATAGAAAATACTTTGGATAGATGAAGGATAAAAATAATTGTCTCTTAAAGATTTCTATGTATCCAAATCACAAAATATAAAAAAGGAGAACCTTCAAGCATCTTATGTATCCAAATCACAAAGAAACAAGAAGAAGAACAATAAACATCACTTCACATAAACCGTACTTACTTGAAACAATTGATGAAACATGAATAGAACTCCATTAGATTGTTACAAATCACCTCTAGCCTTAGCTTGAGAGCTTAGAAAGCCATTACAATAAAACTAAAAATAAAAATACAAAAGAAGAGAAGAAAAATAGGAGAAGAGAGCTCCAAAGAAGAGGGGATAATCCATCTATCACGTCCACCCCTCTATTTATAGGAATAGAAGGGGTTGCTTCAAAGGGGAAAGTAAAATCATATCTCTGGATTGCATCCTGATTGATTGCCTGATTGGTTGCTTCTTTGGTGATGATTAGATTCTAAATAAATCACATAAATCAATGATTTATTTAGAAATAAGTATCTTTGAATCTTCTTTTAGTTATCCAATCAGTCTCATTATGTTTCCTTATGTGTATCAATCATAATCAATGAAAATATTCTCCATGTGCATGCCTCGGGTTAGTTAACTAGCTGTCCCTTTGCATGCCAAATTTGGCCCATAAATCTTTATAATTTAGAAATTTTTCCTTAAATAACAAATCTAGCCACGGAAGTCTTCTTTCCAATGCCATTAGAATTGTATCAATCCAAATTATATAGAGAAAGATATAGTCGAAATACTAAGGCTATGTCAATCTGTCCGAATCAGCTTCTTTCCTAATTTAGTTGTCTTGATGCAAATCTCAAATCCAACGGGTCCACAAGGTTGTGTTCGACCATTCCATGCATGTTTAGACCATTAAGAGCCCATTCTTGACTTTTAAATAGCTTTGGGTAGTTGGGCTTCACTTCCTCTTCCAGTTGGATCCTGTTGAAGCCTGTTTAGACATGTAAACTCAATTAAGGTCTAGCTAACCTGTTCAAAACATAAATAGCCCAAATAAGCAATGACTTAACACAAAATATGATTGCAATTTAAAATTTTAAAATATTTTACTGAACATTATTTTAGTGCATTAGTAAACCCTGCCACAATGTGATTATCTGCATGGGGATTAACGCCTGCCAAGTATTATTAGTCTATTTATGATCATCTTAGGTTTTCATTGCCCTTATTTTGTGTCATTTGAGGTGACTATAGCTTATTGATTAAGTCAATCAAGAATGGATCATCTTGCTAGTGAATCTTCGTCATTTATGTATTTGATGTCATCTATTATAAAAAAATAGTGGGTGTATGGCTTCAAATGAGGAAATAGATGAGATTGTTCCATGTTCATTGGAACAAATAGAGGCGAATCAACCATACAGTGAGGTAGAAAACCAGTCTTAGACTATTTTTCTATCTAAAAGAAAAATGAAGAGCAACGCAAAGAATTTTGGTATTTTCTAATGTTGTCAAATGAAAATTTTATGATGCAACTCTTTGTAAGATGATGTATCTAAATGAGAGGGCCAAAGCAAGAGCGACATCTTAAAAATTGATATATCTTTTGCATTTTCTGATGATAAGGTAAATTCATTAATTGTAAATGTTGTGAGGAATATGTAATATTAATTGAAGAAATGTTAATATTATTATATTTTTATCAACTTGCAAGTATTCCCTTCATGAGAGGCTTTAAAATATGGGCCAAAGAAATTATTATGAGGCATGGTACAATGCTTATAATCCTATAATCAGATGCGCAAAAGCGGAGACCATGTGTTACTCTAGCTTGTGAAAGGGCAAGTTACTACAAAATAGTATTATTTAAAAGCCCAAGTCAGATATTCATAGTAGACAAATAACCACAAAGAAATGTGGATGCTCATTCAAGTTACAAGCAAGGGAAATGTATATTGACAATGCTGTTGGGTGGAAATTGATAGGGATTTGTGGTAGTCACAATCATCCTCCCGGGTAGTTTGGAGAAAGGCACGCATATATTGGTCGCCCGAAAGGAGAGATAGAAGTTGTGAAGAATTTGTCAAAGATAGGGTTGAAACCTTGAAACATTTTGCTATCTTTGATGGAAGCAAACCATACAAATTGTACAACTATAGTTCTATCCATAATTGGCATGACATAAACACACAAATCATTTTTCACATGTTTTGCTTTTATCTCATATGAGAATTTGAGTGAATATGTATGGGCATTGAAAAATTTTAAGTCCTTGTTCAATGGAACTGAGTTGCCTTCAGTTTTTGTTATAGATAGAGACAAAGCACTCATGATAGCAATTGAGATGGTTTTTCCATCTTCAAAGAATTTACTTTGTTTGTGCCATATCTCTACAGGGATTATGCAGAATTGTCATAAAGCGTTTGATACCGAGAAAGTTTGGGTTCATTTCTTGCAGTGTTGGAATGTTGTTGCCTATTTAACAGCAACAAATGATTATGAAGAATTGTTACGCAGGTTGGAGATTGATTACAATGATTTTCAGGATGTGCTAAAATATCTTCATTCTACATGGTTACAACCACATAAGGAGCAATTTGTTGGAGGTTGGACAGATAAATACATGCATTTTGGCAATAAAACCATAAATAGAGTTGAAAGCATGCATGCAAAGCTAAAAAGTGGTTTAGCATCTTCAATGGTGAACATTCCTCATTCATGGAGTAATATTGATGAAATTGTCCAACTTTAGAATGTTCAAATATGGAAATCTTTTGAGGAAAGTAGGTTAAAGAGATGTCACCACTATAGAATTCCATTTTACAAATAGGTTGTTGGATTAGTGTCAAGGGCTGCAATGAATTTAATAGATGAAGAAAAGAAAAGTGTGGAGCAGTACCCTGTTTTGAAAGCAGATTGTCAACACAATACACATGGACTGCCGTGCAAACACCAATTGTCAGAATGACTACTTGAACGCCGCCAAATACCACTAAATGAAATTCATGAACATGAGCTTTTGGTGTACTTGGAGAAAATATCAACTGGATTTTATATGGCAAGTGATGAGGTTAAAACTCAAATATTATCACAATGTAAGGATATTGCATATCCTAAATTAAACTGGTTGGAAATGCATTCAATGCCCACAAAGTCATGTGGCAAGCCCAAAGGTAGTGAAAATAAGAATGAAAATTATACTAAGAGAGATCCTTATGGTTTTGAATGTCGCAGTAGAGTTAAAAGCTCAACAAAACGCAGGGATGAAGAAGTTGAAGATATCGAAAAAATTAAAACAAAGTAATGACAAATAAAGATATTTAAATTTCCTTCCTATTTATCCATACGTATTTTGACGTCACTGCAGATGGACATTGTGGGTTCCATGTAATCTCTATTGTCTTAGGAATGGGTGAGCTTGGATGGAGAAAGGTAAGATCAGATCTTGTATATGAATTGTCTGCCCATAAACCCAAATAGGTTAGTATTTTTGGTGGAAATGAGAGGATTAATTAATTGATAGAAAGTTTATCCTTCTTTGGAGATGTGGCACCACCAAAGAATTGGATGACCATACTGGACATGGGGTATGTGATTGCGTCTTGCTATGGTGTACCTTTGATTCTTTTTTCAAAGGACATTCGCATGACTATATTCCCCTTTAGGACAACTCTTGCCACTAAGCCCAAAAAGATTTGTATGGCACATGTCAACGGAAACCATTTTGTAGGAGTCCATGTTATACAAGATTCCCTAGTGCCTCTTATTTTAGCTCTTTGGAGGAGGTATCATGAACCACCTGCTGATGCTTGAGAAAAGTTATATAAGGATCGAGTTTTTGATATGTGTCCCTATGGTAGCATTCCACCATCGTTTGTGATGGTTTCACTATGTGATAGTTTTAGAGAGCCGACAATGGAATCCTAACTTATAAGTACATTTTGCATATAAATTGAGGTGGGATGTATAAAAATTGTTTTATAAATTCAAGTATGGAGGTAAATGGATATATGTTTATAATATTTTGGATACAATCGGAAGATACCTATATTTTGTATAGAAAGTCCTTGATTTCCCATAGTTACTAGAAGACATTAACTTTTTAGAGTTACTATCTATTTTGTGGCAGGCCCCCCTCCCTCCAATTTTCAAAGAACCAGATGGGATCTAAGACCCCCCGCTATTTCATGCTAAATTGGACATGGAGTACCCCCCTCCAAATCGAAGACAATAACTCGAAGAAGTTATTGTCTATTTTGTGGCGGGGTGCACCCTTGCCATTTTTCGAAGAACTTGACTGGGCTAAGAAAGACCCACCACTTCATGCTAAATTGGGCGGGGGGTACACCCCATCAAATCAAAGATAATAACTTCTTAGAGTTACTATCTATTTCATGGCGGGGGACACCCCCGCCAATTTTTAAAGAACTTGGCGAGGCTGAGAAGCACCCTCCACTTCAAGCTCAATTTGGCCGGGGGTACCCCCTGCTTCGAGTTACTGTCTATTTCGTGGCAGGGGACAACCCCCGCCATTTTGGGAAAAACTTTACGGGGCTAAAAATCACCGCCACTTCATGCTAATTTGGGCAGTGGGTACCCCCGCTAATGCGAAGACAGTAACTCTAAGAAGTTACTATTGGTTTTCATCTCAGATAACTTGACGCACACACAAAAACCTCCATTTCATTTTAAATTTAAAAGTATACCTTCCTAAGAAAATAAAATAAATAAACCTAAATGGAATGGGTGAACCCTCAGGCATGTCATTGGGGGCTCAACCTTGGCAAGGCCACAACCAATGGCCGCATCCAATTTTTTTGGTTAAAAAATAAAAAGTTATACCTAATTTGGGATGGCTGAACCCTAAGAATAATGTTGTATTTCATAAATATTGATGGCAAATTGGTAAATAAACAAAAATTAAAAGATCTGACTTTTGGGAGGGAAGGTTTATTCGATTTCCATTTGTTATATTGGCTTGGAAAGGACAACCTCTTAACTTTTTTTTGCTAACAATGCAAATGGTATGTTGTACATTCCAATGAAAATAGTACATTTCAATTTCATTAATGAAATGGGACAATTGACAACAAGATCTAATTTTCACAAAGAATCTGGTCAGAAACTTGTTCAAAGAACCTGATCACAAAGAACCTAATCACAAACTCCTCTTGTTCAACATAATTTACCTCTCCAAGACTCCAACAAAGTATCTACTTTTTGACAATAAAGTTCATGGTAGCAGAAATTTCAAAGAACCTGGTCACAAACCTATTTAAAGAACCTGATCACAAACTCAACCTATTCAACATAATTTTCCTATCCACTTTTTGCACATGGTATATACTTTTTGACAATAAAGTTCATGGTAGCAGAAACTATACAAACTCTTCTAGTAGCACAACAATTATCCAAAGTCACAACGATTATCATTCAAAATATACAAACACTGAAATGTCTCAACAAAGTATAAAATGTCTCAGTACATGAAATTTAAATGTCTCAATGACTGAAATTGAAATGTTTATGACAAACGTCTGGCATTAAAGTGTCTCAACAAACTCAAACAATTTGAGGCTACTTAGAAACCCCTTTCCCTTTCCTTTCACTACTTTAGTTTTAACTCGAGATGCCCTTCTTTTTCTAGTGTCATTGATACTTAGACCCGGTTCATCGTAAAGGAGCTCTTCAAGTGCTAAGCTTACTTTTCTCTTCCTTTCATTGTCTTGAAGAGCCATCAACGAGTCTTGTAACAAGGCAATTGTTTTTTTCTTGTGGACAAGCTGCATAATATAAAGCATTAATATATATATATATATATATAGGCATGCCCATCAATAATTCACTAACATAATTACCCATTCTTCTTCTTGTGTCTGCTGGCCTGTGTAGTCTAATGAATAAACTTGGCCATATGGATTTTGCACTAGGGGTGTGTCACTATTTTATACCACTGAATGTAATCAGGTGCACAATCCCATGGATTTCTATTGAGGTTTCCACATTCTTTGGAAGGCAATGTATGTCTATTGTTCTGCTTCCAAATAATTATGTTTGCATCATACACAAGCTTGTACCCCTTCGCGTGCACACCCCTGCTACAACCTTTGGGTATTGGCTGGGGTGGTGGTGGAGTGATTATTTGGATGAATCCAAACTGTCTTAGTACCCTTGCAGGATTATGGGGTTTGCTAATTTGAAAACAATAAAGGAACCTTGAGTACACTGAAGTATTAGCTTGTGGATAATGTTCATGTTCTTCTTTGTATGGATCTCATATGACCTATGAGGCAATACACATGCACGTTATCATCTTACTAGAGAATTGTTATAATTGAAACCAAGGAAAATTGAAATTAACATATTATACCTCTCGCGCATCTAAATGATCAAGTGCCTCCCTGAATTTTATAAGCTTATGAGCAGGATTTATTGGTTGCGAGATATTCCCCTTCCATTGTAAGGCTTGTGGCTGCCCCTTTTCATACAACACATTGGGGACTGATCTCTCAATTTTGATATGTTGATATGACCATGCCTATAATATAAGAAAATCTATTATTATATCTCTAAGCAATATGTGATATAATAAAAAATAACAAATATCAAAACAAATGTCATCATACCTCCAACAATGTAAGATAGCCACCGATTTTCCGTGCATATGTTCTTGATGCAATCCCCAATTGTCGATATAAAAATGCAAGGGCAGCTGCCCCCCATGCATACTTGCTAATGCTATTCACGTTCATAAGTAAATTTAAGTACTTAGCCGAAACTTTCGTTCCTAATTTATCACACATGATTATGCACCCTAACAAATATATAATATAAGCTCGAGCGACACAATCAATATCTTCTTGGGTAGCATCCTCTCCCAATTGTAGAAATGTATCCCGCAACCAATTCAATATCAAGCCCTTCCCTTTGCATTTGCTCAATTGATTTTTCATTTCTTCTTTGTCAATCCCTAGGGCGTTGATGCATAAATCAACCAAGTCATTACTATTAAAATCAGGGGTCGCCACGGTATGTCCTCTCACCGGAATCCCTATCAATTGTTTGGACATCATACAAGGTGATTGCCATCTCTCCAAATGGCATGTGAAAAGTATTGGTTTCTGGATACCACCTTTCAACCAATGAAGAGATCCACATCCTATTAATGGTCTTGTAAGATATATACGTCAATTGATACAAGCCGCTAGACTCTATAAATGGAGTTATTAGACTATCATGCAAATCTCATTCGGCAAGATTCTAATGATGATGTACACATCGGAGAGGTCCACAGTCCTATACAAAAGTAGTATAAATTATGTTAAAAAATATTGTGTTTAATGAAAGCATTTACTAAAGGTTTTAAGGTAAATCAACTTGCCTTGCTTTTCCATGTATCCTTTGAAATATGAGTCTGGTAACTATTTAAAACTATGATTTCTATAGGGCCTACAGGGAAAGGATAAGTTTCTGTAACGCCCGAGATTTTTCACACATTTTCCTTAAAATTCACGGAAAATTTTTTCAATATAACGTCTGTAAATCGGAGGAAAAATGACGAAACCAAAACCTGATAAAACAGTTTATAATTTAAAACATTAAACATCCACATACGGTCAATCATCGTACGGCCAAAGCAAATATCATCAGGCGCTACTCGAAAACACACGTACGAATAAATTCTGCTATGATCATAGACTTTTAAATACAAATCACTCCCGGGCATCCCTGAGTACAAGTCCCCTAACAGTCCACAGACTAATCCAATCGAAAGTCCAGAATAAAACATCTTAAAGTCTCATCTCACTCAATACAGGAGATCGTGGCACAAATAAACTTGCAGAGGGTCAAGCTGATACCTGAGTCAACGGAAATCAATCCACCGCTGAAACGAGCGTCCATCTCCAGGAGCTCTCCGCACAACCTGCAAAACCTCCCGTACAACGGGGCTAAAAAATAGTAGGGTGAGTATTTTCATACTCAGTAGGAAAATACCCAGTAGGGGAAATCCCAAACGGTGAACTCACCAGTTCAGAAATCATGCGTCATGCAACACAAACATGAAGCAGAAGCATAATAATCATAACATGCTCAAACGTATACGATCATACCAAAGGCACCATCGTGCCACAGACATATCAAAGCATCATCGTGCCAGAATCATACCGAAGGCACCATCGTGCCAGAATCATACGAAAGGCACCAACGTGCCAAAGCATACTATTCAATCAACTTACACAAACACCCTTATCTAGGGTCATACAACTTACTCGTACCACCGTACGCATACTCATACAACATACGCATACTTGTACGACCTTACTCGTACAATCGTATGCTCACTCATGCAGCTTACCCATACATGTACGACCTTACTCGTACAATCAGACTCGTACGACCTCACTCGTACAGTCTGCACAAAATCATACTTACTGTCTTACTCAGAAACATATTCTCACAATCGTACTCATACTCTTACAGTCGTGCTCATACTCATACGCTTACAGTCTTACTCATACTCATACACTTACAGTCTTGCTCATACTCATACGCTTACAGTCTTGCTCATACTCATACGCTTACAGTCTTACTCATACTCATACACTTACCATCTTGCTCATACACATACAGTCGTACTCATAATCGTACACATATCAACGACCACTGAAGCTCATTACAACTAATAAGCTCCAGCGTCGAAATGGAAAAGAATGCCACTGGGGCAACACCTTAACCTCCGGGGAGTGACTAGACGCCATGGACTTTTCCGAAGGTAAGGCACACCAATGCTCATGGGGCACTGGATCAAACAGGTAAGAGTAGATCCATGATACTACTTACCTGAGCGCGCAAACATAAACACCCACACATAAGGGGTCATACAGTTGCCCACCATAATGGGTCTTATAGTGCCATAGAATCGCCCACCATAATGGGTCTTATAGTGCCATAAAATTGCCCACCATAATGGGTCTTATAGTGCCAGAGAATTGCCCACCATAATGGGTCTTATAGTGCCATAGAATTGCCCACCATAATGGGTCTTATAGTGCCATTGCCACTCTTGGGCAGAAAACATACAGTGCCACTTGGGCAGAAACGTACAGTGCCACTCTTGGGCGGAAACATACTACGCCCTCAACAGAGCATCAAACGTCTGGGCTTACATAGCACACAGACCAAATCAGAAACAACACCGCTCTCAGCAAAGCATCAAACGTCTGGGCTTCATACAGCACGCAGACAAAGTCAGAAACGTACATCGCTCTCAACAGAGCATCAAACGTATGGGCTTATACAGCACGTAGACCAAATCAGAAACAACACTGCTCTCAGCAGAGCATCAGACGTCTGGTGCTCTACATAGCACACAGACAACATCCCGCAGGATAAACACCATGGCAAGACATGATAAATGCTCGGCCAACTCATCAGCGGCCAGCTCAAACACGGAACTTAATCCGTCGAACCCTCAGGTCTCAAACTCACAACGCTATCATTAGCTGTGCTTATAATTCAAGTTTGAATTAAGTATATTATGCGGTACAATTATGCCACACAAACTCACAGTCCTCGACTGGTCACACTGAAGCTGAGCCCGCTCCGAAACCCAAGTTCGTCAGGGCAGCAGACTTCACTTACCTGTCCACATCATGGACAAAACTCATCGTACAACAAACCCTTACAGTCTTACGTACTTCGCCATCCATCTTATGGCCAAAACCTCTTACACTGACATCCTCAAATAACGCTCCTCAGAGCCAACCCAGTTGTCGCCCTCTTACTTATATCTCACTTATTATACTTATTTTTCACTTCATAATCTGTACGTTATGCTTGTACAATTATGAACCCTCTTACTGTCTGACAAATGCCCAACATACAATCCAACCAAACCGATCCATTCTAATCCTTGCCCGTCATACTCATATCCTCTGTCATACGCTTACACAACCGCATCCAAATTCAGACAGAGCTTTTGTCACCTCTTACTGTCCATCGCCCATACCTCTGCCCACAAACACATACGCACATCCAAAGCATAGGCAAAAGCCATCATACATACGTATGTCTCACACATACGTACAACACACACATACGGTCATACATACATAACTTACAAACATGCATGCTAGCCATCACTAGCACATGCATACACACGTCAAACGTGCACGCTAGCCATCACTAGCACATGCATCCACACGTCAAACATGCATGCTAGCCATCACTAGCACATGCATACATCCAACGTACACGCTAGTCATCTCTAGCACGTGCACACACACATTCATACATACTTCAAACATGCACACTAGCCATCACTAGCACGTGCATAACCCATACATAGCATACTGACATATTTGCTAGCCATCGCCAGCGCATACATAGTCCACATCCATAAAACATGCATACATCTCATGCATATCAATCATACCATACAATCATGCTTACACGCACATCATGCAATCGGATCGTTACTTAACATCCAAGCATGGAATCATACAATCCTAGCATGCTGCTACTCATTCAAAGCATGCTTCATGATTTTACGAGTTCAAAGCTCCCCTACCTCGTAATCATGACGTTCGATGGCGAGCACACAATGGTGGTGGCGTCGGCGGCGGAGTTGGCGGTCAAAACCGTTGCCTGGCTGAGAGAGCTGCTGTCCCGAGGATTTTAGGATGCGCTAGAACTATCACGGCCAAACAGAGTGTCAGATATCAATGCGGTAAAACCCGCGATCCACGGCAGCACACTAGGGCGGCCGGGAGAAATATCGTGCCAACCTAAGTGGCGGTGCAACCCGAAGTCAAGGGTGTACACTCTAAAGATCAGCCGGTGGCTAAGACGTGCACAGCCGGCCACAAGACGTCGAAATCGGCCGTGGACAGCACCCAACGGCAACGATTCCAGTCAACAAAGGCCCACATAAGGGCGGAGAGCGTGGGGCAACGCTCGAGAACCAAAGGAAAGGTGGAGGACAGCTCTAGTGGTCAACTCCACTCGGTGGCAAAGCCAACCGATGGTTAGGCGGCACGAATGCGGCGCCTAAACCCAGAAGTACAAGCGTGGCTACATGCGCACACGGCCCAAAAGGGCGGGGGAAATGGGCTGAACTGAGGCGACTCATGGCCCACAAAAGCTAACCGGGCTAAGGCCCTAGCGGTGGCCAATCTAAGTGGCGACATCGCCGATCGCCACCCACAACCAATACCCATGGTGCGGGCGGCTGTGCATCTCGCACGGTATAGGGCAAATGACAAGCGGCCCATTCCGAGCGGTAATATAATTAGACCAAGTGGGGCTGACCCTCACTGTCGCCGAGCCGGGGCAGAGCCCATAATGGCCAAATAGCATACGGCTCGCCGATGACCACGGCCCAAGACGCACCCAAAGCATCTAATCGGGCGGAGCAAGGCAATAGGGGCGAGGTGGGGTCGGAAACGGCAACCCCCTACCGACACTGGGTCGAGGTAGGCTGGATAGAGTCCATCCGATGGCCGGACGACGACCGGAAACACACCGGCGTCCAAAACATCCCACGGACAGTGAGATGTGAATAGTAACAAAAACCCGACCAAAAGATCGGTAGCTCACCACGGAGCGAAGAAAGCATGGCGGCGGCTCCAGCCAGTGTCTATGGGTTCCTAGCGGCCAACTAAACATAAGTCTAGTTGAGAGCGGCCGCAAACGATGTCAAAATCGTACACCCATAGTGCAAAAACGGGATTGAAGGAGAGAAAAACCCGAAAAAAAGTTCGGTACCTCGTGGATGAGCGAAGAGGCCGTGGCGGCGGTCATGGCCGGTACCTACGGACTCGTGGCGGTGAGGCAAAGCGGATCCTGACAAGAATCAACGGAATCCGACGACGGAGGAGGGAGAACAGAGCGACCGGATATGCCCTCGGGTTTTCTCTTCTCCTCTCTGGACGTGAAATTTCTTCTGTAAGTTTCTGGAACGAAACTTACTGGAGATGGCTTTTTAAGCCGTGATTTTACTATTTACCTTTTTTATTTTTACATCTATGTCCCCAATGCGCGTTAACTCACTGGTTACGCGCTATAGCTCCAAACTTCGCGCCGTAAGTGCGCAGCAAGGCCTGTGGCCCACGACTAAGCCCCACACCCGACTCTATGGGTATAAATACGGGGAAAAGACACAAATACCCATACGCTGAAACGTCACATTTTCCTGCCGAAAATGACCAGAAAAATGGCAGAAAAATCCCAGAAAATCGTAGAAAAATCAGGGACCTTACAGTTTCATCCTCTCCTCCCCTACTTGGCCTTGTTGTTCTCTCTCAATGATAGTAGTTTCTTCATCAATTTGCTTTCTTTGTTCTCGTGCATTTGGATTTCCTTCTAATTCACCAAGAACAACTCCATCTTTTGTTTCAGCTTGTCACCTCCTATATGATGTTGTTGGGTGTGTCCTCAGCATCTAGTGTATGGAGAATCAAAGCAAAGCTTAGCCTCAATATTATTTAATAGTTCTTTAATTAGTGCAAATATATGCATAAACCCCATGATACCACTGCTAACATAATTATAGAATATAAAGGGAATTAGCACACTCAAAAATATCACAACGGAAATTGTGCAGTAAGAATGAGATTTGGTCAAACGAGATTTTTTCAAACTACTATCTCCCGAAATGCCTACTGACCTTTATGCCATTTGAATGATAACAAAAATAAACAATATGCATACAGAAATACTTCACTAAATCCAGTGCATGTTGGCAGCTGGTGTCTAAACCTTATTCTCTAGGTGCCATATACACAATCACACAGCCAAATGATTGCCTATACACAAGTTCATAACTTTGTGGTAGGCACACCTCTAGCATTTGCCTCTTCAATATTGTAAGCATTTGAATTCTTTTTAGACAAAAAGTTTCCTCTACCAAAAACTATAATTTGTGAAAGCCAAAACAAGACATCTTCTCAGCCTAGACCTACTAGTATACAGGTTGGCCAACATACAAAATTCTACACTCCCTCTGTCCCACATTAATAGGTCCGTTTGGTTTTTCAAAATTCTAGTTCATTTTGAAAAATCAAATAGAGCTATTAATGAAGGATAGAGGGAGTACTAACCAAAGATCTGTTGTATTTTAATTGATATAAAATGGTCTAGCCGTTTCGTTTGACTTGGGAGCGTGTTTATTATCATAACTGACGGGTGATTTAAAACTTAGCCGTTTCATCCATTTCGACTTTATGGGAGTGTGTTAATTATCATAACCGACGGGAATTGTCCTATAAATTCACAGAACGAAATCAGAAAAGAAACACACTATTTCTTCCTCTTCCATTGCTTTCTCTGGCTGATCACTCCTTCCATTCTCTCTGATTTTCTGAGTTTGACATTGAGCAATAGAAATCTTTGTTAGAGATCCAGTTAGTCTGATTGGAAGTGCACCATCATCCTGGCAGAGTGATTCGTTGTATCTCGGGAACGGAATGCAATTTGCCTATGCACAAAGGGTGGCGTATCTATTTCAAGGACAGCATGTAATGCGCCTCAAACCGGGTTCAAACTTCTTTCGCTCTGGTTTTATTAATTCATATAGATGATATATGTTTACGTGAGATTGATTGCTTAATAATTGCTTTTAGTATTCAATTGCCCTTCTTTTAAGTGACAATCCCAACAAGCTCTAGCAGGCAAAGTAACATAATAAAGCAACAAATAACTAAAAGTTCATCATCAGAGAATATATTCTACGTTATACCAAAAAAATAACTGGTGTATCCAATACATCACATGCAGAATGAGGTCCTTCTTGATAGCATGGACTCAAAACAGCTTTTAAAGTCTATTGAGGTCTACCATACTACTAAATAAATTATCAACTTCACTACAAAACATATCAGTTGAACTATTTTAACCTCTTTCTTTCTTTTAGTTTCCTTTTTTTGGGGGGCGTGTTGAACTCTTCAATCACTAGAATACTAGTCTTCTCGACACAGACCAAAAAATAGGTAGATATTCAAGTATCTGTCAAGGGAAAAGGACAAAGCCTAAAGATTACGAATTGAGCAAAAGATTAGTTACAACTACAAATGAACTATGCTCGAGATAGTGTCTTTATCAGATGTTTCCTTTGTGCACTTCATGAAACATTATTTTTCTTTTGCTTTTAAGTGCAATGTGCAATTAACAACACGAGACAGGCTCTATCACTGAACATCCTCCATCATTCAAGCAATCAAGCAAAAGTGCACATTAACAGTAAAACTTACATTACCCTGCACCGAGTATTGCTTCGCATACCAATGTCACATGTGAGATATCATAGGTGAAAAGCTTATGAAACATCAAAACAGGCGATAATGAACAACTCTAGTTATATGCTGTGTCGAGTTGTACATTACAAATAACAGAAAAGGGTCAGAACACTCTTCAATATTCAAGACTAGGACCACGGCAAACTGCAGCATCTGGCTCACTCATCAATATCCGAAACTGGGTATTTTCTACTTAATGATGCTATTAAGATGTCTGTAAAAGCACTTAAAAGTTCAAGTTTCCTATCTATCCCCATCTGAGCTACAACTCCCTGCCGAATACTCAGTCTGGTGAACATTCTCCATGTGATCTCTTCTGCGGCAGGAGTAGAGGAGAATGGCTAAATTATCTTGAAAGGCTTTACATTCATGCAACTCAGATTGGAGCTTCTAAGAGACTCACCTGAACGAGACGGGGATTCTGGTGATTTTTTCCCACGTGCAGAATTTGTTCTAAATTTTATTAGAACAATCAATTGATATTAATTTAGTCAATCTGGGAAAAGATCTTACTTTCATGGTGCTGGGATTATGCACAAATGATGATGATGATGATGGGTTCTATTTCATGGCCCTTGCTGCTTGTCAAAATCAAGTTCTGTAAAAGTTGAAATTGATGTTCTGCTATAGAACAGAAAGGATGAAAGAAGAA
This sequence comes from Saururus chinensis, assembly GCA_035235625.1. Classification (NCBI taxonomy): domain Eukaryota; kingdom Viridiplantae; phylum Streptophyta; class Magnoliopsida; order Piperales; family Saururaceae; genus Saururus; species Saururus chinensis. Next base: position 34,578,025 of record CP141144.1, on the reverse strand, counting down.
GCATACGCTTTGGCTACAAGTGCCGTTCTCTTGTTTTAGTTAGCTCAACACTCTGAAGAAGAACTCTGATAAGAAGACTGCAATATATTAGGGTTACATAAAGTCAAAACAGTTTCAGAAATGGAGCAGGGAGGAAGGCAAAACATGGAAAAATTAGTAGCAAACCTCACCAATCAGATTGATATAAAAAGAAAACTATGAAAGATAACAGAAAGGAAAACAGAGGGAAAATAAAAGAACTATTACATCAATCATACACCAAAGATGCATAACATGAAATCACCAAGCAGCCAAAAAAAAACCCTACGCATCTCAATCACAAAACAGAGGGAAAATAAAAAAACCAACCTTTTTAATGGCAGGGACAAGTGCTGGATATGGAGTCGCCACTGGAGGTGCTAGAGTGGGAGATATGGAGCTGGAGGTGCTGGTAGCAGTACAAAAAAAAATGTAAGGTTTTGGTGGAGGCAAAATAGGGAAAGCTCGAGCTAGAGGCGTTAACAGCAAAATCAAGAGAGTTGGAGGAGTTGATAGAGAATCTGGTTCCGGTGGAGACCAAGAGGGATCAGGTAGAGCTGCTGGCCAGTGACGCTGAGGGAGACTGGAGTTGAAGCCGAAGAACTTTGTTGTTAGGGGTGAAGCCTGGAGGGAGGGAGGAAGGGCGGGGTATACACGGTGATTAAAATAAATTTCAAACACCGCCATTTGGTATATTTTGTAACAATGGGGTTTAAGTGAGCAATTTTACATTTTAAATTCGGGGTGTATAAGTAACGGGGGATACAAGGATAAAATAGGGGTTTAAATACTAACGTCCTTTATTTTACAAGAAAATTTGCCTCAAGTCCTAACTACCACTTCTAATTACCGATTAGTCTCTACCAACTTTTTTTACTTGTGCATATCCTATATTTTACTTTTTGTTTACTTATAAGTCTTTTTTTTTTACTTCTATGCCATTATATTTTGAAGAAATCCGAAAATACCCCCTTCGTAATGTTTTCCCTTCTCTGCCTTCGCCATATCCATCTCGGTCTGGAGCATATGTTTTAACTATTGTTTCTGGCTAGGAATTTTTCCATAACTTGCTTCGCCAGGTCTATCGCCACTGTCTTATATCGCCGCTGGATTCTATTGCCGTCTGGTTTGCTTTAAAGGTTTTACTACAATATGCTCCGTCATCCCTATCTCCTTCGGATTTTTAGGGATTTGCTTTGTTGAGTTGATTTATCTCTTTCGGCGAAAGCAAGTACTCTTTCGTCTTATTTTTGGTGGGCGTCGATTAGTTGTTGAATGCGGAACACACAATATATTCATCATCCTTGAAGAGCATTCATATTTTGTCTTGTCAATTTCGTGGACGATGCTCATATGTCTGTCATATTCTACATCAACAATTTTCTCAATTATTTTGGTAGAAGGTATTATTGATAATTCATGATTGTTTGTTAGATGATTATTTTCCTTTTTTTATATTTTAATGTAGTATGAATTTTAAGGAAATTTGAGATTCTTTTTTATTTTAGTGACAGAGGAGTGTTAGATTATGAAGCTTTTCTGTTTACTTGGGAGCTGTTGAGTTTTATTTAGCAACGAATTGTGGTTTGTGCTTAGCAGGAGCAGGTATGTACTCATTAATTGTTTTTGTTCTTAATGGATATTAATTTTTGTAACGTTGTTTTTATATCAATTTTTAAGAGTATTATTATATTTTACTATATTATAATTTTTTTCATGTTAGTCATTTTACAATAAGTATATTTTCATTTTTACCTTTTTCTTTTACTTATTGGATATGTAAAATCTATTATGTTCTTCTTTTTATAATTAATTGATTTTTATTTTTTTTGTTTGCAGGAAAATGGACTTTTCTATACTGTTACTGTGCAAAGATGGTGTTAGTACTAATGTTTTTCTAGTTAATAGAAGTATTTCTTATGATACGCTGATTTTTATGATTTGCAAAATATTGAGTGATCTAAATTCTGAGTTTATTATATTGAAATATTATTTGGCTGGTTATTCAGAATGCAATCTTCTTCATAATGGTGACTTATAGAATTTATTTTTTCTGGCTTATGAGCTGCATGTGAAGTTTGTTAATGTTCTCGTCATTAATTCATCAAAGAGCAATGATTTTTTTGTTGATCAAGGAACTAATAGTGGTACTAGTAATCAAGTGATAAGTAGTAGCATTGAAGTTAATGATGATGTTGTTTTTGATGAAGAAGTTGATTCATCTTTGCATGAAAGTAATATTCTTTTGACAAAAAATTGGTCTACTGCAATTGATTCTATTGGGAAGAAGTTTGATGATATAGAAGACTTTAGGCAAAAGTTGTATCATTATGCGATTGAGATTGGTTTTGAATTTAAGTATATTAAGAATGATTTTTTAAGGGTAACTGCTGAATGCAAACACAATGAATCAACAAGATGTCAATGGCGTGTTCATGCAAGAAATGATGGTTGGAGTAATATTTTTTATATTCGTAAACTTCATAATTAGCATACACGTGGATGTATTGTGAGAAGAAAGAAAAATCCATGGACAACAACTGCCATTGTTTCGAAGGACTTGTTGAATCATGTTAGCAAGAATCCACGTACTTGTCCAGCTGATGTTGTTCATCAATTTAATACAAGTTATGGTCTTAATATTTCCTATCGAGTTGCATGTAAGAGTGTTCAAAAGGTTCAAAAGAAAATTTTTGGTGATCATTCATTATCTTTTGATGATTTGCGTTGTTACATTGGTATTGCTATGAGTACTAATCTTGATAGCCATTTGACTTTGGAGATTGATGATGAAGTTAGGCTATTTAAGAGAGTGTTTGTTTCATTTTATGCATGTATCCATGGATTTAACTTTTGTCATCCCGTGTTATTTTTGGATGGAACACGAAAAAATGCCAACCAAGGTAATTATTTTATTTTTGTTTCATGTAATAATTTATAATTTTATTTAATTTCTGAAGGTACTATATAACAAAGTAAAATTATAGTATGTGATGTGTATAGTAATGTTTTACTTTTGATTAAAAGTATTCATTTTGTCAATTATTTTGATGTCGTTTCCTTTATTTTTTTTAGGTATTTTCCCTCTTGCATATGATGTTGTGAATTCTGAGGATGAAGATAATTGGGTATAGTTTCTTATTTAATTAAAGGTGGTACTTAATCATTTATGTGAGTTGACTATTATCTCATATCGTAATAAGGGGTTGCTTCAAGCTTTGTCACAAATATTCCCATCTTTTCCACGTGCTTATTGTTTACACCATTTAAAAATGAATTTGAGAGACAAGTTGAGAGGCAAGACTAATAACTTTCATGACAGTATAGATTTCAAGTTTATACAATGTGCTTATGTTGCAAGACCTTCAAAATTTGACAAGATGTTTGAAGAACTGAAAAAAGATGGCGGACAACAAGTTGTTCATTTTCTTTAAAATCTTTCAAAAGAAAATTGGGCGAATGCATATTTCAAGGGCAAGCGTTATGGTGATATGTGTTCTAATGTTGCAGCATCTTTTAACTCATGGATACGTGATGAAAGACATTTACCAATTATGAAGATGATTGATAGGATACGAATTAAGATTATGAAGATGATGAATGAGCGTAGGAATGAAGCAAGGAGTTAGAGTGGTGTTCTTTGCCCAGTTATGGAACAAAAGTTGGATGAGAATATTAAGGATGGTAGTGTATGGGTAGTGGCTATTTCTCATGATAATCTATATAAAGTTATGTCAAATCCATCAACATATGTGAATATTGATTCTCATAATTGTTCTTGTTATAAGTGGCGGTTGACTGGATATCCTTATAAACATGTTGCAGTGTAATGCCTGAAATTTTTCACACATTTTCCTTAAAATTCATGGAAATTTTTGCAATATAACGTCTATAAATTGGAGGAAAAATGACGAAATCAAAACCTGATAAAACAGTTTATAATTTAAAACACTAAACATCTATTTTCCATCTAAATATTATCATCATATGGTCAAACATCGTACAACCAAAGCAAATATCATCATCCGCTACACGAAAACACACGTATAAATAAATTGCTATGGTCATAGACTTTAAATACAAATCACTCCCAGGCATCCCTGAGTGCAAGTCCCATAACAGTCCACAGTCTAATCCAAATGAAAGTCCAGAATATAAATATCTAACTTCTCATCTCACCCAATACATCGGATTGTGGCACAAATAAACCCGCAGTGAGTGAAGCATATACTTGAGTCAACGGGAATCAATCCACCGCTGAAATGAGCATCCATCTCCAGGAGCTCTCCGCACAACCTGCAAAACCTCTCGTACAACTGGGCTAAAAAGTAGGGTAATGAGTATTTTCATACTCAGTAGGAAAATACCCAATAGGGGAATCCAAAACAGTGAACTCACAAAGTTCATAAATACATGCGTTCATGCAACTCAAACATGAAGCAGATAGGCATATCAATATCATGCTCATATGCATACAAACACACCAAATGCACCATCGTGCCAAAATCATACCAAAGGCACCATCATGCCAAAATCATACCCAAGGCACCATCGTGCCAAAATCATACCAAAGGCACCATCATGCCAAAATCATGCCATAAACTTACACAAGCACCCTTATCTAGGGTCTTACAAACTTACTTGTACCATCGTATGCATACTAGTACAACATATGTATACTTGTACGACCTTACTCGTACAATCATACTCGTACGACCTTACTCGTACAGCTTACTCATACTCATACTCGTACAGTCGTGCTCATACTCATACGCTTACAATCGTGCTCATACTCATACACTTACACATATGCTTACAGTCGTGCTCATACTCATACACTTACAGTCCTACACATAATTGTACACATATCAACGATCACTGAACCTCATTACAACTAATAAGCTCCAGCGTCAAAATGGAAAAGAATGCCACTGGGGCAACACCTTAACCTCCGGGGAGTGACTAGATGCCATGGACTTTTTCGAAGGTAAGGTACACCAATGCTCATGGGGCACTGGATCAAACAGGTAAGGGTAGATCTATGATACTACTTACCTGAGTGCGCAAACATAAACACCCACACATAAGGGGTCATACAGTTGCCCACCATAATGGGTCTTATAGTGCCATTGCCACTCTTGGGCAGAAAACATACAGTGCCACTCTTGGGCGGAATCATACAACGCTCTCAACAGAGCATCAAACGTCTGGGCTTCATACAGCACACAGACAAAGTCAGAAACATACATCGCTCTCAACAGAGCATCAAACGTCTGGCACAGACAACATCCCGCAGGATAAACACCATGGCAAGACATGAGAAATGCTCAGGCGACTCATTACCGACTAGCCCAACACGGAACTTAATCCGTCGAACCCTCAGGTCTCAAACTCACAACACTATCATTAGCTGTGCTTATAATTCAAGTTTGAATTAAGTACATTATGCGGTACAATTATGCCATACAAACTCACAGTCCTTGACTGATCAAACAGAAGCTGAGCCCGATTGAAACCCTAGTTCGTCAAGGCAACAAGCTTTACTTACCCGTCCACATCACGGACAAAACTCATCGTACATCAAACCCTTACAATCTTCATACTTCGCTATCCATCTTATGGCCAAATCATCTTACACTGACATCCTCGAATGAAGATCCTCAGAACCAACCCAGTTGTCGTCCTCTTACTTATATCTCACTTATTATACTTACTTTTCACTTCATAATCTGTACGTTATGCTTGTACAATTATGCACACTCTTACTGTCTAACAATCGCCCAACATACAATCCAACTCAAACCGATCCATTCTAATCCTTGCCCATCATACTCATATCCTCTGTCATCCGTCATACGCTTACACATCCAAATCCAAATCCAGACCAAACCTCTTCACCTCTTACTGTCCATCGCCCATACCTCTGCCCACGTACACTTACACATATCCATATCATAGGCAAATAGTCATCACACATACGTATGTCTATCACACATACGTATAACATACACATATGGTCATACATACGTAACTTCCAAACATGCTCACTAGTCATCACTAGTGCATACATACATACATCAAACATGCACGCTAGCCATCACTAACACATGCATGCATACGTCAAACATACACGCTAGCCATCACTAGCACATGCACACACATTCATACATACTTTAAACATGCACGCTAGCCATCACTAGCACATGCATAATCCATGTATACTTCAAGCATGCACGCTAGCCATCACTAGCACATGCATACATACGTCAACATACACGCTAGCCATCACTAGCACATACTCAATCAACATACAAAACATACCAACAAACACGCTAGTCATCACTAGCACATACTCTTACATCCAACATACTTACAGCCAACAAGCATGTCATGTGCATTTCAACATACCATATAATCATGCTTACATGCATATCATGCAATCGGATCATTACTTAACATCCAAAGCATGGAATCATACAATCCTAGCATGCTGCTACTCATTCAAAGCATGCTATCATGAAATTATGAGTTCAAAGCTCCCCTACCTCGTAATCATGACGTTTGATGGCAAGCATACAACGGTGGCGGCGTCAGCGGCGGAGTTGGCAGTCAAAACCATTGCCTGGCTGAGAGAGCTGCTATCCTAAGGATTTAGGAAGTGCCGAAAACAATCACGGCCAAACAGGGTGTCAGAAATCAATGCCGCAAAACCCGCAATCCACGACGGTACACTAGGGCGGCTGGGAGAAATATCATGCCAACATATGTGGCGGAGTGACCAAAAGTTGAGGGTGTACTCACTGAAGATCGGCCGGTGGCTAAGACGTGCTCAGTCGGCCACAAGACATCGAAATTGGCGGTGGACAGCACCCACCGGCGACGATTTCGGTCAACAAAGGCCCACATAAGGGCGGAGAGCATGGGGCAATGCTCGAGGACAGAGGAGAGGTGGAGGAGGGCTATGTGTCAACTCAACTTGGTGGCAAAGCCAACCGATGGTCAAGCGGCGCGAATGCGGCGCCTAAACCCAAAAACACACACGTGGCCACATGCACACGCGACCCAAAGGGGCGGGGGAGAGGGCTGAAAGGAGGCAAACCAAGGCCCACAAAAGGCCAACAAGGCTAAGGCCCTAGCTGTGGCCAATCAAAGTGGCAACATCGCCGATCGCCACCCACAACCAATACCCATGGTGCGGGCGGCTGTGCATCTCGCACGGTATATGGCAAATGACGAGCGGTCCATTCTGAGTGGAGTGTATAATTGGGCCAATCGGGGCTGGCCCTCACTATCGCCGAGCCGGGGCAGAGCCCACAATGGCCAAATGGCCCACGGCTCGCCGATGCCAATGACCCGAGATGCACCCAAAGCGTCTAATCAGGCGGAGCAAGGCAATAGGGGTGAGGCAGGGTCAGAAACGACAAACCCCTACTGACACCAGATCGAGTAGGCTGGACGGAGTCCTACCAGCTACCGGACGATGACTGGAAACACACCGGCGTCCAAAAAATCCCACGGACAGTGAGATGGAATGGTAGAAACAAAACCCGACTAAAGTGCCGGTAGCTCAATATGGAGCGAAGAAAGCATGGCGGCAGCTCTAGCCAGTGCCTATGGGTTCCTAGCGGCCAACTAAACATAAGTCTAGTTGAGGGCGGCCGCAAACAATGTCAAAATCGTACACCCACAGTTCAAAAACGGGATTGAAGGAGAGAAAAACCTGAAAAAAGGTTCGGTACCTCGTGGAGGAGCGAAGAGGCCATGGTGGCGGTCATAGCCGGTACCTACGGACTCGTGGCGGTGAGGCAAAGCAGATCCTGACAAGAACCGTCGGAATCCGACGACGGAGGAGGGAGAACGGAGTGACCGGAAATGGGCTTGGGTTTCTCTCCGGACGTGAATTCTCTCTAGAATGTCGGTTCTGTAAGTTTATGGAAAAACTTACTGTTTTAAGCCGTCATTTTACTATTCATCTTTTAAATTTTTACATATATATCCCTAATACGTGTTTACTCACTGGTTATGCGTCGTAGCTCCAAAATTCATGCCGTAAGTGCGCAGCGAGGCCCGCGACTTGCGACTAAGCCCTACACCTGACTCTAGGGTATAAATATAGGGTATGCATACATAAATAAGAATACGCCGAAGAGTCACATTTTCCCGCTGAAAATAACCAAAAAAATAGCAAAAAATCCCAGAAAATTGTAGAAAAATCAAGGACCTTACATGCAACAGCATTGCTTAGAAATGGGAAAGACCCTCGTATTTTTTGTGATTGTCGTCTTACAAAAGTTTTATTTGAAAATTCTTACTCTCAGCCTATGTTGCCTATTCCTTCTTATGAAAAGTCTGAAGTTTCTTCAAAAGAAGTTGTATTATTAAGAAGGCCTCTTTCGACCAAACTCTACTAGAATTCCATCTCGTGGTGAAAAGTTAACAAGAACAATTAAATGTGATCAATATGGCAAACTTGGACATAAGAACAAGAAGACTTGCAAAGATGCATTACAAGAGTTGAATGTCTCAACTTTAATTCTTATGTTCAGTTTATTAGTATTTTTTATTTTGTTTGTTATTACTTGAAAATATATCATTTAGATTCTATATTGAATGATTATGAAAAAAAAGTATTATTCTAAGTTTTTTTGTTATTATTTACTTAAAAGTGATTGTCTATTATCATTGAATTTTTTTCTTTATTGAGCTTATATTTATATGATGATTTATTCTGAGTAAAATACTGCTATTTTGTACATATTCTGAATATAAATTCTGTATTGTTATATACTATTCAAACAATATTTAGTTCCAAACATGAGCATTGAAGTGGCTGAAGAAAAATATGGATTGCTTTCACCTGGAGATATTAGATTCCTCATATGATGTACATAACTCTCATGATCATGTACCCAGTTTGTCAAACATCGAAGTAAACTTATTAAATGGTCCCTCTCCAATGATATATTTGATGACTAGTATGTGGATTTTATTTGCATTTTCTTTTCAACAAAATCTTTCTCTCTGTCTCTGTAAACAACTTTTTTGAATTGTTATTCTTAAAAAAAATATTAATGTAGATTCATTAATATTATTGATAGGGAATGAATCTGTTTGGACTAGCTTTGACATTTATACTCTCCCTGATGTGTACTAGAGCAAGTATTTTCTTTCCCTCTCACTTTGAGGATTTTTTTCTTAATAGGGAAATTTTATTTAATCAAATAGCTTTGCAAATGAACATGAAACGCTGATATCTTTTTGTGTTTGTAACTTGCAAGAGATCCATTTTCATGGTTCAAAGAAAAGCTTGGGACTCTAGATGATAAGCATTATCTGAAATAAGTGAAGATAATAGGGGGAGTTCTGACCTTGGTCTACACCTTGTTCTTGACTGATTTTGAGATTAATGAGAAGCTTTCAACAAATGCCAACACTGCCTCTACTGCTTCAGGTGTTAACATAGAAGTTCTCGCTAGCAAGAATGGAATTTGAAAAGGGACAGAATTTAAAAATGTGTTGTATTATTTTAAGGTTGGAAGATGTGTTCTAGTGTTATTTTGAAATAATAAAGCTTTAGCTTTATCCTTTTTTCCCCTTTGGGTCTAAAACTATGGATCTGTATGAATAGATTTTTTTCATTATTCTAAATTGCAGAAGTTAATTTGTTGATTCTCACAAAAATGGGTAGCACTTTTCATTTGTAGTTCGAATCAATGTTTGGAAACCCCAGCCAACAACGGGAAGTCCTATTTAATAAAAAACAGCCTTGTTGACTGTTTCTATTGAACATACAACTTTGCTATTTCCTTATAAATTATGTTGGACATAAACTTAAGATTTTAGTTATTACCTGCGTCGTTGTGGTAGTCAAGAACTGAATGGCTTACTTCACCAGATGACCAATCATTTCCGTCAACATTTTCATACAGAAGGTCCCACTACAAATAATCAAGTGGCTTTATTAACTCACAATCCATCTTTTGATCTAAAACTAAGGAAAGGAGTCCCTCTTTCCCAAAACTCTCAAGAGCACTAAACGCGGCCTGCCACATGTTTGTCTTTTGGGATCGATGCAGATCATAGTTCGCTATATGTTCCAATGATTTCTATGCAACTAGAGAAGCCATCTCACTTTTATTAGCAAAATGCCACCAGGGCTCAACTTTCTCTCTTCCCATCCAAGGAGTTCCAAGATCAGAAAAGTCCTTTTCATGTTTTTTCATAAAGATGGGATCTAGAGACTTCCAATCCATTAAATCCTCATCTTGGTAGAGATCACACATATCACTCTTCTTTTTAAATGATTGTTGTGGGTTAGTTTTCATAGCCTTCAAAGACTTTGGTCCTCTAGTTTCGGGCTTGTGCTTCACACAAGTAGCATACGATCTCTCTATAACAAAAACTAAACTCTTTGATCTTAAAGTCTTTCTTAGCTGCAACTACTGGTAGAAAAATACCCACAATGCCACAGAACTTAAAATCTTATCAAAGCACTAAGCTTTGCAACTAAATTAAGCAATTAAATCATACTAGATGTTTGTTAACAAAATATTGTAGAAACAATCACTTAAATAGAAACAAGAATCACATCCCTCTAGAGAACTTAAAATATTCATATCTCTTAATCATATAACATCTCCAGCTATAAGAAAATAAATATAAAACAGAAGGAATAAAATTCCAAATGCCAATACTCAAAAATCCTATTTAATCAAAAGTAGAATATGAATGTCATAAACTGACATTTACAAAACTAATTAAACTTCTCCACCAATCATTAGTTTGTCAAGCACTACATTCAAGAAAGTTTATACATATCTAATTTATCCAAATTATTTATTAGTTACATACTTCAATAAGTAAGTCATTTCTCTCTCTAGATGTTCAGCAGTGAAGACATAAAAAGACATCTTCCTCTCATTCTCCTTGTGGTAATAAATTTCTACTTTGTCCTTTGGTTCAAGCTGAACAAATCGAAAAATAACATGCAACAAATATGTTAATTAATATGATTAGATTTGTATGCCAAATCAAAGATATGATATCCTAATTTCATACTTAAGCTATAATGATACTTTCCAAATACATATATTGACACACTAAATAAAAAATGAAACACAAACCCAACCATATAAATAATTTATTGTTATGTGTCATAAATTACCGAGCAAAAAATAGTAATAAAAATCAAAGCTTACATTAGTTTCACTTTAGAAATTTTAATTTTCATTAATCATAATAAAAAAAAGTATGGGTGTGGACTGATGTATTGCATTCGAAATTGAACTCATATAGGACCTATCTGAACTAAAAAAACCTGAAGCATATTCTGCAAATAAAACTTAAAGCATATTCTGCAATAAAAATACAAAGTATAATCATATTGTACTTTAAATATAACAAATCAATTAGTACACAACCTAAATTTAAACTTTTAACTTAATAGCTAATGGTATAATTTAACCCTTATGATCTATGGCTTCTCCTTTGAAGGATGAATAGTAAATACAATGTAGAAGGACAAAAATACTTCCCCACTAACACTGGTTTTATATTTCTCGTTAAACCCTTTACTGGATAAAAATATTATTTCTCATTAGGGTTAATGCGCATTATACTAGTTGATCTATCACACAAGGACAAGTTCACATGGAGGGGAAAAGCGGACGACAGTGCTCAACATTTCCAGCAACCAGTTCTCCTTTAACTTGTCATCAGTGGTGCTCCCCCTAAGCCTGACTAGCCTCAATATTTCCTTCAACAATATCTTCTCAACCATGCCTTCCCAAATGGCGGACCTTTCACTATCTTCGATGTGAGACATAATCTGTTGTGGGGGGAAATTCCCATGTTTAAAGGAAACCCTGAACCGTCTGTATTCTACGAAAACACTTGCCTTTGCGGCAACCCTATCTCAGAAGAATGCCCATGCTGCTTCGCTACTTCCAGTGGGGATTCATCTAGTTTGAAACTTCGTATGCTAAATAAAATACAACGATTCAAGGCAGGAGGTACAAGGACGTCGCACCAACATGCCACTCCTATTGATGGGATATAATGACGCAGTGGTAGTTACTTTGTGTGCTAAATAAAATAAGGGCACACTATTGATAAGGACAAAATTAACTTCTAATATCTGATTAATTCCAACAAAACTTTATTAAAGTAAATAGTCCCAACACTAATCAAAGATAGATAATGTACAATATTACCCCTATCATTTAATATTCGATCAGTCACTCGATTCTCATTTATCACCTTTCTTCATCACTTATTTTGTAATTTAAATTTTGTCTATTAACTTCTAGCTCTCTAACTTTTTATATTTTGCCATTTAATTCTTTCACTTTTACTTTCGTTTATTACAATCTTTTTTTATTGTAGCATATTTGCATCGGTGCGCGATAATTCAAGACGATTGAGAAGAGTGGACAAATCTTTTGAAAATTCTCTTTCTTTTAATACAGTGGAGGATCTAAGAATTAATGAGGAATAAAGAAGTGATAATGGAGATAATAATGCACAAAATGTTCAAGTTAAAACCTTGCATGATTATTTGCAACCAATTAGATCAAGTTCTCCTTCTTTCATGATTTTTTAAACTAATATGGGTAGTTTTGAACTCAAGCCAGGTGTAATTCAATTACTACCCAAATTTTATCGCTTAGATTTGAAAAGCCCATATTTGCATTTAAAAGAGTTTGAAGAGGTTTGTACAACTTTGCCAAACCAATATATTTCAAATGATGTTATTAGATTAAAACTCTTTCCATTTTCTTTAAAGGAAAAAACAAAAAATTGGTTGAATTTTTTGAAGCCAAGATCCATTGGAACATGACAAGAAATGTAAAGAGAATTTTTGAAAAAGTTTTTCCCCACCCATAGAACTAATACTCTTAGAAAAGATATCATGAATTTTTCATAAAAAGAAAATTAGACTTTCTTTTAATGTTGGAAAAGATTTAAAGAACTTTTGTTATTGTGTCTACATCATAGATATAAAACATGGTGCACAAATAGTTTCTTTTATAATGGCTTGACTTCTCAAATGAGGCAATTTGTTGAAATAATGTGCAATAGAGAATTTTTAAGTAAAGAACCTGAGGAAGCATGGGACTATTTTGATATGTTGGCTTAAAATGCTCAATCATGCGAAGATTCTAATGAAAGGAGTAATAAGACCAAATCTAATGTGACAACTAAATATGTTGTGTCGATGAGCATTATAGCCCATGCACATGCATAAATAATCCAGTAAATGTCTCATAATAGAGAAAACAACCCTACTTATCCCATCCAAAGCACAAGCAGACCTACTCACTCTTGAAATCCTAAAAAGGAAGTTTGAATTCCTAAAAACAAAACTTGGAGCATTTTGGGTTGTAGCATCCTTGAATTTTTTGTAAATTTTTCACTTTTTTTGCTCATATTTTTGATAGGGAAATTTTACACTTTGGTATATCCGTTTTTGTAATTGATCTGATATTCATAGCCGTATAGTTGCAAGTGGTTCTTAGTCGCAAGTCATAGGCCTCAACACGCCACAAAAACTTTTGGCACGACAACAGGAGAGAAAAGAAAGAGAAGCCAAGGAGAAAAGACACAAAGAAAGGAAGAGGAGAGAAAAAAGAAAAAGAGAAAAAGGAAAAAGTTGGATTGAGTGACCATTAGTGCATCCGACCTGCTAGCAAAATAGTGGAAGGGTAGCGCCCTCTATGATGCCAGAGTCACCACCACCTCCGGTGGTTAGCTTTTGTTCGATTGCCTCAATCTGGCGATGTCGCTTTCGTCACCGTAGCTTGGCCCTGTTGGTGCTTGTCCTTCTCCCTCCTTCATTCCCCTTTTTTGTCTAGTGAACCGTGCCTTTGATTTTCCGTAGATCCATTGCTACACATGTCCAAATGGCCTCTAGCCCACTGCCACTATTTTGCCTTGGCCAGAGTGACCTTTGACATGGTTGTCTTAGCCTCCCTACCCATCCTTTTCTGGCATGAGGTAAAAATTTGTCTTCCCGTTCTTTTTCCCTATTTCTATATGTTGCACCCACGGTTGTGCTGCCTGTTGCCGGCAACTACTGGTTAGCCTTTGGTCTTCCCTTGGCCTAGAGATAGTAAGGCCGTTCCCCCATCCTAAATCATCGCCTTCCTTGGTGCCCTCCTCTACCCTATTCCGATCCAAGTAATATTTTTCCCCTTTATTTGATTTTGTTTTTGGTCATTTCTTTTACTACCGGCCACCACCCACTGATTGGCCTCCAGATTGCCGCCTCAAGTCAACGATGGCAACATGTCAAGGTCTAGCCTCCCTTGCCTAGATCGGTACCTACTCTCTCAATTTTTAGACCCATGCTGGAGTAAACTTTGCCGCTTTTTCTTTGGCAATGTACATATTTTTGGCTCAAGATGTCAGACGACATGGGGCTAACATCCATTTGGCTTGTTGTGATCTAACGATTGTTGGGTCACTGCTGTCTTCCAGGCCCAATCCCTAACCCCATCCAATCATTCGTGGCTAGGCGATAGAGTGTCTATTGCCCTAGTTTGGTACACGGTTGCCCTTAGCTAAATCGCATCCATTTTTTTTGACCTGCAGTTCTACTGCCACCAACGTGGGCTAGTAGACTATCGTGATGCTAGCTTGACCTAATGACTGTAAGGGATTGAAGCTCCCGGCCTCCCTTGCACACCTTTTGCCCAAACTAGGCACTCCCAAACTTCAGGGTATGTCTCTGATTGTTGCTGCGGGCCCCACCCTAGCCTAGGGCCAACCAGTTTATATTGACATTGTGCAGACTCGGGCTGCATGTTGTAACGACATGGGCTCTGCCTGGCCCAATGATGGCAAGGGCCAACACTTTTGGCCCAAATTCCACCTCTACACCCTCACTTTCTATTACGCACAACCCAAAACCTACGGGAAAGAGTTCCTAGTCCTTTTAAGGGGAAATAGCAGTGCCGGCCATTGGCCTCGGTCTAGCAAAGGCTTGACCTCTGTCATGCTCATATCCTCCAATGTAAGCCGTGATTGATGCACAACCACCGCACAATGGTTATGGTTGTGGGTGGCAATTGGAGATATCGCCACCTTTGTCAACCACTTTTTCTAGACTTTAGTGCCACATTTGGGGGACCACCACTAGTGAACCCCATCTCTTCTGTGTTTGACCACCACAATCCCCTAAGAGACCACCATTTTTTCAGTTCAACTGTGCAAACATGTGCATATGCTGTTTGATAGCCGTTCCCACCTATGAGTGGTTGGATCTTGCTCCTACTAGCCTGAGTCATTTTGAGACCCACCAACAAGCTTTCCTTCCCTTTAGTTCCCCTTTTACTGTGCACACTTCTCCCGCACTTTCACTTTAGGTTAAAGGCATCGCCTTTATGGTGTTTGATGATTGACCAAGACCACCAATAGTCAACATGGTTGCTAAAGCTCTTTTTTGTCTCTCATATGTCTGTGAGTACGCAACCAAGCCCTCTGCCCCTTCGTGAAGCTTTGACAAGATAAAATCATTGTTACTAGATGTGGTATGCGGCTGATTTTAACATCTTGTGTCCAACAAAGTGTTTTTAGCAGTTGGCCAACCTCCAATTAGTCACCCCCCATTGTGTTGTTGTATTTGTCATTTGTAGCGGCACAACCTTGCGCGTAGCCGCCTTAGTGAGGCTAATCTTTTGCTTTGAGTGAAATCAGCCCTTCCATGCTGAGATTGATTTTAGTGTCATTGAAAATCCTAGGGACAACACTCTTTTAGTACGATGCTTTTGCCCACTGATTCTGCCCTCGATGCCACCACTATTGTATGGTCGCCATCAAACTAGTGTGGGTTACGAGGTAGGGGACCTTAAACTTGTAATTTCATGACAACATGATTTGATTTTTTTGTAGTATGTTAGGAGTTTCTAATTTAATGCTTTGCATGAAAAATGTTGATTAAATGAGCATGTTTTATATATGTGATTTCTGTGTCTGCTAGCAAGGACTAAGGGTATGATAGTAAGTGGTGGATGATTTATTTGTATGTGAGTAGAGCATGTTATAAATCTACATGGTTGATGGGCACGGGCATGTGCATTGATTGGAAGTTTGTCAAACGGATGTTTGATGGATCATGATCGGGAGATTGCTCATGGCAAAAAATGTAAGATTGATAGACGAAGGTTGGACTTGATAAGATTGGAGGATCGGTTTGGATTGAGTTGTGCGATATGTTGGAGCAATGAGCAGTAGACCTAGGGGATGTTGGGATTTGGAAGATTCAAGGTTCATAACATCATTAAGGGATTGTGAGTCAGTGAGAGTCGTCAACATAATTGTATACGCATAATGTACGTAATGTGAATTGTAACAGAAGAACAATAAGGAATTAGTATGGGTTTGATTATTGAATTGAGGTCTGAAGGTTTCCTTGAGGAGTTCAAGTAAGATGATTTGGTTCTAAGGCAAATGGTGTGGGATGTAAGGTGATTAGTGGATGATGGTAAGAGTATGCTGGTATGCTGTTCGAGTTTGACAAGTAAGGCTATGCAAAGATCCTTAAGACCGTAAGGGTAAGGGTGGGTGATGAGCAACGCGAAGTATGTACCTTAGTGGATTAGAGCTTTAGAATGAGCATGGCTCTAGCTTTGTTGGTTGAAGAATGTAAGACAGAAGTAGTTCTAAGCATAATTATACATACATAAGTTTTTAATATGAACTTTAATTGTAAGTAACCTTATTTCGATAGCATTGTGAGTTGAGACTGAAGGTATCAATGGATTAAGTTCCATGTTTGAGCTAGTTAATAAGTGATCGATTGAGCATCTTTCCTTGTATAGCCATGGTGTTATCCTGCTGGATTTGTTCTTGGTGCTATATTTCAGCCTAGACATTTGATGCTATGTTGAGAGCATTATAAGTTTTTGCCCTTTGTGGGCATTCTATGTCTTTCTGCCTGCAGATGACAATATTGTTCTTCCCTAAATTGGCATTGTAAGATGATTGCCTAATAGTGGCATTGTATGATTTTCCCCCATAGTTGGCACTGTATGACCCTAGAGGATGGGCATTTGTGCGCTCAGGTAAGTAGTATCATGAACTTGTTCTTACCTGTATGATCCTGTGCCCCATGAGCATTGGTGTGCCTTGTCTTTGAAAAAGTTCATGATGTCTAGTTGCTCCCTAGAGGTTATGGTGATGCCCCACTAGCATTCTTTTTCTTTTCGACGCTAGAGTTTATTAATTGTAATGAACTTCAATTGTTAATAGTATGTGTACAATAATAAGAGTAAGTTGTATGTTACAAATTCTAAGTAAGCTATATGTGTAAGATTCAGAGTGAGTGTAAGTGTAAGCTTCTATGGAAGACAGTAAGAGTAATATTGTATGAGTATGCATAATTTAAATGAGTAAGCGTAAGGTTGTATGAGTAAGTTAGTAAGACTTTGATTTAGAGTGTAAGTTTAGCTAGTGTGAATGTACGTGTGTAAGACTATTTATGTTGCATGTACTTCTTCCTTCATGTGTGGTCATACGAATGCATCTATGTATGAGCTTACAAAGTTCATTAGTTTGTTTCCTCTACTGGGTATAAAAATACTTATTTTTCCTATTTTTTAGCCCCTTAGTCTAGAGGCTTTTGCATGTAGATTGAGAGCTTTTTGGATTAGACATTTTTCCCCGTAGTGGACTATTCTTTTCAACCTTGAGTATGATGGACTCGTAGTGAAGCTATGTTTTTTTTTGTGCCATGATCTCATGTATTGAGTAAGGTGAGGGTATTTTCTTTAGACTTGTGCATATATGTAAGATTTAGAACTCAGACTATTGAAGAACTTATACTTAGAGAGACCTAGGATGTATTTATTTTTAAAGACCATGGCCATGGAAAGTTTCACTTTTATAATTTTGTTTTTGTTTCTGCTAGAGAATGTGACTTTGGTTGTATGATGTTTAAATTTTGTGCTTTCCTTTGATTTACATATGTATTTTGAAACAGAATTTTAGTAAAATTTTAAAGTAAACGTATGGAAAAACCTAGGGTGTGATATGGATAAACCCCTAACGGTGAAAGTACTCCTTAGTAAGCTGGTGCACACTGACAAACCCGCATAGATTCTCATGTTTAGAAAGACTCATCAATTTAACTCATTATAGCATTATGCTCTTCTCACATGGGGAGGAAGTCCGTCATCAAGGAAAAGTAAAACCCCATCCAGTGGACATAAAACCCTATCAAACTGGATGTAAAACCTATTCGATAAACCTCCAACGTGGTTAATTAGGAAAACTATGACATCTAATCAATTAATCACATATAAACACTAATCATCTTTACTTACAAGTAATTTTCATTATGCACACAATATGATACATACCTGGGCAATGTTTAATGAATGCAAGCATAGGTAAACATACTCTAATATGGACTAGTATGCTTGAAACATGGTCTATTTGAGACAAAAAAATCATATAAGCATGAGTAAATATATATATAAATGGTCATGTTCATATTTGAGCTAAAATGTGTAGAACATGGCCTATATATAATTAATGTGACATGTGCATATATTCATAATTCATCATTGTTATAATCTCCTGGAATCATGGAGTAAATATGAAAAAATTATCAAAATCCTACTTAAAATTACACATATACTCATTTATCTCATACTAGTTTAAGTAGATGGTTTTGCATAATTAGAACATGTCATTTGTAAAGTTTGGGAAAAATAACAAATAAACTCCAATCAACATGAAAATTTGTAGGGATCTACATCATAGCTAACATATAAATAGATATCATATGAAAATAGTACAAAAAATAATTTTCATGGTTTAATTAGTGAGAATATGCAGTTTTGCTAGAATCCTTGACCTTCAATTTTATGACCATGCCATTGACTTATCGTGCTCTAAATAACTTGAAATTTTTATAGCATGCTCATAATCAATCCAATATAAAAGGAAGGAACCAAAAACCATATGATTTCATATCTAAATATGGAAATAGAGACATGTTTTATGGTACAACATGTATTATAAAAATATAATAAATACATATCATTTTGAAAAAAATTAAAAAATTAGAAATATAATTTAGACATGACAATCAATTCCCAAAAAATTTGAGTGCAAAACTCAAAATTTTCATACATTGTTGTGAATCTAAAACAAAGAGCTATTTGGGCTATTTGAACAGTAAGGTGGTAAGTTTGAATAGCTGGCCGTTGAATGACCTAACATACTATACTAACAACTGGCCATTTGATCGACCCACAAGTGATCATATGGTAAGGACAGACTTGTTAAAATAGTCGTCTTCTACCTTATGAAACTGAATTAGAATTTTTCTAAATATCAATAAAAATTCCTCAAACTTCACAAAACTTCATATAATCATTACCCATGCCTCAAATATGATAAATATAATATTTTTTATGCTTAGACATACAAAAACAACCATAAATTATATGTTGATCATAAACCACCATTACAATCTACAAGAATCAAAAGCTCAAGGAAACCACAATAATGGTATTTGAAGCAAGAAAACCTTTTAGAAAAAAAATATCCTATGTCTATCAAGCTTTTGAATCCATTAAATGAGCTTTAACATTAACAAATCTTACCCCAAAATTAGGAGTTATGGTTAATCCTAATCAAAACTAACTAAAAGACTTAAATCAACCTATAAAATAATAAATTCAAAACCTGCTTAGGTTAAAACAAAAAATAACCTCATTAAGGTTTAAACTAGAATTAAAAACATGATTTTGATGGAAGAAAACTAAGTATTCAAATAGGAGAAGTGAATATAGAGAAGATTAAGATAAAAATTGAGAGATTAAAGGGTAAAACCATAACTTAAGAAGGGAAAATGGGGGTAGAGCTTAGCCGCCCTCCTATTCTCAACCCTTCCCCATTTAGCAAATAGCTAGGGGTTTTCTTTTTTGTAGCAAGTTTATAGGATAGAAATTGAATTATTGTGTTGGAAAATAGGTAAAAATGCCCTAAGAGACCATTCAAGTGCTCTTTTGACTTAAAAATAAATTTAATCACACTAAATCCCACTTAGACAAATCAAAAGAAGGTTGATGGCCAAAATGGGTGGCATGCCACCCCAATATATGTGGGTCCCATGGTGGGGTCCACTCATATGACCAAGGAAAATAAAAAAAATGGCTTTAAATAGGTAAAACTTTGGGTGAATCAAGTTTGACACTAATACTCTAAACTAAAATAAAATAAAACCTTAAAGAAATTTATAAATAACTTAAGTCATTACCCCAAGAAAATTATATGAAACCGGCTAACAATGAAATTCACATAATTAAAATGGAAATATATTAGAAATCTTACATCCAACCCACCTTATAGGAATTCTATCTTCAAAATTAACTATTGGCGGCCATGAATAGGTAAGGATACTTCTCCTTGACTTCATCCTCGTGCTCCCATGTTGCCTCCTGCACATTGTGGTTTCGCCAAGGACTTTCACCAACATAATTGCCTTATTTATGTGAACATTCTCCTTCTTATCTAAGATTTGTATTGACATCTTGATGTATGAAAGATCAGCCCTTAGCTTGAATGGCTCGAAATTAAGAACATGGGACGGGTCCGGCTCATACCTTCGCATAAGAGAAACATGGAATACAACATGAATGTTAGCAAGTTGTGTAGGTATAGTCACTCGATATGCCACCTTTCTAATCTGCTCAAAGACTTCAAAAGGTCCAATGAACCTAGGAGATAACTTCCCTCTCTTGCCAAATCGGATGATGCCTAGAGAAGGTGAGATCTTCAAGAAGACGTGGTCACCAACTTGTAATTCTAAATTTCTCTGTAGCTTACCTTCATAACTCTTTTTTGCTAACTTTGTGCTGTCTACAACCACTCCAAAATAAGTCAAATCTTCACCAATGACGATTGCAAAATCTCTAGCCAGGTTAGAAGATGCTCTTCAACCTCACTCCAACAAAGAGGAGATTAGCAAGGGCACCCATACAATGCCTCAAAAGGAGTCATCTTGATACTATCTTGGTAATTATTGTAGGTAAACTCTACAAGCAACAAATGTTGCTCCTAACTACCCTTCCAGTCGAAGTTGTAGGCTCAAAGCATATCCTCTAAGGTGGGATAGTCCTCTCTGATTACCCATTGGTTTGAGGATGAAAAGCTGAGTTGAGTGAGTCGCTATAGCCAAAGCCTTCTGAAAATTTTGCCAAAACCTGGATGTAAATTGAGAATCTCCGTTAAAAACTATGGATATGGGAACTTCATGTAACCGAACAATCTCCTTGACATAAAGTGCTTCCAATCAATCCAAAGAAATAGTCATCCACAAAGCAATGAAGTGTGTCAACTTAGTGACTTGATCAATGATAATGCACACTACATCATTACCACTAGGCGATCTTGGAAGCCTTGAAACAAAATCCATAGCCACATTCTCCCACTTCCACTCCGAAAAAGGTAGAGGTTATAACATGCCTCCTATATGTGGATGTTCTGGTTTCAATTGTTGACACACTAAGCATTTGGACACAAATAAATAATATCCTTCTTCAATCCAATCCACTAAAAAGTCCACTTCACATCATGATATATCTTAGTTCCTCCTGGATGAATGAAGAACTTGGAGTGATGCGCCTCTTAAAGAATGCTCTCCTTTATCTCAAAGGAATTTGGCACACGTACGTCCTAAAAAATTTGAGATTCCATAGGCCTTTTCTTCAAAATCAATTACTACTTTCCGTGGCAGCTTAGCCTTCATGGCTTAAATTTCTTCATCAACTTTTTGTGCTTCAACAACCTCATCAACCAAATCATAGCCTATGGAAAGATTAGCAAACCACTTACTTGTACCTTCTAAAGCTAACTATGGTTTGAGCTCAATGGCCTCTTCATACAAAAGCCACATTTGAGCACGAATTTTAGCTACCAAAGTAACTAATTATCTACTCAAGGCATCCTCCACCACATTAGCATTTTTGGGATGATAGGAAATAGTGCAGTCATAATCCTTAAGGAATCCTAACCATCTTTTTTGCCTCATGTTCAAGTCTCATTGAGTGAAGAGATACTTCAAACTTTTCACCATAGAGATAGTACCTCTAAATCTTCAATGCCAAGACCACTACTTCTAGTTCTAAGTCATGATACATAGCATAACATACAGGTGGCATGGCTATGTGATGATGAAATATGTTATATATAGCATGATATGCAGGTAGCATAACTATGTGTTAATGAGATATGTTATATATAGCATATTATGCTGGTGACATGATTATGTATTGATGAGATGTTTTATAGATAGCATGACATGCAGGTGGGATGAGTAGATGCTTATGGAATGCAAATAATAACATAGTGCACAGGTGGCACAGGTTTATTTGACTATCTCATGTTGAATGAGCTAGTGTTTGATTATGTGATAGATGTTATGATGGTTATGCCTGGGTTGTCTATCAATTTACTTCCATATTAAAACCTTTGTTGAGCTTCGGCTCACCCCTCTTTGTTTTGTATTTTGTTTTGGGGCTACATGTTGTGGCAAGCAGGTTATTTGGTTAGTCCCTTTGTAGAGCATGCGGATGGCGTTGATCATTGAGAGGGGGTGTATGGAGATGTGTCTTTGATATCTATACACACTTAACTATACTTCACACTCCTATTTAGCTATTGTTGGCTTAGCCTTATTAGAGCTATATATTGACTATTTATGACTAAGTATGTGGGTATGAGTGGACTAATATTTTTAATTAATAGTCATTTCCTTGCTCATTTTTCCTTTTTATAAAGTGTACATGTGCAACTCCGTAGTGTTTTACCTAAGAATGGGTCAAGTTTTTCGCAATCCAACTATACTTTGTTGCACTACTTGTCATTTCCTCCTTGGATTGGGCTTGGCCCATTCCGGGGCGTGAGATTCACAATGACAAATGTCACACACACCCACACCACTATAACCTATCCTTCCTCTTTTCACTCTTGACTTAGGGGGTTGGGTATTATCTTAGGGTTTTTGTTACTTTTCCTTTATAAAGATAATAGGTTTTGTTAAGGGGGTAGTCAAGCAATTCCTGAAAGCTAAGCCCATTTTGTTGGTTTGATCAATGCTAAGTACAATTTTCAACTTCTTTTTCTGACTCTTGAATCAATCTATTTCTCATTAGAGGATATGAGTTCTTTATTGCGAGCACTAAATTTCTCTTTCTCACTTTCCAAGTCTTTCTTAAGGTCATGTACCTTTTTTTCAAGTTTATTATTCAACTCCACTGACTTATTTGTCTTTTGAGAAGGAAAATTTTGTTCATCCTCATTCCTTTTCAAATCTCTCTGATGGCTTTTGATTTTCTTAGTAAAGCACATAGAGTTGTTGGAGGAATCCCTTTAACTCATCCAAAATAAACCTCATACTTTTTTATCTTCAAGAGAAGTAGACTCATGAGAATCTTCTTAAAATCCATCATTCTTAACACTTGCATGGAAGACAATATAGTTGCATAATTCTTCTTTAGAAGAAGAATTCCCATCAGAAAAAGTTGCTTAAAGTACATTTCTTATTTTCTCATAATCAAGCCCCATTAATATCTTAGGCTTATTATAAGAAGAATTTTTAAAATAAATATTAGGATAATTATCAAGAAAGTGACCTAAATTACCATATTTAAAGCATTTAAAATTCTTCTTGTCTTTTTTAGTTTTCCTCTCATCTCTCATGTTCTTGTCTCTTCTTAGAATATTGTCTATTTTTGCCAAACCTAAAGTTCTAAGTTTTCATCAATTCATTAAAGTTCTTAACCAATAAGAATATTAATTCTTCATCATCTTTAGATTCTTCGCATTTATCTAAGGTGTTTAACACTTTATTTTTCTTAGAAGTTCTTTTAGATATATTTAGGATATTCTATTTTCCCTTAGACTTTTCAAACAACTTCTTTTTGTTCTCATAGGGCTCTTCTTGCATATAAAAGGTTCTAAGGTTTCCAACCAACTCTTCAATGTCTAAGGTATTTATCTTTTAAAATTCATTAATGACAGCCACCTTAATTTTAAATTTGGAGCACAATGATTATAACAACTTCCTCACAACAAGATAATCAGGTATAAGCTATCTTAGTTAATCACATGTGTTTACTATGTCTAAAATTTTTGCATAGTATTTAGAAATTGTCTCTTCTTCACTTATTATTATGTTCTCAAATGCTAAGATCAACATTTGTTGTTTACACACTTCCACAACCTTAGTTCCCTCAATTTATTTTACTAATTTTTCCTATACAACCTTGCTCGATATAAAATTAGAGGTCAGCCTATGTTGTGATTTTCCTATGACATTGAACAATGTACTAAGGATTTTACTATTTTGATATGCAAGCTTAGTCTTATTATCATCTCATTCCATTTCATCTTTTAGAGTAGAATTTATTTATTTATCTTTGGTCATTGGAGGATTCTAGCCTTTAACAACGAATTTTTTGACATTCCCATCAAACACTTGTATGAATGATGTCATCCTATTATTTTAATATATGAAATTTTTGTCATAAAATAAGGGAGGTCTATTCATTTGATTCATAGACCCCCTTGTTCATTCATTGAGTTATCCAAACCAACCATTGATTTTAATTCAACAAAAAATAACCCAAGCACAACACTTAAGCACTAAAATCAAGAAAAATTATAAGGGAAGTAACTAGCAATTTAGGGCACACAAATCATCAATATTAATCAGTATTTCTAAGATCAAAACAAAGAAAGTAATTAAAATTCAGAATTCAAACCCTAGCTTAAGTTCTATAGTACAAGAAATCAAACTATGGAAGATTAAGTAAGATTTTGAAGCACTACATGTGAAATTAGTATCATAGAGCAAAACTAGATTTCAATAATTAAACCTCAATTACCAATTGTGAGTTAATATTCGTCTAGAAGAGTATAGTAGACTACTATAATGCCCCAAGTCTGAATGTCTATGAAAGATAACAAACTATGAGTTCTTACTTCTTTACGTAGAGTTTTTCTACATATCAGAAACAAGTAAATATCCTCCCAAAACCCACTCATGATATATCAATCAATTAAACCATAAGCATTCAATCCACACATGAATACACAATGATTTAACACGGAAAAACCAAACTCAGGTAAAGAAACCATTGTAATTCCAAAGTGGATCCAAATTAATTCACTACTAGCAAACATGACAATTACATTGATACAAGTGAACCACTAACCTTTGGTTTGATTCTAACACAAAATCCTTTTTTTATTGATATTCACAAATCTTTGTTGTTGCTGGCTTTTAAGTCTTCTTCTTTAAGCACTTGAAACTTCTTCTTTGTCCTTACTTTGTCTTTGTCTTCTTATAGTCTTCAACAAGCTCTTCTTGTTGTATTGACTTAGGCCTCTTTAGAATCTTCAATATCCCATTAAAGATATGCTATAACTTCTCTTTCACACTTCTATATGAAATCTTTTCTTAGTTGTGCAATAGCTTAAGTCACCATAGATCTTCAACTAAAAGCTTCATGTAAATCCTCCTTCAAAAATAGAGTGCAAAAGGTATGGATCCTTCTTATTTAATTTACTCTAGCTTTTTCTCTCTCAAAATTCTTGATTTCTTATCCCTTATATACCTCCCTAAGATGGTCTGGGTCTTTTGCTTCAACAAGGAAAATAATTAAATCAAGATCGGCTTAATTAGGGCAACTAGTCCTTGAAGAGATCGATTGTTCCAAATAGTGATCGATTGCTCACTGTTTATTGTTTGCACGATACTTCAAGTGATCGATGGATTAACTGACATGATAGATCGATAACTTCACTTCATTTTACACAAGGCAAAATTAACCGACATGATAGTCGACTCCAAATTTGGTCGTCCCTATCTTTTTCTCCTCTTCCAAGATGATTTGCTCATGGCCATCTCTAATGCTGGTCACAACCCTCCTTTCTTATATCTCCCTCTTCCTTCTCTCTGTTTTCCCCCTTCTCTCTCCTTTTTTCTTTTTTTTTCTCTGCTTGGCAGCTTCACCCACATCCATTGGATGATTTCATTTCTTTGTGATGGATTTTGCTAGTTTCATGCCCAATTCCTACATGTAAAGAAAATGCTTACAACAAGCCCCAAGTGCCACCAACTTTGAGCACCTCCAACACGAATGAAGACCGAAGCAAAGAAAGGCTAATTTCTCCTTTTCATATTTCTTGGTAAACAATGAAATATCATTATAGTACTAATGGCAAACGTGGTAAAATGTTGGTACAAATAAAGGGATTTGATCAGGGGACGAGCAGTCAAGCACAAAAAAATGGATGCAAAAAGGGATTTTTCTTTGCACAATTGGCAATTGGGTCATTCAATTTTGAAATGTATTATGAATCCTTCTCCCTTTTTTTTTTCTCCTCTCACATCCACTAGTTGATTATTCTTCATTTCTTTGTGAAGGTAGCACACACTGAATGCAAGTCTGGTTTAACCTATAGTTCAATAGATTTTCTACCCTCTTTTTGAAGAAGTTCCTAGCTAACCACCCATTCATGAATTTAAGTTTAGAGTATATTCCATTCTTTGAGCAGGCTATATATTTCATATACAGAGCATATGAAGAAGCTTTACACTATTTATTTTTGCATAAAGTTTATTTACCAAAACTATTTTATGAATGTGAATTTTGCTGAGCTTCACATGGCTATCTTTAATGTAGTAATTTATTAAGGTCTCTTGCATAGGGAACTAGATCCACAGACAATTCATGCATTGAATATTATTGACAAACATCAGGTACATTTTTTCCTCTTACCTTTTAAGTTCTCTACCTTGAAAGTTATTAGTATCAATAAAATTCACATCAATTTCACAAACTGCATGCTTTAATAAATTTGGACATAAATTTTCATTTTGTTCCCAAGTGTCCTCAAGGATGGGTCATTTCACTGATTCCAAATCAATATATACAGTAAAAATGCTTGTTCGAACTTGTTAATCAAATTTTGGAAATAGAAATTATGTCCTAAAACTTAAATTTCACTGAAAGTTGAATGTGGACAAATGTTTCTGAATCAAACACGAGTGCATTTTTGTACTTTGTTTATGTCTATGTAAATACTTCATATTGTATAGGTTATACTTTCTATCTTGTCGTATCACATTGTAGATTGACTTTTTTGATCTTTGCAATCAAATTGTGAAAACTTATGACCAATATAACAACATGCAATTTTAAATGTTGAGTGTTTAGCATCTTAGCGTGTATAGTACACAAACAAGAAAACATCAACACAAGCTTCAGGAGAGTGGAAAGGTGACCGGATTAGAGGTGGAGATTTTGAGGGAGGAAGCTTGATCTTTCACGGAGATAAAGCTAGGGCTCTCTCCAGCTCCATCTCCTCTTCCAGGTGCCTCTAATCATTCTCCTCTCTTCTCTCTTCCTAACACCCCTCTCTTATGCCCTCCATCATCTACCCTCCATGCCCATATGCCATCTGCCCTCTGCTCACCTCTATCTCCCACTCAACACTTCTCACCCCTATCCCCTCCACCCTCTCCCATCCACTCCCATCCAACCTTTCCCATCTTCTGCTCACAGGGAATTTCACCCCTCCAACATTTGACCTCTTCCCCGCTACCGACCGCTATCCCCTACTCAGCCCTCCTGACCCCTACCCCCTCTACCAAACTTTGCTCACAGATTGCCTACTCTAAGTCCAGCTTTTTTTAGTGTGAGTAGGGTTATTGAAGTCATCTATAAACAATAGTTTTCTATATTTCCTACTTCCCATATTGGGCATTACTCAATATCTCTACTCACAAAGCATTATCACTTCACCGCCGCTATGCTTGTAATATTTCCATTTTATTGTCACTAGCAACATAGATGCTCCACCATATGGGAGTGGATGGGAGGAAATGGTGGAGCATCTATGTTGCTAGTGACAATAAAATGGAAATATTACAAGCATAGTGGTGAAGTGATAATGCTTTGTGAGTAGGGATATTGAGTAATGCCCAATATGGGAAGTAGGAAATATAGAAAACTATTGTTTATAGATGACTTCAATGTTGTATAAGTAACTAGATGTTAGGTGTGGCTTCAATGATTTTGATTTGGCAATATGGAAGGGGAAATGTTCTAACGGTGCACTTTTTACTAGAACCAAATAGTGGATGTACAAATTGGTCACTGCCCCAGAGATGGAATGAGACAGTATTAAATGCTCGGTAAATATATAATTTAGACTCCTACAAGCCTTTATATATGTAGCTTCCTTCATTTATCCTAGTTGAATGGAAAAAAAGATATGTAGATCAAAACTTATGAATATCTCCTCAAATTTGTAGTTTACTTTAGTTTTCACTCATATTTAGAGCTATCGTTTTCACTCATAAACTAGAATTTAGTATATTTAATTGTTTACTTAGATAAATGAGTTTCCAATTGAAAAGCAATCCTACAAATTGTTGTTAGTCTTATGTTTTCCTATTGCTCTTCATGGTCCAAAATTGACACCCATATGGTTATTGATCTAAAATAGAACTATCCGCTCCTTATTGTGTTTCATGTTGACATAACATTGAGTTTGAAGATCATCTACTATTCCAATATGCCTTATAAAAAATGTTTCAAAATAGGTTCTTCATATATGCAACTTAGAGATATATTTTCATTCATGGAGTAATGAAATAGACTAGTTGATTCAATTCGCAAAATGGAATCCATTGGTAGGGATGATAATGACAATTGTTTTAAATACTTATGCCATAGGTAATAATAGGAAACAGAGAATTTTTCAAGGTCGTTCTCCTCAAACTTGGATGAAATATCAAATGGGAGTGGTCATTTTAGTTTTTTCTTTATTATTATTTTTGTTAAGGTTTTTCCTTATGGGGGTGCTTTCCATTCATCTCTTGTCTAAGATCTTTAACTTTAACCCAGTTTAATTTTCTTTTAATTATTTGAATTGTGTAGTTTTGCTTCATTGCCAATTTGATTTGATTTTAAGGTTAAGGGTTAGTAATTATGGCTTTAGCAAGGTTTGATTTCACTTTTTATGGGTTTTAGTATCAAACTTGACTTATCTAATTTTTATGGAATTTTTGGGATTTTATTGTAAATTTTCTTTACTTAAGGATGTGGACCCGACTGTGGCCCCCACCTCCACATTAGACAGCGTGTGACCCACCTAACCCTCTAAACCTTTATTAAATTATTTTAGTGGATTGAGAATGATTAAATTTATTTTTAGCCCTAAAATAACACTAATTAGCCACTTAAAGCGTTTAATCCTAATTTATAACCTAACAATTAGTAAACATAGCCCAAAGCCTTACTATGTAAGGAAAACCCCTAGCCACTTTCCCATTTGGAGAAGGACTATATAAGGGAGAAGGAGGTGCTCTACCCTCATTCCCTAAAGAGGAAAATGGATTAACATGTGTTTTATTGCACTAATCACCCCTAAACTTTTGATTTTAGTCTTAACCCTTCTTATCTTCATTTCCCCAAATTTATTTTTTGATTTCTTCTATTAAAAAATCTTATTTTTAATTTTAATTTAGAACCTTAAATGGGTGATTTGCATTTTTAACCTAAGGATATTCTATATCTACCTTTTTTCAAGTTTATTTGAGCCTACTAGTTGATTTTAATTTTGCTTTAAAATAAACCCTAACTTTTGGGTTGAATTGAGGATTAAAGCTTCTTCATAGATCCAAAAGCTTCGTAGAGGTAAGTGAATTTTATCTTATGTGGTTTTATTTATTGGAATGCATGATTTAGATCTACATGGGTTCTTCCTTCATTTTGTGCTCTAATGGTGATTTATTAAAACATGTTATTTATGAATATTTTCTTGTAATGAAGAATGAGGATAATTAGGTCTATCATGTTCTACGTTAGATTTTGATATTATGATATTTTATGGTGATTTTAGAATTTATCTTGAATTTTAAACTGTTTGAACGGCCCAACATTATAACTACTTGCTTACTGATCAAACACAAACATGGCACTTTGGGTCATTAGGTCTATCTTTAGTATTTTCGATTTTTTCTTGTTCTCTTCTCATAAATCTAATTCTTTATAATTAAAATGACTTATGATTACATATAAATACAATTGTAATTGCATGTGGACTATATATGAATTTATGATTTAGCTCAAGCATGATTAGGACTATACCTGTTGAATTTTAGCATGATATTCTACTTATTTTAAATTCATGTTTCATGACTTCTTCATGATTACTTGATGATTCCAGTAGGTGTAACCATGATGATGTATGTATATACTAGTACATGTTATATCAATTTTACGTGAATCATATTTCCCAAGTTTTAGTTTAAGTATAGTGATGTTTATACTTGTCTAGGTCAAACATGACGTATTACTTGCCTTGCACTCATACATAGACAATTTCATCACATTTACTCCATGATTCTTGTGGGGTAGAACTATAATAAAATTACTGAGGTTTGCATATACAACCTTGATTATAGTTTCTTCATGTTTCACATATTTTAGCTTATCTTTGAGGACTATCACTTATGTACACACTTGCATGAATTTATATGATTTTATTTAACACAAATGGACCATGTTTCATACACATATATTGATTTGAGTATATTTACTTATACTTGGACTCATTTCACATTTGCCCATGCATATACCATGTTGCATGCATGATCTAAATGAGATTAATCATGATTACCTGTGTTTAATTGAGTGGATGCAATTGGATGCCGATGGTTGTTAGATTTGCCACTCAAAGGTTTATTGAATTGGTTTTACATCCTAAAGGATGGGGTTCTACGTTCCTTCAAGAACAGGTTTTGTCCCATGGTGAGAAGAGCATAATGCTATAACATGTCAAATTGTCGAGTTTATCTAGACCCTAAGCATCCAAGCTAGTTTGCCCATGTGCACCGGCTTACCAGGGGGTACTTTCCCCATTAGTTAACTTACCCAAATTGCTCTTCTCCTTTTAGGAGTTTAGAGCTTCCCTATTAGGGATTGTCCAGGGTGAGTAGGTTAGCTCGGGGCGTTGGCCTTGATGAGGAGGGTCATTTTTCTCAATTATGAAACATTCACCTATTGATTTATGCATGTGTATGAATATAATACTCATTAACAAATGATGTGTAGGAATAATGATCATGCAAGATGTGTTATGATAATGAGTTTCACATGTTTACACATGAGATGTATATGCATTATGAGCTATATTTGAACAGATGATGCAAAAGTGGCATAGTTTGTGCTTATAGAATATGGGCTATAGTATGATATGTAGGTGGCATGACTATGTGTTGATGAAATATATTATATATAGTATGACATGCCGGTGGCATGACTAAGTGTTGATGAGATATGTTATATATAGCATAATATGAAGGTGGCATGACTATGTGTTGATTAGATATATTAGAGATAGAATGACATGCAGATTTCATGAGAAAATGCTTATGGAATATAAATTATGACATGATGCATAGGTAGCACATGCTTATGTGATCCATGGTGAGGTGAGATTTGGCAACCCCTATTTATTTTGTGTTCTATTTTTGTGCTGCTTGTGCTATGCAACTCCGTGGCTTATTTTACCGATGGATGGGTTAAGTTGTATGTAATTTCACTCCGCCTACTCGCATCGTGTGCCACTTCCTTCTTGGTCCGGGTTAAACTTGGGGGTGGTGTGTGCCAAGGCATGACATCTTGAATTCCCCTTGCCTTTTGGTTTGATCTACCCATTTTTGTTTGACATGTGACACATGTTTGATTCATGATGCATGTCAGACACACGCCAAACATTGTTGTGAACATTCTAGGGGCTACCACTAGGGCCACGTGCTAGGGTAATAAGGGTTTTATTATATTATTATGTAATAAGGGCATTTAGGTCAATAGGTTAATTAGGGTATTAGTGATTTTCTTATAATTAAGTTAATGGGCCCTAGGTGCTTCTTAGTCAGCCCAATAGTTAGTCTATTTAAATGTAAAGGCTAAGCCCTAATCAGGGATATGAATGATTATTCACTTCTCTACTTATCCTCTCTCCTCCCTGTCCGGTGGCCATACCATCCCCTCTCCTCTTTCCGGGCTTTCTTGCGCTACTCCCTTCCCCTACATAGGCTGCCATGCCGTTGTGGATATCATCCATTCAGAACATTGGTATGAGAGCCCAAAGTTCCTTGGGGAAACTGGCAGAAGAAGATATACTCGCGAAGATTGCAGTTGAGCTAAAGGATTTGATGAGGCTTCTAATGTCCCTGGCAACGCCTCCACCATCGTTTGGATAGAACAAGCGGATGAATTAGTTTGCGCAAAGGGCCTTCCATTGCAAGAGGAATCCGTTCCGATAGAGCAAGATAAAGTATTCCCGAACGATTCTCTTCACAAAGGAGTCTAGTCCACACTGGCATTCTCCGATGCAACGGCTATTCGTCTCCACCCCTGACTGCGTTCCAGAGATCGCCCAGTCCATTCTACTGATTGTCTTTGTTGCTAGCCAAGCCAGTTGATCATGCAGGTGTAGAAAGGCTCCCAGGAGGCAGCTAGCCGCCAGGAAATCCGGACTGTCCTCCAATGGAGGGAAGAAGCCCCACCATCGCCCCTTCGCTTCACCCATTTTCCTTGGCCTTTTCTAGTGTTGGCAGCAGCAAAGAGGAGGACAAAGTTCAGTACGCCATAGGACTACGCTCCAGTCGTTGGAGTGGCCAGTGCTCCCGCCACCGGTACGTTGTGCCTACATCTCTGCACTGGTCTTAGCGCCCCATTACCTAGAACCTGGCCTCATCCTTCTCTTTCCATTCACTCCCACTCAGATGGCCACATTAGCTCGCCAAACGAGAATTCCACCGCTCTTGTCTTCTTCCTCGTCCAAACAAACCCCTTTCTGTTTGAAAGGCCGATCCATTCCGAAAAAATCTTCAATTGCATGTTTCTTGTGGGCAATTTCTCAGTTTCTTCTGTCCTTGCAAAAATCTCTCGCCCGGTTCCCTTGACATCAATCACTTCAATCGTGGGTATAACAATTTTCCATCAGATCATTATGGAGGATGCGCTGCACCCTGGATTTTCAGCTGTGATAATCTTAGTTTATTGTGGCTATTATGGAAGGCTTTAGATTTCCAGAGGAATTTGCAGGGGATTCGCCAACACCTGCTTACTTCTCTACCTGATTTCTCTATGGCTGCAAAACTTTAGGATCATTTTAATCTCCTGTGGTATCACTTGGCAGATAGTGGTTTAAGAGGATGTGGGTTATGCAGGCCTTTCACAGTCGCCCAAACCTTTCAAGGTCCTCCAAACACGGAACTAGCTTCCACTATGGTTATGACACTGGTTGGTGATATTGCTGGGATGGGGGGTATTCTCTACAACCACCATAGCCTTGGAGAAATATGGTAAAGATTTGACGGTGATGTTCCTCAAGCTTTGATGAACTGTAGGTTGATTTCTCTTGACATGGGAGCACTTAATACTGGTGCTAAAATCCGTGGTGAATTTGAAGATAGACTTCAAGCTGTGCTGAATGAAGTCACTGATTTAGATGGCCAAATCATACTCTTCATTGATGAAATCCACACTATCGTCATAGCGGGTGCAACTAATGGTGCCATGGATGCCGAAAATTTGTTGAAACCTATGCTTGGTTGTGGTGAGTTGCGATGTATGAGAGCCACAACACTAGATGAATACCTGAAATACATTGGGAAAGATCCACCGCTGGAACGCCGATTTCAGCAAGCTTATGTTGACCAACCTTTTGTGGAAGATACACTTTCTATTCTCCGTGGATTGCTAGAAAGCAATAAGCTTCACCATGGAGTCAGCATCTCTGATAATGTTCTTGTGGAGGCTACCATTCTGTCATATAGGTATATCAGTGGGCGTTTCTTACCCGACAAAGCCATTGATCTTGTTGTTGAAGCTGCAGCAAAGCTGAAAATGGAAATTACATCTAAGCCGACTGCTCTTGATGAGATTAATCGTACTGTACTGAAGTTGGTGATGGAGCGACTCTCTCTTACGGATGATACAGATAAAGCTGCAAAGGATAGGTTGAACCGCCTAGAAGCGGATCTCTCTCTTTTAATAGAAAGGAAAGCACAGTTGACTGAGCAGTGGGAGCATGAGAAATCTGCGATGACCTGCATTCAATCCATAAAGGAAGATATTGACCTGGTACATTTAGAAATACAGCAGGCTGAACGTGCTTATGGTCTTAACTGTGCTGCTGAGCTCATGTATGGCAGTCTTATGTATTTGCAGCGATAGCTATAAGTGGCAGAAAAAGAATTGGATGAATATAAGAGTTTTGGAAAATCCATGCTGAGGGGAACCTGCGGGAATCCTTTTAAGGCGCTAGATTTTTTTCATTGGGCTGGGAGAAGATCAGACTACAAGCACAGTTCTACCACCTACAATGCAATGCTAAGAGTTCTTGCTAGAAAGGACTCGATTGATTAGTTTTGGGGCTTGGTGAAGGAGATGAAGAGTGAAGGCTTTGATATAGATATTGATACTTATGTGAAGGTGCTCAGGCAGTTCATGAAGAGGAAGATGATGAAGGAAGCAGTGGGTCTTTATGAGAGGATGATGGCAGGCCCATACAAGCCAGCGATTCAGAATTGTGCTGCACTTCAAAGGCCGATTGTGCCTTGTGACGAGCTAGATTTTGATGTGGTATATAGAGTTACCAAGATCTATGAGGCATCTAGCAATTCCCTCACAAAGTCTGTTTATGATGGAATCCACCGGGCAGTAACATATATGGGAAGATTTGAGGAGGCAGAGATGGTTGGGCAGACCATGAAAGGCTCAAGCTTCGAGCCAGATAATATCACTTATAGCCAGCTGGTTTTTGGCCTGTGCAAGTTTGGGAGGCTGGAAGAAGCTTGTAAGGTGTTGGATGACATGGAGACGTGGAGTTGTACCCCTGATCTGAAAACACGGTCAATCCTAATACAAGGGCACTGTCTTGTCGATGAGGTTGATAGGGCACTAACTTGTTATGCAAATATGATTGAGAAGGGCCACAAGGTAGGAGAATTCACCAACTTCTATCTCACTGGCAATAATGGCCTTTTCACTAGTTTCTTCTCAGAGTTTGTTAGTCAAGCTTGGGTCCTTGATGTTGATGATGTTGCCAAGCTTTTCAAAAGCCAATTTGGAAGTGGCATTATGAAGGTGAAAGAAGGATTCAACATCCTGGAGTCCTCATGGAAGATCGAAAGGGTCTGGTCCTCAACTGCAAGGAGACTCATTTGGATGTTAACGTATTAAATGTAGGCCGTGTAAGGACTCTCATTCCTAAACCGGTTTTCGTTTCTTTTTAATTATCGGTTATTGCATGGTTAACTCATTTTCATATTAATTTGGTGCTTTGGTAAATAAATAGTGTTTATGATGGTTTTAATCAAAAATCAACTTTACAATTAGTGGTTTTAAGTGATTTGAGTCAAATGTGAATTTTTGGAATTTTTTGAATTTTCACTATTATTTTCGATAATTAGGGTTTGGCAGGACCCTTGTGGGCGCCACCGTCGAAATTTGAGTTTTTGTGTCAAATTAACCCAGACATCAACACAAGCCCTTATAAAAATTTCATAATTTTTCTAGGTTTTATTAGTGCTCAATTAACTAAATTACCCATTTTTAGCCTATTTTTCTATTCATACCCCACAATTTACCCATACACACCCCAAAACTTACTATAAAAGGCAAGACCTGAGCCATTTCTATTTTTGGGAATAGGCTAAAGAGGAGAGGTCAGGCCTAATCCCTATTTATGCCCAATTTGGAAGGTGTTTAAGGTAAGTCCTTTCTAATTAAGCACCAAACCCTAGCTTTTCTCTTAATCTCTTCTAGATCTACCATTTCCCCTTTACTTTGATTCATTTTTAAACATCAAAACTACTGATTTGCATCTTTACTTCAAACCCTAGCTCTAAAAATCCTATTTTTATGTTCAACAAGCCCTAGATCTAAGTTTTTAATTAGGGTTTTCTATGTTAAATCGGTTTTAATGGAGTTTAATTCAAACTCTATGTCTTTGTAAGGTTTTCAAGAAGGGTGACCATCAAATCCAAGCCTAATCAAGGGATAAGGTAATGGACTTTTGAAATTTCAGTCTTCCTATGGTAAAACTCTTGATTTTCATGGTTTATTTTGAATGGATTTACTTGATTTAGTGCTTTAATGGCAGATTAGTAAATGGTAATCTTTAATCCCGATTTTATAAGGTTTCATCTTGTTATGAGGTAGATTAGCTTTCTGGAAGTTATGGTGGAATTTTATTGGCATTTAGGATGTTAAATGGAGATTTTAAGGTTTATCAATGGAGTTTCGGTTTGAAAATTCGAAAGGAAAAAGAAGGTTGATTCTACCTTGTTGGCGTTCGAACAGCCCTCTTGGGCGTTCGAATGGCAACACTGTCAGTTCAACGGATTTCTAGTTTAGCCGATCGAACGGCCCTCCTAGGCATTCGAATGGCAATGCTATAAATTCAAAAATTTTTCTGTTTAGCAGATCGAACGGCCTTCTGGGCATTCGAATGGCTACACAGCAAATTTTGTATTAAGTACATGATATTTATTTCGGTGATTCTACTTTAATATGCCAATTTTATATGAATGTGGAGTGTTTTGAGTTATAGTATGCTACTGGAAAGGCATACCATTGAGGTTATGAAGTTGAGGTATATATTTAGAGTTATGTGGAATGACTTATGGTTGGAGGTATGATGTTGGTATTGTCATCTTGAAGTTATGAATGGTTGATTCTTTTTAGTTAAGTATATTTTCAGTAGAGCTATAGCCTACTAACAAACTGATATGTCATGTTATAGGATATTGTTAATAAATGTGTGAATGTTAGTGAACGTCATGGTTTAAGGATGAAGTGAATGATCTTATATGTGTTTAGCTTGTAATTGAGCTTTGATTTGAGTTATGATTTCAATGATTCATCTTCTATGATTTCTGCTGGAATTCATGATTAGATGTTAATTCACATGTGTAGTGTGGTAGTGAGTTAATTTCAAGCATGTTGATATGCATTGAGTGAAGTGCTTCTACTAGGCACACACACACATGTGGAGTTTAATGATGATGTAGAAGCTTGATAGTATAATTATGAATGATACATTAGGGGCTGATGAGAGCCCTTATCATGAATTAGGATTCATGTATGCTTTGCCCACGTATGTACCATGTTGCATGCATCATGAAAATGGATTTCCAATTGAGTCTTTATCGAGGTTAATTGAATTTGATCGATTGGATGCAATGTGGTGAAATTGCTTGCCGGATTGATCGGTCATGACTTAATCGAAACTTGATTGGTCTGAAAAGACATGTTTTGATTTGAGTTCCTGTGTGGAATGAGTGCACTCCTCGGGTTGAGTTTAGAGAAATGGAATTATGTGGGGACAGTTGTGTACTTGTCTTGCGGATTTGAGATTATTATTATGAGTGTCATCTAGACCCTGAGAATCCAGTGTGGTATGTCGTGTGCACCCGCTACCACATGTTCTAGGGTTCCCTGTGTGGGAATTCGGGCTCTCCCCTCCGCAGGAGATGTCTCTAGGCGAACACCCCTGCTCTAGATTCTCTATGTGAGAATGGGTCATCCTTGGCCAGGATCGTCTAGGGCGAGCAGCCTTAGGGATTGACAACCCCAAACTTCATTAATTCTTGTGTAGAATTTTGGACCATGACACGCCTTCGTGGCCTTGTCTGTGTCCCGTCTGTGTGACACTAAATTGTGATTATTCCTTGATAAAGGTTAATATGATGTGATGCATGATTGGATATGTATGTTAGTTCATGTAGGTTGACATGATGTTGAGGCATGATTTGATATGTATGTTAGTTCCTTGATGCAGGTTGATATGATGTGATGCATGATTGGATATGTATGTTAGAAATACATGTCATGTAGGTTGATATGATGTGATGCATGATTGGATATGTATGTTAGAGATACATTTCATGCAGGTTGATATGATGTTGAGGCATGATTTGATATGTATGTTAGAGATACATTTCATGCAGGTTGATATGATGTGAACGGCACTACGTGGATTATTCACTATGATGCAGGTTTAAATGATGTGTATGTGTGATCAGAAAATGTTACATCTTGTCAATTTTTGGTTTGAATAATGATATTGTTATGCAGTCATGTTGCCGATGCTGATAGTATATTAGAAAAACCATTGCTGAGTTTGTTTAAACTTACCCCTCTTTATTGTGTTTTGCTTTGGGGTTGCGTGGCGCAACACACAGATGGACAGGAACTCCTCTTTGAGGAAAGGTCGGAGATGACTTGGATGTGATCGTGGAGACTCTTTGTGACTTATTTTTCCTTGGTTTATGCTTTATGTTTAGAACCTTTGTGTATGGTTCTCTGTTAGATTTATGTCACAGTATATAGTTGTGTTGTCTAAGACCTATTTTAGAGCCAGAGTGGGCTATGGTTGACTAAGCATGTTGGTTTGAGACTAGTTGTTTGTTTTGAGTTAAGCAACTCTCTTTTTTTTCTACTTATTTACTCTTGCTCAAAGTGGTGTGCATACTCTGTAATTCTGTTAGGTTGCCCGTTTTTAGGGTTAAGTCTTCCGCTAAACCATGTCTCATTTCCCCTCATCGCCCCCACGCGCTTGACCGGCCCTTGGACTGGGTTTGGCTCGGGTCGGGCAGCGTCGGGGCGTGACAGGCTGAGCTATTATTCTCAATACTACGAACCTGCCCTTGATCAAAGAAGTTGAACTGAATGCTGACCGTGCGTGTTAAGATTGAGGGGACCTCCATGTGCCTTCTAGGATTTTCTTGTGACTCTGCTTCTTAAGTGGCTTACGTTATCAAGGAAAATGGTCGAGTTCATGTAGTTGGAGCAAATAGCGAGAGCGTTTTGGAGACAAGGGTGAGAGGTGGCTGCCTGTTTATTGTGTTGAGGTTCTTCATTGTGTCCATGATATCTGATGTTGCAGGTATGGAGTGGTTCTCCATCTTCACCACTCTCAGCCCTGTGTTTAGTTGTTTGGCTGGGACGACTAGCATGGGGAAAGCACTACTACCCCATGTCCTCCCAGGCATCATTCAAGCTACATGAATTCAGCATATATGCTAGGAAACTATCTCCCCAAACTCTAACTGCATGTACTCAAAAGCACTCAGTTGTATTCATAGTTTCGGACCAGCTGTTCACAGTGGAGCTATGGTGGACCCAATACTTAGAGCTTAAGGTTACCTCGAGGACGAGGTTATGTGGAAGAATGGTGAAATATTGTAAATGTTCTAGGGGCTACCACTAGGGCAACATGCTGGGGTAATTAAGGTTTTTATTATATTATTATGTAATAAGGGCATTTAGGTCAATAGCTTAATTAGGGTATTAGTGGTTTTCTTACAATTATGTAAATGGGCCTTAGGTGCCTATTAGTCAGCCCATTAGTTAGTCAATTTAAATATAAGGCTACGCTCTAATTGGGGATCTGAATGACTCTCTCCTCCCTGTCCGGCGGCCATGCCGTCCCCTCTCCTCTTTCCCGGCTTTCTTGCTCTGCTCCCTTCCCCTACTTTGACTGCCACGCCGTTGTGGACATCATCCATTCACAACAAATTTCTATTTTTCTTGCTTGCTTTATGTCTGTTTGAGTTATTCAAATGGCATTCTTACCTAATTCGAGGGTATTTTACGTAATGAAAGTGTTCATTCCTTTAGTTGGTGACTCCATAAGGGGGAAACACCCTAGAGTAAGAGAAGACTTTGCCTATCTCCCTTGAATTCCAAGGGGAGTTTTTGGGGTCATTTTGAGTCTATGTTCTTCGATTCAAAAGGCGTTCTTAGCTAATTTGAGGGTGTTTTATGCAATGAAAGTGTCTATTCCTCAAGTTAGTAGCTCTATAAGGGGGAAACACTCTGCGACAAGAGGAGAATCTGCCTATTGCCCTTGAGCCCTGAAGAGAGAGAAGTGGCCCAAAGAAAGAGGCGGTCCCATCCTCTTTCATTGGGCCACAATGAGGGAAGGGGCCCTGAGTAGGGGAGGCTCCGTCCTCCACATAAGTGTAACATAGCGTGAGATACATCTTTAGGTTAAGGGGAGGTTCTATTTCTAGAATACGAGCACAAAAAGAGAAAAGACTTTCCAGGTAAGGGGAAAGTCAATCTGCCAACTATGGGCACACTATGAGAAAAATATTTTTGGGTAGGGGAGGTTCTGTCTACCGCCTATAGGCATGGGAAATGTGAAGTGTCTCAAGTCAAGGGGAGGTTATGTTCGTCGCCTTTAAGCTACAATGAGGGAAATGCCCCTTTTAAAGGGAGTGTATGTCCACCCCTTCAAACATAATGAGAAAGATGTTTTGGAGCTAGAGGAGCATCTGCCCGCCATCTCAGAACCTGAAAGGGAGGACGTTCAAAGGAAACAAGCAATTCTGAATGTCCCTACTTCCATAACTACAGAGGAGTAAGCGTCTCTGACTTTTCTATTTAATAAGATTTACATGCATGAACATCTTACTTAGTGTTATTAAGATACTAATTAACATATATGATTTGTTATGATCTAATATATGCTGATATGTTCTAATTCAATTTGCTTTGATATACTGTGTTGTGATACGATCTGCTCTGAAATGCTCTACTATGACTTGATATGCACCAATCAAATCTAATATGATGATTTATGGTCAAATGAAATATGATATGATCTGGTGGGATCTGATATGATCGAATTCACAAATATCATTTGCGATGGGTAATTCTGTTAGTGTTCTACTCACCTCTATGAGATGTGTGATTCCGCTAATTTATTGGCTTCTATTCTACTCCGATGGTTTATGAAATTTTCATCTAACTCCGAATGATTTATTCAGAGATATGGTTTAACATATATGATTTTGTGATGCCTAATACATGTATTAGCCATTAGGCAGAACCATGTTCGAATTTGATCATATTGAAATAATATCATAGATGTTAAGTACCTAGGCAACTAATAATACAACAATGTTGGCCTGATCTAAATTAGTTATAAAATTAGGTTTGTATTGATGTACACCAATAGAAAATTAAAGCTCTGTAGTGCGTAAAAGAAAATCATGACTCTCGTACACAGAGTTTGCTGCTCTTGGCTAGTCTCATTTTAATTTTTTTGTTTGATTTCATTAATTCCTATTTTGTCCTCCATATAACCCTCAGTCCGAAATGACTATTTGGGTCACAATGTTACACCTATTGCATTTGGGTGCATATATGGGTGGGATATGCCTGAAGGCATGGTGAATTTTCTATGCACCAATGTATTTGAAGTAGTTATTTTAATCAATTGTTTAATCTATTATCTCTGTTATTTATTGCTTAACATCATTGACAAACACTAGAAATATGTTAATTTGGAGTTTAGTAGTATACTCACATAGAATAATGATCTAACAAATGATTTATGGTTTCTCATGCTAACTGATA
Source organism: Saururus chinensis (assembly GCA_035235625.1). NCBI lineage: Eukaryota > Viridiplantae > Streptophyta > Magnoliopsida > Piperales > Saururaceae > Saururus > Saururus chinensis. Next base: position 34,536,533 of record CP141144.1, on the reverse strand, counting down.
TTTGAATTATTAAGAGACAAACACTTATTTTACTTAGATTCTATAAATTTGCCCTATTTTTATCTGGTCATTTAAGTGGTTGGGAAAGCTATAAGGAATTTTTACAATAGACCTTTTAGTGATATGTCAAGCAGTAACATTTTTTTATATATATACGGAAAAAATTGTTGAGAAATGAATGAAAGGGTTGAGGTTACTGTTTTGGACAAATTTTTTGTCAGCTTTCTTTTGTTTTTGTTATATTCTATCTTCACAAATTGGCTTTTATGTCTCACAAAAAGATGTTTGTTGAGGCTCTTCAACACTCTATATTGTATTTTTCAATGAATTTCTCAATTGGTTCTATGTAATTTGTTAGAGCTATGCAGCTGGTTAGTCAGGCTCGGATAGGTTTAATTGTCCTGAGTCTACAAACGCCTTCCATGTTGAAACCTAACCGAGTTGCAATAGGAGGTTCAGCTGAAACTTGACCTAACAACTTATTGTTTTAGATATTAGTTAATATTTAAGATGTTTGAGACATAACATGTGATGAGAATAATATATAGCATAACAATACATGTCTTTTATAAGAGTTAATTTAAGGAACAATACTTAATACATGGTCTAAGCACCTGTGTGGGAAATTGGAGGGTACTTTTAGTATAATTAGTGTGCATGGAGGAATGAAATAGTTGTAGAAATGTGGAATGATGCAATATTTATTACAATGGGCTTACAAATTGAGTCTTGCATTGACTTGGGGGTCTTGAGCATCATTACATGTCTTTTTGGTTAAAAAAGTTGATTTTGTAATGTAAATATGTTTATTTTATGTGTTAATAGCATGTTTAATGTTGTTAGACTCTAATAAATTAGGGTTTAGTCACATTTAAAATTCAAGATAAAACTTTTTTGGAGCTAATTATTCGGAAATCACGCCACTCAAATCCAGATATTCTAGCAATACAGGATTTGAGCATCCAAATATTATAAAATTTGGCAATTCAAATCCAAGAATTTAGATCATACTTTGAAGTCTATAACCTAAATCCAGTATTTTAGAATCTTGATTGACTAACCCCCTATTAGATTAAAATGATAATTGATTCAAAAATCATAAAAAAGAGATCAACTTAGCTGATTTTCATTTTTTGATTTTTAATTTGAGTCATGGGTATCAAAATAAATTTTATTTTGTAGGAAAGTGCGTTACATTTTTTTGGAAACTTATTGGAACTTTTTTAAAATTTTCAAAATTTACAATTTTTATAATTTCTATAAAACAAAATTCACATTTGTTTCAAGATCGATCTATCAACCCTAGTGATCAATAGTTTGTTGGGTTTTTCACACCAAAGCTCAATTTTAAATTTGAAACACTTCATTTCAACTCTATTTCTCTCGAAACTTCTCTAATTTGTTGCGCAGTTTCCTATATTGAGCCAGTTTTGAGTCCTTTCATATTAGACTTCTTCCTATAATTCCTATGCTTATAGAAGAACATATTTGACTGGAAATTGAGATATTCTAGTAAATTTTCTAAAAAGAATAAGGAGGAAGAAGATGGAGGATTATTCAAAGTTTTTAATGGAGATTTAAGTGTTTTCTTCTACCATGAAAAGCTAGATTTTCTTTTACTTTGGAGTTGATGAAGCTATAGATAAGTTTTAGTTTCTTTTTGTTTTTAATTTAAATCTCAGTTGTGAATAATGACAATTGTATGACAAAGATTTTCTTTTTAATGAAAGTGCTTTTCATGTTTATTCAATTATATGTTGATTTATTATCTTGTATGTGGTTTTGATATTTATATTGATTCTAATTTCTATGATTTAGATGAGATGGTCATGCAATAGTTTTGATGTTCATATAATTAATGAATTGGATGAGTTATACTTAGATGAAATGAGTTATACCTATTGTTTAGTTTAGTGTAGATAATTCATATGATTGTCGAAGATAGTTCATGCTATGAATTTAATTAATAATTCTTTATGAAGTAATTCTAGCTTGTAACTAAGAATACTTGTTCATATTCCTACAAGATTTAGATTATAGGTTAAGAAATAGTTATGGTTCTATAGTGTATTCAAATTTCTAAGTAATTTTTATCATATTGATCTCTTCCTTTTAATTTAGTGTTTACTTTCTTTGCTTAATTAAAGTTTAAGTACTTTTTAGTTTTTAATCAACAAATTCTTCACTTAAATTTGGTAACTAATTCATGCATCCCTGAGGTTTGACAACCCTTAAATACTTATACTAGTACAATTACCTTGTACATTTGCAAAGGGTTTAATTAAAAATGATCAATTTCCTTTGTCTGGAGAGAGGTCTAGAGCTAGAGGTTTCTTTGTCGACACACTCCATAACATAAAATTTTAGGTTGCTTTATGTTATTGTTCCGTATGACATATGAAGTGCTAGAAAAGAGAGAGTTGATAGGTTAATGACACAAATTCTATACCTCTTAGCATAGTGATAGATAGAGTCAGATCTGCCCTCTATTATATTTGGTAGGCTGATGGCATGCCTAGATGACCACACACATAAGATGTTACTTTACTTGTATATCATGTGGAGATTTTTATAGTGGATTATGTTAAGAATCCTAGAGTATCTATATGAAATCGATTAATATTATAGTGGTTCATAGGATGCTTTCTCACCACCAAGGTAATTCACATGAGCCATAGCGAAAGCTAATGCAGCAACAAGGGCACTAGTATCAATGGATGATCTAGATTGACCGATTACTATTTCCAGGTTTAGAGTTTTTTAGAATGTTGAGGTTTAGAGGCTTATAGACATTTATTGCTTAGTCAGAGCCTGAATTTTACATGCAGATAGTGAGGGGGAGAAAAGTGATGATGATTATTCTAATGATCTTTATGTTTTTTAATCACTTATTCATGTATTCCTTTGTTTAAAGCTTATTTGAATTTAGTTGTGCTTCATTTTGACAATGAGATGCACCTTGAAATAGTTGTTATGATAGAATATGTGACGAACATGTGATGTGTTGATTTTTTATATTTATTTTAATGGTCTAGTGATGGAGAAAACTTAATTGTGCTTCAATGAGTATTTGTATTAATTATTGCTTGAACATTTTGTAGATTTATGTCGAAAAGGGAGGTCGTGGTTAATGAATATCAAAGTACTTATCATTACTTGATTGAATAGCAATATGCAAATCAATTTAATTTTAAGTGTGCATAATAAGTACAAGGTTATACCAAGCTTTTCAAAATCAATTCACAATGAGTCTATATGTAGTTTTCTAGTTTCAAAATATTTCGTATAATTTGAAAGCCAATGCACTATGTCTACAGTTGTAATTTTATTTTTGATTTTTAAACATGTAGTGTTTTAACAAGATATAGCCAAAGGGGGAGATTGTAAGAACAACTGAGTTATATATCAAGTATATTGGCAAATTATTTTGTCAATATTATGTCTATAAATAATATGTAATGAGTACTAGAATTTAATTTGAAGTTGTTGTAGCTGCGTCAGATTTGGAATTAAATAACTTAAAAAATAAGAGTAAGCATTTTCTTGTGGATCAAGACAGAAAACTAAAGAATGTTAAAAGTTTTTTAACCTTATTAAAATCAAATTTTTATACCAAAATTACTTGAGAAGTTTTAAGATATTTTTGGGAAAAAAGGGCAATAATATAAAAAGAAAAACAGAACAATCAATCATTGTACAATATGAAAAAGAGAGCACTAGATTGCCATATGTTTTCACCATATGTAAAATAAACCCAAGAGTTATTGATGAATCACCTTGGTTAATCATTTGATCGCTTGAAGTTTCATGCACAAAATAAATAGACGATCGATTGCTATTTGGAACAATCGATCACTTAATGGACTAGTTGCCCTAATTAAGCCATTCTAAATTCAATTTTTTTCCTTATTGAGGCCAAAGACCTAAATTGACTTTGAGAGCTATATAAGGGATAAGAAATCACAAATTTTGGAAGAGAACATGGTGGAAATTAGAGAAGAAGGGTTCATATATTTTGCATAATGTTTTCCAAGAAGGATTCGCATGAAGCTTTAAGGTGAAGATAAATAGTGAATTCATAAAGCTATTTCAAACTAAGAAGTGATCTCACGTAAAAGTTTCAAAGAGAAGTTGCAACATATCTTTAATGGGAGATTATGGACTCCAAGCAAGCCAAAGTTAATACAACAAGAAAAACTTGTTGAAGGCTATTAATATAAAGACAAAACAAGGAGGAAAAAGAAGTTTCAAGTGCTTAACACAAAAGACTTTAAGGTCATAAACATAAAAATTTATTGAATTCTAAACAAAAAGAGTTTATGTTAGAGTAAAACAAAAGTTGGTGGTTTGCTTGCATCAATATAATTGTGTTGCTTACAAGTTTTGCATTCATTCGGTTCTACTATGGTACTACATGGGTTTTTTTACTCAAGTTTCGATTTTTGTTGTTAAATTATTGTGTGTTCATGTGTGGATTGAATGTTTATGGTTCCATTTATTCATATATTGTGAGTATTGAGATAATATTTATTTGATTATGCTATATATAAAAATAATAAGCAAAGAGGCTAGAACTCGTAGTCTTTATTTTGCATTGATAATCAGACTAGGGGCATTCTAGTAATATACTATGCTCTTCTAGATGGAAATCAAACTCATCTTTGCAAAAACATAGATCAAGTTATTCTAAACATTCATATTGGTTAAAAAATCATAAAAAAACACTTGAAATTAAATAAAAATACAAAAAAAGGGTTTGGTAATGTTGTTACGTCTAAAACAAGACTATGAAGAAGTCAAATTTAGATTCATTTTACTTGCCAATTGTAGTAGACAAGGTCGATCCACAGGGAAAACCTTCTGCAACAAAGAAAATTGTTACAAAAAAGTAGAGGACAGAAAAATTAAGAAAGAAAAAGTAGAAGAGTATTGAGGTAATAAGGAGTCAAGAAATTAAGATGAGAAAACACTTAGGTATTAAGGATCATTGTAACATCTAACGATGTTCTTCATGTATCATATTATCTCAATTAGAATCGAATGAAAATTCTATCTAACTGGAAGATATGAACATTAAAATTAAAATGAAAGATAGAAAATATTTTGGATAGATGAAGGATAAAAATAATTGTCTCTTAAAGATTTCTATGTATCCAAATCACAAAAGATCAAAAAGGAGAGCCTTCAAGCATCTTATGTATCCAAATCATAAAGAAACAAGAAGAAAAATAATATTAAATAAGCATCACTTCAAATAAATAATATTTACTTGAAACAATTGATGAAACATGAATAGAACTCCATTAGATTGTTACAAATCACCTCTAGCCTTAGCTTGAGAGCTTAGAAAACCATTACAATAAAACTAAAAACGAAAATACAAAAGAAGAGAAGAAAAATAGGAGAAGAGAGCTCCAAAGAGGAGGGGATTATCCATCTATCACGTCCACCCCTCTATTTATAGGAATAGAAGGGGTTGCTTCAAAGGGAAAAGTCAAATCATTTCTCCAGATTGCATCCTGATTGATTGCCTGATTAGTTGCTTCTTTGGCAATGATTAGATTCTAAATAAATAAAATAAATTAATAATTTATTTAGCAAATAAGTATATTTGAATATTCCTTTAGATATCCAATCAGCCTCATTGTCTTTCCCTATGTGTATCAATTACAACCAATTAAAAGATTCTCCATGTGCTGGCCTCGGGTTAGTTTACTAGCTGCCCGTTTGCATACCAAATTCAACCTATAAATCTTTGGACTTTGGAATTTCTTCCTTGAATAACAAATATAGTCAGGGAAGTCTTCTTTCTAATTCCACCAGAATCGTATCAATCCGAATTATACAGTGAAAGATATGGTTGAAATACTAAGGCTGTGTCAGTCTGTCCGAATCAGCTTCTTTCCTAATTTTGTTCTCTTAATACAAATCTCAAATTAAACGAGTCCACAAGGTTGTGTTCAACCATTCCATGCATGTTGATACTATTAAGAGCCCATTATTAACTTTTAAATAGCTTTGGATAGTTGGGCTTCACTTCATATTCCAGTTCGATCTTGTTGAAGCCTGTTTAGACAAGTAAACTCAATTAAGGTCTAGCTAACCTATTCAAAACATAAATAGCCCAAATAAGCAATGACTTAACACAAAATTGGATTGCAATTTGAAATTTGAAAATATTTTATTGAACATTATTTCAGTGCATCAGGTATTCACCGTGGCCTTGGACAAAATCTCAAACTTGATGGCAAAACCCAGTATTTCCTTGTGCAAAACCAAGCATAGTTTCTTTGTTTCCCTATTTTGCACCTCTTTGGAGAGTTTGGAGTGAAATGAGGTCTAAGGGTTTTGGCCATTTTATAAAATAGTGCTCCATCACGAAAGTACAAACATCTATCAATCATCCTGAGATCGATCGATTGATCTTGAAATAAAAATGATTTCTAATATTCCACAATTTAAGAAAACTAAAAGATTCTAATAAATTTCTAAAATTATTTCAATACAGTATCCACGAAAATAACATTTTTCTAAAAGTTTGAACTCAAAATAAAAAATGAACACTAAAAACAAGCATAGTTGAGATCCTTTTGAAAAATTTAAAATTAGTTTACATATAATCTAAGTTCATCCATAGATTACATTAATGCATACCTTAGCATAGTTTAATAAGCATCATTGGTATGTTATTGTCAATTTTCATTTCTTCTAAATGACACTTTAACTCTCCTTTATTAATGTTTTTTAAAAACTACCAATGTTTTACACTCTTGTCTCTTTTAATATTGAATCACATAAGGTCAGTCTTATTTAAATTTAGACAAATTTGGTCTAACCCTAGTAAAGACAAGCTCTTTTTGTACTCACTTGAGCAAGAATCTATGTACATTTTTCACCTTAAAGGATAAAAAAATATAAGCTTAAAAAGAATATGCCCAAGCCTTATTTTGAATTATGATATTTTTCCTCAAATTATTTTTCTAGGGCTTTGCTTTTCTTCAGTTCTCTCTACTTGCATCATTTATTTTTTTCTTCCTTTTCTTTCTATTTAATTTATTTTTTCTTAATGTCAAGAGGAAGAGAGCTTCACACTAGCTTAGACCCACATAAGCTAGTAGCCCTTTCCCATCAACTTTATGACGACAATGTCATTAAACAAAAGATATTGAAGTAAATAAACTTACAAATATTTAATCACATTACATGAACTTTTTTATCGTTTGAATTTTAAATAGAAATCTTGCTTTAGATCCTCTCATTTGATCAATAAGACTCCACCAAAATTTAAACACCTAAGTCAACTTATGTCTAAATTTTTTTTCTTGATTTTCATTCTTAAAAATGACTTTAGTTTACACATGATGTGTATAATGAAAAAGACAATTAGCAACACTTTTAAGAGTCACTAGTTGTCATAAAAGTGTTGCAAATAACTATTAGTGATGCTTTAAAAGCATCTCTAAATGCGTCACAATAAGCCCCATTGCAATTGGTCATTTTCAATGCATATGAAAAAGCATCTTTGTAGTATTTATCAGTGACGCATTTTTTGCGATGCTTTATAAAAGCATTGCTACAATAGAAACATATTTAAAAAAGCAAACAAAACCTTATTTGCAATGCATTTAAAAGCATTGCCAAGAAAAAGGTTCAAAAATAATAAATACCGTTATAAGTGTCGCTAATAAGGTAGAAATAAAAACCCTTATTAGCAATGCTTTTAAAAGTGTTGATAATAACAAGAAAATAATTTAAAAAATGAAAGTGGGATGAGTGCTAGAGTCATACACCCCTCCTCCGACAGCAACAGGGGAGGGGTAGAACCCTCGAGGGGGAGAGGGGCTATGGCCCGAGCCCTGCCTCCTTTTGGGGTAAGTGGATACTGCTGCGAAGCTGGATATTACACCATTCAACTCCTCTTCAAACACCAGGGGGACAGCTAGAGGGCGGGAGGGAGGAGTCTTCTCCTCCAGTGCTGAGGGAAAGGGGGAGTTGGGGAGGAGGAAGGAGATCGGACTCTAGTAAGACAAACTGGAGCCCCTCCTTTGACCAAAGGGGAGAGGAGGGAAGGGAGCATAAGAGAGGAGGTGGCTGGCAACAACACCCAGGGGGGAGCACAAGTATAAGCATGACTATTTGAAGGTGTAAAGGGAAGCTTCATTTGTTTACCAAGCTTGGAACTTTCTCAAAAATCAAGGGATTGATTAGAGTTGAAAGAAGTTCAGAATCATTCAAAATAAAATTTATAATCTGGGTTGATGGATTTTCAAGGCATTGGTGCCAAACATTTGTGGAGGTAGCACTTAAAGCCATGTGATTGGTGAGAGTTTAATATCCATCTAATTTACCTAGTAGATCACTAATTTGTTCATAAAACTAGTACTTGAACAAAAAAGAATTAAGAGTTCTAGCCTCTATGCGCAGGAATTTCTAATTAATAACAGAAATGTACTATTTATGCATAACATGTCAACATACAACATATCCAACCAATCCAAGCATGCAAATCCATATATAAAGACACAAAGATTTAACTTGGGAAACCCAACTTCAGTGAAAAATGATGGCAGCCTCAATAAGGCTAAACAAATACACGAGTAAGAAAGAACTTACAAGACACAAGAACAAGCAACCAACCTCTAAACTTGACATATAAAAGAACACCTTTTTGTTCAATCTTCTTTGTTGCTGGCCTTCAATTCTTCTTCCTTAGAATCCTTGAAACTTTGCATCTTCGTCTTCTATTCTTCTTCTTCTTCTTCTTCATCTTCTTATTCGATCAACTCAATCATAGACTCATTTTTTGATTGTTGATTCACTATTAAGATTCTTCAATTTTCTTGAAGAATTTGATGTGTCCACTCTTTTGTTTACTATGTGAGAATCTAACTTTTCAGTTGTACATCTTTATGAATCCACCATTAACATGTGCTTGAAGCTTTTTGTGTACTTAATAGGAAAACAATGAAGTCCTCTCCTTTTTCTCGAATATTACCTAGGTTTCTTGCTCTTAATATTTATCGAACCCTAGCCTTTATATAGGTCTCTAAGTTGGTTTAAGTCATTAACTCCAAATAGGAAAGAGACCTATTCTGAAAAGGCTTGTCTCAGGCAACTAAACCTACTAGCACATAATTTGGAATTGATTTGGAAAAATAATGTACTAACCTACACTTATTCTGCACACTCCTCATCAAAATATTTGCATAGTACTTTCTACATAAGTGTGAAAATAAGCACTTTGACTTTTATCAATTATCCCCCTTTTTGACACAAATAGACAAAAGGTGAAGCAATAATCATTAAAAATACTTAATTAAGTACAATCAAGTAAAAAATATCACCATAATACATGAAAATAATAAAACCATAGAGATAAACATGTCCATCACATATCTAATTACCACATCAGTTTCAAAATACATCGCGTAGTAAAAAATGAACTGAAACAAGTTCCATCGCAAGAATACATGAAAAGTGATAAATAAACATAAAGATCAAGCATATCCAACATCACTATCAGTATAAGAATGCTCCTATCACTATCTGCATGTGAGAATATGTCTCTGAACATCCTCCTAATGTCTACAAGACCCTGAAGTACTTCATCTCTAAATGCACAAAACTATGCATACATCACCAGTTTATTAGGATGATGTAAATGAATCTGTTGTGTTGGATCAACTCCTAGTGCTTTCTGCTCCTCGAGATATACTCCATCATATCCCCAAATATGAGACATCATGTGACGACCAATTGCTCGTCGAATCCTAAGATGTACAGAGGTGATTATCTTACATAAAATGTAAGGATATGGCAATATCTCATGCATATGACCATGTAGAAAAGTCATAAACCTACCAAATATGATATGAGGTAAATCCAACTCCAGCTATAACTTTGAAAGAAAATATAAAATCTTGGCCATAGTCTAGACATCATATAGAGCAATGACAAGAAGAAGTCGATAGTCATATGTCATGGAATGAGCAAAGTGGGATATGTCTAAATCATTGCCTTAGGGTTGATCAGTTGAATCACAATTCGATGGAAATATAAATAAGTCAAAGTGCATATATTGAGTGGTTTCCTATCACATTGAAACATGCTTGTGTTGATCTATTATGTGACTCAAATCTGAGTACCTTTAGCAACTCCTACAAAAGCGTCATTATCATCTACGAGAAGTGATGAATACGATGTCTAACAAGGCAGAGGTATACTTGCATATCTGTGGTATAAATTGACCTAAAGTGCTCCATCCAATAAGGGTTGACTATCCACTCCATAGCAAAATCTAGGGAACATGTACAACACTATGCTCGCATCCAGTGAGTCTTACCCACTCCTCAGCAGTAATCATAGACGCTTTAGGCTCCCCTATTTCCAACAAACTCACTATCCTATATTTCTTTGTTGTCCCCATCTAAATTGATTGCAAACAAATATAACCCAAGGCTTATTTATATCACATTCACATACCAACATCACTTGTAAAAGCTTTGAAGTGATTTTAGGGGTTTTAGAAGTTTTTATGGTAAAAAAGGCAAAAATTTAAAAAGATGGATAGAACAATTGATCATTGTACAATATGAAGAAGAGAATGATCAATCACAATATAATTTTTTCCTATGTAAAATGAAATAAAGAGTTATCAATCTACCACCTTGGTTATCGATTGATCTCGTGAAATATCATATAAAAAACAAAGAGAAATAATCAATCACTTCAAGGACTAGTTGCCCTAAATAAGACATTTTGAATATAATTTATTTCTTTTTTCAAGCCAAGGACCTAACCAACTTAGGGAGGTATATAAGGGATAAGAAATCACGAATTTTGAGAAAGAAAACCTAGAGGAAATTAAAGAAGAAGGATTCATGCCTTTTGCACTTTGTTTTTGAAGGAAGATTCACATTAAACTTTGAGTTAAAGATTAATGGTGACTTCATTAAGCTATTCCACAAATAAGAAGAAATTTCACATAGTAGTTTGAAAGAGGAGTTGCCGTATATCTTAAATGGGAGATTGAAGAATCCAAAGAGGCCAAAGTCAATATAGCAAGAAGAGCTTGTTGAAGGTTAGAAGAAAACAAAGATAAAGTGAGGAAGAGGAAATTTAAAGTACTCAAGGGAGAAGACTTGAACTCCAGCAACAACAAAGATTTGTGAAGATGTAAAAAAAAAGTTTGTGTCAAAATGAAGGTTGGTGGTTACCTTGTGTCAATGTAATTGTCATGTTTGCTAGTAGTGCATTAATTTGGATCAACTTTTGAATTGAAAGTGTTTCTTTACTTGAGATTGGTTTTTCCACATTAAATCATTGTGTGTTCACGTGTTGATTGAATGCTTAAGGTTTGATTGATTGTTATATCATGAGTGAGTTTTGAGAGGATATTTATTTGATTATGATAAGTACAAAAACATTGCACAAAGAGGCCAAAACTCGTAGTCTTTATCTTTATAGATAATCAGACTTTGAGGCAAACTAGTGATCTGCTATACTCTTCTAGTCAAACATTAAACTCGCAATTGGTAGTTGAGATTTAATTATTAAAAATTTAATTTTTCTCTATGATATCAATCTGATTCGGCATGTAGTGCTTCAAAATCTTACTTAATCTTCCTTTGATTTCTTTTATTAGAGAACTTGTGCTAGTGTTTGAATTCTAAATTTTAATTAGTTTATTTGTTTTCTCTTAAAAATATTAGATTAATCTTGCTGATATGTGTGCCCTAAATTGTGAGTTACTTTCCTTATAATTTTCCTTGATTTTAGTGCTTATGTGTGGTTCTTGGGTTAGGTTTTGTTGGATTAAAATCAATGGCTAGTTTGAATAACTCAATAAATGAACATGGGGACGTAGGAATCCAATGAATTGACCTCCCTTAATTGATGGCCAAAATTACACATATTGGAAAAATAGGATGATAGCATTTATACAAGTGCATGATGAGAATGTCTAAAAAGTGGTTGTTAAAGGCTAGAATCCTCTAATTACCAATGATAAGGAAAAGAATTCTATTGTAAAAGATGAAATTGAATGAGATGATAATGAGACTAACCTTGCAAATCAAAATAATAAAATCCTTAGTACATTATTCAATGCAGTAAGAAAATCACAACATAGCTTGACCTCTAATTGTATATCAGCCAAGGTTGTATAAGAAAAATTAATAAAATATATTGAGGGAACACAGGCTATGAAGGTGTCTAAGCTACAGATATTGACCCCAGCATTTGAGAACATGATAATGTGTAAAGAAGAGAGAATTTCTAAATACTATCCTAAACTTTTGGACATAGTAAACATATGTAATCAACTAAGATAGCCTACACTTGATTATCATGTTGTGAGGAAGTTGTTATGGTCCTTGTCCTCTAAATTTAAAATTATGGTGGCAGACATTAATGAATATAAAAAGATTGATACCTTAGACATTTAAGAGTTGGTTGAGAAATTTAGAACCTTTGAGATGCAAGAAGAGTCATATGAGAACAAAAAAGAGTTATTTGAAAAGTCTAAGGGAAAACAGAATGCCCTAAAAACATTTAAAAGAACTTCCAAGGAAAAAAAGTGTTAAACACCTTAGATGAATGCGAAGAGTATGAAGATGATTAAGAACTAATATTATTATTGGCTAAGAACTTCAATAAATTAATGAAAATTTAGAACTTTAGGTTTGAAAAAAGGAGACAAAATTCTAAGAAAATAGAAAGAGAGGAGAGATGAGAGGCAAACTAAACAAAAAAAGAAGAATTTAAAATGCTTTGAATGTAGTAAGTTAGGTCACATTTTGTAACATCTATAGTTTTTAAACAATCATGGGAAAAATTAGGTGTGTTGAATAGAGCTTGGTGAGACGAGCGTAATGAATCTAAGAAAACATAAAACGGAGGTCAGGAGCAAAAGTTACAATCCCAGGAATTGTGTCATATGGGTGGGACCCACTTAAAAAATGCAAAGTAACCCACCCATGTGGTGTCTAGCTTTGAATGCTTGTTGAGATGTGTCCATCAGTACCAAGAACGCTCAATTCTGACTTTAGGATAAGAAGTTATCTTGTTTTGAAGTTGGAATTGTGTTTTAAAGAAAAATAATAAAATAATAGAGGATGATGTCAGCCGAGTCGGAGCTGAGCTAAAGGGTTGTCTCGCTAAGACAAACTGCACGATCACGACTGTCCATGTCCCGTGATCGCGTGGTGTAGCATGCATATGCACGTGTGATGCATGAAGGCGTGTACGCACATGTGATGCATCCATCAGGCCCACATTGACCATACACGCGGTCCAATGCATGCATCAGGCCCGTGTCCATGCAAGTAAAAATGACTTTCTTCGTACACTCACACAAAATCTCCTATAAATACTCATTTTCGTTCAAACATCTAGAAGAGTTTCGGAATTCGTTTTCCTCCATTCAAGAGGTGTTTCTACCTAAATCAAGCGTGCTAGACGTCATGGCAAGGTTATTTTTCTATTTTGAGATCTCTATATCCTAGAAATGTGACATCTAATTTTGGGGTACCTAGCGTATTGTTTATTTTTTTGCACAGGATGCAAGGTAGGGGCTTTTATCCTCTTTTAAGGCATAAATACTTACATTGGTTGTCTTTGAAAGTTTATATATATAATTTTAGTTAAATACTTGAGTAATTTCCATGTATGTTTCGGGATTGACTCATATACTTGTTTTATCAAGTGCTTATCTCTTGAATTTAATTATGAACTAGGCTTTGAATTTAATTATGAATTAGGCATTATGATATATGTAATATAAGGAAAATCTAGCTTCACCATTATTTTAATTATACTTGAGTATGGTGAGATTGAAAGACGGTTTTATGGAATTAGTGCTATATCAAAATGATTCTAGAAATGCGTACAATCATGACAACTGAGTTACTGAGATGAGACAGGGGCTAGGATTTTGAAAGGTTGACCTTTGTGGAAGATTGTTTAAAGTAATAAAAAGAGAAGAAATTCTCATTTGAGATTGGAATATAAGAGATTTAATTATTTGGAGCTCAGATTGGTCGACGTATCGATAGAGTTCCATAATAGAGAGTACACAGTACAATCCAGTTTGGAATCGGATGCACGGTACATATATTACCTTGGTGAGCCCCTAACAAAGGGCAAGACCCTTGATTAGCCCCTAACGAAGGGCAACTATCAAGGCTATGCATGCTAAGGTAGAGAGTATCATGGGAAAACTCTCTGCTCTGTAGATCATGACACCCCATGAGCACGGGTGGATCTTCTCTCTACAAGCACAGAGTGTTTTACAAAAAATCTGTAGAGGAGTAAGAGGCAGTTGCTTTGTACCCACAACAAATTTTTTATAATAGAATAAGTGTCTAGGACACTGTAGCAAGCCATTGATGTGCCCGATGCAAGCACTATCGGTACTTAGGAGAATTACGCAGGGAAAGGGGAGAAGTAATGAAGAAAGGGGAGAAACTGGAATACTGTAATTGCATAACTAGGAAAATAGAGAGGATCGCCCCATATAGGGGACGACCAGTCCCCTAGGGAGTCACACCAACCCAACCCAAGGCCGGCCCAGTTCCCTAGGAGCGCATGCCAATTGGTGGTTCGGCTAACCCGGACCACTAACTGAACCAACCCGTTTTACATCCAAACATCCAAAATACTAAACTATTACAATAGTAAATCATCCAATGCAACTATGAAAACAATAAAGTAAAGCCTAAGCAATAGTCCTTCGTGAAACTAGTCAAGTCTGGTCATCGTACACAACACTCCACCATGCTACTACTATTCGCCTTGTCCTCAAGGCGACCAAGCTGGGAAATGAGCCAGAAAATCATCTTAAGGCATCCACGTGGCATCCTCAAGAGGCTGACCCTACCAAGAAAGCAAGACCTCAGTGATAATACACCCAGAGCATCGAACCCGACGCTTCTAGAGGACAGCAACAGGGAGAGGATCAGCTGGTGAAACCAGCCCCAGCAGGGGAGGAGGAGGAGCGCCCACCGCCAAAGATTTACCACCCACAAAATGTCGCAGACGAGAGACATGAAACACAGGATGAACTAAAGAATTAGGAGGTAGAGTCAAGCGGTATGCCACCGGTCCAACAGACTCCTCAATAACATACGGACCATGGAAGCGGGGAGCAAGCTTGGAGTGCGCAGGCTGAAACAAAGAGGCCTGTTGCTGAGGGAGGACCGATACATAAACCTGCTTCATCCTGTTCTGAGTAGCCGACAAATTCTCTTTAAGCTGGCATAAGACCTCATCACACGTCTACAACATATAATCCACCTCGGCAACTAACGAACGATGGGGCACATAAGATAAGACAGTCGGCGGCAGACAACCATAGAGCACCTCAAATAGCGTGAACCCAGCGCGCGTGTGATATGCCGTATTATAAGACCACTCAGCCCAGGGAAAGAGCTGAAGCCACCGATGGGGCTGCATCAAAGTAAAGTAGCGGAGGTACTACTCCAGGCAAAGGTTAACCACCTCCGTCTGAGGATGATAAGCTGTGCTCATATGTAAAGAAGATCCCTGCAACGTGAAAAACTCCTGCCAGAACTGTGAGAGAAATATCTGATCCCGGTCAGAAACAATCGTACTCGGCATACCATGCAGGCGCACCACCTCACGAACAATTAGCTCAGCAACAGTCTTAGCGGTGAAGGGATGGCCCAGCGCGCAGAAATGAGCATACTTAGACAATATTTCTACCACAACCATGATGACGGACTTACCCTGTACCATAGGCAAAGCCTCCACGAAATCCATCGAAATGTCCTCCCAAACCTTATCTGGAATAGGCAAGGGTTGTAACAACCCGGCCGGTGATGTCGTGGTAGCTTGAGCCCTGTGACAAACATCACAAGCAGCCACGTAATCATGGACGGTGCGACAGACGCCCTGCCACAAGAAGCTCTGGCTAACTCTTTTATAGGTACAGAAAGACCCCACGTGACCGGCCATAGGAGTGTCATGGAAATGCGACATGATACGGCAGCGGAGATCTGAAACATCGGGAACCCACAAACGGTCTTTCCAGAAGAGAAGACCATCCTGCCACACAAAGAAAGGCTGGGCTGCTGAGTCGGCCTAAAGGGCGGCAATAACCTCCTATGTCCATGAATCCATACCATAGGCCTGCTGAAGCTCCTCAACAAACGGGCAAGAAAGGGTGGAGAATGCGAAGCAGGAGTCCGGGGATGGACTGCGAGAGAGTGCATCAGCGACTATATTTTCTGACCCCTTTTTGTACACTAACTCATAGTCATAGCCCAGCAACTTGCTCACCCACCTCTGCTGAGTAGGAGTAGACACTCGTTGATCCAAAAAATACTTCAACGGTTGGTGATCGGTACGAATCAAAAATCGACGACCCAATAAATACGGACGCCATTTGGCAACGGTGAGGATGATAGCCAACATTTCCTTTTCATACACTGACATAGACAAGGAGCGACCAACCAGAGCCTTACTGAAATAAGCTATAGGGTGGTCGTCCTGCAAGAGAACAACGCCCAAGCCCGCCTTGGATGCATCTGTCTCCACCACAAACGGCCGACTAAAATCTGGCAAGAGCAAGACTGGGGCAGACGCCATCACTTGCTTGAGCCCCTCAAAGGTTGTTTGGGCCACTGGTGACCATGCAAATGCCCCCTTCTTTAACAGTTTTGTAAGAGGACGAGCCAACTCGCTGTACCGAATGATAAACCGACGATCATAACCTATCAGGCCAAGAAAACCCCTGAGCGCCTAGACACATGTTGGGGTCGGCCAAGAGAGCATAGCGGCCACTTTGGTCGGATCAGTAGCAACACCGTTCTGGGAGATAATGTGACCCAGATAATCAACCTGTGGATTGCCAAAGGAACACTTCGAACGCTTCAAAAATAAGGAGTTAGCACGCAATATAGAAAAAACCGACCTGAGATGTGTCAAGTGTTTTGTCCACGATCTACTGTACACCAGTATGTCATCAAAGAAGACCAATAGATAGCGACGCAGAAAGGGCCTAAAAATATCATTCATGAGAGACTGGAAGGTGGAGGGGGCATTGGTCAATCAAAAAGGCATCACCAAAAACTCGATATGGCCATCATGAGTCTGGAATGCGGTCTTGTGCACGTCCCTACACTGCACACGAATCTGGTGATAGCCCAAACAAAGATTGAGCTTACTAAAGACCCAGACACCTGTCAATTCATCCAATAGTTCTTCAATCACAGGATTGGGATATTTGTCTTTGACGATGATGATGTTCAAAGCACGGTAGTCAACACAAAACCGCCATGAACCATCTTTCTTGCGAACCAACAACACTAGAGACAAATACGAACTCGTACTAGGACGAATGATTCTGGACTGAAGCATGTCCGCCACCAGCCGTTCTATCTCAGATTTCTGTATGTGAGGGTAACGGTATGTGCGGACATTGGCTAGGGCTGCCCTTGGAAGGATGGGAATCTAATGGTCATGAGGCCGGACGGGAGGAAGTCCCTGCTGCTCTGAAAACAAATCCTCATGTTCGGCCAGCAACGCCTGCAAATTAGATGGTATCTGTTCCTGTGATACGCCAATAATACCACACTGCTGCAAAAGAAGTCCGTGAGGAGCAAACCGGAAGGAGCGCATGTCCTGGGCCGAGAGAAGAGTGCCAGGCCGTGACCACTCCAACCGAACCTGTTGCCCATTAAGCTCAAATTCCATCACCATATCCCAAAAATTCCACACCACATCACCCAGTTCCTATAGCCACTGTACTCCCAATACGACATCCGCCCCCTTCGTGGGCAGCAAGAAAAGGTCAGTAACAAATGTGTTTCCCTGAATCGAGAGGGTAATCTGAGCACACACACCGGTACTCCTGAGATGCTTGCCATCGCGAATCAACACATCAAATGGTTTAGAGTCCGACACCAAACACCCTAGTCAATGAGCCACCTTATCGTTAATAAAATTATGAGTAGAATCACTGTCGATCAAGATAGCTACCTACTCCCGCATAAGGAATCCCTGCACCTGCATGGTGCGTGGAGTGAAAGCTCCCGAAAATGCATGAATTGAAATTTCAGGCAGCACGTCCTCTGAGATCAAAGTTTCACTACCGGCCCTGCTGTCCAAGTCGTCATCTACTTCCTCCACAAGCAAGCTGCCCTTAACAGAACAACAGTGTCCGGGAACAAATTTCTCATCACAATAAAAGCACAGCCCCTTGGCTCGGCGTTCGTCCATCTGGGCGGGGGTGAGAAGCCGGACAATCTGAGTGGGAGCTACGGCCTATTGACTAGGGCGGCCATTGGCTGTACTACTGGAGGAAGCCGCCATAGGATTAGAGCTCAATACAGCCCGGGGTGGGGGACCCACCCATCCTCCCCTACGCTACCGGTTCAGTTTCTCTTCTTCAATGCAGGCATGACGCACCACGTCCCGCATGCTTGCGTAAGGGAAGTGGTGCATTTCCTCCGAGATTTCTAGCTTTAACCCCCATTTGAACGTGCCCACCAGGGCGGCCATCGGCCAGTCAGGGAGTCTGTTGGCTATCTTCATGAAGTCCGTATAGTATGCACGAACGGTGGTGGTCTGGCGCAGGGTGGACAACATCTCATTGAAGTCCTGAAATTCTTTTGGACCAAACTGGATGCAGAGCTCATCAGAGAAGGCTGCCCAGGTGGGGTAGTGCACTTCTTTCTCAAAGTTCTGGAACCAAACCAATGCATCGCCATCCAAGTGAAAGGCAACAATATGCAAGCACTCAGTCTCGGAGTGCGTTCCCTGGTATGAGAAGAACTTCTCTGCTTTATATAGCCATTCCACAGGGTCATCATCACCATTATAGTGAGGAAACTATAACCAAGCAAGGTGAGGTTCAGCCCCCCCTCGGGCCCCTTTGTGAGGTGCTGGATACTCGTCCCACTCCTCCTCAGTATCCTGGAACTGATTGTGGGGGCGCGGCATCATAGGGGCATTCTCTCGAACACCTGGCGTGCCTTGCATGTCCCAGGCCTGGCTTCTCCCCTCTGGCGCTAGGATGCCAGTGCCGAATTGTGCTGAACTAGGGAAGACGCTCATGTCAATGCCCACGGCCGTTGGAGGGCAGCAGAAGGTCGGCTTAGGGAGATCGGATGGACCACCTTTCTCCATGACAGCAGGAGGCGGCCCTGGAAGGATGGGTGTTGTGCGCCAAAAACTTGATCGTTTATAATTAAACCCTTTGCAAGTGTACAAGGTAATTGTACTAGGATAAGTATTTAAGGGTTGTCGAACCTCAGGGATGGATGGATTATCACTAAATCTAAAGAAGAATTTGCTGATTGAAAAATAAAACAAACTTAAACTTAAATTAAGCAAAAGAAAGAAATCAACTAGTTTAAAAGCAAGAGATTAATATGATGAAAATTACTTAGGAAATTGAATCCACTATAGAACCATAACAATTACTGAACTTTTAATCTAAATCTAGTGTGAATATGAACAAGTATTCTCAGCTACAAGCTAGAATTACTTAAAAAAGAATCATTAATTAACTTCCATGGCATGAACTATCTTCGACAATAGCACGAATCATCTACACTAAACTAGCTATAGGCATGACTCGTCTAATCTTAGTATAACTCATCCAAGTTATTAATTATCTGAACATTAAAACTATTGTATGACCATCTCATCTAAATCACAGAAATTAGAATCGATGAAAATATCAAAACTACATCAATCTATCATCTACAAGACAATAACTCAACATAGATTTGAATAAACATGAAAAGCTCTTCCATTAAAAAGGAAATCCATATCATACAATTGTCATCATTCACAATTGAGATCTAAATTAAAAAGAAAAGAAACTGAAACTTATCTATAGCTTCATCAACTCCTAAGTAAAAGAAAAGTCTAGCCTTCCATTGTAGAAGAAAGCACTTGAATCTCCATTAAAAGCTTTGAGTTCTTCTCCATCTTCTTCTTCCTTTTTCTCTTTAGAAAATCTACTGGAATCCCCCAAATTTTAAGCCAAATATGTCTTTTTATAGGCATAAGTTCCGTAGGAAGAAATCCAATACGAAAAGGATTGGAATTTGGGTCAAACAAGGAAACTGCATGCTATGCCGTTCGAACACCCTGCATGCCCGTTCGAATGGTTGAACTGTATTTTTGTCTGAATTCATGTTATCCCGATCGATCGGAAAGTGACCCCGTTCCAACGGCTACAGTGTTTCTGCAATCTGGACTGTTTTCCTGGACAGTTCATATTCTGTTCATTAAGCTTTCCTTCGTGTCCATATTAATTTCTAACTTGTTTATAACTCCAAAAAGTTGTCCAAATCACTTTAAAGCATGTGAAGACTACTTTGAACTATTCAAAACATCGTCCAAGTACCTCGATAAGCACACTTTACTACAAAACATAAAATACCATATTTTAGACATGTAGAATATAATTAAAATTCCAACTTTGTTTAAATACACATCTAAACTACTAATAACTACAAAATCATTAATAATTAAACTAAAATACTAATATCTATCTTAATCTAAATAAACCATAACTAACTCTAAATTAACCTAATCTATACTAGCAAATAAGGTTAAAAGGTATATAAAATAGATATAGATTTCATACTTATCAGTGCCCCAAAGCTTGGCCCTTGACTGCGCTCGTCATGAACAATGTCAGCTTCTCTAGCACAGCCATGATTTGTTTGATATCGCTAGCTGTTGCAGGAGGATCGGCCTTCGGGCTGTCCGCAGAAGCAGGTGCTGACGCTGGTGCCTCATTGTCCGGAGTAACCTCAGGAACTGCAGCAGATTGCTTTCCTCGAGCATGTCCGGGGATCGTAAAGCTCCAATACCAATGATGTGCCCGATGCAGGCATGATCGGTACCTAGGAGAATTACGCAGGGAAAGGGGAGAAGTAATGAAGAAAGGGGAGAAACTGAAATACTGTAATTGCATAACTCTGAAAATAGAGAGGATCGCCCCATATAGGGGACGACCAGTCCCCTAGGGAGTTGTGCCAACCCAACCCAAGCTGGCCTAGTTCCCTAGGAGCGCATGCCAATTAGTGGTTTGGCTAACCCGGACCACTAACTGAACCAACCCATTTCACATCCAAATATCCAAAATACTAAACTATTACAATAGCAAATCATCCAATTCAACTATGAAAACAATAAAGTAAAGCCCAAGCAATAGTCCTTCACGAAACTGGTCAAGTCTGGTCATTGTGCACAACAGCCATGAGAGCTTACAAACCCTGAAAGCATCTTCGATATGTAGGAAGAAGCCCTAGGGAAGTTTTTGGATGAGAGGCATACCCTTACTATTTCTTTTGAAAAATATTATCTATTTACTTGATCATGTGATTTAAAAATTGTCAGATGTTATATTTATGTCTAATAGGTTAAGTACTCCTACTGAGTGTTTTAAAATACTCACCACCCCCCAAACCATGCAGGGCCCGATGTGGAATAGACCTAGGTAGATGAGACCAGTAAAGGCACTTTTGGGTTCAAGTTGTGACTAAGGAGTCTACGATTACGCGAAGTAGTTCCTAAGCACATTTTATTCTTTTTGCTTGAGCAGACTTGTTTATATCTTTACTTGTGTGTTTGTACACATATAGTGTATTTCTTAGGAAATGAAGTGTATTATGTTATGTTTATGGTCATATGTTTACAGGTTGCGACCCGAGCAAGCTCTAACTATACTTTTAACTCTTTATATGTTTTATAAAATCCCGAGTCGTGACAATTTGTATCAGAGCCCAGGAAATTCTGTCTACAAATGCATATAGTGAAGAAATAAATGATTTCTTGCTCAATAATTCGCTTAGATAAGTAGACCTAGTATAACTTTAGACCATATTTTTGAACTTAGATGTTGTCATAATAACAACCCGGTCAAGAGTAGCAAACTCCTATCATGATTTTGTTGGACCAACCTTATCTGAATCGGGAGGGGGAGTAGCACCCGAAGCTATGAGTGTGTTGTTGCAAAATCTTGCTCAATGCTTAGCTGAGCAATGTTACCAATTTGCTCTTTCTTTGCCACAAGCACAACCTTCCCCAATTCCCTTGAGTAAAAACTCATCTGGCAAGAGTAAAGGTGAGAATAATTTGGCTGAATGGTTTAAGAAGATTGCCCCCACTTTATTGGGTGAAGAAGAGTTGGAGGAGTTAGAAAAATGGATAAAAGAAATTGAAAAGCTTTTTGAATCTATGGAGGTACCTGAGAGTAAAAAGGTTGCCCTTGGCACATTTGTCTTCCCTAGAGAAGCAGATCATTGGTGGACCATAATCAAAGAAGCCTTCTTGAGGCAACAAAAAGAGTTGGAGTTCATGCAATTGAAGCAAGGAAGCTTGTTGATATGTGAGCATGTGACCAAATTCATGCAGTTAGAGCGCTTTGCCTTGGGTGCATGCACTTCATAATTATCTTGTGCTACTAGATTTGTATTGGGATTAGAACCTCAACTAAGAGCTCAAGTGGTAATTTTGCAACCTACTACTTTGAGCTGAGCAGTGGAGATTGCCTATGTGGCAGAGCACAATCAACAAAGAGCAATGGAAGGAGGCTTGGCAAAATAGTAGTTCCAGACACCGTAACACCAAGAGAGGCTATAACTACTCTGGTGGTGCCCCTTCCCAGCTAGCTCAACCATATTAGCCACAACCACAACAACAATATTAGCAGGGCAGGAGAGGGATCCCATGCCCCATATGTAAATTGTTTCACTTGGGGCAATCCTATAAGAAGGGTAATAACCTATGCTTTGTTTGTGGAGCTGAGTGTCATTTTGCCAAAGATTGTCCAAGGGAACATACAAGAAATGAGCCACAGACCAAACAAAAGGCCAAAATTCCGGGGCAGGTATATGCCATCACAAGTGAGGAAGCTCATGCCTCAAATGCTATCATGGAAGGTACTCTTCCTACATTAAGGAGATAATCAATTTACATGGACTATCTGTGTCCATTGTTTCGGATAGGGATAGCAAATTTACTTTATACTTTTGGTGAAGTTTATAAGAGGCTTTGGGTACTACATTGAAATTCAGCAAGGCTTTTCACCGGCAAACGAATGGACACTCAAGAACAACCATCCAAATATTGTAAGATATGTTGTAGGCATGCACCTTGGAATTGAAAGGTAATTGGGACAAACATATGCCACTAGTAGAATTTGCTTATAATAATAGCTACCATTCTAGCATTGGTATGGCACCATATGAAGCACTGTTCGGAAAACACTGTCGATCACTAACATGCTGGAGTGAGGTGGGAGAGCAACTTTTGATCAAATTGGAGTTGATCCAACAATGTGCTAATAAAGTTCAACTAATCAAAGAATGATTGTTGATAGCTCAAAGTCGACAGAAGAGCTATGCAGATAAAAAATGCCTAGATCTTGAGTTTGAAGTAGGCGATCACGTCTTCTTGAAGATATTGCCAACCGAAGGGGCTATGCGATTTGGAGTGAAAGGTAAGTTAAGCCCTTGTTTTGTAGGTCCAATGGAGATATTGGAAAAGATCGGACTCCTAGCTTATAGGTTGGTGTTACCTCCTCAGCTTGAAGGTGTTCATGATGTCATTCACGTCTCCATGCTTAGGAAGTAGGTTCGAGAACCATCCCATGTTCTAGATGAGATGCTGAAGGAGCTAAGACCAAACTTAACTTTCGAGATGAAGCCTTTTTGGATCTTGGATGGAAAGGAGCAAATCCTTAGAACTAAGAAAATTCTGTTAATAAAGATCTTGTGGCAACACCACTCATTCGTGGAAGCAACGTGGGAAACTGAAGTTGATATATAGTGGAAGTACCCTAAATTATTTGATGACTAGGAAATTTTGGGAACAAATTTTTTTCAAGAAGGGAAGAATGTAACATCTATAGTATTGAAACTATTTTTTTATAGGAAAAATTAGGTGTATTGAATAAAGCTCGTTGAGATGAGCATAATGAACCTATGAACACTCGAAATGGAGGTCAAGAGCTAAAGTTATGGCCTTGGGAATTGTTCCATAAGGGGTGGGACCCACTTAAAAATTGATAAGTAATCCACCCATGTGGTCTTTAGTTTTGAAGGGCTCATCGATACGAGTCCATCGGTACTAAGAATGAGTGATTCCGACTACAGGATAATAAGTTATCGTGATTTGAATTTAGAATTCTGTTTTAAAGAAAAAAATAAAAAAACAATAGAGGATGATGTCGGCCGAGTCGGAGACAAGCTGACGGGTGAACGCAGCAAGCCAAACCACACGATCACGACTGTCTACATAGCGTGATTGCGCGGTACAGCGTGCGATGCACGTTGATGCGGTGCGTAGTACTATCGATGTGCGGCTTCGCCACGTGCATATGTGCACTAATGCGTAAGTCAGGCCCACATCAACCACGCGCGGTGTGCAATGGACGTGCAACATCTGGCGTGCGGCCATGCAAGCGAAAATGTTTTTCTTGGTACGCTCACATAAAATCTCCTATAAATACTCATTTCCATTCAAACTTCCGGAAGTGTTTCTCAAGTCATTCCGATTCCGTTTTCCTTTGTTCAAGAGGCGTTTGTATCCAAATCTAGTGTGTTGGACGTCATGGAGAATTTTTTTTTTCTATTTTGAGATCTTTATAGCCCAAAAATGTGACATCTAATTTTGGGGTATGCAGCATATTGTTTATGCTTTTGTGCGGGAAGCAAGGTAGGGGCTTTTATCCTCTCTTAAGACATAAATACTTACATTGGTTTTCATTGAAAGTTTATATATATAATTCTAGTTAAATACTTGAGTGATTTTCATATATGTTTTGGGATTACCTCATATACCTATTTTTTATCGAGTGTTTATCTCTTGAATTTAATTATGAATTAGGCATTATGATATATGTGATATAAAGAAAATCTAGCTTCAACATTATTTTAATTATACTTGAGTATGATGAGATTGAAAGAAAGTTTTATCGAATTAGTTCTCTATCAAAATGATTTTAGCAATGCGTACAATCATGACAACCGAGTTACTGAGATGAGATAGAGAAGGGGTAACTGTCTCGTTGGAACGAGCGACTAACCCTACCTTTATAATTGTTATCAGTAACATGACCATGACTTGTAGAGGCGAGGCTAAGATTTTGAAAGGTTGATCTTTGTGGAAGATTGTTTAAAGTAAAGAAAAAAAGAAGGAAATTCCCGTTTGAGTCGGGAATATAAGAGATTGATTTATCTGGATCTTAGATTGGTAGACGTACCGATAGTGTTCCATAATAGAGAGTACAAAATATAATCTGATTTGGAATCGGATGCACAGTACATATATTAGGTTGGTGAGCCCCTAACTAAAGGCAAGACCCTAGATTTTCCCTTAACAAAGGGCAACTATCAAGGCTACGCACGCTATAGTAGAGAGTATCATGGGAAAACTCTCTACTCTCTAGATCCCAGAACCCCATGAGCATGGGTGGCTCTTCCCTCTACAAGCATAGAGTGTTTTATGAAAAATCTGTAGAGGAGTAATAGGCCGTTGCTTTGTACCCGCATCAAATTCTTTATAATAGAATAAGTGTATGGGACACAGTAGTAAGCCATGAGAGGTTACAAACCTTAGAAGCATCTTTGATATGTAGGAAGAAGCCCTGGGGAAGTCTTTGGGTGAGAGGCAAACCCTTACTATTTCTTTTAAAAAATATTATCTATTCACTTCATCATGTGATTTAAAAACTTCCAGATGTCATATTTATCTATGATAGGATAAGTACTCCTATTAAGTATTTTAAAATACTCACTACCCCCAAACCTTGCAGGACCAAGTGTGGAATAGACCTGGGTAGAAGAGACACTTTCTTGTTGATCTAATATTAATTCTAACAATTCTTCTAATGATAAGCCTAGGAAATCAAAGGGGTTTGATTTTAAAAAAAAAGGAAAGTGTTTCAAGCAACTTATTCTGATAAGAATTCTTCTAGAAAGGAGAAATTGTGCAACTGCACTATCTTCTATGCAAGTGTATGAGGCTACACTTCATGAGTCTAATTCTCTTGAAGTGTATGAGGCTTATTTTGATGTGTCTGAAGGATTCCTTATTATTTTTGTAAAACAAAAATCACATTTATTTCAAGATCGTTTATTGGTTCGATTTTTCACACCAAAGCTCTTTTAAATTTGAGAACTCTTAATTTCAACTCTATTTCTCTCCATACCACTCCAAATTGTTCGTGGAAGAGATTAGAGGCAACTTGAGGAGGTTTTGCATGCTTCATGACCGGACTTCCATATTAATTAGGCGATTTTATCCACATCCAAGGTAAGTCCCACACTTAAAATTTTAATTGTTAGTGATTTTTCTAATCAATTTCAATAAGATCTGAACCGATAGGATTGATAGAATTATTTACATCTAACCTTGTCTAAGATTTCATGCAATTTTGTCATTAAATTTCAAGACTTCATGAAAAATTAAGTGTGGCTTCAACATTTTTGCACAAATTGGGGATTTCTCATAATTAGATATTTTTTTATCAAAATTGACTGTAGGTCTAGTTATACTCAATGTGATATATCCTAGGCTCAAATTTGGTGACAATCTGACACAAATATTTTTAGGTTTATTTGAAAATTAAAATTTTAAATTTTGGCATGCATTTCAAAATATTTTGAAATTCTAGTATGTTTCTTATTGTTAATTATTTATTCCTAGTTTATGATTAGTCCTATGTTGTTTTACTGCCAATTCAATTTAGATGGGGAGAGGGAAAAAATAGAAGACCACTGAGTTAGGGTCAGAGGACCATGGAACATCGAGCAGTGGGTCGACAGGGAGACCCATATGGTGTGAGAGAATTTTAGTACATGTTCCCCTAGTGATATCTATAGGATGGATTGAGGCTCATCCATATTGGATGAAATATTTTAGCTCAATTTCCACATCTAATCAGTCAGTCTATCCTAGACTTGTTGGCAGAGGTATGCGACTCATTGTGGAGGATGATGATGCCCTAGTAGGAGTAGCAGGCAGGTTCAAGTGAGAGCCACACTTGACATCATAGAAAATATTATTGCATGTGAGTGGTGATAGCTTAGATATCCTCAGTTTGATGGATATGTATTTCCACCTGACAATGAGATTATTGGGAATTGACTTTGTCAAGAGCTAGAGGTTTCTTTGTTGGCACTCTCCATAACTTAAAATTTTAGCCTGCTTTAAGCTATCATTAAGTATGACATATGTAGTGCTCGAAAAGAGGGAGTGGATAGGATGTTGACATGAATTCTACATCTCTCAGCACAATCACAATAGAGTCTAATTGCCCTCTATTATATTTAGTAGGTTGATAGTATTCTTGCATGTTGACACAAATGAGAGGTAACCTTACCCATACACAAATGTGGTTCACGTCTAGTGCACAAGATAAGTATAGGAATGCAAGGCTTTTCAAAATCAATTCCAAATGAGTCTATATTAAGTTTTTAAGTGTCAAGATATTTTGTAGAATTTGAAAGCCAATGCATTATGTCTAGAGTTGTAATTATATTTTTTTATTTTTAAATATGTAGTATTTTAAAAAGAAATAATCAAAGAGGAAGATTGTAAGAACATATGAGTTATATAATAAGTTCATTGACTAATTTCTTTGTTAAAATTATGTCTATAAACCTTATGTTTGAGTATTAGAATCTAATTTGAAGTTGTTGTAGTTGAGTCTGATTTAGAATTGAAAGACTTATATAATAAGAGTAGATGTATTCTAATGGATCAAGACAAAACACTAAAGAATATTGAAAGTTTTTTAACCCTATTTAGATTACATTTACATACCAAAATTATTAAGAGAAGTTTGAGAAGTTATTTTAGCAGTTTCAAAAGGTTTTAGGTAAAAAGAGCAATAATATGAAAAGATAGATAGAATGACCGATCACTCCACAATATGAAAAAGAAAACAATTGATCTCCATATCATTTCACCCTAGGTAAAACAAACCCAAGAGTTATTGATCAATCACCATGGTTAATGTATTGAATGCTTGAAATATCATACACAAAGTAAATAGTAAACACTCAATTGCTATTTGGAACAATTGATCACTTTAAGGACTAGTTGCCCTAATTAAGCCATTACAAATTCTATTTCTTTCCTTTTTGAAGCCAAAGACTTAAACCGACTTAGAAAGCTACATAAGGTATGAAAAATCACAAATTTTGGATGGGAAAAACATGGAGGAAATTAGAGAAGAAGGGTTCATACCTTTTGTATATTGTTTCCTAAGGAGGATTTACATGAGGCTTTGAGTTGAAGATCAATAGTGAATTCATGAAGCTATTCCACAACTAAGAAGAGATTTCACAAAAAAATTTCAAAGATAAGTTGCAACATATATTCAATGGGAGAGTGAGGATTCCAAGCAAACCAAAGACAATACAACAAGATTAGCTTGATGAAGGTTCAAAAAACAAAGACAAAACAAGGAGGAAGAAGTTTCAGGTGCTTAAGGGAGAAAAATTGAAGGCCAGCAATAATAAAAATTTGTGGTGATCTAAACAAAAGGAGTTTGTATTAGAGTGAAACTAATAGTCGATGGTTTTCATGTACAATGAAATTGTCTTGCTTCCAAGTCATGCATTGGTTTGGTTTTGCATTGGCACTACCATGTTTTTTTTAATCGAGTTTGGATTTTCGATGCTAAATCATTGTGTGTTCATGTGTTGATTGATGTTTATGGTTTGATTAATTGATATATCATGAGTTTTGAGATATTATTTATTTTATTCCTCTACATATAAAAGTTATATGAAAAGAGGCTAGAACTCGTAGTCTTTATCTTGCATAGATAATTAGACTAGGGGTATTCTAGTAATCTGTTGCACTCTTCTAGACGGAAATTAAACTCACATCTTTACAAAAGAATAGATCAAGTTTTTCTAAACATTCCTATTGGTTAAAAAATCATCGAAAAACACTTGAAATTCACTAAAAATAAAAAAGAAGGGTTTGGTACTCACCACAGCCTTAAACATAATAACAAATTTGATGGTAAAATCTAGTATTTTCTTGTGCAGAACCAAGCCTAGTTTCTTTATTTTCCTAATTTGCACCTCTCTAGAGAGTTAGGAATGAAAGGAGGTCTAAGTACTTTAGACATTTTATAAAATATTGCTCCATCACAGAAGTACAAATAGCAATCGATCACCCCTCGATTCATTGATCTTTAAATAAATATGATTTTTAATATTCCACAATTTATGAAAATTTTAAAAATCTAATAAATTTCTTAAACTATTTCAATACAGTATCCAACAAAATAAGATTTTTCTAAGAGTTCAACTCAAAATAAAAATCAAACACTAAAAATAAGCATAGTTGAACTACTTTTGAAAATTTTTAAATTTTTTTTCATTAATCTAAGTTCATCCATAGGTTGTTTTAATGCATACCTTGCCTTAGATTAGTAAACACAATTTGTATGTGATTGTTAATTTTCATTTCTTCTTGACTCCTTTGCTAATGTTTTCAAAAATTACTAATGTTTTCAACTATTCTCTCTTTTGATCTTGAATCTCATAAGATTACACTTATTTAAGTTGAGACAAATTTATTCAAACCCTAGTAAAGAAAATCTCTCAATTGTTACTCACTTTAGCTAGAATCTATGCACATTTTTCTCTTTAAATAATAAAAGAATATAAGCTAAAAAAGAATATCCCCAAGCCTTCTATTGAGTTATGATGTCTTTTCACAAACCATTTTTCTAAGGTTTGTTTTATTATGAATCTTCTCTACTCGCATCATTTATTTTTTCTTCCTTTTTTTATTTAATTTAGTTTTTCTTGATGTCAAGACTAAGGGAGCTTAACAGTAGGCTAGGCCCACCTAAGTTGATAGCCCTTCTCCATAAACTTTATGAGGACAATGTCATTAAATAATAGATATTGAAGTAAATAAACTTACAAACATTTAATCACATTACATGAATTTTTTTTATCTTTTGAATTCTAAATAGGAATCTAGCTTTAGATCCACTAATTTGGTCACTAAGACTCCACTAAAAACAAACACCTAAGTCAACTTATGTCTAAGAATTTTCTCTTTATTTTCATTCATAAATGTGACTTTAGCTTAAACACGATGTGTATAAGAAAAAAGACTATTAGTAACTCTTTTAAGAGTCACTAATAGTCATATAAAAGTGTCACAAATAACTATTAGCGATGCATTAAAAGTGTTACAAAATGCCTCACAATAAATCTTGTAGGAATTGATCATTTTTTGCGCATATAAAAAAGCATCTGAATAGTATTATTAAATATGCTTTTTTTGTGTTGCTTTTTAAAGCATCACTACAATAGAAAAATATTTAAGATGCATGCAACACCTTATTAGCAAAGCTTTTTGTGTATTGCTAATCAGAATAAATAAAAATACTCTTAATAGTGACACTATTGAAAGCATTGCCAATAAAAAATATAAAATAATAACTACCCTTATAAATGTTGCTAATAAAGGTAGAAATAAAAAAATCCTTATGAGCGATGCTTTTATAACAAAAAAGGATTTTAAAAAGGAAAGTTGGATGGGTGTTGGGGTCCTACATCCCTCCTCCGATACCAACAAGGGGGGGGGACCACTGGAGGGAGAGGGGCTGTGTACAGAGCCCCTCCTCCTTCGGGGGTAAGTGGGGGGCTTTGGAGAAAAGAGATAAATATAAGTGATGAGCATTCCCCCAAACCTAAAGTACTATATCCCACAAAAGAACAAAAACTATAATGAGAAAAGAAACAGAAGTAGAGAAAAATATGTAAATAAAACCTAAATGAAGTAAAGAAGATAAACAAAATAAAGGAAAAGAAATATATCAAAAACATGGGTTGCCTCCCAAGAAGCACTAAGTTTGTTGTCTTCAGCTAAACAATGCCAACATTCTCAAATATGTTAGGGTGGGTAGTAGATATTAGCATTGGCCTTCTCTTAAATCGCCAAAAAGATGACTCAGAAAAAATAGAAGGCACAACTTGATTATAGGCTCCTGCTACAAAAGATGAACCTCTATCATAAGTATCGAACCTAAAAGTGTCTACCATAAAACATTCAGCATCATAAGTTGCAGGTAAATTGTTAGACACATCAAAACATTTATTTGCACTTCCATGTTCCCAAAGGTCATCTCCATCACCCCCGCCCTACAATTGATACATGCATTAGTTGTGGCAAGGAAAGGATGACCTAGAATGATAGGAATCTGATGTGTGGAGTTGGTAATGGTTTCATATCTAAGACAATAAAATCAACTGGGAAAAAGAACCGGTCAACCTTCATTAAGATATCCTAAATGAATCCCTGAGACTTATGCACAAAACGGTTGGCTAGCTGCAAGGTAACTGATGGAGACTGCAATTCACCTAACCCTAGTTTTTCATACACCGAGTAAGGGAGTAGATTGACACTCGCACCAAGGTCAAGGAGGGCTTTATGAATGTAGTGATCGCCTATGACACAAGAAATAGTGAGCACTCTAGGGTCCTTATACTTAGGTGGGGTTTTAAACTTCAAAAGTGAGCTAATTTGCTTGGTGAGAAAGACTTTTTAGACACATAGGTCCTAGATTTACGCTTTTGAGGGCATAGGTCTTTCAAGAAATTAGCATAAGTAGGGACTTGCTCAATAATATCTGAAAGGGGGAGATTAATTTTAACTTGCTTGAAAGTCTCCAAAATCTCATCATTCCTAGTTGTGCTCTTTCTAAATGGTGGGGCCATATTTAGACACTGGGGAAAAGGTGTCAAAGGGATATAAGATCCCTCGAAAGTGGTCTTAGACTGTGGCTCTAAAGACGGGGAAAGAGATACAAACTGCTTCTCATGTGGTGAACTCACTTCTACTTGAGGCTCATTAGGGGCTGCCCTCTCTAACTGCTCACTCCTATCATCTGTCACTAGTGTCCCCCAACATTATTATCAACGATCCTCCCACTCCTAAGGGTCATTATGGAATGAATTTGTTCATTAGAGGGAGGAGCTCCCTCTACCCAAAATTGACCTTTAGGGTTTTGTCGAGGTTGACTAGGCAACGTCCCCATCTCTCGCATGAAAATAGCGCTAGCTAGTTGTCCAATTTGGGCTTCTAGCTTTGCTATAGATTGTGTGTTGGAGTGATGGATTTGAGTATGAGATTGTAGCAGTTAAAACCTTTTCTTCAAAACTCGGACTCCTACTAGGTTGGACATATGGGGGTTACATTTGAGGTTGGTCGATAAGGACTTATGGAACATTGAATGGTTGCCTAGGGGTTGGTTGCCCATAACCCCCTTAGTTTTGCACCAGCCAGGAAAAGTAAGGATGATTTCTCCACCCAGGGTGATATGTGTTTGAAAATGGATTATTCTCAGCCCAAGGGAAGGATTGGGTGGCATTCACATCGTCTTGGATATGCTCAGGAAATTGAGATGTATTGAGCCACTCCATAATAGTATGGGCTGGGCTATGGCATATTGTGCATGCATCTTAAGTGAAGGGATTGGGCTGATGGGTTGAAGTCATAAGGAGGCCCAGCTTCCAACTCAAAGTATCAACTTTGGAGGAAATGTTTAATAGGTTTTTGACTTCATACAAGCCACCCCTAGAGGGGGTATTATTCAAGGTAGATAGTCCCCTCTCATTTCTATTCAATGCAGCATGTTGAAGAGAATTTTCACTCAAGTCTTCAAAAAGTTTTCATTCCTCATTTTTATTTTTTAGCAAAAAAGTACCCCCACAACTTGCATCAACAAGATGGCGGTTTTGTTCAGTAAGATGCTCATAAAAATGTTGCACTAATTGCCACTTAGGGACAACATGATGAGGAAACCTCCTAAAAAGGTCCTTTAGTCTATCCCAACTCTCATAAAACTGTTCAGTGAGAAGTTGGGCAAAAGTGGTTATGGCCTTTTTAATTTAGTTGGAGAAGTACTTTTGAGGAACTTTTGTTGCATTTGGGTCTATGTTGTGATGGTGCCTAGTTCTAATGAGTGAAGCCATTCTTTAGCCTTATATGTGAAAGAGAAAAGCCAAAGTTTGATAACCTCATCTATTAAGTTTGAGAGCTTGAATGTTGTGCATAGTTCCAAGAAGTCATCTAGGTGCCTATATGGGTTTTTATTATTATGCCCATAAAAAGATGGAACTATTTGAATAACATTGGGCTTAATATCATAATTTTGAGCATCGACCACTAGCAACCTAATGCATGAAGGACACGTGTACTCATTGGGAGTATAATACTCCCTTAGTGCTTTGAGAGATGTATCTACTAACTGATGTTCAGCCATGATGATGGTAGTAGTGGTATGGGTGGAGGAATTAGTGGGAGAATGGGTAGGGATGAAGATTGAGGGCAACTTAACTCTCCTAGGTGTCCGCTTAGGCTCAGGGTCAAGTGGTGCTAATAGGGGGGCAAGGAGCGACGACCACGTATACACCACAAACACGCCATACAATTATATATGTAAAAAGGGGAAGAATAAGTAAAAACTAACTAAGGGAAAAAAACTACAAATAAAGAGAGAAAAGAATCTTGGAAACCGAAGAGAAGTACTATGCTTGTTGATGTCCACTTGTGCCACAAGTGTAATGAGCATGGTCTTCAACTCAACCTAGAAGATCAAATGAAAAGAAAGTAAGAAACTAAGAATTAACATAAAAACTAAAGTAGTTAGAATTATTCTAATACTAATTTAGTAACAAATCAACACCGTCCCTAGTAATTGTGCCAAAACTTGATCATTTATAATTATACCATGTACAAGTGTATAAGGTAATTTTACAAGAATCAATATTTAAGAGTTGTCGAACCTTAGGGATCAATGAATTATTACTAAACCTAAGAGAGGAATTTGTTTATTAAAAACTAATACAACTTAAACTTTAATGAAGCAAAGGAAAGTAATCAATTAGTTTAAAAGGTAAAGATCAATATGATGGAATTTACTTAATAAATCAAATCCACTATAGAACCATAACAATTTCTTAACTTTTATTCTAAATCTAGTGTGAATATGAATAAGTATTCTCAGCTACAAGCTGGAATTACTTCAAAAGGAATCATTAATTAAATTCATGGCATGAACTATCTTTGACAATAGCATAAATCATCTACACTAAACTAAACTATAGGTATGACCCGTCTCATCTTAGTATAACTCATTGAATTCATTAATTATATGAACATTAAAACTATTACATGACTATATCATCTAAATCAAAGAAATAAGAATCGATTTAAATATCAAAACCACATCAATCTATCATGTACAAGACGATAAATCAATATATAATTGAATAAATATGAAAAGCTCTTCCATTAAAAAGGAAATCTTTTTCATACAATTGTCATTATTCACAACTAAGATCCAAATTAAAAATAAAAGAAAATAAAACTTATCTATAATTTCATCAACTCCTAAGTAAGAGAAAAATCTAGCCTTGCATTGTAGAATAAAAGCTCTTGAAAGCTTTAAATAATCTTCCATCTTCTTCTTCCTTCTTTTCTTCATAAAATCTTTCTAAAACTTTCAATTTCGAGCCAAATACATCTTTATATAGGCATAGGAATCATAAGAGGAAGTCTAATATGAAAGACTCAAAATTGATTCAAAATAGGAAACTGCGCGTTGTCTCGTTCAATCACCTTGCATTCCCATTCGAACGCCTATATTGTATTGTTCTTCAAAATCACGTTTACCCAATTGATACCCAAAACTCCCCATTCAATCGGCTATATTGTTTCTATAATCTAGACAGTTCTGTTTAGTTTCTTGTCCAATTTCTGTTCAGAAAGCTAAGCCTGTTCATTAAGCTCTTTCTTTTATGTCCATATTAGTTTCTAACTTATTTGTAACGCCAAAAAGTTGTCCAAATTATTTTAGAGCATGTCAAGAGTGTTTTGAATGATTCCAAACATCATCCAAGTTTCTCAATAAGTGCACCTTACCTACAAAACATAAAAATTTTGCATTTTATACATATAGAATATAATTAAGATCACAACTTGATTCAAATGCATACCTAAACTACTAATAACTCCCAAATTAATTAATAATTAAACAAAAATTATTAATATTTATCTTAATCTAAATAAATCATAATTAATCCTAAAATAATCTAATACTATAATAGCAAGTAAGGTAAAAAGGCATAGAAAATATATATATATATTTCATACTTATCACCTGCCATGGTGTTTATCTTACGAGATATTGTCTGTGTGTTGTATTGAGCCCACAGGCATCTGATGCTCTATTGAGAGCGATGTAAGTTTTTGATTTGGTCTGTGTGCTTTATTAAGCCGAGACATTTGATGCTCTATTGAGAGCACTGTATGATTATGCCCAAGAGTTGCTCCATATGATTATGCCCAAGAGTTGCTCTATATGATTATGCCCAAGAGTGGGGCTGTATAATTCTACCCAATAGTGGCATTATAGGATTTCTGCCTATGAGTGGCACTGGCACTAGCACTAGCACTATAAGACCTGTAAAGTGTGGGCAAATGTATGTCCCCTTATGTTTGGGCATTTATTTTTGCGCGCTTAGGTAAATAGTTTCATGGAACTGCTCTTACCTATTTGATCTTGTGCCCCAAGAGCATTGGTATGCCTTGCATTTGAAAAGTCCATGTCATCTAGTCACTCCCCGGAGGTTAAGATGATGCCCCAGTGGCATTCTTTTCCTTTTCAGAGCTGGAGCTTATTAATTGTAATGAGCTTCAGTGATCGATAGTATGTGTATGACTATATGAGTGAGTATATATGTTTCTAAGTGAGTTTATTCATAAGATATAAGTGTAAGTTTCTGAGTATGATTGTAAGAGTATGATTCTGAGCACGACTGTAAGAGTATGTTTTTTATCATGACTCTAAGAGTATGATTCTGAGCATGATTATAAGAGTATGGTTCTAAGCAAGACTGTAATCATATGTTTATGAGTAAGATTGTACAAGTAAGGTCCTATGAAGATATGTAAGATTGTACGAGTAAGGTCGTATGAGGATATGCAAGATTGTACAAGTAAGGTCATATAAGTTTGTGTAAGTTATATTAGTAAGTATACAAATGAGTAAGTTTGTAAGACTCTGATTAAGAGTGTATGTGTAAGATTGGCTTGATGGTATGTATTTGGCATGATTGTATGTGTATGTGCATGATTGTATGATGCCTGCCTGCTTCATGTTTGAGTTGCATGAATGCATCTATGTATGGACTTACTGAGTGCATTGTTTAGAACCCCCCTACTGGGTATTTTTCTACTGACACTATGACAAAAAGGTTTTTTAGCGATACATTTGTATATTTCTAATAGTCCCCTATTAGCGACGCTTAAAAATGTCGCTATAAGTGTCGCAAAAAGTGTCGTCGCTATTGCCTATTAGTGACGTATAATAAAAAGCATCGCTAATAGTGCCTATTTGCGACACATATTTATGTGTTGCTATTAGTAAACCTACGTCGCTAATATTAAATTATTAGCAACGCGTATTTGTTAGTGTCACTAACGATCAGTTATTAGCAACATTATTATATATATCACTAATATAAAAATTATTTTAAAAAAATTAAAAATAACTTATTAACAACATATAACTAGCGTCGCTAATAAGTCCTTATTAGTGACATTTTTTTATATGTCGCTAATAGAAAGACCATTTTAAAAAAAGATTAAAAATAACTTGTTAGCGACGTATAACTCCAAAAGTCAATAATAAGTCCTTATTAGAGATGTTTTTGTATACATCGGGGGAGAGGGGGCGGCAGAGTAGGGGGCCGGAGGACGGTGGCGCCCTCCTATTCACCGCTCTCCTCGGCTCCACCCCTCCTCTGAAAATCAAAAGAAGGGGGAAGGAGGGGAGAGGGGGACCGGAGCAAGGGGAGGGAGGGCAAAGCAGGAGGACGGTGGCGGCGCCACCGTTCTCTGGCCACCCACCCCCTTCCCGGTCCCCCCTCTCCCTGGCTCTGAGCTCCTCCTCCCCCCACCCTCCTCTGAATATTAAAGGAAGGGGGGAAGAGGGGGGGGTGGAGTAGGGGGCCGCTGCCGTCCTCTAGCACCCTCTGGCCCCCCACCCCCCTTCACTGAAAATCAGAGGGGGGCATAGCAGGGGGAGAGGTGGGACTGGAGCAAGGGGAGAGGGGGGGTTGGGGCCAGAGCAGAGCAGAGCGGGGTGGCCAGGGCTGGGCATGGGCAATGGATGGTGGCCAAGAGTGGGGCACAAGAGGGGGGGGTGGCGGGAGTGAAGCGGGGCAGACAGAGGCGGACAACTGCGGACAAGCAACGGATGGAGGATTAGTGGCAAATAGCAACGAACAAGCGGCAGACGACAAACGGAGGATAGCAGCGAACAAGCGGCGGATGGCAAATATCGAAGGGAGAGGAGAGGAAGGGTCCGGGAGGAACAGATTTGGCAAAAAAAATGATCCCCGCAGGTGATATATATTTGCCCCGTGCAGGCAATATTTGAACGGCAGGCGAATGAAACATTTGTGCATGCGCCTTTCTTATAACAACGCTTAGAAAGCGTCACAAATGCTTAATCTAAGCATCGCAAAAAGAATTCTCTTAGCGACGCTTATAAAAGCATCGCAACTATTTCAATATTTGTTGTGTTTTTATAACGTTAACAATTGTTTTCATTTGCAACACTTAGAAATAAGCGTCGCAAATACTGTTACTTTCTCCCCCTCTCTCCCCTCTCTCTCTCTCCTCCCTCTCTCTCTACTCACTGTCCTCCATCTCTCTATCTCCTCTCTCTCCCCTTCCCCTCTCTCTCTCATCTCTCTCTCCTCCCTCTCCCTCCTCTCTCCTCTCTCCTCCCCCTCTATCCTCTCTCCCTCTCCCTCTCCCTTTATCCTCCCTCTCTCTCTCCTCCATCTCTCTCCTCTCTCTCTCCTCCCTCTCTTCTCCCTCCCTCTCTATCTCCTCTCTCTATCCCTCTCTCCTCCCTCTCTACTCTCTCCCCCTCTCTCCTCTTTCTATATCATCTCCATTTTTTCTCTCTGTACGTATTTTAAAATTAATATAATAAATTATACGGTAATAGTGACTCATAGAAATATACGTCGCTAATACTAAGGGTATAAGTGACGCATATTCCTTACGCGTTGCTAATAATATATTATTATTATTTTTTAATTAAATTTTAAATAAAAAGTATAAAAAAATTAAAATTAAAAATTTGCCTCTCTCACCACTCTCTCTCTTTCCTCACCCCTCTCTCTACTCTCTCTCACCTCACTCCCTCTCTCTCTCCTTACCACTCTTTCTACTCTCTCTCACCTCACCCCACCTCTTTCTCCCCTCTCTCCTCTCTCTATATCCTCAACATTTTTCTCTCTTTACATATTTTAAATTTAATATAATAAATTACAAGAATAGCGACGCATAGGTATATGCATCGCT
The DNA here is from genome assembly GCA_035235625.1 of Saururus chinensis. Taxonomy (NCBI): domain Eukaryota; kingdom Viridiplantae; phylum Streptophyta; class Magnoliopsida; order Piperales; family Saururaceae; genus Saururus; species Saururus chinensis. The sequence goes on along the minus strand of CP141144.1, from coordinate 34,498,121 downwards.
ACTACCTAGGTTATTAGCGATACATAGAAATATCGGTCGTTAGTAATACATTTTTATTAATTTATTTTTTTAATTAATTTTTAAATAACAAATATAAATTTTTTTTAAAATTTCCCTCTCTCCTCTCTCTCTCTCTCCTCACCCCTCTCTAATCTCTCTCACCTCACTCCCTCTCTCTCTCCTCTCTCCTCGCTCTTTGTCTCCTCCCTCTGCATCCCTTCCTCTCTCTCCTCCCTCTCTCTCCTACCCTCTCTCGTCCCTTCACTTTCCTCCTCCCTCTCTCCTCTCTCCTCTCTCTCTCCTCCCTCTCTCTCTCTCTCTCCTCCCTCTCTCTCTCCTGCCTCTCTCTCTACCCTCTCTCCACCATCTCTCTCTCCATTCTCTCTCCTCCCTTCTCTCTGCCCCTCTCTCCCTCTCTTCTCTCTCTCTCCTCCCTCTCTCTCCCTCTCCTCCCTCTCTCCGCCCTCTCCCTCCACTTCTCTCTCCCTCCCTCCTCTCCTTCTCCCCCTCCCTCCTCTCTCTCTATATCCTCTTTTTCTCTCTCTAAGTATTTTAAAATTAATATAATAAATTATAAGGTAATAACAGTGCATAGAAATATGCGTCACTAATACCCTTAGTATTAGTGACGCATAGAAATATGCATCACCCCTCTCTCTACTCTCTCTCACCTAACTCCCTCTCTCTCCATACCCCTCTCCCTACTCTCTCTCACCTCACCTCACCCCACCACTCTCCCTGTCCTCTCTCTCCCCTCTCTCCTCCCTCCCCATCTCTTTCTCTCCTCTCTCTCCCTCTCTCCACCCTCCCTCTCTCCTCTATCTGTCCCTCTCTCCTCCTGCCCTCTCCTTCCCCTCTCTCTCCTCTATCTTTCTCTCTCCTCCCGCTCTCTCTCCATCCCTCTCTTCTCTCTCCTCTTCTCTCTCTCCCTCCCTCTCTCTCCCTCCACTCTCTCTCCTCCCTCTCTCTCATCTATCTCTCTCCCCTCTCTTTCCTCACCCTCTCCCTCCTCTCTCCCTCCTCACCCACTCTCTCCTCCATCTCACTCTTCCCTTTCTCTCTCTCTCCTCACTCTCTCACCTCCCTCTCTCTCTTCGATATCTCCCTCTCTCCTCACCTTCTCTCTCTCCTCATTCTATCTCTCCTCCCTCTCACTCTCTCTTTCCATGCACTCTCTTCACTCTCTTTTATCATAAATTATATTTTAAATTTTATAACAAAATTTAAGAAATAAAATACATTATATATAAATAGTGAATGTTTAATCTATTAACACTACTTTCTATTGAAATTTTAATATTTATTTATTATATATACAAATAGTAAATATTGAATAAAATATATTATATTTAAAAAGTTTATTTAGTTTTTTTAATATTTATTAAATAAAATTCCCTAACAAAGATATTAGCAATGCTGATAAACTAGTGTTGCTATTATGAATGCTATTTGCGATGCTTGATTAAAAGCTTTGCTAATAATTCAAAATTTTTATTTTTTTTATTTTAAATTTATAGCTATTAGTGATGCTTTCAAAAGCGTTGCTATAAAAAGCATCGCTATTGCGAAAGACATTAGCAACGTTTAAGAAAAAGTGTCACTAATAGTTATGATTTCCCCGTAACACAAAAAGTCTAGTTAAACCTGTTCAAAATCTCACTTGAACCTATTTGACCATTCAAAATATTGTTCATTCCAACCTATTTCAATAAGTTACCATTTCACATTTCCTTTTAACAAAAAACAGCATTGTTGTTACGTCCAAACCAAGACTATGAAGTAATCTAGTTCAAAATTTTTTTTTTAGTTGTCAATTGTAGTAGACAAGGTTGATCCACAAGGAAAGCCTTGTGCAACAAAGAAAATAGTTGCGAAAAGAATAGAGGAAAGAAAAACTAAGAAAGAGTAGAAAAGTATTGAGGGAATAACGAGTTAAGAAATCAAGAAGAAAAAACACTAAGGCATTAAGGGTCATTATAATATCTAATGATGTACTTCATGTGTCTTGTTATCTCAGTTAGAATTGAATAAAAATTCTATTTAATTGGAAGATATAAACATTAAAATTAAAAATAAAGATAGAAAATGCTTTAGATAGATGAAGGATAAAAATAATTGTTTCTTTAGGAGTTCTATGTATCCAAATCACAAAAGATCAAGGAGAGGCTTCAAGCATCTTATGTATCCAAATCACAAAGAAACAAGAAGAAGAACAATATTAAATAAATATCACTTCAAATAACCAATACTTACTTGAAACCATTGATAAAACATGAATAAAACTCCATTAGATTGTTACAAATCACTTCTAGCCTTAGCTTGAGAGCTTAGAAAGCTATTACAATAAAACTAAAAATAAAAATACAAAAGAAGAGAAGAAAAATAGGAGAAGAGAGCTCCAAAGAGGAGGGGATAATGAATCTATCATTTTCACCCCTCTATTTATAGGAGTAGAAGGGGTTGTCATATCTCTAGATTGCATCTTGATTGATTGCCTAATTGGTTGCTTCTTTGGCAATGATTAGATTCTAAATTAATTAAATAAATTTATAATTTATTTAGCAAATAAATATTTTTGAATATTCATTTAGTTATCTAATCAGCCTCATTGTCTTTCCATATGTGTATCAATCACAATCAATAAAAATATTCTTCATGTGCTAGCCTCAGGTTTGTTAACTAGCTATCCCTTTGCATGCCAAATTCAACCCATAAATCTTTGGAATTATGAATTTCTTCCTGAAATAATGATTGTAGATACGAAAGACTTCTTTCCAAAGCCACTAGAATAGTATCAATCTGATTATATATAGAGAGATATGGTCGAAATACTAAGGCTGTGTCAATCTGTCCGAATCAGCTTCTTTCTTAATTTAGTTCTCTTGATGCAAATCTCAAATTTAACGGGTCCAAAAGGTTATGTTTGACCATCCCATGCATGTTTAGACCATTAGGAGCGCATTCTTGACTTTTAAATAGCTTTGGGTAGATGGGCTTTACTTCCTCTTCTACTTGGATCCTGTTGAAGCCTGTTAAGACATGTAAACTCAATTAAGGTCAAACTAACTTATTCAAAACATAAATAACTCAAATAAGCAATGAATTAATAAAAAATAGGATTGCAATTTGAAATGTGAGAACATTTAATTGAACATTATTTGAGAGCATCAAACATATAATAGTAACATAAATAAATAAATATCAAATTTTAACACCACTCATTCAAGGCCATAGTTCTAACATAATTAGAAACATAAACAAACATTCATAGTTTCAAATCTAAAAAAACCATCTATTTTTTAGGTCCAAGTCCAAATTAAACATTAATTCATTGCCCACTCCAATTTTAACCAAACTTAACTAGATAACTCAAATCACTTCAAATTCCTTAAAATGAAAAATCTTAATCTTCAACTTCAAATTCCAAAAGCCAAAATCATCAAACTTGCATTCTTCTTTAAAATTTCCTACAAAAAATATTACATATTAATATAGTGAAATAAATAAAATACTAAATAAATCACAAGTCATATGTACACATTACCATTCTAAATTCAAAAATCAAGATCATTATCTAATCCAAAACCATCATCCAACCCTTTAATCTGATTACAACACTTCAAAATAAAAGAATAATTATGAAACCAATAAACTCAAGACTATCCTTCAATCTGCACACTACCATTACAAATCCATGTAAATCATAATGACCAAACACAGTATATGCACATGATCAAACCATAAATCACTCATTCTTAGCGAGTAAAAGTTTATACAACTCCTATGCGCTATCATGCATCAAAACAATATTCAAATCAAATCACAGATATAGAAAATCATAATCCAATGAACAAAAGGATACCTTATTTGCATGCAAAGAATGAAAATATAAAAACCTTAGTTCTTGCAATAAAACCAAATCTGAAAATGGTGCATGGAAATTAACTACAAAATTAACATGTAATAAATTAAATTCAAATTCACATAAATAAAAATTAAGAAGAAATTTCCTTTTACATGCTCAAATTCTTTCTCAATTTGTTCTTCAATGTAAAAATAGAGAAGTCACAGAGAGATTGAAAAAATGTTTGAAGCGTAGAGGTGAAACTCATCGGCAATGGCGATGACACAAGACTATTTGGTAGATGGGTTTTTAGGTAACCAATGACACAAGGCAGTAGCAATTTATGTGGATGGAGACCTGACAAAGGTAGAAAATCAAATGTTAGGTTTAGGAGGGAAGAAGAGAAAGGAAAATAGATGGTGACAGCAGAGGAGTGGCTATGGCTGGAAGGTGGAGAGGATAAATCACTAGATTTTTGCAGGAGAAGATCACTAGCCACCGGCCCAAATTGCCCCCAAATTGCCCAAAGCTCCTCCCTACTTTCAGGCTATGGACCAATGGAAGTGACGAGGCAGAGGTGGCTGCAGCCAGAATGAGGAGAGGATGAATTTCTGGAGAAGATCACTACTCACAATTTCCCCAATCACTCAGTCCCGACTCCAAGCTCCTCCCAAAAAATCCGAATCAGGATTGGTAAGTTTTGTTTTTTTCTTTTTTTGTTTAGAACTAGAACACTGGGTAATCGGTTTAATCGGCCAGGTTAAACTGACCCAAAAATCAAACTGGATCGGCTTGCTTTTTACAACAAGTCCTGTTAAACCTGATCGAACCGGTCGTTCTGGTTTCTAAAAATTAAGGTGTACCCTTGACTCACTGCGAGTATTATTTTGTGCAACAATCTAATGTATTGGGTGAGATAAAAATTAAGGTGTTTATGTATTATGGACATGTAATTTGAATTAGATTGTAGACTGTTATGGGACTTGCACTCAACAATGCATGGGAGAGATTTGTATTTAAAAACTATGATCATAGCAATTTACTTCGTGCGTTTGTTTTCGAGTAGCACCTAAGGATGTTTGATTTGGCCGTATGATATTTGAATGTGTAAAAATTTGTATGGGAAAAACTGATGTGTGATGTTTTAAATTATAAAACTGTTTTCATGGGTTTCATATTTATCATTTTTCCCTATTTACAATCCTTATAATGCAAAATTTTTTTGTTAATTTAAAGAAAATGTTATGAAAAATCTTGGGCATTACAATGATGAATAAGAAACCTATGAAGCAGTTTTATAATTTAAAATGTCACACATCAATTTTTCTCATACAAATTTTTGTTCATTCGATAAAACATCATATGGCAAAACCAAACTCCTCAAGCACTACTCGAAAACAAACATACAAAATATTGCTATGATCATAGGTTTTAAATACAATTTCTCCTAGGCATCCCTCAGTGCAAGTCCCATGACATTCCACCATCTAATCCAAATTACAATTCTAGAAACCATAAAGACATTAATTCTTATCTCATCCAATACATTAGATCATAGCACAAAATAATACTCGGAGCGAGTCGAGGATACACTTGAATCGAAGGGAATCAATCCACCACAAAAATGAGCATATAACTCCAAAAGCTCTCCGACCCAAACCTACAAAAGCATCCTGGCCATCGGGGATAAAAAATAAGTTAAATGAGTATTTTCACACTCAATAAGAAAATATCTAGTAGAGGAGTTCTAAATAGTGAACTTAGTAAGTCCATACATAGATGTGTTCATGCAACTCAAAATGAAGCAGGCAAGCATATACTAATCATGCACATATGCATCATGTCAAATACATAACATCAAACCAATTTTACACGTACTCATATGACCTTACTCACACAATTTTACTCATACGACCTTATTCTCACTGTATTGCTCGTATGACCTTACTCATACAATCTTACTCATATGGTCTTACTTGCACCATCTTATTCATATGACCTTACTCATAGAATCTTACTTGTACCATCTTACTAATACAACCTTACTTGTAAAGTCTTGCTTAGAAACTTAAACACACTTAGTAACATATATACTCACTCATACGCACACATATTATTGACCATTGAAGTTTATTACAATTGATAAGCACCGACATCAAAATGAAAAGGAATGTCATTGGGGTATCACCTTAACCTCTGGGGAATGACTAGATGTCATAGACTTTTCCAAAGGCAAGGCACACCAAAGCTTATGGGGCATAGGATCAAATATGTTAGAGTAGTTCCATGATATTACTTACCGGAGCGTGCAAACATAAATGCCCCCACATTAGGGGCTATACAATTACCCGCACTTTAGAGGTCTTATAGTGCCAGTGATACTCTTGGGAAGAAATCATACAGTGCTACTCTTAGGTAGAATCATACAGTGTCACTCTTACGCAAAAATCATATAATGCTACTCTTAGATAGAATCATACAACAATCTCAATAGAGCATCAAATGTCTTGGCATAACACAATATCGAAACCAAATCAAAAATATACATCACTCTCAATAGAGCATTAAACGTCTGGAATTAAATACATCACACAAAAAACATCTCGTAGAATAAAGACCATGAAAAGACATGACAAATGCTCACCCGATTCATTATTAGCTAGCGCAAACAAGGAATTTAATCCATCAAAATTCTTAGTTCTCAAACTCACAAGGCTAACATATTTGCTTTTCTTATAATTCAAGTTTGAACTAAGTAAGTTATGTAGTTCAATTATGCCATAAAAACTCTAAAATATATAGTGCTCCACATATCAAACCGAAGCTAAGCCCAATCCAAACCCTAGTTCATTCAGGTAGTAGACTTTACTTAACCATCCATCTCATGATCAAAACTCAAAGTACCACAAATCCTTACAGTCTTACATACTCCACCATCAACCTTATGGCTAAACACATCTTACACAGATGTCATCAAACTAAGCTCCTCAGAGCCAACCATAATTATCACCCTCTTACTTATACCCACTTATTATACTTACTTTTTACTTTATAATCTTTACATTATGCTTGTACAATTATGCAATACACTTTCTATCTGACAATTCTTTAACATATGCTCCAGTCCAAACCACACCAATCTACTCCAATCGTCACCTATGAAACTTATATCCTCTGTTTTCCGTTATACTCTTACACATCCACAACAAATCTATTCCAAATGCTCTGTCACCTCTTACCATCCATTGCCTATACTTCTCCACCCACACACATACACCTATTCATCGCACAAGCGTGTAGTCATCATACATACATATGTCCATCACATATACATATAACATGTACATACTTTAATACATAGCTTACTGTTAGCCCCTTAACTTTTTGCATAAAGAAGGAGGCGGCTACCCCCTAGACTTGGCAGCGGACAGCCAAATCAGCCAAGCGACGAACAGCCTTGGCACAGCCCCTTGGGCTTGGACAGATCGTTGGAGCAAGTTGGAGATGTTCCGGATGCTTCACTCGCCTTGCGAAGCAGGCTGAGGAGGAGTCCTAGTGCGGGTAGAACTCTAAGTGTTGTGTTGGGTGCCACTTATACCTAGGGATGAACTCCTAGGGCAGACAAGACTCATACAAGCAGGTTTCCCTAGATGGACGAACTCTAGAAGCAGCAAGGTGCTGGACTCCTAGCCGGAGAAGGAACAGTCCCTGGTTTCCTGATTCGTGCTGGGACATCCCTGGTTGGGCTGGGAGAATTGGACAGGGAGTGGATTCTTGTATGGTTGGGCTTTTGTATTCCTAGTTTGATACAGACTAGCTTGATGGATGAGTCTATATAAAGGAGAGTGTAGGGCGGCCATGGCTGATAGATAGATTGTGCTTGCGAACCAGAGAACTCTGAGAGAGAGTTCTGTGACCTGGTTGATCAGCCCCTGCCCTCTCCCTACCATTGTATTCTGATGGAATGAAATACACAGCACAGGGTGAAGCCGCTTTGCACTAGAGAAGGTGTTGCTTGTTGATTGATTGTTCCCCTTGAGCATATGAGTGGGAAGGTCGCGAGAGTAGGCTGTTGGCTGCACTGTGCAGTCAGGCCATCACGGGTGTGGACGCTAGGAAAAGCTTTACGCCCGTGACAATTGGTTCCATTGCCGGGATCCTGAACGGACCAGGGACGTTTGAAGGGGATTTGGTGAGCGAGGACCTAGGGATTCCTTACTGATTTCAGATAGACAAGTTGCCACCATGATGGGTTCCATGTTGCAGCACTTGACAGACATTGAAACGAAGTATGATGCTTTGAAGACGGCTTCCAAGACACTGACTGAAGTCCAGGCCTCTATGCGATCAGTCCAGGATCGCATTGATGCTGTCAACCAACGTCTCTCCTTGGTTGAGATCAGTTCCTATGCACCGCAAGTGGTGCTGCCTGATTCAACTCTTTGGCTGCAGACATGGCCGCCACTATGGACTATTGGAAGGACAAGTTGCAGGAATTGAGGATGGAGACTGAAGGGAATATTCCAAAGCTGATGGACAAAATAGCACTACTTGAGCGGGCTGTTTTGAACTCAACACCTTCAGGGGCGGAGGTAGAATCTAGACCTAAGCCGGTGAAGTCCATGAAGAAAGTGAAGGTACCTGAACTGAAATCCTACTCTGGCTCACTGAGTGCTAAGAATATCGAGAACTTTGTCTGTGACATGGAGCAATTCTCCATGATCACCCAAACCCCGGAAGAAGAGAAGGTCATGGTGACAAGCTTGTATATCTCGGGAGATGCCAAGCTTTGGTGGCGAAGCAGGCTAGAAGACGATGCTACTGCTGAGCGTCCCCCTATCCAGACTTGGTTGATGATGAAGAAGGGACTCAGGGTGCAGTTCCTCCCCACGAACACGACATGGGTTGCATGGGACTCTCTCAAGAAATTGAGGTAGACAGGGACGGCTAGGGACCTCTTGGACATCAAGCACATGACAGAGGAGGACAAGTTATTCAACTTCCAGACCAGCATCCAGAGTGGGCACAGAACGAGTTGCAGAGGCAGAATGTTCGAGACCTCACCTCAGCCATCACAGTGGCTGAAAAGATGGTTGACTACAAGTCAGAGCCAGCCACACAAAAACGGGACAAAGGGCCTTCTTCCTCTAAGGGCGGTCACAGGCCGAATGGCGAGGCATGCGGGAATGGATTCAAGGGTAAGCACAATGAGCAGGCTGACCCCAACAAATCTAAGGGGATAGCTTGCTTCATTTTCCAAGGCCCTCACCGCGCCAAGGAATTCTGAAGAGAGAGAAGTTAAATGTTGTTGTTGCTGAGAATGACTCTTTTTTGGAGGAGGAGGTCACTGCACATATGAACCCTTTGTAGATTGTGAGTGCTATTCGAAAGGAGAAGTCAGATCATGGTGGGCTGAAATACGTGGAGGTCATTCTTCACAAACAGCCAGTGCGAGCACTGATCAAGTGTTGTGTATAGTTGTGCACGATGCTCAGACTCTCTTTTTATTACTTTATTGCATTGAACTATTTAATTGTTATTATAGTCTTTTATTATCATACTTGTAGGTTCAATTAGTGGCCTGGGATAGCCGACCCACCAATTAGATTATATTGTATGAACCGGGCCGGTCTGGTTCAGCTACTTCGGTTCCCTTGGAGGGTCGTCTCCTATATGGGGCGGCCTTGACTCTTGTTTCCAGTTTATGCAAATTGTGATTTCCAGTTCCTCCGCTTTCTTCAATACTTCTCCCCTTTCCCTGCACAATTCTCCTAGGTACCGATCGTTCCTGTATCGAGCACATCATTTGTATCGGAGCCTTTTGCAATCCCCGACCATGGCTCATGGCAAACAGGCTGTTGTGCAGGAGGCACCTTCAGAGAAGGAGGCACCAGCGCCATCATCAGCGGACAGCCCGAAAGCCAATTCCATGGTTAGTGACGCCAAGCTGTCAGAGATCCTCTTGGCTGTGCAAACCCTTGTTGCGGATTTCGCTAGCATGAACGTACAGCAGGCCGCTCTGGAAGCGCGCGTCGCTCCTATTCTACCTGTACCAACCGCTACTACTCCGGAGAAGGGCAGGCCCTCACAGCCTCTAGAGCCGCTCCTCCCCGACCCCCTAGTGCCATCTGGCGCCAATATAGGAGTGTCACCCTACCCTGTGCGCTATGGCGCTGGCCAGCCAGTGTTCGGAGGAAGACGCCAGACTTGGGACATGCGAGGCACGCCAGGTGTTTGTGAAAGTGCCCATATGATGCCGCCCCATCCAAACTAGTTCCAGGACGCTGAAGAGGAGTGGGACGAGTTCCCTAGGCATGGTGGGGGGCCAAGAGGGGGCGCTGAACCACGCCTTGCTAACTTGTAGTTCCCTCACTACAACGGGGTTGACGATCCAGTGGAGTGGTTGTATAAGGCGGAAAACTTCTTCGCCTATCAAGGGACGCACTCTGAGGCTGAACACTTGTGCATCGTAGCCTTTCACCTAGATGGCAACGCCTTAGTCTGGTTCCAAAGCTTTGAGAAAGAGGTGCTCTACCCGACTTGGGCTGCCTTCTCCGACGAACTCTGGTTTTAGTTTGGGCCTAATGAGTTCCAGGATTTTAATGAGATGTTGTCATCCTTGTGCCAAACTACCACCATCCGAGCATACTACACTGAATTCATGAAGGTGGCTAACTGGTTGCCTAATTGGCCGGTGGCCGCCCTGGTGGGCACCTTCAAGCACGGCCTCAAGCTTGAGATTTTGGAGGAGATGCGGCATTTCCCATGTGCCAACATGCGGGACGTGGTGCTCCATGCTCTCATCGAAGTGGAAAAGCTGGCCAGACAGCACAAAGGAGGGCGGCTTGGTCCAGTGCCTCGGTCTGCCTCTCTCGCCCATCCCTTGCCCATGTCCTCCAATAGTTCAGCAACCGGCCGCCCCAACAAGCCGCCCACTCTTGCAGGTCCTATCGTGCGACGCCTCACACCGGCTCAAATGGAGGAACGCCGTTTGAAGGGATTATGCTTCCGATGTTATGAGAAATTCGTGCCCGGGCACCGCTGTTCTGTTAAGGGCAGCCTTCTGGTGGAAGAGATTGACAACGGGGAAGAGGGTTCCGATGGCTCTGCCTTGTTCGCCATTGAAGAGCTCCTACTGGAGATATCAGTACATACATTTTCTAGGGCCTTTATGCCTCGCACGATGCGCATCTAGGGGTTCCTCATGCACCAACAGGTAGCTATCCTGATCGACAGTGGTTCTACTCACAATTTCATTAATGACAGGGTCGCCCACAGACTTGACTGTTTCATATCGGACTCCAAACCCTTTGACGTACTGATTGGAGATGGCAAGCACCTCCGGAGCAATGGGGTGTGTGCGCAGGTCACTTTGTCTATACAAGGCCATTCATTCATCACTAATATCTTCCTATTACCTACAAAAGGGGTGGACGTTGTGTTAGGCGTGTAGTCGCTACAGGAGCTCGGTGATGTTGTTTGGAACTTTCGAGAGATGTGGATGGACTTTGAGCTCCAAGGGCAGCACGTCCAGTTGGAAGGCTCAAGGCTGAGCACTCTTCTCTCCGCCCTTCCTTCAATCACCTTGTTCTGGTACACCTCCCAAGGGCTCCTACTGCAGCAGCGAGCAGCCCTTTAGGTGACTCAAGACAGCATGCCGGCCGACCTCCAGGAGTTATTGACAGCTCACCAAGATTTGTTCGCTGAGCCGCAAGGTCTTTTGCCTACCCACTCTCATGATCATCAGATTTCTATTACCCCTGGCACCACCCCAACCAATGTGCATCCATATCGATACCCACATATTCAGAAAGCAGAGATCGAGCGGCTGGTGACAGATATGCTTCAGGCGGGGATCATCAGGCCCAGTACAAGTTCCTACTCGTCGCCGGTGTTACTCGTGCAGAAGAAGGACGGTACATGGCGTTTCTGTGTTGACTACCACGCCCTCAATGCTGTCACTGTGAAAGACAAGTACCCAATTCTGGTGATTGAGGAGTTGCTCGATGAGTTGACAGGCACTACTGTGTTCAGTAAGCTCGATCTGCGTTCGGGCTATCATCAAATCCGCATGAATGCTACCGATGTGCACAAGACTGCCTTCCGGACTCACGATGGCCACTTCGAGTTCCTGGTTATGCCGTTTGGATTGACTAATGCCCCATCCACATTTCAGTGCCTCATGAACGACCTCTTTCGTCCCTTCTTGCGCCATTATATATTGGTATTCTTCGATGATATTCTGGTATACAGCAGATCCTGGACAGAGCACTTGACACACCTCAGGTCGGTCTTCTCTATTCTTCATGACAATTCCTTATTTCTTAAGCATTCGAAGTGCTCTTTTGACAGCCCACAGGTGGATTACTTAGGCCATATTATATAGGGGAATGGTGTCGCCACCGACCCAGCCAAGGTGGCCGCCATGATGTCTTGGCCTATTCCCAAATGTGTTCGGGTGCTCCATGGTTTTCTATGCCTCACCGGGTACTATCGGCGGTTCATTAGTCGATATGGGGAGTTGGCCTCACCTCTGATAGCGCTGCTCAAATGGGGCGCTTTTGCTTGGACCCCGGATGCACAGGAGGCTTTTGAGGGGCTGAAGCAGGCCATGGCTTCCGCCCCCGTCTTGATTCTACCAGATTTCAGCCGCCCATTTGTGGTTGAGACGGATGCCTCGGACGTTGGCTTGGGGGTGGTTATGTTACAGGACGAGCGTCTCATCGCTTATTTCAGCAAGGCTCTGGAGGGCCGATCCTTGTCCCTGTCCATCTATGAGAAGGAAATGTTGGCCATCATCCATGTGGTCACCAAGTGGCAGCCGTACCTATTAGGTCGTGGGTTCCTGATTCGCACTAATCATCAGCCACTGAAGTATTTCCTCGAATAGCGGGTGTCCACTCCACCTCAGCAGTAGTGGGTCAGTAAACTTCTGGGTTATGATTATGAAGTTGTTTATAGGAAGGGGTCAGAGAACATAGTGGCTGACGCACTCTCTTGTATACCTGCCCCGGGTTCGTGCTTGACCTTCTCCACACTCTCGTATCCCTTTATTGACGAGTTGAAGTAGGCCCACTGTACTGATGCCTCGACTTAGGCTTTGATCGTTGCTCTTCAGACTAATCCTGCAGCCTGTCCATTTTACACTTGGCAGGATGATCTCTTGTTTTGGAAGGATCGGTTGTGGGTTCCCGATGTCGCTGATCTTCGCCGCCACATTATATCGCATTTTCATGATTTACAGTGGCCGGTCATGAGGGGACTTTCGGCACCTATAGGCGGGTCAGCCAGAGTTTCTTATGGTTGGGGGTTCATCGGGCTGTGTACGAGTATGTGACCGCTTGTGATATATGTCAGTGCGCCAAGGCAATGACCACTTCTCCGGCTGGATTGCTCCAACCCTTGCCTATTCCGGATAAAGTCTAGGAGGATATATCGATGGATTTTGTTGAGGCCTTGCCGCTAGTGCAGGGTAAGTCAATGATAATGGTGGTGGTTGACCAACTGTCTAAGTACGCTCATTTCTGCGCGTTGGGACATCCTTTCACTGCTAAAACTGTGGCTGACCTGTATGTCCGGGAGGTGGCAAAGCTTCATGGTATGCCTCGTACCATTGTTTCTGATCGTGATCATATCTTCCTTTCTCAGTTTTGGTAGGAGTTCTTTGCTCTATAGGGTACGTCACTTCATATGAGCACTGCTTATCACCTGCAGACGGATGGGCAGACGGAAGTGGTTAATCGTTGTTTGGAGCAGTACCTGCGGTGCTTTACAATGATGCAACCTCATTGTTAGCTTCAACTTCTTCCATGGGCAGAGTGGTCCTATAACACTGCATATCACACGCGTGCGGGCTTCACTCCTTTTGAGGTGCTATATGGCCGACCCCCCCTACTATTTTGTCGTATGTCCCTCATCGCTCTTCTATAGCTGAGGTGGATTATATGTTCCAAACTCGCGATGAGGTCTTGCGTCAATTGAAGCTGAATTTGGCTGAGGCTTAGAATCGGATGAAACAACTCTATGATGGCCGCTATACTGATCGGGGGTTCCAAGTGGGTGACTTGGTTTATGTCTCTGTTTTACCACAGCACCAGACTTCTTTGTTTCAGCCTGAGCATTCCAAGCTCGCTCCCACATTCCATGGTCCATATCCGGTGGAGGCGCGCGTTGGTCCGGCTGCTTACCGCCTCTCCTTGCCGCTTGATTCCTTGGTCCATGCTGTGTTCCATGTGTCTCGGCTTCGCAGGTTTGTGGGTGACCGGAAGTTGGCTGTGGATGCTTCGCTTACACCTCCGATGGGTCCTGTTCTGCCCTCTGAACCGGCCCTTGCGTCTGTGCTTGAGAAGAGGCGGGTTCATTGTTATTGAGGTTTTGGTTTCATGGCGGGGTCAGCCATTGGAGGATGCAATGTGGCTGTCTGAGGACACTTTCTTGGCTTGTTATCCAGCATGGTCACCTTGCGGACAAGGCGACTAGAGGAAGCGTGGTGGAGTGTTGTGTACAGTTGTGCAAAATGCTCAGACTCTCTTTTTATTACTTTATTGAATTGAACTATTTAATTGTTATTGTAGTTTTTTATTATCGTACTTGTAGGTTCAGTTAGTGGCCTGGATAGCCGACCCACTAATTAGATTATATTGTATGAACCGGGCTAGTCTGGTTCAGCTGGTTCGGTTCCCTAGGAGGGTCATCTCCTATATGGGGCGGCCTTGACTCTTGTTTCTAGTTTATGCAAATTGTGATTTCCAATTCCTCCCCTTTCTTCAATACTTCTCCCCTTTCCCTGCGCAATTCTCCTAGGTACTGATCGTGCCTGTATTGAGCACATCATCAACACTGGTGCTTCCCATAATTTCTAGCAGAGAAGTGCGTGAAGGCAAGGGCCCTGAAGATTGAGAAGGCTCAAGCTTGGATCAAGGTAGTTAACTCAGAGGCAGCCCCGGTCCTAGGAGTTATCCACGACATGCTGGTGCGGATTGGTGAATGGATGTGCAAAGGTAACTTACCATTGTCTCTCTAGATGACTTCAAGTTCATCCTTGGGCTAGACTTCATGAGGATGGCTTAGGTGTCCATGATGCCATACCTCAGGGGCATCCTTATCGGCAATGAGAGGATCCCTTGCTTTGTGGCTGAGAACAAAGGCGAAATAGAAGTGCAGGTTGTGCCTGCCCTCCAACTAATCAAAGGCCTTGAGTGGGGCCATAAGACCTACTTGCTCACGATGGTGGAAGCTAAGAACGCAGTAGGGGTCATTCCTGAGAACGTGGAGAAGTTGTTGAGCAAGTTTGCACACGTGATGCCACCAGAGTTTCCGCAAACCCTTCCCCCATGACATGTTGTGGATCATGCCATTGAGTTGATGCCAAGAGCTCGCCCTCCAATCCGAGCTCCCTATTGCATGGCTCCACCAAAGCTAGCTAAACTCAGAAGACAGCTTGACGAGTTGTTGAAGGTGGGCTTTATCGGGCCATCCATAGCTCCCTTCGGAGCCCAAGTCCTTTTTTAGCGGAAGTAGGATAGTTCCCTACATTTATGTGTGGTTATCAAGCGCTGAATCAGATCACCATGAAGAACAAGTATCCAGTCCCTCTAGTGGCTGACTTGTTTGACCGCTTGGCAAAGGCTACCTATTTCTCCAAGCTGGATCTCAGGTCGGTTCCTTGGCAGGTGCGCATTGCTATGGGCGATGAGGCAAAGACAGCGATGGCGACACGCTATGGGCCGCTCAAATTTCTAGTCATGCCCTTTGGCTTGACGAATGCACCAGCCACCTTTTACATGCAGATCAACGATGCTTTCAGACCCTATCTAGACCAGTTTGTGGTCATCTACCTTGATGACATCGTGGTGAAAAGCATTTCGGTGGATGAACATATTGGGCATCTAAAGATTGTGCTAGAAAGGCTAAGGAAACACAAGCTGTTTCTGAAGATCAAGAAGTGCCACTCTGCGCAGATAGAGATCGATTTCCTTGGCAATTCATAGTGGAGGGAAGAGTAAGGATGGATGGGTGGAAGGTCAGGGCCATAGTGGAGTGGCCAGTCCCAACTAATGTGACAAAGCTGAGAACATTCTTAGGAATTGTGAACTACTACCAAAGATTGATCAGGAACTACTCGAAGATGGTAGTAGCATTGACCGACCTTCTAAAGAAAGACAGGACTTGGTGCTGGGCTAAGGTGTGCCAAGCAGCGTTTGAGTGGCTAAAGGATGCGATATCCTCTAAGCACATGCTCAAACTTCCTGAGTTTGATGCGTCCTTTGAGGTGCAAATTGACACTTCCGATTGAGTGATTGGAAGAGTGCTAATCCAATCCAATCACCCTATTGCATATGAGAGCCACAAGCTCAATGAGACCGAATATATTCAGTCCATGAGAAGAAGATGACAGTGGTCGTCCACTGCCTTAGGACTTGGAGGCATTACTTGTTGGGACCGAAGTTCATTGTCCAGGCAGATAACATAGCCACGAGCTACTTTACTATGCAGAAGCAACTTTCTCCCAAGCAGTCACATTGGTAGGAATTCTTAGCAGAGTTCGATTTTGTGTTGGAGTACAAGCCGGGCAAGGCTAATGTTGTGGTTGATGCCCTCATCCGATGAGCAGACCTTGAGGCAATGATGGCGGCATTGGTGCAAATTGTAAGGGATATGTTGGAGTAGATACGGGAGGCCATGGAGAAGGATCAAGTTTGCCTAAGGCTAATCGAATCCATGAAGAATGGGTCTACACGACGATTTTGGTTGGAAGAGGGGGTGTTGTTTGCGAAGGGAGGATGACCTTACATATAATGTCCCTGATTTTTCTAAGATTTTTTATGATTTTCCTACTATTTTTCTGGTCATTTTTGGGGAAAATATGATGCATTGGTGTATTTGATCATGATATTCGTACCCCTAGAGTTGGCTGTGGGCTTTAGTCATAGGCCACAGGCCTCAACGCACTCTTCCAGCGTGAAAAAGAGAGAAATGAGAGGGGTTAAGAGAGGGAAGGAAAGAAAAAGAAATAAAAGAAAGGATCAGGATCAGGCTCGGGCTCGGCTGAGCCCCATCCTAAATCTTCTGGACAGTGTGTCTTTCGTCCCCCCTTCAGTTTCCTTGTCCAGCCACCGTCGGCAGCCGGTGGGCCACAAGGCCACTACCACTAGCTCTGCCCCGATGGTGCGACGACAGGGACGACCGCCCCGGCCCCCACGGCCGCTCCACCCTCCACCCCATTTCTCCCGGTTAGCCCTTTTTCACACTGTGTGCTGTGAGTTTTGCTGCCGATGTGGGCCAGCAAGGGCCAGCTGGCTGCTCCTTGCTCCGCCATGGGCCGGCGATGGCAGGAGGCCACCCCTCCCAGCCCCACTTGGCCTCGTCCGTAGCCCCACTCTGTTTTTCCCCTCTGCCCTATTTTTCTGCCAGTGCTTTGTTTTGGTGAAACGGAGGCTGCCAGTGGTGAGCCACTGCCGACCTGACCTCCCTCCAGCCTCGCCCTTGTCCAACAAAGGCTGTGGACCACCCCACCCAGCCCAGTTCCATCTCCTCCTCCGTCCTCTACTCCACCCAGTGCATTTTACCCTACTATGCTTTGATTTTCTAGTGAGTTGCCACCGCCATCATTGGCTGGTCAGGGCAACTTGACCACCGTGGGCTCCCCCATGGCCCGGGGACGGCCCCACCCAGACCAGTTCAGCCTCCGTCCCCCCCGTCTCTTCTCTGATCAATCCAAACGTCCCCTATTTTTAGTCTACGTCCGTTTTGGACGTTGTGACTGCCGCATCCAATTGAATGCCAGACTTGACCTAGAGAACCTTCGTTCAGCTCCGCCCCAGCCCAGTGAAGCCAATGGACCACCCCTCCAGGCCTTGTTCAGCCTCTGCTTCAGAACCATGTGTGGAATGCGATGCATTCTTCAATCGATTTGAGCGAGAGGATCTATTTTTGGCTACCACCTTGTCATCGGTGGTTGGATGGGGCTGGTTAGCCTTTGTTCAGCTCTGCCCTTGCTTGGTGATGATGGCAAGGTCCACTATAGCTCAGCCCCACCTAACCCAGTGTGATCGCCTCTGACCCATAGCTGCAACTAGCTCTGCCTCACCGGCATATTTTCTTGTTGACCCTTCTTGCCCATTTTATGCCGTCGATACCGGACGGCCTCTGGTAAGATTCTGTACTACCTACCTCGACACAACAATGGCAAAAGCCATCTTTGTCGGTCACCACCCTTGGGCATGGCCCTACCTCCCCTTCTAAGCCATGGGCCGACACCGTTCAACTTTCTCCCCCCTCCCTTTTGGTGGAGTGTACATGTGGTCACGCATGTGTTTTTGGGTTTAGGTGTCGTATTTATGCCGCCTCACCGTCGGTTGGCTCTGCCACCAAAGGGAGTTGACATCGGAGTCCTCCACCACCTCTCCTCTATCCTTGAGCATCGTCCTCTGCCCTTCATCCTTATGTGGGCCCTTGTTGATGTGACATCACTATTTGTTGGGTGATGTCTGTGGCCAATTTCGACGTCCTGCAGCTGGCCGAGTACTTCTCAGCCACTAGCTAACCTTCATTGAGTGCACCCTGACTTCCGGTCGCACCTACCACTAGTTGGAACAACCCTTCTCCCAGCCGCCCCTAGTGTGCCGCTGTGAATCACGGATTCTGCTACACTGATTTGTGCCCCTTGTGATTTCTTTTGGTGCTTCCTAAACCCTTGGAATAATAACTCTCTCAGCTAGGCAATGCTTTTGGCTGCCAACTCCGCTGCCAATGCGGCCACAATCGTGTGATCACCATCGAACGCCATGATTACGAGGTAGGGGAGCTTTAAACTTTAAACTTGTAATTTCATGATAACATGCTTTGAATGAGTAGCAACATACTAGGACTATATGATTGAATGCTATGGATGTTAGATTATGATCCATTTGCATGATGTAAGAGGATGAATTCTGCCATGTTGAAATGCATATGACATGCATGTTGTCTGTAAGTATGTTTGAAGTATCTATGTGCTAGTGATGGCTAGCGTGCATGTTTGTAAGCTACGTGTGTGGAATATATATGTGCTAGTAATGGCTAGCGTGCATGTTTGTAAGCTACATGTGTGGAATATGTATGTACTAGTGATGGCTAGCGAGTATGTTAGTAAGCTATGTGATGCTCTAAAATAATGTTCAATTAGATGCTTTAAAATCTTGAATTGCAATCCTATTTTGTGTTAATTCATTACTTATATGTGTTATTTACGTTTTGAATAGGTTACTTGGACCTTAGTTGCATTTACATGTCTAAATGGGCTTCATCAGGATCTAAGTAGTAGAAGAACTGAAGCCCAACTAGCTAAAGCTATTTGAAAGTCAAGAATGGGCTCTTAATGGTCTAAACATGCAGGGAATGGTCGAACATAACCTTGTGGACCCGTTGGATTTCATATTTGCATCAAAAGAACTAAATTTGGGAAGAAGCTAATTTGGAAAATTGATACAACATTTGTATTTCGGCCATATCTACCTATATATAATTCACATTGATACGATTATGATGGCATTGGAAAGAAGACTTTTGTGGATACAATCTCTATTTCAGGAAGAAATTCATAATTCAAAACCTATATGGGTCAAATCCGGCATGAAAATTGACAACTAGTTAACTAACCCGAGGCCAGCACATTAAGAATATTTTCATTGGTTGTGATTTATACATATAAGGAAAGACAACGAGGTTGACTGGATAACTAAAGGAAGATTCAAAGATACTTATTTGCTAAATAAATTATTTATTTATTTTATTGATTTATATTCTAATTATTGCCAAATAAGCAACCAATTAGGCAATTAATCAGGATGCAATCAAGAGATATGATTGGACTTTCCCCTCTGAAGCAACCCCTTCTACCCTATAAATAGAGGGGTGGACGTGGTAGAGACATTATCTCCTCCTCTTTGGAGCTATCTTCTCTTATTTTTCTTCTCTTCTTTTGTATTTTTTATTGTTATTGTAATGGCTTTCTAAGCTCTCAAGCTAAGGCTAGAGGTGATTTGTAACAATCTAATGGAGTTCTATTCATGTTTCATCAATGGTTTCAAGTATTGATTATTTGAAGTAATGTTCATTTAATATTGTTTTTCTTTTTGTTTCTTTGTCATTTAGATACATAAGATGCTTGAAGGCTCTCCTTCTTGATCTTTTGTGATTTTGATACATAGAAATCTTGAAGAGACAATTGTTTTTATCCTTCATCTATCCAAAACATTTTCTATCTTTATTTTTAGTTTTAATGTTCATATCTTCTGGTTAGATAAGATCTTCATTCCATTCTAACTAAGATCAAATGACACATGAAGAACATAATTAGATTTTACAATGACCCTTAATGCCTTAGTGTTTTTTTTATTGATTTCTTAACTCTTTATTGCCTCAATACTCTTTCAATCTTTCTTTCTTAATTTTTCTTTCCTCTATTTTTTTTCATAATCATTTTCTTTGTTGCACAAGGTTTTCCCTGTGGATCGACCTTGTCTACTACAATTGGTAAGTAAAATAAATCTGAATTTAACTTCTTCATAGTCTTGTTATAGACGTAACACCACTACGTGTATAGATGTGTAAGTGTGTGTGAGTGATGGCTAGCGAGTATATTGGTAAGCAATGTATGGAAGTATGTGTATGTTATACGTATGTGTGATGGACATACGTATGCATGATGGCTATATGCCTATTTTATGGATATGTGTATGCATGTGGGGGGCAAAAGTATGGGTCATGGATAGTAAGAGATGATAGAGGTTTTCATCTGGATTTGTTGTGGATGTGTAAGCATATGACGGGAGACAGATGATGTAAGTTTGATGGGCGAGGATTGGAGCAGTTCGCTTGGTTTTGATCAGAGTGTATGTTAGGGGATTGTCAGACAGTAAGAGTGTGAATAATTGTATAAGCATAACGTACAAATTATGAAGTGAAAAGTAAGCTCAATAAGTGAGGTATTAGTAAGAGGTAATTGGGTTTTGGCTCTAAGGAGCTTAGTTTGATGACATTTGTGTAAAATGTTTTTACCATAAGGTGGATGACAGAGATTGTATGAATATGTAAGATTTTGGTGTAAGTATGTTATGTTGTAAGATGGACGGGTTAAGTGAAGTCTGCTGCCCTGGTTTTGGATTGGGTTCAGCTTCGGTTTGATCAGTGGAGCATAGTATGTTTGAGAGTTTGTATGGCATAATTGTACCGTATAACTTAATTCAAACTTGAATTATGAGTAAAGCTAATGATAGCATTATGAGTTTGAGACCTGAGGGTTTGACAGATTAAGTTTTGTGTTTGAGCTACCCGAAATGAGTCGGCTAAACATTTCTCATGTCTTTTCATGGTGTTTTTCTTGTGGGATTTTGTCTATGTACTGTACAGAGCACAAGACGTTTGATGCTCTATTGAGAGCAATGTATGTTTTCAATTTAGTCTGTGTGCTGTATTAAAGTCGAGACATCTGATGCACTATTGAAAACAATGTATGTTTTCGATTTGGTCTGTGAACTGTATTAAACCCAGACATTTGATGCTCTATTGAGAGCGTTGTATAATTCTACCTAAGAGTGGCACCGTATGAGTCTTCCTGATGTGCCCGATGCAGGCACGATCGATATCAAGGAGGATTGTGTAGGGAAAGGGGAGAATTGTAGAAGAAAGGGGAGAAGTCTGAATTACCAATTGCATAATGAAAACAAGAGTTCAGGCCGCCCCTTATGGGAGACGACCCTCCTAGTGAACCGGACCCGTTGAACCAACCCAACCCGCCCGGTTCATACAGTTTAATCTAAACCCAAAGTGAACCAAGAAGTAAAAGGCTACTGTTCAACTAACTAATCAAAGCAGTAAAGTAATCAAAAGGAGTCTGAGCATCGTGTACAGTCGTGCACAACACTCCACCACGCTTCTGCTAGTCGACTTGTCCTCAAGGCGACCAGGCCGGATATCGAGTCAAGAATTCATCCTCAAGCAGCCACGTCGCATCCTCCAAAGGCTGACCCTGCCAGGAAACCAAAACCTCAGTAACAATACGACCCGAACGACGCACCCGCCGCTTCTCCAGAACAGACGCAGGGACAGGATCAGAGGGTGGAACAGGACCCATCAGTGGTGGAGGGGACACATCCACGGCCAGGCTACGATCACCCACAAACCGGCAAAGGCGGGACACATGGAACACTGGATGAACCAAGGAAGTAGGCGGCAAGGACAGCCGGTAAGCTACTGGTCCAACGCGAGCCTCCACCGGGTATGGACCATGAAACCTGGGAGCAAGCTTGGAGTGCTCGGGCTGAAATAAAGAAGACTGGCGCTGCGGTAAGACAGAAACATAGACCAAGTCACCAACTTGGAACTCCCGATCAGTTCGTCGGCCATCATAGAGCTGTTTCATCCGATTCTGGGCCTCAGCCAGATTCCTCTTCAATTGGCGCAAGACCTCATCACGAGTTTGGAGCGTATAATCCACCTCAGCCACCGAAGATCGATGCGGCACATACGACAAAATAGTAGGGGGAGGACGGCCATACAACACCTCGAATGGAGTGAAACCAGCACGCGTGTGATAAGCAGTATTATAGGACCACTCGGCCCACGGTAGAAGCTGCAACCACCGGCGGGGCTGTGACATCGTGAAGCACCGCAAGTACTGCTCCAAACAGCGGTTGACGACCTCAGTCTGTCCATCCATCTGAGGATGATATGCAGTGCTCATATGAAGTGTCATCCCCTGTAAGGTAAAGAACTCCTGCCAGAACTGAGAAAGGAAGATACGATCACGATCAGACACAATGGTACGAGGCATACCATGAAGCTTCGCCACCTCCCGAACATACAAGTCAGCCACCGTTTTAGCAGTAAAGGGGTGACCCAACGCAAAAAAATGAGTATACTTAGAGAGGCGGTCAACCACCACCATGATCACCGACTTACCTTGCACCAGCGGCAAGGCTTCCACAAAATCCATGGAGACATCCTCCCATACCTTGTCCGGAATCGGGAGGGGCTGGAGCAGCCCAGCGGGGGAAGTGGTGGCCGCCTTGGCGCGCTGACAAATATCACAAGCCGTAACATACTCATGCACAGCCCGACGAACGCCCAACCATAAGAAACTCTGACTGACCCGTTTGTAAGTGCGAAAAACCCCCTCGTGGCCAGCAACCGGAGAGTCATGGAAATGAGATATGATACGGCGGCGCAGATCAGCTACATTAGGAACCCACAAACGGTCCTTCCAGAATAGTAAATCGTCCCGCCAGGTGTAAAACGGCCGACCAGCCGGGTCCTGCTGAAGGGCAGCGATCAACGTCTGTGTCGAAGCATCAGAACAGTAGGCTTGCTTTAGCTCATCGATAAAAGGACAAGAGAGCATAGAGAATGTGAGGCACGACCCTGATGTCGGTATACGGGAAAGAGCGTCAGCCACTGTGTTGTCGGACCCCTTCTTATAAACCACTTCATAGTCATAACCCAGAAGTTTACTGACCCAACGCTGCTGAGATGGGGTGGACACCCGCTGTTCGAGGAAATACTTCAATGGTTGATGGTCAGTACGAATCAGGAACCGCCGACCCAATAGGTATGGCCGCCATTTGGTGACGGCATGGATGATAGCCAGCATCTCCTTCTCATAGACAGACAGTGACAAAGATCTGCCTGCCAAGGCCTTGCTGAAATATGCTATGGGACGCTCATCCTGTAACAAAACTGCCCCTAAGCCTGTGTCCGAAGCATCCGTCTCGACCACAAACGGGCGTCTGAAGTCAGGCAAGATCAAAACGGGGGCGGAAGCCATGGCGTGCTTCAGCCCGTCAAATGCTGTCTGCGCCTCTGGAGTCCAAGCAAAAGCGCCCCTCTTGAGCAGTGCTGTCAGCGGCTTAGCCATTTCCCCATAACGACTGATGAAGCGCCTGTAGTACCCCGTGAGGCCTAGGAAACCACGAAGTGCGCGAACGCTGGTGGGAATAGGCCAGGACAGCATGGCGGTTACCTTGGCTGGGTCGGTGGCGACACCCTTTTCTGATATAATGTGGCCCAAGTAGTCCACCTGTCGACTGCCAAAGGAGCACTTCGAACGTTTCAAACATAAAGAGTTATCACGCAAAATTGAGAAAACCGACCTGAGGTGGGACAAATGCTCGACCCACGATTTGCTGTATACCAGAATGTCATCAAAGAAAACCAAGATATAACGGCGCAGGAATGGGCGGAAGAGGTCGTTCATAAGGCATTGGAAGGTGGATGGAGCATTAGTCAACCCAAGCGGCATCACGAGAAACTCAAAGTGACCGTCATGAGTTCGAAAAGCTGTCTTGTGCACATCCGCAGCACTCATGCGAATCTGATGATAGCCCGAACGCAAATCGAGCTTACTAAACACTGTCGCGCCAGTCAATTCATCAAGTAACTCCTCAATCACTGGAATCGGGTACTTGTCTTTCACGGTCACAGCATTGAGGGCGCGGTAGTCCACACAGAAGCGCCATGTGCCATCCTTCTTGACACCAGCAGCACCGGCGAGGAATAAGAGCTTGTGCTGGGCCGAATAATTCCTGCCTGAAGCATATCGGCCACCAGCCGCTCGATCTCAGCTTTCTGGATATGGGGGTAGCGGTATGGCCTGACATTGGTTGGTGCGGTACCCGGAGTAATCGGAATCTGATGATCATGGGTGCGGCTAGGCGGAAGGCCCTGGGGTTCAGCGAACAGTTCTTGATAATTGGACAACAACGCACTGAGGTCGGGCGGCATGGTAGCTTGAGGAACTTCAATAACTGCACGCTGTTGTAAGAGGAGCCCTTGGGGGGCATACCGGTACAAGCTGCTCGACGAATGGCCGAAGAGAAGAGTGCCCGGCCTAGTACCTTCCAACCTGACGCGCTGACCCTGTAGTGCAAAATCCATCCACATTTCCCTAAAGTTCCACACGACATCGCCAAGCTCCTGGAGCCACTGGACACCCAATACAACATCCGCCCCTTTTGTCGGCAACAGGAAGAGATCAGTGACGAATGCATGGCCCTGGATAGATAAAGTAACCTGCGCACACACCCCATTGCTCCGAAGGTGCTTGCCATCACCGATCAATACATCAAAAGGCTTGGAGTCCGATACGAAACACCCAAGACGGTTGGCAACCCTGTCATTAATAAAATTGTGAGTAGACCCACTGTCGATCAGGATAGCTACCTTTTGGCGCTTGAGAAGTCCTTCGACGCGCATCGTGCGGGGTGTAAAAGCCCCAGAGAACGCATGTACTGAGATCTCTGGCAAGAGCTCGTCACTGGCGGACAAGTCCGAACCATCACAAACTGCGTCGCCATCGTCCACTTCTTCCACTAGAAGGCTGCCCTTAACGGAGCAGCGGTGCCCAGGCACAAATTTCTCGTCGCAGCAGAAGCATAACCCCTTTGAACGGCGTTCCTCCATTTGAGCCGGAGTTAAACGCCGGACAATCGGACCTGCAGTGGAAGGGAGCGGAGTGGGTCGGCCAGAAATAGCGCTGCTGCCCGGCGGCTGAGTAAGAGTGGCGCTAGGGCTGGAGCGGCCCAATGGTCCCAGCCGGCCCCCTTTGCGTTGCCTGGTCAGTTTCTCCTCTTCGATGCGAGCGTGGCGTACCACGTCCCGCATATTGGCGCAGGGAAAGTGACGCATCTCCTCGGAAATTTCGGGCTTGAGGCCACGCTTGAAGGTACCCACCAAGGCGGCGACCGGCCAGTCGGGCAGCCGGTTGGCCACCTTCATAAACTCAGTGTAGTATGCACGGATGGTGGTAGTCTGGCACATGGAAGACAGCATCTCATTGAAATCCTGGAATTCGTTTAGTCCAAATTGCACGCAGAGCTCATCGGAAAAGGCCGCCCATGTTGGGTATCGTACCTCTTTCTCAAAACTCTGGAACCACACGGATGCATCGCCATCAAGGTGGAAGGCCGCGATGCGCAAGCGCTCTGCCTCTGAATGAGTGCCTTGGTAGGAGAAAAATTTGTCAGCCTTATACAACCATTCAACCGGGTCATCATCCCCGTTGTAGCGCGGAAACTGCAGTCGTGCCAGACGGGGTTCAGCGCCCGCTCTGTGACCCCCACCATGCTGAGGAAACTCATCCCACTCGTCCTCAACGTCTTGGAAGTGGTTAGGATGGGACGGCCTCATAGGGGCATTTTCACGAACACCTGGTGTGCCTCGCGTGTCCCAGGTCTGGCGCCTCCCTCCCAGCGCTATCTGGCCAGAGTCAAAGCCTGCAGGACAAGTTCGGCCCTCCAAATTGACGCCGGCGGGTACTGGGGTGGCTGTCAGAGTTGGCTCCGGGGCCTGCGAGGGCTCGCCCTTCTCCAAGTTGACAGCGGCCGGCGCAGACAGAACTGGCATGAAGCGCGCTGCCATGGCGTCCTGTTGAACCTTCACTCTGGCGAGATCGGCTGCAAGTGCTTGCACCGTTGTGAGAATTTCTGACAATCGGGCATCGCTGACAGCAGCACTGGCATGCGGACTGTCTGTGGAAGTCGGCGCTGGTGCCTCCTTCTCTGACGCCGCCTCCTGCACCATAGGCTGCTTGCCACGCGCCATGGTCAAGGATCGCACAGGCTCCGATACCAATGATGTGCCCGATGCAGGCACGATCGATATCAAGGAGGATTGTGCAGGGAAAGGGGAGAATTGTAGAAGAAAGGGGAGAAGTCTGAATTACCAATTGCATAATGAAAACAAGAGTTCAGGCCGCCCCTTATGGGAGACGACCCTCCTAGTGAACCGGACCCGTTGAACCAACCCAACCCGCCCGATTCATACAGTTTAATCTAAACCCAAAGTGAACCAATAAGTAAAAGGCTACTGTTCAACTAACTAATCAAAGTAGTAAAGTAATCAAAAGGAGTCTGAGCATCGTGTACAGTCGTGCACAACACTTCCCAAGAGTGGCAGTGACACTATAAGACCCATAATGGTGGGCAATTGTATGGCACTATAAGACCCCTAAAGTGTGGGCAATTTATGACCCCTTATGTGTGGATGTTTATGTTTGCTCACTCAGGTAAGTAGTATCATGGACCTGCTCTTACCTATTTGATCCTATGCCCCATGAGCATTAGTGTGCCTTGCCTTTGGAAAAGTACATGACATCTAGTCACTCCCTGAAGGTTAAGATGATGCCCCAGTGGCATTCTTTTCCATTTCAATGCTGGAGCTTATTAGTTGTAATGAGCTTCAGTGGTAGATAATATGTGTACAACTATAAGAGTATGAGTATGAGCATGATTGTAAGAGTATGAGTATAAGCACGACTGCAAGAGTAGAGTATGAGTAAGACTGTAAGAGTATAATTTTGAGTACAATTGTACAAGTAAGATCATACAAGTATGTGTAAGTTATATGAGTAAGCATATGACTGTACAAGTAAGGTCATACGAGTTAGTGTAAGATTGTACTAGTAAGGTCTACAAGTAAGGTCGTACAAGTATGTGTAAGTTGTATGAGTAAGTGTACAATTGTACAAGTAAGTTTGTAAGACCCTGATTAAGGGAGTATGTGTAAGATCGGTTTGATGGTATGATTTTATCATGATGATATGAGTGATTGTATGCGTATGAGCATGATTATGATATGCTTATTTGTTTCATGTTTGAGTTGCATGAACACATCTATATATGGATTTACAGAGTTCACTATTTAGAACTCCCCTACCTGACATTTTCCTACTAAGTATAAAAATACTCATTAGCCTATTTTTTTGGCCCCGTTGTTTGGGAAGCTTTTGCATGTTTGTGACGGAGAGCTCCTGGAGATGGATGCTTGTTTCTATGATGGGTTGTTTCCCTTTGACCCAGGTATATTTGACTTACTACGAAGTATATTTTGTGCCACAATCTAAAGTATTGGGTGAGATGAGAATTTAAATGTGTATGTATTCTAGACTTTTAGTTTGGATTAAACTATGGACTATTATGGGACTTGCACTCAGGGATGTCTGGGATAGATTTTTACTTAAAGTCTATGATCATAGGAATTTATTCATACATTTATTTTCAAGTAGCGCCTAAGGATGTTTGGTTTGGCCGTACAATGTTTAATCGAATGAGTAAAAATTTGGATGGGAAAATGATTGATGTGTGATGTTTTAAATTTTGAACTGCTTTCACAGGTTTTGTATTTATCATTTTCCGATTTATAGCCATTATATTGCAAAAATTTTCCTGAATTTTAAGGAAAATGTGATGAAAAAGGATTGGGCATTACATTACATCCCATTGGTTGGGAGTTTGAGGCGCTCGCTGCTGAATGGATCCATGACTCTGTGTGGGCAGGTCATCCAAGGCAAGATAGGACTTACGCACTCTTGTCTCGGAACTACTTCTGGCCGTGGATGCTAGAAGATGTAGAGCACTACGTGAGGATGTGCATAGTTTGCCAACAAGACAAGATGAAGAGACAAAAGGAAGCGGGCATGTTGCAGCCCCTTCCCATCCCAAACCGACCATGGGTCAGCTTGTCCATGGATTTTATCATTGGTTTACCGATTGTACAGGGTTATGGATCTATCATGGTGGTGGTAGCCTGCTTATCTAAGTATGGGATGTTTATTGTAGCCCCAAAGACTTGCAACGCTGAGACAGCCATGGATCTTTTCTTTAGGAAGTTGTCAAGTATTGGGGACTGCCAGCAGAGACACTCATTTCATAGGTAGATTTTGTACGCAGTTGTTTGAGATGTTGGGCACACAACTCAACTTTTCAACCAGCAATCACCCTCAGATGAACAAGCAGACAAAGTAGGTGAACGACATCTTAGAGGAGTACTTGAGGCACTTTGTGATGGTGCAGCAGAAAATTTTGGTCGACTTGCTGGAGGTTGCCCAATTCTGCTATAACTTGAATAGTAGCTCGGGAACGGGCAGCAATCCCGTTGAGTTCGCAATGGGCCAGCAACCCCTTACACCAATAAATGTGGCTTTGTAGCAGACAAGAGGCAGGTGTCCCACTGCCTATCGCTTGGCTAGAGGGCAGACTGAGAGGATGGAAGAGGTGTGTGACTACTTGGCCAAGGCAATCAAGCGATGAAGAAGTTTGCGGATGGAGATCAGAGACCTCTTGACTTTCAGGTTGGGGACAGAGTTATGTTGAAGCTTACTCCCCAACTTTTGAAGAAGCTGTGATGGAAGGATATGCACAAAGGGCTGATACAACAGTATGATGGCCCCTTTGAGGTGAAGCGGCGAGTTGGTCAGCTAGCATACCAACTTGAGTTGCCTAAACGGTTTAAGCTTCACCCTATTTTTCATGTTAGCTTCCTAGAACCGTTTCACTAAGACTTAGAGGATTCCAGCAGAGGCACTTCGAAGAGAGCACCGCCTACTATCAGAACTTCTTTTGAGAAAGAGGTTCATACTATTTTGGACAGGATGGTCAAAGGACTGAGCAAGAAGAATAGGAGGGTCTTCTACTTGGTTATGTGGAAGGGTCTTCCGGAGTTAGAGAACAGCTAGGAGCGAGGTGTCGCATTATGGCAATTTGAAGACAAGGTTCAAGATTACTTAGCCTCGATGAGGACATCGAGCGGATTGGTTGGGGGAGGCCTATTAGCCCCTCAACTTTTTGCATAAAGAAGGGGGCAGCTACCCCCAAGACTTGGTAGCGGACAGCCAAGTCAGCCAGGCAATGGACAGCCTTGGCACAGCCCCTTGGGCTTGGACAGATCATTGGAGCAGGTTGGAGATGTTCCGGATGCTTCACTCTCCTTGTAGAGCAGGCTGAGGCAGAGTCCTAGTGTAGGTAGGACTCTAAGTGGTGTGCTGGGCACCACTTCTACCTAGGGACAGACTCCTAGGGCGGACAAGACTCATACAGGTAGTTTGGCTACACTCCTAGCTTGAGTAGGAGTCGAAGTAAGTAGGTTTCCCTGGATGGATGAATTTGAGAAGCAGCAGGGCACTAGACTCCTAGCCAAAGAAGGAATCGCCCCTATTTTCTTGATTTGTGCTGGGACATCCCTGGTTGGGCAAAGCTTCTGCCCGTGACACTTACCAACATACTCGCTAGCCATCACTAGCACACACATAATCCACATATGTGACTTACTAATATACTTCCTAGACATCACTAGCACACACATAATCCACTTACTTTTTAACGCACATGCATGTTATATGCATTTCAACATAGCATAATTTATCCTCTTACATCATGCAAATGGATCATGATTTAACATCCAAAGCGTTGAATCATACAATCCTAGTATGTTGCTACACATTTAAAGTATGCTATCATGCAATTACTAGTTCAAAGCTACTCTACCTTGTAATCCATGACATTTGATGGCTTGCACACAATGGTGGCGGTGTTGGCAACAAAGTTGTGGCCAAAAGCATTGCCAAGCAGAGAGAGTTCCTATCTGGGTTTAGGAGTCACCGAAAGCAAACACGGCCAAATGGGGTGACGTAGATCAATGCATCAAAATCTGTTCTTTACAGCGGCACACTATGGCTGTCAGGAGAAAGTTCGTGCCAAAAGAAGTGCTAGTGTGACTAGAAGTCGAGGTGTACTAACAAAAGGATGGGTGGCAGCTGAGAAGTATATGCCCAACCGCAAGACGTCAAAATCTACCATGGACAAAACCCAACTACGTCTATTTCATGTCTACAACATGGGTCAATGCTTGAGGATGGAGGAGATGTTGAGGGCAATAGTGGTCAACCCAATCAATGACAAGGTCATCCTATGGTTCGGCACAAAAGTGTCACCTAACCTTAAAACGAATGCATGGCCACATGCACACACAGCCAAAGGGGAGGGGGAGATAGCTAGATGGTGGTGGCCTAAAGCCCAAAAAGGGTGACAAGACTAAGGTTCTAGTGGTGGCCAGCGGGGATGATAACAGTGCCAATCACCACCCACAACCAAAACAAATGGTGCGGGTAGCTGTGCACCTAGCACAGTATAGGGCAAAGCAGCAATCTGCCCATTCCGTGTAGAATCATATTTGGGCCAAGTGGGGCTAGCCCTTTTTGTCACCGAGTTGGGGTCTGCCCACACTAGCCAAATGGCCCATGGCTCGCTGATGGTAATGACCCAAGACAAACCCAATGTGTCTAAAAAAATTGAGGAATAGTGAGGTAGAGGTGGAATCGGGTGGAGGAGAGGAGCAAAAGGGGCATAGATGTAACACCCCGCTTTTTTATTACATCTAACCAAGGGGGTTAGAGGTAATTAGTAATTTTTGTAATAAATTATAGATGGTTTTAACTATCAAAACCTCCGTATTTGAGTAGAGCTCGAAGAAACGAGCATAATGAATCAAAGAACGGGCGAAACGGAGGTCGGGACCGGAAGTTATAATATTTGAGAAACGTGCAATATCAGTGGGACCCACTTAGAAAGAGCATGATTTATTGCTTTAAGTGGGTTAGTATCAAAGGGCTTGTCGATACGAGTCCAACGGTACCTAGAACATGCGAATCCGATTCCGGGGTAAGGAGATACGCGAATTTAAAGATTTATTTTCATTTAAAAATAATAATAAATAAAGAAAAAAAAAGAAGAAATGGCGCGCGCCGCAGCGCGATTCGGTGGGCACCACGCGTGTATGGCCGGTGCCACCGCCCAAAACCAGCGGCGCAGCCACAGTTTCGGTGAGGCTCGGGGGCTATTTATACCCCCATTTCGTTCCATCCTTCACCGAGAACTTCTCCTCCCCCGTTTCTGACCTTTCTGAGGCCGATTAAGGCCGTTCAAGATCCGTTTCCTACTAAATCGAGCGTGCTCTATACAATGGAGTGGTCTTTTCTTTGAGTTGGAGTCTGTATAAGGAGGAAAACTCCCTCAGACAATGAGAGGCTCTGCCAGTTACCTTCGAGCATCGACCAACTTTATTTTCTCTGTTTCTGGCCATCCTAACTCCGATTTAGTTGATTCAAGAGGCGTTCTTGACTAAATCGAAGGTGTTCTACACAATGGTGGGTTCCATTTTCTGAGCTGATGATCTTATAAAGAGGAAATGCCCCGAGACTAAGGGAGGCCCTGCCCAAACACCGGAACAAGAAAAAGAGACCCGGAGCAAGACGGGATTCTGTCCGTAGATACCGATACCGTACGAGTTATGATGAGAGTAAGCATTCCTGATCTCTCATTTTAATTATAGAACGGCAAGTGACAGTTATGATGTGTGTTATGCTATGATTTATATGGTTGATATGCTATGTGCCTATATGCTATGTTGTGTGCCTATATGCCATGATATGTGCTTTATATGCCATGATGTACGTTTATACGCTATGACATGTGTGGTCTCGCTCTAGAGTAGAGAGGGACGTCTAATATGTGTGTTTGGTCTCGACTTTGTGATAAAGAGAGACGTGTATGTGTGGTTATGATCCCGCTCAGTGAAAGAGCGAGATGTATGTTTTTGGTTTATTAATTTCCGCTTGACTCCGATATATGACAATTTTTTGTACATACCAATATATACATATTTTAACGTATACGATTTTGTGATGTCTGATGTATGTAGTAGCCGTTAGGCAGAACTACGTGTGGATGCGATTGTGTTGGAATAATATCCAATACGTACATAGGCAACCAACGGCAATGCAATGTTGGCCCGATCCAAATTAATTATAAATATATGTTTTAATTCTGTTTTACACACGATGAACTATGAAGCTTCGTTGTGTGTATGCGTTCATCACAACCTAAGTCTACGTACGAGGAAGCCTTAAAGCTCCATAGTGCATAGAAAAATGTTGTACCACTCGCACACAGATGTTGATTCCTGGTTCAAAGAAAAGAAAAATTTTCTAATAGTGATTTTGTGGGTCCAGCTTGGGTCGGGTCATTACAATAGAAGTTTGATCCAGACTGGGAGGGATGGCCCATCACTTCCGCTAGCCCAAGGTTGATCGAGTGGAGCTGATCTGGAGGTTGGACGCCGACTAGAAACACACCGATGGCTAAAAAATGTACTAGACAATGAGAAAAAAATGAGGAAAAGTACCGATAGCTCGCAGAGGAGGAAGGAGACCATGATAGTGACCCCAGCTAGCACCTATGGGATCCTGGTAGATGGATGAAGATAAGTCCAATTGAGGGCAATACGGTGAAAAGCCCTCTGGCGGCTCAAAAATGAATTTTAATAGTGAGAAAAATTGAGAAAAAGACATGTACCTCATGGAGGAGTGATGAGGCCATGATGGCAGTTCTAGCCAATAAAAATGGATTCATGTCGGCAAGGTGAAGTGGATTCTAGCAAAAACTAGTAGAATCCTATGATGGAGGAGGCATGTTGGAGTGATTGGAAACTCTCTCACATTTCTCTCATTCTTTATGGACATATTGGAACATGTTCTAGATATCTCAATGTTTCTAGAATCTGATTGCGGGTTCCATATATTTATACTTTATTTTCCTTTTATATCCTCGTCACACGCTAACCTCTTGTTTATGTGTCATACCTCTGAAGTTCGCATCAAAAGCAAGCATTAGGCCCGCAGCCAGCGACTAAGCCCCACACCTGACTCTATGGGTATAAATACTAGGGTAAAACATGTAAATACAAATATGCCAAATTGTCACATTTTCCCATATAAATTGATTAGAAAAATAGAAAGAAAATCACACAAAATTTTAGAAAAATTAGGGGCATTACATTCTTCCCTCCTTGGAAAATTTCATCCTTGAAATTTCAAGATCAACTTACAACGTGCAGCTAAATTAGCAAATACCTTGGGGTGTCTCTCTTGTATACACCTGAACATCTCAAGTTGCCATCTTAGGAATATGATATTTGCCACAAAATCTTAGCCATAGGATTGACCTTTGTCATCCACAACTTACCTTGTCTATCAAAGGATCTAACTCAAATGCTTCACAACTCAAACTGGGGATTACTTCACCTCCAATTAGCATAAATCTCTTATTGGCTTTGAGCTGTTTGAAGCCCTCATCTGGCTAACTTCAACCTATCCGCATAGAGTTAGACAATTCACATTGGAGCATCTATAGCCCACTTACCTCAGCCCAACATGTAGATGAATGAAATGTATTTTCAAGCAAAACCTTGCAAGGGTCATCCCAAAATAAGTAGTTATAATAACAAACTCAAATCAATGACAAGTGTCATTCCAAAGAGCCATTCAAAATTCTTTCAAACTAGTCATTGGTCGAATGAAGGAAACCACCACTTCATCATTCAGTCCACAATAACTTAAATGGTCTCATGCCCATGCATTTACAAGGCAACTTACAACAAAATCCATTATAATCAATCTATACTCACACCCCATCATAATAAGCACTCATTTCCACTCTGGAATCATAGAATATAGGGATCATGGCAGGCTCTGATGCCCTCACTTAACACCCTAACAAGTTAGGAATCTGACAAGACATTCACTAATGTCCCTCTTCATATGCTAAAAAAAACTACATTCATCATATCAATACCTACAACAGGGTGTTGGTGAGTCTAAAAGACATCCTTTGGAACCTGTAATCATCATACTGAGTTTGCAACTCTATCTTGAGAATTTTCTTGTCATAGAACCTAAGCAGCTGATAATCAGACCTCAAGTCAATCCTCGAAATATCTTGGTTGACCATAACTTATTTAAAAGGTCATCCAACCTAAGCATAAACTTATTCTTAAAAGTAACTCAATTAAACATACAACATTGATGCATAAACATAGGGATACAACCTACTTCACAAACAAAAGCCAATGTAGCCCCAAGACCATCTCTTGGTCGAACAATCCTCTTAACAATAAGTTCTATTGACTCATCCTTGTGTTCAATCAGCTCTAGTAGGTCATCCCACATGATGCCCTAGAGGCATAGAGTGCACTAAACACTAACTTAGCAAAGTCCATCATTCTCGTAGGCAGAAAACCTAGTAAGTCATCAAGGAACATGTTTGAAAAATCCCTGACAATGTCTAGCTCTTTTAGACTAAATCCTAGAGACAACTTCTCAAAAACTCGTCAAAAGGCTTTAAAAGCTTTAGTCGTGCATCACATGGCCTTAATTGTTCACCTAAAGCATAGGGCTGACTATTTACAAACATCCTGAATAAGACATTCGAACCTTTAGAGCACACAAACATCACGTGTTTCTTATGAAAGTCTACCACTACTCACTGAGCAGTCAACAAATCATTAAATCCACATAAAACTCACTCCCTTCTTCCCAAAATCTTAATTAGTAACCACCACACTCACTACTGTCAAAGTAGTTACATCAAAGGCCATCCACAATCTTAGAGGCTCGAGATCTTCCTTCAAACCACTATTGAGCACAAATCTCTGGAGGGAGGTGAAAAGAGTCTTAGACTCCACCACTCATAAACTCTCTTGCTTACAGCAAAAGGGATTTCAAATCCTTCTAATAACAAAGGTTACAAATATGTACTCCATCTTGGTCATCAACAAACCAATTAGGAAGGATACATCTAATAGGTTTTCACTAGTCAAAGCTTAAGTGGTCATAACCACTCTCTGGTCATTTAAAGCTTATAAAACCTCAACAAGGTGCTTGATAATCTCAATTCAACGCTAGAAGCTTTTCACTCTCTTAATAGCCATTAAAGGTGCTAGCCAACCTTCTTAAAACTCAACACATTTGCTCATAGTCCATGGCTCTCCTTTGCCAATAAACATGCGATCTAACTGCCTGAATCTATCAATGGCTGATGCACTTTAGCTAAACTCTGCCCAAAGGTAGAAACAAAAGAAATCAAGGGAAAATATTCACCTTTACCCCTTCTAAAAATAATTCCCAACTTACTCTTATATGCTATGACTTTGGAGTTGCGACTGTTATAGACTTGTAGTCAAATTGCCTAGGCTCTAATACCAAGTGTTATGCTGGAGATTTTTCATGATATTTTCTTAAAAATTCATAGAAATTTTTTGCAACATAAGAACTATAAATAAGAAAAATCACAAATACAAACTTGTGCAAGCAGCTTTATAATTTAAAATATCACACATCAATTTTTTCATACAATTTTTACTCATTCGATCAAACATAATAGAACCAAACCAAACATCCTCAAACATTATTCAAAAATAAATATTTGAATTAAATTGCTATAATCATAGACATTAAGTACAATCTCTCCCAGGCATCCCTAAGTGCAAGTCCCAAAACAATCCACAGTCTAATCAAAATTACTAATCCAGAAAGCATAAACACATTAATTCTTATCTTACCCAATACAACAGATCGTGGCACAATATAATACTCGTAATGCATCATGGATATACCTAAATCAAAGGGAATAAGTCCACCATGGAAATGAGCATCCATCTTCAGGAGCTCTCTTACACAAACCTGCAAAACACTCTAAACCATCTGGGGTAAAAAATAGTGTAAATGAGTATTATCATACTAAATAGGAAAATACCCAGTAGGGGAGTTCTAAATGGTGAACTCAATAAGTCCATACATAGATGCATTTTTGATACTCAACATGAAGCAGGGAGGCATAAAATAATCATGCACATACGCAACATGCTAAATACATATCATCAAACCAATTTTAGACATACCTATACATCCTTACTAGTATGACCTTACTCACACAATCTTTATCTTATGACAACACTCGTATAATCTTACTCATATGACCTTACTCATGCCATCTTACTCGTACGACCTTACTCATACCATCTTACTCGTACGACCTTACACATATAGTCTTACTAAAAAACTTACCCATACTAAAAAACATACATACTCACTCATACAGTCATACACATATTATCAACTACTAAAGCTCATTAAAATTAATAAGTTTTAGCTTCAAAGTAGAAGGAATGGCATTTGGGCATCACCTTAACGTCAGGGAAGTGACTAAATGCCAAGGACTTTTTAAAAGGAAATGTATACCAATGCTCATAGGGCATAAGATCAAATAGGTAAGAGCAGTTCTATGATACTACTTGCCTGAGCACGCAAACATAAACGCTCACACATTAAGGGTCTTATAGTGCTAATGCCACTCTTGGTAGAAAAATTAGTGTCACTATTGGGTAGAATCATACAATGCTCTCAATAGAGAGTCAAATGTCTGCGCTTAATACAATCATAGACCAAATTAAAAACATACATCTCTCTCAATCGAGAATCAAATATATGAGCTTAAATACAACATACAAACAACATCCACAAGATAAACACCATGGCAAGACATAAGAAATGCTCAGTAGAATCATTATTGGCTAGCTCAAGTAGGAAACTTAATCCATCAAAATGCTCCAGTCTCAAACTCACAAGGCTAACATATTAGTTTTTCTTTATAATTCAAGTTTGAATTAAGTAGGTTATGTGGCACAATTATGCCATGAGAACTCTCAAACATACAATGCTCTACTGATCAGACCAAAGCTGAGCCTTATCTGAAACCCTAGTTCGTTAGGGTAGAAGACTTCATTTAACCCTTCCATGTCATAATCAAAACTCATCGTGCCACAAATCCTTACTATTTTACATACTCCGCCATCCACCTTTTGGCCAAAACATCTTACACAGACATCATCAAACTAAGATCCTTAGATCCAACCCCAATTATCATCCTCTTACTTATACCTTACTTATTATGTTTACTTTTCACTTCTTAATATACGTTATGTTTGTACAATTATGCAACACTCATATTGTTTGACAACACCTCAATGTATGCTTCAGTCCAAACCACACAAATCTACTCCAGTCCTCGCCCGTCACACTTACATCCTCCATTTTCTATTATACGCTTACACATCCACAACAAATCCATACCATACCCTCTATCACCTCTTACCATCCATCGCCCATACTTCTGCACCCACACACATACACCTATCCATCACACAAACATATAGCCATCATAATACCTATGCCCATCACACACACATATAACATATACATACTTTCATATATAACTTACCAACATACTCGCTAGCCATCACTATCACACACATAATCTACATATATAGCTTACCAACGTACTCGCTAGCCATAACTAGCACATATATATTTTACATACGTAGCTTACCAACATACTCCCTAGCCATCAGTAGCACATAAATATTCCACATATATAGCTTACCAACATACTAACAACCCATCACTAGCACACGCATATTCCACATACATAGCTTACCAACATACTTGCTCGTCATCACTAATACACACATATTCCACACACATCAAACATACTTTTAACTCACATGCATGTCGTATGCATTTCAACATAGCATAATTTATCCCCTTACATCATGCAAATGGATAATGATTTAACATCCAAACCATTGAATAATACAATCCTAGCATGCTGCTACATATTCAAAGTATGTTATCATCAAATTACGAGTTCAATGCTCCCCTACCTCGTAATCCATAGCATTTGATGGCAAGCATATGATGGTGGTAGCATCAGCAAAAAGGTTGGCGACCAAAAGCCTTGCCAAGCTAAGAGAGATACTATCACGAGGGTTTAGGAAGCACCAAAAGTAATCACGGCCAAATGGGGTGACACAAATCAATGTGGAAAAATCTAGGCTGGCACACTAAGGCAGCTGGGAGAAAGGTCATGCCAAAAGAATTGCAAGGAAATCGGAAGTCAAGGTCTACTAATTGAAGGTTGACCTGAGAAGGACTTGACCAGTTGTAAGATGTCATGATCGTCTGTGAACAGCACCCGATAGCATCAATTTTACATCTAGAGGTAGAGTGCTCTACTGTTCAACTCAATCGATGATGGAGCCATTCTCTAGTTAGGTAGCGCAAAACCGGCACCTCACCCTAAAATGCACTAATGGCCATATGCACACAAGACCAAATGGGAGGAGGAGAGGGCTGGATGGTGGCAGCCCAAGGACCAAAAAGGGTGACAGGGCTAGGGCTCTAGTGGTGGCTAGCAAAGACGATAACACTACCAATCGCCACCCACAACCAAAACCAATTATGCATGCGGTTGTGCATCTACCACATTACAGGCAAGGGGCCCATTACAGGTAGAGGCATAATCGGGACAATTGGGGCTGGCCATAGCTATTGCTAAGCTAGGGTAGAGCCCACGATGGCCAAATGTCCCGCAGCTTGCTGATGGCAATGATCCAAGATGCACCAAAAGTGTCTATCAAGCAGAAAATTAGAGGAACAGTGAGGTGGAGGAGAGGAGCGGAGGGGCATATGAGATCGGTCTAGGCTAGGAGGGGTGGACCACCATTGCCACTGGCCCAAGATTGCCCAAGTGGAGCTAGTTTGGAGGCCAAACGCCTATTGGAAACACACTGGTGGCTTTAAAATGTATTGAACAGTGAGAAGACAAAAACAAGGTAAAGTACAGGTAGATTGCGAAGGAGCAATGTGAGCATGGAAGCGGCCAAGGCCGATGCCTATGGGATCTTGGTGGCCGGACAAATATAAGTCCAGTTGAGGGAGGCAACAAAAGGCTGCAAAGTAGACCTCTGACAACCCAAAAATGAATTTCCACAATGAGAAAACCAAAGAAATGATTGATGCCTCATGGAAAAGTGAGGAGGATATGACAGTAGTCCTAGTGAGTACCAACGGACTCATGTAAGGAAGGCGAAGTGGATTTCGGCAAGAACTGGTAGGATTTGAAGACAGAGGAGGCAGAACAGAGTCACTGGAACTCTCTCAGGTTTCTCTCATTCTTTGAGGACATACTCGAATTTGTTCCTGACGTCTCAAATTTTTTGGAATCCTTTCATAAGGTTCCATGTATTTATATTTTTTTTTCTTTTGTATCCCCATCACATGTTAACCTCCTATTTACGTGTCATACCTCCAAAGTTTACGCCGAAAGCACATGTTGTGGCCCGTAGTGTACGACTAAGCCCTACACCCAACTCTACAGGTATAAATACCTGGGTAAAATATGCAAATTTAAATACGCCAAAGCATCACATTTTCCCACCAAAAATGACAAAAAAAGCAAGAAATTTACATAAAATTGTAGAAAAATTAGGGACATTACAAAGAGTGTGCTAGTTATTGAACTAAATCTCAAATAAAGTCATTAAGCCCTTATGTGTTCCATAAGCAATCAAGATGTGCTTCATCCACATCAATTGTGTGCATTCACTTTCAACATCTATATACTCAGCTTTAGCTGTAGTTAATGAAACACAATTTAGCTTTTGGCTATGCCAAGATACTAAATAGTTTCCAACATAAAAACTATAATGCCTAAGATTTTTCCTCACATTTTCTTTAAAATTCATGGAAAATTTTTGCAACATAACGGTGGTAAATCGGAAAAAAATGACAAATACAAAACCTATGAAAGCAGTTCAAAATTTAAAACATCACACATCAATCATTTTCCCATCCAAATTTTTACTCATTCAATTAAATATCGTACGACCAAACCAAACATCCTCAGGCTCTACTCGAAAACAAATGTAAGAATAAATTGCTATAATCATAGACTTTAAATACAAATCTCTCCTAAGCATCCATGAGTGCAAGTCCCATAACAGTCCACAGTCTGATCCAAACTAAAAGTCCAAAATACAAAAATATTTTAATTTTCATCTCACCCAATACATCAAATCCTGGCACAAATAATACTCGCAGTGAGTCAACGATATACCTATGTCCAAGGGAATCAATCTAGCATGGAAACGAATACCCATCTCTAGGAGCTCTCTATCACAAACTTGCAAAAGCCTCCAGAACAACGGGGCTAAAAAATAGGGTAATGAGTATTTTCATACTCAGTAGGATAATACCCAATAGGGGAGTTCTAAATAGTGAACTCAGTAAGTCCATACATAGATGCGTTTATGCAACTCAAACATGAAGCAAATAAGCATATCATCATCATGCTCATATGCATACAATCACACATATCATCATGTTAAAATCATACCATCAAACCGATCTTACACATACACCCTTAATCAGGGTCTTACAAACATACTTGTACAATCATATGCTTACTCTTATAACTTATACATACTTATATGACCTTACTCGTACAATCATATGCTTACTCATATAACTTACACATACTTGTATGACTTTACTCATACAATCTTACACTTACTCGTATGACCTTACTCTTACAGTCATACTCTTACTCATATAACTTACACATACTTGTACGACCTTACTCGTACAATCTTACTCAGAATCATACTCTTAAAGTCGTGCTCATACTCAAACTTTTATAGTCATATACATACTATCGACCACTAAAGCTCATTACAACTAATAAGCTCCAGCATTGAAATGGAAAAGAATGCCACTGGGGCATCACCTTAACCTCTAGGGAGTAACTAGACGCCATGGACTTTTTGAAAGGCAAGGCACACTAATGCTCATGGGGCACAGGATCAAATAGGTAAGAGCAGGTCTATGATACTACTTACATAAGCACGCAAACATAAACATCCACACATAAGGGGTCATACAATTGCCTACCATAATATGTCTTATAGTGCCAGTGCCACTCTTAGGCAGAAATCATATAGTGCCACTATTTGACAAAATCATACAACGCTCTCAATAGAGCATCAAACGTCTAGCCTTATACAACACATAGACCAAATCAACGACATACATCGCTCTCAATAGAGCATTAGACATCTGGGGCTCAATACAGCACACAGACAAAATAAAAAACATACATCGCTCTCAACATAGCATCAAATGTCTGGTCCTTTATATAGCACACAGACAACATCCCGCAGGATAAACACCATGGCAAGACATGAGAAATGTTCAATCGACTCATTATCAGCTAGCTCAAACATGAAACTTAATCCATCGAAACCCTCAAGTCTCAAACTCACAACGCTATCATTAGTTGTGCTTATAATTCAAGTTGAATTAAGTAAGTTATGCAGTACAATAATGCCACAAAGATTCTCAAATGTATCGCGCTCCCCTGATCAAATAGAAGTTGAGCCCGATCTGAAACCCTAGTTCGTTAGGGCAATAGACTTCACTCAACCCATTCATCTTACAACATAACACACCGTACACTAAAAACATACATATTCATATAATCTCCGCCATCCACCTTATGACCAAAACATCTTACTCAGAAGTCCTCAAACTGAGCTCCTT
The DNA here is from genome assembly GCA_035235625.1 of Saururus chinensis. NCBI lineage: Eukaryota > Viridiplantae > Streptophyta > Magnoliopsida > Piperales > Saururaceae > Saururus > Saururus chinensis. Next base: position 34,456,197 of record CP141144.1, on the reverse strand, counting down.
AGAGCCAACCTTAGTTAACATGCTCTTAGTTAAACCTCACTTATTATGCTTAATTTTTACTTCATAATTTGTACGTTATGCTTGTACTATTATGCACACTCTTAAGTTCTAACAATCCCCAAACATATGTGCTAATCCAAACCAAACAAACTGCTCCAATCCTCGCCCATCAAACTTACATCATCTATCTTCTATCATATACTTACACATCCACAACAAATCCATACGAAAACCTCTATCATCTCTTACTATCCATCACCCATACTCTTGTCCCCCACACACATACACATATCCATCAAATAGGCATATAGTCATCATACATATGTATGTCCATCACACATATGTATAACATACACATACTTTCATACATTCTTTACCAACATACTCACTAGCCATCACTAGCGCACACATACACATCCATACACATAGCTTACTAACATACTTGTTAGCCATCACTAGTACATACATATTCTACATACGCATCTTACAAACATATACGCTAGCCATCACTAGCACATACATATTCCACACATGTAGCTTACAAACATACATGCTAGCCATCACTAGCACATACATACTTCCACATACATAACTTACAAATATGCACGCTACCCATCACTAGCACATACATACTTCCACATACATAGCTTACAAGCATACACGCTAGCCATCACTAGCACATACATACTTTCACATACGTTGCTTACAAACATACACGCTAGCCATCACTAGCACATACATACTTCAAACATACTTACAACCAACATGCATGTCATATGCATTTCAACATGACATAATTCATCATCTTACATCATGCAAATGGATCATAATCTAACACCCATAGCATTCAATCATATAGTCCTAGTATGCTGCTGCTCATTCAAAGCATGTTATCATGAAATTACGAGTACAAAGCTCCCCTACCTTTTAATCATGATACTTGATGGTGAGCACACAATGGTGGCGACATTGGTGGCGGACTTGGTGGCCAAAAGCTTTGCCAAGCTGAGAGAGTTGTTGTCAAAGGGTTTTGGAAGCGCCGGAAGAAATCACGGCCAAATGGGGTGACACAAATCAGTGCGGCAAAATCTACAATCCACGACGGCATACTAGGGAAGTCGTGAGAAAGGTCGTGCCAACATAGTGGCAGTGCGACTAGAAGTTGAGGGTGTACTCACTGAAGGTTGGCCAACAGCTGAGAAGTACTTGGCTGGCCGCACGACATCGAAATCAGGCACAAACAGCACCCAATAGCAGTGATTTTGTGTCAACAAGGGCCCACATAAGGACGAAGGGCATGGGGCGATACTCAAGGACAGAGGAAAGGTGGTTAAGGACTCCAATATCAACTCCATTCAATGGTAGAGCCAACTGATGGTTAGGTGGCACAAATACGGCGCCTAAACCCAAAAACACATGTGTGGCCACATGCACATGTGGCCATAAAGTGCCACTCTAGGGAGAGATGGGCTGGACGATGGTGGCTCAAGGCCCACAAAGGGGCAACGGAGCTAGGGCTAGGAAGTGGTGGCTAATCGAACCAGCGACATTATCAATCGCCACCCACAACCAACACATTTGGTGCAGGCAGCTGTGCATCTTGCACAGTATAGGGCAAAGGCAAGCGGCCCATTCTGAGAGGAGGTGTAATTAGCAAAGTGGGGTTGGCCCTCACTATCGTTGAGCTAAGGTAGAGCCCACGATGGCCAAATGGCACACGGCTCACTGATGGCAATGACCTGAGACACACCCAAAGCATCTAATTGGGCGGAGAAGACAATAGGGCAAAGCGGGGTCAGAAATGGCAACCCCCAACCAACACTAGGTCGAGGTAGGTTGGACAGAGTTCGACCGGAGTTTGTCCAGTATCCAAACGAAGACTAGAAACACCGGTGTCTAAAAAAAATGTCACGGACAGTGAGATGAAATATAAGCAAAACCCGACCAAAGTACCGGTAGCTCACAGCAGAGCAAAGAAAACACCAACGGGTTCCTAGCAGCTGCAAACGACATCAAAATCGCACCCCACGGCTCGAAAATGAGAATCACCGAAGAAAGGTCTGGTACCTCGTGGAGGAGCGAAGAGGCTATGGTGGAAGTCAAATCTGGTACCTACGGACTCGTGGCAATGAGGTAAAGAGGATCCCAACAAGAAATGACGGAATCAGATGACGAAGGAGGGGGAACGCGTGACCGGAATCTCACTTGGGTTCTAACAAAACTTACTCGGCGTGAAAAAGTTACTAGAAGTCGCTCCTCGAATCCGATCTTCGGATTCGATATTTATATAACTTCTTTTTAATTTTTCCATCCACGTCCCCAACATGTGTTCACTTATTGTTTATGCGTTGTACCTCCAAAATTCATGTTGTAAGCACACAGTGAGGCCCGTGGCTTGCGACTAAGCCCTACACCCAACTCTATGGGTATAAATATAGGGTAAATACATAAATACAAATATGCTGAAGGGTTATATTTTCCCACCAAAAATGACCAAAAAAATAATAGAAAAATCACATAAAATCATAGAAAAATCAGGGGCATTATAAAAACATCCTCCATAAGTACCTTTCTTATCATCTAATTCACCTACCCAATCAGTATCAAGAGTACCCTACTAATTTAGAAGTAATATAAAAGGGGTACCACAAGCCATATTTTTTAGACAATAATATATTTTTTAATTCTTTTAATATTAATTATGTGAGACCTTTTAGAATCAACTTCATATCTAGTGTATACTCTAATACTAAGATATATTATGTCTACACAAATGACAATTAATTACAAAATTCTACCTATTATGCTTCTATACATAGTTTGGTCAACATGCATACTTGAGGTGTCTTTACTTAACTTTACTAAAGGAAACCTAGGTATTTGGGCATGTTTAATATCTTGCAACCCAAATTTCTTCACAATATCTTTCGCAAACTAAGACTATGAGAAGAAAATTGCATATCAATGTTTTGTACCTCTCCAATAACCTTACTTTGTTAGGTACTAAGTCAATCTATCAACCAAGCTCTTGAAACTTGCTTCAATTCATATAATGCATTCTTTAACTTGTACAATCTGGGTGGTGAGGATCAACAATGCTTTTGGTTGTTCTACATACAATTCTTCTTTAAAATTTTCATTCAAGAAGACACTTTTGACATCTTTTTGATAAAATTTGAACTATAGATGACAAGTCATAGCAAGTAGAAGTTTAATAGACTCAAGTCTTACTATAGAGGAAAATGTTTCAACAAGTCAATGCATTTTATTTGTGTGTATCTATGCAAAACTAATCTTTTTTTGTTCCTAATATTATTTTCATGTTCATTAGTTTTGTTCTTATAGATCTATTTTGTCCCAATGGCATTCCTTCTTTTGGTCCTAGAACACGAAACCAAACAAGGTTTATTTTAAATTGATTTAGTTCTTCTTGCATTGCATTAATCCAGTTCTCATCATGTAGTGCTTAATTAATATTCTTTGGCTTTACTAATGACACATAACAAGAAAAATTAAATTATTCATTAAGCTAGTATAATTTCCTTACACCTTCATTTGTGTCACCAATTATGTTAGTCTCAGGATTGGTCTTTCTGATATTAGAACTTGTTCTTAACCTAATAATGTTAAAATGTTTTTGTATTATTATTAAAGACTTACAACTTGAGATTTAGGAGTATATCTAGGATAATTTCAAATTAGTTCAAGTATAAAATGAATAAAATGATTATAGTTGTTGGATCAGAGATTTTCTCATTAGTGCTATAATGTTTTAGCATTATTATTGAAGTGTTACAAGATTTAGAAATATATTTGAGATAATTTCAACTTAGTTCAAGTGTAAAAGGAAGTAAAAAAATGAATGTACTTGTTGAATCAAATTTTAAAAATAATGCTAAAATATTTTAGCATTATTACTAAATATTTTAGCTTTATTGCTAAAACATGTTAGTATTATTATTGAAGTCTTACAACTAAAGATTTAGGAGTATATCTGAAATAATTTAAACTAAGTATTTATTTCAACTTATCACAAGTATAAAATGAAGCCCAAAAATGGTTATACTTTCTGAATAGAATTTTATGAATAATGCTAAAATATTTTAGTATTATTGTTATAATATATTTGCATTATTATTGTTGTCTTATAACTTGAATTTTACAAGTATATTTGATATACTTTTAACTAATTAATGATTTTAACTTAGTTTAAGTTTAAAATGAAGTAAAAAAATGAATATACTTGTTGAATCAAATTTCAAGAATAATGCTAAAATGTTTTAGCAGTAGTATTGAAATGTTATAGTATTATTGCTAAAACTGTTTGAGCAGTAATATCACTGAAACATTTTAGTAATTATTGCTAAAACTTAGGTTTTTCATAAAATAATTACTTATTAATAAATGTAGGCTAACTCTTTCTTTTAGTGAATGGTTAGATCGAGAAATCTAGGGTTTTGCTCAAGCTTCTTTTGGTTAAACCGCATCTTGAGAACTCTTAAAGTTGGACCTTTTAGAGTTTAGAAGTTGTTCATCCTTCTTCTAGGTTAGGGGGATTGAGGAAGTAGGTAGGAGAAAGGAGAAAGAAGGAAGAAGGAAGAAGGAATGAGGAAGAAAAGAGAAAGGAGGGAAGAGGAAGAAATAACCACTTGACATAGAATGAAGAAAGAAGAAGGAAAAGTAGGAAATGTGGGAAATGTGAAATGTATATGAAAAACCCAGGTAATATGAAATTATGCAATCTTTAATTTTGTTAATAAGTAAATCACCATTTTTTGTGACATTTTACAATGCTTACAGCTTATCCATCTGCCCTAATACAATCTGGTTTTCTTATTTCTTTAATTTCCTATCAGAATTGAACTAGTATAATGTGCATTAGGTTTTAAATAAGAAATATTAACCCCGTGTTAGTGGGGAAGTATTTTTGTCATCCTACATTGTATGTGCCAATATCCTTTACCAAGTAGGAGTGATAGATCATAAGGATTGATAGCATACATGCTAATACATATTAGTACATGCACAATAGCACATCACTTGTACATTAGCATGTACTCTATTGATTCTCTTGATTTATAGTTTCTATTTCTACTTAGATATATTGGCATGTATTATCTATAGTTTTCACCACTAGTGGGCTAAAATAGATGGGAAAAGAATGAAGGGAGGACACTTCCAAAAAGGAGAATAATATCACTGCTAAAAAGTACAATTGTTCTACTAATTAAAGGATTATAGAGGCAGTCTTTATTGGTAATGAGGTTATACATAATTAAAATGGATTCAAGGAGGGCCATACTATAATAGATTAATAGCATTCCTTTTGTCTCACAATTATAGCTCTCATTTAAATTTTTAAAATAATTTAAAAAATAAAGTACAATTAATTATTTTTAAAAATTAGACAATATCTTGGGTTTTCGCTGTTGGTGGGCTAATATTGTTTTGAGAACTATTAGTATAAGACAATGGAATTAAATGATGATTATTATTTTTTGATAAATAGTTTTATCTTAAAATAATTATACAATTTTAAAAAAAATGTTGATCGGCATTATTTGTTCCAGTTGCTGAGCATGTCACGTCCAACATTAGAACTTTTAATGTCACAAGTCACGTCAATGATGGCCATTTTATTTTTTTCCAAATTTTAAAAATATTTATGTGGTAGGTAGTCTGATTTATTTTTGAATAATGTGTCGTTATGTGTACTTGAATAATTAAGGAGATCACGACAACAAGAGTAAAGCATGAGCTACATATCTTCCAAATAGCTCTACAGAGCTTCCACCCACCCAATAAAAGATTCCAACAATGAGACTGCACTTCTCTTAGACAAAATACCTTTTTGTTTTAAGAACTTCTAATTTATGAAATCTCCCCTAGGTAGTGTTATGTTATCTAGCGCCAAAAAAAAGGTGCTGATATAAATAAAAGAGATATATAATGTAATGTAAAAACCCTCGCCCCATCACTTAAACATAACAGCCGTTCCTAACCAACCCATCGCCCATCAAGCAAAAATTGGAGTTATTTTGCCCTCTCCTCTACCCCTCACCCACCCATCACCATCTAAATTTGTAGGTGTCCTTTGTACTTTAGAAATTTCACTCTCACCCTAACACATGGTGGTGGGTGACCACTATGAAATTCTGTGTACAATGGAAGTGGGTGTCCCACCATGGAATTTTGTATGCAGTGGGGACGTATGCATACCGTGAGAAAAATATAACAAAGACTCCTAATTTCTGTAACTCTAGCGACTGGGATGTACCACCGTTTTTGTTTTCATACCTTAGCTGTGGACAAACTCCCTCAGCAAAATCGCAAAAAATGGCAGCTCTTTCCTTTATCAGTCTTCCATTTTGTGGAAGAAGTTGGTTGCATGATTTAGTTACAACCACCGCCAGAGACGTTCCGTGTCAGCAGAGATTGTTTCGGCCGCCATCACCAGTAGCAGTACTATTCGGCGGTGGCTCTCCATAGAGAACAAAATAGGGAAGAAGAGGGAGCCAATATGAAAGGAGACTTATCCTTTCCCCACATTGGTAAAGATGATTGGGATTGTTACCGACAAGCAGTACTGTTGTCTCCCTCTCGGGAGGAAGAGGGAGGCGATAGGAAGGGTCATGTGTTATTTTGTTTTATGTTTAATCTAAAAATAAAGAAAAAACCGAGGGATAAACGGGGCAGTGAAGTAATAAAAAAAATAATGCAAACGTGCTCTTCTTCAAATTTGTAGAAATTTTCGACGGTGCAAATAACAACATTCTTAAAGAAATTGTCAGTTCGCATTATTATCCCATTTGCCAAAGCAAGTTACATCCAATCTTTCAGAACTTTTAAGTTTTACTGGCATCACATGTCATATCACTGATGGCTCAACCATAAATTTCCCATTAAGGAAATGTCATGTGTGTCTTAGTTCACCCTCATGCCGCTTCCACCCTCCCAATGCACAACGAAAGGAGCAATTAGCTTTAGCTATTTGAGGAACTTATTGTTATTTGAGCAATTTATCAGTCTAAGCATTATACCTTAATCACATCCTATCCGTGGTGCCATGCTCCCCTACTTGTTCTGCCTTGTAGCGGCCTCTTGATCATGATGCCCTATCTCGCATTGCAAGTTATGTCTCTAACAAGATACAGCGACTTCCTTGTCATATTAAATAGACAAAAAGTTAAATGAATAATTAAAAAATATTCATTAAAGCTTGGAGAAGTCTAGTAATAATTATACATGAAATGAAAAAAATAACAATAAGTAAGTTCATGTTAATTAAACTCCACAATTTTACAATAGATAAGAATAAACAAAAAAATACATATCCTAATCTGATGAAGGTTTTAGTGAGCATTGCAAATAGCCATCATTATTTTAGGTGATTAAGACACTTCCACTTGCCAAAAGTCAAATTTGGTATTTTCTTATTCTCCAGTTATGGAAGAAAGGGCTCCGAGCTCTCATCAACATAGACAAGAAGATCATATACATCAAGAAGAAGTTGGAAACGAATCATTGAGTTTGATGGTAATGAAGTTAATAATAGAGGGCAAGGGATTTTGAGAAGAAAACGAAGTAGGTTGGGTGGGGGTGTAATATCCTGGATTTTCTTAGGTTTCGAAACTTAACCACATAGGAATTAGGGGATTTGACCCATTAACCTTCTTGTGAGGATAACTTGCTCAATGTTTAGAATTTGTGGTTCAGACTTATATGAATGAAAAGTAAATAGAGATTGATAGTTACAAAGTATACTAAGAAATTTGTGGTTGATATTCCAAAATGATATTGATTTAGTATATAGTTAGATTTATTATTAAAATACAATTATCTATTAATAATTGAGAGGAGACAGCTAGACTGCTAGCTAGAAACTTCTAACCACCGGCCAAACCCACTAGTAGAGGGGCAAAGCTTGAATCTTTGCCTCCTCTGTTGGTCAGGAAGCATGAGGAAGAGCCTCACCGAGAGTTGGGACCACTGCTATGCTCCATGCTCCTCATCCCCTAGTTTTCATTGAAATGACAAAGAAGAGGAGGTGATGTAGACCATACCACCGATGATGGGTTGGCATAGGGACTAGGCCGTTCGAAATTGGCGAAAGACAGCAGATTGAACAACCCTTGCCTCGTGATTAGCCACGTTAGCTTCAGCTATTAAATTGAGAATGAAATAAAAAAAAAATATGGCCAACTGTGTGGCCTATGAAGGAGAGAAGCCCACCATGGGACCAGCCCCATCGGAATTGCCACTTGAAGGCGATTTGGAAGGGATATCTGTCACGCCCTTGGCACCGCCCAACCCGAGCTGAACCCAGTCCAAGGGTCAGACCGATGCACGAGGGCGACGGATTAAAACGATTGAGGAAAATAGCGGAAGATTTGTGCCCCAACTACGGGCAAACTAATTTATAGAGTTTACGCACTACTTTGAGCAAGAGTAAATAGGTAGAACCAAAGAGTTAAACTCTAATTAAATCATAATCTCAAACCCACATACTAATAATTCATAGCCACACACTTGGCTCCAAAACAAGTACCAAAGACACTAAAAACATAGTATCTCACAAATTTAAGACAAGGATCATCCACAAGGTTCTAACATCAAAATAAGATAAACGAAGAGACATGTAAAACTAGTAGCCTCCACGACTACTCCCAATCTCCCTCTGACCTTTCCTCATATAGAGGATCCTGTCTATCTGCGTTTCACGCCACGCAACCCCAAAACAAAACAAGAAAGTGGGGTGAATATAAAAACTCAATAATGGTTTGAATATAGCTATAATCACCAGAAAATACAACAACATGGCAATGAAGCAAATCAAATCTAAGATTAACATGTTATACCACTTTCTGATTTTACATTCATATCACATGAACCTGCATAATAGTATCTTAATCACACCATTCATGATCATGCATTCATATCACGTAAACCTACATAATAGTGTTTCATTCACACCATTTCTGATCATGCATTCATATCACATTAACCTACATAATAGTGTCTCAATCACACCATTCATGATTATGCATTCATATCACATAAACCTGCATAATAGTGTCTCATTCACACCAATTATGATCATGCATTCATATCACAAAAACCTGTATAATAGTGTCTCAAACACACCATTTATGATCATGCATTCATATCACATAAACCTGCATAATAGTGTCTCAATCACACCATTTCTGCTCATGCATTCATATCACATCAAATTCATTCACCCTGCACAACAAATGTGTCAAACACATGATACACAATCATACATAGCATTCATAATAGACATGCATTAATACAAATGGTGAATACTTCCATCAAGGAGTAAACACAAGTATTGTCACACAGGCAAGACACGGTCAAGGCCGCAAAGGCAAGACACGGTCAAATTTCCACACAGGAAATTTAAAAGAGTCAGGGTTGTCAATCCCTAAAGCTACTCGCCCTAGACAATCCTGGCCAAGGATGTCCCATTCTCACACAGAGAATCTAGAGCAGGGGTGTTCGCCCAGGGACATCTCCTGCAGAGGGGAGAGCTTGAATTCCCACATAGAGAACCCTAGAACACATGGTAGCGGGTGCACACGGCATACCACACTAGATTCTCAGGGTCTAGATGACATTCATAATAATAATATCAAATCTACAAGACAAGTACACAACTCGTCCCCACATATTCCATTTCACTAGACTCAACCTGAGGAGTATACACGTTCCACACAAGAACATAAATCGAAAACATGTCCTGTTGGACCAACCAAGTTTCGATTAATTCACCGAGTGATTAATCTGACACGCAATCTCAAGAATTACATACAATAAATTAATTCCGGTTAAACATCGGTAAAACTTCGTCCATGAACACTGATCCAGGATGCATGATAACATGATATATCTGTGAGCAAGACCTATGTGGGTTCCAACATATGGAACGTGCTCCCAATTAGTCCCCTCATGCATCATAATCAAGGCATAATTAACTACAATGTCATAGTAGATTCCCCATACGTGTGTGTTCATGCATATCCTAAGCATACAATCAATGTTTTGATATAAACTCACAATTATGCATGCCTAAAATAATGAATTTAAACTGAAATCAAAACAAAATCTATCATAAAACTTAAAATCCCTATGTAGAATAGAACGATCATTCCCACAAGCATGATTTTCCACACAATAAGCCACAACATAATCATATTAATTTCTCATAAACCATCCATATTATAAGAGAACACATCACACCATTTGTTATATAAGATCCCTACTGGAAACACATGCTAATCACAAGAATTCTAATATTCCAAGTTCCAACATACTTCAATATCAACATGTATGATTATCAACACAATATGATGCCACAAGACAACACCTATATATAATCCATACACTTTCATCATCAATTTCCACACCTCCAATAGCCCAATTCAACATAATACATCTTCGATAACCATTAGAAATATTAAATGGAGTAAAAACATTGAAATGAGCATAAATTCAAAAATAGCAAAACTGTAGTATAGTCGTTCGAATGCCCTACAAGGCCATTCGATCGGCTATACAAGAAATCAGTCAAAAATGCAGTGCTACCGATCAATCGCCCCGGCAAGCTATTCGATCGCCAACATAGCAGTTTTGACCTTCTTCTTCATTTCAAATTTCAAAACCGAGACTCCATTAAAACAACTTAAAACCTTCATCTATATACCCAAACACCATTAAAACTTCACCAACCTTCCAAAATATTAATCTACACCATCTAAAGGCAAAACCTTAAGAAACCGGAACTAGAAATTAGCATTTACTAATCTCACCATTAAAGCACTAATTCAAACAAACCCATTCAAAATAAACCATAAAAATCAAGATTTTACCATAAGAAAATTGTGATTTGAAGACCCATTACCTTGTTACTTGTTTAGATTCGGATTTGACCTTCACCCTTCTTGGAAACCTTCCAAAAACATAGTGTCTAAGTTAAACTCTATTAAAAATTGGTTTAACATTGAAAACCTTAAAGAAATCTTAGATCTAGGGTTTGTTAAGCATACAAAACGAATTTTGATAAGTAAGGTTTACCGTAAGGGAGTAAATCAGTGACTTTGATACTTAAAATCGAATCAAATCAAAGGGGAAATGATAGATTAAGAATGAATTAGGGAAGATATAGGGTTTAAGCTTAATTAAGGAAGAACATACCTTAATCCCTTCTAATCCGGGCCTAATTGGAGAATTACGCCTTAATCACCTCCTCCCAATCTATTCCCAAAATGGAAATGGCTCAACCCTTTTTCTTTTATAGTAGGGCTTGGGGTACACTTAATGAACTAATGGGGTATAAATAGAATTTTGGGCTAAAAATAGGTACTTTGAAGATTTGAGTACTAATTAAATCCGATAAAATTCTAAAAATTTTTGTATGAGCTTATGTTGATGTCTGGTGTATTTTAGTCTAAAAATCTTAATTTCGTCGGTGGGGCCCACAGGAGGTCCCACCAAACACTATTTTTTAGAAAATTAGTGAAAAATCAGAAAAATCCTAAAAATTTAGAATTGACTAAAATGTACTTAAAAATCATAAATGTAGAGTTAGTTTTGCTTAAAACCTTTAGAAATCCCATTTATTTTTTAAAACCTCATAATTTAGATCAAAAAATGCGTAAACCACACATTAACCAATAAATAACATTAAAATAAACTGGTTCAAAATTGAGAGTCCTTACACTGTCACTCGTCCTTCTGTGGCCACAAGGGACAACACGGCCGGAGGCCAGCAAGCCTCTGGCCATTTAATAAAAGGGCCCCAATAGGCCACTAGATGGTTGAAGGCTACGTCCATCTAAATTGTTGATTGGTAGCGATATAGCTAGGCCTGGTCCTTGCTCCATAGTTGCTATCGAAGATGACACCGGGAGTGACGAGTAGGCCTCTAGCCAGCTATAAGGAAGACAACTTACAAAGCAGGTTCTCGGGTCCCCATTTAGGCTGGTTAGGGTCTCATCATCCTTTTGGCCAAACAGACTGGTTTTTTAAAAAAAAGTATATGAACTGGATCTAGTTAGAGCATTTTCTTGTAGAAAAATTACCAATATAACTTGATAGTGTTTTGAGTGTCTTGACTAAGTTGTAGACAAGGGAAATGCCCCAAAGGCTTTAAAATGATCAATTTATCTTTTTAATATAAATCGCAAAATGATTTTTACTAACTTGATTTAGGGGCTCCAATTTAAGGTCTTAAGAGTGAGATTAAAAGTTAAGAAAAATTTCAATGATAGATGCACGCGTACCCTAATTGTAGACCAATGCATAATCTGGAAAAAAAATCTCAGTAAATACATAATTGAATGTTTTACCCCTTGATAAAACTATTAAATAAACTATGGTTGGTTTAAGGGGTTTATGACCCTGTTAAATGACAAGAAAATTACCTCACGTTAATAACATTAAGCAGCATTAATTTAGGTTCAGAGTCATTTCGGTCCAGGGAAGCCCTAAACTAAATGATAAAAATACCCCTATCGGTGGACCGGCCCACATTTGTGTGAATAAAATTAATGGGCCAATGTAATAATGAAACCTTTTGAGAGGGTAAGGAATTACCAAAGAATGGAGAGGACTATATCTAATTTAAGATAATTACCTGTAATGACCCATTTTTCGATACGCTTAACCCGAGTGGGTTAAGGGTAATTTGGTAATTTAGGATTAGGTTTAGGGAGCTTCATTAGGTGAAATCCCTGTATCTAGGTAGAGCTCAGAATAACGAGCATGACGAATTGAAGAACACGCAAAATGGAGGTCGGGAGCAAAAGCTATGGCCTCAGGAAGAGTGCCGCATGGGCAGGTCCCACTCGAAAAGAGTGGGATAACCTATCCATATGTGCTCTTATTTTGAAGGGCTCGTCAATATGAGTCCATCGGTGCGTAGAACGTGCGATTCTGACTTCGGGGTAAGAAGATATTGCGCGTTGAAGTTTAGATATTTTTGGATTAAAATAATATAAAAAATATATTATTTTAATCATATAGGACAAAATAGCTAACATCAGCTGCACCGCCCGACGCGTGGCAATAGGGTCCGCATGGCGGAGGGGCCTGCGCGACACGCAGTCATCTGCGTGTCGTCCCGTGCGTACACGGGACGTGACCCGCGTCGCGGTCTGGCTCCTGCGCGACATGCGGAAGCAGTGTGTCGCGCCCACGCGGCGCAACCGCGGCCCGCGTGTGCAGCACGCAGCCATGTGCTGCATGCGTGCGGGCAGCGCGTCATGCTCCGCGCAGGCGGGCAATGCTTGGAGCGCGCGTCCCCGGGAGTTTTTGTACACTCTCAGCTTTTCCTTATAAATACTGGATTCCATTCTATTTTCCAGAGGAGTTTTCCGACTCGTTTGGAGTCCGTTTTCTTCCGTTCTTGAGGCGTTCCTAGCTAATTCGAGGGTGATCTACGCAATGGCATGGTCCATTCCTCGACTTGGCACTCCTAAAAGGGAGGAACAACCCGGCGTAAGAGGAGGCTCTGTCCACCACCCTCCCGCCCTAAGAGTGAGAGAGATGGCCCGGTGAGAGAGGAGGCTTCGTCCTCCGTTACCGGGCCAGATCAAGAGAAGTGGCCCGATGTGGGGGAGGCTCTGTTCTCCACCAAAGGGCCACGACGTGTGAAGGAACACCCCGGGTAGGGAGGTTCTGTCCGCCGCCCACGGGAGCAGAAAAAAGAAGTCTCCGGGAAAGGGAAGAGTGGGTCTTATTGTCTTTCAGTGCAAGGCGATGAACGTATGGAGGCTAGAGGAGGCTCTGTCCGCTGTCTTGGATCTAAAGGGGAGGACACCCAGAAACGTGCATCCCGAATACCGCTACCTCATGGGACATTAGGGGAGTAAGGGTTTCTTATCTCCTATTTTAATTATAAAACGACATGTGTTAGTCATGATATGTGCTCATATGCCATGATGTGTGCCGTCTCACTCTGGGTTAGAGAGAGATGGGTTGTGCGTGTGTTTATATCATGATATGCTATGCTTATATGTTATAATGTGTGTCGTCTCACTCTGGGTTAGAGAGAGACGGGTTGTGTGTGTGTGTTTATATTATGTTATGTTATGTTTATATATGCCATGATGTGTGTCATCTCGCTCTGGGTTAGAGAGAGACAGGTTGTGCGTGTGTTTATATTATGACATGATGCTTATATGTCATGATGTGTGCGGTCTCGCTCTGGGTTAGAGAGAGACGTGTTGTGTGTGTGTTCGGTCTCGACTCAGTGATAGAGTGAGACCTATGATTGTGTTCCGTCTCACTCTATGATAGAGCAAGACGTCTGATACATGCAGTCTCGGCTAAGTGATATACCGAGACTTGTGATGTATGTGGTCTCGGCTCAGTGATGGAGCGAGACGTGTGAATGTGATGGTCTTGCTCTAGGATAGAGTGAGGAATGTTGTGATGGTCTTGCTCTGGGGTAGAGTGAGGCATGTTGTGGTGGTTGTGTGGTGCTCGTCTCTATGATAGAGCGAGATGTGTGTTGCCGGTGTTTTATCGGGTTTTCGTATTGGTCGTGTGGTGCTCGTATCTATGATAGAGCGAGATGTGTGTTGCCGGTGTTTTATCAGATTTTTATATAACTCTAATTAAATATTTAGAGATACATATTTTATATGTATGTATTTTTAGTATGCTGGATGTATGTAGTAGCCAATAGGTAGAACTATGTCCGGATCCTATCGTATCAGAGTAACATCGTGGATGTTATCCGATATGTACGTAGGCAACCAACAACAATGCAATGTTGGCCCAGTCCGAATTAGTTATATAATTAGGCCAGGTCTTGCCTACGTGCAACAGAGCGCTAAAGTTTCGTAGTGTGTAGAGGAACGAGAAGACTCTCGCACTCAGAGTGTGCCGCTCTTGGTTCTGGGTTTTGGTTTTTATCAATTTCGAACCCCCAGCCCGGGTCGGTTTGCGGGTCGGGGCGTCACATTACCTTAGGCTCCAAGGTACCTTATGACCCATTTTCATAAAAGTTTAATTAGATAACCGAATGAGGGTTAGGGCATGTGAGTGCGAACATTTTTAATATCATTATTGAGTTTGGTTCTTGATATTAGAATTTGCTTGGAACTGTGTGGGTCTATATTGTTTATATTGAGTATCATTTTGATGTTTGTTATTGATATTATGTTAGTAATTTATAACTAGCTTAAGGTTAATGAAAGATTAATTAATAGGAGTAGATAGCTTTTGATTGGGTGAGAACACATAATTAAGATATAAAGGCTAAAATACTCTCAAAGGGGTCTAGGACTAGTTCATAGAGTGAAAAAGGCCTTTGACATGATGATTTTCTATGGTTAAAAAATCGATGACACTAAGTTTTAATGCTAGTCTGAAAGAGACTGATAGCGTTTGGGATAGTCATTTAGAATCCTTACTTGGTGAGAATCCTTACTTGGTGATGAACAAAACATGGTTTAGAATGGGTTCGGAATTTTAACTCTATCGAGGAGCTGCTAATTTGACCTAATGGTTTCAACTCCTTGTTGGAGAGAGTTATGCTTGAGCTGGGCTCACTTTTATTCATAATCATTATGTGTACGCGCATTTGGATTAGCTGACATTATGCTTTTGTTGTGTACGATTGTTCACGATACTCATGCTCTCTTTTATTATTCTATGGCATATCACTATTTATTTTATTATTCTCATACTTTATTGTCGTCTGGGTTAGTGGCCAGAATAGCCGACCCACTAACTGGGTTATTTGGGTTATTTGATGTAAACAGGACCGGGCTGGTTCAGGTGGTCCGGGTCAGTAGGTGGTCATCCTCCCATATGAGGGCGGCCTTGCTTTCAGTTGGAGTTTATGCAATTTGTGATTCTCAAACCTCTCCCCTTTCTTCAATAATTCTCCCCTTTCCCTACGTAATTCTCCTGGATACCGATCGTCCCTGCATCGAGCACATCATTGGTATCAGAGCTTGTGCGATCCTCGACCATGGCGCGTGGCAAACAGGTTGTGGTGCAAGAGATGGCGTCCGAGAAGGAGGCACCAGCACCATCTTCAGTAGACAGTCCGCATGCCAATTCCACTATCAGCGATGCCAAACTGTCAGAGATCCTCACAACGGTGCAAGCCCTTGCGGCCGACCTCCCTAGAGTGAAGGTACAGCAGGACACCCTAGCAGCGCGCGTCATGCCTGTACTTCCTGCACCGACCACTGTGACTCCGGAGAAGGGCGAGCCCTCGCAGGCCCTAGAACTGACCCTCACCACCCCCTAGTGCCGGCTGGCGCCAACTTGGGAGGACGACCCTATCTTGCAGGCTATGGCGCTGGCCAGACAACGTTGGAAGGAGGCGCCAAGCCTGGGACATGCAAGGCACACCAGGTGTTCGTGAAAATGCACATATGATGCCGCCCCATCCTAACCACTTCCAGGACGCTGAAGAGGATTGGGACGAGTTCCCTCAGCATGGTGGGGGTCAAAGAGCGGGCGCTGAACCTCATCTAGCTCGCCTGCAGTTCCCTCACTACAAAGGGGATGACGATCCGGTTGAATGGTTGTATAAGGCTAAAAAAAATTTTGCCTACCATGGCACTCATTCAGAGATAGAGCACTTGCACATCGCCGCCTTCCACCTTGATGGCGATGCATCTGTGTGGTTTTAGAGTTTTGAGAAAGAGGTGTGCTACCCTACATGGGCGGCCATTTTCGATGAACTATGTGTTCAATTTGGGCCTAACGAATTTCAGGATTTCAATGAGATGTTGTCCTTCATGCGCCAGACTATCACCGTCCATGCATACTACACTGAATTTATGAAGGTGGCCAACCGGCTGCCAGACTGGCCAGTAGCCGCCCTGGTGGGTACCTTCAAGCGCGGCCTCAAGCCCAAAATTTCTGAAGAGATGCGGCACTTTCTGTGCACCAATATACGGGACATGGTATGCCACGCTCGCATCGAAGAGGAGAAATTGACCAGACAGCGCAGAGGAGGGCGGCTTGGTCCATTGGGCCGCTCTGTTCCTAGTGCCGCACTTGTTCATCAGTCTCCCAGCAGTGTTGTTCCTGGCCGATCCAATCAGCTACCTCGTCCTGCAGGTCCGATTGTCTGGCGTTTAACTCCAGCTCAAATGGAGGAACGTCATTCAAAGGGGTTGTGCTTCCGCTACGACGAGAAATTTGTGCCTGGGCACCGCTGTTCCGTTAAGGGCAGTCTTCTAGTGGAAGAAGTGGACGATGGCGACGTAGAGTCTGATGGCTCGGCCTTGTCCGCCAATGATGAGCTATTGCCAGAGATATCGGTGCATGCATTTTTTGGGGCTTTTACACCCGGCACAATGCGTGTCCAGGGGTTCCTCAAGCGCCAACAGGTAGCTATCCTGATCGACAGTGGTTCTACTCACAATTTTATTAATGACAGGGTCGCCAACCGCCTTGGGTGTTTTGTATCGGACTCCATTCGAGGTGTTGTATGGCTGCCCTCCCCCTACTATTTTGTCGTATGTTCCGCATCGATCTTCTGTGGCTGAGGTGGATTATATGCTACAAATCCGAGATGAGGTCTTGCGTCAATTGAAGATGAATCTTGCTGAGGCTCAGAATCGAATGAAACAGCTCTATGATGGCCGCCATACTGATCGGGAGTTCCAAGTTGGCGACTTGGTCTATGTCTCTGTCTTACCACAACACCAGACTTCTTTATTTCAGCCCGAGCACTCCAAGCTCGCTCCCAGGTTTCATGGTCTATACCCGGTGGAGGCTCACGTTGGTCCAGTTGCTTACTGCCTTTCCTTGTCACCTGCTTCCTTGGTTCATCCTGTGTTCCATGTGTCCCACCTTCTCAGGTTTGTTGGTGATCAAAATTTGGCCGTGGATGCATCTCCTTCCCCACCGATGGGCTCTGTTCTGCCCCCTGATCCTGCTCCTGCGTCTGTGCTTGAGAAGAGGCGGGTTCATCGCTCGGGTCGCATTGTTACTGAGGTGTTGGTTTCTTAGCAGGGTCAGCCCTTGGAGGATGCGATGTGGATGCTTGAGGATGATTTCTTGGCTCGTTATCAAGCTTGGTCGCCTTAAGGACAAGTCGACTAGCGGAAGCGTGCTGGAGTGTTGTGTACGATTGTGCACGATACTCATGCTCTCTTTTATTATTCTATGGCATAGCACTATTTATTTTATTATTGTCACACTTTATTGTCATCTGGGTTAGTGGCCATGATAGCCGACCAACTAACTGGGTTATTTGATGTAAACCGGACAGGGCTGGTTCAGGTGGTCTGAGTCAGTAGGTGGTCGTCCTCCCATATGAGGTCGGCCTTGCTTTTAGTTGGAGTTTATGCAATTTGTGATTCTCAGACCTCTCCCCTTTCTTCAATAATTCTCCCCTTTCCCTGCGCAATTCTCTTGGATACCGATCGTGCCTGCATCAGGCACATCAGCTTTGTTAGTTTTTTCTACTACTCCTATTTAAGTGTAGTTATGGGTCATGCCCTTCAACTCGAGTTAAGTCCTTATGGGCTAAGTTGAGTTATGACACTTTCTAGTGGAGTTAGAGAATAGTACTATGGATCGTTCCTTTTAGAAGAAGTTCCATAGTGATTGTATCATTTGTTAATTAAATTAACATTTAATAAGAATATTTTTCTTTGGGATTAGATGAGGATAATAATTATTTAATAATGGACCAAGAGATAATTAATAATATTGGTTGATCTTGCTTATTTAATTTAAAAAGTAGAACGGCTAATAACTTGTATAAAAAATAGGTTGGTTGAAAATATTTAAGCATTGCATATATGATGTTATGTTTATTAAAATATTATAATTTTTAGGTAGAACTATGACTAGATTCGATCTTGTCGGATATATTAGAGATATTGTCTTATAAGTACATAAATAACTAATATTAGGTGATGTTGGCCCGATCTAAAATATATTAAATAGTATTTTTGTTATTTTGAAAATACTCTTCCAAGAGGAGGAGATATTTTATTTTTATTTGGTCTTGTTTGATTACAGGTTCTTTAGATGAGGACTAATTTGAACAGAAAACGTTGATGATCGGTTGAAAACGACATTATATTGGTAGGATCTAATTTCTTGCTTTTGTAATTTTATAAATAATTATAATAACTAGTGTGAAAGCCAACTTTATATAGTTATTTATTTTTGGACAAATGAAGACTTGGACTTATAGGGTTAACCTGTCATTTATCAAATTTTAACACATATAATAATATTATATATTTTGATATATTTGTAAATCTCAGTGACATAAATATTTAGCCAATTAATTTAATTTAATTTTAAAAAAACTCCTATGATTTATCTTATGTCCTTTATTTTGACATAAGATACTGTACATTAAAAAAAGAAGCTCTCTTAATAAGAGGTAGTCAATGGCGGAGATTCTATAGAGATTAAAATTATTCCCATTAATAATTCATCATATTGGAAATCTTTCGTTACTTTCCATTTCTATGTTGTCCAATGGGTGAAATCTAAGTGTCATGAAACCTTTCTTTTGAGTGTCCAACGTGTATGTGTCAATATATAAATCCCCTTAGAATAATTCTTTGCTCCCATTGTAATATTTATATTGTTTCATGAATTTATGTCGCTTTGTCATCCCTTAAATTTTAATAATATTTAAGTTATCCATTATAATCACTAAATTTGGAGTTCCACTTTGTATCTATTTCTTTTTTAAAATATTACATAATATACTTTTTTCTTAATCAAGATAGATAGAACTGTTATTGCCCATATTTCTACATTAAAAACTACTGTTGAGTTCCAAATGCCAGATATCCTGCTATATCACGTCACATGCTCAATAAGTATGCAGAGTGAAATTTAATATGAATTTTGTATGAAGTTATTCATCAACTGTCTAAATGATATTTTGTTTCTTTTATATTATACCATGTTTAAAATATTTAAATTTTATTTCATATTAAACGAGATTTTGTTTTGTTTTATATTTTACCGTGTAATTCCTAAACTTTACTTCATATATTTTTGTTAAATTTTTTAGGTAGATAAATGTGAGAGCTTTTGCAGTATTCTGCATTTAATTAATACTCCGTCAGCCCGGTAATAAATGCTAGAAATTTTTTTAAAAAAAGTAAATGTCATTTAGTTTTTTATTTTAATTTTTCAGATATACTTATTTTATATTAGTGAATAATATAATGATCATTATTATATTATTATTTTCTAAATAATTATCAAATCATAAAAATATTTTATTCCGTATTATTTATCCTATTTGTCAGGCATGTCACGTCTATCTTTTAAAACTTTTGATCTTTACTTCGTCATATGCCATGTCACAATGGAATCACACGTGCCTTAAGTTTTAAAATATTTAAAAAATTGGACTAACTTTATAAAGAGAGGGAGGATAATTTTTTTCATACCTCTCTTTATATATAGATTATGGAGGTGTGAGCTAGAGCTAGGGCTGCCAATGGTACCCATTTCACCGTTCTACCGTCTGTACCGTACCGTTAAGAAGTTAAATGGTATGGTTAAATTTATTCGATGGGTAAATAAGAGGATAATTTTATCCAACCGTTATCTTAATGGAAGGTAATGGAAAAAGTTCTTCCATACCCATTTATCCGTTACCCGTTTGTCATATATTAAAAATTATATATATATATATATATACTCGTTAGTCTTAAGTGTTTAAATTTTAAAAGAAATTGATTTATGATCTTTTAAAATAATCTTCATGTCATAATTCACCATGGTGATTTACTCAACGAAAGATATCATTCAAATCTAAATATTTATTGTATTTATTTAACTACTTTCAACCATTTACTATAGTTGTTACAAGCTACTACTTGGAAGATAATTTACTCTTTCTAACATTTCATATCTAACTCTATTTTTTTTTAAATATCTATTTATAATTTATATTCTCTTAAACTAACTTTGCTTTTATGTTTCTTATTTGGTTGATTTGTCTAATTTTTATGGTCTCATTAGGTCACAATTCATCTCTAATCATATATGATAAAATCTTAACTAACTACATAAACACTTTGTACAAAATATTTTTACAATTCTCAGGTTAATTTAGATTCAATTTTGATAACTCAAACACATGAGTCTTTTTTATGTTTTTGATAATTAAACTTGTAGAATGTTTGTTTGTATAAGGAAATGATTGGTGGGTTTGAAGTAGGATTGTGGAGTTAACTCTATTCTACTCGAGGCTAGACTCAAGTTAGCTCAAATCAAAGCTTGAACTTGGGCTAATAGAATGAAACTTTTGTTTGGCCCATCTCGATTAGCTTGGTTTGAGTGTTGGTTGGCTTAACTTTGAATGAGTGGTATAAGTGGTTTATTTTGATATTTGGTATATGTTGGTTGAAATTATGATTATATTACAAATCATGTTTATATATGAGATTGCAAAATTTAGAATTATTTAGTTATTGAAATTGGTTGGAATCAATAAGTTTTGAAAGACCAAATAGGTTTAAGTGAAATTTTGAATAGGTTTAAGTGAAACTTTATCTAAAATATGGGGAACTATTTTAAATTTCTTAGGTGATTATGTCATCATCCGATCAACCTGAGTTGACTTAACCCAGTCCAAGGTTTTAAAAACCGGCCCGACCATTGACCCAAATTGGTAGTCGGGCCGGGTTAATTGGGTTCAACCGCCAGTCAACTTGGGTTGACCCAATTTTCTCATATATTAGAATAAATAGAAAGTTAGGTACAATATTCACACAAAATCATTGTAACTTAGTCGGTAGAGTGTAAATGCTATTTTTATTACGACAAGAATTTGAATCCCACCGTGGAGAGTTTTTTTTGTAGCAATGTAAAATAAATAAATATTAAATAAAATAAAAATGTGTATAAATAAAGTTGTTGCAGCCAGGTGGGTTAGGTTTGCTGATGGGCTTTCACAGAATGTGAGTTGGAAACCCGTCTCCAACATAAATTTTTTTCATGAAAATATTAAACTGGTCTGACCTGGGCAGCGAATCGGCGGTTGAACCGGCTGATTCGTGTTGACCCAGTCGGGTTAACTTAACCAGTTAAAGTAGATGAACCTGTCAGATTTATCAACTAGGTCCGATTGAGCCCAGTCGGACTGGTCGGGCCGACCCAGTTTTTAAAACATTTGCCTGACCACTAATCTGGGTCAGGCTCCCTAGTTGGGTTTTAAAACATTGTTACAAAAAGACACTAATGGATAATGAGCATCACTACATATGGTCTCATTCATGCTTTTAATGCACATTTAAATATAGCTGGCTGTGATAAGACAATTATTATTCTCACATTGGGATTCTCCTCAAACGGGCACTAGATGGATATCTTGAAGCTGGACTCATATAATATGAAATAATTATTGAAAAATAAGTAGTTTATGTATATATATATATATATATATATATATATATATATATATATGCCTAATATATGTATCCATTTATGTTTCATGTTTAATCTTTACAATTTATTTGCAACAACTATAAATACGAGTAGTAATGATGTTAGTTTTTTACCTTAGTAATATTTAATTAAGTGAATAAAAAATAATTATTTTAGCTTTTTTAGCACATTTTAAAAAATATAATGGATAATGGTTATCCGATTAACCGGCCGTTTATTAGTGGAAGGTACGGTTATGGAAGTACTTATACCATTTACTTAATGGAACGGTTATGGATAAAGATTTGGGAAATGGTTATAGTAATGGAATAGGTTATACCATAACCGTATCGTTCCGTTGGCAGCCCTAGCTAGAGCTTTATATCTATGTGCAAGTTTGTGTTATGGTATGGACGCATTTAGCCTGATGAGGCTCTATGACCGGCAACCATGGTTATACTACATGGGTTACTTAACATGGTACAACTTCTACATTGTGCTAGATTGTGTATGTGTTGAAGATGGTACATAGAGGTTGCACCTTGTTAGAATGTGGTAATGGGCATTGGTCATTGAGCGGGTCAGAAAAATATTTTCTTCTAGAGCGATGCTATTTCCCCCCGCCCCAACATATGCTCATTACCCCCCCAATATAGAACGAAAAGTGGTATTTTCTTATGGCTACGGACACCCATGCACCACCCACTATTTTGCTTAGTGGACACCTTGATGTCCTTCCCTTCCCTTTTTTCTTCTTGGGCATCGGCGGCCGGTCGGCCATCGCCGACGATTGGTGGCTAGTGACTTTTTTCTATTTTCTTTAACAGCAAATATCTGGTCATCGACATCCGCTTTCACGTAGAAGGCAAATAGGGAAAGGCGCCTACGCCCAGAAGAGGCAGAGCATAAAAGGCGAAAAGCTAAAAATACTTCCCAGGAGCAGAGTTCTGACTGAAGATACAGTTGCTGGAGTTCATAGAAAAGAACTCCGTGAGGTCGAGCTTGGAGACAAACAGGAAAGGGAACGTCGTCATTGCCGAAATGAGCATAAAAATGCAAAGATGGAAGTGAAGTGCCTGGCCAAGAGCCCTTGAACAAGGTCAAGCTACAGTCTTTCACATCAGCAACAATTTTCATATGAAAAACTCGATTTGCAATTAATCCTGCCCCAGAGAGAACATAAAACCCTCAAAATCCAAACCAAAACATGAAACTAATATTCAAAATAAATCCAAAGAATGTTGGATATACAAAGGGCTCTCCATGCACAAGATCCGAACCCGATGAAACAAGTAGGTCGCCCGAGTCCTCAGATGACAGAAGGTGTTTTGTAAATCGAGAAGAAAAACTGCCAAATGAGTGTGGAGAAGAACAGAAGTTAGCTAGAGAACAGAAGTTAGCGAGAGCAGAAGCTTGAGGAGGTATGATTTCCACACACGAGGAGACCCTGCGATTTTTGGAAGCCCAACCAGGCTCTCTTGGGAACCCTCGGTGCCTGCTCGAACCAGGGTCAGATCGTCATCATCCCAGTAAGCTGTCTACATGGGCTGGCTGAGTTGGAGAACAGATAAATGAAGAAATAGAAAGAGGGGAATGGGCTGAGAAGAGGAGGGGGCGTCGTTGTCGACTTGTCGTAGTTGTCATTGCAGTTGCCACCGTTGCCGGCGGCGGCTGTGGCCTGAGTACGAGGAATTTCTTATTTTAAAATATTATTATGGTAGAGAGGGGTTTGTTTGAGCAATTTTTAAAGTTTTAATGGGGTGTTAAAAGTATGGGGGGCTCTTAGCATATGTTGGGGTCGAAATAGCAGCATTCTTTCTTCTATGGTATTTAGTATCTTTGACATGTTATAGACTAGAAAGTTGAGAGTTAGTTATCTTTTTAATATTGAGATGTTAACAAATCCAATAATGGATCTATTTGTATAACATGTTCATAGTCTTCCGTTGCGACAGGACTATGTAGTTATTGTTGAACCAATATGAGCGCTTCACCTATAAGTGGGGATGTTAGACCAAGTTATGGGTTTGACCAATATTGGTAATGTGACCGGCTAATAAGTGTAAAATATAACTATTTCATATAATTTTTTTTACCTTATTTCCTAATATAGTATTAGGTTAATTTAAGAATAATTAGGGTTTATTTATATTAAGATATATATTAATATTTTAGTTTAATTAATAAGTAATTCAGGCACGATTAATAATTTAGGACTGTATTTAAATCAAGTCGAGATTTTATTTATGTACTACATGTCTAAAAAGTAATTTTTATATTTTATAAGTAAGACACGCTTCTCAAGCTCCTTGGAAATCACGTATTTTTAATAAATCACTATTACAAATCAAGATGAATCAAAAGCTGAAAAAACCCTACAATAATAACATTTAAATGAAGAAAACCTCTTAGAAGGGAAACCTCTTACCTCTAAGAAGACATTAGATCAAAAATAAAATTTTACCCATTGCTAGCGTTATTTATAGACTGCCTTCCAATTTCCTCATCACAACTCATTATGGACTACTAGAACGTACCGCAAGCTCTAGCCTTTTCTGTGTTTCCTTCTTTGTTTTTTTATTTTTTACTCAACTCGCTTCTTATCCATTCGCCCGAATATAATATATCTCCACAAAGCTAACAGTGCACCTTCATGTGAAGTTGTTGTCCTAGTTGATAACAAATATTCAATCCTCATGGTCAGTATGGAACATTGTGTGGTAAAAGAAAATACAAAAGTAAATGAAGTTTAGTTTTTTATTTTAATTTTTTAATTGAGACACTTATTTCATATTGGGAAATAGTATAATGGTTATTATTATATTATTTTTATCTCAAAATAATTGTCAAATCATAAAAATATTTTGTTCGGTATTATTTGTCCAATTTGCCAAGCTTGTCACATCTATCTTTCATAACTTTTGATTTTTACTTACGTCACATGTCATGCACGATGGTAGAAATTTAAAATTTCCATTATGAAATCTCACATGCCTTAAGTTTTATAATTTTTAAAATTTAGACTAACTTTATGCAGTAGAGGGAGTATAATTTTTTCCATTGCCTAGTAGAATGTTTTGTGCATCCTTTACCTCTCTTTTTGTGTAGATCATGGAGATCACAGAATTAAAGCATGTATTGCAGTTCAATATCTATGTACAAGTTTGTGTTATGGTATGGACACATTTAGCTTAACAAGGCTCCATGACCAGCAACCATGGCCATGCTACATGAGGTACCTAACTTGGTACACCTTTTATATATTGTGTTAGATTGTGTGTGTGTCTCAGATGGTACATAGAGGTTGCACCATGTTAAAGTGCGGTCATGTGCACTAATCACTGAGCAAGTTAGGAAAACATTTTCTTTTATGGTATTTAGTATGTTTGACATGTTATAGAATAGAAAGTTGATAAGTCATCTTTTTAATACTGAGATATTAGCAAATTTGATAACTAAGGCCTTATCAATGAATCTGTTTATATAACATGCTCATAGTCTTCAGGTTTCACAAACATGCTCATAGTCTTCAGGTTTCACAGGACTATAGAGTCATTATTAAATCAATATGAGTGCTTCACATATAAGTGGAGGATGTTAGACTAAGTTATGGGCTCAGCCAATATTGGTCATGTGACTAGCAAAAAGTGTGAAATATATTTATTCTTTATGCTTTTATGTACCTTATTGCTTGCATAGTATTTGGTTAATTTAATATTAATTAGGGTTTATTTATGTTAAGATAGATACTAATATCATTATTTAATTAACAATTAATCTAGATATTATTAATAATTTGCTAATGTATTTGAACCAAGTTGAAATTTTATTTATATACTACATATATAAACTATAATTTTTTATGTTTTATAAGTAAGGCACACTTCTCGAGCCCCTTAGACGATGTTTAGAATAATTCAAAACACATTATTTAGACAATGTTTTAGAGTTACAAATAAGTTAAAAATTAATATAGACATAAATAAAAGTGCTTAATAAGTAGAGTAGATGATTGGGGAGAAATATGTAATGTACAGTGAACAACTTAGCTTTTTAAACAGAAATTGAACGCAAAACTGAACAGATTTGCCCAGATTATAAATAAGTGTTGTTGTTTGAACAAGCACTTAGGGCATTCAAACTGCAAAACATGTAGTTTTATATTTTAACCTAGTTTTGAGTCAATTTTTTTATTGGATTTTCTCTTATAACTTTTATGCTTATATAGTTATATGGGACTCGAAATTGATGGATTCTAGTAAATTTTCTGAAGAGAAAAGAGGAGAAGAAGATGAAGGAACAATCAAAGCTTTTAATAGAGATTTAAGAGCCTTATTCTACCATTCAATGCTGGGTTTTTCTTTTACTTGAGAATCGATAAAAGGATAGAAAAGCTCCATTTTGTTGTTCTTTTTAATTTAGATATTACTTGTGATTAATTACAATTATATAAAAATATTTACTTTTTAATAGAAGAGTTTTCAAGTTTATTCAATTTTATGTTAATTTATTGTCTTGTAGATGAAAGATTGATTCAATTTTATGATTTACATTGATTCTATTTTTTGTGATTTTGATAAGATGGTCATACATTAGTTTTAATATTCATATGATTAATGAATGGATGAGTAATAGAAAGATTGGATGAATCATGCCTATAGTTTAGCTTAATGTAGATGATTCATGTTATTGTCAAAGATAATTAATGTCATAAATTTAATTAATAATTCTTTCTAAAGTAATTTTAGATTGTACCTAAGAAAACCTGTTCATATTTAGACTAGATTTAAATTCTAAGGAATTGTTATGAATCTATAGTTGATTCAATTTCTTAAGAAATTATCATCATATTGATCTCTTCTTTTTAATTTAGTTTGATTACCTTCTTTGTTAAATTTAAGTTTAAGTACTTTTAATTTTCAAACAATAAATTTTCTCTTACGTTTAGTAATCAATTCATCCATCTCGGAAGTGTTAACCCTTAATTACTTATCCTAATATAACTACCTTGTACACGTACAAATTATTTAATTACAAACTATCAAATTTTTAGAGCCATTGGTGGGGATGATGTTGGATTGTTACTAAATTTGTAGTTATGATAGTTCTAGAAAGTTTTAGTTTCAGCTTACTTTACTTTCTAGGTTAATTCTTAATTACTTATTTTTTTTTACTGTAATCTTGTAGGTTGAGTTGAAGATCGTGTTCTCTACTCTTGTAGCCACAAGGCGACACTGGCAAGTATAGTTCTTCTCTACAGTTTGCAAGCTCTTCTCCTCTCTTTGTTTTTATATTTTTCTTCCCCTTAGTTTTTGCTTACTCTTTCCCCTTTTACGCTTTACATTGTGTGGTATTCTTGTGGTGCATGCGTGGTTGTCACTCCTTACTCCCGCTATTAGCACCACTTGAGCATGAGCACAAGCGAATGCTGAGGAGAGCTAAGTTGACCTTGACCTTCCTCTCTACCCACTCTTCCACCACATATACCACTTCTTCCACTTTTACGACTACTTCACCTACATGTCCTACCATCACCGTGGCTGAAAACAATCAACTAGTAGATGCACTTCTCAATGTCCTAAGTGGGTATTGTACAATCCCAATAAGTACATATGTCCTTCATGCCTTAGGTTGTCGGCGGTTATGGCTTAAAACTATAAAATTAAGCCTATGTCATTTTGTAATGACCCGTATTTTTTTATTACGATTTTCTGTAATTTTTTTGATCATTTTTGGTGAGAAAAATGTGATGCTTTGGCGTATTTGGCATCGGTAGTTATAGCCGTAGAATCGGGTGTGGGGTTCGTCGTAGGCCACGGGCCTGGACGCGTGCTTACGACGTGAAAAATTGAAAGACTTTGAGAGAGCAAAAGTGATAAGGAGAGAAAAGAAAAAAAAGGAAATGGGCTTGGGCTCAACCGAGCCAGATCCAGATGTTTCTGGAACAGAGAGCCAACCCCCCCCCCCCCATTTTGCAGTCTTCTCTCCGGTGATCGGCGGCCGCCAGCGGGACACCGGGCCACTACCATCGGTTCCGCCCGGTGGTGCGACGCCAAGGGGCCATTGCCCCAGCTGCGCCGCCTCCTCCCTAGTTTGCCCTCACTTACACCATCTCTCCCATTTTCTGACTGGAACATCACCGGCGGTGGGCGATAGGCTCTGGCCAGCCTCCATTTGACCGGCCTTGGGCCAGCGACGGAAAGGCTGCCGTCCCTGGCCAGCCCCCGCCGGCATCCCTTTCCAATTTTGGCTCCGCCCTATTTTCTACCCCTCTGTTTAGAGTTGTTTGAGTCGCCGCCGTGGGCCGCCAAGGGCCGGCCGGCCGGCTGTGGCTCCGCCCTAGTCCGGCGACGAAGGGAGGCTTTCCCTCCCGACCTCCTAGACCTTTCCCCAGCCTCTCCGCCCTCCACCCCGTCTCTCCCCTATTTTCTTCTCATTCCAATCAGTCCCTCTGCCTCGTGACTGGACGGCACCGGCGGTGGCTTGTGGGCTCCGCCCGGCCTCCACAAGGTTGGCCCCTGGCCAGCTCTGCCGCCCTCCATGAGCTTCTGACCAATTAGCCTTTTTTCCCCCCTCTTTGTCTGCGTTTTTGATTTTCAGCCATTGGTGGTGACCAGCAGTGGCTAGATGGCTGTAGTGGCCTCCGCCCCGGCCTAGCAAAGGCAGGGCTGGTCCCACCTAGAGTGGCTCCACCCCACTCTACTTGCTTCCCCTCCACCCTAAAAAGGGCTGCTCTTTTCCATCGGTTCGCCCTCTATGTGTTGGGCTACCGATGGGTTGCCGTTGCCGTTGCCGTCGTATGCCTTTGTCTTCCATCGAACCCAGCTTCGACCGACCGCTAGGGTCATGACGGAGCCGGGTAGAGACGCTAGAACCCCCTTGCTCCTCCTTGTGGCCCGTAGCCCCAAACTAGTTCCGCCACATCGGCATGTCTGCCCGTTGACCCCTCTTACCCATTTTATGCAGTTGGTACCGGACGGCCTCTGGCAAGAATTTGTATGGCCTATCTTGACCGAAGGTGGACGAGTTCACCTACATAGGCCTTGGCCAATGACGGCCTCATGGCATTTGCTCGATCATGAACCTTTCCCCCATCTTTTGCCGTGCGAGATGTACAACCACCCGCATCTATTCTTTCAGTTGTGGGTGGTGATCGGCGATGTCTCCATTTTGATTGGTCACCACTAGGGCCTTAGCCTTGTCAGACCCTTATGATACTGCCTTTGTTTAGCCTCTTCCCCTCCCCTTTTGCCACGTGTGCAAGTAGCCGCTCATGCGGGTTAAGGTTTTGGTGCCGCTTTGGCGCTGCCTAGCCATCGGATGGCTCCGCCATCATTTGGATTTGACCACGAGAGTCCACCACCTCTCCTCTGTCCTCAAGAGTCGCCCCACACCCTCCGCCCATATGTGGGCCCTTGTAAATGTAAATCGACGCCGTTGGGTGCTGTCCACGGCTGATTTCGACGTCTTGTGACCGGTTGGGTACTGTTCAACCACCGGTTGAATTTTAGTGAGTACACCCTGCCTTCCGGTAGCACCTGCCACTCGTTGGCACGATCTTTCTCCCGGCTGCCCCTAGTGTGCCACCGTGGATCGTGGATTTTCCGCATTGATCTGTGCCACCCCTGTTTGGCCGTGAGTAGTCCGACACTTCCTAAAACCTCGGGACAATAGCTCTCTCAGCTAGGAAGTGGTTTTGACTGCCAACTCCGCCACCGATGCCGCCATTGTCATGTACTCGCCATCAAACGTCATGATTAGGAGGTAGGGGAGCTTTGAACTCGTAATTTCATGACAGCATGCTTTGAATGAATAGCAGCATGCTAGGCTTGTATGATTCCATGTTTTGGATATTAAATCATGACATGTATGCATGATGTAAGATAGTGAATTGTGCCACATTGAGATACATGCATGTATGTATGTGAGTTGTAAGCATGTTTTATGTATGTAGAATTTGTATGTGCTTGGCTAGCGAATACGTTAATGTGCTCCGTATGTGTATGATGTACGTGCTACTGACGACTATAAATTGTGAGTAAGTTACGTATGTGGACTGTGTGGACAGAGGTATGGGCGATGGACGGTAAGAGTGGTAAGGGTTTGGTATGAAGTTGGATGTGGTTGTGGATGTGTAAGCATGTGACAAAAGACGATGGACATAAGTGTGACAGGCAAGGAATGGAGCGGATCGGTTTGGAGCGTACATCAAGGGTTCGGTAAGTAAGAAGACTTAGGCTTGGAGCCTTATGAGGGTTTATTAGACAGTATGAGCGTGCATAATTGTACACGCATAATGTTCAAATTATGAAGTGAAAAGTAAGTATAATAAGTGAGGAATTAAGTAAGAGGATGATAACAGGGATCTGCTGTGAGGAGCTCAGTTTGACGATGTAAGTAAGATGTTTTGACCATAAGGTGGATGTCAGGGGTTGTATGATTATGTAAGTATTTGTGTATGGTGAGTTATGTGTGACTTTGACGGGTAAGTGAAGTCTGCTACCCCAACGAACTAGGGTTCGGATCAGGCTCAGCTTCAGTTTGATCGGTCGAGGACTGAGTTTGTGTGGCATAATTGTACCGCATAATATACTTAATTCAAACTTGAATTATGAGGAAACTATTAATAGCGTTGTGAGTTTGAGACCTGAGGATTCGACGGATTAAGTTCCATGTTTGAGCTAGCCAATAATGAGTCAGCTGAGCACTTCTTGTGTGTTGCCATGGTATTATCCTGCGGGATGTTGTCTGTGTGCTGTATAGAGCACCGAACACCTGAGGCTTTGTTGAGGCTATGTATGTTTCCGATTTGGTTTGTGAGTTGTATGAAGCCTAGACGTCTGATGCTCTGTTGAGAGCAATGTATGTTTTCAATGTGGTATGTGTGCTGTATTAAGCCTAGACGTTTGATGCTCTGTTGAGAGCATTGTATGATTCCTGCCCAAGAGTGGCATTGTATGATTTCGCCTAAGAGGCACGGTATGATTTTTGCCCAAGAGTGGCACTGGCACTATAAGACCCATAATGGTGGGCAATCATATGGCACTATAAGACCCCCTATGTGTGGGCAATTGTATGGTCCCTTGTGTGGGTGTATGTTGCGCGCTCAGGTAAGTAGTATCACGGATCTACTCTTACCTGTTTGATCCTGTGCCCCATGAGCATAGGTGTGCCTTACCTTCGGAAAAGTCAATGGTGTCTAGTCACTCCCAGAGGTTAAGGTGATGCCCCAGTGGCATTCTTTTCTTTTTCGACGCTGGAGCTTATTAGCTGTAATGAGCTTCAGTGGTCGATAGTATGTATATGACTATATGATGAGTATGTGTGTTTCTGCGTTAGTGTCTAATGATGAGTCTGTGCACGACTGTAAGATTGAGGATGAGTACGACTATAAGAGTGTGAGTTTGAGCACAATTGTAAGAGTTTGAATATGAGTTCAAGAGTAAGTGTAAGACTGTACGAGTAAGGTTGTACGAGTAAGTGTAAGTGTTGTGCATGATGATCCGATTCCATTTTATCTCTTTTATTTATGCTGCCTTAAACTATTTATAATTGTAATAGTTTAGTTTGCTTTGGTTTGGTTTGGTTTGATGTAAAACGATGTTGGTTCAATTAGTGGCCCGGGCTAGCCGAACCACTAACTGGCGGGTTTACCTAGGGAATTGGACCGGCCTGGTTGGGGTTGGCACGACTCCCTAGGGGACTGGTCATCCCCTATATGGGGCGGCCCTCTCTTGTTTTGCTGGTTATGCAATTAAAGAACTCAGATTTCCTCCCCTTTCTTCCTTCTTCCTTCCCTTTCACCTGGTAGACCTCCTAGGTACCGAGTGTGCCTTCACAAGGCACATCATTGGTATCGGAGCATGCGATCCCCGGCCATGGCTCAAGGAAAATAGGCTGCCATCTCTGAGGTTCCTTCAAAGAAGGAGGCCCCCGCCTCAGCGTCAACAGATAGTCCAAAGACCATTCCGGCTGCCAATGAAACTTAGCTGTCAGAAATCTTGGCTGTGTTATAGACCCTCACCATACGGATGACAAGCATAGAGACGAAGCACAAGGTGCACGCACAGTTCATGGCTGCGCGCGTAGCTGCCATTCTGCCTGGGCCGCCCACTATTGCTACCCAAGAGAAAGGCAGGCCATCCCAGCCTTCCGAGCCAATCCTCCCCGAACCCCCAGCCCCAGCCGGCCTCTACGGAGGGTATTTCCGGGCCCCGCGCGCTTTGGCGCTGGCAATCAAGCACTTGGGGGAAGGCGCCAGGCCTGGGACATGCGAGGCATACCGGGTGTTTGAGAAAATGCCCCTGTGATGCCGCCCCCTCCAAATCAGTTCCAAGACACAGCGGAGGAGTGGGACGAGTATCCTGGGCATCGTGGTGGGCTGCGCCGGGGAGGCGAGCCCCGTTTGGCTTGCCTATAGTTTCCCCACTATAATGGCGATGACGATCCGGTCGAATGGTTGTACAAGGCTGAGAAGTTCTTCGCTTACCAAGGGACACATTCTGAGGCTGAACGTCTACGCATCGCCACCTTCCATCTGGATGGGGAGGCTTCGGTCTGGTTCCAGAGTTTCGAAAAGGAGGTGTGCTACCCCACATGGGTCACCTTCTCCGACGAGCTTTGCATTCAGTTTGGGCCGAATGAATTCCAGGACTTCAACGAAATGCTTTCCTCCCTATTACAAACTACCACTGTCCGTGCATATTACACCGAATTTATGAAGATATCTAACCGACTTCCAGAGTGGCCGGTGGCTGCCTTGGTGGGCACCTTCAAGTGGGGACTAAAGTCAGAAATCTCAGAGGAGATGTGTCACTTCCTTTGCACCAGTATGCGGGACGTTGTGCATCATGCCCGCATCGAGGAAGAGAAGCTCCTAAGGCAGCGCAGAGGCAGGCGTCTGGGGCCTCCGTCCCGACCTATGGGGAGCGTCAACCCAATGGCAGCGCCCAATATCACCCCGGCAACAGGTCATCCTGGCCAGCAGGTCGCACCAAGGCCAATTGTTCAATGGCTCACACCAGCACAGATGGACGAGTGACGGGCAAAAGGGCTTTGCTTTCGTTGTGATGAGAAATTCGTTCTGGGGCACCGTTGTTCAGTTAAAGTCAGCTTACTCGTGGAGGAGGTCGAAGAGGACAGCCAGGATGGGGCCGGATTTGATGCTTGTTCCCCGGAGGACGTGCTGCCTGAAATTTCCGTCAATGCTTTTTTGGGGGCATTCACTCCGCACACGATGCGAGTTCAGGGATTCCTTAAGCAGGAATAGGTGGCTATCTTGATTGACAGCGGATCTACTCATAATTTTATCAACGATAAGGTAGCCCATCGGCTGAGCTGTTTCGTCACAGACTCGAAGCCATTTGATGTGCTGATTGGCGACGGTAAGCATCTTCGGAGCACAGGGGTGTGTGCTCAGGTTACACTCTCTGTCCAGGGCCATTCGTTTGTTACCGATCTATTTTTGCTGCCCACGAAGGGGGCAGATGTGGTGCTGGGCATACAGTGGCTGCAGGAGTTGGGAGATGTGGTTTGGAATTTCCAGGACATGGTGATGGATTTCGAGCTGAACGGGCAGCAAGTTCGGATTGCAGGCTCGCGACTAGGCTCTCTCCAATCCGCCCAGGCTGTGAGCTCCTTCTTCCGGTTTGCCCCCCACGGCCTTCTCTTGCAGCAGCGAGCCACTCTTGACGTACCTCAGGATGACTTGCCTTCTGATACGCAGGAGTTATTGACTGCCTACCAGGACCTCTTCCACGAACCACAGGGTCTTCCTCCGGTCTGTCCTCATGACCATCATATTCCTATTATTCCAGGCGCAGCCCCTGCAAATGCTCATCCATACCGCTATCCCCACATCCCGAAATCTGAGATCGAGAAGCTTGTCGCGGACATGCTCCAGTCCGGCATCATCCGTCCTAGTACGAGTTCATACTCATCTCCCGTGTTGCTGGTCCGCAAGAAGGATGGGTCGTGGCGGTTCTATGTTGACTATCGTGCCTTGAACGCAATTACCATCAAGGACAAGTACCCTATACTGGTGATTGAGGAGCTATTGGATGTGCACAAAACGGCATTCCGGACACACGACGGCCATTTCGAGTTCCTCATGATGCCCTTTGGGCTGACCAACGCTCCATCCACCTTTCAGTGCTTAATGAATGATCTTTTTCGGCCGTTCTTGCATCGTTATATACTGATCTTCTTTGATGATATCTTGGTATACAGCCGCTCGTGGTCGGATCACTTGACGCATCTCATGTCGGTCTTCTCTATACTGCGCACTAACTCTCTCTTTTTGAAGCGTTCGAAGTGTTCCTTTGGCAGTCCACAGGTGGATTATTTGGGCCATATTATTTTGAAGAGCAGTGTAGCTACAAACCCTACTAAGGTGGCCGCCACCTACATGTGTTTGGGCACTCCGAGGATTTCTAGGCCTTATAGGTTATTATCGGCGTTTCATCAATCGGTATGGCGAGTTGGCTTGACCCCTTACAGAGTTGCTTAAGAAGGGGGCCTTTGCATGGTCACCGGAGGCTGAGGCGGCATTTGAGGGTCTTAAGCATGCTATGGCCTCCGCCCCGGTTCTGCTATTACCCGACTTTAGCCGGCCATTTGTGGTGGAGACCGACGCATCAGAGTCGGGCTTAGGGGCAGTTCTTTTGCAGGACGAGCGACCCATAGCTTATTTCAGCAAGGCATTGGCTGGCCGCTCCCTCTCCCTGTCAGTGTATGAGAAAGAGATGTTGGCAATTGTCCTCGCTGCTGACAAGTGGCGCCCTTACTTACTCCGTCACCGGTTCCTGATTCGTATTGATCACCAGCATTGAAATACTTCTTGGAACAACAAGTGTCAACTACCTCTCAGCAGCGCTAGGTCAATAAGTTGCTGGGCTATGACTATGAGGTCGTGTACAAGAAGGGGTCCGAGAACATCGTGGCTGACGCGCTGTCTCGCAGTCCGGTGCAGGGCTCTAGTTTGGTTTTCTC
Source organism: Saururus chinensis (assembly GCA_035235625.1). Lineage (NCBI taxonomy): Eukaryota > Viridiplantae > Streptophyta > Magnoliopsida > Piperales > Saururaceae > Saururus > Saururus chinensis. The sequence continues at coordinate 34,420,794 of CP141144.1, read as the reverse complement.
TGCTGTCTCTTGCCCCTTTATTGATGAGCTACGGCAGGCCTATGGTGAGGATTCTTGGGCACATGATGTAATTGCCGACCTACAAACTAACCCTGCTGGCCGTCCTTTCTTTGTATGGCAAGATGACCTTTTCTGGAAGGACCACTTGTGGGTTCCTGACGTTGCCGATCTCCGCCACCGCATCCTGTCACACTTTCATGACTCTCCTATGGCTGGTCACGAGGGCACCTTTTGCATCTACAAACGGGTCAGCCAGACCTTTCTGTGGCATGGCATTCATCGGGCAGTCCAAGACTACGTGGCAGCTTGTGATGTTTGTCAGCAGCCTAAAGCGACCACGACCTTGCCTGCTGGTTTGGTGCAGCCCTTACCAATTCCAAATAAAGTGTGGGAAATTGTTTCAATGGACTTTGTAGAGGCTCTTCCTGTGGTGCAGGGCAAGTCTGTCATTATGGCGGTGGTAGACCGGCTGTCCAAGTATGCTCACTTCTGTGCACTGGGACATCCCTTCACCGCCAAGATTGTGGCTGAGTTATATGTTCGCGAGGTGGCCCGACTTCATGGTATGCCCCGCACTATTGTTTCTGACAGTGATCGAATTTTCCTTTCGCAGTTTTGGCAGGAGTTTTTCACTCTCCAAGGGACCTCTCTCCACATGAGCACAGCTTACCACCCCCAGACGGATGGGCAGACAGAGGTAGTCAACTGTTGCTTGGAGCAGTATTTGTACTGCTTTACTATGACGCAGCCCCGACGGTGGCTTCAGCTTCTTCCATGGGCTGAGTGGTCTTATAATACGGCTTACCATACGCGCACAAGGTTCACTCCATTTGAAGTGCTTTATGGCCGGCCTCCGCCAACCGTCTTATCCTATGTACCACACCGTTCATCGGTAGCCGAGGTGGATTATCTATTGCAGACACGTGATGAGGTCTTACGCCAACTCAAGGGAAATTTAACGTTTGCCCAAAATAGGATGAAGCAGGTTTATGATCGCCGCCATACTGATTGGGAGTTCGCCGTGGGTGATTTTGTTTATGTCTTTGTTTTGCCACAGCAACAGTCTTCTTTGTCTCAGCTTGCACACTCTAAGCTCGCCCCCCGTTTCCATGGTCCTTATGCTATCGAGGAGCGTATTGGTCTGGTTGCTTACCGCCTTACTTTGCTGCCTGCCTCTTTGGTTCATCCTGTCTTTCATGTATCCCGTTTACAATGGTTTGTGGGTGACGTTTCATTGGTTATTGGTGCTCCTCCTCCTCCTTTCTTGGGCCCGATTCCTCCATCCGACCCTGTCCCTGCGTTGGTGATTGAGAAGCGCCGTGTCCAACAATCTGGTCGCATTGTTATAGAGGTCTTAATTTCCTAGTAGGGTCAGCCATTGGAGGACCTGACGTGGATGTTGGAGGACGACATCCTGACGCGCTTCCCTGATTGGTCGCCTCGAGGATAAGGCGAATAGCGGAAGCGTGGTGGAGTGTTGTGCACGATGATCCCACGATGATCCGATTCCATTTTATCTCTTTTATTTATGCTGCCTTAAAATATTTATTATTGTAATAGTTTAGTTTGCTTTGCTTTGGTTTGGTTTGATGTAAAACGATGTTGGTTCAGTTAGTGGCCCGGGCTATCCGAACCACTAACTGGCGGGTTTACCTAGGGAACCAGACCGGCCTGGTTGGGGTTGGCATGACTCCCTAGGGGACTGGTCATCCCCTATATGGGGCCGCCCTCTCTTGTTTTGCTGGTTATGCAATTAAAGAACTCAGATTTCCTCCCCTTTCTTCATTCTTCCTTCCCTTTCACCTCGTAGACCTCCTAGGTACCGATTGTGCCTTCACAAGGCACATCAGTAAGATTGTACGAATAAGGTCGTACAAGTATGTATAAGTTGTATGAGTTAGCATACAATTGTACGAGTAAGTTTGTAAGACCCTGATTAAGGGTGTTTGTGTAAGTTTGATATGATGAAGTGTTATGCGTGCTTATATGCTTATGTGCATAATTATGTTATACGTTGTTTGCCTCATGTTGAGTTGCATGACGCATGTATTTATGAACTTATTGAGTTCACCGTTTGGGATTTCCCCTACTGGGTATTTTTCTACTAAGTATAAAAATACTCACCCTACTTCTTTTAACCCCGTTGTTCGGGAGGCTTTTGCAGGTTGTGTTGGAGAGCTCCTGGAGATGGATGCTCGATTCTGCAGTGGATCATTTCCCCTTTTGATTCAGGTTTAACCTTGACTCTATGTGAGTATATTGGGTGCCATGATCTGATATATTAGGTGAGATGAGATTTAAGTGTTTATATCTTTTGGACTTTTAATTTGGATCAAATGTAGACTGTTATGGGACTTGTACTCGGGGACGCCTGGGAGTTATTTGTATTTAAAAATCCATGATTATGGTAATTTTGTCGTACATATGTTTTCGAGTAACGCCTGTGGATATTTGATTTGGCAGTACGATGTTTAACCATATGATGTTTTAAATTATAAATTGTTTATACAGGTTTTGATTTCATCATTTTGACTCCAATTCATCGTATTATATTAAAAAAAAATTCGTGAGTTTAAGAAAAAGGGATGAAAAATCTCAGGTGTTACACATTTAGATGCTCCCACCTTTTCATGGGCTTAATGATAAAAACCCGTATAGGTACCTAGACAACTTCTTGGAACTATGTACAACAATTAGGCTTTCTAACTTGACTATGAGGCCATCGGACTTCGACTTTTCCCTTTCACATTGAAAGATAAGTCTAAAGAATGAGACTCATTAGAACTAGACACAATTACAAGATGGGCACAAATGCAATAAAAATTTCTTAACAAGTACTCCCTCATATGCAATACCAACAAAATGAGAAAGGTCATACCACTTTTGCCCAACTTCCCACCATACAATTCCATGAGAGATGGCACAACTTAAGGACCTTCTTTGGATGCACCCCTATTATGTTGTCCCCAAGTGGCATTTAGTGCAATGCCTCTATAAGGGCCTAACCCGAGGAGTTAGGGGTAATTATATAATTAATGAGAAAGGTCATACCACTTTTGCCCAACTTCCTACCAAACAATTCCATGAGAGATGGCACAACTTAAGGACCTTCTTTGGATACGCCCCTATCATGTTATCCCCAAGTGGCATTTAGTGCAATGCCTCTATGAGGACCCAAACCGAGGAGTTAGGGGTAATTATATAATTTTTAAATAAGCTTTTGGGAGTTTCTAGGGATGAAATCCCTGTATTTAGTTAGAGATCAAAGTAACAAGCATAACAAATCAAAAAAAAGTAAAACGAAGGTCAGGAACAAAAAGTAAAACGAAGGTCAGGAACAAAAGTTGTAACCTTGAGAAATGTACCACATCAGTGGACCTACTTAAAAAGTCCATCGGTATAAGAATGTGCAATTCTGACTTCGGGATAGGAAGTTTTTCCGTTTTGAAGTTGGGATAGTATTTGAGTAAAATAATAAAAAAGGAATAAATTGATGATGTCAGTAGTGTGACCTAAGCCATGCAAGCTTATTAACAGACAATGGTGCGTGAGCCACACCACGAGCTGTGGGGCCCATGCCATCATGGTCTTTCTACTCGACGCGCCACATTGCCTCATGCTTAGCATGTAGTGTTTAGATGCCGCATCACCCAACGTCACAAGCATGCTGTCTGTAGCACCATGTCATGGATGTACGACGAGTGTCACATGCACGTGCGTGTGTTGATACGTTCACTTGTAGGTCTTCACTATAAATTTGAGACTCTGTATAACCTTCTAGGAGAGTTTTATGGCTCATTCTGAGTCCATTTTTGTTCGTTTAATAGGCGTTCTTAGCTCATTTGAGGGTGTTCTATGCAATAGAAATGTTTCATTCCTTGAGTTGATATGAAGAAAGATGAAGCTCGATCCTCCATTGTTGGGCTACAATGAGAGAAGTGGCCCATAGTAGGGGAGGCTTTGTCCTCCATTGAAGGGCCACGTAATGAGTGAAATATACTCGGGATAGGGAAGATTTCATTTGCAACTTTTAGTAGCAAAAAGAGGAAAGAGTCTAAAAGTACGGGGGAAGGCTTGTCTGTCACATACAGCCGCATAAAAAGAGAAGTTTATCTGGGTAGGGGAGGTTTTTTCCGTCACCTATGGGCATGGGAAGTGTAAATTGTCATGAGTTAAGGCGTGGTTATGTCTTTCTCCTTCAGACTGCAAAGAGAGAAGGGTCCTAAGTTAAAGGTGGTAATGTCCACCACCTTTGGATGCGATGAGAAAAATGTTCTTCGGCTAAAAAAAGGTTCTACCCGCCGTCTCTAGACCTTAAGGGGAGGATGCCCTAAAGAAACAAGTAAATCTGAATACCTCTACTTCCACAACTATAAGGGACTTATGCATGCACATCTTAATTAGTAATATTAATATGCTAATTAAGAGATATTATTTGGTATGATATGATGGATTTTGATATGTTCTGCTTTGATATGCTCTATTTTGATTTGATCTACTATGAAAGGCTATGTTTTTATCTAATATTCTATGATCTAATCCATTATGGTCGGATGAAATCTAATATGATTTTATGGGATCTAATATGATCCAATTTGCTATGGTGTATGTTCTCCTCCACTCTGTGAAACAATGAGATGTGTAATTCTGCTGATTTATTGGCTTTCATTCGACTCCAATGGTTTATAAGATTTTCATATGACTCCACTTGTTTTATTTGGATATACATATTATAACATATAAGATTTTGTACCACCTGATACAAGTAATAGCCGTTAGGCATAGCTATGTTTTTATACAATCGTATTGGAATAACAACATAGATGTTATCCAATATGTATGCAGGCAACCAATGGTAAGATAGTGTTGGCCTATTCTAAATTAGTTACAAAATTAGGTATATTTTGGCCTGTGCACAATAAAGCATTAGAGCTCCATAGTGCGCAGAGGAACATTACAAGTCTCACACAGTGTCTGTCGCTCCAAGTTGGCCACATTTGAGTTTTTATGAAAATTAATCTACTCCAATTTTGTTTTGTGAACCCCTCAGCCAGGGTCGGTTTCTGGATTTAGGTGCTACAAATGGTATCAAAATTTTTCTCTATCTACGAGAGGAAATTATTTTGAAAATATATAGTGTTTTGATTTGAATCCCAATTTAAAATCATAGTTAATCTCAATTCTTGTTCAATTTGTGTTATATCAAATTTAAGATTTGCACATTCTATTTTGCAAGTGTTACAACAGATTTAATACAAATTCTGAATTTGAACTTTTTGTTCTATATGTATGACATTCGATTTAATACATATTCTGATTATAAGAACTTTGATTCGCAAGTGAATTTTAATTTGACATTTATGTTTGTGTGTGTTGCAATATATTTGATACGAACATCAATTTTATGAATTTTGATATTAAGTAAAAAGTGATTTGAAAATTCTATTATGAATATTGAATTTGATTTGAAATTCTATTTTGTATGTGTTACATCAGATTCAACTCCGATTTTGTGAATTTTGATTTTTAAATGAAGAATTATTTGAAATTTTGTTTTGCATGTGTGGCATTAGATTTAATATGTGCCCTAATTTTACAACTTTGATTTTGAATTTGAATCAATCAAAATTATTTGTTCTAAATCCATTATATGATTTTTTAAAATGATTTTATTAACTTCAATTTCAAATAGCCTGTCGATTGAAAAAAAATAGATGTAAATCAAATTTATTTTAACCGATGGTAGAATTACCAAGGAGTGACCACCAATTGCCCATGGTATGGGACACAAGGAATTAGTGGAAGACTCTATAGTTAATTCTACGTGGGTATTGAAATAAAATTCAATTTTGAATTGTTTGATTCAAAAAATACATTTGATTAAGAAATGCATTTGTTTTAAAAGATGGTGGAACTAGCTAAGAGTAACCATGAAACACATGTAGTATGGGACGTGAATGTTAGTGGAAAACTCAAGAGTATGTTTTGTCGGTATATTCAAATAAAAATTTAACATTGAAATACCCACAATTTGAAAGCTCAACAAATATATTTTGAAAGACGGTGGAACTACCTAGGATAAACCATGAAACACCCATGTATGGGATGCAAGGTGTTAGTAGATAGCTATAGGATTAATTTTGCTGGTGTATTGAAAAATAAAATTCGATTTCTAATGGTTTGTTTAGAAAAATTCATTTTCTTATAAAATGAATTGGTTTTTAGAGGCAGTAAAGTTACCAAGAATAAACAACCAAACATCAATGGTATAGAATGTGAAGTGTTAGTGGATAGCTCTATGGTAAATTCTACCGATATATTGACATAAGATTCAATTTTGAAATATCTGCATTTTGAAAGTTCTTTTTTGAAAAATAGTAGAACTCTTGAAGATAAACTACAAAACACCCATGGTATAAGACATGCGATATTAGTGAATCACTCTAAAGTTGAGCATGCTAGTGAATTTGATATGAGGATTAATTTTAAATCCTCTATGTTTTGAAAAGTGATTTAAAATTAGTAAAGTTGTCTTGATGGATAGTAGAATTACTAAAGACACACCAGCAAATGCCTATGGTATAGGACATGAGGGGTTAGTAGATAACTTCAAGGCTAATTCTACTAATGTATTGTAACAAATTTTGATTTCAAGTTTGATTTGAATCTGGAACATCTGTTTTGAATTTGATTTTAAAATTGAAGTCTCTGCTTTGTAAATTGCACATCCTAGAGAAGGTAAAAGGTTTCTAAGTTTTAAACCAATGTTGTCTAAAGGCATTTTCGTTCTGTTTCAATATTTTTCTCATGTATGATTGATAGCTCTATTTTTGGAAAGAAAATCTATTTGTAAAATGATCTAATGTGCACAATAATATGTGGGTGCTTAAATTCTCTGGGTACCCACTAAGAAAAATAATTTATGTCTAGTTTGCACATGTAGGTGTGAAGTATCATGGGAAAGATTATTATCCTTTTGAGCCTCCTGCTACCCCATGAGTGTTAGGGGGAATGTCATGTGGTATCATGATCTCTGGTATTTTGTATCATTTAAACAAACCAATAATTTCTGCATATGTTTTTAAATCAAATTACTTCTAAATAATTTATTTTCTCACAAACAATTTTATGAAAATGATTATAATCGTTTTTATGAATTTTTCTTAGCATTATTTTTTATTTTAACTCAACCTACTATGTAGGGGATTTTAAATTCTAAATTCATGCTATATGTATAAAAAGTTTACTATTCTATACTATTTTTGCTTGGTTATGCTAATTAGCCATGTTTCATGAAAAAAAAATCATATTTGTAAAATAATTTACATGCATTGTATTATATTTTAAATATGTGCACATTATGGGTAGTTCCAGGGTAAAACCTCATATTATCAGTGCATTATATGTCTGGATACATCTAGCATTTGCATATACGTATAGAGCATCATGAGAAAGCTCCTATCCTTCTAAGCCTCATGTTGCCCCTTGAGTGTCAGAGGAACATCATTTGGTATTATGGGTTTTGATTTGTCTACTCTTATTTGATTCAGAAAATTTCTAGATATGCTTTTGGATTAATCTATTTGCTATGGTCTCCTCTAATTTGCTTCTCTCTAATTTGATCAACTCTGTTTTTATTTTGAAAAATAATTTATCTAATTTTAAAATTCATAATCGAATTCTATATCATATGATTTATCTCAGTTTAAATTGGATTTTGTTTAAAGTGTATTATTCGATCATAAATTATTGTATTGTGATTATACATGAGTTTTTGGATAATTAAATTTCTAAAAAGTTTTGGATTTCTATCTGATGGATTTGATTAGCCCTACTTTTCTAGGTTGTGTTTTGACTCTGAATAATGACTTATTTGATTTAAATGTAATAATTAGATTGTGTTTAAAGTGTTTTATTAGATCATGAACTATATGATTTTGTTTGTGAAGGTTCTATCTGATCTTAAATTATCAGATCATGTTTATGAATGTAAAATCCGATTTTTATGTATCAGATTCTATTTACAAGTGTCTAATATGATTATAATTTATCAAATGCTACCTTGTTTTATCCGCTTAATTATCAAATTCTATTTGTGTATGTTTTATCTCACTTTGACTATTAGATACTATTTGTTTTTAAATGTGCTATCAGATTATGTTTCACATGTTTTATATGACACTACAACAAAACTGTTATTAGCGACGCATACAAAGTGTCACTACATGTGCCGATAAAATTGTCATCACTAAAAGAATAGTATTAGCGACATCTATAAAGCATCAGTATTAGTATAGTATTAGCAACATTTTTTCTTAAGCATCACTAATAATATAATATTAGTAACGTTTATAAAGCGTCAGAGAAACGATAGCTAACAGTGGATGGAGGACGGAACTCCCCACGCAGCTAGTCATAATCCACCCCATCTCTTAAATGGAGCTCCTCATCTCTTTGCCGGACATATCGTCATCCTCGGACCCAAAGATGCCGCCTTTCTTGTCCCCGCTGCTGACAGAGAAGCAATGAAGCGAGGCGAAGAAGGTGGAAGAAGAGGAGGAGAGGAGAGAAGAAGCTCAAGTTTCACAGTTGGGACGTCAGCCAAAAGTGATGGCATAAAAAGGCACGGGTAGAAATTCCCATTTGCAACACTCATAACCGAGCACCACAAATTTTAAATACATTAGCGATAGTAAACAGCTAGGGTCGCTAATATAGGTGATATTAGCGACGCTATCTTTCAACCGTTGCTAATGTCTTAAATATTTTTTTTAAAAAAAACTATTGTGACGCTCAAGTCTGGGTGTTGCTAATATTATTATTACTGGCGACGCTTCTAACTAAGTGTCGCCAATTATTATTCTACTAGCGACACTCATTTTAGAGCGTCACTATTTTTTTTTACTTTTTCCCCTCCCTCTCATTCCTCCTCCCTCTCTTCACCCTCTCTCTCTTCCCACTCTCTCTTCTCACTTCTCTCTCCTCCCTCTCTCTCTCTCCTTTCTCTCTCCCTTTCGTCTCTCTCTCCTCTCTCTCTCTCCCTCTCCTCTCCTCTCCATCTCCTCTCTTTCCCTCTCCTCTCCCTCTCTCTCCTCTCCCTCTCCTCTCGCCTCTCTCTCCCTCCCTCTCCTCTCGCCTCTCTCTCCCTCCCTCTCCTCTCTCTCTCCTCTCTCACTACACACTATCTCTCCTCTAATTTCAATTTGTATTACTTTTTATTTTTAAAAATTAATTTTTAAAATAAAGTAATAAAATTAAATAAATACTATTTTCAACGTATACGAATTTACATCGCTAATATGTTAGGTATTTGTGATGAATAATAATATGATAGCTAATACCTATACTATTAACAACGTACATTACTATACATCGCTAATTGTATTTATTTTATTAATAATTTTTTATTTTTAAAATATAATAAATTATAAATAAATTTTAACAAAATTAAACATTAATTAATCTCCCTCTCCCCTCTCTCTCCCTCTCCTCTCTCTCTCCCTCTCCTCTCTCTCCCTCTCCTCTCTCCTCTCTCTCCCTTTCCTCTCTCCTCTCTCTCCCTCTCCTCTATCTTTCCTCTCTCTCTCCCTCTCTATATCTTTCTCCTCCCCTCTCTCCCCCTCTCCTCTCTCTCTCCCTCTCCCTCTCCTCTCCCTCTCCCTCTCCCTCTCCTCTCTCTCCACATACTATCTCCCCTCTAATTTTAATTTTTTATATTAGCGACGTATATAAATTTACATCAATAATTTATAAATAAATCTTAACAAAATTAAAAATTAATCAATCTCCCTCCTCTCTCTCTCTCCTCGCTCTCTCCCTCTCCTCTCTCTCCTCTGTCTCTCCCTCTCCTCTCTCTCCCTTTCCTCTCTCTCTCCCTCTCCTCTCTCCCTCCTCTCTCTCTCCCCCTCCTCTCTCTACCTCTCCTCTCTCTCCTCTCCTCTCCTCTCTCTCCTCTCCTCTCCTCTCTCTCTACACACTACCTCCCCTCTAACTTCAATTTATTATGATTTTTATTTTAAAAAATTAATTTTAAAAATAAAATAAAATAAATACTATTAGCGACATATAGAAATATACGTCGCTAATACCTATACTATTAGCAACATATAGTCTTGTACATAGCTAATAGTATTTAATTTATAATTTAGATTTTATTTGTTATTTTTAAAATATAATAATTTACAAAAAAACTTAAAAAATTATAAATTAATTAATCTCCCTCTCCTCTCTCTCCCTCTCCTATCACCCACTCCTCTCTCCCTCTCCTCTATCTCTACTCTCTCTCCTCTTCCCTTCTCTCTCCTCTTTCTCTCACTCTCGTCTCCCTCTCTCTCCTCTCTCTACCCTCTCTTTCTCCTCTCTCTCCTATTTCTCTCTCTCTCCTCACCCAATGATCTCCTCCATGTCAATCTTCCCTTTCTATCTCTCTAACCTCACTCTCTTACCTCCCCCTCTTTCTAATCTCTCTCCTCACCTTCTATCTCTCTCCTCTCTCTCCTCATCTTCTATCTCTCTCCTCATTCTCACCCACTCGTCATTCTCTCTCTCCATGCACTCTCTCTTCATCTCTCTTTTACTATAAATTATATGTTAAAAGTAAAATAAAAATTTAAGAAATAAAATATATTATATATAAATAGTGAAAGTTTAATCTATTATTAACACTACTTTTTATTGAAAATTTAATATTTATTTATATTATATGCAAATAGTAAATATTAAATAAAATAGATTATATTTAAGAAGTTTATTTTAATTTATTTAAAATTTATTTATTAATTATCTAAATTATTTAATAAAGCGATTAGCGACACTTGTTTATAAGCATTGCTAATAACTCAATTTTTTTGTTTTTTAATTTTTAATTTATAACTATGAGTAATGCTTTTTTTTAAGCGTCTCTAATAGTAGGGCTATTAGCGATGCTTAAAAAAGTGTTGCTAATAGTTATAATTTTTTTCTTTTTTATTTAAAATATATATCTTTTAGTGATGTTTGTATAAAGTGTCGCTAATATGATCAGTATTAGCGACGTTTTAAACTAAGCATCGCTAATAGCTAACTATTTGTGATGTACAAATTTATGCGTCACTAATAGTAGGTTTTATTGTGACACTTATTTATCGTCGCAAATAGTTGTTTGTAACGATGGTTGATTTTGTGTCGCTAATACTACATTTTGTTGTAGTGTGAATAGTTATTGGATTATGTTATCCAATTATGCCTTATTGGATTGTGCTTCGGAATGTTGTGTACGATTTTAAATTATTGGAATCATCTTTGTGATTATTATCTCAATAACAATTGGATTCTATTTCAATTTTTTGTGTTTCAAAGAGTGTTTTGCGTGAATTAAGAGGATGCAATTCATTTTAGGTGGGAAAAAATGTAATGAACCATTTTCAAATTTTGCCTAACCCAAGGGACTAGGGGTAATTATATAATTTTTGAATAAGTTTAAAGGGGTTTCAAGGTATGCAATATTAGTATTTGGTTAGAGCTCGAAGTAACTGATAAGTATGAAATATATATCTATTTTATATGTTTTTTTCCTTATTTGCTAGTATAGATTAGGTTAATTTAGAGTTAGTTATAGTTTATTTAGATTAAGATAAATATTAGTACTTTAGTTTAATTATTAATAATTTTGTAGTTATTAGTAGTTTAGATATGTATTTAAATCAAGTTAGAATTTTAGTTATATTCTACATGTCTAAAATATGATATTTTATATTTTGTAGAAAAAGTGCGCTTATTGAGGTACTTAGATGATATTTGGAATAATTAAAAATAGTCTTGACATGCTTTAAAGTGATTTAGATAACTTTTCGGAGTTATAAACATGTTAGAAATTAATATGGATACGGAGAAAAGCTTAATGAACAAGAAATTGGACTGTCCAGATTGCAGAAACAGTGTAGCCGTTCGAACGGGGCGTTTGAAGTATCAAACAGGATAACATAAATTCGGACAAAAACACAGTATAGGAGTTCGAACGGGCATACAGGCGTTTGAATGGGATGACGCGCAGTTTCCTAGTTTTAGCCAATTTTCAATCCTTTTCATATTGGACTTCTTTCTCCGGCTCTTATGCCTATATAAAGACATATTTGCTTGAAATTAGGGGATTCTAGTAGATTTTCTGAAGAGAAAAAGGAAAAAGAAGATGGAAGGGAACTCCAAGCTTTTAATGGAGATTCAAGTGCTTTTTTCTATAATGGAAGGATAAACTTTTCTTTTACTTAGGAGTTGATGAAGCTATAGATAAGTTTCAGTTTCTTTTCTTTTTAATTTAGTTCTCAGTTGTGAATGATGACAATTGTATGATAAGGATTTCTTTTTAATGGAAGAGCTTTTAATGTTTATTTAAATCTATGTTAATTTATTGTCTTGTAGATGATAGATTGATGTGGTTTTGATATTTTCATCGATTCTAATTTCTGTGATTTAGGTGAGATGGTCATACAATAGTTTTAATGCTCAGATAATTAATGACTTGGATGAGTTATACTAAGATTAGACGAGTCATGCCTATAGCTAGTTTAGTGTAGATGATCCGTGCTATTGTCGAAGATAGTTCATGCCATGGAATTTAATTAGTGATTATTTCTAAAGTAATTCTAGCTTGTAGCTGAGAATACTTGTTCATATTCACATTAGATTTAGATTAAAAGTTAAGCAATTGTTATAGTTCTATAGTGGATTCGATTTCCTAAGTAATTTCTATCATATTAATCTCTTGTTTTTAACCTAGTTGATTTCTTTCCTTTACTTAATTAAAATTTAAGTTTGTTTTAGTTTTCAATCAAAAAATTTTTCTTTAGATTTAGTAATAATTCATCCGTCCATGAGGTTCAACAACCTTTAAATACTTTACCTAATACAATTACCTTTTACACTTGCAAAGGGTTTAATTATAAACGATCAAGTTTTTGGCACCGTTGTCGGGGACGGTGTTGATTTGTTACTAAATTAGTATTAGGATAATTTTATCTAATTTAGATTCAGTTTACTTTAATTTTATCTAATGAAAACCCGTATAGGCACCTAGATGACTTCTTGGAAATATGCACAACTTTTAAGCTCTCAAATTTAACCGATGAAGCGGTTAAACTTCGTCTTTTTCCTTTCACATTGAAAGATAAGGCTAAGGAATGGCTTCACTCATTAGAGCCAAACACTATCACAACATGGGCCCAAATGCAACAAGAGTTCCTTAAAAAGTACTTCCCCATAGGTAAGACCAACCAATTGAGAAAGGCCATAACCACGTTTGCCCAATTTCCCACTGAACAGTTCTATGAGAGTTGGGATAGACTTAAGGACCTTCTTAGGAGGTGTCCTCATCATGTTGTCCCTAAGTGGCAATTAGTGCAACGTTTTTATGAGGGTCTTGCTGAACAAAACCGCCATATTGTTGATGCAAGTTGTGGGGGTACTTTTTTGCTAAAAAATAAAAATGAGGCATGGAAACTTTTTGAGGACTTGAGTGAAAATTCTCTTTAACATGTTGTGTTGAATAGAAATGAGAGTGGATTATCTACCTTGAACAATGCCCCCTCTAGGGATAGCTTGTATGAAGTAAAAAATTCATTAGACCTCTCCTCCAAAGTTGATATTTTGAGTAGGAAGTTGGACCTTCTTATGACTTCAACCCATCAGCCCACTCCCTTCACTCAAGATGCATGCACAATATGCCTTAGCCCAGCCCATATTATTATAGTGTGTCGCTCTGCATCTCAATTTCCTGAGTTTGTCCAAGACCATGTGAATGCCATCCAATCCTCCCCCAGGGCTGAGAACAATCCATTTTTAAATACATATAACCTTGTGTGGAGGAATTATCCTAACTTTTCTTAGCGGACACAAAATCAAGGGGTTATGGGTAACCAACCCTCTAGTCCCACCAGCCCATATCCACCAACCTCAAGTGCAACCTCCGTATGTCCAACCCAATAGGAGTCCAAGTTTTGAAGGAAAGGTTTTGAGTGCTTTGCAAGGCATTCAATCTCAATCCCAACTCCTCCACTCTCACACACAATCTATAGAAAAGTTAGAAACCCAAATTGGACAACTAGCCAATGCTATCAATAAGCGAGAGATGGGAACATTGCCGAGTCAGCCCCAATAAAACCCTAAAGGTCAATGTGGAGTAGAGATAGTTCATTCCTCTAATGAACAAGTTCAGTCCATAACTATCCTTAGGAGTGGTCGACACATTGATAATCAGGTTGGAGGGAAATCCTTGGGTACCACAAATGAAGGGTTAAACAATCTAGCCCCTAATGCGTCTCATGAGTTAGAGAGTGAGCCAAATTTAAAGGAGTCAATTTTTCCTTCCCTTTCCTCAGAGCCACAGTCTAAGATCTTTTCCGATGGATCTTATATCCTAGGGCACCCTTTCCTTAGTGTCTTGACATGACCCCACCATTTGGAAAGAGCACAATGAAGATGGAGGATATTCTTGAGACTTTTAAACAAGTCAAAATTAATCTCCCCCTCTTAGATGTTATTAAGAAAGTTCCTGCTTATGCTAAGTTCCTTAAAGACCTATGCACTCAAAAGCGTAAATCCAAGACCCATGTGTCTAAAAAGGTCTTTCTCACTGAGCAAGTAAGCTCTCTTTTGAAGTTTGACACCCACCTAAGTATAAGGACCTTGGAGTACCCACTATTTCGTGTGTCATAGGTGATCACTCTATTCATAGAGCCCTCCTTGACCTTGGTGCGAGTGTTAATCTACTCCCTTACTCGGTGAATAAGCAATTGGGGTTAGGAGAATTACAGCGTACATCAGTTACCTTGTAGCTAGCTGACTGTTCTTTGCGTAAGCCTCGAGGAGTCATTGAGGATGTCTTAGTGAAGGTTGACCGGTTCTTTTTCCCTATTGATTTTATTGTCTTAGATATGGAGACCGGTGCCAACTCCACATATCAGATTCCTATCATTCTAGGTCGCCCTTTTCTTGCCACAGCTAATGCATGCATAAATTGTAGGATAGGGGTAATGGAGATGACCTTTGGGAACATGAAAGTGCAACTAAAAGCTTTTGATGTGTCTAACAATTTACCTGCAACTTCTAATGCTGAATGTTTTATGGTAGACAATTTTAGATTTGATGCTTATGATAGAGGTCCATCTTTTGTAGCATCAACCCATAATCATGTCATGTCTTCTAATTTTTCTGCATCATCTTTTTGGAGACTTAAGAGAAGAGCCAATGTTAATATCTACCAGCCGCCCTGATATATTTGAGAATGTTGGCAATGTCTAGCTAAAGACAATAAACTTAGCGCTTCTTGGGAGGCAACCCATGTTTTTGATATATTTCTTTTCCATCCTTTTGTTTATTTTCTTTGCTTCATTTAGGCTTTATTTACTTATTTTCTCAGTTTTTTTTTCTCATTATAGTTTCTCTTCTTTTATGGGATATAATATTTTAGGTTTGGGAAATTGCTCTTGATATGTATGTTTCTCATGCTTTCTCAATCCTATATACTTCATTTTCATATTAGTGGAATAGTTATGCTTTCAGGTGATATCTTTCTCTCTCTTACTTAGTCATGTTATTGTAGTGTATATTTTCTTTAACATTGAGGACAATGCTCAGTTTAGGTTTGGGGGTGTAAAAAAATATTTTTATTTCTTATTTTTCTTTTAGGATGTTTTAGAGTATTTTTCATTTTTCTTTTGTTTACTTTTAAGTGGGTTTTATCGCTTATTTTCTTTTAAAAGTATATGTCTGTTTTTAAATAGATCAATTTCATGAAGAAAGTTCAAGTAATTAATTAAGTGATGAAAATGATTAAGTAATTTCTATTTTATTTTCTTTATCTTGGATAATTGTGCTTATATTTTTTAAATCACATTTCACGCACTTGAAACTTGTAGGAATATAATTTTACAATTTATTACTTATAATCTTAGTGGGATATCTTTAACTAAGCATATTTTTAAAAAACTTGACAATTGAGTAATTTTTAATATTTTATGATAGATCTTTAAGTTTAGCTTTTATTTGAAAAAAATGGGATAAGTGTGTATAGAAAAAGAATGAAAAAAAAAGAATGAAAAAAAAAGTTGAAAAAAATATAGATTGAATGAAAAAAAATTGATGATGAAAAAAATAAAGGTTTGTTTCTCTTTTTACTGAGTAACCGGACCTTGTGCCTAGGCAAGTATAAGGGATCACGTCAAAAGGTGAAAAGTTGAGATAAATTCTTTTATGACTTGTTTGGTTTTGTAACCTTTATAGTTCAGTTATTAAGCCTAAGGGTGTTTCAACACATAGTGCCTTGAGCCAACTGGATTAGGGATACTGGCCTAACACTTGTTACATTGACTATTTAGAAAGCTTAATAGAACTAAGTAGTGCACAAGTCATATTTTGAGGTATATTATGATTTTATTCCCTGAATTTAATTGAATTTGAAGGTTATTTCGTAAGGATTTATTATGAGATATTAAGGATGAAAGATTATCATTGTTATATTTTTGAGTTAGTGAACTTTAATGAGCTTGGTTAATGGGTCACATAAGATATGCTTGTTACTAAAGAATGAAATTGTATGACTACAAAGTTTCTACACTTTATGTTTTTAAAATGTATATATGTAGTTGCACAATTATTTCTAAGATGGGGTTATAAAATGGATTATTCCTTACTTGAAAGTGATCAGATCGAAATTGTTTACTTGTTTCAAATATTTGTGGTTGGTTCATTTTAAAAATAGTTATGTATTTTTAAGAGAAGATTGTTTTTCAAATTTTTGTTTTCTTGTTTGTTTTTTTTTTAAGTTTTGATATTTGTGGGTATCATTACTGCAAATCTTCACGAGACACAACTCGTCCAACTAGGGACACCTAGGGGTTTAAAGGCTTGTTGCATACGCTAAATGCAATCATGATTCCCTACGAAAGTGGCTTTTATTTATTTTTCTAGATTAGTCATTTTGTTTTGTTTTTGTTTTGCTCGAGGACTAGCAAAATATAGGTTTGGGGGTATTTGATAAATATGAAATATATATCTATTTTATATGTCTTTTTACCTTATTTGCTAATATACATTAGGTTAATTTAAAGTTAGTTATAGTTTATTTAGATTAAGATAAATATTAGTACTTTAGTTTAATTATTAATAATTTTGTAGTTATTAGTGGTTTAGATATGTATTTAAATCAAGTTAAAATTTTACTTATATTCTACATGTCTAAAATATTATATTTTATATTTTGTAGGAAAAGTACGCTTATTGAGGTACTTATATGATATTTAGAATAATTAAAAATAAGTCTTGACATGCTTTAAAGTGATTTGGACAACTTTTCGGAGTTATAAACATGTTAGAAATTTATATGGACACGGAGAAAAGCTTAATGAACAGGAAATTGGACTGTCCAGAAAAATTGTCCAGATTAAAAAAAGAGTGTAGCCGTTCGAACGGGGCGTTTAAAGTATCAAACGAGATAACATGAATTCGGACAAAAACATAGTATAGGAGTTCGAATGGGCATGCAAGGCATTCGAACGGGATAACGCGCACTTTCCTAGTTTTAGCCAATTTTTAATCCTTTTCATATTGGACTTCTTTCTCCATCTCTTATGCCTATATAAAGACATATTTAGCTTGAAATTAGGGGATTCTAGTAGATTTTCTGAAGAGAAAAAGGAAGAAGAAGATGGAAGAGAACTCAAAGCTTTTAATGGAGATTCAAGTGCTTTCTTCTACAATGGAAGGATAAACTTTTCTTTTACTTAGGAGTTGATGAAGCTATAGATAAGTTTCAGTTTCTTTTCTTTTTAATTTAGTTCTGAGTTGTGAATGATGACAATTATATGATAAGGATTTCCTTTTTAATGGAAGAGCTTTTAATGTTTATTCAAGTCTATGTTAATTTATTGTCTTGTAGATGATAGATTGATGTGGTTTTGATATTTTCATCGATTCTAATTTCTGTGATTTAGATGAGATGGTCATACAATAGTTTTAATGTTCAGATAATTAATGACTTGGATGAGTTATACTAAGATTAGATGGGTCATGCCTATAGCTAGTTTAGTGTAGATGATTCGTGCTATTGTCGAAGATAGTTCATGCCATGGAATTTAATTAATGATTATTTCTAAAGTAATTTTATCTTGTAGCTGAGAATACTTGTTCATATTCACACTAAATTTAGATTAAAAGTTAAGCAATTTTTATGGTTCTATAGTGGATTCGATTTCCTAAGTAATTTCTATCATATTAATCTCTTATTTTTAAACTAGTTGATTTCTATCCTCTACTTAATTAAAGTTTAAGTTTGTTTTAGTTTTCAATCAGAAAATTCATTTTTAGATTTAGTAATAATTCATCTGTCCATAAGGTTCGACAACCCTTAAATACTTATCCTAGTACAATTACCTTTTACACTTGCAAAGGGTTTAATTATAAACGATCAGTAACAAGCATGATAAATCGAAGAACATGCAAAATGAAGGGCAAAAACAAAAGTTATTATCTCGATAAGTGTGTCATATGGGAGGGGCCCACTTAAAAAGTAAGGGATAATATACCCATGTGAGGTCTAATTTTGAAGGGCTAATTAATATAAGTCCATCGGTACCAAGAACGCACTATTCTAACTTCAAGCAAGAAAGTATCATATTTTGAAGTTGGGATAGTATTTGAGTAAAATAATGAATAATAGAAAAAAGGACAAAATTGATGATGTCAATAACATGAGCCAAGCTGTAGAACAAATAGCAGCGCATGAGTTATACTACGCCACACGATGCAGGGCCCATGCAATAGCAACCTGTCAGCGAGTAGAGTGCACACATGCAAGTTGCATGCTAACCATCAACAATGCCACTTTAAAGATGCACGACACTTGTTACGCACATGTTCGTTCATCGATCCATTTTCTCGCAGGTCTTCACAATAAATTTGAAACTTTGTATAATCTTCTCGGAGAGTTTTCTAGTTCATTTACATCATTTTACTTCTATTCTTAAGACATTTTTAGCTAATTTGAGGGTGATCTATGCAATGAAAATGTTCATTCCTTGAGTTGGCAACCTTATAAGGAGGAACATCTCAGGGAAAAGAGGAAAGAGTCTCTAGGTAAGGGGAAGATATGTCCATTGGCTAAGGGTGGGTAAAGTGAGAAGTGATTCCGGATAGGAGAGGTTTTATCCACCACCTATGGGCATAGGAAGAGTAAAGTGTCATGGGTTAAGGGGAGGCTATGTCCATTGGCATCAGACCGAAAAGAGATAAATGTCCCGAGTTAAAAGGAGGTGATATATGGTGCCTTCAGACACAATGAGAAAAATGTTTCGGCACTAGAAGAGGTTCTACATGCTGTCTCTAGATCTAAAAGCGATGCCTTTAAGAAATGAGCAACTCCGAATGCTGCTACTTACGGAATTATAAAGAAGTAAGCATTTTTGACTTTCTGATTTAATATACCTTATACGCATGCACATCTTAATTAGTAATATTTATATGCTAATTAAGATATATGAATTTCGATGATCTGATGGATTCTAATATGTTCTGATTTGATTCACTTTGATATGCTCTATTTTGAACTAATCTACTCTGAAATGCTCTGTTTTGATGTGATATGCTCTAATCTGATACAATATGATATGATATGCGCTAGTCAGATGAAATCTATTATGATCTAATGGGATCTGATATGATCCAATTTGCTCTATTGTGTGTTCTGCTATGCTATGTGATAGAGTGAAATGTGTGATTTCAATAATTGTTTGGCTTTCATTCAAATCTGATGATTTATGAGATTTCTGTTTGACTCCAAATGAAGAATATATATATATATATATATATATATATATATATATATATATATATATATATATATATATATATATATATATTGTACCACCTAATGCATGTCCTACTTGGGAGGAAAAACTATGTTTGGATATGATTTTATTGGAATAATATCATAGATGTTATCTAATACGTACATAGGCAACCAACCATAAGGCAACATTGGCCCTATCCAAATTAGTTATAAAATTGGGTTTGTTTTGACCTACTCGCAACAGAGCTCTGTAGTGCGTAGAAGAACATTACAACTTTCACACACTAAGTTTGCCACTCCTGGTTGGTTTCATTCTAGTTTTTATGAAAAAATTAATTAATTCTTATTTTGTTTTCTAAACCCCTGGTATGAGTCGGGGTGTTACACTTACTTCACAAAACCACCTTGTTGTTGATGTGAGTTGTGAGGTTATCTTTTGGATAAAAAATGAAAATGAGGCCTGAGAAATTTTTGAGGACTTGAATAAAATTTCCCTTCAACATGCTACTTTGAATGGAAATGTGGGCGGACCATCCCCCTTGAACAATGCCCCCTTTAGGGTGGCTTGTATGAAGTAAAAAACTCATTAGACTTCTTCTCCAAAGTTGATATTTTGAGTAGGAGACTAGACCTCCTTATGACTTCTACCCATCAACTTTCACCCCTCACTCATGGCATATGTGTCATATGTCTTAGTCTATAGCCCATACTATCATAAAGTGTCCCTCTGCCTCTCAATTCCCTGAGACCATTTAAGACTATGTCAATGCCACTCAAACTTTCACTAGGATTGAGAATAATATATTTTCAAACAATAATACCCTAGGTGGAGGAATCACCCTAACTTCTCTTAGCATAACCCTAACCAAGGGGCAAGTGGTAACTAAACTCTTAGGCCACCCTGACAAGTGCCACTAGACCCTTACCATCAACCCTTAGTGCCACTAGCCCTTGACTATTAACCCCATGTGCAACCCTCATATGCCCAACCTAGTAGGGATTAGAGTTTTCACGAGAAGGTCTTTACTGTATTACAAGAGCTACAATCTCATTCTCAAATCCTTCACTCTCACACCCAGTTTATCACAAAGATAGAAGCGTAAGTCAGTTAACAAGTCAATGCAATTAACAAGTGAGAGATGGGGACATTGCCGAGTCAACTTATATAAAACCCTAAAGGTCAATTTCAGGTAGAGGGAGTTCCTCTCTCTAATGAATAAGTTTTAGTCCATAATGACCCTTACGAGTGGGAGGCCTGTTTACATAGGGTTGGGGGCAGACTGGTGAGAAACAATAGGAGTGAGGAATCAGAGAAGCTAGCCCCTAATGAACCTCAAGAGATAGAGAGTAAGCCAAAAGTAAAAGAGTCTTCTCTCCTCCTCCTTCTTTAGAGCCATAGTTTAAGATCATTTTCGAGGGAACGTATATCCCTAGGGCTCTATTTCCCTAATACTTAGACATGGCCCCGCCATTTGGCAAGTGCTTTGTTAGGATAGACAAAATTCTATAAACCATCAAACAAGTTAAGTTTAGTTTTCCCCTCCTCATGCTATCAAGCAAGTCCCTGCATATGCTAAAGTACTTAACAACCTTTTTACCCAGAAGTGCAAATCTAGACCACAAGTGTCTAAAAAAGTATTTCTCACCCAACAAGTCTGCTCTTTATTAATATATGACATATCACCTAAATTCAAGGACCCTGGAATCCCAACCATTTATTTGGTTATAGGTGATCACTCCATCAATAAGGCACTCCTTGACCTTAGTACGAGTGTTATTCTCCTCCCTTATTGTCTATGAGAAACTAGGGTTGGATGAATTGCAACTTACGTTAGTTACCTTTCATCAAGCCGACCGTTCCATACATAAAGCTCGAGGAGTCACTATACATGTCTTAGTGAGGGTTGACAAGTTCTTTTCCTCCTTGATTTTCTTGTCTTAGATATGGAACATGTTGCCAACTCCACACATCAAATCCCTTTCATTATAGGCCATACCTTCCTTGCTACAACTAATGCATGCATCAATTGTTGATTTCTTCTAAATTTATAGATTTCTTCCTTTCTTTCTCATGTTCACTCCAATATTTAAATTACTTTATGTAGTTCTTCTTTATCCTCAACAAATTTGAATTTATCAATATAAATATATTTAATTGTCACCTCATTCAATTTGACAATCGTCTTTTAACTTCTTACACTTTTTGCTCAATTCAATGGTTTGTCTAAAATAACTTTCAACATCAAAATTCTCATCATCACTAGAAGAAGAATAAGACGTGATGAATCAATTAAGTACAAGTAAACAAGTTTAAACAAACAAACCAAAATCACAAAAATACACCTTTCGGAAAAGTAAGCAAGATTAAACAAGGTAAGCACACACTAGCATGCAAAATAAGATTGATAGCAAGAAAAAAAAGTAATGTTTAAACAAAAATCCTCAGCTACATCTTGAGAGTTTAACATCTGCCTAATCGACCTAATGGATCATTGAATTTCTCCTAAAACTAATACTTCGACAAGTAAGAATTAAGAGGTCTAACCTCTATGGGTAGGAATTTCTAATTAACAATGAAAACATACTATCTACACATAAACTATCACCCTATAACATATTCAACCAATCCAAGCATGCAATCCATACATAAAGATGAGATTTAAGTGGAAACCCCAACTTGGATAAAAAACCACAATTGCCTCAACAAGGCCAAACCAATTCACTAGTAACAAAGAACTTAAATGAGATAAGAACAACCAATCAATCTCTAGATTTGACACAAGCAAGAACACCTTCTATTTTCTCAATCATCTTCGTTGTTGGCCTTTAATTCTTTATCCTTAAAAGCTTAAAGATTTCCCTCTTTGTGTTATATTCTTCTTCTTTTTCTTATAGCAACTCAATCAAAGACTCATTCTTTGACTCTTGATTCACATTTGAGATTCTTCAACTCCCTTTAAGAATTTGTTTTGTCTCCTCTTTTATTTGTTGTGTGAGAATCTTCTCTTTCAATCATGCACTTTCATAACTTCACCATTAACATGTGTTTATGTTTGCAATTAAAACTACTAGCGATCGAGTGTTCACTACTTTTCGGCATGATACTTCAAGAGATCACTTCTCAACCAAGCGATTGATCGATAAACCAATTCAAGTCTCAATAGATGTCTTGCTGATGCAATCAACCAATTCATCTTTTCTATGCTACAGTTCATAAACAATCAATTGATTTGTCTAGTGTCTTGTTTTAGAGATGGATTGATGATACTATAATTTATAGTTTTACCCTTTTTACTCTAAATTGGTCTAAAACTTCCAAAATTACTTTTGAAACTTTTCCAAATGACTTTTGTATAAGAGTGTATACTGAATAAACATCTTTTACCTTCAACAATAATTAGTCTTCAAACTTGATCCAAAAGAATATGTCTGCTCTTGTTTTTGAAGTCCATTAATTCTAAACTTGACTTGGCCACATTTACATCTAGAAATATTCCTAAGACTAATTGCAAAATTGAATTTTTGACATAGTTTTAATCAATGAAATTAGCCAATTATATTATATATGACACATATGCTCTTTCAATTGGGCCTAAGCAAGTGGAGCCCATCTTTGTATTTTTTATGGTGGACAAATTGAGAAAGATGTATTACCTCTAGTACACAATTAAAATACAAGAAATCTCTTCTCCTTTGTCAAAAATTGAAATAAGATTTTATAGTAAAGCACAAAATTCTTATATTTCTACCAAACCCTACAAATCAAAGCAAATAATGACATGATAATTTTGAGGTGGAAACCCTCATTGGAAGAAGCCACAAAAAACTCAGTCTTGATCAAAATATGCTATATGCAAACTAGAATACAAAGTTACCTATTTTCAAAGAAAAATCCTTCTTTTCTTTTCTCGGTTGTCTCTAACACAACCATTAATTCTTGTTTCACTACCCTGGTTGTTTACTTGCATCAGCTTAATCTTCTCCACCTTAATTGCTTCTAACAACCTCTAGCATAAATGACCATTTTCACTCATCTTTTCAACAACTCTTCAAGCAAAACACTTACTCCCTCAAGTGTATGTGTTCTCACCCTCAACTCAAATCACAATTTTGTTTTTTGTCTCTAAGTTCATGATCAACAAAGGTATTTCACTCATGAATTCATTAGATACGATTTACTCTTTCTATATATGTTTTCTAAGTCTTCCTCTCTCACTTTCCCAAGATTTCACCCCTTTTTATAGTCCCCAAAGTTAGATAAGGACTTGTGCCTTGAATAAGAATCTTATTCTACTTGGAATAGTTTATTTCAAAAAATTGTATCATGAAACGATTGATTGCTCAATAGGGTCATTGATTCTTCTTGTATTGTTTGAATGTACATGTGCAATCAATCGATCCTTTGAACAAACAATTGATCATTCACTATTCTAGAATCATATGACCCAGATTCAAATTGATCTCACCAATTGGCAATTGATCTTTCAATTTCCTAAAAAACTTTGTATACAACATTCAAGGTCAATTGATTAGACATTACTTAGCAATTAATCTCTGATGAAAAAAAAAAAAAATTCATTCAATTTTCCCCAACATCCTTTCACACTTTGAAATGAAGTCCCGCAAAAATTAAATGGTGAGTGTGATCAATGTTGAGTGTTTTTACCATTCGAAAGACTTCTTGTGTCTACTACTCTTCTTCAACTTCACCATGTGATCTTCAGTAATATTGTGCCCTAAAATTACACATCATTTGACATTGGTTTTCACACCAATTTAAGCCAATACATTACATATACCCACATATGCTCTTATAGTCCTTTCTAGTTCCCATCATTAGAGGTTGGTCTTTGTTTAGAACCTTTATCATAATAGAAGTTGGATTAAAAATAAAACTGTTATTGTTATCTAATGGTAATTTGCTAACAAATAGAAAATTTTTAGTAATAGAGGGACAACTAATAAATCTTTTAAAATAAAATCCTTGTGCGAAAAAGGCAGTGTATGTTTTCCAACATGGTACAATAGGAAGAGCATGACCATCTCCCACAAGAACTTTATTTGATTCATCATAAGATTGTTAAGATGAATGCATACCTGAATTATTTGTGACATGAGCTAATGCTCTAGTGTCGGGATACCATGCCATATCTTGAGGGCTGGTAATATTGGTAGTAGCAAGAGGTTAATGTGGTGGAAGCTTGGAGTCCTCCACTTTGTAGGAAACATCAAAGATATACCATCATTTAAGATCTATATGGCTAACTTTGCTACAAATTTGATATGGAGGATGCATAGAAGATATTCAGTTGGAGTTTGCATTGTTGTTGGAAACAAAGCTTTAGCATGAGAGAGAGGCACTAGTGCTAGAGTTTTATAGTTAAAACTTTTGGTGTGGTTTGTGCGATAAGTTGTGATGATTGGGTGGTTTGCTCATTGTAATTTGAGGTGAGATTCATAAGTGAGGAACATAGGTTCAAGCTCATGGAAGGATGACAATGGTGTTTTCCCTATGAGAAAGTGACAAATGATTCATAGGGATGATCAAGACTATTAACAAGAAGAGTGGCTTTGTTGTCATTAGGAATAAGTTGTTCAATTGTGGAAAATTGTTCATGTATATAGCTTTGAAGTTCTTTAAATAATCAATAATGTAAGAGTCACATTGATGAATGGTTTGAAGTTGGTGTTGAAGATAAATTTCACGAGGTGGATTGTTGAGCATAAAGGGTGGCTAATGCACTCCAAATTTCCATAGAAGTGGGAAGGCTGGTGACTTGTGTCATTATATCTTTAGTTAGCATTGCTAATATCCATTAAATAACTAAGTGATTAAGGTACTTCCACCTGCATAAATCTAAATTTGATTGTATTTCCTCATTGATCTCCAAGGATGGAAGAATAAGCTCCGAGCTCCCATCAACATACCCAAGAAGAAGTTGGAAATGATTTTTTCAAAGAATATAATTTCAATCATTGAGTTTGATGGCAATGAAGCTAGTAATAGAGGAGAAGTTATGTTGAGAAGAAAGAGGAGTAGGAAGGGTGGGGGGAGAAGAGAGTTGGAAGCCATGAATCTCTAGCTTGAGTGGCTCTCGATACGATGAAAGAAAGAATCTCTAGTAATAAGAGCTTTTTAATGATAGAATATATATTAAAGGCATACATCATAATATTTACAAAAGGTAGATATTACAATTAAAACCTTAGTCAATGTGAGAGATTCCATAGAGATTTAAATTTCTCCCATGAATAGTGCATGACATTGGAGATTTTTCAGTCATTTCTATGTTGTTCAATGCATAGGAGTCTAGGTGTCATAAAAATTTTCTTTTGAGCGTCCAACATATGTGTCAACATATGCATCCTTGTAAATAATGTTTTTCTCCCATTGTGTTATTTATATTGTTTTATGATTTTACGTTGATTAGCCATCTTTTGAATTTTAATAATATTTAAGTTATCCATTATAATCACTTAATTTGGATTTCCTTTTTGTATCTATTTCTTTATGAAAAAGATAAATTGCATAATGGATTTTTTCTGTAAACCAAGATAGTTTGAAATGTTAATGCCTATATTTTTGCATTAAAAAATTAATTTTTGTGTCTCAATAAGATTTGCAACAAAACAACAAGGGACAAGGTTTTCTTTGCAACTAATCTGAGCAAGAAATTCATATAGCTTTCTTTAGGGATATGAACCCATTGGAATCTAAGGGTTTTGAGAACAAATCAACTATTTAAAACTCTAGTAAAATATGTTTCAAGTTTAAAATTTTGTAGTAAACTAAATCTCAAGTATAGTGATGTTTAATATCAATATACTTAGTACGAGAGTGTAATGCCCGAGATTTTTTAAGATATTTTCTTAAAAATTAACAAAAATGTTTAGCAACATACTAGTTCTAAACTAGGAAAAATAACAAATAAGAAACATGTGAAAGCAGTTTTATAATTTAAAACATCACATAACAATTTTTTCTATACAAATTTTTGTTCATTTGATCAACATCATATGATCAAACTAAGCATCCTCAAGTACTACTTGAAAACAAATGTATGAAATAAATTACTATGATCATAACTTTAAATACAATCTCTCCCAAGTATCCTTAAGTGCAATTCCTATAACACTCCACTATCTAATCCGAATAACAAGTCAAGAAAGAATAAATACATTAATTCTTATCTCACCCAATACATCATATCTTAATACCAACTTACACACAGTGAGTCAAGGATATACCCAAGTTAAAGGGAATCAATCTACTATGAAAATGAGCATTTATCTCTAGGAGGTCTCTGACAAAAACTTGCAAAGGGCTCCCAACCATTGAGGCTAAAAAATAGGGTAAATAAATATTTTTATACTCAATAGGAAAATACCCATTAGAGGAGTTCTAAACAGCGAACTCACTAAGGGGGCATTTGGTAAACAATTTTAAGTAGAAAGAAAATGGATTGGTTTTAGAATCGATTTTGAAAAGAAAAGCAAAAATGAAAGATGTTTGGGTCAAGTTTTATGGGATGATTTTAAAGGGAAATCAAATTTTATCTTACTTTTAATTTTTGTGTGTAAAATGACAAAAATATCCTCCAACATAATTGTCATAAAAAAGAAAAAATGGGTCGAACATTTTTTCACATCATTTTGAAAATTAAAATTCTTTCTCAGGTGAGTTCTTGATGAAATCGAATTTTGGGTCAATTCAATTTGAATTGACCCAAAATGTGATTTCTGCCAGGAAAGTGATTTTACCTTTGAATCTCCCTTCCAAATGGTTTTGACATAAGAAAGTGATTTCTACCTTAAAGAAATGACTTTCCAATGTAAGAAAGTGCCTCCCAAACGGGCCCTAAGTCTATACATAGATACGTTCATGCAACTTAAAATGAAGTAAGCAGGCCTATAATAATCATGCACATATGCATCATGCCAAATACATGCCATCAAACTAATTTTACACAAACTTGTATGACCTTACTCATAAAATCTTACTCGTACGACCTTACTCACACAATCTTACTTGCACAACAGTGATACAATCTTACTAGTGTGCCTTACTCGCAGTATCTTACTTGTACAACCTTACTCATACAGTCTTGCTCAAAAATATATACATGCTAAGTGACATACATACACACCCATACAGTCATATACATATTATCGATGACTGAAGCTCATTAGAATCAATAAGCCCTAGCATCAAAATGGAAAGGAATGCTACTTGGGCATCACCTTAACTTCCGGGGAGTGACTAAATGACATGGACTTTTTTGAAGGAAAAACACACTAATGTTCAAGGGGCACAAGATTAAATAGGTAAAAGCATTTTCATGATACTACTTACCTAATCGTCAAACATAAATGCCCCCACATTAGGGGCCATACAATTGCTCACACTTTAGGTCTTATTGTGCCAGTGCCAATCTTTGGTTAAAATCATGCAATGTCACTCTTGGGCATAATCATACAGTGCCACTCAAGGGCAACACTTTCAATAGAGCATCAAACATTTGGGCATAATATAGCACATAGACTAAATAAAAAATAAATATTTCTCTCAATGGAGCATCAGATGTTTAGGCTTAAATACAACATGCAAACAACATCCCGCAGGATAAACATTATGGCAAGATATGACAAATACTCAGCCAAATAATTATTGGCTAGCTCAAATACAAAGAACTTAATCTATCGAAACGCTCAGGTTTCAAACTCACAAGGCCAACATATTAGTTTTTTATATAACTCAAGTTTGAATTAAATAAGTTATGTGGTACAATTATACTATAAAAACTCTCAAACATGTAGTGCTCCACATATCAAACCAAAGTTGAGCCCAATCTGAAACCCTAATTTGTCATAGTAGGAGACTTCACTTAACCCATCCATCTCTTGATTAAAACTCACAGTATCACAAATCCTTATGGTCTTACACACTCTGTCATCCACCTTATGGCCAAAACATCTTATACAGATGTCATCAAACTAAGTTCCTTATGTTCAACCCCAGTTATCACCCGCTTTCTTGTACCTCACTTATTATGCTTTCTTTTCACTTTATAATTTATACTTTATGCTTGTACAATTATGCAACACTCTTACTATTTGACAATCCCCTAAATTATGTTGGAATCCAAACCGATACTTTTTAATCCTTGCCCGTTGAACTTACATCCTTTGTCTTTTATCATGCTGTCATACATCCACAACAAATCTATACCAAACCCTCTGTTACCTCTTACTATCAATCACCCATACTTCTACCCACACACACATGCACATATTCATCACACAAGCTTATAACCAACATACATACGTATGTTCACAACACATACATATAACATATAATTCAATGCATAGCTTATAAACATACTCGCTAGCCATTACTACCACACAAAATCCACATATGTAGCTTACCAACATACTCACTAGCCATTACCAACACATACATACTTCAAACATACTTATATTTTACAATGTCATACGCATTTCAATATAGCATAATTTATCCTCGTACATCATGTAAATAAATCATGATTTAACATCTAAAGCAATGAATCATACAATCCTAACATGCTGCTACACATTCAAAGCATGTTATGATAAAATTATGAGTTCAAAGCTCCCCGACCTCATAATCCATGATGTTTGATGGTGAGGACACAACGGTGGCAGTGGCAGTAGCTAGGTTGGAGGCCAAAAGTATTTTCAAGTTGAGAGAGTTATTGTCCTGAGGTTTTAGGAAGCACCAGAAGTACTCACGACTAAACGGGATGACAAAAATCAATGCGACAAAATCCGTGATCCACTATCGAACTCTAGGGCGGCCGGGATAATTGATGATCGGCCGGAAGTACTCAGCTGGATGCAAGACGTCAAAATCAGCCATAGATAGCATCGAACGGTGGCAATTTTGCATCATCAAAAGTAAACAAAAGGGCAGAGGGTGTGGGATGACACTCAAGGATGGTGGAGAGATGGATGAGGGCATTGTGTCAAATCTATCCGGTGGTAGAGCCATTCGATGGTTTGGCTACACGAAAATGGCACCTAAACCCTTAAATGCATGTGGACAAGGTGACAGGGCTAGAGTAGGCAACCCTAGGCCCACAAAGGGTGACCATGAGGTGCTAAATGACCAAAGTAGCGACATTGCCAATCGCCACCCACGACTAAATCCAATGGTACGGGTAGTTGTGCATCTAGTACGGTATAGGGCAAAGGGGTGTTTACATCCCAAACATGATTTTGCAAAGCGGCAGCCCTACCATTGTTGACCCAAGACTGGCTAGAGGGCAGTAGCCACAACACTACTCCTCATAAGGAACCATAATGGGGGCTTTTTCTTGCCGAGTTCTAGGTCGAGCAAGGGAGTGCAAGAACTGCAGGGGAGGTGTAACTTGGCCAAGTGAAGTAGGCCTTTGCTATCGCCGAGCTAGGGTAGGGAGCACAATGGCCAAACGGCCTACAACTAACCAGTGGCAGTGACCGTAGACGCACCCAGAGGCGTTTGCACCCAACGGTGCAACATGGCCCAACACAGGCTGAAAACCCAAGGAACACGATGAGGAGCAGGGTGTTACTAGAGGCTTTGGTAGGGTTCCCCAAGGCCCTGATGACCAAATGAAGCTAGGTCCGGTGGCAGCAGCCCTCCAATGGCCCAACACAGTGTGAAAACACAAATCAAGGGGAGGGGTAGAACCTCAACAAAGCAGAGATAGAGGGGATAGAGGAAGAACTAAACTGGGCAAAACACCTACACATCATTGCTTGGCCAGTTCGGAGCTGTCATAACACTCAAAACGTACACAGACAAAAAATAGAGGGCCGGAAGGGCAGGATGTAGGGGAAGCCAAAGCGCATGGAGCTGGGACATGTTTGGGGTTGTCTTGGCTCTCACCAGGACTGGGCGAAACCCATGGTGGCTGTCCGGCCACCACTTGTAGCACCAGAAATAAAAATAGAGAGGAAGAGAGGGGCTGACCGAGGAAGACTTTGAGCATGGGATCCGAAGGGGCTAGCCTGGGGTGGCAGCCCCACCGTCGCCAGATTGTGGCCGGTAGGACGGAGCCCACTGACCACTGTTACTGCCACCATATCACAAGATAGAGAGAAGGAAGAGAGACCAGGAAACGGGGTGGAGTGTGGAGAGTCCATAGCGTCAGGGCAGTAACCCCATGGTACCCATTGGTATTTGGGTGAAACTTGGGAAAGAGAAGCCTGAGGTGCAGGGGGAGTACACTATCCAATTATTTATGGAATGGGCTTGAAGGAGCCTGATTTGTCCTTATTTTTTTTCTCTTTTTTTATTTTCCCTTCGCACTTTTTGCTCTCCTTCTTTTCTCTCATAATCTTACTTTTTTGTGCCGAAAGTACGTGGGCCTATGACTAAACCCCATATCTGACTCTATATGGATAAATATTGAGGCCACATACGTTGAAGCTTCTCATTTTTGTTGAAAATGATTCAAAAAATAGCGAAAGGCGCAAAAAATTGTAGAAAAATCAGGGACATTACACATGCACGTCAATTGTATACAACCACTTTCAACATCTATATATTCAGCTTTAGCAGTAGCTAATGAAATACAATTGAGCTTTTATCTATGTAAAGATACTATATATTTTCCAACATAAAAACATCCTCGAGAAGTACCTTTCTTATCATCTACATCACCTACCCAATCAGTATTACAGTGCCCTATTAATTTAGAAGTAGTATAAGAGGGGTACACAATCCATATTTTTTAGAGCCACTAATATATTTTATAATTCTTTTAACATCAATTATGTGAGACTCTTTAGGATCAACTTCATGTCTAATGTATACTCCAATACTACTCTTGTTTTACTCTTAATATTATTTCTATGTTCATTAGTTTTGTTCATGTAGATGTATTTTGTGCCAATGACATTTCTTTTTTTTTGGTCTTGGAACAAGAAACCAAACAAGATTTATTTTAAATTGACTTAGTTCTTCTTTCTTTGCATTAATTTAGTTCTCATCCTATAGTGCTTAATTAATATTCTTTGGCTTTACTAGTTACACATAACAAGCAAAATTAAATTAAGTTGGTATAATGTTCTTACACCTTCATTTGTGTCACCGATCACATTAGTCTTACAATAGTCTTACTTAACTCAATTTGATTGTAGACCTGGCTCTTAACCCAGTAATGCTAAAACATTTTTGCATTATTATTAAAGTCTTACAATCTAATATTTATGAGTATATGTAAAATAATTTCAACTTAGTTCAAGTGTAAATAAATAAAATTATTATACTTGCTAAATCAAATATTTTATTATTAATGCTATAATATTTTAGCATTATTATTGAAGTCTTACAAGATTTAGGAATATATTTTGAATAATTTCGACTAAGTAAATCATTTTAGCTTAGTTCAAGTGTAAAAGGAAGCAAAAAAAATAAATATACTTGTTGAATCAAACTTTAAAAATAATACTAAAATATTTTAGCAATATTGCTAAAATAGTTAGCATTATTATTAAAGTCTTACAACTGAAGATTTAGGAGTATATCTGAATAATTTCAACAAGTATTTATTTCAACTTTTATCAAGTATAAAATGAAGCCAAAATAATGTTAAAATATTTTAGCATTATTGTGATAATGTGCTCGCGTTATTATTGGCGCCTTATAACTTGAACTTTACGAATATATCTGATATACTTTTAAATAAGTAATCATTTCAACTTAGCTTAAGTTTAAAATGAAGTAGAAAAATAAATATACTTGCTAAATCAAACTTTGTGAATAATGCTAAAATATTTTAGCAATAACGTTGAAACTTTTTCAGTACTATTGCTAAAACATATGAGCAACGTTGCTTAAAGATTTCAGTAAATATTGCTAAAACATAGGTTTCTTGAAAAATAATTACTTAATTAATAAATGTATGTCAACTCTTCTTTTAGTGAATGATTAGTCCAAGAAGGATAGGGCTTTGCTCAAGCTTCTTTTTTCAAACCACATCTCTTAAAGTTGGACCTTTTGGAGTTTAGAAGTTATTCATCGTTCTTCTAGGTTAGGGGGATAGAGGAAGTTGGTAGGAGAAAGGAGGAAGGATGAAGAAACAACCACTAGATGTAGGATGAAGAAAGAAGAAGGAAAAGAGGGGAAAAAGTTCTTTTACTTCACTTAGTTTGGGTATTTTCATATGTAAATAGGTATTGTGAAATGTATATAAAAAAAATGTAATATGAAAATCTGCAGTCTTTAATCTTTTTAATATGTAAACCACCATTATTTTTGACATTTTACGATGCTCACAGCTTATCCATCTGCCCTAATATAATTGTGGTTTCTTATTTCTTTAATGTCATATCGGTACTGAAGTAGCAACCAGGTGCCCTTATTTTCTTAGTGTGATAGATGAACTTGTATAATGTGCATTAGGTTTTTAATGAGAAATATTAAACCCGTGTTAGTGGGGAAGTATTTTTGACCTCCGACATTGTAACTACTGATATCCTTTACCGACTAGGAGCCATAGATTGTAAGGATCCATAGCGCCCATGCTAATGCATATTAGTACACATAAAATAGCACATCACTTGTACATTAACGTGTACCCTATTGATTCTCTTGATTGATAGTTTCTATTTCTACCAGATATATCGGCAAATATTTTCTATAATTTTCATTGCTAGTGTGCTAAAATGGATGGAAAAAGAATGAATAGAGGCCACTTCCAAAAACGAGCATAATATCATTGCTAAGAAGTGCAATTTTTCTACTAAATAAAGGATTAATGAGGTTATACATAATTAAAACGAATTCAAGGAGGGCCATGTTATAACAGATTAATAGCATTCCTTTTGTCTCGCAATCATAGCCCTCTTAATTTTTTAAAATAATTAAAAAATAAAACATAATTAATTTTTTTTAAAAAAAAGAGGCAATCTCTTGAGTTTTCGCTACTAGTGAGCTAATATTTTGGTAAAAGCTATTAATTTAGGATAATATATATGAGACCCATCTACATAAGCCTGGGCTCTATGGGCCATCGAATTTACATCCGACGGCTTATAATACTCATGGGTTATACTCTAGTGACTAAATCCATAAATATTATAAATCACTAGATATAAATCCGATGGCCCATAGGGCCCGGGCTCACATAAATTTATATAAGCGTGGACTCATATAAACTTTTTCTTAATTAAAATAATAATTATTACATTTTAATTAATATTCTTATCTTTAAATAATTATACGTTCATAAAAAAATATGATCCGCATTATTTGTTCTATTTGCTGAGCATGTCACGTCCAACTTTCAAATCTTTTAATTTTTAAATATCACTTATCACGTCAACAATGGCCATTTCATAATTTTCTAAATTTGAAAACTTTTTTATGCGGCGGTGGGAGTCTCATTTATTACAGTTTGAATAATATATCTTTATGTGGCGCCCTTGTCACTTTCTGTACGAATTAATTAAGGAGTTCAAGACAAAAAGAGTAAAGCATGAGCTATATATCTTCTCTTCAGAGCTTCCACCCTCCCGATGAAAGGTTCCAAAAATGAAACAGAACTTCTCTCAGACAAAATACTTTTTTTTTCTTTGAAGAACTTCTAATTTATAGAATCTCCCATCACTAGGTAGTGTTATGGTACCTAGTTCCAAAAAGAAGGTGCTATATGTCATATTGCACCCCCCCCCCCCCCCCTTTTGTAGTTATAGTTGACGCGAGCCATTAGATTATGATCTGACAGCTTGCGTTACATCGAGAGCATATTAATACCCATAAAATCCTTGTGTCCCCCGTTACCCCAAAAGGTATTTTCTACATCTCTCACCATTATCCAGCCTCTATCCTGCCTCCGAAATATGTATGGATTAATTTTTTCTCTCTTTCTACACTCCACACAAATCTCCACTGTAATGTAAAAACCCTCACCACCCATCACTTAAACACAACAGCCGTTCCTAACCAACCCATCGCCCTTCGAGCAAAAATTAGAGTTATTTTTCCCTCTCCTCTACTCTTCACCGACCCATCACCAGCTAAATTTGTAGGTATCCTTTGTACTATAGAAACATCACTTAACATATGGTGGTGTATGGCCACTGAAATTTTGTGTACAATGGAAGTATTCAGCGGTAAAGATGATTCGGATTGTTACCGACAAGCAGAACTATTCACGCAGAACTATTCAGCGGTGGCTTTTTATCGAGGAGACCTATCATTTCCCCACCATTGGTAAAGAAGATTCGGATTGTTTCCGACAAGCAGTACTGTTGTTGTGTGGAGCTCTCTCAGTGGAGTTAATGGGGAGGAGATAGGAAGGGTCATGTGTTATTTTGTTTTATGTTGAATTTTTGGGAGAAGTAGAGAAAAGGTCTGAGAGATAAATGGGGTCGTAAAGTAATAAAAAAAATAGTGCAATGTGCTCTTCGTAATGTAGAAATTTTCTAGGGTGGACATAGCCACATTCTTAAAGAAAATGTCAGTTCGCATTTTGGCCCATTTGCCTAGCAAGTTACATCCATCTTTCAAAACTTTTAATTGTTACTGGCATCACTTAGTCATGTAAATGATGGTTCAACTATAAACTTCCCAAATAAGGAAATATCATGTGTCTTAGTTCTACCTTAGTACCGCTTCCACCCTCCCAATGCAAAACAAAAGGAGCTACTAGCTTTAGCTATTTGAGCAGCTTACCTTTGCAAAGTGTGTGTCTATATATATATAGAGAGAGAGAGAGGCTCACATAATCCTCCACCCTAAAAGAGCCGCGGAGAGTTTGACTTTAGTTTGACTTTTTAATATATGATTTACAATTTCGTCCTAAGGGGAATGGGTTTTTACGTGTTTACTTAATTGAAGTTTTATGTAATAATTTGTATTCTGCTGGGGTATAACGGGTATTTAAGCCCAAAATTAATGGTGTCCGAGACACTTTGCCACTTTTAGACAAAAATGCCCTTAGCTCTCCATAAAAAGAGCCGCAACCAGTTTGACTTTTTCTAATTGGCGAATGACCTTTTATGCCATGTAGGAGTGGGTATTTACGTGGTTATGTAGTTAATTTTCCATGAATTATATGTATTTTATAGGGGTATCCTAGGAATTTGGGGTTAAAATTAATGGTGTCCGAGACACTTTGCCACATGCGGACAAAAATACCCTCTATTCATATCCCTCCTTTTCCTACTCATTTTGATGTAATTTTGGATAATTTCCGGGGATATTTAAGGTATGGGATCTTAGTAATTAATGATACTTATTGAGGATGAATAAATTTATCACGTTGGACAAAAATGTCCTTCATACTTATGTTTCGGTTTTGTACTATGATGTTCATAATTTAGATTTGTTTTGGGGGATAGTTTTGGTATTTGCATTGTTATCGGTTGTCAATAATTAATGTGATATTTATGGGTAGTGATTTATTTAGTAGGTTAATTTAATTACTTTATGGCATGTTAATGGATGCCATTTTTGGCTGAGGTTGTATGGTGGATTCAATTTAAGAGGGGGGCATTTCTTGCCTTTTGAGTTGGATTACATTTAAGAGGGGGGCGCTTCTTGCCTTTAATGAAACGTTTCATGCCTTTTAAGTTCAGTTTCTTCGTGTGTTAAATTGTTCATGCCTTTTCAACTTCATTCAATTTAATTGGTGCACGTTTTATCCTTCCTTTTCAACTTCGTTCAATATAAATGGAATTTTACATAGATTTAAGTGATTTTTGGCGTGGCTCATTTCTAGCACAAATCCTCTCTCACCGCTGCCCACAGTCAATGACCTATGTATTTAGTTGCTCTTTTGGGAATCGATGGTTGTAATTTTTGCAAGCAATGACAGCGTTCCTCGTGACTTCCTGTTAAGTTTATTTTGTTAATGGTAATTCTAGGATTTGGGTTGTATCTTATGATATTTAGTGTTTTTTTGAGTGGTTATTTAGAGCTATTGATATATAAGTGTAAGCTTTAAATTTGAAGTGTAGCTATATTTTTTTTATAAGGAGTTGTGTCATTGTTGTCCCCGAATGGTAGTTTCCATTCAAATATTATTTTCTTGTGCTCATGAGCAATATTGGGGTTACTGTTTTATGTGATCTGCAATATTATAGTTACTAATTGTCGCACTTTGTGGATTTTTATTTTGTAGGCAAGTGGAAATTTGGACCAAAGAAATTATAGTCTTTGTCGTCAAATAATGAGAGGAACCAAACTATATTCGGCCGTTACTATTTCGTAGTTGGGAGATTTTGAAACTCATTTCTATTTGCTCAATTTTGTGTAGTTCATGACAACGAATGTGGTATGTAGTTAGTTTTCAAATTTGGAATTATGTTATTTTTTGTTGTGTTATACATGTAGGATATTGAGCTTTTAGTTTATTGGTTAAAGGTTTCTGACATAGATTTTCTAGGTTATTCATTGCTTTGGTAAGAATTATTTTAGTTCATGTTGCCATTTGGTTTTCTATGGTGTTTTGCAAATGGCGGTGTGTTTCACTGCGTTTTTGTCTATGGTTTTTAGATCCACTTTACGAGATGATGCTTGGATCAGAAAAATTGATGTATATTTCATTATGTCTTGCATAATTTGTTTATAATAAGATAGGCCTATTATTATATCTGCTGGAGTTTTTTTATATGCTTAGAGTATTTTTTTATGTAGTTCTTTTATATGGTTGCCATATAAGGATTATTCTACTTTAGACTTTGAAAATTGGATGTGTGGGATAGACCTTGTATTTTGTAGTTACTTATTGCCAAATATTGGTATTATGATTGTGTTTTTTGATGTTAGAGATATATGTTTGATATTATTTTTTAATTTTTTAATGCCATTTTATTTAGCATTTGTTGTATAGGTGTTGTCTCTAAAACTTTAAGATGGATATAGTTGATTAATCAGACATGCGTACATGTGTGAATGAAACTCTAACCATTAGATGCATGTTATGGTCATATGTATTATGTATGATGGTTAGTGCCGTATTGGCTTTGAGTTTCATTTAAAATTTTTCCTCCTCCTCCACCCTAAAAGAGCCACGGTGAGTTTGACTTTTGGAAGAGGCGGTTTATAGTTTAAGCCACAAAGGAATGGGTATCTACGTGTTCTTGTAATTTAAATTTTATGTAATTATATTTGTTCTATGGGGGTATAGCGGGAATTTAGGCCCAAAATTGATGGTGTTCGAGACATTTTGCCACTTGTGGATGAAAATACCCTAAGCTATCCATAACAAGAGCCGCATGCAATTGACATTTGAAAACTAGCGTATGATGGTTTAGTCCATGAATGAGTGAGTATTTACGTGTTTGTATAGTTATTTGTCATGTAAATATAGGTATTCTATAGGGGTATCTCGGGAATTTGGGGTTAAAATTGATGGCTTCGGAGAGACTTTGCCATAAATGGATGAACATGCCCTCTATTCATATCCCCTCTTTTTCTATGCTTTTGGGTGTAATTTTGGTTAGTTTTCGGGTATATTTAAGTTATAGGGCATTAGTAATTAATGATATGATTTATCACGTTGAGTATAAATATATTTATCATGCTGGACAAAAATATCCTCCATACTTATGTTTTGGTTTTGTACAATGATGTTTGTAAATTGGATTTGCTTCTGGGGATAATTTTGGTATTGGCGTTGTTACGGGTTGTAATTAATTATTGTGATCTTTTTGTGTATTGATTTATTTGGTAGGTTCATTCAATTAGTATATGGCATGTTAATAGACGCAACAATTATGCAATCGTATTTGATTGCCCGTGATTATTGTGACACTAATGTGGGCTGTTTTTTATTTGGTAGATGGATGTTTTCACGCCTCGTTAAGTTGGTTACGTTGTCAAATTTATTTAAATCCTTTGTTATTGGTAGGTGCGTGGCGGTTTTGGATTGTTTACGAATAGTGTCCTGCCTTTTTATCTTCTTTCAAAATTATTGCGTTACACTGTCCTACCTTTTCGGTTCCCCCTATCGTGTCCTTTCGGATTCCTTCATGCCATCCTGCTTCGTGGATTTAATTAGGATCCGCTATAGTTTGACCCAGGCCAAATAGATTTGATTTGTGTCATTTACAAACATATGTGTTTGCTATTGGGTAGATGGAGAGTTTAGTTTCAAAATTTGACAAGCGATCCTTTTTTATGTTTCCTTTATTTTCTGTCGGATCAAGGCTTTGATTTCTGGGTTCAGTTACCTTTGTTATATGAAAATTCTTTTGGTTTTGGCAGCTTGAGATTTAGGTGAATTAGATCTCGAGATCTAACTTAGATGTCCTTACTTTCCTTGATTAGATATATTTTTGTGTTATTTTATTGGTGTTTATCATAATTTTTGATGGTAGTGCAAAGGAAAGATTTTGTCTTATTTTAGTCCTTTCTTGTTATATTCATTTGACGTTTTCATATTTGAGATTTCTGCTTTAAATTGTTTTGTCCCTTTTGTATCGTATTTTATATTTGTAGACAAAGGTTGTGTGCAATATCAAAAATCTCTTATTAATTGATTGTTTGTAATGAATATGTTTGCACAATATGGTTGTTGTGCGTGGTATGCAATATATTTTATTTTTTCAAACTTGTTTTCTTTGAGCATTTAGCATGGCATGATTCTTAAAATTTGGTTGTCAGTTCCATATTTTAAATTCATGTTTGGTGGGTTCATAGAAATATTGGAAACTTTATTTCGAGTTTTCATGCCTTGTTTAATTATTCTATGGCTTTAGAATCTAATTAGTGTGTGCGGTGATTTTTTTCTTGTGTAATTATTTAACTGCTCACCAACTTATGCACTAATTTTTCTTTTTCTTTTTTCTGTAGTTTCGGGAAGAACCAACGGTTCGATAACCCCTGGGTGGTTGCTTTTGTTGGGCATTGAAATACTTACAGAAGAAGGCCTAAGCCGTGCAAGTGGTGTAAAAAGAAGTAGCGTTCGGACAGGTATTTCCATGTTCTTCAAAATTTCTAAATATAGATATTTAATGGATAAAGTACATGCATGATTTACTCTCCATTTACCATGAAATTCCAGATGCAACATATTATAAAGACAAGGATCAATATATTTGGTAGCCAATGTTTCGAGGTCCAGAAAAAATGTTCATCCTGAGTAAGAACATTTACTTTAAAAGCGTTCTTAGGTCAGTTCTTTAGTTAATTTTCTTTTAAAAAATTGTCTTGGACTGCGTAATAATAATTTAATATATCTTTGCATTGTTTTATTGGTTTGTTGATAGTTTTTACAACTTTTTAAATAGTCTTTGCTACATTTACTTATTAGGGAAGAATGAAATAGTAGTGAAAGCTTGTGCTTTTTTTAGAGTGTGTTCCTGTTATATTCATCTGGTCTTATTTCGTACTTTATATTTATTTACCAAGGTTGTATGCAAAATCAAATTTCTCTCATTAATTGATTGTTTGTAATGAATACGTATTTATGATATGCTCATTGCGCACGGTATGGAATATATTTTATTTCTTCTATCTCGTTTTGCTTGGACGTTTTTAGCTTGGCATGGTTGTTGAAAGTTGGATATGAGTTCCAAATTTAATATGTTATTTTAAATTGATTTTCTGTGGGTTCATGGGAATATTTGAAGCTTTGTTTCAAGTTTAAGTGTGTTATTTAATTCTTCTGTGAATGAAATTGGTATGGGTGTTGTTTTTTTTTTCTTGTGTAATTATTTATTTGTGTATCAACTTAGCTTTAAATTTTGTTTTTTTTTAAAAAAAAAAGGTTTAGGCATCACCTAAAAAATGGATTGTGCACAGATGCTTACTTATGTTGAGCGTTGGAATGCTTATAGAAGAAGACTTAAGATGTGGAAGTGTTGTATAAAGAGCTAGCTTACAAATAGATTTTGCATGCCCTTGCATATTTCAAAATATAAAATTTACTTTTATATATGTATATGTTTAAATATATTCCTGCTTTTGGCTCATTGATTGCAGATAGTTATGGTTGTGGTGGTCGTTTGTGTCATGTGAATATGACTACTCCAATTTGGTCTGTCTTTTGTTCAATGGATTTCTTCAAAGTTTGCATCCTCTTAGTCCTAGCAATGGACAACAAACTCCTCTTGGCAATGAGCAATTTGAAATATTTGATTTTGAATTATTAAGAAGATCAAGATTTTCTAACATGACAAATTTAGGTTGCTCGCATTGATGGTTAGATTGATGGTGAGGGTTTAGAATTCTTGTTACATTTTTTCAATTTATCCAGGAAAAATGGACTGCACAAATCTTATTGAGGCCAACCCGTTGTCGTTATTCTAGCTTTTAAATTATTGATATTCATCATGAAAAGAGCCTTTTGTATACAAATCTTATTTTTCTTTCGGTTCCATACCTTGAAGGTACATATTTGTCGGTCGCTATTGTGATTTTATATGGTAGATGTGAGGTAGGGTTTTTTGCCTAATGTGCTTGACCAATCACTGGATCTATTTTCGTCGTGCCATGAGATGTCATGTTTGGATTAAGATTAAGATTTGCCAGATTATTATAATGTGCGTCTAATTTTATGTGACCAGAAGGCTCAATTGTGTTTGTTTAATTGCCGTGTACAGTCCTGTTGTTCCATTACAAATAATAGATGTTATTTATTAGAATGTTAATGGGATCCGATGTGATGTGTATGGTATGAAAGAAAATTCGTATGGGCCAATGGTGGAGTAAGCCATTGTTCTGATTGTGAATATTGTAGGCGAATGTGGGTATGGTGGATTTGTAAAGGACTAATTTGTCATGCCCAACATAATATATTCGTGTATTTAACTTTGGGTGGGCACTACCTTTCTTTTTATTTGTCATTGCATAGGCATGGAAGTGGCAATAGCCAATGGATGTATGACTATGGTTTGGTGTGTAGCGAATAGTGGATTGTTGAATAGAGTATTATACTTTGCGCTCCAAATTTGTACCATTTTAAAGCTCACTTTATTTGTTGACTTAGAGTAATGACGTTTTGGTTACGTTTTGATTCAATGCGGGTTACTGTACTTATTATGCTTATAAAGTTGTTTTGTACAGTGTTCGTTGTATGGTTCACACATCACCTTCGATCCTTGTCGTAAATGCAAAGATTAGATAAGCCTTGTCGGTGGCGGCATCTTATTCCAGTTCAAATGGTTATAGTGGCACACATATTGGTTTATGATTTCTCTCAAAACAAGCGTAGGTTTATTTTCACATGTTGAAGTTGAATTTAGTTGATTTACCAGACGTACATACATATGTAAATGGAACCCTATCCACTAGGTCATGGTCTTGGCTGTGTTGTGGAGCTATCTGCATTAAATTTGTAGTTGGCGGGGTCTCTATTAAATATTTTCCTATATTTGTAGTTAGCGGGCATCTTATTCCAATTCAAATGATTATAGTGGCACAGATATTGGTTTATGATTTCTGTCAAAATAAGTGTAGGTTTATTTTCACAAGCTGAAGTTGAATTTAGTTGATTTATCAGACGTACATACATATGCAAATGGAACCCTATCCACTAGGTCATGGTCTTGGCCGTGTTGTGGAGCTATCTGCGTTAAATTTGTAGTTGGTTGGGTCTCTATTAAATATTTTCCTATATATGTGACCATCTCTTCTTAGGGCTGGAGTGAGTGAGATATTCCTTGAATAATTATATATATAAATATATATATATATATATATATATATTTATGTATATACCTTTTGAATTAAGTCACATTTTGCTTCATTAGTAGAGGAGTATTATAGTGTCCTCAAGAACCATGTATAGCACATTTATCTTATTATATAAATTTATAGATGATTTTAAAACTGGTTTCAAATTTCCTTTGTTAGCTGTGACAGAAGGCTAATTGTGAGTGTCTGGGGATTAGTGTTATCTGGTGGCTGTGAAGTTAAGAAGATCATGGTTCGTTTAAATGACAATGTTAGATTGCTCAAGCTGATGATTTGAATGATGGTTATGATATAGGACTCATGTTGCGGTTCTCCACGTTAACAAGAAAAAATGGATAGCTCATTTCTTATTGAGTCCAACTTGTCATGGTTATTCTAAATTTTCAATTATTATAGTGTCATCCAATTGATTTCATAAAACCATATGATATACGATATCCATAGTGTTGTATGATAATGTGTACCTACTGGCATGATACGGATATATGTTATAATATAAACTGAAGTTCACTCTTAATTAAAAAAAATTTGTGTACCTTAGTTCAAATTGTATGCCTCTGGGTTAGTTTTAACTTGGAAAGTCATGTAGCGTAGGCCACTTTTGCGTGTGCTACATCAAAAATGATAATTTAGGGTGTTGGCATAACAATTGATTTATTATGTCAATGGGGGTGTAGCTTTTGGGTCAGCTTGTACGGAGATGGCTATGCGTCGTATGGCCCTAATTGGTACTCGTTGCATATGCAACACGGATGATACAAAGCGACTTGACTTAGTGTTTTGCTTGTGTGGTTTGACTTGTATAAGTCATTTTATCTAGCATTTAGTGTAAGGCAACATTTTTTAAAATTAAAGTTGTAAATAACATATCATCGTATGCAACATTGATCCACATCATTATAAACAAAACATAGGTAAACTAAG
The DNA here is from genome assembly GCA_035235625.1 of Saururus chinensis. NCBI lineage: Eukaryota > Viridiplantae > Streptophyta > Magnoliopsida > Piperales > Saururaceae > Saururus > Saururus chinensis. The sequence goes on along the minus strand of CP141144.1, from coordinate 34,377,382 downwards.
AATCTAAAGTTAAATCTTTTACTACAGTAATAGATTCTGCGAAATTCAAATATAAATAACTATGATTGGAAACAAGAAATCTATGCAGAATTTTATTGGGGGGTGCCCTACCAGAACCTAGACTATTATGGAGATTGTGATTAGGGATTTCCATGGGGACTCAAAGACCCCATGCGATTTAGTTGTATCTGGCAGGGTCATGCCCCCGGAAAATTCTGCTCAATCAGACGGGGACTCCCCAACTAATTCATTTGTATTTGCCCCCCGGCCTCAATAAAAAACTCCAGAACACTACTAGCAAGGTTGTGGCACGGGGGGTGGTTTCCATTTTACTTTTGTGTATCAGGCAGAGGATTCCCTCTACTTCCATAGCAGAAAAGTCCGTAAACCTACCACCTTGAATCGTATAAAACTGATAATTTCCTGATCATCTTGCGACTAGAATCCCGTCAAGACAAGCATATTTTAAATACAATAAATAAGCTACAGAATTTTTTTTGTGTTTGACCATATTAATTTTTTTATTAAAAACCTATTAATAAACTCAACGAGAAAACAAAACAAAATGAAGAGAAAACTAAAAAGATGTGTGTGCCAAAAGATGGAAAGTATTCAATCATGGACAACAAGTCAATCTATTTACTTAGAGATGGCAAATTTCTTAGTTTTGGCTAGCGAACCTATCATAAGGCAGTGTCTTTACTTATAGATGGCGCAGGGAATTTACTATTTTCGTCCAACTGGGATTATGTCTTAATTTTAAAATTTCCATGTGGCTGAATGCAATTATAATAAGTTCAGGGAGTTCGTTCTGGTGCATTTTTCCTTCAATATTAGAAGTGGCCATGTCTGCAATCTCTGCGTGTATGGCTGTTGCTGGCATAAGGCTCATTGATATGTTAATATATATATATATATATATATATATATATATATATATATATATATATATATATATATATATATATATATATATATATATATACACATACATATATATATGTATGTATATATATCATAATTTAACATACCCATGATATTGCTCAAAGTGGTGTAGTCTATTGATATTGGTCTTAACCTTTTTTTAAATGAATTTAGTGATTCGATTATACTTTATCATATTAATCGTGTAAACTAATTGTATTTTGTTTTTGTTTTAGGTGACAATGGACCAAGTCTTATTGTATTTGGAACAAGCTGAATGTGGAAATTATTTTCCCACCCGGTCTTTGTTAGAAACACTTACTCTTCAAATTTTGTTGAGAACAGCAGGGGTTTAATTTTAAGCATTGTAAGATGGTTTGCAAAGGTTGGAGACATGCTATGAGCACTTCCAATTTTATTGTCGAGTTGTGTTCTACTAATCATCAAACATACAGTTATTTCCTTCAATGATGTAGGTGTTTCGAAGTTACCTTCCATTTCACCCTTCACTTGCAATAGATACTAATTTGGAATTATTTTTTCCTGAAGACATGATTTTTTTAGCAACCTCTACCAGTGGGTTAGTTCTATGTAAAAATGATGCTCAACGCACAAATAGGTACTACATTGTTCAACCAATGGTTGGAGATTGGGTTCTTATTCCAAGTCCTAGATTGAGGTATATGTCAATTGCTTATGCTATTATGGAAAATCATATAAATGGCTACCATTATAAGATATTTAGATTATGTTTATCTGACAAGCATGACAATTATCTTATCGAAGTGTTTGGTTCTGACAATTGGGGGTGGAAACATATCGGTGAATCAAACATAGTGAATTTCGCTTCAGTTAGATCAGAACCACCCATATGTGTTGGTAAGTATGTGCACTTGCTTATAGATGAAACAAAGGTTTTTGTTTTTGACATGGACACCTGTGATTGTGCTTATATTGAACTACCTACCAATGCCATAAGAATTGTTGGGAATCATATTTTGGTTTTAGCGAGCCATGAGGGACATCTTTGACCTTGTCTCTCTTATTGGAGGGGTCATGAATGTTTATACATTGGATTGTCGGGAAAAATCGGTTTGGGCTGAAGTTCTCAGTTTTCCTATATCAAATTTAGTCACCAAGAATGTTGAAATAAATAGTATTCTATACCACTCGTTTGTTGTATTCGTTTTGGTTACAAAAAAAGAGGCCTTCTTTTGTGATGTAATTAATAGAAGCATTAGAACTGTGAAACTAGAGTATTCTTTCTGTGAGCCTGGTATTATGCTTTTCATGAGTGATTACAGCGCTCATCCAATTCCTCATAGTGATGAAGATCCGACAAGCTACAATGGCAGGTGGATTGTTGAAAATCGAGTCCTTGTTCGTCTGCAAGACGATGAGAGGACTTGAAATTTGTGTGGTGGCCCGAGTTATTTTAGTGTCGTTATGAGTATTTAGTTTCTTTGCACAACGCATGTTTATTTTTCCATGTATGCTGAATACTAGTCTAGTACTTTACTTTTATTTTGTTCTAACAAAGACTGGTATAATATATGATACTTTTTCTTTTATTATTTTTGTTACTTGTGTATCTAATTATGCGAGTTGTTACCCATTTGATATAGGAAATTATTATTTTGTATTCACCTTACACATGAAGCCCCTAAGCGAAGCAATGTTTATTGGTATATGTTCATAATTATGTAAAAAATATGTATACTACATAAATAGATCTAATGTACTTATATAAGCCACAACTGGTCATTTTTTATCATGCATTTTAAATTTTAAAATAGTGATGTAAAATCCGACACGTTGATTTCAATGGCGTTCAACATCGCATATCACATACAAATTATAACATATTTCCAAGCATGTATAACATGTTGCATATACTAAGTTTGATAAAGACTAGACTCTCATTCCTTTAAATTAATGGTTTCTATTATGGAATAAACAATTATATATGTTATTTTTTATATTTATTAGTTATATATACAATATCCATGGGCAAAAAATTTAGATGACTAGAAACTGTGGCAGTCACGAAGTCGCATCCTTCCAAATATGAACTAACCAACCCTATGTATGCCACGAAGTAATAACACACTGAACAAACCCACCTAGGACAAAATAAGCATAATTAAAGAACAATAGACTAGACCAACCTCCAATATACGTAAGGGTCCCTTTCGAACCAATCATCCATTATATAAAATTAATCCGATATCATCAATGTCTAGCCACATTTAAAAAAGATGCCGCTAATAAGCTTAATATTAATAACATTTTCAATTCAATGCCACAAATAGTTACAATTTTCCCAAACTGAGAACAAAGATTGCAAATGTTTATTGCATAAGCTTATTATAAAATTTTCTCCTCTCTCTACCCTCTCTTTCTCTCTCTTTTCCTCTCTCTTTCTCACTATCTCCTCTCATTATGCTTCTCTTCTCACTCTTCTCTTATCTCTCTTTTAGTATATATTACATTTTAAAATTCATAAAAAAATTAAATAATTACACCATGAATGAGTGAGTATTTACGTGCTTATGTAATTCATTTTTCATGAAATTATAGGCATTCTATAGGGTACTCTGGGAAATTGGGGTCAAAATTAATAAGGTCCAGGACAGTTTGCCACAGGTAGATGAAAAATGTCCTTTATTCATATCCCTCCTTTGCTACGCTTTTTGATGTAATTTTGGTTAGTTTCTGGGGTATATTTTACTAAGGTATGCGGTATTATTAATTAATGATTTAGGCCAAAAACCCTACCTCACAACTACCATATAAAATCAAAATAGTGACTGATAAATATGTACCTTCAAGGTATGAAACTGAAGGAAAATAAGATTCATATATAAAAGGTTCTTTTGATGACGAATATCAGACTTCAATGCTGAATATGCGTTCAACATAATATATTACGAATACACTATTAAAGAAAATATGATTTAATTCAAAAGCATGTACATACATCCATATATAATGATTAAAATTTTCTAAATGCCCACTACTATATGCATTTAAATACCAATAAACATGGCATAAATAATAGAACCATAATTGGCGTTGCAATAAATTATATTGAATTCAAAAATGATCTTCTATTATGAACGTTTCAAGGTGGAAAAATAATAAATACAAAGTGTGTGTGGGACTAAAATACATGCTATAATTATACATTGGTTTAATAGATGGAACATTACAAAAGAATTCGTCATAGTAATCCTCCTGTTTAACTAATAGCTTCCAATTTTTTTGACATACCTATAAGTAAGTTTTAATTACTATTTTAAATAGCTTTGCAAAAGATACCATTTTAGCATTAATTTTATCTCTAAACACTTATGTATACTATCGATTTATTTTATATACATAATGTTGCTAATACCTTTGATTTGAGATAGTATGTATGAATCGTATAATTATTTAGCGCGTTGCAATTGATTATTATTGAATATATTATCAGTATACACTTCGGATATGGCTTAATCCTAACATTAACATGAATAGTCATGATACAATTACTATATCAATTAATGTGATGAATACAAATTAAATGATTGTAATTAGACTTTCTAAACCACACATTCTATTAATTACGGAACATGGAAAGTTTCACCATGATCCATGACAATCAATTACTCATCATTTAATGTTATAAGTTATGACATACAATAAATGCATAATTTGTGGTAATTGAATAGGGTACAAACTCTTTGTTGCCACACCTATGTGTTCTTCATTTGGTACATGTCTTGACAACTTAAAGTTTCACCCCCACATGTTTGTTGAATTAGATTTCTTTGCTTCTTTTGGTGTCTTATAAGAGGTATTGCACTCAAACTCGAAATAAATCTATTGTATAGGTTTTAACTTCTTGAAATTTCCAAAGTTTTTCTTTACAAGATCGACATAGTTATTATATAAACGTGTGATACGATGGTGTAATATTTCTCTTTTAACAATTAGTGCTTCCTTATTGTTGTACCTATCTTTTATCCAAAGAATTGTGTTTTCAAAAAATAATACTTACATCATCTTTTGATAACACTACTTTATACCATATCATTCGGTTTTATTGTGACTACATTCTAAACATTTGTATGTATTAAAGAGCATATGCCCTTTGTTGACTTCATATCTACATCATTTTCTTATAGTTCGCTGGTGTATAATCAAATTATTACTTGTGGTCGCTATTTTTAACTACGTTGGATAGGTACGTTTCGCCCTTACTTCTACTTATATGTGACAATATATGTTTGATTGTTTATTCATATAAGTTACATTAATATATATAATACATTTGTTGCTTACACATAGATATTGTCCTTTCTATATTTGTGTTTTTTGTTCATGTGGGGAAAGCAATTGCTTGTTATTATATGTGAAATAATCAGTATATATAAATATTTGAAAATGACTTTCCTATTTGGGAAACTGCTTTGTTTTTTATTTAGATATGCTTAACTATATAGATGTCCTACTTGTTATTATACATTAGATATTCTTTCCATTTTTCTTGATTATCATGCTTTTTTAAAAAATTTAAGTATTAATGATATCATTCACTTCTATATAAATATGTTTGTATACTTCTCTTTTTATTTGTTTCATATGGAATATCAAATCATATATTATTCTTATACAAAAGAAAAAAATCTTATTACATCAATTAAATAGGTTGGATCTTTGATATATAAAATGCTCACCCTTTATTAAAATGATATTGCCTAAGACATATGTTATACGTATGTTATTAGGGAATTTTTTTTGGGTTTCTCAAATGTCTTAGATGGTGTTGGAGACATCTACATCAAATAGAGAAGCAAAAAATGCTAGAAAATGTGTGTGGTATGCTCAACTATCTACTGCAGAAAAAGATCGATTATGTAAGAAGAGAGTTTTAAATAGGATTGCTACAAAGGAATGTTTGAATCTAAAAAATAGGACTTCATCGAGTTCAGGTGCGGATTCCAATAGAAGCAGTGCTTTAACAAACCCTGATGATCAACTTTTAGATATAAACAATGGTAAATTGACTTACATTTGATGGCTTTCTTTTAGATTTTTCGCACTTGCTTTTGGGATAACATTTTTATGTCTTCCCTATTGACAGACCAAGTGGATGGTCAAATTGTTGTTAGTCGTGATTCTCTCACTACCAATACGGAATTGACTAACATTGGATATAGTCAATTGGAAATGGAATCATTTGAATTGCCCTCAATGTCAAAATTTTTGAGAAAGAAAGCTAGAGTTCATTGTATAGACCTAGATGTTGACTATGAATATTGTGGAGCAAAACAATTCAAGACAGAGACAAAGGCCTTTTGCTGTCAAAATGGGGGTGTTATGATTAGTCTTATGGAATTTCACCAGAGTTAGAAGAACTTTATGTTGGAACCTCAGATGAGTGCAAGGCTTTCCGTGATTGTGTCAGGGCTTATAATAGCCTTTTTTCTTTCACATCGATTCGTGCTCAAGTCGATGAGAGTGTCAATAATATGAGGGTTGGAACATATACCTATTGAATTCATAATCAAATTTATCATTCCCTCCACTCTCTACACCCAACGGATTTGGGTCCACGTTTCTTGCAACTGTATTTTTATGACACAGATCATGAGGTAGAAAATCGCGTACGTCTAATGTCAAACTTGTTACTGACATTGCTACGAAAGATTATTAAAATCAATCCTTAAGCTCAATTTCTGCGGCAACTTAGCCATATGAGGGATGTTCGTGACTTGAGAATTGGTATTCAGAAAAGTTGTGCTCATGATCAACGTGTCTACAATGCACCATCTTCGTCTCAAGTGGTTGCTATTTGGATCAAAGGAGATGATGAAACAGGTGAGTGAGAAAGGCAAATTATTGTTCATGGAAAACAAGGTGAATCTTATAAAGTTCAACCTTATTATGGATGCCATGACCATTTACAATACCCGTTGTTGTTTCCAAGTGGTGTGACTGGTTGGCATGCTGGGATTAAACGTTGTTGTTTAGCAAATTCAGTATATCCATATAGCATAGAACAATTTGAGCAAGAATTACAAATTCAAGGCCAACTGAATTTCAATTTGAACAATTGAACCACGTGATATGAGACGAAGATATTTGGATGCCATGGCTCTTGTTCAAACATATGGTAAACCAGATTTATTTATTACAATGACATGTAACCCAGAATGGCCTAAGATTACTATCCAATTGAAACCTGGAGAATCTGCATCCAAAACACCTGATATTGTTTCACGAGTTTTTAAGGCCAAGATAGATGATTTGAAGGAACTTATTATAAAAGAAAGCTTCATGGGTAGAGTTATTGCCCATGTTGATGTGATTGAATTTCAAAAATGAGGGTTACCACATATGCATTTATTGGTGATAATGGCTAGAGAAGACAAGATTGTGGGTGCCGATACATATGACAGATTTGTTTGTACTGAAATTCCAAATGTTGAAGAAGATGCTTTATTACATAGGCGTGTGATGAAACACATGATGCATGGACCTTGTGGGATTTTAAGAATAAACTCTCCATGCATGACAAAAGGAGGTTGTAGTTTCAAATATCCCAGAAGATTTACGGATGTCACTATAGAAGCTGATGATTCGTATCCAGTATACAGGAGACGAAACAACAGTTTGTCTGTATATGTGCGTGGTCACACTTTAGACAATCGATAGGTTGTTCCTTACAATCCTTTTCTACTAAAACGTTATGATTGTCACATGAATGTTGAGGTATGTTCAAGTATCAAGGCTGTAAAGTACCTTTACAAATATATATAAGGGTCATGATCATATCTCTGTGCAATTGATGAACAATTTACATGTTGATGATGTTGATGTGATAAAGAGTTATCAAAATGCATGGTGGGTATCTCCGCCCAAGGCAACTTGGCAAATTTTTGCATTCAGCCTTAATGATAATCGTCCAGCTGTTATCAATTTGCAACTTCACTGACCAAAAAAGCATACAATCTCTTTCTATGATGGTCAAAATTTAGCTAATTTCTTGATAATGAGGTGAACTGTCAAACCATGTTGACAACTTCACATCCTCGGATGTTACTCTATCGAGAATTTCCCACCTTTTTATGTTTATAATGGTCAAAACCTTTCATGGGATCCAAGAAAATCTGGTTTTGCAATTGGTCGAATAAACACTACAAATCCTGTTGAAGGAGAAAGATATTATTTTAGACTTTTATTGAATCACGTTTGTGGAATAGAGTCATTTGAACATTTTTTATATGTTAACGGCATACAATGTAAGATGTTTCGTGAGGCGGCACAGATGATGAGATTATTGCTTGATGATAATGATATATTGCTATGTTTGGAAGAGGCATCAATGTTCTCAATGTCTGCTTTATTAAGAACACTATTTGCAACAATTTTGGTATTCTGCGAACCTGTTGATGTGCAAAAATTATGGGACACTCTTGGATATGTCTGACAACTATGATTTTGCAAGTGGAGTTTCGGACACCGTACATGCTGCTTATGTATTGAAAGAAATTGGTGAGTGTGTTGCGAATTTAGGACATTCTTTGGATGAATTCGATTTACCAAAGATTGAACTTGATTCTTTTAGGTATAGTCGAACAAGAGAGGTAATTGAGGAGGGATTAATTCCAATATCGCATCAAGATTAAGCATATGACATAATTATTGTACGAGTTGAATCTAGATTACCCAGTGTTTTCTTTGTCTATGGTCCTGGTGGGACGGGTAAGACTTTTTTATATAGAGCTATTCTTGCAACAATTAGACAAAGAGGAATGATTGCGCTTGCAACAGCAACCTCTGGGGTTGCCGCATCAATCTTGCTAGGAGGCCGTACTGCTCATTCTAGATTTAAGATCCTGATTGCCATTGGTGTTAATAGTTCTTGCAATATTTCAAAACAAAGTGGGCTAGCACAATTACTTGCACAAACAGATTTGATAATATGGGATGAAGCACCAATGACAAAAAGGTATGGATTTGAGGCCTTGGATCGCACTCTCCAAGATATACTAGATTGTTCAAAACCTTTTGGTGGAAAAGTGGTTGTGTTTGGTGGGGATTTTCAACAAGTATTGCCAGTGGTCCCCAAAGGTACAAGAGAAGAGATAGTTGATGCAAGTTTGGTGCGGTCAAGGCTTTGGCAAACCGTTGAGATATTGCCTCTCACTATAAATATGCGAGTAAGAAATGATCCAGATTTTTGTTCATATTTACTTCGGATTGACAATGGAGATGAAACATGTGTTCAAGATGATTACTTTCATATTCCATCAAATATGTTGATTCAAGCTTCAGATTTCGAAATAGAAACTTCCAAATTGATTGCAAAAATATTTCCATCTTTACAAACACAAGTTATGGAACCAAGTTATTTGGGAGAGAGGTGCATTTTGACAACTAAGAATGAATTTGTTGATCAAATAAATGCAAGAATTGTTTTGTTGTGTAGTGGCAATGCAGTAACATACTACAGTTATGAGACGACAATTGATGATACAAATAATTTCTATCCACATGAGTTCCTTAACACACTTAGTCCTAATCGCCTACCTCCACATAAATTGGTACTCAAGGAAAATTGCCCAATCATGTTATTGCGAAACCTAGATCAAGGAATGGATTGTGTAATGGAACAAGGTTGATTTGTATCAAGTTTGATCGTAATGTTATTCATTCTCAAATTGCAACAAGGGAATATAAGGGAAGAAATGTTTTTTTGCCAAGGATTCCTATGAAGTCAGCAGATAATGAAAAGTGCCCATTTAGATTTAAACATAAACAATTTCCAATAAGGTTGGCGTTTGCGATGACTATAAATAAAGCTCAAGGTCAAACCATTGAAAATGTCGGTTTGTACTTACCTGGATCTGTTTTCTCTCATGGCCAATTATATGTTGCTTTATCGAGAGGTACTTCTAAATTGAAAACAAAAATCTTGTTCAAACATTCTTCGGATAAGACAATACCACATGGATCGACACGGAATGTTGTATTTAAAGAAGTGTTTACCAAATAGCTTGTGAGTTACATAATAATTGATCTTAAAAATTTATTTGTGTTTATTTACATTATCTTTTGTTACTAACGTTTGTACTCGTTACTAATTTTTTAGGTTTACAATGGCAATGAATTGCATTCCAATATCTAAATTGCCAATGAGTAAGGTTCAATGGATGATAAAGTGTTTAATATTGGAAAAAACCAAAATACGCTCGTTTGACAACTCAAAGGGTTCTAGAATCGTTATGAACATACGCGTTGTTGATGAAGAGGTTAGTACCTCAAATTATTTATCATTCATAATTGCATTGATTTACATTTATGTTAGTCCTTGTTTGATTGAATTATTTCATAAGCATATAAATGTTTGTTGTGGTTTTATTGTTTATCTATTGTTATAGGGTTCTAGAATTAAATTGTCAGTGTTCAATGAGTTAGTTGAATCATTCAAGAGAACAACCTTGGAAGGTAAAACGTATTACATATCCAATGGATTGATCAAATGTTTAGCTACTACATATGGATGGGGTACAACCGGCTATGAGATCATTATTCAGAAATGTACAACAATTGTTCTTGTGCCAGATGAATTTGCTATAATGAGATATGACAATTGTAGAATTATTGGGCTAGACACACTTCAAGTCACCAAAAATACGCAAGAAACAATAAGTAAGAACGCATACTAGAAAAATAAAATCTTCACATATATGCATTTAGTTAATTTTTTGATCCATGTTTATTGACAGATGTCCTTCGAGTTGAAATTAGCATTGGTAATCGAAAGATTGTATGTAGGCCTAATGGAACTAAAGTTAATCGTCAATCCCTTGAGTTGATTGATAAAAATGAAATTCACAAACTGAGTTCACAGTTTATGCTAGGTTACTTTCTAAACATTTTCGTTTGTAGTTGTACAATGCCAATTTTAATAAGCTTATGGGGAGATATCGTGGAAAATAATGTACCAATTCTTGAGGAATGTCATGGCGAATACCCAATTGTTTATTTAATAGCAGTGCGAGTCCAAGAATTTCGAGGTATGCTATATTATTTACCCAAATTTAAAGCAAGTTTATTGGATTAAATTATCTTATGTGTTGCATAAACAACTCATATATATATATATATATATATATATATATATATATATATATATATATATATATATATATATATATATATAGATATATATATATATATTATTTTTTTGGTCTTATATTTGTAGAACGACTAACCTTATCCTCAACAACTATTACAAAAATAACCATCAACCCAAGGTTTGAACAACTGTAGACCTTAAGACTTGGTAAGATTTTTGATAAATAGTTATCACTTTAATTAAATTGAAACCACATAATTATTTGTAAGTAAACATCTGTATTTATATATTTTTTTATTCAAAACGTATTTTAGGTACTCGAAGAATATGCAACAAGTTTCAAATATGGTGGACATAGGGATTTCGCGCCGAAATGGTTTGAAAACACATGTGAAACAAATTATAGATATTGTAAACATTAAAGAAGAATTGGTTCAAGTTATGTTACTTCCTCTGACTGATCACCTGTATAGAATTTTGATTTTTTGTTATATATATGTAAATATTTATATAGACAAATAAATGAATAAACATATTTGTAATATTTAACTAAACATTCATTTCTTTGTTTAGCCTGAATTTTTTTGCAGTTGATGCATGGGTTCTAAAGATAAGTTTGGATCAAGATATTTGGTACATTGCATGTTCAAAATGCAACAAAAAAGTTAACAGTCATCATAATGTTGATGCATGTGACAAATGTCATGTTACTCCATTTGTGAAAGTTCACAGGTATATTTCATATATAGCTTTGCCCATTTAAAATCATTTCGTAACACTCATAACTATTTTGTTATTATTTGTATATAGGTTTTATTTTCGAGCAAATATAGGAGACAATACTTGTAGCATGTGGATAACTGTTTTTGATACACAAGCAGAAAAAATGTTTGGATACTCAGCTGATGCAATGCATAATTTAAAGGTAACATCTATGATATGTTTATGATACTAATTAATGTGCTACGTTGAAATGATAAATTATGGGATGAAAAGTTAATATATTCATTTTTAATATTGTGAAGCTTTCTAATGAGCATGGCTTCAGAGCAATTATAGATGAACTCATTTGGAAATCATTTATGTTTGTCCTCAAAATGGATCAGAAAATTATTGCAGACGAAGTTGTTAGGTCAACTACATGTGTTTCAGTTACAAGCACCAAAAAGGGTATTTTTTTTCGCCTAAATGTTTGTTGCTTAGTTTTGTTTCTCACTGCATGTCGAAGGTCTTTTTTAAATCTTTGTTTGGTTTTTATTTACAGGTACAGTTGAACATGAAGATGAGAATGCTTCTACATCAACATAAACTATACTTTATTAATTTTAGCTATTTAACTTCTTTATCCTTACTTGGTTTTATAGACTATTGGCTTATCATATACTTCTGTTCTCTCTAAATTGGACAAACTAGGTTGTTAAACATGAGATTGTCATGACTTACATTCGATCTACATAATTTATAGCTTTACATTGTTACATTATTTGATTAGACTTGTTGTTTTAAAAACTTGTATATTACGTACTCGTTTTCATCCATTTTTTGTTTATGGTTTGGGGTTTACAATTTAAAGTTTAGGGATTACGATTTATATTTGTTTTCCTATGATGGTCATATGTGAATGTGATTTCAAGTTTACATGTTTGGCCATGTTTCCTTTAAGAAAATTTATACTTTTCAATACTATAATAACTCTGATGATTGTGCATCGTGTTTGAATAATTATTATTTTACACAATGTATATTTATATAAAAAAATACAAAAAATTATTAGTTTTAGTGTATTGCTGTTAGTCTGTCTATCAAAATAATAGAACATTTACATGTTTACTTATGTATTAGGTTTCATTTTATATGCAACTCTATTTCAAATAAAATCATTAAAAACAAATTGCAAAAGTAATGTGAAATCGATTCTGCTTGTACAATAGTTATAATCAGTTATATTTGATACATATGTTTTTAATTTGCTCTTCAATTTGACCTTATGGCATTCTGTTCTTCAAATTAAATTTGATTCAACAATACACCAAATATTTGGTATATGTAATATATTTTTATGTGGTCAATTTTTTTATATTTATACGATAAAAAATATTATATTTTTGTTGTTTTATATAAAAAATTTCACGTGCTTTTGCACGTGCACTATTCCTAGTATAAATAGTGCTGAAAATAGACTTGGGCAGCTAATCATCTCGGTGCATTACCTACTCATTCTGCCTGGTAGCAGCCTCTTTATCTCGATGCCCTATCTCACATTGCAAGTTTTGCCTTGTAGTGGCCTCTAAATTGCGACGCCATATCCCCGCATTGCAAATTCTTACTACAACAAAAAAAACTATTAGCGGCGTATAATAAATATCGTTATAAATGTCAAAAAAAGTGGCATCACTATTATATATTTACAACATATAAGCAAAAACGTCATTAATATGACCCTTTAGCGACATATATATAAACTTTACTAATAATTTATTATTAACGTCGCTAATAAATTATTTTATTTTTTTTAAATGGTTATTCTATTAGCGACACATAGAAAAACGTCACTAATATTTATCATTAGCGACGCTTATAAATAAGTGTCACTAATACTTACTTATTGGCGATATATAAATACATCGTTGATAAGTATGTATTAGCGACACTTATCTTTAAGCGTCACTAATGATAACTATTAGCGACTTTTTTCTATGCGTCGCTAATAGAATAACCATTTTTAAAAAAAATAAAATAATTTATTAACGATGTATAGAAAAGCGTCGATAAAAATAGTTATTTGCAACACATTTCTATATGTCGCTAATGAATTAGAGTTTTTTAAAAAAATTAAGAGCGTCACTAAAGAGAAAAAAAATTTTAAAAATCCGGAGAAGGGGAGGGGCGGGTGGAGGGGGTTCCGGAGTAAGAGGGGAGGAGGAGAGCAGTGGGGGTAGGAGGGGGGAGTGGAGGCCGAGGGGGTAGAGAGAGAGGGGGAGTATAGTGGGTGTAGCAGTGGGGGTAGGAGCTCGGCGGGGTCCGGAGCAAGGGGGAGGGGGAAAGAGAGGGGGAGGAGGGGTAGAGGGGGAGGGGTCCGGAGCAAGGGAGGGGGTCTGCAGCAAGGGGGGAGGGACTGTGTTGTTGCCGCCGTCCTCCGACACCCCCCCACCACCCCTCCTCTAAAAATCAGAGGGAGAGAAGGGGGTGGAGTAGGGCGGCAGAGAAAGGGGGGAGCACAAGGGCGGCACCGGTGGTGACATCCTTTGGTCCTGCTCTCCCCTGCTCCGGCCATCCTCTTTGGCAAAACAAGGGGATTGATGAGGGGGGTGGAGGCACCGGAGGTGGCGGGAAGGCGGTGAAAATCAGCTAGGAGGCGGCAGGTCAGTGGAGTGGAGGCGGGGCGGCAGGGTTGCGGGGCAGCAGAGGGGAAAATGGGGGTAGTAGGTCTTCGTGGGGGGAGCGGAGAGGGATATATAATGTAGGCGAAATTTTGCCTACATGCGAAATTTCCCCATGCAGGCAGAATTTTGCCTGCGCATTTATATATATATTTTTAATGAAGTACAATTAGCGACAATCAAATGAGCGTTACTATTACACAGTATTAGCGATGTTTACTCCATACATGGTGAATAAATTATCGTATTCACGACATATAAAAGTATATGTCACTAATACAGCAGTAATAGCGAAATACACAATATACATCGCTAATACTTTTTTCTATTCTTTAAAATTAATTAAAAAATTTAATAAAAGAATTGAAATAAAAAATAATTATACGTCACTAATACGTCCCTTATTAGCGACGAATAATTTTATACGTCGTTATTAGTATGAAATTCTATTAGTATTTATTTTAAATTTTTTATTTTAAAAATATAAAAATTTATAATAAAATACCTCTCTATCTCTTCCCTCCCCTCTCTCCCTCTCCTCTCTCTTCCCTCCCCCTCTCTCTTCCCTCCCCCTCTCTCTCCCTCCCCCTCTCTCTCCTCTCACTCTCTCTTCCCTCCCCCTCTTGCTCCCTCTCCTCTCTCTATCTCTCTCCTCTTCCTCTCTCCGACTTATTCCTCTCTCTCTCTTCCCTCCCCTCTCTCTCTTCGCTCCCCTCTCACACTCTCTCTTCCCTCTCCCCTCTCTCACTTTCTCTCTCCACTCTCTCTCTCTCTTCCCTCTCCCCTCTCTCACTCTTCTCTCTCTTCCCTCTCCTCTCTCTCTCCTCTATCCCTACACACTAGTTGTCCTCTAATTTTAATTTTTTAAGATTTTTTATTCTTTAAAATTAATATTAAAAAATTAAAAAAAATTAAAAAAAAATTATATTAACAACGTATAAATTTATACGTCGCTAGTACGTCCCTTATTAGCAACGTAGCGACATATGCAACTGTACATCGCTATTAATATTTATTTTAATTTTATTTTTTTATTTTAAAAATATTTAAAAAGTAAAATAAAATGCCTCTCTCTCTCTCTTCCCTCCCCTCCTCTCACTCTCTCTTCCCTCCCCCTCTCTCTCTCTCTCCATCTCTCTCTCTTTCCTCTTCCTCTCTCCGACTTATTCCTCTCTCTCTCTCTCTCTATTCCCTCCTCCTCCTCTCTCTCTCTCTTCCCTCCCCTACCTCTCTCTCTCTTCCCTCCCCCCTCTCGCTCTCCTCTCTCCCTACACACTATCTCTCTTTTAATTTTAATTTTTTAAGATTTTTTATTCTTTAAAATTAATTTTAAAATATAAAAAAATAATTAAAAGAAATCATATTAGCGACGTATAAATTTATATCGTTAATATGTCCCTTATAAGCGACGTATAATTTTATACGTTGCTAATACATCTACTAATATCAACGTATATATTTATACATTGTTATTAATATTTATTTTAATTTTATTTTAAAAGTCACCCATTAATAGTTCATGACATTGGAGATCTTTCATTACTTTCGGTGTCTATGTTGTCCAATGGGTAGGAGTCCGTCATAAAATCTTGCTTTTGAGTGCCCATGTATATGTGTCAACATATAAATCCCCTTAGAAAAATATTTTGCTCTCATTGTATAACTACTAGTAATTATGATACTAATACCTTATTTATCTAATTTCTTATTTTACCTAATAAATTTAAGTGTAAATTTTATTTAAATAAAAAATAAATTTCGAACCCATCGTAGAGGTATTAAGAACTTGAAAAACAAAGGTCGAATAAGGGAGATACGATTTTAAAAAAATATATTTTAAATTTATACCAAATTTTAAATTGTAAGCTAACGTGAACTTGTTGGACCCACTTATAAAAAAGTTAAATTATTAATTGTAAATTTTTATTTAGTTGGTTAACCTAATTTAATTAGAAATTAACTTAATAAAAATAATTGGGGTAAATAGAGATTTGGATGAGGCTAAACTTGCCTGAATCGTAGGAGGAAATTACTCTCATATATATAAGAGAGGGGGGAGGCAGAATTAAAAAAAAAAACCCTACAGCCATTCTGGGGAAGAGAATGACGGAGAGTGGAGAGACGGTAAAAAACAAAAAAGAAGGGGGGAACCACAGACATATTAGAAGGAAAGAAGCACGTAGAGGGAGAGAGATAAAGGAAGAGGAGAGGTGATTCGACCTAAGAGGGAGATGCCAGCATCGTCGACTGTAAGGGATGCGAAATCTCTATTTTGAAAACTTCATTTAACAGGTATTGAGTCCTTGAGAAAGTTTAACTTTACTATGTTAATCAAACTCTTATACAGTAGTTTTTCTGATTTGTCATTTGTATCGTCTTTGGGCAACTTTCAATGTTTCTGTCCTTGTTTGTTAGATTCAGTGACATGCTCAAATATGAACAACATATAGTTCTATTTGACAGCAGTGGAGTTCCTGATAGCAAAATACCGTAAAACTATCTAATACCCATGCTTATATACGTGGTTATGCACTGTTCTGCATGAGTTCCAAGTTTAGATTTTAGTCTTGAAATTATCACATAAGATGGTTGATTTAATATTGGTGTAGCTGTTTTATCAAGTTTGGTTGTAATGCATGAAAAGCCAAATCGTATGTTGTGAACCACCGGAAGCAACAAGATGTTTTGCTTTAAAATAAAACCATGATCCCAGGAATAGATTACAGATACACTTAGTTTTTTTTAAGCATGACATAGGCATTATTAAATTAAGTTATTGGACAACTTGGAGACTTCCAAAGTCAATTTGTAAGGGATATAAGGTAATTTTGCTGGAAAGACAAGTATTGAACTTTCGTAACATAAGAAAGAGCAACGTCTTGCTCTGTTTTCTTTGGGCAGAGGGAAGGTTGAAGACGACCGGTTCACAAGTGATTATTTACCAGGCCCGGTCTAAGAAAAATAAAAGGGAGAAATAGGTGAAACCGACCCGGTTCACCAACGTAAAAATATTAATAAAATTCTAGAAAATCATAAAATTTTCCTAGAGTTATAATGAACATCACCACCATTTTTTTTAGCACATTAAAATCTACAAGATGGTGTACAATGATGGTTTTGCAGTCATGGGTTAACCACATGAAGCTTCCTGAACCGAATACAGTTCAGTGGGTAATATTATAAATAAAAACTTACAAATTTTACTATAGTGTTATGATTATACAAATAATTTATAAGTATAATTTCAGATTTAATGGAGTTGTCAATGAATTATAAAAATTCCAAAAGTACCCTTAGGTTTGAACCAATCTAATTATATGTATGATGTTTAGTTCAATACCCAAATAAATAACTAGGGTTACTAGCTACCTATAACATTCTTAGAAATTATTGACTCTGATAGATGAGTATTAAGAGGCTTTAAAGAATGTAATTGACTAAAATGCCCTTAAAAAGAAATTAAGACTAAGGTGTATTGAACTAAAGTGTAAAACTTTTTAATGGATGTAGAAGAAAAGAACTTAGGAAACGAAGATGATTTTCAAAATCTTTAACAAGGGTTAAGGGCTCAAAGGCACTATATTTAGGAACTAATGTTAGTCTTAGTTAATTGTTACGATCAAATTATGCTTATAATTTGGATCATATGTATGTGTTGAATTAAGAGGTGTAGCTATACATGTCTATTTCATGAATGCGTGCATTTAGCCATATGAGTTGGATCATTGGATGAATGAATTGTGCATATATTATGTTTGTTCCATGAATGGGTCATTAAATATGTTATAAATTATGATTATTATTAATCTTTACTTGGGGGTAGTGAGTTATTCATTTTTATCATTTTTTATGGACATGTGAGACAAATGTCTTACATAAAATGTAGATTTAGGAATTAAGAACCAACCTAAGAGTGAGAGGTTGAACCAAGGGAGTTAAGGTCAGGTGTAGTACCTTAACTTCAAGAACAAGGTAATAATTTTACCTAGGTGTCATGTAGGGATGAGGATGGACCCCAGCCTTTGACAGTTCCTTCCCGGGTTTTACGGGTCATACAGAGTGCACGCAGATGACCACCCACGACGCTTTCGCATCAGCGCAACTCATGGATCACATAGCTAATTCTTTGGGTGATATAGGGAATGAGCTTTATGAATGTTACGTTATATGATGATTATGTATATGTTACGACATGATGGATATCAAATAATGATGTAAATGTTATGTTAAGTTATGATACATATATGATGATTATGTTTGGATATATCATATTTAGATATGATGACCATGTTCTTTTGCATAATGTATAAATGTTATGCAAATAAATATGTTGAATGATGCATTTTTCAAGTAGTATCATGCTACGGCATTCAGAACTACGTATGGTTCCAATCCTCTTCTACCTTGAAGTGGTACGTAAGTAGTTGACATTAAACAATGTCAATCTAATCCAAATATTAGATTACTAATATTTTGTTGTAAGATGTAGGTATTAATTAATTATCTTCATATTTCAATTCATCGGCATGGTAATCATCTTAACCAAAGATCATGAGAAATGAGCGACTATGTTTTCTTGAGGAATTCTATGAAGTGAGAAGTTTTTTGTATGAATTATATATTATGTCAATGTGGTATTGTTATTATGTGAAAAAAAAATCCTCTCGAAAATTGGGTTGTAACACACACTATAACAAAAATAAATGCTTCACTAATAGTCTCTTAAGTGTCGCTAATGAATATTAGCGACGTATGAAAAATGTTGCTAATATGTCGCAAAAATTGTCATCGCTATTGCCTATTAGCGGCGTATAACAAAAAACGTTGCTAATAGTTCATATTAGCAATGTATAATAAAAAGTGTCGCTAATAGTTCATATTAGTGACATATAAATATACATTGCAATTAACATAACTAGTAGTGACATATAATAAGCTCCACTAATAATTATTTATTAGTGATGCTTATTTTCTAGCGTCGCTATTGACTACTTATTAGCGACGTTATTATATACATTGCTACTAATAAAACCATTTTAAAAAAATATAATTGCTTATTAGCGATGTATAAATCTATGTGTCGCTAATAAGTACTTATTAGCAACATTTATATATATGTCGCTAATAAAAAACCATTTAAAATTTTTTAAAAAAACTTATTAGCGACATTTAACTCTGTGTTGCTAATAATTCTTTATTAGCGACATTCACTTATATGTTGCTAATAATTCTTTATTAGCGACATTCGCTTATATGTTGCTAATAGAATTATTTTTTAAAAAAATAAAATTTTTTAATGCATCGCTAATAATATCATATTAGTGACGCAATAAGTACACTTTTGAGTTGCTTTTCTATGCTTTGTTAAAGACATAATTCTTTTTCAAAAAATTCTCTGGTGGGCCTGGCCTACCGGGGGAAGGGAGAGGGGGCTGAAGGACAGTGCGGCACTGGAATCCAGCCCCCTCCTTCACCCTTCCTCTGAAAATCAAAAAGGCAGGGGAGGGGGTGTTGTGCATGGTGACCAGATTCCCAGATGACTCGCCCAGACTATACTCTATTGCTTTTACTTAGTTACATTGAACTTTTTATTCTTGTAATAGTTTAGTATTTGCTTTCGTTTGGTATTTAGATATAAACCTGTGTTGGTTCAGTTAGTAGCCCGGGCTAGCTGACCGACTAACTGGCATATTTCCTAGGGAACCGGGCAGGCCTGGTCTAGGTGGCATGACTCCCTAGGGGACGGGGCAACTCTCTCTCTTGTTTGGTTTATGCAATTGAAGTTATTATGTGTTCCCCCTTTCTTCCTTACTTCTCCCCTTTCCCTGCGTAGATCTCCTAGGTACCGATTGTGCCTACTCCAGGCACATCATTGGTATCAGAGAGCTCTTACAATCCCCAGCCATGGCTCAAGGCAAACAAGCCACCATTCTAGAGGTTCCTTCAGAGAAGGAGGTCCCTTATTCAACGTCAGCAGACAGCCCGAAAGCCATTCCGGCGGCACTTCAGACTGTCAAAAATCATGGTGGTGCTACAGACTCTCACTGTGGACATGACCAGCGTGAAGATGTAGCAAGTGACCCATGCACAACTCTTGGCTGCACGTGTAGTGCCCATCCGGCCTGGGCTGCCCGCTGCTACCCCAGAGAAGGACGGGCCGTTGTAGCCTCCAGAGCTGACCCTCCCCGACCCCCCAGCTCCGACCAGCCTCAACACGGGGGTGTTCCCATGCCCAATGCATTTTGGCACTGACCATCTAGTATTGGGAGGGAGGCACCAAGCCTGGGACATGCCAGGCATGCCAAGTGTTCGAGAAAATGCCTCTATGATGCCACCCCCTCCAAATCAGTTCCAAGGCACAGAGGAGGAGTGGGATGAGTATCTTGGGCATCACGGCAGACAACGAGGGGGTGCTGAGCCCCGTTTGGCTCGCTTACAGTTTCCCCGCTATAATGGTGATGACAACCTTGTAGAATGGCTGTACAAGGCTAAGAAGTTCTTCACCTGCCAGGGAACGCATTCAGAGGCTGAATGTCTACACATTGCTGCCTTCCATCTCGATGGGGACGCTTCGGTCTGGTTCCAGAGTTTTGAAAAGGAGGTGTGCTACCCTACTTGGGCGGCATTCTTCGACGAGCTATGCATCTAGTTTGGGCCAAATGAGTTTTAGGATTTCAACGAGATGCTTTCCTCCCTACGCTGACCACCACCGTTCGTGCATACTATGTCGAGTTCATGAAGGTGGTCAACCGACTTCTAGATTGGCCGGTGGCCGCCTTGGTGGGAACATTCTAGTGTGGTCTAAAGCCTGAAATATCTGAAGAAATGCGCCACTTCCCTTGTGCTAGCATGAGGAACATCGTGCGTCATGCCCACATCAAGGAAGAGAAGCTGATGAGGCAGTGCCAAGGCAGGCGACTTGGTCCTCTTCCCTGGCCTGTTGTGAGCACCAACCCATTTGCAGCGGCCTCCAGCACCCAAACAGCAGGTCATCCTGGCCAGCAGGCTAAACTGCCCAACCAGTTTGTCCAATGCCTTACACCCATCCAGATGGAAGAGCTCGGGTCCAAAGGGCTATGATTTCGCTGTGATGAGAAGTTTGTTCTGGGCCGTTGTTCAGTTAAGGGCAGTCTACTTGTGGATGAGGTCGAAAAGGACAACAACAAAGGGAACAAAGTTGATTTTTGCCCCCAGGAGGACGTGCTGCCCGAAATTTCAGTTCATGCCTTCTCGGGGGCATTCACTCCACGCACGATGCTAGTTCAAGGATTCCTTAAACGGGAACATGTGGCTATCTTGATCGATAGTGGGTCTACTCATAATTTCATTAATGACAAGGTTGCTCATCGACTGGGTTGCTTCGTTTCGGACTCGAAGCCATTTGATGTACTAATTGGCAACAGTAAGCATCTTCGAAGTGCAGGGATGAGTGCTTAGGTGACGCTATCTGTTTAGGGCCACACGTTTGTTACTGATCTATTCTTGCTGTCCACGAAGGGGGCGGACATGGTGTTAGGCGTGCAGTGGTTGCAGGAGCTCGATGATGTCATTTGGAATTTCAGGGACATGGTGATGGATTTTGTTCTGAACGGGCAGTAGGTTCAAATCGAAGGCTCGCGATCCGGCAACCTTCTCTGCGCCCAAGCCATGAGCTCCTTCTTCTAGTTCGCACCCCAGGGACTATTCTTGCAGCAGCATGCCACTATAGCGGTTCCTCAAGATGAACTGTCATCTGACCTTTAGGAGTTATTGACCGACCACCAGGACCTCTTTGCAGAGCCATAGGGCCATCCTCTGGTCCTGCCTCATGACCATCATATTCCTATCATTCCCTGCATAGGCCCAGCCAACGTCCACCCCTACCGTTACCCCCACATTCAGAAATCTGAAATTGAAAAGCTGGTGGCGGACATGTTACAGTCTGGGATCATTTGCCCTAGTACAAGTTCATACTCATCTCTAGTGTTGCTGGTTCACAAGAAGATGGCAATTCTGTGTGGACTATCATGCTTTGAATGCAATCACTGTCAAGGACAAGTATCCCATACTGGTGATTGAGGAGCTGTTGGATGAGTTAATAGGCGTCATGGTCTTCAGTAAGCTTGACCTTCGTTCGGGCTATCATCAGATTTGGGTGCAGCCAGCGGATGTGCACAAGACAGTATTCCAAACTCATGACGGCCATTTTGAGTTCCTCGTTATGCCCTTTGGACTGACCAACGTCCCCTCCACCTTTCAGTGCCTCATAAATGATATTTTTTAGCCGTTCTTGCGTCGCTATATATTGATTTTCTTTGATGATATCTTGGTATACAGCCGTTCGTGGTCGGAGCACTTGACGCATCTCAGTGGTGTTGCTACTAACCCGGCCAAGGTGGCCGCCATGTTCTTCTGGCTGACACCCATATCCATTCGAGCACTCCGTGGTTTTCTGGGCCTTACAAGTTATTATCGTCGTTTCATCTCTTGGTATGGCGAGTTGGCTAGACCCCTCACAAAGCTGCTTAAGAAGGGGGCTTTCACTTGGTCAGCGGAGGCTGATTCAGCATTTGAGAGTCTCAAGCACGTTATGGCCTCCTCCCCGATTTTGCTATTACCTGACTTCAGTTGGCCTTTTGTGGTGGAGACCAATGTGTCCGAGGGGGGTTTGGGGGCGGTGCTTTTGCACTGGCTGGCTGCTCCCTATCCCTGTCGGTGTATGAAAAGGAGATGTTGGTCATCGTCCTCGCTGTTGACAAGTGGCATCCTTACTCGGTCCCCGGTTCCTGATTCGTATTGATCACCAGCCACTGAAATACTTCTTGGAGCAACGTGTATCTACCCCCTCGCAGCAGTGGTGGGTAAGCAAGTTGCTGGGCTATGACTATGAGGTCATGTACAAGGAGGGATCGGAGAACATTGTGGCCGATGCGCTCTCTCGCAGTCCGGCACAGGGATCTTGTTTGGCTTTCTCCACTCTCTCTTGCCCCTTTATTGATGAGATACGGAAGGCCTATGGTGAGGATTCATAGACACAAGAGGTCATTTCTGGCCTGCAAGCCAACCCTACTACCCACCCTTTCTTTGTGTGGCGGAATGATCTTCTCTTCTGGAAGGACCGCTTGTGGGTCCCTGATGTCACTGACATCCACTGCTGCATCCTATCGTACTTCCATGACTCTCATATGGCTGGCCACGAGGGCGCCTTCCATACCTACAAATAGGTCAGTCATAGCTTTCTTTGGCATGACATCCGCATGGCAGTTCAGGATCATGTGGCCATTTGTGATGTTTGTCAGCAAGCTAAAGCCACTATGACCTCGCCCGCTGGTTTGTTACAGCCCTTGCCCATACCCGATAAGGTTTGGGACGATGTTTCCATGGATTTTGTGGAGGCATTGCCTGTAGTGCAGGGCAAGTCTATCATTATATAGTGGTGGTGGATTAGCAGTCCAAGTATGCTCATTTTTTAACACTGGGTCATCCCTTCACCACCAAGACCGTAGCTGAGCTCTATGTTCGTGAGGTGGCCCGACTTCATGATATGCCTCGTATGATTGTTTCTGACTATGATCTGATTTTCCTATCATAGTTTTGGCAGGAGTTTTTCACTCTACAGAGGGACATAAGCACTGCTTATCACCCCCAAATGGATGGGCAAACTGAGGTCATCAACCGTTGTTTGGAGCAGTATCTTCGATGCTTTACTATGATGCAGCCCCGCTAGTGGCTTTAGCTCCTTCCATGGGCTGAGTGGTCTTATAATATGGCCTATCATACGCGTGCCGGGTTTACTCCTTTTGAGGTGCTCTATGGATGACCGCCACCGACCGTCTTGTCCTATGTACCCCACCATTCGTCTATCGCAGAGGTGGATTATATGTTGCAGATGCACGATGAGGTCTTACGCCAGCTCAAGGAGAACTTGTCGTCTGCCCAGAATAGGATGAAATTGGTTTATGATTGTCACCATACTAATCGTGAGTATGTGGTGGGTGATTTGGTCTATGTGTCGGTCCTACCTCATTGCTAGACCTCCTTATTTTAGCCTGAGAACTCAAAGCTTGCTCCCCGCTTCCATGGTCCGTATGTTACTGAGGAGCGTGTTGGTCCTGTGGCCTACGGTTGACTCTGCCCCCTGACTCATTGGTTCACCCTGTGTTTCATGTGTCCCGTTTGCAGCGATTTGTGGGTGATAGGTCATTGGCGGTGGGTGCTCCTCCTCCTCCTCCCCTGATGGGACCTGTTTCGCCAACTGACCCTATCCCTGCTTCAATGCTTGAGAAGCGTCGGGTTCGTTGCTCTGGTCATATTGCTACTGAGGTCTTGATTTCTTGGCAGGGGTAGCCTCTCGAGGACTCTACATGGATGCCTGAAGATGATTTTATGGCTCGCTTCCTAGCTTGGTCGCCTTGAGGTCAAGGTGAATAGCGGAAGCGTGGTAGAGTGTTGTGCACAGTGACCAGATTCCCAGATGACTCACCCAGACTATACTATATTGCTTTTACTTAGTTGCATTGAACTATTTATTCTTGTAATAGCTTAGTATTTGCTTTCATTTGGTATTTAGATATAAAACTGTGTTGGTTCAGTTAGTGGCCCAGGCTAGCCGACCCACTAACTGGCATATTTCCTAGGGAACCGGACCGGCCTAGTCTAGGTGGCATGAGTCCCTAGGGGACTGATCATCCCCTATATGGGGCGGCTCTCTTTCTTGTTTGGTTTATGCAATTTAAGTTATTCTGTGTTTCTCCCCTTTCTTCGTTACTTCTCCCCTTTCCCTGCGTAGATATCTTAGGTACCGATTGTGCCTACTCCGGGCACATTAGGGGGAGGCAATGAAAGGAGGGGAGAGGGGGAGGAAGGGAGAGGGGAGGGGCTGGGGTGTCAGAATCAGGCAAGGGAACCAGATTCCCGCAGCTAGAGCCCCCTCCTCGGGGGGAGGCAGTGAAAGATGGGGGAGAAATGAGGATGGGAGGGGATGAAGGGGGGGGGTGCCAGAATCCGATGAGGGAACCACATTTCAGCAACCCCTCCTTTGGAAGCGACAAATGATGGGGGGGGGGGGAGGATGGAAATAAGTAGAGGGGAGGAAGGGAGAGGGGGAGGGGAGGAGGCAATAGGGTGCAGGAATGGCTGGCGAATTCGGAGGGTGGTGGTGGGGCTAGAGCAAGGGGAAGGGAGGAGGGCAGGGGGAGGGTAAGGGATGGGAGGAGGGCTAGGGGAAGGGAATGGTAGAGGCGGAGCCAAGATGCGGTGGTGGGGGGTTGGAGGCGGCTAAGCCGGGATGGCGGCGGCAGGGTGGAGGCACGGTGAGTCGGGGAGGAGACGCGGCGGAGGAAGGGTGGAGGAATGGACGAAGCAGGGTGGAGGTGTGGCTGAGGCTAGGTGGAGGCCCCATGGAATTGGGGTGGAGTTGCGATGGAGGCGGGGTGGACGAACGGCAAAGGAGGAGGAGGGCTATGGGAAATGATATGGCATTTATGACAAATACCAATATTTGTCACCAATACTATTTTCAAAAAATTAAAAATTTCAAATCTCCCTCTCTTCTCTCTCCCCTCTCCCTCTCTCTCCTCACCCCCTCTCTTCTCTCTCTCCTCTCCCTCTCTCTACCTCACCCCCCTCTTATCTCTCTTCCTCACCCCCTCCCTTTTCTCTCTCGTCACCCTCTCTCTCTCTCTCTCTTTCTCTCTCCTCACTCACTCTTTTCTCTTCTCACCCTCTCCCTTTTCTCTCTCATCACCCTCTCTCCATTCCTCTCTCTCTCTCTCCCCTCTCTCTCTCCTCTCTCCCTTCCTCTCTCCCCCTCTCCTCACTCTCCCCTCTCTCTCACCTCACTCTCTCTCCTCTCCTCTCTCTCTCTCTCTTCACTCTCCTCGATCTCTCTCTCTCTTCCCTCTCCTCAATCTCTCTCTATCTTCCCTCCCCTCTCTCTCTATCTTCCCTACCCTCTGCTCTCTATCTCTCTCTTCCCTATCCTCACTCTCTCTATCTATTTTAATTTTAATTTTTCTAAAATTTTAAAAAGCCATTACCAACGTATAGTTACATACGTAACAAATTCTATAGTGTATTAGCAACATATAAGGCTATACGTCGCTAATACTCTTTTTTTAAAAAAAAAAAATTAATATACCCCTCTCCTCTCCCTCTCTCTTCCCTCCCTTCTCTCTCTTCCCTCTCTCTTCTCTCTCTTTCTTCTCCCTTCTCTCTCTTCCCACCCCTCTCTCTCTCCCTCTTCCCTATCCTCTCTCTCTCTTCTTGTCTTGTCTCTCTCTTCCCTCTTCACTCTCTCTCTTCCCTCCCCTTTCTCTCTCTTCCTTCTATCTCTCTCCCTTCTCCTCTCTCTCTCCCTTCTCCTCTCTCTCTTCCTTCTATCTCTCTCCCCTCTCCTCCCTCTCTTCCCTATCCTCTCTCTCCTCACTCGCTCTATCTATATTAATTTTAATTTTTTTAAAATTTTGAAAAGCCATTAGCGATGTATAGTTGTATACGTCGCTAATATTATAGTGTATTGGCGATGTATAGCTATATATTGCTAATACTATATTGTATTAGAGATGTATACATGTATATGTCGCTAATACACTTTTTAAAAAAAAATTAATATCCCCCTCTCTCTCTTCCCTCTCCCTCTCTCTCTTTGCTCTCCTTTCACACTCTTCCCTCTCCTCTCTCTCTCTCTTCCCTCTCCTTTCTCTCTTCCCTCCCCCTTCTCTCTTCCCTCTCCTTTCTCTCTCTTCCCTCCCCCTTCTCTCTTCCCTCTCTTCTCTCTCTTCCCTCCCCTCTCTCTATCTCTTCCCTGTCCTCTCTCTCTTCCCTCCCCTCTCTCTCCTCACACTCTCTATCTATTTTAATTTTAATTTTTTTAAACTTTAAAGAAGTCATTAGTGACGTATAGTTGCATATATCTCTAATACTATAGTGTATTAGCGGCATATATAGCTATACTTTATTAATATACTATTATATTAGTGACGTATATATTTATACATTGCTAATACATTATAATATTAATGACTTATATCTATGTGTCACTAATAGTTTTGAAATTAAAAAAATAATAACATAACCTATAGCAATGCATAATCACTAAATTTGGAGTTCCTCTTTGTATCTATTTCTTTTTTTAAACATTACACAAAGGATTTTTTCTTAATCAAGATAGATAGAACTGCTAACGCCCATATTTCTACAATAAAAACTACTGTTGAGTTCCAAATGCCGGATATCACGTCACATGCTCAATAAGTATGCAAAGTGAAATTTAATATGACTTTTGCATGAAGTTATTCATCAACTATCTAAAAGATATTTTGTTTCTTTTATATTATACCATGTTTAAAATATTAATTTTTTTAATTTCATATTAAAAGAGATTTTGTTTTGTTTTATATTTTACCGTGTAATTCCTAAACTTTACTTCATATATTTTTGTTAAATATTTTAGGTAGATAAATGTGAGAGCTTTTGTAGTATTCTGCATTTAATTAGGGCGAAGTGTGAGACTAATTGGTAGGGTGGCCGTCAACAACAGCGTTCATAACATTATTGCAAGAAAGTCGTAGACAACGTACAACACACCTGGACAGTACCTCATCATACATGACAGTCACACTGGGGGTTTTATTTTATTGAATACATATAGTAACTAACACTGCGTCGTTATATCCCAACAATCGCAGTGTGTTGGTGTGACGTCCTTGTACCACCTGCTTAGAATCGCCGTATTTTACTAAACTTGCGAATTTTCGAACCAGTCGGATTCTCGCTCGAAGTGGGGAAGCAGCATGGACATTCTTGTTGGAGAGGGTGGCCGCAGAGGCAAGTGTTATCGTCGAATACGGATGGTTCGAAGTTTGAGACAATCGACGGAATTTCCCCCCACAGCAGATTATTTCTCACATTGAAGGACTGTAGTGATCCAAGGTCCGCCACTTGGGAAGGAATGGTCGAGAAGATATTGTTGAAGGAAATATCGAGCACAGTCAGGTTTGGGGGGAACTCCACCGATGACAAGTTAAAGGAGAACTGGTTCCTGGAAATGTTGAGCACTTTCGTCTGCTTTTCCTCGCCAAAGAGTACCGAGGCGTCGCCGACGAAGCTGTTCTCCGAGAGGTCGACCCTTGCCAGGTTCAAGTTCGCCACAGACTCCGGGATGCTTCCGTTGAGTTTGTTCCCCGCGAGAGAGAGGATTGTCAGTTTTTCAGGAAAAGCTGGGGGTAGCCCGCCTGTCAGCTGGTTTTGGTCGAGGTTGATGTCTTGCAGGTAGGGCAGATTGCCGAGCGAGTCAGGGATGGGGCCGGATAACTGGTTATGGGAAAGATGGAGACTTAAGAGGTTCGTGAGCGGGTCGAGGGACTCAGGGATGGAGCCACTGAGGTCGTTATAGGACAGAGTGACAAACTGGAGTTTTGTCAACTTGCCGAGGTTGGCTGGGACTTGGCCAGAGAGTTTGGTATGGGAGATTTCCAGGCGAACGAGGTTTGTGAGCTGGGTGATGGTGGATGGGAGCTCGCCGCCAAGATTGGGGAGACGGACCAAAGAAAGGACAACGAGAGAGTCGAGGTTGCCGAGTTCGTCAGGGAGATAGCCGTTGGCGTCGTCGCTGTTCCTGATGCTGACAGCATTAACGCGGTTGTTGGTATTGCAGGTAACGCCCTCCCATGAGGTGCAGCAGTCGTTGCTGACGAGCCAGGAGGAGAGGACTGTGGGATTGCCCAGGTACGCCTTCAAGAGGAGAAGGCTGTCTTGGTCGTTTTGGTTGCATGAACCTGCTGCCTGGGAGGGGTGGGACGCCATGAGGATCATCATGGCAATGGGAAGGAACTTCATCAGCAGGAAGGTCTGGGAATGGGAAGCCATGTCTAGCGGTTTTTGTTTCGAGTACTTCGAGTTGAGGATGACCCAGCCCACCCGTTGCTGGGGTTATTTATAGACTGCCTTCCAGTTTCCTCATCACAACTCATTATGGACTACTGGAACGTACCGGAGGCTCCGGCCTTTTCTTTAAGTTTCTTTCTTTGTTTTTTAATTTTTACTCAGCTCGCTTTTTATCCGTCCGCCCGAATATTATATCTCCAGAGAGCTAACAGTGCACCTTCATGTGACGTTGTTGTCCTATTTGATAACAAATATTCAATCCCTGATAGTCCGATATTGAACATTGGGTGGTAAAAAATTGAATGAAGGCACCTTCCCGAAGAGAGTGGTATGTTGGTTAATTAAGGGGTTATCGCTATCATAGAAAAAGAAAAACAAATGTAGAGTTTGTACATAATCAACAAAGGGGTGAATTCAAAGAGGGGCATGCTATAGGAGATTAGTACTCCCTCAGCCCGGTAATAAATGTTGGAAATAATAAAAAAAAGTAAATGTTATTTAGTTTTTTATTTTAATTTTTCAGAGATACTTATTTCATATTGGTGAATAATATAATGGTCATTATTATATTATTTTTATTTTAAAATAATTATCAAATCATAAAAATATTTTGTTCCGTATTATTTGTCCTATTTGTCAGGCATGTCACGTCTATCTTTTAAAACTTTTGATCTTTACTTCCTCACATGTCATGTCACAATGGAATCACACGTGCCTTAAGTTTTAAAATATTTAAAAAAAAGGACTAACTTCATAAGAACAGGGAGTATAATTTTTTCCACACCTCTCTTTATATATAGATTATGGAGGTGGCAAAGAGTAAAAGCATGAGCTGCACCTCTATATCTATGTACAAGTTTGTGTTATGGTATGGACGCATTTAGCCTGACAAGGATCTATAACCGGCAATCATGGCTATGCTAGATGGGTACCTAACATGGTACAACTTCTACGCACTGTGTTAGATTGTGTGTGTGTGTTTAAGATGGTATATAGAGGTTGCACCATGTTAGAGTGTGGTCATGGGCATTGGTCATTGAGCAAGTCAGAAAAATATTTTCTTCTATAGTATTTAATATCTTAGACATATTATAGACTAGAAAGTTGAGAGTTAGTTATCTTTTTAATACTGAGATGTTAACAAATCCAATAATGGATCTATTTGTATAACATGTTCATAGTCTTCCATGGCAACGGGACTACGTAGTTATTGTTGAATCAATATGAGCGCTTCACCTATAAGTGGGAGATGTTAGACCAAGTTATGGGTTCGATCAATATTGGTAATGTGACCAGCTGATAAGTGTAAAATATAATTATTTTATATAATTTTCTTTACCTAATTTACTAGTACTATAGTATTAGGTTAATTTAAGATTAATTAAGGTTTATTTATAGTAAGATATATATTAATATTTTAGTTTAATTAATAATTAATTCAGACACGATTAATAATTTAGGATTGTATTTAAATCAAGTCGAGACTTTATTTATGTACTACATGTCTAAAAAGTGATTTTTTATATTTTATAAGGCACGCTTCTCAAGCTCCTTGGAAAAAAATAATCATAAATCATGTATTTTTAATAAATCACTATTATAAATCAAGATGAATCAAAAGCTGAAAAAAACCCCACAATAATAACATTTAAATGAAGAAAACCTCTTATAAGGGAAACCTCTTACCTCTAAGAAGTCATTAGATCGAAAATAAAATTTGACCCATTGCTAGGGTTATTTATAGACTGCCTTCCAATTTCCTCATCACAACTCATTATGGACTACTAGAACGTACGGCAAGCTCTGACCTTTTCTTTGTGTTTCCTTCTTTGTTTTTTATTTTTTACTCAGCTCGCTTCTTATCCATCCACCCGAATATAATATATCTCCACAGAGCTCACAGTGCACCTTCATGTGAAGTTGTTGTCCTAGTTGATAACAAATATTCAATCCTCATGGTCGGTATGGAACATTGTGTGGTAAAATAAAAGATAAAAGTAAATGTAGTTTAGTTTTTTATTTTAATTTTTCAATTGAGACACTTATTTCATATTGGGGAATAGTATAATGGTCATTATTATATTATTTTTATCTCAAACTAATTGTCAAATCATAAAAATATTTTGTTAGGTATTATTTGTCCGATTTGCCAAGCTTGTCACGTCTATCTTTCACAACTTTTGATTTTTACTTACGTCACATGTCATGCACGATGGTAGAAATATAAAATTTCCATTATGAAATCTCACGTGCCTTAAGTTTTATAATTTTTAAAATTTGGACTAACTTTATGCAGAAGAGGGAGTATAATTTTTTCCATTGCCTAGTAGAATGTTTTATGCTTCCTTTACCTCTCTTTTTGTGTAGATCATGGAGATCACAAAAGTAAAGCATGTATTGCAGTTCGATATCTATGTACAAGTTTGTGTTATGGTATGGACACATTTAGCTTAACAAGGCTCCATGACCAGCAACCATGGTCATGCTACATGAGGTACTTAACTTGGTACACCTTTTATATATTGTGTTAGATTGTGTGTGTCTCAGATGGTACATAGAGGTTGCACCATGTTAAAGTGTGGTCATGTGCACTAGTCATTGAGCAAGTTAGGAAAATATTTTCTTTTATGGTATTTAGTATGTTTGACGTGTTATAGAATAGAAAGTTGATGAGTCATCTTTTTAATACTGAGATATTAGCAGATTTGATAACTAAGGCCTTATCAATGAATCTATTTATATAACACGCTCATAGTCTTCAGGTTTCACAGGACTGTAGAGTCATTATTGAATCAATATAAGTGCTTCACATATAAGTGGAGGATATTAGACTAAGTTATGGGCTCAGCCAATATTGGTCATGTGACTAGCAAAAAGTGTGAAATATATCTATTTTTTATGCTTTTCTATACCTTATTGCTAGCATAGTATTTGGTTAATTTAAGATTAATTAGGGTTTATTTATGTTAAGATAGATACTAATATCATTATTTAATTAACAATTAATCCAGATGCTATTAAATAATTTACTAATGTATTTGAACCAAGTTGAAATTTTATTTATATACTACATATATAAACTATAATTTTTTATGTTTTATAAGTAAGGCACGCTTCTCCAGCCCCTTGGACGATGCTTAGAATAATTCAAAACACATTATTTAGACAATGTTTCAAAGTCACAAATAAGTTGAAAATTAATATAAACATAAATGAAAGTGCTTAATAAGTAGAGTAGATAATTGGGGAGAAATATGTAATGTATAGTGAACAACTTAGCTTTCTAAATAGAAATTGAACACAAAACTGAATAGATTTGCCCAGATTACATAATAAGTGTTGTTGTTTGAACAAGCACTTAGGGTATTCAAACTGCAAAATATGTAGTTTTATATTTTAAGCTAGTTTTGAGTCAAATTTTTTATTGGATTTTCTCTTATAACTCTTATGCTTATATAGTCATATGGGGCTCGAAATTGATGGATTCTAGTAAATTTTTTGAAGAGAAAAAAAGAGAAGAAGATGAAGGAACAATCAAAGCTTTTAATAGAGATTCAAGAGCCATATTCTACCATTCAATGCTAGGTTTTTCTTTTACTTGAGAATCGATAAAAGGATAGAAAAGCTCCATTTTGTTGTTCTTTTTAATTTAGATATTAGTTGTGATTAATGACAATTATATAAAAAAAGTCTACTTTTTAATGGAAGAGTTTTCAAGTTTATTCAATTTTACGTTAATTTATTGTCTTGTAGATGAAAGATTGATTCAATTTTGTGATTTACATTGATTATATTTTTTGTGATTTTGATGAGATGGTCATACATTAGTTTTAATATTCATATGATTAATGAATGGATGAGTTATAGAAAGATTGGATGAATCATGCATATAGTTTAGCTTAATGTAGATGATTCGTGTTATTGTCAAAGATAATTAATATCATAAATTTAATTAATGATTCTTTCTAAAGTAACTTTAGATTGTAGCTAAGAAAACCTGTTCATATTTAGACTAGATTTAAATTCTAAAGAATTGTTATGAATCTATAGTAGATTCAATTTCTTAAGAAATTGTCATCATATTGATCTCTTCTTTTTAATTTAGTTTGATTACCTTCTTTGTTAAATTTAAGTTTAAGTACTTTTAATTTTCAAACAATAAATTTTCTCTTAGATTTAGTAATTAATTCATCCATCTCGGAAGTGATAACCCTTAAATACTTATCCTAATATAACTACCTTGTACACGTACAAATTATTTAATTACAAATAATCAAATTTTTAGAGCCATTGGTGGGGATGATGTCAGATTGTTACTAAATTCATAGTTAGGATAGTTCTAGATAGTTTTAGTGTCAACTTACTTTACTTTTTAGGTTAATTCTTAATTACTTACTTTTTTTTATTGTAATTTTGTAGGTTGAGTTGAATATCGTGTTCTCTACTCTTATAGCCACAAGGCGACACTGGCAAGTATAGTTCTTCTCTACAGTTTGCAAGCTCTTCTCCTCTCTTTGTTTTTATATTTTTCTTCCCCTTAGTTAGTTTTTGCTTACTCTTTCCCCTTTTACGCTTTGCATTGTGTGGTATTCTTGTAGTGCATGCGTGGTTGTCGCTCCTCACTCCCCCTATTAGCACCACTTGAGCACAAGCTAATGCCAAGGAGAGCTAAGTTAACCTTGACCTTCCTCTATACCCACTCTTCCACCACATATACCACTTCTTCCACTTTTACGACTACTTCACCTACATGTCCTACCATCACCGTGGCTGAAAACAATCAACTAGTAGATGCACTTTTCAAAGTTGTAAGTGGGTATTGTACAATCCCAATAAGTACATCTGTCCTTCATGCATTAGGTTGTCGGCAATTGCGGCTCAAAACTATAAAATTAAGCCTATTCCATTTAGATGCTCCCACCTTTTTATAGGCTTAATGATAAAAACCCATATAGGCACCTAGACAACTTCTTGGAACTATATACAACATTTATGCTCTCTAACTTGACTGATGAGGCCATCGGACTTCGACTTTTTCCTTTCACATTGAAAGATAAGTCTAAAGAATGAGACTCATTAGAACTAGACACAATTACAAGATGGGCACAAATGCAATAAAAATTTCTTAAAAAGTACCACCTCATAAGCAAGACCAACCAAATGAGAAAGGTCATACCACTTTTGCCCAACTTCCCACCAAACAATTCCATGAGAGATGGCACAACTTAAGGACCTTCTTTGGATGCGCCCCTATCATGTTGTCCCTAAGTGGCATTTAGTGCAATGCCTCTATGAGGGCCTAACCCGAGGAGTTAGGGGTAATTATATAATTAATGAGAAAGGTCATACCACTTTTGCCCAACTCCCCACCAAACAATTCCATGAGAGATAGCACAACTTAAGGACCTTCTTTGGATACGCCCCTATCATGTTGTCCCCAAGTGGCATTTAGTATTTGAGTAAAATAATAAAATAATAAAAAAGGAAGAAATTGATGATGTCAGTAGTGCGACCTAAGCCGTGCAAGCTGATTAACGGACAATGGTGCGTGAGCCGCACCATGAGCTGTGGGTCCTATGCCATCACGGTCTTTCTACTCGATGCGCCGCATTGCCTCATGCTCAGCATGCAGCGTGTAGATGCCTCATGTAGCGCCGTGTCATGGATGTGTGACAAGTGTCACGTGCACATACGTGTGTTGATACATTCACTTGTAGGTCTTCACTATAAATTTGAGACTCTGTATAACCTTCTTGGAGAGTTTTATGGCTCATTCTAAGTCCATTTTTGTTCGTTTAATAGGCGTTCTTAGCTCATTCGAGGGTGTTCTATGCAATAGAAGTGTTTCATTCCTTGAGTTGATACGAAGAAAGATGAAGCTCGATCCTCCATTGTTGGGCTACAATGAGAGAAGTGGCCCATAGTAGGGGAGGCTTTATCTTCCATCGAAGGGCCTGATCGTTTATAATTAAACCCTTTGCAAGTGTACAAGGTAATTGTACTAGGATAAGTGTTTAGGGGTTGTCGAACCTCAGGGATGGATGAATTATTACTAAATCTAAAGAGGAATTTGCTGATTGAAAACTAAAATAAACTTAAACTTTAATTAAGTAAATAAAGGAATCAACTATATTAAAAGTAAGAGATTAATATGATGGACTTTACTTAGGAAATTGAATCCACTATAGAACCATAACAATTCCTTAACTCTTAATCTAAATCTAGTGTGAATATGAACAAGTATTCTCAGCTATAAGCTAGAATTACTTCTGAAAGAATCATTAATTAAATTCCATGGCATGAACTATCTTCGACAATAGCACGAATCATCTACACTAAACTAGCTATAGGCATGACCCGTCTAATCTTAGTATAACTCATCCAAGTCATTAATTATCTGAACATTAAAACTATTGTATGAACATCTCATCTAAATCACAGAAATTAGAATCAATAAAAATATCAAAACCACATCAATCTATC
This sequence comes from Saururus chinensis, assembly GCA_035235625.1. Classification (NCBI taxonomy): domain Eukaryota; kingdom Viridiplantae; phylum Streptophyta; class Magnoliopsida; order Piperales; family Saururaceae; genus Saururus; species Saururus chinensis. The sequence continues at coordinate 34,341,598 of CP141144.1, read as the reverse complement.
ATCTACAAGACAATAAATCAACATAGATTTAAATAAACATGAAAAGCCTTCCATTAAAAAGGAAATCTTTATCATACAATTGTCATCATTCACAACTGAGATATAAATTAAAAAGAAAAGAAACTGAAACTTATCTATAGCTTCATCAACTCCTAAGTAAAAGAAAAGTCTAGCCTTCCATTGTAGAAGAAAGCACTTGAATCTCCATTGAAAGCTTTGAGTTCTCTTCCATCTTCTTCTTCCTTTTTCTCTTCATAAAATCTACTAGAATCCTTCAATTTTAAGCCAAATATGTCTTTTTATAGGCATAAGTTATGTAGGAAGAAGTCTAATATGAAAAGGATTGAAATTTGGGTCAAACAAGGAAACTGCGCGTTATGCCCTTCGAACGCCCTGCATGCCCGTTCGAACACTTATACTGAGTTTTTCTTCAAAATTACGTTATCCCGTTCTAACGCCCTGGATGCCCGTTCGAACGGCTATAGTGTTTCTGCAATCTGGATAGTTTTTCTGGACAGTCCATATTCTGTTCATTAAGTTTTTCTTCATGTCCATATTAATTTCCAACTTGTTTATAACTCCGAAAAGTTGTCCAAATCACTTTAAAGCATGTCAAGACTATTTTGAATTATTCTAAACATCGTCCAAGTACTTCGATAAGTGCACTTTACCTTCAAAACATAAAATATCATCCTTTAGACATGTAGAAAGTAACTAAAATTCTAACTTGATTTAAATATATGTCTAAACTACTAATAACTACAAAATCATTAACAATTAAACTAAAATACTAATATATATCTTAATCTAAATAAACCATAACTAACTCTAAATTAACCTAATCTATACTAGCAAATAAGGTAAAAAGGCATATAAAATAGATATAGATTTCATACTTATCAGGGCCACGCAATAAGAGAAATATCCTCAGGATAGGGAAGATTTTGTCTACAACTTTTAGTAGCAAAAAGAGGAAAGAGTCTAAAAATAAGGGGGAAGGCTTGTCTGTCATATACAGCCGCATGGAAAGAGAAGTGTATCTAGGTAGGGGAGGTTTTTTCCGTCACCTACGGGTGTGGGAAGTGTAAATTGTCACGGGTTAATGGGAGCTTATGTCTATCTCCTTTGGACTCCAAAGAGTGAAGGGTCTTGAGCTAAAGGGTGGTGATGTCCGCCACCTTTGGATGCTATGACAAAAATGTTCTTGAGCTAAAAAAAGGTTCTAGCCGCCGTCTCCAGACCTTAAGGGGAGGACGCCCTAAAGAAACAAGCAAATTTGAATGCCTCTACTTCCACAACTACAAGTGAGCAAGCTTTTTTAACTTTCCAATTTAATAAGACTTATGCATGCACATCTTAATTAGTAATATTAATATGCTAATTAAGATATATGATTTAGTATGATATGATGGATTTTGATCTATTCTGCTTTGATATGCTCTGTTTTGATTTGATTTACTATGAAATGCTATGTTTTTATCTAATATTCTATGATCTAATCCATTATGGTTGGATGAAATCTAATATGATTTGATGGGATCTAATATGATCCAATTTGCTATGGTGTATGTTCTCCTCCAATCTGTGATACAATGAGATGTGTGATTTTGCTGATTTATTGGCTTTCATTCGACTCCAATGGTTTATAAGATTTCTGTATGACTCCACTTGTTTTATTTGAATATACATATTATGACATATATGATTTTGTACCACCTAATACAAGTAATAGCCATTAGGCAGAACTATGTTTTTATCTAATCGTATTGGAATAACATCATAGATGTTATCCAATATGTATGCAGGCAACCAATGGTAAGGTAGCATTGACCTATTCTAAATTAGTTACAAAATTAGGTTTGTTTTGGCCTATGCACAATAGAGCATTAGAGCTACATAGTGCGTAGAGAAACATTACAAGTCTCACACAGTGTCTGTCGCTCCAAGTTGGTCACATTTGAGTTTTTATGAAAATTAATCTACTCCAATTTTGTTTTGTGGACTCCTCAGTCAGGGTCGATTTCTGGATTTAGGTGTTACAAATGGTATCGAAATTTTTCTCTATCTACGAGAGGAAATTATTTTGAAAATATATAGTGTTTTGATTTGAATCCCAATTTTAAATCATAGTCAATCTCAATTCTTGTTCAGTTTGTGTTATAGCAAATTTAAGATTTGCACATTCTATTTTGCAAGTGTTACAACGGATTTAATACAAATTCGGAATTTGAACTTTTTGTTCTATATGTATGACATTCGATTTAATACGGATTCTGATTATATGAACTTTGATTCGCAAGTGAATTTTAATTTGGCATTTATGTTTTTGTGTGTTGCAATATATTTGATACAAACATCAATTTTATGAATTTTGATATTAAGTAAAAAGTGATTTGAAAATTTTATTATGAATATTGAATTTCATTTGAAATTCCATTTTGTATGTGTTACATTAGATTCAACTCAGACTCCGATTTTGTGAATTTTGATTTTTAAATGAAGAATGATTTGAAATTTTGTTTTGCATGTGTGGCATCAGATTTAATATGTGCTCTAATTTTACAAACTTTGATCTTGAATTTAAATCAATCGAAATTATTTGTTCTAAATCCGTTACATGAGTTTTTAAAATGATTTTATTTTCAATTTCAAATAGCCTGTCAATTGAAAAAAATAGATGTAAATCAAATTTATTTTAATCGATGGTAGAATTACCAAGGAGTAACCACCAATTGCCCATGGTATGGGGCACGAGGCATTAGTGGAAGATTCTTGTCACGCCCCGGCACTGCCCGATCCGAGCCGAACCCTTTCCAAGGGCCGGACCAATGCAAGGGGGCGACAGATTGAAAACGATTGAGGAAAATAGTAGAAGACTTATGCCCCAACCACGGGCGATCTAATTTACGGAGTTTACGCACTACTTTGAGCAAGAATAAATAAGTAGAACCAAAAGAGTTAAACTCACAATTAAACCACAATCTCAAACCCACATACTAATAATCCATAGTTACACACTTGGCTCCAAATCAAGGTCTCAAACGAAACTAAAGACATAGTATATCACAAATCTAAAACAAGGATCAATCCACAAGGTCCTAACATCAACACAAGATAAATGAATAGACATGCAAAACTAGGAGCCTTCACGACTACACCAAGCTCTCTCCAACCTTTCCTCATATAGAGGATCCTGTTCGTCTGCGTGTTATGTCACGTAGCCCCAAAACAAAACAAGAAAGTGGGGTGAGTATAAAAACTCAATAATGGTTTTGAATATAACTATAATGATTAGAAAACACAACGGCATGGCCACGAAGCAATTCAGACCTAAGCATAACATACTATACCACATTCTGATCGTACATTCATATCACATAACCTGCATAATAGTGTCTCAATCACACTATTTCTGATCATGTATTCATATCACATAAACCTGTATAATAGTGTCCCAATCACACCATTTCTGATCATGCATTCATTTCACATAAACCTGCATAATAGTGTCTCAATCACACCATTTCCAATCATGCATTCATATCACATAAACCTGCATAATAGTGTCTCAATCACACCATTTCTGATCATGCATTCATTTCACATAAACCTGCATAATAGTGTCTCAATCACACCATTTCTGATTATACATTCATATCACATAAATCACATTCACCCTACACGACAAATGTGTCAAACACATGATACACAATCATGCATAGCATTATAATAGACATACATTAATACAAATGGTGAATGTCTCCATCAAGGAGTAAACACAAGCATTGCCACACAGGCAAGATACGGTCAAGGCCACGAAGGCAAGATAGGGTCAAATTTCCACACAGGAAATGAAAAAGAGTAGGGTTATCAATCCCCAAAGCTACTCGCTCTTGACGATCCTGGCCAAGGATGTCCCATTCTCACACAGAGAATCTAAAGAAGGGGTGTTCGCCCAGGGACATCTCCTGCAGAGGGGAGAGCCCGAATTCCCACACAAGGAACCTTAGAACACATGGTAGCGGGTACATATGACACTTATAATAATAATCTCAAATTTGCAAGATAAGTACACAACTCGTCCCCACATAATTCTATTTCTCTAGACTCAACTCGGGGAGTATGCACGTTCCACACAGGAACTTAAATAAAAAACATGTCCTTTCGGACCAACCAAGTTTCGATTAATTCACTGACCGATTAATCTGGCATGCAATCTCAACCATTGCATACAATCGATTAATTCCGGTTAAACATCGGTAAAACTTCATCTATGAATAACAATCCATGATGCATGTTAACATGATACATCCGTGAGCAAGACCTATGTGGATTCCAACACATGGGACGTGGTCCTAATCAGTCCCCTCATGCATCATAATCACCTCATAATTAACTACAATGTCATAGTAGATTTCCCATATATGTGTGTTCATGCATATCCTAAGCATACAATCAATGTTTTGATATAAACTCACAAGGCAACTTATGCATGTCTAACACATTTGAAATAATGAATTTAAACAGAAATCAAGACAAAATCCACCATAAAACTTAAAATCCCTCAATGTAGAATCGAACGCTCATTCCCACAAGCATGATTTTTCACACAATAAGCCACAACATGATCATATCAATTTCCCATAAACCATCCATATTATAAGAGAACACATCTCACCATTTGCTATATAACATCCCTACTGGAAACACAAGCTAATCACAAGAATTCCAACATTCAAAGTTCCAACGTACTTCAATATCAACATGTTTGATTATCAATACAATATGATGCTACAAGACAACACCTATACGTAATCCATACACTTTCATCATCAATTCTACACCTCCAGTAGCCCAATTCAACATAATACAATTTCTATAACCATTAGAAACATTAAATGGAGTAAAAACATTGAAATGAGCATAAATTCAAAAATTGTAAAAACTGTAGTGTAGCCATTCAAATGCCCTACAAGGCCGTTCGATCAGCTATACAGGAAATCAGTCGAAAATACAGTGTTGCCGATCGATCACCCTGGTAGGCCGTTAAATCGCCAATATAGTAGTTTTGACCTTCTTCTTCATTTCAAATTTTAAAACTGAGACTCTATTAAAACAACTTAAAACCTTCATCTATGTACCCAAACACCATTAAAACTTCACCAAACCTTCCAGAATGTTAATCTACACCATCTAAAGGCAAAACCCTAAGAAATCGGAACAAGAAATTAACATTTACTAATCCCACCATTAGATCACTAAATCGAACAAATCCAATCCAAATAAACCATAAAAATCGAGATTTTACTATAAGAAAACTAAGATTTGAAGACCCATTACCTTGTCACTTGTTTAGATTCAGATTTGATCTTCACCCTTCTTGGAAACCTTCTAAAAATATAGTGTCTAAGTTAAACTCCATTAAAAATCGATTTAACATTGAAAACCTTGAAGAAATCTTAGATCTAGGGTTTGTTAAGCATAAAAAATGAATTTTTGATAAGTAGGGTTTGAAGTAAGGGAGTAAATCAGTGACTTTGATGCTTAAAATCGAATTAAATCAAAGGGAAAATGATGGATTAAGAATGGATTAGGAAAAGATCTAGGGTTTAAGCTTAATTAAAGAACATACCTTAATCCCTTCTAATCCGGCCCTAATTGGGGAACTAGGCCTTAATCACCACCTCCCAGCCTATTCCCAAAATGGAAATGGCTCAACCCTTTTCTATTTATAGTAGGGCTTGAGGTACACTTAATGAACTAATGGGGTGTAAATAGAATTTTGGGCTAAAAATAGGCATTTTGAAGATTTGAGCACTAATTAAATCCGATAAAATTCTAAAAATTTTTGTATGATCTTATGTTGATGTCTGGGGCATTTTAGTCCAAAAATCCTAATTTCATCGGTGGGGCCCACAGGGTCCCGCCAAACCCTAATTTTTTGGAAAATTAGTGAAAAATCAGGAAAATCCCAAAAATTCAGAATTGACTAAAAACTCATAAATGTAGAGTTAGTTTAACTTAAAACCTTTATAAATCCCATTTATCTTTGAAAACCTTAGAATTTAAATCAAAAAATGCGTAAACCACACATTAACTAATAAATAACACTAAAATAAACCAGTTCAAAATTGAGAGTCCTTACAACTCTATAGTTAATTCTACTTGGGTATTGAAATAAAATTTAATTTTGAATTGTTTGATTCAAAAAATACATTTGATTAAGAAATGAATTTATTTTAAAAGAAGTGGAACTACCTAAGAGTAACCTCCAAACACACGCAATATGGGATGCGAATATTAGTGGAAAACTCTAGAGTAAGTTTTTGTCGGTATATTCAAATAAAAATTTAACAATGAAATACCTACAATTTGAAAGCTCAACAAATCTATTTTGAAAGATGGTGGAACCACCTAGGAAAAACCATGAAACACCCATGTATGAGATGCAAGGTGTTAGTAGATAGCTATAGGATTAGTTTTGCCGGGAGCGCAAAATTTTGCGATGCTCGAAAGAAGCGTAGCAAGAAGTTCCTATATGTGATGCTCATAACCGAGCACAGTAAATTGTAAATACATTAGCGATAGTAAAAAGTTAGTGTCGCTAATACAGGTGATATTAGCGACGCTATCTTTCAACCGTTGCTAATGTCTTAATTTTTTTTTAAAAAAATATTGCGATGCTCAGGTCTAGGCGTGGCTTATATTATTATTAGTGGCAACGCTTCCAACTAAGTGTTGCCAGTTATTATTCTACTAGCAACACTCATTTTAGAGCGTCACTATTTTTTTTTTACTTTTTCCCCTCCCTCTCCTCACCCTCTCTCTTCCCCCTCTCTCTCCTCACCCTCTCTCTCCTTTCTCTCTCCGTCTCGTCTCTCTCTCCCTCTCTCTCCTCTCTCCCTCTCCTCTCCTCTCTTTTCCTCTCCTCTCCCTCTCTCTCCTCTCCCTCTCCTCTCTCCTCTCTCTCCCTCCCTCTCCTCTCTCTCCCTCCCTCTCCTCTCTCTCTCTCCTCCCTCACTACACACTATCTCTTCTCTAATTTCAATTTGTATTATTTTTTATTTTCAAAAATTATTTTTCAAAATAAAAAAATAAAATTAAATAAATACTATTTGCAATGTATATAAAGTTATGTCGCTAATATGTTAGGTATTCGTGACAAATAATAATATAGATAGCTAATACCTATACTATTAGCGATGTATATTACTATACGTTGCTACTAGTATTTATTTTATTTAAAATTTTTATTTTTAAAATATAATAATTTATAAAAAAAATCTTAACAAAATTAAAAATTAATTAATCTCTCTCTCCGTCTTTCTCTCTCTCTCCTCTTTCTCTCTCTCCCTCTCCCTATCCTCTCTCTCCTCTCCCTATCTACCTCTCCTCTGTCTATCTCTCTCCTCTCTCTCTACACACTATCTCCCCTTTAATATTAATTTTTTATAATTTTTTTATTTTTAAAAATAATATTAAAATTAAAAAATAAAATAAAATAAATGATATTAACGATGTATATAAATTTAAGCTAATACCTATACTATTAGCGACATTAGTATTTCTGTTAGTTATAATTTTTTATTTTAAAAATTTAATAATTTATAAAAAATATCTTAACTAAATTAAAAATTAAATTAATTTCCCTCTCCTCTTTCCTCTCTCCTCTCTCCTCTCTCTCCCTCTCCTCTCTCCACTCTTTCCCTCTCCTCTCTCTCCCTCTCCTCTCTCTCCTTCTCCTCTCACTCTCTCACTCCTCTCTTCCTTTCCTCTCTCTCCTCTATCTATCTTACTCCCTCTCCCCTCTCTCTCCTCTATCTATCTTACTCCCTCTCCTCTCTCTCTCCTCTATCTATCTTACTCCCTCTCCTCTCTCTCTCCTCTATCTATCTTACTCCCTCTCCTCTCTCTCTCCTCTATCTATCTTACTCCCTCTCCTCTCTCTCTCTCCCTCTCCTCTCTCTCTACACACTATTTGCCCTCTAATTTCAATGTTTTATGATTTTTTTAAAAAGTAATTTTAAAAATAAAATAAATACTATTAGCAAAGTATATAAATTTACATCACTAATATGTTAGGTATTAGAAATGTATAGTAATGTACGTCGATAATACCTATACTATTAGCAACGTACATTACTATACATCGTTAATTGTATTTATTTTATTTATAATTTTTTATTTTAAAATATAATAATTTATAAATAAATTTTAACAAAATTAAAACATAATTAATCTCCCTCTCCTCTCTCCTCTCCCTCTCCTCTCTCTCTCTCCTCTCTCTCTACACACTATCTCCCCTCTAATTTTAATTTTTATGATCTTTTTAAAATAAAAAATAAAATAAAATAAATACTATTAGCGACGTATATAAATTTACATCAATAATATGTTAGGTATTAGAGATGTATAGTAATGTACGTTGCTAATACCAAAACTATTAGCAATGTAAATTACTATACATCGCTAATTGTATTTATTTTATTTATAATTTTTTTTATTTTAAAAAAATAATAATTTATAAATAAATCTTAAAAAAATTAAAAATTAATTAATCTCCCTCTTCTCTCTCCCTCTCCTCTCTCTCGTCTGTCTCTCCCTCTCCTCTATCTCTCCTCTCTCTCTCCCTCTCCTCTCTCTACCTCTCATCTCTCTCTCTCCCTCTCCTCTCTCTCTCCTCTCTCTCCTCTCCTCTCTCTCTCTCCCCTCTATCTACACACTACCTCCCCTTTAACTTCAATTTATTATGATTTTTTATTTTAAAAATAAAATAAATACTATTAGCGACATATAGAAATATATGTTGCTAATACCTATACTATTTGCGACATATAGTCTTGTACATAGCTAATAGTATTTAATTTATAATTATATATTATTTTTTATTTTTGAAATATAATAATTTATAAAAAAACTTAAAAAATTATAAATTAATTAATCTCCCTCTCCCCTATCTCTACTCTCTCTCCTCTCTCCCTCTTTCTCTCTCTCGTCTCCCTCTCCCTCCTCTCTCTACCCTCTCTTTCTCCTCTCTCTCCCTCTCTCTCTCTCTCTCTCCTATTTCTCTCTCTCTCCTCACCCTATGATCTCCTCCATGTCAATCTACCCTTTCTCTCTCTCTCTCACCTCCCCCTCTCTCTAGTCTCTCTCCTCACCTTCTTCTTTCTCCTCATTCTCACCCTCTTCTCACTCTCTCTCTCCATGCACTCTCTCTTCATCTCTCTTTTATTATAAATTATATTTTAAAATTAATAAGAAAATTTAAGAAATAAAATATATTATATATAAATAGTGAAAGTTTAATCTATTATTAACACTACTTTTTATTAAAAATTTAATATTTATTTATTATATATGAAAATAGTAAATATTAAATAAAATATATTATATTTAAAAAGTTTATTTTAAATTTTTTAAATTTTATTTATTATTTATTTAAGTTATTTAATAAAGCTTTTAGTGACGCTTGTTTCTTAGCATTGCTAATAACTTAGTTTTTTTGTTTTTTAATTTTTAATTCATAACTATTAGCATTTTTTTTAAGCGTCTCTAATAGTAGGGCTATTAGCGACGCTTAAAAAAGTGTTGCTAATAGTTATAATTTTTTTCTTTTTTTATTTAAAATATATATCTTTTAGCGATGTTTGTATAAAGTGTTGCTAATATGATCAATATTAGCAACGTTTTAAACTAAGTGTCGCTAATAGCTAATTATTTGTGGCGTATAAATTTATGCGTCACTAATAGTTGATTTTATTGTGACACTGATTTATGGGTTGCAAATAGTTGTTTGTAGCGATGCTTGATTTTGTGTCACTAATACTACATTTTGTTGTAGTGTAAAGAGTTATTGGGTTAGGTTATCCAATTATGCCTTATTGAATTATGCTTCTGAATGTTGTGTATGATTTTAAATTATTGGAATCATCTTTGTGATTATTATCTGAATAACAATTGGATTCTGTTTCAATTTTTTTGTGTTTCAAAGAGTGTTTTGGGTGAATTGCGAGGCAATTCGTTTTAGGTGGGGAAGAATGTAATGAACCATTTTCAAATTATGCCTAACCCAAGGGACTAGGGGTAATTATATAATTTTTGAATAAGTTTAAAGGGGTTTCAAGGTATGGAATACCAGTAACAAGCATGATGAATCGAAGAACACGCAAAAGGATGGGCAAGAACAAAAGTTACTATCTCAATAAGTGTGTCATATGGGAGGGGCCCACTTAAAAAGTAAGGGATAACCTACCCATGTGAGGTCTAATTTTGAAGGGCTAATTAATATGAGTCCATTGGTACCAAGAATGCACTATTCTAACTTTATGTAGGAAAGTATCACATTTTGAAGTTGGGATAGTATTTGAGTAAAATAATGAATCATAGAAAAAAGGACAAAATTGATGATGTCAATAACATGAGTCGACCTGTCGAACAAATAGCAGTGCATGAGTTATACTACGCCACACGATGCAGGGCCCATGCAATAGCAGGCTGTTAGTGAGTAGCGTGCACACATGTAAGTTGCACGCGAACCATCAACGATGCCACTTTACAGATGCACGACACTTGTTACACACATGTTCGTTCATCGATCCATTTTCTCGCAGGTCTTCACAATAAATTTGAAACTTTGTATAATCTTCTCGGAGAGTTTTCTAGTTCATTTGAGTCTTTTTACTTCCATTCAAAAGACATTTTTAGCTAATTCAAAGGTGTTCTATGCAATGGAAATGTCCATTCCTTGAGTTGGCAACCATATAAGAGGAACATCTCGGGGAAAAGAGGAAAGAGTCTCCAGGTAAGGGGAAGATACATCCATCGGCTAAGGCTGGGTAAAGTGAGAAGTGATTCTGGATAGGAGAGGTTTTATCCACCGCCTACGGGCATAGGAAGAGTAAAGTGTCATGGGTTAAGGGGGGGGCTATGTCCATCAGCATCAAACTGCAAAGAGATAAATGTCCTGAGTTAAAAGGAGGTGATATATGGTGCCTTCGGACACAATGAAAAAATGTTTCGGTGCTAGAAGAGGTTCTGCATGCTGTCTCTAGATCTAAAGCAGATGCCTTTAAGAAACGAGCAACTCGGAATGCTACTACTTTCGGAACTATAAAGGAGTAAGCATTTCTGACTTTCTTATTTAATATACCTTATATGCATGCACATCTTAATTAGTAATATTCATATGCTAATTAAGATATATGAATTGTCATGATCTGATGGATTATGATATGTTCTGATTTGATTCACTTTGATATGCTCTATTTTGACCTAATCTACTCTAAAATGCTCTGTTTTGATGTGATATGCTCTGATCTGATATAATATGATATGATATGCGCTAGTCAGATGAAATCTATTATGATCTAATGGGATATGATATGATCCAATTTGCTCTATTGTGTGTTCTACTCTACTATGTGATAGAGTGAAATGTGTGACTGTCACGTGCACGTGCGTGTGTTGATACGTTCACTATAAATTTGAGACTCTGTATAACTTTCTAGGAGAGTTTTATGGCTCATTTTGAATCCATTTTTGTTCGTTTAATAGGCGTTCTTAGCTCATTCAAGGGTGTTCTATGCAATAGAAGTGTTTCATTCCTTGAGTTGATACGAAGAAAGATGAGGCTCGATCCTCCATTGTTGGGCGACAATGAGAGAAGTGGCCCATAGTAGGGGAGGTTTTGTCCTCCATCGAAGGGCCATGCAATGAGAGAAATATCCTTGGGATAGGGAAGATTTCGTCTACAACTTTTAGTAGCAAAAAGTGGAAAGAGTCTAAAAGTAAGGGGGAAGGCTTGTCTATCACATACAGCCGCATAGAAAGAGAAGTGTATCTGGGTAGGGGAGGTTTTTTCCGTCACCTACAGGCGTGGGAAGTGTAAATTGTCACGGGTTAAAGGGAGGTTATGTCTATCTCCTTCAAACTACAAAGAGAGAAGGGTCCTGAGTTAAAGGGTGGTGATGTCCGCCACCTTTGGGTGCGATGACAAAAATGTTCTTGAGCTAAAAAAAGGTTCTACCCGCCGTCTCCAGACCTTAAGGGGAGGACGCCCTAAAGAAACAAGCAAATTTGAATGCCTCTACTTCCACAACTATAAGGGAGTAAGCTTTTTTAACATTCCAATTTAATAAGACGTATGCATGCACATCTTAATTAGTAATATTAATATGCTAATTAAGATATATGATTTGGTATGATATGATGGATTTTGATATGTTCTGCTTTGACATGCTCTATTTTGATTTGATCTACTATGAAGTGTTATGTTTTTATCTAATATTCTATGATCTAATCCGTTATGGTCGGATGAAATCTAATATGATTTGATGGGATCTAATATGATCCAATTTGTTATGGTGTATGTTCTCCTCCACTCTGTGATACAATGAGATGTGTGATTCTGCTAATTTATTGGCTTTTATTCGACTCCAATGGTTTATAAGATTTCCGTATGACTCCACTTGTTTTATTTGGATATTCATATTATAACATATATGATTTTGTACCACCTAATATAAGTAATAGCAGTTAGGCAGAACTATGTTTTTATCCAATCGTATTGGAATAACATCATAGATGTTATCCAATATGTATGCAGGCAACCAATGGTAAGGTAGCGTTGGCCTATTCTAAATTAGTTACAAAATTATGTTTGTTTTGGCCTGTGCACAATAGAGCATTAGAGCTCTATAGTGCGTAGAGGAACATTACAAGTCTCACACAGTGTATATCGCTCCAAGTTGGTCACATTTGAGTTTTTATGAAAATCAATCTACTCCAATTTTGTTTTGTGAACCCCTCAGTCAAGGTCGATTTCTAGATTTAGGTGTTACAAATGGTATCGAAATTTTTCTATATCTACAAGAGGAAATTATTTTGAAAATATATAATGTTTTGATTTGAATCCCAATTTTAAATCATAGTTAATCTCAATTCTTGTTCAGTTTGTGTTATATCAAATTTAAGATTTGCACATTCTATTTTGCAAGTGTTACAATGGATTTAATACAAATTCCGAATTAGAACTTTTTGTTCTATATGTATGACATTCGATTTAATACAGATTCCGATTATAAGAACTTTGATTCGCAAGTGAATTTTAATTTGACATTTATGTTTGTGTGTGTTGCAATATATTTGATACAAACATCAATTTTATGAATTTTGATATTAAGTAAAATGTGATTTGAAAATTCTATTATGAATATTGAATTTGATTTGAAATTCCATTTTGTATGTGATACATCAGATTCAACTCATAGACTCTGATTTTGTCAATTTTGATTTTTAAATGAAGAATGATTTGAAATTTTGTTTTGCATGTGTGGCATCAAATTTAATATGTGCTCTAATTTTACAAACTTTGATTTTGAATTTGAATCAATTGAAATTATTTGTTCTAAATCCCTTACATGATTTTTTAAAATGATTTTATTGACTTCTATTTCAAATAGCCTGTCAATTGAAAAAAATAGATGTAAATCAATTTTATTTTAACCGATGGTAGAATTACCAAGGAATAACCACCAATTGCCCATGGTATGTGACACGAGCCATTAGTGGAAAACTCTATAGTTAATTCTACTTGAGTATTGAAATAAAATTTAATTTTGAATTGTTTGATTCAAAAAATACATTTGATTAAGAAATGAATTTGTTTTAAAGGATGGTGGGTGGAACTACCTAAGAGTAACCACCAAACACACGTAGTATGGGATGTGAATGTTAGTGGAAAACTCTAGAGTAAGTTTTGTTGGTATATTCAAATAAAAATTTAACATTGAAATACCTACAATTTGAAAGCTCAACAAATCTATTTTGAAAGACGGTGGAACCACTTAGGAGAAACTATAAAACACCCATGTATGGGATGCAAGGTGTTAGTAGATAGCTATAGAATTAGTTTTGCCGGTGTATTGAAAAATAAAATTCGATTTTGAATGGTTTGTTTAGAAATTTTTATTTTCTTATAAAATGAATTGGTTTTTAAAGGCAGTAAAGTTGCCAAGAAGAAACCACCAAACACCAATGGTATAGAATGTGAAGTGTTAGTGGATAGCTCTATGGTAAATTCTACCGATATATTGACATAAGATTTAATTTTGAAATGTTTGCATTTTGAAAGTTCTTTTTTGAAAAATAGTAGAACTCTTGAAGATAAACTACAAAACACCCATGGTATAGGACACGCGATATTAGTGAATCACTTTAAAATTGAGTATGCTAGTGAATTTGATATGAGGATTAATTTTAAATCCTCTATGTTTTGAAAAGTGATTTAAAATTAGTAAAGTTGTCTTGATGGATAGTAGAATTACTAAAGACAAACCAGCAAATGCCTATGGTATGGGACATGAGGGGTTAGTGGATAACTTTAAGGCTAATTCTACTAGTGTATTGTAACAAATTTTGATTTCAAGTCTGATTTGAATATGGAACATCTGTTTTGAATGATCTAATATTGTTTTGAATATGCACATCCTAGAGAAGGTAAAAGGTTTCTAAGTTTTAAACCAATGTTGTCTAAAGGGATTTTTGTTCTGTTTCAATATTTTTCTCATGTATGATTGATAACTCTATTTTTGGAAAGAAATTCTATTTGTAAAATGATCTAATGCGCACAATGATATGTGGGTGCTTAAACTCTCTGGGTACCCACTAAGAAAAATAATTTATGTCTAGCATGCGCATATAGGTGTGAAGTATCATGGGAAAGATCATATCCTTTTGAGCCTCCGGCTACCCCATAAGTGTTAGGGGGAATGTCGTGTGGTATCATGATCTTTGGTATTTTCATCATTTAGACAAACTAATAAGTTATGCATATATTTCTAAATCAAATTGCTTCTAAATAATTTGTTTTCTCACAAACAATTTTATGAAAAAGATTATGATCATTTTTATGAATTTTGCATAGCATTATTTTTTATTTTAACTCAACCTACTATGTAGGGGCTTTTAAATTCTAAATTCATGCTCTATGTATAAAAAGTTTACTATTCTATACTATGTTTGCTTGGTTATGCTAATTAGCCATGTTTCATGAAAAAAAATATCATAATTGTAAAATAATTTACATATGTTGCATTATATTTTAAATATGTGCACTCTATGGCTATGGGTAGTTCTGGGGTAAAACCTCATATTATCAGTGCATTCTATGTCTGGATACATCTAGCATGTGCATATAGGTATAGAGCATCATGGGAAAACTCCTATCCTTCTTAGCCTCATGTTACCCCGTGAGAGTCATAGGAACACCATTTGGTATTATGGGTTTTGATTTGTCTTCTCTTATTTGATTCCGAAAATTTGTAGATATGCTTTTGGATTAATCTATTTGCTATGCTTTTCTCTAATTTGATTAGCTCTGTTTTTATTTTGTAAGATAATTTATCTAATTTTAAAATTCATAATCGAATTCAATATGATATGATTTATCTCATTTTAAATTGGATTTTGTTTAAAGTGTATTATCCGATCATAAATTATTGTATTGTGATTATACATGAGTTTTTTTATAATTAAATTTCTAAAAGGTTTTGGATTTCTATCTGATGGATTTGATTAGCCCTACTTTGCTAGGTTGTGTTTTGACTCCGAATAATGACTTATTTGATTTAAACGTAATAATTAGATTGTGTTTAAAGTGTTTTATTAGATCATGAACTATCGGATTTTGTTTGTGAAGGTTCTATCTGATCTTAAATTATCAGATCATGTTTATGAATGTAAAATCCGATTTTTATGTATCAGATTCTATTTACAAGTGTCTAATATGAGTATAATTTATCAAATGCTACCTTGTTGTATCCACTTAATTATCAAATTCTATTTGTTTATGTTTTATCTCACTTTGACTATTGGATACTATTTGTTTTTAAATGTGTTATTGGATTATGATTCACATGTTTTATATGACAATACAACAAAACTGAAGTGTCACTAATAGTTATTAGCGACGCATATAAAGCATCGCTACATGCATCGATAAAATTGTCATCGCTAAAAGTATAGTATTAGCGATGTCTATGAAGCGTCAGTATTAGTATAGTATTAGCAACGCTTTTTCTTAAGTGTCGCTAATAATATAGTATTAGTGACGTTTATAAAGCGTTAGAGAGACGATAGCAAACAACGGATGGAGGACTGAACTCCCCATGCAGTCAGTCATAATCCACCCCATCTCTTGAATGGAGCTCCTCATCTCTTTGCCGAACATATCGTCATCCTCGGACCCAAAGATGCCACCTTTCCTGTCCCCGCCGCTGACGGAGAAGCGATGAAGCGAGGCGAAGAAGGTGGAAGCAGAGAAGGAGAGGAGAGAAGAAGCTCAGGTTTCACAGTTGGGACATTAGCCAAAAGTCATGGCATATAAAGGCAGGGGTGGAAATTCGCCCGAGCCCAAAATTTTGCGATGCTCGAAAGAAGCGTCGCAAGAAGTTCCCATTTGCAACGCTCATAACTTAGCGATGCTATCTTTCAACGGTTGCTAATCTCTTAATTTTAAAAAAAAAAAAATTATTGTAATGCTTAGGTTTGGGCGTCGCTAATATTATTATTAGTGGCAACGCTTCCAACAAAGTATCGCCACTTATTATTCTACTAGCGATGCTCATTTTAGAGGGTCATTTTTTTTTGTTACTTTTCCCCCTCCCTCTCATTCCTCCTCCCTCTCCTCACCATCTCTCTCTTCCCACTCTCTCTACCTCACCCTCTCTCTCCTCCCTCTCCTCTCGCTCTCCTCTCTCTCTCCCTCTCCTCTCCCTCTCTCTCCTCTTTCCCTCTCCTCTCCTCTCCCTCTCTCTCCTCTCTCCCTCTCCTCTCCTCTCTTTCCCTCCCCTCTCCCTCTCTCTCCTCTCTCCCTCTCCTCTCTCTCTCCCTCCCTCCCTCTCCCTCTCTCTCCTCTCCCTCTCCTCTCTCTCTCCCTCTCTCTCCCTCTCTCTCCTCTCCCTCTCCTCTCTCTCTCTCTCCCTCCCTCTCCTCTCTCTCTCCCTCCCTCTCCTCTCTCTCTCCTCTCTCACTGCACACTATCTCTCCTCTAATTTCAATTTGTATTATTTTTTATTTTTAAAAATTAATTTTCAAAATAAAATAATAAAATTAAACAAATACTATTTGCAACGTATATAAATTTACGTCGCTAATATGTTAGGTATTCGTGACGAATAATAATATAGATTGCTAATACCTATACTATTAGCGATGTATATTACTATACGTCATTAATAATATTTATTTTATTTATGATTTTTATTTTTAAAATAAAATAATTTATAAAAAAATCTTAACAAAATTAAAAATTAATTAATCTCCCTCTTCTCTCTCTCCCTCTTTCTCTTTCTCTCTCCACTTTCTCTCTCCCTCTCCCTCTCCTCTCTCCTTTCTCTCTCTCTCTCTCCTCTCTCTATCTCTATCCCCTCTCTCTACACACTATCTCCCCTTTAATATTAATTTTTTCAATTTTTTATTTTTAAAAATAATATTAAAATTCAAAAATAAAATAAAATAAATAATATTAATGACGTATATAAATTTACGTCGTTAATACCTATACTATTAGCGACGTATAATAATATACGTAGCTAATACCTATACTATTAGCAAGGTTAGTATTTTTGTTAGTTATAATTTTTTATTTTAAAAATTTAATAATTTATAAAAAATATCTTAACAAAATTAAAAATTAAATTAATCTCCCTCTCCTCTCTCTCCTCTCTCTCCCTCTCCTCTCTCCACTCTTTCCCTCTCCTCTCTTTCCCTCTCCTCTCTCTCTCCTTCTCCTCTCCTCTCTCTCCTTCGCCTCTCTCTCCTCTCTCTCTCTCACTCCTCTCTCTATCTTTATCCCTCTCCTCTCTCTCCCTCTCCTCTCCCTCTACACACTATCTGCCCTCTAATTTCAATGTTTTATGATTTTTTGAAAATTTAATTTTAAAAATAAAATAAAATAAATACTATTAGCGACGTATATAAATTTACATTGCTAATATGTTAGGTATTAGCAATGTAGTAATATACGTTGCTAATACCTATACTATTACCAATGTACATTACTATACATCGCTAATTGTATTTATTTTATTTATAATTTTTTTATTTAAAAAATAATAATTTATAAATAAATATTAACAAAATTAAAAATTAATTAATCTCCCTCTTCTCTCTCCTCTCCCTCTCCTCTCTCCTCTCTCTCTCCCTCCCTCTCTCTCCCTCTCCTCTCTCTCCTCTCTCTCTCCCTCTCCTCTCTCTCTCTCTCCCTCTCCTCTCCTCTCTCTCTCCTCCCTCTCCTCTCTCTCCTGTCTCTCTTCTCTCTCTCCTCTCTCTCTACACACTAGCCCCCCTCTAACTTCAATTTATTATGATGTTGTATTTTCAAAATAAAATAAATACTATTAGCTACATATAGAAATATATGTCACTAATACCTATACTATTAGTGACGTATAGTCTTGTACGTAGCTAATAGTATTTAATTTATAATTTATATTTTATTTGTTTTTTTAAAATATAATAATTTATAAAAAAACTTAAAAAATTATAAATTAATTAATCTCCTTCTCCTCTCTCTCCTCTTTCTCTCTCTCTCTCTCGTCTCCCTCTCTCTCCTCTCTCTACCGTCTCTTTCTCCTCTCTCTCTCCCCTCTCTCCCTCTCTCCCTCTCTCTCCCTCTCCTATTTCTCTCTCTCTCTCTCCTCACCATATGATCTCCTCCATGTCAATCTTGCCTTTCTCTCTCTCTCACCTCCCCTCTCTCTAATCTCTCTCCTCTCTCTCCTCACCTTCTATCTCTCTCCTCATTCTCATCCTCTCCTCACTCTCTCTCTCCATGCACTCTCTCTTCATCTCTCTTTAATTATTAATTATATTTTAAAATTTTAAAAAAATTAAGAAATAATATATATTATATATAGATAATGAAAGTTTAATCTATTATTAACACTACTTTTTATTGAAATTTTAATATTTATTTATTATATATACAAATAGTAAATATTGAATAAAACATATTATATTTAAGAAGTTTATTTTAAAATTTTAAAAATTTATTTATTATTTATTTAAATTATTTAATAAAGCTATTAGTGACGCTTGTTTATAAGCATTGCTAATAACTCAGTTTTTTTGTTTTTAAATTTTTAATTCATAACTATTAACAATGTTTTTTTTAAGCATCTCTAATAGTAGGGCTATTAGCGATGCTTAAAAAAGTGTTGCTAATAGTGATAATTTTTTTCTCTTTTTATTTAAAATATATGTCTTTTAGCAATGTTTGTATAAAGTGTCGATAATATGATTAATATGAGTGATGTTTTAAACTAAGCGTCGCTAATAGCTAACTATTTGTGACGTATAAATTTATGCGTCGCTAATAATTGATTTTATTGCGATGCTTATTTATGCGTCGCAAATAGTTGTTTGTAGCGATGCTTGATTTTGCGTCGCTAATACTACATTTTGTTGTAGTGTGAATAGTTATTGGATTATGTTATCCAATTATGGCTTATTGGATTATGCTTCTAAATGTTGTGTACAATTTTAAATTATTGGAATAATCTTTGTGATTATTATCTGAATAACAATTGGATTCTATTTCAATTTTTTTGTGTTTCAAAGAGTGCTTTGGGTGAATTGCGAGGATGCAATTCGTTTTAAATGGGGAAGAATGTAATGAACCATTTTCAAATTACACCTAAACCAAGGGACTAGGGGTAATTATACAATTTTTGAATAAGTTTAAAGGGGTTTCAAGGTATGGAATACTAGTGTTTGGTTAGAGCTCGAAGTAACAGGCATGATGAATCAAAGAACATGCAAAATGAAGGGCAAGAACAAAAGTTACTATCTCGATAAGTGTGTCATATGGGAGGGGCCAACTTAAAAAGCAAGGGATAACCTACCCATGTGAGGTCTAATTTTGAAGGGCTAATTAATATGAGTCCATTGGTACCAAGAATGGACTATTCTAACTTCAGGTAGGAAAGTATCACATTTTGAAGTTGGGATAGTATTTGAGTAAAATAATGAAAAATAGAAAAAAGGACAAAATTAATGATGTCAGTAACATGAGTCGAGCTGTCGAACAAATAGCAGTGCTTGAGTTATACTACGCCGCACGATGCAAGGCCCATGCAATAGCGGGCTGTCAGCGAGTAGCATGCACACATGCAAGTTGCACGCGAACCATCAACAATGCCACTTTATGGATGCATGACACTTGTTATAGACATGTCTGTTTGTCGATCCATTTTCTCGCAGGTCTTCACAATAAATTTGAAACTTCGTATAATCTTCTCAGAGAGTTTTCTAGTTCATTTGAGTCTTTTTACTTCCATTCAAGAGATATTTTTAGCTAATTCGAGGGTGTTCTATGTAATGGAAATGTTCATTCCTTGAGTTGACAACTATATAAGGAGGAACATCTAGGGGAAAAGAGGAAAGAGTTTCCAGGTAAGGGGAAGATACGTCCATCGGCTATGGGTGGGTAAAGTGAGAAGTGATTCTGGATAGGAGAGGCTTTATCCACAGCCTACGGGCATAGGAAGAGTAAAGTGTCATGGGTTAAGGGAAGGCTATGTCTGTCGGCATCAGACCGGGAAGAGATAAATGTCCCGAGTTAAAAGGAGGTGATATATGGTGCCTTCGAACACAATGAGAAAAATGTTTCGGCGCTAGAAGAGGTTCTGCATGCTGTCTTTAGATCTAAAGGAGATGCCTTTAAGAAACGAGCAACTCCGAATGCTGCTACTTCTGGAACTATAAAGGAGTAAGTATTTATGACTTTCTGATTTAATATACCTTATATGCATGCACATCTTAATTAGTAATATTTATATACGAATTAAGATATATGAATTGCCATGATCTAATGGATTCTGATATGTTCTGATTTGATTCACTTTGATATGCTCTATTTTGACCTAATCTACTCTAAAATGCTCTATTTTGATGTGATATGCTCTGATATGATATAATATGATATGATATGTGCTAGTCAGATGAAATCTAATATGATCTAATGGGATCTGATATGATCCAATTTGCTCTATTGTGTGTTCTGCTCTGCTCTGTGATAGAGTGAAATGTGTGATTTCAATGATTGTTTGGCTTTCATTCAACTCCAATGATTTATGAGATTTCTGTTTGACTCCAAATGAAGGATATATATATATATATATATATATATATATATATATATATATAATATAGATACATATATTATACTACCTAATGCATTTCCTACTTGGGAGGAAAAACTATGTTTGGATCTGATCTTATTGGAATAATATCATAGATGTTATCCAATACGTACATATACAACCAACCATAAGGCAACAATTGCCCGATCCAAATTAGTTATAAAATTAGGTTTGTTAAGGCATACTCGCAACAGAGCTCTGTAGTGCGTATAGGAACGTTACAACTTTTGCACACTGAGTTTGCCACTCCTGGTTGGTCTCATTCTAGCTTTTATGAAAAAATTAATTTATTCTTATTTTGTTTTCTAAACCCCCAATATGAGTCGGGGTGTTACACTTACTTCACAAAACCACCTTGTTGTTGATGCGAGTTGTGGGGTTATCTTTTTGATAAAAAATGAAAATGAGGCTTGAGAACTTTTTGAGGACTTGAATAAAATTTCCCTTCAACATGCTACTTTGAATGGAAATATGGGTGGACCATCCACCTTGAACAATGCCCCCTTTAGGAGTGGCTTGTATGAAGTAAAAAACTCATTAGACTTCTTCTCCAAAGTTGACATTTTGAGTAGGAAACTAGACCCCCTTATGACTTCTACCCATCAACTTTCACCCCTCACTCGTGGCACATGTGTCATATGTCTTAGTCTATAGCCCATACTATCATAAAGTGTCCTTCTGCCCCTCAATTCCCTGAGCCCATCTAAGACTATGTCAATGCCACTCAAGCTTTCACTAGGATTGAGAATAATATATTTTCAAACAATAATACCCTAGGTGGAGGAATCACCTTAACTTCTCTTAGCATAACCCTAACCAAGGGGCAAGTGGTAACCAGACCCTTAGGCCACCCTTACAAGTGCCGCTATCCCCTTACCATCAACCCTAAGTGCCATAGCCCTTGACTATTAACCCCACGTGCAACCCCATATGCCCAACCTAGTAGGGATTAGAGTTTTTAAGAGAAGGTCTTTACTGTATTACAAGAGCTACAATCTCATTCTCAAATCCTTCACTCTCACACCCAGTTTATCACAAAGATAGAAGAGTAAGTTAGTCAACAAGTCAATGCTATTAACAAGTGAGAGATGGGGACATTGCCGAGTCATCCTATATAAAACCCTAAAGGTCAATTTCGGGTAGAGGGAGTTTCTCTCTCTAATGAATAAGTTTAGTCCATAATGACCGTTACGAATGGGAGGCTTGTTGACATAGGGCTGGGGGCAGACCGGTGAGAAACAATAGGAGTGAGAAATTAGAGAAGCTAGCCCCTAATGAACCTCAAGAGATAGAGAGTATGCCAAAAGTAAAAGAGTCTTATGTCCTCCCCCTTCTTTAGAGCCATAGTTTAAGATCATTTTCGAGGGAACTTATATCCCTATGGCTCTATTTCCCTAATATTTAGACATGGCCCCACCATTTGGAAAGTGCTTTGTTAGGATAGACAAAATTCTATAAACCATCAAACAAGTTAAGTTTAGTTTTCCCCTCCTCGCGCTATCAAGCAAGTCCCTGCATATGCTAAAGTACTTAACAACCTTTTTACCCAGAAGTTCAAATCTAGACCACAAGTGTCTAAAAAAGTATTTCTCACCCAACAAGTCTGCTGTTTATTAATATATGACATATCACCTAAATTCAAGGACCCTAAAATCCCAATCATTTATTTGGTTATAGGTGATCACTCCATCAATAAGGCACTCCTTGACCTTAGTACGAGTGTTAATTTCCTCCTTTATTGTGTCTATGAGAAACTAGGGTTGGGTGAATTGCAACCTATGTTAGTTACCTTTCATCAAGTGAACCGTTCCATACATAAAGCTCGAGGAGTCATTGTATATGTCTTAGTGAGGGTTGACAAGTTCTTTTCCCCCTTGATTTTCTTGTCTTAGATATGGAACCTGTTGCCAACTCCACACATCAGATCCCTCTCATTATAGGTCATCCCTTCCTTGCTACAGCTAATGCATACATCAATTGTTGATTTCTTCTAAATATATAGATTTCTTCCTTTCTTTCTCAAGTTCACTCCAATATTTAAATTACTTTATGTAGTTCTTCTTTATCCTCGACCAATTTGAATATATCAATATGAATAGATTTAATTGTCACCTCATTCAGTTTGACAATCATCTTTTAACTTCTTACACTTTTTACTCAATTCAATGGTTTGTCTAAAATAACTTTCAACATCAAAATTCTCATCATCACTAGAAAAAGAATAAGATGTGATGAATCAATTAAGTACAAGTAAACAAGTTTAAACAAACAAACCAAAATTACAAAAATACACCTTTTGGAAAAGTAAGCAAGATTAAGCAAGGTAGACACACAGTAGTATGAAAAATAAGATTGATAGCAAGGAAAAAAAGTAACGTTTAAACAAAAATCCTCAGCTACATCTTGAGAGTTTAGCATTTGCATAATCGACCTAATGGATCATTGAATTTCTCCTAAAACTAATACTTTGACAAGTAAGAATTAAGAGGACTAGCCTCTATGGTTAGTAATTTCTAATTAACAATGAAAACATACTATCTACACATAAACTATCACCCTACAACATATTCAACCAATCCAAGCATGCAATCCATACATAAAGATGAGATTAAATGTGGAAACCCCAACTTGGATAAAAAACCACAATTACCTCAACAAGGCCAAACCAATTCACTAGTAACAAAGAATTTAAATGAGATAAGAACAACCAATCAACCTCTAGATTTGACACAAGCAAGAACACCTTCTCTTTTTTCAATCATCTTCGTTGTTGGCCTTTAATTCTTTATCCTTAAAAGCTTAAAGATTTCCCTCTTTGTGTTATATTCTTCTTCTTTTTCTTATAGCAACTCAATTAAAGACTCATTCTTTGACTGTTGATTCACGTTTGAGATTCTTCAACTCCCTTTAAGAATTTGTTTTGTCTCCTCTTTTGTTTGTTGTGTGAGAATCTTCTATTTCAATTGTGCACCTTCATAACTTCACCATTAACATGTATTTATGTTTGCAACTAAAACTACTAGCGATCGAGTGTTCACTACTTTTGGGCATGATACTTCAAGAGATCACTTCTCAACCAAGCGATTGATCGATAAACCAATTCAAGTCTCAATCGATGTCTTGCTGATGCAATTAACCAATTCATCTATTATGTGCTATAGTTCATAAACAATAGATTGATTTGTCTAGTGTCTTGTTTTAGCGATGGATCGATGATACTATAATTTATAGTTTTACCCTTTTTACTCTAAATTGGTCCAAAACTTTCAAAATTACTTTTGAAACTTTTCCAAATGACTTTTTTATAAGAGTGTATACTGAATAAACATCTTTTACCTTCAACAATATTTAGTCTTCAATCTTGATCTAAAAGAGCATGTCTGCTCTTATTTTTCAAGTCCATTAATTCCAAACTTGACTTGGCCACATTTACATCTAGAAATATTCCTATGACCAATTACAAAATTGAATTTTTGACATAGTTTTAATTAATGAAATTAGCCAATTATATTATATATGACACATATGCTCTTTCAATTGGGCCTAAGTTAGTAGAGCCCATCCTTGTATTTTTTATGGTGGACAAATTGAGAAAGATGTATTACCTCTGGTACACAATTAAAATGCAAGATATATCTTCTCCTTTGTCAAAAATAGAAATAAGATTTTATAGTAAAGCACAAAATTCCTATATTTCTACCAAACCCTGTAAATCAAAGCAAATAATGACATGATAATTTTGATGTGGAAACCCTCGTTGGAAAAAGCCACAAAACACTCAATCTTGATCAAAATATGCTATATGCAAACTAGAATACAAAGTTACTTGTTTTCAAAGAAAAATCCTTCTTTTCTTTTCTCGGTTGTCTCTAACACCACCATTAATTTTCCACCTTAATTGCTTCTAACAACCTTTAGCATAAATGACCATTTTCACTCGTCTATTCAACAACTCTTCAAGCAAAACACTTAGTCCTTCAAGTGTATGTGTTCTCACCCTCAACTCAAATCACAATGTTGTTTTTTGTCTCTAAGGTTCATGATCAACAAAGCTATTTCACTCATGAATTCATTAGATACGATTTACTCTTTCTCTATATATTTTCTAAGTCTTCCTCTCTTACTTTCCCAAGATTTCACCCCTTTTTATAGTCCCCGAAGTTAGATAAGGACTTCTGCCTTGAATAAGAATCTTATTCTACTTGGAATAGTCTATTTCAAAAAATTGTATCATGAAACGATTGATTGCTCAATAGGGTGTTTGATTTTTTTTGTATTGTTTAAATGTACATGTGCAATCAATCGATCCTTTGAACAAACAATTGATCATTCACTATTCTAGAATCATATGACCCAGATTCAAATTGATCTCACCAATTGGCAATCGATCCTTCAATTTTCTAAAAAACTTTGTGTACAACATTCAAGGTCAAACGATTAGACATTTCTTAGCAATTAATCTCTGATGAAAAAAACTTTTTTTTCATTCAATTTGCCCCAACATCCTTTCACACTATGAAATGAAGTCCCACAAAAATTAAAAGGTGAGTGTGATCAATGTTGAGTGTTTTTACCATTCAAAAGACTTCTTGAGTCTACTACTCTTCTTCAACTTCACCATGTGATCTTCAGTAATATTGTGCCCTAACATTACACATCATTTGACATTGGTTTTCACACCAATTTAAGCCAATACATTACATATACCCACATATGCTCTTATAGTCCTTTCTAGTTCCCATCATTAGAGGTTGGTCTTTGTTTAGAACCTTTATTATAACTAAAGTTGGATTAAAAATAAAGATGTTATTGTTATCTAATGTTAATTTGCTAACAAATAGAAAATTTTAAGTAATAGAGGGACAAATAATAAATCTTTTAAAATAAAATCCTTGTGGTAAAAAGGCAGTGTATGTTTTCCAACATGGTACAATAGGAAGAGCATGACCATCTCCCACAAAAACTTTATTTGATTCATCATAAGATTGTTAAGATGAATGCATACCTGAATTATTAGTGACATGAGCTAATGCTCTAGTGTCGGGATACTATGCCATATCTTGAGGGCTGGTAATATTGGTAGTTGCAAGTGGTTAATGTGTTGGAAGCTTGGAGTCCTCCACTTTGTAGGAATCATCAAAGAGATACCATCATTTAAGATCTATATGGTTAACTTTGCTACAAATTTGATATGGAGGATGCATAGAAGATATTCAATTGGAGTTTGCATTGTTGTTGGAAACAAAGCTTTAGCATGAGAGAGAGGCACTAGTGCTAGAGTTTTATAGTTAAAACTTTTGGTGTGGTTTGTGCGATAAGTTGTGATGACTCGGTGGCTTACTCATTATAATTTGAGGTGAGATTCATAAGTAAGGAGCATAGGTTCAAGCTCATGGAAGGATGATATTGGTGTTTTCCCTATGAGAAAGTGGCGAATGATTCATAGGGATGACCAAGACTATTAACAAGAAGAGTGGCTTTGTTGTCATTAGGAATAAGTTGTTCAATTGTAGAAAATTGTTCATGTATATAGCTTTGAAGTTCTTTAAATAATAAATAATGGAAGAGTCACATTGATGAATGGCTTGAAGTTTGTGTCGAAAATAAATTTCACGAGGTGGATTGTTGAGCATAAAGGGTGGCTAATGCACTCCAAATTTCCATAGAAGTGGGAAGGCTGGTAGCTTTGAAGTTCTTTAGTTAGCATTGCTAATATCCATTAAATAAGTATGTGATTAAGGTACTTCCACTTGCATAAATCTAAATTTGATTGTATTTCCTCATTGATCTCCAAGGATGTACAAATAAGCTCCGAGCTCCCATCAACATACCCAAGAAGAAGTTGGAAATGATTTTTTCATAGAATATAATTTCAATCATTGAGTTTGATGGCAATGAAGCTAGTAATAGAGGAGAAGTTATGTTGAGAAGAAAGAGGAGTAGGAAGGGTGGGGGGGAGAAGAGAGTTGGAAGCCATGAATCTCTAGCTTGAGTGGCTCTCGATATGATGAAAGAAAGAATATCTAGTAATAAGAGCTTTTTAATGATAGAATATATATTAAAGGCATACATCATAATATTTACAAAAGGTAGATATTACAATTAAAACCTTAGTCAATGTGAGAGATTCCATAGAGATTTAAATTTTTCCCATGAATAGTTCATGACATTGGAGATTTTTCAATACTTGTCATTTCTATGTTGTTCAATGCATAGGAGTTTAGGTGTCATAAAAATTTTCTTTTGAGTGTCCAATGTATGTGTCAACATATGCATCCTCGTAAATAATGTTTTTCTCCCATTGTGTTATTTATATTGTTTTATGATTTTAGGTTGATTAGCCATCTTTTGAATTTTAATAATATTTAAGTTATCCATTATAATCACTTAATTTGGATTTCCATTTTGTATCTATTTCTTTATTAAAAAAATAATTTCATAATGGATTTTTTCTGTAAACCAAGATAGTTTGAAATGTTAATGCCTATATTTTTGCATTAAAAAATTAATTTTTTGTGTCTCAATAAGATTTGCAACATAACAACAAGGAACAAGGTTTTCTTTGGGACTAATTTGGGCAAGAAATTTATATAGCTTTCTTTAGGGATATGAACCTGTTGGAATCTAAGGGTTTTGAGAACTAATCAACTATTTAAAACTCTAGTAAAATATGTTTCAAGTTTAAAATTTTGTAGTAAACTAAATCTTAAATATAGTGATGTTTAATATCAATATACTTATTATGAGAGTGTAACGCCCGAGATTTTTTAAGATATTTTCTTAAAAATTAACAAAAATATTTTGCAGCATAATAGCTCTAAATCAGGAAAAATGACAAATAAGAAACCTGTGAAAGCAGTTTTATAATTTAAAACATCACACAACAATTTTTTCTATACAAATTTTTGTTCATTTGATCAAACATCATATGATCAAACTAAACATCCTCAAGTACTACTTGAAAACAAATGTACAAAATAAAATACTATGATCATAACTTTAAATACAATCTCTCCTAGGTATCCTTAAGTGCAATTTCCATAACACTCCACTATCTAATCCGAATTACAAGTCAAGAAAGCATAAATACATTAATTCTTATCTCACCCAATACATCAGATCTTAGCACAAACTAATACACATAGTGCGTCAAGGATTTACCCGAGTCAAAGGGATTCAATCCACCACGAAAACGAGCATCTATCTCTAGGAACTCTCTGACAAAAACTTGCAAAGGCCTCCCAACCATTGAGGCTAAAAAATAGGGTAAATGAACATTTTCATACTTAGTGGGAAAATACGCATTAGAGGAGTTCTAAACAGCGAACTCACTAAGGGGGCATTTGGCAAACAATTTTAAGTAGAAAGAAAATGGATTGGTTTTAGAATCGATTTTTGAAAAAAAAAAGCAAAAATGAAAGATGTTTGGTTCAAGTTTTATGGATGATTTTAAAGGGAAATCAGATTTTAGCTCACTTTTTATTTTTGTGTGTAAAATGACAAAAATATCCTCCAACATAATTGTCATAAAAAAGAAAAAATGGGTAGAACATTTTTTCACATCATTTCGAAAATTAAATGTCTTTCTTCAAGAACTCATCTCAAGTGAGTTCTTAAAGAAATCGAATTTTGGGTCAATTCAGTTTGAATTGACCCAAAATATGATTTCTGCCAGGAAAGTGATTTTACCTTTGAATCTCCCTTCCAAATGGTTTTTACATAAGAAAGTGATTTCCACCTGAAAGAAATGACTTTCCAATGGAAGAAAGTGCCTCCCAAATGGGCCCTAAGTCTATACATAGATACGTTCATGCAACTTAAAATGAAGCAAACAGGCCTATAATAATCATGCACATATGCATCATGCCAAATACATACCATCAAACTAATTTTACACAAACTTGTATGACCTTACTCATACAATCTTACTCATATGACCTTACTCACACAATCTTACTTGCACAACAGTCATACAACCTCACTCATGCAATTTTGCTCAAAAACTTACACATGCTCAGTAACATACATACACACCCATACAGTCATATACGTATTATCAATGACTGAAGCTCATTACAATCAATTAGCCCTAGCTAGCATCAACATAGAAAGGAATGCTACTTGGGCATCACCTTAACTTCCGGGGAGTGACTAAATGATATGGACCTTTTTTAAGGAAATGCACACTAATGTTCATGGGGCACAAGATTAAACAAGTAAGAGCATTTCCATGATACTACTTACCTAATTATCAAACATAAATACCCCTACATTAGGGGCCATACAATTGCTCACACTTTAGGGTCTTATTGTGCCAATGCCAATCTTTGGTAGAAATCATGCAGTGTCACTCTTGGGCAGAATCATATTGTTGATGTGGACGATTGCCCACAAGCATAGAGCGGTGCAGGAAGACCAGGAAAGGGGAGAGTGGATGGCATAGCCATCAGACAGAAAGGGGAGAAGCACTGAAGAAAGGGGAGAAGCACAGACAATTAATCATTCACTAATCAACTTAGGGCGTAGCCCTTATATTTAAATAGGCTAATTAATGGGCTCACTAACAAGCACCTAAAGCCCATTAGCATAATTAAAATAAATCACTAATTACCTAAATAACTAAATTACCTAAATGACCTTATTGTATAAAAAACCCTAATTACCCTAATACGTGGCCCCTAGTAGTAGCCTTAGAACGTGCACAACATTCCACCCTGCTTCCGCATCTCCTTGTCCTCAAGGTGACCTTAAACTCTAAGAATTGGGCCCACCACAACTCCGCTGGGAACAGCTGCTCCGGAAATCTCTGTCTTGGCTTTGAAGATGTTTCAAAGATTCAATGTCTTCATATGGCTTCCGCTGTACAGATTTGCTTGCATCGTCAGATCTGACCAATTCAACTTGGAGGAAATCTAATTCTGACGTAAGGTGCATCATACAGGCTTCAATGTCCTCTGTTTGCTCGAACACCTCCTGAAATTCAGATTGTGAACTCAGGCTAGCAAAAAACTGCTTTACATCTTCCAAAGCCATGGTCTCGTGTTGTAGCTTGCGCTCCATGCCACATATTCTATCATTTAGCGCCTCAATTGAAGTTGCATTCTTTGCACTAAAAGCATCTTGTGCAGCATTTTCTTCTACCTTTGCAGCAACATCTATATCTTTGCATTCGTTACAGAGTGCCTTCTGCTGTTACATCACCATTCTTACAATGCCCCTGTCCTGAATCTTCTGCTCAACTTCTACCTGAGCCAATATGATCCTTCCTCCATGCTCATCCTTAACACATCTTGGCAGCTTTGAGATGAAAATGGGAGTCGTTTTTACCCATTCTCCAGCATAAGAAGAACCAGCATGTTTGTCTTCCATTTCAATCTTTTCTGATGAAGTAATAATATACAAGCTTCTAGTGTTTGCTAAAGAGCAATCAGCAGGAGCAACTGGCAATGCAAGCTCATCACTGTACTTGCTGCCTTCTTCATGATGAAATTAAACCATATCTGAAGTGTGGGCAGGCAAGCCGCCAACGTTCTCAACTGAGCCATTATTAACTGCACCGCCGGAATTTAACTCATCTTCAGGGCATAAAAGCAAGCAGCTTATCTCTTCATGATGCGTTCCAGAAATCTTCAAGGTATGTGCGGGCGAGCTCATCTCTTCTGTTACAGCTGCCGGGCGAAAATTTATTTCTGCAAAGCCATTCTCAACTTCAATTTCAGATTCCATGTAAGCTGGATTTATAGGCAATGACCTGGAAAGTTTGTCCAAATCATTGTTTACCTCACCTCCTAGCACAACTATTCTAGACCCTATTTCTGATGTCACATCTTGGTTGGGAGGAGAAGCAAATATGAAACTCTTACTCCTGTAAGACATATTCACAAACTCCTGCACCTTCACAAAACTATCCTTTACAAAAGCCTCATTGTGCAGCCCTGCTTCCCTTTCAATACCCTCCGGCTTGTCACTTGTATCACACAAAGGGAGCTCTCCTTCTCCATGAACAGGCTCATCTGTGCTCTCACATTGACTAAGGTCCTCATCCAATTTGCTAAGTTCTACTTCTTGATTTTCATGAAAATCATTTGGAATTTCAGCCTCTAAGTTTGAATCACCATTGTCTGTATTTTCCAATACATGGTTCCCAAGAGACCCATTTGCAACTTCAGCCGCTAATTTTGTGTGACAGAATTCCTTAGCTTCAACTTCTTTAGATTCCAGGAATATAATTACGTCCACTTTTGTATCACCCAACTCCTTACATTTTAATCTGTGCTCCGCTGTTAATCCCACAGCCTCAATATCTTCTGTGACTACTTTCAACAGAACCTCCAAAAAGGTCCTGCAAGTCTCAGCACCCATCTTGATTGGCCAGTCCATCAGCTGCTTGGACGAATCCATTGCCTCCATCAGAGTAACATTAACCACTCCATCGTACACTAAGCATCTGTTGTGCAATTCATCAAACAGCTTAAGGGCCTCCAGCATGTCTTCCAGTTGGCTATAACCACCCGTCACACTATTATAAACCAATGAGTCAGCTCCGTGGCCCTTGGTGATCATCTCCCCCAGCAGAACCAGTGCCTCCTTAATGCCGCCGTCATCCACAAAGCCGGTGGATAACTCAAAGCAATTTGTGTGAGTGGTTGGAGGCTCACCACCCTTGCAAACAAGATTTTTGTAGATTTAATAATCGTCGCCTGTGGCAGAGGATCCGTGGGAAGATCAAGATGGCATGGGACAGAGGAAATTCCGGAATGGGCGAGCTGCACTGAGATAGGGGAAGATCGCGACAATTCTGGGACCACCAAACCAATCGCCAGAGCCGCAGATCCTTTACAATCGAGATTTTCTGCTCCGAACATCATCTTCCCATAGTGCAAGCCAAAATCTGGGGCGAGGAAGAGCCAATTTCCCACTGCTGATTCTTTGGCGAAATTTTTGTTATTAAGGATTTCACCGGATCGCAGAGGGATTTCACCGGGTCGGAGAGGGGTTCCATTCAGGGCAATCGGGATCAGAAGGAAAGGGAAAGGAAAATCCCGTAAGATCCGGACTACCGCATCGCAGCCAATCCCCTATTGCTCCCAGTTGCAAGAGCGGAAGGTGGCCGGATTTCCTGATGGTGCGCGATGACCGGAGGTGGAATTGGTCGGATTTCCTGACGTTGAGTGATGACCGGAGGAAGAAATACCCAATCCTGTGCCCAACATGCTCTCCACGGCAGGGCCGTAGACCTTCTTCGCAGGGAGCAGGGTGATGGGTTCCGACCTTGCTTGGGCTTCGCAGTTGACTAGCCAGACGTGTAAGCACCAGTAGCATCGGAGGCAGCATGGGTTCTGCAGTGAAAACCGGTAGTGGCCGGAGTACAGGCATTACGTGGCAAAAGTGCAGCTGAGCGGTCGATATGAACCTCCACCACCTTCCCTTCGAGAACCTCAGCCTCCTCCTTGAAGTGGACACCGATGGACTTGCGAAAGGTCTGGGTGAGGGCCTCGGTCTTGGACTTCTCAAGCAAGATTAGTGCGTTGCTGGCGAGCACGGCGAAGGGGGTCTCCGTGCCAAGAGCAATTGGCTGGACCCAATGGTGGTGAATTAGGAACACCTTCCTGAACCAGGGCAAGAGGTTGTGGATCAGAGGTTGGCAAAGGATCCGCCGACGGTGGAGGAGGTGGTCGGTGGACAAAGTGGTGCTGTTCGGAAGACTGATGGACCGCCCAGGACAGAAGGCAACAGCCCAGGCAGAAGGGGCGCAGTGTATGCAGCCAAGTGTTGTGCATGGGCAGCTTCCTGCATCTTTATGCTGATCATATCCGTAGTGAGAGTCTCTATCGCCACCATGAAATCTGACAATTTAGCATCAAGTGTCGCCGGATTGGCCTTCGAGCTGTCCGCTAACGTTGAATCAGGATCCTCCTTCTCTAAAGGAACCTTTCGAATAGCAGCTTATTTGCCGTGAGCCATGGCTGGGGATCGTAAAAGCTCCAATACCAATGATGTGGATGATTGCCCATAAGCATGGAGCGGCGCAGGAAGACTAGGAAAGGGGAGAGTGGATGGCATAGCCATCAGACAGAAAGGGGAGAAGCACTGAAGAAAGGGGAGAAGCATAGACAATTAATCATTCACTAATCAACTTAGGGCGTAGCCCTTACATTTAAACAGGCTAATTAATGGGCTCACTAACAAGCACCTAAAGCCCATTAGCATAATTAAAATAAATAAATCACTAATTACCTAAATAACTAAATTACCTAAATGACCTTATTATATAAAAAACCCTAATTACCCTAATACGTGGCCCCTAGTAGTAGCCTTAGAACGTGCACAACCCCATTAGCATAATTAAAATAAATCACTAATTACCTAAATAACTAAATTACCTAAATGACCTTATTATATAAAAAAACCCTAATTACCCTAATACATGGCCCCTAGTAGTAGCCTTAGAACGTGCACAACAACAGTGCCACTCTAGGGAAAAATCATGCAATGCTCTCAATAGAGCATCAAACATCTAGGCATAATATAGCACATAGACTAAATGAAAAACATATATTTCTCTCAATGGAGCATCAGATGTCTAGGCTTAAATACAACACGCAAATAACATCTCGCGGGATAAACATTATGGCAAGACATGACAAATACTCAGCCAACTGATTATTGGCTAGCTCAAATACAAAGAACTTAATCTATCGAAACCCTCAGGTTTCAAACTCACAAGGCCAACATATTAGTTTTTTATATAATTCAAGTTTGAATTAAATAAGTTATGTGGTATAATTATGCCATAAAAACTCTTAAACATGTAGAGCTCTATAGATCAAACCAAAGTTGAGCCCAATCTGAAACCCTAGTTCGTCAGAGTAGGAGACTTCACTTAACCCATCCATCTCTTGATCAAAACTCACAGTATCACAAATCCTTATGGTCTTACATACTTCGCCATCCACCTTATGGCCAAAGCATCTTACACAGATGTCATCAAACTAAGTTCCTTAGGTTGTTATCACCCACTTACTTATACCTCACTTATTATACTTTCTTTTCACTTCATAATTTGTACTTTATGCTTGTACAATTATGCAACACTCTTACTATTTGATAATCCCCTAAATTATGTTGGAATCCAAACTGATACTTTCTAATCCTTGCCCATTGCTTTGTCTTCTATCATGATGTCATATATCCACAACAAATCCATACCAAACCCTCTGTCACCTCTTACTATTAGTCACTCATACTTCTGCCCACACACACATGCACATATTCATCACACAAGCTTATAACCAACATACATACGTATGTTCATCACACATACATATAACATATAATTCAATGGCTTATAAACATACTCGCTAGGCATTACTACCACACAAAATCCACATACGTAACTTACCAAAATACTCACTAGCCAATACCAACACATACATACTTCAAACATATTTACATTTTACAATGTCATACGCATTTCAATATAGCATAATTTATCCTCATACATCATGCAAATAGATCATGATTAAACATCTAAAACATTGAATCATACAATCCTAACATGCTGCTACACATTCAAAGCATGTTATTATGAAATTATGAGTTCAAAGCTTCCCAACCTCATGATCCATGATGTTTGATGGTGAGAACACAGCGGTGGCAGTGGCGGTAGCTAGGTTGGAGGACAAAAGTATTTCCAAGTTGAGAGAGTTATTGTCCTGAGGTTTTAGGAAGCACCAGAAGTACTCACGAGTAAACAGGATGACAAAAATCAATGTGGCAAAATCTGTGATCCACTATCAAACTCTAGGGCAACAAGGATAAATGTTGTGCCAAAATAAGTGGCGGTGTAACAAGAAGTGGAGGGTGTACTAACTAATGGTCGGCCGGCGGCTGGAAGTACTTAGCTGGTGCAAGACATCGAAATTGGCCGCAAATAGCATCGAACGGTGGCAATTTTGCATCATCAAAAGTCAACAAAAGGGCAGAGGGTGTGGGGTGACACTCAAGGATGGAGGAGAGGTGGATGAGGGCATTGTGTCAAATCTATCCGGTGGTAGAGCCATCCAATGGTTTGACTGCACGAAAATGGCACCTAAACCCTGAAATGCACATGTGGACAAGGGGACAGGGCTGGAGTAGGCAACCCTAGGCCCACGATGGGTGACCATGAGGTGGTAAATGACCAAAGTAGTGACATTGTCAATCGCCACCCACTACTAAAACCAATGGTACGAGCAGTTGTGTGTCTAGTATGTTATAGGGCAAAGGGGTGTTTGCATCCCAAACATGATTTTACAAAGTGGCAGCCCTACCATTGTAGACCCAAGACTGGCTAGAGGGCAGTAGCCACAACACTACTCCTCATAAGGAATCATAATGGGGGCTTTTTCCTGCCAGGTTCTAGGTCGAGAAAGGGAGTGCAAGAACTGCAGGGGAGGTGTAATTTGGCCAAGTGAAGTAGGCCCTTGTTGTCGCCGAGCTAGGGCAGGGAGCACAATGGCCAAACTGCCCGCAACTAACTAGTGGGAGTGACTGGAGACGCACCAAGAGGCGTCTGCACCCAACGGTGCAACATGGCCCAACACAGGCTGAAAACCCAAGGAACACGATGAGGAGCAGGGTGTTACTAGCAGCTTTGGCAGGGTTCCCCAAGGCCCTGATGACCGAACGGAGCTAGGTCCGGTGGCAGCAGCCCTCCAGTGGCCCAACACAGTGTGAAAACACAAATCAAGGGGAGGGATAGAACCTCAACAAAGGAGAGATAGAGGGGATAGAGGAAAAACTGAACTGGGCAAAATACCCACACATCATTGTCTGGCCAGTCCGGAATTGTCATAACACTCAAAACGTACACAAACAGAAAATAGAGGGCCGGAAGGGCAGGATGTAGGGGAAGGCAAAGCATATGGAGCTGGGACATGTTTGGGGCTGTCCTAGCTCTCACTAGGACTGGGCGAAACCCACGGTGGCTGTCCGGCCACCACTTGTAGCACCAGAAATTAAAATAGAGAGGAAGAGAGGGGCTGACCGAGGAAGAATTTGAGCATGGGATCCGAAGGGACTAGCCTAGGGTGGCAGCCCCGCCGTTGCCAAACCGTGGCTGGCAGGACAGAGCCCACTGGCCAGTGTTAGCGCCACCATATCATGAGATAGAGAGAAGGAAGAGAGACCTGGGAAAAGGGGTGGAGCGTCCATAGCGCCGGGGCGGTAACCCCATGTCGTTGCACTGCCAAGGTAGAGCCAGAGGCGCAAGCCTTGCTACCCATTGGTATCTGGGTGCAACTTGGGAAAGAAAAGCCCAAGGTGGGGGTGGGGCGGGGGGCGGGGAGTACACTATCCAGTTATTTATGGAATGGACTCAAACGAGCCTGATTTGTCCTTATTTTTTCTCTTTTTTTATTTTCTCTTCGTACTTTCTACTTTCTTTCTTTTCTCTCATAATCTTACTTTTTCCTGCCGAAAGTACGTGGGCCTATGACTAAATTCCATATCTAACTCTATAGGTATAAATCCGAGGCCAAATACGTTGAAGCTTCTCATCTTCGTTGAAAATGATTCAAAAAATAGCGAAAAGCACATAAAATTGTAGAAAAATCAGGGACATTACACATGCACATTAATTGTATACAACCACTTTCAACATCTATATATTCAGCTTTAGCAATAGCTAATGAAATACAATTGAGCTTTTATCTATGTAAAGATACTATATATTTTCCAACATAAAAACATCCTCGAGAAGTACCTTTCTTATCATCTACTTTACCTACCCAATCAGTATCACAGTGCCCTATTAATTTAGAAGTAGTATAAAAGGGGTACACAATCCATATTTTTAAGAGCCACTAGTATATTTTATAATTCTTTTAACATCAATTATGTGAGACTCTTTAGGATCAACTTCATATCTAATGTATACTCCAATATTAATCTTGTTTTACTCTTAATATTATTTCTATGTTCATTAGTTTTGTTCATGTAGATGTATTTTGTGCCAATGACATTTCTTTTTTTTTGGTCTTGGAACAAGAAACCAAACAAGATTTATTTTAAATTGACTTAGTTCTTCTTTCATTGCATTAATTTAGTTCTCATCCTATAGTGCTTAATTAATATTCTTTGGCTTTACTAGTTACACATAACAAGCAAAATTAAATTGTTAATTAAGTTGGTATAATGTTCTTACACCTTCATTTGTGTCACCAGTCACATTAGTCTCAAGATAGTCTTTCCTAACCCAATTTGATAGTAGACCTAGCTCTCAACCCAATAATGCTAAAATATTTTTGCATTATTATTAAAGTCTTACAATCTAAGATTTATGAGTATATGTAAAATAATTTCAACTTAGTTCAAGTGTAAATAAATAAAATGATTATACTTGCTGAATCAAATATTTTATTATTAATGCTACAATATTTTAGAATTATTATTGAAGTCTTACAACATTTAGGAATATATTTTGAATAATTTCAACTAAGTAAATCATTTCAGCTTGGTTCAAGTGTAAAAGGAAGCAAAATATTGAATATACTTGTTGAATCAAACTTTAATAATAATGCTAAAACATGTTAGCATTATTATTGAACTCTTACAACTGAAGATTTAGGAGTATATTTGAAATAATTTGAACTAAGTATTTATTTCAACGTTTATCAAGTATAAAATGAAGCCAAAATATGAATATATTTGTTGAATAGAATTTCAAGAATAATGCCAAAACATTTTAGCATTATTGTAATATAGTGCTCTTATTATTATTGGCGCCTTATAACTTGAGCTTTACGAGTATATCTGATATACTTTTAAATAAGTAATCATTTCAGCTTAGCCTAAGTTTAAAATGAAGTAGAAAAATGAATATACTTGCTAAATCAAACTTTGAGAATAATGCTAAAATATTTTAGCAATAACGTTGAAACTTTTTCAGTACTATTGCTGAAACGTATGAGCAACATTGCTTAAACATTTTAGTAAATATTGCTAAACCATAGGTTTCTTGTAAAATATTTACTTAATTAATAAATGTATGTCAACTCTTTCTTTTAGTGAATGATTAGTCCAAGGAGGATAGGGCTTTGCTCAAGCTGCTTTTTTCAAACCGCATCTCTTAAAGTTGGACCTTTCGGAGTTTAGAAGTTATTCATCGTTCTTCTAGGTTAGGGGGATAGAGGAAGTTAGTAGGAGAAAGGGGGAACAAGGGAGAAAGGAGAAAGGATGAAGGATGAAGAAACAACCACTAGATGTAGGATGAAGAAAGAAGAAGGAAAAGAGGAGAAAAAGTTCTTTTACTTCACTTAGTTTGGGTATTTTCATATGTAAATAGTAATGTGAAATGTATATGAAAAAAAATGTAATATGAAAATATGCAGTCTTTGATCTTGTTAATATGTAAACCACCATTATTTTTGACATTTTACGATGCTCACAGCTTATCCATCTGCCCTAATATATTCCTGGTTTCTTATTTCTCTAATTTCGTATCGGTACTGAACTAGCAGCCAAGTGCCCTTGTTTTCTTAGTGTGATAGATGAACTTGTATAATGTGCATTTGGTTTTTAAAGAGAAACATTAAACCCGTGTTAGTGGGGAAGTATTTTTGACCTCCGACATTGTAACTACCGATATCCTTCGGATAGTGCCCATGCTAATGCATACTAGTACATATAAAATAGCACATCACTTGTACATTAACGTGTAATTGCTAAGAAGTGCAATTGTTCTACTAAACAAAGGATTAATGAGGTTATACATAATTAAAACGAATTCAATGAGGGTCATGCTATAACATATTAATAGCATTCCTTTTGTCTCACAATCATAGCTCTCTTAATTTTTTAAAATGATTAAAAAATAAAACATAATTAATTTTAAAAAAAAATTAGGCAATCTCTTGGGTTTTCTCTACTAGTGTGTTAATATTGTGGTAAGAGCTATTAATATAGGACAATGAAATCAAAATAATGATTATGTGAGCCCGGGCTCTATAGGCCGTTGGATTTACATCCAATGACCCCTAATATTCATGGGTTTTATGAGTATTATAAACCCATGAGTAATATGGGCCGCCAGATGTAAATCCGACGGCCCATAGAGCCCGGGCTCACATAGAGATATATGAGCCCGGGCTCATATAAAGAGGACTCTTAAGGAAAAAATTTATATGAGCCCAGGCTCATATATGCTTATGTGAGCCCGGGCTCTATGGGCCGTTGGATTTACATCCGATGACCCATAATATTTATGGGTTTTATGAGTATTATAAACCCATAAGTAATATGGGCCGCCAGATGTAAATCCGACGGCCCATAGAGCCCGAGCTCACATAGATATATGAGCCCGGGCTCATATAAAGAGGACTCTTAAGGAAAAAGTTTATATGAGCCCGGTTCATATATGCTTATGTGAGCCCGGGCTCTATAGGCCATTGAATTTACATCCGATGGCCTATAATATTTATGGGTTTTATGAGTATTATAAACTCATAAGTAATATGGGCTGCCAGATATAAATCCGACGGCCCATAGAGCCCGAGCTCATATAAAGATATATGAGCCCGGGCTCATATAAAGAGGACTCTTTGATTAATATTTTTATCTTTAAATAATTATACGTTCACAAAAAAAATGGTGATCCGCATTTTTTGTTCTATTTGCTGAACATGTCACGTTCAACTTTTAAATCTTTTAATTTCTAAACGTCACTTGTCACGTCAACAATGGCCATTTCATAATTCTTTGAATTTGAAAACTCTTTATGCGGCGGAGGGAGTCTCATTTATGTGGCGCCCTTGTCACTTTCTGTACGAATTAATTAAGGAAATCACGACAAAAAGAGTAAAGCATGAGCTATATATATCTTCTCTATAGAGCTTCCACCCTCCCGATGAAACGTTCCAAAAAAGAAACAGAACTTCTCTCAGACAAAATACTTTTTGTCTTTTGAAGAACATCTAATTTATAAAATCTCGTATCTAGTTAATCGGAAAAAAATGACAATTAAGGATTACTGTACTTGGTAGTGTTATGGTACCTAGCGCCAAAAAGAAGGTGCTGATATAAATGAAAGAGTTCTATATGTCATATTGGCCGAATTACCCGCCTCCTTTATAGTTATAGTTGACGCGAGCCATTAGATTATGATCTGACAGCTTGCGTTACGTCGAGAGCATATTAATACCCATAAAATCCTTGTGTCCCCCGTTACCCCAAATGGTATTTTCTACATCTCTCACCGTTATCCAGCCTCTATCCTGCCTCCGAAATTTGTATGGAATAATTCTTTCCCTCTTTCTGCACTCCACACAAATCTCCACTGTAATGTAAAAACCCTCACCACCCATCACTTAAACACAACAGCCGTTCCTAACCAACCCATCGCCCTTCGAGCAAAAATTAGGAGTTATTTTTCCCTCTCCTCGACTCTTCACCGACCCATCACCAGCTAAATTTGTAGGTATCCTTTGTACTATAGAAACATCACTTAACATATGGTGGTGTATGGCCACTGAAATTTTGTGTACAATGGAAGTATTCAGCGGTAAAGATGATTCGGATTGTTACCGACAAGCAGAACAATTCACGCAGAACTATTCATCGGTGGCTTTTTATCGAGGAGACCTATCCTTTCCCCACCATTGGTTAAGAAGATTCGGATTGTTACCGACAAGCAGTACTGTTGTTGTGTGGAGCTCTCTCAGTGGAGTTAATGGGGAGGAGATAGGAAGGGTCATGTGTTATTTTGTTTTATGTTGAATTTTTGGGAGAAGTAGAGAAAAGGTCTGAGAGATAAATGGGGTAGTAAAGTAATAAAAAAAAATAGTGCAATGTGCTCTTCGTAATGTAGAAATTTTCTAGGGTGGACATAGCCACATTCTTAAAGAAAATGTCAGTTCGCATTTTAGCCCATTTGCCAAGCAAGTTACATCAATCTTTCAAAACTTTTAATTTTTACTGGCATCACTTGTCATGTAAATGATGGTTCAACTATAAACTTCCCATTAAGGAAATATCATGTGTCTTAGTTCTACCTTAGTACCGCTTCCACCCTCCCAATGCAAAACAAAAGGAGCTACTAGCTTTAGCTATTTGAGCAGCTTACCTTTTCAAAGTGTGTGTCTATATATATAGAGAGAGAGAGACTCCATAACTTGCATAATGCTTAGAACGAGCACATAATATAAATAGTGCTGAAAATAGACTTGGGCAGCCAATCATCTCAGTGCATTGCCTACTCGTTCTGCCTGGTAGCAGCCTCTTGATCACGATGCCCTATCTCGCATTGCAAGTTTTGCCTTGTAGCAGCCTCTAAATCGCGATGTTGTATCCCGCATTCCCGCATTACAAGTTCTCACTATAACAAAAAGGACTATTAGCAACGTATAATAAACGTCCAAAACAGTGTCATCACTATTGTGTATTTGCGACATATAAGCAAAAATGTCGTTAATATGACCCTTTAGCAACGTATATATAAACGTTATAATTAATTATTAGCGTCGCTAATAAATTATTTTAATTTTTTTTAAAAGTGTTATTCCATTAGTGACGCATGGAAAAGCGTCACTAATAGTTATTATTAGCGATGCTTACAAATAAGTGTCACTAATACTTACTTATTAGCGACTTATAAATATATCGCTGATAAGTATGTATTAGTGATGCTTATCTTTAAGTGTCGCTAATGATAACTATTAGTGACTCTTTTCTATGCATCGTTAATAGAATAACTATTTTAAAAAAAAATAAAATAATTTATTAACGACGTATAGAAAAGAGTCCCTAAAAATAGTTATTAGCGACGCATATCTATACATCGCTAATAGATTAAAGTTTTTTAAAAAAATTAAGAGCGTCGCTAAAGAGAAAAAAATCCCTGGTGGGCCACTGGGCCCACCAGGGAAGGGGGAGAGGGGGGTCCGGAGAAGGGGGGTAGGAGGGTGGCGGGGTCCAGAGCAAGGGGTGAGTGGAGGGCGGGGTGGGGGGGAGGGGAAGAGAGGGGGAGCACAGGGGGTAGGAGGGGGGTGTCCGGAGCAAGGGCGGGGGGAAGAGAGGGGTGAGGGGGGAGCAGTGGGGGTAGGAGGGGGAGGTCTCGAGCAAAGGGGGAGGGGGGAGTAGTGGAGGTAGGAGCGGGACGGGGTCCGGAGCAAGGGGGAGGGGGGGAAAGAGAGGGAGGAGGAGGGGGAGCAATGGGGGTAGGAGGGGGCAGGGAGAGAGGGAGGAGCATGGGGGGTAGGAGGGGAGGGGTCCGGAGCAAGGGGAGGGACCGTGCCGCTGCCGCCGTCCTTTGGCGCCCCCTCCTCCTCCGAGAATCGAGAGGGAAAGAGGGGGCGGAGCAGGGGAGTGGGGTGGGGGTGCCGAAGGACGGCGGCTCCTCCTCCCCCACCACCCCTCCTCTAAAAATCAGAGGGAGAGAAGGGGGGGCGGAGCAGGGCGGCGGAGAAAGGGGGAGAGCAAGGGCGGCGTCGGCGGTGACATCCACCAGTCCTGCTCTCCCCAGCTTTGGCCATCCTCTTTGGCGAAATAGGGGGAGTGATGAGGGGGGTGGAGGCACCGGAGGCGGAGGGGAGGTGGCGGGGAGGCTCTGGAGAAGCGGCAAGTCGGCGGCGCGGTGGAGGGGAAAACGGGGGACGATAGGTCACCGTGGGGAGGAGTGGAAGGGGATATATAACACTGGCAAAATTTCCCCACGTGGGCGGAATTTTGCCCATGCGTTTATATATATTTTTTTAATGAAGTACAACTAGCGACGCTCAAATGAGCGTCGCTATTACACGGTATTAGCGATGCTTACTCCATATGTCTCGAATATATTATTGTATTTGTAACGTATAAAAGTATATATTGCTAATACAATGCAGTAATAGTGATGTACACAATATACATCGCTAATACTTTTTTTTATTTTTTAAAATTAATTTTAAAAAACAAAAAAATAATTAAAATAAAAATTAATAAAAAAAACATTTATACGTAGCTAATACGTCCCCTATTAGCGACATATAATTTTATATGTCGCTATTAGTATTTATTTTAATTTTTTTATTTTTTAATAAAAAAATTTATAATAAAATATCTCTCTCTCTTCCCTCCCCTCTCTCCCTCTCCTCTCTATTCCGTCCCACCTCTCTCTCTCCCCTCACTCTCTCTCTTCCCTCCCCTCACTCTCTCTCTTCCCTCCCCTCACTCTCTCTCTTATGTCCCCTCCTCTCACTCTCTCTTGCCTCCCTCCTCTCTATCCCTCTCCTCTCTCTATCTCTCTCCTCTTCCTCTCTCCGACTTATTCCTCTCTCTCGCTTCCCTCCCCTCCCCTCCCCTCTCTCTCTTCCCTCCTCCTCTCTCTTCTCTCTCCACTCTCTCTCTCTTCCCTCCCCTCTCTCTCTCTCCTCTCTCCCTACACACTATCTCTCCTCTAATTTCAAATTTTTTAAAAAATTTATTCTTTAAAATTAATTTTAAAAAATAAAAAAATAATTAAAAGAAATCATATTAGCAATGTATAAATATGTCCCTTATTAGCGACGTATAATTTTATACGTCGCTAATACATCTACTAATAGCGACATATACGACTATACGTCGCTATTAGTATTTATTTTATTTTTATTTTTTTATTTTAAAAATATTAAAAAATTAATATAAAATACCTCTCCCTCTTCCCTCCCCTCCTCTCACTCTCTCTTCCCTCCCCCCTCTCTCCCTCTCCTCTCTCTATCTCTCTCCTCTTCCTCTCTCTTCCCTCCCCTCACTCTCTCTCTCTCTCTTCCCTCCCCTCCTCTCTCTCTCTCTTCCCTCCCCCCTCTCTCTCTCTTCTCTCTCCTCTCTCCCTACACACTATCTCTCCTCTAATTTAAATTTTCAAGATTTTTTATTCTTTAAAATTAATTTTAAAAAATAAAAAAAATAATTAAAAGAAATCATATTAGCGATGTATAAATTTATACGTCGCTAATACGTCCCTTATAAGCGACATATAATAGCGACGTATATGCCTATACATAGTTATTAGTATTTATTTTAATTTTTTTTTTATTTTAAAATTCACCCATTAATAGTTCATGACATTGAAGATCTTTCATTACTTTTGGTGTCTATGTTGTCCAATGGGTGGGAGTCTGTTATGAAATCTTTCTTTTGAGTGCCCACGTATATGTG
Source organism: Saururus chinensis (assembly GCA_035235625.1). NCBI lineage: Eukaryota > Viridiplantae > Streptophyta > Magnoliopsida > Piperales > Saururaceae > Saururus > Saururus chinensis. Next base: position 34,297,241 of record CP141144.1, on the reverse strand, counting down.
TCAACATATAAATCCCCTTAGAAAAATCCTTTGCTCCCATTGTGTAACTAGCGATAATTATGATACTAATACCTTATTTATCTAATTTCTTATTCTACCTAGTAAACTTAAGTGTGAAATTTGTTTAAATAAAAAATAAATTTCGAACCCATCATAGCGGTATTAAGAACTTGAAAAACAAAGGTCGGATAAGGGAGATATGATTTTTTAAAATTACTTATTAGCGATGTATAAATCTATGTGTCGTTAATCAGTACTTATTAGCGACATTTATATATACGTTGCAAATAAAAAAATATTTTAAAAAAATTAAAAAAACTTATTAGTGATGTATAACTCTATGTGTCGCTAATAAGTCTTTATTAGCGATGTTAACGTATACGTCGCTAACGTTAACGTTGCTAATAGAATAATTTTTTTTTAAAATAAAATTTTTTAATGCATCGCTAATAATATAATATTAGTGATGCAATAAGTATACTTTAGAGATGTTTTTCTATGTGTTGCTAAAGACATAATTATTTTTTAAAAAAATTCTCCGGTGGGCCTGGCCCACCAGGGGAAGGGAGAGGGGGCCGAAGGACGATGCAACACTAGAATCTAGCCCCCACCTTCACCCCTCCTCTGAAAATCAAAGGGGGAGGGGAGGGGGCTAAGAGGGGAGGCGGTGAAAGGAGGGGAGAGGGGGAGGGGCTGGGGTGCCGGAATCCGGCTAGAGAATCGGATTCTTGTCGCCGAATCACCCTCCTCGGGGGAGGCGGTGAAAGACGGGGCGGGGGGGGGGAATGGGGATGGGAGAGGGGGAGGGAGGTGGGGATAGGGGGAGGAAGGAAAGGGTGGGGTGCCGGAATCCGATGGGGGAACCAGATTTTAGCAACCCCTCCTCCCGTGGCGGCAAATGAGGGGGGGGAATGGAGGAGAGCGGCTGGGAGGGAGGAGGGGGTGGGGTGCCGGAATCTGGCTAGCGGGTCGGAGGGCGGCGGTGGGGGTAGGGCAAGGGGAAGGGAGGGAGGGCAGGGGAGGGTAAGGGATGGGAGGAGGGTTGGGGGAGGGGAATGGTATAGGCGGAGCCAGGATGCGGTGGTGGGGGGTTGGAGGCGGCTGAGCCATGATGGAGGCGGCAGGGTGGAGGCACGGCGGAGTCGGGGTGGAGACGCGGTGGAGGAAGGGTGGAGGAATGGCGGAAGTAGGGTGGAGCGCAACGGAGGCTGGGTGGAGGCACGATGGAGTCAGGATGGAGATGCGGCGGAGGAGGGGGTAGAGGAATGGCGAAGGCGGTGGAGGAGGGGGTAGAGGAATGGCGAAGGCGGAGGAGGGGGGTAGAGGAATGGCAAAGGCAGAGGAGGGCTATGGAAAATGATATAGTATTTACGACAAATACCAATATTCGTCGCCTATACTATTTTTAAAAAATGAAAATATTCTCATCTCCCTCTCTTCTCTCTCTCTCTCCTCAGCCCCTCTCTTCTTTCTCTCCTCTCTCTCCACTCCCTCTGTACCCCTCACCCCCTCTCTCTCTCTTCCCTCTCCTCGATCACTCTCTCACTCCCCTCTCCTCAATCTCTCTCTCTCTTCCCTCCCCTCTCTCTATCTTCCCTACCCTCTCCTCTCTCTCTCTTCCCTATCCTCTCTCTCCTCACTCTCTCTATCTATGTTAATTTTAATTTTTTTTTAAATTTAAAAAAGCCACTAGTGACCCCTCTCTCTCGGTTCCCTCCCCTCTCTCTTCCCTATCCTCTCTCTTCCCTCTCCTCTCTTTCTTCCCTCTCCTCTCTCTCCTCACTCTCTCTATTTTAATTTTAATTTTTTTAAAATTTTAAAAAGCCATTAGCGACGTATAGTTACATATGTCGCTAATGAATTAGCAACGTATAGAGCTATACGTCGCTAATACCTATATTGTATTAGTGATGTATACATGTATATGTCGCTAATATATATATTTTTTAAAATAAAATTAATATCCCCCTCTCTCTTCCCTCTCCCTCTCTCTCTCTTCCCTCTCCTTTTGCGCTCGTCCCTCTCCTCTCTCTCTCTTCCCTCTCCTTTTGCACTCTTCCCTCTCATCTCTCTCTCTCTTCCCTCCACTCTCTCTCTCCTCTCTCTCTTCCCTCCCCCCTCTCTCTCTCCCCTCTCTTCTCTCTCTTCCCTCCCCTCACTCTCTCTTCCCTGTCTGCTCTCTCTTCCTTGTCCTCTCTCTCCTCACTATCTCTATTTATTTTAATTTTAATTTTTTTAAACTTTAAAAAAGTCATTAGCGATGTATAGTTGCATAAGTTGCTAATACTATAGTATTAGTGACATGTACAACTATACTTTACTAATACACTATTGTATTAGCGAGATATATATTTATACATCGCTAATATACTATAGTATTAATGACTTATATCTATGTGTCGCTAATAGTTTTAAATTTTTATTTAAAATTAATAATATAACTTATAGCAATGTAGAATGTAAAACATCGCTAATATGTTGTGTATTAACAACATATATTATTATGCGTCTCTAATAGATTCTCTATTAGAAGCGCTTAATATTATGCGTCACTATTATATGACTATTAGCGATGTTTAATATTAAGTATCGCTAATAGTAAAATTTTCGGCGATGTTTTTTATATGTCGCTATTATTAGTTTTTAGCGACATTTTTTGTTACGTCATTAGTAAAAATATCGCTAATTGTACATTTTATTGTTGTGACATTGTGTATTTATATTGTTTTATGAATTTATGTCACTTTGTCATCACTTTAATTTTAATAATATTTAAGTTTTCCATTATAATGACTAAATTTGGAGTTCCTCTTTGAATCTATTTCTTTTTTTAAACATTACATAATGAATTTTTTTCTTAATCAAGATAGATAGAACTGCTAACGCCCATATTTCTACAGTAAAAACTTCTGTTGAGTTGCAAATGCCATATATCACGTCACATGCTCAATAAGTATGCAAAGTGAAATTTAATATGACTTTTGCATGAAGTTATTCATCAACTATCTAAAAGATATTTTGTTTCTTTTATATTATACCATGTTTAAAATATTTAAATTTTATTTTTATTTCATATTAAAAGAATTTTTGTTTTGTTTTATATTTTACCTTGAAATTCCTAAACTGTACTTCATAAGTTTTTGTTTTATTTTTTTAGGCAGATAAATGTGAGAGCTTTTGTAGTAATCTGCATTTGATTAGGAAGAAGTGAGAGATTGGTAGGGTGGCCGTTAATAACAGCATTCATAACATCATTACAAGAAAGTCGTAGACAGCGTACAACACACCTGGACAGTACCTCATCATACATGACAGTCACACCCTTTTATTTAACTAACACTGCGTCGTTATATCCCAACAATCGCAGTGTGTTGGTGTGACGTCCTTGTACCACCTGCCTAGAATCGCCGTATTTTACTAAACTTGCGAATTTTCGAACCAGTAGGATTCTCGCTCGAAGTGGGGAAGCAGCATGGACATTCTTGTTGGAGAGGGTGGCCGCAGAGGCAAGTGTTTTCGTCGAATACGGACGTTTCGAAGTTTGAGACAATCGACGGAATTTCCCCCCACAGCAGATTATTTCTCACATTGAAGGACTGTAGTGATCCAAGGTCCGCCACTTGGGAAGGAATGGTCGAGAAGATATTGTTGAAGGAAATATCGAGCACAGTCAGGTTTGGGGGGAACTCCACCGATGACAAGTTAAAGGAGAACTGGTTCCTGGAAATGTTGAGCACTTTCGTCTGCTTTTCCTCGCCAAAGAGTACCGAGGCGTCGCCGACGAATCTGTTCTCCGAGAGGTCGACCCTTGCCAGGTTCAAGTTCGCCACAGACTCCGGGATGCTTCCGTCGAGTTTGTTCCCCGCGAGAGAGAGGATTGTCAGTTTTTCAGGAAAAGCTGCGGGTAGCTCGCCTGTCAGCTGGTTTTGGTCGAGGTTGATGTCTTGCAGATAGGGCAGATTGCCGAGCGAGTCAGGGATGGGGCCGGATAACTGGTTGTGGGAAAGATGGAGACTTAAGAGGTTCGTGAGCGGGTCGAGGGAGTCGGGGATGGAGCCACTGAGGTCGTTATAGGACAGAATGACAAACTGGAGTTTTGTCAACTTGCCGAGGTTGGCTGGGACTTGCCCAGAGAGTTTGGTATGGGAGATTTCCAGGCGAACGAGGTTTGTGAGCTGGGTGATGGTGGATGGGAGCTCGCCGCCAAGATTGGGGAGACGGACCAAAGAAAGGACAACGAGAGAGTCGAGGTTGCCGAGTTCGTCAGGGAGATAGCCGTTGGCGTCGTCGCTGTTGCTGATCCTGACAGCATTAACGCGGTTGTTGGTATTGCAGGTAACGCCCTCCCATGAGGTGCAGCAGTCGTTGCTGACGAGCCAGGAGGAGAGGACTTTGGGATCGCCCAGGTACGCCTTCAAGAGGAGAAGGCTGTCTTGGTCGTTTTGGTTGCATGAGCCTGCTGCCTGGGAGGGGCGGGACGCCATGAGGATCATCATGGCAATGGGAAGGAACGTCATCAGCAGGAAGGTCTGGGAATGGGAAGCCATGTCTAGCGGTTTTTGTTTCGAGTACTTCGAGTTGAGGATGATCCAGCCCACCCGTTGCTGGGGTTATTTATAGACTGCCTTCCAGTTTCCTCATCACAACTCATTATGGACTACTAGAACGTACCGGAGGCTCCGGCCTTTTCTTTAAGTTATTTTCTTTGTTTTTTAATTTTTACTCAGCTCGCTTCTTATCCATCCGCCCGAATAATATATCTCTAGAGAGCTAACAGTGACCTCCATGTGACGTTGTTGTCCTAGTTAATAACAAATATTCAATCCCTGATAGTCGGATATCGAACATTGGGTGGTAAAAGATGGAATGAAGGCACCTCCCCGAAGATTGAGTGGTATGTTGGTTAATTAAGGGGTTATCGCTATCATAGAAAAAAGAATAAATGCAGAGTTTATACATAATCAACCATGGGTGAATTCGAAGAGGGGCACGCTATAGGAGATTAGTACTCCCTCAGCCCAGTAATAAATGCTGGAAATTAAAAAATAAAGTAAATATAATTTAGTTTTTTATTTTAATTTTTTTAATCGATATACTTATTTTATATTGGGGAATAATATAATGGTCATTATTGTATTATTTTTATTTTAAAATAATTGTCAAATCTATTTTGTTCCGTATTTTTTATCCTATTTGCCAGGCATGTCACGTCTATCTTTTAAAATTTTGATTTTTACCTCCTCACATGTCATGTTACGAATGGAATCTCACGTGCCTTAAGTTTTATAATTTTTAAAATTGGACTAATTTTATAAAGAGAAGGGAGCATAATTTTCTTCATACCCCTCTTTATATATAGATTAGGGAGGTCGGAAAGAGGTAAAGCATGAGCTGCACTTTGTGTCTCGATACGCATTTAGGCTGACGAGGCTAACGACGGGCAACCATGTTTATGCTACATTAGGTACCTAACATGGTACGACCTCTATGTATTATGTTAGATTGTGTGTGTGCTTAAGATGGTACATAGAGGTTGCACCATGTTAGAGTGTGGTCATGGGCATTGGTCACTGGGCAAGTTAGAAAAACATTTTCTTCTATTATTAATTATCTTTGACATGTTATAGACTAGAAAGTTGAGAGTTAATTATCTTTTTAATATTGAGATGTTAACAAATTCGATAATAGATTTATTTGTAGAACATGTTCATAGTCTTCCGTTGTGATAGGACTATACGTTGTCATTGTGGAACCAATATGAATGCTTCACCTATAAGTGGAGATGTTAGGCCAAGTTATGGGTTTGACCAATATTGGTCATGTGACCGGCTCATAAGTATAAAATATATTTATTTTATAAAATTTTTTTTACTTTATTCGCTAGTATAGTATTACGTTAATTTAAAATTAATTAGGGTTTATTTATGTTAAGATATATATTAATATTTTAATTTAATTAATAATTAATCCAGGCACAATTAATAATTTAGGAATGTATTTGAATCAAGTCGAGATTTTTTTTATGTACTACATGTCTAAAAAGTGATTTTTTATGTTTTATAAGTAAGGCACGCTTCTCAAGCCCCCTGGAAAAAATTAATCGTATATCACATATTTTTAATAAATCACTATTACTAATCAAGATGAATCAAAAGCTAAAAGACACCCATAATAATAACATTTAAAGGAAGAAAACCACTTAGAAGGGAAACCCCTTACTTCTAAAAAGTCATTAGATAAAAAATAAAGCTTTACTCCTCAAGAAACCCTACCCAAAATAAAGGTTTTAGTTAGTACTTAATTAAAATCAATTAATAAGCTTAAATCCTTCTTGAAAATAGGTAGATATATTATTTCTTTTGTTTGAAAATGAAAATCACCCATCTAGGGTTTGAAATCAAAATTAAAAATATCATTTTTAATGGATGAAATCAAATATCCATTTGGGGGAAAGTGGAGATAAGAGAGATTAAGAGTAGAACATAGAGATTAGGGATGATTAGTATTAATAACTCACCTAAATCAGATTTTCCTCTTTGGTCAGTGGGGTTAAGGTACCATGACACCACCTTGCCTTCTAACACAACCCTTTCCCCTTGGTAAATAGGTTAGGGTTTTTCTTTATCTAATAAGCTATTGGGTTATGTATAGAAACTATTGGATTATAAATATGAATTATAATGTCCTAAATGGTTTATTAAGGTCATTTTATGGCTAAAAATGAGTTTAATCATTTTTAAACTCACTTAAATAAAATAATTGAAGTAAATCGTGGATGTGAGGCCCATACCCTTAATTAATAAAAAATACCATAAAATCCCTAAAAATAGGATAAATCAAGCTTGATAATAAAACTTATGAAAATGAAATTAAACCTTCTTAAAATCATAATTACTAACCCTTAACCCCAAAATCAAGTCAAATCAGCAAATTAAAGCAAAATCACATAATAACACACAATTAAATAAAAATTAAACCGGGTTAAAGTTAGAGATCTTACAACCAGCCCCTTTGGCTACCCTTTTAAGTGCCATCAACCTAAAGTGCCACTAGTCCCTGTCTATTAACCCCATGTGCAACATGTAGAAAGTTCAAGTAAATTAATTAAGTTATGAAAGCGATTAAGTAATTTTTGTTCTATTTTCTTTATCTTGGAAAGATGTGCTAATATTTTTAAATCACATTTCACACACTTGAAACTGGTAGGAATATAATTTTATGATTTTCTACTTTTAATCTTAGTGGGAAATCTTTAACTAATCATATATTTGAAAACCTGACATTCAATTAATTTATAATGTTTTGTAATAGATATTTATGATTGGCTATTATTTAAAAATAATTGGGATGAATGAATAATGAAAAAAATAATGATGAAAAAAAGGAATGAGAATAAAGTTAAAAAAAAGATTGATTGATTGAAAAAATGATAAAAAAGAGAAAAAAAAGAATAAAGGTTTTTTTTTCATTGAGGAACTGGGCCTTCTACCTAGGTAAGTATATGGGTTCATGTCAAAAGGTGGAAGGCTGAAATAAATTCTCTTATAACTTGCTTGTTTATGTAGCTTTTATAGTTCGAGTTATTAAACCCGACGTATGTCTCAACACCTCGTGCCTTGAGCAACCTGGATTAAGGACACTAGCCTAATGTTTATTACATGGACCATTTAGAAATCTCATGAGAAGTAAATATTGCACGAGTTATAATTTGAGATATATTATGATCTTATTCCCTGAATTTAATTATAATTTGTAGGCCATTATATGAGGTTTTATTATGAGATGTTAAGGATAAAATATTGTCATTGTTATATTTTTGAGTTAGTGAACTTTAATGGGTCAAATTAATATAATATTTTTAATAAAGATTAAAAATGTATATGTATAGTTGTTTCTATAGTTCATGTTTTTGAAATGTATCCATACAATTGTGCAACTATTTCGAAGATGAAGTTATAGAATGGATGATTCCTTATTTGAAAGTGACCGGGTCAAAATTATTTACTTATGTCAAGTATTGTGATTGTTTCATTTTAAAATACTTGTGTTTTTAAGAGAAGATTATTTTCAAAATTTTTTTTTTCATGTTTTTAATTTTATTTTTTTCTTCAGTTTAGATGTTTGTGGGTATCATTACTACAAACTCTCATGAGACACAACTTGTCCAACTAGGGACTCCTAGGGGTTTACAAATGGCTTGTAGCATACACTAAATGCAATCATGATTCCCTACGAAAGTGGTATTTAATTTTGAAGATTAGTTGTTTTGTTTTGCTCGAGCATTAGCTAAATATAGGTTTGGGGGCATTTGATAAGAGTGAAATATATCTATCATCTATGCCTTTCTTTACCTTATTTGCTAGTATAGTTTTAGGTTAGTTTATTTATGTTAAGATAAATATTAATATTTTAATTTAATTAATAATTAATCTAGGTGCTATTAATAATTCAGGCATGTATCTGTATCAAGTCGAGATTTTAATTATGTACTACATGTCTAAAATGTGAATTTCTATATTTGGTAGGAAATACACTCTTGACACATTTACAAATGATTTGAACAAAGGGACACAAAAAAGTTGAAAATTAATATGGATATGAATGAACATGCTTAATAAATAGAGTAGAAAATTAGATAGGAATATGAATTGTTTAGTGAATAGACTTGGCTTTGTGAATAGAAACTGGACACGAAACTGAACACATTTGTCCAAATTGCAAAAATAGTGTTGTTGTTCGAATGGGCACATAGGGTGTTTGAACAACATAATATGCAGTTTCCTATTTTAAGTTGGTTTTTAGTCCTTTTTCTATTGGACTTCCTCCTAGGACACTTATGTTTATATAAAGTCATATAGGGCACAAAATTGATGGATTCTAGTAGATTTTTTGAAGAGAAAAAGGGAAAAAAAGATGGAGGAGTAATCAAAACTTTCAATGGAGATTTAAGAGCCTTCTTCTACCATGTAAGGCTAGGTATTTTTTTTTACTTAGGAATTGATAAAACTATAGATAACTTTTAGTTTCATTTTCTTTTTAAATGTAGATCTTAGTTGTGATTAATGATAATTGTATGAAGATGATTTCTTTTTTAATAGAAGAGTTTTTAAGTTTATTGAATTATATGTTGATTTTTTGTCTTGTAGATGATGTGGTTTTAAGATTTGTATAGATTCTAACTTATGTGATTTAGATGAGATAGTCATGTAATAGTTTTAATATTCGTATGATTAATGAATTGGATGGTTTATACGAAGATTAGATGAATCATGCCTATAGTTAAGTTTAGTATAGATAATTTGTGCTATTGTTGAAAATAGTTTATATCATAAATTTAGTTAATGATTCTTTCTAAAGTAATTCTAGTTTGTAGCTGAGAATATTTATTCATATTCAGACTAGATTTAAATTAAAGGTTAAAGAATTGTTACAAATCTATAGTGGATTCAATTTCTTAAGTAATTGTCATCATATTGATCTCTTCCTTTAATTTAGTTTGATTACCTTCTTTGTTAAACTAAGTTTAAGTACTTTTAATTTTCAATCAACGAATTTTTTCTAAGATTTAGTAATTAATTCATTCGTCCTTGAGGTATAAGAACTCTTAAATACTTATATTAGTAAAATTATCTTGTATACTAACAAAGGGTTTAATTATATACAATCACTGGCTACGGTGAACTTTGCGTGTTATGACTATTGTTAACTCGAGCGGTGAGGGAAAATTATGTAATTTTTAGTTATGTTTTAGGGGGTTTCAAAGGAGACAAGCTCCATATTTAGTTAGAGCTCGAAGTAACGGCTGTAACGAACCGAAGAGTATGCAAAACGGAGGTTGGGATCAAAAGTTACAACCTTAGAAGCGTACCACATGGGAAGGACACACTTAAAAATGCAAGATAACCTACCCATGTGTGGTCTAGTATCAAAGGACTCGTCGATGTGAGTCATTCAGTACCAAGAACACGTGATTTTGACTTCGGGGTTAGAGGATATAGCATTTTGAGATTGGCATTGTATTTGAGTGAAATAAGAATAATATAATTAAGAAAAAATGAAATTGATGATGTTAACACAGCCACACTAGGCTGCGACATGTCGCATAGAACCGCATCTTTGTTACATGTGGTGTATGCACAACATTGCTATGCGCTTCACGCGCAGCATGCTGATGTGAGCGTCAAGCATGCGGAGGCCATGGTACCGCATTGGGAATGTGCGACGCATGGTGCGTGCCCACATGCACACCTCTCTGTTTGCTCGCAGGTTTCTCATGTAAATTCTCATTTCCATCAAAACTTCCGGGGGAGTTTTCTGGTTTGTTCTAAGTCTGTTTTTGTCCATTCAAGAGGCATTCATAGTTAATTCAAGGGTGTTATATGCAATGTAAGCATCCATTCATCAAGTTGGTGACTATATAAGGGGGAACGTCTTGGGGCAAGAGGAGACTCTGCCCATTGCCTTCGAGTCCCGAAGAAAGAGAATTTGCCTAGAGAAAGAGTAGGCTCCGTCTTCTATCATTTGGCCATAACTAGAGAAGTGGCCTAGAGTAGGGGAGACTCCATCCTCCACAAAAGGTTTATGTAGTGAGAGAAACATCCCCGGGAAAGGGGAGGTTCTTTCCACAGCTTACAAGTGTGAAAAAAGAAAAGAGTCTCTGGGTTTGGGGAGGAGTTGTTCGTCACCTACAGGCATGTAGAGAGAGAAGTATCTCCGGGTAAGGGATGTTATGATTGTTGCTTACACGCACAGGAAGTGTAAAATGTGCCTAGTTAAGGGGAAGTTATATTCGTCGCATTCAGGTTGAAAGGAGAGAAACATTCAGGGTTAAAGTAGGTTATGTCTGCCACTTGGAGAAATATTCCGAAGCAAGAGGAGGTCCTGCCGCCGTCTCCAATCCTGAAAGGGAGGACGCCTTGGAGAAATGAGCAACTCCAAATACCGCTACTTCTAGAACTATAGGGGAGTAAGCATTTATGACTCTTCGATTTAATATGACTTATATGCATGCACATCTTAATTAGCAATATTAATATTCAAATTAAGATATATGATTTGTTATGATCTTATGGATTATGATATATTCTGATTTGAGCTGCTTTGATGTGTTTGTTTTGATTTGATATGCTTTGATATGATCTGATATGATACGTTATGATCAAATGATATCTAATATGATCTCAGGGGATCTGATATGATCCAATTTGCTCTGTTGTGTGTTCTGCTCCATTCTGTGATAGAGTGGGATGTGTGATTTTTCTGGTTTGTTGGCTTCCATTCGACTATGATGATTTATGAGATTTCCATCTGACTCTAAATGATTTATTTGGATATAAGGATATACGTATTTTGTCGTATATGTTTTTGTCATGTCTGATGCATGTATTAGCCGTTAGGTAGAATTGTGTTTGGATTCGATCATATTGGAATAACATTGAGGATATTATCCAATTCGTATGTAGGCAACCAATGACAAAACAACATTGGCCCGATCCAAATTAGTTATAAAGTTAGGTCTATTCTGGTCTACTCGCAATGGAGCGTAAAAGCTACGTAGTGTGTAGAGGAACATTACAACTCTTGCACCTAGCATCTGCCGCTCCTGGATAGCTCTATTTTAGTTTTTATGAAAATTTATACCCCGATTCTGTGTTCCAAACTGTTGTGCACGATGACCATTCTCTCAGAGGACTATCTTAGACTTTACTTTATTGTGTTTACTTAGTTGCATTGAACTATTTATTATTTTAATAATTTAGTAATTACTATGGTTTGGTATTTGGATGTAAAATTGTATTGGTTCAGTCAGTGGCCCGGGCTAGCCGAACCACTAATTGGCGTGTCCACCTAGGGAATTGGACTGGCCTCATATGGGTTGGGCAGAACTCCCTAGGAGACACGTTGTCTCCTATATGGGGAGATCCTCTCTTGTTCTGAGATTATGCTATTTAATTTACACAGACTTCTCCCCTTTCTTCCTTGCTTCTCCCCTTTCTCTGTGTGAATAACCATTGACATTGATTGTGCCTTCACTGGGCACATCATTGGTATTAGAGCATTTATGATCCCTGGCCATGGCTTGCGGTAAGCAAGTTGTTGCTATTCTCGAGATTTCTACCTCAGCATCTGCGGATAGCTAGAAGGACATTCCTACGGCAACCGGCGAACCCACTCTGTCCGAGATCATGGCTGAGTTGAAGGCCATGAATGTGCATTTGGCAAGTGTGGAGGCGATGAGCCAGATCCAGGCTACACGCATAGTGCCCATCTTACCGCGACCGCCCCTTGCTATCCTAGAGAGGGGTGAGTCGTCGCAGCCCCCTGAACCGACCGTTCTTGACCCCCAGCACCAGCAGACATCAACTCGAGGGTCTTCCCAGGTCCGGTGTGATTTGGCACTGGCAATGAAACACTGGAGGGGGCGATGCCAGACCTGGGACATGCGAGGCACGCCAGGTGTTCGAGAAAATGTCCCTATGATGCCGCCCCCTCCAAATCAGTTCCATGACGCAAAGGAGGAGTGGGACGAGTATCCTAGGCATCGTTGTGGACAATGGGGGGGGAGGGGCTGAACCCTGTTTGGCTCGCCTACAGTTTCCCTGCTATAATGGCGATGAGGATCCTGTGGAATGGTTGTGTAAGGCGGAAAAGTTCTTGACCTACCAAGGGACACATTCTGAGGCTGAACGTCTACGCATCGCTGCCTTCCACCTCGATGGGAACGCTTTAGTTTGGTTCGAAAGTTTCGAAAAAGAGGCGTGCTACCCCACCTGGATCGCCTTCTCCGATGAGCTCTACATTCAATTTGGACCGAATGAATTTCAAGACTTCAACAAGATGCTCTCTACCCTACGTCAGACCACCACCGTCCGTGCATACTATACTGAGTTTATGAAGGTGGCCAACCGACTCCCTGATTGGCTGGTGGCCGCCTTGGTGGGCACGTTCAAGCGTGGTCTAAAGCCTAAGATCTCTAAGGAAGTGCGCCACTTCCCTTGCGCCAACGTGAGGGATGTCGTGCGCCATGCCTGCATCGAGGAAGAGAAACTGACTAGGCAGCACAGAGGAGAGTGGCTTGGACCTATGCCCCGGCTTGTCTTGAGTGCTAACCCACTGACAGTGACCACTAGCAGCCCGGCAACAGGCTGCCCTGGCCAGCAGGTCGCACTGCCCAACCAGATTGTCCAATGCCTTACTTCAGCCCAGATGGAAGAGTGTCGGTCAAATGGGCTGTGTTTTCGCTGTGATGAGAAGGTTGTTCCCGGGCACCGCTGTTCTATTAAAGGCAGCCTTCTCGTGGAGGAGATAGAAGAGGACAGTGAAGGAGGGAGCAGAGTGATTCGGGGGCATTCACTCCACGCACGATGCAAGTCTAGGGTCACCTTAAGTGAGAGTAGGTGGCTATCTTGATTGATAGTGGGTCTACTCATAACTTTATTAATGACAAGGTAGCCCATCGGCCGGGTTGTTTCTTCTCGGACTCTAAACCATTTGATGTGCTAATTGGTGACGGCAAACATCTTCGGAGTTCAGGGGTGTGTGCTCAGGTTACGCTCTTTGTCCAGGGCCACACATTTGTTACTGACCTATTCTTGCTGCCTACGATGGGGGCGGATGTCGTGTTGGGTGTATAGTGGCTATAGGAGCTTGGTGATGTGGTTTGGAGCTTCAGGGACATGGTGATGGATTTTGAGCTCAACAAGTAGTGGGTTCGGATCGAAGGCTCGCAACCGGGCACCATCCTCTTAGCCTAGCCTGTGAGCTCCTTCTTCTGGTTTGCTCACCAAGGTCTTCTCTTGCAGTAGCGTGCCACCACCAGGGTGACTCGGGACGAGATACCTTTAGATCTCCAGGAGTTATTGGCCGACCATCAGGATTTGTTCGCAGAGCCACAGGGTCTTCCTCCAGTCCGGCCTCATGACCACTAGATTCCTATCATCCTAGGGGTGGCCCCAGCCAATGTCCGCCCTTACCATTATCCTCACATATAGAAATCTGAGATTGAAAGGCTTGTGGAAGACATGCTTCAGTCAGGGATCATTCGTCCTAGTACGAGCTTGTACTCATCCCCGGTACTACTGGTTCGCAAGAAGGACGGTTCGTGGCGGTTCTGTGTTGATTATCGTGCCTTGAATGCAATCACTGTCAAAGACAAGTACCCCATACCAATGATTGAGGAGCTATTGGATGAGCTGATAGGTGCCACAGTTTTTACTAAGATTGACCTATGTTCAGGATATCATTAGATTCAGGTTCAGCCCGCTAAAGTGCACAAGACCACATTCCGGACTCATGACGGCCATTTCGAGTTCCTAGTGATGCCATTTGGGCAAACCAACGCCCCCTCCACCTTCTAGTGCCTCATGAATGATATTTTCTGGCCATTCCTGCATCGCTATATATTGGTCTTCTTTGATGATATCTTGGTGTACAACAAATCTTGGGCAGAGCACTTGACATATCTCAGGTCGGTCTTCTCTATCTTGCAAGCTAACTCCTTATTCCTGAAACGCTCGAAGTGTTCCTTTGGTAGGCCGCAGGTTGATTATTTGGGCCATATTATCTCGAGGGGCAGTGTTGCTATTGACCCGGCCAAGGTGACCTCCATGCTCTCTTGGCCACCACCCACATGCATCTGGGCACTCAAGGGTTTTCTGGGCCTTACAGTTTGTTCTTGCCGGTTCACCAATCGGAATGGCGAGTTGGCTCACCCCCTTACAGAGCTGCTTAAGAAGGGTTTTTTTTTTGGACGGAGGAGGCCCAAATGGCATTTGAGGGGCTTAAGCAGGCTATGGCTTCCGTCCCGGTTCTGCTATTACCTGATTTCAGCCGACTGTTTGTGGTGGAGACGGACGCTTCCGCTGCAGGCTTGGGGCAGTCCACTTTCAGGATGAGCACCCTATTGCTTATTTCAGTAAAGCCTTGGCTGGCCGCTCCTTGTCCCTGTCAATGTATGAGAAGGAGATGCTGGCTATCGTCCTTGCAGTTGATAAGTGGCGTCCTTACTTACTTGGTCTTCAGTTCCTATTCGTACTGATCACTAGCCACTGAAATACTTCTTGGAACAATGAGTGTCTACTCCCTCTCAGCAGTGGTGGGTACGCAAGTTGCTGGGATATGACTATGAGGTTGTGTACAAGAAAGGGTCTAAGAACATCGTGGCCGACACGCTCTCTCGTAGTCTGCCGTCGGCCTCTTGCTTAGCTTTCTCCACTCTATCTTGCCCCTTTATTGAGGAGTTACAATAGGCTTATGGTGTGGATTCTTGAACGCAGAATGTGATTGCCAGCCTCCAGACTGACCCTGCTGCTTGGCCCTTCTTTTTGTGGTGGGATGACCTTCACTTCTGGAAGGACCACCTATGAGTTCCCGAGGTTGCTGACCTCCGCCACTGCATCTTTTCGCACTTCCATGACACTCCTGTGGCTGGTCACAAGGGCGCCTTCCACACCTATAAATGGGTCAGCCAAAGCTTCTGGTGGAAGGGCATATGTCGAACTGTCCATGACTACGTGGCCGCTTGTGATGTTTGTCAGCGGGCTAAAGTGACCACAACCTCACCCGCCGGTTTGTTGCAGCCCTTGCCTATTCCAGATAAGGTTTGGGAGGATGTTTTGATGGACTTTATGGAGGCTTTGCCCGTGGTGCAGGGTAAGTCCATTATTATCGTTGTGGTGGACCGACTGTCCAAGTATGCTCATTTCTGTGCACTAGGCCATCCCTTCACCGCCAAGACTGTAGCTGAGCTCTATGTTTGTGAGGTGGTCCAACTTCACTGTATGCCCCACACGATTGTTTTTGACCGTGATCAGATCTTCCTTTCGTAGTTCTGGTAGGAGTTTTTCACTTTACAAGGGTTGTCTCTCCATATGAGCACTGCTTATCACCCCCAGACGGATGGGTAGACGGAGGTGGTTAACCATTGCCTAGAGCAGTATCTTCGATGCTTTACTATGGCATAGCCCCGCTGATGGCTTCAGCTTCTTCTATGGGCTGAGTGGTCTTATAATACTGCCTATCATACGCGCATTGGGTTTTCTCCATTTGAGGTGTTCTATAGCCGTCCGCCACCGATGGTATTATCATTTGTACCTCACCGTTCTTTCGTGGCAAAGGTGGACTATATGTTGCAGACGCGTGATGAGGTTTTATGCCAGCTAAAGGAGAATTTGTCATCTACCCAGAACCGGATGAAGGAGATTTATGATCATCGCCATACTGATCATGAGTATGCAGTGGGTAATTTGGTTTATGTGTCGGTTCTCCCTCATCGACAAACCTCCTTTTTTCAGCCTGAGAACTCCAAGCTTGCTCCCCGTTTCCATGGTCCGTATGCTATTGAGGAGCGTGTTGGTCCTGGGGCCTACCGCCTGGCCTTGCCTCTTGACTCATTGGTTAATCATGTCTTTCATGTGTCCCATCTATGGCGGTTTGTGGGTGACAAAGCATTGGCTCCGGGTGCTCCTCCTACTCCCCTGATGGGCCCAGTTCCGCCGTCCGACCCTGTCCCTGCTTTGGTGCTTGAGAAGCATCGGGTCCGTCACTCTGGTCGCATTATTACTCAGGTCTTGATTTCTTGGTAGGGGTAGCCATTGGAAGACTCCATGTGGATGCCTGAGGATGAGTTTATGACTCGCTTTCCAGCTTGGCCGCCTTGAGGACAAGGCGAATAGCAGAAGCATGGTGGAGTGTTGTGTACGATGACCATTCTCTCAGAGGACTACCCCAGACATTATTTTATTGCTTTTACTTAGTTGCATTGAACTATTTATTATTGTAATAGTTTAGTATTTGCTTTGGTTTGGTATTTGGATGTAAAACTGTATTTGTTCAGTTAGTGGCCCCGACTAGCCAAACCACTAATTGGCGTGTCCACCTAGGGAACCAGGCTGGCCTGGTATGGGTTGGGCATGACTCCCTAGGAGACATGTCGTCTCCTATATGGGGCAATCCTCTCTTGTTCTGAGATTATGCTATTGAATTTACACAGACTTCTCCCCTTTCTCTGCGTGAATAACCATTGATACTGATTGTGCCTTCACCGGGCACATCACAAACCCCCTAGTCTTGGTTGATTTCCAAGTCATGGTGGTACAAGTGGTATTAGAGCTTTTCTTTGTTTGCGAAAGAAAATGTTTTAAAAATATATAGTGATTTGATTTGAATCACAATTTTAAATTGGAATTAATCTGAAATCTTGTTCTGACTATGTTACATTGAATTTAAGAGTTGCACATTCTGTTTTGCAAGTGTTGCAACGGATTTAATACATATTTCGAATTTGAACTTTCTATATGTATGACATCGGATTCAAGACGAATTGTTATTTTATGAATTTTTATTTTTAAATCAGGAGTGATATGAAATTCTATTTTGCATGTGTGGCATTAAATTTGATTTGAACTTTGATTCTAATTTTGAATTTGAATAAATTAGAAATATATGTTCTAAATCCATTACATGACTTTTTATAAATGATTTTAGTGACTTTCACTTCAAATACTCTGAAATTTGTTTTAAATGACAGTAGAATTACCTAAGAGAAACCACCAAATGGCCGTGGTATGGGACATGAGGCGCTTGTGGAATACTCTATGGTTAATTCTACGGGGGTAGTGAAATGAAATTCAATTTCGAATTGTTTGTTTCAGAAAAGGTATTTGATTAAAAAATTAATTTGCTTTAAAAGCCGATGGAACCACTTAAGAGTAACCACCAAACATCCATGATATGGGATGTGAGTGTTAATGGAAAATTCTAGATTTAGGTTTTCTGGTATATTGAAATAAAAATTCAACTTCCAAATACTTACATTTTGAAAATCCAACAAATTTGTTTTGAAAGACGGTGGAGCCACCTAGGAGAAACCACGAAACACCCACATTATGGGACATGGGGGGTTAATGGATACCTCCAAGGCTGATACTGTCATGCCCCGGCACCTGCCCGACCCGAGCCGAACCCAGTCCAAGGGATAGTTGAAGCGCACGGGGGGACAAGGTTGGTTTAACGTTGTGGAAGACTTTAACCCCTTTAGCGGGTATTTAACACATATGGAGTGCACACCTTTAAACTTTTATGCAAGAGAAATAAGTAGAACAAAATAGGATTTTAACTCTGAATTAGTCCACAAGTCTTACACCCACATACTTAGAATACTGAACTGACACACATGGCTTGAATAAAAAAGCCTTAAAAAAATATATAAACATAAGAGTTACACGAGTTTGAAACAATAACCACCAGACATGATGTTTTATTATCATAATAGAGTAAATCAGAAAATACGGCAAAGTCTAGAGGCATCCGCGCCTACTCCCAAGCTCTCCCCGTTCGTTCCTCATACAGATGGTCCTGGTTAACTGCATGTCGCACCATGCAGCCCCAAAACAAAAACATAGAAAGTGGGTGAGTAAAACTTAGTAAGGTTTTGGATACAGAAACAATAAATCAGATTATAACTATGACATACTAACATGGTCTATCAGATCTACATATCACATAACATCCCATTTCTGATTATTTTCTTACCATAACCATACTTAAAACATAAGCAATTACCCTGCATGAAGATATCTCAAACATACCATACATATCCATGCACAACCATTCTCCTTGATAACATTCAACCTTCATGACTCGTGTCTCCAACAAACAATCACACCATGCATATCCATCACCTTTAACCTACATATGAAGTGTCTCTACCACACAATCACACCATGCATATTCATCACATTTAACTAACATGAGAAGTGTCTCGACCACACAATTATATCATGCATATTCATCACATTTAACCAGCATGAGAAGTGTCTAAACCACACAATCATATCATGCATATTCATCACATTTAACTTTCATGAGAAGTGTCTCTACCACACAATCATATCATGCATATTCATAAGCAATCAACTTGCATATCAAGTGTCTCTAACACACAATCATAACCATGCAAATCGATAAAATAACCCTACTTAATTAGCCGAAGTATAAGCAGTCCTTGCTCATTCTAAACCATCCCCAACAAGAAAGTCTAAAGGAATTATGCAGTTTGGGTGAATTCCCTAACAAGGAAGAATACCTATAGTAAGCCGGTGCACTCGGCTACACTAACCTGGATTCTCAGTGTCCAGATGGTCTCAATAGTTTTATTGTCCTTATAGCATTGCCGCTTTTCTCAACCCGGGGAGGAAAACCCATCCTTGAGGGACGTAAAACCTCGTCCTTTTGAATGTAAAACTGAATCAATAAGCCTTCAATCAAATAATCCGGCAAACAATATCCTACAATGTATCCAATTGATCAACACGACAAATCTCGATAAAATCTCATTCGGAAATCTATTTCATGATGCATGGAACATGGTACATACATGAGCAACGACTACATGAATTCTAATTAATGAAACATGCTCCCCATCTGCCATACATGCATAATTTCTAACCATAAGCAACAACAATCACCATAATTACCCCCACATGTGTGTGCACATGGTAGAAATATTCTATTCTAAGCATATTGACATGCATAATAAATACCCCATTAACATACTACACAATGCTATTTAACATTTAATCATGGTTCTTATTGAAATCTTGAGTGAAATCCATTGAAAAACATAATTCGAATCAAGTGTAATCTCATGCTAGACTTAAGTAAGCATAACCATTACCACACTTAGAGCTAAACATGGCGCCATCACTCACCCATAATTTAATCATTATATGTGAAAACATCAAAGTCCATTTTCATGCTATAACCTTGCTGGAATCATACTCAAAGTATGAGGAATCATTCAACAAGACAAGAATCTATAACATGCTTAACAGAATAACATGTAATTCACATACTACTTAAACATTTATCATAGCTTCCATTATCAAATTCATACCCTTCCAGTAGCTTTACCTAGCATAAATTACTCCTCATGAACATAAGAAATGATACTTAAGGACATAGCTTCCATTATCAAATTCATACCCTTCCAGTAGCTTTACCTAGCATAAATTACTCCTCATGAACATAAGAAATGATACTTAAGGATAAAAACTCAGAAATGAGCAATATAGCAAAAATAGCCGAACTATTGTGTTGGCATTTGAATAGACCATTCGATCAGCTTGCATGGCCATTTGATCGCCATAACTGAAATTTTTGGTTCGTCTTCTCCACTATGAATTCAAAACCGGAACTTCACATAAACATCATCAACCTTCAAATCTCACTCTCAAATATCATAATAATGAAATCCATACTTAGGAAACAGTAAATCTAGCAATTTACAATAAAAAACACCAAGGAATCACAAGAAAGATTAAGCTTTTCAAAATCTGTCATTAAAGCTCAAATCCATTGCAACCCACATAAAATTCCATGAAACATCAAATATGAAATCCGATGAAATCCCTTACCTTAAGTGACTTTCTTGACTTGAAATCGTTGCTCCATCACCTCCAAATCCTACGCATAAGAGGGTTTTCATCATTACTTGCTTAAATTCGATTAAAAATACCTAACTCTCTTGAAAACTCATAGATCTAGGGTTTAATGAGTTCAAAAACAAAATTCTTTTCATAAGGGTCTGAAATAGAGGTTCAAATTAGTAGCTTTTTGGGTAGAAATTAAGATTAAACCTTTACAAAAGAAGAGATTTAGAAAGTTTAGGTGAAATCTTAATAAATTAGTGAATGATTAGGCTAATCTTTACCTTAATCGCCTTTCCTTCTTTGGAAATGGGGATTAGGGCTCCTAAGCTCCAGATTCTAGCCCTTGGGAAAGTGGCCGAGCCTTTCTATTTATAGTAGGCTTTGTAGTAACTAACAAATAGGTGGTGTGTAAATATAATTTAACATTAAAAATGAAAAACTTGCTTATTTTAAAGCCAAATTGATGTCTAAAAATTTTGAAAAATTTAATTATTGTCTTAAAAAGTTGTTAGGGTTATTTAGGACCTATCATCCCAATTTCATATGTGGAGCCCAAGGTGGGTCCTGTTCCCTAATTTTCTGGGAAAATTATCAAAATTTCAAAAAAATCCCATTTGGCTTATATTAACATAGAAATCACCAAAGTGAAGAAAATTTGCTTAAAAACCATTGTTTACCACTTTAAATTAAAAAGTAAGTCAAAACCGATCAAAGTTAATATTAAACGACACAATAAATACTAAAAGAAATAAAATGAACTGGTTTGAGTTTAGGGATCTTACATATACTACTAGTGTATTGTGATGAATTTTGATTTTAACTCTGGTTTGGTTTGAAATGTTTGCTCTGAGTTTGATTTGAATATGGAATGTACGTCTAGGCTTAAATGTTTGTTTCGTTTCAGCTAATTTTATTTATGTAAGACTTGATGAAAGTCTATTTTCTATTGGAGGTTTTTTGTCATATGTTTTAATTTTTGAATGACTGTCAAAAGATTACAATTGTCATCTATTTCTAGTAAAGAAATTCTGATCTCAAGCATACAATGATACGCGAGTGCTTACTCTCTCTAGATACCCATCGAGAAAACTATAGGTGATATGGTATACACATATAGGTGTAGAGAATTATGGTAAAGGTCCTACCCTTTTGAGCCTCTTGCTACCCCATGAGTGTAAGGGAGAATGTTGTTCGGTATTACGACTAGGGTTTTCTCGTCACTTGGGCAAATCGATAATTTGTGTATATGTTTATGAATCAAATTGTTTCTGAATGATTCATTTTCTGACAAATAATTTTAGGAAAAAGATTATATTCATTTTCATAGGTTTTTTAGCATTATTTTTTATTTTAACTCAACCTACAATGTATAGGGTTTTAAATTCTAAATTTATGCTTATTAGCCATGTTTTCAGGAAAAATATCATATTTATGAAATGATTTACGTGCGCTACATTATTTTTGAATACACACACTCTATGGATGGTTCTGGGGTAAAATCTAGGATTATCAGTGCACTCTTTGTCTAGATACCCATTGAGAAAATAATCGATTTTGACGTGCGCATATAGGTGTGGAGCATCATGGGAAAGATCCTATTCTTTTGAGCCTCCCGTTGCCCCATGGGTGTCGAGGGAACGCCATTTGGTGTCACAATTCTAAACTGTCTTTCTGTTCTAATTCTAAAAATTTATCTGATTTTAAAATAATAATATGATTATGTTATCTGATCTTAAATTATCAGCTTTTGATTATGTGACTTATCAAATGATTTAATTTCAAAATTTTTTGGATTAATTTGTCTACTCTGCTCTGATTTGATCGGCTATAATTATGAAAAATAATGTATCCGATTTTAAAATTCATAATCGAATTCTGTACGATATGATTTATCCAATTTTAAATTAATAATCGGATTTTATTTAAAGTGTTTTATCCAATCATAAACTATCAAATTATGGTTATGAACATTCTATACAATCTTAAATTATAGGATCATTTTTATGAATGTGTAAATCCGATTTCAAACTATTGGATTCTATTTATGAGTGTTTAATATGATTATAATTTAGCGGATGTCATTTTGTTATATTCGTATAATTATCGGATTCTATTTGTGTGTTTTATCTGACTTTGACTATCGGATACTGTTTGTTTTCGAATGTGGTCCAAATCTTTTTTCTAAGTAGTTATCAGATTATGTTATCCAAGTATGGGTTATCGGATTGTGCTTCTGAATACTGTGTCTAATTGTATATTAATCAGATTCATGTTTGTGATTTTTATCCAAACATCAATCGCATTTTGTTAAAATTTTGTTGAGTTTTGAAAAGTGTTTTTTGGTAAATTATGAGGATGCAATTCATTTAAGGGTGAAGAATGTTACACCCTGTCTTCCAATTATGCCTAACCTGATGTGTTAGTGGAAATTATATAATTTTTAGTAAAGTTTTAGGGGATTTCAAAAGAGGAAATCTTCGTATTTGGTTAGAGCTCGAAGTAGTAACGAACTAAAGAACATGCGAAACGGAGGTCGGGAATAAAAGTTATGACATTGGGAAGTGTGGCACATGTGCGGGACCCACTTTAAAAGTGATGGATAACCTCCCATGTGGGGTCTAGTTTCTAATGGCTCGTCGAAGTAACAAGTGTATCAACATGAAGAATGCGCAAAATGGAGGTCGGGATCAAATGTTCTAATCTAAGGAAGCATGCCACATGGTCGGGACCCACTTAAAAAGTACAAAATAACTTACCCATGTGCAATCTAATATTGAAGGGCTCGTTGATACTAGTCCATCAGTACAAAGAATATGCAAATTTGACTTCAGGGTAAGAAGATATCGCGCCTTCAAGTTGGGATAGTATTTGAGTGAAATAATAATAAAATAATGAAGAAAAAACGAAATTGATGATGGCAGCATAGCTGAGCCCAGCCGGAGCTGCACCGCCATAATAGCTGCAGCATGTCACGCAGAACCACATCCATACGAAGCATGGCGTAATGTGGGTAAACCGTATGCGGCCATAGCACTACATCGCAAATGTATGTGACACATGGCACATTTTAACACGCGCGCCTCTCTGTCCTCTTGTGGGTTTCTCCTATAAATGTTGATTTTGTCAAGACTTCTAGGGGAGTTTTCTTGTTCATCTTGAGTATGCTTTCATCTATTTAAGAGGTGTTCTTAGCTAATTTAAGGGTGTTTTACGTAATGGAAGTATCCATTCCTCGAGTTGGTGACTATATAAGGGAGGAATATCCCGGGGCAAGAGGAGACTTTGCCCATTGCCCTCGAGCCCCGAAGTGAGAGAAGTAGTCTAGAGCAAGAGGAGGCTCCATCTTCTATTGTTGGGCCGCAACAAGAGGAGTGACCCAGAGTAGGGGAGGCTCCGTACTTCACTAAAGGGCCACACGGTGAGAGAAACATTCCCTGGAAAGGTGAGATTTTGTCTATAGCTTATAGGCTCAGAAAAAAGAAAAGTCGCCGGGTAAGGGGAAGGTTTGTCCATCGCATATGGGCACATAGAGATAAAAGTGTCTCTGGGTATGGGAGGTTTTGACCGCTACCTACAGGTACGGGAAGTGTAAAATATCCTAGATTATGGGGAAGTTATGTCCATTGCTTTCGGGTTGCAAGGAGACAAACATCCCGGTTTAATGAAAGGTGATGTATGTTGCCTGAAAAATATTCTAGAGGAGGAGGAGGTTTTGCTTCCATCTCCAGACCTAAAAGGGAGGACGCCTCGAAGAAACGAGCAACTTCGAACACCACTACATCCAAAACTATAGGGGAGTAAACATTTCTGACTCTCCAATTTAATGACTTATATGCATGAGCATCTTAATTAGTAATATTAATATTCTAATTGAGACAGTGTTCTGATTCAATTTGCTTTGATATGCTCTATCTTGATCTGATATGCTCTGTTGTGTATTCTGCTCCACTCTGTGATAGAGTGGGATGTGTGATTCTACTGGTTTATTGACTTCCATTCGATTTCGATGATTTATGAGATTTTTTTTGACTCCAAATAATTTAATCAGATATAAGGATATACATAGTTTAACGTATATGATTTTATGATGACTGATGCATGTATTAGTTGTAGGTAGAACTATGTTTCGGTTGAATTGTATTGGAATAACATCGAGGATGTTATCCAATACGTATGTAGGCAACCAATGACAAGGCAACGCTGGCCCAATCCAAATTAGTTATTAAATTAGGTTTGTTCTGGCCTACGTGCAATAGAGCATAAAAGCTTCTGCTTAGAGGAACATTACGACTCTTGCACATAGAGTTTGCTGCTCCTGGTTAGTCTCTTGTTTGTTTTTATGAAAATTTATACCCTGATTTTGTGTTCTAAACCCCCCGGTCTGGGTCGGTTTTTGGGTTGAGGTGTTACCAAATCGGTTAAGAGTCAAGGGTTCTAGGTACACGTGTTACCTAGGTTTGGTGGGCCCGAGTTACACATACACACTCATTGTGTCATGTAAAAAGTCTTGTTTGCTAATGTATTGATTAAGTCAAGAGTGGTTGTCGTGGTTTTTCATCCTAGTTAGGGTTTTCCAAGTAAAATATCTTGTGTGAATTTGCATGATTGTGGTTTGATGTTTGATTAATAGAATAGTCATGACATATGCTTAATGTTGGTTAATAGTTTCAATAATATAAGAAATTCTTCCTCAAAGATGCTAAAACTCTTAATTATTACTCTTGTAATGCGCTAGGAATAGGAGCAACCTAGTGATTCGCTAGTTGGACACAAATATTAAACTCTCAATTGGTAGAAGAGGGTATTTTTCCTTGTGTCTTGCTATCTATCAAGTTTTACATTCTCAATATAAGATAGTTGGTTCTACTTTTATTGATCTTACTTGTATTTGCTTCCTACAGATGAATTTGCTTGTGTTAGGATTTGTTCTATAATCTTTGCTTGATTTGTTTATTTTTCTTATTTGAATTACTTGTGAAGCTTGTTGATATTTCCCTAAGTTGTGCTTTGCTTGTTCCTAGTTAATTCTTTATGTGTTGGATTGATTAAAGTTGTTGTTTGTATTTTTTTTTCTTTAATTGAAATGGTTTCTTCAAACAACATCATGGCAGTGCATGAGGACTTAAGAAATCCCACGAATTGACCACGTTTGTTTGATGGCTAAAATCTCTCCTGTTGGAAGAACTAGATGAGAGCTTTCGTTCAAGCTCTTGATGGCAATGCTTGAAAAACAGTGATCAACGACTGAATCCACCCCTGACCAAGGAAAAAGATGGTAATTCAAATTTGAAAGTTGAGAATGAATGGGATGATAATGAGACTAAACTTGCTAACTTCAATAGGAAAACCCTCAGTGCATTGTTCAATGCCATTAGAAAATATGTGCATAGTTTAATCTCTAATTGTAGATCCACCAAAGTAGCTTGGGAAAAACTTGTTAAGTACAATGCGGGAACTGAAGATGTCAAGGTTTCTAGGTTATAGATGTTCACCATGGAGTTTGAAAATGTAATGATATGTGAAGAGGAATCAATTTCTAAGTACTATGATAAAATTTCTGACATAGTTGACACTGTTGATCGACTAAAAGAGTTAATACCTTATTACCTTGTGGTTACAAAAATTCCCAGGTCCTATCCTCAAAATTTAAAATAAAGGTGGTTGTAATTAATAAATCAAATAAAATTGACACCTTAGAAGTTGAGGAACTCAAAAGGAACCTGAGAACTTTTGAAATGCATGTAAATTCCTATATAAACAATATGGATTTGTTTACAAAATCAAAAGGAAAATAAACCAACCTTAGAAGAGCTAAGAAGTTGTCCAAGAAGTCCAAAGCACTAAACACCCTAAAAGGATACAAAGAAAGTGAGAGTGAGTATGAAGAAATGGTCTTGTTGACTAAAAACTTCAAGAAGGTCTTAAAATCTCAAAAACTTTAGAGTAGAGAAAAAGGGACAAACTTCAAGGAAGAAACATGGGGAATGAAGAGAAGGTGAAGAAGAAAGCCCCTTTCTTGGTCAAACCCCAATTCAAGAATTCGAACACTAAGAATAGAACTTGAAATGACACAATCAATCAAACAATAACAGGGATCCATGAAACCTACCTCAAATCGATCCAAAGTACTTATTAGAACTCTCCCCTCATGGCGAACCAAGACGAAATGGTCCTTCCCCCAAACAGACTCTTTCACAAGTAAATTTAAGGCTCCAAAATCAAGGCTCAATCATGGCAAAAGATTGTGCAAAGCATGAGATAGAAGATGGTGATTTGGAAGAGAAGGGAGGACAAATTGTGAAAGAGAAGGGAGAGTGTGTTGTTTGGCCACCACAAGTAAGTGGAGAGGAATATAGGGGGTCAACCAAGAGAGAGAGAGAGAGAGAGGACGGGTGGCCTATTTTGGGGGCTTGCATTCACAAGGCAATTCTTCTAATTGGTTTATTTTCTTTCCAAGTCTATCCAATTCTTGAAAAATGGCTTAGAGTTTTAAAGCACATGCTTCAAAGAGATTATTAGGGCACATTTGTCAAATGGAGTAATTCAAAGATAATTGGCACACATATGTCTAGTGATTGTACAACATTAGTAAAGTTCAATGGATGATGTAGTTTGAGACCTTATATGATTGTATGTTTTCATGAGTGATTACTTGACTAATATTCCTTAATAAGTATTTTCTTTAATTTTGGACCCACTTTTTTTCTATTTGACCCAAAAAAGGGGAAAAAAGATTATGGAGAATCAAATACTTTTACTTCATAATTAATTGAGCAGTACTATGCAAAATAGTTTTGTTTAAGTGCCTAGGTTAAGTACAAGTTTGAAGGTTTTTCAAGATAAATCCCAAATTATCTTATTTGAGTCAAGTATATTTCTGTACAAGTGGAAGTCAATGCACTAAAATGTTAGAGTTTTAATTTTTAATTTTTATATCTTGTAGTGTTTTGTCACGGCGTAGCCAAAAGGAGAGATTGAAAGAAAATATGAGGCATATGTGTTGTAAATTAGCTAATTTCGTTGAACAAAACAATGTCTAAACATTTTGTACATTGGTAGGCTAAAGGTTTGATTAGATTAGTGTGATAATCAACACAAATTTTGAATTGAAGGACTTGAAAATAGGATCAAGAATGTTCTAAACTTTCAAGGGTGCTAGACAACTTTGAGTATCAAACTTCAGAGGTAATTTACACAAACTCATGTACACAAATCATATTCATTTTATTATAAATAATCATTGTGAGTGATTTTATGTGTTTTAGGAAAAGATAGTAAAAAATTACAAAATTGTTCATTAGAGATCAATCAATATTGAACATACCTGGGGGACATAACAATTGATCGCTTAGGTAATGGATCGAATAGTTTGAGATTTTGTCGAAAGAAAAAGGGTGAACAATCAATCACCTAAGAAAACATTCAATCATTTCATAAAGCATTGCACAGAGTTTAGGATTCCAAAATAGAGTCCTTTCCAAGATAGATTTCTTTAGCCCTAGCCGATTTAATACTCTATAAAAGGCCTAGGCATGGACGAAATAAGAGGGACTTTGCTTAGAGTTTCCTTTAATTTAGCAAAGATTTGTGAGATAACTCTTATGGGTCAATGAACTAAGAGTGATTGCACAAACACTTCATACACAACCTGAAGAGTGCAATATATTTCTTCATCAAAGAGTGACTGAAGAAACTCAAAGGTGATTAACAATTGAAGAAGACAATTTTGATTGGTGAATTAGAAGAAGACATAGAAGGAAGACGAAGTGAGCAAACTTCAAGGATTTAAGGGAGCAAAATCTTGAAGGCCAACAACAAAGGAGGGCTAAACAAAGAATATATATTTTCCTTTTATGTTGAGTTAAGAGGGTTGTTGGTTGTTCTATGTCTTGTAAATTATTGTTATCTAGTGCATTGATCCAGTCTATTAAAGTTGTCATAAATTTTTACCTTAATTCGGGTTTTCCATATAAATTATTGAATGATTCTTGCTTGATTTTGTAGATTAATTGATAGATTCATCATAGGTTACATATAGAATTTTGTTTGAGTTTTTGCTATATATGCGTTAAAAAAGACTATAACTCTTTATTTTTGCTTTGCTTAAAATATTAGTTTTAGAAGTAATTTGGTAATCAATTAAATTTGTGACAAATACTAAACTCTCAAGTGAGGGGGAGAGGAGAAGGAAAAAGAATGGTCGAGAGCTCCAACCTTTACTTGATGGGTGATGTGTTGGTGAGGCAAAGAGGAAGGGTTTTAGGTGATGGCCGAGAGGATGGGTCGATGTATTTGAGTGCTGGGGGGTGAGTGTTCTTACGTTGCAGTACTATGGAGATTTGTTTGTGGGGTAAAAAGAAAAAAATATGGTTGATATATTTCAAAATTAAAGTAAAAGTGAGATTTATAAAATTCTATTTGGGGCAACGGGGCTTGTGGGAGCTTTTTGGGTTAAAAGTATATGCTCAGTGCAGTACAAGCTATCAAATCATCATCTGGCTCGTGTTAGAAAACGGAGTAGGGGGGTGATTCGAACTATATGCATCCTTATGCGGAGCGTATGCTCAAAGAACTCTTTTATTTATACAACTTATTTATTTTGCACTAGATACCATAACACTACTTAGTCTTGACATTTTTTCCCATTAAATATATCGGGATCATATAAAATCAAAAGTTCTTCGTAAACAAATCAGTGTTTTGGGTGAGTGCAGCAGTCTCATTTTTGGAGCCTTTTCCATTGGGACAGTGAAAGTAATATTGGACAATAGTATAGGACTATTTGGAAGATTGCTAATGTTTTACTCTTTTGTCGTGATCTAATCAATGCAGGTGGCAAGGATTGACACATAAAACATATTATCGGGGAAAAAAATCATACTACTTTGCGTACGAAGTGTTCGAATTTCGATAATTATAAAATGCTGTTAGATTCCCTTAACGGGAACGTGATATTTGAGCCATAATTGACAAGACATTAAATGGCAGTAGAAATCAAAACTTTCGAAAGATAGACTGACATGCTTTGCTAATGGGACAAATAATGCTGATTCACATTTTCTTTGAGAATATGTAATTATTTTAAGACATGAACCTTAGTAAAAATAATTTAGTAATAATAATTATACTTCCGACAATATTAGCCCACAAACAGTAAAAACCTTAGAATTTATCAAAATGATTCTTTTTAATTAGTTTGAAAAATTAAAATAAAGTTATTAATGTGAGACAACAAGGATATTATTTAATCTTTTATAGCGGGGCCTATATTAATTTTCCTATGGTTAATAATGCATAAATTGTACATTTTTTTTATGAACCTATTTCACCTCTTTTTGGAACCGGCCTTCATTCAAAACCTATTCCACCTTATACTAGGTTACTTCTCACACTACAAAAAGCATGTTGGGAAGAGTTTGTTTTGTTCTCACTTATAATGAGTCTAGTGTAAGTTACCTATCGGAGCCTTTTTTCTACGATATTTATGACGCTCACGCTAAGCACATAGTACTGTGATTATTTGTGAGATAAATATATGTTAACATTTGCACCAACGATCTTAAGTACAAAGGGCTCCCTTGCCCATCTTATTCTCACTCTTAATGAGTAGTGAGGAACACAAAATAAATTTATCACAAAAAACTCTAATCACAGAGCGATATACACTACTCATTTAGTACGGATAGCAAATCAAAGAAACCCATATTATATTTGGGGGGATGGATAAGGTTCGAGCTGAGTAAAAAACAATGATACAGAGAAAAGCAGAGTGCCTCCGGTACATTCTAGTCTATTAAAATAAAATACAAGTTCGTCTCGATTTGTGATAAGGAAACTCGAAGATAGTCCATAAATAACAGCCAGCAAAGGGTTGATTTTGAGTGTCAAACACAAATACTCAAAATCAAGATCGCTAGACCATGGCTTCCCATTCCCAAACCATTCTGACGACGATGATCCTTCCCATTGCCATGATGATGCTTATGGTGTCTACGACCTCGCAGTGATAGTTCGTTTGTTAAGTAAAATAAAACCCCGGTGTGACTCTTTCGTGAGAAAAGGGCATATACTGTCCCGTTGTGTTTATAGTGTCGACTTTCTTCGTGGAGTAATATTATGAATGCTACTTTACCGGCCACCTAAACAAACTCTCACTTCTCCCTTAACTCTTCTAATTATATGCTACAAAATTTATCTTATTTTTCTCTCTTAAAAATAGAAAGCACGCATACAGTAAAATTTAGGAACTTTAAGAAGAAACAAAATCTATTTTTATATGAAGTAAGATTAAACAATTTTAATCAAGTCAAAACATAAAAAATAAATCCCTTTTAAGTCATTTGATGACCAACTTCATGCAAATGTCATATCAAATTTTACCTTGCATATATGTTGAGAATTTGATGTGGATATAGCTTGATTTCATGTTGAGTGGCTCACCAGTGGAAGTGTGGCGGTCCCGGGGCCTTGGGATAGCGTAAAGCATAAAATTCTAATCTTTAATTGATTAACTACGCAAACAGGCATGCAATTGCAATTCTATAAGCAATAAGCTATCAAAATCAAAGCATGTAATTAATCGAAACAAAATGAGAAACAAAAACTTATTGACCTTGTGCTGATCAGCCCCTAGCATGCTATCAAATCTTCACATGATCATCAGATTGCAATAGAGTACACTAAAATCAAGAAGAGATGGGCATTTTACCTCTTATGTGTTGATCCCTCTACCAACTTGTTCTTGGATGGAAATCATAGCAAAGATGACGCCCCAAAGCCATCTTTTTGAAGTTCCAACCAGTGGGGAGATAAATCTCTATCAAGCACCACATCCAAGAGGGCTTAGAGGAGAAAAGAGGGGGTGGACAATAGGTTTTCTCACCAAAACCTAGAGGGGAGGCTGAACCCAGGGGGGCAGATTGGGAGAAGGAGAGGAGATGGGGGCAGACTGAATTACGGCACTCCTCTCCCTCTTCTATCCCTTAAATACCCTCCTCCTGTTCTCTTAGTTGGGCTTCTCAAGCGGGTTTTACTTAACGGACCTTTGTTGAATTTTCTGGGTTATTATTAAAGGGTCAAAAACAATGGGAGTGGGCTCTGTCTTTCAGGCCTGCAACAGGGTCCACCCCTCGCTAACCACGTGTCCGATCATTGATATATAATTCGTGAGTTGGGGCCCACAATGTGTTAATGCACATGTTAATCACATGCCTAGTGTGTGTGTGTGACGAATGCAGGTCCCATAAGAATTCGTGTCACGATGCTCATGTGGGATCGGCGCGACCACCCCCACTAACGCCAATTCCGGCTCACTTGGACTGCGAATAATGTGGACAAAAATAGGACTGAGCCCATACCCTAGTTGAACATTTCAAGATTTGGAACTCAAAAGAATGTTTTTAACGTAGAAATGTAGGCATTAACGATTCTATCTTTCTTGATTAACAAAAACAAAAAAAATTAATTTGTAAATAATTGTTTAAAATAGAAAAAGGTAGAAACAAGAACTCCAAATTATAATGGATAACATAAGTATTATTAAAATTTAAGAGATTACAAATTCACCTAAATTGATAAAACAATATGAATAACACACTTATAGCAACACATTGTTTCAAGGGGATGTAGCTATCAAACACAAGCCCTCAAGGTGAGAAAGGGGGATAATAGCGCCCTAATCTTGTACATGTTTTCCCCCTTATGCAGATCTCCGAACCCAAATATACTTTTCACATATTGTTTACTCAACCTTATCTCTCACAATAATATAGGAAAAAACAAGGAGCAGGGAGAGGTGGAAATGTCATTTCTTTTTACAGAAATAGTGAACAAATTATTCGGTGAAGGATGGGGTGAGTGAGCAAATAAAAATTTGGCATCTTATTTTCATTATGAGGAAGGGAGATATTGATGGGGTGGTAATAGCACATTCTAAAAGTATCATTAAAGCAATGTTAGACTATATGAACTATATGTTTCTTGCTTAAAGCCAATCCGCCCAATTTACTTTGCACCTCTCATCTCTGCGCTTAACTTCACACTCCACCGCATTGTGCCCCAATGCTAGGCTCCACTAGTTCATTGTTCTATAAAGCCTCGATGCAGCCGAAAGGGTCCATGGTGATAATCCAAAAAGTTACAAGTATGTATAAGCAATTGAATATTAAGCACTAGAGTATGATTTCCACTAGCATCCCTCAAGTTATTTTCATGAGTAAGCAACAAAAACCTAGTAATGAGTACACTCCTCCCCCACTGTAGACCTTTGCAACCAAAATGATGAAGTTACTCTACTTCTTTGTCTAAAAAATTAGGTTGAGCACAACTTGAGCTATTGAGTTGAGCCAAAACCCACTTTTGAAGTCAATAAGAAGATCTCTAATTTTTATAGGTCTTTTTGCTCCTCTCCATCATGTCCCAAACCCTTTTTTGTAGACTCTAAAGTCTCAAAAGGAATATGACTGATCTAAATGAAATAAAAATAGCTTAAAATACGGAATTTTACGCTCCATCGATGGATCGTTTAACAGGGCGACTGATCTATCCTTATTCCTATTACTTAAGACTCTTCCTTCGATCGATTGACCCAATGATGAATTGATAAACTCTCAACTTTATTTAATAAACTGTATTTTTAGATGCCAATCGATCATTGACATAAACAGTTAATCGATTTTACATATTTTAGAGATTTTGCTACAATTTATAGCTGATTGATCATTTGAATCCAGCGATCGATCGTTCTAACCATATTTTTTATTTTTCTCTTTAAAATACCTCCAATTTCCTCATTCTTTTACATAAAATCTCTTTTACCCTAAAGTCTATGAATATGATGTGTGTGTGTGCTTTTCTTGATGAAACATAGATTTGAGTCCTCATGCTCTATCTTCGTAATTCAATCTTCAGACTTAAACTGACTCTAAATTATGCATCAATAATGTTGTTTTGATCACAAAATAAGTAAATATATAACATAAGGGCACTTATGTCTTATAATCTCCCCCTTTGGTATTTTCATGACAAAACACTAAACCCGTCATCTGAAAAATAAAGAATACAATTCCATGGTGCAAAATTAGATTTAAATAAATTACCCAATAATAACAATGACTCTCCCCCTTAATCTATTATTCGCAAATCCTATTGGGTTGCAGTCCTAAACCTGCAATCAATGTGCACATCACGAACTAGAACATACCTGCATAATGTTATTCTAAGAAACTAGTAAATATAACATTTAAATGTTAAAGTAAAAGAATAATCAAGTTATAACTATATCAAGAAGTTTCTCTTTTATCAATTCAGCCTAACCCAAAAATTTCCCCTTTTTTTGTCACAAATAAACAAAAAAATCGAGAGAAAAAGAGAGAAAAAACTTGCAAACCAATTTCAACTCACATTTCGAATCAATTTTAGGAGAATCAAGTAAAAAAATATTGAAAACAAAGTGTGTTGTTTACCATATAGTATGATTAAATGTGTACATTCTATCTAGGTTTCAGAATAACACATTATGTATATCTCACATTAGTAAAACATAATTTCACTAGCTACTCGATCAGAGAATTAAAAATTGAAGTTCTAAGTTTCATAATAAGAGAAGATGCAAAAATATCTTACTTCATGTTAAAGGCTATATCATAATCATTTAAAACCATCATCAAGATATAAATGGATAATATAGTAAAAAATAACTATTTTCTTCTACTATATTGGCAAATGGTTTGTCAAGAAACTTAGCCCATGCTTTCATTCTGTTTGATAGTTGAATTACATTAAATAAGTAAGAAATACAAGCATTGACACAAAATTCTATTTCTTTTATTGTCATTCCTTATGCCCTTTGCCTTTTTCAAATATTTAGCTTTTTATTTCTTTATATATTTTAGCTTTCAATGACTTTTTCTTAGTTCTCGTGACCTTTACTATATGTATATACATATTTATTTTGCATTTTATTTAGTGCAGGGGATGGTAGCTTTCACATTAGCACATTATTTCTCATGTAGGCAACCCTCTTTATCATCTTTATGAGAATTATTAATAACAATGTTTACATTAAGTCTTAAAAGGAAATATAAACATATCAAATCTTATCCATCATGCAGAGGAAACCAAACAGCTCAACGACTTTATGCTACCTCATAATGTCAAAGTTAAGAATTAAATCAGCCATATTATCATTTAATCCGATAGATTATCTTGAATTCCTATAGTGAGCACTAAGTCTATCAATAAATCAATAATGCATAAAGTATTATGAATCATAAAACATTACTCAAATGATATTCGATAAGTCCTCTTGACATAAGATTGTATTCATCATGCATTATATACATGACCCACTATGTCTAATACTTCACAATTCAAGTGTGTTCAATATGATATTCCACCTATACATTTGAAAATACAAAACTTTATTTTGTTTTTGTAACCTTTTCTAAAACAAATGCTAAACAAATTAAAAAAAATTATAATATAAAAAATGTCTATGAAAAAATACATTTTGTTGTGTTTTATGTCCCAAAAGATTTTTCATACAAAACAAGGGACAAAAATCTCTTATAAAACTACTTTGGGTAAGTAAGTCAAATGATTTTCTTAAGGTTAATGAACCTATTTAAATCAAAATATTTTACGAAGATAACAACTATTACAACAAAAGGGACTATTAGCGATGCTTTTATTAGCGATGTGACACAAAGCGTTGCTAAAAACTACTATTTGCAGCCCATATAAAAGTGTCACAAAATTTATAACTAGTAGTGACACTTTTTAATAAGCATCTTTAATAGTACAACTATTAGCGATATTTTTATAAAAGTGTCGCTAATATTATCACTATTTAAGACACTTCTTAAAAAATGTCACTAATAATGATATTTTTTTAAAAATAAATAATTTAGAACTATTTGTGACGCTTTTATGAAAGTATCATTGCAAATAGAATTAATACTAGTGACATTGTTTTACAAGCGTCTCTAATAGTAGTAATATTACCGTCACTAATAGTTTGATTATTTTATTTTATTTAATATTTATTATTGAAATATATGATATATAATAAATAAATATTAATTTTTTTTTAAATGTAAATATAATATATTTTATTTAATATTTAGAGAGAAAAGGAAGCTTTATGGCTAAGATTTTTCCCTAATTCACCTTACCTAAATTAAGTAAAAATTCATGAGAGGTGAGTACTTTGTTTCATAAACTTGAGTTGGAAAAAAGTTGAGTGATTAGACACATCACAAACACAACACAATACTAATGAAGAGGATGATTCACAAATTGACTTTAAAGAGGCTGTAACAACAATCAAGGAAGGCTTTGATTGGAGAAGTGCTTTGGGTGAGACAAAAAACATACTTGAAGGGGAAAACATTAAGGAGGAGATTTGGTGGTCAACACTTCATATAGAAAAGGGACTTGAAATTATGGAAGAGGTTGCTAGTCTTGTAGAGTAGTGATTTAGTGGAGGGAAGGGTTGTCTCTAGTTATTTCTGTGATTGTTGTTGCTTGCATGCTTATAAGTTGATAGTTGCATTGATTGCTTGATAAATCATTGTTAGGTTAGATTTAAATAACTCAAGGCCATATCTA
Source organism: Saururus chinensis (assembly GCA_035235625.1). NCBI lineage: Eukaryota > Viridiplantae > Streptophyta > Magnoliopsida > Piperales > Saururaceae > Saururus > Saururus chinensis. The sequence goes on along the minus strand of CP141144.1, from coordinate 34,261,203 downwards.
TTAGCTCTTTATTTTATTCAAGTATTTGGGCTATGGGCCATGTGGTGATCCTTGTGTAGACTGATATTAAACTCACACATGGCTAGGGCATTTAAGGGCACCTTACTAAGTAAGTTTTATATTTCCTTGGGTGCACACTCGCTCCTGGGTCACTAGGGTTAAGCTGCATAGGCCGGTCCACAAACTAACCTAACATGAACCCTTCAACTAAGTGGTGTTTTCTCCTTCCCAAACCATCGATCAATGTTTTTGGGTTTTTATTAGCTAAGTTGATTAGGTTGGCAGAACTACCCTTCAATAGTTTCTATCCGTTGCCCCTAATGGTTAAGGGGTAAGACATACACACTTGTTGTGGTTTGCTTTACCTATACGATGAAAATTTACACACAAAATTAAACTACTAACCAAAAATTCATTCAAATTTTTAGGGTGTTACAACCTCCCTACGACTAGTGTTTTAGAAATGAGGAGTTTCTGTTTAATAACTCATTGTATTCATACATGCCAATTTATACAAAATTTTGTAGCTGCCACCCACCACCATTGTACACAAACTTTCAAGGTGGCCACCCACCAAAATTCATAGGTGGAGAGTGATGTTCTAAAGCATGGAGGAGGACTCCAAATTAATCTTGTGATGGGTCCGTGATAAAAGAACAATGTGGCATATGTGCTGTAAATTGGCTAATTTCAATGAACAAAGCAATGCCGGAAAACATTGCACGTTGTTAGTCATAAGGACTGATTAGATTTGTGTGGTAATCAAGTATGATTTGGAATTTAAGGACTTGGAATATAGGGTGAAGACTACTTTGATTGTCAAAATTGAAAGGTAAATTACACACATTACTTTTATTATTATAGAAATAATCCTTAGGAATAATTTTACGTATTTTGGGAAAAGATGGTGAAAATTCTCAAAATTGTTCATCATAGATCGATCAGTTTTGAACACACATTCTAAAGGATCGATCCCTTAATAGATCAACTTTAGATTTTCTACTGAAGGGCTAGAATGATTTATCACCTAATTAAAGGATGGATTGTCTCAAGAAACGATTGATTGCTTCATGAAATAGTTGCCTAGTTTAGGATTATGGAATAGAGTCTTTTCTAAGTTGGGTTCATTTAACCCTAGCCAATTTGAAACTCTATAAAAGACCTAAGGATGAACAAAATAATATTGGGGATAACTATTATTTGGAGAGAAAAAAGGGAGAGACTTTACTTAGAGTTTTCCTTAATTAACCAAAGATTTGTTATTTATTTATTATGGGTTAACGATCTAAGAGTGCTTGCACAAACACTTCACACACAACCTAAATTGTGAAGTATATTTCTTCATCAAGAAGTGATTGAAAAATGTCAAAGGACAATCAACAATTGAAGAAGACATCTTTGGTTGAGAAACTGAAGAAGACGAAGACGGAATACGAAGTGGGAAAGCTTCGAGGATTGAGGAACGAAATCTTCAATGCCAACAACAAAGGAATAGTGAACAAGGAAAATTTGTTTTCATTTGTGTTGAGTCAAGAGGTTGGTTTGTTGTTCTAGGGCTTGTAAGTTCTTGTTATTAAGTGTATTGATTTGGCCTATTGAGGTTGTCGTGGTATTTTACCTTAGTTGAGTTTTTCACATAAAAATCATTGTCGATGCTTGTTTGATTGATAGATTTAGCATGGGTTGCGCATCGAATTTTGTCTTAGTGTCCGCCATTTAGGATACACCACGGGCTATATAAGGGGGAGGGGAGGATTTTCTAGGACCATACTTGGTTTCTATGTTTCTGGGTCATTTTAAGTCCAATTTAGTCCATTCAAAAGGCATTCTGGATTAAATTGAGGGTTTTCTACACAATAGAAGGGTCAATATCTTGATTTATGCATTCTAACTTCCATAAATCTTAGGGGAGTAAGTATTTATGATGTTCTAATTTTAATGCATATTTAAATAAATGCATATGTAATTTAAATAGTAAACTTAAGATGCTAAATGACATATATGTTTTGCTCTGATATGATCTGTTATACTTTGATATGTTATGCTTTGTTTTGTAAAAAAAAAGAATTGTTTGATTCTAATGATTTGCTAGATTTATGTCTTACTATGATGATTTAAGTTTTCGTTTGACTCCAATGATTGTGTTAGATTTATGTTTGACATTGAATGTTTTATTAGATTATAAGTATATAAAATATATAGTTTTGTGCTGCCTAATACATGTATTATCCATTAGGCAAAATTATGTTCATATCCGATTCTATTAGAATAACATTGAAGATGTTATCTAATACATACATAGGCAACCATTGACATGATAACATTGGCCTGATCCAATTAGTTATAAAATATAGGTTTTGTTCTGGACTACGTGCAATGGATCATTGAAGCTCCGTAGTGCGTAGAGAAGTGTTACAGATCTCGTACACAGAAGATGGTTCCTTGTTTAAGGAATAAAAATTTAATCCAAGATTTGTAGACCCGTGGGTTTGCCTTGGTAGTTACAAATGGTATTGGAGCTTTGATGTGTTTGCTAGAGTACTACGTTTTAATAAAGATAATGATTTTATATGAATTTTAATTTTGAATTTGAGATATGATGTAATTTTTGTGCTAAATATGTTGCAAATATGTTTTGAAAAATGGTATATTTACCAAAGAAAAATCACCAAACACCCGTAGTATGGACATGAGGCATTAGTGGATTGCTCTAAGGTTAAGTCTGCTAGTAGATTTGATAGGAAATTTATTTTTAAATTGTCTATATTTTAAAATTTGACTTGAAATTTAGTAAATTCGCTTCAATCGCCTATAGAATTATTTAGAAGAAACCATTAAACACCTATGGTCTGGGACATGAGGTGTAAGTGGATAACTTCACTGTTGATTCCATTAGTGTACTAAGCCAAATTTCGATTTCAAGTTTAGTTGAATATGAAATTTTTGTTATAAATTTGAGTTGAAAATGAAGTTTTTCAATGTTTTGGGTCTTCGGACTCTTTGGATAGTTATTTGGTACATAGCCCAAAAGCTATCAATTTTCTTGATAGTTATTTGGTATATAGTCAAAAAATTATTAACTTTTTGGATAGTTATTTGGTATAGAACACAAAAGCTATGAACTCTGTAGATAGTTATTTGGTATAAAGCCAAAATCTATTGATTATTGATACCTACTGAGAGAAATAATTGATCGTGGCACGCACAAGTGTGGAGCATCTTGGGAAAGTCTTATCCTTCTCGCCTCCATGGACCCATGAGTATGGGGTAAGCTGTTAAGTATCACAAATTTAATTAAGGATACCCACCGAGAGAAATTATCGATTCTGGCATGCATATGTGTGGAGCATCATAGGAAAGCTCCTATCCTTCTTGCTTATGTGGCCCTGCAAATGCAGAATAAGCCATTCGGTATCATGGCTCTTTAAATGAATGATTTGCCCGATTTTGAATAATTTATCAGATTTTGATGAATGATGGATTTATCAAATTTTGAAAGATTGATATGTCTAATTCACAATAATGTATCAGATTTATGAATAATGATTTATCCAATTATGAATAAATTATCAGATTTCATTACATATGATTTATCTGATTTTGAATCAACTATCGAATTCTGTTCACAAATGATTTATTCAAATCTCTAAAAGAATGGGATATTTGTTTTGATCTGAAATTGTTTTGAAGATTATTTTGCGCAAATTGCAAGGACAAAATTTAGATAAGGGGGGAAGAATATGATACTGCGTTTGTTGATTTCGTTAAATGATAGGGGTTGAGAATAATTATTAATTTTAGGAGGAAAATTAGTAGAAGTGGAGAAGTGAAACTCCCCTATGTGGGTAGAGTTTGAAGAAACAAGCTTAACAAGTCAAAGAATGCAAGAAAAAGAGGTCAGGAGTAGAAGTTATGACCTTAGGAAGTGTGTCTTATTGGCAGGACCCACTTGAAAAGAGTGGGATAACCTACCTTGAGCAATTTAGTTTTGTAGGGCATAAGTATCATGATGTTTACCCAGGGTCCCTACCCAATGGATTGCTGCCCCTTAGAGACATCCAACATTAGATTAGCCTTGTGCTTGGATCTACACTCCCTAATCATTCCTATTAAAGGATGAGTCCAAAGGAGTATAACAAGCTTTAGTGGCCAGTCTTAAAGTTGTTGAGCAAATGATATATAATATAGAGTTTGAGTCAATGTGTTGTGCTAGCTTTACTTACACCAAAGAAGGATGGTAGTTTGCATATGTGTGTGGATAGTAGAGCAATTAATAAAATTACTGTCAAGTACCATTTCCCTATTCCCCACCTTGATGATTTACTTAATCGGTTGAGTGGTGCTTCTATTTTTAGAAAGCTGAATTTGAAAAGTAATTGTCATCAAATCAGAATCAAACAAGGTGATGAATGGAAGATAGCTTTCAAGACAAGAGAAGGGTTATATGACTGGTTGGTCATACTTTTTAGGTTGTCTAATGTCCCTAGCTCATTTACAAGGGTGATGAACCAAGCTCTTTGATTGTTTAATGATAGATTTGTGGTAGTCTATTTTGATGATATACTTATATAACTCTAATATTAATTCTCACTTACAATATCTATGGGATGTTCTAGTTGTTATCGTAGAGATAGGCTTTTGTAGCTATCGAGAAGTGTTCTTTAATGCAAGATTCTTTACTCTTCTTTGGGTATGTTGTCTCAAGGGATGGAATAGTTGTGGATGAAAGTAAGGTTGATGCAGTGAAACATTGGCCACGATGTACTAATATACATGAGTTACAAAGTTTTCATGGGTTGGCTTCTTTCTATCAGATATTTATACCCCATTTTAGTACCATTATGGCTCCTATTACTGATTGTATGAAGTTAGGATTTTTTTGTTTGGAGTGATGAGGCTAATAGTGCATTTACTCTTATTAAAGATAAACTTATTTCCTAAGTCAAGAGGATTGTTCAATTGCTTATTTCAGTGGGAAGTTATTAGGGCAAGAGAAAAGGCATAGTGCCTATGATGTGGAGTTTTATGTTGTTGGCCAAGCTCTTCAACAATGAAGACATTATTTGATTCATGCAAAGGTTGTTCTTTATTCTGATCATTATTCTCTTAAGCATATTAATAGCCAAGAGAAATTATATGTTAGGCATGTGATAAGTATGAAATCTATATCTATTTTATATGCCTTTTTACCTTATTTGCTAGTATAGATTAGGTTAATTTAGAGTTAATTATGGTTTATTTAGATTAAGATAAATATTAGTATGTTAGTTTAATTATTAATGATTTTGTAGTTATTAGTTGTTTAGACATGTATTTAAACAAAGATGGAATTTTAATTATATTATACATGTCTAAAATATGGTATTTTATATTTTGTAGGTAAAGTGCACTTATCGAAGTAGTTGGACGATGTTTGAAATGATTAAAAATAGTCTTCATATGCTTTAAAGTGATTTGGACAACTTTTCAGAGTTATAAACAAGTTAGAAATTAATATGGACACGAAGGAAAGCTTAATGAACAAAGTCCAGGAAAACAGAAACACTGTAGCCGATCGATCGGGCATGCAGGGCGATCGATCGGGATAACGTGAATTCAGATGAAAATACAGTGTAGACGATCGATCGGGCATGCAGGGCGATCGATCGGCATAATTCGCAGTTTCCTAGTTTGACCCAAATTTCAATCCTTTTCATATTGGACTTCTTCCTACGGAACTTATACCTATAAAAAGACATATTTGGCTTAAAATTGGGGGATTCCAGTAGATTTTAGGAAGAGAAAAAGGAAGAAGAAGATGGAAGAGAATTTAAAGCTTCTAATGGAGATTCAAGTATTTTCTTCTACAATGGAAGGCTAGACTTTTCTTTTACTCAAGAGTTGATGAAGGTATAGATAAGTTTTAGTTTCTTTTCTTTTTAATTTAGATCTCAGTTGTGAATGATAACAATTATATGATATGGATTTCCTTTTTAATGGAAGAGCTTTTCATGTTTATTCAAGTCTATGTTGATTTATTGTCTTGTAGATGATAAATTGATGTAGTTTTGATATTTTCATCGATTCTAATTTCTGTGATTTAGATGAGATGTTCATACAATAGTTTTAATGTTTAGATAATTAATGACTTGGATGAGTTATACTAAGATTAGACAGGTCATGCCTATAGCTAGTTTAGTGTAGATGATTTGTGCTATTGTCGAAGATAGTTCATGCCATGGAAGTTAATTAATGATTCTTTTTGAAGTAATTCTAGCTTGTAGCTGAGAATACTTGTTCATGTTCACATTAGATTTAGATTAAAAGTTAAGGAATTGTTATGGTTCTATAGTGGATTCAATTTCCTAAGTAAATTCCATCATATTAATCTCTTGCTTTTAAACTAGTTGATTTCTTTCTTTTACTTAATTTAAGTTTAAGTTATTTTTAGTTTGTAATCAGCAAATTCGTCTTTAGATTTAGTAATAATCCATCCGTCCCTGAGGTTCGACAACCCTTAAATACTTATCCTAGTACAATTACCTTGTACACTTGCAAAGGGTTTAATTATAAACGATCAGCATGCACAGTAAGGATCTTATTTTAAAGAGTTTACTTTTATGCTTAATCATAAATCTAGAGTTTAGAATAGGGTTGTAGATGCCTTGAGCTATTAAGCATGCTTACTCACTAGTATGTGTACTCAAGTGTTGGGAATTAATTTATTTTAGGAATTATTATTTTCTAATCCTTTCTTTGCTAAGGTTTTATCAAAGATTCAAAATAGGATAGAAATCATATTATTTGTTGCATAATAGTTTTCTTTTCAAAGGCAATCAGTTATGTGTTTGATGCACTGAAATAATGTTCAATAAAATGTTTCTAAATTTCAAATTGCAATCCTATTTTATGTTATGTCATTGCTTATTTGGGCTATTTATGTTTTGAATAGGTTAGCTTGTCCTTAATTGAGTTTACATGTCTAAACAGGCTTCAACAGGATCCAACTGGAAGAGGAAGTGAAGCCCAACTACCCAAAGCTATTTAAAAGTCAGAAATAGGCTCTTAATGGTCTAAACATGCATGGAATGGTCGAACACAACCTTGTAGACCCGTTGGATTTGAGATTTGCATCAAGAGAACTAAATTAGGAAAGAAGCTGATTCGGACAGATTGATACAACCATAGTATTTTTACCATATCTTTTTCTGTATAATTCATATTGATACAATTCTAGTGGCATTGGAAAGAAGACTTTTGTAGCTACATTTGTTAGTTGAGGAGGGAATTCCAAATTCAGAAGATTTATGGGTGGAATTTGGCATGCAAATGGATAGTTAGTAAACTAACCCAAGGCCAGCACATGGAGAATATTTTCATTGGTTGTGATTGATACACATAAGGAAAGACAATGAGGCTGGTTGGATATCTAAGGGAAGATTCAAAGATACTTATTTGCTAAATAAATCATAAATTTATTTGATTGGCCTAGAATCTAGTCATTGCAAAAGATGCAACCAATCAGGTAATCAATCAGGATGCAATCCAGAGATATGATTTTACTTTCCTCTTTAAAGCAACCCCTTCTATTCCTATAAATAGAGGGGTGGACGTGATAGATGAATTATTCCCCCCTCTTTGGAGCTCGCCTCCCATATTTTCTACTATCATTTTGTAATTTTGTTTTTAGTTTTATTGTAATAGCTTTCTAAGCTCTTAAGCTAAGGCTAGGAATGAACCTTGTACTTGATGTTTGATAGATATTTTAATTCAAGTAAGTTCTTTATCATTTTAAATTAGTGTTTCATATTTAAGGAGTTTATAATCTATATAATTATTTGATTCAGCGTTGACGAAAGACACGCCGAATGCTTATAATTCCCTGTGATTATATACTTAATGCTTTCACATAGTAAACAATCAATTACTATTGTTCCATTTCAAAGTTCTTTAAGAGATAAATTTTCCGATTGAGGCAAATTTTTATTTTATCTTAATTGAGTTATCATTTGAATGAAGTATACATTAGAGATTTATTGCAACTGGATTTTCAATGCCTTAGCACTTTTTCTTTGATTAACTCTTATTATCTATTTCACTTTCCTTATCTATTCTATTCTCTTCGTAATAGTTTTCTGTGTCACACAAGGATTTCCCTGTGGATCGACCTTGTTTACTATAGTTGACAAGTAAAAAAAGCAATATGAATTAGACTACTTCATAGTCTTAGTTTGGACATAACAACAAATTGGCGTCATTGCCGGGGATTGCAACGTGTGACAAGAATCCGTTACGAAAAAAAACTCACTCTAACTTTATTAATTCTTTAACTTTTATTTTTGCACACTAACTCTTTAAATTCAGTTGTTTACTTTATATCATTTACTTTTAGTACTTAAATTCCGTAATTTTTCTTTTTTCTTGAGATGGAGTCACTACCCACGTTACTACCAAAAAAATTTTGGGATCAAACGTGTACCTCGATAGTGCCTTTGGCCTTATTTTTTAATTTTAATTTTCGTCTATTAACTTCTAATTCTCTAACTTTTTATATTTTGTTATTTAATTTTTACACTTTTACTTTTGTTTGTTACTAAAAAAAATTGTTGTTGCATGTTCACATGGGTGGGTGATAATTTTGGACGATTGAAAAGAGTGAACAAATCTTTTAAAAATTATCTTTATTTTGATACAATGGAGGATCTAAGAACTAATGAGGAACTAAGAAGTGATAATGGGGACAATAATGTACAAAATATTCAAGTTAAAACCTTGCGTGATTATTTGTAACCAACTAGATCAAGTTCTCCTTCTTGCATGATTTTCCCAACTAATGTGGGTGGTTTTGAACTCAAGCCGGATGTAATTCAATTACTACCCAAATTTTATGGCCTAGATTCAGAAAGCCTATATCTGCATTTAAAAGAGTTTGAAGAGGTTTGTGCAACTTTGCCAAACCAAAATGTTTCAAATGATGCTATTTGATTAAAACTCTTTCCTTTTTCTTTAAAGGAAAAGGCAAAAAATTGGTTGAATTCTTTGAAGCCAAGATCCATTGGATCATGGCAAGAAATGCAAAGAGAATTTTTGAAAGAGTTCTTCCCCACCCATAAAACTAATACACTTAGAAAGAACATTATGAATTTTTCACAAAAAGAAAATGAGACATTCTTTTAATGTTGGGAGAGATTTAAAGAACTTTTGTTGTTGTGCCCACATCATGGATATGAAACATGGCGTACAATTAGTTTCTTTTATAATGGCTTATCTTCTCAAATGAGGCAATTTGTTGAATTGAGTAAAGAACCTAGGAAGCGTGAGACTATTTTGATGTGTTAGCTGAAAATGCTCAATCATGGGAAGATTCTAATGAATTTGAAAGTAGTAATAAAACCAAGTCTAATGGGGCAACTAAGGGGGGCTTGTACCTTCTTAAAGAAGAGGATGATGTAAAAGAAAAAGTTACAAGTTTAACTAGAAAGGTTGAGGCTATGAAAATTAATAGGGAAAACATGTCTAAAGCTTCTCAAAAAGCACAAGATATTTGTAGTATATGTGAGAGTGATGGACACCAAACACAGGATTGTCCAACAATCCCTGCTTTTCAAGAGGTGTTGCATACTCAAGTAAATGCTATGAATACCTACAAAAGGCCATTTTCTTCCCCTTATTCTGAAACTTATACTCCTAATTGGAGAAATCATCTAAACTTTAGTTAGAGAAATGAGTCTAATGTGCAGGTACCCCCTTCTTCCTCAAATTATGTTCCACCACATAAAAAGACTCTTGAAGACATATTGCAAACATTCATGCAAAGTCAAACAACAATCAACAACCAAACAATGCAAGCCATCAATGACTTGAAGACTTCTATCACTCAATTGACCACAACTTTGAGCACTCAAGAAAAAGGGAAGTTTCCTTCTCAACCTCAACAAAATCCTAAAGGTCAATTTGTAATTAAAAATTTAAATTCTTCAAGTTCACAAGAAGAGCATGCTAAGTCCATCACTACTTTGAGAAGTGGAAAAGTTATTAACAAAGACATTCCAATGAAGGTTGTTGAACCTAAGGAGTCTTTGGATTCTAAACATAGTAATGAACTTGACAACTCTGATTGTGTTGCTCCAATTCCTCCCCCTTTTCCATAAAGGTTACAATCTTCCTCTAAATTGGTGCCAAATGGTGACATTCTTGAAATTTTCAAACAAGTGAAGATTAACATTCCTCTCCTAGATGCCATTAAACAAATTCCATCTTATGCTAAGTTTTTAAAAGATCTTTGTACAATCAAGCGTAAGCTAAATGTACAAAAGAAGACATTTTCGATAGAATAAGTACAATTTTGCAACACAACACCCCACCTAAATATAAAGATCCTGGTTGTCCAACCATATCTTGTATAATTTGGAATTATAGAGTTGAAAAAGCTTTACTTGATCATGGGGCAAGTGTTAATCTCTTACCTTATTCTGTTTATGAACAATTGGGACTTGGTGAATTGAAGCCTACAAGCATTATACATCAACTTGCAGATCACTCAGTTAAAACACCAAGAGGAATTGTTGAGGATGTGCTAGTACAAGTAGAAAAGTTTTACTTTCCTGTTGATTTTATTGTTTTGGACAGACAACCAGTTTTGAATGCTTGTACTCAAATTCCTGTCATATTAGGCAGCCCATTTCTTGCTACTTCTAATGCTCTTATTAATTGCAGAAATGGTGTTATGAAGTTTTCTTTTGGAAATATGACTTTGGAACTAAACATTTTTAATATTTGCAGGCAACCAGGAGATGATGATGAGGATGTGCATGAAGTGAATCTTTTAGAAAGTATTGTTGATGACATGCCTACTATTTCTTCATTTTCTGACCCTCTTGAAGCATGTCTTTCTTATTTTAACTTTGATGATGATGTTATGATTAATGATGTAAAATCCTTGTTGGAGTCAACTCCATTTTTGGATATGAATAGGTTGAAGGCCTGCTTTGAGGAGTTACCTCCTTCTAATTGCCCTCCTCTCCCCTCAAGTGTCTAACCACCCAAGCTAGACTTGAAACCCCTCCCTACTGAACTTAAATATACTTATCTTGGTGAGGGAGAGACATTTCCTGTGGTTGTCTCTTCAATGTTGGATAGGGAGCAAGAGCACAGGTTGCTCGAAGTCCTTAGAAATCACAAGAATGCCATTGGGTGGACCATTGCTGATATAAAGGGGATTAGTTCCCTAATTTGTACAGATAGGATCTTCATGGAAGAAAATGCAAAACCTGTGAGACAAATGCAACGGAGGTTAAACCCCAACATAAAAGAGGTAGTGAGAGCAGAGGTCCTAAAATTATTGGATGTGGGTATCATTTACCCTATTTTTGACAGTTCATAGGTGAGTCCCACCCAAGTTGTCCCCAAAAAGTTTGGAGTGACAGTGGTAAAGAATGCCAATGATGAGTTAATTCCCACTAGAGTCACCACCGGTTGGCAGATGTGCATAGATTATAGGAAATTGAATTCTGTCACTAGGAAAGACCACTTCCCCTTGCCATTCATGGACCAAATCCTAGAGAGGGTAGTCGGTTATCAATTTTATTGTTTTCTAGATGGTTATTTAGGATAAAACCAAATTGAGATTGCACTTGAAGATAAAAAAAAAACAACCTTTACTTGTCCATTTGGTACCTTTGCATATCGAAGGATGCCGTTTGGATTATGTAATGCTCGTGCCACATTCTAAAGGTGCATGATGAGCATCTTTAGTTATATGGTGGAGTGGTTTTTGGAAGTTTTTATGGATGACTTTTCTATTTTTGGTGATTCTTTTGATGATTGTCTTGATAACTTAGAAAATGTCTTGGTGAGATGTGAAGAGAAAAATCTAGTTTTAAATTGGGAAAAGTGTCATTTTATGGTTACTACTGGAGTCACATTGTTTCTGTGTAGGGAATTCAAGTGGAAAAGGAAAAAATTGAATTGATTGCTAATTTGCCTAGTCCAAAGTCCATAAAAGTTGTTAGATCCTTTTTAGGGCATGCCGGTTTTTATAAAAGATTTATCAAGAATTTTAGTGTGATATTTAGACCATTGTGTAATCTTCTATCTAAAGAGCATTCTTTTGAGTGGTCAAATGGATGTGAAGAAGCTTTCACAAAGCTTAAGAACATGTGTAGTGTCCGCACCCATCATGCAACCCCCAGATTGGAACCTTCCTTTTAAAATTATGTGTGATGCAAGTGATTATGCCATTGGGGTTGTTTTAAGGGAAAGGAAAGATAAGAAACCTTGTGTAATTCATTATGCAAGTAGAACTTTAAATAGTGCCCAAATGAACTACTCCACCACTGAAAAAGAACTTCTTGCTGTAGTATTTGCACTTGACAAATTTAGATCCTATTTGATTGGCTCTCATATTATCATTTTTACTGACCATGCAGCTTTCAAGTACCTTTTGAGCAAACAAGATACAAAGCCCATATTGCTCCGATGGATACTCCTACTCCAAGAGTTTGATCTCACAATCAAAGACAAGAAGGGAGTAGAGAATGTGGTGGCAGATCATCTTTCCATATTGGAATTTTTTGATTCTTCGCAAAACATTCCAATCCAAGACACATTCCCCGATGAATAACTTTTTGCCATCTCACATCCTCCATGGTATGCCGACATCGCCAACTACTTGGTGATAGGTAAAGTTCCCCACCATTGGTCTCCTCAAGATAAAAAGAGATTCTTCACCGAGGTAAAACATTTCTTTTAGGACGACCCCTATCTCTTTAAGTACTGTCCGGATCAAATAATAAGGAGATGTGTGCCTGATTCTGAACAAGTAAATATTATCTCTTTTTGTCATTCTGAAGCATGCAGTGGTCACTTCTCCTCTAAAAAGACCACTGCTAAAATTTTGCAATGTGGTTTTTACTGGCCAACACTTTTCAAAGATGTTCATGAATTTTGCAAAACTTATGATAGGTGTCAAAAGTTAGGAACCATATCTCGTCGACATATGATGCCCCTTAACCCCATATTGGTTATTGAGATTTTTGATTGTTGGGGCATTGATTTTATGGGACCTTTTCCTCCCTCTTTTGGCTATGTTTACATTTTAGTTGTCGTCGATTATGTTTCCAAGTGGATTGAGGCTGTTCCAAGTAAAACCAATGACTACAAAGTCGTTGTGCGCTTTTTAAAAGAAAATATATTTTCAAGGTTTGGAACACCTTGAGCCATTATAAGTGATAGGGGGTCACATTTTTGCAATAAGCCTTTTGAGGCTTTGATGAGGAAGTATGGGATTACCCATAAAGTAGCTACCCCCTATCACCCACAAACAAGTGGACAAGTTGAGATTTCTAATAGGGAAATGAAATATATTTTGTAAAAAATGGTAAATCCAAATGGTAAAGATTGGTCTTTATGGCTAACTGATGCTCTTTGGGCTTACCGTACCGCTTTTAAGACCCTAATTGGTATGTCTCCTTACCGTTTGATTTTTGGAAAAACTTGTCACTTGCCTGTGGAGTTGGAACATAGGGCATATTGGGCAATCAAAGCTTTGAATTTTAACTTTGATAAGGCTGACTTAAATAGACAATTATAAATCAATGAGTTAGAGAAAATTCGACGTGATGCTTATGAGAGTTCAAAACTTTACAAAGAGAGATTGAAGGCTTTTCATGATAAAAATATTTTACGAAAAACTTTTGAGTCATTTCAAAAAGTTTTATTATACAACTCTAGACTTCATCTCTTTCCAGGAAAATTAAGATCACGTTGGATAGGTCCTTTCATTGTAAAAACTGTTTTTCCTTATGGAACTGTTGAAATTGAAAACCCAAAAAATGGTGATGTTTTCAAAGTTAATGGCCAATGTTTGAAACCCTTTTTAGACCATTTTGTCCCTGAAGTTGAGTCTACTTCTCTTAAAAATCCAAATTATAAGGGTTGATTTTCTTTTCATGATTTTTCCCAAAAATAAAATTGCATTGAGGACAATGTTTCGTTTAGGTTTGGGGATGTAGAAAGATATTTTTTTTATATTTTTTAGTTTTACTTAAAAAAATAAAAAATTGAAAAAATTAATTAGATTTATTTTATTTTATGTTTTTGTTTATTTACATTGATTCTTATTCTAGACATGTGACTTTATTTAATGACATCAGACTACATTGAATATGACTTGACAGATTTAATGATTTTGAGTTCCGATTACTTCATATTGGTTTCTTGTGCTACTATTTTGACAAAAAAAAACAGAGCAAGACATTTGCCCTTGATTATGGTCTTACATCTTGGTGGATATTATTGAATCTAAGTAATTATTTTCTTATGAGAGTAAAACTTTGGCATGATCTAGTAATATTCATGTTATCATCATAGAGTTTTGAGCTTTACTATTCTTGGTTTGTAGAATAGTCGAGGACTTTTTGTCAACATAATTCAAGTTGATTGTATAATGTGGTCAAGAAAAAAAAGAAAGAGAAAAAAAATGTAGTAAAAAGAATAAAAAATTGTAATGAATTAAAATCACTCTATTGAGTACTCCGGGACTCGGCGTGCCTCACTAAGCATAGGGTATTCGAGTCAAAAGGTAAAGTGACTAATTTATAACATGCATAGCCTTGAAGCCTATTTTGTTCAAGTTATTAAGCCTGAGGGGTGCTTTAACACTTTGTGCCCTGAGTCAACTGGATTGGGAGTCATTGGCCTAACACTTGTTACATGGATCTTATAGAAAGCTTAAAAAAGCAAAGCCTTACACATGTCATGTGAGATGAACATAAAATTCTAGTAGGACATTATGCAGTTATATCCTGAATGGGTTATCAAGTGATCTAGGGTGTTTTACTCTTCAAGGAAGGTTTTGCACGATTCTCTATTATGATCTCTTCAAGATTAATGGATGCCAATGCCTATTTTTCTTAGTGTTAAAATTGAAATTGCGGAGTGGACATGAGACACATTAAGTTGTTCAATTCATGAGATTAGGATTGTATAAATACTTAGCAATGTCTATTTTTCTAAAACTATTATGTATGTATAAGTATTTGCCATTAATATGAAGTTGTCAGAATGAATTATTGTTTAAGAAGACAAGTTGTATTATGTATTATTGATTTTACTAAATGAAGTCACATGTTTAGGAGGAGTTAATTTGTAAATTTGATGTGGTTTTAATTTTAATTTTCTTCTATCATTTAAATTTTGAAATTTGTGGATATATTTACTTCAAATCCTCACGAGACACAACTCATCCACTAGTGTAAGATAGGGGTTTAAAGGCTTGTTGCATATGCTAAATACAATCGAGATTTCCTGCGGAAGTGAGTAGTTAGTTTTGTTTTCTATTGTTTTAATTTTTGTTTTGCTCGAGGACTAGCAAAATGTAGGTTTGGGGGTATTTGATGCACTGAAATAATGTTCAATAAAGTGTTTCCAAATTTCAAATTGCAATCCTATTTTATGTTATGACATTGCTTATTTGGGTTATTTATGTTTTGAATAGGTTAGCTGGACCTTAATTGAGTTTACATGTCTAAACAGGCTTCAACAGGATCCAACTAGAAGAGGAAGTGAAGCCCAACTACCCAAAGCTATTTAAAAGTCAAGAATAAGCTCTTAATAGTCGAACACAACCTTGTGGGCCCGTTGGCTTTGAGATTTGTATCAAGAGAACTAAATTAGGAAAGAAGCTAATTCATGATAGATTGACACATCTATAGTATTTTGCCAATATCTTTCTCTGTATAATTCGGATTGATATGATTTAGGTGGCATTGGAAAGAAGACGTTTGTGGCTATATTTCTTATTTCAGAAAGAAATTCCAAATTCTATAGATTTATGGGTCGTATTTGGCATGCAAATGGATAGTTAGTAAACTAACCCGAAGCCAACACATGGAGAATATTTTCATTGGTTGTGATTGATACACATAAGGAAAGACAATGAGGCTGGTTGGATATCTAAAGGAAGATTTAAAGATACTTATTTGCTAAATAAATCATAGATTTATTTGATTGGCCTAGAATCTAGTCATTACAAAATATGCAACCAATCAGGTAATCAATCAGGATGCAATCCAGAGATATGATTTTACTTTCCTCTTTAAAGCAACCCCTTCTATTCCTATAAATAGAGGGGTGGACATGATAGATGAATTATTCCCCCTCTTTGGAGCTCTCCTCCCATATTTTCTGGTCTTATTTTGTAATTTTGTTTTTAGTTTTATTGTAATGGCTTTCTAAGCTCTTATGCTAAGGCTAGGAATGAACCTTGTACTTGATGTTTAATGGATACTTTAATTCAAGTAAGTTCTTTATCATTTTAAATTGATGTTTCATATTTAAAGAGTTTATAATCTATATAATTATTTGATTCAGTGTTGACGAAAGGCACACTGAATGCTTATAATTCCCTGTGATTATATACTTAATGCTTTCACGTAGTAAACAATCAGTTACTATTGTTCTATTTCAAAGTTCTTTAAAAGATAAATTTTTCGATTGAGGTAAATTTTTATTTGATCTTAATTGAGTTATCATTTGAATGAAGTATACATTAGAGATTTATTGCAACTAGATTCTCAATGCCTTAGCACTTTTTCTTTGATTATCTCTTATTATCTATTTCACTTTTCTTATCTATTCTATTCTCTTCGTAATAATTGTTTGTGTCACACAAGGATTTCCCTGTGGATCGACCTTGTTTACTATAGTTGACAAGTAAAAAAAGCAATATGAATTAGACTACTTCATAGTCTTAGTTTGGACATAACAACAAATTGGCGTCATTGCCGGGGATTGCAACGTGTGATAAGAATCCGTTACAAAAAAAACTCACTCTAACTTTACTAATTCTCTAACTTTTATTTTTGCACACTAACTCTTTAAATTTAGTTGTTTACTTTATGTCATTTACCAATCAGGCAATCAATTAGGATGCAATCCAGAGATATGATTTTACTTTCCTCTTTGAAGCAATCCCTTCTATTCCTATAAATAGAGGGGTAGACGTGAAAGATGAATTATTCCCCCCTCTTTGGAGCTCTCCTTCCCTATTTTGTTATCTCATTTTGTAATTTTATTTTTTGTTTTATTGTAATGGCTTTCTAAGCTCTCAAGCTAAGGCTAGGAACAAAGCTTGTACTTGATGTTTAATGGATACTTTGATTAAAGTAAGTTCTTTATCATTTTAAATTGATGTTTCATATTTAAGGAGTTTATGATCTATATAATTATTTGATGCAATGTTGACGAAAGGCATGCCGAATGCTTATAATTCCCTATGATTATATACTTAATGCTTTCATGTAGTAAACAATCAATTACTATTATTCTATTTCAAAGTTCTTTAAAAGATAAATTTTCCGATTGAGACAAATTTTCATTTGATCTTAATTGAGTTATCATTTGAATGAAGTATGCATTAGAGATTTATTGCAAGTGGATTTTCGATGCCTTAGCACTTTCTCTTTGATTGTCTCTTATTATTTATTTCACTTTCCTTCTCTATTCTATTCTCTTCGAAATAGTTTTTTGTGTCACTTAAGGCTTTCCTTGTGGATCGACCTTGTTTACTATAGTTGACAAGTAAAAAAAGCAATCTGAACTAGACTACTTCCTAGTCTTAGTTTGGACGTAACAACAGTGTTCCTATTTGTAGCCTACCTTTGAAGATCATTAAGGAGTTGTATAATGAGGGACATATGAGAAGAGATGAGACTGTTTAACTTGTTTCTTCTTAATTTTGGCCATCTATGCTCAAGGAGGTGAACAGATTTGTTGGGAGGTGTCGTATATGCCATGTTCTACCTAAATTGTTGATTCAATAATTTGAGCTAAAACTTAGAGTTATATTTCTTGCAAGTGCACAAGTGGATGTTGTCTCGGAAAGTCAAATCTACAAAGATTGCCTTTGTGTGACTATCACAAGGATTAAAAAAAAGAGGAGTAAAAAAAATTAAGAGAGAAAGAGTAGAAGAGTATTTTGGCAATAACGAACTAATAAATCAATAATATAAAATACTAAGGCATTGAGGGTCATTGTAATATCTAGTGATGTTCTTCATATGCCATGTTATCTCAGTTAAAATCGAATGGAGATTCTATATAACCGGAAGATATGAACTTTAAAAAAAAAATAAAGATAGGAAATACTTTTGATAGGTGAAGGATAAAATTATTTTTTTCTTTAAGAGTTATATGTATCAAAACCACAAAAGATCAAGAAAAAGAGCCTTCAAGCATCTTATGTATTACGATTACAGAGAAACAACAAGAAGAACAATATTAAATAAACATCACTTCAAATAACTAATACTTGCTTGAAATCATTGATGAAACATGAATAAAACTCCATTAGATTGTTACAACTCACCTCTAACTACTAAAGGGCTTACAAGGCTTCAAAGGGACAGGTCGAATCATATCCCTTGATTGCTTCTTGATTGACTGCTTAATTAGTCATTTTGTTGGCAATGATTAGATTCTAAATCATCAAATAAATTAATAATTTATTTAATAAATAAGTATTCTTTAGTCTTCCTTTAAATATCTAATCAGCCACATTACCTTTCTATATATATATCAATCACAACTAGTGAAAAAATCTTTCATGTGTTGGCCTCGGGTTAATTAACTAGTTGTCCATTTTCTTGTCAAATTGGACCCCAATATCTTCAGAATTATGAATTTCATCTTAACATAAGTATTTTAGCCACGGAAGTCTTCTTTCTAATGCCACCATAATCTTATCAATCTAAATTTTACATAAAAGGACATGGCAAAAATACTAAGGCTGTGTCAATCTATCTAAATTAGTTTCTTCCTGAATTTGGTTCTCTTGAAACAAATGTGAAATCCAATGGGTTCACATAGTTGTGTTCACACATTCCATGCTTCTTTAGATTATCAAGAGCCCATTCTTGACCCTTGAATAGCTTTAGGTAGTTGGGCTTCACTTCCTCTTCTACTTAGATCTTATTGAAGCCCATTTGGACGTGTAAACACAGGAAAGGTCCAACTCACATTTTCAAAATATAAATAGCCCAAACAAGTAAAGAATTAATACAAAATAAGACTGCAATTTAAGATTTAAAAATATTTTATTGAATATTATTTCAGTTCATCAAATATCTCCCAACAAGCATATTACTAATCTCTAGCAAACTATGTGTTCGAAAAGAAGAATAATAAAAAATAAAAATAACAAAATAGGCCACTTTTGTAGGCCATCACGACTACATTTAGCACATGTAGTAAGCCATTAAACCCTTAACTTGCGCTAGTGGGCGAGTTGTGTCTTGTGAGGGTTTGCAGTTAATATACTCAAATAATTCAAAAAAATAATGTGTTGCCTCCCAAGTAGTGCTATGTTTTACGTCTTTAGTTAGACAAAACAAAGATAAAGAGAAAAAAATAATTATGAGTGACTATGCTAACAAGTTGTGTTGATGAAGTAAAGACTAAAATATCCCCACTTGGAAAACATCAAACTTTACAATTAACTCTAAAATACTTAAGCACTAGTTTTCATAGATTAAGTATTAAAAAAATATTTATGAAAGTCCAGACCATTAAATTTTTATGTAGAGGAACTTTTGAAACAATGTATTAGTGAGTCCATATAAAATTTTTACAAGATAATTAGAGGATCACTCTCCTAAAGTAGTATGTTCTTCTACTCACCAAGAGATGTTTAGATGGCCAAAAGAACTAATTCAAAACCTAGCAACCTATCCATAACGATAATAATCTACTATTTTTTTCTTCTTTCCCACCCAACCAAATGAACAAGGAGGTCAAAGTTCATTGGGTTTGGTGGCTCTCGACATTCTAGGTGAGTATTAGAGCAACATATACATAATTCAACTTCAACTCTAAAAATTAGTCAATTGTGAGTGAAATTTTGAAAAACCAACATAGTTTCTAAGATTCTCTTCATGAAAGTTAATTGATAAGGCACATCATAAAGTGAAAGTTTTATTAAAAACATCTAAGTACCATCATTATCTAGAAATCAAATTAAAGAGGAAAAATACCAAGAAAGGATGAAGGTTATCACAATCAATATTATTAACATAAATTATCAAAATTCACCCCAACCCAAATGAAATATTGTCCTCAATGTTTGAAAAAGTTTTTTTTTATTTTTTTGAGAAAACATCAACCCTCATAATTAGGATCTTCAAGAGATGTAGACTCAACTTTAGAGACAAAAATATTCTAAAATTGGTTTCAAACATTATCCATTAACTTTAAAAATATTACCATTATTTGGGTTTTCAATTTCAACACTTCCATAAGAATAAATATTTTAAAATGAAAGAACATATCCAATAAGATCTTAATTTTCCTTTAAAAAGTTGGAGCCTAGAATTATACAAAAGAAAATTTTGAGATGGTTTATAAGTTTTACGAAGTATGTTCTTATCATGAAATACCTTCATCCTTTCCTTGTACATTCTAGCACTCTCATGAACATCATGCCGAATCTCTTTTAATTCATTTAGCTATAATTTTCTATGCAATCCAGTCTTGTTAAGATTGAAGTTGAAAACCTTAATTGCCCAATAAGCCCTATGTTTTAACTCCACAGGTAAGTGACAAGCATTTCCAAAAATAAATTAATAAGGGTACATTCCAACTGGGATTTTTAAAGCAGTACGATAAGCCCAAAGAACATCGGTTAGTCTTAATGACTAATCTTTACCATTTGGATTCACCATTTTTTACAAAATATTTTAGATTTCTTGATTTGAAATTTCTACTTGTCCACTTATTTGTGGGTGATAAGGTGTAGTAATGTGTGATTCCATTTTTTTTCATCAAGGCCTTAAAAGACCCATTACAAAAGTGGGTACCCTAATCTCTTATAATAGCTTGAGGTGTTCCAAATCTTGACAAAATATTTTCTTTCAAAAATTTCACAAAAACTTTGTGATAATTTATTTTGTAGGAAATAGCCTCAATCCATTTTGATACATAAACAACAACTACTAAAATATAAAGATAGCCCAAAGCGGGAAGAAAATGTCCTATAAAATTGATGCCCCCACAATAAAAAATTTCAACAACCAAAATTGGGTTAAGAGGCATCATGTTCCTACGAGGAGTGGTTCCTAACTTTTGACAACGTTCATATACTTTGCAAAATTCATGAGTATCTTTGAAGAGAGTTGTTCACTAAAAAGCACATTGTAAAATATTGGCAATAGTCTTTTTAGTACAAAAATGACCACAACATGCTTTAGAATGGTAGGAGATAACATTTATATGCTCATAATCATGCATACATCTCCTAATTATTGGGTTTGGAGAATATTTAAACAAATAAAGATCATCACAAAAGAAGTGTTTTATGTCTATGAAGAATTTGATTCTATCTTGTTGAATCCAATGAGTGGGACTTTTACCTATTACTAGATAGTTTGTAATGTTTGCATACCATGGAATATGAGAGGTACTAAATAGTTGTTCATCAGGAAAGGAGTCGTTGATTGGTAGTGGTTCCAAGGAATCATAAAACTTTAATCTTGACAAGTGATCGACAACCACATTCTCTATTCATATCTTTTCTTTGATTGTGAGGTCAAATTCTTCGAGTAGGAGGATCCGGCTGAGCAATCTGACCTTTGCATCCTTCTTGCTTAGAAGGTATTTGAGAGCTATATGGTTAGTAAAAACAATAATTTGGGAACCAATCAAATATGATCTAAATTTATCTAGTGCAAACAATACAACAAGAAGTTCCTTTTAAGTAGTTGAGTAGTTTATTTGATCATTATTTAAAGTCCTACTTGCATAATGAATGACATATGACTTTTTATCTTTTCCTTACCCAAGAATAGCCCCAACAACATAATCACTTAGCATCACACATGATTTCTAAAGGCAAACTCCAGTCCGGTGGTTGCATGATAGGAGTAGAAATGAGCATGTTCTTTAGTTTTATGAAGGCTTCTTCTCATGCTTCACTCAATTCAATGAAGTTGTCCTTCAATAGAAGGTTGCACAATTGCGTAGATATAACACTAAATCTTTAATGAACCTTCTATAAAATCCTACATGCCCTAAAAAAGATCTAGCATCTTTAATTATTTTTAGGCTGGCCAAATTGGCAATTAATTATATTTCGGCCTTATCCACTTAAATTCCCTGCAAAGAAACAATATGAACAACTACAATTCCCTTAGTGACCATAAAATGACATTTTCCCAATTTAAAACAAGGTTTTTCTCGTCACATCTAACAAAAACTTTTTCCAAATTATCAAGACAATAATTAAAGGAATCTCCAAAGACAGAAAAATCATGCATAAAAACATAAAAAAAACACTCCATCTTATTATTAAATATACTCATCATGCATCTATGAAATGTAGTAGCAACATTACACAATCCAAACAACATTTTTCGATAAGCAAAGGTACCAAATAGACATGTAAAAGTGCTATTTTCTTGATCCTTAAGTGCAATCTCAATTTGGTTATACCTAGAATAACCATCGAAAAATAATAAAAGTGATGACCAACCACCCTTGCTAAAATTTGGTCCAAGAATAGTAAGGGAAAATGATCTTTCCTAGTGATAGAGTTGAGTTTCCAATAGTCAATATACATGCACCAACTAGTGGTGACCCTTGTTAGGATCAACTAATTTTTTTTATTTTTTTACTACGGTTACACTAGATTTCTTAGGTACAACTTGGGTAGGACTTACCCAATGACTATCAGAAATAAGGTATATGATCCCTACATCTAACAATTTTAGGGCTTTTTCTCTCACAACCTCTTTCATGTTAAGGTTCAACTTACGTTGCATTTCTCTTGAGGGTTTGGCATTATCTTCTAAGAAGATCCTATGAGTGGAAGCTAAGGGACTCATTCTTATGGTCCAACCAATTTCACTTTTGTGCTCTCTAAGGACATGGAGCAACTTTTGCACTTGTGTGTGGTCCAATTCTGATGAAACAACTATAGGGTATGCCTTCCCTTCACCCAAAAATGCATATTTCAGCTCAATGGGAAGGGGTTTTAACTTAGTTTGGGTATTTGGACACTTGAAGGGTGGGGAGCGCTATTAGAAGGAGGTTATATCTCAAAGCAAGTCTTCCACTTTTTAGTATTGAACATGGGGGCCGACTCTAATAAAGAATTTACATCATTAATTGCATATTCATCATCAAAATTAATATGAGCAAGACAAGCCTCAAGAGGGTCAGAAAATGAAGATATAAGAGACTTGTTATGCACAAAACTTTCCATTATGTTTAGTTCATGGACATCATCATTATCACCAGGTTGCCTGCAAATATTAAAAAAAAGTTGCTTACGTTTGATTTTAAAAAGTTATATTTTTGTCAAAAAATGCCTTCTTTGGTACATTTAGCTTACGTTTGATTGTAAAAAGGTCTTTCAATTTTTTTGCATAAGATAGAATTTCTTTAATGACATCTAAGAGAGGAATGTTAATCTTAACTTGTTTAAAAATTTCAAGAATGTCACCATTTTGTACGAATTTAGAAGAAGATTGTAATATTTGGAGAAAATGAGGAGGAATAAGAGAAACACAATCAGAGTTGTCAACATTGTCACTATGTTTAGAATTTAATGACTCCTTGGGTTCAACAACCTTCTTCGGAATGTCTCTGTTAATATCTTTTCCACTTCTCAAAGTGGTGATGGACTTAGCATGCTCCTCTTGTCAACTTGAAAATTTTAAATTTTCTATTACAAATTAACCTTTAGGATTTAATTGAGGTTGAGATGGAAACTTCCTTTTTTCTTAGTGCTTAAAGTTGTGGTCAACTGAGTGATAGAAATCTTCAACTCATTGATGGCTTGCATTGCTTGGTTTTTGTTTCTTATTTGACTCTGGATGAATGTTTGCAATGTGTCTTTATGTAACACCCCCACCCGGTAAACCCAACCCGAACTGGGGGTTATTCATAAAACAAAATTGGAGTTTATTAAATTTAACAGAAAAAATAAAACATGACCAACCAGAAGCGGCATACTATATGTATGAGAGTTATAACGTTCTTCCACGCACTATGGAGCTTTAACATTCTGTTGTGCATAGATAAGAACAAACCTAATTTTAAAACTAATTTAGATCGGGCCAACACTGCCTTGCCGTTGGTTTCTATGGATGTATTGGATAACATTATTATATTATTCCAATACTATCTAATCAGAATGTAGTTCTGCCTAGCGGCATACTCTATGTACGAGAGTTATAATGTTCTTCCACGCACTATGGAGCTTTAACATTCTGTTGTGCATAGATAAGAACAAACCTAATTTTAAAACTAATTTAGATCGGGCCAACACTGCCTTGCCGTTGGTTTCTATGGATGTATTGGATAACATTATTATATTATTCCAATATGTTCAGATCAGAATGTAGTTCTGCCTAATGGATATTACATTCATCAAGCATCACAAAATTATATATGTTAAAATATATATATCCTTATATCCGAATAAATCATAAAAAATCAAATAGAAATCTAATAACTCATCAGAGTCGAACGAAAGTCAATAAATAAATGGAATCACAACCATCACAAAGATGAACAAAATACTAGTAGAATCACATGTGCTACACTATTATAGTGTGGAGCAGAATACACAACGGAGTAGATTGGGCCATATCAGATTATATTAGATTTTATCCAACCATATCGATCATATTAGATCATATCGGAGCATATCAGATCGCCACTGAGCATTTTAGAGCAAATCAGATCACAACATAGTATAACACAATAGATTGAATAAGAGCATATCAGCATATTTCAGATCATAGCAAATCATATATCTTAATTAGTATATTAATAATACTAAGTAAGATGTGCATGCATATGAATCATATTAAATTGAAAGGTTAGAAATGCTTACTCCCCTGCAGTTCTGGAAGTAGCGACGTTAGGAATTGTTTGTTTCTTCATAGCGTCCTCCCTTTTAGATCTGCAGATGGCGACCAAGACCTCCTATAGCTCCAGAAAATGATTCTCATTACCTCAGAAGGTGGTAGACAAACACTCCCTTTAAAGTAGGAAGTTTCCCTTGTTCTGGGCAGAAGGCGATAGACATAACCTCACCTTAACTCGGAACACTTCACACTTCTTGTGCCCATAGGTAACAGGTAGAATCTTGATAAGTATGAAATCTATATCTATTTTATATGCCTTTTTACCTTATTTACTAGTATAGATTAGGTTAACTTAGAGTTAATTATGGTTTATTTAGATTAAGATAGATATTAGTATTTTAGTTTAATTATTAATGATTTTGTAGTTATTAGTTGTTTAGACATGTATTTAAATCAAGATGGAATTTTAATTATATTCTACATGTCTAAAATATGGTATTTTAAAAATAGTCTTCATATGCTTTAAAGTGATTTGGACAACTTTTCAGAGTTATAAACAAGTTAGAAATTAATATGGACATGAAGGAAAGCTTAATGAACAGAGTCCAGGAAAACAGAAACACTATAGCCGATCGATCGGGCATGCAGGGCGATCGATCGGCATAACGCGCAGTTTCCTAGTTTGACCCAAATTTCAATCCTTTTCATATTGGACTTCTTCCTACGGAACTTATACCTATAAAAAGACATATTTGGCTTAAAATTGGGGGATTCCAGTAGATTTTAGGAAGAGAAAAAGGAAGAAGAAGATGGAAGAGAATTTAAAGCTTCTAATGGAGATTCAAGTGCTTTCTTCTACAATGGAAGGCTAGACTTTTCTTTTACTTAGGAGTTGATGAAGCTATAGAGAAGTTTCAGTTTCTTTTCTTTTTAATTTAGATCTCAGTTGTGAATGATGACAATTGTATGATATGGATTTCCTTTTTAATGGAAGAGTTTTTCATGTTTATTCAAGTCTATGTTGATTTATTGTCTTGTAGATGATAAATTGATGTAGTTTTGATATTTGCATCGATTCTAATTTCTGTGATTTAGATGAGATGGTCATACAATAGTTTTAATGTTCAGATAATTAATGACTTGGATGAGTTATACTGAGATTAGACGGGTCATGCCTATAGCTAGTTTAGTGTAGATGATCCGTGCTATTGTCAAAGATAGTTCATGCCATGGAAGTTAATTAATGATTCTTTTTGAAGTAATTCTAGCTTGTAGCTGAGAATACTTGTTCATGTTCACATTAGATTTAGATTAAAAGTTAAGGAATTGTTATGGTTCTATAGTGGATTCAATTTCCTAAGTAAATTCCATCGAATTAATCTCTTGCTTTTAAACTAGTTGATTTCTTTCTTTTACTTAATTTAAGTTTAAGTTATTTTTAGTTTGTAATCAGCAAATTCGTCTTTAGATTTAGTAATAATCCATCCGTCCCTGAGGTTCGACAACCCTTAAATACTTATCCTAGTACAATTACCTTGTACACTTGCAAAGGGTTTAATTATAAACGATCAAGTTTTTGGTACCGTTGCCGGGGACGGTGTTGACTTGTTACTAAATTAGAATTAGGATAATTCCAGCTACTTTAGATTCAGTTTGCTTTAGTTTTTAGGGTAATTTTTAGTTTCTTACCTTTTGTTAATTTGATTTTGTAGGCTGAGTTGAAGATCGTGCTCTCTACACTTGTGGCCACAAGTGGACATCCTAAGCATAGTGCTTCTCTTTGGTTTGCAAGATCCTTTTCTCTCTTTATTTTGATTTATTTTTAGTTAGTTTTTACTTGTTATTCCTTTTTTTTTTACATTTAAAATTGTGTGGTGTGTTTGTGGTGTATGCGTGGTCGTCGCTCCTTACTCCCCCGATTAGTACCATTTGACCCTGAGCCTGAGCGGACGTCTAGGAGAGCTGAGTTGCCCTCGACCTACATCCCTACACCCCCAAACTCTCCCACCAATTCCTCCACCCACACTACTTCTAGCCCCATAATGGCTGAACATCAGTTAGTAGATGCACCACTTAAAGCTCTAAGGGAGTATTACACTCCCAATGAGTACACCTCTCCTTCATGCATTAGGTTGCCAGTAGTCGCTGCTCAAAATTATGAGATTAAGCCCAATGTCATTCAAATGCTTCCATCCTTTTATGGGCTTAATAATGAAAACCCGTATAGGCACCTAGATGACTTCTTAGAACTATGCACAACCTTTAAGCTCTCAAATTTAACTGATGAAGCTGTTAAACTTCGCCTTTTTCCTTTCACATTGAAAGATAAGGCTAAGGAATGGCTTCACTTATTAGAGCCAAACACTATCACAACATGGGCCCAAATGCAACAAGAGTTCCTTAAAAAATACTTCCCCATAGGTAAGACCAACCAAATGAGAAAGGCCATAACCACTTTTGCCCAACTTCCCACTGAACAGTTCCATGAGAGTTGGGATAGACTTAAGGACCTTCTTAGGAGGTGTCCTCATCATGCTGTCCCTAAGTGGCAATTAGTGCAACATTTTTATGAGGGTCTTACTGAACAAAACCGTCATCTTGTTGATGCAAGTTGTGGGGGTACCTTTTTGCTAAAAAATGAAAATGAGGCATGGAAACTTTTTGAGGACTTGAGTGAAAATTCTCTTCAACATGCTACGTTGAATAGAAATGAGAGTGGATTATCTACCTTGAACAATGCCCCCTCTAGGGGTGGCTTGTATGAAGTCAAAAACCCATTAGACCTCTCCTCCAAAGTTGATACTTTGAGTAGGAAACTTGACCTCCTTATGACTTCAACCCATCAGCCCACTCCCTTCACTCAAGATGCATGCACAATATGCCTTAGCCCAGCCTATACTATCATTGAGTGCCCCTCTGCTTCTCAATTTCCTGAGCTTGTCCAAGACCATGTGAATGCCACCCAATCCTTCCCTAGGGCTGAGAATAATCCATTTTCAAACACATATAACCCTGGGTGGAGGAATCATCCTAACTTTTCTTGGCAGACACAAAACCAAGGGGTTATGGGTAACCAACCCCCTAGGCACCCATTCCAAGTCCCACCAGCCCATATTCACCAACCTCAAGTGCAACCTCCGTATATCCAATCCAATAGGAGTCTAAGTTTTGAAGAAAAGGTCTTGAGTGCATTGCAAGGCATTCAATCTCAATCCCAAATCCTCCACTCTCACACACAATCTATAGCAAAGTTAGAAGCCCAAATTGGACAACTAGCTAATGTTATTAACAAGAGAGAGATGGGGACGTTGCCAAGTCAACCCCTACCAAACCCTAAAGGTCAATTTCAGGTAGAGGGAGCTCCTCCCTCTAATGCACAAGTTAATTCCATAATGACCCTTAGGAGTGGGAGGATTGTTGACAAGAGTGTTGGGGGGACACCAGTGACAGATGATAGGAGTGAGGAGTTAGAAAGGGCAGCCCCTAATGAACCTCAAGTAGAAGTTAGTGCACCATATGAGAAGGAGTTTGTATCTCCTTCCCCTTCCTCAGAGCCACAGTCTAAGACCACTTCCAATGGATCTTATATCCCTAGGGCACCCTTTCCTCAATGTCTTGACCTGGCCCCACCATTTAGAAAGAGCATAGCTAAGATGGATGATATTCTTGAGACTTTTAAACAAGTCAAAATTAATCTCCCCCTCTTAGAAGCCATTAAGCAAGTCCCTGCTTATGCTAAGTTCCTTAAAGACCTATGCACTCAAAAGCGTAAATCTAAGACCCATGTGT
This sequence comes from Saururus chinensis, assembly GCA_035235625.1. Taxonomy (NCBI): domain Eukaryota; kingdom Viridiplantae; phylum Streptophyta; class Magnoliopsida; order Piperales; family Saururaceae; genus Saururus; species Saururus chinensis. Next base: position 34,232,569 of record CP141144.1, on the reverse strand, counting down.
CTAAAAAGGTCTTTCTCACCGAGCAAGTTAGCTCTCTTTTGAAGTTTGACACCCCACCTAAATATAAGGACCCTGGAGTACCCACTATTTCTTGTATCATATGTGATCACTCCATCCATAGAGCCCTCTTTGACCTTGGTGCGAGTGTCAATCTACTCCCCTACTCGGTGTATGAGCAACTAGGGTTAGGAGAATTGCAGCCTACATCAGTTACTTTGCAGCTAGCCGACCGTTCTGTGCGTAAGCCTCGGGGAGTCATTGAGGATGTCTTAGTGAAGGTTGACCGGTTCTTTTTCCCTGTTGATTTTATTGTCTTAGATATGGAAATTGGTGCCAACCCCACATATAAGATTCCTATCATTCTAGGTCGTCCATTCCTTGCCACAGCTAATGCATGCATAAATTGTAGGACGGGGGTAATGGAGATGACCTTTGGGAACATGAAAGTGCAATTAAGTATTTTTGATGTGTCTAACCATTTGCCTACAACTTCTAATGCTGAATGTTTTATGGTAGACAATTTTAGATTTGATGTTTATGATAGAGGTCCATCTTTTGTAGCACCAACCCATAATCAAGTCATGTCTTCTAATTTTTCTACATCATCTTTTTGGAGACTTAAGAGAAGAGCCAATGCTAATATCTACCAGCCGCCCTGATATATTTGAGAATGCTGGCAATGTCTGGCTGAAGACAATAAACTTAGCGCTTCTTGGGAGGCAACCCATGTTTTTGATATTTTTTTTCCTTCCTTTTGATTATTTTCTTTGCTTCATTTAGGCTTTATTTACTTATTTTCTCAGTTTTTTTTTCTCTCATTATAGTGTATCTTCTTTTATGGGATATAATATTTTAGGTTTGGGAAATTGCTCTTTACCTGTATGTTTCTCATGTTTTCTCCAATCCTATGTACTTCATTTTCAGATTAGTGGATTAGTTATGCTTTCAGGTGATATCTTTCTTTCCCTCTTTTACTTATTCTTGTCATTGTAGTATATATTTTCTTTAACATTGAGGACAATGTTCAGTTTAGGTTTGGGGGTGTAGAAAGATATTTTTCTTTATTTTTCTTTTAGGATGTTTTAGAGTTTTTTTTTTCATTTTTCTTTTGTTCTTTTCTTTTAAGTGGGTTTTATCGCTTATTTTCTTTTAAAAGTATATATTTATTTTTAAAGAGATCAATTTCATGAAGAAAGTTCAAGTAATTAATTAAGTGATGAAAATGATTAAGTGAGTAATTTCTATTTTATTTTCATTATCTTGGATAATTGTGCTTATATTTTTAAATCACATTTCACACACATGAAACTTGTAGGAATATAATTTTATGATTTATTACTTGTAATCTTAGTGGGATATCTTTAACTGAGCATATATTTTTGAAAACTTGGCAATTGAGTAATTTTTAATATTTTATGATAGATCTTTATGCTTAGCTTTTATTTGAAAAAAAATGGGATAAGTGTGTATAAAAAAAAGAATGAAAAAAAAAGTGAAAAAAAAAGAAGTTGGAAAAAAAAATAGATTGAATGAAAAAAAAAATTAATGATAAAAAAAAATAAAGGTTTGTTTCTCTTTTTACTGAGTAACCGGACCTTGTGCCTAGGCAAGTATAAGGGATCGCGTCAAAAGGTGAAAAGTTGAGATAAATTCTTTTATGACTTACTTGGTTCTGTAACCTTTATAGTTCGAGTTATTAAGCCTGAGGGGTGTTTCAACACCTAGTGCCTTGAGCCAACTGGATTAGGGACACTGGCCTAATGCTTGTTATATGGACTATTTAGAAAGCTTAATAGAACTAAGTATTGCACAAGTCATATTTTGAACTATATTATGCTCTTATTCCCTGAATTTAATTGAAATTTGAAGGCTATTACATGAGGGTTTATTATGAGATGTTAAGGATGAAAGATTGTCATTGTTATATTTTTGAGTTAGTAAACTTTAATGAGCTTAGTTAATGGGTCACATAAGATATGCTTGTTAATAAAGAATGAAATCATATGACTACGAAGTTTCTACACTTTATGTTTTTAAAATGTATATATGTAGTTGCACAATTATTTCTAAGATGAGGTTATAGAATGGAATATTCCTTACTTGAAAGTGATCAGATCTTAATTGTTTACTTGTTTCAAGTATTTGTGGTTGGTTCTTTTTAAAAATAGTTATGTGTTTTTAAGAGAAGATTGTTTTTCAAATTTTTGTTTTCTTGTTTATTTGTTTTATTTTTCTTAGGTTTATATGTTTGTGGGTATCATTACTGCAAACCCTCACGAGACACAACTCATCCAACTAGGGACACCTAGGGGTTTAAAGGCTTGTTGCATATGCTAAATGCAATCGTGATTCCCTACGAAAGTGGCTTTTATTTATTTTATTTATTTTTTTAGATTAGTTGTTTTATTTTGTTTTTGTTTTGCTCGAGGACTAGCAAAATATAGGTTTGGGGGTATTTGATAAGTATGAAATCTATATCTATTTTATATGCCTTTTTACCTTATTTGCTAGTATAGATTAGGTTAACTTAGAGTTAATTATGGTTTATTTAGATTAAGATAGATATTAGTATTTTAGTTTAATTATTAATGATTTTGTAGTTATTAGTTATTTAGACATGTATTTAAATCAAGATGGAATTTTAATTATATTCTACATGTCTAAAATATGGTATTTTATGTTTTGTAGGTAAAGTGCACTTATCGAAGTACTTGGACGATGTTTGAAATGATTAAAAATAGTCTTCATATGCTTTAAAGTGATTTGGACAACTTTTCAGAGTTATAAACAAGTTAGAAATTAATATGGACACGAAGGAAAGCTTAATGAACAGAGTCCAGGAAAACAGAAACACTGTAGCCGATCGATTGGGCATGCAGGGCGATCGATTGGGATAACGTGAATTCAGATGAAAATACAGAGTAGCCGATCGATCGGGCATGCAGGGCGATCGATTGGCATAACGCGCAGTTTCCTAGTTTGACCCAAATTTCAATCCTTTTCATATTGGACTTCTTCCTACGGAACTTATACCTATAAAAAGACATATTTGGCTTAAAATTGGGGGATTCCAGTAGATTTTAGGAAGAGAAAAAGGAAGAAGAAGATGGAAGAGAATTTAAAGCTTCTAATGGAGATTCAAGTGCTTTCTTCTACAATGGAAGGCTAGACTTTTCTTTTACTTAGGAGTTGATGAAGCTATAGATAAGTTTCAGTTTCTTTTCTTTTTAATTTAGATCTCAGTTGTGAATGATGACAATTGTATGATATGGATTTCCTTTTTAATGGAAGAGTTTTTCATGTTTATTCAAGTCTATGTTGATTTATTGTCTTGTAGATGATAAATTGATGTAGTTTTGATATTTGCATCGATTCTAATTTCTGTGATTTAGATGAGATGGTCATACAATAGTTTTAATGTTCAGATAATTAATGACTTGGATGAGTTATACTAAGATTAGACGGGTCATGCCTATAGCTAGTTTAGTGTAGATGATCCGTGCTATTGTCGAAGATAGTTCATGCCATGGAAGTTAATTAATGATTCTTTTTGAAGTAATTCTAGCTTGTAGCTGAGAATACTTGTTCATGTTCACACTAGATTTAGATTAAAAGTTAAGGAATTGTTATGGTTCTATAGTGGATTCAATTTCCTAAGTAAATTCCATCGAATTAATCTCTTGCTTTTAAACTAGTTGATTTCTTTCTTTTACTTAATTTAAGTTTATGTTATTTTTAGTTTGTAATCAGCAAATTCGTCTTTAGATTTAGTAATAATCCATCCGTCCCTGAGGTTCGACAACCCTTAAATACTTATCCTAGTACAATTACCTTGTACACTTACAAAGGGTTTAATTATAAACGATCAAATCTCTCTTACCCGAAGACACTTTTCTCTTTTCGTGCCCGGAGGCTATGGACATAACCTCCCCTTAACTTGGAGATACTTTTTCTTTTCCATGCCTATAGGCTGCAGACTGAACCTCCCCTACTTGGACATGTAACTCAAACTATGTGGCCTTTTGGTAGAGGACAAAGTTTCCCCTACTTGGGGCCACATCCCTCGTTGTGGCCCGATGACAGAGGACGAAGCCCCCTCTTTCCCTGGGACACTTCTCTCTCTTTGACCTCGAGGTTGAAGGGTAGAGTCTCCCCTTGCCATGGGATGTTTCTCTCTTATAGGGCTGCTAAATCAAGGAATAGACGCTTCTATTGCACAGAACACCCTCAAATTAGTTAAAAATGCCTTTTGAACGGAAGAAAACGGACTTAGAACGACTCTAGAAACTCCTCCCTTGGTATTCAAGGGTGACGGGTGGGGTCTCCTCTTACTCCTAGGCGTTTCTCCCTTATGGAGTTTCCAACTCAAGGAATGGATAGTTCCATTTTATAGAACACCCTTGAATAATTAGCTAAGAACTCTTTTTGAATGACTCAAATCGGACTTAAAATGAGTAAGAAACAAAAAAAAGAAGTTTCAGACACAATCTCAATCTAAAGGATCTGTCTGTTTATATAGAAAATGGGAATGAATATGTGTTCGACGCGTATCTAACATGTGTCATGCATCAGACATGCATTTGACAGATGATGTACATCAGTCATCTCATGCAGCACTGACACGTGATGATTTATTATTATTTATTTTTTTTTTCTTCTTTTCAAAACATCAAAACGCGATATCTTTCTACCCCGAAGTCAGAATAGCGAGTTCTTTGTACCATTGGACTCATATCGATGAACCCTTGGAAACTAGACTACACATCGGTAGGTTTCAAGTGGGTTCCACCTATATGGCATGCTTCCAAAGGTCATAACTTTCGTTCCCAACCTCCGATTCGTGTCTTCTTCGATTCATTACGCTCATTACTTCGAGCTCTATTTATATACAGGGATTATATTCTTTGAAAACCCATTAACATTTAACATAAAATTATGTATTACCCCTAACCCATTGGTTTAGGCGTAATCGGAATACGAGTATTAAATTCTTTTCCCTTAAAAGAATTGGGTCCTTGCAATTCACCCAAAAATACTTTTCAAAACATAAAAAAATAGAACAAAATCTTATTATTTATTGGATAACAATTATAATCATGAATCCAGTTGATTTACAATCGGACACAACATTTTGAAGTACAATCCGATAAGTGATTATTCGATAACTTATTGTATAAAACAAATAATCCATTAGTCTAAACTCAGATATCACAAAATGAAATCAGATAAATTATAATTGGATTAAATTCTCGTAAATAGAATCTGATAAAAATTTTGGATTTCACTTTCATAAACAGGATCCGATATTTTAATATCAGATAGAAACTTCACAAACAAAATCCGATATATCATGATTGGATAAAACACTTGAAATGAAAGCTACTTATTATTTTGAAATCGGATAGGTCATTATTCAGAGTCAAAACACATTACAACAAAGTGGGGTTAATGAAATCACAATTTTGAAACCCTTCAAAAACACAATCTAATAATTTAAATTCTGATAAATCATATCATAAAGAATCCGATTTTGGACTTTTTAAATCAGATAAATCCATTTGACTGAATCAGAGCAAAGTGAAGCAAATCAGAGTAGAGTTGATAGATCAATCTAGATACAAATCTAGAGATTTGAGGAAGTAAATCATCTCATAGATCACACAATCAAAATCTAATAATTTAAGATCGGATATCAAAAGCTAATTATTATTTTTAAAATCAAATAAAGTTTAAGAATTAGAATAGAATAGAGAGATCAGAGCGGTGATACCGAACGTCGTTCCCCACGACACTCATTGGGAAGCGAGAGGCTCAGAAGGATAAGAGTTTTCCCATGATGCTCCACACCTATATGCGTGCACCAGAACTGATTATTTTCTTGGTGTGTATCTAGATAGAGAGTAGAGTGATAATCTTAGGTTTTACCCCGAAACTACCTATAAAGTGCACATATTTGAAAAATAATGCAGTGCATGTAAATTACTTCACAAATATGGTATTTTTTTTAAAAAAATTGCTAATAAGAATAAATTTAGAATTTAAAAGCCTCTACACTTTAGGTTGAGTTAAAATCTAAATTAATGCTAAGCAAAAAATATATGAAACAATTATAATCATTTTTTAGGAAAAGATTTGTGAGAAAAAGAATAATGTAGAAACAATTTGATGCAGAAACATATGCACAAACTGTCGGTTCATTCAATTGATGAGAAAACCATAGCTATGATACCAAACGGCATTTCCCCTGACACTCATGGGGTAGCGAGAGGCTTAAAAAGTGAGGAGGTGTCCCATTATGCTCTGCACCCATGTACGAGCCAGAACTGATTATTTATCTTTGTGGGTATCCAAAGAGTGCAAGCACCAATGTATCATTGTATGCATTAGATCAGAAATTTTTATCAAAAACAGATGTCACTCGTAATCTTTTCACAGAATCATTCATAAATTAAAACATAAGACAAAAAGCATATAAAAATAAACATACTCTTTTCACAGAGGCATTTGATAGAAAATCAAAGCATCTAACAGAAAATAGACTTTTCACATTTAAATCATAATGTATAATCCCGATTCACATCACACTCAGAACAAACTTTTTCAAATGAAACTAGACTTGAAATCGAAATTTGTCTCAATGCACTAACGGAATCAACATTGGAGCTATCGACTAACTCCCATTTCCAATAACACGGTGTTTGATGGTTTCTCTATAGTAATTCTACTAGTTATCGAGACAACTTTATAACTTCAAATCATATTTCTAAGACATAGAGGATTTGAACTCAATGTTAAGTCCACCAGTAGACTCAACCTTAGACCTGTCTACTAATACCTTCCCATACAACGGGTATTTGGCAATTTTTCTTTGGAAACAATTTCGCTCTAATTTAAAGGTAACTTTCAATATACTGACATTTCATAATTAAGTTTAATTTCAATACCCAGCAGAATTAACCCAAGAGTGATCTACTAGTACCATGTGTCCTACACCATGGGTGTTTAGTGGTTCCTCCTAAGTAGTTCCACTATTTTTCTGACAACAATTTTTAAAATGCAGATATTTCAAAAGTAAATCTTGTGTCAAGATATTGATAGAATTACCATATAGCTATCCACCAACACTTCATGTCCCATTCCATAGTGTGTAGTGGTTGTTCCTTAGAAACTCTACAACTTTTCAAAATAATGTCATTTTAAAGCAAATAAATTTTTTCAACACATCGATAGAAGTAACACTAGAGCAACCCATGAACACCTCACATCCCATACCATGGGTGTTTCGTGGTTTCTTCTAGGTGGTTCTACCGTCTTGCAAAACAGATCTTATGAACTTCTAAAATTTAGATATTTCAAAGTTGAATTTTTTATAATTTCAATATACTGGTAGAACTAACTCTAGAGTTTTCCTCTAACACTCATGTCCCATACCGCAAGTGTTTGGTGGTTACTCTTGCATAGTTCCACCGTCTTTTGAAAGTAGATTAGTTTCATAATCAAATGAATAATCTGAAATAGTTGATTCGAAATCAAAATTTTATTTTAATACCCCGGTAGAATTAATCATAGAGTCTTCTACTAATGCCTCGTGTCTCATACCATGGGCATTTGGTGGTTACTCGTTGGTAATTCTAATATTGTAAATTTAACAGACTATTTGAAATTGGATGTCACTAAAATAAAATTATGTAACATATTCATAATAGATATTTATGATTGATTCAAAATTAGAATTCGTAAAATCAATGTTCAGATCAGATCAGACACCATACATACAAAACAAAATTTCAAATCATTCCTACATTACAAATTAGAATTCACAAAATCAGGATCCATCGGGAATCTAATGTAACAAATGCAAAACAAAATTTCAAATCAAATTTGATACAACTGTTTCAGAACATAATTGTTAAATAAGTTTCCATTAAAAATAGAATTCGTAACATCATGGATTGTATTAAATCAAATGTCATATATACCCAATAAAAAGTTCAAACTTGGAATTCGTATTAAATCCAATATCACAGTTGAAACAAATTTTCAAATTAATTCCTATCAAAAACTAGTATTCATATCATATCAAGATTTGGAACAATAATTTTAAATAATAACCATATCAAAAACAAAATTCATAAAATCGGAGATTATATCAACTTGATACAATACAAGTAGGACAAAAATTCTAAATTACTTCTAATTAAACAAAGCAAAATTTATAAATATCATAGTTAAGAGAAATTTTAATGCCCTACTATCAAAATAGGATGACAAATCAAAACTTGATACCACATTCATAGCAAAATATCCAAATCATTTTAGATTCAAGATCAAAATTCATAAAATGGATATTCATTTCCAATCCAGTGCAACACATAGAAAATAGAATGTACAAATCTTAAATTCGGTGTAACACAATCAAAAGAAGATTGAAGGCTAATTTTGTTTAAAAATTGGGATTCAAATCTAAACAATATATATTTTTAAAACAATTCCCTCTCCGAGATAGAGAAATGCTCATATACCATTTGTAACACTTGTCCCGGAAGCCCGACTCGGACTGAGGGTTATTCGAAAAACAATATTAGAGTTTATTAAATTTAATTGAAAAATTAAACATGACCAACAAGGAGTGGTAGACTCTGTGTTCAAGAGTCATAATGTTTTTCCACGCACTATTGAGCTTTAACATTCTATTGTGCGTAGATTAGAACAAACCTAATTTTATAACTAATTCGGATCGGCCAACGTCACCTTGTCATTGGTTGCCTACGTACGTATTAGATACATTACTATATTATTCCTATACAATCGGATCTGAGCATAGTTCTGCCTAATGGCTATTACAAGCATCAGGCATCCCAAAATTATATACATTAAAATATGTATATACTTATATCTAAATAAATTGAATCAGATAGATATCTAATAACTCATCAGAGTCGAACGAAAGTCAATAAATCAGCGGAATCACAACTATCACAAAGATGAACAAAACACTAGCATAATCACACATGCCAAACTATTATAGAGTGGAGCAAAATACACAACAAAGCAGATAGGATCATATCAGATCGTCTCAGATTTCATCCGACCATATCGATCATATCATATCAGATCGGAGCATATCACATCGCCACATAGCATTTTAGAGCAAATCGAATCAAATATAGTATAAAAAAATAGTACATTCAAGTCAATCTCAACCAAATCATTTACCATTGAAATACACCAAAAGTGAAAAAGGCTTCTAAAGAACAAACAAGTAGATATTAAAGTCTAAAGAGCAGAGACAAGAAGAAGTACAAATTAAATAATAGACAAGTAGAAATTAGACATGAACTGAACAAAACAAAATAGACAAAATAAAAAATTGGTGCAACAGAATAGATAGTCAGACAAGTCAAAATTATATAGAACAAACACAAGAACAAATTAGATTATAGATTAAAGACAAGTAAATATTAGACAAGAACAGACAAGTAGATATTAAAGTCTAAAGAGTAGAGACAAGAGCAAGTACAAATTAAAGAACACACAAGTAGAAATTAGACATGAATAGAACAAATTAAAGAACAAAATGGTCAAAAGGAAAAATCAGCACAACATAATAGAGAGTCAGACAAGTCAAAATTATATAGAACAAACACAAGAACAAATTAGATTATAGAATAAAGACAAGTAAATATTGGACTAGAACAGAACAAAGACAAATACAAATTAAAGAATAAAACAGTGGAGGGAAGGATAAAAAATTAATAATTATAATAGATGAGGATCAATAAGACAATAACAGAACAAATGACCAATAACAAAGTATAGACAATAACCAAACTAATAAAAAATTTATAACTCTAACAGAGGATGAATAACAAAACACAAACAATAACAGAATGGATAAAAAATTAATAATTATAACAGAGGATGAGGAGCAATAATAGGACAAAGGATCGACAAAATTATGAAATATAACAATGATGAAGGATAAAAAATCTTATTTTTATTGTGGTCCAGTGGAGCTTCAAGTCCACAACAAGTGTGCATAAGGTGGATTTTGTTGGGTGGCTTGGCCGCCGATGGCAATTGAGAGGTAGAGCACACGGTGAATAGCAGTTGAGAGTCTGAGACTGCTAGCTAATGAATGTATATGGTTCGGTGACTGTATGATGGGAGATTCACACATGCAGTGCCGCAGCGGCGGTCTGGTGGAATGAGGAGGGGGGAATGGGGAATGGCGAGTTGTCGGCAGAATGAGAAACACAGTCGGAGGATTAGGGTTTTTGGAGGAGTGAAAAAGCGGTTGGCGGAATGAGAAACATGGTCAGCGATTCTGGCAAGATCTTGACTCCTGCAAAAGTGGGATGTAGAGCAAAGACAAGAGAGATGGAGAGGGGAGGGTGGAGCTAGAGGGCAAACTGGTGGAAGAGAGTGAGGAGGGCGAATTGAAGAAGTGGTGATTCGGTGAAGAGTGAAGAATGGCTGCGAAGAGAGTCGAGGAGTGAAGAGGGCGAAACTTAGGGTTAACCTACGATGAGCCGAATTCGATGATTGATGAACGGATGTGAAGAGAGTCGAGCGATGGGATAGATTAACGGGCTAGGCTTTCTCCCTTTTTTGGCCCAGGCCCGAGCCCAGCCCGTTATTATTTGGGATTTCAAATCAGAGGCCCTATCTGGCCCATTTCCTTTCTTTTTTGGCCCAAGCCCAAAATTTTACGGGCTGGCTAGGCTAACAGACTGGGCTGTCATATATGCAACCCTACTTACAGTCTTGGTCATACATCTTACTCAAAGTCTTATACATACAATCCTACTTAGAAACTTACATTTACAAATTTATGCAAAATCTTTCAAACTTACTCTTACTTAGAATCTTATACTTACTATCCACAAATAGAGCTCATTACTTTTTAATCAGCTCGAGTGTCGGAGGAAGAGAATGTCACTGGGACATCACCTTAACCTTTGGTGAGCACTATATGCCATGGACTTTTCCAAAGGTAAGGCACAATTATGCTCCTAGAGCATAGGATTAAATAGGTAAGAGTACATCCTTGAAACTACTTACTAACTATGCAAACGCCCATACTGTTGGGGCCATATAATACCAACTAAGGGTCATACAGTGCCAACTAAAAGCGAAAATCATACAATTCCTCTTTTGGGAAGAATCCTAGAGCACCACACATGGGCGGAAACATACAGTGCCATCTATACACAGACAATTATATAGTGTCGACTAAGGTCTAAAACATACCATGCTCTCAACAGAGCATTTGATGTATGAGCCTAAATACATTACCAAGAGGAGACTAACAAAACATGCAATGCTCTCAACATAGCATCAAACTTTTGGGTTTAAATACCATACCAAGACAAGATTTAATAGGATAACACCATGGTTAGACATAGAAAACACATATCTAACTAACTACCGGTTGGCACAAGCATAGAACTGAATCTGTCGAAACCCTCATGTCTCAAACACATAACATTATTGTATTAGTTATTGCTTACAATTCATGTTTGATTTACGTAAGTTATGCAGGTACAATAATACTAAAGATCCTTTTCTCTTACAATCCTTCGCTAACCTATATAAAGAAGAGCTTGTTCCAAACTCTAGTCCGTCAAGGTAGCATACTTCACTTATCCCATCCATCTCATAACTAGAATCGCCATACAATATATCCTTACTATCCATATGTTCTATGTTGTCCACCCTATGACCACATTATCTTGCTCGCCAATCATCAGCCTAAGCCTCCAATTTACATTACGTACATTATGCATGTACAATTATGTTGTGAAACTTACTATCTTACAGTCCCCCAAAATGCTTCAACCCTAAGTCCACTTATTAAACCCCCAACATACACTCAAATCCAATCCTCGCTAATCCAGTCCAATTCTCACCAATAAATTCCAATCCTCGCCCGCTAAAGTTACATTACTCACCTCGGCTGGTATGGTTATAGATCCATATCCACTACATGTAAACACCATTCTATCACAACTTATAGTCCAATGTACATACCCCTATCCATCATTCATATGTGTCATGTACCATATTTAATCATGAAGCTTACCCTCACACTTCTTATTCAACTTACTAGCATACCCATCATGCGTTCGCAAGTACATCATAGATCTGTGTCCACATAATTCATCATACTGGCACATCACATCCTCGTAATTCAACCCTAGCATACTAAAATACCCTCCAGCCATGACTAGCACACACATATTCCACATACATAACACATACACATGCTTACATGCACATCCTATTCACGATTAAACATAGCATATTTCATTAAATTTCCCTCTTACAACATGCAATTGAACTATCATCTAACAACCAAAATGTTGAATCATATAATCCTAGAATGCTTCTACACATTTAAATAATACTACTATGAAATTACAAGTTCAAAGTCTCCTACCTCATAATTTACGGAGTAAGATGGAGAGTACACGATGGTGGCGGTGCCAGTGGCGGAGTTGGTAGCCAAAAACATCGCCTAGTTGAGAGACTTGTTGTCCCAAGGATTTAAAAAATTGGAAGTAATAATGGCAAGATAGGGAGGGTAATTGCACTCTAGGCAGAGAAATCAAAGTCCTCGGCGACACTCAAGGGTGGCTAACAGCAAGGTTGTGCAAACGAAATGTGGAAGCTTCCACTAGAAATCAAGTGTGGGCTAAGTGGAGGTCTGCTGGCGGCTAAGAAGCACTCTGCCATTTATATGATGCTGAAATTCACCAAGGACAACACCCAAGATAGTGATTTTGTATTATCGATGGCCCACACAAGGGGCGAAGGGCGTGGGTAGGTGCTTAAGGACATAGGAGAGGTGGAGGAAAATTCTAGTGGTCAAATCTAGTCAATGGCAGTGTTAGCTGAGGGTTAGGTGGTGCTTTTGCACCACCTATACCCTATAATGCACGAATGGCCACTTACACGTAGCCAAAGTGGTAATAGGAGGGGAAGTGGGACCAGGATGTGGTGGTCAGTGTGACGACAACATTGTCAATTGCCTCCCACAATCGAAACCATTTGTACAGGTGGGTACGCATAACAAACAATAGAGGGCGGAGGGGGAAGCAAGTGGTTGGAGCAGGGCTTGGAAATGCATGGGGGGAAAAAAGGTTCTGGCCAGACATGGTGTGGAGGGTGAGTGGTTTGCCGGAAGTGGCCTAGGGCAATGAAAATTTTATTCTCTGATGGTGAGACAAAGGGAAGATAAACCCACATGAATTAGGTTGCAGCATGAAGGAAAGGTTGTGGGTGTAGTAGTGACCCTAGCGGGTGCCTCAGACGTCCTAACGGCCAAATGGAACTAGGTATAGTGCAGGGACGTGGCAAACGAGGCGACACAAACCCTACAACCCCAACCATACAAAGAAAAGAAGAAAATATGAATCTATGGGCATACTCAAGGAGGAGCTCGGATAGTTGTGGAGGCTCTCTCTAGCTAAGTATTTGTAAAACCCCGCTTTTCCGATTACGTCTAACTAAGGGTGTTAGAGGTAATTAGTTAATTTTTTGATAAATTTTAGAGGGTTTCAAAGGTTTAAAATACTGTATATAAGTAGAGCTCGAAGAAACGATCATAGCGAACCAAAGAACGCGCAAAAAGGAGGTTAGGACTGAAAGTTACGACCTCTGGAAACGTGTAATATAGGTGGGTCCCACATGGAAAGAGCATGTTATACTACTTTAAGTAAGTTAGTATCAAAGGGCTTATCGATACGTGTTCGACAGTACCAAGAATGTGTGAATCCGAATCCGAGTTAGAAAGATGCACGTGTTTGAAGAAAGAAGAAAAAGAAAAAAAATAAAAAGAAAAAGGAGCCATGTGCGACAGACTCACACTGTACGCGCGACTGCGGCGCGAGGATGCTACGTGCGGTTGCTGAATACATTAGTGTGGGCGATATGCTGAGTGCAGCACGTATTTGGTGGGTGATGCTATTTGTGGTGGTGCCGCAGATCGATGCAGCACCACTGTTTCAAATTAGCGGCACGACGCCGCATTTTTTGGTGCACTAGGCCTATTTATACCTCATTTCTGCCAGTTTTTTAGTCAGACCTTCTTCTTCACCGTTTCTGAGCATTCTGAGTCCGATTAAGACCATTCAAGAGGTGTTCTTAAGTGAATTGAATGTGCTCTATGCAATGAAGGGGTCCTTTCTTCAAGTTGGAGACTATATAAGGAGGAAACTCCCCATGACAAGAAGAGGTTATGCCCGTTGTCCTTAAGCACTGACAAACTTCTTTTTATCCATTTCTAAGCGTCCTAACTCCAATTTAGTCCTTTCAAGTTGAAGACTATATGAGGAGGAAACACCCTAATATATGGAGAGGCCCTACCTATCATCCTTGAGCACCAGAGAAAGAAAAATTGGCCAAGAATAAGACAGTGTTTTGTCTGCAGTTGTCGGGTCACAATGAGAGAAGCAATCCAGAGTCTTCTATAGGTAAGTATACCTGATCTTCTATATGAGAATTTGTAAGTATACCCGTCTTGCTCTGAAGAAATGAATAGCTCTCTAAATGCTACCGCTTCCGATGTCTTCTATAGGTAAGTATACATGATCTTCTGTATGAGAATTTGTATACATCTTAAGTAGTTAACTTAGGATGTTAAATTATTTGTGCGTTTACACATCTTAATTGGTGATAATAATGTACTATTTAAAATGTATGAATTGTTATGATTTAATATGTTCTGATTTGAATTACTTTGTTATGTTGTATCTAATATGATCTGAAGTGTCATGCTATGCTTTGATCCTTTGTGTTCTAATCTGCTATGCTTTGATATGACATATTTATGTTCCTTCTTCCTCTAGGGTAGAGCGAGATGTGTGGTGTGTGTGTGTCCGGTCTTGGATTAGTGATAGAGCAAGATGGGTGATGTGCTCAGTCTCGGCTCAGTGATAGAGCGAGACGTATGTTATGTTTGGTCTTGGCTCAGTGATAGAATGAGACATGTAAATGTGATTGATCCCGCTCTATGGTAGAGCGAGATGTGCGATTTTGGTTATTTATTAACTTCCGTTTGACTCCAATGGATTACAAATTTTAGTATGATTTTGATTGAATATCGTTATATGCATATTTTAATGTATATGATTTTGTGATGCATGATGTATGTAGTAGCCGTTAGGCAGAACAACATTCGGATCCGATCGTATTGGAATAATATTTTAAATGTTATCTAATATTTATGTAGGCATCCAATGGCAAGGCAATGTTGACCCAATCCAAATTAATAATAAATATATATTTTATTTTGTTTTACACGTGACAAACTATGAAGCTTCGTTATATGTAAATGATCCTGACAACTTAAGTCTATGTATGGGGAAGCCTTAAAACTCAGTAGTGCATAGATGAACGTTGTACCTCTCGCACACAGACGATGATTCTTGGCTTAAGGAAATAAAATTTTAATTAAATGGTATCGGTGCATTGATCTGTCTACGAGAGTATAATATTTTATTCATTAATAAGAATTTTGATTTAAATTTTGAAATAATTAGAAATTTCTATTCGAAATGTGTTGTGATTGTTTTGAAATGAATTTTGATTTTAAATTTGAAGTAAATTTCTCTTCTAGATGTGTTGTCCTTGATTTGAATTAAATTTTGATTTTCAACTTTTGGTTATGCCTGTGTGTTATGGAATTTAACACAAACTCTAATTTTGAATTTTGGTTTTGCATCCATAATTTTTTTATTTAATATGGACTTCTATTTTAAGAACTTCAATTTCTAAGAAGATTTTAATTTCCATGTACATGTTTTGCAATGAATTTGTTACAAACACAAATTTCATGAATTTTGATCTTAAATAAGGAAATGATTTGAAATTGTTGTTATCGTAACAGATATTGACTTCTAATTATGTTATGCTAGTGTGATATTAAAACTGCATCGAACACTAATAAATTTTTTTTATTTTCATTATAAGTAATTTTAAAATTTTATTTTACATCTGTGTATCAGATAAATTAAAGGCAAACTTAGACTTTGTGAATGACAATTTTAAATTAAAATTAATATGAAACTTCTACTTTGAATGTGTTGCATCTAATTAAATAAAAATTTTAATCGAAGAATCATTTAAGATTTTTATTCACCATGTGTTGCATGAGATTTGATGCAAACATCAATTTGTTAATTTTCTTTTTTCAATTGAAAATTATTTATACTTTATGTCTGAATGTGTTGCATTATGTTTAATTTCTTTAATTGGATTTAATATGAACTTTGCTTTTGAACTTTTCATTTTGTTTATATGACTACGGGATTTATACGAATTTTGACTTTTATGAATTTTGATTTTTAGTCATAAGTTACATGAAAATTCTTTTTGAATAAGTTGATTTAGATTTAATTTAGAATTCCAATTTGCATATGTTACATTGAATTAAAGACAAATTTCAATTTTTCCAAATATCGAATTTTCATCAGGATTGAATTGAAATTTTGTTTTGCACGTGTGGATTTGGATTTAATATGAAGCTTTGATTTTTGTATTGTGATTTTGAATTCTACTTGATCAAAAAACAAATTAATTTGTTACATGATTTTTTTAAAATAATTTTCAATGACTTCGATTTCAAATGTGTATTAACATACGGTAGAATTACCATGGGGTAACTACTAAATGCTCATGGTATGGGACATGAGACGTTAGTAGAAAACTCTACGGTTAATTCTACTCGAGTATTGAAAAAAACTTTTGATTTCAAATTGTTCATTTTAGAAAATGTTTCTGATTTAAAAATTAATTTATTTTTAAATGCGGTAGAATTACCATGGGGTAAGCACCAACCGCTCATGCTATGGGACACGAGACATTAGTGAAAAATTCTACATAATTCTACTTGAGTTTTGAAAAAAAAAATTGATTTCAAATTGTTCATTTTAGAAAATGTTTCTGATTTAAAAATTAATTTGTTTTCAAAGGGGGCAGAATTACCACGGGGTAACCACCAACAACTCATGCTATGGGACATGAGGCGTTAGTGGAAAACTCTATGGTTAATTTTACTCGAGTATTGAAATAAAATTTGATTTTAAATTGTTCATTTTAGAAAATATTTCTGATTTAGAAATTAATTTATTTTCAAAGGTGGTAGAATTACCACGGGGTAACCACCAACCGCTCATGCTATGGGATATGAGGCGCTAGTGAAAAACTCTACAATTAATTCTACTAAGGTATTGAAATAAAAATTTGATTTTGAATTATTCATTTTAGAAAATATTTTTAATTCAAAAAAAAAATTATTTTCAAAGGCGGCGGAACTACCTCAGAGTAACCATCAAACACCCATGGTATGAGACATAAGGTGTTAGTCAGTAACTCTGCAGTAAATTCTGCTAATGTATTGATATAAAATTCAATTATGAAATGTGAGTGTTTTGAAAGTTTTCTTGATCTGCAAGCAAATCTATTTTGAAAAACACTGGAACTCCTAAAGAGGAATCACTAAACACCTTTGGTATAAAATATCAAGCGTTAGTGGATCGCTCTAAGGTTGAATCTGCTAGTGGATTTCATATGAAATTTAATTTCAAATCCTTTGTAATTTGAAAACCGATTTGAAATTTAGTAAATTTATCTCAATCGCCTGTGGAATTGCTAAAAAGAAACCATCAAACACCCGTGATATGGGACATGAGGTGTTAGTGGATAGCTTCAAGGTTGATTCCACTAGTGTATTGAAAAGAATTTTGATTTCAAATCTAGTTTAATCAAAAATATTTGTTCTGAATTTGATTTGACGATGAAGATTTTGATAATTTGGGTCTTCGGACTCTCTAGATAGTTATTTGGTATAAAGCCCCAAAACTATCAATTCTGGATACATATCGAAATATATAATCAGTTATAGCGTGCACAGGTGTGGAGCATCTTGGGAAAGCTCGTATCCTTCTGGCCTCCATGGCCCCATGAGTTCGGGGGTAAGCTGTTTGGTATCGCGGATTTAAATAACGATGCCCACCGAGATTTTTATTCGGTTCTGGCACGCACAGGTGTTGAGCATCATGGGAATGCTCTAATCCTTCTATCTTCTGTGTCCTGATGAGTGTAGAAGTAAGCATTTAGGTATCACGACTCTCTGATTGACGGATCGATTTATCGGATTTCAAAAGAACGATATGTCCAATTTTGAATGACATATTAGAATTTTTAACAAGGATTTATCCGATTTTGAATTAAATATTGGATTTCGTTTATGAACAATTTATCAAATTTTGATGAACAATCGATTTATTAAATTTTGAAAGAATGATATGTTTAGTTTTGAATGACATATCTAATTTCTAAATGATGATTTATTCGACTCAAAATTTAAGTATCAAATTTGTTCGATATGATTTATCTGATTTTAAATTTATGATTGGATTTTGTTTAAAATGTTTTATCCGATCATAAATTATCGAATTTTCTTTGTGAATGTTTATCCGATTTTAAGTAATGACTTCTATTTATATACGATGTATTTGATCATAATATGTCGATTTCTGTTTACATTCACTTATCCGATTAAATATTGGAGTTTGTTAGGTATTTATTTTGATTTAGATGTGGTGTGAAGAGTATTTTTTAGCAAATTGCGAGGACGCAATTCGTTTGAGGGGGGAAGAATGTAATACCCCGCTTTTTCGATTACGTCTAACTAAGGGTGCTAGAGGTAATTAGTTAATTTTCTAATAAATTCTAGAAGGTTTCAAAGGTTGAAATCTTCGTATATGAGTAGAGCTCGAAGAAATGATCATAGCGAATAAAAAAACGTGCAAAATGGAGGTCGGGACCGGAAGTTACGACCTCGGGAAACATGTAATATAGTCGAGACCCACTTGGAAAGAGTACATTATACTACTTTAAGTGGGTTAGTATCGAAGGGCTCATCGATACGAGTCCAACGGTAGCAAGAACGTGCAAAAGAAGAAAAAGAAAAAAATAGAAAGAAAAAGGTTTCGCGCTCGGCAAGCACGACTGCGGTGCACATAACGCGTGGCCGCAACACACGGTTGTTGCACAGGTTACATGCAGGTGACATGCCATGCATGCATGTCACGTAATAGGCGGGTGCTGCCATTTCTGGCGCCGCAGTTTGAAATCAGCTGCGCAACGCCGCAGTTTTCGGCACGCCGGGCCTATTTATACCTCATTTCTGCCAGTTTTTGAGTTAGACCTTCTTCTTCTCCGTTTCTGAGTGTTCTGAGTCTGATTAAGGCCATTCAAGAGACATTCTTAAGCTAATTGATTGTGCTTTATGCACTAGAGGGGTCTTTTCTTTAAGTTGGAGACCATATAAGAAGGAAACGCCCCTAGACAAGGAGAGGTTCTGCCCGTTATCCTCGAGCGCCAATAACTTCTTTTTATTCGTTTCTAAGCGTCCTAACTCTGATTTAGTCCATTCAAGATGCGTTCTTGACTAAATCAAGCATGCTCTACGCAATGGAGGGGTCATTTCTTCAAGTTGAAGACTATATGAGGAGGAAACACACCGATATAAGGAGAGGCCCTACCTGTCATCCTCAAGCACCGGAGAAAGAAAAATAGGCAACAAACAAGATGTGGTTCTATCTGCAGTTGCTGGGTCACAAGATGAGAAGCAATCCAGAGTTGGGGAGGCTCAGTCTTCCTCCACCACCCAGTAAGAGAGGCATCCCCGAGCTAAGGGGAGACTTTGTCCATGGTTCACAACACAGAAGGAGAAAGATGTTTCCAAAAAGAGGGTGTCCTATCCGTCAGTTCCAAGTACGAAAAGTAAGGAACGTCTCCAAGATAAGGAATGCTACATCTGCCTACTTTGAAGGAGATTCTGACCACCATATCCACATCTGAAAGGAGGACGCTCTGAAGAAATGAACAGCTCTAAACGTTGCCACTTTCGATGTCTTCTATAGGTAAGTATACCTGATCTTCTGTATTAGAATATATATACATCTTAAGTAGTTAACTTAGGATGTTAAATTATTTGTATGCTTACACATCTCAATTAGTGATAATAATGTACTAATTAAGATGTATAAATTATTATGATTTAATATGTTAATTTGAATTTACTCTGTTATGCTTTATTTGAATGACCTGAAGTGTCATGCTATGCTTTGATCCTTTGTGTTCTGACTACTATGCTTTGATATGACTTCTTTATGTTCTGTCTTGCTCTAGAGTAGAGCGAGATGTGTGGTGTGTGTCCGGTCTCGGATCAGTGATAGAGTGAGACGTATGTTATGTTTGGTCTTGGCTCAGTGATAGAACGAGATGTGTGAATGTGATTGATCCCGCTCTTTTGGTAGAGCGAGATGTGTAATTTCATTGATTTATTAACTTCTTCTTGACTCCGATAGATTACAAATTTCAGTATGATTTTGATTGAATATGAGTATATATGTATTTTAATGTATATAATTTTGTGATGCCTGATGTATGTAGTAGCCATTAGGCAGAACCACATTCGGATCCGTATTGGAATAATATTGTAAATGTTATCCAATACGTATGTAGGCAAGGCAATGTTGGCCCAATCCAAATTAATTGAAAATATATGTTTTATTATGTTTTACACACGACGAACTATGAAGCTTCATTGTGTGTAAATGATCCTTACAACTTAAGTCTATGTACGGGGAAGCGTTGAAGCTCCGTAGTGCGTAGATGAATGTTGTACCTCTTGCACACAGACGATGATTCCTGTCTTAAGGAAATAAAATTTTAATTAGAGATTTTCCTGGCCCCAGCTCGGGTCGGGCCGTTACAGTTTTACTTGGGACGACTAGGCATAGCCGTAATCGGCTTGAGGCGGTTACTAGAGGAAGTGGCGATGCACTAAAGAAGCAAAACAGAGCATGGTGGAAGAAAGGCTTTATTTTGCAATTGTGGAGGAGCAACCGAGAGAAGGGAAAGCCAAGACGGGCCAAGAAAGATGAGCTCACTACGGATAGCAAATTAATGAAACCCATAGTATATTTGGGGGTATGGATAAGGTTCAAGCTGAGTAAAAAGTCAATGAAACAAAGAAAAGCAGATTGCCTCCTGTACATTCTACTCTACTAAAATAAAATACACATCGGTCTGGATTGGTTAAGAAGAAACTCGAAGGTAGCCTATAAATAACCACCAACAAAGGGTTGATTTTGAGTATCAAACACAAATACTCAAAATCGAGATCACTAGACCATGGCTTCCCATTCCAAAACCATTCATATGACAATGATCCTTCCCATTGCCATGATGATGCTTATGGCTATTGGAACAAGGTATGAGAATGGGCCAATTTTGGTCCACGTTGTTCACGGTTTGGGTGAGCCAGTACAAGCCATGGGGTCCAAGGTTAGTGGGGGCAAACGCACCAACCCCACATGAGCCATCATGACACTAATTTTAATGGGACTCGCATTCGTCACACACGCACACTAGGCATGTGACTTGGATGTGCATTTACACGTCGTGGGGCCCAACTCACAAGTTAAGTGTTAGTGGTTGGACTTGTGGTTAGTGAGGGGTTGACCATGTCACGGGCTTGGCCATGTGGAGGGGGTCAACGCCCCCGTGGGCTCTAAGGAGTAGAGCTTGCTCCCATTGTGTCAGACCCTCTAATAAGAGACCCAAAATTTTAGCAAGGGTCCATTTAGTAAAGCCCACTTAAGAAGCCCAATTAAGAGAGAATGAGGAGGGGTATAAAAGGGCATGAAGAGGGAGAGGAATGCCCTAAGTGGTCTGCCCCATCTCTCCTCTCCTCTCTCCCCAATCCACCCCCTCTATCTCCCTTTGGTCTGGCCTCCTCTAGGTTTTGGAGAAAAAAACACCTTGCTCGCCACCCCAATCCTCCCCTCTGATCTCTTCCACTCTTGGACATGAAAATTGAGGGAGATCTCTCTCCTCCCTGGTTGGGGCTTCAAAGACAAGGTGTGGCATGCCCTATTTGCTGAGATTTCAATCCAAGAAGAAGGGTAAAGAGGGATCTACAGATAAGAGGTAAAAAACCACATCCCTTGCTTATTCAATTGTGATCGAACAATTGTGTGAAGGCTAGAGGATGTCCAAGGTGCTGATCAGCCCAAGTCCAGTGTGTAATTGCTCCATTATTTCAGTTTGATTATATGCATGCTCTTGATTGGATGGTTTATTCCTTATGTAATTATTTATTCATTCTTCTTGTGTAGTTAATAATTGTGAAGAAGTGATTTTTATGCTCTGTGCCTCCCCCTTGGCCTAAGGACCACCATCTTTCTGCTGGTTAGCCACTCTACAGTGGTATCAAAGCCTAGGTTGGAGGATTAGGTCGCTGATTTGTGTAAAAATCAAATCTTTCTACCTGATTTAGGGTTTTAATGCATGAAAGGGGGGAAACCCTAGGTTGATTATTACACTTGATCTACTCATAGGGCTTTTGCTATTGAACTGAAATTGAGAATATTTGGGAGTGATTGATATGTTTTGATTTCTGGAATTTTCATGATTGGTCAATTTATTAGGAATTGTGTAGGGGCAAAAGGGTAAATTCACCCTTGTTCATTTTCTGCCCAATAAAATATTTTGGATCACTCACTTTTGATACACACACTATCTGGTCTAGCTTTTCTGTGAATTTAATTAATTAAGTGGATTAGAATATAGTGTAAATTGACCGATTTATCCCTAGGGGCATTTTGGTCAATTTACTAGGGATGCGTGTGTGGCTGAATACTTGCTCTCCAAAATATTAATAATTGTCTTTCAAGTTGATTGGGTGATTATTGGGTTTCTTGTCTAGGTGTGATTTTCGATGGAGAAAAGACCAAATTAACCCTAGGGCTATTTTGGTAATTTCACACCAATATTTTTCTAGACAGAAAATTAATAATTCAAGCAACCCAAAGAGGTGTTTTTTTGCTGTTTACTGCTGATTTGGTGTGTTTAAGGGATTGCATAATCCATAAACACATAATTGCACAATTAGGTAACTTTCCTTTAAGGGGACTAAAGGGTAGTTAGGGTTTTTTACTTGATAGTGACTTAAGCCTAATTTAAGTGCAATTAAGCTAATTTAATCAGCATAATATATTTTTCTATTTATTTTTTGTTAGAGTAAGTGAGTCTAAACAATAATTAACTAAGAAGCTTTTGACCATAACATAGTATTAATTCCTATCTCTTTGCCTTATTCTTTGTAATTATAAAATGGCTTCCAAGATGGTCACCTTTGAATTAAAAAAGACAAAGAAGTTGAATACTGGTAATTACTTGGTGTAGAAGAGGAGGATACATCGTATCCTCACACTCTCTGACCTTGCTCATGTCATAGAGCAAGTCATTGAACCACTTCTAGAGAATTATTAAGCTGCACAGAAGAATGCTTATGACAAACTAAAGGATGATGACAACAAGGCTAGGTCTACCATTCTTATTTTTATGGAGACTAAGATGGAAAAGCTCTTTGAAAAGTATAAGACTCAGGTTGTATCTATGAGTTATGAGGAGTAGACTGAGGCTCATAAGATGATATGCTACACTCCAATTACCAGAATTCTAGAATGAAGGTGCAAGATGATGTGAATGAGCACCTGAGTGCTATGTCCATCATTGCTAATGACCTGGAAACACTAGATGACTCCATCTCTGAGGGAGTCCAAGTGTCTACTATGTTGAACAGCCTCCCTAAGTCATGGGAGAATGTAGTAGTGTACTTCAACATGAGCAACCACAACCTTACAATGGAGGCTCTGACTGCCAAACTTAGGCTTGAGAAGGGAAGGAGTAACTTTGTGAATGCTTTAGGTGTTGCTACTGCCAAGCTGGCATAGAGCTCTGGTGGAGGGAAGAAAGGTAGGCAGGGGCTAGTACCTTCAAAGAAAAGAGCCTTCAAGAGAAATAGGAAGAAGCCTCAGAACGAGCAATGGCAAGGGGAATAACAAATCTCAGGGTGTCTGCTTCAAGTTTAACCAGGTGGGCCACTTCAAGGCAAACTATCCCCGAAACGATGACCAGGCAAGCAACAACAAGAGCTAGAATAGAGAAATCATTTGTGTTGTCTCGTAGGTCATGATAGCTGATATCAAGGAGAAGACTTGGTGGCTAGATTCTGGAGCCACTTTGCATGTGTCTCATTGTAGGGGGTCTAGTGGTGAGGTGATCAATCTCATACCGGGCTAAAACAAAGTCTTCATGGGGAACAATACATACTGCGAGGTGGAGGCTATGGAGACTTATCAGATCCCTTTGAAGGAAGGGTCTACTCTTGTGCTCATAGACATGTTATTTGCTTCCTCTATCATGAGGAATTTGATTTCAATCTTTGTTCTAACCAATAAGGGATTTAGAGTTAGATTCAAGGGGAGTAAAGCCACTGTGGGCAAGGGTGGCTCAGTGCTTTTTATCACTTCTTTAGTTGATGGACTTTATTGTTTAGATGTAATTGACTCACTTATTGCTAATGAAATAAGCTTTTCAAATTATATTGTATTGTATGTGAATGATTCCCTGCTATGGCATATGCATTTGTGTTATGTGAATGTAGACAAACTAATTCAACTTTAACTCTAAAATTAGTCATGTGAGTGAAATTTTGAAAAAGAACATTAGTTTCAAAGATCCTCTTCATTAAAGTTAATTGTAAAGACTCATCACAAAAGGAATGTTTTAATAAAAATATTTAAGTGCCATCATCATATTTCGACGAGATATGGCTCCTAACTTTTGACACCATTCACAAGTTTTACAAAATTCATGAACATCTTTGAAAAGAGTTAGCCAATAAAAACCACATTGCAAAATTTTAGCGGTGATCTTTTTAGAGGAGAAGTGACTACCGCATGCTTCAGCATGACAAAATAGATGATACTTGTTCAGAATCAGGAACACATCTATTTATTATTTGATCTAGACAGTACTTAAAGAGATAGGGGTCATCCCAAAAGAAATGCTTTATCTCGGTGAAGAATCTCTTTTTATCTTGATGAGACCAATGATGGGGAAATTTACTTGTCACCAAGTAGTTGGCAATGTCGTCATACTATAGAAGATGTGAGATGGCAAAAAGCTGCTCATCAGGGAATGTGTCCTGGATTGGAAAGTTTTCTAAAGAATCAAAAAAGTATAATATGGAAAAATGATCTGCCACCACATTTTCTACCCCTTTCTTGTCTTTGATTGTGAGATCAAACCCTTAGAGTAGGAGTATCCACAGGAGCAATCTAGGCTTTGTATCTTGTTTGCTCAAAAGGTACTTCAAAGCTGCATGGTTAGT
Organism: Saururus chinensis; assembly: GCA_035235625.1. Taxonomy (NCBI): domain Eukaryota; kingdom Viridiplantae; phylum Streptophyta; class Magnoliopsida; order Piperales; family Saururaceae; genus Saururus; species Saururus chinensis. The sequence goes on along the minus strand of CP141144.1, from coordinate 34,207,311 downwards.
AAAAATGACAATTTGAGAACCAATCAAATAAGATCTAAATTTGTCAAAGGAAAATAAAAGAGCAAGAAGTTCTTTGGTGGAGTAGTTTATTTGAGCATTATTTAAAGTTCTACTTGCATAATGAATTACATAAGGTTTGTTATCTTTCATTTGCCCTAAAACAGCCCCAATAGCATAATCACTTATGTCACACATAATTTCAAAGGGAAGGGTCCAATTCGGGGGCTGCATGATGGGTGCAGACACTAACATATTTTTAAGCTTTGTGAAAGTTTTTTCACATGCGTCCGACTACTCAAAAGAATGTTCTTTAGATAGAAGATTACACAATGGTCTAGATATGACACTAAAATTCTTGATAAATCTTCTATAAAAATTGGCATGCCCCGTAAAGGACCTTATATCTTTTATGGATTTTGGACTAAGAAAATTAGCAATCAATTCAATTTTTGCCTTGTCCACTTGAATTCTCTGCACATAAATAATGTAACCAAGCACTATTCCAGTAACCATAAAATGACACTTTTCCCAATTTAAAACTATATTTTTCTCTTCATATCTTACGAAAACTTTTTCTAAGTTATTAAGATAGTCATCAAAAGAATCACCAAAATTAGAGAAGTCATCTATAAAAACTTCCAAAAACTGCTCCACCATGTCACTAAAGATGCTCATCATGCACCTTTGGAATGTGGTAGGAGCATTGTATAATCCAAACAGCATCCTTCGATATGAAAAGGTACCAAATGGACATGTAAAGGTCATTTTTCCTTGATCTTCAAGTGCAATCTCAATTTGGTTGTATCCTGAATAACCATCCAGAAAACAATAAAATTGATGACCAGCAACCCTCTCTAGGATTTGGTCCATGAACAGCAAGGGGAAGTGGTCTTTCCTAGTGAGGGAATTCAATTTCCTATAATCTATGCACATCCGCCAATCGGTGGTGACTCTAATGGGAATTAACTCATCCTTAGCATTCATTACCACCGTCACTCCAGAATTTTTGGGGACAACCTGGGTGGGACTCACCTATAGACTATCAAAAATGGGGTAAATGATACCCACATCCAACAATTTTAGGACCTCTGCTCTCACTAGCTCTTTCTTATTGGGGTTTAAACTTCTTTGCATTTGTCTCACAACTTTTACATTTTCTTCCATGAAGATCCTATGTGTGCAAACCAGGGGACTAATCCCCTTCATATCAGCACTGGTCCATCCAATGGCATTCTTGTGATTTCTAAGGATTTTGAGCAACCTGTGCTCTTGTTTATTATCCAACTTTGAAGAGACAACCACAAGAAATATCTCTCCTTCACCAAGATAAGCATATTTAAGTTCATTGGAGAGGGGTTTCAAGTCTAACATGAGTGGTTGGACACTTGAGGGGAGAGGAGCGCTATTATGAGGTAACTCCTCAGAGCGGGCCTTCCACCTATCGGTATCTAATAGAGTTGACTCCAACAAGGAATTTACATCAGTAATCATAACATCATCATCAAAGTTAAAATAAGAAAGACATGTTTAAAGAGAGTCAGAAAACGAAGAAATAGTAGCCATGTCATCAACAAGACTTTCTAAAGATTCACTTCATGCGCATCCTCATCATCATCTCTTAGTTGCCTGTAATTATTAAAAATGTTCACTTCAAAAGTCATATTTCCAAATGAAAGCTTTATAACACTATTTCCATAATTAATAAGAGCATTAGAAGTAGGAAGAAATGGGCGACCTAATACGATAGGAATTTGAGTACAAGCATTCAAAACTAGTTGTGTGTCCAAAAGAATAAAATGAATAAGAAAGTAAAACTTTTTCACTTGTACTAGCACATCCTCAACAATTCCTCTTGGTCTTCTGACTGAGAGATTTGCAAGTTGAAGCGTAAAGCTTGTGGGCTTTAATTCACCAAGTCCCAATTGTTCATAAATAGAAAAGGTAAGAAATTAACACTTGCCCCAAGATCAAGCAAAGCTTTTTCGATTCTATAATTCTCAATTATACAAGATATGGTTGGACAACCAGGATCTTTATATTTCGGTGGGGTGTTTTGTAGCAAAATTGAACTTACTTATTCTGTCAAAAATGTCTTCTTTTGTACATTTAGCTTATGCTTGATTGTACAAAGGTCTTTCAAAAAATTTACATAAGATGGAATTTGTTGAATGTTAATCTTCATTTGTTTCAAAATTTTAAGAATGTCACCATTTTGCAGCAATTGAGAAGAAGATTGTAATCTTTGAGGAAAAAGATGAGGAATAGCTGAAATACAATTGGAGTTGTCTAGTTTATCACCATGTTTAGAATCCGAAGACTCCTTAGGTTCAACAACCTTCATTGGAATATCTTTGTTAATGACTTTTTCACTTCTTAAAATGGTGACGGACTTAGCATGCTCTTCTTGTGAACTTAAAGAATTTAAATGTTCAATTAAAAATTAGCCTTTAGGATTTGGTTGAGGTTGAGAAGGAAACTTCTTTGTTTCTTGAGTGCTCAAAACTGTAGTCAATTGAGTGATAGAAAACTTCAAGTCATTGATGGCTTGCATTATTTGGTTGTTGATTGTTGCTTGACTTTACATGAATGTTTGCAATGTGTCTTCAAGAGTCTTTTTATGTGGTAGAACATAATTTGAAGAAGAAGGGGGTACATGCACATTAGACTCATTTTTCCAACTAAAGTTAGGATGATTTATCTAATTAAGAGTATAAGTTTCAGAATAAGGAGAAGTCTTTTGTAAGTATTCATTGCATTTACTTGAGTATGCAACACCTCTTTAAAAGCAGAGATTGCTGGAGAATCTTGTGTTTGGTGTCCATCACTCTCACATATACTACAAATATCTTGTACCTTTTGAGAAGCTTTAGATATATTTTCCTAATTAATTTTCATAACCTCAACTTTTCTAGTTAAGCTTGCAATTTTTGTTTTTACATCATCCTTTTCTTTAAGAAGGTACATGTCTCCCTTAGTTGTTACATTAGATTTTGTCTCATTACTACTTTTAAATTCCTTAGAATCTTCCTATGATTGAGCATTTGTAGGCAACACATCAAAATAGTCACATGCTTCCTCAGCTTCTTTACTAAAAAATTCTCTATTACACATCATTTCAATAAATTGCCTCATTTAAGAACTCAAGCAATTATAAAAGAAATTATTTGTATGTCATGTTTCATATCCATTATGTGGGCACAACAACAAAAGTTCTTTAAATCTTTCCCAACATTGAAAGAAAGCCTCATTTTCTTTTTGTGAAAAATGTATGATATTATTTCTAATGTATTAGTTTTATGGGTGGGGAAAAACTTTTTTCAAAAATTCTCTTTACATTTCTTGCCATGTTCAAATGGATCTCAGCTTTAAAGAATTCAACCAATTTTTTGTCTTTTTCTTTAAAGAAAATGGAAAGAGTTTTAATCTAATAATATTATTCAAAATATTTTGGTTTGGCAAAGTTGTACAAACCTCTTCAAACTCTTTTAAATACAAATATGGGCTTTCTGAATCTAAGCCATGAAATTTGGGTAGCAATTTAATTACACCCGGCTTGAGTTCAAAACCATACACATTAGTTGGAAAAATCATGTAAGAAGGAGAACTTGATCTAGTTCGTTTCATATACTCACAGAAGGTTTTAACTTGAACATTTTGTGCATTATTATCCCTATTATCACTTCTTAGTTCCTCATTAATTTAGATCCTCCGTTGTATTAAAAGAAAGACAATTTGAAAAAGATTTGTCCACTCTTCTTAATCGTCTTGAATTATTGCACACCCATGCGAACATGCAACAATCAATTCTTTTTAATTTTTTTATAAAAAATAAAATTAAAAGTGCAGAAATTAAATGAAAAAATATAAAAAATTAGAGAGGTAGAAGTTAATAGACATAATTTAAATTACAAAATGAGGCCAAAGGCACTGTCAAAGTTACACGTTTGATCCCGAAAACTTTTCAGTGGCAACGTGGGTAGTGCCTCCAGTCTAAACAAGAAAAGTTGCAAAATTTAAATACTAAACATAAATGACATAAAATAAATGACAGAATTTAAAGAGTTAGTGTATAAAAATAAAAGTTAGAGTGAGTTTTTTTCGTAACGGATTCAGATTCTTGTCACACATTACAGTCCCCAACAATGGCGCCAATTTGTTGTTACATTTTAACTAAGACTATGAAGAAGTCAAATTCAGATTTGTGTTACTTGCCAATTGTAGTAGACAAGGTCGATCCACAGGGAAAGCCTTTTACAACAAAGAAAATGTCTACGAAAAAAATTATAGGAAAGAAAATTAAAGAAAGAAAGTGTAGAAGAATATTTAGGTAATAAAGAGTTAAGAAATCAATAAGATAAAACACTAAGTCATTAAGGGTTATTGTAAAATCTAGTGATGTTCTGCATGTGTCATGTTATCTCAGTTAGAATCGAATTAATATTCTATCTAACCAGAAGATATGAACATTAAAAGAAAAAATAAAGATATGAAATACTTTGGATAGATGAAGAATAAAAAAAATTGTTTCTTTAAGAGTTCTGTGTATGAAAATCACAAAAGATCAAGAAAGAGAACCTTTAAGCATCTTATGTATCTAAATCACAAAGAAACAAAAAGAATAATATTAAATAAACATCACTTCAAATAACCAATACTTACTTGAAACCATTGATAAAACATGAATAGAACTCTATTAGATTGTTACAAATCACCTCTAACCTTAGAGAGCTTAGAAAGTTATTACAACAAAACTAAAAACAAAAATACAAAAGAAGAGAAGAAAAATAGGAGAAGAAAGCTCCAAAGAGGAGGGGATGATACCTCTACCACGTCTACTCCTCTATTTATAGGAGTAGAAGGGGTTACTTTAAAGGGGAAAGTCTCATTATATCCTTTGATTGCATCCTGATTGATTCCTAGATTGGTTACAGTCTAATAAATCTAATATTTCTTTAGTAATAATCAGATTTTAAATCAATCAAATAAATTTATGATTTATTTAGCAAATAAGTATATTTGAGTCTTCATTTTGTTATCCAATTGGCCACTTTGTCTTTTCTTATGTGCTTTAATCACAACCAATGAAAAGATTATCCATGTGTTGGCCTCGAGTTAGTTAACTAGTAGTCCCTTTGCATGCCAGATTTGACCCATATATCTTCAAAATTACTAAGGTTTTGTCAATTTGTCCAAATCTGCTTCTTCCTGAATTTAGTTCTCTTGATAAAAATTTGAAATCCAATGGGTCCAAAAGGTTGTGTTTGACCATTCCATGCATGTTTAGATAATTAGAAGCCCATTCTTAACTTTTAAATAGCTTTGGGTAATTGGTCTTCACTTCCTCTTCTACTTGGATTCTGTTGAAGCCCATTTAGACATATAAACACAATTAAGGTTCAACTAGCCTATTCAAAACATAAATATCCCAAATAAGCAATGAATTAACACAAAATAGGATTGCAGTTCTAAATTTTAAAATATTTAATTGAACATTATTTCAGTGCATCATGAACTACATAGGATGTCGAATGCAGAGTTGTTACCTAAAATATCCAATGACTTACGTGTGTGTGAGGGTTGTTTATCGGGAAAAATGAGCAAGTAATCATTCAAAAAGGGAAAAAGAACTATTAGGGATAGTTCATTCTCATATATGTGGGCTCCTGATTGTTTAGACCTACATAGGGATGACTTATTTCATCACCTTTATAAGATGACTAATCAAGATACAGGTACATGTATCTCATAAATAGGAAATCCAATACTTAGACAAATTCAAAGAATTTAAGGCTAAGGTTAGGCAGGAAAGTAAAAATTCTGAGGACTGACAAGGGTGGCGAGTACACCTCTAACCTGTTTAAGGGTTATTGTATCGATAAAGGAATAGTACATCAGTACACCTTACCATACACTCCACATCAAAATTGAGTTGGAGAAAGACGTAATAGGACATTTATGGACATGGTAAGGTCCATGTTAAATCACTCTGAGTTAGGATCCAACTTTTGAGGTGAGACTTTAGACACTGCCGTGAACATCCTTAATCATGTACCCACAAAGGTAGTCTAATGAACGCTTTATGTTATAAATGGGTCAATGTCTGAACTTAGGGCATCTTAGAGTATGGGGGTCGAGGGCACACGTAAAGGTGCCTGATCATCATAGGTCTAAGTTGGACCCTAAGACCATAAAGTTTAACTTTATTCGTTACAATGATCACTCTAAAGGGCACAGATTTGTGGTTCACCACACGGATGGGACAATAGGGGTAATTGAGTCTAGAGACACTTATTTCTTCGAAGAAGAATTAAACCTCAGAATACTTAATAAAAGAGTAGACTTGTTCGAGATTGTAGAGGAGACATATCCTAGTACTACCCTAGAGAAAGTAATTAGATCAGGTCAAAACCAAACCTAATAGGAACCCGGGGTATTGAGGGAAAAAAGACTTTGAACACAGTTGAGAGACATACTCTCCTGTGTCAAGATTTGACTCAATCAGATGTCTCTTAGCATGTGCTTCTTACTTTGATTTAGAGCTGCACCAAATGGATATAAAGATTGTCTTCTTAAATGGAGATTTAGAAGAAGAGATTTACATGGAACATCCTAAAGTTTTATAGTTCCTAAAAAGGAATACAAGGTGTGCAAGCTGATAAAATCATTGTATGGTCTAGAACATTCCCTAAGACAATGATACTTCACTTTTCACAAGGTGATTAGTGAATATGGTTTCATAGTGAATGAGCACATCATTGTGTCTATACCTTTCAGGATAAGACTAGATATATGATGTTGACATTGTATGTAGATGACATACTCTTGATGGGGAATGACAAAAGTGTGATTGTCAATCTAAAAGAATGACACAAAATCTAGTTTGAAATGAAAGACATGGGTGAGACATCTTACATCCTTAGGATAAAAATTGATAGATATGAAAAAGCTAGAAAGCTTAATATATCTCAAGAATCATACATAGAGAGTATTATCTAATGTTTCAATGTCATTGGTTGGAAGACCATTAAGTCCCCCATATACAAGGGTACAATGTTGTTTAAGAATATGGCTCCTTGAACTGAGGAAAACAAACTCCAGATGTAGTGCCATATTTACAGGCTATTGGTAGCTCGATGTATACCATGACATATCAGACTTGACTTGAGTTTTGTAGTAGGCTTGCAGAGTTGTTACTAAGCATACCCTGAACTTCAACACTGGCAAGCAATGAAGAGGATATTTCAATACTTTTTAGGGTCTAAGAATTTAAAACTTACTTATCAGGCAGAGAGTCTGTTATTGACAGAATATAATGATTCAGACTATGCGGGGGATCCAGATGACAAGAAATCCACTGTCGAATTTGTCTTCATATTTGCAGGTGAGGCTATATCATGGACAAGTAAGAAATAGAAGAGTGTTTTCAAGTCTACGATTGAAGTTGAGTTTTATGCATGCAATATTGAAGCTTCCTAGGCAGTATGGATAAAGGAATTTCTAGTAAAATTGGGGTTAGAAAACTAGACTGATTCTCATGTCCATATTTATTGTGAAATTCTAGCAACTGTGTCACACTTAAGAATGGGGAGACCAATAAGCGCATTGAGGTGCACTACTATTATATTTTTAACATAATACAAAGGGGAAGCTGAATGTGAGTCAAATTCCTACTACTAAGTCGTTGTTGAACCATACGAACCCTTAACCTATAGTGAGGGATGTTAGACCAAGGTATGGGCTCGGGCCCATTTTCGTCCATGTTGTTTGCAGTTCGAATGAGCCGGTACGGGCTACGGGGTCCAAGGTCAGTAGGGGCTACGGGGTCAGAAATTCTCATGTCCATATTTATTGTGAAATTCTGGCAACTGTGTCACACTTAAGAATGGGGAGACCAATAAGCGCATTGAGGTGCACTACTATTATATTTTTAACATAATACAAAGGGTAAACTGAATGTGAGTCAAATTCCTACTACTAAGTCGTTGTTGAACCATACGAACCCTTAACCTATAGTGAGGGATGTTAGACCAAGGTATGGGCTCGGGCCCATTTTCGTCCATGTTGTTTGTAGTTCGGATGAGCCGGTACGGGCTACGGGGTCCAAGGTCAGTAGGGGCGGGTGCGTCGACCCCACATGAGCCATTGTGACACTAATTCTAATGGGACCCCTATTCGTCACACATGCACACGAGGCATGTGACTAGGATGTGCATTAACATGTTGTAGGGCCCCACTAATGAATTAAATATTGATGGTCAGACCCATGGTTAGCGAGGGGTCGATCTTATGGTGGGCTTAGCCGTGTGCAAGGGGTCTAGGCCCCCACGGTCTCTGAGGAGAAAATCTCTAATAAGAACCCGAAAATTTCAGCATAGGTCCATTTAGTTAAGCCTAATTAAGATAGAATGAGGAGGGGTATAAAAGGGAAAGAGGAAGAGGAGTGCCCTAAGAGGAGTGCCCTAAGAGGAGCTTCCTAGGCAGTATGGATAAAGGAATTTCTAGTAAAATTGGGGTTAGAAAACTAGATTGATTCTCATGTCCATATTTATTGTGAAATTCTGGCAACTGTGTCACACTTAAGAATGGGGAGACCAATAAGCGCATTGAGGTGCACTACTATTATATTTTTAACATAATACAAAGGGGAAAACTGAATGTGAGTCAAATTCCTACTACTAAGTCGTTGTTGAACCATACGAACCCTTAACCTATAGTGAGGGATGTTAGACCAAGGTATGGGCTCGGACCCATTTTTGTCCATGTTGTTTGCAGTTCGGATGAGCCGGTACGGGCTACGGGGTCCAAGACCAGTAGGGGCGGGTGCGTCGACCCCACATGAGCCATCGTGACACTAATTCTAATGGGACCCCTATTCGTCACACACGCACACGAGGCATGTGACTAGGATGTGCATTAACATGTTGTAGGACCCCACTAATGAATTAAATATTGATGGTCAGACCCATGGTTAGCGAGGGGTCGATCTTATGCTTAGCCGTGTGCAAGGGGTCTAGGCCCCCACGGTCTCTGAGGAAAAAATCTCTAATAAGAACCCGAAAATTTCAGCGTAGGTCCATTTAGTTAAGCCTAATTAAGATAGAATGAGGAGGGGTATAAAAGGGAAAGAGGAAGAGGAGTGCCCTAAGAGGTCCCCCCCCCCCCCCCCCCCCCCCCGCTCTCCCCAATTCACCCCATCTCTCTTTGGTGTGGCCTCCTCTAGGTTTTGGTAAGAAAAACCTTGTTGGCTGCCCCTTTCCTCCCCTCTCTTCCACTCTTGGATGTGGCAATTGAAAGAGATCTCTTCCTTGCTAGTTGGGGCTTGAGAGGCAAGGTGTAACATGCCCTATTTGCTGAGATTTTAATCCAAGAAGAATGGTAAAGATGGATCTACATATAAGAGGTAAAAAAGCACATCTATTCCTTATTTGATGTGCTCAATTGTGATTGGATAATCGTGGGAAGGCTTGAGCACGTCCAATGGGCTAATCAGCCCAAGGTCAATGCGTAATTGCTTTATTATTTCAGTTTAATTATATACATGCTCTTAATTGGATGATTTATTGCTTATGTAATAGTTTATCAATGCTTCTTGTGTAGTTAATCATTGTAAAAAAATAATTTTTATACTCTGCATCTCCCCCTTGGCCAAAGGACCGGAAAGCACGCCTCCGCTGGTCTTGCCCACGAAGCCTCTCTTCTTCAAATGGTAGCGCAACTGGGCTATCCTCTCCTCCTGGTATTCCAACAACGACTGCTGCGAGTCCTGGGAGGGTGTTTCCTACAATGTGGACCACCGCGTTGAGACTATAAGGATCAAAGACGACGACGACGTCAATGGCTCCATCGCCCAAGAAATCAGCAAACTCACCTCCCTCGTTGTCCTTACCTTGGTCAATCTCCCCTATCTCGGCGGTGAGCTCCTATCCTCCAACACCCAACTCCCCTATCTCTGCGGTGACCTCCCATCCTCCAACACCCAACTTACAAACCTCGCTCACCTGGAAATCTGCAGGACCCAACTCTTCGGCCAACTCCCTACCAATCTCGGTTACCTAACAAACCTCAAGAATGTCCATGTCTCATAACAAACTCAAACTCAGCGGCCCCATCCCCGATTCCCTTGGCCAGCTGATGAAGCTCAGGAGCCTGCATCTTTCCCACAACTAGTTATCCGGCCCCATCCCAAGTCCCTTGGCCAGCTGACGAAGCTCAGGATCCTGCATCTTTCCCACAACCAGTTATCAGGCCCCATCCCCAAGTCCCTTGTCCAGCTGACGAACCTACTCAGCATGAAACTTTCCTACATCCAGTTATCTGGTCCCATTCCTGCCTGGTTCGGCAATCTCCCCATACTGTACGAGCTAAGCCTCCACAATAACCAGCTGAATGGTAGGGGCGGGGGGGTGGAATAGCCCTTTAACCTTGTACATGTTTTCCTCGTGCGTATCTCTGAACCCAAATATAGTTTTGACATATTGTTTACTCAACCTTATTTTCTACAATAATGTACGAAAAAAGCAAGGAGTAGGGAGAGAGAAGTGCGCAGAGGAAAAAGGTCATTTCCTTTTACACAAATAGTGAGCAAATTATTGGGAGAAGCATGGGGTGAGTGAGAAAACAAAAAATTCACATCTTATTTTCATTTCGATGAAGTGAGAGATTGTTGGGTGGCAATAGCACCATTCTAAAAGTGCCATTAAAGTAGTGTTAGATTATGTGCACTATATGTTGCATGCTTAGAGCGTATCCGCCCAATTTCCCCTGCAACTCTTGTCTCTGCCCTCTACTCGGCTCCACTGGTTCATTGTTGTATAAAGCCTCTGTGTAGCCGAAGGGTCCATGGTGATAATCCAGAAACTCACACGTATGTATAAGCAATTGATTAAGCACTAGAGTGTGATTTCCACTAGCATCCTACGGGTTTTTTAAAGTATACACAACAAAAAGTTACACTTAGAAATGAGTACACCCCTCCCCTACTGTAGACTTTGGCAACCAAAACTACGAAGATATCCTACTCCTTTGTTTGAAAAATTGGGTTGAGCCTCAGCACAACATGAGTTATTGGGTTGAGCCCAAACCCACTTTTGAAGTCAATGAAAAATTGAATGATGTAAAAAGGATGGAAGTGCACTAAGGAGAGCAAAGTTCTAAGTGGGTGGGAATAGGACTATTGCTTATATTGTTGGAAAACACACAACACACGCCAGATTCATAGTGGGTTCGAATGCTGAGATCTAACCAACTCTTACATATAACTCCTGAAGCAGCCAACCAAAAAGCGCATTGACTTTTTATTAATTGTATTTTTGGTTCACCTACAAACCAGCTACAATTATTTTCCAAGGCTAATAAAAAATTATTATAAGTTAGTTTTTTAATAGATCACCAACAACTCATGCACACTAAGTTTATTTTGGCAAATTAAGAACCTATCCCTGATGGAATGGCTGCTCCAATAGTCTTCTAACGTCCCAACACTTGACCAATGATCTAAGACTACACTATGCAAATCCGTCTAGCATTTGACCCAGCCAGTAAGACGCCATGCAGCATAGGCATGCGTCCTAGTGAGCTTGAGACGCCATACTGCATAGGACACTTGCTTTGGAAACACACGTTGGCATTACCTTGGATTCCTCATTAGATGTGTGTTGGATATTTTTGGCTTCGCACTAGTCTTTGCATATAGAACATGGGTTGTGAACGGCTCCTACCTGGCTGCATCACTTGCGTTTTTCCTCTATTATTGTGTGGGGTAAGATTGAGCAAATAAAATGTCAAAAATATATTTGGATTAGGAGGTACATGTAGGGGGTAGAGCCACATACAAGGTTGCGGGCAATTGACGCCCCTCCTTGAATGAATTAAAGCAAGGCTGTGTTACAGGAGATTAAAATTATTTGTTAAGAATGTCACATCCACCTTTCAAAACTTTTAATTTTTATTACTGTTACATGTCATGTCAAAGATCGTTCAAATATAAAGTTGCCGTTAAGGGAATCTCACGTGCTTTTTATAATTTTCTAATTGAGACACATTACGCGGCGGAGGAATGCCTTGCCTCTTTTTGTATAATTATGGAGATCATGACAAAGAGAGTAAAGCATGAGCTATTTTCCAAATAACTCAACGCTATTGTCGTATAGAGCTTCCACCCACCCAACACAAAATCAAAGGAGATATTAGCCGTAGCTGTTCTAGTCGCTCACCATTTCAAAGGCTATATCTAGGGTTATCTCTAAAGAGAGTAAAGCACGAGCTATCTTCCAAATAACTCTACGCTGTTGTCTTATAGAGCTTGCACCCACCCAATACAAAATTAAAGGAGATATTAGCCTTAGTTGTTCTAGTTCAAAGTCTATATCTAGGGTTATGTCTATCATCGATTCAGACAAAACACTGGTTTGTTTGGGAAATGCTTGTGATTCTATGGGAACTCCTGTATAAAAAACGACAATCAAGCACTATTGTACAATTACGGTAATGTACAAGTGTCGGTGCTAGTTGGCCTCGATCCTTTTCCAAAAAATAATTATCTCCTTTCACTAGGTCTTCTGCCCAGTCATCTCTAGAAGCTCAATCTTTTGCCCCCACCTGAGGTTGTGTGAGATGACTGCCACAGTGAAGCCTCAAAGTGACCGTCGCTTTGACCGACTCTCTTCCGATATACTACTGATGACATCAGCATGGTGGAAACTGACAGTTCATGGCAGCATTTTTCAGTTTGTCCGCTGCACGGAGTTGTCGAGTAGTTAGGCAGAATTATTTGCATAAAAGTATTTTGTCTTCAGCCACATTGGACTTATGTGAACGTGCTTAGCATCAACATGGTGGCAAGGTTAACTTATTGCCCATAAAGAAGATACTATCATATGTAATTTTCTGATGGAGAACTTGGATTTGGTCTTGGCACTGTAATAAAAAAAGACTATTAATGATAGTTTGATTAAAAATGCAATATAAAGTGTTGTTTAAAATTAATATTTGTAATGTATATAAAAATATTGTAAAATTTATTACTATTAGCAATATTTTTATAAAAGTATCACGAATATTATCATTATTTAATATACTTCTTGAAAAGTATTACTAATAGTTATAAATTTTTAAAAAATTAAAAACACATAAACTTGTGCCACCTGTGCATTAGGTCATAATTTATATTCCATAAGTATTTACTCATGCCACATACATATAAGGCTATCTATAATATATCTCATCAACATATAATCATGCTAACTGCATATCAAGCTATATATTACATATTTCATCAACATATAGTCAAGCTACCTGCATATCATGCTAAATATAACATATTTTATCAACACATAGCCATTCCACCTATATATCATGCTATAACCTACAATCTTTAAGTACATTTCATACCACTTATGCATCATGGGTTCAAATATGACTCATAACACATATACACCTCATGGGTAAACATATAACCCATTTTTATTAGCACATCCAGCATGAATCATTTCTCAATAAAAACACATCTTGCAACATCAAGTGCATCAACTCCTTCATCCTGCTTGTACATGCAAATCATACCATAATCACATGTGTAAAATAAGATTAATTATTCTTTCTACACAATTTGTGTAAATAAGTATTATCTTACATACACATGCAATAAATCAATAGTGAATGTCTCACAATTGAGAAAATAATCAACCCTCTCACGAAGGATAATCCCTTGCAGGGAAGGTTTGAATTTCTATAAAAGGAAAACAAGAGCATTGGGTAGGTTCCCATATTGGGAAGGTACCCCTCTGCTTGCTAAGGATAATCCTTATACTATAACAAAATGTAGTATCAGCAACACATTTATTAGCGATGCAAAAACAAGCATCGCTGAAAACCACTACTTGCAACACATGAAAAAGTGTAAAAAAAAAAGAACTATTAGCGACACATTTTATTATGCCTCGCTAATAATCATATATTAGCTACGCTGAATTTAAAGCATAGCTAATACTAATCATATTAGCGATGCTTTCTTATAAATGTCGCTAAAAAATATATATTTTAAATAAAAAAAATTATAACTATTAGTGACACTTATTCTTAAGCATCACTAATTGTTTTCCAATCTATCTCTCCTCATTATCTCTCTCCTTCCTCTCTCTTATCTCTCTCCTCACCCCCTCTCTCTACCACCCTCTCTCTTCTCTTTCCCTCTCTTCTATCTCTCTCTCCTCCCTTTCTCTCTCTTCTATATTCTCTCTCTCTTCCCTTATCTCTCTAGAGAAGAGAATCGGTGGGGAGAATCCAAACCACCCCCCTCCTCCCTCCCACTCCCCCCCACCTTCCCCACCCTCTCTCCTCCCTCTCTTTCCTATCTTCTCTCTCTACCTCTCCCTCATCTCTACCCCCTCTCTCCTCTCCGCCGGAATTTGCCCCCTCCTACCCAGGAACCCCCTTCCCCTCTCCACCCCTCCTTCCCCTCTCTATTTACAGAGAGGAGGAGGGGGGACTGGGGAGCGAGGGAGGGAGGGACGGGGGGTGTAACAACCCGTCTTCCGGTTATGCTTAACCCGGGGGGGTTAAGGGTAATTTGGTAATTTAATATCAGGGTTACGGGGTTTCAATAGGTGAAATCTCTGTATCTAGCTTGAAGTAACGAGCACAACGCACCCAAGAACACTCAAAACGGAGGTCGGGAACGAAAGTTATGACCTCGGGAAATGTGCCACATGGGCGGGACCCACTTTAAAAATGCGAGATAACCTACCCATGTGGGGTCTAGTTTTGAAGGGCTCGTTGATACGAGTCCGTCGGTATCAAGATTGTACAATTCCGATTTCGGGATAAAAATTATCGCGTTTTGAAGTTGGAATTGTGTTTAAGTGAAATAATAATAAAATATTCAGAAAAAGACAAAATAGATGACGTCAGCAGCTAAGTCGAGCCGAGCCGGAGCCGAGTCGCGCCTGAGCTGCGCCGGGGATCCGCGCGCCGCGCGGCGGCACGCGATCGCGGCCATCCGCGCGACGCGGGTCCCGCGCGATCACGCGGCGGATGCGCGCGTCGCGCGGGAGACGCGCGGCGTGGTCCTGCGCGCCGCGCGCACCGCGTTAATGTGTGCGTAACGCACGCGTTATACGCACCACCTCTGATTTTGGGCCAATTGCGACGCGCCACATGGCACGAGCGCGTGCGCGCATCTTTCCTCTTCTTCCGTACGCTCGCACGCCAGTTTTCTATAAATAGCTCATTTCGTTCGTTGTTCTGGAGGAGTTTCTGGAGTCATTCTGCATCCGTTTTCTTCCGTTCAAAATGCGTTCCTAGCTAAATCAAGGGAGCTCTACGCAATGGAAGCGTCAATTTTTCAAGTTAGCAACTCTATATAGGGGAAACGTCCCGGGCCAAGGGGAGGTTATGTCCGCCGCCTACGGGCGCGAAAAGGGTAAAATATCTCCGGGTAAGGGGAAATTCTCCCACGTTTTCTCATCTTCCGTTCTTCATTTATTACTCATTTTAAATCCGATTAGAGTCGTTTAAGAGGCCTTCCTAGCTAATTCGATGGTGAGCAATGCAATGGAAGCATCCACTCCTCGAATTATCAATGTTTTGTGAGAGAAACATCCCAAGGGTAAGGGGAGGTTTTGCCCGTTGCCTATGGGCACGGAAAGGGAAAAGTGTCTCGGACAAGGGGAGGTTCTGTCCGCTGCCTACTGGCGCTGTGAGGGTAAAATGTCTCCGGGTAAGGGGAGGTTCTGTCTTCCGTCTACGGACACAAGAAGGGTAAAGTATTCCGAAGTTACATGAGGTTCTGGCCGCAGCCTCCGGATCGGAAAGGGCGGACGCTCTGAGGAAACGAGCAACTCCGAACATCGCCACTTTCGAAATTGGAGGGGAGTACGCTTTCCTGACCTTCTAGTTTAATATGCTTTATATGACTGCACATCTTGATTTATTCTGTTGTGATATGAAATGCTCTCTGCTATGACGTGACATACTCTGATCTGATATGACCAGTATGGTCGGGTAAAATCTGATATGATCTGATATGATCCAACAGGTTCTATAATGTGTTCTGCTCCGCTCTATGATAGAGTGGGATATGTGTTTTGTTAGTCTTCTTCTCACCTACGTGAGATGTGTGTTTTCTGATTTATTGGCTTTCATTTAACTCCGACGACTGATAAGATTTCCGTTGGATTCTGGATGAATCATTCAGATATAACGTATACGTATTTTATCGTATATGATTTTCTGATGTTTGGTAAATGTATTAGCCATTAGGCAGAACTACGTTCGGATCCGATCGTATTGGAATAACGTCAGAGATGGTATCCAATATGTACGTAGGCAACCAACGATAAAATAACGTTGGCCCGATCAAAATTAGTTATAAAATTAGGTTTGTTCTGATCTACGCACAATGGAACGTTAAAGCTCCGTAGTGTGTAGATGAATGTTATGACTCTCGCACTCAGAGTCTGCAGCTCCTGGTCAGTCGGTTTTAATTTTTCCGCTAAATTTTGACACTCCGATTGTGTTTTCCGATCTAACCCCGGTCCGGGTCAGGTGGTGCGGGTCGGGGTGTTACAGGGGGGGGCTTCTCGGGCTAGATTCCGATAGGAAGAATCTGGCCCATCGCTTAAGACTTATTATTTTTTTTATTTTTTGTTGTATTAGCAACATCACTAATACTCTAAATACTTTTTTTAAAATACATTTTATCTTCAGTAGCATTTTTAATAAGCGTCATTGAATACTATTTTTAATTATTTTTTTAATTTTTTATTAGAGATGCTTATACAAGCGTCGCTAATAAGTAGCTTTTATTTTTTAAATTTTTTTTATATTAGCGACACATAATAAAGTGTCACTAATAACAAATTATTAGCAATGCTTATAATTATGAGTTGCTAATAAGTTGTTTTTTATTTTTTATTTTTTATTTTATATATTGTTTATATTAGCGACGCATAGAAAAGCATCGCTAATAACCAATTATTTGCGAGTTTATAATTATGTGTCACTAATATTTTACTATTAGTGACACTTTATTTTACGTCTAAACAAATTAGTGACAAATAAATAAATGTCGCTAATGTCGCACTATTAGCGAGGGTTTTTGTTAAGCATCACTAATGAGCATCAGGGTCTCCATTTTTATCACGACGCTTTTTAAGTGTCACTAAAAGTCATTAGCATCGCTTAGATGACATTAGCGATGCTTAAAAGCGTCGCTAATAGTCTTTTTTGTTGTAGTGTTAGAAAGGAAAGTCCGAATTTGACAAAGAAAAACTAGAGCAGCCTACTCACTAGGGACAAACATTGCAGGGAGAGTCTGTATTCTACAAAGGAAAACTAGACCAGTGTACTCGCTAAGGACAATCTCTTGTGGGGACAGTCTGAATTCCACAATGGAAAACTAGTGCATATGGTAAGCCGGGGCACAGAGACATACCATCCTAGATTTTCAGGGTCCAAATAATTTAACAAATTAACTTACATTTCAATCAGCTCATTACAACCCAATGAGACACCATGTTCTCAAAGGAACTCAAAACAAATTTATGTCCTTTTGGACCCAAAACTGATTCGATAAGCCTTTGAATGATTTAATCTAATATCCAATGTCATCCAATTTCATCCAATCAATCATATTTAATCCATACTTATAAATCATTTCTATGATTGATGCATGCCACATGATACACATGTGAGCAAATGCCAAACGAGTTCAAGAACAAGTGAACATGCTCAAATCAGTCCATGTGCATGAAACATTATCCATTTGTGCCCAATAACATCATAAACCTCTATACAAGAGTGTACATAAGTGATAGTGCTCAAACCTAAGCCAAGACATGTGAAACATGAACAAGCTACAATCAAGGTTGTATATGCAAGCATCCACAATTTTACCATAGTCCTACCCTACTGGAATCTTGGAGTGAATATGATGAAAACATGGAAAGAAGAATTCAAGACAAATATTACATAATGTTAGACTTAAATAAGTATAAACATCACCATACTTAAGCTAAAGCATGAGAACATGATTCACCTAAAATTTATATAGCATGTGCAAGCATATGTAGACATTATTATCGCTTTATAGGTAGTTATACGTCATTTTAATTATGAAGAATTAGATTTATGAGAAGAGAACAAGAAATGGCCAAAATACACAAAAATGATAAAACTACCATTTGGCCATTCAAGCACCCAGTCGGGCCATAAGAACGCTAGGACGTTATATCGGCTAGATAGGCCGTTCAAATGTTGGCTCTTCAAATGCTTGTTTGGCCGTTCAAACGCCCTTAACAATTCACTTTTTGCCCATTTTTTGGTTCGTCTTCAACCTTCTTAAATTCAAACCGAAAACAACCTAATTCAAGATAAATTCCAAAATTACCATAGAACATCATAATATCAAAATATAACCCTAGAACTTGATAAATCTAATCATTCTCATGCTTAATCACAAGAAGATAGCCATAAATACCATGTTTCTAATAAACCACCATTAAAGCACAAAATGAAGTAAGAACCTACATAAACCTACAAATATGCAATCAAATGGATAAAACCACACAAGATGAAATCCCCTTACCTCTATGAAGCTTTGGATCTACAGAAAAGCTTCAATCCTCGAGAAATCCTATCCAAAAATTAGGGTTTTTGTTAAAACATAATTTAAATAAACTAATAAGTTTAAATCAACTTTAAAATAGGTAGATCTATGATTTCCTTTGGTTAAAAATGAAAATCACCCATTCAGGGTTTGAAATCAAAATTAGAAACAAGATTTTTAATGGAAGAATTCAAGAATCCATTTGGGGGAAATGAAGATAAGAAGGATTAAAAGCAAAATCAAAATATTATGGGTGATTAGGGCTAGAAAATACACCTTAATACTGTTTTCCTCTTTGGGAAATGGAAGCAGAGCACCTCCTTCTCCCTTACATAGCCCTTCCCCAAATGGGTATGTGGCTAGGTTTTTCCTTAAATAGTAAGGTTTTAGGCTATGTTTATAATTGTTGGGCTGTAAAATAGGGTAAAAATGCCCTTAGTGGCTCATTGGGGTTCTTTTGGTGCTAAAAACGAGTTTAATTATTCTAAAACTCATGGATATAAAATAATTGAAGTTTAGGAGTCATGTGGGACACACGTTGTGCAATGTGGACATGGGGCCCATGGCAGGTCCACATCCTTAATTAAGAAACGATTACAATAAAATCCTTAAAAATTAGATAAATCAAGTTTGATATTAAAACTTATAAAAATAAAATCAAACCTTGTTAAAACCGTAACCACTAAACCTTAAACCCCAAAATCAAGTCAAACCGGCAATTTAAGCAAAACCACACAATATCACACACAATAACAAAGTTGGTTTTTGGCGAGCTTTTATTAGCGATGTTCACAAAAGCATCGCTATAACTAACTATTATCGACACATTACTAAGTGTCACAAATACTTTATCTTTTAGCATCACATATACATAAGTGTCGCTATTATAAGTTGTATTTGCAACGCATACCAATAAATCGTCACTAATACAATTCTCGCCCCCACCACCACACATGTGTGACACTTTTTTTTAAATGTCACAAATAAATGGAGTATTTGCGATACATGCTAATATACATCGCAAATACATAAGGGTATTAGCAACTTATGTAAATATGCATCACTAATACCCATTTTTATAAATATCAAATTTTAAAAAATTGCATAATAAAAAAATAGTGGTATTTATGACACATGGCTCGGTGCATCATAAATACCCCAAAGTGTTTGCAACGCATAGTATTATGCATCGCAAATACCTTTAGTATTTGTGACACATAATACTATGCATTGCAAATACCTTGTTGTATTTGTGAGGAACAAATCTATGCGTTGTTAATACCCTTAATTTTCTAAACTTCAACTATTTTCAAGTAGATTTAATTATATATATATATATATATTAAATAATTACAGAAAAAATAGGATAATTTATGTAATATTCGATCATGTGGGCTAAGGCTTTCATAGGCATCGAATCGAGATTCGACTGGGCGTGGGGGCATGCATAATGCATGTCCCATGATTTATGTACGTCTATTGTATGATTTATATCCGACATACACTAGTATGGGCGGTCCCATTGAGGCCCTCGAGGATAACATCACATACAGTGGAATAAAGATATTAAGTTAAAAAAATTTAGACCCAACAATTAGTTTGAGCTTGCAGCCTACCTGCAGGCTAAGTGAATGATATATTTCCTCATTGATTCGAAATCTAACATCTCATATATCAAGTGGGACACACATGTGTCGAGTTCGGAAAGGGAAACAAATGAAGGCATTAATTTTAAAATTTGTCAATTAATTGTGTAGTATATAATTATATATATTCAAAAATATAAGTGTCCTTATGTTATTTTAGTGCAGACTATCTGAACTAATGTAAAAACATAAGTGTCCTTATGTCATGTATTTGGCTTATTTCTATGATCAAATTAATGTCATTGATGTGTAATTTAGAGTCAGTCTAAGTCCGAAGATTTAATTCATAAGATGGAGCATAAGGAAGACTCAAATCCATGTTTCTTTAAATAAAAAACCATACACCCAACATTCATATACTTTAAGCGTAAAAGAGACCTTTTGTGAAAGAATGGAAAAATAAGAGATTTCTTAAAGAGAAAAATCACAAATTTAGTTAGAACAAGCGGTCGCTAGATTGGAATGATTGATCAGTGTTGAACTGCAAAAGGATCTCCGAAATATGGAAGATTGCTCGATCGCTTCTATCAATGATCGATCGGCACCAGAAAACACTCTTTGTTAAATGAAATTTAGTGGGTAATAGGAACATGGATAGGTTGCCCTATTCAACGATTGAATCACGAAGCGTAGAGTTGCCTATTTTAAGTTTTATTGGTTTAATTTGTATTCATAGTTGGAGTTATATTCCTTTTGAGACTTGAGAGTCTATGATTTGAACCGTGATGGAAATAAGAGATAAGACCTACATAAATTAGAGAGCTTGCGTGAAGTTACAATAATGGAGTTTTGTAACACCCTAACCCAAAATCGGACCAAGACGTGTTCAGAAAACAAAATTGGAATAAATGTAGGTTTTCATAAAAATTTAAAACAAAGACCAATTAGGAGTGGAAGACTCTGTGTGCGAGAGTCATAACATTCCTCTACGAACTACTGAGCTTTAGTGCTTTGTTGTGCATAGGCTAGAACAAACATAATTTTATAATTAATTTAGATCAGGCCGACATTACCATTGGTTTCCAACGTACCACTGAATAACATCTAGGATATTATTCCAATACAATCGAATCTGAACGTAGTTTTGCCTAATGGCTATTACATATATCAATCATCACAAAATCATATACATTCAAATGCGTATATGCTTATATCCAAATAAAACATCTAAAATCATATAGAAAGTTAATAAACCATCGAAGTTAAATGGAAGCCAATAAATAAGCAAAACACACATCTCACTCCATCACAAAAAAAAAGCAGAACACACAACAAAGCATACTAGCCTATATTAGATCCCATTAAATTATTTTATATCATAACAAATTAGATCAGAACATTTCAGATTAAATAGAGCATTTCAGATCATATCAGGTCAAAGCATATCAACACATCGGATCAGAGCATAGCATATATCTTAAATAAGAAAAGTATTCATGTAATCAAATATCTTAATTAATATAATAATATTACAAAAGATGATACATATGTATATAAATCAAATAAAATTAGAAAGTTAGAAATGCTTATTCCCGTGTAGTCCCGAAAGTCGTAATGTTCGATGTTGACCATTTCTATTGGGCATTCTCCCCTTCAGGTCCATAGATGGTGGGCAACATATCTTCTTACTCTGGAAGGTGGCGGACATGACCTTCCCTTAACCCGGGATACTTTACACTTCCCGTGCTACACACACTTTTTTCTCTACGCGCCTGTAGGCGAAAACATATCCTCTCCTTAACCGGTGACACTTTACACTTCCCGTGGCCGAAGGCGAAGGACATAACTTCCCCTAGCTAGAGACACTTCCCTTGTTGTGGCCTGATGACAGAGGACGAAGCCCCCTCTTGCCTGGACCACTTCTTTATCCTAGGGGCTCGAAGGCGATGAGTAAAGTTTCCTCTTGTCCTGTGATGTTTCCCCCTTATAAAGTCGCCAACTCGAGGAATGGATGCTAGCAGAGAACACCCTTGAATTAGCTAGGAATGCTTTTTGAACGAATGAAAACGGATTTTGAACGACCCTAAAAACTTGTCCAGATGTTTGGACGAAAATTGAAATTTATAGAACATGGCGTGCGAGCATACGGCAAAAAAGGAATACGCTCGCATAGATGTGGGTCATGTGTTGTGCATCCATTGGACCACATCTACAGTCCGTGCGCGTGTGGTCCACTCGTGAGACATGCATCAATGTGCGGTAAATAGAGTGCAAGGCGCCGCCGCGGGCCATGCGGTTGATTGAGTGATCATGCTGGCCCAACATCTCTCGGATGGCCTCAATCCGCGGCCCCACCTCTTCACGGAGTGGTACAGCTTATGCACCGCATTCTGATTTGCGATGCAGCTTAGCTGATGTCATCTTTTTCATCCTTTTCTCAATATTTTATTATTATTTTACTCAAATACAATTTCAACCTCAAAATGCGATAACTTCTAATCCCGAAGTCAAAATTGTTTGTTCTTTGAACTGATAGACTAGTATCGGTGAGCTCTTCAAAACTAGACCCCACATGGTAGGTTATTCTCCATTTTTTATGTGGCACTTTCCGGAGGTCGTAAGTTTCGATCCGGACCTCTCTTTCGTGTGTTCCGTGGTTTGTTATGCTCATTACTTCATGCTCTACTCATATGCTGGGATTCCATCCTTTGAAACCCCTTATAATTGAATTAAAATGTACATAATTACTCTAAACCCCTTGGTTTAAGTGGTAACAGAATACAGGATGTAACATTCTTCCCCCCTTAAAAACATGAATTCAATTAATTTACAATCGGACTGAGAAACATAGTCCGATAACATTTCAGATGGAACATAGTCCAATAGCACATTCGAAAATAAATAGTATCCGACAAGTACCCAAATAAACAAAACAAATTTTGATAAATTGTAATCGGATTAATTACTTGTAACTAGAATCCGATAGCTTTTGAAAAAATCAAACAACATATTCTTAGGCAAGATCCAAAAGTTTAATTTCGAATAATTGACATAAACATAATCTGATGGTTTATAATACTTTAAACACAATTTAAAATTAGATAGGTCATTATTCAGAATCAAAACGGAACATAGCGATGTAAGGTTAATGAAATCTATTCAGACAAAATGCCAATACCCTTTGGAATTTCAATAATCATTATTCAAAATTTTATGATCGAACAAAACACTTGGAACAAAACTCGATTACTTATTTAAAATCGGATAGATCCTAAAACAGGGATGATCAAATTAGAGAGAATCAAATCGTAATAGAGAGTCCAGGGCTTTATACAAGATAACAATTTTTAAACATCCAATAGTGCTGGGCTTAATACCAAATAATTATCTCTTAAAATCTAATAGTCTTGTGCTTTATATTAGATAACTAATATTCAACATCTGATAGTCCTCAGCTTTATACATGATAACTATCCTTTAAAGTTCAATAGTCCTTGGCTTTATACCAGATAACTATTTTACAACACCTGATAGTCTTGGGCTTTATACCAGATAACTATCTTTTAGAATTCGATAGTCCTGGGCTTTATACCAAATAACCAAACTAGACTTTAAATTAAAATTCTTCTCAATACACTAGTAGAATCAACATTGGAGCAATCCACTAACCTCCATGTCCAGTATTAGAGGCGTTTGATGGATTCTCCACAATAATTCTACTAGCTATCAAGACAACTTTACAAGTTCAAATCATTTTCCAAGACAGGTAATTTGAACTCAATTTCTATGTTAAATCCACCAATAGACTCAACCTTAGACCAGTCCACTAATACCACACGTCCCATACCATGGGTATTTGGCGGTTTCCCTTATGGAATGCGACTGTCTTTGAAAACAATTGTATTTAATCTCAACACACCAGCAGAACTAATCATTAGAATTATCCACTAATACCATGGGACCCATACCACGGGTGTTTTGTGGTTCCTCCTAGTTAGTTCCACTCTTTTTTTTTCTAAAAATAACTTTGAAAATCCAGACATTTCAAAATTACATTTATATAGGTAGATATTAATGTAGAGCTTTCCACTAATAACTCACATCCTATACACTGCGTGTTTAAAGATATCTCCTTGGCAACTCTACCACTTTTCAAAATATATTCATTTTATAAACAATTAAAAATTTCAAAAGAAAGAATTTGAGATCAAATTTTGTTTTCAACACACCGGTAGAACAAACCCTAGAGCTACCCACTAAGACCCAACATCCCATACAATGTGTGTTTTGTCGTTTCTCCTAGGTGGTTCCACCGTCTTTCAAAACTGATATTAGAACTTTCAAATTTTGGGTATTTCAAAGTTTAGTTTTTTTTACTCTAATAGAATTAACCATAGAGTTATCCACTAGTGCCTCGTTTCCCATGCAATGGGCGCTTGATGGTTTCTCCTCGGTAATTCTACCATTATTTAAAATAATTTTTGACAGACTATCTAAAATCTAAATCAGTAAAATCATTTTAAAAATCATGTAACAAATTCATAACAAATATTACTGATTAATAAAAATTCATAATCGAAATTCATAGAATCAAGTTTAAGATCAAATCTGACACCATTCATACAAAACCAAAATTAAAAATTGTTCCTGAATTACAAATCAAAATACATAAATTTGGAGTTAGTCTAAAATCTAACATAACACATGCAAAAGAAAATTTGAAATCAAATTCAATAGAAGTTATTCAAAATAGATATTTTTTTATCATGTTTGATTAAAAAATTAGAACTCATAAAATTAGAATTTGTATTAAAATTGATTTTATACATATGTAACAAAAAATTCAAATTCAAAATTCGTATTAAACCCACAACCATAGTTGAAACAAAATTTCAAATTAATTTTGATTCAAAATCGGTATTCATATCAAACTAGGATTCAGAACAAAAGTTTAAAATAATAACCATTTCAAAAGAGAAATTCATAAGCTCGGAGACAAGTAGGACAGAAATTTCAATTTACATCTAACTAAACAAGTAAAAATTTATAAATATCAGAGTTAAGAGCAATTCTGATGCCATACAAGCCAAACAGAATTGTAAATCTGAAAGTTCATTATTCGGAATCAAAACAGAACGTAGCGATGTAAGGTTGATGAAATCTGTTCAGACAAAATGCCAATACCCTTTGGAATTTCAATAATCATTATTCAAAAACTTATGATCAGGCAAAACACATGGAACAAAACTCAATTAATGATTTAAAATCGGATAGATCCTAAAACAGGGATGATCAATTTAGAGCGAATCAAATCATAACAGAGGAGACCAATCAATCCAAAAAAATTTAGAATTAAATCATCCCATAGTCCACGGCTTTATACCTAATTACTACATTTTATAAATCAATAGTCCTAGGCTTTCTACTAGATAACTATTTTTCAACATCCAATAGTCCTGGGCTTAATACCAAATAGTTATTTCTTAAAATCTGATAGTCCTGGGCTTAATACCAGATAATTATCTCTTAAAATTTGATAGTTTTGGGCTTTATACCAGATAACTAATATTCAACATCCAATAGTCCACGGCTTAATAGTCGATAACTATCTTTTAAAGTTCGATAGTCCTTGGCTTTATACTAGATAACTATGTTACAACACCCAATAGTCTTGGGCTTTATACCAAATAACTAGCTTTTAAAATTCGATAGTCCTAGGCTTTATACTAGATACCTATTTTTCAACATCCAATAGTCTTGGGCTTTATGCTAGATAACTATCTTTTAAAATTTGATAGTCTTGGGCTTTATACCAAATAACTATTTTTCAACATTTGATAGTCTTAGGCTTTATAGCTGATAACTATCTTCTAAAATCTGATAGTCTAGGGCTCTATACCAGATAATTATTTTTCAACATCAGATAGCCCTTGGCTTTATACCGAATAACTAGCTTTTAAATTTTGATAGTCATGGGCTTTATACCGGATGACTAGCTTTTAAAATTTGATAGTCATGGGCTTTATACTAAATAACTATTTTTCAACATCCGATAGTTTTGGGCTTTATACTAGATAACTATATTTTAATTTTCTATTCAAGATTTAAAACCAAACCAGACTTTAAATCAAAATTCATCTCAATGCACTAGTAGAATCAACGTTGGAGCTATCCACTAACCCCCATGTCCCATATTACATGTGTTTGATGGATTCTCCACAGTAATTCTACTAGCTATCGAGACAACTTTACAACTTCAAATCATTTTCCAAGACACAGGTAATTTCAACTCAACTTCCATGTTAAATCCACCAGCAGACTCAATCTTAGAGTGGTCCACTAATACCACACGTCCATACCACGGGTATTTGGCAATTTCCCTTATAAAATGCCACTGTCTTTGAAAACAATTGTATTTAATGTTACCACACTAGCAGAACTAATCGTGAGAGTGATCCACTAATACCATGGGACCCATACCATGGGTGTTTTGTGGTTCCTCCTAGTTAGTTCCACTCTTTTTTTTCTAAAAGTAACTTTTAAAATGCAGACATTTCAAAATTACATTTATATAGGCAAATATTAATGTAGAGCTTTCCACTAATAACTCACATCTATACTCTGCGTCTTTAGTGGTTTCTTTTTGGCAACTCTACTGCTTTTCAAAATATATTCATTTTATAAATAATTAAAATTTTCAAAACAAACAACTTGAAATGGAATTTTGTTTTCAACATACTGGTAGAACTAACCCTAGAGCTACCAACTAACACCCAACATCCCATACAATGGGTGTTTTGTCATTTCTCCTAGGAGGTTCGACTGTCTTGCAAAACAGATATTTGAACTTCCAAATTTTGGGTTTTTCAAAGTTTTTTTTTTTACTCTCGTAAAATTAACTGTAGAGTTATCCACAAGTGCTTCATGTCCCATACTACAGGCATTTGATGGTTTCCCTTTATAATTCCACCACTATTTAAAATAATTTTTCACTTACTATCTGAAATCAAAATTGGTAAAATCATGTAACAAATTAAGAACAAATATATCTGATTAATCCAAATTCAAAACCAAAATTCATAGAATCAAGTTTCAGATCAAATCTAACACCATTCATACCAAACTAAATTCAAAATCATTCTTGAATGACAAATCAAAATTCAAAATTTCAGAGCTCGTCTAAAATCTGATGTAACACATGCAAAACGACATTTTAAATCAAATTCTATACAACTTATTCAGAATAGAAATTTTTTATCATGTTTGATTAAAAAATTTGAATTCATAAAATTAGAGTTCGTATTAAATCCGATGTGATACATACATAATAGAAAGTTCATGTTCAAAATTCATATTAAACCCACCACCACAGTTGAAACAAAATTTGAAATTAATTGAGATTCTAAATCGCTATTCATATCAAACCAGGATTCAGAACAACAATTTTCAATAACAACCATTTCAAAAGAGAAATTCATAAACTCGATGTTTATATTAATTCGATACAACACAAGTAGGACAAAAATTTCAATTCATGTCTAATTAAACAAATAAAAATTTATAAATATCAGAGTTAACAGCAATTCCGATGCCATACCAGCCAAATAGAATTTTAAATCAAAACCGAATATAGCTTATTCATAATAAAATTCTCGAATCATTTTAAATTCAAGATACAATTCATAAAATTCATGTTTGTATCAAATCCATTGCAACGAATGGAAAATAGAACGTGCAAATGTTTAATTTGGTAAAACCATCATAACAAGATTCAAGATTAATTCCCGATTAAAAATTAGTGTTCAAATCAAATCAATACATATTTTTAACACATTTTCATCTTGCAAACATATTAAAGGTCCGGTACCATTTGTAACACCCTAACCCAGAAATTGACCTAGACCCGGATTGTTCGGAAAACAAAATTAGAATAAATTAAATTTTTTAATTTAAAATTTCATAAATATTTAAAATGAAAACCAACCAGGAGTGGCAAACTTTGTGTACGAGAGTGGTAATGTTCCTATTTGCACTATGGAGCTTTAGTGTTTCGTTAAGCACAGGCCAGAACCAACTTAATTTTATAACTAATTTGGATCGGTCAATATCTTTGTACCATTGGTTGGCTACATACGTATTGGATGACATCTATGACATTATTCCAATACTATCAGATCCGAACATAGTTCTACCTTATGGCTATTACATGCATCAAACATTAGAAAATCATATATGCTAAAATATGTATATGCTTATATCCGAATAAGACATCCGAAATCAGACAAAAATTTTATAAATCACTGGAGTTAAACAAAAGCCAATAAATTAGCAAAACAAACATCTCACTTTATCACATAAATAAGAGCACACAACAAAGCAAATTGGCCTATATCATATCCCACTAAATTATTTTATAACATAACAAATCAGAGAGCAACATATCAGATTAAATAGATCTTTTCATTTCATTTCATGCCGAAGCATATCAAAACACATCAGATTAGAGAATAACATATACCTTAAATAACACATGCATTCATGTAATAATATATCTTAATTAATGTAATAATATTATAAATTATGATATTTATGTGACACCCCGTGTTTCGATTACGCTTAACCCAAGAAGATTAGGGTTAATTATGTAATTTTGGTTAGATTTTAAGGCATTTTAAGGGATAAAATTCTGGTATTTAGTTATAGATTGAAGTAACTTGTGCAACGAATCTAAGAACACACAAAATGGAGGTCGGGAATAAAAGTTATGACCTCGGGACCTACTTTAAAAGTGGGAGATAACCTACCCATGTGTGGTCTAGTTTTGAAGGGCTTGTTGATACAAGTGCATCAATACCAAGAACATGTGATTTTGACTTCGGGATAAGAAGTTATCACGTTTTGAAGTTGGAATTGTACTTTATTAAAATATTAATAAAATATTAAAGTGAACCGAGCTGAGTCAAAGTGAAAGCCAAGCCGAGCCATGAGAGCCACGAACTTGCGGCAGAACACGCATCATGCGCACAGGATTCAACCCGACGTGCGGCGTACGTGTGAAGTGCCACGCACACCACATGTCGCATGCTAACACTTGCATCAAGTGCGCGTCAAACCGTACCGGCCATTTCTTTTGGTCAAATCAAAATATCCCACATGGTGCAAGCACGTGCATGTGTATCCTGTTTCCGTCGTACGCTAGCACACTATTTTCTTATAAATTCTCTTTTCCATTCAAACTTTCGAAGGAGTTTCTGGAGTCGTTTTGAGTCCGTTTTCTTCTGTTCAAAAGGCGTTCTTAGCTAATTTGATGGTGTTCTACGCAATGGAAGTGTCCATTCCTCAAGTTAGGGTAACGCTTTGGGTAAGTGGAGATTCTGTTGGCCGCCTATAAGCACGTGATAGGTAAAGTGTCTCTGGGTAAGGGAAAGTTCTATCCGCTGCCTAAGGGCACATGAAGGGTAAAGTGTCTCCAAGTAAGGGGAAGTTCTGTCTACCATCTACAAGCGTGTGAATGGTAAAGTATCTCAGGGCAAGGGGAGGTTCTATCCACCACCTACGGGTGAGGGTGAAGTGTCTCCGGGTAAAGGGAGGTTCTATCCACCGCCTATAGGCGTGGGAAAGGGGTAGTGTCTCTAGGTTAGGGGAGGTTTTGTCCACCGCCTACTGACATGTGAAAGGGGAAGTATCTCCAAGTAAGGAAAGGTTCTGTTCGCTGCCTACGAGCAAGAGCGAAGTGTCTCTGGGTAAGGGGAGATTTTGTCCGTCGCCTACGGGCTTGTTGTGAGAAAATTGACCCTGGTCAAGGGGAGGTTCTATCCGTAGCCTACAAGCACGGAAAGAACAAAGTATTCTAGAGTTAGAGGAGGTTCTACCTGCCATCTCCGAATTTAAAAGGGAGTATGCCCTGAGGAAGCGAGTAACTCTCAACGTCGCCACTTCTGGAATTATAGGGGAGTACGCTTTTATCACCTTCTAATTTAATATGATTTATATGCATGCACATCTTAATTAGTATTATACTAATTAAGATATATAATTTGCTATGATCTAACATATGCTAATATGCTCTTATTCATTCTACTTTTATATATTATGTTGTGATCTGAATTACTCTAAAATGCTCTATTGTGATCTAATATACTCCGATCTGATCTGATATGATCGGTTTGGTTGGATGAAATCTGATACGATCTGATAGGAATTGATATGATCCAATATACTCTGTTGTGTGTTCTGCTCCACTCTATGATAGAGTGGCGTGTGTGATTTTGTTAGTGTTCTGCTCACCTATGTGAGATGTGTATTTCACTGATTTATTGGCTTCCATTTGACTCCAATGATTTATAAACTTTCTGTCTAATTCTGAATGATTATTCAGATATAAGGATATATGTATTTCAATGTATATAATTTTGTGATGCCTGATGCATGTATTAGCCGTTAGGCAAAACTACTTTTGTTTCCGATCGTATTAGTATAATATCATTAATGTTTTCCAATATGTCATTATTTAATACACTCTAATTATGTTTTTAGAATTAACCCCCAGTCCCAGTTGGGCTTTCTGGGTCCGGGCATTACAATTTATGCATATAAATCAAATAAAATTGGAAAGTTAGAAATGCTTACTCCCCATAGTCCCAAAAGTCGTGACATTAGATGTTGCCCATTTCTTTAGGGCGTTCTCCCCTTCAGATCCTGAGATGGCGGGTAGAATCCCTTCTAACTCCAGAAGGTGGCAGACATTACTTCTTTTTCACCCGGTATGTTTCTGTCCTTGTACCTTAAAGGTGACGGACATGACCTCCCCTTAACCCAGGATACTTTACACTGCCCATGTTGTAGACAAAACATGCCATACCTTTGGACTCAAGGGTTACTGGTAGAGTCTCCTCTTGCCTTGGGACAATTGCCCCTTACAAAGTTGCCAACTCAAGGAAAGGATGCTTCCATTGTGTAGAACACCCTCAAACTAGCTAACAACACCTTTTGAATGGATGAAAATGGACTCCGAATGTCCCCAGAAACTCAGTTTGGATGGAAATCAGAATTTATAGAAAAAGGCGCATGATAGTACGACAGAAAAGGAATATGCTCATGCAAATGCACACCATGTGTCATGCGGCCATTGATCTTTGTCTAGGATTGGAATGTGTGTGGCATGCGTATGACATGTGCGTCATCACACAGTGCATGGAGCACATGGCATCGCGGTGCATACACCATGCGATGGGTGCACCCACATCGTGTTGCGCAGTTGGCCATGCATAACGTAGACCCCACTAGACATGGGCGGCCGTGATCAAGCGGCCTCACCTCTCTGTAGTGTGGCATGGCTTACGTGCTTTATATTTTGGTGGTGCAGCTCAGCTCGGCTCGACTCCAGCCACTAATGTCATCAATTTCGCATTTTTCTCAAAATGCGAGAACTTCTTATCCCGAAGGCGAAATCGCATGTTCTTGGTACCGATGGGCTTGTATCAACAAGCCCTTCAGAACTAGACCTACATGTATAGGTTATCCTGCACTTTTTATGTTGGTCCCGCCCACGTGGCATATTTTCTGTGGTCATAATTTTTGCTCCCGACCTCCATTTCGCGTGTTCCTTGGTTCGTTAAGCTCATTACTTCGAGGTCTACTCATATACTAAGATTCTGTCTCTTCAAACCCTTTATAATTTAACTTAAAAGTACATAATTACCCCTAACCCTTAGAGTGAGAAAGTGTCTACTTTAATAAAAAGAGTTATTAGAGTTCAGATGAGAGCACACAAACACGTGAGGCATGATATTTAATGAAGATTGTTGTTGAGAAGATAAAGGAGAATAGAATATTTATTCAAAAGGAGGAGATGAAAGATGTACATTAATAAAAGGGCACAAAGAGGAGAACAAGAAGCTATGGCCGGTCAACAACCAATGAGTTGTTAATTTAGAATTCAAGAGTAGTGTAAAGAACTGGCCGTTTGAAGAAAAATGAGTCTTTTGACTTTGTAATTGATAATTTTGTAATATCAAGTTTATACAGTGCATGGTTTATTTGGAGAGATGTTCTGTAGTTTTTCCAAGGTTAGGTTTTCACATAAAAAAATCGTGTTGCTTGGTGATTTGATTTCAAATTCTCGTTAGAACAATTAAAATTAGGCATGCTATGTTGAATAAAATATTTGTTTATTTTTGTTTAAAAGGGGGAAGATAAATCTTGTAACCTAATTGTGAATTAGAGCCACTTTATTTTTCTCAGCTTGTCTATGCCACACACATGGTTTACAAACCAACATGTACTTCTTTATCAATAGCTGAAGCTAAATTGTTTAGTTTCTTAGCATAGTAAAAAATAAAATTGTGTTTCTTTATCAACTGTAGAAGCCGAATATCTAGCTGCTAATAGTGGCTATACTTAATTAACTTGGATGAAAAAAATATCATTAAATTATAATAAACCTTAGGGCAAAATGACTTTATATTGTGATAATTTAAGTTCAATTAAAATTCTACAAAATCCTATCCAAAATTCTCGTACTAAACGTATTGATACTAGACATCATTTTTTTGAGATTTGGTTGAGGATCGAGTGTTAATAAAATATTTCAATAGAATTTCAATAGGTTCACTACAACAAAAAGGACTATTGGTGATGACTAAAAGCATTACTAATAGTCTCCACTGTCGCTCATGACTATTAGTGACACTTGAAAAGCGTCACTAAAATTATCGATAATAAGCCCGTCGCAACTACTCATTAGCAACACATATATGAAAGTGTTGCTAATAGTACTAATATTAGCGACACTTTATTCTATTCTTGCTAACATTAGTTTTTTGGCGAGCTTTTTAAAGCATTGTTAATACGTTAACGTATTTAAAAAATATATAAAAACATTATTTGCGACGCTTTTATCTATTGATAAAAGTGTTTTAGAGACGTTTTAGAAAAATGTCGCTAATAAAATAAAAAAATGAAATTTAAACAACTGTCGCTAATAGTGTATTATTAGTGATGCTACATTAACCGTTGCTAACTAAGAAATTAAAAAAACAATTATTAGTGACGCGTCATTTTTTACATAAAAAAGAAAATAGAATTTTAAAAAAATTAATGACAGTTGCTAAAGTGATGCTAAAATTTAAAAAAAGAATCTTGCCTCCCCACTATCTCCTCCTTCTCCGACATTTGGGAGGGGTGGTGACTAGGGCTAGGGCCGGGGCCTAGGTAGGGGAAAAGCAAAATCCGGTGCCGCCCACTCTTCTGCTCCTCCAGCTGAGGGAGATGGAGATTAATAGGAAGAGGAGTGGTCCGCCCCTACTTCACCTCCTCCTCCGGATGTGAATTGGGGGGAGGGAGGTAGGGTGCTCTAGAATCCAGATGCGGAGCCGATCCGGCACCACCCCCTTTTCACCTCCTCCTCTTGCTAAGGAGGAGGGCAAACTGGAAGGGGGCGGGGCAGAGAATGCAGAGGGGGAGAGGAGGAAGGGGAGGGAGATGGGGGGTGGCCTCGGAATCCAGGTGTGGAGTCAAATCCTACATCACCCCTGCTCCTTCTCCACTTCCCACACCAGAGGACAGTGGGTGGGAGGGAGGGAGTAAAATAGAGGGCACAATTTTTCTTGCGTGAGCAAAATTTTGCCTGCACTTTCCTTTTTGTGACATTACAATTTGAAGCGTCACAACTAGTGGAAGAAAGAGACATGCCTATGGGAGGGGAAGGGAGAGAGAGGGAGAGAGAGAAGGAGAAAAGAGTGTGAGTGATGAGAGAGAGTGAAGAGAGGAGAGAGAGTGTGTGTGCGTGAGGGGAGAGAGAGGAGAGATAGAGAGAGTGTGTGTGTGAGGAGATGGGAGAGAAAAGAGAAGACAGGGAAGAGAGAGGAGGAGATAGAGGGTAGAGAGATAGAGAATAGGAGAGAGTAGAGATGAGAGAGAGAATAGAAGGGAGAGAGAGTGAATGAGAGAGGGGATAGAGAGAGAGGGAGAGAGAGAGTGGAGCGCGCGGAGAGGGAGTGTGTGAGAGGAGAGAGAGAGAGAGGAGAGGGGAGAGAAAAGAGAAGAGAGGGAAGAGATAGAGGGGTAGAGAGAGGATAGGAATGACAAGAGAAGAGAGAGAGAAAATAGAAGAGAGAGTGAACAGAGAGAAAGGATAAAGGGAGAGAGAGAGGATAGAAAGAGTGAATCGAGAGGTGGATAGACAAATAGAGGGAGAGAGAAGGATGAGAGAGAAAGATAAGAGAGAGGGAACATTTTTTTTTTAAAATAAGGCTATTAGCGATACTCCATAAAATTTATCACTAATAGAAAATGTCTTTGTGACGCTAATTTTTAAGCGCGAAACTAATCACCGAGCGTCACTAATAGCCTTAGCTTTTTTTGAAAAAAAAATTAGGTACCAGCAACACTAATTGTGGCGGACAATACTTCCCTTTAATGCGGGATGTTTCTCTCCTTGCAACCCAAAGGAGACGGACATGACCTCCCCTTAACCTGGGATACTTCATGCTACCCATGCTGCGGACACTGTTTTCTTTACACACCCGTAGGCGATGGACATAACCTCCCCTTAACCGGGGACAGTTTTACACTTCCAGTGCCCGAAGGCTATGAACAGAACTTCCCCTAGCTAGAGATACTTCCCTCGTTGTCACCTGATGATAGAGGACGAAGAACCCTCTTGCACTCAACCACTTCATTCTCCTAGGGGCTTGAGGGCGACAAGTAATGTCTCCTCTTGCCCTGGGACGTTTCCCCCTTATTAATTCCCAAACTCGAGGAATGGATGCTTATATGGGGAGAACACCCTTCAATTAGCTAGGAACACCTTTTGAATGGACGAAAACGAAATCCGAACGACCATGAAAACTTATCCGAATGTTTTAACGGAAATCGAAATTTATAGGAGATGGCATGCAAGCATATGACAGAAAAGGAAAATGCTCGCATAGATGCGAGCCATGTGTTGCACATCCATTGGACAGCATCCACAATCCATCCGTGTTTGGTGCGCTCATGAAACGTGGATCAATGCACAGCAAATGGAGCACACGGCATCGCTGCGGACTGCGTCGTCAATTGAGTGATCATGCAGGCTCCGCATCTCATGGACTGCCTCTAACCTCTTCACAGAGCTGTGCGGCTTACGCATCATGTTCTGATTTGGCCATGCGGCTTCGCTCAAGCTACAGGTGTCATCTATTTCGTTTTTTCTCAATATTTTATTATTATTTTTCTACATCCGATTGTCCTAGGCATTATACTAGATAACTATCTTCTAAAATCCGATAGTCTTGGGCTTTATACCAAGTAACTATTTTTCAACATCCGATAGTCTTGGGCATTATACCAGATAACTAGGTTTTCAAATTTTATAGTCATGGGCTTTATACCAAATATCTATTTTTCAACATCTGATAGTTTTGGGCTTTATAATAGATAACTACTTTTTAAAATTCTATTCATGATTTCAAACCAAACCAGACTTTAAATCAAAATTCATCTCAATACACTAGAAGAATCAATGTTGGAGGTATCCACTAACCCCCATGCCCTGTATTACGGGCAATTTGATGGATTCTCCACAGTAATTTTACTAGCTATCGAGACAACTTTACAACTTCAAATCATTTCCCAAAACACAGGGAATTTGAGTTCAATTTCCATGTTAAATCCACCAGCAGACTCAACATTAGAGCGGCTCACTAATACCACATGTCCCATACCACAGGTATTTGGCAGTTTCTCTTATGGAATGTCACTGTCTTTGAAAACAATTGTATTTAATATCAACACACCAACTAAACTAATGGTGAGAGTGATCCACTAATACCATGGGACCCATACCACGCGTGTTTTGTGGCTCTTCCAAGTTAGTTCCACTTTTTTTTTCGAAAAACAACTTTAAAATGTAGACATTTCAAAATTACATTTATATAGGTAGATATTAATGTAGAGCTTTCCAGTAATAACTCAGATCCCATACTCTACCTGTTTAGTGGTTTCTCCTTGGCAACTCTACCGCTTTTCAAAATATTTTCATTTTATAAACAATTAAAAATTTCAAAACAAACAATTTAAAATCGAATTTTGTTTTCAACACACCGGTAGAACTAACCCTAGAGCTACCCACTAACACCCAACATCCCATACAATGGGTGTTTCATCGTTTCTCCTAGGTGGTTCCACTGTCTTGCAAAACTGATACTGGAACTTTCAAATTTTGGGTATTTCAAAGTTGAGTTTTTTTTACTCTAGTAGAATTAACCGCAAAGTTATCCACTAGTGCCTCTTTTCCCATACCATGGGCGTTTGATGGTTTCTCCTCAATAATTCTACCATTATTTAAAATAATTTTGACATACTATCTAAAATCAAAATCGTTAAAATCATTTTAAAAATCATATAACAAATTCAAAACAAATATTTCTAATTAATCCAAATTCATAATCGAAATTCATAGAATCAAGTTTCAGATCAAATCTGACACCATTCATACCAAACCAAAATTAAAAATCATTCCTAAATTACAAATCAGAATTTACAAATTCGGAGTTCGTTTGAAATCTGACGTAACACATGCAAAACAAAATGTCAAATCATATTTGATAGAAGTTATTCAAAATAGAAATTTTTTATCATGTTTGATTAAAAAATTAGAACTCATAAAACTAGAGTTTCTATTAAATCCGATGTTATACATAAATAACAAAAAGTTCAAATTCAAAATTCGTATTAAACACTCTACCATAGTTGGCAAATTTTTTCAAATTAATTGAGATTCAAAATCAGTATTCTTATCATACTAGGATTCAGAACAAAAGTTTTAAATAATAACCATTTCAAAAGAGAAATTCATATGCTCGGAGTTTATATCAATTCGATACAACACAAGTAGGACAGAAATTTCAATTCACGTCTAATTAAACAAATAAAAATTCATAAATATCAGAGTTAAGAGCAATTCTGATGCCATACAAGCCAAATAGAATTGTAAATCAAAACCCAATATAGCTTATTCATAAAAAACTTATCAAATCATTTTAAATTCAAGGTACAATCCACAAAATTTATGTTTGTATCAAATCCATTGCAACGGATGGAAAATAGAACATGCAAATCTTAAATTCGGTAAAACCATCATAACAAGATTCAAGATTAATTCCTAAATAAAAATAAGGATTCAAATCAAATCAATACATATTTTTAACACATTTTGATCTTGCAAACATAGTAAAGGTTTGATACCATTTGTAACACAATGACATAGAAATCGACCCAGACCGAGAGTGCTCGGAAAACAAAATCGGAATAAATTTAAATTTTCATAAAAATTTTAAACCAAGACCAACCAGGAGCGGTAGACTCTGTGTTCGAGAGTCATAATGATCCTATTTGCACAACGGAGCTTTATTGCACCATTGTGCATAGGCTAGAACAAACCTAATTTTTTAACTAATTTGGATCGGGTCAATGTTCTTGTACCATTGGGCTCCTACATACAAATTGGATGACATCTATGATGTTCTTCTAATACAATCGGACCCAAATGTAGTTTTACTTAACGGCTATTACATGCATCAAGCATCACAAAATTATATACGCTAAAATATGTATATGCTTATATCCTAATAAAACATCCTAAATCGTACAGAAATCTTATAAATCAATGGAGTTAAACGAAAGCCAAAAAATTAGTGGAACACACATCTCACTTTATCACATAAATAAGAAGCATACACAACAAAGCAAATTAGCCTATATCAGATCCCATTAAATTATTTTATAACATAACATATCAGATCGGAACATATCAGATTAAATCGAGCTTTTCATATCATATAGGTCAAAGAATATCAAAACACATCAAATGTGAGAATAGCATATATCTTAAATAATACCTGCATTTTTGTAATCATATATCTTAATTAATATAATAATATTACTAATTATGATATTTATGCATATAAATCAAATAAAATTGCAAAGTTAGAAATTCTTACTTATCTATAGTCCCCGAAGTCGTGACATTAGACGTTGCCCATTTTATCAGGGCATTCTCCCCTTCAGATCCCGAGATGGCGGCTAGATTCTCTTCTAACTCCGGAATGTGGCAGACCTTACTTCTCTTTCACCCGAGACATTTCTCACCTTGCAATTTAAAGGCGACATACATGACCTCCCCTTAACCTGGGATACTTTACATTTCCCATGCTACGGAGAGAAGTTCCCCTACCTCGAGAATCGAGGGCGACCGGTAGAATCTCCTCTTGCCTCGGGACAGTTTCCCCTTATAAAGTTGTCAACTCAAGGATATGATGCTTCCATTGCGTAGAACACCCTCAATTTAGCTAATAATGCCTTTTGTAAGGATGAAAATGGACTCCAATTATCACTGAAAACTCAGTTTGGAAGGAAATCAAAATTTATTGGAGAAGGTGTATGAGCGTACGATAGAAAAGGAATATGCTCACATACACGCGTGCCATGTGTTGTGTGTCCATTGGTCTTTGTCTAGGATCCGAATGTGTGTCATGCACATGACGCATGCGTCAATGCGCGGTGCATGGAACACAAGGCATCACGGCTCGTACACCATGCAATGGGTGCGGTCACAGCAAGTCACACAGTCTATCGAATAATGGCACAGGCCCCGCTATGCACAAAAGGCTGTGATAGCCCGGCCTCACCTCTCCGCAGTGAGGCATGGCTTGCGCGCAACATTTTTTTTAGGTAGTGCGGCTCAGCTCGACTTTGCTCAAGCCGCTAATGTCTTCTATTTCGTCTTTTCTTCAAAATGTGGTAGCTTCTTATCCAAAAGTCAAAATCGCACATTCTTGGTACCTATGGGCTTGTATCAACAAGTCCTTTAGAAATAACCCATATGTATAGGTAATTCCACACTTTTTATGTTGGCCCCGCCCATGTGGCACATTTTTTGAGGTCATAATTTTTGCTTTCAACCTCCGTTTCGTGTTTTCCTTGGATCGTTACAGTCATTACTTCAAGCTCTACTTATATACTGGGATTCTATCTCTTGAAACCCTTTATAATTTAACTAAAAAGTACATAATCACCCCTAATCCGTTGAGTGAGAAAGTGTCTAATTTAATTAAACACATGTGAGGCATGATATTTAATGATGATTGTTTATGAGAAGATAAAGGAGACTAGAATATTTATTCCAAAGGAGGAGATGAAAGATGTACATTGATCAAAGAGCACAAAGAGGAGAAGAAGTTGTGGC
Source organism: Saururus chinensis (assembly GCA_035235625.1). Lineage (NCBI taxonomy): Eukaryota > Viridiplantae > Streptophyta > Magnoliopsida > Piperales > Saururaceae > Saururus > Saururus chinensis. Next base: position 34,167,893 of record CP141144.1, on the reverse strand, counting down.
CAGTCAACAACCAATGAGTTGTTAATTTAGAATTCAATAGTGGTGTAAAGAACTAGCTGTTCGAAGAAAAATGGGTCTTTTGACTTTGTAATCGATAATTTTGTAATCTCAAGTTTACATAGTGCATGCTTTATTTGGAGAGATTGTTCCGTAGCTTTTCCAAGGTTAGGTTTTCACATAAAAAATTCTTGTGTTGCTTGGTGATTTGATTTCAAATTCTCGTTAGAACACATTAAAATTAGGCACGCTAAATAGAAGAAAATATTTGTTTATTTTGTTTAAAAGGGAGAAAATAAATCTTGTAACTTAATTCTGAATTAGAGCGACTTTATTTTTCTCTATTTGTCTATGCCACACATATGGTTCACAAACTAACATGTACATCTTTACCAACAGGTCAAGCTGAATTGTTTAGTTTCTTAGTATAGTAAAAAATAAAATTATGTTTCTTTATCAATTGTTGAAGCAGAATATCTGGTTGCTAATAGTGGTTATACTTAATTAATGTGGATAAAAAAAATATTATTAATTTATAAAAAACCTTACGGCAAAATAACTTTATATTGTGATAATTTAAATTCAATTCAAATTTTACAAAATCCTATCCAATATTCTCGCACTAAACATATTGATACTAGACATCATTTTTTTAGATTTGGTTGAGGATCGATTGTTAACTTATAAAATATTTCAAAAGAATTTTAGCAGGTTCACTACAATAAAAAGGACTTTTAGGGACAACTAAAAGCATTGCTAATAGTCTCCAAAGTGTCGCTAATATTACTGATATTAGCGACACTTTATTCTATTGTTGCTAACACTAGTTTTTTTGTGAGCTTTTTAAAGCGTCATTAAACGTTAACATATTTTTTGAAAAAAAGTATAAAAAACATTATTTGTGATGCTTTTATCTGTTCCTAGAAGTGTTTTAGAGACGTTTTAGAAAAATGTCGCTCATAAAATTAAAAACCAAAATTTAAACAAGTGTCGCTAATAATGTATTATTAGTGACGCTAAACTAACTATTGCCAACGAAGAATTTAAAAAAAAAATTATTAGTGACGCTTCATTTTTGTCATAAAAAGAAAATAAATTTTAAATTTTTTTCTAACGCCTGCTAAAGTGATGCAAAAAAGTATAAAAAAAAAATTCCTACCTCCCCCCTTATCTCCTCCTTCTCCGACAGTTGGGAGAGGGTGGAAGTTGGGGTCAGGGCCTGAGTAGGGGGGAGGAAGCGATGCTAGAACTCAAGGGAGGAGTAGGATCCAGTGTTGCCCCCTCTTCTCCTCCTCCTCCTGCCGTGGGAGGTGGGGATTAATAGAAAGGGAGGTGGTCCGCCCCTTCTTAACCTCCTCCTCTGGATGTGAATTGGGGGGGAGGGAGGGGGTGGGTTGCTCTAGCATCCAGAAGCAGAGCCGATCCGGCACCGCCCCCTTTTCACCTCCTCGTTTTGCTGAGGAGGGGGACAAACTGGAAGGAGGTGGGGACAGAGAAGGCAGAGGAGGAGAGGAGGAAGGGAGGGAGACGAGGGGTGGCACCGAAATCCAAGTGTGGATAAGGTTCTTGCATCGCCCCTGCCCCTCCTCCGCTTCCTGCACCAGGGTAAGAGGGTGGGAGGGAGGTTGTAAAATAGACGGCAAAATTTTGACAGTGTGTGAAATTCCCTTGCGTGAGAAAATTTTCACCTGCACTCCCCTTTTTGTGACATTATAATTTGAAGCATCACAACTAGGGGAAGAAAGAGACATGCCTGAGGGAGGGGGAGAGAGAGTGAGAGAGGAGGGAGAGTGAGGAGAGAGAGTGGAGAGAGTGTGTGTGAGGGGAGAGAGGAGAGTGTGTGTGTGAGGAGAGTGAGAGAGAGGAGAGGGGAGAGAAAAGAGAATATAGGGAAGAGATAGAAAGAGGAGATAGATGGTAGAGAGAAAGGATAGAAGAGAGCAGGGAGGAGAGAGAAAATAGAAGGGAGAGAGAGAGAATAGAAAGAGTGGGAGAGAAGGAGAGTGAATAGAGAGAGAGATGAGAGAGAGGAGATAGGAGAGAGAGGGAGAGGAGAGAGAAGGTGATGAGAGAGAATGGAGAGAGAGGAGAGGGAGTGTGTGAGAGGAGAGAGAGGAGAGGGAAGAGAAAAGAGAAGAGAGGAAAGAGATAAAAAGAGGTGATAGAGGGGTAGAGAGAGGATAGGAGAGAGACAGTGAATAGAGAGGGAGAGAGAGGGAGTAGAGAGAGAGGATAGAGAGAGAGAGGGAGACAAAGTGGATAGACAAAGAGAGGGAGACAGAGGGAAGAGAGAGAAAGATAAGAGAGGTGGAACAATTTTTTTTTTAAAAATAAGGCTATTAGTGACACTCCATAAAATTTGTCGCTAATAGAACATGTATTTGCAATACTTATTTTTAAGCGGGAAGCTAATCACCAAGCATCGCTAATAGCCTTAGCTTTTTTTTTACAGAAAAGGGACTAACGACACTAATTGTGGTGGACATTACTTCCCTTTAACCCAGGATGTTTCTCTCCTTGCAATCCAAAGGCGATGGACATGACCTCTCCTTAACCTGGGAAACTTTACGCTTCTTGTATTGCAGACACTTTTTTCCCCACGCGCCAGTAGGAGACGAACATAATCTCCCCTTAACCGGGGACACTTCCCATGCCCGAAGGCTGCAGACAAAATTTCTCCTAGCTAGAGACAATTCCCTTGTTGTGGTTTGATGACAAAGGACGAAGCTCCCTCTTGCACTGGGTCACTTCTTTCTCTTAGGGGCTTAAGGGTGATGACTAAAGTCTCCTCTTGCCTTGGGACGTTTCCGCCTTAAAAAGTTGCCAACTCGAGGAATGGATGTTTTTATGTGGAGAACATCCTTGAATTAGCTAGGAATGCCTTTTCAACAGACAAAAGCAAACTCCAAACGACCCTGAAAACTTCTAGGACGTTTGGATAGAAATCAAAATTTATAGGAGATGGCATGCTACCATACGACAAAAAAGGAGTACGCATGCATAGGCGTGAGCCATGTGCTGCGCATCCATTGGACCGCATCCACAATCCATGCACACATAGTGTACACATCAAACGTGCATCGATGCATAGAAAATAGACCACATGCAATAGATTGAGTGATTGTGCAGGCCCCACATCTTGCAAACTACCTCAATCCATAGCCCACCTCTTTGCGGAGTAGTGCAGCTTACGCACCACGTTCTGATTTGGCAGTGCCGCTGGTGTCATCTATTTTATCTTTTTCTCAATATTTTATTATTATTTTACTCAAATACAATTCCAACTTCAAAGGGCGATAACTTCGCACGTTCTTTGTACTGATGGACTCGTATCGGTGAGCCCATCCAAACTAGATCCCACATGTAGGTTATTCTGCACTTTTGATGTACATCTTGCGCATGTGGCACCTCCGTTTCCTGTGTTCCTTGGTTTGTTATGCTCATTACTTCAAGCTCTACTCATATACTAGGATTTCATTCTTTTAAACCCTTTATAATTTAATTAAAAAGTACATAATTACTCCTAACCCCTTGGTTTAAGTGTTAATGGAACACGAGATGTTAGATTCTTCCCGCTTAAACGAATTGCGTCCTTGCAATTCACCCTAACAGACTTTTTCAAACACAACAAAATTGGAAAAAATCCGATCCTTAATTGAGTAGCAACCAAAACATAAATCTGATTAATTTACAATCAGATATAGCAGTCAGAAACATAGTTCGAAAACAATTCAGATGGAACATAGTCCGATAGTACATTTGAAAATAAATAGTATCTAACAATTACTCAAATAAACAAAACAATATCTGATAAATTATAATCGGATTAAATACTTGTAACTAGAATCCGATAGCTTTTGAAAAAATCAAACAACATATTCATAAGAAAGATCCAAAAGTTTAAGATCGAATAACTGCCATAAACATAATCTGATGGTTTATAATACTTTAAACTCAATTTAGAATCAGATATGTCATTATTCGGAATCAAAACAGAACGTAGCGATGCAAGGTTAATGAAAACAAGCCCGTAGCTTTTAAAATTTGATAGTCATGGGCTTTATACCAAATAATTATTTTTCAACATCTGATAGTTTTGAGCTTTATACTAGAATACTATCTTTTAAAATTCTATTCAAGATTTCAAACCAAACAAGACTTTAAATTGAAATTCATCTCAATACATTAGAAGAATCAACATTGGAGCTATCCACTGACCCTCATGTCCCGTATTATGAGCATTTGATGGATTCACCACAGTAATTCTAATAGCCATTGAGACAACTTAACAACTTCAAATCATTTTCCAAAACACAGGGAATTTGAGCTCAATTTCCATGTTAAATCCACCAGCAAACTTAACCTTAGCACAGTCCACTAATACCACACATCCCATACCACGGGTATTTGGTGGTTTCTCTTATGGAATGTCATTGTCTTTGAAAACAATTGTATTTAATCTCAACATATCAGCATAACTAATCGTGAGAGTGATCCACTAATACAATGGGACCCATACCATGTGCATTTTGAGGTTCATCCTAGTTAGTTCCACTGTTATTTTTCAAAAAACAACTTTTAAAATGCAGAAATTTCAAAATTACATTTATATAGGCAGATAATAATGTAGAGATTTCCACTAATAACTCACATCCTATACCATGAGTGTTTAGTGGTTTCTCCATAACAACTTTACCACTTTTCAAAATATATTCATTTTATAAATAATATAAAATTTCAAAACAAACAATTTGAAATCAAATTTTGTTTTCAACACACTGGTAGAACTAACCCTAGAGCTACCCTAAAACACCCAACATCCCATACAATGGGTGTTTCGTGGTTTCTCCTAGGAACCATCTTGCGAAACAAATACTTGAACCTTCAAATTTTGGGAATTTTGAAGTTGATTTTTATTAGTTTGGTAGAATTAACTGTAGAATTATCCACTAATGTGTCGTGTCCCATACCACGAGCATTTGATGGTTTCTCCTTGGTAATTCTACCATTATTTAAAATAATTTTTGACAAACTATCTGAAATCAAAATCGGTAAAATCATTTTAAAAATCATGTAACAAATTTAGAACAAAATTTCTTATTAATCCAAATTCAAAATCAAAATTCATAGAATCAAGTTTCATATTAAATCTAATACCATTCATACCAAACCAAAATTAAACATCATTCCTAAATTACAAATTATAATTCACAAATTCGGAGTTCGTCTAAAATCTGACATAACACATGCAAAAAGAAATTTCAAATCAAATTCAATACAACTTAATCAGAATAGAAATTTTTTATCATGTTTGATTACAAAATTAGAATTCATAAAATTAGATTTTGTATTAAATCCGATGTTATACATACATAACATAAAGTTCAAATTCATAATTCATATTAAACCCACTACCATAGTTGAAGCAAAATTTCAAATTAATTGAGATTCAAAATTGGTATTCATATCAAACCAAGATTCAGAACAAAAGTTTTAAATAATAACCATTTCAAAATAGAAATTCATAACCTCGGAGTTTATATCAATTCGATACAACACAAGTAGGACAGAAATTTCAATTCACGTCTAATTAAACAAATAAAAATTCATAAATATCAAAGTTAAGAGAAATTCCAATACCATACCCCCCAAAAAGAATTATAAATTAAAACCCAATATAGCTTATTCATAATAAAATTCTCAAATCATTTTATATTCGAGATAAAATTCATAAAATTCATGTTTGTATCAAATCTATTGCAACACATGGAAAATAGACCATGAAAATCTTAAATTCGATAAAACCATCATTACAAGATTCAAGATTAATTCCTGATTAAAAATCAGGATTCAAATCAAATCAATACATATTTTTAAAACATTTTCATCTTGTAGACATACTAAAGGTTCAATACTATTTGTAACACCCTGACTCGGAAATCGACCCGGACCAGGAGTGTTCAGAAAACAAAATTGGAATAAATTTAAATTTTCATAAAAATTTAAAACCATGACCAACTAAGAGCAATAGACTCTATGTATGAGAGTCATAACATTCCTATTTTCACTATGGAGCTTTAGTGCTTCGTTGTGCTTAGGCTAGACTAAACCTAATTTTATAACTAATTTGGATCGGGTCAATGTTCTTGTACTATTGGTTGCCTACGTATGTATTGGATGATATTTATGATGTTATTCTAATACGATTAAATCCGAACGTAGTTCTACCTAACGGCTATTACATGCATTAAGCATCACAAAATCATATACGCTAAAATATGTATAAAATTATATCTGAATAAAACATCTGAAATCAGACAAAAATCTTATAAATCATTGGAGTCAAACAGAAGCCAATAAATTAGTGGAACATACATCTCACTTTATCACATAATTAAGAACACATAACAAAGCAAATTAGCCTATATCAGATCCCACTAAATTATTTTATAACATAACAGATCAGATCGGAACATATTAGATTAAATAGAGCTTTTCATATCATATTAAGTCAAAGCATATCAAAACACATCATATCAGAAAATAGCATATATCTTAAATAACATATGCATTCATGTAATTATATATCTTAATTATCATAATAATATTAGTAATTATGATATTTATGCATATAAATCAAATAAAATTGGAAAGTTAGAAATGCTTACTCCCCTGTAGTCCCAAAAGTCATGATGTTCAATTCTGCCCATTTCTTTAGCGCATTCTCCCCTTCAAGTCTCGAGATGGCGGGTAGAATCTCTTCTAACTTTAGAAGGTACCTGACATTACTTCTCTTTCACCTTGGACGTTTCTCTCCTTGTAATTAGAATGCAATGAACATGACCTGCCCTAAACCCGGTATACTTTACACTTCCCGTGCTGTGGACAAAACTTCCCCCACAACAGAACTCGAGGGCGATGGGTAGAGTCTCCTCTTGCCTCGGGATAGTTTACCCTTATAAAGTTGCCAAAGCAAGGAACAAATGCATTGCGTAGAACACACTCGAATTAACTAACAATGCCTTTTGAAAGGATGAAAATGGACTCCGAATGTCCCCGGAAATTCAGTTTGGACAACAATCAAAATTTATAGGAGAAGATGTGTGAGCGTATGACATAAAAGGAATATGCTCGTGCAGACATGCACCATGTGTCATACATCCATTGGTCTTTGTCCAGGATCTATATGCGCATGGCACGCATATGACGTGTGCGTCAACAGGCGGTGCATGGAGCACACGACATTGCGGTGCTTACGCCGTGCGATGAGTGCGCCCACAGTGTGTTGCATAGTTGACCGTGCAATCGCGAGGGCCCCGCTATGCTCGGATGGTCGTGATCGTGCAGCCTCACCTCTCCACGGTGCGACATGGCTTACATGCCACATTCTATTTTGATAGTGCACGATCGGCTCAGCATCTAATAGGTTAACTATTATTGACGTCCCAAATAGTAATACTACTAGGGACGCTTTGAATTAAGCATCCATAAAAATCCAAAATTTTTATTTTTTTATTAAATTTAAAACTATTAGCAACACTCTTTTAAAATCGCCGCTAATAGTCCAACTACTAGGGATGCTCAAATCAAAGCGTCCCTAAAATTTTTACTATTAGGGACACTTTGAATTAAGCATGCCTAATAGTCCAAAATTTTTAATTCTTTTTATTAAATTTAAAACTATTAGTGACACTTTTTTGCAAGCATCGATAGTATTTCAATATTAGGGACGCTTAAATTTATCCCTAATAGTGTTACTATTAGGGACGCTTTTAATTAAACATCCTTTATAGTTATTTTTTTGTATTTTTTTATTACATTTAAAGCTATTAGTGATGCTTTAATAAAAGTGTCGCTAATAGCTCAAATTGCTTTTAAAAAAATAACTCTATTGCTGACACTCGGTTCTGAGCGTCACTCATAGTATTATTAGTGGCTATACTTAAGAATACTCGTCGACCCTTGATGTAGTATTAGCTACGCTCACTGTTGCGCTCACTGTTGAGCATAGCTAATATAATTATTTTTTGAAACATTTTTTTCTTCCCTCTCTACCTCTCTCCTCTTTCTCTCTCTCTCCCCTCACTCTCCCCTCTATTTCTCTCATCTCTCTCTTTCTCCTCTTTCTCTCATCCCTCTCTCTCTTCACTCTCTCGCTACCCTCTCTCCTCTCTATCTACCCTCTCTCATCCTCTCCTCTCTCTCACCTCTCTCTCCCTTCTCTCTCTACACACACTCTACCCTTTCTCTCTTTACTCTCCCTCTACCCCCTCTTTCCCACGTGCGTCAACATGAGCCCTGGCTCCTAGGATGAGAGGGGAGAGAGTTGGGGAATTTTGTAAAATCCCTAATCCCTAAACCAGTTTATTTAAATTTATTTTGTTAGTATTATGTTGTTTAGTCACTACAAAAAAATTGACTATTAGTGATGCATAAAAAACACCTCTACATGCGTCGATAAAACTGCAGTCGCTACTGTGCATTAGCGATGCTTAACTTAAAGCGTCACTAAAAGTCTGTTAATGATTTTGCTTTTGTGATATAGAATTAAGCATCACTAATATTAAATTATCAGCGACGCATAGTTATATATGTCACTAATAATTAGTTACTAGCGACGCGTAATTTTGCATCACTAATAATTTAATAATATGTAAAAAAAATAAAAAACCACTTATTAGCGACACATCATCATAAGTGTTCGCTAATCTATCTTATTAAGAATGCTAAGTTATGCATTGCTAATGTTTAATAATATTTTTTAAAAAAATTAAAAAATATATTATTAGTGAGACGCATAATGATATGCGTCCCTAATGAAATCTTATTAGCGGCACTTGATAAGCGTCGCTACTATAAAAATATTTTTTAAAAAAATTATATTATTAGCAATGCATAAGTATATGCATCGCTAAAAGCCTAACTTTTTCTATAAAAAAAAGCCTGCCGGTGGCAGTCCCGGCGGGGAAGAGAGAGGTAGCCGGATTCCAGCCCCCCCTTCCTCTTGCTCCCCTCCTTTCTCCCTGTCCCCACCCCTCCCCCATCCTTCCCCTCACTGTTGGAGCGGGAGGGGGGAGGGAGGCCGGGGTGGGGATGTTGTGAATGGGGGAGGGCCCCCCCTCCTCCCACTCGCTCCCCCCTCTCTTGCAGCTCCCCCGGTGGCAGGCTTTTATGTTAAAAAAAAAAGTTAGGTTTGTAGTGATGCATATGATTATGAATCGCTAATAATATATTTTTTTGAAAATATTTTTATAGTAGCGACACCTTTCAAGTGTCGCTAACAACTTTTCATTAGCAACACATATCATTATGCATAGCTAATAATATATTTTTTTAAAATATTATTATTGAACATTAGCAACGCATAATTTAGCGTCATTAATAAGATATATTAGCGACACTTATAATGATGTGTCGCAAAGGCGGGTTAAATAACTGCACTGGTCAAAATTGCCTATGCAGTTAAAATTTCGCCCGCATTGGTGAAAAAAATATGTATTAGGGATACATAATATATGCGTTGCTAATATTCTAGTTATTAGCGACGCCTAATATATGTGTCACTAATACACTAATTACTAGCGACGCATACAATAAGTGTCGCTACAATCTCTCTTTGCTCTCTCTCTCTCTTCTTCTCTCTCTCTACTCTCTCTCCCCTTATCTCTCTCTCCCTCTTTCCCTTCTTTCTCTCTCTTCTCTCTCTCCTCATCCTCTCTCTCTTCTCTCTCCCCTCATCCTCTCTCTACCTCTCTCTCCTCATCCTCTCTCTCTCTTCTCTCTCTCCTCCTCTCTCTACCTCTTTCACTCTCTTCTCTCTATCCTCATCCTCTCTCTAGATCTCTCTCTCTCTTCTCTCTCTCCCCTCATCCTCTCTCTCCACCCTCTCTCTTCCCTCTTTCTCTCTCTCCCCTCATCCTCTCTCTCCACCCTCTCTCTTCCCTCTTTCTCTCTCTCCCCTCATCCTCTCTCTCTACCCTCTCCCTCTTCTCTTCTCTCTCTTCTCTTTCTCATCCTCCATCTCACCCCTCTTCTCTCTTCCCTCATCCTCTCTTTATACCCTCTCTCTCCTCCCTCTCCCTATTCTTTTCTCTCTCTTCTCTCCCTCTCCTCATCCTCTATCTCTTTATCTCTCTCTCTTCCTCACTCTCTTCTCTTCTCTTCTCTCTCTCCTCCCTCTATCTCTCCTACCTCGCTCTCTCTTCTCTCTCTTCTTTTCTCTCCTCTCTCCCTTTTATCTCTTTTATTTAAATTTATTTAAAAAAAATTGTAGTAGTGAAGCATAGCAGTATGCGTCGCTACTACATAAGGAAGTAGCGACGCATACTAGCATGTGTCTTTCCTATACTCGGGTAGTAGCGTTACATAGGGTTATGTATCACTACTACCCGAGTATAGTAGTGGCTCATACTAGTATGCATCACTATTATATATTTTTTTATTTTAAAAAATTTTCAAAAATAACTTATAATAAAAAAAATTTCCTACCCTCTTTCTCTCTTCCTCTTTCTCTCTTCCTCTCTCTCTTCTCTCTCTCTTCCTCCATGTCTCTCCCCTCCTCTCTCTCCTCTTTTCTCTCTCTTTTCTCTCTTTTATTTACTTTTTTAAAAAAATTTGTAGTAGCTGGACATAACAGTATGTGTCGCAACTACAAAAGGTAGTAGCAACACATACTAGTATGCATCGCAACTATATTAGAGTATTAATAACGCATACAATTATGCATCACTATTACCCTATGATTATGCATGGCTAATATACATTTTTTTATTTTTTAAAATGTTTAAAAATAATTAATAATTAAAAATGTTTTCCTTCCCTCTTTCTCTCACTCCTCTCTCTCCACTCTATCTCTCTCCTCTCAGCTCTCTCTCTCTCTCTACCCTCTCTCCCCTCTATCTCTCTCTTCTCTCTCTCCTCATCCTCTCTTTCTCCTCGCCCTCTCTCCCCACTTTCTATCTCTTCTCTCTCTCCTCAGCCCCTCTCTTCTCTCCCTCTCCTCACCCTCTCTCTCTTCTCTCTCTCCTCTTTTCTCTCTCCTCTCTCTCTCTCTCTTCCTCTCTCCTCTCTCTCTCCTCATTTTCAGACACTTCTACCATAGCGGCAATGTAGATGGACTCCGTCAGTCAGGTGTGTGCCTTACCCAAATACTGCCCTTCCAATCTACACCCTTCCAACTAGCAGCGACTTGTCAGACTTGAATCGGAGCAGATTCAAGGCAGATCATTCCCGAATTCTCATGCGTGCTGAAGCATTCCTCATGAGTGTAGGAGGGGACAACAGGAGGAACTTAAGTCATGGTCCTCAAAAATGTGTGAGCAACAATAGATATCGCTCGAAATATGTTTTAGCCATCTTGGTAAACTATTTACTTTGCTTGTTTCACTAAGAATCTATTTGTATTTTGTTGCTCAAAAATTGGGTTTGTGCAAAAGAAGAGCTTTCTGAAAATCCATTTTTTCCTTCAATACCGTTTCTCCCATTTCCCTTCTCCCTCTCTCATATTTCCTCCTCTCTCTCCCCTCTATCTCTTTCTCTCTCCTCCCTCCTCTCTCCTCACCCACTCTCTCTATATTTTTTAATTTAATTTTTTTTAAATAATTTTTTTTATTAGCGACGCATATGGATATTCTTCGCTACTAACCTAGGGTAGTAACAACACATATGAATATGTGTCGCTACTACACTAGAACAGTAGCGAGCGATGCATATACGTATGTGTCACTACTACCTTGGGTCAGAAGCGACAGCATACTTATATGCATCACTAATAGGAATTTTTTTAAAATTTTTAAAATAATGTATAATAACATTTTTGACTCTCTCTCTTCTCTCTCCCTCCTCTCTCCTCTCTCCTCCCTCTCTCTCTATCTCTTCTCTCTCCTCACTCCCTCTCCTCTCTCTCTCTACCTCTCCCCTCAATCTCTCTCTCCCTCTCCTTCTCCCTCTCCCTCTCCCTCTGTTGTGAACGTCCAAGGTCTACCATCGGGCCCATATGCTAGTGTAGTAGGCTTTAATTATGTTATTGCTAATAAGGGGCATAGGCCTTAGGGCTATTAGTTGTTTCTTAATTATTAAGGAGCATATTGTTATTTCCTTTAAATAATATTTAGTGGGCTTTTAGGCTTATCCTAGTGAGCCCATTAAGATTCTCTATATAAGTATAAGGGCTATGCCCTAATTAAGCAGTGAATGAATTATTGAGTTTCTTATCTTCTCCCCTTTCTTCCTTGCCTCTCCCTCCATGGCGGCCATGCCGCTTCCATTCCCCTTTCCTGGCCATCGAGCACTGCTTCCTTCCCCTACCCTAACTGCTAGGCCGCTATGGACACCGGTTCACAACACCCTCCTCTCTCTCCCTACTTCCTTTCTCTATCTCTTCTCTCTCTCCTCTCACTTTCTCTCTCTTCTTTCTACCCTCTCTCTCTTCTCTCTCCTCTCTCTCTCCTCTCTCCCTCTCTTAGCTCTCACCTCACTCTCTTTCTACACTCTCTCTCTTCTCACTCTCTCTCATCTCTCTCAATTCTTTCCCACTATCTCTCTCTCCTCACCCTCTCTCTCATGGCTTTTTCTCTCTCTCTCATCACTCTCTCTCTCTATGCCTTCTCTCTTCCTCACTTCTCTCTCCTCTCCTCTCTCTCTCTATGCCTTCTCTCTTCCTCACTTCTCTCTCTTCACTCTCTCTCTTTTATTATAAATTATATTTTCAAATTAATAAGAAAATTTTTAAATAATATATATTATATTTAAATAGTAAAAGTTTAATCTATTATTGACACTACCTTTTATTAGAATTTTAATATTTATTTTATATTTATTCAAAGAAAATATATTATATTTAAAAAGTTTTTTTTAATTTGTTTAATATTTATTATATAATTATTTATTACATAAAATTAATTAATAAATATACTAGTAACACTTGTTTACAAGTGTTGCTATTATCAATCCTATTTGCGATGCTTGTTTGCAAGTGTCGCTATTAGTTCTAAATTTTAATTTTTTTTTTTAAATTCATAACTATTAGCAATGTTTTTTCTTAAGCATTGCTCATAGTCTAATTATTAGCGACACTTTTTCACAAAAGTCGCTTTTGTTAAACCAATTAGCAACAGGTAAGAAAATGGGTCGCTAATAGTTATGAATTTTAAAAGAAAATTTTAATACATATATCATTTAATGGCGCTTATTCAAAGCGTCACTAACAACATAACTATTAGTGACACATAATACAAAGTATCGCTAATAGGATTAGTATTAGTGACGATTTATATTATGCATCGCTAATATATAACTATTAGCAATGCTTAATATAAAGCGTCGCTAATAGTTAATTTTGTAACGACATTTTATATGTGTCACAATTACTAGTTTTTAGCTACGCTTGTTTTTGCGTCGCTAATAAAAGAGTCGCTAGTAGTACATTTTGTTGTAGTGAGCGTTAAATTTAGTCGGTTTGACTAGTTTTGGGATTTAAGGTGGTTAACTATGGTTTTCATCAACATTTCCTTCATTTTATTAATTTTATGTTAAACTAAGTCAATTTAATTTTATTTGGAATTTTTGGTTATTTTTCTGAAAAAAGTTAGGGTGTGGGTCCTGCCGTGGGCCCCACATTCGTAATTTGGGAAGGTAGTCTCACAAGACCCTAAAACCATCTTATTTCAATAATTAAGATTTTTAAGCATCATTTTGGACTCAAAATGAACAAATTACTCATTTTTAGTGTTAAATTATATTCGTACCCCAATTTCCTATTAGATAAACCCCATGACTTACTCTAAATAGAAAAACACAGCCTCATTTTCATTTTGGAAGGGCTGGAATCTGGAAGCTAAGAGGCCCTAATCTCCATTTCAAAAGAGGAGAAGTTGATTAGGGTAAGATTAGCTTGATTTCTTCACTAATCTCTTAGGGTTTTACCTAATCTTTCTTCATCCTATCTCTTCCAAAGTTAAATCTTAATTTTTTACCACAAAAGTTACTGATTTTGACTTCTATTTTAAACCTCTAATAAGGAATTTTCATTTAGATAGGTTTATGTGGGTTTTGCAAGAAGTTGAGCTTTAATGGTGGGTTACATAAAGATTAATCTTTTTAGTGATTTTTTTGAGTTTTAGTTGATACATGACTAGATTTACCATTTCCTAAGCTTAGATTTCATTACTATGATATTTGGAAATGAGATTTGAAGGCTTAAGTGGGTTTGTGTATTTTCGATTTTGGGTTCGTAAGGAAGAAACGAACTAGAACTGTAGTTCTAGCGTTCGAACGGTCCTAAACACGTACACATCAATTTGGTCATTTTGCCTATTTTGCCCATTCTCATGTTCTTCTTAAATACTAATTATTATGATCATGATGAGTGATTTATACATGGAAATGCTATTGTGAGGACATGAATATGATATTGAGAGCTATGATAATGTTCAAGTGTGAAATGGATTACATGTTATTCGGTTTAGCATGTTATGATTTCTTATCATAAATTCATGTTGATTGATTCTTAATGTTTTAGTTAGGATTCTAGTAAGTTTATAGCATAAAAATAAACTTGTATGTTTTCACATGTTATGTTAAATTATGGGTGAATGATAGCTCCATGTCTAGCTTAAGCGTAGTAATGGCTATGCTTACTAAGCCTATCATGAGGTGGTATTGGACTTGGATTTGTGTTTTTTGATGGTTTTCACCTATGATTTCAATAAGGATGAGCTAAGATTAAATTATGATAGCATCGTGTAGTATGTCGATGGGTTATTAATAATGCATATGTCTATGCTTAGAGTTGAATACTACTACCGTGTACACACATATGTGGGGGTTTAATTATGGTAATTGTTCAACACATGCTTAGAAATTATGCAAGTATGGCTAATGGGAACATGTTTCATGAATTAAGATTTATGTAGTATTGCTCATGTATGTACCATATTGCATGCATCATGAGATGGATTTACAAATGAGATTTTATCAAGATTAGCCGTGGTTGATCAATTGGATACAATTGTGTGATATTGCTTATCAGGTTAACCGATTGGAGGCTTATCAATTCAATTTTACATCCGAAAGGATGGGTTTTCCTCCCTGGGTTGAGAAGAGCAGCAATGCTATAAGGAGACCAAAACTATTGAGACTATTTGGACCTTGAGAATCCAGGTTCATGTACCCGAGTGCACCGGCTTACTAGGGGGTGTCTCGCCCATTAGGAAATTTACCCAAACTGCATAATTCCTTCAGACTTTCTAATCAAGGATTATTTGGAGTGAGCAGGCATTGCTTAAGATTCATTCGATTAAGCAAGGTTGTTTTATTGATATGCATGATTGTGATAGTGTGTTAGAGACACTTTACATGCAAGATGAATGTTTATAGATATGCATGGTTATGATTGTGTGTTAGAGACACTTCTCATGCAGGTTGAATGTTCATGGATATAGATGATATGTTAGTGTGTTTGAGACATTTTTTGTGTAAGATGGTGTTTATGGATATGCTTGGATATGTATAGTATATTTGAGAAACTTTCATACAGGATGAATGTTTATGAACATGCATGGATATGTATAGTATGTTTCAGACACTTATAATGCGGGATGAATGTTTATGAAGGAGAATAAATGTGCATGGATATGTATAGTGTCTTAGAGACCCTCTTCATGAGGGTGGATGTTTATGGTTTGAAATGATTATTCATGCTAAGTATGATATATTGAGATACTTTCTTGTAAGATAATTACTTATAGGTGAGTATGTTTAAGTAATAAGAAGGTTATCAGGAAGTGAGAGGATATATGATATGTTTGATGTGATAGACTACATGGAATGCCATGATGTTTTCAAATTTATCGTTTCAATGTTCAAAACCTTACTGAGTTTTATACTCACCCATTTTCTCCGTGTTTTTTGTTTTGGCGCTATAGGATGCGACATACAGATGATCAGGTCCCTCTTTATGAGGCGCGTGTGGATGATGATTGGGAGTAGGCGTGAGAGCCTAGAGATCTTACTATATTTACTTGTTTATTTTGTTGATGTGCTAGGATTTCATGTTTGGTTAACTTTGTCTCATACTTTATTAGCCATTGTGGCTTTAGACTTATTTCAAATGTTATGACTTGAGCCATGTTTGATGGCTTAGTGTTGTAAGATTGTGTGTTTATGAGTGAGGACTAATTCTGATTTGATGCCCTTTATATTTTTACTTAATTTCTCTTCCACAAAGATAAAGTGGTGTGTTACTCCATGTGTGTTATACCCACTTTAGGGGTCAAAGTTTTCTGCAAAGTCGTTACTTTGTTGCCCCTGTGTGCTTTGATTGTCCCATGGACCGGGTTTGGCTCAGGTCGTGCGGGTGCTAGGGCATGACAAATTTAATTTTAATGTTTTTGGATTTTTTAATTTCTTTTGATATTTTAACGATAGTAATATATCTAATAAAATAAATTTATTAGCGACATTTAGAATAAAGTGTTGCTACTAACCTAGTTAGTTGTGATGCTTAGAATAAAGTGTCACTACTAAATTTATTTTATTTATTTTTAAAATATAAGATATAATTAAAAATATACTTATCCATCTCTCTACCCTCTTTCTCTCTTCCCTCTCATCCCTCTCTATCTTCTCTCTCTCCTCACCCTCTCTCTTCTCTCTCTCCACACCCTCTCTCTTCTTTCTCTCCTCACCCTTTCTCTATACCCTCTCTCTCCTCTTTCTCTCTCCTCTATCTCTCTCTTCCCACTCTCTCTCCTCACTCTCTCTTCTCTATCTCTACACTCTCTCTTCTCTCTCTTCACTTTCCTCTCTCTCTCTCTCCTCTCTCTCCACTCTTCTCTCTCTACCCTCTCCACTCTCTCGCCGCTCTCTCTCTTCGCCCTCTCTCTTTTATTATAAATTATATTTAAAATTAAAAGAAAATTTAAATAAAATACACTACAACAAAATGTAGCATTAGTGACACAAAAATAAGCATCACTAAAAACTGCTATTTGCGACGCAAAAACAATAACTATTAGCGACGTTTTTACTAAGTGTCACTATTACAATAATTATTAGCTATGCGTAATACCAAGCATCGCTAATATATTTCTATTAGCGACGCATACAACAAGCCTTGCTAAAAGATATTAATTATTTTTCAAAAAAAGAAAAAAATCATTACTATGCGACACTTTATCAAAAGTGTCACTAATAGTTTTAATAATATCAACACTTATTAAATAGTGTCGCTAATAGTTATGAATTAAAAATAAAAAATAAATAAAATAAATATTATTAGTGATGCATAGAAATGTATGTTCCTAATAGGGTAGGTATTAGTGACGCATATTGTTATGCATCACTAATACCTTGTCTATTAGAGACGAATATTACTAAGCGTTGTTAATAGAATTTATTTTATTTATTTTTTAAAATTAATTTTGTAAAATAAAAATTCATAAAAAACTAAAATTTGAGGAGAGATAGTGTGTAGAGAGAGAGGAGAAAGAGAGAGGGAGAGAGAGAGGAGAGAGGAGAGAGGGGAGGGATAGAGAGGAGAGAGAGAGGGAGAGAGAGAGGAGAGAGAGGGAGAGAGAGAGGAGAGAGAGAGGGAGAGAGAGGGAGAGAGGGAGAGAGCAACAAGAGAGTGAGGGAGGCAAAGAGAGGAGAGGGAGAGAGCAAGAAGAGAGGGAGGGAGAGAGAGGAGAGGGAGGGAGAGAGGAGAGAATGAGGAGAGGGAGATTAATTAATTTTTTATTTTCTAAGATTTTTTATAAATTATTATATTTTAAGAATAAAAAAAATAAAATTAATATTATTAATGACGGATAATAATATGCGTTGCTAATAGGGTAGGTAGTACCGACGCATATTGTTATGTGTCACTAATACCTAGTATATTAGCCACGTATATTACTATGCATCACTAAGAGTATTTATTTAATTTTATTTTTAATAAAAAATGATTTTTAAAAATAAAAAATTGTAAAAAATAAAATTAGAGGAGAGATAGAGAGGAGAGAGAGAGGAGAGAGAAGGAGAGAGATAAGAGAGAGAGGGAAGTGAAAGTGAGTGTGAAGAGAGAGAGAGAGGAGAGGGAGAGAGAGGAGAGGAAACAGAGCATGTGGAGGAGAGGAGAGAGAAGTGGGAGAGAAAGTGCGTGAGGAGAGAGCGAGCGAGGCGAGAGAGAGTGGGAGGGGAGAGAGATAGGAAAGTGAGTTGGAGGAGAGAGAGAGGGAGAGGGAGAGAGAGAGGGAGGAGAGAGAGATGGGAGGGAGAGGAGAGGGTGAGAGAGGGAGGAGTGATAGAGTGGGAGAGAGAGGAGAGGGGGGGAGAGAGCAGAGGTGAAAGAGGAGATGGAGATTAATTAGTTTTAAACTTTTTTAAGATTTTCTTATAAATTATTGTATTTTAAAAATAAAAAAAAGTAGTAAAATAAATATTATTAGTGATGCAAAGTAATAAGCTTCGCTAATAGGGTAGGTAGTATGACGCAAATTGTTATGCATTGCTAATACCTAGTCTATTAGTGACATATATTATTAGCAGTTGACAATAATTTTTATTAAATTTTTTTTTTAAAAAAAATTAAATTTAAAAAATAAAAAATTAAAAAAATTAAAATTAGAGAAGAGATAGTGTGTAGAGAGAGGGAGAGAGGGAGGGAGGGAGGAGGGGGAGAGAGAGGAGAGAGAGAGGGAGGAGAGAGAGAAGAGAGAAAGATGGAGAGGAGAGAGTGAGAGAGAGAGGGAGGGAGGGAGAGTGAGAGAGTGAGGGTGAGAGAGAGGGAGGAGAGAGTGAAGATAGGGGGTGAAGAGAGTGGGGAGAGTGAGAATAGAGGGGGAAGAAAGTAATAGTATTTGTGACGCTTATGGATAAGTGTCCTAAATAATACAGTTTTTGCGACACTTATTTGTAAGCATTGCAAATGCAAATAACTAGGGACGTTTGTAAACACGTCGCAAATATTGAACAATTTGCGATGATTTATAAACGTTGCTAAAAGCTTTTGTGTGTGACACATAGATTAAGCAACGTTTTCTATGGGTCATTAAAAAAAGGGGCACAAGAATGAATTTTCTACCCTCGTGGGTTAATAAATATCCCTCGTGCGGACAATTCCGCTCGTGCATGTGTATTTCGCCATCTCCCTCCCCCATCACCGTCTACCGCCATCCGCTACTTGTCTGCCATCCGTCTACCTCTGTCTGCCCCACTTCACCCCCACCGCTCTTCCCCTCTTGTGCCCTACCCCTTAGCCACCCTTTGCCTCCCGCGTCCGGCCCTAGCCACCCCGTGTCCACCTCCATCCCCTGTGGTCCCCCTCACCCCTCCTCCCTCTTAGTCCCCCTTTCCCCCGATGCTCCACCCCCGCTCCATGGGGACCTGAGGACGATGGGGCGGCACCGCCCTCTGGTCCCACATCCCCACTGGTCCTGCTCCCCCCAACGCTGTCCTCCCACTCCCCTGGCTCTTGCTCCGGCCCTCCTCTCCCTCTCCCTCCCCCTCCCCCCCCCTACTTATGTCCCCCCTCCTCTGATTTTAAGAGGAGGGGGCTGGAGCTAGGGAGAGGGGGGACCGGGAGGGGGTGGGGGGCCGGAGGACAGCGCTGCCATCCCACTCCCCTTGGCTCCGCCCCCACTTCTCCCCCTCCTTTGATTTTTAGAGGGGGAGATGAGGGCGTGTCGTCCTCCTGCTCCCAACTCCGGCCCCCACTCCTCTCCCCCCTGTTCCAGTCTGCCCTCTTCCCCTGCTTGCCCCCCCCCCTCTAATTTTCAGAGGGGGGGAGGAGGGGGGTGAGCGGTCGGATGACTACGGCGCTGCTGTCGTCCTCCCTCTCCCCTTTGCTCTGCCCCCTGCTATCCCCTCTCCTCCCCCTTTGTTTTTCAGAGGAGGGGAGAAGGAGGGGGGCAAAGCCGGGGATAGAGGGGGCCCAGATTCCGTTGCCCTGCCTCCCTCCAGCCCCCTCTTCCTTCTCCGATGGGCCTGGTAGCTCACTGGGGATTTTTTTAAAAATATTTTTTGCCTTTAGCGACACTTATAAAAATGTCGCTAAAGCATTTTTTTAATTTCTTAAAATGTATTAGTGATGCTTTACAAAACGTAGCTATTATATTTAATTTTTTTGATATTATATTATTAGCGGCATTTTAAATAAGTATTTTTTTAAAAAAACTTTATTCTATTAGCAACGTATACGCAAACGTCGCTAGTAAGGAATATTTATTAGTGACGCTTATGTCGCTAATAAGTTATTTTTATTTCTTTTAAATGGTTTTCTATTAGCAACGTATAGAATAATGTCGCTAATAACTTATCATTAACGACACTGAGAAATAAACCTCGCTAATCATTTGTATTAGGAACATAATTTTACTAATAGTGACACATAGTATGCGTCGCTAATAGTCAATAGTGACAACACTTTTGTTGACGCTTATAGCAATTTTTTTATGCATCGATAATAGTCATTAGCGATGCTTAAGGAACTATTAGCGATGCATAAATGTGTAGCTAAAAGTTCTTTTTGTTGTAGTGTATATTAAATACGCAATTTCACTATCACTAGTATTTTTTATTTTAATTTTTTTTTATTTTAAAAAAAATATATAATAGTAAATATTAAATATATTATATTTAAGAAGTTTATATTTAAAATTTTTTAATACTTATTTATTATATATCTATTTATTAAATAAAATTTACTAATAAAGTTATTAGCGACGATAATAAAAGAGTCATTAACAGTTGTATTATTATGGACGCTTTTAAAAAAGCATCGCTAATAAGCTTACTATTTTTTTAAAAAAGATTATTTTATTTGTGACGCTAATAAAAGCATGACTAAAATTTATTTATTTTAAATATAAAAGAAAAAAGTAACTATTAGTGACCATTTTTGTTAAGTGTCGCTAATAGCAACGCTTTAAAAAAAGAGTCGCTATTGTTTAAACTATTAGGCACACTTGAAAAAAGCATTACTAATAGTTATGATTTTTTTATTTAAAACATATAACTTTTAGTGACGTTTTTATAAAGCATCGCCTATAGCACAACTATTAGCGATGTTAATTATAAAATGTCACTAATAGTTGTAATATTAGCGATGGTTTTTATTGAGTGTCGCTAATATATGTGCTATTAGAGATGCTTTATAAAAAACGTCGCTAATAGCTAATTTTTTTGTAACGATTTTCTAAGTGTCACAAGTAGTAGTTTTTAAAGACACTTTTCATTATGTTGCTAATAAGAAGCATACACATGCATTACATTCACACACTTTCGGGTAAAAGAGACCAGAGGTAAATGAATGAGAAAATAAAAAATCTATTTAGAATGATTAATCGCCAGATTGGAATGATCAATCAGTGTATAAACTATAAAAGAATTTCTGAAATATGTTAATAACCGATTGGCATATGAAAATACTCTTTATTAAATAAAGTTGAGAGTTTAACAATTGATCGTTTGGTCAATTGATCGAAGGAAAAGTCTTAAGTAATTAAAATAATGATAGATTGATCGCCCTACTAAACTGTTGATGCAGAGTTGCGTATTTATAATTTTTTTATTTAATTTAGATTTCTAGTTGGAGTTATATTCTTTTTGAAACTTTAGAATTTAAAAAAAGGGTTTGATACATGATGGAGAGGAGAAAAAAGACCTACAAAAATTAGAGAGCTTCTTATTTACTTCAAAAGTGGGTTTTGGCTCAACCCAATAACTCATGTTGTGCTTCAGCTCAACTCAAATTTTCAGACAGAGGAGTGGGGAGGCGTGTACTCATTACTAGGTGTAATTTTTTGTTGCGTATTCATGAAAAAACTTGTGGGATGCTAGTGGAAATCATACTCTAGTACTTAATATTCAATTGCTTATACGTACTTGTATGTTTTTGGATTATCGCCATGGACCCCTTTGGCATCATCGAGGCTTTATAAAACAATGAACCAGTGGAGCCTAGCATTGGAGCATGGTGCGGTGGAGTGTGAAGTTGAGTGCAGAGTTGCAAAGCAGAGCGGATTGGCTCTAGGCAAGCAACATATAGTGCACATAGTCTAACATTGCTTTAATGACACTTTTAGAATGTGCTATTACCACCCCAACAATATCTCCCTTCCTCGTAATGAAAATAAAATGCCAATTGTTTTTTTGCTCACTCACCCCATGCTTCACCCAATAATTTGTTCACTATTTCTGTAAAAGAAATGACACTTCCACCTCTCCCTGCTCCTTGTTTTTTCCTGTATTATTGTGAGAGATAAGCTTGAGTAAACAATATGTGGAAACTATATTTGGGTTCGGAGTTATGCAAGGGGGGAAAACATGTACAAGGTTAGGGAGCTATTATCCCCCCTTCTCACCTTCAAGGCTTGTGTTTGATAGCTACATGCCCTTAAAACAATGCGTTGCTATCAGTGTGTTATTCATATTGTTTTATGAATTTAGGTGAATTTGTAATCTCTTAAATTTTAATAATACTTAAGTTATCCATTATAATTTGGAGTTCTTTTTTCTATCTATTTCTATTTTAAACAATTATCTACAAATTGATTAGTTTTTGTATTTTATTTTTGTTAATCAAGATAGATAGAACTGTTAATGCCTGCATTTCTACGTTAAAAACCTTCTTTGAGTCCCAAATGCCTGAAATCCAGCTATGTCCACGTCAAATTCTCAACATATATGCAAAATAAAATTTGATATGACATTTGCATGAAGTTGGTCATCAAATGACTTAAAAGGGATTTATTTTCTATGTTTTGACTGGATTAAAATTCTTAAATCTTACTTCATATTAAAATAAATTTTGCTTCTTATTACAGTTCCTAAATTTTACTGTATATGTGCCTTCTATTTTTCAGAGAGAAAAAGATGATAAATCTATAGCATATAATTAGAAGAGTTAAGGGAGAAGTGAGAGTTAGTTTAGGTGGCCGCCGGTAAAGCAGCATTCATAATATTATTCCACGAAGAAAGTCGTAGACAGTACAAACACAACGGGACAGTATCTGCCCTTTTCTCAAGAAAGAGTCACACCGGGGTTTTATTGTACTTAACAAACAAACTATCCCTGCGAGGTCGTATCCGATCAATCGCAGTGAGTTGGGTGTGACGTCCTTGTTCCTCCTGCTTAGAACGGTCGTCTTTTATTTAACATACGAAGTTTCGAAGCAGTTGGATTACCGCTCGAAGTGGGTAGGCAGCATGGGCATTCTCCTGGGAGAGGGGAGCCACATAGGCAAGTGTTATAGTCAAAGGCGGACGGTCCGGGATTTCCTTTAATGGCAGGAATTTCCCCCCACAGCAGATTATTTCTCACATTGAAGTACTGTAGTGGAAGATCCCCCAGTTGGGCAGGAATGGTCGAGAAGATGTTGTTGAAGGAAATATCGAGCACTTTCATGTCTGGGGGAAACACCACCGATGACATGCTAAAGGAGAACTGGTTCCTGGAAATGTTGAGCTCTGTCGTCTGTTTTTCCTCGCCAAAGAGTACCGAGGCGTCGCCAACGAAACTGTTCTGCGAGAGGTCGACCGACTTCAGGTTCAAGTTTGCCACAGACTCTGGGATACTACCGTTGAGCTGGTTATTGTCAAGGCTTAACTCGTACAGTTTGGGGAGATTGCCGAACGAAGCAGGAATGGGGCCGGATAACTGGTTGTAGGAAAGTTTCATGCTGTGTAGGTTCGTCAGCTGGACAAAGGACTTGGGGATGGGGCCGGATAACTGGTTGTGGGAAAGATGCAGTTCCCTGAGCTTCGTCAGCTGGCCAAGGGACTGGGGGATGGGGCGGGATAACTGGTTGTGGGAAAGATGCAGGCTCATGAGCTTCATCAGCTGGCCAAGGGAATCAGGGATGGGGCCGCTGAGTTTGTTATGGGACATATGGACATTCTTGAGGTTTGTCAGGTCGCCGAGATTGACAGGGAGTTGGCCGAAGAGTTGAGTCCTGCGGATTTCCAGGTGTTCGAGGTTTGTAAGTTGGGTGATGGTGGCTGGGAGATCGCCGCCGAGATAGGGGAGATTGACCAAGGTAAGGGCAACGAGGTAGGTGAGTTTGCTGATTTCTGGGGGGATGGAGCCATTGACGTCGTCGTCGTTTTTTATTTTTACACTCTCAACGCGGTTGTCCGCATTGCAGGAAACGCCCTTCCAGGACTTGCAGCAGTCGTTGTTGGAATCCCAGGAGGAGAGGCCTGGGGAATAGCCCAGTTGCGCTTTCATTTGAAGAAGAGCGGCTTCGTCGTCTTGGTTGCATAACCCTGCTGCGAGGGAGGGGCGCGGGTAGGACGCCATAAGCATCATCATGGCAATGGGAAGGATCATCGTCGTCAGAATGGTTTGGGAATGGGAAGCCATGGTCTAGCGATCGTGATTTTGAGTATTTGTGTTTGATACTCAAAATCAACCCATCGCTGGCGGTTATTTATAGACTGTCTTCGAGTTTCCTCGTCACAAAGCCGGACCAACTTGTATTTCAATTTAATAGACTAGAATGTACCGGAGGCACTCTGCTTTTCTCTGTATCATTGTTTTTTAGTCAGCTCGAACCTTATCCATCCCCCCCAAATATATTATGGGTTTCTTTAATTTGCTATCCGTACCGAATTAGCAGTCTATATCGCTATGTTATTAGATTTTTTTTGTGATAATAGTTTTTGGTATTCTTCACTAAGAGTTAGCATAAGCTACATACG
The DNA here is from genome assembly GCA_035235625.1 of Saururus chinensis. Taxonomy (NCBI): domain Eukaryota; kingdom Viridiplantae; phylum Streptophyta; class Magnoliopsida; order Piperales; family Saururaceae; genus Saururus; species Saururus chinensis. The sequence continues at coordinate 34,143,215 of CP141144.1, read as the reverse complement.
TTAGGGAGCCTTTGATACTTTGATACTTAAGATCGATGGCCCAAATGTTAGCATACGTTAGTGTCATTAATATGGACTGTAATATGTATTAGAATGGACGTCATCGATCTCGTAGATAAAGGGTTCAAATATGTGGCTTACACTGGCTTATTATTATTGAGGAGCAAGAAAAACTCTTACTTCCTTGTGAACATGTTTGTGGTAGTGTGATAAGTAAACTTAGTATAATGTGCATTAGGTTTTGATGAAAAATATTAACCTCCCCCTCCCTCCGCTTCATTTTATAGAAAGTATCTTTTGTTTGGTGTACTTTAGTGCACCATCCGCTAAGTAGAAGTCATCAATCATAAGTATCGATAACATAGACACTAATATATATTAGTATATGTGCACTAGCGCTAGCGCATCATTAACCCTAACAAGTATTAAAGAATACCCCATTAATTCTAATAGTTGATAATTCTTATTTGTAATAGATATCATGGCGAGCACCGTCTACCGTCATTGCTGCTATGGGCTAAAATAGGTGGCAAAAAAATTGACTGAAGGCTTGTTCGAAAAAGAGATTAATATATACGGCTGCTAAGAAGTGCAACTTCTTTGTTGCACAAAGGATTATGGAGGCCACCTTTTTGTTTTTTTTTTGGCTGTTGAGTTTTTTGTTATCATAAAAAACAAAATAAAAAGTACAAGTTATGCATAATTAACCATGGGAAAATTAATGTTGGCCCCGCTATAAAAGATTAAATAATATCCAAATTATAAATGTATATTCCAAAAAAATGAATGCGCATTATTTGTCCCATTAGCCAAGCATGTCACGTCTATCTTTCAAAATTTTTGATTTCTACTGCCATTTAATGTCATGTCAATTTTGGCTCAAATATAAGTTCCCGTTAAGGGAATCTCACATGTATTTTATAATTATTCAAATTCCAACACTTCGTACGCAAACGAAGGAGTATGATTTTTTATTGGATAATATGTTTTATGCGTCGATCCTTGCCACTTCGTGTGTTGATTAATTACGAAGATCATGACAAACATATTAAAACATTAGCTATGTTCCAAATAGTCTTATACTATTGTCCTGTGTAGCTTTCACCGTCCCAATGGAAAAAAGGCTCCAACAGACTGTTATACTCACCCAAAACAGTGATTTGTTTACTAAGCACTTTTGATTTTATATGATCTCCGATATATTTAATGTAAAATAATGTATATCAAGACTAAGTACTGTTATGATATCTAGTGAAATAATGAGGTTGTGCCTATGCATATTTTCTAAATGCATATAGTTGGAATCACCCCCCTCCCCCCAACTCTGTTTTCTAACATGAGCCACCAGATGATGATTTGACGGCTTGCACTGCATTGAGCTCCTACGAGCCCCGTTACCCCAAATAGAATTTATAAATCATACTTTTACTCTACTTTTGAAATATATGAACCATATTTTTTTCATTCTACCCTACAAACTGTAACACCCATTATATTTTTTGAATAAAAAAATAATTATTATTTTTTAAAAACATAACGAAATTTAATTCATAATGCCAAGGATCACCGTGTACGAAAAGAATAATTACAACACACTTTGTATAATACTAAGATATCCAAAATTAGGTATAACATGCCTTTATACATCAATCAGTATAACATTACATAAAGTATAAAAGGAGTACAAAAATTGTAATTTAAGAAAGCTCTTTGTCAACTCCTTCCAAGTCACACACTTGTAGAATTTGAGGGTGGGTGAGTAAATGCATACTTAGTAGGCTGAGTTAAGTTTTAAAAATATGCTTCGTGCTTGTGAAAATATCGTGCCATCTTACTTTTAAAATTATTTTAAAAATGACAAAAGTCTAAAAACACAGTCACAGAATATCGCGATACTAGACCGAAGGAAAGGGATTTTCCTATGATATCCCAGTCCTGCGTGCGTCAGATGCCAATTCGGCGGTATCCAGAATCATCATAATAATCCTTAGTTTCAAGAAATTAAGAACTATCCAAAGGGTACAGTTACCCAAAATTCGGAGAAATTTTCAAAAAGAGGAGAAGCTTTTAAGGACAGAGTTTCTTTTCAGAAAAGTAGAAGAAACCCTTTAGTAGAACTTTGACAAGTCAAAATCTTGGCATACGATTATAATTTAAAGCCACCTACCTATAACACTTGAAGAATATATAGAAATCCCCTCGTAGAATAAAGAGAGCCCCTCCTTAAGATGTTATCCTTCGAGAGGAAAATTCAGTAGGATAACCATCCCAACATGTAGAACACATGTGATTTAGTGGGGTTGGGCTTTTGAAAGGAGTAAAAAGGATTTGAAACGGTCCATAAACGGTAAAAAGAAGAAAGGAGAGGATTAGGGAAGGGGCACATTTTTTTGAGTTTTAGATAGGTCACCTTGAGAAAATAACTCTTCCGGTATGTAGATCACCCTCGATTTAGTAGGAAACGAGTCTTGGATCAGGTAATTTGGATATGAAATGGGTGAGAAGCAATGAAAACAATGAAGAGGGTAAGAACTAGGTTTAGGTAAAAAAAATGGCTGGAGATGGGTATTTATAGGTGGCAAAATGGGTGGTGCGCCGCAGGAAATGGCTGCACTGCCACTGTTCCGATGGGTGCTGCCGATTTTGGCGGTGTGCGCGTGACGAAAGTGCTAGTCATGCACGTTTGTCGTGCGTGTTTGGCTCACTCCACAGGACCAAGACCCGCGCTACGCAGAGCCTAGTCGAAAATAAATATATTTGTTTCAAACTTCAAATAAACGTAATTTTCTATCCTGAACTTAGTTTTAAGAGTTCATTAAGCTCATATTAATAAGCCCTTTGAGACTAGACCACTTATGAACTGGTTTACCCATATTTTAAAAGTGGGTCCCGCTGATTGAGCATGCTTCCCGAGGTCATAACTTTTGTTCCCGACCTCCGATTAATGCATTTTTTGACTTGTTACGCTCGTCTTTATGAGATCTAACCAAACTTAAGAAATTCTTAAATAATAAATTTTATAAAAATATCATGTCAGAAAATTAGGGTCATTACACAAACAAATCTCCATAGTACCGCAATGTAAGAACACTCGCCCCCCATCACTTAAATACATCGACCCTTCCTCTCACCCATCACCTAAAACCCCTCCTCTTTGCCTCACCAACCCATCACCCATCAACCAAAGACGGGAGCCCTTGACCGTTCTTTTTCCTTCACCTCTCTTCCTCACATGAGAGTTTAGTATTTGTCACAAATTTAATTAATGACCAAATTATTCCTAAAAGTAGTACTTTATACAAAGTAATAATAATGAATTATGACCTTTCTTATTGCATGATTTTTACATAGCAAAAACTTAAACCAAATTCTAATGAATCTATCAATCAATTCATAAAATCAAGCAAGCATCTTACAATTAACAATTTATATGGAAACCTAAACTAGGTTTAAAAACCATAACAACTTTAACAGGCCAGATCAATGCACAAGATAACAATAACTTACAAGACAAAGAACAACCAACAACCTTCTTGACTCGACATAAAATGAAAATACATTTTCTTGTTTAGCCGTCCTTCCTTGTTGGCCTATAAGATTTTGCTCCCTTAAATCCTTGATCTTTTACCACTTTGTCTTCCTTCTTTGTCCTCTTCTAATTCATCATTCAAAATTGCCTTATTCGATTGTTGATTCTCCTTTGAGTTTCTTCAATCACTCCTTGTTAAAGAAATATGCTACACTCTTTCGGTTGTGTGTGAAGTATTTGTGCAATCGCTCTCTGTTCATTGACCCATAAGAATTATCTCACAAATTTTTGTTGAATTAAGGAAAACTCTAAGCAACATCCCTTTTATTTCGTCCATGCCTAGGACTTTAATAGAGTCTTAAATCGACTAAGGCTAAAGAAACCTAACTTTAAAAGGACTCTATTCCAGAATCATAAACTCTAAGCAATGTTTTATGAAACGATCGAATATTTCCTTAGGGGATTGATTGCTCTTTGGACGAAATCTCAAACTGTTCGGTCCTTTACCTAAGTGATCGATTGTTATGTCCCTCAGGCATAAAATCTAAAATAGAGCGATTAAGTGATCGATCCTTTGGCCAATATGTTCAATATTGATTAATCTCTAATGAGCAAAGCAACATATGTTGAGCTCTCTTGTTACGTTTCTTTAATTTGACTCTTGCCTAAGTGCATCTAAAAATTATGGTCAATAATATATAACCTTAAATTAGTCCATTCCATCCATTTGTGATTATTGATCTTCATTTCTTATTTTTAACATTTTATGTCTCTTGTATTAATTTTCAAATAAACCATCAATGTTTAACATGTATGTCCTTCACAAATGAGTCTCTCGAGGTCTTTCTTATTAGAAAGAGATAAATTTATTCAATCTCTGGTATAAACATGTTCTCATTTTTTGACTCACTTTAGCTAGAATCTATATACATAATTTTTCTAAATAGAAAAGACATAAAATCATAATCATTTGTCCTTGCCTTTTTTCTGAGTTATGATATTTCTTATCAAATTTTTTCTAGGGTTTGGCTATTTCTGAATCTGATCCACCACATTATCCTTTTTTTTTCTTGTCTTATAGTCTTTATATCAAATGGATAGGATGTATGATCCCTAAACTTGAACCAGCTTTTAAATCATTAGGTTTAATTACTTTTATGTGGTTTAAGCCATTTCTGATCAATTTTGATGATTTTGGGGAATAAAGGTAGTTTTTAAAGATTTTAAATAAAAATAAATTCATATTTGTGTGTTTTAAGTAAATTCAAACCATTTGTGAATATTTAGAAATTTTTGCATATTTTTTAAAATTAGGGTTTGGCGGTACCCCCTTGTGGGCCCGATGGTTGAATTTAGGTTTTTATCCAAAACGTCCTACACATCAAAGGAAGTCAATACAAAAAAGTTTAGAATTTTTCTAGCCTTAATTAGAGTTTAAATGGCCAAAATACCTACTTTTAGTTAAATATTTTATTATCACCCCAAGTTTTAATTAGGTATACTTTATTTCTTTATATAAAAGGAAAGGGGGCTAAGCCATTTCCAAATTGGGAATAGGCTATGTAAGGGTGTTTAGAGCCTAATCCCAAATTAGGCCCAAAGAAGAAGTGATTAGAGATATATTTTTCTCTAATTCATGCTTAATCATTAGGGTTTTTCCTAATCCTCTCGTAAATCTATCTTCCTCCATTGATTTAATCTGATTTCAAACCATTTAATCACTATTTACTTCTCTACTTCAAACCCTAATCTTCAAAAATTCATTTTTATGTCTCCTAAGCTCTATATCTAGGGTTTGTTTTATAATTTTCAAGGTTAAATCAAGTTTAGATGTGTATTAATATAAAAATCATGCTTTTAGAAGGTTTCGGAGGTGATTGAAGGATTAATCAAACTCAAATCAAGTGGAGAGGTATCGGGTTTCCAAATCTCAGCCTTTGTTATGGTGAAAATCTTAATTTTTATGAGTTTTACTTGAATGTGTTTTCTTGATTAGGGTTTTAATGGTAGATTTGTGAAATGCTAATTTCTTGCCTTGATTTCTTAGGTTTTACCTTGGAATGAGTTCAATTAGCTTTCTAGAATGTTTGATTGAACTGTGATGGTGTATGAAGTTCGAGATGAAGGTTTAGGGTACTTTAATAGTGTTTCGGTTTTGAATTTCGAATGGAAGAAGAAGGCTCGATCTGCTTGTTGGTGATCGATTAGGCCTAGTAGCCGTTCGATCAGCTATACAGTAGTTCTACCATTTATGGATTTTGATGCTCACTTCGGTGTTTTTACTCTAATTGATTATTCTAACATTTATGGGGAGTGTTTTATGTCGAAATTATTCTATTGGAAGGGTGTAGAAGTTATGATGGAGATTTATGAAGTATGCTTAGGAACTTATTATGTGGAATTATATGTTGATAGTTATACATGTTAGCATTGAATTATCTTGAATCTATGGATAATGGAATTCTTATGATTGGAGCATGTTTCTAGTAGGGATATTATATAGTAAATGATAAGATATGTCATCATATAATGAGAATGGAATGTGGGTGAATGATGTTATTATATTATAGCTTTATGTGTAGAATAATCATGCTTGTAGGAGTTAAGCATTTGATTTCACATGAACGGATTTATGGTTTTTGGTAGGTTTCACCCCAGATTTTAGTTGGTAATCATGATTTGAATGCATTTAAACATGCATGTATTGCGTTATGGGTTGGTATTAAAGCATTAGTTATGTCCTTAGAAATATATGAACACACACATAAGGGGTATTTGCTATGAAATCATGGTTGTTTATGATTTAAATATGATGCATGTGGGGGCTGATGAGAGTATGTTCCATGTGTGGGAATTCACTTAGAACTTGCTCACATATGTATCATGAATTCAAGCATCATGAAACGGACTTCATGAATGTGTATTTATCGATGATTAGCCATGGTTAATCGATTGTATGCAATGATGTGAGATTGTGTACCAGATTAATTGATTGTTGGCTTAATATTAATTTGGTTGGTTCGAAAGGACATGATTTCAAATTGAGTTCCTTGTTGGAACATGGATCCTCCCCGGGTTTAGAAGAGCAGAAATGCTATAAGGAGACTAACAAATTGAGATTATTTGGACACTGAAAATCTAGCTGGTACATCCGAGTACACCGGCTTACCATATGTGTTGCTTGGGATTGCAGTTTTAACAAGAAAGGATGCTCGAGGGCTTCGGCTTTGATGGGCAGAGGTTGCTTAGAAGTTTAGGCTTGAAGGGCAGGTGTTGCTCGAGGGTTTCGGCCTTGATGGGCAAGTGTCGCTCGAGGGCTTTGGCCTTGAAGAGCAGGTCTATCTAACATGGGGTTGCTCGATGGCTCCGGCCTAGAGGAACACATTTATTTTTTCTATTTGTGGTTATGCATGTTAGGTTAGTGTGATTGAGACACTTATCCATGCAAGTTTACGTGATGTTTATACATGATCTGAAACTGTGGTAGAGACACTCTCGTGCAAGCTTATGTGATGTTTATGCATGTTAGATTAGTGTGTTTGACATACTTATCCATGCTGGTTTATGTGATATTTATGAATGATCTAAAAGTGTGGTAGAGACACTATTATACAGGCTTATGTGATGCTTATGCATGCTAGATTAGTGTGTTTGAGACACTTATACATGCTGACTTACGTGAGGTTTATGAATGATCTGAAAGTGTGGTAGAGACACTCTCATGTAGTCTTATGTGATTTTTATGCATGCTAGATTAGTGTGTTTGACATAGTAATACATGTTGATTTATGTGATATGAATGCATGATCTAAAAGTTTTGTAGAGATGCTTCTCATATGGTTTATGTGTGATGTTATGTTTGAATTGATTGAATGTGAACTCTTATCTACATAGGATGGATGTTAGGTTATAACTTGATCACTTATGCCTTGACTTTGATAGGTGTGTTGTATGCATGCTAGCTCTTATGTTTATAGATAAATAGGGGTTTAACAAGGGAATGGTAAGAAAAGAGTATAGCATGACAATTATGAATATGAATTGCTATATTACAATGTCGTGATGGTTTTCTGATTATTATCTCTTTATTCAAACCTTACTGAGTTTTACTCATCCCACTTTCTTTGTTTTTATTTTGGGGTTGTATGGTTCGACATGTAGTCAGGCAGGTGAAAGCATGGGATTAGGCGTTAATGCCTCTAGATGTTATTATGTTTTTTTTCTGATTACTTTATTTTGATACTAGAACTTCATGCATGGTGGTTCTCATTTCGGACTTATGTTTTTAGATCTGTTTGAGACCTTGATTCGAGCATGTGTGTTGGCTCAGGATTCTAAGTATGTGGATATAAGACTTGTGGACTAGTTCAATGTTAAAGTACTTTTTTGTTCTACTTATTACCCTTACTCAAAGGTCAAGTGGTACATAATTCCGCTAGTTAAACCGCCCATATGAGGGGTTGAATCTTCTGCTATCCTTTAAATCTCGTTCAATTCTCCGTCACCCCCGCACACTTGCCTGGCCCTTGGACCGGGATCGGCTCAGGTCGGGCAGTGTTGGGGCTTAACAAAGGAGCTTTCACACTAGCGTAGGGCGACCTAAGTAGGTAGCCCATTCCCCATTATCTTTATAATGACAATTCCTTTGTTAAATAAAAGAATTAATCATATACAATCATTATGACTCATTAGAAGGAATTTGTTGCAATTAAATTCTGGATACAAATGTAGCTTAAGTTCCTCTAATTTTGATCACGAAGACTCCACTATAGTCTAAACTCTTAAGTCAACTTATGTTAAAGGGTTTTGTTTTGATCTCTACTCATGAAATTAACTCAAGTTTAACATGATGTATATAAATTAATTAAAAAAATAAAGAATTACAACATACAGTAAAAACGAGAATTTCAACATAAAGCAAAAAAAATAAATTGATCTTCACTCTCGTCATTGCATTCCCTCTTAGTTAAGGCATATTGACTACACATCAGGGTGTTTTAGTTTAAAAGTTGAATAATCACCTTTAACTCAAGAACGAAACATCTAAAAAAATAAACATAAAAACATTTGAAGCATAACTAAACAAGTTATTTTTGTTGTTTTATAATTTTTTCCAATTTTTGTGTTTTATTCATTCAAAATTGATGAACAAAAACAACATTAAAAGAAAGTAGGATAAAATAAAAACCTAAAAAACATTTGAATATCTGAAAAAGTAGGAAATAAGAACTCATGGACATAGAAACAATAGTATCAAAGTAGATATTTTTGACTCTTTAGCTTTGCCTAGCCATCCCATCTTAAGGCAATCTAAGGGCAATTTGCTTATTCTCCCAATTTAATTTTTAAAGCATGAAGATTAAGTTTCCTTACTCACACACTTTTCATGGTATGCCTATACACTTAGTGCGGTGGTCTAGGGTATCCACGTGTTGGGGATCTCTTCACTGTTTCCTAGAACTTGATTTATGAGGGCAGTTGTTATGACATTCAAAACTAGTGTAGGTATCTCTATTAAAAATGTCGTAGGCTCCCACAAAAGTAGATTTCAATTTCATCACTCTCCCTCTTAACTTTGGTGGGTTAGGTACCTTGGCAGTTTGATGGCTCTCTTTTGCCTTCACAAAGAGAATTGGTTTGACTATGTGTAAGTATTGATTAAGCCTTGAAACCAAAACCCTTCAAATTCATTTGACTAGTACTAATCATGATCTCCAACGATTTTCTATCATTCTTAAAACCATCTAGGTTCTCTTTAGAAGACATGAGTTCTCTATTGATAGGGCTAGATCTCTCTTTTCTTTTTCAAGCTCTGCCTTTACTAATTTCACTCACCAATTCCCTATTCAACTTAGTCAACTTAATTGTCTCTTGAGAGTTAGATTTTAGTTTCTCATCATTCTTTTTCAACACCCTCTCAAGTTTTCGGGTTTTTCTAGTTTAAAGCATGACTTGTTAAAAGATATTCTTTTTCTCGTTGCTTGAATATATGTTAGAAGGGGAATCTGAGTTCAAATCACCAAAATTTGACTTAGAAATCCCTTCCGAGGAACTTACTTCCATCACACTTGCACTGAAGGCAATGGTACTTACACAACTTTTCTTCCTCATACAAGTTATCATTAGAGAAGGCGGTTTAAAACACTTCCCCTTGTTTTTCATATCTTGACCTTTAAACTTCATAAGTCTATTCTAAGAAGAATTATCAAATTATTCGTTAGGATAGTAGCAAAGTGTCCTAGTTTACCCCACTCTCATCATATTCTTAGCCAACAGACTATTTATTCAATATCACTTTCACTCTCATGATATTGATCTTGGGTTTTGAAAGCCTTATTTCTCTAGGACATGTTCTTCGTTACTTTTAGAGCTATTTGTTTCTCTTTTATTTTTCTCTTGTAACTCTCTCTTTTGATCATAAGACTCTTCTTGCATCTCAAAGTTTCTTAACTTTCATATAAGCTCCTCTATAACTAACAATAAATTTTTATTGATTTATTTATAGCTGCTACATTGACTTTGAACTTAGAGGACAATGACCAAAGGATCTTTTTTACCACTATGTGGTCAGCCATTGGTTCACCTAAATTCATCCCTAAACTTCTTGCTTCTAGTGGGCTAAACTAGGCAGAAAAAAGGATAAGTGCAGGCCACTTCCAAAAAGAGAGTAATATAGGTGCTAAGAAGTGCAACCGTTATTTAAACAAAGGATAATGGTAGCAGTCTTCGTTGGTGATGAGTTTATTGTTACCATAAAAGATTAAAAAAATATAAAGGTTATACATAATTAACCAAAGGTGAATTTCAGCAAGGCCACACTTTAAAAGATTAATAACATTCTTTTTGTCCCACATTAATAACTATATGTTAATTGTTTAAAAATAATTAGAAAAACTAAAATTATGGAGATAATGGTAAGGAGACTAAAGCATGCGCTATCTTCCAAATAGCCCTATGATAATGAAAAAGCTTCCACAAATGGAACTTCTATGTCAAAACATTGATTTGTTTATGAAGCACTTCTGATTTATAGGATGTCCGATGTGGTTAATGGAAAAAATGTCAATCAAGTACTACTATATTTAGTAGTGTCACAGTGTCTAGTGCCAAAAAATGGTGGTGGTATAAATAAAAATATTCTATATGTTTACTCCCCTATCTAACGCAATCCATCATATCACAATACGATCGCTTGCATTGCACTGAGCACATGTAAATATCATACACAAACCACCCTCAGATCCTATACTGTAATACACCTTTTCTTTAAATATCACCTTTACTATGCCTCGGAAATATATGCATATTTAATCATAGGAATATTAATGTAGGCCCCGCTATAAAAGATTAAATGATATCCTTTTTGTCTCACATTAATAACTCTATTTTAATATTTAAACTAATTAAAAAATTATTTTAATAAATTTGATAAATTCTATGGTTTTTACTGGGCTAGTATTATGGGAAGTATAATTATTATTACAAATTTATTTTTATTATAAATGCATATTCTAAAAAAAAAGTGAATGCGCATTATTTGTCCCATTAGCCAAGCATGTCACGTCTATCTTTCAAAACTTTTGATTTGTACTGCCATTTAATGTCATGTCAATTTTGGCTCAAATATAAGTTCCCGTTAATGGAATCTCACATGCATTTTATAATTATCCAAATTCGAACACTTCGTACGCAAACGAAGGAGTATGATTTTTTTCCTGGATAATATGTTTTATGCGTCGATCCTTGCCACTTCGTGCATTGATTAATTACGAAGATCATGACAAAGAGATTAAAACAATAGCTATCTTCCAAATAGTCTTATACTTTGTCCTGTATAGCTTTCACCATCCCAATGGAGAAGGCTCCAACAATGAGACTGTTATACTCACCCAAAACAGTGATTTGTTTACGAAGCACTTTTAATTTTATGTAATCTCCGATATATTTAATGTAAAATAATGTCAATCAAGACTAAGTAGTGTTATGATATCTAGTGCAAATTAATGAGGTTATACAGCATACGCTCGGCTTATGTCGATGCATATTTTCTAGATGCATATAGTTGGAGTCACCCCCCTCCCCCTAACTCCGTTTTCTAACACGAGCCACCAGAAGTTGATTTGACAGCTTGCACTGCACTGAGCTCCTACCAGCCCCGTTACCCCAAATAAAATTTTATAAATCACACTTTTACTCTACTTTTGAAATATATGAACGATATTTTCTTCTTGCTACCCTACAAACAAATCTCCATAGTACCGCAATGTAAGAACACTCGCCCCCCATCACTTAAATACATTAACCCTTCCTCTTGCTTATCATCTAAAACCCTTCCTCTCTGCCTTACCAACCCGTCACCAATCAAGCAAAGATGGGAGCCCTTGACCGTTCTTTTTCCTTCATCTCTCTTCCTCACCTGAGAGTTTAGTTTTTGTCACAAATTTAATTAATTACCAAATTATTCCTAAAATTAGTACTTTAAACAAAGTAATAATAAAGAATTATGACCTTTCTTAATGCATGATTTTTATATAACAAAAACTCAAATAAAATTCTATATGCAACTTATGATGAATGTATTAATCAATCTATAAAATCAAGCAAGCATCCTACAATTAACAATTTATTTGAAAAACCCAAACTAGGGTAAAAAACCATAGCAACTTTAATAGGCCGGATCAATTCACAAGATAACAATAACTTACAAGACATAGAACAAGCAACAATTCTTGACTCGACATAAAATGAAAACATGTTTTCTTGTTTAGCCCTCCTTCGTTGGTGGCATGTAAGATTTTGCTCCCTTAAATCCTTGAAGTTTTCCCACTTCGTCTTCCTTCTTCATCTTTTTCTAAATCATCATTCAAAATTGCCTTATTCAATTGTTAATTCTCCTTTAAGTTTCTTCAATCACTCCTTGATAAATAAATATGCTACACTCTTCAGGTTATGTGTGAAGTATTTGTGCAATCGCTTTCTATTCATTGACCCATAAAAATTATCTCACAAATCTTTGTTGAATTAAGGAAAACTCTAAGCAAAGTCCCTCTTATTTCGTTCATGCCTAGGCCTTTTATAGAGTCTTAAATCGACTAAGGCTAAAGAAACCTAACTTTGGAAGGACTCTATTCCAGAATCATAAACTCTAAGCAATGTTTTATGAAATGAACGAATGTTTCCTTAGGGGATTGATTGCTCACCCTTTTTCTTTGGACGAAATCTCAAAGTGTTTGATCCTTTGCCTAAGTGATCGATTGTTATGTCCCTCGGGCATAAAATCTAAAATAGATCGATTAAGTGATCAATCCTTTAGCCAATATGTTCAATATTGATTGATCTCCATTGAACAATTTTGCAATTTTTCACTATCTTTTCCTAAAACACATAAAATCTCTCAATGATTATTTATAACAAAATAAAGGTGATTTGTGTATATGAGTATGTGTAAATTACCTTTGAAGTTTGACACTCAAAGTAGTTTAACACCCTTAAAAGTTTAGAACATGTCTAATCCTATTTTTCAAGTCCTTCAATTCAAAATTTGTGTTGATTACCACACTAATCTAATCAAACCTTAAGACTACCAATGTACAATATGTTTTGATATTGTTTTGTTCATCAAAATTAGCCAATTTATAATATATATTGCTCATATTTTCTTTCAATCTCTCCTTTTGGCTATTTTGTGACCTAACACTAACATGATATAAAATTTAAAATTACAACTCTAACATTTCAATGCATTAACTTTCACTTGTACAAAAATATACTTGACATAAATAAGACAATTTGGAATTGATCTTGAAAAGCTTTCAAACATGTAAACCTACGCACTTAAACAAAATTATTTTGCCTAGTACTACTTAATTAACTATGAATTAAAGTATTTGATTCACCACAATCTTTTCTCCCATTTTATTGGTCAAATAGGCAAAAAGTGGATCCAAAAGTAAAGAAAACTCTCGTTAAAGAATATTAGTCAAGTAATCACTCATGAAGACATACAATCATATAATGTCTCAAACTACATCATCCATCGAACTTTACTAATGATGTACAATCTCTAGACATATGTGTGCCAATTATCATTGAATTACTCCATTTGACAAATGTGCCAGAATAATCTCTTTGAAGCGTGTGCATTAAAACTCTTTAAGCCATTTTTCAAGACATCCAAAAAACTTTGAAAAATAAATCATAATAAATTCTAATACTATAAAATATTTGAATTCCATTGAAAGCGCCTCACATTGATTTCTAGAACTCAAAAGTAAAAATACAAACATGCACAACAACATATGTTGAGCTCTCTTGTTAAGTTTCATTAATCTGACTCTTGCCTAAGTGCGTCTAAAAATTATGGTCAATTATACCTTACCTTAAATTAGTCCATTCCATTCATTTGTGATTATTGATCTTCATTTCTTCTTTTTAACATTTTAAGTCTCTTGTATTAATTTTCAAATAAACCACCAATGTTTAACTCGGATGTCCTTCACTCATGAATCTCTCAAGGTATTTCTTACTAGAAAGTGATAAATTTATTCAATATCTGGTATATACATAGTTCTCATTTTTTGACTCATTTTAGCTAGAATCTCTATACATAATCTTTCTAAATAGAAAAGACATAAAATCATAATCATTTGTCCTTGCCTTTTTTTGAGTTATGATATTTTTTATCAAATTTTTTCTAGGGTTTGTCTATTTCTGAATCCATTCAACTTACATTATCCATTTTTATTCTTGTCATATAGTCTTTATATCAAATGGATAGAATGTAAGATCCCTGAACTTGGACAAGTTGAACCGGTTTTTAATTCATTAGGTTTAATTACTTTTATGTGGTTTAAGCTGTTTCTGATTAATTTTGATGATTTTGGGAAATAAAGGTATTTTCAAAATATTTTAAACAAAAATAACTTCATATTTGTGAGTTTTAAGTAAATCTAAACCATTTGTGAATTTTTAGAAAATTTTAGAATTTTTGCATATTTTTTAAATATTAGGGTTTGACGATACCCCCTTGTGGGCCCTACGGTTGTATTTGGAGGTTTGTTCCAAAATGTCCTTCATATCAAAGGAAGTCATTATAAAAAAATTTAGTATTTTATAGCCTTAATTAGAGTTTAAATGTCCAAAAAATATTCTATTCTCACCTTAAGTTTTAATTAGGTATATCTCATTTCTTAATATAAAAGAAAAGAGGTTGAGTCATTTCCAAATTAGGAATAGGCTATATAAGGGAGCTTAGAGTCTAATCCCCAATTACCATTACAACAAAGTATAGTATTAGCAACGCTTTTATTAACGACCAAAGGATAAGCATTGCTAAAACTACAATTAGCAATGGTTATTAAAGCGTCACAATTAAATATTATTATTAGCGAAAAGTGTCGCTAATAATGTACTTAGTAGAGACGCTTTTAGTAAAGCGTCACTATTAAATCTTCTTTTAGCGATTTAAGTGGAGACTTATAGCGACGCATTGATCAAAGCGTCACTAGTAATATAACTGTAGCGATGCTTCAAGTATAGTGTCACTACTAAGTACCTTAATAGCGATGCTTTATATAAAGCATCGCTATTAAGTATCTTATTAGCGACGATGTAAAGAAAGTGTCGTGACTAAGTACTGTAATAGCGATGCTTTATGTAAAGCGTCGCTAATAAGTTTGTATTTTTTTTAAATCTTTATTTTAAAACTATTAGTGATGGGTTCGTAAAGCGTTGCTACTAAGCGAATAATGACACTTGTAGACACTTAATATAACATCGCTAATAAGTAAATTTTTAGCGACACTTTATAAAATAACCCCTAATAGTTACTTTTTAAATTTTTAAAATATTAAAAATAACACTATTATTTGTGATGTTGTATGGAAGCATAACTAAACGTACGTATACTTATTCGTGACACTTAATAAAAATAAATAAAGCATCGCAAACAGTATACTTATTATTCGTGACGCTAGCTTTATGAAAAAAGCATCCTGAATAAGTACTTACTTATATCAATACTTGACAAAAGTGTCACGAACAATTATATGTTTGAAATTTAAAAAAAATTAAAATTACAAAAATGATATGGTTTAAGGGGTAGTACGTCCCCATTAATTTGCAATATGTATTGGCTATAACGTCTCGAAATAGCCGATATATAAATATTGATACTTTAGTTACAACATAAAATTTTAAACATTTTTTTAAAGGAATTAGGTTAAAATGGGAAATCTTATAACGTGATTAAAGAATTATTTTTTTGGGATTGGGCCCAGACAATTAACTTAATCTCTTGATTTATGTTAGGGGAAGATTATGGTATAATTCCTACTTACAAATAAAATAATATGTATTATGAAATACTTAATTTAATATATTAAAAAATAATTTCTTATATACGTATTTAATATATAATAAATTAAAAAATTTTAATGTGTAAAATATAATTTTAATGTTAAATTATATTAACATAAATATGAAAAGCATTACTAATACTGTAATGAAGGCATACGACTTATTTGCCCATTTGCTACTAGCGTTATTAATTATTATTGATGATAATTTAGCTAAGAGACGTATATGCTATAACATGTAACTAAAGACTAGCTAATTTTTATTCATTTGTGCTAAGACATTTGACTTAATCTTTGTTTGAAGAATATTGTGTATATTGTTCCTACTTACAAATTAAACAATATAAATTATGAAATATTTAATCAATTAAATATATAATATAATTAAATTATTATTTAATTTAATAATTTTTATAATAGAATTAAATAATATAAATTATGTAATACATAAATTAATAAAAAATTTAAATAATTATTTATTATATTATGTAAAAAATTTGTAAACTATAACTATTTATTAGTACTATTAAATTATATAAATATAAATATTATAAAAAGTATTACTATTGTGGTAACATGAAGGTTTGTAACTTATTTATCTATTTAGGAGTATAGTGTACTTTTGTTAATTATATACAATTGGTAATAATTTACCCTTTAAATCAGTGTGCTGTTAATTGTCATCAATAATAATTTTCGTATCTAAGGTATGCGTTATAAGAGTAAGTACATGCCAACTAGTTTTTTATATTGCCTAAATAATTGGATATCTATTTACTTAAGTAAAAAGAATATCTTGCATGTTATTCCTACTTAGAAATTAAGGAATATGAATTATCAAATGCTTAACTAATTAGATATATTATATAATTAAATTATTATTTATTTTAATAATTGATATAATATAATTAAATAATAATAATTACAAAATATGGAATTTAATATAATATTTAATAAAAAAATAAAAATTATTTATTATATTATATAATAAATTTATTTATTTTGTAAAAAAAACTATTTTAATTTATTTAGGACCTTAGTGTTATTAATCGTTTGTTGTAATTTGCCATTTCGACCAATGTGTTATAACACATGATAAGACAATTGCATAAATGACTCGACTCCCATTAGAGGAAACGTATTGTGGGGAGTTAAATTGGACAAAAAAGAGTATATTCTTTGAATTACCCTATTGGAGAACACTCCAGCTACGTCACAATTTAGATGTTATGCACATTGAGAAGAACATTTGTAATAATATTATTGGAACATTATTCAACTCGGAGAAAACAAACGATAGCATAAATGCCAACTTAGACTTGGCTGATATGGGCTTAAGGCCACAGTTACACTTGAGGAAAATTGGTGATAAGCATGTGATGGCACCTGCATGCTATACATTGTCTAAGGATGAAAAGTGTTGCTTTTGTGAGTGGATGAAGTTAGTTAAATTTCCAGATGGACATGCATCTAATATATCTTGTTCTGTTCATGTTAATGACTGCAAGATATTGGGAATGAAAAGTCACGATGGTCATGTATTTTTACAAAGGCTCCTCCTAGTTGCAATGTGTGGATATTTGAATAAGGAAGTGTCAATGCCTTTGATTGAGTTGGGGTTTTTCTTTAAAGAGTTGTGTAGCAAGACACTACAATTGAAAGTATTGGAGACTCTTGACAAATAAATCATCTTCATATTATGCAAGCTAGAGCGAGTATTTCCATTATCATTCTTTGATGTTGTGGTCCATTTAGCGGTTCATTTATCTTATGAAGCGATAATAGGTGGGCCTTTGCAGTATCAGTGGATGTACCCAATTGAAAGGTTAGACTATATTTTGATTTTTTTTATCAATTGAATCTATGTTTAACATGTTATAACAGGTTCCTCCATAATCTAAAGCAATATGTGCATAACAAAGTACGTCCAGAGGGCTCGATAGCTGAAGCTTACATCGACAAAGAATGTCTCACCTTTTGCTCCATGTATCTTGAGGGTATTGAGACTAGATTTAATCATGAACATCGTAACCATGGTAGATGTGAAGGCCGAACATGAACCGGTCATTCTGTGTGTGGACAAAATGTTCAACTATTAGGATCTGACACTTTTCACAAGTGCAACTGAGCAGAGCTCACTAAGGCTTGATATTATGTGTTGAATAATTATACCAAAATAGAGAATTACTTTTGGTAAGTAAACTTATATTTGCATTTACAACTAAAACTGCTTATGTGAATTTAATATTTGTAATATATAATCTAATTTCTATATGTAGTGAGCACAAGATAGAGCTAATGCACAAAAATTCTCAAAATTTGCAGCAAAGGCAAGAAAAACAATTTAGTGATTGGTTTACGAAACATGTAAGTGGGCATACAAATTTATATAATATATCTTATTATGATAATACATGATTTTTTTATTTTAGAACTTTTGGTTTATTAATTTTTTTCCCAACAAATAGAACTCGTACTTCGTTAGGGTCAGTCAACTACCAATGATGCAATGTATGCATTAGCATGTGGTCCAGATCAACAAATAATAAGATATATAGATTGCATCGTGAATGGTATGAGGTTCCACACACAAGAGCGTGAAAAAAATTGTTGTACACAAAATAGTGGTGTCATTGTTAGCGGGGATCACAATGCAAAACCTATAGAATTCTATAGTGTCTTGACAGACATTATTGAGGTAAACTAGTTTCAGTTTTAAGTTTTTCTTTTCAAGTGCAAATGGTGGAATATAGGAAAAAAATTAGGAATTCACACAGATGCCCACTTTACAGTCATTAATACATCTGACATGTGGTACAAGGATGACCCTTTCATTCTAGCAAATCAGGCTACACAAGTTTTTTACATGAAAGACACTAAATTGCAGGGTAATTGGCAAATTGTGCAAAAGTTGAAGCCAAGGAGCATGTATGATGTTATGGAAGCAAAGGAAGGCGAGGGACCTATCAACATAGACGATGCCTATCAAGAAGAGGAGCATGTTGCATACAATGGGATTGCCAATCCTGACAATGAAATTATGAAGATGAATTATTATGATTAAATAAATAAAAAACGGTTTCAATTGATATTGATTCACATGTAGTTAATGCCAATATGAGATTAGATGATAGAGATTTGAATTTCATTGATGATGACATGACTGAGGAAGAAGATGATGCTGTAAATGAGTATTGTAGTGAGGAAGAAACACTTATGTCGAGTGATGATGATACTAACATAGATGTTATGTAGTCATTTAAAGTTATTCAAAATTTACAAATAAATCACATTGATTTATGGTATTTTTTAGTTCAACACAATATTCACTTATTCAATAACCTTTACTTGTTCTAAATTGAAATGGTATCCACTTACATATATTTACTGAAATATGTTTAAAGTTATGGCTCCTAGAGGCAACAAGCGACAACACTTAATAAACAAATATGAGGATGGAGAGTCTTCAGATGGCCTAGATGTTTCTTCTAGTGATGCAGGTAATCTCTCTATATGTCTTGTTATAATAAGTTATGTTATATAACATCTTTTTTTACATGATCTTCACAAAGGAGGGGTCGTGGAAAGGCAATCAATAGATCATTGCATGAATTGGTGCGAAAGAAAGGGAAAATTATTGTTGAAATTCCCAGTGATAAATGGAGACCAATAAGTAGTGAATGTTCTGAATTAACATGCAAAGTAGGTCTCATATGCCGATATAATGTATTGTTGATAGATGATAAGGGAGACATTATTTCTGATTGGAGACATGTGCCAAAGGCAAATAAAGAGTTAATGCATGATAAGGTTAAGGTAGATTTCATTACATAATTTATTTCTCCTTTTACTAACTCTTAGTACCATTTATATTGTTTCTTTAATCGTTTATACAATTTACTAGGATAAATTCAAATCACATGGAGACCCTGATCATGTTACGAATGCACTTAATAGGATATTCACAGAGAGGTTTAAATATTTCAGATATCACATGTACAAACACTTCAAAACACAAAGAATTAGCTACAGCGAAAGCCAATCCATATGATACTATTACCTCAAACAAATGGGAAAGAATTTGTGATAGGTCTGCATCGAAGGAATTTGAGGTATGGACTAGGAGTCTTCTATATGTGCATAGTTGTCTTGTTTCTTTTGCTAATAAGATGTTATATTGTTCTTATAATGAGTTTAACTTTCAATGTAGGATATTAGTTCTACAGCTAAGAGGAACCTACAGAAATTGAAAATCCAACATACTAGAGGTTCAAATCCATTTGTATATTTCTTGGAGGAGTTGGTAATATTTGCAACATCTTAGTTTTATTTACGAGCTTCACTTTACATTTCTTTGTTGTACCTATCTTTTTACTTACCCTTGAATGAGACAGCGTAAGCATAATGAGAATGAGGAACATCAATTTAGTATGATTGACTTTTACAAAGAAACCCACTTCTCAACAAAGAAAGATGATTGGATAAGCAATAAGGCTCATGATTTGCATGTAAGAATTAGAATTGATTGGTTCGCATGTATTGATATCAAAACTACAATTGATTATATTTTTTGTTGACTACATTTGTAATTGCAGAATAAAATGATTAAAGCTCACAATGACCCATCAAGTTCAGACAATTGGGCACAGGCACTAACTGAAGACTAGATAGCATTTCAAATTATTGGGGAATGAAAGAATTATGTGTGTGGTCTTCAAAAAGGTGAGGTGGCCCTAGGGTCTGCATCAAGACGAGAGATATCTTTGCTGCTCGAAAATGCTACTCAAAGAGCCCTAATGGTAGAAAGGTCAACTTCTGAAGCACATATGATGATTGAAGAATATAAAGAACATCTTGAACGTCAAGAAATCCATATTGAAGAGCAACAAAGACAAATTCAGGAGTAACAGTCTCAAATTCTGGAACAACAATCGCAAGCACAACAACAATAGAGTCAAATTCAGGAACAACAAACTCAAATTAACATGCTTATGGAATTCATGAGGGAGCAATGATGCAGGCGTCGCTAATGCTAATGTAATGCTTAGTTCTAATATCAGTTGTCATTGAAGTTAATAGATGTTATAAACTATTCGTTTATGCTTACTAGCTAGTACATTAGTTTTACATTGTTATGGGAAAATTCAAAAATTATTGCAGGTTTTATTGCAGATGTAATATTAGCTGTTGAAAGTTCATCAAGCTCTATACATACTTGTGGTCTAGTTTGTATGAATTATGTTTTATTTTGGCCACCAATATTTGATTTGGATGTGAAAGTTTTAGACTCACTTTCTCCTAACATAATTTGAGTAATTAATTGCATTTTCATTGTAGACATCAATATTTTCAGTTATTGTTACGAGTGAAAAGGCAGATTGTATTACATTTTCTTGTGTGTGCTTAGAAATAAATTTTTGCTCATTTTTGGTGAATTAAAGACCTGGGTGTGAGACTCAAGTTCAGTGATTTGGTGTTTCATTTTGGTGTGGTTCTATGTGGTTGAATTGTTAGGCACTAGAAGTGAAAAGTTTTGTGCTCCCTCGGATCATCGTCATCCGATGGCATGGAGGGGGGGGGGCAGTGCAAGCTAACCACCATCCTTTATATATGTAATTTTTTTTATCATTTATTATTATTCAATTTGACTTCCATGCAGCAAATACTTGATGGTGGTGATAGGTAGCCTAGATAATTGGGTGGAGATAGACAAACTTCCTTGTGTAAGTCTACCTAAGTTCATCCTAATGATTTGAAGAATGTGTGACCTCAATAATTTTGTCACCTATTTTGTCTCTTAATTTGTTTTAAAGTTACCTGTTTTAAAAGCTAGATAGCTTTTTGTTTTAAAATTACCTATTTGGTCTCTTAATTTGTTCTAAACACTACCAACTCTTAGCAGTGGTGGCAGGGTATTGCATATCATTATTGCAATATCGAGACATATTTATAAATGGGTGTATATGCCAAATTCAGACTATGTTTATCATTATATATATGTTGATTTTATAGCTATCTTTTTATATTTGGTGGCTTAGCAGTTGGTAATTATATGAATATTAGTAAAAATTAGGCACCAAAGTTACCCTTTTCTGCTATCTGATTCTGGGAGTACCCTGGAAATATTTTTGTTTCGTTTTAAATAGAAGAAAAGTGGCATAGCTCTCTCTCTCTCTCATTATTGCACTATTTACTATCAAAGAGCTATCTGGCTAAATGTTTATTTGATATTAAATTTACCCGAAAGACAAAACTCATCATGATCAATGTGTATTCCATAGTCATCTGCCAAATTTATTTACTTTTACTTTTTTATTACATTACGAAATTGTTTAATTTCCCGTCTTATCTTTGTCATTCTCAGTTGCCAAAGACTTGGGAAATCAGATGGCAATGATTGATGAAACTCTGTATTTAATTGCTATTTTGATTGATGAATTAAAAAATGAAGACATTCAGCTGTGGTTGAACTTCATCCGCTCGTTATCAACCATTGCATGAGCACTAGGAGAGGAGAGAACTAGAAAAGAGCTTATTCCTTTTCTAATTGAAAACAATGATGATGACGATGAGGTACTTCTTGCCATGGCTGAAGAGTTGGGAATTTTTATTCCATATATTGGTGGCGTGGAATATGCCCATGTATTGCTGCCTCCCCTAGAAACACTTTGCACAGTTGAGAAAACCTGTGCCAGGGACAAAGCAGTTGAATCTTTATGCTGAATTGGTTCCCAGATGAAGGAAACTGATTTGGTGGATTGGTTCATCCCTTTGGCGAAGGTAAGATTTTCTTTCTGTTTGTTGCTTACACTTTCTATTTGTAGTGGTGTCAAGTATAAAAAAAATTATTATTAGTATTATCACTTAAGTTTTATATAGTAAAATGTAGTATTTAGGACAAGAACTAATGGAATTCAACCGTGAACATGGTAGACTTATTGAGATAACTTTTTGCCTGCATAGATAGCCTTTTGTTTTAAAGTTACCTGTTTGGTCTCTTAATTTGTTCTTCGAGATAATGTTTGTATTATCAATCTTGCAGGCATTTATTCAGAATTTGGCGCTATTTTTACATCAATTTTTAAGGCAAGTACTTACTGCTGATGAAGAGCTGCAGTAAGTACATATTGGAATAACAGTAATCGTATCTATCATTCTTTTCGTTAAACCTTTTAATTGTTACCTTTTGGATAGATAAGAAATAATATCATATCTTGATGGATGGACAGGTTTGTTTGGACTATTGGAATTCGTTGGCCCTTGACCTATTTGAGGCATATAATAACCTTGAGAATATCCTGCAGCCGCTGCAAACATGATAGGGCTTCAGGTATGTCACATATATTGCTTCTTAGCTTAACTGTTTTTTGTGTAATTAGTATGCTCTCGCGTCATTGAAAACTTGCCTTAATGCAGTTCAAGAAGCTACTGCAGCAACCAGACCAAAAGCCGGGTGTTCTGATGCAGTAAGCAAGGCATACAAGTTTCCCACCTATACTTCAATAGAGCCAGAAGGAGCAAAGAGCAAATACGGATACAGCACGTAGGGGGGAAAAACACTTCGATGTTGCACTTTTCTAACTTTTTTTTCCTCTCAGTTCAACCATTTATTTTCATATTCTAGAAGCTACATTAATAAAAAAAATTACTGTTATAATATGGTTGTCATATTAGTGGAAACAGTAAAGTTGAATTAAATGGGAAAAAAGGAGACCAAGAGGGCCATTATTAAGGTCTCTGGCCACATGCGTCTCCACATGCTCGAGTTCTCATTTACAAATTCGTCAAGCAAGGTTCAGATTCCTGATTTGATTTTGTTAACGAGAATTTTGGAATGAGGAAAAAATAAGGATCACCTTCCATATTTACCGACAGGAAAAGGGAAGAAACAAGTTTCCAATAAATAATTAGCCTCCTTCTTTGTTATCATATTTGCCTTATTAAACTGTACCAAAAATGTTTGGACAATACTTGTAATGTCAATTTAAACCCCAAATAGATCATGGGCAAAAAATAGCTAAGTGACAAGGAAAAAATTGCAGAATTAAACTGCAAATTAGTTAAAATGGTTTTCCGTTGTGCAGGTCTTCAATTACTTCTATGTCCTTGCAAGCAGTTATTTTCTGAACATAACCTGCATAGCTGTGACAAAATTATCTAAACACTATAGAATTTGAACAGAAATTCTGAAGGCTGGAGAAATGCCTATGTGCTGTGGTATGTTACTCTTGCTATTCTCTGTTTATGCAATGCCCTCCCACTGCTAAGAGTTGGTAGTGTTTAATGGAATTAACAGAGAATATAATCATTATTATCATTATCAATTTGGCTTTTACTTCACAGATGAAATTGCCTACAGAATATTGCTTTTTGGAATATTGAATTTAATAATGGAAGTCAAAGATGCATGTTTTGCAAATTGTTCTTTCCAGTTACAGGACTGGTGATCAACATCTAAAGCTTACAACAATTATGTTTCACAATATATTTCCTGCAATTGATATCAATATAGTAAGAATTAAAGATGTGATATTTTGAAGTGCATTTTCTTATTGTCGTATGTGTAACATTTAATACTCGTGGATGGTGTAAATTCTTTTAAGTGTAATTTGAAATTATTTTCTTAAAGTGAATATGATGATGAAGCAGCAACTGTCAACTGATCTTAATATAGCAAATCAAGGTTTAACCAAAAATGCTCTAAAGCTTCAAGAGATTTTGAAATTCAAAAAAGGGAGGCAGTGAAGATTTTGAAATTGACCTAACATGATTTTGCTTTAAATATGCCATTAATAGGAAAGAATTGAAATTGTATTAGAAGCAGAAAATTTTAATTGTACTTGAGATATGGTTGTATGGATATAATAAAAAATTACAAATAAAATTTTAATTTCTATTTAGAGTATTTTTTTTCAATATTAGGTCATTAGCATCGCTAATGGTTCTATCTACATTAGTGACGCTCATATGCGTCGCTAATACTTATATTAGTGACGCTTCATGAGCATTGCTACTGTTTCAAAGATTTATTTAATAGTGACGCTCAATACACCATTGTTAATATGATTATTAGCGATGCTTTAGATGAGTCTTGCTAATGTATATATTTATTAAACAAATTTAATGAACGTCACTAATAATTATAATATTAGCGACAATAATACAAACCATCACTAATATATTGTTATTAGTGACAGTTGTAAATTATTGCTAATAAGTATTACTAGTGACAACAGAAAAGGGTCACTAATACTTGTTATTAAAGACGGTATTGAAACCGTCACTAAAACGTTATTATTAGCGACAAATTAAGGAATTAATAGCGATGTAAATAAAATCGTCACTAAAGCTAATTTTAGTGACACAATTATGTTTCTATTGCTGTTTCACAATAGCAACTGGGTTATTTGCGACGTTCAGTAAGCGTTGCAAATAACCTTTAGCGACACTTTAAGGAGTATTAGCGACGCTCAAGAGTATTGCTGATACCCTAATTTGTTGTAGTGTAGGTCCAAAAAAGAAGTGACTAGAGGTATATTCTTCCATAATCTATGATAAATCATTAGGGTTTTTCCTAATCATCTCTTATATCTATCTTCCTCCATTGATTCAATCCGATTTCAAACCATTTAATCACTGTTTACTTCTCTACTTCAAACCCTAATCTTCAAAAATTCATTTCTATGTCTCCTAAACTCTAAATCTAGGGTTTGCTATATGATTTTCAAGCTTAAATAGAGTTGAGATATGTATTAATATAAAAATCATGCTTTTGGAAGGTTTCTGAGGTGATTGAAGGATTAATCTGACTCAACTCAAGTGGAGAGGTAATGGGTTTCCAAATCTCAGCCTTGTTATGGTGAAAATCTTGGTTTTTATGGGTTTTACTTGAATGGGTTTTCTTGATTAGGGCTTTCATGGTAGATTTGTGAAATGTTAATCTCTTGCCTTGATTTCTTAGGGTTTTACCTTGGAATGAGTTCAATTAGCTTTCTAGAATGTTGATTGAATTTTGTTAGTGTATGAGGCTTGAGATGAAGGTTTTATGGTTCTTTAATGGTGTTTTGGTTTTGAATTTCAAAAGGAAGAAGAAGGCTCGATCTTCTTGTTGGCGATCAATTGGGCCTAGTGGCCATTCGATCGGGCCAGTCGATTAGCCTGCTAGGCCGATCAATCGGCTATACAGCAGTTCAACTATTTTTTTATTTTGATGCTTACTTCGGTGTTTTTACTCTAATTGATGATTTTAACATTTATGGGGAGTGTTTTATATTGGAATTAAGCTACTGAAAGGGTGTAGAATTTGTGCTAGAGATTTATGAAGTATGCTTAAGTACTTGTTATATGGAATTATTTGTTGATAGTTATACATGTTAACATTAAATTATCTTGAATTTATGGATGATGGAATTCTTATGATTGGAGCATGTTTCCAGCAGGGATATTACATGGTAAATGATAAGATATGTCATCATATAATAAGAATTGATTGTAGGTGAATGATTTTATTATGCTATAGCTTCATGTGTAGAATAATCATGCTTGTAGGAGTTAAGAATTTGATTTCATATGAATGGATTTATGGTTTTCGGTAGGTTTTATCCTAGATTTCAGTTTGTAATCATGATTTGAATGTGTTTAAACATGCGTGTATTGCCTTATGGGTTTATATCAAAGCATTGGTTATGTGCTTAGAAATGTATGAACACATACATATGGGGTATTTACTATGAAATCGTGGTTGTTTATGATTCAAATATGATGCAAGTGGGGGATGATGAGAGTAAGTTCCATGTGTGGGAATTCACTTAGAACATGCTCACGTATGTATCATGAATTCAAGCATCATGAAACAGACTTCATGAATGGGTATTTTTCGATGATTAGCCATGGTTGATCAATTGTATATAATGATGTGAGATTATATGTTAGATTAATCAATCGTTGGCTTAATCGGAATTTGGTTGGTCCGAAAGGACATGGTTGTGAATTGAGTTCCTATTTGGAGCATGGATCCTCCCTGGGTTAAAAAGAGCATAAATGCTATAAAGAGACCAAAATTTTGAGATTATTTGGACTTTGAGAATCTAGCTGGTATGTCCAAGTAAATCGGCTTACCATATGTGCTGCTTGGGATTGCGGTCTTGACAAGCAGGGATGCTCAAGAGCCTTAGCTTTGATAGGTAGGGGTTGCTCGGGAGTTTAGGCATGAAGGGTGGGTGTTGCTCGAGGGTTTCAGTCTTGATTGGCAGGGGTTGCTCGAGCGTTTCGGCCTTGATCGGCAAGTGTCGCTCTAGGGCTTCGGCCTCGAAGAGCTTGTCTATCTAACATGGGGTTGCTCGATGGCTCCGGCCTAGAGGAGCACATTTATTTTCTTTGTTTGTGGTTATGCATTTTAGATTAATTTAATTGAGACACTTATCCATGCAGGTTTATTTGATGTTTATGAATGATCTGAAAGTGTAGTAGAGACACTCTCATGCAGGCTTATGTGATGTTTATGCATGTTTGATTAGTGTGTTTGAGACACTTATCCATGCTAGTTTATGTGATATTTATAAATGATCCGAAAGTGTAGTAGAGACACTCTTATGTAGTCTTATGTGATGTTTATGCATGCTAGATTAGTGTGTTTGAGACACTTATACATGCTGCCTTATGTGAGTTTTATGCATGATTTTAAAGTGTGGTAGAGACACTCTCATGCAGGCTTATGTGATGTTTATGCATGCTAGATTAGTGTGTTTAAGACACTTATACATGCTGGTTTATGTGATATGAATGCATAATCTGAATGTGTGGTAGAGACATTCTCATACAGGCTTATGTGATGTTTATGCATGCTAGATTAGTGTGTTTGAGATACTTATACATGGTGGTTTATGTGATATGAATACATAATCTAAAACGTGTGATTAAAACGCTATCATGTGGTTTATGTGATATGTATATATGATCTAATAGTGTGATTTAGACATTATTATGAGGGTTTATGAGACATGGTTACATTATTAGAAAATATGTTATAGATGCTTCTCGTATGGTTTATGTGTGATGTTATGCTTGCTTTGATTGGATGTGAACTATTACCTATACAGGATGGATGTTAGGTTATAACTTGATCATTTATTTCTTGACTTTGATAGGTGTGTCATATGCATGTTAACTCTTATGTTTATGGATAAATAGGGGTTTAGCAAGGGAATGATAAGAAAAGAGTATACCATGTTAATTATAAATTTGAATTGTTATATTATGATGTTGTGATGGTTTTATGATTATTATCGTCGTATTCTAACCTCATTGAGTTTTACTCATCCCACTTTCTTTGTTTTTGTTTTGTGGTTTCATGGTTCGACATACAGTTGGGCAGGATCCTCTGTATGAGGAATGGTTGGGGAGAGCATGGGATTAGGCGTGGATGCCTCTAGACGTTATTATATTTTTTTCTTGTTTACTCTGTTATGATTCTAGAACATCATGCCTGGTGGTTCTCATATCAGACTTGTGTTTAAATTATGTTTCTAGATCTGTTGGAGACCTTGATTAAAGCCATGTGTGTTGGCTCAGGATTCTAAATATGTGGGAGACTTGTGTACTAGTTCAATGTTAACGTCCTCTTTTGTTCTACTTATTACTCTTGCTTAAGGGTCAAGTGGTGTGTAACTCCGCTAATTAAACCACCCGTATGAGGGGCTGAGTCTTCTGCTATCCTTTAATCTTGTTCAATTTTTCATTGCCCCCTACACGCTTGACTGGTCCTTGAATCGGGATCAGCTCAGGTTGAGCCGTGTCAGGGCTTGACATAGTAGGAGCTTTCACACTAGCGTAGGGAGACCTAAGTAGGTAGCCCTTGCCCATTATCTTTATAATGACAATTCCTTTGTCAAATAAAAGAATTGATCATGTACAATCATTATGACTCATTAGAAGGAATTTGTTGCAATTATCATTATGTCACTAATTATACCCATACTAGCGATGTTAACCATGTCCGTCGCTAATAACACTGATTTTTAAGATTTTATTCATCTAAAATATCTTTTTGGTATACAAATACACAATATATAATTACCTAAAAAATTATGATAATTTATTTAATATTTGGTGGTGAAAGCCTGGGCATTTAGCGCAGTCGGATTAAATTTTGAACGGGTGCTTGGGCGTGCGTATTACATGTACCATGATTTATTTACGTGCACCGTATAATTTTATATTCGTTATATTTATATCGCCAAAGGTACGGGGCTCCCAATGAGGCGTTCGAACCTTGTCCTAAATAAACAAAATAGGTACAAATAAAAAAATAGTCCTGACTATTAGTCTGAGCTCCCAACATGCGCACGATATTAGTGAAAATAGTTTTCATCGTTGATTTGACGTCTTGTAGATAAATCATGGTACATGTAATATGCACGCCCAAGCACCTGGTCGAAATTTGATCCGACTGCACCCAATGCCCAGGCTTGCACCACCAATAAATAAATTATCATAATGTTTTAGGTAATTATACATTATGTATTTGTATACCAAAAAGATATTTTAGATAGATAAAATCTTAAAAATCAGTGTTATTAGTGACGAACATAAATAACGTCACCAGTATGGGTATAATTAGAGACATAACAGACTATACGTCGCTAATATATACAGTTATTGGCGACACAAAATCTAGTACGTCGCTAATAAACATGACCTATTGCCGACATAATAGTATATATGTCGCCACTAGTAAGCATTATTTTTCAAAAGCTTTTTTTTTACTTAAATTTTTAATATTCAATATATCTATAGATTAATATTCTATATAAATATCATACAAGTTTTCATATTCATGCCTTTTCGGACTTAGTGCACGCATACCCCATTTGCTCTACGTGACATCAAATCAACGATGAAAAGTATTTTCACTACTACCGCGTGTATGTTGGGAGCTCAAACTAATAGTCGGGACTAATTTTTTATTTGTACCTATTTTCTTTATTTAGGACAAGGTTTGAACCCATCATTGGGAGCCCTGTACCTTCGGTGATATAAATATAACGAATATAAAATTATATGGTGCACATAAATAAATCATGGTACATGTAATACAAATGCCCAAGCACCCGGTCAAAATTTGATCTGACTGCGCTAAATGCCGAGGCTTGTGCCACCAAATATTAAATAAATTATCATAATTTTTAGGTAATTATATATTGTGTATTTGTATACAAAAAGATATTTTAGATGAATAAAATCTTAAAAATCAGTGTTATTAGTGACAGACATAGATAATGTCGCTAGTATGGGTATAATTAGCGACATAATACATTATACGTCGCTAATAAATATAGTTATTAATGACGTACATGGACATACGTCACTAAATAGTTTAATACTAATGACTTATAGTATTACGTCGCTACTAGCTCTTGTATTTGCGCTTCCAACAACATAAGACAGCCAAAGCGCGACAACTTTTTCACAACGCACCATTCGTCACAGAGCTTCCCACAACTTTTTCACAACCGCGCCATTAGTCACAGAGCTTCCCGCGTTCCTCTGCCGTGTGGCACAAAACTTTTTCCCCTATTTCCCCCCTTTCTGTCTGGTCCCGGTGTTCCTCTGTCTGACCGATCCCTGTCAAAGATCGTCAATACTCAGGAGCTTAGACCGATCTCACTCCCGGCGTCCGCCTCCTCCGGCTATAAAGCTCCTAGCTCCTGCCTGATTCACCGTATGCTCCGAGCGATCCTCCGGCTGACATCTCGCCCCAATTGCAGTACGACACCAAATCCTGAAGGACCCCTCAGCGGCCAGGGGTTAAGGCTCGTCTGTGACCGGAAATAGGCCCAGGTACTTGGAGCAGATGTGGGGGAAATTTTTTTTAAAGCTACATTACATAGAATACCATCATGTAGCAAATTGTGGCAGCTGAATATTTGGATTGGGTAATGGGAGTAATTTTGATGATTTTTGTTGCAGTCTGTGGGTGATGATTTTAGATGTAATTTTGATGCTGTTTGTTGCATGTTTATGCTTGTTTATTCAGGTTAAGTGAAATCGCATATATTCTGTTTTTCGCCTGGATCAATTTGGATTAACATGTTCTTGAAAAAGGCCGGCTTTCATTTTCCTCTGCGTCATGAATTCAGCTGACTCAATCTAGAGAGGTGTCATGCGGTATTTGGTGTCTGCATCGTTCTTTCTTTCTCATAATAGGAGTTTCAGACATTGGTTCCTTGCCACTAAATTTCTGAATCTTCTATCTGTCTCACAGACCAGACGATGAGATATTTACATTTTTAATTGTTTTGATATCTTTAGAGTTTTATTTTGGGTAGTGATTGCATATCTGAATTCATATCTTTCCATTTTTGTTTAATTAGGACCAAGGGATAATGAGGAACTGTTTTTGTTTAATTAGAACATAGGTTGCTTGAAGAATTGATAATGCTGAACTGATAGAAGTGCGACCTTCCATTTTCCCTTGTTATGTTTCACAGTTAAAAAGAAACTGTACTTTTTTGAATTTTGTGATAACAATGATAAATTAAATGCTTTATTTTTGTTGTTGAAAGGTTTTGTGGGGAGTTAATGGGTATCTGCGGATTCATACATCCCTATTTTTGCTTCATTAGAAATTGGGATATTAAGAAGTTTTTTTTTCCTAGAAAATTGCACATTTTAATCGACAGGATCATTTCCTCATAGTTGGGCTGGAAAATATTTGGTATTTGCTGTTTATTGCGTGTGTGTATGGCACTCACTGAGCCCCAACGTTTGTTCATGAGACTTGTCCCATTTTTCTCTCCAGTTCCACCAAGTGTGGTGTGAGGTTGCTGAGGAAGCCAACCCTTTCTAGCAAACTCTACGGGGAGGTGCCTCTCACAAAGATAAGCCTTCAAATCTCTCTTATTAGCAAATAAGTTCATCCTCTTTCCACCTAGACTTATTGAACTTAATATGGGTATTAGTTTGTCGGCCTTCTTTGCTTTAATTTACCACATACTACTTGCTTAGATTTTGCTAATTAACCATTTATTTCAACTACTCAATAGGCATTGCTTTTATATTGTGGGTTACATATTTTTTTTTCTGGTAAGAGTTGTATCCGGCTTCATTCCGATTAAGAAGAAAAAATGCTTCTTATGTTTTGTTTTAAATTAGTTATGCACTATTTTTATTGATTATACAAAATTTTTATTTGTATGTTCATGCCTATCAATTTTTTGGTCTATGAGACTATTTTGTATTTTTTCTCTAAATGTTTAGAGGTGGTAGCAATCATGACAAGTTAATTGGATCAATTTACTGTGATTTTCATTCCTGGTCATCATAAGAACGCAATGCTATACCATTGCAGTTTCTTTTGCAAATTGGAAGTTAATGTGTTAAATTTGCATTATTCCATGAATCTACTTTTAATGTAGTGATATCGTATTTACATACGGACTATTGCTTAAATAATATGTTTATAGGTATGGCTCCAAGAGGGAAGCAAAACTTACGTAATGAATCTGAGGACGAAAAGTGCCCACATACACTAGAACCTTCTTCTACTGATGCAGGTACTATGCGTATTCGTATATTATGTTATTGTCCATTTACATTACTTACACATATTAGATGTCTGTCTTTATAGGATCTTCTAAAAAAAGGGGTCGTGGTAAGGGAGTCAACAAAACTTTACATGATTTGGTAAGAAAGAAGGGGAAAATGAGTGTCGAAATTCCCATTACCAAATGGAGGCCAGTTACGATTGAATGTGCAGAATTGACACGCGTGGTGGGGATCATCTGCCGATATAATGTGCCACTAATAAATGAAAATGGGGAAGTCATTTCAGATTGGAGACATGTGCTAGGGCCTAGGAGAGAGGTACTCCATAATAAACTGAAGGTAAATTTCTTGCATTAATTTATTTATCCTTTTATTTTCTTATTTTGTTATCATGTATATTGTTTAATTATTTGTATACATACAATTGTACAGGAACAATTTGAGATCAAAGGAGACTCATATCATGTTATAAGGTCATTGGATCGGATTTTTGCTGAGAGGTTCAAAGACTTTAGATATAAAATGCACAAGCACTACCAAAAATATTCAAATTGTGCTGCTGCCAAAGCCGATCCCTGTGATGCAATTCCATCTGAAACATTGGATAAAATTTGTGATAGGTTTAATATGCAGATAAAGATGTAATAAATTGCGTTTAGGCTTATAGGCGAGCGGAAATATTACGCATGTGGACTCGGAAAGGGTGAGGTGGCCCTATTGTCCTCATAAAGGCAGGACGTGGCTTTACGATTTGAGGATGCTACACAAAGAGCCCAAATGGCGGAAATGACAGCCTCTCAAGCACGTGAGATGGTGGGAGAATATCAAGAAAGGTTAGAATGTCAAGAAGCTCTGTGTGCAGAGCAACAAAGTCAGATATCTGAGCAACGGAGTCAACTTTCTGCTCTTCAAAGTCAAATGGACATGTTGATGACATTCATGAAAGAGCAACAAGGCAAGCGTTGGTTATGGTAATTAGCTCTCTTGCAGTGTTCTCATTTTCTCTATCTTAGTTATTTGAATCTAATATGTTGTAATATGTAGTGGAAATTTATTGCATAGTACTGTTGTAGTAATCTAGGCCACCTTTCTACATTCATGAAATAGCATCAAAGCAAGCGTCGAAGAAGGTAATCTAACTGACCATATTTTTCTCAATTTTAGATGATGTACAGTATGCTGGATACTGGGAAAAATCAAATCAGTTCTATGGCATTCCTTATGTCTTGGTAAGTTCAGTGGCTATTTTCAGTTATCTATTCCATTGATGTCACTTTCCTATCATGTTCATGGTCATATGTGCCATTTCATGCATTAATAGCTCAATTTGGTAAGTTCAGTGGTTGCTGATTTGTTTCTGCTGCCTCCAGTCAGATCGCATTCACAAAGTTCTTGAATGCATAAATGAAATACATCACCTTTGTGCCATTCTTGGGATGGATTTTGGGAAGATTTTGAGTGAAGTGTATCCAAAGTTGCATGAAACTGGCCTGGGAAAACAACAAACATTAGCAATAATACATTAAATGGTCTAGCCAAGCCATTCATCAATTGACGGTGGGAAAAAATGATCGACAACAAAAAGTAAGATATTACTATAGTTTGCCTATTCTTTCTTATGTTTTTCATATATCATATTTGTTAAGCTTTTGCCATTAATGGATAGTTGAAAGAGACACTTGCTTATATGCTTGAACTTTGGAACTTAATGGATTCTTCTGATGACGAGAAGTTTTGTTTTGCCAGAGTTGTTAGCATCTTTGGCTCATCTGAAAAGGAAATTATTGGGTCTGACATGTTTTGAACTGAATCCTCTATCTGACTATTATTACCTTCTGAATTTTGTGCAGAATCTGAAGAAATTGCAGGATTTGCTACTTACGGAGAAGGAAGCATTGTATGGCTCTAAACCTAGTCCAAAAAGAAGTAACAGCATTAGGAAGTCAAATGGAATCCACTCTAATGGTGGGTCCATGGCGTTGGGAGTGCCACTCCTGAAGGGCATCTATACTTCTACTGATTTTTTATGTCATTTTTTTATTTTCTATACTTCTATTTATGCAGGATCATGGTGAGGAAATTTCTTTGCGTCTACGTACAGATGACCTAAAAGGATACAACGAAATATGAGTGTATAAAAATGACTTTGCTGCATGAACTGTAAGTTTGCAAATAAAGTAACCTTTATATAATTGTTTTATTAGATTGCTTCTTTTTTTAAAACAAATATTTCCTTCTTTTACAGACACTCTTAACACGATTCAAATTTTTTTATTGGCATTGTTGGTATTTTCCTTCTTTCTCATTCATACATTGTACTAAACTCATCACCAGCATTCCCTCATTATTGTTCTTAAATATTGGGTTTTGCCTCCTATATAACATTAGATCTTGAATTATATTTTTACCTACTAAATCTATGCTCCTGCATCCTCCCTCGTATGTTTCTTAGGGCATTTAAACATCTCCATTTTATCTGGTCGAAGTTCCTATTATATTCCTTGCTATCCAAGATGACAATCTAATACTTCATTATCACATAGCTTTTTCCTGGATTTAGTATAATGTGCATCACGTTTTTCTTATTATCCATCTGAAGTAGTCATTCTTTGGAATGCGATCACAAATTGGTTAATCAAATATCTTCTACTGTTTGATTAACTAGGTATAAACCAACTTTCCTTGAGGTAAACTTTAGGCTTTAACCCTAGTCATATTTGTAAACTGATCTGTATTTAAATATTACTAGGAGTTGATGAATAGCACTTAGATGAGTTTTCCACTAAACTGCCCAAATATTACTGTACCTGAGCAGTAAATTGGAAATTTGAGGACAATATGACCCTTATCAAGCCTGGTGTGAGCATAATAAGAGGAGGATAAGTGTATAATCTAAGAAAATGGTTTACTGGACACAATCTAGTGTGCTGAAGTAAAACTTATAAAAGAGTTTACCGGACACAATATAATATGAATAAAAGACTTCTGATTGCACTATCAGACTTGGAACGTGATTGGCAACTATATTTTTCCTTTACCTTGAAACTCCCTAATAAGGTGGTGGTTGCACGAACGTGATTGTATTTGTCAAATCTGCCATCTTTCTTCCCAACTTTCTTTCTATAAAGAAGCTTAGTGTATCTAAAGTTTCTTTTAATGGAATAGTGTATCTAAAGTTGAATCAGGAAATTGTATATGTAATTTTATGACAATATTAATGCATTATACCACAGATTACAAATGAAGGACTTGGATCGTTACATCGATACTAATAGTATAAGTAGCGTCATATTCTATTTGTGGCCATTTATGTGAGTAATTGTGATGTAAACACATACGTCACTAGTAGATTCGCTTTTAGAGACGTATATATATGTCGCTAATACAATTAGCGATGTATCTCTAAATTACTCGATAAATCTATTAGCGACTTATATATACGTCGCTAAAACGTATTAGGGATGAAGTCTGTATTATTAGAGCAATATATTATATGTCGCTAATGACAATTATTAGCAACGCTTTTCATTATTCGTAGCCAATAAGCAATTGCGACTCCACTATTTTCGACGCTCATGGCGATGCAGTTTATACGTCGCTAATAAGTATTAGCGAAGCATATATGGTATTAGCGACCTACAAATTGCGTTGCTGATACTCTATTTTGTTGTAGTGATATTCTTAGCCAACAATAGTTTTTAAGAAATTCTTGAATTTCTTAGCCAACAAGACTAATTCTTCAATATCACTTTCACTCTCATTATGATCATCTTGGGTTTTGAAAGCATTATTTCTCTAGGACATTTTCTTCGTTACTTTTAGAGCAATTTGTTCCTCTTTTGTTTTCTCCTTCAACCCTCTCTTGTGATCATAAGACTCTTCTTGAGATTCTTGCATCTCAAAGTTTCTTAGCTTTAATATGAGCTCCTCTATAACTAACAATATATCTTCATGGATTCATTTATAACCACTACATTGACATTGAACTTAAAGGACAATGACCAAAGAATCTTTTTAACCACTATGTGGTCAGCCATTGGTTCACCTAAATTCATCCCTAAACTTCTCACTTCTAGTGGGCTAAACTAGGTAGAAAAAGGATGAATGAAGGCCACTTCCAAAAGGAGATTAATATAGGTGCTAAGAAGTGCAACCCTTTTTTAAACAAAGGATAATGGTAGCAGTCTTCCTTGGTGATGTGTTTATTGTTACCATAAAAGATTAAAAAAATATAGAGGTTATAAATAATTGACCAAAGGTGAATTCAAGCAAGGCCACACTTTAAAAGATTAATAACATTCTTGTTGTCCCACATTAATAACTATATGTTAATTGTTTAAAAATAATTAAAAAAACTAAAATTATGGAGATAATGGCAAAAAGTCTAAAGCATGAGCTATCTTCCAAATAGCCCTATGCTATTGTCCTATAGAGCTTCCACCCTCCCATTTGAAAAAGGTTCCACAAATGGAACTTCTATGACAAAACATTGATTTGTTTACGAAGCACTTCTAATTTATAGGATGTCCGATGTAGTTAATGGAAAAAATGTCAATCAAGTACTACTATATTTAGTAGTGTTACAGTGTCTAGTGCCAAAATATGGTGGTGGTATAAATAAAAATATTCTATATGTATAGACTCGGTTTATATCCATGCATGCTTTCCACATGCATACAGGTCGAATCACCCACCCACTCCCTTATCTAACGCAATCCATCACATCACAATACGATCGCTTGCATTGCACTGAGCACAAGTTTGTAAATATTATACACAAACCCTCAGATGCTATACAGTAATATCACCTTTTCTCTAAATAGCACCTTTACTCTGCCTCGGAAATATATGACCGGTATTTTTTTCTTTCTACAACCTGAACAAATCTCCATTGTACCCCGAGTTAAAAACCCTCACCCCACATCCTCTCTCCATCACCAAAACCTTCTCCTCTCTGCCTCAACCCATTGATCATGAAGCACATATTGGAGTACTTGACCGTTCTTTTCCTTCTCACCCCTCACAGACCCATCACAGGCTAAATTTGGAGTCATCCTCCGTGCTTTAGAATATCTCTCTCAGCCTGACATAGAGCGGTGGGTGGCCGTCATGTAATTTCGAATACATTGGAGATATATAACAAAAATTCCTCATTTTTGTATCTCCATTGATAGGGAGGTAACTCTCAGCCTGAACAGTATGTCATTCTGTACTGTGAAAGAAGTTGATCACAAGATTAGGTTACAACTGACGCCAGAGATGATGCAAGCCGGATAACGCATCCGTTCATGTCAAGGACTAAGTCAGCCCAAGGCCCAAGCTGTTTTGGCGTGACAATTTTGGCCATTGCTTGGTGTGGAACTATGAGTCTTATTTTGAATTGGCTATTGTAGTTGGTAGTTTATTGGACTCTAGCTATTTACAATATGTCATTAAGGCAATCTTATTATTGGTGGATAGGGCAGATTTATTATTATTTTGTTTAGATTTACTATGACATAAAAAAGACGTGGAGTTTTGTTTTTTTTCATTTTAAGTTTTGGAAGAAACAGAAAATGTCAGAGAAATGTAGAAAATGAATAGGATACCGGAGTAGTAAAAAACAGTGAAACATATATACTTCTTCACAGATGTAGGAATTTTATGGGCTGCAAATAGACACGTTTTTAAAGAAAATTCTGATCTACATTATTTATCATATTGGCCAAGCATGTCACGTCCATCATTCAAAGCTTCTATTTTTACTGACATCGTGTGTCATGTAATTTTGGTTCAAATATAAAGTTCCCAATAAAGAAATCTCACATGTGTTTTGTAGTTTTCTAATTTCGAACACTTTCTACCGGGTGGAGGGAGTCTGATTTTTTACCTTTCCTTCTAACTAATATGTTTTGTACTTGCGGGTCACTTTTTTTCTGAAAAAATAGAGAGCTCCCCCATGGCCCCGGTTCGGCAGCAATCGAGACATTGCATTGATCGATGCTTGTCCTTCGTTTTTGCCCTGTCCCACGTAGTGGCCTCTCCATAGTGTCAGGCACCATTTCTCCATGCCTGTGGAAAAATGGAGAACCTCCCCCCATCTGTTACCTGCCAATTGTCTCTGTACATTTGTCATCACGACTTGCACCAATTCTAGAGAATTCGATCATTTAGAAAGGAGTATCGATCTAGGTTGAAAGGAAGCAAAGACGGTGTTGATTTCTATAATTCTCCACATGTTGAAGTCCGAAACTTAGAAAGTAAAAGGTCCTGTTTCAGGCAGGACAATGTAATAGACCTTGTAAGGTTAAAGGTTGTGTTTATTTGATGTGACTAGAGTGATTGTATGAGGAGGGTCAGATAAGTGCTACTTTTTAATATTATCTTATTAACAATTACCAAGTGAAAACTGCCAAATGCTGAAATTAGAATGATCAATAGAAAACTGTCAAATGTGAACTCTAATTAAACAACTACAACAATAAAATTCGTTAAAATCTCGACTATCAAATCTCAATTGGCATCTGTCTACTACCAACACGTAAGTAATTGATGAAACTAGAAGCGCAAACTTTGTTTTGTGCTGGGGATGGAAATTAGGAATGTTATGGAAGGAAGTACCGCAGTTGTAATGCAAGAAAAAAGCTCATATTTGCTCTATTTTACATCAGAAATGTGGATTTATTAAATAAATTGCATGACGTGGGTGCAGGTATTCGGAAGGAGTATTCATTGCAAATTTAGTTTTACATATCCTTTGGCAGTTTCAATAGAGCTTCCAGGAGTAGAAATAATAATACCATAAATCTTCATTATTTTTAGTGTGATACAAAGTTTAGGATGAATGGAACCCCTTTGTTCCTAACAAAGATAAGAAAAGAACTTATGTGTGAAGGATTTGTGGACTCAAAGGTGTGTCTACAGTCAATGACAAGGTACTAGATAATGGGCAAGTAAAAGAAACAAAGGGGATACGGATGTCAAGAAAAGTAGTGAAGTTCAAAGGGAAGGAGTTTAAGGGAGGAAGATGATTGGAGTACAAGGGGAAGGATAGTCCACCAAATTAGACATGGATAGTTTTAGTGATGTAAAGGCAGAAAAGCGTAAGTGGCTGGAAGGGCATAAGGGCACACTCTAGAATACAACCATAAATCTCAATTGTGATAAAGAAATTGATGATTAAAACCTGCCCACTAACAATGAATGGAGAAAAAGGCATGCAAGAGAAGGAAAGGGGGATGAAATAATGGCATTAGAGGGAGTGGAAGGATAGTATGGAAAGCACAGTAGACAATCATAGGTTTCCAATTGTAAAGGTGGTAGATCGGGGTCTACACTACAATACATTTTCAAATCAAAATTGGAATGAAGAAATTGAGGATTTTATTTGAGTTGTTGTGGTGGACTGGTGTCCACAATGGCCTAGAAACCAGGCAATGGGAAGGGAGCGGTGCAAGACGGCTAGGACAAGGGAGAGAGAGCAGTATGGCTGCTAGAAAGGAGGGAGAGGCAGAGAGGAAAGAGGAGAAGACAAGAGAGCCACACAACTATTCATTCACTAATCAGGTTAGGGCATAGCCCATATACTTAAATAGATGAACTCATGGGCTCATTAACAGGTACCTAAGGACTAATAACTTAATAAAAGAAAGTACTAATAACCTTAATGAACCTAATGACTTAAATGCCTTTATTACATGATAAAATAAATAAACCCTAAGTAACACCATGGCCTAAGCCTCCTTAGGCGGACCGTTTCAGGTAAAGAACATTCCACCACACTTTGCTTGCCCATCACCTCGTCCTCGAGGTGGCATATTAGCATTGGGCCCACTTAGCTCTGTTGTGAATAGCTGGTCTAAAACTATGGATGAGACAAGTAGAAGGATGCAGGGTAGTGTTGCCAACACATGAACAATCAGGAATAACGAGCAAAAACATGCAGGAAGTAAGTCCGTAGACAGTGGTTAAGAAGATAGTGATGTGAGATGGAGAACACCATGAACATAGAATCCGAGATTAGGGCAACTCCGATGTTGGCGGGGATGAGTAGAGATAATGGACGTGGCAGAGCAATGGAGAGGGCACAATTTGTTTTGCGCAAAACAATAGTGGACAACAATCGACACAAGCAGTAGATAGCTCACATAGGGCATCAAACATCAATAGGAACAAGGTCAGACAAGTGTCATGGACAACAATCGACATAGGCAGTATTAGTTGAGGTGCAGAGGTGGCTAGGGTTTGAAACACCCGAATGTTGGGGCTCACAGAAGGCCCTTATGATAAGTTGCTAATGGGTTCAGTTAAGGTTAGAAATGCATGAAGTCCACTCATAAGGACTGCCAAGGTGTAGAATGGTCAGGACACACACATTACTTTTTGTGTTATGCATAATAGTTAGGTGTCTCACATAAAACCTATCAATGAGAACCCTTATAATAAATGGATATGGACCAAGACTTGCACCAGTTGAAAAGGAAGGTAACTTTGACAAAACTAGACCATCAAAGGAAATTTGGAGGAGATTCCCACAATCTCTAAGCTTCACTGGATAGTGCTAGAGATTGCAACAGCTTCGAGGGAGAATACCCTGTAGATAAGTATAGTTTGTCAATTATCTTACTCTTAATTATTCTATTTTGTAGTCTTATTTAAGAGTTGATATTGCTTAAATAATTAACAATTAAGGTTAATTAGGTTAGGAAAAACTTGTATGATATTTTGTAGTAAATTGGCTAACTTGTGCTAACTTTGTGCAAATTCGTCATTGCCGTTCAAATGGGGTATAGGGGCATTCGAATGGCTATAAGTGATTTTGAAAAAAAAAATAGTATAGCCATTCAAACGGGCATGTAGGACGTTTGAACGGTTAAAGCATAGTTTCCTATTTTGAGTCAGTTTTGAATTCTTTTCCTATTTGTCCTCCTCCTATGATTCTTATTCTTTTATAAAACCATATGGAGCTCAAAATAGAATAATTGTAGTAGACTTTCTGAAGAGAAAAAAGGAAAAGAAGATGGAGGAGCATCCAAAGCTTTTAATGAAGATTGAAGAGCGTTCTCCTACCATGCAAGGCTAAATTTTCCTTTACTTAGGAGTTGATGAAATTATAGATAAGTTTTAGTTTCTTTATCTTTTTAATTTAGATCTTAGTTGTGATTAATGGCAATTGTATAAAAAAGATTTCCTTTTTAATGAAATAGTTTTTCAAGTTTATTCTTGATTTATTGTCTTGTAGATGATAGATTGATGTGGCTTTGAGATTTACATCAATTCTAATTTCTGTAATTTAGATGAGATGGTCATACAATAGTTTTAATGTTTATATGCATAATGAATTTGATGAGTTATATTAAGATTAGACTAGTTATGCCTATAGTTTAGTTTACGGTAAATGATTTGTGCTAATGTTGAAGATAGTTCATGTCGTAGATTTAATTAATGATTCTTTTTAAAGTAGTTATAGCTTGTATCTAAAAATACTTGTTCATATTCACACTAGAATTACATTTAAGAATAAGAAATTGTTATTGTTCTATAGTGAATTTGATTTCCCAAGTAATTTTCATCATATTGATTCCCTTCCTTTTAATTTAGTTGATTACTTCCTTTGTTTAATTTAAGTTTATATTCTTTTAGTTTTTAATTAACAAACTATTTCCTTAGATTTAGTAATTAATTCATCCATCCTTGAGATTCGGCATCCATTAAATACTTATCTTAATAAAATTACCTTGTACGCTTGCAAAGCTTTTAATTATAAATGATCAAGTTTTTTGTGCCGTTGCCGGGGACGTATCGGATTGTTACTAAATTAGTAGTTAGGATAATTTTAGTTACCTTTAGTTTTAGTTTGCTTTAGTTTTTAGGTTAATTCTTCATTATTTACTTTATTTTACTTTGATCTTGTAGGTTGAGTTAAAGACCGTGTCCTCTACACTTGTGGCCACAAGTTGACACTTGCAAGCATAGTTCTTCTATTCGGTTTATAAGATCCTCTTCTTTCTTTCTTTTTGGCTTCTTTTCCCCTTTTTATGCTTTACATTGTGTTTGTGTGCTTGTGGTGTATGTATGGTCACTACTCCTTGCTCCCCTATTAGCACCACTTAACCCTGAGCCTGAGCAGATGCCTAGGAGAGCTAAATTGCCCTTGACCTACATCCCTACCCACTCTCCCAACAATTCCACTATTTCTCCCATCATCATGGATGAACATAATTTAGTAGATACACCTCTCAAAGTTCTAGAGAGTATTACACTCCCAATGAGTATACTTCTCCTTCATGCATTAGGTTGCCAATGATTGCCACTTACAACTATGAAATTAAGCCCAAATTCAAATGCTTCCATCTTTTTATGGGCTTAACAATGAAAACCCATATAGGCACCTAGATGACTTCTTTGAGCTATGCACAACTTTCAGGCTCTATAACTTGACCAATGAGGTTTCCAAACTTTGACTTTTTTGTTCACATTGAAAGATAAACCTAAAGAATGACTCCGCTCATTAGAACCAAACACTATCACAACATGGGTTCAAATGCAACAATATTTCCTCAAAAAGTACTTCCCCATACGCAAGTCCAACCAAATGAAAAAGGTCATAAGTACTTTTGTCCAACTTCCTACTAAACAATTCCATGAGAGTTGTGATAGACTTAAGGACCTTCTTAGGAGGTGTCCCCATCATGCTATCTCCAAGTGGCAATTAGTGCAATGCTTTTATAAGGGCCTTACTCAACAAAACTGCCACCTTGTGAATGAGAGTTGTGGTAGCACCTTTTTGTTAAAAAAATGAAAATGAGTCATAAAAACTTTTTGAGAACTTGAGTGAAAATTCTCTTCAACATACTACGTTGAATATAGATGAGAGCAGACTATCTACCTTTAACAACGACCCTTCTAGGGGTGACTTATATGAAGTCAAAAACCCATTAGACCTCTCCTCCAAAGTTTATACTTTGTGTATGAAACTAGATCTCCTTATGACTTCAACCTGTCAACCCACCTCCTCACTCATGACGCATGCACAATATTCCTTAGCCCAACCCATACTATCATGGAGTGTCTCTCTACCTCTCAATCTCTAGATTTTGTTCAATATCAAGTGAACACCACCAAATCATTCCCTAGGGATGAAAACAATACATTTTCAAACATATATAACGCTGGGTGTAGGAATCACCCTAACTTCTCTTGGTGGAACCCTAAGGGGCAAGTGGCAAGCAACCCCATAGACCACACTTTCAAGTGCCACCAGCCCTACACCATCAATACCAAGTGCCACTAGCCCCTATTTATCAACCCCAAGTGCAACTCTCAAATCCCCAACCTAGTCGGGATTCTAGTTTTGAAGTGACAATTTCGACTGCATTAAAAGAACTATAATCTAATTCTCAAATCCTTCACTCTCATACCGAGTGCATCATAAAGATAGAAGCCCAAATCGGTCAACTAACCAATGATATTAACAAGAGAGAGATGGGGACATTGCCGAGTCAACCCCTACAAAACCCTAAAGGTCAATTTTGGGTAGAGGGAGCTCCTCCCTCTAATGAACAAGTTTAGTCCATAATGTCCATTGGGAGTGGGAGGATTGTTGAGAATAAGGTTGGGGGTACACCATGAGAGACGACAGGAGTGAGGAGGTAGAGAGGGCATCCCCCAATGAGCATCAAGCAAAAGTGAGTGCACAACATGAGGAGTATATCTCTCCTGCCCCTTCTTCAGAGCCACTGTTGAAGACCACTTCTAAGGGATCCTATATCCCTAAGGCCTCCTTTCCCCAATGCTCAAACATGGCTCCGCCATTTTGCAAGCGTTTATCTAGGATGGACAAAATTATAGAAACCTTCAAACAAGTCAAGATTAATCTTCCCCTCCTTGATGTTACCAAGAAAGTCCCCGTGTATGTTATATTTATCAAAGACATATGCACTCAAAAGTGAAGGAGAGGTGTACTCATTGGGAATATAATACTCTCTTATGGCTTTGAGAAGTGCATCTACTGATCGATGTTCAACTATGGTGATGATGGAAGTTGTGGGAGAAGTAGTGGTAGATGTGGTAGAATTTGTGGAAATTTTGGGAGAGTTGGTAGGGATGAAGGTCGAGGGCAACTTAGCTCTCCTAGGGGCTCGCTTGGGTTCAGTATCAAGTGGTGCTCAAAGGGGGAGCAAGGGGCGATGACCACACATACATCACAAGCACACCACACAATGTAAATTTTAAAAATGGAAAGAGTAAGAAAAAACTAACGGTATAAAGATGCTAAAAATAAAGAGAGAAGATGATCTTGCAAACCAAAAAGAAGGACTATGCTTGCCAGTGTCACCTTGTAGCCACAAGTTAGAGAGCATGATCTTCAACTCAACCTTCAAGAT
This sequence comes from Saururus chinensis, assembly GCA_035235625.1. Lineage (NCBI taxonomy): Eukaryota > Viridiplantae > Streptophyta > Magnoliopsida > Piperales > Saururaceae > Saururus > Saururus chinensis. Next base: position 34,098,420 of record CP141144.1, on the reverse strand, counting down.
CAAATTAAAAGTAAGTAACTAAGAATTAACCTAATAACTAAAGTTAACTAAAACTAACTAACTAGATTTGAATAAACTTGAAAAGCTCTTTTATTAAAAATGAAATCCTTGTCATACAATTGTCATTCATCACAACTATGATCTAAATTAAAAAGAAAAAAAAATTGAAACTTATCAATAGTTTAATCAACTCCTATGTAAAAGAAAATTTAGCCTTGCATGGTAGAAGAGGGTGTTTAATCTTCATTAAAAGTTTTGAGTGATCCTCCATCTTCTTCTCCCTTTTTCTCTTTAAAAAATCTACTAGAATTCAAAACAGGCCAAATAAGAAACTGCACATTATCCCGTTCGAATGCCCTGCATGCCCATTCGAATAGCTATACTATTTTTGCAATCTGGACTGTTCTTTTCAGTTTTGTGTCTTATGTTTGAAAAGCTAAGTCTATTCACTCAACAGTCCATATTTTTTTTCAATTTTCTACTCTGTTCATTAAGCTCTTTTTTCACGTTTATATTAATTTCTAACTTGTTTGTAACTAAGAAAGGTTTTTCAAATCATTATAAAGTGTGCCAAGAGTGTTTCCAAATAACTTTCATATTGTCCAATGACCTTGATAAGTGCATCTTACCTACAAAACATAAAAAATTACAATATGGACATGTAGTATATACATAAAATCCCAACTTGATTCAAATACATGCCTAAACTACTAATAGTACCCAAATTAATTAATAATTAAACTAAAATATTGATATTTATCTTAACATAAATAAATCATAATTAATTCTAAATTAACTTGATACTATTCTAGTAAATAAGGTAAAAAAATGCGTATAAAATAGATATATGTCACACTCATCACCCCTACACTTATATAGACAAACTCATGGGCTCACTAATAGGTGCCTAAGACCCAATAGCTTAATAAAAGAAAGAAATAATAAACCTAATTAACCTAATGACCTAAATACCCTTATACACGATAACATAATTAAACCTAAGTAATCCCATGGCTTAAGCCCCCTTAGGCGGACCAATTATGGTATATCACAATGAGTACTTTAGTAGCTACAAGGAGTATGTTTCCAACACATTTCAAGTAGATGTTGGAATGCTAGCTACGAGGAGTATGTTCCCAACATATTTTCAAGTAGATTTTGGAACTTCAAATGGGCCACCCAACGAACTTTACATGCCAACTTGCAAGCAATTACAAAGTTGGAACTTCAAATAGCTCATCTTGCAATTGCATTAAGTGAGAGAGAGAAAGGGATATTCCCAAGCAAACTTGCAGCAAACCCCAAGGGAAAGTTTGAAGTAGGCTCAAATTCTAGTCAAGATTTAGTCCACAAGAAACTTAAGACCTTAACTACCCTTAGAAGTGGCAATCATGTTGACAACAAAGTGGAATTATAAACACAACCAAGACCAAGAACCTGTGTCATGGGAGGGACAGGAAGAAGAGAGAGATGTTAGAATATCCTATGGTGATGTGAAGAAGAACCAAGTCCCTTCTAGCATTTCTAAGTCTAACCTTGGGGCCTCTTATGTGCTGAAAGTTGCTTTCCCTCAAAGATAAACCAACTGCATGAAACAATAGAAAAGTTTTAGAGTTCATTTGTGAAGCATTAGAGTGCAGTAAAGATTCGAAGAAGAGGCAAATTGTATCTTGGGAGCAATTCACCAAATAAGCCTTGCACTAAGGAAGTGAATCTCAATTCAAAGTTAGTTTGCTGAAGGTGCCTTGGACATTAATCATTGCTCTGATTTATTTGTTGAGATTTATGGGAGCAGTTCACCATAGAAGCCTTGCACTAAGGAAGTGAATCTCAATTCAAAGTTAGTTTGCTGGAGGTGCCTTGGACATTAATCATTGCTCTGATTTATTTGTTGAGATTCGTGGTGGTAACTCTAACATCATATTCATGGTAACCCTACCAATAGTTGCAAGTAGTATGATTAGTTGGCAGAAATACTAGTGACAAAATCTATGTCTTCAACCATAGAGGACTTATGTGGAAGCTTGCTCAGTTTAAACATGGTCCAATTTTTGAACTCTAATAGAATGCTAATAGCATTGTACAGACAGTTTGACATGCTGAAACTGTTTCAGCAGCCCAATCTCTAAGTCATGTGAATGAAAATAGATAGGAAAAGTTAAGATTCCACACACCATTCCTAATGATTAAGTCATTAACCTTAAATTTCAAACTTGTCTAGGGAAGAAGTTGGGTATTTTTTCTAAATAGGGAGAAATAAATAATTAATTAACTTAGAAAACTAAGATTTTCCTTCTCTATGTTGTGGTAAGTTTTGGTAGACACAGCCTCCTTTATTATTGTGGTTTAGCGAAGGGAGGTGAATCAACACAAGCCTACTATATCTGGCATTGATCTTGCAACCAACCAGATCGTTGTCACCTGATTGAGTACAACCAACAACCGTGGTCGCGAGTGGCCTAGCCACAACCACAGCTATGGGCTAGCAACATGGATGCTGCCATGTCCATGACAGGTACAAAATGTGGATGCCTCAACTGGCAGACAATACCCACAACCACGGTGAGAATAGAACTTCTTGATTTTAGTGAAGTTAGTGGTGGTGTGGAGGGGATATTTTTACTATAAGGTGTTCAAAAGTATATTTTTACTGTAATTCTATACAATGAAATTATACTATATCTAGATCAACTGGAGCTTGTCAAAGATTAATGGAGGTAGTGATGATTAATTTGACTAAAACTAACATAAGCAAGAAAAAATTGAAAAGTAATTAAACTATCAAAAGCTAATCTTCTAAAGCTTTAGTTAAGATAAAGAAAGTTATGTAAAATAACTAAAGTACCAAATTACTAAAATACTAAGGTAGTGAAATCTACACTTTTTAAATTGTAAAACCTGTAATTATGATAACTGATTATCTAAAAATTTTAAGTTATAGAAATCTATAGTTATGATCATTGCGTGAGTTTAATATCCGTCTAATCGATATAGTGGATCACTAGATTGCTCTTAAAATTTGTACTTTAACAAGTAAGAATTAAGAGTTCTAGCTTTTTTGCACAAATTTTTTATATTATGGGGAAGCAAGTAAAGATTCTCTCAAAGTGCACTCTTACGATAAATCAATCAATCACGATCAATCAATCTATGCATGAACACAATAATTTATGTTGAAAACCATAACATGGGTAAAACACCATGTCAGTTCTAAAGGAACCAAATTAATGCACTAGAACCAAGACTTTACATGTACACAAGCAAATGACCAACCTTGTTGAGACTCTAACATAAGCTCCTCTTGTTTAGATCGTTGTTGTTGGCTTCATGTCTTCTCTCTCAAGTACTTGAAAATTTTTCTTATTTGTCTTGTCTTAATCTCCATCTAGTCATCAACAAGCACTTCTTGTTGTATTATCTTTGACCTTGTGGAATCCTCAATCTCTCTTTTAAGATATGATGCAACAAGCCTTTGAAAACTTTGTGTAGTCCTTCAGTTGTAGATTGTCTTATTCAATTCACCATGAATTTTCAACTCGAAGCTTCATATGAATTATTCTTTGAAAAACAATAATCAAAGGTGTAACACTTTTTTTTCTAATCTCCTCTAGGTTTTCCTCTATGAAATTTCATGATTTCATAACCATTATATACCTCCTAAGTCGGTTTAGGACTTGTACTTGAACAAGTAATGAAATTGCAATCGGAATATCTTAATTAGGGTAACCAGTCCATGAAAAAAATCGATTGTTCCAAACAGCGATCAATCAGTCACTATTGGTGATGTACCCAATACTTCAAGCAATTGATCGATTTGTGAGAGTGATCGATCAATAACTCTCGGCTTCATTTTGCATAGGGCTGAATCAAGGTGCGATTGATAGTTCAATTCTTCATTATGTGTAGCGATCGATCTCTCTGCTCAAAATTTAACCTTTTTGCTCTTTTTACCTTAAATTTTCTTAAATCCCTGAAATCACTTTTGAAACTTCTCTAGGTGTTTTTTGTATAAAAATATGATCTAAATGAGCTTCAACACATTCAACATTTTTCATTCTTCTATCCTAATAAATAAGAACACATCAACTCTTATTTATCAACTCCATCAATTCGAAATATGACTCAATCACAAGAACCTCAAATCAGATTCTAAGACTCAATACATACATATGGTTTCTCGACATAATTTTGACAAAGAAATCATCTAACAAACAAGATATGTGAGTCATATGTTCTTATAGTCTCGCCTTTGGCTATTTCTTATCAAAACATTAAACATTTAAAAATCAAAATAAAATGACAACTCTTGAAATAGTGCATTGATTTTCAAATTGTACAAAATACTAGAAAGACTCAATTAACTCAAACTTATTAATTTAGAATTGAACTTGAAAAATCTTGTATAAACCTGTATTGGTCTTGCACATTTAAAATCAAATTGATTTGCATAGCTTTGTTCAATTAATTATAAAGATAAGCAATTTAATTTTCATTCATCACTTGTCCCCCTTTTCGACATAAATAGACAAAAAGTTAAAGGAATAATTAATAAGAATACACATTAAAGCTCCATCAAGTTATAATCATCACTTAAAAGACATGAAAATAAATAAAACCACCAAACCAACATATGTCCAACACATATCCCACAATAAGAAATTGTTTCAAGAGTACATCTCTTCATCGTAATATAATATACACAAACTGAACAAGTTTAAATAGACAGAATACATGAAAAGTGATACAAAAGAAATAAAAATATCAATCTACAACTACATCATCACTTCTCTGCTCTTCCTCACTATCTGCTCATGGAAAGCTAGATTTGATCAAGTAATCAAGGTGTGTAAGCCTCTGGAACATAGCATCCTAAAATGACCTAAACTCAGCCATAATCACAAGTCTATCATCATCTATAGGTGCTGGTGGCTCTATTGTTGCATATGATGTCTCCTTTGTAACTTATGGCTCATGATCACCACCCTAATGGTAAGACAACATCTTGCGAACCACTCCAAGATCAATTGTTCACATCCCTGTCATGGTAGGTTTTGCTTTGGGTACACTAACATGCACTACTACTAAAATATGGCATAAGATGTAGGGATATGGCAACATCTCATGTGTGTGGCCATGCAAAATCTCTATAATCCTCCTAAAAATAAGAGAAGATAGATCAAGCTCCATATGTGTCTGTGCTAAGAGGTGTAGCAATCATGCCATCATTCTATCTACTCTCTCCTTCCCACCACTCCAAATATCATATTGAGGAATCACATGTAGAAGCCTAAAGTCTGTATCATTAAATGTGCAAGCAATGAAAGCTCAAGCTCCTGCACAATGGGCAAACAAAGCAAAGCACTAGTTAGTTCACTATTTTGTGGGAAGTCATAACTAGAAAACTGAGGAAATGTGAGCTTTGTCCTCTCACAATCGATAACAATAGCTATAATATCAGGTGTCACTCTCACCTAAACTCCTACTACAACTCCTATGAGTGCACCGTCATCTTCTAAGAAGAGTGATGTATACCACTATTGAACTGGCATAGGGTAAGCCTGCTCACTAAATGTGGAAAAGGTGGAAAAGTAATCCATCCAGTAAGGTTTGGCCTCTATCCAGCCTACTATAGTCTCTAAAGGAACGTGAACTAAACACCTCTTATATCTAATTGATCTAACCCTATCTGACCGATAGCTAGATGATCCAGGGTCCCCTATGCCTAACTCAACTGTCTTTTGCTTCTTCGCTTTTCCCATTTAGATGAATTGACACATAAAATAACATAAATCTAAGCATACACTTGGAATAATGATATAACAATGATAAACAGCCTAGAAGTTCAAATTACGAGGAAATGTGCGCCAAAAATTCCAATTATGAATTAAAATAAATCCTAAAAATATTTCATGTCGAAATGACACCAAATTTGAACCTAAGGTAGATCTTGATGAGTAGATCAAACTTTTCTACTCCACCAATAGTCAATTTGGACCCTAAACACCCAATTATTGAAAATATTCAATTTCGTAAAAAACTTTTAAACCAGGTGACTTTTTCATGAAAATTTTAGTTTTAATAGATCAAAACGTATGAATATTTAGCCAAAGCTAGATCATCCTATTTCTGAAATTCCTAAATGTTTTATGATCCATTTTATGTATCTCTAATGGATACATTGATGGGATGACAGCTATCATAAAATGGAAGTTGTTCTTGCAATTAGCGACTATATGTCAAAGTACTCCTCAACTTCATCTTCTTTATATCCTTTGACAAAGTGCGAAACCATGTATTTTTCATTTGATTAATCAGGTTTCACATTTTTCTTGAATATTCATATACTTAGAGGTTCATTACCTAGACGAAAATTCACCAGCTCCCAAGTATGTATTTACAAGCTAGATTCAATTTTACAATTTGCAATCTCTCTCTTAAAATGTGGAGTTGTCATGACTTACTAAAAGCTTTGTTGTACATTTTTGAACAAATAAAAAAAATTCAAACCAAAGTAATATGATGTTCGTGTAAGATCCGGTAATTCTTATTTTTCAATTGCCTTACAAGTTAGATACCTCTCTGGATAACTTGGATTTAAGGCTGAAACTTCTATGATTAGAAACTAGATAAAAAGAGCTCTGAAATGCCACCAAGAATGCACAAATCAGAGTTCAAATGAGTGAAATATGATCGGTCGAAGTTGTATTAGATGCACTATACTTATTACCTGATTTAGACCTACACATTGGGTCTCTTATTTACCCTTTTTTGCCTGCTTAAAGTGAGTTACAGAAATTATAATTTAAGAGCAAATTTGGGTGGCCCAAGTTTAGTTTAGTAGCCCAAACCTTAGGATGATTAGGAACCTTAATCTCCACCCTCTCTAAATAGGTCATTAGAGCTTTAATTAGAGAGTTGTGGAGCTTTTTAGATTTGGTTGAGAATTTATGGTGCCTTATTCTTCTTCAAGGTGAGTAATTTGATTATTTTCTCCTAAATCCTTTGATACTTAATGGAAAATTTAAGGTTCTTGATGCTTAATTATAATTCTCATGTCTTCTTCTTTCGAAACTGCCAAAATTTTCTTATTTCATGCCTAGATCTAATGAAAAACCATAATTTGGTTGAATAGGGATCCTTTGATTTAGGAAGATTTGACAAATTTCAAAATGATATGCATTTATTATATTTTTTAAAATAAGTGATAAACTTTATTAAGGATATGCATGAATATATCTAAGGTTAATTTAGCAAATCAATGTTTCATGCATGTCTTAGTATATATGATGTTAGCTATTGAATTATGCTTGAGTTAGGCCTTACATACGATAGAATGATTACTTAGGGTCACACATGTAGCCATGTTCATAATTCCGTACATCATGAAAATGATTTGTATACTATGGAATAATCGTGGTTAGTCAAGGTTTCTATGGTTGCTAGATTAGTTCTATCAGAGGTTTATTAAATTAGTTTTCTATCTGAATGGGAAGGGTTTTCTATCTGAAAGGGTAAGGGTTTTTGCCAAAAATTTTAGGTTTTAACCTCCTCGGGTTAAGATGATTGTGTTTTTTATATTATTGAGAATTTTGGAGTTGGAGTCCAGGTTGGTCATGTCTATGTGAACCGGCTTGACCAAGCATTATTTTGGCATCTCCAATTTAGAATGTCAGGTTCATGCATTAGGTATCAGGTAACAAGTAAAAGCATTTTGTTCGTTACTTTGATTTCTATCATATTGAGACTTATTAGATGTAATTCTGAGTTTGAATTACACTCACATGATTTGTATGACTTTTGATGTACTTTTGAGATTTATGTACATTATAGTTGCATAATTTGGTTTAAATGATAAAGATTGTGTATGGGTGTTAAAGCAATTATTTTCAAAACCTTACTATGTTTACTCTCACCCTTATTTTTTTTTGGGAATCTTTAGGCATCCTTTGTGTGATGATGTCACACAACTGCTCAGGATGCCTCGTTTTTGTGACCAAGATGATAACTGAAGAGCTACTGAACGGGGCAACAAGTTGCTAAGGATAATTAGTAGGATATAAAGGAAGTGACTATAAAATTTCATATTATTTGATAGGTTGTATTTCTAGTTAGTAGTTACTTTTCTTTAGTTTGAGGCGTATGTTATGTCATTACACTATAACTCTAGTAGGTAGATGTTTAATCATAGTTATGATAAAAGAAGTTAAAATTTCTTTTTATATATTTACTCTCCTTATTGTTTTTAACCATACCAATGGCTCGACTGCGAATTCAAATCTAATCCAGGGTTGGGATAGAAGTTATCGCATCCTCTCACTGGTTTTGGGTCGAGGGCATGGCAATTTATTAATATCGGATCCGGTCTTTTGTTTAAAAGCAAAGGGGAATAACATAAATTGGAATATCCTCACTAATGGAAAATAAAGTATGGAGATTGGAACATAAGGGGTAATGGGGTGAGAGATAATAGATGAATTAGACAATGCTAGTGACATTAGTATAATTTTTTATTGTATTGTTGCTTGCTTGTGTGCTTTTGTTTGATTTTATTGTGGTGTTATATCATGAGTCTTAACACATAGATTTTGTGTAGATGCTGAGTCCTTGTCAAACAGGGGCATCAAGCAGCTGGACTGCTATGGATCCCCATATAGATGATGTCTTTCAGCCATTGAGGGATTAACTTAGGTGGTTCATGCTTAGCAACAGGGCATGCAACCCAATGGTGGGCAAGAACAACTAACATGGAGGGCTTCAAGAAGTTAAAAACCTCCTAGTTTCAAGAGCGGAATGGATCCTACATTGGCAGATAGCTTGAGGCTGCATATGGAAAAGAACTTCAGTGCAAGAAGGTGCTCAGAGGAGGAGGAGACTCGCCTTGTTGTGTTCACTTTTGAGGGTAAGGCTCAGATATAGTGACTTTTTGTGGAGAGGCAACAATTCTATAACAGATGGACATTCTTTGAAAGGAATTCTTAGTTGTTTTTAATGAAAATTACTTTACATTGCATGTGCGAGAGGATAAGAAGAAGGAATTCCTGAACTTAGAGCAGGGATTCATGACTGTGGTGGAGTATGAGCTAAGTTTGTAAAGTTAGAACTATTTGCCCCTTGCATCTTTGATGGTTAATATGAGAGGGCAAGAAAGTTCAAAGATGGGCTGAAGCCTTTTATCATGAATCGAGTGGTACTTTTCAGGCATGGGACTTTGGTAGATGTCATAGTGACTGCCATAGTGGTTTAGAAGGATTCCGATGAGTACCAATAGAGGAAGGAGCAGCCTAAGCGGAATAGGCAAGGTGATTTTCATGGAGGTTGTAGTAAGAGGCCTCATGGGAACAATGAAATCTTGGCAACACTTAAGGTAAAGATAGGTCAAACAATTTGGGGAACAACTTCTATAGGAACAATAATAAAACAAACAAAGGGAGTCACCAGATTTATTGTGCAAGCTTTACAATTTACAAGTGTTGGCAACAAGGGCATTTCAGGAAGGATTGTCCTCAGAATACTCAAGATGAAGCTTCAGAGCATAAAAAATCTCCTCGAATCCAAGGGCAAAGGTAGTAGGGTGGTCAACAAAAGAAGCTTACCAATCAAGGAAGAATCTTTGCTATCATAGCTCATGAGGTAGCTAACACAGCAGCAACGATGGAAGGTATGCTTAAAATTGCCTCTCATCATGTTTGAGTATTATGTGATATGGTTTCTTCACATTCTTTATCACTCCTATCTTTGCTAGGGAGCTCAATATTGAGCCAACATTTTTATTGACCCTTTGCATGTTTCTACCCCTTCGTCTTCTCTTCAAGAGGAGGAATGCCTTAATGAAGTTCCTATTGTGATTGGGGGTCGAGTTAGTTGTTTATTTTTTTATTTTACCTATAATTTAATTTGATGTGATTTTAGGCATGGATATGATGACTGTGCATCATGGTCATGTTAATTGCCGGGGAAAAAGGGTAGTGTTTAGTATGCCAACTAGAGTGTCTTCAAGATTAGCAGTAAATTTTTTGTGTTTTCATCTAAAGAAAGGAAGTGGTTCAATAATGGGTGTATGACTTATCTTGTAAGCATCTCTTTGGATAGAGTTGAACCAACTCCTATTGAGTCTATTCTGGTGGTGTCTGAATTTGTTGATGTCCTTCTAAAGGTCTTGCCATGTTTACCCCCTCAAAGGGATATTGACTTTAGTATTGATCTTCTTCCAGGTACTCTTCTAATCTCAAAAGCTCCTTATAGAATGACACCAACCTAATTAGATAAGTGGTTCATTAGACCTAGTGCATCTCTTTGGGGTGCATCGATCTCTTTGTTATAAAGATGGATGGTTTTCTCAGACTCTGTATTGCATATAGGATGTTGAAACATGTCACAATAAAGAATAAGTATCCTCTACCTTGTATTGATGACTTATTTGATCAATTACAACCACCATATGTATTCTTCAAGATTGATTTGAGATCGGGTTATCCCCAGCTTCGTATTCGGCCTGAGGATGTGTCAAAGTCTTCTTTCAGACACGCTATGGGCATTACAAATTATTGGTGATGCCTTTTGGACCTACCAATGCACTAGCATCTTTTATGGATCTAATGAATATGGTCTTCAAGCCATACCTAGATACAATTTGTTATTAATTTTGTAGATGACATATTAATCTATTCAGCTAACAAAGAACATGAGGAGCATTTGGGAATTGCTTTACAAACTTTGAGATATCACAAACTCTATGAAAAGTTTAGTAAGTGTGAATTTGGTTAGAGAAAGTAAATTTTCTTGGCCATGCCATATCAAAGGATGGAATATCAGTGGACCCAGCTATGGTAGAAGCAGTTTTGAAATGGGAACGACCTAAGAATGCATCTAAAATTAGAAGTTTCTTAGGCCTTGCAGGGTGTTATTAACGATTTATTGAATGTTTTTCCCTCATTGCAACCCCTATGACAAAGTTGATAGGAAAGAATATAATATTCAAATGGAACCAAGAATGTGAGGAAAGTTTTCAAGAGTTGAAGGAGAGACTTACTTCAGCGCCACTATTGTCTTTACCATCAAGTAGTAGAGGATTCATTGTCAACAACGATGATTCAAAGAAGGGGTTGGTTTGTGTGTTGATGTAGCATGGGAAGGTAGTTACTTATGCTTCTCTGCAACTTAGAACACATGACAGAACTATTCAACACATGACTTGGAGCTAGCAATAATAGTCTTTTTACTAAAGATTTGGAGGCAATACCTTTATGGTGAAAAGTTTGAAGTGTTTACAAGCCATAAGAGTTTGAGGCACCTCTTCAATCAGCAAGGCTTAAGCACGAGACAAAAGAAATTATTAGAGTTCCTTAATTATTATCATTTCACTATTGCCTATCACAAAGGGAAGGCAAATGTAGTAGCAGATGCGTTGAGTAGAAAATTAGTAGCTACAGTGGCTCATGTACGGGTTCAAGTGTGGTTTATGTACAAAACTGCTATTGAACTTAATCCGGAGATAGAATCCGACGATACCACTGGTTGGTTTTCAAACCTTTGCTTAAGTTATAATCCGGTAACACAGTGATCGAAGCACAAAAGGGAGATGAAGAAATTCAGGAAATAAAAGACAAGTTGAAGGAGAAGCCGGTGAATAACGTTGAGGAAAGGGTAGATGGAAGCTTAGCCTTTCATGGATGATTATAGGTGCCAAATTCTCAGGAGTTTAAGGAGTGAATTCTTTTAGAGGCACACCACTCTATGTTCTCCATCCATCCAGGGGGAAATACATATCAAGACTTGAAGTGGACATTTTAGTGGAATAGATTGAAGAGAGCTATTGCATCATTTGTGTCTAAGTGTTTGATTTGTCGACAGGTTAAAGTGGAACATTGTCATCTTGCAGGAATGCTACAACCTCTAACCTATTCTAGAATGGAAGTGGGAGAATATAGCCATGGACCTGATTTTAGGACTTCCTAGGTCTCCAAGTGGTAATGACTGTGTGGGTTATAATTGACTAACTCACCAAGTCAGCACACTTTATTGCTATTAAGATGACCACATCCTTGGACGCCTTGGTAGCACTGTATATGAAAAAGATTGTCCAAATACATGGAGTTTCATGTCAATTGTGTTTGATCGGGATCCTATTTTTACATCTAGGTTTCGACAAATTTTCTAGAAAGCTTTAGGCTCAACAACTAACCTTAGTTCAGCATATAATTCTCAGACAGACGGACAATCTAAGTGGACTATCCAAACTTTAGAGGGCATGCTTAGAGTATGCATCCTCAAGTAGGAGGGCAGTTGGGAGCAACATTTATCCTTTTCAAGTATGTTTACAACAATAATTACTAGAATAACATTCAAATGGCACCTTTTGAGGCATTATATGGACATCCTTACAGATAATCACTTTGTTTGGATGAAGTGGGAGAGCATCTTTTGACGGGGCCATAGATAGTGCAACAATCTTTAGAGAAGATTCAACTTATTAAGGATCGATTGAAGATTACTTAGAGTACACAAAAGAGTTATGCAAACACCCATCAAAGAGAGCTAGAATTTCAAGTGGGAAATCTTGTTTTCTAAAGATTTTGCCAACAAAAGGTGTATTGAGATTTGGCAAGAAAGAGAAATTATCTCCTAGGTTCATTGGACCCTTTGAGATATTGGGGCAGATTGGAGCAGTGGCATATTGTGTGGCTTTACCACCCCAACTTGCTAACATTCATATTGTGTTCCATGTTTTTCTTTTGCAAAAGTATGAACTAGATCCATCTCGTGTTCTCAACTTTGATTAGTTAGAGATAAGGAGCGATCTTACCTACTTCAAGACACCATTGCATATCTTAGATAGAAAGGAGAAGATGCTTAGGATCCAGGTAATTCTATTGGTGAAAGTTCTTTGATGGAATCACAACATGGATGGAGCAACGTGGAAGCGGGAAGATGAAGTTAAAGAAAAGTACCCTCATCTCCTTACCGTTGGGTAGTTGCGAATTTTGAGTAGAAAATTCCTATAAGGTGGGTAGAAGGTAAAATCCGGTATTTCTTTTTTTCCAATTGACTTATTCATAGTTGACTTGTTGAAATTTAAGGTGTTTGACCTTTTAGCCTTATGAGTTAAATAACTCTCTAAATAGCTTAAATTTAGGGCTCATACTATTATAAACTAGATAGAAGCAGCTTTGAAATGCCACCAAGAATGCAGAAATTAGAGTTTGGAAGAGTCAGATATGACTGGTCCATGTGGTACTAGATGCATCGTACTTGATTACCTGATTTAGACCTAAAAATGGACCTATTACTTAGTTTTTTAGGCCCATTTAAAGTGAGTTATAGGAATAGTATTTTAAGAACCAATTTGGGTGGCCCGAGGTTGGTTTAGTAACCCAAACCCTAGTACAAATGAACCTTAATCTCTACCCTCTATAAATTGATCATAAGAGCTTTAATTAGAAACTTTTGGAGCTTTTTAGATTTGTCGAGAATTTGTGGGGCCTTAACCTCTTTCGAGAGGAGTAATTTGATTATTTTCTCCTTAATACTTTGATAATTAATGGAGAATTTAAGGTTCTTCATGCTTAATTATAATTCTCTTGTCTTCTTCTTTCAAAACCCCCAAAATTTCCTTGTTTTATGTTTTTATCTAATGAAAAATCAGAATTTGTCTAATAAGGATCCTTTTATTTAGAAGGATTTGAGGAGTTTCTCTGTCCTATAGGTAAGGGGTTTTTGTTTGATGACATTTAACTTGCATTAACACCAGGTTTGTGAGTGAAATAACGTTCTTTAATAATGGATATGACTTGAATCATTTTTATTATCTATTTTAGATTCATGACTATGTTTGAGATACATTTACTTTGAGTTTTGCTTACAAATGTTTTCTGATTGTAGAATATCAAGTCTAAATCATATTCCTAATTGTCTAGATTTTTCAAGTGTAATATGTATTTGTTATATTTTTTGAAATACATCTTGTACTATAAAAAACTTCAATGTTTCCATATTTAGAAGCGTGTACAAGGATTAAAATATATGATTTTTGGCTCTTATTTTTGTGATGGATTGATATTATGAGCATCATATAAATATTTCAAGTCATTTGGAGCACGAGTAGTCAATGACATAGTCATAAATTTGTGAGTTGGCAGTTCTGGTAGGGCATAGTCTCATTAATTAATTAATTAAATTATTTTTCCTACTTATTTTCATATGATATTTATTTATATAGTCATTAACATTATGATGTAGGGTTTTGCAATTGTTCACATTGATTTGAGTTTATTTGGTATTTTTCCTAAATTGTACAAGTTACATGATGTGATTATGCTAAAACATCTATTTAAACTAGTATGAGAATAAATGAGATATTGTTGATTGTGCTACTTTAGTACTTTCAATATATTTAACTTTATTAAGGTTTTGCATGCATATCTAAGGCTAATTAAGCAAATCCATGTTTCATGTATGTCTTAGTATATATGATCTTATCTACTGAATTATGCCTTACATAAGATAATATGATTACTTAAGGTTGCACATGCAGTCATTTTTATAATTTATTGCATCATGAAAATGATTTGTAAAGTATAGATTAATTGTGGTACACCGTGGTTTCTAAGGTTGTTGGATTAGCCATATCGGTTGTTTATTTAATCGGTTTTCTATCCAAAAGGGTAGTGTTTTCTATTCGAAAGAGTAGGGTTTTCTATCCAAAAGGGAAGGTTTTTCCCTCCTTGGGTTTAGATGACTGAGATGTTTATATTATTGAGAATTTTGAAGTTAGAATCCAGGTTGGTCATGTCTGTGTACACGAGCTTGACATTGTATTATTTTGGCATCTACAGTTTGGAATGCTAGGTTCATGCATTAGGTATCAGGTAACTGGTAAAAATATTTGTTCTTTACTCTGATATCTATCATATTGAGACTTATGTTGGATGTAATTTTGAGATTAAATTACACTAATATGATTTGTATGGCTCTTGATGTACTTTTGAGATATATGCACATTGTGGTTGGATAAGTAATTTGGTTTAAATGTTGAAGCTTATGTTTGGGTATTAATGCAATTGGTTTCAAAACTTTTTTGAGTTTACACTCACCCTTATTTTGTTTTGGGAATCCTTCAGGATCCTCTGTGTGATGGTGTCACATAGGTGCTTAGGACTGCTTGTTGTGTGACCAAGACGATAATGAAGGAGCTACTAAGAGGGGGAATAAGTTACTAAGGAATAATTAATAGGATATAAATGAAGAGACATATGAAACTTCATTTTACTTGATAGTGTTGTACTTCTAGTTGGTAGTTTATTTTCTTTAGTTTGAGGCCTATGTTATGCCATCACACTATAACTCCAGTAGGTAGATGTTTAATCATAGTTACGATAAAAGTAGTTAAATTTTCATTTATATATTTATTCTCTGGATTGCTTTAAATAAAGTGATGGCTTGACTGCAAATTCCAATCTAATCAAGGGTTGGGATAAAAGCTATCGCATCCTCTCACCAGTTTTGGGTTGGGGGGCAGATAGTTCTTGCTCGTTTATTACATCTAGTTTGTTCATCTCCTTATTCTTGGTCTTAATTGTTTCCATTTGCAGCATCATAAGTCCTTTTAGGGTAGCTTGCCTCTTGTATAGAATTAGAAAGAAAAATACATTTAAAAAAATGATGCATGCTTAGATTCAATAAGGATGACAAGCATATCAAGAATCTCATATTTATAAAGAACAAAATGGGACAGACTAGTGTTATTGGAATAATTAATGAACATACAATCAATTGTTTTACTTTCTACCTTAATTCTCTAAGGAAGAGAGACTATAACTTTAGGGCAGCTTGCCTCTTCTGTACAATTACAACAAAAAATATATTTAAAAAAATGATGCATGCATAAATTCAATAAGGATGACAAGCATATCAAGAATCTCATATGTATAAAGAACAAAATGTGACACACTCTTGCTATTAGCATAACTAATGAACATACAATCAATCATTTTACTTTCTACCTTTATTCTCTAAAGAATAGAGACTACAACTTTAGCAAAACACTCCCACATCTTTAAGAAATGACACATAAGTTTTTGACCCTTTTATAATTTATAAATTATTGAGATTGTGATTTGCAAAAAGCACAATGAGAGTTTAGTATCCATCATAAATCTAACAGATCTTCACATTGCTCCTAAAACTAATACTTTGAATAAAGTAAGAATTTAGAGTTATAACCTCTATGTGTCACATAAATTTGTATGGCAAAAACTTAAATAAATCCAAGTGCAACCTACGATGGATGTACAATTAAATCAACCACAAATCATGCAAATATTTACAAAATGATTTTTTACCTTGAAATCCCCAAATAGGGTAATGACAACCTAAACTGGCTAAATTAATCAATGCGCCAGACAACAAGAACTTACAAGACCAAAGAACAATCAATCAAACTTTGGCTTGAAACAAATGAAAATGCATAATTCTTTGTGCAATCCTCTCCCATTGTTTTCCTTCAAGTTTCACTCTAAAGTTTTCCCTCTTTGTGTTCTATCTTTGTCTTCTTCTACAAGCACAATCAAAGACGTCTTCTTTGATTGATAATTCACCTTTGAGTCTCTTCAATCCTCTTTGATGAAGAAGTTTGTTCTACCTTCTCAAGTTGATGTGTGTGACGTGTTGTCAATCACTCTATTCAATTACTCTCACCCATAAGAACTTTTCTCTCAAAATCTATGGTGATTTTAGGATAACTCTAAGCAAAGTCTCTCCGCTTTTCTTTCTCAAGGAATGGTTTTCCTCTCTTCTATTCCATCCAAACCTAGGCCTCTTATAAAGTATCAAATCAGCCATGGTTAATGAAAGCCAAGTTGGAAAGGACTTTCTTTTAGAATCCTAAACTACGTAATTTTTATATTAAAAAAGATCGATATCTAAATTTTTTTTTATATTTTTCACCACTTTTTCTTAAAATACTTAAAATCACTCCTAAAAGGATTATTTCAATTAAAACTATATGATTTGTGTATGTAAGTGGGCTTTAGTTTCCTTTGAATTTTGACACACTAAGTAGTCCTTAACCTTAAAACTTTAGATTGCGTCCGCTTCTATTTCAAAGTCCTTCAATTCCAAATCTGACTCAATACTAGCATGTAATCAAGCAAGACACTATGACTAAAACATACAACATGTTTGGACATTGTTTTGTTCATCAAAATTAGGCAATTTACAACACATATGCCTCATTATTTTGTTTCATCATTTCTTTTAAAGTTCTAGTTTCACATTCAACAACTTCATTTTATTGAGGTCAATATGATGTAGTTTGGTGAATGATACAATGTTGTGAACACAACTCATCAAAAGCTGATGCATATGCACATCATCTATCACTTATTGGAACTTTAATCTTAATGTGAAGTTGATTATCATCCTTAATTTTGTATTGTTCAAACTTGTTTAAATTTTCATCTTTTCATCTTAGCAAGTATACACATAAAAGTGTGTTGTGCAATTGTCAACGAATGCCATAAAATATTTTACCTCTAGTTTGGAAAAGAATCGAATCGCATACATCATTGTCAATTAACTCTAGAATTTCAATATTTCTTTCAAAGGTTCAGAGAGATGTATATTTTAATATAGGAAAGATTTGGATACCACGTCAAATTTTAAATGAAAATGCTTTTGGGTAAAAGAACTATATAAAATGCCATATCATTTTAAAAAAAATATTCTAAAACTTATCCCTTCTCTTGAGAAGAGTTTTGGTTTAAAATCCCTTTAAGTCATTTTTCTTTATCATCCAAGAAGGTCCTTAGATTCCACACAAGTCTCACATTTATGATTAGAGTCAATTTTAAACTTAGGCACAAATTTCTTGCTAACTAATCACAATGTATCATAATTAAAATGTTCTAATCTACCATGCCACAATTGAATGGCAGTTGATATTCCTACTCTATTTTCTCTAAATAGAAAGTCATACTTTACCTTTGGTTGGATAGGGGAAAGGGAATCTCTATTTTGTTAGGTATGACTCACCTTGTCTATCCAATCAAAGATGGAGTAAGGTTTTTTGAGTTGAGAAAGTGGAGTAGGAATATTATTTTTCCACTTTAAAAGACAAGCATATAAGAAGAAGATTTAGTTAGAATAGTTGTCTTTATGTATTGTATTAGCTTAATTTCCATGATCAAAATTATAGAATGACTTGCGTATTTGAATTATGGGGATTGGTTTGATTAGTGATGAGTTGATTGAGTCTTTGGAATTGAAAGACATTAATTGGAGCAGTTTCTTGCTTTGAAGATTCCAGCTTTAAGATTCAAGACTGATTGAAGGATAATGCTTTCTTAGCTATAAAATCACACACAACTTCAGTAAGGTTAAAATTAATTAGTATGTAAGTGAAAGGTGTTAGAATATATGAGGCATATGTAATGTAATTGACTATATTTCAATGATCACAACTATGTTCATGCTATAAGTTTAATTTAAGTCATTATAATATCACTAGATTACTAATGTATCGAGTAAGATTTGAAATTAAATAACTTAAAAAATAGGAGCATATATGTTCTAATATTTCAAGGTGGAAGACTTTGTTTCTGTGATTAAGTGTTGAAGACAAAAAGGTAAAAATCATGAACATACATACATAAACAGTTAAGATTCTCATAGAAAATATCTTATAAGAGTGTTGGGATAGGAAAGCAATTAAAAGGAAAGTTTTCAATATTATTAACAAATGATCTAAATCCCTTGAAAAGGGCAATATTGAGCTTGAATATGGTTTGAGTGTCAATCTTATTATTAGCAAGTACAACAATTAATACATTGAGCTTAAATAGCTCATTGTTAAGATACCCTTGTCTACATACTGTAAGATCTCTAATTTTAACTCAACTTAATTTCCATTTTAAGTATGTGAATTGTGTGGTTTTGCTTGCTTGCTACTTTGAATTAATTTTTGGGGTTAAGAGCTAGTAATTATGACTTAAATAAGTGTTAATTTCACTTTGTATAAGTATTAGTGTCAACTTAATTTATCCAATTTTTATGAATTTTATCATAATTTTTTCTTAATTAAGGGTGTGGACCTCGCCATGGATCCCACGTCCACATTGGATGGTGTGTAACCCATTTGACCATCTAAACCCTTATTAATTTGTTTCAGTAAGTTTTGGTGAGAATTAAATTTATTTTTAGACAAAAATAACTCTAATTAGCCACTCAGGGTATTTAAACTTAATTTAGAGCTCAATAATTTGTTTATCTAACCCAAAACCCTTACTATTTAAAAAAACACAAGCCACTTTGCAAAGAAGGAAGGAGGTGCTCTACCCCCATTTCCCATAGAAGAAAAGTAGATTAAAGTTTGTTTTCTTGCCCTAAACACACCCAATCTTTCAATTTTGGTCTTAATCCTTATCTTCATTTTGGTTAGTGGAGTTAAATAACAAACTTGAAAAATAAGCAAGTAACTCTAAGAAAGACCTAGAGATTGAGAAAGAAAAATCTAGTCCTCTCAATAGAGAACTCAAGTCCTCTAAAGAGAAATTAGATGGGTTCAATGGTTGCACGTAGAAGTTGGAGACTATTGTTAACATTAATCAAATAATAAAATGGGATTAAGTTTTAAGAATTGCTTTTCTACCCTTTAGCAAAACCAACTATCTATGTAAATGAGAAAGAGAGTTTGAAAAAGCCTAAGATAGTGCCCAACTCACCCAGTTAAAGAGTGAAAGGAAGAAGAATAGGCTCAAGTATGGTGGGTGTGTGTGACATTTGTCATAGTGAGACCCACACTAAAAGAGAATGTCCTAAGAATTATCGTTTCAAACTTAGGTCAAAGAAGAATGAGAAGAAACACACTACCTCATTTACCCCTAAGTTAGACCACCAAGTGTATGAAAATAAGATGAAGAAAGTGTGGGTGAAGAAAGTGGATCTTAAAGCTTCGAATGATCAATTAGGTAAAGCAAAGAAGTCTACCTTAAGTTGCCTTAGGATTGGTTATCTGAACAAGGCTAAGGAGTTTTACATCTCTAAGTAAGAGATTTATATTTGTGTCCATGATTTTATTCTTTCTATCTTTGGGACATTATTTTTTTGTTTTCTCTCATTCTTACTTTGTTTTTACATAGTTTTAATTCATATGTTTTGAATTGAAAAAATAAAAAATAAAAAATAAAAAGCAAAATATAGAATATTATCAAACACACACAAAAAAAGTAGTACAACTTTTGATTGGTTTAGCAATTGGCTATGTTTTTGTTTTGATAAAGTTCAACTCTCGAGATATTTTAGGATTAATTTTATTTTAACCTAAAAAGCAATATAATTAATAGTCAAGATATACCTTAACAAAGAGAAGAATACACCAAAGAGAGTAAAGACCAATTTGATTTATTTTGCTTGATGCTGCAATTCTCTTATTTTTAAAAACTTGAACACATCATGTTGAGACTCAAGTTACTTTTATGTATGAAAATCAAGACAGAACTTTTAAAATATAAGTTGACTTAGGTATTTGGATTTTAGTGTAATCTAGGTGATCAAATTAAAGGATCTTTGGCTAGATTTATATTTAGAATTTAAAGAAAAGTGAATTTCATGTAATGTACTTCAATGTTTATGAATCTTATGTGCTTTACTATCTCTTTTGATGATGAATTTGTCCTTAAAAAAATGATGGTGAAGCGCTACCTACTTAGGTCGGCTTAGGCTAGTGTGAAGCACCCATCCACTTGACACAAAAAAATTAATGAAAAGAATGAAAAATTACTATGATGCAAGTTGGGAGGACTTAGAAAATCCAAGCTTTTGAAAAATGAATTTGGGAAAATGATAATAACTCAGAAAAAGCATGGGCATGTTGATTATGAACTTTTTTATTACTTTTATCTTTTTAGGAAAATCTTGTACATAGATTTTAGTTAAAGATAGTAAAAAAATGTGAACTTATTCTTTATGTCTAAACAAATTTGTCTCAGTTTAGTTAAGAGTAATCTTGCATGATTCGAGATCAAAAGAGACAAGGGATGACTACAATGGTGGGTGTTTTTCAAAACTGATAAAAGAGAATTAATGTGTCAAAAAGAAGAGAATAATATTGACAATCACATACTAATGTGGTTAACTAATCTAAGGCAATGAATTAATAAACACAATTAGTAGATGCACTTAGATTAAAAGAGAATTAATTAAAAAATCGTAAAACAAGAGCTCAACTTTGCTGACTTGGAATGTTTTAATTTTATTTTGAGATCGTTATTTCTAGTTGAGGTGCTTTAAATGGAATTCAATGTTTATGAGCATGATTTGTTTTTGAATGTTTTGAAAACAAATATTTTGATTGCTCAAAGTTTTAAAGCACAATTGTGAAAAGGAGTATGTCAAAGTGAAAGCAATAATTAACTGGATTTTTAGACCTAGTTCTAATTGTTTTATATTTTTTTGTCTAAAAGTCAAATTGACATGATTCTTCTTAATCTAAAATTATGATGTGATTGTTTGAAGTGTTGAACATTTAAATTCTGCATTTATTTGTTTCTTGGTTCTGTATTCTACACCACATTAGATATGCGTGTCATAGATTAAGGAGGAGAGCCAGTGTTAAAAGATTATGGTCATGTGATATATTATGATTAGTTTCATATCTTGATGACTATGTACTTGACAAATATGCTTGATTGACATTTTCATTATTTATTTACTATAACTTTTTGTCTATTTATGTCAAAAAGGGGGAGAAGTGATTAATGAAAATGAAATTGTTTGTCTTTATAATTGATTGGACTATGCTATGCAAATCAACTTTATTTTAAATATGCAGGATAAGTACATGTTTGTACAAGGCTTTTTAAGCTTAATTCTAATTTAATGAGTTTAAGTTAATTGATTTTTCGTTAAGGTTTTGTAGTGTCAAGGCATTTTGTATAATTTGAAAGTCAATGAACAATGTCAAGAGTTGTAAGTTTATTTTGATTTTCAAATGTGTAATGATTTGATAAGAAATAGCCAAAGGAGGAGATTGTAAGCACATAGGAAACATATGTCTAGTTTATTAGCTGATTTCTTTGTAAAAATATTGACAAGAAACCTTGTGTATATATTAAGTCTTAGAATCTAATTTGAGGTTGTTGCAGTTGAGTCAGGTTTTGAATTGATAGACTTGAAAACTAGAAGCACACATGTTCTTATTGATCAAGATAGAAGACTGATGAATGTTGAAGGGTAACAAAAGCTTATTCACGTCACATTTACATAAAAATTATTTTGTGAAGTTTCAGTAGTGATTTCATAGGTTTCAAAAGAATTTGTGGTAAAAAGGACAAAAAAGTAAGATTATAGGCAAAATGATTATTTCCTATAAATAATGAACACCACAAGGATCAATCACCCGATAATTCAGCACTATGCAAAATGAAGCCGACAGTTATCAACCGATCGTTCTCATAATCAATCGATCACTTGCAGTATGGATAGGTCATTGTTTAGAAGGATATATCGTTTTAAGGAGTTGTTACCCTAATTAAGACATTTCAATTTTAATTTCATTCCTTATTCAAGTATAAGTCATAAACTAACTTAATGAGATATATAAGGGTTATGAAATCATGAAATTTGAGAGAGGAAAACCGAAAAGAGAAAGTGGGTTCACACTTTTGCTTATTATTTTTTAATGGAGAATTGACTTGAGCTTTGAGTTGAAGATCCATGGTGAATTATAAAAGACAATCAACAACTAAAAGAGCCTATACACAGAGATTTCAAGGAGTTGCAGCTTATCTTTATTGGAAGACTGAAGATTTCTTCAAGGCCAAAGTCAAGATAATAAGAAGTGTTGGTTGAAAACTAGAAGGAGACAGAGAAAAGGCAATAAAGAGAAAGTTTCAATTGCTTTAGGGAGAAAACTTAAACGTTGTCAACAATGATCTAAACAAGAGGAGCTTGTGTCAGAGTCTAAATAAGGTTTGTGGTTTGTTTGTGTCCATGTAAAGTGTTAGTTTTTAGTACATTGATTTGGTTTCATTGAAATTGCCATGCATTTTTTACCCAAGTTGAAGCTTTCCACATAAATTATTGTGTTCATGTGTGGATTAAATGATGATTGATTGATTGATATATCGTAACTGAGATTAGAGAGAACATTCGGTTTTAAACATTTTTCTTGATAAAAATTTTTTGCGCAAAAGAAGTTAGAACTTTTAATTCTTACTTTTCGAAACACTAGTTTTAAGTGCAATCTAGTGATCCTCTAGGGTATTAGATGGATATTAATCTCTCACATAGAAATAAGTCAACATCTACACATGTTCATACAATTTTTTGCTAACTAGGCAACTCAGTGTGTGGTTGGTCACTAACCGAGCACCTCAATGAGTTGATTATTACAAACTGAGCACCTGAGTGAGTATATTCTTACTAGCTGAGCACATTGCAGAATTATTTTCATAGGTTTCCTTTCTATAAATACCTCCTCTTTGGCCTAAGTTTACACAGACTACGCCATTCCTAAATACTTGACTTTTGCTTGCAACTTTGCAAATATTATAGAAAGCCTTGAGAGTGTCCCAATTATTCTTACCCCTTGAGCTCAAGGGTAGAGTCTCTTACTTGAGAACTTGGGAAAGGATTTAGGACCCCTTTGCTAAGGTTTCATCCACATCATAGGAATATCTTTCAAAAGCTTAATAGGTATTGATTAATCTTCCTCCCATTGTTGAAAAGGGACCTATGGTCTCTTCAAGAGACTTTTGAAAGGGATTCAAGGCTACTTGCCCATGGGTTAGTAGATTTACTTGGAATATTTTTTACACACCCAAATCCCCCATCTAAAAAGCTTCAATAACTTCGTTGCATCTAGTAAAATCAAGGTATAGATGTGGGAAGACCAAAAGCTTGAAGGTCCATTCAAGCAAAGACCTTGATCCCACTTTGTGGCAAATCATTATTTTATTTCTTCATATTTTAGTTTTATTTGAAAATCTTTGTAAAGACTTTTAGTTACCCTAAACTATATTGGGATAGGTTCTTGGTTAGACTAAGAAACCCATGTGTTTATGGGTTGTTGTGACCATTGGAAAAAACATCTAATAGTAAATTTTAGTAAGCCTTGAAAACCAATTGTAGATGGTTTATGGGTGAACCAAAAACATAATTAGTATAAAGTCGAGGTTGTCACACCCATGGTTTTTGAAACTATTTTCCATAAATTTTAAATAAATGTTTTGCATTATAACAGCTATAATTTAAGAAAATTGATAAAATCCAAAACATGGGAAAATGCTTTTATATTTTTCACACCATCTATTCAAAACTTCACAACCTGAATTTTTATAAATCAGCAAAACACATCAAAAAATAGTCCTAGGCATGAGAAACCATCATTCAATCACCACATAAACACAATAATTTAACGTGGAAAATCCTAACATGGGTAAAAAAACCACGATAGTTCCAAAGGAGCCAAATCAATGTACTAAAAATTAAGACTTTACACGGACACAAGCAATCCACAAACCTTGTTTAGACTCTAACACAAGTTCCTCTTATTTTAATTGTTGTTATTAGCCTTCAAGTCTTCTCCCTCAAGGAATTTGAACTTTCTTCTCCTTGCCTTTTCTCTGTCTTCTTCTAATCTTCAACAACCACGTCTTGTTTTATTTACTTTGGCTTTTTAGAGTCTTCAATCTCCCATAGAATATTTTCTACAATAGACCTTTGAATCCCTTGAGTATAAGATCATTTAGTTGTGTATTGTCTTATTCAATTCACCATGGATCTTGAACTCAAAGCTTTATGTGAATTCTTATTCAAAAAATAATAAGCAAAGGTGTAAACTTTTTTTATCTAATCTCCTCTAGGTTTTCCTCTCTAAAATTTGTTGATTTTAAAACCATTATATAGCTCTTTAAGTTAGTTTAGGACTTGTACTTGAATAAGGAATGAAATAAACATTTGAATGGCTTAATTAGAGTAACTGTCCTTAAAGCGATCGATCATTCCAAATAGTTATCAATCATTCACTATCTGTTTTATGCATGATACTTCAAGTGATCGATCAATTCATGAGAGAAACCTAATGGTAACTCTCATCTTCATTTTGAATAGGGCTAAATAAATTGGCAATCAATCGATTGGTTCTTCTTCTTTTGCAGGAGTCGATTGTTCTGCCTAACAATTTACTATTTTGCACTTTTTACACTAAAGCTTTTTGAACCTTTGAAATGATTTCTAAAACTTCTCACAGTGATTTTTTCATGTCAATGTGGCCTTAATAAGCTTCAAATACATTAAACATTCTTTAGTTTTCTATCTTAATCAATAAGAACATGCCTGCTCCTATTTTTCAAGTTTGACAATTCCAAATTTGTCAAAACTACAACGACCAAAAATCAAATTCTAAGACCCAATACATACACAAGGTTTCTTGACATAATTTTGACAATGAAATCAGCCAATAAACTTGAATTATGACTCATATGTTCTTACAACAACATCAAGCAAAAGAAAATCCAATCAATCTTTACTCTCCTTGGTTCATCTCTTTCTTATTTAAGGTATATTAACCACACATCTTGGTTTTTTCAGCTTTGGAGTAAATTAATGATCTATAATTCAAGAGATGAATACAATTCAAAAACTACAAAAATAACTTACACTTACAGTAAGAGCAACCCTAATTTTTGTGTGTTTTTGAGTCTTTTCCATTTTTTTCTTTTTTATTCAAAGCATGTCAACAAAAGTAACATGAAAATAAAGTAAAATGAAATAAAAAAGAAAAACATGTGTCCAAAAGATTGAAACAATTAAATCATGGGAAAAAATAATCTCTTTACATAGTAATTTGAGTTTTCTTGGCCTTGCCTAGCCGTCCAATTCTAAGGCACTCTTCTCCCCCTGTCAACTTGGGATTGGGATTTAAGGTTCTCTAAGATATCTTCTCTAATACAAATTTGCGAAGTTTTTTTCTTATTATGTTGAGTAACCTTCTTGGTAGGGAAGTGTGTGGAGAATGCTTCTTGACTTGATTATTGGTTCATTATCTTGAGAATTAATGTGAGGTCTTGTTGATTTCATACGTAAACTATTCAAGTTAGATGAAACCCAATTTTCCATAGTGTTGAATTTGTTCATAACTTATTTACTAAGGTGTTTTGGGTTTTACTTCATAGCTTGAATTTGAATAATTAACGAAGACTAATGATTTTCTCTCTTGTGATGTCACTTCCTATATTCAGACTTTAGACTTTGATTCTTAGGAGTTTCTTTTGATTTTGTCATGTGATCATCTTTCCTAGGGTTCATGGGTTCTTCAACCTTAACAAACTTAGTGACACCATTAGACTTTATATAATTAGTCTCATCAAATCCTAATCCTCTTTTATCACTACAATCATTTCCCATGTTTAATATATTATCTAAGTTGTCTTACCCTAAGGTGAATGTTTTTAATTTTTTTGAGAAGCTTTTAAATCATTATTTAGATCTTCAATCTTATTCAAGCAAAACTTATTTGTCTCTAATTTTGCTTCAACTTCATTCTCTAAGAAATTTATCTTACCTAAAATATTACTTCTTAAATTTGAAGGAAACAAACTTCTCACTAGTATACTTAAGTTCATTTACAAAAGAACTAGAATTTCTCCACTCTTTCTGAAGTTCACTCCTCATGGTTTTCACCTCTTTCTATAGTGATTCTTTATCTTTAGGCAATTGAAAAGTTTCAATAGAAATTGATTCAATTTGACAATCTTCTCTAACTTCTTACACTTTTTACTACTTTCAATTACTTGTTTAAAACGATTTTCAACAAAAACATCCTCACCATCACTAGAACAAGAATTAGAATGATGAATCAAATAGGTATAGGAAAACAAGTTCAAATATTCTCACAAAATCACCAAAAAAACACATTTTTAAAAATTGAGCAAGTCTAAGATGATTTGATCAATACTAACACAAAAAACTTGATATATGGATGCAAATCAAGATAGATATCATAATCCTCAACTACCACTTCAAAGTTTAATAACCGATTAATCAACCCAATTACACTTGTCAGATTATCCAACAAAGATAAAGATTATGAGATATGGTCCCGTTGAGCAGAATTTTGTTATATAGATGAAACAATGAAAACTACTCTCCATGCACACTTGCGATTAAAAAATCTATCAAAAAATAAAACATAAAGCATTCAAACCACACAGAAACACATGATGATTTAACGTGAAATACCCAAACTTAGGTAAAAAATCTTGGCAGTCCCACTATGGAACCAAATCAATACACTATTAGCAAGTAAGACAATTACATTGATACAAACAAACCACTAACCTTTGTTTTTACTCTAACACAAACTCTTTTTGTTTTATCTCCACAAATTCTTATAGTTATAGACCTTAAAGTCTTCTCCCTCAAGTACTCAAAACTTTAATCTCTTCTTGTTTTATCTTTGTCTTCTTCTAGCCTTCAATAAGATCCTCTTGTTGTATTGACTTTAGACTTGAGTCTTCAATCTCCAATTCAACAACTTTGCTACAACTCCTCAAGCTTTGTGTGTGTTATGTTGTGAAAGACTCTTCTCTTTTGGCTAATTGAATTGATCTTCAAAGCATATAGCCAATAGAATGCTCTATACACTAAAAACTTAATAAAGTAGACTCACCAATTTCTCTCTCTACTAACAATGGCTTCCCTCCTTTTTTTCCATATTCAAAACACCCCTTATATAGATGACTATATCGGTTTAGGTTTTAGACCTTGAATAGGAATCAAATTCAACTCAAAATGACCTATTTTATGAAATTATTTGCTCCAGTGATTGATCTCAACATTAACCGATCAATTGATCGCTATATTAACCGATCGATTGATCACTACATTAATCAATCGATCGATGAAACAATAACTTGCTATATTGTTGCTACAGTACTACTAGAATATAGAAATTAAAACTTCTTCCTCATAAAGATTTTTTTAATTTTGATTAATCTTGAATGAAAAGTTTACATATGTAATTTTTCACTCATTTTCCATTCACTCTTTCTCTCACACTCTAATATGATAAACCATTTATCCTAAGTGTGTGAATGTGATGTGTATGAGTGTTTTTACCTGCAAAAATAATTTTGAGTCTTCTTATCTACTTCATCTTCACCATGTGATCTTGAGTAGTAAGCATTCTAATATATGACTCAAATTATAGATCAATTTGATATTGTTTTGTTCATTGAAATAAATCAGTACAAAACATATGGCCACATATGTTCTTAGAATGGCTACTGTGGCCCCATCTATAGTTATGGCAAAGACCCTATCCTAAGTTTTAGGTCTCTACTTTGGAGGTGATGGGTGCTCTATCTTAAGTTGTTTCCTCTTACAATCTCTTGCATGATGCCTCAGCAGTCCGTAGGAGTAACATCTATTCTCCATCTTGTAGCAGAGCCTACCTAGGTAGTTATTAGTTTTCGTTCGTGGTTGAAGGGGTCATCACTGTAACTACTGTTGCTACTGAGATTGTACCTATCCCTGGCTGTTTTGAAGCTAGAGCTGTTAAATTAATGACATCGGCTGCCAAGGGGCCTGAATTTTTCATTGAGGTTGTGGCTATTATGGAGGCGGTCTGCTGCACAGCTTACAAAGGTCCTAACCTCACCACTCCTTCTCTTTTAGTTCTCCCATCTAGAACCACTGGCCTGCCCCTAACACTTCTATCTCTCAGACCGAACTCATTGAAAATCTCTCTCTACTATAGAAGCAAGCTCCATCACCCTGTGTATGCCGTCTACAAAGTTGGAGGCTTGAAACTCGCACATCAAACCACTCCCATCCATAAACCTCTAAAGGTTAGTAAAATAAGTCTCATACACCGATATTCTCATGTTCCTTTGTCTGAGGCAGAGGAACTCTAGCTTCTTTTTGCAACGAAGGTGTCATGGAAAATACTTCTCATAGAATATTGACACAAACTTGTCCAATACCATAGGCTATCCCACTAGAAAAGGGTTATGCTTAATAGGCTTCCACCAATAATGGCCATCTTCTATCAAAGTGTAAGTGGCCATCCTTACTCCTTAGTCATCAGCGATCTGCATGACCTCAAGCAATTACTCCATATCCTCCACCCACACTAGTAGCTTCTGGCTCAACCATATCCTCACTAGGTTGGGCTAATATCTTGAACTTCTCTACCACTAACATCCCTTTGCCTGAATCTACCACATATGATCTCATATGAGAGATATGATATCCCTGAGTTTACAAGTACTGGGTCAAGCCTTGGAACATCATACCCATGAACTTTATAGTTTGGTCCAAAGGGGGTACAAGTCCAACTGCTTGTGAAAAGCCTGAGAAGAATCTGTTTGTGGTATGAGTGTGGCATTCTCACTGGTCAGAGCGGATGAACCCCTCGAAGTATGTTCCTAAGGCGTCTTCCTAGAACAAAAGAAATTAAATTAAGAAACTCCAGCTAGCCCTTAAATATGTAATCCAAACTTACTCCTACATGCAATGAGTTTAGATTATCGTGTGTTATGGACTTGTAGTTAAAATGCCTATGCTCTGATACCAACTGTGACACCTCTATTTTCCAAACCATTTCCCCTAAAGTTTACAAAAAACATTTATAATATGAATCCCCTTATATTAATACCAAATGACTAGCATGCAAATAATTCCCCATACAAACATACGAACAATACAACATTCATCAAGCTAATAAACATGCCCTTCAACTAGCATTCACATGAGCTAATATCATGCCATGCGATATCAATAACATTATGCAAGATTAAGCTTATATTTATATTGGACCTTGTATACATTCTAGCATACAAATCATGCTACTTTGAAATTATAAGTTCAAAGTCCCCTACATTGCTTTCTAATAAAGATCGATGGTGGAGCACATGATGGTGGTGGCATCGATGATAAATTTTGCTAACAAAGGCATCGTATTTGAAACTTTACAGTTGTTAATTGTTGAAAAACATTGAAGGGATTGCCAAATATTTAGGAGAAGTGTGGTCCAGTCCCAGTTAAGCATCTCCCAATTTACAAGTATCCCATCGACATGCACAAGGAGTCTCTAGGATTAAAAATTTTCCCTAAAGGGTTTGTGGTGGGATCAAAACTGGTGTCAATGTCTGGGCTCAACGGCCCACTACTGGGAGGTCATGGCGAATCGTTGGAAGCTAGAATGGTCCTGGACAAAGGTCGATGATAGTGATTCTGAAGGCATACACTTACTAATAAGGCTAGTGCGTGTGGGTAAGGGTAAGGAGGTGAGGAGGAAGGGGGACAATGGTGATGGCCTCACTGGTGAGGAAGCACGGTTGCCAGATGAAATGAAAATGTAATGTTCTATCAATTTTTTGTGTGAAATAGGAACCGGTCAGTGAGAGGAGAAAGGAGGGTGTGGGGAGGGAATTTCTTGCCAAAGTTGGGATGAAGAGGAGGTTGCTGGCCAAAAAAGGCTCACAGTTGCATAGTGATGGTTATCCAGTGATTCAAACCACATAACAAGAGGAAAATGGAGGGAAGAGGTGGAGAGACGTGAGGTGGTGGAGGGAGGGGGTGACAACAATTTTTCCCGGCACCACCAAACTCATTACAGCTGAGTGAAGCAATAGACAGTAAGGGAGGGAGGGTGGCATATTTTTCTCTGGGCGTTTCTTAACATTTCGGCAAGAAAAGTGGTCACGGCTCTTTAAGCCACAATCCATTATTTTTATTTTCCTTGCATTTTTGCACCCCCATCACATTCCAGAGCTCCTTTTCACACATTGAAACCACTTTGTAAGATCTATATATTTCTTTGTTTTATTGTGTGAATCTTGTTGGTTTGTCGATTTAATTTAATTTTTGGCTTAATGGGTTAGTTTAATTATAAATTTTCTAATTTGTAGTCTCATTTTAAGAGTATTAATGTCAAGTTTGATTACACAAATTGTTACCTATTAAAGGCACTTTCTTTTTATTTTACATTGGTTAAAAGAGTGAACCCCAGGATGGAACCCACATCCTTGTGGGACAACGTGCTATCTATTTTAGCCTTGAACCTTCTATTAATTTGTCTAAGTGGATTTGGGTGTGATTAAATTTATTTTTGGGTTAAAAATACCCTTATTTGGTCACTTAAGGTGTTTTTACCTATTTTTTAGCCTAACAATTTCACTCCTAGCCCAAAACACTTACTATAAAGGAAAAACCCTAGCCATTTGCTAAATAGGGAAGGGCTGAGAATATAATAGAGGCAATTTAGATGCTTGTTTTAATTATTTCTAACTCCTTTTTTCCTTTTTTGATTCTTAGTTTTCTTCCATCAAAATCATGTTTGCAATTTCTATTTAGAACCCTAATTAGGTTAATTTTGTTTATAACTAAGGATGCCTTAGAACCATTTTTTTCTAGTAGATTTGAGTTTATTAGTTAGTTTCGATTAGGTTTAACTAAAACCATAAATTTTTGGGTAGGATTTCTTAAGATTGAAGCTTTTTCAAGTGATTCACAAGTTTCATAGAGGTAAGGGATTTTTACCATAAGTGGTTTTCTTCATTAAAATTTCATGATAATAGGTTTCTTTGCGTTTTTTTTTCATCTTGATGTGTAATGGTGATTTATTAAAAATATGCGAATTATGGTTATTTCAGTATGAATAAGCATAAAAATGATTAGATCCATCATCTTCTACTCAAAGATTTTGATTTTAGAATGTTTTATGTTGAATTTTGAATTTATATGGAGTTTCAAAATGTTTTCAGTTTGAATTTCAAGAGGTTTAAGATGAACTAGAAAGTGAATTGTTATGAGTGTTCGAACAGTCTAATAGACCATTTTAATGGCCATGCATTCGAATGGGCTACAAGGTCATTCAAAAGGCCAAACACAGTTTTGGTGAAAGTGGTTATTTTCGGGGATTTTCGTCCATTTCTTGTTCTTTTGTCATAATTTTAATTCTATATGACTATGATGAGTTAAAATTACTTATAAATGTCACCTTAATTGTATATGAACTTACTTTGATTATGATTTAGCTTATGCATGAAAATGAATATACTTGTCAACGTTTAGCATCATGATTTTCTACTTGCTTTGAATCCATATTTCGATGATTTCTTCGTATTTACTCCATAATTCAAATAGATTATAACCATGATGAATTATTAATACTTATAGATGAACCATGTTTCACATGTTTTAGCTTAATATAAATATAACAATGTATGCATATTTTTACTTATGCTTATATTATTTTATTTGTAACAAATGGACCATGATTCATGCTAATTAGGACTAATTACATTATGTTTACCTACTATTCTATTAATTAAACATTGCTCATGTATGTATCATATTTCATGCATCTTGAAAATGATTTGTAAGAATGGATTATTCATGTTTAAGAGTGATTACTCAAGTAAATGTGTTTGTTTTCCAGATTAGCCGTATCGGATATTTATTGAATCGGTTTTACATTCGAAATGACAGAGATTTATGTCCAATAGATAGCATGAGATTCATACTTCTTCAGTAGGGAGAGGCACAAAGATGGTTTATTTCCATGGAGCAGCAAAGGTTCTAAGGCTAAGTGGATACCCATGGGATGAGTTATTGTCGGTCTTCCATGACAAGTACTTTCCTTTTCATGTTCAAGAGTAGGAGTTCCTCAATCTTCAGTAGGGTTCCATGATGGTGCTTTCTTATCAGACTAAGTTTATCAAGCTAGAGTGTTTTGCACCTTATTTCTTCTTTGATGAATACGAGCTAACAAGGAAGTTCGAGGATAGGTTGAAGCCTTACATAAGAGGCCGGGTGGTTCCCTTCAAGCATAGAACTTTGGTGGAAGTCCTTGAGATTTCCATGTGTTAAAGAAAGAATTGGAGGAGTACCACAAGAGAAAGGGGCAGATTAAGTGAGCTAGGCAATAGGACTTTTAGGGACAACATAATTAGAAGCTTCTTGGTAATAACTTTGGGAGGAACACTAACAACCACGTGCAGCCTAACTACTACAACCATTGTGCCAACATCTCTTGCTTCTTGTGTGGACAGAAAGGACAATATAGGAGGGACTGACCTTGTGCAGAGGGATATTCCTAGGCATCAGCCAGGTTCACGAAACCATGGCCCAAGGCATCAAGGGGGCAACAAGGAAGGTAACAAGGAGGGTAGCAAGCTCAGCAACAAAATAAGTTGGACAACCAAGGGAAGGTCTTTTGCTATTTCAGCTCATGAGGCGGCCAATGCTTTGGTAGTGGTGGAAGGTATACTTGAAATTGCCTTCCACTATGATAGAGTGTTATTTGATACCAAATCTTTATATTCTTTCATTTCCCCTTTTTTTGTTCGTGAGATTGGTGTTGAGTCTAAGATGTTGTCAGTTCCTTTGCTTGTGTCTACCCCTTCCTCTTCTCTTCTAGTGGATGAGTATCTTGAGAAGGTTTCCATATTGGTTGAAGGGCATAGATTTTTTCTTGATTTGATTGTTTTGCCTATGATATATTTTGATGTTATTTTGGGCATGGACATGATGCTAGTTTATCATGGACATGTTGATTGACATGGGAAGAAGGTTGTGTTTGTTTTGTCGGATGTCAAGCCTTTCATTTTTCATGCCATGAGATTGGCTAGTGCCAAGTTCATAGTGTCTTCTTCTAAGGCAATGAAGTGGATCAGGTAACAATCAAGAACTACTATCCATTGCTACGTATTGATGATTTGTTTGATTAATTACAATACGCTCAAGTGCTCTCCAAGATTGATTTATGGTCGGGCTACCATCAACTCCTTATTCGACCCGATGATGTGTCTAAGACAACTTTTCAACACATTATGGGCATTATAAGTTCTTGGTTATGGCTTTTGGTCTCACTAATGCACCAACATCTTTTATGAATTTGATGAATAGGGTTTTTAGGCCTTATTTAGATTGGTTTGTCATTATTTTTGTGGATGACATATAATCTATTCAGCTAGCAAGGAGGAGCATGAGAAGTACTTGAGCATTGTTTTATAAACTTTGAGAGATCACAAGCTCTATGCAAAGTTTGACAAGTGTGAATTTTCGTTGGATGAAGTACAATTTCTAGAGAATGACATTTCCAAAGATGGGCTAGTAGTGGATCCATCTATGGTGGAGACAATATTGAAGTGAGAGTTACATAAGAATGCTTCTGAAGTCTGAAGTTTCCTGGGTCTTGCGGGATACTATCAGAGGTGCATCAAAGGCTTTTCTTGCATTGCTACTCCTATGACTAAGTTGACATGGAAGATTGAGAAGTATAAATGAAGTCAATCATGTGAGGAATGTTTCTAAGAGTTGAAGAAGAGGCTAACTTCAATTCTTGTCTTAGCCTTACCTTCAGGGTGTGGAGGATTTGTGGTCATTAATGATGCATCACTAAGAGGCTTGGGTTGTGTGTTGATGCAGCATGGGAAAGTGATAGATTATGCTTCATGCCAACAAGCGGTAGTAGTCTTTGCATTGATGATTTGAGGCACTACCTCTATGGTGAGAAGTTTGAAGTGTTCATGGTCCACAAGAGTCTGAAATATTGCTTCACCCAAAGAGACTTGAAGATGAGGCAAAGAAGATGGTTGAAACTCCTTATAGATTATGACCACTATTTCCTATCATCTTGGAAAAGCTATTGTGCTGGAAGATGCCTTGAGTAGAAAATCAGCTATTTCGGTGGCTGGTGCTTGTGTGCAAGAATGGCCTTTGTATGAAGAGGTCATTGAGATCAAACCGGAGCTAGCTTTTGAACATACATGTAAGTGGTTTGCTAATCTTTCCATAGGGTCTAATTTGGTTGATGTGGTGGTTGAAATACAAAATGTTGATGAGGAAATTCAAGCCATGAATGCTAAGTTGCAAGAGAAAGCGGTGATTGGTTTTGAAGAAAGGCCCGATGGAAGCTTAACTTTTTTGGACGGTTGTGTGTGCTAGACTCATTGGAGTTAAAGGAGTTTATTCTTTTGCATGGACATCACTCTAGGTTCTCCATCCATCCAGGATGAACCAAGATGTATCAAGATATGAAGCAAACTTTTTGGTGGAGTGGGATGAAGAGGTATATTACTTTATTTGCATCTAAGTGCTTGGTGTGTCAACAAGTGAAGAGGTATATTGCTTTATTTGGGTCATCTAGGCGACATGCTACAACCTCTACCTATTCCATAGTGAAAGTGTGAGAATATGGCTATGGACTTTGTTTTAGGGCTTCCTAGATCACCCACTAGTAATGATGCAGTGTAGGTTATTATTGATCAACTCACAAAGTCTACATACTTCATTGCTATGAGGGTGACCACTTCTTGAGATGTGTTGGTAGCACTTTATCTAAAACTGATTGTTCGGTTACATGGAGTTGCTATATCCACAGTTTTTTACGAAGATCCTTGATTTACATCTAGGTTATAGCAAAGTTTTCTAAAGGCTTTAGGTACAGTGACTCACCTTAGTTGGGGCATTCCGAGAGGACTATCCAGACCCTAGAGGATGTGCTTCAAGCATGCATCCTCTAGTGGAAGGGTGGCCTCCTTTTGAGGCATTGTATGGACGTCATTATTAATCTCCTATTTGTTGGCCAGAGTTTGTGCAACAATCAGTGGAGAAGATTCGACTTATTCGAAAGCAGTTGCAGAAAGCGCAAAGTTTGCAAAAGAGTTATACAAATAAGCATTTGAGAGACATATAATTCCCAGTTGGCGACCATGTTTTCTTGAAGATATCACCTTATTGAGGCATCTTGTGATTTGGCAAGAAAGGGAGTTATCTCCTAGGATCATAGAACCTTTCAAAGTCCTTGAGTGGATTGGTGAAGTGTGTATCAAGTGGCTCTACCCCCGCAGCTTGCTAACATTCGCAATGTGTTCCATCTTTCTATTATACTAAAGTATGAGCTGAATCCATCCCATGTTCTTGATTTTGAGCTATTGGAGCTAAGGAGTAACCTTTCATATGTTGAGATGCCAGTGCAAATCTTGGACAAGAAGTCGAAGACTCTCAGAAACAAGGTGATTATATGAGTGAAAGTCCTTTGGTGGAATCACAATATGGAAGAGGCAACATGGGAGCATGAGGATGAAGTCAAGGAGAAATATCCTCAACTTTTCGCTGCCGGTCAATAGAAAATTTTGCAGACAAAATTCCTATAAGGTGGGTAGGATGCAGGATCTCTAAATTTCTTTATATAATTGTGTGAATTTTGTTGGTTTGTTGGCTTAATTTGATTTTTTGTTTAACGGGTTAGTTTATTTATAAATTTCTTAAGGTTTAAATTCATTTTAAGAGTATCAGTTTCAAGCTTGATCAACCCAAATTTTTATTTATTTAAAGACATTTTCTTTTTATTTTAACTTCTTTAAAGGAGCTAACCCCACCATGGGACCCATGTCAGTGTTGGATGGCATGCCATCTATTT
The DNA here is from genome assembly GCA_035235625.1 of Saururus chinensis. NCBI lineage: Eukaryota > Viridiplantae > Streptophyta > Magnoliopsida > Piperales > Saururaceae > Saururus > Saururus chinensis. The sequence goes on along the minus strand of CP141144.1, from coordinate 34,061,993 downwards.
CACCCTTGAACCTTCTATTTATTTCTTGAAGTAGGTTTGGGTGTGACTAAATTCATTTTTGGGTATTGGCCACTTAGGACATTTTTTTATCTATTTTTTAGCCCAATAATTCAATTCCTAGCCCAAAACCCTTATTATAAAAGGAAAAACCTTAGTCATTGCCAAATGGGGAAGGGCTGAGAATAGGAGGGAGGATAGGTCTACCCCCATTCCCAAAAGGAGAAACCATTGTTAAGCAAAAAATTTTACCCTTAATATTCTCTAATCTTTAGATCCTTATCTTAATCATCTCTATTTTTATTTCTCCTATTTTGATTCTTAGTTTTGTTCCATCAAAGTCATGTTTTAATTTTGACTTAGAACCTTAGGTTAATTTTGTTTATAACCTAATTATTCCTTAGATCTATCTTTTTCCAAATTGATTTGAGTATATTAGTTAGTTTTAATTAGGTTTGACATAAACCAAAAATTTTTAGGATTTCATGAGGTTGAAGCTCTTCCAAGGGATTCACAAGCTTCATAGAGGGAAGGAAACTTTAGCTTGAGTGGTTTTATTCATTGAAATGTCATGATTATAGGTTTATTTGAGTTTTTGCTTCATCTTCATGTGTAATGGTGATTTATTAAAAGCATGCAATTTATTATTATTTCGGTATGATTAAGTATGAAAATGCCTTTATCCATCATGTTCTAGGCTTAGATTTTAATTATATAATGTTTTAAGATGATTTTTGAATTTGTATGGAATTTCATGATATTTTCGATTTGAATTTCGAGAGGTAGAAGATGAACCAGAAAAGTGAATTGTTATGAGCATTTTAGGAGGCTAATGACCATTCCAATGGCAAGGCTGTTCAAACGACCAAATGCAATTTTTGTAAAATGGTCATTTTGTGGATTTTCAGCTATTTTATTTTTTTATTCTAAATTTTAATTATCTATGAATATGATGAGTTATGATTACATATAATTGTTACCTTAATTTCATATGAACTTCTTTGGATTATGATATTTAGCTTATGCATGAAAATGACTAGACTTGTCTACTTTTAGCCTGATGTTCTACTTCCTTTGAATTTGTGGTTTAAAGATTTCTTTGTATTTACTCCATGATTCTAGTAGATTATAACCATGATGAATTATTAATAATTTCCCATGTCACAAATTATAAATGAGCTATGTTCCACATGTTTTAGCTTAAATATGAATATGACCATGTATGTATATTTTTACTTAGACTTATATGATTTTCTTTGTCACAAATGGACCAAGATTCATGTTAATTAGGACTAATTAGAGTATGTTTACCTATGCTTGTATTCATTAAATATTACTCATGCATGTATCATGTAACATGCATCATGCAAATGATTTGTAAGCATGGATTATTCTTGTATAACTTGATTAATCGGTTGGATGCCGTTATTTGAGTAATGATTTGTAAGCATGGATTATTCATGTATAACTTGATTAATCGGTTGGATGCCGTTATTTGTTTGATTAGTTGTATCAAAGGTTTATCGAATTGGTTTTACATCTGGATGGACGGGGTTTTACATCCTTTGTAGACGGGTTTCCTCCTGCGGTGAGAAGAGCGGATTTGCGATAGTTAGTTAATTGATGTGTTTATGTGGATTAGATTCTAGGCTGGTTTATCCATGTGCACCATCTTACTAGGGGCACTTTCCCCATTACGGAACTTACCCAAACTGCTATAGTTTTCTTTTTTAAGAATTTGGACTTCCTCATTAGGGATTGTCTCAAAAGTATGTCTACTTGTGCTTCAGCTAGATAAGCAGGGCTGTTTTCTCAATTGTGAGACATTCACCAAATGGTTTATGCATGTGTATGGAATATAATGCTCACTGACAGAGGTTATGTAGGGAGAATGATGCTTATGTTGCACATGGTGTGTACAGAATAATTACACTTGAACATGCAGGATATAATGTGGTTGATAAACATGATTACGCATTGTGAATGTGAGTATTGATATTTTCATTATGCAGGATGTGAATGCTATAATGAGATTTATGTGATTGCATATGGTGTGCATTTGTGTTATGAATTATGAATAAACTTAGGATGCACATGTGGTGTGAATAGGTATATGGAATGTGATTTATCTCATGATGCACAAGTGTAGAGAATGAATATGTAACGCATGTGGTGTTTGAGAATGAATGTGGTGTTTTGATGAACTTATCTATCTTTTAAAACCCTTACTAAACTAAGCTCACCCCTCTTTTTTTTGTGGTTTAATTTTGCGGTTGTATGATGTGCCATGCATGTGCTCCAGATGGTTTTTAAGTCGACTATGAGGATGGGCATGCGCCATGCGAGGGGGCTAGATATTTGGGTCATGTTAGACTTGTTTATGTGATATGATGATCTCATACTTGACTTTATTATATGCTTTGGTTAGCCGGTGATGGATTTTGATATGTTGTAGCCATAAGGCTTGAGACTATGTTTCTTTAGATGATATGGGTATTGTGTGGACTAAGATTGTTAGTTAATCTCTTTTATCTTCCTCTATTTTCTTTTGCACAAAGGTTGCATGCATACTTCAATGAGAATCCACCTATGATGGATTAAATCTCCGCAACTCCACTTTGTCACACTCCTTCCCACTCTCTTTGACCGAGTTAGGGTCAAGGGTGGGTGTGGCAGGGCTGCGTGACAACCTTCTAGTGTACCCAAATTCCCTCAAACCCACTGATGCCCTCCTTTCCACACCAAAGCCTCTTTCATGCGTTAGGGCCCTATATTAAGAACCAAGGCCTCAGCTTATGCGCCAAAGCTCTATCTTAAGTCATAATCCCATTTTTGCACATTGATAAGTATAATTTGTACATTATTTATTCCCTTAATTATTCTATTGGCTAGTCTTATTTATGAGTTATTATAGTTTAAATAATTAAAAATTAAATTTAATTAGGTTGGGAAAAGCTTGTATGATGTTTTTAAGTAAATTGTCTTATATTAATTTTGCGTAGATTCTTCATTGCCATTCGAACGGGGTGTAATGGCATTTGATTGATTAAACATGATTGTGAAAAAAAAAGACACTACATCCGTTCAATCGGTCTTGCTTGGCATTCTAACGAGATAATGCTCGGTTTCCTATTTTGAACCAATTTTGAGTCCTTTTAATATTAGACTTCTTCCTATAATTCTTATCCCTATATAAAGACATATTTGACTTCCTCCTAGAATTCCAGTAAATTTTTTGAAGAGAATATGGAAGATTATTCAAAACTTTCAATGGAAATTCAAGAGCTTTCTTCTACCATGGGAAGCTAGATTTTTTTTTTACTTAGGAGTTGATAAAACTATAGGTAAGTTTTGGTTTCTTTTCTTTTTAATTTAAATCTCAGTTGTATATAATGATAATTTATGATAAGGATTTCCTTTTTAATAGAAGAGTTTTTCATGTTTATTTAAATCTATGTTGATATATTGTCTTGTATATTAACTTTGTACCTATCACATTTCATTGTTTAGGTCTAGGAACAAGATATCAAACATCATTCCTTGTGAATTTACATAATTCCAATTACATTGCATTAATTCAATTTTTATCCTAAAGAGCTTCATCAATTTTCTTTGGTTCTTTAAGAGGTACATAACAAGAAAATTTTATTTGTTCTTCCACTAATGTCATGTTCTACTTTATCATTGAGATCACCAAGCATATTAGTTTTAGGATGGTCCTTTTTTACCAAATTAGGTGCACCAACTTGAACATGTGGTTCTAGCTCCTCCTCTTGAGCTTCAATTTCATGTATCTGATCATCATCATCATGATTTTCCATTTGTACCTATTCCTTTTGATATGGATCGTAATCATAATAATTATTAGCTTTTTGTTTTCCCTTTTTAGTTTCAATCTTTTGATCTCCAAAGATTTGTGTATGATTTACCACATTAGATGACTCCATGACAGTTTAAGTTCTTTTGTTAAACACCCCTACTTGTAAAAAATTTCGAAGGAAGATCCCATTATCATTCTTGTTATCAAATTTCATAAAGCTTCTTTATCTCTAAAATATGACACAAACTTCCAAAGACTCTAAACTGTTTGACGGTGGGTTTTTAACCAGGCTTTTAATATATTCTATTAAGGGTGTATGTAGCAATGTTCACAGCTTTTACCAAAAAATGCTTTGCTAAGTTCTTGTCATGAAGCATTGCCCTAGCCATTTCATGAAGTCATTCTTCTTTTCAGCTACACCATTTTGTTGAGGAATTTTAGGGGCTGAGAACTCATGCCAAATCCCATATTTTGTACAAAATTCTTTAAACCTATAGTAAGTAACCATCGCTATCACTTCTAATGGTTCTAATGTTTAAACCACTTTTATTTTCTATGGGAAGGGCAATAGTTTTGAATGCTTCAAATTTATCTAATTTCTTTTTAAGAAAATCTAGTCAAGTGAATCTTGATAATTCATCTCCCATCATTAAGGTGTACTTTTTACCACCTAAACTCATTATTTGCATTAGTCCCCTAAGGTTGAAGTGTATCAACTCCAATGGTCTTTTAGTTCTCACTTGTTTTAACTTTTTATGATGAGATTTTGATTGTTTCCCCTTTTCACAAGTACCACATACAAACTTTTTAGTTTAGACCTAGAGCACCTCTAATAATCCTATTCTTTGTTATTTTTATCAACTATCTAAAATTCACATGCCTTAATCTTTGATACAATAAGTATTATCAAGCAAGGACAAGATTAAAAAATAAACTAGATCAAGCAAGTATTGCTATTATCATGAGCTCTTAAACCTTTTGCACAAGTCACTCCAAAGCTATCAATGATATAGCAAGCTTTCTTTGTAATTACAAATTTGATTAATGCTTAAAAGATTGGCTTTCAAATCACTCACTTACAAACCACTATTAAAGTTGGGTAATCCAAAAGCTTTTAGTGTGCCAATCCCACCTATTTTTATGGTACTCCTATCCTCAAAGGTAACTTTGTCATCATATTTCCCTACCAAAATTGTAAAACTAGACCCGTCATTAGTCGTGTGTTTAGAACATCAACTATCTACTTACCACATGTTACAATGTTGAATTTTTATAGTTGTGTGTACTACATTACATTTCACATCCTCTTTATTTAAATTGTTGTTCTTTTTCACAAATACATGAAGATCACTCAATTTCGTATCATGTATTACTTTCTCAAATGTTTATGGATTCAGCTTTTGTTTCTTCTTGTGATAATCATTTTGAGTAAACTTATATGAGTTTCTTATTTAATTATGTGTGTGAGCCCTATGTCACAATTTTTGAACTTTTGCACTAAGTTCCCTTAAGTTTCGACCCATACATGTGATTTATATAAGCAAGTTAAATTTAACATCATCTCTCACAATCTGTGGATTCTTAACAAATTTGTTTTTTATAAGCTCAAATTTAGTCACTAGTTCCTTCTTAGGCCATTGTTTTATAACAAAAAGTTTAGAATTTGATGCACTAGTATCATTATCATTCACATCTCTAGCTTTAACAAATTAGGTGTTTCCTAGGGAATTTGTGTTTTTGTGTCCCACATGTTTAGTTTTTCCTTACCTTCAACAAACTCTTTCAATTTTGAATTTGATGTTTTTAATTCCTCATCCAATGTTTCAATTTTCTCAAGCAATTCAAGATTTTTGTTATCATACAAAGATTTGTCATGCACAAGTTGAGAATTTTCATGTTCCATAGAACAATTTTTTTTCTCTAGGCACCTTTTAATTAATCAAAAACTCTATTATTCCTATCCACAAAAGAATTTGACACAAATAGAGACAAGCTAAGTATGTTTTTGAATTTCATAGCAACCAAAAGCACAATCAAACCACCAAAACACTAGAATAATCTCAGAAATACTCAAATAAGCTCGGCTACCACTTTTTTGGGTTCTGATTAATGCATGTGACATACACAAACTGAGAAAAAGTTAGTGCTTTGAAATTAAAATTAAGTTATAGGATTTATCTTCCCCCTTGAAACAAGATAACCACAGATTTTGTGTAATTCATGTGCCTAATTCCAATGTGTTCTGACAAAAACTCTCAATCAAATCACCAAGAAAAATCACAAGAATTTTCACCTGGAAACCTATGTAGGGAGAAACCATGGGACACTCTTTCTAAATCAACCTTGCACTATGTAAACTTGAATTACAAAATTACATATTAAAAAGAACAAAGACATCTTTTTGTGGACTAGGCTAGTTCGTCGCACCACTATCAAAAGAACATATGTTTCATATGTAATGTTTGTTAACAATTTCATTAATTAAAACGGCCACAAACCTTGAGTATGTAATTAAACTTTGAAATCTGATTAGATTTAGTTGTAGTTGAGTCAGGTTTAGAATTGATGGACTTGAGAAATAGGAATAGATGTGTTCCTATGGATCAAGGGTGAAGACTAAAGAGTGTTGATGGTTAAAGAGGTTTAAATAGTCTTCACTCTCATACAAAAGTTATTTTAAAAGTTTCAGAAGTAATTTTGAAGGTTTTAAATGGATTTAGGGTAAAACAGGTAAAATTGTTATTGAATAGTGTCACCGATTGATCACTAGACAGTATCTAGGAAGAAATGTTCGATTAGCACCTAAATCATCCCTTTGTTAAATGAATGCAAGATTTTATTGATCAATCGCCCAAAAGACTGACTGATCGCTAGTAATATCGTGCCCTAAGAAAACAGGGAAAGATCAATTGTTATTTGAAATGATCCACATAGTTTTTGTTGCCTAAGATAAGCCTTTCTGAAAGAGAATTCATTAGTAGTTAGAATAAAAAAGCTAAAAACCTATAGAAAGACTTAGGTATGACAAATTTGAAATCGGAGAGTTAGTAAAATTCTTCAAAGGAAGTTCCTGAAAGGGGAGAAGAAAAAATATTGGAGAAGAAAGGGGAGTTCTTTACTCATTATTTTCCTAAGGAATTCCCAAAAAACTTGTAGAAATTGTTGATGGTGATGCACAACTAAAGTGATAAGTTTTTAGACAGTAAATAGAAGAGGAGAGTTAGTAAAATTCTTCAAAGGGAGTTGAAGAATCTCAAGAGGTAAATTAACAAACAAAAAAGGAATCTTTGCTTAAGTTGCTACATGAAGAAGACAAAGAACAAAAAATGAAGAGGGAAAGTTTCAAGGATTCAAGGAAGAAGAATTGAATGCCAATAATGAAGAAGATTGAACAAAGAAGTTTGTATCAAGTCTAGAGTTTGGTTGGTTGTTTTGTATCTTGCAAGTGTCATCTTTTACTAGTACATTGATTTAGCCTTCGCTGAGGTTGACGCTATTTGTTACCCTAGTTGGGGTTTTCCATGTAAAAATCCTTGTGTGACTATGTGGTGTGTATGCTTGATTTATTAGTTAGATTGATCATTAATGGCACATAGTCATTAGGTTTTTATTGTTTGAACTACAGAAAAATTCATGTACATAGAGGCTACAACTCTTAATTCTTAATTTCTTAAAGTACTAGTTTTAGGAGCAATATAGTGATCCACTAGATCGATTAGATAGATATTAAACTCTTAAGTGGTAGTTGAGGATTTTCATTGAAGAATTGAGTTAATTTCATGCTATGAATTGGTTTTTGCATGCTAGTGCATATAAGTTTTCTTAATGCTCCTACATTTTGACATTTAACGTTACTTATCTTGTGTTAGGGTTTAATCTTTTAATTGTACTTAGTTTACTTGTCTAGCTCATTGAATTACTTGTTAAACTTGATGTATTAGGTTTATCTTCTTAAGGTAGATAGGTTAGTAGAGTTGAACATCAAACTTGAGAGAGAAGTAAGTTACGTTGAGAAAAACCATGAGAATGAAAAAGTGAAGTTTAGAAGATCACTAGATTGCCTCTAGTCTGATTGTCTAACAAAGATAAATCCTATGAGTTCTAGCCTCTTTGTGCATATTATTTTTTCTATAGCGGATAAGAGTAAATATTCTCTCAAAGCTCACTTATGATGTATCAATCAATCGAGCCACAAGCATTCAATCTACACATGGAACACACAACAATTTAATGTGTAAAACCTAAACTTAGGTAAAAAACTATGGTAGTTCCAAATGACCAAATAAATAAACTACAAGCAATCAAGATAATTACTTCGACACAAATAAACTATGAACCTTTGTTTTGACTCTAACACAAACTTCTTCTATTTAGATCTCCACAAATTCTTGTCATTTATAGCCTTTAAGTCTTCTCCCTCAAGTACTTGAAACTTTTCTTCCTCCATGCTTTGTCTTTGTCATCTTCTACCCTTCAAGAAGCTCCTCTTGTCATATTGACTTTTGCCTCTTGAAATCTTTGATCTCCCATTGAAGATATGCTATAACTCCTCTTTGAAACTTTTGTGTGAAATCTCTTCGTAGTTGTGGAAGAGATTCAAAAATTCACCATTGATTTTGTAATCAAAGCTTCATTTGAATGCTCTTTGGAAAACAATATGCAAAAGGCATAAACCCTTCTTCTCAAATTTTCTTTAGGTTTTTCCCTCTAAAAATTCATGACTTCTTGTCCCTTATATAGCTCTCCAAACCAATTTAGGTATTTGACTTCAATAAGGAAATAAATTCAGAATGACTTCATTATGTTAACTAGTTCAATAAGTGACCAATAGTTTAAAGTAGGGATTGATTATTCACTGTTTGCTTTACACATAATACTTTGAGCAATCGAGCAATTTACGAAGAGATTGATCCATAACACTCGGCTTCGTTTTATACCAGGAAAAATTAAGTGCTGATCGATTGTTCCATCGAGCATCATTTCAAGCAATTGATCATTATTTCTGTTAGATTATTACTTTTGCATTTTTAGCCTAAAACCTCCTTAAACCCCTGAAATTACTCCTGAAACTTCTTTAAGTAATTTTTTTATGTAAGCGTGATATGAATAAACTTCAAAAACCTTTAATATTCTTCAATCTTCTATCTTAAACCATTAAAAAATATTTGGTCCTATTTTTCAAGTTTTTCAATTCAAAATTTGACTCAACCAAAACAAACTCTAATCAAATTTTTAGACTAAGAACATACCTAATGTTTCTAGCCATAATTTTGATAAAGACATCAGTCAATAAACCTAACATATGACTCATATATTCTTTCCCTTATGTCCTCTAAAGAAAAATTAGATGGATTTAAGACTAGGAAAAAGAAGTTGAAGACTATGTTGTGCATTGGTCAAACTAATTAGGTTTTAGGAATTTCTTACATACACTCTTAGCCATACCTACAATCTTTATGAAGGCCCAAGAGAGTGATAAACACCCTAAGAAAGTGCCAAAGCCACCCAGGTCAAAAGGGAAATAAGTGAGGATAGGTTTTGGTATTGTGTGAAGGTGTTACATATACCACAGAGATTTTCATACTAGCAGAGAGTGCCCAAAGAATTATCCTTTCAAACATAGGTCAAATAAGAAGGAGAAAAACCACACACACATGTGGTCACATAAGCTACCCACTAATTGTTTGAAAATAAAATGAAAACTATAGGGTTGAGGAAGATTGATCTTCAAGCATTGAAGGATCAATTAAGAAGAGCAAGGGAAAACACCATAAATTGCCTTAGGATTTGCTAATTAGGCATAGCTATGGAGTTTGTCATCTCTAAGTAAAAAGATTGAGTTTCTTTGCCATGATTTAATTTTTTTAATCTTTTGGACAACACATGTTTAGTTTTTATAGCATTTTACTTTGTCTCCAAGTCTTTAATTCATAGGTTTTGAATTAAAAAATAAAAAAGTCAAATATGATAAAAAAACACAAAAAAAATTAGGGTAGCTTTGCTTGTTTCAACAATTAGATTTTATTTTATTTTTTAATCTTTTAGCTCTTGAGACATAATGAAATTAATTTTCTTTTAAGTTGAAAAATAACATCATTTGTGTTCAAATATACCTTAACGAATAGAAGGATACACTAAGGGGAGTGAAGATTGATTTAATTTTCTTTTACTTTATATTGAAATTCTCTGATTTTTAAAATTTTCACAAATCATGTTTAGACTCAAATCACTATTATGAAAGAAAATCAAGAGCCAAATTTTAAACATAAATTGACTTAGGCATTTGGATTCTAGTCTTGTCTTAGTGATCAACTATGCTTATTTTCAATATTTGATTTTTTATTTGTGTTTTGATTGTCAATAAAATACCATTTTTATGGAAATTTTCTTATAATATTTTTTGAAATTTATCAATTCCCTTAATTTTAATAGAGTTAAAAATCAGATTTTTCTCAGGAACGATTGATCGATACCCATACCAATTGATCGCTGGTCATGTTTTTGTGCTAAAGCCCTATTTTAAAATTTGCCTAAAGTTCAAAAGCCAATCGCTTCACTCCAAACTCTTCGAAAGGGTCCAAAAGTGAGCTAGCAGACAATTTAGCTCTGATTTGCACAAGAAAATACCAAATTTCGCTATCCAAAATCAAGATTTCCTCTACGGCCATTGTATGAACCAAAATCAAATTTTAATTTCTACTAAATTTTCCAAGGTTTTCAATGATTTTTGAACAAATAGGATTGTTAGCAATAGCCTCATTTACATTTAAACAAAATTTCATGTGATTTGAAGTATCAAATTTTGAGATTTCACGAAAAATCTAAATTAGGTTTTAAAAATTGGATCTTTTTTATCAAATTTGGGGATTTTCAAAATGTGATGTGTTTGGTCAAAATTACGTGTAGATCACATTATAACTTTTGTTGTAATTATAGATATCTATCTTGTATGAAATTTTGAAGTTAATTGGATAGAAATTTTTTAGTGTTTTATTTAATTTCAATTTTTTGTAATGTGAATTGCAATGTTTTTTGAAATTCTAGGGCTTTATTTATGTCTTCTGATTTGTTTCTAGTGATGTTTAGCCCTCGGTTTATTTCTTTGCAATCAATTTAGAGATAAGGTACGTCAAGGTCTTAGTGACATCAAGTGGATGTTTCACGATAGATCTCCACGAGCTGAGTGAGTGGGTACAATATACTGTAGATGATGATGTTGGAAATGCTTGATGTGATGTTTTTTTATCACTTTGTCACATATTCTTGTTCTAAAGCTTTTCAGTATAGTTTATATTTCATTTGACTATGAGATATATTTTTAAACTGATTATGTGAAGGATATGTGATGGACATGTTTTACATTTTAGATTCTTCATTTTCATGTCTTCTGATGATATTTATGACTTAATTGTGCTTAATTGAGTCTTTTTTAATTATTACTTAACTTTTTTCCTATTTCTGTCAAAAAGGGGATGAATTATTAATGAAAATCAAAGTGCTTATTTTCATATTTACTTGGACAATACCATTCAAATCATTTTGATTTCAAGTATGCAAAATAAGTACGAGTTTATACAAAGCTTTTCAATATCAATTCCAATTTGTCTATTTTAAGTCGTACTATTGTCATGTCATATGTGCAAATTCAAAGTTAATACACTATGTCATGACTTGTAATTTTTATTTTTGATTTGAAATCTTGTAGTGTTTTGTCATGAAATAGACAAAGGGGGAGATTGAAAGAACATATGTGTTATATGTAATGTTAATTTTGTAATTGTTTCTATCAAAACTATGTAGGAAACCTTGAGTATGTATTTAGTCCTACAAATTTGATTAGATATAATAGTGGTCGAGTCAGGTTTTAGAATTTATGGACATGAAAAATCGGAGCAAACATGTTCTTATTGATCAAGGCTGATGACTAAATAGTGTTGATGGTTAAAGAAGTTTAAATTGCATACACTCATAAAAAAACTCACATGAAAAGTTTTAGAAATAATTTTAAAGTTTTCAATAAATTTAGGGTAAAACGGGTAATACTATCATTGAATATTGTCATTGATAAATCGCTGGACAACAGACATGAAGAAACGATTGATTGACACTGGAATCATCCCTTTGGTAAATGAAGCCGAGAGTTTAATGGTTGATTGCCCTAATGACCAATTGATCGCTAGCAGTATCATGCCCTAAGAAATTAGGGAATGATCAATCAATGTTTGAAATGATTGATTGATAGCAGTTTTAATTGGCTAATATAAACCTTTCTCGAAGAGAATTTTTTCAAATTTGTAGTCAAAGAGCTAATTCGACTTGAAGACCAATAGGAAGGCTTTAGGAATGAAAATTTTGAAGAGAAGAAAATTTAGAAAATTTTACAGAAGAAAGGTAAGTCCTCTACTCATTGTTTTCCTTGAAAATTCACAAAAAACATGAACAAATTGTTCATGGTGAATTTATTGTGATGCACAACTCAAGTGAGAATGTTTCACACCGCAAACAAAAAAGGAAAGTCAACAAAATTCTTCAAAGGGAGTTGAAGAATATCATGAGGTAAATCAATAAACAAAGAATGAGTGTTTGTTTGAGTTACTAAAAGAAGATGAAGAACAAAGCACGAAGATGGAAAGGTTCAAGAATTCAAGGATGATGAATTGAAGGCCAATAATGAAGAAGATTGAACAAAGGAGTTTGTGTAGAGTCTAGAGGCTGGTTAGTCATTTTGTGTCTTGTAATTTCAACATATTACTATTGCATTGATTGAGCCTTCGTTGAGGTTGCCGTGGGTTTTTACCCTAGTTGGAATTTTTCAAGTAAAATTCCTTATGTGATTGTAGGGTTTTTGTTATATAAATTTTTTTTAACACATCGAGGCTAAAACTCATAATTCTTATTTGTCGAACTACTAGTTTTAGGAACAATATAGTTATCTACTTAGTCAATTAGATAGATATTAACTCTCAATTATGATTTTGAATAAACCACTCATTGGTTGTTTACCACCAATATTTCAATCTTCTCCGCCTATTTGTGCTCTTTGATCAATATAGATCTTTTATCTCCTTATTTTGAATGATTCTTCTTTTTCCTTTATCTTCTTGAGAGTTTAATCTCCGTCTAGATGGCTTAGCAGATTACCACATTGCCCCTAGTCCGATTATCTTTAAAAGATAAGTATTATGAGATATGACCTCATTACGCAGGATTTTCTTATACAATGGAAACAATAAAAAACTAATCTCTATGCGCATTCATGAATTATCTATCTATTGAAAATCAAACTTAGTATGCAATTTCACACAAGTATTTTTACAGGAAAAACCCAAACTAGGGTAAAAAACTATGGAAGCCTCACAAAACCAAATCAATGAACCAGTAAGCTAGAACTTACACGACCCAAAGAATAATTGACCAACCTCTTTGTAACGCCCGAGATTTTTCATACATTTTCCTTAAAATTCACAGAAAGTTTGTGCAATATAACGTTTGTAAATCAGAGGAAAAATAACGAAATCAAAACTTGATAAAATAGTTTATAATTTAAAACAGTAAACATCAATTTTCCATCTAAATATTTCCATCATATGGTCAAACATTGTACAACCAAAGCAAATATCCTCAGGCGCTACTGGAAAACGTACATACGACTAAATTACCATGATAATGGATTTTTAAATACAAATAACTCCCAGGCGTCCCTGAGTACAAGTCCCATAAACAGTCTACTATCTGATCCAAATTAAAAGTCTAGAAGATATAAACACTTAAATTTCATCTCACCCAATACATCAGATCGTGGCTCCAAATATACTCTCATTGAGTCAAATATACCTGAATCAAAAGGGGAAACACTTCTTTGCATAAACGAGCATCTATCTCCAAGAGCTCTCCAACACAACCTGCAAAAGCCTCCCAAACCACAGAGTTAAAAATATTGGTAATGAGTATTTTCATACTCAGTAGAAAAATACCCAGTAGGGGGATCTAAATAGTGAACTCAATAAGTTCATAAATAGATGCATTCATGCAACTCAAACATGAAGCAGTCAATATAACATTATCATATACATATGCATATCATAATGCATAACACACCAATGAAAGCAAACTTACACAAACACCCTAATCAGGGTCTTACAACTTACTCGTACCATCGTACGCATACTCATTACCATACACATACTTGTGCGACCTTACTCGTACAATCTTACACTTATAGTCCTCTCAGAATCATATACCCATAGTCTTACTTTGAAACTTACACTTACAACATACACATACTCGTACGACCTTATTCGTGCGAACTTACCTGTACGACCTTAATCGTATAATCTTACTCTTACACATAAGCATACTCTTACATCTTCCTTAGAAGCTTTAACTTATTCTGGATCCTACACGTATAACTTACTCAGAATATGAAACATACAACATATTCTTACTATCATACACATATTACCGACAACTGAAGCTCATTACAATTAATAAGCTCCTGAGTCGGAAAGGAAGAGAATGCCATTGGGGCGTCACATTAACCATCGGGGAGCAACTAGATGCCATGGACTTTTCCGAAGGTAAGACACACCCATGCTTATGGGGCACAGGATCAAATAGGTAAGAGTAGGTCCATGATACTACATACCTGAGCACGCAAATGCCCACTCTCTAGGGCCATACAGTGCCAACTAAGGGTGAAAAAACATACGGTGCCACTCTTAGGTAGAAATCTTAAAGTGCCATCTGTAGGCAGAAAACATACAGAGCCCACAAAGGGTAGAAACTTACAGTACTCTCAATACAGCACATAGACCAAATCAAAAATATATATCGCTCTCAACAGAGCATCAGACGTCTAGTACTCTATATAGCACATGGACAATATCCCGTAGGAATAACCACCATGGCAAGACATGAGAAATGCTCAGCCGATTCATTATCGGCTAGCCCAAACACAGAAATTAATCTGTCAAACCCTCAGGTCTCAAACTCACAACGCTATTATTAGCTTTCTCATACTTCAAGTTTGAATTAAGTATATTATGCGGTACAATTATGCCACACAAACCCACAGTCCTCGATTGATCAAACCAAAGCTGAGTCGTATCCGAACCCTAGTTCGACAGGGCAACAGACTTCACTTAACCTGTCCATATCATGAACAACTCACCGTACATCAAATCCTTACATAATCATACAGCCTTTGACATCCACCTTACGGTCAAAACATCTTACTTACGTCGTCAAACTGAGCTCCTCATAGCAGATCCCCGTTATCACCCTCTTAACTTAATACCTCACTTATTATACTTACTTTTCACTTCATAATTTGTACATTATGCTTGTACAATTATGCACACTCTTACTGTCTAATAAACCTCCATAAGGCTCCAAGCCTAAATCCACATACTTATCGAATCCCTTACGTACGCTCCAAACCGAACCAAACCAATCTGCTCCACTCCTTGCCTGTCAAGCTGACGTCTATTGTCTTCTATCACACACTTATGCATCCACATACACATACACATACACATACAAATCCTCACCAAACACCTTGCCACTTCTTATCATCCATCGCCCATACCTCTACCCACACACACAGTCCACATACGTAACTTACTCATGATCGCTAGCCAACACTAGCATGTACATCATACACATACGTAGCACACTAACACATTCGCTAGCCATCACTAGCGCATACACATTTCACATACATAAAACATGCTTACAACTCACATACATAACATATGCATCTCAACGTGGCATAATTCATTCTCTTGCATCATGCAAACAAGTCATGATTTAATATCCAAAACATGGAATCATACAATCCTAGCATGCTGCTACTCATTCAAAGCATGTTATCATGAAATTACGAGTTCAAAGCTCCCCTACCTCGTAATCATGATGTTTGATGGAGTGCATACGATGGTGGCGGTGTCGGTGGCGGAGTTGGTGGCCAAAAGCTTTGCCAAGTTGAGAGAGCAGCTATCCTGAGGGTTTAGGAAACTCCAAAACTACACACGGCCAAATGGGGTGTCAAAGTCAATGTGGCAAAATCTGTGATCCATGGCGGCACACTAGGGGTGGCCGGGAGAAAGATCGTGCCAACGAGTGGCAGGTGTGACCAAAGGTCTAAGCGTACACACTAAAATTTGACCGGCGGTTGAAAAACACCCAACCGGTCACAAGACCTCGAAATAGGTCGTGGACAGCACCCAACTGCGTCGATTTCACATTTACAAGGGCCCACATATGGGCGAAGGGTGTGGGGTAACGTTCAAGGAGAAAGGAGAGGTGGAGGACTCCAATGTCAACTCCAAATGATGGCGGAGCCATTTGACGTCTGGCGGTGCCAAAGTGGCACCTAAACTCTAAATCTCTGGCCAACTCCATCGTGTCCCTAGCGGACAGGAGGAGCTATCTCCGGCTAGAGGTGATGGCCAAAGTCAATGGCAACATGCCGAACAGACAGTACAGTGAGGAATAGAGACCCTGTTTTTCCAAGTGAGAGAACCCGAGCACGGGATGTGGATCTGGTTTCGACAAAGTGGAGTGAATGGAGGCTCATTAGGGCCCGAAGGGGTGGCCCACTAGCATCATTGGGCTGAGGCAGAGCCAGACAAAGGTCTACATGCCCATGTCTGACGTCCGGCTGGCAGTGGCAGTCACAACGTCCAAAACGAATGTAGACCAAAAATAGGGGCTGATCGGAGGGGAAAATAGGGCTAGGGAGGGAAGGTGGCCAGAGCAGGGTGTGGCTGGGTGGAGGCGGCTACACTAGTGTTGTTGGGCAGATGCTAGCCAGCCATAAGCTTGCCAGAGGCTTGCTCCCGCCGGCGCGTCCACAATTTCCCGTCAAACTAGAAACAGGGAAAAAAGGGACGGGGGAAACTGGCAGAGGGTGGAGCTAGGCTAAGAGGGGTGGCTCCCCACCGTCGTCAGATCAAGGTGGGGCCAGACGATGGTCCGGTCAGTGATGGCTTGCCGCCGGTGACCACTATTTAATCAAAACAATAAGGCAGCAAAAACAAGGCAGAGAGGGAAATTGGAGTGGGGTGGCAAATGAGGCCCACTGGGGCCGGGAGGGACGGCCTCTCGCCATGGCTGGCCCTAGGTGGAGCCATGGCCGGCTGGCCGGCCCATGGCGGCAGCCCAACACAGAATACAGTGAGAGAGGGAGAGAGAGCTCACCAGGGGAAAAAAGAACTCAGGGGGCCGGCGGAGCAAGCTGGCGGCAGGGCTTGCCGTCGCCGTCCCATGGCTGGCTGGACGGAGGCCGGGCGGAGCCCACCGGCCACCGCCGGTGTTGCCATAGCACAAAACAGAGAGAGCATAGAGAGACCGGGGAAAACAGGGGAGAAGATCACGGCGGATCAAATAGGGTTGGGGCTACACCGAGGAGGCAGCCTGGTCGTCGCCAGGCCGAGGTCGGCTGGCGGCCCGCCGGTGGTGCTTGTCCGGCTCAGCCAGAACAAAGGGGGGCTTTGGGTGGTTCTGGGCGAATCCAGAATGGAGTCGCCCAAGCCTGACGTATTCTTTTTTTTTCTTCTCACTTATCTCTTCTCTGCAGTCTCATATTTTATCGATTTTTCACACCAAAAGCACGCGTCAAGGCTCATGGCCTACGACTGAACCCCACACCCGACTACGGGTATAAATACCGAGGTCAAATATGCCGAAGCATCATATTTTTTCTGCCAAAAATGATAAAAAAATAGCAAAAAATTGTAATAGAAATCCGGGACATTACACTCTTTGACATGACACAAAAGAAAACATATTTTCTTTGTTCACTCATCTTCGTTGTTAGCCTTAAAGTTTCTCCCTTCGTTTAATCTAGAAGTTTTCCCTCTTATTGTTCTGCCTTAGTCTTCATCAACCAACTAAATCAATCACTCCTTCAATTGTGGATTAACCTTTAATATTCTTCAACTCCTTTGAAGAATTTGTTGCAATTCCTTAAGCTCTCGTGTGTGTTATGTTGTAAATTTATTCTCACTTTTGGCTAATTGAATTGATCTTAAAGCATGTAGCGAAAGGAAAGTTCTATACTTTCAAAACCCAATAGAGTAGACTAACCAATATCCCTCTATGGTAACAATGGATTCGCTTTTCTTTTCCCGTGTCTAAAACAATTTTTATATAGATAATTAAGGCATTTTAGTTGTTAGATATTAAATAGGAATCCCATTCAACTCAAAATGACCTATTTTGGGAAACAATGGACTCCAACTATCACTATACTAATTGATCGATCTATGAACGATAATGCTACGGGAATTTGCTAAGTTGTTGTAGTACCAAAATTTAAAATTCTTACCAATTAATCATGATTAATCGTAGATGATAATCTAACATATGTAATTTTTTATTCATTTTCTATTATTTACTTTCTCACACTCTATTATGATAAACTCTCTATCCTAAGTATGTGAATGTGACGTGGATGCATGTTTTTACCTATAAAAATAATTATGAGTCTTTTGATTTGCTTCATCTTCACCTAGTGATCTTGGGCATTAAATATTCTATCCTATGTCTCAAATTATACATTAATTTGATATTGCTTTGTTCACAGAAGTGATCTAATACAATATATATGGCCACATATATTCTTACAATCTCCCGCTTTTGCTATTTCCCAGCAAAACACTACAAACCATCATCTAGAAAGAAAATTACAACTCATAGTGCATCGATCAAACTCTGACAATTTTTAACTTTGACAATGACTCTCCCCATTAACCTATGACAATCAAATTTAGTGTGCTATGATCATCTTCTACTTGTAATCATCTTGCGCATCACAATCAAGAACATGTTGGTAGAATACTGTTCTATGAAATAAGTAAATATAGAGTTTAAATGTTCAAACATTTCTGACATAACATTCAATAATTATTAACTTTTCCCTATACTTAACAAATTAGTTAGGTACTCTCCCCCATTTTTCAAAAATAGACAAAGGTAACTACACAAACATGTTAAAAAAACACATGTTAAGCAACCACAATAAAAATTTAGATTAAGAAGAAATATGTCATAATGACTCTTAGATATAGAATATATAAACAATCAACACTATGTCTAATTAGAACCATCAATTTTTAGATACATCAATGACAGCATGTAACATTTTTATCTCAAATTGAATTAACAATACAAACTCTACAATAAACTCATCATGTGGAATGGTTTCTGTATTATTTATTCAAGACATTCTAAAAATATGAGCAATCTAGAAACATACTCAAGCTTATCGATTTTACTACACCTAAAATTTTGAAATCAACAAAGTTTCATTCTATAGCGACAATCTTAGACTTCTCTCAAATTCTCAAAAGTTGTTTGAAATCACGTTTTCAAAAGCAACATTCTTCGAATCAGCCAAAATCTTTGTCACCATTCAAAATTCTTTCTATTTAGCAATTTCTAAATCAAACCAAAACTTTTAAATGCATAAAACACAAAGTTTAACCAATTGAAATTATGAAATCACAAGGCAATGCAAATATACTCTCGTCTAACAACCTAATGCAAATATCAACAAAGAAAACAACGTAGAATTGATTGAAATTCAATTACTTAATAAAATCAAAACCATGTTGAGATCCCTTGTTAAATTTTATTAATTCAACTTTTAACCTTAGTGCATCCATAGATTATGATCGTTTATACCTTTCCTAGGTTAGTGCACTCCATTGGTTTTTTATTCTCAATATTCATTTCTTCTTTTTAATATTTTAACTCTCTTATATTATTTTTTTTAGGAACCACCAATGTTTAACCCTTGCCTCTTTTACTCATTAATGCCTCAATGACCTTATTTAGAAGATACAAATTTGTTTGGATTCTAGTAAAGACAGTTCTCATTTTTCACTTACTTAAGTTAGAATCTTTGTATATTGTCTTCTTAAAAAAAGCTCAATCTAGAATATGCCCATGACTATTTCTAAGTCATGTTATTTTTCCTCAATTCATTTTTATAGGGTTTTCTTTTTCTGAATCGTCTCATCTTGCATTATTTTTTTCATTTTTTTTACTTTTTGTTTCATTTTTTTTATTTAATGTCAAATACATGGGAGCTTCAGATTAAACTAGGCCAACAAAGTAGTTAGTCCTTCCCCATCATCTTTATAGGATAATTTCATTGACTAAAAGATATTGAAAGACAAAACACTCACAATCATTGAATGATATGACATGAAATTTTCTTTCTTTTAAATTCTAAATAGAAATCTAGCTTAAGATCCTTTAATTTGATCACTCAGACTTGAGTAGAATCCAAATGTGTAAGTTAACTCATGTCTAAGAATTCTCTATTTATCTTTATTCATAAAACTGACTTGAGTCTAAACATGATGTGTAAATATTTTAAAAATCATAAAATTACAACATCAAGCAAAGATAATCAAATTGATCTTCACTCTCCTTAGTGTATCCATCTCTTTGTTAAGGTATATTAACCACACATCATTGTTTTTACACTTAAAGTCCATAAAAATTAATGATCTTTCATTCAATAGATGAACTCAAATGAAAACTACAAAAAAATTACACTTCCTATTTTTTTTGTTTTCAAATTTTTCCATTTTTTGTTTGTTTGTTTCTTTATTCAAAGCATGTTAACAAAATAACATGAAATCAAGAAAAAATGAAATGTAAACAAAAATATGAGTGTCCAAAAGATCAAAACAATTAAATTATGGAAAAAAACGATCTCTTTATGTAGAGATTTCAGCTTCTTTGGCCTTGCCTAGCCATCCAATTTTAAAGAAACCCAATATGGACTTAAAATAAGGTCCTCTAAGATATATTTTCTAATCTAAATTTGCAATATTTTCTTCCTATTGTCTTGATTACCCATCTTAGATGTGGAAGTATGTGGAGAGTGCTTCTTGACTCAAATTTCTTGATTCTCTGTTCACTATCTTGAGAATTCACATGGGTTCGTGTTGGCTTCTTAGACAATCTATTTCAAGTTAGATTACACCCAAATGTCTTTGAGTTGGATTTGTTTATAAGTTATTTACTAATGGGTTTTAGGTTGTACTTCATAACATGAATAATTAAGGATAACTCATGATTTTCTCTCATTAATGTCTATATTTAGACTTTGAACTTTGATTCATTGGAATTTCTTTATGTTTTTTAATGTGATAATCTTTCTTAGGGTGCAAGGGTTCTTTACCTTTGACAAACTTAGTGACACTATTGGACTTTCTGAAATTAGTCTCATTAAATCTTAGTGATATTTTATCACTACAATCTTTTCTAATATCACTTGCAATAAATCGAAAGATTTAAAATTTTCTTTTGAAATTTTCAATTCATTCCCTAGATCTTCAATCTTCTTCAAATAAGACTTATTTGTCTACTCTTTTTGAACTTCATTTCCTTAGAATTTATCGTCTCTAAAAGATTACTCTTTATAGATTTGAAGGTATTAACTTCTTCATCAGTAAACACAAGTATATCTTCTAATATCAAGATTTTCTCCACTCTTTTTCAAGTTCATTCCTAAAAGTTTGAACCTCTTTATCCTGTGATTCATTATCTTCAATCATTTCAAAATTTTCAATAGAAATAGCTTCAATTATATCCTCATTGAATTTGACAATCTTTTTTAACTTCTTACACTTTCTACTTGATTAAATGTCTCGTCTAAAAAAATTTCAACATCAAAATCATCCTCACTAGAAGAATAAAAAATGATGAATCAATCAGGCACAAGTAAATTAGTTCAAACAAACACACCAAAATCACAAAAAACACAATTTGTTGAAAAGTGAGTAAGATTAAGCAAGACAGATATACATCAACATGCAAAATAAGACTATTGGCATGAATTGAAAGTAAATTTAAAACAACAAACCTCGGCTACTACTACAACAAAAATGACTTTTAGCAACGCATTTATGCATCGCTAATAGTCACATAAGCATCACCAATGACTATTAGCGATGCATAAAAAGCGTTGTCATATGCTTCGAAAAAAGTGTCGTCGCTATTGCGTATTAGCGATGCATAACAAAAAGCATAGCTAATAGCGTACAATTAGCGACGCATATTCATGTGTCCCAAATAGTTTTCCTTTAGCGATGCATAGAAAAACGTCACTAATAGTAAACTATTAGCGAAGCATTTTTTTTAGCATTGCTAATGACCAGTTATTAGCAACTCATTGCTTTAAGTCGCTAAAAAAAATATTAAAAAAATTAAAAATAACTTGTTAGTGAAGCACAACTATCAGCGTCGCTAATAGGTCCTTATTAGTGACACTTATGTATGCATCGCTACAACGATAAAGTTTTTTAAAAAAACTTACATAATCAAAGCGCTGCTAATAATATAATATCTTTAAAAAATTTCATATAGTAGCGGCGCTTATCAAAGTGTCGATACTACATTGTAAAATATAAAAAAAACACTTTGAAGATGAACTTTTTTTTTAAAAAATCTTCAGTGGGATAGTGGTGGGCCCACGGGGAAGGGAGTAGGGGCCGGAGGGGTGTTGGAATCCGGCCCCCCACCTTCCCCCCCTCCTTTGAAAATTAGAGGAGGGGGCCGGAATAGGGGGGACTGGGTAGGGAGGAGAAGGGGGGAGGTGGAGCAGGGGAGCGGGAGGACAGTGGTGCCGACACCTTCGCCGTCCATCAGCCTCCCACCCACTCTCTCCTCTCTCTTTATCCCTCTCTCCCCCTCACTCTCTCTCTTCCTTTCTCTCTCGCTCTCCTATCTCTCTCCTCTCCCTCTCTCTCTCTCTCCTCTCCTCACTCTCTCCTCTCACTCCCCACTCTCCCTCCTCTTTCTCTTCCTCTCTCTCCTCTCCTCCCTCTCTCTCCCTCCCCTCTCGCCCCACTCTCTCTCTCTCTCTCTTTCACCCCTCACTCCCTCTCTTTTATTTAAATTATTTTAAAAATTCTAGTAGTAATACATATCTTTATGCGTCGCTACTACCTTAGTATAGTAGCAACACATAACATTATGCATCACTAGCATCCATTTTTAAATTTTTTAAAATTTGTATAAATAATGTATAATTAATATTTTTTCCTCCCCTATTTCTCTCTCTATCCCCTCATCTTTCTCTCTACCCTCTTTTTCTCTATTCTCTCTCTACCCTCTTTCTCTCTCTTCCTCTCTAGCTCTCTTCCTCACTCCTCTCCTCTCTCTCTTCCACCTTCTCTCTCTTTCTCTCTACCCTCTCCCCTATCTCTCTCTTCCATCTCTCCCCTCTCCCCTCTCCCCTCTCTCTCTTCCATCTCTCCTCCTCTCCCCTCTCTCTCTTTTCCATCTCTCCCTCTCTCCCCTCTCTCTCTCTTCCATCTCTCCCTCTCTCCCCTCTCTCTCTCTTCCATCTCTCCCTCTCTCCCCTCTCTCTCTTCCATCTCTCCCCTCTCTCTCTTCCATCTCTCCCCCTCCCCCTCTCTCTCTTCCATCTCTCCCCTCTCCCTCTCTCTCTTCCATCTCTCCCCCTTTCCCCTCTCTCTCTCTTCCATCTCTCCCCCTCTCTCCCCCTCTCTCTCTCTTCCATCTCTCTCCCTGTCCCCTCTCTCTCTCTTCCATCTCTGCCCCTTTCCCCTCTCTCTCTCACTTCCATCTCTCCCCTCTCTCTCTCTCTTGCATCTCTCCCCCTCTCCCCTCTCTCTCTTCCATCTCTCCCCCTCTTCCCTCTCTCTCTCTTCCATCTCCTTGTTTTAAGAACTTCTACTGCAGTGACGACAAAGACAGACTCCATCACTCCAGTGTGTGACTTACCCAAACTTCATCCTTCCAATATGTAACCTTCCAACTGGCAGCGACTTGTTGGACTTGAATTGGAGTAGATTCAAGGAAGATCACTCCCAAATTCTTGTTCCTACTAAAGCATTCCCCGTGAGTCTATGAGGGGACAACAGGAGGAATTAAGTCGTCGTCCTCATAAATGTGTGAGCAAAAATAGGACTCGCTCGAAAAATGTTTTAGCCATGTTGGTAAACTATTTACTTTGATTATTTTGCTGAGAATCTATTTGAATTTTGTCACACAGGTTTTTGGGTTTGACATCTTTTTGAAAATCCATTTTTTCCTTCAACACCGTTTCTCTCTTTTTCCTCCTCTCTCCCTCATCGTTCCTCCTCTCTTTCTCCTCCATCTCTCCTCACTCTCGCTCTCTATTCTTTTAATTTAATTTTTTAAAAATAAAAAAAATCCTATTAGCGATTCATATAACTATGCATCACAACAAACCATAATAAATTTTAAAAATAATTTATCATATAAATTTTAGCTCTCTCTCCCCTCTCCTCTCTCTTCCTCTCTCTCTCTAATCTCTCTCTCTCCCCTCTCCTCTCTATAGCTCTCTCTTCCACTCTCTTCTATCATCTCTCTCTTTCTCTCTCTTCCTCTTTCTCCCTTCCTCTCTCTCCCTTCCTCTCTCTCTCCCCCTCTCTCCCTCTTCTCCCTCTCTCTCCTCTCCTCTCTATCTCCCCTCTCTCCCTCATCTCTCCTCACTCTCTCTCTATCTCTTCCTTTCTAAATTTTTTTAATTTTAAAAAACTTACTAGTAGCAACGAATACTATATGTGTCACTACTAATGTAGCTTAGTAGCGACTCATATACGCATGTGTAGCCAATAAACTATGATAGTAGCGATGCATAGGCGTATATGTCACTACTACCCAGTGTTATTAGCAACACATATGGATATTCGCTGCTAATACCTATTATTTATTTATTTTTTAAAATAATGAAAAATAATTTATAACATCAATTTTAATCCTCAATCTCTCCCCTCTCCTCTCTCTTCCTCTCTCACTTTTCCTCCCTCTCTTCTCTCTCTCCCTTCCTCCCTCTCTCCCTTCCTCTCTCTCTATTCGTCTCCCTCTCTCCTCTCTCTCCTCTCACTCTCCCCTCTCTCACTCCTCTCTCTCCTCTCTTTCTCTCCTCTCACTCTCTTCCCCTCTCCCTCCTCTCTCTCCCTCCTCTCTCACTACCTTTTATTAAAAATTTAATATTTATTTATTATATATATAAATAGTAAATATTGAATAAAATATATTATATTTAATAAGTTTATTTTAATTTTTTTAAGATTTATTTATCGTATAATTTTTTATTAAATAAAAAAATAGAAAAAGGTAATAGATACACTTGTAAATAATTGTTGCTAATATCAATGCTAATAACGATGCATAATTAAAAGCATCGCCAATAATTTGAATTTTTATTTTAAATTTATTACTATTAGGGACATTTTTCTTAGATATCGTTAATAGCACAACTATTAGCAATGCTTAATCACAAGCGTTGTTGATAGTAATGTTTTTTTATTTTTTTTTAAAAACAAATATCTTTTAGCGACACTAATAGCGTAACTAATTAGCATCGTTTATTGGGAGATATCGCTAATATGGTTGGTATTTGCAACGCATGATGTTAAACATCGCTAAAACATGACTACTAGCGACATATATTATTATGTGTTGCTAGTATATCATTTTTTGCGATGCTTTGGTATGCGTTGCTATTAGTACATTTTTGTTGTAGTGTACAACTTAAGAGTTTAATATCCGACAAGATTGAGTCGCAAAAAACCCATTGCCTCTAGTCTAATTATCTTAAAAAGACAGACTATGAGATATGGTCTTGTTGCTCAAGATTTTCTTATATAGAGGAAACAATAAAAACCTAATCTCTCTGTATATTCATGATTACTCTTTCTATGAGAAATCAAACCAAGCAATCAAGATCACATCAGGATTTTTACTTGGAAAACCCAAACTAGGATAAAAACCTTGATAGTCTCACAAGGCCAAATCAATGCACTGGTAAGCAAGAACATACAAGACCCAAAGAACAACCAACAAACCTATTTGACACAACACAAACCAAAACATCTTTTCTTTGTTCATTCCTTTTCGTTGTTAGGCTTCAAGTTTCTTAGTCCGCTAAATCTTGAATCTTTCTGTTGTGCACGATAACCAGACTCAACCACTGCTTATTAGTTGCTTAGACTTACTTTATTATTTCCGTACGATTTGCTATTGTAACAGTTAGTATAATGGATGTTTAGATGTATTTTGGGTTGGTTCAGTCAGTGGCTCGGGTTAGCCGAACCACTGACTGTTAGGCACTCCTAGGGAAGTGGGCCGGCCTGGGTTGGGTTGGCGCGACTCCCTAGGGGACTGGTCGTCCCCCTATATGGGTCAACCTTGGTTGCTTTTGGAGGATATGCAAAGTATTGAATCTCAGTTTCTCCCCTTTCTTCTACAATTCTGCCCTTTCACTGCATAGTACTCCTAGGTACTGTTTGTGCCTGCAATTGGGCACAACATTGGTATTGGAGCATTACGATTCTCGGACATGGCTCGAGGAAAGCAAACTGCTGCTGTTCCGGAGGTTCAGACGGAGAAGGAGGCACCAGCGTCAGCGCCTGCTTCTACGGACAGCCCGAAGGACGATCTTCTTGCCACCGCCAGTGATGCTAAACTCGACAAAATCATAGCAGTGCTGGAGGTTCTGACATCGTACATTGCAAATACAGTCAAGGGCGAAGTCCTGGGGCGCATAGCGCCCATCCTGCCGGGGCCGCCTCTTGTGGTCATGGAGAAGGGCGGCCCATCCCAAACTACTGAGCCTGCCTTCCCTTGCCCTCCGGCAACTGTGGATGTCGACACATGAGTCTTCCCTAGCCCAGCGCGCTTCCCTCCTGGAATTCCAGCCCCAGAGGGGCGCCGCCAGGCCTGGGACATGCGAGGCACACCAGGTGTTCGAGATAATGCCCAGATAATGCCGCCCGCCCCCAACTAGTTTCCGGATGCAGAGGATGATGGGGATGATTATTCGGAGCATCGCGGCAGAGCCCGTGGGGGGCTGAACCTCGTCTTGCTCGTTTGCAGTTCCCTCGCTATAATGGGGATGATGACCCGGTAGAATGGTTGTATAAAGCGAAGAAGTTCTTCTCCTATCAAGGCACGCACTTTGAGGCAGAGCATCTGCGCATAGCGGCCTTTCATTTGGATGGCGATGCATCGGTTTGGTTCCAGAACTTTGAGAAAGAGGTGCGCTATCCTACTTGGGCAGCATTCTCTAATGAAATCTACACACAATTCGGCCCCAATGAATTTCATGATTTCAATGAGATGTTGTCAGCCCTGTGCCAGACCACTACCGTGCGAGCCTATTATACATACTTCATGAAGATCGCCAACAGGCTGCCGGAATGGCCTATGGCCGCCCTGGTGGGTACGTTCAAGCGTGGGTTGAAACCAGAAATTTCAGAGGAGATGCGTCACTTCCCTTGCACAAGTATGCAGGATGTGGTGCGACATGCATGGATTGAAGAGGAAAAGCTGGCCCGTCAACGCAAGGGCGGGCGCTTGGGACCTCCACCCCGGCCTGGACTAAGCTCTACTCCTATGGTGACTTCTTCGGGCAATCCAGCCACGGGCCGCCTAGGCCAACCGGCTGCAGCGGCCGCGCCCATTGTTCATCACCTCACGCTTGCCCAGATGGACGAGTGACGAGCCAAGGGGCTGTGCTTTTGTTGTGATGAAAAATTCGTGCCTGGACATCTCTGCGCTGTTAAGGGCAGCTTGCTCGTGGAGGTGGTCGACGACAAGGTGGACAGCAAGGCCGACGCTACATCATTAGTAGCCGAGGACGCGCTGCCTGAGATTTCAGTCCATGCATTCGCTGGCACTTTCACTCCGCGCACTATGCGGGTGCAGGGATTCCTGAAGCGGGAGCAAGTAGCTATCTTGATTGACAGTGGTTCCACCCATAATTTTATTAATGATAAGGTAGCTCATCGCCTCGGATGTGTGGTGTCGGACTCGAAACTATTCGAGGTATTGATTGGTGATGGTAAGCACCTTCGGAGTACCGGTATGTGCACTCAGATTGCTCTCTTGATTCAGGGAACCGTATTTGTCACCGACCTTTTCTTGTTGCCCACAAAAGGGGCGGATGTCATTTTGGGAGTATAGTGGCTGCAGGAATTGGGTGATGTTGTGTGGAATTTTCGGGATATGGTGATGGACTTCGAGCACCAGGGACAGCAGGTTCGGTTGGAGGGGTCACGGCCTGGCACTCTTCTTGCGGCCCAGGACATGGGCTCCTTCTTCAGGTTTGCCCCTCAGGGTATTCTTTTGCAGCAGCGGGCTATTATGGGCATTCCACAGGATCGGATTCCCTCTGATTTGCAGGTACTCTTGACCGAACATGACGACTTATTCGCTGAGCCGCAAGGGCTGCCTCCCATCTGGCCTCATGACCACCGTATCTCCATTCTTCCAGGGGCGGCACCAGCCAATGTCCGACCATACCGTTATCCTCACATCCAGAATTCTGAGATTGAAAGGTTGGTCGCGGACATGCTACAGTCCGGCATCATTCGTCCTAGCACGAGTTCTTATTCGTCTCCTGTGCTTTTGATTCGCAAGAAAGATGGCTCGTGGCGGTTTTGTGTGGATTACCGTGCTCTGAACGCCATCACTGTCAAAGATAAGTACCCCATCCCTGTAATTGAAGAATTGTTGGATGAATTGACAGGTGCCAGCATTTTTAGTAAGCTTGATCTTCGTTCTAGGTATCACCAGATTCGTGTACAGCCCTTTGATGTACACAAGATAGCATTCCGGACTCACGATGGCCACTTCGAATTCTTGGTCATGCCTTTTGGTCTAACCAATGCCCCCTCCACATTCCAGTCTCTGATGAATGATATTTTTCGGCCTTTCCTTTGTCGGCACATATTGGTCTTCTTTGATGATATTCTGGTATACAGTCGGTCGTGGGACGAACACTTGACTCATCTCAGGTCAGTTTTCTCTATATGGCATGCTAATTCCTTATTTCTGAAGCCCACAGGTTGAGTATTTGGGTCACATTATTTCTCAGAACGGTGTTGCTACTGACCCGGCCAAAGTGGCCGCTATGCTCTCATGGCCGACCCCAACATGTGTCCGAGCGCTGAGGGGTTTCCTTGGTCTTACCGGCTATTATCGCCGGTTTATCCAGTGGTATGGCGAATTGGCTCGTCCTCTTACAGAACTATTGAAGAAGGGGGCGTTCATATGGTCGTTGGCAGCCCAAACAGCCTTCGATGAGTTAAAGCAAGCCTTGGCGTCTGCCCTGGTCCTGCTCCTACCGGATTTTAGTCGGCCGTTTGTGGTGGAGACGGTTGCGTTGGAGAAAGGCTTGGGTGCTGTCCTCTTGCAAGATGACCGGCCCCTAGCTTATTTCAGCAAAGCACTCGCTGGTCGCTCCTTGTCTATGTCAGTATATGAGAAGGAAATGTTGGCTATCATCCTCACCGTTGCCAAATTGCGCCCGTATCTATTGGGTCATCATTTTCTGATTCGCACCGATCATCAGCCACTGAAATATTTTTTGGATCAGCGTGTGTCTACTCCAGCTCAGCAGAGGTGGGTGAGTAAGTTGCTTGGCTATGACTACGAGTTAGTGTACAAGAAGGGGTCCGACAATATCGTTGCTGATGCGCTCTCTCGTAGTCCAGCCCCGGGTTCCTGCTGCACCATCTCCACCCTTTCTTGCCTGTTTATTGAGGAGCTCCAGCGCGCATATGGTTTGGATTCATGGACGCAGGGAGTTATTGACGCCATTCAGGCCGAACCAACAGCCCGGCCTTTCTTTGCGTGGCGGGATGGCCTTCTGTTCTGGAAAAACCACTTGTGGGTACCGGAGGTTTCTGATTTGCGCAGCCGTATCATTTCACATTTCCATGACACTCTGGTGGCTGGTCACGAGGGGTCCTTCCGTACATATAAGCGGGTTAGCCAGAGCTTCTTATGGAGGGGTGTTCGTCGTGCCATCCACGATTACGTCGCAGCTTGTGATGTTTGTCAGCAGGCAAAAGCCACGACCACCTCCCCAGCCGGGTTGCTCCATCCCCTACCTATTCTAGAGAAGGTTTGGGACGACATTTCGATGGATTTCGTGGAGGCTTTACCGGTCGTGCAAGGTAAGTCCGTCGTTATGGTTGTGGTGGACAGATTGTCGAAGTATGCCCATTTTTGCGCGCTTGGCCATCCCTTCACTGCAAAGATGGTTGTTGAGCTCTTTGTTTGTGAGGTGGCCCGCTTGCATGGTATGCCACACACTATTGTCTCTGACCGGGACCGGATATTTCTCTCACAGTTTTGGCAGGAGTTTTTTCTATTGCAGGGGTCTTCTTTACATATGAGCACTGCTTATCATCCTCAGATCGATGGCCAGGCGGAGGTGGTTAATCGTTGCTTGGAACAATACCTCCGTTGTTTCACCATGCAGCAGCCCCGCAAATGGCTTCAACTCCTTCCCTGGGCTGAGTGGTCATGTAATACGGCTTATCATACGCGTGCTGGGTTCACCCCAATTGAGGTGCTTTATGGGCGGCCGCCTCTGACTGTCTTATCTTATGTGCCGAGTCGTTCCTCTGTTGCCGAGGTGGATTATATGTTGCAGACGCGGGATGAGGTCTTACACCAGTTAAAGGAAAATCTATCAGCTGCCCAGAACTGGATGAAGCAGGTTTATGATCGTCATCATATGGATCGGGAATTTGATATTGGTGATTTGGTCTATGTCTCAGTCCTTCCCCAGCGTCAGACCTCTCTGTTTCAGCCGGTGAACTCCAAGCTGGCCCCCCGCTTTCATGGCCCGTATGTTATTGAGGAGCATATTGGACAGGTGGCCTACGGCCTTACTCTTCCACCTGCTTCTTTGGTTCATCCGGTGTTTCATGTCTCTCGTCTGTGACGTTTTGTGGGTGATGCTACTGTGGCGCGTGCCGCTCCTCCTCCTCCTTTGATGGGGCCGCATGTGTCCGCTGATCCTGTTCCTGCCGCTGTTCTCCAGAAGCATCAGGTTCGCCGCTCCAGCCGTATTGTCACTGAGGTTTTGCTGTCTTGGCAGGGTCAGTCTTTGGAGGATGCCACGTGGATGCTTGAAGATGACTTTCTGGCCCGATTTCCAGGTTGGTCGCCTTGAGGACAAGGCGAATAGCGGAAGCATAGTGGAGTGTTGTGCACGATGACCAGACTCGACCACTGCTTATTAGTTGCTTAGACTTACTTTATTATTTCCGTACGATTTGCTATTGTAACAGTTAGTATAATGGATGTTTAGATGTATTTTGGGTTGGTGCGACTCCCTAGGGGACTGGTCGTCCCCTATATGGGTCGACCTTGGTTGCTTTTGGAGGATATGCAAAGTATTGAATCTCAGTTTCTCCCCTTTCTTCTCCAATTCTCCCCTTTCGCTGCGTAGTACTCCTAGGTACCGTTTGCGCCTGCAATCGGGCACAACACTTTCCCTCTTTTGTGTTTTAGCTAAGTTTTCTTATAGTGACTCTATTAAAGATTCCTTCTTCAATTGCTGGTTCATTTTTTAGATTCCTCAACTCTTTTGAAGAATTTGTTGCAACTCCTTAAACTCTTGTGTGTGTTGTCTTGTGAATTTCTTCCCACTTTTGACTAATTGAATTAATCTTCAAAGCATGTAGCCAAAGCAAAACTCTATACTCTCTCCTCTATGATAACAATGGCTTCCCCCCTCTTTTTCCACATCCAAAACACCCCTTATATAGATAACTAAGTCAGTTTAGGTGATACACCTTGATTGAGAATCAAATTCAAATCAAAATGTCCTATTTATGGAAACTGCGGGCTCTGGCGATCGATCGCTACAATAATTGATTAATCGATGAATAATAATTTCCTACAATACTTCTACAACAATTTGCTAAAATGTTGGTAATATAATAGGAATTTCAAATTTTTTCCAATTAATACCTTTTTAATCTTAGATTAAAATTTTACTATGTAACTTTTGACTCGATTTTCATTATTCGTTTCTCATGCAGTAATATTATAACCCTTTATCCTAAGTGTGTGAATATGATGTGTGTGCATATTTTACCTATGAAAATACTTTATAATTTGCTTCATCTTCACCAAGTGATCTTTAGCACCTTTGACTCAAATTACACATCAATTTGACATTATTTTGTTCACCGAAATAATCGGATATGATGCACTTCTCAGCAACAATCTTTATCAAACATCATGTCTCATGTGTTTTTGTGTACTCATCTCACGTCTAATTAGACTTTCGAGTAAGGTAGGCAAAATTATAACCTAGAAGACTAATTCTCTCTTGAAACCATTAGGGCAACTCCACACAACTTATTTAATTTTTAGATATGGGCTGTAATTTTTGCCACAAAATAGCCAAAGGGGAAGATTATAAAAACATAAGTATCCTTAGGTCATGTATTTGCCTATTTCTCTAATCAACACAATGTCATGAATGTACACAATGGTGGTGGGTGGCCAAAGTGGAATTTAGTAATCATTAGTGTTGTATGCATACTGTGAGATATATAGCAAAAACACCTAATTTTATAACATCAGCGATAGGGAGGTTGTAGCACCGTAGAAACTCATATTAATTTCATTTCAGTAGTTTTATTTAAGGACTAAATTTCTTGTCATTTGAGTTAAATCGAATCACAAAAAGAGCTTAGAATTTACCCCTTCACTATTAGGGATAGAAGGCTAGAACATTCCTATCGTAACCGGGAATCTTGGGTTGTGCACTGAACATAGCCAACTCAGCTAAACGAAGGGTTCATTTCTAGTTAGTGTGTAGACCTGCCTATGAGACTTGACCCTAGTGCCCTGAGAGCAAGTATGTACCCACGAAGATACAAGATTTACTAGGCAAGGTAGCCAAGAAAATTGTAGCTTCTTTGTAGAGGCTATTAGAGTTGGTTGGGAGAAAACAAGATAGAATATTGGTTTAAAACGAACGAGAAAGAGGCTGAAAGGGTAGATGGGTAAAAGGCAACTAGAAGAGGCAAGACATACACCAAATTGACTAGTAGGCATGCCTATAGGGGTGGCTTTGGCACCAAACGACTAGGTCGTTTAGTATTTTTTAAGTATTGGAAGACAATTACTCAAAATATGAGGGTGAAATTCTGATTGTTTGGAGAGAGATTTAGATTGAATCCAATTGGAAAACCTAACAATGAAGGAAACCACCCAATAAGGGAGACCCTTCCCTCTCTTTGCCCACTTGTACCATTCACTCTCTCCCTCTTTTGTTTGGTTTGGCCAACCCCTCACTCCTCCTTTCTCTCTCTAGCCGCCTTACTCCCATCTTTATTCTTCCTTCTTGCTTGGTGATTGGAATTGGACATAAAATTAGACATTAAAGCTCTTGAAGAAGGAAAAAACATGTCAACTGCACCCTAGAAGAACATGGAGAAGATATTTTTCCTTGAATGAGGTAGGGACTATTCTTATACTATGATTTATGATATTTGTATGTTTGTGCATGGATAGAATAGATTAAGGACTAATTGATGCATAATTTATTGTTGTTTACAAAGCATGTTATTAGTTCCACATGCTAATATTATTGTTTTGATGAATCTTTTTATGGATTATGGACAGAATGCTTGAGTATAAGTTCCCCTAGAATTTGTGAGTGTAATATTCATCTTCACGTAGCCAATCACCACATTGCCAATAGTCCAAATACTAAGATAGAGAATGAACTACAAGTTATGGCCTCTATGCACTCAAATTTATAGCTGAATAATATTGCAAACCTAATAATCAATCAAGCACTAAAAGTAAATTATCCTATAATGCATGCTACACAATGTGAAAACCCAAATCAGTAAAAATCATGGCCAACAAGTCCCTTTAGTTGAATCATACAATGTGAAAATGAGAACTTAGAAAACTCAAGACTTTCCCAACCATTAAATCCAAATTATAAGTGCTTTAACTAGTGGTTTGTTGGCCACTAAGACACCTCCTTGATTTTTATTCCATTTTAGCTTCATCTCTATCTTTCTTCAATAACATATCCACTAATTGAAGCACTCTTCAATTGGATCTTCAAAGCTTCTTCAACATCTATTTATAAAGAACTCCTTCACAAACCTTTATGTTGTGTTGTGAATAAACCATCAACAATTAATCATGGAAAGAATAACTATAAGATCCATTCTTAGCTAATTGAATTAATCTTCAAAGCATGTAGCCAAAGGAAAACTCGAAACACTCAAAGCTCTATAGACTAATATCTCTCTATGTTAACACTAACTTCCCTCTCTTTTTCCCATGTCTAAAACACCTCTTATAGATATCCAAAGTCAATTTTGGTGTACTTAAATTGGAATCAAGTTCCACTGATGACCTATTTTGGGAAATTGTGCTTTAAACAATCGATCACTAGGATAACTTGAAGCAACATATGAGGCATATTTATTGTAAATTGATAAATATTGATGATTAAGACAATGTCTAAGCTTCATGTATATTTTAGTCTTCAAAATCTGACAAGATTTGGCTATGGTCTAGTCAAATTCGTCCGATTTGGAATTGATTTACTTGAAAACTAGGAGCAAACATGTTCTTATCAATAAAGGTTAAAGACTAAACTAGGTGTCAAAGGTAAAAGGTTTCTTTGCACACTTTCACATACATAATTCACTTATTCTAGCTTGGGAAGAGATAATTTAATGGAATTTGGAAGATTTAGAATGAATTAGGGTAAATTGAGAAATAATACTATGCATCAATCGATCGCTACAAAATGAGCTGAATGGATTGATCAGCACTTGAATCACACTGTGTAATATTCAACTGAGAGTTTATAGATAATTCACTTGGAGAGTCATATCCTAATTAGGATAATGTACGATCGATCACTATTTGAAATGATCGATCGATGTATGTGCAACTTACCTAATTTAAGCCATTCCAGGAGAGAATCAATTCTTAATTGAAGTCAAACACCTAAACCAACTAAATTAATTATATAAGGGTTTGATAAACATGAAATTAAAGAGAGGAAAATCTAGAATTTGAAAGAGAAAAGTGGAGAAACCCTTTTTCCATAGTTTTCCACTAGAGAACATCATTGTAATTCAATGTTCAGGTTAATGATGATTCCTTGACTGACACACAACTGAAATAGTTTTTTTATTTGGAAAAAGAAATTTTTCACACATAAACCTATGAGGAGAGTTAAACAAGTTTGATGTAGGTTTGAAAACTTAAGGCTAAAGTTATAAACAAGAGGATCTTGTTTGAAGGGGCTAAAACATGAAGTAAGGAGAAGAAAAACATCAAGGCATGGAGGAGATGACGTGAAGGCCAACAATAAAAGAGTTTGAGATATTTAAAGAAAAGGATTTTGAGTTACAGTCTTCACAAAAGGTTGGCAGTTTGCTTGTGTTGATGTAAAGGTCTTACTTGTTAATGCATTGATTTAGACTAGAGAGGTTGTCATAGTTTTTTCCCTAGTTTGGGTTTTCCATGTAAAATTTACATGTGTACTTATGTGATTTGCATGTTCATGGTTTGGTTGGTGGTGAGCATGATTGTATATTCGTATTGATATTGCTGCTCAAGTAAATTATTGTGAAAAAGAAACTAGAACTCTTAAATGCTTACTAGTACTAAGGTTAGGAGCAAACAAGGGATCCACTAAGCAATCTAGATGAATATTAAACTCTCAATTGTTTACTAAAGAATTTTTGTTTGAAAATTTATTTTTTAATCATGCTATATGATGCACTAAAATAATCTTCAATTAAATATTTTCAACTCTTGAATTGTAATCCTAATTTGTGTTAATTCATTACTTGTTTGGGTTCTTTATAATTTGAATATGTGAGTGAGACCTTGATTGTGTTTACATGTCCAAATGGGCTTGGAAAGGATCCATGTAGAGCTCTAAAGAGGGGGTAATAATTCATCTATCACGTCCACCCCTCTATTTATAGGAATAGAAGGGGTTGCTTCAAAGGAGAAAGTAAAATCATATCTCTCGATTGCATCCTAATTGATTGCCTTATTAGTTGCATCCTTGGCAATGATTAGATTCTAAATCGATGATTTATTTAGCAAATAAGTATCTTTGAATCTTTTTTTAGATATCCAACCAGCCTCATTGTCTTTCCTTATGTATATCAATCACAACCAATGAAAATATTCTTCATGTAATGGCCCCGGGTTAGTTTACTAGCTGTCTGATTGCATGCCAAATTCGACCCATATATCTTCGGAATTTGGAATTTCTTCCTGACATAACAAATGTAGCCATGGAAGTCTTCTTTTCAATGCCACTATAATCGTATCAATCCAAAATATACAGAGAAAGATATGGTCGAAATACTGAGGTTGTATCAATCTGTCCGAATCAACTTATTTCTTAATTTAGTTCTCTTGATGCAAATCTCAAATCCAACGGGTCCACAAGGTTGTGTTTGACCATTCCATGCATGTTAAGACTATTAAGAGCCCATTCTTGACTATTAAATAGCTTTGGGTAGTTGGGCTTCACTTCTTCTTCCAATTGGATCCTGTTGAAGCCTGTTTAGGCATGTAAACTCAATTAAGGTCCAACTAACCTATTCAAAACATAAATAGCCCAAATAAGCAATGACTTAACACAAAATAGGATTGTAATTTGAAATTTTAAAATATTTTATTGAACATTATTTTAGTGCATCACGCAGGAAGGCCGGGAAAGGGGAGAGTGGATGGCATGGCCATCGGACAGAAAGGGGAGAGACACAGAAGAAAGGGGAAAAGATAAGACAATAATTAATAATTCACTTCATTCATATTCAAAACAGGGCATAGCCCATACACTTAAATAGACTGGCTAATTGGGCTCACTAATGAGCACCTAAGGCCCATTAGCATAATTAACGGAAAACACTAATTGCCTAATTAACCTAATTATCTAAACACCCCTTATTACATAATTACCTAATAATAGGCCCTTAGGACGTTGTCAACATTCCACCCCGCTTCCGCATCACCTCGTCCTCGAGGTGACCTAAAACTCCAAGCATTTGGCCCACCAAAGCTCCGCTGCAAACAGCCGGTCCGGAACCATGGATGAGACATGCAGAATGATGGAGATAGTGGGTCACTACTCATAAGCAGACGTGCAAAAGCCAAAGTGAACCTAATGGACATGCACTTAACTGAGTCCAAGGGCAAGACATAGTTGTGGGTGGCAGAGACGGAAGATGAAGAAGGTGGCAGAGCAAAGGAGCGGGCCTGATGATGCATTGAAATAATGTTTAATAAAATATTTTTAAATTTCAAATTCTAATCCTATTTTGTGTTAAGTCATTGCTCATTAGGGCTA
This sequence comes from Saururus chinensis, assembly GCA_035235625.1. Lineage (NCBI taxonomy): Eukaryota > Viridiplantae > Streptophyta > Magnoliopsida > Piperales > Saururaceae > Saururus > Saururus chinensis. The sequence goes on along the minus strand of CP141144.1, from coordinate 34,024,992 downwards.
TTTATGTTTTGAATAGGTTAGCTGGACCTTAATTGAGTTTACATGTCTAAACACGCTTCAACAGGATCCAACTGGAAGAGGAAGTGAAGCCCAACTACCCAAAGCTATTTAAAAGTCAAGAATGGGCTATTAATGGTCTAAACATGCATGTAATGGTCGAACACAACCTTGTGAACCCATTGGATTTGAGATTTGCATCAAGAGAACTAAATTAGGAAAGAAGCTAATTCGGACAGATTGACACAACCATAGTATTTTGACCATATCTTTCTTTGTATAATTCGGATTAATACGATTCTTGTGGAATTGGAAAGAAGACTTATTTGGCTACATTTGTTATTGAAGGAAGAAATTCCAAATTCTAAAGATTTATGGGTTGAATTTGGCATGCAAATAGACAGCTAGTAAACTAACCCGAGGCCAGCACATGGAGAATATTTTCATTGGTTGTGATTGATACACATAAGGAAAGACAATGAGGCTGGTTGGATATCTAAAAAAAGATTCAAAGATACTGATTTGCTAAATAAATTATTGATTTAAAATTTAATCATTGCCAAGGATGCAACTAATAAGGCAATCAATTAGGATGCAATCGAGAGATATGATTTTACTTTCTCCTTTGAAGCAACCCCTTCTATTCCTATAAATAGAAGGGTGGACGTGATAGATGAATTATTACCCCCTCTTTGGAGCTCTCCTCCCCTAGTTTCTTCTCTCATTTTTTAATTTTATTTTTAGTTTTATTTTAATGGTTTTTTAAGCTCTCAAACGAAAGCTAGGAATGAAGCTTGTACTTGATGTTTAATGGATACTTTGATTCAAGTAAGTTCTTTATCATTTTAAATTGATGTTTCATCTTTAAGGAGTTTATAATCTATATAATTATTTGATTCATCATTGACAAAAGGCACACCGAATGCTTATAATTCACTGTGAGTATATCCTTAATGCTTTGACGTAGTAAACAATCAATTGCTATTGTTCTATTTCAAAGTTCTTTAAAAGATAAATTTTTCGATTGAGACAAATTTTCATTTGATCTTAAATAAGTTATCATTTGAATGAAGTATACATTATAGATTTGTTGTAAGTGGATTTTCGATGCCTTAACACTTTCTCTTTGATTGTCTCTTATTATCTATTTCACTTTCCTTCTCTATTCTATTCTCTTCGTAATAGTTTTCTGTGTCACACAAGGCTTTCCCTGTGGATTGACCTTGTTTATTATAGTTGATAAGTAAAAAATAAATTTGAACTCGACTACTTCATAGTCCTAGTTTGGATGTAACAACAAATTGGCATTGTTACCGGGGATTGCAACGTGTGACAAGAATCTGCTACGAAAAAAAAACTCACTCTAACTTTACTAATTCTCTAACTTTTATTATTGTACCTCGATAGTGCCTTTGGCATTATTTTGCAATTTTAATTTTTGTCTATTAACTTCTAACTCTCTAACTTTTTATATTTTGTTATTTAATTTTTGCACTTTTACTTTCGTTTGTTCCTAAAAAAAAATAAAATTTGTTGTTGCATGTTCACATGGGTGCGTGATAATTCTAGACGATCGAAAAGACTGAACAAATCTTTTAAAAATTATCTTTATTTTGATACAATGGAGGATCTAAGAACTAATGAGGAACTAAGAAGTGATAATAGGGATAATAATGCAAAAAGTATTTAAGTTAAAACCTTGCGTGATTATTTGCAACCAACTAGATCAAGTTCTCCTTCTTACATGATTTTTCCAACTAATGTAGGTGGTTTTGAACTCAAGCCGGGTGTAATTCAATTACGACCCAAATTTCATGGCCTACATTTAGAAAGCCCATATTTGCATTTAAAAGAGTTTGAAGAGGTTTGTGCAACTTTGTCAAACCAAAATGTTTCAAATGATGCTATTAGATTAAAACTCTTTCCTTTTTCTTTAAAGGAAAAGGCAAAAAATTGGTTCAATTCTTTAAAGCCCAGATCCATTGGATCATGGCAAGAAATCTAAAGAGAATTTTTGAAAATGTTTTTCCCTACCCATAAAACTAATACACTTAGAAAGAACATCATGAATTTTTCACAAAAAGAAAATGAGACTTTATTTCAATGTTGGGAGAGATTTAAAGAACTTTTGTTGTTGTGCCCACATCATGGATATGAAACATGGCGTACAATTAGTTTCTTTTATAATGACTTATCTTCTCAAATGAGGCAATTTGTTGAAATGATGTGTAATGGAGAGTTTTTGAGTAAAGAACCTGAGGAAGCATGGGACTATTTTGATGTGTTAGCTGAAAATGCTCAATCATGGGAAGATTCTAATGAATTTAAAAGTAGTAATAAAACCAAATCTAATAGGGCAACTAAGTGGGGCTTGTACCTTCTTAAAGAAGAGGATAATGTAAAAGCAAAAATTACAAGTTTAACTAAAAAGGTTGAGGCTATGGAAATTAATAGGGAAAATATGTCTAAAGCTTCTAAAAAAGCACAAGATATTTGTAGTATATGTGAGAGTGATGGATACGAAACACAGGATTGTCCAACAATCCCTGCTTTTGAAGAGGTGTTGTATACTCGAGTAAATGCTATGAATACCAGAAAAGGCCATTTTTTCTCCTTATTCTGAAACTTATACTCCTAATTGGAGAAATCATCCTAACTTTAGTTGGAGAAATGAGTCTAATGTGCAGGTACCCCCTTCTTCCTCAAATTATGTTCTACCACATAAGAAGACTCTTGAGAGGGTAGCCGGTGATCAATTTTATTATTTTCTAGATGGTTATTCAGGATAGAACCAAATTGAGATTATACTTGAAGATCAAGAAAAAACAACCTTAACATGTCCATTTGGTACCTTTGCATATCGAAGGATGCCGTTTGGATTATGTAATGCTCCTGCCACTTTCTAAAGGTGCATGATGAGCATCTTTAGTGACATAGTAGAGTGGTTTTTGGAAGTTTTTATGGATAACTTTTCTATTTTTGGTGATTTTTTTTATGATTGTCTTGATAACTTAAAAAAAGTTTTGGTAAGTTGTAAAGAGAAAATTTTAGTTTTAAATTGGGAAAAGTGTCATTTTATGGTTACTACTGGAATAGTACTTGGTCACATTGTTTCTGTGCAGGGAATTCAAGTGGACAAGGCAAAAATTGAATTGATTACTAATTTGCCTAGTCCAAAGTCCATAAAAGATGGCAGATCCTTTGTAGGACATGCTGGTTTTTATAGAAGATTTATCAAGAATTTTAGTGTGATATCTAGACCATTGTGTAATCTTCTATCTAAAGAGCATTCTTTTGAGTGGTCGGATGCATGTGAAGAAGCTTTCACAAAGCTTAAGAACATGTTAGTGTCCGCACCCATCATGCAACCCCCAGATTGGATGTTTTAGGGCAAAGGAAAGATAAGAAACCTTGCGTAATTCATTATGCAAGTAGAACTTTAAATAGTGCCCAAATAAACTACTCCACTGAAAAAGAACTTGTTGTAGTCTTTGCACTTGACAAATTTAGATCCTATTTAATTAGCTCTCAGATTATTATTTTTACTGACCATGCAGCTTTGAAGTACCTTTTAAACAAACAAGATACAAAGCCCAGATTGCTCTGATGGATACTCCTGCTCCAAGAGTTTGATCTCACAATCAAAGACAAGAAGGGAGTAGAAAATGTGGTGGCGGATTATCTTTCCAGATTGAAATTTTCTGATTCTTCGAAAAGCATTCCAATCCAAGACACATTCCCCGAGGAATAAATTTTTGCCATCTCACATCCTCCATGGTATGCCAACATTGCCAACTACTTGGTGACAGGTAAAGTTCCCCACCATTGGTCTCCTCAAGATAAAAAGAGATTCTTCACCGAGGTAAAGCATTTCTTTTGCGACAACCCCTATCTCTTTAAGTACTGTCTGGATCAAATAATAAGGAGATGTGTGCCTGATTTTGAACAAGTAAGTATCATCTCTTTTTGTCATTCTGAAGCATGCGGTGGTCACTTCTCCTCTAAAAAGACCACTGCTAAAATTTTGCACAGTGGTTTTTACTGGCCGACGCTTTTCAAAGATGTTCATGAATTTTGCAAAATTTGTGAAAGGTGTCAAAAGTTAGGAGCCATATCTCGTCAAAATATGATGCCCCTTAACCCCATATTGGTTATTGAGATTTTTTATTGTTGGGGCAATGATTTCATGGGACCTTTTCCTCTTTCTTTTGGCTATGTTTACATTTTAGTTGTCGTCGATTATGTTTCTACGTGGATTGAGGTTGTTCCAAGCAAAACCAATGACCACAAAGTCGTTGTGCGCTTTTAAAAATAAAATATATTTTCATGGTTTGGAACACCTCAAGCCATTATAAGTGACGGGGGGTCACATTTTTGCAATAAGCCTTTTGAGGCTTTGATGAGGAAGTATGAGATTACCCATAATGTAGCTACCCCCTATCACCCACAAACAAGTGGACAAGTTGAGATTTCTAATAGGGAAATTAAATATATTTTCAAAAAAAGGTAAACTTAAATGGTAAAGATTGGTCTTTATGGCTAACCAATGCTCTTTGGGCTTGTTGTACCGCTTTTAAGACCCTAATTGGCATGTCTCCTTACCGTTTGATTTTTAGAAAAGCTTGTCACTTGCCTATGGAGTTGGAACATAGGGCATATTGGGTAATTAAAGCTTTGAATTTTAAGTTTGATAAGGTTGGCTTAAATAGACAATTGCAAATCAATGAGTTAGAGGAAATTCGACGTGATGCTTATGAGAGTTCAAAACTTTACAAAGAGAGAATGAAGGCTTTTCATGATAAAAACATTTTAGGAAAAACTTTTGAGCCATTTCAAAAAGTTTTATTGTACAACTCTAGATTTCATCTCTTTCCAGGAAAATTAAGATCACGTTGGACAGGTCCTTTCATTGTAAAAACTATTTTTTCTTATAGAACTGTTGAAATTGAAAACCAAAAAAATGGTGATGTTTTCAAAGTTAATAGTCAACATTTGAAACCTTTTTTAGACCATTTTGTCCCCGAAGTTGAGTCTACATCTCTTAAAAATCCATATTATGAGGGCTGATTTTCGTTTCATGATTTTTCCCAAAAACAAAAAAAAAAATTTACATTGAGGACAATGTTTAGTTTAGGTTTGGGGGTGTAGAAACATATTTTTTTATGTTATTTAGTTTTACTTGAAAAAATAAAAAATTGAAAAAATTAATTAGATTTATTTTATTTTATGTTTTTGCTTATTTACATTGATTCTTATTCTAGACATGTGACTTTATTTAATGACATCAGACTACTTAGAATATGACTTGCAGATTTAATGATTTTGTGTTCTGATTACTTCATATTAGTTTCTTGTGCTCCCATTTTGAAAAAAAATAAAGCAAGACATTTGCCTAAGTGAGAATTCGAGCCCTTGATTATGGTCTTATATCTTGGTGGATATCATTGAATCTAAGTAATTATTTTCTTATGAGAGTAAAACTTTGGCATGATCTAGTAGTATTCATGTTATCATGATAAAGTTTTGAGTTTCACTATTCTTGGTTTGAAGAACAGTCGAGGACTTTTTGTCAACACAATTCAAGTTGATTGTATAATGTGCTAAAAAAAATGTAGAAAAAGGAATGAAAAATTTTAATGAATTAAAGTCACTCTATTGAGTAGTCCAGGACTCGGCGTGCCTAACTAAGCATAGGGTGTTCGAGTCAAAAGGTAGAGTTGACTAATTTATAACATGCATAACCTTGAAGCCTATTTGGTTTAAGTTATTAAGCCTGAGGGGTATTTTAACACCTAGTGCCCTGAGCTAACTGGATTGGGAGTCACTGGCCTTACACATGTCATGTGAGATGAGCATAAAATTCTAGTAGGACATTATGTAATCATATCTTGAATGAGTTGCCAGGTGATCTAGGGTGTTTTACTTTTTGAGGAAGGTTTTGCATGATTCTCTATTATGATCTCTTGAAGATGAATGGATGTCAATACCTATTTTTTTTAGTGTTAAAATTGAAATTGCTAAGTGGACATGAGACACATGGAGTTGTTTGATTCATGAGATTGAGATTTTATAATTACTTGGCAATGTCTGCTTTTCTAAAACTATTATGTGTGTATAAGTACTTGCCACCAATATGAAGTTGTCAGAACAAATTATTGTTTAAGAAGACAAGTTGTATTATGTATAATTGATTTTACTAAATGAAGTCACATGTTTAGGAGGAGTTGATTTGTAAATTTGACATGGTTTTAATTTTAATTTTCTTCTATCATTTAAATTTTGAATTTTGTGGGTATATTCACTGCAAACCTTCACGAGACACAACTCATCCACTAGTGTAAGCTAGGGGTTTAAAGGCTTCTTGTATATGCTAAATGCAATCGAGATTTCCTGCAGAAGTGGAGTAGTTAGTTTTGTTTTCTATTATTTTAATTTTTGTTTTGCTCGAGGACTAGCAAAAAGTAGGTTTGGGGGTATTTGATGCACTGAAATAATGTTTAATGAAAGATTTTCAAATTTCAAATTACAATCCTATTTTGTGTTAAGTTATTGCTTATTTGGGCTATTTATGTTTTGAATAGGTTAGTTGGACCTTAATTGAGTTTACATGTCTAAACAGGTTTCAACAGGATCCAACTAGAAGAGGAAGTGAAGCCCAACTACCCAAAAATATTTAAAAGTCAAGAATTAGCTCTTAATGGTCTAAACATTCATGGAATGGTTGAACACAACCTTGTGAGCCTGTTGGATTTGAGATTTGCATCAAGAGAACTAAATTAAGAAAGAAGCTAATTCGGACAGATTGACACAACCATAGTATTGTGACCATATCTTTCCCTATATAATTCGGATTGATATGATTCTTATGGCATTAGAAAGAAGACTTATATGGCTACATTTTTTATTTAAGGAATAAATTCCAAATTCCAAAGATTTATGGGTTGAATTGGCATGTAAATGGACAGCTAGTAAACTAACCCGAGGCCAGCACATGGAGAATATTTTCATTGGTTGTGATTGATACACAAAAGAAAAGACAATGAGGCTAGTTGGATATCTATATAAAGATTCAAAGATACTTATTTGCTAAATTAATCATTAATTTATTTGATTGATTTAGAATGTACTCATTGCTAAGGATGCAACCAATAAGGCAATCAATTAGGATGCAATCCAGAGATATGATTTTACTTTTCTCATTGAATCAACCCCTTCTATTCCTATAAATAAAGGGGTGGACGTGATAGATGAATTATTCCCCCTTCTTTGGACCTCTCCTCCCCTATTTTCTTCTCTCATTTTGTAATTTTATTTTTAGTTTTATTGTAATAGCTTTCTAAGCTCTCAAGTTAAGGCTAGAAATGAAGCTTGTACTTGATGTTTAATGGATACTTTGATTTAGGTAAATTCTTTATCATTTTAAATTGATGCTTCATACTTAAGGAGTTTATAATCTATATAATTATTTGATTCAGCGTTAACTAAAGGCACGCCGAATGCTTATAATTCCCTGTGATTATATACTTAATGCTTTCACATAGTAAACAATCAATTACTATTGTTCTATTTCAAAGTTCTTTAAAAGATAAATTTTTCAATTGAGACAAATTTTTATTTGATCTTAATTAAGCTATCATTTGAATGAAGTATACATTAGAGATTTACTGCAAGTGGATTTTCGATGCCTTAGCACTTTCTCTTTGATTGTCTCTTATTATCTATTTCGCTTTCCTTCTCTATTCTATTCTCTTCGTAATAGTTTTCTATATCACACAAAGCTTTCCTTGTGGATCGACCTTGTTTACTATAGTTGACAAGTAAACAAGAAATCTGAACTAGACTACTTCATAGTCTTAGTTTGGATGTAACAACACCCGTCATGTTGGGTGTACGACAACATGGGGCGCCTACACAGGTCTCCAACAAGCGAGGTTACCATAGAGGCTACATGGCGCCCCAAGACTGCCCACAGAGGGCAGCAAATAGCAATAAAGTCGGCCCACAAAGGGCATCAGACAATAGCAAAGTCGGCCCACAGAAAACAACAATCAGCAGAGGCATAAGCGGCGTAACAGCCTTGGACACAGGTGACGTACTAGACCCATGTGGCCACCTAGATTCTAGAGCCCACAAAAGTCCACATGTTCTTATGGCTCTCTGCGATGACAATGGTGCAAGCATCTCCACCCCTCGCTATGCTGGACTCTTCGTCCCGGATGATGTCGAGGAAGGTCCTGCTCGGGGTGGTCAGCGGCATACGCGCCGGCGCAGCATTCTCGCAATTGATGACAAAGCCAAGGGTGAGGCCGTGGGCGCCAGGCTGGAGCTGAGGATGATGAAGACGACCCTTTTTTTGTCTTTTCTGTTGCCGGAATCGGTTCTCTCTGCAACGCAAGGCCACTTGCTTGAATTGATGCATCTCCTTCCTCCATGCAAATGATGGTGGAGCAGCCGCTCTTGGTGGAGGAGGTGGGGCAGCCTGGGACGGCACCTTGGCTGTCTAGGATGCCACCATGGACATTATCATCGTCCTCATTTCCTTGAGCCGCTCTTCAACCTTTGTGAGCAAAGCAATAATCTCTGCCTGTGGATCTGGCGGCTCTAGCACATGTGGTGGCTAAGGCTTGACGGCTCCGATACCAATGTTGTAGACGGTTGTCCACAACGGCATGGTAGCCGGCGTAGGGAACAGGAGCGGCGCAGGGAGGCCGGGAAAGGGGAGAGTGGATGGCATGGCTATCTAACAGAAAGGGGAGAGGCACAAAAGAAAGGGGAGAAGACAAGACAATAATTAATAATTCACTTCATTCATAATCAAATCAGGGCATAGCCCTTACACTTAAATAGACTGGCTAAGTGGGTTCACTAACAAGCACCTAAGGCCCATTAGCATAATTAAAGGAAAACACTAATTACCTAATTACCTAAACTCCCCTTATTACATAATTTCCTAATAATAGGCCCTTAGGACGTTCAAAACAGTCAGTCGTGATCCTTTCACTCAATTGAGTGTTAGGAGCATAAGGCATCTCCCACTAATCCAAGGTCGTAGGTGGCTAGGGGATGAGCCCCAGTCCATGCCACAATAGCCACCATGCTGACCATACCACCTGCAACACGCGGAGGGAAAAGGAGAAGGCCCTAGCTGCACTAGTCCCACAACCACTTTTCTCCATTGAAGATCCCAGGTCATGGACAATGAGTAAGAGATGCGGGCCACATTGTTCTCTTTCATTGACTCGGTTCAAATGCACCGCCACCTCTGCAAGTTTTTGAGTAATTACAAGAGTACCTGCTCCACCTAAAGCTTTGAGTGTAGTGTGCCATGATGGTGTAGTGCTTCCCTCAATCACTAACTCAACCCTAGGACCTAGATTAAAAAAAAATAATGTAATCAAATGTTGAAAACCGAATGATGTACTCAAAACATTTTGGTTAAAGAATAATTTTTGCTTTCAAAATGCCTAGCAATCACCCTTTATTCAATTCCAATCAAGAAAAAATATGATACACAAAAGAGAGGAAAGTCAACTAACCTAATCTCATCTTCTAGATGAAACCTCATCATCACCACTGGAAGTCCCAAACTCATTGGTGGTCCCGACTTGAAGTTCAACCTGGATTCAGGCTCACTATAAAAAATATTGATTAAAGGTACGAATTAACCTAACCGTCCAGAATCGCTGAACTACTGACTATAAGTATTTTAATATTCATCTACCTCATTTCATGGAATTTTCCAATCCAAAGGTAACAAATCTTCTTCAGCTAGTAGATTCTCTTCCTCTTCCATGTGATACTCCTCTAGGTCTTCCTCAAGGTCTTCTTCTATAAGGTTCTTGTTGCTATGTCCAAACCAAGACTATGAAGTAGTAAACAAGGTCGATCCACAGGGAAAGCCTTGTGCAACAAAGAAAATGGTTACGAAAAAAAAATAGAGGAAAGAAAAACTAAGAAAGAGTAGAAGAGTATTGAGGGAATAACGATTTAAGAAATCAAGAAGAGAAAACACTAAGGCATTAAGGGTTATTATAACATCTAGTGATGTTCTTCATGTGTCATGTTATCTCAGTTAGAATTGAATGAAAATTCTATCTAACCAAAAAATATGAATATTAAAATTAAAAATAAAGATAGAAAATATTTTGGATAGATGAAGGATAAAAACAGTTGTCTCTTCAAGAGTTCTATGTATCCAAATCACAAAAGATCAAGAAGGATAGCCTTCAAGCATCTTATGTATCCAAATCACAAAGAAACAAGAAGAAGAACAATATTAAGTAAATATCACTTCAAATAACCAATACTTACTTGAAACCATTGATAAAACATGAATAGAACCCTATTAGATTATTACAAATCACCTCTAGCCTTAGCTTGAGAGCTTAGAAAGTCATTACAATAAAACTAAAAACAAAAATACAAAAGAAGAGAAGAAAAATAGGAGAAGAGAGCTCCAAAGAGGAGGGGATGATGCCTCTATCACGTCCACCCCTCTATTTATAAGAGTAGAAGGGGCTGCTTCAAAGGGGAAAGTCAAAACATATCTCTAGATTGCATCCTGATTGATTGCCTGATTGGTTGCTTCTTTGGCAATGATTAGATTCTAAATTAATCAAATAAATCAATAATTTATTTAGCAAATAAGCATCTTTGAAATCTTCCTTTACTTATCCAATTAGCCTCATTGTCTTTCCTTGTGTGTATCAATCACAATCAATGAAAATATTCTTGATATGCTAGCCTCTGGTTAGTTAACTAGCTGTCCCTTTGCATGCCAAATTCAACCCATAAATATTCAGAATTATTAATTTTATTCTAATGTAATGATTGTAGCCATGGAAGTCTTCTTTCCAATGTCACTGGAATCGTATCAATCCGAATTATACATAGAAGGATATCATCAAAATACTAAGGTTGCGTTAATCTATCCGAATCATCTTCTTTCATAATTTAGTTCTGTTGATGCAAATCTCAAATCCAATGGGTCCAAAAGATTGGGTTCGACCATTCCATTATGTTTAGATCATTAGGAGCCCATTATTTACTTTCAAATAGCTTTGGGTAGATGGGTTTTACTTCCTCTTCTACTTGGATCCTGTTGAATCTTGTTTAGACATGTAAACTCAATTAAGGTCCAACTAACTTATTTAAAACATAAATAGCCCAAATAAGCAATGAATTAACACAAAATAGGATTGTAATTTGAAATGTGAGAACATTTAATTTAACATTATTTTAGTGCATCAGTTCTCCACTAGTTCCTCTTCTAGATCTTCCTCTCAATCCTCCTTTGATTTTCCTCTAGATCCAAGTTGATAACTACATGAGGTGGTTATACTCTCCAAAGCTTTTCCACTCTTTGTCGCATGATTCAATCCACATTGTGGAAAATAGTTCATCCCCTTCGTGCAGTTAGTTTCATGTTTTTGTCATCAGGATCTATAGACACACAACAAAGTAGACAAACATACTGTCTACTCACTACCCTAGAACCCAACAAATATTGTTATTAATAATAAAAACATTTATAACAGAGAAGCAAAAAATTGGCCTGTAAATTATCTGATGCCAATTTATAACACCCCCAATTTTATAAATACATTTTGTAGATCTTTATTTTAGAAAAATGTCATATAACTTTGAATGATATGCAGTGGATCAATCATTTTTTGTGAATTATAGAAATAATAAATTCACATTAGGGGCACAACAATCCCTCTTTTACAAATCAAATTTATGATAAATATCATAAATACATCACAAAAATATCTAGGAAGTGAAGCAAATCTGATGCCAAAAAGAGAAGACTTTGTACTACGTACTTAAAAGCCTTTGAATGAATGCTTCTTCTTGTAAGACTAATACACAAAGGATGTTGAGTATATAGGTATACTCAATGGGATTGCAAAACCAAAAATAAAGATCCCAAAAAATAATATGATAAAGATCAAACCAAGTCGCACATGCCATTCAAAGACAACATAAGACTTAAGGAATATATATATATCATAAGGTTTAGTAGACGCAGTAGCCTCATTGAGGAGTACAACAACTCACACTAGCTGTGACACTGTTACAAACTTAACTTCAGCTTTTTCCCAAAGCTATGCCCCATTGCATACACGGCAGGAAGCAAAGGCTCAGAAACGCAAGTGGTTGAGATCTCAACTTAAATGATCATCGAAACCTCCTGTATTACATTGCACTAGTCTATTTTATGAGTTTAATATTCATCTAGAAGAGTATAGCAGATCATTAGATCACCCCAAGTCTGATTATCTATGAAAGATAAAGGCTATGAGTTCTATTGACTTTGTGCAAAATTTTTATATGTAGCGGAATCAAGTTAATATTCTCTCAAAACTCACGACAATATATTTTTTATTCAAATAAAAAACATTTAATCTAAATATCAAAAAATAATTTTAACATGGAAAACCGAAACTTGGGTAAAAAACAAGAGTAATTGCAACACGAAACATAATCAATGAACTACTAGCAAGCATGAATAATACATTGACACAAGCAAGCCATCAACCTTCATGTTGACTCTAATTCAAACGTCTTTTGTTTAGATCTCCATAAATCTTTGTTGTTGGTAGCCATCAAGTCTTCTATCTCAAGCACTTGAAACTTCTTCTTCCTCCATGTTTTGTAATTGTCTTCTTCAAATCTTCAATAAGCTCTTCTTGTTTTAATGACTTTGGCCTCCTTTGGAATCTTCAATCTCCCATCGAAGATATGCTGCAACTCCTCTTTGAATTCTTCGCTTGAAATCTCTTCTTATTTGTGGAAAAATTTCTTGAAGTCACTATTGATCTTCAACACAAAGCTTCATATAAATCCTTTGAAAAACAATATGCAAAAGGCATTAACCCTTGTTTTCTAATCTTCTCTTATTTTTCCTCTCTCTAAATTCTTGTTTCTTTAACTCTTATATAGCTCTCCAAACTGATTTAGGTCTTTGGCTTGAGCAAAGAACGAAATTGAGTCTAGAATGGCCTAATTAATGGTAACCAGTCCTTGAATCGATCGACTATTCCAATCAGCAATTGATTGTTCACTATTTGTTGTGTGCATGTTACTTCAAGTGATCAATCGATTAATCAAGGTGGTCGATCAATAACTTCGGCTTCCCGATAAATGGTTCTCTTCTTCATTTTGTGTAGAAATCTATCGTTCTGTTTGTCTTTTTACATTTTTGCTCTTTTTACCCAAAAACCTCCTAAAACCCTTGAAATCTCTTTTAAAAGTTCTCCAAGTTATTTTGGTTTATGAATGTGATTTGAATAAGCTTCATAAACCTTAAACATTCTTCAATCTTCAATCTTTATCCATAAGAACACTTCTGCTCTTATTTTCCAAGTATGCCAATTATAAATCTTGCTACATAACAACCTCTAATCAGATTTTAAGACTCATTACGTACCCAAGGATTATAGACATAATTTTGATAAAGAAATCAGCTAATAAATTTGGCATCTGACTCATATGTTCTTATAATCTCCCCCTTTTGCTATTTCTCATAGAAACACTATATATTTGAAAATCAAAATAAAATTACAACTCTTAACATAGTGCATTGACATTCAAACTATAGAAAATAACTTGATACTAAAATACTCAACACTCAAAGACTTAACATTGACCCATTTACCATAAAGTCATTAGGAATTGAGCTTGAAAAGCCTTCTACTTATCCTACACACTTACAATGAAATAAATTTGCATACTACTATTCAATAAAGTAAAGACAAGCACTTTATTTTCATTAATCACTCTCCTCCCTTTTTGAGATAAATAGTCAAAAAGTTAAAGAAATAATTAATAAAGATAGTCATGAAACCATAATCAAGTTATCATCATCACAATAAAACATGAAAATAAATAAATAATCCCAACATCACATATCCATCACATATCCCATCATAACATCAATTTCAAAGTACATCATAAAGTCAAAATGTAACATAACTGAACTAAAACAAGTATAAAACAAGGAATACATGTACAAAGTCAATATAAAATTAGTCAGCAATTGCATCATCATCATCACTCTGCTCTCCCTCACTTTTTGCATGTGAAAGTCAGGCTATGAGAAAGCAATCAATGTCTATACGCCTTTGCATCACAACATTTTGAAAAGCTTAAAACTCAACAATAGTAACCCGTCAATTTGGATCATCCATTCGAGCTGGTTTCTTTGTTGTTGCATCTGTTGTTCTTTGTGGCTCATGAATATCACCGTTGTAGTGAGAAAGCATCCAATGAATCACTGCACTATTAATCAGTCCCATACTAATCATAGTAGGCTCTGATCTAGGAACCCTCACATGTACCACAATGAAAATCTGACACATGATGTATGGGTAAGGTACCATCTCATGTGTGTGGGAATGCAAAATGGTCATCATTGTACCAAAAATAATGGGGGGCAGATCGAACTCTATATGTGGTTGTGCTAGGAGATGTAGCATCCGTTCAATCGTCCTATCCACTCTCTCCTTCCTAGCACTCCAAATAATATACTGAGCTATGACATGAAGCAACCTAAAATCATGTGTCATGTAGTGTGCTAATGAAGAAATCTTTTGCTCTGGACCTCTCGGAAGACCAAGTAAACTCATTAATCTCACTGTTAGGTGGAAATACATAACCCTCGAATTGTGGATATGTAAGTGTTGTGCCCCGGGATTTTGGAAGCATATAAAATTTTCTTTTCATAAAGATATCAGAGTTTACCCGGGCCAGCGACTGGTGCCGATCACCATATGCAATATTAAAATAGTAGTATCCCTAGGAACCACAGTCCGTGTACAAACACACAAGAGAAAAATAATAAGGAGTTCTTACTCGTTTTAGTGCGGTTGAAATCCTTGAAATTAATTGATAAAACTTCGGAGTAGGCCCGTCTACCCGCACACTAAGCTTTGTTGAATCCTACAAAGTCTAGGGGGTGGTGAGTATTTTAAAATACTCAGTAGGGGAGTTTATACTATTAGGCATGAATAAACACATGGCAGTTTCACAACACATATATATATAGTATTTTTCATGAAAACGGGGTGTGCCTCACACCCAAAACCACCCCTAGAGCTTCTTCCTACGTATCGAAGATGCTACTAGGGTTTGCAAGCTCTCACGGCTTGCTACAAATGTCCCAGACATATACATATTAATAAGAATCTTGATGCGGGTACAAAGCAGCGACCTCTTACTTCTCCACAAATCATCTCAAAACATTTCGTGCTTGTGGATAGAAGAGCCACCCGTGCTCATGGGGCGCCAGGATCTAGAGAGTAGAGAGTCTTCCCATGATACTCTCTACCCTAGCGCGCGTAGCCTTAATAATTGCCCTTTGTTAGGGGCGAATCAGGGATTTTGCCCTTCGTTAGGGGCTCACCAGGCTAAAATAGGTACCGTGCATCCGATTCCGAACCGGATTAATTGTGCGCTCATCTAGTCAACGGAGCTCTATCGGGGTGCCCAACAATAGCTTCGGACAACCAAAACACTCATGAGTCCCAGACTCCTGATCTTGAGTCCCAGACTCAATTGAAACATCCTAGAGTTCCCAGACTCCAAAAAGAGATGTTTTCTTTTAAAACATTCTATCCCAATGTTTATCCTTTTAAAAATCCTAGCTTCGCCTCTACAAGCCATGGGAGCATCACTATCAACGACTACAAAGGCAAGGTTGGTCGCTCATTCCAATGAGACAGTTACCCCTTATTTGTCCCGTTTCAGTGACTCGATCACCATGCCTATACGTCTTTTCAAAAATAATATTGAGTATCATTCTTTTAACAAGGATGAGTCCTCTAAAACCGTCATTCAAATATACTATATTCATTCGCAATGAAAACAGCGGCGAAGCTAGTTTGTCGCTATCTCACACGCTCCACCGTGTATAATTTATATCAAAATCCTCGGATAAACATTCGATCAAACTATGATATATGAGGCAATCATAAAGCATGTAGTATAAAACATATCCACTTCCAACGGCAAATCATTCGACTAATCGACTATACATAATAACATACGATATATAAATCATATTCTATCTCAACGATTAACCAGTTGACAAATCGAATATATATGCAGAAATTATAAATCATAACTTGAAAGTAATCTCTAACGCATAGCATGTGAGAGTCATATAAATAATAAGTTAAAAACACAACCAAATATTATAATCATGTCATAAGAAAGGATAAAAGCCCCTACCTCGCCTTTCGCAGGAGTTCGAAACCGATAAATCGGACACCACAAAATTGGATGTCCACTTCTAGGGTTTTGGAGGTCTCCAACCAGAAAAATAACCCCGCCATGACATCCGGCATGCTCGATTTAGGTAGAAACGCCTCTTAAACGACTTAAATCGGACTTAAAACGAGTAAGAAATGAAGAACATAAGTTTCTGAACATGGGAGAGAAATGAGAAAACGTGGGAGAGAATGGATGCTGAGGATGCTATTTATAGAAAAACTGGATAGATGTGAGGCTGACATGTGTCAATCTTATTCGCTTTGTCATTAATCTTATCTGCTTTGTCAGCAATCCTATCCACTATCAATCCTATCCGCTTTGTCAGCAATCCTATCCACTATCAATCTTATCCGCTTTGTCAGCAATTCTATCCACTTGCGTCATCAATCCTATCCAGAATGATATTATTTTAATCAAATAATATCTTGACCTAAAATCGCGATAACTTCCAACCTTGACGTTGGAATTGCACGTTCTTGATACCGATGGACTTGTGGTAACGAGCCCTTCGAAATAAAACCAAAACATGGGTAGGTCATCCCGCACTTTCGAAGTGGGTCCCGTCCATATGACATTTTCCCGAGGTCGTAACTTTCACTCCCGACCTCCATTTCATACGTTCTTAGGTTTGTTACGCTCGTCTCACCGAGCTCTATCATATCCCAATAAAAACTTTTAAAATATCTGCCTCTAAATAATTTAAAATAATTAAAAATTCATAAAATAGTTTTATTAGAGGCAAGAAAACATACCAAAAATTCGTGGTCGTTACAGTAAGTGGTCTCCTCTCACATTCAATGATAGCTAATATGATGTTAGGTGTCACTCTCACTTGAACACCTCCTGCTACACCACCATGTGCATCATCATCCCTCCAAGCGGAGTGACATATACCACTATCCAACCAACCTAGGATACAAAAACTGGCCCTATGTAGAGATCGTGCTAGAATACATCATCTAATACGAACAAGCCTCAATCCATCCAATAGCTATCTCTAGTGGTACATGTGCTAAACTCCATTCACAATGAATTGATCTCTATCTAACCCACTGCAAGATGCCCCTAGGTCCCCTGACCCTGACTCTGCAATCTTCTAGTTCTTTAATCTCCCTATGAAAATTGAATGACAATATAACAAACTATGGCTAAGCATAAACAAGGAACAAATAAATGAAAGAAATAAACATTCTAGAATTTGAAAAATCTTGAAATGCATGCCAAAATTAAAAATTTTGAAATTTAAATCAACAAGTATTTCTGACAAATTGAATCCAAATTTGAACCCAAGTTTGAACCCAAGGTATATCTCTATGAGTAGAACAAACTTAATTACTAGACCTACTATCAATTTTGATTAGAAACATCCAATTTGGAAAATCTCCAATTTATGCAAAAAAGTTGAAACCGCACTTCATTTTTCATGAAATCTTAAAATTTAATGGACAAAATTTTATGAAATTTTAGACAACAGTAGATCTAACAATTTATAACAATCTTACTGAATCAAATCAAATTGAAAGCGATTAAAAAGTCACTAAAAATCAAAGTTTGAGGTTCGATACTCACCTTGGCTGTGGAGAAAATCACTTATTCAATGCAAAAATTTTGTTGTGAAGCATGCAAAACATCATCAAATCACCTTTAATCTCTCCCACGAGCACTCTTGAGAAGTTTGGAGAGAAATGGAGTTTAAATTAAGTGTTTTCAAAGTCAAAACTATGCTATAGCATGAAACACCCGACTAGCAATCAATCTAGCTTGACAAAATTGTGATTTTTTATTTTCCAAGATTAATAAAAATTAAAAAGTTCTCCTTTGATAAAAGAAATGAAAATAATCAAACATTTTAGCTCTTTTTTATGGTTTTTGAATCAATTATCCTTTAATCTAAGTGCATCCACATAATTTGCTAATTAATACCTTGCCTTAGATCAATCAACACCATTGGTATGTGATTGTCAATTATATTCCCTTCCTTTCCACACATTAATCCTCTTTTATTAATTTTCTAAGAAAAAAAACCAACGTGGTCAACTCTTGTATTTTTTAATCTTGAATCTCACAAGATCACTCTTAACTAAACTGAGATAAATTTGTTTAGGTCCTAATAAAGATTAAGTTCACTTTTCAACTCTCTTTAACTAGAATCTGTGTACATCATTCTCCTAAAATGTTAAAAAACATCTAAAGATCATAATCAATATACCCATGCCTTTTTCCGAGTTATATCATTTTTCCTCCAATCATTTTTTAGGACTTGGCATTTTCTAAACCTTCTTTACATGCATCTTTCATTTTTTTTCATCCTTTTTCATTCTTCTCTTTCTTTTTCTTAATGTAAGGTAGATGGGAACTTCACACTAGCCTACATTGACCTAAGTAGGTAGCACTTCCCCATAATCTTTATAAAAATTATTCCATTATCTAAAGAGATATTGAAGTACACAAGATTGATAAACATTTAAGTACATCACAAAGAATTTATTTCTTTAGAAAAATAGCAAAGGATCCTATAATTTTATCACCTAGACCTCATTAAAAGTCAACTTATGTTTAAGAATTTTCTCTTGATGTAAAGTCAACAATATTTAGGAATTCTCTCTCTATGTTCATACATAAAGTGACTTGAATATTGATATGATGTGTGCAAGTATTTTAAAAATTAGAGAATTGCAACATCAAGCAAAGGAAAATCAAATTGATCTCCACTCACCTTGGTGTATTCTTCTCTTCATTAAGGTATGTTTGACCACTAATTATGTTACTTTTTAGCTTAAAAAAAATTAATCTCAATATGTCTTAATAGCTGAACTTATCACAACCAAAACAAAACAAACTACAAACTTAGGCAAAAGCTACACTAATTTTTTTTGTGTCTTTTTAGCATTTTTATTTTTTTATTTTTTTAATTAAGGTATGTTTGACTCATTATCATGTTTGCAAACTCTAGTGTTAACATGTGTAGCCTAAACACCTTCACAACTTCAGTTCCCTTATTATATACAATTAGAGATCAACATGTATTGTAATTTTTTTATGACATTGAATAATGCGATAAGGGCTTCATTGTTTTGATTTGCAAGCTTATTCTCATTCTTATCCCATTAAGTTTCATCTTTTAGAATTGAGCGCACTTCCTTGTCTTTGGTCATTGGAGGACTCAAACCTTTAACAACCGCTTTCTAAGCATTCCCATCAAGTGCTTATATATATGATCTCATCCTATTTTTACAATATGAGAAATTTTGGCCATCAAATAAGGGAGCTCTATTCATTGGATTTCCTAAGTCCCCATATTAATGCATTGAGTCATTCAAACCAACCATTGATTTTAATCAACCAAAAAATAACCCAAGCAACATACTTTAATTATTTAATTCAAGGAAAATTATAATTGAAGTACCTCGCAATCGAGGGCACAAATTAGCAAGTTCAAACAAGTATTTGTAAGTGAAAAAACATGTAAATGTAAATAAATTCAAATCCTAACACAAGTAATCTAGCACAAAAAATTAAATTATGGAAAATTATGCAAGATAATAAAGCATTAACATGCGAAATTAGATTGATATCATGGAGCAAAATCGAATTTTCAATAATAAATCCTCAGCAACAACTTGTATGTTTAATATTCATCTAGAAGAGTATAGCACATAACTAAATTACCCTTAGTCAGACTATCTATGGAAGATAAAGACTACAAGTTCTAGTGCCTTTGCGCAGAATTTTTATATGTAGTGGAATCAAGTAAATACTCTCTCAAAAATCACTCATGATATATCAATCATTTAAACAATAAGTATTCAATCTACATACATAACAGACAACAATTTTAGCATGGAAAGCCCAAACTCGGGTACAAACCATGATAGTTCCAACCTAGAACCAAAATAATGCACTACTAGGAAGCAAGACAATTACATCGACACAAGCAAACCACCAACCTTTGTTTTGACTCTAAAACAAACTCCTTTTGTTTACATCCCCAATAATCTTTGTTGTTTATGGCCTTCAAGTCTTCTCCCTCAAGCAATTGAAACTTCTTCTTCCTGCTTTCTTTATCTTTGTCTTCTTCAAACCTTTAATAAGCTCCTCTTGTTTTATTGACTTTGGCGTCCTTTGGAATCTTCAATATCTCATCAAAGATATGCTACAATACCTCTTTGAAATCTCTGTGTGAAATGTCTTCTTAGTTGTGGAAAATTTTTATGAATTCACCATTAATTTTCAACTCCAAGCTTCATGCGAATCTTTCTCAGAAAATAATATGCAAAAGTTATGCACCCTTCTTCTCTAATCTCCTCTAGGTTTTCATCTCTCAAAATTATCAAGGTGATCAATCGATAACACTTGGCTTTATTTTATACAGGGTAGAATTAAGTTCCAATCAATCGTTCAATAATTCTCTTCTTCATTTTATATAGTGATTGATTGTGCTTTTTGTTTTTTTATATTTTTGCCCTTCTTACTCTAAAACTTGAAACCCCAAAAATCACTTCTAAAACTTCTCAAAATAATTTTTAAATACAAATGTGATCTAAATAAGCTTCGAAAACCTTCAATATTCTTCAGTCTTCTATCTTCAGCCATAAGAATATGTCTACACCTATTTTGCAAGTCTTTCAATTTCAAAACTTGCTCGATCACAACAACCTCTAATCAAATTTTAAAACTCCTTACATACCCAATAGTTTCTAGATGTAATTTTGACAAAGAAATTAGCCAATAAAGTCGACATATGACTTATATGTTCTTGCACATTAATCTTTTAATACTATGATTCCTTCAAACCAAACTCATAGTCCAGGAGGTGCAGCTGTACATATAACTCCCACTTTTGTAGAGACGGAAGACGGTCTATTTTTACCATACTCTTCCGTCTATGTGACTAGGATGACTCACTTTTAGAGCCTACCTGACACTCGGATCCTTTGTCCTTAACTGTCAAAATGCAATGGTTAGGGGCAACTATCAATTGTAGAGGTTCACACATGCATTAGGGGCTTAAGTACCCTTACATAGTATGTGCTTAACATCAATCAACCATGTATCCAAATGCAAGGAAAACCATGCTATAAATTTACTTATAGCTAACATAAACATTAGCATAAATTATACTTCAAATCACATGCACCGAAGTACCACTATAACCTCACTGACTTGTCAGCTAGGGCGTTGATGACTAATGATATCGCTTTGACATGTCAAGGGTAAGCTATAAGAGCTCACCTTATGAGTTTACTATCCGTCTAAATCTAGTGGATCACCACATTGCCCAAAACCCAAATACTGAAACACTAAGCAACAAAATACAAGATATGTCATCTATGCATAAGAATCCAAAACAAACTTACGCTATATGATGTAAGTAATCACTATCAACACATCAAGCATGCAAGAAACACAGTCAACACAAGGATATTTTTACATGAAAACCTTAATTGGGAAAAAAAGACATCCAAGTCCCTTTGGCTGAATCATGCACTATGAAGGTGAGAATTTACAAGTCCCAACCACTAACCCCAAACTAGGAATCCCTTATCCAGCGGTTTGCTGGCCACCAAGACACATCCTTTGTGTTTTTCCCTTCTGGCTTGACCTTTGTCTTTCATCAATGGCAGCCACTAACCAAAGCCCTCTTCAATTGGATCTTAAAAGCTTCTTCAAGGTCCATTTATGAAGAACTCCTTCAGCCTTTGTGTTGTGGTGTTGTGAATAAAGCCTCATTATCTATTCATAAAAAGAATAATTGTAGAATCTATAGTTAGC
The DNA here is from genome assembly GCA_035235625.1 of Saururus chinensis. Lineage (NCBI taxonomy): Eukaryota > Viridiplantae > Streptophyta > Magnoliopsida > Piperales > Saururaceae > Saururus > Saururus chinensis. The sequence continues at coordinate 34,002,948 of CP141144.1, read as the reverse complement.
TAATTGAATTAATCTTCAAAGCATGTGGCTAAAGGAAAACACCAGTTACTCAAAACACGGTATATAAATTCACCAATTTGTCTCTACCTTAACAATGGCTTCCCTCTTATTTTTCCATGTCCAAAACACAACTTATATAGATGCCGAAGTGTGTGCAAGTGATTTGTGTGTGTGATTTTATCTTCTAAAACACTTCTGCGTCATATGATCTTTTTCATCCACACCAAGTGATCCTGAGCAGGAAAATTTCTATCCTATTGACTCATATTACACATAAATTTGACATTCTTTTATCACCAAAATAAGCCAATACAAAGCATATGTCCACATACATTCTAACACACCTAACCGATGCGTCAAACTCATTTCTGATGACTACATAACACCAACATGGCTCAGTGTGTTAGTGTTGGTACCATTCATCTTCTCCCGTTTATCAACACAATCACTAACATGTTAATGGTCATGCTGATGCTATGAATGAAAAATGAACAAAGACCATGTTGGTTCTCTGAAGAATTTCTTTTAACAAAATAGAGTAGAACACTCACAAATACAAAGTTTTATGTAGTTTGTACTTAAAAATTGATGGTGAAACCATCATAACATGAAATCACATTTATTTCACTATGTATAGTAAAATCTTCGGAGACATTCCCATGCATATTGTTCAAATTCCTCAAAAACTCAAGGGAGGATAATTATCATGTAAACGAAATGACTAACAAAGGTGAAGGCTACAATCCAACCTCAAATCCGCATGAAACTCTCTTTCGAGCTTGATTCCTCTCCTGTTGCGCTCCTGGATACCCTACTCACTCATGAATGCCATAGATATTACTTATCATCCTCAGAGGATCCCTAGCCACTCGGTAATTGTTTTCGCATATATGGTTATGACTAGCCATCAACAAGACAACTAGATGTTAAGTTCGATGATTCAACACAAAGATCAAACAATGCAGCACACAAGCAAAGCAACTAAACAATGAAGCAACAGTATCAATGTCGCTAACATTGCATAAATATTTTATTACTTCACTCCCCATGATCACTTAATAGTAATGCTCTAATTTTCTTTATTCTCCCTTGCTTTTATACAGATTCGTGCTCCAATGCCAAAAATTAATTGTCACAAACCCGCCATATTTCCTCAACCGAAACCTAGCCAAAAATTGAATGAGAAGTGTGTAATGAGCTAAGTTCTAACTCAAACCCAAGCTAGATTGAAGTACATAGTTGTCACTTTGTGCAAAAGCAATTACTGTAAGATTAAAAAATTGACTGAAATTTATTAGTCATTCTCAATGCCCACAATAAGCTCATAAAACACAAGTGAGTCTCAAGTTTTCTAAGGAAAGCAATACACAAGTTCATGCGATCAAAATGAAGACTCTCCCACCAAGTATTCAACTCTCATATTTACAACACGTCTACAAACTATCCAAAAATATGACAAATATCCCCACTCTATGTCTGGTTAATCTCCTTCTTGGTTGCAAAACAAATCATCTTGAGCAACTGTATAGCAAAACCACACAGAGGATCCTAGAGGGATACCTTAAAAAAAATAGTGTAAATAGGGCGAGCTTAGCTCAATAAGGGTTTGAAAACATAGGGCTCACCTTAAAATTAGAAAGACACATTCTCAAGATGCATACATAAGCCTTATGAAATAACGGCATTAAAATCACAAGAGTTTATCAAACCCCCTAGACCTATGACCTGTGAAATATCTTAATCATCCCTCATAATCCATACACAAAATCTGTGTATATAAGCATCATAATCTATACACAAAATCTTTTGTAAATGAGCATCATAATCTATAAACAAAACCTATGTAAATAAACATCATAATCCATACACGAATCTTGCCTAATTGAGAATCATAATAATCCATAAATCATTGATAGAGTAATTGTGGTACCTTAAGATACCTAATACCTACTTACCTGGTACTACCAAAAGTAGTTGTCAAATCCTGTAAACTGAAAATGCCCATGGTTAGCTAGTGCCCATGGATAAACCTACCTTGAGCTCACTCCAGTAGTTGCATTTAGTATTCTCATTGTAGCATTCCACTCTTCTCAACCCAGGAAGGAACTCGTCCTTTATGTATGGAAAACCCTTACAATTGCGACAAAAATCCCTGCCATTTTGGACGAAAAACCAATTCATTCAAATCCCCGGTACAACTAATCTGGAAGTCAAGAAATACCATGGCTAATCATGATTAAATATAGTTTAATAAACTATTTTAATGATGTATGTAACATGAGTTATACGTGAATAATGCTAACTCGATGCAAGAATAAGCATTCATACCAATATGTAGTTTTAATATAAAAGAGACATAGTTCATGAGTAAAAAATAAGATCATGTAAGCATAGGTGCATGTAACATAAGTGGTCATGTTCATAAATGGACATGTATGCAAGCATTCATATCATAGCATGATGATTCTTACTAGTTACATATAAGAGATATATTGGAACCCACAAAATCTAGCTTAAAAATCAGCATAAAAGTGAATTTCCACTTGGGTGTTCGATTGGCCTCAGGGGCAATTGATAAGTCCTTGCGGAATGGAAAATAGTCATTTTAGCGATTCATTGACTTGATCTTTGTAAAATTGAAGACAATTCTTTTGGTGATCAATCAAATCTCAAGGGCCATCGATTGATCTTGCCCAAAATAATGAAAAACAAAAAATCTTTTGAATTAAACTATTTTGATCTTCCATCAAAACCTCAAGAAACTTCAAATAAACATCACCTAAGCTCTAGACATGATAGATCTAACATAATTCATACATATTCATGTCAAGACATTATCAAAACACATATTCAAAAAGTTATAAGCTCATACATCCAACTTGATTTAAGAATATGATTCAAAGCACAAACCATTGTGTTGATGCAAAGTAAGTTTCACGAAACGAAAACGCCTTACCTCAAATCAATTGGTAGACCCCTCAATATCTTCCCAAACTCAAGGAATCCCCACCTAATAAATTAAGTCACATTAGCCTTAAGCAAAAATGATAACTTTCCACATAATAGATTGTCAAAACCCCTCATAGAAGACAAATCAATCATTCTCTTTATATCCAAACATGACTCACAAGAGTATAAGCAAGAAACAAAAATCTAATCAATTCAGCAACAACCATTTTAGATGTCATATTATTAAGCAAATCTAGCAAAAAGAATACAATGAATAACTCAAGGTGTTGATAGACTTGTTCGTAAAAATAGACAAAATAAATGAGACCCTTCATAAATTAATGTTCTGAACCAAGGTATTATAATGCAATTTATGTGAGAAAAATATTACTTATATGCTTATAACACTTAACAAATTACTAAAATACCCCTCAAAGAGGCTAATATGTAATACCTTATATTTTGAAAACCAATATAAGAACTAAGATGATACAAAAGAATGTCAAACGCTAATTAATATGTAGATCAAATATATACTATTGATCAATTGCTAATTCTCGGCTTAAAGTGTTGAAAATAGTAAGTCTATCGATCGATCATGCAAACTAGTGATTGATAGTGTAGATTCAAAACTGAGAATTTTCCCTTGTCGATTGGTTGCAATCATCTTGGCTTTAATTGGTTGAAGACCATAACCATACCAATCAATCATATAGACTTGCCAATCGATCCCTGCACAAAAAATGTAGGCACATGATCAATGTTTCACACTTTTCACACATAAAACATCCGCACAATTTGTGAAATTTCTACCACATACATAGGCAAGCATGCTCTCTAATAATAAACAATGAAAACTAAAATATGAATCAAAATATTGCAAAAATTATGATGCCCTAATTTTAAATAAAGGTTAAATAACTCTTGGGCAACAAAGGTGGGATTTTTACTTTAATCAATGGCATCCACCACATAACCTAGTGCTTCGATACCATCGTTGGGCATAGCAAATGCAAGAAGGGAGAAATAATTGGTGATCAGCCCTTGGTGGCGTTGATCAATCCCTCACAAAATAAATAAGTAGAAGAACCCAGATTCCAAATATAACACACGAACATGTAATATTTATGAGCATTAACTTAATTCTAAGCAAGTACACAAATTGAAATAGCATGGAATTACATACTAACCTTTTAGGTCGAAACCCCAGGAATGTTGAAATAAGTTCCTTCATTTAAAATACCCCTTTGCCAAGATATGACATAACAAAGTAGAGGTTGAACTCATCTCTTACAGCTTTTAGTTTGATGCACCTTTGGAGAAGCCAGGAAAACAACTTTCCACGGTGTTTTTCTCCAAGAAAAATTGAGTGAAAGAAAGCCTCACAAGAGATAGACTATTTAGAGAGAGAGTTTTGGTTCGGAGGAAACAATACACCAGAGAGAGAGTGAGAGTCCGTCTCCCCTCTCCCTATAACTGCCCACATGGTGTTGTAGGATAGGGCTGATTTAGTTCTATCTTAAGCCAACTCTTGATGTGGGCCGACTTGAGTCAAACTCCTACCCGGCTGTCTCTCTCTCATTGTTTTAAAACCCGGACTGGCCCAGCTGGTTGAACCCAGTTCAATCGGAACCAGCACATGAAATGGGTCATTCTGTATAAATTACCCGATTACTACTATGACCCGACCATATGAACCGATAACCAATTTGGCCACTATGGGTTAGTGTTTAAATAAATATCTATAAGTTATCAAAAAATACATCGGGAAAATGGAAGAAGAAAATCTCTTCGTAGAGGAATTTGAACCTCCCTTCATTCGTTTGGCAGACTAGGCGCCTTAACCATGTATGCTATCACTTTTTTGTGCTAGGCATCGTATCCAACTATTATTAAATTATAAATATTACATAAACAGGTCAAACCGGCCCGCAACCAATCTCGGTCAGTGACCAAGCTGGGTTTTAAAACACTGCTCTCTCTTCCTCTCATGCGTTGAGTCAATGCTGAGTTCCGCCCATATCTTCTGACTCAGTAAAGCAATCAAGTTCCCTTGGAGAGCAATTAAGAGTGTGGCTAATATATGTGTTGCGGGGAACAACTTTTGGAGAAGAAGAAATTATTTCTCAGATAATTGGCCACCAATCCAGAAAAAAATAGACAATAAACACAACGCCTCCTTGATACCTAAAGGCTAAAACTGAATCAACATCCTCACTAAAAAGCAGTAAGATCTCAAAGATGGGTCGAATATAATTTGCCATCTGGTACAACAGGTTGACGAAAACCTGCATGTAAGCATATTTACATGTGGACGTTTACTTAACATTCTAGATTACGAGGTCAATATATGCATTAATCCTGAAAGAGATCGTCTAATTGCCCATGTGATCAGACGTGAATTTGTAGTGATCGAAACGTCTAATATGGAAAGATGAAATCACCAAGTCCTTCTCTAGAACGCAAGCAGAGAAAACATGAAATACCCACTTTTAAGCTTCAAATAAGTGCCTGAAAAGGGGTTCACAAGTCCAACTGGCCTTAATATGTTGTTTGTTATAGTTGCGCAGAGACAGAGTGCATTGCCAAGGCTGAGCTGAAACCTGTCCTAATCTTGATTAGAGGGTAAGCTACCGCTGAACGGCAAACAATTCCATTAGCGAATGATTTTTACAAAATTCTTGTTAGCTCTCTTTACCAACTATTCTCCTTGGTCGAGTGCTCTTCTTTGGAAGCTTAGGTATAAAAGATTGAACAGTATGTTGTCTCCTCTCTTTCCCAACAATTTTGGTGTTGTTATTTAACGATCTTTGCTTTTAGACTCCGTTCATTATGCCTCTACAAATTGCTAGTATTTATGCTTATATAAGTACCATTTAAATATATTTCTAAGTCAATGCAAATCTCAACGATATGAGAACATTGAAGATGGATGAAATGGTGGTTAAATTTCTCTTCAACAATAAATGTCAGACCATCAGAAAGGTTGATCACCACGTTGGGCAATAATTAATGATGATTTGAATGGAACATAGATTCATTCCCATTCAAGGCATTTGGAGTGGTTGATGACTTGATAGGAGATTGGTGATCGTACTAATGACATTAAATTACTTCTCAGGGTCCAAATCAAAAACAATATTTTGTGAAGTTCCTCTTTCAATAAGTAAACGATCCAATACAATACCACACCTCTTCCCTATGTGCCATCAATTTCCAAGATTGACAGCTCTTGTAAATTTAGAGCAAATCCCACGGCACGAACGGCAAACTAAGTGCGTGTGTTAAGGAGAGAGAATGGCCAGGGATTTGAGTCACAAGAGTTTGTAGTAGATGAAGTTGCAGAAGACATATGTAGGGCCGTAGGGACCCCGTTTGGGTGGACTTTGTGTACGAATCTTGTACACAATTTGAGTCTCATAGAACCACCCATTCGACAAGTGCACCTAGTTTATCCGTGAGGAGCTCACTTTGAAGTTTGAATATCAATATTGAAATTATCTTGAATTTCAAAGGTTCTAGACCCCTTGTCGGCCTTCATAGCTAAGGATCCTCTTTCTCTTAATAGTAGCCCCACTTAAAGTGAACTCCCTTCGGGTTGGGGCTGAGATGTTCCTATTGATATGGTTGGCAACAATAGCAAAATTAAATATTGAGTAAATGTTCACAATCAAAAGCTGTTTAAAAATCGGTTTAGCCAGAAACCCAATAATGTAGTTGGGTCAGAACTTTCTCACTTGAATTGGGCATCAACCTTGTTCGAATTGGGCATCAAATTCGACGGAACAATTTACCAAACTTTATAACATTGTGTTAAAAATTTTAATTTTCCTTTATTTTTTAGTAGAATTGTTATTTCTCAACTTTGAGCCTTCTTATGACATAATTACCTTTACCACCTCATATATCAAACGTTTAATGCGGCATTAAGTGGGTATGTTTCACCATGCAGACGAATATTGCATGGCAGCTCCTCTTCGTCCTCATTGGCATGAGCCACTGCCCCTCGCACTTCGTGTCATGCCCATTTTGATTCCTTGTGCATTGCTTCTAGCCCCCTCCCCCCCCCACCCCCCCACCTTCTGAGTCCTCTGGGCATGAATAGAACATAGATTCAATCCCATTCAAGGCATTTGGAGTGGTTGATGACTTGATAGGAGATTGGTGATCGTACTAATGACATTAAATTACTTCTCAGGGTCCAAATCAAAAACAATATTTTGTGAAGTTCCTCTTTCAATAAGTAAACGATCCAATACAATACCACACCTCTTCCCTATGTGCCATCAATTTCCAAGATTGACAGCTCTTGTAAATTTAGAGCAAATCCCACGGCACGAACGGCAAACTAAGTGCGTGTGTTAAGGAGAGAGAATGGCCAGGGATTTGAGTCACAAGAGTTTGTAGTAGATGAAGTTGCAGAAGACATATGTAGGGCCGTAGGGACCCCATTTGGGTGGACTTTGTGTACGAATCTTGTACACAATTTGAGTCTCATAGAACCACCCATTCGACAAGTGCACCTAGTTTATCCGTGAGGAGCTCACTTTGAAGTTTGAATATCAATATTGAAATTATCTTGAATTTCAAAGGTTCTAGACCCCTTGTCGGCCTTCATAGCTAAGGATCCTCTTTCTCTTAATAGTAGCCCCACTTAAAGTGAACTCCCTTCGGGTTGGGGCTGAGATGTTCCTGTTGATATGGTTGGCAACAATAGCAAAATTAAATATTGAGTAAATATTCACAATCAAAAGCAGTTTAAAAATCCATCCAGCCAGCAACCCAATAATGTAGTTGGGTCACAACTTTCTCACTTGAATTGGGCATCAACCTGGTTTGAATTGGGCATCAAATTCGACGGAACAATTTACCAAACTTTATAACATTGTGTTAAAAATTTTAATTTTCCTTTAGTTTTTTAGTAGAATTGTTATTTCTCAACTTTGAGCCTTCTTATGACATAATTACCTTTACCACCTCATATATCATACGTTTAATGCGGCATTAAATGGGTACGTTTCACCATGCAGATGAATATTGCATGGCAGCTCCTATTCGTCCTCATTGGCATGAGCACCCATTGCCCCTCGCACTTCGTGTCATGCCCATTCCTCTGGGCAAGACCTATCACCTATACTTTTTGCCAGCTAACTATCCTAGGATCATCGGCCTCTTTTGCCCTTCAACTCTTCTGAATCAATGGAAATGGATGAAGAATAGATAGACACGTCTGACGAAATGGGAACAAATGGACATTGTTTTGGGCTGGTAACTATTTTAAAAAGGTTCCATTATTGTCCCAATGATTTTTTTTAATAATTTGAGCTCTAAAGTTAAAACATTTTGACCTATTTGTTTCAAAATTTTGAACTATTTGATTTTGATGCTATTATCTAAAAGGTTAATTTTAAAAAATTATTTTCATTTTGTTCTTCTAAAATTTTTTGATTTTGGTGTTTTATCCCAATTGTCCATAAAAAAAACAGTGTTAAAACATTTTAATACTATGATAAAATTATTTTATCAAGTGAAAATATAATTGTCTTAAAGCAATAATGCTAAAACTATTTGATAATAGTGATCATTGACATTAATGAACCTTAGTGACATATACACTACACTGAAAATTTGAGTAAAGGGTAAATTGCATTAATACATCCTTCTTCCTTGCTCTTTGCCTTGCCCATATGGTTCTTATTATCTTCCATTGGTAAATATAAAATCTAATGATAATAAATGATATTAAGTTGTAGCAAATAGACTTGGTAGTGGAGTTACTATCGATCGCAACATTTATGAGAACAAGTATTACATCTAAGGAGGCGTACATCGACAGATCAATTAGTGTCTCAACAGGTCAATTGATGCTTATTGAGTGTTATGGCCTTCTCAACAGGTGCATTGAATCACTCTTAGAGGCATTGATGATTGTAGATACTAAATTTTGGAATCACTCATACAGATAGTAATTATTGTAGATGCTAGATTGTCGTATGTATTAATATAGGTTTTGAGATATAATCTTGCAATTGCATGTCTTCAATTCATGATTTACGATGTCATGTATTTGTATTTTCACTAGATATGTCAAAACGGCAAAATGTTTTGAAATCTTTGAAAATGTTTTCATACATCTATCTAAATGAAAGGGCATCTGTATTTAACTGTCAAAATGTTTTAATACATATGACAAAATATTTTTTGCACAACTATCAAATGTTCTTGCACATCCAAGGATAGGCTCTTAGTTAGCACGACGTAGGAGACCATGGTTTTTTGTTACTATCAAAGTGTTTTAACACATATGTCAAAATGTTTTAACCACATAAGTCGAACATTTTTGCACATCCCATGATAGGCCCCTAGTTAGCATGTTGTAGGAGGATATGAGCTTTTGTTTAAGTATCAAAACATTTTAACCACAATGGTCAAACTTTTTTGCACATCCTGGCAAAGGCCGTTAATTAGCACATTGTAGGAGGTTATGGGTTTGTGTTTAACTATCAAAATGTTTTCACACACATGTCAAAAAAGTTTTGCACATTGATCGAACATATTTTGCATATCGAGGGATAGGCCCCTAGTTAGCATGGCATAGGAGGATTTGAGCTTTTGTTTAGCAATCAAAACATTTTAACCACATTGGCCAAACATTTTTGCACATCCTAGGATAGGCCCTTAGTTTTATAGCATAGGAGGTTATGGGTTTGTGTTTAAAGATTAAAACATTTTTACACACATGTCAAATAATTTTTTGCACATTGATGGACATTTTTGCATATCGAGGGATAGGCCCCTATTGAGCATGACCTGGGTTTAGGTACTGAGATTCACTCTCGATGAGAGCATCCTCAGATCTAACTTGAGGATTGAGGGCCTCCTTTCTAAGACCAACATTGGCATAGGCTTCAATGATGACGGAGGTGTGTGCCACTACATTGGTCATGGTGCACACATAGGGCATGAGAGTGGAAGTAGTGCTACAGGTCCTTGAGGTAGTTGCACTCCTAGATGATAGGATTCGTGTTGTTGGCTCCATCATATGGCAGGGCCAGCTTTGATGGGTCAACCGTGCTAGAGAAGGGGAGTGGTCTACAGAGATTTGGGCCAAAGCAAATGAGGCAAAGGGGGGTAGAGTGCAGAAGCACCACTGCCAGGAAGGTGGAGGTCTCTTCTTCCATAGAGAAGCATCACAGTTGGAAGAAGGAAGGGGAGGGAGGTGGGAGATGGAGAGTAATGGATGAAGAAAATGCTAAAAAGGTCTTTAGGAATTGTACAACAAATGTCATGAGATATTAGGGCCAAGGGAGACATGAAGATGAGGACAAAAGGGTCAAAAAAGGTGCAAATAGGTGAAATGGAAATTCTTGTGAAAAAAGAAAAAAAACTGGGATTCTTAACAAATGACTGGAACTTTGGTAAAACCTTCAATTCGACCAAGTTTTATTACTAAATAGCCCGACCCAAAAAAATTGACAAGGTTTGGTTGTACTGAGCCGTGTGTTTTAACATTAAAACTATGATCAGTTAAAAAATCAGATCGTCAAGTAGTCAAATTCCTTCCAATAGGAGACAATCAATTTTTAAGGCAAAGTTTGTTTTATCTTAAGCCTACCCAGTTGACATGTGATGTCAACCAATGGAAATCAATCCCAACTACCAATTATGGCAAGTAGACCAATCTGCTTTTAATACATTGTGCTAGATACTTCCTTGTGGGCAATGGAAATCGAAATACGGGTTGAGCTATTGTTAAACCAAAACTATTGGTTTATTAAATTGAGCTAAAACTTAGGGTTATATTACTTGTAAGTACACAAGTAGATGTAGTCTTTTAAGGTCGAATCCATAGGGATTGCTTTCATGTGACTATCATAATGATTACATAATTGTAGGAGTAAAGAAACATTAGAAAGGAGAGGATAAAAGTATTGAGGCAATGAAAGTATGAAGGAAATTCAATAATATAAAATACTAAACAATTAAGGATCATTGCAACATCTAGCGATGCTGTTTTTATGTCATTTTATATCGGCTAGATTGAATGAAGATTTTATTTAACTCGAAGATATGAACATTAAAGAACAAACAAATATAAAGAATACTTTGGATAGAAGAATGATTAAAAGAATTGTTTCTTTTAAGAGTTCTATGATCAAAACTACAAAAGAGTAAGAAGGATGGCGTTCAAGTATCTTTGTATTAGAATCACAAAGAAATAAGATGAAGAACAATATAAAATGAACATCACATCAAATAACTAATACTTACTTGAAACCATTGATAAAAAATGAATACAACTCTATTATATTGTTATAAATCACCTCTAGCATTAGCTAAATGGCTTAACAAGCCATTACAATAAAACATAAATACAAAAGCTATAAAAGATTTGGAGTGTACATTTCATAATGACGTGTTAGTCATTCGGGATTTCGCATGTGTATTTCAGATTTCCCATTAGTCAATGCAAAAGTGATTTCCAAACTCGTACATTCCAAACCCCAATTCACAATGTTAAATAGCATTCACTCATTGATTTTCAATATTCACCCTAACTCATGCAATATGAAAATGTATGCATTGGGCCAGGGGTCTCTTCTTTGACATATTCTCCTCTACAACCCCTTAGAAAGATAAATTTGTCAAAGGCCAAGGGTTCCGGCCTTGCCGGCACCAAGCCGAGGGAGGACAAAGGCCATCTAGTGGTGGCCGGCGGCTGGCATTGTTGCCGCTGGTCGCAATGCACATAAACAAAGGGAAAAAGAGTGGTAGATGGAGTTTTACCTCACACTGGAAAAGGAGGGGTGGGGATGTTGGGACAGTGGTGCTTGGACGTCGTCCTGGCAGGCAGGAAGTCATGGTGGTGGACTGGAGGCCAATCAGCACGCGGCGGTAGGTCTTCTGGCTGAAATGGGAAATGATGATAGACAAGGGTAGAAGTCGGCGGCTGGCAATGTCGGTGGGCTCAGGCCAGGGCGGCACCGCCAAGTCGAGGATAGCTAGGCAGAAGTCGGCGGCTGGCAGTGTCGTTGCCTCTGGCCTCATAGAAGGAAGGGACAATTCCCTTCCTCTGTTCCGCCCACGGGTCGGGTGCTCCAATTTTTATTTTTTTATTTCTCCTTCTCTTCCTTCCTTTCTCTTTCTTTTCTCCTTTGTGTCTCTTCCTTTTCTCTCCTGTTTTTGCTCTAAAAGTTTCTATGGCATGTCAAGGCCCATGACCTATGACTAAACACCACTCCTAACTCTACAATTACGAATATCAAGGTCAATCATGAAAATAGATACTCCCAGGCGTTAAATTTTGCCATCAATAATATGAGCAAAAAAGTTATAGAAAATTACAGTAAAATCGAGGATGTTACCAATATATGCAAATGACAATGTGAACCTAATATCATCTTACTATGCACTGATCATTTATTTTTATTATCCAACTAAGATTTGAGGAATTAAGTTTTTATATCTTGTGTTTAGATAATGGTTGAATTTTGTCGCGTATTTTATCATGTATTCTGAAAAGCCAAGATTCTGGTATGTAGTCAAAAATCGTGCATCTGAAATGAAGGATTTTAGTCTACATTTTGAAGTAAAAAATCTGAAATACATCAATTTAAAATATAGAATGACTAACACCCTGAATTTTCCATAGAAAGATATATCTATAATACTAAGGTTGTATCAATTTGTCAAATTTAGCTCTTACCCAAATTTAGTTATCTTGATGCAAATCTGAAATGTAATTAATGCACATAGTTGTGTTCGACCATTCAATTCATGTTTAGACCATTCTTGACCCTTGAATAGCTTTAGATTGTTAAGCTTCACTTTCTCTTCCACATGGATCCTGTCGATGCCCGTTTTGATATGTAAACACAATAGAGATCCAACTCACCTATTTAAAATATAAATAACCCAAATAAGTAATGAATTGACATAAATTATGATTGAAATTCAAATTTTAAAAATATTTAATTCAACATTATTTCAATACATCAAACACCCCCCAACTAGCATATTTCTAGCCTCTAGCAATCTATGCTCTTGAAGAAAGAAATAATTAAAAAGAATACAAGATAACATGCCACTACCGTGGGCCATCACAACTACATTAAACACATTAGCAATCTACTAAGCCCCTAACTTGCGCTAGTGGATGAGTTGTATCTCGTGAGTGTTTGCAGTGAATATGCCCACAAAATTTAAAACTCAAGGGTTGCCTCATAAGCACCACTAAGTTTTACGTCTTCAACCAGACAAAACAAAGAAAGAGAGAAGAAAAAATAAAACTATGAGTGATAATGTTATCAACTTATGTTGAGAAAGTAAAGACTAAGATAATGACTGTAAAGCAAAAACAAAGAACCCCTTCATCGCCACTTGGCAAACGTCAAACTTTACAATTAACTCAAAAATACTCAAGCACTAGTTGTCATAGATTAACTATTATAAAATATTCATGAAAGTCCAAACCATTAAATTGTTTTATAGAGGATCATTTGAAATAATGTGTTAGTGAGTCCATGTGAAATTTTGACAAGATAATTAGAGGATCAATTTGCTAGAGTAGTATGATCTTCTACACACTAAGACATATTTAGATAGCCAAAAGAACCAATTTAGGCACATAGATAGCAGAATAATGACCACCGCATGCTTGAGAATGGTAGGAGATAACATTGTATGCTTAGAATCAAGCACATATCTCCTTATTATTTGATCTGGATAATAGTTAAACAAATAAGGATCATCCCAAATAAATTGTTTTGCCTCTATGAAGAATTGTTTCTATCCTATTGAGTCCAATGTGTGGGAGTTTTACCTGTCACCAGATAATTTGCATTGTCAGCATATCATTGAATATGAGGTGTTGAACAACTGTTTATCAGGAAAGGAGTCCCTCCTTGGCAATGGTTCCATGGAATCATAAAAATATAATCTTGACAAGTGATCAGAAACCACATTCTCTACTCATTTATTGTCTTTGATAGTGAGATCCAATTCTTGGAGTAGGAGGATTTACCTGAACAATTTTGGCTTTGCATCCTTCTTACTTTGAAGATATTTTAGAGCTACATGGTTAGTAAATACAATAATTTGGGAACCAATTAAATATTACCTAAATTTGTCAAGTGCAAACACTACAACAAGAAGTCCATTTTTAGTAGTTGAATAGTTCATTTGAGCACTATTTAAAGTCCTACTTGCATAATAAATTACGCAAAGGCGTTTTATCTTTCTATTGCCTAAGAACAGCCCCAATAACATAATCTCTAGCATCACACGTGATTTCAAAAGGCAAAGGCCAATCAGGTGGTTGCATAATAAGAGCATAAATGAGCATGCTCTTTAGATTCATGAAGGCTTGTTGACATGTGTCATTCCATTCAAAGGAGTTGTCCTTTGATAGAAAGTTGCACAATGGTCAAGATATACCACTAAAATCCTTAATGAACCTTCTATAAAATCATTCCTTCCCCAAAAAATATCTTGCATCTTTAACTTATTTTGTGGCTAAGCAAATAGCCAATCAATTCAAATTTTGCCTTATCCAATTGAATTCCCTACATAGAAACAATGTGACCAAGTAAAATTCTCTTAGTGACCATAAAATGACATTTTTTTTCAATTTAAAACAAGGTTTTTCTCCAAACACCTAACCAAAACTTTTTCCATATTGTTAAGACAATCATCAAAAGAATCTCTAAATATAGAAAAATCATCCATAAAAAATTATGAAAATGCTCCGCCATATCATTAAATATGTTCATCATGCATCTTTGAAATGGGGCAAGAGCATTACACAATCTAAACGGCATTCTTAGATACGCAAAGGTACCAAATGGACATGTAAAAGTTTTCTTTTCTTGATCTTCAAGTGCTATCTAAATTTGGTTGTACCCAAAATAACCGTTAAGGAAACAATAAATGGTAAGGGGAAATGCTATGTGCTTGTGACAGAGTTGAGTTTTCTATGGTCAATGCACATGCCCCAACTAGTGGTGACTGTAATTGGGATTAACTCATTTTTCATTTTTTACTAGTCATACCGGATTTCTTAGGCACCACTTGGGTAGGATTTACCCACATAACTCTCAGAAATAGGGTATATGATTCCTACATCTAACAATTTTAGGATTTCTACCATGTCAACCTCTTTCATGTTAAGGTTCAACCTACGTTGTATTTCTTTAGAGGGTTTGAAATTATCTTCCAATAAGATCCTATGAGTTCAAACTAAGGGACTAATTCCCTTTAATATCAACTTTGGTCCATCAAATTGCACTTTTATACTTTATAAGGACATGGAGAAAAATTCACTCTTGTGTGTGGTTGAATTGTGAGAAAACAACTACATGATATGTCTCTATCGTGAAAAAAAACATATTTAAGCTGAGTAGGGAGGGGTTCAAACTCATGTTTGGCTGCTTAGACACTTAAAGGGAAGGGAGCACTATTTTAAGGAGGTAATTCCCCAAAGCATGTCTTCCACTTTTTAGTCTCCAACATGGTGGTTAACTCTAATAAAGAATTTACATCATTAATAACATATTCATCATCAACATTAAAATGAGCAAGAAAAGCCTTAAGAGGGTCAGAAAATGAATAAATAAGAGACTTGTTATGCACAAGACTTTTAATTATGTTCACTTCATGGACATCATCATTATCTTCTAGTTACCTGCAAATATTAAAAATGTTAAGTTTCAAAGTCATATTTCCAAAAGAAGGCTTCATAACAACATTTCTATAATTAATAAGAGCATTAGAAGTAGCAAGAAATGAGCGGCTTAATATGACAGGAATTTGAGAACAAGCATTCAAAAGTGGTTGTGTGTCCAAAACAATAAAATTGGCAATGAAGTAAAACATTCTACTTGTATGAGTACAATTTCAATAATTAATCTTGGTGTTTTAATTAAGCTATCTACAATTTGAAGTGTAATCCTTGTGGGATTAATTCGCCACGTCCCAATTGTTCATAAATAGAATGAGGTAAGAGATTAACACTTGCCGCAAGATCAACAAATCATTTTCAATTCTATAACTCCCAATTACAAAAGATATAGTTGGACAACTAGGATCTTTATATATTTGGTGGGGTGTTTTGTTGCAAAATTACATTTGTTCTATCAAAATGTCTTCTTTTGTGCATTTAGCTTACATTGGATTGTACTAAGTTTTTAAAAAACTTTGCATAAGATGAAATTTATTTTATGGCATCAATGACATGAATGATAATCTTAACTTGTTTAAAATTTTTTTGAGAATGTTACCATATTGCACAAATTAAGAAGAAGATTGCAATCATCAGGCAAATGGAGGAGGAATGTGAGAAACACGATTGGAGTTGTCAAGTTTATCACCTTGTTTAGAATTTATAAACTCTTTGGGTTCAACAACTTTTTTGAAATGTCTTTGTTGATAACTTTTTCACTTCTCAAAGTAGTGATGGACTTAGAATGCTCCACTTGTGAACTTGAAGAATTCATATTTTCAATTAGAAATTGACATTTAAGATTTAGTTGAGGTTGAGAAGGAAACTTTCCTCTTTCTTAAGTGCTCAATGTTTTGGTAACATGAGTGATAAAAGTCTTTAAGTAATTAATAGCTTGCATTGTTTGGTTGTTGATCAACTCTGCATTAATGTTTGTAATGTGTCTTCAAGAGTCTTCTTATGTGGTGGGACATATGTTGAAGAAATATGAGGTACTTGCACATTAGACTCATTTCTTCTACTAAAGTTAGGACAATTTTTTCAATTAGGAGTACAAGTTTTATAATAACGAGAAACAAAAGGCCGTTTTGTAAGTATTTATTGTCTATGTTTGAATATGAAACACCTCTTAAAAAGCAGGGATTGTTGCACAATCCTGTGTTTGGTGTCCATTGTTCTCACATGTACTACAAATATCTTGTACTTTTTGAAAATTTTAAACATGTTATCCTTATTAATTCCATAGCCTCAACCGTTTTAGTTAAACTTGCAATTTTTGTTGTCACATCATCATCTTCTTTAAGAAGGTAAATACCCTCTTAGTTGTCACATTAGATTTTATATTATTAGCTCTTTCAAATTCATTAGGATATTCTCATGATTAGGCATTTTTAGCCAATAAATCAAAATAGTCTCATGCTTTCTGAGATTCTTTTACTTAAAAACTATTCATTACACATCATTTCAACAAATTGCTTTATTTGAGAAGTTAATCCATTATAAAAGAAATTAATTATATGTCATGTTTCATAAGCATGATGTGGGCACAATAGCAAAAGTTCTTTAAATATTTTTTAGCATTAAAAGAAAGTCCCATTTTCATTTTGTGAAATATTCATGATCTTCTTTCTAAGTGTATTTGTTTTAAGTGGGACAAAACTTTTTCCAAATTCTCTTTACATATTTAGTCATATTCCAATGCATCTTGGCTTCAAAGAATATTACCAATTTTTTGTTTTTTCTTTTAAAGAACATGTAAAATATTTTAATCTAATAACATTATTAAAAATATTTTGGTTTGACAAAGTTTCACAAACCTTTTAAAATTCTTTTAAATGTAAATATGGAAATTCCAAATCTAAGCCATGAAATTTTTGTAGTAATTGAATTACTCTCGGCTTGATATCAAAACTACCTATATTAGTTAGAAAAATCATACAAGAATGAGAACTTATTCAAGTTAGTTGCAAATAATCATGCAAGGTTTTAACTTGTTGATTATTATACACTTCATTAACATCATTATTAATTGTACTAGCATCTATAGTGTCCAAAGAAAGCGAAAACTCAGAAATATCAAGAGCAATATCAACATTTTTTAAGCAACCACTTTGGTCACGTTGCACATAAAAAGAAATGAAAATTTTCTTCTTCTTCTTTTCGAAAAGATAATAAAAAGATAATTAACAAATTAAAACTAAAAAGAAAAAGATCGATGGATTAACCAAAAGAAAACTATGTAATTTAAACTTGATATATAAAGAAAGCAATTTTGAAAAAACTAAAAACTAGAAGAAATGAAGTAAAGGAAGTGGAATGAAACTACCTGTGTAATATTGCCGATTTTTTTATATTTTTTTCATGTTTATGCTATATTCTGGATTTTTTCTGCAATGTTCTGTTATTTTTTGCTCATATTCCCGATGAATAAATTTGACACTTTGGCATATCCATATTTTAAGTTCATCTTGATATTCGTAACTGTAAGAGATGGTAGTGGTGTTTAGTTGGATATCTTGGGCCTCGATGCATCACATAAATTTTTCGGCACGAAAATAGGACTAGACGCGAGTGAACAGAAACAGGAATAAAGAAAGAGAAGAGGAAAAAAATATGTCCAAGTGATCTTTCCAGTTGAGTGTTTTTAATGATTCTTCTTCTCACTATTCTCACTTTCAACAAAAGAAAAAGAAAGAAAGAAAAACAAGAAAAGAGAGAATCAATAGGGAGAATATTTTGTAACTGGTGTTCTTGCCACTTGTTGCAATCCTTAGCAACGGCGCCAAAAACATGTTACACCTAAACTATTGATTGATCAAATTAAGTCAAAACTATTATATTACATGCTAGTGCACAAGTGGATCTAGTCTTACAAGGTCGAATCAACAAGGATTGCCTTTGTGTGACTATCACAACGATTACAAAAAATTCAATGATTCCAACTCACCTATTCAAAATATATATAACCTAAATTAGTAATGGATTAACACAAATTAGGATTTCAATTCAAGATTTGGAAACATTTGATTCAACATTATTTTAGTGTTAGATCCCTAATTTATTGCCTTTTTTATTGTGTGACTTTGTTTGTTTGTCGGTTGGGTTTTATTTACTTGCGGTAATGAGTTAGGTTATTTATAAATTTCTGAAGGTATAATTTTATTTTAGTTTAGAACATTAGTGGCAAGCTTGATTTACCCAAATTTATGCCTATTTAAAGATATTTTTTTTATTTTTCCTTAGCCAATAGAGTGGGCTACACTGTGGCAACCACGTCCCTGTGGGCTGTCGTGTTACCATTTCAGCTACCAACCTTCTTTGATTTGTCTAAGTAGGATTGGTTGTATGATCAAATTTGTTTTGAGTCAAAAGTGCACTTCAATAGTCACGTAGGGCATTTTTACCTCTTTTCTAGCCCAATAATTCAATTTCCAGCCTATATGCCTTGCAATAAAAAGAAAATCCTAGCATTTGCCAAATAGGGAAGGGTTGAGAATAGGAAGGAGGCTAAACTCTACGTCCATTTCCTAAAGGATAAACCCTTCTTATGGTCAGGTTTTCCCCATTAATAACCCCTTGATCTTCCAATTTTTGTCCTAATGATCTCTATCTTGACTTCTCCTATTTGGATTCTTAGTTTTCTTCCATCAAAATTATGTTTTTAATTCTGATTCAGAACCCTAATTAGTTTATTTTTGTTTGTAACCTAGGGAAGTTTCGAATCTATCAATTTTAAGGTTGATATGAGTATATTAGTTAGTTTTCATTAGGATTAACTAAAAGCCCTAATTTTTGGGTAGGAATTCTTGAGGTTGAAGCTCGTTCAAGGGATTTATAAGCTTGATAGAGGTAAGAGGTTTTCTTTCTAAGAGGTTTTCTTCCTTCACATATCATTATTGTGGGTTTCTTCGAGCTTTTGATTCATCTTGATGTGTAATGGTGATTTACTTAAAACATGTTATTTATGGTTGTTTTTGTATGTTTAAACATGAAAAATATTTGATATATCATATTTTAGGCTTGAGTAATGATTATATAAAATTTCATAAAGTTTTAGGAATTTTTATTTATTTTTAGAAGAATTCCGGTTTGATTTCGTGAGGTAGAATACAACTATTTCGATCGTTTTGTCCTAACCATTCGATCACCTATAGTCCAATCAAACAGCCCGCCGTTGAAATGGGATTACAAGCCGTTCGAATAGCCAGCTGTTCAAACGGTCAAATTAGCTCTCTAATTTTTAATCATGACTATGTTTCATTTGCTTTTACTTTGAGTTTTTCCTTCAATGTTTTTCTAGGAATTGATTATCATGTCTAGATTATACAGTTTTTTTTAGAATAATATGTATTTGTTATATTTTTTGGAATACACATTGTACAAGAAAATAGTTCTCTATTTTCTTCTTCAGAATCATGTTTAGGGATGAAAACATATGATTTTTAGTTCTTTCTTTTTATGATGGATTGATATATGTGTTACGAGCATGCTGTATAAATTTCGAGTTGTTTAGAGTGTGATAAGTCAATGGCATAGTCATAAATTTGAAGGTCAACGATTTTGGAAGAACTGCACAGTGCCATTAATTAAATCATAAAAATAGTTTTTTGTACTTATTTTTATATAATATTTATTTATATGTTAACTAAGCCTGTGATATAGGTCTTGTAAATTTACACATTTATTGGATTTTATTTTCTATTTTCCCTAAAATATACAAGTTACATGTTGTGATTATGCTAAAACATCTACTTAAGGTACTATGGGATAAATGAGTGTATGCGTAATTTTAAGTCAGATTTTGATGATTTCTTCATATTTACTTCATGCTTCCAGTAGATTATTACAATGATGAATTATGAATACTTGCACATATCACATTCATTATTTATGAACAATGTTCCGCACATTTTAGCCCAAATATGAACACGACCATGTATGTATTTTTTTACTATTACTTATATGAAGTTATTTGTCACAAATAGACCATATTTTATGTATGTTAAGACTGGTTAGATTATTTTTACCCATGGATGC
Organism: Saururus chinensis; assembly: GCA_035235625.1. Lineage (NCBI taxonomy): Eukaryota > Viridiplantae > Streptophyta > Magnoliopsida > Piperales > Saururaceae > Saururus > Saururus chinensis. The sequence continues at coordinate 33,982,244 of CP141144.1, read as the reverse complement.
ATTCATTAAACATAGCTTACATATGTATCATGTTGCATGCATCATGAAAATGACATGTAAGCAAAGATTATTCGTATTTAACCATGATTAATCGATTGAATGTCATAGTTTTTCAGATCGCATTGGGATTTTACGTCCATTGGACGGGGTTTTACATTCCCTTGAGGACGGTTTTCCTCCCTAGGTAAGAAGTGTAGAATGGTATAATGAGCTAAATTGATGATTCTTTCTAGACATGAGAATTGAGACTAGTTTGTCCATGAGCACCGGCTTACCTGGGGGTACTTACTTCATTATAATGCTCATTAACACAGTTTGTGTAGGTACCATGATGCTTATGGTCATGGAAGGTCGTATCGATACACATGAGAGTATCGATAATCATGGATACAGGTAGGCACCGATGATACGCTTGGTGCGCGCCAAAACGGGCATAAACCCTTTCATAAACATAAAAAAAATATTATAACTAATAATATATCATTATAATACTTCTTTTAGAGCATAATAAGACCATATAATGTTGTATCAACCGATACGGGCATTCTAAAATTAGTTCATTCAGAACCATATACTATTATACTCTCCGTCCCATATAAATTATTGGTCATTCTTTCCCATATTAAATGCATTAAAATTAGTTTATTTTAAAAATAAATAATATACTTAATATGAGTCTAAATTACATGTTTAAATAAATGTATATTTGTGGAGCACTATATGTAAAAAAAAATAATTATGTAAATTGTATGGACCTACCCGTATTGATCTCATATAACTTTACAAATATTATTTTTAATATAACTAAAACTAAAACTTTCAAAGAAGTTGGGTTTGAATTGTATTTTTATTTTTAAGAAAAAATATTTTAATTTTTTTCAAAAAAATTAATTTTTTTAATTAAAAAATAAATTTTAATTAAAAATTTATTTTTTAAATATAGTATCGATATGTATTGGCCGTATCAATACGTTATGGTCGATACGGCCAATAAGTATCGCAAAATGGTGTTGGGGGCGTATCGCCCCCCGTACCGTATCAGTATCGACCGATACAGACCTATATCAGTTGATACGGGTATGTATAGACCGATACAGACGTATATCGGTCGATACGTCCTTCCATGCTTATGGTATACACGATTCATATGAAATGATTACACTTGAACATGCAGGATAGAATATGGTTTGATACACTTTATTATATAGGGTGAATGTGATAATACTTGGTTCATGGAGGATGTAAATGAACCATGAAACTCAAATAATTGCACAAGGTGTGCATGTTTTATACGAATTATGAATGAACTTATGATGCACATGTGGTGTGAATGTGTATATATATTGTGATTTATCTTATGATGCAGAGGTGTAGAGTATGGATATCTAATGCATGTTTAAATTAACTTTTATGGCAAGAATACATATAGTGTTATCATGAACTTATGTTTTAAACTAAGAGCACCACTCTTTGTTGGTGTTTTTATTTTGAAGTTGTATACAATGTCATGTATGTGCTCTGGATGGTCTTTATGTCGAGCTTGAGGATGGGCATGTGCCATGATAAGGGGGTAGATATTTGGGTTATTTTATACCTTTCATTTGATACAATGATCTTAGACTTTGGTAAGTGAAGGAGATATGACATATACTTGATTGTATTTCATACCTTAGATAGACTATGATGGCTTTAGATATGTTGCATCCTTAGGGCTTGAGACTATGTTCATTATAGATTTTTTGGGTGTTTTTGTAACGTTCGGGATTTTTATAAATTCCCGAAGTTGACCATGTGGAGATTAGGGTGTTAGACCCCTTGATTTTCTTGTGTGAATAACTTGATCATAAGTAAGTAGTGATAGCCGAAACCTATTAGTTAGAAAGTAGACAAGCAGAGCTTCAAAATGACACCAAGAAGGCAAAAATCGGAGTTTGGATGAGGGAGATACGATTATATTTCCCTCATTAGAGTTGAGTATATCGCATAAGGCCATTTACCCGATTTAGACTGTATTTGGCCCATTTAAGTCATTTTGAGGGCCGTGTTGTTTATAATTCTGAAACTAATTTTTAAGGACCCAATTAGGTGGCCTAATTGGGGATGATTACCCAAATTCTAGGGGGATAAGGAATCTTAATCCCTATGTGATGTGCTTGGAGTGGGCACAATCAGTACCTAGGAGATCTACGCTGGGAAAGGGAAGAAGTAAGGAAGAAAGGGGAGAAACTGGAATCATTTCAATTGCATACTGAAACAAAAGAGAGGCCGCCCCATATAGGGGATGACCAGTCCCCTAGGGAACCATGCCACTTGAACCAAATTGGCCCAGTTCCCTAGGAATTATACCAGTTAGTGGGTCGGCTAGCCCAGGCCACTAACTAAACTAACACAGTATGAAATACTAAACTATTACAATAATAAATAAATAGTTCAATGCAACTATGACCATCGATAGAGTATGATCATCGAGCACAGCATTCCATCATGCTTCCGCTATTCGCCTTGTCCACAAGGCGACCAAGCTAGAAAACGAGCCAAAAACTCATCCTCAGACATCCACGTAGAATCCTCCAATGGCTAACCTACCAAGAAATCAAGACCTTAGTAATAATGCGACCAAAGCGACGAACCCTGCGTGTCTCAAGCATAGACACAAGAGCAGGGTCAGACGGCGGAACCGGGCCCATCAAGGGAAGAGGAGGAGCAGCCACCGCCAAAGATCTGTCACCAACAAACCGCCTAAGACGGGACACATGAAAAACAAGATGAACCAAGGAATCAAGCGACAAAGTAAGGCGGTAAGCGACCGGACCAATGCGCTCCACCACAGCATAGGGACCATGGAACCTGGGGGCAAGCTTGGAGTACTCCGGCTGAAACAAGGAAGTTTGGCGCTATGGCAAAACAGAAACATAAACCAAGTCACCCACTTGAAACTCCCGATCAGTTTGGCTGCCATCATAAAGATATTTCATCCGGTTCTGAGCAGCAGCTAAATTTGTCTTGAGCTGACGCAAGACCTCGTCGCGAGTCTGAAGCATATAGTCCGCCTCAACCACAGAAGAGAGGTGAGGTACATAAGACAAGATCGTCGATGGGGGACGGCCATACAACACCTCAAAAGGAGTAAAGCCAGCACACATATGATAGGCGGTATTATAGGACCACTCTGCCCATGGAAGAAGCTGGAGCCATCGGCGAGGCTGCATCATGGTGAAACACCTCAAATACTGCTCCAGACAATGATTAACCACCTCGGTTTGACCGTCTATCTACGGGTGATAGCAGTGCTCATATGAAGCGAAGTGCCCTGTAAAGCAAAGAACTCCCGCCAAAACTGAGAAATGAATATGCGATCACGATCAGAAACAATAGTGCAAGGCATACCATAGAGCTTCACCACCTCCCGAACATAAAGCTCAGCCACGGTCTTGGTGGTGAAAGGATGGCCCGATGCACAAAAATGAGCATACTTGGACAGGCGGTTGACCACAACCATAATCACTGACTTACCTTGCACCAAAGGCAAGGCCTCGACAAAGTCCATCGAGATATCCTCCCATACCTTATCCAGAATAGGCAAGGGTTGCTACTCGGAGAAGTCATGATGGCCTTGGCTCTCTGACAAATATCACAAGCGGCCACATACTCATGAACAGCCCAGTGAATACCCAACCATAAGAAACTCTGGCTGACCCTCTTATAGGTGCGGAAAGCCCCTTCATGACCGGCCACTAGAGAGTCATGGAAATGAGAAATAATGCGGCAGCAAAGATCAGCTATATCGGGAACCCACAATTGGTCCTTCCAAAATAGGAGGTCATCTTGCCAGGCATAGAATGGGCGGGCAGCAGGATCGGTCTAGAGGGCAGCAATCAGGACTTGCGTCAAAGCATCATCAATGTAGGCCTGCTTCAACTCATCAATAAACGGACAGGATAATGTCGAGAAGGCCAAGCAAGAGCCCAGGGAAGGGATGCGAGAGAGAGCGTCGGCCATTGTGTTCTCTGAACCCTTCTTATAAACGACCTCATAATCATATCCCAAAAGTTTGCTGACCCACCGCTGTTGAGACGGAGTGGACACCCGTTGTTTCAAGAAATACTTCAGGGACTGATGGTCTGTGCGAATCAGGAACCGACGACAAAATAAGTCGGTCCGCCACTTGGTAATAGCATGGATGATGGCCAGCATTTCTTTTTCATACACGGACAAGGACAAGGAGCGGCCAGCCAGAGCCTTGCTGATGTAGGCAATGGGACACTCGTCCTATAAAAGAACTGCCCCAAGTCCCGCATCTGACGCGTCCGTCTCGACCACAAAAGGGTGGCTGAAATTAGGCATGATCAAGACTGGGGCAGTGGCCATAGCATGCTTCAGCCTATCGAATGCCTCCTGAGCAGCCGCGGTCCAAGCAAAGACCCCCTTTTTTAGCAACTCTATGAGAGGCCGAGCCAACTCCCCATATCGACTAATGAACCGCCGATAGTACACAGTGAGGCCCAGAAAACCACGGAGCGCCCAAACGCACTGAGATGCGGGCCAAGACAACATGGCGGCCACCTTGGCTGGATCTGTGGCTACACCATCCCCCGAGATTATATGGCCTAAATAATCAACCTGCGGACTGCCAAAAGACCACTTTGAACGTTTAAGAAATAAAGAATTGTCTCATAGAATAGAGAAGACCAACCTGAGATGTGTCAAGTGCTCTGTCCATGACCGGCTGTACACCAAGATATCATCAAAGAAAACCAATATATAGTGGCGAAGGAATGGCCTGAAGAGGTTGTTCATGAGGCACTAGAATGTGGAGGGGGCATTGGTCTACCCAAACGGCATAACGAGGAACTCAAAATGACCGTCATGAGTCCGGAAGGCGGTCTTGTGCACATCATCGGCCTTCATCCGGATCTGATGGTAACCCGAATGAAGGTCAAGCTTACTGAATATCGTAGTGCCCGTCAACTCCTCAATCACCGGAATAGGATATTTGTCTTTGACAGTAATTGCATTTAGAGCGTGGTAGTCGACACAGAATCGCCATGTACCGTCCTTCTTCTGCACAAGTAACATTGGCAAAGAGTAGGAGCTCATGCTAGGACGGATGATCCCTGCTAGAATTATGTCCGCTACATGACACTCAATCTCTGACTTGTGTATGTGTGGGTACTGATAAGATCGGACATTGGTATGATAGTAATCTAGTGGTCATGGGAGCGAGTAGGAGGGAGACCCTGTGGCTCAGCGAACAAGTCCTGGTGAGCAGTCAGTAACTCCTGGAGATCCGGTGGCATTTCTCCCTGAGGCACCTCAAGGGTAGCACGTTGTTGCAAAAGGAGCCCTTGGGGGGCAAACCGGAAGAGAGTACTCAGAGGAAGGGCGGAAAGGAGGGTGCCTGGCCTAGAGCCTTCCAACCGGACGCGCTGCCCCTGGAGCTCAAAATCCATCCACATGTCAAGGAAGCTCCATACTACATCACCGAGCTCTTGAAGCCACTGTACGCCTAACACAATGTCCGCCCCTTTTGTAGGCAGCAGGAAGAGATCGGTGATGAATGCATGGCCCTGGACAGACAGGGTGACCTGCGCACACACCCCATTGCTCCTGAGGTGCTTCCCATCTCCAATTAACACATCAAATGGCTTTGAATCCGATACAAAACAACCGAGTTGATGGGCTACCTTGTCATTAATAAAATTATGAGTAGAACCACTGTCGATCAAGATAGCTACTTGTTGCCGCTTGAGGTAACCTTGGACTCGCATCGTGCGAGGAGTAAAAGACCTTGAAAAAGCATGAACTGAAATCTCGGGTAAGACCTCCGTCGCTAACGATGCAGAGCCATCCGTACCCTCACCATCATCATCAATCTCCTCCACTAGAAGACTGCCCTTGACAAAACAACGGTGCCCAAGAATGAATTTCTCATCACATCGGAAACATAGCCCCTTCAAACATTGTTCCTCCATCTGGGCCGGTGTGAGGCGACGCACAATAGGACTTGCTCGGGCAGCCAAGTACCGAGCTATTGGTGGGCATGGCCAAGGGATTGGCGCTGAGAGCAGACCGAGCCAAAGGTCCAATCCGCCCCCCTCTGCGCTATCTAGCCAGCTTCTCCTCTTTGATGCAAGCATGGCGCACCACGTCCCACATGTTGGCACAACGAAAATGCCGCATCTCCTCTGAAATCTCGGGCTTGAGGCCGCGCTTGAAGGTGCCCATCAAGGCGGCCACCGGCCAATTTGGAAGTCGGTTGGCCACCTTCATGAACTTGGTATAGTATGCACGGACGGTGGTGGTCTGGCGTAGGGAGGAAAGCATCTCGTTGAAATCCTAGAACTCATTCGGGCCAAATTGAACGCAAAGTTTGTCCGAGAAGGCTGCCCAGGTCGGGTAGCGCACCTCTTTCTCAAAGCTCTGGAACCAAACTGATGTGTCTCCATCCAGGTGAAAGGCAGCGATGTGCAAGCGCTCAGCCTCGGAGTTCGTTCCTTGGTAGGAGAAGAACTTTTCTGCCTTATATAGCCATTCCACGGGGGTCGTCATCACCATTATAGTGGGGAAACTGTAGGCGAGCAAGGCGAAGTTCAGCCCCCCCTCGTTGTCCCCCCCGATGCCCAGGATACTCGTCCCACTCCTCCTCTACATCTTGGAACTGATTTGGAGGGGGCGGCATCGTAGGGGCATTTTCACGAACACCTAGCATGCCTCGCATGTCCTAGGTCTGGTGTCTTCCTCCCAACGCTGGTTGGCCAGTACCATAGTGCGCGGGGTACAGGAACACCCCCATGTCAATGCCGGCCAGAGCTGGGGGGTCGGGAAGGGTCGGCTCTGGAGGCTGCAAGGGCCCGCCCTTCTCTGGGGTAGCTGCGACCGGCCCAGGTAGGATGGGCGCTACGCGCACTGCCAGGAGTTGCGCGCGGGCTGCCTGCTGTGCTTTCACGCTAGCCATGTCCGCAGTGAAAGCCTGCGTCGCCACTATGAGCTCTGACAGCTTGGCGTCAAGTGTCTCTAAATTGGCCTTCGGGCTGTCCACTGAAGTTGAATCAGGGACCTCCTTCTCTGAAAGCACCTCTGGAACAACAGCTTATTTGCCACAAGCTAGGGATCACAAGAGCTCCGATACTAATGATGTGCCCGGAGTGGGCACAATTGGTACCTAGGAGATCTACGCTAGGAAAGTGAAGAAGTAAGGAAGAAAGGGGAGAAATTAGAATCACTTCAATTGCATACTGAAACAAAAGAGAGGGCCACCCCATATAGGGGACGACCAGTCCACTAGGGAACTGTGCCACTTGGACCAAACTGGCCCAGTTCCCTAGGAATTATACCAGTTAGTGGGTTGGCTAGCCCGGGCAACTAACTAAACTAACACAGTACGAAATACTAAACTATTACAATAATAAATAAATAGTTCAATGCAACTATAAGCATCGGTAGAGTATAATCATCGAGCACAACACTATGCTTGTAAAAAGGCTTTTGAGGACACAATTAAGGGCATTTAAAGTATGAGCACTACTTTAGTTTTTCGATCGAGATTACTTACTATTTTATTAAATAAATTAGGATGTGAATAGTATCATTAATAATATATAGTGTTTTGGGAATTCATGTGATCAGTAATTTCTGTAAGATCATTGTTCATCATAATTATAGAAACAGTAAATTTGCAGAAAATTCTTCTTGATTACCACCAGCCGGCTCGGCTGGTCCTTTTTCACTAAATAGTCCGCTATTTTTATATGGCAAAAAATCCAGTCGCAAGAAGAACAGACCGGCATGTGTGTTCAATTTCCAGTGGGGTGTGAAACAGTAAACAAAAGACAAAAAAAGAAAAAAAGAAAGGGAAGTGTTTTCCTGTTGGATCTGCTCCGCTCCGGCGAGTGAACGTCGAACGAAAGCTAGTGTCCAATGAAGGGGATACAACTGTGATTCGGCCCTTTTCCTTTGGGCGCAATGGTGGAGCGTAGTCGTGGCTGGCGGCTCTCTTCCTCTGCCATCAAAGGCAGGTTTTTCTTTATCTTGAATTCGAGCAGAGGGGTGGCAGACGGGGGAAAATCAGCCCGGAGCTCAACCAGACGGCAGCAATTACACTTCCTTTGCCACCCTTGGGTTGGGTTAACACTGGCATGGATCCGCCAATGTCCGGTTGCGGGCCGGCGATCGGTCGGAGCATCAAATTCTTCCGTGGGAGAAAGAAGATGAAGTTGAGGCAGACCCGGCTTGCGACTTGCAGTTCTTGGGCCGGTCCGAAACTAGCCAGTGGGCCGATCCGTCTTTAAAAAAAAATTTATACACTCTGAGCCGGGTCTCGTTGAGTAAGTTAAAGTAGTCAAAACAATTCAAAAAAAAATTATGAATGAATGTGAGCTCATGTAGAGTACCTTTACTAGGTTTGAGATTGGGAAAAATTCCTAAAACTTTAAATGATCAATTTACCCTTGTGAGTTGAAGTCTAGAATAATAATTAATGACTAAACTTAGGGACTCTGGTTGAGGGGCTTATGAGTGGATTCAAAAATTGATAAAAATATCAGTGAGATGTTGCAGCTTTTGATGTCTATCAGCGAGCTAAGGCCGCCATGATCTTTCCTACAGTTTTACTTCAGCCCTTGCCTATCCCTGATATGGTTTAGGAGGATGTTTCGATGGACTTCGTGGAGGCCTTACCCGTTGTGCAAGGCAAGTCAGTGATTCTTGTGGTGATGGATCGATTGTCCAAGTATACTCACTTTTGCGCTCTGGGACACCCATTCACAGCCAAGACAGTGGTTGAGCTCTATGTTCAGGAGGTGGCCAAACTACAAGGCATGCCTGACACTATTGTCTCCGATCATGATCAAATCTTCATATCTCAGTTTTTCCATGAGTTCTTCGCTTTAAAGGGCACTTCTCTCCACATGAGCAGCGCTTATCACCCCCAGACGGATGGCCAGACAAAGGTGGAAAACCGTTGCTTAGAACAGTACCTCTGTTGTTTCACTATGGCTCAGCCCCGCAGATGGCTCAAGCTTCTTCCCTGGGCGGAGTGGTCATATAACACTGCCTATCACACTCGTGCTAGTTTCACTCCTTTTGAAGTACTTTATGGCCACCCACATCCGACCATGTTATCTTATGTTCCTCATCGCTCCTCTGTGGCTGAGGTGGATTATATGCTCCAAACACGAGACGGGGTTCTTCAACAGCTTAAGGCGAACTTGTCCTCCGCTCAGGATCGGATGAAGCAACTCTATGATGGCTATCACACTGACAGGGAGTTTGCAGTGGGTGACTTGGTTTATGTCTCTGTTCTTTCTCAGCGCCAAACCTCCTTGTTTCGGCCCGAGCATTCTAAGCTTGCCCCCCGTTTCCATGGTCCCTATGCAGTGGAGGAGCGTATCGGCCCGGTGGCTTATCGCCTGGCTCTACCACCTGACTCCTTAGTCCATCCTATCTTCCATGTCTCTAGGCTCTGCCGATGCGTAGGTGACACGTTCTTGGCCACTAATGGGCCCGGTCCCGCCTCTAGACCCTGTTCCCGCCCCAGTGCTTGATAAGCATCGGGTCCGTCGCTTGCGTCACATCATTACAGAGGTGCTCATTTCTTGGTAGGAGTAGCCCTTGGAGGATGCCACGTGGATCTCTGAGGACATGTTTTTGCCTCGCTACCCGACTTGGTCGCTTTGAGGTTAAGGCGAATAGTGGAAGCGTGGTGGAGTGTTGTGCACGATCAGCCAGACTATTTATTTTCCTATTATTCCATTATATTAGGCTACTTTCTTTTATATTTCCCTCGTATTTGCTTGTGTATTAGATGAAATAACTAAATTGGGCTGGCTGGTGGCAGCGGGATAGCCAAACCCACTAGCTGCCACAACTCGCTAGGTGAGTGTGTCAGATCCTATATGGGTTGCCCGCTTTCTTCCTCGTTGGTTATGCAATTGAATATTCAACTTTTCCTTTCCTTTCTTCCTTCCCTTTCCCCACTTGAAACTCCAAGGTACCGATTGTGCCGCTTCGGGCACATCACAGACCAACAATCAATCTTGAAATAAATGTGATTTTTGATTTCCAAAGAATAATAAAAATTAAAAAATTCTCCTTTAATAAAAGCAATGAAAATAATAAAACATTTTAGCTCTTTTTTATGGTTTTTTAATCAATTATCCTTTAATCTAAGTGCATCCGCATATTTTGTTGATTAATATCTTGCCTTAAATCAATCAACCCCATTGGTATGTGATTATCAATTATATTTTCTTTTTTTTAACACATTAATCCTCTTTTATTAATTTTAGAAGAAAAAACACCAATGTGGTCAACTCTTGTCTTTTTTTATCTTAAATCTTGCAAGATCACTATTAACTAAACTGAGAAAAATTTGTTTAGGTCCTAGTAAAGATTAAATTCACGTTTCAACTCTCTTAGCTAGAATCTATGCACATGATTTTCCTAAAGTGATAAAAAATATCAAAAGATCATAATCAATATACCCATGCCTTTTCATGTTATATTAATTTTCCTCCAATCATTTTTCTAGGGCTTGGCATTTTCAAAACCTTCTTTACATGCATCTTTTATGTTTTTCTTTGTTTTTTCATTCTTCTCTTTCTTTTTCCTAATGTCAAGCAGATGGGAGCTTCACACTAGCCAAGGCTAACCTAACTAGGTAGCACTTCCCCATAATCTTTACAAAAATTATTCCATTATCTAAAGAGATATTGAAGTACATAAGAGTCATAAACATGTAAGTACATCATATAGAATTTATTTCTTTTAAATTCTAGATAGAAAAATAGTAAAGGATCCTATAATTTTATCACCTAAACTTCATTAAAATAAAAATTCTTAAGTCAACTTATGTTTAAGAATTCTCTCTTGATGTTCATAGATAAAAGTGACTTGCATATCAATATGATGTGTTCAAGTGTTTTAAAAATTATAGAATAGCAACATCAAACAAAGGAAAATCAAATTGATCTCCATTCACCTTGGTGTATTCCTCTCAACATAAAGGTATGTTTGACCACTAATTATGTTGTTTTTTAGCTTAAAAGAAAATTAATCACAATAAGTCTTAATAGCTGAACTTATCACAAACCAAAACAAAACCAACTACAAACTCAAGCAAAAGCTACACTAATTTTTTGTGTGTTTTTTATCATATCATTTTTTTATTTAAAAACCTATGAACTAAAGACATGTGAAACAAATTAAATTTTCTGAAAACTAAAAACATGAATGTCTAAATGATTGAAAGAATTAAACCATGGGCACAAATCAGAATATCTTGCCTAGATTTTGTAGACTCCTTAGCCTTGCCTTACCATCTAATCCTAAGGCAACCTAAGGTAGACTTCCTTACTTTTCCTTATTGATCCTTCAATGTTTAAAGGTCAGCCTTCCTCATGCATACTCTCTTCATCTTCTATTCAAACACTTTGTGGTGAAAATAGGGGTAGTGGAGGGTAGAGTGCTTCATCACATTCTTCTTTAACCTAAGTTTGAACAAGTAACTCTTAGGATATTTTTCTTCTAGTATGGGTCACACTATAGGATATTTCACACACACCTACATTACTGAACCTATCCTTCCTCCTTTCATTCTTGACCTAGGGTTGGGCACTAACTTAGGGTTTTGGTCCCTCTCTTTTACCTTCACAAAGATAGTAGGTTTTGCCAAGGAGGTAGACAAACAATCTCTAAAACCTAAGCCTATTTTGTTGGTTTGACCAATGCTAAGCATAGTTTCGAACCACCTTTTTTTCCCACACTTGAATCCATTTGATTTCTCTTTAGAGGACATAAGTTCTTCATTGAGAGCACTAGACTTCACTATCTTACTTTCTAGGTCTTTCTTAGGGTCATGAACCTCTCTTTCAAGTTTGTTATTCAATTCCTCTAACCTATTTCCCTATTGAGAAGACAAAACTAGTTCAACCTCTTTCTTCTTCAACTCTCTCTCAATGCTTTCGGTTTTCTTATTAAACACTAAGAATTGTTGGAAGAATCCCTTAAACTCATATAAATCAACCTCGGATTCTGACTTCTCTCGAAGAGAACTTGACTCATGAGAATCTTCATTAAAACTATCATCCTTCACACTTGCATGGTAGACTGTATAGTTGCATGATTCTTCTTCTTCCTCACAAGAGCTCTCATCAGAGTAAGTTGCTTGAAGCACCTGTCTCTTTTTCTTATAAGCAATCCCCTTTGATTTCTTAGGCATATTGCATAGAAGAAATGTCAGAATTAATATTAGAACAATCAGCAACAAAGTGACTAAACTTACCACATTCAAAGCATTTCAAAATTTTCTTGCTTTGTTTAGTATGCCCCTCATCTCTCTTTTCTCCTTATTTCTTCCCAGAATTTTGTCACATATTTTCAAATCTAAAGTTATGAGTTTTCATTAAACTCTTAAACTTTTTAGGCAATAAAAGCATTAGTTCTTCATCATCTTCATACTCTTCAGATTCTTCAAATGTGTTTAACACTTTATGTTTCTTGAAAATTCTTCTAGACACTTTTAGGGCATTCTATTTTGCCTTAGACTTATCAAACAACTATTTTTTGTTCTCATAGGATTTTTCTTCTATCTCAAAAGTTCTAAGGTTCTCAACCAACTTCACAATGTCTAAGGTGTCAATTTTTTTAGATTCATTAATGGTAGACTCCATTTTAATTTAGAGGACAAGGACATTAACAACTTCCTTACAACAAGGTAATCATGTATATGCATTCCTAGTTGATTGCCTGTGTTTCCTATGTGTGAAATTTTAGCATACTATTTAAAAATTGTCTCTTCTTCACTCATTATCATGTTTGTAAACTCTACGGTCGACAAGTATTTTTAAGTGAAAAAACATTTAAACATAAATAAATTAGGAATTCAAATCTTACCACAAGCAATCTAGCATAAGAAATCAAATTATGGAAAATTATGCAAGATAATAAAGCACTAACATGCCAAATTAGATTTGATATCATGGAGAAAAATTGAATTTTCAATAATTAATCCTCTGCAGCCACTTGTAAGTTTAATATCCATCTAGAAGAGTATAGTACATAACTAAATTGCCCCTAGTCAGATTATCTATAAAAGATAATGACTACAACTTCTAGTGTCTTTGCGCAAAATTTTTATATGTAGTGGAATCAAGTAAATACTCTTTCAAAAATCACTCATGATATATCAATCATTCAAACCATAAGCATTCAATCCACAAACATAACACACAACAATTTTAACGTGGAAAGCCCAAACTCGGGTACAAACTATGACGGTTCCAACTTAGAACCAAAACAATGCACTACTAGCAAGCAAGACTATTACATTGACACAAGCAAACCACAACCTTTGTTTTGACTCTAAGATAAACTCTTTTTGTTTACATCCCCAAGAATCTTTGTTGTTGATGGCCTTCAAGTCTTCTCCCTCAAGCAATTGAAACTTCTTCTTCCTCTTTACTTTGTCTTTGTCTTCTTTAAACCTTCAACAAGCTCCTCTTGTTTTATTGACTTTGCCCTCCTTTGAAATCTTCAATCTCTCATCAAAGATATGCTACAACATCATTTTGAAATCTCTGTCTAAAATGTCTTCTTAGTTGTGGAAAATTTTTATGAATTCAACACTAATTTTCAACTCAAAGCTTCATGCGAATCTTTCTTGGAAAACAATATGCAAAAGTTATGCACCCTTCTTCTCTAATATCCTCTAGGTTTTCCTCTCTCAAAATTATCATGGTGATCGAGCAATAACCCTTGGCTTTGTTTTATACAGGGTAGAATCAAGTGCCAACCAATTGTTCAATCATTCTCTTTGTCATATTATACAATGATTGATCATTCTTTTTGTCTTTTTATATTTTTGCTCTTCTTACTTTAAAACCTGAAACCCCTAAAATTACTTCTAAAATTGCTCCAAGTGATTTTTAAATGTGAATGTGATCTTAATAAAATTCAGAAACATTCAATATTTTTCAATCTTCTATCTTGAGCCATAAAAATATGTCTACTCCTATTGTGGAAGTCTTTCAATTTTCAAAACTTACTCGATCACAACAACCTCTAATCAAATTTTAAAACTCTTTACATACCAAATGGTTTCTAGATGTAATTTTGACAAAAAAATTAGCCAATAAAGTTGACGTATGACTTATAAGTTCTTACACATTATTCTTTTAATTCTATGATTCATTAAAATCAAACTCCCAGGCCAGGAGGTGCAACTCTACATATAACTTCCACTTTTGTAGAGATGGAAGATGATCCTTTTTTACAAAACTCTTCCATCTACGTGGATAGGATGACTCACTTTTAGAGCCTACCTGACACTAGGATCTTTTGTCCTTCACTGTTAAAAAACAATGATTAGGGGTGTCTATCAATTACAAAGATTCACACATGCATTAGGGGCTTAAGTACCCTTACATAATATGTGGTTAACATCAATTAATCATGTATCCAAATGCAAGGAAAACCATGCTATAAAATTACTTATAAATAGCATAAGCATTAACATAAATCATACTTCAAATCACATGCACCAAAGTACCACTATAACCTCACTGACTTGTTAGCTAGGGCGTTGATGACTAATGATGTCCCTTCGACATGCCGTGGGTTAGCTGTGAGAGCTCACCTTATGAGTTTACTATCAATCTACACCTAGTGGATCACCACATTGCCCATAGACCAAATACATAAACACTAAGTAAGAAAATACAAGATATGTCCTCTATGCATAAGAATATAAAACAACCTTATGATCTATGATGTAATTAATCACTATCAACACATCAAGCATGCATGAAACATAGTCAACACAAGGATATGTTTACGTGAAAACCTTATATCAGGAAAAAATGACATCCAAGTGCCTTTGGATGAATCATGCACCATGAAGGTGTGAATTAACAAGACTCAAGACTCCCAACCACTATCCCCAAACTAGAATTCCCTTCTCCAGCGGTTTAATGGCTACCAAGACACATCCTTGGTGTTTTTCCCTTCTATCTTGACCTTTTTCTTTCTTCAATGGCATAACGACTAAACGAAGCCCTCTTCAATTGGATCTTAAAAGCTTCTTCAAGGTCCATTTATGAAGAATTCCTTCAACCTTTGTGTTGTGGTGTCGTGAATAAACCCTCATTAATTATTCATAAAAAGAAGAATTGAAGAATCTATTATTGGCTAATTGAATTGATCTTCAAAGCATGTAGCTAAAGGAAAGCACTAGTCACTCAAAACACTATACAATAAATTCACCAATTTCTCTCTACCTTTACAATGGCTTCCCTCTTATTTTCCCACATCCAAAACACCACTTATATAGATGCCAAAGTGTATGCATGTGATTTGTTTGTGTGTGTTTTTATCTTCTAAAACACTTTTGAGTGATATGATCTTTTTCATCCACACCATGTGATCCTGAGTAGCAAACATTCTATCTTATTAGTCAAATTACACATAAATTTGACATTTTTTTATCACCAAAATAAGCCAATACAATGCATATGTCCACCTATATTCTAATACACCTAACTGACACATTAAATACATTTCTGATGACTACTTAACACTAACACAGCTTAGCATGTTAGTGTTGGTACAATTCATCTTCCTTCGTTCATCGAAACAATCAATAAAATGTCAATGGTCATGCTGATGCTAGGAATGAAAATAAACAGAGATCATGTTGGTTTTTTGAAGAATTTCTTTTAACAAAATAGAGTAGAACACTCACAAATACAAAGTTCTACATAGTTTGTACTAAAAAATGGATGGTGAAACCATCATAACATGAAATCACCTTTATTTCACTATGTACAGTAAAATCTTCGGAGAAATCCCCATGCATATTGTTCAAATTTGTCAAAAACTCAAGGGAAGATAATTATCATGTAAACCAAATGACTAGCAAAGGTGAAAGCTACACTCAAACTCAAATCTGTATGAAACTCTCTTCCGAGCTTGAATCCTCTCTTGCTTCTCTCCCGGATACCCTACTCACTCATGAACTCCATAGATATTACTTATTATCCTCATGAGGATCCCTATCCACTCGGTAATTGTTTGCACATATATTGTTATGACTAGCCATCAACAAGACAACTAGATGTTAAATTCCATCAGCTAACACCAAGATTAAACTATGCATCACACAAGCTAAGCAACAAAACAATGAAGTAACGGTATCAATCACTAGCATTGCCTAAATCTTTTATTACTTCACTCCCCATGATCACTTAATAGTAATGCACTAATTCTTTTTATTCTCCCTTGCTTTTATACAAATTTGTGCTCCAATACCAAAAACTACTTGTCACAAACCCACCATGCTTACTCGACCCAAACTTGGCCAAAAATTGAATGAGAAGGGTGTAATGAGCTACGTTCTAACCCAAACCCGAGCTAGATTGAAGTACATAGTAGACACATTGTGCAAAAGTAATTATTGTAAAATTAAAAAATTTAATAAAATTTATTAGTCATTCTCAATGCCCACATAAAGCTCAAAAAACATAAGGGAATCTCAAGTCTTCTTAGAAAAGCAATACACAAGTTCATGCTATCAAAATGAAGACTCTCCCACCAAGTATTCAAGTCTCATAGTTACAACATGTCTACAAACTATCCCAAAATATGAGAAATATCCTCACTCAATGTCTGGTTAATCGCCTTTTTGCTTGCAAAACAAATCATCTTAAGCAACTGCATGGCACAACCACGCAGAGGATCCTGGAGGGATACCTTAAAACAAAAGTGTAAATAGGGCGAGCTTAGCTCAATAAGGGTTTGAAAACATGGGGCTCACATTCTCAAGATGCATAGATAAGCCTTATGCAATATCAACATTAAAATCACAAGAGCTTATCCAATCCCCTAGACCTATGACCTATGAAGTATCTTAATCATGTCTCATAATCTATACACAAACCCTGTGTATATAAGCTTTATAATCTATACACAAAATCTTTTGTAAATGAGTAACATAATCCATACACAAAACCTTTGTAAATAAACATCATAATTCATACACGAATCTTGCCTAAATGAGAATCATAATAATCCATAAATCATTGATAGAGTAATCCTGGTATGTGAAGATACCTAATACCTACTTACTTGGTATTACCAAAAGTAGTAGTCAAATCTTGTAAACTGAAAATGCCGATTGTTAGCCGGTGGTCATGGACAAACCTACCTTGAGCTTACTCCTGTAGTCGCATTTAGCATTCTCATTATAGCATTCCACTCTTCTTGACCCAGGAAGGAACCCACCCTTTCAGTATGGAAAACCCTTACAATTGGTACAAAAATCCCCATCGTTTTGGATAAAAAACTAATTCATTCAAATCCCTGATACAACTAATCTGAAAGTTAAGAAATGCCATGGCTAATCATGATTAAATATAGTTTAACAAACCATTTTAATGATGTATGTGACATGAGTCATACGTGAATAATGCTAACTGGATGCAAGAATAAGCATTCATACCAAGCAGTAGTTCTAATATGAAAGAGACATGGTTCATGCGTGGAAAATAAGATTATGTAAGCATAGGTGCATGTAACGTAAGTGGTCATGTTTATAAATGGACATGTGTGCAAGCATTCATATCATAGCATGATGATTCTTTACTAGTAACATGTAAGAAATATAGTGGAACCCTCAAAATCTAGCTTAAAAATAAGCATCAAAGTGACTTTCCACTTGGGTGTTCGATTGGCCTCAAGGGCAATTGATAAGTCCTTGCATAATGGAAAACAGTCATTTTAGCGATTGATTGACTTGGTATTCGTAAAATTGAAGACAGTTCTTTTGGTGATCGATCAATGCTCAAGGGCGACCGATCGATCAAGCCCAAAAACATGAAAAACAAAATATTTTTGAATTAAACAATTTTGATCTTCCATCAAAACCTCAAGAAACTTCAAATAAACAACATCTAAGCTCTAGACAGATCTAACATAACTCATGCATATTCATGTCAAGACATTATCAAAACACATATTCAAAAAGATTTAAGCTCATACATCCAAGATGCTTCAAGAATATGATTCAAAGCACAAAACATTATGTTGATGCAAAGAAAGCTTCACCAAACGAAAACTCCTTACCTCAAATCAGTAGGTAGACCCTTAAATATCTTCCCAAACTCAAGGAATCCCCACCCAATAAATTAAGTCACATTAGCCTTAAGCAAAAACCATAACTTTCCACCAACTAGATACTCAAAACCACTCATAGATGACAGATCAATCATTCTCTTTATGTCCAAACATTAATCACAAGAGTATAAGAAATAAACAAGAATATAAATATGGGTAAGAGAATGAGCTTTAAAGAGGAAAGGGCATGGAATCACATTCAAGAGAAGAAGAACATGAGATTGAAGGTTATAAAAACATAAGAAATCATGAAATAACTTGATTTATTTACCTTGGATGAAGTTTTCCCTTCTTGAGAGGAGAGTAGAGCATACCAAGCCCTTCAACTATCTTAGCCATCCCAAATGGGAGATTGACAAATGTGATTATTTATACTAGAGGGTAAGTAAGTGTGCTTTGCATAGGCCAAACAAAAGAATAAGTGAACACACTTACGGAAATAGGCTAAAATAATTATGACAAAGCTCAGGCCCATTGATCATATCAAGTGAAAGTCAGATGCTCAAGATGTTCGTGCGATAAAGAGGATTGTTGGTTCTAGAGTGGGCCCCACTTCCTTAATACAATGATTACATGAAAATTGCAAAAAGTAATGTACTAACATGGTACTATATCATAAGCACTAATGTTCTTTATGAATATTTCCACCTCATAAATAGGAGAACAAGTCCATCAGACCTCGGGTAACCCCAATAGAACCAGTCCAATAATCCTCCGACAAAAAATTCAAACAAAACCATGAAAAATTCATAATTAAACCAAATCATCACACAATAACGCAAATAAA
Organism: Saururus chinensis; assembly: GCA_035235625.1. NCBI lineage: Eukaryota > Viridiplantae > Streptophyta > Magnoliopsida > Piperales > Saururaceae > Saururus > Saururus chinensis. Next base: position 33,963,292 of record CP141144.1, on the reverse strand, counting down.
AAATTTTCAGATCTCACACATAGTACATTTATTCAGCTAAGGGAATGTTTGTTCGTGGCTTTCCCTCGATTTGGGTTTCACGTAAATCTTTGTTGATTGTGGTAGTTTGTATGCTTTATAAGTTGATAGTTGTTTTAATTGCTTGATAGATCATTGATAGGTGATATTTGTGTAACTCAAGGCCACAACTTGTAGTTCTTTTCTATATTTGAGTATTTGGGCTATGGGTAATGTGGTAATCCACTAAGGGTAGATGGATATTAAACTCATAGGCATCACACCCAACCTAGGAAGACTGCTTAGGATAGTAGAGACTTCGAAGTCTTCTCCATATAGTTATTTAGCATCTCCAAGTCTTTAGCAATGAGGGACATAGAATTGACGTGTACTGTTCTTTCACATTATCAGTGTCCTCCATTTTCATATTCCAATAACGTGTTTGTAGCATTCTGATATGGGCCTTAGTGTACTCCCTATACCTTTTCGCCACTCCCTCAAGTATATCCTTGGCGGTTTAGTGCTTCTCAAATAGCATCTCTATGGTAGGCTTTATGAAGGTCACGCAATAGGAAATTGTGAATCCGCCTCTTCCTGAGACATAATTAGTGTTATTGAGTTTTTCACTCTTAATTAATTCAGCAACAACCATTCTAGATGTCATATTATTGAGCAAATCTAGCAAAAACAATACAATGAATAACTCAAGGTGTTGATAAACTTGTTAGTAAAAATAGATAAAAGGAATGAGTCTCTTCATAAATTAATATTCTGAACCAAGGTATTATAATGCAATTGATGTGAGAAAAATATTACTTATATGATTATAACACTCAAAAAATTACTAAAATACCCCTCAAAGAGGATAAGATGTAATACCTGATATTTTGAAAACCAATATAAGAACTAGGATGATGCAAAAGAATGTCAAACTCTAGTTAATATGTATGACATGAAGTTCCTTATATGAGATTTTAAAATAATGGGTAAGATCCCTAATTTTAATCAACTGCAGAAGACTGAATGATCGAATATATACTACCAATCGATTGCTAATTCTCAGCATAAATTGTTGAAAATAGTAAGTCTATCGATCAATCATGCAAACAAGTGATTGATAGTGTAGATATGGAACTAAGAATTTTCCCTTGTCGATCAATCGACCAAACCAGCCAATCAGTCACAATCATCTTGGCTTTAATTGGTTGAAGACAGTAACCATACCGATCGATCATATAGACTTGCCAATCGATCCTTGCACAAAAACAATAGGCATGTGATCAAAGTTTCACACTTTTCACACATGAAAAGACTGGCACAATTTGTGAAATTTCTACCACATGCATAGGCAAGCATGCTCTAATAATAAATAATTAAAACTACAATATGAATCAAAATATTACAAAAATTATGATTCCCTAATTTTAAATAAAGGTTAAATAATTCTTGGCCAACAAAGGAGGGATTTTTCCTTTAATCAATGACATCCACCATATAACCTAGTGCTTTGATACCACTATTGGGCATGGCAGAAGCGGGCAGGGAGGGCAACAAGCCCAAATAATTGGTGATCAGCCCTTGGTGGCGCCAAAATCCTTGAGCAATCCTCACAAAATAACACACAAACATGTGATATTTATAAGCAATAACTTAATTCATAAGCAAGTACACAAATTGAAATATCATGGAAATTTACATACTAACCTTTTAGGTCGAAACCCGGGAATGTTGAAATAAGTTCCTTCACTTAAAATACCCCTTTGCCAAAATGAGACACACTAAAGTAGAGGTTGAACTCACCTCTTACAGTTTGTAGTTTGATGCACCTTCGGAGAAGCCAAGAAAACGACTTTCCACTGTGTTTTTCTCCAAGAAAAATTGAGTGTGAGAAAGTCACAAGATATCCTACTTAGAGAGAGAACTTTGGTTAAGAGGAAACAACACACCAGAGAGAGCGTATATCCCTCTCCCTATAACCGTCCACATGGTGTTGTAGGATAGGACTGATTTATTTCTATCTCAAGCCAACTCTTGACGTGGGCCGACTCGAACCAAACTCCCACCTGGTCGTCTCTCTCTCATTGTTTTAAAATCTGGGCCGGCCGGGCCAGTTGAACCCAGTTCAACAGGAACCGGCACATGAAATGGGCCAGTCTGTTTAAATTACCGGGTTACTACTATGACCCGGTCGGTTGAACCAGTAACCGGGTACACTCGGCCGGGCCAGATAAACATCAAAAATAATTTTTTAACACGTGGGATTCGAACAAGAGACATGAGAATGGCTAGATGCCTTCAATAAAGAAAATCTCTTCGTAGAGGGATTTGAACCTCCCTCGTTTGTCAAATTACATGCCTTGCCTTAACCATGTATGCTATTGATTTTTAGAGGTTGGCTTAGTATCTGACTATTCTTAAATTATAAATATTACACAAACACAAACGGGTCAACCCTTATTGAACCATGGTTAGGCTAGGTTGATCCGGATCCGCAATCAATCCGGGTCAATAGCCGGGCCAGGTTTTTAAACACTGCTCTCTTCCTCTCACGCGTTGAGTCAATGCTGAGTTCCGCTCATATTTTCTGACTCAGTAAAGCAATTAAGAGTGTTGCCAATATGTGTGTTGCGGGGAACAAGTTTTGGAGAAGAAGATATTACTTCTCAGATTATTGGCCACCAATCCAGAAAAAAATAGACAATAAACACAGCGCCTCCTTGATACCTAAAGGCTAAAACTGAATCAACATCCTCGCTAAAAAGGATTAAGATGTCAAAAGCGAAGAGAAGATGGGTCCAATATATGTTGCCATCTGGTACAACAGGTTGACGAAAACCTGCATGTAAGCATATTTACATGTGTACGTTCACTTAACATTCTAGATTATGAGGTCAATTTATGCATTAATCCTTAAAGAGATCGTCTAGTTGTCCACGTGATCGGACGTGAATTTGTAGTGATCGGAACGTCTAATATGGAATGATGGAATCACCAAGTCCTTCTCTAGAACGCAAGGAGAGAGTCCCTTTATGCATCATTTAAGAAAACTTGAAATACCCACTTTTAAGCTTCAAAGAAGTGCCTGAAAGGGGGTTCACATGTCCAACTGGCCATAATATGTTGTTTGTTATAGTTGTGCAGAGATAGAGTACATTGCCAAGGCTGAGCTGAAACCTGTCCTAATCTTGATTAGAGGTTGAGCTACCGCTGAACGGCAAACAATTCCATTAGCGATTGATTTTTACCAATTCTTGTTACTCCTCTTTACCAACTATTCTCCTTGGTCGAGTGCTCTTCTTTGGATGCTTAGGTATAAAAGATTGAACTGAATTCTGTCTCCTCTCTTTCCCAACAATTTTGGTGTTGTTATTTAACGATCTTTGCTTTTAGACTCTGTTCATTTTGCCTCTACAAATTGCTAGTATTTGTGCTTTTATAAGTACCATTTAAATATATTTCTAAGTCAATGCAAATCTCAAATAAATGAGAACATTGAAGATGGATGAAATGGTGGTTAAATTTCCTGTTTTCAACAACAAATGTCAGACCATCGGAAAGGTTGATCACCAAGTTGGGCAATAATTAATGTTGATTTTAATAAAACATAGATTCATTCCCATTCAAGGCATTTGGAGTGGTTGATGACTTTATAGGAGATTGGTGATTGTACTAATGACATTAAAAAACAGGATTTTGTCAAAGTTCCTCTTTCAACAAGTAAACGAGCCAATACCATACCACACCTCTTCCCTATGTGCCGCCGACTTTCAAGATTCGCAGCTCTTGTAAAATTAGAGCAAATCCCACGGCGCGAATGGCGCACTAAGTGCACGTGTTAAGGAGAGAGAATAGGCAAGGATTTGAGTTACAAGAGTTTGTACTAGATGAAGTTGTAGAAGACATGTAGGGCCCTAGGGGCCCCGTTTGGGTCAACTTTGTGTACGACTCTTGTACACAATTCTAGTCTCATAGAGCCACCATGGTCCACAAGTGCACCTAGTTTATCAGTGTTGAGCTCACTTTGAAGGCTTTGAATGTCAATATTGAAATTGTCTTGAATTTCAAAGGTTCTAGACCTCTTGTCAGCTTTCATAGCTAAGGATCCTCTTTCTCTTAATAGTAGTAGCCCCACTTAAATTGAACTCCCTTTGGGTTGGGCCCGAGATGTTGCTATTGATACGGTTGGCAACAATAGCAAAATTAAATAATGAGAAAATGTGCACAATCGAATGCAATTTAAAAATCGGTCTTGCCAGCAACCCAATAGTGTAGTTGGGTCACAACTTTCTCAGTTGAATTGCGCATCAACCTAGTTTGAATTGGGCATCAAATTCAACCGAACAATTTACCAAACTTTATAACATTGTGTTAAAAATTTTAATTTTTCAGCATTTTTTAGTAGAATTGTTATTTCATAACTTTGAGCCTTCTTCTGACATAATTACCTTCACTACCTCATATATCATACGTTAAATGGGTGCGTTTTACCATGCGGACGAATATTGCATGGCAGCTCCTGTTTGTCCTCATTGGCATGAGCACCAACCACCCCTCGTACTTCGTGTCTCATCCCTTTTATTCCTCGTGTATCGCCCCTTGCCCCCCCACCCTTCTAGTCCTCTGGGCATAACCTATCGCATATACTTTCTACCAACTAACTATCGTGCGATCATCGGCCTCTTTTGCCCTTCAACTCATCTGAATCAAGGGAAATGGTTGAAGAATAGATAGATGCATCTGGTGAAATGGCAACAAATGGCCATTGTCTTGGGCAGGTAACTATTTTAAAAAAGTTCTATTATTGTCCCAATAATTTTTTTTATATCATTTGAGTCCTAAAGTTAAAACATTTTCACATATTTGTTGCAATTTTTTGAACTATTTGATTTTGATGCTATTATCTAAAAGGTTTATTTAAAAAAATGATTTTCATTTTGTTCTTCTAAAATGTTTAGATAAAATATTTTGCTTTTGGTGTTTTATCCCAATTGTCCATTGAAACAACAGTGTTAAAACATTTTAATACTATGATAAACTTATTTTATTATGTGAAAATATAATCGTTTTAAAGTAATAGTGCTAAAAGTGTTTGATACCAATGTCAAAATATTTTAACACTGCTCTCAAGTAATTTTAACACTAGTATTAGAACAATTTAACATTGAATTAAAAAGTTTTGACATTGTTGCCAAATCGTTTTGATACTATTGTAAACATGCATTTGTTAAATTGTAAAAATTTTATGAATTTTTTAAACTAATATTATTAAAGTGATTTGACAATAGTATCAAATCATTTTAACATTGTTGCCAATTTGTTTTAACATTATTGTTAAAACAATTTAATATAAAATTAAAACATTTTGACATTGTTTTAAAATAAATTAACAAAGTGTTTAAACACTTTGTCGCTATAATGAAATCATTTAAATATTGTTGTTAAATATTTGGGTTAATTAGTTAATAAGTAGACTTTTACTTAGCTTAGGGTTAGACGAACTTAGATTAATCACTTGTTACCTAGGTTAGAGGAAAATTGGATCATATGAAAGAAAGAAAAACTTAATTCCATTTTTGATATTTTTCAAAAAACAAGTTTTTCAATAATTTTTCATCTTTAGATTGATGTTTGTCAGTGGAATAAAATAAGAGCAATTAATATGCGCAAGCCAACAAGGGTCCTCTATGTTTGGCCAAGAAGTGTAGGAAACAAACATGTTTGAATGCATTCCATGTAAAAAAAATTCACACTTATCATCAGAATAATCAAACTTTCAAATAAGTATATTTGTCATTTCATGGCCATCAATATCAATAATTGCACACACTTCTTTGTTAGAAGATGCTCTAAGGGAAAAGAATACCATCCATATTGGCAAAGTTGTGTTACAAGTGTCATACTATTATGGATTTTCTTTCATTCCCCTTGTGTCAAAGTTTAGTGTGTATGAAAGAAAAACAATAATAGTGTGATGCTTGTACATGACATTGCATGCATGGATGATGCTCTTTGCCCTTGGAACATCTTCTAACAGTAAAGTGCATGTGATCATTGACATTAATGAACATTAATGACATATATACTACTCTTGAAATTTTGAGTAAAGGAAAAATTGCATTAATACATCCTTCTTCCTTGCTCTTTGTCTTGCGCATATGGTTCTTATTATCTTCCATTGGTAAATTTAAAATCTAATGTTAATAAATGATTTTAAGTTGTAGCAAATAGACTTGGTTGTGGAGTTACTATCAATCGCAACATTTATGAGAACAAGTGTTACATCTAAGGAGGCATACATCTAGTGCTATACTACTATGAAAAGAGATATCTCTACAGATCAATTAATGCCATTGAGTGTTATGGCCTTCTCAACAGGTGCATTGAATCACTCTTACCTACAGTGATGATGTATATGCTAGATTGTTATATGTATTAATATAAGTTTCCATATTTATGGAATCACTCTTACAAGCACTGATGAAATTAGATACTAAAATGTGGAATCACTAATACATATAGTAATTATTGTAGATGCCAAATTGTCATATGTATTAATATAGGATTTGAGATATACTCTTGCAATTGCATGTCTTCAATTCATGATTTTTGGTGTCATGTATTTGTATTTTCAATAAATATGTCAAAACAGCAAAATGTTTTGAAATCTATGAAAATGTTTTCATACATCTGTCAAAATGATATGGCATATGTATTTAATTGTCAAAATATTTTAATACATATGAAAAAATATTTTTGGCAGAATTGTCAAATGTTCTTGCACATCCAAGGATAGGCTCTTCATTAGCATGATGTAGGAGGCTATGGTTTTGCATTTAACTATCAAACTGATTTAACATATATGTGAAAATGTTCTAACCGCATTGGTCAAACATTTTTGCACATCCCATGATAGGGCCCTTAGTTAGCATGTCCTAGGAGGATATGATCTTTTGTTTAAGCATCAAAATACTTTAACCACATTGGTCAAACATTTTTGCACATCCTGGGAAAGGCCCTTAATTAGCACATCGTAGGAGGTTATGGGTTTGTGTTTAACTATCAAAACATTTTCACACACATGTGAAAAAAAATTGTACATTGATCAAACATTGTTTTCATATCGAGGGATAGGCCCCTAATTTGCATGGCGTAGGAGGATTTGAGCTTTTGTTTAACTATCAAAACATTTTAACCAAGTTGGTCAAACATTTTTGCACATCCCAAGATAGGCCCAAAGTTACACAATGTAGAAGGTTATGGGTATGTGTTTAACAATTAAAACATTTTTACATACATGTGAAAGAAGTTTTTGCACATTGATCAACATTTTTGTATATCGAGGGATAGGCCTATACTTAGTATGACCTAGGTTTAGGTACTAAGATTTACTATCAATGAGAGCATCCTATGGTAGGACTTGAGGAGTGAGGGCCCCCTTTCTAAGACCAACGTTGGCGTAGGCCTCGATGATGTTGGAGGTGTGGGCTACTACATCGGGCATGGTGCCCACATAGGGCATGAGAGTGGAAGGAGTGCTATAGGTCCTTGAGGTAGTTGTACTCCTAGATGATAGGCTTCATGTTGTTGGCTTCATCATATGGCAGGGCAAGCTTTGATGGGTTAACCGCTCTAGAGAAGGGGAGTGGTCTATGGAGATTTTGGTCAAAGCAAAGGAGGCAAAGGAGGGTAGAGTATAGAAGCACCGTTGCTAGGAAGGTGGAGGTCTCTTCTTCTATAGAGAAGCATCACAGTAGGAAGAAGGAAGGGACGGAAGGTGGGAGATGGAGAGTAATGGCTGAAGAAAATGCTAAAAAGTCTTCGGGAGTTGTACAACAACTGTCATGAGATATTCGGGCCAAGGGAGACATGAAGGTGAGGACAAAAAGGTCAAAAAATGGTGCAAATAGGAGAAATGGAAATTTTGTGAAAAAAGCAGAAAAAACTGGGATTCTTAACAAATGACTTGAACTTTGGTAAAACCTTCAATTCGACCAAGTTTTATTACTAAATAGCCTGACAAGAAAACTGACTTGGTTTGGTTGTACTGAGCCATGTTTTAAAACATTGAAACTATGATCAGTTAAAAAATCAGATCGTCAAGTAGTTGTATTCCTTCCACTATGAGACAATCAATTTTTAACTCAAAGTTTGTTTTATCTTAAGCCTACCTAGTTGACATGTGATATCAACCAATGGAAATCGATTCCAACTACCGATTAGGGCAAGCAGACCAATCTGCTCTTAATACATTGTGCTAGATACTTCCTTGTGGGCAATGGAAATCGAACTAGGGGTTGAGCTAAAGTTAAACCAAAATTATTGGTTTATTAAATTGAGGCAAAACTTAGGGTTATATTACTTGTAAGTACACAAATAGATGTAGTCTTTTAAGGTAGAATCCACAGGGATTGCTTTTATGTAACTATCATAATGATTAAATAATTAAATGAGTAAAGAAAAATTAGAAGGGAGAGCATAAGAGTATTGATGCAATGAAAGTATGAAGACGAAATTCAATAATATAAAATATTAAGGCATTAAGGATCATTGTAACATCTAGTGATGCTCTTTATGTGTCATTTTATCTCAGCTAGAATTGAATGAAGATTCTATCTAACTCAAAGATATGAACATTAAAAGAAAAAACAAAATTAAGGAATACTTTGGATAAAATAATGATTAAAAGAATTATTTCTTCAAGAGTTCTACGGATCAAACCCACAAAAGACCAAGAAGGACCGTGTTCAAGCATCTTATGTATTAGAATCACAAAGAAATAGGATGAAAAACAATATTAAATGAACATCACTACAAATAATCAATACTTAATTGAAACCATTGATGAAAAATGAATAGAACTTTATTAAATTGTTACAAATCACCTCTAGACTTAGCTATAAGGCTTAGCATGCCATTATAATAAAACATAAATACAAAACCTATAAAATAATAGAAGAAAAATTAGATAAGAGAGCTCCAAACAAAAGGAGATGATGTCTCTCTCATGTCCACCCCTCTTTTTATATGAGTAGATGGGGTTGCTTCGAAGGGGAAGGTCCAATGATATATCTTTATTGCTTTTTGATCAATTGTTTGATTAGTGGTTTCTTTATCAACGATTAGGTTCTAAATAAATTAATGATTTATTCAGCAAATAATTATCCTTTCTCTTTCTATAGTTATAAAATTGGCTTTATTATCTTTCCTTATGTGTATCAATTACAATCATTGAAAATCCTCCATGTGCTAGTCTCAAGTTGATTGACTAATTATCCCTTTGTACGTCAGATTCGACCCATATGTCTACGGAATTTGAATTCCTTCTTGAAATACTAATTGTAGCCATGGAAGTCTTCTTTATAATTACATGGTGTTAGCCATTATGTATTTCATATTACAATTCGTCGATTTCAAAATACAGCTTTTGTCGTTTGGGATTTGGAGAGTGCATTTCAGAATGAGGTGTCCATCATTCGGGATTTCACATGTGCATTTCAAATTACCTCATTAGTTAATGCAAAAGCGATTTCCAAACTCGTGCATTCCAAAACCAAGTTTACATCATTAAATAGCATTCACTCGTGGATTTTCAATTTCATCCCAAACTCATGTGGTTTGAAAATGCATGAATAGGGCTAGGGGTCTCTTCTTTGTAATATTCTCCTCTGCAACGCCTTAGAAAGACAAAATTTTCAAAGTCCGGGGGTGATGGCCTTGCCATCACCTAGCCGAGTGGGGACAAAGGGTAGCTAGTGGTGGCTGGCGATAGGAGGTGCTGCCGCTGGTCACAATGCACATAAATAAAGGGAAAAAGAGTGGTAGATAAAGCCACACGCCGGTGAAAGAGGGGTGGGGATTCCGGGGCAGAGGTGAAGCCATGGTGGCAGACTTGAGGACAATTGGCCAGCGGCGGAGAATCATTGGGCTGAAATAGGAATGGATGATAGACAAGGGCGGATGGTCGGTGTGCGCAGGCAAGGGCGGTGGCCCCCAGCCGAGGACAACTAGGTGGAAGTCGGAGGCTGGCGGTAGCATTGCCTCTGGCCTCATAGAAGGAAGGGACAGTTCCCTTCTGTTGTGCACATTCACCTAGACTCTTATACTTTATTTTACTGCTTTGAATTGGACTATTTCCTTTTGTAATAGCTTAGTATTTGCTTTGGTATTCTTTTGTAAGTTGTTATTGGTTAAGTTAGTGGCCCTAGACTTGCCTGGCCCACAAACTGGCATGTCTGCCTAGGGAACTAGGCCTGCCAGCATGTGGCTTGGTGCGACTCCCTAGGGGACTCATCGTCCCCTATATGGGGCGATCTCTTTCCTTGTTTCTAGTTTATGCAATTGAGACTATTCTAAACTTCTCCCCTTTCTTCCTTGTTTCTCCCCTTTCCCTGCGTGAATCTCCTTGATATCGATTGTGCCAACACGGGGCACATCATTGGTATTAGAGCTTTTACGATCCCCCGCCATGGCACGAGGCAAGCAAACTACCACTGCCCCTGAGGTTCTTCTTGACAAGGAGGCTCTCGCCTCAGCGGACAGCCCGAAGGTCGTTTCCGTAACAGCCAGCAAACCCACTCTGACAAAGATCATGGCGGTGCTGAAATCTTTGAGCATCGCATGGCCAAGGTGGATGCGCTAGGCTTGGTGGTTGAGCAGTTGTAGGCTGAGGTGACAGCGCCTCTCTTGTCCTAGAGAAGGGAGGCCTGTCACAGCCCCCCGAACCAATCATCCTTGACCCTCCGGCACCGGCAGACAACGACACAAGAGTTCCCCAAGGTCCAGTGCGGTTTGCCACTGCCGACCATGTGCTGGATGGGAGGTGCCAGACCTGGGACATGTGTGGCGCACCAGGTGTTCTAGAAAATGCCCCTATGATGTCGGCCCCTCGAAATCTGTTCTAATACGTGAAGGATGATTGGGAGGCATACCCTAGACACCATGGAGGACCACAAAGGGGACTGAGCCCCGTTTAGCTCACCTACAGTTTCCCAGCTACAATGGAGGTGACGACCCTGTGGAATGGCTGTACAAGGCGAAAAAGTTTTCGCCTACCAAGGGATGCACTTCGAGGCTGAATGACTGTGCATAGCAGCCTTCCACCTCGAAGGGGATGCTTCCGTCTTATTCCAGAGTTTCAAAAAAGAGGTGCGCTACCCCACCTGGGCCACCTTCTCAGACAAGCTATGCGTTCAGTTCAGGCCTAATGAGTTTTAGGATTTCAAAAGGATTATCTCCACTATGTGCCAAACCAAGACTTTTCACGCCTATTACACGGAGTTCATGAAGGTTACCAACCACCTCTTTGACTGGCCAGTGGCCACCTTGGTGGACATGTTTAAGCGAGGCCTCAAGGCTAAGATTTCTTAGGAGATGCACCAATTTCCCTGTGCTAGCATGAGGGACATTGTGCGCCATGTTCGCATCGAGGAGGAGAAGCTGGCTAGGCAGCGCAGAGGGGGGAAACTTGGGCCTTTGCCTCGTCTTGCTTCCAGTGCCAACCCCCTTGTCACGCCAACCAATGGCCTTGTAGAAGCCCACTCTAGCCAGCAGCCCACTCAGGCAAGCCAAATTGTTCGTCGCCTCACTCCTGCCCAGACGGAGGAATGCTGGTCTAAGGGGCTATGTTTTCGCTGCGACGAGAAGTTTGTCCCGGGGCACCATTGTTTGGTCATGGGCAGCCTTCTCGTGGAGGAGATGGATGATGAAGGAGAACAGGCAGATAGGGCTGACTCGCTTCCGCCTTATGACATGCTGCCAGAAATTTGAAACCATTTGACGTACTGATTTGCGATGGAAAACACCTCAGGGGCCCTGGGGTGTGTGCTCAGGTTACACTCTCTAGCCAAGGCCACACATTTGTCACCGACCTTTTCTTGTTTCCCACGAAGGGGATGGGCATGGTGTTAGGAGTGCAGAGGCTTCAGGAGCTAGGGGATGTGGTCTGGAACTTCAAAGACATGGTGATGGACTTCGAGCTTCAAGGGTAGCGAATTTGGATTGAAGGCTTGAGGCCAAGCACCCTCCTCTCCACCCAGTCTTCGAGTTCTTTCTTCCGGTTCATCCCCCAAGGGCTCCATTCGCAGCAGTGAGCCACCATAGAGGTGACTCAGGACGAGACGCCCCCGGATCTCCAGGAGTTATTGGCAGCACATCAAGACTTGTTCGCTGAGCTGCAGGGTCTCCCTCCCGTCCAGCCTCACGACCACCAGATTCCCATCATCCCTGGAGCGGCCCTAGCCAATGTCTTCCCTTACCATTACCATCATATATAGAAATCAGAGATTGAGTGTCTCGTGGCCGACATGCTCCAGTCCGGGATCATCCGCCCTAGCATGAGTTTCTACTTGTCTCCGGTGCTGCTGGTTCGGAAGAACGACGGTACATAGTAGTTCTGTGTTGACTACTGCACCCATAATGCAATCACTGTCAAAGACTATCCCATACTGGTGATTGATGAATTGTTGGATGAGCTGGCTGGTGCCACTGTCTTTAGTAAACTTGACCTTCATTCGGGTTACCATCAAATTCGGGTGCAGCCAGCCGATGTACAAAAGACCGCCTTCCGGACTCATGATGGCCATTTTGAGTTCTTCGTCATGCCGTATGGTCTAACTAACACCTCCTCCACATTTCAATGCCTCATGAACAATCTCTTCCATCCGTTCCTCCACCACTATATATTGGTTTTCTTTGACGACATCCTGGTGTATAGCAAGTCATGGGCAGAGCACTTGTTGCATCTTAGGTCGGTCTTCTCTATTTTGTGAGATCATTCCTTATTCCTTAAGCGTTCAAAGTGCTCCTTTGGCAGCCCACAAGTTGATTATTTGGGCCATACTATTCCGCGGAATGGCATCGCCACAGACCCTACAAAAGTGACTGCCATGCTGTCTTGGCCACCACCCACATGCGTCCGGGCTCTACGGGGTTTTCTGGGCCTTAGTGGTTATTATCGCTGGTTCATCAATCGGGGTGGAGAGATGGCTCAACCTCTTATAGAGCTGCTCAAGAAGGGGGCTTTTACTTGGAACATGGCTATCCAAGAGACATTTGAGGGGCTACAGCGGGCTATGGCCACGGCTTTAGTCCTTATCTTGCCCGATTTTACCTGACCTTTTGTGGTGGAGACAGATGCTTCAGAGATGGGGCTTGGGGCGGTTCTACTCCAAGAAAGAGCGCGCCATTGCTTACTTCAGCAAAGCTTTGGTTGGCCGCTCTTTGTCCCTGTACGTGTATGAGAAAGAAATGTTGGCAATCGTCCTCGCTGTTGATAAGTGGCGGCCTTACTTACTTGGCTGCTGGTTCCTGATTCGCACAACCACTAGCCCCTAAAGTATTTATTAGCACAACGACTGTCCACACCATCCCAGCAGCGATGGGTCAGCAAGTTACTTGGCTATGATTATGAGGTCGTGTACAAGAAAGGGTCTGAGAACACCATAGCTGACACTCTCTCTAGCAGCTCTTCCCCGGGCTCTTGCTTGGCTTTCTCTACTCTATCCTGTCCAGTCATTGAAGAGCTGAAGTAGGCATACCTTTATGATTCATCGATGTAGGATGTACTTGCAGCCCTCCAGGCCGACTATGCTACCCGGCCCTTCTTTGTGTGAAGGGATGACCATCTCTTTTGGAAGGAAGAAGAAAAAAGAGAAGAAAAATGTGGAAAAAAGAATGAAAAATTGTATTGAATTAAAGTCACTCTATTGAGTAGTCCGGGACTCGGCGTGCCTCACTAAGCATAGGGTGTTCGAGTCAAAAGGTAGAGTTGATTACTTTATGACATGCATAGCCTTGAAGCCTATTTGGTTTAAGTTATTAAGCCAGAGGGGTGTTTTAACACCTAGTGCCTTGAGCCAACTGAATTGGGAGTCACTGGCCTAACACTTGTTACATGGATCTTATAAAAAGATTAAAAAGGCTAAGCCTTACACATGTTATGTGAGATGAACATAAAATTCTAATAGGACATTATGTAATTATATCTTATATGAGTTGTCAGGTGATCTAGGGTGTTTACTTTTCGAGGAAGGTTTTGTATGATTCTCTAATATGATCTCTTAAAGATGAATGGATGATAATGTCTATTTTTTAGTGTTAAAATTAATATTGCTGAGTGGACATTGGACACATTCAGTTATTTGATACATGAGATTAAGATTGTATAATTACTTAACAATGTCTATTTTTCTAAAACTATTATGTATGTATGAGTACTTGCCACCAATATGAAGTTGTCAGAATAAATTATTGTTTAAGAAGACAAGTTGTATTATGTATGACTAATTTTACTAAATAAAGTCACATGTTTAGGAGGAGTTGATTTGTAAATTTGACATGGTTTTAATTTAAATTTTTTTCTATTATTTAAATTTTGAATTTTGTGGGTATATTCACTACAAACCCTCATAAGACACAACTCGTCCACTAGTGTAAGCTAGGGGTTTAAAGGCTTGTTGCATATGCTAAATGCAATCGAGATTTCCTACGGAAGTGGAGTAGTTAGTTTTGTTTTCTATTGTTTTAAATTTTGTTTTGCTCGAGGACTAGGAAAAAGTAGGTTTGGGGGTATTTGATGCACTCAAATAGTGTTCAATTAAATGTTCTCACATTTCAAATTGCAATCCTATTTTGTGTTAAATCATTACTTATTTAGGCTATTTACATTTTGAATAGATTAGCTGGACCTTAATTGAGTTTACATGTCTAAACAGGCTTCAACAGGATCCAACTGGAAGAGGAAGTGAAGCCCAACTACGCAAAGCTATTTAAAAGTCAAGAATGGGCTCTTAATAGTCTAAACATGCATGTAATTGTCAAACACAACCTTGTGGACCTGTTGGATTTGAGATTTGCATTAAGAGAACGAAATTAGGAAAGAAGCTGATTTAGACAGATTGACACATCTATAGTATTTTGATCATATCTTTCTCTGTACAATTCAGATTGATATGATTCTAGTGGCAATAGAAAGAAGACATCTGTGGCTACATTTGTTATTTTAGGAAGCAATTCTAAATTCGACAGATTTGTAGGTCAAATCTGACATAAAATTGAATAGCTAGTTAACTAACCCGAGGCCAGCACATGAAGAATATTTAAATTGCTAGTGATTGATACACATAAGAAAAGACAATGAGGCTGATTAGATATCTAAAGGAAGATTCAAAGATACTTATTTCCTAAATAAATCATTAATTTATTTGATTAATTTAGAATCTAATCATTGCCAACGATGCAACCAATCAGGCAATCAATCAGGATGCAATCCAGAGACATGATTTTACTTTCCTCTTTGAAGTAAACCCTTCTATTCCTATAAATAGTGGGGTGGATGTGATAGAAGGATCATCCCCTCCTCTTTGGAGCTATCTCCCCTGATTTCCTTCTCTTCCTTTGTATTTTTTGTATTTAGTTTTATTGTAATGGCTTTCTAAGCTCTAAAGCTATTGCTAGAGGTGATTTGTAACAATATAATAGAGTTTTATTCATGTTTCATCAATAGTTTCAAGTAAGTATTGTTTATTTGAAGTAATGTTTATTTAATATTATTATTTTTCTTATTTTTTTGTGATTTGGATACATAAGATGCTTGAAGGCACTCCTTTTTTAATCTTTTGTGATTTGGATACATAAAAATCTTTAAGAGACAATTATTTTTATCCTTCAACTATATAAAGTATTTTCTATCTTTAATTTCAAAATTAATGTTCATATCTTTCAGTTAGATAGAATCTTAATTCGATTCTAACTGAGATAGCATGATACATGAAGAACATCATTAGATGTTACAATGATCCTTAATGCCTTAGTTTTTTCTTATCTTGATTTCTTGACTCCTTATTGCCTCAATACTCTTCTACTCTTTCTTTCTAAATTTTTCCTTCCTCTATTTTTTAGTAACAATTTTCTTTGTTGCATAAGGCTTTCCCTATGGATCAACCTTGTCTACTACAATTGGCAAGTAAAACAAATTTGAATTTGACTTCTTCATAGTCTAGTTTGGACGTAACAACAAATTGGCACCATTGCCGGGAATTGCAACGTGTGACTAGAATCCATTACGAAAAAAAAACTCACTCTAACTTTACTAATTCTCTAACTTTTATTTTTTTATACTAACTCTTTAAATTCAATCATTTACTTTATGTCATTTACTTTTAGTACTTAAATTCTGTAATTTTTCTTTTTTGTTGAGACTGGAGGCACTACCCACGTTACTACAGAAAATTTTTCAGGATCAAACGTGTACCTCGATAGTGCCTTTGGCCTTATTTTGTAATTTTAATTTTTTTCTATTAACTTCTAACTCTCTAACTTTTTATATTTTGTCTTTTAATTTTTGCACTTCTACTTTCGTTTGTTACTAAAAAAAAATTTGTTGTTGCATGTTCACATGGGTGCTTGATAATTCTGGACGATTAAAAAGAATGAACAAATCTTTTAAAAATTATCTTTATTTTGATACAATGGAGGATCTAAGAACTAATGAGGAATTAAGAAGTGATAATGGGGATAATAATGCACAAAATATCCAAGTTAAAACCTTGTGTGATTATTTGCAACCAACTAGATCAAGTTCTCCTTCTTGCATGATTTTTCCAACTAATGTGGGTGGTTTTGAACTCAAGCCAGTTGTAAATCAATTACTACCCAAATTTCATGGCTTAGATTCGGAAAGCCCAAATTTTCATTTAAAAGAGTTTGAAGAGGTTTGTGCAACTTTGCCAAACCAAAATATTTTGAATGATGTTATTAGATTAAAACTCTTTCTATTTTCTTTAAAGGAAAAAGCAAAAAATTGGTTTAATTCTTTGAAGCCAATATCCATTGGATCATGACAAGAAATGTAAAGAGAATTTTTCAAAAAGTTTTTCCCTACACATAGAATTAATACACTTAGAAAGAACATCATAAATTTTTCACAAAAAGAAAACGAGACTTTCTTTCAATGTTGGGAAAATTTTAAAGAACTTTTGTTGTTGTGCCCACATCATAGATATAAAACATGACATACAATTAGTTTCTTTTATAATAGCTTATCTTCTCAAATGAGGCAATTTGTTGAAATGATTTGTAATGGAGAATTTTTGAGAAAAGAACCTTAAGAAGCATGAGACTATTTTGATGTGTTAGCTAAAAATGTTCAATCCTGGGAAGATTCTAATGAATTTGAAAGTAGTAATAAGACCAAATCTAATGGAACAACTAAGGGGGACATGTACCTTCTAAAAGAAGAGGATGATGTAAAAGCAAATATTACATGTTTAGCTAGAAAAGTTGACGCTATAAAAATTAATAGGGAAAACATGTCTAAACCTTCTCGAAAAGCACAAAATATTTGTAGTATATGTGAGAGTGATGGACACCAAACACAGGATTGTCCAACAATCCCTGCTTTTTAAAAGGTGTTGCATACTCAAGCAAATGCTATGAATACCTACAAAACATGTCTAAACCTTCTCCTTATTCTGAAACTTATACTCCTAATTGGAGAAATCATCCTAACTTTAGTTGGAGAAATGAGTCTAATGTGTAGGTACCCCCTTCTTCCTCAAATTATGTTCCACCACATAAGAAGACTCTTGCAGACACATTGCAAGAATTCATGCAAAGTCAAGCAACAATCAACAATTAAACAATGCAAGACATCAATGACTTGAAGACTTCATTCACTCAATTGACCACAGCTTTGAGCACTCAAGAAAAAAGGAAGTTTCCTTCTCATCCTCAACCAAATCCTAAAGGTCAATTTGTAATTAAAAATTTAAAGTCTTCAAGTTCATAAGAAGAGCATGCTAAGTTAATCACCACTTTGATAAATGGAAAAGTCATTAAAAAAAACATTCCAATGAAGTATGTTGAACCTAAGGAGTCTTTGAATTCTAAACATGGTGATGAACTTGACAACTCTGATTGTGTTTCTCCTATTCCTCCTCTTCCTCAAAGATTACAATCTTCTTCTAAATTGGTGCAAAATGGTAACATTCTTGAAATTTTCAAATAAGTGAAGATTAATATTCCTCTCTTAGATGTCATTAAGCAAATTCCATCTTATGCAAAATTTATGAAAGACCTTTGTACAATTAAGCGTAAGTTAAATGTACAAAAGAAGGTATTTTTGATAGAACAAGTAAGTGCAATTTTACAACAAAACACCCTACCAAAAATATAAAGATCCTGGTTGTCCAACCATATCTTGTATAAATGGGAATTATAGAATTAAAAAAGCTTTGCTTGATCTTGGAGCTAGTATTAATCTCTTACCTTATTCTGTTAATGGGCAATTAGGTCTAATAGATTTGAAACCCACCAACATAACACTTCAACTTGCTGACCGCTCAATCAAAAGGCCAAGAGGAATAGTAGAAGATGTCCTTGATCAAGTGGACACATTTTATTTTCCAATGGATTTCGTTGTTTTAGACACACAACCGGTTTCAAATGCATCTTCTCAAATCCCTGTGATTTTGGGTCGTCCATTCCTTGCTACATCTAATGCCTTAATAAATTTTCAGAATGGAGTGATGAGGCTTTCTTTGGTAACTTGACATGTGAGTTAAATGTATTTGATGCCAGTAGACAACCATTAGACTTCGATGATACTTATGAGGTTGACATGGTTGAAAGTTTAGTGGATGATGTTTTTCCTTTTATTTATTCTAATGATCTACTAAATATTTGCTTCTCACTCTAATTTGATTAGAATTGATAAAGAGAAGATAATTATTTTGAAGAACCCTGGATGAGTTTAGATGGAGGTGTGTCTGGCTGAAGACAATAAAACTCAGCACTCCTGGGAGGCAACCCACTTTTGCTTTTGATAGTTATTTTTTTTGTTTAATAGTTATTTTATTTTTGTGTTTTGTTTTCATAGTTTTTAGTTATTATCTTTGTCGATTGCTCTAATCATTATTAGGGTGTGCTTATATGATTCATTATTGATTTGCCCTAATGTGATTATGTTTGTGCTTTATTGACTATTTTTCTTTTGATAGTTATGTACATGAGCACATCAACTGATATATTATCTCTTTTTTCCTCTTTTCTTATATTAAGCATTGCATTTGCTTTCTTTTAAACATTGAGGACAATGTTTAGTTTAGGTTTGGGGGTGTAGAAAGAGATTTTTCTTTTATGTTTTTAGTTTTACTTAAAAAAAAAAATTAAAAAAATTAATAAGATTTATGTTTTTGTGTATTACATTGATGCTTATTTTAGACATGTGAGATTGTATTTAATTACATCATATTGTTCAGAATATGACTTGACATATTTAATAATTTTGAGTTCTAATTACTTTATATTGGTTTCTTGTACTCCTATTTTGAAAAAAACAAAAAAAGACATTGGCCTAAGTGAGAATTCAAGCCCTTGATTATGGTCTTACATCTTTGTGGATATCATTGAATCTAAGTAATTATTTTCTTATGAGAGTAAAACTTTGGCATAATCTAGTAGTATTCATGTTATCATGATAGAGTTTTGAGTTTCACTATTCTTGGTTTGTAGAACAGTTGTGGACTTTTTGTCAACACAATTCAAATTGATTGTATAATGTGCTCAAGAAAAAAAAAGTGAAAAAAAAATAAAAAATTGTAATGAATTAAAGTCACTTTATTGAGTAGACCGGGACTTGGTGCACCTCACTAAGCATAGGGTGTTCGAGTCAAAAGGTAGAGTTGACTAATTTATGACATGTATAACCTTGAAGCTTGTTTGGTTCAAGTTATTAAGCCTGATGGGTGTTTTAACACCTAGTGCCCTGAGCCAACTGGATTGGGAGTCACTGGCCTAACACTTATTACATGGATCTTATAGAAAGCTTAAAAGGGCTAAGCCTTACACATGTCATGTGAGATGTGCATAAAATTCTACGATACTATGCAATTATATCTTGAATGAGTTTTCAAGTGATCTAGGGTGTTTTACTTTTCAAAGAAGGCTTTGCATGATTCTTTATTATGATCTCTTGAAGATGAATGAATGCCAATGCCTATTTTTTTAGTGTTAAAATTGAAATTGTTGAGTCGACATGAGATACATTGAGTTATTCGATTCATGAGATTGGGATTGTATAATTACTTAGCAATGCCTATTTTTTTAAAACTATTATGTATGTATAAGTACTTGCCACCAATATGAAGTTGTCAGAATGAATTATTGTTTAAGAAGACAAGTTGTATTATGTATGATTGATTTTACTAAATGAAGTCACATGTTTAGGAGGAGTTGATTTGTAAATTTGATGTGGTTTTAATTTTAATTTTCTTCTATCATTTAAATTTTGAATTTTATCGGTATATTCACTGTAAACCATCAAGAGACATAACTCGTCCACTAGTGTAAGCTAGCAGTATAAAGGCTTGTTGCATATGCTAAATACAATCAAGATTTTCTGCGAAAGTGGAGTAGTTAGTTTTGTTTTCCATTATTTTAATTTTTGTTTTGCTTGAGGACTAGCAAAAAGTAGGTTTGGGGGTATTTGATACACTGAAATAATGTTCAATAAAATATTTTCAAATTTTAAATTGTAATCTTATTTTGTGTTAAGTCGTTGCTTATTTAGTCTATTTATGTTTTAAATAGGTTAGCTAGACCTTAATTGAGTTTACACGTCTAAACAGGATCCAACTGGAAGAGGAAGTGAAGCCCAACTACCCAAAGCTATTTAAAAGTCAAGAATGGCTCTTAATGGTCTAAACATGCATGAAATGGTCAAACACAATCTTGTGGACCAATTGGATTTGAGATTTGCATCAAGAGAACTAAATTAGGAAAGAAGTTGATTCGGACATATTGACACAACAATAGTATTTTGATCATATCTTTCTCTATATAATTCTGATTGATACAATTCTAGTGGCATTGGAAAGAAGACTTCCATGGCTACATTTGTTATTTTAGTAAGGAATTCTAAATTCATAAGATTTGTAGGTCACATCTGGCATGAAATTGGACAACTAGTTAACTAACCTGAGGCCAGTACATGAAGAATATTTTTATTGGTTGTGATTGATACACATAAGGAAAGAGAATGAGGCTGATTAGATATCTAAAGGAATATTCAAAGATACTTATTTCCTAAATAAATTATTGATTTATTTGATTAATTTTGAATGTAATTATTGCCAAAGATGCAACCAATCAGGCAATTAATCAAGATGTAATCCAGAGACATGATTTTAGTTTCTTCTTTGAAGCAACCCCTTCTATTCCTGTAAATAGAGTGGTGGACATAATAGAAGGATCATTCCCTCCTCTTTGGAGCTCTCTTCTATTTTTCTTTTATTATTTTATATTTTAATTTTTAGTTTTATTGTAATGGCTTTCTAAGCTCTCAAGCTAATGCTAGAGGTGATTTGTAACAATCTAATGGAGTTCTATTCATGTTTCATCAATTGTTTCAAGTAAGTATTGTTTATTTTAAGTGATGTTTATTTAATATTGTTCTTCTTCTTGTTTCTTTGTGATTTGGATACATAAGATGTTTGAAGGCTCTTCTTTTTTATCTTTTGTGATTTGGTTACATAGAAATCTTTAAGATATTTTTATCCCTCATCAATCCAAAGTATTTTCTATCTTTAATTTCAATTTTAATGTTTATATCTTCCGGTTAGATAGAAACTCCATTCGATTCTAACTGAGATAACATGATACATGAAGAACATCATTAGATGTTACAATGATCCTTAATGCCTTAGTATTTTCTCGTCTTGATTTCTTGACTCCTTATTGCCTCAATACTTTTCTACTCTTTCTTTCTTAATTTTCTTTGTTGCACATGGCTTTCCCTGTGGATCGACCTTGTCTACTACAATTGGCAAGTAAAACAAATTTGAATTTGACTTCTTCATAGTTTGGTTTGGATGTAACAACAAGTTTGCGGTGGGTGACTTGGTTTATGTTTCAATTCTGCCTCAACACCAAACATCTTTGTTTCTGCCTGAGGACTTCAAGCTCGCCCCCCATTTCCACGGTCCATATGCTGTCAAGGCGTGTATTGGTCCAGTGGCTTAACGTGTTACTTTGCCTCCTGACTCCTTACCATGCCGCTTTGTGGGTGACATGTCCTTGGTTGCTACTACTCCACCACCCCCCATGTTGGGCCCGGTTTTGCCGTCTAACCCTGTTCCTACCTCGCTGCTTGATAAGCGTCAAATCCATCGCTCTGGGCACATTATTACAGAGGTTTTGATTTCTTGGCAGGGTAGTCACTTGACGATTCCACATGGATGCCAGAGGAGGAGTTTATGGCTCGATATCCGACTTGATCGCCTTGAGGACAAGGCGAATAGCAGAAGCGTGGTGGAGTGTTGTGCACAATAACCTAGACTCTTAGACTTTACTTTACTTCTTTGCATTGGACTATTTCCTTTTGTAATAGCTTAGTATTTGCTTTGGTATTCTTTTGTAAGTTGTTATTAGTTTAGTTAGCGGCCCTGGACTCGCTTGGCCCACTAACTGGTGTGTCTACCTAGGGAACTAGGCTAGTCAGCATGTGGCTTGGCTAGACTCCCTAGGGTACTGGTCGTCCCCTATATGGGGTGATCTCTTTCCTTGTTTCCAGTTTATGCAATTGAGACTATTCTGAACTTCTCCCCTTTCTTCCTTGTTTCTCCCCTTTCCCTACGTGAATCTCCTTGATATCGATTGTGCCTACACCGGGCACATCACCTTCCCCTATTCCGCCCATGAGTCGGGCTCTCCAATTTTTAATTTTTTAGTTCTCCTTCTCTTCCTTTCTTTCTATTTCTATTCTCCTTCGCATCTCTTCCTTTTCTCTCCCGTTTGCACGCCGAAAGTTTATGTGGCATGTCAAGACCCATAACCTACAACTAGACACCACTCCTAACTCTATGGTTACAAATATTGAGGTCAATCATGAATTTAGATACACTAAAGCGTCAAATTTTTCCATAAAAAATATGATCAAAAAATTTATAGAAAATTACTGTAAAATTGAGGATGTTACTCATATATGCAAATGACAATGTGCACCTAATATCATCTTATTACGGTCTGATCATTTATTTTTATTACCCAACTAAGATTTGAGGAATTAATATTTTATGTCTCTAGATTGTTAGGCTTCACTTTCTCTACCACATGGATCCTGTCGAAGCCCTTTTCGACATGTAAACACAACAGAGGTCCAACTCACCTATTCAAGATATAAATAACCGAAATAAGTAATGAATTGACATAAATTATGATTGCAATTCAATATTTGAAAATATTTAATTCAACATTATTTCAATACATCAAATACCCCCCAACCAGCATATTGCTAGTCTCTTGCAATTGATGCACTTGAAGAAAGAAATAAGTAAAAAGAAAACAAGATAACATGCCACTATCGTAGGCTATCACAACTATATTTATCACATTAGCAATCTATTAAACCCGTAACTTGCGCTAGTGGATGAGTTGTATCTCGTGAGGTTTTGCAGTGAATATACCCACAAAATTTAAAAACTCATGAGTTGCCTCAGAAGCACCACTAAGTTTTACGTCTTCAGCCACACAAAACAAAGAAAAAGAGAAGAAAAAATAGAATTGTGAGTGATATTGTTATCAACTTAAGTTGAGAAAGTAAAGACTAAGATAATGACTGTAAAGAAAAAACAAAGAACTGCTTCATCCCCACTTGGCAAACATCAAACTTTATAATTAACTAAAAAATACTCAAGCACTAGTTTTCATAGATTAACTATTAAAAACATATTAATGAAAGCCCAAACCATTAAATTTTTCTGTAGAAGATCATTTGAAATAATGTGTTAGTGAGTCCATGTAAAATTTTTACAAGATAATTAGAGGATCAATTTCCTAGAGTTGTATGATCTTCTACACACCAAGACATATTTAGATGGCCAAAAGAAATAATTCAAAACTTAGCAACTTGTTTGAGATAACAAGCCGTTTGGACGTCCACTTTAATACTTTGTGGGTTTCATTTGTGATATTCCAGCATGCTTGCATGGTTACAATGATGGCTTCGCCCTATATTACATGAAACATGATTTATAAACTTTATTTTTTTTCTTTTTCATTTTCATATGATCACTATCACTTTTTTTTACTTCTTTTATAAGCAACCCTTTTTCAAGTACCTAGTCTAATTCACTGGTTGATTTCTATGATGATAATAATGTACTAATTTTTTCTTCTTTCACAGCCAACGAGGTGAACAAGGAGGTCAAAGATCATTGGATTTGGTGTATTCTAGGTGTGGATAAGAGCACAATCACATAATTCAACTTCAACTCCAAAAATTAGTCTAAGTGTAAGTGAAAATTTAAAATCCAACATTAGTTTCTAAGATCCTCTTCATGAAAATTAATTTAAAAGACTCATCACAAAAGGAAAGTTTAATAAACATTAGTTTCTAAGATCCTCTTCATGAAAGTTAATTTAAAAGACTCATCACAAAAGGAAAGTGTAATAAAAACTATCCAAGCGACATCATTATCTAGAGATCAAAGAAGAGAAGAAGAATACTAAGAAAGGATGAAAGTTATCACAGTCAATATTATTAAAAGCAATTATCAAAATTCAGATCCCAACACGAATGAAACATTGCCCTCAATGTTTGAAAAAAAATTTGATTAACTTTTTAAGAAAAATTATGAAAAGAACAAACCTCATAATTAGGATCTTCAAGAGTTGTGGACTCAACTTTAGAGATAAAATGATCTAAAAATGGTTTAAAACATTGTCCATTAACTTTAAGAATATTACCATCATTTGGGTTTTTAATTTCAATAGTTCTATAAGGATATGCAGTTTTTACAATGAAAGGACCGGTCCAACGAAATCTCAATTTTCTTGGAGAAAAATGGAGCCTAGAATTACACAAAAGAACTTTTTGATATGGTTCAAAAGTCATACGAAGTATGTTCTTATCATGAAATGCCTTAATTCTTTGCTTGTACATTCTAGCACTCTCATAAGCATCATGTCAAATCTCATCTAATTCATGTGGTTATAATTTTGTATGCAACCCAGCCTTGTCAAAATTGAAGGTGACAACCTTGATTATTCAATAAGCCCTATGTTATAACTCCATAGACAAGTAACAAGTCATTCCAATAATTAATCAATAAGAGGACATTCCAATCAGGGTTTTGAAAGAAGTACAATAAGCCCAAACAACATCGATTAGTCTTAATGACCAATCCTTACCATTTGGATTCACCTTTTTTGAAAATATTTTTGCTTTCCTGATTTGAAATTTCTACTTGTCCACCTATTTGTGGGTGATAAGGTGTAGCAACTTCATGTTTCATTCCATATTTTTTCATTAAGGCCTCAAAGGACCTATTCCAAATCATGACAAAATATTGAAAAAACATATTTACAACAACTTCGTAATCATTTGTTTTGTAGGGAATGGTATCAATCCATTTAGACATGTAATCAACAGCTATTAAAATATAAAGATAGAGGAAAAGATCTCATGAAATTAATGCCCCAACAATCAAGCATTTCAACAACTAAAATTTGGTTAAGAGGCATCATGCTCCTATGGGATACAGGGTCCTAACTTTTGACATTGTTCACATGCTTTAAAAAATTCATGAGTGTCTTTGAAAAGACTTGGCCAATAAAAATCACATTATAAAATCTTGGCAATATACTTTTTAGCAGAATAATGACCACCACATGCTTGAGAATGGTAGACGGAGATAACATTTCTATGCTTAGAATCAGGCACATATCTCCTTATTATTTGATCCGGACAATAGTTAAACAAATAAGGATCATCCTAAATAAATTGTTTTACCTCTACGAAGAATTGTATCTATCCTGTTGAGTCCAATGTGTGGGAGTTTACCTATCACTAGATAATTTGCAATGTCAACAAACCATTGAATATGAGAGGTGTTGAACAACTGTTCATCTGGAAAGGAGTCCTTCCTCGGTAGTGGTTCCATGGAATTTGAAAAGTATAATCTGGACAAGTGATCAACAACCGCACTCTCTACTCATTTCTTGTCTTTGATAGTGAGATCCAGTTCTTAGAGTAGGAGGATCCGCCTGAGCAATTTGGGCTTTGCATCCTTCTTACTTAGAAGATATTTTAGTGCTGCATGGTTAGTAAAAATAATAATTTGGGAATCAATTAAATATGACATAAATTTGTCAAGTGCAAACATTACAACAAGAAGTCCATTTTCAGTAGTGAATAGTTCATTTGAGCACTATTTAAAGTCCTACTTGCATAATAATTGAAGCAAGGTCTTTTATCTTTCTATTGCCTAAGAATAGCCCCAACAACATAATCACTAGCATCACACATGATTTCAAAAGGCAGAGGCCAATCAGGTGGTGCATAACAAGAGCATAAATGAGCATGCTCTTTAGATTCGTGAAGGCTTGTTCACATGCGTCAGTACATTTAAAGGAGTTGTCCTTTGATATACCAATAGTCTAGATATACCACTAAAATCCATAATGAACCTACTATAAAATCTTGCCTTCCCCAAAAAAGATCTAGCATCTTTAATTTATTTTTTGGCTAGGCAAATTGGCAATCAATTCAATTTTTGCCTTATCAGCTTGAATTCCCTTAGTGACCATAAAATGACATTTTTTTTAATTTAAAACAAGGTTTTTCTCCTCACATCTAACCAAAACTTTTTCAAAATTATTAAGACAATCATCAAAAGAATCTCTAAAGATAGAAAAATCATCCATAAAAACATTAAGAAAATGCTCTACCATATTACTAAATATGCTCATCATGCATCTTTGAAATGTGCCAGGAGCATTACACAATCTAAGCAGCATTCTTAGATACGCAAAGGTACCAAATGGATATATAAAAGTTTTCTTTTCTTGATCTTCAAGTACTATGTCAATTTAGTTGTACCCAAAATAACTATTAAGGAAACAATAAAAATGATGACTAGCCAGCCTTTCTAAGATTTGGTCCATAAATGGTAAGGGGAAATGCTCTTTGCTTGTGACAAAGTTGAGTTTTTTGTAGTCAATGCACATTCCCAAACTAGTGGTGCCTCTAGTTGGGATCAACTCATATTTTTCATTTTTTACTAGTCATACCAGATTTCTTAGGCAGCACTTGTGTAGGACTTACCCACTAACTCTTAGAAATAAGGTATATGATTCCTATATCTAACAATTTTAGGATTTTTGCTCTCACAACCCCTTTCATGTTAGGGTTCAACCTACATTGTATTTCTTTACAAGGTTTGAAATTATCTTCCAAGAAGATCCTATGAGTTCAAACTAAGAAACTAATTCCCTTAATATCAACTTTGGTCCATCCAATTGCACTTTTATGCTTTATAAGAACATGGAGAAAAATTCACTCCTATGTGTGATCTAATTGTGAGAAAACAACTACATGGTATGTCACTATCATGAAAAAAAGCATATTTAAGCTTAGTAGGAAGGAGTTTAAACTCATGTTTCATTGCTTAGACACTAAAAGGGAAGGGAGCACTATTTTAAAGGGTAATTCCTCAAAGAATGTCTTCCACTTTTTAGTACAACATGGGGGTTAACTCTAATAAAGAATTTACATCATTAATCTCATATTCATTATCAACATTAAAATGAGCAATACAAGCCTCAAGAGGGTTGGAAAATGAATAAATAAGAGACTTGTTATGCACAAGACTTTCAATTATGTTCACTTCATGGACATCATCATTATCTTCTAGTTGCCTAAAGCTATTAAAATATTAAGTTTCGAAGTCATATTTCCAAAAGAAGGCTTCATAATAACATTTCTACAATTGATAAGAGCATTAGAAGTAGAAAGAAATGGGCAGCTTAATATGACAGGAATTTGAGAACAAGCATTCAAAATTAGTTGTGTGTCAAAAACAATAAAATCAACAACAAAGTAAAACATTCTACATATATGAGTACATCCTCAATAATTCCTCTTGGTGTTTTAATTGAGCCATCTACAATTTGAAGTATACTACTTGTGGGTTTAATTCACCAAGTCCCAATTGTTTATAAACAGAATGAGGTTAGAGATTAACACTTGCCTCAAAATCAACAAATCTTTTTCACATCTATAACTCCCAATTATACAAGATATAGTTAGATAGCCATGATCTTTATATATTGGGTGGGTTGTTTTGTTGCAAAATTACACTTACTTGTTTTGTCAAAATGTCTTCATTTGTATATTTAGCTTACGTTGGATTGTAAAAAGGTTTTTCAAAAATTTTGCATAAGATGGAATTTATTTAATGGCATCCAAAAAAATTCAAAAATGTTACCATTTTGCACCAACTAAGAAGAAGATTGTAATTTTTGGGTAAAAGGAGAAGGAAAGTGAGAAACACAATCAGAGTTGTCAAGTCCATTACCTTGTTTAGAATTTAAAGACTCCTTGGGTTCAACAACTTTCCTTGGAACATCTCTGTTGATGACTTTTCCACTTCTAAAAGTGGTGATGGACTTAAAATGCTCCACTTGTGAACTTGAACAATTCAAAATTTTAATTACAAATTGTCCTTTAAGATTTAGTTGAGGAGAAGGAAACTTTCATTTTTCTTAAGTGCTCAAAACTTTTGTCAACTGAGTGATAGAAGTCTTCAAATCATTGATAGCTTCCATTTTTTGGTTGTTGATTGACACTGTTTTAATGTTTGTATTGTGTCTTCAAAATTCTTCTTATGTGGTGGCACATAAGTTGAAGAAGAATTATGTACCTGCACATTAGACTCATTTCTCCCACTAAAGTTAGGATAATTTTTCCAATTAGGAGTTAAAGTGGTCATTCGAATGGCCCAAATGGCACTCTGTTTGTTATTTTTCACTATGTTTAGGATAGTTTTACTTTGAGTTTTGCTCTCAAAGTTTTCTGGGAATAAATTATTAAGTATAGATTATATTACAAATTGTTTAGATTTATTTAGAATAATGTGTATTTATAATATTTTTTAAAATACATGTTGTACAGTTAAACAACTCTCTGTTTCCATGTTTAAAAGTATGTTTAGGGATGAAAACATATGATTTTTGGTGTCATTCTTTTTATGATGGATTGATATATGTATTATTAACGTGCTGTAAAAAATTTAAGTAGTTTAGAGCATGATAAGCCAATGGCACAGTCATAAATTTGAATTGTAGATAATTGTGGCAAAACTGCACAATCTCATTAATTAAATCACAAAAATTATTTTTTGTACCTATTTTCTTATGATATTTGTTTATGTGTTAATAATGCTTACGATGTAGGTCTTTGTAATTTTTCATGTTGATTGAAGTTTATTTACTATTTTTTTTAAAATGTATAATTTACATGTTGTGATTATGCTAAAACTTCTACTTAAGCTAGTATGGGATAAATGAGTGTATGCGTAGTTTTAAGTGGGATTTTGATGATTTCTTTATATTTATTAAATAATTCTAGTAGATTATAATCATGATGAATTATGAATACTTGCATATGTCACATTAATTATATATGAATTATGTTCCACACATTCTAGCTCAAATATGAACATGACCATTTATGTATATTTTCACTCATGCTTATATGATTTTATTTGACACAATTGGACCATATTTCATATATATTAGGCTTAATTAGACTATGTTTACTTATGCTTGCATTCATTAAACATTGCTTATATATGTATCATGTCACATGCATCATGAAAATGACTTGCAAGCAAAGATATTTCGTGTTTAGCCATGATTAATCGATTAGATGCCATGTTTTTTGGATTATTTGCATTTGAGGTTTATCAAATTGGTTTCATATCCAATTGGATAGGGTTTTTTGTCCTTTTGTTGGGGTTTTACATTCCATTGAGGACGGGTTCTCCTCGGGAAACAAGAGCGGAATGCTATAATGAGTTAAATTGATGAGCCTTTCTAGACATAAGAATCCAGGCTTGTGTTTTCTGTGTGCACCGGCTTACCATGGGTTCCCTTCCCCCTAAGTGATTTACCCAAACTGTTTTAGTTTTCCTTTTTGGAATTTGGATTTCCTTGTTAGGATTTTAAGGGTAAGCAGGTTTGCTTGTTCTTCAATAAGGATAAGCATGGTTATTTTCTCTATTGTGAGACACACTGGATTATTAATGCATGTGTATGGATTATAATGCTCATTGACACAGTTTGTGTAGGGACAATAATGTTTATGTTACACATGATGTATATGAAATGATAACACTTGAACATGCCGGATGGAATGTGGTTTGATACACTTGATTATGCATGGTGAATGTGAATATTGATACTTACTTCATGCTTGATGTAAATGAACCAAGAAACTTAAATGATTACATAGGGTGTGCATGTGTGTTATGAATTATGAATGAACCTATGATGCACAGGTGGTGTAAATGTGTATATAGAATGTGATTTATCTCATAATAGATAGGTGCAAAGAATGGATATGCGATGCATGTTTAAATAAACTTTTATGGGAAGAATGTATATGTTGTTATCATGAGCTTATGTTTCATTTTAAAACCCTTTCTAAGATATGCTCACCCCTCTTCTGTTTAAGGTTTTGTTTTGGGGTTGTATGTTGTGTCATGCAGGTTCTTCGGATTGTCTTTATGTCGAGCTTGAGTATGGGCGTGCGCCATAAGAGGGGGCTTGATGTTTGGGTTGGTTTAGACTTGTCATGTGATATGATGATCTTAGACTTTATTTTATATCATATTTTGGACAGCCGATGATGACTTTAGATATATTGCAGCCTTAGGGCATGATACAATGTTCATTACAGATATTTTGGTTTAAATACTTCAGTTTATTTGATAGCAAAAGGGAGTATGGGAGCGAGGAGGTAGTTGGTGCAGGCCATTTAAAGATGACCATTCAACGAATAATTGGCTATGACATTTTATTACATACTTTATTTTCTGAGTTTCGGAGTAGAGATAAAGTAGGGAAATCCCTAGTTCATAAGATTGTCGGTTTGTTGATTACTATAATCAAACACTTGTTCCATCCAATATTAATAGCTCAATTTGGATAAATAGTAATTATATCAATGATGGAAGCCGCTGCAAAAGAGAATAAAAAATAGAGCTCAATATATAGAGTATTACACAAAATGTGTAATTTTTTCATAGAACACCAAATGGTCGTACATATGTTGTTCCACCGCACATAGGACATGAAAAGATAAAATTGCCCGTAACCAAGCACAAGACACAAAAGGCACTATGCATTCTCATTTTCCCTCTATATGCTAACTCCCAAATATTAGTTATCCCCTTCTAACCAGTCAGCACCAATTTCTGCCCCTGCAATTCTATCATCGCTAGCATCCCCTTGTGAACTTCACCCTCTATACACCAGTGAGCCTCCCATTCTAATCATAACCTTGATAACCCCTTAATTGAAGTGGAAATCCCCTCACTGCAAGTGGATATCCCCTCTCATTTTTAGCCCTAACCGATGCTTATTTTGCACCTACCTCCATCCATTCCAACTTCATCTTGTCTGAAATCTAATCACACCTAAACCACACAAATCTACATCCCATAGCCACTAGTGAAAGGAAAACCAGGAAATAGGCAAAGGGTTTCATCATCAATTCTCCACCTGTCTTAGTGCAAGGTTAGCAACAAAGAAGGTAAGGTTTTTACTCATATTTAGGCATTTTTAGTGTATAGTTTGGTGTATGCACTCTAGGTTTTGTCTGATTTAGTCATAATTACTATAAACACATTCTAAAATAAAAATCTTTTGTGATTTTCTGGGGAAGGGTGGGTGTTGGAATGGTTATTGAGGTGGATAGGACTTTCGATTGTGGAATGGTGAAAGCTAACTACCAACTGAGTAAAATGTTGACTATCATCCCGGATAACTGATCACTTGGATTGCACTTATTGTCATAGTCAGAATTGGATTTGACTTATTTTATGGTAATATTTACATCCATACTCTTGAAGGCTCATAGTGGGATGACACACAGTCGTGCAAAGGAAGGGCCAAGTCCGAGCAAGTCGGCAAACACAACACCAAGCAATTCAGCCAAAAAAACTTTTTTGAGGGGAACTTGTAGACAAAATCCTCATACAAGTATATCTAGGTTTAGAAAGATCACTTCAAAAGCCATGCACTTCAAAGAAGATGTTCATGAGGACTTGATTCTAGCAATTCCTCATGAAAAAAGGTTATAAGAACATGTTTCCTACTCAAGCCTTCCACCATCTTCTACAAAGACATTTGGGGGACTTTGTCTTTATGGTTTCTAACAACAAAATCATACAGATGACCACAAAGGTTTCTATAAGGTGACTAGCCTTAAATATTCTTAACAAGCACTAGCACTCCCTCATGTCCCTCAGATCCTACCTACAGTTAAACTATTGAACCAAGTGTGGGGGTCAGAGAAAGCTCTTGATTTCAAAGGATGAGGGTGAGGACCCTGTTGGTGATGTCCATGTTGTTGGTGGCCATGAGTATTAGATTTGTGGAGGGCATAGCCCAGGTGGTGGTGGTGGGGAGGGTATTATCCAAGGTAATGCTAGTGGGTAGGGTGAAAGTCCTATACATGTTATTGATGAGGGTATATGCCCTATTGATATTGGTAAGGATGAAGGTGGGACTATTATGATGCAATTTCTTAGTGATTTTTTTAGATATTTAGACTATTGCACAAGAGATAATTGATAAGTTTGAGGATGAGGAAGATACATATGGTGGGAATGGTCTTGAAGAGGATATAGTAGTTGAAGCTACAAAGGAGGCTCCTGCAGAGGAGATTGATGGTCCTATTGGTACTTGTGTAATGATTAATGGGTGCAGATGGGATAGGATGAAAAACCTTCTACATATCCCAATGCAATGCTCAAATTTGTCAACACCCATAACCCACATTTTCTGTAGCCTAACCAGCAAGATTTCTACCTCCTCACCTGATCCTCCTAAAATGATCATTATTTCTAAAGAGAGACATTGCCTTAGTGAAGAAGATTGAAGAGTCATAGCTCGTTGAATGAAGAAAGAACAAAGCATTAGAAAAGATAGTTGTTTTTTAAGGGTTCGACCATTATAACTTGTCCCAACACACATCAATTGTGCAAAAATTGTTGCATAGATGACTTTTGGTACACATAAGAAAGGAGCGGCTTTTTTTTAGTGTTCGGCCATCATTTGTCCCAACACCCATCAATCGCACAGAAATGGCAGCATGGATTACTGCTGGGATTCATGGTCGGATTTGTGTGTTAAAATTATAGTTAGTGCATGTATTGACCACATTTAAGTGGCTGTTGAAATATATGAAGAAGGACTGAGTTGTATGGTGATACAAAGGCGTAGGATTCATGTTTCTAATTGTTCAAAAAGGTTTATTACTGGTTTACACTGAAGGTGTACACTAAAGGTGTGCGATGTTATTTGGCATCTCAGCTGTTGGCTATTCATTATAGATTGTTGACTGTCGGCTTTTGGTTGTTGGTTGTATGCTTTCACCTATTAAATCCAACAATTGTCCTCAAAGATAGAGGTGTAGATGGAATCAGAAGAAGAATAGTAAGTGCTATGTGTTTGCAATTACTTTTATGATTCCACTGACATAAAGTACAATGTTAATGGTGCAAAGTCTAGACTAATATTTGTTCCAGGCTAGATTAGTTGTAAGGAGATGTTGGATACTTTATGTGGGATGATAGAGTACTCATGAATGGAATATTTATTGAAATTGAGTTTCATATACCCCATTGTCATTCAAATGGACATTCCTCCATTGGAAGTAACCAACAACAAGAGTATTACTTAATTCATGCTAGACAATAGGTCAAAGATGAGTGCTATTCAATTGATTATATACGAAGTGTAGGAGTTGGAAGGGACTCATAGGATGTGATGGTCTCATTGTTGGTGTAAAGAGGATGAAGCAACCGAATGAAGAGAAAGGGAAGGTGAGTATGGATAGAGATAGTAGATAGTTTTCCAATCAAAGTCGAAAAGGATAATGATATGGCTATAAATGTAGAGAACAAAAGTTGTGCAATGGTGCATTTGAGCTACGATGACAAAAATGATGAGATAGATGAATTCCTTTTGAAGGTAAAGGACATGATTGAAAAGAAATCTCCAATTACATTCATGACTATAGATGATGATAGTACTCAGTGTCTATTAGACGGGCAACGAGATATTATTTGCAATGAAAGATTGAACGAGTATGTTCCGAGTACATTCCAAGAGTATGAATTTTGTGAATTGGATATACGTGAAGAAAAGGAGCAGGTGAGACATGACTATTTCCTTGATATGTATATGTGAGTCTTTCAATGGACCATGTTAATGGAGGGGTCAGTGAAGACCTTGTAGGAAATGAAGGTGGGGATAATGAAGCACAGAAGCCTAAAATTCCTCACCTAGATAGATATTGCCAACACTAGTCCCATATGATATTTGATTCCAACACCCCGAATCAAGGGCCCTATGTTGCCTTATGTGAAATTAGCTTTACTATGATGCAAAGAAGTGCAACCTATTACCTCGAGTTTGATGTGATCGTGCAAGTTCCATTATCTCATGCGAAGGATCCAAAACGATAAACTAAAATGACAAGGAAAAATGTTTTAGAACTAACGACCCCATATCCTATATTATTAGAAGGTAAAAATATAAATACATTGGAATTGGCTGGAAGCCAACTAACCGAAAGTGGACTATGGACTGGCTAGCTATTGACTATGAACTGTTGGATTTTCAACTGTCAAAATTTCAACTATGTAATACATACTTTAGATCACCAACTGTTAATTTCATTGTTCTGTAGACTAGAAGAACACAAAAAACATGTGTACACAGTCAAAATTGGTGAAGATGATTAAAGGGTACAGTTGCATGGTGCCAAGGGTTGTCAACTAGAAATTTATTGAACTTGGAACAGAGTTCAAAAACAAGCATGCTCTTCTAGCCCACATCCATGATGCCACCACATATAACAACTTTAAGTTTAGGGTTGTCAAATCCAATCATTCTAGGTTCACTATTACATGCCTTAGTGAGGGACACCCTTCTAGGTTTCATTCGTCATGGTTGAATGGTTGCGAAGTGTTTAATATCAAGAATTTTATAGTTCATACATGTGTTCGGCCTTTACAAAATATTATCCAATTGCAAGCAAAATGTTGTATTATTGTAGACTTTTTAATCTTCAATCAGAGGGATGAGTTGGGTACAAGCCATAAGAGATAATAAGCATTTCGATAAGGAGTTTGCTTGTACAATTTCCTTAGACATGTACAAGAGTAGTCATGTGTGCATGCTTGTTGACTATCAATTGTCAACTGTCACTTGTTAGCAGTCAAGTCTCGTAAAAAACAATGGTGTAGATGGAAGAAGGAAAAGAACAATCAGTTGTATGTGTTTAGCATTGATGTTTTGATTCCATTGTGATTGATCGTTCCAATCTCGCAATCGGTCATTCTGACCAAACTTTTTATTTTTTACTTGATAACCCTCCATTTTTCCTCATTCTTTTAACTAAACTCTTTTTTACCCTAAAGTGTGTGAATGTGATGTGTGTATATGTTATCACTTGACATTTTCACCTGACAAAAAATGGATATAAATCTTCCTTTCTCTCTACCTTAAGAAATCAATCTTCATACTTAAACTAACTCAAAAATACACATTAATGACATTGTTTTGATCACGGCATAAGCCATTACATGACATAAGGATGCTTATGTTCTTACATGGGTTGTCTTCCCACTAGTGCAAGTTCTAATCTAAATTTTGTCAACGTGGAGTGTCTTCCCAACTGTGAATGGTTTTTTAACTAATCTTCTTATCTATGCCTACAAATATAACTATAAAATCAGTTAGAACCAATTTTGGCTACCACCCCTATCGGCTAATGATGCAACAATTCTAACACTACCACCCCCCTCCCAAAAAACAATCGCCACACCCGTTTAAATTTTAGCATATTTCTACTATAAAATCACATCATATTCATCTATAAATTAAATGTCCTAGCCTCCATGCAATGTACTACACCTAAAAAATGCCTAAATATTATTAAATATCTTACCTTTCTTGTTGCTACCCTTGCGCTGACAGACATGGTGAACTGATGATAAAAACCTGACTCTTTTTCCCGCTTTATGTTCATTAGTCAAAATAGAAAGATTTCAAATTGTTAGGCGCCTACCTCCAGCCAGTTGATGTTGGAAGGCCCTGAGGTAGGTGTCGTATGACATTATGCTCTTAAGGTGTTTCTGCTTCGGTGAGTGGGTTTTGGAGGTTACGATAAGTTAGTGAGGGGATGCTGATGCCAACAGTATTGTAGCAGCAAAAATAGGTGTAAAGTAGTCTAAATAGGGAACCGAGCAAAGATGAGAAGGTGGAGTGGTTTTTTGGTTTTGTGTTTGATTAGAGGTAATTGTGTCTTGTCATGGTACATATGTAGGAGGAACCATGTGCTCCGCATAGAGCTATTTTGTGTATTACAAAGAAATATAAGACATTTTATATAATACCCTATATTCTTTGGCTATTTCAGTAAATCACTTTAGAGAATAGCTCCTTAGCCCTTTTTTAAATATCTAATTATTTAAATTGAGCCAAATGAAGCTATTAATATTAGATATTATTTTTACAAATGGAGCTATTACTATGGGTCGGACAGAAGATTAGTAAGGGTATAAGTAGTCGGGTCTGTGAGAGTTTTAGACCTTTTGCATCATTTCTGAGACAAGCACCTTCTGTTCTTTAGAAAAGCCTTAAAGAGTTTGATACAATACAACTTGGATTCGTTGTTGCCGGACGGACAGAAGATTAGTTAGCGTATAAATAGTCGGTTCTTTGAGAGGTTTTATTACCTTTATATCATTTCTGAAAAGAGAACCTACTGTTCTTTAGAAAATCCTTAAGAGTTTGATACAATACAAATTGGATTCGTGTTTGACTTATTTGGCTCCCGCCCTCTCATGCGCTAGGCGACCTCTTAAATGTTTGTAGCTGATGATAATTGAAGAGTGACCCAGTAAGTTTAAAATGCAATTATCCTGTGATGTACACCCATGACCATGCGGGAAAGGGCTCCTCAAGAGTGCACAAGTCAAATTCTACAGCAACAATTCCGGTGTTGTATTTAAAGCAGCTGAATAAATGGGGGCTGGTTTTTCAGGCCTTTTTTTCTTCTTATCCACAGAAAGACAAAGTCGTTAACTTCAAAGAGCAAGACCTCAATTACACTTTTTATTGCCCAGGTCCCCAACTGTCTCTTCCCCTTGTAAATTCTATCTGGTGGGGGGTTGTTGGACTGCTTTCAATGAACCCTTTCACACCATTAAAGTCATAACCATTCATTGCATAAATTGCTCTCTCATTTCTGCTTCTGTGCGTCCTTTACTCCTTTGAAGTCAGTCAATCTCTCTCTCTCT
This sequence comes from Saururus chinensis, assembly GCA_035235625.1. NCBI lineage: Eukaryota > Viridiplantae > Streptophyta > Magnoliopsida > Piperales > Saururaceae > Saururus > Saururus chinensis. Next base: position 33,925,922 of record CP141144.1, on the reverse strand, counting down.
CTCTCTCTCTCTCTCTCTGTTCTGCCATTAGAAAAATTTGGTCTTTCAGTTTTGGGCCTTGTCTATGGCTGAGATACTAGGGTCAAATGCAGCCCATGCAAAATTTGAGGGAGTGGATGGGAGCACCAAGGATGATCACGAACAGATTGTTAATATGGAAAATGGTAATGTTCATGCAAAAGACAGCCCAAGAACATGTCTTGATATCTCTGTACCTTTCTTGCAAAAGGTAACTCCTTTCATCCGTATCTATTTTTCGTTGAAGTTATTTCTCTTTAATACAAGTCATCAAGCTCATGAAGTCAGGTCTTCACAACTACATGATCTTTCCATTAAACTCAATGCTTACTAGAATTGACTTTGATCCAAGCCAAAAGCCATGGATGCTAAGTTTCAACAAATAAATGAAAATATGATTGAATGAAGCATAATCTGCAAATTATGATGTTCTAGAAGGACCCATAATATTATTAGATACTATTAGTCTTTGTTCTTATCATCATGATTAGAAACGAAGGTCAAAGAAGGCTATGAAAGAAGTCCAAATTTTATATGCTCGGTCTGTGACCCAATTCTTCTCTACTAATTTTTTTTGTCTTTACAAAAGTTGATTGCAGAGGTGTTTGGAACATATTTTGTGATCTTCGCCGGCTGTGCATCTGTGGTCGTTAATCTGAGCAAAGGGTCTGTTACATTTCCAGGCATTTGTATTGTATGGGGCCTGGTTGTGATGGTCATGGTCTACTCCGTCGGTCACATCTCCGGTGCCCACTTCAATCCTGCCGTCACCATTGCCTTTGCCACTTGTGGTAGATTTCCTTGGAAACAGGTATCCCTCTAAAATTACATTCTTGAATTTATCGCCATTGCACAAAATGTCCTTACGTTGCACACGCCTTGTGTCTACCAAATAGAAAATGAGGAATTACGGATGATAGCTAACTCAGCAGCTCGAGTCGGCTGGTTCAAAATTGAGCGCTGTGCGAGAATCATGCATGGGCTCAAGCCTATTAAAAAAATTTATATGCTTCAGGTAGAGGCGTTAAATTAATCTCTAAAAGCTCAACTCACGGCTTCAGTTTGACTCAATTTGAGTTTGATATGATATATATGTATATCATATCTCCCAAGTTTTAATTTTTTTAATAAATATAGCATTTTTATTTTTTTTATGTACATATGAGGTTATTATTTAGTGGAATTATATAATTATCTTATGAGATCTAGAAATAGTTTTTATGAAACTCTACTCCCTCTATGGTGTATTAATAGTTTAACTTATAAAATTAAAATTAACAAAGATTAGTTCATTTGAATTTCTAATCTAACATATTGGACTACTTACTAACCATATTCTTTTTAGTGATTTTTCTCTAAATATTTTTAAATTATTAATTATAAAATTTATTTATGAATATAAGGCATATCAACTGGACTTAGCTTGAACTAATTTCGAAATCTATTCGAGCTTTACTAGAGGTCGAAATTGAAGTTTCAAGCTCAAGCTTAAACACTTTAAAATTCGATGATATTCGGCTTATTAACACCCCTAACTCTAGATTGTATATTGAAAATATGCATTAAGCTTGACATGAGTCCTCGGATTGTAATCTAATTACTCATGCTAGATAAGGAGTGATGATTTTGCTTGAAAGCATCTTACAATTTCTCATATGGTTTGAATCTTCTATTCTCCTTGTTTCAAATTAATAGTTACATTTAATTTTTTAAATTAGACTAAAATTAATTCCTTTTGAAAAACTTAATATAACTATTAATGTAAGACAAAGAAAGTATATGAGCATAGAAATATTAAAACTTCTATATGCTTTGTTGCAGGTCCCAGCATATGTCTCTGCTCAAGTCCTGGGCTCAACGCTTGCAAGCGGAACTCTACGCCTGCTATTTGGTGGGAAGCACGAGCACTTTCCAGGGACAATTCCGGCTGGTTCTGATGTTCAGTCTCTTGTGCTGGAGTTTATCATATCTTTCTACCTCATGTTTGTCATCTCTGGCGTTGCCACAGACAATAGGGCAGTGAGTCCAACTATTCACTCCTGCTTAGTTAGCTAGTCTCCACCAAAATACAAATATAATATACCAAAATTAGAGGGGCAATATATTTAGAACATATCTTAGCTCTAGCTACTGGCTATCAAATCAAGGGTTAGACATCATGATCTAACGGCCAGCCACTGCTGCTCTAATTAGTTTTTTTTTCATATGTTTAAGAGAGAAGTTTTGAGAGTGAAGCTGTATTAGTTAGGTATATACAGGGCCGGCTGGAACCTTAGGCCACCTAGGCATTTGCCTAAGGCCCCACCTCACAATAAGGCCTCATATATACTAATATGTGATTTTATTAAACAAAAATATATCTAATATATGAAAGACAAATAACTTGCATAATCTATTAAAAAAACATAAATGCTATATTAGAAATTTTACCTACTTCATGTCCTATTATTTTAACTCTTATTATGTGTAAATTTCTAAGCCTTTAAACTTATAATATATAATTTAAAAGTTGTAACTTCTAAAAGAAAATTCATGTGATAAATAACAATTATTTGGAAGAGATTTTCATGCTCCTCACTGACAAAGAGCCTAGCATAAGCTACGCATGGGAGCCCCTGATATTTAAGATTGACAATGCATATGTCAAAGCACACTAACGTCCTGTTAATCTTGTGGTTGAAGGGCTCCCCATGAGTAACTTAAGCTAAGCTCATAGCCAGTGGAGAGCAGACAAAACTCTTCCCAGTTATTTACCTTTGTCGAAAATAAATCTAGTACTTATCAAATGAGGTTTAAATTAGCCTTGAAAATATTTTATACCTTAGCCCATAATAACTACTAAAGATAACCTTCTTCCTCATTTTATCCCTACTCCACGACCATGATTCCACCGACTTTTTTCCATTCTATTCCATTCCACAAATTTCAACATGAGTTTTCATCTCTCCTCAATTCTACAAAATAGATACTCTCTCATCTCATTTTCTAAATACAACACTTTCTATCTCTTAGGCTCTCTTTGAATTTGGAAAACTAAAAATTGGTCATATTATTCTTTTTAGAATTTAATTTATATACTAATTTTATTTAGCATAACCTTTAGGTTTTTGGTTTTTTTAAATACTTTTAATAAAATATCCTTCATTCTATAATAATAGCTCTATTTGGTTTTTCAAAAAAATAATAATTTTTTTACAAAATTAAATGAAGCTATTAATGTAGGATAGAGGAACATTTACCTTTTTATGTAAAAATATCTATTAAAAATAAGAATTAGGGTATAATTTTTTTAATAAAAATAGATAAATTAATACAATGCTTTTGTTAGAAATAATAAAATTTTCGCCTTAGGCCCCCAATTCTTTTGAGCCAGCCCTGGGTATATATAAAGAATACCAATGAATGCCCTTATTAAATAGATAAAAAATATATATATAAATAATACTAAAATAGGAATATGATAAACCTAAAATAACTTGGACGGGGTAAAAAAGTTTATACAACTCTTGTATTTAAAATGGAAGCATAAAATTAATATTGTGAAAAAAAGTACTTAATAATGACTACGATTAATACACCGAAAATGGCGCATGACTTGTGTAGATTTTAGTTAATGTCTTTGACTAATTGGCTCATGTTGCACCAAATTGTGAAGTTTGGTGGCCGACACTAGCAGCCAAACTTGCCCTTTCAGCAATCCCGGATGATGATTGGATAAAACTGTTGACTTCTATTAATGGAGCAAATGAACCTTATAATTTATGAAAATTCTGATTGCAATACGATTTTATGTTGATCTTTTACTGGTTATGTTTCCTCAGATTGGAGAACTGGCAGGACTTGCTGTGGGGGCCACTGTCTTGTTAAATGTCTTATTTGCAGGGTAAACAGTCTAACAGAATCCAAACTGCTGGTGGTTTGGTTGTCAAACACAACCAACATGCACTAATAGAATTACTATGTTTCTTTATTTTTTGTAGGCCAATATCCGGGGCATCCATGAACCCAGCTAGGAGCCTGGGCCCAGCAATAGTCGGACACCGCTACAAGAGTATATGGGTTTACATCGTGGGTCCCATTGGTGGGACCGTCTTTGGCGCATGGGCCTATAATCTCATCCGGTTCACTAACAAACCACTCAGGGAGATAACCAAGAGTGGCTCCTTCTTGAGAAGTCTAACGAGAAACGGTTCCACATGAAAATGAGTTCATGGATTTGCTTTACTGATATATATTCCAAGTCAGAAGCAAAAATGAAAAGCTATAATTTGTACATTAGCTACTCACAGATTATGCCTTGCTTGAATGAGGCTTCTCAGTCCAATCATAGATGTGTGCAATTTCAGTGTGTAAGATATAATTTTGGTAGATATATATATTTTATCTCTATTTTATCTTAATTAATCTATATTAACACATGCAAAATGCGTGCATTCTTGCCAATAGTATAAACAGCACCTACACAGATTTCGAGTAGGATAGAATTATCAATTTTAGGCCGTATTACTCACAAAGTTCTACACTTATTCCTATATTATCCATTAAGTTTTACATTTATTTCTATATTATCTATATTGAAATATATATATATATATATATATACCTCTTAAGCATGCTCCAGACACATGTTGGCCATCTGATTTCAATCTCATGGCCATAAGGTAGTTGGGGGGCAAAAAGAATTCTTTCTCCCAGCTGCATAATCATTATTTGGTGGCCTAGAAGCACCTAGGATATATATATATATATATATATATATATATATATATATATATATAACTCTTAAGCATGCTCCAGACACATGTTGGCCATCTGATTTTAATCTCATGGCCATAAGGTAGTTGGGGGGCAAAAAGAATTCTTTCTCCCAGCTGCATAATCATTATTTGGTGGCCTAGAAGCACCTAGGATGGATATATATATATATATATATATATATATATATATATATATATATATATATTTATATATATATATATATATATGAGCCTAGGAGACATGTTTATTAGAGCCTAGGCTCACGATTGACCGTGTGAACCCAAGGTCTTAGGACCATTCGATTTATATCCGACGACCCTCATTACTCAAGGGCATTTAGGTGGGCCATAAGATTTAGATACGACTGTCCTAAAGGTCTAAGCTCACGTGATCACTCATGAGCTGAGGTTCTTATAAACCTTTGCATATAAAAATGTGTGTGTGTAGGTGTGTTCTTTTCCATAATTACTATGTGTTCTACAAGAATTGGATGCTAGCACAACATAGGTTTAACTATTTACATTGAAGGGTCATATCTTGAACTTCCGACAGTCCGACCTCAAATTTGTGTATTCTTGGTACCATTTAAAAGCTCTGAAGGATTTTTATCAAATGTGGTCTCTCATAAGTATGTTGAAAAGGAATAACATGTACTAGTAAAATCCTTGTCAAAATCATTAATACTAAATTGTAATGGATTTATCTTGTTCCTTAGCTTTGCTAGGGTTGATTTAAAAGTTCAAGATGAGCTTAAGGAGCTATTCAAGACTAAAGATTTGAACATTCAAGTTATTTTATAATAAATCAAATAACATATATGTAAGGTCCCCGATTTTCTCTATGATTTTATGTGTTTTTTCTGTGATTTTTTTGGTCAATTTTAGCGGGAAAATATGACTCTGCGGCGTATTTGGTCATGACCCGTATTGTCGGGTGTGAGTCCAGTCGTAGGCCATGGGCCTAGACGCACGTTCCAGTGCGAAAAATTGAAAGAAAACGGAACTGCAGAAGATAAGTTGGAAAAGGAAAAAAATGCAGAAGATCAGATCGGGCTCGGCCCGATCCAGAAAAAAATGTTGGAACAGTGTTTCCCCCCCTTCTCTAGCTTCTCTCTGTCCCAGCCACCGGTGGGCCGCAAGGCCGCCGCAACCGGCTCCGCCCCAGCCGTGCGACGGCAGGGGGTCACCATCCCGGCCCGATAGCCGCTCCGCCATCCACCCCGTGCTCCTCCCCTGTTCCGCCGATCTCTCTGCTCTCTCTCTCTGATTTGTGTTGTGACGGCACCGGCGGTGGCCGGTGGGCTCCGCCTGGCCTCTATCCGGCCAACCACAGGACGATGACGGCAAGCCCGGCCACCAGCCAGCTCGCCGGCGGTTGTGGATGATTGTCCACAAGCATGGAGTGGCGCAGGGAGACCGGGAAAGGGGAGAGGGGATGGCCTAGCTATCAGACAAAAAGGGGAGAAGCACAGAAGAAAGGGAAGAAGTTCAGACAATTAATCATTCACTAATCAACTTAGGGCATAGCCCTTACATTTAAATAGGCTAATTAATGGGCTCACTAACAAGCACCTAAGGCCCATTAGCATAATTAACATAAATAACTAATTACCTCATTAACCAAATTACTTAAATACCCTTATTACATAATACAAATTAAATCCTAATTACCCTAGCATGTGGCTCCAAAGGCATCCTTAGAACGTGCACAACAGAGCCCTAGAATGTGCACAACATTCCACCACACTTCGCTTGCACATCAGTTCGCCCTCGAGGCGACCTAAACTCTAGACATCGGCCCCAGCAAGGCTCCACAGTGAAGAACCAGTCCGGAATTGTGAAAGTGGCGAAGTACTGTGGAGTACAAGCGGCCGAAGTCAGAAAAGATAGCCTCCTAACACATGCTAAATTCATAGAGCTGAAATGATGCCGGATGGACTGGAGGTAAGAGGGTCATCCTTGTACTATTCCTCTCGGCCAAGTGGCTGAACACATGGCTGAGAGCAGTGAAGATGGAGAATCGGTCCAATCCAGCAACTGCCGTAGAACATCCAATTTACCTGCTTTGCATAGAAACATGATTATAAGTGCATCGCATGCTGTGTCCAATTGCACTTTGTCATCTGACATTCATCCAAGCAATGCCATAGCCTCCTGCAGCAAACTATTGGCTAAACAACTCCACCATTCAGCTGCGCTCCCTTCGCTGAAGTATGCGTCACTAAAAAAACCATAAGCTCCTACAGTTGGCCGTTCATAATACGTTTGGGAGTGGACCTGGGAAGGATCTGCAACAGATGCCAGAGTAGTCAATGCCCCTGCTTGCTCCATGTCCATTCCAGTCCGATGCAGTGCAAGCAACTGGCGACACTCCTCTGTTCTCCGTCCATGGCATTCACCGGAGACACCAAATAGCTTCTCTGCCATGTGAAACCAGACCCCTCCTTCAGTGGCATTCCGCAGAATAGTAGTCAAATAAGGCAGGACAGCATCATCAAAATTTGGGAAGTGCTCCACGGAAGAAGCTGCAACCGATGCAAGCTCATCACTGCACTTGCAGCCTTCTTCAGATGGAAATGCAACCACATCAGAAGTGCGGGTGGCCAAGCCTCCCACGTTCTCAACTGAGCCATTAGTAACTGCACCACCAGGTTTGGACTCAGCTTCATGTAGCGCAGGACTAAATGCCACATCGCTCCTGGGCATCATCGCCAACAAGAACCGAACCGTGTCCCGCTCGCCTGCCTGGTAGAGAGCCACGACTTTGCTCTCATAGTGTGCAGGCATCACCCTCCCATCCTTCATTGGCCCGAGAACACCCACTGCCTCCTCAAGTAGGTCCTTCTCCACCAATTTCCCAATCAGGTTGCTGTATAAGCCCATGTCTACCTTCAAGCAGGCCTCCACATTCACCATCTTGGCCAAATATCGGAGTGCATCACTTGATTTGTCGTCTCTGAAGTACCTGTTAATCATGAAACCATAAGCCATCGCATCATGACGCACCACTTCATGACCCAACACCTTGCTGGACATTTCATCAAACATTTCCTCTGCCTCTTCCGCCCACCCCTCTTCTGCATACAATTGACCAATAAGGTTATTATGGGAGCCAACATCCATGGCATTGGACTTCGTCGTCTTCCCATATTGCAACTGAACCTCCGAAGGGGTAGTGTAAGTCGCAGCACTTAGCCTGAATGGCCAGTCCATCAGCTGCTTGTATGAATCCGTTGCTTCCTTTGCATTGCCCGTTTGGAAGTAAGCCGCCAGCAGTGTAACCTGAACCACTCCATTCGTTTTATAGGCAACAGTCCCCCGCCATAATTCTTCCACAGCTTCAAGACAACCCTAGGCAATGTCTTGGAAGTAAGGGAAAAGAAAAGATGAGGAACCCAGATCGTCATCAACAAAATTTCTCTTCCAAAATTCATCCGCATTCCAAGAAGACAACAGCTGCAGCAAATCTCTACTCATAAAACTGTTTGCACTCCCATCAAAAGTTGCATGTACCATTAGTTTTATGGGCTCGGCAAGATTTTGACTGACCACACTGTCGCAAGTAGTCCTTATTCGTGAATCCGAGCATTGATCACCATGCTGTGAATTATGAGATGTAAGGTGCAAGCTCAAAGCCACTTCTATAATCGCATCCAATTCCGAAATCTCCACTGGATCAATGGCCAAGTTATCTAGATAGAGTAACAATAGTAATATCTTGTTAGCCGTGTCTTCCGATGAATCCAGTGGGAACCGAGCAGTGCTAAGATGGCTGACAACTTCAGAGATCTTCAGAGATCTGTGAGGCTAAGGGATGTGGAACCATATCCTGAATCTGGCACAGACGGCCTTCCAGAGTGTCGCGTATTCTCTCGCATCTCGAAAGACTTGATTTACCTTTTATTGCCGAAAAGAGCTTGCTAGATTCAGCACAATGCTCCAGTAGCAACTTGGCTTTCTCTACAGCATAGTTCAGAGAGCCAGAATACCCGTCGTGCTTCCAGGTCAAGACGCTTCTACCGATGGATAGTTTGAGCACATTGCATATTGAATTGTGCACGAGATATCCGGGGAGATGGCTAGACAATGCCAGAATGGAGCCGTCGTTGCCGCCATTCCCAGGCTAACAATCCCATGAAAATCTTTGCAAATAAACTGCCGCCGAGTCCGAAATTCAGCAAGCCACAAGGAAAACCATATGCAAGGAAAATCTTTGCAAATCTTGAAGATTTTACCAAAGATTAGGGGCGCTCTAGCCAGATCAAGCAAAACCATATGGCAAGAAAATTCCCCTAAGAGCAAGGCAATCCCTAGGAAGCAATTCTCGTCCAACCCGTGCAAGGAAAGAAAATCCTGCATCAACAGACCACCTCCCGGAAGCCGACCCGCACCAGATCGCACGGTTGTTTCAGTCAGGGAAAGCAGATCCTGACGGTCAGAGAAATCCCGTAAGAAAGGGCCCAACTTTGGAGGCTTTGCCGCTGGAGGAAACTTGATCAGATCCCGAGCCGAAGATCGCGGCGGTTCTGTAGGAGGAGATGCCGACTGATCCGCTGGAGGCAGAGCACAATGGACGGCGAACGAGACGGTGGAATGGGACGGCGGAGAGGATGGAAATGGCTGTGGCGACGGCCGGGAATAGGGGGCCGGTGAGAATGACCAGCGCCTGGGCCAGTGGCGCGGTGGGTGGCGAGAGAGATGACGGGCGGAGGAGAAGAAGGCGGCCAGGTTTCTGGTCACTTTTCCCCTGTTTTTGAGCAGAGACCGCCCATTCCGCAATTGAAACCGGAGCGTCACCTCCCTGTCGGACTCGGGATTGTAGGCATAGAGAGTTTTGAGCTCGTGCTTGATCAGGCCCTTCCCCTGGCGATACAGTCGAATCACCACCTCCGGGACCTTCGTCTTGACTGTCTTGTGCCTGGGATTCGGGTTCAGGGGGACCTTCTTCTCCTCCTCCGGCAGGCCGCTGTTGGTCTCAATCTCCACCATCGTTGGTGGAGCGGCCTGGAGCGGGCGGAGGATCTTCTGGGTACTATGATGCATCGAACAGAGATCTGGCCGAAGTGAACGATCGTGGGATGCCGAAAGCAGGCTCCTTGCAGACGGCGGGGAGACGCCTGGATTGGCCCAGAAGATTTGTCTGGAGTTGTGCAGGTAGGGAACGAGCGGGGTGACCATGGAGGCGGCGGCCACTCGAACGCCGGACAGGACATGGGCCGTGGGGAACCAGCCCTTACGCTGATCCGCCGATGGTGGAGGAGGTGGTCGGTGGATGAGGTGATGCTGTTCGGGAGACTGTGACGGACCGTTCGGGAGACTGTGACGGACCGCCCTGGGCAGGTGCTTCAAGCGCTGTCAGGCGTGAGGGTTGCCCGCCGAGCTTTTAAACTGGCCATGTCTACAGTGAGAGCCCACACCACCACTAGGATCTCTGACAGTTTGGCGTCAACTGTTGCCGGGTTGGCCTTCGGGATGTCCGCTGAAGCTGGAGTAAGAACAATGGTCGGGGATCTCAACTGCTCCGATACCAATGTGGTGGATGTTTGTCCACAAGCATGGAGTGGCGCAGAGAGACCGGGAAAGGGGAGAGGGGATGACCTGGCCATCAGACGGAAATGGGAGAAGCACAGAAGAAAGGGAAGAAGATCAGACAATTAATCATTCACTAATCAACTTAGGGCATAGCCCTTACATTTAAATAAGCTAACTAATGGGCTCACTAACAAGCACCTAAGGCCCATTAGCATAATTAACATAAATAACTAATTACCTCATTAACAAAATTACTTAAATACACTTATTACATAATATTAATTAAATCCTAATTACCCTAGCATGTGGCTTCAGAGGCATCCTTAGAACGTGCACAACAGAGCCCTAGACGTGCACAACACTGGCCCCCCCTGAGAGCTGTTTTTCACCCGGTTAGTTCCCTCTCTGTCTCTCACTGTGATCTGATTTGAGCCGCCGCCGTGGACCGCCAAGGGCTGGCCGGCCGGCCATAGTGGGAGGCCACCCCTCCCGGCCCCAGAGGCCTCCGCTCTGCCGCCCTAGTGGTTTTCCCATTCTGCCTTGTTTTCACTGTGCGCACTATTTTTGTTCAACAGTAGCCGCCGGTGGTGAGCCACCACCGACCGGAACTCCGTCCAGCTCCACCTTGGTCAGGCGACGGCGATGGGCACCTCTCCCGGCGCCAGTGGCCTCTGCTCCACCACCCCACCCATTTTCCCCCTCTCTGCCCTGTTTTGTTGGTGCACTGTTTTGGGTAAACAATGGCCGCCGGCGGCCATCAGTGGCCAACACGACCCCCATCCAGCCCCGCCTTGGTCCGGCGAAGGTGGTGAACCACCCCTCCCTGCCCGGTTCCGCCTTCGCACTCCCTGTTTCCTTCAGCCAGACCCATCTTCTCCTTGTTTCTGTCTATGACGGATTTTGGGGCTGCGCCGGCGAGAGCCAGCCTTTGGCTCGCCTCTTGCCAACCAACCTTGGGCTGACGATGGTAGGACCACACCCAGCCAGCTCCGCCCCCCCCCCCCCCCCCCCCCATGGCCACTCCACCCTTATTGGTTTTCCCCGGCTAGTCCCTCATCTCCCCTATTTTGCCAGTGTTTGTCTGAGTTCACTAGCTGGCACCATTAGTCGGACGCCGGACACCGGACATGACCCACTAGACCTTTGTTCGGCTTCTCTCCCATCGGGCAACAATGGTGGATGTTTCCTCCCAGCCCGGTTTAGCCTTCGTCCCATATGTTTCCACTAGAACGAGATCTATCGCCCACCGGTTGATGTGCTCGTCCACAGAAAACCGAGCCTTTGCTCCTCACTGTGCAATTTGTCTGGCGTGTCACCGTTGACTTTGGCCGTCACCTCTGGCCGGAGATAGCTCCTCCTGGCCGCTAGGGCCACAATGGACTCTACCAGAGCCACCAGTAAACCCTGCTACTTTGTCCCTAGGGTTTTCCACCTGTTTTGGGCCATCGAGTATCGTTGGATGCCGAACACCCTTTGGACCACCTTAGTGTGGCGGGTCTCAGCTTGGAGATGGCTGGCCGCCCTAGTGTGGCACCACCCCTCTCTTTTTGACATGAGCCATGCGTCCCTTCTATTGGTTGTGTTTGACCGCATGATTCAGAGAGTCACCATCTAGCCCTCTCCCCCTCCCTTTGGCCGCGTGTGCAAGTAGCCACGTGTGCGGGTTACGATATTGGTGCCGCTTTGGCGTCGCCCGACTGTTAGATGGTTTTGCCATCATCTGGAGTTGACATCGGATTCCTCCACCACCTCTCCTCCATCCTTGAGAGTCGCCCCATGCCCTCCTCCCTTATGTGGGCCGTTGTAAACACAAAATCAATGTCGTTGGGTGCTGTCCATGGCCGATTTCGACATTTTGTGACCGGTTAGATATTGTTCAACCGCCGATCGAATCTTAGTGAGTACACCCTGCCTTTCGGTTGCACCTGCCACTCGTTGGCACGACCTTTCTCCTGGCCGCCTCTAGTGTGCCGCCGTGGATCGCAGATTTTATTGCGTTGATTTTGACACCCCATTTGGCCGTGTGTATTTTCGGCGCTTTTTAAAACCTCGGGACAACAGCTCTCTTTGCTAGGCAATAGCTTTGACTGCAACCTCCACCACCGATGCCGCCACCATCATGTGGTCACCATCAAAGGTCATGATTAGGAGGTAGGGGAGCTTTGAACTCATAAATTCATGATAGCATGCTTGAATGAATAGTAGCATGCTAGGAATTGCATGATGTGCATATAAGCATGATTATATGGTATGTTTAGATACATATGGCATGCATATGAGCTGTAAGTATGGCTGATGCATGTGTAATACGTGTGCTAAGTATGATTTATATGTATGACTTGTACGTATGTTTTACTGGATGTGGAATAGGTTTGTGCTAGTGGTGGCTAGCAATTTTGAGTAAGTTATGTATGTGAGTTGTGTGTGTGGGCAGAGGTATGGGCGATGGACAGTAAGAAGTGGTAAGGTTTTGGTATGGAGTCGGATGTGGATGGGTAAGCATGTGATGGAAGATGACAACCTTAAGTATGACAGACGAAGAATGGAGTGGATTGGATCGGTTTGGTGTGGAGCAAAGTCAGGGGTTGGCTTTTGTAAGTAAGAGAACTTAGGCGTGAAGCCTTATGTGTGTTTGTTAGACGGTAAGAGTGTGCATAATTGTACAAGCATAACGTACAAATTATAAAGTGAAAAGTAAGTATAATCAGTGAGGTGTAAGTAAGGGGGATAACGAGGATCTGCTTTGAGGAGCTCAGTCTGGCGATGTAAGATGTTTTGACCATAGGATGGATGTCAGAGGCTGTATGATTGCGTAAGGATCTGTGTACGGTGAGCCATGTTGTGACTTGGATGGGTAAGTGAAGTCTGCTACCCCAACGAACTAGGGTATCGATAGGGCTCAGCTTCGGTTTGATCAGTCAGACTGTGAGTCAGTTTGGCATAATTGTACCGCATAATATATTTAATTCAAACTTGAATTATGAGAAACTAGTAATAGTGTTGTGAGTTTGAGACTTGAGGGTTCGACGGATTAAGTTCTGTGTTTGAGCTAGCCGATAATGAATCGGCTGAGCATTTCTTGTGTCTTGCTGTTAGCCCCTTAACTTGATGGATGTGGAAAGGGGGCAGCCAACCCCATACTTGGCAGTGGACAACCAAGTTTTGCTCGGCAGCTGACAGCCTAGGCAGCCCCTTGGGCACGGATGGATGCTAGGATAGCACGGGTGATGTTCCGGACGAGCTACTCGCCTTGCGGAGCAGGCTGGGTAGGAGTCCTTGTGCGGGCGGGACTCTAGCGGCGAAGCTGGGCGCTGCTTAGACTTAGGGGAGGACTCCTAAGGCGGATAGGATTCAGCTTATGCTGGCTGGCTGCACTCCTAGTTGGAGTAGGAGACCGGGCAGTAGGTTCCTAGTACGGACAGGACTCACACAGGCAGGGTGGTCACACTCCTAGGACGGATGGGAGTTGAGTGGCTGGTTTCCTCAGATGGGCTGACTCTTGAAGACTCCTAAACTATGCTGGGGCGGATTGGCTTTGGGCTGAGAGTTGGACAGGGTGAGGACACTTGTATTGGGTGTGTTTTGTACTTCTAGTGGCACTAGGACAGCTAGCCTAAGGCTATGTCTATATAAAGGGATGAGAGGGGCGGCCATGCCAGAGTATGATCTAATTTCTTCCTGCACAGCGAACCAGGGAGCAAGAGAAGAGAGTTCTCAGCCTGGTTGTTCAGCCCTGCCCTCTCCCTACATTGTATTTCAGCGGACATAAATATAGCTTGGGCGGAGACCCTTGCACCAGGTCAGACTCTGTTGCTATTTTGTTTGTTTTTCCCTTGCGCGTACGAGTGGGAAGGGAAGAGAGTGGCTACTGGCTGCGCGGTGTAGTCAGGCCATCACGAGTGCGAACGCTAGGCAAAGCTTCATGCCCATGACACTTGCCATGGTGGTTATTCCTGCGGGATGTTGTCTGTGTGCTATATAGTGCACCAGACGTCTGATGCTCTGTTGAGAGCGATGTATGCTTTGACTTAGTCTATGTGCTGTATTAAGCCCAGACATTTGATGCTCTGTTGAGAGTGCTGTAAGTTTCCGCCCTTCGTGGGCTCTGTTTGTTTCTGCCTAGATGGCATTGTATGTTCTGCTCAAGAGTGACATTGTAAGATTATTGCCCTAGAGTGGCACTGTATGTTTTCCGCCCTCAGTTGGCACTGTATGGCCCTTGTTGGCACTGTATGGCCCCAGAGAGTGGGTATTTGCGCGCTCAGGTAAATAGTATCATGGATCTACTCTTACCTGTTTGATCCTGTGCCCCATGAGCATAGGTGTGCCTTGCCTTCGGAAAAGTCCATGGCATCTAGTTGCTCCCCAAAGGTTAAGGTGACACCTTTTGGCATTCCCTTCCTTTCCAACGTTGGAGCTTGTTAATTGTAATGAGCTTCAGTTGTCGGTAGTATGTGTACGATAGTGAGAGTATGTTGTATGCTTCAGATTCTGAGTAAGTTGTACGTGTAAGATTCAGAGTAAGTGTAAGTGTAAGCTTCTAAGGAAGACATAAAATACGTTTATGTGTAAGCGTATGATTGTACGATTAAGGTCATAAAGGTAAGTTCGTACGAATAAGGTCGTGCGAATATGTATGTTGTAAGTGTAAGTTTCTGAGTAAGACCGTAGTGTATGATTCTGAGCACGATTGTAAGTATATGATTCTGATAAGGACTGTAAGTGTAAGATTGTATGAGTAAGGTCGTACAAGTACGTGTAAGCTATATGAGTATGCCTTTGATGGTACGAGTAAGTTGTAAGACCCTGATTAAGGGTGTTCATGTAAGTTTGGTTTGATGGTGTGCTATGCGTGTTTTTATGCCTCTGTATACTATTGTTATATGTTGTTTGCTTCATGTTGAGTTGCATGACGCATGTATTTATGAACTTATTGAGTTCGCCGTTTTGGATTTCCCCTACTGGGTATTTTTCTACTGAGTATGAAAATACTCACCCTACTTTTTTAGTCCCATTGTTCGGGAGGCTTTTGCAAGTTGTGTTGGTGAGCTCCTAGAGATGGACGCTCATTTCTGTGGTGGATTGTTTCCCTCTCGACTCAAGTATATTGACTCAATGAGAGTATAGTTGGTTCCACGATCTGATGTATTGGGTGAGATGAGATTTAAGTGTTTATATCTTCTGGACTTTTAATTTGGATCAGATTAGACTGTTTATGGGGCTTGTACTCAGGGACGCCTAGGAGTTATTTGTATTTAAAAATCCATGATCATGGTAATTTAGTCGTACGTATCTTTTCGAGTAACGCCTAAGGATATTTGATTTGGCGGTATGATGTTTAACCGTATGATGTTTTAAATTATCAACTATTTGTACATATTTTGACTTCGTCATTTTTTACTCCGATTTACAGACGTTGTAAAAAAAATCCGTGAATTTTAAGAAAATTGTATGAAAAATCTCGGGCGTTACAGTTGGTATCGGAGCCTAGGCAATCTGACTACAACTCCATAACAGTTGTAAGTCCAGAGTCGTGGCATGTAAGAGTAAGTTGGAGTTCGATTTTGAGGAATTCAGGGTGAAGACTTTTCCCTTAATTCCGTTTGTTTCTGCCTTTGGGCGGAGTTGAGCCAAAGTGCCTCAGCCGCTGAGAGATTTGGTCGGCTGGATTGCACGTTTATTGGCTAAGGAGAGCCATTGGCTGTTTTTCATTATGTTGAGTTTTTGAAAGGTTGGCTAGCACCTTATCGGCTGTTAAGAGAGTCAGATTTTGCTAGTGTTTGATTTGAGAGTATGAAGCACCTCTTTGAGGTTTTGCAGACTCCGAATGATCAGAAAGTGGTTATGGCCACTTTGATTAGTAAAATCTGTCAGATGTACGATTCCTAATTGGTCAGCTTATGACCTAGTTGGAGTACAATTATGTGACCTTTGTGTTGAAAGGATTTGATTTCCCTTTTGCTAGAGGCAAGGGAGTATGTAAGTGGTGGAGTATTGGACTCTTTTCGCCTCCTTCCGGAGATTCATAATTTAAGAGCGGTTTAAAGGATGAGTTTTGAGCCTCCAAGATTTTGAACGGCCGTTGAGATAACTACTTTGACACTAATGAGTGTGTAGTTATTATGTAAGATTTTGGGAAGGAGGGTGTGAGTTCGGTGTGGATTCGAAGATTGGTTAACCGCTCAGAGAGTAGTGGTAGACCAACATTAGAAATAAGTGATGTTCGTGTGCCCTGAAGGTTTGAATGTCGCACTCAGGGTGTTTGAAAATGGTCAGCCCTATGCTTTGGGTGAACTGTTAAGGCCAGGTGATGCACAACTAAAGGTTGCAGAGCCTTTCGGAAGCTTATTTGAGAAGTTTTTCAGGGTTTTAGTCTAGAAGAGCTAGACATTATCAGGGATTTTCCCTATACATTCCCCGATGATCTACGGGATTTCAGCCTAAGTGAATGGTGGAGTTCGTTAAGTTAGTGCTTAATGCACTTTGTACCTCTAGGGCATCGTGCGGGATGACTGGGTAGAGTGGATCAACCTCAATGATGAGTTGGCGGAACTTACGTTTAAGAGGATTGTTTGACCAAGAGTTTGGGGTACGTTTGTTGGGTGTCGATGAAGAAGTAGGTTGTATCCCTACGTTTATGCATCGGCACCGTATGTGTAACTGAACGACTTTTGAGAATAAGTCTATTGCTCAGGTTGGATGACCTTTTTAGTAAGTTATTGTGAGACAAGATGTTTTAGGAATTTATTTGAGGTCTGACTATCACCTGCATAAGGTTTGTGCTGATGTTATTCCTAAGGCAGCCTCATGAACTCAGTATGATGATTACGAGTTCTGAATGGTGTCTTTTGGGACTCGCCAACACCTATTGCAGGTGTTGATGTGATGTGTGTGGCTTTTGTTGAATAGTATGAAGAAGGGCATCAATGAATATTTGTGAGATGCCTGACCTGTCTGAGCGTTAAGTCAGGGCATCAGAAACCACTATAATCCCTATATTCTGTAGGAATTCTAGAGTGGATGTAAGTGCTCTTTAAGGTAGATTTTGTTGTAAGTTTCCTCATGCACAGATGGGGCACAACACCATTCAGGTCAGTATGGACAGATAGATGAAGATGTGATTTCTTCCTTTTGAGAGATGGTTGGTCTGGAAGAATTTTGAACAGCCTTTGGAGTGGCACTTGCCATTGTTTTGAGTTTGTTTACTATAACAATTCACTTTGGCATTTGGACGACCCTTACAAGGTCTGGTATGAAAGGGAATTTTGTTTGCCAACATGTTGGGCTGAAGTAAGTGAGCTGTAGATGCTCAAATGTGAATTGTCTAGCACTGTGAAGACAAGTTGAAGTTAGTCAGGTGAGGATTTCAGTTAACTCTAAAGCCCTTAAGAGATTTATGCTAATTGGAGGCAAAACGAACTCTAGTTGAGTTGCGAAGCATGTTAGTCAGATCCATTGATGGACAAGGTTAGTTGTGGATGACAAAGGTAATTTTTGTGGTGAAGATTTTGTGGCAAATATCATACTCCCAAGTTGGAGACTTGCGATGTTCAGGCGGATATGAGAGAGATATACCCCGAGGTATTTGTTGTTTCAGCTGTATGTTGTAAGTTGATCGTGAAATTTCGGGGACAAAATTTTTCCAAGGAGGGAAAAATGTAAGGTCCCCGATTTTCTCTACGATTTTCTGTGTTTTTCCTGCGATTTTTGTTGGTCTATTTTAGCGGGAAAATATGATGCTTCGGCGTATTTGGTCATGACCCGTATAGTCGGGTGTGAGTCCAGTCGTAGGCCATGGGCCTGGACGCACATTCCAGCGTTAAAAATTGAAAGAAAATGGAACTGCAAAGGATAAGTTGGAAAAGGAAAAAAAATGCAGAAGCTCAGATCGGCCTCTGGGGCGACAGCGGGAGGCCACCCCTCCCGGCCCCAGAGGCCTCCGCTCTGCCTCCCCAGTGGTTTTCCCCCTCTGCCCTGTTTTCGCTGTGCGCACTATTTTTGTTCAACAATAGCCGCCGGTGATGAGCCACCGCTGACCGGACCTCCGTCGAGCTCCACCTTGGTCCAGCGATGGCGATGGGCACTTCTCCCAGCCCCTGGGGCCTCTACTCCGCCACCCCACCCATTTTCCCCCTCTCTGCCCTGTTTTGCCGGTGCACTGTTTTGGGTAAACAATGGCCGACACGACCCCCATCCAGCCTTGCCTTGGTCGGGTGAAGGTGCTGAACCACCCCTCCCTGCCCGGTTCCGCCTCCGCACTCCCTGTTTCCTCTGGCCAGACCCATCTTCTCCTTGTTTTTGTCTATGACGGATTTTGGGGCTGCGCCGGCAAAAGCTAGCCTTTGGCTCACCTCTTGCAGACCGGCCTTGGGTTGACGATGGTAGGACCACCCCCAGCCAGCTCCGCCGCCCCCATGGCCACTCGACCCTTATTGGTTTTCCCCGGCCAGTCCCTCATCTCCCCTATTTTTCCCGTGTTTGTCTGAGTTCACTGGCTGGCACCATTAGTCGAACGCCGGACACCGAACATGACCCACCAGACCTTTGTTCAGCTTCTCTCCGGTTGGGCAACGATGGTGGATGTTTCCACCCAGCCCGGTTTAGTCTTTGTCCCATCCGTTCCACTAGAACGAGATCTATCACCCACCGGTTGATGTGCTCGTCCACAGAAAACCTAGCCTTTGCTCCTCACTGTGCAATTTGTCCGGCGTGTCGCCGTTGACTTTGGCCATCACCTCTGGCCGGAGATAGCTTCTCCTGGCCACTAGGGCCACAATGGAATCTACCAGAGCCGCTAGTAAACCCTGCTCCTTTGTGCCCAGGGTTTTCCACTCGTTTTGGGCCATCGAGCATCGTTGGATGCCGAACACCCTTTGGACCAGGAGAGTCTCGGCCTGGAGATGGCTGGCCACCCTAATGCGGCACCACCCCTCTCTTTTTGACGTGAGCCATGCATCCCCTCTGTCGGTTGTGTTTGA
Organism: Saururus chinensis; assembly: GCA_035235625.1. Classification (NCBI taxonomy): domain Eukaryota; kingdom Viridiplantae; phylum Streptophyta; class Magnoliopsida; order Piperales; family Saururaceae; genus Saururus; species Saururus chinensis. The sequence goes on along the minus strand of CP141144.1, from coordinate 33,906,637 downwards.
CCGCACGAATCAGAGAGTCACCATCTAGCCCTCTCCCCCTCCCTTTGGCCACGTGTGCAAGTAGCCACGTGTGCGGGTTAGGGTATTGGTGCCGCTTTGCCGCCACCCGACCGTCAGATGGTTCTGCCATCATCTGGAGTTGACATCGGAGTCCTCCACCACCTCTCCTCCATCCTTGAGAGTCACCCCATGCCCTCCGCCCTTATGTGGGCCATTGTAAATGCGAAATCGATGTCGTTGGGTGCTCTCCACGGCCGATTTCTACGTTTTGTTACCGGTTCGGTATTGTTCAACCGCCGATCGAATCTTAGTGAGTACACCCTGCCTTTCGGTCACACCTGCCACTCATTGGCAGGACCTTTCTCCCGGCCACCTCTAGTGTGCTGCCGTGGATCGCGGACTTTATTGCGTTGATTTTGACACCCCATTTGGCCGTGTGTAGTTCCAACGCATCTTAAAAGCTCGGGACAACAGCTCTCTTAGCTAGGCAATGGTTTTGACTACCAACTCCGCAACCGACGCCGCCACCGTCATGTGCTCGCCATCAAAAGTCATGATTAGGAGGTAGGGGAGCTTTGAACTCGTAAATTCATGATAGCATGCTTGAATGAGTAGTAGCATGCTAGGAATTGCATTATGTGCATATAAGCATGATTATATGGTATGCTTCAAAGCTCTACCATCCTCTTTCCACCAACCTCAAGTGTGACCCCCGTTTGCCCAAAATTGTTGGGGTCTAGGTTTCAAAGACAATATCTTGAGTGCCTTGTGAGACCTTCAATCTCAATCCTAACTTCCACACTCTCACACACAATCTATCACAAAGCTAGAAGCTCAAATCGTATACAAATCAAAAAGAGAGAAATATGTATTTTGTCAAGTCAGCCCCTACAAAACCATAAAAGTCAATATCAAGTAGAGGAGTCTCTTCCCATAATGAAAAAGTTCAGTTCATAACTACCCTCAGTAGTGGGTGACACATCCAATCAAGTTTAACCGCGAGAGAAAAAGAGTGAGCCAAAGGAGAACGAGTTTGTCTCTCCTTCCCCTCCTTCAAAGTCATAGTCTAAGACCACTTCTGAGGTATCTATATACCTAGGGCACCATTTCCTCAATGTCTTAACATGACCCTACCCTTTAGCAAGAGCATGTCTAGATGGATGAGAATTTTGTGACTTTTGAATAAGTTAAAATCAATCTTGCCCCCTTAGATTCTCTTAAGCATGTTCCCGTATACACTAAGTTACGCAAAGACCCATGCACTCAAAAGCTAAAATCAAAGACCTATGTGTCTAAGAAAGTCTTACTCAATGAGCTAGTCATCTCTCTTTTCAAATTTGGCACCCCACCTAAGTTTAAAGACCCTTGAGTGCCCACCATTTATTGTGTCATAGGAGATCACTCCATCCGCAAAGCTCTCTTTGACCTTCATATGAATATCAACCTACTCCCTTACTCAGTGTATGAGCAATTAGATTTAGGAGACCGGCATCCCACATTGGCAACTCTTCAGTTTGCCAATCATTTTTGTGCGCAAACCCTAAGGAGTCATTGAAGATTCCTTTGTTGGTGTCAACAAGTTCTGATTCCCTATCGACTTTCTTGTCTTAGGTATTGAATCTGTCTTTACTTCCACACATAACATCACAGTAATTCTAGGTCACCCCTTCCTTGCCACAGCTAATGCATGTATTAGTTGCCAAACAGTGGTGAAGGAGATGTCATTCGGGAATATGAAGGTGTGGCTCAATGTGTGTAACACATCTAACCAACCACCTACTGAATGTGACTCTAAATATTTTTAGGCTAATAGCTTAAATGAGTTAGTCATTGAAGTCATCCCCCTTACCCTTATGGGAGATGCACTTGAAAGAACTTTACTATACCGTAGGCTAGAGGAGTTCACTAAAGGCCTATGATTAGAGGAGGCCCACTACCAACTAGTGGTTGTCATTTTCCCTGAGTCCTACTTTTGGATGCTTAAAGCCAAGCTCCCACCTATCTCATTCCCCCCACCCCTTAAGCCCTTCATCTAACCAACCACCTACCTACTCTTGAGTTGAAGAGCCTACTTAGCTCTCTCAAGTATGCCTACTTGGGATCCAAGGACACTATCCTCATGATTGTTTCCTCTCGCTTGATTAGTGACCAAGAGAATAAATTTCTTACCATCCTTATCACACATAGGAGAACCAAATGATGGACAGTAGCTAACCTTAAGGGTATTGACTCATCCATTTGAATGCATAGGATCCACCTAGAGGACAAGGCAAAACCATTGAGAGAAAGATAATAGAGGTTGAAACCTAACATACTAGATATTGTGAAGTAGAAGGTCATAAAACTTTCAGATGTAAGTATCATATACCCCATCTATGATAGTGATTAGGTGATCCCTGATCCATCTCGAGAGAAGGCAGTTGTAATAACCCTATTTTTCTAACATTTTATAAATTTTATTATTTTTCCAAAGTCTGATTATAACTCATTGAGATGAGCATAATAAGTAAAAAAAATACAAAAATTTGAGACCGGGAACAAAAGTTACGGCCTTGGGAAACGTGCTCTACTGGTGGGACCCACTTCTTATATAGGGGTAAACTAGTCCATAAGTGGTCTTAGTCTTGTAGGGCTCATGAATACGAGCTCAACGGTACCAAGAATGCGCAGAACGAAGTTCGGGATAGGATGTTACGATTATTTATAAAATAAAATAAAATTTAAAATCCGGCTCTGCGCAGCGCAGTGCGCCGCGGCGCACGAATGCGCGCATCACACATATGATAAATGTGCGTTCGTCATGCATGCCCGTGGTTTCAACAGCGGGGCCACCGATTTCGGTGGCGCCCACCGGTTCTAGCAGCGGCGGCCACCAGAAAAAACCTCCTCCCCCCTATAAATACCCTTATCTGGCTATTCTTCACCCACATCTGATTTTCAACACCTTTCACTGTTTTCACTATTCCTGACCCATTTTAAGTCCGAATTTCACGAACCAAAACCCGTTTCCTACTAATTCGAGCGTGCTCTACACTCCGGAAGTGTTATTTTCCTGAGGTCACCTCCCTAAAATCCAAAAAAACCTACCACGTCCCTAATCCTCCCCTTTCTCCTTTTTACTTTTTCTGGACCTTTTCAAACCCTTTTCAGCCCGTTTAAAAGCCGTACCCCAATAAATCGAGGGTGCTCTATGTGTTGGGACCATTATTCTACCGAATTTCTTGCTCGAAGGAAGGATCTTCTTTATATTCTACGAGGGGATTTCTTATACCCCACACTCATTATAGGTAGGCAGCTTTAAATTCTAATCGTATGCTGAGATTTTGATTCGCCAAAGATTTGCTAAAGATTTTTCTAAAAGAAAATTCTGTCTTTAAAAGCTTCTCCTCTTTTTGAAAAATTCTCCAAATTTTGGGTAATCGTACCCTCTGGATAGTCCTTGGTTTCTCGAAACTAAGGGTTATTATGATGATTCTGGATATCGCCAAATTTGGCTTCCGACGAGCACAGGACTGGGATATCATGGAAAATTCTCTTTCCTTCGGTCTCCCATTGCCCATGAGCGCGGTTGTAAGTCATCTGGTATCATGACATTCTGTGACGATGTTTTCAGATATTGAAAGAAAGATGACACGATATTTCTACATGCATATTTTTAGAACTTAACTCAGCTTACTGAGTATAAATTTACTCACCCACCCTCAGATTTTGCAGGTGTGTGATTTAAATACGAAGAAGTTGACGAAGAGCTTTTCTTTTTAAAATTATAGATTTTGTACTTTTCTTGTATTTTTTTTGTAAATTTTGTACTGACTGATGTATAAAGGCATGTTATGCCTAATTTTGGAAATCTTTGTATAATACAAAGTATGTTGTAATTACTCTTTTTGTACACGGTGATCCTTGGTAATTGTATTTAAAATTTGTTATGTTTTCAAAAATCATTATGAATATGAGGGGTGTTATAGTTGGTATCGGAGCCAAGGTTCTACTGTCTACCAAAAAGTAATTAAGTTAGTCAATACAATTATTAGTATTTTACCGTATGTTTTCCTATTTAATATGACTTCAATGAATTTTTTTATGTAAAGTTAAATTAGATGTTGCTGCTCAAGCACAAGACATCTCTGTCAAAAAATGTATATCATTCTACTACTCATAAACTGCCACTTGCAATGGAAGGAAGTTGTAGCAAGAGTATGAAGAAGACCCCTCCATGGAAGAGGAAGATGGTGAAAATGTTGACCTTGAGTTTAAAAGGGACTTTGACCTGAATGAATTGCCCCCACCCGAGGCCAAATATGTGGAGGAGCAAGACATCCAGCGTCGCCTCAAAGAGTAGACCGGAAGGCATGGAATGCCCGAGCAGTGCATCTTTTGTGGACTTATGACCCACTTTTTCTTTGAGTGTCCAAAAGTGAAGACCTTTCCTCTCTAAAGTCTTAGTTACTTGAGAAAAAGGGTTGTAAAAATCTCAAGTAAATAGTTTTGATGTGTATAATAGTTTGATGTTAGTTGTTTTGTTTTGTAATTAGCTAACTCAGTTTTTGGGAAATGTAAATAACTACAAGGTTGTTATAAAATAGGCCTTTTTATAAAATCTTGATGGTATTAATCCATGTTTAGATGACACATGTTCATGGTAACGATGCCCAACCGGCAAGTAGTTCGACTCCACCAGAAGGTAATGCGCCGGTCACTTTGACAACGGGGGATCCTATGACACACTTCCTGGATTTACTAATGCAAAGACTGACTCGACATCTTCAATCTGAAGGATTCTAGTCGAATCATTCTAATCATTTGACCAGTTCAGGAGAAAATAGCCACGATGAAAAGAATAATCTGTTAGAGCGTTTTAAGAAGCTTGCACCAGCATTTATGGGAGAGGACAACTCTGAGGCCATTGAAAAATGAACCTTTGAGGTCGAGTGAATTTTTAAAGCAATGAAGATCCCCGATGATCATAAAGTACCACTTGCCACTTTCTCAATGACGGGCAAAGCTGCGTTCTGGTGGCCTACTACAGAAAGAAATTTCTTTCTAGACGTTGATCCTATTAAGTGGGAGGAGTTTAAAGAAGTATTATATGACAAATATTTTCCTCCTCACATCCAAGAAAGAAAGGAAAAAGAATTTCTAGATCTGCAACAAGGAACTTTAACAGTAGCCCAGTATGAGAATAAGTTTGTATAGTTATAACATTTTTCCCTAGACTTTTGCATGATGGAATTAAAGAAGGCATGGAAGTTTGTGAGGGGCCTAAATAATGGACTACGAGGTAGAGTCATTGGCCACCAACCTACGACTTTTGCCAAAGCGGTAGAGCTGGCCTCTATCCTAGAATAGGATTACCAAGAGTTTGTGGTTGGACGTAAAAATCAAGGACAAAATAGTGGTTTCCGACCTGATGAGAGGAAGAGAAAGTTTACATTTAACAATCAGAATAATCATAAACATAAAAAACCATCAGCACCACCGTCTCAGATAAGGGGAGAGAGGAAGTTAGAAAAATGTTCTCAATGTAATAAAATCCACCCATTTGGATTGTGCTATCTTGCTGAAGGAAAGTGCTTTTCCTATGGGGAACGTGGCCATCAAATTAGAGATTGTCCAAAAAGAAAGACTCAAGAAGAATTAAGACCAGAGCAGAAACCGAAAGCTCAAGGTCGGGTCTTTGCAATTACTGCTGAGCAGGCTCAAGCAATGACTGCAGTCATTCAAGGTACCCTTCTAGTCTTGGATAAAATAGCAAAAATCTTGATAGATCCAGTGTCGACACATTCTTTCATATCGTTCAATTTTGCTTTAAGCATTGGCTATCCTATTTCAAATCTAGGATATGTTTTAGAAGTGTCCACCCCAACGGGAAAAACATTTTTAGCTCATGAATTTCTTCAAGGGATATCTATCTCCTTATATAAACGTCAGTGGGAGGTCAACTTCATTTTCCTAGATATGACCAACTTTGACATCATATTAGGTATGAATTGGTTAGCCGATAATGGGGCGTTAATAGATTGTAAATAGAAGAAGATGACCTTTAATCAAGGAGAATAGAGTTTTACTTTTCATGGGCTTCACAATTTTTCCAAACCATGTATCATCTCGGCGGTCAAGGCCCATCGGCTCTTAACCGAAGGATATCAGGCTTACCTTGCTACCGTGGGAACTAAGGAAGTTACAATAACTAAACTGGAAAGTATTGAACTAGTAAAAGACTTCACTGACGTTTTTCCAGATGACCTCTCTGGACTGCCACCAGAAAGAGAAATAGATTTTTCTATTGAGTTGATGCCAGGAACTAATCCCATCTCTAAGGCACTGTACCGCACGGCTCTTGCAGAGTTAAAAGAATTAAAAAGTCAATTACATGAATTACTAGAGAATGGATTTATCCGATCCAACGTCTCTCCTTGGGGAGCACCAGTATTATTTGTGAAAAAGAAGGATAGGTCGTTGAGATTATGCATTGACTACAGACTCCTCAATGCCGTCACTATGAAGAACAAGTATCCTTTGCCTCGTATAGATGACTTGTTCGATCAACTGCAGATGGCCAAAGTTTTCTCCAAAATAGACCTGCAGTTAGGTTACCATCAGTTGAGGATTCGAGATGAGGAGTCTCTAAAACAGCCTTCCATACCCGGTATGGCCACTATGAGTTTTTAGTGATGCCATTTGGTTTAACAAATGCACCAGCTGCCTTCATGGATCTCATGAATAGAATTTTCCAACCCTTCTTGGATAAGTTTGTAATTGTCTTTGTCGATGATATTCTCATCTACTCTAGTAGCTTAGAAGAACACCGGGTACATCTGCAAGTAGTTCTACAAACGCTGAGGAATCATAAGTTGTACGCCAAGTTTAGCAAGTGCGAATTTTGGATGAAACAAGTGGTCTTCTTAGGACATGTCATTTCAAAGAATGGGGTATCGGTGGACCGAACTAAGATAGAAGTAGTCATCAAATGGGAAAGACCGAAGACCGTAACAGAAATTCGGAGCTTCTTAGGCCTCGTTGGTTATTACCGAAGATTTATACTTGGATTTTCAAGCATCGCCTTGCCTCTGACAAAATTGACAAGGAAAGGAGTAAAATTTATTTGGGATGAGACTTGCAAAAAGAGTTTTCTGGAATTGAAGGAAAAATTAACGACTACACCTGTTTTAACATTGCCAACTGGCAGTGGAGGATTTGTCGTGTATAGCGATGCTTCTAGAAGAGGCTTAGGATGTGTGTTGATGCAAAACAGAAAAGTGATAGCATACGCTTCACGACAATAAAAGAAACATGAAGGTAACTATCCTACTCATGATTTTGAATTAGCAGTGGTAGTTTTTGCATTAAAAATATGGAGGCACTATTTATATGGGGAAACGTTTGAAGTCTTTACCGATCATCAAAGTTTAAAGTATATATTTTCCCAAAGTGATCTCAACATGAGGCAAAGACGATGGATTGAATATCTTAAAGATTATGACTTCTCTATTAAGTATCACCTTGGAAAAGCTAACGTAGTAACTGATGCCTTGAGTCGTAAATCCGGGGAATTAGCCTTCATCCTTGTTAAGGAATGGAAACTGCTGGAGGAAACACTAAGTTTTTAACCCGAGGTACAATCTGGAAATATGAAATCTTTCATTGCCAACCTAGAAGTGAGATCAGTGCTAGTTGAACGTATTCTTGAAAGTCAGAAAAGTAATGAAGAAGTACAAACTTTGCTTGAAAGACCTGACTTTACCAAAGGCTCTGATGGAAGTATTCGATTTTGAGAACGACTAGTAATACCTGAAATACCTGAGCTATGGGAAGACCTATTACATGAAGCGCATCGGTCTCGATACACCATCCACCCAGGAGGAACGAAAATGTATCAAGATTTGAAAAGGAGTTTCTGGTGGAATGGGATGAAAAAGGATATAGGAGAATATATTTCCAGCAAGTTAAGGCTGAACATCAAAAACCGTCGGGGTGCCTTCAAAAGATTGAGATCCCCGAATGGAAGTGGGAACATATCACTATGGATTTTGTTTCAGTGTTACCCAGAATTTCACAAGGCCACGAATCCATTTGGGTAATTGCAGATAGACTCGTAAAAAGTGCACATTATCTTCCTTTAAGAAGGAAGCAGTCCTTAAATTCTTTGGTAAGATTATATGTGAAGGAAATTGTGAGTCAACATGGAATACCACTTTCGATCATCTCAGATCGAGACAATCGATTTACCTCCAAGTATTGGCAAGGACTCCAAGAGGAATTAGGCACAAATCTTAAGTTCAGTATTGCTTTCCACCCACAAACAAATGGACAATCAGAAAGAACTATCCAAATTTTGGAAGATATGTTGCGAGCATGTGCAATGGATTGGAAGGGAACTGGGACAAACATCTACCACTGGTTGAATTTTTCTACAATAATAGCTATCATAGCAGCATAGGTATGGCACCTTATGAGGCATTATATGGACAACCTTGCCGATCGCCGACATGTTCGAATGAAGTAGGAGAACGAAGATTGATTAAGTTTGAACTTTTGCAACAGTGTGCAGATAAGGTGAAACTTGTCAAGCATCGCTTAATGGCATCCCATAGTCGTCAAAAGAGTTATGCTGACCAGAGATGGAAATATATCAACTTCAACGTGGGAGATCAAGTACTTTTGAAGGTTTTTCCAACCCGAGGAGTCATGAGATTTGGAATTAAAGGCAAACTAAGTCCTCTCTTCGTAGGACCGTTTGAAATTTTAGATAAAATAGGAGCTATGGCCTACATATTAGCATTGCCTGCACAACTCGACAATGTTCATGACATATTTCACGTATCCATGCTTAGGAAATACGTTTGAGACTCCTCGCATGTTCTAGATCAGAGTTTAATCACTCTTGAGCCAAACTTATCGTTTGAAAAAAAACCAGTTAAAATTTTAGATTTTAAGGAACAAATCCTGAGGACAAAAAGGATTCATTTAGTCAAAGTCCTGTGGCAGTATCACTCTTCAGAAGAAGCCACTAGGGAACCGGAAGGTAAAATGAAAAAGAAGTATCCTGAATTATTCAACGAGTTAATAATTCAAATTTTGAGGACGAAATTTTTCGAAGGGGGGTAGATTGTAATAACCCTATTTTTTTGACATTTTATAAATTTTATTATTTTTCCTAAGTCTGAGTATAACTCGTTGAGATGAGCATAATAAGTCAAAAAAAAAACGAAAATTTGAGACCGGGAACAAAAGTTACGGCCTTGGGAAACATGCTCTACCAGCGGGACCCACTTCTTATATAGGGGTAAACTAGTCCATAAGTGGTCTAGTCTTGTAAGGCTCATGAATACGAGCTCAACGGTACCAAAAATGCGCAAAACGAAGTTTGGGGTAGGATGTTACGATTATTTATAAAAAAAATTAAAAATCCAGCTCAACGGCTCGGCTAGGCTCAGTACAGCGCGCCGCGCCGCGGCGTGCAGTGCGTGAACATGCACGTGACATGTGCCCGCAGTTTCAACTCGGCGGCGCCTGCTGGAAAACACGTCCCCTCCCCTATAAATACCCTTCTCCGGCCATTCTTCACCCACATCCGATTTTCAACCCCTTTCACTGTTTTCACCATTCCTGACCCATTTTAAGTCCGAATTTCACGAACCTAGACCCGTTTCCTACTAATTAGAGGGTGCTCTATGCACGGGAAGTTTTTTTTTCCCAAGGTGACCTCTCTAAAATCCAGAAAACCTTACCACGTCCCTAATCCTCCCCTTTCTCCTTTTTACTGTTTCTAAACCTTTTCAAACCCTTTTCAGCCCGTTCAAAAGCCGTACCCCACTAAATCGAGGGTGCTCTATGCGTTGGGACCATTATTCTGCCGAATTTCCTGCTCAAAGGAAGGATCTTCTTTATATTCTACGAGGGGATTTCTTATACTCCACACGCATTATAGGTAGGTGGCTTTAAATTCTAATCGTATGCTGAGATTTTGATTCGCCAAAGTTTGACTAAAGATTTTTCTGAATGAAAATTCAGTCTTTAAAAGCTTCTCCTCCTTTTGAAAAATTCTCCATATTTTGGGTAATCATACCCTCTATCATCCTTGGTTTCTTGAAACTAAGGGTTATTATGATGATTCTGGATACTGCTAAATTTGGCTTCCGGAGCGCACAGGACTGGGATATCAGGGGAAATTCCCTTTCCTTCCGTCTCCCATTGCCCCATGAGCGCGGGTGTAAGTCGTCTGGTATCCCGACATTCTGTGACAATGTTTTCAGATTTTGAAAGAAAGATGGCACAATATTTCTACATGTATATTTTTAGAACTTAACTTAGCCTACTGAGTATGAATTTACTCACCCACCCTCAGATTCTTCAAGTGTGTAATTTGAATACGAAGAAGTCGACGAAGAGCTTTTCTTTGTAAAATTACAGTTTTTGTACTTTTCTTGTATTTTTTTTGTAAATTTTGTACTGACTGATGTATAAAGACATGTTATGCCTTATTTTGGAAATTTTTATATAATACAAAGTATGTTGTAATTACTCTTTTGGTACACAGTGATCCTTGGCAATTGTATTTAAAGTTCGTTATGTTTTCAAAAATCATTATGAATATGAGGGGTGTTACAACAGCAGAGGTTGAAACCTATTCAAAAGATTAAAATCAAGTCCTTAATTGTATCCATAATGTGCAAATCACAACTAATACCCAATTTCAATATTAAACAAGACAAAACCAAGGAAAAAACTTATAAGAACCAATTTAAATCATATGAGAAATAGGACAAAACTCATATCCAAATCAATTTCATTAATGAAAGAGGTAAAAATAATTAACATTAAATCTACCATTAAAAAAATAATCAAGTCTCATAATCATGAAATTCTATAATTTAATAAAGCTTCATCTAAGCCCTAGCAAATATTTTTAGCTACTCATTGACCTAAGAAATAAAATCTCTATTAGAAAATTTGAAAGGAGACTTACAAGATGTGAAAAAGATGGAAAATTTTCAAAAAAACATTGTGTTGCTATAGTACCAAGAACAGTAGCCACTCATCATCTTAAACCTCTGCCTCGTGAACAGTGTTGCTACAGTACCCATGGACTGGATTTTTTTTCTCGCTTCTTCTTTGCTCCTCCGGCTTGGGACTTCAATTCTCTCACTTTAAAAGTGCCCTCTCCTCAATTTGGAAGGATGGGATTGAAGGATTTTGCCTCTAGTTCATTGTAATCTACTCCATTTTCTTCTGCAATTCTCTACTGTAGTATTTAAATAATTTTCTAAACAACACCTCTTCCTTTGTTTAAGTGCCCGGTTCCATAAAAAAAAAGAGCTTCTCGCTATGTTTAAGCATTCTTTTTATAAGCTTTCTTGCTCCTCAATATTTTCCCACTTTATTTCTTGTTTCTTTTCTTTATTCTCTCTTTTTCTTGTTCAACAATCGCAACCACGAAAATCAGCTCTCATTCTTCAATTTTAAACTTTAAATGTGTTCTTCATTAAGTAAATTGAAATGGGTTTTTGATCTTCCTAATTTATTTGCACAAATTGGTACTCAATTTCACCCAAAATCATATATATGTAATATGGATGTTTCTATCCAATAACTCGTCTAGGAAGATGAAGTTGTTCACTAGGCAAACCAAATTATTGTCCAAGTTTCTTCTCTGTTCATTAAGCTCTTTTGTTCATGTCCATATATATTTCTAACAAGTTCGCGTATCCATAAAGTTGTCCAAGTCAATTGTAAGCAGTCAAGATTATTGTGAATTATTTTGAACATCGCCTATCCCTCTCGAGAAATGTGCATTACCTAAAATACATAAATAGTCATCTTTCAAACATGAAAGACATATGCAAAACACTGATTTTATTCAAATATACTCCTAAACAATTAACATCGCCCGAATTAACTAATAATTAAATCACACCACTAATATCTATCTTAACATAAATAAACTCTAATTAACCTAATCATATACTAAGAAAATAAGGTAAATACCCCCAAACCTATATCTTGCTAGTCTTCAAGCAAAACTAAAAATAAAAACAACAAAAAACAAAACTAACTACTCCACTTCTGCAGGAAATCTCAATTGTATTTAGCATATGCAGCAAGCCTTTAAACCCCTAGCTTGTACTACATGAGTTATAGTCACATGAGGGTTTGCAATGAATCTACTCACAAAATTCAAAAATAAAATTAAAATAAAATAATAGAAAATTAAATTTAAAATCATAGAAAATTTATAAATCAACTCTTCCTAAACATGTGACTTCATTTAATAAAATCAATTATAAATAAGTGTAACACGCAATACAACTTTTCTTTTGAAACAATAATTTATTCTGATAACTTCATATTGGTGGCAAATATTCATACCTATATAATAATTTTAAGAAAAGACATTGCCAAGTAATTATACAATCCCAAATTTATGAATCGAACAACTCAATGTGTACCATGTCCATCAGTAATTCCAATTTAACACTCAAAAATAGACATTGGCATCCATTTATTTTCAAGAGATCTTAATAAAGAATCGCGCAAAACCTTCCTTGAAAAGTAAAGCACCCTAGATCACCTGACAACCCATTTAGGATATAACTGTATAATGTCCTACTAAAATCTTATGCTCATCTCACATGACATGTGTAAGGCTTAGCCTTCTTAAGCTTTCTAGAAAAACCATGTAATAAGTGTTAGGCTAGTAATTCCCAATCCAGTTGGCTCAGGGCACTAGGTGTTTAAGCACCCCTTAGGCTTAATAACTTGAAATAAATAGGCTTCAAGGCTATGCATGTCATAAATTAGCCAACTCTACTTTTTAACTCAAACACCCTATGCTTAGTGAGGCACGCCGAGTCCCTGTCTACTCAATAGTGAGACTTTAATTTTTATATTTTTTTAGCTCTTTGCAATTTTTGCATTCTTTTTTTACACAATTTTTTCTCTCTTTTTCTTAATATCTTGAGCACATTATACAATCAACCTTAATTTTGTTCAAATAATGGCCTAGACTGTTCTACAAAACAATAATAGTAAAGCCCAAAACTCTATTATGATAACCTGCTCTCATAAGAAAATAATTACTTAGATTTAATGATATCCACCAAGATGTAAGACTATAATCAGGGGCTCGAATTCTCAATTACACAAATGTCTTTCTAATTTTTCAAAATAGGAGTACAATAAACCAACATGATGTAATTAGAATTCAAAATTATTAAATCCGTCAAGTCATATAAACATGTTCTAAATAGTCTGATATCATTAAATAAAGTCACATATCTAAAAGATGCATCAATGTAAAGAAAAAAAAATATAATCTAAAAAAAAATTCTAATTTTTTTTCAAATTTTTTTTTTTTTTACTAAAACTAAAACACATACTCTAAAGTAAAACTAAAATCTCTTTCTGCACCCCCAAATCTAAACTAAACATTGTCCTCAATGTATAAAAGAAAATAAATATAATGCTTAAGATAAGAAAAAAGAAAAAAGAAGAGATAATACCTTTGTTGATGTGCTCATGTACATAGCTATCAAAAGAAATATGGTCAATAAAGCACAAGCTTAATCACAAAAGGGTAAATCAATAATAAATCATACAAGCACACCCTAATAATGATTAGAGCAATCAACAAAGATGAAAAACTAAAGTCTAACTAAATAAAATGTAAACACTAACTAGTAAATTAAACAAATAACTATCAAAACCTAAAATTGGGTTACCTCCCAAGAGCGCTAAGTTTACTATCTTCAGCCTGACACACCTCCATCTAAACTCATCCAAGGTCCGTTAAAGCAATTATCTTCTCTTTATCAATTCTCCTTAATAAATTAGGGTGAGTTAAACAAATTTTAGTGGATCATCAAAATAAATGAAAGGGAAATCATCGTCCACCAGACTTTCAATCTGTCAACCTCAAAAGTATCATCGAAGTCTAATGGTTGTCTACTTGTGTCAAATGCATTGAACTCACATGTCAAGTTCCCAAAAGAAAGCTTCATCACTTCATTTGGACAATTTATTAGAGCATTAGATGTAGCAAGGAAAGAATGACCCAAAATAACATGAATTTACCCATGGATATTCTAAATAGGTTGAGTTTCAAGGACTACAAAGTCTAATGGAAAGTAAAATTTGTTAACCTTAATCAAAGCATCTTCAACAAAACATCTCGAGGAATTTTAACAGATCTATCAACTAATTGAAGTATCATTGATGTGGGTTTCAACTCTCCCAATCCCAATTGCACATACATAGAATATAGCAATAAATTTACACTAGCCCCTAAATCTAACAAAACCTGCTCAATGTGATGATCCCCTATTTTGTATGAAATTGTTGGACAACCATGATCCTTATATTTGACAGGGAATTTGCATTGAATGATAGAGCTAACTTGCTCTATCAGGAATGTCTTTTTAGGAACATTTGTTTTCCTCTTGACTGTGACTAAGTCTTTTAAAAATTTAGCATAGGAGGGCACTTGTTGGATAGCATTAAGCAATGGGATGTTTATCTGCACTTACTTAAACACCTCTAAAATATCTCCAAACTGTGCATTTTTCTTAGGATTGATTAGCCTTTGAGGAAATGGGGCTTTAGGCATAAAACTCCTAACTGCGGGATCAACTAAAACAGGATTGGAGTCATTGGATTCCCATTTCTCACTATTTGACTCAATATTTTTAGTTTTTTCTTTTTCATGTATTTTTACATTGTTGTCAACCTGTCGCCCAGATCTAAAAGTGGTGATTGACTGGGCATGCCCCTGGTCATGTGATGAACTTGAATCATTACTAATAATATATTGTCCTTTAGGGTTGGGTATAGGCTGACTGGAAAACTTGCCTTTCTTTCTCTCCCCTACATGAGTTGCTAACTGGCCAATTTGATTTTCTAGTTTAGCTATGGCTTGAGTATTCATTTGACTAGAATTTTTAAGTTCTAATATGGCCTGGTTAGTAGACTGCATGAATATTTGAAGAGGCTCTTCAAGTGATGATTCTTGACATGGTGGTGCAGCAACTTGAGGAGCTAATTGGGTAATAGAGGTGTAGGAGAGGTTGGGCAACCTAAATTGATTGGACATCTGTTGCATTGGTGGCCCTACTCCATTCATGGTGGGCTGGTTTTGCCTCCAAGAGAAATTTGGATGATTTCACCAATTTGGATTGTATTTCTCAAAGAAGGGATAGCCAAATGGTTCCCCATAATTGTTTAGTGCATTTGCTTGCTCAGCAAAGCGCTTAGAATAACCTAACATGGAAGGACACATTTGAGCAATATGGATTGGACTTGCACACAGAGAACACACTTGATTTTAAATCTGGTTGGTGGAATTCATGTTTCTAGTAAGATTCATGGCTTCTATTTTTCTAGTCAGCTGATCTAACCTAGCTTTCATGTCATTATTTTCCCTTGCTTCATATAAGCCTCCATTCCTAGGGTTTTGGGTTGGTTTTTCTCTATGGCTCAAAAATCTCATTACTGGGAAAGCTCAGACAAACCCTCTAAGAACTTATATGATGCATCATCATTCAGACTCAAGAAACACCCATCGTTCATGGATTCAATCATATTACGGTGTGTTTGAGTTAACCCATTGTAAAAATATTGTACAAGTTGCCATGTTTCAAAACCATGGTGGGGACACTTCAAAAGCAAATCCTTAAACCTCTCCCAACTCTCATAAAATTTTTCATGCTCCTCTTGACAAAAGTCAGTTATCTCTCTCCTTAAGGCATTGGTTTTAGACTTTGGGAAAATTTTTGAAAGGAACTTACTAACAAGTCCCTCCCATTAATTAATAGACCCTACTCAAAGAGAATTTAACCATGCCTTAGCTTTCATGACATTGGAAATAAGCACAGACAAACCGACTCATCAAAACAAATTTGAAATTTAAATGTAGCACAAATTTCATGAAAATCCTTTACATGCATGCAAGGATCCTCTATGTTAAGACCATGGAATGTGGGGAGAAGTTAAAAGACTTCATCTTTCAACTCAAAGTGTGTGGTAGTGGTAGCGGGCAACACTATGCATGATGGAGGATTGATAGAGATGGTGAAAATAACTCACCAAGGGGTTTGGCTTCTGCATTGTTATCTCCCATTGTGAATGAAAGATCAATTTCAATTTCACTCCTCTGTAAGGGGTTTGAATCTACTTTAACTAACCAATGTGTTTGATCACGTAGCCACGTGGTCATACGTGACTAGTCCCCTATCAAATGCCCCTTGTTTTCACACCTTTTTCTCTTTTTTTTTGTTTTTTTTATAAACTAAGCTAAAACTAGTAGAAGGGTAAACTTAGTTTAGATTTAATTTGTTTTACTTTACAAGTCCCCGGCAACGACACCAAAAACTTGTTGTTAAATTTTAACTATTTACTCACAAGCACATGAATCTATAGTAGTTAAGCGGCTAAATCGAGTGTCAATCCCACAAAGACTTGAAATTGGAAAATCAAATTTGATCTAACTCAAGTAAACCCTAATCTAGTTATCAAATATAAAGATAATAACTAGACTAAAGTAACTAACAAAAGCAAATAAGAGTTTATAGGTAATTAACTATCCAAATTAAAATTCTAAGGCCTTAATCTACAAATAAGAAAGCAAAGCAAAATAACTAAAATATCAAATAAACAAAACACTAGGGCATAGGAATCCACATTCATTAAAGTATGATCATTGATCATATTTCCACACCATCTCATAATAATCTAGAATTCAATCTTCGTTTTTATGGAGAATATCATCATTAGGCTCTCATATATAATAAAAAATATATTGTTCCTCCTCACTTCAACAGATTAAAATCAAGTCATTAATTATATCCATAATTTGCAAATCACAACTAATACCCAATTTCAATATTAAACAAGACAAAACAAAATAAAAAACTAATGAGTACCAAATTAAATCATGAGAGAAACATGACTAAACTCATATCCTATTGTGAACGTCTTAAGGGGCTATCACTAGGGCCCACGTGCTAGAAGTATATGTTTTAATTATGTTATGGTTAATAAGAGCATTTAGGTAAATAGGTTAATTATGGTATTAGTGTTTTCTTTTAATCATGTTATTGGGGCTTAGGTGCCTGTTAGTAAGCCCATTAGTTAGTCTATTTAAATGTAAGTTGATTATGGGATGAATTATCTACTGTCTAATCCTCTTCTTTTCTCCCCTACTTCTCCCTCTGTCCGGTGGCCATGCCGCTCCTCCTCCCATTTCCCAATGGTCTTCTGCCAGCACCATCCCGTTACGAGCTAGCCAGGCCATTGTGAACATCGGTCCACAACATTGGTATCGGAGCCATCAATTCTTGGCCACCACACCTACCAGAGCCGCTGGATCCTCCACTGTTGTTGCCCAATGTTCAGCCATTCGCTGATCTGCCACCACTCGACACCTCAACCAATTTACTGGAAGGAGAACAAAACCGAACCATGGTTGCCACACTCGCTTTCATCCACCCCTCCCTATCATCCCCTCTCAGGCCTTCCCACAACACGGCTATAGTGGAATCGTCCCCCAATTTGCAGAATCTTCTCATGGACAGGGACAACGACCAGCCCTCCTCCAAACCCGGCACCCACGGCCTCACCCTTGGCTTTGTCATCGGCTGTGAGAAATCGATGTCGGGACCAATGCAACCGGCCACTCTAAGCCGTACCCTCCTCAACATCATCCGGGAAGAAGAGTCCAGCTGAGTGATGGATGGAGATGCTTGTGCCATCGTCATCGCTAAGAGCCAGAAGATTATCTGGAACTCATTCCAGGACCAGCTCCACCCTATGCCGAACGAGAGCCACTTGGTCCTCCATGAGCAATGCCGAGTCCGTCGCTGCCAATTTCATGCGCATCATCCCGTGTGCCATATCCTCCTACTGCGCTAGAGCAAAGGCATCACATAGGGGTTCATACGGCGAGGGTGAACAGGCCCCAGTCATCCTGTCTCACCTCGGTCTACCACAAAAAGAAGCCTCCTCCTCCTATGTCTGATCACCTTTGCTGCTTAACAGAGCTTCCCCGATGCGGCGCAACTGCCTCACTGAGTTCTCCACTGGTCCATTGCCCTACATTCACGGCTGTCCTTACGTTTGTATTGACACCAGAGCAAAGGCGGTGACTTTATGGGGGAATTGGACCATCTGTGCCTCCCTATGTCCCGACGACCCACTCTGCCACCCTAGTTGATGCTAGGATCAACTCAGTCCAAGATAGAGTCCTGGACCAGGAAGTGGAGAAGGAGAAGAATCTCCTTTTCCCCACCCTCTGCACGTCGAAGTGGCATGTGCCCTAGTAGCCAAAGCGGCCTGCACTCCAGTCGCTGGTGCAATGTGCCTCCATCACCGCACTGGTCTCAACACCCTATCACCAGAACCCTGGCCTCGTCCTCCTCTGCCCATTCACCTCCACCATGGAAGTAGCCACCGTTGTAGCACCGGATGAGCCGCCGCCGTCGCAGTCTCTAGACCAGTAGTTTTTCCTTGCTGGAAATGATGCCTCCCTGATCACACAGGATTTTCTGGATCTGTTTTCCCTTGCCAGAGAAATTGCTGGCCATTGTGGAGAAAATGCTAGCCTAATTCCACGGGATTGTTCTGGCAGTCCACTGCATATCTCTCTAGCTTGAGGTGTTGTGCTCTTTTCCATCGGGATTACTCTAGAAGTCTTGATACCACAGGATTTTCCTTTCCATTTGGATTTGATTTTGCTAATGATCCATCAACAGTTTTTGACGACCCAAAGCCTCTTTAGGAAATTGCCTTGTGCGACCCTTCTATGTCGGCTGCCTAAATGTTGCACTGATGCACACATTAGTTTGGATCATGCACGCACCCATCCTACTTATCTGCATGTTCATAAACTAGCTGCAAGTCCTCATATGCACTTTGCACACCGCTGCTTTTAGATTACACGAGCCTGGTTGGGTTTGGTTTCAAGTATCATAAGACAAAGCCCATACTTGGTGCCTCCCCGGAGGCTAGGTCCTAGTTCTTGTTCCATGCATCCGCCCACTTTACGTTGGTTGATGTCTCACCCTACACCACCATCTCTAGTCAATTGCTACACTTATTCGACCCTATTACTACTGCTATTTGATGCCCTCTGTGGGCAGTCTTGGGGTGCCCTATAGCTCCTATAGTGACCCCGCGTATTGGTGACCTCTATAGGCACACCACGTTGTCGTGTACCCAACAAGTCAAGCCCACTCCTTTCCTCTGCTGCCTCCTTCATCTTCCATCTCTACCGACCACAGCTATACCTTGCCCTTGGGTTCAGTTAACTACACTCCCAACATGTTTGTGCTAGCTTGTGCACATCTGCTTTTGAGTAGTAACCCACTATCTCCATCACTCTATGTATCCAATCCAAAGTTCCGGACCGGATGTTCACAGTGGAGCTTTGGTGGGCCCGATGCTTGGAGCATAGTGGAGTGTTGTGAAAGTTTTAATGGGCTATCACTAGGGCCCATGTGTTAGTAGTATAGATTTTAATTATGTTATGGTTAATAAGGGCATTTGGGTAAATAGGTTAATTAGAGTATTAGTGTTTTCTTTGAATTATGTTATTGGGCCTTAGGTGCCTGTAAGTAAGTACATTTGTTAGTCTATTTAAGTGTAAGGACTATGCCCTAAGTTGATTATTGAAGGAATTATCTACTGTCTAATCCTCTTCTCATCTCCCCTACCTCTCCTTCTTGTCCGGTGGCCATGCCGATCCTCCTCCCCTTTCCTGGCCATCTTGTGCCGTCACCTTCCCGTTACCGGCTAGCCAAGCCGTTGTGGACATCAATCCACAACATATCTAAATCAATCTCATTAATTAAAGAGGTAGAAAAAACTAACATTAATTCCACCATTAAGAGAAATTAATCAAGTCTCATAATCATGAAATTCTATATTTAATAAAGCTTCATCCAAGTCCTACCAAAGATTTTTAACTACTCATTGACCTAAGAAATAAAATCTCCATTGGAAAACTTGAAAAGAGACACGTTGCATGAATATGTGTGTATGAGACATGTTGTATATAGCATGATATGAAGGTGGAATGAATATGTATTGATGAGATATATTACACATAGCATAATATGTAGGTGGCTTAAGGATGTGTTGATAAGATATGTTATAGATAGCATGACATGCATGTTGCGTAGGTAGATGGTCATGGCGTGTAAATTATGACATCAATGCTCAAGTTTATGTGGTTATCCCTTGATGAAAGAGCATTGTGGTTGATTAGTTGATGAGTATTATGTGATTATGCTTGTGTTGTCATTGTGAATTTACTTTCTGTATTAAAACCCTTTCTAAGCTCTTGGCTCACCCATCTATATTTATTTTTTATTTTGGGTATGCATGTCGTGCCATGTAGGTTTTTCGGATGAGCTCTATGTGGAGCCAATGTTGGTTTAGACTCTTATTAGCCATTATAGGCTTAGACTTATGCTTTAGCTATGTGTGGGTTGTTTATGACTAAGTATGTGGAGATGTGTGTGGACTAATGTTTACTTAGTAGTTTTTTATTGCTTATTTTGTTTTTGTACAACGTAAATGTGCGCAATTTCATAGTGTTTTATCCAAGGATGGGATAAGTCTTCCACAATCCAACTATACTTCATTGTACTGCGTATCACTTCCTCCTTGGACCAGGTTCGGCCCGGGGATGGATTTGCACTAGGGTGTAACAGGTAAGTTTTTTGTATTGGAGAACAAATTTGTTCAACAGAAAATGAAGTCAAACAATGAGTATTAAATGATAATGGGGTGTGAGGGAATAAAAGATTTAGACAATGCCAATGACGTTGGATTCCATTAGCTGATTATCTTGTTGGTTGCTTGCATTATGTGTTGCTTGAAGCTTGTGTTCGCTTCTATTATTAGGCCTTATGATTAATGTGTATTCATTGTGTAGATTGCTGGACCTAATCATGCATGTAATAACCTAGATTTTTCTGTGGTTCTTTATTTTCTTCGTGGGGAATTGATTATTTGTTTTAATCTTTTGTATTACATTTCTCGATAACTATGTGTTGGTGTTGTGCGTAGCCTCGATCGTAGGTGGAAAAGGTTTGTACATTTTCAAGGGTTTAAACGCATAAGTTAAGGTTTCATAGCTTATATTAAAATACTCGGTCCTTGAGATGGGGCTTTTGGGTAAAAGGAGGTTGTTTTGGTCATGGTAGGGTCTTGTGGGGGAATTCACCGTGCGTAGGAGTTCTAGTGGTTGGTAAAAGAAGTTGAGACGTGCGAAGTAGAGGTGCATGTGGAAGGGAAAAAAAGATTTAAAACAAAATGTAGAACACATTTCACATTCTACACAGTATTTTTCAGCTGACAACGAGGAAAGACATACCCCCAATTTCTCTGTTTTGGGCCAAATCACCGCCGGAGCCGACGAAAGCTGCTGGAGCCACCAAATTCAACCAAAGTCTGGTCACCTGGCCACCACAAAGTGGAAGGTGCCACCCTCTTTCCCCAACTTTAATCCGGTCAGCTCTCTCCTAAAATTTGATTAACGTAGTTCATACTTTTGGGGTGATGTATTCAAAACATGTAAGTTCATATTTTTGATGCTCTGTTGAGAGCACCATAAGCTTTCCACCCAATAGAGGCACTGTTAGTTTTCCTACCTGAATTGGCACTATTAGGCCCTTGTTGGCCCTGTATGGCCCTAGAGAGTGGGCATTTGCGCGCTCAGGTAAGTAGTATCATGGATCTACTCTTACCTATTTGATCCTGTGCCCCATAAGCACCGGTGTACTTTGCCTTCGGAATCTTTTTAGCATGTAGGTTTCTCCCCAAAGGTCAAGGTGACACCCTAGTGGCATTCCTTCCTTTTGACATTAGAGCTAATTGAGGTTTAATTAGTTCTATTTGTCGAGTGTAAGTGTAAGATAATAAATGTAAGACGGTAAGTGTAAGTAGTATGTACATGAGAATAAGAGTATGACAGGATGTGATTTGTGATAAGTAAGGTGGAAAGAAAATTTGTTAGTCTAGAAAGCTCAGAGAAATTGTAGTACTTGGGTTAAGATTATATGTTTATCTTCTCCTACTTTATGGTATGCTAATATCTTGCAAAGCAGCTTTAGTGTGAACTTTTAAGGTTCACTATTTTTTATTCTCCTACTGGGTATGAAAATACTCATATTCTATTCCTCTAATCCTCAGACACTCCAGAGACTACCATGGGGCCTAGTTCAAGAGTTTCTAAGCATTTGAGGACACACTTCTTAGACTGCAAGTCGATTTTTTATTATATTATTCTTTGATTATTTTATGCTACGATCTGTTGTAAATAAATTTTGAAATACATGTATTAAGTGAGGTGAGCGCTCTTACATATATTATTTTGGATTTGTACCTGGACTATCATATTATTTTTTACACATATGAAACTTGTACCCAACTACGCCTGGGTGAAAAATATATTGAATGCCCATGGCCATAGCAAATGTGTGTCTTTTGTTCATTATTCACGCCTAGGATGAGTTGACTAAGGTATTCGAATGACTTATCGATGTTATATATTTGTTTTGAGTTGAAAAGAAACTATCTACGTGGATTTTGTACAAATGTATGAGGATTATAAAAAAAATATTTTTCACAGGTTTCATATTTTTGTCAATTTTCACCAATTTACAGCCGTCATATTGCAAATTTTTTATTTAAATTTGATGAAAAATATTTTGAAAACCTTGGGCATGACAATGCAAGCGCTAATAATCATCGTGTGTATCGAGACATGAGAGTTGATGATTTGTTGACCGCCACATAGGGGTTGACACAGGTCATGCAAACGAAGCATGCAGGTAGCAATGGGTCATAGCATGTCTCCTTGGAGGGCTTCAAGAAGCTTAATCCTTTGAACTTACAAGAGAGAATGGATACTTCTGAGGTAGATAATTGGAGGCTCCATATGGACAAGATCTTTAGTGCAGATGGTGTTCAGAGGAGGAGAAGACTCGCCTTGCAGTCTTCGAGGTGGGACCCAGCGTTGGTGGTTGCCTATGGAGAGGGCGTGTGGAAATTCCTTGGGAAGAGTTCTTGTCGACCTTTAATGACAAGTACTTCCCATTGCATGTCTAACAGGAGAATAAGAAGGAGTTCCTCAGCCTCCAATAGGGTTCCATGTTGGTTTTGGCCTATGAGACTAAGTTCGTTGAGTTCGAACGCTTTGCACCTCACTTCTTTTGCGATGATTACGAGCAAGCAAGAAAGTTTGAGGATGGACTTAAGCCTTTCATTAAAGGCGGGGTAGTTGCCTTATGATATAACACATTGACAGAGGTTCTTGAGACCACCATCATCGTGAGAGAGACTTGAGAGTTGATGACATGTTAACCACCAACGGGGGGGGTTTGACATAAGTCATGTGGACTTCAACGAAAATGCATGAGACCACCATTGTGGTAGAGAAGGACTCGTAGGAGTGCCACAAGAAGGTGTAGCCTAAGCTTGCTAGGCAAGATGACCTTCAAGCATAGTGAAAGAAGCCTCGTAGTGGTAACCTCGGAAAGAATAATACTCACCATGTGCAGTTGATTTGCAATTGCCGCTGTGTCAAAATCAATTGTTCCATGTGCAAATAGCAAGGGCATTACATGAGGGAGTGTCCTAAGAAAACTTAGGGTGATGCCACCCACGTGCAGCCAGATCACCTCAACTATTGTGCTAAAGTTACTTGCTTCAAGTGTAAGGAGAAGGGGCATTATATTAATCAGTGAGCTTAGTGTCAACTGGTTTCACAAAACCAAAGACCTCAAGGTAGAACTCAAGATGGGCAGCAAGAGGGACAACAAATGAGGCCTGTCAACCAAGGGAAAGCCTATGCCATTTCAGCTCATGAGGCAGCTAACACTTTGGCGGTGGTGGAAGGTATGCTTGTAATCACCTCCATTATGCTAGAGTGTTGTTCAATATCAGATCATCTCATTCATTCATTTCACCACATTTTGCTACTCCTTCGTGTTCCCTTTGAATGAAGGAATATTTTGAGAAGGTCTCTATGTTGATTGATGGGCATGAGTTGTAAGTTGATTTAATTATCTTGCCTATGATTGACTTCGATGTGATTTTAGGCATGGACATGATGTCTATGTATCATGTACATGTTGATTGTTGTGGGAAAAAGGTGGTGCTTGCTTTGCCAGATTCGAGCCTTTCATCTTCTAGGGAGTGAAATGGTCTAAAGGAAAATTTTTGGTGTCTTCCTCTAAGGCCAAGAAGTGGATTAACAAGTGGTGTGAAGCATTGTTTGCAAGCATCTTAGGGAAGAATATAGCATTGCCTTCTCTTAAGTTCGTGTGGGTAGTGTCGAAGTATGCAAACGTGTTTCCAAGTGACTTGTCGGGGTTGTCTCTTGGGATGGAGATCGAGTTCCATATTTATCTTGTTCTAGGCACATCTCCTATCTCTAAGGCCTCATACTACATGGCTCCAGTCGAGATCAAGGAGCTCAAGTCACAGCTGCAGGATTTGGTGGATAAGGGATGTATTGGACAGAGTGCATCTCTATGGGGTGCGCCGGTCCTCTTCGTTGGAAAGAAGGATGGATCCCTTTGGCTTTGCATTGATTACTGAATGTTGAATCAGGTAACCGTCAAGAAAAAATATCCCTTGCCTCATATTGATGATTTGTTTGATCAATGGCAATAGTCTCAGGTGTTCTCTAAGATTGACTTTAGGCTAGAAAACCATCAGCTCCGTATCCGTCCCAATGATATATCTAACACATTATTTCAGACTCGGTATGGATACTATGAGTTCTTGGTAATGCCCTTTGGCCTCACTAATGTGTCAGCATCATTCATGGACTTGATGAACAGAGTCTTTAGGCCATACTTGGATCAGTTCGTGATTATCTTTATAGATGATAGCTTGATTTACTCGGCCAACAAGGAAGAGCATGAGTAGCATTTGAGAATCATCTTCCAGACTTTGTGGGATAACCAACTCTACGCAAAGTTTGATAAGTGCAAGTTCTAGTTGGAGGAGGTGCAGTTCCTTCGCCACACCATCTCTAAGGATGGTGTAGCGGTAGACCCTTCCCAGGTGGAAGCTGTTTTGAGGTGGAAACGACCCAAGAGCGCTTCCGAGGTCCGCAACTTTTTTGGGCTTGCAGGGTATTACCGTAGGTTCATTGAGGGTTTTTATACCATTGCAAGAACTATGACCAAGTTAACAAGGAAGAATGAGATGTTTAAATGGAGCCAAGCTGTAAAGAAAGCTTCCAAGAGTTGAAGAAGAGGTTGATCTCAGCTCCAGTCTTGACTTTGCCTTTGGGGAGTGGTGGATTTGTGGTATATAGTGATGCTTGACTTAGAAGTTTGGGATGTGTACTTATGCAGCATGGGAGAGTTGTAGCTTATGCATCTCATCAACTTAGAGTGCATGAGTGGAACAATCCTACTCATGACTTGGGAGTTAGCTGTCATCGTGTTTGCATTGAAAATTTTGTGGCACTATCTCTGTGGTGAGAAGTTTGAGGTATTGACTCACCACAAGAGTTTGAAGTATCTCTTCACCCAAAGAGACTTGAACATGAGGCAAAGGAGGTAGTTGGAATTCCTTAAGGACTATGTCTTCACTATCTCTTATCATCCTAGGAGAGCTAATGTAGTGGTGGAAGCCTTGAGTAGAAAATCAGCCATTGCAGTAGCTTGTGTGTGCATTCAAGAATGGCTCTTGTATGAGCAAACCATTGAGCTTAAGCCAGAGTTAGCTATGGAGGACACACATAGTTGGTTCACCAACCTTTCCATAAGCTCTAGCTTGGTTTATGAGGTGGTGGAAGCTCAAAAGAAGGATGAGGAGAACCAAGCCATGAAGGGTAATTTGAGGGAGACAGCAGTGATCGACTTTGAAGAGAGGTCTAATAGGAGCTTGACTCATAGAGGACAGTTGTGTGCACCAAACTCCATGGAGCTTAAGGAACGTATTCTACCAGAGGTACATCATTCTAGATTCTCCATTCACCCAAGGGCAACTAATCGTTTATAATTAAACCCTTTGCAAGTGTACAAGGTAATTGTTCTAGGATAAGTATTTAAGGGTTGTCAAACCTCCGGGACAGATGAATTATTAACAAATCTAAGAGAAGAATTTGTTTATTAAAAATAGAAAAAACTTAAAATTGTAATTAAGTAAAGGAAAGTAATCAATTAATTTAAAAGGAAGAGATCAATATGATGAACATTACTTCAGAAATTGAATCCACTATAGAACTATAACAATTTCTTAACTTTTAATCCAAATCTAGTGTCAATATGAACAAGTATTCTCAACTACAAGCTAGAATTACTTCAGAAAGAATCATTAATTAATTCTATGGAATGAACTATCTTAAACAATATCACAAATTATTTACACTAAACTAAACTTTAAGCATGACTCGTCTAATCTTAGTATAACTCATCTAATTCATTAATCATATTAACATTAAAACTATTGCATGACCATTTCATCTAATCACAAAAATTAAATCGATGTAAATATCAAAACCACATCAATCTATCATCTACAAGACCTTAAATTAACAAAGACTTTAATAAGCATGAAAAGCTCTTCCATTAAAAAAGAAATCGTTAACATACAATTGTCATTATTCACAATTGAGATCTAAATTAAAAAGAAAAGAAACTAAAACTTATATATAGTTACATCATCTCCTAAGTAAAAGAAAAGTCTAGCCTTGCATGGTAGAATAAAGCTCTTGAATCTCCATTGAAAACTTTGAAATCTCTTCCATCTGCTTCTTCCTTCTTCTCTTCAGAAAATCTACTGGAATTCTTCAATTTCGAGTCAAATATGTCTTTATATAGACATAAGAATCATATGAGGAAATCTAATATGAAAAGGACTCAAAATTGGCTCAAAATAGGAAACTATGCGTTATCTCATTTGAACACCCAGCATGCCCGATCGAACGGAAATACTATCTTTTTTTCACAATCACATTTAACCGATAGAACACTATTACACCCCGTTCGAACGGTAATAAAGAATCGGCACAAAATTAATATAAGCCAATTTACTTCAAAACATCATACAAGCTTTCCCCAACCCAATTAAATTTAATTTCTAATTATTTATATTATACTAACTCTGAAATAAGACTAGACAATAGAATAATTAAGGGTAAAATAATGCACAAATTATACTTATTAGCAACCAAGATGTACCATAATGTGAAGAAGACTTTTTGGTGGAGTGGTATGAATTGAGACATCGCTTCCTATGTGTCCAAATGCCTTGTAAGTTAGCAAGTTAAAGCAGAGCATCGTCATCCGGGTGGTATGCTACAACCCCTACCGATCCCAAAGTGGAAGTGGGAGAACATAGTGATGGATTTTATTTTTGGACTCTCAAGATCGCCAAGTGGTAACAACGTGGTGTGGGTAATCATCGATAGACTCACCAAGTCAACGCATTTCCTTGCGATAAGGATGACTACTTCCTTGGACATGTTGGTTGCCCTATATGTAAAGGAGGTTGTGAAGTTGCATGGTGTTCCCATGTCTATTATTTTTGACCAAGATCCTCGCTTCACCTCCCGGTTTTAGAAGAGTTTCCAAAAGGCCTTGGGTACATCAGCTATTCATCCTTAGACCAATGGGCAATCTGAGAGGATATGCTTTAGGCATGTACACTTGAGTTGAAAGGTGGTTGGGAGCAGCACCTACCTTCAATAGAGTTTGCTTTTAAAAATAGTTATTAGGCAAGCATTAAGGTGGCACCTTTTGAGGCATTGTATGGCATCCATGCCAATCTCTCCTTTGTTTGAGTGAGGTCGGGAACATCTTCTTACCGGTCCCAAACTTGTGCAATAATCGGTGGAGAAGATCCAAATCATTCGGGAGAGGTTGCAAATGGCACAAAATTGACAAAATAGCTATGCTAACAAGAGGTGATGAGACCAAGAGATTGATGTGGATGATCATGTGTTCTAGAAAATCTCTCTTTCCTATGGATAGAAGTCCTTGAATGCATTGGCATTGTGGCATATCATGTGGCTCTACCTCCTCAGCTTGCAATCATTCATAACGTGTTCCATGTTTCACTTCTTCGGAAGTACAAGCCGGATCCATCCCATGTGTTAGATTTTGAACCCTTGGAGTTTAGGGAGGATCTTTCCTATGTGGAGGTGCTAGTGAGTATATTGGACAAGGAGAAGACCCTTCGACACAAAGTGATACCATTGGTGAAAGTTCTATGGCGGAATCGCAATGTGGAAGAAGCCACGTGGGAGCGGCAAGACGAATTGAAGGAGAAATACCCTCATCTTTTCAACGCTGGTCGATGGAGAATTTTCGGGAAAAATTTTCTATAAGGTGGGTAGGATGTAAGATCTTTAACTTTAACCAAGTTTAATTTATATTTAATTTTGTGATATTGTGTGGTTTAGCTTAAATTGCCAGTTTGACTTGATTGTGGGGTTAAGGGTTAGTAATTATGGTTTTAAAAATGTTTCATTTCATTTTTATAAGTTTTAATATTAAACTTGATTTATCCTATTTTTAGAGATTTTATGGTGTTTTAAGAATTTTTTTTCCTTAATTCAAAGTGTGTACCCCACTGTCGGCCCCACGCCTACAATTGGATGGCGTGTTATCCACATGACCCTAAACTATAATTATTTCATTTTAGTGAGTTTTGGAATGATTAAACTTATTTTTTTAGCCGTAAAATTACCCTAATTCCAAGATTGGATGACATATTAACCTATTTTTATAGCCCAACAGTTTGTATACATAACTCAACACATTACTATTTAAATAAAACCCTTGCTCAATTCCCAAATAGGGAAGGGCTATGCTAGGAGACAAGGAGGAACTCTACCCTCATTTTTCAAAGAGGAAAATCTGATTTAGGTGAGTTTTTAGCCCTAATCATGCCTAATCTTCTTATTTTAACACTTAGTCTCTCTTATCTTCACTTCCCAAATGGATTCTTGAATTCATCAGTTAAAAATATAGTTTTTTCATTTCGATTTCAAACCCTAAATGGGTAATTTTCGTTTTTAACCAAAGGAAATCACAGATCTACCTATTTTCAAGATGGATTTAAGTTTATTAGTCGATTTTAATTAAGATTAACTAAAACCCTAATTTTGGGTAAGATTTCTTGATGAATAAGGCTTCATTGTTGATCCAAGGACTTCTTAGAGGTAAGGGGATTTCATCTTGTGTAGTTTAATGCATGTTTGAGAAGTTTATGTGAATTCTTGCTTATTTTTATGATTTAATGGTGATTTATTAAAAAAATGTCATTTATTTCGAATATCTTGTGATTAAGCAAGTGAATGGTTAGATCTATCATGTTATAGGCTTGTATTTTGATATCATAAAGTTTTATGGTGTTTTAGAATTTACCTTGATTTTTAGATCTTTTCGATTTGATTTTTGGAAGGTTAAAGACGAACCAAGGAATGGGCAAAAAGTGAGATGTTAAGGGCATTCGAATGGCCCAACAGGCATTCGAACAACTACCACTAGAACAGCCCATCTGGCCGATCAAATGGCCTAGCATTTGAATAGCTCGACTGGGCGTTCGAACGGCCAAATGCTAGGTTTGTTATCATTGTGTATTATGGCCATTTATTATTCTCTTTCCCTAAATCTACTTCCTTATGATTAAGATGAGTTATTATTGCCTACAAATACAACTATGGTTGCATGAAG
The DNA here is from genome assembly GCA_035235625.1 of Saururus chinensis. Classification (NCBI taxonomy): domain Eukaryota; kingdom Viridiplantae; phylum Streptophyta; class Magnoliopsida; order Piperales; family Saururaceae; genus Saururus; species Saururus chinensis. The sequence goes on along the minus strand of CP141144.1, from coordinate 33,876,938 downwards.
ACCATCTTAGGATTCACGATTTAGCTCAAGCATGAGTTTGGCTGTATTTGTTCAATTTTAGTATGAAATTATACTTGTCTTAAATTCATGTTGATGACGTCCTCATGAGTACTTGATGATTTCAATAGGTTTGACCATGATGATTTATATATATGTTTGCACATGTTATATTAATTTTAGGTGAATCATGTTCTAGCTTAAGTCTGGTGATATTTATACTTGTCTAAGTCTAGCATAATGTAATACTTGTTTAGAACGCATATTTTGATATTTTCATCACATTTACTCCATGATTTCATCGAGTAGGACTATGATAAAAATAAGGATGCAAGTATATAACATTGATTATGGCTTACTCATGTTTCACATGTCTTAACTTAGACTTGAACACTACTACTTATTTGCATACTTGTGTAGACATTTGTGATGTTATTCAACACCAATTGACCATGGTTGATACATATGAACTAATTTGAGCATTTCTCTTGTATTTGGACTCAAGTAACATTGCTCATATATGTACCATGTTGCATGTAAAATGAAAATAATTTATAAATGAGACTAATCGTGATTAGCCGTGTTTGATTGATTTGATGCAATTAGATTCCATTGGTTGTCAGATTAATGGGTTAGAGGTTTATCTAATTTGATTTATGCCCAAAGGGACGGTGTTTTACATCCCTTTGAGAACGGGTTTCCTTCCCGGGTTGACAAGAGCAGAATGCTATATGTTTGTTCTTTGATAAGTCATCTGGACCCTAAAAATTATGATGGTATGTACGTGTGCACCGGCTTACCACGTATAGTTTGCTCAGAACTTTAGTCTTGATGAACAAGTGTGCTCAGGGATTTGGCCTTGATGAGAAGTTTGCAAGGGGTTTTCGACCTTGATGAGCATTTTCCTTGGGGTTTTTACCTTAATGAGCAAGTTTATTTCACAAGTGTGAGACATTCACCATTTATTATTTCATGTTTATAGCAGATAATGCTCATTTACACAAGTTGTGTAGGGACAATAGAGCTTATGTTAAACATGAGATTAGGGTATGATTTGCATGGTTATGTAGGATTTTGTGTATGGTTGATAGACTTGATGTTGTAGGGTAAATTCTTTAATTGAAAATGGATATGCATGATATGTTTATGATGAGAGGATGATAATGAATTTCACATGTTTACACATGAGGCGTATATGTGTTATGAGCTATATTTAAACTTATGATGCATAGGTTGTATGAGTATATGTGATGAGATAATGTGGGTTATAACATGATATGCAGGTGGCATGGCTATGTGATGCTGATACATGTTATATATAACATGATATGCAGGTGGCATGGCTATGTGATGATGAAATATGTTATACATAGCATTATATGCAGGTCGCATGAATGTGTGTTGATGAGAAATGTTGTATATAGTATGATATTCATGTGGTATGAATATGTTGATGAGATATATTACACATAGCTTGATATGCAAGTGGCATGAGGATGTGTTGATGAGATATCTTATAGATAACTTGACTATACTTCACACTTCTATTTAGCCAATATTGGCTTAGACACTTATTAGCCATTGTGGGTTTAGACTTACACTTTAGCCATGTGTAGGCTATTTATGACTAAGTATGCGGGTATGTGTGTGAACTAATATTTAATTAGTAGTCATTTATTTTTCATTTTGCTTTTGTACATGTATACATGCTCAACTTCGTAATTTTTTACCCAAGGATGGGTTAAGTCTTATGTAATCCAACTATACTTTGTCGCGTTTCATGCCGCTTCCTACTTGGACTAGGTTTGCCTTGGGGATGGTGTGCATTGGGGCATGACAGAATCAACCACTCCTTGGTTGTTTAGCAGCTATAACATGATATTCTCATCTTTTTGCTCTCTGATCGAAGTAGATATTTCAACTCGTCCTTTAGAATGAACTCCTAGTCTCTTGATCTTCTCTGCAACAATCTTCAACAAACATCATGCCTCACATGTATTTTTGTTCTCTCATCTCACCACTAATCATTCTTTTTTATTTTGGTATAAATTCTCTCACTTTAGATGACAACTCTCTCAAAACTCCATTAGTGGAACTCTAAACAAGCTTCCTAAATTTTTTAGGTCTTCTCTCCATGACATCCCAATCCCTTTTATAGACTCCCAAGTTTCAAAATGATTATGACACCAACTAAAAATCCAAATCAAATAGGAAAAGTTTAATTTAGGCAACTCTGCGCTTAATTGATTGATCGTTCTACAAAGTATTTGATCTATCCCTGTTCCTTTCCCTCATGTCTCTTCCATCGATCAATCCATCAAAAGTTTAATTTTTGCCCCTTTTTATCACAAATAGACAAAACGAAATCAAGGTAAAGAAGACAAAAATAGAGAAAAAACTTGTAAACAAATTTGAAACCTCATCTAGGATCAATTTTAGGAGAATTAAATAAAAACATTATTGAAAACAAAGTCTATTGCTAACCATATAACATTATCAAGTATGAGCATACAATACAGTTTCAAAATGACACACCATGTGTATCCCACATTACCAAAATCAAAAATTTCTAGTTTCAAGCCTCATAATAAGACAATATACAAAATTGTTGTACTTCAAGTCAAAGATTGTATCATAATTATTCAAACTAATCCTCAAGATAGCAATGGATAATATAGTCTAAAATAATTTTTCTATTCTACTACTTTGGCAAATGAGTTTGTCAAAAAGCTTAACCCATACTCGTATTCCATTTGAATATTGATTTACTTTGAATAACTAAGTTATGCAAACATTGATACAAAAGTATATTTCTATTTTGTCATTCTCTATGCCCTTTGCATTTTCTAACATTTCGCTTTTATATTCTTTTCATTTTGGGCTTTCCATGGCTTTCTCTTGGTTCTTGTGACCTTCCATTATATAAATATTTCATTCTAAGCCTTTTGTAGTGTCAAGGGGATGGTAGCTTTCACACTAACAGAAAATTTCTCGTGTAAGCAACCCTCTCCATCATATTTATGAGAACTATTTATGACGATGTTTATGTCAAGTGTTCGTAGTAAAACATAAACGTATCAAATCATAATGGAAAAGAATCTAAACCACTAAACTACCTTATACAACCTCATAGCATTAGAGTTGAGAAGTAAATCAACCATATTATACATTTAACACGATAGATGATTTTGAATTCCCATAGTGAGTACTAAGTGTTTTAGTAAATTAACAATACATCAAGTATTATTATGAATCTTAAAACTCTACTCAATTGATATTTATTTAGTCCTCTTGGTTTAAGATTATATTCATCATTCATTATATATGTGACCCACAATGTACAATACTTCACAATTCTAGTGTGATTCATATGATATGCCAGCTATATGTTTGTAAACACGAAATTTTGTTTTGTTTTTTTAACATTTTTCTTAAAAAAAATCAACTAAATTCTAAACAACCCAAACCAAACTAAACTATCAAATACAACTAAGGAAAACAATTTTTGTTGTATTTGATGTCCCAAATGAGTTCCATTCAAAACAAGGGACAAAAATCTCTTATGAAACTATTTTGGCAAGTGAGTTCAATGACATCACTAAGGTTAATGAACTTATTAAAATTGAAAGGTTTTGTAAAAATATCTACCAATTAAACTAAGGATCCGTTTGTTTCAGCTGAATCTTAATCTGAAAAGTCATCTTAATTAGCTGAAAAGATAATTATCTGATTTAGATGAATCCGAAACTGAATTAGCTGAATATGAATCTGAATTAGCTGAATCTAATTAGTAGAACCTCTTTGGTCTCTCATAACCATATGAGACAAATGCGCACGGGCCAAGTTGCATAGCTTTAGCCCAATTTCATCACAGTCAAATGGTAAGGGAATAACTTAAATTTTTTCTGATTTAAAAATAAAGCTCTTTTTTTAATTAATGAAACTAATAAGCCATCTTGGCATTGTGGGAGCTGATTAACTCAATAATGCTTGTTTGATTATCAAAGGAGGATTTGAGGATTAATAGTACACATATATGAACACAGTGAACTTTCATAGTGCAAATTTAATGGCAGTTTTCAAAATGTAATACCGGTATTTTTTAAGACCGCCACGAAAAGTCCTTCCAAGGCCAACATTTTTTTTCTTATTTTTTGTTTTTACTTCTACAAACCCTGTATAATGAACATCTTTTTTTATTTTCATTACAAACCTTGTATAATAAATATCTACTTTCCATTTTCATTTCTACAAACCTTGTATAATAACCATCACATATATAATACATTTGAATTCAAGTATCAACACACTTCATAAATTAAAGAAAACTTTAGAACAAAGATAGAATAGTATCAAACATTTACATTAGTCTCAAAATACAATAACGAATAAATGTTATTGAATTTAAGATCACAACACTTATTCATAAAACTAAACCAGCACAGGTTCGACTAGAACCAGTGGAAGATCCTCTCCCTCTTCGTCCCTCATTCTCCAAGTTTCAGAACTCAGTTTGCATGGTTTATAACACCTTAATGATCTCCGGGTCTAGAACTTGAGTATTTTGGGCTAGAAGATTTACTGTGAACTTGCTTTTTTATGTCATTCTGAAAACGCTTATCCGAAGACAGTTTGTCACTGCTGGTTGCTGGAGGAGCATGATTGCTATTTCCACTACTTGATCTAGAAGATCTGAATGAGAATAATTTCCTCATCTTGAAAGCTTTGCTTTCGGGTACAAATCACAATATGTTATTTCCTGTAGTGTTATACCTTTAAACTGTTCAATTTGAATATTTCTATGGTCACTGAAACTTAATCACAAATTGTAAGAATCGAAGTCCATTTTTACAAACAAAAATAAACAAATGTAAATCATCAGGACTTCAAAAGATAGCTTGAAGAAGGACTTTAACTAGGACGAAGCTAGATCCAATGCCTAAAAGTGATAAGGACTTCAGAAAAATAAAGTGTTAGAATTCATGTCTATCCAATTGAAGGAAAAAGAAAAAGAAAACATTTGCAATCGAGATGCCTAATCAGGGTCAATAGAAATTTAAAAAAAAACACAAATTTACTGACAAAAAGAAATAACAGTATAGCAAAGACTCGTTAAAATTTTCACCCCAAAAAAGAGGATGATTCAAAACAGATAAAGGAAGGAGATAGACCTTTTTCAGTGATTTCCCAATTCGAATCTTCCAGCTCCACTTTTGGAGCGAAAAAATGGTAATGTTGTGCGACAAGAAATGAAGACCTATGTAGAAGGAAGAGAGAGAGGCTGAGAGTAACAAAATCAGTAAAAGGCATTGTATAGTTTGAACTCTATAAGAACTTCAGCCTAAAAGGCATACAAAATCAGTAATCAATGAATTGATTTAACCATGCCCACAATTCTATTCTGAAAAAGTATAACCTCATGCAGACATATGAAGACAATGTAACACAAACCTTGAATCCTCTAGCTTCTTCAATAAGTGTAGTTATTAAGAATGGAGGTTTGAATTCTTGAGTCATTAGGTAGTTCATGACAGAAAATTCTCCATCGGAGGGAACCTGCAGAACAAAGTGAAATTAATCTCAAATTGTAGGGGCGAGAAAATTTCATTTGACTTGGGAGCGGAGCAAGAATGTAGTTTAAAATAGAATTTGACGAATCCCTTGAAATACAGTGTCTAGGAAGATGTCACAAGCCCTACTGGCAAGATAACACCCACAAGAAAGAGCCCAGCATATAGCCACCAGCATGAACGATATATTCCACCGTATAAATTGATGGAAATAAACAACGATGTCCTGAATGCATGATCAATACCCACTTACCAAAGTCAAAGTTCGGTCCAAATCAAAACTAGTATCATTAGGGGATAATCCTTTGCCCCTTAACGATTGATAGAAACTGATATTGCCTTTACATGATGTATGGCTGGTATCTAGTTGCTATGTATATCAGCTGGTTAGAGTTTAGCTGTTCACTTGTTTTGAAATGGAGAACCTGCACTTCATGGTCATTACTTGTTGTTGCTGCCTTTTTCTAGCTTTTCCATCCTCTGAAGTTCTGATCTTGTCTTCTTTTAGTGTTCTTATTTGTGTACTATAAACCTGTATGTTCATCACTTTTTCATCTACTCAATGCAAACCTGTATGATAAACCTTTATGTTATCATTGTACAGATCAAAACCTGAGCCTTTCCAGCATTTATCCCAAAATGGGCAGGTCATCATAATGAGCGGTGGAACTATAAGGACTTCTGTAGCCACAGCCAGCACTGAATTAGTAGAAATTCAGAAACCAGAGAAGCAATCAGAGGCTGGCTGGTCTCCCACAATTTCTTGCAGCTTGCTCAAGGCAGACGAGATAGACTCATGGTTCTAGAAAATTACTAGTGATGTTCCAGTCCGAGAGGATGAGTTCCCATACTTCAGTGTAGAAAGGAAAAACAGGGTTAACACCAACAATAATTCAATAAACTAAACAATTTTAATAAATAAGATTCAAAAGTGTCACATATCAAATGGACGCTAAATGCAACGGAGAGTGTGAACTTGAAGAATTCGTAAAAAGATCATGATTTGAACTTATTAAAAAAAGGCACAACGGACATATCTATCGAATTTCAGAATGGACAATCTATGTGCGATCAAGCAAATCTGAACATCGTAAAATCAAATGAACGAAGATGGGAAGTTATGCAGCAATATTGGGAGGAATATATTGACAATAAGAATTCAAGCAAAAAAAGGATTTCTTTGAGTAATCAACGAACCTGTCTGCTTCTCCCCAGGTGATCTCGGTGTTCTTCGTGTTTTATAGGGACGCCAAGAAGAGAACAGCTGGCAACGCGAGAAGGGAGGCAAAACCCCGCATCCGGAGGAAATAAAGAGATGAGTTGGAGCCTTGCGCCGGCGGGGAGCTCCAGACGAATCCGGGATGAAGCAGACAACGAGAAGATGGAGCCTCTGGCCACTACCTTGGGCTGGCCACGTAGGTGAAGCTCCACCATCCGATTTCCCCAGCATACAACAGCACGACCACCGCTTCAGCCGGCAGCAGCAACGATGGGGAGAAACCTCCCCGGGAAGGACAGGCTTCGAATTTCGAATTCAGCAAATCATCCGGGCAAATGCATCAGATCCTCGGGTTATAAAATTATACGTAATCTAATTTTTTTACTTAATCAGCTCAAAATTTAGCTCGTAATAAACATCTTAAAAAATCGGCTTTTGTCTAGCTTTTAAGTGACTTAATTAGTTAAAACCTGATTAAGGTAAATAAATAGACCCTAAGTAGAAATTTGTTCTAAGTTAATAATCTGATCCTCAACCAAATCTCAAATAAGGATGTATAAAGTTATTATGTTTTGTATGAGAATGTTGAACATAATTTTGTAAAATTTTAATTAAACTTAGATTATCAAAATATAAAGTCATTTTTCTCTAGCATGTGCCATAATCAAATAACATTCTTTTTGTCCACAATAATTGAGTACAAATACCACTAGCAGTTATATATTCAACTTCTATTATTTATTTTTTTACTATGATAAGAAACTAAGTAATTTCCTATATAAAAATATCCACCTGAGGTACTCTTTCTATCATCAATATTTCATGCCCAATCATCATATGAGTATCCTACTAGTTCATAGGCAATGTCGAATGGAAACCATAACCCACATCCTATGAATACACTCACATATTTTATTATTTCACTTAACAATAATCATGTTCTACACGTTCACCCGGGCTCTCTTTCAGCTCTATTTACCTCTTATTTGATTGTATTAGGATACTTTATTTCGTATTTGCTTATGTAATAAGTAGGTAACATGATATTTATTTGTATTGGGCCAGCTAGTGGCCCTACGGATTAGCCGGGCCCACTAGCTAGCACGACTCCCTAGAAGAAGGCATGCCTCCCTATATGGGGCGTACTTCTCCCCCTTCATTTGGCTATGCAATAGAAATTACTCTTATTTTCTCCCCCTTCTTCTTCCTTCCTCCCCTTACCTGCGTAAGAGTTCAAGGTACCGTTTGTACCCACACCGGGCACGACATTGGTATCAGAGCCTTCACAATCCCCGGTCATGGCACAAGGCAAGCAGCCCACCGCTGCCCATGAAGTTCAGCCTGAGCGGACAGCCCAAAAACTGTCCCAGAGACCCTCAGTGCTCCTACCCTAGTGCAGATTATGGCCAAGATCAAGTCTCTGACCATGGTTGTCACTCAACTTCAGGCAGCACCCTCAGCTCCCTCAATGCCATTATTGGCCATGCCGCAGGCTGCCCGCATGGAGAAGGGGGAGCCATCCCAGTCCCCTGACTTGTGCTGCCCCAGTCTCCAAGCGACGGAAGACAGAGATGCACGTGTTCCCCAGGCCCCTGTGCATTTTGACACAATTGACCAAGCTGTAGAAGGGAGGCGTCAAGCCTAATATATACAAGGCCCGCCAGGTGTTTGGGAAAATGCTCCAATGATGCCACCACCTAGAAACTTATTCCAAGAGATGGAGGACAATTTGGAGGAGTACTTAGGGCCTCACTGAGGGCCACAAGGAGGAGCTGAGCCCCAATTAGCCCGCCTGTAATTCCAACGCTACAATGGGAACAATGATCCAGTGGAGTGGTTGTACAAGGCTGAGAAGTTTTTTGCCTACCAGGGAACGCACTCTGAGGCTGAATAGTTGCACATAGCTGCATTCCATCTGGACGGTGATGCCTCTGTTTGGTTCCAGAGCTTCAAGAAGGAGGTGCGTTACACCCCTTTGGCTTCCTTCTCCGATGAACTGTGCATTCAGTTTGGCCCCAACATGTTCCAAGACTTCAATGAGATGCTCTCCACCCTGAGCCAAACCACCATTGTCCGGGCCTATTCTATAGAGTTCATGAAGGTTGCCAACCACCTCCTAGACTGGCCGGTGGCAGCCTTGGTAGGGACGTTCAAGAGGGGGCTTAATCCGGAGATATCAGAGGAGATGTGCCACTTCCCATACTCCAGTATGAGAGATGTAGTGTGGCATGCACGTATTGAGGAAGAGAAATTGGCTAGACAGCGGAGAGGGGGGCGGCTTGGGCCCTTCCCACGGCCTACTCTCAGCGCTAGCCCCCTTCCCACCCTGGCCAGCAGCTCAGCATCAGGCCGACCTGGCCAACAGCCCCCTCTGCCTAGCCAGCTTGTCCATCGTCTTACACCGGCATAGATGGAGGAACGCCGGTCCAAGGGGTCATGTTTCCGATGTGATGAGAAGTATGCCCCAGTGCATCATTGTTCCGTCAAAGGCAACCTCTTTGTGGAGGAGGTCGAAGAAGAGGAGAATGGGGCAAATAGGGCTGGCTTCCCTCACTACAACAATGTGCTTCCCGAGATCTCCATCCATGCCTTCTCGAGTCCATTTACTCCTTGCACCTCAAGCGGCAGCAAGTGGCCATCCTTATTGATAACGGCTCTACCCACTACTTCATCAACAATAAGGTGGCTCAGAGACTAGGCTGCTTTCTGTCTGATTCGAAACCATTTGACATCTTGATTGGTGATGGGAAACATCTATGGAGCTCCAGAGTATGTGCTTAGGCTGCCCTCCCTATCCAAGGTCACACTTTCATCATTGACCTCTTCTTCTTGCCCACAAAAGGAGCAGATGTGGTGTTGGGGATTCAATGGCTAGAGGAGCTTGGGGACGTGGTATGGAACTTCCAAGATATGATTATGGATTTCAAGCTTCATGGGCAGCAGATTCAGTTTCAAGGGTCTCAGCCAAGTGCCATTCTCTCCACCCAATCAGTGAGCTCCTTCTTCCACTTCGCACCCCAGGGGTTCCTCTTGCAACAATGGGTAGCGGTCAAGGTACATCAAGACGAGCTGCCTAAGGATCTTCTAGACTTCTTGACGGACCACAATGATGTTTTTGCTGAGCCGAAGGGCCTTCCACCAATGCAGCCTCATGACCACCACATCCTCATCATTCCTGGGGCATCCCCGGTCAATGTTTGCCCTTACTGCTATCCTCACACCCAGAAGATGGAGATAGCGCACCTCATTGCCGACATGCTTCAGTCCGGGATCATCCGCCCTAACACAAACTCTTTCTCCTCTCCTGTGTTGCTGGTTCGTAAGAAGGATGGAACTTGGCGGTTTTTGTGTAGACATTCCGGGCCTTGAATGCTATCACCGTCAAGGACAAGTACCCCATCCCCGTGAATGAGGAGCTTCTGGATGAGTTGGCCGGCGCGACCGTCTTTAGTAAACTCGACCTTCGATTGGGTTACCATCAGATTTGGGTGCAGCTAACCGATGTGCACAAGACCGCCTTTCAAACTCATGATGGCCATTTCGAGTTCCTCCTCATGCCGTTCAGGCTGACCAATGCCCCATCCACCTTTCAGAGCCTAATGAACGATCTCTTCAGGCCCTTCCTCGGCCACTTCATCTTGGTTTTCTTCGATGACATCCATGTCTACAGTAAGTCATGGGCGGAGCACTTGGAGCATCTCAGGTTTATCTTCTCCATTCGAAGAGATCATTCATTATTTCTTAAGCATTCGAAGTGTTCTTTTGGAAGCCCACAGGTTGATTATTTGTGCCACATCGTCTCTCGGGACAAGGTCGCCACTGACCCATCCAAGGTGACTGCCATGCTCTCTTGGCCGACGCCCACCTATGTTCATGCACTATGGGGCTTCTTGGGCCTCACTGGCTACTACCGGAGGTTCATCAACCGCTATGGAGAGATTGCACGGCCCCTTATAGAGCTCCTGAAGAAGGGTGGCTTCTGTTGGATAGTGGCTGCCCAAGCTGCTTTTGATGAGCTCAAGCAGTCTATGGCCTCCGCCCCTGTCCTCATTCTACCAGAATTCAGCCGCCCTTTTGTGGTTGAAATAGATGTGTTGAAGATGGGCCTAGGGGCGGTGCTCCTGCAAGATAAGCACCCTATTGCCTACTTCAGCAAGGCATTGGCTAGCCGCTCCTTGTCCATTTATGAGAAGGAGATTCTGGCTATCATCCTTATCGTCAACAAACGGAGACCCTACTTGCTTGGTCGTCGCTTTTTGATCCGCACTGACCACCAACCCTTGAAGTACTTCCTTGAGCAGCGGGTCTCCACTTCCACACAGTAGTGGTGGGTTAATAATTGTTGGGGTATGATTATGAGGTGGTCTACAAGAAAGGGTAGTACAACATTGTGGCCGACACCCTTTCTCTCAGATCTCCCTCCGATTCTTGCATGGCCCTCTCTACTCCATCTTGCCCCTTTAGTGATGAGTTGAGAGGAGCATACAGCATGGATCCTTCGACACAAACTCTAATTGCATCTCTACAGTCCGACCTAACTGGCGGCCCCTTCTTTGTATGGCAGGACAGCCTTCTCTTTTGGAAGGACCGCTTTGCGTACCCGATGTTGATGACTTTCTCTGGCACATTCTATCCCACTTCCATGATACTCCATTGGCCGGTCACGAAGGGGCTTTCCGCACCTATAAGCGGGTCAGCTAGAGCTTTCAGTGGTATGGCATTCTACAGGCCGTTCAGGATTATGTTGCCACTTATGACATATGTCAAACAGCCAAGGCTATCATGACATACCCTCCGGCTTGCTTCAGCCCTTACCCATCCCAAACAAGGTTTGGGAGGATGTTTCAATGGCCTTTGTGGAGGCCTTACCTTGGTGCAAGGCAAGTCGGTGATCCTAGTGGTGGTGGATCGGTTGTCCAAGTATGCTCATTTTTGCGCCTTGGGGCATCCTTTCACAACCAAGACGGTGGCATAGGAATATATTCGGGAGGTGGCCAAGCTCCACACCATGCATCGTAATATTGTTTCAGATCATGATCGGATCTTCATATCTTAGTTTTGGCGGGAGTTCTTCGCTTTATAGGGCACTACTCTCCACCTGATCACAGTGTCTCATCCGTAGACAAATGGCAAGATGGAGGTGGTGAACCACTGTTTGGAACAATACCTTTGCTGCTTCACTATGTCTCAGCCCTGCTGGTGGCTCCAACTTCTCCCATGGGTGGAGCAGTCATACAACACTGCCTTCCACACTCGTACGGGGTTCACTCCTTTTGAGGTACTGTATGGCTGCCCACCTCTAACTGTGTTATCATATGTTCCTCACCGCTCCTCTATTGCTGAGGTAGATTATATGCTATAGACACGGGATGAGGTTCTTCATCAGCTTAAGGAGAACCTAGCCTCTTCCAAGAACTAGATGAAATATATTAAGATGGCCATCACACCGACTGGGAGTTCTCTATGGATGACTTGGTTTATGTCTCTGTCCTTCCTCATCGCCAGACCTCATTGTATCAGCAAGAGCATTCCAAGCTCGCCCCCCAATTTCATGGTCTGTATTCAGTGGTAGTGTGCATTGGTCTGGTGGCTTAACGTCTTGTTCTACCGCCTGGTTCATTGGTTCACCCTGTCTTCCATGTCTCCCGACTCTACCGTTGTGTGGGTGACACTTCCTTAGCCACTGATGCTCCACCTCCTCCCTTGATGGGGCCGGTCCACCCTACAGATCTTGTTCTGGCCTCGGTGCTTGATAAGCGTCAGGTTCTCCATTCCAGCCATAACATTACAAAGGTGCTCATTTCATGGCAGAACCAGCCCCTTGAGGATGCTACTTGGATGTCCGAGGACGAGTTCATGACTCACTACCCAGCATGGTCGCCTTGAGGTCAAGGCGAATAGCGGAAGCGTGGTGGAGTGTTGTGCACATTCACCCAGGCTCTCTTTCAACTCTATTTATCTCTTATTTGATTGTATTAAGATACTTTATTTCATATTTGCTTTTGTAATAAGTAGGTAGCATGATATTTATTTGTATTGGGCCAGCTAGTGGCCCTACTCATTAACCGGGTCTACTAGTTGGCATGACTCCCTATATGGGGCATCCTTCTCCCCCTTCATTTTGTTATGCAATAGAAATTATTCTAATTTTCTCCTCTTTTTTTCTTCCTTCCTTCCCTTTCCTACATGAGAGTTCAAGGTACTATTTGTGCCCACACCGGGCACAACAAATCATGTGGGATTCTTTAGGATCAGCTTGATATTTAACACATACTCCTATACTTAAGCAAATATCTGGGCAACCTAGCAGTTAGGTACAAAAGATTACCAACCATGCTTCTATACAAAGTTTTTTCAACAGATTTGCCTAAAGCATCTTTCTTAACTTGATAGGAGACATGGGTGTCTTGGTATGTTTTGCATCTTGAAGTCCAAATTTATTCACCAATCTCTAGAAAACTTTGATTGTGAGTTGAAGATTCCCAAATTAGTTCGTTGTACCTACAAACCAAGAAAATAAGTTAATAAACCTTCTATACTCATTTCCTTAGGAAAAACTTTGGCAAGCTTATCATTTGTAAATCCAAAAATGATGTCATCCACATAGATCTCCACCATCACCATATATTTTATATATTTCTTAACAAATAATGTCTTGTCAATACCTCCTCTTGGTAAACCCTGCTTTGTCAAATATTGTGTCAATCTATCATACCATGCTCTTGGAGTTTGTTTCAATCCCTACAAAGTTTTCTTCAACTTATACACATAATTAGGATGATGTGGGTTAATAAAAACTTGAAGTTGTTTGACACAAACTTCCTCTTTAATGTTTACGTTCAGAAAAACATTCTTAACATCCATTCGATATACTCTCAATTTTAAATGACAAGCCACAACAAGTAGAAATCTAATAGACTCAAGTCTAGTAACATGATTAAATGTTCCATCAAAATCAATGCCTTCTACTTGTAAGTAGTCTTGAGCAACCAATCTTACTTTGTTTCCAACTACACCACCTTGTTCATCTATCCTGTTCTTGTAAATTCACTTTGTACCTATGGCATTCCATTGCTTAGGTCTACGGATGAGAAACCAAACATCAATCTAGTAAATTGGCCTAGTTCATTTTGCATTCAATTAATCCAATTTTAATCCTTAAGTGCTTCTCCAGTTTCATTTGATTTTGTAAGAGATACATAGCAAGAGAAATATATTTGTTCTTCCAACTAATGTCTTCTTCTCACTCCTTCATTGATGTCACCAATTACATTTGTTTTAGGATGGTCTTTTTGAACCCAATTAGGTATTTTACCAACTTCAATTTGTGGTTATTTTCATGATCTTTTGCATCATGTATATGATCATCATGAACATTTACTTGTTCTTGTTCTTTTTTATCTTAATCACTAGACACATAAGTTGAATCATCACAATCATCAACTTTTTGTTTTCCTTTCTCATATTGAAGATCTTGAATTTAAAAAATTATGCATCATTCACATTCACATTAAAAGACTCCATGATAGGAGTTCTTTTGTTAACCTTGTATGCCCTACTTGACAAAGAATGTCCAAGGAAAATTCTATCATCACTCTTTCTATTAAATTTTCCTAAGGCTTCCCTAGCTCTTACGATGTTACAAGGGCTTCCAAAGACTCTGACGTGTTTGACAATGGGTTTTTTACCTCCCTATAACTCATAAGGGGTTTGGACTGTATCAGGTCTTGAATAGACTCTATTAAGGGTGAATATTTTAGTGTTCACAGGTTCTACCCAAAAATGTTTCACCAAATTCTTTTCATTTAGCATAACCCTAGGCATGTCATGAATAGTGTTTTCTTTCTTTCAGCTAGTCCATTTTGTTGAGGGGTTTTAAGGACTAAGAATTCTTGATGAATTCTATGTTTATTACAAAACTCTTTGAACCTAAATCCAGTAAATTAACTACCTCTGTCACTTCTAATATTTTGAATGTGTAGGTCACTTGTGTTTCGTATGGCAAGGGCAATTGTTTCAAAAGCATCTAATGTGAAGTCCCTCAAATTTTTGAATAAAAAGAAATAATTTTTGAAAATATAACAAAATTTAATTACAATTGCCAAGGATCACCTTGTACCAAAAGAATAATTACAACACACCTTGTATTATACAAAGATTTCTGAAATTCGGCATAAATGTCTTTATACATTAGTCAGTACAAAAATTACATAAAGTACAAAAGAGTACAGAAACTGTAATTTAAGAAAGCTCTTCGTCAACTCCATCATATTTGAGTGACACACCAGCAGAATCTGAGGGTGGATGAGTAAATTCATACTCAGTAGGTTGAGTTAAGTTCTAAAAATATGCTTCATGAACGTAAAAAAATATTGTGCCATCTTTCTTTTAAAATCATTCAAAAAAAGTCCAAAAACACGGTCACAGAATGTCGCGATACTAAATTACTTACACCCATGCTCATGGGGCAATAGGAGATGGAAGGAAAAGGATTTTCCCATGATATCCCAATCTTGTGCGCACCAAAGCCAAATTTGGCGGTATCTAGAATCATCAAAATAATCCTTAATTTCGAGAAACCAAGAACCGTCCAGAGGGTATGGTTACCCAAAACTCGGAGAAATTTTCGAAAAGAGGAGATGCTTTTAAAGACATAATTTCTTTTCAGAAAATTAGAAGAAAACCTTTAGCAAAACTTTGGCAAGTAAAAATCTCGGCATACGATTAGAATTTAAAGCTACCTACCTATAACATGTGCGGAAAATAAGAAATCCCCTTGTAGAATATAAAGAAGATCCTTCCTTGAGATAATAGCCTTCGAGCAGGAAATTCGGTAGAATAACCATCCCAACTCGTAGAACACACGCAATTTAGTGGGGTTGGGCTTCTGAATAGAGTAAAAAGGGTTTGAAGCAGTCCAGAAACAGTAAAAAGAAGAAAAGGGAAGATTAGGAAAGGGGCATATTTTTCTGGGTTTTAGAGAGGTCACATCGAGAAAATAACCCTTCCAGTGCGTAGAGCACTCTCAATTTAGTAGGAAACGAGTCTTGGATAGAGTAATTCGACCTTAAAACAGGTTAGAAGCAATGAAAATAATGTAAGGGGTAAGAACTGGGTTTGAGTGAAAAAAATAGTTGGAGATTGGTATTTATAGGTGGAGGGAGCGGTGGGGCACCACTGGAAATGGCCGCGTAGCAGCCGTTCTAGTGGGCGCCGCCAAAATAGATGGTGCCCATTGATGAACACGCATTCATTAGGCACGTGCATGACGAACGCATGCTCATTGCACGTGACGCATGTGTTCGGCAAGTGGCTAAGCTGCGCACTGCTCCAAGCTGAGCCAAAAATTTATATATATATATATATATATATATATATATATATATATATATATATATATATATATATATATACCTTAAATTTCAAATAAACGTGACTTCCTATCCTGAACTCAGTTTTGCGCATTCTTGGTACCGTTGAGCTTGTATTGACAAGCCCTATGAGACTAGATCACTTATGAACTGGTTTACCCATATTTTAAAAGTGGGTCCCGTCGGTTTTAGAGCACTCTTCCATAGGTCGTAACTTTTGTTCCCGACCTCCAATTTACTCATTTTTTGACTTGTTACACTTGTCTCTACGAGCCCTAACAGAACTTAGGAAATTCTTAAATAATAAAATTTATTAAAAGATTGTGTCAAAAAATTAGGGTACATTATAATCTACCTTGGTTAGAGAAATTTCGTCCTCGAAATTTTAATTATTCACTCGCTGAATAACTCATGATACTTTTTCTTCTTCATTTCGCTTTCTAGCTCTCAAGTGGCTTCTTCTCAAGAGTGATATTGCCACAACACTTTGACTAAAGGAATCTTTTTTGTCCTCAAGATCTGTTCCTTATGATCCAAAATTTCAACTGGTTTTTCTTCAAACGATAAGTCTGGCTTAATAGTGATTAAACTCTGATCAAGAACATGTGAGGAGTCTCAGACGTATTTCCTAAGCATGACACATGAAATACGTCATGGACATTGTTAAGTTGTGGAGGCAAGGCTAATCTGTAAGCCACTGCTCCTACTTTGTCCAAGATTTCAAATGGTCATACAAAGCAAGGACTTAGTTTACCTTTAATTCCAAATCTCATGACTCCTCGGGTTGGCGAAACCTTTAATAATACTTGATCTCCCATGCTAAAATAGATATCTTTCCGTCTCTTATCAGCATCACTCTTTTGATGACTCTGGGATGCCATTAGACAATGTTTGACAAGTTTTACCTTATCTGCACACTATTGCAAAAGTTCAAACTTAATTAATCTTCATTCTCCTACTTCACTCCAACACGTCGGCGATAGCAAGGTCATCTGTACAATGCCTCATAGGGTGTTATGCCTATGCTACCATGATAACTATTATTGTAGGCAAATTCGACCCGAGGTAAATGTTCATCCCAGTTACCCTTCCAATCCATTGCTCAAGCACGTAACATATCTTCCAAAGTTTGAATAGTTCTTTCTTATTGTCCATCTATTTGTGGGTAGAAAGTAGTGCTGAACTTATGATTTGTGCCTAATTCTTCTTGAAGTCCTTGCAAAAACATGGAGGTAAATTGACTATCTCGATCTAAGATGATCGATAGCGGTATTCCATGCCAACTCACAATTTTCTTCACGTATAAATTGCTTCTTTCTTAATGCAAGAAAATGTGCACTCTTTGTGAGTCGATCTACGATTACCTAAATGGATTCATGGCCTTGTGAAGTCCTAGGTAGTGCCAAAACAAAATCCATAGTATTGTGTTCCCACTTCCACTCGGAGATCTCAATCGTTTGAAGGTACCTCGAAGGTTTTTGGTATTCAGATTTAACTTGCTGACAAGTTAAACATCTTAAAATATATTATCCTATATCCTTCTTCGTTCCATTCCACCAAAAACCCCTTTTTTAAATCTTGATACATTTTTGTTCCTCCTGAGTGGATGGTGTATCGATACCGATGTGCTTCTTGTAATAGGTCTTCCCAGATATTTTAGGTATTACTAATCGTCCTCGAAAACAAATACCTCCATCAAAGCCTTGGATGAAGTCGATCTTTTGAGCAAGGTTTGTGCTTCTTCATTACCTTTCTGACCTTCAAGAATATGCTCAACTAGCACCGATTTTACTTCTATAGGTTGGCAATGAAAGATTTCTTGTTTCCGAACTATAATTCAGGTTAGAAGCTTATTGTTTCTTCCAACAGTTTCCACACCCTAACAAGCATGAAGGCTAATCCCCCAGATTTAAGACTTAAAGATCAGCTACTGCATTGGCTTTTCTAGAATGATACTTGATAGAAAAGTCATAATCCTTAAGATATTCAATCCATCATCTTTGCCTCATATTGAGATCACTTTGGGAAAATATATACTTTAAACTTTGATGATCAGTAAAAACTTAAAACTTTTATCCATAAAGATAGTGTCTCCATATTTTTAGTGCAAAAACTACCACTGCTAATTCCAAATCATGAGTAGGGTAGTTACCTTCATGTTTCTTTAATTTATGTGAAGCGTATATTATCACCTTTCAGTCTTGCATTAATACACATCCTAAGCCTCTTTTAGAAACATCGTTGCACATGACAAATCCTCCACTACCAGTCGGCAACGCCAAAACAAGTGCAGTCATTAATTTTTTCTTCAATTCTAGAAAACTCTTTTCACAAGTCTCATCCCAAATAAATTTTACTCATTTTCTTGTCAATTTTATCAGAGGCAAGGCAATGCTTGAAAATCCATGGATGAATCTTCGGTAATAACCAGCAAAACCTAAGAAGCTCCGAATTTCTATTACTATCTTTGGCCTTTCCCATTTGATGACCGCTTCTATCTTAGTTGGGTCCACTAATACCCCATTCTTTGAAACGACATGTCCTAAGAAGACCACTTGTTCCATCTAAAATCGCACTTGCTAAACTTGGTGTATAGCTTCTGATCCCTTAACGTTTGCAGAACTACTTGCAAATGTACTCAGTGTTCTTCTATGCTACTAGAGTAAATGAGGATATCATCGACAAATACGTTCACAAACTTATCCAAAAAAGGGCTAAAAAACTCTATTCATGAGATCCATGAAGGCAGCCGGGGCATTTGTTAAACCAAATGGCATCACTAAAAACTCACAGTGGCCATACCGAGTACAAAAAGCCATTTTAGTCCCCATCTTGTATCCTCAACTAATGGTAACCCGATCGCATATCTATTTTGGAGAAAACTTTGGCTGTATGCAATTGGTCAAACAAGTAATCTATATGAGGCAAAGGATACTTGTGCTTTATGGTGACAGCATTGAGAAGTCGGTAGTCAATACATAACCTCAACTACCCGTCCTTCTTTTTCACAAATAGGACCGGTGCTCCCCAAGGAGAGACACTAGGTCGGATAAATCCTTTCCCTAGCAATTCTTGCAATTGACTTTTTAACTCTTTTAACTCCACATGAGCCATGCGGTAGGGTGCCTTGGAGATAGGATTTGTTCCTAGCATCAACTCAATAGAAAAGTCCATTTCTCTTTCTGGTGGTAGTCCAGAGAGGTCATTAGGAAAAACATCAGAGAAGTCTTGTACTACTTCAATACTTTCCAGCTTATTGGTTGCAGTCTCTCTAGTTTCCACACTGGCAAGATAAGCCTGACATCCTTTGGTTAAAAGCCGATGAGCCTTGACTACCGAGATGATACATTGCTTGGAATGATCCTTAAGTCCATGAAAAGTAAAACTCTTCTCTCCTTGTTCAAAGATCGCATTCTTCTGTTTACAATCTATTAACGCCCTGATATCAACTAACCAATCCATACCTAATATGACATCAAAGTCAGTTATATTTAGGATAATGAGATCGGCCTCCCACTGACGTTTCTCTAAGGAGATGGGTACCTCTTGAAGAAATTCATGAGCTAAAAGCATTTTTCCCACTGGGGTGGACACTTCTAAGACATATCCTAAATTTAAAATAGGATAGCCAATGCTCAAAACAAAATCGAACATTATGAAAGAATGTGTCGACCCTGGATCTATCAAGATTTTTACTATTTTATCCAAGACAAGAGGTGTACCTTGAATGACAGAGGTCGACGCTTGAGCTCCTCAGCAGTAATTGCGAAGACCCGCCCTTGAGCTTTTGGCTTCTGCTCTAGTTTTGAATCTTCTTGCATTCTTCTTTTTGGGCAGTCTCTAATCCAATGGCCACATTCACCACAAGAAAAGCACTTTCCTTTGGTAAGATAGCACGATCAAGATGGATAGATTCTATTACACTGAGAACATTTTTCTAACTTCTCACCCTTTAACTGTGAAGGTGGTTCTGAGGGTTTTGAAACTTATGATTATTCTGATTGTTAAATATAAGCTTCCTTTTCCTTTCATCAGGTCAAAAACCACTATTTTGTCCTCGATCTTTACGCCTGACCACAAACTCCCAGTAGTCCTGCTCCAGGATAGAGGCTAGTTCTACCGCTTTGGCAAAAGTTATAGGTTGATGGCCAATGATTCTACCTCATAATCCATTATTTAGACCCCTCACAAACTTTCGTGCCTTCTTTAACTCCGTTATACAAAAGTTTGGGACAAAACACTGTAATTGTATGAATTTATTCTCGTACTGAACCACCGTTAAAGTTCCTTGTTGCAGGTCTAAAAACTCTTTTTCCTTTCTTTCTTGGACATGAGGAGGAAAATATTTATTATATACTTCTTTAAATTCCTCCCACTTAATATGATCACCATCTAGGAAGAAATTTCTTTCTCCAGTAGGCCACCAAAAAGCAGCTTCGCCCGTCATAGAGAAAGTGGCTAGTGGCACCTAACAATCATCGAGAATCTTCATTGCTTTAAAAATCTACTTAAGCTCAAGGTCCACTTTTCAGCAGCCTTAGGGCCGTCTTCCCCCATAAATGCTGGTGCAAGCTTCTTGAAATGCTCCAATAGATTATCCTTTTCGCCGTGGATATATTCTCCCGAACTGGTTGAATGATTAGAATGATTTGATTGGAATCCTTCAGCCTGAAGGTATTGAGTCATTCTTTACATTAATAAGTCTAGGAAATGTGTCATAGGATCCCCCGTTGTCAAAGTGACCGGCGTAGTAACATCTAGTGGAGTCATTCTACTTGCTGGTTGGGCATCGTTACCACTAACATGCATCATCTAAACATGGATTGATAACATCAAAATCTTTAGATAAAAACAAGTCTACTTCATGACAACTTTACAGTTTATTAACATCACTCAAAAGATAAATCACTCAAAGTACACATCAAAATAGTTATACACATCAAAACTATTTACTCAAGATTTTTACAAACCTTCTTCTCTAAGTAGTCAAGACATTCTTAGAGAGGAAAAGCTTTTGCTTTTGGACACTCAAAGAAAAAGTGGGTCATATACCCACAAAAGTGCACCGCTCAGGCATTCCATGGCTTCTAGTTTCCTTCCCTTTGAGGCGACGTTGGGCGTCTTGCTCTTCCACCCATTCGACCTCAAGTAGAGGCAGTTCATTCAAGTCAAAGTCCCTTTTATTCTCAAGGTCATCCTCGTCAAAATTATCACCTTCTTCCTCTTCCAAGGAGGGGTCTTCTTTAGACTCTTCTCCTGGAGTAGGCGAGTCCAGGATACTATTATTTCATCCACATCACAATTTGCAGGTGAACCAGAGATGTAAGAGACTTAAGAATCCTCTGAGTCCGAAATTTTGATGGGTGCCCTTATGGCACATACTCTTGCTACAACTTCGTTCCATTGGAAGTGGCAATTTATGAGCCGTAGAATGATATAGATTGCTCGACAGATATGTTTTATGCTTGAGCGTTGTCATCTACTTTAATTTTACATAAAAAAATTCATTTAAATAATTTCAAATAGAAAATCATATGGTAAAATACTAATATTTGTATTGAATGATTTAATTACTTTTTGGTAGACAGTAGAACCTCGGCTCCGATACCAACTGTAACATACCTCAAATTTTTGAATAAAAGAAAATAATTTTTGAAATCATAACAAAATTTAATTACAATTGCCAAGGATCCCCATATACCAAAAGAGTAATTACAACACACCTTGTATTATACAAAGATTTCCAAAATTGGGCATAACATGCCTTTATACATAAGTCAATACAAAAATTACATAAAGTACAAAAAGAGTATAGAAACTATAATTTAAGAAAGCTCTTCGTCGACTCCTTCAAATTCGAGTGACACACCTACAGAATCTGAGGGTGGGTGAGTAAATTCATACTCAGTAGGTTGAGTTAAGTTCTAAAATTATGCTTCGTATACGTAAAAAAATATCATGCCATATTTCCTTTAAAATCATTCAGAAAAAGTCCAAAAATACGATCACAGAATGTCATGATACCAGACGACTTACACCCATGTTCATGGGGCAATGGGAGATGGAAGGAAAGGGATTTTCCCATGATATCCCACTCTTGTGCACGCCAAAGCCAAATTTGGCAGTATCCAGAATCATCACAATAATCTTTAGTTTCAAGTAACCAAGAACTGTCCAGAGGGTATGGTTACCCAAAACTTGGAAAAAATTTTGAAAAGAGGACATGTTTTTAAAAACAAAATTTCTTTTCAGAAAACCATTAGCAAAACTCCGGCGAGTCAAAATCTCGTCAAACAATTAGAATTTAAAGCTACCGACCTATAACACGTGTAGAAAATAAGAAATCTTCTCGTAGAATATAAAGAAGATCCTTCCTTAAGATAATAGCTTTCAAGTGGGAAATTCGGCAAAATAATCATCCCAACTCGTAGAACACAAGTGATTTAGTGGGGTTGGGCTTTTGAATGGAGTAAAAAGGGTTTGAAACTATACAGAAACTGTCAAAAGCAGAAAGGGCAAGATTAGGAAAGGGGCATATTGTTCTGGGTTTTAGAGAGGTCACCTCAAGAAAATAATCCTTCCAGTGTGTAGAGCACCCTCAATTTAGTAGGAAACAAGTCTTAGATCGGGTAATTCGGACTTAAAACTGGTCAGAAGTAGTGAAAACAGTGAAAGGGGTAAGAACTGGGTTTGGGTTGAAAAAATGGCCAGAGATGGGTATTTATAGGAGGAGGGAACGGTGGTGCGACATCAGAAATCGTGGCACCGCCGCTGTTTCAGTGGGCATCGGCAAAATCGGTGGCGAGCGCATGACAAACGCACGTTCATCACGTGCACGGTGATGAATGCGTTTCGTCACAAAATGTGTGATGAACGCATGCTCATCACACGCGTTTGTTGCATGTGACACGTGCGTTTGGAGTGCGCCACGCAGCTAAGCCGCGCGCCATGTTGTACCAAGCCGTGGCGAAAATATTATATATATATATATATATACCTTAAATTTCAAATATTATATAATATATATATGCTGAGCCGTGCGTCTTGGTACCGTTGAGCTCATATAGATGACCCCTACGAGACTAGACCACTTATGAACTAGTTTACCTGTATTTTAAAAGTGGGTCTCGCCAGTTTAGAGCATGCTTCTTGTGGTCATAACTTTTGTTCCCAACCTCTGATTTATGTATTTTTTGACTTGTTATGCTTGTCTCTACGAGCTCTAACCGAACTTTGAAAATTCTTAAATAATAAACTTTATAAAAAGATTATGTCAGAAAATTAGGGACATTACATGTGATTTCTTTCAAAGAAAAGCTACCTAAGTGAATCTTGATAAGTCATCCACCATCACCATGAGATACTTTTTACCAACCAAACTAGGTGTTTGCATTAGTCCCATAAGGTCCTTGTGTATTAGCTTCAATAATCTCTCACTTCTCACATGTTTCAATTGTTTATGATGGGATTTTGATTGTTTACTCTTTTGACAAGCACCACTTACAATGTTTTCAAGAGTTTTCAAAATAGGGGCACCAATAATGAACCCTTCCTTTCTCATTTTTGCCAAATCTTTAAAATCCAATAAAGTATTATTAGCAAGGACAAGTTACAAAATAAACAGGATTATGCAAATAACAATTTTCATTAACTCTTAGACCTTTCACACAAGACGTTCGAAATTTGTCAATGATATAACTTGCCTTCTTTATAAATTTTACAGTAAAACCAAAGTCACAAATTTGACTAATACTCAGAAGATTAGCTTTCAAACCACTAACATACAAGGCATTATCAAATGTTAGTCAATCCAAAAACTTTCAAAGTTCCTATCCTATCTATTTTAATTGTACTTCCATCTCCAAAAGTAACTTTGTCATCATACATCTCTATCAAATTAGTAAACCTAGATTGTTATTAGTTATGTGCTTTGACATTCACTATCTAGGTACCACATGTTAGAATATTAAGTTTTCATGTCAGTGTGCCTTACATGGCATTTCAAATCCTCATTATTTACCCAAATTGTCTTAGTTTTCTCAAAATTTTAAAGATCACTCAAGTTTTGATCATGTTTGGCATTCTCAAGAGTTTTTGCATTCACTTTTTTTGTTCCTTCTTATGATAACCATTATGAACAATCTTACGAGAATCTCTTAGTGAATAATGCATGTGACCTCTACGTCCAATATTTTGAACTTTTACACTATGTTCCCTTAAGTTTCTACATTTTGAACTTTTACACTAAGTTCCCTTAAGTTTCTACCCGTCCATGTGATTTGTCTAAGTCAATCTTAACATTATCTCTCAAGTTATGGTTTCTCACTAATTTGTTCTTGTTTGGCTAAAATTCAGTCACTAGTTCCTTTTGAAGTAATTGTTTTCCAACCAAGAGTTGAGAATTTGAAGTACTAGCTCCATTATAATACAAATTTCTAGCCTTAACAAATTTAGTGCATCCTAGGGAATTTATGTTTTTATGTCCAACATACTTTAAACCACTTTTATCACATCCAAATTGTCCACAAGAGAGAATTTTATCAAGTTTTTATTTGCCTTCGCCAAACTATTTCAATTTTGAATTAGAAGTTTTCAATTCTTCTTCCAAATTTTAAATTTTCTCAAGCAATTCAAGATTTTTGATATCACATAATAATTTGTCATAAACAAGTTGAGAATTCTCATGTTTCATTGCATAAAATTTTGCTCTAACCATTTTCAATTCATCAAAAATATAATTATTCCTAGCCATAACAAAATTTGAAACAAATAAAGAAAAATTAAGCATGTTATTGAATTTTTTGAATTCCATGGCAACCAAAGGCACAATTAAGCCTCAATCACAAAAGAAAAAACTCATAAGTATTCAAATTTCCTAAGCTACCACTTGTTGATTTGTGAATTATGTATGTGGCATAGACAAACCAAGAAAAATAAAGTATCTCTAACTTACAATTAAGTTACAAGATTTATCTTCCTCTTTTAAAACAAAATAATCATAGATTTTGTTCAAATTATTGTTCCTAATTCCAATGTGTTCAAACAAAAAACTTTATAATCAAATCAGCTAACAAACAACAAGAATTTTTACATGGAAACCCAACTAGGAAAATACTACGGGATACACTATCCAAATGAACAATGCACTATGTAAACCTAATATTACAAAATTATCTATTGTAAAGACAAAAAACTCCTTTTTTAAATGGCTGGTTGTCCACACCACTCTTTAATTTTAAATCAACCACTCCTTTGTTGTTTACCAACCATAGCTCAATATTCTTCTTTTTTTAGTCTTTGATAAAAAAAGTAGATCTTTCATCTACTCCTTCGGAATGAATCATTTAATCTCTTGATATTCTCAGCAATAATCTTCAACAAACACCTACCTTAGTTGTATTTTTGTGCTCTCATCTCACCTTTATTTACTCTTTTTTATTGAGGTAGAGATTTTCTCACTCTAGAAGACAACTCTCACAAAACTTGATTAGAGGAACTTCACAACATCTCTCTAAGTTTTCTAGGTCTTCCCCCTTCTCTCCATCACCTCATAATCCTTTTATATAGACACCCAAGTCTCAAAAGGAATATGACTACAACTAGGAATTCAAATCAGAGTAGAAATTTTTAATTTAGGCAACTCTACACTTAATCAATCAATCGTTCCACAGGGCGATGGATCAATCCCTGTTCCTTTTCTTCACAAATCTTCCATCATCGATCCATCAACCCAGTGATCAATCGATAAACTCTTAGCTTTGTTTAACAAAGATTGTTTTCAGGTGTCAATCGATTGTTCACATAAGTAATTGATCACTCTTATAATTTTCAAAAAAAATTCTACAGTTTATGAACTATCAATGATTCGAGTTTGGTGAACAAACGTTTTGACCAGATTTTTTCTTTTTAATACGCAAACCTCCAGTCCTCACCATTCTTTCACCTATAGTCTCTTTTATCCTAAAGTCTATGAATGTGATGTGTGTGCATGTTTTTACCTGACTAAAACACGGATTTAAGTATTCATTTCATTCCACCTTCAAAAATCAATCTTCACACTTAAAATGACTTAAAATTACACATCAATAACATTGTTTTGATTACATATTTAAGCCAATACATGACATAAGGACACTTATGTTTTTACAATATCTACTTTAATATCTTTTATTTAATAGAATTGTCCTCGTAATATGATGGGGAAAGGCTACGTGCTTAGGTCATCCAAGGCTAGTGAGAAGATTTCATATGCTTGACAAGAAAAATAAATAAAAAGGAATGAGATAATATATGATGAAATTTTAGAAGATTCAAAAAAAGCAAAGTCGTAGAAAAGAAATTGACAAAAATATCATGACTTAAAAAAACATGGGTATATTCATTATTGAGCTTATAATTTTTTCTATCTTATATAAATATTCTATCTAGTGTGAGTCTAAGAATGAGAAGTTTTTCTTTAATAGGGTCTTAACAACTTGGTCTCAATTGAATAAGAGTGATCCTACAAGATTCAAGATTAAAAGAGACATGGGTTAAAAAATTGGTGGTTTCTTCTAAAATTAATAAAATATAATTAAAGTTTTAAAAGGAAGAAATAAAAATTGACAATCACATACAAATGAAGTTAACTAATCTAATGCAAAGTGTGAATGAACATAATATGTAGATGCACTTAGATTCATGGAGACTTAATGAAAATTCATCAAAAAGGAGCTCAACATTGCTTGTTTTAATGTTTTAAATTTATTTTGAGTTCTCGTGATAAAAAAACTCTTATTTTGGTGGAAAATGTCTTAAAATAATTTATAAAATTTATTGGATAAGCAATGGAGAGATCTAGAATTTCAAGTGGGTGATCATGTTTTTCCTTGAAGATCTCACCTTTGAAGGCCAACAATTCTGGCAGAACTCCTTAGTCTCATTAATTAAATAAAAAATAATAATTTTTCTATTTATTTTCATATGATATTTATTTATACTATCATTAAGACTATGATGTAGGTTTCTAAAAAATTTCATGTTGATTGGAGTTTATTTGCTTTTTTTCTTAAAATGTATGACTTACATACTCTGATTAGGTTAAAACATCTACTTTAGCTAGTATGGGGATAAATGATTATATGCTTAATTTTAAGTGGGTTTTTGATAATTTCTTCATAATAAATTAATGTTACCAGTAGATTATGATCATGTTGAAGTATGAATCCTTATACACATGCTAAATTAATTATATATGATACATGTCCTACATGTTTTAGCTTAGTTATGAACATAATTATGTTCATTTATGTTTACTTATGATTACATGATATCATTTGCCACATATGGACCATGTCTCATGCATAATAGAATTGATTAGGGTATAATTACTTATGCTTGCTTGCACCTAGCAATGCTCACATATATATCATGTTGCATACTTCATGAAAATGATTGTTAAGCCATCATTAATCATATTTAAATGTGATTAGCCAATTGGGTGTCGTAGTTTTCTAGATTAGTTGCATCAGAGATTTATCGAATCAGATTAGCATTCAAATGGGTGGGTTTTTTTGTCCATTAGACGAGCTTTTACATCCCTTGAGGGCAGGTTCCTTCCTGGGTGAGAAAGAAGAATGCAATAATGATATAAACTATTGAGATACTTATGGACTGAGAATCCAGGCTGGTTTATTCGTGTGGACTGGCTAACTAAGGGTGCTTCCAGTTTATAGGATTTCCCAAACTGCTTAGGTCTTCTTTTCTAAGTATTTCAAAGGTGAGAAGGTTATTTTTTCTATTGTGGGATAGTCATCGTGCTATTTACACATGTTATGTGTGAACTATAATGCTTATTAACACATGTTGTGCAAGAATAAGGATGCTTACATTTATACAGGTTGTGTATAGATTGTGATACTTAATCATGCAGGATGCATATGGATTGTGATACTTATTCATGCATGATGTGTATAGATTGTGATACTTATTCATGCATGACATATATGGATTATGAGATTTGAATGAATGCACAAGTTGTGTATGTTAGTATAAGATATAATTGAGACCACAATGCAAAAGTGTTATTTATGGATATGTGATGCATTAATAAGATTTCTACAAATTGTATGTGTGAGAGAATGGATATGCTCTTGTGTAATTAACACCAGTGGCATGAGGTTTATGTGATACTTCTTAAGGATTATATTTTGGTGTTAATGTGAGCTTTATGTTTTCAAAACCCTTATAAGCTAAGCTCACCCCTTGTTGTGTTGTTTTATTTTATTTTGGGGTTGTAAGCTTATGTCATTCAAGTGCCCAAGATACTTTTTTTATGGGCATGGAGGCAACCAATAGATGTATGGAGTGTGGGATAGTTCTCATGTGATGTGATTGACATATTTTATGACTTATGTTAGAACATTGTATCTTTACATGTTATGGATAGCCTTGTTTAATGGCTTAGACATGTGTGTTGTCATTTAAGGCTTGAGGCCATTTATGTTACTATATGTGGGTATGTGATGGAATAAGAGAGTATAATTAACTTCATTATTCCTCTGTGAAATTGCTTTCGCACAAAGGGGAGTGTTAGTTTTTCTGCCTTGTTGCACCTTCGTCACCTCTCCATGGACTAGGTTAAGGTCAAAGGGGTGTGGCAGGGAGTGACAGTTTTGTGGCAATTTTGGCTAGTTTTGTGTAAAGATTCAACTGTTTTTCACGTCAATTTCAGGAATTCACTCATGACCAAGGTATGAAGGTTGCCCAATATTTTTATTTTTCGTGAATCTCAAGCCGTTTTCAATGCTTCTAAACTGCTAGAATTGTTTAGAATAGCTAGTTATAACTTTTCTAAATTTTCATGCAATTTGAACTGCTAAAACTTGAGATTTCACAGTTTTTATCCCGGTTTCAAGTTCACCCTTCAAATAGGGGATTTTTAAATATTAGAGTGTGTGATCAAAATTTTATGAAGCTCTTGTTATAAACTTTTCTCTAGACATTGAAATCTATCATGTATCAAAATTTGGAGTCAAACAAACACAAATATTTTTTGGGTTTCATTTAATTTCAAAATTTTGAAATTTATTGCCTATTTCAATGTTTTTTGAACTTCAAAGACATTCTTATCGTATTATGATTAGTTAGTTCTTATTGATGTTTAGCTTTTCTAAAATGTTATATGGGGTGAGTAAAGAAGTAGGTGGCTAGTGGATCTGGTTATGGTGACCCAGGGGCATCCAATAGTTCTTGTGATAGGGTTAGACCGATCAGATGTGTGCATAGAATAGTTCATGTGTTGTCCGATATTTACTTCTATTCGGCTCGGGATCCTAAGAGAAGAGCCTAGTTTAGTTGGCATGGGTTCTATAGATGTTGTTGTTATTCAATGCATGATGTCTCACACAAGGGGGCATGAGGGAGGGAGCAGTTCAGAAGGAGTAGCAGGCAGAATCAGATGCACCAACAGCATAGGAGAGACCTTTTGTGCATCTAGACAAACTGATGACATATGTTGAGTTCTTGACTTTTGTTGTTAATTTATGGATGAGATGCATCAGGGTTTTATAGACATCAAAAGGATGATTAGAGATAGGATTCCACTTTCAGATAATGAGGGGGAGTATTGGATGATGATGATGATGCACTTGCCGGAGATGCTTAATGGTTTTTATGTTTTTTTATCATTTTATTATGTATTCATATTTTGGGACTTATGTCAGTTTATTTTATGTTCTATGACGAATTGAGATGTATTTTGAGACATTGAGATGTATCTTTAGTGGATATGTGATGTACATGTTTATTTATTTTCATATCTTATGGTGGTATTATGATTTGGATGTGCTTAAATTGCATTTTTTGTTGATTATTGATTCACTTTTTTCTATTTATGTCAAGTTGGATTTCAAATTAATTGACTTGAAACTATGAGCAAACAAGTTCTTATCGATTAAGGTTAAAGACTAAGCAAAGTGTGAAAGGAAAAAGATAAATTTGCACATACTCACATAAACAGTTTACTTAGATTAGTTTAGAATGAGTGAATTTGGGTGTTTCAAACAAAATTAATGTAAATTGGTAAACTTTTCTATACATCAATTGATCGGTGAAATTTGTAATAGGTCAATCACTGATTGGCACACAAGTTGGACTTTGTAAAATTTAGCCAAGAGTTTATTGATCAATCGCTGAATCGATAGATTGATCACTTGAAATGTCATACCCTATTACAACAGTGAATGATCAATCGTTATGTCAAATGATTGATCATTGTCTGTGTTACTTTCCTAGTTTAAGTATTTAGAAAGAGAATTCATTCCTAGCTGAAGTCAAACTCATAAATTGACTTAAAGAACTATATAAGGGCTAGGTAAGCATGAGATTTAAGAGAGGAAAACGTATAAATTCATAGAGAAAAGAGGACATATCATTATTTTTTGTTTTCCAAAGGAGATCATCTTTGTGCTTTAAAGATTATGTTAATAGTGATTCCTTGAGATACACAACTGAGAAGAGAGTTATACACACCAAATCAAAGAGGAGTTGTAGCAATCTTTAATGGAGAAATAAAGAAGATCAAGGCTAGTCAAAGAACAAAAGGAGCTTATTTGTGGAGGCTAGAAGATGATAAGGACAAAGTAAGTGGAAAAAAAGTTTCAACGCTTGAGGATAGAAGACTTGAAGGCTAGCAACAAGAGGACTTTTGTTGAAGATCTAAACAAAGAGGTTTTGGATTAGAGTTTCAAGAAAGGTTGGTGGTTTATTTGTGTCTTTGTAGGTTTCTCTATATAGTGCATAGAGTTAGTCAATGATCGACTCTTGTGGTCTTTTACCCTAGTTGGGGTTTTCCACACAAAAATTGTGTATGTGCTTATGTATTTTGCAAACTCTATGGTTTGATTGATGTTAAAATGATCATTAATGTATAGGTGTCCAATCGTGAGATTAAGAAAATCCTTAAGAAAATAGTGTGCCCTGATCAAAAAATTGGTCCTTGTGTCTTAATGATGCCTTATAGGCATACCAAATTGCTTAAAAAAACCCCATTAGCATGTCCCCTTATAGTCTTGTTTACAGTAAATATGTCACTTACCCATTAAATTCGAGCAACACATTTTTGGGCCATTAAATCATTTAACATCAATTTGGACAAAGCCATTTCCCACCAACTTAATGAATTGGAAGAGATGCATCACAAAGCTTACGAGAGTGCCAAATTATATAAACAAAGGACTAAGGCTTTACATGACCGACTGATTCATCAAAGGTCCTTTCAACCAAACCAAAAAGTTTGGCTCTTTTATTCTAAATTACGTCTCTTCCATGTGTAAGCTTAGTTCTAGATCGGATAGTCCCTATGTCCTTACTCAGGTTTTCCCCCAAGGAATGGTCAAAATCATGGATTTGCATGATAATAAAAATTTGAGTGTTAACGGTTAGAGACTTAAGATAGGCATTCATAGAGTTGTCGAGGGGGCTGAAAATGTTAAACTCGGAGCTTCTTGGGAGGGAACCCTTGTTTTTCTTCATATCGATCTATTTTCCATTTGATTTTATTTTTAGGCTATACTTAGTTGCTTGATTTTATGTTTTTGTTAACAAGGAAATAGTCAATTTAGATTCTTGAATGATGGATTTAGAATATGGAATTCTAGAATCTAATCCAAATTCCTAGACTTTAACGACCAGATTTCAAATTATTTAGACATTAAAATTATGCATTGAAAAAATACCTAGATTTGAGTTGCTACATTTCAAAGTAATTAACTCCTAAAAATATTTTACCTACATTTTTCAAATATGACTATTCCATAAATTATAGTTCAATAACCTTAGGCATGTTATTAGCACATAAAATAAAAATATTTATATTACAAAGATAACCTTTTTAATAAAAATACTACAATACAATGATGCACAAGCCACCAAATTATATCTGAATTGTCCAATAGCAAGAGAACAAAACCCAGCTATGGTCCAAGTCTGATACATACAAGCTTGTTTCCCAACAAATCTCCCTGTTCACATGTCATAATATCCCGGCCACCTATCTTTTGAAAGCCTTTTCTCTACTACTTCTAGGGCTTTTCTCGCAAGTTCATTTCTTCCTATTTTAATACATGCTAGAGTGTCCTGATATGTTGAGGAAAGATAAGTTAGGAAATCGATGCAAACTTGTGATATTAAACTACAATCACTATAGTCAATTCCAAATGTACTTGTCATAGAAAAAGTCAGCTACATGCATAATTTTAGAAAGGAGCTTCCTGAATCAAGGCTTATGTGCATTTACTACAGTCATAACCATATTCAAGGTGCTTCACTTGAATAATTTTGTACCCAAAACAGTCTTGTGGTGCTCATCTCATAGACTCAATGATAGCATGCTCTATTCCTAAATGACAAGTTGAAAAGATGAGCAATTAAAATGCACCTGGAGTTGTAAGGTATAGAGAAGTAAATTTTTGAGTCTATAATGGATGAATTTGTGTGTACTTTCTTGATTTAAGTTGTTTTGAATTCTATTGTGGACATTGTACTCAGATTTGGGTAATTTCCATCATTATTGTTTCTAGGGGCATTTTCATAATTTGATGCTACCATGGCATGTACAAAATTGTCCTACTTTCTTTCACTTCCATAACACTTGTTGCTCTTCTTTTTTAACCTTTTGCATATGCATGGTGCTGCAACCACATATAAAGCCCCATAGAAGAGAAAGGGCGCCACTTCTTCTACTCTTGGTGCCTCGTCTTGGCTGTAGCTATGAAGCCACCAATCCGCCCCATAGTCTACGAGAATCAAGAGGAGTTTTTCCCCACAATTACCATTGGTCAATCATGGCTTATAGAGTGGAATGATTGGCACTCCTCCTAGATCGCAACCATGACACTCTAGTTCACCATGAGTAGGTGTGTTTTTTTATGCATCTGCTTTTATTGTTGAGTAGGGGAAGATCATCAGTGAGATGTGTGTCACTACTATTACGATCACCCCCCTTATGGCCTCAGTTACGTGCCTTGTATGCTCCAAAAAACCCATACTCTGAGTTTTAAAAAAATAAACCAACCTGGAGCGGCTGAGTCTGAGTGTGAGAGTCGTAATTTTCCTCTACACACAATGGAACTTAAGCATTTCATTGTGCATAGGCCAGAATAAAACTATATTTTATTCTAATTTGGATCAAGCCAACATTGCCCTGCCATTGGTTTCCTATGTACATATTAGATAACATCTACGATATTATTCTAATATGATCAGATCGAAATGTAGTTTTTCCTAATTATTATTTACATGCATCAAGCAATACAAAACACATATGTCAAAGCACATATATTCAAATATTTAATCGGAGTCATATGGAAATCTCATAAATCATCGGTGTCAAACAGGAGTCAATAAATCAGCGGAATCACATATCTCACTCTACCATAGAGGTGAGTAGAACACTAGCAGAAACACGCATCCCACTCTATGCCAGGTTGAGCATAACACATCAAGGTGGATTATATTAGATCATATCATATCAGAGCAATATCAAAGCTTATCAAACCACATTAGATCATAGTGGATCATTCATAGCAAAATAGATAAGAGCAAAGCATATCATAACACATCCAATCACATCGAACCACATATAATTTTGTAGCATCTTAATTTAACTACTTAAGATGCACATGCACATATATAATCGTATATAAAATCAAAAAGTTAGAAATGCTTAATCCCCTGAGATTTCTAGAATTAACGGCATTCGGAGATGTTCCTTCCTTCAAGGAGTCATCCCCTTTAGGAATGAAGATGGCAAACAACAAATGCCAGCCGCTAACGTTAGCACTACGTCAACTAATTTGTCTTTTTCTCATTATTTTAATCTTTTCTTATATTATTTTATTTAAATAATATTCTAACTTCAAAACATGATAAATTACAACACCAAAGTCGAAATTGCGTGTTCTTTGTACCAATGGACTCGTATTGATGGGCCCTTCAAAACTAGACCATAAATGGGTAGGTTATCCTAAACTTTTTAAATGGGTCCTACCCATGTAGCACGTTTCCCAATGTCATAGCTATTGTTCCTAGCCTCCATTTCACGTGTTCTTCGATTTGTTATGCTATTACATTGAGCTCTACCCGTATGCCGAGATTTTATCCCTTAAAACCCCTAAAACTTATCCAAAAGTTATATAATTACCCCTAACTCCTTGGTTAGGCGCAATGGGAAGGGTCGTTACACTAGGGCACCGGTAAAGGAGGAGGATGCTGCAAAGGCAAAGCCAAAGGCAGTAGTCACGGAGAGGGCTCCACCAGCTACATTGGAAGGAGATCAGTTACTTCAGATGGATCATCGCCTTCGGGCTCATATTAATGCTTCCTAGGCACAACTTTAGGCTTGGATGATAGCTCAGATGGATGCTTTGATGGCAAAGATGTGTGACCTTGTTCAGGGTCTTGCATATTTGATTTGTATCCAGCTACAACCAGCTAATGAGGATGAAGAAAGTTCTAATGAGGACGGTTCCAATGGTTCAGGGTATGATTTTAACACTGCATGTGATGATGATGCTCAGGTTCCGGTGATTAGTCAAGTATACAAGGGCAGCTTTTATCTTTTCTTTTATGTTTCTTTTGTTATCTTTCTTTTGTTTATTTTTATTCTAGTTGTTGTTTCTTTTTTGGGAGTTTGGTATTTTAGGTTTGGGGGATGCTCATCATATGTATGTATCTCATGTCTTCTCAAACATATGTACCTCACTTTCAAATTAGTGGATTAATTCTTTAGTTGCTGACCTAGGTGATATCATTATTTCCTTATTTTCCTTATTTTGTCATTGTAGTATATATTTTCTTTAACATTTGTGGACAGTGTTCAATTTAGGTTTTGCGTGTAGAAACATATTTTTCTTTCTTATTTAGGATGTTTTAGCTATTTTTTTATTTCTTTCTTTCATTTCTTTTATGTCATTTTTAATTTCTTACGTTCTTTCAAAAGCATATATCTATTTTTAAAGAGGTCAATTTCATGTAAACAGGTCAAGTAAATTAAGTAAGGGGTGAAAGAGAATGAGTAAGTACTTTTTATCTTATCTTTATCATCTCTGATAGTTGTGCTTATTTTTTAAAATCACATTTCACAAAATTGAAACTTAAAAGAAATATAATTGCATGATTCATTACTTGCAATCTTTGTGTGATATCTTCAACCAAGTATATTTTTTAAAATATGGCACATTCAAGTAATTTTTAACGTTTTACTATAGATTTTTATGTTTGGCTATGGTTTGAAAAAAATTTGGAATGAGTGTCTAAGAAAAAAATGAATGAGAAAAAAAAGTTGAAAAAAAGAAAAACTTAATTATTTGAAAGAAAATAAGAAAAAGAAAAAATAATTGTTTGTTTCTCTTTTCATTGAGTAATAGGGCCTTGTGCCTAGCCAAGCATAGGGGTCCGTGTCAAAAGGTGGTAGATTGAAATAAATTCTCATTATTACTTGCTTGGTTTTGTAGATTTTATAGTTCGAATTTTCAAGTCAACACTTACTACATGGACTATTGAGAAAGCTTAAGAGAACTAAGTCTTGCACGAGTTATAATTTGAGGTACATTATGCTCTTATTCCCTGAAATTGATTGAAGAATTTTAAATACTAGTACAAGAGGATTTATTATGAGATGTTAAGTGTGAAAATTTGTCATTGTTATATTTTTTAGTTAGAAAATTTATTCAACTTAGTTAATAGGTCACATTGAGATATGCTTGTTACTAAAGATTGAAATTGTATTACTACAAGTTTCTACACTTCATGTTTCTAAATGTATATATTTAGTTGGGCAATTATTTCGAAGATGAAGTTATAAAATGAATTATTCTTTACTTGAAAGTGATTAGATCGAAAACATTTGCTTGTTTCAAGTATTTATGGTTTATTTTAAAAAAAATAGTTATATATTTTTAAGAGAAGATTATTTTTAGGTTTTTGTTTCCATGTTTTTATTTTCTTTTTTTTCTTAGGTTTAGATGTTTGTGGATATCATTGTTGTAAACCCTTACGAGACACAACTCATCCAACTGAGGACACCTAAGGGTTGAAAGGCTTGTTGCCTAAGCTAAATGCAATCTGGATTTCATACGAAAATGACATTTAATTTTTTTAGTCATAGTTTAGTTCATTTTGTTTTGCTTGAGGACTAACAAAATCTAGGTTTGAGGGTATTTGATAAGTATAATTTATACATTATTTTACTCTTGTTTATTATATTTTCTAGTCTTGTTTAAGAGTTAATATAGCCTAAATAATTAGAAATTATGGTTAATTAGGTTAGGAAACACTTGTGTGTTATTTTGAATTGAATTGGCTAATATTGAAAGTTTTCATGCAGAATCAATGTAAGCAATTGATCGGCCTCCCTTGGTGATCGATCATCTATGAACGAAAGTGGATTTCACAGACAATGTTCCTGATCGATAATCGATCAGTTCAACATGTAGTTTTCTATTTAAAGCCAATTTTAAGTCCTTTTTCTAGTTCACACGATTCTTATGTCTATATAAAAACATATGGGCCTTGAAGAGGATTCCTTTTAATTTTTTGGAGAGCAAAAGGGAGAAGCAAATGGAGGAGCAATCAAAACTTCAATATAGATTCAAGAACCTTCTTTAACTATGTAAGGCTAAGTTTCTTTTACTTAGGAGTTAAAACTATAGATGAGTTTCAATTCTTTTTTCTTTTATATTAGATATTTGTTGTTAATAATGACTACTGTATAACAAAGATTTCCTTTCTAATATAAGAGTTTTCATGCTTATTCAATTCTATGTTAATTTATTATCTTGTAGATAATAGATTTATGTGGTTTTGATATTTACATTGATTCTAATTCATGTGATTTAAATAAATTAGTCATGAAATAGGTTTTAATGTTCATGTGATTAATTAGTTGGATGGTTTATGATAAAATTAAACAAGTCATGCTTATAGTTTGGTTTAGTGTAGATTATTTGATCTATATTGAGCATAAGTCATATCATGAAGTTAATCAATTATTCTTTCTAATGTAATTCTAGTTTGTAGTTGAGAATACTTGTTTATATTCATACTAGATTTAATTTAGAGATTAAGGTATTGTTATGACTTTATAAGTGGATTCTATTTCCTAAGCAATTGTCGTCATATTGCTATCTTTCATTTAGTTTAGTTGATTACGTCTTCGACAACTCTTTATATTCATCTTAGTACAATTACCTTGTACACTTATAAATAGTTTAATTATAAATGATCACTAGGGCCAGGCCAAGGCCTAAAAATAATTTGATGAGCTAGGGCTAGGGCCCAGCTCCAGCCCGAATTGACCCAGCTCGATTACAACGCTAAATACAAGCGTCTTTGTCAGAGAAATATCTATTTTATCAAAGACTTACTACAAATACATTTTACCTTTTTGTAGAGATAGCATAACATACTATAGCATCAATGAAAGCTACCATGATCATACGATGCATTCATCTATAACTAAGTTTTGTTTCTTTTATCGGTATTAACACCAACTACAAGACATGATAGGTAGATATCTAGACATTAGAACTTCCATAAGATATATTTTCTAGGATTGAGCTTAGTTGATAGAGAAGATAAAGTGGTGTGCAACAAATTATTATATTCCCAAGATTTCTAATCCAACAATTTGATCTTTCTTTGGTTGGTTGTATATATATTGTATATTTGAGAAAATTTTCTTAATGACATTATTAAGCAGGAAATATGTGCATTCTACCCAAAAGAAAGGGAATGTGTATGCCACTAAATTGCATCCAAATGGGAAGAAATGTGCGCTATCAAACATGTATATTATTCAACCTATGAAATTTAAACTCTTATTTGCTTTATATAGTGCATTTAGGATGGTGAACAATTGCTTTCTATCATGCATTTAGGATGGTGTACAGTTGCTTTCGATTCGTATATAAAATTTATGTTTATTATTTATTTTATTATATTTATTCACTTATATTTACACTCATAATGAATATGCATTCTTTTTAGTTTAAATAAAGAAATCATGCTAAAAAAAAGATTAGGTAAGGAATATCTGGCTTAATGAGTTGTTAGTGGTCATCACTATTTCTTTGTTTTCTTACAAAAGTCCTTCAAATGATGGCATTTTGACGGACAATAAATTTCATGAAGACTGGTTTTCATAAGTTCTCTTGGCAGAAAGCTTTAAAAAGAGAAGAAAAAAACCATAAGAGATCTCTAAGTATTGAAATGGATCCAACCAACCGATATATTGATTTAAGAATCAGGGATTCCACGCCCTAAAAAAGAATCAAAACCCTCAAAAGACTGAGGGAGGTGAACCTCTTTGCACATTATCAACAATTTCCTCCAGTGCATTGCGGTGTTTATGCCATGAATCTGATGGTTTAAAGCTGACAATGCCCTCCTTATAACTTCTACATACAACTTGATTGAAAACAATACAAAAATGAATAAAAAAATGATATACTTTATACCAACCTTGCAATGAACTAACAAGATTGCCTAATTATACCCGTTTCTTGTGTTCTCATGATGATAATCCTTAATCAGTTAGTTGATTTCTCAATTTACAATTGCGCTTCAAGCTTTCCCTTTTATTTTTTTTCCCCGCTGAACATTGAAGTTATGTGGCTTCATTTGCATAAAAATATAGCACATTGGCAGAACCTGATTATCATCGATTCCTGTTTTTTGGCCATAAATCCCTGTGAGTAATCTGCCGATTTTTGCAAAGAACGCCCTTCAACAATTGATAAGTTCGTACTCTCAAAACACGCCTATCTTTAATATGTCAACCCTGACATTGCATCAGAAGAATGGATGTATAAAATTAGTGCATAATCTAATGCTCGGGAACTGGGACTACATCAGGAACTCTGTTAGCAGAGACAGCCCTTGGCCTAGCCCTAGGCACAACAAGATGTTGACAGCAGACCAGTGTAAAGAATAATTCCATCAGAAATATCCACAAACTGGTCCATATGTACATTGTTTTCTTCCAATTCCAAATGATCCTTTTGAAAAGGGGAAGCTCACTCTCAAGAACCAGAAAGGCATCATATATTTCTGGTATACCAGCACCAGGTCTGAATTCTGCTCGTTGTTCCAAAATGACTCTCAAACATGCTGTTGGTTCAGATCCTTCTGCAATTCCTTTCATCTTCAGGTTAAGAGTTTGGGTCTCAGATGCATAACCAGCAAGAAGAAGACCGCTTTTAAGAAACGTCTCAATGTAGAGTATAGGAGTGCTTTTAAAACGGAGCATACAAGGATAGCTTGCATGCCTTGCAACTCTTCCATTTATAGACACAAAATCTACACTGACCTGAGAGAAACAAGAGCTAAATAGTTAAAGCTTGTTTGCAACAAATCAAATATGCAAATGCATCAGCAAGTATCAACCAACATATCTTCTCTATTTGAATGCCATAAATGATAAAATAAACTTTTCTTGCTTGCTATAAACCTTGATGCAAATAACTGTTAATATCATTTGTAAGATGCATCTAGGAAAGGAGCCAACCTTAGAATGGCTCCATATACGCCAGAACTCTGTGACATCAAGAGAAGGCATTAACCTCATAGTTACTCAAATTGACCAATGCCTTGGCTTCTTTAAGCCTTTTCCCATATGCTATGACATTCTTTCATAATCCAATTAAGGGAAAAGGTTGTCATTTAACCTAATATCTAATTTGCACATCTCAACTATACTTAACAGAAAGTTTTGCCTGATAGGTCCTTGGTCCTCACAATGCTAAAATTCTGTCTCCCACTATCATGTCACAGTTCAGTGGTCTGGATACATTTCTCATATAAAACCTGCCACCTTCACTCCGCTCATTAAGATAAGACACTCTTCTACTCCTTCCATCCCAAATTAAGTTCCTGATTTGAAAAAGGTGTAAATTTTATGTAAGATAAGAAGTACCTAGACTACAAAAAGACAAGATTGTAAATAATTTCACACTTTTTGGGCACAAAATTTCAGACTTAGATTACCATACTATTCCTATTATAACATGAAGCATATTAGAAGCTTTCTAATTTGTAGGAGAATAGGAAATAGGACACTTAATGTGTGAAAAAGCGTTTTCTTGAAACACTTGATATGGGACAGAGGGAATATATTAGAATTTAAAAAATTTTACCACTATGAAAGATAGAGAGTTGGACGGTCAAATAGAATTCATGTCACTGTTCCAAAATTATTGAGATGTGAGGACAATGATGAAAATACCATTAATGCTATTTTTTTGCTTCTGTGGGCAACAGCAAGCATACCCAATTTCTCAACAATTTACAGGAATATGACACTAACTGCCTAAAAGTTCCATCCAAATGGAGATCAACTAACTTTGAAAAGGAGAAAAGATCTTCCATTTACAGAGAATATATCAACCCTACAGCCATAAGCTTAGTAAACAATTTAAAGTACATCCATTGTCCAATAAATTTATACAAACTTATAAGATACAATCTGCAAACTCATATACAATAAAGGACAACCAAAAGTATCATAACACCCACAGACACAACATTTAATACAAGCAAAAGAAGAATGATATTACTGGCAAAAACTACGATTAGCAAGAAGAGATATTCACATGGAGAAGTAGCAAAAAACAAAGCTGTTCCTATACAATAAATATACCTGAAAGACCCCCAGCCTTCGATTATAATCAGATTCTGGCATCGTCAATGAAACTCTAACTTGCATTTTACGACTAGGCTGAAGCACTGAAGCTCCATCCAACTTCCGAAAATCAACATTCTCCCTGAAACCAGACCCAGATGAAACACCATCACATGTTATAACGGGAACAAAAGCAACCGGCTTCGCATTTGTATAATCAAAATTCAAATTTTCCTTTATCTGAATAGGCTCCTCCACAGCCCACTTCATCAATATCCCGCCAGCAATAAAGGCCGCGATCAACATACCAATCAACACACAACCAACGTAAATCGACCACAAACAACCCCATCCAAAATTCAAGGCGTACTTTGCAATCGAATGTCGGCGACCCCTAAGATGCTCATAGATAATGGGACTGAACCATCTCAAAACTGATGCACTAATTGAATAAAAACTCCCTAAAATTGCTTCTTTCGTTCGTTTTGCAGTCTGAATGGGACTGGTGATGAGCAAAATAGCAACAGTGAGAAGCCATATGGGGATTGTGATGATAGCAAGTAACAAAGAGACTTGGAAACCGATTATTCTAATAACTATTCCGGCCAATATGACTAGAAAATTGGAACTGTCGTCGGCATCCACGACTGGACAATCAACTGTTTCTGATTTCCGCAGCTGGGTCCCATGCCCTGTACCGGAAATTTTCGAATTTTCGCCATTCCCGCTCAACTCAGCGTCCAGTTTCGATACAAGATCGAAATTTTCAGGGGATTTCAAATCGGAAAGAACCTCGAGTCTTCTCTCCGGAGAAATTAATCCGGCTTCCGAAGTAACATTCGAGACCTCGGGGCCGTCTGTAACAGTGGTGGAGGTTGTACGGAGGCGGAGTCGGACGGCGGAGGAGGCGCCCCGACGAGCGGGAGTGGGGGAGGAGAATTCGGAAGAGTACAGCGGTTCTGCGTCGGTCTCTCCGGCTCCGAAGCCTCCGCCTCCAACCGACGGGAACTCGTCGAGGGATTCGAAGAAGATCTCCTCGTCGGAGCTCGAGCCCGTTGCTTCTTCCATGGAACTGTTCCTGCAATAGAGGCTGTAGCTCGAGAAGGGGGGTTAAGAAAGGGACGGCAGGGTGAAACCGTTTTTGCTAATCGCGACGGTGGGGAAGACGCAGCGTGCGGAACGAGCAACCCCGATTCCCACGAGTTCACGGGCTGGGGTCGTTGAAGATGGCTGTGTTTCACGTAACTTTTACTCATGCCCCACGTGAGGGTTTAGGACAAGGAGATATAACCTTACATTACTTTCTATTTTTCGTTTGATAATAAAATTATATAAATAATATTTTTAAAAAATATAAAATTATATAAAAATTAAAAAAAATACCATATAGACGTCAGCTGCGCCTAACTTATTAGTGGCAAAAATTAATATTATTTTGATAAATATTTGTAATGGAACACTATTTTTATAAATATTTTTTAAAATTCTATTTATATAATTTTTTCTAATTTGATAATCTTTTGTATAAAATAGGAGAAATGTTTCTATAGAAAAAGAAAAGTTTAATGAAAGAAAATATTGAACAACGTGTTTTAAAATGCATGCCCAATCAGTTCGTGCTCTTCAAATCCATCAACTGAACCCCACATGATCTAACAGCTCGTTAAATAAATATTGGGCATTTTATAAAAGAAAAAACCTTCCTTTAGGCACTACAGCTCATGGAAATGGGTTGTTCGTCAGATCGTGGTAGATGGATACTGTTAGCCCCCTAACTTGATGGATGCGGAAAGGGAGCGGCTACTCCCTTACTTGGCAGCGGACAGCCAAGTTTTGCTAGGCAGCGGATAACCTAGGCAGCCCCTTGGGCATGGACGGATGCTGGGACAGCGCGGGTAATGTTCCGGATGAGCTACTCGCCTTATAGAGCAGGCTGGGTAGGAGTCCTTGCGCGAGCGGGACTCTCGCAGCGAAGCTGGGCGCTGCTTGGACTTAGGGGAGGACTCCTAAGGCGGATAGGATTCAGCGTATGCTGGCTGGCTGCACTCCTAGTTGGAGTAGGAGACCGGGCAGCAGACTCCTAGGACGGACAGGACTCGTACAAGCAGGCTGGCTACACTCCTAGGACGGGTGGGAGTTGGTTGGCTGGTTCCCTTGGATGGCATGACTCTTGGTGGCAGCATGGCGAAGGACTTCTAGCGGAAGACGGACTCGCGAAGGTTTCCTTATCTATGCAATCCCGGATTGGCTTTGGGTTGAGAGTTGGACACGGTGAGGACTCTTGCATTGGGTGGGTTTTGTACTTTTAGTTGCTCTAGGACGGCCAGCCTATGGCTTAGTCTATTTAAGGGAAAGGATGGGCCGGCCATGGCTGAGAGAGATTGGTGATTTTTCCTGCACAGCGAACCAGGGAGAAAGAGAGGAGAGCTCTCAGCCTTGGTGGTTCAGCCCTGCCCTCTCCCTACTTGTGTATTTCGACGGACTAATTTACATAGCTTGGGCGGAGACCCTTGCACCAGGTCGGACTGTGTTGCAGGTTGGTTGTTTTGCTTATTTTCCCTTGCGCATACGAGTGGGAAGGGAAGAGAGTGGCTGCTGGCTGCGCGGTGTAGTCAGGCCATCACGAGTGCGAACACTAGGCAAAGCTTCGTGCCCGTGACAGATACCATGATACAAGGACACAACTGCGAGAGAGCTGCAAGCCCTTCTCATCGTAAAAGAATGCATTCTTTTACATTATTATGAAGGAAAATCGTGTTCCCTCCTTAATATTTATTAAACCAACACTAATAATGTAGTTATGAAGGACGCACTTTTATCTTAGGTAATTATCTCCTCAGAAAATGTGTGAAGTTAAGGATGCCACTTGGGTTAGTTTTTAGGGTATCCAACTGGAGCTTACCTTACTGGACTAAGTTTGATTTTACTTATATAATAAATAAACCAGATTTAAGTTTTACACCATTATTGAAAGACTGGGTGAGGCCAGGTTTGGGTTTTGATTAACTCGACCCAAGTAAGGTATAAACTTTTATTTATGGATAAGTAGGTTAATTATAATCATTGGCTTTATTCCACCGGAAATTATGTGTAATATTTATTCTTTGGATGATTTATGTAAAAACACTTGTGTGATTCAAGTGAGATAAATGTGTCAGTATTATAAGTAAATTATATTATAGAATGAGATTTATTTTTTATAAAATTAGAAAAGTGTATTTAAAGGAGCTTAACCCCGATTTGGTCTAATTCAAAGCCTGCTCCATTCCAACTTGAGACAGGATTGGTTAGAGTATCGGTTGACGTTTTCAAAATAGTAATAAGTTTAAGTTTAAGAAATCCCTACCCAAATCTGACATTGTGGCAACGCTTGGTGAAATAATACATGGGAGATGTATGAAAGAACTTAAACTCAGGAGATTAGGCATACCTCTTCAAACAATACCCTTCGAACTACGATGGCTAATAGTGTATTTATAACTAAACCAGGACACCACTGTTAAGAATCCTAGAATCATGACCGTCCATCCATAGGTCATCCAACGGTTCAGATTTGTCACTTAAAACCACACCTTAATGGGTATTCTGACTCAGGCCCGTTACCCAGACAGTTTTA
The DNA here is from genome assembly GCA_035235625.1 of Saururus chinensis. Classification (NCBI taxonomy): domain Eukaryota; kingdom Viridiplantae; phylum Streptophyta; class Magnoliopsida; order Piperales; family Saururaceae; genus Saururus; species Saururus chinensis. The sequence continues at coordinate 33,832,507 of CP141144.1, read as the reverse complement.
TAAAAGCCCAAAACAGTGTCAATTGAGACAGTTGGGCCACTGTATGTTTTTATTACAAAACAAAGCCCAACATTCTCCCACTCGGCACAACTTCTCAATTGAACCATAAAAAGAATAAAATCTCCCACTTGGCTCAATTAAACTAAATTTGAAAAAAAATATTTTAGTTAAAAAAATAACCAAGTGAGTAATGGGAAACTTTAAAATGAGTTTCGTATACACATACAATTTTTAAAAAAAAATAATACCCTTCGAACTGTATGTGGTAACTTTATACTCTTACAAAATGTCATAATTGCATGAATCAAGGCGGTTATGTCATCAGAGGAGAACATTCTCTTCCATGTATCACGATGCAACTAATTCATTCTGTTTGATTGCTATATGTGGAAATATAGATTTATGAGTGAAAGCATGCTCCCACTCATTTTGCAAATATTATCTCGTACTTAAGTGCACTAAAAAATGAGACACAACAAGAAAAGAAACTGTAACTGCTATGATAAATGAATAAAGTCCAAAAGTACATAAGCAAAATCAAATGCACAATGAGCTAAGAAGACCCATACGATCCACATGACTCGTAAATAGAGAAGGGGGTAAGCCCTTAGTCATTGAATCAGCAACCATAAGCTCAGTACCTATATGCTCAATAACAATTGTCCCTTCTTTAACACGATCCCGAACAACAAGATATTTGATGTCGATGTGCTTACTTTGACTTCCACTCTTGTTGTTCTTCGTGGAAAACACAGCAGCACTATTATCACAGAACATCTTTAACGGCTTAGAAATGGAATTTATAATAGTAAGTCTTGTGACAAAGTTCATCAGCCAAGTAGCATGTGACATGCCCTCATAACAAGCAACAAACTCTTCCTCCATAGTCGACGACGTGGTAAGGGTTTGTTTAATACTTTTCCAAGAGACAGCACCGCCTGCCAAAAAGAAAATATAACCCGATGTCGACTTTTTCGAGTCAACACAACCAGCAAAGTCTGCATCTATGTATCCAACCAGTTCCAAATAATCAGAATGTCTGTATCTTAGCATGTAATCCTTCGTTCCTTGCAGATACCTCATAACCTTCTTTGCATCTCTCCAATGATCCATCCCTGGATTTTTTTGATATCTACCCAGCATTCCCATAGCAAAGGCAATATCAGGTTTTGTACAGACCTCTAAGTACATCATACTACCAACTGCCGATGCATAAGGAATGTCCTTCATGCTGTCCAACTCTAAAGAATTCTTTGGATACTGGAACAAGCCAAATTTGTCACCCTTCACAATAGAAGCTGCACTACATGAGCAGTTTTCCATGTTAAACCGTTTCAGAACTTTATTAATATAGGCCTTGTAAGATCCCTGATCTTAAACCGGTTTTTGGCTTTCTTTAATCATCGGTTATCGTGAGGTTAACACGTTTTCTGATTTATTCGGTGATTTCGTGAATAAATGGTGTTTATGATGGTTTTAATAAAAATCAAATTTAAGATTGGTGGTTTTAAGTGATTTTGAATCAAATGTGAATTTTTGAGATTTTTTTAGAATTTTTACTATTTTTCCAAAAATTAAGGTTTTGGCGGGGACCCCTGTGGGCCCCACCATCAAAATTTCGGTTTCTGGATCAAATGAACCCAGATATCTACTTAAGCCCATACAAAAATTTTCAGAATTTTCTTAGGCTTAATTAGTGCTTAAATTTATAAAATACCCATTTTAGCCTACTTTTCCTATTTACACCCCATAACTTACCCATACATACCCCAACCCTTACTATAAAATGGCAAACCTGAGCCATTTCTATTTTGGGAATAGGCTGAGGAGGAGAGGTCAGGCCTAATCCCCAATTAGGCCCGAATTAGAAGGTGTTTAAGGTAAGCCTACTCTAATTAAGCACTAAACCCTAGTTTTCTTCTTAATCTCTTCTAAATCTACCATTTCCCCTTTGTTTCAATTCATTTTTGGACATCAAAAACTACTGATTTATATTTTACTACAAACCCTAGCTTTCAAAATTCGATTTTTTATAATCAACAAGCCCTAGATCTAAGTTTTAATTAGGGATTTCTTTGGTAAATCGATTTTTAATGGAGTTTAATTCAAACTCAATGTGTTTGTAAGGTTTTCAAGAAGGGTGACCCTCAAATCCGAGCTTAATCAAGTGCTAAGGTAATGGATCTTCAAATTTTCAATTTAACCATGGTAAAACTCTTGATTTTTGGCTTATTTCGAATGGGGTTACTTGATTTGGTGTGTTAATAGCATGATTAGAAAATGAAAATATTTAATCCTGATTTCTTAGGGTTTTGCCTTATTATGATATGGTTTAACATTCTGGAAGTCATGAAGGACTTTTGATGATAATTAGGGTGTTAGATGATGATTTGAAGTGTTATCAATGGTGTTTCGGTTTGAAATTGTGAAAGGAAGAAGATGGTTCAGTTCTGCCTTGTTGGCATTCGAACGGCCCTTCTGGGCGTTCGAATGGCAACACTGTTGGAACGACAGTTTTCCAGTTCAGCCGATCGAACGGCTTACTTGGCGTTCGAACGGCCAAACTGTGAATTTGAAATTTTCCCGTTTAGCCGATCGAACGGCCTGCAGGGCGTTCGAACGGCTACACAGCAGAATTGTGTTCTAATGCATGATGTTTATTTCGATGATTCCACTTTAGCTTGCCAATTTCATATGAATGTGGAGTGTTTTGAGCTATAATGAGCTACTTGAAGAGCATGCTATTGAGGTTAGAAGTTGTGGTATATATATATGTTTTAAGTTATGTAGAATGACATGTTTTGTGGCATGATGTTGGAATTGTCATCTTGAAATTGTGAATGGTTGATCCCCTTTGGTTAAGCATATTTTCAGTAGGACTACAACTTATTAATGGACTGATTTGTCATGATAGAATGTGGTTAGATGATGTGTGGATGTTGGTGAATGCCATGACTCAAGGATGAAATGAACGATCTTATATGTGTTTAGCTTTTGTGGTCGAGTTTTGATTTGAGTTATGCTTTCAATGATTCTTCTCCTATGATTTCCGTTGGAATTCATGTTTAGATGGTAATTCACATGTGTAGTGTGGTAGTGAGTTTAATTTCAAGCATGTTGGCATGCATTGTGTGGAGTGCTTCTGCTAGTTACACACACATGTGGGGGTTAAATGATGATGTTGAAGCTTGATATTGTGATTATGAATGATGCATTAGGGGCTGATGAGAGCACTTATCATGGATTAGGATTCATGTATGTCTTGCCCACGTATGTACCATGCTGCATGCATCATGAAAATGGATTTCCAATTGAGGCTTCATCGAGGTTAATCAAATTTGACCGATTGGATGCAATGTGGTGAAATCGTGTGCTGGATTGATCGGTCGTGGATTAATCGAAAGTTGATTGGTCCGAAAGGACATGTTTTGATTTGAGTTCCTGTGTGGAACGAGTGCACTCCCCGGGTTGAGTCTAGTTAAATGGAGTTAAGTAGGGATGAGTTGTGTACTTGTCTTGCGGATTGGGATTATTTATGATTCGCTGGACCCTGAGAATCCAGCTGGTTTGTCCGAGTGCACCGGCTTGCTAAGTGTTGTTGCTTGAGACTTTAGTCTTGACAAGCAGGGTTGCCCGGGAGTTTAGACTTGATGGGCAAGCGTTGCTCGAAGGCGTTAGCCTTGAGGAGCAGGAGTTGCTCGAAGGCGTTGGCCTTGAGGAGCAGGAGTTGCTCAAAGGTGTTGGCCTTGAGGAGCAGGAGTTGCTCGTAGGCGTTGGCTTGAGGAGCATGTCTATTTGATAAGTGTTTGCTTGAGGGCTCCGGTCTTGAAGAGCAGGTTTATTCTCTATGTGTATGGACTTGCATGATGGACTAGCGTGTGTATGTGACACTTATACATGCATGGTGAATGAGAATGATGTGACACACGATTTAATATGTATGTTAGAGATACATTTATGCAGGTTGATTATGATGTAATGCATGATGGAATATGTACGTTAGAGATACATTCATGCAGGTTGTTATGATGTGATGCATGAGGGAATATGTATGTTAGAGATACATTCATGCAGGTTGTTATGATGTGATGCATGAGGGAATATGTTGTTAGAGATACATTCATGCAGGTTGTTATGAGGTGATGCATGAGGGAATATGTATGTTAGAGATACATCAATGCAGGTTGATTATGATATGATGCATGATGGAATATGTACATTAGAGATACATTCATGCAGGTTGATTATGATATGAAGCATGTGGGAATATGTATGTTAGCGATACATCCATGCAGGTTGATTCTGATGTGATGCATGATGGAATATGTATGTTAGAGATACATTTCATGCAGGATGTTATGATGTGAATGACATTATGTAGATTATACACTATGATGCAGTTTTTGGTGATGTATATGTGTGATCAGAAAATGATGCACCTTGCCAATCTTTGATCAGAATGATTATATTGCTATGCTGTCGTATTTTTGATGTTGATAGTGATATTAAAAACCATTGCTGAGTTTGTTAAACTCACCCCTCTTTCTTGTGTTTTGTTTTGGGGCTGCATGGTGCGACACGCAGATGGACAGGATCTCCTCTTTGAGGAAAGGTTGGAGATGACTTGGATGTGATCGTGGAGATCGTTGTGTGACTTATTTTCCTTTGGTTTTATGCTTTATGTTTAGAACCTTTGTGTATGGTTCTTTGTTTTGGATTTATGTCACATTTTACAGTTGTGATGCTTAAGACTTATTTTGAGCCAGTGTGGGCTATAGTTAACTAAGCATGTGGGTTTGAGATTTGTTGTTTACTTTGTGATAAGCAACACTATTTCTTTCCTTCTTATTTACTCTTGCTCAAAGGATTGTCCGTACTCCGTAATTCTGTTAAATCGCCCATGGTTAGGGTTAAGTCTTCTGCTAAATCATTTCTCAATTTTCCCTTCGTCGCCCCCGTGCGTTTGACCGGCCCTTGGACCGGGTTCGGCTCGGGTCGGTAATCGCCGGGGCGTGATAGGCCTGTTGAGACAACCTAAGGATCCTTGTGGATCTATTACGATAGATCTCAATCCCTATGACATAGGATGCCTCTCCTAAATCTTTCATGTCAAAGTTCTGAGAAAGAAACTGCTTAGTCTCGTGCAACATCCTTAAGTCACTGCTTGCAAGTAGAATATCATCAACATACAAGACCAGAAACGTGTAGCGACTCCCACTAACCTTAAGGTATATGCATTGATCAATAATGTTCTCCTTAAAATCAAATGAAGTAATAACATCGTTGAAATTCAAATACCACTGTCAGGAGGCCTGTTTCAGTCCGTATATTGACTTCTTGAGTCTACAAACCAGATGACTTCCTTTATCTGAGGTGAATCCTTCAGGCAGAATCATATACATCTCCTCCTCAAGATCCCCATTCAAGAATGTCATCTTGACATCTATTTGATGTAACTCCAAGTCAAAATGAGCTACAAGGGCCAAAATAACTCTCAATGAATCCTTCGTAGAAACTGGAGAGAAGGTTTCATTATAGTCAACACCATCTTTCTAAAGAAAACCTTTGGCTACAAGTCGGGCCTTATATCTGCTAATGTTACCAGATGGATCTAATTTAGTCTTATAGACCTAGGAGCCAAGAGTTCTGGCGCTCTGCGGTAACTCTATGAGATCCCACACTTGATTATCAATCATAGATTTCATCTCATCCTGCATGGCAACATACCATTTACTAAAGTTATCTCCAGACATGGCCTGTGAATATGTAATAGGATCTTGAATGAGTCCAACATTCTCGTTAGACTCCTGGAGGTATACAACATAGTCAGAAGGGAGTGCAGGTTTCCTTACTCTTGAGGACCTTCGAAGTTCAATGTCAGCAACAGGCGGTGGTGCCTGTGCAATTGGAACTTCAGCAACTTGTTCTTGAGGGGATGGTGAGGAAGGAGAGGCTGCTCTGGAATCACTATTGGTGATGTGTTCCTCCACCGGATGTGGGTATAACAACTGAAACCCATATTTCCTCAAACACAATGTGTTGAGGGGAAATACTCCCACTGAAGTTGTCTTGCTCAAGAAAACGTGCATTTCGTGCTTCAACTACTGTAGGGGTGTGAGATGGACAATAAAACCTATAACCCTTAGACCTTTCTGCATAGCCAATGAAAAATCCACTGACAATCTTAGAGTCAAGCTTCTTCTCAAGTGGATTGTACACCCTAACCTTAACAAGACAACCCCAGATGTGTACATGATCTAAACTAGGTTTCCATCCATTCCATAGCTCAAAGGGTGTTTTAGGAACGACTTTAAATGGAACTCGATTTAAAATGTACACAGCTGTCTTTAAGGCTTCACTCCACATATTGAGAGGAAGAGAGGAGTTACTGATCATACTCCTACCATATCCATCAAAGTGTGGTTTCTCCTTTCAACAACATCATTTTGTTGTGGTGTGCCTAGTACTGTGTATTATGCAACAATACCATTTTCCTTCAAGAACTGTGCAATGATCCAGGTTTTTGTCCACTCTCTATGTACCTACCATAGTATTCCCCTCTTCTGTCTGATCTAACAATTTTGATACTCAATCCAGATTATTTTTCTACCTCTGCCTTATAAGTCTTGAAAGCATCAAATGCTTCAGATTTTTCATTTAAAAGATAAAGATACATGTATCGGGTATGATCATTTATAAAGGTAATGAAATACCTTTGACCATTCAGACAGGGAGTACTAAACGGTCCACAGATATCAGTGTGTATGGTGCCTAATTTATCATCATGCCTCTTAGCACCCTTAGAAGACTTGTTAGTCTGCTTTTCCTTTATGTAGTCTATACATGTCTCTAAATCAGTAAAGTCAAGAGTTTTTAAAACTCCTTCCCCTCCTAATTTCTTTAAGCGATCAATGGAGATATGCCCCAACCGCCTGTGCCATAACATAGAGGAGTTCTTTTTAATAACACTTCATTGCACAGACATCATAGATTGTTCAAAAGAAACATGCAAAGAGAGACAATATAATCTATCAATCAAAGAACTAGAACCAATGGTGACTGGATCTTTAATAATCAGAAATGAAGAATTCATAAACTGAAAATTAAAGCCATGAGGCACTAGTCTTGATACAGAAACTAAGTTTTTAGAAAAACTTGGAATATAGAAAGCTCTCTCGAAATCTAAGGTGTATCCTGTATGGAGAACAAGTTTATATGTCCACACACCTTCAACCTTCGAACACATCTTATTTCCAAAATAGATGTTGTGCTCCCCGTCATTTGGTTTCCTTATATTGAGAAACCCCTGTATGATAGTAGAAACATGGATTGTAGAACCAGAGTCAATCCACTATGTGTTATTATGATGAGAATCAACATAATTAGATTCATAACACACTAATGACATGAAATTACCTCCTTTTTTGGCAAGTCACTTCTGATACTTAGGGCAATCTTTCTTCATGTGTCCTTTCTTCTTGCAGAAAAAGCATTTCGTTTCCTTGGTGACACTAGTAGACTTCATTGGTACACCTTTACCAGCTTTTTTTATTGAAGCACCATGATTACCCTTCTTTTGTCCTTTATGATAAACTAGAGGGCACTCTCTAGCTTCTCTTACTTAAGTCTCCCCTCTCCTGCACACACATACTCAGAAGGTCATTGACTGACCACTGAGTGTTATGTGTGTTATAAGAGATCTTGAATGGTCCATATTGTGCAGGCAGGGAGTTCAGAATAAAGTAGACCAAAAAAATATCATCAATCTTTATTTTCATGTTGTTTAACTGATTAGCAATATCACCCATTTGCATGATATGCTCTCTCACCCATTTGTCATCTGTTAGCCTCATGGATGACAACTTGGACATTAAGGTGCTGGCCAAGGCTTTATCAGAACTCTTAAATTGAGCTTCAATAGCTGTCAAAAGTTCTTGGACTGTAGCACATTCTGGGATAGATCCCCTAATGCTTTTATTGATGTGAGACCTCATGAGCATTATGCTTAAGCGGTTAGACCGCTCCCACTTTTTAAAAGATGCTACCTCACTTGGCGTACTTTTTTCCGTAGGAGTGGTGGGTGCATCCATACGAAATGCTAAGTCCAAGTCCATGCACCCTAATAGTAAAATAATTTTTTTCTTCCAATCCATAAAATTGTCCCCAGACAATAATAGAAGGTGTTGATTAGGGTCAGAAATAAAAGACTAATAAGTTGCAATAAAAGAATAAATACATGCAAACATTAAAGAGGGCAAGAAATAATAACATAAGTATGAAATAGCCAATGCTAAAATCATGTAGTAAAATAGTAAACCTCCCTTTGGGCAAAGGTTGTAATCTGCATCAAATTTACTAAGCTGTGTAGAAACAAATGTTTATTTTGTCTCATGATAAGGCTAGTGGGTTATACATAAAACATGACAGGAAAATCCCACACTTCTGGGCATAGGGATTCACCAATGTTAAAATATATAACCCTCCACCCTATCTTAATTATGTAACGCTAACTACCACCTCCTTTTGGGGCTGGATAACAGTCTTTGTTACATAATCAGAATTTAATGATAGCACAATATTTTTATGTATGTGAATCTATGTACCTCATGGTAGCATTCTATATGATTCACACATTGACAAATAACTTAGGATGCTTTAGCCATTCCTAAATTATCTCAACGGGCGTGGGAACTGAATTTGTGTTATTCACCATTTCAAATAACAAAATGAATGCAATTAATTATCAAACAAGCATAAAAATATCCATATACAAAATTGACAGGGGCATTAATGTCAATTTTGTCATCAGGCTTTTGGGACTTGGCCAGGGGTTCCATCACCACACACCACAAATAAATATATAGTCCAAAGTCCTTATACAGTCCTTTTAAAAAAAAATGTACAAGTTGGAAGCTATAAGCCCCTAAAATAGAAAATATGTACATTAATTCTTCATGACTGCATCCGCCTCCAGACAGGGTCCTTCAATTCTGGTGTCGCTTACAATGAGTATAATGTACACTCTCTCTCAAAAATACATAAGTGGTGCACTCAACAATTTTAAAAAAATTGATAAGCATACGATTGCAATATAATCCCCTGGCCAGCCCATAACATTAATAAAGCCTTGATCATGATAATTAAAACAAACACATCCATAATACCACATGCAATCATCATTGTAAAAAAAATTTCCAAATTTTTTTTAATGACAAAAAAAATTTGTCCCAGAATAGACCAAATCGGGTCTGAAGACCCGGTTTGGGCCGGGTCAAGAGCTAACCGACGACGCGGGTCAGTGAAGCCCAGCGCGGGTTGAACAAACCCAGCGTGGGTCAGCAACAACCCGTAAAAGTGGGTCGAGGTGACCCACTTCTACGGGTCGTCTTCAACCTCTCGAGGTTGATGACAGAAATCCAGCTGCCTTCCACAAAACCTGTCGCCGTCCCTCGAGGCCCGCCACAGCCTGTGAGTCCTGGAAAAATTCCATCCGGCGACGGCAATGACAGAGCCAGCCATAAAAACTGGAGCGCAACTGTCGGTAACGGCGATTCAATATAGGAACAGTGAGATTGAAAATTCCCAGCGACCACAACCGCGAATGAGGACCCGTAGGTAGCCCAGAGGGGCCTGAAAAGTTCCGACCGACGGCGGAGGTTCCAGATCCGGTCCTGATTGTCAACGACAATGGCTGCCAGCGGCGGATTGAATTGACACAGTAAAGCGGTTGGAAAACAAATTTAAACGCAGCGGTGGCGCCGGCAGTGCCCAGACACGGTGAGGAGGCTGCAGTGGCCAGCGCTAGCAGGATCGAAAGCAGGGCGACGGCCGGAGACCTACGGAGACTGGAAAACACAAAGTCAGCGCGCTCACAGTTAAAAAAACAAATTTTTTTTTAAGAACGCTGCTGGACTGTACGAGAACCGGAGGGCCGGCGGTAGAGGTCAAAGCCCAACGCCTGGCGGTGGCGGCTCTGGCCGGCGCATCTACTCCGGCCCGCAGTCCAGCGGCTGTCCGGCAGCCGCCAAGCTACAATAAAATACTTGAAATATTGCTACAGTAAACCATATAAACATATAGTAAACTACGGGAACCTAAAAAAAAATTACAATGGCTGTGAACAGAGAAAAAAATTCTGTCCGCCGTAAAATTTTTGTTCCAAGCAATCAAATAAACTAGCCTCGATACCAATTGAAAGAACTTAAATGCAAGAGATTAGGCATACCTGCAGCCATTAGAATCAACAGAGCTTGATCTTCTGCCAATCCTCTTCATAATCATACAATAGTATTTCTGGTTTAGAACTTGGCTAAGAACAATCTCACTTAAGACACCGAATCAGGATGGCTAATGGTGTATTTATAACTAAACCAAGACAGCACTGTTAAGAACCCTAGAATCATGACCGTCCATCCATAGGTCATCCAACGGTTTAGATTTGCCACTTAAAACTACAACTTAATGAGTATTCTGACTCAGGCCCATTACCCATACAGTTTTATAAAAGCCGAAAACAGTGTCAATTGAGACAGTTAGGCCACTGTATGTTTTATTACAAAACAAAGCCCAACAATGTAAGCAAAGAACACAAGACCTTTTGGTAAAGGAAAGATAAAGTACTTAGCCAGAAAGCACACAAATTAATCATCAAATCGGCTAATTAATAATAAAGTGTCAATTTTCTACTCCTAAATTTGAAATCAAGTACACATCACTTTGTATGGAGTATTTTAGAGCAATCTTTCCTTTGAAGAAATATACGTTGATTTTGATATTTTTAAGTATTAAATGATAAACATTTCTAACAAAATGGGGGGTTTGTACTCAGGCTTTGAATGAGAAGGTAACAAGGCAAGGTAACCGATATGGGAGCTAAATGCTATAAATACAGGGTCCTTCTATTGGGCCAAGACTATATAATTTGTGGCACCAAAAGGATTTCTGTGGAGTTTCCACTCATAGACTAATGATCCCACTGTCCCACATTAATATCTCTATTTGGTTTTATGAAATGAATTAAAATTTTGAAAATGGAGCTATGTATTTTAAAAAATTAAATAAATCTATTAATGTGTGATAAAGGGAATATAAGATTTCTTTTCCGCATATAAAAAGTATTGACTTCACTTCACAATGTTCTATTGAATATATTTACTACTTATTTGTTTTCCTTCCTTTGATTCTCAATTTTTCATTGGTGAGACTTTCTCAGCATTCACTATGCATCACAAGTGTGCAAAACTTTAACCTCTCTTACAATTGGGAGAGGTTCGCCTAGCACAACTAATATCTGAATTGTCTTTTATTGTTAGAGTTATATGAATTTACAGGATCATTACTTTGTTGGGCTTTGTTTTGTAATAAAATATAAAGTGGCCCAATTGTCTCAATTGACACTATTTTGGGCTTTTAAAACTATCTGGGTAATGGGCCTAAGTCTAAATACCCATTAAGTTGTAATTTTAAGTGGCAAATTTGAACTATTGAATAACCTATGGATTGACGGTCAGGATTCTAGAGTTCTTAATAGTTGTGTCCTGGTTTAGTTATAAATACATCATTAGTTATCCTAATTCATGTCTTAAGCGAGATTACTCTCAACCAAATTCTAAACTAGAAATACTATTGTGATTTTGAAGAGGATTAATAGAAGATCAAGTTTTGTTAATTCTAATAGCTACAGGTATGTCTAAGTCTTTTGTATTAAGTTCTATCAATTGGTATCAAGGCAGGTTTATTTTATTACACCGAACAAAAATTGTATGACCGATAGAATTTTTTTTTGTTCACGGTCGTTGTATTTTGTTGTTAACTGTAGCAATATTTTCTGTCGTTGTGACTAGGCAGCTACCGTAATAGACGCGCCGGCCAAAGCCATTGCCGCCAGTTGATGGGCACAGTCCGGCGGCAGCATAAAAATTTGTTTTTTTATCTATGCGTCGGTTTCTATTTTTTTGGCCACCGTGGCTTCCGGCCGTCGCCTCCAATCTTCGATCCTGCTAGGTGCTAGCCAGCGCCGCCCTCGCCGTGTTTGGGCACTGGCCGGCGCCACCGCTGCGCACAGAGCCGTTGTACCTCTAGTTTTGATGTCGTTGGTGCAAATCTGTTGTAGCCAGCTGTTGTCATCTTAAATCGGGACCGGATTTGGAACCTCCACCGTCGGGCGAAACTTTTTCGGCCCCCTTGGGCTACCGGCGAGCCTTTCGCACAGTTGCCGTGTTTTTTCATCGTACTGTGCGTATTTTTGGAACACTTGCTCTAGCCGCCGCACTCCGTTCTATCGCCAGGTATGAGATCGCTGCCGTCGGGTGGTGTGTTTTCCGGCTTTTCAAATGGCATTGGGTTTCGTTGAATGACAGTGGGAAGAAAATCTCCTCTGCCGCCTGTTGAGAGGTTGAAGACAACCGTAGAAGTGGGTCGCCTTGACCCGCTTCTGCGGGTCGTCACTGACCCACACTGGCGCAGGTTTGTTCTGACCCGCGCCAGGCAGGTTTTCACTGACCCGCGTCGCAGGTTAGCTACCGACCCAGCCCAAACCGGGTCTCCAGACCCAATTTGGTCTATTCCGGGATTAAAAAAAATCAAGAATTTTTTTCTTTTCTTTTCTAGAATTTTTTTTACAATAATGATTGCATGTGGAATTATGGATGTGTTTTTTAATTATCATGATTAAAGCTTTATTATTGTTATGGGCCGGCCAGGGGATTATATTGCAATCGTATGTTTCTCAATTTTTTTAAAAATTGTTGAGTGCACCACATATGTCATTTTGAGAGAGAGTGTACGTTATACTTATTGTAAGCAACACCAAAATTCAAGGACCCTATCTGGAGACAGATGAAGTCATGAAGAATTAATATATATTTTTTCTATTTTAGGGGCTTATAGCTTCCAACTTGTACATTTTTTTTAAAAGGACTGTATAAGGAGAACATTATTGATCAATGCATATACCTTAAGGTTAGTGGGAGTCGTTACACGTTTCTGGTCTTGTATGTTGATGACATTCTACTTGCAAGCAGTGACTTAGGGATGTTGCACGAAACTAAGCAGTTTCTTTCTCAAAACTTTGACATGAAAGATTTAGGAGAGGCATCCTCTATCATAGGGATTGAGATCTATCATGATAGATCCACAAGGATCCTTAGGTTGTCTCAACAGGCCTATATTAATAAAGTTCTGAAACGGTTTAACATGAAAAACTACTCACCTAGTGCAGCTCATATTGTAAAGGGTGACAAATTTGGCTTGTTCCAGTATCCAAAGAATTCTTTAGAGTTGGACAGCATGAAGGACATTCCTTATGCATCGGCAGTTGGTAGTATGATGTACTTGGAGGTCTGTACAAGACCTGATATTGCCTTTGCTATGGGAATGCTGGGTAGATATCAAAAAAATCCAGGGAGGGATGATTGGAGAGCTGCAAAGAAGGTTATGAGGTATCTACAAGGAACGAAAGATTACATGCTTACATACAGACATTCTGATCATTTGGAACTGGTTGGATACACAGATGCAGACTTTGCTGGTTGTGTTGACTCGAAAAAGTCGACATCGGGTTATATTTTCCTTTTAGCAGGTGGTGCTGTCTCTTGGAAAAGTATTAAGCAAACCCTTACCACGTCGTCGACTATGGAGGCAGAGTTTGTTGCTTGTTATGAGGGCATGTCACATGCTACTTGGGTGATGAACTTTGTCACAGGACTTACTATTATAAATTCTATTTCTAGGCCGTTAAAGATGTTATGTGATAATAGTGCTACTGTGTTTTTCATGAAGAACAACAAGAGTGGAAGTCAAAGTAAGCACATCGACATCAAATATCTTGTTGTTCGGGATCGTGTTAAAGAAGGGACAATTGTTATTGAGCATATAAGTACTGAGCTTATGGTTGCTGATCCAATGACTAAGGGCTTACCCCCTTCTCTGTTTACCAGTCATGTGGATCGTATGGGTCTTCTTAGCTCATCGTGCATTTAATTTTGCTTATGTACTTTTGGACTTTATTCATTTATCATAGCAGTTACAGTTTCTTTTCTTGTTGTGTCTCATTTTTCAGTGCACTTAAGTATGAGACAATGTTTGCAAAATGAGTGGGAGCATGCCTTCATTCATAAATCTATATTTCCACATATAGCACTCAAACAGAATGAATTAGTTGCATCGTGATACATGGAAGGGAATGTTCTCCTCTGAGGACATAACCGCCTTGATTCATGCGATTATAACATTTTGTAAGAGTATAAAGTTACCACATACAGTTCGAGTAGTATTATTTTTTCAAAAATTGTATGCGCATATGAAAGTCATTTAAAAGTTTCCCATTACCCACTTTGTTATTTTTTAACTGAATTTTTTTTTCACAAATTTAGTTTAATTGAGCCAAGTGAGAGATTTTATTATTTCTATAGCTCAATTGAGAAGTTGTGCTAAGTGGGAGAATGTTGGGCTTTATTTTATAATAAAACATAAAGTGGCCCAACTGTCTCAATTTATACTGTTTTGGGCTTTTAAAACTATTTGGGTAATGGGCTTAAATCAGAATACCCATTAAGCTGTGATTTTAAGTGGCAAATCTGAACCATTGGGGATGGACGGTCAGGATTCTAGGGTTCTTAACACTGGTATCCTAGTTTAGTTATAAATACACTATTAACCATCCTAATTCGGTGTCTTAAGCGAGATTACTCTCAGCCAAATTCTAAACCAGAAATACTATTGCGATTTTGAAGAGAATTAGAAGAAGATCAAGCTTTGTTGATTTTAATGGCTATAGGTATGTATAAGTCTTTTGCATTAAGTTCTATCACACTTTAGTACAACTAATTGCTTCATAGACTAATTGATTGTTTAAGAGTCGTGTGTTCAGAAAATTGTAAATGATTGATTACTGTTTGAAACGATCTATTGCTATCAGTTTTAGTTACCCTAAAGATACATTTCTAGATTTGATTTCTTTCTTTGTTAAAGTCAAATAAGACTTATATAATAGATAAAAATGACGAAATTGAAGAGGAAAAAACCTAAAAAATATTGTAGAACAGAAAGACCTTTCCATACTATTTTCCTTGAGAATTCATAAAGGAATTTAAAGAGAATATGAACGGCGAATTTATAATGTTGGTGCACAACTAAGAGAAGATTTCACACAAAATTTAAAACAGTTACAAAAAATCTTCAATGAGAGATTGAAGAAAAGTCGATAGAACAAAAGGAGCTTGTTGAAAGTTAGAAAAAGACGAAGACAAAAACTAGAAGGCCAACAACTATAAGCATTTTTTATCTAAATAAAAGGAATTTATGTTAGAGTCAAAACAAAGGTTACTAGCTTACTATTGTTATGTAAGTGTCTTGTTTGCTAATAGTGCATTGATCTAGTCCTTGTTGGGACTACCATGGTTTTTTACCCGAGTTTGGGTTTTCCATGTTAAATCCTTGTGTGGTTTTGCATATTTTATAGTTTATTGATTGATTAATCTTGAACACGCTTAGAGATTAAGTTTTCATTGTTTCCACTATATAAGAAAATTTTGTGTAATGAGGCGATATCTCGTAGTCTTTATCTTCATTAGATAATCGAACTAAGGGCGAGGTAGTGATCCGTTGGTTGAGTAGATAGATATTAAACTCACACAGATCAGCACATTGCTTCTAAAACTAGTACTTGCAATCAAATAAGAAATAAAAGATATGTCATCTTTCTTATGCATGGGTATTTATATAGTAAAAACTATTATAAAATTCTAATCAAGCCATAGAAAAAATCCATCAATCAATCACCACAAGCGTGCACACAATCACACACCGATGTTTAATGTGAAAAACCCAAGCTATGATATAAAACCACGATAAATTTTCTTGAGGTTGAATCAATGCACAACTAACAAGTAATAACTTTTTACAAGATGCTAAGAATAGCCACAACTTCTAGAGACTCGGACACAAATGAAACTTTTTTCTTTGTTCAATCCTCTTCCTTTATTGTTGGCGTTTAAGTTTCCCTCAAACTTTTCTCTTCATATTCCATCTTCATCTTCTACTTACCTTTCAATCAAAACTCCTTTTTTATTATTTATTCTCCTTGAGTATTCTTCAATCTTCCTTGATTAAGAATATGTTAATTCTACTCAATCTCTTGTGTGTGAAATAGTAGTTGTGTGTCATTTTTTTTAATTTATCTCACCCATAAAAATTTCTCTATAAAATCTTTGGTGATTCAAGGAAAATTTAAGATAAGGTCGCTCCCCATTTTTTCCTTCAAATAATAATTTTTCTCTTCAAATTTGTCTAGTCTAGGCCTTTTATAGAGCCTTCAGTTAGTTAGGGTTAACCCATGTTGAAAATGACTCTAATTGAGAATCCTAGATTAGGTAAATAAAACTACTAGATATTGATCGTTTACTAGTTTAGTTTAAACAAAACACTCAATCAATCGATCTTTTGACGAGATGATTGTTCAGTCTTTGCCTGGGTCTAAAATCTAAAATTAGCACCACACAAGGAATCTCTCTAAACAAAGTATTCAAGAGCGATCGATCCCTTATAAATAATTTTCAAGATTTTTTTATTTTTTCTTAAAACTTGCAAAATTACTTCTAAAGAACGTTTCTACTAAAATATAAATGTGCATAAGTGTGTGTATTATACCTTTAACATCTGACAGTGAATATAGTCAAAGTGACAAGTCACTTTGTAAACTTATATAAAGGATAAGAAATGATGAAATTGAAAAGAGAAAAACCTAAAAAAAATAGAGAATTGAGAGATATTTGCTTATTATTTTTTTTGAAAATTTATAAAGAGTTTGAAGAGAAGATTAATTGTGAATTTATGATGCTCGTCCACAACTAAGGAAGATATTTCACATAAAATTTTTTAAGAGGAGTTGTAGAAATTCTTTAATGAGAGATTGAAAAACCCAAATGCCAAAATCATTAAAATAAGAGGAGCTTGTTGAATGCTCTAAGAAGATAAAGACAAAACAATGGGAAATCAAAGTTTCAAGGGCTCAAGGAGAATAATTGAAGGCCAGTAACAAAAAAAATTTGTGGACATCCTCTTCAACTCCTTTGAATATTGTTGCAACTTCTATTTAATTTGGTGTTTGTAAGACTCTTCTCTTTGTTGTGTGTTTTCAAGAATAACTATTCACATAAGCATAAAGTTCAAGGATGATCTCTTCTTGAAAAAAAATGGAGAAAAATCTTTTTTTTTCTCTATAAATTTTTAGGTTTTGTTCTATTTAATTTTGTAGTTAACTAGCCTATAAGTCTCTTTAAGTCAGATTAAGAGTTTGACTTCCATTAGGAATAAAGTGTCATGGCCCAATTTTCCAGAGGAATTTTTTCCCCAATAATAACAATATGGTATCGACATAAAATATAATTCATACTAAAATATCCTCACTTCATAGAATTCCTCAAGAAAACCCGACCGTTCATTCCCATGATCTCTGGCTAAGATGATTACCATGCCGATGAACTGAATTATTAAGATAACTAAATACCTGCAAAATCTTAAAGAGAAGATTAGTAACCTAATATTTAGATCGGATCAATATTGTCTAATGTCAACTGCCTACATAGCACTTTAAGGTAGAAAATAATCGGATCCATACGTAGTTCTGAATGCCCTATCATGATATTACATAAAATGCATTACTCAACATATTTATTTACATAGCATTCATATATTATGAAAAAGAACATGGTTATCATATACAAACATGATATATTAATCATCATATATGTATCATAATTCAACTTAACATTCACATTATCATTCATCGTGTCGTATGTTTGCATAATCACCATATGCATCATATATCGTAATACATACACAACTCATTCCCTATATCACCTAGAGAATTAACTATGTGATATGTGAGTTGCGCCGGTACGAAAGTACAATAGGTGGTCATCCTCATGCACTCAGAATGACCCGTGAAACTGGGAGGGAACTGCTAAAGGCTGAGATCTACCATCATCCCTACATGGCACCTGGATAATCTTATTATCTTGATCCTAAAGTTAAGGCACTTAACCCAGACCTTAACTACTCTTATCAACCTCTCATTCTTAAGTTGGTTCTTAATACCTGAGTCTACCATTTATGCAATGCATTCCTCTCACATGTCCATAAAAATAATAAATACATAAAAATGATAAATATGAATAACTCACTACCCCTAACTAAGATTAACAATAATTATAACTTATAACATTTTGATCTATTCATGGTACAAGCATAATGTATACACAATTCATCGTTAAATGCATGCATTCATCAAATAGACATGTATAGCTAAATGCCTTACTTCAACACGTATATATGATCCAAATCATAAGCATAATTTCATCGTAACAATTAACAAAGACTAATATTAGTTCCCAAAGATCCAGTGCCTTTGATCCCTTAACCCTTGTTTATGAATTCTAAAAATCATCTTTGTTTCCTTAGTTCTTTTCTTATATGCCCATTAAAAAGTTTACACTTTAGTTCAGTACACCTTAAACTTAATTTCTTTTTACGGGCATTTAGTCAATAACATTCTTTAAAGCCTCTTAATACTCATATATCATAGTTAATGATTTCTAAGCATGGTTATAGGTAGTCAATAACCAGGGTTACTTATTCAAGCATTAAACCAAAAAGCATACATAAGAGTACTCTCAAAAATTTATAATTTATTGATAACACTATTAGATCTAAAAATTTAAATATAATTTCCTAAGAAAGTCATAATACTGTAGTAAAATTCTCAAATTTTATTAATCTGCATTTCACCCTGAACCGTAGCCGGTTCAGTAGGCAAGAAATAATTCACTATTGAGGGAAAACTTGTAATTTCTCACTATTATGCAAATTTTTGGTTGATCTAAAAACTTGTGGGGACGATCATTAGGAGTCTAAAGTTCTTCCATAATTTTCTAGAATTTTATTAATATTTCTACATAGGTAAACTGGGCCATACTCACTTAGATCTATATTTTAAAAAAAATGGACCAAATTAATTAAATTCGGTCCAAGGGGTCGTCTTCCCCACTAGTCACAGGCAGGGTAAAAACGATCCTCTGATTTGTTTTGTGACAAAACTGTATATCCCTTAAGAAGTTTTCTTTTTTTTTATGAACACTTAAAAATTCATTGAGCATATCCATAATCACCGTTTTAGACTTTATACTTACATTACCACACAACCATAAAATCCTTTCTAAATCACGTATTAGAAATTTGACCAAGGGCATATACCAATACCAGCCACACAAAGAAAAAACTGAAGTAAAGTTGGGAAAACAAACATTGGCAACTCTAGCGAGCACAATGTGATGCTTTTATATGAACAAAACATGGAAAAGCAAGGATTTCTTCGATAGGTTTCAGCCGAGTTAATGTCAAAATCCAATAACAAGTAACACAAAAGCAGATTCCCAAGGATGAAAGTAGATAAATTGGCGGCACCAAGCAACTCGTCATGAACAAGTACAAACATTTTAACAAACTTAATCACAAAGAAGCCAACTATATAAAATGGGAAAGAAGTAAGACCTTCATGGAAAGAAAGACGTGGTCCTGACGTTGGAACTCAGCGAGGAGATTGGTGCGAAGGAGGTGGGAGACGTGGGACTTCATGAAGTACTCTAGGCGGAGCCGGTTGGCCCTAGCGAGGCACTTGAGCTCATGGACGATGATGAGGGACATGTAGATGGATACAGGGCCCACGATTTGGATGATTTTCTCGCCTAGAGTATCGAGCATCGACAAGGGTATTTGGCTCCGTCCATCCATTTCGATTTTCAAATCGAATGGAAGAATCCATGAGGTCAGGAAGACAATCAAAATAAGAGCTTTCTCCCCCCAAATCCTCCTCTATGTGCTCCTGGAAAAATATATCGCTCCCCTTCCCTTGATTCCTCATCTCCCCCTCTCTTATACAAGTCCTCATTTTCTCTAACTCCGGGAAAATTACCCTAATCAATATTTCCTTCGTCCTCGTCTTCTTAATTAAACTAATTTTTAATTAAGTAGATCTTTTAGATTTAAGCTAAAGAACTAACTAAATAAAAATTCATAATTAATTATTAAACTCTTATTATAAGTGGGTCCCAGATTTGTATACGGGCCCATAATTTAAAATTTAACATAAATTATGATAAATATTTAAAAAATCGTATCTCCCTCGTCCAACTTTTATTTTTCATATTCTTAGTACTGCTACAATGGGTTCGACGTCTACTTTTATTTAAACAAGTTTCACACTTAAATTTACTATGTGGAATAAAAAAATTAGATAAATAAAGTAATACGGTCAAAATTACTAGTCGTTACATAAAGCCTCTTCTGGAAACACTAAAACTAAGTAACCAAGATCACTATTTTTGATCATTTGACACAATAATCAATCATTCACTATTTCAATCAGGGTGCAACACTGCTAGCGATCTATCATTAAATTTTGCGATCAATATTAATAAACTCTCGACCTAATTTTACAAAAGCCAATTCAGTTGTCGATCTATCGATTGGTCATCTGTAAAGTTCAACAATCAATCGATGGTACAATAATTTATTGTTTTACTCTAATTCGGTATGAAAGTCTCAAATTCACTTAATTCACTCAATCTAAACTAATTTAAATAAATTATATATGTGAGTGTATAAAAATTAATCTTTTACCTTTAACACTCTACTTAGTATTCAATCTCGATCGATAATAACACATATGCTCCTATTTTTTAATAAGTCAAATTAATTTTAAATCCGACTTGATAACAACTAAATCTAGTCAAATTCATATGATGAAAATATACATGAAGTTTTGATATTTATTTGATCATCAAAATTAATGAATTACAATATATATATATGCCTATATGTTCTTTCAATCTCTCCATTTGTTTATTTCGTGATAAAACACTACATGTTTGAAAATTAAATAAAAATTACAATTCTCAACCTAGTGTATTAACTTACAAATGTACATATGACTTAACAACACTAAGACTCAATTAATAAAATTTAGAATTACTCTTAAAAGGTCTTGTAAAAACCTATGCTTATATTGCACACTTATAAACAAAATTATTTGAAAGCACTGTTTAAATAAGTATGACAATAAAAACTTTAATTTTTATTAATTATTTCTCTTCTTTTTTGATACAAATACACAAGAAGTGAATCAATAATCAATGAAAAATTCAATGAAAGCACATTCAAGTCAAAAATATCACTTTAAGATATGAAAATAAATAAACAATAAAATAATCATGTCCATCATATATCCACCAAAGATCATCAGTATCAAATAACATCTCAATATTGTATAGAACATAAAATAGACTGACATAAGTTCCAAACCATGATTGCATGATCAAGTGAAGTAAAAACAACATAAAAATCATCAAGCATCTCTAGCAGGTGTTTTTGCATCATCATCTCATTGATCATGATCTCACGAAATGAAAGAAACTTTGCATAAGTAATAGGTCTATCTTGATTACCAAATGGCCTCTTAGGTAGTAGTGCATTTGTCGATATCTATTGCTCCTCTTGATCTACCCCCTCATGTCCTCTGGTGTGAGACATCATGCATCGAACTATAACAGCATCAATAGGTCCCATGCCAACTAACGTAGTCTCTCCCTGCTAATTTCTTAAACTAACAAAAAGTAAATATCGAACATACGATATACAAGTATGACATCTCATGAGTATGACCATGTAAGTAAGTCATAATGCGTCCAAAGATAATAGACGACAAATATAACTCCAAATAAGGGTCTGATAAAAGAAACAATATCTTGGTCATTATCCTATCTACTCTCTCCTTCTTCATGCTTCAAATGTCATACTAAGTTATCACATGCAACAAATAATATTCAACAATCATCAAATGTGCTAGGAGTGAGATGTCGAGCTATTTGCCTCATGGTAACCTTGTAAGTCGACTAGTCAAATCACTGTCATATGGAAACTAGAATCCATCAAAGTTCTAATATTGTATAGGTCTCCTCTCACACTAAATTACTTCAGCAATAATATGAGGCGTGACATGAATAGTTGTGCCTACAACAGCTCCAATCAAAGCACCATCTCCATCATATATGAATTTAGAAAACCAGTAAAGAACGAGGAAGGAGTAAACAGGCTAATCCGCTGTAAAGATCGACCTAAAGTACTTAATACTGTAAGGTCGAGCCTCAATCCACTTTATGTCTGTCTAATCAGGCACATGGACAACACTCCACATTCACTAAATTGGTCAAACCCTATCTCCAAAGTTACTATATCCCCCTTGGTCACCTAAAACCTGACTCACTAGCTACCTTTTGCTTGTTGTCCCCATCTAAAGTTTAGCAAAGGAATAAATCGTAGTCCTAAACTTCACTAGAAACTAAATAGAAGATAGTATGAAAGCCCTAGAATTTAAAAAATTATTAAAATAAGCAAGAAAATTCAAAATTTTGTAATTTATATGAAA
This sequence comes from Saururus chinensis, assembly GCA_035235625.1. NCBI lineage: Eukaryota > Viridiplantae > Streptophyta > Magnoliopsida > Piperales > Saururaceae > Saururus > Saururus chinensis. The sequence goes on along the minus strand of CP141144.1, from coordinate 33,810,027 downwards.
TCCTTAAATTTTTTTTATGTTTGATTGACTTCAAAATTTGATACGTGATAAATTTCAATGTTTAAAAAAAAGTTCATAACTACATCTAAGTCCAATTATTACCATAATAAGTTCAATTTTAAACCCCCAATTTAGGAGGGTAAACTTGAAACCTAATTCAAAAATTCATGAAATCTCAAGATTTAACATTCAAATTGTTTAAAAATTTAAAAAGATAGATTTAGCTATTCTAAACAATTCTATTATTATAAAATCATTAAAATCAACTTAAAATTCACTAAAAATTAAAAAAAAATTGAGTTTGGTTCATACCTTGGCAACAAGTGAATTCGTGAAAAAAGTGTCAAAATCGCCTTTCAACACCAATCTGCACTCCTCTTAGAATGTTTTGGGCGAAAATGAGGAGTTATGGGATTCGGCATTTTTTAAAACATGCGTTCCGGAGCGAAAGCAAGAACCAGAGATCAATCACTCTGGCAAATCACGAAATTTAGGGCACTGATGCCTCCCTTGACGGCTTGGTAAAGTAGTGTGCCGCATGGAAGTTACGCCTGAAAGCACCAAATAATTTATCCTATTTTGCTGTTAATTTGTAGATATTCCACATGAACGTGACAGTATCGCATCAACAGCTTCTCAAGTGATGTATTAGAGCTTCTAAATAGATGTATTAAAAGCAAAGCTAGTCAGAGCAGAGATTAAGGCAGTGAAAGATCATTTCACACATGGAAAATACATTATAAGGACTTCTTAAGATATAAATTAAAACAGTAATTCCCTCACTGAAGAACGAAACAAAAAGCTTCCACTGATTGGTGAAGTACAAAATTTCATTCAATAGTCTGATCATACTTGAAAACCAAATGTAGAGAACTGGTTTTCAGGCATGGAATTTCCAAAGCAAGGCAGAGCAGAGAATTAAGCCAGTTAAAGCTCATTCTACCCCAAGAAAATTGATTATAATAACTTTTTGAGAGACGAATTAAAACCACAGTTTCCCCGCTGAAAATCTAAATACAATATCAGGTTTCACTGATCTGGAAATTACAGAACTTCATTCAATAGTAGTCAAGACCGCACCATATTTGATAACAAAACTACAAATTGCAAACTGGTTTTCACTGAAACGGATGGGAATTACAAAGTTTCATTCAATATTAGCAAACACATCAGAAAGGGAAGTTAGAGGGAGGAACGGAGCGGAACAACCCAAATCAGTCTCAACCGCAGGAGAAGACCTGGTTGGGCAGCCGCCAGGCCTCCGCCGAGCTGAAGCACATGTCGTCCACGGCGTCGCTGCTGCACCACAGGCAGCCCGCCGTTCTCGCGCAGTCGGGCCCCGACGCGATCTCCGCGCAGTTAGGGCCGGGCTGGTTCCGGTTCTTGGCGGGGAAGACCAGAAGGTCCCGACGGGGACCCTGCCCAGAATCCGTGGAAGGGCTTGCGAGGACGAGTTTGCATACGAGGACGAGGAGGACGAAGCAGCAGATCGGACGCCGTCGGATCCTCGCCATGTCGTCGTCCCCTACGCTGAGCTTCCCCCACGGGCAGGTTTTCTTATAATTTCTGGATGTTTATTAATTCACCCTCTTGTTTCTTTATCTGAAAAATAGGGCATTCAGCCGTTTACGAATTTCATAATTTTCTTTGTAACCACCCGGGCCGGGGATATGCTACAACCCAATCCGTCCTGGTGGGTCAGATTTAGGTTTCTAAATTTAACCTAAAATAATTATTTTTTTTTATTTTAAATAATCCAACTCAATTTTGTTTGGATTAAGGTTATAAATATTTTTTATATTAATTTTTATTGTAATAAAATTTAACATGACCTAACTCTAATAGGTGAGGTTTGAATTTTCAAATTTAACCCAAAAACTATTCAATCATTTCTTAAATCACCCAAACCCGAACCAGTGGAATCCCTAAGCCCATACTAATTTTCTTCTTAAATTTATGCCATAATAATCGTGTTTTGAAAATTAGGTCCACTTAATCAAGTAATTTCACATGAAAGTTATGTCCATGTAGCATGACTCTTGAGAATTTATGGGTCCTGATAGCTCTTAATCCACAACATCGACATCATACACACTAAAATATATTAGCATTAACATCACTAATATTAAATATTAATATATACACTATTTATCTTAAATATCAATACATCCCAAATATTCTTTATGTTAGGCTCATTGCCAATAATGGGCATGAAAAACTCTTCCCCGTGCTAATAACCCTACTCTTCACACTAATTAGTTTCATCGTCATCATCATATAGCAACATGGGTCCTCACCATCCAACTCAAAATGAAAAGTACTTCATATGAGTATTCAATTGAACTGATTAAAAGAATAGTATTTCCTCCATTCTATATTAATAATATTATTTCCCATGGAACAATTAATGTACGAGGGAAAGTGTATAAATAATGTAAAATTTGAGTGCTTAAAAGCGTCTACATAGGGGTAAAAAGAAAAAGTAATTTCATCCCTTGTATTATGCATAAAAACCTTTGAAAGTAAGGCAAGTAAAGATTATTCAAAGTAAAATGCTTAGTTTAGTTTGCCCTTATAAAATACTCCACCAAAATACTGCTTTGTTCTATGATCTTAACGAAACTAATAGCTTGAGTACCCATTATCTTCTTCATATATCTTTTCCTTTGGGAACTATTCTTCCGATATCTTACCAATACAAATTTTGATGGCGTAAAGGGATAACTAATAACGTTTTTATAATATGGGAAGAACATTTTTTACGTTCTCGAAATTATAAGCTCTTCGTCTATATAGAAATTGTCACACACGTAGTTTTTGTCACTACCATCCTTTTTGCAAAAATACCACACAAATCCAAGCTGGTTTAGATCGGTTTGCGTGATTAAAACCACTGGATCCGTTGGATTCTTACAATACCAAAACATTGGGAATAGATTATTATAAAAATAATTCCTAATCATACTCTCTTTCATTTTAGAAGTCGCTATCACAAGGAAAAAAGATCTCTACATGCTCTTTTTTGTGAATAGTGGACTCGGATCTCTATAATGTACATACAGATCAGTGATATTGTAGAATGTGGTAGAAGATTCACCAGGTGAACAGAGCATACAAAAATACAGCCGGCTCTTAGATTCCCCAAAGAGAATTGGTGGAGGCTCTGTTCTATCCGCATGTTGATTACTGGTTAAATGTCGATGATGTTGGCCTTATCAGGGAGAAGTCTGCTGCTTGTTAAATGGGTAGCAGTGGTGGTTGTTTCATCTTTACTTTCAATTGAAATTGAGGTATCAGTCCATGGTGCTTCCGCGGAAAGGGTTTGGCTAAGGCCATCCTGAGAGAATCTCTCAAAGGCCTTGAACCTGGCATCACTGACAGATGAGCTGACTTTCACAGATGCGGCCCGAACAATGGTTTGTCCTTCAAGCATGCTGACCACTGAAGACATACGAGGTCGAAGTGTAAAGGAAGGGTTGGTACATATAAGAGCCAGGCTAAGCATGTTCAGCGCTTCATCCTTGACGTACTCTTCCCCAAGGTTCTGGTCTACCAGTTCAAGAAGACTGCCCTTCTCTTGTAGAACATAAGCCTGGAAAAGGGAAGACAAAACTAAGTAATTCTGAATGAGAACACAAACATCAAGATGGAAGATAACTATGAACTGAATAAAACTAAAGATTTTAGCTACCCAGTCAAGGAGATAAACAAATTCCTCCTTTGGTCTGTAATTTGTGTTGCTCATGCCACTGACAATCTCCAGCAGGACAATGCCAAAACTGTAAACATCTGCTTTGTCAGTGAGATAACCCCTCATTGCATATTCAGGGGCCATATATCCTCTGCAAAACAGAAAAAATACATTTGAGATTATATTCAAGCCAAAAAAAACAAAAACAAAACAAAATAAATAACCTACAAAGGATAGAGAATTGATAATTGCATGCTAGAATGTTTTATTTTTCACAATTGCAAAATTACTTACACGGTTCCGGCTATCCTAGTGCTAATATGGGTGTTCTCCTCTTCATCAAGTTTTGCCAGACCAAAGTCGGATATCTTTGCATTGAGATTCTCATCAAGCAGTACATTGGTTGCTTTGATGTCTCTATGTACTATCTTTAGCCTTGACTCTTCATGGAGGTAAGCCAAACCCCTTGCAATTCCCATACATATCTTACGCCTTGTAGGCCAGTCAAGTTTCAAACGGTGCTCAGAACGACCTATATATAGTTCTTTTTTATTACAAATTGTGCCACAACTTCATGTTAAGGCATACAGAAATAAAATCATCACACTTACCAAATAGTGCACGGGCTAGACTATTATTTTCCATGTATTCATATATTAGAAGTAACTGGTTTCCTTCAACACAACATCCAAAAAGCTTTACAAGATTTGGATGTTGGAGAGCTGATATCATGCCGACCTCATTTATAAATTCACGATTTCCTTGCTTTGACTTTGAAGAAAGTTGCTTCACTGCTATTAAAGAACCATCAGGAAGAATCCCCTGTGGCAATGTAGGGTAGATAATTAGATTTTTCTATTTAAAGAAAGATGGTAATAAGATGTCGCGAGCAGGAGCACCTTATAAACTGGCCCAAAGCCTCCTTCTCCAATTTTATTTTCTGGATCAAAATTCTTTGTGGCAGCTTTAATTTGTCTCAAGGTGAAATAACCTGCTTGCAGCTCTAGACCTTCAAGTTCTGCATTTAGAATGGGATATTGGATTCAGCAAGTTATAGAACTACTATTCCTCGAGTGTATCTGTCAATAGGACTTCAAAATGGTTACAAAGTGATCCCAAAGATATATAATTACCTTTGTCTTTCGGATTTTTCCGTAAGAATGTCATCCAAAGAATTATTCCAGCAAAAGCAACAACTGCACATGAGCCAATGACTATTCCGACTATAGCACCAACAGATAGCCCATCATCACCTAGATCAGGCTTGAAGTCTGAAGAAGAAAGGACAGAAGAAAAATTGCTCTCAGACCAATTCATTAAAATGAAAATAAATATTAAAACAAGTAAATAAAAATGTATCCTTACTTGGTGTCACAGTAATAGCTGAGAGAAGTGGTCCATATACCCCTCTATCGGGGATTGCTGTGGTCCCTTTACCAGCCCAATATAAGTCTATTTCCAAAGTGTGACTGGGACTTGTCACAAGAGTTGTAAAATTTACAACAATTCCTTTGCCAACCCCACCAGCTTCTTTCGCAATGTCAAAATCCTTCAGCTCTCTTTTGCCCTGTAGCATGTCACAGATTCTTAAAGTGTTTTATCCCAAGTTTGACGTTGTTCAGTCTTAATAATTTATACAGATACAGAGAATTTTAGTGAAATTCATATTGAACATCTCATAAATGATTGGGAGACAGGACGAGAGGAAGACAGAATTTTGCCATCGAAGAAACCAATTATGCACAAACATATTTGCCCATACCAGTTCAGAGCATATCCTTCAATTTTAGGCTTAATCTGTATTTCATTTAAGTTGGAAAATTGTAAGTAGTTAAGCATGTTGGAATACTTAAAAGGCCATTTAATGTACAGAAATGTGCCCCATTTCAGACCTCAGAAAATTTGACAATTTCAGTAAACTAAAATTATAATTGAGGCTTTTGCTAGATCAAACAGGGAAATATAATTGCAAGAAACAGGATAAGCTGGTTTTTCTCCACAACTAAATAAGAAATAGAACAGCTTATTATGTTCACTATTGCAGCTACTACGCAATTTATTTGCACCTGAATTGACACATCAAATATGCGCTTTCCAACACTGCTATAGGTTCGGTCATTTGTGAATATGATTTCAGCAAAATGGAGTCCAACAGTGTAGTTCCCTTCCTGTAGGCAAAGCCCGTAGTACTTGAGGGAAATGGGAGCTGTACGGGCTGTTCTGTACAACTCTCTTTGATCCTGTGAAGTCACTGCTGATGTGTTTGTCACTACGTAGAGTGCATTATTATTGCCTAAAAAATCTCCTGTACTGCTATATGCCCATTTATCTGTTTGGTAAAATGCAGCAGCCCCCCGTGGCACTGAGTCTTCTTCGTATAAACGGTCTCCAAAAGTCAACGTCCCACCACCACAATTTATAAAAATTTCATAATCTGCATACAACATGGTACTCAGATTTATTCGTTAGACAAAGGGATAAGCTTTATGGCGTGCAATTTCAAACAATTACACTTCAATTTCATAGAACAGAGCACTGATGCATTTCCAACTCACTTCTTGCTGTCTTTGAACAAGGGAAGTTCTTTCTTAAACATGGATCAATCCTGCATAAGGAAAGAAAAGAAAATATTTACTAACTGCTTTTGATAGGGGAAAAAGAAGGAAAGAATCAAGAAAGCAACTTACGAACTTTCATTGGAAGATGAGTAACTAGAAATGTAGTTCCTGCATACAAGACCAGGCATTATATATACTGAAACATTTATAGGATGGTAAAAAATGGAATGGTGAAATCAATATTGAGTTAGCTTACAAGTTCCCTGAAGGACAAGTAGGTGGGGGAGAAGATCCTGAAAAAGTGTTGTAGGATATATCCCTGTAATACACAGAAGCACTATAAAATGATGCCCCAGTGATTCTATGTCTTACACTATGCAAAAAACATACTTACAAATTAGCCTCACTTCTCAAGATCCAGGATGGTATGTCTCCTGTCAGCTTGTTGTTTGTCAAATACCTATATCATACAATCCGTGACTTGAAAAATGAAGCAAACTCTCAACTAGAGGGCATGCAAAATCCCTGATATATAGATCCAATCAGGAATGTATTATAGAAAATGTGGGCTTATTAGCTTACATAAAATCTAGTGCTTTCATCCCTTCAAAAGTGCTCGGAATACCTCCAGTTAAGTTGTTAAAGCTGAGGTCCCTGTAAGCGGAAAGTATTTTGTGAAAAGAAATAAAATATTACTTCTACAACACAGATATATCTTTGTGCATATTAGTGCAAGCTCCTTTTGACAGTTATTGGTTCAGGGTTTCAGAAGGATATTCAATTTAGAATGCACAGCTAGCTGAGCAATGTCAGGTACGTGTATAAAAAGCCGATTTTAATCTCCATGACCATGGCGTTTATAGAAAAACACAAATTGCCAAAATTACTAAAATACCTAAAAAGAAATTGATAGATTCAAAAGGATTTTATTCCTGACACCTACTTTTGACGATGAAATCAATTGGACAAGAGAATGAGATCTGACTACAGGAAGTGGGTAACATGTGTCAGCTAGCAAAAATAACAGCAGTCCCAAATCCACCCAAAAATATTACATTTCATGGACAACCTCTACACTATCATTGGGGATACAAACGACGCATGATCGCAGCTTATAATGATTGAACTGAAATAACTTACAATGCTTTTAACTTGCTCATTGTCCCTATGTATGGAGGAATTTGACCAGAAATTGAGCAGTTCCTCAATATCCTGAACCATAAAAAGAGAGACATTTTATGTCAAAGAAATCAGTTAGCACACTAAACTGGAGAAAAGTTCATGCAAAAGATTAACTCACAGCTGTTCCAGGTTCATTTTCTCCAAAAAGGGGAATGTGTTACTTGATCCAGCCAAGTCAGATATTCTCCTAGATAGTGTAAAGGGAAAATAATGATTCTAGATCCAAAAGTGTCATTTTTTCACACTAACTTAGCATCATAAAGAAATGGAGGAAAACGGGAAAAAGACCAAGAGTAGATAATTCAAGAACATGGGGTGGCACATACAGCTCAGTTAACTTTTCCAAAAGAGAGAAATTTGACGGTAAAGGTCCCTCCATGGATGTACCTTGCACATCTCTGCAATCAAGAAAATATATAAGCAAAAAATTCATGTAAAAATATTTTTCTGAGTATACAAATATACATGAAGACTTACAGTCTATCAAGATTTGCCCAATTCCCAATGAACTCAGGGATCTTGCCAGTGATGCTACTCCCATCTATCCGACTGAGTACAAGAAGCCAAATTTCAGTATTTTGAATTTCGAACTAAGTTGCTTTTTGATAAGCATATTTAGCTTACAAATCTGTCATGTTTTGCAGTCGTCCAAATGACTTGGGCAGTTGTCCAGTGAAGTAATTGGCAGAAGCAAGGCTGCACCAATTTGAAGCCACTCATATTAGGAATATAACCTAAACCGAAGATAACATAAGCTATTGCCACTTCCATGCACGCAGCCAAAACAATGTCCTCCAATGAAATAGGCATTAGTTCAACAGCAATCAATATATACAACCAAGCATAGACCTAGCTCTCAGTTCAATAAGGTATAGCCACAGGTTGATTCATGTTGAGATAATGACAACAAAGCATAGACCTAGCTCTCTGAAAATTTTGAAGCTTCATTCTGTCAATTATAACAAAGATCAAAGTGACTCACAATCTCCTTAAGTTCTTCAAGTTTCCAAGCTCCGGAGGCAGAGGTCCTCCAAGCGAATTATCTTCAATTACCCTGCAAAAGAAAGTCAACACTCAAGTCAGATTCAAGCATCACCATCATCCAACTTTTAAAATAAATATAAATGTATATATATATATATATATATATATATATATATATATATATATATATATATATATATATAAATTCTGTAAATAGAACATACAGGGAAGTGAGAGTATCAACACTCCCAAGCTCTTTCGGGATTGTCCCGGAGATCCTGTTACCCAGAAGGGACCTGCAAATGTTAACAGAAGCACACTATTCAATTAATGTATCTGTCTTTTGGCCTCAGTAAAAGGATATAAAGTAGAAGCCTTATCATGCGGAAAGGAAGACGATACACTTACAGGTTCACCAAAGGGAGAGAAGCCCAACTGGGGGGTATTGAGCCATTAAGGTAGTTTCGACTAAGATCACTGCCACAAGAAAGGATGAAATCAAACAGAGCAAAATGAAACGAATATGCAAACATGCACCCAGTAAAAGCACATGGGAGATGGCTCGGAAATAGGTGAGAGTTAATTTCTTACATTCCCTGCAAGAAGGTGAGATTGGCAAACTCTTCTGGTAGCACACCATTGAGGTTCTGACCCTTCAACTCTCTGGGAGAAGAATAAAAAATGTTATTGAATTGAAAGGAATTTTCATGGGGGGGGCACTAGACATACATCCTATTCGAATGCGGCTCCATGCCCATACACAAGTACTATGAGCCATTGTAGCGACTTGCGAGGGGGCGTACACAGAGCAGTCACGAAGCTCGAATTGCATTTCCAGCCACAGTATCCAACACTGGATTTTCTTATGAAGTAAAGAAATTTTAGAGTTCAAAGATTTTGGAATTGCATTTCCAATTTGACCATTATCTTTTCTTTTATCTTATCATTAAATCTACTGGTAAAGATTATAAAAAATTTAATATAATACTTCTTTCATTTTAGATTAATAGCTTCATTTATAAAAAAATATTTTATCATAATAACTTAATTTATACGATTTAAATGTTTAGTACTTAAAAGAAAATATTATAATTTCATTGTTTCCTCTCGTAGGTTTCACTATTTAATAAAAATTATTAATATAGGGCCTATATATAACTCGTGAAACTTTTCTCGAAATAGAGGAATTGAGTTTCCTTACCCCTCTCCAACTCTTATTTTGCCAAATCTTCTGATTGTAAAAAAGAAAAGTATACATACATGCTGACAACGTGGCAAACAGTGGAACTATTGTAGAAGCAGTCACATGACACATTGTTGGCGAAAATCCTCTCGCCCGCTGCGAGTGGCGTGGCCCACAACCGAGAGCCACTCCTGCATGGGTCCACGCCCTCTCGAAAGTCCCAGTCGCTCTTGTTCAACTTGGCAGCGATGGCTCTCAGTGCATCAACTATCAAAGAGTTAAATTAATCATCCGAAAAATTCCTACAAGTAATTGAACCAAATCTAGTTTTTTTTGTGACAAAGTACCTGATCACCAAGCTGGAATACCAATTAAAATAGGCCCAAATGATATTCCAATAAATTTGTATTGATGCATGTTTCAAACATATTTTCTCTACCGAGTCATAATCAGACCTGTGGCCATGCCATACGGGGTAACTCACATGGTATTGCTGTTTTGGTGTCTATTAACCGTGTTAAGAACCCTGTGTAATTAAGGCTAAAACTGGGTTGGGTCGGGCCATTTAGATTATTTGTAGGCCCCGGCCTGACCCTAGCCTTATGTGAGACTTTAAAAGTCCGACTTAGCACGTTCCTAAGCTGGCTACGGTCGGGCCATGGTTTTATTTTTTCCTTTGATTATTTTATACATCCTTTATAATAGTTATATTTAAAATAATAATAATTTTATTAAATAGAAAAATTCACATTTAAGGGAAAAAAATAAATATATGATACTCTTTTTTAAAGATGTAATCACTTAAATTTAACAAAATAGAACTATTAATAAAGAATAATATTTATTTAAATAGAGCTATTAATTTATGACAAAAAAAATATATTTTTTATTCAATAAATATTATGTTAATAAAAAAATTTATAATATTTGAGTTGAGTCCTATTAATTGGCCCCATAATACACAAGATCATATATCTTTAAATGAATTTTTTTATAACTAATTATAATAATTTAAATTTAAAATATATTAAACTTTCATCAGATATATTATATCTTTATTTTCTCTATTCTTTTTCAGCTATGTAAGACTATAAAAATATAAAAATAATAAAGTAATTTTTATACCTAAGGTCGCCCCCGGCCTAGCCTGATTCTGTGTGAAGTAGACCATAAAATTTTAGGCCCGGACCTAAAAATTTCCTACCCCAACTCATATTTTTACGAGCTAGGTACGGTCGGCCGTTGAATGGTTCACCCTTATCTACGTAATAAGGTCACGGGGGGCTCTGGTCACATAGCCAAGTCAGGCTAGACTCGTCCTTAACATTATTTTCAATTTTTTTAAGATGGTCTTTAAAATAAGTTCAGCTTCTTTGGAGTTACCGTCTGATTTGTCAAAGTTGCAACCATCTCTAATATGAGATGGGTGGAATCACGTTTCTATGGAATTCATGAGGAACTTTGAAGATAAACTAGTGAAAATATAAATGTTGTACTGAAAAAAGGGGCACGTTGCCGTATTAATCCAGCACAATTATGAAGCAGAAGAACTATATCAGTTGGCCTACTGTACTCAGCGAAACATAAAATACACTTTTTGACGGCTAAAATGTATTAGAAAGCAGATTTGTTGATAACTCATATAAGTTTTCAAAGTAAAATCGAACATTAAAAGCATGGGATGCTATTCGGAGCAAAAGAAATAAAAAAAAATGGTAAGAAATTAAGATATTTCTGATCAGCTAGCTACTCTGCAACATAGAACTTCCCAAAACTGCAAATGAACAGTACCTTCTTGCTGAGGCAGCCTCTGGGCTTCCAAGCCAAGCACTCCGTACCCAAGAATCAGAGCAAAGAAGAAAGCTAGCACACAGACACCGTTCTCAGCTCTACCAGCTGCCATCTCTGTCTCCCTCTGGTGAACCTCCCCAAAACAGCAGACAATTTGGAACTAAAGACAAGAGACTGAATAGAAGTAGAAGAAGAAAGGAGGAGGAGGAGAAAACAACGGGATGGACTAAAGAACAACGTGCTTGATTTGATGTCCTTGTCAGGAATAGCAAGAAAAATTGGATGAATGAAGAAGGAGGAGGAGGAGGTAGGCTGTGGAGTTTGAAAGCTTCAAAGTTCAATTATTTCTGGACATGGTTGGGAGGGGCATCTGCTTTCTGCAGTCAGCCGGCTAGCCGCCAGCAGTTGGAGAGGGGAAGCCAACGTCAATAGTGGGTCCCGCTAATCATACGTAGTAAATTGACTATTTTAGCCTCTACCTTCATAGCTTATGGCTACTCCGTCAAATCCGCGTACGGATGCATGTCGCTGAACTTGACTGTCGGGAGCGGCTGGCGAAGAGTTGGACCGCGCAGTGCACATGGAGCAAACTGATCGGTGAATACTGAATACTTACGAGCGCTTTCGCTTTCATATTTTGCACTCCCGGAGAATAAAGTAGACAGACGGGAAGCAATTGTTAAACTATTTCAAGCGGCCACCTAACTTAAATTTGGTAATGCAGGACGCCCGATTGCGTGGGCCCCACATAATTGATGCATAAAACCTATTAATACAAGGGATTAGCGGGTGTCCTTTACAAAAATAAGAATAGCTTCATGCAATGAAAAATGTTAATTAAATCTAGATTGAAAAAATCAATCAGCCTAAACAGTAACTGTGGGCCTGCCCGGAGTTAGGTCATCACTTTTTTCCCCAAGAAAATAGGTTTAGCATCGCTCTTATCCAATACGTCATTATTGACCTTAATAGACGAATACAATGTAAAAGTTGTGTTCAAAGCTGGGAATTGAATAGTATGAGGGAGACCTATGCCCAGCGAAGCAGCCAACTTGCCTAGAGTAATTGAAAGAGTTGAGAGTTGACATTTAGTGTCTGAAATTCTGTCTGGAATTAGTTTAGTTTACCACAAGCCGCAACGACAGTCGGAAGTTTGAAATGCACTTCAAATCTACCTTTATTTATTTATTTATTTACTAAATGGTCAAATGTGTACGTACTACCTTTTTTTCATATTTGTACCTAGGTGAACCTAGAGTATACCCTTTTTATAAATAAAAAAAGACTTATATATTATATATGACATTACCCGGGATTTATAGGCCTTAAGATTTTAAGCCAACAACACTAGATACATTGATTTTTAACTTTTGACGTAGTTGGATTTCGATCAAATAACTCAAAAATCATGATATATTTAGGCCTACACATTAATGTAAGCTTATGCTTATATATTTTTTATTAAAAAATAATATATCTTATTTTAAATCAATAATTCCTTTTTTAAATTAATAATTTATTTTGGCAAAAGAATTTATTCTATATTAATAGTTTATTTAATTTTTAAAATTAGGCACTTGAAAAATGATATCATAAGCTTATTATTATGTCCCTTAGAGCTCTAGTTTCAATTGTATTATAGGGATTTTAGCATTAACGAAAGAAGAAGAAGAAACTACACTCGTATAGAATAGTGATCAGTGCCATCAAATCAGTGAGATTGACAACAAGCGAATTTTTAGAAGCGGGTGAAGTTTCACTGGTAAATTTGGGCATGAACACAGCGAGGTTGGATAGGCCCAAAGTTCTTATCTTTTACAACATTATTGTTAATTATTATCATAATAAATAAGCAAAGAAACTGAGAACTGCCCAACAACATTGTTGGTAGAATATTAGAATGTAGCCAGTCGTTTTGGATCCTCAGGTCAAAAACCATGCATGGATTGAGGCGGCCAGACTACTTATATGAAGTACTGATTGTGATTGAAATTCACGTGCCAGACTGCACAATTATCGATAGGGTACAAGTTGTGCGAGTGGGCCACTTTGGATGGAGATCAAGTTGATTCCGAGTGATGCGCGTTCCGTCGTTTTTGACCCTGTACTTGTCGGCTCCTCAATTTAATGTCACGCTTATCATGGTAATTACTTAGTCGTGGTACGGTTTCAACTTGCCTCTTGTTAGAAATAAATAATAAATTTTTTATTTTATTTATATATTATAAAATATTTATATTTTATTTTTTTTTTACAGACAAGAGACCTTATATTATCTTTAATTTGGATAAGAAACATAGGTTCTACCTAACGATATGAAATTTACTATCCACCTTATCTAATTATAAGTAGTGTAATACCTATAGGTTGTAAGAAAAATATTATTTATATTTTTTTACTATATATAAAAATAGGATGTGATTATATGCTATTAAATCTTTTGTTACTAGTGAGCCCCTAATAAAATTTCTCAAATCTCTTATATATACCCCTCTAAAATATATAAATTATATCATTTTTTTACTCCATATACTCTATAAAGCAAATCAAATTCAATTCTTCGTAGACATTGCCTTGTAGCCAAGCGTAAAACCCTCACCCTGACTAATCTTCTTCTTCCGACAAATCTTCCCCTCCCATGCCCTCTTGTCAAGCCCCCCATCCTCATCCTGCAGCTCTTCTTCCAATTCTCCCACCCGACCATTATGAAAAGGAGAAGTAGCAGGTCATGTCTTAGGGAGGCCATGCCAATGGCTGAAAAGGAGATAGGCCCGAGAAGCCTCTTTTGGGGAGAAAAGAATTTCTCCCTACTATCTTATTGGAATACAATTGCGGATAAGGTCTTTCATGTCGTATAAGACACTTTTTTTTTCTAGTTCCTTATTCAAAACAATCCTACTTTATTGTTTTGATTCCTAAGGTCGAAAAACCTTCTTCCTCATATCATCAATATAGAATGATTAGTTTATGTAATTTTGCTTATAAAATCATTCTAAGATTTTCGTGTTGAGGTTGAGACCAATCAATTCTAAGCTTATCAATCAGAACTATTTCACCTTTTTATTAGCTCATGAAAACTTTTATATCGTTCACTCAAAGAGGAGCAAGATGAGGGAGGGAGGGAGGGAGGGAGGGAGGGGTTTCTATTTGTCATTAAACTAAACCTTGTCAAAGCTTAAGATTGTAACTAATGTTGTTCTGATTAATTGAAGTTGTTCACCCTCCTTTTTGGCCATGAATTGTTTACATCAAGGGGATGGATCCTCATGGCATTAGTCATTCTATAATTCAAAATACAATTCATCGATTTCAAAATGTGGCATTAACTATCTAAGATTTGAAGTGCACATTTCATAATGTAGTATTAGTGGTTTGGCATTTTGTATGCACATTTATATTACTCTGTTAGTCAATCCACCAATAATTTTGAAACTCTTGCATCTCAAACCGAAGGATGCAATGTAAAATGGTCTTCAGTAGTACATTTTTTATTCCAACCCAACTCGTATGATTTGAAAATGCATGCATCATCGGGCTAAACCCAAAACCTAAAACTCTAAAGCCTAAACCCAAGTCACCTAAACTTAGTTTTTTATAAACTGAGTAAGTGGGTTAACACTTGCACCAAGGTCAATAAGTGCTTTGTTGATAGAGTGATCACCTACGACACAAAAAAATGGTAGGGATGTCAAGGTCCTTGAATTTAGGTGGTGTGTCATATTTGAATAAAGAGTTGACTTGCTTGATAAGAAAGACCTTTTTAGAGATATGTGGTCTAGATTTACGCTTTTGAGTGCATAGGCCTTTAAAAAACGTAGCATAAGTGGGGGCCTGCTTAATGACATCTAGGAGGGGCAGATTAATTTAAATTATTTAAAAGTTTAAAAAATCTCATTTATCCTATCTATGCTTTTGCTAAAGGGTACAGCCATGTCAAGACATTGGGGAAAAAGTGCCCTAGTGATATAAGATCCCTTGGAAGTAGTCTTATATTGTAGCTCTGAAAAGGGAAAGGAGAGGCAAACTTCTTTCCTTTTGTCTCACTCTATCAATTGAGGCTCATTATGTCATGCCTCGGCACTCGCCCGACCCAAGCCGAACCAGGTCAAAGGGACCGTGGAAGCATAAGAGAGAAAATGGGGTGAGTATAAAACTCAGTAAAGTTTTGAACATTGAAACGATAAATCTAAAAATATTATGACATCCCACACAGTCTATATTATCATACATATCATATATTATCTTATTCCTAATCATTTTGTCATTACTTAAACATATTCACCCATAAGTGATTATCCAGCATTAAAATATCTCAACACATTGTCTATAGCATGAATAATCAAATCAAACCATAAACAACCATCCTACTCGAAGAGTGTCTCTAGCACACTATACATATTCATGCATATTCATTCTCCTTCATAATCATTCATCCTACATGACAAGTGTCTCAAACACACTGTTATAACCATGCATATATACATCCATCTTGCATGTAAAAGGGTCTCAAACACACTAACATGTAGTGCATAACCATAAGCATTCAACCTGCGTGAGAAATGTCTCTAGCACACAATCATAATCATGCATATCTATAAACATTCATCATGCATGTAAAGTGTCGCAAACACACTATCATAACCATGCATATAGATAAAATAACCCTATTTAATTGGTCGAAGCTTAAGTAGTCTCTGCTCACTCTGGAAATCTCCTATTGGAAAGTTCGAAGGAATTATACAATTTGTATAAATTCCCTAACGGGGAAGATACCCCATGGTAAGCCGGTGCACCTGGCTACACTAGCCTGGATTCTCATGGTTTAGATAGTCTCAATAGTTTTGTCTCCTTATAGCATTGCCGCTCTTCTCAACTTGGGGAGGAAAACCTGTTCTCAAGGGACGTAAAACCCTATCCTTTCGGATGTAAAACCCCATATTTTTTGAATGTAAAACAAATCGATAAGCCCCTGATCAATTAACCTGGCAAGCAATATCACACAATTGTATGCAATCGATCAACCACGGCTAATCTCGATAAAATCTCATTTGCAAATCCATCTCATGATGTATGCAACATGGTACATACGTGAATAATAACTACATAAATCATGGTTCATGAAATGTGCTCCCATCCGCCACACATGTATTATAATTACCCCCACATGTGTATGTACATAGTAGTAGTATTCAATCCTAAACATAGGGATATGCATTATAAACAACCCATCGACATACTACACACATGCTATCATAATTTAATCATGGTTCTTCCTTATTGAAATCATGAGTGAAAACCAACAAAAAACACAAATCCAAGTCCAATACCACTTCATGCTAGACTTAGGTAAGCATATTCATTACTATGTTTAAGCTAGATATGAAACTATTACTCACCCATAATTTAACATAACATGTGAAAGCATAAAAGTTCATTCTCATGCTGTAAACTTGCTGGAATCCCAAGTAAAACATAAAGAATCACTAAACATGAATTTAGGATAAGAGATCATAACATGATAAACCGAATAACATGTAATCCACTTCACACTTAAATATCATCATAGCTCTCAACATCAAATTCATATCCTCACAGTAGTATTTACAAGTATAAATCACTCATCATGATCATAATAAATAGTGTTCAAGAAGAAGAACATGAAAATGAGCGAAATAGGCAAAATGACTAAACTGTTGTGTAGGCATTTGTATTCTTTCTTTCGAACCCAAAATCAAAAATACAGAAATCCAATTTAAACCTTCAAATCTCACTCCCAAACATCATAATAATGAAATATAAGCTTAGGAAATGGTAAATATAGTCATTTATCAACCAAAACACAAAAAAGAATTAAAAAGATTAAGTTTTACATAACCCACCATTAAAGATCAACTTCATGCAAAACCCACATAAACCATCACAAACTTTAAGTCCGAAACACAAACCTATTTTGGAAGAAAAACCCATACCTTCAGTGAGTTCTTGGTCCAAAATCGAAGCTCTAATCTCTTCAAATCCCTACCCACATTTAGGGTTTTGTTAATACGTTGATAAATCCAATTATTAAAGCCAAAATTACTTAAAAACTTGTAGATCTAGGGCTTGTTTAGTTCCAAAACAAAAATCCCTAGTTAGAGGTTTGAAATAGAGGTCAAAATCAGAAACTTAGTGGTGAAAAACAAGATTTAACTTTGGAAAAGATGGGATTAAGAAAGTACCATTGCTGCAAGCTCCAAGTCATGAGTTGGATAGTTTCATTCATGGATCTTCAATTGTCAAGATGTATATGCTACGACCTTCCCATGCTGCATAAGTACAAAACCTAATCTCTTCTTGGACGCATCACTGTAGATGCCAAATCCATCTATTCCACTAGGTAAGGTCAGCATTGGTGCAAACGTCAATTTCTCCTTCAAATCCTAGAAGTTGGCTTCACATTCATCAATCCATTCGTACTTGGCATTCTTCTGAGTAAGTTTTGTTAATGGAGTTACAATAGTAGAAAATCCAAGGATGAATTGCCTGTAATATCTAGCTAAACCTAGAAAGCTTTTGATCTTTGTAGCATTCTTTGGTCTTTCCCACTTGAGCACTACTTCAACCTTCACCAGATCCACTGCTATTCCATCTCTGGAGATCACGTGTCCCAAATATACCACCTGATCTAGCTAGAACTCACATTTATTAAACTTCTCACACAATTGGTTCTCCCTAAGCGTCTGCAATGCAATACAGATATGTTCCTCGTGCTTTGATTTGCTAGGAGAATAGATTAAAATATCATCAACAAAGACAATTACAAATTTATCTAAATATGGTCAGAAGATCCTATTCATCAAGTCCGTAAAAGAAGCCAGAGCATTCATTATTCTAAATGGCATAACAAGAAATTCATAATGCTCATATCTTGTACAGAAAGCAATCTTTTGGACATCCTCCTCTTTGATACACAACTGATGGTAGCCTGACCTAAGATCAATCTTGGATAAGACTTTGGCATTCTGAAGTTGATCAAATAGGTCATAAATTCTTGGTAGTGGATACCTATTATTGATTGTCACATGATTCAATAGTCGGTAGTCAATACACAACCTTAATTATCCATCCATTTTTTGCACGAACAAGACCGGAGCACCCTAAGGTGAGATGCTCAGCCTAATAAAGCCTTTCTCTAGTAACTCTTGCAATTGAATTTTGAGCCCCTTCAATTTAGCTGGCGATATTCTATAGGGGGCTTTGGAAATCGATGTTGTCTCATGTAGTAAGTCGATGTTGAACTCAATTTCTCTAGTTGGTGGTAATCCCAATAAGTCATTAGGAAATACATCAGCATACTCCTTAACTACCAGGATGTCATCAATATTCACATTTAAAACTCCTTCAACCACGACACTTACTAAGTAGGCGGGATATCCCTTATACATAAATTTCCTAGCCTTAATTGCAAAAATAAGAAAAGAATTGCTAACCCATCGCATCCCCTGGAATTGAAAAGGTTTGAGACCCAGGATTTGGAATGTAATTGATGTGCCTAATGAAGGCACAATCGATATCAAGGAGATTCAAACAGTGAAAGGGGAGAAGCAAGGAAGAAAGGGGAGAAGTCTGAGTAATTCCAATAGCATAACCCCAAAACAAGAAGAGGATCGCCCCATATAGGGGATGACCAGTCCCCTAGGGAGTTGTGCCCAACCCAAACCAGGTTGGTTTGGTTCCCTAGGAGGACACGCCAGTTAGTGGTTTGGCTAGCCCGGGCCACTAACTTAACCAATAGATTTTTACATCTCAATACCAAAGTAAAGCAAATACTAAGCTATTACAATAATTAATAGTTCCAATGTAAAGAAGTAAAAGCAATAAAGTAGAGTCTGGGGAGTCATCTGAGAGACTGGTAATCTTGCACAACACTCCACCATGCTTCCGCTATTCGTCTTATCCTCAAGGCGACCAAGCCAGAAAGCGTACCATAAACTCATCCTCAGGCATCCACGTAGAATCCTCAAGTGGCTGCCCCTGCCAAGAAATCAAGACCTCAGTAATAATGTGACCAGAGCGACAAACTCGTCTCTTCTCAAGCACCGAAGCAGGGACAAGGTCAGATGGCTAAACTGGGCTGAAGCATAATGTGACCATAAAGCTCAGCTATAGTATTTGCATTGAAGGGATGGCCCAGCGCATAGAAATGAGCATATTTGGATAGCCTGTCCACCACAACCATAATCACGGACTTACCCTGCACCATGGGCAAAGCCTCCACAAAGTCCATCGAAACGTCCTCCCAAACCTTATTTGGGATAGGCAAGGGCTGCAACAAACTGACGGGGGAAGTTGTGGCCACTTTAGCCCTCTAACAAACATCACAAGCGGCCATGTATTCATGGATAGTCTGATGTATACCCTGCCACAAGAAGCTCTGGCTGACCCGTTTGTAGGTGTGGAAGGTGCCTTCATGACCAGCCACAGGAGTGTCATGGAAGTGCGAAAGGATGCGGCAGCGGAGGTCAGCAACATCGGGAACCCATAGGTGGTCCTTCCAAAAAAGAAGGTCATCCCGCCACACAAAGAAGGGCTGGGCAGCAGAGTCAATCTGGAGGGCGGCAATCACATCCTGCATCCAAGAATCCACACTATAGGCCTGTTGTAACTCCTCGATAAAGGGGCAAGATAAGTAGAGAAAGCCAAGCAAGAGCCCAGTCCCGAGCTTCGAGAGAGCGCGTCGGCCACGATGTTCTCAGACCCTTTCTTGAACATGACCTCGTAGTCATATCCAAGCAACTTGCTTACCCACCGCTGCTGAGAGGGAATAGACACCCGTTGTTCCAAGAAGTATTTAAGTGGCTGGTTATCAGTACGAATCAGGAACCGATGACCAAGTAAGTAAGGACGCCACTTGTCAACTGCAAGGACGATAGCCAACATCTCCTTCTCATACACTGACAGGGACAGGGAGCGGCCAACCAAGGCTTTACTGAAATAAGCAATAGGGTGCTCATCCTACAAAAGAACCACCCCCAAGCCCATCTTTGAAGCGTTTGTCTCCACTACAAACGGTCAGCTGAAGTCAGGTAAGAGCAAAAGCGGGGTGGAGGCCATAGCCTGCTTAAGCCCCATAAATGCCATTTGGGCCTCCTTAGTCCAAACAAAAGCCCCATTCTTAAGCAGCTCCGTAGGGGGGCGAGCCAACTCGCCATTGATCGTTTATAATTAAACCCTTTGCAAGTGTACAAGGTAATTGTACTTGGATAAGTATTTAAGGGTTGTCGAACCTCAGGGACGGATGGGTTATTACTAAATCTAAAGAGGAATTTGCTGATTTAAAAACTAAAAACAACTTAAACTTAAATTAAGCAAAAGAAAGGAATCAACTAGTTTAAAAATAAGAGATTAATATGATGGAATTTACTTAGGAAATTGAATCCACTATAAAACCATAACAATTCCTTAACTTTTAATCTAAATCTAGTGTGAACATGAACAAGTATTCTAACTTGTTCATAACTCCGAAAAGTTGTCCAAATCACTTTACAGCATGTGAAGACTATTTTTAATCATTTTAAACATCGTCCAAGTACTTCGATAAGCGCACTTTACCTACAAAACATAAAATACCATATTTTAGACATGTAGAATATAATTAAAATTCCAACTTTGTTTAAATACACATCTAAACTACTAATAACTACAAAATCATTAATAATTAAACTAAAATACTAATATCTATCTTAATCTAAATAAACCATAACTAACTCTAAATTAACCAAATCTATACTAGCAAATAAGGTAAAAAGACATAAAATAGATATAGATTTCATACTTATCAAATACCCCCAAACCTATATTTTGCTAGTCCTCGAGCAAAACAAAAACAAAGTAAAACAACTAATCTTGAAAAATAAATAAAAGCCACTTTCGTAGGGAATCACGATTGCATTTAGCGTATGCAACAAGCCTTTAAACCCCTAGGTGTCCCTAGTTGGACGAGTTGTGTCTCGTGAGGGTTTGCAGTAATGATACCCACAAACATTGAAACCTAAGAAAAATAAAACAAATAAGAAAACATAAATTAAAGAAAAAAACAATCTTCTCTTAAAAACACATAACTATTTTTAAAAAGAACCAACCACAAATACTTGAAACAAGTAAACAATTAAGATCTGATCACTTTCAAGTAAGGAATAATCCATTCTATAACCCCATCTGAGAAATAATTGTGCAACTACATATATACATTTCAAAAACATAAAGTGTAGAAACTTTGTAGTCATACAATTTCATTCTTTATTAACAAGCATATCTTATGTGACCCATTAACCAAGCTTATTAAAGTTCACTAACTCAAAAATATAACAATGACAATCTTTCATCTTTAACATCTCAGAATAAACCTTCATGTAATAGCCTTCAAATTTCAATTAAATTTAGGGAATAAGAGCATAATATACATCAAAATATGACTTGAGCAATACTTAGTTCTATTAAGCTTTCTAAATAGTCCATGTAACAAGCGGTAGGCCAGTGTCCCTAATCCAGTTGGCTCAAGGCACTAGGTGTTAAAACACCCCTCAGGCTTAATAACTCGAACTATAAAGGCTACAGAACCAAGTAAGTCATAAAATAATTTATCTCAACTTTAAACCTTTTGACGTGATCTCTTATACTTGCCTAGGCACAAGGTTCGGTTACTCAGTAAAAAGTGAAACAAACCTTTTTTTTTCTTTTTTTTTCATCATCAATTTTTTTTTTCATTCAATCTATTTTTTTTTCAACTTCTTTTTTTTCCATTATTTTTTTTCATTTTTTTTCTTTTTTTTTTCAGTACACACTTATCCCATTTTTTTTTCAAATAAAAGCTAAGCATAAAAATCTATCATAAAATATTAAAAATTACTCAATTGCCAAGTTTTCAAAAATATATGCTTAGTTAAAGATATCCCACTAAGATTACAAGTAATAAATCATAAAATTATATTCCTACAAGTTTCATGTGTGTGGAATGTGATTTAAAAATATAAGCACAATTATCTAAGATAATGAAAATAAAATAGAAATTACTCACTTAATCATTTTCATCACTTAATTAATTACTTGAACTTTCTTCGTGAAATTGATCTCTTTAAAAACAAACATATACTTTTAAAAGAAAATAAGCGATAAAACCCACTTAAAAGAAAAGAAAATAAAAGAAAATACTCTAAAACATCCTAAAAGAAAAATAATAAAGAAAAATATCTTTCTACACCCCCAAACCTAAACTGAACATTGTCCTCAATGTTAAAGAAAATATATACTACAATGACAAGAATAAGTAAGAGTGGGAAAGAAAGATATCACCTGAAAGTATAACTAATCCACTAATCTGAAAAGTAAAGTACATAGGATTTAGAAAACATGAGAAACATACAGGTAAAGAGCAATTTCCCAAACCTAAAATACCAATCTACCAGAAAAGAGATAAAAAATAAAAATTAAAATAAAATAAAAATAAAAAAAATAAAAAAATAAAGAAAAGAAAAGATAAAAGTAGCCCTTGCACAGCTAAATATCAGCATCATCAGAATCATCGGCATCAGTATAACTCTAGTCACTATCATCTACATCTGCTGGAGCTGACTGGCTACGAATCAAATCAGCCAGTCCCTGTATAAGTCCCCTCATCTCTGTCATCTGAGTAGCCATCTGAGCATCTATATGGGCAGTAAGCCTCGTCTGAAACTGTGCCAGAGAAGAATCAATATGTCCGCGAAGACGATGCTCCATCTCAAGGAAAGAGTCGTTAGCATGTGCGGGAATGTGCTGCTCAACTGCAACCTCTGGTACACCCTATGGGGCTAGCTCCTCCTCGTTCACCTCGTCGAATGCTGGTTGAGGCGGACGATGTGTGATCATCCGGTTTAGGGTGGCCTGGGAAATGACCCCTAAACCTCGGCTCCTGGGTGCATATGAAGGAAAATCCAAATGAAAGTGAACAAAAATCCGCTCCAAAAGAAAAGGAAAAGCTAATCGAGCATCCACTGGTCCAGAAACTATATCTGCCATCCATGCAAAGACAAAGGAGGGCAAGTCGATGTGAATCCGCTCCGCACGACCTAGAATATAAAGAAGGCGAGCTAAGGTGAAGTCAACCTTCTCATGACGGTGGAACCAAATGTCATACTCCAATATCAGATGTGCAAAACGATATTCCCATGTCATGAGAGAAGCTGGCAATCCATATGTGAGAGATGGGCCTCGCTCCTGTCCCATAAGAGTCCCCGTGATAGTATACTCATCAGGAAAAGCAAAATCAGCAAAAGAAGGATAAGTGAAGCTGGAGCGTGCAAGACCCATCACTACAGCTATAAGATCTGGTGTGACAGTGATCGTAATATCTCCAATGGTGCTGACAATATATCCCATCTCATTAAGAATGGCAGATGCATAAAAAGATTGGACCTGCTCATGATGTACGCGAGCGTCAGGGGCTGCAATCTGTGAGAAAAAGGAGTACCAATCCTCTCGCTCCATAAGCCATGACTGGGCAGCAGTAATAGTGGGGACAAACTCCACCTGTCGCTCGTAAACAATAGGCCGAAGATGTAGATCGGCAGCGGCAGTAGTAGACGATGAAGCACGCGAAGTAGAAGAGGCTCCCTTCCTCTTCTTCGGAACTTTAGGACGAGAACCGTGCACCATAGATCTGCAAAAAGCTCAAAAACAAGTGCTAAAAGGGATATGGAAGCGACTAGAAAGCAGAAAAATTTTTGTACACACCCAATAATGTCAAATTATGAAAATACCCCTAGAAAAAAAAATTGAGCAGAAATGTCCCAAATTAAAGTATAATATGTACAAGTGAAAATTGAGCATCTTTCGTAAAGCAAGTACATATAAACGGATCCATTAAAGTTTCAAAACTTGAAATTTTTGACAAAAACAGTGCGGACTGAAAAATCCGAAATCTACCGAACATAATGCCGTAATCTGTCAATCAAATTATACCAAACGATCAATCTAAAGTGTAAAAGACATTTCTAACAAATTTCCACAAAAAATTGCACCCGATTTAGTCAAAAATTGAAAGAAAAATGCAAAAATAGAATTTGGGGCTTACCAGTGAAACAGAGGGACAGCGTGAAATAGAGGCCGATTCAGCTCAAATTGACTCCGGAAATGGATTCTACACGAAAAATCGGAGAGGAGGGATGATTGTTGGACAAAAATCTCGCCGGATTGGGGACGGAAGACGGCGGAGGAAAACAACGGCGCGGCGGAGGAAAAAAACGACGGCGGAATGCACTGGCCGGCACGCGCGTTGTAAGTGACGACTCGACCGTTCGAACGGGATACTTACCGATCGATCGGGCGATCGATCAGGAATAGTCCCGATCGAACGGGAAAACACAAATTTTTTTTTTTCAAAAAAAATCTAGTTAATTAACTAAACTACTAATTAAATAAAAAAAATCACTAAATGGATTAAATAAAGGAAAGTTAATTAAAACTAAAAGAAAAAGAGAGAAAATACACATAAAAACACATCGAATAAAACAAGGGTTGCCTCCCTAGAAGCGCTAAGTTTAGTGTCTTCAGCCAGACAGTGTGCACTCCCTTAATGTATTAATGGATCAATCAAATCAATAGAGTCAATGTCACCCCTCTCAATATCTCTCTCGATGACAGGCTTAAGTCTCTGACCATTAACTTTAAAAACTCGATTATCTTGTGGGTCAGAGATTTCAATTGCACCATGAGGGAAAACCTGAGTAACAACATAGGGGCCATCCCAGCGAGATCTAAGCTTACCTGGGAAGAGAAGTAATTTAGAATTAAAGAGCCAAACTTTCTGGTTAGGTGCAAAGGACTTTCGATGGATTAATCGGTCATGTAGAGTCTTAGTCCTTTGTTTATATAATTTGGCACTCTCGTAAGCTTCATGACGCATCTCTTCTAATTCATTAAGTTGGAGTTTGCGGTGGGAACCAGCTTTGTCCATGTCGAAGTTAAATGATTTAATGGCCCAAAAAGCACGGTGTTCCAACTCAACGGGTAAGTAACACGCCTTACCGTAAACAAGACGGTAAGGGGACATGCCAATAGGGGCTTTATAAGCGGTCCGATATGCCCATAAGGCATCATTAAGACGCATGGACCAATCTTTTCGATCAGGGCGCACTGTTTTCTCAAGGATTTTCTTAATCTCACGATTAGACACCTCTACTTGACCACTAGTCTGAGGATGGTAGGGGGTTGCAACTTTATGTGTGACGGAATATCTTCAAAGAAGAGCTTCAAAGGAACGGTTACAAAAGTGGCTACCCCCATCACTAATGATTGCCCTAGGTGTACCAAATCGACAAAAAATATGTTCCTTGAGAAATGCCACCACAACCTTATGGTCTTTGGTTTTCGTCGCTATGGCTTCAATCCATTTGGAAACATAATCAACAGTGACCAAAATATAAGTGTAGCCAAAGGAGGGTGGAAATGGTCCCATAAAATCTATTCCCCAAACATCAAAAATCTCAACAATGAGGATGGGTTGGAGAGGCATCATGTCTCTCCGAGAAAGGGCCCCTAGTTGCTGACATCTATCACAAGACTTACAAAACTCATGAGCATCTCTAAACAAGGTGGGCCAGTAGAATCCACTTTGAAGAACCTTAGCAGCAGTTTTCTTTCCCCCAAAATGACCGCCACAAGCATAAGAATGACAAAATTTTAGAATACTATGGAATTCACTATCAGGCACACATCGGCGAATAATCTGGTCAGAACAAAACTTAAAAAGATCGGGGTCATCCCAATAATAGTGCTTAACATGAGAAAAGAATAAATCTTTGTCCTGTTTAGTCCAATTAGAGGGAATGCGACCCACAACAAGATAATTAACAATATGGGCAAACCAGGGGGTTGAATTGGTAGAGACAACAAAGAGTTGCTCATCAGGGAAAGAATCATCAAGTGGTTCAGGGTTGGGAGGTTCCTCAAGTAAGATCCTAGACATATGATCAGCCACAACATTCTCAACACCCTTTTTGTCTTTAATCTCATAATTGAACTCTTGAAGGAGCAAAATCCATCGAATGAGCCTAGGCTTGGTATCCTTCTTAGAAAGAAGGTAGCGTAAGGCTGTATGATCAGAAAAGATTATGATTTTTGACCCTAAAAGGTACGATCGAAATTTATCAAGGGCATAGACAACAACTAGCAATTCCTTTTCTGTAGTGGTATAGTTCAATTGGGCATCAGAAAGGGTCTTACTAGCGTAATAAATGACATAGGGGACTTTGTTCACTCTTTGGCCAAGGACTGCGCCAACAGCATAGTCAGAGGCATCACACATAATCTCAAAGGATAGGGAGTAATCAGGGGGCTGAATGATAGGGGTGGTAGAGAGGAGTGTACGAAGCTTGGTGAAAGCTTTCGTACAGGCATCATCAAACTCAAAAGGAACATCCTGAGCCAACAAATGACACAAGGGACGGGAAATCTTACTAAAGTCCTTGATGAATCGCCTATAGAAACCGGCATGGCCAAGAAAAGAACGAACTTGTCTGACCGTAGTGGGTGGAGGCAAGTTAGCTATTAGGTCTACTTTGGCCTTGTCTACTTCAATACCACGTTTGGAAACAACATGACCTAAAACAATGCCCTCTTGAACCATAAAATGACTCTTTTCCCAACTCAAAACCAAATTAGTCTCCTCACAACGTTTAAGCACAAGAGATAAATTATGGAGACACTCATCAAATGAAGCACCAAAAATAGAAAAATCATCCATAAAAACTTCCAAAAATTTATCAATCATATCAGAAAATATGGACATCATACAACGCTGAAATGTAGCAGGAGCATTACACAAACCAAATGGCATACGTCTATAAGCAAATGTACCAAATGGACAAGTGAAGGTGGTCTTCTCCTGATCCCCTGGAAACACAGGTACCTGATTATATCCTGAGTAGCCATCTAGAAAGCAATAGAAGTCCTGACCTGCTAGTTTTTCTAAGATCTGGTCAATGAATGGCAAGGGAAAATGGTCCTTTTGGGTCATGGAATTCAACTTCCGATAGTCTATACACACTCGCCACCCTGTGGTTTCCCTAGTAGGGACTAACTCTCCTGATGAATTAGACTTAACAGTGAATCCAGACTTCTTGGGAACAACCTGGGTAGGACTCACCCACTCACTATCAGAAATAGGGTATATGATACCTACATCTAAAAGCTTAACCACCTCCTTCATGACTACCCCCCGCATGTTAGGGTTCAACCTCCGTTGTCCTTCTCTCGAGGGTTTGACCGTGTCCTCTAAGTGGATCCTGTGCACACAAATGGATGGGTCAATCCCCCTAAGGTCAGCTACCGTCCATCCTATGGCTCTCCTATGTGTGACAAGGACGGTAAGCAATCTACTCTCTTGGTCACTAGTCAAACTAGAGGAAATAATGACTGGGAGAGTGTCCTTGGGTCCCAAGAAAGCATACTTGAGAGAGCTGGGTAAGTTTTTCAATTCAAGCTTAGGTGGTGACTCTATGGAGGGCTTAAGAGGTGTGGAGGCTGATATAGGTAAGGACTCTACCTGGAGCTTCCAAGAGGAAGACTCAGGAACACTAGTAGCCGCTAGTTGGCTATGGACCTCCTCTAAAGATGGGTCAATAGTGGACTCCTCTAACCCTGGGTATAGTAAAGTCATTTCAAGAGCATCTCTCATTAGGGTAAGGGGGAGGGCTTCATTGACTAGGTCATCTAAATGGTCAATCATTAAGCACTCAAAGTCACACTCAATAGGTGGCTGATTAGATGCATGGAACACATTAAGTCTCACATTCATATTCCCAAATGATATCTCCATCACTCCCGTTCGACAATTGATACAAGCATTAGCAGTGGCAAGGAAGGGGCGACCTAGAATGACGGGGATTTGGTGTGTGGTATTGCAGACAGGTTCCATATCTAAGACAAGAAAGTCAACAGGGAAGAAGAACCGATCAACTTTCACTAAGACATCCTCAATGACTCCTCGAGGCTTACGCACAGAACGGTCGGCTAGCTGCAAGGTAACTGATGTAGGCTGCAATTCTCCTAACCCTAGTTGCTCATACACCGAGTAAGGGAGTAGATTGACACTTGCACCAAGGTCAAGGAGGGCTCTATGGATGGAGTGATCACCTATGACACAAGAAATAGTGGGTACTCCAGGGTCCTTATACTTAGGTGGGGTGTCAAACTTCAAATGAGAGCTAACTTGCTCGGTGAGAAAGACCTTCTTAGACACATGGGTCTTAGATTTACGCTTTTGAGTGCATAGGTCTTTGAGGAACTTAGCATAAGCAGGGACTTGCTTAATGGCATCTAAGAGGGGGAGATTAATTTTGACTTGTTTAAAAGTCTCAAGAATATCATCCATCTTAGTTGTGCTTTTTCTAAATGGTGGGGCCATGTCAAGACACCGAGAAAAAGGTGCCCTAGGGATATAAGATCCATCGGAAGAGGTCTTGGACTGTGGCTCTGAGGAAGGGGAAGGAGAGACTGTCTCCTTTGAATTTGGTTCACTCTCTAACTGATAAGGCTCATTAGGGGCTGAATTGTCTAACCCTTCATTTGTGGTACCCAAGGACTCCTCTCCAACCTGATTATCAATGTGTCGACCACTCCTAAGGGTAGTTATGGACTGAACTTGTTCATTAGAGGAATTGACTATCTCTACTCCACATTGACCTTTAGGGTTTTGTTGGGGCTGACTCGGCAATGTCCCTGTCTCTCTCTTATTGATAGCATTGGCTAGTTGTCTAATTTGGGCTTCTAACTTTGCTATAGATTGTGTGTGAGAGTGGAGGAGTTGGGATTGAGATTGAATACCTTGTAGGGCACTCAAGACCTTTTCTTCAAAACTTGGACTTCTATTGGGTTGGACATACGGAGGTTGCACTTGAGGTTGGTGGATATGAGCTGGTGGGACTTGGAATGGGGGCCTAGGGGGTTGGTTACCCATAACCCCTTGGTTTTGTGTCCGCCAAGAAAAGTTAGGATGATTCCTCCACCCAGGGTTATATGTGTTTGAAAATGGATTGTTCTCAGCCCTAGGGAAGGATTGGGTGACATTCACATGGTCTTGGACAAGCTCAGAAAATTGAGAGGCAGAGGGGCACTCAATGATAGTATGGGCTGGGCTAAGGCATATTGTGCATGCATCTTGAGTGAAGGGAGTGGGCTGATGGGTTGAAGTCATAAGGAGGTCAAGTTTCCTACTCAAAGTATCAACTTTGGAGGAGAGGTCTAATGGGTTTTTGACTTCATACAAGCCACCCCTAGAGGGGACATTGTTTAAGGTAGATAATCCACCCTCATTTCTATTCAACGCAGCATGTTGAAGAGAATTTTCACTCAAGTCCTCAAAAAGTTTCCATGCCTCATTTTCATTTTTTAGCAAAAAGGTACCCCCACAACTTGCATCAACAAGATGACGGTTTTGTTCAGTAAGACCCTCATAAAAACGTTGCACTAATTGCCACTTAGGGACAGCATGATGAGGACACCTCCTAAGAAGGTCCTTAAGTCTATCCCAACTCTCATGGAACTGTTCAGTAGGAAGTTGGGCAAAAGTGGTTATGGCCTTTATCATTTGGTTGGTCTTACCTATGGGGAAGTACTTTTTAAGGAACTCTTGTTGCATTTGGGCCCATGTTGTGATAGTGTTTGGCTCTAATGAGTGAAGCCATTCCTTAGCCTTATCTTTCAATGTGAAAGGAAAAAGGCGAAGTTTAATAGCCTCATCGGTTAAATTTGAGAGCTTAAAAGTTGTGCATAGTTCTAAGAAGTCATCTAGGTGCCTATACGGGTTTTCATTATTAAGCCCATAAAAGGATGGAAGCATTTGAATGACATTGGGCTTAATCTCATAATTTTGGGCAGCGACCGCTGGCAACCTAATGCATGAAGGAGAGGTGTACTCATTGGGAGTGTAATACTCCCTTAGAGCTTTAAGTGGTGCATCTACTAACTGATGTTCACCCATTATGGGGCTAGAAGTAGTGTGGGAGGAGGAATTGGTAGGTGAGTTTGGGGGTGTAGGGATGTAGGTCGAGGGCAACTCAGTTCTCCTAGATGTTTGCTCAGGCTCAGGGTCAAATGGTAATAATCGGGGGAGTAAGGAGCGACGACCACACATACACCACAAACACACCACACAATTTTAAGTGTAAAAAGGGGAAGAATAAGCAAAAACTAACTAAGAAAAGAACTAAAAATAAAGAGAGAAAAGGATCTTGCAAATCGAAGAGAAGCACTATGCTTGTTGATGTCCACTTGTGGCCACAAGTGTAGAGAGCACGATCTTCAACTCAGCCTACAAAATCAAATTAACAAAAGGTAAGAAACTAAAAATTAACCTAAAAACTAAAGTAAACAGAATCTAAATTAGATAGAATTATCCTAATACTAATTTAGTAACAAATCAACACCGTCCCCGGCAACGGCGCCAAAAACTTGATCGTTTATAATTAAACCCTTTGCAAGTGTACAAGGTAATTGTACTTGGATAAGTATTTAAGGGTTGTCGAACCTCAGGGACAGATGGGTTATTACTAAATCTAAAGAGGAATTTGCTGATTTAAAAACTAAAAACAACTTAAACTTAAATTAAGCAAAAGAAAGGAATCAACTAGTTTAAAAATAAGAGATTAATATGATGGAATTTACTTAGGAAATTGAATCCACTATAAAACCATAATAATTCCTTAACCTTTAATCTAAATCTAGTGTGAACATGAACAAGTATTCTCAGCTACAAGCTAGAATTACTTCAAAAAGAATCATTAATTAACTTCCATGGCATGAACTATCTTCGACAATAGCACGGATCATCTACACTAAACTAGCTATAGGCATGACCCGTCTAATCTTAGTATAACTCATCCAAGTCATTAATTATCTGAACATTAAAACTATTGTATGACCATCTCATCTAAATCACAGAAATTAGAATCGATGCAAATATCAAAACCATATCAATCTATCATCTACAAGACAATAAATCAACATAGACTTGAATAAACATAAAAAGCTCTTCCATTAAAAAGGAAATCCATATCATACAATTGTCATCATTCACAACTGAGATCTAAATTAAAAAGAAAAGAAACTGAAACTTATCTATAGCTTCATCAACTCCTAAGTAAAAGAAAAGTCTAGCCTTCCATGGTAGAAGAAAGCACTTGAATCTCCATTGAAAGCTTTGAGTTCTCTTCCATCTTCTTCTTCCTTTTTTTCCTCTTAAAATCTACTGGAATCCCCCAATTTTAAGCCAAATATGTCTTTTTATAGGCATAAGATCCGTAGGAAGAAGTCCAATATGAAAAGGATTAGAATTTGGGTCAAACAAGGAAACTGCACGTTATGCCGATCGATCGCCCTGCATGCCCGATCGATCGGCTACACTGTATTTTTATCTGAATTCACGTTATCCCGATCGATCGGTAAGTGACCCCGATCGATCAGCTACAGTGTTTCTGTTTTCATGGACAGTTCATATTCTGTTCATTAAGTTTCCTTCGTGTCCATATTAATTTCTAACTTGTTCATAACTCCGAAAAGTTGTCCAAATCACTTTAAAGCATGTGAAGACTATTTTTAATCATTTTAAACATCGTCCAAGTACTTCGATAAGCGCACTTTACCTACAAAACATAAAATACCATATTTTAGACATGTAGAATATAATTAAAATTCCAACTTTGTTTAAATACACATCTAAACTACTAATAACTACAAAATCATTAATAATTAAACTAAAATACTAATATCTATCTTAATCTAAATAAACCATAACTAACTCTAAATTAACCTAATCTATACTAGCAAATAAGGTAAAAAGGCATATAAAATAGATATAGATTTCATACTTATCAGCCATACCAATTGATGAATTGCCAATAATAACCTGTAAGACCCAGAAAACCCCTGTTGAGTGCCCGCACGCATGTGGGTGGCGGCAAAAAGAGCATGGTTGCCACCTTGGCCAAGTCAGTAGCAATGCTGCTCCTCGATATAATACGGCCCAAATAATCAACCTGCGGGCTGCCAAATAAACACTTCGAATGCTTCAGGAATAAGGAATTAGCTCGCAAGATAGAGAAGATCGACTTGAGATGCATCAAGTGCTCTACCCAAGATCTGCTATACACCAAGATATCATCAAAGAAGACCAATATATGGCGGTGTAGGAATGGCCTAAAAATATCATTCATGAGGCACTGGAAGGTGGAGGGGGCATTGGTCAGCCCAAATGGCATCACAAGGAACTCAAAATGGTCGTCATGAGTCCGGAATGCGGTCTTGTGCACATTCGTTGGCTACACCCGAATCTGGTGATATCCTGAACATAGGTCGAGTTTACTAAAGACCGTGGCATCTGTCAGCTCATCCAACAACTCCTCAATCACCGATATGGGGTATTTGTCTTTGACAGTGATTGCATTCAAGGTGCGATAGTCAACACAGAGCCTCCACAAACCGTCCTTGCGAACCAGTAGCACCGGAGATGAGCACGAACTCGTACTAGGATGAATGATCCCGAACTTGAGCATGTCCTCCATGAGCCTCTCAATCTCAGATTTCTGTATGTGAGGATAGTGGTAAGGGCGGACATTGGCTGGTGCCGCCCCCAAAATGATGGGAATCTGATGGTCATGAGGCCGAACCAGGGGAAGACCCTGCAGCTCTACGAACAAGTCCTAATGGTCGACCAACAACCCCTAGAGATTTGAAGGCATCTTGTTCTAAGTCACTCTGATAGTAGCACGCTACTACAAGAGAAGCCCTTGGGGGGCGAACTAGAAGAAGGAGCTCACAGACTGTGCTAATAGGAGGGTGCCCGGCCTTGAGCCTTCGATCCAGACCCATTGCCCATTAAGCTCGAAGTCCATCACCATGTCTTGAAAGTTTCAAACGACATCACCAAGCACCTGCAGCCACTGCATGCCCAACACCACATCCGCCCCCTTTGTAGGCAGAAAGAATAGGTCAGTAACAAACGTGTGGCCTTGGATAGAGAGCGTGACCTGAGCACACACCCCAGAACTCCAAAGATGCTTTCCGTCGCCAATCAGCACATCAAATGGCTTAGAATCTGAGACAAAACAACCCAGCCGATGGGCTATCTTGTCGTTAATAAAGTTTAGTAGTGTAACGGCCCATTTTTTGGTTTTGCCTAACCCAGGATGTTTAGGGTAATTTAGTAATTTAAAATTAGTGTTAGGGGGTTTCATCAGGTGAAATCCCCGTATCCGGGTAGAGCTCGGAGTAACGAGTGTAACGAATCGAAGAACACACGAAACGGAGTTTGAGAACGAAAGTTACGACCTCGGGAAGCATGCCACATGGGCGGGACCCACTTTAAAAGTGCGAGATAACCTACCCATGTGTGGTCTAATTTCGAAGGGCTCGTCGATATGAGTCTATCGGTACTAGGAATGCACGATTCCAACCTCGGAAAAAATGTCATATGGGCGGGACCCACTTAGAAAGTGTGGGATGACCTACCCATGTTTTTGTCTTATTTTGAAGGGCTCATCTACACGAGTCCATTGGTATCAAGGGCGTGCGATTCCAACGTCAAGGTTGAAAGTTATCGCGTTTTGAGGTTAAGATATTATTTGAATAAAATAATATCTTTCTGGATATGATCAACGACGCAGTGGATAGGACTGCTGACAAAGCAGATAAGATTGATAGTGGATAGGATTGCTTACAAAGCGGATAGGATCGATAGTGGATAGGCTTGCTGACAAAGCAGATAGGATTGATAGTGGATAGGATTGCTGACAAAGCAGATAGGATTGCTGACAAAGCGGATAGGGTTGACATGTGTCAACCTCACATCTATCCAATTCTTCTATAAATAGCATCCTTGACATCCAGAAAGAAAGAGAAGAATTCTCCCCCACGTTTTCCCATTTCTCTCCCACGTTCAGAAACTTCTATTCTTCATTTCTCACTCATTTTAAGTCCGAATCAAGCGATTCAAAAGGCGTTTCCTACGGAATTCAACTTTCTGGACGCTGTGGTGGGGTCGGTTTCGTTATTTGAGGCTTCTACTATTACGAATTTGTAACCAAGGGTTAAGGTAGGGGACTTTAAACTCTAAACGTGTGCTTAGTATAACTTCTTTACGCATGATTTAGCATGATTAAGCTTATGTGATTGATTTATGTGAGACATGTTATGTGATGAACTATTTTAGCATAAATATTGCTATGTTTTAAACGATGTGATGATTAATTCATGGGCTTAAGAACCCGGAATAATCATAGAGTGATGATGCCCACCGAGAAAAATAATCGGCAAGTGGCGCGCACAGGGTAGAGCATCGTGGGAAAGCTCTATCCCTAAGTGGCCCTTGTTTGCCCCATGAGCGCCGAGGGTAGGCCGTAGGGTGTCGCGGCTTTTGGATTTGTTGTGATTTGGAATCGTTGTGTTTTCTGCATAATTTATCGTGATAAAGGTTTCTAAAGAAAATGTTGTAGGGATTTCAAACAGATTTTTGCTTAGCATCTCTGTTAGATTTTAAATCAACCTGCTGAGTATTTTAAAATACTCACCCACCCCCAGATTCTGCAAGTAATGCAGCGAGGGCGAAGGTAAAGGGTGTGTAGTGTCCCAGATATTTATCTGCTTTCTGATTTTGGAAAAAAAAATGTAATATTTACATGACGGCAGATTAAGGGCATGATGGGCCCGAAGACTTGTAAGGCTTGTAAAACTTCAAACTCTACGAACCTAAGTCCATGGTTTGTGTGAAATATGTTATTATTAATATTTTGATGTGCTATAACTCCGTGGTATGCCTATGATTAATATAAGGCATATATGACTGTGATCCGCATTGACGGCCGTCGTGTTTTGGACACACATGTGTTGGTGGAGCGTGTCAAACATTAGGACGATATAAAATAAAAAAAAATTGACGGCCATCACAAGTAGATCCACTGTCGATCAAGATAGCCACCTGTTGCCGCTTGAGGTAACCCTATACTCACATCGTGCATGGAGTGAATGCCCCCGAAAATGCATGGACTGAAATTTTGGGCACCACGTCCTCCATGGAAAATGAATCAACTCCGGCCCCTCCTTCGTGGTCATCTTCCACCTCCTCCATGAGAAGGCAGCCCTTAAGGGAACAACGGTGCCCGGGAATAAACTTCTCGTCACAGCGAAAGCACAGACCTTTTCATCTGCTTTCCTCCATCTGGGCCAAGGTTAGGTGTCGGACAATCTGGCAGGGCAGTGCGGCCTACTGTCGAGCTATTGGTGGTTGCTGCCAGTGGGTTGGCGCTCAAGGCAGGCCTGGGCATAGGTCCAAGCCACCCACCTCGGCACTGCCTAGCCAACTTCTCCTCCTCGATGCGGGCATGGCGCACGACGTCCCTCATGCCGGTGCAAGGGAAGTGGCGCATTTCCTAAGAAATGTCAGGTTTTAGACCACGCTTGAATGTGCCCACCAAGGCGGCCACCAGCCATTCAGGGAGGCGGTTGGCCACCTTCATAAACTCTGTATAGTATGCATGGACAATAGTGGTTTGATGCAGGGTGGAAAGCATCTCGTTGAAGTCCTGGAATTCATTTAGCCCAAACTGAATACAGAGCTCGTCAGAGAAGGCGGCCCCAGTGGGGTAGCACACCTCTTTTTCGAAACTCTGGAACCAAACTAAAGCGTCCCCGTCGAGGTGGAAAGCAGCGATGTGCAAGCGTTCAGCCTCAGAATGATCCCTTGGTAGGCGAAAAACTTTTCCGCCTTGTATAGCCATTCTACAGATCATCATCACCATTATAGCAAGGGAACTGTAGGTGAGCCAAACGGGGTTCAGCCCCCCCTGGTGGTCTGCCATGGTGCTCGGGATACTCCTCCTCTGCGTCCTGGAACTGATTTGGAGGGGGCGGCACATAGGGCCATTTTCCCGAACACCTTGTGTGCCTCGCATGTCCCAGGCCTGGCGTCTTCCCTCCAGTGCATGATTGCCAGTGCCAAATTGCATCGAACCTGGGAAGACCCTCTTGTTGATGTCTGCTGGTGCTAGGGTGCTGAGGAGAGTTGGCTCGGGGGGCTGTGATAGCCGCCCCTCTCTAGGACAGCAGGGGGTGGCCCGGGTAGAATGGGCATTGTGCACGCAGATAGGCATTGCGCAGTCGCCTCGCTCTTCATCTCGACACTTGCCAGACACACGGTAATTTCTGTCAGAGTAGGTTCAATGGCTGACACAGGAACTGCCTTCGGGCTGTCTGCGGGCGCTGAGGCAGGAACCTCTTTCTCTGGAGGAACCTCAGGGATAGTGGCAGCTTGCTTGCCTCAAGCCATGGCTGGGGATCATAAATGCTCCAATACCAATGATGTGCCTGACGAAGGCACAATTGATATCAAGCAGATTCACGCAGTGAAAGGGGAGAAGCAAGGAAGAAAGGGGAGAAGTCTGAGTAATTCCAATAGCATAACCCCAAATCAAGAAGAGGATTGCCCCATATAGGGGATGACCAATCCCCTAGGGAGTCATGCCCAACCCAAACCAGGCCGGTCCGGTTCCCTAGGAGGATATGCCAGTTAGTGGTTCTGCTAGCCCGAGCCACTAACTTAACCAATAGATTTTTACATCTCAATACCAAAGTAAAGCAAATACTAAGCTATTGCAATAATTAACAGTTCCAATGTAAAGAAGTAAAAGCAATAAAGTAGAGTCGGGGGAGTCATTTGAGAGACTGGTAATTAAGCACAATAGTAACTCGTTTCTTTTGACAATCTAAGGTAGCATGAAACCTAGTCATCGTATCCATCCCAAGAAGTATGTCAACGTTAGTCATGTCCAGAATTATTAAATCTATAGACAAGTCTTGACCACCTATGACCAAAGGAACCTTCTTGAGAAATTCATCCACCCTCAAGTCAGTTGATAGTGTAGCAATAACCATTGGATGAGGAAGCTTTTTCGGTTTACTTTATAACTCTAAAGCAAACTTAGAAGAAATAAATGAATGAGTGGAGCCAGAATCAAATAAAATATTCACTTCTTTCAAAGCGACAATAAGAGTACCTTTAATGACAACATTCAAAATTTCTGCTTCCTCTGCTGTGATTGCATAAACTCAGCCTTGCATGACATTCCTTTGTTGTCTCTGATATGGCTTTTGTGGTGCATCCCTCCTTGGCACATGAGGTTGTTTTGATGTCTCATTTGTATTACCAGGACAATCTTTTTGACGGTGACCAGACTTCTCGCATTTGTAACACACTTTCTGACCTACCAAACTAGGTCTCTCCCCATGGTTTTTGTGGCATTTTGGGCAAACATGTTGGCTTCTCTGATTAGTCCTTAGAAAGTTGTCGTTGTTGTTTCCACTACCTCGCTGATTATTGTTGCCACCACTCCTCATGTTGTCATTATTCTTCTACCACTAGTTCTTGGTGTTGTGCTTATCATCATCTCTTCCCCTCTTGACTTGTTCTCTCTTCTTGGTGAAGTATGCATTTTCCTTCTCCACCATGGTAGCACTGTCCACCATTTTAGCTAGATTTTGATGAAGCACACTTGCAAATTTCGCTCTGATAGCCGGCTTTAGACCTCACATGAAGTCTCTTGCACATTCTGTTGTCATAGAATTTGAGTTTGCAAATCACTCCAGTTCAAGAAACTTTGCTTGATACTCTGCCACTATCATACTCCCTTAAGTGAGGTTGAGAAATTGTTCTTTAGGTCATATCACACTATTTCAAAGAAAAATTTCTTATTGAATTCAACTAGAAACTCTTCCCAATTAATGTCGACCCAATTTGCAAATTTCAGTTGCCTAGTGGAGTCCCACCAGGCTTCAGCTTCCCCTTCCAGCATAAAGGTAGCAAATTGTGTCTTCTACTGCTCAGTGCATCCCATCACCCCAAAGATTTTTTCCATCTGGCACCGCTACATGTTTGCTTCCAAGGGCTTTGGTTCTCCCTTGAAACTAGGAGGACCATACTTCTAGAATTTCTCCATGGTAGGTGTCACATCATTTGCTCCCCACCTCTCAGGTTGTGTGTTTGGTTGCCCTTGCTGTTGTTGGACTTGAGCCTAGACTATATTCACTAGTTCTTCTACCATGGGCCTCATCTGATCCAACTAATTGCTCATCGTAGCGCTTCTAGTAGCATGTGGCCTCCCATCTTCTGTCATCACTAGTATACAAACAAAGTAACCTTATCTAAATTTGTAAAAATTTAACTGTTAACTAGAAACTCTTCCTAACTGATGTCGACCCAATTTGAAAATTTTAGTTGCCTAGTGGAGTCCCACCAGGCTTCAGCTTCCCCTTCCAACATAAAGGTAGCAAATTGTGTCTTCTACTGCTCAGTGCATCCCATCACCCCAAAGATTTTCTCCATCTGGCACCGCTACATGTCTGCTTCCAAGGGCTTTGGCTCTCCCTTGAAACTAGGAGGACCATACTTCTAGAATTTCTCCATGGTAGGTGTCGCATCATTTTCTCCCCACCTCTCAGGTTGTGTGTTTGGTTGCCCTTGCTATTGTTGGACTTGAGCCTAGACTATAATTCACTAGTTCTTCTACCATGGGCCTCATCTGATCCAACTAATTGCTCATTGTCGCGCTTCTAGTAGCATGTGGTCTCCCATCTTCTATCATCACTAGTATACAAACAAAGTAACCTTATCTAAAGTTAACTGTTATGCCCTGACTTTTTAGATTAAACTGAAAAGTTGGAGTTCCATAAAATTTGTAAGCAATGAGGGCTCAGATCAACTGTGTATAAACAAGAAATTCTTAATAATATTAAAGTGCATAAGTATAAAATTCCAAAAGTTAGGGTTATACATGCCATAAAATTATGTCAACATAAATATTCAATGCATACAAAAAAATCAATTTAAACTAAATCTGGTATATTAGCCCTTTTTTCATGGACTGATCGGCTACAGCCCCAAACTGGTATCTACAGCTGCAATATCTGGGGGTGGGTGAGTATAAAGCTTTATACCTAGTAGGTAGCATTAACTTCTACTAATTTGCAGGGGCAAGATAAATCGTATAACAAATTCATAACTTAGAATTTAAAATCAAAACAATTGCATAGCTTAATACAAATTCTTTTCATTCACAGAATGTCGCCGATACTAAAATGACATACACCTGTGCTTATGGGGCAATGGGATCAGAAGAAGAGGAGTTTTCCCATGCTACCCCAACTCCTGAGCACTAAAAGCCTCATTAGGCAGTACCTAGGAGTAATAAACTCTGATAGTTCTTGGGATTCCTTGTCGAAGAACTACCTTTCAAATTCTGAATTTTTAAAACAAACAGAATGATCAAATAATTGGTACTAAAATAATCTCGTAAGGGCAGACCTTCATCTAGACCATAACGATATTTTAAACCCTTTAAAAGTAAGCATTAGTATATGACTTAAAGGAGTAATAATAAAAAAAATGGGGCTTAGCCCTAACACGAAAATAGGATTTAGAACCTACCCTCGTGAGGCCTTCACTCATAGTCAGCTTAAATACGGTGGTTGGCACCTCCCCTTGCGCGGATATAGTCTCCTTGTCTAACTCGGGTGAGGCGGGCAGAACCTCCCCTAGCGCTGGGATAGTCTCCTCATCCAGCTCAGGTGAAGCGGGAAGAACCTCCCTTAGAGCTAGGATAGTCTCCTCGTCTGTCTCAAGTGAAGTGGGCAGTACCTCCCCTAGCGTTGGGATGGTCTTCATTTCCGGCCCAAGGGTGACAGACAGGCCTCCTCTTGCCCTGGATTGTTCCCACCTTTTAGAGAGGCTATCTCGTAAAATTGACCCTCTCACGACATCGGATACCCTTGAATTAGGTAGGTTTGGTTTTTAAATGGGTAAAAACGGGCAAGGAATGGTGAAGAAATGCATGTTTAAAACTTAAAAACGTGCATTGCACAAAGGGAAGGAGGGGAGGAAGGGGTGGGGTGAGTTGCACCTCCTCCTTCCCTCCCTTTTATAGGGTTAATGGGCTACTGGATGTGTCACACATGTTGCACATCTGGTAACTGTAGGAGCCAAAGTCCACAGGCTAGCCTGTGGCTAGTAAACTAGCCTACTGTGGTAGGCTAGCA
Organism: Saururus chinensis; assembly: GCA_035235625.1. NCBI lineage: Eukaryota > Viridiplantae > Streptophyta > Magnoliopsida > Piperales > Saururaceae > Saururus > Saururus chinensis. Next base: position 33,769,544 of record CP141144.1, on the reverse strand, counting down.
ATAAATTTTACAGCCCATTGTAGCAGTTGTGAATTGCCACAATGGGCAGCTTTACCCTGCCGCAATGCGGGAGGGTAATGGTTGATGCGTTGCGTCAACTCAGGCTGATGCTAGAGTGGACACAAATAATATATTTTCATATATATATATTTAGAATTTTCATTTTAAATATTAAAACAAAAATCAAATTTTCAATTAGGCGTAACTTTTTACTCTGATCTCGGAATAGCGTGTTCTTCATATCGTTGGCTTCGTATCAACAAGCTCTTCAAAACAAGACCAAGGGCATGTTTTCTCGCAAAAATAACGTGGATCCCCCCATGCACGCTTAATGAGGTCGTGTCTATGATCTCGGTGTCCAAAATTTATGTTCTTAGGCTTGTTACAATCGACTCTCAAAGCCCTATAAATGATCTAAAAGGTTTAAATTAGAGCTTAAACTATGTCAATTCTATAAACGACACTTGTTGGGCCAAAAACTCAAAATAAGTTCAAATATTTATTTTTCAAATTTTTTGGGGTATTACATTAACACATCAAAAAAATCACATATTTGCATTCTAATTGTCCCATACATTCCTAAATTCTTTTCTAACATTTTATGCATTAATTTTTTCTCACCGCTTTTTTTAAGATTTAGGACTAAGTCATCATATTTATATTTTATTCTTAATCCCTTAAGCGCCAATACCATTTTGTGATGACCCGAGCCTTGAGAAGGGTCCAAAGACCAACCACACTATCGGAGTGCACCTAACTCGAGCTGTGACAAAAAAATATAACAGTCTAGCAAGAGATAAAGAACTGAAACTAAGCCTTAAATAACTTTTTTACTAAACTTTTATTGAATCAAAATCATTGTGTTTTACCAATAAGGTGTTAATCTTCTACTACAATTTAACTACTTTAATTCTCATAAGCAAATATCAAATTGTCCTAATTCTCTAATCCTCCCTATAAACGATATCTATATCTATCCTTTCTTAATGTTCCTATGCATCCAACTTAGCATATAAACCTACGCGTAAAAATACACCTGATGGAACAGACATTCCACCTATGAGATGAAAGCTATGTGATTTTGCCTAAATACTCAAATAACAACATAGTATATCCAAACATGGTCATGATATATGTATCATAATTTAACATAGCATTTACATGGTCATTCGATATCCACTATGTCATAACATTTACATAATCATCATATAACGTAATACTCACACAACACAAACCCTATATCACCCACAGAAATAGCTATGTGATATGTGAGTTGTGCCAGTGCAAAAGCGTTGTGGGTGGTCATCCGCGTACACTCAATATGACCTATGAAAATCGGGAGGGAATTGCCAAAGGCTCAGGTTCACCCTCATCCCTATGTGTCAACTGGGAAATCTTATTATCTTAATCCTGAAGTTAAGGTGCTCAACCTAGACCTTAACTACCCTTGTCAACCTCTCACTCTTAGGTTGGTTCTTAATTCTTGATCTACCACTTATGCAAGATATTCTTCTCACATAACCATAAAGAGATCAACATAATAATTTGATGGCTCCCCAAAACCCATGATATGCCTCATTGATCAACTGATAGATAATAACAAGAAATTCCCTGACCTCATGAATATGAAACGTAAAAGGGATGTAACTATGAAACACGCAATTGAAGTACGTAAGTTAGTTGAGAGTATGCAGACAACATTATTGAAAACATGATTCTCCAGAATAGACCGAGAATACATTTAAGATTGGCCAATAGCTTCTATACAAAGTAAGCAAAATCATTGCATATGCAAGCAATATCAACCTTCCAGCAAGTTTAATTCAGTTAGTAAAATTTTAATTAAGACATTTGTTGTTCAGTAGTGAATAAATCATAGAGTTGTACCAATCCAAACTCTCTTCATTTCAAGAATCCAAACCCACTACTATACTAGGCATGAAATGAGTATAAGCCCATGCAAGAGGTTAACAATGTATTTGAAATTAGTCCTCCCCAAAATATATCAATTCCAATATATATAGTTCTTGAAACTTCTATTTGCAGAACCCCATTAATCTCCATTGTGAACATATAAATATGTATAAGTAGATTAAGACATATATAACCAGTAACATCCCACAATTAATCACAATTTCGTAATTATAAATTAGTGCCTAACATAAATAATCCAACTACATCATACATAAGTCACTCTAACAACACAAGAGGGCATTTATTATTTTAGCAAACTATATACTAAACAGAGCATTTACCATTTACCCAAATCCATTCAACTAGCAAGAACATAGATAAATAGATTAAACCATATATAAGCCACGACATCCTCTGCTATTAACATATGTCAGTTCCATAAAATCATTGATACCAAAAGAAATTTCTATGCTTAAAGCATACTTTCATATAACCAAACTCAGTCCTTTGGATATTACATGGATCACATCTCCTTATGCTTACATCAAAACAAAATCAGGGAATTTTGAGCAAGACATACACTAGACAGATTGGGCAAAACATGAAATAAAACAGGTTAAATAATTTTGAATAGAACATGCATACTCAAATTAATTTCACATGTATATATCACCAAAAGACAAATAGGCCGATTCATGCTAAGAAAACAATTCATGTTTTACATGAGCATCCTCACCTTGGCCTACTCCAATGCCTAATGCCAAAAGTTATTGTTCCTCTCTAAATCATATAATTAAAATCCAAAAACACCTCTAATTAGTGGTTGCAAACACAAAGATTTTAATAGGGCTAAAGCATAGGAAGGAAATAATTTGTTCTAGGCATTTCACTTGCTCAGAATCTGCTGTGAAGAGAGGGTTCAAATAAGGAGGAGAAAACCTATATGAGGGAAATGAGATTCTCAAATCCCAAATTGATCAAAGAAAATTGCTCACCTTTACCTATATTGACTTGAAATCATACCCTCCTTTCCACAACCGCCGTCAATTCCTCACCCACGATCGTTGCCGCCCACTAGAAACCCACACTTGTCGCTGCCCGCCGGAGCAAGAGAAGGGGGAGAAATGATGGGGCAAGTGGGGAGGATCTATGGCGTATAAATGGAGGAGAAAGAGAGGAGAAGAGTCATAAGGGGAGAGGGGAGAGGAACGCAAGGAGAGGGGAGAGTCTTCCCTTCTCCTGTCAAAACTATAGGGCTGGGGGGAATGAGGAAATTTTCTCCCCCCGTGCCTTCCCAGATTAAGCATTTCAAGATCGGGTTTTTAAAAAGAGACGGTTTACAATTTATTTCAACACTTGCGAGAGTTGTGGTCACCACTTAAGATTTTAAGAAGGTGGGTGTGAGTTCGGTGTGGATTTAATGATTAGTTGATTGCTCAAAGAGTAGTGGTAGACCATCATAAGAAATAAGTAATGTTTGTGTACCCTAAAGGTTTAAATATCGTACTCAAGGTGTTTGAAAACAGTCAGCCCTATGCTCTAGGTGAAACGTTACCGTTAAGCAATGCACAACTAAAGGTTATATATCAGGGATTAATCTAGAAGAGCTAGACATTATCTTAGATTTTTTTCATGACCTTTTCAATAAGTTAGGGTCAGCCAAGTCTTATAAAGAATATAAAAATAGTTAGCCAGAAAGAAAGAGACTTGTGGATCCATCCCCACGGGCAACTGGACACAAGAATTTCTTATCATTCGGCTCCAGCAAGAGTGAAAGCAATACAAAATATAGATCCATATATAAAAAATAATCTATATGTCATCCACGCATACATTAAACTATATTAGAAGTTCTACTTCTTCTCTTTTATTTATTTCGTGATTATGATTATTTATTAACTACCTTTTTTAGGAATGCTACAACTTGCATATTGCAATGACCCACCTTAATGAGACCATCACATGTCAAAAAAGAAAAAAAAACTTAATGTGACGATGACATTCAATTAATGTAAATAAGTTATATTTGGAGCCACTAGCATACGTAAGCTCTACTCCTGTAGATCATCCCCGTTTGCATGCCCATTTGCTAGTGTTATATTTGCACTTCTGTGAACAAATGTAAAAAACCTACAGAAATGACAAAGGCTTGCGGTGTAATTTGCTTCAGGTTAGCTTTTGATCTTCAATTGATCTGTTAGAGAGTATTCTAGCTTTTACCAACAAAATAAACATACAGATAAGCGAAAAACAAAAATACAAGCAGAGCGCTGCAAGACTAAAAAATTGTTCATCACATATAATCTAGTCATCAGACTCCGCCAGCAATAGCTAGTAGGAGAAAGCAATAGGAAGTCTAAATCAAAACACTGATTTTTTTTGTTTTGGTAATATTGAAATCAAAACACTGACATGATGGAATCAAAAGTAGTCCTTATTCTGGCCAGAAGCTCCGCCTCCCACCATCCAAAACAACAGATATATTTGTTTGGGTGCTAACTCAATGTGAACACCGCCTAGCATGACATTTTCTGTGCGTGGGACGAAGGTCACTTGTTGGGTTTGTTCTTGTAATAAAATATCAAGTGGTCTAACTGTCTCAATTCATACTATTGTGGGCTTTTAAAACTATCTGGGTAATGAGCCTGAGTCTGAATACCCATTAAGCTGTGATTTAAAGTGGCAAATCTAAACCATTAGATGACCTATGGATGGATCGCTAAGATTCTAGGGTTCATAACAACGGTGTCCTAGTTTAGTTATAAATATACCATTAGTCATCCTAATATGGTACCTTAAGCGAGATTACTTTCAATCAAGTTTTAAACCAGAAATTCATTATGTAATTCTGAAGAGGATTAGCAAAGACAAGGCATCATCAAGAGGATTAAGCCTCATTGAAGGTTCTAATGGCTACAAGTGTGCCTAAACCTTGTCTTAAGTTTCTATCAATTGGTATCGAGGCTTGCTTAATTTCGACAAAAACCAGCGGACTGCCGGCCAGAGTAGATTCTGCCGCCATGGGTAGTGGGTTCTGGCTAGCATCGCTAAAGCCATCGGTGGCCGCTGGACTACTGGCCAAAAACTTCAGACTGTTACTGAAATTATTTTCTGGTTGCATTAATAGTCCATCTTCCGGCTGTAAAGTTGGTTTTTTTTCTAGCTATTGTGGGCCTCTGGTCCTCGCCACATGATCTATCCAATGCCGGCCAAGGCAGTTGTCTTGCCACGACTTGGATGGTTGGCGCCACTGCTACATAAACACTCCGAGAAATTTGAAATTTTCATTTTTTTTTCACTGTGAAGGGGTGAAACACCTACCGCCGGACGTTGTCATTGGTTATAGGGACTGAATCTATAACATTTTGCCAACGGGTGGAATGATTTTCTACCTCCTGGGCTGCCGGCAGGCGACACGCACAGTTGCCAGATGTTTTTTAACACACTGTGCATTTTTTGGAACACCCCTTATAGGCTGCCGCTCTCCGATTTTCCTCCGGATCTGAGATCGCCGCCGTCAGGTGGCATGTTTTTCTTTCTCGGATGCCGGTGGTCTTCGTCAGATGACAGCAGACAGCCCTAGTTAACTATAGCCAGGGCCATTTCAACCTCTCTGTCGAGAAGTTGAAGGGGACTCGTAGGAGCTAGTCGTCGCTAACCCACATTCGGCACGGGTCTATTCTTACCAGCGCCCGATAGGTTTTCACTAACCAGTGTCGCGGGCCAACTGCGGTGTGGGTTAGGTGCTGATCCAGACCCGGTTTGGTCCATTCAGGGTAAAAAAATCAGGAATTTTTTTTCTTTCCTTTTCTAGAATATTTTGTTTATATACAGTTGTGATTGAATGTGGAATTATGGATGTGCTTTAATTATCATGTTAAGGCTTTATTAGTGTTATGGGCTGGCTAGGGGATTATGTTGCAATCGTATGTCTTCTCAAATTTTTTTAAAAAATTGTTGAGCGCACCACTTATGTAACTTTGAGAGAGAGTATACTTAATGTAAGCAACACCAGAATTCAAGGACCACATCTAGAGGCAGATGTAGTTATGAAGAATTAATGTATATTTTTTCTATTTTACGGGCTTAAAGCTTCCAAGTTGTAATTTTTTTTTAAAATGACTGTACATGGACTTTGGACTATATTTTTAATTGTGGTGTGTGGTGATGGAACCCCTGGCCAAGTCCCAAAAGCCTGATGATAAAATTGACAATAAGGCCCTTGTCAATTTTGTATATGGGTTTTTTTTATTGTTTGATAATTAATTGCATTCATTTTGTTATTTGAAAAGGCGATTAGCACAAATTCAGTTTCCACGTCCATTGAGATGACTTAGGAGTGGCCAAAGCATCCTAAGTTATTTGTCAATGTGTGAATCATATAGAATGTTACCATGGAGCTCATAGATTCACATACATATAAATATTGTATTGTCATCAAATTTTGATTATGTGACAAAAATTATCATCGAGCCCCAAAGGGAGGTGGTAGTTAGCATCACATAATCAAGATAGGGTGGAGGGTTATATATTTCAACTTGGGTGAATCCCTAGGCCAACGGTGTGAGATTTTTATGTAATATTTTATGTATAATCTACTAGCCTTATCTGAAACAAAATGAACATTTGTTTCTATACGACTTAGTAATTTTGATGCATATTGCAACCTTTGCCCAAAGGGAAGTTTAAATTTTACTAAATGATTTTAGCATTGGTTATTTCATACTTATGTTATTGTTTCTTGCCCTTATTAATGTTTACATGTATTTATTCTTTTATTGCAGCTTATCCAACTTTTATTTTTTACTCTAATCAGCACCTTCCATTATTGTATGGGGACAATTTTACGGATAGGAAGGAAAATATTCTTTTACTATTAGGGTGCTTGGACTTAGATTTGTCATTTCCTATGAAAAAAAGTATGCCAAATGAGGTAGGATTTTTCGAAAAGTGGGAGCAGTCTATCTGCTTAAGCATGATGCTCATGAAGTCTCACATAAATAAAAGTATTAGGGGATCCATCCCAGAATGCATTACAGTTCAAGAACTTTTAAAAGCTATTGAAGCTCAATTTAAGAGTTCTGATAAAGCTTTTGCCAGCACCTTAATGTCCAAGTTGTCATCCATGAAGCTAACAGATGACAAAAGGGTGAGAGAGCATATCATGCATATGCGTAATATTGTTAATGAGTTGAACAACATAAAAATAAAGATTGATGATAACTTTTTAATCCACTTTATTTTGAACTCCCACTACAACAAAAAAGACTTTTAGCGACACATTTATGATTCGCTAATAGCCCCAAAAGCATCGCTAATGAGTAATAGTGACACATAAAAAACGTTGCTAAAAGCATCGCAAAAAGTGTTGTCATTATTGCCTATTAGCGATGCATAATAAAAAATGTTGCTATTAGTAAAACTATGTCGCTAATAATAAATTATTAGCGACGCTTAATATTTTGCGTTGCTAATAATCAATTATTAGCGACGTTATTATATATGTCGCTAAAAATAAAACTATTTTAAATATAAAAAAATAACTCATTAGCGACGTATAACCATAAGCGTCGCTAATAAGTCCTTATTAGTGACGTTTAGTTATATGTTGTTTATATAAAAATTATTTTTAAAAAAATTAAAAAAGTTATAAGCAATATTTATTTATACGTCGCTAATAAAGTAAAAAAATTTAAAAAAACTTATTCAATGCACCGCTAATAACATCATATTAGGGACGCTAATATATCAACTTTAGCGACGCTCTAAAATTTTTTTAAAAAAATATCCCCGATGGCTCATCGGGGAAAGGAGAGGGGGCAATGGCGGTGCCATCCTCCGGACCCCGATCCTTGGCTCCGCCCCCATCCTCTGATTTAGGGAAGGAAGGGGATCGCAGTAGGGGGAGGGGGGCGGGCAAAGGTGCCAGAGGACGGCGGCGCCCTCCCGGTTCCCCCTCTACCCGACTCTATCCCCCTCCTCTCACAATTAGTGGGGGAAGGGGGAAATGGGGGGGACCTGGAGGCGGGTCGGGGGACAGAGGATGGCACCGTGACCCTCCTGCTCCCCCCCCGCCCCCGTCCTCTCCCCTCTCCCTCCTTTGAAAATCAGAGGGAAGAAGGGGGAGAACCCGGAGAAGCCAGGGAGAAGGGGTGTGGGGGGATGGAGGATGGCACCATCGCCCTCCTACTTTGCCCCCCTCCTAGTCCCCCCTCTCCTTGGCTTTGCCCCCCTCCTTCCCCCCCTCCCCTCCTCTGATTTTTAGAGGGGGGGGAGGAGGAGGGCGGAGTAGGGGTGAGTGGGAAGATGGGAGAGGGGAGCAGAGAGGAGGGGGAAGGAGGGGGAGAGGGGGGAGCGGAGAAGCGGGGAGAGGGGGGGTGGCCGGGGCTGGAGTTGAGCGGGGTGGCCGGGGCTGAATGCAGGCATCAGATGGCAGCTAGGGGTTGGGCACAGGAGGGGAGGACCGGCGGATAGAGGAGGACCGGCAGCATTAGGTGGCGGAGGGCGGAAACGGGCTAAGGACAAGAGGCAGATGGTAGACAGCAGAAGTCGGAAGGGGGAGGAGAGGAGTGGGCCGGGAGCCGCGCAGCCGATTTAATGATCCGCACAGGCGAAATCGTATGCACAAGCGAAATTTATTTGCCACACGCAGGGCAAAAATTTCGCCCCGAGTGAGCAAATTTCACATGGCACACACGCAAAACTTTCGTGCTCGCACCTTCTTTCTAACAATGCTTAGATAGCGTCGCAAAAATAATTCTTTTAAAAACTCATTAGTAACCGTTGCAACGATTACAATATTTACGGCATTCTTATAACGTCGCCAATTGCATTAATTTGCGACGCTTATAAGTAAGCGTCGCAAAAAACTGTCTTATTTGTATTTTCTCCCCCGTCTCCTCCATCTCTCTCTCTCTCCCTCACTCTCCTCTCACTCTCCTCTCCTCCCTCTCTCCTCTCTCTACCCCCCTCTCTCCTCTCTCTACCTCCTCTCATCTTCTCTCTCCCTTTCCTCTCTCCTCTTCTCTCTCCTCTCCTCTCTCCTTTTCTCTCTCCCTCTCCCTCTCCTCTCTCTCTCTGTCCACTCCCTCTCTCTCCCCTTTCTCCTCTCTCATCTCCCTCATCCTTCTCCTCTCTCTACCCTCTCTCTCCTCTTCTATCTCCCTCACTCTCCCTCTCCTCTCTCCTATTCTCTCTCCCACCCTCTCACTCTCCTCTCTCCTCTTCTCTCCCCTCTCTCCCATTCCTCTCTCCTCTCCTCTCGTCTCTCCTTTTCTCTCTACCTCTCTCCCCTCTCCCCTCTCTCCTCTCTCTCCACTCTCTATACACAATATCTCTCCTCTAATTACAATTTTTTTATGATTTTTTATTTTTAAAATTTAATTTTAAAAATAAAAAAAATTAAATTAAATAAATACTATTAGCGACATATAAGAATATATGTCACTATTAGCTTGGGTATTAGCAATGTATAGGATTATACGTCGCTAATACCCAGCCTATTAGCAATGTATATTCCTTCACGTCGCTAATCGTGTTTATTATATTTTTAAAATAAAATAATTCATAAAAAAATCTTAAAAAATTACAAATTAATATCTCTCTCCCTCTCTCTCCTCTTTCCTCTCTCTCTATCCACTCCCTCTCTCTCCCCTCTCTCCTCTCTCACTCTCCCCTCTTTCCTCTCTCTCTCCTCTTCCTCTTCTCTTTCCCTCTCCACTCTCTCTCTCTACCCTCTCTCTCCTCTCCCTCTCACCTCTTCTCTCTCCCTCTCTCTCTCCCCTCTCACCTCTTCTCTCTCCCTCTCACCTCTTCTCTCTCCCCTCTCTCCCAAACCTCTCTCTCCTCTCGTCTCTCCTTTTTCTCTCTCCCCTCCCCCCTCTCTCCTCACTCTCTCCTCTTTCTCTACACAATATCTCTCCTCTAATTGTAATTTTTAATTTTAAAATAAAATAATTAAATTAAGCAAATACTATTAGCAATATATTGGAATATATGTTGCTATTAGTCTAAGTATTAGCAATGCATAGGATTATATATCGCTATTACCCATCCTATTAGCAACATATATTCCTATACGTCATTAATAGTATTTATTTTATTTTTTATTTTTAAAATATAATAATTTATAAAAAAAATCTTTAAAAATTACAAATTAACTAATATCCCTCTCTCTCTCTCCTCTCTCCTCTTCCTCTTCCCTCTCCTTCTCTCTCCCCTCTCTCCTCTCTCTCCTCTCCCTCTCCACTCTCTCTCTACCCTCTCTCTCCTCTCTCTACCCTCTCTCTCCTCTCTCTACCCCCCTCTCTCTCCTCTTCTCTCTCTCCCCTCTCTCCCTCCCCTCTCTCCTCTTCTCTCCCTCTCTCTCTCCCTCTCCCTCCTCTCTCTCCACTTCTCTCTCCCCACTCTCCTCTCCTCTCTCTCTCTACACAATATCTCTCCTCTAATTGCAATTTTTTATGATTTTTTAGTTTTAAAAATATAAAAATTACATTAAATAAATACTATTAGCAATGTATAGGAATATATGTCGCTATTAGTTTGGGTATTAGCAACATATATTCCTATACGTCGCTAATAGTATTTATTTTATTTTATTTTTTAAAATATAATAATTTATAAAAAAAATTTAAAAATTACAATTTAATTAATATCCTTCTCCCTCTCTCTCCTCTCCCTCTTCCCTCTCCCTGTCTCTCCTCTCCCTCTCCACTCTCTCTCTCTACCCTCTCTCTCCTCTCCCTACCCCTCTCTCCTCTTCTCTCTCCCTCTCTCCCTACCCCTCTCTCCTCTCCCTCTCTCCCATTCCTCTCTCCTCTTCTCTCTCCTCTCCTCTCTCCTTTTCTCTCTCCCTCTCTCCTTTCTCTCTCTACTCTCTCTCTATTTCCTCTCTCTACACAATTTCTCTCCTCTAATTGCAATTTTTTTATGATTTTTTATTTTTAAAAATTAATTTTAAAAATAAATTAAATAAATACTATTCGTGACGCATAGGAATATATGTCGCTATTAGTCTGGGTATTAGCTACATATAATTATATATGTCGCTAATACCCAACATATTAGCGATGTATATTCCTATGCATCACTAATAGTATTTATTTTATTTATTTATTTATTTTAAATTCATAACTATTAGCGACACTTGGTATTATGCGTTGCTAATAATTATAGTAATAGAACGCTTGGTGTTATGCGTCGCTAATAGTTATTGTTTTTGCAATGCTTAATTATGCATTGCAAATATTAGTTTATAGCGATGTTTATATTTGTGTCGCTAATACTACATTTTATTGTAGCATCCCTACTTGCTCAATATGGGACATTTAAAATCTCTTACAACACACATAACACTCAATGGTCAGCTAATGACCTTTTGAGTATGTGTGTACAGGAAGAGGGAAGACTTAAGAAAGAGAAGCTAGAAAGTGTTCATCTAATTTCTCATAAAGGACAGAATAAGGGAAATTATAGTGCTCCAAAGAAGAAAGCTGGTAAAGGTGTGTTAATGAAGTCTACTAGCATCACCAAGGAAACAAAATATTTTTTTTGCAAATAAAAAGACACATGAAGAAAGATTGCCCTAAATATCAGAAGTGGCTTACCAAGAAATAAGGTAATTTTATGTCTTTAGTGTGTTATGCATCTAATTATGTTGATTCTTATCATAATAACACATGATGGATTGACTCTGGTTCTACAATCCATGTTTCTATTTTTATGTAAGGGTTTCTCAAACCAAATGATGGGGAGCACAACATCTATTTGGGAAATAAGATGTATTTGAAGGTAGAAGGTGTGAGAACATATAGTTTTATTCTTCATACAGGATACACCTTAGATTAAGAGAGAACTTTCTATATTCCAAATTTTTATAACTTAGTTTCTATATCAAGACTAGTGCCTCATGACTTTAATTTTTAATTTATTAATTTTTCATTTCTAACTATTAAAAATTCAGTTACCATTGGTTCTAATTATTTGATAGATGGATTATATTGCATCTCTTTGCATGTTTCCTTTGAACAATCTATGATGTTTGCGCAAGGTGATGTACTGAAATAATATTCAATTAAATATTTTTACATTTCTAATTACAATCCTATTTTGTGTTAATTCATTGCTTATTTCGGCTATTTATGTTTTTAATAGGTTAGTTGGACCTTAGTTGAGTTTACATTTTTAAACAGGCTTCAACATGATCCAAGTAAAAGAGGAAGTGAAGCCCAACTACCAAAAGCTATTTAAAAGTAAAAAATGGGCTCCTAATGGTCTAAAAATACATTGAATGGTCGAACACAACCTTGTGGACCCATTGGATTTCATATTTGCATCAAGAGAATTAAATTCAGGAAGAAGCTCATTTGGACAGATTGATATAACTTCAGTAATTCGGGAAGAACGGTATTGGTTCCAAGCAAAACCAGTGACCACAAAGTCATTGTACATTTTTTAAAGTAAAATATATTTTCATGGTTTAGAACACCTCGAGCCATCATAAGTGACGGGGGGTCACATTTTTGCAACAAGTCTTTTGAGGATTTGATGAGGAAATATGAGATTACCCATAAAATAGACACCCCCTATCATCCACAAACAAGTGGACAAGTTGAGATTTCTAATCGGGAAATCAAATATATTTTTTAAAAAATGGTAAATTCAAATGGTAAAGATTAGTCTTTACAGCTAACCGATGCTCTTTGGGCTTACCGTACCACTTTTAAGACCCCAATTGGAATATCTCCTTACCGTTTACTTTTTTGGAAAAGCTTGTCACATGCCTGTGGAATTGGAACATAGGGCGTATCGGTCAATGAAAGCTTTAAATTTTAACTTTAACAAGGCTAGCCTAAATAGAAAATTGCATATCAATGAGTTAGAGGAAATTTGACGTGATGCTTATGAAAGTTCAAAAATTTACAAAGAGAAAATGAAGGCTTTTCAAGATAAAGACATTTTACAAAAAACTTTTCAGCCATTTCAAAAGGTTCTATTCTACAACTCTAGGCTTCATGTCTTTCTATGAAAATTAAGATAACGTTGGGCAAGTCCTTTCATTATAAAAACTGTTTTTCCTTTTTGAACTGTTAAAATTGAAAAACCAAATAATGGTGAAGTTTTCAAAGTTAATAGACAATGTTTGAAACTATTTTCAGACCATTTTGTCCCTAAAGTTGAGTCTGCATCTCTTGAAAATCCAAATTATGAGGGTTGATTTTCTTTTCATGATTTGTACTTAAAAAATACACAAGATAAAAAAAATATTATTTTTTCAAATATTGATGACAATGTCTCATTTGGGTTGGGGGGTGAGTTTTGATAATTTTTGTTAATAGTATTGACTGTGATAACCTTCATCCTTTCTTAGTATGCTTCATCTTTACTTTGATATCTAGATAATGATGGCACTTGGATTTTATTTATTAAAACATGCCTTTTGTGATGAGTCTTTACAATTAACTTTCATGAAGAGTATCTTTGAAACTAATGTTGGTTATCAAAATTTCACTCTCACGGCTAATTTTTAGAGTTGAAGTCGAATTATGTGATGTTGCTCTAATACTCACCCGGAATGTCGAAAGATACCAAATTCAATGAACTTTGACCTCCTTGTTCACTTGGTTGGCTGGGAAAGAAGAATTTTTTTTTGGGATTATTATTATTACAGAAAGCAACCAATGAATTAGACCGAGTACTTTGAAAATAGATGCCTATGAAAAAAAACTGAAGAAAAAAAAAACAAGTAAAAAAAGTGATGGACATCATATAAAGAAAAAAAACAAAGCTTCTAAATAATGTTTAATTTTGTAAGATAGGGTGAAATCATTGTTCTAACAACTCAAGCATGCTAAAATATCAAAGATAAAGCCAATGAGGTATTAAAGTGAACATCCAAGCTGCTTGTTATCTAGGATAGATTGCTGAGTTTTGAATTGGTTCTTTTAGCTATCTAAACAACTCTTGGTGAGTAGAAGAGCATACCACTTTAGGAGGCTGATCCTCTAATTATCTTGTCAAAATTTTACTTGGACTCACTTACACATTATTTCAAAAGTTCCTCTACATAGAAATTTAATAGTTTAGACTTTCATGAATATTTTTCTAATATTTAATTTATGAAAACTAGTACTTGAGTATTTTAGAGATAATTGTAAAGTTTGATGTTTGCTTAGTGGGGATGAAGGGGTTCCATGGTTGCTTTACAATTATTATCTTAGTCTTTACCTACTCAATACAACTTGTTAGCATTGTAACTCATATTTTTCTTCTTCTTTGCTTTGTCTGGTTGAAGACAAAAAACTTAGTGTTACTTGGGAGGCAACCCATGAGTTTTTTTTTTAATTTTGTGGGAATATTTACTGTAAGCCCTCATGAGACATAACTCCTCCACTAGCGCAAGTTAGGGGTTTAACAGCTTGCTACATGTGCTAAATGTAGTCTTGATGGCCTACGAAAGTGGAATGTTTTTTTCTTTTCTTTTTAATAATTTTTACATAGATTGCTAGAGACTAGAAATATGCTAGTTGGGGGTATTTGATGCATTGAAATAATGTTCAATTAAATATTTTTACATTTCTAATTGCAATCTTATTTTATGTTAATTCATTGCTTATTTAGGCTATTTATGTTTTTAATAGGTTAGTTGGACCTTAATTTAGTTTATATATTTAAAAAGGCTTCAACAAGATCTAAGTAGAAGAGGAACTGAAGCCCAACTACCTAAAGCTATTTAAATTCTGCAATTTTTCTTTTTTTTTAGACCAGAGGCACTACCCACGTTACCACCGAAAATTTTTCGGGTTCAAACGTGTACCTTGATAGTGCCTTATTTTACAATTTAAATTCTATTGATTAACTTCTAACTTACTAACTTTTTTATATTCTGCACTTTTACTTTATTTTATTATAAAAAAATGTTGCATGTTAACATGGGTGCGCGATAATTCAGGACAATTGAGAAGAGTGAATAAATCTTTTGAAAATTCTCTTTCTTTTGTTTTATTGGAGGATCTAAGAATGAGTGAGGAGAAAAGAAGTAATAATGGGAACAAAAATGCACAAAATGTTCAAGCTAAAACTTTACGTGATTATTTACAACCCACAAGGACTAGTACCCTCTCTTGTATGATAGTTCCTTAAAATATGGGCACTTTCGAGCTAAACCCGGATGTAATTCAATTACTACCCAAGTTTCATGGTTTAGATTCGGAAAGTCCATATTTGCACTTGAAAGAATTTGAGGAGGTATGTACTACATTGCACAATCAAAATATTTAAATGGATGTTATTAGCTTGAAACTTTTTCTGTTTTCCTTAAAAGAAAAGGCAAAAAATTGGTTTAATGCTTTGAAACCGAGTTCTATTGGAACTTGGCAAGAAATGCAACGTGAATTTTTGAAAAAGTTTTTTGCTACTCACTAGACAAATACTTTAAGAAGAAATATATCTGACTTTTCTCAAAAAGAAAACGAAACATTTTTTCAATGTTGGGAACATTTTAAAGATCTTTTACTTATGTGTCCACACCATGGTTATGAACTTTGGCAGACTAAGAGTATCTTTTATCAAGGAAAGAGTTCTCAAATGTGTGAGCACGTAGAAATGATGTGTAATGGTAAATTTTTAGAAAAAGAGCCGAAGGAAGCTTGGGACTACCTTAAATTGTTGGCAGAAAAAACCCAGTCATGGACTGATTCTAGTCTAGAAAAATCTGAAAAATCCAAGCCGAGTATACCAAATAAGGGTGGGATGTACGTTCTTAGGGAAGAAGATGATGTTCATGCCAAAATTGCTAGTCTAACTAGAAAAATTGAAGCAATGCAATGTCACAAAGTATTTGTGGCATTTGTGAAACAAGTGGGACTTGACGCAGGATTGTCCAACAATCCCTGCCTTTGAAGAAGTGTTACACATCCAAGCAAATGCTATGAACACTTACAAAATGTTATTTTCTTCTCCCTATTCTAAAACGTATAATTCAAACTTGAGAAATCATCCAAACTTTAGTTAGAAAAATGAGTCTAACGTGAAGGTACCTCCCTCATCTTAAACATATGTGCCACCACATAAGAAGTCACTTGAGGACACTTTACAAATATTCATGCAAGGCCAAGCAACCATCAATAGTAAGAGAATGTAGACTATAAATGATTCAAAGGCCTCAATGACTCAACTTACCACAAGCTTCAGCATACAAGAAAAATGGAATTTTCCTTCTCAACCTCAACCTAATCCAAAAGGTCAGAACATACAATCTTTAAATTCTCCAGAGAATGTCAACTTAGTCACCACTTTGAGAAATGGAAAATTCATAAATAAAAATACTCCAAATAAGGTAGCTCAACCCAAGGAGGAGCCTTTGAATTCTAAAAAATGTGATAAAGTTCACAACTCTGAGAACAAAGAAAATGTATCTCCAATTCTTGCTCCTTTTCCTCGAAGGTTGAATTCTTATTCTAAAATAGTTTTACATTCTTACATCCTAGAGATTTTTAAACAAGTAAAAATTAATACCCTTCTCTTGGATGCCGTTAAACAAATTCCGTCATATGCAAAAATTTTGAAGGATCTTTGTACAATAAAACGTAAGCTAAATGTATAAAATAAGGCCTTCTTGACGGAACAAGTGAGCTCAATTTTGTAGCACAATACCCCACCCAAATACAAGGATCGTAGTTGTCCACCCTATCCTGTGAAATTGGGAACTTTCAAATTGAAAAGGCTTTTCTTGATTTAGGGGCAAGTGTAAATCTTTTACCATTTTTAGTTTATGAGCAATTAGGTTTAGTATATTTGAAACCCACCAACATAACACTTCAACTTGTTGACCACTCAATCAAAAGGCTAAGAGGAATAGTGGAAGATGTCCTTGTTTAAGTGGACAAATTATATTTTCTAGTGGACTTCATTGTTTTAGATATACAATTGGTTTCAAATGCATCTTCTCAAATTCCTGTAATTTTGGGTCGTCCATTTCTGGCTACATCAAATGGTCTTATTCATTGTAAAAGTGGTGTAATGAATTTATCTTTTGGTAATATGACTTTGGAACTGAATATTTTCAATAGTTGTAGGCAACCGGGAGACGATGATGAAGTAAATCTTTTAGAAAGTCTTATTGATGGCATGACTACTATTTCTTCATTTTCTAATCCTCTTGAAGCATGTCTTTCTTATTTTAACTTTGCTAATGATATGATTAACAATGTGAATGTCTAGTTAGAGTCAACTCCGTTGTTAGATACTGATAGATGGAAGGCCCACTTTGAGGAGTTACCTCCTTTTAATAGCACTCATCTCCCCTTAAGTGTCTAACCACCCAAGTTAGACTTAAAACCCCTCCCTACTGAACTTAAATATGCTTATCTTGGTGAGAGAGAGACATTTCTTGTTGTTGTCTCTTCAAAGTTGGATAATGAGCAAGAGCACAAGTTGCTCAAAGTCCTTAGAATTCACAAGAATGTCATTGGGTGGATCATTGCTTATATTAAGGGGATTAGCCCCCTAATTTGCACACATAGGATCTTCATAGAAGAAAATACAAAACCTGTGAGACAAATGCAAAGGAGGTTAAACCCCAATTGGATGTGGGTATTATTTACCCCATTTTTGACAGTCCATGGGTGAGTCCCACCCAGGTTGTCCCCAAAAAGTCTAGAGTGACGGTGGTAAATAATACTAATGATGAGTTAATTCCCACTAGAATCACCACTGGTTGGTGGATGTGCATAGATTATAGGAAATTGAATTTCGTCACTAGGAAAGACCACTTCCCCTTGCCATTCATGGACCAAATCCTAGAGAGGGTGGCAGGTAATAAAATTCATTATTTTCTAGATGGTTATTTAGGATAAAATCAAACTGAGATTACACTTGAAGATCATGAAAAAATGACCTTTGCATGTTCACTTGGTATATTTGCATATCAAAGGATGCCGTTTGGCTTATGTAATGCTCCTGCTACATTCCAAGGTGCATGATGAGCATCTTTAGTGATATGGTTGAGTGGTTTTTTGAAGTTTTTATGGATGACTTCTCTATTTTTGGTGATTATTTTGATGATTGTCTTGATAACTTAGAAAAAGTTTTGGTGATATGTGAAGAAAAATCTAGTTTTAAATTGGGAAAAGTGTCATTTTATGGTTACTATTGGAATAGTACTTGGTCACATTGTTTATGTGCAGGGAATTCATATAGACATGGCAAATTTTGAATTTATTACTAATTTGCCTAGTCCAAAGTCCATAAAAGATGTTAGATACTTTTTGGGGCATGCCGGTTTTTATAGAAGATTTATCAAGAATTTTAGTGTGATATCTAGACCATTGTGTAATCTTCTATCTAAAGAACATTCTTTTGAGTGGTCGGATGCATGTGAAAAAGCTTTCACAAAACATAAGAACATGTTAGTGTCTGCACCCATCATGCAGCCCCTGGATTAGACCCTCCCTTTTGAAATTATGTGTGATGCAAGTGATTATGCCGTTGGGGCTATTTTATGACAAAGGAAAGATAAGAAACCTTGCGTAATTTATTATGCAAGTAGAACTTTAAATAGTGCCCAAATGAACTACTACACCACTAAAACAAAACTTCTTGTTGTAGTATTTGCACTTGACAAATTTAGATCTTATTTGATTGACTCTCATATTATCATTTTTACTGGCCATGTAGCTTTTAAGTACCTTTTGAGCAAACAAGATACAAAGCCCAGATTGCTCTAGTGGATACTCCTACTCTAAGAGTTTGATCTCACAATCAAAGACAAGAAGGGAGTAGAGAATGTGGTGGTGGATCATCTTTCCTGATTAGCCTTTTCTGATTCTTCAGAAAACATTCCAATCTAGGACACATTCCCTCGTGAGCAACTTTTTGCCATCTCAAATCCTCTATGGTATGTCGACATTGCCAACTACTTAGTGACAGGTAAAGTTCCCCATCATTGGTCTCCTCAAGATAAAAAGAGATTCTTCACCAAGGTAAAGCATTTCTTTCGGGACGACCCCTATCACTTTAAGTACTGTCCGGATCAAATAATAAGGAGATGTGTGCCTAATTCTGAACAAGTAAGTATCATCTCTTTTTGTCATTCTGAAACATACAGTGGTCACTTATCCTCTAAAAAGACTACCGCTAAAAATTTACAATGTGGTTTTTACTAGCCAACTCTTCTCAAAGATGTTCATGAATTTTGCAAAACTTGTGAACAATGTCAAAAGTTAGGAGCTATCTCTTGTCAAAATATGATGCCTCTTAACCCCATATTAGTTATTGAGATTTTTTATTGTTGGGGCATTCATTTAATGGGACTTTTCCTCCTTTTGCCTATGATCACATTTTAGTTGTCATCAATTATGTTTCCAAGTGGATTGAGACGGTTCCAAGTAAACTGACCACAAAGTCATTGTGCGCTTTTTAAAAGAAAATATATTTTCATGGTTTGGAACACCTCAAGCCATCATAAGTGACAGGGGGTCACATTTTTGCAACAAGCCTTTTGAGGCTTTGATGAGGAAGTATGGGATTACCAATAAAGTTACCTAAAAAGTACCCACCCCCCATCACCTACAAACAAGTTGACAAGTTTAGATTTCTAATCGGGAAATCAAATATATTATATAGAAAACGATAAATCCAAAATGGTAAAGATTGGTCTTTACGGCTAACCGATGCTCTTTGGGCTTACCGTACCGCTTTTAAAACCCTAATTGGAATGTCTCCTTACCGTTTGATTATTAGAAAAGCTTGTCACTTGTCGGCGGAATTGGAACAAAGGGCATATTGGGCAATCAAAGCTTTAAATTTTAACTTTGAGAAGGTTGCCTTAAATAGAAAATTGCAAATCAATGAGTTAGAGGAAATTCGACGTGATGCTTATGAAAGTTCAAAAATTTACAAAGAGAGAATGAAGGCTTTTCATGATAAAAATATTTTACAAAAAATTTTTCAGCCATTTCAAAAGGTTCTATTATACAACTCTAGGCTTCATCTCTTTCCAGAAAAATTCAGATCACGTTGGGTAGGTCCTTTCATTGTAAAAACTGTTTTTTCTTATGGAACTGTTGAGATTGAAAACCTAAATAATGGTGAAGTTTTCAAAGTTAATGGACAACATTTGAAACCATTTTTAAACCATTTTGTCCTTGAAGTTGAGTCTACATCTCTTGAAAATCCAAATTATGAGGGTTGATTTTCTTTTCATTATTTTTACTAAAGAAATACACAAAATAAAAAAAATGTTCTTTTTTCCAAACATTGAGGACAATGTCTCATTTGGGTTGGGGGGTGAGTTTTGATAATTTTTGTTAATAGTATTAGCTATGATAACCTTCATCCTTTCATGGAATACTTCCTTTTTATTTTGACCTCTAGATAATGATGGCACTTGTTTTTTTTTATTAAAACATGTCTTTTTTTTCTGAGTTTTTACAATTAACTTTCATGAAGAGTATCTTTGAAACTAATGTTGGTTATCAAAATTTCACTTTCACCACTAATTTTTAGAGTTGAAGTCGAATTATGTGGTATTGCTCTAATACTCACCTGGAATGTCAAGAGACACCAAATCCAATGAACTTTGACCTCCTTGTTCACTTGGTTGGCTGAGAAAGAAGAAATTTTTTTTGGGATTATTATCATTACAGAAAGAAACCAATGAATTAGATCGAGTACTTCGAAAATGGCTACCTATGAAAAAAAAAACTAAAGATAAAAAAAATAAAAAAGAGGTAAAAAAAAGTGATGGACATCATATAAAGAAAAAAAATGAAGCTGCCAAATGATGTTTAATTTTGTAACATAGGGTGAAGTCATTGCCGTAACAATGCAAGCATGCTAAAATATCAAAGATAAAGCCCATGAGGTATTAAAATGAACATCCAAACTACTTGTTATCACAAACAGGTTGTTGAGTTTTGAATTGGTTCTTTTGGCTATTTAAACATCTCTTGAAGAGTAGAAGAGTATACTACTTTAGGAGGTTGATCCTCTAATTATCTTGTCAAAATTTAACTTAGACTCACTTACAATTGTTTCAAAAGATCCTCTACATAGAAATTTAATAGTTTAGACTTACATGAATATTTTTTTAATATTTAATTTATGAAAACTAGTACTTGAATATTTTAGAGATAATTGTAAAGTTTGATGTTTGCTTAGTTGGGATGAAGGGGTTCCTTGGTCTTGCTTTACAATTATTATCTTAGTCTTTACTTCCTCAATACAACTTGTTAGCATTGTAACCCTTTTTTTTCTTTGCTTTGTCTGGCTAAAGACATAAAACTTAGTGCTACTTGGGAGGCAACCCATGAGTTTTTTTAAAAATTTTGTGGGTATATTCACTACAAACCCTCACGAGACACAACTCGTCCACTAGCATAAGTTATGGGTTTAACGGCTTGATACATGTGCTAAATATAGTCGTGATGGACTACGAAAGTGGCATGTTTTTTTTTTTTAATAATTTTCGCATAGATTGCTAGAGACTACCAATATGCTAGTTGGGGGGTATTTTATGCACTAAAATAATGTTCAATTAAATATTTTTACATTTGTAATTGTAATCTTATTTTGTGTTAATTCATTGCTTATTTAGGTTATTTTGTTTTGAATAGGTTAGTTGGACCTTAGTTTAGTTTACGTGTTTAAAAAGGCTTTAACATGATCTAAGTAGATGAGGAAGTGAAACACAACTACCTAAAGCCATTTAAAAGCCATGAATAGACTCCTAATGGTCGAAAAATTCATAGAATTGTCGGACACAACCTTGTGGACTCGTTGGATTTCATATTTGCATCAAGAGAACTAAATTCGGGAAGAAGCCAATTTCGATAAATTAATACAACCTCAGTATTTCAGCCATATCTTATTACATATAATTCGAGTTGATATGATTCTAGTGAAATTAGAAAGAAGACTTCCATGGCTACAATAACTATTTATAAAATAAATTCATAATTCAGAAGATATTTGGGTCAAATATGACATGTAAAGAGACAGCTAGTCAATTAACACATGGAGAATCTTTTCATTGGTTACGATCAATACATATAAAAAAAGACAATGAGGCTGATTAGATAACTAAAAGATAAATTAAAGATCCTTATTTTTTAAATAAATTATTGATTTAATTGATTGATTTAGAATTTAAATATTGGCAAAGAAGAAACCAATCAAACAATCAATTAGGATAAAATTAAAGGATATGATTTGACTTTCCCCTTTGAAGCAACCTCTTCTACTCTTATTTCGACTGAAGTAAGTTCTTTATCATTTTAAATTGATGTTTCATCATTAAGGAGTTTATAATTTATATAATTATTTGATTCGGTGTTGATGAAAGGCATGCCGAATGCTTATAATTCCCTTTGATTATATACTTAATATTTTCACTTAGTAAACAATCAATTACTATTATTCTTTTTTAAAGTTCTTTAAGAGTTAAATTTTCTAATTGAGATGAATTTTTATTTGATCTTATTTGAGCTATCATTTGAATCTAATATACTATAGAGATTTATTACAAGTAGATTTCCGATGCCTTAGCACTTTCTCTTTGATTCTCATATTCTCTCTTTTACCTTCATTCTCTATTCTATTTTTTTCGTAATTATTTTCTTTGTCACACAAGGTTTTCCCTATGGATCGACATTATTTACTATAGTTAACAAACAAAAATAAATCTAAATTAGACTACTTCATAGTCTTAGTTTGGACGTAACAATAAATTTGGCACTGTTGTCGAAGATTGCAACGTGTGACAAGAATCTATTACGAAAACAAAAACCCACTCTAACTTTACTAATTCTCTAACTTTTATTTTTATACACTAACTCTTTTAATTCAATCATTTACTTTTAGTATTTAAATTCTACAATTTTTCTTTTTTTTTAGACCGGAGGCACTACCCACTGTTCCACCGAAAATTTTTTGGGTTCAAATGTGTACCTCGATAGTGCCTTTGGCCTTATTTTGCAATTTAAATTCTATCTATTAACTTCTAACTTACTAACTTTTTATATTCTGCACTTTTACTTTCTTTTATTACAAAAAAAAATATGTTGCTTATTCACATAGGTGCGCGATAATTAAGGACGATTGAGAAGAGTGAACAAATCTTTTGAAAATTCTTTCTTTTGGTTTATTGAGGATCTAAGAATGAAGAAGTAATAATGAGGATGATAATGCACAAAATGTTATTAAAATTTTACGTGATTATTTACAAACCACAAGGACTACTACCCCCTCTTGTATGATATTTCCTCAAAATATGGGCACTTTCGAGCTATACCCGGGTGTAATTCAATTATTACCCAATTTTCATGGTTTAGAATCGGAATGTCCATATTTGCACTTGAAAGAATTTGAGGAAGTATGTGCTACATTACACAATCAAAATGTTTCAATGGATGTTATTAGCTTAAAACTTTTTCCGTTTCCTTTAAAAGAAAAGGCAAAAAATTGGTTATCCTATTGAGGTTAGGGTGTACAATCCACATAAGAAGAAACTGGACCCTAAGACGATCAGTGGTTTTTTCATTGGCTATGCAGAAAGACCTAAGGGTTATAGGTTTTATTGTCCTTCTCATACCCCTACAGTAGTCGAAGTACGAAATGCATGTTTTCTTGAGCATGGTAACTTTAGTGGGAGTATTTCCCCCAAACACATTTTGTTTGAAGAAATATTGGTTGCTGTTGTTATACCTACATCCGATGGATCACATGCTGCATCACCTATGGTGATTCTATAGAAGCCCATCATCCCTCTACCATCCCCTTAGGAACAAGTTGATGAAGTTCCTATTATACAGGCACCTCTTCCTGTTGATCAAATCGAACTTCAAAGGTCCTCAAGAGTAAGGAAATCTACACTCCCTTCTGACTATGTTATATACCTTTAGGAGTCTAACGAGAATGTTGGACTCATTCAAGATCTTGTTACATATTCACAGTCCATGACTGGAGATAACTCTAACAAATGGTATGATACCTTGCAGGATGAAAAAAATCTATGGCTAATAATCAAGTCGGGGATCTCATAGAGTTATCGCAGGGTGTTAGGACTCTTGGCTCCAAATGGGTCTATAAGACTAAATTGGAACCATCTTGTAACATTAGCATATATAAGGCCCGCCTTATAACCAAAGGTTTTCTTCAGAAAGATGATGTTGACTATAATGAAACCTTATCTCTACTTTTTACGAAGGATTTATTAAGAGTTATCTTGGCCCTTGTAGTACATTTTGACTTAGAGTTACATCAAACTGATGTCAATACGACATTCTTGAATGGGGATCTTGAGGAGGAAGTGTATATGACTCAGCCTGAAGGATTCACCTCTATAAAGGAAGTCATCTAGTTTGTAGACTCAAGAAGTCAATATATGGACTGAAACAGGCCTCCTGACAATAGTATTTGAAATTCAACGATGTTATTATTTCATTTAGTTTTAAGGAGAACATTGTTGACCAATGCATATACCTTAAGGTTAGTGGGATCCATTACACGTTTCTGGTTTTATATGTTAATGGCATTCTACTTACAAGTAGTGACTTAGGGATGTTGCACTAGATGTAGTAGTTTCTTTCTCAAAACTTTGATATGAAAGACTTAGAAGAGGCATCCTGTGTTATAGGGATTGAGATCTATCAAGATCGATCCAAAAGGATCCTTGGGTTTTCTCAATAGGCCTAAATCAATAAATTTCTGAAACAGTTTAACATGAAAAATTGCTCACCTAGTGCAGCTCCTATTGTGAAGGGTGACAAATTTGGTTTGTTCTAATGTCTAAACAATTCTTTGGAGTTGGAAAGCATGAAGGAAATTCCTTATGAATCAGTAGTTAGTAGTATGATGTACTTGGAGGTCTACATAAAACCTGATATTGCCTTTTCTATAGGAATGTTGGGTAGATATCAGAAAAATCCAAGGTTGGATCATTAGAGAGCTGCAAAGAAGGTTATGAGGTATCTATAAGGAACGAAGGATTACATGCTTACATATAGACATTCTGATCATTTAGAGCTGATTAGATACACAGATGCAAACTTTGCTAGTTGTGTTGACTCAAAAAAGTTGACATCAGGTCATATTTTCCTTTTGGCACGAGGTGCTGTCTCTTAGAAAAGTTTTAAGCAAACTCTTACAATGTTGTCGACTATGGAGGTAGAGTTTGTTGCCTGTTATGAGGGCATGTCACACGCTACTTGGCTGATGAACTTTGTTACAAGACTTACTATTATGGATTTCATATCTAAGACATTAAAGAAGTTCTGTGATAATAATGTTGTTGTGTTCTTTACGAAGAACAACAAGAGTGAAAGTTAGAGTAAGCACATTGACATCAAGTATCTTGTTGTTTGGGATCGTGTTAAAGCAGGAAGAATTGTCATTGAGCATATAGGTACTGCGCTTATGGTTGCTAATCCAATGACCAAGGGTTTAACCCCTTCTCTGTTTAAGAGTCATGTGAATCATATGGGTCTTATTAACTTATTGTGCATTTAATTTTGCTTATGTACTTCTGGACTTTACTCATTTATCATAGTAGTTATCATTTTCTTTTCTTGTGTTGTATCATTTTCTGTGCACTTAAGTATGAGACAATATTTGCAAAAACTCATAAATATATTTTTCCACATATAGTACTCAAACAGAATGAATTAGTTGCATTGTGATACATGGAAGGGAATGTTCTCCTATGAGGACATAACTGTCTTGATTCGTGCAATTATGACATTTTGTAAGGGTATAAAGTTACCACATACAGTTCAAAGGGTATTGTTTTTTCATAAAAATTATGCACATATGAAAGTCATTTTAAAGT
The DNA here is from genome assembly GCA_035235625.1 of Saururus chinensis. Classification (NCBI taxonomy): domain Eukaryota; kingdom Viridiplantae; phylum Streptophyta; class Magnoliopsida; order Piperales; family Saururaceae; genus Saururus; species Saururus chinensis. The sequence continues at coordinate 33,743,806 of CP141144.1, read as the reverse complement.
TTACTATTACCCACTTGGTTATTTTTTAAATAAAATATTTTTTTTCTCAAATTTAGTTTAATTGAGCTAAGTGGGAGATTTTATTCTTTCTATGGCTCAATTCAAAAGTTGTGCCAAGTGGGAAAATGTTGGGTTTGTTTTTGTAATAAAACATCAAGTGGCCCAACTATCTCAATTGACACTATTTTGAGCTTTTAAAACTATTTGGGTAATGGGCCTGAGTTTAAATACTCATTAAGTTGTGGTTTTAAGTGGCAAATCTGAACCATTGAATGACCTATGGATGGATGGTCAGGATTCTATGGTTCTTAACAATGGTGTCCTGGTTTAGTTATAAATGCACTATTAGCCATTCTAATACGGTGCCTTATGTGAGATTACTCTTAGTCAAATTTTAAGCCAGAAAATCATTGTGTGAATCTGAAGAAGATTAGTAGAGACAAGGCATCATCAAGAGGATTATGCTTCATTGAAGGTTCTAATGGCTACAAGTATGCCTAAACTTTGTATTAAGTTTTTATCATCACCACCACCTTGCCATCACCATTAGCTTTGATCCACTCCATGGTTCTGGTGATTCCAACCTTATAAGTCATCTTTTTTCCAACCCGTAGCAGTGGACGTGGCTGTGCCTAATCCTGGAGTAGGTCCCTACCAGCTCGCTCTTGGTTTGACTTGAATTGCTCACACACACGTCAAAATCAGCAACATCGGGCATGGTGCCCTCAATGCCATCAACAACGATGACCTCCGCCTCTCTTGCCTTCTCCGCCTGCGACCATGATGCCTTGACCTCTTGACCGTGGCGGTGATGGTGCTCGTCAAAGGTCATGGTGATGGTCCAAAATCAACCGGGCTGCCAACTGGTGGACTCTTTGAGTTTCCTTTTGGTAATGTCATGTACTTGATGGGCAAGTCCTCGTACACATAGCCCAAGTCCTATGTATCAAAGTTATCTCGGACCTGTTCTCTGTTGCCCAATTATGTACGTACAAGCAGTGAGTTAAGGACATCGTCTTATATATCCATTGTTGGTATCAACAAGGGGCGGGATTCAGATATATAGAAGTTGTCCTTATAGGATGATGGATGATCTTCACAACGTATGGCGGTTGGAGATGGATTATGGCTAATCTTCACAACGGACAGCGGTTGGAGATAGATTTAAGAACTTGTCATTCAAAGGCAGATGAACACAAAACCTTTAGGCACTGAGCCATGTACAAGTAAAGTTTTTTTTAAGGAATTATTTGTCCCCCTTGGATAGATCCAAGTTGCTGACGGGATACACAATAAACTTCCTCCCAAGATACAACATAGCCTTTGAGAAATTGCAACCAGCAATGTTGAAGAATTTTCCCTGAACTCTCCTTGAAACTGTATAAGAATGTGGCTGAAATTTGAGTTTGAAAACACAAAGAAAATACATGAGGACACAAGAGAGGAAAAACTGTAATGTGTATTTTCTTCTATCTATGTGCCAATATCTAATTGCCCAAGCCTGGGTTTCTATTTATAGACTCCGAAAGGGTGCAAAGTGATGAGGTATGTCCCTTTATGAAGAGGTGTCTCATCACAACTGAAGGGATGCAATCATTCCCAATGGTTTCAAGCCATCACAATATTCAAGATAGGACATGTTTCACTAGGAGGTGCAATATAAATGAAGGTAAAAAAAAATTAAGGGATGTAATCCTTCACCAAAAGGTACAACCCTTAATTGAAATTCATTTATTATTTTTAAAAACATCAACAATCCCCCACTTTTTTAAAATAAGAAATGACAAATTTATGCTGACATCCTTATTAACATTATTTTGCCTACAATAAGGTGTCTTAAGATTAAACTTCCAATTAGTACAAGGACTACAAAGTTAAGTAAAAGTCATTGGTGTACTATGCATTAAACCAAGTACTCTAAATACAAAATCAGTAGCCCCATACACAAAATAACATCCAGCCTTGTTTAGAAGTTCGACATACTCGCTTAGCACTATTATGGCCATGTGCTTGCTTGGTTTAAGAGAGCAATCCCTGAAATAAACCCTTACCTTCTGTGAGAAGCGACACCACTTCTATATTTTTATAGTTGAAGTTCCTTTGTCTCCATTACTAGACATGTTCACTAGAACTTCATTAAGAGTTAAACTCAATCTTCAATTTGTAATAGCCAGCACTAGTGATTTCACATACGGCCCAAGGTTCTAGTGCTAATCAGCCAATGCAATGTCTTGTTCTTACCCATTAAACCATAAGACTAGTGGTAAACTAGCATTAGGTTGGGTTGCCATCGTTGTTGACTTTTTTATGGTTTTAGCCCTATCTCCAAAGATGTCATTCTTACTAACTCCCTGAAAAGCCCCTTAGCAAGAGGATCTTCCAAGTTCTTACTTGACTTTACATATATTATAGTTATGATGCATTCTCGCATCAATTGTCTGAAATGCTCATGTCTTAGACTTATACGTCTAGACTTGCCATTATACGTGCTACTATAAGCTCTCACCAAAGTAGCCTCATTATCACAATTTATTGAAATAGGTGGCATTGGATTAGGCAATAACTTGTTGTCAAGCAATAAGTTCTTAATCCACTCAGCCTATTTCCCTGCTACAGCTAGGGCGATAAACTCAGATTCCATAGTTGAGTGTGAGACATATGTTTGTTTCTTAGAACTTCAAGAAATAACACCTCCTCCTAGGGTAAAAGGACATCTCGAGGTTGAAATGTTATCTCTAGATCGTGTCACCCAATTTGCATCGGAGTACCCCTCAAGTACTACTGAATATTCATTATACTATGGTTTATAGCTTATGATATGTTTTAAATAACCAAAGACTCTGTCAATTGCCATCCAATGTTCAACACTCGGATTACTAGTGTACTACTCAATTTAAAAACTCCAAATGCCATATTTGGTCTAGTACAATGCATAGCATACATTAAACTTACATTAAACTACCAATTGCACTTGCATATTCAATTTGTATTACTCCTCTTCCAATATTTTTACATAAGGTGACACTAGAATCAAAAGGGGTTTTGAATACATTAAATCCAAGGTGGTTGAATTTAGATAAAATTTTCTCAATGTAATGTGACTCATTTAAAGCATAACCCTCACTATGCTTTGTCACTTTTATCCCTAAGATGGTATCAACTTCACCCAAGTCCTTCATTTTAAAATTAGAAGTAAGACACATCTTAGTCTCAGTCACATTAAATATGTTAGTACTCAAAATCAACATATCATTAACATACACGCACACAATCACAAAATAATAATTAGTAGACTTTCTATAAATGCATTTATCAACACTATTATGTCTAATTCTACTATATAAAATAACGGTATCAAATTTTTCATGTCATTTTTTGGGTGCTTGTTTAAGTCCACACAAAGACTTCATCAATTTTCACACTTTGCTTTCATTACCTAGAAGGACAAATCCTTCTAGTTGTTTCATATACACATCTTTATCAAGGTCACCATTTAGAAATGCAGTTTTAACATTTATTTGATGAATGTGCAATTTTAATATAGATGTTAATGCAAATAATATTCTAGTAAAAATAATTCTAGCGATAAGAGCATAAGTATCAAAATAATCAATCCTTTCTTTTTGTCTATAACATTTTTCTACAATCTAGCTTTAAAGGTGCACGATGAACTATTGGGATTGTATTTCCTTCCAAATAAGTTTGGAACCCGGAGGTAAGTCTACTAAGACCTAAATGTTATTTGACATTATAGAGTTCATCTAATCATTAATGGTTTTTTTCTAAAAGGCAAAATCTCTAGAGGTCATAGCTTTATTATAAGTCTTAGGATCTTTCTCTAAATTAAAAGTCATGGACATTAGGTTAATAACATGCTCTCTATCTCCTTCTATTATTAAAATAATGTGTATTTGGGATATGAAGTTTGTATCAAGTAATTTTTTTTTCTAGGTCTTAGACTCCTTCTAAGCTCACTTGGAGGGTTAGAAACTCTATCAATTTTAGTAAACTTATCTACTTCCAACCTTTGAGGGTCTTAACATTTAGAATTTAAAATAAAAGTTGTTTCTAGAAACTCTACATCTCTATATTCAACAATCATATTAGATTGTAAGTTTAATAATGTGTAGGACTTGTTATACTCAGCGTATCTTAGGAAAACACATCTCAAGGCTTTTGGACCTAACTTGATCCTTTTATGATCAGAGACCCTATAATAAGTCACACCCCCCCACACTTTGAGATATTATAAATTAGGTTTTCTTCCCCTCCATAATTCATATGGACTTTTATGAGTCTTGAGTAAAGAAATCTGATTATGCACATAACAAGTAGTCATCAAAGCTTCTCCCCAAAGATTAAATGGTAACTTTGTACACAACAACATGGAATTCACTATTTCTACAAGTGTACGGTTTTTCCTTTCAGCTAAACCATTTTGATGTGGTGTATATTCTAAGGACCCTCATCTCTAAACTGGTTTTGGTTTTCTTTAATTATTGGTTATCGTGAGATTAACGTGTTTTCTGATCTTATTCGGTGATTTCGTGAATAAATAGGGTTTGTGATGGTTTTAACCAAAATCAACTTTAGCCTTAGTGGTTTTAAGTGATTTTAAACCAAATATAAATTTTTGAGATTTTTCAGAAATTTTACTATTTTCCTAAAAATTAGGGTTTTGGCGGGACCCCTGTGGGCCCCACTGTCAAAAATTTTATTTTTGGGTCAAATGAACTTAGATATCTACCTATGGTTATACAAAAATTTTCAGAATTTTCCTAGGCTTAAGTAGTGCTTAAATTTGTAAAATATTCATTTTTAGCCTACTTTTCCTATTTACACCCCAAAACTTACCCATGCATACCCCAACCCTTACTATAAAAGGGCAAACCTGAGCCATTTCCATTTTTAGGAATAGGATAAAGAGGGAGGGCTGGCTTAATCCCCACTTAGGCCCAAATTAGAAGCTGATTAAGGTAAGTTTACTCTAATTAAGCACTAATCCATGACTTTCTTCTTAATCTCTTCCAAATCTACTATTTTCCCCTTGATTCAATTCGCTTTTGGGCATCAAAAACTACTGATTTGTGTTTTACTACAAACCCTAACATTCAAAATTCGATTTTTACTACCAACAAGCCCTAGATCTAAGATTTAATTAGGGATTTCTTGGGTAAATCGATTTCTATTAGAGTTTAATTCAAACTCATTGTGTTTTCAAGGATTTCAAAAAGGGTGACTCTTCAATCCGAGCTTAATCAAGTGCTGAGGTAATGGGTCTTCAAAATCTTTGTTTATCCATGGTAAAATTCTTCATTTTTGGCTTATTTCGAAATGGAGTTGCTTGATTTGGTGTGTTAATGGTAAGATTAGAAAATGGAATTATTTAATCCCGATTTCTTAGGGTTTTGCATTATTATGGTATGGTTTGATGTTCTGGAAGTCAAGAAGGACTTTTGATGATGATTAGGGTGTTAGATGTGGATTTGAAGTGTTATCAATGGTGTTTTGGTTTGAATTTGCCAAAGGAAGAAGATGGACTGTTCTGCCTTGTTGGCGTTTGAACGGCCCTTCTGGTCTTTCGAACGGCAATACTGCTGGAACGACACTTTTCTAGTTTAGCCGATCGAACGGCTTGCTAGGCGTTCGAACGGCAAAACTGTGAATTTTAAAATTTTGCGTTTAATCGATCGAACGGCTTGAGGGGCGTTCGAACGGCTTGAAGGGCGTTCGAACGGCTACACAGCAGATTGGTTTTCTAATGCATGATGTTTATTTTGATGATTCCACTTTAGCTTGCCAATTTCATATGATGTGGTGTGTTTTAAGCTATGCTATGCTACTGGAAAGACATGCTATTGAGGTTATGGAATTGAGATATATGCTTAGAAATTTGTGGAATGACTTATGTTTTGTGGCATGATGTTGGAATCGTTATCTTGAAATTATGAATGGTCGATTCCCTTTGGTTAAACATATTTTCAGTAGGACTACAACCTATTATTAGACTAATTTGTCATGATAGATTGTGGTTGGTTGTGTGTGGATGTTGGTGAATGTCATGACTCAATGATGAAAGGAGTGATGTTATATGTGTTTAGCCTTTGTGGTTGAGTTTTGAATTGAGATATGATTTCAACGATTCTTCTTCTATGATTTCCGCTGGAATTCATGTTTAGATGGAAATTCACATGTGTAGTGTGGTAGTGAGTTTAATTTCAAGCATGTTGACATGCATTATATGAAATGTTTCTACTAGTTACACACACATGTGGGGGTTAAATGATGATGTTGAAGCTTGATATTATGATTATGAATGATGCATTAGGGGCTGATGAGAGTACTTATCATAGATTTGGATTCATGTATGCCTTGCCCACGTATGTACCATGTTGCATGCATCATGAAAATGGATTTCCAATTGAGGCTTCATTGTGGTTAATCGAATTTGACCGATTGGATGCAATGTGATGAAATTGTGTGCCGGATTGATCGGTCGTGGATTAATTGCAAGTTGATTGGTCCGAAAGGACATATTTTGATTTGAGTTCCTGTGTGGAATGAGTGCACTCCCCGGGTTGAGTCTAATTAAATGGGATTATGTGGGGACGAGTTGTGTACTTGTCTTGCGGATTGTGAGAATGTTATTATGAGTGTCATCTAGACCCTGAGAATCCAGTGTGGTATGCCGTGTGCACCCCGCTACCACGTGTTCTAGGGTTCTCTGTGTGAGAACTCGGGCTCTTCCCTCCGCAGGAGATGTCCTTGGGTGAACACCCCTGCTCTAGATTCTCTGCCTGAGAATGGGACATCCTTGGCCAGGATCGTCCAGGGCGAGCAGTATTAGGGATTGACAACCCCGATCTTTCTTTAATTCTTGTGTAGAATTTTGGATCATGACACGCCTTCGTGGCCTTGTCTATGTTCCCGTCTGTGTGACACCAAAATTGTAATTACTCCTTGATGGAGGTTGTGATGATATAATGCATGCTTAAATATGTATGTTAGAGATACATTCATGCAGGTTGGTTATGATATAATGCATGTGGGAATATGTATGTTAGAGATACATCCATGCAGTTTGATTTTGATATAATGCATGTGGGAATATGTATGTTAGAGATACATCCATGCAGAATTGTTATGATATAATGCATGTGGGAATATGTATGTTAGAGATACATCCATGCAGGTTGATTATGCACCATGATGTAGTGTTAGGTGATATGTATGTGTGATCAGAAAATGATGCATTATGTAAATCTTTGATCTGAATGATCTTATTACTATGCTATCGTATTTTCGATGTTGACAGTGATATTAAAACCATTTCTGAGTTTGTTAAACTCACCCCTCTTTCTTGTGTTTTGATTTGGGGCTGCGTGGTGCGACACGCAGACGGACAGGATCTCCTCTTTGAGGAAAGGTCGGAGATGGCTTGGGTGTGATGATGGAGATTGTGTGTGACTTATCTTCTTTGGTTTTATGTTTTATGATTAGAACCTTTGTGTAGGGTTCTTTGTTTTGGATTTATGTCACATTTTACAGTTGTGATGCTTATGACTAATTTTGAGCCGGTGTGGGCTTTAGTTAACTAAGTTTGTGGGTTTGAGAATTGTTGTTTACTTTGTGATAAGCAATACTCTCTATTCCCTTTTATTTACTCTTGCTCAAAAGATTGTGCGTACTCCGTATTTCTGTTAATCGCACGTGGTTAGGGTTAAGTCTTCCGCTAGATCGTTTCTCAATTTTCACTTCATTGCCCCCACGCGCTTGACCGGCCCCTGGACCGGGTTCGGCTCGGGTCGGGCATCGTCGGGGCGTGACATATATGGTGCAATAAACTGATGAATGATGTTAAATTCTTCAAAAAGTTTGAAGAGTCATTTAACAAATATTCTTCACCTCGATCGCTATGAACAACTTTGATTGTATTTCCTATTTGGTTTTCAACCTTTGATTTGAAAATTTTTGAACATGAAAAATGCCTCATCTTTTGTTTTCAAAAGAAAAATATAAGTATATCTTAAAAAATCATCGATAAAAGTGATTAAAAATTTTCCGCCACCACAAGTTAAAACACCGTTCAATTCACAAATATAAGAATAAATCAAATCCAAAATTTCTAAACTTTTGTTAACCTTTGAACAAGGTTTCTTTGTCATTTTGGATTGAATGCATGTTTCACACTTATGACCATGATTATAATCATAAGAAATTAGTCCTAATTTTCTCATGTCATTCATAGATTAAAATTTTAAATGTTGTAATCTACCATGTCATAGATCAAAAGAGTTCACAAGGTAAGTAATATTAACTTTATTTTCATTCAAACTGAATTTAAACATCCCATTACAAGAGTAACAATTTTCCACAAAAGTTTTATTCTTTGACAAAATAACTTTGTTATATTCAAGCACAATTTTAAATCCTTTCTCATAGAGTATGTTACGGTCACAAGGTTCTTTCTCATCTCAAAAATATGGAATACATTGTTGAGAATCAATTTTTTTTCAGAAATAAAGGTGAGTTCAATAACTCCCTTTCCCATGACTTTAACTTAGTTTTGGTTTCCCATTTGAACCTCTTAGCCAATAGTTTCCTCGATATAATCCTTAAAAAAGAACTTGTCTTTACAGACATGAACCGTAGCCGCCGAGTCAAGCCACCATTCCAAGTTGGAGTTTGCCATTTTGATTTCACAAACTCATTTGATTTCTCAACTACAGAACTTTGGGCATAATGTCTCTTTTCTCCACATTCAAAGCAAGAATAATTTATGTTCTTTTGACTTTTATTGAACTTACTCTTGAAATGATAAACAAATAAATTGTGCATACCTTGTTTATTTCAATCAGAATTTACTTTGAGTCTGCTCCATATCTCCTTTATTCTAAGAAGAAACATCATCTTCTCAGCACGTCGAGTGTAGTTGAATGAACCATCAAATTTTTTAAGTTTGACAAGATCCTAGTTTATGATTTTGACGGATGTCATATTTGATTCTAAATCCATGATGATGGCAATTAATTCTTTACAATTGTTGGTATCAGCATAGGGCGGAATTTTGATATATAGAAGTTGTTTTTAGAGGATGATGATTGATCTTCACAACGTATGGCGGTTAGAGATGGATTATGGCTGATGTTTACAACGGAAAGTTGTTTGAGATGGATTAAAAAACTCACAATTGAAAGGCGGATAAACACAAAGCTTTCAAGCTCTGAGGCACGTACAAGTTCAATTTTTTTTAAGAAATTATTTATCCCCCTTTAATAGATCAAAGTTGTTGATGGGCTACACAATAAACTTCCTCATATGATACAACAGAACCTTTAAAAAACTGCAACTAACAATGTTGAAGAATTCTCTCAGAACTCTTCTTAAAACTGTATAAGAATGTGGCTAAAATTTGTGTTTGAAAACACAAAGAAAACAAAAGAGAAAAACATAAGAGGAAAAATTGTAGTGTGTATTTTTTTCCTATATGTGTGCTAATATCTAATTACCTAAGCTTGAGTTTTTATGTATAAACTCATAAAGAGTGCGAAGTGAAAAGGCATGTTCATTTACGAAGAAGTATCTCATTATAACTGAAGGGATACAACTATTTTAAATAGTTGCAAGCTGTCACAATATTTAAGAGATGACACATTTAACTAAAATGTGTAATATAAATGAAAGTGACAAAAATTGAAGAGATATAACTTTTCACCAAAATGTACAACCTTTCATTAAAATTTATTTATTATTTTTAAAATCATCAACATTTATAAATATATAAAACCATATAAATTGAAGTACAATATTATGAAGTTACTTTACACTGACGAGCTTCCTGCTCTCATGAGGTTGCGTTCAGAAAATTGGTGTCGTCGAACTCTACTTTGTTGTTCCTCGTCACCCTGTTCGGGACGCGAATTTGCTGGGGAGGTTTCCTCCCTCAGCACCCGTTAGCCACCAATAAGCCTTCACCACGTCATAGCTTTCACATAGATGGAGATGACTTTTAAAACCTTGTTACTGCTCCGTCTCCATTACCCTTATTCACCCGTTAAGCCCCTCTTCACGATTAACTTATTTTAAATGAAGATGAAGACGTTGTTCAGCCCGCAGAAAGATGAGCCTTGGACTTTTCATTTCCCTCCTTCCCCTGCTCAGCCGCCTGACCCGCCCGTCTCAGTCCTCCTCCCTCCTCATCTCTACCCACCAGCGCCGCAGCTTTCCCATCAGTGCTAGTTTTCCTTCCTTCCCCTGCTCAGCCCACTGGCCACGCCCCTCTCCCCCTTCTCTTGGTCTGCCTCACCCCTCTTCCCCCTCCATCATGGTCTCTCTGGGCAGCACCCCTCTCCCCCTTCTCCTGGTCTGCCACGCCCCTCTCCCACCTACCTCCCGATCTACCCCACCCCCTCCCTCCTGATTTACCCTGCCTCTCTCCCTCTCCCACCAGATTCGGGTTCTGCATGGCAGATTCCCAAGCCAAAATTAGTCCATAAGCAAAATGGAATGGAGATCAGCGAGGAAGAAGATGACTTCCCGATCCATGTGTAGATCACCCCTCGGTTCAAAAACGCCATTTTCTAGTCTCACACGCATAAGTTCCACCTTCTCTCTATTTTTTTTTTTCGAATTCTAGTTTATTTTCCAGACACACTTTGGTTGATCTTTCTCTCTTTTGTTTTGTCATGTAGATTTGTTCGCTCGAATTCAGTGACACCCATGTTTTCAATTTCCATATATTACATACTGTTAAGATTATTTTGGCTCCTGGGTTTTGTTCTTTGTTGTACTTTCCTAAGAATGTGATGGATCCTTTTGAAATCTGCATTTATTGTGGTCATTTCTTTGGTGGATTTGAGTTATAAATTTTAGTAATTGGAATTATAAATCACTGATTTGCAGTTTGTTAAATTGCAAAATATAATATCAAGACATAAATCTTGGTTTCCATATACAACACTGGTTATTCTAATGTACAGGCATTTAAATAAATATTGTTAATAAAAACTTCTAACAGACAAAAATAATTTTCCTTTGACTAATTTTTTGTAAATATGGTAGATTGAATTTATATGATGTTTTAATGCATGACCTATATTGCATTGAACATGTTCATCTATGTGGTTTAAAAAATCTATTGTTTTTGTATTGGTTTGACTAATTATGTTGTTGGGAATATGGAAGACAAAATTTATAAGATGTCTCAATGCACAAGGCTTACCCATATTGCATCAATCATGCCATTTTCTTTGGTTTAAGATATATAGGATTCTACAGTTATCACTCATTTTCTTGTTGCTGGACTTCATCACAAGTCCCGTAGCAAAGGGAGTGCATGCTACTATCCTAAATTGTACTTTGTGCTTATATGACTATTTTTCTTTTTATTTGAAATTATTCTAGACTAATCGAATCATTGATACAATGGAAGATGATGCATATAGGATATTTGGATGGCAACTCCAAAGGTAAAGACAGAAATGACATCCACCAAAAAAGGATGTGTATTCTGGTTAGACATTTTTTTGTGGGCATAAAGAAGGGAGCATTAAATCTAGTTATTTGAGCAAAGGTTTAGACTATAATAAATCAGCATTCTTACTTGTGGACTTGGAGCAGAAATTTATAGAATCTTAAGTTAGGTTAATTGGCTCGCCACATTTTAGTAATTTTGTTTCCATTTAAGAAATAGTAATTCATAAATGTAGCAATGGCCATATCCACAGCTAAAATGATACTGAAAATTATCTCAAAGTTTTGGTAGTGGGGAATTCAATTTCATGGATCATCTCAAACTTTTGGCAATGCCTATTTAATCTGGAATTTAGTTTCATGTGCCATTATTACATCGTACTTTTGCTTCTTGTTTGTGGCAATCTCTTGCAAACAAATACAATGATATACCAAGACGTGTTTGCATGCATTCCAAATGATCTAATTCATTCCAGGTAAGACTGCACTATGCAATTTCATTTCTTGCAGTTTCCTCCATTTTCTTCTCACGGGGAGATACTATCGAAGAGTGGTAATTCAAATTTGGAGAACCGGAACTATTCTTTTGGAGATGTCTCTACTTATCATCCAGTCTTATCATGGGGTTCATTCGCAACATGTGGGAGAAGGGAGACCATGGAATACACACTTTTTGCTCCCTACAATGTGTGATGGGCAGGACGTTCATTTGTTTGGGATATTTGATGGGCATAGAGTTACGGAGAACATGATTTCTTTATGTTGTATGGGTGGTTGCAGTACTTTTAATATCTTAAATAAATCCACAAGCATGGCAGCTACCGAGTTTCCAGTTCAAGCACTATCGGGATTTTTTCAAACTTGCTCAACTAGGTTGCTCTCATTTTTGTTCCTTCAGCCTCCGTTGATAGTTACTTTTGCAATTGTACATTGTTATGCCTTTTGAAAAAGCAAATCATATTGCCAAGAATATTAAGATAGATTTGTTACAAACTTTGTCATGTCTCAGCTTGCATACAGTGAGTATTGTGAGAATTATTAACTAATGAAACTGATAATGAAAAGACAGTAACTCCAGTGTTGTGAATCTTTTTGCCACTTCCTAGTTATATTCACATAAGTGAGAAATTGGTAGAAGGAAAATTATCATACTCAGATATAATATACCAGAGAAAGAACATGCTCTGTTTATTCACATAAGTTCATAGTTTACTATGTAGTTTGAATGTTGCGGCTTTAAATATTTGTCTGAGTGCTGAGAGGAAATTCTTTTCATTTTTCCAAACTGCAGTCCCACTGAAGCCCTATCCCAAGCATTTGTTAAAACAGATATTGCATTCTAGAATGAATTAATTACCCATCATAAATTTAATAAAATTCTAAAAAAGGACTGGCATCGAGGTTGCACTGCGAGCGACTGCTTCTTTAATTACTACAACATTACAATGATAACGTATTATCAATGTAGCGATAATGCTGCAACGATAGCAATAATGCTGTAACGATAGCAATAACGCTGCAATGTTATTGCTACAACGTTGCAGCGTTATTGTTACAACGTTGCAGCGATAATGCTACAACATTGCAATGATAATGCTACAACGTTGTGCAATGATAACGTTGCAATGTTGCAGCATTATTGCTGCAACGGTGCAACGTTATGCTACAATGTTGTAGCATTATTCTGCAATGTTGCAGCGTTATGCTGCAATGTTGCAGCGTTATGCTGCAATGTTGCAGCGATAAGGCTGCAATGTTGCAGCGACGTTGCTCCAATAACGCTGCAACGTTGCAACGATAACGTTGCAACGATAACGCTGCAACGATAACGCTGCAACGTTGCAACGATAACGCTGCAACATTGCAACGATAATGCTGCAACGTTGCATTAAATAACGCTGCAACGTTGCATTAAATAACGCTATAACGTTGCAACGATAACGCTGCAACATTGTAGTAATAACGCTACAACATTGCAACGATAACGCTTCAACTTTGCAACAATAATGCTGCAACGTTGCAACGATAACGCTGCAACGTTATTGTTACAATGTTGTAGCGATAATGCTACAACGTTGCAGGGATAATGCTGCAACGTTACAATGATAATGCTACAACATTGCATAACAATAACGTTGCAACATTGCAGCGTTATTGTTGCAATGTTGCAGCATTATGCTACAATGTTGCAACGATAATGCTACAACGTTGCGCAACGATAACGTTGCAATGTTGCAGTGTTATGCTACAATGTTGCAGCGTTATGCTGCAATGTTGCAGCGATAAGGCTGCGACGTTGTAGCGACGTTGCTCCGATAACGCTGCAACGTTGCAACGATAACGCTGCAACGTTGCTCCAATAACGCTGCAACGTTGCCCCGATAACGCTGCAACGTTGCAGTATTAACGCTACAATGTTGTAACGATAACGCTGCAACTTTGCAACAATAATGCTGCAACTTTATTGTTACGACATTGCACCGATAACGCTGCAACGTTGCTCCGATAACGCTGCAACGTTGCAGTGCTATTACTACAACGTTGCAGCATTCCAGTGTTATTGCTACAATGTTGCAGCGTTCCAGTGTTATTGCTACAACGTTACAACGATAATGTTACAACGTTACAACAATAATGTTACAACATTACAGCAATAATGTTATAACATTGCAGCAATAATGCTACAACGTTTCAACAATAACGCTACAGCATAGCAGCAATAATGCTATATCATTAATGCCATAATGCTACATCTTTTAGCGATAATGTTATACCTTAATTCAGCCTATGTATTGGACGTCTACATTTGATGGAACAACCAATCAAAGTACAAATCAGCTACGGCTTTCCTCCATGTTTAGGGTTTAGGGTTGAAGTGAAAATTGGTCTGCCACCAAACTAAAACCCACTTGCAATGCCACCAGTTCTAGGAAATTGTTTGGGTGTAAATTTTTATACATTGGTAAATTGTTGTACCTTTGTGCTGGTAAAACTATCAATTGAATCAAATAATTATAACATTACAAAGATTAAATGTTCTCAATGACGCTACTTTACAACAATTGAAAATAAACTAACATAATTTCAAATAAAGGTAAATAACTATGTCAAATATACAAGGTAAGAATAGAGATTTTAGTTACAAGATTAGGATTCAATATCCATTTGATAAGCTTCTTCACATTAGAAGAGAACCTTGAAAGACAAGTGAAATCTACAACCAAAGACATCAACTCTTCCTTCTTCATTTGGCTCTTTTTATGTAGGTTCACCATACAGTTGTAGGATTGGGATCCAGTATCTATACAAGAAATAACCAATAAAACTCTTTTCTTCAGCTTAAAACACTAAAGAAACTGTGCATTACCGAAATCATGTGACAAAAATCATCTACACCCAAATATGAAAGGAGAGTATAATACATGTTTCGTCCAACTACATATGCATGACTTACCAAAAGAATAACAAATTTACAAGAAAAAGAGAAGTTAACCTATTTGTTGCCATGAGAACTTTAATGTTCCCTCAGGCATCAAATCCATCAAGTTGATTAACAATTTCAAGCATTGTCCTTTGGACTTCATTATCTCCACCTACACCATCATCAAAGCGAGCACCTCCGATTGCATCAACTTCATGGAAGAAAACAATGTAAGCTTTCTTTGAACAAGTCATCTATAAGAAAGAACACATAAGTTACCTTCATAGTCACAAGACGGTTCAACCAGTGGAAAATTGAGAAAAATAATTACAAACTACTTAAATCAACATGGTGACCTAAAAAAGTTCTCGAACCATCCTAGCCATTTTCCTAACATACTTATGGACAAACTCACTTCCAACTACACGAATAAAATAGGCATATGTGTTGTTTCTGTTTGCAATGGCTCTAGCAAGAAGAGTCTTCCCCGTTCTTGGAGGGCCATAACAAATAACCCCCTTTGGAGGTTAATAAAAAAAAAATGTCACAAAGGAAAATGCTAGTTATTTTCTTTAATTCCTAGCTTTCACCAATTACAAATGCATCCTAGGTTTAAACACACTCCAAAATCCCTTATATAAGGAGCCAAAAATGTTGTATAATGCCAAAAGATGCCTCCAAATACTTATAAGTTTTCAATATCATAACAATTATGTGCATCTCAGAAAACACTAGATAGTCCTTAAACCCTCCAAGTAATTAATTCTAATCAAATTTCTACAATATCAGGACATTTGCATCTAACATTAGGTGTTTCTTAACCCCATAACCCCCAAGATAAAAGCTAAATACATGAAGCTTACAATAAACAGTAACAGGTTAACACTCATCAAGTTAGTAGTGTCAACTCAACTGTCAAAACAACAGCTACATAGACCTTTCTGTTTGAATCAGAATTCCCAAAAAAATATTAAATTTTGAAAGTTTTAGTTCATGAAACTCCCAAAAAAAAAGTACCATAAAGGCAAATTAAAATGTGCTAACTATAACGTGTATACCTCTCGCATCTTCTCAACTTGCTCCTTACATCCTCCAACATCATTTTATGTTATATCCGGCTTTTCTTCTACTGTCATCATATTCTTTGATGTACCTACCCAAGGCTCCACATTCTTTTTTCATTGCTTGAGTCTCATATGCAAAAGACCCATCTAATAAAAAACAACAAAAAATTTCAAACATATACTTATAGATGCCAGAAAACTACATTCATATGCACCAAAACGAGATGACATCAACATGGAAACCCACTTTGGTTATTTGCACTGGCTGCAGTGCTAGGCCACTTGGGAATAACAAATGACCTTTCGGAAGTCATTGCAGTGTTGTAACCAAATGCAACTTGGACAGGTTGGGCTGCAAAGCATCAAATTTTAAGAGAGCACGGTATGAAGTAGGAATCATTATTGTACAAATAATAAAAACTCTTGCAGACTTATAATCCACATGATGCCCAAGCTTCTTAAGGTAAAGTTCTTTAATTAACAGATTTTTTTTCATGCATTACAACAGCATATTTAATTGTCTTCCTATAACATTTCACATCTTTTGCTTTCTCAGAAGCAAAAATCTTATTCACTGCCAATCATGACTTCATCTTATTTATATGTTTCCTCCATTTTACTAAAAGAAGACTGATCCTCCCACATGAGCTTTGTCTCAAACACCAGCCTCTATGCCCATGAGGAAATCTTGTTTGTTTGGGTTTAATATTATGCAGCACCTGATCCTTGTTTATGTGTGTTTGCCACTTGTTTTTTTAGGCGCAAAAATGGTCAAGAAAACAATAACGGCCAAGAAAAGAAGAATGCACACATTTCCTTTAAGCTTTAGGTCCATTCCTTCCTAAACCATCCTCGGTCTGTTAAAGGAAATAGCTCATGTCTATTAGAAAGAACAAGAAATAAGAGTTTGAGGTGCAGCAAATAACATAAATGTAAGGATAAAGCTATTATCACCAATATTACTATTAAAGTGAAAAAGTGGGCAAAAATTTTTATCATAAAAATTCTAAACTACCCCTAACACACCTATTATCTATGAACTTTTGAGCATGTAACTGAGAACTAAACAAGCACAATGGTGACATGCCCGCAGAATTACGAGTCCATAACAAGAAACTACAATCTTTTCAGTTTTCAATACAATCAGCTGTCAAAAGTAATCACCTAAGGCATAGCCAGAATAGAAAAAGTAGAAAAGTGCAACTATTAAGATCGGCAAACATTGCAGTCATGACTTCATGGGCAACATCAACCAAAAAAACAAAAACAAAGGGAAAAAACCAAAACAAAGGGAGGGCAACCCAAATGAGCAATCGAATTTTCAAAGTTGTCTTTTTTAATAAATAATGACGCACCTAACTCAGCAATTGATCGAAAGATGCCCCTCAGTTCAGGGTCCTGGAGACACTGTGCTTCCAGAAGGCTGACATACGCAGCCCTCACTGCCAACACTCCCTCCCAAACTTCTATTACTACTCCTTCACCCTTCCCCTCGTCATCATATTTGTCTAGTCTTCTATCCTCCAAACTCTCTTCTTCTCCCGCAGGCCGTTGAAGCAGGCAGGAGCCAGCAACTCGCCGAATCAGTACTTGGGAGATGTGGGACACTTTGCCCTCAATTTCTGGCTGTTTATTCTTAGGATAAATTAGGAGGTTCTTTCTGCAGAAGTATATTAAAGACGGAGAAAATGAATTAGCATTTGCCACTACAACACTTAAAACACCAAAGAAGGTTTTTTTTTTGGCTGAAGAAGGGGTTATATGTTATAAAAAATAAAAAAATAGAAGTAATGATCAATTTACCTGCCATTCTGCATTAACAACGTTGACAACCTTTTCTCCTTGCAAGGTTGTGTCATTCTAGCTCCCTCGTTCCACGGACGTGAATATGCTTGGCAGGTTTCCTCCCTCAGCAATTTAACAAACTGCAAATAAGTAATTTATAATTCCAATTACTAAAATTTATAACTCAAATCCACTAAAGAAATGACCATAATAAATGCAGATTTCAAAAGGATCCATCACATTCTTAGGAAAGTACAACAAAGAACACAATCGAGAAGCCAAAATAATCTCAACAGTACACAATATATGGAAATTGAAAACATAGGTGTCACTGAATTCGAGCGAACAAATCTTCACGACAGAACATAAGAGAGAAAGATCAACCAAAGAGTGTCTGGAAAATAAACTGGAATTCGAAAAAAAAATAGAGAGAGGGAGGAACTTATGCCTGTGAGACAAGAAAATGGCGTTTTTGAACTGTGGGGTGATCCACACGTGGATCGGGAAGTCATCTTCTTCCTCGCTGATCTCCATTTTATTTTGCTTATGGACTGATTTTGGCCTGGGAATCTGCCAAGTAGAACGCGAATCTGGTGGGAGAGGGAGAGGGGCAGGGTAAATCAGGAGGGAGGGGGTGGGGTAGATCAGGAGGTAGGTGGGAGAGGGGCGTGGCAGACCAGGAGAAGGGGGAGAGGGGTCCTGCCTAGAGAGACCATGATGGAGGGGGAAGAGGGGTGAGGCAGACCAAGAGAAGGGGGAGAGGGGCGTGGCTAGTGGGCTGAGCAGGGGAAGGAAGGAAAACTAGCACTGATGGGAAAGCCGTGGTGCTGGTGGGTAGAGATGAGGAGGGAAGAGGACTGAGACAGGCAGGTCCGGCGGCTGAGCAGGGGGAGTCGAGAAATGAAAAGTCCAAGGCTCATCTTCTAGCGGGCTGAACAGCGTCTTCATCTTCATTTGAAATAAGTTAACAGTAAAAAGGGGCTTAATGGGTGAATAAGGGTAACCGATACGGAGCAATAACGAGGTTTTAAAATCAATCTCCATCTATGTAAAGGCTATGACGTGGTAAAGGCTATAACGTGGTAAAGGCTTATTGGTAGCTAACCGGTGGCGAGGGAGGAAACCTCCCCAGCAGATTCGCGTCCGTCGACATTGGCGTGGTGGGCCTAAAAGTGCGTGTCCCAGGCAGCGGACATGAACATGCCCATGTCAAGATTAGGGGGCTCCGCCTGTCCCGTCCACGAGTGCACAAAGTTGTGGATCGACTCAAGCCTGCAGAACGAGTTCCCGGCGTTGGCCCTGTTCAGCAGGTCACCGGTAATGTACCTGTCTCCGATGAACAGCTCCGGGTAGCTGAGGCTGTCTTCGTCGTACAGGTTAGCCATTGCAGTCAGGTTGTCCTGCACTATTGTGGGGGACAAGGGGGTGTCCTCCACGTCAAAGGTGTGGTTGAGGTTGATGATCTGGTTTCTGTGTGACATGTTGCGGTTGGGGTTGCAGAGGCTGGTGGCAGGATCCTTGTACATTTCTGGGATCTTCATCCCTCGTCCACATCGTAGACCCAGAAGGGGAGGGCAAAGGTGTCGTCCCCGATGATCTTGCACAGGATATTCTCAAAGAAGTAGAGGTACCACCTGTGCCAGGGGGAAGATCTAGCTGAAATGGACCTACAGAGGCACATTGTAGCCCTTCTGGTCGTAGGCGTCGTCGCAGTAGGCGCAGTGGATCTGCGCCTGCTGCATGAAGTTCCATGGGTGGTTGGCAGGCAGCTTCTTCATCTCGGCGATGGCCCTCTTCAACCGGTCTTGCTCCCACTTGGTCATATTGTGGGCCGCCTTCCTGGTCCGCACAGGGCCGCCCTTGGGCACCACGTAGGGCTGGATGTCCAGCGGCTTGCTCAGGTCTTAAGGCGGGCAGCATTGCACCGGGAGGAGGTCGTTGTACCCATCTGGGTAGCTGGCGGCTGCAACGGATCCCCCCGAGCCGCCCCTCCGACTGCCGTTGCACCGTAGAGGCCACCGAGGCCGAGGAGGACGTTTCGCTGGTCAAACCTCGCGGGGCCGGCCTCCCCTCTCTCGGCATTACTTCTAATACTAGTTCTCACCCGGCGAGCGCGTCGGAGGCTGGTGGTGTGGGCAGCGCTCGGGCTTGGAAGTCCCAATGGGAAGACGGAGCTGTTGGTGGGGTTCGGTGTGGTGAATGGCCATTGCGCCTTTAGCCTGTGGATTACGATGAATACAAATGGAAGTGCGGGTTTAATATGAACGTGGTTATTTAGACCCCCTTTTTTTCTCCTTATTCTCCAAATAAAGAAAAAAATATAATTTTTTTTTACTTCTTTCCCCCCTATCTCCCTCTTCTTTTTACCTATTCTTCTCCCTAACATAAACCCCACTATACCTTACCCTCTTTATCTTCTCCTTCGGTATTGGATGTTGTCGGTACCAACTCCGATGGCCGCCGTGGCCGGTTAAACCCATCACCAGCACTGGCCAGATCTGGCCGGCAGCCTGCGTGCAGTGGCCATTGGTCGCAGCCGGCCAGATCTGGCCAGCGTCTTGCGCATAGTGGCCGCGGCCAGCCAGATCTGGTCAGCCACCTGCGTGTAGTGGCCCCGGCCAGCGTCCAGCCGGTAGCTGATAAGTATGAAATATATATCTATTTTATATGTCTTTTACTTATTTGCTAGTATAGATTAGGTTAATTTAGAGTTATTTATGGTTTATTTAGATTAAGATAGATATTAGTATTTTAGTTTAATTATTAATAATTTTGTAGTTATTAGTTGTTCAGACATGTATTTAAATCAAGATGAAATTTTAGTTACTTTCTACATGTCTAAAGTATGATATTTTATGTTTTATAGGTAAAGTGCGCTTATCGAAGTACTTGGATGATGTTTGAAATGATTACAAATAGTCTTGACATGTTTTAAAGTGATTTGGACAACTTTTTGGAGTTATAAACAAGTTAGAAATTAATATGGGCATGAAGGAAAACTTAATGAACAGAATATGAACTGTCCAAGAAAACTGTCCAGATTGCAAAAACACTGTAGCCGATTGAACGGGGTCACTTACCAATCCATCAGGATAACGTGAATTCAGACAAAAATACAGTGTAGCCGTTCGAACGGGCATGCAGGGCGATCGAACGGCATAACGTGCAGTTTCTTAGTTTGACCCAAATTTCAATCATCTTCATATTAGACTTCTTTCTACGGAACTTATGCCTATAAAAAGACATATTTGGCTTGAAATTGGGGGATTCTAGTAGATTTTATGAAGAGAAAAAGGAAGAAGAAGATGAAAGAGAACTCAAAGCTTTCAATGGAGATTCAAGTGCTTTCTTCTACAATGGAAGGCTGGACTTTTCTTTTACTTAGGAGTTGATGAAACTATAGATAAGTTTTAGTTTCTTTTCTTTTTAATTTAGATCTCAGTTGTGAATGATGACAATTGTATGATATGGATTTCCTTTTTAATGGAAGAACTTTTAATGTTAATTCAACTCTATGTTGATTTATTGTCTTGTAGATGATAGATTGATGTGGTTTCGATATTTGCATCAATTCTAATTTGTGTGATTTAGATGAGATGGTCATACAATAGTTTTAATGTTCAGATAATTAATGACTTGGATGAGTTATACTAAGATTAGACGGGTCATGCCTATAGTTAGTTTAGTGTAGATGATTCGTGCTATTATCGAAGATAGTTCATGCCATGGAAGTTAATTAATGATTCTTTTTGAAGTAATTCTAGCTTGTAGCTGAGAATACTTGTTCATGTTCACACTAGATTTAGATTAAAAGTTAAGGAATTGTTATGATTCTATAGTGGATTCAATTTCCTAAGTAAATTCCATCAAATTAATCTCTTATTTTTAAACTAGTTGATTTCTTTCTTTTGCTTAATTTAAGTTTAAGTTGTTTTAGTTTGTAATCAGCAAATTCCTCTTTAGATTTAGTAATAACCCATCCATCCCTGAGGTTCGACAACCTTTAAATACTTATCCTAATACAATTACCTTGTACACATGCAAAGGGTTTAATTATAAACGATCAGCAGCCTGCGCACAAAGGCCACGGCCGGCCTCTGCGCGCAGTGGCCACGGCCTATGCACAGGGCTACGGGACGAGCCACGGCCGGCCTCTACGCGCAGGGCCGTGGGATGAGCCGCGGCCGGCCTTTGCGTGTCGCAGCCGGCCTCTGCATGCAGCAGCCGCGGCCTGCAAGTAATGGCTGTGGCCTGCGCGCAGTGGGTACAGGACAAGTCACGGCCGGCTAGATCTGGCCAGCTGCGGTGACTGCGACCAGCGCGCGGCCGCTGCTTGAACTAGCGGCTGGAGAAAAAGACTCCGACGTTGATGCCAACGCCGGAGAAGAAGAAGAAAAGAGAAAAAAAATAGGTAAAAAAAAATTGGGGTAAAAATAGAAGATATAAATTTTTTTTATTAAAAATAATAGGGTAAAAAAATAATAGGAAATACAGAAAGAAAAGAGGGGTTTAAATAGCCACATTCCTTTAATATATGCATGACTCTCTCCCACTTGTGATAGTGGGGCAGATTAGTTTGATATTTTACCTTGACGGGGGATCAGCTGGTTGGGCCCAATCAGAGCCAGCCGCATAAGCATAACACGTCTACGCATGTTCGTTTTACCCCACTCAGCTGATCTCATCCGAACTAAGGTCGCCTATGGGACTGATGATTCGACAAGCAGACCAATTTTTACGACCGAGGAGGCTGTCGACGACGTGGTGATAATGAGGACAAGATCCAACACGCTTGAAGGCTCTCTCCACATCTTCACTCTAGTCATGTAGTAAAATTTAAATAATTTAAATATATCTAACTTTCTTTATACATTGAATCCGTATATTGAATGCATGTATTTGTAAGGTGGCATACTTTTGTTGAACAGTGCAAATAGTCCTCTTTGTTCATTGTTCAACAAAACCCACCACTTTAGAGATATATAGGTTTTCTCGTATAATTTAGTATTATTATTTTCTATTCTTTATTTATCTTCACGTTCCTTGTCTTCTATGCATCAAGTACAAAGCAGGCTACTCATATGGGGGGCTCACTACAACAAAAATGACTATTAGTGACACTTAACAGAACTGTAAGTATCATTAATAGGTATTAACAACACATATAAAACGTCGATAAAACTACAATCGCTACTGTGCGTCACTAATAGTTTAACATTAGTTACATATATTTATATGACACTAATGATTTTACTTTTGCAACAAATATTCAAGTTTCAATAATATAAATTATTAGTGACATATAATTCTAAGTGTCGCTAATAATTAGTTAGTAGCGATGCATAATTATAGATCGCTAATATAAAAAAATTGAAAAAAAAATAAAAAACTTATTAGTGACACATCATTATAAGTGTCACTAATAATTTCTTATTAACGACACATAATAATATGTGTTGCTAACGAATAGTTATTAGTGACGCTACTAAAAAATATATATTTTTAAAAATATACACTTTAGCAAAGCTTTTAAAAATGTCGCTAAAAACCTAACTTCTTTTATGAAAAAGCCTGCCGGTGGCAAGCCCGGCAAGGAAGAGGGAGGTGGCCAAATTCCAGCGGGGCGTCGGAATCCGGCCCCCTCCTCCCTTCTCTCTTATGGGTTCCCCCCTCTTCCCTTCCTCTATTGGGGGAGGGGCGTGACCGGGAGGGGGTGGGTGTGGAGGACCGGAATGGGGAGGGGGTGGGGCTGTGAATGGGGAGGCCCTCCCCTCTCCCTCCCACTCCCCCTCTCTCCCCATTCCTCCCTCTTCCCCTCTCTGTAAATAGAGAGAGGAAGGAGGGGAACAGGGAGAGAGGGGGAACGGGAGGGAGGAGGGATTCACAACCCCACCCCGCAGCCCCGATCCTCCATCCCCCTAAACAGAGAGGGGTAGAAGGGGGTGGGGTGGGGGACCATGGAGGTGGCTAGTGGAGGACGGCAGCGCCGCAGGGGAGAGGGGCGGGAGGAGAGGACTAGGGGGAGAGGGCCGGGGGGATTTAAATAGCCGCGCATGTGAATTTTCACCCGTGCAAATGAATTTTTGCCCGCACAGGTGAATTTTCCCCCGAGCAGGTGAAAAAATTATTTTATTAGCGACACATACTACATGCGTTGCTAATATACTAACTATTAGCGACGCATACTATATGTGTCTCTCTCCTCTCCCTTCTCTCTCTCCCTACTATCTCTTTTCTATTAATTCTTTTTAAATAAAAAACACTAATAATGACACATAAAAGCTATGCTTCGCTAATATAAAATTTATTTTAAAATTTTTAAAAATAATTTATACTTAAAAAATGAATCTCTCTCTCCTCACTCTCTCTCTACACTCTCTCTTCTCTCTCTCCCCTCTCTCTTCTCTCTCTGCCCTCTCTCTTCTCACTATCTCTCTTCCTCTCTCTTCTCTCTTTCCCCTCTCCCCTCTCTCTCTCTTCCCCTCTCTCTCTCTTCCCCTCTCTCCTTCGGATCTCTCTCCCTACCTCCCTCTCTCACTACAAAAAATTTTCTATTAGCGACACTTATTAGTGATGCAACACTAAGCGTCGCTAAAAACTAAAAATAGCGACACATAAAAAAGCGTCGCAAAAAAATTAAACTATTAGTGATGCATAATCTACAGCATCACTAATACCAAACATATTAGTGATACTTTCTACTATGTGTTGCTAATAGTTATATTATTAACAACGCTTTAACAAGCGTCACTAATATATATATATATATATATATATATATATTAATTTCTTTTTAAAAATAAAACTATTAGAGACGTTTTATAGATATATTTGTCGATAATAAACTATAGTATTAGCGACACATACATGTATGCATGCTAATAACATTTTTTTTATTTTAAAAAAATTAAAATTAAAACAGTTAGAGAGGGAGAGTGAGGAGAGAGAGGAGAGGGAGAGGGAGAGAGGAGAGACAAAGAGGAGGGGGAGAGAGAGGAGAAAGGAGAGGGAGAGAGAGAGGGGAGAGGGAAGAGAGAGAAAGGAGAGGGAAGAGAGAGAGGAGAGAGAGGAGGGAAGGTAGAGAGAGATGGGGGAGATTATTTTAAAAAAAGAGTATTAGCAATGTATACACGTATGCGTCACAAATAACTTATTAGATTGCTAATAGTATTTTTTATTTTAAAAAATTAAAATTAAAACAAATAGAGAGAGAGTGAGGAGAGAGGGGAGAGAGAGAAAGAGGGGAGAGAGGAGGGAGGAGAGAGAGAGGGAGGAGGGAGGGGAGTGAGAAGAGAGAGAGGGGAGAGGGGAGAGAGAAAGAGGGGAGAGAGAGAAAGAGGGAGAGAGAGAGAAAGAGGGGAGAGAGGAGGGAGGGACGAGAGAAGGGAGAGCAGGAGGAGAGAGAGAAGAGAGAGAGATGAGGGAGGAGAGATCTAGAGAGAGAAGATAATTTTTTTTAAAAAAATATTATTAGCGACACATACGATTATAATTTTATACATCGCTAATAATCAGCCTTTTATGCGTCACTACTAGTTAGCTTATTAGCGACGTATATAGCAAAATTTTCACGAGCGCGAGTGAAATTTCCACTGCGCGGGCAAAAACTTCTCCGCCACGGTTATTTAACCCCCCGCCCCTCTCCCCCCTCCAAACACCCCCTCTACCATTCGTGCCCCTTCACCGTCCGTGCCCCTCCACTATCTGCCCCATCCACCCCCCTTCACTAATAGTTATTTAACCCCATATTTCATTTTTCATTTTCACAAAATTAATAATAGATAACAAAATTTATTTTTTAAAAAGTATTTTAATATTAGCGTCGCATAGGAAACATTGCTAATAATAAATATTAGCGACGTAAGTTAGTATGCATCATAACAATGTCTTATTTGTGACGTTTGTCTATGCATTGCTCATATTGCACTATTAGCGACATTTGATGTATACATCGCTAAATAGTAGTTGCGACTATATTTTTTCGAAGCTTATGGTGACACTTTGTAGTTATTAGCGACACATACGAGACTGTTAGCAATGTATAAATGCATCGCTAATAGTCTTTTTTGTTGTAGTGTCTATCTCTCTCCCTCTCTTACTCTTCCTCTCTCCCTTGCCTCTTTCTCTCTTCCTCTCTCTCCCCACTCTCTCCTCTCTCTCTCTTTTCTATTAATTTTTTTAAAATAAGAAAATACTATTAGCAATGCATAAAGCTATGCGTCGCTACTACACTATGTACTAGTGACACATAGGTATATGCGTGGCTACTACCTGAGGGTAGTAGCGATGCATACACCTATGTGTTGCTAAGGTAGTAACAATGCATAAAACTATGCATTGATAATAAAAATTTTATTATTATTTTAAAATTCTAAAAAATAATTTATAATTAAAAAAATTCCTCTCTCCCTCACTCTCCCTCACTCTTTTTCTAGATTATCTCTCTCTCCCTCAGTCTCTCTCTCTTCTTTCTCTCCCCTCACTCTTCTCACTCTCTGTCTTCTTCTCCCTTCTCTCTCACCCCTCCCCTCTCTCCCTCTCTCTCCTCCGTCTCTCTCTCGCTTTCCTCTCTCTCCGCTCTCTTCTCTCTCTCTCTCCCTCCCTCTCTCTCTTCCTCTATCTCTCCCCTCTCTCTACCTCTCTATCTCTCCTATCTCTCTCTCTTCCTGTCTCTTTCTCTCTCCCTCTTCCTCTCTGTCCCCTCTCCTCTCTATCTCTTTTTTATTAAGTTTTTTTTAAAATAAAAAATACTATTAGCAACACATAAAGCTATGCGACGCTACTACACTATGTAGTAGCGATACATACCATTATGCGTTACTGCTACCCTAAGGTAGTAGCGATGCATAAACCTATATGTCGCTAATATAAAAAATTTTATTGTTATAAAATTTTAAAAAATAATTTATAATTAAAAAAATTCTCTCTCTCCTCACTCTCTCTCTACACACACGCTCTCTCTCTTCTCACACACTCTCTCTCTCTCCCTCACTCTCTCTCTTCTCTCTCTCTCCCCCTCTCTTCTCTCTTTTCTCACTCTCTCTTCCTCTCTCTCTCCCCTCTCTCTCTTCCTCTCTTCCCTCTCCTCTCTATCTCTTTTCTATTAATTTATTTTAAAATAAAAAATACTATTAGCAAAGCATAAAGATATGGGTCGCTACTAAACTATGTAGCCCGAAGGTAGTAATAATGCATATACTTATGGGTCGTTAATACCCTAAGGTAGTAGTGATGCATAAACCTGTGTCGCTAATATAAAATTTTTTATTGAACACAAATTTTAAAAAATAATTTATAATTTATTTTTTTCCTCTCTCTCTCCTCACATTCTCTCCTCCATCCCTCCCTCTCCGTCTCCCTCTCTCTCCCCCTCCCCCTCTTTGTCTCTCTTCCTCTCTCTCTCCCCCTCTCTCTCTTCTCTTTCCTCTCTCTCTTCTCTTTCCTCTCTCTCCCCTCTCTCTATTTCCTCTCTATCTCTTTTCCATTAATTTTTTTAAAATAAAAAGTGTTATTAGCGATGCATAAAGCTATGCGCTGCTACTACACTATGTAGTAGTGATGCATACTGTTATGCGTTGCTACTACTCTTAAGGTAGTAACGACTACTACTCTAAGGTAGTAGCGATTCATACACCCATATGTCACTAATACCCTAAGGTAGTAGTTACACATAAAACTTTGCGTCACTAATATAAAACTTTTTATTGTTTAAAAATTTTAAAAATAATTTATAATTAAAATTTTTTCCTCTCTCTCTACACTCTCTCTCTTCTCAGACACTCTCTCTTCCACTCTCTTCTCTCTCCTCTCTCTCTTCCTCTCTCCCCCCTCTCTCTTCTCTCTTCCTCTCTCTCTCCCCTCTCCCCTCTCTCTATTTCTTCTCTATCTCTTTTCTATTAATTTTCTTAAAATAAAATATGCTATTAGCGACGTCGCTACTACACTATGTAGTAGCGACGCATACCTTAAGGTAGTAGCGATATATATACTTATGCGTTGCTAATACCCTAAGGTAGTTGCGATGCATCAAACTTTGTGTCACTAATATATAATTTTTTATTGTTTAAAATTTTTTAAAAATAATTTATAATTAAAAAAATTCTCTGTTTACACTCTCTTTCCTCTCTCTCCCTCTGTCTCTTCTCACTCTCCCCTCTCTCCTCTCTCTCTCCCTCTCTTCTCACTCTCCCCTCTTTCCTCTCTCTCTCCCTCTCTTTCTCTCTCTTCCATTCTCTCTTTTCCTCTCTCTCCCCTCTCTCGTCCTCTCTCTCCCCTCCCCCCCCCTCTCTCTTTCCTCTATCTTTTTTCTATTAATTTTTTAAAATAAAAAATACTATTAAGGACACATAAAGCTATGTGTCGCTATCACACTATGTAGTAGCAACGTATCCCGCTATACATCACTAATATAAATTTTTTTATTATTTTAATTTTTTTTAAAAATTTATAATAAATTTTTTTTCTTTTCCTCTCTCCTCACTCTCTCTCTACACACACTATCTTCCTCTCTCCCTCACTCTCTCTTCTCTCTCCTCTTCCTCTCTCCTCAGCCTCTCTCTCTCTCCTCCTTCTCACTCACCCTCTCTCTCCTTACCCCCTCTCTCTTCTCTCTCTCCTCACCCTCTCTTTCTACCATCTCTCTCCTCCTCTCTTTCTATCTCTCTCCCTTCACCCTCTCTCTCTACTCTCTCTCCTCACCCTCTTTCTCTACTCTCTCTCCTCACTCTCTCTACACTCTCAATGTAGAGAGAATACCAAGCTTGGATATATCCTTAATATCTTTCTCAATGTAGACTTTTATCATGTATGGCATGAGTGTATTGTCATAATCTTTTAGGGCTCTTCTATGCACAAAGTCAAGCTTCTTTAGTGCTGTGAAGATAAATATAACAACATCTCGGGGTGTGTAAATATAATGTTAATACCCAATAGGTAGCATGAACTTCTAATAACATGCTGAAGCAAAGTTTTAATAAATAAGATGTATGAATAAATCAAATTTCTAATGGTCAACTTAGAAATTAAAGTCCAATCATTTGTAGAGCTTAAAATAAATACATATTATTTACAGAATGCCACTAATACTAAAACGACATTCCATAGGGCAATAGGATAAAAAAAAGAAGGGTTATTCTATGATATATCCCCAACTCACGACAGCGTAATAGGGGTGACTAAGAGAAAGGTTGTATCAATAACAAGCAACGGGTGTGTTCGAGAATTAAGGTGTAAAAACTGAAGGTCGGTTGATGGCTAAGAAGTGCTTAACCGACTGCAAAATGTTGAAAAAGGCTACTAAAATGGTAGTAATTTTGCATCAACTATGGTCAATATAAGGGGCAAAGTACATAATATGTACTCAAGGATAGAAAAGAGGTGAACGAAGGCTCTAAAGGTTCAATTCAGTCTAAGGGTCTAATTGGGTCGGTGACAGAGCCGTCTAATAGTCAAACGATACAAAAACAATACCTATACCCTAAACTATATGTGCTGCCATATTCATTTACTGCCAAAAGGGAAGAAAAAAAAGCTAAATTGAGGCAACCCAAGGCCCAAAGGGGCAACGAAGGTACGACTAGCTGGTGGTAACCAGTAAAGGGCGGCAACGGCTTCGTTTTATGGCCAAAACCAAAAAGGCAGAACATGTAGGATGGAGTCGTGAGAAGCGGCCTTCTACAGTCACCGGGCCGACTCCAAGGGCCAGGGAAGAGTGGGGTTAAATTTAGAATAAGAGAAGGATGGTGGGAGATGGCCACAGCAGGGCCAAAGAGGGGTGAAGGGGAAGTGGATGATCAAAAAGGCCCGCGGCATCAGCGAGCCAATGACGGCCATCTGAAAGAGGGAACGGGAGGCTCCTACGGAGCGGAAGAAGAGGGTGAGAAAAGGCCAGAATATTGAGGATGGAGTCGTGAGCAGCGGCCTTCTACAGTCACCGGGCCGACACCAAGTCGATTGGAGGTCGATCCTGATCCATGGCGACATCCATCCCAGACGTTAAACAGGGGAGGAAGGGGTTGGATCATAGAGTAAACAAGAAGGGGGCTGGTGCTGATAGCTGACGGTGGAAAAATCAAGCCAGGGCGACTACCATGTTGTCGATAGGCCAGGACCAGCGTGCCCCATCCCATCTCACAGAGAAGGGGAAAGGTTCTGGCTCGGCCAAAAAGGAGAGAAGCGAGGGGGCTACACAGCCAGGCGGCTGGGAGAGGTACAGCGAAGCCAGAGGTTGGCTGGCCAGAGGCCCACCATCGCCACACCAGAAGAAAAAGGGGTGGCTTTTCTACCACTTACAGGAGAAGGAGAGGAGTGGGGGCCCAAGGAGGTGACCACCTGCCGTTGTTGACCCGAGACGGAGCCGCCGCCAATGGACTGGAGCCTTACTTGTGGTCGGAAACTAAGCGACGAAGGAGACAGATCTGGGGGGGTGGTGTTCCACAGAGAAAAAAGGGATCGCGCGCAAAAGTGCCCGGTCCGGTTTTTTCGTTTTTTTCCCTCTCATTTCTCCACTTTCATTTTTGCTTTCCCTTCCAATCTTTTTTTTTTCGCACTGAAAATCAAAGTAGTGCGGATAGGTCAAAAATTATAGAAAAATTAAGAACATTATACCCCAGTCTCAAATACTTATATAAATATATCTAAGTAATTATCTAAATTGGTATTCCCAGTTTAATTAGAAGCCCTAGTTAAGTATCCTAAGAGAAGAGATAAGCTTCCTTCTATACAAAGTCTTCTTTTAGAGCTTTCTTAGGCTTAACACAACACAAAATAGAAATAATAGTTAGATTTTCCAATGTGAGCAGAACTTTTTTTTTAGAGAGGTTTCACCTCCCCCCACCCGAACCCACAATCAATTACGCATCTATAAGTGTTATGGCTACATTTTTCTTCTATATATAGTTTCTCCAATTACCAGTTAAAAATTTAAAACTCCATTAACATTTAATGGGACATCCTAATTGATTTAAAATTTGTGTAACTTTATTTTTATATATTATATTAAAGTTGCGGCATAGAGATTTTTTAGTTTCTTTTAAAAAATCAAGTAGGATATTTATTATGAGACAAAAGGAGTATTCACTAGCTACCAGTCGGTCATCTTGAATAGATAATATTTTTTCCATGCTATATGGTGGTAAGTTGCAAATGAAAGATTTATTAGGTGTACTTAAATATTTTTGCTACGGACTTGGCTGTTCTTAATTTTTGCGAAATATTATAGTGAGCACAATGGTACAGGTAAATATTCATATAGGAAGAAATCAGATAATTTTCTGTGGGGCAAAAATTCAGAGTGGTATACATATACGAACCTTCACATATGAATAACTGGATATATGGTTTTAGAACTTAGTAATATTATCATATAGTGGGTGGTGGGGAGGGGATAATAAAAGACAAGCATGTTACATGGAGATAATCACTTCAACAAAAAGGAGTAATTGCAACACTTTTATTATTGATACATTTAAAAGCGTTGCTAAGAAGGGGGTTTTACAATGCTTATTATACATGTGTCACACAAAAATTAAGTATTTATGACGCTTATGGATAAGTGTCGTAAATATGATATAAGCATAGCAAATAGGTGTACTATTTGCGATGCTTATGGATAAACATTACAAATACTTTTCTTTTAAAAAAAGTAAATACATAACCGTTGCTAATACTATTGTATGAAACATTTAGAATACACATATAATATATTATTTGCGGCATTTATTTGGAAACATTGCAAATAGTCTATAATATTTGCGACATTTCACCATAAACATCACAAATATAGTATCAGTATTTGCGACATTCTCCACTAAATGTTGCAAATACGTAGATGATTTGCAATGTTTAATGTTAAACTCTACAAATACTTAAGAGTATTTGCCATGTTAGGTATTAAACATCACAAATACTCTACATATTTGCGAAATTTAGTAGGGAACGTTGCAAATACTATTACTATTTGTGACTTACTTAAATAAATGTCACAAATAGTATTTTTTACAATATTAAGTATATTTAATATGTAATATTTAAATTACATAACATATTATACAATAAAAGATATATAATTTTAAATAATTTTAAATTATAATTTAAATTTAATATATAGTATTTAAATTATATAATATATTATAGAGCACATAAATATATACTACATAATTAAGGAAAAAATAATTTTAAATTAATTTCTTAAGTCTCATTTTTGTGAGACTGAGCAAACAAGTGCCATTGTGAGCCTTGTCTTTGTGGGTTTCCGGATTTCGATCCAATGACCAAAATACTTAGGGGGCAGGTAGGTCGCATATCCCCTTACATCGCCAGATCTAAGAAAAAAAGTAGTCATGTTTGTCTTAAATTTGACTAACACACCAACTTAGTGCACCACCAGATTTCAAAATAAATAATATGTTCAATCCCATTTGTGTGAGAATGAGCTTCCACGCTTTAGCTTGAGTCCAAGCTATGTGGGCCATCGCATTTCGATACAACGATGCACATAACTCAGGGGGAAAGTAAGTTACATGCCCCCTTATACTGACAGATCTCAATCTTGATCTAACTACTCTCAAAAGTCTGGGCTCACACATAAGGGATCAATAAAGAATTTAATTTATTTTTTGTAATTTATATCTTTTATTTATATATATATATATTAAATAATATATTTTAAATAAAATTATTAAAATAATAATAAAAAAATATTTACCAAAATAAACCAAAGTGGTGTTCCTTTTTTCCACACAGGCGCCAGCCAAGCAGCAGCTGGCGCCAGCATGGATTTTTTTTTTAATTTTTAAGTTGATTTCATCGTTTAGAACGATGAAATTGGTTTCAAAACGATTTCGTCGTTCTAAACGACGAAATCAATTGTATATTGACCCGGTTTCGTCGTTCTGAACAACAAAATCAACTTAAGCTAATTTCGTCGTTCTGAACGACGAAACTTCCGCACTTAACCCATTTTGCCCTTCGGTCTCGGAACAACACTGATTTCGTCGTTCTAAACAACGAAATCAAAATAAATTTTTTTAAAATTACTATTTGAAACTAATTTTATCACATGTCCCTGTTCATTCATTGAAAACATACACAATACATACACGACTTCATTCATTCCACCCATAACAAATATCACCATAACAAATATCAGTAAAGTATATCATAGACGAGTAACAAATATAGTACATCACAAGTAATGTCATAATCTCCTACGTCCTCGACCTTGACGGTGGTGTACGAGCTCCTCATGATCTACCTCTAGCTCTGGCTGTGGCTCTGGCTCCGGCAGCGACTCCAGGTCCGGCTCCTGCTCGGGCTCTGGCTCAGCATAAGTAATAGATGGTACAATACGAGCTGGCCGATGTTATCTATAATATAAAATCGGATCTGGCTGAGCGACATGTGCAGTGTTCGGAAATGATGAACCTGGAGGAGAGCTATACGCTGCTGATGATGATGGAATATTAGGGCATGAAGAGTGCATGGGCTGCGTCTGAGCGGCCTCGTCGACAGGATAATCTCGATGAACATCTGTGATCACCGAATGAAGCAGTGGCAAGCTATGAAGGACATCATTAGACGCTCTAATCACCGACTCACATGCTGCTGCTAAGTCCTCGCGCGAAGTACAGGTGACAAGTGCATCACTCAAATACGCATGCGTATGTCGAACCTGACGAAGCTATAAAAAAATAAATTAAATATTAGATAAATAATTAAAACAAAATAAGAAAATAATATATGCCTTAATTAACAAAGTTGTACTTACTAAAGCTACCTCAGACGCTCCCTTAGGCTGATATGTCATCTCCTCTACATCATGCTCGGTAAAATATATCATCGTGTAATCGGTAAATACCACTGCATATAAGTACTACGAACATCTCGCAATGTCGTAGCCATCTCCCCTCTAATAACAGTGGCTCTCCTATCCTCCCATCGAGCAATATACGAAGCATGCTGTATAGCCTAGTCGGTAATATGGCGGCCCTGTCGAGTGATGCGATGGACAAACTCGACAATAGAAGGTGGGACCCCTTGCTCCAGGTTAAACTGGAGCATTGCATGATCCAGCACATACATCTCGATAATCTCGTAACATATTAGAGGGGTTCGAGAAAGCCACACCTCTCGACCGTCCTTGCAGAGGGGAGGTAACACAGCCAACAAGTCCTCCGGGTACGGCTGCCAAATAATCTATACAATATATAAAGATAATTTAGTTTAAATAACAACAAATTTTTTTAAAATCATTACATAAAAAAGTTCAAAACGGTAATAAAATTACCCGGTATGGCCGCTGGTGGTTTAACTCCCCTCTATACAATCGGAGGACTCCTTGTGGATTTTCGGTTCTCTTTTTCTGAACATTCCACCTTAAGGAGTTAAATTTAAAAAATGAGTTCAGCATATGTACATAAAACATTGCTAAAACAGTAATGTGGTAAACATAAATACAACCTACCTTGCCCCTAATGGAGCACCCTCGACCAAGCGACCCATCTCAACACTTGGTCGACTGATGTGTAAGTGCTCCCACGACCATAACTATGTCATAAAATAGTGATAACAAACATTAGAATTAAAAAATTATACGTGACTAAATCACCAAGTAAAGTTACACAATTAATTACCTAAAAAAGGTCAGACAACCCGCAATCCCCGAGGTCATGGCCTAACATGCTTTTCCTAACTCTCGGTATAAGAATGCGAGAGTAGCACTGCCCCATGAATAAGTGCCAGCCATGTCAAAGTCGGCAAGGAGAGAGAGATACGAAACATGCACGTGGCTGCTCGTGGTATCTGCAAATATCGTAGCTCCAAGTAAATGTAATAGATAGGCTCGTGCATGCTGCTCGATAACTATCTCTGTAGCATCGGCTGGGAGCTCGCAAAACTCCTGTAAGAGCCATCGTAGGCTCACTCGGCTACCACGCATCACTGTAGTAGGAGGAGCTCTACCAAGAAGTCTAACTAATATATCCATATGAGCTCCTCCTATCATGCATGTCACCGGACGTCCATCAATACGAAGTCCTAATAGAATTGCCACATCCATGAGCGTGATGGACATCTCTCCATATAACAAATGAAAAGTCTGAGTCTCCCTCCTCCATCTCTTAACAAGAGCTGTCAATAGAGGCCGATCGAGACAGACGTACTGTAGATGAATGAAATGGCTGAATCCCACTTGCTTGATATAAGGTAAAATACGCTCATCTATGGGCTAATGGCAGAGATATTTAAAATGTTCGGTGCACTCAAGGCACCCGGTGTAATGCCCCAGATTTTCCTACGATTTCTTATAATTTTTTTGCTATTTTTTGATAATTTTTGGCAGATAAATAATGACCTTGTAGCATATTTGGTCACGATATTCTTACCCGTAGAGTCACGTGTCAAGTTCATTGTAGGCCACAGGCCTGTACACGCATTCTGACGTGA
Organism: Saururus chinensis; assembly: GCA_035235625.1. Classification (NCBI taxonomy): domain Eukaryota; kingdom Viridiplantae; phylum Streptophyta; class Magnoliopsida; order Piperales; family Saururaceae; genus Saururus; species Saururus chinensis. Next base: position 33,708,622 of record CP141144.1, on the reverse strand, counting down.
AAATTTGAGAGAGATTCGGAGTGTAGAAGAGATAGAGAAAAAAAGAAGAAGAGAAAAACAAAAATCAGGATCGGGTTCGCCTGATGCCGTTCTGGAAGCAGCGAGAACACCCCCCCATTCTGCAGTCTTCTCTCCGGCGACCAGCGGCCGCTAGTGGGGCGCCAGGCCACCACTATCGGTTCTGCCCCGACGGTGCGACGCCAAGGGGTAACCGCCCAGGCCACCTATGGCCGCGCTGCCTCCTCCCCCGATGAGCCCCCTCCCTCTCTGTATTGTGTTGTTCTGCCGCCGCCACGAGCCAGCAAGGCCTAGCCGGATGGCTATGGCCCCGCCTTGGGCCGGCGATGGTGGGAGACCATCCCTCCCGGCCCGGTGAGCCTCCGTTCCGCCGCCCCGTTCTCAGATCCCCCTCTGCCCTGTTTTCGCCGCGCACACTATTTTTGTTCAACAGTAGCCGCCGGTGGCAAGCCACCGCAGACCGGACCTCCATCCAGCTCCACCTTGGTCCGGCGATGGCGATGGGCACCTCTCCTGGCCCCAGGGACCTCTGCTTTGCCGCCCCACCCATTTCCCCTTCACTGCCCTGTTTTCCGCCGGCGCTCTGTTTTGGTGAAACGGAGGCCGTCGGCGGTGATCGTGGCTGACACGACCCCCATTCAAACCCGCCTTGGTCTGGCGAAGGTGGTGAACCCACCCCTCCCTGCCCAATTCCTCCTCCTCGCCCTCCATCCTTCCTCTGCTCGGTCCGGACATGCCGGAAGTTGCTGCCTTTTGGTGAAGACAGCTCCGCCCAACATCTGTCTGGCCAGCCTTAGGCCGGTACATTATCATAATCTTTTATTTTAGGGTGGTTTTTCATGCCACCTACTGAGTATTTGTAGAAATACTCATGCATCTTTTGATGTAGGATCAACACCAGTTTTAGAGTAGTAGTTTTCTTAGCATGAGTTGCTCAGAGTTAGCAAGGTAGATTCTCCATTGCCAGTAGGACTTTAGTTTATTTACTTTTTACTAAATTGTAATAAGGTAATGTGTTGCGATCAGATTTCTAACCATGTTATTTTATTATAGTACTTGCATATGGCTGACCCAAGATCCTAGTTAATGAAGTTTTTGCTTTAGTAGGTTATTTATTTATGTGTTGTGATATTGGTTTGGCAAGTTAACACCTTGAGTTAGCATTGCCACATGCTTATGTGAATGAAAACCCGGGGTGTTATAGGGGGTATTTGATAAGTGTGAAAATATATTTATTTTATATATCTTTTTACATAGTTGCTAGTATGGTATTATGTTAATTTTGGACTAGTTATATTTTATTTATATTATGATAGATATTAATAATTTTGTTTAATAATTAATTAATTTATGAGTAATTAGTAGTTTAGATGTGTATTGAAATCAAGTTGGGATTTTTTTATGTACTACATATATAAAATGTCAAATCATAATCATGTATGTAAAATTTAGTCATATATACAAGAGATAATACTACAATCATTTAAAACTAATAAAGCTTGATTCATGATATCAAAACCCCCCTTAGAGCAAAGCTGAACTAAGACTGAATTACATCTACTAAAATCTTATGCTTAAGGGAGTAAAAGGATGCACCTACTTGTACAATTTGTCCCCAAAGTTGCTAGCCTTTTCTCCTACACTTCTGCCTTGAATTCAATCCAAAAATGGCTGCTTTGTGCCTTCTAAAACTGCTGGTTATGGAGGTCCTTATTGGGAGAAGGAAGAAGAGGGAAGAGCTTGGAGAGATGAGAGACCGAACCAAACAAAAAGGAGGGTCCGCCCCCCTCTCTTTGCTTTTTTAAAAACCTCTCCTAAGTTCTAGGATTTTGGGCCAATAGGAGGGCTAAACTAATGTGGGTAGACTCCTCAAACAGAATCCTATATCCCCCCCTTCTATTAAAATAGGAACTTGAATTAGAATCCTTGATGACCTCCCCCTAGTTTGTATGGGTCTCCCCCTAGAAATTAGGGGCTGCCCCCTACACTCTAGGGGATGCCCCCTCATCCTCCTTTTGAGTGCCCTACAATCCTTGGACTCTCCCTTAATTTATAATAAACTAATTCCTTTAGGTCTTCCAAGTCCAAGCACGATTAGGACTTCCAACTCCTAGCACGATTAGGACTTCCAACTCTTAGCACGATTAGGACTTCCGACTCCTAGCTCAATTAGGACTTCCAACTCCTAGCTCGATTAGGACTTCCAATTCCTTCCACGATTAGGACTTCCAATTCCTAGCATGATTTGAACTTCCAACTCCTAGTACGTTTAGGACACCCAACCAAAGTTGGACCCCTGAACCCTAAGCGGCCTACCCCCTTCACATAAAGGTTGAACCACTAGCCTAACAGGTTAACACACAAAACAATCATTGGGTTTGAAAGCAAATACGGGCAGCTAATCAAACACACACACAAGCAAAGAAAAGAAAAATTTTTACCTAGAATTTAGGGTGTTACATCCTTCCCCCCTTATTAGGCTTTCATCCTCGAAATGGAATGAACTAATCATCAAAAAGCTCTGGGTGTGCTTGTCTCATCTCCGACTCAGCTTCCCAAGTCATTTGTTCAGAAGATTGCCTTTGCCACAAAACCATCACTAGAGGAATGATTTTGTTTCTCAGCACTTGTTCTTTCTTGTCCAATATCCTTATTGGCTTCTCCTCAAAAGTGAAATCAGACTTTAGTTCCAACATAGTGCAGTTCAACACATGGGAGTATTAGGAGAATACTTCCTCAGCATGGAAACATGGAAAACATTATGCACATTTGCAAGCTGAGGAGGTAATGCAATGATATGCAGCAAGTCCAATCCTCTCAAGTATTTCAAAAGGACCAACATAACGAGGGCTTAGTTTACCTTTCGTACCAAACCTCATCACCCCCTTAGTTGGAGATACCTTCAGAAACACATGATCCCCCACCAGGAACTCTAGCTCCTGCCATCTTCAATTTGCATAGCTTTTCTGTCAACTCTAACTAGTGAGAAGTTTTTGTTCAATGTGCTTTACCTTCTCTGCACATTGCTACACCAAATTAGATTTTAGAGCCCTCTATTCACCAACTTCATCCCAACAAGTTGGTGATCTGCAAGGTCGGCCATAGAGTGCTTCATATGGTGGCATGCCTATGCTAGCATGAAAATTGTTATTATAGGCAAACTCAATTAGAGGTAAGTGCTCATTTCAATTCCCTTTCCACTCCAAGACACAAGCTCTATGAATATCTTCCAAGGTCTGAATAGTCCGCTTTGATTGACCATCGCTTTGAGGATGAATAGCTGTGCTGAAATTCAGCTTTGTCCCCGAAGCCTCTTGCACTGTCTTCCAATAGCGAGAAGTGAAGCGGCTGTCACTGTCTGATACAATAGATAGTGGCATACCATGAAGTCTCACCACTTCCCTGATGTACAACTGTGCTAAACTCTCAGGATTTTGCTTCCAGCTCATAAGTAGGAAGTGTGCCACCTTAGTTAACATATCAACAATGACCCAACTGCATCATGCTGCCTCTAAGTCCTAGGCAAGCCTACAACAAAATCCATAGTTATTTGCTCCCATTTCCACTGTGGAATCTCCAATGGTTGCAACAACCTTGCAGGCCTTTTATGCTCTACTTTGACCTGCTGAAAAGTCAGACACCTGGCTACAAACTCACCTATGTCTTTCTTCATTCCATTCCTCCAAAAGTTATGCATGAGGTTGTGATACATCTTAGTACCTCCTGGGTGGATAATTTACTTGGAATGGTGTGACTCATGCAATAACTCCTACTTCAACTCATGCACTGTAGGAACCACTAGCCTCCCCTGGAACCGAATCCCTTCATTTGCACCTCTGGTGAAATTGGGCCTCTCTAACATCATCTGGATATTAGCATCATCTCTTTGTGCTTCTATCACCCACTGGACAATAGCAGATTGAATGGTAAGGTTGGCAAGGAAGGACTTTTTTTTTATGTGAAGGCAAATCAATGTGGCACTCAGCTATGTCTTGTAAGAGTTTCCATTCCTTCACAATCATGTGAGCCACAACTGCCTCTGTTTTCTTGCTCAAAGCATCATCCACAACATTTGCTTTGCTAGGATGATACTAGATCGTGAAATCATAGTCCTTAATGTACTCTAGCCACCTCCTTTGGCATGTTAAAATCTGGATGAGAGAAAATATATTTTAAACTCTTATGATATGTAAAAACTTCAAATTTCTCACCATACAAGTAGTGCCTCCATATCTTCAAGGCAAAGACTACTGCTGCAAGCTCTAAGTCATGTGTTGGGTAGTTCTGTTCATGACTCTTGAGCTGTCTGGAAGCATATGCAATCACCTATCCATGCTGCATGAGAATACAGCCTAACCCCTTCTTGGAAGCATCACTGTAGATAACAAACCCACCTGTGCCTAAAGACAAGGTCAACACAGGTGCAGTTGTTAGCCTCTTCTTTAGCTCTTGGAAGTTTCTCTCATAAGCATCATCCCAAGCAAACTTTAGTCTATTCCTGGTCAATGTGGTCATGGTCAAGGCTATGCTAGAAAACCCCTCAATGGATCTTCTATAGTACCCTGCAAGTCCAAGCAAACTGCGAATCTTTGTGACAGTCTTGGGGGTTTCCCACTTGAGCACTGCCTCCACCTCTCCTGGATCTACTGATACACCCTCCTTTGAGATTACATGCCCTAGAAAGTTAACACTCTCCAACCAAAATTCACACATGCTGAATTTGGCATACAACTAATTTGCCTTGAGGATGTTAATAAATTTCAAAAACATGGTAAATTAATCATTCTATAATAAACCTAAAGTGCCAAATACACACCAAGCATTTTAAAGTGAATTTACATTCTTCAAAATAACAAAAAGTATAATGATACAGTACAAATTAAATGTATGCTCAAATGAAAAAAATGTGGCATATATGCACAATAGAATTATACTCTTGTAATTCCATATCAACATTCTAAAATATAATATTAAAAATTTGTATAGTCACTAATATATTTATATGATTATAAACCTAAGTATAATCAAGCTATGAAAATATTTAAAGACCTAAATAATCATATTCTTACTGTAATTGCATATTCATTAAGGATGAAAAGGAAAAGTTGATGCAATAGCTAATATATTAAATAAAAAATGAATAACTAATCAAGTTACATAAATTTTTTACTTCTAAACATTAGAAATTACCAAGCCAAAAAAAAGTAAAAAACAAAGCTAAATCAACCTTAAACATAACTCAAAATCGTAGTTAAAAAAAGTTGAATTAAATAAAAGAGCAGAACAAAGATTATAAAGAAAAAACCACAATCAAATAAAGAAACCATATCTTTTTTAAGCCAAGACCATATCTCTTTTATCTATTGTTTAAGCCAACTAAACCTTGATTATTTGGATTTTACAAGCCCTAGAGCCAAGAGATGGACCATGCAATTATATAGATGGGATTTATAGATTGCTAGGTTCAAGTTGCTAAATATGTACATTGGGAAGATTTTTTTTGCATATATTATACTTTGGCTAGTTTTCAATAATTTATCATCAAGCCAATTTCAAGGAATGAATGATATTTGTAAAAATAATTATTAATCTTAAAAGTATTTACATATTCTTATATCAATGTGGCAAATTTTATATATCTTCAGTTAAATTTTGTATAAGTCACTTTGAATCAAATCTTCACATATCATGTGCATTACTTGTGGTTAAGATTTCTGTTCAATTATCACTAAAACTTTTAACTTACACAACTACTTTTGACCCTCTTTAAGTCATGTCTTTTATTCTTGAATCATGCAAGATCACTCTTATTCAAGTTGAGACAAATTTGTTTAGACTCAAATAAACAAAAAGTTCTTATTTTTTACGCATTTTAGGTAGTCTATATACATTTTTCTCCCAAAAGATAGAAAAATAAAAGCTCAAAAAGAATATGCCCATGCTTTTTTCTGAGTCATGATATATTTCTTAAAATTATTTCTTTAGGCCTTGGCCTTTTCTGAATCCTCTCAACTTGCATAAAAATATTTTTCACTATTTTTCTTTTCATTTTTCTTGATGTCAATTATATATGAATTTCTTTAAGATCCCTGAACATGAACCGGTTTTAAATTCATTATGTTAAATTGCTTTTATGCGGTTTAAGCCATTTCTGATTAATTTTAATGATTTTTGTAAATAAATGTGACTTTCAAAGGTTTTAAACAAAACTAACTTCATATTTGTGAGTTTTAATTGAATCCAAAACATTTGTGAATTTTTGGATTTTTTTCATATTTTTCAAAAATTAGGGTTTAGGGTGTTGGCCCCACGGTCGAATTTGATGTTTTTAGTCCAAAATGTCATAGACATCAAAGAAAATCATCATAAAAATTTTCAAAATTTTTCTAGCCCTAATTAAAGTTGAAATGGTGAAAACACCTACTTTTAGTTAAAAACTCTATTCTCACCATAAGTTTTAATTAGGTATAGCCCATCCCTTCCTATAAACGGAAAGGAGTTGACCCTTTCCCATTTGGGAAAGGGCTGAGCCAAGATATTTAGAGCCTAATCCCTAATTAGGCCCAAAAAGGCAATGATTAGAGGTTACGTTTTCCTTAATCCATACTTAATCTTTACGGTTTTTCTTAAAATCCTCTTATTCTTGTCTTTCTTAATTGAAGTGTAAATCCGACTCAAATCAAGTGGAGAGGTAATAGATTTTTATCTTACCCATAATATGTATGTAAATCTTGATTTTTTTGTATTTTGATTGAATGGGTTTCATACTTAGGGCTTTAATGGTGGATTTACAAAAAGTTAATTTTTTAACTTAATTAATTAGTGTTTTGATTCAAACTAAGTTTATTTAATGTTCTGGAATGTTTAATTTAATTTTGATGGTATATGTGGCTTAGGATGAAGGTTTTATGGTTCAACAATATTTTTGGTTTTGAATTTTGAAAGAAAAAAGAAGGCTCAAATTGCTTGTTGGCGATCAATCGGGCCAACTGGCCGATCGTTCGGCCACACAATAGTTTTGCCTTTTCAATTTTCATGTTTTTTCGGTGTTTTCCTCCCAATTGATACTTCCAATGTTTATGGTGAGTCTTTTATATTGAAATTAAGCTACTGGAAGGGTGTAGAATTTGTGATGGAGGTTTATGAAGTATGCTTAAGTAGTTATGTGGAATTATATGTTTTATACATGTTAACATTGAATTATCTTGAATCTATGGATGATGGAGTTCTTATGATTGGAGCATGTTTCGAGCAGGGACATTACATGGTAAATGATAAGTTATATCATTATATAATGAGAATGGATTGTGGGTGAATGATGTTATTATTTTATAGCTTCATGTGTAGAATAATCATGCTTGTAGGAGTTAAGCATTTGATTTCACATGAATGGATTTATGGTTTATTGTAGATTTCACCCTAGATTTTAGTCGGTAATTATGATTTGAATGTGTTTAAGCATGTGTGTATGGCCTTATGGGCTTATGTTAAAACATTGGTCATGTGAATGCATGAACACACACATGTGGGGAATTTACTATGAAATCATGGTTATTTATGATTCGATTATGATGAATGAGGGGACTGATGGAGCACATTCTATGTTGGAACTCACATAGATCTTGCTCACGGATGTATCATGATTTAATGCATCATGGAATGGACTTCATGAATGAGGTTTTACCGATTTTTAGTCATGATTGATCGATTGTTTACAATGACGTGAGATTGCGTGCCAGGTGAATCAATCGTTGACTTAATCAAAACTTGCTTGGTACAAAATGACATGATTTCGATTTGAGTTCCTATGTGGAACATGTATACTCCCCAGGTTGAGTCGATTTGCATTGTTAATGTGATCGAGAATCCAGAGTGGTATGCCTCTGTAAACCGGCTACCACGTGTTCTAGTTAATTCGGACTCTTCCACAGCAGAGATGTCCAGAGCGAACACACTGCTCCAGTTAATTTGGACGTTCTTGGCCCGAGCTGTCCTGAGTGAGCAAACCTGCTCTGGTTAATTTGGACTTCCCGTGTGGATTTTTTGGAGTGAGCAGAGGGGCTAACTACCCCTACACCCTAGTTTTCTTTATAGAATTTGGACCTTGTCAAGAGCGGGCAATGCTCGAGGTTTCTGGTTAGGAAATCGGACTACGTCTAGAGTGGGTGATATGATTGTATTCCTTACCATGATGGAGATATTCACCATTTGATGATAATGCATATATATGAGATAATGTTATGCCCAGATTACACAGGTTGTGTAGGGATATTTGAGATTATATGACGCATGTGGTTGCGATTTATTATGCATGATCTTAATGTAGTATGGTTTAGATACTTGAGGTAAATGAGCTATGGAATTAATGAGATTTATATGAGTGCATGATCAGAATTATGTGTTAGATACACTCCTCATGCAAGTTGATGTAATACGAATACACGATCTGAATCGTGTGATTGAGACTATTACACAAGTTTATGTGATATGGTTGCATTATCAGAAAGGGTGCGAGAGACACTTCTCATGCGGGTTATGCATGCTTTCCTGCTTGATTTTGAATGGATGAGTATCATACTTATGCAGGAGGGATGCTAAGTTATGATATGATTATTTATGCCTTGACTTTGAAAGGCATGTCATATGCATGCTAGCTCCTATGTTTATGGATAAATAGGGGTTTAGGAAGGGAATGATTAGAAAGAGGGTATACCATGTCAATTATGAATCTGAATTACTATATTGCCATGTCTTGATGGTTTTCTGATTATTGTCGTTGTATGCAAACATTACTGAGTTTTACTCACCCCAATTTCTATGTTTTTGTTTTGGGGCTGCATGGTGCGACATACAGTCGGGGATGATCCTCTGGATGAGGAACAATTGGGGAGAGCATGGGATTATGCTTGAACACCTCTAGACTTTGTTATGTTTTTCCAATTTACTCTGTTATGATATTAGAATATCATGTATAGTGGTTCTTGTTATAGACTCGTGTATATCTTATGTTTTTAGATCTGTTTGAGACTTTATGATTCAAGCCATGTGTGTTGGCTCAGGATTCTAAGTATGTAGGCATAAGACTTGTGGACTAGTTCAAAGCTAAAGTCCATTTTTGTTCTACCTTTTTACTCTTGCTCAAAGGTCGCAAGGTGCATAACTCCGCTAGTTAAACCGCCTATATGAGGGGCTAAGTCTTCCACTATCCATTAATCTCTTTCAATTCTGTTGCCTCGTGCGCTTGACCGGCCCTTGGACAGGGTTCAGCTCAACTTGGGCGGTACCAGGGTGTGACAATTTCAAACTAGCCTAGGCCAACCTACGTATGTAGCCCTTCTCCATCATCTTTATGAGAAAAATTTCATTGGATAAAATTTATTAAGGTACATAAAACTGACAATCCTTAAATCACATTATATAGGATTTTCTTTCTTTTGAATTTTAAATAGAAATATAGCTCAAGATCCACTAATTGATCTTCACTCTCCTTATTATATCCTTCCTATTGTTAAGGTATATTGACCACAAATCATGTTACTTTTTAGCTGAAAAGAAATTTAATTGCATTAAATATCAAGAACTGAACCAATCAAAAACAAAATCAAAGCAAATTTCAAACAAAACAAAAGTTACACTAATTTTTGTTGTTTTTTTTGTCATATTCTATTTTTTTATTTTTCATTCAAAACATATGAATAAAAAGACATAAAAACAAAACAAAAAACATGTGTTTATAAGCACATATGAGTGATACACTTGGTTCATTTAATAATTTCTTTGTCAAAATTGTGTTGGAAACCTTGGGTATGTACTTAGTATTAAAATCTAATTACATGTAGTTGTAGTTAAGTTATATCTTGAATTAGCATACTTGAAAAGTAGGAGCAACATGTTCTTATGTCAAGTCATAAGACTAAAGAATGTTGAAGGTTTTTGAAACTTATTCAAATCGCATTTGCATATCAAAAACACTTAGAAAAGTTTTAGAAGTGATTTCAAGGGTTTGAAGAGGTTTTAAGGCAAAAAAGGCAAAATAATAATTAAACTATTAGAATGATCAATCGTTGGACATAAAGCAGAATGAAAAGATTGATTGGAACATGATTTAACCTTGTATAAAACAAAGCTAAGTTATTGATCGATTGCATTGTATATCAGTTGATCTCTCGAAGTATTATGTATTTAGAAAATAGTGGAGGATCAATCATTGTCCGAAGTGATTTATCATTAACAGTTTTAGTTGCCCTAAATAAGCTATTTCGAATTTAATTTTTTTCTTTGTTGAAGTTAAAGATCTAAATATGTTTGGAGAGCTTTATAAAGGATAATAAGTTATGAATTTCGAAAGAGGAAACCAAGAAAAAAATAGAAAAGTTGCATTTTGTTTTATAAGGGAATTCATATAAAGTTTTGAAGAGAAAATCAATGATAAATTGATGAAGCGATTTTTGAACTAGGAAGAGATTTCACATAGAACTTTCAAAGAGGATAAGTGATTGAAGAATCAAAAGAGGCCAAAGTCAATACAACAAGAGGAGCTTATTTGAGGCTAAAAAAGACAAAGACAAACCAAGGATATTTTGTTCAATTTGAAAGTCAATGTATTGTGTCATGAATTATAATTTTATTTTTATTAATAAATATGTAGTGTTTTGATAAGAAAATATAAAAGGGGGAGATTATAAGAACATATGAGTCATATGTCTAGGTTATTAATTGATTTTTTTATCAAAATTATATCTAGAAACCTTCTGTATGCATTGAGTCTTAGAATTTGATTTGAGGTTGTTGTAGTATAGTAAGATTTGGAATTGATAGAGGGTAAAAATAGGAGCAGACATATTTTTATTGATCGAGACAGATAATGTTGAATGTTTTTGAAGCTTATTCAGATCATATTTTCTTACAAAAATTACTTAGACAAGTTTTAGAAGTGATTTTACAGGTTTTAGGGTAAAAAATTCAAAATAATAAAATGAAAGGCACAACAATTGATCAACACTTGATTTTGTCCTATCTAAAACAAAGTTGAGAGTTATATAATGATCACTCTCATGAATCAATCAATCACTTAAAGTATCATGTACAAAATAAATAGTGAGCAATCAATGACTATTTAGAATGATAGATCACTTCAAGGAAAGGTTACACTAATTATGCCATTATAATTTTAATTTCTTTCCTTATTCAAATCCAAGACCTAAACAGACTTAAAGAGGTGTATACAAGGGTCACAAAAGTTGAGAGAGGAAAAGCTAATGGAGATTAGTAAAAAAGTGTTTATACCTTTTGCATAATTTTTTCTAAGGAGGATTCACATGGAGTTTTGAGTTGAAGATCAATGGTGAATTTAAGATATTTCAAAGGAGTTACAACATATTTTAAATAGGAGATTAAAGATTTCACTAGACTAAAGTCAATACAACAAGAGGTGCTTCTTGATGGCTAGAGACAGACAAAGACATGACAAGGAGGAAGAAGATGTTTTTAGTGCTTATGGGAGAAGACTTGAAGGCCAGGAACAGATCTAAACAAAAAGAACTTGTGTTAGATTCCAAACAAGGTTAGTGGTTTGCTCGTGCCTAGTAATGTCTTGGTTTCTAGTGCATAGCTTTGGTTGCTTTGGAACTACTGAGGTTTTTTACCCATAGAATTTACCCATAGATAGTGTTTTTCACATTAAATTGTCAAGTTCATGTGTAGATTGAATGATTAATAAAATGTGAGTGAGGTTTGAAAGAATACTTGTTTGATTCCTCAACATATAAAAATTTTGAGCAAAGAGGTGTCTTTAAATTTTATTTATTTACTCATAAGCAAATGAATAAAAGGGTAGAAAAGTGGCTAAATGAGTCAATCCCACAAATACATGAAGTCAGAAAACTAAATTTAATCTAACTCAAGTAAACCCTAATTGAGTTAGCAAATATGAAGAGAATAACTTGACGAAAGTAACTAGCAAAACCAAATTAGAATTTAAAGGAAATTAAATTGTCCAAATCAAAATTCTCAAGCCTTAATCTATGATTAAGAAAGGAACTCAAAAAAACTAAAATATCAAATAAAAGAAACTCTAGGACAAAGGTATCCACAATCATTAAATCATAGAAAGTTGTAAGTATGATTATTAGTCATTTTCTACATTCATCTCATAATAATCTAGAATTCAATCTTCGTTATTATGGAAAATATCATCATTATGGTCTTATCCACAATCAAAAAATACATTGTTCCTCCTCATTTCAATGGATTAAAATCATGTCATTAATTATATCCACGTACAAATCATAGCAAATACCTATTTTTATTTTTAAACAAGACAAAACTGAGTAACAAACTAATGAGAACCAACTTAAATCATGAGAGAAGTGCAAGAGAATAGAACCTGTCATGTAGCTCATATTCAATTTTCCTATTTATAGAGTGTAGGTCTTGTAAGGAGAAAATCTCTCCTTGATTGGCATATATCTTACACGCAAGGAAAAAAATATCATGTATAAATATTAAAGAATATATGAAAATAATGACTAAACTGTAAAGATAGATCTTGAGGATAATGAAATCAAGGAAGATAAAATTTGGAAGATAATCAAGGCAGGAGATCTGCCAAGGGCGCCAATCAAGAAAGATTAAAATTTGAAGATAATGAAGGCAAGAATATTTGTCAAGGTGGGGCCAAGAGTTTCGCATCATCTAACTGCTGCCCGCAAGATGAAGTGTGGACAGAGTCTACACAAATATTGAACCGTTATGGGCAAATTATAGCCAGGATTGAGGTATTTATAACCGTTATGGGCACCATTATAGCCAAGAAAGACAAATTGGGCAAATTTGTAATCCAATTTTGAATTGCCAAACACTGTATGACATGGATAGCAGCCGCAACCAAATACCAGTAGAAGACCATAGTCGGGTGATTTATGAAAAATCATAGCGTAGGGAGACTGATCATATAGAACTCAAGTAGGGAACTTGTTAATAATGTATATGGCGGTGCTAAAGGCATGAGTCCATAGAGACTGAGGCATGTGAGAATTTGCCATAAGAGTGAGTCCATCACTTTGAAAGTATTTTATGCCCTTGTCAAAAAGATTTTCAACAAGGTTTGAAATGTAACAAAGGTTGAAAAAACATTAGACTTGCAATGTAAAGGAAAGAACCAAGTGATGCGGCTATAGTCATCCACAAAAATAACATAAAAGTGATGGACTTCAATATAGGTAACAGGGGTGGGACCCCAAACATCACAATGAATAAATTCCAATAAACTAGAAGAATGACCATAATTATTAGATAAAGCCATTTTACTACTTTTGCCCCACACACAACTTTCACAAAAATAGGGTGTAGAAGACTTATTAGACAGGGGTAAAACATCATGCAAAGTGCGAAGAACATCATCAGAGGAGTGGCAGAGACGAGCATGCCACGTGTCAACTAACGCCTTTGATCCAATGAAACACATAGAAGATGTCATGACCCGGATTTTTAAAACCCTTTTTAAATAAAGGACATGAAATAAATTGTGATATTTTTTTTCTTTGAATCAAATCAAATCAATCAACTAAAATATCTACGTCGTGATAACTGGGGTTCACAAATACAAATATCAAAACATATGATATTATTATACATGTCAAAATTCGATTAATAACAGGTTAACCCTCTAAGTACAAGTGTGTCATATGTTCAAAAGTAAGCAACCAAGTAAAGTTGGTTCTCATGCTAGTAATTATAATTACTTACATGATTGTAGAAGTAAGAAACTACATCCCACTAGTGCAATGTCACCCTCCACCCCCACCGACGTCCTGATCTTGCAACGTCCTCATCTAAGGAACCTACAACCAAATAACAACCAAGCATCTCCTCCCCCCTAGAGGAGCATTTAAAAAGAACTAAAGTTTTATTTAATCTTTTTCAGATAGGGCCAACATCACACAATGTTAGTTGCCTATGTACTCATTAAACAACGTCTCCAATGTTTCCAAAAAGATAGGATCTAGATGTAGTTCTGCCTAAAAAGTACAATATCCTAAGAAACATAACATCACACATGTAATGCTTAAGTATTTTCAACTAACCTACATTTTATCCAATTCCTTTAATATTTCCACTTGTTCTAATTAAATAAGTAATATCAAATAATGTTATTAATTGTCTCTCAAACCATTGTTCGATAATTAATATCCCCATCAAATCCCAAAGACAAACAAACTCATCAAATGTCAACCTAAGTGACAAATGATACAGCCACTATAAACCTTCATCCAAAGGGAACCATCCATAGTGCGGCCTTGGAATCCACCAAGAAGTACCATCACCCATCCAAGTCCATAAATGACCTTACCGGAGTGGAAGGGTATGGCCCACAACTGCACCTATACAAAAGTGGCGGGAGAGGCCAACCAAGCAGGATGTCAGCTATTCCAAATGTATCTACACTAAATGATCCTTAATAGATCGGTGGTGAGCCCAGCTCAAGTAGAGCTCCCTCCAATGGGAGGTGCAACTACATGGTCAAATCAACACCTCATCAATAGAGCTAAGACTCAGGAAACTATTTTGAACCCTATCTTGCTAATCAATAAGCCAAGATTCCGAATGACTATCCCAAACCCTATTAGTCGCTTCTAGGCTAGTGTTGAAACTCGAAACTACCATTAGTTCATCAACCAAGGAAAATCATCAGGTCAAAGGCTTTGTTCACTCTATGAACTATTCCCAGACCCCTCTAAGGTATTTTAAAGTTTTTATTGATTAGGTGTTCTTGCCCAATCCAAGGTTAACTAACCCCCTTAATCAATCTTTCATTAATCTTAACCTAGTGATAAATCATTATCACAAAATCAACAACAAATATTAAAACAATGAACAACATAAACAATATAAACCAACTCAGGTACAAACAGATCATAATATCAAGAACCAAGTCAATAATGATATTAGAATTGTTCGTGCTCTCATTCCCTAACCCTCCTTCGGTTTAACTGATTAAATCTTTATGAAAGCTAGTCATAATGCACCTAAGAGCATTAAGGTAATTATTTCACCTTAGACATGGTCCTCTCTCTTCTCAGGAAAGCCTTTGGCCTCTCAAGAGGATTCATTATGACATTGGCCCGTTAAATTCATTCACACGAATGCGGACCGGTACACTCATAACGGTATTTTTGTCTTTTTGTTCAGGGTTTCCCTGAACCTCAAACCTGGATGGGTTCAAAACTAATCCCAAGGTTACATCTTGATGTTATGAACCTGTGGGAATTTTCTTTCTATTTAACGGGGTCCTAAACCCCTTCAACTGACCCCATTTCAATTAACAGTCTTACCTTAACCCTAGGGATAAAATAGTTAATTATTTATTTACTGAGATTTTTTCCTAGTATGAGCATTGGACAATAATAAGGTTACACATTAGACTGTCACTGGGATTTTTTTTTTTATCAACTCATAGGCCCTTGAACCAGTGCCCCAAAATTGGGTCATTAGAATTGTTCTACATTTCAACTCATAAGATTAGATTTCACATTTCATGGCCTCTGGAATTTTTACCCATTCTAAGACTTGGTCAAGATACTCTACATGCTCTCATGGTCATTTGCAATTTTATATGAATTTTTCTGACCATTTTAACTAACTGAACCGGACCCAGTTTAGTTGGAATATTTTGTTTTTTTAAGCCAGACTGAATTGGGCATGGTTACCAAACCCAGTCCTGAGCACGATGATGACTTGCACGGGTCATCTTCTCCATTGCTGGCTCAAGGCCTGTTCATCTTTGGCAACACCACCTCTGGCCGCCATAGTGGGGCTGGTCTGGGCCTCACTGGATCGCCGCCTGGCAGCCACGGCAAGGCGAGGGACTAGCACTCCCAGATTGTTTTTCTGTGGTGATTCCGATGGGGCTGGTCCTACTTCCATCCAATGGCTAGCCGCCCTCCACCGATGCCCACTCAATTGACTAGAGATTTCTCCCTTTTTTTCTTCTTTCAATCACTATATCTCCCCGGCGACCAAGGTTTTTTGCTGGAAGGGGAGATCTGCTCGCTTGGTGAAAAGGACCTATCAGCTGCTGGTCAGTCGGAGACTGGCTAGCGGGATTATAAAAATTGTAGTAGTTCAATGAAATTACATAACAATGATTTCTTCAATCACTGCTCATATAAATTAAAAAAATAGAATTGCAGAAATCTAATTTACTTTCAAATTTATTTAATAAAATTTTTATTAATCTTCACTTGAAGACAAACAGCAATGATCCTACGTTAAACGCCGATTTGTTGTTGATCCATTGCCGCTGTAGCCTCACCATCCACCACCTTCTCTCCTCCCTTTAGGCCCCTAAAAGAAAACTCCCCTAATTGTACCATAAGCATCCTTTTTATAATCTTGGGGATTAGGGTTCCTAATCCCCAAAGAAGTTGGGCCAATCCTCCTTACTTAGGCAACCCAATTGGGCCTCTAAAAATTAATTTTGTCACTTTAATTAATTGAGACCATATAGTGACTTAAACAGACAATTCGCGCATCTAATTTGGGTGAACAGGCCTTACACGATATATTCAACTTTGAATAGTCATATCTCCGTCATCCAAACTCCGATTCTTGAGTTCTTGGTAGCGTTTCAAAGCTCTTTTTGTCTAATTCCTAACTCCATAAGTTTAAACCACAAATTATGTCTGTGGAGGAAGTTATTCTACTAAGAAAGTGAAAGGTCAAACAACCTATTTTCCATGCATTTCATTTTTAAAAATCTAGGAAAATCTGGGATATTATAGAAGAGGCCTTATGTTCCTTGGAAGGCGAGGTAGGGAGTGTGTAAAGATCCCCATTAAGATGTCCCAAAAGCAGGATTGTCCCGGTCTTCTTGTCCTTTATCATAAAAATAGTAGAGGTGAAGATAAATAAACAATTATTGTCTTTAGTAAATCGAGCCATAGATTATAGATTCCGATGAAGGGCAGGCACAATATAAATATTATTCAATTTCAAAGAGCCAGAGGAAGTAGAAATAGAGGATGACCCAATATGTGACCCGTTACCTACCATAATATCATCAGTGCCATGACAAGAGCTCATACCAGAGACATGTGCATCAGAGGAGGTCATGTGGTGGCTAGCACCACTATCCACAATCTAGTCTTCTTCTTGTTGGTCAGCAAGATGCATGACAATAAATGCCTGAGAAGTATCAGAAACGTATTCTTCCGGGGCC
Source organism: Saururus chinensis (assembly GCA_035235625.1). Classification (NCBI taxonomy): domain Eukaryota; kingdom Viridiplantae; phylum Streptophyta; class Magnoliopsida; order Piperales; family Saururaceae; genus Saururus; species Saururus chinensis. Next base: position 33,691,386 of record CP141144.1, on the reverse strand, counting down.
TCACAGAGGCATGATGGTTAGGTCCGCCACACATAAAGGATGTAATACACTTGGTTTGGGTAGAGTTTTGTCCACCAAGCACACTCTGGGGGGGACGGTTAGGTGGAATGGCAACAGATGGAGAGGAGGAATGAGGAAAGGATCCATGTCCACAATTATTAGATCCACCACGAGAGCTGCCTTGCCCCTAGCCATGAAGCCATGAGAGGGAGGCCTAGAGGACTGGCCATAACTATGAAAAGCAACAGAAGATACATTAGCCAATGATTAGCACAATTCAAAATCTAGTAACAAACCAATAACATCTTCAAGAGAAGGGGCAAGCCACTATGCATTAATGGCAGCAACAATGGGATCAAACTCAGAGCCTAGTCCATGCAAAAGCCAGAGAGATAGATCATCATTGTCAACTAGCTTACTGGCATTGGCGAGAGTTAAAGCCAAGGACATGGCATGCTCAACATCTTGAGCAATGAAGCGTGACCCTTGTGAGAACATCTAGAGCTCCGTCTTGAGATGTTCAACCCGAACACAAGAGTGTGCACCAAAGAGGGTTTTGAATGAAACCCACAACGGATGTGAAGTCTCTTTTCCAGCAATAAGAGACAACACCGATTCAGAGAATGAGGCGGTGAGCCATCCACCAATCATTTGATCCATATGAATCTACTAATGAACATCATTAGAGTTCGAACCATCAGTGGCAAGGGCAGGCTAGGGAAAGTCACCAAGAATGAACCCCATAAGATCATAGCTCTAGAGAATAGGGAGAACTTGCATCCGCCAAAGCAAGTAAGTAGATTGGGAGAGCCTCGTAGATATATCTTGTTTAATGGTCTTGAGAGGAGAGGTGAGAGATGAGAACATCATAGAGGAAGGAGAAGTAGTTGTGGTGGAAGAGGCCATGACGCAAGAAGCTAAGAGAACGGGACATCACAGGCAAGAGGATCAGAGGCTCCAATACCATATATGAGAATAGAACCCGTAATGTAGCCCAGATTCAGTTATCATATTTATGGAGAGCGTGTACAACTTTTAGGGAGAAAACCTCTCCTTAATTGACATATATTTTACATGTAAGGAAAGAATATCATGCACAACTATTAAAGAATATATGCAAATAATGACTAAATGGGAAAGACAAATCTTGAGGATAATGAAATCAAGGAATATCAAATCTAGAAGATAATCAAGCCAGGAAGATCTGTCAAGGTGGCACCAATCAAGGAAGATCAAATCTGGAAGATAATGAAGGCATGAATATTTGTCAAGGTGGCACCAAGAGTTTTGTATCATCTAACAAGATGAATGATTAAACTTATATCCAAATTAATCTCATCAATTAAAGAGGTAGAAATAATTAATATTAAATTCACCATTGAAAAATTAATCAAGTCTCATAATCATGGAATTCTACAATTTTATAAAGCTTCATCTACTCATTTACCTAAGAAATTTTTTTTATTAAAATAATTGAAAAAAGACTTAACAAGAGGTGAAAGAGAAGGAAACAATTCAAAATTTACAGTTTGCTATAATGCTTATGACTAATATGTGTGGATTACTGTTCATTGTCTCCAACCTCTAACCGTGAATAATATTAGTACAATGACTGCGGCCTTCAAATGTTTTTCTTGGTTATTCTTCGTTTCTCTCGCTTTGGGCTTCAATTCTTTGGCTTTTAAACTCTTTTTATGAAGGTTTTTAAAAGATGGAATTGAGTGGTTTCATCTTTGATTCATTCTTCTCTTATGCACTTCTCAGCCCACTCTTTGTTTCATTGTTCTCTGCTTTATAGCTCTGCTGGTAGCTCTTCTTGCCTTATTCAAATGCATCCTTTCTTTGGATTTCTTTCCCTCAATTGATGCTATTTGGTTGTCCCAGTCTTCCTCTCTTACCTTCTGAATTTCCCCTTCCTTTCTTTCCTTTTTGCTGCAATGTTTTCTTTCTCTTTTTTCTGCATCTTCTTTTCTTGACGTGGCCGGGAACTGAATTGCCTTCATGTGAAAGCTGCTTCTCTCTTCTTCATTGATTGGCTAATATTTGCTCCTGAGGCTTGGTCTACTCAATAGAGTGACTTTAATTTTTTAAAATTTGTACAAATTTATTAGTCATTATTTTACTCAACTTTTTTCTTTTTCTCTTCTATTTCTTTTCTTGAGCACATTATATACTCAACCTTAATTGTAATGACAGAAGTTCTAGAAGGATCTACAAACTAACAATAGTAAAGCGCAAAACTCTAGTATAATTACCTAAGTACTACTAGATTATACCAAAGTTTTACTCTCATAAGAAATACTTAAATTCAATGATATCCACTAAGTATTAAGACTATAATAAAGGGTTTGAAATCTCACTTAGATAAATGTCTTTCTAATTTTTCAAAATAGGAGCACAGAAACCAACATTATGTAATTAGAACTCAAAATTGTTAAATCTGTCAAGTCATATAACCATGTTCTAAAATAGCTTGATCTCATTAAATGTTGTCACATGTCTAAAATAATCCTCAATATAAATAACCAAAAACATAAAAATCTTTGATAATTTTTTTAGATTTTTTTATTTTCTCATTTTTTTACTAAAACTAAGATAGAGACACAAAAATAAAAATCTCTTTCTATACCCTCAAACCTAAATAAACATTGACCTCAATGTATAAAAGAAAATAAATACAATGTTTATAATAAGAAAAGAGGAAAAAGAAAAGATAATACCTCTATTAACATGCTTATGTACATAGCCATCAAAGGAAAAATGTTCAATAAAGCAAAAGCATAATCACATATGGGTAAATCAATAATGAATTGTATAAGCACATCCACATAATGATTAGAACAGTCAACAAAAAAAAGAACCAAAACTCTAGATAAAGAAAATGGAAATACTAACTACTAAATCATGCAAAAATAACTTACAAAACCTAAAGTTGTGTTGCCTCCCAAGAGCTCTAAGTTTACTGTCTTCAGTCTTCAGCTAGATACACCTAATGCTCAGTCATGATAAATAGAATCTTCTAGAAGCAATTCATGAACTTCTGGACTCTTCAACTCTACAAATGGTTTGAGATGGTGACCTTTAAATACATCATCATTCCTAGGATTCTCAATATCAATAGCTCCATGAGATTAAATAGTACGAACTATGAAAGGACCTATTCATCAAGATCTCGATTTTTTAGTAAATAAATGCAAATGTGAATTATAAAGAAGGGCCTTTTGACCAGGTGTAAAAGATTTCCAAAATGTTTAGATATGAACCTTTTTCATTTGGTCCCTATAAGTTTTAGCACAATCGTAAGCATTGTCTTAAATTTCTTCCAACTCATTAATCTCCAACTTCCTATGAGCACTTGCCTTGTTAAGATCAAAGTTCAATTGCTTTATAGCCCAATATGCTCTATGTTCTAACTCAGCAGGAAGATGAGCATTGCCTAAAACAATTCTATATGGAGGCATTCCAATGGAAGTTTTAAATGTCGTACCATATGCCTAAAATGCATCCCTAAGTCATAAAGACTAATCTTTTCTATTAGGGTTTACCATTTTCTCCAATATGTGTTTAATCTCCCTATATGAAATCTCAATTTGACCACTAGTCTGGGGGTGGTAAGGTGTAGCATTTTCATGGGTTATACCATATTTCTTCATATATTGCTAAAAAACCTTATTACAGAGATAGTTCCCCCATCACTAATAAAGGCATGTGGAGTACCAATGCACGCAAAACCACAATCTTGTGATCATTGGTTTTGCATGCAATAACCTCTACCCACCTAGACACATAATCTACATCAACAAGGATGTACAAATTACCAAAAGAATTAGAAAAATGATTTATAAAATCAATGCCCCAAACATTAAATATCTCAAACATCAAAATTAGGTTTAGTGGCATCATATTTCTATGTGAAATACTCTATAACTTTTGGCATCTTTCACAAGCTGAGCAATACGTATAAGAATCTCTAAAAATAGTGGGCTAGTAAATTTACACTGTAAAATCTTCTCAGCAGTCTTTCCTGAACTAAAGACACCACCACAAGCATGATTATGACAAAAGAAGATGACACTTTGTTGATCATTTTTAGCAACATAGCTCCTAATTATCTAATCATGACAATTTTGAACAAGGGTCAGACCAAGAGTACTTAAACTCAGCTAAAACTTTGCATCTATCTTGTTTAGTCCAATGAGAAGGAATTTGCTCAATAACAAGATAATTCATTATATCAGCAAACCAAGGTAACATGAGATATTAAGTAAATGCTCATAAAGAAAAGACTCAATATTAGGTACAAAATCATTAGTAAAATCAATTGTGAATTTAGATAAGTGGGTTGCTACAACATTTTTAACACCCTTCTTATCTCGAATTTTAAGATCAAATTCTTGTAACAACATTATCCATTGGATAAGATGACGTTCAACATCCTTTATAGGCAAAAGGTACTTTGATGTAGCATAATCTGAATAGACATAGACCTTAGACCCTAACAAATAGGACCTAAATTTATCTAGTGCAAAAACAACTGCTAACTACTCATTTTCAGTGGTTGAGTAGTTAAGTTGAGCATCATTCAGAGTTTTACAGGCATTGTAGATCACATGGGGAAGTTTATCAATGCATTGCCCTAAAATAGCACCAATGGCCTAATCAGGCATCAAACATAATATCAAAGGGCAGACTCTATTTAGGTGGTCAAATAATAGGTGGATAGAACAATTTAGTTTTTAGCCTTTCAAAAGCATAGAGACACTCATCATTGAAGACAAATGGAGAATACTTGGCAAGTAAATTGTAAAAAGGTCTAAAAATTTTACTAAGTTTTTTATGAATCTCCTATAAAAGCCTAAATGACCTAAAAGTGATCTAATTTCGTTTATAGTTCGTGGACGTGGAAGATGAGAAATTTAATCAATTTTAGCTTTATCAACCATAATTCCCTTATGTGATGTGGCATGCCCAAGACAATCCCCTTATGTACCATAAAATGACATTTCTCCCAGTTAAGTATAAGATTCTTCTCTTTACACCAAACTAACACTAGGGATAGGTTGTGCAAACACTCATCAATGTAGAGCTAAGGATAGAAAAATCATCCATAAGCACCTCTAAGAAATGTTTGACCATGTCATAGAAAATTCTAGTCATGCGCTGTTGGAATGTGGCAGGTGCATTTCATAACCCATAAAGCATGTAATGGTAGGCAAATGTCCCAAAAGGACAAGTGAAGGTTATAACCGGAATACCTATAAAGAAAGAAAAAAATAAGCATGGCCGGCTAACTTCTCTACCATCTAATCTATGAAAGGAAGAATAAAACGATATTTCCTTCTTGTAGCAATCAACTTCATATAGTCAATACAAACATGCCAACCCCTTTGAAAATGGGCCCAAATTAACTAATCCGAATCATTCTTCACTACCATTATACCAGACTTCTTTGCCACACCATGAACAAAACTCACCCATCTACTATCAAAGATTAGGTAAATGACACCCACATCTAGAAGCTTCAAAACTTTAGTTCAACCACATCTTGCATAATAGGGTTTAAGTGTAACGTCCCATTTTTTTTATTATGTCTCACTAAGGTGTTAGGGGTAATTATGAAATTTTAAATAAGTTTTAGTATTTATGGGCAAAGCTCAAAGTAACAAGTATAACGAATAAAAGAATACATGAAACGGAGGTTGGGATCAAAAGTTATGACTTCAAGAAGCATGCCACTGGGTAAGACCTACTTGGAAAGTGCACAATAACCTACCCATGTACAATCTAATTTTGAAGGGCTCGTTGATATGAGTCCATCGGTACTTAGAATGTGTGATTTCGACTTAGGGGTAAGAAGATATTGCGTTTTGAAGTTAGAATGAAATTTAATAAAATAATAAAAAATGGGCAAAGGGTGAATATGTTGGCATCATCAATGATGCAAGTGACTCAAGCCACATTGTGCGAGTCATTACGTGTGAGTTGGGCCACCGCTCGGCATGGGGCCATGCACATGCAGGTCGTCTGCACGATGCATGGCAGACTTGCATGACACAAGCATCCCTGCCATGATGCCACATTGAGACACACAATGAGTGTCGCGTGCTCATGCACATGACACTTTGTCAGCTTGTGTGTTTTCCCTCTATAAATAGGAAACCCGTGTGATCTTTTTTAGGAGATTTCTATCCTGTTCTAAGTCCATTTTTGCATGTTCAAGTGGCATTCTTAGATAATTCAGTGAGGAGTATCTAATATTCTGATTTAATATATGATTATATGAATGCATGTGATAATTAAGATATATGTTATGCTCTAATCCGATGTATTTTGATACACTTTGAACTAATATGATCTAATAAGCTCATATATGCTTTGTTTTGATCTAATATGCTCCGATATGATATTAGATGATCTGATATGGTCATTGAGATCCGATATGATCTCATGAGATCTGATATGATCCAATCGGCTCTGATGTGTTTTGCTATGCTCTATGATAGAACTGATTTCTTAGCTTCTGTTTAACTCCAATGATTTATGTATGACGTCGATTAACCACAAAACTAAGCAGAGAGTGCAAGTACCTGTGTATCATTGTACATATCAATTCATTTTTAGATAGAATTTCCTTCCAGAAAACAGAGCTATAAATCATTCTCAAGCAAAAAATTGCGACAGATCTGAATTCTCATTTCAGAGCATCGGTTGTAAAACATAAAAACCCATTACTCTCACTAGGATGGTCAACTAATAAAATAGATACTTTAATTTTCAATTCAAATTTAGAGCAAATAACTTACACTTCCTATCTCATATTATAGGTGTTTGGTGGTTTCTCCTGAACAACTCTACCGCGATTCAAAACATATTCATTTTATAAGCAAATGAATTTTCTAGAACAAAGAGTTTAAAATTTGATTTTTTTTAATAAACCAGTAGAACTAAACCTAAAGCTATCAACTAACACCTCACATCCTATACTGTGGGTGTTTTGCGCTTTCTCTTAGGTGGTTCTATCGTCTTCACAAATAGATCTATTTCTTAATCACATTCATTTTATGAAATAGTCAATTTGAAAACAAATTTTATTTCAATACCTTGGTAGACTTAACTGTAGAGTCTTCCATTAGTGCCTCCTGTCCCATACCGCGGGTGGTTGGTGGTTACTCCTAGCTCATTTTATAATCGTTTAAATAGATTTAATTTACATCCAAACAAATTTTTTAATTGACGGTTTACTTGAGATCAAAGTCACTAAAAACATTTTCAAAAAAACATGTAATGAATTCAAAGTAAATTTTTTGATTGATACAAAATAAGAATTTGTAAAATCAAAGTTCAGATCAAATCAGATGCCCCACGTGCGAAATGTAATTTCAAAACATTCATGATTTAAAATTAAAATTTGCAAAATTGAAATCCATCTTAAATCCAATGATGGAATTTTAAATGAAATCTGTTACAACTTATTCATAATAGAATTTTCAAATTACTTCTGATTAAAAATTAGAATTTGTGAAATCAGAGTCTGTATTAAATCCGATGTCACAATCGAAACAAAATTTAAATGAACTCAAATTTAAAAATTATTAAACCCGATACAACATATTCGAACAGAAATTTGAATAATTTCTAATTCAAAATAAAAAGTTATAAAATTGATGTTCATATCAAATCCATGGCAACACAGTCAAAAGAAAGTTTCCAATGAATTTAAATTTAAAATCAGAATTCATATCAAACCCAGATCAAGAACATAAATTTTAAATAATATCCGACTCAAAAGTGAAGTTCGTGAAATCGGAGTTTATATCAATCTTATACAACATTCCATACATAATTTTAAAATTAATTCCAATTTAAAAATCATAATTCTAATCAAAACAATATATATTAACTCCGATACCATTTGTAACGGGCTTTACTTTTATAATGTAAGGCCCTATTTCCCGAATATGTTTAACCCACCTGATTGGGGGCAGTTGTGGAATTTTGATTAAGTTTTAGCGGGTTTTAAGAGACAAAATTGCCATATATGGGTTGACCTCGACGTAACAAAGCATCGGGAAGCACGCCACATTGTCAAGACCTACTTAATAAGTGTAAGATAACCTACCCATGTCTAATCTAATTTCGAAGAGCTCATCAATATGTGTTCATCGATACTAAGAAAACACGATTCCGACTTCGGGGTAAGAAGATATTATACTTTGAGGTTGAAATAATATTTTAATAAAATAATAGTAAAAATTGGAAAAGGACGAGATTGCTAGCATCTTCAATGATACCAACAGCTCAAGTCATACTGCATGAGCATGGCATGTGAGCTGGAAATGCTTCTCACTTTCTTCGCCTTTAGGTTGCAAATATAACCTTCTCTTACTCAGGGACACTTCTCACTATCCACATCTCGCTAACAATGCCTCTTTAATGGATGAAAACGGACTTTAGAACAGGCCAAAAAACTCTTCTGAAGTTCACATGGGTTTCCTATATTTAGAGGAACACATGCTTGCCCACAAAGTGTTGTTCGTATGCGACATGCATCATGCATCCATAACGCAGCACTATGGTAGGTGCGTACCAGGCATGTCGAGCAGGTTTGCCGTGCATCCTGCCGATATTCTCACGAACTCCAGCCTTAGAGTGGGCCCCGTGATACATGGCTCAAATGGTGAGGCTCATGTAATTCAGCTCAAGCTGCTAGCATAATTGATGATGCAAGTAATTTCATCCTTTTCTTATTTATTATTATTATTTTATGCAAATATTATTCCCAACTTTAAACCATGATATCTTCTTACCCCAAAGTCGGAATCACGGGTTTTTAGTACCGATGGACTCGTATAGACAAGCCCTTTAAAAGTATCCCCACGGGTGTCAATCTTGTTAGGCGCGTGGGACAATTTGTGGTGCTGCCAGACCGTACTTTTATTGAAGAGTACTTCCTTTAGGATGAAAAGGATATGGGTAGGTTATCTCACTCTATCATAAAGTGTAATAAAAGACATAATAGCATATTGAATCATATCAGATCACACCAAGATCATAACAAATATCATACAATGATATCATATTAGAGTATATCAAATCAAAATAGAGCATATCAGAGCTTATTAGATCATATTAGATTAAAGCATATCAGAATACATCGGATCATAGCATTGCATATATCTTAATCAGCATATGCATTCATACAATCATATCTTAAATCAATGGATTAGATACTCCCCTGTAATTCAAGAAGTAGCGGCATTTGAAGTTATCCTTCCTTTAGGGCATCCTCCTTTTCTGGTCCGAAGACGGAGGGCAGAACCACTTCTTGACTCAAAACATTTCTCTCGTTGTGCCTGATGGTGACAATAGCTATTCCCTTTTGCCTAGATTTTTCTCACTCTTTACGCCCATAGGCAGTAGATGTAACTCCGAATGCTGTTACTTCCAAAATTACAGGGGAGTATATGATCTTCTAATTTGATAAATAATTTTATGAATGCATATGCTAATTAAGATATATACTATGCTATAATGTCATGTGTTTTGATATGCTTTGATTTAAGATGATCTGATAAGCTCTGATATGCTCTATTTTGATTTGATATACTCCAATCTGATTCAATATGGTCTAATATGGTCAGATGAGATTTGATATGATCCAATCTACACCAATGGGTTTTGCTATGCTGTATGATAGAGCAAGATGTGTGATTTTTCTGATTTGTTAGCTTCTGTTTAACTCAGATGAGTTTTGTATGATGCCGATTAAATATTTGGATACACATATATTGATGTATGTGAATTTTGATTGTTTGATGCATGTATTATCCATCAAGCAAAACTACGTTCAGATTCAATCATTTTGGAGTAATATTATAGATAAATCGTAGATGTTATCTGATACATACGTAGGTAACCAATGGAATGACATTGGCCCCGTCAAAAATTAGATTAAAATGAAATTTGTTCTGACCTATGTGCAATAGAGAACTTAATCTCCGTAGTGCATAGAGAATTGTTACGGCTCTCACGCACAGACTCTGTCACTCCTTGTCTTTATGAAAATGTATAACCCCGATTTTGTGCTTTGAACCACCAACTCGGATCAGTTTTGAGGATGGGGAGTTACAAATGATACCCAAGCTAGGTTACGATTATCTTGGCTCTGATATACTTAAAATTGTTTGTTATAAAACACAATCACATGATAACCCGAGTCAGGGGTTCAGAACACATGATCGGGATTATAAATTTTCATAAAAACCAAGAGTGACAGAGTTTGAGTGCAAGAGTTGTAATGTTCCACTACAAAATTTGGAGATTAAGGGCTTCATTGTGCTAAGGCTAGAACAAACTGAATTTTAATCTTATTTTGGATCAAACCAACATTTTCGTGTCGTTGGTTGCCTACATACTTACTAGATAACATCTACAATGTTATTCTAATATGATCGGATCAAAACATAGTTCTACTGTAATGGCTATTACATGCAGTAGGCAGTACAAAATCATATACATCAAAATATGTATATCCGAATATTTACTCAAAGTCATATGGAAATCATCGGAGTTAAATGAAAGATAACAAATCAATAGAATCAAGCATCTCACTCTATCATAGAGCATAGCAAAACACATCAAAGAAGATTAGATCATATCAAATCATATTAGGTCTCATCCAACCATATCAAATAGATTGGAGCATATTAGATCAAAATAGAGAATATCAAAGCTTATCGGATCATATTAGACCAAAGCATATAAGAATACATTGAATTAGAGTATAACATATATCTTAATTAGCACATATATTAATATAATAATATATTAAATGAGAGGATTAGATATTCCCCTGTAATCATGAAAGTAGTAGTGTTTGGAGTTACTCCTTTCTTCAGGGCATCCTCCCCTTTAGGTACGGAGATAGAGGGCAAAGCCGTTTCTTGCTATAGAACGATTAAGTCGCCGTTGAGCACAGTGAGAGAAATGTTTTGAGCAAGAGGTGGCTCTGCCCTTTGTCTCCGGACTTGAAGGGTAGGACACTCTAAAGGAAGGAGTAACTCCAAATGCTCTCTACTTCCGGAATTACAGGGGAGTATTTGATGTTCTAATTTAATATATGATTATATGAATGCTTATGCTAATTAAGATATACACTCTGCTATGATCTGATGTGTTTTAGTATGCTTTGATCTAATGATTTGATAAGCTCTGTTTTGATCTGATATGCTATTATATGATCTTATATGCTCGGATGAGATCTGATATGATCTGATATGATCCAATATGCTCAGATGTGTTTTTCTATGCTTTGTGATAGAGCAAGATGTGTGATTCCATCGATTTTTAGCTTCCACTTAACTCTAATGATTTCCGTATGACTCCGATTAAATATTTAGATATACATATTTTGACTTATATGATTTTTGACTACCTGATGCATGTATTAGCTGTTATGCAGAATTGCATTTGGATCTGATTGTATTCGAATAACATTGTAGATGCTATCCAATACATGTGTGGGCAACATATGACATGACAATGTTAGCTTGATCGAAAATAAGAATAAATATATGTTTGTTCTAACGTATACGCAACAAAGCTCTTAATCTCCATAATCCATAAAGGAACATTATGATTCTTGCACTCAGACTATGTCGCTCCTAGTTTTCATGAAAATAAATTACTTAGAATTTGTGTTTCGAACCCCTGGCTCGAGTTGTTTCAGGGTCAGGGTGTTACATTAAGCGCCTCTGAGATTCAGATGAAGGTTTAAGATTTTCAGCTAAGTAAATTTTGTGCATAACTACAGAAGGACTAATACCCTTCATGTTAGCAATTGTCCACCCGATAGCTTCCTTGTGATCTATAAGGACATAAATTAATTTTCTGTCCATAATATCATATAAATTAGAAGCTATGATGACTTGTAAATTTCAGAAGAACCTAAAAACATATACTTGAGGATATTAAGTTATGGCTTCATATCCATATCGAGTGATGACTTGGAAGGAGGGGAGATGATGATCATGAAAGAGGAGCCACATTAGGTTGCAATTTTTTAGTCTTCATGAGAGGAACAGAATCTAGCAATGAATTAACCTCCTCAGCTAATTTATCAATGTCAAACCCGCAACCAAAGTATGCTAGACAAGCCTTTAGGGGATCCTCAACATGTGAATGGATGAAGATATTATGAACAAAACTATCAATCAAGTTAATTCTATTCACATCTTCTATGTTCAGTGGTTGTTTTCTTATGTCAAAAAAGTTGAACTCAACCACCATGTTTCCAAAGTTTCATCACCCATTTCTTTAAGAACATGTATGTTATATGTCAAGTTTATTTGTTGATTTCTTTGTCAAAATTATGTCAAGAAACCATTAGTATGTAATGAGTCTTAAGTCTGATTTGATGTTATTGTAGTCAAGTAAAATTAGGAATTGTTATACTTGAAAAATAAGAGCAAATGTGTTCTTGTTGATCAATGTGAAAGAGTGAAGAATGTGAAGGGTTTTGATGCTTATCCAAATCACATTGACATGTATAAATCACTTGGAAAAGGTTAAGCAGTGATTACAAAGGTTTCAAAAGGATTTTTAAGGCAGAAAGGGTAAAAATTTCAAAATATAGGTAGAACGATCGATTGCTGCAAATTATGAAGGAGAAATGATCAATCACTTATTGCAAAATGAAGCTGAGAGTTATCGATAGATTGCTCTCACAATTGATCAATCGATAGAAAAATCATGCACATTAAAAATAGTGACCAATAGATTGTTGCTTAGAACGATCAATTATTTCAAGAATAATTTACCCTTATGACCTTCTGATGTCCATTTCATTCTTTATTTAAATATAATCCTGAACCGACTTATTGGGCTATATATGGGCTATGAAATCATGAAAATGGAGACAGGAAACCCTAGAAGAGAAAAGCGAAAGAGGTTTTACACCTTTGCTTATTATTTTTAAAAGGAGAATTCACTTAAGCTTTATATTGAAGATCCATAGTGAATTGAACAAGACAATCCGCAACTAAAGGAGCATATACACAAGGTATTCAAAGGGGAGTTACAACATGTCTTTAATGGAAGATTTAAGATTTTCACAAGGCCAAAGTCAAGACAACAAGAGGTGCTTGTTGAAGACTAGAAAGAGACAAAGACAAGGCATGAAGGAGAAAGTTTCAAGTGATTGCAGAAGACATGAAGGAGAGCAATAACAGTCTAAATAGGAGGAGCTTCTATTAAGGTCTAAACATAGTTGGTGGTTTGCATGTGTCCATGTAAATTCTTGGTTCTAGTGTACTAATTTGGTTCCTTTAGAATTGTAGTGGTTTTTTACCATAGTAGGGTTTTCCACGTAAAACAGTGTTCTTGTGTGGATTGATTGATATTTCGAGAGTGAGTTTCAGTGAATGTTAGGTTTTAATTGTTTATGGTTTATAAAATAATTCTTCACAAAGAAGCTAGACTCTTAATTCTCTTGTTGAAAGAACTAGTTTTAGAGCAATCTAGTGATCCACTAGGTCAATCAAATGAATATTAAACTTTCAATTTCTACAATATATTAGAGCATTGGATGTGGCCAAGAAACAACGACCCAAAATGAGTGGAATTTTCCAATGGATATTCTAAATAGGTTGAGTATTAAGGATTGCAAAGTTCACTGGAAAGTAAAATGTGTTAACTTTAATTAGAACATTTTCAACAATACCTCGAAGAATTTTTAGAGCTCTATTAAACATTTGAAGTGTTATTGATGTGGGTTTCAACTCTCCCAATCCCAATTGAACGTAAACAATATATGATAATAAATTCACATTAGCCCCAAAATCTAACAAGGCCCACTCATTGTGATGATCCCCTATCTTGCATAAATTGTGGGACAACTAGGGTCCTTATATTTGATTGGAAATTTGCATTGAATGATAGAGCTGACTTGTTTTGTTAGGAATGCCTTTTTAGAAACATTTATTTTCCGCTAGACTATTAGTAAGTCTTAAAAATTTAGCAGAAGAGGGCACTTGTTGGATAGCATTAAGGAATGAGATGTTTCTCTACACTTTCTTAAACACCTCTAAAATATCTCCAAACTGGGTAATTTTCTTAGGATTGACTAGTCTTTGAGGAAATGGGGCTTCAGACACAAGACTTCTAATTGGGGGGTCAACTAAAATAGGTGGGGAGGCATTGAGTTTCTATTTCTCACTCTCTAACTTAGTATTCTCAATTCCCTCTACTTGAGGCATTTTCACATGATTATCAAATGTCTCCTTGATCTAGGAGTGGTGGTGATTGACTTGAAATGCCCCTGGTTTTGTGATGAACTTAAAGCATTATTAACAACATATTAACCTTTAGGGTTGGGTATAGGCTGACTGTGAAATTTGTCTTTCTTTCTCTCCTCTACATGAGTTGTTAACTGCCTAATTTGAGTTTCTAGTTTGTCTATGGCTTGAGTATTCCCTTGACTAGATTTTTTCAATTCTAATATGGATTATTTAGTAGAATCGATGAACGCTTTAAGAGACTCTTCAAGTGATATTTGTTGACGTGGTGGTTCAACAACTTGAGGAGATAATAAGTGAGTAGAGATGTAGGAGGGGTTGAACTGACTAAATTAAGTGGATATATGTTGCATTGCATTGGCGGCCCTTCTCTCTTCATGGGAGGTTGGTTTTGCCTCCATGAGAAATTTAGATGATACTGCCAATTCAGATTATGTCTTAGAGAAGGGACTGCTAAATGACTTCACATAAATGTTTAGTGCATTAGTTTGCTTAGCGAAGCATACAAAATAACCTAGCATGGAAGGACACTTTTGAGCATTGTTCACTGGTCTTCCACATAGAGAACACACTTTATTTTGAATTTGATTGGCATAATACATATTTATAGCAAGGGACATGGCTTCTCATTTTATGGTTAGCTAGTCTAACCTAGCTTTCGTTACAGTATCTTCCCTTACTTCATATAAGCCTCATTTCCTAGGATTTTGCATTAGTTTTTTTTTTTGGCTTGAAAATCTCATTGCGAAAATTCTCAAAAGAACCCTCTAGGAAGTTATACACTGCCTCATCATTCAGACTCGAGAAACAACCACTGTTCGTCGATTCAATCATAATACATTGTGTTTGAATCAGTCTTTTAAAAACCAAACCGGACCAGCCGGTCCGACTTGGTTCAACCAGACTTGTTTTAAAGAATTGGCCGGTTCAAATGGATTTTTAGGTCAGTTTTACTCTGCAGGGTCAGCATGACCTGGCCGGTTAAAGCAGTTACCCAGTGTTCCGGTCCAGTCCGATTTTTGAAAATGCAGTATTCTAGAGCGGCCGCAACCCCTCCGATCCACTTCCTCCAGTGCAACTCACAACCCCTGGTGCTTACGACCATCGAGGAATACGACATCAGCCAGAGAAACAAGGTATTCTTGCCACACTCTTTGAAGACAATGGTAGCAACATGGAGAAGCAGAGCGCATAGTCGCCCCAGTTCTTGTTCCTGAATTGCAAGGCCTTTGTTAGCTCCCCGTCTCGGATGATTCCAGCGATTCTGAGGTTGCACCAGCTCTACTCACAGTCCCTTCCAGCAGGGAAGATCCACCAATCGGCACTGCTAAATGTCCCGATGGGCGTGGGAGTGCCACCACCAAATAATGGCTGTAGAAGTGGAAAGGTGGCAGCTTTGGAAAGGAGTAGCGACGAGGAGGGGAGGGATGAGGAAGAGGAAATGCTCCCGCCTCATGAGATAGTAGCGAGGAGGAGCTCAGCCCAATCTCCGTTCACTATGTTCTCGGTCCTTGAAGGACGGGGAAGGACACTCAAGGGCAGAGATCTATGCTAGGTGCAAAATGTTGTGTTGACGAGAATGGGCTTCTTGGTTGATTGAACAAGCAGAAACCAGAACAAGGTATTCTGCTTCGTATGTTTTTAGGTGGGCACACTTTTGTGGGAGAAAGGAGGTTTGATTGATTCGTTAAATTCACATCTTAATGTGTTGATTGTAGCATGTTTGTTCATACTTATATAATATGTTTATAAGTTGTTTTTCTTTTCCCGAATCGTTTATTGTTTTCTTTTCTGAATTTTACATTTTTGGGCAGCAGAGCTCACATTGTCCACAATTCGTTGCAATATTCAAAAATTTCTTCACTATTTTTTATTTATCTAAATTTTAGTTTAATTTATTAAATGTTAATTTTGTAGTTAATTTTTATGCACCATTTTCGGATTTGGTTTTATTGCAAGAACTAAGGTTTTTAAATTCTTAGTCTTTGCATGCAAATAAGGTATTCTTTTGATCGTTGGATTATGATTTTTTATATCTGTGATTTGATTTGAATATAGTTTTGATGCATGGTAGTGCGTAGGAGTTGTATAAATTTTTACTCGCTGAGAATTAGTGATTTATAGCTTAATTGTGAGCATATAATATGTTTGGTTATAATGATTTAAATGGATCCTTAATGGTAGTAGGAGATTTAAAGATTATCTTGAGTTTATTAGTTTCATAAATTTTTTAGGTGATGATGTCATCCCCTGGGTCAACCCGGGTCGCCCACAGTTCAACCTAGTCGATTTATCCAAGCCACTAATCTAGGTCGGGGTCCAAGCTTGGTTTTAAAATATTGATTTGAATCAAACCATTGTAAAATTCTTGCATAAGCCACCATGTTTCAAACCATGGTGAGGACACTTCAAAATCAAGCCCTTAGACCTCTCTCAACTCATATAAAATTTTTCATGCTCCTCTTAACAAAAGTCAGCTATCTCTCTCCTTAAGGCATTGGTTTTGGATATTGGGAACAAATTGGAAAGGAACTCGCTAACAAGTCCCTCCTGTGAACTAATGAACCCCGCTAGCAGAGAATTCAACCATGCCTTCGCTTTGTCCTTTAAACATCCCACGGGATAAACACTATGACAAGACATAAAAAATGCTCAACTAACTCATTATCGACTAGCTAAAACACAAAACTTAACCCATCAAAACCCTAAAATCACATACTCACAATGCTATCATATTAGCTTTTCTTATAATTCAAGTTTGAATTAAGTAATTTATGTGGTATAATTATGCCATAACATTCTTCTATCTTACAATTTTCTACTAATCAATCTGAAGCTAAGCCCATTCTAAAACCCTAGCTCATCAAGGCAGCAAACTTCACTTAACTCATCCATCTTATAAATAGCTCACCATGTACAAATTCTTACATATTCATATAGTCTCTGCCATCCACCTTACGGCTAAAACATCTTACTTAAACATCAACAAATTAAGCTCCTCAAAGCCACCCCAGTTATCACTTGCTTACTTATACCTCAATTATTATGCTTACCTTCCAGTTCATGATATGTATGTACATCATGCTTATACAATTATACAGCACTCTTACTATTTAACAATCCCCAATAAAGCTCAAAACCTAAGCCCTCTTACTTACTGAAATCCCAATATACCCTCCAAACAAACCAATCCATCCAATCCTCACCCGTCAAACTTACATCATCCGTCATACATATATAGTTACACAACCATACCAAACCCTTTGTCACCTCTTATCATCCATTGCCCATCCATCTGCCCCACACACATACATATATCCTTCTCACAAGCATGTAGCCATCATACATATATTTGCCCATCACGCATAAGTATAACATACACATAATTTCATGCATAGCTTACCAACATACTCGGCAGCCATCATTAGCATACACATGGTCCACATACATCAAACACTTTTTTAGCTCACATGCATGTCATATGCATCTCCAACATACCATCATTATCATCTTTCACTCTTAAATCATGCAATTGGTAATCAAATAATACTGAAAGCATAAAATCATACAATCTAACGAATGTTGCTATACATTCAAAGCATACCATCATGAAATTACGAGTTCAAAGATCTCCTACCTCAGAATCCATGATGTATGACGGTGAGTACATGACGGTAGTAGTGTCAGTAGCATAGTTGGCAACCAAAAGCAATGCCTAGTTGAGAGAGCTATTATCCCGAGAGTTAGGAAGCATCTTAAGTAATTGCAACAAGACGAGGGTGACACAAGTCTATGAGACAAAATCTATGATCCATGGCAGCATACTAAGGGCGTCCGGGAGAAGGGTCGTGCCTAAAGTGGTGGCATGTGCAACTGGAAGTCAAGGGTGGATGAAATAGAAGTCGACCGGTGGCCAAGAGGCACTTGATAAGCCGCAAGACAGCAAAATTTGTAGTGGACAAAAAACAATGGCGATGATTTTGCATCAACTATGGCCCACATAAGGGGCAGAGACAAAACCGGGCCAGGTGGGGTGACTCACCTCCATCGCCAGGCAGGGTCAGAGTCCACAGTGGCTGGCTAGCTCTTGCCAGCCAATGGCGGTGGTGGAAAACACAAAATAGAGAGAGGGAGAGGCTAGCTAGAGAGTGTTTAGCGAAGGATAGAGCATCCATGAGGGCTAAAGCTAAAGCCCCTCCCATCATAACCAGGTTGAGGCAAAGCCTACGATAGTGTTCATTTGGCGTCCGACATTCTTTGGAAGGGATACTGTAGTAAGGGGCGATTTTCCAGTTCCTTCTAGAATGGGCTCAAATGAAGTTTTTTTCTTTTTTTCCCTCTCTTTTTCTTTCTTCATTTTTTGCACTGAAAACTTCGGTGCTGCGTTGAGGCCCAACGCCATGATGAAGCCCCACACCCAACTCTATAGGTATAAATACTAGGGTCAAATAGAAGAAAACAAATACACCAAAGCGTCATATTTTCTCACAAAAATTATTCAAAAAAATAACAAGAAAATCACATAAAAATAGTAAAAAATCAGGGACATTACATCTACAATTTAATGAAGCATCATCCAAGCTCTAGCAACAACTTTAGCCACTCACTAACCTAAGAAAAAAAAATTCATTGGAAGAATTAATAAGAGACATACAAGAGGTGAAAGAGAAAGGAAAAAATTCAAATTTCATTGTTCAACACGGGCACAATCGATATCAAGGAGATTCACGCAGTGAAAGGGGAGAAGCAAGGAGGAAAGTGGAGAAGTTCTGAATAGTTTCAATAGCATAACCCAAAAAAAAGGAAGGGATCGCCCCACATAGGGGATGACCAGTCCCCTAGGGAGTCACACCTAGCCCAAACCAATCCAGTCCGGTTCCCTAGGCAAACACGCCATTTAGCTATTTGGCTAGCCCGGACCACTAATTAAACCAATAGTTTTTTACATCTGATTACCAAAGCAAATACTAAACTGTTACAATAAGAAATAGTTTCAATGCCAAGAAGTAAAAGAAATAAAGTAGAGTATGGAAGTCATATGAGAGACTGGACCATTGTGCACAACACTCCACCATGCTTCTGCTAGTCACCTTGTCCTCAAGGCGACCAAGACGAATATCGTGCCATAAACTCATCCTCAGGCATCCACATAGAATCCAAATTCCTCTATTTGATGTCGATTCAGCCTCAAGGCTACGACCACAAAAAGGTGGTAAAAAAATAGATCTTGTTTTTCCTCGAGCGGCTGCCCTCGCCAAAAAATCAGAACCTCTGTAATAATGCGACCAGAGTGACAAACCTGACACTTCTCAATCACTGAAGCAGGGACAAGGTTGGATGGCGGAACTGGGCCCATCAGGAGAGAAGGAGGAGCACCCACAGCCAAGGACTTGTGACCCACAAATCCCGCAGATGGGATATATGAAAGACAGGGTGAACCAAAGAGTCAGGGACGGTAGGCCAATGAACCAACATGCTCCTCAATAGCATAGGGACCATGGAAATAGGGAGTAATCTTGGAGTTCTCGGGCTGAAACAAGGAGGTCTGTCGATGAGAAAGGACCGACACAGAAACCAAATCACCCACCGCATACTCGCAATCAGTGTGGCAGCGTTCATAAATCTGCTTCATCCGGTTCTAGGCAGAGGATAAATTTTCCTTGAGCTGACATAAGACCTCATCGCGCATCTGTAGCATATAGTCCACAACAGCCACAAAGGAACAGAGAGGTACATATGATAACACAGTCGGTGGCGGCCAGCCATATAGCACCTCAAATGGAGTAAAGCCAACTCGAGTATGATAGGCAGTATCATAAGACCACTCCGCCCATGGAAGAAGTTGAAGCCATCAGTGGGGCTGCGTCATAGTAAAGCATCGAAGATACTGCTCCAAGCAACGATTAACCACCTTGGTCTGACCATCCATTTGAGGGTGATAAGTAGTGCTCATATGGAGAGAAGTACCTTGTAAAGTGAAGAACTCCTACCAGAACTGCGAAAGGAATATCCTATCACACTCAGAAACAATCATGCGGGGCATACTGTGAAGTTGGGCCACATCTGAACATAAAGCTCAGCTACTGTCTTGGCGATGAAGGGATGGCCCAGCGCACAAAAATGAGCATACTTGGACAGCCTGTCCATCACAACCATAATCACAAACTTACCCTGCACCACAGGCAATGCCTCAACAAAGTCCATCGAGACGTCCTCCCACACCTTATCGGGAATAGGCAAGGGCTGTAACAACCCTGTGGGGGAAGTCGTGGCAGCCTTAGCCCACTAGCAAACAACACAAGCGGCCACATACTCTTGGACAGCCCGACATATGCCCTGCCACATGAAGCTCTGGCTGACCTGTTTATAGGTGCGGAAAGCCCCTTCATGTCCAGCCACGGGAGTGTCATGGAAGAGAGAAAGGATGCGGTGGTGGAGGTCAACTACATCGGGTACCCACAGGCGGTCCTTCCAGAAGAGAAAGCCAACCAAGAGCCCGGCCCCGGGCTGTGAGAGTGGGCGTCGGCCACGATGTTCTCAGACCCTTCCAGAAGAGAAAGTAACTTGTTGAGCCACCACAGCTGAGACGGAGTGGACACTCATTGTCTAAAAAATATTTTAGGGGCTGGTGGTCGGTGCAAATCAGAAACCGGCGGCCAAGTATGTAAGGCCGCCACATGTCAACCGCAAGGATGATAGCCAACATCTCTTTCTCATACACAGAGCGGCCAGCCAAGGACTTACTGAAGTAAGCAATGGGATGCTCATCTTGCAGAAGAACCGGCCCTAGGCCCATCTCTGAAGCGTCCGTTTCCACCACGAAAGGTCAGGTGAAATCTGGTAAGATCAAAACTGGGGCTGAGGCCATTGCCTGTTTCAATCCTTCGAATGCCGCTTGGGCCTTGTGTTCCAAGCGAAAGCCCCTTTTTTAAGCAGCTCTGTAAGAGGGCGAACCAACTCTCCACAGCGCTGCTTAAACGGGGAGCTTTTGCTTGGACTCAGGATGCACAGGAGGCTTTTGAGGGGCTGAAGCAGGCCATGGCTTCCGCCCCCGTCTTGATTCTCCCGGATTTCAGCCGCCCATTTGTGGTCGAGACGGATGCTTCGGACGCTGGCTTGGGGGCGGTTCTGTTATAGGATGAGTGTCCCATCGCCTATTTCAGCAAGGCTTTGGCGGGCCGACCCTTGTTGTTGTCCATCTATGAGAAGGAAATGCTGGCCATCATCCATGCGGTCACCAAGTGGCGACCGTACCTGTTGGGACGTCGGTTCCTAATTCACACTAATCAACAGCCATTGAAGTATTTCCTTGAACAGCGGGTGTCCACTCCATCTCAGCAGCGGTGGGTCAGTAAACTTCTGGGGTTATGACTATGAAGTGGTTTATAAGAAGGGGTTAGAGAACACAGTGGCTGACGCTCTCTCTCGTATACCTACCCCGGGGTTGTGCTTGACCTTCTCCATGCTCTCTTGTCCATTTATTGATAGTTGAAGCAGGCCTACTGTTTTGACGCCTCGACACAGGCTTTGATCGTTGCCCTCTAGATTGACCCAGCTGCCCGTCCATTTTACACTTGGCAGGATGATCTTTTGTTCTGGAAGGATCGATTGTGGGTTCCTGCTGTCGCTGATCTTTGCCACCGCATTATATCTCATTTCCATGATTCTCCAGTGGGTGGTCATGAGGGGGTTTTCCGCACTTATAAGAGGGTCAGCCAGAGTTTCTTATGGTTGGGGGTT
The DNA here is from genome assembly GCA_035235625.1 of Saururus chinensis. Lineage (NCBI taxonomy): Eukaryota > Viridiplantae > Streptophyta > Magnoliopsida > Piperales > Saururaceae > Saururus > Saururus chinensis. Next base: position 33,669,352 of record CP141144.1, on the reverse strand, counting down.
CGTCGAGCTGTGCATGAGTATGTGACCGCTTGTGATATTTGTCAGCGCGCCAAGGCTGCTACCACTTCTCTAGCTGTGTTGCTCCAACCCCTGCCCATTCCGGACAAAGTATGGGAGGATATATCGATGGACTTTGTGGAGGCCTTGCCGTTGGTGCAGGGTAAGTCAGTGATCATGGTGGTGGTTGACCGTCTATCTAAGTATGCTCCTTTCTGCGCGTTGGGTCATCCTTTCACTGCTAAGACGGTGGCAGACCTATATGTTCAGGAGGTGGCAAAGCTTCATGGTATGACTCGTACCATTGTTTCTGATTGTGATCGCATCTTTCTTTCTCAGTTTTGGTAGGAGTTCTTTGCCTTACAGGGTACGTCCCTTCATATGAGCACTGCTTATCACCCTCAGACGGATGGGTAGACGGAAGTGGTTAATCGTTGATTGGAGCAGTACCTGCAGTGCTTTACGGTGACACAGCCTCGCCGTTGGTTGCAACTTCTTCCCTGGGCGGAGTGGTCTTATAACACTGCATATCACACGTGCGCAGGCTTCACTCCTTTTGAGGTGCCATATGGCTGCCCTCCACCTACTATTTTGTCGTATGTCCCTCATCGTTCTTCTGTGGCTGAGGTGGATTATATGCTCCAAACCCGCGATGAGGTCTTGCGTCAATTGAAGATGAATTTGGCTGAGGCTCAGAACCGGATGAAACAGCTCTATGATGGCTGCCGTACTGATCAGGAGTTCCAAGTCGGTAACTTGGTTTATGTCTCTGTTTTACCACAATGCCAGACTTCTTTGTTTCAGCCCGAGCATTCCAAGCTCGCTCCCAGGTTTCATGGTCCATATCCGGTGGAGGCTCGCGTTGGTCCGGTTGCTTACCACCTCTCCTTACCGCCTGATTCATTGGTCCATCCTGTGTTCCATGTGTCCCATCTTCGCAGGTTTGTTGGTGACCGGACGTTGGCTATGGATGTTTCACCTCCGCCTCTGATGGGTCCTATTCCGCCCTCTGACCTAGCCCCTGCGTCAATGCTTGAGAAGAGGCGGGTTCGTCGTTCGAATCGCATTGTTACTAAGGTTTTGGTTTCTTGGTGAGGTCAGCTGTTGGAGGATGCGACGTAGATGTCTGAGGACGATTTCTTGGCTCGTTATCCAGCGTGGTCGCCTTGCGGACAAGGCGACTAGCGGAAGCGTGGTGGAGTGTTATGCACGATTGTATACGATGCTCAGACTCTCTTTTTGTTACTTTATTGCACTAAACTATTTAATTAGTATTGTAGTCTTTTATTATCGTACTTGTTGTTTCAGTTGGTGGTCTGGGATAGCTGACCCACTGATAGGATTATATTGTATGAACCGGACCAGTTTGGTTCAGCTGGTTCGGTTCCCTAGGAGGGTCGTCTCCTATATGGGGGCGGCCTTGACTCTTGTTTCTAGTTTATGCAATTTATGATTCTCAGACTTCTCCCCTTTCTTCAATATTTCTCCCCTTTCCCTGCGCAATTCTCCTAGGTACCGATCGTGCCTGCATCTGGCACATCATCCTTTTAAAAATTTATTGAACCTTCTATTTCTTGCTGGCCTTCCATATAGTTCATTATCATCTCTGCCCAACAATGAGAAGCCGGACCTTGTCATAAACAATTTATTGAATAATTATATGTGAGTTTTATTACTCAAAATTGTCTTCTTTTCTATACTCTGATTTGCTCTCAACAGAAATAGAAGAGGGTTGCATGCTTTTTAGATAGTGCCCTTGAAGAGCTTTTCTTCCGTTAGTGTTAGTGGTAGTGGAAGCAGCATCAGTATTGATGATGTTTATCGTGGGCCCTAACAACTCAATGTGTGCAAGCTGTTAAACAGCTTCTTCATCAGTATTGATGATGTTTATCATGGGCCCTAACAACTCAATGTGTGCAAGCTGTTAAACAGCTTCTTCATCAGTATTGATGATGTTTATCATGGGCCCTAACAACTCAATGTGTGCAAGCTGTTAAACAGCTTCTTCACTGTACCAGTGTTTGATCCATCAAAAATAGTTGAACCGTGTCCAAATATTTACAAACTATCAAAATCATCAACAAAGTTATTCATGGGATATCCACTCAAATGCATGCTTAATCTACCATTGTCACCTGAATTAATTAATAACTAAATCAAACTACTAATATTAGTCTTAACATAAATAAACCATAATTAACCCTAAATTGACCTAATGCTATGCTAAGAAATAAGGTAAAAAGACATATAAAATATATAAAAACTACGCATATCAAGAGGCCATATCTCGTAGTCTTTATCTTTGTTGATAATTGGACTAAGTATAATGCCTTGATCTGCTACGTTAAGTTGATGGATATTAATCTTACGTGTATCTGCTTGATTTTTCAAACAAATTTTTTTTATTTTCATTAGACTCATCTTACATCTCAAAGGTTTTTAAGTTTTCTACTAGTTCCTTAATGTCTAAGGTTTCTCTTTTCTTAGATTCATTAATAACAACCACCTTAGTTTTGATTTGGAGGACAAAGAGCTTAAGAGTTTTCTCATCACAAGGTAGTCAAGAATAGGCTATCCTAGTCAGTCACATGTATTGACAATGTCTGATATTTTTGCATAATATTAAAAAATAGTCTCATCTTCACTCATTATTATGTTATCAAACTCTGGAGTACGCATATGTAACTTAGAGACTTTGACAACCTCTATTCTCTCATTGTAATTTACAAGTTTTTCTTATGCAACTTTAGCTAAAGTACAATTTGAGATTAACCTATATTGTGATTTATCTATGATATTAAATAATTAATGCACTAAGGACTTTACTATTTTGGTTTGTAAGCTTAGTCTCATTTTCATCCCATTCACTTTCATCTTTTACGATTGAATTTCTATCATTATCTTTAGTCACAAGAGGATTCTATCCTTTAATTACAACTTTCTAAGCATTGTTATCAAGAGCTTGAATAAAGGCTCTCATCCTATTCTTCCAATAAGAAAAACTTTCACCATCAAACAATGGTGGACAATTCATGGGATTTTCCAAGTCTCCACATTTAGCCATAGAATTATTTGACACAACCATTAAAATCAAACAAACTAGAAACATACAAACAACAATATTTAAGTACAAAGACAAGGAGAATTCTACGACGACGCAAAATAACTACTTAGGCCACACAAATTAGCAAGTTTAACAAGTAATTCTGAGAGAGAAACAAGTAAACCAAGCAAAATTATAAGATCCAACCATAGCAGAAGATATATAAAACTCTAGGATTAAAGAAGTAGGAACTTTAAGCAAACTTGACTCACATTAGCATGTAAAATTAGATTGATAGCGTGAATCTAAAGAAAAGTTCAAGCAAAAATATCCAGCTACAACTTGAGAGTTAAATATCTATGTAGAAGGCTTAGCAAATTACCACATTGCCCCTAGTCCAATTATCTTAGAAAGATAAAGACTATGAAATATGGTCTCAATGCGCAAAATTTTCTTCTGTAGAGACAACAAGAAAAAACCTAATGTCTATGATCAATCTATCAAACATTTAATCTACAAAGCATGAAAATCAAATATGAATACTCAAGGATTTAACGTGGAAAACACAAACTTGGGTAAAAAAGCGGACAACCTCACAAGGCCAAAACAAGCAGGAACTTACAAGACCCAAGAACAACCAACCTTTTGAATTGACACAAACAAAAACACCTTTTCATTATTCAATCCTCTTCATTGTTGGCCTTCAAGTTTCTCTTTCATAGAACTCTTAAAGTTTTCCCTCTTTATGTTCTGCCATAGTCTTCTTCTAGAGACTTAATCAAAGACTACTTCTTCAATTGTTGATCTACCTTTGAGTGTCTTCAATCACTCCTTGACGATGAACTTTGTTCAAACTCCTCTTTAATTTGTGAGATTCTTCTTTACCAGTTGTGTGTCTTCATGAAATCACAAGTAGCATTAGCTTGAATCTTGGGATGATCTCCTCTATGAAAACAATGGAAAAAATGATTCCTTATCCTTTAAATAGGACATCAAGTCTGTTTAAGAATTTGACTCTAATTAGGAATATAATCTCTTTCGAAAAGACTTAAATTAGACAATCATGATAGACAATGATTGATCATTCATTATTTCAATAGGGTACGATACCACTTGCAATTGATCCATCAATTAGGTGATTAATCGATAAACTCTTGGCTTCATTTTACAAAGAACTGTTTGAAGTGGCAGTCAATCAATTGAATTAGTATATTGTGTAGTGATCGATCGATTGAACACTATTTTGATAATTTTGCCCTTTTTACCCAAATTCTATCTAAAACTCCCAAAATTACTTTCTAAGCTAATCTAAGTGATTTTTGAATGTGAGTGTCTACAAAATTAGTCTTTGTTACCTTCAACACTCTTAGTCTTCAACCTTGATTTATAAGAACGCATCTGCTCCTATTTTTCAAGTTTGTCAATTCAAAATCTGGCTTAATCACAACTAAATCTAGTCAGATTCTTAAAACTAAAAATATACATGAAGTTTCAAAACATTTTTGACCGACGAAATTAGCTAATTACATTACATATGCCTCATATATTCTATAGCTACAACTAAAATGTTTTAGCATTATTGTTAAAACATATTCGCATTATTATTGAAGTCTTATAACTTGAGATTTAGAAGTATATCTGAAATAATTTTGACTAAGTAAATCATTTTAACTTAGTTCAAGTGGAAAATGGAGCAGAAAAATGAATATACTAGCTAAATTAAACTTCAATAATAATGCTAAAATAATTTAGCATGATGCTAAAACTTGTAAGCATTATTGCCGAAAGGTTTTAGCAATATTGCTTAAACATTTGAGTAATATGAATAAAACATTTTTGTAAAATGATTACTTAATTATTGAATATTGTTGCTGAATGAAACTTCGAAATTATAGTTGGTGCGTTTTAGCAATATTGCTAAAACTTTTCTAAAAAACATAAGCTGCAAAAAAATGAATGTGGGTCACCTCTTTCTTTTAGTGGCTGATTAGATATTGGAGTCGGGGACTACGCTCAAGCTTCTTTTGCTTGAACAACACCTTAAGAACTCCTAAAGTTGGACCCTTTGTGGTTTACAAGTTGCTCATCCCTCTTCTATGTTTGGCAAAAAGAGGAAGTAGGTAAGAGAAATGAGGAAGATGCAAGAACACTACAAGAAAAAAGACTATTAGCGACGCTTTTAAGTGTCACTAATAGTCATAAAAGAGTCGCTAATAACTATTAGTGACACTTAAAAAGTGTCACTAAATATGTCGCTACTAGTCCAATGCAACTATTTTTTAATGATGCATATGAAAAAGCATTGCAAATAGTACTACTATTAGCAACGCTTTTCTTTGTGTCGCTGATATAATTTTTTTTGGAAGCTTATTCACAAGAGTGGTATTGGTAAATTATTCGCAATCCTTTATAAGTGTCGCTAATATAAAAAATTAAAAAATATATTATTAGTGATGCTTTTGTGTGTTGCTAAAAAATAAATATAAAAAATTTTATTAGCGATGTTTTCAAAAGCATGGCTAAAAAGGAAAGACATAATAAAAATGGTTATTAGCAACGCTTTTAAAAGCGTCACTAAGAGGAAAAAAAGCGAAACCACGATGGAGGCTAGATTTCTGGGAGGCAGTGGAGTCCGGTACCCATACAACGGTAGAGGAAGGGGCTCCAAACTCTGGCCTGGGGAGCTAGAGCCCTTGTTGACCTCTTCCTCCGATGAGAAGAGGGGGGAGGGAATGGGTTCCGGCTGGAGGAGCTAGTGTCATTCTTCCGATAAGAAGAGGAAGCAGAGAAGGGGAGAAGGAAGAGGGGGATGGCAAAGATTCCAGCTTTGTCTTCTCCTCTTCCTCTGGAGCCGGGGACCCGAAGGGGGGAATCATAGAAAATTGGGTGGGGGGAGCGGGTTTTGGGTGGGGGAGGGAAGACCATTTGGTGGGGGAATTTAGAGCGACTGGTGAAGCCAATGAGGTAGACAAAGTTGGGGTGCGGCTGGAGTCATGGTAGCAAGCATTGGCGAAGCAAGGGAGTAAGAGGGTGGGGAGCAGAGGAGAGGGCTAGTGGGACCAGGGGGCGGGGAGCCGGAGACGTGTGGAGAATTGGGAACGCAGAGGAAGGAGGGGAGGATTGGATTGCTTGGCAGCGGGGGTGAAGGGGGAGCTGCTGTAGTGGGGCGAGATGGGACGGCAGGGGAGCCGACACAACAAATGGAGAAGGGGTGGCAGTGGGCGGAAAAGGCAAACAATGTAGCAGGATAGCTTTGCTACATAATACACGAGGAACATACCACAGTCTTTGTTCATCTCTTGATTTGGCCATTTGTTGATCTTCGTCATTAGCCACTTTGTTTCACCCTTTATGTGTAGGGACCCCTCCATTTTTGCAGCAACATGTTTTTGAATATAGTCCACCTCTGCAAAGTGATGATTGTGGTCACCCTTTATGGGTTATACTACCTAAACCTCTTCTCTTTGCATTGGGCAATTAGTAGAAGAAAATGACCAATGATGCAGATTGGAATGAAACCACTCTTGATGTTAACATTCAGCCTCCTCTCAAGTTGCCAATGATTTCGGGCACATCTCCTCCTTGTCATGTTGCATCCCAATGTTGTAGTAGTGACAGATCATGAATTTCCCGAAACAATAGTTGGGATAAAGGCCAGGTTGTGCTCCTTTAGAAGTTATCTAAAGACATCTATGACCTAAAATCATCAATAAAATAATCGTGTTAGTGATAACACAACAAACAACATGTAATGTCACTGCAAACATGACATGTGATTACATTGTATAACTGATAACACAATGTAAATTATGTCATATAATCACAAATACGATGGTGATACACAATACATCGTTTGAAAATTTTTGTGTTATTGATACAATGATATTTGGACATTTTGTATGATCAATAAAGCGATAAACAGAAGTGGCCTATCCCACCTTTGACTTATCATGTGATTAATAACACACTATGTAATACAAAGTATGTTCAATAATACAATATTACCTCATTTGTTATGCACTAGTACCTAAGCTAAGACACATAGTTATTATGCAGAAGCGTCACCATGGGCCATTCCTTGTGCGGGTGCACCAAAACATCCTACATGGTCTCCCGATTTTCAATTCGTTGAATCTCCATGTGGTACACCGTCTATAGTTCAAGGTGGTTGTGTGGAACCAAAGCGACCTCCTCCTTGTCCTTTTGCTGCTCAGTGTGCTCTTCCACATCTATCACTTGTTGGATATTTCTCTCAGTTCCTAATCAATTGAAGGGGTATCCGATATAGTGGCACTGCTAGAAGAAACATTTGAGCCCACCATTTCCGAGGTCAGAGACTTTGCTAAAATGCCATGCTATAGGGATATCATATGGGCCAGGGACGAATGCCAATAGAACTTCATCCTCTAGCTTTGCCTTATGCTCCTCCCTTTTCGGGCGCATCATCTTTGCAATCTTCTCTTCAATGTGGCCATGCCTTTGGCTTCTTCGTGTCCTTAGTGGTGAACTTCTTGGCTGTTTGTCCCCATTAGATGGAAGAGCTGGTTGATTAGCCATGGTGTACCTTGTCCTCCTAGGCACGGAAGGTACGAGGGATGCTATAGAGCCTGCATAGGAAGCTTTCCTCTTCTTTATTTTCAGTTTTATTTCTACTTTTTGCTGTTGTTTTCTCATGCGATTGAACAAATTCCTTGTTAACTTTCTTGAAGAATCTTGTTATTACAGTCATTTCAACCTTCGTACCCTTCTTCTTTATTGGGTAGCCAGCATTTCGTTCTATTTTATTTGCATATAACATGTAACAATTTATATTAGTAAATAAAGGACATGCAAAGAAAGCGTGTTATTGATGAAATGGCTTGTCCACCTATCGTATTGAAAGTACTGCGTTAATATATATGGTCATATTATTGAACACGCGACCACTAAAATATCATTTTCTTGAAAAATGATTGTGTTTGCGTGTGATCGATGACATGATGATCCGCAAACTAACATGATAACTAAAAATTTCATGTAATTGAAAATATACTTACGCAAAATGAAATCCTCGTAGACAAACTGAGGGAAATATTTTCTTTGTTCTTCACAGGAAGATTGGTGAATAGCTTCACTTGATTTGGAAGCTCTAGCCTTGACCCGAAGCAACATCTCTCCTCTAGTTGGTGGCAGAGGGGTTGCTACATGTGGGACTCCAGTTGAGGGGGTTCATGAAGCTGATCAGTTTCCGATTCATGTGGGGGTTGCATCTATTATATTAAGCTTGTTGCCACCTCTAAAGCGTTTTAACCATTTGGAGCACAACTTGCACACTGTTGGTGCTCCAACTCTGCTCCCCATATAGAATGGCCTTCTCCAAAACTACTTCAATGATCCTGGTCATGACATCCACGGGCATGACGAAGCTTCAATGATGCCTTTGCTGGATTGGAATTGTCCTAATGTCTAGCCACGTGGGCTTAATTGGGAATCGTTGTCCTCTACATCATGGTATGCGTGGCTGCCTTCTTCACCTTATGGATCACGCTTTGGCCATTGGTCAAGTGGGCCTCTTAAGCAATTGGAGTTATTGCATAACCACTTGTGAATCTAGATTGAGCAGCATGAGTACCTCCTCATACCACTCCCACATCCTGCGATGAGCCAACAACTTCTTCCTCACCTTTTCATCGGCCGGGTAAAGTGTTGCGGCCTTCTCCACATTTGTCATTAGTTGTGTAAACCCGGGCTACCTCTTTCATCTCGAGCTACATGGAGGAGCACTTAGAGCCCATATAAAGGTATGCAAAAAATCACACCTAGTCGACACGGCAACACAACCATGTCAATAGTGTACATATGTCATGTGTGTTGTGTCAGGGATAACACGTTCATAATTCTTAGTTTGTGTAATTGCGTATACACACTAGAGTACTATATCATCTTATAGATAACACGATAGAGTATTTTTGTCTTAATATCGTGTTTTTATAAAGATGATACGCAAACTATTGTGTGATTCAAATTACAATATACCTAAAATGTGTATATAATATCATGTTATTCATACTACGCTAACCATACCAATCGTGTTATGGATAATACGACATTTACCTCGAGCACAAATGAAGCCCCAACGAGAATTCCAGCAGTGGCGGAGTGCTCATCTAGTCTAGTCCTGATGTTTTAGTGGGATGATGACATGCCTCGAATCAACATATCATGAACGTTCCTAGCCCAATCGTACCTCCCTACAACTGTCATGTCATCTATGAAGTCACATAGAGATGGGGAGATGATCTGTTACTCTGTGTGAATAAAACGAGGACCTCCATGTGCACGATGGCTGACTATGATAAGTCCTCGTCGGAGATAATCCATCTATTGTAAGCCACTTATTTTAAATTTTTTTCAATCAGATTCTTCTCCAGCCACTTCCCTAGGAAGAACTTTTGAAGATTTGCCCCTTGCCTTGTGAAGCCTTCTCCTCACTACTATCCAACTTCAACGGGCTCCCTTTCACACTCAAACTCATTATCAGTGCAACTTCTTCGACTGTCAGGGGTAGTATTTTGCCCCAAATGTTGAAAACTTTTTGTTAGTCATCCAGCACTCACCTATTAAAACGTCCAGGAGTAGCATAAAGATAATTATTGGCTCACAATTGTATACTGGGTATAACTCAGTCTCCTCAAGATTTCCTTACATCCTGGCCTCAATTCAACAAGATCTTTTCAAAGTCTAAGTCCAATGCGGAAACTATTCATTCCTAGACCCTGTCTTCTCCTATAAATTCTCTTCTTCTTCTCTTCTGATGCATTAACTGATTCCACCATTTGATTGTATTCTTGTAGCCCTTCGTTTGTAAAAGATGTTATACATATGTATATCAACAACGGGTTGTGACCAAAATCAAATAGTCACATTGATTCACATTATGTAACTAACATCAAAATACATGCTAAATGTATATATCGTGTTATCAGGTACATAATATGATGCCTTCTCAGACATGATATCACAACAATTGAAGGTCGCCTTCCAAAAAGTGTGTTATTAATAACATGTTGTGTATGCTACACATAAATGATAGAAGGACATCTATATCAAATATCGTATTATTGATAACATGATATATTATATATCATATACTTGATAACACGAAATTCTACTTAGGGGATAAAAGTAGTGATATATCAAACATCGTGTATACGAACATTTGATTTAGAGATAGAGAAAAGCCTTAATACAAAATTGATATGAGCCGGATTAATCACTCGATTGGCTGGTGATTTTCACCAAAGTTCATTGCTTCACTGGGATCGTGTAAGTATACACTTGGACATAACCTCACTTCATGGATGAAACTCGTTTTGGGGAAGAAAATTTCAAAATCTCCTTTCAGAAAGAAGGAAATCTGGACTTTGCAGTATTTTTTCATACGTCATTGTTTGAACTTTGGAAATCGACTGGAGTTTTTTCGAAATCACCAGTTGGATGGGTCAGAATCGGAACTCATGGTTCGTATTCGCTTCTCACTTATTGAACTGTGGAATTCGCTGGTGGGATGGGTCGGAAATCGGATCCCACGCTATGTATTTGCTTCTCACTAATCAGACTATCGAAATTGCCGATCTGTAAAGTTGTTTGTGTGTAAATGTGACCGTGTAAAGGGTATACATGATATCAAACCCTAAACCCTGACCAGGGGTATTTATGTCCATAACTTTCCTTATATTGTGTAAGTCCGGCTTTGATGGCATATTTATGAAAAAATCAGGAAATATGGAATATTGTGTTTTCTGGCCAGGCAATATGGAAAAAACTCTTCATGATATTAGTTCTTGAAGTACCATTAAATGTGTTGTTCAGTCTACCATGTAATAGATATAGTGCTTTAATCCTCATTTCATTCTAGGTTTTATGTTCAAAATTTTCTAATTTAGTTATGTTGATCAAGGCCAAATGGGTTAGCTTTAAACCATGTCTAGATCAGATTGGATCGACTTGAAGAGAACTGAAAAAAAATCATGCCTGGCTCATCTGTTTCCACCTCTAGGTAATATTGAATCTTAGCACAATCTCTAATATATCGACCATTAAATAGTTTCTTGTCAATTTTCTAAAAATCTTGAATTGGATTAAACTTTTCCTAAATCACTTATGTTAGAAAAAGTTTCTTTTTTTAAAGGTAAACAGAGGAGGAAGCTCCCTTCAATTAAAATAAGAAGAGAACATAGTTACAAAATAAAAATTACATTTGCCACTTAGAAGCAATGAAAGGGAACTCATTAATGAGTTTGGAAAGATTAGAATTGGCCTGGATATAAGACCTAATGTGACTTTCACAATAATTGAAAAGGGAAGGTTTATGCCTAATTTCATTCTGAAATATATGACTGCTTCTCTCTTTCCAGATAAGATAGTTGGTGCAATTCAAGAAGATCTTTAGTAGTAGACTTAAAGCAGGAATTTGGCGGTCAAAATATTGTATATGATGAAGAGCCCGTTCTGATTGACGACAAGAGATGTTCACTGTAAAGAACTTTAATATAGAACTTGAGATCCATTTAGAGTAGCTACAAGAAAAGAAGATATGCTCTGACAATTCCATATTGGTCTTACAGAGGATACACCTATTAATAATATGAACACCTTGAGATTGAATTTTATCCAAGGTAAAAAGATGTCCATGAAGCATAAGCCAACTAATAAAGGAGTGCCATGGAATATTATGTTTAAACCAAATCAATGTAGTCCAATGTAAAGAAGGAAGAGGATTAGATAGAACCTTGTAAGCTGACTTTAAACTGAATTTTCTTGACAAGGCTTCCAAAGAATGACATCTTCTTGCTGATTGAGGGTAGGAACATGTGAACTAATTGTTTGAAGAAGATGATGAGATCTTAAGTTGATATGAAGATCCCATTTCCAACTATTATTAACAAGGCAATTTTAGGATTGAAGCCATCATGTGACTTCCCATCTAATGAATAACTCTTTGGCCATAATTTTGCAAGAGGGTAAAATTGTCTACCCAGAGATCAAGCCAACAGAAGTGGTACTTCCATTATTGATCTTTTAGAGGATAAAATTAATCATAGTCTTTCTCAAGGAAAGAATACTTTTCCAGGTATATGAAGCATAGGGTGGAATATCATAATACCACAAAGAAGGGTTTTAAATATAATACTCATGTGACCATTTTACCCATAAGGAAGCCTTGTGAGTGAGAATTCTCCAGAACCATTTGGAAAGGCCACCCTTAGCTTTGGGTTTACAAACTTTCTTCCAGCTCATAGGACGATATCTCCGACTATGATCCGAGTTACTGCATAGGAATTTAAACATCAATGATGCTAGCTTATGTATGACACTTGCAAGAAGCAAAAACTAGAGAGACCAATATATGTGCCTAATAGAGGACAGACTTCAGAAGTTCTAAACTCCCAGCATAAGAAAGTAGCCTCATTTTCCAAACAGCCACAGTTTGAAACAGATCCAAGAGAGGGGGCCACATAGATTCACAAAGGCGGCCTGAAAAATGGGGTAGCCCAAAGTAGAGAATTGGGAGAACTCCTTCTCTGAAGTTAAAAAACTGCAGAATGGTATACTTATGATTATAATTGGTAGAGAAGAAAATATAACTTTTTAAATCATTAGCCAACAAACCACTAAGCTGGGAAAAAAGATCAAGAGCTTCCTTTAGAGCATAAGAAGAACCAACAGAGGCATGAGAGAACATAAGTGCATCATCAGCAAAAAGTAAATGACATATGCAAGGGGCATGCTGATGTATAGGAATAGTAGTTCTCCCATTAAGATGAAAGTTATCCAAAATTTCAGAGAGAGATTGCATCACGAATACAAATAATTCGGGAGAAAGAGAACAACCCTGTCTCAAGACACAAGAACTAATAAAGTACCCATAATTACATCCATTACTTTATCAAAGGCTTTCTTAAGGTCCATTTTAACACAGAATTCCTTGTCATGTTTTTTATCAATTATGAACCTTCCTTTTATGAAAGTTGCCTCATGGTTACTAACAATTGAAGGAAGAACACTGCCAAGTCTATTAGGCATAATCTTAGTAATAATCTTGTAAATAAAATTACAAAGAGAGATAGGCCGACACATATCAAAAGAGGTAGCACCTTTTTCCTTGGGAATAAGGGTCAAGAAAGTACTATTATGAGATCGCAACAAAGTACCTAAATTGAAGTAATGTGCCACTGCTTGAGAGACATTTTCTCCCACAATATCCAACAATTGCACAAAAAATTCCTTGGGGGATACCATCAGGACCAGGTGCTTTGTTGGCCAGGGATGAATGCACAGTTTGACAGATTTCATCAGAAGATACAGGCTAAATAAGCATATCAATCTATTTGTTGCTCAAACGTTTTCTAATGTGAGAAGTATGAATGCAAGAAGAGGAAGGAGTAAACAAGGACTAGTAAAAGTTGGTAGCTTCCTTACCAATAGCATCAGGCATGTCTAATTTATTGCCCCAAGAGTCTTCCACACAATAAATAGAATTACGACTTGTATTTTGAGAAGCAACTGCATGGAAAAACTTTGTGCATTGATCCCCTTCCACAAGCCATTTAACTCTAGATTTTTGCCTAACTCCTGATTATAAATGGCTAGAGCCTTGGCTTCCTCCATAATTAAAGCATTATCAAACCGCTCATTTTTCAATAAGATTTGCCAATGCTAGAGCTCTGACTTAGCACTGGCAACCCTATTCTGAATCTGCCCACAAGAGACCTTGAACCACTATTTGAACCACTGTTTGATGTTATATTTCAAGAGTTTAAGTTAATGAACAAAAATGAGGAGAGGAATACCACTTATCTGAGAAGATAATGAAGAATAAACAATATAATGAAATCCCTACATGCTCAGGCAATAATTAATGAATCTATAAGGCTTCTTCCCCTGTACTGCATGCAGCGCAATATCAAGCAAAAGAGGACAATGATCGGAGACCTGTTGTAAGGACCCTCATCTCTAAACCGGTTTTTGGTTTTACTTAATTATTAGTTATGGTGAGATTAAAGCGTTTTCTGATCTATTCGGTGATTTTATGAAATAAATTATGTTTAAGATGGTTTTAATCAAAATCAATTTTAAGATTAGTGGTTTTAAAATAAATGTGAATTTTTGGGATTTTTCTGAATTTTCACTATTTTTCAAAAAATTAGGGTTTTGGCGGGATTCAATTTTTGGGTCAAATGAACCTAGACATCTACTTAAGCCCATATGAAAATTTTCAAAATTTTATTAGGCTTAATTAGTGCTTAAATTTGCAAAATACGCACTTTTAGCCTACTTTTCCTATTTACACCCCAAAACTTACTCATACATACCCCAACCCTTACTATAAATGGGCAAACCTGAGCCATTTCCATTTTTGGGAATAGGCTAAGGAGGGAGGTCTGGCCTAATCCCCAATTAGGCCCGGATTAGAAGACAATTATGGTAAGCCTACTCTAATTAAGCACTAAACCCTAGTTTCTTCTTAATCTTTTCCAAACCTACCATTTCCCCCTTGTTTCAATTTATTTTTGGACATCAAAAATTATTGATTTGTGTTTTACTACAAACCCTAGCTTTCAAAGTTCGATTTTTACAACCAACAAGCCCTAGATCTAAGATTTAATTAGGGAATTCTTTGGTAAATCGATTTGTAATGGAGTTTAATCCAAACTCAATGTTTTTGGATGGTTTTCAAGAAGGGTGACTCTCAAATCCGAGCTTAATCAAGTGCTAAAGTAATGGGTCTTCGAAATCTCAGTTTATCCATGGTAAACTCTTGATTTTTAGCTTATTTCGAATGGAGATTACTTGATTTGGAGTGTTAATGGTATGATTAGAAAATGGAAATATTTAATCCCAATTTCTTAGTGTTTCGTATTATTATGGTATAGTTTAACTTTCTGGAAGTCATGAAGGGCTTTTGATGATGATTAGGGTGTTAGATGTGGATTTGAAGTGTTATCTATGGTGTTTCAGTTTGGATTTGCGAAAGGAAGAAGATGACCAGTTCTGCCTTGTTGGCGTTCGAACGGCCCTTCTGGGTGTTCGAACGGCAACACTGTCGGAATGACAGTTTTCCAGTTCAGCCGATTGAACGGCCTACTAGGCGTTCGAATGACCAAATTGTAAATTTTAAATTTTTGCGTTTAACCGATCGAACGGCCTGAAGGGCATTCGAACGGCTACATAGCAGATTTGTGTTCTAATGCTTGATGTTTATTTTGATGATTCAACTTTAGCTTGCCAATTTTATATGAATGTGGAGTGTTTTAAGCTATGTTATGCTATTGGAAAGGCATGCTATTTAGATTATGGAGTTGAGATATATGCTTAGAGATTTGTCGAATGACGTATGTTTTGTGGCATGATGTTGGAATTGTCATCTTGAAATTATGAATGGTTGGTTCCTCATTATTAAGCATATTTTCAGTAGAACTACAACCTATTAATGGACTGATTTGTCATGATAGAATGTAGTTAGTTGATATGTGGATGTTGGTGAATGCCATGATTTAAGGATGAAATGCATGATCTTATTTGTGTTTAACCTTTGTGATTGAGTTTTGATTTGAGTTATGATTTCAACGTTTCTTCTCCTATGATTTCAACTGGAATTCATGTTTAGATGGTAATTCACATATGTAGTGTGGTAGTGAGTTTAATTTCAAACATGTTGGCATGCATTGTGTGAAATGCTTCTACTAGTTACACACACATGTGGGGGTTAAATGATGATGTTGAAGCTTGATATTGTGATTATGAATGATGCATTAGGGGCTGGTGAGAGCACTTATCATGGATTAGGATTCATGTATGCTTTGCCCACATATGTACCATGCTGCATACATCATAAAAATGAATTCCCAATTGAGGCTTCATCGTGGTTAATCGAATTTGACCGATTGGATGCAATGTGATGAAATTGTGTGCCGGATTGATCGGTCATGGTTTAATCGCAAGTTGATTAGTTCGAAAGGACATATTTTGATTTGAGTTCCTGTGTGGAATGAGTGCACTCCCTGGGTTGAGTCTAATTAAATGGAATGATGTGGGGACGAGTTATGTACTTGTCTTGCGGATATGTGAGAATGTTATTATGAGTGTCATCTGGACCCTGAGAATCTAGTGTGGTATGCCGTGTGCACCCCGCTACCACGTGTTCTACGGTTCTCTGTGTGAAAACTCGGGCTCTTCCCTCCGCAGGAGATGTCCCTAGGCGAACACCTCTGCTCTAGATTCTCTGTGTGAGAATGGGACATCCTTGGCCAGGATCGTCCAGGGCGAGCAGTCATTAGGTATTGACAACCCCAATCTTTCTTGAATTCTTGTGTAGAATTTTGGACCTTGACACGCCTTCGTGGCCTTGTCTATGTCCCGTCTATGTGACACCAACGTGTGATTTCTCCTTGATGGAGGTTGATTATGATGTGATGCATGTGGGAATATGTATGTTAGAGATGCATTCATGCAGGTTGATTATGAGGTGATGCATGATGAAATATGTATGTTAGAGATACATTCATGCAGGTTGATTATGAGATGATGCATGATGGAATATGTATGTTAGAGATACATTAATGCAGGTTGATTATGAGGTGATGCATGATGGAATGTGTATGTTAGAGATACATTCATGCAGGTTGATTATGATATGATGCATGTTGGAATGTGTATGTTAGAGATACATCCATGCAGGTTGATGTTGATGTTATGCATGTGGGAATATGTATGTTAGAAATATATCCATACAGGTTGATGTTATGCATGTGGGAATGTGTATGTTAGAGATACATCCATGCAGGTTGATGTTGATGTTATGCATGTGGGAATATGTATGTTAGAGATACATCACATGCAGGGTGTTATGATGAGAATGAAATTATGTGGATTATGCACTATAATGCAGTTTTAGGTGGTGTGTATGTGTGATCAAAAAATGATGTACCATGTAAATCTTTGATCTAAATGATCTTATTGCTATGCTATCATATTTTCGATGTTGATAGTGATATTAAAAACCATTGCTGAGTTTGTTAAACTCACCCCTCTTTCTTGTGTTTTGATTTGGGGCTGCGTGGTGCAACACGTAGACAGATAGGATCTCCTCTTTGAGGGAAGGTCGGAGATGGCTTGGATGTGATCATGGAGATCATTGTGTGACTTATCTTCTTTGGTTTTATGCTTTATGTTTAGAACCTTTGTATCGGGTTCTTTGTTTTGGATTGATGTTACATTTTACAATTATGTTTGCTTAAGATTTATTTGAGCCAGTGTGGGCTAACTAACTAAGCGTGTGGGTTTGAGATTAGTTGTTTACCTTGTGATAAGCAACTCTCTTTCTTTCCCTTTTTATTTACTCTTGCTCGAAGGATTGTGCGTACTCTGTAGTTCTGTTAATCACCCGTGGTTAGGGTTAGGTCTTCCGCTAGATCATTTCTCAACTTTTTCTTCGTCGCCCCTGCGCGCTTGACTGGCCCCTGGATCGGGTTCGGCTCGGGTCGGGCATCGCCGAGGCGTGACACCTGTGGGAGAAGGCAATGAACCATCCCTCCTAGAAATCTATTAATCCATGATAAATTACATAAAATTCTACCAATCTTAGAAACAATCCTCCTGTAACCAGTGCTCTTCTTTGTCCATGTGAATAAAGAATCACAATTAATTTCTAACAATCCAGCATGATGAACAATAAAATTAACCTCAGCTAAATACGAAGATGGTACAGAAATACCCCCGATTTTCTCTCCTGATAGGAAAATTAAATTATAGTCTCCAATCATAATCCAAGGGGACACAGAAATAGAGGCCTTGAGACCAATCCAATTCCAAAGAATCTTTTGGTCATGCAAGAAATTACTAGCATAAACAAAAGTATTTTCACAAGAGAAATTAACAAAAAGTCTAATAATCAGACAATGGATAAATTGAGCACCTTCCTCTACTTTATGAATAGAAAACAAAGAAGCATCATAACCAACCCAAATCCTTCCAGAAGGAGAGAACATATAATTATCCAAGAAAGATCAGCAGGATTTAATAGAAAATTGATTTTGTTTGAACTTCTCTTCCTTAACTCTAGTCTCATTCAGACCCTAGGTGCCCACAGACTAATTAAGTTGCAAACAGAAACAACTTTGTTTAGGTGACTCAATCCACGGGTGTTCCAAGAAACAAAACTCATGAAAGAAATAAAGAATTTTGGCCTTAACCAAGACGAAATCTGAGTTATCTATCAAAAACTTGCAAATCATTAAATATCTTCTTGGTGGCTTTTTCTTGTTCTATCTGTTCTTCTTACTGCTTAACTCCACAGACTCTTTATCCTGCTGAGTAGTTAGAATAGGGGATGCAAGAGTAGCATCCCTTATAACATTCAATAAGGAGATATTATCATGAGTGGAATCATGAGATTGGGGTCTAATAATATTTAAAGCGTCATCACAATGGACTGGTGAAAGATCCACATAGAGCTCACCACCATGAATAGAATTGATATGATAAGTCTCATTTAAGACATGATTAATATCATCATTCACCTGTTTATCACGAGGCACTGAAGAGGAAGCAACATGAGGAGAGTAAAATCCCTATGACTAAATGTTCAAAATAACTCCATCTGGATGCTTAGACTGAAGATCTTCTTATAGAACTATATCTTGAGAAAGAATTCAATTATTATCATTGCTGGGAAAAGCCTAAGTAGGGGACTGAGGTACTTGTGATTGTAGAATGTGTGTCATGGCCAATAGAGTTACCTTGACTTTGGGAAGCTTCATTAGAAGAGATAGATTGATGGATTTGAGGACACTCAGATGGAGGAAAAGAACCCTTGGGCAAATTTTCCAGAAACTCTTGTTTAGTTACCTCGGCCATAGTGCAAAACTTAGTTGAATGATTAAAGCGCTTGCATTTTGTGCATATACTTGTCTTCCATTCATATGTCACTTTCCCAGAGAAACCAATACCGTCCTTCCACAGAATATGAACTTTCTCACATAAGTTGCATGATGCATCAATTTAGACACAAATACGTGCAAACGAGAGCTTGTTTTTGTGCTTAGTAATTTGATCCATAAAGAGAGGAGTCCCTAAGGAGCTCGCAATACGACCTAAATTCTTAGCATTCCAATACTGGATAGAAAGATTAGGGAATCAAATCCGAATTAGGATAGACGTAAGGAGATCACGCACCAGTCTGGTGTTCGTAGACCATTGCTTGAGGATCATAGGACAGCCAGCAATAGACCATAACGAACCAAGAACCTTGCAGCAATCCTCTTCACTCTCAAATATAAATAAAAAAAATCAATTAGATAAAGAAATAATATTGAAGGGCTTAGTAGTTTTCCACATCTATTCCACATATGCCTTGTGTCCCATATAATAAGGTCTGCACCCTAATAGATAACCAATCAAAGTATTTTTTCCAGTGAAGGCCTTCCGCTTCAATCTCTTCCTCATCAAGTTCAATGTCGAGAGAGTTATAGGTCTCAGGATAATCTGCCAAAGACTAAACTGATCTAGTAGAGTGCAATTGGAAGATCTAGTAGAGTGCAATTGGAAGAGACTTTTCCATGAAAGTGAAATAGCAGTTGCACCCACCATGAAGAAGAGGAGTAGTGCACAAAGTTTATAGATATGGAGGGAATGACCACTTGAATACCCCACCAGAGAAGGTGGCCATCACCCAACTGGCAGCCACCCAAGAGGCCTGACGCTGATGAAGAAACGGCCAAGCCCTAGTCACCAATGATCACCAAAAAACATACCGGATGATCCTTCTTCTACCATGAACTCTTCCAATGCCTTGCTGAAATCTGGACTCTGGCCAATTCGTTTGATGAACAACAATAGGGGTGGCATGGACAACACCGGGTGACTAGAGGAGATGTGGGGGCAGGAGAAGATGACATAGGACTGCCAGCAGTGATCAAGGAAGGACAACGATGCTGGTGCAGAGTCGCAGGTGCAAGACAATCTCTTGGTGCAAACGAAGATGACCCAATAGAGGAACTTGCAAAGGGGGCGGCATGGACAGCAAGAGTATGTGTCTAGCCATGCAGCATGACCATCGTACATAGGGCCTTAGCATGGCATATAGAGACCTAACAAAGTACATAGTTACAAAGCATAGCCCTATCATTGTCCCCTCTAGACCTTTATGTACCATGCTAGGGCTCCTATTTGCCATGGTTATGGACTCTAGTCATGTAGCCTGGACTGAAAAACATTTTTGTACACCAAAGAGCAACCCAACTCATCTATGTGCACTAAAAGGTTTGGCCGCTTGGAAGAGCTTACCTTTAATTTTTACTCCCTTTATCTCATTATGATGACCTTTTTTTTTGAGAAAAATTAATTTTAGTTGAATTTAAAAAATTAAATATGACACTTAATATGAGAGAGAGGGAGTAACATTTTGTTCATCCAAATACATATTATGGCAAGGACCAACCCAACTCATCTATGGGCACTAAAATGTTTGGCCACTTGGAAGATCTTACCTTTAATTTTTACCCCCTTTATCTCATATTGAGTGACCTATTTAATTTTTTGAGAAAGATTAATTTTAGTTAAATTCGAAAAATTAAATAGGACACTTAATATGAGAGAGAGGGAGTAACAATTTGTTCATGGAATTAAATATTATGGCAAGGACTCTCCGTTCCCAGACAGATACTGCTTTGCCTGGTTGCACATTGTGTTAAAAAAAAATAATCTTCAATAAGCCAAATGCGTATCATGAGGGGCATTCCGAGAATTGAACTCGGGACCTCTCGCACCCAAAGCGAGAATCATACCACTAGACCAAATGGCCTTGTATATTTTCATAACCGTAATAGGCAATTCAATTTAGGTACAATAAACAGGTTGGAGCCCTTAAGTCAAAGATGATATAGAGAGGTGATTTTAGTGCTTGCCAAATAGTCTCACTGGCCCTTTAAAATAGTCATAATTTACTAGTAACTGAATTTGAATTAGTCATCCCAGCTGGAAGCAGAAGCAAACTTGAGGTATGAACAAAAAAAAGGAAAAAGCTCTCTAAGTTTGGAGTCCTAGTGTTGACTGTAAGAAAGAAAGAGATTGATATAGCTGGCTATATCATTATGTTCTAAAATTTCAGACTAGGACAAGATTGTAAATGTTTTACAGTCGATTTTAATTTGGGTATCCATTGAAAAATTCGAATTTTGTACATTGAAAATTAATCTATATTATTCAGCATTCAAGAAAACAATAGCTTATATTATTAACATTTAAATACAGGAAATATGCATAATAAAACCTTATGGATACATAGTTATTCCAACCAATAACATGTTTTACTATATTGAAGAAAAATATTCATATTACCTGATGGAGTGACTGGAATTTTGAGGAGATTCTAGAGGTGAGTAAAGTCAATAATGGAGTCATTCTAATTTTTGTCTAACAAGGAGCTTTATTCAAGAACCGATAGAATAGAGTTGAATCAATGTCGTCAATGGAGTCAAATGGAATTTGAAAACTACAATATTTATGTTCGGTTTCATTTATTGTGATCTTCGAGACTGCTCACAGGATATAATAGTCATGACATATAGATAACAAATACCATGCCAACCAACCATGTGCAATGAGCTTATTATGGAAAATCGTTGACCAATTTCGAGCATTTATTGACATATGACACTTTATCAAGTTCATACAAAAATTGAAAAAGTTAAAATTATGTATTTGTAATTTCAACTTTTGATATGGTGATTGTGTAAGACTGTATGGTCAGAGGAAACTAATATTCTACGGATTAGGTGGAGGGATTCCTCTGATTCCCTCTTTGGACCTAACACTTCGTGTGCTAACAATCAAGAATAAAGAAGTGATAATTAATTTTGAAAGTGGAACGAAATTGTAGAAGTTCCAACCATAATCGTAGGAGCAGAAAATTGGGCCATTCGGCAAACATCAATATCCATCAAAATCAGCAGCCCTCGGCCAGGTGGTCGCTACTAAAAGGGGCAAGCATGTAAGTGTAGAGAGCAGAGTTGTCTGAAGGACTTCATCAGGTTTGGACATCCTGGTACGGCTGTCCATGAGCAGCATGGTAAGACTTTCTCTTTAGATGATGATGGAGGGGAAGCCAACCAGTCTAGAAGGGTAAATGATTTAATTCTAGGAATGGAGTTCAGTTTGGTAGCCTGCTCCAATGGGGAACGTTGTTGATAACGAGGGCTGTGAATGCTAAATGAAAGTATATGGGAAATTATGTGGATGTATATGATTTATTGATAAATCATAAGCAAATTATGAGGAAAACTATAATAGACAATTATATGAAAGATCGTAGAATGCTAATTATGAGAAGAGGCGGGTATAACTAAATTAGCATCATCATAATGCTCTTGAATTTAATTATAGCTCTTCATCTTGCTGAGTATACTGTGTTATGTTCATACATCCAAGTGATGCAGATCTGGGTGAGGTGTTGTGGTCCTCTATGGATGGAGAGCACGATGAAAGTGAGGTAAAACAATGTAAGCACCCAGATTTGTCAATTGTTTTTTATTTACCTTTTGCGTTGATATCATGTACTTGGCATCGTGTATGGGGCTTAGTAATAGGCAGAAGGGTTTGCCTCATAAAAAGAGGGTTTAGGGCATAAAATATGGCCTTGGCGTATAATTTAAAGTTTTGGTGCATAAAATAAGGTTTCGATGCATAAAAGAGGGCTTCGATGCAAGAAAAAGAGTTCCGTGGTGAAAACGAAGGTTTTGCCGAGTTTAAGGAAACTTTGGCGTGAAGGAGGATAGTTTTGGTAGGAGATACGGAGATAGGGTGCGTAGATGGGGCACAATGATAATAATATTAATAATAAGAATAATAAAATTTTAGAAATAGATTGCGAATTGGGCAGCTGTAATCCTTTATGGGTAACGATTGCTTCTCCCCCTTTTTCGCCTCTCCCCTGGCCTCTTGCCACTGTGCATTATCGCCCCTATCTAGAATGCGTTCTGCCCAGCTGCCCCAACTGCCCTGGCAGCAGCCGGGACTGCTGCAACCCTCCATAGCTATCCCCCTGCCTTCATAGGCCTAATTCGCAGTCACTGTGGTTCATTTTTTGCGGACCACAATCCATCTACCCCATCATCCACTACAACAAATAGTACTATTAGTAACATTTTTAAGCATCACTAATGACTATTAGCATCGCTTAAAAAGAGTCACTAAATGTGTCGACAAAACTGGAGTCTGCTCATTAGCGATGCTTAACACAAAGCGTCGCTAGTAGTGTAGCAATAGCGATGTTTATTCACGAATTATTTTACTTTTGTGACGCATAATAAAGCGTCGCTAATAGTAAATTTTTAGCGATGCATAATTTTAAGCATCACTAATAATTAGTTATTAGCGAGACTTTATTAAGTATCACTAATATAAAAAATATTTTTAAAAAATAAAAAATAGCCTATTAGCAAAGCTTGTATATGCATCGCTAATAATAACAATAATAAAAAAATTATTAGAGACGATTATCTAATCATCCCTAATAAAAAAATTGGAAAAAATAATAAAAAATATTCTTTAATGACACTTATAGAAAGCAATACTAATGAAAAATTTTATTTAAAAAAAAAAAATTTGTGTATTAGCGATACTTTATAATGCATCGCTAATACGTCAGAAAAATTATGAAAAATAAAAAAGGTTTCATTGATGCTTTTAGAAGCGTCACTAAAAAATTTTACAAAAAAATCCTGCTGGTGGCAGGATGTCTAGAGGGACGCTGGTAGGAGTGACTAAGGTGGAGGATGGGGGCGGAACCAAAATTTGGCGGATGTAGCAGATCCGGTGCCGCCGAGGGGGTTGACCAGGGCGGCCAGATTCCGGTGGGCAGCCAAAATCCCACACCAGAATCCGGCTTCCCTCCCGCTCCCCCCTCTCTACCTGGGTCCCTCCCCATTTAGAGAAGAAGGGAAGGAGAAGGGGGGACCAGGGCAGAGAGGGGGGAGTGGGGAGTTGTTAAATAAAAGTTGGGGAAATTTCGCTTGCACTAGGAATTTTCATTCGCAGGGCCTTTTTGCTATGCTTCTTGTAGAAGCGTCGTAAAAAGTGGAAGAGAGAGAAAGAAGAAGAAGAGAGAGAGAGAGGAACGAGAAAGGGTAGAGAGAGGAGGAGAGAGGGTCAAGAGAGGGAGAGGGAGGAGATAGAGAGAGAGGGAGGGAGGAGAGAGAGAGGAGATAGGGTCGAAAGAGGAGAGAAGAGAGAGAGGAGAGAGGATAGAGACAAGGAGAGGGAGGAAATAGAGAGGGAGGGAGGAGAGAGAAGAGATAGGGTCAAAAGTGGAGAGAAGAGAGAGAGAGGAGAGAGGATAGAGAAAGGGAAGAGAGAGGAGAGGAGAGAGGGACGAGATAGAGGGAGCAGAGAGGGTAGAGATGGAGAAAGAGGGGGAGAGAAAGGACGGAGAGGAGAGTGGGAGCAGAGGATAGAGAGGGGAGGAGAGAGTGTCAAGAGAGGGGGGAGAGAGAGAGGGAGGGAGGAGAGAGAAGATATAGGGTAGAGAGAGGGGGAGGAGATAGAGAGAGGAGAGAGGATAGAGAGTGGGAAGAGACAGAGCGAGGAGAGTGGGTAGAGATAGAAAGAGAGAGAGGAGAGGAGAGCGAGGGATGAGATATAGAGAGCAGAGAGGGTAGAGATGGAGAAAGAGGGAGGAGAGAAAGGAGGAAGAGAGAGAGGGAGGCAGAGATAGAGAGTAGATAGAGAAGGGCGAGATAGAGAGATGGTAGAGGGTAGAGATAGAGAGAGGGAGGAGAGAGAGGGCGGATGGAGGAGAGAGAGAATAGAGGGTAGAGATAGAGAGTAGTGAGAGGGAGAGAGAGTAGAGAGAGGGTAGATAGAGAGGGAGGAGTGAGAGGGAAGAGAATTTTTTTTTTTTTAAAATAAGGCTATTAGTGACGGTATGTAGAAGCGTTATTAATAGCATGTGTTTGCGACGCTAAAGAATTAGTGTCGCAATTACTTATGTATTAGCGACGCTCGCTTCCTAGCTTTGCTATTAGCTCAAACGTTTTTATAAAAAACTAAGGCTGTTAGCGATGCTCAGCGGGAGCATAGCACCACAATTACTTATACTATTAGCAATGCTCACTTCCAAGCGTCACTAATAACACAAATTTAAAAAAAAAAAAACTAAGGTCGTTAGCGACATGGTAGTAGTGTCACTAATAGTATACATACTTTCGACGCTTAAGAATGAGCATCGTAATTACTTATAGCGAGCATTGCTAAAAATTATTTTTTAAAAAAAAAACTAGGGTTAGTAGCGACGCTCGGGAGGAGCATCACCAATTGCACGAGTATTAGCGATGCTTAAGAATTACTTGCACTATTAGCAAAATATTTTAAAAAAACTATTAGCATAGTATTTTTGTAAAAATATTTTCTCCTCTCCTCTCTCTCTCCTCTCTCTACCTATTGCTCTCCTCTTTCCTCTCCTCTCCAATCTCTCTCTACCCCTCTCCCTACACCTCTTTTCTCCTCTTTCCTCTCTCTATCCTCTCCTCTCTCGCTCTCTTTCCATCTCCTCTTTCTCTACCCTCTCTCTCCTCTCTATCTACCGTCTCTCCATGCACTCTCTCTCATCTCTCTCTACCCTCTAATTCTCCTCTCTCTCTACCCTCTAATTTTCCTCTCTCTCTCTCTACAAATTTCACTCTACCCTCCTCTCTCTTCTATCCCTCCTCTCTCTCTTCACTCTCTTTCGCTCTCTCCTCTCTCTCTACACTATCTATCTATTGTCTCTCTTTCTCCTCTTGTTTTACACTCTCTTTCTCCTATCTCTCTCTACCCACTTTCTTCTCTCTATCTACTGTCCCTGTCTCATCCTCTCTCCCCTCACTCTCTCCTCTCTCTCTACACTCTCTCTGCTCTCTCTACTCTCTCCTATGGACGTCAATGTGAGGCCCAGCTCCAACGATGAGTGGGTAGAGAGTTGGGGAGTTTAATTTTAATTATTTTAAATTTTTTATTATATCTTATATTTTAAAAATAATAACATATCAAATAAAATAAATTTAGTAGCGAAGCTTAGGATAAAGTGTCATTACTATGCTAGTTAGTTGCGATGCTTATTCAAAAGTGTTACTAATATCTAGGGTATTAGCGACGTTTTATCCTAAGCGTGACTACTAAATTTATTTTATTTATTTTTAAAATATAAGATATAATTAAAAAATAGACTTATCACTCTCTCCTCTCTCATTTTTCTGTCTCCTCACGCTCTCTCATTTTTCTCTCTCCTCACGCTCTCTCTTTACCCTCTCCTCATGCTCTCTCTTTACCCTCTTCTCTCTCCTCACCCTCTCCTTTATCTCTGTCCTCTCTCTCCCATTTGTGTCAACTTGAGCCCCGGCTCTGAGGACGAGAGGGGGGGAGGGTAGGGGAATTTTATTTTATTTTTTAATTTTATGTTATATTTTAAAAACAATAAATAAATAATAAAATAAATCTATTAGCGATTCTTATGATAAAGTGTCACTAATACTCTAAATATTAGTGACTCTGAGTATTAGCAACACATATATGTATGCGTCGCTAATATTTAAGGTATTACTGATGCAAATTTTTATATGTTGCTAAAATATTTTCTTTTATTTCTTTGTAATTATTTTAATATATAAAATTTATTCAAAAATCATAAAAATCAAAATTAAATTCTAGTCTCTATACTCTCTCTCCTCTCTCTCACCCTCTCTCCTATTCTCTCTCCTCTCTCTCTATACACACTCTCTCTTCTCTCTCTCTTATTCTCTTCTCTCTCCGCTCTCTTCTCTCTACCCTCTCTCGGCTCTTTTATCTCTCTCTTCTCCCTCTCTCACTTCTATTATTATCTCATCTCTTTGTCTCCCTCCCCCTCTCTCCTAGCTCTCTCTCCTCATTCTAATATATCTTTCTCTTCTACATGCGTCACCGTGAGCCCGACTCTGAGGACGAGATGGGAGAGTATAGGGGAATTTAATTTAAACCTTTTTATTTTTTAATTATATATAATATTTAAAAATCATAATTATAAAAAAAACTAAATCTATTCGCGACGCTAAGGAGAAAGCGTCACTAATACCTTAAGTATTAGCGACATATAAGCGCATGCAATGCTAATATCTAGGGTATCAGTGACAAATATTCTTATAAGTTGCTACTATATTTTCTTTTATATCTTTTTAATTGTTATTACTATATAATATTTAATAAAAAAATTTACAAAATAAAAATTAAATTTCACCCTACCTCTCCTCTCTCTATCTCTTCTCTCTTCGCTCTCTCTTCTCTTCTCTCCCCGTCTCACTTCTCTCTCTCTACCCTCTCTCTCCTCTTCATTCACTCTCTATACCCTCTCTCTCCTCTCTCTCCTCTCTCCTCACCTCTTTCTCTTGACCTCTCTCTCCTCCCTCTTCTTCGTTTTTCTCTTTACCCTCTCTCTTTTATTATAAATTATATTTTAAAATCAATAAAAAATTTAAAAATATTAGTGACACAATTTATGAAGCATCACTAATAATTTGATTTGTATTTTTTAATATTTTTTAAATATAGAAATATCCTCTCTCCTCTCTTTTCTTTCTTTGCCTCACTTCTCTCTCCCTCCCCTCTTTCTCTCTCTTCTCTCCTCTCCTCTTATATCTCTCCTTATTTATTATTATTTGTTTATTATATATTAAAATAATAAATATGAAATAAAATATATTATATTTAAGAAGTTTATTTTTAAATTTATTTATTATATATTTTATATTTATATAATAAGTATTAAATAAAATATATTAATAAAGCTATTAGTGACATTTTTTTAAAAGTGTAGCGACGCCTATTTAAAATCATTATTAATAGTTTTATTATTAGCACAACTTTTAAAAAAGCATCACTAATAAACATATTTTTTTGAAAAAAGAAATTTATTTTATTTGTGACATTTTTTTGTAAGCAATGCTAATAGTATAACAAATTAGCGACAATTCTAAAAAAGCGTTGCTAGTATTCATAGTATTTGTAACGCTTGTATAAAAGTATCACAAATAGTTTTAAATTTTTATTTGTTTATTTAAAAATTATAACTATTAGCGATGATTTTAATAAAGCATCGCTAATATTACAACTATTAGAGACATTTTTATATAAGCATTGCTATTAGAACCAGTATTAGTGACACTTTCTATAAAGCATACCTATTATTACTACTACTAGCGACACTTTATAAAAAGCGTTGCTATCAATGCTACAATTATCGACACTTTATAAAAGGCGCTACTAAGAGTTAAATTTTTTGCAATGCTTTGGTATAGGTCGCAAATAGTAGTTACTAGCGAAGTTTGTCTTTGCATCGCTAATAGTACTTTTTGTTGTAATAATTTGCCTGAACTTCCTTCCCCAAGCCCTCCATTCCCCATTCTAGTGCTATTTCGTCATTCCCTTTTGTTTCCCTCTTTTCGGCATTGCAATCTAGCCACTAGAGGGCTGTTTTGCCAATGTTGTGGGCAGCTTCTGTTGTGCATGACGACTAGACTCGACCATTCTCTCATAGGACACCCCCAGACTTTACTTTATTGCTTTCCTAGTTGCATTGAACTATTTATGATTGTAATAGTTTAGTATTTGCTTTGGTTTGGATATTGGGATGTAAAATAGTGTTGGTTTAGTTAGTGGTCCGGGCTAGCTGAACCACTAACTAGCATGCACTCCTAGGGAACCGGACCAGCCTTGGGTTGGGTTGGCACGACTCCCTAGGGGACTGGTCATCCCCTACATGTGACGATCCTCTCTATTTTGAAGTTATGCAATTGAAGTTATTCTGGTTTCTCCCCTTTCCCCATGTTGATCTCCTAGGTACCAATTGTGCCTACTCTGGGTATATCAGCTTCCTACAGGCCAATGCCCCTCCATCCTGTCTACAACACGATTGCCCCTCCCTACACCTTCCTTTCTTTCCCATCCCTGACCCTTCTACTGCCACCCCCTTCTCTTTTTCTACCGGAACAAGCTGGGACAACACATTTTTGTGTTGTTCTACAGCAAATCCACCTTGTCGGTAGTTACATTATTGTGCACGATGACCAGACTCGACCACTGCTTCACTACTTATTAGTTGCTTCGACTTACTTGATTATTTCCGTACAATTTGCTATTGTAATAGTTAGTATAATGGATGTTAAATGTATTCTGGGTTGGTTCAGTCAGTGGCCCGGGTTAGCTGAACCACTGACTGTTAGGTGCTCCTAGGGAAGTGGGCCGGCCCGGGTTGGGTTGGCACGACTCCCTAGGGGACTGGTCGTCCCCTATATGGGTCGACCCCTGTTGCTTTTGGATGTTATGCAAAGTATTGAATCACAGTTTCTCCCCTTTCTTCTCCAATTCTCCCCTTTCACTACATAGCACTCCTAGGTATCGTTTGTGCCTGTAATCGGGCACAACATTGGTATCGGAGCATTACGATTCTTGGACATGGCTCGAGGAAAGCAAACTGCTGCGGTTCTGGAGGTTCAGACGGAGAAGGAGGGACCAGCGTCAGCGCCTACTTCTACGGACAGCCCGAAGGACGATCTTCCTGCCACCACCGGCGATGCTAGACTCGACAGACTCATAGCAGCGCTGGAGACTTTGACATCGTACATGGCAAATATAGTCATGGAGAAGGGCGGGCCGTCCCATACTGCTGAGACCACCCTCCCTTGCCCTTCGGCGACCGTGGACATCGACACACTAGTCTTCCCTAGCCCAGCGCGTTTCCCTCCCGGAATTCCAGCCCCAGAGGGGTGCCGCCAGGCCTGGGACATGCGAGGCACACCAGGTGTTCGAGATAATGCCCAGATGATGCCACCCGCCCCCAACCAGTTTCTGGACGTAGAGGATGATTGGGACGATTATCCGGAGCATCGCGGCAGAGCCCGTGGGGGGGCTGAACCTCGTCTTGCCCGTTTGCAGTTCCCTCGCTATAATGGGGATGATGACCCGGTAGAATGGCTGTATAAAGCAGAGAAGTTCTTCTCCTATCAAGGCGCGAACTCTGAGGCAGAGTGTCTGTGCATAGCAGCCTTTCATTTGGATGGCGATGCATCGGTTTGGTTCCAGAACTTTGAGAAAGAGGTGCGCTATCCTACTTGGGCAGCATTCTCTGATGAAATCTGTATACAGTTTGGCCCCAATGAATTTCAAGATTTCAATGAAATGTTGTCCGCCCTGCGCCAGACCACTACCATGCGAGCATATTATACGGACTTCATGAAGATCGCCAACAGGCTGCCTGAATGGCCTATGGCCGCCTTGGTGGGTACGTTCAAGCGTGGGTTGAAACCAGAAATCTCAGAGGAGATGCGTCACTTCCCTTGCACAAGTATGCGGGATGTGGTGCGACACGCACGGATCGAAGAGGAAAAGCTGGTCCGTCAGCGCAAGGGCGGGCACTTGGGACCTCCACCCCGGCCTGGACTGAGCTCTACTCCTATGGTGACTGCTTTGGGCAATCCGGCCACAGGCCGCCTAGGCCAACCGGCTGCAGCAGTCGCGCCCATTGTTCGTCGCCTCACTCCTGCCTAGATGGACGAGCGCTGAGCCAAGGGGCTGTGCTTTCGTTGTGATGAAAAATTTGTACCTGGACATCACTGCACTATTAAGGGCAGCTTGCTCGTGGAGGAGGTCGACGACGAGGCGGATAGCAAGGCCAGTGCTACATCATTAGTAGCCGAGGACACGCTGCCTGAGATTTCAGTCTATGCATTCGCTGGCACTTTCACTCCACGAACTATGCGGGTGCGGGGATTTCTGAAGCGGGAGCAGGTAGCTATCTTGATCGACAGTGGTTCCACCCATAATTTTATTAATGATAAGGTAGCTCAGCGCCTCGGATGTGTGATGTCAGACTCGAAACCGTTCGAGGTATTGATTGGTGATGGTAGGCACCTTCGGAGTACGGGTGTGTGCGCTCAGATTGCTCTCTCGATTCAGGGAACCGTATTTGTCACCGACCTTTTCTTGTTGCCCACAAAAGGGGCAGATGTCGTATTGGGAGTACAGTGGCTGCAGGAATTGGGTGATGTTGTGTGGAATTTTAGGGATATGGTGATGGAATTCGAGCACCAGGGACAGCAGGTTCGGTTGGAGGGGTCACGGCCTGGCACTCTTCTTGCGGCCCAGGACATGGGCTCCTTCTTCAGGTTTGCCCCTCAGGGTATTCTTTTGCAGCAGCGGGCTATTATGGGCGTTCCACAGGAGCGGATTCCCTCTGATTTGCAGGTGCTCTTGACCGAACATGATGACTTATTCGCTGAGCCACAAGGGCTGCCTCCCATCCGGCCTCATGACCACCGTATCTCCATTCTTCCAGGGGCGGCACCAGCCAATGTCCGGCCATACCATTATCCTCACATCCAGAAGTTGGAGATAGAACGATTGGTCGCAGACATGCTCTAGTCCGGCATCATTTGTCCTAGCATGAGTTCTTATTCGTCGCCTATGCTTTTGGTTCGCAAGAAAGATGGCTCGTGGCGGTTTTGTGTGGATTACCATGCTCTGAACGCCATCACTGTCAAAGATAAGTACCCCATCCCTGTGATTGAAGAATTGTTGGATGAATTGACAGGTGCCAGCATCTTTAGTAAGCTTGATCTTCGTTCCGGGTATCATCAGATTCGTGTGCAGCCCTCTGATGTACAGAAGACAGCATTCCGGACTCACGATGGCCACTTCGAATTCTTAGTCATGCTTTTTGGGCTGACCAATGCCCCCTCCACGTTCCAGTCTCTCATGAATGATATTTTTCGGCCTTTTCTTCGTCGGCACCTATTGGTCTTCTTTGATGATATTTTGGTCTATAGTCGGTCGTGGGACGAACACTTGACTCATCTCAGGTCGGTTTTCTCTATATTGCGTGCTAATTCCTTATTTCTGAAGCGTTCAAAGTGTTCATTTGGCAGCCCGCAAGTTGATTATTTCTCAAAACGGTGTTGCTACTGACCCGGCCAAAGTGGCCGCTATGCTATCATGGCCGACCCCAACATGTGTCCGAGCGCTGCAGGGTTTCCTTGGTCTTACCGGCTATTATCGCCGGTTTATCCAGCGGTATGGAGAATTGGCTCGTCCTCTTACAGAACTATTGAAGAAGGGGGCGTTCATATGGTCACCAGCGGCCCAAACAGCTTTCGATGAGTTAAAGCAAGCCATGGCGTCTGCCCCGGTCCTGCTTCTCCCGGATTTTAGTCAACCGTTTGTGGTGGAGACGGACGCGTCGGAGAAAGGCTTGGGTGCTGTCCTCTTGCAGGATGACCAGCCCCTAGCTTATTTCAGCAAAGCACTCGCTGGTCGCTCCTTGTCTATGTCAATGTATGAGAAGGAAATGTTGGCTATCATCCTCGCCGTTGCCAAATGGCGCCCGTATCTATTGGGTCGTCGTTTTCTGATTTACACCGATCATCAACCGCTGAAATATTTTTTGGATCAGCGTGTGTCTACTCCGGCTTAGCAGAGGTGGGTGAGTAAGTTGCTTGGCTATGACTACGAATTAGTGTACAAGAAGGGGTCCGACAATATCGTTGCTGATGCGCTCTCTCGTAGTCCAGCCCTCGGGTCTTGCTGCACCATCTCTACCCTGTCTTGCCAGTTTATTGAGGAGCTCCAGCGCGCATATGGATTGGATTCATGGACGCAGGAAGTTATTGACGCCATTCAGGCCGAACCGGCAGCCCGGCCTTTCTTTGTGTGGCAGGATGGCCTTTTATTCTGGAAAAACCGCTTGTGGGTACCGGCGGTTCCTGATTTGCGCAGCCGTATCATTTCACATTTCCATGACACTCCGGTGGCTGGTCATGAGGGGTCTTTCCGTACATATAAGCGGGTTAGTCAGAGCTTCTTATGGAGGGGTGTTCGTCGTGCCATCCACGATTACGTCGCAGCTTGTGATGTTTGTCAGCAGGCGAAAGCCACGACCACCTCCCCCGCCGGGTTGCTCCATCCCCTACCTATTCCAGAGCAGGTTTGGGACGACATTTCGATGGATTTCGTGGAAGCTTTACCAGTCGTGCAGGGTAAGTCCGTCGTCATGGTTGTGGTGGACAGATTGTTGAAGTATGCCCATTTTTGCGCGCTTGGCCATCCCTTCACTGCGAAGATGGTTGCTGAGCTCTTTGTTCGCGAGGTGGCCCGCTTGCATGGTATGCATCGCACTATTGTCTCTGATCGGGATCGGATATTTCTCTCACAATTTTGGCAGGAGTTTTTCCTATTGCAGGGGTCTTCTTTACATATGAGCACAGCTTATCATCCTCAGACCGATGGCCAGACGGAGGTGGTTAATCGTTGCTCGGAACAATACCTCCGTTGTTTCACCATGCAGCAGCCCCACAAATGGCTTCAACTCCTTCCCTGGGCTGAGTGGTTGTATAATACAGCTTATCATACGCGTGCTGGGTTCACCCCATTTGAGGTGCTTTATGGGCGGCCGCCGCCGACTGTCTTATCTTATGTGCCGAGTCGTTCCTCTGTTGCCGAGGTGGATTATATGTTGCAGACGCGGGATGAGGTCTTACGCCAGTTAAAGGAAAATCTCTCAGCTGCCCAGAACTGGATGAAGCAGGTTTATGATCGTCATCATATGGATTGGGAATTTGCTGTTGGTGATTTGGTCTATGTCTCGGTCCTTCCCCAACGTCAGACCTCTCTATTTCAGCCGGCGAACTCCAAGCTGGCCCCCCGCTTTCATGGCCAGTATGTTATTGAGGAGCGTATTGGACAGGTAGCCTACCGCCTTACCCTTCCTCCTGATTCTTTAGTTCATCCCGTGTTTCATGTCTCTCGTTTGCGCCGTTTTGTGGGTGATGCTGCTGTGGCGCGTGCCGCGCCTCCTCCTTTACTGGGGCCGCCTATGTCCGCTGATCCTGTTCCTGCCGCTATTCTCCAGAAGCGTCGGGTTCGCCGCTCCGGCCGTGTTGTCACTGAGGTCTTGCTGTCTTGGCAGGGTCAGCCTTTGGAGGATGCCACATGGATGCTCGAAGATGACTTTCTGGCCCGATTTCCCGGTTGGACGCCTTGAGGACAAGGTGATTAGCGGAAGCATGGTGGAGTGTTGTGCACGATGACCAGACTCGACCATTGCTTCACTACTTATTAGTTGCCTCAACTTACTTGATTATTTCTATACGATTTGCTATTGTAATAGTTAGTATAATGGATGTTAGATGTATTCTGGGTTGGTTCAGTCAGTGGCCCGGGTTAGCCGAACCACTGACTGTTAGGCGCTCCTAGGGATGTGGGCCGGCCCGGGTTGGGTTGGCGCGACTCCCTAGGGGACTGGTCATCCCCTATATGGGTCGACCCCTGTTGCTTTTGGATGTTATGCAAAGTATTGAATCACAGTTTCTCCCCTTTCTTCTCCAATTCTCCCCTTTCACTGCGTAGCACTCCTAGGTATCGTTTGTGCCTGTAATCGGGCACAACATACATCCAATGACCACCACCTTTTCCCTCTTCCTCCTCACCTCCCTAACCGTACCCACACCCCTATACCCTTTCTTTTGTAGGCATCATCCTCCAGAACTACCACCATCGACCTCTGTTTGGGGTGGTTTCGGCTTCAGACTTTGACTGCAAACCTATCGGCAGCCAACTAGCAAGCCTAGATGTTGTCACGACCCTTAGGCCCTCCTAAAGCTGCCTTTTGGGTGCATTTCTTCTCCTTTCCACCCACCCTTTGCGTGTGTCAATGAGAGGTTTTGTGATCAACAAATGTAGCATCAAGACCGAGACTGCACTATTCCTCATCCCCGACAAAACCTTTGATGTCTTTCCACCATGGGGCAACCCCATACTTGCAAAGGCGATGCCTTGGTTTTTCCGGAATCACTCATGAGACTTATGCCACAACAGTCATGCATCCCACCGTCGAGCTTGCTCAGGTGACAAGGTAGGGGACTTTGAGCTCGTAATTTCATAATAACATCCTTGTATGTTAAAATGCAATGTTAGGGCCAACATAAATGAATGCTTATTGATGCATAATGCTAATGTTATCGTGTGTAGTAATATGACAATATATTATGTGAATGCTAATCGAATGGTGCATTTAATGGATCAGTGAATGATGGATTGCTCGTATGTTCATAGGGGGAATTATATGCATGCTAATTACATGGATTATCAGTATGCTTATGCAATGAATTGTGTATGCAAGTTGCATGTTTGATAGACAATAAGTTATGTCAGAAGGGTTATGCATGGAATGTGGTGTGAAATTATAGGCGATTGCATGAATGATATTGATGGGTGTATGCTTGACTGGTGTAGGGTTGGCTTAAATTGGCTCAAATAGTGAAGCAATGAGAAGAAGATATCAAGGTTCAATGAGTAGATAGACTTAGGGTTTTGAGCTTAACTAGAGGACTACAAGATAGTAAGATTCTATATCATAATTGTACCAATATAATGTACATATTATAAAAATGAATGCAATGGAAACAAGTAAGTTAGTAATAAGAGTTTGTGGCTTTTGTCAGTTCCGATGGATTGAGTTCCACGTCAAGATGAATAGTCGGTTGTGAGACCATGGTGAGGAATACCCTTCATACTATTGTCTTGGTGTTATAATTAGTCCTAGATGCTTGTCACTCTATTGCGAGAATTATATGATTTGTGCCCATAAGTGGCACGGTAAGTTTTCAGCCCAAACATGGCATTGTATGATTTCGACCCTCAGTTGGCATTATAGCCCTTGGTTCCAAAAAGTGGGCATTTACATGTTTAAGTTGTACTAAAGATTTACTCTTACTTGTTTGATCATGTATCCTATGATCATTGGTATGCCTTCTTCGAAAATATCCATGGTAGTTAAGTTTCACCCCAAAAGTAAAGGTGACGCATGAGTGACATTCCTTTCTTACAAAATTAGAGCTGATTAGTGCTTCAATTGGCTTTAGTTGTCGGCTGTAAGAGTTAGACTATAAGTGCCAAACTATAGATGTTAGATAGTAAGTGTGTGACTGTTAGTATGTTTGTACGAGGGTACAAGTAAGATCTAGCAAGTTTGTAAGAAGATATGTACGATCGTAAGGGTCAGAGTAATTGTAATATTTTCCCTAAGGCTATGATTTTAGATTCTACTTGCATTAATGTCATAATCTTGAAGATCATTAGCAGGAGGTCACTTGCTACTGTAATTTGTGGAGTTTTGCTTTGAGGACCTTTTTATTGTTAACTACCTCCTTCATTGGTCTTTAGTTTTCGAATTCAGACCATGAGAAAGGATTTGCCTTCCGTTGACTAGAATAGTTTAATGCTACAACTTCTGGCACCCAGAAATGCTTGCTGAATGCTTGAGACAATGAGCATTTCTAGCGGGATGTGTGGTAGCAGTTTCAAAATAAGAATGCTAGAGTACTCTATTCAAAGCTTGGTAGAATCTAGTTCTCAGATACACAAAAGGACGTGTCTAGCCAGGCTTATTAATTCCGCCCTGCATCAGAAACCCTTTAAGACAACCCTATAATCTACACTTGTATATTTGCCTCTTTGAAGAGCGACCGAAGGCTGCCCATTTAGATCGATATTGATGTTTTCGGGATGGCCAAATGTTTTCTTCAACAAGTCGGTTGGAACTTCTACATCTTCAACCCAGTTTCAAAATTGTCACTTCTTTATTCTTGATTGGTCGCAGATTGAACTGTAAGATCTGAAGAGGTAATCAGAAGCATCTCTCCACCTAATCCATAAAATATTAGTATTCTCTTACCATACTGTCGAAAAAGATGTCAGAAACTGAAATTGCATACTAATTTTTTAAATTTTCAATTTTTGTATGAACTCAATAAAGTGTCATATGACAATAAATAAGTGCAATCGGTCAACGACTTTCAATAACAAGCTCATTACACATGATTGGTCGGCATGATTTACGTGATATATATATGATATAGCTATATATATATATATATATATATATATATATATATATATATATATATATATATATATATATATATATATATATATATATATATATATATATACATATATATATACCATGAGTATTATGGGCCGCCGGATGTAAATCCAACGGCCCATAGAACCCAGGCTCACGTAGATTTATATGAGCCCGGGCTCATATATATCATGACTATTATATTCCTCGAACTGTTTCAAATATCACAATTAATGAAACAGAACAGAAATATTAATAAATTACATGTAGATTAAAGTTTTCGAATTCCATTTGACTTCACTCAAAATTTTGAAACTACCCAAAACTCCAGTCACTCCATCAAGAGAGATAAATATTATTTCTTCAATATAATAGAACAAGTTCTTAGTTGGAATTACTGCTGTATCCATGTGCATGTTTTTATTAAGTAGTTGTATCTAAATGTTAATAATATATAATAATTCTTTCTTGCATGATGAATGGTTTTGCTAAATTTTCAGTGTAAAAAACTCCAATTTCGACATTTAATATTTAAATTCAAATTGACTATAAAACATTTACATCCATGTCCTAGTCTTAAATTTTCGAACATAATTATGTAACCAACTGTATTAATCCCTTTCTTTCTTATAGTCAACACTAGGATTCCAAACGTGGACACCTTTTTCTTTTTTCTTTTTTTGTTAATACCTCAAGTTTTCTTTTGGTTTATAGTATGATGAAGAATTAGAAATTAGGTAGTAAATTATGACTATTTACGATGACCAGTAAGACTATTTTGCAAGCAGTACCGACTCCTCTCTATATCATCTTTGACTTAAGAGCTCCAACTTGTTTATTGTACCAAAACTGAAGTTTCTATTAGGGTTATTCAATTAAGAGGGCATTTTGTCTAGTGGTATGATTCTCGCTTTGGGTGCGAGAGGTCTTGGGTTCGATTCTCAAAATGCCCCTCATGATATTAATTTTGGCTTATCCAAGATTATTTTTAAAATGCGATTGTGTTTTCAAAATTATAATATGAGCTGAAAATCCAGCCATACTAATAAAATGAAGCGATAAAAAAATCTTGTACTGTTTCAACAGCATCAGCAGGCTGTAGTTATTTTTTTGAACTTACGTTTTCCTGTGTATCACTTAAATTCCACTGAAGCTATATTTTAGTGATTAAATATTACTCATTTGAACAGAGAGAAGATATACAACGATGTCCTAACATTGTTTAACATGCGTTTTGCACAAAAATGTGCCCCAGGCAAACAATTATATGGCTAGGAATGGAGAGTCCTTGCCATAATAGGTAAAGTGGACGGACCAAAAGATCATATTGCTCATATAAATTAGGTGTTGTATTTTTTTAAAAAAACAATAAAATCAATTTTCTTCCAAAAGATAAATAGGACACTCAATAACAAATAGAGGGTGTAAAAATATAGTCATTTCCTTCAAGTGGCCAAAACTGTTACTTGCAGGATGAGTGGGGTTGACTCTTTGGTGTGTAGGAAAATGTTTTCCAGTCTAGGCTACATGAATAGAGTCCATAATCATGGCACATAGGAGTCCTAGGATGATACATAGAGGTCTTGTGGGGACAATGTGTCACGACCCGGATTTTTAAAACCCTTTTTACAATAAAGGACACACGATAGATCATGATAATATTTTTTTTTCCTTTCTTAAACACAAAACAAATCAGCCGATTAAATATCCAGGTCATGATAACTAGGGTTCACAAATACGAATATCAAATCATATGATATTATTTAACGTCTGAAAATTCATACAGACTAGCTCATCCATCTAAGTACAAGTCTGTCACCCGTCTGAAAATAAATAACAAGTTGACTCTCACGCTTAAGGTACACTTACGTATCGGAGTTTCAAAAATGCGAAAACCTCTTGAGCTCGCTTGGCTTGGTCTCACTTGTCGTCGCCTGGAGAATCTGCAATAAAGCAAACCAAACAACAACGACAACTACAATGGAGCATCTCCGCCTTCAGGAGAAGAGCTTCCAAAGGACAAAAGGTTTTATTAGTATTTTTCGGATCGGGCCAACATCACCCAATGTTAGTTGCCTACGTACTCATCAGACAACATCTCCAATGTTTCCAACAAGATCGGATCCAGACGTAGTTCTGCCTAAAACTACACTATACTAAGAAGCATAGCATCACCCATGCAATGCTTAAGTATTTTAAAGCAACCTACATTTTATGCAAGTCTTTTAATCGTTCCACTTGTCTAATTAACAAGCAATATCAAACAGTGTTATTAATTATCTCACAACCTTTGTTCAATAATTAATGCTAACATCCTGCAAACCGTACCACATAAGGGTAATATATAGAACACATAACTCAAAAACATGGGATGATCTTTAACCAATGAAGACCATCACAATGCACAAAACAATGGAAACCGTTCAGGAAACACTGTACTAATTGTTACATGAAAATACCGACTCCCGCTCAAAGGAGTAAATGTATGCTAACAGAAATCCTAGCATCTCTAGAGATCCACTTGGATCAGCCATGGGCCTAGAGATGTAGGTACCAGCTGTGCTCATGGACACACTGGCCGGAGGTAGATGAGCCTTCCATGATGCTCAAAAACCTGGGTTGCGCATTTGCAGGGATCCATCGTCCCAAAGGAGCGGAGACCACAGGGGTCTAAAAGATTACCGTCATGGCTATTATCAGAAATCCTAGCATCTCTAGAGATCCACTTGGATCAGCCATGAGCCTAGAGATGTAGGTACCAGCTGTGCTCATGGACACGCTGGCCAGAGGTAGATGAGCCTTCCATGATGCTCAAAAACCTGGGTTGCGCATTTGTAGGGATCCATCGTCCCGAAGAAACGGAGACCACAAGGGTCTGAAAGATTACCGCCATGGCTATTATTGTGAGCTTAAACTTTGACTCCAAGAACATCCCATAATAACCCTCGGTTCAATAACCAAGGTAAAATTCTATGTCAGGGCCCCGTTCACTCCATGAACTGGTCCCGACCCTAAAGAGGGTATTTTAGTCATTATCTTGAATAGGTGTTCTCCCCCCAATCCAAAGATAACCAAAATCTCTTGATAGTCTTTATTAACCTTAATTTACTTATATAACTTAACACAACAATAATAAATGCAACCATCAGAATGATCAACATGACAAGAACTCAGACTCATGCTGAGATGAACTAACCAATTCTACATTATAATGACAAGGATTTTGGGGCTGAAATGCATATCTCAAGTCAACCACTTAACATGACAAGTTCAAGCTGAAACAAGCATCAATAATCAACCTAAGGTATATCACAATCAAGGCTGGAATTCAAAGACAACATAGGCTGAAACAAATCATGAACTAAGGCTCTAACATTAAGGATTCATTCAGCAAGATTATAATCTAAAACAAAGCTGAGAATCAAGTATTAGATATGCAACAATACAACCTAAACTAGGGCTGAGATTTAGGTGTTCTCTCAGCATGATTATAGCATAAATCAACGTTGAGAATTTGGTATTAATTTGGCCAAAGTAGAGCCTAAAACATAAGCATCAAATCAGGGATTTACTTGACCAATGTGCAGCCTAAACTAAGGCTTCAAATCAAGGATTTACTTGACCAATGTGCAGCCTAAACTAAGGCTTCAAATCAGGGATTTAATTAGGCAAAGTATGGCCTAAACTAAGGCCATGAATCAAGGATTAACTTAGTCAAAGTATGGCCTAATGTAAGGCCATAAATCAGAGATTAACTTAGCCAAAGTATGGCCTAAAGTAAGGCCATGAATCAGGGATTAACTTGGTCAAAGTATGGCCTAAACTAAGGCCACGAATCAGGGAATAAGTTGGCCAAAGTATGGCCTAAAGTCAGGCCACAAACCAGGGAATAAGTTGGCTAAACTATGGCGTGAAGTAAGGCTACAAACCAGGGACTAAGTTGGCCAAACTATGGCCTAAAGTAAGGCCACAAACTAGGGAATAAAATCAACAAACTATGGCCTAAAGTAAGGCCACAAATCAAGGAATAAATTCAGCAGAGTGTATGCCCAAATCATGACTCATAAACATGACTAGAATAAGAATTATTCATGCCTAACATATGGCTAAGATAAATGATAAAAATCAGCATCATGCTTGAATGAATTAAGGCTAGTTCATGACATCAAAAGGAACCCCTAGAACCAAGCTACATTATGGCTGAATTACATCTATCAAAACCTCATTCTTAAGAGTGTAAAAGGAAGCACCTACATGTACCAATTCATCCCCAAAGCTCTTAGCCCTTTCTCCTACGCTTCTAGTGCTTAATTCAATCCAAAGGTGGCTGATTTGTGCCTTCGAAATTGCTGGTTATGGAGGTCCTTGCTGAGAGAAGGAAGAGGAAGGAAGAGATGGAGAAGAGAGAGCTGAACCAAAATCAATCCTTTCTTATATAAGGCTTCCCTTCTTCAAACTCTTGGGTGCCCTCCTCCTCTAAGACTCTCCATTAATTACAATCCCGGAATTACAATCCCTGCCCCATTAACAATAGGATTCCAACCTATATACATGCTCAAAACAGTCCCAAAAGAGTTCTAACCCAACTAGATGTATAGTTGATCCCTCCTCCAACTTTTTCCACCACTCCTAGTACTCCTCGGACTCCTACATGGGCTAGAAGTCATATGCTCACAAGCTATCTCATATCAGCAAAGTTCTAGTTGCGTCCTCCTTCTTCCTTAGAATCCTTAACCCGCTAGGACTCTCTACCTCTTTAAAATCCTAGTTCTTTTAAGACTTATAATTCCTAGTACGTTTAGGACTCCTAACTCCTAGCATATTTAGGACTCCTAACTCCTAGCACATTTAGGACTCCTAATACCTAACACGATTAGGACATCCAACTCCAAGCGCGAGTAGGATATCTAACTCCAAGCATGAGTAGGACATCTAACTCCAAGTACGAGTAACTCTAAGCACGAGTAGGACATCTAACTCCAAGAACGAGTAGAACATCCAACTCTAAGCACGAGTAGGATATCTAACTCTAAGCATGAGTAGGACATCCAACTCCAAACACGAGTAGGGCATCTAATTCGGGTAAACAGGCCCTATGCAATAAGCTTAACTTCGAACAATTGTATCACCCTCATCTAAACTCCGATTCACACATTCTTAGTCGCGTTTCGAAGCTATTTTTGTCTATTTTCTAATAAAATTAGTTTCAGCCACAAATTCTATCTAGGGAGGTAGTTATTTTACTAAGAATGTTAATAGGTCAAACACCCTATTTTCCACATATTTAATTTTTGAAACATAGGAGAATTAGGGATATTATATTCTACCCTCCTTAAAAGAATTGCGTCCTCGCAATTTGCCACAACCAACCCTTTCAAGCTCGGACTCTAACTCAAAAACTGTTCTACCCTTTCAAACTACATCAACTGTAACTTATAATTTAAGTAGAACAAAAACTTAATAACCCCTAAAATTCAGGTCGTTACACAATGCTAGGATGATGATGTGTAACTATGTACCAATTTATTTTTTATATGCCATGCTAAGGCCCTGTGTACCATGGTCATGATGAATGTCACTTGACAAATCCAGTTACAGGTTCACATAACCTTCATTTCTCTCGAACTTTGGTAAATTCACATAAAATGGAGGAAAATAAAGAAGGAAAAAATAAAATTTTCTTCTTCTTCATCAACAAAATATTAGAAAAAACACTGGCTTCCTCAAAGAGGGCTTTTTACAACTCCCAATGCATAATTATAAAAAAAATCTAATCTCTAACTATGTACCTTATGACTAACCAATCAATATTAATGAAAACTAATGAATATTTCCTTAAATAATCAAAAGAATACAGAATAAAGACTCCTACAAATGCGAAAGACTTAAAATAAATCAATTTGGATTGAAATCCTTATCCAAATAGAAGTTGAAAACCGTATTGCTCTAGAAGTGATCAATTGCCAACTCATGGCTTTATGGTACACTAAGCCATGTAAAGTTCCGATCAATCACTTAATGGATCAATTGATCACTAGCCCAATTGATTGCTCATAAATATCAATTAATTGCGAGAGAGAAAATTTTGACCTTTCTTTGTGCGTTCACAATGCTCCATATACTTCATAGCCAACTCATCTACATCATCCTCCCCTGACTTGAAAAAATTCGCCATTCAATTCACATAATCATTATATGAAGAATCACCAAAATAATGAATAAGATGTTTAACATTGAAAATATCAAAAGTGGGAATGTGACTAGGAAGCTTGAGATGATAGGCATTAGAATTAATCTCTTGAACGATCTCCAAAGGCCCAATCTTCCTTACTGATAATTTATT
Organism: Saururus chinensis; assembly: GCA_035235625.1. Taxonomy (NCBI): domain Eukaryota; kingdom Viridiplantae; phylum Streptophyta; class Magnoliopsida; order Piperales; family Saururaceae; genus Saururus; species Saururus chinensis. The sequence continues at coordinate 33,626,014 of CP141144.1, read as the reverse complement.
GTACCCTCCAATTGAAAATATACCTTTAGTCAAAATAGCCCATACAAAATCACAAAAATTAAAGTCTACATGTCTTCTTCATAAATCTCCAATTGCTTTAAACTTATCATTGGACACCTGCAATTTCTTAATAGTATCAAAATGAATATCCTACAAGTCTATAAAGTCTTTAGCCTGGCCATTTAAGCTCTTCACATCTAGAATAGGAGCTAGATCCAATGGAGAGTGAGGATTAAAGCCACACACAATAGTAAAAGGATTAAATCCTATACTTTGATTCATACTCCGGTTTTAAGTAAATTCAGCCTTATATAAGTGTTGATCTCAAGATTTGAGATTAGCACCAACTAAACTTCTCAATAAATTTCCTAGGAATCGATTAATTACCATTGTCTGTCCATATATTTGTGGATGATAAGCACTACTAAAATCCAAAGAAGTACTTTCCAATTTCCATAGAGAACACAAAAAATGACTTAGAAAATGAGTATCGCTATCATAAACAATAGACAATGATACACCATGTAAATGGTATACATCCCAACATGAGATGCATTTGGTCAAGAAATGAAATAAATATACCATCTTCAACAATCTGTCAACAACAATGTAGATGGCATCCATTCCTCTTTGTGTGTGGGATAATCTAAGAACAAAGTCCATACTAATGTTAGATCATGGTTGAGTTGGAGTAGGGAAAGACGTGTATAATCCGACATTAGTTGATGTCCCTTTTGCAACATGGCATATAAGACACCTCCCAACAATTCTATCCACATCCATGCGCATAGATTGTCAAAAATAAGAAAAAGAAACAAGTTGAAAGGTCTTAACTCTTCCCACATGACCCTCATCATGGAACTCCTTAATAATCTTCAAGGACAGGCTATGAATAGGAACACAGAACTAATTCCCTTTGAAAAGATACCCATCTTGCAACAAATAATCTAATTTTTGTTGTGTCTCAATTTCAAATAAAACCTTAGCAAATAAAGGATCAACAATCAATAATTCCTTAAATGAATCAAACCCTAATACCAGAGTATGCATACTAGTAAGCTTGCTCAACGACTCAAGGCATCTACAACCCTATTTTGAACTCCAGACTTATGATTGACCAAAAAAGTAAACTCCTGCAAATATGATACCATTGTGCATGTCTAGCAAACAATTTCTCATAGCTATTAATATGTTTAAGAGAAGAATGATCAGAATAAATAATGAATTTTGCATGAAGGAATCAAATAATGCCTCTAATGTCAAAGAGCTTAGACAACAACATAAAATTCAACGTCAAAAGCATTATACCTTCCCTACGCTCTTAATAATTTCTCACTAAAATAAGCAATTGGATGGCCCTCTTGATTTAGAACATCTCCAATACCAGCCCTTAAGCATCACAATGTAACTCAAAAGGCTTAGCAAAGTCAGGTAAAGCTAACACTAGCGCTAAAATAAGTTTTCCTTTGCTACAAACAAATGCACTTTCAGCTTCTTTACTCCAAACAAAAGATGCTAACTTCATATAATCAGTAATGGAAGCCATAATGGTGCTAAAATGGAGAATAAACCTCTGATAAAAAGGAGCTAACACATGGAAACTCTGTACCTCATGTATATTAACAGGCCTTGGACAGTGTTTTTGTCACGCCCCGGCGATGCCCGACCCGAGCCGAACCCGGTCCAAGGGCCGGTCAAGCGCGCGGGGGCGACGAAGTGAAAATTTAGAAATGTTCTAGCGGAAGACTTCACCCTAACCACGGGCGATTAACAGCAACATGGAGTGCGCACAATCCTTTGAGCAAGAGTAAATAAAAGGGGAGAAAAAGGTGTTGCTTATCACAAAGTAAACAACAATCTCAAACCCACAAACTTAGTTAAGTAAAGCCCACACCGGCTCAAAATAAGTCATAATCATCACAACTGTAGTATATGACAAATCCAAAACAAGAACCCTACACAAAGGTTCGAACATAAAGCATGAAAGAAACGATGATAAGTCACTCAACGATCTCCATCAACACACCAAGCTACCTCTGACCTTTCCTCAAAGAGGCAATCCTGTCCGTCTGCGTGTCGCACCACGCAGCCCCAAATCAAAACACAAAAGAGGGGTGAGTTTTAACACTCAGCAATGGTTTTTAATATCACTGTCAACGTAGAAAATACGATAGCTTAGAAATGAGATCGTTCAGATCAAAGATTTACATGGTGCATCACTTTCTGATCACACATTCATATCACCTAACACTGCATCATAATGCATAATTCAACCTGCATGGATGTATCTCTAGCATACATATTCCCACATGCATTCACATCATAACCAATCCCGCATGGATGTATCTTTAACATACATATTCCACATGCATAACATCAAAATCAACATGCATGGATGTATCTCTAACATACATATTCCACATGCATAACATCAAAATCAACATGCATGGATGTATCTCTAACATACATATTCCCACATGCATAATATCATCACAACCTGCATGGATGTATCTCTAACATACATATTCCACATGCATAACATCAAAATCAACATGCATGAATGTATCTCTAACATACATGTTCCCACATGCATAATGTCATCACAATCAACCTCCATCAAGGAGTAATCACACGTTAACGTCACACAGACGGGAGCATAGACAAGGCCACGAAGGCGTGTCACGGCTCAAAATTCTACACAAGAATTCAAGAAAGATCGGGGTTGTCAATCCCTAATACTGCTCGCCCTGGACGATCCTGGCCAAGGATGTCCCATTCTCACACAGAGATTCTAGAGCAGGGGTGTTCGCCCAGGGACATCTCCTGCGGAGGGAAGAGCCCGAGTTCTCACACAGAGAACCCTAGAACACGTGGTAGCGGGGTGCACACGGCATACCACACTGGATTCTCAGGGTCCAGATGACACACATAAAAATATTCTCACATGTCCGCAAGACAAGTACACAACTCGTCCCCACATCATTCCATTAAACAAGACTCAACCCGGGGAGTGCACTTGTTCCACACAGGAACTTCTAATCGTTCCACACAGGAACTTCAAATCGTTCCACACAGGAACTTCAAATCGTCCCACACAGGAACTTCAAAACAAAATATGTCCTTTCAGACCAATCAACTTGCGATTAATCCACGACCGATCAATCCGGCACACAATTCCATCACATTGCATCCAATCGGTCAAATTCGATTAATCACGATGAAGCCTTAATTAGAAATCCATTTTCATGATGCGTGCAGCATGGTACATGCGTGGGCAAAGCATACATGAATCCTAATCATGATAAGTGCTCTCACCAGCCCCTAATGCATCATTCATAATCACGATATTAAGCTTCTGCCTAAACATGAATTCCAGCGGAAATCATAGTAGAAGAATCGTTGAAATCATAGTCAAATTCAAAACTCAACCAAAAAGGCTAAACACCTATAACATCACTCATTTCATCATTGAGTCATGGCAATCACCAACATTCACACACCATTAATCACAATTTATCATGACAAATCAGTCCAACAATGATTGTAGTCCTACTGAAAATATATGCTTATCCAAAGGGAACCAACCGTTCATAATTTCAAGATAACGATTCCAACATTATGCCACAAAACATAAGTCATCCCACCATCTCTAAGCATATGCCTCAACTCTATAAACTCAATAGCATGCATTTCCAGTAGCCTAACATAGCTTAAAACACTCCACATTCATATAAAATTGGCAAGCTAAAGTGGAATCATCAAAATAGGCATCATACACACAACATACAGTTTTCTGTGTAGCCGATCGATCGCCCTTCAGGCCGTTCGATCGGTTACACGCAAAAATCTGAAATTTTCAGTTCAGCCGATCGATCGCCCTGCAAGGCCGATCGATCGCCAACACGGCAGAACAGTCATCTTCTTCCTTTCGCAAATCCAAACCGAAACACCATAAATAACACTTCAAATCCACATCTAACACCCTAAACATCATCAAAAGTCCTCCTTGACTTCCAGAATATCAAACCAAACCATAATAATGCAAAACCCTAAGAAATCGGGATTAAATAATTCCATTTTCTAATCTTACCATTAACACACTAAATCAAGCAAACCATTTCGAAATAAGCCAAAAATGAAGAGTTTTACCATGGATAAACAGAGATTTTGAAGACCCATTACCTCAGCACTTGATTAAGCTCGGATTGAAGAGTCACCCTTCTTGAAATCCTTAAAAATACAATGAGTTTGAATTAAACACCAATGGAAATCGATTTACTTAAGAAATCCCTAATTAAATCTTAGATCTAGGGCTTGTTGGTAGTAAAAATCGAATTTTGAATGTTAGGGTTTGTAGTAAAACACAAATCAGTAGCTTTTGATGGTCAAAAACGAATTGAATAAAGGGGAAAATGGTAGATTTAGAAGAATTTAAGAGAAAAGCCATGGATTAGTGCTTAATTAGAGCAAGCTTACCTTAATCGGCTTCTAATTCGGGCCTAAGTGGGGATTAGGCCAGACCTCCTTCCTTAGCCTATTCCCAAAAATGGAAATGGCTCAGGTTTGCCCTTTTATAGTAAGGGTTGGGGTAGGCAAAGGTAAGTTTTGGGGTGTAAATATGAAAAGTAGGCTAAAAGTGGTTATTTTGTAAATTTAAGCACGAATTAAGCCTAATAAAATTTTGAAAATTTTTGTGTGACCTTAAGTATATGTCTGGGTTCATTTGACATAAAAATAAAATTTTCAACCGTGGGGCCCACAGGGGTCCCGCCAAAACCCTAATTTTTGGGAAAATAGTGAAAATTCTGAAAAATCATAAAAATTCACATTTGGTTTAAAATCACTTAAAACCACTAATGTTGAAGTTAATTTTGGTTAAAACCATCGCAAACTCTATTTATTTACGAAATCACCGAATATGATCAGAAAACACGTAAATTGCACGATAACCCATAATTAAATAAAAATCAAAACCGGTTTAAAGATGAGGGTCCTTACATCCTCCCCCTCTTAGGAATTTTGGTCCCCCAAAATTCGCTAGAGGTCAGCGACAAAAAGATGAGGATACTTCTTTCTGATCTCGTCCTCCGTTTCCCACGTGGCTTCCTCGACTCCATGATTCCTCCACAACACCTTCACGAGTGGGATTGCCTTTTGCCGAAGTACCTTCTCCTTATGATCAAGAATCTGAATAGGTACCTCCTCATAGGAAAGATTCTCCTGGAGCTCCAACGGCTCAAAATCCAAGACATGAGTGGGATCCGGCTCATACTTCCGAAGAAGTGAGACGTGGAATACATTATGGATATCGGCCAGTCGGGGTGGAAGTGCAACCCGATATGCTGTGGCGCCAACCCACTCCAAGATCTCAAATGGACCAATAAAACGAGGTGACAACTTCCCCCGTTGTCCAAATCGAACAACACCACGAGTCGGAGAGATCTTAAGGAAAACATGATCACCAACACCGAACTCCAACTCCTGCCGTCGCCTATCGGCATAACTCTTTTGACGGCTCTGAGCTGCTTGCAACCTCTCCCGGATAAGGCGTATCTTCTCCACTGACTGCTGGATGAGGTCTGGGCCAGTGAGAAGGTGATCTCCAACCTCACTCCAACACAACGGTGATCGGCAAGGACGCCCATAAAGTGCCTCAAAAGGTGCCATCCGGATGCTCGCTTGGTAGCTATTATTATAAGAAAACTCAACCAGCGGCAAATGTTGCTCCCAACTTCCTTTCCACTCAAGGATACAAGCCCGAAGCATGTCCTCAAGCGTCTGAATGGTCCTTTCGGACTGTCCATCCGTCTGAGGATGGTAAGCGGAGCTAAGATGCAAAGATGTGCCCAAAGCACCCTGAAAGCTCTGCCAAAACCTCGAAGTGAACCGTGGGTCACGATCAGAGACAATAGATACTGGAATCCCATGTAACCGCACGATCTCCCTCAAATATAGAGCAGCCAAGACATCCAAAGGAGTAGTCATTCTAATCGCGAGGAAATGAGCGGACTTAGTAAGTCGATCAACAATCACCCAAACCGCATCATTACCACTCGGCGACCGTGGCAGTCCGGAAACGAAATCCATAGTGACGTGCTCCCACTTCCACTCCGAAATCGGAAGTGGTTGTAGTAAACCGCCTGGATGCCGATGCTCTGCCTTGACTTGCTGACATACAAGGCATTTGGACACGTAGACCGCAATGTCCTTCTTCATCCCATTCCACCAAAATGTCCTCTTCACGTCGTGGTACATCTTCATTCCTCCAGGATGGATAGAGAACTTAGAATGGTGTGCCTCCAATAGAATACGCTCTCTCAGCTCAACGGTGTTTGGCACACACCAACGACCCTTATACATCAAGCTTCCATCGGCCCTTTCCTCAAAACCCAACACTGCCTTCTCCCTTAGCTTAGCCTTAAGAGCTAGGATCTCTTCATCACCCTTCTGAGCCTCGACCACATCATCCACCACATTAGAGCTAATAGAGAGATTAGCAAACCAGCTCCGTGTGTCCTCCAAAGTCAACTCTGGCCTTAGCTCAATGGCATCCTCATAAAGGAGCCACTCACGAACTCGCATGCAAGCAACCGTAGTGGCTGATTTCTGACTCAAAGCATCCGCCACCATGTTCGCCTTGCCCGGATGATACGATATCGTGAAGTCATAATCCTTCAAGAATTCAAGCCACCTCCTTTGCCTCAAATTAAGATCTCGCTGAGTGAACAAGTACTTCAAGCTCTTGTGATCAGTGAATACCTCAAACTTCTCACCATAGAGATAGTGCCGCCAAATCTTCAATGCAAAGACTACGGCCGCTAACTCCAAGTCATGAGTGGGGTAATTCCGCTCGTGCACTCTAAGCTATCGAGATGCATAAGCCACCACTCTCCCATGCTGCATGAGTACACAACCCAAGCCACAAAGAGAAGCATCACTATAGACCACGAATCTGCCACTCCCGGAAGGCAAAGTTAGGACTGGAGCTGAAATTAGCCTCTTCTTCAACTCTTGAAAACTCTCTTCACAAGCTGAGTTCCACTCGAACTTCTCATTCTTCCTTGTCAACTTAGTCATAGGGCTCGCAAGGCTAGAAAAACCCTCTATGAAACGGCGATAGTACCCGGCAAGTCCTAGGAAGCTACGGACCTCCGATGCACTCCTCGGTTGCTCCCAATTCAACACGGCTTCAACTTTCGAGGGATCAACCGCCACACCGTCTCTCGATATAACATGACCAAGGAAATGCACTTTCTTGAGCCAAAATTCACACTTGTCAAACTTCGCAAAGAGCATATGCTCCCGCAAAGTTCGCAAGACAATCCTCAAATGTGCTTCATGCTCTTCTTCATTGGCCGAATAGATCAGAATATCATCCACGAATATAATCACAAACCGATCAAGATAAGGCCGAAAGACTCGGTTCATCAAGTCCATAAATGAGGCAGGTGCATTAGTAAGACCAAAAGGCATAACTAAGAACTCATAATGCCCATATCGGGTACGGAAAGCCGTCTTAGCAACATCATCAGGACGGATCCGAAGTTGGTGATAACCTGATCTCAAATCGATCTTAGAGAAAACCTGTGCCTGCTGCAACTGATCAAACAAATCATCAATTCTAGGCAAAGGGTACTTGTTCTTGATGGTTACCTGATTAAGCATTCGGTAGTCGATACACAACCGTAGAGAACCATCCTTCTTCCGAACAAATAAGACCGGCGCACCCCAAGGAGATACACTCGGCCTAATATACCCCTTATCCATGAGATCCTGCAGCTGAGCCTTAAGCTCTTTAAGTTCGGCTGGAGCCATATGATAGGGAGCCTTAGAAATAGGAGTAGTGCCTGGAATAAGGTCAATGCAAAACTCTATCTCCCTCTCCAGTGGTAAACTCGCCAAGTCACTAGGGAAGACATCGGGAAATTCCGCCACAACACGAACGGAATCCAAAGAAGGTAACTCCATGTTCAACCCTGTAACACTAGCAAGGAAAGCTTCGCATCCACTATCGATCCACTTCTTGGCTTTGAAGGAAGAGACCAAGAATTTGCCATTAGAACGCTTCACCCCTTGAAAGATAAAAGGCTTAGCTCTTTGCAACTCGAACTTCACACACCTCCTGTGACAGTCTACATGCGCATGGAACTTGAACATCATATCCATGCCTAGGATCACATCAAAGTCAATCATCGGCAATATAATAAGATCCATATGTAGCACATGTCCACCGATCTCCATAGGAATCATCTCAACATACTTTTCCGCTCGAAGAGAGGATGAAGGTGTAGAAACACGCAAAGGAACATGCAACAACTTATAACAAGCATCCAACTCATGAGCAAAAAGAGGAGACACAAAAGAATGAGAGGAATCTAATCCGCCCTTGAAGCTAGGGGGATTAAGCTTCTTGAATCCCTCGAGTGAAAGAGACTCAGAACTGCTACCGCTCGCGTGCTTAGCCTGGAACACCTGTGTCAACCCTTCAATGGCGGTCAACACATCGTCCACCCTTGGGTCACGAGCACCGCGATGGTTATTAGCGCCTGCATGATTAGGACCAGCCATCTACACAACGACCAGACGTTAATCGTACAGCCTAACAACCCGAAAGCACACAGCCAAACAAGCAAAAAGCACACAAACAAGCAAGCAAGCAAACAAGCAAGACTTGTCACACAAACCCTATTTACTCTTGGACAAAGATGTGCTCCGATACCAAAAACTCTGTCACGCCCCGGCGATGCCCGACCCGAGCCAAACCCGGTCCAAGGGCCGGTCAAGTGCGCGGGGGCGACGAAGTGAAAATTTAGAAATGTTCTAGCGGAAGACTTAACCCTAACCACGGGCGATTAACAGCAACACGGAGTGCGCACAATCCTTTGAGCAAGAGTAAATAAAAGGGGAGAAAAAGGTGTTGCTTATCACAAAGTAAACAACAATCTCAAACCCACAAACTTAGTTAAGTAAAGCCCACACCGGCTCAAAATAAGTCATAATCATCACAACTGTAGTATATGACAAATCCAAAACAAGAACCCTACACAAAGGTTCGAACATAAAGCATGAAAGAAACGATGATAAGTCACTCAACGATCTCCATCAACACACCAAGCTACCTCTGACCTTTCCTCAAAGAGGCAATCCTGTCTGTCTGCGTGTCGCACCACGCAGCCCCAAATCAAAACACAAAAGAGAGGTGAGTTTTAACACTCAGCAATGGTTTTTAATATCACTGTCAACGTAGAAAATACGATAGCTTAGAAATGAGATCGTTCAGATCAAAGATTTACATGGTGCATCACTTTCTGATCACACATTCATATCACCTAACACTGCATCATAATGCATAATTCAACCTGCATGGATGTATCTCTAGCATACATATTCCCACATGCATTCACATCATAACCAATCCCGCATGGATGTATCTTTAACATACATATTCCACATGCATAACATCAAAATCAACATGCATGGATGTATCTCTAACATACATATTCCCACATGCATAATATCATCACAACCTGCATGGATGTATCTCTAACATACATATTCCACATGCATAACATCAAAATCAACATGCTTTGATGTATCTCTAACATACATATTCCCACATGCATAATGTCATCACAATCAACCTCCATCAAGGAGTAATCACACGTTAACGTCACACAGACGGGAGCATAGACAAGGCCACGAAGGCGTGTCACAGCTCAAAATTCTACACAAGAATTCAAGAAAGATCGGGGTTGTCAATCCCTAATACTGCTCGCCCTGGACGATCCTGGCCAAGGATGTCCCATTCTCACACAGATAATCTAGAACAGGGGTGTTCGCCCAGGGACATCTCCTGCGGAGGGAAGAGCCCGAGTTCTCCACAAAGAACCCTAGAACACGTGGTAGCGGGGTGCACACGGCATACCACACTGGATTCTCAGGGTCCAGATGACACACATAAAAATATTCTCACATGTCCGCAAGACAAGTACACAACTCGTCCCCACATCATTCCATTAAACAAGACTCAACCCGGGGAGTGCACTCGTTCCACACAGGAACTTCAAATCGTTCCACACAGGAACTTCAAATCGTCCCACACAGGAACTTCAAAACAAAATATGTCCTTTCAGACCAATCAACTTGCGATTAATCCACGACCGATCAATCCGGCACACAATTCCATCACATTGCATCCAATCGGTCAAATTCGATTAATCACGATGAAGCCTCAATTGGAAATCCATTTTCATGATGCGTGCAGCATGGTACATGCGTGGGCAAAGCATACATGAATCCTAATCATGATAAGTGCTCTCACCAGCCCCTAATGCATCATTCATAATCACAATATTAAGCTTCAACATCATCATTTAACCCCCACATGTGTGTGTGTAACTAACATTAACATGCTTGAAAAATCAACTCGCTACCACACTACACATGTGAATTTCTACCTAATCATGAATTCCAGCGGAAATCATAGTAGAAGAATCGTTGAAATCATAGTCAAATTCAAAACTCAACCACAAAGGCTAAACACCTATAACATCACTCATTTCATCATTGAGTCATGGCAATCACCAACATTCACACACCATTAATCACAATTTATCATGACAAATCAGTCCAACAATGATTGTAGTCCTACTGAAAATATATGCTTATCCAAAGGGAACCAACCGTTCATAATTTCAAGATAACGATTCCAACATCATGCCACAAAACATAATTCATCCCACCATCTCTAAGCATATGTCTCAACTCTATAAACTCAATAGCATGCATTTCCAGTAGCCTAACATAGCATAAAACACTCCACATTCATATAAAATTGGCAAGCTAAAGTGGAATCATCAAAATAGGCATCATACACACAACATACAGTTTTCTGTGTAGCCGATCGATCGCCCTTCAGGCCGTTCGATCGGTTACACGCAAAAATCTAAAATTTTCAGTTCAGCCGAACGATCGCCCTGCAAGGCCGATCGATTGCCAACACGGCAGAACAATCATCTTCTTCCTTTCGCAAATCCAAACCGAAACACCATAAATAACACTTCAAATCCACATCTAACACCCTAAACATCATCAAAAGTCCTCCTTGACTTCCAGAATATCAAACCAAACCATAATAATGCAAAACCCTAAGAAATCGGGATTAAATAATTCCATTTTCTAATCTTACCATTAACACACTAAATCAAGCAAACCATTTCGAAATAAGCCAAAAATGAAGAGTTTTACCATGGATAAACAGAGATTTTGAAGACCCATTACCTCAGCACTTGATTAAGCTCGGATTGAAGAGTCACCCTTCTTGAAATCCTTAAAAATACAATGAGTTTGAATTAAACACCAATGGAAATCGATTTACTTAAGAAATCCCTAATTAAATCTTAGATCTAGGGCTTGTTGGTAGTAAAAATCGAATTTTGAATGTTAGGGTTTGTAGTAAAACACAAATCAGTAGCTTTTGATGATCAAAAACGAATTGAATCAAGGGGAAAATGGTAGATTTAGAAGAATTTAAGAGAAAAGCCATGGATTAGTGCTTAATTAGAGCAAGCTTACCTTAATCGGCTTCTAATTCGGGCCTAAGTGGGGATTAGGCCAGACCTCCTTCCTTAGCCTATTCCCAAAAATGGAAATGGCTCAGGTTTGCCCTTTTATAGTAAGGGTTGGGGTAGGCAAAGGTAAGTTTTGGGGTGTAAATATGAAAAGTAGGCTAAAAGTGGTTATTTTGTAAATTTAAGCATGAATTAAGCCTAATAAAATTCTGAAAATTTTTGTGTGACCTTAAGTATATGTCTAGGTTCATTTGACATAAAAATAAAATTTTCAACCGTGGGGCCCACAGGGGTCCCGCCAAAACCCTAATTTTTGGGAAAATAGTGATAATTCCGAAAAATCTCAAAAATTCACATTTGGTTTAAAATCACTTAAAACCACTAATGTTGAAGTTAATTTTGGTTAAAACCATCACAAACTCTATTTATTTACGAAATCACCGAATAAGATCAGAAAACACGTAAATTGCACGATAACCCATAATTAAATATAAATCAAAACCGGTTTAAAGATGAGGGTCCTTACAGTTTTGCTGCAGCAACCTTACTCTATTCCACAACTATTCCATCCTTTAAGACAGCATACCCTATGAAGTGTACATAATCTCGCTTGAAAGAACACTTCTAATAGCTGCAAAAAGTTTATCCCTGTGAAGATAACTAAAACATCCCGTGGATATTGTAAGCAAAAATCAATATAAGGGCTGTAAACAAGTATAACATCAAAATAGACCACCACAAATCTTCCACTAAATGGTTGAAGAGCTTGATTCATTACCCTCATGAATATTCTAAAGGCATATGACAACCCAAAATGCATAACCAACCATTCATATATCCATTTTCTTGTCTTCAAGGCTGTCTTCCATTCATCACCAGTTCTGATTCTAATATCATGATATCCACTTTTCGAATCCAACTTGCTAATGATCAAAGCACGATCAAGTAAATCGTCAAGGCTGCGAATAGGAAAGTTGTACTTAACAATAATCTTATTAATAGCTCTACTATCCACACACATACGCCAACTACAATTATTCTTTGGTTTAAGCAAAGCTAACACAACACACATACATAGACTCTTTCTTATATGTCCTTTGCTCAACAACTCAAGTACTTGTCATTGAAGCTCTTCATGCTCCTCGGGATTCATCTTATAATGGAGACGATTAAGGAGTATAGATCCATGTACAAGGTCAATCTGATGTTCGATATCTCTAAGGGGTGGCAATCCATTGGGTAGGGACTCCAGAAAAACGTCACGATATTCATGCACCAAAGGTTTAACCACTTTGGGAATGTCTTCACCTTCATTATCCTCCTTAGAAACCAAAATATCAATTACATCATCTCCTTTCAATTCCTTCGGATAATTTTCCAAAGACAAAAAAAGTTACATCTTTGGTGCTTTGAGGTTTAATCACCCCATCCTTATGGGGCACACAAGAACAATTTTTGTACAAATCCAAAAAAAAACTATATGTTCTTACAAGTATTATGCATTACACATCAATCATATTGCTAGTGAAGCCCAAGTAACAAATGACAAGCATCTATAACAACAACATTGTGATGCCCCTCGATTTTTTAAATAAAAGAAAATAATTTTTAAAAACGTGACAAAATTTAATTGTCAATGCCTAGGATCACCGTGTACCAAAAGAGTAATTACTATACACTTTGTATTATATAAAGATATCCAAAATTGGGCATAATATGCCTTTACACATCAGTCAGTACAAACATTACATAAAGTACAAAAGGAGTACAAAAACTGTAATTTAAGAAAGCTCTTTGTCGACTCCTTTAGATTTAAGTGACACACCTGCAAAATCTGAGGGTGGGTGAGTAAATTCATGCTCAGTAGGTTGAGTTAAGTTATAAAAATATGCTTCATGCATGTAACAAAATGTCGTGCCATTTTTTTTTAAAATCATTCAGAAAATGATAAAAGTCCAAAAACACGGTCACAGAATGTCACGATACTAGACGACTTACACCTGTGCTTATGGGGCAATGGGAGACAGAAGGAAAGGGATTTTCCCATGATAACCCAGTCTTGTGCGCGCCAGAGCCAAATTTGGCAGTATCCAGAATCATCATAATAATCCTTAGTTTCGAGAAACCAAGAACTATCCAAAGGGTACAATTACCTAAAACTCGGTGAAATTTTCAGAAAGAGGAGAAGCTTTTAAAGATAGAGTTTCTTTTCAAAAAAGTAGAAAAAAACCTTTAGCAGAACTTTGGCGAGTCAAAATTTCGGCATACGATTAGAATTTAAAGCTACCTACCTATAACACATGCAAAATATAAAAAAATCCCCTCGTAGAATAAAGAGAGTCCTTTTTTATGATATTAGTCTTTGAGTGGGAAATTCGACAGAATAACGGTCCCAACACATAGAACACCTTCAATTTAGTGGGGCACGGCTTTTGAACGGGCTAAAAATGGTCTAAAATGGTATGAAAATAGTAAAAAGAAGAAAGGGAATGATTAGGAAAGGGACATATTTTTTTTTGTTTTAGAGAGGTCACCTTGAGAAAATAACCCTTATGGTGCATAAAGCACCCTTGATTTAGTAGGAAATGGGTCTTGGATCGGATAAATCAGACTTAAAACGGGTCAAAAGCAATGAAAATAGTGAAATGGGTATGAATTGGGTGAAAAAAGTGAAAATAGTGAAATGGGTATGAAATGGGTATGAATAGGAAAGGGTAGTGCACCGCCGGAAATGGTGGCGCCGACGGCATTTCAGTAGGCTCCGCTAAAAATGGCAGCACACACATTCATCACATGCACTCAGTGCATGTGATGCGCGTGTTCAGCGCACACCGCACAGCTGCGCCGCTCCGCTCTACACCAAGCCAAGCCGAGCCGAGTTTAATATTTTTTTTTTAAACTTCGAATAAATGTAACCTCCCATCCTGAACTCAGTTTTGCGCGTTCTTGGTACCATTGAGTTCGTATTGTCAAACCCTATGAGACTAGACACTTATGAACTGGTTTACCCTAATTTAAAAGTGGGTCTTACTGGTTAGAGCACATTTCCCGAGGTCGTAACTTTTGTTCCCGTCCTCTGATTTACGCATTTTTTGATATGTTATGCTTGTTTCTATGAGCTCTAACCGAACTTAGGAAATAATAAATTTTATAAAAAAATCATGTCAGAAAATTTGGTTCATTACAATCTATCCCCATTAGAGAAATTTTGTCCTCAAAATTTGAATTATTCACTCGCTGAATAACTCAGGATACTTCTTCATTTTGCTCTCCAGTTCCCAGGTGACTTCTTCTGAAGAGTGATACTGCCATAGCACTTTGACTAAAGAAATCCTTTTTGTCCTCAAGATCTATTCCTTATGATCCAAAATTTTAACTAATTTTTCTTCAAACGATAAGTTTGGCTGAAGAGTGATTAAACTCTCATCAAGAACATGTGAGGAGTCTCAGACGCATTTCCTAAGCATGGACATGTGAAATACGTCATGGACATTGTCGAGTTGTGGAGGCAATGCTAATCTGTAAGCCACTGCTCCTACTTTGTCCAAAATTTTAAATGGTCCTATGAAGCGAGGACTTAGTTTTCCTTTAATTCCAAATCTCATGACTCCTCGGGTTGGCGAAACCTTTAATAATACTTGATCTCCCATGCTAAAGTCAATATCTTTCTGTCTCCGATCAGCATAACTCTTTTGATGACTCTGGGTGCCATTAGATGATGCTTGACAAGTTTCATCTTATCTGCACACTTTTGCAGGAGTTTAGACTTAATCAATCTTCATTCTCCTACTTCATTCCAACACGTTGGCGATCAACAAGGTTGTCCATACAATGCCTCATAGGGTGCCATACCTATGCTGCCATAATGGCTGTTGTTGTAGGTGAACTTGACTAGAGGTAAATGTTCGTCCCAGTTACCCTTCCAATCCATTGTGCACACCCGTAACATATCTTCCAAAGTTTGAATAGTTCTTTCTGATTGTCTATCTTTTTGTGGGTGGAAAGCAGTACTGAACTTAAGATTTGTGCCTAATTCTTCTTGAAGTCCTTGCCAAAACTTGGAGGTAAATCGACTGTCTCGATTTGAGATGATCGATTGTGGTATTCTATGCCAACTCACAATTTCCTTCACGTATAATTTTGACAAAGAATTTAAGGATTGATTCTTTCTTAATGGAAGAAAATGTGCACTTCTCATGAGTCGATCTACGATTACCCAAATGGATTCATGGCCTTATGAAGTCTTCGGTAGTGCTAAAACAAAATCCAGAGTAATGTGTTCCCACTTCCACTCAGGGATCTCAATCATTTGATGGTAGCTTGAAGGTTTTTGGTGTTTGGTTTTAACTTGCTGACAAGTTAAACATCTTGAAATATATTCTCCCATATCCTTCTTCATCCCATTCCACCAGAAACTCCTTTTTAAATCTTGATACATTTTTGTTCCTCTTGGGTGGATGGTGTATCGAGATTGATGCTCTTCATGTAATAGGTCTTCCCTTAGCTCAGGTATTTCAGGTATTACTAATCACCCTCAAAAGCAAATACCTCCATCAAAGCCTTTGATGAAGTCAGATCTTTCAAGCAAAGTTTACACTTCTTCATTACCTTTCTGACCTTCAAGAATACGCTCAACTAGCGCCGATTTTACTTCTAGATTGGCAATGAAAGATTTCTTGATTCTAAACTATAATTCAGGCTGGAAACTTATTGTTTCTTCCAACAGTTTCCGCTCCTTAATAAGCATTAAGGCTAATCCCCTGGATTTATGACTTAAAGCATTAGCTACTACATTGGCTTTTCCAGAGTGATACTTAATAAAAAAGTCATAATCCTTAAGATATTCAATCCACCAACTCTGCCTCATATTCAGATCACTTTGGGAAAATATATACTTTAAACTTTGATGATCAGTGAAAACTTCAAACATTTCCCCATATAGATAGTGTCTCCATATTTTTAGAGCAAAAACTATCGTTGCTAATTCAAATCATGAGTAGGGTAGTTACCTTCATGTTTCTTTAATTGTCATGAAGCATATGCTATCACTTTTCCATCTTGCATTAATACACATCCTAAGCCTCTTTTAGAAGCATCGCTGTACACGACAAATCCTCCACTGCCAGTTGGCAATGCGAAAACAAGTGCAATCATTAATTTTTTCTTCAATTCTAGAAAACTCTTTTCGCAAGTCTCATCCCAAACAAATTTTGCTCATTTCCTTGTCAATTTTGTCAGAGGCAAGGCAATGCACAAAAATCCATGGATGAATCTTCGGTAATAAATAGCAAGGCCTAAGAAGATCTGAATTTCTATTACCGTCTTTGGCCTTTCCCATTTGCTGACTGCTTCTATCTTGGTTGGGTCCACCGATACCCCATTCTTTGAAATGATATGACCTAAGAAGACCACTTGTTCCATCCAAAACTCACACTTGCCAAACTTGGTGTATAGCTTATAATCTCTCAGCGTTTGCAAACGTACTTGCAGATGTACTCGGTGTTCTTCTAAGCTACTAGAGTAGATGAGGATGTCATAGACAAATACGATCACAAACTTATCTAAAAAGGGCCAAAAAACTCTATTCATGAGATCCATGAAGGCAGCTGAGGCATTTGTTAATCCAAATGGCATAGCTAAAAACTCATAGTAGCCATACCGGGTGCGGAAAGCTATTTTAGAGATATCCCCATCTCGAATCCTCAACTGATGGTAACCTGACCGCAGATCTATTTTGGAGAAAACTTTGGCCGTCTGCAATTGATCGAATAAGTCCTGAGGAGTTTGTAGTTAATGCATAACATCAACGACCCGTCCTTCTTTTTCACAAATAGGACCGGTGCTCCCCAAGGAGAGACACTGGGTCGGATAAATCCTTTCTCTAGCAATTCCTGCAATTGACTTTTTAACTCTTTTAACTCCGGAGGAGCCATGCGGTAGGGTGCCTTGGAGATAGGATTTGTTCTGGCATTAACTCAATAAAAAAATCTATTTCTCTTTCTGATGGTAGTCCAGAGAGGTCATCAGGAAAAACGTTAGCGAAGTCTTGTATTACTTCAATACTTTCCAGCTTATTTGTTGTAGTTTCTCTAGTTTCCACACTGGCAGGATAAGCCTAACATCCTTTGGTTAAGAGTTGATGAGCCTTGACTGCTGAGATGATACGTGGCTTTGAATGATCGTTAAGTCCATTAGAAGTAAAACTCTTCCCTCCTTGTCCAAAGATCACCTTCTTCTGTTTATAATCTACTAATGCCCCATTATTGGCTAACCAATCCATACCTAATATGACATCAAAGTTGGTCATATTTAGGAGAATGAGATCGGCCTCCCACTGACGTTTCTCTATGGAGATAGGTATCCCTTGAAGAAATCCATGAGCTAAAAATGTTTTTCCCATTGGGGTGGACACTTCTAAGACATATACTAAATTTAAAATAGGATAGCCAACACTCAAAGAAAAATCAAATGATATAAAAGAATGTGTCGACCCTGGATCTATCAAGATTTTTGCTATTTTATCCAAGACCAAAAGTGTACCTTGAATGACAGCGGTCGACACTTGAGCCTCCTCAATAGTAATTGCAATGTCTCGACCTTGAGCTATTGGTTTCTGCTCTGGTTTCTATTCTTCTTCCATTCTTCTTTTTGGACAATCTCTAATTCGATGACCACGTTCACAACAAGAAAAGCACATTCCTTCGCTAAGATAGCACGATCCAGATGGATGGATTCTATTACACTGAGAACACTTTTCTAACTTCTTCTCTCCCCTTAACTGTGAAGGTAGTTCTGATGGCTTTTGAAAGTTACGATTATTCTAATTGTTAAACATAACTTCTTTTTCCTTTCATCAGGTCAAAAACCACTGTTTGTCCTCGATCTTTACGTCTGACCACAAACTCCTGGTAGTCCTGCTCTAGGATAGAGGCTAGTTCTACCGCTTTGGCAAAAGTCATAGGTTGATGACTAATGATTCTACCTCATAATCCATTGTTTAGGCCCCTCACAAACTTCTGTGCCATCTTTAATTCTATCGTACAAAAGTCTGGGGCAAAACGTTGTAATTTACGAATTTATTCTCGTACTAAACCACCGTTAAAGTTCCTTGCTACAGGTCTAAAAACTCCTCCTTTCTTTCTTGGACGTGAAGAGGAAAATATTTATCATATAATACTTCTTTAAATTCTTCCCACTTAATATGATCACCAGCTGGGAAGAAATTTGTTTCTGTAGTAGGCCACCAAAAAGCAGCTTCGCCCATCATTGAGAAAGTGGCTAGTGGTATCTTACGATCTTCGGGGATCTTCAACGCTTTAAAAACCTGCTAGACTTCAAAGGTCTACTTTTCAGTGGCCTCATGACCGTCCTCCCCCGTAAATGCTGGTGCAAGCTTCTAAAAACGTTCTAACAGACTATTCTTTTCATTGTGGATATTTTCTCCCGAATTGGTTGAATGATTAGAATGATTCGATTGGAATCCTTCAGCCTAAAGGTGTCAAGTCATTCTTTGCATTAATAAATCCAAAAAATGTGTCATAGGATCCCGCATGGTCAAAGTGACCAGCGTAGTACCTTCTGGTGGAGTCGAGCTACTTGCCAGTTGGGCATTGTTACCACTAACGTGCGTCATCTAAACATGGATTGACAACATCAAGATCTTTAGATTAAAACAAGCCTATTTCATAGCAAACTTGCAGTTTATTTACATCACCCAAAGACTAAGTTAACTATTTACATTACAAAACAACTCACATAAAAAATGTTACACACATCAAAACTATTTACTCAAGATTTTTACAAACCTTCTTCTCTAAGTAGTTAAGACTTTCTTAGAGAGGAAAAGTTTTGCTTTTGGACACTCAAAGAAAAAGTGGGTCATATGCCCAGAAAAGGTGCACCGCTCGAGCATTCCCTGCCTTTCAGTTTCCTTCCCTTTGAGGCAACGTTGAATGTCTTGCTCTTCCACTCATTTGACCTCGGGTGAGGGCAATTCATTCAGGTCAAAGTCCCTTTTATATTCAAGGTCATCTTTGTCAAAATTTTCACCTTCTTCCTCTTCCATGGAGGGATCTTCAGACTCTTCTCCTGGAGTAGGCGAGTCAGGGATAACTATTATTTCGTCCAAGTCACTATTTGTAGGTGAACCAGGGATGTAAGAGACTTCAAAATCCTCTGAGTCCAAAATTTTGAATCAGGGTAGCACATACTCTTGCTACAACTTCCTTCCATTGGAAGCGGCAATTTACGACTAGTAAAATGATATAGATTGCTCGACAGATATGTCTTATGCTTAAGCATCAACATCTATTTTAACTTAACATAAAAAATTTATTTAAGTAATTTCAAATAAGAAAACATACAGTAAAATACTGATAATTGTATTGACTGATTTAATTACTTTTTTGTAGATAGTAGAACCTTGGCTCTGATACCAACTGTAATGCCCCTCAATTTTTTTGAATAAAAGAAAATATTTTTTGAAAATGTGACAAAATTTAATTGCCAATGCCAAGGATCACCGCGTACCAAAAGAGTAATTACAATACACTTTGCATTATACAAAGATATCCAAAATCGGGCATATTATGCCTTTATACATCAATCAATACAAACATTACATAAAGTACAAAAAGAGTACATAAACTGTAATTTAAGAAAGCTCTTCGTCAACTCCTTTAGATTTAAGTGACACACCTGCAAAATCTTAAGGTGGGTGAGTAAATTCTTACTCAGTAGGTTGAGTTAAGTTCTAAGAATATGCTTCATTCATGTAACAAAATGTCGTGTGATCTTTCTTTTAAAATCATTTAGAAAATGATAAAAGTCCGAAAACACGGTCATAGAATGTCGCAATACCATGCGACTCACACCTGTGCTCATGGGGCAACGAGAGACAAAAAGAAAGGGATTTTCCCATGATATCCTAGTCATGTGTGTGCCACAACAAAATTTGGTGGTATCCAAAATCATCAAAATAATCCTTAGTTTCAAGAAACCAAGAACTAACTAGAGGGTATAATTACCCAAAACTCGGAGAAATTTTTGAAAAGAGGAGAAACTTTTAAAGATAGAGTTTCTTTTCAGAAAAGTAGAAGAAAACCTTTAGTAGAACTTTGGCGAGTCAAAATCTCTACATACGATTAGAATTTAAAGCTACCTACCTATAACACATGCAGAATATAAAGAAATCCCCTCGTAGAATAAAGAGAGTCCATCTTTAAGATATTAGCCTTTGAGTGGGAAATTCCAAAGAAAAATGGTCCCAACAAATAGAACACCTTCGATTTAGTGGGGTACGACTTTTGAAAGGGCTAAAAAAGGTCTGAAACGGTCTGAAAATAGTGAAAAGAAAAAAGGGAATGATTAGGAAAGGGACACAATTTTCTAGGATTTAGAGAGGTCACCTTGAGAAAATAACCCTTCCGGTGTGTAGAGCACCCTCGATTTAGTAGGTAAAGAGTCTTCGGAATGGTAAATTAGACTTAAAACGGGTTAGAAGCAATGAAAACAGTGAAATGGGTAAGAATTGGGTTTGGGTGAAAAAAATATCCAAAGATGAGTATTTATAGGTGGAGGAAAGGGTGGTGCGCTGCCGGAAATGGTGGCGCCACCGCCGTTTAAATGGGCACCACTGAAAACAGTAGCGCGGTCATGATGAATGTGCATTCGGCGCACATCATGCGTGCATTCGGGGTGAGTTGCTCCGCTCTGCACCAAGCTGAGCCGAGTTTAATATATATTTTTTTAAACTTTGAATAAACGTAACCTCCCATCCCAAACTCAGTTTTGTGCGTTCTTGGTACCGTTGAGCTCGTGTTAATGAGCCCTATGATACTATACAACTTATTAACTAGTTTACCCTTAATTTAAAAGTGGGTCTCGCTGGTTTTTAGAGCATGCTTCCCGAGGTCGTAACTTTTGTTCCCAACCTCTGATTTATGCATT
This sequence comes from Saururus chinensis, assembly GCA_035235625.1. NCBI lineage: Eukaryota > Viridiplantae > Streptophyta > Magnoliopsida > Piperales > Saururaceae > Saururus > Saururus chinensis. The sequence goes on along the minus strand of CP141144.1, from coordinate 33,604,496 downwards.
TTTTGACTTGTTACGCTCATCTCTATGAACTCTAACCAAACTTAGAAAATAATAAATTTTATAAAAAGATCGTGTCATAAAATTAGGGTCATTAGAAAGAATATACCAAATCTTATCCTTATATGTAGAACAGATAGAGAAAGAAACTAAACATCACTTAGAGGCTTGTACCACAGTTCCTTTCTTCATCCAAGAAAGTATGTATAGATTGGGATGGGGTGTAGTGCTCAATTGAAGCTTTTAAACTACCTCTTCATCCACTACATTGTCACTACTTTGGAATCAATCACAAGATGACAACCTTGCTCTCAATGGTGCAAGTGGTGTGAAATATATTGTTCCTCAACCTACAGTTACCATCCATCTCCTTTGGGGCAAAGTAAAGATGATGTGTCACCAATGCTTCTCTATGGTCACCTTCCACTATATCTTTGTCTACTAGTTCTTCCTCATCATATATAAGATTAGTATAATCACAATAAACATTATCAAGTTTAGCATTCTCATCATATTTAGTGAATAATCATTTGTCTTACCTTCTTTTAGCAAAGTCAATGTCGAGATGATCGACATTGACATTGACATTAATTCATATAGTCAGATAACATACTCCATATGGTAGAAAGAAAAATCAAACAAATAGCTCTATGTCGTGCACATATATATTCTTAACTATCTATTTCCATCTTTGAGTAGATATTAAAAATTTACAGATAGGAATGCAACAAGTGCAAAGCTCATGGGTTGGCCTGAAGTTTACAATAATGGACATTTATGTTGTCAAAATGATTTTTCTCACTAAATTTACATGAATTTAAATTATTTATCAAACAAAGTTAATACTCTTAAACGAGTTATCTACAAGAAAATAGTCTTTTTCTTAGTAGTACATGAATTTAAATTATTTACATGTTATAATTGATTTGGTACTAGTAGAGAGAAGATTATTCCCAATATATGATATCTTACCTTTGGGGAAATTATGTGATGAGGTATCCAACAAAATCCTCTTCCTCACCCCTTGCAACGCGTCTTCCTTTGTCCCCTCCTTGTGACCACAATCAAGGAAATTGCCTTATTTTATTTACATCTCCTCTTATTAGCTTTGGGCTGTCTTTATTATCTATAATCCATTATTATGTCATTATTAATCAACTGTTCATTCAGTGAAAAATTAATAGCATAGAGTATGGCAAATTTAAGTAAAGTACCTTACCCTCTCCGAATACAAATTTCCCATGGTGTAATAAATGGCATTTGTAAAGGTTGTAGTATGACCCTTACAAGTATGTGGAGCCAATTCACTTTGAAATATAGATGAGTATCATTCTCCCTATAATGAACACAGCAAAACAACAATCAACCTATCATGCACCTTCCATTAGCAGATCTCACAATAGGTACGTGCAAGTTATAATGACTGAGATAAGTGATCTAACATATAGTAATACATGTATCAAAATCCCCTATACGTAAACACAATGTCCAGCACATAAAATCCATATTGAACAACTTATCATATTCCAAAATGAGCTATTATGATACAAACCACTTAATAAGCTAATATAAAATTCATATACCCATGCATTCTTTAACAAAAGCTACAAATATCACAAAATATACCACGTCAAAGCAATTTATGAAATTTTAGCATTACCTTTTCTACCACACTTGCAATTCACCATTGTACAGTCCCCAACTTGCATATAACTGTTTGACTCTTAAAGTCAATAACAGATTGGTCCCTTACATTGACCAACTTGAAGTTTTTTGTTATACAGATGTATATATACGTTTGTTGCGACTTTCAGTGCAAACATATGCATCTGCGAAAAAAATACCCTAATTAAGCAAGATATATAGAAGATAACATTTATGAAGTAATTGAGGGGTAAATCCCTAAGTGGTAGCAAACAAACATTTAAAAGAGGAAACTTAACAAGCAAATTATAGCATGCATACTGAGGCAAAAATCACAACACCCCAATAACTAAGCAACTAGCCTAAATATTTATATGGTAGTGCAAATAATAAATAAGCAGTGGGCAATCTTAACTCACCAATTCTAGCCGGTCGATTATGAGGTGCAAGCTTCATAGGAACAATGGGACGAAAGTTGCACCAAGGGTACACAAACAATGGAAATCCACCCAAGGAGGAGACTTTGAGTGTAGGTAGGAGTAGGATAGGGGAGTGGGAGAGAGGGGGCTGGGGAGAGGACGATTGCCTAGAAGCCACCATTCATTGGGAAAAAATTTTCACCAGTGCACATTCCTTTATGAGTAGACTGGGAGAGGAGAGTTCGAGCGGCAAGATAGTAGGACTATGAGTGCACGGAGGTGCTAGAGGAGAGTGTAGTGGTAGAGATGGGGTCGGGGAGAGACGGATATGGAGGTTGAGGTGGCCAGGCGATCGCCCACAAGAGGGGAAGCGATTGCCTTGAGGGGGGGAGGGGGTTAGTAAGCATAAGGGCATTTACTCCATCTCGCACAACGTGTGTGGCCAGTTTACATGTGCAAAATTGTTTTGTAAATTCAACTATATTTTGTTTTATAGTACACGATATTGTCTTCAACATTACAAGATATTGTAGGTTAAATTATACAATATTGTTTTTGATGTAGGACGATATCATGTTTTATAGTACACAATATCGTCTTCTATATTACACGATATCCTATGTTAAATTACATGATATTAGTTCTTATATTGCATGACATTGTGTTTTATAAAATACGAAATCGTGTTTAAATTTTGTAACCCAATAGTGTGTATTTAATAAAATGATTTTGTGACTGCAAGCTACAAAAGTGTATATCTTCATGTTTCCAGTACAATGATAGCTTATTATAGCGTATTGTCTTTATGACGATTGAGGGCAAATCATTACATGATAAAAACCAAAGTTCATCATGTTGACTCTAAGATTAGATACCCATTTGGTAAAAACAAGCAGGCTTTGGGATTGGGTAATTAATTTATTCAACTTCCATATCTGATAATACAAGACCTAAAACAATTTATATTTCAACATTTTATGCCCTACAAAGATGGAATTCCCAGATCTCAATCATTACCATTAAGGCCAAATTCATTCTTGTTTTTATGTCATTAAGCGTCATTAAAATGCACGCTATAAATAGCATGTGGTCTCCATTTTAGCTTTCACCCAAAACAGTGTATCCCCAAAATTTATCTGGCATATTTTCTAATCCATATTTCATTGGCAATATAGTGGACTAATTTTTCACACTCAATCACACAAATAATAACATTTACATGCATTGACCTTCGACACCCATTCATAATATATTTCCTTTTACATATAATAAAATATGTGACACACATTAATAAACATAGTATGTTCATGTGTATATACCTTCTTTCATATACCCAATCACAAACAATCAATTTACATAACACACAATTATAAACAAAGTATGATTTAGAAGCGCAGTTTGTCATATATTCAAAATGTTTTCCTTTCACATAATATATCAACACTGTTGTACAAATAACATGTTCACCACATATAAGAAGCCCATATATATTGTCTTACCACACATCCTAAATCAAAGTTCATATGATCCCATCAACATCATGCGACATGCTTCATCATTGTCAATACATCCCTTGGCCACATGCTCTGCATACCATAACCTGTGATGTTATATTGGTCAAAGTTAAACAAGTTTCACATGTAAATGCATACACATACCAGACAATCAAATGTGAAAATAGTTAGCTCTCAAGTGAAGAGATATACCAATATCCTCCACGTCTCTGGCGAACAATTTTAGCTTATAAGTATGTCTTGCTGAAAGACTATTGTTTACCATTGGAGGACTACGTGAGGCAATTAAGCATATGTTCGACACAAATCATATATTTTCCACATTAGTCTAAATAATCTTAAATTGATTCATCGCAACACCATCTTTGCAAAAACGAGGTCCGAGGACAAAGAACGTACTCCACATCGACAATGTCTTATGCAAGAACCATAGTGTTATTGCTTTTCATTCATGTACCTAATCTTTATTTTGATACTAAAGCTTCACGTATACCTGTTATACCACATATCTAGCGAATGCATGACCATTGTGCAGCTAGCACCTTATTTGAAGAGTGCAGTATGCTTGCATAGCCGCTAGAGATGCAGTATAAGAGGTATACATGAAGGCTCAGCAAGGAAATAAAGATTGGATACATGAACATATTGTTTTTGTTTAAAACTTTGCCGATATGGGGTTGTTCTTCATCGTTGGACCTTCTTTTGGCAAATTGAGTATTAAGATGATTGACATTGTCATTAATCTATATAGCTGAACAACACACTTCATATGGCAGAAAAATAAATCAATCAAATGGCTCTATGTCTTGCATGTATGCTTAACTATCTCTTTTATCCTTCCATTAGATATTATAAATGTCATAAATAAATCGACTCTACCTTTAGACTTGAACACCCTATGCTTGTGTAGAATGCCGAGGCCTACTCTACTCAATGGAGAAACTTTAATTTTTTTAACTGTACAAATTTATCATTCATTTTTTTCACTCGAATTTTTTTTCCTTTTTCTCTTCTTTTTTTCTATCCTATTTCTTTTCTTGAGCACATTAAGATAATCAACATTAATTGTAATGACAAAAAGTTCTAGAATGATCTACAAACCAACAATAGTCAAGCAGAAAACTCTATTATGATAACCTGAGTATTAGTAGATCATACCAAAGTTTTATTCTCAGAAGAAAATAATTACTTAGATTCAATGATATTCACCAAGTTTTAAGACAATAATCAAGGGTTTGAAATCTCACTAAGACAAATATCTTTCTAAATTTTTAAAATAGGAGCACAAGAAACCAACATGATGTAATCCGAACTCAAAATTGTTAAATCTTTTAAGTCATATAACATGTTCTAAAACAAATTGAATATCATTAATTATAGTCACATGTCTAAAAGAATACTCAATGTAAATAAGCAAACACATAAAAATAAGAAAAATCTAAAAAAAAAGAATTCAATTTTTTTAAATGTTCTCATTGTTTTTACTAAAACTAAAGTAGCCACCACAAGCATGATCATAGAAAAATGAGATGATACTTTGTTGATCATTTTCAGGAACACACTCCAAATTATCTGATAGGTACAAATTTGAACAAGTAGGGGTCATCCCAAAAGAAGTACTTAAACTCAGTTAAAAATTTGCATCTATCTTGTTTAGTTCAATGAGAAGAAATTTTCTCAGTAACAAGATAATTCACTATATCAGCATACCAAGGCAACTCGGAGATATGAAGTAAATACTCATTAGAAAATGATTCTATATTAGGTACAAAATTGTTAGTCAATTTAGATAAGTAGGTTGGTACAACATTTTAAGAACCCTTCTTATCCCAACTTTTAAGATCTAATTCCTATAGCAACATTGTCCATCAGATACAACAAGGTTTAGCATCCTTATTAGACAAAAGGTACTTCAATGTAGCATGATCCGAATAGACATAGACGTTAAACCCTAATAACTAAGACCTAAACTTTTCTAGTGCAAAAACAAACAACAAACAACTCTTTTTCAGTGGTGGAGTAGTTCAGTTGAGCATCATTCAGAGTTTTATTGACATAGTAGATTACATGGGAAGTTTATCAACGTGCTGCCCTAAAATAGCACCAATGGCATAATCAGAGGCATCACACATAATATCAAAGGATATACTCCAATTAGGTGGTTGAATAATAGGTGGAGAGGTCAATTCTATTTTTAGCCTTTCAAAAGCATGAAGACACTCATCATTAAAGAGAAATGGAGACTCCTTGGCAAGTTAATTGCACATAGGTCTAAAATTTTTACTAAAGTTTATTATGAATCTTCTATAAAAGCATGCATGACCTACAAATGATCTAATTTCATTTATAGTTTGTGGAGGTGGAAGATGAGAAGTTAAATCATTTTAGCTTTATCAACCACAATTCCTGTATGTTATGTGACATGCCCAAGAACAATCCCACACAAGATTCTTCTCTTAACACCGTACTAACACTAGGGATAGGTGGTACAAACACTCATCAAATGTAGAGCCAAAGATTGAAAATTAAACCATAAACCCCTCTAAGAAATGTTCGATCATGTCTGAGAAAAATTCTAGTCATGCACTATTGGAATGTGGCAGCTACATTGCATAACCCAAAAGGAACACGACGGTAGGCAAATATCCCAAAAGGATAAGTGAAGGTAGTCTTTTCTTGTTCCTCAGGTGCTATGGGATTTGGTTATAACCAAAACACCTTCAAGAAAGCAAGAATAAGCATGGCTAGCTAACCTCTCTAACATTTGTTCTATGAAAGGAAGAAGAAATTGATCTTTCGTTGTCATAGCATTCAACTTCTTGTAGTCAATACAAACACGCCAACCCATACTAACTCATCAAAATCATTTTCAGTACAGTTATGTCATACTTCTTTGGCACACCTTAAACAAGACTCACCCATCTACTATCGAGATTAGGTAAATAACACCCACATGTAGAAGCTTCACAACTTTTGCTCTAACCACATCTTGCATAACAGGGTATAAGTGTAATGCCCCATTTTTCTATTACATCTCACCCAAGGAGTAAGGGGTAATTATAGAATTTTGGATAATTTTAGTGGGCTTTAAGAGATAAAATCCCTATATATTTGTAAAGCTCGAAGTAATGAGCATAACAAATCAAAGAATGTGCAAACCAAAGGTCTGGAACAAAAGCTATGACCTTAGGAAGTATGCCACTAAGCGAAACCCACTTAGAAAGTACGAATAACCTACCCATGTGTGGTCAAATTTTGAAGGGCTCATCGATATGAGTCCATCGATAATAAGAAGGCGAGATTCCAACTTCAAGGTAAGCTGATATCGCATTTTGAAGTTGGAATAATAATTGATTAAAATAAAAATAAAAGATGGGAAAAGGATGAATTTGCTGGCATCATCGATGACACTAGTGGCTCGAGCCATGTCGCACTATGCTGCTCGGCATGGGGCCCGTGTGAATAGGGGCCATCCACACAATGGGCGGGCGGGATGCATGGTAGACCTGCATGCTATGTGCTTGCTGCAGTGCCACGTTAAGATGTGGAATACGTGTCACACGCGCGCGGCACTTTGTTTGCTCGCATGTTTTTCCTTAATAAATAGGAAACCTGTGTGATATTTTGGAGGAATATTCTAGGCTGTTTTGATTTTATTTTTGCCTATTTAAGAGGTGTTCTTAGCTAATTCAAGAGTGTTCTATGTAATGGAAACATCCATCCATCAAGTTGGCGACTCTAGAAAGGGAAAATAGCCCGGGGCATGAGGAGGCTCTACCTGATGTGCTCAAGCCAAATTCGAGAGAAGTGGCCCAAAGGAAAAGGAGGCTTCAGGCCGCATCGAGAGGAGTGGACCAAAGTAAAGGAAAGCTCTATCCTTCACCAACATGTCAGGCAGTGAGAGAAGCGTCCCTAGGGAAAGGGAGGTTCTGTCCACTGCCTATGAGTGCAGAATGTGAGAAGCGTCCTTGGGTAAGGGGAGGTTCTGTCTACCACCTACGGGTGCAAAATGTGAGAGACGCCTCGAGTATGGGGAGGTTCTATTTGCCACCTACAGGTGCAGAATGTGAGAAGCATCCCCGAGTAAGGGGAAGTCTGTCCGCCAAAGTGAGAAGCTTCTCTGGGTAAGGAGAGAATTGGTCTACCACCTACAGGTGTAAAGAATGAGAAAAAACAAGGGAAAATGGAGTGTCTATCTGTCTCCTTGGGGCACAATGAGAGAAATGTCCCAAAGAAAGAACTGGCTCTACCATTCATCTCTGGACATGAAGTGGAGGATGCCTTGAAGAAAGGAGTAATTCCGAACGCTACTACTTTCTGAATTTCAAGGGAGTATATGATCATCTGATCTAATATGTGATTATATGAATGCATGTGCTAATTAAGATGTATGTTATGCTCTGATCCGATATGTTTTAATATGCTTTGATTTAATATGATCTGATAAGCTCTGATATACTCTATTTTGATCTGATATGGTCAGATGAGATCTGCTATGCTCTGATGTGTTTTGCTATGCTTTATGATAGAGTGAGATGTGTGATTCCATTAATTTGCTAGCTTCCATTTAACTCCAATGATTTTTGTATGATGCCGATTAAATATTCAAATATACATATTTTGGCATATATAATTTTGGACTGCTTGATGCATGTATTAGCCATTAAGTAGAACTATATTCGGATCTAATCATATTGGGAAAACATCATAGATATTATCCAATACATGCGTAGGCAACCAACTACACTACAACTTTGGCCCGATCGAAAATATGATTAAAACAAAGTTTATTCTGACCTTCACGCAATGAAGTCCTTAATACCCCATAGTGCATAGAGGAACATTATGACTCTCATACTCAGATTTTGTCCCTCCAGGTTTTTATGATTAAGATAACAATAAAAAATGGGAAAAGCAAGAAATTGCTGGTGATGCCACTAACTCAAGTTGTGCCATGCAAAATCAGATAAATCAATTTTTTGAATTAGAACAGAGCGCACAGATCAAAGGCTTTGATACCGAAAGGCATTTCTCCCAAAAATACTCTTCAAATCATATTAAAATCAGAACATATATCTCAAAAAACCAAATAGTTAATCAGATAAGTAATCGTAAATAGAATCTGATAGATTATAATCGAATAACACATACTTAAACAGGATCCACTAGTTATAATTGGATAAAACATTTATAAACAGATTTTGATAATTTATGATTGGATGAAATATTTTAAACAAAGTCCAATTATTAATTTAAAACAAGATAAATCATATCATTCAGAATCTAATTATTGATTTTAAAATCATTTATACTTCTCACAAGCGTGTAGCCATCATACGTATGCATGCCCGTCACGAATAAGTATAACATACGCATAATTGCATACATATCTTACCAACATACTTGTTAGCCATTACTGGCATACACATGGTCCACATACATCAAACACACTTTTAGCTCACATGCATGTCATATGCATTTCCAACATACCCTCATTTATTGTCTTTCACTCTTAAATTATGTAATTGGATAATCACATAATACCCAAAGCATTAAATCATACAGTCTTACCATGCTGCTACACATTCAAAGCATACCATCATGAAATTACGAGTTCAAAGATCCCCTACCTCATAATACATGATGTTTGATGGCGAGCACAAGATAGTGGCAGTGGCAGCGGCATAGTTGGTGGCCAAAAGCATCACATAGATGAAAGAGCTCTTGTCCCAAGGTTTAGAATGCGCCAAAAGTAACCATGACAAGATGAGGATGGCATGTCTATGCGGAAACATCTGCAATCCACGGTGGCGCACTAAGGATGGTCGGGAGAAGGGTCGTACCAAAGGGGTGGAACCTATGACTAGAAGCCAAGAGTTGACTAAATAGAAGTTGACCAACTACTTAGAGGCACTTGACCAACCGCAACACCAAAATTAGACAAGGACAGCACCCAACGGCGATGATTTCGCATCAACTATGACCCACATAATGAGCGGAGGTAGAACTGGGCCGGTGGGGTGGCCCATAGCCGTCTCAGGCCGGGGTAGAGTTCACAGTGGCTGGTAGGCTCTTGCCGGCCACAATGGTGCCAGAAAACACAGAACATAGAAAGGGAGAGGATAACAGGGGAGAGTCCAATGAAGGACAAAGCATCCATGAGGACCAGAGCTGATGCCCCTCTCATCGTCACTAGGCCAAGGAAGAGCCTACTGCAATGTCCTGTTGGTGGCTGGTAATTACCGAAAGGGATATTGTAGTAGGCAGAACAATTTTCCAGTTCTTTTGGAATGGGCTCGAACTAGCCCGATCCATCTTAGTTTTTTTTTCTTTTTTTTTATTTCCTTTCTTTTTTCTTTCTTTTTTTGTGCTTGAAACCTTAGTAGTGCACTGAGGCCCAACGACCACGACTAAACCCCATACCTAACTCTATAGGTATAAATATAAGAAAATAAATATGCCAAAGTGTCATATTTTCTTACCAAAAATGATAAAAAAATAATAGAAAAATCAGGGACATTACATCCACAATTTATTGCAGCAACATCCAACCTCTAGCAACAACTTTAGCAACTGTTTAACCTAATAAATAAAATTTTCATTCAAAAAATTGAAAAGATACTTACAAGACATGAAAGAGAAGGAAAAAATTCACAATATGTTGTTTGCTAAAGAGCTGGTGAACAATTATTATGGTTACTCTTCATCATCTTCCACCTCTAGCTGTGAAGAGTATTGCTACAGTAACCATGACCTTCAAAAAAAATTTCTTTCTGATTCTATGTTTCTCCAGCTTTGGGCTTCAATTCTTTGGCTTTCAAAATATTTGTTTGAAGGTTTTTGGAGTATTGATTTGAGAGGTTTCGTCCCTAATTCGTTCTTCTCCTATGTTCTTAAATAGAAATCATGCTCTGCTCAATTGTTCTTATTTCATTTAGCAAGCTTATGTCCTTTTGTTGGTCCTTTTAAAAATTTACTGAACCTTCTATTTCTTGCTGGGCTTCTATATAGTTCATTATCATCTTTGCCCAACATTGAGAAGTTGGACCTTGTGATAAACAAATTATTGAATAATTATACATGAATTTTATTACTCACAATTGTCTTCTTTTCTATACTTGAATTTGCTGTCAAAGGAAACAGAAGAGGGTTTCATGCTTTTCAGATAGTGCCCTTGAAGAAGTTTTTTTCCATTAGTGTCAATGGTAGTGAAAGCAGTATTAGTATCGATGATGAACATTGTGGGCCCCAACGGCTCAACGTGTGCTAGCTGTTAAACAATTTCTTCTTCAGTCTAAAATAGTTGAACCGTGTCCAAATATTTTTTAAGCGTCACAATCGTCAACAAAGTTAGTCACATGACATCCACTAACTAAGCACAATAAGCTATAATTGAGACCTCCAAAAATTAAATAAAAGCCTGACTTAACTCAAATACATGCTTAATCTACCAATGTCACCTGAATTAATTAATAATTAAATTAAACTACTAATATAGGTATTAACATAAATAAACTATAATTAACCCTAAATTAACCTAATGTTTCACTAACAAATAAGGTGAAAAGGAGTATAAAATATAAAAAAACCATGCATATGTAGAGGTCATATCTCATTGTCTTTATCTTTGTTTATAATCGAACTAAGGACAATGTGGTAATTTGCTAGGTTAAGTAGACTGATATTAAATTCTTATGTTTTCCTTTCGGTTTTTCAATCAATTCCTTCTTATTTTCATAAGACTCCTCTTATATCTCGAAGATTCTTAAGTTTCCTACAAGTTGCTTCATGTTTAAGGTGTCTACGTTTTTAGATTCATTAAAAGCAACTACCTTAATTTTGAATTGTGAGGACAAAGACCTTAAGAGTTTTCTCAAGACAAGGTAGTCAAGAATAGGCTATCCTAGTTGATCACATGCATTGACAATGTCTCATATTTTTGCATAATATTAAGAAATAGTCTCATATTCATTCATTATTATCTTATCAAACTCTAGGGTAAGCATATGTAACCTAGAGACTTTACAACCTCTATTCTCTCATCGTATTTCAAAAGTTTTTCTCATGCAACTTTAGCTAAAGTACAATTTGATATTAACCTATATTGTGATTTATCTATGATATTAAATAATTAATAGACTAAGGACTTTACTATTTTTGTTTGTAAGTTTGTTCATTTTAATCCCATTTACTTTCATCTTTTAAGATTGAATTTTCATCTTTGTCTTTAGTCATGGGAGGATTCCATCCTTTGATCACAACTTTCCAAGCATTGCTATCAAGAGCTTGAATAAAGGCTTTCATCCTATTCTTACAATAAGAAAAATTTTCACCATCAAACAATACTAGAAAATTCATTGGGATTTCCCCAGTCTCCACTTTTATCCATTAAATTAATTGATGTAGCCATTAAACTTGAAACAACCAAACAACAATTTTTAAGCACAAAAGACAAAGGATTTCTATGACAAAGCAAAATAACTACTTAGGGTAGACAAATTAGCAAGTTTAAGAAATAATTTTGAGAGAGAAACAAGTAAACCAAGAAAAATTATAAGATCTAACCCTAACACAAGATATATATAACTCTTGGAATAAAAAAGTAGGAACTTTAAGCAAACTTGACACACATAGCATGTAAAATCAGATTGATAGCATGAATCAAAAGAAAATTTCAAGGAAAAATCCTCAGTTACTACTTGAGAGTTTAATATCCATGTAGGAGGCATAGTAGATCACTATATTGCCCCAAGTTCGATTATCTTAAAAAGATAAAGATTACAAGATATGACCTCAATGAGCAAAATTTTCTTATTTACAATCAACAATAAAAAAAACCTAATGTCTTTGCTCATAAATTATCAATCTATCAATCATTCAATCTACAAAGCATGCACATCACACATGAACACTCGAGGATTTAACGTGGAAAACCCAAACTTAGGTAAAAAAGCATGACAACCACTACAACAAAATGTAGTATTAGTGATGCATTTATTAGCAACACTTAGATAAGCATCGCTAAAAATAACTATTAGCGATGCTAATACTAATCATATTAGCGATGCTTAAAGCGTCGCTAATAGTGCCCCTATTTGCGACGTTTTATCCAACCGTCACCAAAAGATATATATTTTAAATAAAAAAACAAAAATATGACTATTAATGACACTTTTCGTAAGCGTCGCTAATAGCTTCCGTCATAGCAATGCTTATACGAAAGCATCGCCAATAATGCTGCTATTAGCAATGCTTTTACATAAGCGTCGCAAATACCATTTCTAATAGCAACGTTTGTTAATAAATAAATATTTAAAAAATTATAATAAACTTCCTAAATATAATATATTTTATTCAATATTTACTATTTATATATACAATAAATAAATATTAATTTTTAATAAAAACTAGTGTTAATAATAGATTAAATTTTCACTATTCATATATAATTTATTTTATATGTTAAATTTTATTATTAATTTTAAATATAATTTGCATGGAAAGAGAGAGTGAGAGTGAGGAGAGGGAGAAGGTGAGGAGAGAGAGGAGAGAGGGAGACAGAGGAGAGAGAGGGGAGAGAGAGGGTGGAAAGAGAGAGTAGAGAGAGAGGGAAGAGAGATGGAGGCAAGAGAGGAGAGGAAAGAGAGAGAGGAATAAGACGGAGAGAGGAAGAGGAGAGGGAGAGAGAGGGGAGGGAAGACAGAGTGGAATTTTATTTTATTTTTAAAAAAAATTTTATTAATTTTTTTATTTTTAAAATAAAAAAAATAAAATTAAAATAAATACTAATAGTGACGTACGGTTTTATATGTCGCTATTAGTACATGTATTAGCAATATATAAAATTATATGTCACGTATTAGCGACGTATAAAATTATACGATGCTAATAAGGGACGTATTAGTGACGTACAATTTTATACGTCACTAATATTATTCCTTTTAATGATTTTTTTATTTTTAAAATTAATTTTAAAAAATAAAATTTTTAAAAAAATTGAAATTAGAGGAGAGATAGTGTGTAGGGAGAGAAGAGAGAGGAGAGGGAGAGAGGAGAGGGAGAGAGGAGAGAGAGAGGAGAGGAAGAGAGAGAAAGGGGAGAGAAGAGAGAGGGGGAGGGAAGAGAGAGAGTGAGAGGGGAGAGAGGGGAGGGAAGAGAGAGAGGAAGAGAAGAGAGATAGAGAGTGGAGAGGGAGAGAGGAGAGGGAGAGAAAGAGAAAGAGGGAGAGAGAGAGATGGAGAGTTAGGAGAGGGAGAGAGAGAGATGGAGAGTTAGGAGAGGGAGAGAGAGAGAGGAGAGGGAGAGAGTGAGGAGAGAGAGGAGTGAGAGGAGAGGGAGAGAGTGAGGAGAGAGAGAGAGGAGAGAGATAGAGAATGGAGAGAGAGGGAAAGAGAGGAGAGAGGGAGAAGTGAGAAGGGAGGGAGAGAAATTTTCTAAAAAAAAATTAAAATGAAAATAAAAAATAATAGTGACATAGAAGAGTATACGTCGCTATTAGTATGTTTATTAGCGACGTATAGAAATATATGTAGCTAATACATGTAATATTAGCAACGTACATGAGAGAGACAGGAGAGGGGAAGAGAGAGGAGAGGGAGAGAGAGAGGAGAGGTAGAGAGAGATGACAGGGAGAGAGAGGGAGGAGAGGGAGAGAGGAGAGAGAGAGGCAAGAGAAAAGAGAGGTGAGGGAGAGAGAGGGGAGGGAAGAGAGAGAAATTTTATTTTAAATTTTAAAAATTTTTAATTAATTTTTTATATTTTTAAAATAAAAAAATTAAAATTAAAATAAATACTAATAGCAACATATGGTTTTATGTGTCACTATTAGTAAATGTATTAGCGACGTATAAAATTATACATCTCTAACAAGGGACGTATTAGCGATGTGTAATTTTGTATGTCGCTAATATTATTTCTTTTAATTGTGTTTTTAATTTTGAAAATTAATTTGAAAGAATAAAAAATCTTAAAAAAATGAAATTAGAGGAGAGAGAGTGTGTAGGGAGAGGAGAGAGAAAGGAGGGAGAAGAGAGAGAGGAGGGAAGAGAGAGAGTGAGAGGATCAAGGCGGAGAGAGGAAGAGGAGAGGGAGAGAGAGGAGAGGGAGAGAGATAGAGAGGGAGAGAGGGGAGAGGGAGAGAGATAGAGAGGGAGAGAGGGGAGAGGGAGAGAGAAGAGAGGGAGAGAGGAGAGAGAGAGAGGAGGGAGGGGAGGGTTAGAGTCAGGGAGAGAGAAAAGAGGAGAGAGAGGGAAAGAGAGGAGAGTGGGACAAGAGAGAAGAGAAGGAGATTAATTTTTTTAATTTTTTAAAATAAAAAATAAAAATAAATATTAATAGCGATGTATATGAGTATACGTTGTTATTAGTACGTTAATTAGTGACGTATAGAAAAATATGTCGCTAATACATGTAATATTAGCAACGTATATGAGTATACGTGACTAATATAATTTGTTTTTAATTCTTTTTTAAGGAATACAAAATCTTAAAAATTTGAAAATAGAGGAGAGAGAGGAGAGGGAGAGAGACAGGGAGAGAGAGAGGAGAGGGTGAGAGAGAGAGGAGAGGGAGAGAGAGCGAGGAGAGAGAGGGAAAGAGAGGAGAGGGAGAGAGAGAGGAAGTAATTTTTTTAATTTCTTTATTTTTTATTTTTTATTAAAAAATTGATTAAAAAGATAAAAAAGGTATTAGCAAGTACCGACATATGTGTTGCTAATACCTATGTGTATTAGCGACGTATATGGATATTCGTCGCTAATACCCTTTAGTATTAGCAATGAATAAGCATATACATCGCTAATATCGTTAGTATTAGCGACATACATGTCTATGCGTCATTCATAATATGTTGTATTAGCGATGTACATGTTTATACGTCGCTAATGTTCGTTGTAATAGCGATGTATAATTTATACGTCGTTGATATTTTGTAGTAGCGATGCTCACTATGAGTGTTGCTAATGTAATTTTTTGTTTTAGAAAATACTGCAGGCGAAGCAAGGAAACTTCGCCCGCTGCCTATAAACAACCCCGGCCCCCTCCCCCATTCCCCCCCCCCGCCGCCGGCATCTGCCCTGCCTCCTCCTCGGCCTCTCCCTCCCGCCGCCCACGGTGCCCCATCCTCTAGCCCCCCACCCCCTCTGTTGCACCCTCCTTTCTTTTTCGCTCTGCCCTGTTGCCCTCCGCCATGTCTCCCCTTTGTCTACGGCTTTCTGCCCTCCTCCGCCTCCCCACCCCTCCGGTCCCCCTCCCCCTTCTCCGCCTTGCCCCATTTTCCCTCTCCCTTAGCTCCAGCAGCCCCGTCACCCTCCGCCGCGTCTCCTAGCCACCTGCGTCTTCCGTCCCCCTCTCCTTTCCCCTGTGGGCCATCGGGCCCATCGGGGAATTTTTTTTAAAAAATATAATTATTAGTGATGCTTAAAAAGTGTGCTATTTGATTTTAACAAAAAAAATTAATTACTAGCTACGCTTAAAATGCGTCACTATTTTTAAAAAAAAATAATTATTAGCAAGGCTTAAAAAGCGTCTCTATTTAATTTATCTTTTTTAAAAACTATTAGCAACAGTTAAAAAGTGTCGTTATTTGATTTAAAAAAATTAATTACTAGCAAGGCTTAAAAAGCGTCGCTATTTAATTTTTTTTTTTAAATTTTTAGCAATGCTTAAAAAGGGTCGTTTATAATGACTTATTAGCGACGCTTTATATA
Source organism: Saururus chinensis (assembly GCA_035235625.1). NCBI lineage: Eukaryota > Viridiplantae > Streptophyta > Magnoliopsida > Piperales > Saururaceae > Saururus > Saururus chinensis. The sequence continues at coordinate 33,588,215 of CP141144.1, read as the reverse complement.
TACGTTGTTAATAACTTATTTTTTACTTTTTTTAAAAAAGAATACTTTTCTATTAGTGACGTATACATAAGCATCACTAATGATTCTTTATTAGCAACGCTTATAATATATGTCGCTAATAATTTACTTTTTTATTATTTTTTAAAAATTAATTTTCTCTTATTAGCGACGCATAACTATATGTTGTTAATACGGCTTATTAGTGACACTTTTAGTTATGCATCGCAAATTGGTAATAGCGACGACAGTATTTTCAACACTTATAGCGACATTTATTATATGTCGCTAATAGTCATTAGCGATGTTTATGGGACAATTAGTGACATATATAACTAATAGTCATTTTTGTTGTAGTGAACCTCACAAGGCCAAATCAATGCACTAGTAAGCAAGAATTTACAAGACCAAAGAACAACCAACCTCTTGAATCAACAAAAACGAAAAAACCTTTTCATTGTTTAGTCCTCTCTGTTGTTGGCCTTCCAGTTTCTCCTTTGTCAAACTCTTAAAGTTTTCTCTCTTTGTGTTCCACCTTAGTCTTCTTCTAAAGACTTAATCAAAGACTACTTCAATTATTGGTCTACCTTTTGGTTTCTTCATCACTCCTTTGATGATGAACTTTGTTGTAACTCTTCTTTTATTTGTGAGATTCTTTTCTTTCAGTTGTATGTCTTCATGAAATCACAATTAACATGAGCTTGAAGCTTTGGATGATCTCCTTTAGGAAAATAATAGGAAAAAGGAAATCTCCTCTCTTCTCTATGATTTTCTAGGATTTCCTCTCTTCAATTTTGTGATTTTGTATCTTTTAAAGAAGACATCAATTTAGTTTAAGAATTTGACTCCAATTTTGAATATAATCTCTTTTGGAAAGGCTTAAATTAGACAATCACAATGGACAACAATCAATCGTTTACTATTTCTGTAGGGTATGATACACTTGCAATTGATCCATCAATCAAGTGTTCAATTGATAAACTCTTGGCTTCATTTTACAAATAATTGTTTAAAGTGGCGATCAACTAATTGAATCAGTGTATTGTGCAGTTATTGATCGATTGAAAAATATTTTGATAATTTTACCCTTTTTACCCTAATTCTAATGAAACTCCCAAAATTAATCTCTGCTACCTTCAACACTCTTAGTCCTCAACCTTGATCGATAAGAATATATCTGCTCCTATATTTAAAGTTTGTAAATTCCAAATCTGACTTGATCACAACTAAACCTAGTCAAATTCCTAGGTATAAAAACATACATGAAGTTTCGACATAGTTTTGACCAACAAAATCAGTCAATTACTTTACATATGCCTCATATGTTCTATAGTTAAAACTAAAACATATTCACATTATTATTGAAGTCTTACAACTTGAGATTTAGGAGTATATCTAAAATTATTTGTACCAAGTAATGATTTCAACTTAGTTCTAATGTAAAATGAAGCAAAAAAGTGATATTACTTGTTGAATCAAACTTCAAATGTTTTAGCAATATTGCTTAAACGTTTTGAGTAATATGGCTAATTTTTTTTTTATAAAATGATTGCACCAGAGCCCCTCCTCCGATTCATCCGAGGAGGGGGGAGGAAGAGGCAAATGGCGCAGGAATCTAGCTGCGTCTTCTCCTATTCCTCTAAAGCCAAGGGCTCGGAGGTGGGCTGAAGCAGGTTCCGGGGAGGGGGAGCGTTTAGATGGGGAAACTAAAGCAACTGAAGGAGACAAGGCGGCAGACGAAGCTGGGGTGGCAGCTGGAGCTGCTGTGGCAGGCAGAGGCGGTGCAAGGGAGGAAGAGGGTGGGGAGCAAAGGAGAGGGCTGGCTGGGCTGGGGGGTGGGGAGCTAGAAATGTGGGGAGAGTCGGGACAACAAAGGAAGCCTGGGCAGAGTGGATTGTTTGGCGGTGGGGCAAAGGGGGAGCCGTGGTGGTGAGGAAATTGGCAGCGGGGGGAGAAGGGGAAAGGGAGTTGCGGCACACGGGGACCTGAGCTCGGGCAGAGGGGGAGATGGAGTGGCAGGGAGCCCGGGCAGCAAGCAGAGAAGGGGCGGCAGCTTGCAGAAAAGGGAGCTGGTGTAGCAGGGGGGATACAAATACTAGAGGCTGAACTTCGCCAACATTGCCAAAATTTTCACCTGCACGGTCAAAAATTTCGCGCACGGGTTTTTTTTGCTGCACTTCACAAATAGTCACTATTTGCGATGCTTCTGATGAAATGTCATAAATAAAACTTCTTCTACAATGCTTATGTAGATACGTCGCAAATACTCTATATTTAGATGTGTCGCAAATATACTTATATATGTGATGCTTGTAAATAACCACCACAAAAAAGTACAAGTATTTGTGACAATTAAGCATCACAAATACTTCCGTTTAAAAAAATAACTAAAATCTACCTATCTCACTCTCTTCTCTCTTTTACATGAGTGTCAGTGTGAGCCCCGGCTCTGAGGAGAGATGAGAGAGAGAAAAATTAAATTCCTCCCCTCTCTCCTCTTTGTCTGCTCTCTCACTCTCATATCTCTCTTTCCTCTCTCTTCATTAGGTCTTCTCCTTCCTCTCCTCTCTTCTCTTTCTCCCCTATCTCTCTCTTTCCTATGTCTCTCCCCTATCTCTCTCTCTCTCACACATGCCAGTGTGTGCCCTGGCTCTAGGGAGGAGAGGTTTGAGAGTAAGGATATTAATTTTAATTTTTTTAGATTTTTTTATTATATATTATTATTATTATTATTATTATTATTTATAATTAATAAAAAAATAAAATAAAAGGTATTAGTGACACATATAGGAATATATATCACTAATACCTACGTATTTGCGATGCATAGGTATATGCATCACTAATACGTAATGTATTAGCAATGCATATACCTATACGTCGCTAATACGTAGTGACACATTTTCATATGCGACACTAATACACTGTATTTTATTTTTTTATTTTTATAATATAGTATATATTAAAAAATCCAAAAAGAATAAAAATTAAATCCCCCACTCTCTTCTCTCTCTCCATTATGTCTTCTCTTCTTGTCTCTCTCTTATCTCTTGCTTATCTCTCCCTCACCTCTTTCCACTCCGTCTCCTCTCTCTTTCTCTTTCAACTCTATCTCTTTCTGCTCTCTCTCCTCCTCTCTCTCTCAAGCGTGCAAGCTTAAGCCCCGACTTTGAGGAGAGGTGAGAGAGCAGGGGAATTTAATTTATATTTTTTTTAGAATTTAAATTTTACATTATATTTTAAAATTAATAAAAAGTATTAGTAACACATATTTCTATGCATCATTAATATATTTCTTATTTTTTTAATTTTAAATTTTTTATGCATAGTAAAAAATTCTAATTAAATATAAATTAAATTCCCCTCATTTCTCCACTCTCCTCCTCTGAGTCGGGGCTCAAGCTAAGACATGTGAAAAGCAAGGAAGAGAGTGCAAAGAGAGAAGGAGAGAGAGAAAAGAGGGAGGAGAGAGTGTGTGCGAAGAGAAAGGAAAGATAAAGGGAGAATTGAGAGGAGAGAGAGGACAAAGTGAAGAGAGAGAGAAAAGAGATAGAATAGAGAGAGAGGAGAGAGCGAGAGGAGTGAGAGGAGAGAGAGGAAGGAGAGAGAGGAGAGAGAAGAGAGAAGAGAGAAGATAGTGGAGAGAGAGGAGAGAGAGCTGAAAGATTAGAGAGGGGAGAAAGGAGAGGGAGATTAGAGAAAGAAGAGAGAGAGGAGAGAGAAAGATAAGAGAAAGGAGAGAGAAACTAAAACAAAAAGAAGTTTATAAAAATTAATTTTGAACTCTTAGTGACGCAAATATTGTTACTATCAATGACGCTTTTGATGAGCATCGCCAATAGTAAAGAATATTTTAAAACAATTATTTTTAGACTACTTGTAAAGAACCAAAGAAGTGTCCCTTCTCTCTCTCCTCTCTCTCCTCTCTCTCTTCTCACTTTCTCTCTCCCCTCTCTGTCTCTTTCTATCTCCCTTTGTCTCTCTTCTCTCTCTGTCTCTCTTCCCTTTCTCTTTCTCTCTCCCTCTCTCTACTCCATCTCTCACTCACTTCTCTTTCTCTCACCCTCTCTCTACTCTCTCTCCTCTTTCTCCCTCCCTCTCTCTTCTCTCTCCACTCTCTCTTCCATTTATGTACCATGCTAGGACTCTTATGTGTCATGATTATGGACTCTAGTCATGTAGCCCGGACTAGAAAACATTTTTGTACACCAAAGAGCAACCCAACTCATCTATTTGCACTAAAAGGTTTGGCCACTTGGAAGAGCTTACCTTTAATTTTTACTCCCTTTGTATCATATTGTGTGGCCTATTTAATTTTTTGGGAAGACTTAATTTCAGTTAAATTTGAAAAATTAAATAGGACTTTAATATGAGGTAGAGGGAGTAACATTTCGTTCATCCAAATACATATTATGGCAAGGACTCTCCATTCCAAGACACATACTATTTTGCCTGATTGCACATTTTGTGAAAAACTATGGTAAAATAATTTTAGGACATCATTGTATGTATCTTCCCTATCACTAAAAAATAGCTTCAGTGGAATTTAAGTGACACGTAAAAAAACATATGTTAAAAAAGATCACTTTATAGCATGCTGATACTCTCAAAAATGTAAAATATTTTTTTTCAGCTACATTTTAAAAGTATGGCTTGGTTTTCAGTTCGAACAATCATTTGGAAAACACAATTGCATTTAAAAATTAATTTTTAATAAGGCAAATACTTATCATGAGGGGCATTTCGAGAATTGAACTCGGGACCTCTCGCACCCTAAGCGAGAATCATACCACTAGACCAAATGCCCTTGTTTATTTTCATAACCTAATAGACATTTAATTAAGGTACAATAAACAGGTTGGAGCCCTTAATTGAAATATGATATAGAGAGGTGATTGTAGTGCTTGCCAAATAGCCTCACTGGCCCTGGAAAATAGTCATCATTTACTATTACCTGGATTTGAATTATTCATCCTAGCTGGAAGCAGAAGCAAACTTGAGGTATCAAAAAAAAAAAAACAAAAAAATAGTAAAAAAAGTTTGGAGTCCTAGAGTTGACTATAAGAAAGAAAGAGATTGATACAGCTGGCTACATCGTTATGTTCTAAAATTTCAGACTAGGACAAGAATGTAAATGTTTTAGAGTCGATTTGAATTTGAGTATCCATTGTCAGGAGTTTTGCACATTGAAAATATATCTAAATTATTCAGCATTCAAGCAAAAATTAGCGTATATTGTTAACATTTAAATACGGGAAGTATGCGTAAGAAAAACATATGGATACACAAGTAATTCCAACTAAGAGCATGATTTATTATATTGAAGAAAAATATTCATATTACCTGATGGAGTCACTGGAGTTTTGAAGAGTTTCTAGAGGTGGAGTAAAAGTCAATAATGGAATCATTCTAATTTTTGACTTCCATGGAGCTTGATTCAAGAACCGAAATAATAGAGTTGAATCAGTGGCGCCAATGGAGTCAACTGGAATTTGAAAACTACAATATTTATGTTCTGTTAAATTATTTGTGATCTTTGAGTCTGTTCACAGAATATAATAGTCATGACATATAGATAATAAATACCACGCCAACCAACCATGTGCAATGAGCTTCTTATTGTGAATCGTTGACCAATTTTATGTATTTATTGACATAAGACACTTTATCAAGTTCATACAAAAATTGAAAACGTAAAATTTATGTATCTGTAATTTCAACTTCTGATCTGGTGATTGTGTAAGACTGTACCGTCAGAGGACACTAATATTCTACGGATTAGGTGGAGAGATTCTTCTGATTACCTCTTTAGACCTTACACGATGTGCCAACAATCAAGAATAAAGGAGTGATAATTTTGAAAGTGGGACTAAATTGTAGAAGTTCCAACCAAAATTTTAGGAGCAAAATTGGGCCATCCGGCAAACATCAATTTCCATCAAAATCAGCAGCCCTCAGCCAAGGCTTGTCGCTCCTAAAAGGGGCAAGCATGCAAGTGTAGACTATAGAGTTGTATGAAGGACTTCATTATGTCTTGACATCCGGATACGGCTTTCCATGAGCAGCGTGGTATGACTCTCTCTTTAGATGATGACGGAGGGGAAGCCAACCAGTTTAGAAGGGGTTATGATTTGATTCTAGGAATTGCGTTCAAACTCTGAAGGGGAATGTTGTTGTTGATAGCAAGGAGGGTTGCGAATGCTAAATGAAAGCGTATGGGAAATTATGTGGATGTATATGATTTATTTGTAAATCATTAGCAAATTGTGAGGAAAACCATAATAGAAAATTATGTGAAAAATCGTAGAATGCTAATTATGAGAAGAGGCAGGTATAATTAAATAAGTATCATCATAATGCTCTTGTATTTGATTATAGCTTTTCATCCTGCTGAGTATACTGTGTTATGTTCATACATCTAAGAGATGCAGGTTTATCTAGGGAGGTGTTGTGGTCCTCTCTAGTTTGAGAGCACGATGATGGTGAGGTAATAGATTGTAATAACCCGGATTTTTCAATTGTTTTTATTTACCTTTTGCGGGGTAAATCAAATACTTTGTCATAATTATCCTCCATTTTCCATTGATATCTTATACTTAGAATTGTGTATGAAGCTTAGTCATAGGAAATTTTTCTAGAAATAGACTCAACAAATGTCGGAATTACAAAAATAAGCCACGTACTTCGATTTTTCATAATTAGACTTACGCATGTTCCACTTTCCCACACACACGCTTGAATTGCTGATAATACTCTTAGGGCAATGAAAATGAATAGACTCGACCCTACTTCACTGGTTGCATCCCAAATTCAGATTTCGGTTTTCTCTCCGGCACTCCGACTGCTCTCGACCGTTACAAGAATCGCATTCCCATCCGGCAACCCCTCATCCAGCCTTTTATTTCCCATTTGTCACCTTCTTCTTCTCCACTATCGGTCATCCAGTCCCATTTTTCGCTCCTCCAGTATTGCAGAGAAAGTTCACACTTTGTTCCAACCTTCGCTATCCACTCTGACGATCTCACTCACCTCCGGCAATCTCACTGCAGCAGTCATTTGACAACCGGCAACATACATTGCAGCCACCTTTCCCCCCTCCAAAGACATTTTGTTAATCTCCATTCCCGCCGTCCCTCTCTTCTAGCTGGCCACATCCCGCATTTCGGTGTTTGCCCCTAATCTACATTCTGCCTCTTCACTTGGTCATCTGGCCAATCTCCCAATCCGTTGATCAATAGAATACGATATAAGTGACAAGGTAAGATCCTACAACTCTGTATGGTTAATTGAAGAAACGAATATCTTGTTTAGCTGTATTATATAGTTTGGTTTGAAATTTATTAAGATTGTGTGATGAAATTTATAATAGGTGTGTAAATTGGCCATATGTACTGCTATGATTAGTGTATTTGATGTCGTAAGATAAATTTGATTCAAATATTTGAAGGATGTGATCTCATGATAAATTTTGAAAAGGAAATCTCTGATGAAAAAAATATTGTAGGTAGGATAAGGAAGAAAAATATAGCGGATTAGTTAAGTTGGACCTGTGCTCTGTTATATAAGATATGATGAATAATAAGGGGGAGACCATAGAAGCATTATTGTATGCTATAGACGAATTTAATTGATATGGCCTAACTGTTGACTGGTACATTATAGGTTAGTCTTGAAAATAAATTGTGTGGTCAATAAACTCTATATAGTCTGGTGTATACATGGGTAGATTGATTTTGTCAAACGTAGATTGTGTGTTTGGTGCTTAGTTTGTGGTCACAGCTTTGAAGAACCATAGAAGCATGGGCCAAAAGTTGTTGAGGATAGAAATTGAGTTGCTAGGCTATGTCTCTATGATATGTGATGTGATATGATGAAAATCAAGGGTAGACCATTTAAGCAAGTACAAATGCTTAAAATAAGGTTAACTGATAGGGCCTAACTGTCTACTGGTTGGTTTTAGGCATCTTTTATTGTTGTGCAAAGTACATTTTGCCAGCTTTACACTTAATTTAGTTAGGTCTATATTTTTGTAGATTAATACAAGTGTGGGTCTTTCATGTTGTCAAATATATAATGTGTATTTGGGGCTTAGCTTGCATGGATGACTTTTACGGAATGCAAAACAAAGGGACAAAATTATTTGTTGGTTGAAATGTAGTTGCTAGGCTACATCAGTAAATTATATGCTCATTAGTGGTTTTTTTTACCATTCTTTGTGATATGAGATATGATAAAAATCAAGGGTAGACTATTTAAGCAAGCACACATGCTTAAAACAAAGTTAATTGATAGGGCCTAACTATTGACTAGTAGGTTTTAAGCATTTTTATTGCTTTGCAAAGTACATTGTGCTGGCTTTAGACTTGATATAGTTAGGTCTATATTTGTGTAAATTAATACAAATGTGGGTCTTTCTTGTTGTCAATTGTATAATGTGTGTTTGGGGCTCAGCATAGATGGATGACTTTTAGGGAATGCAAAACAAAGGGACAAAATTAATGTAGGTTCGAAATGTAGTTGCTAGGCTACATCTGTAAATTGTTTGCTCACTAGTCGCTTTTTTTACCATTCTCTGTGATATGTGATATAATGAAAATCAAGCGTAGACCATTTAAGTAAGTACACATACTTAAAACAAGGTTAACTGAAAGGGCCTAACTGTTGACTGGTAGGCTTTAGGCATCTTTTATTGTTGTGCAAAGTACGTTGTGCCGGCTTTAGACTTGATATAGTTAGGTCTATATTTTTTTAGATTAATACGAGTGTGGGTCTTTCATGTTGTCGATTGTATAATGTGTGTTTGGAGCTCAACATAGATGGATGATTTTTACGGAATGCAAAACAAAGGGACAAAATTAATGCAGGGTTGAAATGTAGTAGCTAGGCTACATCTATAAGTTGTTTGCTCACTAGTGGCTTTTTCTACCATTCTTGTGATATGTCATATGATGAAAATCATGGGCAGACCATTTAAGGAAGTACACATGCTTAAAACAAGGTTAACTGATAGGGCCTAATTGTTGACTGGTAGGCTTTAGGCATCTTTAGGCTTTAGACTTGATGTCAAATGATATAAGTTTCTTACATAGTCAGCTGATAGTGCATTAGACTTGATAATTATTTTTGTACTAATATTACATTGTGAGGTAAGTTAATTTGATCAAGTGAGGTTTATATTATTGTAGATAAGGATTCTTTGGAGAGTGTATGTGAGTTATATTGTCAAACTGATATTGTGTGTTTAGTGCTTAGTGTTCATGCATTTGATATACTACAAATTTTGATTGTGTGATGCAAAATAGGTGCTGTTTACTTAAATATTTGCCAATATGTATGTGGTGCGGGTAGCTTACATACCAAATTATGACCCATGCTCAGTTTGATGTGACAAATACCTCTGATTGGTATGAACATGTTGTGTGTGTTATGTATATTACCATATATTTACATAGATGGTTATTATAAAGTAAAACACATTAGCCCATTTGGAATTGTTAAACATTGCAAGGTGAAGATACCAAGTAATGCTGAATTTGCCCAAGTAACCGGTCTGTGTATGGTTGATGTGCTCCCATCCCTTCCAACAATTCCAAAATTTTTGAGAAAGGACTCCCTACTTTGTAGGGTGTTTGGCAAGGAGAAGCTTCACATTACGAAGGAGCAGATATACTAGAAGATCATCATAAGCAAAAGTGATGAGGACGCAGTGAAGTTAGCCCACATACTGCTGTTGGCTTCTTTCATTATGGGCAGAGTGTGGGAGCATAAGGTGGACCGGCAGTTTTTTTGTTGGCTGATGATGTGGAGGAGTTCGATTCATATCCATGGGGTAACATTTCATATTGGGACACCCTCCATGGCTTGGAGGAAGCAAGGAAGGCCCTAACCAAAACCATTAACATTGTGCATGGATTTATACCGACACTGTTAGTACGTTGTTTGGGTATTTTGATTGAGGTTTTAATGTAATATGCTCCATATGCAATTATGACATTTATGTCCATGGTTTGAATATGCAGGTTTGGGCAATGGAAAGGATTCCTCTGCTTGGGGACTTATGTGTGAGACATGTACAGGATGTTTATCTTAGATTGCTGAATTAGGCTACCTATAAGAAGCCCAATTATGATGCAATTGACAAAGCAATTTTTGGTGGGGAGAAGGTAATATATTGTCATTTGTCATCTTACTATGACTTATAATTTGCAAACGACATATATGATGACTGATAATGAAAATATTTTGTCTTTTAGGTGTTGGTGCACAGATGCTTGGAGTTGACCCAAGCTGAGTGTGATGAGGAGATTGTCCAATCAGCCACAGAGCTGAAGAATTTTCTTAAGTGGGACCTGATAATTTTTGATAAATCTGAGGTCCCCGTTGGTGGTGCCTTACAAGGAGCAGAGGAACATGTAGAAGTGGATATGGAGGAGGAGCCTCGACGAGCTCATGAAACAATTGTTTCTTTTGTTGATGAGGTGCAGCAAGATGGAAGTGGACAACCCCATGCTACGGAAAGACAAAATGTACATATCCAATTGGACTGGATAAAGGACACATTAGTCAAGCTTGCTCGCACAATTGACCTCATTTAGCTAAAACAAGATGCATTCGACCAGTTGGAGGCAAAGGTAGACAAATTGTCTCAATATGTTTCAGCTTTGTTGTCCATGAATGGGAGGTCATCAAACCCATTTAAGGTTAGCTAGATTATATTAATTATTATGACTTCTTACTAGTGTTAAGTTTGATTATTCTTGTATTTTGACAATAATCATAGTATGGTTTACAATATTTAATATTGACCAGGACGGGAAGGATATTGGATATGATTATGTTAATGAAGATGGAGCCCATGAAAACCCCATCAATGAATCTTCTTGTCCGCAGGTTAGTGAATGCAAACTTTTTTTCATATGAAGGACATAATTTTCTTGCCTCAATGTTATACGTTTCTTTCCTTATTCATGCACATTGTCCTAATATTTTTATATTATGATTTTCACTTCTACTCATACATACATTTTTCAAAGGAAATCGTCGCAGATGAAGTTCTCCCATTTGATGGTGCATCTGGTGTGGCCGTTGGGGAGGCAACGGTCGACATTGGGAGTGATGCCCCAATAGTCAAAGAGGTTGTGCCCCCCAATGTCCATGGTAGGAAGAGGACTGGCAACAAATATGTAAGGACCCCTTATACGGCTCCAAGGAGAAGCAAGAGGAGGTTGGTGAGGGGCCCAAGTGATGTGGAAAAGGATGAGATTGTTGGCGAGCCCTTAAATGACGACAATGTTCACTGCGAGGGAGAAGAATATGTCCAGGTTAACCTTGAATTGGTGAACCATTTACTGGATCAAATTGAAGATGGAGGACATTTAGGTACTGCCAACCCACCTAAGGGACAAAATCTAGCAAGACAAGAAGTCCACAGATGCAAGATATGTGGACTCGTTGCTCTCTCAGAGATAGCCTTGCTGGAGTTGGCATGTCCTAAACCACATACCCTAACACTGGAAGAAGAAAAAACCATTCAAAAGAGCCTTAGAAAGTGTTGGAAATCTGAGTGAGTTCATAGTATAGTACTAGGTTACATACATATTTCATTTCATATCAATTGATTTCATTTTTCATTGCCATAAATATGTGTTGACATTCGGAGCATTCATAATTTATCTGCCGGCTGGCAATTAGTGGAAACCAGCTGACATCGGAGTTTATACGGTCCATTATGCAGCAGCATAGGTGGCTTTGGGATAATGTATGTGCAAATTTGAGTTGTATTTGTAGTACTTGGTTGTGTTGTACACAATAATAGTTATTCTAATTTTCATAGATATTATATACGACACTCATTCGATGTTCGATTCATCTGATATAGCATCTTGATGCGTATGTGCTAGAATTGCGGAAGAAAGCACTTGGCAACCCAACTAATAAGCAAGCCTTCCATCTTGTCCATTTTATGGTAGGCCTTCATTTGTTTTTAATAACATACTTAACTGAAAACTACCAACTACTTGACTGACATCTGTTTCTAATTCCAAAGGAGCTTATGAGGATGGATGCATCTACCCTTCTCAGTATTTACGCATCGATGAAGGAAAAGGATGCAACTATCTCTAGAGCCGCCGTTGCATACGCATGGCCAGAAGTTCCATCCAACATGTTGAAGTTGATGAAGGTGAATGAAAAAGACTTATGGGAATATGAGGTCCACCACTTCCCTTTTCATGTAAATGGTAACCTTTAGATTGTCATTCTTCTAGACTTGAAGAAGGATGTCCTATACATAATGGACCCATATTACTCTGGCGTTGAGGTAGAACAGTACTACAAGAATTGGCGATTCTCATACAGGTTTTGCCAATAGTTTTGTTGAAATTGGGATATGAAGCAGCTACTACTTTACGCCTCCCGGTGAGAGAGATAACTGAACACCCACAACAAATCAATAACAATGATTGCAGTGTCTACGTATGCATTTATATGTGGTACCTGCTGCATGGGTACCAATTTAGCTTTACCAGAGAGGACATGCGCATCATGAGACATAGGGTTGCATACCAAATTCTACAAAATTCCATATGATGAGCATTTTCTTGTTAGTAGATGTGGCTTAACTTGATAATGTTTGTCCTTGACTATGTGATTCGGTTTGTGTTTCACTGATGGTTTATAGGAATAATTTATGGAGGCATATTAGTTTGTTTAATGATGAAGGTGAATCTTGAAGTTATTTGTGTTGGTACTTGACTAATATAATTTAATGGTTTCTGTTGGTTTTTGTCTGATGTTGAATGATGAGAAATCAATATTCTTTGAATGATGTTGTTTTGATAACACATCGAAATTGTAGATGATAATGGACAGGGGTCATTGCGGTATTTGATGGTACGATATAATTGAGATATTGTTCCTGATTGGTTGGATTTGGTACAAATTTAGCATGTGTAGTAATGAAGTACGTTGAGCAATTAAAGATTTGTCATTCATAAAAATCAATACATTTAGAAGTTTGTTGAGTAGAAAAAGATGTGTCATTGATAAAAATCAATGCGTTCAGATAACAGGTGATTGGCCTATGAAATCCCTTTGGGACGAAACTCAATTTAGGAGGCATGCCTTGACTGGGTATTTGTTTTACAGCTTCTAAAGCTTAAACCACTTCCCTTGGGAAAAAATAAGGAGATTGTTATTATAAACTGATACTTGAAGTATTGCTTTATGAAAGAATTAAGTATTTCTGATCTCTGGATTTGTCTACAGGAAAGAAAGTATTGTTGAACCGTTTGGAGTCACAACAATCATTAAATAATTAAAAATGATCTTCTTGTCCATTTGCATATGGTCGATAAGTCTATTCATAGCATGTGTGTTCAGCTCGATTACATAATTACACAACATTGTACCATTAGACTCTTCCTCTCTGTGCATTACTTTACGTGTTCAACAACAATTTGTCGAAATATAAAAATTTAGACAACAAAAACACATTGAGAGATGAAGTTCAGCACATGGAATTTCTGGTTGAATTGCCAAAATATTGCGCTCCAATCTAAAATAAAGGTTTGCCAAATAAAGGTCAAGCAAACGACAATGGTAAGACTTTGTTCACTGCGATTGGTGTCTTGCACAATTTGCCCTCAAGCGTACATGCATTGAGCTCAGCCACTTGTCTTATTTTCTTCTTTCTCTTCCCCTTTGGGGTTAGATGGCTGATCTTTGACTAGATTGGACATGGATGACGCTTCTTCCTAATTTCTTTACCGCCCACCTTGTCGATTACATGTGGGACTTATGTAGATGTTGACAACTTTTGGTTAGCATGAGTTGGTGATGGGGGCTAGCCATGAGAAGAAGGGGGTGTAGCTGTAGATGGATTAGGAGTATGGTCCCTGACTGGGTTCTCTCCAATTACCGCGATACAAGTATTGCAATAGTGACCATATTGTTTGCACGTACGACATTGTACTTGCCTTTTTTCTTCACCTCAAGAGAGAATTCGCTTCTTCTTTATACGGCCCGGTTGTGCCTTATCCTTGGGAGGCCTCAACTTAAGGCACTTTACATCTTTAGGAGTCGCCCATCTTTTATGTTCAAGTACCGGATAAACTTCCTTACTATAGATTTACCTATAAATTTCTGTTGTGTAGAACGGGGAGCAATAGTCAACATAATTTAGTCTTCGGTGGCCACATGCTACCAACGCATGTTCACAAGGCAACTCCATTTGTTGAAACTTTCTACATGTACAAGTCTTTACGATAAGGTCAACTTAATCATCCCCTCTTTCGGACCTAGATAAGACCTCATAGTCACTTATAGGATAACACATCATCACTCTAGTTGCTTCATTGCACTTTTGAATCTTTCCTTTGGTATATATTTAGTCAAGTATCCCTTCCAATGTTGTGCCTCCAATCTATGCTTGTACTACATCTTTTGAGCCTTCAAACGGATGGCCTCAATGGGGAAGTGTCGCTGCTCACTAAGCATTCCATTGAAGACTTTGCATGGGTTGCATGTGACTATATTATACCTGGGCGATGGAAGTAAGCACCAACCCACCGTGGCTTATCAATTCCAATTAACCACTTGTAGGCCTCGTGGTTTTTCTCCTCAATGATGGTCATTTTTTTTATATATGTCTCCGGCCTAAATGCTTTAGCCGCCCTGAAGAAGTTATTGTTCAAACCTCTGTCTATGAAATGTGCAAACATGTTTTGAGATATGTGAAATGCACAATATCCATGTGTGGCATATGGAAACATTTGAGCTACTTGTGATGTGATTGATCTATGCCAATCAAAAAGTATCACTAGGCCCTCCAAGTAACCAAGTCGGGTTTCCAAATGTGCAAGGACCCATCCCCATGCATCATTATTCTCTCCTTCTCTAATAGCACAAGCAATTGGGTATATATGGTTCTCACTATCCAATGTAGATATCATGAACAAAGTCCCTTTCTACCTTCCTTTCAAGAATGTGCCATCTATACATATAACCCGTTGCATGTACTTCTTGAAGTTCTCCATGGCTGCTCCAAAGGAAACAAAGCATCTCTCGAATGTTGGATCCGATGAGTCGTACTGGATAGCAGTTGAGGTGCCCGGATTTGCCTTCTCCAACTCATATAAGTAGGCAGCCAACTCGGCATATGATGACTTGTAGCATCCTCTTAACTTGTTAAATGCTGCAACCTTCGACCTATATGCCTTCGAATAATTCATTTTAACACCATATTCTAAATTGACATCAACTTGAATATCCTTGGGAGTATAAGCAACACGTTTCCTAAGTCATTTTACCAGAGTCAGCAATAATACCTGCTTTTGCTTGTTTATGATCTCCTCCAAATATTGGTTTCCCACATGTATGAACATTGTTCATAACTTTCACTTTGAAGATACTACACCCATTAGTTATCGCAGCATGTAACCTCCATGGACATCCCGACACATTGCACACAACTGTGAATCAAGATTTATTTGAATATTTTACCTTGAACTCAAAGTTATTATGCATAGCATACTTGTGTACATGTAGCTTCAGAGAGTCCTTATCCTTAAACTCTTGCCCAAGTAGAACAACCTTCGGATCATTGCCATAGTCATACAAATCAACCTCCACAGCCATGTTGTGCTCTTCGTTCACACACACCTCCACATCCAATCTGCTAAACAATTATATTACATCGGTATTAGAATGAGACAAACAGTTATAAATTAGGCATAATCAGTTAACTAACTACGTAAGTTATGATATAACCTTTGAAGTTGTTATGGTGCCAATGTTTTCCCAAAAATGGTACTTGATGCTGGTGCTTTCCCCCTCCCACCACCATCTCCATCATTTATGAGTGACATTATTCCATTAGCTTTTATTGGTACTTCATCGTCACTGCATTTAAAACCACTACACCGTTACTACACATTGATAAATTAGCAAACAAACAGATAATAATATTGATTGTATACTTCTTACCACTTTCTTTTAGCCATATAAATGTTCGTCACTTTATTTGAGCTCGGAAGCGGACCTCTTCCACCGTTCGTACCTGTGGCAGTCGCATTTTGACCATTTCCATACCAAATTTTATCATCTTCACCCACAATGTAGACAGCCCCATCATAATCATGCAATTCAAATTTATCCCATTTAGTGTCATCCTCAAGATGATCTTGCCATCTAACCATTGTAGATGACATCTTCTTCGTCAATGTTATACATCGTGTTTGGCCCGCTTTCTTCATCATTAGCTCCTCCGGCATCATTACCCTCATTTGAGTTGGCCTTATTCTCCTTAATATTTGAGATGTTCACCTTATCCACTTCAAGCCTTGCAATGGGGACATCTACTAGTTCTTCATTAGAATCAGATTGCAAATTTACGTAACCAGGAGGAGGTTTCTTTGCCTCCAACTCCCTGGCCTCACGCATTAAGTCATCTACTTCCGTGTCGTCACTAAAATCCATTGTGTTCATGTACAGTATGTCTCTATCCGAAGCACCACTTGCCAAATTATCATTGATTTCAATTGCATCCCTCACTCCTACTTCCTTGACTTCCACCTTCTGCTTCCCTTCATTTGCATGTCTACTATGCACTTCGGCATCATTGAAAATAATCGACTCGTTAATCTTTGCTTCAGATACATCAAAATTCGGCTCAAATTCCTAGAACACATGTACATGTTGCACTTTGGTTATTATCAATGGTAGACCATCGTGCCTCGTCTTGGCATATCGTATAAAACATTGAAGAGTCCTAGTATCACATATTTTTGTTGGAGGTACGTCCAGGGGGATTGCCAAAGGATATGTAAAACTCATCTTCAACGAGTATTCCTTGCTACAACATCCTATTAATTTGTAAACCATGGGCACTAAGGATTCATATGTCAATCAGCTTCTAACAAATATGAGATCTCACTCGGCATTGGAGCAATCATACTTGTGTCGACTTGCATCCCACTCACCCCCCCCCACACACACACACATAACATAGGCTGCTCATTTGTATCCATCTGAATACACCCGATAGTTATGTCAGTTAGGCTCTAGCAGTTATCATTTGATACTTATCAGTTCGTCGCAAAATTGAAAGAACTTTGTGTTTATGGGCATCAATTTGATTCTTAACCTCAATCATTACTTCTTGTATTACAACTGTGCATGCGGCACACCCACCCATATAAGTACCTCCAAAATACAAGATTATGTGTACCCGCAAGTTACCTATGTCCGCCACTACCAGTTATCAGTTGATCCGGATAAGTTAAAGCTTTCACCCACCTTCTCCATACCGAAAAATTAGCTGCCTTTCTTGTTTCATCTTTAGAGCATATTAGGAAAGAAGTACTTCATGCACAAGTAAAAACATTAACATATTCTCCACATCCAACATTACCATTGTTCCGGTAGGGACACCTTTAGGTAGAAACGCGACTATCCATGTCTTCCTCCATGAGTTAGGTACATATGGGGAGGCTGCTCTTTGACATCCACCTTCCGCCAACCTAAGTCCCATGATCTGCCAGTAGGGAGACGAGAATATGGGGCCGTAAGAGAATACCTCAGTAGTTAGCCTAGGAAGAAACCTTCGGATGTTAAGAAACTGTAGGGGTTTTTCATGGTTTTCACATTTACAATGAGGTATGGCCCATTTCTACTATATGCAGCGCATGTGTGGACATCTCAAATGTGGCGATGTTTCTTGATTCTCTTGATACACCATGGAAATATGTAGCTAAATGCATATATTATAAAGAAAAAAGTTTATAGGAGCCTGGGCACACGCACATCTACGTGAGCCCGGGCTCGATGGGCAATCAGATTTAGATTTGATGGCCCATAATAGTAAAGGGTTTAAATGGCCCAATGTATTATGGGCCATCGGATGCACATCTGATTGGCCGTAGAGCCCGGGCTCTATAAACTTTTTCCTTTTGAGTACCGTTTATATGAGTCGTGGCAAACGCACACATGCATGTGCCCGAGCTGTATGAGTCCCATTTTTATGAGTAATATGGGCCATCGGATGTACATCCGACTGGCCATAGAGCCCGGGCTCACGTAGACGCGCATGTGCCCGGGCTCCTATAAATATTTTCCTTTTGAGTACCGTTTATATGAGCCCTGGTTAAAGCACACATGCATGTGCCTGGGCCGTATGAGTTCCGTTTTTATGAGTATTATACCCCATCAGATGTATATCTGATTGCCCATAGAGCCGGGGCTCACGCATGTGTGCATGAGCCCGGGCTCATATTAACATGATGCTTTCTTAAGTGCCCCAGCCAATGAAAATAAAATTTCTGACCATCGATATTGAATTTATTTAACTCTATCTATGTTTTTAATGACGTCTATGGGAAGCTGTAGCTTTTCATTTTATATTTTCTAAATAATATTTATCATCAAGATTATAAGAACAACTAAATTGTATATGAATGCATTAAACACTATTTCTATTTCCACCAATCCACTCACCATAATCAATAAATTAAGGTAGTTCTAACCCTGTGAAACATTCGCGTGTACAATATCAACCAAACTATATACAGAGGCATTTTCTAATCATTAAATACATTTGGGTATACATTATCCACCGTGACCAAGTGATGCTGAAGATACAAAATATAATTAAGTCTATGATGTGCGGCATGTGATTACATGTAATTGAATTGGAGCGCAATCAGTCATGCACATTACAAAGTTTAATCATTAGGAGGTGTGGTGGCAAGAAAAAGAAGTACACACTTATAATTATCCTAAACTTAGAGTTTGAAGATGCTAAGTCTAAGGTGAGAACTGATATGTTATACTATCACTGAGTTATTTCATGATTGTATAACATATCATTTCTCACATTAGATTTAGCATCTTCAGACTTTGAGTCTATGATAATTATAGTTTTCTTCTTCTGCATGCCACCACCACTGCCTAACAAAAAAACTTTGTTATGTGTAGAATGATTGTTGTCCAAGTCCATCCTATCTTTTTATATAATTTAATTAATCCCCTTATTCAAATATCATCTATAAGGTAATGATTATTTGATCTATATCTTTTACAACATTTTTCTCATCATTTTTCTTATATTTTTTTAAATTTGCTAAGCTTCAGCAAAATTAGATGTTAAATTTATAACCTAATAGTATCACATGTTATTGTGTTATGTGTTTATTTGAGTCCATATGCACACACTTACCTACTAGTACTTCTGACATATGGACACATCCTTCACTTGCATGATGTTTTTTTTCTTGATTATTAAGACTCTACACTCCCTTCACTATTTGCCATTGAGACTTGACCCGCCCCCCCCCCTAGACCTCTCATTAAATTGGGAGATCACCAACCAACCCAGCTAGTGTGGGATTAGCATCTTGCATGAAAATTTTAATCGGACAAAAGTTCATTTCTTAGATTTAGGCTATTTTTTTACTCAGAACTTAGCTTTATTCTATTTTATTTAATTCATTTATCCTACTTGAATTACTTTTCATTAATATAAAGTTTTATAATCATCTCCTTTCATCTATTTTATATTTTTGTTGTAGTACTATATTATGGCACCATGTAAGCGGGCCATGCCCATCATTTCAAGCAGACATAGGGCCATTAGAGTCTCCAATGGAGGAGTTGACATTTGCAGCTCCACTTATGTCTACCACTAACTCAACACCAAAGAAAAAATGTGGTAGAGCAATTTGCAAAAAATTATCAAAATATTTGCATAATAAGCCTGGTCAACTTCCAACCATTTCTTTCCAACTAGGTATGTTGACACCTGTTGGACCATGGGCCCAAGAGCTTATAAGCGAGGTTGAAAGGTTGTATCACACTTATGCAAAGCTTATTTATAAAAGATGGTCTAAAGTCCCTAAAGTTGACAAAACCTAGATAAAGGCCCTAATTGTTGTAAGTATATGCTATGACTTTAATTCATTATTATTTTTTAAATTAAATTATAGGTGTTAATATTTCATAAATAAATTGATTTTTTTAGTCCAAATTTGATATTAACATGGACGATAACCAAGTTAAGAAGGCAGCTAACAAATTCTTAGCTACTCACTTTTGGTCCCACAAGAATAGAGCACACGCGCATTATCAGAAATATGGAACCTCAACACCTTATGATGGGATTTCTCTTGATGAATGGATAGAAATTTGTAAAAATTTTGAGGATGACAAATACAAGGTATGATGTCATTTAGAATTTAATTTTTTTCTTTAAATGACTTAGTATCTGAAATATAACTTATAATTTATTATATATAGTTAAGAAGCCAAACAAACAAGGATAATCGTGCAAAGTTATCTATGAACTACACTGCCGGTTCAAAGTTTTGTTAGAGTTCTCGCAGAGATGGTAAATTTTACATAAATTTCAAATAATAAAGTATATTCAATAATTAATTTTTTTTACTTTGTATAATGTACTAAATTTCTATTGTTCTTTGATAAATTGAATTAATTAGCAAGAAAAAGAGCCAGATGAGGAGCCTGACCTTATAAACTTTTATAAAGTTGCACACTTCCAAAAGAAAACTAGGAGTTGGGTGAAACCGTATTTTAAACTTCTACATGTAATGAATGTTAAACTTATTTATTATATTTGTTGTTTAGTTATTAACATTCTAAAATAATCTTGGAATTTACTTTATGCATATTTTTATGCAGGCACAAATGAATTAGAAGGTGGTTGCATCCAAGCAAGAAGACAAATTCTAAGAAGAATGATATGGGCTTGGGCAAGGTCAGGATGTATTAATGGGCTTGGGCATGGTATGATGCCTATTTCATTAGGCAACCCTTCTCAAGATGATATCGATGTTATTAAGAATGCTAATATGAGGGCTGAGGCGGCTAAAGAACATGCAAAATCTTTGGAAATGGATCTGCACACTTTTAGATCAAAGCAAGTTAAACTAGAGTCGATGGTTCTAAGACTAATGGAGCAACAACCAATACAATCAGATTCATTAGTTTAGGTCCAAAGTTTCTTTACACAAAAGGCTTATTTATTGTTTAATGTTATGTATAGCTATATAAATCTAAATTAATTAAACCATAATTCTTTACTACATCATGCTAACTTTACTTTTTGTAAATTTATAGGTGAATAAGGGAGTTCAAAAGAATCATCAAAATTTGCAAAGAAAGAAAATGATATATATTTTTTGATTTCTTTTGTGAAATAGTTGTGGTTTCATTCTAGTTATTTGGTATTTTTTAGTTTGTCAAATGTATTAGATTTATGGTTTGTAAAACAATGGATGATATTTAGTTTAATACCGAGGCGCTAAGTTTATCTTATGCATTCTAAATTTATACAGTTTTCTTGAATTTGTATATTTTTAAATATCCTCCCCCCACCCCACCGCCCGCCTGCATGCCCACCCAAATAATTGGGTATAGCCATTGCAATTAGCGACGACTTAAATTTGTCCTTAAAGATCTTTTCCAACAAACTTCTCTTGTAGCAAATGAAATTTATTTGGTTACAAATATATTATAATCATTTATGACGAATTCCGGTTGTCGCAAATATTTGTAAAAAATATACACATGTGAATCTTTTTGCGACACATACAATTTGTCACAAATTGTTTAGCATCATATGCGATGAATTTGGTTTATCGCTAATACTCTTTAAAAATTATCTAATATCAAGCATTTGCAACATATGCACTTATGCAGTTTGTCGCAAATACACTAAAATCAATTGCGACAATTTGTTTTTGTTGCAAATGCCAAAGCTTTTACCACGTAATTATATATTTTTAATATTTTTTAACTCAAACAATTATATTTTTTGCGACATAATAATTACTTTTTTGCAACAAATAAACTCGTTGCAAAAGAGTATATTATTTATGACTAATAAAAATTTGTCGGAATGACTTTTTGTGACACCTTACTTGTGACAAAACTACACAAATTTTTTTGTCGCAAAATCATATGTGTGACAAAAAATGAACCTTCTCTGACAAACGCATTTGTTGCAGAAGCCCCTTTTGTTATAATGTATATGCACGTTCTTGGTACTATTACGCTCTTAAATTCGAGCTCTATCAAACAAGATCCAAAAGGGTACATAATTTTAAAATTTTATAGTAGGCCCCACCAATATGGCACATTTTTTAAGGATCAGATTGATATGAGAGATAGCCATTGAAAAATAAGAGAATGTATAATTTTTGAAATGGAGGTTGGAGCTAAAATTGACATGAGGTGATTCTGTGATTCCAATTGATTCTAGTCGATTCCGGCTCAAAATGGCTTAAATAAACATCAATGCGGAATTTTTAATTCTGGCAACATTCTACGCATAAACATGATTCCGATAATTTGAGCCAGAATTGGGACAGAATCAATAGAATCGTACAAAAATTCAGTACACAAACAACCCCTAAGTATGTGGGTTGTTGTGTGGACTAACTTTTCATTTAGTAGTCTTTTAATATTCTCATTTAGCTCTTGTACAAAGTTGATGTGCACAACTCCGTAACGAACTATCCAAGTAGGGGTTAAGTCTTCCACAATCGAACATTACTTCACCAAGCCGCGTGCTACCTTCCCCTTGGACCGGGTTTGACTCGGGGATAGGGGTCTCGGGGCGTGACATCCACAATGCTAGAACTTATCCCTCTACCTTTCACTCTTGACCTAGGTAGGTTGGCACTATCGAAGGATTATTTTTGTCACTCTCTTTTACCTTTAGAAAGATAGTCCCATCTTGTTGGTTTAACCAATATTAAGCATAGTTTCCAATTTATTTTTCCCACTCTTGAATCCATTTAATTTCTCTTTAGAGGATATGAGCTCTCTATTGAGACCACTAGACATCTTATTTTCATTCTCTAGGTCTTTCTTAAGGTCATGCACCTCTCTTTTAAGTTTGTTATTCAACTACACTAACTATTTGCCTCTTAAGAAGACAACTAGTTCATCATCTTTCTTCTTTAACTCTCTCTCAAGACTTTTTGGTTTTCTTAGTTAACACTAAAAATTGTTAGAGTTTAATATCTGTCTAGAAGAGTATAGCGGATAACTAGATTATCAATAGTTAAACTATCTATAAAAGATACAAATTACTAATTGTAGCCTCTTTGCACAATATTTTTATACGTAGCAAAATCAAGTAGATATTCTCTCAAAACTCACTCACAATGTATCAATAAATTAAAATTGTAAGCATACAATCAACACATGCAACACGCGTCAATTTTAACATGAAAAACCTAAACTTGTGTAATAAAAATCATGGAAATTGCAAATTGGAACCAAATTAATGCAACTATTAGCAAGCAAGATAATTTACATCAACACAAGCAACCACCAACCGTTGTTTTGACTCAAACACAAACTCCTTTTGTTTAGTTCTCCACAAATCTTTATTGTTGCTAGCCTTCAAGTCTTCTTCCTCAAGCACTTTAAACTTCTTCTTTCTCCTCGCTTTGTCTTCTTCTAGTATTCAACAAGCTCCTCTTGTTGTATTGACTTTGGCCTCCTTGGAATCTTTAGTCTCCCCATCGAAGATATATTGTAACTCCTCATTGAAATCAATATGTGAAATCTTCTTAGTTGTGGAAAAGATTTATAAGTTCACCATTGATCTTCAACTCAAAACTACATGTGAACCCTCCTTGGAAAATACCATGGAAAATATTGTACAAAAGGTATAAACCCTTCTTCTCTAATCTCCTCTAGTTATTTCTCTATCAAAATTTATAATTTCTTAACCCATATATAGCTCTCTAAGTCAATTTAGATTTTTGACATTAATAAGGAAAGAAATTAAATTCAGAATATCATAATTAGGGTAACTAGTCTTTGTCGCGATTGATAGTTCATTGTTTGTTTACATGCTATACTTCAAGCGATTGATCGATTAATCTAAGTGATCGATCGGTAGCTCGACTTCATTTTACACAGGATAAAATCACTTGTAGATTGATCATTGTCTTCTTCATATTATGTAGCAATCGATCATTCTTTCTATCTTTTTACCATCTTGCCCTTTTTACCCTAAACCTCCTAAAACTCCTGAAATCACTTCTAAAACTTCTCCATATGATTTTTGTATGCAAATATGATCTGGATCAGCTTTAAAAACCTTCAACATTTTTTTAATCTTCTGTGTTGAGCCATAAGAACACCTTCGCTTCTATTTTTCAAATCCTTGAATTTCAAATTTAACTGGACCACAACAACCTCCCATCAGATTCTATGACTTATTACATACCTAAGGTTTCTAGACATAATTTTGACACATAAATTACTTGACATATATTTTTTTACAAATTTGATACTCAAAATTCCCCTCATGATATGATTTTATAATGGCATGTACATTTAACCAATGTATTTTGATGCAAGCTTGATAGACATTATTTTTGAATGGCAAATGTGATGTCCACTTGATTTTCTTCACTGAAAGCTACAATTCTAATAGTTCCAGCACCAAGAAAAATGTTATTTTTTCCTCAGCTTAAGATAGTTTGAAATGGAAGCTATGTTTCAATTTATGTTTACATTAAGTCATTTTAAATTTCATTGGGGATGTTCTTCATTGATAAAATATAATTCTACAGTGGCTTTAATCACAAAGTACATTTTAGGAACCTTATATCATTACACCTACCCATTTTCTTCATATATGAACCCTTTCGGAAAGTATCAATGAATAAGTGAAAGGATCAAAAGGATGGCAAAAAAAGTGAAAAACAAGAGGCACCACAACAAAATGTACTATTAGCGATGCTTTTATTAGGGACGCAACACTAAGCACCACTAAAAAGTAATAATAGTGGCACATAAAAAAACATCGCCAAACAATTCACTATTAGCGTCACTTAATATTAAGCGTTGTTAATAGTCATCTATTAGCGACGCATAATCTCAAGCATCGCTAATGTAAGGACCCTCATCTCTAAACCGGTTTTGGTTTTCTTTAATTTTGGGTTATCGCGAGATTAACGCGTTTTCTGATCTTATTCGGTGATTTCGTAAAATAAATAGTGTTTGTGATGGTTTTAATCAAAATTAACTTCAATATTAGTGGTTTTATGTGGTTTTAAACCAAATGTGAATTTTTGAGATTTTTCAAAATTTTTACTATTTTCCCAAAAATTAGGGTTTTGGCGGGCCCCACAGTCGAAAATTTACTTTTAGCTCAAATGAACCTAGACATATACTTAAGGTCATACAAAAATTTTCAGAATTTTATTAGGCTTAATTAATGCTTAAATTTGTAAAATATCCATTTTTAGCCTACTTTTCCTATTTACACCCCAAAACTTACCTATGCATACCCCAACCCTTACTATAAAAGGGCAGACCTAAGCCATTTCCATTTTTGGGAATAGGCTAAGGAGGGAGGGCTGGCCTAATCCCCACTTAGGCCCGAATTAGAAGCCAATTAAGGTAAGTTTACTCTAATTAAGCACTAATCCATGACTTTCTCCTTAATCTCTTCCAAATCTACTATGTCCCCTTGATTCAATTCGTTTTTGGGCATCAAAAACTACTGATTTGTGTTTTACTACAAACCCTAACATTAAAATTTTGATTTTTACCACCAACTAGCCCTAGATCTAAGATTTAATTAGGGATTTCTTGGGTAAATCGATTTCTATTAGAGTTTAATTCAAACTCATCGTGTTTTCAAGGATTTCAAGAAGGGTGACTCTTCAATCCAAGCTTAATCAAGTGCTGAGGTAATGGGTCTTCGAAATCTCTGTTTATCTGTGGTAAAATTCTTCATTTTTGGCTTATTTCGTAATGGAGTTGCTTGATTTGGTGTGTTAATGGTAAGATTAGAAAATGGAATTATTTAATCCCGATCTCTTAGGGTTTTGCATTATTATGGTATGGTTTGATGTTTTGGAAGTCAAGAAGGACTTTTGATGATGATTAGGGTGTTAGATGTGGATTTGAAGTGTTATCAATGGTGTTTCGGTTTGAATTTGCGAAAGGAAGAAGATGAATTGTTCTGCCTTGTTGGCAATCGAACGGCCCTAGTGGACGATCGATCGGCAACACTGCCAGAACGGCACTTTTCCAATTCAGCCGATCGAACGGCCCTTGTGGGCGATCGAACGGCAAAACTAGGAAATTCAAAATTTTGCGTGTAACCGATCGAACGGCCTGAAGGGCGTTCGATCGGCTACACAGTAAATTGTATGTTGTGCATATGATGTCTATTTTGATGATTCCACTTTCGCTTACCAATTTTATATGAATGTGGAGTGTTTTGAGCCATATTATGCTATTAAAAATACATGCTATTAAGTTTATGGAGTTGAGATATATGTTTAGAGATGGTGGAATGACATGTTTTGTGGCATGATGTTGGAATCATCATCTTGAAAATTATGAATGGTTAGTTTCTCATTGTTAAGCATATTTTTAGTAGAACTATAATCTATTATTAGACTAATTTGTCATGATAGAACGTGGTTAGTTGGTATGTGAATGTTGGTGAATGCCATGACTCAAGAATGAAATGAATGATCTTATATGTGTTTAACCTTTGTGGTTGAGATTTGAATTGGGATACGATTTCAACGATTCTTTTCTATGATTTCCGCTAGAATTCATGTTTAGATGGAAATTCACATGTGTAGTATGGTAGTGAGTCTATTTTCAAGCATGTTGGCATACATTATGTGAAATGCTTCTACTAGTTACACACACACACCCCTACAGGTTAAATGATGATGTTGAAGCTTGATATTGTGATTATGAATGATGCATTAGGGGCTGATGAGAGCACTTATCATGGATTAGGATTCATGTATGCTTTGCCACGTATGTACCATGCTGCATGCATCATAAAAATGAATTTCCAATTGAGGCTTCATCGTGGTTAATCAAATTTGACCGATTGGATGCAATGTGATGAAATTGTGTGCCGGATTGATCGGTCGTGGATTAATCGCAAGTTGATTGGTCTGAAAGGACATATTTTGATTTGAGTTCCTGTGTGGAATGAGTGCACTCCCCGGGTTGAGTCTTGTTAAATAGAATGATGTGGGGACGAGTTGTGTACTTGTCTTGCGGATTGTGAGAATGTTATTATGAGTGTCATCTGGACCCTGAGAATCCAGTGTGGTATGTCGTGTGCACCCCGCTACCACGTGTTCTAGGGTTCTCTGTGTGAGAACTTGGGCTCTTCCCTCCGCAGGAGATGTCCCTGGGCGAACACCCCTGCTCTAGATTCTCTGTGTGAGAATGGGACATCCTTGGCCAGGATCGTCCAGGTAGAGCAGCATTAGGGATTGACAACCCCGATCTTTCTTGAATTCTTGTGTAGAATTTTGTACCATGACACGCCTTCGTGGCCTTGTCTATGCTCCCGTCTATGTGACATTAATGTGTGATTACTCCTTGATGGAGGTTGTGATGATATAATGCATGATGAAGTATGTATGTTAGAGATACATCCATGCATGGTATTATGATATATTGCATGTAGGAAATATGTATGTTAGAGATACATCCATGCATGGTATTATGATATATTGCATGTGGGAAATATGTATGTTAGAGATACATCCATGCAGATTGTTATGATATAATGCATGTGGGAATATGTATGTTAGAGATACATCCATGCAGGTTGAATTATGCACTATGATGCTGTGTTAGGTGAATGTGTATATGTGATTAGAAAATGATGCACCATGTAAACGTTTGCTCTGAACGATCTTACTACTATGCTATCGTGCTTTCGACATTGATAGTGATACTAAAACCATTGCTGAGTTTGTTAAAACTCACCCCTCTTTTGTGTTCCGATTTGGGGCTACGTGGTGCGACACGCAGACGAACAGGATCGCCTCTTTGAGGAAAGGTCGGAGATAGCTTGGGTGTGACTTATCTTCTTTGGTTCTATGTTTTATGATTTGTACCTTTGTGTAAGGTTCTTTGTTTTGGACTTATGTCACGTTTTACAGTTGTGATGCTTACGACTCATTTTGAGCCGGTGTGGGCTTTATTTAACTAAGCTTGTGGGTTGAGGATTGTTGTTTACTTTGTGATAAGCAATTAGTCTTTATTTCCCTTTTATTTACTCTTGCTCAAAGGATTGTGCGCACTCCGTATTTCTGTTAATAGCCCGTGGTTAGGGTTAAGTCTTCCGCTAGATCGTTCCTCAATTTTCACTTCGTCGCCCCCGCGCGCTTGACCGGCCCCTGGACCGGGTTCGGCTCGGGTCGGGCATCATCGAGGCGTGACAGCTAATACCAAACATATTAGCAACGATTAAGTTATGTTATTAGCAACACTTGAACAAGTGTCACTAAAATATTTATAAATTAAATTTTAAAATAAAAAATCAAAACTATTAGTGACGCTTTTTCTTAAACATCGCTAATAGTTTTCACAATAGCGATGCTTGTCAAAAAACGTCGCTAATAATTCTCAATTTTAAATAAGAAATTTAAAATTTAGAACTAATAGCAACACTTTTAAGCATGCGTCGCTAATTACTAAATAATTAATTAAAATATATGAAAAACATTTAAAATAACTTTTCTAAATATAATATATTTTCTTTAATATTGATTATTTGTACAAATAATAAATAAATATTAAATTTTTAATAAAAGGCAATGCCAATAATAGATTAAAATTTTTGAAATATAATATATTTTATTTTAATTTTTTTTATTAATTTTAATATATAATTTATAATAAAAGAGAGAGAGGAGAGAGAGAGGGGAGAGAGGAGAGAGAGGGGAGAGAAAGGAGAGAGAGAAGAGAGAGTGAGAGAGAGGAGAGAGACAGGGGAGGGAGAGGAGACAGAGAGAGAGGAGAGAGACAGGGAGGGAGAGGTGCGTAGAGAGAGGAGAGAGACAGGGGAGAGAGGAGAGGGAGAGAGAGGAGAGAGAGTAGAAGGAGAGAGATAGGGGAGAGTGAGGAGAGGGAGAGAGAGTAGAGGGAGAGAGAGAGGGAGAGAGAGAAGAGAGTAGAGGGAGAGAGGGGAGAGGGAGAGAGAGAGAGGAGAGAGGCAGGGAGAGAGAGGAGAGAGAGAGACAGAGGAGAGGGAGAGAGAAAGGAGAGAGATAGGGGAGAGAGAGGAGAGGGAGAGAGACAGGGGAGTGAGAGGAGAAAAAGAGGAGAGAGAGGAGAAAGAGAAGACAGAGAAAAGAAAGAGAGAGGAGAGAAAGGGGAGAGGGAAGAGAGAGGTGAGAGAGCGAAGAGGGAGAGAGAGTAGAGAGAGAGAGGAGAGGGAGAGAGTAGAGAGAGAGAAGAAAGGGAGAGAGGGGGAGTTTTTTTTAAAAAAGAGTATTAGTGATGCATACGTCTATATGTCGCTAATGCTAGTATGTGTCGCTAATACACTATATTATTAGCGATGTATACATGTATACGTCACTAATAACAATTTGTTTTAGAAAATATTAAAATTCAAGTAGATTGAGAGAGGGGAGAGAGAGGAGAGGGAGAGAGTTGAGAGGGAAGAGAGAAAGAGGAGAAGGAGATAGAGGAGAGGGAGAGGGAGAGAGAGAAGATATAGAGAGGAGAGGGACAGAGACGAGAGAGAGACGAGAGGGAGAGAGTTGAGAGGTAAGAGAGAAAGAGGAGAGGGAGATAGAGGAGAGGGAAGAGAGAAAGAGGAGAGGGAGAGGGAGAGAGAGAAGATATAGGAGAGGAGAGGGAGAGGGAGAGAGAGAAGATATAGGAGAGGAGAGGGAGAGAGAGGAGAGAGAGAGGAGATGGAGAGAGAGGAGAGAGTGAGGAGAGGGAGAGGGGGGAGATTTTTTTAAAAAAGAGCATTAGCGATGCATACGTGCATTAGCTAATACTCAATAGAATTAGCGATGTATATACGTATATGTTGCTAATAATATTTTTTATTTAAAAAATTAAAACTAAAATAAATAGAGAGAGAGTGAGGAGAGGGAGACAGAAGAGAGATAGAGAGGAGAGTGAGAGGAGATGGAGAGAGAGAGGGGAGAGACAGTGAGGAGAGAGTGATAGAGGAGAAGGCAAGAGGAGAGGGCAAGAGGAGAGGGAGAGAGAGAGGAGAGGGAGAGGGGGAGATTTTTTCAAAGAAAAGAGTATTAGTGACGTATTCATTTATGCATCGCTAATAACTCTAAGTAATAGCGATGTATACATGTATAGGTCGCTAATTCTATAGTTAATTAGCATAGATGTGTCACTAATATACTATAGCATTAGCGGCGTATACACGTATACGTCGCTAATAGAGGAGAGCGAGGAGAGAGAGGAGAGGGAGAGAGAGGAGAGAGGGAGAAAGAGAGGAGAGAGAGAGGAGATAGAGAGGAGATGAAAAGAGAGAGGGGAGAGAGAGAGGAGAGGGAGAGGGGAGATTTTTTAATTTTTTTCAAAAAGAGTATTAGCTACGCATACACATATGCGTCACTAATATGTATATACGTAGCTAATACTCTAGTATATTAGCGATAAATATGTATATGAATCGGTAATATACTATAGCATTAGTGACGTATATCAGTATATGTCGCCTATAGCAATTTTTTATTTTAAAAAAATTAAAATTAAAATTGATAAAGAGAGTGAGTGAGGAGAGAGAGAGTAGAGCGAGAAAGAGGAGAGGGAGACGAGGGAGAGTGAAGAAAGAGAGAACTGAGAGAAGAGGAGAGGGAGAGAGAGAAGAGAGAGAGGAGAGAGAGAGGAGATGGAGAGAGAAGAGGGAGGAGAGACGGGGAGAGAGAGAGAGAGGAGAGGGAGAGATAGAGATTCCGGCCCCCCTCCTTGCTCCTACTAGGATGAAGAATTAGAGATCCATGTATAGTAAATTATCAGTATTTGCCACGGCCAGTGAGACTTCTTTGCCGTAACAACTCCACTCTGTATATCATCTTTGACTTGGGGGCTCCAACTTGTTTGTTGCAATAAATATAAGTGTCTACCATATATATATATATATACACACACACACACACGGTCCAGTGGTATGATTCTGGCTTTGGGTACGAGAGATCCCGAGTTCAATTCTGGGAATGCCCCTCATGAATAAGAATTCGGCTTATCCAAGATTATTTTTGAAAGGCAATTGTGTTGTCCACATGATTATTCGAGCTGAAACCAAACTACACTAATAAAATGACGGGGGGGAGGTTTTACTTATTTTTACAGTATCAGCTGGCTATCTAGTGAATTTTTTGAACTTTGTGTTTTTTAGTATGTTAAATTCCACTGAAGTTATTTTTGAGTGATTAAATAATACTCTGTTTGACGCAGAGAAGATATGTATAATGATGTCCTAGCATCGTTTTACCTGAGATTTGCACAAAATGTGCAACCACTGTAAACCGGTATATGTCTAGGAATACGGAGTCCTTGGCTATAATATGCAAGTTGATGGATCAAAGTATACACAGAACAGTAATAAAAGGTAATCTTTTTCAAGTGGTGTAAATTGTTGCTGCACGTAGATGAATTAGGTTGACTCGTTTGAGTCTGAAAATCTTTTCAAGTTTAGGCTCCATGACAAGAGTCCATGACCATGCTTCATCAGAATATTACCATTGTACATAGATGTCAAGCACGGTATATATCCACCAAGTGACTAGACTAGGACCGTACTATGTAGGTATGTACTTTGTTAATCCTCTATATACCATGTTAGCACCTAAATACATCCTTCAAGTGAGCTCCTTGTAAATAACTTCAAGATTGTAAAGCCACGTTTGGCAATACTTTGAAAACCAAAAGAAAGGCCATTTCCTTAATAACCCTTTTCCTAAGAAAATTTACTTTTAAAAATTATTTTATTTATAATTTAATATTTTATATTTATAATAAAAATAATTAACTTTGTCTTTTAAAGTGGTTGCCAAGCAGGCATATACATGCTCACTCATTTTGATGGATATTGATGTTTGCCAGATGGTCCAATTTTTGCGTAAACAAGTATGGTCCTTTCAAAACTGTCACATCTTTATTCTTGGTTGTTGGCACATTGACGTGTATGGTTTGAAGAGGTAATCAAAAGCATCTCTCCCCCTAATCCATAGAATATTAGTTTCCTCTAACCATGATGTTGAACAAATCACCTGATCAAAAGATAAAATTAGTTTGAATTGCTGGTGTATCCACATGTTTATATTAAGTATACTTCTTGTACTTAAAGAGTTCTATTGATTTGGGCCGGGCACCTCTAGAATGTCCAAAAAACACCATTCACTCTATCAACTGATATGAATATTATTCCTTGAATATAATAATATACGTTACTAATTGGAATTACTGGTGTATCCATATGTTTATATTAACTGTACTTCTTGTATTTAAAGAGTCTCTTTGATATGCACTGGGCACGCATATCCACCACGCAATTACCATCGCACTGCCATAGTAGAAGGGGTGCAAAAAACTCGCTGC
This sequence comes from Saururus chinensis, assembly GCA_035235625.1. Lineage (NCBI taxonomy): Eukaryota > Viridiplantae > Streptophyta > Magnoliopsida > Piperales > Saururaceae > Saururus > Saururus chinensis. Next base: position 33,555,821 of record CP141144.1, on the reverse strand, counting down.
CTCACTATTCCAGTATTTAAATGTTTTTAATATATACTATTTCTTTCTTGAATGCTGAATAATATTGCTAAATTTTCAATGTTCAAAACACCAAATGTCAATTGGATACTCAAATTCAGATTCTGACTATAAAACATTTATATTCATGACCTAGTCCTAAATTTTATAACATAATGATGTAGCCAGCTGTATCAATTCCTTTCTTTCTTATAGTCAATTGTAGGACTCCAAACTCATAGACCTTCAATATTTTTGTTAATACCTCAAGTTTGCATCTGCTTCAAACTTGGATGAAGATTTAGAAATCAATAGTAAGATTAGACTATTTCACATGTCAAGTGAGACTATTTGGCTCCTCCCTATATGATCTTTGACTTTAGGGCTCCAACATGTTTATGGTACCTAAATTTAAGTGCATATTAGGGTTATGCAAATACACAAGGGCATTTGGTCTAGTAGTATGATTCTCGCTTTGGGTGCGAGAGGTCCCGAGTTCGATTCTCGGAATGCCCCTAATCAAATGTATTTTTCTTATTTAAAGATTATTTCTAAAATGTAATTTAGTTTTGCAAATGATTATTCAAGCTGAAAACCCAGCTATACTACTAATCCTGAAAAAAAGCTTTTACTAATTTTGGCAGTATATATAGTGATTTTTTAACTTATACTTTGGGATGTTTCACTTAAATTCTACTTAAGTTATTTTTGAGTGATTCAATATTATTCTCTTGAACACAGAGAAGCTATGTACAATGATGTCCTAACATAGTTTTACCTGAGTTTAGCTCTAAATGTCCAACCAGGGAAACCACATCATGACTGGGAATGGAGTCCTTGCCATGAGATGCAAGTTGATGGACCGAAACTTACACATAATACTCCCTCTATTCCAAATTAAGTGTGCTATATTGTTTTGAAAATAAATGAATTATTTCTTTTGAAATATTAAATACAACACTTAGTATGAGATAGAGGGGGTAATAATGACTGGAAACCCCGACTAAGTGGGCTGTAGAGTCTAAACACACTGGAAGAGTGGGAGGGTACCAGCCCAAGGAGTGGCGCAGTTGAGAAAATCTCGACTTTTTCAAACATCACCATGCATGCAAATGAAAATCAAGCTTTCATATGTAATAAACAAGTATTGAGATGACATAGAATAATCAAATGGAGACAAAGGTAAACCGACCTTTGCGGCTAATTTGCCGTGGGACGCCCTTCAACCTGACCCTTGTGCACAATTGAATACCAATTAAATAAAGAGAAGAAGGGAAATGCATTGTCAATTATGTGTAGATCCCTCTAATCCCTTTGCAATCATTTGTAGAGCCCTTGATGTGGTGTCATAAGCCCTCTTTTGATTCCTCTCTTAAATCAAGTTGGTAGCATGCTTCCCAATGCACATATCACTCGAAGGAAGGTGACAAGGAGGAAGAGGGAGGGGGTGGTCAACCCTTTTCTTCATCTTCCTTTCTAAATCACACCAAGAGAGAATGAGAGAGGATGAGGGCATGTTAGGAAAGAGGGGGAGAGGGGAGGCAATAGATTAGGGCTTTCCACTATTCTTATCCCTTATATACTCTTTCCTTAAACGGCCTTAAGTCACATGGGCCTACATCTATACTATGCAGATTATCTAGAGGGTCTAATGCAGTAGATATGAGCTCAATCACACGAAGCTCACAAAAGCTTGAGCCCCTGCATGCAACCATGGTCATGATAGGGTCTACCCCTCGTTAACCACAGGATCTACCAAAGACAGATATACTAAGGCCAACAAACAAGCTGAATATCCACAGCCTAATCACATGCTTAGTGTGTGTATATGTTAGATATGGGTCCCATAAGAATGTATGTCAATATGATTCCTGTGGGGTCATATGATTGTCCCCTTTGTTCTTTGACCCCTTGGCCCATATTGGCTCACCAAACTAGAAACAAGGAGGACAACGTGGGCGTGAGCTCATACCAAGGTTCTGCATCTCCCACTATGGGTGAAGGGCTAATATGGTCCAACAACCCCCACTATGGGTGAAGGGCTCATAGGGTCCAATATCCCTCACTATGGGTGAAGGGCACATATGGTCCAACATCATCTTGTGCTAGTCATGTGGAAGACTGATACTATAAGCATGTCAATTAAATAGATCTATCATTAAGGACTTAAAGAATAGATCTACTAACATCTCAGTTGTAAGAATATGACTCAGTCATTTTTCCTCTCTATAGCATGTCACAAATATAATAGTAATGCCTTTCAATGTGCTTACCTCTAACATTGATCTCCCCATTTTCAAGTGTCGACATTGTATCTATATTATCATAATAAATCTAAATAGAGCATCAATATAATTTTTTAGTCCCAACCTAGGAAGAAATTCCTTTATCCAAACTTCCTTTAAAGCTGCAATATTGCATTCATTGAACTTCGCTTCCATCGTAGACTTAGAGATCATGTTCATTAACTATAAACTCATACTATTTAATGACCTTGTGAAAAGTGAAGTGTCATTGCCTTGGAGATTGTTGGAGACCAATGCAATAATTTTACTAGTTTACATACTTTTTGCTCATCTCTAGGAACTACAAACCCTCACGTTGTTCTATATATATCTCCTCCTCTAAATCTCTATTTAGGAAGTTAGTTTTTCATCCATCTGGTTCAACTCTTAATCAATTTAAGTAACAATTGCTAAGAGATATCTCATCGATCCAAATCTTGACATAGGTGACTGTGTCTCTTTGAAGTCCATCCCATACACTTGGGTGAACCTTATAGATTCTAATCTCGTTTTTTACTTATTTATTGACCCATGTTACTTCAGCTTCTTTTTCAAGATCCATTTACAACCTATAGCCTTTCGCACTTCAAAAGGATCCACAATCTCCCTAATTTTGTTCTTTATGATTGAATCTATTTCTTCTTGAACAACATTATGCCATTCTTGAACATTTGGAAGACAAAGCTTGCTAAAGGGTATTAGAGTCATCTAGAATGAATTCATCCGATGTGATGTAGTATTCCCCTAACATTGTAAAAAAGTCCCCCAATTGAGTTGAAGGTCTTCTTTCCCTTTATTCCTTGGGTTCTTTGTTGTTTTCATTTAACGCTAATCCAATTACTTCTTAAGACAAAATATTAGGAATGAACTCTTTATTTATTTTGGAATAAAATAACTCTTTTATTAGGTATTTTTTTATTCAATTCTTTTTCTAAGACATAAGTGTCTATAGACTCAATAACCTAGTCTCTATAAACCTAATAACCCCCATTGTCCCATCTTTGTGGTAAACCACGAACATATACTACTTAAAGTGATCATAGTAAATAATAAAGTTGAACTTTATGACATTTGGATCCAGCTTAGACCTATGTTGGTCAGGCACTTTCACATGTGCCCTAGACCCCACACTCTAAGATGTCCTGTGCTTGGGTGTCGGCCCATCCATAGCTCTTAAGGTGTTCATTGGACGACCTTTGTGGGTACATGATTTAAGATGTACATAGTGGTCACTAGAGCCTCACCACCAAAATTGTATCTTAATTCATAATGTTTTAACATATACCTAATCATGTCCAAAATATCTTATTATGTATTTCTACCACTCCATTTTGTTATGGATTGTAGGGGAAAGTGTATTGGTGCACTATTTGTCCAAAATGTCCTATTATACTTTTTTGTCACTCCATTTTAACATATATAATCTATAAACAAGTCGAAGGTGTACTCACTAGTCGTATTTATCCACAAGACTTTGACCTTCCTCCCTAACTAGGTCTAAACCTCAGTTTTAAATACTTTGAATTTAGCTAGAACATCTGATTTTCTAGTTATAAGATACATGTACCGATATAAGAAATTGACATCAATAAAAGTAATGAAATAGGTCTTGCCTCTATGGATCTAAACATTGAGGGGCCCGTAGATGTTTGAGTTAACTACCCCTACAAGTTAATTTGCTCTTAGTCTCGTTGGAAAGGATTACCTACTTATCATTCCCAATATGCAATTCTCACACATACACGTAGGATTTTGGATATTATTTGTAATAATCCTACATTGGACATTCTATGTAGCTTATCTACCTTCACATGGCACAAGTACATGTGCCACAACAATGCATCACATACAACAAGGTAGAATAATCAGAAAACACTAATTCATTAAAAACAAATTTGTTTGAAGCATCCAAGCAGATTATTTCCCTCAACTAAAGTAGCAAAGAAAAGAATTGATCCACGCTTCCCCACTATTGCTTTGCTCCCTTTATATCTAACCTCAAATCCCTTCATGGTAAGAACAGGGTTCGAGATCATATTACTCCTGATGGAGGAAACAAAGAGCACATAAGTTAGGACTAGAGACGACCCCTCCTTAAGGAGAATTAGATATGTCCCAATGGCCTTAACTTAGCAGAGAGGAGATTAATCATCTCACCCCCCCCTAAATTGTAACACATGAACTGTGGCTTCAAAATCCATCAACCAATTATTCTCCTAGAAATCAGCCATCATCACCTCATATACAACACAATTGGTCTCCTTGTTCTTACGTTTGTTGTTGTTATTAGTTTTGGCATCCTTCTAGGGATTGTTAGCCTTGGAGTAACCCATCAGCACATTTGAAGCAAACACCTTGGGGTTTGTTATTCCCCTTACCATTTCCCTTTTTTGCAGTTGGCTGCTTCTCCTTTTTCTTGAAAGCTTTTTTTTTCAATGCTTAGACCCGGATCGACCCTTCTTCCCTCCAGAATTTTGCACTAGGTTGTTAGTAGTAGACCCAGTGACATTCACATGGTTTCTCCTTTCTTAGGCAAGTCTATGCTTGGTAGTCAAAGCCTCTATTTTTTGCTTCTTCTCTCTCATATTGAGCTAAACCACCATACTCTCCAAGGACTAAGGGAGGTTGTTCAACATTGTAGACATTTGAACTACCTCAGAGATGGGTCATCCATGGCATTGGCTATGATGAACATAACACTCAAGTGCTCATTTGCATTATCTCTGCCTTTCATTCGAGAGTTCTGATATTTGGTGTAGAGCGTCCTCTTATGAGCCTCCAGTTGCTCCACATACCTTACATAGACCACCTCAAGCATCTTTTTGGCAGTCTTGTACTTTTTAAAAAGCCTCTCCACATTATGCTCCATCAATGTTAGAATAGTAGACCTAACCTTGTTGTCCTCATCCTTCGATTTTTTATGAGCTTTATTCTCAGCCACTGTGTAGTTTTTAGGGAGAGGCTCAATAACCTGCTCTAGTGCATGAGTTAGGTTAGAGAGTATCAGGATATGATGTATCATCTTTGACACTAGATAGTTGTTTACATTCAACATTTTAGTTTTCCCCAACTCATATGTTGCCATTTTGCTTGCCACGACAAGAAATCAAACTACAAAACAAGACAGTTTGACAAGAGAGTAGATACGAGTAATAAGGCAAAATGTTTCTTATAAATTATTAGGAAAATGCTGAATTAAATGCTGGCAAGATTTAAGTATGCTTTATGGTGAAAACAGTAACATAAATTGAAAATCACAAAAATTGCTTAATGAACAAGCATGTGAATTATGTGAAATACCCTTAACCCTTGAGGTACATTCAATTCAATATGAAATTAAGCATGCATTCTTATTATGCTACTACCAAGCATAGAAATGAGCAAGAAAAGTCACTTTACATTTTCTGACTTTCAACTTTTTTGTCCACACAAAATATATAGCAAAATTACAAAAATAGCCCTTGGGCTAGTTTGGCCATTTTACCCTTATGCTCATGACACACATGCATCAATAAATGATTTAATTAACATTCAAACATGTATATTCTAAAAAAAAGTTGGCCACTCACTAATTATTCCTATAAATTGACCAAAATGCCCCTAAGGCTAGTTTGGTCAATACTGACCAAATTCTAATCTAATCAATTAATCATGCAATAATCATGCAATCAATCTAGATCAGAAAATCCCTTGGCATAAAAAATGAGATAGGAATTATCAATTTGATCAAGATAAAAGGGGAAAATTTATCAAATTGCCCCTACGGCATGCACAAGCCTTATTAGATCACAAAATTAAAAATTTCTAGAAACATAAAAAGGACAATTAGCACTAATACGACTCAATTTCAATTACATATCAAAAGCCCTATCAAATTTTAAGCATAGAGATGTCAATTTGGGTTTTACCAAAAAACTTGTCAACAAAGCCCTATATCGAATTAAAACCTTGGGCTTTATTCACAAAATCTGGGCTCTAATATTATCATGCCCAGAGTTTTCAAATTATTCTTCATCAAATTTCCATGAAATATTTTGCAATATAATGACTATAAATTGGTGAAAATTGACGAAAACTTGGAACATGTGAAAATATTTTTATAATTCTCACACATCCACATCAAATCTACGCAAGCACATTTACATCAAATCCACACAACTACATGCCACTGGTAAATAAGTTTAATCATCCCATGAGTGAATCAACAAATGCATAAAACATAAGTCTCATGGGCATGGGCTTAACATAATTTTTCCCCTAGTATAGCTGAGTACAATTTCCATAAAAGTCCAAACACAAATAAACAGTCTCTATACAAGTCCAAAATAATAATGTAAAAATCCTCATCTCATTTAATATATGTATTCATTAAAATGTTACAACTAATCATGGCATAAAATAAACAAAAGAATCATAGGGTCAAAAATCGACCGACAGTCAATTAGTACATCCTCAAACACAAAATCCTGCCAATATGGCTCTCAAACTGGGACCCGCAGATGTCGTTGAAGTATATAGAGATTAGTGGAAGGAAAATGAGTATTTTATAGCCAATAGGAGAATTATAATTAGTGAACCCTAAAAGTCTACACAAAAGTAGCTTCACATGATAGCAGCATACGTTAAAACCAAGAGAATAAACATAGTCTTAAGACAAGTTGTACACTTTCCCTAAATCCCATAGACTTACGAACTTTCTTATTACCTTACTCCATCACAAAAAATCTTGTACCATCATATTCTCGCTATTACACACTTACCAATTACCCTTACAATCTTACACATACTGCCTTACACTTACAATAGACAATTAATCAATTATGTATTAATCAACTCTAATGTCGTAAGGAATGAATGCCACTAGAGCGTCACCTTAACCTTTAGGGGGGAACCTATGCACTAGAATAATTTCAAAGGCAATGTGCACCAGTGTTCATGGGGCAGATGATCAAACAATTAAGAGTAAATTCATGATACTATTTGCCTAAGAGGTTAAATGTCTATTCTTTGTGGCCGTACACTGCCAAATAAGGGTCACACAGTTCCAACTAAGGGCAAAAGTCTTACAATACCACTCATGGGCGAAAAACTTACATTGCCACTCTTGGGTAGAAAACTTATAGTGCCATAGTTGGACCGAAAACATATGATGTTCTCAATAGAGCGACAAATGTATGAGCTTTAACATAGCTCCTAAACAACACCCCAAAGGGTGAGTACTACGTCAATCTCACAACTGAATAGTTGACTATCATTCAGCAGTCAATAGAATGTGGAACTCAATCTGTCCAGTTATGAACCCAATTCTTACTATTAACTTACTTATTTTCATTATGTTTAGATTTACAATTTGTATATTATGCAGGTACAATTATGATATACAATCTTATTAGTTTGCAGTCCTCAACTCAGCTCCAAACCTAAGTCCATTTTTCACTTAACTGTGAAGCCTCTTACTTGTTGCCCTGAAGTTCAATTGGGTCCAAACTGATTGTAACACACACACACATTGTCATTAGACACATATCCACTCATAGATTTATACTACATTCCATGCATAAACCTTCAAGCACACCGTACTATCTACATATAGCATACACATAATTCTTCGCACAATCATATCGACAAGCCCTCCATCTAGCATTATAGAAATGTATTGCTTAGATCTTCAACAGATCCATTTGACTAAAATGAGGATAAATCGAGGAATAAGCATTCGACTAATCTTATTAATTAACAACATACTTAGCATTCTCTTCATTAGCATACAAATAGTCTATAATTCATCAAACCATTAAATCCACTAATTGATGCTCATTTATGCAATCTCATACCAAGCACCCGCAATATCATTAATATCATATGGCATTATGCATTCAAATACCTTAGTTCTAGCATGTGCTCTACCATATAAGCATGCTAAGGTGGAACTATGGGGGTCAAAGTCTCCTACCTCTTTGGCCAAGAGAGTTTGATACCAATGCATACCTTGATGGTGACATTGGTGAAGATTCAGACAATCCAAAGTGTCGCCTTAGTAGATAAGGGCTGCCTTGGGGTTGAAAAATGGTCATTGAGGCTTTTTGGGGGTTTAGGCAAATGCAATTAGTCTCAAAGCAGCGCTCGATGATCTGCACACCTTCCATGGTTCACACGATGGGTGGGCAGAGACGGTAGTGTGCCGAAAGGCTTCTGCAAACTTCCAAAACCCCACATACAGAGGTGATGGTCACGGTTCCGTTGACCAATGCTCCCGAACAAGGGGTCAAGGGGCGCAGTTAAGTGTACGACATTGAGGTGGAGGGAGATAGGAGAGGTGATGGTGGCCACCGGTCGCCAACAAGTCGAAGCTGCCATTGGACAACACACTTTGTGTTGTCCCGATCGATTTTGAAAGGAGCAAGTTGAGGTGAAACAACAAAGATGTGTGGAAATGGGGCCATGGAGAGGTAGATTGGGGCCAAGGGTGTGGTGATAGAGCCCTGGCAGGCCAAAAATAGGGAGAGGTAGCTGGCTGGAAAGAAATCAAAGGAGAGGGTTGCGTGACTGTGGCCAACGTGGTGCTGCACCGTCATGGTAGCCGGGCAGGAAGACTTCGACGGTGGAGCTGTTATGGCGATCCACCAAGGTTGTTGCCCTGGGGGGGTTCTTCCTCTCTTCTGCCAAACAGAACCTGAACATCGAATATGTTATGTATTCTATCTTAACCCATATTATTTTCTTTCAAAAATGCCCTCTTCTCGCGTTGTACCTTTAAATCGAGTGCCGAAACTTCTTTCCTTGCTCGAGAGCCCCCCAGAAGCCCACACCAAGCATTTAAACCACCCTTTTTCCTGAGAGCCCTCTCTCAAGTGTTGAGTCTTAAAGTAGATGCCAAAACCCTAATGCGTTGAACCCTAGAAAATGCGCAAAACCCTTTCCACTTAGGAACAAGGCTAAACACGACACCAAGCATAAAACTATCGATGAAACGAAAATTAAGATAAAAAAAACATCAATTTCTCCCAAAAAGTATATAAAAAACCATGGAAAAATTTGGGTTATTAAAAATACCATTGTAGTGTGGTGGCACATCGGAAGAGTAGGAGGACGTGAGCCCAAGGGGTGGCACAATTGAGAAAATTTCATCTTTTTTCGAAATCTCCATGCATGCAAACGAAAATGAGGCAATTATAAGCAATAAAGATGTTTGAGGACAATATAGAATAATCAAATTGAGTCAAAGGAGGAATATAAACTGCTCTTTAGGGATGATTTTGTCATGCCCCAGCACCCGCTATCCCCTGAGCCAAGCCCGGTCTAAGGGGGAATGGCATGTGGCATGATGAAGTATTGTTCGATTGCGGACGACATAACCCAGACTTGGGTGAGACACTACAGAGTTATGCACATACCATTTGAACAAGAGAAAAATGAGCAATAAAGGACTACTTAGTCCAAAATAGCCCACACATGGCTCAAGTACAAGAGTCTAAGCCCAAACTGGCTAATAAAAGTCTAAGCCGACATCGGTTAATAGACTATGAAGTATGATCAAGTATATAAAAGTCTTGATACCACATTCTATAAAAGCAAACATAAAACTCAAGATCTCCAAGTAACCCCTCCTAAGCAACATCACCAACCACATGTTCAACAAAAAGTCCATCAGGACAACTTGCATGGTATGACATGCAGCCCCAAAATAAAACACAAGAAAAATGAGTTAGCCATAAGGTCAACAAGGGTTTTTAAATGTAGAAAGTAAATCCAAGATGACATTACTGAAAAATCACATAATACTCATCACATAATCAATCATCATACCCATTCATCATGGGATATCCCCATAAACCTGTGCATTAATGTCATAATTTATCATCCATAAGCATCTACTCATGCTATGTGCATGTCATACTATCTCTAGCATATCTCATGAACACATTCTCATGTCACCTATATATCATGTTATATAACATATCACACCATCACATATTCAAGTCACCTACATATAATGATATATAACATATCACATAATCACATATTCAAGTAACCTGCATATCATCCTATAACCCATTATATCATCACATTTTCATGCCTCATGCGCCTCATGTTTTAAACATAACTCATAAGATCCAAGTGCCTCATGTGTAAACATAATCATATCCAGCATGAATGACTTCTCAACATAGACATATCATCCATATCTATTTCTCATTGAAAACATTTACCTTGCAAATCAAGTGTCTCAAACACACTATCCTGCCCAACATGCAACTTCAGTCATACCTATATGTGTAACATAAGCTCACTTATCCCCACAAATGAAACAACAATAAATGGTGAATGTCTCACAAATAAAGTATGACAAGCCAGATTTTTGGTATGTTTCTTAAAACTAATAGAAGAATTTTAATATATTGATACAATATTATTTTAGATTTTGTACCTAAAGAGTTGTTGTAGAACTCTAAAAGAGGAACATAACATTTTTTGAATCATTTAAATCGGATGTTCGGGCCATAGGTAATGACTGTGGGAAGAATACCCTATAGGTGGGATCGTTTATAATTAAACCCTTTACAAGTGTACAAGGTAATTATACTAGGATTAGTATTTAAGGATTGTCGAACCCCAAGGATAAATGAATTTATTACTAAATCAAATAGAGGAATTTATTTATTAAAAATAAAAATAACTTAAGCTTTAATATAATAAAAATTACTTAGGAAATCGAATCCACTACAGAACTATAACAATTTCATAACATTTAATCTAAATATAGTGTGAATATAAATATTTATTCTTAGTTACAAGCTAGAATTACTTTAGAAAGAATCATTAATTAAATTCATGGCATGAACTATATTCGACAATAGCACAAATCAACTACACTAAACTAAACTATAGGCATGACTCGTCTCATCTTAGTATAACTCATCCAATTCATTAATCATATGAACATTAAAACTATTGCATGACCATCTCATCAAAATCACAAAAATTAGAATCGATGTAAATATCAAAACCACATCAATCTATCATCTACAAGACAATAAATCAACATAGATTTAAATCAACATGAAAAGCTCTTTCATTAAAAAGGAAATCCTTGTTATACAATTGTCATTATTCACAATTGAAATCTAAATTAAAAAGAAAAGAAATTGAAACTTATCTATAGTTTCATCAACACCTAAGTAAAAGAAAAATCTAGCCTTGCATGGTAGAAGAATTAGAAACTTTGAATGATCTTCTATCTTCTTCTTCCTACTTCTCTTCAGAAAATCTACTTAAAAAAACTTCAATTTCAAGCCAAATATGTCTTTAAATAGGCGTAGGAAGCATAGGAGGAAGTCTAATATGAAAAGGACTCAAAATTGGCTCAAAATAGGAAGCTGTGCATTATCCCGTTCGATCTCCCTGCATGCCCGTTCAAATGGCTATATTGTTTATGTAATCTGGACAGTTCTATTTAGTTTTGTATCTAGTTTCTATTCAGGAAGCTAAGTCTGTTCACTGGATAGTCTATATTCATGTCCAGTTTTCTACTCTATTCATTAAGTCATTTCCTTTATGTCTATATTAGTTTCGAACTTGTTTATAACTCCAAAAAGTTATCCAAATTATTTTAAAGTGTGTCAAGAGTGTTTTTGAATTATTCCACACATTGTTCAAGGGCCTTGATAAGTTCATCTTACCTACAAAACATAAAAGCTTCTCATTTTAGACATATAGAATATAATTAAGATACAAACTTGATTCCAATACATGCCTAACCTGCTAATAACTCTAAAATTAATTAATAATTAAACTAAAATATTAATATCTATCTTAATCTAAATAAATCATAGCTAACTGTTGATTAACCTAATCTATAGTTGCGAATAAGGTAAAAAGGCATATAAAATAGATATATATTTCATACTTATCAAATACCCCATTATGCTATTCCTCGAGCAAAACAAAATAAAAGCTATAAAAATAAATAAATTCCACTTTCGTAGGGAGGAATCACGATTGCATGTATCATATTCAATAACCTTTAAACCCCAAGATGTCCTAGTTGGACAAGTTGTATCTCATGAGGGTTTACAATAATGATACCCACAAATATTCAAACCTAAGAAAAGAAATAAAATAAAACAAGAAAAAATTCCAAAAATAATCTTCTCTTGAAAACACATAACTATATTTAAGAAGAACCAACCACAAATACTTGACACAAGTAAATAATTTCACGTGTTCTGATCACTTTCAAGTAAGGAGTCATCCATGCTATAACCTCATCTTGAAAATAATTGTGCATCTACATATATACATTGCAAAAACATGAAGTGCTAAAACTTTGTAGTCATACAATTTCATTTTTTATTAACAAGCATATATAATTTGACCCATTAACCAAGCTCATTAAAGTTTACTAACTCAAAAATATAACAATCACAATCTTTCATTCTTAGTATTTCATAATAAAACCTCATGTAATAGCCTTCAAATTTTATTTAAATTTGGGGAATAAGAGCATAATTAACCTCAATGACTCATGCAATACTTAATTCTATTATGCTTTCTAAATAGTCCATGTAACAAGCATTAGGCTAGTGTCCATAATCCAGTTGGCTCATGGTATTAGGTGTTGAAACACCCCTCATGCTTAATAACTTGAACTATAAGTGCTACAGAACAAAGTAAGTCATAAAAGCATTTATCTCAGCTTTTCTCCTTTCGATGCAATCCCTTATGCTTGCCTAGGCATAAGGCCCCATTACTTAGTGAAAAGAGAAACAAACCTTTACTTTTTTTTTCATCATCATTTTTTTTCAATCAATCAATCTTTTTTTTTCAACTCTTTTTTTCATTCAATTTTTTTTCATCATCCTTCTTACATTACACATTTATCCCGTTTTTTTAATTAATAGCCAAGCATTAAGATCTATCATAAAAGACTAAAAATTACTCAATTGTCATGTTTTCAATAATATGCTTAGTTAAAGATATCCCAATAAGTTTACAAGTAATAAATCATAAAATTATATTCCTACAAGTTTCAAGTGTGTGAAATGTGATTTAAAAACATAAGCACAATAATCATTTTCATTGCTTAATTAATTACTTGAACTTTCTTCATGAAATTGATCTCTTTAAAAATAGACATATGCTTTTAAAAGAAAATTAGCAATAAAACGCACATACAAGAAAAAAACAAAACTAATAATAAAAAAATAAATACTCTAAATCATTCTAAAAGAAAAATAAGAAATAAAAATATCTTTCTACACCCCAAACCTAAAAAGAACATTGTCCTCAATGTAAAGAAAATATATACTACAATGACATGAATAAGTAAGAGGCAAAGAAAGATATCACCTGAATGTAGAATAATCCACTAATCTAAAAGTGAAGTACATAGGATTGGAGAAATGAGATAAATATAAGTGATGAGCATTCCCCCGAACCTAAAGTACTATATCCCACAAAAGAACAAAAAGTATAATTAGAAAATAAACAGAAGTAGAGATAAATATGTAAATAAAACCTAAATGAAGCAAAGAAGATAAACAAAATAAATGAAAAGAAATATATCAAAAACATGGGTTGCCTCCCAAGAAGCCCTAAGTTTAATGTCTTCAGCCAGACAATTCCAACATTCTCAAATATGTCAGGGTGGCTAGTAGATTTTGGCATTGGCACTTCTCTTAATTCTCCAAAAGGATGATTTGGTGAAGACTTGATTATAGTCTGATGCTACAAAAGATGGGCTTCTATCATAAGCATCGAATCTAAATTTGTCTACCATAAAACATTCAACATAACAAGTTGCAGGTAAATGGTTGGACACATCAAAAATATTTAGTTGCACTTTCATGTTCCCAAAGGACATGTCTATTACCCCCATCCTACAATTGATACATGCATTAGTTGTGGCAAGGAAAGGATGACCTAGAATGATAGGAATCTGATGTGTGGTGTCAGGGATGGTTTCCATATCTAAAACAATCAAATCAACAGATGAAAAGAACTAGTCAACCCTCACTAAGACATCCTCAATGACTCCTCGGGCTTACGCATAGAACGGTCTGCTAATTGCAAGGTACTGATGTAGGCTGCAATTCACTTAACCCTAGTTTTTCTTACACCGAGTAAGGAAGTAGATTGACACTCACACCAAGGTCAAGCAGGGACTTGCTTAATGGCATCTAAGAGGGGAAGATTAATTTTAACTTGTTTGAAAGTCTCAAGAATCTCATTAGTTCTAGCCATGCTTTTTCCAAATGGTGGGGTCATGTCAAGGCACTGAGGAAAAGGTACCCTAGGGATATAAGATCCCTCAGAAGTGATCTTAGATTGTGGCTTTAAAGAAGGGGAAGGAGAGGCAGACTCCTTCTCACGTGGTACATTCACTTCTAATTGAGGCTCATAATGGGCAGCAGTCTCTAACTCCTCACTACTATCATTTGTCACTGGTGTCCCCCCAACCTTATTGTCAACAATCCCCCCACTCCTAAGGGTCATTATGGTCTGAACTTGTTCATTTGAGGGAGGAGCTCCCTCTACCCAAAATTGACCTTTAAGTTTTTGTAGAGGTTGACTTGGCAATGTCCCCATCTCTCCCTTGTTAATGGCATTAGCTAGTTGTCCAATTTGGGCTTCTAGCTTTGTTATAGATTGTGTGTGGGAGTGAAGGATTTGAGTATGAGATTGTAGCTCTTGTAATGCGGTTATAACCTTCTTTTCTAAACTCAGACTCCTACTAGGTTGCACATAGGGGTTACACTTGAGGTTGTTGGATAGGGACAGGTGGAACTTGGAATGGTTACCTCGGGGGTTTGTTGCCCATAACCCCTTGGTTTTGTGCCCGCTAGGAAAAGTTAGGGTGATTCCTCCATCTAGGGTTATATGTGTTTGAAAATGGATTGTTCTTAGCCTTATGGAAGGATTGAGTGGCATTCACATGATCTTGGACAAGCTCAGGAAATTGAGAGGCAGAGGGACACTCTATGATAGTATGGGCTGGGCTAAGGCATATTGTGCATGCATCTTAAGTGAAGAGAGTGGGTTGAAGTCATAAGGAGGTCCAACTTCCTATTCAAAGTATCAACTTTGGAGGAGAGGTCTAATAGGTTTTTGACTTCATACAAGTCACCTCTAGAGGGGGCATTATTCAAGGTAAATAGTCCAATCTCATTTCTATTCAACGCAGCATGTTGAAGAGAACTTTCATTCAAGTCCTCAAAAAGTTTTCATGCCTCATTTTCATTTTTTAGCAAAAAAGTACCCCCACAACTTGCATCAACTAGATGACAATTTTGTTCAGTAAGACACTCATAAAACTGTTGCACTAATTACCACTTAGGGACAGCATGATGGGGACACCTCCTAAGAAGGTCCTTCAGTCTATCCCAACTCTCATGGAATTGTTCGGTGTGAAGTTGGGCAAAAGTGGTTATAGTTTTTCTCATTTGGTTGGTCTTACCTATGGGGAAGTACTTTTTGAGGAACTCTTGTTGCATTTGGGCCCATGTTGTAATGGTGTCCGACTCTAATGAGTGAAGTCATTTTTTAGCCTTATCTTTCAATGTGAAAGAAAAAAGCCGAAGTTTGACAGACTCATCGATTAAGTTTGAGAGCTTGAAAGTTGTGCATAGTTCCAAGAAGTCTTCTGGATGCCTATACCTATTTTCATTATCAAGCCCATAAAAAGTTGAAAGCATTTGAATGACAGTGGGCTTAATTTCATAATTTTTAGTGCCGACCGCCGGCAACCTAATGCATGAAGGAGAGGTATACTCATTGGGAGTGTAATACTCCCTTGGAGCTTTGACAAATGCGTATACTAAATGATGTTCAGCCATGATGGAATTGGTGGGAGAATGGGTAGGGGTGAAGTCGAGGGCAACTTAGTTCTCTTAGGTGTCTGCTCAGGCTCAGGGTCAAGTGGTGCCAATAGGGGGAGAAAAGAGCGACGACTACGCATACACCAGAAACACACCACACAATTTTATATTTAAAGAAGAATTAGAAAAAACTAAATAAAAAAAACTAAAAATAAAGAGAGAAAAGGATCTTGCAAACTGAAGAGAAGCACTATGCTTGTCGATGTCCACTTGTGGGCACAAGTGTAGAGAGCATGGACTTTAACTTAACCTACAAGATTAAATTAAAAAAAAAGTAAGAAACTAAGAATTAACCTAAAAACTAAAGTAAACTGAAACTAAAGTAGCTAGAATCATCCTAATACTAATTTTGTAACAAATCAACACCGTCCCCGGCAATGGCACCGAAAGCTTGATCGTTTATAATTAAACCCTTTGCAAGTGTACAAGGTAATTGTACTAGGATAAGTATTTAAGGGTTGTCAAACCTCAGGGACAGATAAATTTATTACTAAATCAAAGAGAGGAATTTGTTTATTAAAAACTAAAACAACTTAAACTTTAATTAAGCAAAGAAGTAATCAATTAGTTTAAAAGGAATAGATCAATATAATGGAAATTACTTAGGAAATCAAATCCACTATAGAACCATAACAATTTCTTAACCTTTAATCTAAATCTAGTGTGAATATAAACAAATATTCTCAACTAAAAGCTAAAATTACTTCAAAAAGAATTATTAATTAAATTCATGGCATGAACTATATTCAACAATAGCACGAATCATCTACACTAAACTAAACCATAGGCATGACTCGTCTCATCTTAGTATAACTCATCTAATTCATTAATCATATGGACATTAAAACTATTGCATGACCCTCTCATCTAAATCACAGAAGTTAGAATCGATGTAAATATCAAAACCACATCAATCTATCATCTGCAAAACAATAAATCAACATAGATTTGAATAAACATGAAAAGCTCTTCCATTAAAAAGGAATCTTTGTCATACAATTGTCATTATTCACAACTGAAATCTAAATGAAAAAGAAAAGAAACTGAAACTTCTCTATAGTTTCATAAACTCCAAAGTAAAAGAAAAATCTAGCCTTGCATGGTAGAAGAAAGCTCTTCAATCTCCATTAAAAACTTTGAATGATCTTCCATCTTCTCTTCAGAAAATTTACTAAAACAAACCTTCAATTTCGTGTCAAATATATCTTTATATAGGCATAGGAAGCATAGGAGGAAGTCTAATATGAAAATGACTTAAAATTAGCTCAAAATAAGAAATTGCGTGTTATCCCATTTTATCTCCCTGCATGCCCATTTGAACGGCTATACTGTTTCAGTAATCTAGATAGTTTTGTTCAGTTTCGTGTCCAGCTTTTCTTTAAGAAGCTAAGTCTATTCACTAGACAGTCCATATTCATGTCCAGTTTTCTACTCTATTCATTAAGCTCTTTCCTAAGTGTCCATATTAGTTTCTAACTTGTTTTTAACTCTGAAAAGTTATCCAAATCATTTTAAAGTGTGTCAAGAGTATTTTGAATTATTCCAAACATCGTTCAAGGGCCTCGATAAGTACACCTTACCTATAAAACATAAACACTTCAAATTTTAGACATATAAATATAATTAAGATCCCAACTTGATTCCAACACATGCCTAACCTACTAATAACTCCAATGTTAATTAATAATTAAACTAAAATATTAATATCTATCTTAATCTAAATAAACCAAAACTAACTCTTAATTAACCTAATCTATACTAGCAAATAAGGTAAAAAGACATATAAAATAGATATATATTTCATACTTACCAGGACCCATGGTAAAACTACTATAAAACCTATCCTTTAGTGGTTTCGTTTTGAAGGGCTCATCAATACAAGTCCATCAGTACCAAGAGTACATAATTCTAATTTATGGTTGGAAAGTTATGATGTTTTAAAAATTTGAAAAAAACTATATAATAGAAATAAATTATTACCGGTTGACGCAAGCACTACATCAACAGCACTAGCCGGTGTGGTTCAACATCGACCGCGTGGTGGGCCCGCGTTGCATGGGACCCATGTGACGAAATTGTAGGGCGCGATTTTGCTTGCACGGCACGCGGGCCAACATGGCAAAACCGGCCGACATGGTTTCGCCTGCACGCCACCTAGGACCCGTGCGACATGCTTCACACATGAGTCGCATGCCAATTAAGCCACATCACCCTTTTTTCTATATAAATCCGACTTCTAACATTGTTTTCATTTTCTACCATGTGTAAAACTTATATTCATCCGTTCTAAGACGTCCTAAGTCCAAATTAGGCTATTCAAAAGGCATTTTTAGCTAAATAAACTGTTTTGGAAGCTAACAGGGCCAATTTTTCTGTTTGAGCTCCCTACAAGCACGAATTTTCTACCCCAAATCTAAGGTAGGGGGTCTTAAACTCTAACTTATGCTCTACTTGTATGGTTAACTTTTTTTTGCACCGTTTTTATTCCATTATGCTTATTTTCTTGAGTTTTCTGAAGAAATGCTATACATGTGCCATGTTTTACCTACATAAAATTATGTTATGGTACGTGTATTTTCTTGCTAGTTCAAGGATTAAACCTGAAATCGTCATATTTTGTCTGGATACTTACCAAGGAAATAATCGGTATCTGGCGTGCGCACATAGGTGTGGAGTGTCATAGGAATGTCATTTGGTATCACAGCTCTGGATTTATCATCATCGGATGAACAAGTGTTTTTCTGGAATTATTTTTGAATTTGTTTCTCTAATAAATTTTGATTTAACAAAAATTATTACCTTCATGAGTATTTCTACTTAGCATTAAATTAGATTTGAATTCCACCTACTAAGTATAAAAATACTCACACACCTCCATACTTTGAGGTAGTGAAATCAAACCAGAGGTGACAGCTGAGGATTTTTCTACATAATTTTCTTGAGTGTTTTAGATAAATTTTTTAATAATATGAATTTTATATAAAGGCTTGTTATGCCTATTGTTTTTTTAATCTGACTGCTCTATGAATGATGTATCTGGAGTATGTCCTAATTTGACAATATTTTGTTAAAACATGTATTATTGTGTTATGTAAAATTTTTGTTGTGCATCAACTCCATGTTTTATAAATTATGTTATTTTATGTTTCGTTATTTTGTGATGATACGTACTGATGGCCGCCACGTTCGGTTTCACATGTGATGTAACACGTGCTAAGCAGAATAATAATAATTATGCATATTATATCATATATTATTCAATGGCGGTTGCCACATTTGGTATTAGAGCTCTCGACTCCACCGTTAGTAGAGCAGTCATTTTCATTAGACCCATAATACTGTAATATTTATATTCAATGTTTTTATGATGCTATGCTACATTTTGTTTGAAATGGTAATTTAGTTAATGGGAAAATGGAAAATGAAACTCATCCCAGGCTCTTTATATCTTATTTCAGCCTGAAAACTACCACTACTATCAAGAAAAGATAAGAAGAGTAGCAATATGGCAGTGTCCTCATATATTTCAGAAATTACCGCTGTCCTTCCCCAAAATAGTGATAAAGTCTAAGAAGTAGTAAATATTCCTAACACACCTCTCTCAATAGGAGAAGTAGAGGAAATAATGAATATTTCTGACTCAACCATCAAAGTTGAAGAAGAGGACGCAGACGAGGAAAACCCGTCGGAAGAAGAGGATTCATCAGAAGAAGAAGATCCATCAGAAGAACCATTAGAGGAGGACCTGCAACCCGAGGTTGAGCCACCTGAGGAAGAACCATTAGACACAGCCCAACTCGAGGAAAAACCAATGGAGGAGGATCTAGTGAACGATGAATATTTTTTGGAGATAAATGTTAATCAATGTCCCAGACAAGGGAGAGATCATGGAAAACTTGGGTGGGGAAGAGAGGATAGAAAACCTGGGTGGGGATGAAAAGATGGAGAAACCGGGAGAGGGTGAGGGGATAGACAAACCTGCAATAGAGATTGATTTAAATATCCTACCCCATGAAGCAGAAGCTGAGTGCACACGATGGGGGATAAGGGTAAGGGAATAGCGTGGTATACAGAACAACTGCCAAAGATATATGTATAGTGAGAGTAGATGGGGCATTATTATTGTCTATGCCCTTGGTATAGAGAGCCTATGCCTAAACTATGCCCTATCTGTGTGCAGGACGGGCATTACTTCTTCCAATGTCCATTTAGAAAAATATTCCCTTAAAACATCTCTCTCAAAATTTAGATGTGTTTGTGTTTAGTTGAGTCTGTTTGTGTAATAGTCATCTTGTCAAGTGTAGTCGATAGACATCTTTTGAATGATGTAAATTGAGTCTTTTGGCTTGTCAAGTGTATTAGATACACTTCTTTTGTATTATGTAAATGTGAAAATAATTATAAATATATACTTTTAGTTTACAAAATTTCTTGTGAATTCAAGATTGTTACAATCTACTAGCTCCTCCTCAAAATGTCTTCTAACAAAGAAGTACAATTGTCTGACTATTCTGCCCAAGCCGAGAACGCTGCTAGGGATGTAGCGACACCTGAAAATCATATGAGCCTCATTTAAACATATCCAACCAATCCAGATTTTCAATTTCTTTTTTAATAAGTATATTCAGATTGAATTTCTTAAGGTGTGTGTTATAAGCCCTGTGAAATAAAATAGTATTCGAGGATTACTAAACTGGTTAAGAAATAGTCTTAACAAACTAATTCTAGAAATGATATATTTTATTCACATCATTGTGGTGTAGGAAATTGTTGAAACTACGCTATGTGGAGTGATGAATAATTGCATGTGGAATTGGGATACTAACGAATGTGTATTAATCATTTTTTACAAATAATTTGTGGTATTCTAATATGATTTGCAATTTTTTACTTATGACCGTCAGATTGTGAGCCGAATTGTTCATACAGTTGGCCTCCTATCTATTCATTACACAACTACTCTGAAGACTTGAGCACCATAACTAAAAGTTAAAGCATGATGTATATGTTTTGTTAAAAGATTATATTGAATTACTTTAGTTGTTGCGAGTATAATGGTAGTTTATCATTGAAATTGCCACATGCTTACAATTCTTTACAATATTCCAATCTGACTCATTTACTTGCCATGCCATTTTCATTTCACATGCGTAAGATGCTATAATATTGGCCATTTGGATTGTTTCATATTAATGAAGTCTAACTCTTCTAGTGTGGAAATGGTCGTTCGAATCTATTGGTGTCTCGATCACTAAAATAATTCAGCCAAGAATTTTTGAAAATGGCCCACTAGGGAATTGTACGTAGTTTAAGTTGTATTTTTATTTTATAGTCAATAATATGTTTGCTTTAACTTTGTCTAATTGGTTTCATTAAAATCTATATATGTTGTATATTGCGGGGAGGTTCTACATGTGGAAATTTTTATTGGTGTGATGAATTGCTATGGCCATGTTCTCAATCAATTAGTGGTCGAACAATGCAGCCACCACTGAATATGTATGAAGAAAAAAAACCCTGTTTAGTGAAGGACACACTCTAGCTAGTGAGCTATTTCTTAGGGAAAATCTACTTACAATGTGTATTATTGTTATCCGTGAGCTATTAATTTACCTTTTTCTTATGTACTGATATGGTTGTATTAGTGATCATACTGTATGGAATTATCTTTGTTGCAACATTTTGGCTTTGAGGTGGTATGGTTAAAATAGTTAGATGAAATTGATGACTTAGTCAGGTTGCTTTTGCAGTGCTTTAGATGATAAGTCTTTCTTTTGGCTATTACATGCATTCTAATGCTCACAGTACGCCATTCTGCCCCTGCATCAATTCAAGGAGACAGAGCCGTACATGACCAGAACATGACGTTTTTTCTTGTAACTGAGAAGTTGTAATATTTATAAGCATAGGTTCTCTACAACGCTTGCAACTTTATGATTTTGCTTCTCCAATACATCGACAGTCTTGTTAGCAGATGACGTTTTTGACATTTGTCATATCTTATATGAAAATTTATAGTCCAAGCCTAACTTTGTTGTCCATCGAGGTCGCTCGTTGAAAATATGAAAATGGAAAGTTGAGTAGGATTGGATTTTGTGTGGATACACACGTTTAGGTTAAAGGAAAATTGGAGATGGCATGCTCTTGATATTGTGCATATTCCGATATATAACAAAGTAATAACTGAAAAGCGTTGACCATTCTAACCCTTGCTGCCAAATGTCCATAACCGTGAATGTCGCATTTTTTTGGTTACCAATGTAATGTTTATGTAGGGCATGTAATCTAACAACTCTAAGTATAATAAACCACCAATTTTGCAATCGTCTTCTTCTTTGATGTGTAGCGTGAGTCACCGTGTTCTCCTCGGGGGTTTTATTTAAAAATGATGTGCCTACTTCCATGTGATTCACAGTACGCTATGATTTGCTATTGTTGTCCTTGACTATAAGAGGATAAATATCATGGAGAGAAAAATCATTTTTGTGCATAAACACGATATCGTGTAAATAACAAATCGATTTCATGTTTTGAATACATGATATCGTTTGGACAAACACTATATCGTGTCTCGAGAACATGATATCGTGTCTTTATAACACACTAATAATGGCAAAATTACTACTATTGTTACTTGAATAACACAATATAATAAGATATCGGGCAATTCTTTTTAAGTGGCCTCAATTTCAGTCGCTTGCGCATATCACCCAATGTTTACTCTTGTCATATGGTTGTATTGAGTAATTGTCCCTTAATACAATAATGACAAAAGAGTTACAATGTATAGGTTTTAGAAGAAGCATATAGAGACTAGTGTACATGGTAGAGGCATCTAGAGACTAGTGTACAGGTGTAAAGAAAACCCTAGAAGAATAGGAGAACATTTTAGGAGAATAATACAAGAAAATTCTAGATACAAAACATTCCTTTAATACGCCCGTGGAACTCTTTGTGGGTTATGAGTCATTAGTTTGGAAGTGAGAGTTTGAAATTGTGTTATGGGGAGCGGCTTGGTGAAGATGTCAGCGAGCTGATCCTTCGATGGAACATGATGAACCTGCATATGACTAGCTAAAAATTGCTCTTGAATGTTTTGATGATCAATCTTGATATGTTTGGTGCGAGCGTGGAAGACATGATTTGCTGTGAAAGCAATTGTTGTTTGATTGTCGCATCATAGGATAGGGGTCTCCATAGGAGAGATGCCAAGGAACTTAAGAATGATGGATACCCAAACTATCTCTGTAGCAGTGGAGGAGAGGGCCCTATACTCATCTTTAGTAGAGGAGCAAGCAACCATTTCCTGTTTTTTGGATTTCCAGATGATAGGGTTAGGACCCAGGAAGAGGCGGTACCGAATTATGGACCGACGATTAAGAGAATCACCAGCCCTTGTTGTTGGCCTTGAGGAGGATGTCTCAAATGTAGTGGGCCTGAGAGAGAAATAGACCATCCGAAGTAGGAGTGAATTCAATACTAAGAAATAGGGTTGTTAATGGGTAACCATTTACCCTCCTCACCCACTCGCTCGATCTGAAATTCGTAGGTGGGTAATTAAGAAATAGGTAAAGGGTGAACTAAGTGTGTAGGTATGGGTAACCCGTTACCCAATTTAATATATAGAAATTATAATATCTATTTCCATAGAAATTCATGTTTAATTGTCCATATATACCTATAATTTGCCCACTACCCCAGCCCAGTAACCAACAGCCCAATCCAACTCAAATGCCAAAAGAAAGTACCCTAAACCCTAAATCCTAAGCGGCTTTTTTCTTTTGATCAACCAGGGGGTTGGTGGACAGGGCCTAGGGCAGCGGCGGTAGGGCAATGCTTCTTCTCCACTATTGACTCAGCTACCTCAATTTTTAGAAATGTTGCACTTCCATATGGAAAAGTGAGTGGTACATCTAATTAGCAAGTGTGTCAACTTTAAGCAAGATAACTTGATGATTTATAATTTTCTTCTTATCATTTGTTATTCAAAAGAACATACTTATTTTGAATATAATTTACTCACAGATAGAAGCTTATGAACAAGAGCAAGATTTATTTTGTTTTTGTTTTTATTCACAGGCATGAGTTTATAATTAGTACACACTTTTATGCAGGCACAGTTACATACGTTGTCCAAGGAGAATGTTTTGCCTTTGAAACATTTTGTACTTTCATTGGAATATTTTGTAATTTCATTGTGATACATTGGATAGAAGGCTTTTAAGAAATATGTATAAACTTATAATGCAAACTTCTTATAGAGAATATGGAAGAAAACTTAGTAAATCTTTTGTGTCTTTGCTTTTTATACAAAAGTATGTATTTTGTAGCATTTTGGTATGATGAACCAAAGAATTAGGAGTAATGGAAACATCTTTTAAGTCTTGATTTTTTTAATTATTTAAGTCTATGTAATGTGTTAGATTCTTATTATATTTTATTTCTTTATATGATTTGTGAGGTCCTTATAAGTTAATATTGAATTAAATTGTTTTTATATTTGATAGACTTTTAACATATATATTTGTTATTATTTTTGTTTATTAATTGGTTGGTCATTTACCAGTTATCCAACCTGATGGGTAATGGGCAATGGATAGGGTATGGGTAATGAATGTGAAAATGGGCAATGGGTAAATTTTGGAAGCAGGTATGGATAGAGGTAAAGCCTTACCCAACCCATACCCTACCCATTGATAGCCCTACTAAGAAAGTGGTGGAGAAGACCCAAGTCTTTGATGGCATAGGCACAACTTAGGAGGGCAATGATGTGATCAATGAAGGTGGGATGAGTGCCAGTGATGAGACTGTCATCAACATAAACCACAAGAATAGTGACCCAAGAGCCTGTTTGGTGGAGGAAGAGAGAGGTGTCAGCATGGCATGCTCGAAACCCAAGATTGATGAGGTTGGATGATAGCTACAAGTACCACTAGAGGGGGCTTGTTTGAGACCATATAGAGCCTTGTGGAGTACATAGTGGGGGCAAGTGAGGTCGATAAAACCCAGTGGTTGAGCCATGTAGAGTTCTTCTTCGATAGGGTATTGAAGAAGGCATTTGAGTTGTCTAGTTGCTTAACTGTTCAGGCTTTGGAGATGGCAAGGCTGAGTATGATCCAAATGGTGTAAGGTTTTACCGTGGTACTAAAGGTTTCATGATAGTCCCGTCCTTCTTCTTGTATGAAGCCTTTTTCCATGAGGCGGGCCTTGTACTAAGAGACGGAACCATTAGGTCCCCGCTTAATCTTGTAAGTCCACCTACACCCAATGATGTTGGAGTTGGATGGCGGAGATAAAAGGGACAAAGTACCCTGCTTGAGGAGGGCCTCGTACTCTTCACGCTTAGCATCACACCACTCGGAACCTCGGAAGTAGTGCAAAAGGAGGTGGGTTTAGTTTGAGGTGTGGACTGAACAGTGAGGAAGAGTGGAATACGGGGACAAAAGATGACAGCTTTGCTTGGGGTAATCATGGAATGAGGAGGAGGGGGAGGTGGAAGGAGGGTTGGTGGTGCGTAGTATGGGAGGGGAGGGTGAATGAGTAGGAGGGGGGGGGGAGAGAGTAGGGGGAGGAAGGGGTAAGGGTGGAATAAGGGTTTGGGGGGAGGTGAGACGTAGAGGAAGTTGTAGGAAGGGGTAAGGGTGGAATAAGGGCTTGGGGGAAGGTGAGACGTGGAGGAAGTTGTAGGAAGGGAAATTTAGTTTCAAGGAATCAAACATGATGAGAGATGTAGACATGATTGGTGGTGGGATCAGGACAACGGTAGCCTTTAGTAGCAGGACAGTGGCCAATATAAACACATGGGATGGATTAGGGTTCTAGTTTGTGGTGGGAGTAGGGGCGGGTCCAAGGGTAGCACCAACAGCCAAAAGTATGTAAACGTGTGTAATCAGGAGGTGATCGATAGGGGAGTTGATAGGGAGAGACATGTTTGAGAGTAGGTGAAGGGAGACGGTTGATGAGGTAGGTCAGTGTAGGAAGCATCGACCTAGTTGGAGGGGGGCATGTGGGCGGTTGTGAGGAGGGTGAGGGTGGTTTCGATTATGTGTTGATGCTTACATTCGGCTACACCATTTTGTTCAGGCGTGTGCAAATAGGAGAATTGGTGAGTAATGCCATAGGAGGTGATGTGGTTGGTGAAGTGGGAGTTAACGTACTTGAGGCCATTGTTGCAACAAATGAAGGTGATCCGATGGGAGGAGTTTTCAGCCATGGACTGAAAGGTGAGAAATGTCTTGAAAATGTCATATTTGAGTTTAAGTGGGTAAAGCCAGGTGTAACAAGAGTAATCATATGTGAAGAGGATGTAATATTGGTACCCAAGGAAAGAGGGGATAGGGGAGGGGACCCAAACATCAGAGTGGATAAGCTCAAGAGGGCGGGTGGAGGAGCGTTGAGAATGAGGAAATGGTAGTTTATGAGATAACAGCTATTACAAACTAAATTGTTTGTTTTCGGTACCGAAAAAGGATACAACGAAACAACATAATTAAAAGTGGCGGAGGAAGGATGTCCTAGACAATGATGCCAAGTGTCAGCAGAAGGAGTAGTGGTGACAAGGGCATGTGGGATAGTTGAAGAAAGGGGGTAGACTCTGTTATAACTCAGGCTGCAGTAGAGAGCACGCTTGGGCCTATTGTCCTAGATAGATACATCAGATCTGGTAAATGTTAGAGAACAATCATTATCGTGAGCAAGTTTATGTACGGAAAGAAAATTGTGAGCTATGGTGGCGGTGTGTAGGATATTGTTATGATAGAGTGTGGAGTGAGTGAGAGACAGGGTGGTGCTACCTATAGAGGAGACAGGGAGGAAATGCCCATTACCGATGTGAACATGGGAACGGCTGGGGAGTGAAGACGGGGTGGTAATATGTCCTGAGTCCTAAGTTATGTGATCATTGGCGCCAGAGTCAAGAAGCCACTCAGAGGTACAAGGCCCACCTCCTTGAGCACTCATGGCCATTGCATGGCCTGCGACAGATCCAAGGAATGATGCATTGTAGCACTGTTGTCATTCGAGGACCCCATGGCTGGGTCCACCACAAATCTGACACGTGGGATGAAACCTATGGGGGCCACCCCGACTGTGGCCAGAACGTTAGTCCCCACCACCCCCACCTCGTGCCTGGTGAGACAAATGGAAAGGCAACTAGGTGGCTGGAGTGGGAAGGATGTTGGGCATGGCATAGGCCAGGGCCATGGGGGGGTGTACTAGTGGGAGTGGGGGCCAGGGGGACAAAGGGACACCCGGGCGGGGGCCTAGGAGGAGTTGACCTAGGGTGGCACTGAGGGTGTTGATGATATCTGGTTAGAGCGAGGAGATGGTAGGAGCGACAGGTGCGGGAGGATGGGTAGCAGCATGGAGGGCAGTAGGTTGGGCCAGGGGCAGACCCACAAAAGCCGATTTGTACAGAGTGAGAGAGAGAGCAGTTTCTTCCGCAAGGAGTAGGCTCCAGTGTTCGGTTATAGGAACAAGGGTACCCCAGGCTCGTATGATGGTGGCAAAGGAAACATACTCTGGTGGGATGCCGCGAGTGTCTAGTCAAGAGATCGGAGTCTGTGATGTGAACATTGACCATAGCTAATTGATCTACGATGAGGCAGAGCTGGTCAAGGTAGGCAGCCATGCCACGGTGCCAAAGCAGCAACGGCGAGGGTCACCCATGTAATACCCCAACCCAGAAAACCCGAACCGGACTGGGTTAGTTCGGAAGACATAATCACACTGTATTAAATGAATAGAAAAATAATTAAAATCAAATAGACCATGAGCTGTAGACTCTGAGTACGAGAGTCATAATCTTCTTCCACACACTATGGAACTTTAACGTTCCATTGTGCATAGATTAGAACTAACCTAATTTTATAACTAATTTTAATTGGGCCAATGTTATCGTACCATTGGTTGCCTACATACGTATTGGATACCATCTTTGACATTATTCCAATAGGATCGGATCCGAACGTAGTTCTACCTAACAACTAATATATGCATCATGCATCACAAAATCATATATGTTAAAATACGTATATCCTTATATCCGAATAATCATTCGGAATTAGACATGTATCTAATAAATCATTAGAGTCAAACAGAAGTTGATAAATCAGCGAAATACACATCTCACATAGGTGATCGGAACACTAACAAAATCACACATCCCACTCTATCATAAAGCGGAGCAGAACACACTACAAAGCATGTTGGATCATATTAGATCATATAAGATTTCATCCAACCATACCAATCACATAATATTAAATCGGAGTATATCATATCACAATAGAGCATTTCAGAATAATTCAGATCACAATAGAATATATCCAAGTAGATCAAATAGGAACATATCAGCATATATCATATCATACCAAATTATATATCTTAATTAGTATATTACTAATTAAGATGTGCATGCATATAAATCATATTAAATTAGAAGGTCAGGAAAGCGTACTCCCCTGTAGTTCCAGAAATGGTGGCACTCGGAGTTGCTCATTTCTTTAGGGCATCCTCCCTTTCAGATAAAGAAATGGTGGGCATAACCTCCTCTAACTTCATAACTTTTCTCTTTCCGTGCATGTGCACTATGGACAAAACCTCCCCTTGACCCAGGATACTTTTCTCACAACACACACATAGGCAACGGACATAATCTCCTCTTACCTAGAGACACTTCTCACCTTTTGCACTTGCAGGTGGCAGACATAACCTCCCCTTATCTGGAGACACTTCACCATTCACACACTCGTAGGTAGCGAATAGAACCTTCCATTGCCCAGAGACACTTCACCCTTCCTACGACCGTAGGCGGCGGACATAACCTCCCCTTCCTCGGAGACACTTCACCCTTCACGCGACCATAGGTGGTGGACAGAACCTCCCCTTGCCCAGAGACACTTCACCCTTCACACGCCTATGGGCGGTGGACAGAACCTCCCCTTGCCCCCGGGCGTTTCCCCCATATAGCGTCACTAACTCAAGGAATGGATGCTTCCATTGCCTAGAACACCCTCAAATTAGTTACAAACGTCTTTTGAACAGAAGAAAACATACTCATATTGACTCCAAAACCTCTTCTCGAAGTTTGAACAAAAATGAGAATTTATAAGAAAATGGTGTGCAAGCACACAACGGAAAGAGGATACGCACGCACCTGCTCACACCAAGTGGCATATTTGATTTGACCTAAAAAGTGGACGGTGAGGGCTGACGTACGTGTGATGCACGAGTAATGCCACTCGTACATCGTGTGTCATGCCATGGCTCGCGCGGCTTTCGCTTCAGCTCGGAGCCAATGACGCCAGCTATTCCTTCTTTTCTTTAATATTTTATTGTTATTTCAATCAAATACAATTTCAACTTCAATACGCGATAACTTCTTATCCTGAAGTCAAAATTGCATGTTTTTCATACCGATGAACTCGTATTGACGAGCCCTTCGAAACTTGACCCACAAAGGTACACTTCCCAAGGTCATAACTTTTGTTCCCAACCTCCGTTTTGCATGTTTTTAGATTCATTGCGCTCATTGCTTCATGCTCTAACTAGATCCAAGAATTTTATCCCTTGAAACCCTTTAAAATTTAACTTAAAATATATAATCAACCCTAACCCTCTTGTGTTAAGTGTAATCGAAACACGGGGTGTCACATTCTTCCCCCCTTAAAACAAATTGCGTCCTCGCAATTCTCCTACAAATAAAATCTGACCTTTAGTCAAAGGATAAGTACAATAATAAATCCAATTGATTTACAATCGGACACAACAGTCAGAAGAACAATCCATCGAGTGATAACATAATCCGATAACTATTTGGATCAAATACATAATCTAGTAGTTTAAACTACCCCGATATCACAAAACAAAATCTGATTATAATTAAACTAAACGCTTGTAAATAGTATATGTGAAAAACTTCGGATTTCACATTAATAAACAGAATCCAATATTTTAAGATCCAATAGAATCTTCACAATCTAAATCCGATAGTTCATATTTAGATAGAACACTTAGAACACAATTTGGATTATGATTTTTTTACACCATATAGGTCATTGTTCAGAGTCAAAACACAATGTTGCAAAATAGGGTTAATGAAATCTATTGGCACAATTCAAAAACCATTCAAAAACATAATCCAACAATTTATGATCGGATAAAAATACTTTAAACAAAATTTGACTAATTAAACTTTGGATAAATCATATCATGCAAAATTCAATTATGGACTTTTAAAATCAGATAAGACATTTTTTGGAAACAAAGCAAATCAAATCATAGCAGAGTAGATAGAATAGACATATTAGATGGATCAAACAGAACAGACAGATCAAACAAAACAGATAGAATCGACAAATTAGACAGAATGGATAGAACAGACATCAGATAAAACAGACAAATCAGACAAAACAGACAGAACCGACAAATTAGACGTAACAGATAGAAAGGACAGATCAGACAAAACAAACAGATAAGACAAAACGGATAGATCAGACAAAATGGACAGATCCGACAAAATAGACAAATCGGACAAAACAGAGAGATCAGACAGAACAGACAAAATCGGACAAAACAGACAGATTAGATAGAATGGAGCTGTGATACTGAACGGCATTCTCCTTGACACTCATGGGGTAACGAGAGGCTCAAAAGGAAAGGAGCTTTCCTATGATGCTCCACACTTATATGCATGTGCTAGAGCCTATTTCTCGGTGGGTATCCAGATAGAGAGTGCACTGATACTTTCAGGTTTTACCCCAAAACTACCCAGAGAGTGCACATATTCAAAACATATTGTAGTGCATATAAATTATTTCACAAATATGATATTTTTCTTGAAAACATGGTTAATAAGCATAAATTTACAATTTAAAACCCCCTACAGTGTAGGTTGAGTTAAAATCTAAAACAATGCTAAGCAAAAATATATGATAATGATTATAATCTTTTTCAAAAAATCGTCTATCAAAAAAGAATCATTCAGAAACAATTTGATGCAGAAACATAAGCACAAATTGTCGGTTAGTCCGAGTGACGAGAAAACTAGAGCTATGATACCAAACGGCGTTCCCCTTGACACTCATGGGGTAGCGAGGGGCTCAGAAAGTGAGGAGATTTCCCATGATGCTCCATACCCATCGCGCGCCACAACCGATTATTTTTCTCGGTGGGTATCCAGAGAGGGCAACCACTCGCGTATCATTGTACGCATCATATTAGAAATTCTCGGAATCATTTGGAATTTAAAACATCAAACAGAAAACATATTAGAAGTCAATCATACTCTTTTCACATAGGCATTTGACCAAAAATCAAAGTGTTTGACAGAAAACATACTTTTCACATTTAAATCAGAACATATATTCCTGGTTCACATCATACTCGGAACAAAATTTCAAATCAAACTTGAAGTAAAAAATTATCTCAACACACAAGCAGAATTAACAATGGAGCTATCCACTAACTTTCATTTTGATATCACGGGCATTTGATGATTACTCCTTGGTAATTCAACTGCCGTAAATTTGATAGACTATTTGAAATTTAAGTTATTAAAATAATTATGTAACGGATTCAGAACAAATATTTTCGATTGATTCAAAATTGGAATTCATAAAATTAGAGTTTAGATCAAATCAAATACCACACATACAAAATAGAATTTGAATTATTCCTAAATTATAAATTGGAATTCGTAAAATCGGAGTCCATCAGGGTGTAACATATGCAAATATAATTCCCATCAAATTCAATATAATAGAAGGTTCGTCTTAAATCACATTTGTAAAATCATGTTTAATTAAATTTTAGAATTTATAAAATCAAAGTTCGTATTATATCCAATGGCATGTATATCAAACAGAAAGTTAAAATATCGGAAGTCGTATTAATTCAAGTATCATAGTTGAAACAAAATTTCAAATTAAGTCCTATCAAAATTGGAATATGTATCAAACTGATATTTGGAAAAGTAATTTTCAATAATAACAATTCAAATGCAAAATTCATAGCATCAATCTGATACAACACAAGTAGGACAAACATTCTAAATTACTTATAATTAAACAAAATAGAATTTATAAATATCAGAGTCAATATCAATTCCAATGCCATACTAACAACTCGAAACCCGATAAGGCTTATTCGTGGATTTTTTAAAAAATTTATTTAAATCCAAGATCGAAATTTATAAACTTAACTGTCGTATTAAATCCATTGCAACAAATTCAGACATAAATTTTATAGATATATTTTTTTACTCAATACCAAAACTCAAAAAATCTATGTTTAAATCAATTACTTGCAAAGCATGCAAGACAAAAATTTAAAATTATTTCTGATTCAAAATTGGATGTCATAAAGTCAAAGTTCATATTAAATCCGATGCAACCCTAAGAGATCAGAAAACTCATAGTCGGAATTCCCCTTGAATCCGATACAACACATGCGGAATTTCAAAAATTGGAATCCTTAATCCAATGTCACACGTAAAGAATGAATGATTCACAATCGGAATTTTCCTTAATTCTATTATCACATAAGAAAAACTGACGTTCATAATCAGAATTCTTATTAAATTCGATGACACGCATGCAGAAAGTCAAAAACACAATTGAAGTTTAAATTGACTCCGATAAACCACTCACCAAAAGAAAACTTTAGATCAAAATGACCCTCAACAGATTAGAGCTTCAAAATATTTTAAAATATTTTTCTCTCGCAAGTAGAGCAAAGCACCGATACCATTTGTAACATCCCGAACAGGAAAACCCAACCCGGACTGGGGGTTAGTTTAGAAGACAGAATCGAATTGTATAAAATAAACAGAAAATAATTAAAATCAGACTAGCCAGGAGCGGCAGACTCTGAGTGCGAGATTCATAACATTATTCCACACACTATGGAGCTTTAACGTTCCATTATGCATAGATCAGGACTAACCTAATTTTATTACTAATTTGGATCGGGCCAACGTTATCGTACCGTTGGTTGCCTACGTACATATTAGATCCATTTCTGACGTTATTCCAATACGATTGGATCCAAACGTAGTTCTACCTAACGGCTAATACATGCATCAGGAATCATAAAATCATATACGTTAAAATATGTATATCCTTATATCCGAATAATAATTTGGAATCAGACGGAAGCAAATAAATCAGTGAAGTACACATCTCACATAGGTGATCAAAAAACTAACAAAATCACACATCAGATCATGTTGGATCATATCAGATTTCATCCAACCATACCGATCATATCATATCAGATCGGAGTATATCAGATCAAAATATCGCATTTTAGCGTAATTCGTATCACAACAAAATATATCAAAGTAGATCGAATAAGAACATATCAGCATATATCATATCATAGCAAATTACATATTTTAATTAGTATATTACTAATTAAGTTGTGCACACACATAAATCATATTAAATTAGAAGGTTAGAAAAGCGTACTCCCCTGCAGTTTCAGAAGTGGCGGCATTCGGAGTTGGTCATTTCCTCAGGGAGTCCTCCCTTTCAAGTCCAAAAATGGTGGGCAGAACCTCCTCTAATTTCGGAATACTTTTCTCTTTCCATGCCTGTAGGCTACGGATAAAACCTCCCCTTGATCCGGGACACTTTTCTCACAACACGCCCATAGGCAACGGACAAAATCTCCCCTTACCTAGAGGCACTTCTCACTTCCTGCGCTTGTAGGTGGTAGATAAAACCTCCCCTTATCATGAGACACATCACCCTTCACGCACTCGTAGGCAGCGAACAGAACCTCCCCTTGCCTGGAGACACTTCACCCTTCCCGCAACCGTAGGCAGCATATAAAGCCTCCCCTTGCCCGGAGATAATTCACCCATCGCGCGCTCATAGGCAGTCGACAGAACCTCCCCATACCTGGAGACACTGTACCTTTCACGTGCCCGTAGGCGATGGACAAAACCTCCCCTTGCCCCGGTGTGTTTCCCCCATATAGGGTCGCTAACTCGAGCAATGAATGCTTTCATTGCGTAGAACACTTCGAATTAGCTAAGAACGCTTTTTGAACGGAATAAAACGGACTCAAAACGACTCAGAAACTCCTCCCAAAATTTAAACAGAATTGAGAATTTATAAGAAAATGGCATGCTAGCATATGACGGAAAGAGGATACGCATGCACCAGGTCATGCCATTGGCATATTTTGATTTGACCAAAAAAGTGGACGGTAGGGCCAACATGCGTGGGATGCGAGCTGCGCTATCGCATGTACGCCGCACGAAATCATGTGCATGTGATGCGCATTCCGCCGCGTGTCACATGGATGCGGTTCTCCGTCACGGCCCGCACAGCTTGGCTCGGCTCGGAGCCAATGATGCCATCTATTCCATTTTTTTAATATTTTATCATTATTTAAATAAAATACAATTCTAACTTCAAAACGCGATAACTTCTATCCTGAAGTCAAAATAGCATGTTCTTGGTACCGATGGACTTGTATCGACGAGCCCTTAAAATCTAGATCCCACAAGGGTAAGTTATGTTACACTTTTAAAGTGGATCCTGCCCATATGGCACGCTTCCCAAAATCATAACTTTTGTTCCCGACATTTTTTTTTATGTGTTCTTAAGTATAGTATGCTTGTTACTTTGAGCTTTGACTAGATATGAGAATTTTATCCCTTAAAATTTAACTAAAATTATATAATTACCCCTAACTCTCTTGGGTTAAGTGTAATCGGAACACGACAACAGTAGCATGGTTAAGGAAACGACGGGTGAGGATGGGTTCGATGGTGATGCGGAGGAAAACAAGGAGGTGGTGATCGGTCATGGTCGAGTCATAGTAGGAGGGATGAGCGGAGCTGTCCGCTGGGGAGGGACAGGGGAGTGTTCCATCGACGAATGGGGAGGGATAAGCGCCAAATGAGGAAGCTGGTTCCGTCAAGGCAAATGGTAATGAGGGCCATCTTGTTTGCAACCAGAAATTTGATGCCGGGACAGTGGTGAGGAAATCGGAGGAAAATGAGAAGCGCGGAGGGGGAGGGTGAGTGGTGCTGGAGGTGGCTGTCGCGGGGGGGAGAGGAGGGCGAATTGATTTAAGAGGATGTGGGAGGGAGCTGCATGGATTGCAGGGAGGAAGCCTAGGAGAGGAAAATGCGGCTTGGTAGGCCAGGCTCGGTTTTGCACTGGAGAAGGGAGGAGAAGAAAGGAAGGAACTTTCTCACGGTGAAGAGGAAGGATGGGAGGTTAGGGGAGAAGAGAGGCGGCCGGCATTAGGAAAAGAGGGGCGGCAGCCAGGTACGGCGGAGGGGACTACAACACCTTGTGACGGAGGTGACGAGAAATAAAAGGGACTGCTGGAGGAGGAGAGGGAGGGAGGAGCCGAGGAGGAGGCAAATGGATGGGTCCGGCGTAGAATCTGGCAGACGGTAATGAGATGGGCCGGAAGATTAGGGAGGAGAGGTCCAGCTGAGAAGAGGGGAAGGGGAGACCAGTCTGGGTGGTGGATGAGGTTCATGATGGGGAAGGCAGAAACCGGCACTGGCAAATGGTCGAGGGAAGAGAGGTGATGCTAGAACGAGTGGAGGGAGGCAGTGTCCAGGGGCAGTGAAGAAGGCGGCAACACTGGTGGGTATAGGAGAGAGGTTGCAGGGAGGTTGCAGAGGGAGGACAGAGAGTCAAGGGAGAGGAGAGGATGTAGAGGATAGGGAGATGAAGACGGAGGCCAGATGCGGTGGAGATGGCAGCAGCTCAGGAAGTTTCAGGAGAGTAAAGGAGGAAGAAAGGGGAGCGCATAGAGGGAGTGAAGGACAGAAAATTGGGTTGGGAAGAGAAAGGGTGTAGCAGACAAAGGGGTGAGTTTTTGCCAGACAGGGGACGGCAGAAGGCTCCCAGTGACGGAGCCCAATGCTGAAGCTTTTTAGTAGATAAAAAAAGAGACAAAAAGGAGTTGGCTTTTATTAGCTCGATACCATATTGAGTAATTGTCCCGTAATACAATAATGACAGAAAATTTATAATATATAGGCTTTAGAAGAAGCATCTAGAGATTAGTGTAGTGTAGAGGTGTGTGAAAAAACTCCTAGAATAGGAGAATAATACAAGAAAAATTTAGATACAAAATATTTCTTTAATAGGTTGCATACATTGTAGTGAAGCATTTGATGCTTATTAAACTAATAGTAATAAATTAAAAATAAAAAAAATAAAAATTAGAAGTATTAGCGATGCTTTTAAACAAGCGTCGCAAACAGCATTGATAAATAACGACGCTTTATTACATGTGTCGTTATTAGCTTTATTAATTAATTTTATTGAAAAATAATTATATAATAAATAAATATTAAAAAAGTAAAAAAACTTCTTAAATATAATATATTTTGCTCAATATTAACTATTTGTATATATAATAAATAAATATTAAATTTTTAATAAAAGGTAGTGACAATAATACATTAAACTTTTACTATTTATATATAACATATAATTTATAATATTATATAATTTATAATAAAAAGGAGAATCTATTGAGAGAAAAGAGCTAGAGGAAGAGGAAGAGAGAGTCATAGAGAGAGTGGAGAGAAGAGAGAGAGAAGAGAGGAAAGATATAGAGGAGAGAGGTACAGAGTGAGGAGAGAGATAGAGGGGAGAGAGAGAGAAAGAGGAGAGAGAGGGTGAGGAGAGAAAGGAAAGAGAGAGGAGAGAGAGAAGAGAGAGAGGAGGGAGTATAGAGAGAGATTGAGAATTTTAAAGATAATTTAATTATATTTTTTATTATATTTTTTATTTAAAAATTAATAAAAAATAAATAAAAAATATATTTAAGATGCATATGAATATGTCACTAATACTATTAGTATTAGGGACGCATACGAATATGTATCGCTAATACCCTTAGTACTAGCGATGCATATTTGTCTCCGTTGCTATAACCTTATCATGTATTCTGTTAATTTTAAAATAAATAGAGCGAGAAAAAAGAGAGATTATACAGAGAGAGAAGAGTGAGAAGGACAGGGGGAGAGATAGAGAAAGAGGGAGGAGATAGAGAGGGAGGAGATAGAGAGGGAGAGATACAGAGAGAGATACAGAGAGAGTAGAGAGAGAAATTTAATTTAGATTTTTTAATATTTTTTATTATATCTTTTATTTTAAAATTAATCAAAAATAGGAAACATATTAGTGATGCATGGTAATATGCGTCACTAATAATATTAGTATTAGGGACGCCTACAAATATACGTCACTAATACTTATTGGTATTAGGGACGCATATGAATATGAGTCCCTATTACCTTATAATTTATTCTCTTAATTTTAAAATATGTAGAGCCAAAAAAAAGGAGATGACATAGAGAGAGGAGGAGAGGGAGAGATAGAGAGAGGAAAGAGAGAGAGAGGGAAGAGAGATAGAGAGGGAGGAGAGATATATGAAGAAGAGAGAGTAGAGAGAGAGGAAGAAGAGAGAGATGAGAGAGAGTAGATAGAGAGAAATTTAATTTTAATTTTTTAATATTTTTTATTATACCCTTTATTCAAAAATTAATTAAAAAAATAAAACTTATTATTGACATATATGAATATGCGTCACTAATACTATTTGTATTAGGGATGCAAAAGAATATGCATCACTAATACTATTAGTATTAGGGACCTGCATACGAATATACGTTGCCAATACCTTTAGTACTAGCGATGCATATTCATATGCATCTCGATTGCCTTGTAATTTATTCTATTAATTTTAAAATTAGTAAAGAGAGAAAAAAGAGAGAAGATATTGAGAGAGAGAGAGTGAGGAGAGAGAGGGAGTGATAGAGGAGAGACGAGAGAGAGAGGAAGAAAGAGAGAGTAGAGAGAGAGGAAGATGAGAGAGAGTAGAGAGATAGTGAGGAGGGAGAGATGAGAGAGAGTAGCGAGAGAGAAATTTCTTTTTGATTTTTTTAACATTTTTATTATATCGTTTATAAAAAATTAATCAAAAAAATAAAACATATTAGTGATGCTTATGAATGTGTTACTAATACTATTGGTATTAGGGACGCATACAAATATGTGTCACTAATACTATTTGTATTAGAGACACATACGAATATATGTTGCTAATATCTTTAGTACAAGCGATGCATATTCGTATGCATTGCTATTACCTTATAATTTATTCTATTAATTTTAAATAAGTAGACAGAGAATAAAGTGGAGATAGAGAGAGAGGAGGAGAGGGGGAGAGATAGAGGGAGAGGGAGAGGGAGAGATAGAGAGGGGGAAAGAGAGAAGAGAGAGGGAGGAGGGAGAGTGGAAGAAGAGAGAGTAGAGAGAGAGGAAGAACAAAGAAAGAGAGGTGTGAGAGAGATAAATTTAAATTTAATTTTTTAACATTTTTTATAATATCTTTTATTTAAAAATTAATCAAAAAAAGGAAACATATTAGTGAAGCATATGTGTCGCTAATGCTATTGGTATTAGGGATGCATATAAATATGTGTCTAATACATTTAGTACTAGTGACGCAAGTTCGTATGCTTTGCTATTTCCTTATAATTTTTTCTCTTAGTTTTAAAATAAGTTGAGAGAAAAAAAGAAATATGATATAGAGAGAGAGGAGAGGGAGAGAGAGGGAGGGGGAGAGAGGAGAGAGAGGGAGAGATAGGGAGGAAGGAGAGTGAGAAGAGAGAGGGAGGAGAGATAGAGAAGAGAGAGGTAGAAGAGAGAGAGATGAGAGAGAAAAAGTGAGGAGAGAGAGTGGTGAGAAATGAGATAGAGTAGAGAGAGATAGAAATTTAATTTCATTTTTTTAACATTTTAATAATATTTTATATTTAAATATTGATTAAAAAAAAGGAAGCGTATTAGTGACGCATATGCATATGCGTCACTAATACTATTTGTATTAGGGCCGCATACGAATATGTGTTGCTAGTACCTTTAGTATTAGTGGCTCATATTCGTATGCGTCACTATTACCTTATAATTTATTCTATTAATTTTAAAATGAGTAGAGAGAAAAAAAAGATATTACAGAGAGAAAGGAGAGGGGGAGAAAGAGTGAGAGTGGGAGAGAGCGGAGAGAGAGCGATACGAGATAGAAGAGAGGGAGGAGAGATAGAGGAAGAAGAGAGGGTAGAGAGAGAGTAATTTAATTTCATTTTTTTAATATTTTTTATTATATCTTTTATTTAAAAATTAATTAAAAAAATAAAACATATTAGTGATGCATATGAATATGCATCACTGGTACTATTGGTATTAGGGACGCATACGAATATGCATCGCTAATACTATTTGTATTAGAGACACATACGA
Organism: Saururus chinensis; assembly: GCA_035235625.1. Taxonomy (NCBI): domain Eukaryota; kingdom Viridiplantae; phylum Streptophyta; class Magnoliopsida; order Piperales; family Saururaceae; genus Saururus; species Saururus chinensis. Next base: position 33,516,371 of record CP141144.1, on the reverse strand, counting down.
CTATATGTCGCTAATATGTTTAGTACTAGCGCTGCATATTCGTGTGCGTCGCTTTTACCTTATAATTTATTCTATTGATTTTAAATAAGTAGACAGAGAAAAAAAGAGGAGATAGAGAGAGAGAGAGGAGGAGAGGGGGAGAGATAGAGGGAGAGGGAGAGGGAGAGATAGAGAGGGTGAAAGAGAGAAGAGAGAGGGAGGAGGGAGAGTGGAAGAAGAGAGAGTAGAGAGAGAGGATGGAGAAAGAAAGAGAGGTGTGAGAGAGATAAATTTAATTTTAATTTTTTAATATTTTTTATAATATCTTTTATTTAAAAATTAATCAAAAAAAGGAAACATATTAGTGACGCATATGTGTCGCTAATACTATTGGTATTAGGGATGCATATAAATATGTGTCAGTAATACATTTAGTACTAGTGATGCATGTTCGTATGCTTTGCTATTTCCTTATAATTTGTTCTCTTCATTTTAAAATAAGTAGAGAGAAAAAAAAGAAAGATGATATAGGGAGAGGAGAGGGGGGAGAGAGAGGAGAGGAGAGAGAGAGGGAGAGATAGGGAGGAAGGAGAGTGAGAAGAGAGAGGGAGGAGAGATAGAGAAGAGAGAGAGAAAAGAGAGAGATGAGAGAGAAAAAGTGAGGAGAGAGAGTGGTGATAGATGACATAGAGTAGAGAGAGAAATTCAATTTCATTTTTTAAATATTTTTATAATATATTATTTTTAAATATTAATTATAAAAAAAGGAAGGGTATTAATGTCACGACCCGGATTTTTAAAACCCTTGTTACAATAAAGGACACACGATAGATCACGATAATAAATTTTTTTCCCCTTTCTTAAACACAAAATAAATCATCTAATTAAATATCCAGGTCATGATAACTGGGGTTCACAAATACGAATATCAAATCATATGATATTATTTAACGTCTGAAAATTCATAAAGACCAGCTCATCCATCTAAGTACAAGTCTATCACCCGTCTGAAAATAAATAACAAGTTGACTCTCACGCTTAAGGTACACTTATGTATCGGAGTTTCAAAAAAATGCGAAAACCTCTTGAGCTCGCTTGGCTTGGTCTCACTTGTCGTCGCCTGGAGAATCTGCAATAAAGCAAACCAAACAACAACCACAACTACAATGGAGCATCTCCGCCTTCAGGAGAAGAGCTTCCAATGGACAAAAGGTTTTATTAGTATTTTACGGATCGGGCCAACATCACCCGATGTTAGTTGCCTACGTACTCATCAGACAACATCTCCAATGTTCCCAACAAGATCGGATCCAGACGTAGTTCTGCCTAAAACTACACTATACTAAGAAGCATAGCATCACCCATGCAATGCTTAAGTATTTTAAAGCAACCTACATTTTATGCAAGTCTTTTAATCGTTCCACTTGTCTAATTAACAAGCAATATCAAACAATGTTATTAATTATCTCACAACCCTTGTTCAATAATTAATGCTAACATCCTGCAAACCGTACCACATAAGGGTAATATATAGAACACATAACTCAAAAACATGGGTTGATCTTTAACCAATGAAGACCATCACAATGCACAAAACAATGAAAACCGTTCAGGAAACAATGTACTAATTGTTACTTGAAAATACCGACTCCCGCTCAAAGGAGTAAATGTATGCTAACAAAAATCCTAGCATCTCTAGAGATCCACTTGGATCAGCCATGGGCCTAGAGATGTAGGTACCAGCTATGCTTATGGATACACTGGCCGGAGGTAGATGAGCCTTCCATGATGCTCAAAAACCTAGTTTGCGCGTTTGCAGGGATCCATCGTCCCAAAGGAGCGGAGACACAAGGGTCTAAAAGATTACCGTCATGGCTATTATCAGAAATCCTAGCATCTCTAGAGATCCACTTGGATCAGCCATGAGCCTAGAGATGTAGGTACCAGCTGTGCTCATGGACACACTGGCCGGAGGTAGATGAGCCTTCCATGATGCTCAAAAACCTAGTTTGCGCATTTGTAGGGATCCATCGTCCCAAAAGGATCGGAGACCACAAGGGTATGAAAGATTACCGCCCTGGCTATTATTGTGAGCTTAAACTTTGACTCCAAGAACATCCCATAACCACCCTCGGTTCATTAACCAAGGTAAAATTCTATGTCAGGGCCTCATTCACTCCATGAACAAGTCCCAACCCTAAAGGGGGTATTTTAGTCATTATCTTAATTAAGTGTTCTTCCCCTAATCTAAAGACAACCAAAATCTCTTGATAGTCTTTATTAACCTTAATTTACTTATAAAACTTAAAACAACAATAATAAATGTAAGCATCAGAATAATCAACATGACAAGAACTTAGATTCTAACCAATTCAACATTATAATGAAAAGGATTTGGGGCTAAGATGTATAACTCAAGTTAAATACCTAACATGACAAGTTCAAGTTGAAACAACCATCAACATTCACCCTAATGTATAACACAATCAAGGCTGAAATTCAAGGACATATTATGCTTAATTTCAAATGCATCTTAGGCTCAAATTCAGAGACTTAATAAATATAAGTATATCATGAACTAAGGCTCAAAAGTCAAGGATTCAATCAGCAATATTATAATCTAAAACAAAGCTGAGAATCAAGTATTAGATATGCAACAATACAACCTAAACTAGGGCTGAGATTTAGATGTTTTCTCAGCATGATTATAGCATAAATCAATGCTAAGAATTTGGTATTAATTTGGCCAAAGAAGAGCCTAAAACATAAGCATGAAATCAGGGATTTACTTGATCAATGTGCAGCCTAAACTAAGGCTTCAAATCAGGGATTTACTTGACCAATGTGCAGCCTAAACTAAGGCTTCAAACCAGGGATTTAATTAGGCAAAGTATGGCCTAAACTAAGGCCATGAATCAGGGATTAAATTGGCCAAGGTATGGCCTAAAGTAAGGCCACGAATCAGAGATTAACTTAGCCAAAGTATGGCTTAATGTAAATCCACGAATCAGGGATTAACTTGGTCAAAGTATGGCCTAATGTAAGGCCACGAATCAGAGATTAACTTAGCCAAAGTATGGCCTAATGGAAGGCCACGAATCAGGGAAAAAATTGGCCAAAATATGGCCTAAACAAAGGACACAAACAAGGGGTAAAATATGCTAAAGCAGGGCCTGAACTAAGGCCACGAACCAGGGATAAAATTCAGCAGAGTTTATGCCCAAATTATGGATGATAAACATGACTAGAATCATAATCATTCATGCCTAACATAGGGCTATGGTAGATAACAACAATCAGCAACATGCTTCCATGAATTAAGACTAATCTACTTGACAAAAATCATGATATTGTATGCACAATTCAGCCATATACATAAGCGATAAAATCACAATCATTCAAAACAAGTAATGGATGATTCATGACATCAGAAACCCCCCTAGAATTAGGCTGAATAATGGCTAAATTATATCTATCAAAACCTCATTCCTAAGGGTGTAAAAGGAAGCACCTACTTGTACCAATTCATCCCCAAAGCTCCTAACCCTTTCTCCTATGCTTCTAGGCCTTGATTCAATCGAAAGGCGGCTGATTTGTGCCTTCGAAATTGCTGGTTATGGAGGTCCTTGCTGAGAGAAGGAAGAGGAAGGAAGAGATGGAGAAGAGGGAGGCTGCCTCTTTTAAAGCTATTGGGTGCCCTCCCCCTTTAGGTCTCTCTCATCCTTAGTTACAATCCCGGAATACAAAATCCCTGCCCCATTACCAACAGGAAACCAACCCCCATACATGCTCAAAACAGTCCCAAAAGAGTCCTAACCCAACTAGATGTATGGTTGATCCCTCCTTCAACCTTTTTCACCACTTCTAACACTCCTCGGACTCCTACTTGGGCTAGAAGTCCTATTCTTACTAAGAGTCCTTGTCCCGGTAAGACTCTCTCCCTCTTTAAAATCCTAGTTCTTTTAAGACTTCTAATTCCTAGTACGTTTAGGACTCCTAACTCCTATCATATTTAGGACTCCTAACTCCTAGCACATTTAGGACTCCTAATACCTAACACGATTAGGACATCCAACTCCAAGCGCGAGTAGGATATCTAACTCCAAGCATGAGTAGGACATCTAACTCTAAGTACGAGTAACTCTAAGCACGAGTAGGACATCCAACTCCAAGAACGAGTAGAACATCCAACTCTAAGCACGAGTAGGATATCTAACTCTAAGCATGAGTAGGACATCCAATTCCAAACACGAGTAGGGCATCTAATTCGGGTAAACGGGCCCTATGCAATAAGCTTAACTTCGAACAATTGTATCACCCTCATCTGAACTCCGATTCACACATTCTTAGTGGCGTTTCGAAGCTCTTTCTGTCTATTTTCTAATAAAATTAGTTTCAACCACAAATTCTATCTAGGGCGGTAGTTATTTTACTAAGAATGTCAATAGGTCAAACACCCTATTTTCCACATATTTAATTTTTGAAACATAGGAAAATTAAGGATATTACAATTAATGACACATATGCATATGCGTCACTAATACTATTTGTATTAGGGCCGCATACGAATATGTGTTGCTAGTACCTTTAGTACTAGTAGCTCATATTCGTATGAGTCACTATTACCTTATAATTTATTCTATTAATTTTAAAATGAGTAGAGAGAAAAAAAAGATATTACATAGAGAAAGGAGAGGGGGAGAAAGAGGGAGAGTGGGAGAGAGCGGAGAGAGAGGGATGAGAGATAGAAGAGAGGGAGGAGAGATAGAGGAAGAAGAGAGGGTAGAGAGAGAAATTGAATTTCAATTTTTTAATATTTTTTATTATATCTTTTATTGAAAAATTAATGAAAAAAATAAAACATATTAGTGATGCATATGCATATGAATATGCATCACTAGTACTATTGGTATTAGGGACACATACGAATATGCATCGCTAATACTATTTGTATTAGGGACACATATGACTATATGTCGCTAATATGTTTAGTATTAGCGGTGCATATTCGTGTGCGTCGCTTTTATGAAATAATTTATTCTATTAATTTTAAAATAAGTAGAGAGTGAAAAAATAGATATGATATAGAAGAGGGAGAGCGGAGGAGAGGGGGAGAGAGAGGGAGGAGAGAGAGGGAGAGATAGAGAGGGAGGGGAGAGAGAGGAGGGAGCGTGGAAGAAGAAAGAGTAGAGAGAGAGAGTAGAGGCAGAGGAAGGAGAGAGAGAAATGGGAGAAAGTAGAGAGAGGGAGAGAAATTTAATTTTAATTTTGTAATATTTTTTATAATATTATTTATTAACAAATTAATTAAAAAAAATATTAGTTATGCATGCGAATATGTGTCACTAATACTATTGGTATTAGGGAACAAATATATGTTGCTAATACCTTAGTACTAGTAATGCATGTTCTTATGCATCGCTATTACCTTATAATTTATTTTATTAATTTATAAATAGGTAGAGATAGAAAAAGAGAGACGATATCAAGAGAGAGAGGGAGAGGGGGGAGAGAAGGAGAGAGTAGAGAAAGAGAGAAATTTAATTTCACTTTTTTAACACTTTTTATTATATCTATTATTTAAAAATTATGCATCACTAATACTATTTGTATTAGCGATGCATACGAATATATGTCGCAACTACCTCTAGTACTAGTGATGCATATTTGTATGTATTGCTATTACCTAATAATTTATTCTATTAATTAGACAAAAATACCCTTTCAACAAGGTTAGGGTTTAAAATTATGTAAACTAGTTGTGACGACGCATAAACAAGGAGGAGATTGGATCTCAGTGACGATTTGTGATTTTTGTCTCGCTGTTTTCATGAACATCATATTCCGATTTCTATTCGGCGATTTTCGGCTTCCCACACTTCATTGGCGATCGCTCTTCTCTGATTTTTGACACTGCAACTCAAAAAATGAATCTTGAGGGACTATCTAGGGAGAACATGGCTATATAAAAATGGAGAATGATGTAGATGCTATGGAAGGACATTATGGAATAGCCATGATAGCCTCCTACCCTATTGTGCAAAGTGGGACTCTAGTATGATTTTTTATAAGCAAGTTTTACTATGTAGAACATCTTATGTAAGCATGTACGCGATCTCAGAGGTTTTTATCCCTGACTTGATGAACAATTTTATAAATAATAAATACTGGCAAATATCGTGTTATCAATAACACGCTATGACAAATATCATGTTATCGATAACACATTATGACGAATATCCTATTATAGTATATGCGATATATCGTATTTTCATTAACACGTATTGTTATCATATCGTGTTATCAATAACACGCTATGTCAAATATCGTATTATTAATAACACACTTTGGCAAATATCATATTATCATATATACGATATAGAGGATATCATACCATATTGTATTATTTATAACACATATTGTTGGCATATCGTGTTATCAATAACACACTATGGCGAATACTGTGTTATCAATAACACATTATGACAAATATCATGTTATAGTAAATGCGATATAAAGAAAAATAATTAACACGTCTTGTTGGCATATCGTATTATCGATAACATGCTATGCTAAATATCCTGTTATCAATAACACGCTATGGCAAATATTGTGTTATTGATAATACGTTATAGCAAATATTGTGTTATCGATAATACGCTTTGGCGAATATTGTATTATCGTATATGCGATATAGAGGATATCATAGCATATTGTATTATCAATAACACGTATTGTTGGCATATCATGTTATCGATAACACGTTATGACGAATATCATATTATAGTATATGCAACATAGAGAAAAATAAATAATACATCCTATTGTCATATCGTGTTATCGATAACATGCTATGGCGAATCTCATGTTATTGACAATACGCTATAGCAAATATCGTGTTATCGATAACACACTTGGCAAATATCGTATTATGGTATATGCGATATAGACGATATTGTAGCATATTGTATTATCAATAGCACGCATTATTAGCATATTGTGTCATCGATAACATGCTATGGTGAATATCGTGTTATCGTATATGCGATATAGAGGATATCGTATTATGGGTTGTTGGCTCAAAGAATACATATCATATTATCAAAAATATGTTTTATTGACATATCGAGTTATCATATATGCAATATGGATTAAGTGTTGGACACAGGCCATGCAGAGTGTGAGATCTTTGGTCCATTTAGTGGGAGCCATCCTCTCATTCTCATATTCTCGAAAGTCTCGCGAGTCATGCAGAGTGGATGTACTCTACCCGATTTCATCGAGATTCATTGTACTCCCAAAAATCCTTTCTTTTTTTCAGCGTTCAATCCCCATTTGCGGCAAGTCTCCGGAGTCCTTCACTGCATTCTAAATGCAACCCAGTTTTCGGATTGCCGAAACTTCTATTTGTTGCAATTCAGCCAGCACTAAAGTGGCTTCATTTGATTCCCTGTTTTGAATTTTGTTATTTTTGCCTTTTTTTTAACTAGGAACTAGTTTTTGGATTAAAACCTGGGGGTGGCTTTGTTCTCTAGAACACAAGATTGAGAAGGAGAAATTTTTTACTTTCTATCGATCATCTTTAAGTGGATGCTTTGTTTTTTGTATGCTGAGTGTTTTGATTTTGCTCATACAAATTTGTGCCATCATAGGTAATTTTTCACCAATAATGAGATAAGAGCTTGGGTATAGGTTTAGTTGTGACCTAAGGGTATGTCCTAAACCAGGTCATATGGGACTAAGTGTTAAAATCCAGGGAATATAGAATATTTGTATATCAAGCCAGGTAATATGGAAAAAACTCTTTCTTCTATTAATTTTAAAATAGATAAGAGAAAAAAAAATAGAGAGGATATGGAGAGGGGAGCAATAGAGGGGGAGGAGAGAGAGGGAGAGAGAGAGAAGAGAGAGGGGGGAGAGTGGAACAAGGGAGAGTCTATAGAGAGTAGAGAGAAGAAGGAGAGAGAGAGAAGAGAGGAGAGATAGAGATGAGAAAGAGTAGAGGGAAAAACTTAATTTCAAAATTTTAATATTTTTATAATATATTTTACTGAAAATTTTTTCAATAAAAGGAAACATATTAGGTACGCCTACAAATATGCGTAGCTACTACCTTTAGTACTAGCGACGCATGTATGTGCCACTACTACCTTATAATTTATTCTATTAATTTTAAAATAAGTACAGATAGAAAAAAAAGAGATGACATAGAGAGAGAGAGAGGAGAGGGGGATAGTGAGAGGGATAAGGGGAGAGAGGGAGAGATAGAGAGAGGGAAGAGAGAGAGAGGGAGGAGAGATGGAAGAGAGAGAGAGGAGAGATAGAGGAAGAAGAGAGAGTAGGGAAAGAGGAAGAAGAGAGAGTAGAGAGAGGAACAAGAGAGAGAGAGAAAGAGTGAGGAGAGAGAGAGAAGAGAGGGTAGAGAGAGTAGAGGGAGAAATTTAATTTTGATTTTTAATATTTTTTATTAAAAAATTAATCAAAAAAGGTAACCTATTAGTGACGCATATGAATATGCGTCACTAATACTATTGGTATTATGGATGCAAACGAATATGCATCACTAATACTATTGGTATTAGGGACCCGCATACGAATATATGTCGCCAATACCTTTAGTACAAGCGACACATATTCGTATATGTCGCGAATACCATATTATTTATTTTATTAATTTTAAAATTAGTAGAGAGAATATATAGAGAGAGAAGGAGAGATAGAGAGAGTGAGGAGATAGAGAGAGGGAGGAGAGATAGAGAGAGTGAGGAGAGAGAGAGAGGGAGGAGAGATAGAAGAGAGAGGGGAGAGAGAGGGAGAAGAGAGAGTAGAGAGAGAGGGAAATTTAATTTCAATTTTTTAGCATTTTTTATTATATTTTTTATTGAAAAATTAATCAAAAAATAAAACTTCTTAGTGATGCATATGAATATGCATCACTAATACTATTTGTATTAGGGATGCATACGAATATGCGTCACTAATACTATTTGTATTAAGGACGCATACAAATATACGTCACTAATATCTTTAGTACTAGTGATGCATATTCATATGCGTCGCTATTACCTTATAATTAATTCTATTAATTTTAAATAATATGAGAAAAAAGAGATGATATAGAGAGAGAGGGAGGAAATAGAGAGAAGAAAGAGGGGGAGGGAGAGTGGAGGAAGAGAGAGTAGAGAGAGAGAGCAAAAAGAAAGAAAGGAGTGAGAGAGAGTAGAGAGAGAAATTTAATTTCAATATTTTAACATTTTTATGACATTTTTTATTTAAAAATTAGTCAAAGAAAGGAAACGTATTAGTAACGCATATGCGTCACTAATACTATTGGTATTTGGGATGATGCACACAAATATGCGTCGCTAATACCTTTAGTACTAGTGACACATGTTCGTATGCATCACTAGTTCCTTATAATTTTTTATTTTATTTTAAATTAAGTAGAGATAGAAAAAAAAGATATGATATAGAGAACGAGGAGAGGGGGTAGAGAGGGAGAGGGGAGAGAGGAGAGAGAGGTAGGAGAGAGAGGGAGAGATAGAGAGGGAGGAGAAATAGTAGAGAGAGAGAGAGGAGAGAGGGAAAGTGAGGAAAGAGGATAGAGAAAGCAGAGAGAGAAATTTAATTTCAATATTTTAACATTTTAATGACATTTTTTATTTAAAAATTAGTCAAAGAAAGGAAACGTATTAGTAACGCATATGCGTCACTAATACTATTGGTATTTGGGATGATGCACACAAATATGCGTCGCTAATACCCTTAGTACTAGTGACACATGTTCGTATGCATCACTAGTTCCTTATAATTTTTTATTTTATTTTAAATTAAGTAGAGATAGAAAAAAAAGATATGATATAGAGAACGAGGAGAGGGGGTAGAGAGGGAGAGGGGAGAGAGGAGAGAGAGGGAGAGATAGAGAGGGAGGAGAAATAGTAGAGAGAGAGAGAGGAGAGAGGGAAAGTGAGGAAAGAGGAGAGAGAAAGCAGAGAGAGAAATTTAATTTCAATATTTTAACATTTTTATGACATTTTTTATTTAAAAATTAGTCAAAGAAAGGAAACGTATTAGTAACGCATATGCGTCACTAATACTATTGGTATTTGGGATGATGCACACAAATATGCGTCGCTAATACCTTTAGTACTAGTGACACATGTTCGTATGCATCACTAGTTCCTTATAATTTTTTATTTTATTTTAAATTAAGTAGAGATAGAAAAAAAAGATATGATATAGAGAACGAGGAGAGGGGGTAGAGAGGGAGAGGGGAGAGAGGAGAGAGGAGAGAGAGGTAGGAGAGAGAGGGAGAGATAGAGAGGGAGGAGAAATAGTAGAGAGAGAGAGAGGAGAGAGGGAAAGTGAGGAAAGAGGAGAGAGAAAGCAGAGAGAGAAATTTAATTTCAATATTTTAACATTTTAATGACATTTTTTATTTAAAAATTAGTCAAAGAAAGGAAACGTATTAGTAACGCATATGCGTCACTAATACTATTGGTATTTGGGATGATGCACACAAATATGTATCGCTAATACCTTTAGTACTAGTGACACATGTTCGTATGCATCACTAGTTCCTTATAATTTTTTATTTTATTTTAAATTAAGTAGAGATAGAAAAAAAAGATATGATATAGAGAACGAGGAGAGGGGGTAGAGAGGGAGAGGGGAGAGAGGAGAGAGAGGTAGGAGAGAGAGGGAGAGATTGAGAGGGAGGAGAAATAGTAGAGAGAGAGAGAGGAGAGAGGGAAAGTGAGGAAAGAGGAGAGAGAAAGCAGAGAGAGAAAGAGACGCATATGAATATGTGTCGCTAATATATTTATTACTAGCGAGGTATATTCGTGTTTGTCACTATTACCTTACAATTTGTTATATTAATTTTAAAATAAGTAGAGAGAGAGGAAAAAGAGAGATGATATAAAGAAAGAGAGAGAGGAGGAGAGGGGGAGAGAGAGGGAGGAAAGAAAGGGAGAGATAGAGAAGGAGGGGAGAGAGGAGACAGAAAGGAGGGGAGAGAGAAGAGAGATGGGAGGGAGCATGGAAGAAGAAAGAGTAGAGAGAGGGAGTAGAGAGTGAGGAAGGAGAGAGAGAGGAGAGAGAAAGAGACGAGTGAAAGATGAGAGAAAGTAGAGAGAGGGAGAGAAAATTAATATTGATTTTTTAATATTTTTTATATTTTTTTTATTGAAAAATTAAATAAAAAAGAAAACATATTAGTTACACATATGAATATGAGTCACTAATACTATCGGTATTAGGGACATATACAAGTATGCGTCAGTAATACCTTTAGTACTAGTGACGCATGTTTGTATACGTCGCTATTACCTTATAATGTATTCTATTAATTTATAAAAAAGTAGAGATAGAAAAGAGAGAGATGATATCAAGAGAGAGGAGTGGGGGAGAGAGGGAGAGGGGGAGAGAGAGAGAGTGAGGAGACAGAGAGTAATGAAAGAGAGAAATTTAATTTTGATTTTTTAACAATTTTTATTATATCTCTTATTGAAAATTTATCAAAAATAGGAAACCTATTAGTGACGCATATCATTTGCATCACTAGGACTATTGGTATTAGGGACACATACGAATATGCATTACTAATACTATTTGTATTAGCAATGCATACGAATATACGTCGTTACTGCTTTTAGTACTAGCAATACATATTTGTATGCATGGCTATTAACTAATAATTTATTCTATTAATTTTTAAAAAAGTAGAGAGAGAAAAAAGAGATGATATAGGGAGAGAGAGGAGAGCGCAGAGAGAGAGAGAAAGAGTGAGGAGAGAGAGAGATGAGAGAAGAGAGAGAAAAATCTAATTTTGATTTTTTAATATTTTATTATATTTTTTATTTGAAAATTAATTAAAAAACATACTAATACTATTGGTATTAGGGACACATACGAATATGCGTCACTTATACTATTGGTATTAGAGACGCATACGAATATCCATCGCTAATACCTTTAGTACTAGAGACACATTCATATGTGTTGCGATTACCTTAGAATAGAGTGAGAAAAAAGAGAGATGATATAGAGAGAGGGGGAGAGATAGAGAGAGGGAGGAGAGAGAAGTGAGAGAGGAGGGAAAGTGGAACAAGAGAGAACCTATAGAGAGATTAGAGAGAGAGAAGGAAGGAGAGAGAGAGCAGAGAGAGAAAGAGTGGAGAGATAGAGAGAGAAAAACTTAATTTCAAATTATTAATATTTTTGATAATATATTTTATTGACAAATTTATCAATAAAAGGAAACATATTAGGTATGCATACAAATATGCATCACTACTACTATTGGTATTAAGGACGCAAACGAATATGCATCGCTAGTACTATTGGTACTAGGGACCCGCATATGAATATACATCGCCAAAACCTTTGGTACTAGAGATGCATATTCGTATGCATCGTGGTTACCTTTTAATTTATTCTATTAATTTTAAAATTACTAGAGAGAACAAAAGAGAGAAGAAATAGAGAGAGAGGGAGAGAGAGGGGGAGAGAGGGAGAGAGTGTGGAGAGAGAGAGGGAGGAAAGATAGAGTGGGTGGAGAGATAAAAGAGAGAGGGGAGAGAGAGGAAGAAGAGAGAGTAGTGCGAGAGTTGAGACAGAGAGAGAGGAAGAAGAGAAAGAGGAGAGAGAGTGTGAGGAGAGAGACTAGAGAGAGAAATTTAATTTTGGTTTTTTAATTTTTTTTATTGTCTTTTATTGAAAAATTAATAAAAAATAAAATATATTAGCAATGCATATAAATATGCGTCACTAATTCTATTGGTATTAGGGACGTATACGAATATGCATCACTAATACTATTTGTGTTAGGAACGCATACGATTATACGTCACTAATATCGTTAGTATTAGCGATGCATAATCGTATGTGTCGCTATTACCTTATAATTTATTTTATTAATTTTAAATAAGTAGATAGAGAAAAAATAGAGATGGTATAGAGAGAGGGGAGGGAGAGATAGAGAGAGGGGAGCAGAGAGAGGGAGAGATAGAGAGGGAGGAGGGAGAGTGGAAGAAGAGATAGTATAGCGAGAGAGGAAGGAGAGAGAAAGAGAGGAGTGAGAGAGATTAGTGAGATAGAAATTTAATTTCAATTTTTTAACATTTTATTTTGTATCATTTATTGAAAAATTAATTAAAACATTAAACATATTAATGATGCTTATGAATATGTGTCACTAATACTATTGGTATTAGGGACGCACACGAATATGTGTCGCTATTATCTTTAGTACTAGTGATGCATATTCGTATGCATCTCTATTACCTTATAATTTATTCTATTAATTTTAAAATAAGAAGAGAGAAAAAAAAGAAAGATGATATAGAGAGAGAGGAGAGGGGGGAGTGAGGGAGAGGGGGAGAGAGTGGAGAGAGAGGGAGGAGAGAGAGTAGAGAGAGAGGAAGAAGAGAGAGAGAGGAGAGAAAGTGAGGAGAGAGGAAGAAGAGAGAGAGAGGAGAGAGAAAGTGAGGAGAGAGGAGAGAAAGAAAAGAGAGAGAGATGAGAGTGAGCAGAGAGAGGGAAATTTAATTTTTATTTTTTAATATTTTTTAAAATATCTTATATTTAAAAATTTATCAAAAAAATGAAACTTATTAATGACGCATATGCATATGCATTATTAATAATGTTGGTATTAGGGACTTATATGAATATGTGTTGCTAATACCTTTTGTACTAGCGGCGTATATTCTTATAGGTCACTATTACCTTATAATTTATTCTACTAATTTTAAAATGCGTAGAGAGAGAAAAAAGGAGATGTTATAGAGAAAAAGGAGAGGTGGAGATAGAGAGGGAGAGTGGGGGAAGCGAATAGAGAGAGGGAGGAGAGATAGAGAGGGACGACAGATGGAAGTGAGAGATGAGAGAGAGAGGAAGAAGGGAGAGTAGAGAGAGGAGAGAGAGAGTAGAGAGAGTGGAGAAGAAGGGAGAGTAGAGAGAGAGGAGAAGAAGGGAGAGTAGAGAGAGAGAAGGGAGGGAGTGCGGAGAGAGAGAGATAAATTTAATTTTGATTTTTTAATATTTTTAATTATTTTTTATTTAAAAATTAATAAAAAAATAAAACATATTAGTGATGCATATGAATATGCGTCTCTAATACTATTGGTATTAGGGACACATATGAAAATGCATCACTATTACTATTTGTATTAGGGACGCATATGACTATACGTTGCTAATTTGTTTAGTTCTAGTGATGCATATTCGTGTGCATCACTATTACCTTATAATTTATTCTATTAATTTTAAAATAAGTTGAAAGAGGAAAAAGAGAAATGATAGAGAGAGAGGAGGAGAGGGGAGAGATAGAGGGAGGGGAGAGAGAAGAGAGAGAGAGGAGATAGCGTCGAAGAAGAAAGAGTAGAGAGAGGGAGTAAATAGAGAGGAAGGAGAGAGATGAGAGAGAGTGGAGAGAGAGGGAGAGAAATTTAGTTTTGTTTTTTTAATATTTTTGATAATTTCATTGATTGAAAAACTAATTAAAATAGAAAACATATTAGTTACACATATGAATATGCGTCACTAATACTATTGGTATTAGGGACGTATACAAATATGCATTGCTAATACCTTTAGTACTATCGATGCATGTTCGTATGCGTCACTATTACCTTATAATTAATTCAATTAATTTATAAATATGTAGAGATAAGAAAAAAGAGATGATATCAAGAGAGAGTGAGGAGAGGGAGAGAGAGCAGAGAAAGAGAGAAATTTAATTTTGATTTTTTAACATTTTTTATTATATCTTTTTATTGAAAAATTAATTTGAAATATGAAACATATTAGTGATGCATATGATATGTGTCACTAATACTATTAGTATTAGGGAGACATACGAATATGTGTCACTAATACTATTTATATTAGCGATGCATACCAATATACTTCGCAAGTACTTTTAGTACTAGCGACGCATATCCGTATGCATCACAATTACCTAATAATTTCATCTATTAATTTTAAAATTAGTGGAGAGAGAAAAAAGAGAGATGATAAAGAGAGAGGACAGGAGGAGAGAGAGGAGAGAGAGGGTGATAGAGAAGAGAGAGGAAGACGAGAGAGAGAGAAAGTGAGAAAGAGTGAGGAGAGAGATGAGAGAAGAGAGAGAGAAATTTAATTTTAATTTTGTAATATTTTTATTACATTTTTTACTTAAAAATTAATTAAAAAAGTATTAGTGATGCATATGAATGTGTCCCTAATACTGTATTAGGGTCCCATACAAATATTCGTCACTTATACTATTGGTATTAGGGACGTATACGAATATCTGTCGCTAGTACCTCTAATAGTAGCGACGCATATTCATATGCGTCGCGATTACCTTATAATTTATTCTATTAATTTTAAAATAGGTAGAGAGAGAAAAAAGAGAGATGATATAGAGAGAGGGGCAGTGATAGAGAGAGGGGGAGGAGAGAGGGAAGAGAGGGAGAAGAGAGAGGAAGGAGAGTGGAAGAAGAGAGAGTCTATAGAGAGATTAGAAAGAGAGAGATGAGAGGGAGTAGAGAGAAAAAACTTAATTTCAATTTTTTAATATTTTTTATAATATCTTTATTGAAAAATTAATCAATAAAAGGAAACGCATTTAGTAAGCATACAAATATGCGTCGATACTACCTTTAGTACTAGCGATGCATGTATGCACTGATACTACCTTATAATTTATTCTATTAATTTTAAAAGAAGTAGAGAGAGAAAAAATAGAGATGATATAGAAAGAGAGGAGAGGGGGATAGAGAGAGGGAGAGATAGAGAGAGGGAAGAGAGATAAAGAGGGAGGAGAGATAGAGGAAGAGAGAGTAGAGAGAGAGCGGAAGAAGAGAGAGAGGAGAGAGAAAGAGCGAGGAGAGATAAATGAGAGAGAGAGTAGGGAGAAAAATTAAAATTTGATTTTTAATATTTTTCATTATATCTTTTATTTCAAAATTAATTAAAAAAGGGAAACCTATTAGTGTCACGTATGAATATGCGTAACTAATACTATTGGTATTAGGGACATGCAAACGAATATGCATCACTAATACTATACGTCGCCAATACCTTTAGTACTAGCAACGCATATTCGTATGCATCGCATTACCTTATATTTTATTCTATTAATTTAAAAATTACTAGTGAGAGAATATTGAAGATATAAAGAGGGAGCGAGAGGGGGAGAGAGAGAGAGATAGATAGAGTGTGGAGAGAGAGGGAGGAGAGATAGAAGAGAGAGGGGAGAGAGAGGAAGAATAGAGAGTAGAGAGAGAGGAAGAAGAGAGAGGAGAGAGAGTGAGGAGAGAGAGATGAGACAGAGTAGAGAGAGAAATTTAATTTCAATTTTTTATTTTTCATTATATCTTTTATTGAAAAATTAATCAAAATAATAAAACATATCAGTGATGCATATGAATGTGAGTCACTAATACTATTGGTATTAGGGACGTATAGGAATATGCGTCACTAATGCTATTTTTAGTAGGCACCCATACGAATATACGTTGCTAATATATTTAGTAGTAGTGTCACATAGTCGTATGTGTCGCTATTAACATATAATTTATTTTATTAATTTTAAAATAAGTAGAGAGAAAAAAAGAGAGATGATATAGAGAGAGAGGAGAGGGAGAGAGAGGGAGGAGAGAGAGAGAGAGAGTGAGGAGACAGAAATGTGAGAAAGATGAAGAGAGAGATGAGAGTAGTGAGTAGAGAGAGAAATATTTAATTTAGTTTTTTTAATATTTTTATTATATATTTTTTATCTCAAAATTAATTAAAAAAAGTTAGTGTCACTAATACTATTGGCATTGGGGAGGTATATGAATATGCGTCACTTATACTATTGGTATTAGGGACGTATACGAATATTCGTTGTTAATACCTTTAATACCAGAGACGCATATTCATATGCATCGCGATTACCTTATAATTATTTTATTAATTTTAAGATAAGTAGAGAGAGAAAAAAGAGATATGATATATAGAGAGGGGAGAGAGATAGAGAGAGGGGGAGGAGAGAGAGGGAGAGATAGAGAGGGAGAGAGAAGAGAGAGAGGAGGGAGAGTGGAACAAGAGAGTCTACAAAGAGCTGGAGAGAGAGGGGAGATAGAGAAAGAGAGGTGAGATAGAGATGAGAGAAAGAAAAACTTAATTTTGAATTTTTTATATTTTTTATAATATCTTTTATTGAAAAAAAATCAAAAAAAGAAACGTATTAAGTATGCATACAAATATGCATCACTACTACCTATATTACTAGCGACGCATGTATGCACCGCTACTACCTGATAATTTATTCTATTAATTTGAAAAGAAGTAGAGAGAGAAAAAAGAGAGGTGATATAGAGAGAGGAGCTATAGAGAGGAGAGGGGGATGGAGAGAGGGAGAGGGGGAGAGATAGAGAGATAAGGAGGAGAGAGAGAAGGAGGAAAGAGAGAGGGAGGAGAGAGAAGAGAGAGAGAGAGGAGAGAGAGGAAGAAGACAGAGTAGAGGGAGAAAAGGTGAGGAGAGAGAGAATAAAGAGAGATGATATAGAGAGAGAGCGGAGAGATAGAGAGAGGGGGAGGAGAGAGAGGGAGAGATAGAGAGGGAGGAGAGAGAGGAGAGAGAGGAGGGAGAGTAGAACAAGAGAGAGCCTATAGAGAGAGTAGAGAGAGAGAGAGAGGAAGGAGAGTGAGAGGAGAGAGAGAAAAAGAGGAGAGATAGAGATGAGGGAGATTAGGGAGGGAAGAACTTAATTTTGAATTTTTAATATTTTTATAATATCCTTTATTGAAAATTTAATAAAAAAGGAAATGTATTAGGTATGCATACAAATATGCGTCACTACTACCTATATTACTAGCGACGCATGTATGCACCGCTACTACCTGATAATTTATTCTATTAATTTTAAAAGAAGTAGAGAGAGAGAAAAGAGAGGTGATATAGAGAGAGGAGCTACAGAGAGGAGAGGGGGATAGAGAGAGGGAGCGGGGGAGAGATAGAGAGAGAGGAGAGAGAAGGAGGAGAGAGAGAAGGAGGAAAGAGAGAGGGAGGAGAGAGGAGAGAGAAGAGGGAGAGAGAGAAGAGAGAGGAAGAAGACAGAGTAGAGGGAGAGGGGGGAGAAGAGAGAGATGGAGAAAAGGTGAGGAGAGAGAGAATAAAGAGAGATGATATAGAGAGAGAGCGGAGAGATAGAGAGAGGGGGAGGAGAGAGAGGGAGAGATAGAGAGGGAGGAGAGAGAGGAGAGAGAGGAGGGAGAGTAGAACAAGAGAGAACCTATAGAGAGAGTAGAGAGAGAGAGAGGAAGGAGAGTGAGAGGAGAGAGAGAAAAAGAGGAGAGATAGAGATGAGGGAGATTAGGGAGGGAAGAACTTAATTTTGAATTTTTAATATTTTTATAATATCCTTTATTGAAAATTTAATAAAAAAGGAAATGTATTAGGTACACAGAAATATGCGTCGCTACTACCTTTAGTACTAGCGACGTATGTATGCACTGCTACTACCTTATAATTTATTCTATTAATTTTGAAATAAGTAGAGAGAGAAAAAAGAGGTGATATAAAGAGAGAGCTAGAGAGAGGAGAGGGGGATAGAGAGAGGGTAGAGGGAGGGGTACAGAGAGTGGAGAGAGGAGGAGAGTGAGAGAGGGAGAGATAGAGAGGGAGGAGAGAGAGGAGAGAGAGAGAGGAAGAAGACAGAGCTGAGAGGGAGAGGAGAGAGAGGAAGAAGACAGAGGAGAGAGAGGCAGGAGAAGAAGAGAGAGAGGGAGAAAGAGTGAGGAGAGAGAGAGTAGAGAGAGAGAAAATAAATTTTGATTTTTTAACATTTTTTATTAAATCTTTTATTGAAAAATTAACCAAAAAAGGAAACATATTAATGACACATGAATATGCATCACTAATTGTATTGGTAATGGGGACGCATATTCCTAAGTGTCGCAATTACTTTATACTTTATTTTATTAATTTTAAAATATGCACGAGAGAAAAAGAGAGATGATATTGAGAGAGGAGGAGAGATAGAGAGGGAGGAGAGAGAGAAGAGAGAGAGGAGGGAGAGTGGAACAAGAGAGTCTATAGATTGAGTAGAGAGAGAGGAAGGAGACAGAGAAAGAGAGGAGAGAGAGATGCGAGAGAGTAGAGAGAGAAAAACTTAATTTTGAATTTTTAATATTTTTTATAATATCTTTTATTGAAAATTTAATAAAAAAAGAAAACGTATTACGTACGAATACAAATTTGCGTCACTACTACCTTTAGTACTAGGACACATATATGTGCCGCTACTACCTTAAAATTTATTCTTTTAATTTTAAAATAAGTAGAAAAAAAAAGAGGTGATATAGAGAGAGAGCTAGAGAGAGGAGAAGGGCATAGAGAGAGGGAGAGGGGGGGAGAGAGGGATAGATAGAGAGAGAGGAGAGAGAAGGAGAGAGAGAGGGAGAGAAGAGAGGGAGGAGAGAGAATAAAGTGAGGAAGAAGAGAGAGAGAGGGAGAAAGAGTGAGGAGAGAGAGATCAGGGAGACTAGAGAAAGATAAATTTAATTTTAATTTTTTAACATTTTTTATTAAATCTTTTATTTAAAAATTTACCAAAAAAGGAAAGGAATTAATTTCACTTTTGAATATGCATCACTAACACTATTTGTCTTAGGGACGCACATGTTGTTAATACCTTTAGTACTAGTGAGGCATATTCATATGCGTCGGATTACCTTATAATTTATTCTATGAATTTTAAAATAAGTAAAAAGAGAAAAAAAGAGATTATATAGAGAGAGAGAGGGAGAGGGGGGAGAGGGGAGATATTGAGCGAGAGGAGAGAGGGAGGAGAGAGAAGAGAGAGAGGAGAGATAGGAAGAAGAGAGAGTAGAGAGAAGGAGGAAGGAGTGATAGAGGAGAGAAAAAGAGTAAGGAGAGAGTTGAGAGGCAGTAGAGAGAGAAATTCAATTTCAAATTTCTAACATTTTTTAATGTATCTTTTATTTAAAAATTAATTAAACAAGGAAATGTATTATCGACACATATGAATTGGTGTCACTAATATTATTAGTATAAGGGACGCATACGAATATGCATCACTAATACTATTGGTATTAGGGACGTATACGAATATACGTCGCTAATACCTTTTAGTACTAACGACGCATATTCATATGCGTCGCGATTACCTTGGAAGAGATAGAGAGAGAGAGAGGAGAGAGAGAGGAGAGAGAGGGGGAGAGATAGAAGAGAGACAGTAGGGAGAGAGTAAGAGGAGAGAGTAGAGAGTAGAGAGAGAGAGAGGAATAAGAGAGAGAGATTTGAGAGAGAGAGGAATTTAATTTTGATTTTTTAACATTTTTTGTTATATCTTTTATTTTAAAATTAAGCAAAAAAGGAAACGTCTTAGTGATGCACATGAATATACGTCACTAATTGTTGTACACAATGATCAGACTCTCTTTTTATTACTTTACTGCATTGAATTATTTAATTGTTATTGTAGTATTTAATTATTGTACTTGTTAGTGGCCCGGGATAGCCGACCCACTAACCGGGTTATGTTGTAAGAAACGAACCGATCTGGTTCAGCTGGTTCAGTTCCCTAGGAGGTTCGTCTCCTATATGGGGCGGCCTTGACTTTTGGTTGGAGTTTATGCAAATTGAGATTCCCAGTTCCTCTCCTTTCTTCAATACTTCTCCCCTTTCCCTGCGCAATTCTCCTAGGTATCGATCATGCCTGCTTTAGGCCTAGAACAAGTTCCTATTTGTCGCCGGTGTTACTCATGAGGAAGAAGGATGGTACATGGCATTTTTGTGTTGACTACCGTGCCCTCAATGTCGTCACCGTGAAAGACAAGTACCCAATTCCGGTAATTGAGGAGTTGCTCGATGAATTGACAGGCGCTACAATGTTTAGTAAACTTGACCAGCATTCAGGCTATCATCAGATCCGCATGAATGCTGCCGATGTGCACAAGACTGCCTTCCGGACTCACGATAGCCGTTTCGAGTTCCTGGTTATGCCGTTTGGATTGACTAATGCCCCTTCCACATTTCAATGCCTCATGAACGACCTCTTCCGACCCTTCTTGCGCCGTTATATATTGGTATTCTTCGATGATATTCTGGTGTACAGCAGGTCCTGGTCAGAGCACTTGGCACACCTCAGGTCGGTCTTCTCTATTTTACGTGCCAATTCGTTATTTCTTAAGCGTTCGAAGTGCTCTTTTGGCAGCCAACAGGTGGATTACTTGGGTCACATTATTTCGGGGAATGGTGTCGCTACCGACCCAGCCAAGGTGGCCGCCATGCTGTCTTGGCCTATCCCCAAATGTGTTCGGGTGCTCCGTGGTTTTCTAGGCCTCACTGGGTACTACCGGCGGTTCATCAGTCGATATGGGGAGTTGGCTCGACCTTTGACAGTGCTGCTCAAACGGGGAGCATTTACTTGGACTACGGATGCTCAAGAGGCCTTTGAGGGGCTGAAGCAGGCCATGGCTTCTGCCCTAGTCTTGATTCTACCCAATTTTAGCCGTCCATTTGTGGTCGAGACAGGCGCCTCGGACATGGGACTGGGGGCGGTTTTGTTACAGGACGAGCGTCCCATTGCCTATTTCGGCAAGGCGCTGGCGGGCCGGTCTTTGTCCCTGTCCGTATATGAAAAGGAAATGCTGGCCATCATCCATGCGGTTACCAAGTGGCGGCCATACCTATTGGGTCGTCGATTCCTGATTCGCACTGACCATCAGCCACTAAAGTATTTCTTCGAACAACGGGTGTCCACTCCATCTCAGCAGCGGTGGGTCAGTAAACTTCTGGGTTATGATTATGAAGTTGTTTATAAGAAGGGGTCAGAGAACACAGTGGCTGATGCTCTCTCTCGCATACCTGCCCCAAGTTCGTGCTTGGCCTTCTCCACGCTATCATATCCGTTTATTGAGGAGTTGAAGCAGGCCTACCATAGTGATGCCTCGACGCAGGCTTTGATCATTGCCCTCCAGACTGATCCTGCAGCCCGTCCATTTTACACTTGGCGGGATGATCTCTTGTTTTGGAAGGATCGGTTGTGGGTTCCTAATGTCGCTGATCTTCACCGCCACATTATATCTCATTTCCATGATTCTTCAGTGGCCGGTCATGAGGGGACTTTCCGCACCTATAAGAAGGCCATCCAGAGTTTCTTATGGTTGGGGGTTTGTCGGGCTGTGCAAGAGTATGTGACTGCTTGTGATATTTGTCAGTGCGCCAAGGCAGCTACCACTTCTCCCGCCGGGTTGCTCCAACCCCTGCCCATTCATGATAAAGTCTGGGAGGATATATCGATGGACTTTGTTGAGGCCTTACTGCTTGTGCAGGGTAAGTCGGTGATAATGGTGGCGGTTGACCATCTGTCTAAGTATGCTCATTTCTGTGCATTGGGACATCCTTTCACTGCTAAGACTGTGGCTGGCCTGTATGTCTGGGAGGTGGCGAAGCTTCATGGTATGCGGCGCACCATTGTTTCTGATCGTGATTTTATCTTCCTTTCTCAGTTTTGGCAGGAGTTCTTTGCTTTACAGGGTACGTCACTTCATATGAGCACTGCTTATCACCCGCAAACGGATGGGTAGATGGAAGTGGTTAACCGTTGTCTGGAGCAGTACTTGCGGTGTTTTACGATGACGCAACCTCGCCGTTGGCTTCAACTTCTTCCATGGACGGAGTGGTCCTATAACACTGCATATCACACGCATGCGGGCTTCACTCCTTTTGAGGTGTTGTATGGTCGCCCCCACCTACTATTTTGTCTTATGTTCCACATCGCTCTTTGGTGGCTGAGGTGGATTATATGCTCCAAACTCGCGATGAGGTCTTGCGGCAGTTGAAGATGAATTTGGCTGAGGCTCAAAACTGGATGAAACAACTATATGATGGCCGCCGTACTGATCAGGAGTTCCAAGTGGGTGACTTGGTTTATGTATCTGTTTTACCACAGTGCTAGACTTCTTTGTTTCAGCCCGAGCATTCCAAGCTCGCCCCCCGGTTCCATGGTCCTTATCTTGTGGAGGCGTGCGCTGGTCCGGTTGCTTACCGCCTCACCTTGCTGCCTGCCTCCTTGGTCCATCCTGTGTTCCATGTGTCCCGTCTTCGCAGGTTTGTGGGTGACTGGACGTTGGCTGTGGATGCTCTACCTCCGCCTTTGATGGGTCCTATTCCGTCCTCCGAACCGGCCCCTGCATCTGTGCTTGAGAAGAGGCGGGCTCGTCGTTCGGGTCGCATTGTTACTGAGGTTCTGGTTTCATGGCGGGGTCAGCCGTTGGAGGATGCTACGTGGATGTCTAAGGATGACTTCTTGGCTTGTTATCCAGCATGGTCGCCTTGCGGACAAGACGACTAGCGGAAGCGTGGTGGAGTGTTGTGCACGATTGTGCACGATGATCACACTCTCTTTTTATTACTTTACTGCATTGAACTATTTAATTGTTATTGTAGTATTTTATTATCGTACTTGTTAGTGGCCCGGGATAGCCGACCCACTAACTAGGTTATGTTGTAAGAACCGAACCGGTCTGGTTCAGCTGGTTTGGTTCCCTAGGAGGGTCGTCTCCTATATGGGGTGGCCTTGACTTTTGGTTGGAGTTTATGCAAATTGAGATTCCCAGTTCCTCCCCTTTCTTCAATACTTCTCCCCTTTCCCTAAGCAATTGTCCTACGTACCGATCGTGCCTGCTTCGGGCACATCACTAATACTATTGGTATTTGAGACTCATACTAATATGCATAACTAAAACTATTGGTAATATAGACGCATATGAATATGCGTCGCTAATACCGTTTGTACTAGCGACACATATTCGTATGCATCACTATTAGCTTATAATTTGTTTTATTAATTTTAAAATAATTAGAGAGAGGAAAAAGAGAGATGATATAGAGAGAGAGGAGAGGTGGAGAGAGAGGGAGGAGAGAGAGAAGAGAGAGGAGAGAAAGGAGGGAGAGTTTAAGAATTGTGAGTAGAGAGAGAGGAAGGAGAGAGACAAGAGAGATAGAGAATAGAGAGAGAGTATAGCGAGAGAAATTTAATTTTTTTTATTATATTTTTATTATATCTTTTATCTAAAAATTAATGAAAAAAGAAAACGTACTAGTGATACATATGAATATACATCACTAATACTATTGGTATTAGGGATGCAACTGAATAGACGTCGCTAATACCTTTAGTACTACGACACATATTTATATGCGTCACGATTACCATATAATTTATTCTATTAAATTTAAAGTAAGTAGAGAGAGAAAAAAGAGAGATAATATTCAGAGAGGGAGAGGGGGGAGAGGGAGAAGGGGGGAGGGAGGGAGAGGGGGAGAGATAGAGAGAGGAGAGAGAGGGAGGAGAGATAGAAGAGAGTGAGGAGAGAGGAAGAAGAGAGAGTAGAGATAGAGGAAGACGTCGCTAATACCTTTAGTACTACGACGCATATTTATATGCGTCGCGATTACCTTGTAGTTTATTCTATTAATTTTAAAGTAAGTAGAGAGAAAAAAAGAGAGAGAGAGGGAGAGGGGGGAGAGAGGGAGAAGGGGGGAGAGAGGGAGAGGGGGAGAGATAGAGAGAGGGGGAGATAGAGAGAGAGGAGAGAGAGAGGGAGGAGAGATAGAAGAGAGTGAGGAGAGAGGTAGAAGAGAAAGTAGAGATAGAGGAAGAAGAGACATAGAGGAGAGAAGTGAGGAGAGAGAGAATAGAGACAGAGAAATTTAATTATTGTTTTTTTAATAATTTTTATTATATCTTTTATCTAATAATTAATCAAAAAATGAAACATAATATGTGTCACTAATACAATGGGTGTTTGGGACGCATACGAATATGCGTAACTAATAATATTCAGATTAGGGACGTATACGAATATACATCGGTAATATATTTAGTACCAGCAACATAGATTTGTATGCGTCATTATTACATTATAACTTATTCTATTAATTTGAAAATAAGTAGATAGACAAAAAAGAGAGATGATATATAGAGAGAGGATAGGTGAGAGAGAGGGGGAGAGATAGAGAGAGAGGGAGGAGACAGAGGGAGAGCTAGAGAGGGAGGAGAGAAAGAAGAGAGAGGAGAGAGAGAAATGATAGAGTGGAAGAAGAGTGTAGGGAGAGAGTAGAGAGAGGAAGGAGAGAGAGAGATGAGAGAGTGTAGAGAGAGAGAGAAATTTAATTTTAATTTTTTAACACTTTTTGTTATATCTTTAATTTTAAAATTAAGCAAAAAAGGAAACGTATTAGTGACGCATATGAATATCGGTCACTAATACTATTGGTATTCGAGACTCATACTAATATGCATAATGAAAACTATTGTTATGATAGACGCATACGAATTTGCGTTGCTAATACCTTTAGTACTAACGACGCATAATCGTATGCATCGCTATGAGCTAATAATTTATTTTATTAATTTTAAAATAATTAGAGAAAGGAAAAAGAGAGATGATATAGAAAGAGAGGAGGAGAGGTGGAGAGAGAGGGGGGTGATAGAGAGAGAGGGAGTAGAGAGAGAAGAGTGAGGAGAGAGAGGAGGGAGAGTGCAGAAGAGAGAGTAGAGAGAGGAAGGAGAGAGAGAGAGGAGATAGTATAGAGAGATAAATTTAATTTTGTTTTTTTGTATTTTTTATTATAACTTTTATTTAAAAATTAATCAGAAAAGGAAACGTATTTGTGACACATTCGTATGCATCATTAATATTATTGGTATTAGGGACACATACGAATGTGTCACTAATACTATTGGTATTAGGGACGCAACTGAATAGATGTCGCTAATACCTTTAGTACTAGCGACACATATTTATATGCATCACGATTACCTTATAAAGAGACATGATATAGAGAGAGGGAGAGGGGGGAGAGAGGGGAAGAGATAGAGAGAGAGGATAGAGAGGGAGGAGAGACAGAAGAGAGTGAGAAGAGAGGAAGAAGAGAGAGTAGAGAGACACAGAGGAAGAAGAGACATAGAGGAGAGAGTGAGGAAAGAGAGAGTAGAGAGAGAAATTTAATTTTGATTTTTTAATAATTTTGATTTTATCTTTTATCTAAAAATTAATATAAAAAATGAAACATAATTTGCATCACTAATTCAATTGGTATTAGGGACGCATATGCGTAACTAATACTATTTGTATTAGGGACATATACGAATATACGTCAATAATATATTAAGTACCAGCGACACAGATTTGTATGTGTCACTATTACTTTATAATTTATTCTATTAATTTGAAAATAAGTAGATAGAGAAAAAAGAGAGATAATATATAGAGAGAGGATAGGGTGAGAGAGAGAGGGAGAGATAGAGAGGGAGGAGAGAGAGGGAGAGATAGAGAGGGAGGAGAGAGAGAAGAGATAGGAGAGAGAGAAATGATAGAGTGGAAGAATAGAGTGTAGAGAGAGGAAGGAGAGAGATTGAGGAGAGAGAAAGAAAGGAGAGAGAAGAGAGAGTGTAGATAGAGAGAAATTTAATTTTGATTTTTTAATATTTTTTAATATCTTTTATTTAAAAATTAATCAAAAAAATGAAATATATTAATATGCTTCACTAATACTATTCGTATTAGGGATGCCAACAAATATGTGTCGCTAATAGCTTTACTACTAGTGATGCATGTTCTTTTTTATCGCTATTAACTTTTAATCTATTATATTAATTTTAAAATATATAGAGAGAGGAAAAAGATAGATGATATTGAAAGAGGAGAGGGGGTGAGGGAGTGGGAGAGGGAGAGGGAGAGGAGGAGAGAGAGGCCCTCTCTATCTCTCCCTCTCTCTCTAACTGTCCCTCTCACCCTATATTAACTCTTTTTTTCTCTTCTTATTTTAAAATTAATAGAATCAATTATAAAGTAATTGCGACGCATATGAATATGCATCGCTAGTACTAAAGGTATTAGTGACATATATTCCTATGCGTCCCTAATACTAATAGTATTAGTGACACATATTTATATGCATAACTAATATGTTTCCTTTTTAAATTAATGTTTAACTAAAAGATATAATAAGAAATATTATAAAATCAAAATTAAATTTCTCTCTCATCTCTCTCCTCACTCTTTCTCTCTCCTCTCTCTCTCTTGTTCATCTCTCTCTACACTCTCTTCCTCAATTTTTTAAATTATTTATGAAATATTATATTTAACAAATTAAAAAAAGTTATTAGCGACGCATAGGCATTGCATTGGGTCGCTACTATACTAGCTATTAGTGATGTATAATCTTATGTGTCGCTAATATTTAGTGCATTAGCATTGTATATAATTTTATTTTTTTAAAATATATTATAAAAAATCCAAAAAATTAAAATTAGAGGAGAGAGTGTATAGAGAGAGGAGAGAGATGGTAGAGAGAAAGGAGAGAGGGGGAAGAGAGAGAGAAAGATAGAATAGAGAGAGAAGAGAGTGAGTTAGAGAAGAGAGAGTGGCTAGAGAGAGGAGAGAGAGATGAGAGAGAAAGAGAGGAGAGGGTCAAGAGAGAGTGTGTGTAGAGAGAGGAGAGAGATAGAGGAATTTAATTTTTATTTTTTAAGATTTTGTTATAAAATATTATGTTTTAAAAATGAAATAAAAATGAAATAAAAATAAAATAAAAATTATTGGTATGCGTCACTACTAAACTAGGTATTAGTGATACATAAGCCTATGCGTTGCTAATACCTAGTGTATTAGCATCATTTATATCGATGCGACACTAATAACTTTTAATTTATGTCTTTTGTATTATTTTTAAAATATTATTATAGAAGCAAAAATTATAAAAAATTAAAATTAGAGGAGAGATAGTGTGTAGAGAGAGTTGAGAGAGACAGTAGAGAGAGAGAAAGAGAGAGAGTGATGAGAGAGAGGAGAGAGACAGTAGAAAGTAGAATAGAGAGTGAGAGAGAGTGAAGAGAGAGATAGAGAGAGAGTGTGTAGAGAGAGAGGAGAAAAAGAGCACGAGAGATAGGTTAGAGAGAGATGCTAGATAGAGGGTAGAGAGAGAGGAGGGAGAGGGAGAGGGAGAGGGAGAGTGAGGAAAGAGAGGAGAGAGGGGCTAGAGAGAGAGGAGAGAGAGGGAGTGTAGAGAGAGAGTGGGTAGAGAGAAAAGAGAGGAAGATAGTGGAGAGAGATTGCAAAGAGAGAGGAGAGAGAATGAAGAGAGAGGGATGAGAGAGTGTGGGTAGAGAGAGAGATGAGAGAGTGAATAGAAAGTAAGTAGAGAGAGAAGAGAGGAAGATGGAGAGAGTGAAGAGAGAGATAGGTAGAGAGAGAGAGGAGAGAGGAATGAGAAAATTTATTTTAAAAAATAAGGCCGCAAGTGATGCTCGATAAAGAATGTCACTAATAGAACATGTAGTTGTGACGCTTATTTTTAAGCATCACAACTAATCATGATATTAGTGATGCCTATTACCGAGTGTCACAAATGGCCTATTTTTTTAAAGATTACATTTGAGCTATTAGCGATGCTCAATAGAGTGTTGCTAATAGTATAAATAATTGCGACACCTACGAATTAGTGTTGCAAATACGTATGCTATAAGCGACATTCTTTACTGAGCGTCACAAATAACCTTAATTTTTAAAATCAATTGCACTATTATTGACGCTTGACAAAGAGCATCGCTAATACCATAAGTAGTTGGGACGATTATTCTTAAACGTCCCTACTACTTATACTATTAGCGACGCTCACTGTTTAGCGTCTCTAATAGCTAAATACTTTTTGCATAAAAAACTAAGGCTATTTGCGACGCTCGGTAATGAGCGTCGCTAATAGCATGATTAGTTGAGAGTCTTATGATTAAGCATCACAACTACATGCTCTATTAGCGTCACTATTTATCGAGCGTCGATAATAGCCTTAATTTTTTTAAAATTCTCTTTCTTTCTTGTCTCTCTCTACCCCTATCTCTCCTCTTTCTATCTCTTTCCTCTCTCTCTCTCCTTTCTCTCTCTATTCACTCTCTCTGTCCCCTCTCTCTCTATTCACTCTATCTGTCCCCTCTCTCTCTATTCACTCTCTCTATTCACTACCCCTCACTCTCCTCTCCCTCTCTCTCCCTCTCCTCTCTCTCCTCTCCCTCGTTCTCATCTTTCCTCTCTCTCCCCTCTCTTTTTCTCTCGTCTATCCACTTTCCTCTCTCTCCCTCTCTCTATTCACTCCCCTCTCTTTTCCCCTGGCCCCACTATTTTTTTATTAACAGCAATGTTTAGAAATAAACATCGTGAACAACAATTTAATGGCTTAAAAATTGTATTTTCGGATGCTTTTGGAGTGTTGCAAAAGCCAATCGACTCGGGAAAAAATTACCAGAAAAAATCAATGCACTTTGCAAAGAGAAATTTTGCCCAGCCACGTTTCAAATAAGTCCCGCCCCTAGTTGCTTTCCACGCCCCACTTGACTCCGTCCGCAATGTCTCCACCCACAGCTGACGATCGCTGTCGCTCCCTCTGTGATTTCTCCGCTCCCGCCCTCTCTCAGCCGGTTGCAGCCGAAATTTATGCTCTGGGGAATCAAAGTCCGGCTCCTCCCTCAGGTCTCTGGCACTCCACCCCTCTTCCACCCTGGTCCTCCTCTCCCTGGTCACCCCCCACCCTCCATTCCTTTCCTTTCATATTACCCACCCTCACTATTGCCGCTAGAGGAGCTGGCTGTCCGGTACAGAATTCCGGCTCCCGGCCAAATTCTGGCCCCGACTCCCTACTTCCTCCTACTCCCCCCTCTCTACCCGGGTCCCCCTTCCCTCCCCTCCTCTGATTTTATACTCCACCCCTCTCCACTATTTCCGATGGTGGAGCCAACTTTGGGTGCCGGATTTCGGCTCCTCATTGGATTCAAGCCACACAACCCCTCATCTTTCCGTCTCCCCCCTCTCCCCCGGTCTCCCCCTCTCACTCCTCTGCTCTGCTTTTAGATCCCCCCTCCCCCTCTCCACTGAAGCTGCCGGAGGAGGAGGGGTCTCCAGGAGCTGGAGTCCGGCAACCCACCCACTCCTCCCCTCCACACCCCACTCTCTCCCCCACTCCACCCTCTTCTTAGTCACCCCACCCTTCACCCGGCACCACCCTCATCTTCCACCATCATCCTCAGTCCCCCTTCCCTAGTCACCCCTCCCCACCTAGTTCCCCCACCTCACCCGATTGCCCCCTATCTCCCTAGGCCCCCCTCCCCACTGAAGCTGCCGGTGGTGGAGTGGTCTACGAGAGCTAGAGTCTGGCTCCCCACTCGCTCCTCTATAACAACCCAACCCGGAAAACAAACCTAGACTTGGGGTTATTTGGAAAACAAAAATGTCCATATCAAATTAAATAGAAAAAATAAAACGAGACCAACCAGGAGTTGCAGACTCTGTGTGCGAGAGTCATAACGTTCCCGAATGCACTACGGAGCTTTAACACTTCGTTGCACGAAGGTCAAAACAACCATAATTTTAAAATTAATTTGGATCGAACCAATGTCACCTTGCCATTGGTTGCCTACATACATATTGGATAACATCAGAATATTATTCCAATGCAATCGGATCGAATGTAATTCTACCTAATGGCTATTACATGCATCAAGCATAAAAAAATCATATATGTTAAAATACGTAAATCTGATAAATCATCAGAGTCAAACAAAAGCGAATAAATAAGCAGAATCATACATCCCAATCTGTCACAGAGTGGAGTAGAACACCCAAAAGAGTAAATTGGATCACATTAGATCTTATTAGATTTCATCCAACAATACCGATCATATCAGATTAGATCAGAGCATATCAGATCACCCCAAAGCATTTCAGAGCAGATAATATCACAACAGAGTATATCAAGGCAGATCGAAATGGAACATATCCACATATATTAGATCATTGAAAATCATATATCTTAATTAGTATATTAATAACACTAACTAAGATGTGCATGTGTGTATGCATGTAAATCATAATAAATTAGAAGGTCAGAAACACTTATTTCCCTGTAGTTTGGGAAGTAGAGGTGTTTGGAATTGCTCGTTCCCTCAGAAAGTCCTCCCATTCAGATTTGGAGATGGTGGGTAGAACCTCCTCTAGCTCTAGAACATATTTCTCATTACGTCTGAAGGGGGCGGACAGACACTCCCCTTAAACCGGGGCATTTCCCTCGTTGTGACCCAAAGGCATTGGAAATAACCACCCCTTAACTTGGGACACTTCACATTTCCCGCGACCGTAGGTGATGGAGAGAGCCTCCCCTACCCAGAGATACTTTTCTTTAAACACGCCCGTAGGCGACGAATAGACATTCCCCTTATCGAGAGACTCTTTTCTCTTTCTGTGCTCATAAGCTAAGGATAGAACCTCACCTTAACCTGATGATGTATCTCATACTACATGGCCCTTCAATGGAGGATGAAGCCTCCCATACTCAGGGCCACTTCTCTCTTTGTAGCCCAACATCCGAGGACAAAGCATCATCTTACTTCGGACCACTTTTCTCTCTTCAAGGCTCAAGGGCAACAGGCAAAGTCTCTTATTTGGGGCTCGATGAATGGACACTTCAATTGCATAGAACACCCTCGAATTAGCTAAGAACACCTTTAATTGAAAGAAAATAGACTCAGAACGAATCTAGAAACTCTCTTGGAAGTTTGAACGGAAATCAGTATTATAGGAGGCATGTGAGTGTACGGCAGAAATGGGGTATGCATGCACAAACACGCGCCATGTAGCGCATTGTCATTGGACCACATGAGTGGAAGGTGCGATTGATGTGCACGGGATGCAAGCATCAGCGCACTACGCGCGGCGATACCACGTGTTCCTAGTGCGACACCGCGCATTCGACACACATCCTGCTCATGTTGCATCTCAGCATGCGATTATGCAGCCCCGCGTTAAGGAGATGGCTCAGCTCAGTTTGGCGTGGCTCAGCTTGGTTCGGCTCGGCTTGCTACGTCATCTATTTTGTATTTTCTTTAATATTTTATTATTATTTTATTCAAATAGAATTCCAACTTCCAAACACGATAACTTCTTATCCCGAAGTCAGAATTGCGTGTTCTTGGTACCTATGGACTTGTATTTGATGAGCGTTTCTAAATTACACCCCGCATTGTTAGGTTATTCCACAATATATATGTGGATTCTACCAATCTAGCGCGCTTCACTTGTTCGTAACTTTGATTCCCGACCTTCATTTTGCGTGTTCCTTGGTTTGATATGCTCATTATTTCAAGCTCTACTCATACACCAAGATTCAATCCTTTGAAACCCTTGAAATTTTTATTAAATTATATAATTACCACTAACTCTCCGGGTTAAGGGTAATCGGAACACGAGGTGTTACATTATCCCCCCTTTAAACGAATTGCGTCCTTGCAGTTCTCCCAATAATACTTTTCAAAACACAACAAAATGAAAATAAAATTTGACCTTTAGTCAGTTAGCAATTACAATCATGAATCTGGCACCACCCTCATCTTCCACCACCTTCCTCAGTCCCCCTTCCCCTGGCCCCCTCTCCCTACCTGGTTCCCCCCACCTACCGGGTTGCCCTCCCTCTTTGCCTAGACTCTCCCCTCTCCCTCCCCTGCATTTAGATCCCCCCTCCCCCTCTCCACCAAGCTGCTCATGGAGGAAGCGTCTCCAAGAGCCGGAGTTTGACCCCCACCCGCTCCTCCCCTCCACACCCCACTTTCCCCCCTCTCCCCCCTTTGCTCAGCCACCCCTCCCCCACCTAGTGCCATCCTCATCTTTCACCACCTTCATCGGTCACCCTTCCCTTGGTCACCCCTCCCCACCTGGTTCCCCCTACCCCACCCCACTCAGAGGAAGGCCTCCGGCTTCGCCTTCCGGCATCAGAAATCCTCCCCCCTTCCCCTACCTTTGCCAGAGGAGGGGCATGGATTTTGGTGCCCCGCTCGTCAGGGCAGGAACTTTTTTAAAAAAATTAATTGGTATTAGCAGGGCTTTTTAAAAGCACCACTAATGGCATTTTTTGTTTTTTTTTATAATTTGTAGAAATTTGTGATGCTTTATAAAGCGTCGCTTGTTCATTATTATGATTTTGTAAAAAAAAATTTAGTAGCCTAACCTTTTTTATATTTTTATTAATTTTTTTTGTATTAGTGACACTTACAAAGCATCTTTAGTAATAATATTTTTTATTTTTATTATTTTATTAAAGAAAATTTAATAAGAGTGACGCATCAAAAAGCGTGCTAATATTACATTAATAGCAATGCACAAGAATGAGCATCACTAATAATGTAGTATTAGTGACGCAAAAACAAGCATTGCTACTATCAGACTATTAGGGACGCTTTATCTTATGCATCCCTAATGAGCATTATGACTAGACTTTTATTGACGTTTTTAGCAAAGCTTTGTAAGCATTGCTAATAGTGATTAGCGACACTTTTAAGCATCGCTAATAGTCCTTTTTGTTGTAGTGAACCAAGTTTATTTATTTGTTGCATAATCAAACAACAATATATGGGAGTAACTTTTCCCACACAAACATATATAGAGTACCATTTACCTGCTATAACCTTTGACACCCGTGGAAGACTTATTGTTATAAATGACATCTAGTGGAGTAATTTTTCTCAACCAATCACACAAGTGGTAACATTTACATGCACTGACCTTCGATTAGCCCCGGTATTTGTACCCGTGAGTCAAATGTGGGGTTTAGTCATAGGCCAAATGCCTTGGCGCGTGCTTACGGAGTGAAAAAAAGAGAGAATGAGAGACAAGATAAGAGAGAGAAAGAACGAAAAAGATGAGGCCAACACTCGGCCGAGCCAGATCCAGCAACATCTAGACAGTTCACCCTTGTCCAGCTTCTCTTTCCCCACCCATTGTTTACCACCGGTGGGCCACAAGGCCACTACTATAAGGACTCTCATTTTTTGAACCAGTTTATTTTAATGTTATTTATCGGTTATTGCATGGTTTAAGCATTTTTTGATTAAGTTTGGTGGTTTTCAAAAATAAATGGGATTTCTAAAGGTTTTAAGCAAAACTAACTCACATTTATGAAATTTAAGTAGTTTTTAGTCCATTCTGAATTTTTAGAATTTTTCTGAATTTTTACTAATTTTTCAAAAATTAGGGTTTGGCAGGACACCTCTGTGGGCCTCACCGACGAAATTGAGGTTTTCATACCAAAATGACCTAGACATCAACACAAGCTTATATAAAAAATTTCAGAATTTTCTTGGATTTAATTAGTGCTCAAATCTTCAAAATATCCATTTTTAGCTAGAAATTCTATTCATACCCCACTAGTTCATTAGGTATGCCCCAAGCCTTATTATAAATAGAAAGGGCGGAGCCATTTCCCATTTCGGAATAGGCTGGGAGAAGACAATTCAGGCCTAGTTCCCAAATTATGCCCGAATTAGAAAGGGATTAAAGTATGTTCTCCTTTAATCAAGCCTAAACCCTAGGTTTTCTCTTACTCCATTCTTAATCTTGACTTCAATCCTCGTTTTAATCTATTTTAAAAGCATAAAACTACTGATTTACCTCTCTTCTCCAAGCCTTCATCTTCAAAATCTCATTTTTAAGCTTCTAAAACCCTAGATGTAATGTTTACTTTTGATTTTTCAAAGCTAAATCGAAATTAGTTGTATGTTAACTTAAAATCGTGTTTTTAGAAGGTGTTGGAGGAGATTGAAGGTTCATTTTGGCCCAAATCAACAAGGAAAGGTAATGAGTTCTTCAATCTCAACTTTGGGTAGTAAAAATCTCGGTTTTTATGATGTTATTTGAAGTGGATTTTGTTTGATTAAGGTTCTAATGGTGGGTTTAATAAATGCAAATCTTTCACTTCGATTTCTTAAGGTTTTGTCTTAGAATGGTTTAGATTAGTGTTCTGGAAAGTTTGATGAGTTTTTGATAATGTTTGATACTATGGATGAAGATTTGGAGGTGTTTTCATGGTGTTTTGGTTTTGATTTTCAAAATGAAGAAGAAGGTCAAAACTACTTCATTGGAGATCAAACGGCCTACCAGATTGATAAGTATGAAATATATATCTATTTTATATGCCTTTTTACCTTATTTGCTAGTATATATTATGTTAATTTAGTGTTAGTTATGGTTTATTTAGATTAAGATAGTTATTAATATTTTAATTTAATTATTAATTATTTTTAGAAGTTATTAGTAGTTTAGGCATGTATTTAAATCATGTTGGGATTTTAATTACATTCTACATGTCTGAAATATGATATTTTATATTTTGTAGGCAAAGTGCACTTATCGAAGTACTTGGAAGATGATTGAAATGATTTAAAATAGTCTTGACATGGTTTAAAGTGATTTGGACAACTTTTCGCAGTTATAAACAAGTTGGAAACTAACATAGACATGAAAGAAAGGGCTTAATGAATAGAAATTGGACTATCTAGAAAAATTGTCCAGATTGCAGAAACAGTGTAGCCGATCGAACGGGGCATTTTAAGTATTAAATGGCTAAACATGATTTTGAAGAAATATTCAGTATAGGTGATTGAACGGGCATGCAGGGCGATCGATTGGGATAACGCATAGTTTCCTAGTTTAAGCCAATTTTGAATTCTTTTCGTATTAAACTTCTTCCTACGGCTCTTATGCTATATAAAGACATATTTGGCTCAAAATTTAGGGATTCTAGGAGATTTTCTGAAGAGAAAAAGGAAGAAGAAGATGGAAGAGAACTCAAGGCTTTTAATGGAGATTCAAGAGCTTCCTTCTACAATGGAAGGCTAGACTATTCTTTTACTTAGGAGTTGATGAAGCTATAGATATGTTTCAATTTCTTTTCTTTTTAATTTAGATCTCAGTTGTAAATAATGACAATTGTATGATAAAGATTTCCTTTTTAACGGAAGAGCTTTAAATGTTTATTCAATTCTATGTTAATTTATTGTCTTGTAGATGATAGATTGATGTGGTTTTGATATTTTCATCGATTCTAATTTCTGTGATTTAGATGAGATGGTCATACAATAGTTTTAATGTTCAGATAATTAATGAATTTGATGAGTTATACTAAGATTAGACGAGTCATGCCTATAGCTAGTTTAGTGTAGATGATTCGTGCTATTATCGAAGATAGTTCATTCCATGAATTTAATTAATGATTATTTTTGAAGTAATTCTAGCTTGTAGCTGAGAATACTTGTTCATATTTATATTAGATTTAGATTAAAAGTTAAGGATTTGTTATGGTTCTATAGTAGATTCAATTTCCTAAGTAAATTTCATCATATTAATCTCTTGTTTTTAATTTAGTGATTATGTCTTTTGCTTAATTTTAATTTTAAGTTCTTTTTAGTTTTTAATCAACAAATTCCTCTCTTAGATTTAGTAATAATTCATCCGTCCCTGAGGTTCGACAACCCTTAAATATTTATCCTAGTACAATTACCTTGTACACTTGCAAATGGTTTATTTATAAACTATTAGCGATCGATCGACAACACTACATTTTTAGCATATTTTCAGTTTAGCTGATCGAACGGCTACACGACAGTTTTTCAAAATTTGAAGCTTATGCTCATTTTAATGTTTTACTCCATTTAATGATTTTTAATGGTTATTAGAGGTGTGTTGTTGAAATTAGGCTACTGGAGGTGTGGAATTGATGATGAAAGTTTATGGATTATGTTTAGGTGTTGTCATGTGGTATCATATTATGTTGATAACGTTGATATTGAAGTACCTTGAATTTGTGAATGTTAGAATTCTTATGATTAGAATATGTTTCCAGCAGGAATATTATATGGAAAATGGTGAGATGTGTTCTCTTATAATGAGGATGGTTTATGGGTAATGGATGTGATCATGTTGTGGCTTAATGTGTAGAAAAATCATGTTTATGGAAGTGAATTATCGATTTCACATGGATGGATTTAAGCTTTATGGTGGATTTTGTTTTGATTTCAGTTGGGAATCATTGTCTTGAATGTGTTCAAGCATGTGTAAAT
Organism: Saururus chinensis; assembly: GCA_035235625.1. Lineage (NCBI taxonomy): Eukaryota > Viridiplantae > Streptophyta > Magnoliopsida > Piperales > Saururaceae > Saururus > Saururus chinensis. The sequence continues at coordinate 33,479,448 of CP141144.1, read as the reverse complement.
TGTCTTATGAGTTTATGTCAAGCATTGGTCATGTGCTTAGATTTGCATGAATACACACACATATGGGGAATCTATTATGAAATTGTAGTTAATTATTCCTTGATTATGATGCATGAGGGGACTGATTGGGAGCACGTTCCATGTGTTGGAACCCACTTAGGTCTTGCTCATGGATGTATCATGTTATCATGCATCATGGATTGGTATTCATGGACGAAGTTTTACCAATGTTTAATCGGAATTAATCGATTGTATACAATGGTTCAGATTGCGTGCCGGATTAATCGCTTGGTGAATTAATCGGAACTTGGTTAGTCCGAAAGGACATGTTTTATATTTAAGTTCCTATGTGAAACATGTATACTCTCGAGGTTGTGTCTAGTTAAATGGAATTATGTGGGGACGAGTTGTGTACTTGTCTTGCGGATTGAAATTATTATGGTTGTCATCTGGACCCTGGGAATCTAGAGTGGTACGCTTTGTGCACCAGCTACCATGTGTTCTAGGGTTCCCTTTGTAGAAATTGGGCTCTCCCCACTGCAAGAGATGTCCTTGGGCGAATACCCCTGCTCTAGGTTCTCTGTGTGAGAATGGGACATCCTTGGCCAGGATCGTCCTGGGCGAGTAGCTTTATGGGCTGACAACTTGGCCCTCTTACATTTCCTGTGTGGAAATTTGACTGCATCTTGCCTTCGTGGCCTTGACCGTGTCCTGCCTGTGTGGCAATACTTGTGTTTACTCCTTGATGGAGGCATTCACCATTTGTAATGATGCATGTTTATTATGAGTGCTATGCATGATTGTGTATCATGTGTTTGACACGTTTATTGTGCAGGGTGAATGAGGTTTATGTGATATGAATGCATGATCAGAAATGGTGTGATTGAGACACTACTATACAGGTTTATGTGATATGAATGCATGATCAGAAATGGTGTGATCGAGACATTATTATGCAGGTTTATGTGATATAAATGCATGATCAGAAATGGTGTAATTGAGACACTATTATGCAGGTTTATGTGATATGAATGCATGATTACAAATGGTGTGATTAAGACACTATTATGCAGGTTTATGAGATATGAATGCATGATTAGAAAGTGTGTGATTGAGACACTATTATGCAGGTTTATGTGAAATAAATGAATGATTAGAAAGTGATATAGCATGTTAATTTTAGATCTGGATTGCTACATTGCCATGCTATCTTGTTTTTTGATTATTAAAGTTGTTTTGTAACCATTATTGAGTTTTTATACTCACCCCACTTTCTTTGTTTTGTTTTGGGGATGCATGGCGTGACATGGAGTACGACAAGATCCTCTTTATCAGAATTGGTCGGGAAGAGCTTGGGAGTAGGAGTGGAGGCCCCTAGACCTTGCATGTTTTTTTGATTATTTTGTTTTGATGTTAGAACCCTTGGAGTGGTTCTTGTTTTTAGACTTGTGATATATTATATCTTTAGTGTTGTTTAAGACCTTGTTTTGGAGGCAAGTGTGTTGGTTATGGATTATTAGTATGTGGGTTTGAGATTTGTAGTTTAATTTAGAGTTTAAGTAACTCTTTTGGTTCTACCTATTTACTCTTGCTCAAAGTAGTGCGTAACTCCATTAATTAGACCGCTCGTGGTTAGGGAATAAGTCTTTTGCTATTTCTTTAGCCGTTTTTAATACCGCCCCCTTGCACTTGACCAGCCCATGGACTGGGTTCGGCTTGGGTCGGGCGGTGCCGGTATGTGACAGCTACTGCCGACTCTGCCTAAGCGGTGAAATGGAATGCACCACCACCTTATCCCCCATGGCCGCTCCTCCCTTTAATCTGGGGTTAGCTCCTCCCCCTTCTCTCTCTTTGTTGCGCTGCTTCGTTGTGTCCATGGGCTGGCAGTCTACCCACGACTCCGCCTTGGGCTGACAGTGGGAGGCTGTTCCTCCCGGTCCCAGTTGACCTCCCCACCACCCCCCTCCTCTTCTTCCCTTGGCCACTGCTTTCTTCCGCCTAACTATTTTTATTAAACAGTGGCAACCGGCTGCGAACCAGGGCAAACGGGACTTCATCAGCCTCCGCCAGGGTGGGGCCAAGATAATGAGCCACCCCATTGAACCCAATTCCTCCTCCTACCCCTCTGTCTCTCCTTTGCTCAGGTTCGCATGCCCCTCCCCTATTTCATATCTCATTGTTTTGGGCCATTTGAGGGTTGCCACCGCTGTATGCTGCCACCCTCCATTGGTTCTAGCTCCGCCCAGCTGTCAGGGCCATGGAGGAGCCGGCCAGAGCCACCGGAATTGGTGATGATGGAGCTGCCACCAACCCAAGCCGCCACTTTGCTGAACCATGTTTGTTGACATGAACACCCCTAGGGCCTCTACTGTCCTAGATGCACAACTGCCTGCTCCATTGTTTTGGTTGTGGATGGCAATTGGTGATGTTGTTGCTTCGATTGGCCACCACATTCTAGCCATAGGTCTATTTCCCTTTGTAGACATTAGGCTGCTACTGTCAAATCATCTACCCATCGAGTGGCCCTCTTTGCTGCATATCTAAGTGGCCGCACATGCAATTTAGGGTTTAGGGGCTGCATTTGTGCTACCTAAACATCAGATGGCCCCACCACCGATTGAATTGACCATTAGAGCCCTCCTCTACCTCTCTTCTATCCTTACGCATCGTCCCATGCCCTCCGCCTTATGTGGGCCCTTGTAGATGCAAAATTGATGCATTTGGATGATCTCCACGACCGATTTGGACATCTTACGACTGGCCAAGCACTTCTTAGACTCCGACTGACCTTCAATTACTCTATCTCAACTTTATGTCGAACTTGCCATTTTTGTTGGAATGAACTTTCTCTTGGTTACCGTAGTGTGCCTCTATGGATCACAGATTTTGCAGCGTTGATATGTGTCTCCCCCATTTGGCCGTGATTAATTATGGGGCTTCCTAAACCCTCGGGACAATAGCTCTCTCAGGTTGGCAATGCTTTTGGCCACCAACCACGCTGTCAATGCCGCCACCATCTTATGCTCGCCATAAAACATCATAGATTATGAGGTAGGGATGTTTTGATCTCTTAATTTGATGATAACATGCTTTGAATGTGTACCAACATGATAAGATTGCATGATATATGAGGATAAATTATGCCATGTTGAATGCTTTGATGTATGTGGAATGTGTGTGTGCTAGTGATGGTTAGTGAGTATGTTGGTAAATTACATATGTGGAATATGTGTGTGCTAGTGATGGCTAGCGAGTATGTTGGTAAGCTACGTATGTGGATTATGTGTGTGCTAGTGATGGCTGGCGAGTATATTGGTAGCAATGTATGGAAGTATGTATATGCTATACATATGTGTGATGGATACACATATGTATGATGGCTATACGTCTGTGTGATGCATATGAGTATTTGTGTGGGGGCAAAAGTATATGCGTTAGACAGTAAGAGATGACTGAGGGTTTGGTATGGATTTGGGTGTGTATATGTAACCATGCGATAGAAGATGGTAGATGTAAGTTTAACGGGCAAGGACTGAAGTGGATTGGTTTGGATCAGTGCATATGTTGGGGGATTGTCAGACAGTAAGCGTGTTGCATAATTGTATAAGTATAACGTACAGATTATGACATGGAATGTAAGCATAATAAGTGAAGTAAAAGTAAGAAGGTGATAATTGGGGTTGGCACTGAGGAACTTAGTTTAATTATGTCTAAATAAGACACTTTACCCATAAGGTGGATGGTAAAGTATGTATGAATATGTAAGGATATGTTTGGTGGTGAGTTATGTTTATGAGATGGATGTGTTAAGTGAAGTCTGTTGCCCTAAAAAACTAGGGTTTTAGAATGGGTTCAGCTTCAGATTGGTATGTGAAAGACTGTAAGACATAAGAGAATTTTTGTCATAATTGTACATGCATAAATTATATAATTCAAAATTAAATTATAAGAAATGCAAATATGATAGCCTTGTGAGTTTGAGATCTAAGGGTTCGATGGATTAAGTTTAATGTTTGAGCGATCTAGTAATGAGTCAATTGAGCTTTTCTCATGTCTTACCATGGTTTTTACCGTTCGAGATGTTGTCTGTGTGCTGTATTTGAGCCCCAGAAATCAGATACTTTGTTGAGAGCAACATATGTTTTGATTTTGTCTATGTGTTGTATTAAGCCCAGACATTTGATGCTCTTTGATAGCACTTACAATTTTGCCCAAGAGTGGCATTGTATGATTTTTACCCAAGAGTGACACTATAAGATTTTTGCCCAAGAGTGGCACTGTATGATTCTATCCTAAGTTGGTACTAGAAAACCCCTAAAGTGTGGGTGTTTGTATGGCCACTAAAGTGTGGGCGTTTATGTTTGCTCACTTAGGTAAGTAGTATCATTGAACTACTCTTACATATTTGATCTTGTGCCCTATGAGAATGTGTGCACCTTGCTGTCTAGTCACTCCTCGGAGGCTAAGATGATGCACAAGTGACATTCCTTTCAATTTTGACGTTGGAACTTATTAATTGCAATGAGCTTCAGTGCTGGATTGTATGTGTACAACCGTATGAGTGAGTATGCATGTTCCTGCATATGTGTAAGTTTCGAGCAAGAATATAAGAGTTAGAATTGGAGTAAGATTGTACAAGTAAGGTTGTATGAGTAAGATTGCGCGAGTAAGGTCATACGAGTACGATTATTTGAGTAAGGTTGTACAAGTAAGATCGTATGACTAAGATTATACAAGAAAGGTCGTACGAGTATGTGTAGGTTGTATGAGTGAGTGCACTATTGTACGAGTAAGTTGGTAAGACTCTCTGATTTGGAGTGTAAGTGTAAGATTAGTCAGATTAAGAGTGTAAGTGTATTTGGAATGTTTGTATGCGTATGTGCATGATTATTATATGTCTATTTACTTCATGTTTGAGTTTCATGAACACATCCATGTATGGACTTACCGAGTTCACTGTTTAGAATTCCCCTACAAGGTATTTTTCTATTGAGTATGAAAATACTTATTTACCCTATTTTTTGCCCCGATATTTGGGACGCTTCTTCCCATGTGTGGATTGATTCCTTTTAACTCATGTATATTGTTGACTCATTGCAAGTATTATTTTGTGCCACAATCTGATATATTATGTGAGATGAGAATTAAGGTGTTTATGCTTTCTTGACTTGTAATTTGGATTAGACTGTAGACTTTTATGGGACTGCAATCAAAAGATACATGGTGGAGATTTGTATTTAAAGTCTATGATTATAGCAATTTATTTTGTATATTGTTTTCAAGTAGCGCCTAAGGTTGTTTTGTTTGGCTATTTAATATTTGATCGAATGAGCAAAAAATTATATGGAAAAAATTGATGTGAGATGTTATGTTTTAAATTATAAATTACTTTCACATGTTTTGTATTTCGTCATTTTTGTCAATTTACAACCATTATGTTGAAAAATGTTTTCCTAACATTAAGAAAATGTGATGGAAAATTTTGGGCATTATAGTAGGAGTGAGGAGATCAGGGAGAGGAGGATCATTCGGAGACCACCATTCGTTGGGATTTTTTTTCCGGTGCACATTCATTCATAAGTAGGCAAGAGAGGAGAGTTCGAGTAGCGAGATAGTTAGATTGTGAGTGTTCAAAGATGGAGGAGGAAAGTCCAGAGGGAGAGATGGGCCTAGGGATAGGTGGATGCGGCAGCCAAGGCAGTTGGGTGATCACCCTTGAGAAGGGGATGGGCAATCACCCAGAAGGCAACAATCGCTTCCCTGACCTCGAAAAGGGTAGGAGGGAGTTTATTAAGCAAAAGGGCATTTACGCCATTTTGCACCATGCGCGCGGCTTGTTCTCATGTGCGATATTGTTTTCTGAATTACATGATAACGTGTTTTATGGTGCATGATATCGTCTTCTATAGTACAAGATATCGTAAGTTAAATTACATGATATTGTTATTGATATAAGACAATATTGTGTTGTATAGTTCACAGTATCATATGATAAATTACATGATATTGGTTTTTGTATTACATGATAGCGTATTTCAAATTACACGATATTGGTTTTTGTATTACATGTTAGCATGTTTTATAAATTACGATATTGTGTTCAAAATTTGTAACATGATATCATGTATTTATTAAAACAATAGGTTATGTATTCGTGTTTCTTGTACAATGATAGGTTATTAAAACGTATCATCATTATGATGATTTGAGGCTGAATAGATGTGCGATAATAACCAAAGTTCATAATTTTTACTCTAACAATTAGATACAGGTAGAGGAGTTCGGCGATCTCGTTCATTGCCATTAAGCCCACATTCATTCAGGTTATTATGCCATTATGGATAGTTAACATGCACACTATAAATAACATGTTATCTCCAATTTACCTATAACCTAAAACGGTCTTTCCTTGCAGCTTCTCTGGTATATTTTTTCTGATCTATATTGAAACGGCAATCTAGTGGAGTAATTTTTCACACCCACTCACAGAAATAGCACAATTCAAATGCACTAACCTTTGACACCCATTCACATGTCTTTTCCGTTTACGTACAATAAAATGTGTCATACCCACTAATACAGATTGTTCACATGCATATACCTTCTTTCATGTACCTAATCACAAACAATCAATTTACATAATACACAATTAAAAATACAGTATGATTTAGAAGCATTGTTTTTCATACACTCAAAATGTTTTCCTTCAACATAATATTTCAACAATATTTTACAAATAACCTGTTCATTGCGTCTGAGAAACCCATATTCATTTTTTTACCACTCATCCTTAATCGAAGTTCATATGATGCCATAAACATCATACAACATGCTTCAGCATTGTCAATGCATCCCTTGGCCACAAGCTTTGCATGCCATCACCTATAATGTTATATTGGTAAACGTCAAACACGTTTTACATGTAAATGCTTACACATACTCGGACAATTAAATGTGAAAATAAAGAGCTCAAGTGAAGATATATACCAACTTATAATCAATTCTTGCTGAAAGACTTTTGTTTACCAGTGGAGGACTACATGAAGCAGTTAAGCATATGTGTCAGACAAGTCATATACTTGCCATATTTGTCTGAATAATGTCAATCTCATTCATCTCCACATCAACTTTGCTGAAACAAGGTTTGAGGATGAACGGCGTACTCCAAATCCGCAATGTCTTTTGCATTAACCATATATTTATTGCTTTTCATTCATAAACCCAATCTTTATTTTGATACAAGAGCTTCACATATTCCCATTATACAACATATCTGGCGAATGCGTGACTATCATGTAGTTAGAACCGTATGTAAATAGTGCAGGATGCACACATAGCTGCCAGAGATGCAGTATAAGAGGTATATATGAAGCTTTAGTATGAAAATAAAGATGCGTGCATGAAAGAAAAGTAATAACTATATCGTTCATGTATTAAACATTGCCAATATGGAGTACGTTCTTCGTCCTCTTACCTTCTTTTGGCAAAGTCAACGTCAAGATGATTGACATTGACATTAATCAATATGGTCGGTTAACATACTTCATATGATTGACAGAAAATTCAAACAAATGGCTCTATGTCATGCACATATTCTTAACTATTTATTTGAGTCTTCTAGTAGATATTAAAAATCTATAGACAGGAATGCAACATGTGCAAAGCTCACGGGCTGGCCGGAAGGTTACAACAATGGACATTAATGCTGTCGAAATTATTTTTCTCACTAAATTTACACAAATTTAAATTATTTATCAAACAAAGTTAAAACTCTTAAACGAATTATCTCCAAGCAATTTATGTGTTTTTCTTAGTAGTACAATATTACAGGTGCTCGTTTACAACTACTAGTTATAATTGATTCCAATATATGATATCTTACCTGTGGGAAATTATGTGAAGAGGTATCCAAAAAAATTCTCTTCCTCACCCCTTGCAACTTGTCTTCCTTTGTCCCCTTCTCGTGGCCACACTCAAGGACATTGCCTTATTTTGTTTACTCCTTGTTTTATTAGCTTTGTACCATATTTTAGTACCCGTAATCCTTTATAATGTCATTATTAATAAACTATTCAATATGTGAAAATCTAATAGCATAGGATATGGAAAATTTAAGTAAAGTACCTTACCCTCTCCAAATACAAATTTCCCACAGCGAAATAGTTGACATTTGTAAAGGTTGTGGAGACCCTTACAGGTATGTGGAGCCAATTCACTATGAAATACATATATCATTCTCCCTATAATACACACACCAAAATGACAATCAACCTCTCATGCACCTTCCATTAGCAGATCTCACAATAGGTATGTACAAGTTATAATTACTGAGATAAGTTATCTAACATATAGTAATGCATGTATCAAAAGACCCTTTGCATAAACACAATGTCCAAGCCATAAAATCCATATTGAACAACTTACCATATTCGAAAACAAGCTATTTTGATACAAACCACTCAATTAGCTAAGATATAATTCATGTACCCATGCATTCTTTAACAAAAGCTACAAATATAGCAAAATATACCACTTCAAAGAAATTTATGAAATTTTAGCATTACCTTTTCTACCCAACTTGCAATTCACCATTGTATAGTCCCCAACTTACATAAACTGTTTGACTCTTAAAGTCACTAACATACTGTTCACAGTCGGTCCTTTACATTGTCCAACTTGAAGTTTTCTGTTATACATATGCAGATATTTATTGCCCACTCTCAGTTAGTGCAAACATATGCATCTGGAAAAAATACCCTAAGCAAGATATACAAGAGAGAACATATATGAAATAATTTAGGAGTAAACCTCTAAGTGGAAGCAAACAAACATTTTAAAGAGGGAACTTAACAAGCAAATTATAACATGCATACTAAGGCAAAAATCATAACACCCCGATAACTAAAGCAACAAACCTAAATATTTATTTGGTAATGAGAATAATAAATAAGGGAATGGCAATCTAACCTCACCAATTCTAGCTGGTCGATTATGAGGCGCAAGCTTCATAGGGACAATGGGATGAAAGTTGCACCATGGGTACACAGACAATGGAAATCTGCTCAAGGAGGGGACTATGAGCTCAGGTAGCAGTAGGATAGGAGAGCGGGAGAGAGGGGGCTTGGGAGAGGAGGATCGCCCAGAGGTCACCATTCATTGGGAAAAAAATTTCACTGGTGCACATTCCTTTATAAGTAGGCTGGGAGAGGAGAGTTCAAGTTGCAGGATAGTGGGAATGTGACTGCACGGAGGTGGTGGAGGAGAGTGCAGAGGCAGAGATGCAGCCAGGGAGAGATGGATCTGGAGGTCGAGGTGGCCGGGCGATTGCCTATGAGAGGGGAAGCGATAGCATTAAGAAGGGGGGGAGTGGAGTTTAATAAGCATAAGGGCATTTATGCCATATCGCACCATGTGTGTGGCTAGTTTATGTGAAAAATTGTTTCGTAAATTAAACGATATCGTGTTTTATAGTACACAATATTGTCTTTTGCATTACATGATGTCATAAGTTAAATTACACGATATTTTTGCTAATAGAAGACGATGTCATGTTTTATAGTACACGATATCATCTTCTATATTGCATGATATTGTACATTAAATTACATGATATTATATTTATATTAAATGATATCGTGTTTTATAAAAATACGAAATATTGTTCAAATTTTGAAACACGATATCGTGTATTTATTAAAATGATTTCGTGACCGCAAGCCAAGATATTGTATATCTTTGTGTTTCCTGTACAACGATAGCTTATTGTAGCTTGTCGTCCATCATGTTGACTCTAAAGATTAGATACCCATTTGGTAAGAATAAGCAGACTTTGGGATTGGGTTATTAATTTATTCAACTTCCATATCTAATTAATGCATTACCTATAACAATTTACATTTAAACGTTTTATGCCCTACAAAGAGAGGAATTCCCAGATCTTGATCATTGCCATTAAGGACAAATTCATTGTGGTTTTTATGACATAATGGACCATTAAAATCCACACTATAAATAGCATGTCTCCATTTTAGCTTTCACCGAAAATGGTGTACATTCACAACTTATCGGGTATATTTTTTTGATCTATATTCCAACGACAATATAGTGGACTAAATTTTCACACTTAATCACACAAATAATAGCATTTACATGCACTAACCGTGGACACCCCATTCACAATACTTTTCCTTTTACATATAATAAAATATGACACCCATTAATAAACATAGGATGTTCATGTGCATATACCTTCTTTCATATACCCAATCACAAACAATCAATTTACATAATCATAAACACAGTAAGATTTAGAAGCATTGTTTGCCATAAATTCAAAACTGTTTTCCCTTCACATAATATATCAACAATGTTGTACACATAATATGTTCACCATGTATAAGAAACCATTATACATTGTTTTACCGCACATCCTAAATCAAAGTTCATATGATCCCATAAACATCATATGACATGCTTCATCATTGTCAATACATCTCTTGGCTGCATGTTTTGCATACCATAACCTGTGATGTTTTATTGGTAGAAGTTAGACAAGTTTCACATGTAAATGCATATATCCAACAATCAAATGCAAAAATAAATAGACCTCAAGTGAAGAAATGTACCAATATCCTCCACGTCGCCGGCAAACAACTTCAACTTATAATTATTTCTTGCTGAAAGACTATTGTTTACCATTAGAGGACTACATGAGGCAGTTAAGCATATGTGCAAGACAAATCATATATTTTCCACATTAGTCTAAATATTGTTAAATTGATTCATCTCAACACCTTCTTTTCCAAAACAAGGTCCGAGGATGAACAAGTACTCCACATCGACAATGTCTTATGCAAGAACTATAGTGTTATTGCTTTTCATTCATCTACCTAACCTTTATTTCGATACTAACGCTTCATGTATACCTATTATACCAGATATCTGGCAAATATGTGACCATTATGCAATTAGCACCTTATGTGAAGAGTGCAAGATGCTCACATAGCCACTAGAGATGTAGTATAAGAGGTATACATGAAGGTTCAGTATGGAAATAAAGATTGTGTACATGAACAAAAAGCAATAACACTATTGTTTTTGTTTAAAACATTGCCGATATGGGGTACATTCTTCATCCATGGACCTTCTTTTGGCAAAGTGAGTATTAAGATTATTAGCATTGTCATTAATTTGTATGGCTGAAGTACATACTCCATATGGCAGAAAGATAAATCAAACAAATGGCTCTCTGTCTTGTACATATGCTTAACTGTCTTTTTTAGTCTTCCATTAGATTTTATAAATCTAATGACAAGAATGCAATCAGTGCAAAGCTAGTGGCCTGGCCTAAAGGCTATACCAGTTGATAGTTGTATTGTTAGAATTACTTTTCTAATGAACATCATACGAATTTAAAATATTTATCAAACAAAGTTTAAACTCTTCAACGAGTCATCTTCATGCAACTTATGTCTTTATCTTAGTACTATAGTATTATAGTTTCTTGTTGACTACTCACAGTTATAATTTATTTAGAACTAATAGTGACAAGATTATACTCACTATATAATATCTTACATGTGGGGAAAATTATGGGAAGAGGTATTCTTAAAGTTTGGAGGATTACCCTTCCAAGTATGCAGAGCAATTCACTATCAAATACATATGCGTATCAATCTCCCAATAATGCGCGCACCAAATAAAAAATCAACCTACCATGCACCTTCCATTAGAGGATCTTACAATTGGTACGTACAAGTTAAAACTACCAAGATAATTGGTCTAACATATAGTAAAACATGTATCAAAATCCCCTATGCTCAAACGCAATGTCCAACCCCTTACATCCATATCAAATAGTTTATCATATTTCACAACAATATGTTCTAATATAAGCCACTTAATAAGCTAATATATAATTCATATACCCATGAATGATTTATTTTTTATTCATGGGTAAATCACAATCCCAGAATCTTCAATCTCAAAATGAAAGTTTCTCTTCTACCACAAAATGTCTTATTTGTAAGCAAATTCAAGTCAAAACCAATTACAACCAAATTACCAGATCTCCAACCCAAACTTTTGATAAAAAAAATTTATTTAATGGTTCAAGAGTGTTTTCTATGTAAACTAAATCGTTCACTGTAATTTCCCATTTTTGCAATATAGTTTTTCCTATTCATAATTGCAACTAAGGGACAAGAAATTTTCTTTTAAAACAATGATAAAAAATGAATAATTTAGACATACATTCTTATTTATAAATTAGTATTTAATTGAACAAAACATACACAATGAGGCAAATTGAACAATTTATTCAAAAATTGGAGCATGACAACAACTTGCAGTTTTCAGTTAGACAAATGCAAATATATGGTGCAAAACTGCAGCTAGTACAAACATTCAAACGACATCATAAATAATTCATGGATAAACTGCTGAGTGGAAGCAATCAGACATTTAAAAGAGGAAACTTAACAAGCAAAGCAAATTATAGCATGCATTTTTAACCAAAATATCATTGAACCCCATGAACTTTAGTAAACTACCTTAATCTTTATTTGGTAATGCAAAAAATAAGGGATCAAGGATCTTACCACGCAAATTCTAGCTAGTCGATTATGAAGCCCAAGTTTTAGAGGGCTGATGGGATGAAAGTTGCACCAAGGGTGCAAAAGCAATGGAAATCTGCCCGAGGATGGGACCGTTAGTACAGGTAGAAGTAGGACAGGGGAGCAAGAGAGAGGGGGCCTGAGAGAGGAGGATTGTTCAGAGGAGATGTACAATCCTTTATCAGTAGGCCGGGAGAGGAGAGTTAGAGTAGTGGGATAGTGGGACTGTGAGTGCGAAGCAATGGAGGAGGAGAGTTCAGAGGGAGAGATGGGGCCAGGGAGAGGTGGATCCCATACACGAGGCAACATGGGAATCGTTGGCTAGAGGGGACTAGGCAATTGCCTCGAGGCCAATAGTTACTTCCCTTGGGAATTGACTACCTCAAGAGGGGGGAGTTTATTAAGAGAAAAGGCATTTATGCCATTTTGCACTGTACATGTGGGGATTTCACATGTGCGTAAGTCTAGTTTTGCAAAACTGGAATTCCTTGCCTATTTTTGTATTCCCTACATTTGTTGAATCTATTTTTGAATTTTTTTCAAATAGGAACTGAAAATTCTCGACAAGGAGAATAATGACCCTCAACAGTTAATGCTAAGGCATCCACTTAGGTGTCCGCTTGCCCTCTAGACAAATGCTCCCAATAGCAGGTTGGATAGTCACCATAGGAGCTGGAGTTGCTACTAATTCCTGACCAAAACAAGGCAGTCTGCAATGAAAATTCCTTCATGAACATGGTTCGGAGTTGGGATGCTAGAGCTAGGACAATCCAATCTTGCTATCTAGATAAATTTGGAGCACTACGTTTGTTTGTAGGTGCAAATCTGGCCAATTCTCGTCGGCTATTACAAGCATTGGAGCCACGATAGAAGTGCTTACAATGAGTGCAACAAGGTGGCTTCCATTCATAACTAAGAGAACATTGAGTCGTCATGCCTACACACCATGACTTATCTCTTAATTTGCTTTCCACAGCAACTTGAGTACATAGCCTAAATATAGACAGATGTCAATGGACCAATGTATGATCATCCACATAGAAAGGAAAGATGAGGAGTTCGCCACCCCCTACTTTATCCAGCTCACCCCCATAACACAGTTTGTAGATATCCACCAGCCTGATATATATAGATGGTGGATACGAACACAGTGTGTAGATATCCACCGGCCCAATATATACAGTGGTAGATACCTACCGACTCTATAAACGTGGGTTGGATAAAGTAGGTGGTGGCAAACTTATCATCCATAAAGGAACCCTATGGAACTAGCTATCATGCTGAGATTGTCACGGGTCCAAAATATTGGATTGGAAGATTTCGAAAGAGAATCTATAGTGTTATAGATGTGAACATGTCTTAAACCAGCTTCATATGAGTGCTCCACCATTTGATATCAATGACAACCCTACAATAGACCAAAGGGATCCAAAAACATAATTTCATTCATCTTTGCCTTCAAATTTAAAGAGAGAAAAACCATCCGACAAAAATATGATTTTAAGACAATGGGAGTTTTTCCACATCCTTTCTAGAGCAAGCTTCAAAAATGTTTAAGTTGGCCTCTTGCCTAGGTGATATCCCACCAACATGTTACGTAAACGTTTGTCTTCTTCCTCAATTAGATCTTCATCCACTAAGACAGCATCTTGGTTGCGAGACGCTGGGAAAAAATGAGTGAAGCGCCTTCTCATAGTTAGTAACCTACCATTTTCACATCTTTTTGTGTTAGGGTTTTCCTCACAATTTGCTTACGATTTAACAATAAAACATATAAACCTGCTCAATTTCTCATATGCTTTCCTTTAGCATGCACAGCCCTTCTTGTTATCACTAGATACTCTCCCTTCGGAGCATGCTACCACATTAAAGTCTATTCCTGGAGTTAAACAATCATCCCTTATGAACTAGTTGGACTACTCTATGTCATCCACTAAAGAAAAACTTGTACCACTCTACTAACGGATAACCATACCTAGATTTCCAAACCTTATGAAATTGATGTAGACTGTAGACTAGTTGGCATTGAAGTATATAGAGCATTGGGATCTGATAGATGCGATACAGTTTTCAACTTCTATTTGGATAAGGATTTAAATCCAAATTGATTTCTTTTAAGTCTTTTTATTTCGTAGGAGTCTTTATTTTGTATTTCTTTGATTATTTATGGATTTTTTTTACTTTTCCTTAATTTTGATTGCTAAGTAATAAGATAGTTAGAGATTAATTTCTTTTATTTACAATTATGTCATTTGGAGTTGTATAAAAGTTTGGCTCTTTCATGGAGGCCATAGTTCAACATTTTTTTTAATATTTTAAAGAAGAAGAAATTAATTCTTTATCCTTTATTTTCCCTCTATTTTCTATGAATTTGTCATTGAAATTCTCAAGAGAGGAAGGTTGTGTGCACTTGTATCCGGTCCCATCAATTTAGCTATGGATCAGTTGGTGGCCCTACGCAAGTCGAATGTGCCACCATGACACCATGGAGGACTTGGTGCAGGAATTGATGAGATCAATTATCGAGATGAAGTAGCAAGTTTGTCACGATAGGTTGAGCAGCCGATGCTTCATATGGCTGATTTGATGGCCATCATTGCTCGCCAAAATCCTAACTTGGCTCAGCCCAATGACCAAATTAAAAATGATGCATCTGATAAGAATCCTTTCGCCAATGCTGCCATGTGTGGTGATGTGGAGGTAGTTTAATTGCCTTGTTGCGAAGCCAGTCAACATGAGGGACTCCCACCACGACCGCCAATGAAACTGGAGGCTTATATGCCCCTGAGACAAGATGATATGGTGAATCAACACTAGGAGGCAGATTTGAATATTGACATCTATAAATTTCATGGGGGGGTGCAGCCTAAAGAATTATTAATTTGGGTTGCCAATGTAGAAGACATCCTTGACATTAAGGAAGTTTTGGAGGATAAGCGTGTTCCCTTGGTGGCAACTTGCTTTCGAGATTGAGTAGCCACATGTTGGCTACAAATCAAATATATTTGTGCTCCTGAAGGAAAGCCAAGTATAGTTGAATGGGAGAATTCAGGAAACATATAAGGCATGACTTTCTACTATACAACTTTGCCTGAGTGATGTATAGTGATTACAAGACCTACGACAAGGGTTGAAATTAGTAGATGAGCACACTAAAGAATTTTATCAATTGTTACACCATAATGACTTCTTTGAATCGAACAAACAGTTTGTGTCTCAATATATTGGAGGCATGCGTTAAAATCTTCAAGAGACCTTGAATTTGTTTCATACTTTTTCCTTCTCATAGGGGCATTCTAGAGAACTTTACTTGGAGGAGCAGCGAGGCCCCGTTAACCTTCTCTTTTGGGATGACCTGTGGCACTTCTCTAGCTACGCCGGCTACCACCAATACTGGTAATGTGCAAGCTCTTTCTAAGGCTTCTAGAGGGGCAACTTTTCCTCGCAATAACTGGAATGGATAATGATTATTCACTAAATATGATGAGAATGGTAAACTGGATAATGTTTGTCGCAATTACACTAATCCTATATATAATGAGGAATAACTACTAGGCGAAGATATAGTGGAAGGTGACCATAGAGTAGCAATGGTGACACATCACCTTTGCTTTGCCCCTAAGGAGATGAATTGTGACCGTAGGTTGAAGAACAATATAATTTACACCACTTACACAATTGAGAGCATGGTTTGTTATCTTGTGATTGCTTTGAAAGTTGTGACAATGTGGTAGCTTAAGAGGTGGTTCAAAAGCCTCAATTAAGCACTACACCCCATCCCTATCCATACACACTTTCTTGGATGAAGAAAGGAATTGACGTAAAAGTCTCTAAATGATGTTTAGTCCCTTTCTCTATTTGTTCTCCATATATGGATAAGATTGGGTGTAATGTGGTTGTTATAGATGGTTGTCATTTATTATTTAGGTGTTATTAGCAATATGATTGAAGTATAATGCATAATAGTCTTTAGAACACATATTTTTATTTGGAATTGCAGAAAAATTATTCTTGTGTCCCATAAGAATGAGGTGATTAAATGCCAAAGCAACAAAGATGTGACTCTTTTGTCTAGGTAAATTTTCTTAAGGAATTGAAGGGAGATGATGTTGTTTATGTTTTGGTTTCTAAGGAGGATAACAAAGGTGAGGATATTCCCAAAGATGTTAAACCTTTGGTGCATGAATATCATGAAGTTTTTCCGTAGTCCCTACCCAATTGATTGACACCCCTGAGAGACATCTAACACTAGATTGACCTTGTGTAGAGATCAACACTCCCTAATCATCCCCATTATAAGATGAGTCCCCAGGAGCATAAAGAACTTCAACGACAAGTCCTTGAGTTGTTGAGCAAAGGATATATAAGAAAGAGTCAAAGTATGTGTGTTGTGTCAGCTTTGTTTAAACCAAAGAAGAATGATAGTTGTCATAAGTGTGTGGATACTAGAGCTATTAATAAGATTACTATCAAGTACCACTTTCCTATTCCCCGCCTTGATGATTTACTTTATCATGCTTCTATCTTTAGAAGCTGGATTTAAAAAGTGGATGTCATCAAATTAGAATTAGAACTGGTGATGAATGGAAGACAACCTTGAAGACAAGAAAATGGATATCTGAATTGTTGGTTGTGCCTTTTGGGTTGTCAAATGTCCCTAGCATATTCATGAGGTTAATGAATCAATCTCTTCAACCATTCATTGGAAGATTTGTAGTGATCTATTTTGATGGTATATTTTTCTATAACCTTGATATTGATTCTCACTTACAATATCTATAGGATGTTTTAGTTGTTCTTCACAGGGATAGACTTTTTGCATTTACTAAGAAGTGCTCCCTCATGTGATATTTTGTACTCTTCATTGGGTATGTTGTCTCAAAGGATGGAATAGTTGTGGAAGAAAGTAAGGTTGATGCAGTGAAACATTGTCCAAGGCTTACTAATATACATGAGGTATAGAGTTTCCATGGGTTAGCTTCTTTCTATTGGAGGCTTATTCCCTAATATGGCTTCCATTACGATTATATGAAGTTAGGATCTTTTGTCTGGAGTAAGGAAGCTGAAAGTGCATTTGTTCATATCAAAGAAAAACTTATTTTAGTGCCGGTGTTAGCCTTACATGACTTTGCTAAGCCGTTTGAGTTACATTGTGATGCTTCAAGGGTTGGTATTGGAGCTGTTCTAAGTCAAGAGGGTCATCCAATTGTTTTTTTCAATGAGCTATTATCAGAAGCGCAAGGAAGGTACAATGTCTATAATGTTGAGTTTATGTTGTTGTCCAAGCTCTTCAACATTGGAGGCATGATTTGATTCATACAGAATTCATTATTTATTATGATCATTCTTCTCATAAGCATATTAAAAGTCACATGAAATTGTCTACTAGACATATACAATGGGCATCATATTTGTAGAAGTTTACTTTTGTGTTTAATTATAAGTCTGGAGTTCGAAACAAGGTTGTAGATGCCTTGAGTCATCAAGCATGCTTACTCATTAGTATGAGTATTCAGGTTTTAGGGTTTAATTCATTTAAGGAATTATTGGTTGTTGATGCTTTATTTGTTATGGTTTTATCAGAACTTGAGATAGGACAAAAATTAGATTATTTATTGCATGATGGGTTTCTTTTCAAATGCAGTCAATTATGTGTTCCACCTTGCAGCCAGTGCTTAAAGATTATTAAAGAGTTGCATGATGAGGGTCATATGGGAAGAGATAAGACCTTTTAACTTATTTATTCTTCTTATTTTTGAATATCTATGCGCAGAGAGGTGTACAGATTTGTTGGGGGGTGTTGTATATGCCATGTTGCAAAAGGGGCATCCACAAATGTCAGATTATACATGCCTTTAATAACCCAACTTAGCCATGATCCAACATTAGCGTGGACTTTGTTCTTAGATTAGCTCGCACTCAGAGAGGAATGGATGTCATCTACATGGTTGTTGACAAATTCTCGAAGAAGGTACACTTTATTGCTTGCAAAATGACCAAATGCATCTTATGTTGGTAGGTATATCATTTACATGGTTTATCATTGTCTATTGTTTTTGATAGAGATACTCATTTTCTAACTCATTTTTGGCATTCTCTATGAAAACGGGCAAACACTTCTTTGGATTTTAGTAGTGCTTACCATCCCCAAACAGTTGGCCAAGGTAGTTTAATCAACCACTAGGAAATTTATTGAGAAGTTTAGTTGGTGCTAATAAAAAATCCTAGGATCAATACTTATATAAGGCTAAATTTGCATAAAATCGGAGTGTGAACCGAAGCACAGGATTTATTTCTTTTACTATTGTGTGAGGTTTTAGTCCTTGCTCTCCATTGGATCTAGCTCCTTATCTAGATGTGAAGAGCTTAAATGGTCAGGCTAAAGACTTTAAATCACACTTGTATAATATCCATTTTGATACTCTTAAGAAATTGCAAGTGTCTAATGATAATTATAAAGCAACTGGAAATTTAAAAAGATGACATGTGGACTTTAGTGTTGGTGATCATATGGGCTATTTTGACAAAAAATATATTTTCAATTGGAAGGTACAATAAATTATCAGCAAGGAAGAATGGGCCTTTGCTGCAATGACACGGGTTTTTCTATGGTTTTTACTTTTTTTTTTGCAAAAAAATCAAGTTGTTCCTTATAATTAGCTTGTATTTTGTTCCGTATCTATATGTGTACTTGCGTTATATATGGAGCTTGATTGTAAGTGGAGAGGTTTTATACATAAATTAAAGCTTCAATGCACAAAGGGAGGCTTTGGTGCGAAAAAATTCTAGTTGTGGCATGCTTGGGGAGGCTTGGCGCATGTCCGGGAGCTATGACACATGAAAAAGGAGGCTTGATGTGTGATAGAATTAAAAAATATATAAAAAGACGTGGATTGTGGCTTTTTAGGCACAACCCTTTTGTTCATTCTAGAACATCCAATATGTTGTAGAAAACCGAGGGTTTTTCCGGACCATCCATCATGCCTCCTCAGTCATCAAAATCCATCGTTTCTTGCTGGATTCAGCTTCACCCGACAGCCATGAGTCCGGTGGTACCGACTAGAGATGCCACTATCTCCACCTTGCTTCTCCTCGTGCTACTAAAATTTTGCCTGTTTTCCATCATTTTGGCTATTTGTAGTGTTGGAGCACTGTTTGGTGACTGCCATGTGCTATTTTCCACCAGCAACCACCTCTCCACCCCTCCTCTAGTCAGAGGGTTCCACCCCACGCCCACCTTTCTCCTCTCCATCCACCCCCATCACCGGTTCTCAATTTTGTTGCACTGACAAACTGACCGTGAAAACAAAACCTTGCTGTCTAGAGGTCGTGTGGCATTGCCGGCAGCCGTGGCTGGCCACCGTCGCCTTGCTTATCCTCTTCCTCAATTCCCTGCCTTAACTCTTGCCCCTCTAGCTCTTCTACGTGGGTTTTGGAGGCTGAAACCCTGACTGTTGACCTCTATCGAGTGTGGAGCTAGACGTCGCATGGGATTTGAGTTTGCATAGCCCTTAGGGTGTAGTGACCACCCTCAACTACTTGTTGTGTGTGGCGATGGGAGGTATGGAGATTGACGGGTATTAGATCAGGACTGGACTATTCATCGTGTAACACCCCCCCCCCCCCGGGCCAAGCCTATGGCACTTTCGCACCTAGAGGTAGCTTGTTTTATAGAAAGCGTTGCTTGGATTTGCAAAATTCGCTACTGATGCCGCCATAGTTGTGCGCCCCGACATCAGTTGTACGCTTGAAAAGCAAGGTAGGGGGCTTTAAACTTATAATTCTATCATAGCGTGCTCTGTATGTTAGAATGCATGCTAGGGCCAATATAATTAAATGCTTCATGATGCGTAATGCTATGAATATCGTGTGCAATGGTATGATATTAGCTTATGTGAATGCTAATTAAATGACATTTTATCAGCTTGACAAACGATGGATTGTACATGCTTGTAGGGCAATTATTGCATTCTAGTAAGATAATTTATATGCATGCCTATGCAATTGTTTACACATATGTGCGATGTGTTATAATTGTAAGTAGTGTTGGATTGGATGTGTGTGGATTAACATGCGAAATGGTGGATGTTTATATCGATAGCATTAATATGTGTACGCTTGATGGGCTAGAGTTAGTTTGGATTAGATCAGGCTTTGAAGCATTGAGTAGAAAGCTTCAGGGTTCAGTGGGTAGACGAACTTATTCAAGCTTACTAGAAGACTCTATGATAGTATGATTTCGTAGGAAAATTACACGAGCATAAAGTACTTAATTCAAACTAGAATGTTAAGTAAAACTAAAATGCTAACCATGTGAGTTTCAAACTTTAGAAG
Source organism: Saururus chinensis (assembly GCA_035235625.1). Lineage (NCBI taxonomy): Eukaryota > Viridiplantae > Streptophyta > Magnoliopsida > Piperales > Saururaceae > Saururus > Saururus chinensis. The sequence continues at coordinate 33,458,500 of CP141144.1, read as the reverse complement.
TATGACGGATTAAGTTTTGTGGTTAAGCTAGCTAGTGAGTAATTGGATGAGCATTTCTCATGTCTAGCCATGATGTGTATCTTGCGGTTGTTTGTCTATGTGTTGTATTTAAGCCCAAACTTTTGATGCTCTATTGAGAGCAATGTATATTTTTATTTTTTTTATGTGCTGTATTAATCTCTGACATTTGATACTCTATTGAGAGTGCAATATGATTATGCCCCAAGAGTGACATTGTATGATTTCTACCCAAGAGTTGCCTAGCACTATAGGACCCCTAAAGTGTGGACGATTGTATAGCTCCTAATGTATGGGCATTTATGTTTGCGCACTGAGGTAAGTAGTATTATGACCCTATTTGATCCTGTGCCCCATAAATATAGGTGTGTCTTACATTTAGAAATGTCCATGGCATCTAGTACTCTCTGGAGGTTAAGGTGACGCCCTTGTGGCATTTTTTTCCATAGACATTGGAGCTAATCTTTCCATCGACATTGGAGCTGATTAGCCTGAGAATGAGCTGTAGTTGTTGATCTTAATTGTACGTGTTGAGTAAGATTGTGAGAGCAAGATTGTAAGTATAAGAGTTTAAGTAAGATAGTATGAGTAAGACGGTATGTGTATGTATATATCTAGGATTGTGTGGTAAGATGGGACAAACATGAGTTCGTGATATGTGGTAATATGAGCATCATAATTTGAGAGACCTTGATTTTTCATGTTTTAGTGTTTCATGTTATGTTTCACGAACGCAGCTATATATGGACTTACAAGTTTACTATTTAGAACTCCCCTACTAGGTATTTTCTACCAAGTATGAAAGTAATTATTTTCCCTCTCATGAATTTTAGATACTCTAGTGACTTCTACAGGTCCCAGCACTAGAGCTTTGTAGGCGGGACTTAGCGATTTAAGGAGAGGACAAACTTACAGACTTTAGGTAAATTTTTTACTGTTTAGTTTCTTTTGTTTAGTTATGCCACGACCTGAGGTACTTTTTTTAGTATACATGTATTGGGCTAGTTGAAAGCTTATGAATGTATTAATTTTGGACTTGTACGTGGACATTTTATATTTGAACTCTTATCGGACTTGTACTTGGCTATTCCTGGGAGATGTGTATTTAAGCCCATGGCCATGACACTCATGATTTTATGTGTTTGTTTCATCTCATGCCTAGGGTGATTAGTCGATGTGTTTAGATTATTTGAAAGAAAAACTCAAGCTGTGTAGTTTTAAATTGATAATGTGAGAAATATACAATGTTTTCACATGTTTCGATTTCGTTAATTTTCACAAATTACCGCTGTTTTTTCATGAAATTTGTGAAAAATGGTTTGAAAAACCCAAGGCATGACATTTGGAGATTCTTCAGAAAATTAATTCTAATGCCTATCATCTCAAGATTCCTAGCCACATTCGCACTTCTAATGTTTTCAATGTTATCTTATTCCTTATCTTCGGGATTCTCCATATGATGATTATGTGAATTTGTGGGCGAATTTTTCCAGCCAAGGGAAAATGATGTTGTAATAACCTAGGCTTTTCTGTGGTTATTTAATTACTTCTTGGGAAATTAATTATTTGTTTTAATCTTTTGTATTATCTTTCTTGATAATTATGTGTTAGTGTTGTATGTAGCTTCGGTCGTGGGTGGAAAAGGTTGTACGTTTTCGAGTGTTTAAATGCGTAAGTTAAGATTTAGGGTTTAATTTAAAAACTCGGTCCTTAAGATAGGGCTCTCAGATAAAATAATAATAATAATAAATAAATAATGTTGTTTTGGTCACGGTGGGGTCTTGTGGTGGAGTTCACCGTGCGTCGGGAGTGCTCGCGTGGGTAAAAGAAATTGAGATGCGCGAGGTAGAGGTACATGTGTAAAAAAAGGGGGGGGGGGGTTAAAAAGAAACTCAGAATGCGAAGCGCGTTCTGCACAGTAAATTTTCGCTAGCAGACAGGAGAGCCACTTCCCCTTTTTCACTGTGAGCACCGCCACCCCCCTCCGCCTTCGCCGGAGTCTCACCGTCTGGTCTCTTTGAGACTGGCCACGCCACCTTCGGCCACCGTGTCACCACTTCCCCTGCAAACAGTTCGCCTGCCGGATTGTGGAAGCATTTCTCGGTGTTGGGCCAAATCGCCATTAGAGCTGATGAAAGCCACGGGAACTGCCAGAATCTTCCGGAGCAGTCGCCCGGACACCACAAACCATAAGGTAAACCCCTTTTCCCCAATTTTAATCTGGTTGGCCCTTTCTCCAGAGATTTTGTTTGCGGACTATTTTTGGGATTTTGATATTTTGGGCCGAACCGCCACTATAGTCGGCGGGGTTTGCCGCCGTGAGCTATTTCCGATCAGTGACTACTCTGCCAACCCTTTGGGTTATTGTTGGGATGCCATGCAACCAGATTTTTCACTCCGATCAACAGTCTCTCGCAGACCTGCCCTATTTTTGGGCCAAACTACTTCTAGGACCGACAAAAGTTGCCATTTTGATCTGTTTTCCACCGGTCCCGATGCCATCTCTCCCACCCTAGATCTTGATTTATCTCCTCGCATACTTTTTCCTCTTCAATTTTATTCTGCCCTTGCTGCATGTTTTTCCAATAGAGAATTTGCGGGGAGAATTGCCCAGTGACTAGTTCACCTTGCCGGCGGCTAGGAACACCACTGCATTTCTTTTTCCCCTCCTACTATGTGCCTAAACCCTACCCACGTTGTTGGGATCATATCAATTCTTCTTTGGGCATGTAGGCATCTAAATCACCGGTGCTGGAGTTGTGAGAGACATTCATAACCACAGGCATTAATTGGAGACCTTTGCTGCAGTTTCTACCCTAGAGCCGTCTCTCGTAGTGTAATGGTGCATGGCTGCTGAGTGTGCACCAACACAACCTTTGTTGTATACCTTGACATCATTTTTGCCCCGGACAACGAGGTAGGAGACTTTGAACCTTAGAAATTCACTCTAGCGTGCTTTTCGAATAGAATGCATGCTAGGACTAAGGTGTTTAATTGCATGATGTTTAGATGTATATTAATGCGGAGGATGCCAAGTGCAGAGGTTAATTATAATAGCCATATGCGTATATTTATAAAATTCTCTGTGTATTGATTAGTTGTATGTTCACATTATGACTTCTTCGTGATTGGGATTGATGGATGAGCAGAAGACCAATGTAATTAATTATAATTCTTGCTAAATGCAAGAGTGGTCGTTATGTTTACGTGAAGACTTATGTTTACATAGTCTAAGGGTTATAAAACATATTGTAAGGTGTATGTGTGGTGTCTAGTTCAGAACTAGGAGTAGTTATACATGTGCAGATGATGTGTGTAGGTTTGATATGTGACTATCAATTTTGACGGATTAGAATTTCAGAGGTAGGCTCGTAAATGATCGGGGTTTATGTATAAGCTATGGATAAGCTTGCAAACCATAATGGTAACTGCATAACTTATAAACTATAATTTCAACATAATTAAAGTATGTAGTTTGATAATAAGAGTGAGTCCTTAGCTAGATTGACGGATTAAATTCCGTATTGTTTGACAACTGACGGATGGTCAGTTTCACCTGTAAGATTAACGTAGTTCAATCCTTGGAGGTAATGTATGTGTAAGTTAGGATTTTTTATGCTCTGTTGAGAGCATCGTAAGTTTTGCACCCAAGAGAGGCATTGTAAGTTTTCTACCCAAGAGTGGCTTTGTAAGTTTTCCTGCCTTAATTGGCATTTTTATGCTTTTGCTGGCCCTGTATGGCCCCATAGAGTGGGCATTTGCACGCTCAGGTAAGTAGTATCATGGATCTACTCTTACATGTTTGATCCTGTGCCCCATGATCACCGGTGTACTTTGCCTTCATAATCTTTTTAGCATGTAAGTTTCTCCCCGAAGTCAAGGTGATGCCCTAGTGGCATTCTTTCCTTTCGACGTTAGAGATAATTGAGATTTAATTAGTTCTATTTGTCGAGTGTAAGTGTAAGACAATAAACATAAGATTGTAAGTGTAAGTAGTATATATGTGAGAATAAGAGTTTGATAGGTTGTGATTTGTTATAAGTAAGGTGGAAAGAAAACTTGTAAGTCTCTGAAGCTCAGAGGAATTGTAGTACTGGGTATGAAAATACTCATGTTCTTTTTCTCTAATCCTCAGACACTCCAGGGACTTCCGTGGGGCCTAGTTCTAGAGCTGCTTAGCATTTGAGGATACTTTTTTTGGACTGCAGGTCAATTTTTGATTCTATTGTTCCTTGATTAATTTATGCCATGATTTGTTGTAAATAAATTTTGAAGTACATGTATTAAGTGAGGTGAGCGCCATTACATGTATTATTTTGGACTTGTACATGGACTGTATTATTACTTTTGGCTGTTATGGAACTTGTATCCAGCTACGCCTGGGAAAATATATTGAAAGCCCATGGCCATGGCAATTGTGTCTTTTGTTCGTTATTCACGCCAGGGATGAATGAACTACGAGATTTGAATGTTTTATTGTTGTTATATCTTTGTTTTGAGTTAAAAAGAAAGTATTGAGATGGATTTGATACAAATGAATGAGAATTATAAAAATGTTTTTCACAGGTTTCATATTTTCATCAATTTTTACCAATTTATAGCCGTTATATTGCAAAATTTTTATTTAAATTTTTTGAAAAACATTTCGAAAACCCCGGATGTGACAGATGTAGACCCGTTGACATTGAATTATATGAAGCATTGTGATCGAACAAAGAAAAGTCATAATTTTCTCTCTAGCAATTGATCGACATTTATGGGCAATCGATCATGCTAGCAATCGATCGGCACTTTACACAGCTTAGTGTAACATAAAGCCGAAACATGGCAATTGATCGTTTCTAGAGCAATACGGTTTTCCACTTCTATTTTGATATGAATTTGAATCCAAATTAATTTCTTTTAAGTCTTCTACTTTTGTAGGAATCTTTATTCCATATTCCATTGATTATTTGGTATTTGTTTATTATTTTTCATTATTTTTGACAGGTTAATCATAAGGTAGTTAGGGATTAGATTCTTTTATTTATAATTACGTCATTTGGAGTTGTATAAAAGCTTTGCTTTTTCATGGAGGCCAGTGTTTTTTCTAATATTTGATTGAAGAAGAAGAAAAAATAAATTTTTTGTTCCTTTATTTTTTCTCTATTTTTTTGTGAATTTACCAAAATTCACGAGAGATAAGGTTTTGTCCATGTGTTACTAGATATGTTGAGCGATAATTATCCCATTAATTCAGCCTTGCATCATATGCCCTTGAGACAATCCTATAATCTACACTTGCATATTTGCCTCTTTGAAGAACCCCCTTGGCCAAAGGCTTCCCATTTAGATCGATATTGATGTTTTGGGAATGACCAAATTTTTTCTTCTACAAGTCGGTTGGAACTTCTACAATTTCAAACCAGTTTCAAAACTGTCACTTCTTTATTCGTGACTGGTGGCACATTGACGTGTAAAGTCTAAAGAGGTAATCAGAAGCATCTCTTAACCGAATCCATAGAATATTAGTACTCCGACCATAGTGTTGAACACAATCACCAGATCAGAAACTAAAATGCATACTGATTTTTTAAGTTTTCAATTTTGTATGAACTCAATAAAGTGTCATATGTCAATAAATATGTGCAATTGGTCAACGACTTTCAATAACAAGCTCATTACAAATGGTTGGTTGGCATGATTTACGTTATAGTATATATCATGACTATTATATTCCTCGAACTGTTTCAAAGATCACAAATAATGAAACAGAACTGAAATATTAATAAATTTACAGGTAGCTTAAAGTTTTCGAATTCCATTTGACTTCACTCGAACTCCAGAAACTCCTCAAAACTCCAGTCACTCCATCAAGTGAGATAAATATTATTTCTTCAATATAATAGAACATGCTCTTAGATGGAACTACTGATGTATCCATATGTTTTTATTAAGCATACTTCTTGTATTTAAATGTTAATAATATATAATAATTCTGTCTTGAATGGTGAATGATTTTGCTACATTTTCAATGTGCAAAAATCCAATTTAACAGTGGATAATCAAATTTATATTGACTATAAAACATTTACATTGATGTCCATGTCTGAAATTTTAGAACAAAATGATGTAGCCAGCTGTATTAATCCCTTTCTTTCCTATAGTCAACACTAGGACTCCAAAAGTGGACACCATTTTTTTTTTGTTAATACCTCAAGTTTGCTTTTAGTTCATACTATGATGAAGAATTAGAAATTAGGTAATAGAAAATTATGACTATTTACGATGGCCAGTAAGTCTATTTTTCAAGAAGTACGAACTCCTCTCTATATCATTTTTGACTAAAGGGCTCCAACTTGTTTAGTGTACAAAAATTGATGTTTCTATTAGGGTTATTCAAATAAGAGGGCATTTGGTTGAGTGGTATGTATGATTCTCGCTTTGGGTACAAGAGGTCCCGAGTTTGATTCTCGGAATGTGTTGTGCACGGGTGCACTTGGCTCGGCTCAGTGGTTTATTTCTGTTATTTAGGCTAGTTTTCCTTATGTTAGCAGTTGACTACTATTTGCATCTTGTTATTAAACTGTAATAGGTACAATAGTGGGCCACTGGTGAACCGGACCCCAGTAATGGCACGACTCCCCATGTAGGGGGGGCGCGACTCCCCATAAGGGGGTCGCCTCTCTCCTTGGACGCATATGATTATTGAATTCCAGTATTTTCTTCCCCTTTCTTCCAACTTCTTTCCCTTTCTCTGCGTAGAACTCCTGTGTACCGATTGTGCCTACATTGGGCACAACATTGGTATCAGAGCTCTTATGATCCCCGGCCATGGCTCGAGGCAAGCAAGCTGCCACGGCCCCGGAAAGTCAGCCCGAGAAAGAGGTTCTTGCCTTTGCAAATAGTCCCAAATCAGCGCCTGAATCCAACAGCGAGTTCACGATGGCACAACTCATGGTGGAGATCAAGGCTCCAAGCGTGGGAGTAGCCAAGATCGATGCTTTGGGATTGGCCGTTTCCTAGCTTTAGGCCGAGTGCGCACCACCTCTTTTGTCCAAGCCGCACGCTTCCATGGAGAAGGGGGGTCCGTCCCAGGCTCCAGAATCTCTCCGCTTTGACTTCCTAGCACCGGCAGACCACGATATGTGCTTTGCCCAGGACAGTGTGCGCTTTGGCACATCGACCAGGCCATGGATGGGAGGCGCCAGTCCTGGGACTCGAGAGGCACACCAGGTGTTTGGGAAAATGCCCCAATGGTGCTGCCTCCCCGAATCTTGTACCAAGAGATGGAGGATATCTGGGAGAGTACCCAGGACACCGCAGAGCACCCCGTGATGGGGCGGAACCCCGTTTGGACCGCCTACAGTTCCAGCACTATAATGGGGACGATGACCCCGTTGAGTGGCTGTACAAGGCGGAGAAGTTTTTCGCCTACCAGGGGACACAGTCGGAGGCTGAACGACTGCGAATAGCGGCTTTCCACCTCGACGGGGATGCCTCGGTCTAGTTTTAGAGCTTTGAGAAGGAGGTGCGCTACCCCAATTGAACCACCTTCTCCGATGAATCGTGCATCCAGTTCGGTCCGAATGAGTTCCATGACTTCAACGAAATGCTCTCCTTCCTGCGCCAAACATCCACCTTTCGAGCATACTACAAGGAGTTCATGAAAGTGGCCAACCGACTCCCAGATCGGCCGGTGGCCACCTTGGTTGGCACATTCAGGAGAGGTCTCAAACCTGAAATTTCTAAGGAGATGCACCATTTTCCCTGTTCTAGCATGCGGGATGTCATGCATCACGCACGTATCGAGAAAGAGAAACTGACTAGACAGAGGCATGGGGGCCGGCTTGGACCTTTTCCTAGGGCTACTGTACCTACCTCCACTCTTTCTGGCCCAACCAGCAACTCAGCAGCTGGCCGTGCTGGCCAGGCATCCCCTCAGACTGGCCCGATTGTCCGCCGTCTCACTCCGGCTCAAATGGAAGAACGTTGTTCGAAAGGGCTTTGTTTTCGCTGTGATGAGAAGTTTGTGCCGGGGCACCGTTGTTCTGTCAAGGGCAGTCTCCTAGTGGAGGAGATCGATGAGGAGGCAGAGGTGATGGAGGGGCCTAATTCTTTGTACCCTGCTGATACACTGCCGGAGATTTTTGTGCATGCTTTTTTAGGGGCATTCACTCCGCGCACCATGCGAGTACAGGGTTACCTCAAGCGGCAACAGGTTGCCATTCTGATTGACAGCGGGTCTACTCACAACTTCATCAACGACAAAGTTGCTCAGCGGCTAGGCTGCTTTGTGTCTGACACGACGCCCTTTGATGTCTTGATTGGTGATGGCAAGCACCTCCCAAGTTCCGGAGTCTGTACCCAGGCCGCACTCTCCATTCAGGGCCATACATTCGTGACTGACCTCTTTTTACTTCCGACAAAGGGGGCGGACGTGGTGTTAGGGGTGCAGTGGCTGCAAGACCTTGGGGAAGTTCTCTAGAACTTTTAAGGACCTGGTGATGGATTGCGCACTGAACAGACAGCAGGTGCTCCTCCAAGGCTCTCAGCCAGGCACTCTCCTTTCTGCTCAGGCGAGGGGTCCTTATTCCGGTTCGCATTTCAAGGACACTCCTCCAGCAGCGGGCATCGGTGGACGTTGTGCAAGATGACTTGCTGCAGGATCTTCTTGACCTCTTGGCGGAGTATGGTACGGTGTTCGCTGAACTGAAGGGCATTCCTCCGGTGCGGGCTCATGACCACTCTATCCCTATCATTCCAGGTGCTTCTCCAGCCAATGTCCGACCATATCGCTACCCATACATTCAAAAGGCTGAAATCGAATGTCTGGTGGCAGACATGCTTCATTCTGCTATCATTCGGCCTAGCCAGAGATCCTTCTCTTCCCCAGTGTGCTGGTCCGTAAGAAAGATGGTACTTGGCGTTTCTGTATTGATTACTGGGCATTGAATGCTATCATAGTGAAAGACAAATATCCTATACTGGTGGTGGAGGAGCTTCTGGATGAGTTGTCCGGTGCTACTGTATTCAGTAACCTTGACCTTCGTTCAGGTTATCATCAGATCCGGATGCAGCCCACCGATGTGCACAAGACCGCCTTCCGCACTCATGATGGTCATTTCGAGTTCCTGGTTATGCCATTCGGCTTCATGAACGCCCCCTCTACATTTCATAGCCTTAAGAATGACCTCTTCCTGCCCTTCCTCCGCCACTTCATTTTGGTGTTCTTCGATGATATCCTTGTCTATAGCAAGTCATGGGGCGACCACTTGGAGCATCTCAGGTCTGTCTTTGATATCCTGCAAGCTAATTCATCGAAGTGTTCGTTTGGCAGGCCACAGGTGGACTACTTAGGTCATATTATATCTCGTGACGGCGTGGCTACAGACCCCTCTAAGGTGACCGCTATGCTGTCCTGGTCATCCCCTACTTGCGCCCGGGCGCTGCGAGGCTTCCTTGGCCTTACTGGCTATTATCGAAGCTTTATTCACCGCTATGGCTAGCTTGCTCGCCCTCTTACTCAGCTGTTACAGAAAGGCGCCTTTCGTTGGTCTGACACTGCCCAGGCGGCCTTTGAGGAGTTGAAGCAAGCTATGGCGACCGCCCCTATTTTATTCTTCCTGATTTCAGCCGGCCATTTGTGATTGAGACCGATGCTTCAGAAGCCGGTATGGGGGCGGTACTATTTCAGGAGGAGCGTCCCATTGCCTACTTTAGCTAGGCTTTGGCTGGCCGCTCCCTGTCCCTCTCTGTCTACGAGAAAGAGAAGCTGGCCATTGTTCTTGCGGTCGACAAATGGCGCCTTTATTTGCTTGGCCGGCGGTTTCTCATTTTCACTGACCACCAACCGCTCAAGTATTTTCTCGAACAACGGGTGTCCACTCCTCCGCAGCAGCGGTGGGTCAGCAAGCTCTTGGGCAATGACTATGAGGTTGTGTACAAGAAGGGATCTGACAACACCGTGGCCGACACACTATCTCGCTGCCCCACTCCAAGTTCATGTTTGGCTATTTCCGATCTGGTTTGTCCATTCCTTGCTGAATTGAAATAGGCGTATCAAGATGATTCCCCGACCGCCACATTGATTGCGGCCCTCCAGTCTGACCCACCAGCGCGCCCTTGCTTTGCTTGGAAGGATGGCCTTCTCTTATGGAAAGACCGTCTTTGGGTGCCTGAGGTTACCAACCTGCACCATCATATCATAGCTCACTTCCATGCCTCTCCCTTGGCGGGTCATGAAGGTGCCCTCTCCCTTGGCGGGTCATAAACGGGTTAGTCAGAGCTTCTTGTGGCAGGGCGTACGTCGTGTGGTGACTGCTTATGTGGCTGCTTGTGATGTTTGTCAGCGTGCCAAGTCCGGTACCAGCTCTCCTGCCGGGTTACTTCCGCCGTTGCCCATTCCAGATAAGGTTTGGGACGACATTTCTATGTACTTTGTGGAGGCCTTGCCGTTGGTCCAAGGCAAGTCGGTGATCAAGGTGGTAGTGCATCAGCTGTCCAAATACACCATTTTAGTGCTCTGGGTCATCTCTACATCGCCAAGTTTGTGGCAGATCTATACGTTTGTGAGGTGGCCAAAATGCACGGTATGCCTCGCACTATCGTTTCTGATCGCGACAGGATTTTTATCTCTAAGTTTTGGCAGGAGTTCTTCACTCTACAGGTCACTTCTTTGCACATGAGTACCGCCTATCACCCGTAGACTGATGGGCAAACTGAGGTCGTCAACCGCTGTTTGGAGCAGTACCTGCGCTGTTTTTCTATGTCTCAGCCCCATTGTTGGCTTCAGCTTCTTCCGTGGGCGGAGTGGTCTTATAATACTGCTTATCACACTCATGCCGGATTTACTCCTTTTGAGGTACTGTATGGGCGGCCGCCCCCTACCGTGCTCTCCTATGTTCCCCATCAGTCCTCAGTGGCCAAGGTTGACTACATGCTCCAGACTCGGGATGAGGTTCTTCGCCAGCTTAAGGTGAACCTGTCTGAGGCTCTAAACAGAATGAAGCAGATTTATGATAGCCATCACACAGAGCGCAAGTTTGCCGTGGGGGACTTGGTTTCTGTCTCCATTCTTCCTTAGCACTAGACCTCCTTGTTCCAGCCCGAGCACTCTAAGCTTGCCCCCCGATTTCATGGCCCCTATGTTGTGGAAGAGCGCATTGGATCGGTTGCCTACCGCCTCACTCTACCGCCGGGTTCGATGGTCCATCCTGTTTTTCATGTTTCCAGGCTCCGCCGTTGCATCGGTGACCCCTCCCTGGCCATGGATGCTCCACCTCTTCCCTTGCTAGGTTCAGTGGCTTCTTTTGACCCTGTTCCTGCAGCATTGCTTGATAAGCGCAGTGTCCGCCGCTTTGGTCGTATTACTACGGAGGTTTTAGTTTCTTGGCACGGCCAGCCCCTTGAGGATGCTACGTGGTTGTCTGAGGATGAGTTCCTGCTCCGGTACCCTTCATGGTCGCCTTGAGGACAAGGCATGTGCGGAAGCGTAGTGGAGTGTTGTGCACGGGTGCACTTGTCTCGGCTCAGTGGTTTATTTCTGTTATTTAGGCTAGTTTTCCTTATGTTAGCAATTGACTATTATTTGCATCTTGTTATTGAATTGTAATAGGTACACTAGTGGGCCACGGGTGAACCGGACCCCACTAGTGGCACGACTCCCCATGTGGGGGGGCGCGACTCCCCATAAGGGGGTCGTCTCTCTCCTTGGATGCATATGATTATTGAATTCCAGTATTTTCTTCCCCTTTCTTCCAACTTCTTTCCCTTTCTCTGTGTAGAACTCCTGTGTACCGATTGTGCCTACATCAGGCACAACAGAATGCCCCTCATGATATTAATTTTGGCTTATCCAAGAGTATTTTAAAATGCAATTGCGTTTTCAAAATGATAATATGAGCTGAAAATCCAGGCATACTGATAAAATGAAGCGGTAAAAAAAATCTTTTACTGTTTCAACAGTATCAGCTGGCTATTGTGAATTTTTTGAACTTAAGCTTTTCTGTGTATCACTTAAATTCCACCGAAGCTATTTTTGAGTGATTAAATATTACTCATTGGAACACAGGGAAGATATGCAATGATGTCCTAACCTTGTTTAACCTGCGTTTTGCAGAAAATGTGCACCGGGCAAACTATTATATGGCTAGGAAAGGAGAGGCCTTGCCATAATATGTTAGTGGATGGACCAAAAGAATATACAGCTCATATATATTAGATGTCTTATTTTAGTTTTTCAAAATGAACTAATATCAATTCTCTTCCAAAAAATAAATAGGACACTTATGAGATAGAGGTAGTAAAAATGAAAGGTCAGCTCTTTCAAGTGGCCAAAACTGTTACTGCACATGGATGAGTGGGGTTGATTCATTGGTGTGTAGGAAAATGTTTTCCAATCCTAGCATGTCACATAGAGGCCTTGTGGGGACAATGCTAGGACGATGATATGTAACTATGTACCATGTTAGGTCTTTATAAGCCACGCTAAGGCCCTGTGTACCATAGTTATGCAGCCTGGCTAGACACGTCCTTTTGTGCATCTTCGAACTAGATTATACCAAACGTGAATAGAGTTCTTTAAGTATTCTTATTTTGAAAATGCTGCCACTCATCCCGCTATAAATGCTCTCAAGCAGTCACACATTCTTAAGTATGGTTACAATGCGACATCCGTAGTTTGTGAAAATTGACAAAATCCGAAACTTGTAAAAATATTTCTAGAGTTTTCACACATTCATATAAATGTTATGCAATCATGACCTTAGTAAATCAATGTGAATAGTGAATACGAACAAAAATTTACAAATCGTGGGTGCCATGGTCATGGGCTTAAATATACATCTCCCAAGTGTAGTTGAGTACAAGTTTCATAATAATCCAAAATATATAATCTTTAATGCTCTCATCACACCTAATATATGTATAATCAAAATAATACATAAAGTCATGGTATAGTTAAACAAAAGAATCAAGTGGTCAAAAATTGACCTGAAGTTAGTAAGTCTATCCTCTCCTCAAATGACTAAGTCCTGCCTATGAAGCTCTCCAAAGCTGAGAGCTCCATATATCCCTAGAATATCTTGAAATAAAAGGTGGGAAAATAAGTATTTTATGTTAAGTAGGAGAATTCTAAATCAGTGAGTATAAGTCCATGAAATAGCTACTCAACATAAAATTGACATATGACAATGCAAGTATAATCTAAAATCATAGCCTTTGGGGAAATATTACAATTACTCGGACCCTTACCGTTGTACATAACTTCTTACAAACTTGTTCAATCTTACTCATGCCCTCGTACAAACATACTTACAGTTGCACACTTACTATCTAACATCTATAGTCTTGCACATATAGTCTTATGCTTACAGCTAACAACTAGAGCCAATTAAAGCATTAATCAGTTCTGATTTTATAAGGAATGTTACTTAGGTATCACCTTAACTTTTCGGTCGGAACCTATGCGCCATGAATTTTTTCGAAGACAAGGCACACCAGTGCTCATGGAACACATGATCAAATAGGTAAGAGAAAATCTATAGTACTACTTACCTAAACATGCAATTGCCCACTCTTTGGAGCCAAGGGCTATACAGTGCAAACTAGGGGCGAAAATCACGAAATGCCATGTTTGGGGTGAAATCATACCATGCCACTTATGGGCCAAAATAATATAATGCTCCCAATAGAGAGACAAGCATCTAGGATTAATTATAACACCAAGACAACAATGCAAATGGTAAGCCTCACGGCGGTTTCACAATCGCACAACCATCTATCACTACAAAAAAACTAACCATTAGCGACGCATTTATTAGCGACACATACACAAGCGTCGCTAAAAATAACTACTTGCGATGTATACAAAATTATTGCCAAAAAATCAACTATTTGCGATGCAAAATCATATGGGTCGCTAATATCCACGTATTAGTGACGATGAACTTCAAGTGTCGCTAATACGAACAATATTAGAGACATTTTAAGGCATGTGCCACTAAAGATATACATTAAAAAAAAGGAAAAAAAATTGATAACTATTGGCGACACTTTTTCTTAAGTGTCGCTAATACATATACTATTAGCAACGCATTTTCTTAAGCATCGCTAATACTTAATAAATTTCAAATGAAAAAAATAAAAATTTATAACTATTAGCGACGCCTGTAAATATGTCGCAAATAGTATTTAATAAATAATTATATAATAAATAAATGTTAAACAAAAGTAAAAATAATTATATAATATATTTTATTAATTATTTACTATATATATATTAAATAAATATTAAATTTTTAATAAAATGTAGTTTTAATAAAAGAGAGTAGGAGAGAGGGTGTGGAGAGAGAGAAAGAGGGGAGAGAGAGAGGAGAGAGGAAAGGAGAGGAGAGAGAAGAGAGAGGGGGGAGAAAGGAGAGAGGGAGAGAGAGGAGAGGGAAAGAGAGAAGAGAGTGAGTGAGGAGAGAGAGAAATATTTTTTAATTATAAATTATTTTCAAAAAATTAAATATTAAAAAAAATAATAGTAGCCACGCATACTTTGGCGCGTATGGTAGTAGTGATGCTTAGCAATATGCGTCGCTACTACCCTTAGGTAGTAGCGACGCATCAAACTATGCATCACTAGTACATCGTGCAGTAGCGACGCATATCAATATGCGCCATGAATAGTGTACATTATTTAAAATATAATAATAGAAAAAGAGAAAGGGGGAGAGAGAGGGAGGGAGGGAGAGAGAGAAGAAGTAGAGAGAGGGAGGGAGGGAGAGAGATAAGGAAAGGTAGAGAGAGGGAGAGAGAGGGGAAAGAGAGGAGGGGAGAGAGAGAAGAGGGATAGAGAGAGGGAGAGAGAGGGGAGAGAGAGAGGAAGAGAGAGGAGGGGAGAGAGAGAAGAGAGAGAAATAGTGAGGAGAGAGAGAAAATTTTAATTATAAATTGTCTTAAAAAATTTAAAACATTAAAAAAAATAATAGTAGTGATGCATACTTTGAAGTGTCGCTACTACCTTATGGTAGTAGCGATGCTTAGCAATATGCGTTGCTACTACCTGATATACTAGCAACACATAACATTATGCATCCGAATAGTGTAAATTATTTTAAAAAATTAATGGAAAAAGAGAGGGGGAGAGAGAGTGGGAGAGAGAGGAAGAGAGAGGGAGGGAGGGAGGGAGGGAGAGAGAGAAGAGGGAGAGAGAGAGAGGAGAGGGAGAGGGAGAGAGAGGAGAGAGGAGAAAGAGCAGAGAGAGGGAGAGAGAGAGAGAGAGGAGAAAGAGCAGAGAGAGGGAGAGAGGAGGAGAGAGAGAAGAGGAGAGGTGAGGAGAGAGAGAGAGAGAGATAGAGAGAAGAGAGATAGGGGAGATAGAGTGGAGAGGGGAAAAGGGGAAATAGAAGAGAGAGAAAGATGGAAGAGAGGGTAGAGAGAGTGAATGAGTGTAGAGAGAGTGTGAGGAGAGAATGAGAAGAGGGAGAGAGAGAGAGGAGAGGGAAGAGGGGAGAGAGGGGTGAGAGAGATGGAGAGTGAGGAGAGACAGAGATCTATCCATGTTAGGGAAAGAGTTATATTATCTTAAAGGTTTAAAATTAGGTTTGACGTAACATCCAAATTTATTCTAAAAAATTCTGTTGCCCACCATATGATGTGCCCGATACAGGCACGATCGGTACCTAAGAGAATTGCGCAAGGAAAGGGGAGAAGTCTTGAAGAAAGGGGAGAGACTAGGAATCACAATTTGCATGAATTGAAACAAGAGCCAAGGCCGCCCCATATAGGAGACGACCCTCCTAGGGAACCGGACCAGCTGAACCAACCCTGCCCGGTTCATATAATATAATCCAATTAGTGGGTCGGCTATCCCAGGCCACTAACTGAACCAATAAGTATGATAATAAAATACTACAATAACAATTAAATAGTTCAATGCAATAAAGAAAGAAAAAGAGAGTCTGAGCATCGTGCACAATCGTGTACAACACTCCACTACGCTTCCACTAATCGCCTTGTCCACAAGGCGACCATGCTGGATAATGAGCCAAGAAATCGTCCTCAGACATCCATGTCCCATCCTCCTACGGTTGACCCCGCCATGAAACCAAAACCTCAGTAACAATGCGACCCGAACGACGAACCCGCCGCTTCTCAAGCATAGACGCAGGGGCCAGGTCGGCGGGCGGAACAGGACCCATCAGAGGCGGAGGCGAAGCATCCATAGCCAAAGTCCGGTCACCCACATACCGGCGAAGACGGGACACATGGAACATAGGATGGACCAAGGAATCAGGCTGAAAGGAGAGGCGGTAAGCAACCAGACGAACACGTGCCTCCACGAGATAAGGACCATGGAACCTGAGAGAGAGCTTGGAATGCTCAGGCTGAAACAAAGAAGTTTGGCGCTGTGGTAACACAGATACATAAACCAAGTCACCGACTTGGAACACCCGATTAGTATGGCGGCCATCATAGAGTTGTTTCATCCGGTTCTGAGCCTCAGCCAAATGCATCTTCAATTGACGCAAGACCTCATCGCGAGTTTGGAGCATATAATCCACCTCAGCCATAGAAGAGCGATGAGGGACATACAACAAAATAGTAGGTGGGGGTCGGCCATAGAGAACCTCAAAAGGAGTGAAGCTCGTGCGCATGTGATATGCAGTGTTATAGGACCACTCCGCCCAGGGAAGAAGTTGCAGCCAACGGTGAGGCTGTCATCCTAAAGCACCGCAGGTACTACTCCAAACAGCGATTAACCACTTCCGTCTGCCCAACCGTCTGAGGGCGATAAGCAGTACTCATATGATGGGACGTACCCAGTAAGGCAAAGAACTCCTGCCAAAACTGAGAAAGGAAGATACGATCACGATCAGAAACAATGGTACGAGGCATACCATGAAGTTTCGCCACCTCCTGGACATGCAGGTCCGCCACCGTTTTTGCTGTGAAAGGATGACCCAACGCGCATAAATGAGCATACTTAGACAGTCGGTCAACTACCACCATTATCACCGACTTACCCTGCACCAGCGGCAAGGCCTCCACAAAGTCCATCGATCCATCGATATATCCTCCCAGACTTTGTCCGGAATGGGCAGGGGTTGGAGCAACCCAGCTGGAGAAGTGGGAGCAGCCTTGGCGCGCTGACAAATATCACAATCGGTCACATACTCATGCACAGCCCGACGAACCCCCAACCATAAGAAACTCTGGCTGACCCTCTGATAAGTGCGGAAAACCCCCTCATGACCAGCCACTGGAGAATCATGGAAATGAGATATAATGCGGCGGCAAAGATCAGCGACAGCAAGAACCCACAACTGATCCTTCTAGTACAAAAGATCATCTTGTCAAGTGTAAAACGGACGGGCTGCCGGGTCAGTCTGGAGGGCAACGATGAAAGCTTGCGTCGAGACATCAAAATAGTAGGCCTGCTTCAACTCGTCAATGAAGGGACAAGAGAGCGTGGAGAAGGTCAAGCACAACCCCGGGGCAGGTATACGAGGGAGAGCGTCAGCCACTATGTTCTCTGACCCCTTCTTATAAACAACTTCATAATCATAACCCAGAAGTTTACTAACCCACTGCTGCTGAGATGGAGTGGACACCCGTTGTTCGAGGAAATACTTCAATGGCTGATGATCAGTGCGAATCAGGAACCGACGACCCAATAGGTATGGTCGCCACTTGTTGACCGCAGGGATGATGGTCGGCATTTCCTTCTCATAGACGGACAGCGACAAGGATTGGCCCGCCAGAGCCTTGCTGAAATAGGCGATGGGATGCTTGTCCTGTAACAGAACAGCCCCCAAGCCAGCGTCCGAAGCATCTGTCTCGACCAAAAACGGGCGGCTAAAATCCGGGAGAATCAAGACAGGGGCGGAAGCCATGGCCTGCTTCAGCCCCTCAAAAGCCTCCTATTCATCAGGAGTCCAAGCAAAAGCGCCCCGTTTGAGCAGTGTTGTCAGAGGTGAAGCCAACTCCCCATATCGACTAATGAACCGCCGATAGTATCCGGTGAGGCCTAGAAAACCACGGAGCGCCCGAACACATTTGGGAATAGGCCAAGACATCATGGCGGTCACCTTGGCTGGGTCGGTGGCGACACCATTCCCTGATATAATATAGCCTAAGTAATCCACCTGTGGGTTGCCAAAAGAGCACTTCGAACGCTTAAGAAATAAGGAATTGTCACGAAGAATAGAGAAGACCGACCTGAGGTGTGTCAAGTGCTCTATCTAAGATCTGCTGTACACCAGAATATCATCGAAGAAGACCAATATATACCGGCGCAGAAAGGGATGAAAGAGGTCGTTCATGAGGCACTGAAATGTGGATGGGCATTAGTCAATCCAAACGGCATAACCAAGAACTCGAAGTGGCCGTCGTGAGTCCGGAAGGCTGTCTTGTGCACATCGGCGGCATTCATGCGGATCTAATGATAGCCCGAACGCAGGTCGAGCTTACAAAACACAATAGCGCCGGTCAACTCATCAAGCAACTCCTCAATCATTGGAATCAGATACTTGTCTTTCACAGTCACGGCATTGAGGGCGCGGTAGTCAACACAGAAACGCCAAGTACCGTCCTTCTTATGCACAAGTAACACCGGCGACAAATAGGAACCTGTACTAGGCTTGATAATCACCGCCCGAAGCATATCTGCCACCATCCGCTTGATCTTTGCTTTCTGAATATGTGGGTACTAATAGGGACGCACATTGGTTGGGGCAGTGCTAGGGGTAATCGGAATCTGATGATCGTGAGAGCGGCCAAGCGGAAGACCTTGCGGCTCAGCGAACAAGTCTTGGTGAGCTGTCAATAACTCCTGGAGGTCGGTCGGCATGATATCCTGAGACACCTCAAGGGCTGCACGCTGCTGCAAGAGGAGCCCTTGGGGGGTGTACCAAAACAAGGTGCTCAAAGGATGGGCGGAGAGAAGAGTGCCCGGCCTAGAGCCTTCCTACCGGACGCGCTGTCCCTAGAGCCATCCACATCTCCCAAAAGTTCCAAACAACATTGCCGAGCTCCTAGAGCCACTGCACGCCTAACACAACGTCCGCCCCTTTGGTAGGTAACAGGAAGAGATCAGTGACGAATGAATGGCCCTGTACAGACAAAGTGACCTGCGCACACACCCCATTACTCTGGAGGTGCTTGCCATCTCCAATTAGTACGTCAAAGGGTTTGGAGTCTGATACGAAACAACCAAGTTGGTTGGCAACCCTGTGATTAATAAAATTGTGAGTAGAACCACTGTCGATCAGGATAGCTACCTGTTGGCCCTTGAGGATCCCCTGGACGCACATCGTGCGAGGCTTAAAGGCCCCAGAAAATGCATGCACTGATATCTCCGATAAGAGCTCTTCAATGGCGGACAAGGTAGAGCCATCAGAACCCTCTTCCCCTTCATCAATTTCTTCTACTAGAAGGCTGCCCTTAACAAAACAGCGGTGCCTGGGCAAGAATTTCTCGTCACATCTGAAACATAATCCCTTTGAACGGCGTTCCTCCATTTGAACCTGTGTGAGACATCGTACGATAGGACCAGCAGGAGCGGTTGGCTGGATGGGACAACCAGGTGCAGAACTGCTGAAGGGCGGGGGTAAGGAATTGGCGCTAGGAATAGATCGAGCCAATGGTTCCAGCCGCCCTCCTATGCGTCGTCTGGCCAGTTTTTCCTCCTTGATGCGGGCATGCCACACCACGTCCCGCATGTTGGCACATGGAAAGTGTCGCATCTCTTCCAAAATTTCAGACTTGAGGCCACTTTTGAAGGTGCCCACCAAGGCGGCCATCGGTCAATCAGGCAACCGGTTAGCCACCTTCATGAATTCAGCATAGTATGCACGGACGGTGGTAGTCTGGCGCAGGGATGACATCTCATTAAAATCCTAGAACTCATTAGGCCCAAACTGAACACAGAGCTTGTCGGAGAAGGCTGCCCAGGTCGAATAGCGCCCCTCTTTCTCAAAGCTTTGGAACCAGACGGAGGTGTTGCCATCCAAGTGAAAGGCCGCAATGCGTAAGCGTTCAGCCTTTGAGTGCATTCCTTGATAGGCAAAAATTTGTTCCGCCTTATACAACCACTCCACCGGATCGTCATCCCTGTTGTAGCGAGGGAACTGCAGGTGAGCAAGGCGTGGTTCAGCGCCCCCTCATTGTCCCTCACCATGCCTAGGGAACTCATCCCACTCCTCTTCAGCATCGTGGAACTGGTTCAGATGGGGCGGCATCATATGCGCATTTTCACGAACACCTGGCGTGCCTCGCATGTCCCAGGTCTGGCGTCTTCCTCTCAACACTGGCTGGCCAGCGCCATAGCGCACAGGATGGGGCTGTATTCCGATGTCGATGCCGGCCGGCACTGGGGGGTCGGGGAGGATCGGCTCTGGAGGCTGCGAGGGCCTGGCCTTCTCCGGAGAAGAAGCAACTGGTACAGGCCGAATAGGAGGATTGCACGCTTCCATGGTAGTCTGCCGCGCGTCTAGGGTGGCCTGTTGTACCTTCAGGCTGGTGACGTCTGCAGTAAGGGTTTGAACTGCCAAGAGAATCTTTGATAGCTTGGCGTCACTGACCATGGAAATGGCCTTCGGGCTATCCACTGTTGATGGTGCTGGTGCCTCCTTCTCTGAAGGCGCCTCCTGCACCACAGCCTGTTTGCCACGAGCCATTGCCGGGGATCGCCAAAGCTCTGATACCAATGATGTGCCCGATGCAGGCATGATCGATACCTAGGAGAATTGCGCAGGGAAAGGGGAGAAGTCTCGAAGAAAGGGGAGAGACTAGGAATCACAATTTGCATAACTCGAAACAAGAGTCAAGGCCACCCCATATAGGAGACAACCCTTCTAGGGAACCGCACCAGCTTAACCAACCCAGCCCGGTTCATACAATATAATCCAATTAGTGGGTCAGCTATCCCAGGCCATAAACTGAACCAATAAGTACGATAATAAAAGACTACAATAACAATTAAATAGTTCAATGCAATAAATTAATAAAAAGAGAGTATGAGCATCATGCGCAAGCATTATGCGCAATCGTGCACAACACCGTAATTCATATTCAGCAATAAATTTTTAGAATTAATTAAAAAAAAATTACTACCATTTCTAAAAAATGTAACACCCAAATAGCCCACACATAGCTCAAGTATAAGAATATAAGCCCAAACCGGCTAATAAATGTCTAAGCCAACATTGGCTAATAGAGTGTAAAGTGTAATCAAGTAGATAAAAGTCTCAATACAAAATGCTACATAGGCACCATACATCTCCAGATCTCCAAGTGACCACTCCTAAACATCATCATCACCCATACGTCCATTCGAACCCCTTGCATAGCTAGACATGAAGCCCCAAAACAAAAACATACCAAAAAGGGAAGAGCCACAAGCTCAGCAAAGATTTTTAAATACAAAAAGTAAATTCAAGATGACATCACATGCGTAAACAAAAAATACTCATTAAAAAAATACTCCATCATACCCTTCGATCCTGGAATATCTACAGAAACCTGTGCATTCATGTCATATTTTACCGTCTATGCACATCTACTCATGGCATATGCATGTCATGCTATCTCTAGCATATCTCATGAACACATTCTCATATCACATATTATCACATATTTAAGTCATCTACATATCATGCCATAACCCATAACATCTCATCAGCAAATTCTCATGCCTCCTGTGCATCATGGGTTTTGCATAACCCAATCAATCATACATCATCATGTGTACACATAATCATATCCTGCATGAATGATTTCTCAACATCAACATATCATACACATCTATTTCGTAATGAAAGTATTCACCCTGCATATCAAGTGTCTCAAACACACTATCCTGCATGTCATACAAGTTAAGTCATAACCACATGTGCAACATAACTCTATTATCCCTGCACAACCTATGTTACTGGGCATAATAAATCCATACACATGAAACCATCATTGGCGAATATCTCATAATAGGGAAAAACAATCATTCCACCCGTTAAGGACAATCCCTTGTGCGGAAGGTCCGATTTCCACAAAGGAAAACTAGGGCATTGGGGGATTTACCCCCTCTGCTCACTAAGGACAATCCTAAAAAGGAATGTTTGATTTTCACAAAGGAAACCTAGAGCAGTTTGCCCACAAGGGACAAACCTGGCTCGGAATGTCGGATTTTCACAAAGGAAAACTATGGCATTGTGCTCACCAAGGACAATCTCTTGTGGGGAAGAACCTAATTTTCACAAAAGAAACCTACAATACATGGCAGTTGGGGCACGCGGATATACCATACTTGATTCTCAGGATCTAGATAAGTCAATAAATAATAAATTCATCCTCCAATTAACACATCTCAACCTGGGAGGTACCATGTTCCCAAAGGAACTCAAAACAAAATCATGTCATTTCAGACCCAAACCAATTTCAACAAGCCTTCGATCAATCAATTTGGCAACCATTATTATCCAATCGATCAAACATAGCGAATCTTGATTAATCTCATTTGTAAATTGTTTTAATTATGAATGTAATATGGTACATACATGATCAACACTACATAAGTCCAAATGCAAGATACATACTTAAATCAATCCAAATGGCATCAATCATGGTCTATTTGTATCAAATAATTATCACAAATTTCTACACATGTTTGTACATAAATGGTAGTGTTCATGTCTAGGTGAAGACAAGTGAATCATGAGCAACCCATAATCAATATTATATACATGTATTCATGATTTTAACATAGTACTTCCTTATTGAATTCATGAAGCAAATACGGTGAAAATATCGAAATATGAGTCCAAGACACATATAACATCATGCTAGACTTAGGCAAGGATAAACAAACAACACTATACTTAACCTAGAACATGGAAACATGATTCACCAACAATTATCATATATGCACATCCTTATAGTTAAACCTATTGGAATCATCGAGAAACCATGAAGTAGTCATCAAACATGAATTTAAGATAGGAAGAATATCACACTAAAATTAGCTGAACATAGCCTAAATCATGCTTAAGCTAGATCCTAAATTATAAAATGACCATCATACAATCCCAACAATATCTACAGGTAATAATAACTCATTCTAATCACAATTAATTAGGTTCATAGAAAGAGAACAAGAAATGACATAAATATGTAAGAATGGAAAAAATTGTTGTTTGGCCAATTGAACGCCCTGTTGGGCCATATGAACGTTAGGCCATTTCATTGGCCACATAGGCCATTCGAAATGTAGGTCATTTGAATGACTGTTGGGCAGTTTGAATGCCCTTAATAGTTGAAATCTGGTTTGTTTTCAACCTCACAAACATCAAACCAAAAATAGCCAAAAATACAAATAAAATTTTAAAATCACTCTAGAACTTCATGATATCAAAATACAAACCTAATGCATGATAAATCTACCTATTCTTAAGCTTAGTCACAAGAAAAAAAACATAAATAACATGCTTTTAATAATCCACCATTAAAGCTCATAATAAGCACGAACCCACTTGAATCCATTCCAACACAAAATCCAATGCATAAAACCACTTGAGATGATAACCCCTTACCTTCAAGAAGCTCTTAGGTCAAAATTGAAGCACTAATCTTTAGAAGCCTTTTGACAACCGGCTAATGAGCCTGAGGGATGTCTTAACCTTGACCCCTCTAGAACATCCCTTTTTAGGGACACTACTATCTCTGGACACCCATCGTGTGAGCCATGGGAAAGGTATGTAGATCATTAGTCACCACTTTGAGACTAACTGTATCTGCCTAAACACTAATAAAGCCTCATAGACAATTTTTCCATCCCAGGGCAGCCCTTATCTGCTAAGGCGATACTTTAAGATAGTCAAAATCATCACCAACGCCACCATCATGGTATGCCTTGGTATCAAACTCGCTTTGCCGACGTGGTAGGAGACTTTGATCCCCATAATTCCACCTTAGCATGCTTATATGGTAGAACACATGCTAGAACTAAGGTGTTTGAATGCATAATGCCATCTTATATTAATGATGTTGTGGATTCCTGATGAGATCGCATGAATGAGAATCAATTAGTGCATTTAATGGTTCAATGAATTATAGACTATTTGTATGCTAATGAAGTGAATGCTAGTATGTTGTTTAATAAGATTAGTTGAACGCTTATGCTTTGATTTATCCTCAATTTATTCAGATGGATTAGTTGAAGATCTAAGCAATAAATTTCTATAATGCTAGATGGAGGGGTTGTCGATATGATTGTGCAAAGAATTATTTGTATGCTATATGTAGAAAGTAAGGTGTGCTAGAAGGTTTATGCATGGAATGTAGTATAAATCTATGAGTGGATAAGTGTATGATGACAATGAGCATGTCTATGACAGGTTACAATCAGTTTGGACCCGCTCGAACTTTGGAGCAACAAGTAACAGGCTTCACGGTTAAGTGAATAGATGGACTAAGGTTTGGAGCTGAGTTGAGGACTACAAACTATTAAGATTGTATATCATAATTTTACCTGTATAATATACAAATTGTAAATCTTAACATAATGGAAATAAGTAACATAATGAAAATAAGTTAATAGTAAGAATTGAGTCCGTAACTAGTTCGACGTATTGAGTTTTACATTTTGTTGATAGTTTAAATGATCGTCAACTATTCACTTGTGAGATTGACATAGTACTCACCCTTTGGGGTGCTGTTTTGGAGCTATGTCAAAGCTCATAGATTTGTCACTCTGTTGAGAGCATCATATGTTTTTGGTCCAAGTGTGGCACTGTATGTTTTCCGCCCAAGAGTGGCAATGTATGTTTTTCACCCAAGAGTGGAACTATAAGACTTCCGCCCTTAATTGGAACTGTGTGGACCTTATTTGGTAGTGAATGGCCCCAGAGAATAGACATTTGACCGCTTAGGTATGTAGTATCATTAATATGTTCTTACCTATTTGATCTGTTGCCCCATGAGCACTGGTGCACCTTGCCTTCGAAATTATTATGGTGCATCTGTTCCTACCTAAAGGTTAAGGTGACGCCCTAGTGGCATTCCTTCCTTACAACATTAGAGTTGATTAATGCATAATTGGCTCTAGTTGTCTATTGTAAGTGTAAGGCAATAAGTGTAAGATTGTAAGGGTAATTGGTAAGTGTTGATAGTAAGAATATGATGGTATGAGGTTTTTGTGTGATGGAGTAAGGTAATAAGAAAGTTTGTAAGTCTATGGGGTTTAGGGGAAGTGTAGGACTTGTCTTGAGGCTATATTTATTCTCTTGGTTTTAACGTACGCTACTATCATGTGCAGCAGCTTTTGCATAGACTTTTAGGGTTAACTGATTATAATTATCCTATTGGGTATAAAAATACTCATTTTCCCTTCCCCTAATCTCCATATACTTCAAGGACTTCTGCGGGTCCCAGTTTGTGAGCTATATAGGCGGGATTTTGTGTTTGATGAGGATGCACTTATTGACTGTAGGTCGACTTTTGACCCCTATGATTCTTTTGTTTATTTTATGCCACAATTTATTTAACATTTTTATGAATACATATATTAAATGAGATGAGAATTTTTACATTTATTATTTTTGACTTTTACATAGATTGTTTATTTATTCTGGACTGTTATGGAACTTGTACTCAGCTATGGAAGGAGATAAATTATGCTAAGCCCATGGCCATGAAATTTATGTTTTTTATGTTTGTTGATTCACACCTAGGATGATTGAATGGTGGATTTTAACTTATTTACTGGTGGCATGCGGTGGCGTGGATTTGATGTGAATGTGTTTGCATAGATTTGATGTGGATGTGTGAGAATTATAAAAATATTTTCACATGTTTCGAGTTTTAGTAAATATCCACCAACTTATAGTCAGTATATGGCAAAAGTTTTCATTTAAATTTGATGAAGAATGATTTGAAAACACTGGGCATGACAGTATCGTACCCAAGAATTTGTGGTTTTGTTTGCTTATTTGAATAAAGCCCAAGGTTTTAATTCGATATAGGGCTTAGTTGACAAGTTTTTTGGGAAAACCCAAATTGACATCTCTATGATTAAAATTTGATCGGGCTTTTGAAACGTAATTAAAATTGAGTCTTATTTGTGCTAATTCTCCTTCGTATGTTTTTAGAAATTTTCAATTTTGTGATCTAATAAGGCTTGCGCATGCCCTAGGGGCAATCTGGTAAATTTTCCCCTTTTATTTTGCTCAAATTGATAGAGCCTAATGTGGAAAGCCTTTTTAAAAAGCACAAGACTACCGAAGATCTGCTTGAGGCAGTCTATGTATATGGGGGGCAACTTCAGGCTCATAAGAGGACGCTCCATAGTAAATATTAGAACTCTAGGATGAAAGACGAATATAATGTGAATGAGCACTTGAGTGGTATGTTCATCATAGCTAATGTCGTGGATGACCCCATCTCTGAGGGAGTTCAAATGTCTACGGTGTTGAACACCTTCCCGAAGTCCTGTGAGAGTATGGTGCTTTACCTCAATATGAATGACCAAAAGCAGAAAATTGAGGCTTTGACTAGCAAGCTTTGACTTGAGTAAGAAAAGAGAAACCATGTGAATGCCACTGGGTCTGCTACTGACAACCTAGCGCAAAATTCTAGAGGGAAGAAGGGTGGATGTGGGTCTAAGCGGTCTAAAGAGAAAGCTTTCATGAAAATGGGGAAGAAGCCAACTGTAGACATAGGAAATGGTAAGGGGAATAACAAACCCAAGGTGTCTGCTTTAAATGTCCTGATTGGCTACTCCAAGGCTAACTATCCATAGAGGGATGACAAGACTAATAACAACAACAAACGCAAGAACAAATAAATCAGTTGTGTTATATATGAGGTGATGATGGCTGATTTCAAGGAGAATAATTGGTGGATGGATTTTGTAGCCACAACCATGTGTTATACTTCAAGGGGTCCAAAGGTACGATGATCAATCCCCTCTTTGCTATGTTAAGGCCATGGGGACATATTTAATTTTACTTAAAGAGGAGTCGTCTGTAGTCCTAACTAATGTGCTCTTTGCTCCCTCCATCAGGAGTAAGATGATCTCCAATCATGTTCTTACCACAAAGGGATTTGAGGTCAGATTTAAAGGAAGCAAAGCAATAGTGGGGAAGCATGGATCAATTCTTTTCTCTCCTACTTTAGATGATGGAATTATTCTACTTGGATGTTTCAAACAAATTTGTTTCTAATGAATTAGTGTTTTCTGATTATATTGCCTTTGTTGTATGTGATGCATTGCTTTGGCACATGTGCTTGTTTCATGTAAAGGTAGATAAGCTGCACAGAATATTAAATGCGGGATTATTACACATAATATCTAATAAACTATGTAATCCTTTCAAAATGGACTAGTAGAAAATGAACTTGCAGGGGTAGTTCATTTAAACATCTGTTGGTCCCTCAATGTTTATTACACATACCTTATAAGTAGAAAATCAGATATTCTAGCTAAATTCAAAGAATTTAAAACTAAGGGTGAGACCTAGTTAGGGAGATAGGTCAAACTCTTATGGATTGATATGAGTGGTGAGTACACCTTCAACTTGTTTCTAGAGTATTGGTCCAATCAGGGAATAGTGCATGAATACACTTTCCCCAACACTCCGCAACAAAATGGAGTGCCAGAAATGCACAATAGGACATTTATGGACATGGTTAAGTCTATGTTAAAACTTTATGAATTAGGATCCAATTTTTGAAGTGAGGCTCTAGTCACCATTGTGTACATCTTAAAACATGTATCCACAAAGGTCATCCATTGAACAACTTATCAGCTATGGATGGGCCGACACCCAAGCTTGGGACATCTTAGAGTATGGGGGTCTAGGGCACATATAAAAGTGCCTAACCAGCATAGTTTTAAGCTGGATCCAAATGCAATGAAGTACAACATTATTAGTTACTATGATCACTCTAAGGGGTATATATTCGTGGTTTACCACAAAGATGGGATGATGGGGGTTATTGAGTCTAAAGATACTTATGCCTTAGAAAATGAATTAAATCAAAAAATACCTAATAAAAGAGTTAATTTATTCCAAAATAGATAAAGAGTATGTTCCTAATACATTGAATAAAGAAGTAATTGGATTAGGGAAAAATAGAAACAACTATGAACCGAGGGCATTGAGGGAAAGAAGACCTTCAACTCAATTGAGGAAATTATTTACAATGTTAGGGGAAGACTACCACACATTGGATGAACCCGTTCTATATGACTCTAATACCCTTGAGAGTCAAGCTTTGTCATCCAAATGCTTAAGGGTAGAATGTTGTTCAAGAGAAGAAAGATTCAATTATAAAGAACAAAATCTGGGAGATTGTGGATCCATTTGAAGCACGAAAGGCTATAGGGTATAAATGGATCTTCAAAAAGAAGCTTAAATAATATGGGTCAATAATTAAGTAAACAATGAGATTAGAATCCAAAGGGTTCACCCAAGTGTATGGGATGACCTTCAAAGAGACACACTCACCTGTGTCAAGATTTGGCTCAATTAGATGTCTATTAGCAATTGTTACTTAAATTGAATATACACCAGATGGATGTAAAAATTACTTCCTAAATGGAGATTTAGAGGAGGAGATATATATAGAACAACCTAAGGGTTTGTAGTTCCTTGAGATGAACACATGGTATGTAAGCTAGTAAAATTATTACATGGCCTCCAACAATCTCCAAGGCAATAGTACATCACTTTTCACAAGGTCATGAGTTAATATGGGTGGTTTATGGTTAATGAACATGGCCAGTATGTGCATATCTTCTAAGATGGGAAAAAATATATGATGTTGTCACTTTATGTACAAACATACTCTTGATGGGGAATGACTTAAGTATGATTGTCCGTTTAAAATTATGACTCAAAATCCAATTTGAGATTAAAAGACATGGGCAAGGCTTCCCACATCCTTGGGATGAAAATTGGATGAAAAACTGTTAAATCCCCTATATACAATGGTATGGTGTTGTCTAAGAGTATAGCTCCTAAAACTGAGGAAGATAGACTCTAGATGGAGTCAGTGCCATATACACAAGGTATTAGCAACTTAATATATGTCATGACTTGTACAAGACATGATTTAAGTTTTGTGGTAGGCTTTCTAAGCCTCTACAATGAAGAACCTAAAATTCAACAGTGGTGAATAGTAAAACGGATATTCCAGTACCTACTAGGGTCTAATAAATTGAAATTTACATATTAGGCGAAAAGTTTATCATTAGTTGGATCTAGTGATTCAAACTATGTGGGGGATCAAGATTACAAGAAATCCACTTCCGGATTTGTCTTCATGTTTTGAGATGCGTCTGTATGGTGGGCAAGCAAGAAAGAAAAGAATGTTACTAAGTCTACGATGGAAGCTAAGTTTAATGAATGTAATATAGCATCTTCAAAGGAAGTTTGGATGAAGATATGTCATGCTAGGTTGGGACTAAAAAACTAGGCTGATTCTCCTATTTAGATTTATTGTGATAATATTGCTACAATGTCGACACTTAAAAATGGGGAGATCAATGTCAATGGTAATCACATTGAAGTGCATTACTATTAAATCTTTAATATACTATTGAGAGAAAAAATGATCAAGTCATATTCCTACAACTCAGATGTTGGTAGATCTATTATCTAAGGCCTTAATGATAGATCTATTTACTTGACACGCTTATAGTATCAGTCTTCGACAGGACTAGCACAAAACATTGTTGGACCATATGTGCCTTTCCACCATAGTGGGGGATCTTGGACTGTATGAGCCCTTCACCCATAGTGGGGGATGTAAGACCTTGGTATGGGCTCGAGCCCACATGGTCCTCCTTGTTTCTAGCTAGGTGAGCCAATATGGGCCACAGGGTCCAAGGACAATGGGAACTGTCATGCGACCCTACAAGAACCATATTGGCATATATTCTCATGAGACCATATCTAACATATATGCACACTAGGCATGTGACTACGGTGTACATATTCATCTTGTGGGCCCGACCTTAGGATATGAGTCTTTCGTAGGACCTATGATTAGTGAGGGGTGGACCCTATCATGACCATGGTTGCATGTAGGGGCTCAGGCTTTTGTTAGCTTGGTTTGATCGAGACCACATCCATTGCTTTAGACCCTAAAGATAATCTGCGTAGGGTATAGATGTAGACCCATGTGACTTAAGGCCATTTAGAAAGAGAGTATATATGGGATATGAATAGTGGAAAGCCTTAATCTATTTCCTCCCCACTCCCTCTCTCTGCCAACATGCCCTCACCTCTCTCTTTCTCTCTTGGTGTGACTTAACAAGGAATAGGAAGAAAAGGGTTGACCGCCCCCACCCTCTTCCTCCTTGTCACCTTCCTTGGGAAGCATGCCACAAACTTGATTCAAAAGTGGAATCAAAAGATGGCTTATGGCACCATACCAAGGGCTCTACAAATGATTGCAAAGGAATTTGAGGGATCTACACATAATTGACAATGTATTTCCCTTCCTCTCTTTATTTAATTGATATTTGATTGTGCACTAGCGTTAGGTTGGAGAGTGTCCTAATGCAAATCAGCCACAAAGGTCAGTTTACTTTCTTCTTTTGTCTCAATTTGATAATTCTATATCATTGCAATATTGTTTATTGCTTATGAAAGCTTGATTTTCATTTGCATGCATGGAAATGTCAAAAAAAGATGAGATTTTCTCAATTGTGCCACCCCTTGGGCTCGTACCCTCCCATTCTTCCCGTATGCCACTGTAACATCGGGGATTTTTCTAAATTCCCAAAGTCGACCACGTGGAGATTAAGGTGTTGGATGCCTTGACTTTGTTGTGAGTATAACTTGATCATAAGTTAGAAATGATAGTTGACACCTATGTAGTTGGAAAGTAGACAGAAAGAGTATTGAAACGCCACCAAGAAAGTGAGAATCAGAGTTCGGATGAGGGAGATATAACCGTTCAAAGTTGAGCTTATCGCACAGGGCCCATTTGCCCGAACTAGATGTCCTATTTGTGCTTGGAGTTAGATGTGCTACTCGTGCTTGGAGTTGGATGTGCTACTCGTGCTTGGAGTTGGATGTGCTACTCGTGCTTGAAGTTGGATGTCCTAATCGTATTTCGAGTTGGATGTCCTACTCGTCTTGGAGTTAGATGTCCTAATCATGCTTGAAGTTGGATGTCCTACTTATGCTTGGAATTGGATGTCCTAATCGTGCTTGGAGTTGGATGTCCTACTTGTGCTTGGAGTTGGAAGTCCTAAACGTACTAAGAGTTAGGAGTCCTAAGCGTAGTAGGAGTTAGGAGTCCTAAACGTATTAGGAATTAGAAGTCTTAAAAGAACTAGGAATTGAAAGAGGGAGAGAGTCCTAGCGGGACAAGGACTCCAAGTAAGAAGAGGATGAAATTAGAACTTTGTCGAGACGAGATAGAATGCGAGCAAAGGACTTCTAGCCCTAGTAGGAGTTCGAGGAGTGCTGAGAGTGGTGGAAAAAGTTGAAGGATGGATCAACTATACATCTAGTTAGGTTAAAACTCTTTCGGGACTATTTTGAGCATGTATGTGGGTTGGTTTCCTATTGGTAATGGGGCAAGGATTGTGATTCTGGGATTGTAATTAAGGGAGAGTCCTAGAGGGGGAGGGCACCCAAGAGTTTGAAGAGGGGAAGCCTTATATAAGAAAAAAGAAGGATTGATTTTAGTTCAGCCTCCCTCTTCTCCATCTCTTCCCTCCTCTTCCTTCTCTCAGCAAGGACCTCCATAACTAACAGCTTTAGAAGGCACAACGCAGCCATCTTTAGATTGAATTAAAGGCCTAAAAACATAGGAGCAAGGGCTAGGAGCTTTGGGGACAAGATGGTACAAGTAGGTGCTTCTCTTTACACCCTTAAGCATGAGGTTTTGATAGATATAATTCAGCCATTGTTCAGCCTGGTTCAAAGGGTTTTTTTGATGTCATGAATTAGCCTCTACTTGTTTTGAATGATTATGATTTTATCTCATTTTTATATTGCTGAATTGTGCATGCGTGATTCTGATTTTTGTCAAGTAGACTATCCTTAATTCATGCAAGCAAGTTACTGATTTTTGTCATCTATCTTAGCCCTATTTTAGTCATTAATGACTCTGATTCTAGCCATGTTTATTATCCATAATTTGGGCATAAACTCTGCTAAATTTTATCCATAGTTTGTGGCCTTAGTTTGAGTCGTGCTTTTGTTTATTTAATCCCTTATTCATCTCCTTACTTTAGGCCATATTTTGGCCAATTTAATCCCTAATTCATGGCCTGACTTTAGGCCAAACTTTGGCCAACTTAATCCCTGATTCGTGGCCTTACTTTTAGCCATACCTTGGCCAATTAAATCCCTGATTCGTGGCCTTACTTTGGCCAATTTAATCCTTGATTCGTGGCCTTACTTTAGGCTATGCTTTGGCCAATTTAATTCCTGATTCATGGCCTTACTTTAGGCCATACTTTGGCCAATTTAATCCCTAATTTGTAGCCTTTCTTTAGGCCATACTTTGGTCAATTTAATCCCCGATTCGTGGCCTTAGTTTAGGCCATACTTTAGCTAATCAAATCCCTAATTTGAAGCCTTGGTTTAGGCTATGCTTTTGCTTATTTAGATCCCTATTTTGTAGCCTTGTTTTAGGCTCTATTTTGGCCAAAGTAATAGCAAATTCTCAGCCTTGAATTATATTATAATCATGCTGAGAGAATGTTTAAGTTTCAGCCCTAGTTTAGCTGCATTATTGCCTACCTAATACTTGATTATTAGCTTTGATTTAGATTATAATCTTGCTGATTGAATCCCTGACTTTTGAGCCTTAGTTCATGATATAATCACGTTTATTAAGTCTCTAAATTTCAGCCTAAGATGCCTTCGAAATTCTGCATAATTTTTCCCTGAATTTTAGCCTTGATTGTGATGTACATTAGGGTGAATGTTGATGGTTGTTTCAGCCTGACCTTGTCATATTAGGAGGCTAACGTGAGTTATGCATCTCAGCTCTAAATCCTTTTCATTATAATGTTGAATTGATCAATTCATCTCAGCATGAGGCTGAGTCCTTGTCATATTGATTATTCTGATGCTTACATTTATTATTGTTGTGTTAAGTTATATCAATAAATTAAGGTTAATAAAGACTAATCAAGAGATTTTGATTGTCGTTGGATTGGGGAAGAATGCCTAATCAATATAATGACTAAAATACCCTTTTTAGGGTTGGGACCAGTTCATGGAGTGAACAGGGCCCTTACATAGAATTTTACCTTAGTTAATGAACTGAGGGTGGTTATGGGATGTTCTCTGAGTCAAAGTTTAAGCTCACAGTAATAGCCATGACAGATATTTAGGCCTTCATGGCCTCGACACCTTTGGGACAATGGATCTCTGAAAATGTGCAAACCATGTTTTTGAGCATCATGGAAGGCTCATCTACCTCCAACCAGTGTGTCCATGAGCAGAGTTGGTGCCTACATCTCTAGGCCCATGGCTGATCTAAGTGGATCTCTAGAGATGCTAGGATTTTTTATAATAGCTATGGTGGTAATCTTTTAGACCTTCGTTGTCTCCGTTCCTTTGGGACAATGGATCCCTGCAAATGTACAAACCAGGTTTTTGAGCAGCATAGAAGGCTCATCTACCTTCGGTCAGTGTGTCCATGAGCAGAGCTAGTACCTACATCTTTGGGCCCATGGCTGATCCAAGTGGATCTCTAGAGATGCTAGGATTTCTATTAGCATACAATTACTCCTTTGAGCGGGAGTCGGTATTTTTAAGTAACAATTAGTGCATTGTTTCTTGGACAGTGTCCATTAATTTGTGCATTGTTTCTTGGACAGTGTCTATTAATTTGTGCATTGTGATAGTCTTTATTGGTTAAAGGTCAGCCCATGTTTCTAAGTTATGTTATAGTCAGTACTCTAGTCAGTACTCTGTATATTACTTTGCATGTGTCACTATATATTGATGTTCTCCATGTTGGAGTCCTATGTCTGGAGATTTCTCAACGGGTGAGTTATCTCTGAATGAATATAGATTTGTTAGTATTAATTATTGAACAATGGTTTGAGAAATAATTAATAACGTTGTTTGATATTTATTGTTAATTAGACAATTGGAACAATTAAAGAACATGCATAAAATGTAGGTTGCTTTAAAATACTTAAGCCTTGCATGTGTGATGCTATGCTTCTTAGTATAATGTAGTTTTAGGCAGAACTATGTCTGGATCTGATCTTGTTGGAAACATTAGAGATGTTGTTTGATGAGTATGTAGGCAACTAACATCGGGTGATGTTGGCCCGATTCAAAAAACATTAATAAAAACTTTTGTCCTTATGGAAGCTCTTCTCTTGAAGGCTGAAAGATTCCATTGCTGTTGTTGTGGTTGTTTGGTTTGGTTAGGTGCAGATTCTCTAGGCGACAACAAGTAAGACCAAAACAAGCGAGCACAAGAAGAAGTTTCTACGTTTCTGCAACTCTGGTATGTAAGTATTTCATTATTGTGAGAGTCACTTAGTTATTTATTTTCAGACAGTTGATGAACTTGTACTTAGATAGATGAGTTGTTCTTATTGAATTTTGAAACATGTAATAGTATCATATAATTTGATATTCGTATTTGTGAACCCTAGTTATCATGACCTGGATATTTAATTGAATAGTTTGTTTTGTATTTAAGAAAAAAGAAATTTGTGACTACCGTTCATGCGATTTTAGAAAGGTTTTTAAAAATCTGGGTCATGACAGCCACCACTCTACAACCCAAACTAAAAAACATTTTTCGACACCAAAGAGTCAATCTAACTCATGTTTCTTCAGCAACAGTTTGGGCCACTTAGTGGAGGTTTCCCTTCATTATTACCCCCTCTATCTCATACTAAGTGTTGTATTTAATATTTCAAAAAGAATACTTTTTATTTATTTTGAAAAATAATATAGCACCCTTAATTTGCAATAGAGGGAGTATTATGTGTAAGTTTTGGTCCATCAACTTGCATCTCATGGCAAGGACTCCATTCCCATACATGTAGTGGTTTCCCTGGTTGGACTTTTAGAGTAAAACTCTCGTAAAACTATGTTAGGACATCATTGTACATATCTTCTCAGTGTTCAACAGAGTAATATTGAATCACTCAAAAGTAACTTCAGTAGAGTTTAAGTGAAACACCCGAAAGTATAAGTTAAAAAATCACTATATAGCAGACTGATATTTTCAAAAATAGTAAAAGCTTTTTTTCAGATTAGTGTTATTAGTATAGTTGGGTTTTCAGCTTGAATAATCATTTGCAAAACTAAATTATATTTTAAAAATAATCTTTAAATAAGAAAAATATATTTGATTAGGGGCATTCCGAGAATCGAACTCAGGACCTCTCGCACCCAAAGCGAGAATCATACCACTAGACCAAATGCCCTTGTGTATTTGCATAACCCTAATAATCATATAAATTTAGGTACCATAAACATGTCTGAGCCCTAAAGTCAAAGATGATACAGAGAGGACCCAAATAGTCTCACTGGAGATGGGAAAGAGTCTAATTTTACTAATGATTTCTAAATCTTCATCCAAGTTTGAACCAGATGCAAACTTGAGGTATTAACAAGCTATATAAGTTTGGAGTCCTAGAGTTGACTATAAGAAAGAAAGGAATTGATACAGCTGGCTACATCATTATGTTATATAATTTAAGACTAGGACATGAATATAAATGTTTTACAGTCAGATTTGAATATGAGTATCCACTTGAGAATTGGAGTTTTGAACATTGAAAATTTAGCTAAATTATTCATCATTCAAGAAGAAATAGTATATATTAACAACATTTAAATACTGGAATAGTTGAGAGCCAGTGGATCATGATCCACGGGTGTAGTGAGGCAGTGAGTTTTCTGCGGTATATGCGTGCCCAGTGCATATCAAACAGACTCTTTAAATACAAGAAGTATAGTTAATATAAACATATGGATACACCAGTAATTCTACCTAATAACCTGTTTTATTATATTGAAGAAATAATGTTCATATAACTTGATAGAGTGATTGGTATTTTGCGGAGTTTCAAGAGTTGTCCTGAAGTCAATAAAGTAATCGTTCCAATTGTAGTTAAATGGAAGCTATAGAAAAGAGTTGAATCAATGGCGCCAATGGAGTCAAATGGAATCGGAAAACTGTAATTTACACATGAATGTATTATAATTTTTGTTCTGCTTCACTAATTGTGATCTTTAAAACTGCTCACGGTATCTAATAGTCATGACATATATAAGGAATACCATGTCGGCCAACCATGTGGAATGAGCTTGTTTTTTAAAACCGTTGACCAATTTCATGTACTCCCTCCGTCCATTAATAACTATTATTTGTTATTACAAAAATTTGTACATTTTGAAAACCCAAATAAAAATATTTATTGACATATGACACTTTATTGATGTATTTCAGGCAAATATTGAAAAAGTAAAAAATATGTATCTGCAGAGGAAACTAATATTCTGTGGATTAGGTGGTTAGCTTTTGATTACTCTTCAGACCTTACTTGTCAATGTGCCAACGATCAAGAATAAAGAAGTGATAATTTTGAAAGAACCGTACTTGTATTCCAACCATACCAGTCCTCACGCAAAAATTGGACCATCCGGCAAACATCAATATCCATCAAAATGAGTGAGCATGTATTTGCCTGTTTGACAACCACTTTAAAAGTCAAAGTCGTTTTTATTATAAATATAAAATATAATACTATAAATAAAATAATTTATAAAAGTAGTTTTTCTTAGGAAAAGGGTTATTAAAGAAATGGCATTTCTTTTGCTTTTAAAGTATTGCCAATCGTGGCTTTACAATCTTGAATAGAAGAAGTTCACTTGAAGGATGTGTTGAGCTAAGCCACATGTGAATGGTACATAGATCCTAAATGATATATAGAGGATTAACAAGGTACATAGATACATAGTATGGTCCTAGCCTACTCACTTGGTGGATATATACCGTGTTTGACCTCTATGTACGATGGTAATATTCCGATGAACCATAGTCATGGACTATCGTCATGGAGGCTAGACATGAAAACATTTTCCTACTCAAACGAGTCAACCTAATTCATGGACATGCAGAAACAATTTACACCACTTGAAAAAGATTATGATGGGTAGCATAATAAGAATGTATGCTTAATTTCATTTTGAATTGAAACTACCTCAAGGGTTAAGGGTATTTCATATAATTTGCATGCCTAGTCATTAAGCAGTGGTTGTGTGTGATTCTTGTAACGTGCAATTCTTGTTACTGTTTTCACCATAATGCATACTTAAATCTTTCTGAGATTTTACTAAGTGAGTATTTTCCTAATAATCTATTAAGCAGCATTTTATCTAATTACACATATTTACTCTCTTGTGAAACTACCTTGTTTTGTAGTTTGATTTCTTGTCATGGCAAGCAAAATGGTAACATCTGACTTGAGAAAAACTAAAAAGTTGAACGTAGACAACTATCTAGTGTCGAAGAAGATGATACATCATATCCTGACACTCTCTAACCTGGCTCATGTGTTGGAGTAGGTTATTGAGCCTCTCCCTTAAAATTGCACAGTGGCTTAGATGAATGCTCATGAAAAAATTAAATGACGAGGAAAACAAGCTCAGGTTTAGTTTTCTAACATTGATGGAGCCTAATGTGGGAATGTTTTTTAAAAAGCATAAGACTGCTAAAGTGTTGCTTGAGGCAGTTTATATTAAGGTATGGGGAGTAGCCAGAGGCTCATAAGAGAACGCTCCATGCCAAATGTCAGAACTGTAGGATGAAAGAGCGAGATAATGTGAATGAGCACTTGAGTGTCATGCTCATCATAGCTAATGACTTGGATGACCCCATCTCCAAGGGAGTTCTAATGTCTAGAGTGTTAAACAACCTCCCTATGTCCTAAGAGAGTATGGTGGTTTACCTCCATATGAGTGACTAGAAGCTTACTATAGAGGCTTTGACTACCAAGATTAGGCTTGAGTAAGAAAGAACAAATCATGTGAATGCCACTAGGTCTGCTACTGCCGACCTAGCACAAATTTCTAGAAGGAAGTAGGGTGGATCTGGGTCTTAGCCTTGTAAGAAGAAAGCTTCAATAAAAAGGGGAAGAAGCAAGCTGTAGAATAAGGGAAATGGTAAGGGGAATAACAAACCCCATGCCTTCTTCAAATGTGGTCTAATGGGCTATTCTAAGGCCAACTATCCCTAAAAAGATGACAAGACTAACAACAACAATAAAGGCAAGAACAAGGAGATCATTTGTGTTATGATGATGGCTGATTTTAAGGAGAATAATTGCTGGATGGACCTTCCGACCACAATCCATGTGTTACACTTCAGGGGATCTAGAGGTGAGATGATCAATTTCCTCCATGCTATGTTAAGGCCATGGCCATATATCTAATTCTCCTTAAGTAGGGTTGTCTCTAGTCCTTACTGATTTGCACTTTTCTCCCTCCATAAGGAGTAATCTGATCTCCAACCTTGTTCTAACCAAGAAGTGATTTGATGTCAGATTTAAAGGGAACAAAATAATAGTGGTAAGCGTGGATCGATTCTTTTCTCTGCTACTTCAGTTGATGAATTATTCTGCTTGGATATTTCAGACTAATTTGTTTCCAATAAATTAGTGTTTTCTTGTTATATTGCCTTGTTATTGCTTTGCCATGTGAAGGTACATAAGGCTACATAGAATGTCGAACACTACAACAAAAAGGACTATTAGCGACACATTTATGTGTCACTAATAGTCCTATAAGCATTGCTAATGACTATTAGCGACGTATAATAAACGACGCTATAACCGTAAAAAAAAGTGTCGTCGCCATTACCAATTACGACGTATAACAAAAAGCGTCACTAATAAGGCGTATTAGCGATGTATAGCTATGTGTTGCTAATAATAGTGTATTAGCGGCATATATTTTATAGTGTCGCTAATGATAAGCTATTAGCAATTCTTTTTTATACGTCGCTAGTAGAAAAATAGTTTTTAAAAAAATTAAAAAAATAAATTATTAGTGACGTATATCTATAAGCGCACTAAGAAGGAATTATTAGCGACGCTTATGTATACATCGCCAATAGAAAAAGTACTTTAAAAAAATTAAAAAATAACTTATTAGCGACATATAATAAAAGTGTCGCTAATAAGTCATTATTAGCGATGCTTTCTTTACCTTGCTAATAGTTATTTTAAAAAAATTAAATAGCGACAATTTTTAAGCATCGCTAAGAATGAATTTTTTAAAAAAAATCCCCGGTGGGCCCAGTGACCCACCAAGGAAGGGAGAGGGAGTCGAGGGGGCGGAGGATGGCAGGGTGCCGGAATCCGAACATCCTGCTCCGCCTCCCTGCTTCCCCCCTCCTCTAAAAATCAGCAGGGGGAGAGGGGGCGGAGAGGGGGAAGTGGAGGTACTGGAGTAGGGGGGAGCGGGAGGATGGCGGCTGCACCGCTGCCGCAGTCCTCCAATCTCCCTCTCCCCATCTCCGCCCCCTCTTTCCTCCCCCACTACCTCTATTATATGCGTCGCTACTACCTCTTTTTTTTAATTTTTAAATTTTTTTAAAATAATTTTTAATTAAATTTTTTTTCTCCATCTCACTACTCCCTCCCCTTCTATCTCCTCTCTCTCTCCTCCCTCCTCTCTCTCTCCTCCCTCCTCTCTCTCTTTTGCTCTCCTCCCTCCCCTCTCTCTCTCCTCTCTCTCCATCTCCTCTCTCTCCTCCTTCACTCCCTCCCCCTCCCTCTCTCTCTTTCATTGAATTTTTTATTTAAAAAATAGGTAGCAGCGACACATGTAGCTATGCCTCATAGTATGCATCGCTACTACCAAGGGTAGTAGCGATGCATAGCACTATACGTCGCTACTACATGAGGTAGTAGTGACGCATAGAACTTTGCATCGCTACTACTCTTTTTTTAAAATAATTTTTAATTAAAATTTTTTCTCCCACACACTCCTCTCCCACTATCTCCTCTCTCTCTCCTCCCTCCCCCTCTCTCCTCTCTCTGCACCCTCCTCTGTCTCTCTCCACCCTCCTCTGTCTCTCTCCTCCCTCCTCTCTCTTCTCCTCTCCTCCCTCCCCTCTCTCTCTCCCTCTCCTCTCTCTCCCCTCTCTCTCCCTCCCTCCTTTCTCTCCTCACTCTCCCTCTTTTATTATAAATTATATATTAAAATTAATAGGAAAATTTTAAAAATAAAATATATTATATATAAAAAATTTGAATCTATC
This sequence comes from Saururus chinensis, assembly GCA_035235625.1. Classification (NCBI taxonomy): domain Eukaryota; kingdom Viridiplantae; phylum Streptophyta; class Magnoliopsida; order Piperales; family Saururaceae; genus Saururus; species Saururus chinensis. Next base: position 33,418,240 of record CP141144.1, on the reverse strand, counting down.
ATTGACATTGCCTTATATTAAAATTTAATATTTATTTAATATTTATACAAATAGTCAATATTTAAGAAGGTATATTACAGTTAAAAAAGTTATTTTAAATATTTTAATTCTTTTAAAATATTTTCATTAATTAGCGACAGATGCTGAAAAATGTCACTATTAGTTCTTAATTTTAAATTTCTTATTTAAAATTGAGAATTATTAGCAACGCTTTTCTACAAACATCGCTATTGTTAAAACTAGTAGTGACTCTTTTCCAAAAACGTCACTATTGTTAAAACTAGTAGCGACATTTTTAAAAATGCGTCATTAATAGTTTTGAGTATTTTTAATTTTTTTTTAAAATATATACCTTTTAGTGTCGCTTGTTAAAGCATTGCTGATAACATAATTATTAGCGCCGTATAAATTAAAGCGTCGCTAATAGTTTTGGTATTAGTGATGCTTGAATTTATTCGTTGCTAATAGACCACTACTAGCAATGCTTAAAATTAAACATTGCTAATAATGGTATTTTTTGTGACGTTTTATTATATGTCGCTATTAGCACTCTTTAGTGATGCCTAGTGTTGTGTCTCTAATAAAAGTGTCATTAATGGTACATTTTGTTTTCGTGAAATGTGGGGCTATTACCTAAAATATCTAAAGACCTACATGTGTGTGAGGATTGCAAATTGGGAAAGATTAGTAAGTAATCATTTCCAAATGGACTAAGAGCAAATGAACTTGTAGGGTTAGTTCAATCAAACATTTATGGGCACCTCAATGTTCTAAACCATATAAATATGACCTATTTCATTACTTTGATTGATGTCAATTCATTAATATTGGTACATGTATTTTATAGCTAGAAAATTAGATGCCCTAACTAAATTCAAATAGTTTAAAACTGAGGTTGAGACCCAATTAGGGATGAAGGGCAAAGTCTCGAGGACTGATACTAGTGGTGAGTACACCTTTGACCTGCTTATAGATTATTGTACCGATCATGAAATAATGCATTAATACACTTTTCCCTACACTCCACAATAAAATAGAGTGGGATAAATGTGTAATAGGACATTCTGGACATGATTATGTGTATGTTAAATAATTATGGATTAGGAACCAAGTTTTGGGGTGAGGCTCTAGTCACTGTTGGGTACTTAAATCGTGTACCCACAAAGGTTGTCTAATAAAAACACCTTATGAGCTATGGATGGGTCGACACCCAAGTTGGAGACATCTTAGAGTGTGGGGGTCTAGGGTACATGTGAAAGTGCCTAAACAACATAGGCCTAAGTTGGATCCAAAGACCATAAAGTACAACTTTATTAGTTACTATGATTAATCTAAGGGGTACATATTCATGGCTTACCACAAAAATGGGACAATGTCAATTATTGAGTCTAGAAACGCTTGTGTTGAAGAATAATTAAATCCAAAAATACCTAATAAGATAGTTAATTTATTCCAACATAGATAAATATTCTTTTCCTAATACTTTATCTTAGGATTTAATTGGATCAGGGCAAAATGTAAACAACCAAGAACCCAAGGCATTGAGAGAAAGAAGACCTTCCACTCAATTGGGGAACTTATTTACAATGTTAGGGGAAGACTCTAATACCCTTGAGCAAGCTTTGTCTTCCAAATGCACAAGAATGGTAGAATGTTTTTCAAGAGGAAATAGATTACATCATAAACAACAAAATCTGGAAGATTGTGGATCCATTTGGAGCGCAAAAGGCTATAAGGTATAAATGGATATTAAAAAATAAGCTTAAGACAAATGGGTTAATAGATAAGTACAAAGCAAGACTAGTATCTAAAGGGGTTCACCCAAGTGTATGAAAAGGACTTCAAAGAGACACACTCACATGTATCAAGATTTAGCTTAATTGGATGTCTCTTAGGAATTATTACTTACTTTGATTTAGAGCTGCACTAAATGGATATAAAAATTATCTTCCTAGATGGATATTTATAAGAGGAGACATATATAGAACTACCTAAGGGTCCTGGAGAGGACCATAAGGTGCGCAAGCTAGTAAAATTATTGTATGACCTCCAACAATCTCTAAGGCAATGGTACGCCACTTTTCACAATGTGATTGGTTAATGTGGATTTATAGTTAATGAACATTATCATTGTGTGTATACCTTCTAAGATGGGAAAAAGTATATGATGGTGTCACTTTATGTAGCTGACATACTCTTGATGGGAAATGACTTTAGTATAATCACTGACATACTCTTGATGGGAAATGACTTTAGTATAATCATCAGTTTAAAGGAATGACTTAAAATCCAGTTTGAGATGAAAGACATAGGTGAGGCTTCCCATATCCTTGGGAAAAAATTTGGTCGAAATACTAATAAATCCCCTATATGCATTAGTATGTTGTTGTCTAAGAGTATAGCTCCTCAAACTGAGAAAGTTAGTCTCTGGATGGAGTCAATGCCATATGCACAAGCTATTAGTAGCTTGATGGATATCATGACTTCTACAAGACTTGATTTGAGTTTTTTGGTAGGCTTGCTAAGCCACTACCAAGCAGATCTTGGAATTCAGAGTCACAAGCAATGAAATTGGCGATACCTACTACGGCCTAATAAATTTATATTCACATATCTTGCAAAAATTCTATCACTAGTAAGATCTAGTGATTCAAACTCTATATGCGGGGGATCCAAATGATAGGAAATCCACTATCGGATTTGACTTCATATTTGGAGGTGAGGGTGTATTGTGGGCAAGAAAGAAATAAAAGTGTTTTTAAGTGTAACATGGAAGGTAAGTTTTATGTATGTATTATAGCAGCTTCAAAGGAAGTTTGGATAAAGGGATTTCTAGCTAGGTTGGGACTCAAAAACTAGACTGATGCTTCTGTCGAGATTTATTGTGATAAACTAGCTATAGTGTCGACACTTAAAAATGGGCAGATAAATGCCAGAGGTAAGCACATTGATGTGCATTACTATTGTATCTTTGATGTGCTATAAAGAGGAAAAATGACTGTGAGTCATATTCCTACAACTGAGATGTTTGTAGTTCTATTCTCTAAGCCCTTAATGACATATCTATTTACTTGGCACACTCATAGTATCAGTCTTCGACAAGACTAGCAAAAGATCATGTTAGACTATATGAGCCCTTCACTTATATTAGGGGATGCTAGACCATATAAGCCCTTTACCCATAGTGAGGGATGTTGGACCATACTACGGGCTCGGGCCAACATGGTATTGCTTGTTTATAGTTCGGTAAGCAAGTATGGGCCATGTGGTCAAAGGACAATGGGGATAGTCGTGCAACCCCACGGGAACCATCTTGACATATATACTCATGGGACCCATATCTAACATATACACACACTAGGCATGTGACTAGGTTGTGCATATTCACCTTATGGGCCCAACCTTAGGATATGTGCCTTTGGTAGGACCCATGGATAGGGAGGTATCTATCATGACCATAGTTGCGTACAGGGGCTCAAGCTTTTGGGCACTTGGTGGGATCCAGCCCACATCTATGGCATTAGACCCTCTAGATAATCCAAGTAAGCCCATGTGACTTAAGGCTGTTTAGAGAGAGAGAGAGTATACAATGGATAAGAATAGCGGAAAGCCCTAATATATTCCCTCCCCTCTCCCCCTCTCTCCCAACATTCGCCACACCCTATCTCTTTCTCTCTTTGTGTGATTTAACAAGGAAGAGGAAGAAAAAGGTCGACTGCCCCCTCCCTCTTCCTCATTGTCACCTTCCTTCAAATGGAACATGCATTGGGAAGTGTGCCACCAACATGATTCAAGAGAGGAATCAAAAGAAGGCTTAGGGCACCACATCAAGGGCTCCACAAATGTTTGTAAAAGAAATTGAGGAATCTACACATAATTTACAATGCATTTCCCTTCCTCTATTTAATTGAAATTCAATTGTACACAAGCATCAGGTTGAAAGGAGTCCCAGAGCAAATCAGCCCCAAAGGTCAATTTACATTCTTCCTTTATCACAATTTGATTATTATATATTATCTCAATACTTGTTTATTGCTTATTATTACTTGATTTTCAATTGCAAGCATGGAGATGTCGGAAAAAGACGAGATTTTCTCAATTCTGTCATCCCTTGGGCTCGTACCCTCCCACTCTTCCAATGTGCTACCACTCTACAGCCCAACCTAAAAAACCTAATCCACCAAAGAGCCAACCTAACTCATGTATGTTGAGCAACAGTTTCAGCCACTTAGAGGAGGTTACTGGTCATTATTAGTCGCCCTATCTCATACTAAGTGTTGTATTGAATATTTCAAAAAGATTAAATTTCATTTATTTAGAAAAACAATATAGTGCACTAAACATGGGATAGAGGGAGTATTATGTGTAGGTTGCAGTCCATCAACTTGCATCTTATGGCAAGGATTCCATTCCCAAACATGTAGTGGTTCCCCTGGTTGGACATTTTGGCAAAACTCAGGTAAAACTGTGTTAGGACATCATTGTACATATCTTCTCTGTGTTCAACAGAGTAATGTTGAATCACTCAAAAATAGCTTCAATATAATTTAAGTGAAACTTTAGCATCTGTAGTTTTTAAACTAATTTTTTTGTTGAAAAAGTTAAATGTATTGAATAGGGCTTGGTGAGATAACCGTAATGAACCCAACAACACATGAAATAGAGGTCGAGAGAAAAATTTATGGCCACGGGAAATGTGTCATATGGGAGGGACCCACTTCAAAGTGCAAAATAACCTACCCATATGGGGTCTAGTTTCGAATGGCTCATCAGTACGAGTCCGTACTAAGAATGCGCAATTCCGACTTTGGGATAAGAAGTTATCCCGTTTTGAAGTTGGAATTGTGTTTTAAAGAAAAAATAATAAAATATTGAATGATGACATCAGCTGAGTCAAAGCCGAGCCGCCGGGTTGACGCACCGAGCTGAATCGTGCAATCAAGGTTGTCCGTGCGTGATCACTTGGTGCGCACCTGGCACGCCCCGACCACGTGCGCAGTCGAATTGACGTGCGATACGTGGCACGCGTCCATGTGAGCAGGATTCTATTTCTTCGTATGCTTTCACAAAATCTCCTATAAATACTCATTTCTGTTCAAACTTCCAAAAGAGTTCTTAGAGTCATTCTGAGACCGTTTTCTTCCATTCAAGAGGTGTTTCTACCTAAATCGAGTGTGCTGGACATCATGGCAGGGTTATTTTTCTGTTTCGATTTTGGGGTATTTGGCGTATTGTTTATTTTCTCACGCAGGAAGAAGGGTAGCGTCTTTTATCCTCTCATAAGACATAAATACTTACAATAGTTGTCTTTGAAAGTTTATATAAATAATTCTAGTTAAAAACTTGAGTAATTTCTGGGTATGTTTTTGGGATTGCCTCATGTACTTGTTTTATCAAGTGTTTATCTCTTAAATTTAATTATGAATTAGGCTTTGAATTTAATTATAAATTATGTTTTATGATATTTGTGATATAAAGAAAATCTAGCTTCGACAATATTTTAATTATACTTGAGTATAATAAGTTTGAAAGGAGGTTTTATGGAATTGTTGCTTTATCAAAATGATTTTAGAAATGCGTATAATCATGACAACCGAGTTACTGAGATGAGATAAAGAAGGGGTAAGTGTTTCGTTCCAACGAACGACTAAACCTACATTTATAATTGTTATCAGTAACACGACCATGACTTGTAGAGGCGAGGCTAAGATTTTGAAAGGTTGAACTTCGTGAAAGATTGTTTAGAGTAAAGAGAAAGAGAAGGAAATTTCCGTTTGAGTCGGGAATATAAGAGATTTAATTATCTAGAACTTAGATTGGTAGACGTACCAATAGAGTTCCATATTAGATAGTACATAGGTATATTCTAGTTTGGAATTAGATACACGATATGCACATTAGCCTGGTGAGCCCCTAACGAAGGGCAAGATGCTTGAGTAGCCACTAACGAAGAGCAAGACCCCTGATTAGCCCATAACGAAGGGCAACTATCAAGGCTACACATGCTAGGGTAGAGTGCACTATTGGAAAACTCTCTGCTCTCTAGATTTTAGCGCCTCATTAGTATTGATGGCTCTTCCCAAAAGGCTGTTGCTTTGTACCCGCAACAAATTCTTTATATAGAATAAGTTTCTGGGACACTAGTAGTAAGTCATGAGAGCTTACAAACCCTAGAATCATATTCTATATGTAGAAAGAAGTCCTAGGGAAGTTTTGGGTTAGAGGCGCACCCTTACTGATTCTTGAGAAAAATATTATCTATTTACTTGTTCATATGATTTAAAAACTGCCAGATGTAATATTTTTGTCTGATAGGATAAGTACTCCTACTAAGTATTTTAAAATACTCACCACCCCTCAAACCTTGCAGGGCCCAGTGTGGAATTGATGCGGATAGAAGAGACCAGTAAAAGCACTTTTTGGGAGCTTCAAGCAGTGACGAAGGAGTCAACGATTGCACTAACAATTCCTAAGCACATTTTCATTCTTTTGGCTTGAGAAGACTTCTATATATATATACTTGTGTGTTTGTACGCAGACAATGTATTTCCTGGGAAATGAAGTATATTATGTTATGTTTATGGCCATATGTTTCCAAGTCGTGACCCAAGAAAGCTTTGATTATAGTTTCTAACTCTCTATATGATTTAAAAATCTCGGGTCGTGATAGAAATACCCGAAAATGTAAGTTAAAAAAATAACAATATAGCAGGCTGATACTATCAAAAACAGTAAAAGCATTTTTTCAGGATTAGTTTTATTAGTATTGCTGGGTTTGAGAACAAATATTCATTTACAATACAAAATTACATTTTACAAATAATGTTGAAATAAGAAAAATACATATGATTAGGGGCATTCCAAGAATCGAACTCGGGACCTCTCGCACCCAAAGCGAGAATCATACCACTAGACCAAATGCCCATGTGTATCTGCATAGCCCTAATAGGCACTTAACATTAGATACCATAAAAATGTTAGAGCCCTAAAGTCAAAGATGAAATAGATAAGCCCAAAATAGTCTCACAAGAGATGGGTAATAATCAAGTTTTAATATTGATTTCTAAATCTTGATCCAAGTTTGAACCAGATGCAAACTTGAGGTATTAACAAAAGAAAAAGGAAAAAGTCTATAAGTTTGGAATCCTAGAGTTGACTATAAGAAAGAAAGGGGTTGATACAGCTGGATACATCATTATGTTCTAAATTTTAAGACTAGGGCATGAATATAAATGTTTTACAGTCAGATTTTAATTTGAGTATCCACTGTCAAATTGGAATTTTGAGCATTGAAAATTTATCTAAATTATTCAGCATTCAAGAAAGAATTTGTATATATTAATAACATTTAAATACTGGAATAGTTGAGAGCCGGTGGATTGTGATCCATGGGTGTAGTGAGGCAGTGAGTTTTCTGTGCCCCTTCTACTATGGCAGTGCGATAGTTACTGCATGGTGGATATGCACGCCAGGCTCATATCAAAGAGATCTTTAAATACAAGAAGTATGCTTAATATAAACATATGGATACACCAGTAAATCCAACTAATAACCTTTTTTATTATATTGAAGAAATAATTTTCATTTCACTTGATAGAGTGATTGGTATTTTGAGGAGTTTCTAGATTTGAAGTGAAGTTAATAAAGGAATCATTCCACTGGCAGTCTTCCAAGGAGCTTAATTCAAGAACCTATAGAATAGAGTTGAATCAATGGCGCCCGTGGAGTCAAATGGAATCTGAAAACTGTAATTTACAGATGAATTTATTATTATTTTTGTTCTGCTTCATTAATTGTGATCTTTAAAACTGCTAACGGTATCTAATAGACATGACATATATATAGGGAATACCATGCTGGCCAACCATGTGGAATGAGCTTGTTTTTTAAAACCGTTGACCAATTTCATGTACTCCCTCCGTCCATATTAATAGCTATATTTTATTTTTACAAAAGTTAGTACATTTTGAAAACCCATATTGAAAACGTAAATAATATATATCTGCAATTTTATCTTTTGATCAGGTGATTGTGTTCGACATCAAAGTCCAAGGAAACTAAAATTCTATGGATTAGGTGGAGAGGTAAAAAATTGAGCCATCCGGCAAACATCAATATCTATCAAAATGAGTGAGCATGTATATATATATATGCCTGTTTGGCAACCACTTTAAACGTCAAACTCATTTTTATTATAAATATAAAATATTACATTATAAATAAAATAACTTTAAAATTATTGCCAAACGTGGCTTCATAATCTTGAAGTTATTTAGAAGGAGCTCACTTAAAGGATGTGCTGAGCATAGTGTGGTATATAGAGGATAAACAAAGTACATAGCTACATAGTGCGGTCCTAGCCTAGTCACTTGGTGGATATATACCGTGTTTGACATCTATGTACAATGGTAATATTGCAATGAACCATGGTTATGGACTCTCGTCATGGAGCCTAGACATGAAAACATTTTCCTACTCAAACTTGTCAACCTAATTCGTCTACGTTCAGCAACAGTTTACACCACTTTGAAAAGATTGCCTTTTATTACTATTCTGTGTGAACTTTGATCCATCAACCTGCATATTATAACCAAGGACTCTGTATTCATAGACATATACTGGTTTACAGTGGTTGCACATTTTGTGCAAATCTCCGGTAAAACGATGCTAGGATGTCATTATACATATCTTCTCTTTGTCAGACAGAGTAATATATATTTAATCCCTCAAAAATAACTTCAGTGGAATTTAACATACTAAAAATACAAAGTTCAAAAAATTAAATTGATAGCCAGCTGATACTGTTAAAACAAGTTTAAGCTTCCCCCCCCCTCATTTTATTAGTGTAGCTTTGTTTCAGCTCCAATAATCATGTGGACGCACAATTGCATTTTGAAAATAATCTTGGATAAGCAAAATTCATTTTCATGAGGGGCATTCAAGAATTGAACTCGGGACCTCACACCCAAATCAAAAATCATACCACTAGACCAAATATATATATATACACACACACACAAATATATTTAAATATATAGACACTTATATTTATTATAGTAAATATTTATTACAGCAAATAAGTTGGAGCCCCTAAGTCAAAGAAGATATATAGAGAGGAGTTTTTACTGCTAGCCAAATAAGTCTCACTGGCCATGGGAAATACTCATAATTTACTATACATGGATCTCTAATTCTTCATCCTAGTGTAAACCATGTGCAAACTTGAGGTGTAGCAAACAATGTGTTCTCTAGTTTTTTTTGCCTTCCTTTTTTATCCCTTCAGTACTTATTCATTCATTCTTTTCGAGAAGGCTCATAGATGAAGAAAATGGGTGGATGTAATAATATAAGCTTGCTACAATGAACTTTGTGGTTAAATCCACTCTAGAATTATATTTGATCACTGTAGGACGTCCCCAATGAAATTTTAAATGACAATGTAAACATAAATTTAAAAATAGCTTCCATTTCAAACTGTCTTATTCCGAGGAACAAATAACATTTTTCTTGGTGGTGGAACTATTAGAGTTGTAGTTTTTAGTGAAGAAAACCAAGTGGACATTACATTTGTCATTCGAAAATAATGTCGAGAAGCTTGCTCCATAATACATTGGTTAAATGTACATACCATTATAAAATTATATCAAGAGGAGAATTTGAGTATCAAATTTGTAAAAACATATTAGTCATATGTCAAGTTTTTTGGCTAATTTATTTGTCAAAATTATGCCTAGAAACCTTTCATATGTAATAAGCCTTAGAATCCGATGGCAGGTTGTTGTAGTCAAGTTAAATTTAAAATTGAAAGATTTAAAAACTAGGAGCAGATGCGTTCTTATGGCTCAACATAGAAGACTGAAAAAATGTTGAAGGTTTTTAAAGCATATTCAGATTATATTCGCATACCAAAATCAGATGAAGAAGTTTTAGAAGTTGTTTTAAGAGTTTCGGAAGGTTTATGGTAAAAAAGGCAAGATGGTAAAAGGATAGAAAGAATGATCGATCGCTGCACAAAATGAATAAGTGAATGAACAATCTGTAATAGATTTTACCCTGTGTAAAATGAAGTCAAGAGTTACCGATCGATCACTTAGATTAATCGATTAATAGCTTGAAGTATTGCATGTAAACAAACAATAAACTATCGATCGCAGCAAGGACTTGTTACCCTAATTGTGCTATTCCAAATTTAATTTCATTCCTTATTAATGTCAAATACCTAAATAAACTTTGAGAACTATATATGGGTTAAGACATTTTGATTTTTGAGAGAAAAATACCTAGAGGAGATGAGAGAAGAAGGGTTTATACCTTTTGTTTACTGTTTTCCAAGGAAGGTTCACATGTAGCTTTGAGTTGAAGATTAATGTGAATTCATGAAGCTTTTCCACAACTAAGAAGAATTCACATAGAGATTTCAATGAGTTACAATATATCTTCGATGGGGAGACTAAAGATTTGAAGGATGGCAAAGTCGATTAACAAGAGGAGCTTGTTCAAGGCTAGAAGAAGACAAAGCGAGGAGGAAGAAAAAGTTTTAAGCACTTGAGGGAGAAGACTTGAAGGCTAACAACAACAAAGATTTGGGGAAATCTAAACAAAATGAGTTTGTGTTTGAGTCAAAACAATGATTGGTGGTTGCTTGTGTTGATGTAAATTATCTTTCTTGCTAATAGTGCATTGATTAGTTTTGCTTTGGAATTGTCGTGATTTTTTTGACCCAAGTTTGGGTTTTCCATGTTAAGATTGATGTGTGCTGCATGTATTAATTGAATGCTTATGATTTTAATTTATTGATACATCATGAGTGAGTTTTGAGAGAATATATACTTGATTTTACTACGTTTAAAAATATTGCACAAAATGGCTAAAATTCATAATCTTTATCTTTCATACATAGTTAGACTATTAGTAATCTAGTGATCTATACATAATTGACAATACATTTCCCTTCCTGTCTTTATTGAATTGATAATCAATTGTCTGCAAGCATTGGGTTGAATGTTGAACTGCATCCCAGGACAAATATGTAAGATCTATAACTTTAGCCCAATTTATTTTTGATTTAATTATGTTTTATTGTGTGGTTTTGCTTAAATTTACTAGTTTGACATGATTTTGGGGTTAAGGGTTGGTAATCATGGTTTTAACATGATTTAAATTTATTTTTATATGTGTTTTAATGTCAAACTTGATTTATCTTATTTTTAGGGATTTGATGGTAAATTTTCTTAAATCAAGGGTGTGGACTCTACCATAGGCCCCACATCCACGATTGGATGATGCGTGTTCCACATGACTCTAAACTTCAGTTTTCTCATTTTGATGAGTTTTAGAATTTTTAAACTAGTTTTTAACCTTAAAATCTAAATAGCCACATAAGACATTTTAGTTCATATTTTTGAGCCCAATAATTTGTAATTATAACCCAACAGCTTACTATATAAGGAAAATCCTAGCCTATTTCCCTATTGGGAAAGGGCTGTGCTAGGAGGCTAGGTTGTGCCCTTTTTAGCCTTAATCTTCCTGATTTTCTCTTCGTCTCTCCTATTCCCACTATCTCTTAAATGGATTCTTGATTTATTTTACTAAAAGTAATGTTTTAGAATTTGATTTCAAACCATAATAGATCTACTTGTTTTCAAGGTTATTTAAGCTTAATATTCTGTTTTGATTAAGTATTAATCAAAACCCTAATTTTGGGTAGGGTTTCTTCAGGAGAAGAGTGTCAATTTTGACCCAACAAACGTTCGAACGACCTATCTAGCTGATTAAATGGCCAGGTGTTCGAACGACCCAATAGGGCATTCGAATGACGAAATGACAATTTTTGCCATTCTTGAATATTTTGGTCATTTCTTGTTCTCTCTCTCTCTATGAATCTAATTTCTTATGAGTAGAATAAATTATTATTACCTATAAATGCTGCTCAGATTGCATGAAGATCATTGTGGAAATTATGATTTAGTTCAAGCATGATTTAGGCTATGTTTGGTTAATTTTAGCATAATATTCTACTTGTCTTAAATTTATATTTGATGATTACTTCATGATTTCTTAATGATTCCAGTAGGTTTAATATGAGGATGTGAATATATGTTTACATATGTTTTTATTAATTATTGGTGAATTATGTTTCCATGTTCTAACTTAAGTATGGTGATGTTTATCCTTCCCTAAGTCTAGTATGATGTTATACTTTTCTTGGACTTGTATTGTCGATGTTTTCACCATATTTACTCCATGATTTTAGAAGGGAAGGACTGATAAAATCATGGATGCATATATATCACATTCATTATGGTTTGTCCATGTTTCACATGTCTTTACTTAGACTTGAACAATACCTTTTATGTACACACTTGTGTAGATATTTGTGATGATTATTTAACACCAATGGACCATGATTTATGCATATGTGGACTGATTTGAGCATATCTCTTATATTTGACTCATGTAACATTGCTCATGTATGTACCATGTTGCATGCATCTTGAAAATGATTTATGATTGAGATTAATCGTGATTAGCCATGCTTGATTGATTGGATGCAATGGATGACATTCGCTGTCAGACAAATTGATCGAAGGCTTATAGAATTGATTTGGGTCTGAAAGAACGTAATTTTGTTTTGAATTCGGTATTGATGAGCGTAGTGCTTGAGACTTGGTACCTCCCCAAGTTTAGAAAAGTGGAATGCTATATGTGTATTGTTTAATAAGATATGTGGACCCTAAGAATCCAGGTGGTATTTTCGAGTGCACCTACTTACCACATATAGTGCTCCGAGCTGTCTTGATGAGATGTAGTGCTCGGGAGTGTCTTGATGAGAAGTCACACTCGGGATTGTCTTGACGAGTAGTAGTGCTTAGGACTGTCTTGATGAGTAATTGTGCTCGAGGCTTTGGCCTTGATGAGCAGTCGTGCTCGGGGTTTTTGACCCTGATGAGCAAGTTTATTTCCCTATGTTTGTGAGACATTACCCATTTGTTGTTGTTTCATGTGTAGGTAATATTATTCTCAATTACAGAGTTGTTGTATAGGAATAAGGGAGCTTATTTTAAACTTGTAGGTATGGCATAAGTTGCATGTTGTGCAGGATAGAGGGCATTTCTGAAAGAAAAATATATGGGTTAAGATAGAACGCAAACCATGTTCTACATTCTAGTTCTGCCTGGTGGAACAAAGGATGAAAACCCCCTAAGCAGCAGCCTTGGCAGCTCGCCATAGTAGCTCTGCTGTCGAAGTCTTGCCGCCCGGCCACCACTATGGAGCAGCACCACCTTGGGTGGCAGTCGCTCAACCCACTCCTCTGATTTCTTTCCGGCCGGCTACCTCTCCCCATTTTTGGCCTGCCATGGCTTTGTCACCCCAACCTTGGTCCCAATCCACCTCCACACAACCCCATTTCCCCACATCTTTGCAATTTCACATAAACTTGCTCCTTTAAAAATCGATCAGGATAGTACAAAAATGTGTTGTCCGACAGCCGCTTTGACATATTGGCGACTGGTGGCCACCACCACCGCTCCTATCTCCCTCCTCCTCAATGCCCTACCATTACCAACGCCCCTTGACCACTTGTTTGAGGGCGTTGGTCAATGGAACCACGACTGTGTCCTCTCTAGGTGGAGTTCGAGAAGTCTTTAGAAGCCTTCTGACATTCTGCTAATGATCCTAACGGTTGTCTTAACCTTGACCCCCTGGAACATCCCTTTTTGGGCACACTACTATCTCTCGCCACCTGTTGAGACCAACTGCTTTAATAAGATTAGTCAAATTCTTATGCCTGATTTATCGTCATTTAGTCAGATGCATTAGTTGAAGATCAAACCTATAAATTTCTATAATGCTAGATGGAGGGGTTGTTAATATGATTGTGCAAAGCATTATGTGTGTGCTATATGCGAACAGTGAGGTGTGAAAAAGGTTAAGGCGCGGAATGTAGTATAAATCTTTGAGTGGTTATGTGTATGATGACAATGAATGTGTGTCTAACTGGTTACAATCATTTTGGACTCGATCGAACTTCAGAGCAACAAGTAAGAGACTTCATGGATAAGTGAATGGATGGTCTTAGGTTTGGTTGACGATTGCAAACTAGTAAGATTGTATATCATAATTGTACTTGCATAATATACAAATTGTAAATCTAAACATAATGGAAATAAGTAAGTTAACAGTAAGAATTGTGTCCCTAACTAGTTCGTCGGATTGAGTTTTGCATTCTATTGATAGTTGAATGATAGTCAACTATTCACTTGTGAGATCGACATAGTACTCACCCTTTGGGGTGTTGTTTTGGAGCTATGTTAAAGCTCAGACATTCGTCGCTTTGTTGAGAGCATCGTATGTTTTCGGTCTAAGTGTGGAAGTATAAGTTTTCCACCAAGAGTGGCAATGTACACTTTCCACCCAAGAGTGGCATTGTAAGATTTTTGCCCTTAGTTGAAACTGTATGGCCCTTACTGGGCAGTGTATGACTCCATAGAATAGGCATTTGACCACTCAAGTAAGTAGTACAATGAATTATGATATTACATGTTTGATCTTTTGCCCATGAGCATTGGTGCACCTTGTCTTCGAAATTATTTTTGTGCATAGCTTCCTCCCTCAAAGTTAAGGCGACGCCCTAGTGGCATTTCTTCCTTAAGACAATAGAGTTGATTAATACATAATTGGCTCTAGTTGTCTATTGTAAATGTAAGGTAGTAAGTGTAAGGCAATAAGTGTAATATTGTGAGGCTAACTGGTAAGTCTGTGATAGTAAGAATATGATGGTACAGGGTTTTTGTGTGATGCAATAAGGTAATACAAAAATTTGTAAGTATATGGGTATTAGGGGAAATGTAGGACTTGTCTTGAGGCTATGTTTATTCTACTTGTTTTAACGTGAACTACTTCATGTGAAGCAGCTTTTGCATAGACTTTTATGGTTAATAGATTATAATTCTCCTATTGGGTATGTAAATACTTATTTTTCCTTCCCATAATCTCCAGATACTTCAAGGACTTCTGCAGGTCCTAGTTCGAGAGGTGTATAGGCTGGATTTTGTTTTTGAGGATGCACTTATTGACTGTAAGTTGATTTTTGACCCTATGATTCCTTTGCTCATTTTATGCCACGATTTGCTATAACATTTTTATGAATACATATATTAAATGAGATGAGAGCTATTACACTTATTATTTTGAACTTGTACAAAGATTGTTTATTTATGTTTGGACTATTATGGAACTTGTATTCAGGGGAAAAAATTATATTGAGCCCATGACCATGTTACCTTTGTAAATGATGGGTTTTAACTTATTTACCGGTGGCATATGGTTGTGTGGATTTGATGTGAATGTGTTTGCGTAGATTTGAGATGGATTTGTGAGATTTATAAAAATATTTTCACATGTTTCGAGTTTTTGTCAATTCCCACTAATTTACAGTCATTATATTGCAAACTTTTTCCTTGAATTTCGATGAGGAATAATTTGAAAACACTAGTCATGATGGTATCAGAGCCCGGAATTTGAGGTTTTTTGAATAAAGCCTAAGGTTTTAGTTCGATATAGGTCATAGTTGGCAAGCAAAAGCCAAATTGACATCTCGATGCTTAAAATTTGATAGGGCTTTTGCTAGGTAATTGAAATTGAGTCTTATTGGTGCTAATTGCCCTTTGTTTGTTTCTAGAATTTTTCAATTTGGTGATCTAATTACGCTTGTGCACGCCCTAGGGGGATTTGGTGAATTTTCCCCTTTTAGTTTTCTCAAATTCATAATTCCTATCTCACTTTTTATGGCAAGAGATTTTCTGATCTAGATTGATTAGTTGATTGTATCATCATTCTATGATTAATTGATTAGATTAGGACTTGATAAGAATTGACTAAACTAGCCCTAGGGGCATTTTGGTCAATTCACTAGGAAAAATTAGTGAGTGGCCAACTTTTTTTCAGAAGATACATGTTTGAATGCTAACTAAATGATTTATTGTTGCATGTATGTGATGTGCATGAGGGTAAAATGGCCAATTTAGCCCAAGGGCTATTTCTATAATTTTGCTACATATTTTGTGTGGACAAAAAAGATAAAACTCAGAAACTTTAAAGTAACTTTTCTTGCTAATTTCAATGCTTGGTGGTTAGCATAATAATAATGCATGCTTAGTTTCATATTGAATTGAAACTACCTCAAGGGTTAAGGGTATTTCACAAAATTCGCTTGCTTGTTCATTAAGCGGTGGTTGTGTGCAATTCTTTTGAAGTTCAATTTATGTTACTGTTTTCACCATAAAGCATACTTAAATCTTGCTGAGATTTTATTAAGTGAGTATTTTCCTAATAATTTATTAAGTAGCATTTTGTCTTATTACTCATATTTAATCTCTTGTGAAACTGTCTTGTTTTGTAGTTTGATTTCTTGTCATGGCAAGAAAAATGGTAACATCTGAGTTGGGGAAAACTAAAAAGATGAATGTAGATAACTATCTAGTGTCAAAGAAGATGATAGAAAATACCCTAATACTACTCTCTAACCAAGCTCATGTGTTGGAGCATATTATTGAACCTCTCCCTAAAATCTGCACAATGGCTCTGAAGAAAGCTCATGAAAAATTAAAGGATGAGGAAAACAAGGTCACATCTACTATTCTAACATTAATGGAGCCCAATGTGGAAAGGCATTATTCTATAGTTTAGTCTAGTTGCCTTATTCCAATGTGGAAAGGCATTATTCTATAGTTTTAAAGCAAGACATGGTTCTATAGTTTTATGTTGTGATTAATCCATACTCGACTTGCATTATTCTTTGGTTTTAGTCATGGTGTTGATTCAACCGTGTAGTCATTAAACCTATACCTTGCTGAATTATACGCTGTGTAGGGTTTAGAGCCTTCCATGCCGTGGCTAATATATAAATTTGTTTGCTTTATTCTTTGGTTTTTATTCACTATCTTGCGGCAACTGGAAAGTTTATTCGATATATACCTTGCTGATCCATATGAGTGTATGTAAAGATTGATCATTGGCTGAATTTTGGGTTAGCCTAATAATGAATGGTGTGATTATAGTGCATAGATATTAAAGGCATGAAATTTTGTCAGGGGTGAACCGAAAGTTGTGTCCCAAACATAATATAATTGTCTTACGATTGCCTAAGCTTGCATAAATGGATAATTTTAACCTGGACCAGTGGTGCTGAGATGATTATAATGTCTAACTTACCTAATATGATCAGGATTGCAGCCAACTGAGTTCAGTTTTACCTTGTGGGTGGACTGACATGGATGGGGTAAACAGTTGTAATCTCTTGAATTGAACTGAGCCTTAGGTGTGCAAAAACCCCTAAATGCTAATGTAAATAATGGCATTAGTGTTGTCTTTTGATTAATGTAAGAACTACCTATAAATATAAGAGGATATGGCTGAATTAGAGTTCAAGTATGCTCACTGCAATAGCCATGGTGGGACTGTCAAGCCTTGTGGTCTACGCATTTTCAGGGCTTTGGTCCACAGCTCTCTTTTGAGTAATTCGCATACATCTAGGTTTTTGAGCATCATGAAACGCTGGTCGACCTCCGGCCAGCGTCTCCATCAGCACAATGGTACCCACATCTTTAGACCAATGGCTGATCCAAGTGTATCTCTAAGGATTTTAGGATTTAATGTTACTATACAGTTTTCTCCTTTGAGCAGGAGTCCATATTCGGGTAGCACTAGAGATAGTTGCTTCCCGAGCAGAGTAGTTTAACTTGAGTTGATATTGTCTTTTGTTAATTAAAGGTCAGATTCTATGAGTAATGCTTCAGATCTACATATCGTGTGTAATTTTTCATTGTGTATTGATGATGTTCTAACCGGTGTCAAATAGCACATTATATATTTTTTCCTCTTATTTCTATATCCATCTCCATGACTTGATTTTAATGATATATGATGCTTGGCCTCGTATGATAACACCCTGAATTTCGTATTGTCTCATAATCGTTTGTTATAGCTCCGTTGGGCAATGAAAATGGTGAACGGGGATAGGGGGGCCATGATGGGCCGGGGTGCTACAATTCCTATTCAAACAGCTATACTATTTCTGCAATCTGGATAGTTTTGTTCAGTTTCATGTCCAATTTATGTTCAAAAAGATAAGTTTGTTCACTAGACGGTCTCTATTCTTGCCCAATTTTTTACTTTGTTTATTAAGTTATTTCTTGGCATCCATATTAATTTCTAACAAATTGTAACTCCAAAAAATAGTCCAAATAACTTGTAAATATGCCAAGAATCTTTTAAATTGTTTTGAACATTGCTCATGGGTCTCGATAAGCACATCTTACCTACAAAATATAAAAAAATTATATTGTAGACATGTAGTATTTAAATAAAACCCCGACTTAATTAAAAAACATGGCTAAACTACTAATAGGGCTCAAATTAATTAATCAATAAATTAAAGTATTAATATTTATCTTAATATAAATAAATCCTAATTAATCTTAAATTAATCTAATACTATACTAACAAATAAGGTAAAAAAGGCTTATACACACACAGTTATATATATATATATATATATTCCACACTTATGAAATGCCCAATACCTATATTTTCCTAGTCCTTGAGAAAAATAGAACAAAACAAAACAACCAATCTAAAAATGTAAATGTCACTTTCGGAGGGAATCACAATTGCATTTAGCATATGCAACAAACTTTTAAACCCTTAGGTGTCCCTAGTTGGAAGAGTTGTTTCCCTTGAGGGTTCGAAGTAATGATACCTACAAACATATGAACCTAATAAAAAAATTAAAAATAAAATATGAAAATAAAATTTCTAAAAACAATCTTCTCTTAAAAACACATAATTATTTAAAAAAATAACTAACTATGAATACATGACACATAAATAATTTTGATTTGATTACTTTCGAATAAAGAATCATCCATTCTATAACCTAATCTTGTAAATAATTGTACAACAACATATATACATGTTAAATACAAAAAGTGTAGAAACCTGTAGTCATACAATATCAAATCTTTATTAACAAGCATATCTTATGTGACCCATGAACTAAGATAATTAAAGTTAACTTACTAAAAAATATAACAAGGACAATCTTTCATCCTTAATATCTCAAAATAAAACTACATGGATTGACCTTCAAATTTCAATTAAATTCAGGGAATATGAGCATAAAATACCTCAAAATATGACTCTTACAATACTTAGTTCTCTTAAGCTATCTAAATAGTCCATGTAACAAGCATTATGTATGCATCCCTAATTCAGTTGGCTCAAGGCACTAGGTGTTGAAACACCCCTTGGGTTTAATAATTATAACTATAAAGGCTATAGAATGATGTTCCCGAAGTGGCACAATTGGTACCTTGGAGTTTCATGCAGGGAAAAGGAAGGCAGAAGGAAGAAAGGGAAGAAGGTAAATATCCAATTGCATAACCATCAACGAAGAGAGGGGGCAATCCATATAGGGAGCCAACCCACCCACCTAGGGAGTCGCGCCAACTAGTGAGGCTGGCTATCTTAGCTTGCCCAATACAATTATTTCTCCTAATACATAAGCAAATATGATGAAAATATAAAAGTTAGTAGCCTAATACAATGAAATAGCATGAAAATAAGTAGTCCGGGTGATCGTGCACAACACTCTGCCATGCTTCCACAATTCACCTCTACCTCAAGGCGACCAAGTCAGATAGCGAGCCATGAACGTGTCCTCAGAGATCCATGTAGCATCCTCTAGGGGCTGACCCTACCAAGCAACGAGCACCTCTTTAATGATGCGACCTGAGAGACGGACCCAAGGACGTGTCACCAACGCATCAGTGGCCAAGGACCAAGCCCATCAAGGGGGGCGCTGGAGCATCAGTGGCCAAGGACGTGTCACCAACGCATCAACGCAGCTTGGAGACATGAAAGACGGGGTGGACTAAGGAGTCAAGTGGTAGAGCAAGGAGGTAAGCCACCTGGCCGATGTGCTCCTCCATAGCATAGGGACCATGGAAACGGGGGGTGAGCTTGGAATGCTTGGGCTGAGACAAAGATGTCTAGTGCTGAGGAAGAACAGAGACATAAACCAAGTCACCCACCGCAAACTCCCTATTAGTGTGATGACCATCATAAATTTGCTTCATCTGATTCTAAGCAGAGGACAAGTTCTCCTTGAGCTGTCGAAGAACCTCGTCTTGTGTATGGAGCATATAGTCCACCTTAGCCATAGAGGAGCGATGAGGAACATAAGACAACACAGTCGGGGGTGGGAGGCCATACAACATCTCAAAAGGAGTGAAACCGGCATAGTGAAACAGCGGAGGTACTGCTCTAAGCATTAGTTTGCGACCTCTGTCTGGGCATCCGTCTAGGGGTGATAAGCGGTGCTCATGTGGAGAGAAGTGCCCTATAAACTGAAGAACTTCCGCCAAAACTGAGATATGAAGATCCGGTCATGGTTAGAGACAATAGTACGAGGCATGCTGTGTAGTTTGGCCACCTCCCGAACATAGAGCTCTGCAATTGTCTTGGCGGTGAATGCATGCCTCAGAGCGCAAAAGTGAGCGTACTTAGACAAGCAGTCCACCACGACCATAATCACCGACTTGCCTTGCACCAAGGGCAAGACCTCCACGAAGTCCATTGAAACATCCTCCCAAACCTTTTCAGGGATAGGCAAGGGCTGAAGCAAACCTGTAGGAGAGGTTGTGGTAGCCTTAGCCCTCTAACAGATATCATAAGAGGCCACATACGCCTGGACTACCCAACGAATACCCTGCCACATAAAGCTCTGGCTAACCCACTTATAAGTGTAGAATGCTCCTTCATGACTGACTACTGGAGTGTCATGGAAGTGGGAGAGAATACGCCTGTGATGATCATCAACATTGGGTACCCAAAGGCGGTCCTTCCAAAAGAGAAGGTCATCTCACCACACAAAGAAAGAATGGGTAGCGGGGTCAGCCTCGAGAGCTATAATCAGGGCCTGTGTCTAAGAATCATCAATGTATGCCTGCCTCAACTCATCAATGATGGGCAGGACGATGTAGAAAGGGCCAAGCACAATCCCGGGGTAGAGCTGGGAGAAAGGGCGTCGGCCAAGGTGTTTTCCGACCCTTTCTTGTACATGACCTCATAATCATAGCCAAATAATTTATTGACCCACTGTTGCTATCATGGAGTGGACACCCACTGCTCAAGGAAGTACTTCAGAGGTTGGTGGTCAGTGCGAATCAAGAACCTGCGGCCAAGTAATTAAGGCCGCTACTTGTTGACAACGAGCACAATAGCCAACATCTCCTTTTTATAAATGGATGAGGACAAAGAGCGGCCAGCCAAAGCCTTGCTGAAGTAGGCAATGGGGCTCTCATCCTGCAGCATAACTGCCCCTAGACCTATCTCCGAAGCATCTGTTTCAAGCATGAAGGGGCACCTGAAATCATGTAAAATCAGAATAGGGGCTGATGCCATAGCCTACTTCAGTTCTGCAAACGCCGCTTGGGCAACCTCATTCCAACCAAATGCCCCCTTTTTGAGAAGCACTATAAGTGGCCGAGCAATCTCCCCATACTGGTTGATGAACAACCTATAATAGCTATTGAGGCCCAGACAACCCTGTAGCGCACAAACACAAGTGGGTGGCGGCCAAGAGAGCATTGCGGCCACCTTTGACGGGTCAGTGGCGACACCGTCCCGCGTGATGATATTGTCCCAAGCAATCAATCTGTGAGCTGCCAAAGGAACACTTCCAACCCTTATGAAATAAAGAGTTATTTCTTAGAACAGAGAAGATCGACTTGAGATGCTCCAAGTGCTCCGCTCACGACTGGTTGTAAACCAGGATGTTGTCAAAGAAGACCAAAATGTAGCGGTGGAGGAAGGCCTGAAGAGATCATTCATTAGGCTCTGGAAGGGGGAAGGGGGGTTGGTCAGCCCGAATGGCATGATGAGAAACTCGAAATGGCTGTCAAGAGTCCAGAAGGCGGTCTTGTGCACATCCGCTAGCTGCCCCCAAATTTGATGGTAACCCGATCGATGGTCGAGTTTACTGAAGACCCTTGCACCAGCTAGCTCATCTAGAAGCTCCTCGATCACGGGTGAGGGATATTTGTCCTTGACAGTGATGGCAATCAAGGCTCGGTAGTCCACGCAAAACCGCCAAGTACAATCCTTTTTACAAACCAACAATACCAGGGAAGAGTAGGAGCTTGTGCTAGGACGGATGATACCGGACTGAACCATGTCAGCCACTAGGTGCTCTATCTCTGACTTCGGGATGTTAGGATAGCGGTAAGGGAGGACATTGGCCAGTGACGCCCCAGGGATGATGGGTATCTGGTTGTCGTGAAGCCGCAATAGAGGAAGACCCTTCGGTTCAGAAAACCCATCCCGATGTTCCGCCAATAACTCAAGAAGATCCAGGGGTGGCTCATCCTCAGTCACCTCGACTGTTGCCCGCTGCTGCAAGAGGAATCCTTGGGGTGCAAACCGAAAAAAAGAACTCGCCGACTAGGCTAAGAGGAGGGTGCCCGGCTGGGACCCCTCAATCCGAACCCACTGGCCCTCAACTTCGAAGTCCATAACCATGTCCTTGAAGTTCCAAAGCACGTGCCAAGCTCCTACAACTACTGAACCCCTAACACCACGTCCGCCCCCTTTGTGGGCAGTAGGAAGAGGTTGGTGATGAAGGTGTGGCCCTGAATGGGGAGGTCAGCCTGAGCACAAATGGCAGAGCTTTTGAGATGCTTCCCATCACCAATCAACATATCGAAGGGCTTTGAATCGGACACGAAGCAGCCAAGACACTAGGCCACCTTGTCATTAATGAGGTTGTGGGTAGACCCACTATCGACCTAGATGGCCAATTGCTGCCGCTTGAGGTGGCCTTGAACCCTCATCGTGTGAGGAGTGAATGCCCCTGAGAAGTCAAGTACAGAAATCTCGAGCTGCAAGTCGTCATAGTGTGAAGAGTCCGCCCTGTCCACCATATCATCCGCCTTGATCTCCACGAGGAGGCTGCCCTTGACGGAACAGAGGTGTCTTGGAACAAACTTCTCATCATAGCAGAAAACATAGTCCCTTAGACCAGCGCTCCTCCATCTATGCCGATGTAAGGCGACGAAAAATCTGGCCTGATGACAGGGATGGCTAGCCAGGTCAGCCTGGCACTAGGTTGTTGTTTGAGTTGGCAAGGGGGGTAGCACTGACACTGGAACATGGGAAGGTCCCAAGCCACCCCCCTCTCCGCTGTTGGGCCAACTGTTCTTCCTCAATTCGTGCATGATGCACTACGTCCCGGATGTTGGCGCATGGAAAGCGGCACATCTCCTAAAAAATCTCGGGTTTGAGCCCTCTCTTAAACATGCCCGCAAAGGTGGCCACCGGCCAGTTAGGAAGGTGGTTGGCCACCTTCATGAACTCCATGTAATATGCCCGGATGGTGGTGATTTGGTACAGTGTGTAGAGCATCTCGTTGAAGTCCTAGAACTCGTTTGGCCCAAATGAATGCATAGCTCATTAGAGAAGGCGACCCAAGTGGGGTAGCACACGGCCTTCTCTAAACTCTGGAACCAAACAAAACCGTCCCCGTTGAGGTGGAAGGCCGCTATGCTTAGCCGTTCAGCCTCTGAATGCATCCCTTGGTAGGCGAAAATCTTTTCAGCCTTGTACAGCCATTCCACTGGGTCATCATCCCCATTGTAGCCTGGGAATCGTAGGTGGGCCAAACGAGGTTCAGCCCCTCCTCGTGGTCCGCCGTGGGGTCCCGGGTACTCCTCCCATTCGTCCTCCATCTCCTTAGGAGGCAATATCATTGGGGCATTTTCTCAAACACATGGCGTGCCTCGTATACCCCAGGCCTGGTGCCTCAAATCCATGGCTTGGTCGATTGTGCCAAAGTGCACAAGACCTTGGGGAAAGCGCATATCCTTGTCCACAAGTGCTAGAAGGTTAAAGGCGTGCAGTTCGGGGGCCTGGGATGGACCCCCCTTCTCCATGGCAGCAGTTGGCGGTCTGGGAAAAAGTGATGCTGAGTGCTCGGCTTGGAGCTAAGCCACAGCCAAGCCTAGAGCATCGACCTTGGCCACACCCATGCTCAAGGATTGAATTGCCGCCATGATTTGCGCTAGAGTAGGCTCGCCAGTGGTTTCTAGAATTGTCTTCGGGCTGTCCGCTGAGGCGAGAGCCTCCTTCTTAGGTGGAACTTCCGGGGCCGCGGTAGCTTGTTTGACCTGGCTCCGATACCAATGATGTGCCTGAAGTGGCACAATCGGTACCTTGGAGTTTTATGGATGGAAAGGGAAGGAAGAAGGAAGAAAGGGAAGAAGGTGAATATCCAATTGCATAACCATCAAAGAAGAGAGGGGCGACCCATATAGGGAGCTGTCCCACCCACCTAGGAAAGTCGTGATAGCTAGTGGGGCCGGCTATCCCGCAGTCCACTAGCTAGCCCAATACAGTTATTTCTCCTAATACATAAGCAAATATGAGGAAAATATAAAAGAAAGTAGCCTAATACAATGAAATAGCATGAAAATAAGAAGTCCGGGTGATCGTGCAAAAGACAGAACCAAGGAAGTCATAAAAAAAATTTATCTTAAGTTTTCACCTTTCGACATGGACCCTATGATTGATTAGGCACAAGGCCCAATTACTTGGTGAAAAGAAAAATAAACCATTTTTATTTTTTCACTTTTTTATATTTTCAATCAATCAATATTTTTTCAATTTTTATTCAACTTTTTTCATTCATTTTTTCCATTCTTTTATTATACAATTATCCCATAAAATGTTCAAATAATAGCTAAGATAAAGATATATCATAAAACATTAAAAACTACTCAAATGCCATGTTTTCAAAAATATGCTCAATTAAAGAAATCCTCCTAAGATTACAAGAAATAAATCATGAAATTATATTCCAACAAGTTTTAGTTGTGCGAAATGTTATTTACAAAAATAAGCTATACTATCCAAGATAATGAAAATAAAACAGAAATTACTCAATTGCTTTTATCACTCACACTACAACAAATAGTGCTATTAGCGACGCTTTTAAGCATCACTAATAGTGCTCTAAGCGTCACTATTGACTGTTAGCGACGCTGATAAAGCGTCACTAAATGCGTTGATAAAACTGCAGTAGCTATTGTTCAATAACGACTCTTAAGGCAAAGCGTCGCTAATAGTCTGACATTAGCAACATTTAGTTTTGTGTCACTAATTAGTTTACTTTTGTGATGCTTAATAAAGTGTTGCAAAAAATAAATTATTAGTAATGTATAATTCTAAGCATCGCTAATAATTGGTTATATGCAATGCTTGTATATACATCGCTAATAATAACAATAATATAAAAACTATCAGCGACGATTATGTAATCTTCGCTAAAAAAAGTTTAAGAAAATAATAAAAATAAGTCTTCAACGATTTTCTAAAATCCATCGCTAATGAAAAAACATCGTTAAACAAAAGAATTTTGGGGTATTAGTGACACTTTATAAAGCGCCCCTAATATTTTTTAAAAATTGAAAATAAAAAACTCTTTAGCGATGCTTCCAAAAGTGTCACTAAAAACTTTCATTTGTTTTTACAAAATATCCCGCCAGAGGCAATATGACTAGAGGGGCGCTGGGGGGTGGTGGGGGTGACTCAGGTGGAGGGTGACTCAGAGACTGGGGTGGGTGACCGGGGAGAGTGGGGGGGGGTTCCGGCGAGGAGCCGGAATCCGGCACGCGAAGCCCCTCCTCCCTCTTGCTTTGCCCTCTCTCCCCGGGTCGGCTGCCCTCCTTCCACTCCTTTGTTTTTTAAAGGAGGGGAAGGAGGGTGAGCACATGGGGAGAGAGGGGGGAGCGGGAGGGAGGAGGGGGGTGGGGGCATGGTTCGGGTGGTGAATCTGGAATCCGGCACCCAAAGCTAGTGGAAGACGTTCAGCTTGTTGGCTGCCACTGACCCGATGGTCCGCATCAAGTCCGGGCGGGATAGTAGTTCCTAGTGGTGTTTAGGAGGAGGCCGTGATGGTGGAAGAGTGGGGCATCCCAGATGTGCATCCCCACCAGGATACACATCCGCACCCCGTCCCCCCACGGCATGGTGGATGGTGAGGTTGGCGGCAGTGGCGCCACTGGGAATGGAGACACTGTAGGTCTCATTGATGTCGTGATGGAGCGGTGCGGAGAGGTCGGTGACAGAGACGGAGAGGGTGACAAGCAGCGGCTGTGGTGGAGAGTTTGGGGGTGTTAAATATAAGCAGGAGAAATTTCGCCCCCGCGGTAAAATTTTGCATGCATTGCACTTTTTGCGACGCTTCAAGTGGAAGGGTCACAAAAAGGGGAAGAGAGAGATAGGGAGAGAGTGACAAGAGAGAGTGAGGAAAGAGGAGAGAGAATGGGAAAGTGAGATTGCATCTAGAGAGAAGAGACAGAGAGGAAAGAGAAGAGAGAGAGAGAGTGTGGGTAGAGTGAGATTGCATCGAGAGAGAGATGAGAGAGAGTGAAGAGAGAGGGGAGAGTGAGAGGGAGAGTGAGAGAGAGGGGAAAGAGAGAGAGAGAGTGAATAAACAGAGAGGAAAGAGAGAGAGGGGAGAGTGAGGAAAGAGGAGAGAGTGTGAATTGGGAAGAGAGAGAAAGAAGAGAGAGGGAAGAGATAGAGGGAAGAGAGAGGGAGGAAAGGGGAGAGAGTGAGTGAATAGAGAGAGAGAGTGAAGAGAGAGAAAGAAGAGAGAGGTACAAAGGGAACAGTGAATATAAGGCTATTAGCGATGCTCGGCAATGAGTGTCGCTAATAGTACAACATGTGGCGACGCTTATTCTTAAGCATTGCTACTATTAACACTATTAACGATGCTCAGTACTGAGCATCTCTAATAGACAAATTTCTTTTGAAAAAAAATTGAGCTATTAGCGACGCTCAATAGTGAGAGTCTCTAATTGCATCAATATGAGCGACATCAAATATTCATCATCGCAAATACTTACATTGTTTTTACAATAATAAGGCTATAGTGACGCTCGGTACTCAGTGTTGCTAAAATTATTATTAGTGGTGACGCAAAAGAATAAGCATTGCTACTTAATGTACTATTAACTAATATCCTTATTTTATAAATAATTTTTTCTTCCCTCTCTACCTCTGTCTTCTTTCTCTCTCTTCCCTCTCTATATTCACTCTCTCTCCTTTCTCTCTCTACTCTCTCACATCTCTCCTCTACGCTCACTCTCTACCCTCTCCCTTCTCTCTCTCTGCCCTCTTGTTACTCATCCTCTCCTCTCTCTCTCTCCCCCCACTCTCTCTCTCTCTTCTCTCTCTCTACAGTCTTTCCTCTCTCACTCCTCTCCCTCCTATGTGCATCAATGTGAGCCCCGGCTCTGAGGATGAGAGCGGAGAGACTAGGGGAATGCAATTTTAATTTTATTGAATATTTTAATTACATCTTATTTTAAATAATAATAATATATCAAATAAAATAAATTTATTAGCGATGCTTTGGATAAATTTTTTGGGATGAGTTGCGATACTTATGCCTAAGCCTCACTAATACCTAGGGTAGTAGCGGCACATTATCCTAAGCATCGCTAATAAATTTATTTTATTTATTTTAAAACATAAGATACAATTAAAAAAACACTTATCCCTCTCCCCTCTCCGTCTCTCTCTTCTCTATCCTCACCCTCTCCCTACCCTTTCTCTCCTCTCTTGCTCCTCTCCTCTCCATTCTCTCTCCTCTCTCTCCTCTCCTACTCTCTCTCCTCTCTCTCTCTACACTATCTCTTCTCTCTATCTATGCTCTCTCTCTCTCATCCTCTCCTCTCTCTCTACGCTATTTGTTCTCTCTATCTATGCTCTCTCTCTCATCCTCTCCTCTCTCTCCCATGCAAGTCAATGTGAGCCCCAGCTCCAAGGACAAGAGGGGAGAGAGCAGGGAAATTTAATTTTAATTATTTGAGATTTTTAATTACATCTTATATTTTAAAATAATAATGTATTAAATCAGATTAATTCATTAGTGATGCTTAGGATAAAGCATCGCTACTACCCTAGGTTGTTGTGATGCTTATGCCTAAGCATCGCTAATACTTCGGGTAGTAGCTGTCTTAAATTATCATTTCATCGATATTTGTGTGCTTGGTGTCATGTTTAGCCTTGCTAATACTTGAGAGAGGGCTGTTGGGAAAAAGGGCGGTTTAAGATATTGGTGTGAGCTTCTGGGGGTTCTCGAGCTAGGAAAGGAAATTTCAGTGTGCGATGTAGAGGTATGACACGAGAAGAAGGCATTTTTGAAAAAAAAAAGGGGTTAAGATAGAACGTAGAACGTGCTCTATGCTCTGGTTCTGACTGGCAGAACAGAGGTAGAAACCCCCCTGGCAGCAGCCTTTGCAGCTCGCCATAGCAGCACTGCTATTGGAGTCCTGCCGCCCGGCCACCATGACAGTGTAGCACCACCTTGGGCTGCAGTCGCTCAACCCTCTCTTTTGATTTCTTTCCGGCTGGCTACCTCTCCCCATTTTCAGCCTGCCATGGCTCCGTCACCCCACCCTTGGCCCCGACAACCTCCCCACAGCCCCATTTCCCCACATCATTGTAGTTTCACCTCAACTTGCTCCTTTAAAAATTGATGGGGACAACACAAAAATGTGTTGTCCAATGGCCGCTTTGACTGATTGGCGACTGGTGGCCACCACCACCATTCCTATCTCCCTCCTCCTCAATACCCTACCATTACCCATGCCCCTTGATCCCTTGTTCAGGGGTGTTGGTCAACGGAACCGCGATCGTGGCCTCTCTAAGTGGGGGTTTCAAAAGTCTTTTGAAGCCTTCTGAAAGCCTGCAATGAGCATGAGGGTTGTCATAGCCTTGACCTGGAACATGCCTTTTTGGGTTTTGGCCACTCATCGTGTGAGCCATGGAAGGTGTGTGGATCATCGGGTGCTGCTTTGAGACCAATCGCATCTACCTAAACCCTCAAAAAGCCTCAATGAACATTTTTCCACCCAAGGCAACACTTATATGCTAAGGAGACACTTTGGACCGTCAGAATCATCACCAATGCCGCCATCATGGGGTATGCCTTGGTATCAAACTCGCTTGGTCGACAAGGTAGGAGATTTTGATTCCTATAATTCCACCTTAGCATGCTTTTATGGTAGAACACTTGCTAGAACTAAGGTATTTGAATGCAGTATTGTAACATCCAAAATTCTAGGTAATTTTTTTTACTCACGAGTGTGTGTGTTGCATTGCTTGCAAATTGTATATTGGCATGGGGGTGAACTAATGCACTAAAATAATGTTCAATTAGATGCTTTGAAATTATTAATTGCAATCCTATTTTGTGTTAATTCATTGCTTATTTGGGCTATTTATGTTTGAATAGGTCAGTTGGACCTTTATTGTGTTTACATGTCTAAACAGGCTTCAAGAGGATCCAAGTAGAAGAGTATGTAAAGTCCAACTACCCAAAGCTATTGAAAAGTCTTGAATAGGCTCCTAATGGTATAAACATGCATGGAATGGTCAAATACAACCTTTTGGACCCGTTGGAAATCAAATTTGCATCAGGAGAACTAAATTCGGGAAGAAGTTAATTTGAACAGATTGACACAACCTTAGTATTTCAACAATAGATTTTTCTATATAATTCGTATTGATATGATTATGGTGGCATTGGAAAGAAGACTTCCGTGGTCATAATCTCTCTTTCAGAACAAATTTATAATTCTGAAGATATATGGGTCAAATCTAGCATGCAAATGGACAACTAGTTAACTAACCCGAGGCAAACACATGGAAAATATTTTCATTGGTTGTGATTAATACACATAAGGAAAGACAATAAGGTTGATTGGATAACTAAAGGAAGACTCAAACATACTTATTTGGTAAATAAATTATGGATTTATTTAATTGAATTAGAATCTAATCATTACCAAAGAAGTAACTACTCAGGCAATCAATCAGGAGATAATTAAGAGATATAATTAAACCTTCCCCTTTAAAACAACCCCTTATACTCCTATAAATCGAGGGGTGGACGTGGGAGAAGCTCCCCTCATCTTTAGAGTTCTCCTCTCTTATTTTTTCTACTCTTCTTTTGTACTTTTACTTTTAGTTTTATTGTAATGGCTTTCTAAGCTCTCCAACTTAGGCTAGAGGTGAATTATAACAATCTAATGGAGTTCTATTCATATTTTATCTATGATTTTAAGTAAGTATTGGTTATTTGAAGTGATGCTCATTTAATATTGTTCTTCTTCTTGTTTCTTTGTAATTTGGATACATAAGATGCTTTAAGGCTCTCCTTCTTAATCTTTTGTGATTTTGATACATAGAACTCATGAAGAAACAATTATTTTTATCCTTCATCTATCCAAAGTATTTTCTATCTTTATTTTTGCTTTTAATGTTCATATCTTTCGGTTAGGTAGAATCTTCATTCGATTCTAACTGAAATAACATGGCATATGAAGAACATCACTAGATGTTACAATGACCCTTAACGCCTTAATGTTTTACTGTATTAAATTCTTAACTCTTTATTGCCTCAATACTCTTCTACTCTTTCTCTCTTAATTTTTCTTTCCTCTACTTTTTTGTAATCATTTTCTTTGTTGCACAAGGCTTGCCCTGTGGATCGACCTTGTCTACTATAATTGGCAAGTAAAACAAATCTGAATTTGACTTTTCATAGTCTTGATTTAGACGTAACAACATGAACCAACTAGGGTTTTTGGTCCAACCTTTGTGTGAAGGGGGAGGACAGTTAGGATTCAGGGGTTCAGGGGTCCCAACCCATTTGAAGGGAGGTTCGGCCCTTCTAGGATTATGCTTTAAAGGCCTAGTCGAGTTGGGGTATAGAAGTCTTAAAAGAACTAGAAATTAGATAGAAGTCCTAAAATAACTAGGAATTGAATAGAAGTCCTAAAGAATTAGGAATTGGATAGATAAAAGAACTAAGAATTGGATAGAAGTCCCAAAAGAACTAGGAATAGGATAGGGTTTTTATAAAATGAAAGAGGGCGGGCAGACCCAAATTTTTTTTGGCTAGTTCGACCTTCTTTCTCTCCCCACTTTTCCCTTCTTTTCCTTCTCTCCCCACTTTTCCCTTCTCTTCCTTCTCTCCCCACTTTTCCCTTCTCTTCCTTCTCCCATCAAGGACCTCCACAACCAGCAGCCATTAAGGGGTAAAGCAACCACCTTTTTGGAGTAAATTGAAGGGGCAAAAGGCATAGGAGCAAGGGCTTGAAGCTTTGGAGGTGTACTATTTGAGGTAGGTGCACTTTTTACACTCCTAGTCATTAGGATTTAATGGTGATTCCCTGGCTAGGCCGACCCCTCATATGCTAAGTTTGATCTCCATGTTTTTCCCTAATCGATGCCTATGTTTTTCTGAGTTTTATCCCTCATAAATATTGTGATTTATGCCTAGGTTATGCTAATATTTATCCCCCGTATGTGCTCTAATTCATGCTTGATTCATGATGAAAATTATCTCTTATTGGTACCCTAATTCATTCTTGATTTATGCTGAATATTATCTCTTATTTGTACCCTCATCCAGCTTGATTTATGCCGAATATTATCTCTTATTTGTCCCCTGATTCATGCTGAATATTATATCTTATTTGCACCCTGATTCATGCTGAATATTATCACTTATTTGTACCCTGATTTATGCTTGATCCATGCTGAGTTTAATCATACCCTGATTTATACTTGATCCATGCTGACTTTAATCACTCATATGTACCCTGATTTATGCTTGAACCATGTTGAGTTTATTCATCTAGGTTTGCCCTATTCCATGTGAACCTTGCTGAGTTTAACCATCTAGGTTTGTCATATTCTATGTTTGAAACATGCTGAGTTTAACCATCTAGGTTTGCCATATTCCATGTTTGAAACATGCTGAGTTTAACCATCTAGGTTTGCCTTAATTCACGCTGAAATTAGTATTCTTATCTCATACATGTTTTGAGTTATGTTATGATGAATTTAACCTCAGGTTTCTAGATCCAATTTGTACCCTGTTATGCTGAATTTAATCTCAGGTTTTGAGATCAAATTTGTGCCCTAATTTGCTGAACTTAATCTCAGATTTTTAGATCTAATATTTGCCCTGTTTTGTTGAATTCAATCTAATGTTTTTAGGTTTAGTACCATGCTTTTTCTGTATTTAGTTATTCCTTTTCAGTTTTCACTTGACTCTTGACTTGCTGAATTTAGATATAATGTTTCAGCCACAATTAGATGTATGTCTTTTTGTTTTATTTAATCATATCAACCTTGTGTAAGTTATGATCATGGGCAATGTAGTGGTTTGTGGCAAAC
This sequence comes from Saururus chinensis, assembly GCA_035235625.1. Lineage (NCBI taxonomy): Eukaryota > Viridiplantae > Streptophyta > Magnoliopsida > Piperales > Saururaceae > Saururus > Saururus chinensis. The sequence goes on along the minus strand of CP141144.1, from coordinate 33,385,921 downwards.
TCATTTAATGTCAATTTCATGCTGTTAGTTGCTGAGTATTTCAGTTTGGATTGTGGTGTCCGGTTGCTGATTTCAATAGTTATCATAGCCCCAACTCGAGTCATGACCTTGATTTAATTGATCTTTTCATTTCAGCCTATGTCTAATAGTTGTCACACTGATTTAATTCTCATGTCTCAGCCTTAATGTAGTATGTTATCATGTCGATTTGGTCAGCTGAGTTCATCCATGATATGTTGTGATTGGTTTAAATCCTTTTTGCCTTATGTGGCTGTATCATATCATATGCTGAGTCAGAGTAAGCTCACCGTAATAGCCATGGCAGAAATTTAGGCCCGTGTGGCCTTGGCACCTTTGGGACTTTGGTTCCCAGCTCTTTGAGCATTCTCGCACACCTAGGTTTTTGAGCATCATGGAAGGCTCATCTACCTCCGCCGAGTGTGTCCATAAGCACAATTGGTACCTACATCTCTAGGCCTATGACTGATCCAAGTAGATCTCTAGAGATGCTAGGATTACTGTTAGCATATAGTTACTCCTTTGAGTGGGAGTCGGTATTTTCAAGTAACAATTAGTGCATTGTTTTCTGAACGGTGTCCATTGTTTTATGAATTGTGTTGGTCTTGATTGGTTAAAGGTCAGCCGTTGTTTCTGAGTTATGTTTTTTCAGTGCTCTGTACATTACTTTACATGTGTCACTGTATATTGATGTTCTGCATGTTTATTGCCTATGGATTCCTGCTGTTGATATATATATATATATATATATATATATATATATATATATATATATATATATATATATATATATATCATCTTAACCTCTTGACTATGAGTGGTTTTTCATGCCACCTACTAAGTATTTGCATAAATACTCATGCATCTTATGATGCAGGATCAACACCAGGCACATATTATGAGGATTTTCTTAGCAGGAGTTGTTCATAGTTAGAAGGGTAGACTTTTTGCAATTAGTGGGACTTTAGTTTCTATTATTATGCTGGACTGTAAAAAGGCATTGCATTGCCATAAGATATACAACATGTTATTTTATGGTATTAGGGTACTTGCACTTGGCAGAACACAAATCCTAGAATAATGATATTTTACTTTATTAGGTGAATTATTAATGTGATGAGATGTTTATTTATGCAAAGTAGCACCTTGAGTTTGCATTGCCTCAAGTCTATGTGAATGAAAACACGGGGTGTTACAAGTATGCCATATGATATTAATGATGTTGTGGGTGCCTGGTATGAGGTCGCTTGAATGAGCATCAACTAATGCATTTAATGGTTCGATGAATTAGAGACCATTTGTATGCTAATGAAGAGAATGCTAAGTATGTTGTTTAATAAGATTAGTCGAAAGCTTATGCCTTGATTTAACCTCATTTTAGTTAGATGGATCAGTTGAAGATCTAAGCTATAAATTTCTATAATGCTAGATGAAGGGGTTGTCAGTATCATTATTTAAAGAATTATGTGTATGCTATATGCAGACAGTAAGGTGTGCAAGAAAATTTATGCACGGAATTAGTATAAATCTATGAGTGGTTATGCGTATGACAATGAGTGTGTGTCTAACATATTACAATCGGCTTGGACCCAATTTAACTTTGGAAGAACAAGTAATAGGCTTCACGGTTAAGTGAATAGATGGACTTAGGCTTGGAGCTAGGTTGAGGACTGCAAACTAGTAAGATTGTAGATCATATATTGTTGTGCCCTATGTAGGCACAATCGGTACACAGGAGTTCTACGCAAAGAAAGGCAAAGAAGTTGGAAGAAAGGGGAAGAAAATACTGGAATTCAATAATCATATGCGTCCAAGGAGAGAGACGACCCCCTTATGGGAAGTCACACCCCCCCACATGGGGAGTCGTGCCACTAATGGGGTCCGGTTCACCCTTGGCCTACTAGTGTACCTATTACAATTCAATAACAAGATGTAAATAATAGTCAACCACTAACATAAGGAAAACTAGCCTAAATAGCAGAAATAAACCACTGAGCCGAGCCAAGTGCACCCGTGCACAACACTCCACCACACTTCCGCACACGGCTTGTCCTCAAGGTGACCATGAAGGGTACCGGAGCAGGAACTCAACCTCAGACAACCACGTAGCATCCTCAAGTGGCTGGCCCTGCCAGGAAACTAAAACCTCTGTGGTAATACGACCAGAGTGGCGGACACGGCGCTTATCAAGCAGCGCTGTAGGAACGGGGTCAGAAGAAGCCACTGAACCCAGCAAGGGAAGAGGTGGAGCATCCACAGCCAGGGAGGGGTCACCGATGAAACAGCGCAGCCCAGAAACATGAAAAACAGGATGGACCATCGAACCCGGCGGTAGAGTGAGGTAGTAGGCAACTGATCCAATGCGCTCTTCGACAACATAGGGTCCATGAAATCGGGGGGCAAGCTTAGAATGCTCGGGCTGGAACAAGGAGGTTTGGCGCTGAGGAAGAACTAAGACAAAAACCAAGTCCCCCACAGCAAACTCGCGCTCTGTGTGATGGCTATCATAAATCTACTTCATTCTGTTCTGAGCCTCAGACAGGTTCGCCTTAAGCTGGCGAAGAACCTCATCCCGAGTCTGGAGCATGTAGTCAACCTCGGCCATTGAGGACCGATGGGGAACATAGGAGAGCATGGTAGGGGGCAGCCGCCCATACAGTAGCTCAAAAGGAGTAAATCTGACATGAGTGTGATAAGCAGTATTATAAGACCACTCTACCCACGGAAAGAGCTGAAGCCAACAACAGGGCTGAGACATAGAAAAACAGCGCAGGTACTGCTCCAAATAGTGGTTGACGACCTCAGTTTGCCCATCAATCTGCCGGTGATAGGCGGTACTCATGTGCAAAGAAGTGCCATATAGAGTGAAGAACTCCTGCCAAAACTGAGAGATAAAATTCTTGTCGCGATCAGAAACCATAGTGCGAGGCATACCGTGTAATTTGGCCACCTCATGAACGTATAGATCCGCCACAGACATGGTGGTGTAGGGATGACCTAGAGCACTAAAATGGGCGTATTTGGATAGCCGATCCACTACCACCATGATCACCGACTTGCCTTGGACCAACGGCAAGGCCTCCACAAAGTCCATAGAAACGCCGTCCCAAACCTTATATGGAATGGGCAATGGTTGAAGTAACTTGGCAGGAGAGGTGGTGGCGGACTTGGCACATTGATAGACATCACAAGCGGCCACATAAACGGTCACCGCAAGACGTATGCCCTGCCACAAGAAGCTTTGACTGACCCGTTTATTGGTGCGGAGGGCACCTTCATGACCCGCCAAGGGAGAGGCATGGAAGTGAGCTATGATACGATGGCGCAGGTCGGTAACCTCAGGCACCCAAAGACGGTCCTTCCAGAAGAGAAGGCCATCATTCTAGGCAAAGCAAGGGCGCGCTGACAGGTCAGACTAGAGGGCCACAATCAATGTGGCGATCGAGGAATCATCTTGATATGCCTGATTCAATTCAGCAAGGAATGGACAAACTGGACTGGAAATAGCCAAACACGAACCTAGAGTGGGGCGGCAAGACAGTGCGTTGGCCACAGTGTTGTCAGATCCCTTCTTGTACAGAACCTCATAGTCATAGCCCAAGAGCTTGCTGACCCACCGCTGCTGCGCAGGAGTGGACACCCGCTGTTTGAGAAAATACTTGAGCAGTTGGTGGTCAAAGCATCGGTCTCAATCACAAATGGCCGGCTGAAATCAGGAAGAATCAAAACAGGGGCAGTCGCCATAGCTTGCTTCAACTCCTCAAAGGCCGCCTGGGCAGTGTCAGACCAACGAAAGGCGCCTTTCTGTAACAGCTGAGTAAGAGGGCGAGCAAGCTCGCCATAGCAGTGAATAAAGCGCCGATAATAGCTAGTAAGGCCAAGGAAGCCTCGTAGTGCTGATAAGTATGAAATATATATATATTTTATATGCCTTTTTACCTTATTTGCTAGCATAGATTAGGTTAATTTGGAGTTAGTTATAGTTTATTTAGGTTAAGATAGATATTAGTACTTTAGTTTAATTATTAATAATTTTGTAGTTTTTAGTAGTTTAGATATGTATTTAAATCAAGTTGGAATTTTAATTATATTCTGTATGTCTAAAGTATGATATTTTATGTTTTGTAGGTAAAGTGTGTTTATCATGGTACTTGGACAATGTTTGCAATAATTCAAAATAGTCTTGACATGCTTTAAAGTGATTTGGATAACTTTTCAGAGTTATAAACAAGTTGGAAATTAATATGGACATGAAGAAAAGCTTAATGAACAAAATATGGATTGTCCAGAAAAACTGTCTAGATTGCAGAAACAGTGTAGCCGTTCGAACGGAATATTTGATGTATCAAACGGGATAACGTGAATTTCGACAAAAACACAGTATAGGCATTCGAACAGGCATGCAGGGCGTGCGAACGGGATAACGCGCAATTTACTAGTTTTAGCCAATTTTCAATCCTTTTTATATTGGACTTCTTTCTCTGGCTCTTATGCCTATATAAAGACATATTTGGCTGAAAATTGGAGGATTCAAGTAGATTTTATGAAGAGAAAAAGGAAGAAGAAGATGGAAGAGAACTCAAAGTTTTTAATAGAGATTCAAGTGCTTTCTTCTACAATGGAAGGCTAGACTTTTCTTTTACTTAGGAGTTGATGAAGCTATAGATAAGTTTCAGTTTCTTTTCTTTTTAATTTAGATCTCAGTTGTGAATGATGACAATTATATGATAAGGATTTTCTTTTTAATGGAAGAGCTTTTCATGTTTATTCAAATCTATGTTGATTTATTGTCTTGTAGATGATAGTTTGATGTGGTTTTGATATTTTCATCGATTCTAATTTCTGTGATTTAGATGAGATGGTCATACAATAGTTTTAATGTTTAGATAATTAATGACTTGGATGAGTTATACTAAGATTAGACGGGTCATGCCTATAGCTAGTTTAGTGTAGATGATTCGTGCTATTGTCGAAGATAGTTCATGCCATGGAATTTAATTAATGATTCTTTCTGAAGTAATTCTAGCTTGTAGCTGAGAATACTTGTTCATATTCACACTAGATTTAGATTTAAAGTTCAGGAATTATTATGGTTTTATAGTGGATTCAATTTCCTAAGTAATTTTCATCATATTAATCTCTTGTTTTTAAACTAGTTGATTTCTTTCCTTTACTTAATTAAAGTTTAAGTTTGTTTTAGTTTTCAATCAGTAAATTCCTCTTTAGATTTAGTGATAATTCATCTGTCCCTAAGGTTCGACAACCCTTAAATATTTATCCTAGTACAATTACCTTGTACACTTGCAAAGGGTTTAATTATAAATGATCAAGCGCCCGGGTGCAAGTAGGGGATGGCTAGGACAGCATGGTGGTCACCTTAGAGGGGTCTGTAGCCATGCCGTCATGAGATATAATATGACCCAAGTAGTCCACCTGTGGGCTGCCAAACGAACACTTCGATCGTTTAAGAAACAATAAATTAGCTTGCAGGATATCAAAGACAAACCTAAGATGCTCCAAGTGGTCGCCCCATGACTTGCTATAGACAAGGATATCATCGAAGAACACCAAAATGAAGTAGCGGAGGAAGGGCTGGAAGAGGTCATTCATATGGCTCAGAAATGTAGAGGGGGCGTTCGTGAGGCGGAATGGCATAACTAGGAACTCGAAATAACCATCATGAGTGCGGAAGGCGGTCTTGTGCACATCGGTGGGCTGCATCCGGATCTGATGATAACCTGAACGAAGGTCAAGTTTACTGAATACAGTAGCACCGGACAGCTCATCCAGAAGCTTCTCCACCACTGATATAGGATATTTGTCCTTCACTGTGATAGCATTCAACGCCCGGTAATCAACACAGAAATGCCAAGTACCATCTTTGTTATGGACCAGCAACACTAGGGAAGAGAAGGAGCTCGTGCTAGGCCGAATGATACCAGAATGAAGCATGTCCACCACCAGACGTTCGATTTCAACCTTCTGAATGTATGGGTAGCGATATGGGCGGACATTGGCTGGAGAAGCACCTAGAATGATAGAGATAGAGTGGTCATGCGCCCGCACCGGAGGAAGGCCCTTCGGTTCAGCGAACACTGTACCATACTCCGCCAAGAGGTCAAGAAGATCATGTGGCAAGTCATCTTGTACAATGTCCACCTATGCCTGCTGCTGGAGGTGTAGTCCTTGCGATGCGAACTGGAATAAGGACCCCGTCGCCTGAGCAGAAAGGAGAGTGCCTGGCTGAGAGCCTTGAAGGAGCACCCGCTGTCCATTCAGTGCGAAATCCATCACCAGGTCCTTAAAGTTCCAGAGAATGTCCCCAAGCTCTTGGAGCCACTACACCCCTAACACCACGTCCGCCCCTTTCGTCAGAAGTAAGAAGAGGTTGGTCACGAATGTATGGCCCTGAATGGAGAGTGCGGCCTGGGTACTGACTCCGGAACTTCGAAGGTGCTTGCCAACACCAATCAAGACATCAAAGGGCGTCGAGTCAGACACAAAGCAGCCTAGCCGCTGAGCAACTTTGTCGTTGATGAATTTGTGAGTAGATCCACTGTCAATCAGAATGGCAACCTGTTGCCACTTGAGGTAACCCTGTCTCACATGGTGCGCAGAGTGAATGCCCCTGAAAAAGCATGCACAAAACTCTCCGGCAGTGTATCAGCAGGGTACGAAGAATCAGGCCCCTCCGTCACCTCTGCCTCCTCATCGATCTCCTCCACTAAGAGACTACCCTTGACGGAACAATGGTGCCCCGGCGCGAACTTCTCATCACAGCGAAAACAAAGCCCTTTCAAACGACGTTCTTCCATTTGAGCCGGTGTGAGGCGGCGGACAATCGGGCTAGTCTGAGGAGATGCCTGGCCAGCGCGGCCAGCTACTGAGTTGCTGGTTGGGGCGGCTAGAGTGGAGGCAGGTACAGTAGCCCTAGGAAAAGGTTCGAGCCGGCCCCCACGCCTCTGTCTAGTCAGTTTCTCTTCCTTAATACGTGCATGACGCATGACATCCCGCATGCTGGAATAGGGAAAATGACACATTTCCTCAGAAATTTCAGGTTTGAGCCCTCTCTTGAACGTGCCCACCAAGGCGGCCACCAACCAATCTGGGAGTCGGTTGGCCACCTTCATGAACTCCGTGTAGTATGCTCGAATGGTGGATGTTTGGCGCAGAAAGGAGAGTATTTTGTTGAAGTCTTGGAACTCATTCGGGCCAAACTGGCCTCACAATTCATCAGAGAAGGCGGTCTAAGTGGGGTAGCGCACCTCCTTCTCAAAGCTCTAAAACCAGATTGAGGCATCCCCATCAAGGTGGAAAGCCACTATTTGCAGTTGTTCAGCCTCCAACTGTGTCCCCTAGTAGGCGAAAAACTTCTCCGCCTTGTACAGCCACTCAACGGGGTCATCGTCCCCATTATAATGCGGAAACTGTAGGCGGACCAACGGGGTTCTGCCCCACCACGGGGTGATTCACGGTGTCCTGAGTACTCCTCATAGTCATCCTCCATCTCCTGGTACAAGTTTCGGGGAGGCGGCACCATTGGGTCATTTTCCCTAACACCTGGTGTGCCTCATGAGTCCCAGGCCTAGCGCCTCCCATCCATGGCCTAGTCGACAGTGCCAAAGCGCACACCGTCCTGGGCAAAGCGCATATCGCGGTCTGCCGGCGCTGGGAAGTCAGAGCGGAGAGGTTCTGCAATCTGCGACGGACCCCCCTTCTCCATGGAAGCTGGCAGCTTGGACAAAAGAGGTGGTGCGCGCTTTGCCTGAAGCTGGGCAACGGCCAATCCCAAAGCATTGATCTTGGCTACTCCCATGCTCAGAGCCTTGATCTCCGCCATGAGTTGTGCCATCGTGAACTCGCCGATGGATTCAGGCACTGATTTGGGACTGTTCGCAGAGGCGAGAACCTCTTTCTCTGGCTAACTTTCCGGGGCCATGGTAGCTTGCTTGCCTCGAGCCATGGCCGGGGATCGTAAGAGCTCCGATACCAATGTTGTGCCCGATGTAGGCACAATCAGTAAACAGGAGTTCTACGCAGAGAAAGGGAAAGAAGTTGTAAGAAAGGGGAAGAAAATACTGGAATTCAATAATCATATGCGTCCAAGGAGAGAGACAACCCCCACATGGGGAGTCATGCCACTAGTGGGGTCCGGTTCACCCGTGGCCCACTAGTGTACCTATTACAATTCAATAACAAGATACAAATAATAGTCAACTGCTAACATAAGGAAAACTAGCCTAAATAATAGAAATAAACCATTGAGCCGAGCCAAGTGCACCCGTGCACAACATAATTGTACCTGCATGATAAACAAATTGTAAATCTAATCATAATGGAAATAAGTATGTTATTAGCAAGAATTGAGTCCCAAACTGGTTGAATGATAGTCAACTATTAACTTGTGAGATCGACGTAGTACTCACCCTTTGGGCCATTGTTTTGGAGCTATGTTAAAGCTCAGACATTTGTCGCTCTATTGAGAGCATCGTACATTTTCGGTCCAAGTGTGGCACTACAAGTTTACTACCCAAGAGTGGCAATGTATGCTTTCCACCCAAGAGTGGAATTGTAAGACTTCTGCCCTTAGTTGGAATCGTATGGCCCTTATTTGGCAATGTATGGCCCCAAAGAATAGGCATTTGACTGCTTAGGTAAGTAGTATCATGAATCTGCTCTTACCTTTTTGATCCTGTGCCCCATGAGCATTGGTGCACCTTTCCTTCAAAATTATTCTAGTGCATAGATTCCTCCCTTAAAGTTAAGGTAACGCCCTTGTGGAATTCCTTACGACATTTGAGTTGATTAATGTATAATTGGCACTAATTGTCTATTGTAAGTGTAAGGTAGTGAGTACGAGGTTTTTGTGTGATGCAATAAGGTAATACGAATGTTTTTAAGTCTATGGGGTTTATGGGAGCTGTAGGACTTGTCTTAAGATTATGTTTATTCTCCTTTGTTTTGTCTTAGACTGGTACAAAGACTATTAATTTATGTTTAGACTGTTATGGAACTTGTACTTAGCTATGGCAAGGGGAAATTTATGTTGAGCCCATGGCCATGACACTTATATAAATGATTGTTTTTAACTTATTTACCGATGGCATACGGTTGTGCAGATTTGATGTGAATGTGTTTGCGAAGATTTGATGTGGATTTGTGAGAATTATAAAAATATTTTCACATTATTCAAGTTTTCGTCAATTTCCACCAATTTACAGTCATTATATTGCAAAATTTTTCCTTGAAATTTCGTGAAGAATAATTTGAAAATGTAGGCATGATAGTATCGGAGCCTAGAATTTGAGGTTTTGGTTGCTGATTTGAATAAAGCCCAAGGTTTTAATTCGATATAGGGCTTAGTTGACAAGTTTTTTGGCAAAACCCAAATTGACATCTCTATGCTTAAAATTTGATAGGGCTTTGCTATGTAATTGACATTGAGTCTTATTAGTGCTAATTGTTCTTTGTATGTTTGAAGAATTTTTCAATTTGGTGATGTAATTAGGCTTGTGCACGCCCTAGGGACAATTTGGTAAATTTTCCCCTTTTATTTTTTTCAAATTGATAATTCCTATCTCACTTTTTATGGCAAGAGATCTTTTGAACTAGATTGATTGGTTGATTGCATCATTATTCTCTTATTTATTGATTAGATTAGAATTGACCAAATTAGCCCTAGGGGCATTTTAGTCAATTCACTAGGCTAAATTAGTGTGTGGCCAAGTGTTTTTCAGAATATACATGTTTCAATGCTAATTAAATGATTTATTGTTGCATGTGTGTGATGTGCATGAGGGTAAATGGCTGAATTATCCCAAGGGCTATTTCTCTAATTTTGCAACATATTTTGTGTGGACAAAAAAGATGAATCTCAAAAACTTTAAAGTGACTTTTCTTGCTGATTTCTATGCTTGGTGGGTAGCATAATAATAATGCATGCTTAATTTCATATTTATTTGAAACTACCTCAAGGGTTAAGGGTATTTCACATAATTCGCATGCTTGTTCATTAAGCGATGGTCGTGTGCAATTCTTTTGACGTTCAATTTATGTTACAGTTTTCACCATAAAGCATACTTAAATCTTGCTGAGATTTTATTAAGTGAGTCTTTTCCTAATAATTTATTAAGTATCATTTTGTCTTATTACTTGTATTTACTCTCTTGTGAAGCTATCTTGTTTTGTAGTTGATTTCTTTTCATGGCAAGAAAAATGGTAACATTTGAGTTGGGGAAAACTAAAAAGTTGAATGTAGATAACTATCTAGTGTCAAAGAAGATGATACACAATATCCTAACACTCTCTAACCTAGCTCATGTGTTGGAGCAGATTATTGAGCCTCTCCCTAAAAACTACACAGTGGCTCAGAAGAAAGCTTATAAAAAATTAAAGGATGAGGACAACAAGGTCAGGTCAACTATTCTAACATTGATGGAGACTAATGTGGAAAGGCTTGTTAAAATACTTAGTAAGAGTACTTATCCTATCATCCATAAATATAACATCTAGCAGTTTTTAAATCACATGATCAAGTACATAAATAATATTGTTCAAAAGAAGCAGTAAGGGTGTTCCTCTCACCCAAAAGCTTCCCTAGGGCTTCTTCCTAAGTATCAATGATGCTTTTATGGTTTGTAAGCTCTCATGGCTTACTACTAGTGTCCCAAACACTTATTCTATTATAAAGAATTTGCCATGGGTACAAAACAACGACCTCTTATTCCTCTACATATTTCTGTAAAACACTTCGTGCATGTAGAGGGAAGAGCCACCTATGCTCATGGGGTGCCGGGATCTAGTACTCTCTACCTTAGCGCGCATAGCCTTGATAGTTGCCCTTCGTTAGGAGCTAATTTGGGGTCTTACCCTTTGTTCGGTGCTCACCAGGCTAATGTGTGTACCGTGTATCCGATTCCAAGATGGATTATACTTGTGTACTCTCAATTATGGAAGTCTATCGGTATGTCTACCAGTTTGAGTTCCAGACAATTAAATCTCTTATATGCCCGACACAAATGAGAATTTTCTTCTCTTTTTCTTTACATTAAACAATCTTCCACAAAGATCAACCTTTCAAAATCCTAGCCTCACCTCTATAAGTCATGGTTGTGTTGCTAATAATGATTATAAAGGTAGGGTTAGTCCCTTGTTCCAACGAGACAGTTACCCCTTCTCTATCTCATCTCAGCAACTGAGTGGTTATGATTGTACGCATTTCTAAAATCATTTTGATAAAACACTAATTCCATAGAACCATCTTTCAATCTTACCATACTCAAGTATAATTAAAATAATAGCAAAGCCAGATTTTCTTTATATCACATATATCATAAAACCAAATTCATAATTAAATTTAGAGCCTAATGAATAATTAAATTCAAAAGATAAATACTCGATAAAATAAGTATATGAGGCAATCCCAAAACATACATAGAAATTACTCAAGTATTTAACTAGAATTATATATATATATATATATATATATATAAACTTTCAAAGACAACCAATGTAATTATTTATTTCTTAAGAGAGGATAAAAGCCCCTACCTTGCTTCCCGCGTGAGAAAATAAATGATACGCCAAATACCACAAAATTAGATGTCAAGTTTCTGGCAGTAGAGATCTCAAAACAAGAAAATAACCCTGCCACGACGTCCAGCACGCTCGATTTAGGTAGTGACACCTCTTGAACGACTCAAATTAGACTTAAAATGAGTTAGAAATGAAGAAAAGAAGTTTTTGAATTTGTAGTAAACATGAAGAACGACGTATTTATAGGGAAAAGGGGTGAATGCACATTTGACACACATCATCTTTCTGACACGTCATTATGTACTGACACATGGTGATACTTTATTTTATTTTTTATTTTTTTTCAAAACTTAAAAACATGATATCTTCTTACCTCGAAGTCGGAATTGCATGTTCTTTTATTGATGGACTCGTATCAATGAGCCCTTTAAAAATAGACCCACATGGGTAGGTTATCTCGCACTTTCAAAGTAGGTCCCACCCATATGATACATTTCCCGAGGCTACAACTTTTGTTCCTTACCTCTATTTCATGTGTTCTTAGGTTTATTATGCTTATCTCACCGAACTCTAAACAACACACCTAACTTTTACCATTAAAAAATCTTTTAAAAACTATGGATCTTACAAAATATCCCTAAAAGGATGACAAGACCAATGACAATAACAAATGCAAGAACAAGGAGATCATTTGTGCCGTATATGAGGTGATTGTGGCTGATTTCAAGAAGAATAATTGGTGGGTGGATTTTGCAGTCACAATCCATGTGTTACACTTTAGGTGTCTAGGGGTGAGATAATCAATCTCCTCCCTGCTATGTTAAGGCCATAGGGACATATCTAATTCTCCTTAATGCGGGTTCATATCTAGTCCTAACTGATTTGTGCTTTGCTCCCTCCATCGGGAGTAATTTGATCTCCAACCCTGTTCTTACCACAAAGGGATTTGAGGCCAAATTTAAAGGGAGCAAAGCATTAGTGGGGAAGAATGGATCAATTCTTTACTCTTCTACTTTAGTTAATGAAAATATTCTGCCTAGATGTTTCATACAAATTTGTTTCTAATGAATTAGTGTTTATTGAAAATATACTTGTTGTATGTGATGCATTGTTTTGGTACAAGCGCATGTGCCATGTGAAGGTAGATAAGCTACATAAAAAATCACAACAAAAAAACCAATAATTAGCAACGTTTTATAAGTGCCGCTAAAAGACCTTAAACCGCTGCTACAACCATTAGCAACACTCTTAGTAGCGCCCCTGAAAAAAGTGCCCCAGAAAAGCATTAGCGGCATATTTTGTGGCACTTTATATGAGCGCCACTTTTTGTTGATTTTTTAGCTTCATTTAGCAGCGCTTTTAAAAGTGCTGCTAAATAGTTTTTTAAAAAATAAAAAAATAATACATATAGATTATCCGCAGCGCTTCATTATAGATTAGAGCATTGAAGCGCCTCTAATAATGTTTTAAAAAAATAAAAAATTATTTTTAAAAATATACATTATCAGTGACACTTTGCAGAAGTGCTGCTAATGCTTTTTTAAAATTAAAAAAAGAAATATATTATTAGCGGCGCTTCTAATGCTCTTCTTTAAAATAAATGCTATGAGATTTTACGGGTTGACAATTTTAAAACCCTGCTTTTATAGCATATATAATTTTATTAAAATAAAAAACATTAGAAGTAATATTTTCATAAGCATGTAATAGATCAACAAACCCAATAATTTATGAACAGTCATCCCGACAATAACTTCCCTACCATATACAGCACACTGAATTTGTAAAAAAACATGTGGTAGACCCATATGACACAGTAGGAAAGCAGCTAGTCATTATTCTATGTGAGGACATTGGAATTTCTTTTCTCATATGTTCCAATACACTTAAACCAATAGTTCGATTTTTTAACATGCTACAAATAATTTCTTAAAATCACATAAGATCTGCAAATATAAGCACAAGGCAGTTCATTTGCAGAAGTTACAGGAGCTTCAAAACTGTGATCAGATAACTCAAAAAAACAGAAAAACTTCATAAGCAGTTATTAATCAAATATCACACATTAATTATTGAGGCAACATCTCATGGGTGGCTGTAAGCTCTAACCTCTACTTATTGGTGAAAATATTATCAACTCTTCTTTATAGCGGAGAATATTATCAACTCTTCTTTATACAAGAGAAAATGTGGAAACAGAGCATATTGTGTTTCAAAATTTTGCAAGCATCACAATATCCCATAAATGTACGAGATAAGACAAGAAACCAACGAGGCGACAAAATCTATACCATACTTTAGAACATATCATATTTTGACAAACTGGTTCTTGAGGTCACTTTAACTTTACAGAAAGTAATTTTTGCATTCAACGCAAACAATAAAAATAGAGCAATAAAAATAGAGCAATAAAAATGGAGCACTTGTGTTTTTTGAAATTAGGGATCAGTGAATTGAGCTATAAGCAAGCCAATTAAATTTAAAGAGATGCCATACATGAGGATAAATATCCAATACAATATAATAGTAGCTGAGGATAGCCATATTACGTTGTGAATGCAGTAACATAATCCAGTACATTTTCGTAAGAAAAAGATAAAACATGCTGTGACTTACACATTCAAACCGATATAAATTTTCATCGTGCATACACAGTCATTTTCATGATATACTGAATCAAAAAATCTTCCAGGACACCTTGATTTTTCATAAGCATGAACTGAAGAAGCTTATTATCCATTTCATCGGATGCAACTAATTGAAGCTGACAAGTATGGCACAAACATGCCAGTAATAGGAAAAACATGAACCTTGATACGAATCAATTACTATATATTATAACACTATATAATGCTGTGCCAAGTTTTCAACCTGTTTAACAAGCTTATCAATCAGTTTGTCTAATGTGAAAAGCACATAAGACTGAGTTCCAATAATAGCAAGGCAGTCATCTTCAAATTTTGTATTGTCAGAAGAGCCATCAAGTAAACTGTACAGCGCACTCATAAATCTGCATATCATAGAAAGGGAACACCAAGATCACCACAAGTTGTAAAATAATAAAACTTAAATATGTCAAGTGTTTTAAATTAGCTCAGATCAGCATATTCATTCTACTAGCCCTCACAGGCAATCAGAAAGTCTAACTAAAATCAGCTTGGCAATTGCTAAAATGACAAGCTTCCTTGCTGTGCAAGGTGGCTTTTGGTAGGCTATATGTAACGAAGTCATTCCACTACTAGTTGGCACTCAGTTAAAAAAAATTCCCTTAAATAAAAAAATACACATGAAAATGGAAGAGAAAAATTGGATCACTTACCTAGTATACAAATAGGAAGGATTCACATCTTTTACAGTTTTCCACTTCCTATCCACGGATAAGGAATTCTGCTTTGCTGACAACATCCTCTCATATAAGGTCTAAAAAAACATAAGCATCCATATTACACAATCTAAAAATGGTCCAGAAATTTATTGCATCTAAAAAAGCAATGTCAAACAAGGAACAATTGTGTAAATAGCAACAAACTAGAGCTTGTTTCTGAAATTTATTAGTAAAATTAAAAGGAATTGACCAAAGTCGACTCCTACTTTGGTCAAATAACTAAAATGTGAGCAAGTATCTACTATTTACCAAAGTAGACTTGCTCATATGAGAATTTGTACACGTGGGAGGTTTTTTTACTGAAATACCCTCCCCAAATGCCTCTTCCCGCTTCTTCGTGTCTCCTCCCGCTCAGTAATGACTGTTCATCTTTGTTGCCACCTTCACCTCCGAGAGAGCATCCTCTTATGTCATTTATGCCTTCATCTACCCGTTATTTCCTCTCTCGCTTTTAGTCTTCTGGCCTCATTCCCTTGTAGAACTGTCATTTCGCACTCGCCTTCAGTACCCTTACTGCCCTCATCTCTCCGTCGGCCATCTTGCCCTCGCCCTCACTGCCCTTATCTCAGCCTCGGCCATCTTGCCATTGCCCTCATCTTGGCCTCGCCCTCACCTGCACTGCAACATCTCGGCCTCGCCCACATATGAAGGTATGATTTTTTTATAAATTTGATATATTTGCTAATTTTAGTCATTAGCTTTTACCTGCATTTCCCATACATGATTGGTTAACAAATTTCCTCATTTGGTCTATTTTATTTTTGCCTATATTTCCCATATTATTGTGATTGTTACATAAAAACTAAATTTCATATTATATTGAGAATCAAGCATTAATTAGTTACAAATTGCTTGCTGTGATTAGTACGTAATGATTAATTTTTGTAGTTTTTTTATGAGTAAGCATCAATTAGTCTCAAATTGACCGCTGTGAAGAAATTCTATTAAATGTTACTATCAAACTGTGAACTGAATAACTACAAAACTAAAAAAATTTAAATTTAAATTAAATTCTATGTGGTTATTTACGTGGTTAAATTAAATTGAATAGAACTAAAATAAATCAAAACTGAAATTAAATTTACTAGCTATTTGACATAAAATATGTGGATAAGTGGAAAAGTATGAAACTCAATAATTGGAAAACTATAAAACTAGAAAAATATAAACCGGGAAAACTGGAAAACTAGAAAACTATAAAATTGGATAATAAAGAGCTTGATTAGTGAGCATTCTCTTTATTTTTTTAGGCATTCTTTTTTTCATAGATTAATATCTTTATTATACAATATGTGTATATTCCTTTTACATTGATTTTTAATCTAATATCTTTGTAAAGGAAATATGTCAAAGGCTGTAGGAAAACAATGAAAAAGAGGAAACTACCGAATAAGCTATATGAAGGGGACCCTCAATGCAAGTCAAGTTATTATTATATTGGTAAATTAAAATAGCACTTTGACATACACAAAGTGCAGAAGAAGTTGTTTGAGAGAACATATTTTGGTAAATTTATGGAATGTGAAGTTACGTGAAACATGTTCCCTACCCAAGTCTTCCACCATCTCCTAAAGAGGCATAAGGGGGATTACCTATTTCAAGTGAATGAGAGGATGAGCATAAAGCTTCCACTGAAAGAATTTTGTATAGCTAGTAGCCTGAGATTTGTTGACTCTACCACTCCTCTTCCATTAGTGCCCAAATTTTTGAAGAAAGACAGCCACTTACTATGAATATTTGGGAGGTCAAAGTTATTAATAAGGAAGGAGAAGTTGTTCCAAAAGATTAAAGTATGTGAAAATGACAAGGATGCAGTAAAGTTGGTGGCAGTTCTTGTATTGAAAAGTTTATTAGTGGGTAGAGGGTGGAACAATAAGGTGGATAGGAGATACTTAGAACTTGTTGATGACCTGGATGTTTTTGATGAGTATCCTTGGTGAACATAGACATTGTGGGGTTTAGAGCAAGCTGCGAGGTCTATTGGTAATGTAAATTACAATGTTTATGGTTTTGAGCATGCAGTAATGGTAAGTTTTACTTTCATTGAATTTGTTAAAATAGTTTAGTAATTAACTAATGCAGAGTTTGTTTTAGTTGTGGGCAATGGAGAGGATTCCGTTGTTGGGGGATTACTATGTAAGAAAAATGAAGAATATTTTTCCTCTTATTTGTAGTTGGGTATCTTATAAGAAGCCCAAATTCGATTATCATGAGGAGGTGGTTTTTAGTGGGAAGCTATATACTAACTTTTCCTTTGTTTGGAATGAATTATGCTATAAATGTATATATGGTACATTTACCTTGCAAAATGTATTGATAATTAGGTAAAGGTTTTAAAGGCTATAACTGTAGATACAGAGGACAAAGAGTCTAAGGCACTTATTCATAAAGATGCAAGTTTGAAGTCCTTTTTGATTAATGAGAGAGTAACATTTACATCATTTGTCAGTCTTCAAACAACTTTTGATGGTGAGGATGTTAATGGGAAGTCTACCTCCGATGATGACTCTATGCGGGAATGAAATTCCCAAGAGGCGGCTCATTCTTTAGAGGAAGATGTAGATGAGAATTTTATAGTGAAAAGCAGAGTGGCTGGGGAGACTCATTGTGGTGGACCACCGCAGGTTAAGACTTCCAATTGGAAGGAAGATAGAAAGGGGAAACATAGGGTGAGGGATGATGGTTTGCATGCCACATTGCTCTATATACTATCTTCCTTAAGAAGGATTGAAAATAAAGTAGATAGATTGGAATTAGAGGTTATGAACAAGGCATATAAGGAAAAGGTAAAAAGTCTATGAGGTTTATGTTTCATTATAAATTTGCCAAATTTTATATTTTAATTAAAATGAGTTGGAATGATGTGTTTGTAGGTGCTTGTTGTAAAAGAAAATTTTTCTTATCAAATGGATTGTGATTTGTCTGCTGTTGATGAAGTAAGTACAGTAGAAAGCTGGAAAACTTTAAAGCTATAAATCTTGAAAACTGCAAAACTGTTCTAATAATTTTCTTCGCTATGTTTATGTAGAATGTGGTTAAAGAGATGATTGATGGAGAGGCGGAAAAGGTGGTGGATGTGGAGGATAAAGAGGAGGACAATGAAGCATAGGCTGAGGAGGGGGAGGAGGAGGAGGAGGAGGTGGAGGAGGGGGAGGAAGAGAAGGATGAGGAGGAGTAGGAGGAGGAAGTGGAAGAGAAGAAGGAGGAGGGAGGAAGAGGATAAGGAGGGAGGAAGTGGAAGAGAAGAAAGAGGAGGGAGGAAGAGGATAAGGAGGAAGAGAAGTAGGAGGAGGAGGAGGAGGAGGAGAAGGAGGAGGAGATGGAGGAGAAGGATGAGGAAGACAAGGAGGAAGAGGAGGACAAGTAGGAGGAGAAGGAGAAGGAGAAGGGGGAGGAGGAGGAGGCTGAGAAGGAGAAGGGGGAGAATGCAATGGAGGATGAGGAGGAGGCAGAGGAGGAAGAGGCAGAGAAGGAGAATGAGAAAAAGGGGGAGGATGCAAAGGAGGGGATGGAGAAGGTGGGGGTGGCTGAGAAGGAAAAGGAGGAGGAGAAGGAGAAGGAGGAGGAGGAGGAGAAGGGGGAGGATGTAAAGGAGGATGAGGAGGAGGGGGGTGTTGTGGGGGCTATCGTTGCTGTTGAGGTACATGTATTTTTTGTTTATTGAATATACGTGCATACAAAAGAACTAATATTTTTCATGTCTTCTTATGTAGGATGAAGGACAATAAGCCTTTGAGTAAGCGTAAATTAGAAATTACACTAGCAGGAAGAATGAGGGCTAAGAGTAAATATTGAAAAACACCCTACACAAACCCACAAAAAAAGGGCAAAAAGAGAAAGGTCACTGAGAAGGAAATTGATATGTGCCATGAACCCCTAAAGGTTGATACCTCCTCCACGAAGAAGGTGAAGATCAATAAATTGCTTATGCTAAGTGAGGCTGTCCTGACTGGATTTTACTAACCCGATTTCATTTGGGGCAATAGAGAAAGATAAGTTAAATAAGTTTTTAGAGAAGGGTGCGAAGAAGTGAGTTCATTTATTATTATTCGAAAAGGAGAACTTTTAATTTTAATACTATTTACTTGCCATTGTATTTGATTTGAGGGTTGGTATTTGTAATAAGCAGATATGCAGACCTTGGGGGCGCTCTTACAATCTCAACATTATTGAAGGGTATTACAAAACCTCAGAGATAGCTAGGAGATGGAGTATGTGTATTGATTTATTTTGTTTAATATATGTTTGTAAGAGCTAAGGAAGGAATATGGATTAATCTATTTATTTTATTTTTATATAGCACATTGATGCTTATGTGACACTCATGTGCAACAATGGCCTCAATGGGTGAGGGACTAAACAGTCCACTCAATGCATTTCCTGGTAAGTCTTATGATTTTTTTTAATACACTAAACTATGAACTGTGAAATGTATAACTATGAATATGATAGTGGATAACTGTTAAGCTGAAAGTTAATTGTCATGTATTTGTAGAGATTGCTTGTGTGTGACTGCAAGGATGCATTAGATAAGTAGATGGAACTCAAAGATGCACATAGCAAGCTACCAGAGTTAGAGGAATGGGCCACCATGTGAACATCAGTCCCAGACTCTTTGAAGAGTTTGTTGAGTGTCAAAGGAAAATCATTTTAAGATTATTCACATCATTACTTCCCACTCCATGTCAACAACAATCATTAGATTTTGGTAGTTCTCCATATATGGGAAGCTGATATTCATATTTTTGACCCTCTTTACTTTGGGCATGCGTTAGAAAAGTATTGCATTGAGGTGGGCAAGCTACAGGTCCTTATACCTCTACTCCTCCATAAGTATGGATGGTTCACCCCAAATAGGTTAACTGTGATGACTATGGGGCTCTTGTATTCTTATACATGTGGTATTTGTCACATCAATATGTTTTTGACTTCACTGGTGAGTACGTTCCCCGGCTAAGGAAGTTACTTGCTTACCAGTTATGGACAAAAAATGGGTTACAGTATGAATTTAGTCATTCATTAATGTTTTCTTTTCATAACATTTAATTGAAAGCTTTACTATTGTAACTATTCACATTGCCCTTCTGGAGATAGAGAAGCAAGCATAAACCCTACCATGCATTGAAGCATAAACAGAACTTAATTTTTTGAATTATTCTTTGTCGTAAAACTCGGTTCAATGTTTTTGAATTATCTTCAAATGGATATTGTCTTCAGATGGTTATTTTATGTTGTATTAAGAAGACTAATAACACAAATTCAATTTTTGTTCTTTTCCATTTTCCATCACACAAATGAACAATTTAGAGAAAACCATACTAACATAATGGGATATAACCTGGACCCAGTTTACATCATTAATGGAAAACTAGCAACCGGAAAACTTAAAGCTGGGAACTGGAAAATTGAAAACGGGAAACTCAAAAACTGCAAGCAGGGAAAATGGTAAATTGGAAACTAGAAAAGTCTACTGGAAACCTGAACGGGGCAAATTGCCAGTTTCCCCGCTTGCAGTTTTCCACTTGCCTGTTTTTAGTTTTCCAATTCCCAGCTTTAAGTGTTCCAGTTGCCAGCTTTCCAGTTCTGATTTATACTAAGTCCAAGTTTCATCCCATTATGTTAGTATGGTTTTATCTAAATTGCTCATTTGTGTGATAGAAAATGGAAAAGAACAAGAACTTAGTTTGTTGTATTAGTATATTTAATACAACATAAACAACCATATGAAGACAATATCCATCTAAACATAATTATAAAACATTGAACCGAGTTTTATGATAAAGAATAATTCAAAAAATTAAGTTCTGTTTACAATGAAGATAAATTTCATAATTCTATGTTGGGCACCAGGAAGGGTGGGCAGGATGCAATCTAACTTGGGAGCACCTATTGGGGATCACAGTAGGTGGTGCACATCTCAACTGAACCAAGTTAGACTGCATCCTGCGCACCCTTCAACACATGGCATGCTTGATTATTTATGCTTGCTTCTCTGTCTCTGGAAGGGCATTGTTATCCTCTTCATATAGCTTATTCACTAGTTTCCTCTTTTTGGTTGTTTTTCCTAGAGCCTTTGACATTTCCTATACAAAGATGTTAAATTAAAAATCAATCAAAAGGGAATATACATTATATAATCAAGCTATTAATAGATGAAAAAGATAATGCCTAAAAAATAAATTATTCACACTAATCAAGCTCTTTATTATCCAGTTTTACAGTTTCATAGTTTTCCAATTTTATAGTTTTCTAGTTGTAGGTGGAATTCCGAGTATATAGTTTTCTAGTTTTATAGTTTTCCAATTTTGCATTTTTCCAGTTATTCAATTTCATACTTTTCCACTTATTTTGCGCCAAATAACTAGTAAATTTACTTTCAATTTCCAATTTTTCAATTCAATAGTTTTATAGTTTTGTAATTATTCAGTTCATAGTTTCATAGTAATATTTATCAGACAATTTGAGACTAATTCATGCTTAATTATCCAAAAAATATAAAAATTAATCATTACGTACTAACCACAGCAAGTAATTTGTAACTAATTAATAATTTATCTCAATAAAATCTACCTTTTCGTTATTATGTGACAACCACAATAATATGGGAACGAGGGCAGTGAGGGTGAGGGCAATTCCTCCCGAGGCCGAGATTAGCTGAGTGAGGGTGATGGGCAAGCTGGCCAAGGGCGAGATGAGGGTAGTAAGGGCGGTGAGGGCGAGGGCGAGGGCAAAATGATGGCTTTTGAAAGGAGTGAGGTCAGAAGACTAAAAGCGAGATAGGAACAAACGGACAGATGAAGTCAAAAATGGCAAAGAGGATGCTCTCTGGGAGGTGAAGGTGGCGAGGGAGATGAAGAGGCACTACCCTTCACCGAGGGTCACGGTCGAGTGAGAGGAGGCACGAAGAAGCGGGAAGAGGCATTTGAGGTGGGGTATTTCAGTCAAAAATGCTCCCACGTATCTATGTCCTCACGTGAGTAGGTCTACTTTCGTAAATAGTAGATACTTGCTCATACTTCAGTTATTTGCTAGTTTGGTCAACTCCTCAAAAATTAAACAAATAAAAAGAATGTAGATGCCAGTACAAGTTTTTGGAGTGCATATGCACGTGACACAGAGCACTCACCTTTGTATTGGCATTATACATAGACTACAAAAGTAAAATATTCAAGATATCAAAAACATTTAAACTTACCTGGTGAAGCCTGAATAACACACAGAATGAATCATTCCCATAAAACAACCGTGACTCCTTCTCCTGTCTATCATGAAGCCCAGAAGAAACTTACTTTGCAAGAGGCTTCACTGTATGCAAGAGATGTTCTGACGATGCACTATCGCCCTCACCATCATGAACGTCAGCCATCCCTTCAGCCTCGACTTCACTCTCAGCCTTACCATCATTTTCATCATGATCCCCTTCTTCCTCTTCTTCATGAAAGCAATCCTCGCCATCAGCAGATTCACTCCCAGAAACACCTTCACCCCCTTCTGATGCGTTCTCACTGTTCTCCAATGATCTATGGGCACTTTCTTCGCCCTCATCATCAGCATCAGCATCATTCTCTCCACCCGCTTCTTCACCACCACCAACTGTTGCCTCTTCAGCAATTCGAGCTTTAAACTCTTCCTCCTTTGTTTTAGAAGCTGCAGCACAACTAACCGCCATAGAATCTCCATAACCACCAAAATTGTCCTCTTCAAAGTCCCCATTAGGTGTTAATTCACCCTCCTCTCTTTCAACTTTTAAGTTGCTATTTACTGGAGTAGCATCTCCATGATACCTAAAGGACTTAGAAGTTTCCAACACCAAAGCACCATTTGCTGAAATGGTAGATTTTGTGCTATCACGGGGCCCTGTAAGCCACAAAGGCAATCATAACAGAACAAGCAAACTTATCCCCAAGATATCAAACTTTCAGCATGACGGATCCTACTATACCTCTGATGGTCGAATAGCATCATTGAGTCTGGGATCCGTGCTAGTT
Source organism: Saururus chinensis (assembly GCA_035235625.1). Classification (NCBI taxonomy): domain Eukaryota; kingdom Viridiplantae; phylum Streptophyta; class Magnoliopsida; order Piperales; family Saururaceae; genus Saururus; species Saururus chinensis. The sequence goes on along the minus strand of CP141144.1, from coordinate 33,362,995 downwards.
CCAGAAGTCATATGACCAGTTCTTGAAGGTTATATTTCCACCATGAAGATAGTATTGCACGTTATGGAAGAGGAGGGAAAAGAACATTCTAGAGTATCACAGTGAGAAACTAGCGGTTGCTTTTTGAATTTTGAATGTGCCACCAGTAAGACCAATCTGAGTGATTAAAAACCTCCATGTATATCAGGACTGCCACAATGCTATCAAGCACAAGTCAAAGATCCTCGGAAGAGTAATAATTTTAAGGGACTCACCATTTCGAAGGTGGCTCTTGCACTTGAAGAGAATACTGGTGAGAAGTGAGAACACTGAAAGGTAACTAGTCTCGACAGTATAAGCTGCGTACCTAGTCAGACAAGCTTTGATTTGATGAACTTAATTTTGATGGTGCTCTTACCTTCTGGATGAATATACAGGATAATTGCCTGCATTTGTTTAATCATTTCTAAAGGCAAGATCCGTCAATCTGTTGATCCTATGCCAATATCTGTTGAGTAAATATTTAGAGCTCCGCAGAGAATTGGAGGGATGATGGGGAAAACCGTGGATGCATTTAGGCTAAAGACAAAGAGGCCAAATTGTAGACTGGTAATTTTTACCTTTCTAAATTATCCAGGGAAGACATACAGATCCTAACATTCTATTGATTGAGAATGTTGGTAAACTGATTGGATCATGCGGCAAATTACAGATTTAAAATATAGTTCGATGGGATTACTTTCGATGGAAATTTATTTGAAGGGTATCCTATTGCGTGACAAAATTCCAAGGAAATCGTTGACACCATATTGAATGCTTTCATTTGACCACCCAGACTACAACAAAAATCTGCCATTGGCAGTTTATACAGAGCTCACAAACATTAATTAAGAATGATACACAAAATACACAAAAAAAGTGGGAAGAATTTCTGACCTTGAAGAAATCTGGCCTATGAGAAAACTTGGACGCTGAAAGGATCTATGACTTCGCTGATTTTCTGGCCCATGTTGCATATGGAATGAATATTTAGATTTTACTACTTGTATCAAATTTAATGAAGATTGAACACAAAATTTAATGAAAAGTATCAAATTCAAGATAAAATCAAAATTTTACTAATAGAAAACACAATTGGCTTGCCCTGTTTTCTAGCCGATGTGAAGAAATCCCTCCCTGTGTCGTTCAGTTCCTCTTCGTGTGCGGCTCCAGCTTGTCGTGTGATTCTAGGTTTGGTTAGGGTTAAAGATTTCTTTTACATGATTCCTAGTCTTGCTAGGGGTACCATTGGTTGCACGATATAGAATATCTTTTTTCAGCAGTTGAAGACGTGAGACATTGCAGGTTTATTTTGGGATTTATTATGAAAAGTTTGCACAAGTAATTGCATATACTATGGACCTATGTATCATCATATCAAAATTTGACGACCTATGCTGCTGAGCTAATTGTAATACAAGTGAGCCGAGGGTCATCCCACACCGAAGTCATGTGCGAACCCAGTCTTTATTGCTAATCAGATCGATATTTAACGGTGCAAGAGAACTAATTGCTCTAAAATAACACAATACCATTATATTTTATATTAAATGATTAACTATTTTAATTTTTTGTTTAAAGCATTTTAACACGCCACTAATCAACTAAATATGTTTAGGTGAGCTTGGGCCCATGCACAGTTGCTTGCGACCAAGCTTTGTAACCCGTCAAAATTTGATCAACGATGCACATTATTTTAAGACTTGAGTAATACTAAATTCAATAGCTCACAAAGCCTAGGGCACTCACCTAATTTTGTTTCTAAATTTTATTTTTTTAGTTTAAAATTTTATCTTATACATTTTATATGGGTAATAAATAAATTTTATAAATTTGTATTTATTTTGATAATTAGTCAATTAATTTTTTTAAATATTTTTAAAAAATCAAACCTGACCTAAAATGTGCTTCATCACCTATATATACCCTTTATAAAGAAATGTGGGCATGCTTTATATATCCACCTAATTGTCATTCATTCAATTTATATATAGTTGCTCATGGGCCCATGTATCATAAATTGTCACATCAAAATCTGACAACAAAGTGAACTGCATGCATGAACTCATGCTTTATGGGTCGTTTCATCTAGGTTCAACAAGACAAGGGATCAGAATTGCATGCATGTATAACTCACTGCTATATTTTATATTTAACAATTATTTAACTATTTTAAACAAACCCCCCAATTGTCTTCCACGTCCAATGAATCTTTTTTTTTGTTATTTTAAATTCAAAAAATATAAGTTGACCGTACAAGGAAGTGAAGATGTTGTTGGTCTGGTTTTATCAAAAAGTAATCCAATACCTATTAAAAAATGTTAAACAAGCTTGACATGACGCGCTTATACCAAACCCTCACCTAATCCGATTATATTTAACTCATTTATAATAAATTTATTATTTTATAATTATTTTTAAAAATCACTGATGACATATAAAAAATGTATAAAAATTTAAAATAATTATTTATTAATTTGTATCTCTTACTCAACAAAGAATATTAAGATTTATTATATACTATAATATAAAAAAACAAAAGAAAATATTTATAAATAACTTTATTTTGGTTGGTCGGGTTGGATCACCTAAAACCCAAATTGAATAGATATTTGGGTTTTACCATATACCACACTCAAGAGACAACCCTTCAAGGAAGGTTTGTGGTTGTTATAGTTATATGTGATTCAGTAAAAATGTCATTTGTATCTAAATTTGTAATTTTTATACTTTTTATTTTTATAATTACTAGCTCTCAAAATTTTTATAAGTTAATAGATCAAATTAAATAATTATTTAAAATTTTTTGTATTTATTTTCATAATAAGGTTATTTTTAAATATTTGAATTGGGTCATGTTTATGTATGCATGGATCAGGTCGACAAGTTACTATTGCTAAAATGGAAACATATTCGGGCTTTAGATAACCCAACCCGAGCTCGACAACCCGACTTTCTCAATAACATTGAGTGCTGATAACAATGCCTCTCATTTAGTGTCATATGCATTTAAATTTTATTGTGCCATTAAGAAAAATAAGCACCATGTCTTCAATGAACCAGGCCCAACCGAACCCTAATTGGCATGGGTTTGGTTTTCTAAATTTAACGTTAATAGTTATTCAAATCAGGTTCAGGATTTATGTGTGATCCAACTCAACCCAATTAAAGTTATCAAATATAGTTTTATATTTTTATTTTAAAATTAACTCAATAAATTTTTATTATGTAAGTAATTTTTTTACAAAGCTAAAAAATTTTAAATTTTAAATTAGTAATTCACACTAGGTTCGCATTAAGCCTATTGAGGTCATGATCAGGCTTAATTAATTGAACTATTCATAAGGTTGAGTTGGAGTTACTATTTCTTAAATGGTATTGGGTTTACCAAAACATGATGACAACCATAATTAAGTCATTTCAATTAAATATATAAAACATGTCACACAATTGTACCCAATATTATTCTTTTAGTTTGCTTAACGCCTAAAATGATATATATATATATATATATATATATATATATATATATATATATATATATTGGGTCATGTCGGGTTTGGGTTTTATCATATACCCGACTGAAGAGACAACCCTTCAAGGAAGGTTTGTGGTTGTTGTAGTTATATATATGTGATCGAGTAAAAATATCACTTGTACAAGTAATCAACTAAAGTTATATATAAATTTGTAATTTTTATAATTTACTTTTTATTTAGATAATTATATTGGCTCTCAAAATTTTTACAAGTTAATTGGTAAAACTAAATAATTTTTTTTTCTATATTAAGGTTATTTTTTAAGTTTTCTAATTATTTGAATTGGGTCATGTTAAGGTATGCATGGATTATGTTGATAAGTTACTATTTCTAAAATGGAAACATATTTGGGCTTCATATAACCCAACTCAAGCTCGACGACTTGGCTTTATCACTAATGTTGAGCGTTGATAACAGTGCCTCTGATTTAGTGTCATATGCATTTCAATTTTATTGTGTTATTTAGGGTAACAAACATCATGTCATAGAAGAACTAGGCTCGACCCAAGCCTAATGGGCCCTGGTTAATTTTGTTTGCTAAATTCAACCTGAATTGTTATCCAAATCAGGTTCATGATTTTTGTGTGATCCAATTCAACCCAATGAAAGTTATCAAATCTAGTTTTATATTTTCATTTTGAAATCAACCCATTAAATTTTTATTATGAAAATAATTTTTTTACAAAGATAAAAATATGTTTTAAAAAATTAAAAATTAGTAATTCAGGTTGGGTTCACGTTATGCCTATTTAGGTCGGGATCAAGCTTAATTAATTGGCCTATTCATCAGGTAGAGTTGAAGTTACTATTTTGTAAATGGTATTGGGTTTACTAAAATCTAATGACATCCATAATTAGGTCATTTCACTTAAATATATAAAACACCACATAATTGTACCCATTCTTTTAATTCGCTTAACCTAAAACAATCTATATATATACATATACAAAGGCAAGCATTAAGTGTAATTCTTATCTTTGATTGGTTCAATATTTGTGTCTAATTAATATTGTTAGTAGCATAAAATCAATGTCCACACAACATGTGTAAATTAAATATTTGGTTTGATTCAAACTAAGATATTATTAATGCATAAAATTCATAAAAAAATAAAAAATACTTCAACATTCATTGTTATAAATTTACATGTTTTTTTGTTATTTTTTCTTTATTTAAGTTCAAATTAATTTTATATATTAAATATATTACGGGCATTTTTCCAACAAATGCCTATAAAATATTCATTATTGTTTACATTGCTTAAATTATTTAGTAGTGCTTTACTATGAAGCGCCGATGATTGTTTTATATTAGCAGCGCTTTATGGTAAAGTGCCGCTGATGAAAGCATATTAGTGGCGCTTTACATAAAAGCACCGCTAATAATATTTCTTTATGATATTGATCTTTAACGGTGCTTTTAGAAAAGCGTTGCTGATATTGAATCATTAGGGGTACTTTTATAAAAGCGGTACTGATTATGTGCCGTTGTTGCACCGCTTTCTCGTAATGAATGCAGGATTATTACCCGTAATATCTAAAGACCTATGTATGTATGAAGATTGCACATCAGGAAAGATAAGTAGGTAATCTTTTTTAAAGGGACTAAGAGCAAATGAACTTGTAGGGGTAGTTCACTCAAACATCTATGGGCCACTCAATGTTCAGACCCATAGAGGCATCACCTATAACTAGAAAATCAGATGTCCTAGCCAAATTCAAAGAATTTAAAAGTGAGGTTGAGACCTAGTAAGGGAGGAAGGTCAAAAGTCTTGTGGATTGATACGAGTGGTGAGTACACCTTCAACTTGTTTGTAGATTACTACACTGATCATAGAATAATGCATAAATACACTTTCCCCTACACTCCACAATAAAATGGAGTGGCAGTAATGCAACTTTATTAGTTATTATGATCACTAAAGAGGAATAGATTCTTGGTCTACCACAAAGATGGTATAGTAGGGGTTATTGATTCTAGAGACACTTATGTTTTAGAAAAAGAATTAAATAAAAAAATACCTAAAAAAGAGTTAATTTATTCCAAAATACATAAAGAGTCTGTTCCTAATACTTTATTTGAAGAAGTAATTGGATCAAGGCAACTTGAAAACAACCAATAACCCAGGGCATTGAAGGAAAGAAGACCTTCAACTTAATTGGGAGACTTATTTACAACGTTAGGGGAAGACTACTTCACATTAGATGAACCCATTCTAGATAACTCTAATACCCTTAAAGAAGCTTTGTCTTCTAAATGCTCAAGAATGGCAAAATGTTGTTCAAGAGGAAATAGATTCAATCAAAAAGAACAAAATCTAGAAGATTGTGGATCCATTTGAAGCGCGAAAGGCTATAGGGTATAAATGGATCTTCAAAAAAAAAATTAATGCATATAGGTCAATGGATAAGTAAAAAGCGAGATTAAAATCCAAAGGTTCACCCAATTGTACGTGATGTACTTCAAAAAGACACACTCACCTGTGTCAAGATTTGACTCAATTAGATGTCTCATAGCAATTATTACTTTGATTAAGAGCTGCAGCAGATTGATGTAAAAACTAACTTCCTAAATGGAAATTTAGATGAGGAGATATATATAGAACAACCCGAGGGTTTGTAATTCGTAGAGAGGAACACAAGGTGTTCAAGCTAGTAAAATTATGTATTGCTTCCAATAATCTCCAACGCAAAGGTACTTCACTTTTCACATGGTCATTAGTTAATATGGATTATAGTTAATGAACATGATCATTGGGTGCATACCTTCTGAGATGGGAAAAAATATATGATGTTGTCCCTTTATGTAGCAAACATACTCTTGATGGGAAATGACTTAAGTATGATTGTCAATTTAAAGGAATGACTCACAATCCAATTTGAGTTTATAGATATGAGCAAGGCTTCCCACATCCTTGGGATGAAAATTGGTTGAAAAACTACTAAATCCCCTATATACAATGGTATGGGGTGGTCTAAGAGTATACCTCCTCAAACCAAGGAAGATAGACTCTAGATAGAGTCAGTGCCATATGCATAAGCTATTAGGAGCTAGATGTATGTCATGACTTGTACAAGACCTGATTTGAGTTTTGTAGTAGGGTAGTTAAGCATCTACTAAGCAGACCCTGGAATTCAACACCGACGAGTAGTGAAATGGGTATTCTCATACCTACTAGGGTCTAATAAATAAAAATTCACATATTAGGTGAAAAGTCTATCATTAGTTAGATCTAGTGATTCAGACTATGCGGGGGATCCAGATTACAGAAAATCTACTGTCGATTTTCCTTCAAGTTTGGAGGTGAGGTTGTATTTTGGGCAAGTATGAAACAAAAGAGTGTTACTAAGTCTACGATGGAAGCTATATTTTATGCATGCAATATAAAAGCTTCGAAAGAAGTTTAGATAAATTAATTTCTCACTAGGCTGTGTCTAAAAACCTAGACTCATGCTCATATTTAGATTTATTGCGATAATATAGCTATAATCTCGACACTTAAAAATGGGGAGATCAGTGTTAGAGCTAAGCACATTGAAGTATATTACTATTTATATTTGATGTGCTATAGAGAGAGAAAAATGACCGAGTCAGATTCCTACAACTGAGATGTTGGTAAATCTATTCCCTAAGGCCTTAATGATATCTATTTACTTGACATGCTCATACTATTAGCCTTCGACAAGACTAGCACATGACGATGTTGAACCATATGAGTCATTCATCTATAGTGGGGGATGCTATACCATATGACCCTTTCACGCATAGTGGAGGATGTAGGACCTAGGTATGGGCTAGGGCTTATATGGTCATCCTTGTTTATAGTTTGGTGATCCAATATAGGCCATGGGGTCCAAGGACAATGGGGACAGTTGTGCGATCTCACAAGAACCATCCTGACCTACATTCTAATGGGACCCATATCTAACATATACGCACACTAAGCATGTGACTAGGGTGTACATATTCAGCTTATGAGCCTGACCTTAGGATATGTGTCTTTGGTAGGACCCATTGTTAGCGAGGGGTATCACGACCATGGTTGCGTGCATGGGCTTGGTGTGATCAAGCCTGCATTCGTTGCATTAGAGCCTCTATATAATACATGTAGAGTACAGATGTAGGCCCATGTGACTTAAGGTCGTTTAGAGAGAGAGTATATAAGGGATAAGAATAGTGGAAAACCCTAATCTATTCCCTTCCCTCTCCCCTCTCTCCCAACACGCCCCCACCTTCTCTCTTTCATTGTTGGCATGATTTAACAAGTGAAATTGGAACATGCATTGTGAAGCGTGCCACCAACTTGATTCAAAAGAAGAATTAAAAGAGGGCTTAGGGCACCACATCAAGGGCTCTACAAATGATTGCAATGGGATTTGAGGGATCTACACATAATTGACAGTGTATTTCCTGTCCTCTCTTTATTTAATTGATATTCAATTGTGCACAAGCGTTAGGTTGAAGGGCGTCCCAAGGCAAATTAGCCCCAAAGGTAAGTTTACATTCTTCCTTTGTCCGAATTTGATTATTTTTATACTATCCCAATAATTGTTTATTTCTTATGAATGCTTGATTTTTATTTGCATGCATATATGGAGATGTTGGAAAAGACAAGATTTTCTCAATTGCGCCACCTCTTGGGCTCGTATCCTCTCACTCTTCCGGTGTGTTACCACTCTACAGCCCAAACTAAAAAATATTTTCCAACAGCAAAGAGTCAACCTAACTCATGTATGTTCAGCAACAGTTTGGGCTACTTAGTGGGGGTTTTCAGTCATTATTACACCCTCTATCTCATACTAAGTGTTGTATTTAATATTTCAAAAATAATAATTTTTATTTATTTTGAAAAATAATATAGCACACTTAATTTGGAATAGAGGAGTATTATGTTTAAGTTTCGGTCCATCAACTTGCATCTCATGGCAAGGACTCCATTCCAAGACATGTAGTGGTTTCCCTGGTTGGACATTTAGAGCAAAACTCAGGTAAAACTATGTTAGGACATCAGTGTACATATATTCTCTGCGTTCAACAGAGTAATATTGAATCACTCGAAAACAATTTCAGTAGAATTTAAATGAAACACCCGAACATATAAGTGAAAAAATCAGTATATAGCAGACTGATACTGTCAAAAACAGTAAAAGTTTTTTCAGGATTAGTTTTATTACTATAGCTGGGTTTTCAGCTCGAATAATCAATTGCAAAACAAAATTACATTTTAGAAATAAGAAAAATACATTTGATTGGGGCATTCCGAGAATCAAACTCGGGACCTCTCGCACCCAAAGCGAGAATCATACCACTAGACCAACTGCCCTTGTGCATTTGCATAACCCTAATAGGCTCTTAAATTTAGGTACCATAAACATGTTGGAGCCCTAAAGTCAAAGATGATATAGAGAGGAGCCAAATAGTCTCACTGAGATGGTAAATAGTCTAATTTTACTATTGATTTCTAAATCTTCATCCAAGTTTGAACCAGATGCAAACTTGAGGTTTTAAGAAAAAAATTGAAAAAGGCCTATAAGTTTGGAGTCCTAGAGTTGACTATAAGAAAATTGGATACAGCTGGTTAGATCATTATGTTATAAAATTTTAGACTAGGACATGAATATAAATGATTTACAGTCAGATTTGAATTTGAGTCTCCACTTGACAATTGGAGTTTTGACCATTGAAAATTTAGCTAAATTATTCCGCATTCAAGAAAGAAATAGTATATATTAATAACATTTAAATACTAAAACAGTTGAGATCCGGTGGATCGTGATCCACGGGCGTAGTGAGGCAGTGACTTTGTCGCCCCTTCTGCTATGGCAGTGCGATAGTAATTGCATGGTGGATATTCGTGCCTGGTGTGTAGTAATTCCAATTAATAACATATGGTGTTATATTCACGGAATAATATTCATCAGTTGATAGGGTGATTGGTATTTTGCGGAGTTTCAAGAGTTGGAGTGAAGTGAATAAAGGAATCGTGCCACTTGCAGTCTTCCATGGAGCTTAATTCAAGAACCTATATTATAGAGTTGAATCAATGGAGCCAATGGAGGCAAATGAAATCTGAAAACTGTAATATACCTAGGAATTTATTATTATTTATGTTTTGCTTCACTAATTATGATCTTTAAAACTGTTCACGTTATCTAATAGTCATGGCATATATAAGGAATTCCATGCCGGCCAACCATGGGAATGAGCTTGTTTTTTAAAACCGTTAACAAATTTCATGGACTCCCTCCGTCCATTAATAGCTATATTTTGTTTTTACAAAAATTTGTACATTTTGAAAACCAAAATATAAATATGTATTTACATATGACACTATTGCGTTATTTCAGGAAAAAATTGAAAACGTAAAAAATATTGTGTTCGACATCATGATCAGAGGAAACTAATATTCTGCGGATTAGGTGGAGAGATGCTTTTGATTACCTCTTCAGACCTTACACGTCAATGTGCCAACAATCAAGGATAAAGAAGCGATAGTTTTAAAAAAACCATACTTGTATTCCAACCATACTAGTCCTTAACGCAAAAATTGGACCATCCGGCAAACATCAATATCCATCAAAATGAGTGAGCATGTATATGCCTGTTTGGCAACCACTTTATAAGTCAAAAGTCATTTTTATGATAAATATAAAATATTAAATTATAAATAAAATACCTTTAGAAGTAAATTTTCGTAGGTAAAGGGTTATTAAGGAAATGGCATTTCTTTTGGTTTTCAAACTATTGGCAAACGTGGCTATACAATCTTGAAGTTAATTAGAAGGAGCTCACTTGAAGGATTTTTTGAGCCAAGCTACATGTGGATGGTAGGTCCTAACATGGTATATGGAGGATTAACAAGGTACATAGCTACATAGTATGGTCCTAGCCTAGTCACTTTGTGGATATATACTGTGTTTGACATCGATGTATAATGGTAATATTTGGATGAACCATGGTCATGGACTCTCGTCATGGAGCCTAGACATGAAAACATTTTCCTACTCAAACGAGTCACTTGAAAAAGATTACCTTTTATTAGTATTGTGTGTGAGCTCAAGGACTCCATATTCCTAGACATACTGGTTTACAGTGGTTGCACATTTTGTGCCGATCTCAGGTAGAACGATGGTAGAACATCATTATACATATCGTCTCTTTGTCCAATAATGTCACGCCCCGGCGATGCCCGACCCGAGCCGAACCCAGTCCAAGGGCCGGTCAAGTGCACGGGGGTGACGAAGTGAAAATTGAGAAACGATCTAGCGAAAGACTTAGTGATTAACAGAAATACGGAGTGCGCACAATCCTTTGAGCAAAAGTAAATAAAAAGGGAAGAAAAGGTGTTGCTTATCACAAAGTAAACAACAATCTCAAACCCACAAGCTTAGTTAAGTAAAGCCCACACCAGCTCAAAATAAGTCATAAGCATCACAACTATAAAATATGACATAAATCCAACACAAGAACCCTACACAAAGGTCCTGAACAACAGCATAACTAAGGAAAATAAACCACACAAAGAACTCCACGATCACATCCAAGCCACCTCCGACCTTTCCTCGAAGAGGAGATCATGTCCGTCTGCGTGTCACACCACGCAGCCCCAAATCAAAACACGCAAAGAGGGGTGAGTTTAACAAAATTCAGCAATGGTTTTAATATCACTAACAACATCGACAATACGATAGCATAGCGATATAATCATTCAAATCAACGAATTACATGGTGCATCATTTTCTGATCACATATACATATCACCTAACACTGCATCATAGTGCATAATTCAACCTGCATGGATGTATCTCTAACATACATATTCCACATGCACAACATCAACATCAACCTGCATGGATGTATCTCTAACATACATATTCCTACATGCATAACATCAATATCAACATGCATGGATGTATCTCTAACATACATATTCCACATGCATAACATCAACATCAACATGCATGGATGTATCTCTAACATACATATTCCCACATGCATTATATCATCACAATCAACCTCCATCAAGGAGTAATCACACATTAATGTCACACAGACGGGAGCATAGACAAGGTCACGAAGGCGTGTCATGGTCCAAAATTCTACACAAGAATTTAAAGAAAGATCGGGGTTGTCAATCCCTAATACTGCTGGCCCTGGACGATCCTGGCCAAGGATGTCCCATTCTCACACAGAGAATCTAGAGCAGGGGTGTTCGCCCAGGGACATCTCCTGCGAAGGGAAGAGCCCGAGTTCTCACACAGAGAACCCTAGAACACGTGGTAGCGGGGTGCACACGGCATACCACACTGGATTCTCAGGGTGTAGATGACACTCATAATAACATTCTCACAATCCGCAAGACAAGTACACAACTCGTCCCCACATCATTCTATTTAACAAGACTCAACCCGGGGAGTGCACTCGTTCCACACAGGAACTCAAATCAAAATATGTCCTTCCGGACCAATCAGCTTGCGATTAACCCATGACCAATCAATCCGGCACACAATTTCATCAAATTGTATCCAATCGGTCAAATTCGATTAATCACGATGAAGCCTCAATTGGAAATCCATTTTCATGATGCATGCAGCATGGTACATACGTGAGCAAAGCATACATGAATCCTAATCCATGATAAGTACTCTCATCAACCCCTAATGCATCATTCATAATCACAATATCAAGCTTCAACATCATCATTTAACCCCACATGTGTGTGTGTATCTAGTAGAAACATTTTACATAATGCATGCCAACATGCTTGAAATTAAACTCACTACCACACTACACATGTGAACTTCCATCTAAGCATGAATTCCAGCAGAAATCATAGGAGAAGAATCGTTGAAATCGTATCTCAATTCAAAACTCAACCACAAAGGCTAAACACATATAACATCACTCATTTCATCATTGAGTCATGGCATTCACCAACATCCACACACAACTAACCACAATCTATCATGACAAATCAGTCCAATAATAGATCATAGTTCTACTGAAAATATGCTTAACAATGAGAAACCAACCATTCATAATTTCAAGATGACGATTCCAACATCATGCCATAAAACATAAGTCATTCCACCATCTCTAAGCATATATCTCAACTCCATAAACTTAATAGCATGCATTTCCAGTAGCCTAACATAGCTTAAAAAACACTCCACATTCATATAAAATTGGCAAGCTAAAGTGGAATCATCAAAATAGACATCATATGCACAACATGAAATTTACTGTGTAGCCGATCGATCGCCCTTCAGGCCATTCGATTGGTTAAACGTGAAATTTTGAAATTTACAGTTCGGCCGTTCGATCGCCCAACAGGCCATTCGATCAGCTGAACTGGAAAACCGACATTTCGGTAGTGTTGCCGATCGATCGCCCACAAGGGCCGTTCGATCGCCAACACGGCAGAACTTGTCATCTTCTTCCTTTCGCAAAATCAAACCGAAACACCATTGATAACACTTCAAATCCATATCTAACACCCTAATCATCATCAAAAGTCCTTCTTGACTTCCAGAACATCAAACCATACCATAATAATGCAAAACCCTAAGAAATCGGGATTAAATAATTCCATTTTCTAATCTTACCATTAACACACTAAATCAAGCAAACTCCATTCGAAATAAGCCAAAAATGAAGAGTTTTACCATGGATAAACAGAGATTTCGAAGACCCATTACCTCAGCACTTGATTAAGCTCGGATTGAAGAGTCACCCTTCTTGAAATCCTTGAAAACACAATGAGTTTGAATTAAACTCTAATGGAAATCGATTTACCCAAGAAAGCCCTAATTAAATCTTAGATCTAGGGCTTGTTGGTAGTAAAAATCGAATTTTGAATGTTAGGGTTTGTAGTAAAACACAAATCAGTAGCTTTTGATGGTCAAAAACGAATTGAATCAAGGGGAAAATGGTAGATTTGGAAGAAATTAAGAAGAACGTCAAGGATTAGTGCTTAATTAGAGTAAGTTTACCTTAATCGGCTTCTAATTCAGGCCTAAGTGGGGATTAGGCCAGCCCTCCTTCCTTAGCCTATTCCCAAAAATGGAAATGGCTCTGGTTTGCCCTTTTATAGTAAGGGTTGGGGTATGCATAGGTAAGTTTTGGGGTGTAAATAGGAAAAGTAGGCTAAAAATGGGTATTTTGCAAATTTAAGCACAAATTAAGCCTAATAAAATTCTGAAAATTTTTGTGTGACCTTAAGTATATTTCTAGGTTCATTTGACACAAAAATAAAATTTTTGACGGTGGGGCCCACAGGGGTCCCGCCAAAACCCTAATTTTTGGGAAAATAGTAAAAATTCCAAAAAATCTCAAAAATTCACATTTGGTCTAAAGTCACTTAAAACCAATAATATTGAAGTTAATTTTGGTTAAAGCCATCACAAACTCTATTTATTTACGAAATTACCGAATAGGATCAGAAAACAAGTGAATCTCACGATAACCAATAATTAAAGAAAACCAAAACCGGTTTAAAGATGAGGGTCCTTACATCCTCCCCCTCTTAGGAATTTTGGTCCCCCAAAATTCGCTAGAGGTCAGCGACAAAAAGATGAGGATACTTATTTCTGATCTCGTCCTCCGTTTCCCACGTGGCTTCCTCGACTCATGATTCCTCCACAACACCTTCACGAGTGGGATTGCCTTTTGCTGAAGTACCTTCTCCTTATGGTCAAGAATCTGAATAGGTACCTCCTCATAGGAAAGATTCTCCTGGAGCTCCAACGGCTCAAAATCCAAGACATGAGTAGGATCCGGCTCATACTTCCGAAGAAGTGAGACGTGGAATACATTATGGATATCGGCCAGTCGGGGTGGAAGTGCAACCCGATAAGCTGTGGCGCCAATCCGCTCCAAGATCTCGAATGGACCAATAAAACAAGGTGACAACTTCCCCCGTTGTCCAAATCGAACAACACCACGAGTCGGAGAGATCTTAAGGAAAACATGATCACCAACACCAAACTCCAACTCCCACCATCGCCTATCGGCATAACTCTTCTGACGGCTCTGAGCTGCCTGCAACCTCTCCCGGATAAGGCGTATCTTCTCCACTGACTGCTGAATAAGGTCTGAGCCAGTGAAAAGGTGATCTCCAACCTCACTCCAACACAACAGTGATCGGCAAGGACGCCCATAAAGTGGCTCGAAAGGTGCCATCCGGATGCTCGCTTGGTAGCTATTATTATAAGAAAACTCAAGCAGCGGCAAATGTTGCTCCCAACTTCCTTTCCACTCAAGGATACAAGCCCGAAGCATGTCCTCAAGCATCTGAATGGTCCTTTCGGACTGTCCGTCCGTCTGAGGATGGTAAGCGAAGCTAAGATGTAGAGATGTGCCCAAAGCACCCGAAAGCTCTGCCAAAACCTCGAAGTGAACCGCAGGTCACGATCGGAGACGATAGATACTGGAATCCCATGTAACCGCACGATCTCCCTCAAATATAGAGCAGCCAAAACATCCAAAGGAGTAGTCATTCTGATCACGAGGAAATGAGCGGACTTAGTAAGTCGATCAACAATCACCCAAACTGCATCATTACCACTCGGCAACCGTGGCAGTCCGGAAACGAAATCCATGGTGACGTGCTCCCACTTCCACTCCGAAATCGGAAGTGGTTGTAGTAAACCGCCTGGATGCCGATGCTCTGCCTTGACTTGCTGACATACAAGGCATTTGGACACGTAGACCGCAATGTCCTTCTTCATCCCATTCCACCAAAATGTCCTCTTCACGTCGTGGTACATCTTCGTTCCTCCAGGATGGATAGAGGACTTAGAATGGTGTGCCTCCAATAGGATACGCTCTCTCAGCTCAACGGTGTTCGGCACACACCAACGACCCTTACACATCAAACTCCCATCGGACTTTTCCTCAAAGCCCAACACTGCCTTCTCCCTTAGCTTAGCCTTAAGAGCTAGGATTTCTTCATCACCTTTCTGAGCTTCGACCACGTCGTCCACCACACTAGAGCTAATAGAGAGATTAGCAAACCAGCTCCGTGTGTCCCCCAAAGTCAGCTCTGGCCCTAGCTCAATGGCATCCTCATAAAGGAGCCACTCACGAACTCGCATGCAAGCAACCGTAGTGGCTGATTTCCGACTCAAAGCATCCGCCACCACGTTCGCTTTGCCCGGATGATACGATATCGTGAAGTCATAATCCTTCAAGAATTCAAGCCAACTTCTTTGCCTCAAATTAAGATCTCGCTGAGTGAATAAGTACTTTAAGCTCTTGTGATCAGCGAATACCTCAAACTTCTCACCATAGAGATAGTGCCGCCAAATCTTCAATGTAAAAACTACGGCCGCTAACTCCAAGTCATGAGTGGGGTAATTCCGCTCGTGCACTCTAAGCTGTCAAGATGCATAAGCCACCACTCTCCCATGCTGCATGAGTACACAACCCAAGCCGCGAAGAGAAGCATCACTATAGACCACGAATCCGCCACTCCCGGAAGGCAAAGTTAGAACCGGAGCTGAAGTCAACCTCTTCTTCAACTCTTGGAAACTCTCTTCACAAGCTGAGTTCCACTCGAACTTCTCATTCTTCCTTGTCAACTTAGTCATAGGGCTCGCAAGGCTAGAAAAACCCTCGATGAAACGGCGATAGTACCCGGCAAGTCCTAGGAAGCTACGGACCTCCGATGCACTCTTCGGTTGCTCCCAATTCAACACGGCTTCAACTTTCGAGGGATCAACCGCCACACCGTCTCTCGATATAACATGACCAAGGAAATGCACTTTCTTGAGCCAAAATCCACACTTGTCAAACTTCGCAAAGAGCATAAGCTCCTGTAAAGTTCGCAAGACAATCCTCAAATGTGCTTCATGCTCTTCCTCATTGGCCGAATAGATCAGAATATCATCCAAGAATATAATCACAAACCGATCAAGATAAGGCCGAAAGACTCGGTTCATCAAGTCCATAAATGAGGCAGGTGCATTAGTAAGACCAAAAGGCATAACCAAGAACTCATAATGCCCATATCGGGTACGAAAAGCCGTCTTTGCAACATCATCAGGATGGATCCAAAGTTGGTGATAACCCGATCTCAAATCGATCTTAGAAATTACCTGTGCCTGCTGCAACTGATCAAACAAATCAACAATTCTAGGTAAAGTGTACTTGTTCTTGATGGTTACCTGATTAAGCATTCGATAGTCGATACACAACTGTAGAGAACCATCCTTCTTCCGAACAAATAAGACTGGCGCATCCCAAGGAGATACACTCGGCCTAATATCCCAATCTAGTTGGCTTAGGGCACTAGGTGTTAAATCACCCCTCAGGCTTAATAACTTGAACCAAATAGGCTTCAAGGCTATGCATGTCATAAATTAGTCAATTCTACCTTTTAACTCGAACACCCTATGCTTAGTGAGGCACGCCGAGTCCCGGTCTACTCAATAGAGTGACTAATTTTTTATTTTTTTTTCACATTTTGTTTTGCTTTTTTTTTCTTTTCTTGAGCATATTATACAATCAACTTGAATTGTGTTTACAAAAAGTCCTCGATTGTTCTACAAACCAAGAATAGGGAATGCTCAAAACTTTATCATGATAACATGAATACTACTAGATCATGCCAAAGTTTTACTCTCATAAGAAAATAATTACTTAGATTCAATGATATCCACCAAGATGTCAGACCATAATCAAGGGCTCGAATTCTTACTTAGGCAAATGTCTTGCTTTATTTTTTTTTCAAAATAGGAGCACAAGAAACCAATATGAAGTAATTAGAACTCAAAATCATTAAATCTGTCAAGTCATATTCCAAGTAGTCTGATGTCATTAAATAAAGTCACATGTCTAGAATAAGAATCAATGTAAATAAGCAATAAAATAAATCTAATTAATTTTTTTTTCAATATTTAATTTTTTAAAGTAAAACAAAAAAAACATAAAAGAAAAATCTCTTTCTACACCCCCAAACCTAAACTAAACGTTGTCCTCAATGTAAATTTATTTTATTTTTTACTTTTTTTTTGGAAAATTCATGAAAAGAAAATCAACCCTCATAATTTGGATTTTCAAGAGATGTAGACTCAACTTCAGGGACAAAATGGTCTAAAAATGGTTTCAAATGTTGGCCATTAACTTTGAAAATAACACCATTTTTGGGGTTTTCAATTTCAACAGTTCCATAAGGAAAAATAGTTTTTACAATGAAATGACCTATCCAGCGTGATCTTAATTTTCCTGGAAAGAGATGAAGTCTAGAGTTGTACAATAAAACTTTTTGAAATAGCTCAAAAGTTTTTCGTAAAATATTTTTATCATGAAAAGCCTTCATTCTCTCTTTGTAAAGTTTCGAACTCTCATAAGCATCACGTCTAATTTCCTCTAACTCATTGATTTGCAATTGTCTATTTAAGCTAGCCTTATCAAAGTTAAAATTCAAAGCTTTAATTGCCCAATATGCCCTATGTTCCAACTCTACAGGCAAGTGACAAGCTTTTCCAAAAATCAAACGGTAAGGAGACATGCCAATTGGGGTTTTAAAAGCGATACGGTAAGCCCAAAGAGCATCGGTTAGCCGTAAAGACCAATCTTTACCATTTGGATTTACCATTTTTTGCAAAATATATTTAATTTCCCTATTAGAAATCTCAACTTGTCCACTCGTTTGTGGATGATAGGGGGTAGCTACTTTAAGGGTAATCCCATACTTCCTCATCAAAGCCTCAAAAGGCTTATTGCAAAAATGTGACCCCTTGTCACTTATAATGGCTCGAGGTGTTCCAAACCTTGAAAATATATTTTCTTTTAGAAAGCGGACAACGACTTTGTAGTCATTGGTTTTGCTTGGAACTGCCTCAATCCACTTAGAAACATAATCGACAGCAATAAAAATGTAAACATAGCCCAAAGAAGGAGGAAAAGGTCCCATGAAATGAATGCCCCAACAATCAAAAATCTCAATAACCAATATGGGGTTAAGGGGCATCATATTTCGACGAGATATGGTTCCTAACTTTTGACACCTTTCACAAGTTTTGCAAAATTCATGAACATCTTTGAAAAGCGTCGGCCAGTAAAAACCACATTGCAAAATTTTAGCGGTGGTCTTTTTAGAGGAGAAGTGACCACCGCAAGCTTCAGAATGACAAAAAGAAATGATACTTGTTCAGAATCAGGCACACATCTCCTTATTATTTGATCCGGACAGTACTTAAAGAGATAGGGGTCGTCCTAATAGAATGGCTTTACCTCGGTGAAGAATCTCTTTTTATCTTGAGGAGACCAATGGTGGGGAACTTTACCTGTCACCAAGTAGTTAGCAATGTCGGCATACCATGGAGGATGTGAGACGACAAAAAGTTGTTCATCGGGGAATGTGTCTTGGATTGGAATGTTGTCTGAAGAATCAGAAAATTCCAATCTGGAAAGATGATCCGCCACCACATTCTCTACTCCCTTCTTGTCTTTGATTGTGAGATCAAACTCTTGGTGTAGGAGTATCCATCGGAGCAATCTGGGCTGTGTATCTTGTTTGCTCAAAAGGTACTTCAAAATTGCATGGTCAGTAAAAATGATAATTTGAGAGCCAATCAAGTAAGATCTAAATTTGTCAAGTACAAATACAACAGCAAGAAGTTCTTTTTCAATGGTGGAGTAGTTCATTTGGGCACTATTTAAAGTTCTACTTGCATAATGAATTACGCAAGGTTTCTTATATTTCCTTTGCCCTAAAACAGCCCCAACGGCATAATCACTTGCATCACACATAATTTTGAAAGGAAGGGTCCAATCCGGGGGCTGCATGATGGGTGCGGACACTAACATGTTCTTAAGCTTTGTGAAAGCTTCTTCACATGCATTCGACCACTCAAAAGAATGCTCTTTAGATAGAAGATTACACAATGGTCTAGATATCACACTAAAATTCTTGATAAATCTTCTATAAAAACTGGCATGCCCTATAAAGGATCTAACATCTTTCATGGACTTTAGACTAGGCAAATTAGCAATCAATTCAATTTTTGCCTTGTCCACTTGAATTCCCTGCACAGAAACAATGTGACCAAGTACTATTCCAGTAGTAACCATAAAATGACACTTTTCCCAATTTAAAACTAGATTTTTCTCTTCACATCTGACCAAAACTTTTTCTAAGTTATCAAGACACTCATCAAAAGAATCACCAAAAACAGAAAAGTCATCCATAAAAACTTTCAAAAACCGCTCCACCATGTAACTAAAGATGCTCATCATGCACCTTTGGAATGTGGCAGGAGCATTACATAATCCAAACGGCATCCTTCGATATGCAAAGGTACCAAATGGAGATGTAAAGGTTATTTTTTCTTGATCTTCAAGTGCAATCTCAATTTGGTTGTATCCTGAATAACCATCTAGAAAATAATAAAATTGATGACCGGCTACCCTCTCTAGGATTTGGTCCATGAATGGCAAGGGGAAGTGGTCTTTCCTTGTGACAGAATTCAATTTCCTATAATCTATGCACATCCGCCAACCGGTGGTGACTCTAGTGGGAATTAACTCATCATTAGCATTCTTGACCACTGTCACTCCAAATTTTTTGGGGACAACCTGGGTGGGACTCACACATGGACTGTCAGAAATGGGGTAAATGATACCCACATCAAATAATTTTAGAACCTCTGCTCTCACTCCTCTTCCATGTTGCGGTTTAACCTCCGTTGCATTTGTCTCACAGGTTTTACATTTTCTTCCATGAAGATCCTATGTGTACAAATTAGGGAACTAATCCCCTTGATATCAGCAATGGTCCACCTAATGGCATTCTTGTGATTTCTAAGGACTTCGAGCAACCTTTGCTCTTGCTCCCTATCCAACATTGAAGAGACAACCACAGGAAATGTCTCTCCCTCACCAAGATAAGCATATTTAAGTTCAGTAGGGAGGGGTTTCAAGTCTAGCTTGGGTGGTTGGACACTTGAGGGTGGAGGAGCGCTGTTAGAAGGAGGTAACTCCTTAAAGCGGGCCTTCCACCTATCAGTAACCAATAATGGAGTTGACTCCAACAAGGAATTTACATCATTAATCATAACATCATCATCAAAGTTAAAATAAGAAAGACATGCTTCAAGAGGGTCAGAAAATGAAGAAATAGTAGACATGTCATCAACAAGACTTTCTAAAAGATTCACTTCATGCACATCCTCATCATCATCTCCTGGTTGCCTGCAAATATTAAAAATGTTCAGTTCAAAAGTCATATTTCCAAAAGAAAGCTTGATAACACCATTTCTATAATTAATAAGAGTATTAGAAGTAGCAAGAAATGGGCGGCCTAATATGACAGGAATTTGAGTACAAGCATTCAAAACTGGTTGTGTGTCCAAAACATTAAAATCAACAGGAAAGTAAAACTTTTCTACTTGTACTAGCACATCCTCAAAAATTCCTCTTGGTGTTTTAACTGAGCGATCTGCAAGTGGAAGTGTAATGCTTGTGGGCTTCAATTCACCAAGTCCCAATTGTTCATAAGCAGAATAAGGTAAGAGATTAACACTTGCCCCAAGATCAAACAAAGCTTTTTCAATTTTATAATTCCCAATTATACAAGATATGGTTCGACAACCGTGATCTTTATATTTGGGTGGGGTGTTTTGTTGCAAAATTGCACTTACTTGTTCTGTCAAAAATGCCTTCTTTTGTACATGTAGCTTACGCTTGATTGTACAAAGGTCTTTCAAAAATTTTGCATAAGATGGGATTTGTTTAATGGCATCTAAGAGAGGAATGTTAATCTTCACTTGTTTGAAAATTTCAAGAATGTCACCATTTGGCACCAATTTAGAGGAAGATTGTAACCTTTGAGGAAAGGGAGGAGGAATTGGAGCAACACAATTAGAGTTGTCAAGTTCATCACCATGTTTAGACTTCAAAGACTCCTTAGGTTCAACAACCTTCATTGGAATGTCTTTGTTAATGACTTTTTCACTTCTCAAAGTGGTGATGGACTTAGCATGCTCTTCTTGTGAACCTGAAGAATTAAAATTTTCAATTACAAATTGACCTTTAGGATTTGGTTGAGGTTGAGAAGGAAACTTCCCTTTTTCTTGAGTGCTCAAAGCTGTGGCAAATTGAGTGATAAAAGTCTTCAAGTCATTGACGGCTTGCATTGTTTGGTTGTTGATTGTTGATTGACTTTGTATGAATGTTTGTAATGTGTCTTCAAGAGTCTTCTTTTGTGGTGGAACATAATTTGAGGAAGAAGGGGCTACCTGCACATTAGACTCATTTCTCCAACTAAAGTTGGGATGATTTCTCCAATTAGGAGTGTAAGTTTCAGAATAAGGAGAAGAGAAAGGCCTTTTGTAGGTATTTATAGCACTTGCTTGAGTATGCAACACTTCTTGAAAAGCAGGGATTGTTGGACAATCCTGTGTTTGGTGTCCATCACTCTCACATATACTACAAATATCTTGTATTTTTTGAGAAGCTTTAGACATATTTTCCGTATTAATTTCCATAGCCTCAACTTTTCTAGTTAAACTTGTAATTTTTGCTTTTACATCATCTTCTTCATTAAGAAGGTACATGCCCCGCTTAGTTGCCCCATTAGATTTGGTTTTATTACTACTTTCAAATTCATTAGAATCTTCCCATGATTGAGCATTTTCAGCTAACACATCAAAATAGTCCCATGCTTCCTTAGGTTCTTTGCTCAAAAACCCTCCATTACACATCATTTCAACAAATTGCCTCATTTGAGAAGATAAGACATTATAAAAGAAACTAATTGTATGCCATGTTTCATATCCATGATGTGGGCACAACAAGAAAAGTTCTTTAAATCTCTCCCAACATTGAAAGAAAGTCTCATTTTCTTTTTGTGAAAAATTAATGATGTTCTTTCTAAGTGTATTAGTTTTATGGGTGGGGAAAAACTTTTTCAAAAATTCTCTTTACATTTCTTGCCATGATCCAATGGATCTTGGCTTCAAAGAATTCAACCAATTTTTTGCCTCCTTTAAAGAAAAAGGAAAGAGTTTTAATCTAATAGCATCATTTGAAACATTTTGGTTTGGCAAAGTTGCACAAACCTCTTCAAACTCTTTTAAATGCAAATATGGGCCTTCTGAATCTAAGCCATAAAATTTGGGTAGTAATTGAATTACACCTGGCTTGAGTTCAAAACCACCCACATTAGTTGGAAAAATCATGCAAGAAGGAGAACTTGATCTAGTTGGTTGCAAATAATTACGCAAGGTTTTAACCTGAATATTTTGTACATTATTATCCCCATTATTACTTCTTAGTTCCTCATTAGTTCTTAGATCCTCCATTGTATCAAAATGAAGATAATTTTTAAAAGATTTGTTCACTCTTTTCAATCGTCCAGAATTATCACGCTCCCATGTGAACATGCAACAACAATTTTTTTTTTTTAGTAACAAACGAAAGTAAAAGTGCAAAAGTTAAATGACAAAATATAAAAAGTTAGAGAGTTAGAAGTTAATGGACAAAAATTAAAATTGTAAAATAAGGCCAAAGGCACTATCAAGGTACACGTTTGATCCTGAAAATTTTCGGTAGTAACATGGGTAGTGCCTCCGGTCTCAAAAAAAGAAAAATTACAGAATTTAAATACTAAAAGTAAATGACATAAAGTAAATGACTGAATTTAAAGATTTAGTGAGCAAAAATAAAAGTTAGAGAATTAGTAAAGTTAGAGTATTTTTTTTCGTAATGGATTCTTGTCACACGTTGCAATTCCCGGCAACGGCGCCAATTTGTTGTTGCGTCCAAACTAAGACTATGAAGGAGTCTAGTTCAGATTTGTTTTTTTTACTTGTCAACTATAGTAAACAAGGTCGATCCACAGGGAAAGCCTTGTGTGACACAGAAAACTATTACAAAGAGAATAGAATAGAGAAGGAAAGTGAAGTAGATAATAAAAGACAATCAAAGAGAAAGTGCTAAGGCATTGAAAATCCACTTGCAATAAATCACTAACGTATACTTCATTCAAATGATAACTCAGTTAAGATAAACTAAAAATTTATCTTAATCGGAAAATTTATCTTTTAAAGAACTTTGAAATAGAATAATAGTAATTGATTGTTTACTACGTGAAAGTATTAAGCGTATAATCACAGGGAATTATAAGCATTCAGCATGCCTTTCGTCAACGCTGAATCAAATAATTATATAGATTATAAACTCCTTAAATATGAAACATCAATTTAAAATGATAAAGAACTTACTTGAATCAAAGTATCCATTAAACATCAAGTACAAGCTTCATTCCTAGCCTTAGCTTTAGAGCTTTAGAATGCCATTACAATAAAACTAAAAATAAAAATACAAAATCAGAGAAGAAAATAGGAGAATAGAGATCCAAAGAGGAGAGAATGCCCTATCTATCACGTCCACCCCTCTATTTATAGGAAAAAAAAGGTTTGCTTTAAAGGGGAAAGTCAAATCATATCTCCAAATTTTATTCTGATTGATTGCCTGATTGGACCCATATATCTTCGGCATTTGGAATTTCTTCCTGAAATAACACTTGTAGCCACGGAAGTCATCTTTCCATTGCCACCAGAATCGTATCAATCCAAATTATACATAAAAAGATATGATCAAAATACTAAGGCTGTGTCAATCTGTCCGAATCAACTTCTTTCATAATTTAGTTCTATTCATACAAATCTCAAATTAAATGGGTCCACAAGGTTGTGTTCGACCATTCCATGCATGTTTAGACCATTAGGAGCCATTCTTGACTTTTAAATTACTTTGGGTAGTTGGGCTTCACTTTATATTCAAGTTGGATCCTGTTGAAGCCTGATTAGACATGTAAACTTAATTAAGGTCCAACTAACCTATTCAAAATATAAATAGCCGAAATAAGCAAAGAATTAACACAAAATAAGATTGCAATTTGAAATTTGAAAACATTGTATTGAACATTATTTCAGTGCATCATGATGTAAAAGCAAAAATTATAAGTTTAACTAGAAAAGTTGAGGCTATGGAAATTAATAGGGAAAATATGTCTAAAGCCTCTCAAAAAGCACAAGATATTTGTAGTATATATGAGAGTGATGGACACCAAACACAGGATTGTCCAACAATCCCTGCTTTTCAAGAAGTGTTGCATACTCTAGAAAGTGCTATGAATACTTACAAAAGCCCTTTCTCTTCTCCTTATTCTGAAACTTATACTCCTAATTAGAGAAATCATCCAAACTTTAGTTAGAAAAATGAGTATAATGTGCAGGTAGCCCCTTCTTCCTCAAATTATGTTCCACCACAAAAGAAGACTCTTGAAGTCACATTGCAAACATTCATACAAAGTCAATCAACAATCAACAACCAAACAATGCAAGCCATCAATGACTTGAAGACTTCTATCACTCAATTGACCACAGCTTTCAGCACTCAAGAAAAAGGGAAGTTTCCTTCTCAACCTCAACCAAATCCTAAAGGTCAATTTGTAATTGACAATTTTAATTCTTCAAGTTCACAAGAAGAGCATGGTAAATCTATCACCACTTTGAGAAGTAGAAAAGTCATTAACAAAGACATTCCAATGAAGGTTGTTGAACCTAAGGAGTCTTTGAAGTCTAAACATGGTGATGAACTTGACAACTCTAATTGTGTTGCTCCAATTCCTCCTCCCTTTCCTCAAAGGTTACAATCTTCCTCTAAATTTGTGCCAAATGGTGACATTCTTGAAATTTTTAAACAAGTGAAGATTAACATTCCTCTCTTAGATGCCATTAAACAAATCCCATCTTATGCAAAATTTTTGAAAGACCTTTGTACAATCAAGCGTAAGTTACATGTACAAAAGAATATATTTTTGACAGAACAAGTAAGTGCAATTTTGTAACAAAACACCCCACCCAAATATAAAGATCCCGGTTGTCCAACCATATCTTGTATAATTGGGAATTATAAAATTGAAAAAGCTTTGCTTGATCTTGGGGCAAGTGTTAATCTCTTACCTTATTCTGTTTATGAACAATGAGGACTTGGTGAATTGAAGCCCACAAGCATTACACTTCAACTTACAGATCGCTCAGTTAAAACACCAAGAGGAATTGTTGAGGATGTGCTAGTACAAGTGGAAAAGTTTTACTTTCCTGTTGATTTTATTGTTTTGGACACACAACCAGTTTTGAATGCTTGTACTCAAATTCCAGTCATATTAGGCCGCCAATTTCTTGCTACTTCTAATGCTCTTATTAATTGTAGAAATGGTGTTATCAAGCTTTCTTTTGGAAATATGACTTTGGAACTGAACATTTTTAATATTTGCAGGCAACCAGGAGATGATGATGAGGATGTGCATGAAGTGAATCTTTTAGAAAGTCTTGTTGATGACATGTCTACTATTTCTTCATTTTCTGACCCTCTTGAAGCATGTCTTTTTTATTTTAACTGTGATGATGATGTTATAATTAATGATGTAAATTCCTTGTTGGAGTCAACTCCATTATTCGATACTGATAGGTGGAAGGCCCGCTTTAAGGAGTTACCTCCCTTCTAATAGCGCTCCTTCGCCCTCAAGTGTCCAACTACCCAAGCTAGACTTGAAACCCCTCCCTACTGAACTTAAATGTGCTTATCTTGGTGAGGGAGAGACATTTCCTGTGGTTGTCTCTTCAATGTTGGATAGGGAGCAAGAGCAAAGGTTGCTCGAAGTCCTTAGAAATCACAAGAATGCCATTAGGTGGACCATTGCTGATATCAAGGGGATTAGTTCCCTAATTTGTACACATAGGATCTTCATGGAAGAAAATGTAAAACCTGTGAGACAAATGCAACGGAGGTTAAACCGCAACATGGAAGAGGAGTGAGAGCAGAGGTTCTAAAATTATTTGATGTGGGTATCATTTACCCCATTTCTGACAGTCCATGGGTGAGTCCCACCCAGGTTGTCCCCAAAAAATTTGGAGTGACAGTGGTCAAGAATGCTAATGATGAGTTAATTCCCACTAGAGTCACCACCGGTTGGCGGATGTGCATAGATTATAGGAATTGAATTCTGTCACAAGGAAAGACCACTTCCCCTTGCCATTCATGGACCAAATCCTAGAGAGGGTAGCCGGTCATCAATTTTATTATTTTCTAGATGGTTATTCAGGATACAACCAAATTGAGATTGCACTTGAAGATTAAGAAAAAACAACCTTTACATGTCCATTTGGTACCTTTGCGTATTGAAGGATGCCATTTGGATTATGTAATGCTCCTGCCACATTCCAAAGGTGCATGATGAGCATCTTTAGTTACATGGTGGAGCAGTTTTTGAAAGTTTTTATGGATGACATTTCTATTTTTGGTGATTCTTTTGATGAATGTCTTGATAACTTAGAAAAAGTTTTGGTGAGATGTGAAGAGAAAAATCTAGTTTTAAATTAGGAAAAGTGTCATTTTATGGTTACTACTGGAATAGTACTTGGTCACATTGTTTATGTGCAGGGAATTCAAGTGGACAAGGCAAAAATTCAATTGATTGCTAATTTGCCTAGTCCAAAGTCTATAAAAGATGTTAGATCCTTTCTAGGGCATGCCAGTTTTTATAGAAGATTTATCAAGAATTTTAGTGTGATATCTAGACCATTGTTTAATCTTCTATCTAAAGAGCATTCTTTTGCGTGGTTGAATGCATGTGAAGAAGCTTTCACAAAGCTTAAGAACATGTTAGTGTCCGCACCCATCATGCAGCCCCCGAATTGGACCCTTCCTTTCAAAATTATGTGTGATGCAAGTGATTATGCCGTTGGGGCTGTTTTAGGGCAAAGGAAAAATAAGAAACCTTGCGTAATTCATTATGCAAGTAGAACTTTAAATAGTGCCTAAATGAACTACTCCACCACTGAAAAAGAACTCCTTGTTGTTGTATTTGCACTTGACAAATTTAGATCCTACTTGATTGGCTCTCAAATTATCATTTTTACTGACCATGCAACTTTGAAGTACCTTTTGAGCAAACGAGATACAAAGCCTAGATTGCTCTGATGGATACTCCTACTCCAAGAGTTTGATCACACAATCAAAGACAAGAAGGGAGTAGAGAATGTGGTGGCGGATCATCTTTCCAGATTGGAATTTTCTGATTCTTCAGACAACATTCCAATCCAAGACACATTCCCCGATGAACAACTTTTTGTCGTCTCACATCCTCCATGGTATGCCGACATTGCCAACTACTTGGTGATAGGTAAAGTTCCCCACCATTAGTCTCCTCAAGATAAAAAGAGATTCTTCACCGAGGTAAAGCCATTCTATTAGGACGACCCCTATCTCTTTAAGTACTGTCCGGATCAAATAATAAGGAGATGTGTGCCTGATTCTGAACAAGTATCATTTCTTTTTGTCATTCTGAAGCTTGCGGTGGTCACTTCTCCTCTAAAAAGACCACCGCTAAAATTTTGCAATGTGGTTTTTACTGGCCGACGCTTTTCAAAGATGTAATGAATTTTGCAAAACTTGTGAAAGGTGTCAAAAGTTAGGAGCCATATCTCGTCGAAATATGATGCCCCTTAACCCCATATTGGTTATTGAGATTTTTGATTGTCGGGGCATTGATTTCATCGGACCTTTTCCTCCTTCTTTTGGCTATGTTTACATTTTCGTTGCTGTCGATTATGTTTCTAAGTGGATTGAGGTTGTTCCAAGCAAAACCAATGACCACAAAGTCGTTGTGCGCTTTCTAAAAGAAAATATATTTTCAAGGTTTGGAACACTCGAGCCATTATAAGTGACGGGGGGTTACATTTTTGCAATAAGCCTTTTGAGGCTTTGATGAGGAAGTATGGGATTACCCATAAAGTAGCTACCGCCTATCACCCACAAACAAGTGGACAAGTTGAGATTTCTAATAGGTAAATTAAATATATTTTGCAAAAAATGGTAAATCCAAATGGTAAAGATTGGTCTTTACGGCTAACCGATGCTCTTTGGGCTTACCGTACCGCTTTTAAAACCCCAATTGGCATGTCTGCTTACTGTTTGATTTTTGGAAAAGCTTGTCACTTGCCTGTGGAGTTGGAACATAGGGCATATTGGGCAATCAAAGCTTTGAATTTTAACTTTGATAAAGCTGGCTTAAATAGACAATTGCAAATCAATGATTTAGAAGAAATTAGATGTGATGCTTATGAGAGTTCAAAACTTTACAAAGAGAGAATGAAGGCTTTTCATGATAAAAATATTTTACGAAAAACTTTTGAGCCATTTCAAAAGGTTTTATTGTACAACTCTAGACTTCATCTCTTTCCAGGAAAATTAAGATCACGTTGGACAGGTCCTTTCATTGTAAAAACTATTTTTCCTTATGGAACTGTTGAAATTGAGAATCCAAAAAATGGTGATGTTTTCAAAGTTAATGGCCAACGTTTGAAACCATTTTTAGACCATTTTGTCCCCGAAGTTGGGTCTACACCTCTTGAAAATCCAAATTATGAGGGTTGATTTTCTTTTCATGATTTTTCACAAAAAAAAAAAAAAATTTACGTTGAGGTCAATGTTTAGTTTAGGTTTGGGGGTGTAGAAAGATATTTTTCTTTATGTTTTTTTTTGTTTTACTTAAAAAAAATTAAAAATTGAAAAAAATTAATTAGATTTATTTTATTTTATGTTTTTTCTTATTTACATTGATTCTTATTCTAGATATGTAACTTTATTTAATGACATCAGACTACTTAGAATATGACTTGACAGATTTAATGATTTTGAGTTCTGATTACTTCATATTGGTTTCTTGTGCTCCTATTTTGAAAAAAAATAAAGCAAGACATTTGCCTAAGTGAGAATTCGAGCCCTTGATTATGGTCTGACATCTTGGTGGATATCATTGAATCTAAGTAATTATTTTCTTATGAGAGTAAAACTTTGGCATGATCTAGTAGTACTCATGTTATCATGATAGAGTTTTGAGCTTCACTATTCTTGGTTTGTAGAACAATCGAGGACTTGTTGTCAACACAATTCAAGTTGATTGTATAATATGCTCAAGAAAAGAAAAAAAAAGCAAAAAAAAATGAAAAATTAAAGTCACTCTATTGAGTAGACCGGGACTCGACGTGCCTCACTAAGCATAGGGTGTTCGAGTCAAAAGGTAGAGTTGACTAATTTATGACTTGCATAGCCTTGAAGCCTATTTGGTTCAAGTTATTAAGCCTGAGGGGTGTTTTAACACCTAGTGCCCTGAGCCAACTGGATTGGGAGTCACTGGCCTAACACTTGTAACATGGATCTTATAGAGAGCTTAAAAGGCTAAGCCTTACACATGTCAAGTAAGATGAGTATAAAATTCTAGTAGGACATTATGCAATTATATCTTGAATGAGTTGTCAGGTGATCTAGGGTGATTTACTTTTCAAGGAATGTTTTGCATGATTCTCTATTATGATCTCTTGAAGATGAATGGATGCCAATGCCAATTTTTTAGTTTTAAAATTGAAATTGCTGAGTGGACATGAGACACATTGAGTTGTTCGATTCATAAGAATGGGATTGTATAATTACATGGCAATGTCTATTTTTCTAAAACTATTATGTATGCATGAGTACTTGCCACCTGTTTTTCTAAAACTATTATGTATGCATGAGTACTTGCCACCAATATGAAGTTGTTAGAATGAATTATTGTTTCAGAAGACAAGTTATATTATGCATGATTGATTTTACTAAATGAAGTCACATAATTAGGAGGAGTTGATTTGTAAATTTGACGTGGTTTTTAAATTTTAATTTTCTTTTATCATTCTAGTTTTGAATTTTGTGAGTAGATTCACTGCAAACCCTCACGAGACACAACTCGTCCACTAGTGTAAGCTAGGGGTTTAAAGGCTTATTGCATATGCTAAATGCAATCGAGATTTCCTGCGGAAGTGGAGTAGTTAGTTTTGTTTTCTATTATTTTAATTTCTGTTTTGCTTGAGGACTAGCAAAAAGTAGGTTTAGGGGTATTTGATGCACTGAAATAATGTTCAATAAAATGTTTTCAAATTTCAAATTGCAATCCTATTTTGTATTAATTCATTGCTTATTTGGGCTATTTATGTTTTGAATAGGTTAGTTGGACCTTAATTGAGTTTACATGTCTAAACAGGCTTCAACAGGATCCAACTGGAATATGAAGTGAAGCCCAACTACCCAAAGCTATTTAAAAGTCAAGAATGGGCTCCTAATGGTCTAAACATGAATGGAATGGTCGAACACAACCTTGTGGACCCATTTGATTTGAGATTTGTATGAATAGAACTAAATTATGAAAGAAGTTGATTCAGACAGATTGACACAGCCTTAGTATTTCGATCATAGCTTTTTATGTATAATTCAGACTGATACGATTCTGGTGGCAATGGAAAGAAGACTTCCGTAGCTACAAGTATTATTTTAGGAAGAAGTTCCAAATTCCGAAGATATATGGGTCCAATTAGGAAATCAATCAAGATGAAATCTAGAGATATGATTTGATTTTCCCCTTTGAAGCAAACCTTTCTTTTCTTATAAATAGAGGGGTGGACGTGATAGATGGGGCATTCTCTCCTCTTTGGTGCTTTCTTCTCCTATTTTCTTCTCTGATTTTGTATTTTTATTTTTAGTTTTATTGTAATGGCTTTCTAAAGCGCTCATGCTAAGGCTAGGAATGAAGCTTGTACTTGATGTTTAATGGATACTTTGATTCAAGTAAGTTCTTTATCATTTTAAATTAATGTTTCGTATTTAAGGAGTTTATAATAAATATAATTATTTGATTCAGCGTTGACGAAAGGCACGCTGAATGCTTATAATTCCTTGTGATTATACACTTAATACTTTCACGTAGTAAACAATCAATTACTATTATTCTATTTCAAAGTTCTTTAAAAGATAAATTTTCCGATTGAGATAAATTTTCATTTGATCTTAATTGAGTTATCATTTGAATGAAGTATACATTAGAGATTTATTGCAAGTGGATTTTCGATGCCTTAGCACTTTCTCTTTGATTGTCTTTTATTATCTACTTCACTTTCCTTCTCTGTTCTATTCTCTTCGTAATAGTTTTCTGTGTCACAGAAGGCTTTCCCTGTGG
The DNA here is from genome assembly GCA_035235625.1 of Saururus chinensis. Taxonomy (NCBI): domain Eukaryota; kingdom Viridiplantae; phylum Streptophyta; class Magnoliopsida; order Piperales; family Saururaceae; genus Saururus; species Saururus chinensis. The sequence continues at coordinate 33,331,377 of CP141144.1, read as the reverse complement.
ATCGACCTTGTTTACTATAGTTGACAAGTAAAAAAAAGAAATCTGAACTAGACTTCTTCATAGTCTTAGTTTGGACGTAACAACACATCATCCTCTTCTTTAAGAAGGTACATGCCCCCCTTAGTTGCCCCATTAGATTTGGTTTTATTACTACTTTCAAATTCATTAGAATCTTCCCATGATTGAGCATTTTCAGCTAACACATCAAAATAGTCCAATGCTTCCTCAGGTTCTTTACTCAAAAACTCTCCATTACACATCATTTTAACAAATTGCCTCATTTGAGAAGTCAAACCATTATAAAAAAAACTAATTGTACGCCATGTTTCATATCCATGATGTGGGCACAACAATAAAAGTTCTTTAAATCTTTCCCAACATTGAAAGAAAGTCACATTTTCTTTTTGTGAAAAATTCATGATGTTCTTTCTAAGTATATTAGTTTTATGGGTGGGGAAAAACTTTTTCAAAAATTCTCTTTGCATTTCTTGCCATGATCCAATGGATCTTTGCTGCAAAGAATTCAACCAATTTTTTGCCTTTTCCTTTAAAGAAAAAAGAAAGAGTTTTAATCTAATAGCATCATTTGAAACATTTTGGTTTGGCAAAGTTGCACAAACCTCTTCAAACTCTTTTAAATGCAAATATGGGCTTTCTGAATCTAAGCCATAAAATTTGGGTAGTAATTGAATTACACCCGGCTTGACTTTAAAACCACCCACATTAGTTGGAAAAATAATGCAAGAAGGAGAACTTGATCTAGTTGGTTGCAAATAATCACGCAAGGTTTTAACTTGAATATTTTGTGCATTATTATCCCCATTATTACTTCTTAGTTCCTCATTAGTTCTTAGATCCTCCATTGTATAAAAATAAAAATAATTTTTAAAAGATTTGTGCACTCTTTTCAATTGTCCAGAATTATCACGCACCCATGTGAACATGCAACAACAATTTTTTTTAATAACAAACGAAAGTAAAAGTACAAAAATTAAATGACAAAATATTAAAAAGTTAGAGGGTTAGAAGTTAATAGACAAAAATTAAAATTGCAAAAGAAAAGAAGGCCAAAGTCACTATCAAGGTACACGTTTGATCCCAAAAAATTTTTGATAGTAACGTGGGTAGTGCCTCCGGTCTCAAAAAAAAGAAAAATTACAAAATCGAAGTAATAAAAGTAAATGACATAAAGTAAATGACTGAATTTAAAGAGTTAGTGTACAAAAATAAAAGTTAGAGTGAGTTTTTCGTAACGGATTCTTGTCACACGTTGAAATCCCCGGCAACGGCGCCAATTTGGTGTTACGTCCAAACTAAGACTATGAAGGAGTCTAGTTCAGATTTTTTTTTTTTTTACTTGTCAACTATAGTAAACAAGGTCGATCCACAGGGAAAGCCTTCTGTGACACAGAAAATTATTACGAAGAGAATAGAATAGAGAAGGAAAGTGAAGTAGATAATAAAAGACAATCAAAGAGAAAGTGCTAAGGCATCAAAAATCCACTTATAATAAATCTCTAATGTATACTTCATTCAAATGATAACTCAATTAAGATCAAATAAAAATTTATCTCAATCGGAAAATTTATCTTTTAAAGAACTTTGAAATAGAATAATAGTAATTGATTGTTTACTACGTGAAAGTATTAAGTGTATAATCACAGGGAATTATAAGCATTCGGCGTGCCTTTCATCAATGCTGAATCAAATAATTGTATAGATTATAAACTCCTTAAATATGAAACATCAATTTAACATGATAAAGAACTTACTTAAAACAAAGTATCCATTAAACATCAAGTACAAGCTTCATTCCTAGCCTTAGCTTGAGAGCTTTAGAATGCCATTACAATGAAACTAAAAACAAAATTATAAAATGAGAGAAGAAAATAAGAGAAGAGAGCTCCAAAGAGGAGAGAATGCCCCATCTATCACGTCCACCCCTCTATTTATAGGAAAAGAAAGGGTTGGTTCAAAGGGGAAAGTCAAATCATATCTCCAGATTTCATCCTGCTTGATTGCCTGATTGGACCTATATATCTTCAAAATTTGGAATTTTTTCCTGAAATATTACTTGTAGCCACGGAAGTCTTCTTTCCATTGCCACCAGAATCGTATCAATCCAAATTATGTATAAAAGGATATGATCAAAATACTAAGGCTGTGTCAATCTGTCTGAATCAACTTCTTTCATAATTTAGTTCTATTCATACAAATCTCAAATCAAATGGGTCCACAAGGTTGTGTTCGACCATTCCATGCATGTTTAGACCATTAGGAGCCTATTCTTGATTTTTAAATAGCTTTGGGTAGTTGGGCTTAACTTCCTCTTCCAGTTGTATCTTGTTGAAGCCTGTTTAGACATGTAAACTCAATTAAGGTCCAACTAACTTATTCAAAACATAAATAGCCCAAATCAGCAATGAATTAACACAAAATAGGATTGCAAATAGAAATTTGAAAACATTTTATTAAACATTATTTCAGTGCATCAAAAACCAAGTAAAAGCTGTCCCCCCCATTCTAAATAGCTTGGTTTCAGCTCGAATAATAATGTGGACAACAAAATTGCTTTTTAAAAATAATCTTGGCTATGCCAAATTCATATTCATGAGGGGCATTCCAAGAATTGAACTCGGGACCTCTGACACCCAAAGCGAGAATCATACCACTAGACCAAATGCCTATATATATATGTAGGTGATAGACACTTATATTTATTACAGGACACAAGTTGGAGCCCCTAAGTCAAAGATGATATATTGAGAAGAGTTGTTACTGCTAGGCAAACATGTCTCACTGACCAGGGGAATTACTCAAAATTTACTATACATGATCTCTAATTCTTCATCCTAGTATAAACCATGTGCAAACATGAGGTGTAGCAAAAAATGAGGCCTCTAGTTTTTCACTTTTTTTGCCTTCTTTTTATCCTTTCAATTATTCATTCATACTTTCTGAAATGGCTCATAGATGAAGAAAATGGGTGGGTGTAATAATATAAGCTTGCTAAAATGAACTTTGTGATTAAATCCACTGTAGAATTATATTTGATCAATGCAAAACGTCCCCAATGAAATGTAAAATGACTTAATGTAAACATAAATTAAAAAATAGTTTCCATTTTGAATTCTATCTGAATCCGAGGAACATAAAACATTTTTCTTGGTGCTAGAACTATTATAGTTGTAGTTTTCAGCGAAGAAAACCAAGTGGACATCACATTTGCCCTTCGAATATAATGTCTATCAAGCGTGCTTCAAAATACATTTGTTAAATGTACATACCATTATAAAATATATATTATGTGGGGAATTTTGAGTATCAAATTTGTAAGAATATATGAGTCATATATCAAGTTTTTTCGCTAATTATTTTGTCAAAATTATATCTAGAAACCTTAGGTATGTAATAAGTCATATAATCTAATGGGAGGTTGTTGTGGTCAAGTTGAATTTGGAATTGAAAGATTTGAAAAATAGGAGCAGATGTGTTCTTACGGCTCAACATAGAAGACTAAAATATGTTGAAAGTTTTTAAAGCTTATTTAGATTATATTCACTTACCAAAATCTCATGGAGAAGTTTTAGAACTGATTTCAAGAGTTTCAGGAGGTTTTAGGGTAAAAAAGGCAAGATGGTAAAAAGATAGAAAAAATTATCAATCACTGCACAATATGAAGAAGAAAATGATAAATCTACAACTGATTATGGCCTGTGTAAACTAAAGTCGAGAGTTACCGATTGATCACTAAGATTAATTGATCAATAGGTTGAAGTATTGCATGTAAACAAACAATAAACGATGGGTCGCGACAAGGACTAGTTACCCTAATTAAGCTATTCCGAATTCAATTTCTTTTTTTATTGAAGATAAATACTTAAACTGACTTAGAGAGTTTGTTAAAGGCTAGAAGAAGACAAAGCGATGAGGAAGAAGTTTTAAATGATTGAGGGAGAAGACTTTAAGGCGAGCAATGACAAAGATTTGTAAGAATCTAAACAAAAGGAGTTTTTGTTTAACTCAAAACAACGGTTGGTGGTTACTTGTGTCAATTTAAATTATATTACTTGCTAATAGTGAATTAAGAGAATATCTACTTAATTTTGATACGTATAAAAATTTTACGCAACGAAGCTAGCATTCATAATCTTTATCTTTTATTGATAATTAGTCTATTGGTAATCTAGTGATCCATTATACTCTTCTAAACATATATTAAACTCAAACAATTCTTAGTGTTAACTAAGAAAACTAAAAAGCCTTGAGAGAGAGTTAACGCAAGAGGCAAATAGGTTAGTGGAATTAAATAACAAACTCCAAAGAGAGGTACATAACCTTAAGAAAGATCTAGAAAATAAAAATTAGAGGTCTAATGCTCTCAATAAAGAACTCATGTCCTCAAAAGAGAAATTAGATGGATTCAAGAGTGGTAAAAAGAAGTTAGAAACTATGCTTAGTATTGGTCAAACAAATAAGATGTGCCTTGGTTTTAGGAATTGTTTGTCCACCCCCATAGCTGAACCTACTATCTTTGTGAAGGCAAAAGCGAGTGACCAAAAAATCTTTATATAGTACCTAACCTACCTAGGTTAACAGTGAAAGGTAGAGGGATAGGTTCTAGGATTGTGGATGCGTGTGACATTTGCTATAGTGAGACCCATACTAAAAAGAATGTCCTAAGAATTACCCTTTCAGACTTAAGTCCAAGAAAAATGAGAAGAAGCACACTGCCTACCCCTACTACCCCTAAGTTTTTTTATTTTATAGCATTTTACTTTGTTTTTACATGTATTTAAATCATAGATTTTGAAAATATAAGTAAAAAATATAATATGCCAAAAACACAAAAAAATTAGTGTAGCTTTTGCTTGAGTTTGCGATTGGTTTTGTTTTAGTTTTAGATAAGTTCAACTCTTAAGACGTATTGAGATTAATTTTCTTTTAATATGGAAAGAAACATAATTAGTGTTCAAACATTCCTTAACGAAGACAAAGTTACACTAAGGAAGGTGAAGTTCAATTTGATTTTCTCTTAATGTTGTAATTTTCTTATTTTAAAAACTTGCACACATTATGTTGAGACTCAAGTCACTTTTATGTATGAACATAAAAAGAGAATTTTTCAACATAAGTTGACTTAGGTGTTTGGATTTTATAGAGTCAAAGTGATCAAATTAGAGGATTATTAGCTAGATTTCTATTTAGAATTCAAAAAGAAAAGAAAATTTAATGTAATCTAATGGAAGGCTAATGAGTCTTATGTATATTAATATCTCTTTTAATAATAAAATTCTCATCGTAAAGATAATGAGGAAGGGCTACCTACTTAGGTCAACAAATGGTAGTGTGCAACTCTCATAACATCAAGAAAAATGAAGTAAAAAGAAAGAAAAAGAAAAAAACTTGAATGATTTAAGTAGAGAAGATTCAGAAAAAGTTAAGCCCTAGAAAAATAATTTGAGAAAAAATATCACATCTCAGGCATGGGCATATTGATTATGAGCTTTTGAATTTTTTTATTTTTCAAGGAAAATCATCTAGTTGAAAAATGTGAACTTAGTTTTTACAAGGATTTGAATAAATTTGTCTCAGTTTGGTTAAGAGTGATTTTGCGATATTCAAAATTAAAAGAGACAAAAGTTGACTACATAAGTGGTTTTTCTCAAAGATTATCAAATTAGGACTAACATGCCAAAAAAAGAGAATAAAATTAACAATCATATACAAATTGGGTTAACTAATCTAAGGCAAGGTATTAATTAATATAATATGTGGATGCACTAAGTTTAAACAAAAAATGATTGAAAATTCATCAAAAGGAGCTCAATTTTGATGTTATATTTTTATATTGAGTTCTTGATCTCAAATTGAAGTACTTTGAAAGGAATTCAATGTTTTCGAACATTAGAATTTCTCATGATTTATTTTTTAAATATTTTTTTAAACAAAATGTTTTGATTGCTCAAAGTTTTTAAAGCACATCTTCAAAGTTAAAGTAATAATTAACTATATTTTTTTTGCATAGTTTGATTGCTAATGTCTTTTTTGTCGAAAAACATTTTGAAATGATTTATCTTAATTTTAAATTTTGAAATAGTCATTTGAATTATTGAACATTTAAATTCTATTTTTACTTATTTCTTAGAACAATATTACGTGGGTATTCATTGTGTATAATTAAACATTTTACAAGTATACAAGGTAATTCTACTAGGATAAGTACTTAAGGCTTGTCAAACTTGAGGGACGGATGAATTAATTACTAAATGTAAGAAGAATTCGTTGATTGAAAATTTAAAAAACTTAAACTTAAATTAACAAAGAAAGTAATCAAACTAAACTAAAAAGAAGAGATCAATATAATGACAATCACTTAGAAAATTGAATCCACTATAAAACCATAATGTCCTTCACGTTTAGTCTGAAGCTAGTGATAATATGAATAATTATTCTATGCTATAAGCTAGAATTAGTTTAGAAACAATTATTAATTAAATCAATGGCATAAATTATTTTCGACAATAGCACGATCATCCACACTAAACTAAACTAAAGGCATGACTCGTCAAATCTTAGTACAACTCAAGTTTATTAATCACATGAGCATTAAAACTATTACATAACCATCTCATCTAAATCACAAAAATTATAATCAATATAAATCTCAAAACGACATCAATCTATCATTTATATGACAATAAATCAACATAGATTTGAATAAACTTGAAAAGCTCTTCTATTAAAAAGAAAATCCCTATCATACAATTGTCATTAATCACAACTGAGATTTAAAGTAAAAAATAAATAAAATTTATTTATAGTTTTATCAACTACTAAGTAAAATAAAAACCTAGCCTTGCATGGTAGAAGAAGGCTTTTCAATCTTTATTAAAACACTGATTGTTTCTCCATCTTCTTCTCTCCTTTTCTCTTTAAAAATCTAGTGGAATTCATTAATTTTGAGCCTCATATTGCTTTATATAGGCATAAGAGTCATAGGAGGAGGTCTAATAGGAAAATAACTCAAAATCTGCTTAACATGGGAAACTACACGTTATCCAGTTCAAACATCCTAAATTCCTATAACATCCCTAATCGCAAGTAATTTTTTTTACTTGTATGTGTTTGTTCTATTTTCTTGGTTGATTGGAATCATATTATTATGTTTATTATAATCATATAGGGTATAATGGGTGTAGGCTTTTAGTTGTGAGGGGCCCCACTGTGGCAAGGGGGGCCCAACCTTGGTGAGGAAGGGTACTTTGGAAAATAGGGGGTCTGACCTTGCTATGGATGCATTGCAGAGAAGGAGTCTTAGTGGAATTGGTGGAGAAATTTCATAGAAGCTAGGTTTCGACTTGAGGGGTGGTGATTAGGGCATACCCTAGAAAATAGGGGAGTGGTTAGCAAGGGGTCCAGGGGGCAGATACACCAGTCCTATGGTGGGCCATTTTTGTTATGCACGTCCCCTATAATTTAGGAGAAGAGTTATCAAGGACTCAGGTTCGGCCATTTCTGATTAGCACACCTCCTATAAAATAAGAGATTGGTTAACAAGGAGACTAGGTGAGGGTGGATGCACAAAGCCACTATCCAGCCTCTTCTTTTCATTTTTTTTCCGTCAAAAACACCACAAGCTTCAGTAGTTGAAGAGGTGGGGAGGCCAACACCATCAAACTCAAGATGAGTGAGGGAGCAAAGTTGTAGAGGTGGGCTAGTAGAGGTAGGATATTCTTTTTACACTCCTAATCATGTTTATAACATAAAGCCCTAAAACTAATTGATGTGATGTGTTACAAAGCCTATTACCCAGAGTTTTCTTTCTTGTCTACTGTAAGATATGCATGCTCTCTCCTTCTAGGCTGATGATAGGCAAGGACGGAATTGTGATTTGATTACTAATTGTGTTTTCCTCTCTTTCCAAAGTCTTTAGACCTATACTTTTCTGAATTATACACTCCATATGGTTAAGTTTTGAGTCCTACATGCTGTTAATTTGATGTATTTGAGCTGAAAATCATTAGGATTAGTTGAGGTTCTCCATTTTGTTTCAGCTTGAATTGTTAGGGTCGGTCTCATGTAGTTTTATGTTGTGATTAATCCATACTCTAGTTGCATTATTCTTTGGTTTTAGTCATGGTCTTGATGCAAATGGGTAGTCATTAGACCTATACCTTGCTAAATTATATGTTGTATAGGGTTAATTAAGTATAGAATCTTCCATGTCTTGGCTAATATATAAATCTGTTTGCTTTATTATTCAGTTTTTATTCAATGTCTTGTTGCTGCAACCAGAAAGTTTATTTGATCTATACCTTGTGATCCATATGTTTATGTAAAGAATGATTATTGGCTGAATTATGGGTTGACATAATAATGAATGATGTGATTATAGTGCATAGATATTGAATGTATGAAATTTTTTCAGGGGTGAACTGAAGGTTGTGTTCCAAACAAGTATAATTCTCTTACGATTGCCTAAGCTTGCATAAATGAATAATTTTAACCCGGACCAATGGCGCTGAGATGATTATAATGTCTAGCTTACCTACTATGATCAGGATTGCAACCAACTGAGTTTAGTTGTACCTTGTGGTTGGATTGACGTGGATGGCGCAAACCGTTGTAATCTCTTAAATTGAACTGAGCCTTAGGTGCATAAAAACCCCTACATGCTAATGCAAATAATGGTATTAGTGTTGTCTTCTGATTAATGTTTGAACTACCTATGAATAGAAGAGAATATGACTGAATTGTATCATATGGCTGAATTAGAGTTCAAGCATGCTCACTCTAATAGCCATGGCGACACTGTCAGGTTTTATGGCCCCTGCACTTTTGGGGCTTTGGTTCCCAACTCTCTTTTGAGCATTTTGTGTGCATCTAGGATTTTGCGTATCATGAAAGGCTCATCTACCTCCAGCTAGCATCTCCATCAGCACAATGGTAACCACATCTTTAGGACAATGGCTTATTCGAGTGGATCTCTACGGATGCTAGGATTTACTGTTACTATACAATTTACTCCTTTGAGCAGGAGTCTGTATTCAAGTAGCAATAGATATAATTGTTTCCCAAGCAGAGTCTAATTAAACTTGAGTTGATATTCTCCTTTATTATTTCAAGGTCGAATTCTATGAGTATTGCTTAACATCGACATATAATGTGTAATTTGCTATTGTGTATTGGTGATGTTGTAACGGGTATCAAATAGCACATTATCTATATTTTGCTCTTGTTTCTATATCCATCTTCATGGTTTGACTATGAGTGGTTTTTCTAGCATCTTACTGAGTATTAATGGAAATACTCATACATCTATACGATGCATAGTTTCAGATTCATAGTAGCAAGTTTCCATTAGCGAGAGATACACAGTGTAAGTAGGGTATACTTCTAAAGTTATTAGTACTACAGATTTTATGTTAATGCTGATTTATAATATGGCATTGTGTTGCCCAAAATACTATTTCATGTTATTTCATTTATGTTATTGCACTTGCACTTAGATGTGATCCTGGATTGTGACAATTTTACATCTTTAGGTGGTTTATTTTAATGATATATGATGTTTGGCCTTGTATAATAACACTCTGAGTTTTGTATTGTCTCATAATCGTCTGTTATAGGAGTGTTGGGGGACGAAAAGGGAGAACAGGGGCAAGGGGGAGCCATGATAACCCACGGTGTTACAATTCCTATTCGAACAACTATACTATTTTTGCAATCAAGATAGCTCTTTTCATTTTCGTGTCCAATTTAAGTTCAAGAAGATAAGTTTGTTTACTAGACAATCTATATTCTTATCCAATTTTTTACTTTGTTCATTAAACTCTTTCTTCACATCCATATTAATTTCTAACAAATTTGTAACTCTAAAAAGTTGTCTGAATAACTCGTAGATATGCCAAGAGTGTTTTGAATTATTTCGAACATCATCCAATGGTCTCGATAAGTGCATCTTACCTACAAAATATAAAAAAAATCATATTTTAGACATGAAGTACATAAAAAAACTCCCGACCTAATTCAAAAACATGCCTAAACTACTAATAGTGCTTGAATTAATTAATAATTAAACTAAAATATTATTATTTATCTTAATATAAATAAATCCTAATTAATCCTATATTAACCTAATGTAAAAAAGGCATATATATACATATATAGATAGATATATTTTACACTTATCAAATGCCCAAAACCTATATTTTGCTAGTCCTAGAGGAAAACAAAACAAAACAACTAATCTAGAAAAATAAATGTCACTTTCGTAGGGAATCACTATTGTATTTAGCATATGCAACAAACCTTTAAACCCTTAAGTGTCCTTAGTTGGAAGAGTTGTGTCTTATGAGAGTTCAAAGCAATGATACCCACAAACATCTAAACCTAATAAAAAAATTTAAAATAAAATATTAAAACAAAATTTCTAAAAGCAACCTTCTCTTAAAAGCACATCATTATTTAGAAAAATAACTAACTATGAATACGTGCCAAATAAATAATTTTGTTCCAATTACTTTTGAATACGGAATCATGCATTCTATAACCTCATCTTGGAAATAATTATACAACTACATATATACATGTCAAATACATAAAGTGTAGAAACTTGTAGTCATACAATATCAAATCATTATCAACAAGCATATCTTAACTAACCTCAATAAAGTTAACTAACTATAAAATATAACAATGACAATCTTTCATCCTTAATATCTCAAAAGAAAACCACATGTAATGGCCTTCAAATTTCAATTAAATTCAGGGAATAAGAGCATAAAATACCTAAAAATATTACTCTTACAATACTTAGTTCTCTTAAGCTGTCTAAATAGTCCATGTAACTCGCGTCCCTAATTCAGTTGGCGCAAGGCACTAGGTTTTGAAACACCCCTTGGGCTTAATAATTACAACTATAAAGGCAACAGAACTATGCAAGTCATAAAAAGAATTTAGCTCAATTTTTCACCTTTTGCCATGAAACCCTACTCTTGCTTAAGCACGAAGCCCGGCTACTCAGTGAAAAAAGAAACAAACCTTTATTATATTTCTCTTCTTTATTTTTTCAATCAATCTATACATTTTTATTTTTTATTTAACTTTTTTAATTTATTTTTTCCATTCTTTTATTATACAATCGTCCCATAAAATTTTCAAATAATAACCAAGCATAAAGATATATCATAAAAAGTTAAAACTTATTCAAAAGCTGTGTTTTAAAAAATACGCTCAATTAAAGAAATCATGCTAAGATTACAAGAAGTAAATTATGAAATTATATTCCTACAAGTTTTAAGCATGCGAAATGTGATTTAAAAATGTAAGCTACACTATCCAAAATAATGAAAAAAAAACCTAAATTACTCAATTACTTTCATCACTTACATTACAACAAATTGTACGAAAAGCATCGCTAATGACTATTAGCGTTGATTATAAAGCATCGCTAAATGAGTCAATAAAACTGTAGTCGCTATTACTCATTAACAATGCTTACAGCAAAGTGTTGCCAATAGTCTGCCAATAGTTTTTTGATGCTTAATAAATCGTTGTTAAAAGTAAATTATTAGAGATGTATAATTCTAAGCATTACTAATAGTTGGTTATTAGCGGTGCTTTATTAAGCATCGCGAATATAAAAAAATATTTTAACAAAAATACAAAACATCTTATTAGCAACGCTTGTATATGCGTCGCTAATAACAACAATAACAAAAAAATTTATTAGCAATGATTATGTAATCTTGGCTAATAAAAAACATTAAAAAATAATAAAAAAGTCTTTAGTGATGCTTCTAAAAAGTGCCACTAATGAAAAAACGTGTTTTAAAAAAGAAATTTTGTGTCTTACTTTATATAGCATCACTAATACATCAAAAAAAAAATTTAAATAAAAATAGCCTTTAGCAACGCTTTTGGAAGCATCACTAAAAACTTAAAAAAAATCCACAACAAGTCTAGGCAGGATAGTAGTTCTTGGGGGTGTCTAGGAGGAGGCCCCGATGGGGGAAGAGCGGGGCATCCCAGATGTGGATCTCCACTGCGACACACATCCGCACCCTGCCCCAGACCATCTGGGAGAATGTCTCAATCCCCCGCATTGGCCCCCGCGGCATGGTAGTTGGTGAGGTTGGCGGCAGTGGCACCGCCTGGAATAGAGACAATGTATGACTCAGTGATGTAGTGCTGAAGCGGAGTGGAGAGGTCGGTGAGTGGGATGGAGAGGGTGATGAGTAGTAGCGGGGGTGCGGAGTTTGGGGGCATTAAGTATAAGCAGGCGAAATTTCATCCACACTGTAAAATTTCGCGTGCGTTGCACTTTTTGCGACTCTTCCAGTGGAATAGGTTAACTAATGGGCTCACTAACAAGTACCTAAGGTCCATTAGCATAATTAAAATAAATCACTAATTACCTAATTAATTAAATTACCTAAATGCCCTTATTACATTGAAATCCCAATAACCCTACTACTTGGCCCCAATGATAGCCCCTAACATCCCCTAAAACATTCACAACATTCCACCACACTTCGCTTGTGCATCACCTCGTCCTCGAGGTGGCCTCAAAACTCGAGACATAGAGCCCACCCAAGCTCTACTGTGAACAGCCGGTCCGGATCTGTGAAAGCGGCTGAGTGTTTTGGAGTACAAGCGGCCGAAGTCGGAAAAGATAGCCTTAACACATATGCTGAATTCAAAGAGCTGAAATGATGCCGGAAGGACCGGAGGTAATAGTGTCATCCTTATGCCATTCCTCCCAGCCAAGTGACTTAACACATGGCTGAGAGCGGTGAAGACGGAGAATCAGTCCAGTCCAGCAGCTGCCGGAGAACATCCAATTTACCTGCTTTGAACAGAAACATGATTATAAGTGCATAGCATGCTGTGTCCAATGTCACTCTGTCATCTGACATTCGTCCAAGCAATGCCATTGCCTCCTGCAGCAAACTATTGTCAACTCCACCACCAATTAGTTCCCTGGAAAAGTCTAGGGCGACTTGCAATCCATATGCAACACGAACAGCATTCACCAACTTGGTTAAACAACTCCACCATTCGGCTGCTCGCCCTTCGCTGAAGTATGCATCAATAAAAAAACTATAAGTTGTAGAATCATCAATCACTGAGATGACCGGCATTTCACCAAATAGTTTCTCTGCCATGTGAAGCCAGACCCCTCCTTCAGTGGCATTCCTCAGAATTGTATTCAAATAAGGCAGGACAGCATCATAAAAATTTGGGAAGTGCTCCAGGGAAGGAGCTGCAACAGATGCAAGCTCATCACTGCACTTGCAGCCTTCTTCAGATGGAAATGCAACCACATCTGAAGTGTGGGTCGCCAAGCCTCCCACGTTCTCAACTGAGCCATTATTAACTGCACCACCAGGTTTGGACTCCGCTTCATGTAGTGCAGGACTAAATTCCACATCGTTCCTAGGCATCATCGCCCACAAGAACCGAACTTTGTCCCGCTCGCCTGCCTGGTAGAGAGCCATGACTTTGCTCTCATAGTTTGTCAGTTCAGGCATCACCCTCCCAACCTTCATTGGCCCGAGAACACCCACTGCCTCCTCAAGTAGGTCCTTCTCCACCAATTTCCAAATCAGGTTGCTGTACAAGCTCATGTCAACCTTCAGTCCGGCCTCCACATTCACCCTTGTGGCCAGATATTGGAGTGCATCACTTGATTTTCCGTCTCTGAAGTACCTGTTAATCATGAAACCATAAGCCATCGCATCATGACCCACCACTTCATGATCCAACAACCTGCTGGACATTTCATCAAACATTTCCTCTGCCTCTTCTGCCCACCCCTCTTCTGCATACAATTGATCAATAAGGTTATTATGGGAGCCAACATCCATGGCATTGGACTTCATCTTCTTCCCATAATTCAACTGAACCTCCAAAGGGGTAGTGCAAGTCACAGCACTCAGCTTGAATGGCCAGTCCTTCAGCTGCTTGTAGGAATCCGTTGCCTCCTTTGTATTGCCCATTTTGAAGTAAGCCTCCAGCAGTGTAGCATGAACTACTCCATTCGTTTCATAGGCAACAGTCCCCCGCCATAATTCTTCCACAGCTTCAAGACAAGCCTGGGCAATGTCTTGGAAGTAAGGGGGAAGAAAAGATGAGGAACCCAGATCATCATCACCAAAACATCTCTCCCGAAATTCATCCTCATTCCAAGAAGACATCAGCTGCAGCAAATCTCTACTCATAAAACTGTCTGCACTCCCATCAAAAGTTGCCTGTACCGTTAGTTTCATGGGCCCTGCAAGATTTTGACTGACCACACTGTCGCAAGTAGTCCTTATTCGTGAATCCAAGCATTGATCACTATGCTGTGTATTATGAGGATCAGAGTTCCTGCGCTTCTCAAGCTGGTTTCGAAGGGAGCTTTTCTCACTCAATAAATCCCCGAGAGATGTAAGGGACAAGCTCACAGCCACTTCTGTAATCGCATCCAATTCCGAAATCTCCACTGGATCAGTGGCCAAGTTATCTGGATAGAGTAACAATAATAATATCTTGTCAGCCGTGTCTTCTGATGAATCCAGTGGGACCCAAGCAGTGCTAAGATGGCTGACAACTTCAGAGATCTGAGAGGCTAAGGGATGTGGAACTATATCCTGAATCTGGTGTCGACTGACTTGTGTAACTCTCTTTTCTGGAAACCTGGTGATAACAGGGATGCGGCCCAAGATTTTCGCTATGGGAAAAGGGAAAGCAGATCTCAATGTGAGAGTGGCTCGATTGGAATCCAGCACATCCGGGGCAAGTATCGGAATTCCTGTAACACCGGAATCTCCTTCACTGGTGATTCGCCAGAGATTGGTGTAAAATCTCCAACTGCTTCCTGTGGAAATAAGACCTGCACAGGAAAGCAAATCCCGATAGCCTTCATTCCTACAGAGGTTTCGCCATTCAGGGGAGCCTTCTCTATTGATCGAACGAGAGTGGCGAATCCTCCGTATAATCCGCCGAAGACATGAAACCTTCCCCAATAGCCAAAATTGACTGAGATTATTCCTTATGAAAATCCAGGTTGTAGTGTATCCTCCATACTGATCTGGTGGAAAATTGTCATAGCCACGATTGGAAGAATTGATGCCAAGCGAGCCAGGCGAGAGATTTTTGCAAAGACAGAGAAATCGCCTGCGAAAATCACACAATTGAAGATCTTTCCTAAATGGAGCGGCGTGACAGCCAGCAGAGGAGTTTGTCTAGGCGGAGTAGATGGAGACAGTGGTGGCAGCGGCCAGAGGTGGAGGCCGGTGGTCAGGCGAGGGAGCAACTGCTGGAAAGGCCACCTAGAATTCCGATTCAGCCATAGACCATCGTTCTTGACAGGATTTTCCGGACTTGTGAGCGCTTCTCCACCTGGGCTTTCATCTACAAGGAAGGGACTGTCTTGAACCAAGGACGAATGCCCATCTGGGGCGTCGGCGCAGATCGGCAGCGAAGGTGGGCTTCCCGGTCTTGGCCGCAATGCCAGAAATGGTTGAGCGGTCGATCTGGACCTCCACCACCTTCCCTTCGATGACCTCGACCTCCTCCTTGAAGTGGACACCGATGGGCTTGTGAAAGGCCTCGGTGAGGGCCTCGGTCTTGGACTTCTCAAGCGAGATTAGTGCGCTGCCGGCTAGCATGGCGAAGGGGGTCTCCGCGCTGAGAGACTTGGCGAACTGTATGGCGATGATGGTCTTGCCGGTACCAGGCTAACCGGCCATGATGACAGCGCGGCTGGCAATACGCGCTGAAGACTTTGTTGGGATGGTGTCCCTGAAGCTTCAGGAGCAGTTGGCCGCTAACATGCTCGTGTGCATCTGCCGGTGCAGGAAGGTCAGGGACATGCTGGTCGGGGGGCTGTGATGGACCACCCTTCTCGAGGACAGCAGGGGGCGGCCCAGGGAGAAGAAGTGCTGCGTGCGTAGCCTGCGCAGCTGCCTTGGTCCTCGCCTCCATATTTGCTAGACGCACGTTCATGGCTTGCAACATAGCCATGAACTCGGATAGAGTGGGTTCGCCAGTTGCCGCAAGAACGTCCTTCTGGCTATCTGTGGACGCTGAGCCAGGAACCATGGCTGGGGATTGAAACTGCTGATACCAATGTTGTGGTCGATTGCCTACAAGCATGGAGCGGTGCCGGGAGACCAGGAAAGGGGAGAGTGGATGGCATGGCCATCAGACAGAAAGGGGAGAAGCACAGAAGAAAGGGGAGAAGCATAGACAATTAATCATTCACTAATCAACTTAAGGCATAGCCCTTACATTTAAATATGTTAACTAATGGGCTCACTAAAAAGTACCTAAGGACCATTAGCATAATTAAATAAATCATTAATTACCTAATTAATCAAATTACCTAAATTCTCTTATTACATTAAAATCCCAATTACCCTACTAGTTGGCCCTAATGGCATCCCGTAAAATGTTCACAACATAGAGGAAAGAGGAGAGAGTGAGTGAATAGAGAGAGAGAAGAGAGAGAAAGTGGAGAGAGGGGAGAAAAAAATGTTTTAAAAAATAAGGCTATTAGCGATGCTCAGCAGTGAGCATCACTAATAATACGTCAAGTGGCTACGCTTATTATTAAGCATTGCCACTATTATTGCTATTAACAACGCTCACTGGCAAGTGTCACTAGTAGCATTATTTCTTAAGCATTTTTTCTTCCCTCTCTACATCTCTCCTCTTTCTCTCTCTTCCCTCTCTCTTTCCTTACACACTCTCTCTCTCTTACTCACTACTCTCTCCTCTACACAGTCTCTCTCTACCCTTTCTTTCTTTCTTTCTTTCTCCTCTCTCATTCATCTCTCTCTATCTCTCTCTCTTGACTCTCTATCCTCTCTATCTACCCTCTCTTTCATCCACTCCTCTCTCTCTTCTCTCTCTACACTCTCTCTTCTCTCCTACTCGCGTCAACGTGATCCCCAGCTCCGAGGATGAGAGGGGAGTGTAGCAAAATTTAATTTTATTTTTTTTGGGATTTTTTAATTACATCTCATATTTAAAAAATAATAATATATCAAATAAAATAAATTTATTAGTGACACTTAGGATAAAACGTCACTACTACCCTAGGTAGTTGCGATGCTTATGCCAAGCATTGCTAATACCTAGGGTAGTAGTGGCGCATTATCCTAAGCGTCGCTAATAAATTTATTTTATTTATTTTTGAAACAAAAGATATAATTAAAAAACACATATCCCTCTCTCCTCTCCTCTCCTCTCCTCTCCTCTCCTCTCCACTCTCTCTCTCTCTTCTCTCCCCTCTCCTACTCTCTCTCCTTTATCTCTACACTCTCTCTTATCTCTAACTTCTCTCTCTCTCTCTGCAATCTCTCCTCTCTCTCAAATCTCTCCTCTCTTTTAATTATATGTTATATTTTTAAAATAAAAATATATTAAGTAAAAAAAAATTATTAGTGACGCTTAGGATACAGTGTCGCTACTACCCTAGGTAGTTAGGATGCTTAACGCCTAAGCATCGCTAATACTTAGGGTAGTAGCAATGCTATATCCTAAGCGTCGCTATTAAATTTATTGTATTTACTTTTAAAATATAAGTTATAATTAAAACTTACACTCTCCCTCCCTCTCTTCTCTCTCTCTCCTCTCTTTCTCTTTCTTCTCTATCTCTCCTCTGCTCTCCTCACTCACTCTCTCTTATCTCTCCTCTCTATGCTCACTCTCTCTCTCCTCTCTCCCCTCATCTCTCTCCTTTCTCCTCTCTTCTCTCTCTCCTCACCACCCCTCTCTATGAAATCTCCCTTCTCTCTATTTTATTATAAATTTTATATTTAAAATAATAATTTTTAAAAAAAAACATATTAATGATGCAATTTTTACAAGCACTAATATTTTTTATTTTAGTTTTTTTATTGTTAAAAGATAATAATATAATAAAAATTCCAAATAATATAAATTAATTTCTTCCGCCCTCTTTGCCCTCTCTTTCAACTCTCTCTTCTCTCCCTCCTCTCTCTTCTCTCACACTCTTTGCTCTACCCTCTCTCCTCCTTCTTTCTCTAGCTTCTCTTCTCTCTCTCTTTCTATCGCTCACATGCGCACATAAATGTGAGCCTCAGCTCCGAGGAGGAGTGCGAAAAAAGTAGGGAAATTTTATTTATTATTTTACTATTTATTTATTATATATAGTGATAAATATAAAATAAAAAATATTATATTTGGGAAGTTTAGTTTTAAATTTTTTAATATTTATTTAAAATATACAAATAGTAAATATTAAGTAAAATATATTATATTTGAGAATTTTATTTTTAAAACTTTTTATTATTTATTATTATATATTTATTAATTAAATAAAATTAATTACTAAAGCTAATAGCATCAATTTATTAAAAGCGGTGCTAATAATATAACTATTAGCGCTACTTTTAAGAAAGTGTTGCTATCACTAACACTCTTTGCAACAATTTTTTAAAAGCATCTTTAATCGTTTTAAATGTTTTATTTTTTATTTTAAATTTATTAATATTAGTGGCGCTTTTTGTTAAGCGTCGCTAGTAGTTTCTTTTTAAAAAAACTCATCCTTTTTATTAAAACTATTAGCAACATGTTGTGAACGTTCTAAGGGCGTATTATTAGGTAATTATGTAATAAGGTCATTTAGGTAATTTGGTTAATTAGGTAATTAGTGATTTATTTTATTGCTAATGGGCCTTAGGTGCTTGTTAGTGAGCCCATTAGTTAGCCTATTTAAATGTAAGGGCTACGCCCTAAGTTGATTAGTAAATGATTAATTGTCTGATTTTCTTCCCTTTCTTCTGTGTTTCTCCCCTTTCTGTCTAATGGCCATGCCATCCACTCTCCCCTTTCCCGGTCTCCCTGCACCGCTCCATGCTTGTGGACAATCGTCCACATCATTGGTATCGGAGCCATTACGATTCCCGGCCATTGTTTTCACTGCAGCTTCAGCGGACCACCCGAAGGCCAATCCAGTGGCATTTGACGCCAAGCTGTCAGAGCTCATAGTAGCGGTGCAGGCTCTCACTATAGACATAGCTAACATAAAAGCTCAGCAGGCAGCCCTCGTGCAACTCCTGAAAGCGCTCGTAGCAAGTGTCCAGGGCGGTCTGTCACGGTCTTCCCGAATGGCACCACTTCCCACCGTCATTGACTGCAAGGCTGGCCTAGCGCGGCTTGCGTCCAAGTCTGTTGCCGATAGGAGGAAATGGCAGCAGGTGTAGATGGGGATTGATACTGGCCGGCAAGGCCTTCTGGCCGATGGAGTTGGCGTCGACAGAGAAGCGGGAGACGGAGTGCTGGTGAAGGACAATGTGCTGGATATCAGCCGGCAGGAAAACACCATCACTGGTGCCCCTAGTGGGTCCTGCTTCGAGCCCAACAGAATTCTCTGCACCGCATCCCACAAACAGCACAATGGCCTCTCAGACCAGTTCGTTCCCTTCGGTGCTGACTCCACCCCCTCTGATGAATCCTATGGCCTCGACGAGTTCTGGGGGTTCCCATTCGAAGTTCGGCCTCTCCTCTTCGAGCCACAGCACACTCCCTATTTCATAACCGAAAATTGGGGATCCAGCCTCTCAGCATTTGGAACGGTGGAAACGGCCGCCATGGCTACCTCTCGGTGGCCTATCATTCTCCAGTTGCGGAAGACGTTCAGGGACCGGCTGCTCCTGCACCGAACGGGAGCCGCCTGGTCCTCCGCGAGCAAGGCCGAGTTCATCGCTGCCGGTTTCATGCCCATCGTCCTCACCGATCTTCTGAACTGTCTGAGACGGGAGGCCCAAAAAATGGCCGCCTCTATTTGTGTTCCGCCTTCCGCCAGAGACCAGGCCGTCGGCAAGCCGGTCACTTGCTTCTCCTCCTTCCGCTCATCACCCTGTTTCACTGTCGAAAACAGGGGATCAGAGGTTATACCTCCAAATTTTGGGCCTTTCCAGCAGTCGCCTCTTCGCCATAGCACTGCCTCCTCTTTGGACTACCACTTCAACCCGACAGTGCTGGCCCTCAGCCAGCAGGTGGCTGCGCTGGAGGGCATCGCAACTGTTTGTCATTTGCAGCTAGGCTGTGTAGGCGGAGCCGACAGTCACCAGGGTTCCTCTGGTGGACGCCATGGGAGGAGATCCGAGGGGCGTCGCCGGCTGAGAACGGTAGGGAACAGTTTGAACCGGATCTTCTGGGCAACGGCATTTCGGGATTTCTTCTTGATCTTCCGGGAGAAGGTCTCGCGGGATTTTATTTCCTGTATGGGTGGTCTGATTTCCACTGGTCACATATGGCTAATTTCCAATCTGGACAATTGTGTCCTCGCTGGAGATCTAATCACAAGGAATTTTCTGGCTGGAGAACATATTGGCCTGCTTCCATGGGATCACCTGCAGATCTGTTGGCTGGAGGTGTCGCGCTTCCTTCGATTGCTTTGGAAGTCCTGATCACATGCGATTTCCCTCCCCATTTGGATCTGACTTCGTTGATGCTCCATCCGCAGTTTTTGAAAGTCCGGCTCTTTATGCAATTGCCTGGTGAATGTTGCGCTGATGCATCATGAGCTCATTTGGGTCCAATTTCCACTCGCCGTAGTTGGAGATTTTCCTTCTCCTTCCATTCCCAACCGTTCAGAATTCAAGGGGACCACATTGCTGCCACCGTCTACATTAAGGAGGTCTTCTTCGTGCTCAAGTGGGCCCATTCTATGATTAGGCTATGCTCCACCAGAAGCCGGATTGCCACACTCCTGATGGCCAATGCTCCTTCCCACGAGTTCCTAAGTCTAGTAGGGGGCTGGCCGTGGTGCTTGGTCTCTTTACGTGGCGGTCGCTCTGCTTCGTCGAGTATGTGACGTAGTGTGAGGCAGATAAGAGATCCCTACCAGCTATTTGCACGTGTATCGATGAGTGGTGCAAGCAATATGCCTTCTGTGGACCGACCTTGATGTTGTCTGCTGCCCTCTGTGGGCCAACCATGATGTTGTCTGATGCCCTCTATGGGCCGTCTTGGGGGACCTTGTAGCCTCTATGGTGACCCCGCTTGTTGGAGACTTGTGCTGACACCCCATGTTGTCATACACCCAACACGTTAAGCCTGCTCCCTTGCTCTGCTGCCTTCTTCATCTTTCGTCTATGCCACCCACAGTTTGTCTTGCCCTTGGATTCAGTTAATTGCATTCCCCTCAGTTCTGGACTGGTTGTTCGTAGCGGAGCTTTGGTGGGCCCAATGCTTGGAGTTTTAGGTCACCTCGAGGACGAGGTGATGCGGAAGCGGGGTAGAATGTTGTGAACGTTCTAAGGGCCTATTATTAGGTAATTATGTAATAAGGGCATTTAGGTAATTTGGTTATCAGTCTCCCTGCACCGCTCCATGCTTGTGGACAATCGTCTACAACACAACGCTTAAAAAAAAGCATCGCTAATAGTTATAATTTTTTCTTTTTATTTAAAACATAGAACTTTTAGGGACACTTTTATAAAGCATCGCTAATAGTTGTAATATTAGTGTCTCTTTTTATTAAGAGTCGTTAATAGATGTAATATTAGCGACACATTATAAAAAGCGTCACTAATAGTTAATTTTTTTGCAATGCTTTTCTGAGTGTTGTAAGTAGTAGTTTTTAGCAAAGCTTTTAATTGTGTCGCTAATAGTACATTTTGTTATAGTGTTAATTAATTTACTTTAACTTTCTACATGAAGTTTATCTCTTTAAAAATACACATGCACTTTTAAAAGAAAATAAGAAATAAAAATAACATAAAAAAATTGATAGACATAACAAAAATTACTCTAGACATACTAAAAAAATAAGAAAGAAAAATTAGAAAGAAAATGTTGTTCCACACCTCTAACCCTAAACTGAACATTGTCCACAATGGTAAAGAAAATATATGCCACAATGAAAAGATAAGAAAGAGAGGGAAAGAAAGATATCACCTCAGTGTACTAAATAACTAAGATGAAAGTGAAGTAGATAGGATTTGAGAAGGCATGAGAAACATACATGTAAGGAGTATTCCCCCCAAACCTAAAGTACCAAACTCCCAGAAAAGATACAATGACTATAAAAATAAAACAAAACAAGACAAACGAAAAGAAAAGAAAAGCGAAAAATAGTCCCCGCATTGCTAAGCATTGCCATCATCAGAATCATACTCCTCACCAAAACTCTAGTCTCCATCATCAGCATTAGCGAATTGGCCTGTAGGAAATCAGTCAAAACCTATACAAGTTCTCGCATCTCAGCCATCTGAGCATCCATACATGTGGTCATCGACATATGCAACTACGCCAAAGAAGAATGGATATGGGACCGAAGGTGTAAAATCTCTAATTTTAACTCGGTTTAATTTATATTTTAAGTATATGAATTGTGTGGTTTTGCTTAATTGCCAGTTTGATTTGATTTTGGAGTTATGGGCTAGTAATTATGACTTAAAATTGGGTTAAATTTCACTTTGTATAAGTAGCAGTGTCAAATTGGATTTATCCAATTTTTATGGCTTTTATTATAATTTTTCCTAAATTAAGGGAGCTGACCCTACCGTGGGCTCCACGTCCATGTTGGATGGTGTGCGACTACATGACCCTCTAGACTTGTATTATTTTATTTCAGTAGGTTTGGTTTTGGACTAAAAAAAAACCCTAATTAGCCACTTAGGGCATTTTGACCTATTTTTTATGTAACAGTTTGTAAACCCAGCCCAAAACCCTTACTATTTAAAGAAACCCTAACCCTTTTTCCAAATGGGGAAGAACTGTGTTAGGTGAAAGGAGGCGCTCTACCCCCATTTTCCCAAAGAAGAAAAATGGATTAAAGTGTGTTTTCTTGCCGTAATCTCCCCTTATCTTTCAATTTTGGTTTTAATCACTCTAATCTTTATTTCTCATATCTTGATTCTTGATTTATTTCATGAAAAATCTTATTTTTAATTTCGATTTAAAACCCTAAATTGATGGTTTTCTTTTTTAATGAAAGGTTATCATAGATCTACCTATTTTCAAGTTGATTTGAGCGTATTAATTAATTTTAATTAAGCACCCAAATTTTTTGGTTAGATTTCTTTAGGATTGAAGCTTTTTCGTGGATCCAAAGGCTTCATAGATGTTAGAGAGTTTTTACTTGTGTGGTTTTATTTATTGGAATGCATGATTGTGGATTTATGCGGGTTGTTGCTTCATTTTGAAGTTTAATAGTGATTTATTAAAAACATGTAATTTATAGTTATATTCTTATGATTATGCATGAGAATGATTAGATCTATCATGTTCACTTTAGATTTTGATTATATGATGTTCTATGGTGATTTTAGAATTTATCTTAAATTTTAGAATATTTTCGGTTTGATTTTCAGAACGATGAAGACAAACCAAGAAAAAGTGAACTGTTAAGGGTATTTAAGGGTATTCGAACTACCACACAACAGTTTTTGTTGTGGCCTATTTTTTTTATTTTTGGCAATTTCTTGTTCTCTTCTTATAAACCTAATTATTTATGATTATAATAACTTATTATTACTTATAAATGCTATTGTGATTGCATTAGAACCATCTTTGAATTATTATTTAGCTCAAGAATGAATACGACTATACTTGTTTAATTTTAGTATGATATTCTACTTGTTTTAAATCCATGTTTGATGACTACTTCATAATTACTTGATGATTCCAGTTGGTCTGAACCATGATAATTTATATATGCTTGCACATGTTATATTAGTTTTAGAAGAATTATGTTTCACACGTTTTAGCTTAAGTATGGATATGTTTAAACTTGTCTAAGTCTAGCATGATGTTGTATTTGTCTTGAACCCATATTTCGATGTTTTCTTCACATTTACTCTATAATTCCACTAGGATAGAACTATGGATGATTGTGTACATAGCATTGATTTTAATTTGTTCATGTTTTACATATTTTAGCTTAGATTTGAATAATATCACTTATGTACACTCTTACATAGACATTTATCATTTTATTTGACATAAATAAATCATGTTTCATGCACATATGGACTGATTTGAGAAGCTTTATTTATACTTGAGGTCATTTATCATTTGCTCACATATGTACCATGTTGCATGCGTTATTAAAACAATTTATAAACAAGGTTAATTGTAATTAGCCGTGATTGTTCGATTAGATGCCATTGGATGTCAAATTAATCATTTGGAGGCTTATCGAATCAGTTTTGTATACAAAAGACATGGTTTTGTTTTGCGTTCCTTCGAGAATGTGGTGCCTCCTTAGGTAGAGATGAGCTGATTGTCATGTGAGTTAATTTGATAAGTTATCTGGACCCTAAGAATTGAGGATGGTATATCTGTATTCATTGGCTTACCATGCTGCTCTAGATTTCCTTTCTAGGAAGTTGGACTTCCCCGCAAGGTTTGTCCTTGGTGCTCAGGCTGCTCTAGTTTTCCTTCTTGGAATTCAAACCTTACTTTTATAAGGATTGTCCTGGATGAACAGGGGGAATTTGGACCTACCCAAACTGTTCTAGTTTTCCTTCTTGGAATTTGGACCTTCTCCTCAATGGATTGTCCTAGGTTAGCGGGTTTGATAGTTTTTCTCATTTTTGAGACTTCAACATTGATTGCTGTATGTGTATGAGAGATAATGCTCATTGACACAGGTTGTATAGGAACAATGAAGCTTATGTTATACACTTAATTATAGTATGGATTTGCATAAATATGTAGGATATTGTGTAGTTGATACACTTGATTTTTGTTATTTTGAGAAGTGATTATGCATGATATACATGTTGAGAATTGATTTATGCGAGATATAATTGTTATAATGAGATTCATATGTTACACATGATATGTATATGCTTTATGAGCTATGGATGAATCTTTGATGCACCAGTGGTATGATATGTGCTCATCAAATTTGGGTTATATAATAATATGCAAGTGACATGACTATGTATTTATAGAATATGTTATATATACATCATGATATGTAGGTGGCATGATTATGTATATATGAAATATATTTCACATGATCCACAGGTGGCATGCCTATATGTTTATGGAATGTAGGTGTTTATATGATGAACAGGCGGCATTACGATATGTGATTTGTCGCATGATTAATGGGTATGGTGAATGATTATGTGATGAATGTTATGTTTATAATATCTGTGATATCATTATGAATTTACTTTCCAAATTAAAACCCTTGCCAAGCATTGGCTCACCCCACTTTGTTTTGTGGTTTTGTTTTTGGGCTGCATGTGGATGGTGCGGGTCATTGAGACAGATTTATAGATGTTTGGTTTATGTTAGATTGATTTCATGTTATGTTGAGCTTATATATTTGACTCTTCTTCACACTTTGTTAGCCGATTTTGGCTTACTTATTTAGCCATTGTCGGCTTGTTTTATTTTATGACTAGTTGATGTAGTATGACTGGACTAATACATTAATTAGTAGTCCATTCATTACTCTATTTGCCTTTGTACATAGTGTCTAAGCTCTACTTTGTTGTGTATTCACCTAAAGATGGGCTAAGTCTTCCACATTTCGACTCGACTTAGTCGCGCCGCATGCTACGTACTCCTTGGATGGGGTTCAGGTCAAGGGTGGTGTGTGCTGGGGCATGATAGAAGGCGATTCTACATCTAAAGTAAATGGTCACCAACAAAAGAATGTGGTGGAATGTTCTGCTCAGCTACTACCTCTGGTATGCCCTCTGTGGCCTACTCATCTTCTTCCCCTACCGCTGGTCGAGGTGGGCAATGTATAACCATCCAGCTTAAGGTTGCCTAGGAAATGACCCCTAAACCTTGGATCATGGGCGAATTTAAAGGAAAATCCAACTGGAAGTGATAAAAAATATTCTCCAAGGTGAAAGGATAAGCTAACTGGGGGCTGCTGGGCTAGATAATCTCCGCCATCAGTGCGAGGACAGGATGTGCCCTGTGCTTGACCGTAAGAGTCCTCGTAATAGTGAAAGCATCGGGCACCCTTCTTTTTTGGGCTTTAGAACTAGAACTCCAATCCATGGATATGAAAAAAGCTCAAAACTAAGTTCTACAACTGTTATGGAAGTGAATGAGAAAGAAAATTTTATTGCATGCCTTAGCAATGTCAAATTACAAAAATACCTCTAGCATAAAAATTAACAAAAATTAACGAAATCAATGTATAATGTGTACAATGAAATAATAAATATATTTAATAGAGCAAGTACATACAAATTATTCATTTTAGCCACATAAAGTTGAATTCTCTACAAAAATGACGGAAGATGAAAAATTCAAAATTAAACGTACACAACAAGTCATTTATGCAATCAAGTTGAACCAAATCATAAATGTAGATCATATTCTAACCAATTACCACAAAAAATTGCATCTAATTTGGCCAAAACAATTATAGAGAAATAATAAAAATAATTTGGGGCTTATCGGGAAAATGGCGTTATAGGTAAAAATGGAGAACGATTTGACTTAAATAGATGACTGAAATGGATTCTACGTAAAAAATCGGGTGGAGGAATGAATTTGGGAACAAAACTCTCCAGATAATGGAGGGCAGCATGAGAGAAGAGAAACACGGTGTCCAACTCTGACCGTCGTGCACTGAATTTAATAGAGGTGCAGGCTGTTCAAGATACCTGATGGGCTGATTGACTAGCACGATTGATTGGGTTGTGCACTAAATCGAACGGCTTAATGCAATCTTTTTATTAACATGACAAAACTAACTAAATTTTTTTAGAAAACTCACTCAACTACAAGGGGCAGGAAGAAAAAACTAAAAAGAAAACAAATAAATATAAATAAAAAAGGGTTGCCTCCCAAAAGAGCTAAGTTTAATGTCTTTAGCTGGATGGTGTGCACTCTCTCAATGTATTAATGGATCAAATAAATCAATAGAGTTAATGTTGCACCTCTCAACATCTCTGTCTATGACCAACTTAAGTCTCTAACTGATAACTTTGAAAATCCAATTATCATGCGGGTCAGAGATTTCGATTGCACAAGGAGGGAAAACCTAAGTAATGACATATGGGGCATCCCATCGACATCTAAGCTTACCTAGGAGAGGCATAATTTTGAATTAAAGAGCCAAACTTTCTAGTTAGGTTGAAAGGACTTTTGATGGATTAATCGGTCATGTAAATCCTTAGTCCTTTGTTTATATGATTTGGCACTCTTGTAAGCTGCATGACAAATTTTATCCAATTCATTAAGTTGAAATATACGGTGGGAACCGTCTTTGTCCATTTTGAAATTAAATGATTTAATGGCCCAAAAATCACAATGCTCCAACTCAACGGGTAAGTGACATTCCTTAACATAAACAAGATAGTAAGGGGACATGCTAATAGGGGTTTTATAAGCGATCCAATACGCCAATAAGACATTGTTAAGACACATGGATGTTGCTATGTCTGAACTAAGACTATGAAGTAGTTAAATTCAGATTTGTTTTACTTGCTAATTGTAGTAGACAAGGTCGATCCACAGGGAAAGCCTTGTGCAACAAAGAAAATGATTACAAAAAAAATAGTGGAAAGAAAAAATTAAGAGAGAAAGAGTATTAGAGTATTGAGGTAATAAAGAGTTATGAAGACAATAAGATAAAACACTAAGGCATTAAGGGTATGTCCTTCATGTGTCAGGTTATCTCAGTTTTAATTGAATGAAAATTCTATCTAACCGGATGTTATGAACAATAAAAACAAAAATAAAGATAAAAGAATACTTTAGATAGATGAAGGATGAAAAGAATTGTTTCTTTAAGAGTTCTATGTATCAAAACCACAACAAATCAAGAAGGAGAGCCTTCAAACATCTTATGTGTCAAAATCATAAAGAAACAAGAAGATAAATAATATTAAATAAACATCACTTCAAATAACTAATACTTACTTAAAACCATTGTTAAAACATGAATAGAACTCTATTAGATTATTACAAATCACCTCTATCTTTAGCTAGAGAGCTTAGAAAGCCATTAGAATAAAATTAAAAAAAATACAAAAGAAGAGAAGAAAAATAGGAGAAGAGAGCTCTAAAGGGGGGGGGGATGGTTCCTCTACCACGTCCACCCCTCTATTTATAGGAGTAGAAGGGGTTGCTTCAAAGGGGAAGGCCCAATCATATCATTTGATTGCTTCTTAATTGATTACTTGATTGGTTGCGTATTTGGTAATGATTAGATGCTTAATCAATCAAATAAATTAGTGATTTATTTAGCAAATAAGTATCTTTTAGTCTTCCTTTAATTATCCAATCAACCTCATTGTCTTTCCTTATGTGTATTAATCACAACTAGTTAAAAATCCTCTATGTGTTGGCCTCAGGTTAGTTGACTAGCGCTCCATTTGCATGTTAAATTTGACCCATATATCTTTAGAATTATGAATTTTTGCCTAAAATAGTGATTGTAGCAACAGAAGTTTTATTTTCAATGACACTAGAATCATACCCATTCGAAATATACATAGAAAGCTATGGCTAAAATACTAAGGTTGTATCAATTTAGCCAAAGAAGCTTCTTCCTGAATTTAGTTCTTTTGATGCAAATTTGAAATCCAACGGGTCCAAAAGGTTGTGTTTGACCATTACATGAATGTTTAGACTATTAGGAGCCTATTCTCGACTTTTAAATAGCTTTGGGTAGTTGGGTTTCACTTCTTCTTCTACTTGTATTCTGTTGAAGCCTGTTTAGACATGTAAACACAACAAAGTCCAACTCACCTATTCAAAACATAAATAGCCCAAACAAGTAGTTAATAAGCACAAAAATAAGATTATAATTCAAGATTTCAAAGTATTTAATTAAACATTATTTTGGTGCATCAATGCACCAATCTTTTTTTATCAAGGTGCACCATATTTTCAAGGATTTTTGTTACTTTCATGATTGGACACCTTGACTTGAGCACTGATCGGAGGATGGTAGGGGTGGCTACTTATTGTGTAACGAAATATTTTTGAAGAAGAGGTTCAAAATAGTGGTTGTAAAAGTTGCTACCACCATTGCTAATGATTGCCCTAGGTGTACCAAATTGACAAAAAATATTTTCCTTGATAAATATCCCCACTACCTTATGGTTATTGGTTTTCATCGCTATGGCTTCAATTCATTTGGAGACATAATTGAGAGCTACCAAGATGTAAGCGTAGCCAAAGGAGGATTGAAATAGATCCATAAATCAATCCCCCAAACATAAAAAATCTCAATAATGAGGATGGGTTACAGAGTCATCTTGTCTTTTCAAGAAAGAGCCCCTAAACTCTGACATACATGACAACTTATAAAACTCATGAGCATCCCAAAATAAGGTGGGCAAATAAAATCCACTTTCAAGAACCTTCATAGTTGTTTTCTTTCCCCCAAAATGACTACCATAGGCGTGAGAGTGACAAAATGGGAGAATACTATGGAACGTCAAAAATCTTGCTAGAACAAAACATAAAAAGATCGGGGTCATCCCAATAATAGTGCTTAACATGAGAAAATAATAAATATTCTTCTTGTTTAGTACAATTGTAGGGAATGTAACCCACAACAAGATAATTGACAATGTGGGCGAACCAGGGTGTGAAGTGTAAAGACACGAAAAGTTACTAATCAGGGAAAGAATCATGAAGTGGTTAACGGTTTGAAGGTTGCTCAAGTAAGATCTTAGACAAATGATAAGCCATGACATTCTCAGCACCCTTGTCCTTAATTTCATAATTGAACTCTTGGAGGAGCAAAATCCAACAAAAGAGCTTGGGCTTGGTATCCCTCTTGGACATAAGGTAGTATGAGGCTGCATGGTCAGAAAATATGATTATTTTGGATCCTAAGAGGTACAATCAAAATTCCTTTTCCGTGGTGGTGTAGTTTAATTGGGCATCAGAAAGGGTCTTACAAGAATAGTAAATGACATGGGGAAAAGTGACAGATTGGCCATGGCAGAGCTGCAACAGAGCTGAACAAAGGTTAGTTGGCCCCGACGAACTAGAATAGAGCCTCTCGCACAAATAGACTAGAAAGAAAATGCATCGCGTTCAAGCCACCCTCAACCAACAAGCGGTAGGTTAGGTTTCGACGGAGCAGAGGTGGCAGAGGTTGAGCCGGGATTGGTGGGCCAGCCACAGCCAAACAGGGTCTAGCCGGCCACAACCAGCCACAAGTAGATGCGGCTGAAACAAAACTAGAGGGGGTGGTTCTGGCAGAGAAATAAGGCAGTGGAGAGGGCCTGGGAGGGAAGGTGGTAGCCTAGGCTGACTTTTGAATGGCTGCGATAGCCAGGCAGAGCTGTCTTCAGCCAAAGGCGACAACTTCTTGCACCAGTAGTCCCAAACGGACAAAGACCCAAAACAAGGGACCAGAAGGGAGGGAAACGAGGGAAGCCAATGTAGGTGGAGCCAGCCCAGCCCCAGTCAACACCAGGTAGGGTTGAAACCCACAGTGGCAATCGGGCCACTACCAACTACTGATGGCGGTGCCAAAATTCAAAATAAAGAGGGAGATATGCAAACTCGGAAAAGTGACAAATTGGCCATGGGGGCCGGGGTGGTGACCCCCTGCTATCTCACCATTGAGATGGACCCGCGACGGTGGCCCAGAGTCCTTCTGGCAATTGGCGATCACCGGAGAGGAGACATCAGAAGGGGGTAGTTCTTATCTCGTCTGAAAGTTCCTTGATTGGGCTTGATCAAGCCCAATCCAATCTTTACCTTTTCCCCCTCTCTCTCTTACTTATATTGTTCTTTCATTTTCTCTCTTTTTTTTGATCTAGAAGCTCATGTTGAGGCCTGCAGCTTGCAACCAAACCCCACACCCGACTCTATGGGTACAAATACCATGGCCAAATATGATAAAGTGTCACAAAAAATTATAGAAAAATCAGGGACATTACAGTATAGTCTAAAGCATCACTCATAATCTCAAGGGTAGGAAGTAGCTCAGGGGCTAAATGGTAGGGGTGGTAGAGAAAAGTGCACGAAGCTTGGTTAAAGTTTTCATATAGGCATCATCTAAATCAAAAGATACGTCTTGAGCCAACAAAGACACCATGGGAAAGACATCTTACTAAAGCCCATGATGAAACACCTATACAAACCGGAATGGCTAAGCAAAGAACGAGCTTGTCTCACCATGGTGGGGGGAGGTAGGTTGGTTATAAGGTCAACTATGGCCTTATCTACTTCAAGTCCATGTTTGGAAACAACATGACCTAAAACGATTCCCTCTTGAACCATAAAATGGCCTCATTCATTGACCAATTTGGGAACAACATGACCTAAAATGATCTCCCAACTCAAAACCGAATTTATGTCCTCGCATCGTTTAAGTACAAGAGATAAATTATGTATAGACACTCATCAAATGAAGCACCAAAAATAGAAAATTTGTCGATAAAAACTTCTAAAAATTTATCGATCATATCAGAAAATATGGTCATCATGCAACGCTGAAATGTAGCAGGAGCATTACACAAACCAAATGACATACTTCTATAAGCAAATGTACCAAACAACCAGGTGAAAGTGGTCTTCTCTTAATCCTCCAGAAACACGGGAACTTGGTTGTATCCTGAGTAGCCATCTAGAAAACAATGGAAGTCTTGACCTACTAGTTTCTCTAAGATTTAGTCAATGAATGATAATGGAAAATGATCCTTTCGGGGACATGGAATTCAACTTATGATAGTCTATGCACACTCTCCACTTTGTGGCTTCCCAAGTAGGGACTAACTCTCTTAAAAAATTTGGCTTGACTATGATTCCGGACTTATTAGGAACAACTGTGGTAGGGCTCACCCACTCACTATTTGAGATGGGGTATATGATACTTGCATCTAGAAGCTTGATGACCTCATTCATAACAACCTCCCACATGTAAGGGTTCAACCTCCACTATCCTTCTTTTAGTAGTTTGGCCATGTCCTCTAGGTAGGTTATATGCATGCAAATGGACAGGGCCGTTAGGTTAGCTACCATTCGTCCTATGGCTCTCCTATATGTAACAAGGACAGTAAGTAATCTACTCTCATAGTCACTAGTCAAGTGAGAGAAAATAATCACCGGAAGAGTATCCTTGGGTCTCAAGAATGCAATATTGAAAGAGGTGGGTAGTTTCTTCAACTCAAGCGTAGGTGGAGACTCTATGGAGGGCTTAAGGGATGGGGCGGCTGAGTTGGCAGGGGCTCGGCCTATACACTCCAAGTAGAAGACTCGGGGACACTAGCAACCATTAGTTGACTATGGGCCTCCTCTAAAGATGTGTGACTAGTAAATTCCTCTAATCCATGGTATCATAAAGTCATTTCAAGTGTATCTCTTATAAAGATAAGGCGGAGGGCTTCATTGACTAAGTCATCTAAATGGTCAACAACAAAATATTTGGAGTCACACTAAATATGTGGTTGGTTAGATGCATGAAACACATTGAGCCTCACCTTCATGTTTCCAAAGGACATCTCCATTACCCTAGTTCGACAATTGATACAAGCATTAGGAATGGCTAGGAAGGTGTGACCTAGAATTATGGTGATTTGGTGTGTGGAATTGAAGATAGGTTTCATATCTAAGACAAGAAAGTGAACGGGGAAGAAGAATTGGTTGACACCAACTAAGACATCTTCAATGACACCCCAAAGTTTATGCAAGGAATGGTGGGCTAACTGAAGAGTAACTAATAAGGGCTGCAAGTCTCCTAAACCCAATTTCTCACACATCGAGTAAGGAAGTATATTAACACTAGCACCAAGGACAAGGAGGGCCTTATGGATGGAGTGATCGCCTATGACACAAGAAACAATGGGCACTCCATGAACTTTTAACTTAGGTGGGGTGTCAATTTTTAAAAGAGAGTGAACTTGCTTAATGAGTAAGATCTTCTTAGACACATGGGTCTTTGATTTACAATTTTGAGTGCATAGGTCTTTAAGGATTTTAGCTTAAGTTGGGGGTTTGTTTAATGCCATCTAGGAGTGGGAGAGTAATTTTGACTTGTTTAAAAGTCTAAAAAATATCTTCCATCCTAGTTGTGCTCTTTCTATAGGGTGGGACCAAGTCAAGACACTGGGGAAAAGGTGTGCTAGTGAAATAGGATCCTTCGAAAGTAGTCTTAGACTGTGACTTTGTGGAAGGTTAAAGAGAGATAAACTCCTTTGCTTTTGGCTCACTCTCTAACTCCGAAGACTCACTAGAGGTAGGCTTCTATAACTCCTCATTCGTGGTACCCAAGAAATCACCCCCAACCTAATTATCAATGTGTCGCACACTCCTAAAGGTAGTTATAGATCGAAAATTTTCATTAGATGAATAGACTCCCTCTACTCCACTGACCTTTAGTTTTTTTTAGGGGCTGACTCGGCAATGTACTTGTCTCTCACTTATTTATAGAATTTCCTAATTATCCAATTTGGGCTTTTAGATTTGTGGTAGATTGTGTAAGTGTTGGAGTTAGGAATGAGATTGAAGGCCTTGCAAGCACTCAAGACCTTGTCATTTGAATCTTGGATTCCTACTCAGTTGGACATTTGGGGTTGCACTTGAGTTGGTGGAAAGGGAGTGGTGAACATGGAATGGTTGCCTAGAGGGTTGGTTATTCCCTTGGTTTGGTGCTTGCTAGGAAAAGTTTGTGTTATTCCTCCACCCACAGTTGTATGTGATGGAGAAAGGATTATTCTCAGCCCTAGTGAAGGCTTGGGTGGCATTGACATGGTCTTGGACATGCTCAGGGTATTGAGGGGCAAAGGGGAACACCATGATAGTATGGGCCAGGCCAAAGCAAATCGTGCATGTGTCTTAAGTGATGGGAGTGGATTGATGGGTTGAAGTCATAAGGAGGTCGAGCTTCCTACTAAAACATCAACTTTGAAAGAGTGGTCTAATAAGTTTACTTCATGCAAGCTACCCCTAGAGGCGGGCATTGTTTAAGATGGATGGTCCACCCTCATTTCTATTCAACGCAACTTGTTGAAGGAAATTTTCACTCAAGTCCTCAAAAAGTTTCCATGCTTCATTTTCATTTTTTAGCAAAAAGGTACCCCCACAGCCCGCATTAACAAGGAGGCAGTTTTGTGCAATAAGACCCACATAGAAGCATTGCACTAATTACCAATTAGGGATAGCATAATAGGGACACCTCCTAAGAAGGTCCTTAAGTCTATCCCAACTCTCA
Source organism: Saururus chinensis (assembly GCA_035235625.1). NCBI lineage: Eukaryota > Viridiplantae > Streptophyta > Magnoliopsida > Piperales > Saururaceae > Saururus > Saururus chinensis. The sequence goes on along the minus strand of CP141144.1, from coordinate 33,297,242 downwards.
TGGAATTATTTGGTGGGAAGTTGGATAGAAGTGGTTATGACCATTCTCATTTGGTTAGTCTTACCCATGGAGAAGTCCTTTTGAAGAACTCTTATGCATTTGTGCCCATATTGTGATGGTGTTCGGTTCTGATGAGTGGAGTCATAATTTAGCCTTATATTTTAATGTGAAAGTAAAAAGCCAAAGTTTGACAGCATCATTAGTCAAATTACAAAATTTAAAAGTTGTGTATATTTCCAAGAAGTCATCTAGGTGCCTATACAGGTTTTCGATGTTAAGCCCAAAAAAAGTTAGAAACATCTAAATGATATTGGGCTTAATTTCATTATTTTGAGCAATGACTATCGGTAGCCTAATGCACGATAGAGAGGTGTTCTCATTGAGACTGTAATACTCCCTTAGGGATTTGAGAAGTGCATCTACTAATTGATGTTCAACCATTGGTGATGGTAGGAGCCGTGGGAGAAATAATAGTAGAAGTGGTGTAATTAGTAGGAAAGTGGGTAGAGATAAAGATTGAGGGCAACATACCTCTCCTAGGTGTTCACTCTGGCTCAGGGTTAAGTGGTGCTAATAAGGGGAGCAAGGAGCGGTCGTCACCCGCCACACCCCCTTGAGACTAACCCATCCTGGGTTCTCATTGAATTACACAACACCTGCACTTTGTGCAAAAGAAAATAACAAAAGCTAAAAGAGATTAACTAGCCATCTTAGTCCAACATAGCACATACAAAATTTATAATCAACATAGTCTCAAGCCCTAAGGTTGTAACATATCTAATGCCATCATAGGATATCAAAAGTATGATGTAAAGTCAAGTCTAAGATCATTTTATTACATGACAAGTTTAAAACAACCCAAACATTTAGCCCCCTCTCATGGCCCATGCCAATCCTCAAGTTAAAAAAGAAGACCATCTCGAGCACCTGCATGACACAACATACATCCCTAAAACAATACTACAAACAAATGAAGGGTGTGCTTAGCTCAATAAGGAACTGAAATATAAGCTCATGATAACACCACATACATTCTTCCCACAAAAGTCAATTTAAACATGCTTCACATATCCAACTCACACTTGTGCATCATGAGATAAATCACATTCTATATACATATTAAAATCACCTATGTATTATAGGTTCATTCAAAATTTATAACACATATGCAGACAATGTGAAATCATTTAAGTTTCATGGTTCACTCACATCTTGCATGAATTAAGTATCAATATTCACATTCACCCTGCATAATCAATTGTACTAAACCACATTCCATCCTACATGCTTAAGTGTAATCATTCCATACACATCATGTATAATAAAAACATCATTATCTCTACACAAATTGTGTCAATGAGCATTATAATCCATACACATAGATAAACAATCCGGTGAATGTCTCATAATAGAGAAAAGAACCCTATTTATCTTGGCCAAAGCGAAAGCATACCTGCTCACCCTGGAATTCCTAATAAGGAAGTCCAAATTCCTAGAAAGGAAAACTAGAACAATTTGGGTAAATCCTTAACAGGGAAAGTACCCCCTGGTAAGCTGGCGCACATGGACAAACCAACCTGGATTCCCATGTCCAAAAAGACTCATTAATTTAACTTATTATAACATTCAACTCTTCTCACCTAAGGAGGAAACCCATCCTCAAAGAAATGTAAAAACCTATCCAATGGTTGTAAAACTGCGTGTAATTCAATGCAAAACTATTTCAATAAACCTCTAATATGGCTAATCCAAAAACTACGGTATCTAATTGACTAATCATGGTTAAAAACAAATAATCTTTGTTTGCAAGTCATTTTCATGATGCATGTGACATGATACATACATGAGCAATGTTTAATAAATTTAAGCATAGGTAAATATGCTCACATCAGTCCTAATATGCATGAAACATGGTCTATTTATGACTAATAAAATCAAATAAGCATGAGCAAAAATATACGTACATGGTAGTGTTCATATTTGAGCTAAAACGTGCAGACATGGTTTATATATAATTAATGTGACATGACAAAGTAATTAATAATTCAACATGGTTATAATCTACTAAAATCATGGAGTAACTATGAACAAATCATAGAAATCCCACTTAAAATTATGCATATACTCATTTATCCCATACAAGATTATGTAGATGTTTTATTATAATAACAACATGTAACTCTTATATTTTAGAAAAAAATAGTAAATAAACTCCAATCAAGGTGAAAATTTGCAAAGACCTACATCATAAGCTTAATTAACATATAAATAAATATCATAAGAAAATAATAACAAAAATCATTTTTGTGATTTAATTAATGACACTATGTTGTTTTGCCAGAATTGTGCAACCTTCAAATTTAGGACTATGCCATTGTCTTATTATGCTCTAAACAACTTCAAATTTTTACAACATGATCATAACGCATCTAAATCCATCATAAAAAGAAGGAAAAGAAATCATCTGTTTTCATCCCTAGCTAGGCTTCTAAACATGAAAATAAATAGCCTTTTTCTGTAAAACATATATTCCAAAAATATAATAAACATAAATTATTCTAGAAAAATCTAAAAAATTAGGAATATAATCTAGAAACTATAATATATTCCCAGGAAAAAATTGAGATAAAACATCAAAGTAAAGTATCTTAAATATAGTCGTGAATCCAAAATAGAGAGCTATTTGGATCATTTGAAAGGCCTAGTGGCCCATTGGAATGGCTAGCCATTTGAACGGCCTGTCATCCCGCTCGAATGGATCACCGTTCGATTGAGTAGGCCAATCAAATAGTTAGAACAAAACTATCAAAACAATTGTCCACTACCTCACGAAACTGAACTAGAATTCTTCTAAGAATCAATAAACATTTCTAAAACTTCATGAAACTTTGTATAATGATTACCCAAGCCTAAAACATTATAGATCAAACATTTTTCATGCTTAAATAAAAAAACTATAAATCACATGTTTTTAATAAATCACTATTACACATTGAGATGGATGAAAAATTGAAAGAAACCCACAATAATGAAATTTGAAGGAAGAAAACCTCTTAGAAAGAAAACCCCTTACCTCTATCAAGCTTGTGAATCCCTTAAACGACCTTGAACCTTAAGAATTCCGACCCAAAATTAGGGATTTTAGTTAATCCTAATTAAAACTAACTAATATAGTCAAATCAACGTAGGAAATGATAGATTCAAAACCTTCTTAGGTTAAAAGCAAAAATAACTTAATTAGGGTTCTAAATCAGAATTAAAAACATGATTTTGATGAAAGAAAGCTAAGAATCCAAATAAGAGAAGTGGAGATAGAGATGATTAAGACAAATATCAAAAGATTAAGGGGGAAAACCTTACCTTAAAAAGGGTATCTCCTTTGGGAAATGGGGGTATAGCTTAGCCTCCATCCTATCCTCAACCCTTCTCTATTTAATAAATGGCTAGGATTTTTCTTTGTATAACAATACTTATGAGCTAGAAATTAAATTAGTGGTCTGAAAAAAAAGTGACAATGCCCTAAGTGTAATGTCCAAGAATTTTCTAAATTCCCAAAGTCGGCAGAATGAAAATTAGGGTGTGGGACACCTTGACCTATTTATAGGAATAACTTGATCATTAGTTATAATTAGTGGCTAAAACTTATATGGATGGAAATTATATAGAAAGAACTTCAAAATGCCACCAAGAACACATGAATCAAAGTTCGAATAAGGGAGATATGGCCATTTGAAGTTGAACATAATGCATAGGACCCGCTTACCCAACTTAGACACATAAATTGGTTGTTTAAGTCGCTTATGGGCCCAATTAATTAATATTTAAAAATTATATTTTAAGGGCCCAATCAAGTGGCCAAATTCGGGGAGTTTTGATCCAACTCCTAGAGGGATTATGGTTCCTAATCTCCACGCTTACAAATAGATTATTAGGGCTCCTAGAGGGGGTGATCTTTCTACCGTTAAGGGAAGGAGGAACAGCGGATGACGGAATTTTCTAGCGAGGCTCTGACAACAGTGGATCGACAACAACTTGGCCATTGAGGTAGGATTTTAGGTCAAGATTAGTAGGGGTTTTGCTAAATAAATTAGAATTTAATGACCTTATTAGATATTTATGCAAATTCAATGTTTCTGTAATTTACATGAACCATGATTGCAAAAATCACTATTCACATACATTGTAGTGTTTTTTTGCTACAACAGCCGGCCAGCAGCTGGTCGGATTCTACCTCCTATTCCTTTTCTTCTCGGCGGAGGTTCTGCTGCATTGCGCCGGGATTGATTGTCCTTGGTAGCCTAAATATGGCCAAAACGCATAGTCGGGAAAAATCCTAGCGAGTGGTTAATTAACCATTTTGCAGTTGGGGTTAATCATAAACTACTTGACAAACCTAGGTCTGTTTAAGGGGTTCACAACCATGTTACACACCAGGAAAATTACAACGAGTACATGATGTCAAGTAGTACCATTGTGCCAAATTTTGGACCCATTGAATGTCAATAAGGCTTTGAACAAAATGATAGAAATACCCCTTTGAGTGGACTCACCCACATTCGTGTGAATGGAAGCCGGGTTAGTTTGAGAGTGGAGCCTTCTGAGAGGATGACTTAAAATAAATAAAAGGGTAGTGAGATAACCAAATGAACTAAGGGAGGGTACCATACCCTAGGTGGTAGAATTACTCTAATGCCCTTAGGGGCAGTATGATCCATTTTTGCCAAAAATAATAACCTAACTACCAAGCATTAGGGTATGTTATAATGTTGTTAAATGGCTTCAAAAAGGAAGGGGTGTGACCAATAAGTGACACGAAGACCTTGCTAGGTCATAGTGAAATAGGAAATAAGGGGAAGAACCTAATTCTCAGGGTTAAGGCAGTGTATTACATGTGTATGCAACCCAGTGCATCGATCAACTAGAGTATTATATACGTAACTTGAGTGTTGTGTTAGAGTTGTTTACACTCTCTGGCTTAAATTTGCTGAGCCCTAGCCTTGCAAATGAGTGCAATGGGCCTTCATTTATTATTTATGTACTTGTATGTCTGCATGTTATTTATGTTGCTTTAATTTGTATCGGTATCTTAAGATTAATGAAGTTTAATCATGAGACATGGATTACGATTGGATTGGGGGGAGAACATCTAATCAAGATAAAGACTAAAATACCCTCAATAGGGTTTGAGACCTGTTAATGGAGTGAATGGGGCCTGACATAGAATTTTACCTTGGTTAATGAACCAAAGGTGGTTATGGGATGTTCTTTGAGTCATAGCTCAGTGGATGAGCTATTTATTGGGCTGATTCACAAGGTGAAGAAGAACCAAATGGTTGGGCAAATACTTGATTGGATGATATAATCTAGTTTAAGTTTTGAATGTTTGGTGGAGTCAATGGTCATAAAGACCCAAGACTTCTATTGGCACATTAGTAATATCTTAGAAGACATTTTCTCCTTGAGTTGGAAAATGGTGGAGATTGTGATATGCTTCATCATCGCCATGATGGTTTGGGTATTGACTAGAGGGTCTTTACCGTGGGTTTCCCGTAGGTCTTCTCAGGACAATATAGTATGTACGAAAAGCAGAGTTGTATGAGCATCATGGAAGTCTTGTGCTTCTTGCCAATCTATGCCTATGAGCATAGTTGGGATCCACTTCTCTAGATTTGTGGCAAGCTATTGAGAGCCCTGGGGATTTGGGTGAAGCTATTGTTAAGCAGTTTACTCCAATGTTGGAGTCATGTATTTGGAGATTTCTTTGAGAGTCGGGTTATCTCTGAGTGTATGACGATTTGATAGCATTAATTATTAAACAAGAGTTGTGAGATAATTAATAAGATTGTTTGATATTGCTTGTTTAATTAGACAAGTGGAATGATTAATGGACTTGCATAAAATGTAGGTTGAAAATACTTAAGCATTGCATGTGTGATGCTATGCTTCTTAGGATAATATTATTTTTTAAGCAGAAATACGTCTGGATCCAATCTTGTTGGAAACATTGAAGATGTTGTCTGATGAGTACGTAGGCAACTAACATCAAGTGATGTCAGACCAATCCGAAAATTATTAATAAAACCTTTTTCCCCTTTGGAAGCTCTTCTCCTGAAGGCGGAGAGGTTTCATTATTGTTGTGGTTGTTTGGCTTGCTTAGTTGTAGGTTTTCCAAGCAGTGACAAGTCAGACCAAGATTGTCAAGCACATGATGAAGTTCTTCATTTCTGCAACTCCGGTATGTAACTGTATCTTTGGCGTTACAGTCAACATAGTTATTCATTTTTAGACGGATGATAGACTTGTACTTAAATGTATGAGTTGTTCTTATTGAATTTTGAGACGTGTAATAATATTATATGATTTGATATTCGTATTTGTGAACCCCAGTTATCATGACCTGGAATTTAATTGAATGGTTTGTTTTGTATTTAAGAAAGAAAGAAAATTCTTGTGACTTACCGTTCATGCTTTTTAAAAAGGCTTTTAAAAATATGGGTTGTGATACTAAGGGACCATTCAAGTTCACTTTTGACTTAAAAATAAATTTAATCACACCCAATCCCACTTAAACAAATCAAAAGAAGGTTGGTGGCTGAAATGGGTAGCATGCCATCCCACACGGAGGTGGCAGTGGGGCCACCTCCTTTGTCAAGAAAAATAAAAAGAAAATATCTTGAAATAGGTAAAAATTTGGGTAAATGAAGCTTGACACTAATATTCTAAACTAAAATAAAATTAATCCTTAAGAAATTTATATATAACCTGACTCATTACCCCAAGAAAATCAAATCAAACCAACAAACAACAAGCTTCACACAATTAAAAATGAAATAAATTAGACATCTTACATATACGACCTTGCATACATTAGTATACACCACAAATGTACATAGTAATAGGGATAGAGTATGAAAAAACTAACTAAGGGGGAAAAAAAGCTAAAAAATGAAGAGAGAAGAGGATCTTGCAAACCAAAGACAAGAACTATGCTTGTCAGTGTCGTCTTCCACAAAAGTAGAGAGTGCAGTCTTCAACTCAACCTACAAGATCACAATAAAAAAAGTAAGTAACTAAGAATTAATATGAGAAATTGGAATCAATGTAAATCTCAAAACCACATTAATATATCATTAACAAAAAAATAAATCAACATAGATTTGAATAATCTTGAAAAGCTCCTCCATTAAAAATGAAATCAATATCTTACAATTGTCATTAAACACAAATCATATCTAAATTAAAAAGAAAAAGAAACTGAAACTTACCTATAGTTTCATAAACACTTGAGTAAAAGAAAAACCTAGACTTGCATGGTAGAAACATGCTCTTATATCTTCATTAAATGCTTTAATTGTTCCTCTATCTTCTTCATCCTATTTCCCTTTAGAAAATATACTAGAATTCATCAATTTCAAGCCCATATGGCTTTATATCGCCATAAAAGTCATAAAATGAAGTCTAATAAGAAAATAACTCAAAATCAAATTAAAATAGAAAGTGCATAATATCCCATTTGAACGCCTTGCATTCCGTTTTCAAGACAATCCATATTTTTGTCAAATTTTTTACTATGTTTATTAAGCTCTTTGTTTACGTCCATATTAACTTCCAACGAATTCGTAACTTTAAAAAGTTTCCCAAATAACTTGTAAATATGTTAGGAGTGTTTTGCATTATTCCGAACATCAACAAGGGCCTCAATAAGCACATCATATCTACAAAATATAAAAAATCATCTTTTAGACATGTAGTATATAAATAAAATCCCGACTTGATTCAAAAACATGCCTAAACTACTAATAACGCTCAAATTAATTAATAATTAAAAGTAAATATTAATATTCATCTTAGCATAAATAAACCATAATGAATACTAAATTAACCTAATACTATACTAGAAAATAACGTAAAATGGGCTTATAATATAATATATATATATATAGGAAAAAGTTTATATGAGCCCGGGCTCATATAAATCTATGTGAGCCCGGGCTCTATGGGCCATCGGATTTACATCCGGTGGCCCATAATACACATGGGTTTAACCAATGAGTATAACCCATGAGTATTATGGGCCACCGGATTTACTCATGGGCCACCGGATGTAAATCCGATGGCCCATAGAGCCCGGGCTCACATAGATTTATATGAGCCCCAGCTCATATAAAAGGGTCTCATATATATATATATATTTCACACTTATCAAGTATGTTCATGTTTAAAGAGAGTAGACCACATTAGATATGTCATATATTAAGGGGGAGATCCATTGTCAACAGATGTTGGACGTGTGATCTATTATAATTATTACAGTTTCATGTCTTGATGATTGTGTACTTGACACATGGGCTTGCTTGATTGGCATTTTTGCTATAAGTTATACTTTAACTTTTGTCTATTCATGTAAAAAATGGGGAGAAGTGATTAATGAAAATCAAGGTGCTTATCTTTATACGATTGAACAATACTATACAAATCAATTTGATTGTAAGTGTGCAAGATAAGTAGAAGGTTATACAAGGCTTTTCAAGATCCATTCCAACCAAATCTATATTAAGTTTTAAGTGTCAAGTTATTTTCTATAATTTGAAAGTTAATGCATTATGTTAAGAGTTGTAATTTTATTATGATTTTTAAATATGTAGTGTTTTGACAAGAAATAGCTAAATGAGGAGATTGCAAGAAAATATGAGTCATATGTAAAGTTTATTGACAATTTATTTGTCAAAATTATGTCTACAAATATTGGTTATATAATGAGTCTTATAATCAAATGAGAGGTTGTTGTGGTTCAGTAAGATTTTGAATTAAAAGACTTAAAAATAGGAGCATACATGTTCTTATGGATAAAAAAAGAGATTGAAGAATAATGAAGGTTTTTGAAGCTTGTTCATACCACATTCGCATACCAAAATCACTTCAAGAAGTTTTAGAAGTGATTTCAGGGGTTTCAAGAGGTTTTAGGGTAAACAAGACAAGATGGCAAAAAGATAAACAGAACGATTGATCGTTGTACAATATGAAGAAGGCAATGACCGATTGACACATGATTTCATTCTATGTAATATGAAGATGAGAGTTATTGATCGATCACTTAGATTAATTGATTGATCGCTCAAAGTATTGTATACAAAACATTTAAGGAACAATAGGTCATTGTTTGGAATGATCAATCGTGACAAGGACTAGTTAGCCTAATTAAGCTATTCTAAATTCAATTTCATTCCTTGTTAAAATCAATGACCTAAACTGACTTAGAGAGTTGTATAAGAGATAAAAAAATGATGAATTTATAAAGAGAAAAACCTAGAGGAGATTAGAGAAGAACGGTTTATACCTATTGCATATTGTTTTCCAAGGACAATTTACATGAAGCTTTGAGTTGAAGATCAATGATGAATTCATGAAGCTTTTCCACAACCAAGAAGAGATTTAATATATAGATTTCATAGAGAACTTATAATATATCCTTGATGTGAGATTAAAGATTCCAAGGACGCCAAAGTCAATATAAAAAAAGAGCTTGTTGAAGGCTAGAAGAAGACGAAGACAAAGTTAGGAGGAAGAAGTTTCAAGTTTTGAAGGGAGAAGACTTAAAGGCCAGCAATAACAAAGATTTGTGGAGATCTAAACAAAAAAAGTTTGTGTTAAAGTCAAAACAAAGGTTTCTAGCTTGGTTGTGTTGATGTAAATTGTCTTACTCGCTAGTAGTACATTGATTTGGTTCTATTTTGGAACTGCTGTGGTTTTTTTATGCAAGTTTGGGTTTCCCACATTAAAATTGTTGTGTCTTTAATGTGTGGATTGAATGTTTATGGTTTGAATGATTAATAAATCATGAGATTATTTTGAGAAAATATCTATTTGGTTTCATGCGTATAAACATTATGCAGAAAGAGGCTAGAACACTTAGTTTTTGTCTTTCATATATAATAGATCTAGGGAAAATCTAGTATCCTGCTATACTCTTCTCGATGGATATTAAATTCCTAAAATTCACGATCTCTTACTATTTTTTCTTATGAACTATGAACATTTCACTTGAAAGAATTTCAAATATAAACGTCAATGTTGGGGTCCCAAACTTTGAAAAATAGAGAATGGGATTATCACATCTGACTACACCAATTTTCTAAAATTTCAAACTAGGATTTGACTCTAAATGTATTAGAGTTGCATTAAATTGGTGTCTCTACTATTGTGGTTACAAATCTTGTACCAAACCATGATTGTCACAACCCCAAACTGAGAGTCCCCTTGGCCCGAGATTGAAATAGCAAAGCAGCATGGACTACTTGAAGATAACAATAAATTACTAATAACTTTTTCTCAAATTAACTAAAATCATAATCTACCAGTACCAAAGGTTTCCCACATGAATAGTAAAATTATTACACTCATTCTAAAGAAATAAAACAACTAAAAAGTCTCTACTGCAACATCCATGTCTCACAATGATAGGTATTTATTCTTACGTGCTCACAGAGCTCCCAATATTAAATGTTAGCAAACTCAAATACATCTATTTGCACAAGTATACATGGTAGAATGTTGATGCAAAAGAAAAATCACTCGTGAGCTTATGCTTAGTAAGATTACTCACACACTCACGCTTTGAAAACATAAGTATAACAATAAATTTTGTGAGCAAGAAAGTAAACATGAAGGCATTGTTGCCTCCTAACCATACCCAAATTAACAAAAATAAAAACATTGAGCTTCGATTTTACCTATACATCTAGCACCAATCTTGAAGGCATTACATATCACTCTTCTAAGAGTCTACATGAGTTTTCTCAAACCAATTCCGTATAATTTCCTTAATGCACCTGGCACAAAATAAGCCTAACAGTTTTCATCTTCTTACCCAAATATGATCTCATTCCTACCCCATGACATATACAATGGTAAAAAGCAAGCATATAACCTCAAAATCATGTGCGAGTAGATTGCTTGTCTATGCATGAAATTTCAAAGCTCTAATTTCATCATTGAGACAGATTTCAATCTTTGGAATAAATATTTCCCAACCTCATATTATCATAAAATTTTTACTAGAGTCAAATGAGAGAGTCAAGTTAACTTCAAAAAGTAATTAATTCTCAATTATGGAAATCGCTAAGCAATTCAAGAAAACTTGAGTAGTCAAAAAGAAAATAGCAAAACTCTGATGGAGACTCTAAATCAATAAGGAATTTTATGTTGGACAAATGACTCCTAAATATTACCCTGAAGCAATTTGAAACTAAAATGACACAATTGAAATGTAGAAGGCATGTTTGAATGTGGAATCCCATAATTGTAAAATCTGATCCTCGTGCTCTATAGAAAAACAAATAATTATAGATTGATTAGAAAATCCTACAAAATAAAATATAAAGCTAGACTAAAAAATGAGTCTCTAAAATTATTTTTAGGCAAAATAGTAATGAAAAAGTCCCAAAATGAAGTCTAAAACTAGAGACAATGAAAATTGTTTGGAACTAGGTTTTAGAAAAACATCAATGGTCTACTAATGAATACACAATAGATGGCTCTACAAATTTTAGTAGATAAACTTAATGGAATCCTTACGATTCCAAAGAAATTTCAGAATAAATCACACTCATTTGGGTGTACAAGGAAAACAGAATACATGGAATCTTAAGATAAAAAGATATGCATTACTTCAATTGAATTTTCCTTTTGAGGAAAGAACATAGAAGATGCAATTTCTTAATTCCTGACACTTTACATGGATTAGTCATTCACAAATCATATGAAACCATATGACAATTAACATATGCACAAGATATACAAGCATATGTATCAAAAGTCCATACTTTAACATGAAATTAAAACAGTAATTCATGCATTTAAAATCAACCATCAAAATAAGAACAAACATGCAAATTAGTATGTGGGGATTGCTTACCTTCCAAGTTGATCCTCAAAAACCCTAGTGTTGATGCGAAAAGCCTTCCACTAACACAAACCCTAATTTTTTACAAAACTCCTATGACACCCAGGTTTTTCATGGAATATTTTACATGTTTAATTATCACTATTCTTCTTCTTTTAGTTTTTTAGTTCTCGTATTTTATGTTTATTGGTGTCAATTTTGACATATCAACGAACTTGTTGATAAAGATTGTACTACTGAGTAATGTACTCAGGAAAGTAGTAACAATGATAAATTCAAAATAGGTAAACATAAATTTTTTGATGTGAACCAGTGTCCACATCAGCATAGTGACCAAAAAGGTAAAGGAGAAGGAGAAAGACAAGAGACTAAAATTGGATTATTTCTTCACTAATTCAAATTAGGGCATAGCCCTTACAATAAATAGACTTCCAAATGGACAGTCTAAAAATTAATCTATAGCTCGTTATTAATAAACAACTAAATACAATCTCTCAAGAGGCCTCCTAACAAAAACCCTGATGCCCGTTAGTAATTAGCAACTAAAGACAATGAACATAATAAGCAAATACTACTAGGCCTAATAAATCCAACTATTGGAGACCATACGTGGGGTATTGCATCCTTATTTCGGAATACAACAGTCCACCATGCTTCGCTTGCACATCGCCTCATCCTCGAGGTGGCCCAAAAACTCCTAACATCGGGCCCACCATAGGTCTGCTGTGAAGAGACGATCTAGAACTGTGGATGATTAAGGCATAAAGATGCAAGACATTGTGGCCAATGCTCAAAACCAGGCATGAAGAAGCAAGTAAAAATATTTAGGAAGTCGAGTCAGTAGATAGTGGTTAAGAAGAACAGGAACCTTGTGAGGTGAGGAACTCCACAGACACAAAATTTGAGGGCAGGGCATGTCCATTGTTGGCAAAGATGACTGAAGATAATGGAGAAGGCACATCATGTTGGGTGTAGAACAATAGTGAAATGTTCGCAAAGGTCTCCAACAAGCTACATGCCTCAAGGGGAGTAGTAGGGTGGCCCAAGACAACCCACAAAGGCATCTGACATCATCAATGACTTGGTCTAATTAGCATCGATTATAGAAATCAACATAGACAATAGGGGTGTAGAGGTGGCCTTGAATAGAGGTAATGCAGGTGGAACCATGGGGCTAGAACTAGACTTAGGCCAACCGTGAGGATCCAAGTATAGGTTTTATCTCATACACTAAGAACTAGACCTACCTGTTTCATTTGAAACATGCAGCGTGAGAAGGGTATTTAGGGATTTGCAACAAATCCAATCACCGAATCATGACCACATAGGTTTGTAACACCCGGTTCATGACCATGTGAGTAATAAGGGTGGGTGGTGACATGACTCTAATGGATTTGTTCACAGCAAAAAACTCGTGCAACTTGCTTTAAAAGGCTAGACAATGCAACTTAATCTAGAAGCTTCAATTCTTTGAAAAATGTCAGTTGACAAGGTTAGCATCATCTCTAGCCAAAGAAATCATAATAAGATTGTAAGGAAAATTCCGTATGATCAGGGGGCATCTCCAGCAATAAAATCCTTGGTTGCTCAAAGTTGACAAAGCAGGAGGTAGTGGTTGCGGTTTGTGATGTTGAGTAGTAGCCAGAGGAGGAGCCTTGGGCGTATATTGTTGAAATTTTTTTAGAATTAGACCTCACAATCAGCTGAAATACAAATTATACAAATTCAGGCCAGGTAAATCACTTTTGCACTATTAAACTTACGCACGTTCAACTTTCTCACATGCGTGCTTGAATTGCTGATAATACCCTTAGGGTAATCAAAATAAAAAGTTACAACCCTACTTTACCGTTTTCATACCAAATTCAGATTTGGTTTTCCCTATGGCGCTCTCGATTGTTCCCAAATTTCCACTCCCTTCAGGCAACCACTCATCTAGTTGTATTTCCACTCCGTCACCTTCTTTTCCTCCGGTATCGCTCCTCCAGTCACATTTTTCATGTTTGAAAGTTTCAATTTATCTATTCTTTGCTCTCAACCCATCACAACTTTTATCTATCCTACGGCGATCACTCATCCGGCCAAATTCCTCCCTCCCGGCAACAACCACACCGGCCAAGCTTTCACCTCCTATGGCATTTGTCATCTAGTGGAACTCTTGACGTAGAGAAAGTTCCAATTTTTTTCCATCCTTCGCTCTCCACTCCAACAAACTCTCACTCTGGCAGTCATTTCCCAACTGGAGACATATATTACGGCGACCTTCTCCCCCTCCGGAAAGCAATAGTACTAACTAGGCATCTTCCTACCATCCCTCTTATCCAGCCGGCCGCATCCCGAATGTTGGTGTTTGGCCCTATTCTCCATTCTAACTCTTCCCTTGGCCATTTAACAAATCTCTACAGTAGTTGATCAATAGTAGATGATATAAATGGTAAGGTAAGATTCTACAATGCTAGTTGTTTAATGGAAGAATCAAATATCTTGCTTCAGTGTATTATATGGTTCAGTTTGAAATTTAATGATATGGTGTGATGAAATGCTCGATAGATCTTATTGGAAGTTAAATGAGCAATTTCATAATCTACGTAAATTGGACGTATGAATTGCTATGATCGGTTAATTTGATGTCGTAAGATAAGTTTGATTTAAATATTTCAAGGATGTGATCTGATTATAAAAGATCAAAAGAAAATCTCTGATGATATAAATATTGTAGGTAAAAGAAGAAAAATGTACCTGATTAGTTTAGTTGGACCCATGCTTTGTTATATGTGATATGATGAATACCAAGCGGGAGACCATAGAAGTAATTTTGTATGCTTTAGACGAAGTTAATAGATAAGGCCTAACCGTTGACTGGTAGATTATAGGTGGGTATTTAAAGTACACTGTGTGGTCATTAAACTTGGTATAGTTAGGTATATATATGGGTAGATTGATCTTGTCAAATGTAGATTGTGTTTTTGGTGCTTAGTTTGCATGCATGGCTTTGAAGGACTATAGAAGCATGGGCAGTAATTCTTTTGAGGATCAAAATTTTGTTGGTAGGCTAAGTTTGGAAAATGATGATCATTAGTTTATTTTGAACCATTCTCTGTGATATGATAAATACCACGGGGGAGCCTATTTAAGCAAGTTTATATGCTTTAGGCGAAGTTAACGGATATGTCCTAACTATAAACTGGTAGATTTTAATTTGGTTTTTTATGCAAAGTACATTATGTGGGCATTAGACTTGATATAGTTAGGTCTATATATGGGTAGATTAATAGGAGTGTATGTCAGCGATCTTGTCGAACGTTGCTTGTGTCTTTGGTGATTAGTTTGCATGCATGACTTTAAAGGTATGCAAAACATGGTCTGTAATTCTTTGAGGATCAAAATTTTCTTGTTAGGCTAAGTCTGGAAAATAATGCTTATTTAGTTTATTTTGAATCATTCTTTGTGATATGTGATATGATGAATACCACGGAGGAGCCAATTTAAGCAAGTGTATATGCTTTAGGCGAAGTTAACTAATAGGTCTTAACTGTTGACTTGTAGATTTTAGGTTGGTTTTTTATGCAAAGAATATTGTGTGGGTAATAGACTTGATATAGTTAGGTCTATACATGTGTAGATTAAGAGAAGTGTATGTCAATGATCTTATCAAATGTAGCTTATGTCTTTAGTGATTAGTTTGCATGCATGGGTTAAAGGTATGCAAAAGCATGGGTCGTAATTCTTTGAGGATCGAAATCTTGTTGGTAGGCTAAGTCTTGAAAATAATGCTCATTTGTTTATTTATCACCATCTCTATGATATGTGATATGATGAATACCATGGGGGAGCCCATTTAAGTAAGTTTATATACTTTAGATGAAGTTAACTGATAGGTCCTAACTGTTGACTAGTAGATTTTAGGTTGGTTTTTTAGGCAAAGTACATTGTGTGAGCATTAGACAATATAGTTAGGTCTATATATGGGTAGATTAAGAGGAGTGTATGTCACTGATCTTGCCTAATGTAGCATGTATCTTTGGTGATTAGTTTGCATGCATGGCTTTAAAGGAATGCAAAAGCATGAGCCGTAATTCTTTGAGGATTGAAATTTTGTTGGAAGGCTAAGTCTGGAAAATAATGCTTATTTGTTTATTTTGAACAATTCTTTGTGATATGTGATATAATAAATACCAAGGGAGGACCCATTTAAGCAAGTTTATATGCTATAGACCAAGTTAACAGATAGGGGCCTAACTTTTGACTGGTAGATTTTAGGTTAGTTTTTTATGCAAAGTGCATTGTGTGGGCATTTGAGTTGATATATTTTGGTCTATATATAGGTAGATAAATTGATAGTAGATGAACTATTATAAAGTTAACTAATAGGGCATAACAGTTGACTGGTAGATTTGGGGTTATTTTTTTTGTTGACTAATTGTACATTGCATGGTAAATAGATTTGATCAAATGAGGTTTACATATGGGTAGATAAAGATTGTTTTTAGAGTGTATGTAAGTTATATTGTCAAACTTATATTGTGTGTTTGGTGCTTAGTGTGCATGTTTTTGATATACTACAAATTATGTTTGTGTGATGCAAAATATGTGCTGGCTACATAAATATTTGACTATAGGTATGTGGTATTGGAAGGTTACATTCAAAATTATGACCATGCTTTGCTTGTTGTGAAAAATACGTTGTCTTATTGGTATGACCATGTTGTGTGTGTTATGTATATTACCATATATTTGCATAGATGGTTATTATAAAGTATAACACATTTGAAAAATGGAAATGTCAAACATTGCAGGGTGAAGATACCAAGTAATGCGAACATGATCTTTAAGCCAGTGGAAGTTGATAAGGGTAGAGCCCATGAGGGCGACCCTCAACCCAAATTAACCTATGCTTATATAAGGAGGCTTAAAGACCATTTTAATAAGCATAGAAACCAGGCAACCCTATTTGAAGGTTGAAGTTTTATAGATATTGAATACTCTACTCATTCGGTGTCCGTTTACCCTGGTCTAGCATATTGATGCGTATGTGTTGGCATTGCGGAAGAAGGCACTTGGTAACCCAACTACTAAGCAAGCCTTCCATCTTGTCCATTTTATGGTAAGGCTTAATTTGCTTTTAAATTTATATTTAACTGACAACTATGAACTACTTGACTGACATTTGTTTCTAATTCAACGGAAGCTTATGAGGATGGATGCTTCTCTGCTCCTCAGCCTTTACGCATCGAAGAAGGAAAAGGAAGCAAATGTCTCTAGGGCTGCCATTATAGAAGCATGGCTAGAGGTTCTAACAAATATTGTGCAATTGTTGATGGTGAATGAAAAAGACTTTTGGGAATATAACATCCACCACTTCCCTCTTCATGTGAATGGTAACCATTGGACTCTCATTATTCTTGACTTGATGAAGGATGACATATACATAATGAACCCATATTACTCTGGCGCTGAGGTAGAGCACTACTACAAGAAATTGGCGATACTCCGACATGTTCTACCATAGTTCTATTAAAATTGGGATATGAAGTAGCTACTTCCTTGCTTCTCCCGGTGAGAGAGATAACCAGACACCCACAACAAATCAATGACAATGATTATGGTGTCTTCTTATGCATTTATATGTGGTACCTTTCTCATGGGTACCGATTTAGCTTTATTGAAGAGGACGTGCGAATCATGAGGCATAGGGTTGCTTACTAAATTTTGCAAAATTATATATGATTGTGAGATGTTGTGAGTAGATGTGGCTTACCTTTACAAAACATTAACTTTATGGTGTTGGTTTGTGGCTGTATGATTCGATGTGTGTTTGTCTGTTGGTTTATAGGAATAATTTAATGAGGAATCTCAGTTTTTTTAATGGTGACTGAATCTTTAATATATTTGTGCTGGTCCTTGACTATATTATTATAATGGTGTTTGCAAGTTCTTTTGATGATGGTGAATGATGAGAAATATGATGCAAATGTAGCTACAGGTTTTGAATGATCGTGGTCTGATAATGACCGAAATTGTAGATCATATTGGCTAGGGGTCATTGCGGTATTTGATAGTACGATAGTATTGAGATATTGTTCTTCATCTAGCGTTAGTTATCTTATTGTTCCTTAGTGGTTAGCTTTGGTTGAAATTTAGCATGTGTAGGAATGAAGTACGTTGAGCAGTAAAAGAATTGTCGTGGCTATTATGTTACGAATTTTGGGGTTGATCTAGTGCAAGCTGAAAAAGCACCTTTTTTACCTTCTTATATTATTTTAAACATTTGTTCAACATGTTTGAACAAATTTCAAAGGGATTCAATTGGCTTGTTTTAATCATTTGCACTCAAAAGTCTTAATCAAATATATTGCAGTCAAATAGTAAACATAGATATAGAATGCAGATGTGAAAGGTGGAAAGGAAGATAACCACGTCATCCAAGCAACCTCGGAAACACCCACTTCCAGCTAACCTGGACTAAATACCCAATGTATCTTTGCATTTTCCAAAAAAAAAAGAGGAATTAAACCTAGTAAGAAGCAACATCAATTGAGAAAAGAATAAAATAGCATTGCAACATAAAAGTCAACTCCCAATATGCGAGAACCAGATGAGAAGCCCATAGGCTCTATGATCAGAAGTGCAAAACGAGGACGACATAGCGAAATAAGAAACATACACCATGAACACAAAATTATCATAACAGAAATTACAGAAATAGATTACTAATTCCACCATTGAAGGACTCAGCTGAAAATAGTTTCCCAACAAATACATGAAATTGCACATCAAACAAGCAGTGAAAAAACATAAAAAAAGTTAACCTAAGCCTTCATACGATTCATAGAAATCACTACAGCAAAAACAAATGGAATTAACAAATTTGATAGGAATCCTACTTCCTAGGCGCACCATAACTAATTACATATTGTGGTTCTGTCATTGTGCCCATTACCAAATTATTTGATGCGAACATAGGCTATGTACGTAATATGAACATAGGAACAATAAAATCTAGTGGCAAAACATGGAATACTTAAATCCAAATATATATGATAATGTCAGAAAGTTGAAAACCTCCTATAGGTACATTATACAGAGAAGACTACATGACAATATAAACTCATTCCTTACTGCTTGAAGACATACAAATGAAAAGCACCACAGCTATGAGCAACTTCAAACACACATACACCACCACATCAAGAAATTACAAGAGCTCAAAAATCATATTATACCTGGCTTCATATAGAAATCCACATCCTTGCATATGCTAACTGATTTCGTCTACTGTGCTTAAATCATCCATTTGCATATGGTTGTTAGGTCTATTCATATCAAAAGTGTGTTATGCTTGATTGCATAATTACTCAACATTATACTATTAGACTCTTCCTCTGTGCATTGAATTACATGATAAGAACAAAATACTATTAAACAAAATATAAATGATAACAATGTGGACAATAAAATGATGTTGAGAAATGAATTATGTGCAGCTCAAATTTCCAGTTGATAGGCAAAAAGATTGTGGACTAATACAAAATAAAAGTTTCTAAAATAAAGGCCTAGCATATTATAATGGTATGACTTTGTATGTGGTATTGTAATGAACAAGCAATAACTTACTATACATATTTTATGTGTATCATAAAATAAATATTCCATATATCAGCCCTCTTTGTATCCAAAATAGTGTAACATCGTGACTCCCTCTTAGTTGGGAGTTGTCCATAACATGAAATTTTGCTCACAATGGCCAATTCCCAACTAAAATTTGTCAACTGAGATTCTTCACTTACACATATTGTCCTCAAAAGTATATGCATTGAGCTCAACCACATATCTCATTTTCTTCATTTTCTTGTACTTTGGAGTTAGAGGACTAAGTTTTGGTAGGATTGGACATTCTTACGCTTCTTTCTAATTTCTTTGACTTCCACTTTGTCGACTAGATGGGAGACTTGTGTAGATGTTGACAATTGTTGGTTAGCATGAGTTGGTGATGGGGGTGGGCCAGGAGGAGCAGGGCATTCAATTGGGTTCTCTCCCACTACCATGGTACAAGTATTGTGATAGTGATCATATTATTTGCACTTGTGACATTGTACTCTCCTATTTTCTTCACCTTGAGAGAGAATCTGCTTCTTCTTTATCCATCCCAGTCGTGCCTTCTCCTTGGGAGGCCTCAACTTAAGGCTCTTTACATTTTCAGGAGTCTCTCATCTTTTATGTTCGAGGACCAGATATACTCCCTTGCTATAGATTTGCCTATAAGTTTCCGTTGTGTAGAACGGGGAGCAATAGTCAACATAATTTAGTCTTCGGTGGCCACATGCTGCCAACGCATGTTCACAAGGCAACTCCATTTGCTTAAACTTTCCACATGTACAAGTCTTTGCTATAAGGTCAACCTGATCATCACCTCTTTCGGACCTAGTTAAGACCCCGTGGCCACTTATGGGATAACACATCATACCTCTTGCTGCTTCATTACACTTCTGAATTTTGCTTTTTGCATATTTAATCAAGTAGCCCTTCTAATATGTGCCCCCAATCCATATTTGTACCACATTTCTTGAGCTTTCAAATGGATGGCCTCAATGATCGTAACAATGGGGAATTGTCGCTACTCCCTAATCATTCCATTGAAGACTTTGCATGGGTTAGATGTGACAATGTTATACTTGGGTGATGGAAAGTAAGCACTAACCATTGTGCCTTGTCAATTTTTGTTAACCATTTGTAGCCTCAGGGTTTTTCTCCTAAATAATAGTCATTTCTTCCATATATGTCTCTAGCCTAAATGTTTTTGCCACCCTGAAAAAGTTACTGTTCAAACCTCTGTCTTTGAAAAGTGAAAACATATTTTGAGATATAAGAAATGCACAAAATCCATGTGCGGCATATGGATACATAGGAGCTACTTGTGATGTGATTGCTCTATGTCGATCAAAAATTATCACTAGGCCCTCCAAGTAACCAAAATGGGTTTTCAAATGTGTCAGGACCAAGCCCAATGCGTCATTATTCGCTCCTTCTCTAATAGCACAAGCAATTTAGTATATATGGTTCTCACTATCCAAAGTAGATATAAAAAACAAAGTGTCGTTGTACCTTCCTTTCAAGAATGTGTCATCTATACATATAACCATTCGCATGTATTTCTTGAAGTTCTCCATGGCTTCCCCAAAGGAAACAAACCTTCTCTTGAAGATCATATCTATTGTGTCGTACTAGAGAGCAGTTGAGGTGCCCTGATTTGCCTTCTCCAACTCAAATAAGTAGGCAGCCAACTCGGTATTTGATGACTCATAGGATCCACTTAACTTGTTAAACACCGCAACCTTCGACGTTTATGCCTTCAAATAATTCATCTTCACTCCATATTCCAAATCGACAACAACTTGAATATCCTTTGGAGTATAAGCAACATGTTGGCTAAGTCATTTCATGACTAAGTCAGCAATAATACCCGCTTTTGCTTGTTTGTGATCTCCTCCAAAGGATGGTTTCCCACATATATGAACATTGTTTATAGCCTTCATTTTGAAGATACTACACCCATTGTTTATCGCAACATGTAACCTGCATGGACATCCTGACACATTGCACACAACTGCAAATCGAGATTTATTTAAATATAATACCTAAAACTCAAAGTTGTTTGTGCATAGCATACTTGTGTACATGTAACTTCAGAGATTCCTTATCCCTAAACTCTTGGCGAAGTAGAACTACCTTCGGATCCTTTCCATATTCATCCAAATCAACCTCCTTAGCCATGTTGTACTATTCATTCACACACACCCCCACATCTAAGCTGCTCAAGATTATATTTATATTGGTATTAGAATGAGACAAATAGTTATAAGTAGGTGTAATTAGTTAAATGACATCTTATGATATAATATGACCTTGGAATATGTTTTGTGCCAAAGTTTTCCAAAAATTCTACTTGATAATGGTGTTTCCTCCTCCCACCATCATCTCCATCATTTATGAGTGACATAGTGGCATTTGCTCTTATTGGACCTTCATCGTCCTTGCATTTAACACCACTACAAAGTTACCACAAATTGATATAGTCAACTTCTGTACCTTTCGTACTTTTTTTGTGTTTTTTTCACTGCTTGTTTGATGTGCAATTTCATGTATTTGTTGGGAAACTATTTTCAGTTGTGTCCTTCAACGGTGGAATTAGTAATCTATTTCTGTAATTTCTGTTATGATAATTTTGTGTTCATGGTGTATGTTTCTTATTTTGCAATGTCGTCCTCATTTTGCACTTCTGATCGTAGAGCCTATGGGCTTCTCATATGGTTCTTGCATATTGGGAGTTGACTTTCTATGTTGCAATGCTATTTTATTCTTTTCTCAATTGATGTTGTTTCTTACTAGGTTTAATTCCTCTTATGATCAAATTCAGCAAGGTATTGGCATGAATTACGGCTAAATCTTACAATCAAATTTAGCAAGGTATTGGTACGAATTAGGGCTAAATCTTACAATCAAATTCAGCAAAGTATTGGCACAAACTAGGCCTAAATCTTGCAATCAAATTTAGCAAGGTATTAGATTGAATTAGGGCTAAAACTCATAATCAATTCAACAAGGCATTAGATTTAATTACAGCTAAAACTCCTCATCAATTCATCAAGGTAATAGATTGAATTAGGGATAAAACTCCTAATAATGAAATCAGCAACATAGTGGCATGTATTGGGACTAAATCTTATTGGTGAAATCAGCAATATAGTGGTACGAATCTGGGCTAAATCATATTGATGAAATCAGTAATATAAAACCACAAACTAGGGCTGAAAATTATGGATCAAATTAGCAAGAGTATAGCAACAACTGGGGCTGAAAATCATGGATCAAATTAGTAAGATTATAGCAACAACTAGTGCTAAATATCATGGATCAAATCAATAAGACTATAGTAACAAGTATGGCTAAAAATCATGGATCAAATCTGAATAATAAGAGATTGAATTACGACTAACATATAAAATTAAATTCGGCATCATGAGAGATTGAATTAGGGCTTGAATGAATGACCAAATCCAGCATGATAAAAGATAGATTAGGGCTAACATAAATAATCAAAACCAGAATCACAAGTTACTGAATTAGGCTTAAATATGAAATAAAAAACCAGCATAATAGGGGTCGAACTAGGGCTGAAATACATCATCCAAATTAGCATGATTATGGGTGTAAAACTTGCAACCTACCTCTATCAGCCCACCTCCAAAGCTTTGCACCTTCACTCCTAAGCCTCTGCCTCTAAACTAAGTCCAAATGGGATGACTTTCCCCCTCTACAAGCTACTTGTCAAAGGTATGTGATTTTGGATGGAAGAAAGAGGGGCAAGAAGAGGCCAAAGAAAAAATTGTGCCTCCACCCCCCTTAATCCTTCTTATAATAAAATTCCTATTTTCTAGGAGGTTAAACCAATCAAGAGGATTGGACAAAAGAGGCTGATACATCCCCCCAAAAGTCCTTACCCACCTTTCCTATTTTAATGAACCTGCCCCCCTAAGAGTCTTAGCCATCCCCTATTTTATAGGGGCCACCCCCTACAATCCTGGATAGTATGTCTATGTGCACCAGCCTACCATGTTAATGATGATGAACATTACTTAAGAAATCAAATCCACTATCGAACCATAATAATTTCTTAATCATTAATCTAAATCTAGTATGAATATGAACAAGTATTCTCAGCTACAAGCTAGAACTACTTTTGAAAGAATCATTAATTAAATCCATGACATGAACAATCTTCGACAATAGAACGAATCATCTACACTAAACTAAATTATAGGCATGACTTGTCTCAACTTAGTATAACTCATCCAATTCATTAATCATATGAACATTAAAACTATTGCATGACCATCTCATCTAAATCACAAAAATTAGAATTGATGTAAATATCAAAACCACATCAATCTATCATCTACAAGATAATAAATCAACATAGAATGGAATAAACATGAAATGCTTTTTCAATAAAAAAGAAATCCTTATCATACAATTGTCATTATTCACAACTAAGATCTAAATTTAAAATGAAATAAATTACAACTTATCTATAACTTCATCAACTCCTAAGTAAAAGAAAAATCAAGCCTTGTATTGTAGAATAAAGCTCTTGAATCTCTATTTAAAGCATTGAATAATTTTCCATCATCTTCTTCCATCTTCTCTTCAGAAAATATATTGAAAAACTTTCAATTTCGAGCCAAATATGTCTTTGTAAAGGTAGAAGAACCGGAGGAAAAAATCTTATATGAAAAGGATTCAAAATTGGCTTAAACTAGGAAATTGCACGTTATCCCGTTTGATCGCCCTGCATGCCTATTCGATTGGCTGCACTATTTATTTCTTCAAAATCACATTTAGCCAATCAAACGCCAATGAAAAATCTGCACAAAATTAATATAAGTAAGCCAATTTACTTCAAAACATCGTACAAGCTTTTTCTAACCTAATTAAATTTAATTTCTGTTTATTTAAACTATATTAACTCTTAAATGAGACTAGACAATAGAATAATAAAGTGTAAAATAACATAGAAATTATACTTATCAAATACTCCCAACCCTATATTTTGCTAGTCCTCAAGCAAAACAAAAACAAAACGAGACAACTAATCTAGAAAAATAAATAAATGCCACTTTCATAGGGAATGACAATTGCATTTAGTGTATGCAATAAGCCTTTAAACCCCTAGGTGTCCCTAGCTAAACGAGTTATGTCTCGTGAGGGTTTGTAGCAATGATACCCACAAACATCTAAACCTAAGAAAATAAAGAAAACAAAACAAGAAAACAAAAATTCTAAAAATAGTCTTCTCATAAAACACATGACTATTTTTGAAAAGAACCAACCATAAATACTTGAAACAAGTAAATGATTTCGATCTTATCGCTTTCAAGTAAGGAATCATCCATTATATAACCTCATCTTAGAAATAATTATGCAACTACATATATACATTTGATAAACATGAAGTGTGGAAACCTTGCAGTAATACAATTTTATTCTTTATTAACAAGCACATCTTATGTGACCCATTAACCAAGCTCATTAAAGTTCACTAACTCAAAAATATAATAATAACAATCTTTCATCCTTAACATCTCACAATAAAACCTCTTGTAATAACCTTCAAATTTTAATTAAATTTACAAAAAAAGAACATAATATACATCAAAATATGACTCATGCAATACTTAGTTCTATTAAGCTCTCTAAATAGTCCATGTAATAAGTGTTAGGCCAGTGGCCCTAATTGAGTTGGCTCAAGGCACTAGGTGTTAAAACACCCCTTAGGCTTAATAACTCGAACTATAAAGGCTACAGAACAAACCAAGT
This sequence comes from Saururus chinensis, assembly GCA_035235625.1. Lineage (NCBI taxonomy): Eukaryota > Viridiplantae > Streptophyta > Magnoliopsida > Piperales > Saururaceae > Saururus > Saururus chinensis. The sequence continues at coordinate 33,271,966 of CP141144.1, read as the reverse complement.
CCCCTCATCTTAGTCATCTGAGTAGCCATTTGAGCATCTATATGTGCAGTAGGCCTCATCTAAAGTTGTGCCTGAGAAGAATTGATATGTGCTTGAAGATGTTGCTCCATCTCAAGGAAAGAGTCGTGAGCAAAAGAATGTGGTGGAATGTGCTGCTCAACTGCAACCTCTAGTACGCCCTCTGTGGCTAGCACCTCTTAATTCTCCGCGGCTAATGCTAGTTGAGGCAGACAATATGTGATGATCCGGTTTAGGGTTACTTGGGTAATGGCCCCTAAACTTCATGTTGTGGGTGCATATGAAGGAAAATCCAACCGAAAGTGATAAAAAATCTGCTCTGAAAGGAAAGGAAAAGCTAATCGAGCGTCCACTGGTCCAGATACAATATTTGCCATTTGTGCAAAGACAAATGAGGGGAAATCAATGTGAATCCGCTCCTCATGACCCAAAACATAAAGAAGGCAAGCTAAGGTGTAGTCTACCTTCTCAAGACGGTGGAACCGTATGTCATACTCCAATATTAGATGTGCAAAACAATAATCCCATGTCATGAGAGAAGCTGGCAATCCATACGTGAGGGATGGACCGTGCTCCTGCCCCATAAGACTCCCCATAATACTCTTCAAGAAAAGCAAAGTCAGCAAAAGAGGGATAGGTGAAGTTGGATTGCATGAGACCCAGCACTGTAGCTATGAGATTTGGGGTGATAGTGATCGTAACATATCCAATGGTGTTGACAATATATCCCTTCTCATTAAGAATGGCAGATGCATAAAAAGATCGGACCTGCTCATGAACTACGAGAGTGTTAGGGGCTGCAATCTATGAGAAGGAGCGCCAATCCTCGCGCTCCACAAGCAATGACTGGGCAGTAGTAATGGTGGGGACAAACTCCAGCTGTCGCTCATAAACAATAGCACAAAGAGGTAGATCAGCAACAGTAGTAGTAGAAGATGAAGTTCGTGAAGTAGAAGGGGCGCCCTTTGTCTTCTTCGGGGATTTAGAACGAGAACCATGCACCATAGATATGAAAAAAGCTCAAAAAGAAGTGCCAAAGGTGATAGGGAAGTAACTGAAAAGCAGAAAAAAAATCTGTACATGCCCAATAATGTCAAATTATGAAAATACCACTAAAAAATAAGCAGAAATGCCCTAAATCAGAATATAATATTGACAAGTAAAAACTAAGCATCTTTAGTAAAGCAAGTACATATAAACTGATTCATTAAAACATCAAAAATTGAAATTTTTGACAAAAACAGTGCGCAATGAAAAATTCAAAATCCACCATACAAAATGCATCATTCATTCAATCAAACTATACCAAAGCATCAATATAAAGTATCCAAGTCGATTTCAATCAATTTTCACAAAAAATTGCATCTGATTTGGCCAAAAATTGAAAGAGAAATTAAAAAAAAATGAATTTGGGGCTTACTGGGTAAAAAGAGGAACAACATGAAATAGAGGCCGATTCAGTTCAAATTGACACTAAAAATGGATTCTATATGAAAAATCAGAGGGGAAGGATGATTTTTGGACCAAAAAGCTCACAGCATAATGTACTAGAGACGGTGGAACAAATTTTTTTCTTTTTAACATGAAAAATAAAAATAAAATAAAATAAATTCAGTTAATCAACTAAAACTATAATCAAACAAATCTCTAAATGGATCAAATAAAGTAAAATTACCTAAAACTTGAAAATAAAAATAAAAACAAGCTGAATAAACCAAGGGTTGCCTCCCTATAAGGGCTGAGTTTATTGCCTTCAGCCAGGTAATGCCAACATTCTCAAATATGTCAGGGTGGGTGGTAGATCTTGGTATTGGCTCTTCTCTTAAATTGCCAAAAAGATGACTCAGAAAAATTACAAGGCATGACTTGAATTTGGGGTCATGTTACAAAAGATGGACCTCTATCAAGCATTGAATCTAAAATTATCTACCATAAAACATTCGCCATCACAAGTTGCTGGTAAATTGTTAGACACAACAAAAATATTTAGTTGCACTTTCATGTTCCCAAAGGACATCTACATTACCCCCATCCTACAACTTATGCTTTTATTAGCTATGGCAAGAAAAAGGCAATATAGAATGATAGGAACCTGATGTGTTGAGTTGGCAATGGTTTCCATATCTAAGACAATAAAATCAACGGGGAAAAAGAACTCGTCAACTTTAACTAAGACATCCTCAATTACTCCCTGAGGCTTACGCACAGAACGGTCGGCTAGCTGCAAGGTAATTGAAGTAGGCTGCAATTCACCTAACCCTAGCTTCTCATGCACTGAGTAAGGGAGTAGATTGACACACACACCAAGGTCAAAGAGGGCTCTATGAATGGAGTGATCGCCTATGATACAAGAAATAGTAGCCACTCTAGGGTCCTTATACTTAGGTGGGGTGTCAAACTTCGAAAGAGAGATAACTTGCTCGGTGAGAAAGACCTTAGACACATGGGTCTTACATTTACGCTTTTGAGTGCATAGGTATGAGTAGACTAATGCTTTCTTTGCTCATTAGTGACACTTAATGCAAAGCGTCGCTAATAGTTTATCATTAGAAACATTTATGTGTGCCTCACTAATTATTTTACTTTTTCTACGCTTAATAAAGTGTCGCTAATAGTAATTATTAGCAACGCATAATAATAAGTTCACTAGTAATTGGTTTTTAGTGACACTTTCTTAAGCATTACGAATATTTAAAACATTTTAACAAAAACTAAAAAATATTTTATTAGCGACACATAATTATGAGCATTGCTAATAATTAGCTATTAGCGATGCTTATATAAAAATGTTTAAAAAAATAATAAACATCTTATTAGCAAAGCTGTCATATGCTTGCTAATAAAAAATTTTAAAAATAATAATAATAGTTTTTAGCGACGCTTATAAAATGTAGCACTAATGAAAAAATGTATTGAAAAAATAATTGTGTATTATCGACACTTTATAAAGTGTCGTGAATATGTCAAAAAATAAAAAAAATTCAAAACATTAAAAATTTTAGAACAATCCCGCAAGAGGTAGGGTGACTAGAGGGCCCTGGCTGGATGGACTCGGGTAGGGGGCAAAACATAGAGGGGGGTGACCGCAGAGAGGAGGGTGGGGTGACATGGGAGAGGGAGGAGAAGGAGGGAGCCAGAATCCGGCGGGGAGCCGGATTCCGGACCCAGAGCCCCCTCCTCCTATTGGACAACTAGAGGAGGGGACAAAAATTAGGGAGCAGCAGTCATACAAAAAATAGAGATGGGGTGGGGCGGTCTAAGGTGAGGGGTAGGGGGTGAATAGGTTATGGGGGGACCAAAATGAGCCACAATCCAGCAAGGAGCCGGATTCTTGCCCCTAGAAGCCCCTCCTCTGGCAGATAGAGGGGAGGAGGGGTGGAAAATGGGAAGGGGTTGAGGCAGGCAAAAAACAGAGAGTGGGCGGTTGGGGAGAGAGGGGAGAGTGGGGGGTGGGGATGACCAGGGAAACGGGGTAGGAGGGGGAGTCAGAATCCAGCGGGGAGCCGAATTCCAACCCCTAGAGCCCCCTCCACCGAAGGACTGAGAGGAGGGGCAGAAAATGGGAGGAGGTGGGGGCTTGCATAAAACAGAGAGGGGCAGGTGATGTCACCGGTAAGTTTTCTTGCACGGCTGTGTCTCGGTGCCACTGGCAAGAAGGAGGACGAGGGCGACAAGGCAGAGGGGATGGAGAGGTGGACGGTTTGTGGAATTCAGACAGATGAAGACAGTAGATGGCGGCAAGTCGGACGGTGGTTCACATCTGCACAATGCATATCCTAAAGAATTTGGATGATCCTCTTCGATTGCCCATCGGTTTGGGTGTGATCGGCTTAGATAAGATACAATGATGTACCCAAGGCCTTTTGGAAACTCTACTAAAACCCGGTGGTGAAGCGAGGACTGCAGTCTGAAACAATAAACATAGGAATACCATGCAACCGCACAACCTCCTTCACATTTAGGGCAGCTGTTAGCCCCTCCACTTTTTGTTTAGACAAGGGGGCGGCTACCCCCTATACTTGGAAGCGGACAGCCAAGTTGGCTTGGGTGACAGACAGCCTAAGCAGCCCCTTGGGCATGGATAGATGCTTGGAGCAGCGTGGGAGCGGTTTTGGATGCGCACTCCCCTTGCGGAGTAGGCTGAGGCAGAGTCCCTGCGTGGGCAGGACTCTAAGTGGCGTGCTGGGCGCCACAACCCCTTAGGGATGGACTCCTAGGGGCGCTAGGACACAGGGAGGTAGCACAGCCCGACTCCTAGTACGGATAGGAGACGATGCACAGGTTTCCCTGGATGGAAGAACTCTAGAGGCACCAGGGCACTAAACTCCTAGCCGAACTTGGATTCCTCATAGGTTTCCTATATTGTGTTGGGATGCCCCATTGGGCTGGGAAGAGTTGGGACAGGGAGGGACTTTGTATACTTGGGCTGGGATTGTACTCCTAGTACGATACGGACCAGCAGGGCTGTGTCTATATATAGGGAAAATATGGGGGCCGCCATGGCAGACAGAAATTGTAGAGGACGAACCAGAGAGAGTGTGAGAACTCTGCACTATGACATAGCTTGTCAGCCCCGCCCCTCTCCCTGCCATTGTAACCGACAGATTGCGTTATATAAGCATTGGGCGGAGCCCATTTGCGCCAGAGACGGCTGTGTTGGCTGATTGCTTGTTCCCCTTGCGCATACAAGAGGGAAGGTCATGAGAGAAGGCTGCTGGCTGCACACTGTAGTCAGGCCATCGCGGGTGTGGACGCTAGGCAAAGCTCTGCGCCCATGACAGCAGCCAACATGTCCAAGGGCGTAGTCATCCTTATTGCAATGAAATGCATAGACTTTGTGATTGAAAGACAATGACCCACATCACCTTGTTACTTCTCGGTGATCTCAAGAGTCCAAAAACAAAATCCATCACTACGATCTCCCATTCCTAGCATGGGATTGGAAGGGGTTGTAGCATATCACCTAGATAAAGATGCTTTGCCTTAACTTACTGACGTACAAGGCATTTGGACACAAAAGAAGTGAAGTATCTCTTGATACCACTCCATTAAAAGGTCTTCTTTATGTTGGTGGATGGAAAACCTAGAATGGTGTGCCTCTAATAAAATATGCTCCCTAAGCGCCATGATGTCTTGCACACACAATTGTGCTCTATAAGTCAAGCTCCCATTGACCTTCTCCTCAAAGTTGATAAAAAATTTCTCTCTCAACCTAGCCTTCATGGCTTGCGTTTCCTCATCCTTCTTTTGAGCTTCCATCACATCATCAACCAAGCTAGAGCTTATGGATAAGTTGAAAAACCCCCTACGTGTATCCTCCATAGCTAAGTCGGGCTTAAGCCCAATGGCTTCCTTGTACAAGAGCCATTCTTGGGCACACACAGAAGCTACTGAAGTGGTTGATTTTCTACTCAATGCATCCTCCACAACATTAGCTTTCCCAGGATGATAGGAGATAGTGAAGTCATAGTCCTTAAGGAATTTCAACCATCTTCTTTGCCTCATGTTCAAAACTCTTTGGGTGAAGAGATACCTCAAGCTCTTGTGGTCCATAAATACCTTGAACTTCTAACCTTGGGGATAGTGCCACCAAATTTTAAATGAAAACACTATGGCCGCTAACTCCAAGTCTTGGGTAGGACAATTTTACTCATGCACTCTAAGATGACGAGATGCATAAGCTACCACTCCCCGTGCTACATTAATACACATATCAAATCTCTAAGTGAAGTATTACTATAGACAACAAATCTACCACTCCTCAAAGGTAAAGTCAAGACTGGAGCTAAAGTTAACCTCTTCTTCAACTCACGGAAACTTTCTTCACATGCTTGACTCCATTCAAACTTCTCATTATTCTTTATTAGCTTTGTCATAGGGCTTGCAATGGGAGAGAAAATCTCAATGAAAATCTAGTACTATTCCATGAGCACTCTTGGGTCGCTCACACCATATGATTGTCTCCACTTTGTATGGGCCACCACACCATTCTTAGAGATGATGTGACCAAGGAATTGCTCCTCTTCCAACCAAAACTCGTACTTGTCAAACCATACGAAGAGTTGGTTATCACACAAGGTTTGCAAGACTATCCTCAAATGCTCCTCATGCTCTTCTTGGTTAGCCGAATAAATCAAAATGTCATCCACGAAGATGATGACAAATGGATCCATGTACAGCCTAATCATTGTTCATCAAGTGCATCAATGATGCCGGTGTATTGGTGAGGCCAAAGGGCATCACTAGGAACTCATAATGTCCATATTGAGTCTAGAATGTTGTCTTATATACATCGTAGGGATGGATATGGGGTTGATGGTAGCTTGACCTAAAGTCAATCTTGGAATATAACGGAGGTTGCTACAATTGATCAAAAAAATCATCAATATGAGGCAAAGAATATTTTTTCTTGATATTTACATGATTCAACTTCTCGTAATGAATAAAGAATCAAAGGGAACCATCCTTCTTTCTCACGAAGATGACCGGCGCACCCAAGGAGATGTACTCGGTTGAATATATTACTTATCCATCAAATCCCCCAGCTATTGCTTGTGCTCCACGTATTTCGCTGGAGCCATGCGTTATGGGGCTTTAGAGATAGGAGATGTTCCCGGAATAGGACCAATGTGGAGCTCAATCTCCCGCTCTAGAGGCAACACCAACAAGATGCTAGGAAACACATCCGCATACTCCAACACTACCCACACAGATTCAAGAGAAGGCAAGGCTGCACTCTTCCACAAGATGCATGCAAGGAACCTTTCACTTGCAAGGTACCTTTCGCACCCATTGTTAATCCACTTTCTTGACTTAGAGGAAGGCACCAAGAACTTCCCACTAGACCATCTCAAGCCCTAAAAGATGAAAGGAATAACATGCGGCAAAGAAAACACCACTTTCTTCCCTCAACAATAAACTTGTCCATGATACATTGACATCAAGTTCATGCCCAAAATCATATCAAAGTCAATTATAGGAAAAATAATCAAATTAACATACAACTCATGCCCCTCGCTCAACATAGAGACCTTCTAAAGATATTCCTCTACCCAAAGGGAAAACAAAGTAGTAGACACATGCAAAGGAATGGACATATCATGTGTTGAACATCAAGCTCACAAGCAAAATACAGTGAAATGAATGAATGAGAAGATCCGATATCAAACAACACTCTACCATAGTGGGAGGCGATTACAAGCATACCTTCCACCACTACCAAAGCATTGGCCACCTCATGAGCTGAGATCATATAGACTTTTCCTTAGTTGACCGTCTTCTTTTGTTGTCCTTCTTTTTGCCCACCTTGTTGTCTTCCTTGAGGTTTCCTCTTGTTTCCCTCCTTGCTCCAATAAGCCTTGATTTGGTTGAACCGGCTGATGCCTTGGTGCATCACCATGAGTGTTGCGAGGACGCTCATTCAGGTAGTGCCCCTTTTGCCCACAAAGGAAGCAAGTAATATTGGCACAATGGTTATGGTGGTCTAGATGCACGTGGTTGGTATTGTTCCTCACAAAGTTACCACAATGTTGCTTTGGTTTTGATGTGCATGGGAGTCCTCTTGCCTTGCTCTACTAGATTGTTGTCCCTTCTTCTTGAGATACTCATCTGAGTGTTTCTCCACCACATTGGCAGTCTCAAGAACCTTCGCCAATGTCTTTTACCTGATGGGGACCATCCAGCCTTTTATGGAAGACTTCAACCCATCCTCAAACTTCTTCACCCGATCATACTAATCAAAAAAGAAACGACGATCAAAGTACTAAAGATAGACAAACTTAGTCTCAAAGATAAGCACCGACATGGAACTCTTTTGGAGACTGATGAACTCCTCCTCTCGTATAAGCAAGGGGAAGTACTTGTTGTTGAAGGCTGACAATAACTCTTCTCGAGGAATGTCAACATGGCCATGGGACCGCTGCCTCTCCATAGACAATCACCATCATTGTGCCTCTCCCTCAAAGGTGAAAACTGCTAGGCAAGTCTTCTCCTCCTCCTAGCACTATCTCGCACTAATGATTTTCTCCATATGCATCCTCCAATTATCCATCTCTAAAGCATCCATCATATGCTGGAAGATAGGAGGGTTGAGCTTCTTGAAGTCATTGAAGGAGAGATGCTCTAACCTGCTGCTACTCGCATGCTTCACCTACATGGCTTGTGCCAACCCCTCTATGACGGTCAACATAGTCAATTCTCAGGTCTCTAGCTGTGCAATTAATATTAGCGGCTATATGATTAGTTCCAGTCGTCTACACAACAACTAGACATTAAGTCATAAGGCCTAATAACTAAAGACAACATAAGCTTCAAGCAACACATCATGCAAGCGAACAACAAGACCATCAACTAATGGAATTCAATGTCGCTAGCGTTGTCCAAATCTTGTGTCCCCTCACACCCCATAATCGTTTATGAATCATTACTTAAACTCATTTTCTCATGAACAAAGTCAAGCTCTGATACCAAAAACATACTTGTCATTCCCTGGAAAATGACACACTTGAGCCAAAACTAGTCCGAGGAGAAAATGGCATAGGGTGGGCAAGGTGGACTTGAATATCGAAAGACTTAAGCCATCCTTGGGTAGAACGCACTAAGAAGTTGCTATAACACCCCTAATTTTAGGTAAATTTTTTTTCCTTGCTTTGCTTGTGTGTGTGCTGTTTGCTGCCCGTATTTGCTTTCAAACCCTACGCTTATGTTGTGAGTTAACCGGTTAGGTTTTGGTCCAACCCTTGTGTGCAAGGGGGGGAACACCACTTAGGGTTAAGGGGTTAAGTGGTCCAAATTTGGTTGGAAGTCCTAATTGTGCTTAGAGTTGGATGTCCTAATTATGCTAGGAGTTGGATGTCCTACTCGTGCTAGGAGTTGGATGTCCTAATTGTGCTTGAAGTTGGGAGTCCTAATCATGCTTGGAGTTGGGAGTCCTAATCGTGCTTGGAGTAGGGAGTCCTACTCGTGCTAGGAGTTGGAAGTCCTAAGGGAATCAATTTATTATAAGTTGGGAGGAGTCCAAGACATCTAGGAGACCCAAAAGAAGATAGAGGGGGCAGCTCTAGAGTGTAGGGGGCGTCCCCTACTTTCTAAGGGGCGAAATCTATAAGAAAGGAGAGGTCTTTAGGACTCTATCTCAGGTTTTTATCATAATAGGAGGGGGGAAGTATAGGATTCTTAGAGAGGAGTCTACCCACATTAGGTCAGCCCTCCCATTGGCCCAAAAACTCTAGAACTAGGAGGAGTGCTTATAGAAAGAATTGGAAGGGGTGGACCATGCTCTTTTTGGCATTGTTCAGCCTCCCTTCTCTCCAACTCTTCCATCATCTTCCTTCAGATAGCAAGGACCTCTATAACCAGCAAGTTAGAGGGAACAAATCAGCCACCTTGAGATTGAATTCAAGGCCTAGAAGCATAAGAGCAAAAGCTAGGAACTTGGGGACAACTTGGTACAAGTAGGTGCTTCTTTTCACACCCTTAAGCATGAGGTTTTGATAGATGTAATTCAGCCATAATTCAGCCTAGTTCTAGGGGTTTCTTTTGATGTTATCAACTAACCATAATTCATGCAAGCATATCGCTATTTTTTATCATCTATCTTAGCCCTAGATTAAGCATGCATGATTCTAATGTTTGTCAAGTAGAATAGCCTTAATTCATGCAAGCATGTTGCTGAATTTTTTTCATCTATCTTAGCCCTATGTTCGGCATGGATAATTCTTATTCTAGTCATGCTTATTATCCATGATTTGGACATACACTCTGCTAAATTCATTCCCTAGTTTGTGGCCTTACTTTAGGCCATAGTTTGGCCAACTTATTCCCTGTTTGTGGCCTTAATTTAGGCCATAGTTTGGCCAATTTATTCCCTGGTTTGTGGCCTTACTTTAGGGCATACTTTGGCTAATTTATTTCCTGGTTGGTGGCCTTACTTTAAGCCATATTTTAGACAATCAAATCCCTGATTTGAAGCCTTGGTTTAGCCTCTACTTATACTTAGTTAGATTCCTGTTTTGCAGCCTTATTTTAGGCTCTATTTTTACAAAATTCTTAGCCTTGATTTATGTTATGATCATGCTGAGAGAATACCTAAGTTTCACCCCTAGTTTAGGTTGCATTATTCCCTTTCCAATACTTTGATTCTCAACTTTGTTTTAGGTTCTAATCTTGCTGATTGAATCCCTAACTTTTGAGTCTTTATTCTTGATGTATTCATGCTTATTGAATCTCTGAAATTCAGCATATGATGTTTATAAATTTCAGCCTTGATTGTGATGTACCAAAAAATGAATGTTGATAGTTGTATCAGCCTGAATTTGTCATGTTAGGTGGCTGACTTGAGATGTTCATCTCAACCCCAATTCTTTTTCATTATAATGTTGAATTGGTCAGTTTATCTCAGCATAAGTCCAAGTCCTTGTCATGTTGATTAGTTCACATGCTTAAGTCTAAATCTGCCTATTATCTTGCCAATCATGAGAGTCAGTTGCATGCATGATAGGCTATGATTAGTATCAAATCTTTGGATGCATTAAGTCATATGTTCATTCAGCATTATGTTAGTTCACAGCAATAGCCATGGCGAAAATCTTTTAGACCTTCATGGTCTCCATTTCTTCGGGACAATGGATCCCTACAAATGCGCAACCCAGGTTTTTGAGCATCATGGAAGGCACACCTACCTCCGGCCAGTGTGTCCATGAGCACAGCTAATACCTGCATCTCTAGACCCATGGCTGATCCAAGTGGATCCCTAGGGATGTTAGGATTCCCCTGCTTATCTGCAGTACTCCTTGTGAACGGGAGTCAATTTTTCAGATGACAATAAATGAGTTATTTTCTAAACAGTGTAGATATCAGTTGAGTTGTGTAAGTTTGCATTAGTTGCCAGTTTAGGAGTGTGGTTTATTTGATAATTATTACTCTGTATATTACCTTTATGTGATACCTTCTGCAGGATGTTTTGCATTGTATTCACAGTTTATCTCTATTGTTTGGTACATTATCATAATCTTTTGTTTTAGGGTGGCTTTTCATGCCACCTACTGAGTATTTGTAGAAATACTCATATATCTTTTGATGCAGGATTAACACCAGTTTCAGAGTAGGAGTTTTTCTTAGCAGGAGTTGCCCAGAGTTAGTAGGGTAGATTCTCCATAGCCAGTAGGACTATAGTTTATTTATTTCTTACTAAATTGTAATAAGGCATTGTGTTGCCATCAGATTTCTAATCATGTTATTTTATTATGTTATGGTACTTGCACTTGGCTGAGCCAAGATCCTGGTTAATGAAGTTTTTGCTTTGGTAGGTTATTTACTTATGTGTTGTGATATTGGCTTGGCAAGTTAACACCCTGAGTTAGCATTGACACATGTTTATGTGAATGAAAACCCGGAGTGTTACACTTGCACATATATACTTTGTACGAAAGCAAAATGAGCAAAGAAAGGACTACTAATAAAAGCTTTAGTTCACTCAGCCAACAATTTCTACATAGAAGTGTGAAGTAGAGTCAAGTGTGTATAGATGTCAGTATGGCATAAACAAACTAACATAGAAACCTAACATGTCTATGAGCCCCCTCTCAATGATCAACACTATCCGCATGTTCAACTTTTAGCCCATCTAAACAACTTGCATGACATGACATACAACCACAAAACAAAACACAAAACAATGAGAGGTGAGCAAAAGCTCAGCAAATGTTTTTAATATGGAAACTAAATTGATAATGATAACACAAGCATATATACTCAACATATCATTCATCACATAATCAATCACTATGCCCATTCATCATAGAATATACACATAAATTTGTAGTACATGTGCATCATGTCATAATTTACATTCCTTAAGCATCTATTTATGCTACCTACATGTCATGCTATTTAAAACATATCCCATCAGCCCATAGTCATGCCACGTGCATCTCATGCTATGTATAACTTATTTCATCAATGCATACTCATGCCACTTGCATATCATGCTATTTATAACATATTTCATTAACACGTAGTCATGCATATCATGCTACATCCCACATTCCATAATAACATATCATACCACCTGTGCATCATAGGTTCATCCACAGCTCATAATACATATACACCTCATATGTAAATATATGAAACTTATTATCATAATCACATCTTGCATGAATCATTCTCAATATAAACTCGTTCATAATCATTTCTCAACAAAACATTTACCTTGCAACATGAAGTGTATCAACTACACACCATCCTGCATATCCATGCAAATCATACCACAATCACATGTGTAAAAGAAGTTTCACTGTTCTAACACAACTTGTGCCAATGAGCATTATCTCTCATACACATACAACAAATCAATGGTGAATGTCTCACAATTGAGAAAACAATCAACCTGCTCACCCAAGACAATCCCTAGCTGTGATGGTCTAAATTCCTATAAAAGGTAACCTAGAGTAGTTTGGTTAGGTTCCCTATCTTGGAAGGAACCCCCTGCTCACCCAGGACAATCCTTAGTTGGGAAGTTTCAAATTCTAAGAAGGAAAACTTAGAGCAACTTACTCGCCCAGGACTAACCTTGTAAGGGAAAGTCTGAATTCCTAGAAAGGAAAACTAGAGTAGCGTGGTAGGCTAGTGCACACAAGCATACCATCCTAGAATCTCAAGGTCAAGATAAGCCATCAAATAAACTCACATAAGCAATCTCTTTCATCTCCAGGGAGGTACCACATTCTTGATGGAATACAAAACGAAAACATGTCGTTTTGGACCCAAAACCAATTTGATAATCCTCTAAATGATTAGTCTAACATCCAATTAATCAATCAAAGCTAATCATGATTAATCTTATTTGGAAATCATTTTGATGATGCATGCAACATGGTATATACATGAGCAAAGAATAAATGGGTCTAAGTATAAGTAAACATGATCAAATTAGTCCATATGTGCATGAAACACCATTTGTGTCAAGTAAAATCATATAAGTCTATGAAAGAATATTGATAAGTTGTAGAATTTTATCCTAATCTAAAATATGTGAAGCATGGAAAAGCTACAAACAATGGTATATATATATGTGCAATCATCCATAATTTATCATAGTCTCGTCTTACTGAAAACATGGATTAAATGTGTAGAAAACATCGAAATATAAGTTCAAGACAAAGATAACATCACGCTAGATCTAGACAAGTATAAACATATCCATACATAAGCTAAAAAATGAGAAACATAATTTACCCTAAATCATTATAACATGTATAAACATATATAACATAATCATGGTTAAAACCTACTGGAATCATCAAGTTATTTATGAAGAAGTCATCAAACGTAGATTTAAAACAGTTAGAATGTCATACTAAAATTATACAAGTATAGTCTTAATCATGCTTAAGATAAATCATAATTTAAAGGTGGTTCTCATGTAATCACAGTAGTAATCTAGGTGATACTAACTCATTTTCATCATAAAGAAATAGATTTATGAGAAGGGAAAGAAATGGCCAAAATGCACAAAAATAGGCCAAAACAACAAAACTGTCGCTTGACCATTCGAAAGCCCTGTTGGGCCATTTGAATGCCATGCCATTCAATTGGCCAAATAAACCATTGGAACAGTCCGCAATTCGAATGCCCTTCTTGTCCGTTCAATTGCCCTTCACATCTCACTTTTTACCCACTTCCTGGTTCATCTTCAACACTCTGAAATTCAAACCGAAAACATTCAAAAATTCAAGATAAATTTGAAAATCACCATTAAATCCCAAAATGAAGTAAGAACCCACATAAAACTACAAGCATTCAATCCAATGGATAAAAATACACGAGATGAAATTCCCTTATCTCTAAGAAGTCCTTTGACATACAAAGAAGCTTCAATTTGCAAGAAATCCTACCCAAAAATTAGGATTTTTGTTAACACTTAAATAAAATTAACAAATAGGCTCAAATCAATTTAAAAATAGGTAGATCTAGTATATCCTTCAGTTAAAAACTAAAATCAGCCATTTAGGGTTTTAAGTTGAAATTTAAAATAAAATTTTTAATGGAAGAAATTACAAATCAAATTGGATTAAGAACAAAATTAAAAAATTAGGAGTGATTATGGTAAGAAAACACATTTTAATCTATTTTTCCCCTTTGGGAAGTGGGGGTAGAGTACCTCCTTCTCCCTTACACAACCCTTCCCCAAATGGGCAAGTGGTTAGGTTTTTCCTTAAATAGTAAGGCTTTGGGCTAGGTTTACAAACTATTGGGCTACAAAAAAGTGTAAAAACGACCTAAGTGGCTAAATAGGGTTCTTTTAGAGCCAAAAACAAGTTCAATTATTCAAAAGCTTACTAACATAAAATAATAGTATTTTTATGTGTCAAGTGGATCACACATCGTCGAATGTGAACGTCGGGCCCACGTCATGGTCCATATTCCTAATTAAGGTAAAATTAAAATAAAATTCATAAAAATTAGATAAATAAAATTTGACACTAAAACTTGTAAAAAGTGAAATTAAACCTTGTTAAAGCCATAATTACTAACCCTTAACTCCAAAATCATGTCTAACTCACAATCAAAGCAAAACCACACAAATGCACATAATTAAAAAGAAATCAAACGAGGTAAAAGTTAGAGATCTCACACATTTTTCTTTTAATTCATTATTATGAAAGTAACAAATGAATAGTATGAATATTTAAACTTTAAAAGATATAATGATTTGTGTGCATTCATAACAAGCACTAGATTTAATCGAATAAAAGCATATAACTTGACTAAAAGTAGTCCAAATTATTCATCAATTAGTGTGTTCGATTTATTCTTACAATCTTTATGATGTAATAAAAATTTACTAAAAATTTGAAATATGCATTCGTGACAAGTTTTCATGCCTTTTTCTAAAACATGTTAAACGAGTGAAATGACTTTAGTTAATAAAATGAGGTAAAATTGTAGTAACATTTTGTGTATTTCATTCATTATTACAAATGTAACAAATAAATTTGAAGTGTCTTTAATCTTTAAAGGATATAAATATTTGTGCTTATTATTACCGAGGTCCATTTTAAATCAAATAAAAGGATATAACTTGACCAAAAATTGTTTGATTTGTTCATAGTTTAAGGCGTTTGACTCATGCTTACAAACTTTATAGAGTAGTAAGAATTTATTAAAAATTTGAATATATTTTCATGACGAGTTTGTGTGCTTTGCTCTAAAACTTGTTAAGCAAGTGAAACAACTTACGTTAAGTAGATAAGGTCTAATTATGGTAAGACTTTGTACATTTGATTGATTATTATGAATCTAACAAATTAATGAGAGGAGTCTTCAAATTTGAAACCATATAATGCTTTGTATGCATTCATAATGAGCTCCGGTTTGGATCGAATAAAAGGATATATGTTAACTAGAAGTGTCCTTATTGGTGCGTTGTTTAGTGCTTTTGATTTATGCCTACGATCATTATGAAGTAGAACGAATGTACAATAAGTTTGAAATATACTTTCATGACGAGTTGGTGTGCTTTGTTCTGAAACTTGCTACACGAGTTAAATGACTTAACTTAAGCAAATAAGGACCAATTTTAGTAACAATTTAAGAATTTGATTGAATATTACAAACAGAACAAATGAATTGGAGGAGCTTTCAAACTTTGAACGATATAATGATTTGTATGCATTCATAACGAGCTCTAATTTTAATTGAATAAAATGATTTAACTTGACCAAAAGACATCCAATTGGTTTATCATTTAGTGTGTTTGACTCATTCTTATGATCCTTAATAAGTAGTACTAATTTATATAAAATTTGAAACTACATTCGTGATGAGTTTGTGTGCTTTGTTCTAAAACTTGTTAAACGACTAAAACAACTTAAGTTAAGTAAATGAGGTTCAATTGCAGTAACATTTTGTGAATTTGATTCATTAAAAAACATAACAAATGAATGAAAGGAATCTTTAAATAATAAATGATATAATTATTCGTTTACATTCTTAACGAGACGCAATTTTAATTGAATAAAGGATATAACTTGGTCCAAATGTGGTCCAACTGGTTTGTCATATAGTGCATTTCACTCATGCATAAGAACTTTTTGATGTTGTACGAACTTATTATGATTTTAAAAACACATTCATGAAGAGTTTGCTTTCCTTGTTCTAAAATTTGTTAAATACGTGAAACAACTTTGGTTAAGAAAATGAGGTCTAATTGCAGCAAAACTTTGTGCATTTGATTCATTATTATGAATACAACAAATAAATAGTAGTCCTTAAAATTTTAATGAAATAATGATTTGTGTGCATTCTTAACAAGCAACATCTTGGAACGAATAAAAGGATATAACTTGACAAAAAAATTGTTCAATTAGTTGATCGTTTAGTGTATTTGATTTATGCTTACGATCTTTACAAAGAATATAAAAATTTATTAAAAATTTGAAATATACACATATGTCAAGTTTGCATGCTGTGTTTTAAAATTTGTTAAATGAGTGAAGCAACTTTAGTTATTTAAATGAGGTCCAATTGTACGAACACTTTGTGAATTTGATTCATTATTAAAATAAAAGGATACAACTTGACCAAAAATGGTCTAATTAGTTCGTCATTCTGTGTGTTTGATTTGTGCTTACGATCTTTATGAAGGAGTACAAATTTATTAAAAATTTGCAACATACATTCGTGACATGTTTGTGTGCTTTGTTCTAAAACATGGAACATGAGTGAAACAACTTAAGTTAAGTAAATGAGGTCAAATTGCGGTAACACTTTTTGCATTTGATTAATTATTACGAACAAAAAAAATTAATGCAAGGAGTCTTCAAATTTTAAAAGATATAATGATTTATGTGCATTCTTAATGAGCTCTGATTTTAATGAAATAAAGGGATACAACATCACAAAAAGAGGTCCGATTGGTTCGTTGTTTAATGTGTTTGATTCATACTTATGATATTTATGAACTAGTATGAATTTATTAAAAACATGAAACATACATTCATGACAAGTTTGTGTGCTCGTTTTTAAAACTTGGTAAACAACTTAAGTGGCTTAAGTAAAGCAATTGATGTCTAATTGTGGTAAGACTATGTCCATTTGATTCATTATTACGAATGTAACAAATTAATTAGAGGAGACTTTAAACTTTAAATGATATAAGGGTTTGTGCTCATTTTTAAGGAGTTCTTGTTTTAATCTTTTAAAAAGATATAACTTGACAAAAAGTGGCCCAATTGGTTCGTCATTTTATATGTTGGACTCATGCTTACAAACTTTCTGAACTAGTATGAATTTATTATAAATTTTAAATATAATTTATGATGAGCTTGTGTGCATTCTTCTAAAACTTGTCAAATGAGTGAAACTACTTTAGTTAAGATAATGTGGTCCAATTGCAGTAACACTTTGTGCAATTGATTTAATATTATGAATAAAACAAATGAATGAGAGGAGTCTTTCAACTTCAAATGATATAATGATTTATGCACATTCATGATGAGCTCCTATTCGATTAGTTCATCGTTTAGTGTCTTATTTTTTGTTACGATATTTACAAAGTAGAAAAGAAATTATAAAAAATTTCAAATCAACATTTGCGACGAGTTTTGTGTGCTTTGTTATAAAACTTGTTCAATGACTTAAGTAAAGCAAATGAGGTTCAATTCTAGAAACATTGTGTGTTAGATTCATTAATACGAATGTAACAAATGAATGGGATGAGTTTTAAAACTTTAAATGATATAATGATTTGTATGCATTGTTAACGAGCTCTGGTTTTAATAGAACAAAAGGAAATAAGTTGACCAGAAGTGGTCCAATTGGTTTGACATTTAGTGCTTTTGATTTATACTTACAATCATTAAGAAGTAGTACAAACTTATAACAAATTTGAGAATATACATTCAAATTATTACGAATATCACAAATGAATGGCAAGAGACTTCAAACTTTAAAGCAAACAATCATATGTGGGTATTCTTAACGAGCTGTGGTTTTAATCGAATAAAAAGATATAACTTAACCAAAAGTGGTCGGACCTTGTTTAATGTGTTTGACTCATGCTTATGAACTTTTTGAAGTAGTACAAATTTATTATAAATTATATATATATATTCATGATGAGTTTGAGTATTTTTTTCTAAAACTTGTTAAATGAGTGAAACACTATTAGTTGAGAAAGTGATGTCCAATTACAGTAACACTTTGTGCATTTGATTCATTATTGCAAACATAACAAATAAATGAGAGAAGTTTTTAAACTTTAAACGATATAATGATTTGTGTGCATTCTTAACGAGCTAAAGTTTGAATAGAATAAAAAGATATAACTTGACAAAAAATGGTTTGATTAGCTTGTTGTTTGGTGTGTTTGATTCATACTTACGATCTTTATGAAGTAGAAAAAATTTATTAAAATTTTGAAATATACATTCATGAAGATTTTTTTGTGCTTTGTTGTAAAACTTGTTAAATAAGTGAAATAACTTAAGTGAACTAAATGAGGTCCAATTGCGATAACACTTTCTACATTTGAATGATTATTACAAATGTAACAAATTAATGAGAGGAGCTCAAACTTTTAATGATATAATGATTTATGCACATTCTTAATGAGCAATGGTTTTAGTCAAATAAATGGATATAAGTTGACTAAAAGTAGTCCGATTTGTTCATTGTTTAGTGCATTTGACTCATGCTTACAAACTTTACGTAGTAGTACGAATTTATTAAAAAAATTAATTTTACTTTTGTGACAAGTTTGTTGGCTTTCATCTCAAACATGTTAAACAAGTTAAACGACTCAAGTAACACAAATGAGGTCCAATTGAGGCAACACTTCATGCATTTGATTAATTATTACAAACTTAATGAATAAATGGGAGGAGGTTTTAAACTTTAAATGATATATTGATTTGTGTGCTTTCTAAATGAGCTCTAATTTTATATGAATAAAATGATATAACTTGATAAAAAGAGGTCCAATTGGTTCGTCATTATTAAATTGGATTCATTCTTATGATTCGTACAAAGTAGTATGAATTTATTAAAAATTTCAAACATACATTCATGGCAAGTTTGTGTGCTCGATTCCAAAACTTGTTAAACGACTTGAACATCTTAAGTTAAGCAAATGAAGTCAAATAGCGGTAAAACTTTGTGCATTTGATTTATTATTATGAATGTAACAAAAGAATGAGACGAGTCTTCAAACTTTAAACAATATAATGATTTGTGCGCATTCTTAACGGGCTCCAATTTTAATCAAATAAAAGGATATAACGTGACCAAAAGTGGTCCCATTGGTTCGTCTTTTAGTGCATTTGATTCATGCTTACAATCTTTACGAAGTAGTACGAATTTATTAAAAACATGAAACATACATTTGTGATGAGTTTGTGTGGTCGATTTTAAAACTCGTTAAATCACTTAAATGACCTAAGTTAAGAAAATGAAGTCAAATTGGAATAACATTTTGTTCATTTGAGTCATTATTACAAACGTAAGAAATGAATGAGTGTAATCTTCAAGCTTTCAATGATATAAAGATTTGTGAGCATTATTAACGAGCTCCAATTTTAATCAAATAAAAAGATATAACGTGACCAAAAGAGGTCCAATTGGTTCATCATTTAGTGTATTTGGTTCATGCTTATGATCTTTACAAAGTAGTATGAATTTACTAAAAACATGAAATATACATTCGTGATAAGTTTGTGTGGTCGATTCTAAAACTTGTTAAACAACTTAAATTAAGCAAATGAGGTCTAATTGTCGTAAGATTTTGTGCATTTAATTTATTATTATGAATGTAACAAATGATTAAGAAAATCTTCAAACTTTAAATGATATAATTATTTGTGCGCATTCTTAACAAGCTATGGCTTTAATCAAAGAAAAAAATATAACTTGTCCAAAAGTGGTCTGATTGGTTCGTCATTTTGTGTGTTTGACTCATGCTTACAACCTTTTGGAACTAGTATGAATTATAAATATACATTCAAGATGAGATTGCATTCTTTGTTCTAAAACTTGTCAAATGAGTGAAACTACTTTAGTTAAGAAATTGAGGTCCAATTGAAGTAGCACTTTGTGCATTTGATTCATTATTACAAATGTAACAAATGAATTAAAGGAATCTTTAAACTTTAGACAATATATTGGTTTGTGCACATTATTAACAAGCACTTGCTTGAATCAAATAAAAGGATATAACTTGATAAGAAATTGTTTCTTTAGTTTCTCATTTAGTATGTTTGATTTTTTATTACAATATTTACGATGTAGAAAAAATTTATGAAAAATTTGAAACGTACACTCATGACAAGTTTTGCATACTTTGTTCTAAAATTTGTTGAACGAGTTAAATGACTTAAGTTAAGAAAATGAGATCCAATTGTGGAATCATTGTTCATTAGATTCAGTATTACGAACATAACAAATGAATGAGATTAGTCTTTAAACTTTAAACGATATAATGATTCGTATACATTCTTAATGAGCTTTGATTTTAATCGAATAAAAGGATATAAGTTGACCTGAAGTGGTCTGATTTTTTCATTGTTTAGTGCTTTTGACTTATACTTACAATCATTACAAAGTAGTATGAACTTATAATAAATTTGAAATATAAATTCTTGACGAGTTTGTGTGCTTTGTTATAAAACTTGTTAATCGAGTGAAATGACTTAACTTAAGCAAATAAGCCCCTATTGCAGTAACACATTTTGTATTTGATTGAATATTACAAATGTGATAAATGAATGGGAGGAGTCTTCAAACTTTTAACAATATAATATTTGTGTGCATTCTTAATGAGCTCCGATTTTAATCAAATAAAATGATATAACTTGACCGAAAGAGGTCTGATTGGGTCATCTTTTAGTGCGGTTGGTTCAAACTTATGATCGTTACAAAGTAGTACGAATTTATTAATAATTTGAAATATACATTCATGACGAGTTTGAGTGCTTTGTTCTAAAACTTGTTAAATTACTGAAATGACTTAAGTTAAGCAAATGAGGTCCGATTGCGGTACCACTTTGTGCATTTGATTAATTATTACAAATGTCTCAAATGAATGAGATGAGTCTTCAAACTTTAAACGATACATTTATTTCTCTGCATTCTTAATGAGTTGCTATTTTAATTGAATAATATGATATAACTTGACCAAAAGTTGTCTAATTCGTTCATTGTTTAGTATGTTTGACTCATGCTTACAAACTTCTTGAAGTAGTACAAATTTATTAAAAATTTGAAATACATTCATGATGAGTTTGTGTGCTTTGTACTAAAACTTCTTAAAGGAGTGAATCAACTTTAGTTAAGAAAATGAGGTCCAATTGTAGTAACATTTTGTGCATTTCATTCATTATTACAAATGTAACAAATAAATGGGAGGAGTTTTTAAACTGTAAATGATATATTTATTGGTGCACATTCTAAAAAAGTTCAAGTTTGAATCAAATAAAAGGATATACCTTTACAAAAAAATGGTTCAATTAGTTCATCATTTAGTGTGTTTGATTTATGCTTACAATCTTTACAAAGTGGAAAAAAAATTATTGAAAATTTGTGACAAGTTTTTCATGCTTTGTTCTAAAACATGCTAAATGAATGAAATGACTTAAGCAAATAAGCTCCAATTGTGGTAAAAATTTCTGCGTACAATTCATTATTACGAACATAATAAATGAATAAGAGATGCTCAAACTTTGAACGATATAATGATTGATGCGCAATCTTAACGAGCAACGGTTTTAGTCGAATAAAAGGGTATAACTTGATTAAAAGTGCTATGATTTCTTCGTTGTTTAGTGTGTTTTACTCATGCTCACAAACTTTATGTAGTAGTACAAATTTATGAATAATTTTAAGTATACTTTTGTGACGAGTTTGTAGGCTTTCTTCTAAAACTTGTTAAATGACTTAAGTGAAGCAAATGAGGTCCAATTATGGTAACACTTTGTGCATTTCATTGATTATTTTGAATGTAATGAATGAATGGGAGGACTCTCCAAACTATAATTGATATAAGGATTTGTGTGCATTCTTAACGAGCTCCAATTTTTTTTGAATAAAAGAATATAACTTGACCAAAAGAAGTCCAATTGGTTCATTGTTTAGTGCGTTTGATTCATGCTTATGATCTTTAAGAAGTAGCACAATTAATTTTAATATGTGAAACAAACATTCGTTACAAGTTTGCATGCTTTGTTCTAAAACTTGTTAAACGAATGAAACCCCTTAATAAAATAAAGTTCAACTACATTAACACATTGTGTATTTGATTGATTATTACGAACATAACAAATGAATGTGAGGATTCTTTAAATTTTAAGCGATATAATAATTTTTGTGCATTTTTAATGAGCTCCATTTTTAATCGAATGAAAGGAATGCTTATGATGTGCCCGAAGAAGGCACAATTGGCACCTAGGAGATCTACACAGGGAAAGGGGAGAAGTAAGGAAGAAAGGGGAGAAAATATGAGTAATTCCAATTGCATATTGTTAAACAAGAGAAGATCGCCCCATAAAGGGGAAGTCCCCTAGGGAGTCATGCCCAACCCAACCCAGGCCGGTCCGGTTCCCTAGGAGAACCCATCAAGGGAGGAGGAGGAGCACCCACAACCAAGGATTTGTCACCCACAAATCGCCGCAAATGAGACACATGAAAGACAGGGCGAACCAAAGAGTCAGGGGGCAAAGCTAGTCAGTAGGCCACAAGACCAACATGCTCCTCAATAGCATACGAACCATGGAAACAAGGAGCTAGCTTAGAGTTCTCCGGTTGAAACAAGGAGGTTTGTCTGTGAGGGAGAACCAACACATAAACCAGATCACCCACTGCATATTTACGATCCGTATGACGACGATCATAGATCTGCTTCATCCGATTCTGGGCAGATGACAAATTTGTCTTCCACTAGCGTAAGAACTCATTGTGCATCTATAACATATAGTCCACCTCTGCCACAAAAGAATGGTGAGGGACATATGATAAGACCGTCAGTGGTGGGCGGCCATAGAGCACCTCAAATGGCAAGAACCCAACGCATGTATGATAGGCAGTATTATAAGACCACTTGGCCCAAGGAAGAAGCTAGAGCCAGCGACGGGGCTGCGTCATAGTAAAGCATTTAAGATACTGCTCTAGACAACGGTTAACCACCTCCGTCTGTCCATCTGTCTGGGGGTGATAAGCAGTGTTCATACGGAGAGACGACCCCTGTAAAGTGAAAAACTCCTACCAAAACTGTGAAAGGAAGATCTGATCACAGTTAGAAACAATCGTATGGGGCATACCACGAAGTCAAGTCACCTCACGAACATAGTGCTCAGCTATAGTCTTCGTGGTGAAGGGATGGCCAGTGTGCAGAAATGAGCATACATGGACAACCGGTCCACCACAACCAAAATAATGGACTTACCCTGCACCACAAGCAAAGCCTCCACGAAGTCCATCGAAACATCCTCGCAAACCTTATCTGGAATAGGCAATGGTTGCAACAAACTAACAGGTGAGGTCGGGGTCGCTTTAGCCCTCTGACAAACATCACGAGCAGCCACGTAGTCATGGATGACTTGACGGACGCCCTGCCATAGGAGACTCTGGCTGACCTATTTGTAGGTGCGGAAGGCACCCTCGTGACCACCAACAAGAGTGTCATGGAAGTGCGAAAGGATGCGGCAGCAGAGGTCAGCAAAGCTGGGAACCCACAGATGATCCTTCCAGAAGAGAAGGTCATCCCACCACACAACGAACGACTGGGCAGCAGGTTCAGTCTGGAGGGCGGCAATCACATCCTATGTCCAAGAATCCAAACCATAGGCCTGCCGTAACTCCTCAATAAATGGGCAAGAGAGAGTAGAGATCGCCAAGCAGGAGCCCGGTGCTGGACTGATAAAGAACGCATTGGCAATGATGTTCTCCAACCCTTTTTTGTACATGACCTCAAAGTCATATATGAGCAACTTACTCACCCATTGCTGCTAAGAGGGAGTAGACACTCATTGTTCCAAGAAGTACTTCAGTGGTTGGTGATCGGTACAAATCAGAAACTTGTGACCCAGTAAGTAGGGACGCCACTTGTCAACGGTGAGGATGATAGCCAACATCTCCTTCTTATACACTGATAAGGACAGGGAGCGGCCAGCCAAGGCTTTATTGAAGTAAGCAATAGGGCGCTCGTCCTACAAAAGAATTGCTCCTAAGTCGGCCTCCGAAGCATCTGTCTCCACCACAAATGGCCAGTTGAAGTCCGATAAGAGAAAAACTGGGGCGGAAGCCATAGCTTACTTAAGCCCCTCAATGGCCGTTTGGGTGTCATCTGACGAAACAAAAGCCCCCTTCTTCAGCAGCTATGTAAGAGACCTGTAACGCCCAGAAAACCCATGAGTGCCCGGACACATGTGGGTGGCGGCCAAGAGAGCATGGCGGCCACCTTGGCCGGGCTAGTAGCAACACCGCTCCTCAATATAATGCGGCCCAAATAATCAACCTGCAGGCTGCCAAAGAAACACTTTGAATGCTTCAAGAATAAGGACTTAGTGCGCAGGATAGAGAAGACCGACTTGAGATGCGTCAAGTGTTCTGTCCACAATCTATCGTACATCAAGATGTCATCAAAGAAGACCAATATACATCGATGCAGGAATGGCCATAAAATCTCATTCATGAGGCACTGGAAGGTGGAGGGGGCATTGGTCAGCCCAAATGGCATCACGAGAAACTCAAAATGGCCATCATGAGTCCTGAATGCGGTCTTGTGCATGTCCGTGGGCTGCACGTGAATTTGGTGATATTCGGAATGGAGGTCAAGCTTACTAAAGACTGTGGAACCTATCAACTGATCCAACAACTCCTCAATCACTGGTATGGGGTATTTGTCTTTGACGGTGATTGCGTTCAAAGCTCTATAATCAACACAGAACCGCCACGACTCATCCTTTTTGCGAACCAGCAGTACTGGGGACGAGTATGAGCTCGTACTTGGATGAATGATCCCAGACTGGAGCATGTCTGCTACAAGCCTTTTTATCTTAGATTTTTGTATGTGAGGATAATGGTAAGGGCAGACATTGGCTGGGGCCGCCCTTGGAATTATAGGAAACTGATGGTCATGAGGTCAGACGGGAGGGTGACCTTGCAGCTCTGAGAACAAATCATGATGGTCGGCCAACAACTCCTGTAGGTTGGATGGCATTTCGTCCTGAGTCACCCCAATAATGACACGCTGCTGCAAGAGAAGTCCTTGGGGAGCGAACTGAAAGAAGGAGCTCACGGGGTGGGCTGAGAGGAGCATGCCTGGCCGTGACCCTTCGATCCGAACCCGCTACCCATTGAGCTCGAAATCCATCACCATATTCTAGAACTTCAAAACCACATCACCAAGCTCCTGCAGCCACTGCACGCCCAATACGACATCTTACCCCTTCGTAGGCAGCAAGAATAGATCGGTAACAAATATGTGGCCCTGGACAAAGAGCGTAACCTGAGCACACACCCCTGCACTTCGGAGTTGCTTGCCGTCACCAATCAGCACATCAAATGATTAAGAGTCCGATACAAAACAACCCAGTCGATTGGCTACCTTGTCATTAATAAAGTTATGAGTAGACCCATTGTCGATCAAGATAGCCACCTGCTGCCGCTTCTGGTAACCTTGTACACACATCGTGCATGGAGTGAATGCTCCTAAAAATGCATGGATTGAAATTGTGGGCAAGACGTCCTCTGGTGCAAATGAATCAACTCCGACCACTCCATCATTATCCTCTTCTACCTTCTCCACAAGAAGACTGCCCTTAACCGAACAGTGGTGCCTAGGAACACACTTCTCAACACAACAAAAACATAGCCCCTTTGACCGGTGCCCTTCCATCTGGGCTGGAGTAAGACGTCAGACAATCTGGATGGCCGGTGCGTGCTGTTGGCCAGGTCGGCCTGCTATCGGATTGCTAGTGGTCACCGGTAGTGGGTTGGCGTTAGGATAGGCCGGGGCATAGGTATGAGCTGCCCGCCTCTGCACTACCTAGTCAACTTTTCTTCCTTGATGTCAGCATGGCACATGACGTCCCTCATGCTGGTGCAAGGGAAGTGGCACATTTCTTCAGAGATTTCAGGCTTAAGACCACACTTGAAAGTGCCCACCAAGGCAGTCATCGGCCAATCAAGGAGTCAATTGGCTACCTTCATGAACTCTGTATAATATGCACGGATGGTGGTGGTCTGGTGCAGGGTGAACAACATCTCATTGAAGTCCTGGAATTCATTTGGCCCAAACTGAATGCAGAGCTCGTCGGAGAAGGCTGCCTAAGTTGGGTAGCACACCTCTTTCTCAAAACACTGGAACCAAACTAAGGCGTCCCCATCAAGTTGGAAGGCAGCGATGCGCAGGCGCTCAACCTCATAGTGCGTTCCTTGGTAGGCGAAGAACTTTTCTGCCTTGTATAGCCATTCCACAGGGACATCATTGCCATTATAGTGAGGAAATTATAGGTGAGCCAAATGGGGTTCAACCCCCCCACGTTGTCCACCACGATGCCCAAGATACTCATCTCACTCCTCCTCAGCGTCAAGGAACTGATTTGGAGGGGGTGGCATCATATGGACATTTTCTCGAACACCTGGTATGCCTCGCATGTTCTAGGCTTGGCGCCTCCCCTCAAGTACTTAATTGCCAACAGCAAATCTTGCTGGACCTGGAAATACCCTTGCGTCGATGATTGCCGGAGCAGGGGTTTTGGGAAGCATCGGTTCAAGAGGCTGCAACGGCCCACCCTTCTCATGGGCATCGGGGGGCGGCTTAGTTCGGATGGGAGCTGTACGCACAGCCGGGAGTTGTGCATTCGCCTTGCCCTGCACCTCTATACTTGTCACACGCATGGTCAGGGTTTGCAACGTAGTCGTGAGAGCTGACAAAGTGGCTTCGATTGTTGCAGGAACAGCCTTTGGGCTGTCTGCTGATGCTGAAGCAGGGACCTCCTTCTCCGTAGGAAGCTTGCGTATGGAGGCCGCTTGTTTGCCTCGAGCCATGGCCGGGGATCGTAAATGCTCCGATACGAATGATGTGCCCAAAGAAGGTACAAACGGCACCTAGGAGATCTACGAAGGGAAAGGGGAGAAGTAAGGAAGAAAGGGGAGAAAATATGAGTAATTCCAATTGCATACTGTCAAACAAGAGAAGATCGCCCCATATAGGGGACGACCAGCCCCCTAGGGAGTCATGCCCAACCCAACCCAGGCCAGTCTGGTTCCCTAGGAGAACACGCCAATTAGTGGTTCGGCTAGCCTAGGCTAGTAACTGAACCAATATGGTTTTACATCTAAATACTAAACTATTACAATAATAAATAGTTCAATGCAACTAAGTAAAAGCAATAGAGTCTAGGGAGTCCTCTGGGAGGCTTGTCATCGTGCACAACAGCTTATGATCTTTACGAAGTAATACAATTTTTTAAAAAATTTAAACATATACCCATCACAGGCTTGTATTCTTTGTTCTTCAACTTGTTAAATGAGGGAAACAATGTAAGGTAAGCAAAGGAGGTCCAATTGCAGTAACACTTTGTACATTTAATTCATTATTACGTATGTAATAAATGAATGGGAGGATTTTTAAAACATTAAACAATATAATGATCTGTGTTCATTCATAAGGAGCTCTGAATGCTTCGTTGTTTCGTGCATTTGATTCATGTTAATAATATTTAAGACATAATACAAATTTATTAAAAAAATTAAATATATATTCATGACGAGTTTGAATGTATTGTTCTAAAACAAATGAAACGACTAAGCTATAAAAATGAGGTCCAATTGCAGAAATACTTTGTGCAGTCGATTCATTTTTACAAACATAACAAATGAATATGAGGAGTCTTTAAACTTTAAACGATATAATGATTTGTGCACATTCATAACGAGCTTAAGTTTCAATTGAATAAAATGATATAACTTGACCGAAAGTGTTCCAATTGGTTGATTGTTTAGTATGTTTGATTCATGCTTACCATCTTTATGAAGTGGTATGAATTTATTAAAAATTTAAAATACAAATTTGTGATGAGTTTGCATGCTTTGCTCTAAAAATTGTTAAATGAGTGAAACGAATTGCATTAAACAAATGTGGTTCAATTGCGGTAACACTTTTTGCATTTGATTCATTATTATGAATGGAAGAAATGAATGTAAGGAGTCTTTAAACTTTAAATGTTATAATGATTTGTGCGGATTGCTAACATACTCCTGTTTTAATTGAATAAAAAGATATAACCTGACAAAAAATTGTCCAATTGGTTTGTCCTTTTGTGTGTTTTATTAATGGTGACAAACTTTATAAAGTAGTTTGAGTTTTTTAAAATTTTGAAATATACATTCGTGATGACTTAAATAAAGCAAATGAGGTCCAATTGTGATAACACTTTGTGCATTTGCTTCCTTATTACTAACGTAAAAAATTAATGAGAGGAATATTTAAACTCTAAAAGATATAATGATTTGTGTTCATTCTTAACAAGGTCTTTTTTTAATTGAATAAAAGGTTGTAACTTAATAAAAGTTGTCTGATTGGTCCCTGGATGTGCTCTTGCCT
This sequence comes from Saururus chinensis, assembly GCA_035235625.1. Lineage (NCBI taxonomy): Eukaryota > Viridiplantae > Streptophyta > Magnoliopsida > Piperales > Saururaceae > Saururus > Saururus chinensis. Next base: position 33,243,348 of record CP141144.1, on the reverse strand, counting down.
TCACACTAATGTCCTATCTCAATTGATTCACAATTGATTAAGCAAAGGAAGAGGTTTTACCTTGTTTATGTGTTGATCACTCTTGCACCTTTTCTTGGATTGAAATCATAGCAAGGAGCGTCCCAAACCTTGTCCTTGAAGCAACGAACCAGTGAGGATGGTGATTCCCCTCTAGCACCATGCTCATGAGAGGATTAGACGAGGAGAGGGGTGGCCAGTAATTTGGTCTCTCAAGCACCAAGAGAGGAGGCTGAATGCGAGAGAGGAGAGGAGAGGGGGGCAGCAAGCCAAAGCTAGGGCTCCCTCCTCTCTTTATTCAATGTTTTATACCCCTCCTCATTACCTCTTAAGTAGGCTTCTAAGTGGGCTTAATCAGTTGGAGCACTTACCAAATTTCCACTTTCTATTTAAACGGTCTGACACAACAGGAGCGGGCCTTGCTACATAGAGCCCACGGGGGCCTCGACCCCTGCACATGGCCATGTCCACGATAGGGTCGACCCCTTGCTAACCATGAGTCTGACTATCAACACTAATTCATGAGTCGGGAAACACAAGGTGTTAATGCACACCCTAGTCATACGCCTCGTGTGCATGTGTGATGAATATGAGTTCCATTAGAAATCTTGTCATGATGGCTCATGTTGGGTCGGTGTGACTGCCCCCACTAACCTTGGACCCCATGGCCCATACTACCACACCCAAGCTGCATACAACGTGGACCAAACTGCACCCAAGCCCATACCCTGGTCAACATTGTCACACCCCGGCATGCACCCAATACGAGACAAACCCGGTCCAGAGACAATTGTTGGTTTAAATACGTTGCAGAAGACTTTAACCCCTCTAATGAGTATTTAACACATACAAAGTCGTGCACCTTTAAATCTTTGTCTGAGAGAAATAAGGAAAACAAAAGAGGACTTTAACTCTGAAGTAGAACGTAAGTCATATACCCACAAACTTAAAATCTTGAGCCGACACATGGCTCAAAACTAGAAAGTTTAAAATAGGTCAAAACATAAGATTTACATTAGTCTTAACAAGAACCACCATACATGATGTTCTATTATTATAACAATATAAATCAGAAAACATAACAAGATCTAAAGGTATCCATGCCTACTCCCAAGCTCTCCCCGATTGTTCCTCATACAAAGGGTCCTGGTTCATTGCATGTCACACCATGTTGCCCCAAGGTAAAACACAAAAAGTGGTGTGAGTAAAACACACTAAGCTTTTGGGTACGATAAAGGTAAATTAGAAAACAAGCATTGCACATCAACATGGTATATCAGACCTACATATCATATAACATCCCATTCGTAATTACTTTCCTTATCATAAACATACTTATCATAAGCAATTACCTTGCATGCTATCTCAAACATACCATACATATCCATGCACAACCATTCTCCATCATAATATACAACTTGCATGACACGTGTCTCCAACACAATCACATCAAGCAAATCTGTAACCATAACCCTACACGAGAAGTGTCTCTACCACACAATCATATCATGCATAATCATCACATTTAACCTACATGAGAAGTGTCTTTACCACACAATCATACCATGCATAATCATCACATGTAACCTGCATGAGAAGTGGCTCTACCACATAATCACATCATGCATATTCATCACATATAACCTGCATAAGAAGTGTCTGTACCACACAATCATATCATGTATAATCATAATCCATCAAGTGTTTCTAACATACAATTATAACCATGCAAGTCGATAAAACAACCCCTTCTTAATCAACAGAAGTATAAGTAGTCCCTGCTCACTCTAAATAATCCCGAATTGGCAAGTATGAATGAATTATGTCGTTTAGATAAATTCCCTAACGGGGATGGATACCTCCTAGTAAGCTAGTGAACTCGGCTACACCAACCTGGATTCTCAGGGTCTAGATGGCCTAAATAATTTTATCTCCCTATAGCATTACCACTCTTCTCAACCCATGGAGGAAAACCCGTCCTCGAGGGACATAAAACACCATCCTTACAGAAGTAAAAGCCCATCCTTTTGGACGTAAAACGGAATCGATAAGCCTTCAATTCATTAATCCGGCAAGCAATATCACACAATTGCATTCAATAGATCAACACGTCTAATCTCGATAAAATCTCATTCGTAAATCTATCTCATGATGCTGCAATATGACACATACGTGAGCAATGATTACATGAATTCTAATACATGAAACGTGCTTCCCTTCAGCCATACATGTATTATTCCTAATCATAAGCATCAACAATCACCATAATTATAAATAGCTCATCAGCATACTACACACATGCTCTTTAACATATAATCATGGCTTCTTGCTGAAATCATGTGTGAAAACTATAAAAAAACACAGAATCCAATCAAGTGGAGTCTCATGATAGACTTAAGTAAGCATAATCATTACTACACTTAGCACTAAACATGGCATCATCATTCACCCATAATTTAACCATTATATGTGAAAACATACAAGTCCATTCTCATGCTATAACCTTGCTGAAATCAAATTCAAAATATGAGAAATTATTCAACATTAAATTAACACATAAGCATCTATAACATGCTTAACCGAATAATATAAAATCCAATTAACACATAAGCATTCATCATAGCCTTCAACATCAAATTCGTACTTTTCTAGTGGCTTATCATAGCATGTATTACTCATCACAGTTATAAAAAATGATACTCAAGAGTAAAAATTCAATAATGAGCAAAATAGCAAAAATGCCACAATTTGCTATTTTGGCGTTTGAATGCCCAGCAAGGCTATTCAAACACCTCGATGCTCAATCGCTAAAACTGATTTTCCTGGTTCATCTTCCCTACTTTGAATCTAAAACTGAAACATCACATAAACATCATAAACCTTCAAATCTCACTCTCAATCACCATAATAATGAAAACCATGCTTAGGAAATAGTAAATCTAGCCACTTACAACCATAAACAGAAAGAAATCATAAGAAAGATTAAGCTTTACTAGATTTACCATTAAAGCTCAAATCTATGGAAACCCAATTCAAACTCCATAAAAACTAAAATATGAAATCACAACAACATTTAGTATGAAATCACTTACTTTCACCAAGCTTCTTGCCTTGAAATTGATCCTCCAATACCTTCAAATCTAACCCAAAATATGATTTTTGTTAATACCTTCATAAATCCGATTTGAAATACCTAAATCTAATGCAAACTAGTAGATCTAGGGTTTATTGAGTTCAAAAATAAAATTTCTTTTATAAGGGTTTGAAATAGAGGTTAAAATCAGTAGCTTTTGGGTAGAAATCGAGATTAAACCTTGTCAAAAGAAGGGATTTGAAAACTTTAGGAGAAACCGTAAGAAATTAGTGGAAGATTAGGGTAATCCTTACCTTAATCACCTTTTCTTTTTAGGGAAATGGGGTTTAGGGCTCCTATGCTCCAGATTTTTACCCCTTCATAATTGGGAAAGTGGTTAAGTCTTTCTATTTAAAGAAAGCCTTGGGGTAAACCTAATAGATAAGTGGGGCATAAACAGTGTTTTACAATAAAAATGGAAAACTTGCTTATTTTAAGCCCAATTCGATTTCTAGAAAATTGTAAATATTTCAATACTATCTTAGGAAGTTGTTAGAGTCATTTTGGATTAATTATCCTAATTTCACACATGGCGCCCACGGTAGGTTCTGCCTCCTAACTTTTCTGGTAAATTAGTAATTTTTTTTAAATAAAAAAATTCCTATTGACTTATTTAACATAATAACCATTCATGTTAAGAATTTTTTTGTTAAAACCTTTATTAACCACTTTAATTTCAAAAACAGTCCAAAACCGATCAGAATCAACATTAAACTACACAATAACAATTAAGTAAAATGAAAATCAACCAGTTTAAGTTTAGGGATCTTAGAAACATCCCCACTATAGGTGAAGTGCTCATATGGTCCAACATTGACTTGTGCTTGTCTTGTCATAGACTAATACTATAAGTGTGCTAATAAAATAGATATGTTGTTAAGGCCTTAATGAATGGATCCTGCAACGTCCCACCAGTAGGAATATGACTCACAATTACTTTTCCTCTCTGTAGTATGTCTAAAATGTAATAGTAATACACTTCAATGTGCTTACCCACTAACATTGATCTGATGTGCCCGATGTAGGCACGATCGGTATCTAGGAGGATTGCGCAGGGAAAGGGGAGAATTGTTGAAGAAAGGGGAGAAGTCTGAATTCACCAAATTGCATAAACTTCAACTGAAAGCAAGGCCGCCCCCATATGGGAGGATGACCACCTACTAACCCGGACTACCTTACCCAGACCAGTCCGGTTTACATCCAATAGCCCAAATAACCCAGTTAGTGGGTCGGCTATCCCGACCACTAACCCCCACGCAATAAAGTATGACAATAATAAAATAAATAGTGCTATGACATAAAATAATAAAATAGAGTATGAGTATTGTGCACAATCGTACACAACACTCCACCACGCTTCCGCTAGTCAACTTGTCCTCAAGGCGACCAAGCAGGATAACGAGGCAAGAAATCATCCTCAAGCATCCATGTCGCATCCTCCAAAGGCTGACCCTACCAGGAAACCAAAACCTCAGTAACAATGCAACCCGAGCGACGAACCCGCCTCTTCTCAAGAACAGACGCAGGGGCAGGATCAGGGGACGGAACAGGACCCATCAGCGGCGGAGGAGGCGCATCCACGGCCAAGCTTCGATCACCAACAAACCTGCGAAGGCGGGACACATGGAACACAGGATGAACCAAGGAAGTAGGCAGCAAAGAAAGGCGGTAAGCCACCAACCAACGCGAGCCTCCACCGGGTAAGGACCATGAAACCTGGGAGCGAGCTTGGAGTGCTCGAGCCGAAATAAAGAAGTCTGACGTTGTGGTAAGACAGAGACATAGACCAAGTCGCCAACTTGAAACTCCCGATCAGTTCAGCAGCCATCATAGAGCTGTTTCATACGATTCTGAGCCTCAACAAGATTCGTCTTCAATTGGGGCAATACCTCATCACGGGTTTGGAGCATATAATCCACCTCAGCCACCGAAGATCGATGCGGCACATACGACAAATAGTAGGGGGAGGCCGGCCATACAACACCTCGAATGAAGTGAAGCCCACACGCGTGTGATAAGCAGTATTATAGGACCACTCTGCCCATGGGAGAAGCTGCAACCAACGGCAGGGCTGTGTCATCGTGAAGCACCGCAAGTACTGCTCCAAACAACAGTTAACGACCTCCGTCTACCCATCCATCTGAGGGTGATATGCAGTGCTCATATGAAGGGACGTACCCTGTAAGGCATAGAACTCCTGCCAGAATTGAGAAAGGAAGATACGATCATGATCAGACACAATGGTACGAGGCATACCATGAAGCTTTGCCACCTCCCGAACAAACAAATCGGCCACCGTTTTAGCAGTAAAGGGGTGACCCATCGCACATAAGTGAGCATACTTAGACAGACAGTCAACCACCACCATGATCACCGATTTACCTTGCACCAGCGGCAAGGCCTCCACAAAATCCATCGATACATCCTCCCATACTTTGTCCGGAATGGGTAGGGGTTGGAGAAATCCAGCGGGAGAAGTGGTAGCAGCCTTGGCGCGCTGACAAATATCACAAGCCGTCACATACTCATGCACAGCCCGACGAACCCCCAACCATAAGAAAGTCTGACTGACCCGCTTGTAAGTGCAGAAAACCCCTTCGTGACCAGCAACTGGGGAGTCATGGAAATGAGATATAATGCGGCGGCGAAGATCAGCAACACCAGGAACCCACAAGCTGTCCTTCCAAAACAGCAACTCATCCCGCCAAGTGTAAAACGGACGGGCTGCCAGGTCCTGCTGAAGGGTAGCTATCAACATCTGTGTCGAAGCATTAGAATAGTAGGCCTGCTTAACTCATCAATAAAGGGACAAGAGAGCATGGAGAGTGTGAAGCACGACCCTGGGGCAGGTATACGGGAAAGAGCGTCAGCCACTATATTCTCTGACCCCTTCTTATAAACCACTTTATAATCATAACCCAAAAGTTTACTGACCCAACGCTGCTGAGATGGAGTGGACACCCGCTGTTTGAGGAAATACTTCAATGGTTGATGGTCAGTATGAATCAGAAACCACCTACCCAAGAGGTACGGCCATCATTTGGTGACGGCATGGATGATAGCCAGCATCTCCTTCTCATAGACGGACAGTGACAACGATCTGCCCGCCATGGCCTTGCTGAAATATGCTATGGGACGCTCATCCTGTAGCAAAACCGCCCCTAAGCCAGTGTCCGAAACATCTGTCTCAACCATAAACGGGCGGCTGAAGTTAGGCAAGATCAAGACGGCAGCGGAAGCCATGGTGTGCTTCAGCCCGTCAATGCTGCTTGCACCTCCGGAGTCCAAGCAAAAGCCCCCCATTTGAGCAGCGCTGTCAACGGTCTAGCCAGTTCCCCATAGCGACTGATGAAGTGCCGATAGTACCCAGTGATGCCTAGAAAACTACGAAGTGCTCGAACACTTGTGGGAATAGGCCAAGACAGCATGGCTGTTACCTTGGCTGGGTCGGTGGTGACACCATTTTCTGATATAATGTGGCCCAAGTAATCCACCTGTCGGCTGCCAAAGGAGCACTTCAAATGTTTAAGACATAAAGAATTATCACGCAGAATGGAGAAAACGACCTGAGGTGTGACAAATGCTCTGCCCACGATCTGCTATATACAAGAATGTCATCAAAGAAAACCAAGATATAATGGCGCAGGAAGGGGCGGAAGAGGTCGTTCATGAGGCACTGGAAGGTGGATGGAGCATTAGTCAAACCAAACGGCATCACGAGGAGCTCAAAGTGGCTGTCGTGAGTCCGAAAAGCTGTCTTTGTGCTCATCGGCAGCACTCATGCGAATCTGATGGTAGCCCGAACGCAAGTCGAGCTTACTAAACACAGTCACGCCGGTCAACTCATCGAGTAACTCCTCAATCACTGGAATCAGGTACTTGTCTTTCACAGTCACAGCATTGAGGGCGCGGTAGTCCACACAGAAGCGCCATGTACCGCCCTTCTTACGCACAAGTTAGCTTGCCGAATAATCCCTGCCTGAAGCATATCGGCCACCAGCCGCTCGATCTCAGCCTTCTGAATATGGGGGTAGTGGTATGGGCGCACATTGGTTGGGGCGGTACCCGGTGTAATCGGAATTTGATGATCATGGGAGCGGCAAGGCGAAAGGCCCTGTGGCTCAGCGAACAGGTCTTGGTAATCTGTCAACAGCTCACTGAGGTCAGGTGGCACTATATCTTGAGGAACCGCAATAACTGCTCGCTGCTGTAAGAGGAGTCCTTGGGGGGCATACCGGTACAAGCTACTCGACGAATGGCCGGAGAGAAGAGTGCTTGGCCTAGAACCTTCCAATCGGACACGCTGCCCCTGGAGTTCAAAATCCATCCACATCTCCCTAAAGTTCCACACGACATCGCCGAGCTCCTGGAGCCACTGCACACCCAATACAATGTCCGCCCCTTTGGTCGGCAATAGGAAGAGATCAGTGACAAATGCATGGCCCTGTATAGACAAAGTAACCTGTGCACACACCCCATTGCTCCAGAGGTGTTTGCCAGCGCCGATCAGTACATCAAAAGGCTTGGATTCTGATATGAAACACCCAAGACGGTTGGCGACCTTGCCATTAATAAAATTGTGAGTAGAACCACTGTCGATCAGGATAGCTACCTGTTGGCGCTTGAGGAGCCCCTGGACACGCATCGTACGGGGTGTAAAAGCCCCAGAGAACGCATGCACCGAGATCTCTGGCAAGAGCTCATTACTGGCGGACAAGGTCGAACCATCACAAACTGCATCGCCATCATCCACCTCTTCCACTAGAAGATTGCCCTTAGTGGAACAGCGGTGCCCAGGCACAAATTTCTCGTCGCAGCGGAAGCATAACCCCTTTGAACAGCGTTCCTCCATTTGAGCCTGAGTTAAATGTCGGACAATCGGACCTGCAGGAGAAGGGAGCTGATTGGTTCAGCCAGGAATAGCACTGCTGGGCGGTGGTTGAGCAAGAGTGGCGCTAGGGGCAGAGCGGGCAAATGGTCCAAGCCGCCCCCCTCTGTGCTGTCTGGCTAGTTTCTCCTCTTCGATGCGAGCATGGAGTACCACATCCTACATATTGGCACACGGGAAGTGACACATCTCTTCAGAAATTTCGGGCTTGAGGCCGCGCTTGAAGGTACCCACCAAGGCGGCGACCGGCCAGTCGGGCAGCCGGTTGGCCACCTTCATAAACTCAGTGTAGTATACACGAACGGTGGTAGTCTGGTGCATGGAGGACAGCATCTCATTGAAATCCTAGAATTCGTTTGGCCCAAATTGAATGCAGAGCTCGTCGGAAAAGGCCGCCCATGTTGGGTAGCGTACCTCTTTCTCAAAACTCTGGAACCACACGAATGCATCGCCATCAAGGTGGAAGGCTGCGATGCGCAAGCGCTCTGCCTCTGAATGAGTGCCTTGGTAGGCAAAAATTTTGTCAGCCTTATACAACCATTCAACCGGGTCATCATCCCCGTTGTAGCGAGGGAACTACAGTCGAGCCAGACGGGGTTCAGCGCCCGCTCTTTGACCCCCACCATGCTGAGGGAACTCGTCCCAATCCTCCTCAGCATCCTGGAAGTGGTTAGGATGGGGCGGCATCATAGGGGCATTTTTACGAACATCTGGTGTGCCTCGCGTGTCCCAGGCCTAGCGCCTCCCTCCAAACATTGTCTGGCCAGTGCCAAAGCCTACAGGATAGGGTCGTCCTCCAAAGTTGGCGCCGGCCGCCACTGGGGTGGTGGTTAGGGTCAGTTCCGAGGCCTGCGAGGGCTCGCCCTTCTCTGGAGTCACAGCGGTCGGTGCAGGAAGTACAGGCATGACGCACCCTGCCAGGGCGTCCTGCTGTACCTTCACTCCGGCGTGGTCGGCCGCAAGGGCTACACCGTTGTGAGAATCTCTGACAGCTTGGCATTGCTGACAGTGGAAGTGGCCTGCGGACTGTCTGCTGAAGATGGCGCTGGAGCCTCCTTCTTTGACGCTGCCTCTTGCACCATAGCCTGTTTGCCACGCGCCATGGTCGAGGATCGCACAAGCTCCGATTCCAATGATGTGCCTGATGCAGGCACGATCGGTATCTAGGAGGATTGTGCAGGGAAAGGGGAGAATTGTTGAAGAAAGGGGAGAAGTCTGAATTCACCAAATTGCATAAACTCCAACTGAAAGCAAGGCCGCCCCCATATGGGAGGACGACGACCTACTGACCCAGACCGCCTAACCCAGACCGGTCCGGTTTACATCCAATAACCCAAATAACCCAGTTAGTGGGTCGGCTATCCCGGCCACTAACCCCTACGCAATAATGTATGACAATAATAAAATAAATAGTGCTATGACATAAAATAATAAAAGAGAGTATGAGTATCGTGCACAATCGTACGCAACATGATCTCCCCATTCTTAAGTGTCAACACAGTTGCCAGATTATCACACTAAATCCGGACAGGAGCATCAGTCCAATTTTCTAGCCCCAATTATGCTAAAAATTTATTTATCCATTTTGCGTGGGAAGATGCAATACGACATGAATAAAATTCAGCTTCCATCATAGACTTAGAAACACTCTTTTGTTTCTTTCTTGCTCACGATATAGCCCCACCTCCAAACATGAAAACAAATTTGGTAGTGGATTTTCTGTCATTTAGATCCCCTGCATAATATGAATCACTATATTCAATCAATGATAGACTCTTTGCATAATAAGTGAGTTTTAAATTCTTAGACCCTAAAAGGTATTGAAATACCCTCTTTACTACTTGCCAGCATTGAAGTATAGGGTCTACTTGGTAATAGGTCAGCAATCCTACCTCAAAACTCAAATCAGGTCTCGTATAGGTCATGGCATACATGAAGCTGCCAATAGCTTGTGCATATGGCACTGACTCCATTCAAAGTCTATCTTCCTTAGTCCAAGGAGCCATATTCTTAGACAACACTATACCCTTGTATATAGGGGACTCAATGGTCTTCCAACCAATGGCATTGAAGCATTTGAGAATGGACTCTATGTATCATTCTTGAGATATACTAAGCTTTTTAGCCTTTCTATTTTGCACAATTTTCATCCCAATGGTGCAGGATCCCTCACCCTTGTCTTTCATCTCAAACTAGGTTTGGAGCTATTCCTTTAGATTGATAATCATACTTAAGTCATTCCCCATCAAGAGTATGTCATCTACATGTAGTGACAACATCATATACTTAGTCCCAATGTGGAAGGTATAGACACAATGATCGTGCTCATTCACTATGAACCCATACTCAATAATCACCTTGTAAAAAGTAAAATACTATTTCCTTGGAAATTGTTTTAGGCCATAAAATAATTTTATTAGCTTGCACACCTTTTGCTCCTCTCTAGGAACAACAAAACCCTCAGGTTGTTGAATGTAAATCTCTTCCTCTAACTCTCCAATTAGGAAGGCAGTCTTTAAATTCATCTAGTGCAGCTTTAAATCAAAGTTAGCAACACCGTCAAAGAGATATATGATTGAGTCAAATCTTGACACGGGCAAGTATGTCTCTTTAAAGTCCATCCCATACAACTGGGTGAACCCTTTGGCCACTAATCTCGCTTTGTACTTGTCTATTGACCCATCTGCCTTAAGCTTCTTTTTAAAGATCCATTTACATCCTATCGGCGTTTGACCTTTAGGTAGATTCACTATCTACCACACCTTTAGGATAGAATCCATCTCCACCTGAATAGCATTTTGCCATTTTTTGTGCATCTCGAACACTCAAAGTTTTCTCAAGGGTAATTAAGTCATCTAGAACAAGTTCATCTAATGTGATGTTCTCTTCCCCTAACATTGTATAGATGTCCCTCAAACGTGTCAAAGGTCTTCTTAACCTCAATGACTTTGGTTCTTGTTCAATTTTATTTTCACCTAATCCAGTTACTTCCTCTAGGGTAGTACTAGGACTAGTCTCTTTTACTCTCTCATATAAATCTACTCTTTCGTTAGATATTTTAGAGTTTAATTCTTCTTCTAAGAAATAACCGTCTCTAGACTCTATAACCTCACTGTCCCATCCATGTAGTGAACCAAAAATTTGTACATGTTAGAGTTATCATAGTAACCAATAAACTTACACTTTATGGCTTTAGGTTCCAGCTTAGACCTATGCTAGTAAGCCACCTATCCGTGTGCCCTGGATCCCGGTACTAAGATGCCCTAAGCTCGGACATTGACCCATCCATAGCTCATAAGGTGCCCATTGTACTACCTTCGTGAGTACACAATTAAGGATGTACACGGCGGTGTCTAAAGGCCCACCCCAAAAATTGGTTCCTAATTCAGAGTGATTTAACATAGACCTAGCCATGTCCATAAGTGTTCTAGTATGCCTTTCAACCACTCCATTTTACTTTAGAATGTTGGGTAGGGTGTACCGATGCACTATTCTCTAATTAGTACAGTAATCCTTAAACAGATCAGAGGTGTACTCACCACACCTGTCAGTCCTCAGGTCATTTACCTTCTTGCATAACTAGGTCTCTACCTCAGTTTTAAGTTCCTTCAATTTATCTAAGGCATCGAATGTCTTGTTTATTATATACATGTATTTGTATCTTGAATAGTCATCTATAAAGGTTATAAAATAGTCATACTTCTGTGGGTCTGAACATTCAGGGGCCCACATATGTCGAAATGAACTACCCCTAATAGTTCATTTGCCCTTTGTCCCTTAGGGAAAGATTGCATGTTCATCTTACCCATTAAGCAATCCGCACACACTTAAGTTTTTGATATTTTGGGTAATAACCTTGCATTCGACATCCTATGTAATTTGTCAACATATACATTACCCAAATGCATATGTCATACAAGGCATCATCCACAGGACAAAATAATATACTCAGAAGTGTTTATATTATTAGCAATAAGTGAGTCAATTAGAGCTCGAGAATAAAGTCCATCAACTAAAGAAATAGTAGAAAGAATTGCTCTATGGCTTTGCTCCCCTTAATATAACTTCAAATCCCTTCTTGGTCAGAATAGGAATTGGAATCAAATTCTGGAGGATGGAGGGAGCAAATAGCACATCCATAAGCACAAGAGTAGACCTTCCTTGAGAGCGATCCGGTAAGTCCCAATGGCCTCCACATCATAGTATGTGTTATTCCCCATGAAGATTTTGTTCTAACCTTGGAGGAGATTGATCATCCCACTCCTAGACCCCTTGGAAAGAGACACATGCACTGTGGCTGCAAAATCTAGCCACCAAATCCTGTCCTTAATGTTAGCTATCATGGCGTTTGAGACAACACATATGATTTCTCTATTCTTGCCCTTGTTGTTGCTAGCCCTGTTATCTTTCTAAGGACAATTTGCCTTGAAGTGGCCAACTAGGCTACACTTGAAGTAGGCACCCTGGCATTTGCTATTCCCCTTGCCATTGCCCTTATTTTGAGGCTTCTTCCCCTTTCTCTTGAAGGCTCTCTTCCTTGAAGGTCCTGGCCCATGTCCACATTTCTTCCCTCCACCAAAGCTTTTTGCCAGGTTGACACTAGCAGCACCTGGAGTATTGACATGGTTCCTAATTTCCTAATAAAGCCTAAGATTTGCAGCCAAAGCCTCCATTGTCAGCTTCTAGATACTCATGTTGAGGTACACCACTACTCTGCCAAGACTTAGGGACGCTGTTCAACATAGTAGACACATGAAATCCCTCAGAGATGGGGTCATCCAGAGTATCCAGGTCATCAACAATGATAAATATGACACTCAAGTGCTCTCTCACATCATCTTCCTCCATCATCCTAGAATTTTGCTTTTTTGAGTGCAACATCCTCTTATGAGACTCGGTCTGCTCCCCATACCTCATAGATACAACCCCTAGCATCTCTCTAGCTATCTTATACTTTTCAAATAGCCTCTCCATCTTAGGCTACATAAAAGTAAGAATAGTGGACCTTGCCTTGCTATCTTCATCCTTCAGTTTGTCATAGGCCTTCTTCTGTGCTGTTGAACAATTCTCTAGACATGGCTCAATGACCTAATTTGTGACATAAGCTGGGTCAGAGAGTTAGAGGTTATGATATATCCTCCTCTTCCATACTAGATAATTGTCATAATTAAGTTTCTCTATCTTTCCATGTTTAGAAGCTATTTTACAACATCAATAAAACAAGGCACAAACATAGGAATTAATACTACGTTATGGCCAATGGATTCTTAGTTAATATGTATAGACTCACTTACTCTAATAAACAGAAAGGTACAAGTATTTTATGCTGATTCAATTGATTTAATTGCACATAAATTAGGCTCAAGTAACTAGAAAGTGAAAAGGCCATAACTACCCTTAAGTTCCCCTTAATGTAAGTTAACCTAATTATGCAATCACTTGTATTTATGACTTATGAAATCCCTTAAAAACATCCAATCAGCACCAAACATCAATCAAACACATATTAGGCTTGCTGGAATTATTACTTTTCGATCTTGAAAAATATTAGTGTGAAATTACCAAAATAGCCCTAGGGCTAATTCAGTCTTTTCACCCGTGGAAAACAAACCAACTTAAATTACCCAAAAATCATTTGGTCAAAATAAAATATAATAATTAATATTCTAGATAGCAAACATTCAGCCACACACGCAGCCCTTGTGAATTGACCGAAATGCTCCTAGCTATCTTCTAATCCTATTAATTAATTAAACTAACAAAATATAATTAATTAATTCTTATGGACCAGAATGCATGTGTGTGAACATGGAGAGATCATAAATTTTATTTGGGCAAAAAATTCATAGGGTGAATTTACTATTTTGCCCCTGCACGTGCGGAATACATAAATTCAAATAAATTGACTAATCACAAAAATTCTAGCAATCAAAACATATGGATCAGTCCCAATAGACTCCAATTCAATTAAATAACAAAATCCATATCAATAGATCATACATAGTAATCCAATTGGGGTTTTCCCCCTTTTATGCATCAAAACCGTAAATCGGGTAAAAGATCAAATCTTTATGCAAATTAGTGACCTATTCCCTCAAATCGGGATCCAATACCACTGTAGAGTGGTGGATCAGTAGAGGTGTGGTGGCCCCTATGCCCCGGGGGAGGCACAGAGCATAAAGATTCCAACTTTTTACTGATTAACTAACAACAAGCATAAATATGCAATTACATAAGCAATAAAACATGTAATCAAGGGCATGCAATCAATCGAAACTAAATTCTTGAACAAATACGGACTGACCTTGGGATGATCATCCGCTGGCCGTGCTCTTGCCTTCACACTAATGTCCGATCTCAATTGATTAAGCAAAGGAAGAGGTTTTACCTTTTTTATGTTTTGATCCCTCTTGCACCCTTTTCTTGGATTGAAATCACAACAAGGAGCATCCCAAACCTTGTCTTTGAAGCAAGGAACCAGTGAGGAGAGTGATACCCCTCTAGCACCATGCTCATGAGAGGATTAGACGAGGAGGAGAGGGGCAGCCAGTGATTAGGTGATGTGAATCAGGATTCACATCATTAGGTCTCTCAAGCACCAAGAAAGGAGGCCGAACCAAGGGAGAAAGGGGGTGGATGGGGTGAGAGGAGAGGAGTGGGGGGAGGCCAGCCAAATATAGGGCTCCCTCCTCTCTTTATTCTACCTTTTATACCCCTCCTTACCTCTTAAGTGGGCATCTAAGTGGGTTTCATTAGTTGGACACCTTGTTGAATTTTTGGGTTCTAATTAGAGTGTCTAACACATAGGGTGCAAGCTCCGCTCCTCTGACCCCATGGGGGCCTAGACCCCTTGCACATGGCCAAGCCCACGATTGGATTGACCCTAGTCCGACCATTGACAGTAATACATGAGTCAGGCCCCACAAAGTGTTGATGTACACCCTAGTCACATTCGTAGTGTTTGTGTGATGAATGTAGGCCCCATTAAAATTCTTGTCACGATGGCTCATGTGTGCTCTGTACGACCACCCCCACTAACCTTGGACCCCGTGGCCCATTCTGGCTCTCCCGAACCGTGAAAAACATAAACCAAAATGGGCCCGTGCCAATATCCTGGTCCAATAGTAAAAAAATGAATGGGAGGAATCTTAACTTTAAACGATATAATAATTTATATGAATTCTTAATGACCTCCTATTTTAAAAAAATAAAAGGATATTACCTGATAAAAAGTAGTCCAATTTGTTTGTCATTTAGTGCGTTTGATTCATGCTTATGATTTTTATGTAGTACAAATTTATTTAAAATTTAAAATATACATTCATGACGAGTTTGTGTTCTTTGCTGTAAAACATGTGAAATGAGTAAAACGACTTAAGTTAAACAAATGAGATCCAATTGTTGTAACACTTTGTAAATTTGATTCATTATTACAAACGTAACAAATTAATGGGAGGAGTCTTCAAACATTAAATGATATAATAATTTGTGCACATTCTTAACGAGCTCCAATTTTAATCCAATAAAAGGTAGATATAACTTAACAAAAAGTGGTCCAATTGATTCATCATTTAGTGCATTTGATTAATGTTTGCGATCTTTACGAAGTAATATACATTCATGATGAGTTTTCATTCTCTATTCTAAAACTTGTTAAAAGCGTGAAATGACTTAAGTTAAGCAAATAATGTCCAATTGGGGTAACACGAACTTAGAAAATGGGTATGTATTTATTTAAATTATTTAACTACTCATTCTTGACAAGCTTTGGTGCTTTGTTCTCAATCTAGTTAGGTAGGGAGGACAATGAAATTGTACTATCAATTTGTCTGTTTAATTCATCATTATGGTTGTAACAAATGAATGAGGGGTATAAGATATAACAAGTTGTGCACTTTCTTAATTAACTTCAGTTTAAATCGATTGAAAGGATATAACTTGACAAAAAGTTATCCAATCGGTTCATCAATTAGTGTGTTTGATACATTTTTACTAACTTATGAAATGGGTTGTATTTATTTAAAACAATAAAATACAAATTTGTGACGTGCTTTGGTGCTTCGTTGTAAATTTAGTAAAGTGAATAAAATCATTTAGGTGAAGGAAGAACGGTCAAATTCTGGTATTAATTCATCCATTTGATTTACTTTTACGGATGAATCAAATGAATGAGATGTCTTTTTATACTTTAAACAATAAGCCATTTATACACAATCTTAACAAACTTTGGTTTTACATCAATTAAAATGATATAACTTGACAAAAAGTGGCTTAATTAGTTCATTGTTTAGTATGTTTGATTCATTCTTACAAATGTAAGAAATAGGTATGTATTTATTTAAAATAATTAAATAGACATTTGTGAGAAGCATTGGTGCGTGCTCTAAATCTAGTTAAGCGAATAAAATCATATAAGTTAAGAAAGAACGGTAAAATTATGGTATCACTTTGTCAATTATAATTGTTATTACGAATGTAACAAATGAATTGGAAGTCTCTTTAAACATCAATGATATAAATATTTGTAAACATTCTTAATAGATTAAAAGGATATAACTTGACCAAAATTTGTCCGATTAGTATGTTGTTTAGTGCATTTTATTCATTCTTACAAATGTGGCAAATAAGTACATATTTATTTCAAATAATAAAATAAATATTCATGACGAGCTTTGTTGTGTTGTTCTAAATATAGTTAAGCAAATGAAATCATAAAAGTTAAAGAAGAATGGTCAAATTGTGTTATAACTTTGTAAATTTGATTCATTATTACGATTGTAGTAAATAAATATGTGGTCTCTTTAAACATTCAATGATATGGCTATTTGAATACATTCTTAACAAACTTCGGTTTTTATCGATCAAAGGATATAATTTGACCAAAAGTGGGCTAATTGGTTCATTGTTTAGTGTGTTTGATTTATTCTTACAAACATAGCAATTGAGTACGTATATATTTTAAAAAATAAAATATACGTTCATGACTAGCTTTGGTGGTTTGTTCTAAATCTAGTTAAGGAAAGAAATCATATAAATTAAGGAAGAATGGTCAAATTGTAGTATCACTTTGTCAATTTAATTCATTATTATGAGTGTAACAAATGAATAAGAAGACTCTTTAAACTTTAAATGATATATCAATTTGTATACAATTTTAAAAAAATTCGGTTTTAATCGAATAAAATAATATAACTTTACATAATGTGGTCCGGTTGGTTCGTCCTCTAGTGCATTTGATCCATTGTTACGAACTTAGACAATGAGTACATATCCATTTAAAGTAATTAATTACACATTCATGACAAGCATTAGTGCATTGTTCTATATCTAGTTAAGCGAATGAAATCTTCTAAGTTAGGAAAGAACAGTTAAAGTGTTGTCTCACTTTGTCAATTTGTTTTGTTATTGCAAAGATAACAAATTAATATAATGTCTCTTTAAACTTTAAGTGATATAACAATTTGTTCACATTCTGAATGAACTTAGGTTTAATCAAAGAAAATGATATAACTTGACCAAAAGTTGTCTGATTAGTACATTGTTTAGTACATTTCATTCATTCTTATGTACTTAGAAAATGAGTACCTATTTATTGAGAACAATTAAATATGAATTTGTGACAAGCTTGAGTGCTTTGTTCTAAAACTAGTTAAGAAAATAAAATCACATAAGTTAAGGATGAATGGTCAAATTGTGGTATCAATTTGTCTATTTAAATCTTCATTATGAATCTAACAAATTAGTGGAAGGCCTCTTTAAATTTAAATGTCATAATGATTGGTGCACATTTTTAACAAACATCTATTTTAATCGATTAAAAGGATATAAGTTGACATAAACTAGTCGTCATTTAGTGCATTTGATTCATTCTTATAACCTTTTTAGAATTTTGTACATATTTAATCAAAACAATTAAATACAGATTCATGACGAGCTTTAGTACTTTGTTCTCTGTCCAGTTAAGCGAACGAAATCATATGAGTTTGGGAGGAACTGTGAAATTGTCATATATCTTCGTCCTTTTGATTCGTTATTATGAATGTAAGAAATGAATAGGAGGGCTCTTTAAAC
This sequence comes from Saururus chinensis, assembly GCA_035235625.1. NCBI lineage: Eukaryota > Viridiplantae > Streptophyta > Magnoliopsida > Piperales > Saururaceae > Saururus > Saururus chinensis. Next base: position 33,225,238 of record CP141144.1, on the reverse strand, counting down.
ATTAAAGGAAACAACGATTTGTTAACATTCTTAATGAACTTTGGTTTTAATCGATTAAATGGATATAACTTGAACAACAGTGGTCCAATTTGCACATCATTTAGGGCAGTTGATTCATTTTTACCAAGTTAGAAAATGAGTATATATTGATTTAAAACAATTAAATACACATTCACGATAAGCTTTAGTGTTTTATTCTAAATGTAGTTAGGCAAATAAAATGATATGAGTTAAGGAAAAATTGTCAAATTGTATTATAACTTTGTCCATCTAATTCATTATTACAAATATATCAAATAAATGGGTGGTAAATGGGTGGTCTCTTTAAAAGTTAAAATGATGTAACAATTTGTATAAATTCTTAATGAACTTTGGTTGTAATAGATTAAAAGATATAACTTGACCAAAAGTGGTCTCATTAGTTCGTCATTTAGTATATTTGATTTATTCTTATGAACTTACAAATGAGTACGTATATATTTAAAATAGTTAAATACATATTCGTTGTGAATGTTGGTGCTTTGTTATAAATCTAGTTAAGAGAATAAAATCATATAAGTTAAGGAAGATCAGTCAAATTGTGGTATCACTTTTTCAATTTGATTCATTATTACAAACCTTGGTTTTAATTTTAACCAACCTTGGTTTTAATCATTTAAAAAGATATAACTTTACATAAAGTGGTATGATTACTTTGTCATTCAATGTGTTTGATACATTTTTTCGAACTTAGCAAATAAGTACATATTTATTTAAAATAATTAAATTTACATTTGTGAAAAGATTTGCTGCCTTGTTCTATAACTAGCTAAGTGAATTAAATCATGTAAGTTAGGGAAGAATGGCTACAATGTGGTATCACTTAGTCCATTTTATTTATTATTAGGAATGTAACAAACGAATAGGAGGTTGCTTTAAACTTTAAGCGAAATAACAATTTATTTACATTCTTAATGAACTTCAATTTTAATAGATTAAAAAGATATAATTTGACCAAAAGTGATCTGATTAGTAAGTTATTTAATAGATTTTTTCATTCTTATGAACTTAATAAATGTGTACGTATTTATTTAAAACATCTAAATACACATTCGTGATAAGCATTGGTGCTTTGTTCTAAATCTAGTTAAGAAAATAAAATTATATACAATAAGGAAGAATGGTCAAATTGTGTTATGACTTTGTCCATTTAATTCATCATTATGAATGTAATAAATGAATAGGAGGTGTCTTTAAACTCTAAATGATATAATAATTTGCTTACATTTTTAATGAACTTTGGTTGTAATTGATTAAAAGGAAATAATATGACCAAAAGTTGTCCGATTGGTTAATCTTTTAGTGCTTTTAATTTATTCTTACAAACTAAGAAAATGAGTACGTATTTATTGGAAACAATTTAATATACCTTCATAACAAGCTTTGATGCTTTGTTCTAATTTTATTTAAGCGAATAAAATTACATAAGTTAAGGAAGAACAGTCAAATTGTGTTATCACTTTGTAAATTGATTCGTAATTATGAACATAATAAATGAATTGAGGTCCATTTAAACTTTAAATGATATAATAATTTATGTACTTTTTTAACGAACTTAAGTTTTAATCGATTAAAAAGGTATAACTTGATAGAAAGTTATCTGATTGTTTGTCGTTTCGTGTATTTGATTCATTTTTAATAACTTAGAAAATGAGTACATATTTATTTAAAATAATTAAATACACATTTGTGACAAGGTTGGGTGTTTTGTTCTAAAACTAGTTAAGCAAATGAAATCACATAAGTTACGGAAGAACAATCGAACTATGGTATCACTTTGTCTGTTTGATTCTTTATTATGAATATAACAAATTTGTGGGAGGTCTCGTTGAATATTAAACAACATAATGAATTATGCGCATTCTTAACAAACATTTGTTTTAATTGATTAAAAGGATACAACTTGACATAAAGTGGTCCATTTCTTTTTCATTTAGTGCATTGGATTTAACTTTAAAAATTTGGAATTAAGTATGTACTTATTTAAAATAATATAATACACATTCGTGAGGAGCTTTAGTGCTTTGTTCTATATTTAGTTCAGCGAATGAAATCTTATAAAATATGGAAGAATGGTGAAATTGTGCTATATCTTTCCCATTTGATTCATTATTTCAAACGTAACAATTGAATAGGAGATCTTTTTAAACTTTAAACAATATAACGATTTGTTTACATTATTAACGAACTTTGGATTTAATTGACTAAATGGTTATAAATTGGCCAAAAGTGGTCTAATTTGAACATCATTTACCGAAAATGTTTCATTCTAAAGCAATTAAATAAACATTCATGACGTGCTTTGGTGTTTTGTTCTAAATCTAATTAAGCAAATGAAATCATATATGTTAAGAAAAAATGGTCAAATTGTGTTATAACTTTATCCATTTGATTCATTATTACAAACATAACAAAAAAATATGTGATCTCTTTAAACTTTAAACAATATAACGATTTGTATACATGATTAATGAACTTCAGTTTTAATCGATCGAAGGATCATTTGAGCAAAAGTGGTCTGATTGGTTCATCATTTTGTGCATTTAATTCATTCTTACAAGCATATCAAATGAGTACGTATATATTTAAAAGAATTAAAAATACATTCTTGACGGGCTTTAGTGATTTGTTCTAAATCTAGTTAACCGAAAGAAATTATATAAGTTAAGGAAGAATGGTTAAATTTTGGTATCACTTTATCAATTTGATTCGTTATTATGAACATAATATAGGAATAAGAAGTTTTTATAAACTTTAAACGATATAATGATTTGTGCATAGTTTTAAAGAAATTTAGTTTTAATTGATTAAAATGATAGAATTTTACACAACATGGTCCAATTCTTTCTTTTTTTTAGTGTATTTGATTCATTCTTATGAACATAGCTAGCCTATACATATATATTTAAAATAATTAATTACACTTTCGTGACGAGCTTTAGTGCTTTCTTCTATATCTAGTTAAGCGAATGAAATCATATAAGTTAAGGAAGAGTGGTGAAAGTGTGGTATCACTTTGCTCATTGGATTTATTATTACGAATATAACAAATGAATAGGAGGTCTATTTGAACTTTAAACGATATAACAATTTGTTTACATACTTAACGAACTTCGGTTTGATAAATTAAAAAAGATATAACATCATCAAAAGTGGTCTATACAGTACATTGTTAAGTGCATTTGATTCATTCTTACAAACTTAGCAAATGAGCAAGTATTTATTTAAAATAATTAAATATATATTTGTTACAAACTTGGGTGCTTTGTTGTAAAACTAGCTAAGAAAATAAAATCACAAAAGTTAACGAAGAACTATCGAATTGTGGTATTAGTTTGTCTATTTAATTCTTCATTACAAATGTAACAAATTAGTGAGAGGCATCTTTAAATAAAAACGACATAACAATTTATGCACATTATAAACATACATCAGTTTTAATCGATTAAAAAGATATAACTTGTCATAAAGTGGTCCAATTGGTTTGTTAATTACTACATTTAATTTATTCTTATGAACTTTGGAATTTAGTTTGTATTTATTCAAAATAATAAAATACACATTTGTGATGAGCTTTGGTGCTTTGTTATAAATCTATTTAAGCGAATGAATTAATATATACAAATGCAAAACAGTCAAATTATGATATCAGTTTATCCATTTAATTCTTTACTACAAATGTAACAAATGAATGAGAAGTTTCTTTAAACTTTAGACAATATATCAATTTTTGCACATTATTAACAAACTTTAGTTCTAATTAATTAAAATGATATAACTTAACCGAAAGTAGTATGATTGGTTCATCATTTAGTGCATTTGATTTATTGTTACAAACGTAGCAAACTTATGTATTTAAAACTATAAAATGTAGATTTGTGATGAGCTTTGGTCATTTATTTTAAATCTAGTTAAGTGAATGAAATCATATGAGTTAAGGAAGGTTGGTCAAATTGTGGTATTACTTTGTTCATTTGACTTGTTATTACAAACGTAACAAATGAAATAGAGGACTATTTAAACATTTAATGATATAATAATTTGTGAGCATTCTTAACAAACTTAAATCAGTTAAAAAGATATAACTAGACCACAAATGGTTCGATTGGTTCATCATTTAGTGCATTCAATTTATTGTTATGATCATTACAAATGAGTGTGTATATATTTTAAACATTTAATTACACATTCATGTCGAGCTTTTGTGCTTTGTTCTACATCTAGTTAAGCGAATGAAATGTTGTCCGATTTGTGCATATTCATAACGAACTATGGTTTTAATTCATTAAAAGGATATAAACTTAACAAAATATTGTCCAATTGATTTGTCGTTTTGTTCCTTTGTTTGATTCTTCCAAAATGAGCAAATGAGTATGTATTTATTAAAAATAATTAAATACAGATTTGTGACGAGCTTTGGTGTTTTAATCTAAAACTAGTTATGCGAACGCAACAAATAAATTATTACGAACATAACAAATAAATCGGTGGCCTATTTAAACTTTAAACGATATAACGATTTGTACATATTCTTAACAAGTTTCGGTTTTAATCGATTAAAAGGATATAACTTGACCAAAAGTGGTCTGATTAGATCATTTTTTAATACTTTTGATTCATTCTTATGAAATTATAAAATAAGTACATATGTATTTAAAATAATTCAATACACATTCATGATGAGCTTTGGGCTTTGTTCAAAATTTATTTAAGTGAATAAAATCATATACGTTAATGAAGAACGGTCAAATTGTGGTATCAGGTTATTCTTTTAATTCCTTATTACTAAGGTAACAAATGAATGTGAGGGCTCTTTAAACTTTAAACAATATAACTATTTATGCACATTATTAATGAACTTTGATTTTAATCAATTAAAAGGATATAATTTAACAAAAAGTCATATAGTGCGATATATTCAATCTTACAAACATAGCAAAGGAGTACGTAAATACACATTCGTGATGAGCGTTGGTTCTTTGTTCTAAAACTAGTTAAGCGAATGAAATCACATAAGTTTTGGAAGATTGGCCAAATTGTGGTATCGCTTTGTCTACTTGATTCGTTATTGCTAACATGACAAATATATAAGAGGTCTCTTCAAATTTTAAACTATATAATTATTTGTTCATATTCTTAACAAACTTTATTTTTAATCGATTAAAAAGATACAATTTGACAAATAGTTGGATGATTGGTTCGTCATTTAGTGTGTTTGAATCATTCTTACAAACTTAGCATATAAGTATTTATTTATTTAGAACAATTAAATATAAATTTGTGACAAGCTTTTGTACTTTATTATAAAACTAGTTAAGCAAATGAAATCACATAAGTTTTGGATGAATGGTCAAATTGTGGTATCACTTTGTTTATTTGATTCGTTATCGTGAACATATGAAGTGAATTGGAAGACTATTTAAAATTTAAAAGATATAACAATTTGTATACATTCTTAATAAACTTTAGTTTTAATCGATTAAAAGTATATAACAAGACCGAAAGTGGAAACAATTTTGTCATTTAGTGAGTTTGATTCATTCTTACCAACTTGGCAAATGTAGAAGTATTTATTTTAAGCATATAAATACACATTTGTAGAGATCTTGGGTGCTTTATTTAAAAACAAGTGAAGCGCATGATGTCATATAAGTTATGGAGGAACGGTTAAATTCTATATCACTTTGACCTTTTGATTCGTTATTACAAACCTAACAAACAAAAGGTAAGTCTCTTCAAACTTTAAACGATATTAGAATTTTTGTATATTCTTAACAAACTTTAGTTTTAATCGAATAAAACGATATAATTAAACCAAAAGTTGTGCAATTGGTTCATTGTTTAGTGTATTTAATTAATTATTACTAACTTAGAAAATGTGTACATATTTATTTAAAAAAATTACATACACATTCGTGACGAGCTTTAGTTCTTTATTCTAAAACTAGTCAAGCGAATGAAATCACATATGCTTGGCAAGAATGGTCAAGTCGTGGTAACACATTTTCCATTTCATTGAATATTATGAATATAACAATTGAATTAGAGGTCTTTTTAAACTTTAAATTTTATAACGATTTGTGTACATTCTTAACGAACTTTGGTTTTAATCAATTGATAGGATATACATGACAAAAAGTGGTCCAATTGTTTCATCGTTTAGTGCATTTGATTCATTCTTACCAACTTAGCAAATAAGTATATATTTATTTTAAATAATTAAATACACATTCATGACGATCTTGGGAGCTTTTTTCTAAAACTAGTTAAGTGCATGAAGTCACATATGTTGAGGAGGAATGGTAATATTGTGGTATTACTTTGTCCATTTGATTCGTTATTACGAATGTAACTAACAAATAGGAGGTCTCTTTAAACTTTAAACTATATAACAATTTGTGCACATTTTTAATAAGCTTTAGTTTTAATGGATTCAATGAATATAACTTAACCAAAAGTGGCCCGATTGGTTCATTGTTTAGTGTGTTTTATTTAATCTTAGGAACTTACCAAATGAGTATGTATTTATTTAATACAAGTAAATACACATTCATGACAAACTTCGGTGCTTTGTTCTGTAACTAGTTAGGTGAATGAAATCACACAAGTTTTGGAAGAACTGTTAAATTGTGGTATCACTTTTTATATTTGATTCGTTATTATGAATATAGCAAATGAATTGGAGCTCTCTTTAAACTTTAAACATTATCACAATATTCTCAATGAAGTTCATTTTTAATTGATTGAAAGGATATAAATAGACCAAAAGTGGTATGATTTATTCCTCATTTAGTGCGGTTGATTCATTCTTATCAACATAGGAAATGAGTGCGTATTTATTTTAAACATTTAAATAGACATTTGTGATGATCTTTTGTACTTTGTTCTAAAACTTGCTAAGTGAATAAAGTCACATACGTTAAGGAGGAATGTTAAATTCTTGTATCACGTTGTCCATTTGATTGTTATTATAAATGTAACAAATGAATTAGAGAACTCTTTAAACTATAAACGTTATAACAATTTGTTAACATTCTTAGTGAAGTTTTGTTTTAATCAATTAAAAGGATATAACTTAGTAAAAAGTTGTCTGATTGGTTCATCATTTAGTACATTTGTTTCATTTCATTGAAATTATCAAATGACTACATATTTATTTAAAATAATTAAATACACATTCGTAACAAGCTTCAGTGCTTTGCTCTAAAACTAGTTAAGAAAATGAGATTACATAAGTTTAGGAAGAACGGTCAAATTATGGTATCATTTTGTTTATTTTATTCCTTATTACAAATATAACAAATAAATAAGTCTCTGTAAACTTTATACGATATAATGATTTGTGTGCATTCTTAATGAGCTACGGTTTTAATCAATTAAAAGGATATAACTTAGCCCAAAAGTGGTAATATTAGTTCATCGCTTACCAAGTATGATTCATTCTAATGAACATAGAAAATGAGTATGTTCTTATTTAAAATAATTAAATACACATTAATGATGAGCTTTGGTGCTTTGTTCTAAAACAAGATAAGCAAATAAACTTACGTAAGTTTAGGTAGAATGGTTAAATTATGGCATCACTTTGTCCATTTAATTTGTTATTATGAATAAAGCAATTGAATTTGAGGTCTCTTTAAACTTTAAGCATTATAAATATTTCTATAGATTCTTAACGAACATCCGTTTTACTCAATTCAAACTATATAAGTTGACCAAAAGTGGTCATATTAGTTCATTGTTTAGTGTATTTGATTCATTCTCACAATCTTATTAAATGAGTACGTATTTATTTTATACAATTAAATACACATTCGTTACAATCTTGGGTGCTCTATTCTAAAACTAGTTAAGAGAGCAAAGTCACAGACATAAGGAGGAACGGTTAAATTGTGGTATTACATTATCCATTAGATTCATTATTACTAACATAACAAATAAATAGGAGGTCTCCTTAATGCTTAAATGATATAACGATTTGTGTACATTTTTAATGAACTTCTGTTTTAATCGAATAAAACGATATAACTTCACCAAAAGTTGTTCGATTGGTTCACCATTTTGTGCATTCGATTCATTATTATGAACTTGGCGAATGAGTACATATTTATTTAAAATAATTAAATACACATTCTAGGCTTGTTTTGGTTCTTTGTTCTAAAACTATTTGAGTGAATTAATTCAAATAAGTTTAGGAAGAATGGCCAAATTGTAGTATCACTTTTTCCATTTGATTTGTTATTATGAATGTGACAATTGTATTGGAAGTCACTTTAAACTTCAAATGATATCATGATTTGTGCACATTGTTAACGAACTTCAATTTTAATCGATTCAAATAATATAACTTGACCAAAAGTGGTCCAATTGGTTTATCATTTAGTGTGTTTTATTTATTCTTACCAACTGAGCAAATGATACATATTTAGTTTAAACAATTAAATGCACATATGTGGCGATCTTGGGTGCTTGTTCTAAAACTAGTTAAGTGAATAAAGTCACATACATTAAGGAGGAACGGTCAATCTCTATTATCACTTTGTCCATTTAAATTGTTATTTTGAACCTAAAAAAAACATAGGAGGCTCTTTAAACCTTAAATGATAAAATAATTTGTGCACATTCTTAACGAGGCTCGGTTTTAATCAATTCAAATGATATAACTTGACAAAAAGTGGTCTCAATGGTTTATTGTTTAGTACATTTGATTTATTCTTAGAATCATGACAAATGATTATGTATTTATTTAAAATAATTAAATACACATTCGTGACGAGCTTTTGTGCTTTATTATAAAACTAGTAAAGCAAATAAAATCATATAAGTTAAGGAAGAAAGGTCAAATTATGTTATCACTTTGTCTATTTTATTTGACATTACGAATGTAACAAATAAATGGGAGTTCTCTTGAATCCTTAAAAGATATAATGATTTGTGTACACTCTTATATCCTTTGGTTTTAATCAATTAAAAGTAAATAATTAGACCAAAAATCATCCGATTGGTTCATTGTTTGGTGCGTTTGATTCATTCTCATAATCTTAGCAAATGAGCACTCATTTACTCAAAACAATTAATTACACATTTGTGATGAGCTTTGTTGCATTGTTCTAAATATAGTTAAGTGAATGAAATGATATAAGTTAAGGAAGCATAGTAAAATTGCATTATTACTTTGTCCATTTGATTCATTATAATGAACATAACAAATAAATGGGAGGACTCTTTAAACTTTAAAAAATATAACGATTTGTGCACATGCTTAATGAACTACGGTTTTATTGGATTAAACGGATATAACTTAACCAAAAGTGGTCCATTTGATTTGTCATTAGTGCATTTGATTCCTTTTTTCGAACTTAGTAAATTAGTATATATTTATTTAAAATAAGTAATTACACATTCATGATGAGCTTTGGTTCTTCGTTCTTAGTCTAGTTAAGCAAATGAATCATATATGTTAAAGAACAATGGTCAAAATGTGCTATCACTTTGTATATTTGGTTCGTTATTATGAATGTAAGCAAAGAGTAGGAGATCTCTTTAAACTTTAAATGATATTGCAATTTGTGCACATTCTTAACGAGCTTCAGTTTTAATCCATTAAAAAGATATAACTTTACAAAAAGTGGACTGATTGGTTTGTTGTTTTGTGCTTTTGACACTTTTTTAAGAACATAACATATAAGTGCATATATTAAAAAAATTAAATATACATTCATGATGAACTTTAGTGTTTTGTTCTCAAATTAGTTAAGCAAATGAAATCACATAAGTTTAGGAAGAACTATCAAATTATGGTATCACTATCTCCATTCAATTCATTATTATAAACATAATAAAAAAATGGGAGGTTCTGTAAACATCAAACGATATTATGATCTGTGCATATTCTTAATGAACTTTGGTTTTAATCGAATAAAATGATATAACTAAACAAAAAGTTGTCTGATTGCTTCGTCGTTTAGTGCATTTAATTAATTCTAACAATCTTAGCAAATGAGTACATATTTATTTAAAATAATTAAATACACATTCATGATGAGCTTCAGTTCTTTGTTATAAAACTAGTCAAACACATGAAATCACATAAATTTGGGAAGAATGGTCAAATTGTGGTATCACATTTTTAATCTAATTCATTATTATGAACATAACAATTGAATTAGATGGCTCTTTAAACTTTAATTGGTATAACAATTTGTGCACATTGTTAACGAGCTTTAATTTTGACCGATTCAATGGATATAACATAATAAGAAGTGGTCCGATTGGTTCGTCATTTAGTACATTTGATTCATTCTTACGTACTTAACAAATTAGTACATATTTGTTTCAAACAATTAAATACACATTCGTGATGATCTTTGGAGCTTTGTTCTAAAACTAGTTCGGCTATTGAGGTCACATATAGAGAGAAAAAATTAAAATATTGTATGACTTTGTCCATTTGATTTGTTCTTATGAACATAATAAATAAATAGGAGGTCTCTTTAGACATTAAAATATATAACAATATTTGCACATTCTTAATGACCTTCAATTTAAATCAATGAAAAGGATATAACTTGATCGAAATTTAGCAAATGAGTTTATTTTTATTTAAAAAATTAAATACCTATTCGTAACAAGCTTCGGTGCTTTGTTCTAAAACTACTTAAGCGAATGAAGTCACATTAGTTTTGGAAGAGCGGTCAAATTGTTGTATCATTTTTTCCAATTGATTTGTTATTATGAATGTAGCAAATGAATTAGAGGACTTTGTCAACTTTAAACGATATTGCAATTTATGCACATTCTTAATGAGCTTCAATTTTAATTGATTAAAATGATATAACTTGATTAAAAGCAGTCTAATTGGTTTTTCATTTAGTGCATTTGATTAATTTTTACAAACATAACAAATAAGTGCATATTTATTTAAAATAATTAAATATACATTTCTGACAAATTTTGGTGCTTGTTCTAAAACTAGTTAAAAGAATGAACTCACATAAGATTAGGAAGAATAATCAAATTGTGGTATCACTTTCTCGATTTGATTCGGTATTATGAATGTAATAAATTAATAAGAGGTTTCTTTAAATGATATTATAATTTGTTCAAATTCTTAACAAACTTTTTTTTAATCGAATAAAATGTTATAACTAAATAAAAAGTTGTCTAATTGCTGTGTCGTTTAGTGAATTGAATTAATTCTTATGAACTGAAAAAATGAGTATGTACTTATTTAAAACATTTAAATACACATTTGTTATGAGCTTCAGTTCTTTGTTCTAAAACTAGTGAAGCGGATAAAATCACATATGTTTGGTAAGAATAGTCAAATTATGATATCAGATTTTCCATTTGATTCTTTATTATTAACATACCAATTTAATTTGAGGTCACTTTAAACTTTAAAAAGTATAAAAATTTGTGTACATTGTTAATGAACTTATGTTTTAATCAATTTAATGGATATAACAAGACCAGAAGTGGTTTGATTGGTTCGTCATTTAGTACATTTGATTAATTCTTACCAACTTAGCAAACAAGTACATTTTTATTATAACAATTAAATATACATTCGTGATGATCTGGGGAGCTTTGTTCTAAAACTAGTTAAGCAAATGAAGACACATACGCTAAGGAGGAATGATTACATTATGGTATAACTTTGTCCATTTGATACGTTATTATGAATGTAACAAATAAATAGGTCTTTTTATACATTGAATGACTTAACAATTTGTGCACATTCATAACAAACTTTAGTTTTAATCAATTGAAAGGATATAACTTCACCAAAAGTGGTCTGATTTGTTCGTTGTGGATTCACTCTTACAAACTCAGCAATTGAGTGAGTATTTATTTAAAATAATTAAATACACATTCATGACGTACTTCGGTGCTTTGTTCTAAAACTAGTTAAGTGAATTAAATTACATAAGTTTTGGAGGAATGGATAAATTGTGGTATCACTTTTTCCATTTGATTTATTATTATGATTGTACTAAATGAATTGAGGGTCTCTTTAAACTTTAAATGATATCACGATGTGTGCACATTCTTAAAGAACTTCAGTTTTAATTGATAAAGAGGGTGCAACTAGACTAAAAGTGGTACGATTTGTTTGTCATTTATTGCGTTTGATTCATTCCTGCCAACTTAGCAAATGAGTATGTATTTGTTTTAAACATATAAATTACATTCATGGCGATCTTGGCTTCTTTGTTCTAAAACTAGTTAAGGGAATGTAGTTACATACGTTAAGGAGAAACTGTCAAATTATGGTATCACTTTGTCCATTTAATTCGTTATTATGAATATAAGAAATGAATGGGCCTTTAGGCTTTAAATGATATAACCATTTGTGTGCAAATTCTTAATAAAGTTATGTTTTAATAAATTAAAAGGATATAAGTTAACCAAAAATTGTCTGATTGGTTCGTCATTTAGTGCATTTGTTCAATCTTACAAAATTAGCAAATGAGTGTGTATTTGTTAAAAACAATTAAATACACATTCGTAATGAGCGTTGGTGCTTTATTCTAAAATTAGTAAAGTGAATGAGATCACATATGTTTATGAAGAACAGTCAAAATGTGTTATCATTTTGTTTATTTAATTTGTTATTATGAATGTAACAAATAAATACGTCCCTTTAAACTTTAAACGATATAATGATTTATGCACATTCTTAATGAGCTACGGTTTTAATCAATTAAAAAAATATAACTTAACAAAAAGTGTTAATATTGGTTCATTGTTTAGTACATTTGATTTTGTCAAGCCCAAGGTTTTTCCTTACATTTAATTAGAAACTTTGCTAATATTTTTTTTAAAATATTGATGTAAATCAAAAGAACTAACAAAATTCAAAATGATATGAAAATAATTTTCGTAAATAAATTCATCACACGACAAAACTAACATTCTCAGGCGTGACCCAAAACGAAAATATAAAAGTAAAACCTTCCATGGCCATGGCCTTTAAAAATAAATACATCCCAGGCCTTTCTAAGTACAAGTTCTTGAATAGTCTGTGTTCTAATACATTTCTCTTACCTTAATCAATACATGAGATCGTGGCACTAAAATCTACTTAGCCTCACTACGATTTCTCTACACTCCAAGACGAGGAAGGATAGTCCACCACGGGGAAAAGTCCAGTCCAGAAAGCGATCACACGACTTGCAAAAGCCTCCAAACAAAGGGGCTAAAAAAAGGGTGAGTATGTTCATACCCAGTAGGAAAATACCCAGTAGGGGAAATAAATCAATGAACTCCGTAAGTTCATACATAGATGCTTCCATACGATCACACATGAAGCAAGAAATATAAACAACATAAATAATGTATCTTACGCACATATAGTCGTACTAGCTGAACTTACACTTACTCTTGTAGCATACTGTTACACTTGCATTTATGCTTACATTTTCACTTACACTTACACTTATAGTTTGAATCAAAGTCTCACCACTAACTCGTACAATCTTAGTCATACTCGTAAACTTACTCTTACTATCTTACTAAAAAGCTCACACTTAGTTTGAAGCTTACATGTACAACTTACTCTTACTATCATACACATACTATTGACAACTGAAGCTCATTACAATTAATAAGATCTTACGTCGGAAAGGAAGGGAATGCCATTGGGGCATCACCTTAACCTTCGGAAAGCAGGTCCATGATACTACTTACCTGAGTGTGCAAATGCCCACTCTCTGGGGCCATACAATGCCAACAAGGGCCATATAATGCCAACTAAGGGTGGAAAAACATACAGTACCACTCTTGGGTAGGAATCTTACAGTGTCTCTCTTGGGCAGAACTTATAGTGTCATCTAAAGGTAGAAAACATCAGAGCGCACGAAGGGCGAAAACTTATAGTGCTCTCAATAGAGCATCAAAAGTTTGGGCCAAATTATAGCACCAAGACCAAATCCAGTAGGATAACACCATGGCAAGATTAGGAAGGATGCTTAGTCGATTACTTATTGACTGGCACAAAAATGGAACTTAATGCATCAAAACCCTTAGTCTCAAACTCACAACGTTATCAAATTAGGGTTACTTACCATTCAAGTTTATATTAGATAACTTATGCATGTACAATTATGCTTGAAACGACTACCAGCTTACATTATTTAGCTAACAAGGCCAAAAATATGCCTGTCCAGAAGTTCCAATCGACAAAGGTAGCACTCTTTACTTAACTCATTCCCCACCCTTACACTTATAACCTTACCAATCTCTAGATAGTCTTACTTGTCGAACTTGAATTCCATACTCACACTCTTACCGTCAAATACTTATGGTCTTACATCTTACACTATTCGCTTAAAAAACCAAACTGTCCTTCTCGAACTCCTCAAGTGAAACCCTTAGAGCTAAGTCCCATCATTAAACCATTAATAATTCCTTATTATTTTTTCTTACAATTCATATTATGTACATTATGCAGTACGATTATGTTGTTATCTCTTACTAACTCACAGGCCCCCAAAAGTGCTCTCAAACTTAAGTCTTCAGTATTCTTGTGTCCCATAATTCTCTTGTTCGTAGCTCCTTTGTACCCTCCAACTCAATCCGAACTGATCCTCCAATCTCATAAAATCCAGCCTTCGCCCGTCATTTATAAGTCTTCCCTCACCCGAAATACTGTTGTAATTTCCACATCATAACCCTTCAAATACCCCTTCGACAAACTTACAATCAAATACCTATAATCGTGCCATTAGTCACACACCACCAGCCCACAACAAAGATTGATCACACACTCTGATCACATACATATAATTCATAACTTACTACCAAACCCTTAGTCTTCACCAAGATGCACATAATTCACATACATAACATATGCTCATTTAATCAGTAATTATCATGGGAAACATCAAGTTATAACTCCTTGCATGCTACTACACACTCAAGCATGCTATTATGAAATTACGAGTTCAAGATCCCCTCCTCGTAATCCACGTGAGTTTGATGGCAAGTAAACGACAATGGCGGCATCAATGGTGGAATAGGCGGCCAAAAGCATCGCATTGAGCGAGTTGCTGTCATGAGGATTTTCAGAGATGCTGGAATTAATCTTGATAAGTTAGAATAATTTCACTCAAGGCAAAGATTGGGTGCACTAAGGTGGCCAGACATAAGGTCGTGCCACTAGAAATGCCAAAAGCCACCACATAATGGGGGAAACTGATAGGAGGTCGGTCAATGGTTAAAAACACTTTGTTGACCACAAAACATTAAAATAGACTGTAGAACACATCCAACGGCAACAAATCTGCATTGTCGAAGCCTCACAACAAGGGGGAGGACTTGGTTGTGTACTCACAAACATAAGGGAGACAAAGGAGGGTCATTCTACGAACTTGGAAAATGAGCACGTATTTATTTAAATTAATTTGTCACGAGCTTTGGTTTATTGATCTAAATCTAGTAAAGCAAATGAAATCATATTAATTAAGGAAGAATAGACAAATTGTGTTATATCCTTGTCAATTTGATTTGTCATTACGAACGTAATAAATAAATGGGTGGTCTCTTTAAACTTTTAACGATATAACGATTTGTATACATTCTTAAAGAACTTCTGTTGTAATCGATTAAAAGGATATAACATGACCAAAAGTAGTTTGATTGGTTCATCATTTAGTATGTTTCATTCATTCTTTTGAACCTAAAAAATTAGTATGCATTGATTTAAAATAAGTAAATACACATTCGTAACAAGCTTTGGTGATTTGTTCTGAAACGAATTAAGCGAATTAAATCATATAAGTTAAGGAGGAACGGTTGAATTGTGTTATAACTTTGTCCATTTGATTCGTTATTACGAATGTAACAAATAAATAGGAGGACTCTTTAAATTTTTTATGACATAATGATTTGTTCACATTCTTATTAAACATTAGCTTTAATTGATTAAAAGGATATAACTTGACATAAAGCGGCATGATTGGTTCATTGTTTAGTCTTTTTGATTCATTGTTACAAACTTAGCAAATGTACATATTTATTTAAAATAATTAAAAACACATTTGAAATGAGCTAGGGTGTTTTCTTCTAAATGTAGTTAAGCGAATAAAATCATATAAGTTAAAGAAGAACAGTCAAATTGTGGTATCGGTTTATCCTTTAAATTCATTACTACGAATGTAACAAATGGATTGGAAGTCCCTTTAAACTTTAAATGATATGTATTCATTTGTTTACATTCTTAACAAACTTCACTTTCAATTGATTAAAATGTTATAAATTGACTAAAAGTCTTATGATTAGGTCATAGTTTAGTGTGTTTGATTTATTCTTATGAACCTAGCAAATGAGTACATATTTATTTAAAACAATTAAATACACATTCGTTACAAGCTTTGGTACTTTGTTATAAATCTAGTTAAGCAAAGAAGTAAAGGAAGAAGGGGTCAAATTGTGTTATAACCTTGTCCATTTTATTTGTCATTTCAAACATAAGAAATAAATGGATGGTCCCTTTAAACTTTAATGATATAATGATTTATACAAATTCATAATGAACTTTTATTTTAATAAATTAAAAGGATATATCTAGACCAAAAGTGGTTGATTGGTACGTTGTTTAGTATGTTTGAATTATTCTTAGGAAGTTAGAAAATGAGTACATATTTATTAAAAATAATTAAATGCACATTCGTAATGAACTTCAGTGCTTTGTTCTTAATCTAATTAAGAGAATAACATCATATAACTTAGGGAAAAATGGTCTAATTGTGTTATAACTTTGCCCATTTGATTCTTCATAACAAGTGCAACAAATAAATGGGAAGTCTCTCTAAAGTTTAAAGAATATAATGATTTGTTCACATTTTTAATGAACTTCGGTTTTAATCATTTAAAAGGATATAACTCCACATAAAATGGTCTAATTGGTTCATCATTTACTATGTTGAATTCATTCATACAAACTTAGCGAATGAGTAAGTATTTATATAAATAAATTACTCATTCATAACAAGATTTTGTGTTTTTTTATTAATCTAGTTAAGTGAATGAAATCATATACATTAAGGAAGAACAGTCTAATTGTGTAATAACTTTGTCCATTTAGTTCGTTATTACGAATGAAACAAATTAGTGAGAGGTCTCTTTAAAGTGTAAATGATATTACAATTTGTTCACATTCTTAATGAACTTCGATTTTAATCGATTAGAATGATATAAATTGAACAATTTGGTTCGATTAGGTCATCGTTTAGTGTGTTCAAGTCATTCTTACTAAATTAGCAAATGAGTACGTATTTATTTAACATAATTAAATACACATTCATCATGAGCTTTGGTCCTTTTTTCAAAATCTAGTTGAGCGATTGAAATCATAAAAGTTTTGGAAAAAATTTAAAATTGTGGTATCACTTCATCCATTTGGTTCGTTGTTATTACCATAAAAAATAAATTGTAGGTCTCTTTAAACTTCAAACCATATAATGATTTATGCATATTATTAACAAACTTTAGTTTTAATCAATTAAAAGTATATATAACTTGTAATACTCGGGATTTTTCTAAATTCCCAAAGTCGACCACATGGGGATTAGGGTGTTGGACCCATTGACCTTCTTGTTAGAATAAATTGATCATAAGTTATAAGTGATGACTAGATCCTATATAGATGAAAAGTAGATAGAAAGAGCTTTGAAATGCCACCAACAACGCGCAAATCAGAGTTCGGATGAGGGAGATACAACTGTTCAAAGTTAGTTATATCGCATAAGGCCCGTTTACCCGATTTAGACGTGTATTTTGCCCATTTTGCAGGCCCGGTTGTTTATAATTCAGAAATTAATCTTTAAGGACCCAATTAGGTGGTCCAATTGGGGAGGATTGCCCAAATTCTAAGAGGATTAGGATCCTAATCTTCATGCTTATAAAAAGCTTTTAAGGGCACAATTAAGGGGATATTTTTTTAGCTAAGGAAGGAGGGAGGGCAGAAGGGGTGGAGAAGGCTGTAGAGGGTGAGGCTCAGGTGAGGTTTCGGGGGCGGTGGATCGATGACAAACCCGCAATTAAGGTAGGTTGGTTGTCTTAGTTTTGAATCGATTAAATCTACAAACTGTTGTGTAATTAAAATATCTACAATGGTTGTGCAGTGGTTTTAGAATTTTTTTAAACTGTTTTCTACAGCGATCACTGTTCCTGCAATTACGAGGAATAGTAAATCTGCAGTAAGAAAACAAAAGAGAGTGAAGAAATCCTACCACCAGCCAGCCAATCTTCTTCCCGGGGCTGTGTGCCGCGTAGCCCTCCTACGTGGTGGGGATGGCGCCGCCAGAGGCCAAAAGGCCTTTGGCCAGTCACGGGGAAGACAACCCTATGGGTCGTCTATGCTTCTCGGAACAAGTCGGCTAACTCGACCCAGTTTGGTTCAACTCCGTAAAAAAAATTACACTCTAACCCTGAACCTCGCATGGTTCAATGAGATAGAAATGTGAGAAAATTTTGGGAAAAATTATGAATGACGATTAATGTATGTTGAGTACTTAGACTAAGTTGTAGACTGGGGAAATTAGGAAAAATCTTAGTGATAGTTTAATATGTATTATAAATTTGGGCATGGCCATAAGCTAGGTAATAATCTCAATAAGTAGATATGTGGCTGTTTTACTGTTAGGGTTAAGGTAAGATGGTTAATTGAGCCGGGGTCGGTTCAAGGGGTTTACGAGCCTGTTAAATGGCCAGAAAATTACCTAAGCTTTATAACATCAAGATGTAACCTTGTTCAATTCCTAGTTCTTTTAGGACATTTAACTCCTAGTTCTTTTAGGACTTCCAATTCCTAGTTCTTTTAAGACTTCTAATTTCTAATTTATTTAGGACTTCTAATTCCTAGTTCATTTAAGACTTCCATCCACTTCGGGTAAATGGACCCTGTGCGATATGTTCAACTTTGAACGATCATATCTCCCTCATCTGAACTCTGATTCAAATGTTCTTGGTGGCGTTTCAAAGCTCTTTTTATCTAATTTCTATGTATATAAGTTCCAGCCACTAATTCCAACTGATGGAAAAGTTATTTCCATGAGAAATTCAAGTGTCTAATACCATAATTTTCAAGTGGTCGACTTCAGGAATTTAGAAAAATCCCGGATGTTACAATTTAATTTCTCATTATGAATGTAACATATTAATGGGATATCTCTTGAAACTTTAAATGATATAATAATTTACACACATTCATAACGAACTTCGGTTTTATTTGTTTAATAGAATAAAACTTGACATAAAGTGGTGAGATTGGTTCATCGTTTTGTATGTTTTATTCATTCTTATGAACGTAGCAGATTAGTATGTATTTATTTAAAATAATTAAATACACATCCGTGACGAGCTTTGGAGCTTAGTTCTAAATCTAGCTAAATGAATGAAATCATATAAGTTAAGGGAGAATAGTCAAATTGTGCTATCACTTTGTCTATTTGATTCGTCATTACGAACGTGACAAAAGAATGAGAGGTTTCTTTAAACAATATAATGATTTGTGTAAATGCTTAATAAATTTTGGTTTTAAGCAATAAAAAAGATATAACGAGACCAAAAGTGCTCCAATTGGTTTCTTATTTTGAACGTAACAAATGAATATGAAGTCTCTTTAAGCCTTAACGATATAACAATTTGAGCATATTCTTAACAAACTTCGGTTTTAATCGAGTAAAAGGATAAAATTTAACAAAAAATTGTCTAATTGGTTCATCATTTAGTACATTTGGTACATTCTTATGAACCTAGTAAATAAGTATGCATTTATTTAAAACAACTAAATACACATTCGTGACGAGTATTGATGCTTTGTTCTAATTCTAGTTAAGAGAATGAAAACATATAGCTTAAGGAAGAATGGTCAAATTGTTGTATCACTTTGTCCATTTGATTCATTATTGCGAATGTAATAATTGAATGGGAGGCATCTTTAAGCTTTGAACGATATAACGAATTGTGAACATTCTTAAAGAACTTTAGTGCTAATATATTAGAAGGATGTAAATAGACCAAAAGTCATCCAATTGGTTCATCATTTAGTGCATTCAAATCTTTATTAGTTAGACAATGAGTACTTATTTATTTAAAATAATTTAATACACATTCATATTGAGCTTTGGTGCTTTATTCTAAATCTGGTTAAACGAATGAAATCAAATAAGTTATGGATGAATTGTCAAGTTGTGGCATAACTTTATTCATTTGATTCGTTATTACGAACGTAATAAATAATGAACATAGGAAATGATTAGTTCATCATTTAGTATGATTAGTTCATCATTTAGTACATTTGATTTATTATTATGAACATTGCAAATGAGTACATATTTATTTAAAATAATTCAATACACAATCATGCGAAGCTTTCTTGCTTGGTTCTAACTCTAGTAAAGAGAATGAAATCACATAAGTTTAGGAATAATGGTTAAATTGTAGTATCTATTTGTCTATTTGCTTCGTTATTACGAATGTAATAAATGAATAAGAGGTCTCTTTAAACTTTCAATTATATAACAATTTATAAATATTCATAACGAACATCGACTTTAATCGATTAAAAGGAAATAACTGGACGAAAAGTGGTATGATTGCTTCATCATTTAGTGCATAGATTTATTCTGAAGAACTCACTAAATAAGTATACATTTATTTAAAACAATTAACACTCATTTGTGACGAGCATTGGCGCATTGTTCTAAATCTAGTTAAGTGAATGAAATCATATAAGTTAAGGAAGAACGTTCAAATTGATGTATCATTTTATCCATTTGATTCGTTATTACAAACGTAATAAATAAATGGGAGGTTTATTTAAACTTTAAATGATATAATAATTTGTACAAATTCTTAACAAAATTCTGTTTTAATAGATTAAAGTATATAACTTGACCAAAAGTGGTACGTTTGGTTCATCATTTAGTGCATTGATTCACTGTTACGAACTCGAAACAGTGTTTAATTGTTTATTTGAAACAATTAAACACACATTCATGACAAGCATTGGTGCTTTGTTCTAAATCTAGTTAAGTGAATGAAATCAAATAAGTTGAGGAAGAACAACCAAATTGTTGTATCACTTTGTCCTTTGGATAAGTTATTACGAACATAATAATTAAATGGGAGCTCTCTTTTGACATTAAACGATAAAATGATTTGTGTGCATTCTTTAGGAACATCGGATCTAATTTATTAAAAGCATATAAATAGGCCAAATGTGGTCTAATTGGTTCATGATTTAGTACATTTGATACA
The DNA here is from genome assembly GCA_035235625.1 of Saururus chinensis. Classification (NCBI taxonomy): domain Eukaryota; kingdom Viridiplantae; phylum Streptophyta; class Magnoliopsida; order Piperales; family Saururaceae; genus Saururus; species Saururus chinensis. The sequence goes on along the minus strand of CP141144.1, from coordinate 33,203,932 downwards.
TTCTAATGAACTTAGCAAATAAGTATGTATTTATTTAAAATAATTAAATACGTATTCCTATCGAGCTTGATGTTTTTTTTAAATCTAGTAAAGTGAATAAAATCACATAAGTTATGGAAGAATAATTAAATTGTGGTTTTACTTTATTAATTTAATTCATTATTACGAACATAACAAATAAATATGAGGTCTCTTTAATCTTTAAACGATATAACGATTTTTACACATTCTTAACAAACTTTGGTTGTAACTGATTAAAAACATATAATTGCACCAAAAGTGGCCATATTGGTTCATCATTTAGTGCATTTGATTCTTTCTTATGATCATAGCAAATTAGCACGCATTTATTTACAATAATATAACACACATTCAAGATGAGCTTTTGAGCTTTGTTATAAATCTACTTAAGTGAGTGAAATCTTATAAATTAAAGAAGACTGGTCAAATTGTATTATCACTTTGTCTATTTAATTTGTTATTATGAACATAACTAATTAATATGAGGTCTCCTTGAATTTTAAACAATATAATAATTAGTGCACATTCTTAACCAACTTCGGTTTTAATAGATTAAGAGGAAACATAACTTGACCAAAAGTGGTCCAATTGGTTCAACGTTTAGTACATTTGATTCATTACTATGAATGTAGCAAATGATTAGGTATTTATATAAAATAATTAAATACATATTTGTGTCGAGCTTTAGTGCTTTATTCAAAATATAGTTAAGTGAATTAAATCACATAACTTAAGGAAGAATAGTCAAATTTTGTTATCACTTTGTCTATTTCATTCGTTATTGCCAATGTAACCAATAAATAGGAGGTCACTTTAATCTTTAAACAATGTCATGATTTGTGCACATTCTAAATGAACCACTGTATTAATTGACTAAAACGATATGACTTGACCAAAATTGGTTCAATTTGTTTAGCGTTGAGTACTTTTGATTCATTCTCACGAACTTAGTAAACGAGTACTTATCTATTTAAAACAATTAAATACACATTCCTATTGAGCTTTGGTGTTTTGTTCTAAAACTAGGTAAGCAAATGAAGTCACATGAGTTTCAAAAGAAGAGTCAAATTATTGTTTCACTTTGTCAATTTGATTCATTATTATGAGCATAACAAATGAATGAGAGATCTTTTGAAACTTTAAATGATATAGTGATTAGTGCACATTCTTATCAAACTTCGCTTTTAATCGATTAAAAGAATATAATTAGACTAAAAGTGGTTTGATTTGTTCATCATTTTGAGTGTTTGATTCATTCTTATGAACTTAGAAAATAAGTAAGTATTTATTTAAAACAATTCAACACACATTCATGTTAAGCTTTAGTGCTTTGTTCTAAATCTTGTTAAGTGCATGAAATCACATAAGTTTAGGTAAAAGGGTTAGATTTTGGTATTACTTTATCTATTTGATTCGTTATTACGAACATAACAAACACATAGGAGGTCTTTTTAAAATATAAATAATATTACAATTTGTGCACATTCTTAACAAAATTTGGTTTTAATTGATTAAAATGATATATCTTGACTAGCAGTTGTCCGATTGGTTCATCATTTAGTACATTTGACTCATTATTACAAATGCAACAAGTAAGCACTTATTTGTTTTAAATAATAAAATACACATTCGTGATGTGCTGCAGTGCTTTGTTCTAAATCTAGTTAAATGAATAAAATCACAAAAGTAAGGAAGAACGGTTAAATAATGACATCACTTTGTCGATTTGATTTTTTATTACGAACATAATATATGAATGGGAGGTCTCTTTAAACTTTAAACAATATAACGATTTGTGCACATGCTTAATAAACTTCATTTTTAATCGATTAAATGGATATAACTAGACCAAAAGTGATCTGATTATTTTGTCGTTTAGTGTAAGACCTCGGGTTTTCATACACATACACATGAGGCAATGCAAACTCGTGGTGTTCAATTGCATAGCCAAGCATCTAAAAATATTAAATAAATTACCTAATAAAGAAAGATAATCATTAATCCAAGATCTTGGCTTAGCCAAGTGCAAGTACCTTAACATAATAAAATAACATGATACAAAATCTTAGGGTAACATAGTGCCTTATTTCAGTTTAGCATTAAAATAAAAACTATTGTTCTACTAACTACAGAAATCTACCATGCTAACATTGTGTAGCGCCTGCTAAAGAAATCCTGCCACTCTGAGTCTGTAGCTGAACCTACATCGAAGAGATGCATGAGTATTTCTACAAATACTCAGTAGGTTGCATGAAAAAACACTCATAGTTAAAAGATTAAGATGATGTATGTAAAAACAACAAAAATCATTAGACAATGAACTGTAAGACACCCAATAGATAGTGACACATGTAAAATAATGCATAAAACACTAAATATCAAATCAAACCATACTCCTAGGGCTGACCTCTAACTACATAAGGACAAAGACAATATGATTTAAAGTGAACTCTGCTCCAAAAAAAAATTACTTATTGTTGCCCGAATACCAACTCTTGCATAAAGGAATAACTATTGCTAATCATAATCTTAGCATTCCTAGATATCCACTTTGATTAGCTGTGAGCCTAGAGATATAGGTACCAACTGTGTTCATAAATACGCTGGTAGGAGGTAGATGAGCCTTCCATGATTCTCAAAAACCTGGATGTGCGCGAGGTGATCAAAGAGTTGGGAACCAAAGTCTCATATGTGATGAGGCCATTGTATAAAGAAGTCAAATTAAGATTTGTTTTGCTTGCCAATTGTAGTAGGCAAGGTCGATCCACTGGGAAAAGCTTGTGCAACAAAGAAAATGATTACGAAAAAAATAGAGGAAAGAAAAATAAAGAGAGAATGTGTAGATGAGTATTTATGCAATAAAGAGTTAAGAAATCAATAAAAGAAAACACTGACACATTAAGTGTCATTGTTACATCTAATAATGTTCTTTATATATCATGTTATCTCAGTTACAATCGAATTAGGATTCTATCTAAATGGAAGATATGAACCTTAAAATTAAAATTAAAGATAAAAAATGCTTTAGATAGATGAAAGATAAAAAAAATTTCTTCTTTAAGAGTTCTATGTATCAAAATCACAAAAGATCAAGAAGGAGAGCCTTCAAGCAGCTTATGTATAGAAATCACAAAGAAACAAGAAGAAGAACAATATTGAATAAATATCACTTCAAATAACTAATACTTACTTGAAACCATTGATGAAACATGAATAGAAATCCATTATATTGTTACAAATCACTTTTACCCTTAGCTTGAGAGCGTACAAAGCCACTACAATAAAACTAAAAGTAAAAATGCAAAAGAAGCAAAGAAAAATAAGAGAAGAGAGTTACAAATAGGAGGGGATGATGCCTCTACCACTTCCACCCCTCTATTTATAGGAATAGAAGGGGTTGCTTCAAAGGGGAAAATCCAATCATATCCCTTAATTACATCCTAATTTATTGCTTGATTGGTTCCTTCTTTGGCAATGATTAGATTCTAAATCAGTGAAATAAATCAATAATTTATTTAGTAATTAAGTATTTTTGAGTCTTCCTTTTATTATCTAATCAGCCTCATTATCTTTCTTATGTGTATCAATCACAACCAATGAAATATTCTCCATGTGTTGGCCTCGTGTTAGTTAACTAGTTATCCCTTTAGATGCCACATTTGACCCCATATATCTTTAGAATTATAAATTTCTTCCAGAAATAGAAATTGTAGCTATAGATGTTTTCTTTCTAATGCCACTAAAATTGTAGCAATCCAAATTATACATTGAAAGACATAGTGAAATACTAATGCTATGTCCACTTGTCCATATCAACGTCTTCTCTAATTTAGTTCTCTTGATGCAAATATGAAATCAAATGGGTCCACAAGGTTGTGTTCGACCATTCAATGTATTCACAGAACATTAGGAGCCCATTACTAACTTTTAAATACCTTTGTGTAGTTGGGTTTCACTTTCTCTTCTACTTGGGTCCTGTTGAAGCTCATTTAGATATGTAAACACAACTAGGGTCCAACTAACCTATTCAAAACATAAATAGCACATATAAGCAATGAATTAAGACAAAATTGGATTGCAATTTATGATTTCAAAGTATCTAATTGAACATTATTTTAGTGGATCAAATACCCCCAAACCTACATTTTACTAGTCTTCGAGCAAAACAAAAATTAAAACAATAGAGAACAAAACTAGCCGCTCTGCTTCCTCAGGAAATCTTGATTGCATTTAGCATTTGCAACAAACTGTTAAATCCCTAGCTTACATTAGTGGACGAGTTATAGTCTCGTGAGGGTTTGTAGTGAATCTACCCACAAAATTTAAAACAGAAATGATAATAGGAAATTAAAATTAAAATCACATAATATTTACAAATCAACTCCTCCTAAGCATATGACTTTAGTTAGTAAAATCAATCATACATAATTTAACTTGTCTTCTTAAACAATAATTCATTCTGACAACTTCATATTGGTGGCAAGTACTCATACATACATAATAGTTTAAAAAAAAATAGTCAATGCCACATAATTATACAATCCCAATCTCAAGAATTGAACAACTCAATGTGTCTCATGTCCACTCAGCAATTTTAATTTTAACACTCAAAAATAGACATTGGCATACATTCATCTTCAAGAGATCATAATAGAGAATCATGCAAAACCTTCCTTGAAAAGTAAAAACACCCTAGATTACCTAACAACTCATTCTAGATATAATTGCATAATGTCCTACTAGAATTTTATGCTGATCTCACATGACATGTGTAAGGCTTAGCCTTTTTAAGTAAAGTGTTAGGCCAATGACTCCCAATCTAGTTGGCTTAGGGCACTTGGTGTTAAAGCACCCTTCAGGCTTAATAACTTGAACCAAATAGGCTTTAAGGCTATGCATGTCATAAATTAGTCAACTCTACCTTTTGACTTAAACAACCTATACTTAGTGAGGCACGCCGAGTCCCGGTCTACTCAATAGAGTGACTTTTTTCTTTACAATTATTTTTTCACATTTTTTTCCTTTTTTTTATTTCTTGAGCGCGTTATACAATCAACTTGAATTGTGTTGACAAAAAGTCCTCGACTGTTCTACAAACCTATTATGATAACATGAGTACTACTAGATTATGGCAAAGTTTTACTCTCATAAGAAAATAATTACTTAGATTTCATGATATCCACCAAAATGTTAGACCATAATGAAGGGCTCAAATTCTAACCTAGATAAATGTCTTTCTTATTTTTTTCCAAATAGGAGCACAAGAAACCAATATGAAGTAATCATAACTCAAAATTATTAAATATGTCAAGTCATATTCTAAATAGTCTGATGTCATTAAACAAAGTCACATGTCTAAAAGAAGCATCAATGTAAATAAGCAAAAATATAAAATAAATCTAATTAATTTTTTTTATTTTTCAACTAAAACTAAAACACATAACCTAAAATAAAATAAAATTCTCTTTCTACACCCCCAAACTTGAACTAAACATTATCCTCAATGTATAAAAGAAAATAAATGCAATGCTTAAGATCGAAAAAGAAGAAAGAAGAGATAATACGTCGGGTGCGTGCTCATGTACATAGATATCAAAAGAAATATAGTCAATAAAGCAAAAGCATATTCACGTAAGGGTAAATAATGAATCATATAAGCACACCCTATGATGATTAGAGCACTCAACAAAGATAATAAACTAAAAACTAACTAAAGAAAATAAAAAAAACTAACTATTAAACAAAAATAACTATCAAAACCAAAAGTGGGTTGCCTCCCAACAGTGCTAAGTTTACTGTATTCAGCCAGACACACCTCCATCTAAACTCATCCAGGGTCCTTCAAAGCAAATATCTCTTTATCAATTCTACTTATCAAATCAAAGTGAGGTAAGCAAATATTTAGTGGATCATCAGAATAAATGCGAGGAAAAGCATCCTCTACCAAACTCTCAATCATGTCAACCTCAAAAGTATTATCGAAGTGTGATGGTTGTCTACTGGCCTCAAATACATTTAACTCACATGTCAAGTTCCCAAAAGAAAGCCTTATCACTCCATTCCTACAGTTTATTTGAGCATTGGATGTATCAAGGAATGGACGACCCAAAATCACAGGGATTTGAGAAGATGCATTTGAACCGGTTGTGTGTCTAAAACAACGAACTCCACCAAAAACTAGAATTTGTCCACTTGAACAAGGACATCTTCCACTATTCCTCTTGGCCTTTTGATTGAATGGTCAGCAAGTCCGGTAGTGTTATGTTGGTGGGTTTCAAATCCGGTAGACCTAATTACTGCTAAATAGAAAAAGGTAAAAGATTTACGCTCGCCCCTAAATCAAGCAAAGCTTTTTCAATTCGAAAGTTCCCAATTACACAGGATATAGTTGGACAACTTGGATCATGTATTTGGGTGGGGTATTGTGTTTCAAAATTGAGCTCACTTGTTCCGTCAAAAATGGCCTTCTTTTGTACATTTAGCTTACTGTTGATTGTACAAAGGTCTTTCAAAATTATTGCATATGATGGAACTTGTTTAATGGCATCTAAGAGAGGCATGTTAATCTTATCTTGTTTTAAAATTTTAGGACTGTCACCATGTTCCACCAATTTAGAAGAAGATTGCAATCATAAAGGAAAATGAGGTGGAATAGGAGAAACACAAATGGAGGTGTCAAGTTCATCACCATGTTTAGAATTCAAAGACTCCTTAGATTCAACAACCTTCTTTGGAATGTCTTTGTTAATGACTTTTCCACTTCTAAAAGTGGTGATGGACTTAGCATGTTCTTCTTGTGACCTTGAAGAATTCAAAATTTCAATTACAAATTGACCTTTAGGATTTGGTTGAGGTTAAGAAGGAAACTTCCCTTTTTCTTGAGTGCTCAAAGTTGTGGTCAATTGAGTTAGAAGTCTTCAAGTTATTGATGGCTGACATTGTTTAGTTGTTGATAAACTTTGCATGAATTTTTGCAATGTGTCTTCAAGAGTCTTCTTATATGGTGGAATATAATTTGAAGAAGAATGTACCTCCACATTTGACTAATTTCTCCAACTAAAGTTAAGGATGATTTCTCCAATTAGGAGTATAAGTTTCATATTAAGGAGAAGAGAAAGGCCTTTTGTAAGTATTCATAGCATTTGCTTGAGTATGCAACACCTCTTAAAAAGTAGGGATTGTTCGACAATCTTGTGTTTGGTGTCCATCATTCTCACATATACTACAAATATCTTGTGCTTTTTTAGGAGCTTTAGGCATGTTTTTCCTATTAATTTCCATAGCCTCAACTTTTCTAGTTAAACTTATCATTTTTATTTTTATATCATCCTCTTAGTTTATTGTGCCCGATGCAGGCACAAGCGGTACCTTGAACAATCACACAGAGAAAGGGGAGAGAAGAAGAAGAAAGGGAAGAGATATGAAATAATTAATTTGCATAACCCAAAACAAAAGATGGAGTCGACCCATATAGGGGACAACCACTCCCGTAGGGAGTCATGCCAAATAGAACACACTCTCCTAGGGGCACAAGCCAGCTAGTGTGCCAGGCTACTCCGGGGCCACTAGCTGGTCCAATACATAAGAAAATAGCCAAATACCTTAAAATAACAAGGAACTTAAGTAGTTGATAATCGTGTACAACACTCCACCACACTTCCGCTATTCGCCTTGTCCTCAAGGCGACCAAGTAGGATATCTTGTCATGAACTCATCCTCAGGCATCCAGGTAGTATCCTCTAGTGGCTGGCCCTGCCAGGTAATCAAAATCTTTGTATTGATGCGACCAGAACGACGAACCCGCAACTTATGAATGATCGAGGCCAGACCTAGATTTGCAGTAGAAATCAGTCCCATCAAAGGAGGTGGTGGAGCATCAGAGGCAAGAGAAGTGTCCCGTACATAGCGAGGAAGACGTGAGACATGGAACACTAGATGGACCAAAGAACCAGGCAGAAAGGCAAGATGAAAAGCTACCAGTCCAATACATTCCTCCACAACATAGGGACCATGAAAACAGAGGGCAAGCTTGGAGTGCTCTGGATGAAACAAAGAAATCTGATGCTGAGGAAGAACCGAAACATAAACCAAGTCACCCACCTCAAACTCCTGATCAATGTGATGACCATCATAGATCTACTTTATCCTATTCTGAGCAGAGGACAAGTTTGCCTTGAGTTGGCAAAGAACCTCATTCCTCGTCTCGAGCATGTGGTCCACCTCAGCTACAGAGGAGCGATGATAGACATAAGACAATATGGTCAGTGGTGGTTGGCCATATAGCATCTCAAAAGAAGCGAAACAACACGAGTGTGATAGGCAGTATTATAGGACCACTTTGTCCATGGAAGAAGCTGAAACCATCTACGGGGCTGAGACATAGTGAAGCAATGGAGATACTACTCTAAGCATCATTGACCACCTCGATCTGGCCATCTATATGAGGATGGTAGGTGGTACTCATGTGTAGCGAAGTGCCCTGTAACGTGAAGAACTCCTGCCAAAACTGAGATATAAAGATCTGGTCACAATCAGAGACAATAGTGCGGAGCATGCCATGTAGCGTAGTGACCTCCTGGACATAGAGCTCGGCCACTGTCTTCATAGTGAATGGATGCCTAGAGTGCAAAAGTGAGCGTACTTGGACAACCGGTCCACCACCACCATAATCACCGACTTGCCTTGCACGAAGGGCAAGGCCTCCATGAAATCCATCAAGACATCCTCCCAAACCTTATTAGGAACAGGTAAGGTCTGATGCAACCTGGTAGGAGAGGTGGTAGCGGCCTTAGCCCTCTGGCAGACATCACAAGTGGCCACATACTCTTGAACTGCACATCGAATACCATGCCACGAAAAACTTGGGCTGACACTCTTGTAAGTGCAAAAAAGCTCCCTCATGGAAGTGTGAAAGAACTCGCCTGCGCAGATCATTCACATGTAGAACCCAATGGTGGTACTTCCAATAGAGGTCATCTTGCCACACAAAGAAAGGATGGGCCACTGGGTCGGCCTGGATAGCTGTAATTAATGCCTGTATCCAGGAATCCTCGAAGTATGCCCACCACAACTCATCAATAAAATGGCAAGACAGTGTATAAATGGCCAGGCATGATCCCTGGGTAGAGCTGTGAGATAGTGCGTCAGCCAAGTTGTTGTCTGCCCCTTTCTTGTTCACAGTACTCATAGACATAACCAAGTAGCATTCAGCACCATTTTTGAGAGGGAGTAGACACCCGTTGTTCCAAGAAGTACTTCAGAGGTTGGTAATCAGTGCGAATCAAGAACCGACGGACAAGTAAATAATGTAGTCACTTCTCAATGGATAGGACAATAGCTAGCATCTCCATTTCATAAATGGACAAGGATAAAGATCGACCTGCCGAAGCCTTCCTGAAGTAGGCAATGGGGTGCTTGTTCTGTAATAGTACTGCCCCGATCCCCGTCTCTGAAGCGTCAGTCTCCACCACGAAGGACCAGCTGAAATCATGTAAGATGAGCACAGGGGCCGACGCCATAGCTTGTTTCAACTCTTCAAATGCCGTCTAAACCATTGCATTCCAGTCGAACTCCCCCTTCTTGAGAAGCGCAATAAGAAGTCGAGCCATCTCCCCATACCTACTGATGAACCATCTATAATAGCCATTGTGGACCAGGAAGCCCCTTAGCGCCCGACCATTGTGAGCTGCGGCCATGAGAGCATGGCGGCCACCTTTGATGGGTTTGTGGTGACGCCATTGCGCGAGATGATATGTCCCAAATAATCCACCTGTGAGCTACCAAAGGAACACTTTGAATGCTTAAGAAATAAGGAATTATCTTGCAGAATAGAGTAGACCGACTTGAGATGCTCCAGATGCTCTGCCCATGACTGACTGTACACAAGGATGTCATCAAAGAATACCAATATGTGGCGGCGGAGGTAAGGCCTGAAGAGATTGTTCACGAGGCTCTAGAAGGTGGAGGGGGCGTTGGTCAGCCCGAATGGCATGGCGAGAAACTCAAAATGGCCGTCATGAGTCCGGAAGGTGGTCTTGTGCACATCGGCTAGCTACACCCGAATCTAATGGTAACCAGAATGAAGGTTGACTTTACTGAAAACCTGTGCACTAGCCAACTCATCCAACAGTTCCTCAATCATGGGTATTGGATACTTATCTTTGACGGTGATGGCATTCAAGGCACGGTAGTCCACACAGAACAGCCACATACCGTCTTTCTTTTGAACCAGCAACACTGGGGACGAGTAGTTACTTGTGCTAGGGTGGATGATACCTGCCTGGAGCATGTCAACCATGAGATGCGCTATCTCTAACTTATGAATATGAGGATAGCGGTATGGTCATACATTGGCTGGTAAAGCTCCCGGAATAATGGGAATATGGTGGTCATGCGGTCGCACTGGAGGAAGGCCCGTCAGCCCAGCAAACACATCCCTATGCTCCTCCAATAACTCAAGAAGATCTGGAGGTGGCTCATCCTAATGCACCTCGACTGGCCCACTGCTGCAAGAGGAACCCTTGCGGCACAAACTTGAAGAAGGAGCTTGCCGACTGGGCTGAAAGGAGGGTGCCCTGCCGGGATCCTTCAAGACGAACTCACTGCCCTTGAATGTCGAAGTCCATCACCATGGCTCTAAAGTTCCAGACCACGTCCCCAAGCTGTTGGAGCCACTATACCCCTAGCACCATGTCCACCACTTTCATAGGCAGCAAAAAGATGTTGGTGACAAATGTGTGGCCTTGGATTGAGAGTGTGGCCTGCACACATACCCCAGTGCACCAAAGATGTTTGTCGTTGCCAATCAACAAATCAAACGGCTTCAAATCCGACATGAAGCAACGCAGCCGTTGGTGTAAGGACCCTCATCTTTAAACCGGTTTTGATTTTTATTTAATTATGGGTTATCGTGAGATTTACGTGTTTTCTGATCTTATTCGGTGATTTTGTAAATAAATAGAGTTTGTGATGGTTTTAACCAAAATTAACTTCAATATTAGTGGTTTTAAGTGATTTTAAACCAAATGTGAATTTTTGAGATTTTTCGGAATTTTCACTATTTTCCCAAAAATTAGGGTTTTGGCGGGACCCCTGTGGGCCCCACGGTCGAAAATTTTATTTTTGTGTCAAATGACCCTAGACATATACTTAAGGTCACACAAAAATTTTCAGAATTTTATTAGGCTTAATTCGTGCTTAAATTTGCAAAATAACCACTTTTAGCCTACTTTTCATATTTACACCCCAAAACTTACCTATGCCTACCCCAACCCTTACTATAAAAGGGCAAACCAGAGCCATTTCCATTTTTGGGAATAGGCTAAGGAAGGAGGTCTGGCCTAATCCCCACTTAGGCCCGAATTAGAAGCCGATTAAGGTAAGCTTGCTCTAATTAAGCACTAATCCATGGCTTTTCTCTTAATTTCTTCCAAATCTACCATTTTCCCCTTGATTCAATTCGTTTTTGACCATCAAAAGCTACTGATTTGCGTTTTACTACAAACCCTAACATTCAAAATTTGATTTTTACTACCAACAAGCCCTAGATCTAAGATTTAATTAGGGATTTCTTAAGTAAATCGATTTCCATTGGTGTTTAATTCAAACTCATTGTATTTTCAAGGATTTCAAGAAGGGTGACTCTTCAATCCGAGCTTAATCAAGTGCTGAGGTAATGGGTCTTCGAAATCTCTGTTTATCCATGGTAAAACTCTTCATTTTTGGCTTATTTCGAAATGGTTTGCTTGATTTAGTGTGTTAATGGTAAGATTAGAAAATGGAATTATTTAATCCCGATTTCTTAGGGTTTTGCATTATTATGGTTTGGTTTGATATTCTGGAAGTCAAGGAGGACTTTTGATGATGATTAGGGTGTTAGATGTGGATTTGAAGTGTTTTCTATGGTGTTTCGGTTTGGATTTGCGAAAGGAAGAAGATGACTGTTCTGCCGTGTTGGCGATCGATCGGCCTTGCAGGGCGATCGATCGGCTGAACTGAAAATTTCAAAATTTTGCGTGTAACCGATCGAACGGCCTGAAGGGCGATCGATCGGCTACACAGAAATTGTATGTTGTGTGTATGATGCCTATTTTGATGATTCCACTTTAGCTTGCCAATTTTATATGAATGTGGAGTGTTTTAAGCTATGTTAGGCTACTGGAAATGCATGCTATTGAGTTTATGGAGTTGAGATATATGCTTAGTGATGGTGGAATGACTTATGTTTTGTGGCATGATGTTGGAATCGTTATTTTGAAATTATGAATAGTTGTTTCCCTTTGGTTAAGCATATTTCGGTAGGACTACAATCATTGTTGGACAGATTTGTCATGATAAATTGTGATTAATGGTGTGTGAATGTTGGTGAATGCCATGACTCAATGATGAAATGAGTGATGTTATAGGTGTTTAGCCTTTGTGGTTGAGTTTTGAATTTAACTATGATTTCAACGATTCTTCTACTATGATTTCCGCTGGAATTCATGTTTAGGTAGAAATTCACATGTGTAGTGTGGTGGTGAGTTGATTTTCAAGCATGTTAATATGCATCATGTGAAAGGCTTCTACTAGTTACACACACACACATGTGGGGGTTAAATGATGATGTTGAAGCTTAATATCGTGATTATGAATGATGCATTAGGGGCTGGTGAGAGCACTTATCATGATTAGGGTTCATGTATGCTTTGCCCACGCATGTACCATGTTGCACGCATCATGAAAATGGATTTCCAATTGAGGCTTCATCGTGATTAATCGAATTTGACCGATTGGATGCAATGTGATGGAATTGCGTGCCGGGTTTATCGGTCGTGGATTAATCGCAAGTTGATTGGTCCGAAAGGACATATTTTGATTTGAAGTTCCTGTGTGGAACGATTTGAAGTTCCTGTGTGGAACGATTTGGAGTTCCTGTGTGGAACGAGTGCACTCCCCGGGTTGAGTCTTGTTTAATGGAATGATGTGGGGACGAGTTGTGTACTTGTCTTGCGGACACGTGAGAATATTTTTATGTGTGTCATCTGGACCCTGAGAATCCAGTGTGGTATGCCGTGTGCACCCCGCTACCACGTGTTCTAGGGTTCTCTGTGTGAGAACTCGGGCTCTTCCCTCCGCAGGAGATGTCCCTGGGCGAACACCCCTGCTCTAGATTCTCTGTGTGAGAATGGGACATCCTTGGCCAGGATCGTCCAGGGCGAGCAGTATTAGGGATTGACAACCCCGATCTTTCTTGAATTCTTGTGTAGAATTTTGTACCCTGACACGCCTTCGTGGCCTTGTCTATGCTCCCGTCTGTGTGACGTTAACGTGTGATTACTCCTTGATGGAGGTGGATTGTGATGACATTATGCATGTGGGAATATGTATGTTAGAGATACATCCATGCATGTTGATGTTGATGTTATGCATGTGGGAATATGTATGTTAGAGATACATCCATGCATGTTGATTTTGATGTTATGCGTGTGGGAATATGTATGTTAGAGATACATCCATACATGTTGATGTTGATGTTATGCATGTGGAATATGTATGTTAGAGATACATCCATGCATGTTGATTTTGATGTTATGCATGTGGAATATGTATGTTAGAGATACATCCATGCGGGATTGGTTATGATGTTATGCATGTGGAATAAGTATGCTAGAGATACATCCATGCGGGATTGGTTATGATGTGAATGCATGTGGGAATATGTATGCTAGAGATACATCCATGCAGGTTGAATTATGCATTTTGATGCAGTGTTAAGTGATATGAATGTGTGATCAGAAAGTGATGCACCATGTAAATCTGTGATAGGAAACGATCTCATTTCTAAGCTATCGCATTTTCTACGTTGACAGTGATATTAAAACCATTGCTGAGTGTTAAAACTCACCCCTCTTTTGTGTTTTGATTTGGGGCTGCGTGGTGCGACACGCAGACGGACAGGATTGCCTTTTTGAGGAAAGGTCAGAGGTAGCTTGGGTGTGATGATGGAGATCGTTGCGTGACTTTCCTTCATTTTGTTTCATGTTTTATGTTAGAACCTATGTGTAGGGTTCTTTGTTGTGGATTTATGTCACATGTTACAGTTATGTTTGCTTATGACTTATTTTGAGCCGGTGTGGGCTTTACTTAAAACTAAGCTTGTGGGTTTGAGATTGTTGTTTACTTTGTGTTAAGCAACACCTTTTTTTCCCCTTTTATTTACTCTTGCTCAAAGGATTGTGCGCACTCCGTGTTGCTGTTAATCGCCCGTGGTTAGGGTTAAGTCTTCCGCTAGAATCGTTTCTCAATTTCACTTCGTCGCCCCCGCGCGCTTGACCGGCCCTTGGACCGGGTCGGGCATCGCCGGGGCGTGACAGTTGGGCCACCTTGTCGTTGATGAAATTGTGAGTGGAACCGCTGTCGATCAGGATGGCCACTTCTTGCCACTTGAGATGCCTTGAACCCGCATGGTACTTGGAGTAAACATCCTAGAGAAGGCATGGATATAGATCTCAGACAGCATGTCATCTTGGTGTGACGAGTCACCTATAGCTACCACCTCATCATCTTCGTCGACCTCCTCCAAGAGGAGGCTGCCCTTGACAGCACAACGGTGACCCAGGACAAACTTCTTATCGCAACAGAAGCATAGACCCTTAGACCGCCGTTCCTCCATCTGTACAAACGTAAGTCAATGAACCACACTGCTGGCCTATGTGGGCTGCTAGCTAGGGCGGCTAGCCGGAACAGCAGGAGAGTTAGCACCAACCACAGATCAGGGAAAAGGCCCAAACTGCCCCCCTCGCCACTGCCTAGCCAACTTTTCCTTCTCAATTCATGCATGGCGCAAGACGTTCCTCATGCTAGATCAGGGAAAGTGGCACTTCTGTTCCAAAATCTGAGGCTTGAGGCCGTGCTTGAAGGAGCCCACCAAGGCATCCACTGGCTAGTCCGGGAGGCGGTTGGCCACCTTCATAAACTCCGTATAATAGGCACAAACTTTGGTGGTCTGGCGCAGTGTGGAGAGCATCTCGTTAAAGACTTGGAAGTCGTTCGGCCCAAACTGAATGCACAACTCGTCGGAGAAGGTGACCCAAGTTGGGTAGTGCACCTTCTTCTCGAAGCTCTAGAAGCACACCTACGCATCCCCATCCAAGTGGAAGGCCGCTATACACAGCCGTTCCACCTCAAAATGCATGCCCTGATAGGAGAAAAACTTCTCCGCCTTGTACAACCATTCCACTGGATCATCATCCTCACTATAGTTGGGAAACTATAGGCGGGCCCATGGTCCTCCGTGAGGCCCCAGGTACTCCCAGTCATCCTCCACCTCTAGAAACTAGTTTTTTTTGGCGGGGGGGGGGGGGGGTAACCATTGGGGCATTTTACCGAACACCTGGCGGGTCTCACATATCCCAGGCTTGGCGCCTCCCTTCACCAGTATGCTCAAGGGTGCCAAAGCGCAAGGGCGCCTGAGGGACACGCATCTCCTTGCTTGTCGTTGCCTGATGGCCTAGACCATGTTGTTTTGGAGCATGCGATGCTTCCCCCTTCTCCATGTTCGTGACCGGGGTCTGACGAGAAGTGGCGTTCAAGGTCCTGCTTGGAGCTGCACAACGGCCATGGTCAAAGGCTCGAGCTTGGTCATAATCTGCGCCAGAGTAGGAGCGCTGATAGACTCCAGGGCTGATTGGGGACTGTTCACTGGAGCATCGACCTCCTTCTCGGGCTGTGGTTCTGGGGTCGTGGCAGGTTGCCTGCCTCGCGCTATGGCCGGGGATCGTGATTGCTCCAATACCAATGTTGTGCCCGATGCAAGCACAAGCAATACCTTGAATGATCACATAGAGAAAGGGGAGAGAAGAAGAAGAAAGGGAAGAGATATAGAATAATCAATTTGCATAACCAAAAACAAAAGGAGTCGACCCATATAGGGGACGACCACTACCCTACAGAGTCATGCCAAACACAAAGCACTCTCTTAGGGGCACGTGCTAGCTAGTGGGCCAGGCTACTTTGGGGCTACTAGCTGGTCCAATAACAGTCCATCATCCAATTACATAATGAAATATTAAGCTAATACATAAGAAAATTGCCTAATGCCCTAAAATAACAAGGAAATAAAATAGTCTGATAATCGTGCACAACATAGTTGTCCCATTAAATTTTATCTTAATAATACTTTCGAATTCATTAGAATCCTCCAATGATTGAGCATTTGCGGCTAACACATCAAAATAGTCCTATGCTTCCTCAAGTTATTTACTCAAAAATTTCCCATTACACATCATTTCAACAAATTGCCTCATTTAAGAAGTCAAGCCATTATAAAAGATATTAATTGCACACCATGTTTCATATCCATGATGTAGGCACAACAACAAAAGTTCTTTAAATCTTTTTCAACATTGCAAGAAAGTCTCATTTTCTTTTTGTGAAAAGTTTATTATATTCTTTCTAAGTATATTAGTTCTATGGGTGGAGAAATTTTTTTTAAAAAAAATTCTCTTTGCATTTCTTGCCATGTTCCAATAAATCTTGGCTTCAAAGAATTCAACCAATTTTTTGTTTCTTCCATTAAAGAAAATGGAATGAGTTTTAATCTATTAACATCTTTTGAAATATTTTGGTTTGGCAAAGTTGCACAAACCTCTTCAAACTCTTTTAGATGCAAATACGGGCTTTCTGAATCAAAACCATGAAATTTGGGTAGTAATTGAATTATACCCAGCTTGAGTTCAAAACCACCCACATTAGTTGGAAAAATCATGCACGACGGAGAACTTGATCTAGTTGGTTACAAATAATCACGAAAGGTTTTAACTTGAACATTTTGTGCATTATTATCCCCATTATCACTTCTTTGTTCATCATTTATTCTTAGATCCTCCATTATATTAAAAGAAATAAAACTTTCAAAAGATTTGTTCACTCTTCTCAATCGTCTTGAATTATCGCGCACCCATGTAAACATGCAACAACAAATTTTTTTGTAATAAATAAAAGTAAAAGTACAGAAATTAAATGACAAAATAAGGCCAAAGGTACTATAGAGGTACATATTTGATCCCAAAAAAATTTTGGTAGTAATGTGGGTAGTGCCTCCTGTCTCACAAACAAAAAACTTGTAGAATTTAAGTACTAAAAGTAAATGACATAAAGTAGAGTGAATTTAAAGAGTTAGTGTGCAAAAATACAAGTTAGAGAATTAGTAAAGTTAGAGTGAATTTTTTTCCATAATGGATTCTTGTCACACATTGCAATCCCCTGCAACGGCGCCAATTTGTTGTTACATTTGAACTAAGACTATGAAAAAGTCAAATTCAGATTTGTTTTACTTACCAGTTGTAGACAAGGTCGATCCATAGGGAAAGCTTTGTACAACAAAGAAAATGATTATGAAAAGACATAGAGAAAAGAAAAATAAAGAGAGAAAGTGTAAAAAAGTATTGAAACAATAAAGAGTTAAGAAATCATTAAAAAAAAATACTAAGGCATTAAGGCTCATTGTAACATCTAATAATATTTTCCATGTGTTATGTTATCTCAGTTAAAATTGAATGAAGATTCAACTTCACCGGAAGATATAAACATTAAAAGCAAAAACAAAGATAAAAAATGTTTTGGATAGATGAAGGATAAAAATAATTATTTCTTTAAGAGCTCTATGTATCAAAATCACAAAAGATCAAGGAGAGCCTTCAAGCATCTTAGGTAGCCAAATCACAAAGAAACAAGAGGAAGAACAATATTAAACGAACATCACTTCAAAGAACCAATACTACTTTCAAACCATTAATGAAACATGAATAGAACTCCATTAGATTATTACAAATCACCTCTATCCTTAGCTTGAAAGCTTAGAAAGTCATTACAATAAAACTAAAAATAAAAATACAAAAGAAGAGAAGAAAAATAAGAGAAGAGAGCTTCAAAGAGGAAGGGATTATGCCTCTACCACGTCCACCCCTCAATTTATATGAATAGAAGGGTTGTTTTAAAGGGAAAAGTTCAATTATATCCCTTGATTACATCCTGATTTATTGCTTGATTGGTTGCTTCTTTGGCAATGATTATATCCTTAATCAATCAAATAAATCAATAATTTATTTAGTAATTAAGTATCTTTGACTCTTCCTTTTGTTATCCAATCAGCCTCATTATCTTTCCTTATCTGTATCAATCACAACCAATGAAAAGATTATCCATGTGTTGGCCTCGGGTTAGTTAACTAGCTGTCCCTTTGCATACCAGATTTAACCCATATATCTTCATAATTATAAATTTCTTCCAGAAATAGAAAATGTAGCTATGGAAGTGTCCTTTCCAAAGCAACTAGAATGATAGGAATCTGAATTTTACAAAGAGAGATATGGTCGAAATCCTAATGCTATGTCAATCTGTCCAAAGCAACTTCTTCCCGAATTTAGTTCTCTTGATGGAAATATGAAATCAAATGGGTCCACAAGGTTGTGATTGAACATTGTTTTAATTCTTAGACCATTAGGAGCCCATTATTGACTTTTAGATAGCTTTGTGTAGTTGGGCTTAACTTCCTCTTCTACTTGGGTCCTATTGAAGCCCATTTTTATATGTAAACACAACTATGGTCCAACTAACCTATTTAAAAAATAAATAACACATATAAGCAATTAAATAACACAAAATAGGATTGCAATTCAAGATTTTAAAGTATCTAATTGAACATTGTTTTAGTGCATCAGCCATACTGGTCTAAATTTCCATCATGGCCATTACTATTAGCTTACGTAAACTTTGACTCAATACATGATACAATGTAGTCACATAAGGCAAAGGGATTAAAGATTGATCCCAACATATCATGCATGTAATAGACATACACAATCAGCAAGATAACATGCTGATTTTTGACTGAGACATGTATGATAACATGATGACTTAAGTTATCAACATGACTATGAATTAGAATTGATGCTGAGACAAACTGAGCAAATCCACACAACCATGAATTTAATTGAGGCTGAAATAAACCAATCAAATCAGCAAACTAACATAACGAATTAGGCGGAAGTAACTGGCAACATCAAGCATGATAACAAATCAAATTTTGGCTGAAAAGACTAACAATATTTAGCAAGGTAACATATCAAATCAAGGTTGAAATGACTACCAAAAATTAGCATGATATTAACGGAAAGTGAGGCTGACACAACCAATAACATACCACATGATCATAACTTAAGTGAGGCTGATATGACTCAATCTAATCTGCAAGGCATACATCTAAATATGGCTGAGATAGAATAATTAAATTTAGTAAGACATGAATCAAGTTAAAGCTGAAATAGAATGATTAAATTCAGTAAAACATGACTTTAAACAAGGCTGAGATATGACGATTAAATTCAACAAGATGATTGCACTAAATAGGGCTAAAACCCTAATGGAATAATTATCATATATGGTGATATGAACTTGGCAAAATCATACCAATAAAATTGATAATATGATACTACAACCTATAGCTGGAAATCATTGATCAAGTCAGCAAAAATTATAACACGAATCAGGACCAAGCCTTCCAATCAATTGAAGCAACATTGTGCCATAAATTAGGGCAAAATCTAATTGATGAAATCAGTAATATAATACCATAAAGTAGGATGAGAGTTATGAATCATAGCAGCAAATATATATATATATATAGCATAAACAAGGGTTGTGCATTATGGATTAAATCAGCAAGAGTATAACATGAATTTGGCTGAAAATCAGGGATTAAATCTCAATTATGAGATGCCGAATTAGGGCTAACAAGTGTAATCAAATTCACGAATCATAGGCATGAATTAGGGCTAAAACTTGTGGTCAAAATCAGCAAAGTATGGGCACAAATTAGGGTAAAAACCTGTAATTAAAAATCAGCAAATTCATGCATGAATCAGGGCTAAAACTACGATTCAACTCAGCAAGGTTCATGCACGAATCAGGGCTAAAACCTATATTTAAACTTAGAAAGGTTCATGCACAAATTAGGGCTAAAAGGGATAATTAAACTCAGCAAAGTTTATGCACGATTCAGGGCTAAAACCTATGATTAAATTCAGCAAGGTACATGTACAAATCATGGCCAAAAGAGATAATTAAACTCAGTAAAGTTCATGCACGATTCAGGGCAAATAAAGATGATTAAACTCAGATTCATTCATGCATGAATTAGGGCAAATAGAGATGATTAAAATCAGATTCATTCATGCACAAATTAGGGGAAAATAAAGATGATTAAAATCAAATTCATTCATACATGAATTAGGGGAAATAGAGATGATGAAAATAGGTATCATTCAAGATTAAACCAGACTAAAATATGAAATCAAAACCATCACATTAAGGGTCAACCTAGGGCTGAAAGCTATCATCAAACCATGATGACTATGGGTGTAAAAACTGCACCTAATTCTACCAGCCTGCCTCCATAGCTTTGTACCCTGGCTCCTATACTTCTCACTCCTCAATTGAGTCAAAAGATGCTAGATTTCCCCCTCCACAACTTTTGGTCGTGATGCACTTTGGTGGGAGGAAAAGGAGAAGTGAAGAGAGGGGAGAATAGGAGAGACCAAATCAGCCAAAAAAAAAACTGATTCGCCCCCCATCCGGTCTTTTATAAACTGTCTCCTATTCTGTAGTGGTATTGAGGGACTCAATTAGGAATCTAAGGAGATATATAGGGGTTGCCCAAACTCCACTTCTTAGTCAAGTCCTCAAGCTCTAGGACTCTCTCTCTTTCCCAAATTGTCAACCTAGAGGGCCGAACCCCCCTTATGAAGATTTTGTTTTCCCCAAACCCAGTTGGACCCCTAACTCCTAATTAGTACGCGCCCTTCACACAAAGATTGGACCACTACCCCTGATTGGTTAACACATAAAGCCAAACATACGATTCCAAATCAAATCAAGGAAATGAAACAAAAACATACAAGTAAAAAAAAATTACAAATAATTTGGGATGTTACATTCAGTGTATTTGATGCATTCTTGTGAACTTCGTAAATAAATATATATTTATTTAAAATAATTAAATACATATTTGTGTCATGCTTTGGTACTTTTTTCCAAACATATTTAAGTGAATTAAATCACATATCTTAAGGACGAGCAATTAAATCGTGGTATCACTTTATCGATTTTATTCACTATTATGAATATAACAAATGAATAGGAGGCATCTTTGAACTTTACACAATATAATGATTTGGGTAAATTTTTAAAGAACTTCAGTTTTAATGTATTAAAATGATACAAATAGACCAAAAGTGGCCTGATTGGTTCATCATTTAGTGTGCTTGATTCCTTTTTATGAGTTTAGCAAATATGTACTTATTTATTTAAAATAATTAAATACACATTCGTATCGAGCTTTGATGCTTTGTTCAAAATCTAGTTAAGCGAATAAAATCACATAAGTTAAGGCAAAGCTTTGGTGCTTTATTATGAATGTAACAAAAGAATAAGTAGTCTTTTCAAACTTTAAACGATATTATTATTTGTCACATTCTTAATGTAATTTAGTTTTAATCGATTAAAAGGATATATAACTTGACCAAAAGTATTTCGATTGGTTCATCATTTAGTGCATTTGATTTATTGACATGAACTTAGCAAATGAGTACGTATTAATTGTCAAATTATCATATCACATTGTTTATTCGATTCGTTATTCGAATATAACAAATGAATGGGAAGTCTTGTTAAACTTTAAACGATTCAATGATTTGTGCAAATTCTTAGCGAAATTTAGTTTTAAGGGATATAACTGGACCAAAAGTGGTCTGATTGGTTCATCATTTAGTGCTTTAATTTATTTTTATAAACTTAGCAAATTAGTATGTATTTATTTAAAATAATTAAATAAACATTCGTGAGGAGGTTTTGTGCTTTGTTTTAAAACTTCTTAAGCGATTGAAGTCACATAACATTAAGAACAGTCAAATTGTGGTATCATTTTGTCCTTTTGATTGTTATTACGAATGTGATAAATGAACAAGAAGTCTATTTAAAATTTAAATGATATAATAATTTGTGCACATTCTTAAAGAACTTCCACTACAACAAAAATAACCTTTTGCAACAATTATTTTTGCAACACAAATAATTTTGTTGCTAATAGTGACTTTTTGCAACACAATTTTAAAAATGTTGTAATAACAACACGCTTTTGAAAACTGTCATCATTTTTGCAACAAATTGTTTATCCTTGATGGAGGCATTTACCATTTGTAATGATGCATGTTTATTATGAATGATATGCATGATTGTGTAATATGTGTTTGACATGTTTGTCGTGCAGGGTGACTGAGGTTTATGTGATATGAATGCATGATTAGAAATGGTGTGATTAAGACATTATTGTGTAGGTTTATGTGATATGAATGCATGATCAGAAATGGTGTGATTGAGACACTGTTATGTAGATTTATGTGATATGAATGCATGATAAGAAATGGTATGATTGAGACACTATTATGCAGGTTTATAAGATATGAATGCATGATCAGAAAATGTGTGATTGAGACACTATTATGCAGGTTTATAAGATATGAATGCATGATCAGAAAGTGTGTGATTGAGACACTATTATGCAGGTTTATGTGATATGAATGCATGATCAGAAAGTGTGTGATTGAGACACTATTATGTAGGTTTATGTGATATGAATGCATGATCAGAAAGTGGTATAGCATGTTAATCTTAGATCTGAATTGCTACATTGCCATACCATCATGTTTTGTGATTGTTATAGTTATATTCAAAACCATTATTGAGTTTTTATACTCACCCCACTTTCTTGTTTTGTTTTGGGGCTGCATGGCATGACATGCAGTCGGACAGGATCTTCTTTATGAGGAGAGGTCGTGGAGAGCTTGAGAGTAAGAGTGGAGGCCCCTAGACCTTGCATGTTTTTTTGATTATTTTGTTTTGACGTTAGAACCCATGGAATGGTTCTTGTTTTCATACTTATGATACATTATGTCTTTAGCTTCGTTTGAGACCTTGTTTTGGAGCCAAGTGTGTTGACTATGGATTATTGGTATGTGGGTTTGAGATTGTGGTTTAATTTCGATTTTAAGTAACTCTTTTGGTTCTACATATTTACTCTTGCTCAAAGTAGTGCGTAAACTCCGTAAATTAGACAGCCCGTGGTTAGGGCATAAGTCCTCCGCTAGTCCTTTAACCGTTTTTAAACCGTCGCCCCTGTGCATTGGACCGGCCCTTGGACCGGGTTCAACTCAGGTCGAGCATTGCCGGGGAGTGACACTGGAAGCAGGCTGAGGCAAAGGCCCAAGCTGCCCCCCCTCTGTGCTACCTAGCCAACTTATCCTCCTTGATGTGAGCATGGCGCACAACGTCCCTCATGCTGGCAGAAGGAAAGTGGCGCATCTCCTCAGGAATCTTAGGCTTGAGGCCTAGCTTAAGCGTGCTCAACAAGGCAGCCACCGGCCAGTCAGGGAGGTGGTTGGCCACCTTCATGTACTCCATGTAATAGGCATAAACAGTGGTGGTTCGGCATAGGGTAGAGAGCATCTCGTTGAAATCCTGAAACTCATTAGGCCCAAACTGAATGCATAGCTCATCTGAGAAGGCAGCCCAGGTGGGGTAGCACACTTCCTTTTCGAAACTCTAGAACCAGATGGAAGTGTCCCCATCAAGGTGGAAGGCTGCTATGTGTAGTCGTTTAGCCTTAGAGTGCGTCCTCTCGTAGGCAAAAATTTTTTTCGCCTTGTACAACGATTCCATAGGGTGGTCATCCCCGTTGTAGTCTGGGAACTATAGGCGGGCCAAGGTTCAGCCTGTTGTGAACGTCCTAAGGGCCTATTATTAGGTAATTATGTAATAAGGGTATTTAGGTAATTAGTTTAATTAGACAATTAGTATTTTCTTTCAATTATGCTAATGGGCCTTAGGTGCTTGTTAGTGAGCCCACTTAGCTAGTCTATTTAAGTGTAAGGGCTATGCCCTGGTTTAGTTAGTGAATGATTAATTATCTTGTATTCTACCATTTCTTCTATGCTTCTCCCCTTTTTGTCCGATGGCCATGCCTTCCACTCTCCTCTTTCCTGGTCTCCCTGTGCCGTTCCCTACCCATGGACAACTGTCCACATCATTAGTATCAGAGCATTTACGATCCCCGGCCATGGCTCGAGGCAAACAAGCTGTCGCTATCCCCAAGGTTCCTCGAAGGTAGATCCTGCAACAGCCAGCGAACTCAAGTTCAATTAAATTCTGGCAGAGTTGAAAGCCATATCCAAGCATCTGGCGAGAATAGCAAAGGGTGAGATGACTGCACACGCAGTGCCTCTCCTGCCTGGGCTGGCCCGTACTATTCTGGGCGGTCCATCACAGCCTCCCGAACAGCACCACCTACTCCACATTCCACTTCCTCCACCGTCGGTGGATCCTCCACCATCATCTGATCCACCACCCCCTGTCCTCGTTCAGGAAAGAGTCCCTGATTCACCACCATTGCCAGGTCCGGCCAATTGCTCTCCCTCACCTTCCACAGCACCACCATGTCCTTTAGAAGTTCCGGTGGCAGGCTCGCCCAACGGCCCTCGCCTCCTCCAACTCCAGATGGATTTGTGAGGGTGGTAGAGACTGTTGGTTCCCGTTTCAATTCCTCTGCACCAAGTTTTGTCCATGGCGGGCGCGAATAGGGGAGGCAACCCTTCCCCACTCTGGGCCTCAGGAACTTCCGCCATGGACCGCCTGTGCTCCAGTGGCTGGGTACTTGACGGAATTCTTTCCCTTGATGAGCTTGCTGGTCGCAAGGATGAGGTGCTTCTGAAAGTTCGAGGGGAGGCTGGCCTTCTACTTGACCTCCTTTTGCGGCCATTCACCTCCAAAAGTTCCGAGAGATCAGATGCGCCGCAAGCTGTGAATGGAAAGCCAGAACTTCCGAGAGATGGCCTGTGGATGAAAGATTTTCTTTCCCGTTAGGGGTCTGATTTCCACTACCAAATTCCTGACATCCTCCTTCGATCGTTACCCAACATCACATAATCAAGCCATCAACTTCTGCTTTGGCAACCGCAATCAATTTGGGATTTGCTTTCGGTCGATGGCCCTATCCTTACGGGATTTATCTAACCATTGGGTTCTGCTTTCCCTGATTGAAACACCCGTGCGATCTGGTGTAGGTCTACTTCTGGGAGTTGGCCTGCTGATGCGGGATTTTCTTTCCTTGTGGCTTGCTGAATTTCAGTCTCTGCCACAGCTTCATTGCAAAGATTTTGCCGGATTAGTCGTCTTGGCAATTTTGGCGATGACTGCTCCATCCTTACCTTGGCCAGTGATATCTTCCAAAATCTCGTGTGATCTTATCTGTCGGTGCTGAGCTTTGGAATATTGTTAATCTGACTTTCCACACGAAAGATTATGACCCACTTTGGGAACGTGTTAATCCGGTTTTTCCCATAGAATGTGCACCACAATCCTCAAGGTTTCTATTGGTCCACCCACTTCATAGGGCCTATTGCGCCCTTCTCTCAAGGGTCCACCTGCAGATTTCAGCCTTGTTTAGCCTTGATTGAGCTATGCCCCACCAGAAGCCGGATTGCCACACTCTTGATGACTGATATTCCCTCCCGCAAGTTTCGGACTCTAGTAGGGGGGCTGGCTGCGGTGCTTGGTCTCTTTTCGTGTCAATCACTTGGCTTCGTCGAGTATGTGAAGTTGAGCGAGGCAGAGTTGAGATCGCTACTAGCTATCTACGAGCTGATCGATGAGTGGTGCAAGCAATATGCCTTTTGTGGGCATAACAATGCCTTCTATAGGCCGATTGATGCCCTCTGTGGGCCAGCCATGGTGCTGTCTGATGCCCTCTGTGGGCAATCTAGGGGGACCCTGTAGCCTCTATGGTGACCCCGCTTGTTGGAGTCTTGTGCAAACACCCCATGTTGTCGTACACCCAACACGTCGGGCCCGCTCCTTTGCTCTGTAGCCTTCTTCATCTACCGTCTCTGCCAGCCACAATTATGTCTTGCCCTTGGACTCAGTTAATTGCACTTCCCTCAAGATTGCTTTGCCTTCTGCACGTCTGCTTATGAGTAGTGACCCACTATCTCCATCATTCTACGTGTCTCATCCACGGTTTTGGGACAGTTGTTCGCAGCGGAGCTTTGGTGGGCCCAATGCTTAGAGTTTTAGGTCACCTTGAGGACGAGGCAGAAGTGGGGTGGAATGTTGTGAACGTCCTAAGGGCGTATTATGAGGTAATTATGTAATAAGGGCATTTAGGTAATTAGATTAATTAGATAATTATTATTTTCTTTTAATTATGCTAATGGGCCTTAGGTGCTTGTTAGTGAGCCCACTTAGCTAGTCTATTTAAGTGTAAGGGCTATACCTAATTTAGTTAGTAAATGATTAATTATCTTGTCTTCTCCCATTTCTTTTGTGCTTCTCCCATTTCATTCTGATGTCATGTCATCCACTCTCCCCTTTCCGGATCTCTTTGAGCCGCTCCCTACCCGTGGACAACCGTCCACATCACAGCCCCTCCTTGTAGTCCTCCGCGGTGCCCCGGGTACTCCTCCCATTTGTCCTCCATGTTCTGGAATAGGTTTCTAGGAGGTGGCATCATTGGGGCATTTTCCCAAACAACTGGTGTGCCTTGCATATCCCAGGTCTAGCACCTCCCATCCAATACCTGGTCGACTATGCCAAACCGCACCGGACCCTAGGAAACCCTTGGATCTTTGTCTGCCGGTGTTGGAGCGTCAAGGGCGTGCAGTTCGGGGGCATGGGAAAGACCCCCCTTTTCTAGGAAAGCAGTTGGCGGCCTAGGCTAGAGAGGCGCTGTGCACTCTGCTTGAAGTTGCGCAACCGCCAAGCTCAGTGCATCCACCTTGGCCACGCCCATGCTCAAGGATTTCAGTTCAAGCATGATCTGTGCCAAAGTAGGTTCACTGGCAGTCTCTGGAATAGTCTTTGGACTATCCGCTGAGGTGAGTGCCTCCTTCTTTGGGAGAACTTCCGGGGCCGTGGCAGCTTACTTGCCTCGTGCTATGGCCGGGGATCATAAAAGCTCCAATACCAATGATGTGCCTAGTGCAGGCACAATTGGTACCTTGGAGATTCATGCAGGGAAAGGGGAGGAAGAAGGAAGAAAGGGGAGAGATATCTAAATAGTGAAATTGCATAAACCAGACCAAGGGAGGGGACAACCCTCTTATGGGGAGTCGCGCCCTCCTAACTTGGGAAACATGCCGCTAGTGGGCCTGGCTACCCCGTGGACCACTAGCACTCCTAACACAGTTTAATAATCAAATACACATGCAAATACTAACCGAATCCAAATGAAAATAGTCTAGTGTGCTAAAACAAAGAGAAAAAAAGAGTTGGATGAACTTGCACAACAAGTGTATGTGTAAGATTAAGTTTTTGGCATGATTGTATGCGTATGTGCATCATTATTATATGCCTTCCTACTTCATGTTTGACTTGCATGAACGCATCTATGTATCGATTAATAGTTTTCACTATTTATAACTCCCCAACTGGGTATTTTCCTACTGAGTATGAAAATTCTCATTACCCTATTTTTTAACCCCATTATTTAGGAGACTTTCATAAGTTTGTGTCAAAGAGCACTTGGAGATGGATACCCGTTTCAGTGATTGATTGATTACATTCGACTCAAGTATATCCTTGACTCACTGCAAATATTATTATGCTAGGATCTCTTGTAGTGGGTGAGATGATAATTAAGTTGTTTATGCTTTCTGGACCTGTAATTTGGATTAGACTATAGACTATTATGAAATTTGCACCCAGGGATGCTTGGGAGAAATTTGTATTTAAAGTCTATGATCATAGAAATTTATTTATACGTTTGTTTTTCAGTAGCGCCTGAGGATATTTGGTTTTGCCGTATGATGTTTGATCGAATGAGGAGAAATTTGTATAGGAAAATTGATGTGTTGTGTTTTAAATTATAAAACTGTTTTCACAAGTTTTGATTTCATCATTTTTCCTCCGATTTACAGTTGGTATATTACAAAAAAATTTCGTGACAAATCTCGGGCGTTACAGATAGCTTCGGCCAAAGAGCTCCGCCTAAGCGTGTTTGTTGTTTGACGACACAGGCAGTCTAGGAACTTTGTGCATTGCCTCAACAGCACAACCCTTGTCTGCCTCACCCAACGTAATATCATGCTTATTGTTTGAAGGCGCACATGCTACCTTATGTTAACATAAGTAATATTGACGTTAACGTGTGCACCATCAATCTCGTTGATGAATGCCTCCCATGCATAGGTTAGCGAGACTCATTGTCAGTGAGGAGTAGGAAAAACTCTTTTTAGAAAGTAGTGAGGGAATTGGATTCCTATCACGATAAGGATAAAGAGGAGCTTCGCAGCAAGACAACGTCAAAGTTGGAGAAGACAGGGTCAAAGTAAGTCGTAAAGGAGTCACTAATGGAGTTACTTTCAACCGAAAAAAGTACCACCAACGGGTTCCACTCACCCTGTTCTAATTTTACTGTGTGCCACAATACCCAGCAGTTCCAATAGATCATCAATCGTGCGTATGGGAACTGACCAGGTTATGCATTGATCCAAACTATATGAGTTCTACCATTTCTATTAACCAAAATAGCCAAATAGTAGCTTTCCCAATTATTATACACAACTACTTTTGTTACACTTGTGTTGAGCACTGCTTTTCACAAAGAATATATATTACACAGCCATTATTCAAAAATTAGACCAAGGTACGAGAGTGGAGTGTGTGTAGGGTGGGAATGGCAAGTGGCTACGTGGTCTGGCAGCGTCAGCGACTAAGTGAATGTACGTAATAGAGTGCGCAAGAGCAGGTTGCTAAACAGTGAAGGAGTGGGAAGCGTTTTTCATGTTCGGGTTTGACAGTGAGCGTCCATTTTTTAGATTGACAGTGCACACTAGTGTACACATCCTGGGTCTCCAGATGCTTCACATGCGATTATTTATGTTCGGCTTACGATAAACAAGGAGCATGAAAAACGCTTTTGACGGAGAACTAATTTGAAGGGGAGGACCAAATTTGAGTCTTTGCAACACTCAAAATTCCATCAGTAGCGTTTCTCACGTTGACCATCCAATTGCCTTGCCTTCTCAAGAAGAGCACAAACAATTGGGTGAGAAACAGGCTTTAGGACTAAGAGGGGGATTTTATAAATGTGCTTTAGGAAAAAGTGGTGTGGGAACATAATGATGTCCGGATATAAAGTCATTTTTACTCTCCTTCCTAAATAATATATACCAAGTCCCATAGCTACCGTCCACATATCAGGCATTGTAAACATCATACGGAATAGAGTGAAGAAGCCAGAGCGTGCTTGACGGAGCCCAGTTTCTCCGCCATTTAATTGCCCAGGCTTTCCAACATGGAGGTGCAGGTGCTTGCACTCTTCATCTGCTTCAGCTTGATATTGATGAACATCAAGGCTTTGCATGTGGGCAACGAGACCGATCGGCTTGCATTGCTCACCTTCAAAAAGGAGATCACTGGTGACCCTCACCAAATCTTCAAACCATTCCGCCCACTTTTGCTTTTGGCCAGGGATCACTTGCAGTCGCTGGCATAGGCGAGTCAAGCACTTGGAACTGCCCAATCTTGGTTTAAAGGGACAGTGTCACCTCAGCTTGGAAATCTTTCCTGCCTCAAAATCTTAGACATTGGTGAGAATGGCTTTCATGGCAGCATACCATCAGAGTTGTCTCGTTTGCGTCGCCTAAATGTTCTTAATTTGGCTAAAAACTCGCTATAAGGAGAAATTCCAGGCAGTCTCTCAAATTGCTCCCGCCTTTTTCATCTTAATTTGGGTAGAAATGGACTTGCAGGAAATGTCCCCTCCGATCTTGGTTCGTTGTCTCAGCTGGGTCTCCTTGGATTGTACAACAACAAACTCACTGGAACGATTCCGCCTTCGTTAGGGAACCTCTCTGAACTGGATAGTACATCCCTGGCAGAGAATAGCTTTGACGGGCGAATTCCAAGTGAACTCGGCCAGCTTTTCCACTTGGGAAAATTTTCTCGTGGTGTCAACATGCTATCTGGTACGGTACCTCCTCCTCTTTACAACCTCTCATCCATGATTCTGTTGTCTCTTGTAGAGAACCAATTTCGGGGAAGACTTTCCTCAAACATTGGCCTTACAATGCCAAACCTCGAAAGTGTTTTTGTTGGTGCAAACATCTTCAATGGTCCACTTCCAACCACTCTAGCCAATGCTTCTCATCTCACTCACCTAGACTTTCCGGGTAATCTTTTCACTGGGTCGGTCCCCGTCGATCTAGGAAATTTGAAGCATTTGTCTTGGTTTAACATTGCGGGCAATCAGCTTGGAGGTATCCGAAACAATGGCCTTCACTTTATCGCATCTCTAACTGCACTCGCTTGGTCGCGATTGAAGCTCAAATGAATAGTCTTGTCGGTTCTCTGCCAAAATCCACATCAAACCTCTACAATCCTCTTGAATACTTCCAACTTAGGAAGTAATAAAATCCACGGAGCCATCCCTTCAGGAATTGAAAACCTTGTACAGTTGTAGTCATTAAATTTGGGCACTATCGACCGGCGAAATTCCTGCAACAATTCGAAAGCTTCAACGGCTTGTACTGCTTTACCTTGATACAAACAAGTTGTCCGGTAAAATTCCAGACAACATTGGCAACTTAACTGAGCTGGCTAGACTTCATATACATAATAATCAACTCCAAGGGCTCATCCCATCGAGCCTTGGAAATTGTAGAGGTGTTGTATTTCTTGCCCTTGGAATGAACATGCTTAGCGGTAAGATACCATTGACCTTGTTCACAATCTCTAGTTCGGTTGAGCTCAAAATGGCCAACAATTTGCTAATTGGGTCTGTACCATCAAAAGTGGGTGACTTGATAGTCCTCATGAAATTCTATTCAGTCCAGAACAATCGTTTGTCAGGTAAGATCCCCATAAACATCGGCGGTTGCTCTATGCTGCAACAATTATTTATGCATAACAACTCCCTCAGCAGAAGTATTCCTCCTTCGTTACTAGATGTGAAAGGTATGGAGCAGCTAGATCTTTCACACAACAATTTGTCAGGGAATATTCCAGAATTTCTCTCCAAGCTCAATGGTATGAATTATTTGAATGTCTCTTTTAATAATTTTGAGGGAGAAGTACCCACAACAGGAATCTTTAGCAATGTATGTGCCAGTTATCTAGATGAAAATTGCAAGTTATGTGGTGGTATACCATAGTTGCACTTTTCCCCTTGTCAACCAAAATTTATCTACCAAGGCAGAAAATCTCTTTCTATGAAAGTGTACTTATCAATTGTTGCTTCTATTGTTGGCACTTTGGTAATAACTTGCCTACTCATATTATGTAGGAGAACACAAAATAAGAAGCATCATTCCTCCTCTTCTTCAATCGATTTACATTTTAAAGTCACGTACACGGAGCTGCTCAAAGCAAAAATGGTATTTCTTCATCAAATTTAATTGGCATAGAGAGTTTTGGCACTGTATATAAAGGATTTTTGCAAAACTATCAAGCCATGGTTGCCATTAAGGTACTTAAAATTGATCAAGATCATGCCATGAAAACATTTATGGATGAATGTGGAGCTTTACGAAATATTCATCACCAGAATCTTGTTAAGATTTTAACTTCATGCACAAGTTCAGATTTAAAAGGTAGAGATTTTAAAGCTTTAGTATTTGAGCTCATGTCAAATGGAAGTATTGAGCAGTGGTTACACCAACAAATGACTAGCAATGACTCACCTAAACATTTGGCTTGCGTAAAAGATTAGATGTGGCCATTGATGTGGCTAATGCCTTGGATTATCTTCATAATCAATGTGAACCTCCAAGTGTTCATTGTGATCTAAAACCAAGCAATATCCTTCTTGATGATGATATGATGGCACATTTGGGAGACTTTGGCTTGGCCAAGAACCTTGTAACATCAAGAGATCATTCCTCCTCCGATCAAACAAGTTCCGTTCTATTGGCTACATAGCCCCAGGTAAACATTTCTCTACCTTTTACCATTTGAATGTGACATAATGTATGGATCATATGCAAAGGTAAGAAAGACATGTACTTTAGCAAATATTAAAAGTGATGACATGACCTCTCTAATGGAGTAAGTATTTTCATATCACGCTTGGTCTTTATTGGGCTAGTTCTAGTCTAAGGTATCATACATGAAAAAGGCATTGCCTTATTCATAGCCAAACCGATCTTATATTTTGTATGATCTTAAACATCACTAGTAATTTGCTTTTTGCTAGATAACATTAATAATTATTTTTCTTTATCTTTATACAAGCAGGATTCCAACTACAAATATCTCACAATTTTTTAAATGGGCTTATTTATCTTATTCTGTTATTGTTTATAAATCATAATGCTAGAATATGTCATCTGAAGCACTGTGACTATTCATGGGGATGTGTATAGCTACGGAATTATTTTGTTGGAGATGATTACAAGGAAGAAGCCAACAAATAAAATTTTTAGTGAGAATCTTAATCTACCAAAATATGTGAAGATGGATATTCCGAAAAGAGTAATGGAAATTATAGACCCTCTGCTCCTCCTACATGAATATCAAAAAGAAAAAATAGATTGATAAATTGCTTGGTCGAAAGTGAGGTGAGTATTTCATGAGACTAAAGTAATTAAAATCACTAACAATTGAAGTCAACCCTATGGAGATGATCATCTTAAGATAATGAGTTTGTATTTCATGATGGTTTTTCATGATGAGTTTGTATTTTAAATTATCTAGTTAAATGTGTTGAAAATATATTGTGTCCTTGTCGGATAGTTAGTCATTATCAATTATTAATTCTAGCAATGTTATGTCATTTTCTCTAAACAAATAGATAACAAAAAGTGTCCATGTCTTTTTGGAGAGATACAAAGTAGTAGCAAAAGCAGCCTCTTGCTACACCTCGTAACTTATGGAAATTGCTGAAATCATTATGTGTGATTTTTGCCAATCATTTGGATGTGTAAACGCTGTTATTTGACATGGCAAGAAACTATCTACATAGTTCTTGTTGTACACAACTCTGATGGTGCACCCTTTCATTCATGTGGGTCGCACTCAATGCGTGAGGAAGAACTACAAACAAATTTGGTCTTTTTCCATGAATCACCTTGCAGCAAAAGCACAAAAGTCGTTGCAATAACATTTTGTGATGAACTTTGGGTTATCGCAAATGAATCGTCCCATAATGTATTTTGTGAAGACAAATTTTGTGACTAAAAAGCAATAATACCTCACAAAAAACATAATTTTTCATTAAAAATTCAATAGAAGTTATTTTTTGTGTGATTTAGTTATTGTATGTATGCATGTATATATATATATATATATATATATATTTGCATTGAAATAAATTCAACACAAAAAATTTCCAACAAAAAAAAGTTTTAAAAAACTTTAAACATCAATATGAGGTACTATTTGTGATGACACAAATTCTTCTTACCACATATCAAGCCTGTACCACTCTTACTCAAATGTGATAATTAGATTAAATATACTCAAATAAATAATCTAATTAAGACAACTACTTGATCAATTCGTCTTGAATTGAATTAGTAATAAAACCTAATGTGTGCATGTTTGAAATAAAACAAATAAAAAAAGTAGCACATCAGATTTTTTATGTAGAAAACTCATTTGAGAAATACCATGGGACTTCATTCAATAAAGAAATCCACTATGAAGACAAAGTTACAATATCACCTCCTATTAGAATGATTATTCAACTGTAAACTTCAAAGAAGCTCCACTTCATACTAAGCACTAAATCCATGATTGACAACATTCGTGTTATCTTTTATAATCCTTAGCACATAATTGTCTCCATAAATCTACTAGAAAAATCAACAATCACTTTCTAGTGGTCAATCAAACTTTTTTAGGGAATTAAAAGTTAAGATTTTGAGGGTTTAGATCACATTCATGAAACAAACTCCAAATTAGGTTGGAATATTTCTATCAAATTTGAATTAAAGAGTTTGACATGAATAAAAGCAAAGAGATAAAATTTACTTTAAAACAATCTAGGGTATTTCTGAAGTAGGGTAGGCATCTCTCTCAGGGTTTTTCATGCCACCACTATATTAATGATAGGCCGGGTAAGTAATCTTAGAATGCATACATAAATTAGATATGGAATCAGCTTATTTCTTGATTTTGTTTCGTAGATAGATCGATCTCTATCCCTTGACCGTTCGATTTACTAATATATTGACTCAAATAGATTGATGCAGTAAGAAGTAGATCGATCTAGACTTGATTTACTGTGATATGTAGATGATTGAGCAATCGATAACAAATATTTTAAGTTGTAATCTAGACAAAACTCTAACACTTTCTGACATCATGAATAGTTATAACAAGATGTAGAAAGACAAAGCTTACTTTTAAACTCGAGTGTTTTATATGGATCACATGTGCCTTTGGATCAATCCACATATAGTTTGACTTTTAATGAAATAACTTGAATCTTGAAGATCTTCGATTTTCAAAAGCTCCTTAAGCTCACCTTTAACTATTAAATCAAATCTAACAAATCTTAGGTAATTGAATTTTGTATTAGGTATTTAATTATAAAATTTGTCAATACATGATTTTTATTGACATACTTTTGATGACAATAACTTGTTGCAAAATGATATTTTAATAAAAAATGTATTAACTACCTTTAGCCACAACAATAATCCACTACCAAAAAACTACTCAAAAACATAAACTTGTCGCAAAAGGTAATTTCAAGATTATAAATAAGGTTTTTTTTTCAAGAAAAAAACTAAGTCTACATTGTTTCTTGAACAATGGCCAATTAAAACTAAAGCTAGCTAAGAGTGGTATTTTCTTGTGGGCAATGGCCGACTTAAATAAACAAAAGCCATCCAAGAGTTGTCTTTTGCATAATTACTTAAATATTTGTGAATTGATAAGAAAGATTGATAAAGTAAGAAGACTTTTATGGTAATATTAACAACACATACAATTGAAGTAGCTAGCATGAATCCTAGCACATAAAATTACACCACGAGATCGCAAGGAAAGTAGAAAGACCCACATGGGTTCCCACATTCTTGTTTGAATTTATTGTAGTGACAACATCTTCAAAACCATCACAACTCGAGACAAACCAGTCGTCATCACTAATGCCATTGATGGCCTCATTTAAACCTTTGTCACAAATGAGCAACCAAAAAGTGAGCGGAGCAAACAATAAGAAGCTAGACACTAACAATTGACAAAATATCTTGCTTAATCTTTGGCTAAAAGTTCAAAAAACTTCCTGCTCAAACCATAGAAAACCTCAGCACTTGCCTACTGAGAATTTGGAAAAGATAGCACAATGCCTTTAAACACAAATAGAGTAGGATTGGGAACTGAGGCAATTGAATTCAAGCATCATGCACTTTTCTTCTCCACTTGTGAAGGAGAAGTTCTTTTCCTCTGGTGTAGGATTTTTGCCTTTCAAGGTTAGATTGATTGATGCGAGAGTGATCATTCAACAAGGGATCATTCATTATGTGGTTTGTTAAATGAAGATTCAAGGCTAATGTTCTGCAAGCATCGAAGGACATATTGGTATTGATTGCAGATCATATCGATGATATCTTATATGACTACACATTGATGATACACTGGGTACACATTGATTAGGTGCAAAATAATTTTATATATTTAAATATATAAAATTTAATATATATTATTATAACACTTTTATAAAAGAGCATAGTATGATATCACATAAGTTATGACATCATCATTAACTATCACATAAGTTATGACATCATCAGAAACTTACATATTTTAGTTACTAATAATCATATCACTAACATTATGAAAGAATTAAATTATGTTACTAGACAATGGAGTATTTAGGGTAGGGTAGCATCTTGGGTCGGGTTAGGTCGGGTTTTGTAGGACCCGAGATAGGAACCGAGTTCCTTGGACCTAACCCGACCTGAGATAAGAACCGAAATTTTTCGAACCCGACTTGACCCAAAATAACACCCAAAAAATCTGAGAACCGAAATAGGGACCAAGAATTGTATCTTGGGTAGGGTTGGTTCCAATAATTTAAATTAATTTGACATTATACTGAATTAATTTTATATATAAAAAATTATAAAAATCATATAACTAAGGTTAAATATGATTTTATAAGTTAATTAGGAACTTGGGTCGGTTCGCGTCGGTTCTTGGGTTTTCACATGATGGACCCAACCTAAGGTTCACCTCGGTATTTTTTTCTTAGACCCACCCAACCCGAGATAGGAGCCGACCACACCCAACCAGGGCCAATCTCGGGTCGGTTCCATCAGGTTCAGTTCGGGTCCTGGTTTTCAATGCAGCCCTAATGTAGGGGTGCTATTGAGCCAAGCTCGCTTCTCAAGCATGCCAAGCTTGACTCGGTTATGCTCAAACGAGGCTCAGCTTGCACTTGACTCGAGCTCGAATCGGCTCAAATTGAGTTTAAGCCTACCCCTTCTCGACTTGACTCGGCTTAGCTCGAATGAAACTCGAACTCAACTCAAAATCGGCTCAAGCTTGAACTCAAACTCAAATATGATATTGAAATTGTATATAAATAATGCATATTAAAAAATCAATACATGTAAATGTCTATCTAATATAGACATAATTATTAATTTAAATATGCATTCATGACATATATTGTATATATAAGATATATAATCATACATATGTACAAATATAGTCCAATACCAATATGATGATATTACACTAAGATACCCAAGAATTCTTCCCAAGTTTGAAACAAAAACTAAGGAGATAACATAACATTCTAACTCCTAAGTCTTCATTGTTAAGGCCATTTGTGAAGTTTATGTTGAATTTTTATTTGACTTGATGGTTTGCTATTAATTGAGTCTTGAGACAAGAATAGAGTAGAAGAAGTCATATTGGATGAAGCTGAATTAGAGTGAGGGATGTTGTTAAATTGGTGCTATAGTTGGATGGGAAGCAAGCCAACCAAAAGAGGAAGAGTTGCAATTCAATGGGTTCATGATGTTGATTTTAGATATGTATTGGCTCAGTAGGGTGGCCATGGTTAAATAAAGACAAGTTGGAAAAGAATTTTACTGGTCACCAACTACAGAAGGCAAGAGCTAGGGTCATCATGGTGCAAGTGTTTGAAAAAAGATTTGGGATCAAATATAGAGGAGTGCGTTCATTGGAGATGAAGAGGAAGAGTTGGGAGTTTGTTGGAATATGAAGGATAGTGTAAGAGGAAGAGTCGGGTTCCCACAAAATCCGAGATCGTGCCAAAAATAAAATGGATCCCCAACTTCTGGCCAATTTGAAGAAGTTAATTGTGCGATGGATTTTAGCTACTGAGTAGGTGATGAAATGAACTCCAAAGAAGAGAAAACCCTATAAATATCCATCTCTAACCCTCTAAATTGTGACTTGCAATACTATAGCAGAGCAGTTGTTTGTGAGCAAAAGCAGAATTTTGAAGATGCGTAGTGCTAAGTATATAAATATATATACATATATATATCCATACTATCACTACCCGGATTTTTAAAACCATTTTTAAATAGCACGAACGGTAAGTAGTGAGAAATTTTTTTCTTTAAATACAAAACAAACCCTTTGATTAAATATCTAGGTCATGATAACTGGGGTTCACAAATACGAATATCAAATCATATGATATTATTTAACGTCTGAAAATTCATAAAGACAAGCTCATCCATCTAAGTACAAGTCTGTCACTCATCTAAAAATAAATAACAAGTTGAATCTCATGCTAAAGATACACTAACGTACTAGAGTTGCAAAAGCACAGAATCTTCTTCTTGTGCTCACCTTTCTTGGTCTCACCTGTTGTCGCCTGGAGAATTAGCAACAAACCAAATGAAACAACCACAACTACAACAATAGAATCTCTCCACTTTCAGGAGAAGAGCTTCCAAAGGACAAAACGTTTTATTAATATTTTTTGGATCGGGCCAACATCTCCAATATTTCCAACAAGATCAGATCCAGACGTAGTTCTGCCTAAAAACTACACTATACTAAGAAGCATAGCATTACCCATGCAATGCTTAAGTATTTTAAAGAAACCTACCTTTTATGCAAGTCCTTTAATCGTTCCACTTATCTAATTAACAAGCAATATCAAATAATGTTATTAATTATCTCTCAAACCATTGTTCGATAATTAACACTAACAAATCTGTATTCACTTAGAGACAACTCGTCCATCGAGAAATCACTAAACACAAGACTCCAACATGCAGAACATCAATATACAATGACACATGTAAAGTAATATACAAAGCACTGAATATAACATAGCTCAGAAACATCGGTTGACCTTTAACCAATAAAGACTAACACATTGCACAAGACAATGGACACTGTTCAGGGAACAATGAACTAATTGTTACCTGAAAAATACCGACTCCCGCTCAAAGGAGTAATTGTATGCTCACAAAAATCCTAGCATCTCAAGAGATCCACTTAGATCAGCCATGGGCCTAGAGATGTAGGTACAAGTTGTGCTCATGGACACACTAGCCGGAGGTAGATGAGCCTTCCATAATGCTCAAAAACCTAGTTTGTGAATTTGTAGGGATCCATCGTCCCGAAGAAATAGAGACCATAAAGGTCTGAAAGATTACTGCCATGGCTATTATCAGAATTCCTAGCATCTCTAGAGATCCACTTGGATCAGCCATGGGCCTAGAGATGTAGGTACCAGCTATACTCATGGACACACTGGCCGGAGGTAGATGAGCCTTCCATGATGCTCAAAAACCTGGTCTGCGCATCCGCAGGGATCCATCGTCCCAAAGAAATGGAGACCAAGAGTGTCAAAATATCCGCCATGGCTATTACTGTGAGCTTAAACTTTGACTCCAAGAACATCCCATAACCACCCTCAGTTCATTAACCAAGGTAAAATTCTATGTTAGGGCCCCATTCACTCCATGAACTGGTCCCAACCCTAAAGAGGGTATTTTAGTTATTATCTTGATTAGGTGTTCTTCCCCCAATCCAAAGACAACCAAAATCTCTTGATTAGTCTTTATTAACCTTAAGTTACTGATATAACTTAAAATATCAATAATAAAAGCATACATCAACATAATCAACATAAATAACGTGCATTCACACCAATGCATAAATAATGAATAAGGGCCCATTGCACTTGTAACGCCCAAGATTTTTCACACATTTTCCTTAAAATTCACGGAAAATTTTTTTAATATAACGTCTGTAAATCGGAGGAAAAATGACGAAACCAAAACCTGATAAAACAGTTTATAATTTAAAACATTAA
The DNA here is from genome assembly GCA_035235625.1 of Saururus chinensis. Lineage (NCBI taxonomy): Eukaryota > Viridiplantae > Streptophyta > Magnoliopsida > Piperales > Saururaceae > Saururus > Saururus chinensis. The sequence goes on along the minus strand of CP141144.1, from coordinate 33,164,562 downwards.
ACATCCACATACGGTCAATCATCGTACGGCCAAAGCAAATATCATCAGGCGCTACTCGAAAACACACATACGAATAAATTTGCTATGATCATAGACTTTTAAATACAAATCACTCTCCCAGGCATCCCTGAGTACAAGTCCCATAACAGTCCACTGACTGATCCAAATGAAAGTCCAGAATAAACATCTTATGTTCTCATCTCACCCAATACAGGAGATCGTGGCACAAATAAACTCGCAGAGAGTCAAGCAGATACCTGAGTCAACGGGAATCAATCCACCGCTGAAATGAGCGTCCATCACTAGGAGCTCTCCGCACAACCTGCAAAACCTCCCGTACAACGGGGCTAAAAATAGTAGGGTGAGTATTTTCATACTCAGTAGGAAAATACCCAGTAGGGGAAATCCCAAACGGTGAACTCCAAGTTCAAAAATGCATGCATCATGCAACTCAAACATGAAGCAGTCAACATAATAATCATAACATGCTCAAACGCATACGATCATACCAAAGGCACCATCGTGCCACAGACATACCGAAGGCACCATCGTGCCAAAATCATACCAAAGGCACCATCGTGCCAAAATCATACTATCCAAACAACTTACACAAACACCCTTATCCAGGGTCATACAATTTACTCGTACCACCGTACGCATACTCATACAACATACGCATACTTGTACGACCTTACTCGTACAATCAGACTCGTACAACCTTACTCGTACAGTCTGCACAAAATCATACTTATTGTCTTACTCAGAACCATATTCACACAATCGTACTCATACTCTTACAGTCATGCTCATACTCATACGCTTACAGTCTTACTCGTACTCATACGCTTACAGTCTTACTCATACTCATACACTTACAGTCTTACTCATACTCATACGCTTACAGTCTTACTCATACTCATACGCTTACAGTCTTACTCATACTCATACACTTACAGTCCTGCTCATACACATACAGTCGTACTCACACTCATACAGTCGTACTCATAATCGTACACATATCAACGACCACTGAAGCTCATTACAACTAATAAGCTCCAGCGTCGAAATGGAAAAGAATGCCACTGGGGCAACACCTTAACCTCCGGGGAGTGACTAGACGCCATGGACTTTTCCGAAGGTAAGGCACACCAATGCTCATGGGGCACTGGATCAAACAGGTAAGAGTAGATCCATGATACTACTTACCTGAGCGCGCAAACATAAACACCCACACATAAGGGGTCATACAGTTGCCCACCATAATGGGTCTTATAGTGCCATAGAATCGCCCACCATAATGGGTCTTATAGTGCCAGAGAATTGCCCACCATAATGGGTCTTATAGTGCCATTGCCACTCTTGGGCAGAAAACATACAACGCTCTCAACAGAGCATCAAACGTCTGGGCTTACACAGCACACAGACCAAATCAGAAACATACGTCGCTCTCAGCAGAGCATCAGACGTCTGGGCTTCATACAGCACGCAGACAAAGTCAGAGACGTACATCGCTCTCAACAGAGCATCAAACGTCTGGGCTTATACAGCACGCAGACCAAAATCAGAAACGTCGCTCTCGGCGAGTATCGTACGTCTGGTGCTCTACATAGCACACAGACAACATCCCGCAGGATAAACACCATGGCAAGACATGATAAATGCTCGGCCAACTCATCAGCGGCCAGCTCAAACACGGAACTTAATCCGTCGAACCCTCAGGTCTCAAACTCACAACGCTATCATTAGCTGTGCTTATAATTCCAGTTTGAATTAAGTATATTATGCAGTATAATTATGTCACACAAACTCACAGTCCTCGACTGGTCAAACTGAAGCTGAGCCCGATCCGAAACCCACGTTCGTCAGGGCAGCAGACTTCACTTACCCGTCCACATCATGGACAAAACTCATCGTACAACAAACCCTTACAGTCTTACACTTCGCCATCCATCTTATGGCCAAAACCTCTTACACTGACATCCTCAAATAACGCTCCTCAGAGCCAACCCAGTTGTCGCCCTCTTACTTATATCTCACTTATTATACTTATTTTTCACTTCATAATATGTACGTTATGCTTGTACAATTATGAACACTCTTACTGTCTGACAAATGCCCAACATACAATCCACCTCAAACTGATCCATTCTAATCCTTGCCCGTCATACTCTTATCCTCTGTCATACGCTTACACAACCGCATCCAAATTCAGACAGAGCTTCTGTCACCTCTTACTGTCCATCGCCCATACCTCTGCCCACAAACACATACGCACATCCAAAGCATAGGCAAAAGCCATCATACATACGTATGTCTCACACATACGTACAACATACACATACGGTCATACATACATAACTTACAAACATGCATGCTAGCCATCACTAGCACATGCATACACACGTCAAACGTGCACGCTAGCCATCACTAGCACATGCATCCACACGTCAAACATGCATGCTAGCCATCACTAGCACATGCATACATCAAACGTACACGCTAGTCATCTCTAGCACGTGCACACACATTCTTACATACTTCAAACATGCACGCTAGCCATCACTAGCACATGCATAACCCATACATAGCATACTGACATATTTGCTAGCCATCGCCAGCGCATACATAATCCACATCCATAAAACATGCATACATCTCATGCATATCAATCATACCATACAATCATGCTTACACGCACCTCATGCAATCGGATCGTTACTTAACATCCAAGCATGGAATCATACAATCCTAGCATGCTGCTACTCATTCAAAGCATGCTTCATGAATTTACGAGTTCAAAACTCCCCTACCTCGTAATCATGACGTTCGATGGCGAGCACACGACGGTGGCGGCGTCGGCGGCGGAGTTGGCGGTCAAACCGTTGCCTAGCTGAGAGAGCTGCTGTCCCGAGGATTTTAGGATGCGCCGGAACTATCACGACCAAACAGAGTGTTAGAACTCAAAGCGGTAAAACCCGCGATCCACGGCGGCACACCAGGGCGGCCGGGAGAAATCTCATGCCAACATAAGTGGCGGTGCGACCAGAAGTCAAGGGTGTACACTCTGAAGATCAGCCGGTGGCTAAAACGTGCTCAGCCGGCCACAAAGACATCGAAATCGGCCGTGGACAGCACCCAACGGCGACGATTTCGGTCAACAAAGGCCCACATAAGGGCGGAGAGCGTGGGGCAACGCTCGAGAATCAAAGGAGAGGTGGAGGACGGCTCTAGTGGTCAACTCTACTCAGTGGCAACGCCAACCGATGGTTAGGCGGCACGAATGCGACGCCTAAACCCAGAAGTACACGCATGGCTACATGCGCACGCGGCCCAAAGGGCGGGGGAAATGGCTGAAATGAGGCGACTCATGGCCCACAAAAGTCAACAGGGCTAAGGCCCTTAGCTGTGGCCAATCTAAGCGGCAACATCGCCGATCGCCACCCACAACCAATACCCATGGTGCGGGCGGCTGTGCATCTCGCACGGTATAGGGCAAGGGAAGGGTTCACGGTCGAGCAAAGGCTATGAGGCCGTCACTGGCCAAGGCCTAAGCAAGTGAACTCGTCCACCTTCTGTCAAGGTAAGACATACCAATTCTTGCCCGAGGCCGTCCGGTACCGACGGCGTAAAATGGGCAAGAGGGGTCAACGGCACACATGCCGGTAAGGCGGACTAGCTGCGGCTACGGGCCGCAAGGCTGAACAAGACCCAGAGGGTGGCCCACTGGTGTCACCGGGCTGGGGCGGAGCCGAACTACGGTCCGCTAAATCAAATCCGGCGTCCGACTGATAACGTCAGTCACCGCGTCCAAAACGGACGTAGGCCAAAAATAGGGGACGACCGGAGAAAACCCGTAAGGGCGGAGCGGCCATGGGGGCGGCGGCTGAATCGGGCACGGAGGTGTAGCCCACTTCCTTCGCCGGAGCAAGGCGGGGCTGGGGGAAGGCCGAATCGGCCGCAGATCACCGCCGGCGGCCATTGTTTGCCCAAACAGTCCGTCGGCGGAACAATGAACAGAGGGGGATGAGGACGGGCGGCGGAACGGAGGCCCACCGGGCCGGGAGGAGTGGCTCCTCACCGTCGCCGGCCCGGGGCGGAGCCGTGGCCGGCCGGTCGGGCCGTGCCGGCCCGTGGCGGCGGCGGAACGGCGCGAACCAGAGTGGGGGCGGAAACAGGGCAGCAGAAAGAGGGAGCGGGACGGCGGAGCTGGGGCCGTCCGGGGCCGGGGGGAGTGGCCTCCCGCCGTCGCCGGCCCATGGCGGAGCCGTGGGCGGCCGGCCGGCCCTCGCCGGCCTACGGCGGCGGCGGAATCAAAATACACAGAAAAGGGGCTCACCGGAAAAGTGGGGGCGGAGCGGCCGTGGGGCCGGGACGGCGGCTCCCCTGCCGTCGCACGGCCAGGGCGGAGCCGGTGCGGCGGTCCACTGGCCCACCGGCGGCCGGCGGCGGCCGGGCACAGTGAACAGGCGGAAATGGGGGGCGGCCACTGTTCACAATTTCCTTCTGGATCGGGCCGAGCCCGATGTTTTAACTGTGATTCTTTTTTTTTTTCCACGTACGTCCCCAACACGCGTTAACCCACTGGTTACGCGTCGAACCTCCAAAATTCGCGCCGTAAGCGCGCAGCGAGGCCCATGGCCCGCGACTAAGCCCCACACCCGACTCTACGGGTATAAATATGGGGAAAAGACACAAATACCCATACGCTGAAACATCACATTTTCCTGCCGAAAATGACCAGAAAAATGGCAGAAAAATCCCAGAAAATCGTAGAAAAAACAGGGACCTTACAGCACTCATTTGCAAGGCTAGGGCTCAGTGAATTCAAGCCCAAAAGTGTAGATAACTCTAATGCTTTCTGTGAGTTACATATATAACACTCTAATCGATCGATGCACTCGATTTCAAACACGTGTAACACACTACATTAAACCTTGAGAATTATGGTTCTTCCCCTTATTTCCTATGACACTATGACCTGTCAAAGTCTTCATGTTTTTTACTGGTCACGCCCCTTCCTTTTGAAGCCATTTAATGTCATTCTAAGGCACCCTAACGCTTGGTTGCTAGGTTATCTGTTTTAGAAAAAATAGAACAGACTACCCCTAAGGGCATTAGAGTAATTCTGCCACTTGGGATATGCTACCCTCCCTTGGGTCATTTGGTCATATAACCACCCTTTTTAATTATTTTAAGTCATAATCCTCTCAGGAGGCTCCACTCTCAAACTGACCCACGCTTCCATTCACACGAATGTGGGTGGATCCACTCAAAGGGGTACTTTTGTCATTTGGTTTAAAGTCTTAATGGCATCCAATGGGACCAAAATTAAACTCAAGGATACTACTTAACTTCATGGACCTTGTGTAATTTTCCTGGCGTGTGACGGGGTCGTGAACACCTTGAACCGACCTAGGTTGTCTTAACTGTTTATGATAAATACTAAGGGCAAAATGGTCAATTAACCACTCACTGGGCTTTTTCCTCACTATGAGATTTGGCCTATAATTAATTGACTTATTAAACTCTCACTGAGATTTTTTTATTATTTTTAAATCCTCTCGTAGGTCCTTGAACTGGAGTCCCGAAGTCTGATTACTAATCATTATGCTACGCGTCAACTCACAAGGGTAAATTGATCATTTCAAAGCTTTTGGGATTTTTCCCCAATTTGAAACTTGGTAATGACACTCTAAATATACTCATGGTCATCTATAATTTGTTTTGATTTATTCTAACTATTTGAACTTACTGAACCGGACCCAATTCAGTTGGAGCATAAGTTTTTTGTTTTTTTTAGATTGTTGGCCCTGAAACCCAGCCCACTAGCCCAGTTTCGGGCCGGGTCGTAAGAATAAATCAAACGCAATAAATGATGAACCAATTGGATAGCTTTTGGTTAAGTTATATTATATTAATCGATCAAAATGGAAGTTCATTAAGAATGTGCATAAATTATTGTATGGTTTGAAGTTTACAGATTCCTCCTATTAATTTGTTATGTTCGTAATAACGAATCAAATTGATGAAGTGATACAACAATATGACCATTCCTCCTTAATGTATGTAACTTCATTCTCTTAACTATTTTAAAAACAAAGCACACACGATCATCACGAATGTGTATTTATATGCTTAAAATAAATGTCCACATTTGGTAAGTTGGTATGAATGAATCAAACATACTAAACAATGAACAAATTGGACAACTTTTGTTCTCATTATATTCTTTTAATGGATTAAAATAAAAGTTCATTAAGAATGCGTATAAATCATTATATCAATTAATATTTTAAGAGACCTCCTATTAGTTTGTTACTTTAATAATAATGAAGCAAATAGATAAAAGTGATACTCCCATTTGACCATTCTTCCTTAAGTTATTTAATGTTTAATTAGTTTTTCAAATTTAATTAGTTTTTTAACAAAAGACTAACATCGTCACAAATATGTACTTAATTGTTTAAAAAAATAACTCCACATTTGTTAAGCTCGTAAGAATGAATAAATGCACTACACGATGAACAAATCCGACCACTTTTGGTCAACTTATATCCTTTTTATAGGTTACAACCAAAGTTCATTAAGAATATGCAAATCGTTATATCATTTAAAGTTTAAAAGGTCCTACTATTCATTTTTTACGTTCATAGTAATGAACCAAATGAAAAAATTGATAGCTTAATTTGATCGTTCTTCCTTAACCTATATGATTTCATTCACATAACTAGATTTAGAATAAAGCACAAAAGCTCGTCACTAATATCTATTTAATTATTTTACATAAATATGTACTCAGTTTCTAACTTCGTAGTAATTAGCCAAACATATTAAATGAAGAGCCAGTCGGACCAATTTGAGTCAAGTTATATCCTTTTTATTGCTTAAAGCCAAAGTTTGTTGAGAATGTGAACAAATTGTTATATCTTTTAAATTTTTTATAATAACGAATCTAATGGACAAAGTAATACCACAATTTAACTACTTGTCCTTAACTTATATGATTTTATTCACTTGACCAGATTCAGAACAAAGCACCATAGCTCGTTACAAATGTGTATTTATTTTTTTTCAATAAATACATACTCATTTGCTATATTTGTAAAAGTCATTCAAATGTATAAAATATCGTACCAATCAAATAACTTTTGGTTAAATTATATCCTTTTAATTAATTAAAACTAAAGATAATTAATAATGTGAACAAATTGTTATATAGTTTAAAGTTTAGGGAGTCCTCATATTCATTTATTATGTTTGTAATAACGAATTATATGGACAAAGTGATACCACAATTTGACTGTTCCTCCTTAACTTATGCAACATCATTCGCTTAACTATTTTTAAAGCAAAGCACCCACGATAATCACAAATGTGTATTTATATGTCTAAAATAAAAATGTCCTCGTTTGCTGAGTTGGTACGAATAAATCAAATGCATTCAGCGATGAACAAATGGGACAACTTTTGGTTTAGTTATATTCTTTTAATGGATTAAAACTGAAGTTCATTAGGATGTGTATAAATCATTATATCATTAAATGGTTAAATAGACCTCCCATTAACTTGTTACTTCAATAATAATGAATCAAATGGAAAAAGTGATGCAACAATTTGACCGTTCTTCCATCACTTATTTGATTTCATTCATTTAACTAGTTTTAGAATAAAACATCAATGTTCGTCACAAACATGTATTAAATTATTTAAGAAAAATAAGTACTCAATTCTTAAGCTCATTAGAATGAGCTAAATGCACAAAACGACAACCAATCTTACCACTTTTGGTCAACTTATATCCTTTCTATCAATTTCAATCAAAGTTTGTTAAAAAGATGCACAAATCATTATACTATTTAAAGTTTAAAGAGTCCTCCTATTCATTTGTTACATCCATAGTAACAAACCAAATGAACAAAGTGATAGCTTAATTTGACCGTTCTTCCTTAACTTATATGATTTCATTCGGTTAACTAGATTTAGAATAAAGCACAAAACCTTGTCAAGAATATCTATTTATGTTTTTAAATAAATACGTACCCAGTTTCTATGTTCGTAATAATTAATAAAACGTATTAACGACAAACCAATTAGACCAATTTAGGTCTAGTTATATCCTTTTATTTACTTAAAGCTGAAATTCGTTGATAATGTGCACAAATTGTTATATCTTTTAAAGTTTAAAGAGACTACCTAATTATTTGTTATGTTCGTAATAACAAATCAAATGTACCAAGTGATACCACAATTTAATAGGTCTTCCTTAATTCATATGATTTCATTCGCTTAACTACATTTAGAATAAAACACCATAGCTCATCACAAATGTATATTTATTTAATTTAAATAAATATGTACTCAGTTGCTAAGTTTGTAAAGATGAATTAAATGTACTAAATGATGAACCAATCGAACGTTTTTTGGTAATGTTATATCCTTTTAATCGATTAAAACTGAAGTTCATTAAGAATGTACACAAATTGTTATATCATTTAATGTGCTCAAATCGTTATATCGTCTAAAGTATAAAGAGTCCTAATATTTATTTGTTAAATTCGTAATAATAAATCAAATCAACAAAGTGATAGCACAATTTGATTGTTCTTCCATAACTTATAAAATTTCATTCACTTAGCAAGATTTACAACAAGGCACCAAAGCTGACATGTATGTGTATTTAATACTTTTAAATAAATACGTACCCAGCTTCTACGTTCGTAAGAATGAATCAAACATACTAAACAACAAACTTATCAAGCAACCTTTTGTTAAGTTATATCCTTTTAATTGATTAAAACCGAAGTTCATTAAGAATATGTACAAATCATCATATCATATAAAGTCTAAAGGGGCCTCGAATTCATTTGTTACGCTCGTAATAACTAATCAAATGGACAAAGTGATATAGCAATTTGATCGTCCTTCCTTAACTTATATGATTTCATTTCCTTAACTAGATTTAGAATAAAGGACCAAAGCTCATCCCAAATGTGCATTTAATTATTTTAACTATTTACGTACTCGCAAAGTTCATTAGAATGAATCAAATGAACTAAATGACAATCCAATATGGCGATTTTTAGTCAACTTATATCATTCTTATTTTACAACCAAAGTTCGTTAAGAATATGCACAAATCATTATATCGGTTAAGATTTAAAGAGACTTCCCATTAATTTCTTATGTTCATAATGAAGAATTAAATAGATAAAGTGATACTATAATTTGACTATTCTTCCGTAACTTATTTTATTTCATTCGTTTAGATAGATTTAGAAAAAAATACCAATGCTCGTCATGAATGTGTATTTAATTATTTTAAATAAATACATACACATTTGCTAAGTTAGTGAGAATAAATTAAACGGACTAAACAATAAACCAATTGGACAACTTTTAGTCACATACCATTTTTATCAATTATAATAAAAGTTAATTAAGAATATGCACAAATCATTATATCTTTTAAAATTTAGGGAGTCTTCCTATTCATTTGTTATGCTCATAGTAATGAACCAAATGAATAAAGTGATAGTTTAATTTGACCATTCATCCTTAAGTTATATGATTTCATTCTGTTAATATATAACAAAGCACCAGAGCTCATCAAATAATGTCTATTTAATTATTTTAAATAAATATGTACTCATCTTCTACATTTGTAATAATTAATTAAATATATTAAATGACAAACCAATCGGAATACATTTCGTCAAGTTATATCCTTTTAATTAATTAAAGCCAAAGTTCATTGAGAATGTACACAAATCGTTATATCTTTTAAAGTTTAAAGAGATCTCTTAATCATTTGTTACATACGCAATAATGAATCAAATAAACAAAATGATAGTACAATTTCACCACTCTTCTTTAACTTATATGATTTCATTCGCTTAACAAGTAACAAAGGACCAAAGCTGATCGTAAATATGTATTTAATTGTTTTTAATAAATACGTACTTATTTGATAAGTTCTTAACAATAAATCAAATGCACTAAACGATGAACCAATCGAACCACTTTTGATTGAGTTATATCCCTGTAAATGATTAAAACCGAAGTTCATTAAGAATGTGTATGAATCTTTATATTGTTTAAATTTTAAAGAGACTTCCCTTTCATTTGTTGCATTCATAATGACAAATCAAATGGACAAAGTGATACCACAATTTGACCTTTCTTCCTTAACTTATTTTTTTCATTTGCTTAACTAGTTTTAGAACAAAACACCAAAACTCATAACGAATTTGTATTTAATTATTCTAGTTAAATATGCATATGCTAAGCTAGTGAAAATGAATCAAATGCACTAAACGATGAACCAATTAGACGAATTTTAATCAACTTATATCCTATTTATCGATTACAACCGAAGTTCATTAATAATATTCACAAATCATTGTATCGGTTAAAGTTTAATGAGTCCTCATATTTATTTGTTACATTCATAGAAACAAACCAAATGAACAAAGTGATACCTTAATTTGACCATTCATCCTGAATATAAATGATTTTATTCGCTTAACTAGATTTCAAACAAAGCACCAAAACTCGTCACGAATATCAATTTAATTATTTTAAATAAATATGTACTCATTTTCTAAGATCGTAATAATTAATCAAACATATTAAATGACAATCAAATTAAACCACTTTTGGTCAAGTTATATACATTTAATCGATTAAATTCAATATTTGTTGAGAACGTGAACAAATCGTAATAACCTTTAAAGTTAAAAGAGCCTCCAAATTATTTGTTATGTTTGTAATATTGAATCAAAGGGACAAACTTATATTATTTCTTTAGCATAACTAGATTAAGAACAAAGCACTAAAGCTTGTCACAAATGTATATTTAATTATTTTGAATAAATACATACTCATTTGCTATGTTCAGAAAAATGAATCAAATGCACTAAATGACAAACAATCGGACCACATTTTGTCAATTTATATCCTTTTAATTTATAAAAACAAAAGTTCATTAAGAACGTACACAAATCATTATAGCATCTAAAGTTTAAAGAGACCTCATATTTATTTATTACATTCGTAATAATGAATAAAATAGACAATGTGATTACACACTTTGATTGTATTTCTATAACTTATATTATTTCATTCACTTAACAAGGTTTAGAACATTGCACCAAAAATTGACACATGTGTATTTAATAGTTTTTAATAAATACGTATTCATGACAATGAATTTAATGCACTAATGGATGAACTAATCGGACCACTTTTGTTCAACTTATATCTTCTTAAACAATTAAAAACAAAGTTCGTTAAAAAAATACATAAATCGTTATAATGTTTAAAGTTTAAAGAGAATACATATTTATTGGTTATATTTGTAATAACGAAAAAATAGACAAAATAATACCAAAATTTGACCATTCTTCATAAACTTATGTGATTCATTCACTGAGCTTATTTTAGAACAAAATACTAAAGCTCGCCATGAATGTATATTTAAGTAAATACATATACATATTTTAAGTTCATAAAAATGAATCAAATGCAATAAATGATGATGAAATCAGACCACTTCTAGTTGAGTTATTTCCTTTTAATTGATTAAAACTAAAGTTTGTTAAAAATGTTCACAAATCATTTTATCGTTTAAAGTTTAAAGAGACCTCTCATTCATTTGTTATATTCCTATTAAATCATCAAATGGACAAAGTGATAGCTAAATTTAACTATTCGTCCTGTATATAATTTCATTCTCTTAACTAGATTTAGAACAAAGCACCAAAGCTCATCCTCAATGTATTCTAATTATTTTAAATATATACATAATCATTTCTTAAGTTTGTAACAATAAATCAAATTTACTAAACAATGAACAAATTGGACCAGTTTTGCTCAATTATCTCCTTTTAATCGATTCAAATAAAATTTCATTAAGAATGTGTATAAATTGTTATACCGTTTAACGTTTAAAGAAACCACCAATTCATTTGTTATATTCGTAATAACTAATTAAATGGACAAAGTGATACTACAATTTCACAACCCTTCCTTAACTTATATGATATCATTTGCTTAACTAGTTTTAGAATAAAGAACAAAAGCCCGTCCCGAATGTACATTTAGTTGTTTTAAATAAATACATACTTATTTGCTCAGTTCGTAACAATAAATCAAATGCACTAAACCATGAATGAATCAGACAACTTTTTGTCTAGTGATAACAATTTAAACCGAAGTTCATTAAGAATGTACACAAATCATAATATTGTTTAAATTTTAAAGAGACCTCTCATTCATTTGTTATGTTCATAATGATGAATCAAATAAATAAAGTGATACAACAATTTGACCATTCTTCCTTAACTTATTTTATTTGATTTTATAAACTATATTTAGACCAAAGCACAAAAGCTCTTCGCGAATGTGTATTTAATTATTTTAAAAAAATGTGCATGGATTTCTTAAGTTTATAAGAATGAATCAAATGTACTAAACAATGAACTAATCGGATGACTTTTAGTAAACTTATATTTTTTTTATATATTATAACCAAAGTTCATTAAGAATATGCACAATTTGTTATATCATTTAATGTTTAGAGAGTCCTCCTACTCATTTGTTATGTTAACCAAATGAACTAAGTGATAGCTTAATTTGACAATTCTTCATTAAGTTATATGATTTTATTCGCTTAACTAGATTTAGAAAAAGCATCAAAGCTCATCATAATGTCTATTTAATTATTTTGAATAAGTACATACTCATTTTCTAAGTTCATAATAATTAATCAAATGAATTAAACGGCAAACCAATTAGACCACTTTTTGTCAAATTATATCCTTTTAATCGATTAAAGAGGAAGTTCATTGAGAATGTGCTCAAATCGTTATATCTTTTAAAGTTTAAAGAGACCTACTAATTATTTCTTACATACTTAATAAGAAATCACATGGACAAAATTTAATAGCTCTTCCTTAACTTATATATTTTCATTTACTCAACTACATTTAGAAGAAGCACCAAAGCTTGTCACGATTTTTTATTTAATTTTTTAAAATAAATATGTAGTAATTTACTAAGATTATAAAAATTAATCAAATGCACTAAACGAGAAACCAATTGGACAACTTTTGATCATGTTATATCCTTCAAATCGATTAAAGTCAAACTTCGTATAGAATGTGCACAAATCATTATATCGTTTAAATTTAAAGAGACCTCTAATTTATTTATTACATTTGTAATAACGAATCAAATAATCAAAGTAATATTACAATTTGACCATCCTTCCTTAACTTTTATGATTTTATTCACTTAACTATATTTAGAATAAAAGACTAAAGTTCGCCACGAATGAGCATTTAATTGTTTTAAATAAATAATAACTCATTTGCTATGTTCATAACAATGAATAATATGCACTAATTATCAACCAATTCGACCACTTTTGGTCAATTTATATCCTTTAAAACAATTAAAATCAAAGTTCAATAAGAATGTGTACAAATCTTTATATTGCTTAAAAGTTTTAAGAGTCCCCATTCAATTGTTACCACAATTTCACCATTCTTCCTTAACTTATTTTATTTTATTCATTTAACTAGATTTAGAATAAAACATCAAATCTCGCCACAAATGTCTATTTAATTATTTTAAATAAATATATGCTTACTAAGTTCATAAAAATAAATCAAATACATCAAAGGATAAACCAAATGGATAAAACTTAAAGAATTGTATCCTTTTTATCGATTACAATTGAAGTTCGTTAAGAATATGCATAAATCATTTTATCGGTTAAAGCTTAAAGAGTCATATTGATTTGTTACGCTTATAGTAACAAACCAAATGAAAAAAGTGATAGCACAATTTGACCATTCTTCCTCAACTTATATGATTTTATTTCCATAACTAGATTTAGAATGAATACTAAAGCTCATGACGAATGTCTATTAATTATTTGAAATAAATACATACTCATTTTATAAGTTCGTAATAATTAATCAAATTTATTAAACCACTAAGCGATCGAATGAATTTTTGTCTAGTAATATCCTTTTAATAATTAAAGCCAAATTTCATTGAGATTGTACAGAAATCGTCATATCATTTAAAGTTTAAAGTGGCCTCTCATTTATATGTTATGTTCGTAATAATGAATCAAATGGACAAAGTGATTACCCAATTTGACCATTCCTCCTTAACTTATTTGATTTCATTTGTTTTACTAGATTTAGAATAAAGCCCCAAAAATTGTCACGAATATGTATTTGATTATTTTAAATAAATATATACATATTTACTATGTTCGATTGAATAAATCATATGTATTAAATGATGAACAAATTGGACCACTTTTGTTGAACTTGTATCCTTTTAATTAACTAAAACTTAAGTTCGCTAAAAATGTACATAAATCATTAGATTATTTAAAGTTTAAAGAGACTACCTATTCAGTCGTTATGTTCATAAAAACGAATCAAATAGACAAAATGATACAACAATTTGTTGTTCTTCCTTAACCTATATGATTTTATTCGTTTAACTATATTTAGAACAAAACACCAAAGCTCTTCACGAATGTCTATTTAATTATTTTAAATAAATTTGTACTTATTTTCTAAGTTCATAATAATTAATCAAATGTATTAAATGAGGAATCAATCAGACTAAATTTTGTCAAGTTATGTACTTTCCATCGATTAAAGCCGAAGTTCGTTGAGAATTTGAACAAGTCGTTATATCTTTTAAAAATTAAAGAGACCTCCTAATTATTAGTTATGTTCATAATAACAATCAAAAGGACAAAGTGATACCACAACTTAACCGCTCTTCCTAAACGTATATGATTTCATTCTCTTAACTAAATTTAAAACAAAGCACCAAAGTTCATCACAAATGTGTATTAAATTATTTTAAATTAATATGTACTCATTTGCTATATTTTTAAAAATGCATCAAACACACTAAATAACGAACTAATCACACAACTTTTAATCAAGTTTTTTTCCTTTTAATCGATTAAAGCCCAAGTTTGTGAAGAATGTGCATAAATCATTATATCATTTAAATTTTGTAGAACCACCTATTTATTTGTTATATTCGTAATAATGAATGAAATAGACAAGGTGATACCACAATTTGACTGTTCGTCCTAAACTTTTGTGATTTCATTCCCTTAATTTATTTTTCAGCAAAGAACAAAGGCTTGTCATGAATATATATTTAATTATTTTTAATAAATACGTACTCATTTGCTAAGTTTGTAAAAATTTATCAAACGCACTAAGTGATGAAGAAATCAGATCATTTTTGGCCTAGTTATATCATTTTAATTAGTTAAAACTGAAGTTTGTTAATAATGTGTACAAATTGTTATATTGTTTAAAGTTTAAAAAGTCATCCTATTTATTTGTAATGTTTCGTAATAACGAATTAAATAGACAAAGTGATGCCAGAATTTCACTATTCCAGTAATGATAGGTGATTTCATTTGCTTAGATAGTTTTAGAACAAAGCATGAAAGCTCATCACGAATGTCTATTTAATTATTTCAAATAAATACGTACTCATTTTCTAAGTTCATAAGAATGAATCAAATGCACTAAGTAAGGAACTAATCAGACTACTTTTGGTTAAGTTATATCCTTTTAATCGATTAAAACCAGCGTTCATTGCGAATGTACACAAATCGTTATATTGTTTAAAGTTTAACAAGTCCTTTTATTCATTTGTTACATTCATAATAATGAATGAAATTTATAAAGTGATACCACAATTTAACGGTTCATCATTAACTTATCTAACTTCCTATGCTTAGCTGGCTTTGGAACAAAGCACCCAATATCATCATGATTGTGAATTTAATTATTTAAAATAAATACGTACTCATTTGCTAAGTTGGTTATATTGAATTAAATTCTCTAAACGATGAACAAAATGGACAAATTTTGGTCTAGTTATATCCTCTTAATCGATTCAAACCGAAGTTTGAAAAGAATGTGCATAAATTATTATATCGTTCAAAGTTTAAAGAAACCCCCTATTAACTTGTTACATTCATAATGATGAATTAAATAGAAAAATTGATACCACAATTTCACAATTCTTTATTTAATTATGTGATTTTATTTGCGTAACTAGTTATAGAATAAAACACCAAAGCTCATCACAGATGTGTATTTAATTATTTTAAAAAACTACATACTCATCTGTTAAGCTAGTAAGAATTAATGAAACATACTAAACAACAAACAAATCAGACCACATTTTGTCTAGTTATATTCTTTTTATTAATAGAAACCCAAATTCAATTTTTATGTTCATAATGACGAATCAAATGGACAAAGTGAGATTAATTTGACTGTTCTTCCTTACATGATTTCATTTGCTTAACTAAACATAAAACAAAGCACCAAATCTCGTTACGAATATTTATTTAATTATTTTAAATAAATACTTACTCATTTACTAAGTTCGTAAGAATTAACCAAACATAGTAAACGACAAACCAATCAAGTCACTTTTGGTCAAGTTATATCCTTTTAATCGATTAAAACTAAAGTTTGTTAGGAATATGCACAAATTGTTATATCGTGTAAAGTTTAAAAATACCTCTTATTTATTTGTTACATTGGTAATAATAAATCAAATGGACAAAGTAATATCACAATTTGACCATTCTTTCAGAACTTATATAATTTTATTCACTTAACTAGATTTAGAGCAAGGCTCCAAAGCTCGACACATATGTGTATCTGACAGTTTTAAATAAATACTTACTCATTTCTTAAGTTTGTAAGAATGAATCAAGTACACTAAACGATGAACCAATCGGATAACTTTTTGTTAAGTTATATCATTTTAATTGATCAAAACTGAAGTTTGTTAAAACTGTGCAGAAATCGTTATATTGTTTAAAGTTTAAACTTTAAATAGTCCTCCTATTTATTTGTTACATTCGTAATAACGAATCAAAATGGACAACAAGATCCCACAATTTGACCGTTCCTCCTTAACTTGTTTGACTTCATTTACTTAACTAGTTTTAGAACAAAGCACCCAAGATTGTCACGAATGTGAATTTAATTATTAAAAATAAATACATACTCATTTACTAAGTTGGTTAAAATGAATCAAACACATTAACAATGAACAAATCATACCAAGTTTGGTATAGTTATATCATTTTAATCGATAACAACCAAAATTAGTTAGGAATGTGCATAAATCGCTATATCGTTTAAAGTTTAAAGAGGGCTCTCATTCATTTGTTGTGTTCTTAATGACAAATAGAATGGACATAGTGATAGGTCAATTGGACCGTTCTTCCTTAACTTATATAATTTCATTTACTTAAGTAGTTTTAGAAAAAATCACCAAAGCTCTTAATGAATGTGTTTTTTAGTATTTTGAAATATACGTATTCATTTCCTAAGTTTGTAACAATAAATCAAATGTACCAAACGATGAACCAATCGGACCAGCTTTAGAGTAGTTATATCATTTTAATCGATTAAAACAAAAGTTCATTAAGAATGTATACAAATCGTTATATCGTTTAAAGATTAAAGAGACCTATGATTCATTTGTTATATTTGTAATAATCAATCAAATGGATAAAGTGATACCACAATTTGACTGTCCAATCTTAACTTATATGATTTCATTCGTTTAAGTAGATTTAGAATAAAGGACCACAGCTTGTAATAAATATACATTTAGTTATTTTAAATAAATACATAATCATTTACTAAGTTTGTAATAATGAATCAAATATACTAAATAGTGAACTAATCAGACCACTTTTGGTCAACTGATATCCTTTAAACCCATTAAAACTGACGTTCACTAAGAATGTGCACAAATCTTTATATTGTTTAAAGTTTAAATAGACCTCCCATTTTTTTATTAAGTTCGTAATGATAAATCAAATGGATAAAGTGATACCACAATTTATCTATTCTTACTTAGCTTATTTTATTTCATTCGCATGAGTCGTTTAAAACAAAGCACTAATGGTTGTCACGAATGCGTATTTAATCACTTTAAATAAATATGTATTAACTAAGTTCGTGAGAATGAATAAAATGCACTAAACAATGAACAAATTAGACGACATTTAGTCAATTTATATCTTTTTTATCGATTACAACTAAAGTTTGTTAAAATTATGCACTAATCGTTATATCATTTCAAGTTGAAAGAGTACTTTTATTCATTTATTACGTTCATAGTAACAAATCAAATGAACAAAGTGATTGCTTAATTTGACTGTTCTTCCTTAACTTGTATGATTTTATTCACTTAACTAGTTTTAGAAAAAAATACCAAAGCTCGTCACAAATATCTATATAATTATTTTAAATAAATAAATACTCATTTTCGTAGTTCATAATAATCTATCAAACATATTAAACGGCGAACCAATCTTCCTAATTTAGGCAAAGTTATATCCTTTTAATTGCTTAAAACCAAAGTTCATTGAGAATAAGCAGAAATCGTTATATCTTTTGAAGTTTAAAAAGACCTCCAAATTATTTGTTACGTTCATCATAACGAATAAAATTATCAAAGTGATACATAATTTAACCGGTCTTCCTTAGCTTATATGAATGTATTTGCTTAACTATAATTAGAGCAAAGTACCAAAGCTCGTTACAAATGTGTATTTAATTGTTTTAAATAAATATGCACTCATTTGCCCTATTTGGAAAAATGAATCAAACACACTAAATCACGAACCAATCAGACAACTTTTGATCAAGTTATATCCTTTTAATCGATTAAAGCTGAAGTTCATGTAGAATGTGCACCAATCATTATATCATTTAAAGTTTGTAGAATCCACCTATTTATTTGTTACTTTAGTAATAATTAATTAAATAGACAAAATAATACAACAATTTGGTCATCCTTCCTAAACTTATGTGATTTCATTCGTTTAACTAGTTTTACAACAAAGTACCAAAGCTCGTCACAAATATATTTTTAATTATTTTTAATAAAAATATACTCATTTGCTAAGCTCGTTAGAATTAATTATACTCACTAAACAATCAAGCTAAAGGACCCTTCTAGCCTAGTTATATTGTTTTAATTGATTAAAACCGAAGTATGTAAAGAATGTGCACAAATTGTTAAATTGTTTAAAGTTTAAAGAGACCCCTTATTTATTTATTATGTTCGTAATAATGAATGAAACATACAAAGTGAAACCGGAATTTGACCGTTCTACCTAAACAAATGTGATTTCACTTGCTTAAGTAGTTTTAGAACAAAACACCAAAGCTCGACAAGATGTGTACATAAATATATACTTATTTTCTAAGTTCGTAAGAATAAATCAAACTCACTAACTGACGAACCAATCGGATAACTTTTGATCAAGTTATGTTCAATTAATAGATTAAAGCCAAACATTGTGTAGAATGTGCACCAATCATTATATCATTTAAAGTTTGTAGAGTCGACCGTTCAAGTAGGCTGGAATAGATTACAAAATTCAGCATATTAATGGACCGAATTTGGGGCTGAATCAAATGGGCATCATCAGCAAGAAAATGGTGCGAGTTAGGGCTAAAACCTAATAATGAAATCAGAAATATAGTGACATGAATTTGGAGCTAAATCATATTAATGAAATCAGTAAAATAATACCACAACTAGGCTGAAAATTAATTATCAAAATAGCAAGAGTATTATAGGCACAAATTAGACTTAAATCATGTTGATGAAATCAATGATATAATAACACAACTAGGGCTTAAAATCAGGGATTTAATGTGCAAGTGTATAACATAAACTAGGACTGAAAATCAAGAATTCAATCAACAAGGGTATAGCATAACTAGGGCTAAAAATCAAGGATTAAATTGGCAAGAGTATAGCATAAATTAGGGTTGAAAGTTGGGGATTCAATCAGCAAGATATCATGCACGAATTAGGCCTAAAATTTATATTCATATTCAAAAAAGTAAGATCATGAATTAGGGTTCAAACCTATAATTAAAATAAGAATTTTAAGAGGTCGAATTATGTTAAAGGTTGAAGCAAATGAAGATGAATATTTATTAAAGTTTCAAAAGGATCATGAGTTTGTACGAGTGAATAACAAGATCAAGACAATGTTCAAAAGTGCTAGTAAGGACTTTGGTGGCCATGTGAGATCTAAATATGGGCTTCTAAGAATTTTGGAAATGGTTGAGTCTTGAAAGTCTTAACTTCATAGTGCATTGATTAATAGGCCAAGGGTTGGTCGCATGGTTGCTTTTTAAAAATATATTCTATGGACTTTTGTGTACTTTTTATCTTTGTTTTTGTGTGTTAATAGCATATCAATTCCTTCAATAGGAGGATAAAACTTGTAGTTCTATACACATTAGTGTTTCGGACTAGAGGCACTATGGTGACTAATACGTGTGGTTTTTATACATTTTATGCGCTTATTTAACTTATTTGCTAGTATATAATTAGGTTAATTTAGGGTTAATTAGAGTTTATGTGTGTTAAGATAGATATTAGTAGTGTGATTTAATTATTAATTAATTTGGGTGATGTTACTTGTTTAGAAGTTTATTTGAATAAAGTTGTTATTCTATTTATGTTTTAGATGACTAAAATATGGTTGTTTATGTTTTATAGGTAATGCATGTGGACAATGTGCGGAAAATTTCACAACACTCTTGACATGCTTACAAGCGATTTAGACAACTTTTCAGAGATGCGGACATGTTAAAAACATATATGGACATAAACAGAAGTGCTTTATAATCATAAAATAAACTTGGACAGCAATGTGGATTGTCTAGTGAAAAGAGGACTTCTTCCCGAACGAGTTCCTGGACACTAATTGGACAGAAACGTCCATATTACAAAGATTTTGATTTTGGTTAAAATTGAGTACAAATTTGTGCAAATAAATTGGGCATTTCAAAACCCATTTCAATTAAATCAATGAACATTTTTGAAGTTTAAAATCAAAGAATGAGAGCTAATTTTGGTTGAAAAGAGGAAATTTTCAGGGCTGCCATTGTTGAACTCGACCAAGAAATTTTTCTCAAAGAAATTATTGAATAAGCTTCTTGGATTTGGTTGAAATTCATGGTGTATGTTTATGTTATGATTAGATTTGTTTGTATATTGTAAAGCTTAGATTCTTTATGTAAAGTGGAAGAACAAAAGAGAGAAATCAGTCCACCATTAATGGAGTTTGAAGGAGCTGAACTGATTTCTGAATTATGGAATTTGGTGGAGCTAAACCGATTGAAGGTGCAAAATAGTGATGAAGAAGTAGTTGGAGTCGAACTGAGAGTTGAATAGCGGCATGAGTACTAGAGTCCAAATGATGAATTGAGAGAAGAAGAGTTTGGACAAAAGTGAGGAATTGGTACCAGAAGAGGATGAGGCTGCTTGAGTCGTGATATAAATTGGAAGAGTGAAGCCGAGGTTGTGCCAAACTTAGAGACTGGGATATATGCATGAGCAACCAATAGAAAATAGAGGACAGGATGTGAAGAATCAATTCTAGTCAACTTAGGGATACTAAACTAAATTCTATATAAACATCCACGAGGGAGAAAAAAAGAGAAAAAATACAAGAAAACAGAAAATCAGAGAGGGCTCCACGCTAGGCTAT
The DNA here is from genome assembly GCA_035235625.1 of Saururus chinensis. Lineage (NCBI taxonomy): Eukaryota > Viridiplantae > Streptophyta > Magnoliopsida > Piperales > Saururaceae > Saururus > Saururus chinensis. The sequence goes on along the minus strand of CP141144.1, from coordinate 33,142,946 downwards.
TGGGCTGAAAAGAAAAATTACAAAATTAAGAAGCAAAGCTATAAAGTTGTTTTCATTTTTTTTTCTTCAATCCTTGTAAGTTTATTTAAATTTTTATAGAGACTATGTCAATTAATGGCTACTTTTTTAAAATAAGGTTAAGATGAACCTCTTTTTAATTTTGTAGAGATTTCTAATATATGATTTGGTTAAGTTTTTAAAAGGTAGTAATGTTAATTGTTCTTATGTCAATTTGATTAGTGGATTAATTTGGATGAGTCTAGTCATGCTTTTCTTATTATTTGAATTAGTTTTTATTAATTAAATATTTAGTTTAAGATTGTTAATTAGTAGAATTGGGTATTAGTTGTAATTTATTCATTTGGATACAACTTATGACTTAATTTTATTCTCTTGAAACGAGGTAGAACATAACTTTAGTATTTTGATTAAAACTTGAAAAGATAATTTTTTTCCTGATAAATAGAGTTGAATTCTAGTTTATTGTGAGTTATATATTATGTTCCTAATTCGACTAGGATCTTAATTAGAATATTTATTTTACCTTCCTAAATTAGTATATTTCCCAATTTGGTTAGGATTAGTTTTGCTTACCTTATTTCAGTAAGAATACTATTTTATTTTTCTATAAATTGTATTCCTCAACCTATTCTAAAATAGACAATAGAAATCATATTATTTTTATTTAATTTTTTGCTCTAATCCTTCTCTTCTCTCCTTTTTCCCCTTATTTTCCCTATGTAGACCCTCTTAGTCTACACCATTATATTTGGGAAATAAATTAATGACCAAAGATATGATAATTTACATGTTAATAAGAGGGGATTCTGAAACCTTACTCAATTTTTATTTAATATTTTTAACACTTTTAAATGCTTTCTTTGTTTAATTAAATTTCAGCTTTTACCTTTTATTTGAATTTTTCTTTCTTTTGTGCTTTATTTAATTTTAGTAATTTAAGTTTATTTTATTTATTATTTGCTTTAATTCCTCTTAGTTAGATTAATTATTATTTGCTTTAATTCCTCTTAGTTAGATTAGTTATTATTTTTATAAGTCATTAACTAGATTTGGATTTATTTGATTTAGATTAAAATTAATTTTCCAAATTTCAAGTCTATGTGGGATTGACACTCGAGTTAGCCGCTTAAATACTATAGATTTGCACATTTGTAAGTAAATAATTAAAATGTAACAACAAGTTTTTGGCACCATTGTTGGGGACTTATAAAGGAAACCAAATTAAATCTAAACTATGTTTACCCTTCTACTAGTTTTTAAAGGGGTGAAAACAAGGAGGCATTTTAGAGGGGATTAGTAGTGTATGACCACGTGGTTACGTGATCAAACAGTCTAATTAATTTGAGTTGATTTCAATCCTTAGAGAGTTGGGAAATTGAAAATGATCTTCCATTCACAATGGGAGATAACAATGTAGATGCCAACTTTAGGGAGTTATTTTAACCAATTTCCATCAATCCACCCTCATGCATAGTTTTACCCGCTACCACTACTACACACTTTGAGTTGAAAGCACAAGTCATTCAACTTCTTCCTGCCTTCCATGGTCTTAACAAAGAGGATCCTTGCCCAACCCTAAAGGTCTTTAAATTGGCCAGTTAGCAATTCATGTAGGGGAGAAAGAAAGAGAGAGAGAGAAAGGCAAGTTTCCCAGTCAGCCTATACGCAACCCTAAAAGTCAATATGTTGTTAGTAATGCTTCAAGTTCATCACATGACTAGGGGCATGTCCAGTTAATCACTGCTCTTAGATCTAGGCGACAAGTTGACAATCATGTAAAAATGTTTGAAGAAGAGAGAATTGAGAATACTGAACCAGAGAGTGAGAAATAGGAACTGAATGCCTCTCGACCTGCTTTAGTTTACCCCCTAGTTATGTTCAACTAAAAACTTGGTGTTAAACTTTAATTGTTTACTCACAAGCAAACGAATCTACAGTAGTAAAGCACAAAAGAAAGAAAAAAAATAAAAGGTAAAAATTTAAATTTAAATAAACTAGGAAAGCAATTAAAAGTGTTAAAAATGTTAAATGAAAAATGACTAAAGTTTCAGAATCCCCTCTTATTAACATCTAAATTATCACATCTATGTTCATCAATTTATTTCCCATATATAAATTACAATATATTAGAATTTAATTCTCTCCATCATGGAAAATTTTATCTTTTAAACCTTCAATCAAAATACTAAATTTATGTTTTAACTCACTTCAACAAAAGAAAACCAAATCAAAAGTTCTGTCCATATGAATAAATTAAAACATATACCTACTTCTACTAATTAACAATCTTAAACCAAGCATTTGACTAATGTAAACTAATTCAAATAATGAGAAAAGAATGACTAGACTCACTCATATCAAAATTAATCCACTAATCAAATTGTGATAAGAACAATTAACATTAAAAACCTTTAAAAATTAACCGAACCACATAGATTAGAAAAACCTACAAAAGTAATAAGAGGTTTATCTTAATCTTAGTTAAGAAAACTAGTCATTAATTAATATAATATCTATAAAAAATGAAATAAACTTACAAGGATTGAAGAAAAAACACAAAAGGAAAACAACTTTAATAGCTTTGTTCCACTTCAGCCTTGAGCACTTTTGAATTATGTAATTTTCTTCTTAGCCCAATTGCCTAGCATTGAGCCCTCTCTGGTTTTCTGTTTTTCTTCAATTTTGCCTTCAGGTTTATATTAAATTTGATTTAGGTAGTATAAGTTGAATTAGAATTGATTTCTTGTTCTCAAGCCTCTTATTTGATTAGTTATTTGTATGGGTCCCAGTTAGGCCCACTTTGTGTTTAATGCAACGTCGGGTTACTACCCTTTTCTGGCTTTCTCATTTGGACACCATCATCCCAGTTCTTCACGACTCTTCTTCTCCTACTTTGACTTCAACCTAAACTTCAAACTCCAATCTTCTCCTTCTCTTTGTCTCCCGTAGCACAATTAAGCTTATGCACACATTGTTCAGCACACCACAAGTAGAACCATTTAGAACTCATTTAACAAAGCTTTAGTTCACTCCATTAATGGTGGTTCAATAGTTATTTTCATTCATTTCTTCTTCCACTTTCCAACTCAAATCTAAGTGTTACAAAAAATATAAACAAATTTGATCATAACATCAACGTACACCATGAATATCTGACCAAATCCAAGAATCTTATTTGAGAATTTCCTTCAAATGTCTAGTTTGAGTTCAACAATGACATACATGAAAATATCTTCTTTTCAATCAAAATCAGCTCCCATTCATCGATTTTAAACTTCAAACATATTCTTCATTGATTTAATTCAAATGGGTTTTTGAATGCCCAATTTATTTGCAAAAATTCGCACTCAATTTTAACAAAACTCAAATCTCTATAATCTGGACGTTTCTGTCCAATTAAGTGTCAAAGAACTTGTTTGGGAAGAAGACCTTTTTTCACTGGACAATTCATATTACTCTTCATTTTTCTTCTCTTTTCATTAAGCTCTTCTGTTCATGTTCCTATATATTTCAAACATGTACGTATATTTGAAAAGTTGTCTAAAGCGTGTGAAGAGTGTTATGAATTTTTTTGAACATTGTCCATGTGTCTCAAGAAGCATGCATTACCTATAAAACATAAACAGTCATATTTTAGGCGTGTATGACATATATAGAATACCTACTTTATTCAAATAAAATCCTAAATAAGCAACATTGCCTGGATTAATTAATTAATAAATAACACTACTAATATCTATCTTAACATGCATACATTCTAATGAAATTCAATTAACCTAATCATATACTATCAAATGACATAAATAGGTGTATAAAATATTTAAAAACCATGTGTATAAGTGACCTTCATAGATAGAAGCGTATTAAACTCACAGTTGGTAGTTGAGTGTTTTATTTTGGTTTTGCACTATTTTAATTGATAATTACTACTAAATCGTATGTTTTTATCTTCATAGATTGACTCTTGCTTTGTTTGTTTGCAAGCTTGTTTAATTTCATGGGTAAACTCCAATATGAATGAACAAGGTAACCTTGGCAATCCCAAGTAAAGACCTCCCTTATTCGATGGTAAAAAATTCTCTTATTAAAAAAAGTAGGATGAGTACTTTCATCTAATCCCTGTATGGAAATTTATGGAAGACATTGGCGAAAGACTGGAGTCCTCATATTACATAGGATAAGAATGCAATGAAATTTCCAAATTTGTGTGATCGGGATGAATATGAGTGGAAGTGTGCAAATGATCATAGTGCTTTATTCAATGTTGTGGAAACAACGAATATAGGCTAATATCTAATTATATTTCAACAAAAGTTGTATGTGATCGGTCAATTGGATCTCAAGCATCAAACTCAATGGAGTTTGATTATGAAACATCAAAAGCTGATGTGTCTAAAGCTAAATAAGGGATATTTTATCAAAAAGCCATTAAACTGAGTAGAAAAATGAAGAAGCCTGAGAAGGTTGGCAAGAAGAGAGATTTGATAATTTACACACTTTCCCAAGAAAGAAGAATTAGTTGAATTGAAAAAGAAGTTTGATAGAGAGGTTGAAGACCTAAAGGTTGAATTATAGAGGGAGAAATCTAAATCTCTTGTTCTTAAAGGAGAACTAAGTTCTTTATTAAGAAACTCAATGTTTTTAAGAATGGGAAGACGTCTTTGGATACTATGATTAGTATGAGACAAAAGGATAGGAAGGGTCCTGGATTTGGACCACATGTGACCACACCTAGAGTGAATCCCACCACCTTTGTCAAATCCAATGAGAGTATTTAAATGTCCTAGAATTTGCCTACCCATGTCAAACCTAAGTTACGGAGACCCATGAAGCTTATAGCTAGTGCTTTCGGTATTTGTGACTTATGCCAAAACTACTCACACACTAGGAGAGATTTCCCTAACATTCACCTTTTTAAAGAAATACCTTAGGAGGAAGAGAAAGGAATCTCTAAGAAAACAAAGACCCATATTTCCCTAGCAAGCATGAGTGCAAGATCAAGAATGAGTGGATTGATAAATTAGACCTTTAGAACTTGAAAACACAAATAGTGAAGATGACAAAAAAACCATTATAATGCCTTAGGATAAATTGGCTAAGGCTAATGGTGTTTCTCTTGAAAAATAGAGAAAATGATAATTTTGTCTACGTTTTCATTTTTCAATCTTATGGGACAAATTTCATGATTTTTGTTTTTAATTTATTTTATTTTTTATCTCTGATTTTTCTTAAGTTAAAATAAAAACAAAAAATACAAATTGAAAACACAAATATTACAAAAAAGTAGTTAGTGTTCTAGCTTTTGTAAGGTTTTTATTATTTTTGGATGTTCTGCTCAATCTTCAATGTTTGAAATTTCATAATAAAAGTTGGAAAACATCATCATGAATGTTCTTTATTCTTTTAACTAAGAGAGGAATATACTAATGGGAGTGGAAAACAAGTTGGTTTTTGTTATCTTGATGTTATAAATCTCTATTTTCTAAAACATTGCACACATCATAAAACTCAAGTCAATTTCAAGAATAAAACTAATTCAGAGATCTTTGACAAATGAAGACTTAGGAATTTAGATTTGAGTAGAGTGTAAGCAATAAAAATTAGAGGAGCTTTCTACACTCTATTCATACATTTACTTGAAAACTTCGTTGTACAAAAGATGAAAATTTTTCTAGAAAAATCATCCTTGAAAAGATGATGGAGAAGGGCTACCTTTATGGAACAACCTATGCTAGCATAAAATTTCTATCTACTTGATCTCTAAAAAGAAAAATGACACAAAATATTGATGCAAGGTGAGAGGATTTAGACAAAGCCAAGCCCATGAAAAAATAATTGGAAAAGAATAGAAAAAGCCATCAAATTGAGAAAAATATGGGCATAAATTAAAAATTTCAAGCTTTAGATCAATTGATGTAAATGGAGTCTTTGGTAGGGTCTAAGTAACTTTGTCTCACTTGGATAGAATGAACAAGAGAGTTTTATATTTGGAGACAAGGGCTAATTGATGGAATTTTTTTAAAAAAAAAAGAAATAAAATGTCAATGCGATGAAAAAAAATTAAAATTGATCAACTAAGGAGTTGACTAATCAAGGAAAAAAACATAATAACATTAGGTTTTGGTTGTGTGAAGTTTGAATTATGAATTTGACAAGATTGAACTATGAGCTCAACATTGATTTTTAGCTTTTTTTTTTTAATTTTTATTTGGATTTCTAGTGGTCCAAATGAGGTGATTTCACATAATTTTAGTAGCTTTTTGAGCTTGCAATTTATTGCAAAATAAAAAAAAACCTCAAAAGCGATCAATCACTTGGTCTGACATGTTTGAAGTTGAACAGTCGTGTTTGCTCGTTTTTAATAAGTTATCCTACATTTAGCCTAATTGATCAGTCAAAACTCTTGAGGAAGCTCCGCATTTTCGAGAAGTGGCAATTTTTGTGCCCAATTATGCAGATCAAATAGATTTCAACACGATTTTTTGAAATGCCCAATTTTCAAGTAAATGCCATAATCCTCCAATTTTTTTTTTTTTTCATTTTGAATGAGTTTTAACATGTTTTGAATCGGTAAATTTTTAATTAGGTTTAGATTTACATTCCTTTAACTTTTTATGTGATTTTTTGGTTAAATTTGAGCCTCCTCGAATTTAAGTTTTGAAACTTTCAAAAACTTGCCCTTTTCAAGAAAACATAAAGTTGATGTAATCATAGGGCAAATTACAAGTCATTTTAGTTTAATAAATTGTTTCAAATTCAATTCTCTACAACATACTAAATTTTGGAACAAATCTGTTCAAAATTTTTGAGTAGGATATTTTTGGAAATTTTAAATTTTTGGCTAGAATTTTTTTGATTATTCTAAAATTTAGGATGCTTAATTTGTTTAATTTACATTCCTAGATTTTGTCTTAGCCTAGAAATATCTTGTGTTTCATATCTAGAAGGCTAGAGGTCTCTCCAACACTTCTCAAGTGCGCGCAACGTGTTCTTCAACTTCATATGCATTCAAACTCACACCTAGGGTTAGGCCCGTTAGTTTCAAGTACTCTATTATTTTGAAATAAATACAAAGTGCATAGGTTGGCTTTTTTGGAGACCACAATTGGGAGGTTTGTTTTTCTGGCATCACTACTTCCCCCACCCTTGCTTGATTCAACAGTTTCAATTGACGTTGGACAATAACATTCATGTATTATACAATGTTTAATGGGTTTGAGTTTTCGGAGGAAAATTTTATCACTTGTAGATTTAAGAGTATTGATAGAGGCAAGACCTAGGACACGTCTACTTGTGCGGAAAGTATGACTCCTATATTCTGTGTGCTACATAGTATTGCTTAATATGATATTCGGAATGCCCAAAAGGAGTTGATGGATTGGCCAATGACATAGATTATCTAATCTCCGATGGATTGGCCAATGACATAGATTATCTAATCTCCAAGCCTGATTTCTAGCACGACCACTGACATGAGATGTTTGCCTTCCACCACATCCTATATCACATATTTCTAGCTTAATTAGTATGTTCATATCCCTTGAGGAGATCCCATAGATACTAGGATGAGTTGGCTTTTGAATGTGGGCAAACTGAGCTAGATGTAGAGCCACTAGTTAAAAAATATAAACTACAAGATATATATCTCCTCCCTTATCAAAAATAGATTTTTCTATACTAAGGCACCAAAATACTTATGTGTTTAACGAATCATGCAAATCAAAGAAAATAAAGACACAAGAGAACTTTTACGTGGAAACCCACCTTAGAAAAAACCACAGGACACAATGTCCAGACCAAAATATGCACGATTGTGAACAAAGATACAAAGTTACTGGTTTACAAAGAAAAAATCCTTTTCTTTTCTTGATTGTCTCCACCACCACTCCAAACTTTATATCAACTTGGTATTTCTCCACCATGATTGCTTCTAATTGATTTTGATCTTCACTACAACTACTTTACCATGAATGATCTGCTCCTTTGATCTTCTCAACAATTCCTCAAGCGAACACTTAGTCCTTCAAGTGTATTAGCTCTCTCTCTCTCTCTCAATTCTAATCACTTTTAATTTTTGTCTCAAAGTTTCATGATCAAGGAAACTATTTAAGTCATCAACTCATTAGAGAATTTTCAATTTTTCTCTATGGTTTTCTAGCCTTTGTCTCTCTCTTCTCATGTTCACAGCCCCTTTTTATAGATCCCTAGGTCAGTTGACGAGTTCAACCTTGAATATGAAACAAAATCAACACAAATTGTCCTATTTTAGGAATCAGCATGTTGGACTGATCAATTGTTCCCTAGGGCAATAGAATATTCCTTGTATTGTTTGAGCTTAGACTTACAACTGATCGATTGTTTCAAACAATTATCGATCATTCACTATTCTAGAAATATGCATGACGAGTTTCAATGTTCTGGAGATCCTTATGAAATTCATTCAAAGCTAATCGATCGTAGTGATTGATTGCTTATGAACAAAAACACAAATTTTGTCCAATTGTCTCCTAAACTCTCTCATACTATAAAATGAAGTTTCCATAACTCTCAAGTGCGTGTGTGTGATGTGAAATAAGCCAATATATCACACATATATACTTATAGGATGTGTCCAATTGATTCTGTTATTCTACATAGGATGAGGTTTCACGGCAGAGACCTAGGAAGGGTAGGAGAGCTACACAGAGAGGACCCCGATGGTGTACTATACCGCCAATATGTGCCTTATTAGTAGTTTGCTGCCTTTCCATGCGAGGTACGTGAGAGGTTTGATCAGCTTTCTGACATGATACACCACATTCAAGAATATGTCACCACATCTTCTGATGAAGGTATTTGATTTATGTATATTATGACTTGTTTAGGTCAGGATATGTACCTTTTATTTTACGATTATATGTATCTTCAAACTGATTATTATGACTTGTGAGACATTTGCTACATAGGATTATTTGTTGTCAATTCACTTTTAGACTAATTTTGACAAAAGGGGGGAGAGAAATTATTGGAAATCATGTTAATGTGGTTAATTACATTTCTGGAATGGTGCTACGAAAAGAAAAGAAATTAATGTGTGCAAATCAATTACAGGATACAAGGCTTTTCAAGTTAATTCCAAATGTTCTTTAAAATGTTATGCCTCAATATTTTAGAACTCATTTTTTATAAATCAATTAGTGGAAAGAACATTTTCAAAATATTTGACAAAATATATCAGGGTATGATCTTGTTTTCAAATATAATCATATCCAAATCAAAATACTATATTAACTAAGGTCAAATCAAGCCACAAACAAATAGCGCTCAGCCGAGTATATGTCACAAAATCCATAATGTACAACAATGAAAGTGATTAGCACTCACACGCCTAAAGTCAAATACACACATACTAAAAAGTTCAAGTATTAGAGTCAAGAGTCCTACATCAACTACGAAGTACTCTAGTCGTCCTTTCCAATCACCAAGATCCTAACTTTGTCTTACAAACCTTCATCACAAGGATGTTGAGTATACAAATATACACAGTTAGATGGCTAAATAAAAACTAAATAATGACAACATATTTGTAATTCAAGAATACCATGTAAATACACCATGATAATCAATTATGAAAAACATCAAGTATGACAAAAAATTTGAAGTACACAATAGTATTAAAATGTGCTTATGTGCACCAAAAACATAATAATGTCATCACCATGACTACACTTATGAGTTGATTTCCTCCACTTAGTATAAGCCATCAAGGTCTCAATGACAAGGTAACCACATTTAGGGTTCCATCTTGCTCACTAGACCATGAACTACTCACAATTCGACATTAGTTATTTTGAAGCCTATCTACTCCATTCATGCCATAATGCTAAGGCCCACAAGGGCTCATGGACTCAAATGGTTGATCACAACTACTATGACTGGAGGTTTCGTCAAAACTTCTTGTATTGTGCTACATGGGACTAATCATTTTTAATGCTCTACTCAATTTGAAATTAACTCCTAGATCAGGGGAATGGTTCTACATAACTCCTACCCTTAGGGAGCTGGAAGACCAATAATTTTTTTCATACTATACCCTTACGTTATTGTGGCTAAATACAACTCAATTGAGGAGCCAACCAGACACATGGATCCCTTGTCCTTAAGTGTTGAATATCAACAACCCAAGTTGATGTGCCCGACGTAGGCACAATCGGTACACGAAGTTCTAGGAGAGAGTGGAAGGAGAAGTAATAAAATAACAAGGAAGTAAACTGATATGCTTGCATACCAACCCAAGGAAGGAGACAACCCTTTATGGGGAGTCATGCCCTCCAACATTGGGACTCGTGCTGCTAGTGGGCCCGGTTCTCTTGTGGCCCACTAGCGTGCCTAACACCAGTTCATATTACAATAATAATACCATTCCACCACTAATTTAAGGGAAACTAGCCTAATGTACTGAAATAAATAATAGTCTAATGTACTCAAATAAAGGCAAGTAATGAATCAAGTGCACATGCACAACACTCCACCACGCTTTAGCGCACGCCTTGTCCTCAAGGCGACCAAGAAGGGTAGCGAGACAGGAACTCGTCCTCAGGCAGCCAGGTAGCATCCTCAAGTGAGTGCCCTTGCCAGGACTAGAACGGTGAACACGACGCTTATCAAGCAGCACTATTGGAACTAGGTCAGAAGAGACAACTGGGCCCATCAATGGAGGTGGTGGAGCATCCGAGGCCAGGGATGGGACACCGATGCAACAGTGCAGCCGAGAGACATGAAAAACAGGGTAGACCATCGAACCCGGCGGTAGGGCTAGGCAGTAGGCAACTGAACCAATGTGCTCCTCGACAACATAGGGGCCATGAAAACGGGGGGCGAGCTTGGTGTGCACGAGCTGAAATAAGGAGGTCTGGCGCTAAGGAAGAATGGAGACATAAACCATGTCACCCACTACAAACTCACGCTTAGTGTGATGGCTATCACAGATCTACATCATTCTGTTCTGAGCCGAAGACAAGCTGTCCTTAAGTTGTCGAAGGACCTCATCCTGAGTCTGGAGCATGTAGTCAACCTCAGCCACCGAAGAGCGATGGGGAACATAAGATAACACGGTAGGGGGCGGCCGCCCATATAGCACCTCAAAAGGAGTAAAGCCGGCACGAGTGTGATAAGCAGTGTTATAAGTCCACTGATCGTTTATAATTATACCCTTTGCACATGTACAAGGTTATTGTACTAGGATAAGTATTTAAGGGTTATCAAACCTCAGGGACGGATGAATTATCACTAAATCTAAAGAGGAATTCGCTAATTGAAAACTAAAAAGAACTTAAACTCAAATTAAGCAAAAGAAAGAAATCAACTAGTTTAAAAACAAGAGATTAATATGATGGAAATTACTTTGGAAATCGAATCCACTATAGAACCATAACAATTCCTTAACTTTTAATCTGAATCTAGTGTGAATATGAACAAGTATTCTAAGCTACAAGCTATAATTACTTTAGAAAGAATCATTAATTAAATTCATGGCATGAACTATCTTCGACAATAGCACGAATCATCTATACTAAACTAGCTATAGGCATGACTCGTCTAATCTTAGTATAACTCATCCAATTCATTAATTATATGAACATTAAAACTATTGTATGAACATCTCATCTAAATCACAGAAATTAGAATTGATGAAAATATCAAAACCACATTAATCTATCATCTACAAGACAATAAATCAACATAGATTTGAATAAACATTAAAAGCTCTTCCATTAAAAAGAAAATTCTTATCATACAATTGTCATCATTCACAACTAAGATCTAAATTGAAAAGAAAAGAAACTAAAACTTATCTATAGCTTCATCAACTCCTAAGTAAAAGAAAAGTCTATCCTTCCATTGTAGAAGAAAACACTTGAATCTCCATTAAAAACTTTGAGTTCTCTTCCATCTTCTTCTTCCTTTTTCTCTTAACAAAATCTACTAGAATCCCCCAATTTCAAGCCAAATATGTCTTTATATAGGTATAAGAGCTAGAAAAAGAAGTCCAATATAAAAAGGATTAAAAATTGGCTAAAACTAGGAAACTGCGTGTTATCCCATTCGAACGCCCTGCATGCCCGTTTGAACACCTATACTATGTTTTCCTTCAAAATCATGTTTAGCCGTTTGATACTTCAAATGAACGGGTACACTGTTTCTGCAATTTGGACACTTTTTCTGGACAGTCTATATTCTGTTCATTAAGCTTTTCTTTGTGTCCATATTAATTTCCAACTTGTTTATAACTCCGAAAAGTTGTCCAAATCACTTTAAAGCTTGTCAAGACTATTTTGAATTATTTCAAACATCATCCTTTTCATATCTAAACTGAAAATAGATATATATTTCATACTTATCAAATACCCCCAAACCTATATTTTGCTAGTCCTCAAGCAAAACAAAAACAAAATAAAAGAACTAATCTAGAAAAATAAATAAATGCCACTTTCGTAGGGAATCACGATTGCATTTAGCGTATGCAACAAGCGTTTAAACCCCTAGGTGTCCCTAGTTGGACGAGTTGTGTCCCGTGAGGGTTTGCAACAATGATACCCACAAACATCAAAACCTAAAAAAAAATAAACAAACAACAAAACAAAAATTTGAAAAACAATCTTCTTTTAAAAACACATAACTATTTTTAAAAAGAACCAACCACAAATACTTGAAACAAGTAAACAATTAAGATCTGATCACTTTTAAGTAAGGTCATTAAAGTTCAGTAACTCAAAAATTTAACAATAACAATTTTTCATCCTTAACATTTCATAATAAACCCTCATGTAATATAGCCTTGAAATTTTAATTAAATTCAAGGAATAAGAGCATAATATACTTCAAAATATGACTTGTGCAATACTTAGTTCTATTAAGCTTTCTAAATAGCCCATATAACAAGCGTTAGGCCAGTGTCCCTAATCCAGTTGGCTCAAGGCACTAGGTGTTGAAACACCCCTCAGGCTTAATAACTCAAACTATAAAGGCTACAGAACTAAGTCATAAAAGAATTTTTCTCAACTTTTCACCTTTTGACGCGATCCCTTATACTTGCCTAAGCACAAGGTCCGGTTACTCAGTAAAAAGAGAAACAAACCTTTATATTTTTTTCATCATTCCTTTTTTTCATTCAATCTATTTTTTCATTTTTTTTCTTTCTTTGTTTTGTCATAATTTTTTTCATTCTTTCTCTATACACACTTATCCCATTTTTTTTCAAATAAAAGCTAATCATAAAGATCTATCATAAAATATTAAAAATTACTCAATTGCCAAGTTTTTCAAAAATATGCTTAGTTAAAGATATCCCACTAATATTACAAGTAATAAATCATAAAGTTATATTCCTACAAGTTTCAAGTATGTGGAATGTGATTTAAAAATATAAGCACAATTATCCAAGATAAAGAAAATAAAATAGAAATTACTCACTTAATCATTTTCATCACTTAATTAATTACTTGAACTTTCTACATAAAATTGATCTCTTTGAAAATAGACATATACTTTTAAAAGAAAATATGCGATAAAACCCACTTAAAAGTAAACAAAAGAAAAATGAAAAAAATACTCTAAAACATCCTAAAAGAAAAATAATAAAGAAAAATATCTTTCTACACTAAAACATCCTAAAAGAAAAATAAGAAATAAAAATATCTTTCTACACCCCCAAACCTAAACTGAACATTGTCCTCCATGTTAAAGAAAATATATACTACAATGACAAGAATAAGTAATAGAGGGAAAGATATCACCTGAAAGCATAACTATTCTACTAATCTGAAAATGAAGTACATAGGATTGAGAAAACATGAGAAATAAATATAAGTGATGAGCATTTCCCTAAACCTAAAGTATTATATCCCATAAAAGAAGAAAAACTATAATAAGAAAAAAACTGAGAAAATAAGTAAATAAAGCCTAAATGAAGCAAAGAAAATAAACAAAAGGAAAGAAAAGAAATATATCAAAAACATGGGTTGCCTCCCAAGAAGCGCTAAGTTTATTGTCTTTAGCCAGACATTGCCAACATTCTCAAATACATCAGGGCGGCTGGTAGATATTAGCATTGGCTCTTCTCCTAAGTCTGCAAAAAGATGATGCAGAAAAATTAGAGGCATGATTTGATTATGGGCTGATGCTACAAAAGATAGACCTCTATCATAAGCATCAAATCTAAAATTGTCTATCATAAAATATTCAGCATTAGAAGTTGCAGGCAAATGGTTAGACACATCAAAAACATTTAGTTGCACTTTCATGTTCCCAAAGGTCATCTCCATTACCCCCGTCCTACAATTTATGTATGCATTAGTTGTGGCAAGGAATGGACGACCTACAATGATAGGAATCTGATATGTGGAGTTGGCACCGGTCTCTATATCTAAGACAATAAAATCAACAGGGAAAAAGAACCGGTCAACCTTCACTAATACATCCTCAATGACTCCTCGACGCTTACACACAGAACGGTCGGCTAGCTGCAAGGTAAACTGATGTAGGCTGCAATTCACCTAACCCTAGTTTCTCATACACTGAGTAAGGGAGTAGATTGACACTCGCACCAAGGTCAAGGAGGGCTCTATGGATGGAGTGATCACCTATGACACACGAAATAGTGGGTACTCTAGGGTCCTTATACTTAGGTGGGGTGTCAAACTTCAAAATAGAGCTTACTTGCTCGGTGAGAAAGACCTTCTTAGACACATGGGTCTTGGATTTACGCTTTTGAGTGCATAGGTCTTTGAGGAACTTAGCATAAGCAGGGACTTGCTTAATGGCTTCTAAGAGGGGGAGATCAATTTTGACTTGTTTAAAAATCTCAAGAATATCATCCATCTTTGCCATGCTCTTTCTAAATGGTGGGGCCATGTCAAGATACTGAGGAAAAGGTGCCCTAGGGATATAAGATCCGTCGGAAGTGGTCTTAGACTGTGCCTCTAAGGAAGGGGAAGGAGATACAAACTCCTTCTCATGTGGTGCACTAACTTCTACTTGAGGTTCATTAGGGGCTGTCGTCTCTAACTCCTCACTCCTATCATCTGTCACTGGTGTCCCCCCAACACTGTTGTCAACAATCCTCCCACTCCTAAGGATCATTGTTCATTAGAGGGAGGAGCTCCCTCTACCTGAAATTGACCTTTACGGTTTGGTAGGGGTTGACTTGGCAACGTCCCCATCTCTCTCTTGTTAATAACATTAGCTAGTTGTCCAATTTGGGCTTCTAACTTTGCTATAGATTATGTGTGAGAGTGGAGGAGTTGGGATTGAGATTGAAGGCCTTGCAAGGCACTCAAGACCTTTTCTTCAAAACTTGGACTTCTATTGGGTTGGACATATGGAGGTTGCATTTGAGGTTGGTGGATAGAGGCTGGTAGGACTTGGAATTGTTGCCTAGGGGGTTGATTACCCATAACCCCTTGGTTTTGTGCCCGCCAGGAAAAGTTAGTATAATTCCTCCACCCAGGGTTATATGTGTTTGAAAATGGATTATTCTCAGCCCTAGGGAAGGATTGGGTGACATTCACATGAACTTAGACAAGCTCAGGAAATTAAGATGCAGAGGGACACTCTATTATAGTATGGGCTGGGCTAAGACATATTGTGCATGCATCTTGAGTGAAGGGAGTGGGCTGATGGGTTGAAGTCATAAGAAGGTCCAGCTTCCTACTCAAAGTATCAACTTTGGAGGAGAGGTCTAATGGGTTTTCGACTTCATACAAGCCACCCCTAGAGGGGGCATTATTCAAGGTAGATAATCCACTCTCATTTCTATTCAACGCAGCATGCTGAAGAGAATTTTTACTCAAGTCCTCAAAAAGTTTCCATGCCTCATTTTCATTTTTTAGCAAAAAGGTACCCCCACAACTTGCATCAACAAGATGACGGTTTTGTTCAGTAAGACCCTCATAAAAATGTTGCACTAATTACTACTTAGGGACAGCATGATGAGGACACCTCCTAAGAAGGTCCTTAAGTCTACCCCAACTCTCATAGAATTGTTGAGTGGGAAGTTGGGCAAAAGTTGTTACGGCCTTTCTCATTTGGTTGGTATTATCTATGGGGAAGTACTTTTTAAGGAACTCTTGTTGCATTTGGGCCCATGTTGTGATAATGTTTGGCTCTAATGAGTGAAGTCATTCTTTAGCCTTATCTTTCAGTGTGAAAGGGAAAAGCCAAAGTTTGACGGCCTCATCGGTTAAATTTGAGAGCTTAAAAGTTGTGCATATTTCCAAGAAGTCATCTAGGTGCCTATACGGGTTTTCATTATTAAGCCCATAAAAAGATGGAAGCATTTGAATGGCATTGGGCTTAATCTCATAATTTTGAGCAGCAACCACTAGCAACCTAATACATTAAGGGGAGGTGTACTCATTGGGAGTGTAATACTCCCTTAGAGCTTTGAGTGGTGCATCTACTAACTGATGTTCAGCCATGATGAGGGTAGTAGTGTGGGTGGAGGAATTGGTGAGAGAGTTTGGGGGTGTAGGGATGTAGGTCGAAGGCAACTCAGCTCTCCTTGATGTCCGCTCAGGCTCAAGGTCAAATGGTACTAATCGAGGGAGTAATGAGCGACGACCACGCATACACTAAAAATACACCACACAATTTTAAGTGCAAAAAGGGGAAGAATAAGCAAAAACTAACTAAGAAAAGAACTAAAAATAAAGAGAGAAAAAGGATCTTGCAAATCGAAGAGAAGCGCTATGCTTGTCGATGTCCACTTGTGGCCACAAGTGTAGAGAGCACAATCTTCAATTCAGCCTCCAAGATCAAATTAAAAGAAGGTAAGAAACTAAGAATTAACCTAAAAACTAAAGTAAACTGAAACTAAATTAGATAGAATTATCCTAATACTAATTTTGTAACAAATCAACACCGTCCCCGGCAACGGCGCCAAAAACTTGATCGTTTATAATTAAACCCTTTGCAAGTGTACTAGGTTATTGTACTAGGATAAGTAGTTAAGGGTTGTCAAACCTCAAGGACGGATGAATTATCACTAAACCTAAAGAGGAATTCGCTAATTGAAAACTAAAAAGAACTTAAACTCAAATTAAGCAAAAGAAAGAAATCAACTAGTTTAAAAACAAGAGATTAATATGATGGAAATTACTTAGAAAATCGAATCCACTATAGAACCATAACAATTCCTTAACTTTTAATCTAAATCTAGTGTGAATATGAACAACAAGTATTCTTAGCTACAAGCTAGAATTACTTTAAAAAGAATCATTAATTAAATTCATGGCATAAACTATCTTCGACAATAGCACGAATCATCTATATTAAACTAGCTATAGGCATGACTCGTCTAATCTTAGTATAACTCATTCAATTTATTAATTATCTGAACATTAAAACTATTGTATGAACATCTCATCTAAATCACAGAAATTAGAATTGATGAAAATATCAAAACTACATTAATATATCATCTACAAGACAATAAATCAACATAGATTTGAATAAACATTAAAAGCTCTTCCATTAAAAAGGAAATTCTTATCATACAATTGTCATCATTCACAACTATGATCTAAATTAAAAAGAAAAGAAACTAAAACTTATCTATAGCTTCATCAACTCCTAAGTAAAAGAAAAGTCTAGCCTTCCATTGTAGAAGAAAACACTTGAATCTTTATTAAAAGCTTTGAGTTCTCTTCCATCTTCTTCTTCATTTTTCTCTTCACAAAATCTACTGGAATCCCCCAATTTCAAGCTAAATATGTCTTTATATAGGCATAAGAGCCGGAGAAAGAAGTCCAATATGAAAAGGATTAAAAATTGGCTAAAACTAGGAAACTGCGCATTATCCCGTTCGAACGCCCTGCATGCCCGTTCGAACGCCTATACTGTGTTTTCCTTTAAAATCATGTTTAGCTGTTTGATACTTCAAACGCCCAGTTCAAACTGCTACACTATTTTTGCAATCAGGACACTTTTTCTGGATAGTCCATATTCTGTTCATTAAGCGTTTCTTCGTGCCCATATTAATTTCCAACTTGTTTATAACTCCGAAAAGTTGTCCAAATCACTTTAAAGCATGTCAAGACTATTTTGATTTATTCCAAACATCGTCCAAGTATTTTGATAAGTACACTTTACCTACAAAACATAAAATATCATACTTTAGACATGTAGAATATAACTAAAATTCCAACTTGATTTAAATACATATCTAAACTACTAATAACTACAAAATTATTAATAATTAAACTAAAATACTAATATCTATCTTAATCTAAATAAACTATAACCAACTTTAAATTAACCTAATCTATACTAGCAAATATGGTAAAAAAGCATATAAAATAGATATATATTTCATACTTATCAACCACTCAGCCCACGGAAGAAGCAGAAGCCAACGACGAGGCTGAGACATAGTAAAACAACGCAGTTACTGCTCTAAACATCTGTTGACTACCTCCGTCTGCGGGTGATAAGCGGTACTCATGTGTAAAGAAGTGCCCTGTAAAGTGAAGAACTCCTGCCAAAACTGAGAGATGAAAATCCTATCACGATCAGAGACAATAGTGCAAGGCATACCGTGCAATTTGGCCACCTCCCGAACGTAGAGTTCCACCACAGACTTGGCGGTGAAAGGAATACCCAGAGCACAAAAATGAGCGTACTTGGACAACCGATCCACCACCACCATGATCACCGACTTGCCTTGGACCAACGTGTAAGGACCCTGATCTCTAAACTGGTTTTTGTTTTCTTTAATTATCGGTTATCGTGAGATTAGTGCATTTTCTGATCTATTCGGTGGTTTCGTGAAATAAATCATGTTCAAGATGGTTTTAATCAAAATCAATTTTTACATTAGTGGTTTTAAGTGATTTTAAAACAAATGTGAATTTTTGGGATTTTTCTAAATTTTCACTATTTTTCCGAAAATTAAGGTTTTGGCGGGACCCTTGTGGGCCCCACCGCCAAAATTTTGATTTTTGGGTCAAATGAACCCAGATATCTACTTAAGGTCATATAAAAAATTTTAGAATTTTATTAGGCTTAATTAGTCCTTAAATTTATAAAATACCCATTTTTAGCCTACTTTTCCTATTTACACCCCATAACTTACCCATACTTACCCCAACTCTTACTATAAAAGAGCAAACCTGAGCCATTTCTATTTTTGGGAATAGGCTAAGGAGGGAGGTCTGGCCTAATCCCCAATTAGGCCCGGATTAGAAGGTAATTAAGGTAAGTCTACTCTAATTAAACACTAAACCCTAGCTTTCTTCTTAATCTCTTCTAAATCTACCATTTTCCCTTTGTTTCAATCCGTTTTTGGACATAAAAAACTACTGATTTGTATTTTACTACAAACCCTAGCTTTCAAAATTCGATTATTACAATCAACAAGCTCTAGATCTAAGTTTTAATTAGGGATTTCTTTGGTAAATCGATTTTTAATGGAGTTTAATTCAAACTCAATGTTTTTGGAAGGTTTTCAAGAAGGGTGACCCTCAAATTTGAGCTTAATCAAGTGCTAAGGTAATGGGTCTTCGAAATCTCAGTTTATCCATGATAAAACCCTTGATTTTTGGCTTATTTCGAATGGAGTTATTTGATTTGGTGTGTTAATGGCATGATTAGAAAATGGAAATATTTAATCTCGATTTTCTTTGGGTTTTGCATTATTATGATATGGTTTAACATTCAAGAAGTCAAGAAGGACTTTTAATAATGATTAGGGTGTTAGATGTGGATTTGAAGTGTTATCAATGGTGTTTCGGTTTGGATTTGCGAAAGGAAGAAGATGGTTCAGTTCTGCCTTGTTGGCGTTTGAACGGCCCTTCTGGGCGTTCGAACAGCAACACTGTCGGAACAACAGTTTTCCAGTTAAGCCGATCGAACGGCTTGCTAGGCGTTCGAACGGCCAATTTGTGAATTTCAAATTTTTACGTTTAACCAATCAAACGGCCTGAAGGGCGTTCGAACGGCTACACAGCAAATTGGTGTTCTAATGCATGATGTTTATTTTCATGATTCCACTTTAGCTTGCCAATTTCATATGAATGTGGAGTGTTTTAAGCTATGTTATGGTAATGGAAAGGCATGCTATTGAGGTTATGAAATTGAGATATATGCTTAGAAATTTGTGGAATGACTTATGTTTTGTGGCATGATGTTGGAATTGTCATCTTGAAATTATGAATGGTTGATTCCCTTTGATTAAGCATATTTTCAGTGGAACTACAACCTATTAATAGACTGATTTGTCATGATAGAATGTAGTAAGTTCATGTGTGAATGTTGGTGAATGCCATGACTCAATGATGAAATGAATGATCTTATATGTGTTTAACCTTTGTGGTTGAGTTTTGATTTGAGTTATGATTTCAACGTTTCTTCTCCTATGATTTCCACTAGAATTCATGTTTAGATGGTAATTCACATGTGTAGTGTGGTAGTGAGTTTAATTTCAATCATGTTGTCATGCATTGTGTGGAGTGCTTCTACTAGTTACACACACACACATGTGGGGGTTAAATGATGATGTTGAAGCTTAATATTGTGATTATGATTGATGCATTAGGGGCTGATGAGAGCACTTATCATGGATTAGGATTCATGTATGCCTTGCCCACGTATGTACCATGCTGCATGCAACATGAAAATGGATTTCAAATTGAGGCTTCATCGAGGTTAATCGAATTTGACCGATTGGATGCAATGTGGTGAAATTGTATGCCGGATTGATCGGTCATGGATTAATCGTAAGTTGATTGGTCCAAAAGGACATATTTTGATTTGAGTTCCTGTGTAGAACGAGTGCACTCCCCATGGTTGAGTCTAATTAAATGGAATGATGTGGGGACGAGTTGTGTACTTGTCTTGCGGATTGTGAGAATGTTATTATGAGTGTCATCTGGACCCTGAGAATCCAGTGTGGTATGCCATGTGCACCCACTACCACGTGTTCTAGATATCTCTGTGTGAGAACTCGGGCTCTTCCCTCTGCAGGAGATGTCCCTGGGCAAACACCCCTGCTCTAGATTGTCTATGTGAGAATGGGACATCCTTGGCCAGGATTGTCTAGGGCGAGCAGCATTAGGGATTGACAGCCCCGATCTTTCTTGAATTCTTGTGTAGAATTTTGGACCTTGACACGCCTTCGTGGTCTTGTCTATGTCCCGTCTGTGTGACACCAGATTTGTGATTACTCCTTGATGGAGGATGTTATGATATGATGCATGTGGGAATATGTATGTTAGAGATATATCCATGCAGGTTGAGTATGATATGATGCATGTGGAAATATGTATGTTAAAGATACATCCATGCAGGTTGAGTATGATATGATGCATGTGGAAATATGTATGTTAGAGATACATCCATGCTAGTTGAGTGTGATGTGATGCATGTGGGAATATGTATGTTAGAGATACATCCATGCAGGTTGAATTTGATGTGATGCATGATGGAAAGTGTATGTTAGAGATATATTTTATGCAGGGTATTTTGATGAGAATGAAATTATGTGGATTATGCATTATGATGCAGTTTTAGGTGATGTGTATGCGTGATCAGAAACTGATGCACCATGTAAATCTTTGATCTGAATAATCTTATTGCTATCCTATCGTATTTTTGATGTTGATAGTGATATTAAAAACCATTGCTGAGTTTGTTAAACTCACCCCTCTTTCATGTGTTTTTATTTGGGGCTGCATGGTGCGACACGGAGACGGACAGGATCTCCTCTTTGAGGAAAGGTCGGAGATGGCTTGGATGTGATCTCGGAGATCGTTGTGTGACTTATCTTCTTTTGTTTTATGCTTATGTTTAGAACCTTTGTGTAGGGTTCTTGTTTTGGATTTATGTCACATTTTACAGTTATGTTTGCTTAAGACTTATTTGAGCCAGTGTGGGCTAATTAACTAAGCATGTGGGTTTGAGATTAGTTGTTTACTTTGTAATAAGCAACACTCTTTCTTTCCTTCTTATTTACTCTTGCTCAAAGGATTGTGCGTACTCCGTAATTCTGTTAATCGCCCATGGTTAGGGTTAAGTCTTCCGCTAGATCGTTTCTCAATTTCAATTCGTCGCCCCCGCGCGCTTGACCAGCCCCTGGAACGGGTTCGGCTCGGGTCGGGCTTCTCCGGGGCGTGACAAAGTTTTTGGTATCGGAGCATATCCTTGTCTAAGAGTAAATAGGGTTTTTGTGACAAGTCTTGCTTGATTGTTTGTGTGCTTTCTACTTGTTTGGCTGTGTGCTTTCGTGTTATTAGGCTGTACGATTAATATCTAGTTGTTGTGTAGATGGCTGGTCCTAATCATGCAGGCGCTAATAACCATCATGGTGCTCGTGACCCATGGGTGGACAATGTGTTGACCGCCATTGAGGGGTTGACACAGGTGTTCCAGGCTAAGCATGCGAGTGGTAGCAGTTCTGAGTCTCTTTCACTCGAGGGATTCAAGAAGCTTAATCCCCCTAGCTTCAAGGGTGGATTAGATACATTTGTGGCAGATAATTGGAGGCTTCATATGGAGAAGATCTTTAGTTCTCGACGTTGCTCGGACGAGGAGAAGACTAGACTTGCAGTCTTCATGTTCGAGGGCGAAGCTCAGAGGTGGTGGTTATCGATGGAGCGTCAGAGGTTCCATGGCCGAGCGGACATTCCTTGGGAGGAGTTCTTGTCAGCCTTTAATGACAAGTACTTCCCTCTTCATGTCCGAGAGGAGAAGAAGGAGTTTCTCAGCTTGCAGTAGGGTTCTATGACAGTCTTGGCTTATGAGACCCGCTTTGTGGAGCTTGAGCACTTTGCTCCTCGCTTCTTCAGCGATGAGTATGAGAGAGCACGTAAGTTTGAGAACGGTCTTAAGCCTTTCATCAAAGGCCGAGTTGTGCCATTCAGACACAAGACCCTTGCTGAGGTACTTATGACGGCCATCCCAGTGGAGTGAGATTCTGATGAGTATATCCGGAGGAGAGGGCACCAGCAGCAGCCTAAGAGGTCGAGGGCAGAGGATAGCCGTAACAGCCGGGATCATAATTGGCGAGATACCCGTCATGCGAGGCATAACACTTAGCATGTGTAGCAGGCTCCTCAGGACCGCCGTGCTAGTGTGACTTGCTATGATTGTCGGCAGAAGGGGCACTATGCCAATGAGTGTCCCTAGAGGGCTGGTCGTGCTCAGAGACGTGCACCGATGACACCTAATACCGGTCCCAGGCAGCCGGGAGCACCACCGGCGAGAGCACCTACCGGGCAGCCCGATGGTAAGGGGAAGAAGCCGGCTCATGGTGGGAGAGTCTTTGCTATTTCAGCGTAGGAGTCGGCTAACTCTTCGGGCGTGGTGGAAGGTATGATTCTCATTGCCTCCCACTATGATAGAGTGTTATTTGATACCGGTTCCTCTCATTCTTTTGTGTCTCCTCATTTTGCTCATGAGTTGGATGCTTGTTATAAGTTGTTGCATGTTCCTTTGCGTGTGTCTACACCTTCATCCTCTCTTCGAGCGGAAAAGTATGTTGATATGATTCCTATGGAGATCGGTGGGCATGTGCTACATATGGATCTGATTATATTGCCAATGATTGACTTTGATGTGATCCTAGGCATGGATATGATGTTCAAGTTCCATGTGCATGTAGACTGTCGCAGGAGGTGTGTGAAGTTCGAGTTGCCAGGAGCTAAGCCTTTTATCTTTCAAGGGGTGAAGCGTTCTAATGGCAAATTCTTGGTCTCTTCCTCCAAGGCCAAGAAGTGGATTGATAGTGGAGTGAGGCTTTCCTTGCTAGTGTTACGGGGTTGAACATGGAGTTACCTTCTTTGGATTCCGTTCGTGTTGTGGCGGAATTTCCCGATGTCTTCCCTAGTGACTTGGCGAGTTTACCACCGGAGAGGGAGATAAAGTTTTGCATTGACCTTATTCCAGGCACTACTCCTATTTCTAAGGCTCCCTATCGTATGGCTCCAACCGAACTTAAAGAGCTTAAGGCTCAGCTGCAGGATCTTATAGATAAGGGGTATCAGGCCAAGTGTATCTCCTTAGGGTGCGCCGGTCTTATTTGTTTGGAAGAAGGATGGTTCTCTGCGGTTGTGTATCGACTACTGAATGCCTAATCAGGTAATCATCAAGAACAAGTACCCTTTACCTAGAATTGATGATTTGTTTGATCAATTGCAGCAGGCACAGGTCTTCTCTAAGTTTGATTTGAGATCGGGTTATAACCAACTTCGGATCCGTCCTAATGATGTTGCTAAGACGGCTTTCCGTACCCGATATGGGCATTATGAGTTCTTAGTTATGCCTTTTGGTCTTACTAATGCACTAGCCTCATTTATAGATTTGATGAACCGAGTCTTTTGGCCTTATCTTGATCGGTTTGTGATTATATTCGTGGATGATATTCTGATCTATTCGGCCAATGAGGAAGAGCATGAAGCACATTTGAGGATTGTCTTGTGAACTTTACTGGAGCATAAGCTCTTTGCGAAGTTTGACAAGTGTGAATTTTGGCTCAAGAAAGTGCATTTCCTTGGTCATGTTATATCGAGAGACGGTGTGGCGGTTGATCCCTCGAAAGTTGAAGTTGTGTTGAATTGGGAGCAACCGAAGAGTGCATCGGAGGTCCATAGCTTCCTAGGACTTGCTGGGTACTATCGCCGTTTCATCGAGGGTTTTTCTAGCCTTGCAAGCCCTATGACTAAGTTGACGAGGAAGAATGAGAAGTTTGAGTGGAACTCAACTTGTGAAGAGAGTTTCCAAGAGTTGAAGAAGAGGCTAACTTCAGCTCCAGTTTTAACTTTGCCTTCCGTGAGTGGCAGATTCGTGGTCTATAGTGATGCTTTGCTTCGCGGCTTGGGTTGTGTACTCATGCAGCATGGGAGAGTGGTGTCTTATGCATCTCGACAGCTTAGAGTGCACGAGCGGAATTACCCCACTCATGACTTGGAGTTAGCGGCCGTAGTTTTTGCATTGAAGATTTGGCGGCACTATCTCTATGGTGAGAAGTTTGAGGTATTCACTGATCACAAGAGCTTGAAGTACTTATTCACTCAGCGAGATCTTAATTTGAGGCAAAGGAGGTGGCTTGAATTCTTGAAGGACTATGACTTCACAATATCATATCATCCCGGCAAAGCGAACGTGGTGGCGGATGCTTTGAGTCGGAAATCAGCCACTACGATTGCTTGCATGCAAGTTCGTGAGTGGCTCCTTTATGAGGACGCCATTGAGCTAAGGCCAGAGTTGACATTGGGGGACACACGGAGCTGGTTTGCTAATCTCTCTATTAGCTCTAGTGTGGTGGATGACGTGGTCGAGGCTCAGAAAAGTGATGAAGAGACTCTAGCTCTTAAGGCTAAGCTAAGGGAGAAGGCGGTGTTGGGCTTTGAGGAAAAGTCCGATGGGAGTTTGATGTATAAGGGTCGTTGGTGTGTGCCAAACTCCGTTGAGTTGAGAGAGCGTATCCTATCGGAGGCACACCATTCTAAGTTCTCTATCCATCCTGGAGGAACGAAGATGTACCACAACGTGAAGAGGACATTTTGGTAGACAGGGATGAAGAAGGACATTGCGGTCTACGTGTCCAAATGCCTTGTGTGTCAGCAAGTCAAGGCAGAGCATCGGCATCCAGGCAGTTTACTACAACCACTTCCAATTTTGGAGTGGAAGTAGGAGCACGTCACTATGGATTTCGTTTCCGGATTGCCATGGTCGCCGAGTGGTAATGATGTGGTTTGGGTGATTGTTGATCGACTTACTAAGTCCGCTCATTTCCTCGCGATTAGAATGACTACTCCTTTGGATGTCTTGGCTGCTCTATATATGAGGGAGATCGTGTGGTTACACGGGATTCCAGTATCTATTGTCTCCGACCGTGACCCGCGGTTCACTTCGAGGTTTTGGCAGAGCTTTCAGGGTGCTTTGGGCACATCTCTACATCTTAGCTCCGCCTACCACCCTCAGACGGATGGACAGTCCGAAAGGACCATTCAGATGCTTGAGGACATGCATTGGGCTTGTATCCTTGAGTGGAGAGGAAGTTGGGAGCAACATTTGCCGCTGGTTGACTTTTCTTATAATAATAGCTACCAAGCGAGCATCCGGATGGCACCTTTCGAGGCGCTTTATGGGCGTCCTTGCCGATCACCTTTGTGTTGGAGTGAGGTTGGAGATCACCTTCTCACTGGCCCAGATCTTATCCAGCAGTCAGTGGAGAAGATACGCCTCATCTGGGAGAGGTCGCAGGCAGCTCAGAGCCGTCAGAAGAGTTATGCCGATAGGAGACGGTGGGAGTTGGAGTTTGGTGTTGGTGACCATGTTTTCCTTAAGATCTCTCTGACTCGTGGTGTTGTTCGATTTGGACAATGGGGAAAGTTGCCACCTCATTTTATTGGTCCATTCGAGATCTTGGAGCAGATTGGCGTCACAGTATATCGGGTAGCACTTCTAGCCCGATTGGCCGATATCCATAATGTATTCCACGTCTCACTTCTTCGGAAGTATGAGCCGGATCCCACTCATGTCTTGGATTTTGAACCGTTGGAGCTCCAGGAAAATCTTTCCTACGAGGAGGTACCTATCCAGATTCTTGACCGTAAAGAGAAGGTACTTCGGCAAAAGGCAATCCCACTCGTGAAGGTGTTGTGGAGGAATCATGGAGTCGAGGAAGCCACGTGGGAAACGGAGGACGAGATCAGAATGAAGTACCCTCATCTTTTTGCCGCTGATCTCTAGCGAATTTTGGGGGACCAAAATTCCTAAGAGGGCTCAAAACCAGAATTTGTTTTCTTTAATTATCGGTTATCGTGAGATTAGTTCATTTTCTGATCTATTCGGCAGTTTCGTGAAATAAATCATGTTCAAGATGGTTTTAATCAAAATCAAGTTTTAGATTAGTGGTCTTAAGTGATTTTAAAACAAATGTTAATTTTTGGGATTTTTCTGAATTTTTACTATTTTTTCAAAAATTAAGGTTTTGGCGGGACCCCTGTGGGCCCCACCGTCAAAATTTTGATTTTTGGGTCAAATGAACCCAGATATTTACTTAAGGTCATACAAAAATTTTTATAATTTTATTAGGCTTAATTAGGGCTTAAATTTGCAAAAATACCCATTTTTAGCCTACTTTTCCTATTTACACCCCATAACTAACCCATACATACCCCAACCCTTACTATAAAAGGGCAAACCGGAGCCATTTCCATTTTTAGGAATAGGCTAAGGAGGGAGGTTTGGCCTAATCCCCAATTAGGAATGGATTAGAAAGCGATTAAGGTAAGCCTACTCTAATTAAGCACTAAACCCTAGCTTTCTTCTTAATCTCTTCTAAATCTACCATTTCCCCTTTGTTTCAATCCGTTTTTGGACATAAAAAACTACTGATTTGTGTTTTACTACAAACCCTAGCTTTCAAAATTCGATTATTACAATCAACAAGCTCTAGATCTAAGTTTTAATTAGGGATTTCTTTGGTAAATCAATTTTTAATGGAGTTTAATTCAAACTCAATGTTTTTGGAAGGCTTTTAAGAAGGGTGACCTTCAAATCCAAGCTTAATTAAGTGCTAAAGTAATGGGTCTTTGAAATCTCAGTTTATCCATGGTAAAACCCTTGATTTTTGGCTTATTTCGAATGTAGTTATTTGATTTGGTGTGTTAATGGCATGATTAGAAAATGGAAATATTTAATCCTGATTTTCTTAGGGTTTTGCATTATTATGATATAGTTTAACATTCTGGAAGTCAAGAAGGACTTTTGATGATGATTAGGGTGTTAGATGTGGATTTGAAGTGTTATCAATGGTGTTTCAGTTTGGATTTGCAAAAGGAAGAAGATGGTTCAGTTCTGCCTTGTTGGCTTTCGAACAGCCCTTCTGGGCCTTTCGAACAGCAACACTATCGGAACGACAATTTTCCAGCTCAGCCGATCGAACCGCCAGCTAGGCGTTCGAACGGTCAAACTATAAATTTCAAATTTTTACGTTTAACCATTCGAACGTTTTGAAGGGCGTTCGAATGGCTACACAGCAGATTGGTGTTCTAATGCATGATGTTTATTTTGATGATTCCACTTTAACTTGCCAATTTTATATGAATGTGGAGTGATTTAAGCTATGTTATGCTACTGGAAAGACATGCTATTGAGGTTATGGAATTGAGATATATGCTTAGAAATTTGTGGAATGACTTATGTTTTGTGGCATGATGTTGGAATTGTCATCTTGAAATTATGAATGGTTGATTCCTTTTGATTAAGCATATTTTCAGTGGAACTACAACGTATTAATGGACTGATTTGTCATGATAGAACGTAGTTAGTTGATGTGTGAATGTTGGTGAATGCCATGACTCAATGATGAAATGAATGATCTTATATGTGTTTAACCTTTGTGGTTGAGTTTTGATTTGAGTTATGATTTCAACGTTTCTTCTCCTATGATTTCCACTGGAATTCATGTTTAGATGGTAATTCACATGTGTAGTGTGGTAGTGAGTTTAATTTCAATCATGTTGACATGGCTTGTGTGGAGTGCTTCTACTAGTTACACACACACACATGTGGGGGTTAAATGTTGATGTTGAAGCTTAATATTGTGCTTATGAATGATGCATTAGGGGCTGATAAAAGCACTTATCATGGATTAGGATTCATATATGCCTTGCCCACGTATGTACCATGCTGCATGCATCATGAAAATGGATTTCAAATTGAGGCTTCATCGAGGTTAATCGAATTTGACCGATTGGATGCAATGTGGTGAAATTGTATGCCGGATTGATCGATCGTGGATTAATCGTAAGTTGATTGGTCCGAAAGGACATATTTTGATTTGAGTTCCTGTGTGGAACGAGTGCACTCCCCATGGTTGAGTCTAATTAAATGGAATGATGTGGGGACGAGTTGTGTACTTGTCTTGCGGATTGTGAGAATGTTATTATGAGTGTCATCTGAACCCTGAGAATCCAGTGTGGTATGCCATGTGCACCCACTACCACGTGTTCTAGGTATCTCTGTGTAAGAACTCGAGCTCTTCCCTCCGCAGGAGATGTCCCTGGGCAAACACCCCTGCTCTAGATTGTCTGTGTGAGAATGGGACATCCTTGGCCAGGATTGTCCAGGGCGAGCAGCATTAGGGATTGACAGCCCCGATCTTTCTTGAATTCTTGTGTAGAATTTTGGACCTTGACACGCCTTCGTGGTCTTGTCTATGTCCCGTCTGTGTGACACCAAATTTGTGATTACTCCTTGATGGAGGATGTTATGATATGATGCATGTAGGAATATGTATGTTAGAGATACATCCATGCAGGTTGAGTATGATATGATGCATGTGGAAATATGTATGTTAAAGATACATCCATGCAGGTTGAGTATGATATGATGCATGTGGGAATATGTATGTTAGAGATACATCCATGCAAGTTGAGTGTGATGTGATGCATGTGGGAATATGTATGTTAGAGATACATCTATGCAGGTTGAATTTGATGTGATGCATGATGGAAAATGTATGTTAGAGATATATTTTATGCAGGGTATTTTGATGAGAATGAAATTATGTGGATTATGCATTATGATGCAGTTTTAGGTGATGTGTATGCGTGATCAGAAACTGATGCACCATGTAAATCTTTGATCTGAATAATCTTATTGCTATGCTATCGTATTTTCGATGTTGATAGTGATATTAAAAACCATTGCTGAGTTTGTTAAACTTACCCCTCTTTCATGTGTTTTTATTTGGAGCTGCATGGTGCGACACGGAGATGGACAGGATCTCCTCTTTGAGGAAAGGTCAGAGATGGCTTGGATGTGATCTTGGAGATCGTTGTCTGACTTATCTTCTTTTGTTTCATGCTTATGTTTAGAACCTTTGTGTAGGGTTCTTGTTTTGGATTTATGTCACATTTTACAGTTATGTTTGCTTAAGACTTATTTGAGCCAGTGTGGGCTAATTAACTAAGCATGTGGGTTTAAGATTAGTTGTTTACTTTGTAATAAGCAACACTCTTTCTTTCCTTCTTATTTACTCTTGCTCAAAGGATTGTGCGTACTCCGTAATTCTGTTAATCACCCATGGTTAGGGTTAAGTCTTACGCTAGATCGTTTCTCAATTTCAATTCGTCGCCCCCACGCGCTTGACCGGCCCTTGGACCGGGTTCAGCTCAGGTCGAGCATCGCCGGGGCATGACACAACGGTAAGGCCTCCACAAAATCTATAGAAACGTCCTCCCAAACCTTATCCGGGATGGGCAATGGCTGAAGCAAACCGGCAGGAGATGTGGTGGTGGACTTAGCACGCTGACGGACATCACAAGCGGCCACATAAGTAGTCACATCTCGGCATATTCCTTGCCACAAGAAGCTCTGACTGCCCAGTTTATAGGTGTGGAGGGCACCCTCATGACCTACCAAGGGGGAGGCATGGAAGAGGGCGATGATACGCTGGTGAAGATCTGTAACCTTAGGAACCCATAGATGGTCCTTCCAGAAGAGAAGGCCATCCCTCCATGCAAAGCAAGGGCGCACTGACAGGTCAGATTGGTGGGCCGCAATCAGGGTTGAAGAATCATCCTGATACGCCAGTTGCAATTCATCAAGGAATGTACAAACCGGACCAGAAATAGTCAAACACGAACCTGTAGTGGAACGGTGAGACAGGGCATTGGCCACGGTGTTGTCGGATCCCTTCTTGTATACAACCTCATAGTCATAGCCCAGGAGCTTGCTGATCCACCGCTGCTGCGTTAGAGTGGACACCCGCTGTTCGAGAAAATACTTGAGCGGTTGGTGGTCAGTACAATTGAGAAACCGCCTGCCAAGCAAATAAGGGCGCCATTTGTCAACTGCGAGGACAATGGCTAGCATCTCTTTCTCGTAGACAGATAGGGATAGGGAGCGGCCAGCCAAAGCCTTGCTGAAATAAGCAATGGGACACTCCTCCTGAAGTAGTACTGCCCCCAGGCCTGCATCCAAAGCATCGGTCTCGACCACAAATGGCTGGCTGAAATCAGGAAGGATCAAAACAGGGGCGGTCGCCATAGCTTGCTTCAATTCCTCTAAGGCCGCCTGGGCAGTGTCAGACTAGCGGAATGCTCCCTTCTGTAATAGCTGAGTAAGAGGGTGAACATTCTCGCCATAGCGGTGAATAAATCGCCGATAATAGCCAGTTAGGCCGAGGAACCCTCGAAGCACCCGGGCTCAAGTAGGGGATGGCCAGGATAGCATGGCGGTCACCTTAGAGGAGTCTGTTGCAATGCCATCATGAGAGATAATATGACCCAAATATTCCACCTGTGGGCTGCCAAATGAACACTTTGAATGTTTAAGAAACAATGAATTAGCTGTCAGGATAGCAAAGATAGACCTGAGATGCTCCAAGTATTCGCCCCATGACTTACTATAGACAAGGATATCATCGAAGAACACCAAAATGAAGCGGTGGAGGAAGGGCCGGAAGAGGTCATTCATAAGGCTCTAGAATGTGGAGGGGGAATTCGTTAGGCCGAACGGCATAACAAGGAACTCGAAGTCGCCGTCATGAGTGCGGAAGGCGGTCTTGTGCACATCGGTGGGCTGCATCCAAATTTGATGATAACCTGATTGAAGGTCGAGTTTACTGAATACAGTAGCACCGGACAGCTCGTCCAGAAGCTCCTCCACCACCGGTATAGGATATTTGTCATTCACTATGATAGCATTCAAAGCCCAGTAATCAACACAGAAGCTCCAAGTACCATCCTTCTTATGAACCAATAGCACTAGAGAAGAGAAGGGACTTGTGCTCGGATGAATGACACCAGAATGAAGCATGTCAGCCACAAGACGTTCGATTTCAGCTTTCAGAATGTACGGGTAGTGGTAAGGACAGACATTGGCTGGAGATGCACCTGGCAGGATAGGAATAGAGTGATCATGTGATCACACCGGAGGAAGGCCATGCGGTTCAGCGAACACTGCACTATACTCCACCAATAAGTTGAGATCCTGTGGCAACTCCTCTTGCAGGACGTCCACCGATGCCCGTTGCTGAAGAAGTAGCTGATCGTTTATAATTAACCCTTTGCAAGTGTACAAGGTAATTGTACTAGGATAAGTATTTAAGGGTTGTTGAACCTCAGGGACGGATGTATTACTAAATCTAAAGAGGAATTTGCTGATTGAAAACTAAATCAAACTTAAACTTTAATTAGGTAAAGGAAAGAAATCAACTAGTTTAAAAACAAGAGATTAATATGATGAAAATTACTTAGGAAATCGAATCCACTATAGAACCATAACAATTTCTTAACTTTTAATCTAAATCTAGTGTGAATATTAACAAGAATTCTCAGCTACAAGCTAGAATTACTTTAGAAAGAATCATTAATTAAATTCTATGGCGTGAACTATCTTCGACAATATCACGAATCATCTACACTAAACTAGCTATAGGCATGACCCATCTAATCTTAGTATAACTCGTCCATGTCATTAATTATCTGAACATTAAAACTATTGTGTGACCATCTCATCTAAATCACAGAAATTAGAATTGATGAAAATATCAAAACCACATCAATTTATCATCTACAAGACAAGAAATCAACATAGATTTGAATAAACATGAAAAGTTCTTCCATTAAAAAGGAAATCTTTATCATATAATTATCATCATTCACAACTGAGATCTAAATTAAAAAGAAAAGAAACTGAAACCTATCTATAGCTTCATCAACTCCTAAGTAAAAGAAAAGTCTAGCCTTCCATTGTAGAAGAAAGCACTTGAATCTCCATTAAAAGCTTTGAGTTCTCTTCCATCTTCTTCTTCCTTTTTTCTCTTTAGAAAATCTACTGGAATCCTCTGGTTTCAAGCCAAATATGTCTTTTTATATGCATAAGATCCGTAGGAAGAAGTCCAATATGAAAAGGATTGAAAATTGGCTAAAACTAGGAAACTGCACGTTATCCCATTCGAGCGCCTTGCATGCCCGTTCGAACGCTTGAACTGTATTTTCTTCAAAATCACGTTATCTGGATAGAACGGTAAGTGGTCCCGTTCGAATGGCTACAGTGTTTCTGCAATCTGGACAGTCCATATTATGTTCATTAAGCTTTTCTTCATGTTCATATTAATTTCTAACTTGGTTATAATTCCGAAAAGTTGTCCAAATCACCTTAAAGCATGTCAAGACTATTTTTAATTATTTTAAACATAATTTAAATATAAAATATCATATTTTAAACATGTAGAATATAACTAAAATTCCAACTTGATTTAAATACATATCTAAACGACTAATAACTATAATTAATAATTAAACTAAAATATTAATAACTATCTTAATCTAAATAAACTATAACTAACTCTAAATTAACCTAATCTATACTAGCAAATAAGGTAAAAAGGCATATAAAATAGATATATATTTCATACTTATCAGTAGCCCCTGAGATGCAAACTGGAATAAGGACCCCGTCGATTGAGCAGAATGGAGAGTGCCCGGCTGAGAGACTTGGAGGCGCACCCGCTGCCCGTTTAGCGCAAAGTCCATCACCAGGGCCTTAAATTTCCATAACACGTCCCTGAGTTCTTGGAGCCACTGCACCCCTAGTACCACGTCCGCCCCCTTGGTAGGAAGCAGAAAGAGGTTGGTCATGAATGTGTGACCTTCAATGGAGAGCGCTACCTGGGTACAAACGCTGGAGCTCTGGAGGTGCTTGCCATCACTGATCGATACATCAAAGGGCGTTGAGTCAGATATGAAACAGCCTAGTCGCTGGGCGACTTTGTCGTTAATGAAATTGTGAGTACACCCACTGTCAATCAGAATGGCCACCTGCTGCCGCTTGAGATAACCCTGTACTCGCTTTGTGCGTGGGGTAAATGCCCCTGAGAAGGCATGAATAGAAATCTCTGGCAGCGTGTCATCATAGCTTACGGAGTCAGACCCGCCTCCCACCTCCCTCTCTTCATTGACCTTTTCCACTAATAGACTACCCTTGACGGAACAACGGTGCCCTGGAATGAACTTCTCATTGCACAGAAAACAAAGGCCCTTTGCACGACGTTCCTCCATCTGAGCCAGAGTGAGACGACAAAAAATCAGCCCGACCTGAGGGGTCTATGGACCAAAGCGGCCAGCAGCTAAACTGTTGGCTGGGGCGGCGCTCGGGGAGGCAAGCACAGCAACCCACGGAAAAGTTCCAAGCCGACCCCTATGCCTCTAGCGAGCTAGTTTCTCTTCTTCGATGCGTGTGTGGTGCACGACATCCCGCATGCTAGAACAAGGAAAATGGCGTATCTCCTCAAAAATCTCCGGTTTGAGCCCTCTCTTAAACGTACCCACCAAGGCTGCCACCAGCCACTCAGGTAGGCAGTTGGCCAGCTTCATGAACTCTGTATAATAGGCTCAGATGGTGGATGTTTGTCGCATGGAGGAGAGCATCTCGTTGAAGTCTTGGAACTCATTTGGGCCGAACTGGATGAACAATTCATTGGAAAAGGCAATCCAAGTGGGGTAGCGCACCTCCTTCTCAAAACTCTGGAACCATACTGAAGCATCTCCGTCTAGGTGGAAGGCCGCTATGCGCAGCCGTTCAGCCTCTGAATGTGTTCCCTGGTAGGCGAAAAACTTCTCCGCCTTATACAGCCATTCCACTAGGTCGTCATCCCCATTATAATGTGGGAACTGGAGGCAGGCTAAATGGGGTTCCGCTCCTCCCCGAGGACCACCACGAGGACCATGAAGGTCGTCCCAATCATCGTCGATCTTCAGAAGCAAGTTCCGAGGGGGATGCATCATTGGGGCATTCGGCAGAACACTTGGCGCGCCTCGCGGTGGCCAGGCCAAAAGTCCCTCCTCGGCCGGTAGGGCTGCCTGCCCAGCATACAAGGGGGCGTAAGGCTAACGTACCTCCCTGTCTGGCATAACCCGAAGACTAGTAGCAAACAGCGGCATCATAGGGCCATTTGCCCAAACACCTGGCGGTCCTCGCGAAACCCAGGCCTAACGTCCACCATCAGCAAGCAAGTCTGCTGGTCCAATGGGTAGGGGAACATGGGACTGACGTGTCTCCCTATCAGCCATGGTTGGAGGACCAGGGGTGTGTCCTTCGGTCCCTGAGAAGAATCCCCAATTTCCATGATGGCTTCCTGAGTTCTGACGCTATTGGGTTCTGAAGGCGCTGACTGGTTGGCCATTCATTTGTCAACCGTTGTGGTCAATACCTGCACCATGGCAACAAGTTGCGCCAACGTGGAATCCTCTGTGGCAGCCGGAGCGACTGTGGTAGCGGGTAAGGGACCATCTGCTGAAACCTCAGTCTCCTTCACGGGTTGAGTTTTAGGAGCGTTAGCCACCTGTTTGCCTCTTGCCATGGCTGGGGATTGATAGAAGCTCCGATACCAATGATGTGCCCGACGTAGGCATAATCAGTACAGGAAGTTCTAGGAGAGAGAGGAAGGAGAAGTAACAAAATAACAAAGAAGTAAACTGATATGCTTGCATACCAACCCAAGGAAGGAGACGACCCTTTATGGGGAGTCGTGCCCTCCAACATTGGGACTTGTGCCGCTAGTGGGCCCGGTTCTATTGTGGCCCACTAGCGTGCCTAACACTAGTTCATCATACAATAATAATACCAATCTACCACTGATTTAAGGGAAACTAGCCTAAGGTACTAAAATAAATAATAGTCTAATGTACTCAAATAAAGGCAAGTAATGAATCAAGTGCACGTGCACAACACAAGTATGATCCAACACAATGATTCAAACATACAAACAACCACAATGATGTGCCTGGAGTAGGCACAATCGGCACCTAGGAGATCTAGGTAGGGAAAGGGGAGATGTAAGGAAGAAAGGGGAGAAAATATGAGTAATTCCAATTGCATACTATCAAACAAGAGAGGATCGCCCCATATAGGGGACAACCAATCCTCTAGGGAATCATGCCCAACCCAACCCAGGCCAGCCCGGTTCCCTAGGAGACATGCCAATTAGTGGTTCGGCTAGCCTGGGCCACTAATTGAACCAATACAGTTTTACATCCAAATACCAAACCAAAGCAAATACTAAACTATTACAATAATAAATAGTTCAATGCAACTAAGTAAAAGCAATAAAGTAGAGTCTGGGGGAGTCCTCTAAGAGACTGGTCATCATGCACAACACTCCACCATGCTTCCGCTATTCACCTTGTCCTCAAGGCGACCAAGCTAGGAAGCGAGTCATAAAATCATCCTCAGGCATCCACGTAGAGTTTTCAAGTGGCTACCCTTGCCAAGAAATCAAGACCTCAGTAATAATGCGGCCAGAGCGACGAACCCAACACTATTCAAGCACTGAAGTAGGGACAGGATCGGAAGGCGGAAATGGGCCCATCAGGGGAGGAGGAGGAGCACCCACTGCCAAGGACTTGTCACCTACAAATCATTGCAGACGAGACACATGAAAGACAGTGTGAACCAAAAAGTCAGGGGGCAAAGCCAGTCGGTAGGTCACAGTAACCATGGAAACGGGGAACAAGCTTAGAGTTCTTCGGCTGAAACAAGGAGGTCTGTCAATGAGGGAGAACCAACACATAAACCAGATTACCCACGATATACTCACAATCCATATGACGACGATCATAGATCTGCTTCATCCAGTTCTGGGCAGATGACAAATTCATCTTCAGCTGGCGTAAGACCTCATCGCGCATCTGTAACATATAGTCCACTTTTGCCATAGAAGAACAGTGAGGGACATATGAAAAGACTATATATGGTGGACGGCCATAGAGCACCTCAAACAGCAAGAACCCAACGCGTGTATGATAGGTAGTATTATAAGACCACTCGGCTCAAGGAAGAAGCTAGAGCTAGCGATGGGGCTGCATCATAGTAAAGCATCGAAGATACTGTTCCAGGCAACGGTTAACCACCTCCGTCTAGGGGTGATAAGAAGTGCTGATATGGAGAGATGACCGCTGTAAAGTGAAAAACTCCTACCAGAACTGTGAAAGGAAGATCCGATCATGGTCATAAATAATCGTACGGGGCATACCATGAAATCGGGCCACCTCGCGAACATAGATCTCAGCTACAGTCTTGGTGGTGAAGGGATGGCCCAAAGCACATAAATGAGCATACTTGGATAGCCGGTCCACCACAACCATAATAACAGACTTACCCTTCAACATGGGCAAAGCCTCCATGAAGTCCATCGAAATGCCCTCCCAAACCTTATCCAGAATAGGCAATGGTTGTAACAAACTGGCAAGCGAGGTCGTGGTCGCTTTAGCCCACTAACAAACATCACAAGCGGCCACATAGTCATGGACGACTCAATGGATGCCCTGCCACAGGAAACTCTGGTTGACCCATTTGTAGGTGTGGAAGGCGCCCTCATGACCAGCCACAAGAGTGTCATGGAAGTGCGAAAGGATGCGTTGGCGGAGGTCAACAACATGAGAAACCCACAGGTGGTACTTCCAGAAGAGAAGGTCATCCCGCCACACAAAGAATGGTCGGGCAACAGGGTCAGTCTGGAGGGCGGCAATTGCATCCTGTGTCCAAGAATCCATACCATAGGCCTGCCATAACTCCTCAATAAATGGGCAAGAGAGAGTGAAGATAGCCAAGTAGGAGCCTGATGCTGGACTGCGAGAGAGCGCGTCGGCCACGATGTTGTCTGACCCTTTTTTGTACATGACCTCATAGTCATATCCCAGTAACTTGCTCACCCACCACTACTAAGAGGGAGTAGACACTCGTTGTTCCAAGAACTACTTTAGTGGTTGGTGATTGGTACAAATCAGAAATGGGCATCCCAGTAAGTAAGGACGCCACTTGTCAACGGCGAGGACAATAGCCAACATCTCCTTCTCATACACTGACAAGGACAAGGAGCAGCCAGCTAAGGCTTTACAAAGTAAGCAATAGGGCGCTCGTCCTGCAAAAGAACTGCTCCCAAGCCTACCTCCGAAGAGTCTGTCTCCACCACAAATGGCCAGCTGAAGTCCGGTAAGAACAGAACTGGGGCAGAAGCCAAAGCCTGCTTAAGCCCCTCAAAGGCCGTTTGGGCCTCATCCGTCCAAGGAAAAGCCCGCTTCTTCAGCAGCTCTGTAAGAGGGTGAGCAAACTCACCATACCGATTGATAAACCGGTGATAATAACCTGTAAGGCCCAAAAAACCCCTGAGTGCCTGGACACATGTGGATGGCGGCCAAGAGAGCATGGTGGCCACCTTAGCCTGTTCAATAGCAACATCGCTCTGCGAGATAATGTGGCCCAAACAATCAACCTGCGGGTTGCCAAAGGAAACTTCAAATGCTTCAGGAATAAGGAGTTAGTGTGCAAGATAGAGAAGACCGACCTAAGATGCGTCAAGTGTTCTATCCACGATGTGTTGTACACCAAGATGTCATAAAAAAAGACCAATATATATCGACGCAGGAACGGCCAGAAAATATCATTCATGAGGCACTGGAAGGTGGAGGGGGCATTGGTTAGCCCATCATGAGTCCGGAATGCAGTCTTGTGCACGTCCTAGGGCTGCACACGAATTTGGTGATATTCGGAAAATAGGTCAAGCTTACTAAAGATCGTGGCACCTGTCAACTCATCCAACAGCTCCTCAATCATTGGTATGGGGTATTTCTCTTTGATGTTGATTGCATTCAAAACTCGGTAGTCAACACAGAACTGCCACAATCCATCCTTCTTGCGAACCAGCAGTACTGGGGACGAGTACGAACTCGTACTAGGATGAATGATCCCAGACTGGAGCATGTCCGCTACAAGCCTTTCTCATATTTCTGTATGTGAGGATAACGATAAGGGTGGACATTGGCTGGGGCCGCCCTTGGAATTATAGTAATTTGATGGTCATGAGGCTGGACGGGAGGGAGACCCTGCTGCTCTGAGAACAAATCCTGATGGTTGGCCAACAACTCCTAGAGAACTGAAGGCATCTCGTCTTGAGTCACCCTGATAATGGCACGCTACTGCAAGAGAAGTCCTTGGGTTGCGAACCAAAAGGAGCTCACGAGCTGGGCTGAGAGGAGCATGCCCGACCACAAGCCTTTGATCCGAACCCACTCCCCATTGAGCTCGAAATCCATTATCATATCCCAGAAGTTCCAAACCACATCACCAAGCTCCTGCACGCCAATACAACATGCACCCCCTTCCTATGCAACAAGAATAGATCGGTAACGAATGTGTGGCCCTGGACAGAGAGTGTAACCTAAGCACACACCCTTACACTCCGGAAATGCTTGTCATCGCCAATCAGCACATCAAATGGTTTAAAGTCCGATACAAAACAACCCAGCCGTTGGGCTACCTTGTCGTTAATAAAGTTATGAGTAGACCCACTGTCGATCAAGATAGCCACCTGCTGGTGCTTCAGGTAACCTTGTATTGGCATCATGCGTGGAGTGAATGCCCCTGAAAATGCATGGACTGAAATTTTGGGCAACACGTCCTCCGGTGCAAATGAATCAAATCCGACCCCTCCATCACTGTCCTCTTCTACCTCCTCCACGAGAAGACTGCTCTTTACCAAATAGCGGTGCCCAGGAAGAAACTTCTCGTCATAGTGAAAGCATAGCCCCTTTGATTGGCACTCTTCCATCTGGGCTGGGGTAAGACGTCGGACAGTCTGGCTGGCCGGTTCATGCTATTGGCCAGGTCTGCCTGCTGTTGGGTTGCTAGTGGTCGCCGGTAGTGGGTTGCTGCTCAGGACAGGTCAGGGTATAGGTGCAAGCCGCCCACCTCTGCGCTGCCTAGTCAGCTTCTCTTCCTCAATGCAAGTATGGTGCACAACGTCCCTCATGCTAGTGGAAGGGAAGTGGCGCATTTCCTCGGAGATTTCAAGCTTTAGACCACGCTTGAATGTGCCCACCAAGGCGGCCACCGGCCAATCAGGGAGTCGGTTGGCTACCTTCATGAACTCAATATAGTATGCACAGACAGTGGTGGTCTAGCGTAGGGTGGACAGCATCTCGTTGAAGTTCTGGAATTCATTCAGCCCAAACTGAATGCATAGCTCATCGGAGAAGGCTGCCCATGTGGGGTAGCGCACCTCTTTCTCAAAACTCTGGAACCAAACTGAGGCGTCCCCATCAAGGTGGAAGACAGCGATGCACAGGTGCTCAGCCTCGGAGTGCGTTCCTTGGTAGGCAAAGAACTTTTTTGCCTTTTACAGCCATTCCACAGGGTCATCATCGCCATTATAGCGAGAAAACTGTAGGCAAGCCAAATGGAGTTCAACCCCCCCTCGTGATCCGCCATGATGGACGGGATACTCACCCACTCCTCCTCTGCGTCTTGAAACTGATTTGGAGGGGGCGACATCATAGGGGGATTTTCTCGAACACCTGGTGTGCCTCGCACATCCCAGGCCTGGCGTCTCCCCTCCAATGCATGAATGCCAGTGCCAAATCACACCGGACTAGGGAAGGCTCTCGTGTCAATGTTTGTCAGTGTTGGGCGGCCAGGGAAAGTCGGCTCGAGGGGTTGTGATGGACCACCACTCTCATGGACAGCAGGAGATGGCCTTGGTAGAATGGGCATTGTGCGTGCTGTCGTCTCACCCTTTGCCTCGCTCGCCAGATACATCATTATGACTTTCAATTCAGCCATGACTTTGTTGAGCTTGAGTTCACTGGCTGTCGCAGGATCTGCCTTCGGGCTATCCGCGGTTGCTGAGGAAGGAACCTCCTTCTCTGGAGTAACCTCGGGGACAGCAGCAGCTTCCTTACCTCAAGCTATGGCCAGGGATCATAAATGCTCTGATACCAATGATGTGCCTGGAGTAGGCGCAATTGGCACCTAGGAGATCTACACAGGGAAAGGGGAGAAGTAAGGAAGAAATGGGAGAAAATATGAGTAATTCCAATTGCATACTGTCAAACAAGAGAGGATCGCCTCATATAGGGGACGATTAGTTCCCTAGGGAGTCGTGCCCAACCCAACCCAGGCCAGTCCGGTTCCCTAGGAGAACACGCTAGTTAGTGGTTCGGCTAGCCCAGGCCACTAACTGAACTAATACGGTTTTACATCCAAATACCAAACCAAAGAAAATACTAAACTATTACAATAATAAATAGCTCAATGCAACTAAGTAAAAGCAATAAAGTAGAGTCTGGGAGAGTCCTCTGAGAGACTGGTCATCGTGCACAACACACATTTATCCAAACATCCACATGTTCATAATCAAATACATATGAATTCATATGCACTAAAAACCATGGTATTACAATACTCATTAATAGTACATATAACATCACAACTCATTCTTGAAAATAGTCATCATCGACTTACCGTTGGTGAGCTCATTGATGGGTCGGCCAAGTTGTTGATGCCCATTGGCATCCCATCAACGCATCAAACTCTCACTGACAGTAGGTTGTATGGGACAACCCACTTCATCAACACCACACTAATGCCCGACCTTATTGTCGATGGTTGATAGGTTGTACACCGACACAATGTTGTGTGGTAGTGCCAGTACTGTCATCTCTCTCCTTTCACTTACGTTGTCACCAACATATTGATGGTTGTGCCAATGATCGGGAACAAACAACAAAAACTGAATCTAGTTCACAAAATCACTCTAAATAATACCATATGCAAACTTTCCACACACAACCTTCCCACAATGAATAATGATTGTTTTAATGATCAAATGATCAGTCAATGTTGGAAAATAGGATCTCTTAGCATATTTATTACAAAAACATCAAAAATCATTCTCTACATGCATTCATATGAAGTAATAATCATAACTAATCTCATATATTCAATTTAAAAGAAAATCATGGTAACAAAGTTAGAAATCCAACCCTTTTCTTTAACTAAACACAAAGGTCTCCATAAACCCAGTTGTCTCCCCTTTCCTATGACTATGACTTGCCCTAATCCCTCATTGTTCTACCCAAAGTCAGAGATTTCGAAAGATTTGGGTCAAATGATAAAAAAATGTATTTATATGAGGGAGAAGTAATCGAATTTTGGTGCATAACCATTCAAAAAATCACGTCATTGTGTAGTTTTGAACCCATCAGTAAGTCACACTCCAAACACCAATGCGTCAATGGTTTGCCGGCAATAAAATTGGCACTTCATCAGCAAAGTCACCTACATGTCGAACCTTACCAAAAGTGGCTAAGCAATTCACCGATAAGGGCATGGACGTGTTGATGTTTAATGACAACCACTTTTTGTTATAGAATGTTGAAAAATGCAAATTTTATATTTATCATTGTTGCTACTTTCCTGAGTTCTAATACTTAGTACTATTATCATTTCTAAAGGAGTTTGTTGACACCAAAGTTGATGCTAATGAAACTTAACACAAGAACAACCAAAAAACTAATAATAGATCAATAATTAATTAAACACACATGAAAATCACGAGTGTCAAATAAAGTCTTAGGAGAGTCAAGTTGAGTCAAGTCATGTTTTGTCCAAGTGAAAAATTAAGGCACTTAAATTTGAAAGAGTTGTAATGTTTTTTCGTAATTTGTAGAGTTGTTTCATTTAATAGCCAAAGGGGGAGATTGTAAGAACATATGCGACATATGTATGAATTGGTTATATACCAATGATCAAAACTATGTCCATTCAAGTATGTAATTCAGCTTTTATGAAATATGATTAGATTGATAATGTGTAGAGTTAGATTTGGAATTGAATGACTTGAAAAATTGGAAAAGATGTATGCGCGTACGCACACACATAGAGTTAGATTTGGAATTGAATGACTTGAAGAAATGGAGAAGACATTCACATACAAACACACACATGTATGCACGTACACATGAACCCTCACACACACATACAAAGACTATTACAAAAACTTAGGTTTTTAATGAATATATCTTACATGAATGTTAGAAAAAGAATGGATGAAAAAGGTCAAAATTATCGCAAAATAGTTCATAAGTGATCAATCTTCCTTGAACAGTGATATATAGGTCTTCAATGAAGTTTGAGATTTTTTTCAAATCATTGAACGAACGATCATCTAGTGGAAAAGATCGATCATATTCACTTTTATTAGGTTCAGTATAGTGAACGATTGATCTCACACTAGGGTTTTGAGAACATTACATAGAACAATCGATCGCTCTATGGAATGATTGATCTCACTATTCTATAGTTACTTGAAATACTCATTCCGAGATCAGGTTGTTTCCTATTAACGAACAAAGACCTAAACCGACTTAAACCACTATTTAAGGACCTAAAAAGGACAAAATTGAGGAGGATATTTTGTGAGGAAAAAAGTGAGAGCATTTGTCCTAAATTCCCTTAATCACCTTTTCAAATTTTTTAGAGAAATCAAAAGAAATGTGAAAAATCTTGATACATAAATCCTTTATAAATAGAATTGAGATTTTTTGAGAGACACAAATAAATAGATCATACACAAGTTGAAGATTGAAAGAAATAAAGATGGATATTGATTAAAGTTTCAAAAGGGTTAAAAGTTTGAGTGAAGGAGAAGATCTAGACAATGTCCGAAAATGCAAAGAAGGACTTTGGTAGCCAAGGGAGATCTAAAATTAACTTCAAGAGGTTTTAGAAATGGTTGAGTCTTGTAAGTCTTAACTTCATAGTGCATTGATTAATTGGAAAAAGGTCGATCGCATGGTTTTTTTCCCTAGTTGGGTTTCTACATTAAAATTTCTCGTGGAATTTTGTGTGCTTGTTTGCTTTGTTTTTCCACACAAGTAGCATATCAATTCTTGCAATAGAAGGGAAAACTTGTAGCTTTTTACACAACAGTGTTTTTGAATAGAGGCATTCTTGTGGCCCTCATAGATAGAAGTGTATTAACTCACATGTATTACAATTACCAATAAACGTGCTTTGGTTTTTCAACCACTATGTTAGAACAATAAAAAACAATCAATGAGTTTGTCTTGATGTCACTTCTAAGTATACAAGTCCTTTGTATT
This sequence comes from Saururus chinensis, assembly GCA_035235625.1. NCBI lineage: Eukaryota > Viridiplantae > Streptophyta > Magnoliopsida > Piperales > Saururaceae > Saururus > Saururus chinensis. The sequence continues at coordinate 33,098,994 of CP141144.1, read as the reverse complement.
TATCTCCAACTCTTTGGATGATTGAGTTTGTAAGCTAATGCACCTTCATTTTGCATAGAAATTATTGTTTTTACATCTTCCAATTTCATATACTTTGACATTCTTTTTCATAGTTTTAAATAGTTTAAGTGTACATAGGTAAAATAGTCAGGCCCTTTGTGTCGAGTAATGCCTAAGTCCAATTCGATTGACTCACTTGTCAACTCAATTGCCATGAGAAAATTGTGACACCCCAGCTTTTTTAACACATTTATTTACCAATACATCAAGTGTAAATCAGCATAAATTATTCTGTTTATAAAAATCAAAAATAAGAAACTAGTTACCCTAGGGCATTACATTTGTTTTTTTCATATACAAATACAAAATCATCATACTCATAATAATCATTCAAGCCATCAAGTAATCTCCAAGCTCATCCAATTGCATGTATATAAGTAACCAAGAGTGACTAACAAAGTATAAATGGCATCTCATATGCCTTTTTACAAATTTAACCATGAAATAAGCAATAGGTAAAAATCTTATGATTAGTTCGCATCCTTGTAATATGAAATCCCGCCAACTCTACTCCACCCCACAACAACTACTCCTTTGCTGAAAATCCTGCACCACTAGGATACATGAACATATGTATATATACCTAATATGATATAAATGAAGATAAATAACCACAACCAATCATGCTAGATTAATCTTCTACTTTATTAAATGTACATTATATGATTCCAACAAGTATCATAGCCCTAGTGTAGGTTTGGCCATCAACAACATGCATGGTAATAATTCTAATCGAATCAACAAGTTAATAAACACAACTCTCATCTACTAAGTTCTTTAATTCCATTCCTTTTAGGTTTATTCTACTCATCTTCCAATGCTAACTTTTAGAGTCATAGTCTACTTTAGACAAGCAAGATCCTAGCCATGGCCAATGAAGATCAAGCGCTATGCTCATGGACACAAGGTTAAGAAAATAGGTCTCCCATGGTACTTATAAACATCCTATAACATGCAGACTATGGTAATTTTAGGTCGTCATACAAAACCAGAGGAATAAACCGATTGGACAAACAAAAGTGGTCAAATCAAACAATCGAACTGGACACTCCACTGTTATGATTTCAAATTTTGAAACCAACCAGAAATAACCTTTTGTGGTTATACTCCTAGCAAGGAAAAAATAAATTTGTGCTTATCTTCAAATCCTCAAAGGATATCTAGAAGGATAAGTTGCACGCATAAATCTTAGTCATAATTTCTAGGATTCATCTAATCAATTTGTTGGACAAGAGCTGCTTTTTAACTTTGGTCCAATTTACCCGTGATCAAAATCCTACAATCATCTTCAGGGCAATCTTAGCAACTAATTATCTTTACTTACTTGTCTTTATCCCCTGGAATATCTTTCTAGATCCCCTCTGCAAACAATCAATAGTTAGAATCATATTAATTATTTAAATAAAATCAAATTTTCACTTTCTATGAACACTGAGGTGGCTTTTCCATAAAATACAAGTAAGACATTCATGTTTGGGGGTGTATGCAATCCATGATAAACCCTCTTCCTCTCTTGGCCATCAACGACCAAAATCAGCCTAAATAGCTGCAGCAACCTTCTCTTCCTTATTCTCCATCATTGGCTGCAAGTAACAACCTCTAACTAATTAGCAAGTCCTTTGTGTTTATCTTCATCTTTTCAAGTGATTGAGTTAGGGAGAAACTAAACATTCATTTGGCACAAAAACTATGATTTCTTACATTATCTAATTTTATATTCTTTGATATTGGACTCTTTGCCATTGTGTGGCATATTATCTGTGCCATGAATAAAAATTCATGAGTAGTTTAGGTCTACATGTGCTAACTAGCTTTCCCTTTTAGCTTAGTATTACCTAAATCTAATTGAATTGACTCAGTTATCAACCTGATTGCCATTAAAAAAATAAGAAGATGGATACATAAATTTCAAGTTACTCCATTGTGATCGAGATAACATTAAGTTAGTAGGTAAAGGAGATTATCACTTTTGAGCTCAAGCCAGGATTGTGAGTCATAACTCATAAGGTCCAACCTAAACTCCATACAATGTAACAAAAGTCAAGTACATGTACTTTGTGCCAATGTTAGAAAAGTTTGTTGCCTATATAATAGTGTATCTTTAATCTCCTTGCTCATCTTGGCTTAAGAATTAGCCTTCTAGTAACATATGTTATGCATGGCTAACAACAATTGCTTGGTCAATTACTCAAATTGTTAAGTATTATCATGCATAACTACTTTGCATACAAGCTATCTAGAGACATGGAGGTGTATTAAATGGAATATCAAAATTGAAGACAGATTTTATAGGTTATTTTTAGTTTGAACAAGTGATCATTGAGTGGACATCTATGATTAAACAAAGGCTATTTCGTAAGGAGTAGCTGTAAAATGCATGGATAGCAAGAGGAAATTATACCTGGTATTCAAGTAATCACTTGTGTATTTGTACAAAGAACAGTTAATCACAAGGGCACTGTAAGATTGTCAATATATTGTAGCCTGCAGACATATAGTGTTGAGTCAGCTGAAAAGGGTCCTCACTTGTGTGCATATATAGTGCAATTGGTGTGCTAAGCCATGAAATCCCACACAGGGCCTTCTTGTGGTAAAACTTTAGATATAAAGGGGTTAATGAGGTTGTCAGCTTGTAATAGTTTGGTTCAATGTAATTCATTGTTAGCATATAAACTAGGAGAACAAACAATAAAACACATCAACACAAATAATTGTATTAAGATGTGGAAATGATTTGAACCTCACTTAAATGGGGAGATCGACTAACTCCCTGCATGATGGAAGGCGTTCCAAAAATCATTCATCTCCTTCAAAACACTTTTGATATTTGGGCGTTCTTGTGGTGAGATTGCTGAACATGAAACTCCGAACCGAAGCATAGAAGTTATGCAACTAATTATTTCTTCCTGGGTACAAGTTTCATCTTGTAGAAGCAGTCCATCTAATATCCCCAAAATGCTATCCGGGATAGCCTCCTTGACATATGTATGAAGATTTAGTCCATCGATAAACATGTCATGAGTTGGGCTTTTTCCTGTGAACATCTCGAGCAAAAGGATGCCATAACTATATACATCTCCTTCGGTGGATGCGCTACCTCCCATACCATATTCTGCACTTGTGTATTACCAATGAAAACCTTAAAATATAATTAATTGAAAAAAGAATTTTGAATATTTAGAGTATAAATGAAATGCAAAAATTACCAGGTGGAACATAACCAATCGTGCCCTTCACTAGAACTGAGCTACTATTGTCACTTGTGAATCTCATTGACGACTCATGCAGTATATTTGCCAAACCAAAATCAGCCACATGAGCAACCATTTCATCGTCTAGCAGAATATTACTTGGTTTTATGTCGCAATGAACAATTGGCTTGTCGTATTGATTATGAAGATAATCTAAGGCCGTAGCCACATCAATGGCTACATTTACTCTTTGCACTGTACTCATATTATGTGCTTTGTTGTACCCTTCAATGTTATCGTGCAACCATTCCTGCAAGCTCCCATTACTCATATATTGGAATATTAAAGCTTTGAAGTCGTTACCTTGGTAATCCATACTTTCACATAATGTTAAAATCTTTACAAGGTTACGATGTCTGATATTTCTCAAGGTTTTGCTTTCTACTGTAAATGTCCTAGAAGATCCCCTTACTTGAAGGTTTAGGACCTTTACCGCAACAATTGTCCTTCCTTCATCAAATGTTGCCTTATAAACAGACCCATAACTTCCTGAACCAATCAAGCATTCAATAGAGAAGTTGTTTGTTGCCTTTAGAATGTCTTGGTAGGAAACCTTCCAATACCTTCCTTCCGAAAGATACTCAGTCGATAACCTTGCCTTTGAAGGCCTTTTTTTCCAATAAACCACCATGATAGTTGTTTTTACCAGAACCACAATAGCTGAACTGATAACTGGAATTACAACACCGAGATGAGTTGAATGCCTCATTTTACCTTTCTTTTTTGTTGGGCAACTAGATAAGTGCAAATTTGGGGGACCACCACAAATTCCTTTGTTTCCGGACAAAGAAGTTGCACTAGAATTTAGAAAAACACCTTCTTTTGGAACTTCTCCCTCAAAGTTATTGAATGAAAGATTAAGAAAGTAAAGGTTTTTGAAGTTTTCTATATACAGAGGAATTGGACCCGACAAGTTATTGTGCGAAAGATCTAACTCCTCTATAGCAATCAAACTACTCAATGAAGAAGGAATGGCTCCTTGAAAAGCATTATTTCCCAAGTACAACTGACGTAAACTTTGGCAAGATCCCAAGGACCTAGGAATTTCACCAGAGAAGTTGTTGTGATTGGCCTTCAGGGTTTCAAGAGCTCTCATGTTACCAATTTCTGACGGTAGGGGCCCACTAAGAAAGTTGAAAGAGAAGCCAAGATAAATCGACAAGGAGGGAATGGTGAATACTTCTTTGGGTATAGTTCCACTAAATTTGTTTTGTTCAAGACCCAGTCTTTGTAACTTATCACATTGTCCAATGCTAGTGGGAATATGCCCATCCAGGTTATTTCCCCCTAAACCAAGATAGATCAAATTGCTGTTATTGCAAAGAGACGATGAAATTTTTCCTGAAAGCTTATTTCCAGACACACTAAGTATTTGTAGCCTCGGAAGAGACCAAATACCAAGGGGAATATCACCTGTCAATGAATTAAGCTCAAAAATAAGAAACTCCAATTCCACAAGGTTCCCAATCCCTGTAGGAATCTTTCCAAATATGTTGTTATGCCCCAGTGCCAACCAGCTAAGATGACTGGAGAGGTTGGAAATGGACTCTGGTAGACGAGCACTCAAAAGATTCCCAAGTAGACCCAAGTGATTCAATTTGCTACAATTTGTGAGAGATGTTATGAAATTAAAGTCGTCATCATCTTCTCGGAATTCATTATAACTTAGCTCAAATGCTTGAAGCTCTTGAAGTTTTCCCAGATTGCTAGGTATCTTTCCAGCAAAACTATTAGCATTGAGATAAATTTGTACGAGTGTCGAAGCATTGGACAAAGTTTTTGGGAGGGGACCTATAAACTGATTCTCTGCTAAAAGGAGCTCTTCAAGGTTAGGAAGAAACAATCCCAGGTCCGTGGGAAGGCTTCCTTGTAGCTGGTTTACTGATAAGGATAGTGTTTCCAAAGATGATAAATTGTATATAGATGTGGGAATTGATCCCGCTAGCAAATTGGATGCTAACTCTATTCCTTTCAGTCTTTGCAATCTTCCTAACTCGAAGGGAATGCCTCCAATTAAATTGTTTCCCCCAAAAGATAGATACTCAAGGGATGAGAGGTTAGCCAGTAAGGGCGAAATGGCTCCACTAAGGTTATTCCATGTAAACCACAATTCATTGAGATTAGGAAAACTAGTCAGCTCCACCGGAAATTCTCCCTCAAGCTGATTGTTATTCAGGATGATACTCCTCAATTCAGAACAGTGAGAGATTGACAGGAACCATACCTTGTAAAGAATTATGACTAATATTGAGTACTTGGAGACGAGTCAAGCGGCCAAGTTCCTGAGGAAGATAGCCCTGCAGCTTGTTCCCTTGGAGTTCGATTCCCCATAGGAAGCTGAGATTGCCAACATGTGGAGATAGGGTACCCCTCAAGCCACAGTTAGGCAGATTCAGCACGGTTACTCGCCGGTGGCGGCTGCCGCAAATGACACCTTCCCATTCACAGAAATGTGAAGAATCATTCCACGAGCTCAAAATGTTGGAGGAATTACTACTCTCGAGTCCGGCCCTGAAAGCCAGCAATGAGGCTTTATCAGTCTCATTGCCCAAGTGCATGGCGTTTGCAATTGAACTGATCAGGATGAGAACACAGAGGACAAGCCAATGGGAGAAGCATTCAACTCTATATTGAAGCACTTCCATCGGTTTGAAGCGAATGACGAGTACTTCTGCCCTTGAAAGTTCATTTATAGACGATCAAGCATAAAAGACACAAATTTGAGTCTTTGCTCAATTGCACCTTGGTTTATAGTCGCTGTAAGTGTGAAAACATATACTAGTAATATCAAAGTCAAGGACAAAATAAAAAACAGGGATGGTGGGAAAGCTTTTCCTGACACCTAGTGATGAGCATGTTATTGACTAAGTCTTTTTGTCTTTCAATAAACTTTAGAATCTTCGCCTCTACACTTTCTTGTGTGTTGCGACAAGCATATAAACAGCGAAAGAGTAGTCCAAACTTATAAGGCCATTGTCAAGTGGCAAGCAGGAAATGTAGAAGGCATATTCTTCAAGTTTCCGTGGTAAAAAAGAAATTTTTCTTCAGTCTTCGTCTTTAGTCTTGTTTTAAAATATCCGTGCCTATATTCACGCAAATAATTTCATTAGTAACCCATTTTTCATTTACCCCTGCCGAATTTTTTAAAATTTTTCATGTATACCCTACAATATATACTTTTGACTGCCTTTCCTGACACCTGGTCAATTTAAAAGGGCCCCCATATTATTGCCTTCTTTTGGTAAGTTCTAAAATTTCAGTGTGTTTTTATATCTTTCTAGGGGCACCATGACCTGAGACCGCATTTTGCATAGGCCCCGAATACACAAACTCGGCCTGCTACCTTTCAGTTTCAGCGGCAGCAGATTGGATCATATGAAACTCTCTCCTTAGCTGATAAATCCCTCTTCTTTCCTATCATTCACCATTCCTCTTCTTCTTTTTCTTTCTCCCACTTATTTTTTCCTCTAACTTTGTCCATTTTCGCAAATACAAGAAAACAAATTCACAAGATCATTGTACCCAAGTTATAAAAAAAATTCATCCCACCATTCTAAATTGAACTCTATCTGGTCTTGAAGTAGGCCAACGAGTAGGGCTAGACTTTTAGCAGAAACATCCAAGACTCGTTTTGCTAAGATCCTGCTCTTGATATTGGGCAGCGATGACCATCATAAAAAGGAGTTAGCCATTGTGTCCAATGACTTGTAATGTCCCTGATTTTTCTGTATTTTTTGCTCTTTTTTATTTATTTTTCTAATAGGGAAATTTGACTCTTTGGAGTATTTATTTTTGTATTATTTACCTTGATATTCATACTTGTAAAGTCGAATATGAGGCTTAGTGTTGTGAATGTCCTAAGGGCCTATTATTAGGTAATTATGTAATAAGGGCATTTAAGTAATTAGGCTAATTAGATAATTAGTGTTTTCTTTTAATTATGCTAATGGGCCTTAGGTGCTTGTTAGTGAGCCTACTTAGCTAGTCTATTTAAGTGTAAGGGCTATGGTTTAGTTAGTGAATGATTAATTATCTTGTCTTCTCCCCTTTCTTCTTTGTTTCTCCCCTTTCAATCCGATGGCCATGTCATCCACTCTCTCCTTTTCCGGTCTCCCTGCGCCGCTCCCTACCCGTGGACAACCGTCCACATCATTGGTATCAGAGCATTTACGATCCCCAATCATAGCTCGCGCCAATCAAGTCGCTGTTGTCCCCAAGGTTCCTCCGGAGAGGGAGGTTCTTGCCTCAGCAACAGCGGACAGCCCGAAGGCAGATCCTGCAATAGCTAGCAAACTCAAGTTCAACGAAATTCTGGCTGAGTTGAAAGCCATAGCCGCGCATCTGGCGAGTATGGCGAAGGGCGAGGTGACTGCACATGCAAAGCCTCTCCTGCTTGGGCTGGCCCCTGCTGTCCTGTGCGGTCCATCACAGCCTCCCAAACAGCACCACCTACTCCACCATCCACTTCCTCCACCGTCGGCGGATCCTCCACCATCATCTGATCCACCCCCCCACCCCCCATCCCTGTTCAAGAAGGAGTCCTTAGTTCACCACCATTGCCGGGTCAGGCCAGTTGCTCTCACTCGCCTTCCGCCGCGCCACCACGTCCTTCAGAAGTTCTGGCAGCAGGCTCACCCAACGCCCCTCACCTCCTCCAACTCCAGATGGATTTGCAAGGGGGGAAGTGACTGTTGCTTCCCATTTCAATTCCTCTGCACTAAGTTTTGTCCATGGCGGGTGCGAATAGGGGAGGGAACCCTTCCCCACTCTGGGCCTCAGGGACTTCGGCCATGGACCGCCTGTGTTCAGTGGCCAGGTACTTGACGGAATTCTTTCCCTTGATGAGCTTGCCAGTCACAAAGATGAGGTGCTTCCGAAAGTTTGAGGGGAGGCTAGCCTTCTACTTGACCTCCTTTTGCAGCCATTCACCTCCATCGTAGCTATAGCTGCGGTCTTCTACGGCTTGGCGTGTGGATGCAAGATTTTCTTTCCTGTTGGGGTCTAACTTCCACTACCAAATTCCAGGCATCCTCCTTCGATCGTTACCCAACATCACAGAATCCAGCCGTCAACTTCCGCTTTGGCAACCACAATCAATTTGGAATTTGCTTTTGGTCGATGGCCCTGTCCTTACTGGATTTATCTGACCATCGGGTTCTGGTTTCCCTGATTGAAACACCCGTGCAATCTGGTGTGGGTCTGTTTCCGGGGAGATGGCCTGCTGATTCGGGATTTTCTTTCCTTGTGGCTTGCTGAATTTTGGTCTCTGCCACAGCTTCATTGCAAAGATTTTTGCCGGATTAGTCGCCTTGGAAATTTTGGCAATGACTGCTCCATCCTTACCTTAGTGAGTGATATCTTCCAATATCTCGTGCGATCTTATCTATCGGTGCTGGGCTTTGGAATATTGTTAATCCAGCTTTCAACACGGAAGATTATGACCCACTTTGGGAAAGTGTTAATCCGGTTTTTCCCAGAGAATGTGTGCCACGATCCTCAAGGTTTCTATTGGTCCACCCACTTCATAGGGCCTACTGGGCCCTTCTCTCAAGGGTCCACCTGCAGATTTTAGCCTTGTTTAGGCTTGATTGAGCTATGCCCCACCGGAAGCCGGATTGCCACACTCCTAATGGCCAATACTCCCTCCCACGAGTTTCGGACTCTAGTAGGGGCACTGGCCGTGGTGCTTCGTCTCTTTTCGTGGAGATCGCTCGGCTTCGTCCAGTATGTGAAGTAGAGCAAGACGGAGTTGTGATCACTACCAGCTGTCTACAAGCTGATCGATGATTGGTGCAAGCAATATGCCTTTTGTAGGCAAAATGATGCCTTCTGTAGGACGACTGATGCCCTCTGTGGGCTGGCCATGATGCTGTCTGAAGCCCTCTGTGGACAATCTTGGGGGATCCTGTAGCCTCTATGGTGACCCTGCTTGTAGGAGACTTGTGCCAACACCCCATGTTGTCGTACACCCAACACATTGGGCTCGCTCCTTTGCTCTGCTGCCTTCTTCATCTTACATCTCTGCTGGCCACAGTTACATCTTGCCCTCGGACTCAGTTAACTATACTTCCCTCAGGATTGCTTTGGCTTTTGCACGTCTGCTTATGAGTAGTGACCTACTATCCTATCATTCTGCGTGTCTCATCCACGGTTCTGGGACAACTGTTTGCAGCGGAGCTTTGGTGGGCCCAAAGCTTAGAGTTTTAGGTCACCTTGACGATGAAGTGATGTAGAAGCAGGATGGAATGTTGTGAACGTCCTAAGGGCCTATTATTAGGTAATTATATAATAAGAGTATTTAGGTAATTAGGTTAATTAGATAATTAGTGTTTTCTTTTAATTATGCTAATGGGCCTTAGGTGCTTGTTAGTGAGCCCACTTAGCTAGTCTATTTAAGTGTAAGGGCTATGCCCTGGTTTAGTTAGTGAATGATTAATTTTCTTGTCTTCTCCCCTTTCTTCTATGCTTCTCCCCTTTCTGTTTGATGGCCATGCCATCCACTCTCCCCTTTCCTGGTCTCCCTGTGCCGCTCCCTACCCGTGGACAACTGTCCACATCACTTAGTTGCATGTTGTAGGCCTCGACGTGCCATAGAAGCTTTTGACATGATAAAGCAAGAAAAATAAAACAAAATGACAGAGAAAAAATATAAAAGAAAAGATCGGGCAGTGTGAGAGCAAACCCGATTAAAAAGCAACCACTACAACAAAATGTAGTATTAGTGATACATTTATTAGTTATGTAAAACTAAGTGCCGCTAAAAACAACTACCTTCGATGCATAAAAGAGTGTCACAAAAAATGAACTATTAGTGACATTTTTTATTATGTGTCGCAAATAGTCATATATTAGTAACACTAAATTTAAAGCTTCGCTAATAATAATCATAGTAGCGATGCTTTATTATATGTGTCGCTAATGGTTATGCTATTAGCGATGCTTTAAAGAAGAGTTGCTAAAAGGTATTTATTTTAAATAAAAAAGAAAAAATCATAACTATTAGTGACGCTTTTTCTTAAGCGTCACTAATAGTTTTAACAATAGCGACACTTGTTAAAAAGTGTTGCTAATAGTTATGCTACTAATGACGCTTATATAAAGTGTCACTAATAGTTATAAATTTAAAATAAAAAAATAAAAATTTAGAACTATTAGCGATGTATTTAAACAAACATTGCAAATAGCTTTGATAATAGCAACGCTTGTTTAAATAAATATTAATTTTATTTAATATATAATTATATAATAATTAAATATTTTAAAATTTTAAAATTTTAAAATAAACTTCCTAAATATAATCTCTTTTATTCAATATTTACTATTTATGTATATAATAAAAAAATATTAAATTTTCAATAAAAGGTAGTGTCAATAATAAATTAAACTTTCACTATTTATATGTAATATATTTTATTTTTAAAATTTTATAATTAATTTTAAAGTATAATTTATAATAAAAGAGAGAAAGAGTGAAGAGAGAATGCATATATAGAGAGAGAGAGAGGAGAGAGAGTGAGGAGAAAGATGAGAGAGGAGGAAAAGAGAGATAGAGGAGAGAGAGTGTGAGGGTAGATAGAGTGAGGAGAGAGAAGAGAGAGAAAGAGGAGAGAAGAGAGAGAGTGAGGAGAGGGAGAGAGTGGAGAGAGAGTGTAGGGAGAGAGATGAGAGAGAGAGGAGAGAGAGGGTGAGGAGAGAGAGAGGGTGGAGAGAGAGTCGAAGAGAGGAGGGAGAGAGAGAGAGATGGTGGAGATAGGAGGGAGAGAGTGAGAGATAGGGAGAGGGTGGAGATAGGAGGGAGAGGGGGGAGAGGAGAGAGGAAAGAAAGAATGAAGGGGAAAGAAAATTTTAATTATAAATTATTTTAAAAAAAATTAAAAAGAAGAAATTTATATTAGCGACGCATAATAGTATGCGTTGCTACTACCTGAGGGTAGTAGCGACGCATGATGTTATGCCGCGTCGCTATATAGTAGCAACACATACAGTTATGCTTCACTACTAGTTTTTTATTTTAAAAAAATTTAAAATAAAAGAGAGTTGGGAAAGAGAAAGGGAGATCAGAGAGAGAGGGTAGATAGAGAGAGTGAGGAGAGAGCAGAGAGAGGGAAGAGAGAAAGAGGAGAGAGAGAAATAGGAGAGAAGATAGAGAGGGAGGAGACAGAGAGTGAGTGGAGAGAGAGTGTAGAGAGAGGAGAGAGTGAGGAAATAGGGAGTGGAGAGAGATTGAGGAGAGAGAGAGGATGAGAGAGAGAGGTGGAGAGAGAGTGAAGAGAGAGAGGGTAGAGAGAGGAGAGGGTGAGAGATAGTGAATTAGAGAGAGAAATTTTTTTTAAAAGTAAGATTATTAGTGACACTCTAAAAAGAGAGTCACTAATAAGTATAATAGTAGTGATGCTTAAATTTAAGCGTCGCTACTATTTATAATATTAGCGACACTCCTTTCTAAGCGTCGCTAAAAACTCATATAGTAAAAGAAATTAAACTATTAGTGACGCTCAATAATGAGCATCGTTATTAGCTATAGGTTTTTTTAAAAAATAATAGGCTATTAGTGTAGCGCCCGAGATTTTTCATACATTTTTTCTCAAAATTCATGGAAAATTTTTGCAATATAATTGCTATAAATCGGAAAAAATGATGAATACGAAACCAGTGAAAATAGTTTTATAATTTAAAACATAACACATCGGGTTTTCCCATACAAATTTTTACTCATTCAATCAAACATCGTACAGCTAAACCAAACATCCTCAAGCACTACTCAAAAACAACCGTATGAATAAATTGCTATGATAATAGACTTTAAATACAAATCTCTCCCAGGCATCCCTGAGAGAAAGTCCCATAACAGTCCACAGTCTAATCTAAACGAAAGTCCAAAATATATAAACATTTGTTTTCTCATCTCACCCAATACAATAGATCGTGGCACAAAAATATTCGCAGTGAGTCAAGGATATACCTGAGTCCAAGGGAATCAATCCACCATGGACACGAGCATCCATCTCCAGGAACTCTCCTCACAAACCTCCAAAAACCTCCCGTACAATGGGGCTAAAAAGGAGGGTAATGAGTATTTTCATACTCAGTAGGAAAATACCCAATAGGGGAGTTCTAAACTGTGAACTCTATAAATTCATACATAGATGCTTTCATGCAACTCAAACATGAAGCAAATAGGCATATCATAATCATGCTCATACGCATACAAACATGCCAAACAAACCATCGAATCAAACTTACACAAACACCCTTATTCAAGGTCTTACAAATATACTCGTGCCATCATACACTTACTCAAATAACTTACACATACCTGTACGACCTTACTCTTACAATCATATGCTTACTCATATAGCTTACACGTACTTGTACGACCTTACTCATACAATTTTACTCGTACGACCTTACGCGTATAGTCTTACTCAAAATCACACACTTACTGTCTTACTCAGAAATATACTCTTACAATTGTACACATACTCATACTCTTACAGTCGTGCTCATACTCTTACAGTCGTACACATACTCAAACTCTTATAATTGTGCCCATACTCATACTCTTATAGTCGTACTCATACACATACTCTTACAGTCATGCTCATACTCATACTCTTACTGTCGTGCTCATACTCATACTCTTACAGTCGTGCTCATACTCATACTCTTACAGTCGTACTCATACATATACTCTTACAATTGTACTCATGCTATTGACCACTGAAGCTCATTACCACTAATAAGCTCCAACGTCAAGTGGAAAAGAATGCCACTGGGGCATCTCCTTAACCTCCGGGGAGTGACTAGATGCCATGGACTTTTCCAAAGGTAAGGCACATCAATGCTCATGGGGCACTAGATCAAATAGGTAAGAGCAGGTCCATGATACTACTTACCTGAGCACGCAAACTTAAACACCTACACATAAGTGGTCATAGAATTGCCCACCATAATGGGTCTTATAGTGCCATAGAATTGCCTATCATAATGGGTCTTATAGTGTCAGTGCCACTCTTAAGCAGAAATCATACAGTGCCACTTGGGCAAAAACATATAGTGCCACACTTGGGCTGAAGCATACAACACTTTCAACAGAGCATCAACGTCTGGGCTTATACAACACACATACCAAATCGGAAACATACATCACTCTCAACAGGGCATCAAACGTCTGGGCTTATACAGCACATAGACCAAATCGAAAACATATGTCGCTCTCAATAGAGCATCAAATGTCTAGGCTTCATACAGCACACAGACAAAATCAGAAACATACATCGCTCTCAACAGAGCATAGGCGTCCGGTGCTCTATATAGCACACAGACAACATCCTGCAGGATAAACACCATGGCAAGACATGAGAAATGCTCAGCCAACTCATTATTAGCTAGCTCAAACACAGAACTTAATCAGTCACTTAGGTCTCAAACTCACAACACTATCATTAGCCATGCTTATAATTCAAGTTTAAATTAAGTGATTTATGCGGTACAATTATGCCAAACAAACTCACAGTCCTCAACTGATCAAACCGAAGCTGAGCCCAATACCTTAGTTCGTCAGGGCAGCAAACTTCACTTAACCCATCCATATCATGATCATAACTCATCGTACACTAAAATCCTTCTGGTCTTACAATCTCTGCCATCTACCTTAAAGACAAAATATCTTACTCAGAAGTCCTCAAACTGAGGTCCTCATAATCGAATCAAACCTAGTTATATCCTCTTACTAATGCCTCACTTATTATGCTTACTTTTTACTTCATAATCTGTATGTTATGCTTGTACAATTATGAACACTCTTACTGTCTGACAATCCCCCAACATCCACTCTGATCCAAAACATTCCACTCCAATCCTCACCCGCCATACTCATATCCTTTGTCATCTGTCATACGCTCACACATCCATCTCCAAATCCATACCAAACATTTACACTTCTTACCATCTGTAAAGCCCTGACCTGGAAACCGGCCCGGGCCGGGGGTCCAAAAATGATAAAAACCAAACCCAGAACTGGGAGTGGCAAACTTTGAGTTTGAGAGTCTTCTTGTTCCTCTACGTACTTCGGAACTTTAGTGCTCCGTAACGCATAGGCCAAAACAAACCTAATTATATAACTAATTCGGATAGGGTCAACGTTGCCTTGCCATTGGTTGACTACGTATGTATCGGATAACATCTGCGATGTTACTTTGATACAATTGGATCCATACGTAGTTCTGCCTACTGGCTACTACATACATTAAACCATACGAAAACACATACGTATACCCGAATATTTAATCGGGGTTATATGAAAACCCATAAAACACCAGCAACACATATCTCGCTCTATCATAGAGACAAGCACCACACGACCACCACAACATGCCTTATTCTATCCTAGAGCAAATCCATCACATTCACATGTCTCACTCCATCACTGAGCCGAGACTACATACATCACACGTCTCACTCTATCACTTAGTCGAGACCGAACGCACACACAACACGTCTCTCTCTAACCCGGAGTGAGACGGCACACATCATGGCATATAAGCATAGCATATCATAATATAAAGGATCATAGCATATCAAGGCATAGTGTATACCCTATCTAGCACATGCATTCTATAATTAAAATAGGAGGTCAGAAATGCTTACTCCCCTAATGTCTCGCGAGGTAGCGGTATTCAGGATACTCGTTTCTAGGCGTCCTCCCCTTCAGATTCGGAGACAGCGAACGGAGCCTCCTCTAACCTCCGCATGTTCCTTGCCTTGCGCCAAAAGAAGACTGACCAACTGTCCCCTTTCTCAGACTTCTTATTTTCTGCACCCGTAAGCGATGAATAGAACGTCCCTTTCCCCGGGACGTTTTTCACACTGCGTGGCCCTTCGGTGAAGGGTGGATCCTTCCATACTTTGGGCGATGACCCAAGATGCAGCCCGTGACGGAGGACAGAGTCTCCCTTTCTCTCTGGGCCGCTGCCTCTCTCGGGGTAGGAGGGTGGTGGATAGAGCCTCCTCTTTCCCCAGGTCATTTCCCCTTCTAGGGACACCAACATATGGATGGACCATGCTATTGCGTAAATCACCTTCGAATTAGTTAGGAACGCCTCAAGAACGACTCAAATCGGACTTAAAATGAGTGAGAAACGAAGAACAGAAGTTTCTGAATATGGGAAAGAACACATAAATGTGGGAGAGGATTCCCCCTCTTCCTCCAACTAAATGCTCTCAACAATATTTATAGAACAATTGGATAGACGTGAAGCTGACACGTGGTAGATAGGATTGATATGCATTAGTCCTATCCGCTGTGTCAGCGATCCTATCCGCTTTGCCAGCAAACCTATCCGCTTTGTTGTCAATCTTATACACTGTATCATCGATCCTATCCGCTTCATCGTCAGTCTTATCCACTGTGTCGTTGATCCTATCCAGAATGATATTATTTTATTCAAATAATATCCTCATCTCAAAACACGATAACTTCCAACCTTGATGTTGGAATCACACGTTCTTGTTAACGATGGACTCGTGTTGACGAGCCCTTCGAAATAAGACCACACATGGGTAGGTTATCCCGCACTTTTTATGTAGGTCCCACCCATATGGCATGCTTCCCGGGGCAATAGCTTTTGCTCCTGACCTCTATTTCGTGCAATTCGTTACACTCGTTACTCCGAGCTCTGCCCGGATACAGGAATTTCACCCAATGAAACCCCCTAACACTAATCTCAAATTACCAAATTATCCTTAACCCCCCGGGTTAAGCATAACTAGAAAATGGGTCGTTACACTATCCATAGCCCATACCTCTGCCCACATGCACATACACATATCCATAGCATAGGCAAATAGTCATCATACATAAGTATGTCCATCACACATACGTATAACACACATACTTTCATACATACGTAGCTTCCCAACATACTCGTTAGCCATCGCGAGCACATACATACACATTTATACATACTTCAAACATACACTCTAGCCATCACTAGCACATACATACACATCCATACATATTTCAAACAGGCACGTTAGCCATCACTAACACATGCATAACCCATACATACTTCAAACATGGACGCTAGCTATCACTAGCACATGCATAATCCATAGATACTTCAAACATATACGCTAGCCATCACTAGCACATACATACACATATGAAGCTTACCAACATACTCACTAGCCATCACTAGCACATACATTCACATACAAAGCTTACCAATATACTCGCTAGCCATCACTAGCACATACATACTCATACGAAGCTTACCAACAAACACGCTAGCCATCACTAGCACACAGTCAATCAACATACGAAGCTTACCAACAAACACGTTAGCCATCATTAGCACATAATCCACATACGAAGCTTACCAGCATACTTCAAGCATACATACAGTTCACATGCATGTCATATGCATCTCAACATGGTATAATATATCCTCTTACATCATGCAAACAGATCATGATTTAGCATCCAAAGCATTGAATCATACAATCCTAGCATACTACTAGTCATTCAAAGAATGCTATCATGATTTTACGAGTTCAAAGCTCCCCTACCTCGTAATCATGATGTTTGATGGCGAGCACACGACGGTGGCGCCGTTGGCGGTGGAATTGGCAGTCAAAACTGTTGCCTAGCTGAGAGAGCTACTTTCCCGACGGTTTTGGGAAGCACCGGAACTACTCACAGCAAACAGGGTGTCAGAAATCAATGCGGCAAAATCTGCGATGCACAGCGACACACTGGGTCGGTTGGGAGAAATGTTGTACCAACATAAGTGGCGGTGCAACCAGAAGTCGATGTGTACTCACTGAAGATTGGCCGGTGGCTATGACATACTCGGCCGGCTGCAAGACGTCAAAATCGGCCATGGATAGCACCTAACGGCAACGATTTCACATCAACAAGGGCCCACATAAAGGCGGAAAGCATGGAGCGATGCTCGAGGACAAAGGAGAGGTGGTGGATGGCTCTGGTGTCAACTCTATTCAATGACAGAGACAACCAACAGTCAGGCGGCACAAATACGATGCCTAAACCCAAAAGCACATGCATGGCCACATGCACACGCGGCCAAAAAGGACCACTCTAGGGGGACAGATGGGTCAGACAGTAGCAGCCCACGGCCCACAAAAGGGCAACTGAGATATGGCCAGGAGGTGGTGGCTGATCGAAGCAGCGACATCCCGGATCGCCAGCCACAACCAACACATTTGGTGCGGGCAGCTATGCATCTCACACGGTATAGGGCAAAGGAAAGTGGCCCATTCCGAGTGGAGTATAATAGGGCCAAGTGGGGCTCGCTCTCACTGTCACCGAGCCGTGGTAGAGCCCATGATGGCCAAATGGCACATGGTTCACCAATGGCAATGGCCCGAGACACACCCAAAGCGTCTAATCGGGCGGAGCAAGTCAATAGGGAGTTGCGGGGTCGGAAACGGCTACCCCCTACCTGCACTAGGTCGAGGTAGGTTGGATGGAGTACGTCCAGTGGCTGGACGATGACCAGAAACACCGGCGTCTCAAAAATATACTCCGGACAGTGAGATGAAAATATAACCAAAACCTGACCAAAGTACCAGTAGCTCACGGCAGAGTGACGAAAACATGGCAATGGCTCTAGCTAGCGCCTACGGGTTCCTAGCGGCCAACCAAACATAAGTCTAGTTGAGGGTAGCCGCAAACGACATCAAAGTCGCACCCCCACGGATCAAAAACAGGATTTGAAGGAGAGAAAAACCGAAGAAAAGTTCGGTACCTCATGGAGGAGCGAAGAGGCCATGGCGGCGGTTATAGCCAGTACCTATGGACTCATGGCAGTGAGGCAAAGAGGATCCTGACAAGAACCAGCAGAATCCGATGACAGAGGAGGGAGAACAGACTGACCAGAAATGGGCTCAGGTTTTCACTCCATCTCTCTGGACGTTGAGTTTTTCTTTCGTAAAGAAACTTACTACATCAGCTTTTTAAGCCGTGACTTACTATTCACTCCTTTTTATTTTACCATTTATGTCCCCAACATGCGTTAACCTCCTGGTTACTCATTGTAGCTCTGAAATTTGCACCGTAAGCATGAGCCGAAGCCTACGGCCCACGACTAAGCCCCACACCCAACTCTATGGGTACAAATACTGGGGAAAATACACAAATATGAATACGCCGAAGTGTCACATTTTCCCACTGAAAATGACCAGAAAAATAGCAGAAAAATCACAGAAAATCGTAGAAAAATCAGGGGCATTACAATTAGCAATGCTCCGAATGGAGCGTCACTAATAGTGATGTATTTTCTATGCAAATATGTAAGCTATTAGCGACGCCCCTACGAAGCATTTACAATAAGCTTAGTTTTTTTTAAAAATCCTTAAAGGCTATTAGCGACCCAATGAAGAGGGCATCACTAATAGTTTTTGTATTTGCGATGCTAATTTTTTAGGGTCGCTAATAGACTTAGATTTTTTTAAAAATCATTATAGGCTATGAGCGACGCTACGAAGGGAGCGTTATTTGCGACGCTAATTACTTAGCGTTGCAAATATACAAGCTATTAGTGACGTTCCTTTTGGAGCACCACTAATAACCTTATTTTTTTCAAATGAAAGTATCCACTCTCTCTCTCATCTCTCTCTAAGCGTTATTTGGGATGCTAATTACTTAGCGTTGCAAATATACAAGCTATTATTGACGCTCCTTTCGGAGCACCGCTAATAACCTATTTTTTTCAAATGAAAGTATCCACTCTCTCTCTACCTTCTCTCTCATATCTCTCTCTGCCCTCTCTCTCTACTCCCTCTCTACCCCCTCACCTCTCTCTTCTCACTCTCTCCTCTATCTCTACTCTCTCTCTCTACCCTCTCCCTCATCCTCTCCTCTCTTTTTTCTCTCTCTCTACCCTCACTCTCATCCTCTCCTCTCTCTCTCTCTCTACTCTCTCTACCCTCCCTCTCGTCCTCTCCTCTCTCTCTTCTCTCTCTCCTCTCTTTACCCTCTCTCTCATCCTCTCCTCTCTCTCTTCTTTCTCTCTCCTTTCTCTCTCTCTTCTCTCTACCCTCTCTCTCATCCTCTCCTCTCTCTTCTCTCTCTCCTCAATCTCTCTCTACCCTCTATCCTCACTCTCCCTCTTTACACTCTCTCTCATCTCTCTCTACCCTCACTCTCTATCTACCCGCTCTTCCCTCTTTCTCTCTCCTCTGTTCCCCCTCCTCCCTTAGTCACTCCCCTCCATGGAATCTAGCCACCTCTCCATTCCCTACCAGGCTCACCACTAGTGGGCTTTTTCTTTAAAAGAAAATTAGGTTTTTTGCGATGCTTTGGAAAGCATCGATAAAGAGCATTTTTTATTTTTTTAAAAAAATTTGATGTATTAGCGACACTTCCACAAGCTTCACTAATACATGATTTTTTTAATATATTATATCATTAGTGTCGATAAAGATTATTTTTTTTATTATTTTAAAAAAAATTTAGCAATGCTTAAATAATCGTCACTAATAAACAGTAGTAGTAATGACACTCAATAAAGCTTCTCTAATAACAACTTATTAGCGACGCTTATTATTATGCCTTCCTATTAAGATATTTTTTATTTTTTAATTTTTTTTCTTACTGACCCATAATTTAGCATCTCTAACAAGCAATTATTCGCGACGCTTATAATTATGGATCGCTAATAATCTATTTTTTAAAATAGTTTATATATTAGCGATGCTTAATTAAGCATCGCTAATGACCAATTATTAGTGATGCTTATAAATATGCGTCGCTAATAATTTAATATTATCGACGCTTTAATATGTGTCACAAAAGTAAAATAATTAGCAACGCATAGATCAACGTCGGTAATGTTAAACTATTAGTGACGCTTAACTAAAAGTGTCGCTATTGAGTAGTAGCAACTGCAGTTTTATCGACGCATGTAGCGATGCTTTTTAGGTGTCGCTAATAACTATTAGTGACGCTTATAGTACTATTAGCGGCATTTTAAAGTGTAGCTGGCCTTGGCCCGATGACGATAGGGAGCAATAGGCTCTAACCCCCATAGCCCCTTTGCTCTAGACCCAGTTTACCCATTTGCCCTGATATTTCGCTTCTGTAACTATTACTGCCAGCCTGCCACAACCACTTGGCCTTTGTCCAGCTCCTTCTTTGGCTGGTGATAGTGAGAGATTGTTGCTCCTTGCCCAATCCACCTCCTCAGCCCTAGAATGGACCACACTCCTTTTTCTTTGATTTGATCCTGAGTCTCTATGTTTGCCTTCCACTATTGCCACTCATGTTCGGCAAGGGCCAGTTAGTAGCTATGGACTCTACCTTGGGCTAGTGACGGTGGGAAGCCACCTGTCCTGGTGTTAGCCTCTTAACTTGCTGGATGGGAAAAGGGGGCAGCTACCCCCTTACTTGGCAGTGGACAGCCAAGTTCGTTTGGGTGAAAGACAGCCTAGGCAACCCCTTGGGCATGGATGGATGCTGGAACTATGTTGGAAGGCTGGAAGTGTTCTAGACGAGCTATTCGCCTTGTGGAGCAGGCTTAGTAGGAGTTATTGCATGGGCAGGACTAAAGCAACGAAGCTGGGCGCTACATGGACTTAGGGATGGACTCCTAAGGTGGAGGGATTCACTTATGAAGGATTGCTGCACTCCTAGCGCGAGTAGGAGTCGGGGCAACAAGTTCCTAGGATAGATAGGACTCACAAAGGAAGGCTGGCTATGCTACTTGGTCGGGTGGGAGTCGGAGTAGCTAGTTTCCTTGGATGGACGGACTCTTAGAGGCAGCATGGCACTAGACTCCTAGCTGAAGATAGAACCCTTGCAAGTTTCCTGTCTTAAGCTAGGGGCGGATTGCTTATTGGGCTGCGAGTTGGTCAGGGTGAGAACTCTTGTAAGGGTGGGTTTTGTACTCCTAGTAGCATAAGGATGGCAAATTTCAGGCTGAGTCTATAAAAGGGGGAGAGCAAGGGCGGCCATGGCTGGTTGGTGATTGATTTTGTTCTTGCACAATGAACCGGGTTGCTGAGAGAGAGAACTCGGACTTGGTAGATCAGCCCTGCCCTCTCCCT
Source organism: Saururus chinensis (assembly GCA_035235625.1). Classification (NCBI taxonomy): domain Eukaryota; kingdom Viridiplantae; phylum Streptophyta; class Magnoliopsida; order Piperales; family Saururaceae; genus Saururus; species Saururus chinensis. Next base: position 33,077,614 of record CP141144.1, on the reverse strand, counting down.
ACCTTGTGTATTTTGACGGACAGAAATATAGTTTGGGCAGAGACCCATGCACCAGGACGCTCTTGTGTTGTTGGGTTGCTGTTTGCTTGTGTTTTCCTTGCACATATGAGTGGGAAGGGAAGAGAGTGGCTGCTGGTTGAGTGGTGCAACCAAGCCATCATGTGTGTGAACGCTAGGTAAAGCTTCATGCCTATGACAGTTGGTTCCATTGCTGAGATCCTGAAGGAGGTGAAAGCTCTGTACAATCTCTACGAAGGAGTTGGCTGAAGGTTGTTGAATTGCTGGGATACCTGGAAGAGGTGAAGTCCTTGACAGGTTGTTGCTGGATAGATTGGAAATCCTTGCTGCATGCACATCTTACCTTGACGAGTTGCTGGAAAACAGGGAGCTTTGATGGTAGGCTTGATGTTGACTTGCATTACTAAGCTCGAGGCAAAGGTGGATGCGGTGGCCACTGCAAATGGGACGTTGGCTGAAGTCCAGACCTCTTTGCGCAACATCAATGAGCATTTGGTCCTCTTCGACCAGGGAGTGTCCCTGCTTGAAGTTGTACCACACCTTGACGAGTCTCAGGAAGAAGGCAGTCCGACTCAAGGAGCAGCATGTCTCACCACATTAGCGGCTGATGTGGCTGCAATGATGGACTATCTCAAGCAGTGAGTGCAACAGGTTGAGGAGGCAGCGGCAACAAAGGTTAGCGAATTAGCAGATGAAGTGGCGGTACTGAAGCAGGCAATCATCAACACTCCATTCCAAGATGGGGGCGAGTCCTCATCTTAGCAAGTTGCAAAGAAGACAAAGGCCCCTGGACTGAAGGCGTATGCTGGGACATGAGGCACTAAGGAGGTCGGGAACTTCCTTTGGGATATGGAAAGCTACTTCATGTTGGTCCATACTTTAGAGGGGGAGAAGGTAACCGTGGCAGCGATGTACCCTGAAGGGGATGCAAAGCTATGGTGGCGGACATGGTTGGAGGACGATGCAACTGCGGGTCGGCCAAAGATAGGGGACTTGGGATACATTCAAGAGGGAGCTGCAGGTATAGTTCCTTCCCAAAAACATGTCTTAGATAACTCGAGAGGCGTTGAGGAACCTCAGGCATACGGGGGCAATCTAGGACTACGTTAAGGAGTTTCAGTCACTGATTTTGGGAGTGATAAACATGACGGAGGATGACAAGCTGTTCTACTTCATGGCAGGCTTGCAAACTTGGGCTCAGAACGAGCTGAGACGGAGGGAAGTGGAGGACCTTCCCGCAGCAATTGCAGCGGCTAATAGCTTGGTGGATTTTAAACAAACCCCCACTAAGCCAGCGAAGAAGAATGGGGAAGTGAAGTCATCCAACAAGGAGGGCAGCAAGGGTTAAGGCTGCTAATGAGTCAAGCCAGCTCGTCGAGCTGAATAGGCTTGGCTCGGTTTGACTCGAATTTAGCTCGGCTCGAATGAAGCTCAACTTGAGTTCGGTTCAAACTCGAAAGTAAACGAGCCGATCGCGAACATGGGCCATCTCGAATCGACTCGACTTGAAACCTAATCGGTTCAACTCGAGATCAACTCGAAGCTCAGCTCAAACTCAACTCTATTTGCTATATTTCACTTCTTACATATTAATGTATTATACCTATATTATATAAATTTTTTAACTTTCACCTTTCATATACCTATAATATTCTATGTTATTTTATACTAATATATATACATTAAAATAAATATAAATCCTACTACGAATAAAATTGAGAATGTAGGTATAAATAATTATCTTATTCCTATTATACCCTTATTCATATATATAATATATATTATTAAATTTTCAAATACTACCTTTAATCATTCTAATCTTAATAAATATAAATATGTAATTTTACTTGCATGTTCTTGTTTTGACTAATCATATTGGTCTTTTTTGCTTATGTTTGTACGATTGTACTTCTCTTAGTAATTACTAGATCACGAATTGATTCTTTCTATATATATATATATATTTGTATAAAGTTTCAATCACAAGTTACAACTACTATAAAATATAATTGAATAGAATCAACCATTGGCTCCTCCCCTATATTTATAAATCATAAAATAAATGGAGTCAATTATGGGTCCAAAAGTTTTACTTGTAATTTGTAATGTGCTGAGTATCTTAACTCTTGTCAAAACTCTTTCACACACTTGCGGAGGCTCCAACTCTATAACATTGATTTCAATATAATGAGTAAATTATATAAAATAAATCATATAATTTCAAAGATTTTAAATTCATATCAATACTTTATATACAAATAAAAATATTATAAATGTCATTTGCACTTGGTACTTGCCAACAAGTGTGCAATAGTCATCTTGCCATTTTAGGTTGATTAGTCTATGATAAAGCAACCACCAAATCCCTCTTATATTTTATGTGAGCTTTCAGATATCGATTTGAGTCATTTGATGACTTGTGATGCACTAGACACATATGAACAATTTCCTATTAATACATATACATGAATGTCTATCAAAAAATATATTTGTACAAACACATAATATATTATTTTCCAATGATCTTTTGTTTCATATGAAACGACATGGATCAACGATGCACTAGCGCATGTATATTATTTTATATTTGAGGTAAGCTATCGAGCAACCTACTTTTTATCCATCTAACGACTAATGGTGAGCCAAGTAAAAGTCCCTCTGCCTCTAGCTCCACATATAGTTTACTATCTCCTAGTGGAGTCGATCCATCTACTTCTCTAAGACCAATTCCTAGGGATCCAAATAAATCTTCCTCAAAGTGGCATAAAAACTACCTCGATAATACATATACACATGAATGTCTATTAAGAAATATATTTGTACATAGACATAATATATTATTTTCTAATGATATTTTGTTTCATATGAAATGACATCAATGATCAGCGATGCACTAGCACATGTATATTATTTTATATCTGAGGTAAGCTATCAAGCGATCTACTTCCTATCCATATGACAGTGAGCCAAGTACAGGTCCCCTTACCACCAGCTCCGCATATAATTTACAATCTCCCAGTGAAGCTGAACCATCTTCTTCTCTATTACATACACATAAATGTCTATTAAGAAATATATTTGTACATAGACATAATATATTATTTTCTAATGATATTTTGTTTCATATGAAATGACATCAATGATCAGTGATGCACTAGCACATGTATATTATTTTATATCTGAGGTAAGCTATCAAGCAATCTACTTCCTATCCATATGACGGTGAGCCAAGTACAGGTCCCTTTACCACCAGCTCCGCATATAATTTACAATCTCCCAGTGAAGCTGAACCAACTTCTTCTCTATTACAAGTTCCTAGGGATCCAGATTAATCTTCCCCGAAGTGGGAAGGAAATTACCCCAATTATTGATCTAATAGTTTTCCATGTATCTTGTCCGAACCAAGACCATCCAAAGTGACATAATAACTACATCGATTATATTCCTTTGATCTATCTATATTCCTTTAATAATATATATATATATATATTTATTAAGACATATATACATATATAAATAAATTATTTACCAAATATTAATACATATATATGTATATATATAAATTATAAAAGATAAATATTTGAATTTTGAACATCTATTTTACTTGGGCCCAAATGTATAAAATGAGAAAAAAATGGACCACCGGACTAGTTGGTCTTCCGTTTGGGACCAACTGGACCAGTGGGTCCTAGATCCTCTTACAGTAGTTAGCCACTTACGGCTTACCTAAATGATAAGTTAACAAATGGAGCCCTAGAGTATTGAGGATGTTGCCCGCTGCCCACCATCGTGGAGGTTCAGAGGGTTGAGGACGTTGCCCGCCGCCTGCCGTCGTGGAGGTCCAGAAGAGTGAGGATGACAGCACATGCAGCCTATCGCCATGGAGGTCCAAATCCGTGAGGATGCCACCCACCGTCGTGGAGGTTAGGAGGGTTGAGGACGTTGCCCGCCATCATGGAGGTTCGGAGGAGTGAAGACGACAACAGACGCTTCCTATCGCCGTGGAGGTCCAGATCAATGAGGACGCTGCCCGCTTTGGAATTTTGGAGGACATTGCATATTGCCTTGAGCCAATCGGAGATCACCCATCGGTCATCACCATATTCAATACCGGACATCACGCACTACACTCAAGTTCTCCTTCAGGTAAAAACCATTGTTTTCCATTCCAAAGCCATCTTCTTCATGGGAATCACGCTCTTCTATTATTATTTATTTAAAATTATGTGTTTTTTGTTTTAAGCATTTTTTATACAATGATCCTACTGGGACTTTGACTAAGGGAGGGACCACTACGAAAAAAATGTTTTCCTTTTCGCTACTTTCATCAAAGTTTGGTTGATTTTTTAAGTTTCAATGTCTTTGTTCTTTTTGGTAAATTTTCAATGATGTACTGTTGTCTCTATCCTTCTTGAATATCTATAGAATTATTGTGTTTACTATTCTCAAATATCAATGGTGAAGTATGTATAACTTTTTTAAAAATTTTGGGTAACTTATTCAATCCATACGTTGTCTTTCCCCTTATTAAATATCAAAGGATACTGTGTTTATGTAGATACTTACCCGTTGACCATTCCAAACCTTCAGCAGTGGGGATCACCATTAAACAAGTTTATGTATTTCCCTATTTCACATACTTTTAATATTACTTCTATCTTTCCCTTATTTTATTTAATATTATTTTTATATTCTTTTTTTTGTCTTTTCTATTTACAAAGTCAAATTGACACTATCCATATACTCTAGGGATTATTTTGAGGGCAGTTTTTGATAATCAAAGGCAGCATTACACAGAATTTAAGTGCTCACATTGATGAAAAGCATTTCCTCTTTAGGCCCCACAGGAAGATCTAACCAAAAATCCTCACCTCTCTCGATTTCTCTCTCCACTAGTAGCTTTATGTGAGATTTGCTCTTATGACCCACACTCAATTGCATAGATTCCCCATTAGTTAATGATACTTGCTTAAAATGAGCTCTCCCTTGCTTGTGGGGTCCGAGGGTAGTGTCATGGAAGGGTGTAATGCTAACTGATGGACAGGCTGCCAATAAATTGAACACAACCGAAATAAAGAGGAGTCAGAAAAATAAATCTCCATATCCGCTTGTGCTGTTTGCAGGTTAACACTCAAAGAACTATGGTCACCAACAACATATTCCAGTGCTTCAATTAATGGGTCAGGCTGCCAATAAAACTGCACAAATCATGTCATATACTGCAAATAAAACTGCCAGATTCCAGTGCTTCAATTAATGGACATGCACATTTAAGACAATCGTTAATATTATGTTTGTCTGTTCTTTATCTTATTTAATATTATTCTTATATTATCTTCTTTCTGTCTTTTGTAGTTACAACAGTTAGTTAGATGGATCCTGCTTCATCAACTTTCAGAAACTCCAAATGTTATTGATCCATTAGCCCAAGAAGAAAATATAGATGGGAAAGTTATGGAAGTTGAAACTGAAAATGCACAGGGACAGCCTACAAAAGAATGCATGATTTTGTATGCTGAAGAGAAGGAGAAGTTAAAGAAAAAATTGGCAAGTGTGGAGAATATTTTTCTTACCTCTGACACTTGGACTTCAAGGACTACTAAAGGATATATGTCACTAACTACTCACTTTGTGGATAATGAGTGGAAGTTTCATAAAAGAATCTTGAACTTTAGGAACTTTCCTCCTCCTCATAGTGGGAATGCTATAGCAAATAAAGTGACTAATTTCTTGGAAGAGTGGGGTATAGAGGGAAAGGTTTTGATCATTACTTTGGACAATGCCTCTACAAATGACAGCATGGTGAAAATTCTAAAGGAAGACATTCCTTTCATTTCTTTGTATCAGGTTAGAGAGCATTATATGTTATTAGAATTAAAAGTTTTGTTTTATATCCTTATTTTTGTTTTAATTTTACACTATATTTTGTATAAATACAGGCTAAGAGAGCAGATTTTTCACGTGAGGTGTTGCACTCATATCCTAAACTTAATTGTGCAAGATGGATTGAGCCACATCAAGGATATAATAGAAAATGTGCATGAGTATGTCAAGTACATAAAAAGTTCTGCAGCGCAAAAGGAGTTTGAAACGTCTCTTAAGCAAGTGAACTTGTCTAGCAAGGAAGGGTTTGCAGCTGGATGTTACAACAAGATGGAATTTGACTTATTTGATGCTAAAGGCTGCAAGAGAGGTGCGCCTAGCTTTTGTACACTTCAGAGGATCAGATGAAAATTATAAATGGTGCCCCACTGATGAAAATTGGAAGACCTATGAAGAGGTTTAGGATCTCTTGGAAGTGTTTTATGCGGCCACTCAAACGTTTTCGGGGAGTAAGTATCCTACCTCTAACCTTTTCTTGCCTGTGATCTATAGGGTTAAAGAGAAGTTGGATTCTATGTTTAAAAAGAAAAAAATGAAGAGAAGTTTCAACTATGAAGCTTCCGATCTTGATCAACTTGTGTTAGACATGGTGGAATCAATGAAGCAGAAGTTTGATAAGTATTGGAAAGAATGTAGCTTGATGGTGGCGGTTGCTTGTGTATTGGATCCAAGGTACAAGATGACCATGGTTAGGTTTGCATTACATAATGTGTACAATGAGTCAGATAAATTACATGAAAGTATGACCAATGTTCAGAGGGCTTTGTTCAATATTTATGCATTATGTGAAGACAAGATGTGCATTAGACGTTTGGAAGCTAAGGCACTTGCCTCTTCTAATCCACCTTCTCCGACTCATGGTGATATTCAAATGGATGTTTACGGTGAGTTTAGTAAGTTTGTTGCGGAAGAGGGAGAATTAGAGTTGAAGAAGTCAAAGTTAGAGGCATATTTGGAAGAGAACAAACATCCGATACAAGCAGCGAGTGGGCCAACTTTTGAGGTTTTGGATTATTGGAAAACCAACTCAGCTAAATACCCTACATTATCGGTGATGGCATGAGATATCTTGGCAGTGCCACTATCTACTATTGCATCTGAATCTGCCTTTAGTACAGGGGGTAGAATTGTGAGTAATTACCGTAGTAGTCTCTCTTCAGAGACCATAGAGGCACTGGTTTGCACACAAGATTGGTTACGTCCACTATATGATAGTGGGAGCCTCGAAGATGAGAATGAAAGCATTGATGAGTGATGGTAAGAATTTTAATCTTTCATAACTATCTTATTTGTTTAATACTTCATTTAATAAAACTATTATTTTTCTAAGTATAACAATTGATATAGAATAGAGGAAGTATTAATTTAAGCTTGTATGCATGTTGATAGGAACCTAGAAGCTCAGGGATTGAAAGAACTTGGGAATTCAAGAAAATTAGAATGCTTTTTGCATTTGACATCTAGTACCAATTTTGAGGTATGTAAACTTGTGATATATGAGTTACCAAAAAAAATTGTGATATATGTGTTGCTATTCTTGGGTTTTAGATTTTGATATCAACCTAAATGTCTATGACACAACCAAAAGATGGGATTGGGGGTGGCCATCTTAGGTGGCATTCAAATTTTGAAACTAATGCATGGATTGTTTGGAATGTAGTTAGTTGTCAATTTTATGTACTTTCTTAGAAAATTTACTCTTTTCTATTGTTAGATTTACTACTTTGCATTTTCATTCCTAAACGTTTCTGTAGATTAAAGATCTACCTTTGTAATGATTTAAAGGGAAAGTATTGCATGAAAAAAGGGAAAGAGTCCAAAACCTTTTACTTTAAATTTTTTTTTTTCTGGACTGCTGTTGAATGAAGCTCCTCAACAACTGCATAGCCCTCAGAAATAGTATTTGAATTGTTGCTGCATAGAAGTTAGTTCAACAGCCATTGTCTTTTTTGTTGGGTGCCTAAATTACAACAAAAACAGTTTGACACTTTTTTGGAAGTTCAAATCTTAGTAAGAAGTGCTAACTTAGCATATACTTTCTTTTTCTTATGAATTTTTGAGGCCAAAGTAAACACACTACTTACCAATTCATGAAGTATAAATAGACAATGGAAACACACTACATCAGAAAAAGTTTGACACTGCTTTGAATATGTCCATATGTATAAATAAACAATGGAACTTTGGTGATTGCTAAGCTGACATTTGTAACTTATTTAATATTATAAGTGAGAGAAGTTGTACCTTAAATAATTTTTAATGAGGTCTCTTCTTGACTGTGAAAATTAAGATATGTGTTTCTCTATTTTTGTCGGACCTTGTCTTACCTATTAATTTTTATATTTGCAGGCAATGCACACAACCGGAAATATGTTACTCATGTGGTCCAGATAGTGTTCCAATCATGAATTTTTTTGTAGTCACAAGAGTAATCAAATCTGGAATCTATGAATTGGCGTTGTCAAGGCACTTTGGTGACTAATTCAGTTTTTGGTGGATTATTATGTAAAAGATTTGAACAGCATTAGCTAAATATTTGGTGGCCAATGAAAGGTTTTTGTGGGTAGTTTATTAACTCTTATTTAAGTCATAGATTTTGAAGTGATATTTACAACTTTAATAGAATGGAATTATAGTTGTTATAATTTTTTTTTATTTTTGTAAAATTGATGTGATTTTTTAAATTGATATGGTTTTTTATAGGGAAAAATAATTTGGGTTGTAAATGGGATTCGAGCTCAATTCGAACATAAGTTCAAACTACTATAGTATATTTTTGAGCTTGAGCTTAAATTGAGTTTCAAGTTTTTGGCCGAACCGAGCTCGAGCTAGGCTTTGAGTTGTTCGATCGAGCTCAAGCCGAGCTTTTGAAAATTGAGCTCGAGTTCAAAAACTTTAAAACACGGTTCTACTCAGCTCGTTAGCACCCTTAGCAAGGGTGGAAACGGTAGCAAAGCCAAGAGCAGTGAGCAGGCTGGCTGACCTAACAAGGGTGGTGGCTATTTCATATGCAATGGGCTGCTCCATGCCAAAGAATGTCCAAAATGGGAAAGGCTGAATGCACTTGTCGCTGAAGAGGAGAAGGAGGAATCTGAGCACGAGGAGGTAGCTCGGATGAGTCCCTTGTAGTGAATGGGATGTGTTCGGTTGCTGGAGTCCCCAGTTGAGGGGGCAACTTCAGATCATTGAAGATTCTAAGGAAGGAGGGGAGAGGACTCCCCAAGCCTTAGCTGATCGAAGCAGCCGAGGGGCGGACTGATGGAGAGGTTTGCAGGATTCATGGGTAGCAGGAGTTGCTCATACCTGGCCGAAGGATGACTTAGGCTAGGCGGAATAGGACTTCATCATGGTGTGCTGGGAAGTGTTGGCTACTTGCTTGATGGATTCAGCGAGGCGGAAGGCTTAAGAGCTTCAATCAGTGCACGTAGGAAGTTGGGGATTTGACGAGGGCGTCGAAGAATCAAGTGGGGGAGGCTTGTTAGCCCTTAACTTGCTAGATGGGAAAAGGGGTCGGCTACCCCCTTACTTGGCAGCGGACAGCCTAGGCAGCCCCTTGGGCTTGGACAGATGCCAGAACAGCGCGGGAAGTGTTCTAGATGAGCTATTTGCCTTACGGAGCAGGCTGAGTAGGAGTTATTGCCCAGGAAGGACTCTAGTAGCGAAGTAGGGAGCTACTTTGACTTAGGGACGGACTCCTAAGGCAGACAAGATTCACTTATGCAGGATTGCTGCACTCCTAGCGCAAGTAGGAGTTGGGGCAGCAAGTTCATAGGACGGATAGGACTCACACATGTAGGCTGGCTAAGCTTCTAGGCCAAGTGGGAGTCGGAGTAGCTGGTTTCCTTGGATGGACAAACTCTTGGAGGCAGCATAGCGCTGGACTCCTAGCTGAAGACAGAACTCTTGCAAGTTTCCTGATTTAAGCTAGGGGTGGATTGCTTATTGGGCTAAGAGTTGTTCAGAGTGAGAACTCTTGTAAGGGTGGGTTTTGTACTCCTAGTAGCATAAGGACAACCAATTTTAGGTTGAGTCTATAAGAGGGGGAGAGCAAGGGCGTCCATGGCTGGTCGGTGATTGATTTTTTTCCTGCACAATGAACCAAGTTGCTGAGAGAGAGAACTCAAACTTGGTAGATTGGCCATGCCCTCTCCCTACCTTGTGTATTTCGACAGACAAAAATATAGCTTGGGCGGAAACCCTTACACCAGGACGCTCTTGTGTTGTGGGGTTGCTGTTTGCTTATGTTTCCCTTGCGCATATGAGTGGGAAGGGAAGAGAGTGGCTGCTGGTTGCGCGGCGCAGCCAGGCCATTACATGTGCAAATGGTAGGCAAAGCTTTGTGCCCGTGACACCTAGCCTAGCTCCACACCCTTTCCCATTTTTCCTGCATGTTAGCTCTGTGTAGAACCATATCTTCTCTCTCTCTCTCTACTTTTGCAGTCATTGCCCCAAGCCAATGGCCACCAGTTGGCTTCCATTAGGCTTGCCTATACCTTGCGATGACAGGAGTAGCCGTTCTCGACTTCCTTCTATCTCATCCTCCCTATTTTTTATTTGCACATAAGTGATACACCCCCCTTTCTTTCCTCTTGTCCATTTTCCGCCACTGGTTGGATGGACTCTCATTTTTTATTAATGGACTGATCTCTATTGGCTCAAGTATACCTTTGACTTATTATGATTGTTTATTATTTTATTGAGTAAGATGAGTGTTGGTTATGTTTATATTTTCTAGACATGTTTATGGAATGAGACTTTGGACAGTTGTGGGACTCATACTCAATGATGTACGCGAGATATATTTGCAATTAAGCTCGTGGTCATGACGGTTTACTTATATGTTTTCATTTTGATTCACGCCTAAGTTTTATGTAGGAAAATTGATGTATGATGATTTAAATTTATAAAAATTTCATTAACAGGTTCTGAATTTTGTCATTATTGTCAATTTACAACTGTTATGTTACAAAAGTTTTTCATGAATTTTTAAGAAAATATGAGGAAAAAATCTCAAGTGTGACAGTTGTTAATGTCCTTGATTATTTTGCATTTTTTCCTTTTTTTTTTCTCTTTCTCTTTTTTTTTCTTTCTCTCATTTTCTTTTATTTTTCTTTCTTTATTCCATGAAAGCTTATGTGGTGCATTGAGGCCCATGGCTTACGACGTAGCCCCACACCCAACTTTATTGGTATGAATATCAAGGTAAAATATGGAGAAATAGATACACAAAAGTATCAAATTTCCCCACAAAAAAATGAAAAAAATGAAAAATAAGGTACATTACATGAAGTATCTGTAAAAGAAATAAGAGGTCAAAGAGAGAAGGGCTCAAACTATCTACCATAACGGGAAAGTGGAGAACTGTTTGCTTTGTTACAAATATGGTCTCCACTCTGTCCTTAATTCCAATAGCTCGGTTGCTCTGAGATACTTTGTTGAGTGGGTTGGCATGTTAATTTTTTAGGGAGATGAAGAAGGATATATATGTGAGTGCCTAGTCCTATATGTACCTGAATGCTCTAAGTGGAAAAATAGAACACCAATTTTCTTGGAAATTTGGTGCCCCAAGAAACTTTGAATAAGACAAATGGGGGCCCATATAATTTGAGGGCCCAACATATAGTTTGGCCCGATGTCAGGATACACTACAACAAAATTGACTATTAGTGACTCATCCACAAGTGTCGCTAAAAATAAATATTTGCGACTTATATAAAATCATCTCTAAAAAATCAACTATTAGTGACATAAAATTATATACGTCGCTAATATCCAAGCATTAGCGACACTTATCTTTAAGCGTCGCTAATAGTGTGAAACTTGTAATACACATTGCTAAAAGGTGTACATTTCTTAAAAAAAGAAAAAAAAATTATAACTATTGGCGATGCTTGGCCATATGTGTCACTACTACCTTTTTAAAAAAAATTAAATGAAAGAGAGAGAGGGGGAGGGAGGAGTGAGAGAGGGAGGAGAGAGGGGGGAGGGAGGGGGGAGAGAAGAGAGAGAGAGAGGGGAGGGAGGAGAGAGAGAAGAGAAAGAAAGAGAGGGAGGAAGAGAGAGGGGAGAGAGAGAAGATAGAGAAATTTATTTTAATTATGAATTATTTTAAAAAAATTAAAAAAATAGGTAGTAGAGACGCATAGGATTAAGCGTAAGGGTAGTAGCGACACAGTCGTAAGCGTCGCTATTACCCAAGGGTAGTAGCGACAAAAAAATTAAATGAAAGAGAGAGGGGGAGGGACGGAGGAGAGAGAGAGAGAGAAAGGGTCCATATGCGTCGCTAATAACTTTTTTTTACTCTGGCGTGGGCAAAAATTTTGCCTGCTCTAGTGACAATTTTTTCCCGCGCGGGTGATTTTCCTGGCTCGGTTCTCTTCATTATTTAACCCCCCTTGTGACTTTCCCCCTCCGCTCTCTCCTCCAGCTCCGCAGCCAGACCTCGCGGCGCCGCCGTCTGCCCATGTCGTCTGCCTGCTACCGGCACTGCCCTCCACAGTCTGCCGGCCCCCACCTTCACCCCCCTCCTTCCCCTCTCCTCCCCTCGCCGACACCTCCCTCCCACCCCCCGTGGCCGCCCCTCCCCCTCTCCCACCCCCCGCAGCTACCCCCTCCCCCGGTCCAGCTCTCCCACCCCCGTTGCCGCTACCCCCGGTCCCCCTCTCCCACGCCCCGACGGCCGCCCCCTCCTTCCCCTCTCTATAACAGAGAGGGGGGAGGGAGGAGTGGAGGGCGGGGCCGTATTCCAGAATCCTGACATAATCTAGCCACCTCTTTCTTCCTCGCCAGGCCCACCACCAGCGGTTTTTTTTTAATATTGTTTTTTAAAGACACATATTATCATACGTCGCTAATAATACTTTTTTTAAAAAAATTTCTATTAGCGACATTTGGTATACATTGCTAATAACATGTCATTAGTGATGCATATCAATATGTGTCGCTAATAATATTTTTTATTTTTTTAAAAAAATATTCTTTAATATTACCGATGCATAAAAAAACATATTATTAGCGACGTTTATAATTGTGAGTCGCTAATAAGTTTTTTTTTAAATTGTTTACATATTACGAGCCATGTATATTTATATATGTTGCTAATAAGTTAATATTAGCGATGGATAATTATATGTCGTAAAAAAAATCATTAGCGACATATAAATATATGTCGCTACTGTTAGGACTTTTCGCTAATATGCAATAACAACGACAGTTTCAGTGATGCAATTAGCGATGCTTTATAAGCATCGCTAAGCATCGCTAATACTGTAATTTGTTGTAGTGATAAGGGTTATTGGGTTAGTGTGAGATTAAAATAAAGACTTCAAAAGGCAAACTCCAACAAAAGGCTAAAGCCCAAAAAAAATAAATCAAGCTTCAAGAATCTTATGAAGAAATAAAAGACAAAGGCTCATGCCCAAAGAAGACAAAAAATGAGCTTAAAAGAAGCCCATGAAGAAAATAAGAAACAAAGGCTCAAGCACAAAGTGAATAAGAAATAAGCTTCAAAACAAAAAACCCAAGAATTGATCAAGGTCTCTTCATTCTATTCTATTTGGACTAAAAACAAGTCACTGTGCTCTTAGGATGGTTAGAGAAAAAGCTCATTCATCTCATGCAAGGAAAAGACATATATACCTAAACTAAGATGCAAACATAGACCGAAACTAAGACCCAAACATATACCCAACATAAAATCTCTCAACTATAAATACCCCATCTTGGGTGAAGTTGAAATCACTTCTCCTTCCCTTGTCTCTTAACGTGAGTTCTTATAGTTAAATCACGAGGAGAGAGTCATAAGAGTGTCCTGAGTTTTCTTTCCCTTATAAGATCGAAGTTTAATTGACTTTCAAACAAGATCTTGGAAAATAACTGGGGACCTCTTAAATTTGGTTTCATATTTCTCATAGGAAATTTATTTAAAATTTTGGTATTTCTTGATTAGTCATCTTCCTCAGAAAGAGTTTATGAAATTTCTTTAAGAAATAGTAAGAAGGGATTCAAGACTACTTAACAATGGTTTCTTAGATCAAATAGGTACATCATTTAGAAACCTATGTTCCTCCATCCAAATAGCCTCAACAATTTTGAAGCACCGATTTCAATCCAAGGATGGGGCAGTGGAAGGCCAAAAGCATGAAACACGATTTCAAGCAAAGGTGCAGGATATTCAATCTACATAGAGTGTAAATTTAAACCTTCTTTTACTTTTGAGAGAGTAGAGTAAACCAGGGGGTTGAAACACTTAGTAAGAGAGAGTTGGGTTTGGGTATAACTTGTGGAGAGTTAGGAATAACTCTAGGTGAGTGGATTCACTCAAAGTTGTGTAACGGTTAACAATGAGCCAAGGAAAACCATATGGTTAACAGTAAGCCAAGGCAAATCATTTGTTGTAGATGGTTGAGGGTGAGCCTATAACCCTCACTTAATAGAAAGTTGAGGTCCCAAGGATTTGGTGCTTCAAGTGCCACTACCAGGATCCGGTGTGTCTAGATCTAGTCAAGCCAAGGGGTTGGCCATGACTAGGAAGACATGTCATGGCCAGGAGGCCATGTTGCAACTAGGAAACCAGGTCTCGACTAGGAGGCCATGCTATGACCATGAAGCCAAGTCATAACCAAGAGGCCTAGCCATGGCATGGAAGCTAGACCATGGCTAGGCAGTCAAGAAACTTGGCCATCCTGACGACCGCTAGGTAGGTTGTGGCACCGATCCCCAAGCCAACTAGATCCAATGCTTGGCTGACCAAGATGGCTAGATCCAAGGCTTAGTTGGTCAATTTTGGTCATTGGCCGATTTGGTAGGCCAATTCTTGTTGTGGGAAAATCTAGCTAGTCAAGCCAAATTTGGCCGCTATCTAGCTAGCCAAACCTAGCTGTTGTTGGCACCGAGGAGGAAGCGGGGAAGAAGGAGAAAAGCAGAAGAAAAGAAAGAGGAGAAGGTAAGGCCACCACCGGAGTTTCCACCATCATTGGAGTTATCGTTGTCACCAGAGTTGGAGAAGGAGATGTAGAATTATTTTAGTTGGGGTAATAACTAAGAGAAATTGTGTGGGTTTTTGTGAAATAGGATGCAAAGGGGATTCACTAGGTTCATATAGACGCATTCTTTCAAAAAAGTCTTGTCTTCAAAAAGTTGAGTTACAAATCCCATAAAGAAGCATACTCTATTTCTTATAGTGGTTTCATTTTAAAACTAAGAAGATGTTTTGTAGCGGCCACAAATATTTAAGAATCCATAATAAAATAAGCTAAAGCCAAGTACCCGTATCGAGCTCCATTGGTATAAAAGATGAAGCTTTTTCTCCCATTGACTTTGGTGAGTATGATATCAACTTTTGTTTTTCTTTTTCCAATAAACATTGCAATCTTCATTTGTATGCTGGCTTGTGAGTTAGGATAAGAAAATAATGAGTAGTTGAACTTAGGCATGTTTGTGTATGAAATTCTCAAAGGATTCTACTACAATTCCTTTTAGATTCAATAAAATTGTTGTTGGATATGGAAGTTGTATAAAATTAAAAATTTAAAATTCAAGCAGAAGAAAGATTTGGGCTCAATTCTAATGAAATCACCTCAATTCTCATCATGAAGTGATTATGAAGATTCTCACTCCCAACCCCTATTTTAGAATTAAATATTCTATTATTTTCCAATTGTTACCTCTTATATCAATTTGAGCTTCAAAAAGTGTGTCATATAGGTAGGCACCAATTAAAAAGTTCAAAATAACCTACGGATGTGAAGTCTTGTTTGATAGGGATAGTCGAAACAAGTGTAATGGTGCCTATAACACATGTATCCGAGTTCATGAAAAAAAAATAGTCGTTAAAAGTGTGAAAAATAGGTTGGAAGCTACTTCGGAATTTACCCAAAAATTATGTTACCAAACTCGATTCTGATTCTGTGCCGACTTTTATTATTTCAAACCCTTAATAATGTTACACCCAAACAGCCCCTAATAAGCTCATGTCCAAGGAGCAAGCAAGCACTAAGTTCTAAAATTCTTTGTCTTTGATGATAAAAACGATTTTATTTTTCCTTCATTTGCTTGTTACTCTTTATAATATTGTAGAAAGCTGATTTTGATTTTTCAGACAACGATAGTGAAAATCAGATTTAGGTGGGGTTCACCCAATTAGGCACCATTTGGAATAAATTGTGCCAATTCATCCTAGAATCATAATGGAGTTTGGTAAAAAAAAAAATTTATCATAAATTTAGATGAATTATTAAAAAAAAAAGGTTTAGGGTGTCGATGTCATCCGAATCCAAGATGGGTGAGCAACCCAATTAAAATCTATTTAGGGCTATCATCAAGGCAGGACATTGCGGGCCATAGATGGGCCTAAGCACTAATCTTAAAAACATAACTCCCAAGTTGGGCTGCAAATTTTTATGGCCAACTTGACCGCCTATAAAACAATAGTTAAAGATCTTTTTATTTTTAACCCACATGAGGGTAGGCCTAAAAGCCCATGGCATATATGGCCGGTCCAGGAATTGGGCAAAAAAGTCCTGCCCATCTTTCGCTTGCCGCCCAGTCCCCTCATTCTCAAATCTCACTCTCTCAGTTAGTCATACATTCCACCACCCAGTTTAGTCCTTCCCTTAGATCTCTCTCATTTCATTGTCTTCCTGTCCTCCAGCCTCCAGATACTCCACCCCTGAGAAGGCTCCTGCTCATCTCATCACCACCGCCTAGTCCTTCCATTCTTCAGCCTTCATATTCCCCACACCGGCAAGTGCTGCTCCTGTGCTCTAGTCGATGTCTTTTCATCCTCCAGCCTCGAGATCCTCTACCCAAGAGAAGGCAGCAAATCATCTCATCACCACCACCCAATCTTTCCCTTTGGCTTTCATTTTCCCCTCACCGGTGAGCACTATGCTCTAGTTGCCATCTTCCTCTCCTCCAGCCTATAGGTCCTCCACCCTGAAGAAGGCCACTACTCATCTCAGCACCCCCCCACCCACCTTCCCTTCGCCCTTCAAATCCCCCTCACAGGCGAGCGCTACTCCTGTGCTCCAATTGCCATTTTCTAGTCCTCCATCCTCTAAATCCTGAAGAGTGGCCAAACCAATGGAAACATGGTGGGATGGGGATCTTGACGAGTGGCCAAACCATCGGAAGCATGGTGGGATGGGGATCCTGAAGACTGGCCAGTGGGATGGAGTGACACACCAATCAAAAATTGATATTTATAATTAATTTGTAAGAAATATGCATAAAACCCAAATCAATTAATAATAAACCTTCATCCAATCATAACTCATGCAATTAAGAATACAAAGAGGGACAATAGCGTGCTGACCTAGGCATTTCAGCCCTTGAAAAGATCAGCCCTTACTTCTTAATCACATGAAAAACAAGTTAAGAGATTAGGGGTTACCTATATGTGTAGATCCCTCACAAACTAATGCTTGGATCAAGGAAATCTCAGCTAGAACAACCCCTTGAATCAACCACCGCGTTCCAGCTGTAAATTTGATTATTACAGTCAAATATTTATTAAAAAATTTTATTTTATTATTTTTTAAATGAAAGATAAATATAAATTCTTAAATCCTATTTAGATATAAAACCATCTTAACAAATTATGCCTACTTAATACATTTTTTAAAGAGGTTTTAATTTCCCTTACCTAATGTAATTATTGTTTCATATTTTTAAATTATTATAAGGTTAAAGGTGATTTCCTCATGTATGCTTATCCCTCATCTTCCTCCTTTCTTCGCCTTCTTCTCTTCCCAACATCCAGCAATAAAAGGTAGCAGAGAGGTTGTGAATGCCCATAGTCGACCAATCTAGCCCACCCCCAACCAGCGCAGCACAAATACTTCTTCCTTTCCATTTTAAATTATATTGCTAGAAGCATTTGTCAAGTTCAGGTGATAAGGTGCTTGAGCTTCGTTAAAATCATAAATTCCAAAAGCAGCTTCGTTTTCCAAAGTTTAAATATGGGAGGTAAGGTTTAGTAGCAAATAAAATTGGATGAAAAAGAGGCACTAGTTTTCAAACACTGACAATCATCACACTATCTACGCTCTGGATCCCCACATACAACAGGTCTAGAATGTGATACCAATTAGTTCAAATCTTTTCTTCATAAATGCCTATCATTTGGTAAATTATATTTCCAAGTTCAATGATGGATCGAAAGATCTATTTAAAAATACGCATGACTCATGTGACATGAGTTCAGGACATGATTATAGGAAAAGCTTAAGAATAACTGAATGAGGGAAAGTGAGAAAGGCCATAAGATGACTGAATGAGGCATAAATGATAACAAACTTTAGCACATACTATAAATTCAAATCGAATTTTGACGCCCAGCAGGATAAGAAAAATCCAAGGAAGCTAGGAAATTTCAATTTTGCCTATTAGAGGCATGAATACTATTGCTGATACAGATGGAATAAAAATTCTGGAACTGCAAAAGATAAATGTCAGTAGTAGGTAGCTATTTATCCGAGCAAGGATCAGAATGACATAGTGAACCTTAAATTGCTAAGACAGTACAAGGAAGGGGTTGGGCTATTGAAACACAATTTAGCATTTTATTATTTTTGGAGGTTGTTCCATCTTGACAAGGTTACAAAATAAGCATCACTCACAACCACAATAAAAAATATGTGGTCTATGCAAAAATAGGCTGATCTACAAGAAATAATAATGAGTAATATAAATTACTGGTAACAAACCAGCACTGAACATTTGGTGAAGATTCATAACATTGAACTAATGTTTGAGAGTACAAAAGATAGAACGCTCCCCTTCTATGACAAAGACAATGGTAATTAGACTGTGAACGGAGATATATTTTAAATGGCTGTTCGAAAGCAATGTCATAAAAGCATCTAATGTTCCTGTCTTCACCACCTTCAGAAAGCATGAGCCATGGACATTTTGCATGGAATGGGTATTTAAAAACCGATTGCCAATGCTTCGACACTGCACCACATCTAACCATATCTAGTGAACTCAAATATCATTGTTCAAGATGGTAAAGGAGGTCAAAAAGGGGTAGATCTGCAAGAAAAAAGTAAATCAAATGTCACTGTAGAAGATAAAAATTGGCATATCACTCAGTTAGCTAGCTGCATCAAAAAAAGTACTCCAAACTATCCTGCAAAACTCACTCAGAAGTCATTTTACTGCAGACCTCACTAAAGATCCAACAAGTATCATGCGCAAATTGTACCGGGTTTTGGAGCTAGAATGGGTAATCCATACAAAATTCCATTACATTCCTAACAGTTAAATTTTATTCTCTCAATACTTTTGAAATGGACAACAGTACCTTCCAGTCACACAAACAAAGCAAGTAACATGCATGCAATGACCTTTGCAGATCATAAAGGCCAAAAATCAATATAATAACTGCGGGAATGATTTTAAGTAAACTATGGACTGGAATCCATGGACTGCTCTCAATACTTGCACCTGAATGCAGGCAGGAAAAATATTGTATACCAAAAATTATATACCCTGATTGAATAAACTCCTGCATAACAGCAGCGGTTTCCCTCACAGGTTGTGTGACAGGGATAATTTCCTGAAATTAGAAAAATACGAAAAATTTTAACCTGAACAGTATTTACATTGCTGACAGCATAACATGAGAATACAGTAAATACAGTAATACATTTTCACCATCTAATGTTAGGATTGAACATGAAATCAAGAGAATGCAGAATAAAATGTATTTAAATAAAGAGGTATCAGAATACAAAAATCAAACAGTTAGACGTAACACCTCAATCCATTTAAAAGACAACAAATCCACCTACTTAAAGATTTTTTTTTGTCACATCGGCCATCAGAGACATAATATGAGCTATTGAAGAGGCTAACATTATACTTTAGACTGATTAAAAATAATGATGCATGTAATTATCCTCCAAAAATTGACACAGTGAATGTCAGGTGGGTTTGTTAGACTTTGTTTGACCACGTGACATATACAAATAATTATAATTAAATAAATAAATATATATAGTGAAAGGAAAAGGTCAACTATAAGACTTTAACTTTTAAAGATATAAAGACAACTAACAGCATAACAAAAGAAATTACAGAACAAAGAAGAGAATATGGCATTGCCACCAAAAACAAGGAACACTAAAATAACCCAGGAGTTCAATATTTTGTCATAATTGCATCTTAAGCACTCTAATAAAAACAAGAAAGCTTAGATATGTTGCCAAAGGTATTGATATTCAATGCATTAGAAACCGAAGATAATATAATTTTAAGTAAAAACTTAATCAAAGCATACTTTGTAGAGCCTGAAGTACTGTTGAGCTTGTTTTCGACTTTTCCGAACCAAAACGTGGGAAGCAGGACCCATTCCACTGCACATGCACGTGCAAGTTACGAACATCACCAGTTAGATATAGCATAACTATATAGGACCCATAAAAGAAAACAAAAGGGAAACATTATTAAACAAATAACAAGGTCTGACAAGATAAGTTTCCTTACAATGATATCAGAGCATACAAAATAACCAATGTAGTTTCCTCCCATTCAATCATACAACCCATGACACTTAATGAAGCAAGTAGGTGAGGTCTTTGGTAAAACTACTGTCAATTTACAGCATGTCCCAAAGGGATCATTCAACAAAGGTAAAAGCAAGAATCTCATTTCTAGCAGTGACATTCGTCAAAGAAAGACCAGTCATCTAAAGGCCAAAAAATATATTACGAAAACAACTAAAATCCATTGCAATAACCCCATATTGGTAAAGAATTAAGAGGAAAAATATGACATTACGTTTCACCTAGTGAGCAAAGAACAGAACATCAAGGTCCAAATCAGCTGTTAAACCAAATTTTCCTGAATGGGCTACTATCTTTTAATAGATGCTCAATTCGTTATTAGGGTGATTGGAAGAGCTGCAATCTTAAACCTCCTTCTCATCACTACATATGAATACATAAGTTCCATAAAATATAAATAAAAAGACTGAAATATATCTTTATGCATTCGTTCCAACAAAAAACACCCATTAATACGTAAAATTGTTGTGACTACTGCAAGAAATACTAATAACTCTTTACAAATGCTCATTTAAGCATATAATAACCACAACACCACTAAGCAAAAGATCAGTGGCTTTTTTATCAAACCATATGCTTTTATTTCTCCCATATTGAATGATGTTAACACAAAAAACTGGTAACAGACATAACTAAGACAAACCTGTAAACAACTCTAATATTAGGGGGTCGTTTGGGTACGGAATCAATTCGGTAGTGAATCGGAATTTTTTGGAATTAATTCCGCTGATTCAATATAGAATCGGAATTTCGTTTGGGTATGGAATTTTTAATATGGAATCGTGTTTGGATAGCGAATTGTGTTTATGGTTAGATTCTTTAGAATTTTAGGTAAATTGACAAATATACCCTTAAATAGAATTGTTTTGATAGAATCATGTTTGGGTATAGAATTTGTGTATTTTTTGGAATTGTTGAACTTATGAAAAAATTACAAATATAACCTTGGTTTAGGTATTGTACGCGGTTAGTGTGCAACACAAATAATATACCCGACCCGATGTATTCGACTTACGGTTTAAGATCACCCTAAGAAAGCTTTTTTATTTTGCTAAATTGATTGTAGACGTACAAGGGGCCTTATACTCCTCCTTAAATAGTCTTTTTATGGCTTGATGGGCACATGGAAGTACGTACCGGCCTATACAAGTGCCTATCAGCCGTACTTACCTATATCGGTTGAGACCGATATGGTATGATATGAGCGGTGATACACCTTACATAAAAATTGACATATATCAATTGTATTGGCCTATACTGTATTGATATTGTAACACCTTTATATTATTCTTAAATAAAATTATGTAATACCACATTAATAGAAAATTAATACTTTGGAATGTTCACCCTGGGATCACACATCCATCAAATTGAAAACAAATTTAAATAACATTACCACCCATCCACCTCACATAACATTATTCTCACAACTTACAACCATAACTAAAAATAACCTTAAGATGGTATAAAAAACTATTTCATATCATTATCATGTAGGAGTTACATTTCATTGCAAAAAAAAATAATATTAGTACAATATGAGAAAAATATATAATTGACCTAACGTCGATGTCGGCCACGTCGTGCACCAATTGGAGGTAATTGATAATGGTGACCAATGGCATCCGAAGTTCATCATGAAAAGTAGACATTACCCTGTCATCTTGACCTACAAGTGTTTCAACTTGCCCCTCAACTTCATCATTCATTACATGTTCGTCTTCATTTTCCCAACTAGTGCAAAGTACATCTCGAAGATCAAGGTCGGTAGCACCATTATATTGTTCTTGAATGAAATTATGTAGCGCCATTAAAATCCTCACCAATGCCACTTGAATAGGAAATGGATACTTTGGAATATTTTCAAATAACTTCCATCTCTCCTTCCACATACCAAATGTTCTCTCTATAATGTTGCGAAGAGAAGAATGACGTTGGTTAAACTTCTCAATTCTTCCTTGTGGGCCACGCCGTCGAAATTCAGGAACATGGTATCTTTGACCTTTATAGGGTCCCAAAAATCCCTCCTTATTTGGATACCCAGCATCTACAACAAAATATTTATTTGGAGGTAACTTTGGGAAACCTGAGCTCTCTGGACTTAAAAGCACATCTTCTAACACCTTAGAGTCATGAGCTGACCCTTCCCAACCAGCCACTACAAAGATAAATCTCATACTAAAATCACATATAGCCATAATGTTTTGTGTGACTTGACGACTTTTACCTCGAAATGCTAGTTGTAGATTCGGAGAAACTTTTGCCTTGATATGTGTGCCATCTATAGCTCCCACACAATCTTTAAACTAAGGATTAAATAGAGGACTACTTAAAATATATAAAGGAGTTTGGGATAAAGGTATAAGTGGCTTGATCTTTGTACTAGACCATCTATAAAGCACCTTCACAACATTATGCAAATTTTGGTTAACTGTTTCATTCGAATGTGACATTATATGGCCCACCACCCGTTGCCCATGAGAATGTCCCAATAGTTGTAAGAATGATCGCACTTGCTCTGCAATTGTCACATGCCTCGTAGGATTTAATTGCAATTGCTCCAACTCCCAACATAATCTCATGAATGGTTTCTTATTCATCCTACACAAATCATGGCAAATCATATCTAGCCCACTTAACATATCATACACAAGCTCATCCCCCAGATCTGGATGTGTATGAATTGCATTCCTTTGGGGAGGAGGAATTACAGTTTCAACAACTTGTGAAATAATATTATCGAAAATAAAATCTTCTTGTCCAAAAGTGTCATCTTCGTCTTCATCCTCAAATATCACTCTTTCATCTTCCTCCCCATCGCTATTTATATAAGGATCCATCTAATTGAGTACCTGTTAAATAACACAATATTAAAATCCAATATAATATCATATATTAAAAAATAAGTAAAAAATATATATAATAACTCTCTATTTATAACAACTAATTTATTGAATGTACTTCTCCAAGTGAAACTCTTCCTTTGAGACTCTTTTTCATGAACTTCTTGACCATACTTAAAGGGTTTTTGGTTGTAAATGTTACCCCTGTCTAAGGCATAAACTTGATCCTCTCTCAGCCTTATGTGCTTTTTTTGGATATTCTTCGTCCTCTGGTTTAGGTGCTTAGATATGTTTACCAACAAAGTTTACATTTTAAGATGTGCGAATTTTTGAAATAGTTTCTATTTCAGTCCAACTCCCTCGTTGTCCTCTACATTATCTCACTCTATTCCTAGTATTATGGGATGTTCTCCACCTATATTTTCTGCCTCATTATCTCTAGTCACCTTACTTCACCGTATTTAATTGAGATATGTCCTACTCTAACAGTTCATTCTCGTCAACTCCTAACCATGTTGCTCCTTCTAGTCCTAGCCCTTCATCACCCTTGCTCTCACCTTCATCTTCTAATAGTTCTACACTCACTCCTCTTCTTCCACTACATCAGTCTTTCCATCCACACAAACTAGGACCAAATCAGGAATTACTAAGCCCCAAATTTCTTTCACATTGCATGCTTTCACCCATTCCCGATTACCGCCACAATCTAAACCATCAACCTATGTCTCTTTGCCTTTAAACATCCTGAGTGGTGTGAGGCTATGAAGTTTGCATTTGTAGCTTTACAGTCAGAAAACATGAGAACTAGTACCTCCAAATGTTAATATTGTAGGTTGTAAATGCTTATACCACATCAAAAGGCATCCTAATGGTTCCATTGCACTTTACAAAGCTAGGTTAATTGCTAAGGGTTTGCAGTAGCTTGAAGGACTAGATTATAATAAAGCGTTTAGCCCTATCATTAAACAAGTCACTATTCATATTGTGATGGCTATTACCAAAACACTACATGAGTCCTACTCAGTATATAATAGTTAAAATCACCAAGAAGTGATGGCTATTACCCTAAAAATAAGAACACCAACCAGTATAAAAAGAACTTACCCTTGATACGCTAATTAAATCACTAGCAGTAATTGAAGACCTAATTAAATCACTGGCTGTAATTAAAGACCTAAACAAACGAGCAGCACCCTGAAATATTATAAATTATTGCACTCATCATATTGACAGTTCAAAGAACTTTACAAAGTGAAGAAAATGAAGGTCTCATTTTCCCAGAACAAGTTATAAAATCCAAAAGCAGGAAAAAAAATCTTCTGGCATATAAAAAGCAGGTAGAATCTCTGTGAACAACTTTTAAAAAGACACAATGCTGAAATATTATAAATTATTGCAATCATCATATTGACAATTCAAAGAACTTTACAAAGTGAAGAAAATGAAGGTCTCATTTTTCCCAAAACAAGTTATAAAAACCAAAGCAGGAAAAAAATTCTTCTGGCATATAAAAATTCACCCTAAATGGATCCCCTTGTGATATAGAGCTTAAAGTCGCAAGAGCCTTTAATTGGTACACAAATGTCAGAACACAAATATCATTCTCATAACATACAACTATAAACCATCATCCTAAAGTTCAGTTATCAAATAAGTTATACACCATCATCCTAAAATGTTCACGTTCTGAAATTGTATAACTTAGCTAATAAACTCACAGAAAAGAAATTAAACATGTCCAAACAAATCACCAAATATCACCTAACGTGTCGACCCATGATCCCTATAGTGCACACGAAGCCATTTCTCTGCACGAACCAGGTCACGTCCCATAGCAAGAAACAAACGACGAAAATTCTTATCTAGGAAGAATGATGGTGCACCCAAGTGCAATTCATCATCATCGTTATAACCCGGAAGTTTCTCTAACAAATTGATGCACTTGTCATAATCATCTATTTCTTCTTCCCTATTCCCTCGAACGATCTCATTCCTAGTGCACTTGTCATAATCATCTATTTCTCTAACAACCCTGATGAAACCTCCACATCTGATTGTTTCCTCTTTGTGGACCGCTGACTAGTAGTTGGTGTCCTATTACCTTGAACCCTCCTTGAGGGAGGTGGAGGAGGTTGGGACAAGCTTGCACCTGTCGCCTGTGTGGTAGAACCATGTGTTTGGGGCTGATTTGTCCTACCCATGCATGGCACAACACTAGAATTCCCCACTCCCTCATGAGCCAAATCATCATCTCCCAACTTCTCTTCATTCAAGTCATTCAAGTCCCGATGATTATACGGATCGTATACCCATGGAGTACCTGCCGGCCATTCAGACGATTCCACATCTGGTTGAGATTCTGTGTTTACAACTAGAGTTGCATTGGGGGTTAAAGGTGGAGGTAAATGGGGAGGTGCATTTGGATCATTACAGGAGCCTGAAGTATTATCCATGTGAGGGATGGTATCAGAGATGCCAGAATCCTTCCATCGGCCAGATGCATGGTTGTTTGAATAAACAGCATATAAGTTAGCTTCGGTGTCGACATCATACCCCCAATTCTTCAACCGTTTACATTCTTTATGTCTCTACAAGAGGACAAACAAAG
This sequence comes from Saururus chinensis, assembly GCA_035235625.1. Taxonomy (NCBI): domain Eukaryota; kingdom Viridiplantae; phylum Streptophyta; class Magnoliopsida; order Piperales; family Saururaceae; genus Saururus; species Saururus chinensis. Next base: position 33,051,692 of record CP141144.1, on the reverse strand, counting down.
TGTTAGAAATATAATTTGAATAAAATATAAGAAAAAAAAGATAGAGTTCACATATTATGACCTTGATAAAGTTCAGCCACACGTGTGGGGGGGCATATAAAAGTGTTAGTGTGTTTGTTCCAGCCAAGTCCAGTGTATCCCCTGAGATCATTCCACCCTTGCCACAATTTTCTCCCTTTGTCATAGTGATTTTTTAATGTAGCGAAGTCTATATTGATTTTATTCTCAGTTCTCAACCTATCTATCACTAGATCTCACCCTTCCTTGTCAAACGTATTATTCCTCCTGTGGCCCTTATTGATGGCGAATACTACTTGACTCAAAAAGGCATAATGTTCCCGCTAATTCCAATCAATCTTTCTCTGAAATTTCTTAGAGGATCCTCCTACTTGAGTAGATGGTGTGGCCATAGTCTAAAAAAAATTTAATAAAGCAAGGTGATAACAAATGGAGAGTTCACGGGGATATAAGTGCAACAAACAACAACATAAATCAGGTACAACACAGAGTCATTCAAGGCTTTGTACTCCTAAGCAGACAAAAAAAAGAGACATCAGAGAGCAACATATTCAGAATTCAACATCCCTATGTTTGCTAATGTCAAAATCAGGCTCATCACTAGAAGTTGCATCTTCTATTTAGCATTTAAAACTAATACTAAACAAAATTTCAGAGAACAAATTATAGCATTTGTAGTATGGACAAAGTGTCAAAAGATTAATCCCTTAAAAAGTGAAGCAAATCTAAAACAACTGTAGTAAATGAATGTTACACCAAGATCATCACTTTTTTAGACCAAAACTTGACTCTCCCAAATAGAAAAACAAACTAGAAACATATGAGAACAAAAAGGGCAATGACAACTTTCCAGCAACTTAACAATTGACAAGAGAAAGTTTTACCATCTAGCGTAATGATGGGCTCAATAAAAACTTATGATCTGCACAAGGCACAAACAAGCTACTTAGGTTCATGAATGTCCCTTGAGGGCCAAACAACCAATGAGGATTGAGGAAGGACCATTTTCACTCCATAACCACCAAGTTCCAACTAAAATACACTTGTAATCCATGTTGCCCATCCTAGATAGCTGTAATGATTATAATGCCTTTGAAGTAATAAAATGACCCCTTATCAATTTGAATTGTATTATAAAGGCAAACAACAAAGAACAGGCTAACAAACCCTAGAAGAAACAAATAATCGAGATGGACTAAGAAAAGTCATGAAACAAAAGAGAAAATTTATGAAACAAAAAAGATTATTAAGTGAGATCAAATTATAAAAAAAATCCTTATTCAAACAGCCTCTAATTAGTTGTTTCAACAAATAACCACGAACGTTGTCAAGATGTGTTTATGCATATTATTGTGTATTCATGATAAGTCTAGAAAGTAAACTTTGTTGGAAGTGTTTATAGCTAAAAACATAGCAGAAGCAGTGTCAAAAGATCCCTAACAAGATTGGTAAAGACAGAACAAGTTTCATGTCACGCTGTGCCCTGTTTGATAATCCCAAAAACTCACAAAAACAGAGTCTCGTTTTAACAACCTATCACTAACACATAATCAGAACTGAAGCAATCTTACTGTAAAAATTGTCAATGTGGATAATGTTTTGCAGCCTTTGTGGTGGAGCAAATGAAAGGCGTTTGTGAAACCAGAAACCAGAAATCAGAGTTATAAAATTTAAAATTTTGTTTGACCATATTAATCGAACTTGAGAAGAAGCATGCCATTAAAAAAAGGCTACAAAATCTTAACTCATAAACAGACTCATATGCCTCTCGGAATAAATTTTAAAAAAAAATCACAGGAGATCAAGCTGCTGGTTGTGGGCAAACCTAGACCCTAGTCTATGTCTAAAGAGGCAGTCCCTGATCCAGCCTTTTCCTATTGTTATTAAAAAAAGGAACTTATCAGTTATCATGGAATGAGGACAGAAAGTGCTAACCGAAGAAGAAGAAAAAAAGTCATGTTTTAGCTACCAATTGCAAAAGGTGCATATGCCATAACCAATGGAGTTTTATATACATGAGTAGACCTCACCTCAAAACAGAACATCTGCTCCGGTGCCCTGCCAATCCCCAGAATTTAAAAGTGGAAAAGAGAAGCTTTCCGCCATATGCAGGGGATCTTCACAAGTTATTTTCAGTATGCCATTTGGCTTTACTCTAGAACAGTTCCATTGCTGTATGCGAGGAAAGGGACTGGCAAGGCACAGCAGATTCCCATAAAGCTCCAGCATGGTACATAATATTGTCCATATTGCTTTGTTCCAGTCTGAGACAATCCAAAGTCAGGGAAGCATTGGGGTAAGCTCTCTTCCCACTAGATAAACGTTAACTGAGAACTGCTACACCTCGAAACTGCACTCTACCCATTATCAACCAACAAACAATTCCGTAGTCCAGACAAAGATTCAGCAAATCCTACAACTTTTCTCCAATCAAATTGTTAATAATCGAAAAAAGGAGCTTCTTTGCTTGGATCGAACACAGAATAGAATAATCAATCAAAAAACAAAAAGAACTCATTCTTTAACTGCAACCTCCGAACTGCATCATCTAATCTATTATGTAATTCAACGACGCAAGAAACAAAAAAAAAATAGCATCAATCAAAGTAACAAGCAAGCAATAAAAGAAAAAATCGAATTTAAGAGAAGAAAAGGAAAAATTAATGGCTTTACTGTTCTGGAAGAAATCAGATCGAGGCGTTCTGGAAGAAATCAGATTGAGGCACGTTCTGGAAGAAGATCAAATAGCTTTGTCTTGCAGAAGGGCGCAGCTGGTTGAGATGCTGAAGTGACGACCGGAAGGAATTGTGGGCGATTTGGAGATGTGCTATGCCGGGAGAGATGCAGTTCCGCCGGGTAGGTGCTCGGAGATGGGGGAAGCATATGCCAGACAGGAGCTTCGAAAAAGGGAGATGGTGGAAGCAGGCGGTGGACGGCTGCCCGTGACTGGAGCTGGTTGACTGCAGAGGAAGACAATATGAGGGTGGAGTTCGGGAAGAGGGAAGATCAGGTCGTCACGAAGTGAGGGGTAAAGGCCGGGATTTGCAGAAGTACTGCGCTGGGCGAGCTGCAGAGAACCGGGTAAAGGTCGGGAGACAATCTGTAGAATGGAACGGCCAAAAGGATAGGCAAATCATTTGCGAGGGGGCGAGGGGTAACAACCGAAAATATGTGATAACGCATGTTTCTGATTTTACTCGTTTTTACGGAATCGACCAAATCTTCTCACGAGAAAGTTCGGTGATTCAGGACGGAAACGCGATGAATCGTGTTTCCAGCCGAATTTTTATTTCCGTTATGATTCATTACCCAAACAAGATTCTAACGATTCAGCATTGAATCGTGATAGAATCGTCGAAATTTTTTCATGATTCCGTACCCAAACGAGTCCTAAGTGTCAAGAGCTGAATTTTTGTACCTGCAAACATACAATTTAAGAATCCAATAACATTCCTCACTCCAGATAGCATGAAAAACAAATACAATTAAAATTTAAAGATTCTAGGTTACAATTTAAACTGATTTAGGGTGGTGGTTGTAAGTCCTACACCAACCAACTTGTTTTGACTCAAAATTAGGGTTCCTTGATTTAGACTTTAGTTTTCTTAATTAGGATTTCTATTATAAGTAGGTTACTTAGTATCTAATGTTTTATTAAAGGTAGAATACTTATTTTGATTACTTTTCCTAATTAGATTAGATTCCTTAAAATAAAGGCTCTTAAGCCTATAAATTGTAACACACTTTTCCTATCGGAAGACAAGCAATGAAAATCCATAACTAGTTAATTTATTTTCTCTCTCCCTTCCGGTCCTTTCTCCCCTTTCCCTACATACAAACTTATCGTAGTAAAGATCTACAACATTGGTATAAAACGCCGGACCTTCCTGCATCTTCCATCCATGGTGTCCGGCACGTCTACTCAACAGCGAAAACGGGTCGAGCCAGCATCCAACTCCACTGATTCCTCTTCCCAGCCACCATGGCAGCATGAACTGGACTCCACTCATACCCAAATTGGTGTGCTGCAGCAACAGATCAAGACATTCAGCACCAACCTTCATGTGACGAATTCTGGCCACCACGAAACACCAAAAGATTGATGTCGAACTCCATTTACTCCCTCATCAAATTGAGGATGGCCTTGATTCAGCAAAACATGAAATTGCTGCGACAAATCAGCAACTTCAGACCTTGAATCAGATGATGGAGGCACAGGGCAAGTAACTAGCGAAGCTTGTCTTGCTTCTACATGAGCGTCCAACTCCTCCAAACTTGCACCGCCTCCTTCATGGCCGACGGTCCCACCGTCCCTCCTCCTTCAGTTCTAACTGATGGTACCACCGCCCCCACACCCTTGCGATTTGGGATGTTTCCAGATCTCACAGCCTCCACCGGCCTTTCACCATCATCAGATAACATGGCTGTGTCGGGCACAGCCTTGTCGCCAAAATCAATGTCCTCTGTTCTCCCCGCCTCCCAAAGTGCTGCCTTTTTCATTTCCACAGCAGGAGGGTGTCCCCATTTCTCCCTTTCCGGCTTTGTCCAACCAGACTTGCCTCAACCCATGGGTGGCACAGCAGCTTAAAGCTTTTTCGTCGACCTCCCTCGCTTTGTTGTCGCCACTGCCTCAGCAGCACAGACCACCACCCCGACCAAACTACCGCTCCATCAATGCCCTGGTTTGCTACTGCTCGGTCGGTCACACAACCCCTTGTGCAGCTGCCATCCACCTCCTCTCATCTCCTTCACTTGTTTCGCCTGCTGCACTTCAGTTACCACTCAGGATTAGGTCCACCATTGCAAACAAAACTTCCCCTACTTATAAGGGGAATTCAATGAAAGCTCGTTACTTGAAGGAATACAAACCAAAAAACAGCAAAAAAACAGAAATCCATATCAGAAATTAAAGAATGAGCCATACCCAGACGAGGAATTGGGAAAGACAGCAGTATTGTAGAGCCGGGAGAAGCGGTGGGTGAGGGGTTAGGCTTCTTGCGGAGCCTGCAAATCTCCTGCAACGTGAACTAGGACTAGCTTCCTCGCCAACAGCCACCCTTTCAACAATGTACCCACCACCCATAAGAAGATTTCCAACGGAAAGCGAGCAATGACCGATAAAATTAATGGCAGTTCAGATCACAAATCCAGAAGAAGACTTACCCAGAGATATTAGAGAGAGAAAGAGAACGAAGACCAAAGCAATCCCAAGCAGAAGGACGACCACCATCACCAGCCGCTGGGTGTCACAGGAGAGGCTAGAGAAGCCGTCCGCATCTGCTCTTCCCTCACAAGCCGGTGGTCAAAGAGCATTCGGGAGCACTCGGGCGATGAACTCGGGTGACGGTGAAGAACTCCGGCAACGTTAGAGTAGATTAGGATGCCGGACTGAAAAAACCTAATAGGACTTATCGGGCTCCGGTGGTAGAGCCCAAGCTCGATTTATTTTACTGCAGCCATGGAAAGCCGTATCGATACGCATGAGAGTATCGATAACTATAAATTCGGGTACGCACCGATGATACGTTTGGTACGCCGAAACGGACATAAACTCTTTTATAAATATAAAAAAATATTATAATAAATAATATATCATTATAATATTTCTTTTAGAGCATAATAAAACTGTATAATGTCGTATCAATCGATTCGAGTATTCTAAAATTAGTTCATTCAGAACCATACACTATTATGCTCTTCGTCTTATACACGTTTTTTGTCATTCTTTCCCATATTAAGTGCTTTAAAATTAATTTATTTTAAAAATAAATAATATACTTAATATAAGTCGTTTAAATAATTGTATATTTGTGGAGCACTATATGTAAAAAAAATAATTATGTAAATTACATGAACCCTACCGTATTGATCTCATATAACTTTAAAAATATTATTTTTAATATAAAAAAGCATTAAATTTTAAAAAATTTGGGTTCAGATTGTGTTTTCATTTTTAAGAAAAAAAAATTTTCGAAAAAAAAATATTTTTTTTAATTAAAAAATAATTTTTTAAATAAAAATAATAATTTTTAATACAATATCGATACATATTGGCCGTATCGATACGGTACTGGCAAGACGGCCGATACGCATATCAATTCGCTGTGGGGGGCGTACCACCCCCCTACCCGTATCGGTCTCCACCGATACGGCCTTCCATAACTGCAGCCCGATAACAGCCCGTTTGTAAATAATTAAATGGGCTCGGGCCGGGCTGGTCAAGTGGGCTCAAGGCCCGATTTCCACCCCTACTTGTTAGCTTTATTCATATTGTGACATTGTTCTAGTTGAAGGGAAAAAGAAAACTGAATACATAATCCATCGTGCCTTCAACTTGTGTCAGATACAATTTTCTTCATTTTCTACATACTTTTAGATGAATGAAGGTGAGGAGAATTCCGTCCCCGCTTGAATCTGCAATCAGCATGCAATGTACTATTTAAAGAGTTCAGTTCGCATTTTATCCGACACAAATCGAATCACCAGAAATCTCCACATGAGCAAACTCCATGTTCAAAATGATGGAATCGATTTGGATCCTTCAATACAAGCTTTCTTTCAACAATCTTCGATGACAATTTAATGGCAGTGTGGCAGTTTCTGCACACCCTGCGGTTCTTAGTTACATAAATAGTAGCCTTTCCTGGGTTGCTGATCAGCCCAAAAGCAACAGCCAACATTTCACTATGGCCAGAAGGGATGCACTCTCTTTCCTCATCAACGTCATGCAAAGCAAAATTATTTCCAGGACTGTAACCTTCATCTTCTTGCATCTTTCTCCTTAAACTATCTAGTTCTAGATATATCCTATCCAACCTTGGATGAGAGACATCCCCTGTACCAAACACATGAACCTTGTTCCGGACTTCAATCCAGCTGCAAGCCTTCTTGGTGCTCAAGCCCATGTCAACAATCATTTGTTTCAAACTGCTAACCATTTCCCATTTCCCATTTGCAGCATAAACATTAGAGAGCATCACATAGTTCTCGGAATTCAAAGGATCTATTTCAATTAGTTCTTCCACAATCTTTTTTCCTAGTATCAAATTCTCATGGATCCTGCACCCTTCAAGCAGAGCACTCAGCACCTCAGGACAGCGCCCAATTTTGTGCTCCAGCATGAATGATTGTGCATCTCTCAGGAGTCCTGCTCGAGCTAGTAGACCAACCATCAGTGCAATGTGCCCGATCTTAAGCTCCTGTAGGCAGCTGAAGTAAAACCTTCCCTCTTCAACCCATTGAGCAGTCTGGCATGCATGAAGCAAAGCCGCATATAACTTCTCATCAGGTTCCAGTCTTAGATCCATTTTTCTTTCATTGAAAAGCTTAAGCCCATGCTCTGCTTGACCGTGCAAGCTATATCCAACTATCATCACAGTCCAAGAAACCATATCTTTATTTTCCATCTTCTTGAAAATGTTCGAAGCAGACCTCAGACATCCTGACTTTATATACATATCCATGAGTGCGTTATATACAGTTAGATTCAGCTGCACAGCGTTTCTTGTTACATATGCGTGAATTTCTTTTCCATGCTTACGAGCAGCAACTCTTGCACAAGCAGGAAGAACGCTAGCAACGGTAACTGAATCAGGCTTTACACCTTCGGCATGCATTGACCTGAGTAATTTCAGCCCCTCGTTAAAGCAACCATTCTGCACATACCCACTGATGACTGCTGTCCACGAAACAGCATCTCTACTTAGCATTCCATCAAAAACAGCTCGAGCATATACCATGCTACCACAGTCAAAGTACATTTTCACCAGTGCATTGCCAACAGAAACGTCAAACTCCAATCGAAGTTTCCTCGCAATTTCATGAACTTTTCTCCCTTCTATACTTGAATTTAACCACCCACAAGCTTTGATGGCGGATAACAGAGCTACTGAATCAACATTGGCGCCCGAATTTACCATCTGATAGAAAACATCCAACGCCAACTCATGCCTATTCTCCATTGCATATAAGCCAGCAAGCAGAGTCCAAGAAACGGCGTTCTTCTCACGCATTTTATCAAATATGCGTTGTGCAGCTTCAGCGCCATCCAATTGGCCATACACAGTCATGAGTGAAGTGATCACATACTGGTCAGCAGCAAACCCAAGTTTCACAGCATGACCATGAACTAATTTCGCGTAAAAGAAATCACCGGAAAGGCGCGACGCCGTCAAGACACGGGGCAGCGTGTGCCTATCGGGATGAACACCGCGTGCGAGCATCTCATAATAGACGGAAAGAGCGGCCTGCGGGGAGCCACCGCCGTTGAGATGGCGTTGAATGTCGGAGTTGTAAGAGAAGGCGCTTCGAAGAGGAATTTCATCCAACACCTGGAGGGCTTCCGAAGGTTGATAGGTTTGGAGGCGGATTGCGGCATGGCCTGAATTGACACTTCGGACGGATGATTTCTGACTTTTGGCGTCTGGGTCGTGGGAATTCAAAGAGAAAATGGCGGAGGTTGCTTGAACGGAAGCCATTTTTAACGTTCAAGCGTTTGTTTTAAGCTTCTGTCATCCTAAACACTGCTTGCGCGACTCCTTCAAAATTCTGCCGTGCGCGTGGCATCATTTACGAGGAAGAGTTTTTAATGCGACTTGTCTAACTTTTTGTAGTTTTAGTTTTAAGGGGAAGCTTTTTTTATGTTCAATCTTCAACGTGATCCCAACATAAGGGGAAGCATTTTTCCTCTCCATCTACAATGTGATCCGAGTATAAAAAAAATACATAAAAAGTATTAGATTTTAAAATTAATAGCGTAAGTAATATTTATGTTAATATGAGCTAGCGACTTACGCTTGGCTCAGTTAAAGCGGAGTATAGAAAATACTTCTATTTTAAGGCTAGGTGACTAGAATAGGATATTATGGCTCTCGTGTTATGTTCTCATGTAGACGGTTATTGGTGGGTTATTGGTCAGCTAATCTTGTTATGAAAATTAGGTAGGAAAATATTTTTTGGTACTTTTTACATACCATGAGTTGAGTGCAAGAAATACTTAATGGTCATGTATCTATGAGATCGATAATGTACATATTAGTACACATTGGTGTCAATTCATTGATATTACATTAATACATGCTAGTAGGCCCGCCAATTTAAAAAATGAACAGCTCTTAAATGTTTCTTATGTTGGGCTCATGGTGAGCTGGGAATATAAAAAATTCTTCCCAATTACGAATAAGGTTAAGTTTATTTGGTCTTAGCCTCGTATTGTTAGTCACTAAGTATTGGTCATAAAAATTAGTCATGCTAGAAGTCTAGGGGCAAAGGTATGGTACCAATGCAGGCCCCAATTGGGTTTCACACCTACTTGCATATTTGTCACTGAAGAATTAGATAATGAAATTAAGTGTCCTACTTGCAGCCAGTTTGATAATGTGTGCCCTGCTTGTATGGTTATCTTAATCAATAAAAAATATTCCCATCAAGAAAAAAGTTTTCATTTGTTAGCTAGTAGTAAATGTAACAATGCTCTATTCCAACTAAAAAATGGTATTTAACATAGGAAGAATTTTTCATACTCCCCTCTTACAATGAGCCTAGCGTAAGGAACATATGTGAGCCTTTGATATTTGATATCAACAACACACACGCTAATAGGCTAGTGTGTGCACTGTCGATATCATGAATGAAGGGTTCCCATGCATCCTTACACTAGGCCCATTGTGAGAGTGAAGCATTAATAATGTTTCCACACAATACTGATGGATTGCATTCACTACAATGAGAATATTGAAAATGACCCAATCTTTCGATACTCTTTTATTGCAGATCAACTCATAGAATTAGTTCAAGTTAAATTATAACTTGTAACTAGTAAATTCATATCTGAAACATTTTTGTGTTTGTTATTTGGCAAGAATTATCTTCACATCCATGTTTTCACTTATTTGGTCACTTATAACTATTGGGTGGCGTAGTGGAAACTTGGTGGTGTGCCCGGCTTGTGGATGTGCAAAAAAATGCCACCTTTATGTCTCTTTCAAACAATTTATATGCATTTACACATAAATACATATATAAGCAGTAGAACAAATTCAAATAACTTTCAATTTGTATAAATTAAAGCAAGAATTAATTCCTACTAACCTTTAGGGGCTGAGCCCTAAGGACATGGCCAAACACCCAGAAGCATGCATGACCTCTTATTTATATCAAATATAAATGGGGGAATTAGAATTACCTCCTTAATTAATGAATCTCTTCTCTTCCAACTAAGAGAACCCCTTTATTCCTTAGCCAAATTGCTGGGATAATTTGGCTTGAATGGGGTTGATCACCATTTATCAAAGAGAAGATGAGAATAGTAATTCTCTCAATTTTTGTTTCAGAGAACGAAGAAGACCAGTGAACTTTCTTCTATCGGCGACAAGAGAAAAGAGATGGAGGATTGTAGCTGACCAGACTAAGAGAAAGAAGAAAAATCAAGGCTTGCTACTGCTGCCTCCTTTCACCTTTTCTTCTTCTTTGTTTTTCATCCTAGAGAAAGAGATGATGATAATAATCTCTCTTTGATCCGTTTCCTATTTTTTATATAACTAACTTTGCCCACGTTCCTATTATACTTGAATTAGAATTGGGGCCCACTTAATTTTCCTCCTCTCACATATCTCTCAAACCGGACTCTTTCTCCCGGTTTATGTAGGTATATCACCACAAACTTAACATCCCCCACTTGGGTGAAGTGGCCACGGACCAAACAATAACTTGTACACCTAGTTTTATCTTAGTCCAACTTGTAGGCAAAAATGTTCATTTGAACTCCACAGGAGCTGGTGCCTTTGCCCTGTCGAAGTCCTATGCTATGAACAAGACGTACAAATTGATCCGTTATTAAAGCCTTAGTTAACAAATCTGCTAACACCTCGAAAGTAGGAAGATGATTTACTACCAAGTTTCGTTTCTGTAGCATGTCAAATATAAAGTAATAATATACTTCAATGTGTTTATCTCTGACACTGATTTATCCATTTTTAAGTATTGACACAGTAGCCAAATTATCACAAAACATCTTGATAGGAGAATCAACCTAGCTCTCTAGCCTAAGCCTAGCTAGAAGGTCTTTAATCCACATTACTTCTGAAGCTGCTAAACTACATGCATAAAAGACAGCTTCCACGGTTGACTTTGTTATGCTCTTTTACTTCTTACTAGCCCAAGCTATAGCACCGCATCCCAACATGAAGACATAACCAACAGTGAATTTCTTGTCATCTAGGTCCCCAGTATTGTCTGAATCACTATACCCAACTAATGACAGTTCCTCAGCCTGATAGGTGAGTTTTATACCCTTTGTTCCCAGGAGGTACCTAAAAACTCGCTTCACTGCCTGCCAGTGAGCCATACTTGGGTTTGTCTGGTATCTACTCAAGAGCCTTACAACATAGCTCAAATCAGTCGAGTACAAGTCATGGCATACATTAAGCTGCCAATAGCATGTGTATAATGCACTAACTCTATTTTGAATCTATCCTCGTTAGAGGATGGTGCCTAACTTTTAGATAAAGTTGTGTACTTATAGATAGGAGACTCCATTGCTTTCCAACCAATCACACCGAAGCATTTCAAAATGCTTTCTATGCATGATTTTTGAAGTATACTAAGCAACCTTATTTTTCTATCTCTTTCAATCTTCATAACAATTATGTAGGAGGCCTCACCCATGTCTTTCATTTCAAATTGGGTCTTGAGGTACTCCTTTAGACTAATTATTAAGCTCAAGTCATTTCCCATCAAAAGGATATCATTTACATAGAGAGAGAGAGAGTAACATAATTCTACTTTCATCCTTGAAGGAGTACACACAATGATCAAATTCATTTGCTATGAACCCATACTCGCTAATCACCTTGTGAAAAGTGAAGTACCAGAGCCGAGGAGACTATTTAAAGCCATATAAAGTCTTTATGAGTTTGCACACCTTGTGTTCCTCTTCAGAAATAACAAAACCCTCAGGTTGTTCTATGTAAATCTTCTCCTCTAAATTACCATTTAGGAAGACAATCTTTATATCCATTTTGTGAAATTCTAAGTATAATTGTGCCATTATAGCTAACAAACACCTAATAGATGTAAATCTAGTCACAGGTGAATAGGTATAGGAAAAGCAAATATATTTCGGATCATAATAATCCGTAATATGCATTTAGGAAAAAAATTGAAAGCCAGAGTTGCCTAGGAAAGAGAAATGCAATACGTAGTAGCTCAGATAAATTGAAAGAAATGTACTTGCAATATTACAACACTACTTCACCTTTCAAAGAAAAACGAAAGATAAGGGGATAAAAAAAAGGGAAACCAAGTTGGATAAGTAAAATTGCACAAATGCTCTATTTGAAACATTATACAACTCCCGTAAAACTCACCTTCAAGCTTCGACATAATTAAGACACAGTAACAAGATAAAAAAATAACTGACACAACCAAAATAAACATATTGCATCTATAAGACACAGTATCAGGTGCACCTTCATTATGATATAGTAAAATGCATTAACACCTAATGTATGGCCAGGAATTAAGAAAAGAATTATTTAACTACAATTTGCGGTAGCAAACATCGAAACTCAAACTCTTGGATATGTTTCCCATGAAGATCAATCTCTGGCTCATAGTAGAGTATCATATAAAATTGGCAACCAAAACCTCTTTGCTCAAATTTATATCCTAGGAAAGGGAAAAAGGCAAATTGGAAAAATAAAGACCAAAAACTATTCTAACTCAAACTTATTAGATACTAGTAAATTAAACCTGAGACCAGGGGTATATATCAGCAAGCACTTTCTTATAACGCTTTACTGTCTCATTCAAACCTTTTGTAATACTCTTAAAGTGGTGAAACCTACGATTGGATTTTTACCGTTAAACCCGTCCACTCGCTACGCCAATGTGGATTCATGGAATAAATGGGTCTATGCTCTTTTTGACCATGATTGAAGAGACTTTCCATTACAGTTGTAATCAATTTTGGAAGAACTGCTCTAATACCAATCAAGAATTTTTCATTCCTTAGTTAGATTATAATTATGGAAGGGTAAATAGCGTTGTCAGCCATAATATAGAGACTAGTGGAGATAATCAGGAGCTATTTTTGGAGACAAGAGCCCTCAAAAGGAGGTGGGATTTCCTGAGCTTTTTTATGAACAGGAATGGGCAACATTCTGTCCAAGGATTCCGAATCAAATTCAGCGGCGACAAAGCAAAATTCAAAATACCTGAACAAATGACATCATGGATGAGTAGAACTTCCTCAAAGAGTAACGACAAAGACAAAACGAGGTAGACTGGATGGGTTGCTAAAGCCAGAGCTGCCGCAGCTGTTGTGAAGAATCGATGAATGAAGATGGAGAAGAGAGGGAAATGGTCGAGGGAAATAGAAGGAATCGCTTCATCACAGCTTCGAGATTCTGTAGAGAGAAGTAGAAGCTTTCGATCACCGCTTCGCCGTAGGTATCGCAGATCTGGGCCTTGATGGATTTGTGTGCGATGACAAGGGTGCCAGTATGGAACTCAATGCCGATGGTGGCCATGGAGGAGGCTGAACTCAGTCACCTCTGAGCCTCCGGCACCACCTTGAGCAGTACACAATGCTGTAGCCTCAATTGCCTACAGAGCGGAGCTCCGCAAAAATTACTGCACAATCACACCAGCCTTCCTGCATAGCTTCAAGGAAATCACACGACACTCAAAGGGTATAATTGGAAAAAACTAGAAAAACAGATTACCGCCTTTGATTAGTTACGAAATCTCCTCAAGTGGAGATTTCTCAAGAAAGTAAAAATTAATCACAAATCTTGATGAATCCAACAATTCATTGCAAATATGATACATTTAAGAATTTTTGCAACCAAACCTAATTTACAAGATTTCCCCTTAATCTTAGACAAATCTTATTCATGAATCTTCATCCAAACAGCCCCTAAATCCAAACAACTGCCTTTATAGGTGAAGATGACACTAAGCTATAGAAAAATGGATGTTTGAGGTATGAATTTTCAAGGTGATGAGGATGGCGGATGATCGGAAGGTATCTATAGCTACTTTTACCATGACGGAGAGGCTACTTTCTGATGGCCTACCACTAAGAGGAACTTCTTCCAAGATAGCGATAAAATCGAGTGGGAGGACTTCCAAGTAGTTTGTATGATAAGTACTTACCTCCTCATATCCAAGAGAAGAAGGAAAAAGAATTTATGGATCTTCAACAAGGAGGAATGATAGTTGGACAATATGTGAACAAGTTCATCTAACTTCAATGTTTTGCTCCTACCGAGCTAAAGAAAATGCAACAATTTGTAAGGGGAATAAACAATGGTTTGCGAAGCAAAGTCATAGGCTTCCAACCTCCCACTTTTGCTAAATCGGTGCATTTGGTATATATTTTGGAACCCGACCACAAGGAATACTTGGCGGAGTGAAGGAATGAAGGCTAGAGTAGCAATGCAAAGCTTGACGATGGTAAACGGAAGTCTCCATTCAACAACAATAATGATAGTCACAAGTTCTAGAAATTGACGGGAGCACAACCTTTAGCCAAAGGGGAGAAAAAGTTGGATAAATGTCTTCTATGTAATCGATTTTACCCTAGCGGACTTTTCTACTTTTTTGAAGGACTGTATTCTTCATATCGAGAGGAAGGGCATAAAGCTCGGGATTGCCCAAATAAGAATAGTCAACAAGAGTCTAAGCTTGAGGTTCAAGTTTTCACATTTGCTGCTAACAAAGCTCAGTCTCTAATGTGATCATTGAAGGTACTTCATTTCAAAATAAGATAATAGTACAAGCTTAGCTCTTTTGTTTTCTATATTTATTGACAAATTAATTTATGATTTCGGGAAGTTTACCCTTTTTAGCTCAAAGCTTGTCACCAAAACACTATCTTTTATGCTAGTGTGATTTTAAAAATAATTTATTATTATTATTATATAAATTTTGAGGATATTTTTTTTTGTAAGGGGAGTAGATTGTAACAACCCATTTTTTGAAACTAGACTTTTTGGCTCATATTGAGTTTTCAAGCACAAGAAGCCATTTTAATCAAATTTATATCATTTTGATCCTTAATTTCCTAAGGGACCTTATTGATTGTTTGTAGGGCTAGGAGTGACGAATGTAACGATCCCAAGAACGCTAAAATTGGACACCATGATCGTAAGCCTTGAGAAACATGTCGTGGGCGGAGCCTAGTTTAAATTTGACATAAAGATACCCTTATGTGATCTTGATTGAAGGGCTCATTGACACAAGCCCAATAGCACTAAGAACATGCAATTCCAAGTTTTAGGTAGGGAGTTATTGCACCTTTAAATTTGAATATTAATTTTATGATAAGGGCAATTTTCTATAAAAGGGGAAGAGGGGGGGAGGTTCCAATTCACCCCACACCCTTCTTGTCCCCTCTCTTTGATTTCTACCTATCCTCTTAGCTTTAAACCTCCGTTTTAAATCTATTTCTCACCCTATTTTGTTAGTTCAAAAATTGTTCCTAACCAATATGAGGGCACTCTACATGGTGGAGCGCCCAATTTTCAAGTTAGCTACTTTAAAGGGGGGTAGAGGAGGCTTCATCTGCTGCTTTCCGGTCAAAAGGAGAAAACATTCTTGCACAAGGAGAACTTCATCCGCTGCTTGATGCACTGAAATAATGTTCAATAAAATGTTTTCAATTTTTTTTTTCAATCCTATTTTGTGTTAATTCATTGCCAATTTGGGCTATTTATGTTTTGAATAAGTTAGTTGGACCTTAATTGAGTTTACATGTCTAAACAGGCTTTAACAAGATACAACTGGAAGAGGAAGTTAAGCCCAACTACCCAAAGCTATTTAAAAGTCAAGAATGGGCTCCTAATGGTCTAAACATGCATGAAATGGTCGAACACAACCTTGTGGACCCATTTGATTTGAGATTTGTATGAATAGAACTAAATTATGAAAGAAGTTGATTCGGACAGATTGACACAGCATTAGTATTTTGATCATATCTTTTTATGTATAATTCGGATTGATATGATTCTGGTGGCAATGGAAAGAAGACTTCCGTGGCTATAAGTGTTATATCAGGAAGAAATTCCAAATTCCGAAGATATGTGGGTCCAATCAGGCAATCAATCAGGATAAAATCTGGAGATATGATTTGACTTTCCCCTTTGAAGCAACCCCTTCTTTTCCTATAAATAGAGGGGTGGACGTGATAGATGGGGCATTCTCTCCTCTTTGGAGCTCTCTTCTACTATTT
Source organism: Saururus chinensis (assembly GCA_035235625.1). NCBI lineage: Eukaryota > Viridiplantae > Streptophyta > Magnoliopsida > Piperales > Saururaceae > Saururus > Saururus chinensis. Next base: position 33,035,440 of record CP141144.1, on the reverse strand, counting down.
TCTTCTCTCATTTTGCAATTTTGTTTTAGTTTTATTGTAATGGCTTTTTAAAGCTCTCAAGCTAAGGCTAGGAATGAAGCTTGTACTTGATGTTTAATAGATACTTTGATTCAAGTAAGTTCTTTATCATTTTAAAATTGATGTTTCATATTTAAAGAGTTTATAATCTATACAATTATTTGATTCAGCGTTGACAAAAGGCACGTTGAATGCTTATAATTTCTTGTGATTATACACTTAATACTTTCACGTAGTAAACAATCAATTACTATTGTTCTATTTCAAAGTTCTTTAAAAGATACATTTTCCGATTGAGACAAATTTTCATTTGATCTTAATTGAGTTATCATTTGAATGAAGTATACATTAGAGATTTCTTACAAGTGGATTTTTGATGCCTTAGCACTTTCTCTTTGAATTGTCTCTTATTATCTATTTCACTTTTCTTCTCTATTCTATTCTCTTCGTAATAGTTTTCTGTGTCACACAAGGCTTTCCCTGTGGATCGACCTTGTTTACTATAGTTGACAAGTAAAAAAAAAGAAATCTAAACTAGACTCCTTCATAGTCTTAGTTTGGACGTAACACCACTGCTTCCGAGCTCAAAGGAGATTTTATCTTAGTGCAAGAGCAGGTTCTACCCACCGCTTCTAAGTTTGAAAGGAGATTCTGTCCCAGCACAAGGAGAGGCTCTAGTAGCCACACTTGAAGTCGAAAAGAGTATGCCCGAAGAATATGAGGAGGTTGCAACCTCTAGCTGTTAGTCCAGTCAAATTTAATAATGAAGGGTTGGTGGCTTTAAACTCTAATTCCATTCAACGACAAGGCCATACAATTTTGACATTCTTCCATAAAAGATTATTTTGAAAAAGATAATATTTATTAGGGGTCGAATGAACACTCAAATTATTCATCTTTTGCACCTCTTAGTATGATTTCCTCCTAATACAAACTTCAAATTATTATTATTATTTCAATGTCATTATAAATGATTTTGATTGGATTTGACAGGTAGTTATTTGGTATAAATCCCAAAAATTATCATCAGTTTAAAAGGGTAGTTATTTGATATAAAGCCCAAAGCTATCGTAGTTATGACTCCTAAGTACTGCCTATTAAGGCATATGGCATGCCCATAAAATAAAATATCATGGGAAGTTCTCTTTCATTCGGATCCTGTTGCCCATGAGCACACATGCCTGTTGCTTTGGTATCAATGACATTATGTGAATGATGATTTATTCAAATTTGAATTATTTATCGTATTATGTGAATGATGATTTATGTTATGTCCAAACTAAGACTATGAAGGAGTCTAGTTCAGATTTTTTTTTTTTACTTATCAACTATAGTAAACAAGATCGATCCACAGGGAAAGCCTTGTGTGACACAGAAAACTATTCCGAAGAGAATAGAATAGAGAAGAAAAGTGAAATAGATAATAAGAGACAATTCAAAGAGAAAGTGCTAAGGCATCAAAAATCCACTTGTAATAAATCTCTAATGTATACTTCATTCAAATGATAACTCAATTAAGATCAAATGAAAATTTGTATCAATCGGAAAATGTATCTTTTAAAGAACTTCGAAATAGAACAATAGTAATTGATTGTTTACTACGTGAAAGTATTAAGTGTATAATCACAGGGAATTATAAGCATTCGGTGTGCCTTTCGTCAACGCTGAATCAAATAATTATATAGATTATAAACTCCTTAAATATGAAACATCAATTTAAAATGATAAAGAACTTACTTGAATCAAAGTATCCATTAAACATCAAGTACAAGCTTCATTCCTAGCCTTAGCTTGAGAGCTTTAGAATGCCATTACAATGAAACTAAAAACAAAATTGCAAAATGAGAGAAGAAAATAGTAGAAGAGAGCTCCAAAGAGGAGAGAATGCCCCATCTATCATGTCCACCCCTCTATTTATAGGAAAAGAAGGGGTTCCTTCAAAGGGGAAAGTCAAATCATATCTCCAGATTTTATCTTTATTGATTGCCTGATTGGACCCATATATCTTTGAAATTTGGAATTTCTTCCAGAAATAACACTTGTACCCACGGAAGTCTTCTTTCCATTGCCACCAGAATTGTATCAATCCGAATTATATATAAAAAGATATGATCGAAATACTAAAGTTGTGTCAATCTGTCCGAATCAACTTCTTTCAAAATTTAGTTCTATTCATACAAATCTCAAATCAAATGGGTTCACAAGGTTGTGTTCGACCATTCTATGCATGTTTAGACTATTAGGAGCCCATTCTTGACTTTTAAATAGCTTTGGGTAGTTGGGCTTAACTTCCTCTTCCAGTTGTATCTTGTTGAAGCCTGTTTAGACATGTAAACTCAATTAAGGTCCAACTAACTTATTCAAAACATAAATAGCCCAAATCGGCAATGAATTAACACAAAATAGGATTGCAAATAGAAATTTGAAAATATTTTATTGAACATTATTTCAGTGCATCAAATACCCCCAAACCTACTTTTTGCTAGTCCTCGAGCAAAACAAAAATTAAAACAATAGAAAACAAAACTAACTACTCCACTTCTGCAAGAAATCTCAATTGCATTTAGCATATGCAATAAGTCTTTAAACCCCTAGCTTACACTAGTGGACGAGTTGTGTCTCATGAGGGTTTGCAGTGAATTTACCCACAAAATTCAAAACTCGAATGATAAAAGAAAATTAAAATTTAAAAACCACGTCAAATTTACAAATCAACTCCTCCTAAACATGTGACTTCATTTAGTAAAATCAATCATGCATAATATAACTTGTCTTCTGAAACAATAATTCATTCTAACAACTTCATATTGGTGGCATGTACTCATACATACATAATAGTTTTAGAAAAACAGACATTGCTAAGTAATTATACAATCCCATTCTTATGAATCGAACAACTCAATGTGTCTCATGTCCAATCAGCAATTTCAATTTTAATACTAAAAAATAGGCATTGGCATCCATTCATATTCAAGAGATCATAATAGAGAGTCATGCAAAACCTTCATTGAAAAGTAAAACACCCTAGATTACCTGCCAACTCATTCAATATATAATTGCATAGTGTCCTACTAGAATTTTATGCTCATCTCACATGACATGTGTAAAGCTTAGCCTTTTTAAGCTTTCTATAAGATCCATGTAACAAGTGTTAGGCCAGTGACTCCCAATCCAGTTGGCTCAGGGCACTAAGTGTTAAAACACCCCTCAAGCTTAATAACTTGAACCAAATAGGCTTCAAGGCTATGAATGTCATAAATTAGTCAACTCTACCTTTTGACTCGAACACCCTATGCTTAGTGAGGCACGCCGAGTCCCGGTCTACTCAATATAGTGACTTTAATTCTTTACAATTTTTCATTTTTTTTTCACATTTTTTTCTTTTTTTTTTCTTGAGCACATTATACAATCAACTTGAATTGTGTTAACAAAAAGTCTTCGACTGTTCTACAAACCAAGAATAAGGAATGCTCAAAACTCTATCATGATAACATGAATACTACTAGATCATGCCAAAGTTTTACTCTCATAAGAAGATAATTACTTAGATTCAATGATATCCTCCAAGATGTAAGACCATAATCAAGGGCTCGAATTCTCACCTAGGCAAATGTCTTGCTTTAATTTTTTTCAAAATAGGAGCACAAGAAACCAATATGAAGTAATCAGAACTCAAAATCATTAAATCTGTCAAGTCATATTCTAAGTAGTCTGATGTCATTAAATAAAGTCACATATCTAGAATAAGAATCAATGTAAATAAGCAAAAAAAAAACATAAAATAAAATAAATCTAATTAATTTTTTCAAATTTCATTTTTTAAGTAAAACAAAAAAAAACATAAAAGAAAAATCTCTTTCTACACCCCCAAACCTAAACTAAACATTGTCCTCAATGTAAATTTATTTATTTTTTTTACTTTTTTTTTTGGAAAATTCATGAAAAGAAAATCAACCCTCATAATTTGGATTTTCAAGAGATGTAGACTCAACTTCAGGGACAAAATGGTCTAAAAAAGGTTTCAAACGTTGGCCATTAACTTTGAAAATAACACCATTTTTTGGGTTTTCAATTTCAACAGTTCCATAAGGAAAAATAGTTTTTACAATGAAAGGACCTGTCCAATGTGATCTTAATTTTCTTGGAAAGAGATGAAGTCTAGAGTTGTACAATAAAACTTTTTGAAATGGCTCAAAAGTTTTTCGTAAAATATTTTTATCATGAAAAACCTTCATTCTCTCTTTGTAAAGTTTTGAACTCTCATAAGCATCACGTCTAATTTCCTCTAACTCATTGATTTGCAATTGTCTATTTAAGCCAGCCTTATCAAAGTTAAAATTTAAAGCTTTGATTGCCCAATGTGCCCTATGTTCCAACTCCACAGGCAAGTGACAAGCTTTTCCAAAAATCAAACGGTAAGGAGACATGCCAATTGGGGTTTTAAAAGCGGTACGGTAAGCCCAAAGAGCATCAGTTAGCCGTAAAGACCAATCTTTACCATTTGGATTTACCATTTTTTGCAAAATATATTTAATTTCCCTATTAGAAATCTCAACTTGTCCACTTGCTTGTGGGTGATAGGGGGTAGCTACTTTATGGGTAATCCCATACTTCCTCATCAAAGCCTCAAAAGGCTTATTGCAAAAATGTGACCTCCCGTCACTTATAATGGCTCGAGGTGTTCCAAACCTTGAAAATATATTTTCTTTTAAAAAGCACACAACGACTTTGTGGTCATTGGTTTTGCTTGGAACAGCCTCAATCCACTTAGAAACATAATCGACAGCAACTAAAATGTAAACATAGCCAAAAGAAGGAGGAAAAGGTCCCATGAAATCAATGCCCCAACAATAAAAAATCTCAATAATCAATATGGGGTTAAGGGGCATCATATTTCGACGAGATATGGCTCATAACTTTTGACACCTTTCACAAGTTTTGCAAAATTCATGAACATCTTTGAAAAGCGTCGGCCAGTAAAAACCACATTGCAAAATTTTAGCGGTGGTCTTTTTAGAGGAGAAGTGACCACCGCATGCTTCAGAATGACAAAAAGAGATGATACTTACTTGTTCAAAATCAGGCACGCATCTCCTTCTTATTTGATCCGGACAGTACTTAAAGAGATAGGGGTCATCCCAAAAGAAATGCTTTACCTCTATGAAGAATCTCTTTTTATCTTGAGGAGACCAATGGTGGGGAACTTTACCTATCACCAAGTAGTTGGCAATGTCGGCATACCATGGAGGATGTGAGATGGCAAAAAGTTGTTCATCGGGGAATGTATCTTGGATTGGAATGTTGTCCAAAGAATCAGAAAATTCCAATCTTGAAAGATGATCTGCCACCACATTCTCTACTCCCTTCTTGTCTTTGATTGTGAGATCAAACTCTTGGAGTAGGAGTATCCATCGGAGCAATCTGGGCTTTGTATCTTGTTTGCTTAAAAGGTACTTCAAAGCTGCATGGTCAGTAAAAATGATAATTTGGGAGCCAATCAAGTAGGATCTAAATTTGTCAAGTGCAAATACTACAGCAAGAAGTTCTTTTTCAGTGGTGGAGTAGTTCATTTGGACACTATTTAAAGTTCTACTTGCATAATGAATTACGCAAGGTTTCTTATCTTTCCTTTGCCCTAAAACAGCCCCAACGGCATAATCACTTGCATCACACATAATTTCGAAAGGAAGGGTCCAATCCGGGGGCTGCATTATGGGTGCGAACACTAACATGTTCTTAAGCTTTGTGAAAGCTTCTTCACAAGCATCTGACCACTCAAAAGAATGCTCTTTAGATAGAAAATTACACAATGGTCTAGATATCACACTAAAATTCTTGATAAATCTTCTATAAAAACCGGCATGCCCTAGAAAGGATCTAACATCTTTTATGGACTTTGGACTAGGCAAATTAGCAATCAATTCAATTTTTGCCTTGTCCACTTGAATTCCCTGCACAGAAACAATGTGACCAAGTACTATTCTAGTAGTAACCATAAAATGACACTTTTCCCAATTTAAAACTAGATTTTTCTCTTCACATCTCACCAAAACTTTTTCTAAGTTATCAAGACAATCATCAAAAGAATCACCAAAAATAGAAAAGTCATCCATAAAAACTTCCAAAAACTGCTCCACCATGTCACTAAAGATGCTCATCATGCACCTTTGGAATGTGGCAGGAGCATTACATAATCCAAACGGCATCCTTCGATATGCAAAGGTACCAATTGGACATGTAAAGGTTGTTTTTTCTTGATCTTCAAGTGCAATCTCAATTTGGTTGTATCCTGAATAACCAACTAGAAAACAATAAAATTGATGACCGGCCACCCTCTGTAGGATTTGGTCCATGAATGGCAAGGGGAAGTGGTCTTTCCTAGTGACAGAATTTAATTTTCTATAATCTATGCACATCCGCCAACCGGTGGTGACTCTAGTGGGAATTAACTCATCATTACCATTCTTTACCACTATCACTCCAGATTTTTTGGGGACAACCTGGGTGGGACTCACCCATGGACTGTCAGAAATGGGGTAAATGATACCCACATCCAATAATTTTAGAACCTCTGCTCTCACTACCTCTTTCATGTTGGGGTTTAACCTCCGTTGCATTTGTCTCACAGGTTTTGCATTCTCTTCCATGAAGGTCCTATGTGTACAAATTAGGGAACTAATCCCCTTGATATCAGCAATGGTCCACCCAATGGCATTCTTGTGATTTCTAAGGACTTCGAGCAACCTGTGCTCTTGCTCCCTATCCAACATTGAAGAGACAACCACAGGAAATGTCTCTCCCTCACCAAGATAAGCATATTTAAGTTCAGTAGGGAGGGGTTTCAAGTCTAGCTTAGGTGGTTGGACACTTGAGGGGAGAGGAGCGCTATTAGAAGGAGGTAACTCCTCAAAGCGGGCCTTCCACCTATCAGTATCCAATAATGGAGTTGACTCCAACAAGGAATTTACATCATTATTCATAACATCATCATCAAAGTTAAAATAAGAAAGACATGCTTCAAGAGGGTCAGAAAATGAAGAAATAGTAGACATGTCATCAACAAGACTTTCTAAAAGATTCACTTCATGCACATCCTCATCATCATCTCCTGGTTGCCTGCAAATATTAAAAATGTTCAGTTCCAAAGTCATATTTCCAAAAGAAAGCTTCATAACACCATTTCTATAATTAATAAGAGCATTAGAAGTAGCAAGAAATGGGCGGCCTAATATGACAGGAATTTGAGTACAAGCATTCAAAACTGGTTGTGTGTCCAAAACAATAAAATCAACAGGAAAGTAAAACTTTTCTACTTGTACTAACACATCCTCAACAATTCCTCTTGGTGTTTTAACTGAGCGATCTGCAAGTTGAAGTGTAATGCTTGTGGGCTTCAATTCACCGAGTCCCAATTGTTCATAAACAGAATAAGGTAAGAGATTAACACTTGCCCCAAGATCAAGCAAAGCTTTTTTTAATTTTATAATTCCCAATTATACAAGATATGGTTGGACAACCAGGATCTTTATATTTGGGTGGGGTGTTTTGTTGCAAAATTGTACTTACTTGTTCTATCAAAAATGCCTTCTTTTGTACATGTAGCTTACGCTTGATTGTACAAAGGTCTTTCAAAAATTTAGCATAAGATGGGATTTGTTTAATGGCATCTAAGAGAGGAATGTTAATCTTCACTTGTTTGAAAATTTCAAGAATGTCACCATTTGGCACCAATTTAGAGGGAAATTGTAACCTTTGAGGAAAAGGAGGAGGAATTGGAGCAACACAATTAGAGTTGTCAAGGTCATCACCATGTTTTGACTTCAAAGACTCCTTAGGTTCAACAACCTTCATTGGAATGTCTTTGTTAATGACTTTTCCACTTCTAAAAGTGGTGATGGACTTAGCATGCTCTTCTTGTGAACTTGAAGAATTTAAATTTTTAATTATAAATTGACCTTTAGGATTTGGTTGAGGTTGAGAAGGAAACTTCCATTTTTCTTGAGTGCTCAAAGCTGTGGTCAATTGAGTGATAGAAGCCTTCAAGACATTGATGGCTTGCATTGTTTGGTTGTTGATTGTTGATTGACTTTGCATGAATGTTTGCAATGTGTCTTCAAGAGTCTTCTTTTGTGGTGGAACATAATTTCAGGAAGAAGGGGGTACCTGCACATTAGACTCATTTCTCCAACTAAAGTTGGGATGATTTCTCCAATTAGGAGTATAAGTTTCAGAATAAGGAGAAGAAAATGGTCTTTTGTAAGTATTCATAGCATTTGCTTGAGTATGCAACACTTCTTCAAAAGCAGGGATTGTTGGACAATCCTGTGTTTGGTGTCCATCACTCTCACATATACTACAAATATCTTATGCTTTTTGAGAAGCTTTAGACATGTTTTCCCTATTAATTTCCATAACCTCAACCTTTCTAGTTAAACTTGTAATTTTTGCTTTTACATCATCCTTTTCTTTAAGAAGGTACATACCCCCCTTAGTTGCCCATTAGATTTTGTTTTATTACTACTTTCAAATTCATTAGAATCTTCCCATGATTGAGCATTTTCAGCTAACACATCAAAATAGTCTCGTGCTTCCTCAGGTTCTTTACTCAAAAACTCTCCATGACACATCATTTCAACAAATTGCCTCATTTGAGAAGTCAAACCATTATAAAAGAAACTAATTGTACGCCATGTTTCATATCCATGATGTGGGCACAACAACAAAAGTTCTTTAAATCTCTCCCAACATTGAAAGAAAGTCTCATTTTCTTTTTGTGAAAAATTCATGATGTTCTTTCTAAGTGTATTAGTTTTATGGGTGGGGAAAAACTTTTTCAAAAATTCTCTTTGCATTTCTTGCCATGATCCAATAGATCATGGCTTCAAAGAATTCAACCAATTTTTTGCCTTTTCCTTTAAAGAAAAAGGAAAGAGTTTTAATCTAATAGCATCATTTGAAACATTTTGGTTTGACAAAGTTGCACAAACCTCTTCAAACTCCTTTAAATGCAAATATGGGCTTTCTGAATCTAAGCCATAAAATTTGGGTAGTAATTGAATTACACCCGGCTTGAGTTCAAAACCACCCACATTAGTTGGAAAAATCGTGCAAGAAGGAGAACTTGATCTAGTTGGTTGCAAATAATCACGCAAGGTTTTAACTTGAATATTTTGTGCATTATTATCCCCATTATTACTTCTTAGTTCCATATTAGTTCATAGATCCTCCATTGTATCAAAATGAAGATAATTCTTAAAAGATTTGTTCACTCTTTTCAATCGTCCAGAATTATCACGCACCCATGTGAACATGCAACAATAATTTTTTTTTTTTAATAACAAACGAAAGTAAAAGTGCAAAAATTTAAATGACAAAATATTAAAAAGTTAGAGGGTTACGAGTTAATAGACAAAAATTAAAATTGCAAAAAAAATAAGGCCAAAGGCACTATCAAGGTACACGTTTGATCCCGAAAAATTTTCGGTAGTAACATGGGTAGTGCCTCCGGTCTCAAAAAAAGAAAAATTACAGAATTTAAGTACTAAAAGTAAATGACATAAAGTAAATGACTAAATTTAAAGAGTTAGTGTGCAAAAATAAAAGTTAGAGAATTAGTAAAGTTAGAGTGAGTTTTTCGTAACGGATTCTTGTCACACGTTGCAATCCCCAGCAATGGCGCCAATTTGTTGTTACGTCCAAACTAAGACTATGAAGGAGTCTAGTTCAGATTTCTTTTTTTTACTTGTCAACTATAGTAAACAAGGTCGATCCACAGGGAAAGCCTTGTGTGACACAGAAAACTATTACGAAGAGAATAGAATAGAGAAGAAAAGTGAAGTAGATAATAAGAGACAATTCAAAGAGAAAGTGCTAAGGCATCAAAAATCTACTTGTAATAAATCTCTAATGTATACTTCATTCAAATGATAACTCAATTAAGATCAAATAAAAATTTGTCTCAATTGGAAAATGTATCTTCCAAAGAACTTTGAAATAGAACAATAGTAATTGATTGTTTACTACGTGAAAGTATTAAGTGTATAATCACAGGGAATTATAAGCATTCGGCGTGCCTTTCGTGAACGCTGAATCAAATAATTATATAGATTATAAACTCCTTAAATATAAAATATCAATTTAAAATGATAAAGAACTTACTTGAATCAAAGTATCCATTAAACATCAAGTGTAAGCTTCATTCCTAGCCTTAGCTTGAGAGCTTTAGAATGCCATTACAATGAAACTAAAAACGAAATTGCAAAATGAGAGAAGAAAATAGGAGAAGAGAGCTCCAAAGAGGAGAGAATGCCCCATCTATCACGTCCACCCCTCTATTTATAGGAAAAGAAGGGGTTGTTTCAAAGGGAAAAGTTAAATCATATCTCCAGATTTCATCCTGATTGATTACCTGATTGGACCCATATATCTTCAGAATTTGGAATTTCTTCCTGAAATAACACTTGTAGCCACGGAAGTCTTTTTTCCATTTCCACCAGAATTGTATCAATCTGAATTATACATAAAAAGATATGATTGAAATACTTTGGCTGTGTCAATCTGTCCGAATCAACTTCTTTCATAATTTAGTTCTATTCATACAAATCTCAAATCAAATGAGTCCACAAGGTTGTGTTCGACTATTCCATGCATGTTTAGACCATTAGGAGCCCATTCTTAACTTTTAAATAGCTTTGGGTAGTTGGGCTTAACTTCCTCTTCCAGTTATATCTTGTTGAAGCCTATTTAGACATGTAAACTCAATTAAGGTCCAACTAACTTATTCAAAACATAAATAGCCCAAATCGGCAATTAATTAACACAAAATAGGATTGTAAATAGAAATTTGAAAATATTTTATTGAACATTATTTCAGTGCATCAATTTATCCGATTTAGATAGATTTATCATATTCTAGTTACGAATGCTTTATCCAATTTTATTAGATTATGTGAAAGGTTGTTTTATCTGACTTTTTGTAAAAAAAAGCATTCGGATTCCCTTTAAATTGGCAAGGATATTTTGAGTTATTTTAAGTTGACTTTTGAGTATTAATTATATAAATTATTAAAATAATATTTTATCTATCTTTTATTATATTTTATGTTATTACATGTTAGTAGAAGTTAACTCTACCTACTTTATATAAAATACTCACCCACCCCCAGACGTTGTAGGTATGAACGGTGTAAGTCTGAACAAAGGAGTTGATTTTCATGAAGGTAGCTTGTAGAAATTTGAAAGAACTACACTTTCAATTTACTTTGTCAAGTTCTTTTGATATGTATTAATTATGTGAATTTGTACTACTTTAATTTTGTTAGGGCATGATAAGCTTTGTTCTATAAAAATTGTAAATTTTGTAATTATTTTATAATAATAAAAAGTTACTCATTTGTACACGATTGATCTTAGCCCCCTTTTGATTACGAATTGATGGGATCCGACTTTCAAGTTATTTAAAAGTCGGGTCGCTACACCTATACCTGACTACCTTATTGTGAGGAAGTTGTAGTCTTAGTCCTCTAAATTCAAAATTAAGGTGGTTACCTGATTACGAATTTTCTTTTCTTTTGGTTGATGTTGTAATTCTCTATTTTTAAATGCACAAATCTTGTTCAGACTCAAGTCACTTTTAAGTATGAACATCAACAGAGGTTTCTTAAACATGAGTTAACTTAGGCATTTGGATTTTAGTGGAGTCTAGGTAATCAAATTAGAGGATCTTTAGCTTAATTTCTATTTAGAATTCTAAAGAAACGGAAATTTTATGAATGTACATCAATGTTTACAAGTCTTTTGTACATCAATATATCTTTAGATAATGGAATTACCCTCGCAAAGATGATGTGGAAGGGCTACTTACTTAGGTTGGTCTAGGCTAGTGTGAAGCTCTCATCCGTTTGCAATCAAGAAAAATGAATGAAAAAGAAAGAAAATAAAGAAAATAAAAAAATGAATGAAAAATGAATGATGCAAGTAGAGAGGAGCAAAAATAAGCCAAGCCCTAGAAAAATGATTTAAGGAAAAATATCGTAACTCAGAAAAAGGAATGGGAATATTGATTATGAGCTTTTAATTTTTTTTATCTTTTTAAGAAATTTATGTACATATATTCTAGTTAAAGAGAGTTAAAAATGTAAACTTAGTCTTTATTAGGGTCCGAACAAATTTGTCTTAATTTGGTTAAGAGTGATCTCGCGAGATTCAAGATTAAAAGAGACAAGAGTTGACTACATTGGTTGTTTTATTCAAAAATTAACAAAAGAGGATTAATGCATCCAAAAGAAGAGAATAAAATTAAAAATCACATACCAATGGGGTTGAGTAATTTAATGCAAGATTTTAATGAATATAATTTGTGGATGCACTTAGATTAAATAAAAATTAATTAAAAAATGTCAAAAAGAGCTCAATTATGCTGATTTTTACTATTTGATTTTTAATTTGAGTTCTGGGTGTTATAAATTTTTTTTTTGATGGGAAGTGTCCTGAAATATTTTTATGAATTTATTGGATTTATTTCAAAAAAATTTGAATCTTTGAAATTTTTATTTTTTTAGAAAATAAAAAATTAAATTTATTTGAAGATCGATTGAACTATCAACCATAGTGATCAATCACTGGTGAGGTATTTTACGTGGATGCACTTTTTTAAAATTTAGCCAAGCTTCATTATAAGTCAATTTCACTCCAATCTCCCCCAAATGGTTCCTAGGAGTGATTAGAGGTGATTTAAGGAGAGGATGCATGCTTGAAGACTGGTTTTCCAATCGATTCCACGTTAGTTGTGGCAGATAAGGTGACTATCGAAACCAAAATTCTGATTTTTACTTATTTTTTCTGGATTTCAACGAGTTTTTCAACAGTAGGATTGTTATAAATAGTTAGATCTACCTTATTCTAAAGTTTCATGCGATTTAATCCATTAAAATTCATGATTTCATAAAAAAATAACTTGCAATTTGAACTTCTTGTATCAAATTGGGAATTTTTCAAAATTGTATGGTTCTATTCAAAATATGTTGTATGTCTAGTTATAAAGTTTGTTCTACTCATTGAGATCTATCATTGGTTAAAATTTAGAGTTAATCTAATACAAAAAAAAATAGGGTTTCTTTAAATTTAAAAATTTTAAATTTTGGCATGCATTTCATGAAATTTTTAAATTCTAAGATGTTTATTAGTGTCATTTATTTCTTCCTAGTTTATGTTTTGCCTTAGGATATTTTATTGTCATTAAATTTAGATGGGGAGAGTGACAAGTGTGAAATATATTTGTTTTATATGTCTTTTTTCTTTATTTGCTAGTATAGTATAAGGGTATTTTAGGGTTTATTTATATTAAGATAAATATTTATATGTTATTTTAATTATCAATTAATTTGGGAGTTATTAGTAGTTTAGGTGTGTATTTGAGATTTTATTTATATACTGCATGTCTGAAATGTGTTTTTATTGTTTGTAGGTAAAGTGTGCTTATCAAGGTCCTTGGACAATGTTCAAAATAATGCAAAACACTCTTGACATATTTATTAGTTATTTGGACAACTTTTTCAAGTTACAAATTTGTTGAAAATAAATATGGACGTGAATGAAAGAGGTTAATGAACAGAGTAGAAAATTCAACAGGAATATATACTCTCCAGTGAACAGATTTAGTTTTTTGAATAGATACTGAGCATTAAATTAATCAAAATTGTCTAGATAGAAGAAATAGTATAGTCGTTCAAATGGGCTTGTATGGCGTTCGAATGGGATAACGTACAGTTTCCTATTTTAAGTTAGTTTTGAGTCAATTTCCAATTAAACTTCCTCATATGACTCTTATGCCTATATAAAGCCATATGAAGCTTAAAATTAAAGAATTCCAGTATATTTTTTGAAGAAAAAAAGGGAGAAGAGGATGGAGGAGCACTTAAGGCTTTTAATGAAGATTCAAGATCCTTCTTCTACCATGCAAGATGAGGTTTTTCTTTTACTTAGTAATTGATGAAGTTAAATTAGATCTTAGTTTTGAATAATGACAATTGTATGACAAAGATTTCTTTTTAATGGAAGAGATTTTCAAGTTTATTTAATTCCATGTTGATTTATTGTCTTGTAGATGATAGATTGATGTGGCTTTGAGATTTATATCGATTCTAATTTCTGTGATTTAGATCAAACAGTCATTCAATAGTTTTAATGCTTATATCATTAATGAATTAGATGAGTTATACTAAAATTAGACGAGCCATGCATATAATTTAGAAGATGTATCCTAGTTCATGTCATGAATTTAATTAATGATTCTTTCTAAAATAATTCTAGCATGTAGTTGAGAATACTTGTTCATATTCACATTAGATTTAGATTAAAGTCTAAGTTATTGTTATGGTTTAATGGCGGATTTGATTTCCTAAGTAATTTTCATTATATTGATCTCTTCCTTTTAGTCTAGTTGCTTATTTTCTTTGTTAAATTTAACTTTAAGTTCTTATTATTTTTAGTCAACAAATTATTCTCATAGATTTAGTAATTAATTCATTTGTCCCTGAGGTTCGACAACCCTTAAATACTTATCCTAATACAATTACCTTTTACACTTGCAAAGGGTTTAATTATAAACGATTAAAGTTTTGGCGTCGTTGCCAAGGACGGTGTCGGATTGTTACTAAATTCGTAGTAGGATACACCTAATTATTTTTTGCTTCAGTTTACTTTAATTTTTTATTTAATTCTTAGTTACTTACTCTCTTTTATTTTCATCTAGTAGGTTAAGTTGAAGACTGTGCTCTCTACTCTTGTGGTTACAAGGCGACACCAACAAGCATATTTATTCTCTTCAGTTCGCAAAATCCTCTTTTCTCTTTATTTTTAGCTTCTTCTTTTAGTTTTTACTTAATATTTCCCTTTTTATGCTTTACATTGTGTGGTGCATTAGCACCACTTGACCCTGCGCCCAAGTGAATGCCTGGGAAAGCTCAGTTGCCCTTGACCTTCATCTCTACCCACTCTCCCACCAATTATATCACATCTATCACTACTTCTCCCACTACTCTTACCGCCACAATGGCTAAACATCAATTAGATGCACCTCTCAAAGCCCTAAAGGAGTTTTACACTCCCAATAAGTACACCTCTCATTCATGCATTAGGTTGCCAACAGTTGCCACTCAAAATTATGAAATTAAGCCCAATGTCATTCAAATATTTCCATATTTTTATGGGCTTACCAATGAAAGCCAGTATAACCACCTAGATGAGTTTTTGGAACTATGCACAACATTCAAGCTCTCTAACTTGGTCGATGAGCCCGCAGACTTAGGCTTTTCCCTTTCACATTGAAAGATAAGGCTAAAGAATGGCTCTACTCATTAGAACCAGACACAATCACAACATGGGCAGAAATGCAACAAGAGTTCCTCTAAAAGTACATTTCCATAGGCAAGACCAACCAAATGAGAAAGCACATAACCACTTTCACCCAAATTCCCACGGAACAGTTCCATGAGAGTTGAGAAGGACTTTAGGACCTTCATAGGACATGTCCCCATCATGTTGTCCCTTAGTGGCAATTAGTGCAATGCTTCTATGAACGTCTTACCAAACAAAGCTGCCACCATGTCGATGGAAGTTGAGGGGTTTTTGTTAAAAAATAAATATGAGACATGGAAATTTTTTGAAGACTTGAGTGAAAATTCCCTTCAACATGTTGCATTGAATATAAATGAGGGCGAACCATCCACCTTGAATAATGCCCCTCTAGGTGACTTGTATGAAGTCAAAAACCCATTAGACCTCTCTTCGAAAGGTTATATTTTGAGTAAGAAGTTGGGCCTCCTTATAACTTCAACTCATCAACCCACTCCCTTCACTCAATACACCAGTTCGATATGCCTTAGCCCATTTCATACTATCATAGAGTGCCCTTCTGCCCCTCAATTCCCTGAGCTTGTTCAAGATCATGTCAAAGCCACCTAAGCCTTCCCTAGGGCTGAGATTAATCTGTTTTCAAACACATATAACCCTGGGTTGATGAATCACCGTAACTTCTCTTGGCGGAACCCTAACCAAGGGGCAAGTAGTAACAAACCCCTTAGGCCACTCTTTCAAGTGCCACCAGCCCTGGACCATCAACCCCAAGTGCCACTAGCCCCTGTCTATCAACCCCTACTGCAACCCCCATATGCCAACCTAGTCAGAGTTCAAGTTTTGAAGAGAAGGTCTTGACAGCATTACACGAGCTATAATCTCATTCCCAATTCCTTCTCTCTCATACCCAGTCCACGCAAAGCTAGAAGCCCAAATTGGTCAACTAGCCAATGTTATAACAAGAAAGAGAAGAGGATGTCGCTGAGTCTACTTCTACAAAACCCCATAGGTCAATTTCGGGTAGAGGGAACACTTCCCTCTAATGAACAAGTTGAGTCTATACGACCCTTAAGAGTGGGAGGCTTGTCAACAATAAGGTTCGGGTACAGTAGTGAGAAACAATGAGTGAGGAGTTTGAGAGGGTAACCCCCAATGAGCTTCAAGCGGAAGTGAGTGAATCACATGAGAAGGAGTTTGTTCATCTTTCCCTCCTATACCACCATTATCCTAGTCCACCTATGAAGGATCCTATATCCCAAAGGCCCCATTTCCCAAATGCTTAGATACGGCTCCATCATTTGGCAATCGCGCAACTAGGATGGACAAAATTCTAGAAACCTTCAAACAAGTTGAGATTAATCTTGTCCTCCTCAAGGCTATCAAACAAATCCCCGTGTATGCTAAATTCCTTAAATACCTCTGTACCCAAAAGCATAAATCTAGACCACATGTGTGTAAAAAGGTCTTTCTTACTGAATAAGTTAGCTCTTTATTGAAATATGACACGCTACCTAAATTCATGGACCCTGGAATCTCTACCATTTCTTGTGTCATTGGTGATCGCTCTATCAATAAGGCACTTGACCTTGGTGCAAGTGTTAACCTCCTTCCTTGGTGTATGATAAACTAGGGTTAGGTGACTTGTAGCCTACATTGGTTACCTTACAGCTAGCGGACCATTTTGTGAGTAAACCTCCTAGAGTCATTGAGGATATCTTAGTGAGGGTTGACTACTTCTTTTTCCCTGTTGATTTTATTGTCTTAGATATAAAACCCAATGCCAACTCCACACATCAGATTCTTGTTATTCTAGGTAGTCCTTTCCTTGCCACAACTAATGCATGCATTAATTATAGGATGGGGGTAATGGATATGTCATTTCGCAATATGAAAGTGCAACTAAATGTTTTTGACATATCTAACCATTTACATATGACTTGTGATGCTGAATGTTTTATGGTAGACAATTTAGGTTTGATGTTTTTAATAGAGGTCCAACTTTTGTAGCAGTAGTCCATGATCAAGTCGTGCCTTCTAGTTTTCTTGAGTCATCCTTTTGGAGACTTAAGAAAAGAGTCCATGCCAATATCTACTACCGACCCTGATATATTTGAGAATGTTGGTATTGTCTGGCTAAAGACAATTAACTTAGCACTTCTTGGGAGGCAACCCATGTTTTTGATGTATTTCTTTTACTTCATTTTGTTTATCTTCTCTGCTTCATTTAGGTTTTATTTGCTTCTTTTCTCATTATAGTTTTTGTTTCTTTTATGGGATATAGTACTTTAGGTTTGGGGGAATGCTCATCACTTGTATTTATTTCTTTTTTCCAATCCTATGTACTTCACTTTCAGATTAGTGATGAAAAAAATGAGCAAATAAATAAAAGTTTGTTTATCTTTTCACTGAGTAACTGCCTCATGTCTAGTTAGGCATAGGGGTTCGCGTTAAAAGGTGAAAATTTGAGGGACTTGCTTGATTCTGTAGTCCTTATAGTTTGAGTTATTAAGCCTGAGGAGTGTCCCAACACCTAGTGCCTTGAGCCAAATGGATTAGGGACATTGGCTTAACGCTTGTTACATAGACTATTTAGAAAGCTTAAGAGAACTAACTATTGCACAAGTCATCTTTTGAGGTATATTATGTTTTTATTTGCTGAATTTGATTAAAATTTGAAGGCCATTCCATGAGGTTTTATTATGAGATGTTAAGGATGAAAGATTATCATTGTTATAGTTTTAAGTTAATGAGCTTTAATGAGCTTAGTTAATGGGTCACATAAGGTATGCTTGTTAATAAAGATTGAGATCGTATAACTTCAGGTTTCTACATATTATGTTTTTGAAATGTATATATGTAGTTGCACAATTATCTCCAAGATGAAATTATAGAATGGATGATTCCTTACTTGAAAATGATCAAATCAAAATTATTTACTTATGTCAAATATTCAAGGTTAGTTCTTTTTAGAAATGGTTATGTGTTTTCAAGAGAATATTATTCTTCATAATTTTATTTATATATTATTTTTTATTTTTTATTAGGTTTAGATATTTGTGGGTATCATTGCTACAAACCCTCACGAGACACAACTTGTCTAATTAGGGACACCTAGGGTTTAAAGGCTCGTCACATACGCTAAATGCAAACGTGATTCCATACAAAAGTGGCATTTATTTATTTTTTAGATTAGTTTATTTTGACTTTTTCGAGGACTCGCAAAAATAGGTTTGTGCGTATTTGATAAGTGTGACATATATCTATTTTATATGTCTTTTTACCTTATTTCCTACTATAGTATTATGTTACTTTCGGATTAATTTGGGTTTGTTTATGTTAAGATATATTTTAATTCGGGAGTTATTAATAGTTTAGGTGTGTATTTGAATTATGTTGGGATTTTATTTATATACTACATGTCGAAAATGTGATTTTTTATGTTTTGTAGGTAAAGTGTGCTTCTCGAGGCCCTTGGACGATGTTCAAAATAATTCAAAACACTCTTGGCATATTTACGAGTTATTTGGACAACTCTCCAGAGGTACAAATTTGTTGAAAATTAATATGGACGTAAACAAAAGTGCTTAATGAACAGAGTAAAAAACTGGACAGGAATATGAATTGTCCAGTGAATAGACTTAGCTTTCTAAATAGAAATTAGGCATTAAACTGAACAAAATTGTCCAAAATTTAGAAATCGTATAGTTGTTTGAACGGTCATGCACAACGTTCAAACTGATAACATATTGTTTCCTATTTTAAGCTAGTTTTGAGTCCTTTTCCAATTAAACTTCATCCTATGAATCTTATTGTACCACCCCGGCCTGAGACGAGGTCCAAAAAATCTTGTATAATTTTTTTTTCTTAAACAAGGAATCATTATATGTGTGAGAGAGGTACAACGTTCATCTACGCACTACGGAGCTTCAAGGCTTCCCCGTATGTAGACTCAAGTTGTAACATTCATATACACACAACGAAGCTTCATAGTTTGTCGCATGTGAATCAAAATAAAATATTTATTTATAAATAAATTGGATCGGGCCAACATTGCCTTGTCGTTGGTTGCCTACGTACATATTAGACAACATTTACAATATTATTCCAATACAATTGGAACCGAATATAGTTCTGCCTAATGGCTATTACAAGCATCGGCATCACAAAATCATATACATTAAAATACATATATTCTTATATTCAAATACATCATTTGGAGTTAAACTGAAATCTTGTAAATCATTGGAGTCAAATAGAAATCTCATGAATCATAGAAGTTAGACAAAAATCTCATAAATCATAGAAATCATAGGAGTCAGATGGAAATCTCATAAATCATCGGAGTTAAATAGAAGCTAAAGCATTAATGTAACTACACATCTTATTGAACACATAGTAGATTGAATCGATCCCATTAAAACATATTAGAGCATATCAGATCATGACAGAGTATATCATATCAAAGCATATCAGAATACCTTAAATCATATCGGATAAAGCATAATAAAGCAATTCAAATCAGAATATAGCAGAATACATCAAATCATAGCAAATCATGTATCTTAATTAGTAATATCACTCATTAAGATGTGCATATATAAGTCATTTAACATCCTAAGTTAACTACTTAGGATGTATACATATTTTTATATTTATATTAAAACAGAAGATCAAAAATACATACTCATAGGAGAAACTAGAAGTGGTGGACGTAGCATCCCTTCACCTGGAGATGCTCCTTACTTTCCGTGCTCAGAGGTGACAGACAGAACATCCCCATTTAAGAGATGTTTTTCTCCTTCTATGGTTATGAACTATGGATGGAGCCTCCGCTTAGCTTGGGGATGCCTCTCTTATTAGGTGGTTCTTCGGTGGAGGACAGAGCCTCCCCTACTCGGTGTCTCTTCTCTTGTTGTGGCCCGGCAATTGTGGACAAAACCCCTTGTTGTTCCTAGCCCTTTTCTTTTTCCTATGGTCGAGGATGACGGGCAAGGCCTCTTCTTGCTTCAAGATGTTCCTCTCTTATCCAATCACCAACTCAGAGAATGGACCAATCCCTTGCGTAGGGCACACTCAATTTAGTGAAGGACGCCTCTTGAACGGACTAAATTGAACTAAGAACAATCAGAAATAGTGAAAATGAAATTCTCTAGTGCTAGAGGACAATGGGTAGGGCTCTCCTTGTCTCTTGGTGTTTCCTCCTCATATAGTCTCCAAATCAAAGAAAGGACCCCTCCATTGCGTAGAGCACGCTCAATTTAGTCAAGAAAGCCTCGTGAACGGGCTAAATCGGACTTAGAATGCTAAAAAATGGAGAAAACATAGTTTTGCGTGAAAAAGATAAAAAACGACGATTTATAGCCTCTAGGTGTGCCATTTAAACTGCGGTGCCGTGAAAACTACAGCGTCCACCAATACATGTTGCGCGCGTGGTGCTTGTAGCGTTCGCACGCTCATATGAAAAAGGAGGCATTACATTCTTCCCCCTTTCAATCTACATCTATCCCAATGAGCCGTCTATCAAATTGTTGCAAATGATGTTCGATCCCGAAGAGAGGGAAGGGATCTTCGTAAAGTGGGTTATATTGAAATTTTGATATGTTACTCAAAATTAGACATATCGTTCTTTCAAAATTAGTTAAATCAAGCATTCAATCAGAGAGCCGAGATACCTAACGGCCTACTCCCGCACTCATGGGGCCACGGAAGCTAGAAGGATAGGTGCCTTCCCATATTGTTCCACACTTGTGAATGCCAAAACCGATTATTTAAATCCATGATACCGAACGGCTTACCCCTGCACTCATGAGACCACAAAGGCCTGAATAATAGGAGTTTTTCCATGATGCTCGACATTTGTGCCCACCATAACCGATTACTTCTTTCGCTGGGTATCCTTATTTAAATCTGTGATACTGAACGGCTTACCCCTGCACTCATAGGGCTACGGAGGCTAGAAGGATAAGAGCTTGCCCATGATGCTCCACACTTGTTCGTGCCAAAATCGATTATTTCTCCCGGTATGTATCCTTATTTAAATCCATTATACCAAATGGCTTATCCCCGCACTTATAGGGCCACAAAGGCCAGAAGGATAGGAGTTTTCCCATGATGTTCCACACTTGTGTGCGCCGGAACCAATTATTTCTCTCGATAGGTATCTAGAATCGATAGCCTTGGGGTTTTACACCAAATAACTATCTAGAGTCCAAAGACTAAAATCATCAAAAACTTTATCGTCAAATCCAATTCAGAACAAACTTGTCTGAATAAACTAGATTCAAAATTGAAATTCATTTAAGTAAACTAGTGGAATCAACCTTGAAGCTTTCCACTAACACCTCATATCCCATACCAGGGGTGTTTAATGGTTTCTTCTTAACAATTCCATAGGCAATTGGGATAAATTTACTAAACTTCAAATCCATTTTAAAATTACAGAGAATTAAAAATTAAATTTTATATCAAATCCACCAGCAAACTAACCATAGAGTGATCCACTAACGCCTTATATTTCTCACTATAGGTGTTTAGTGATTTCCCTTCTAGATTTCCACTGTTTTTCAAAATGGACCTTCTTGAAATTAAAAAGAACTTTCAAAATGTTGATATTTCAAAATTGAATTTCTTACCAATATATCAGCATAATCCTCTAGAGAATTGCCCACTAACACCTCACCTCTTACACTCTCCGTGTTTGGTGGTTACTCTTAGATAGTTCTACTGCCTTTGAAAACAAAGTCATTTCTCAATCAAAAATATTTTCTAAAACAGACAATTTGAAATCACATTTCATTTCAATACCCAAGTAGAATTAATTGTAGAGTTTTTCACTACCGCCTC
This sequence comes from Saururus chinensis, assembly GCA_035235625.1. Lineage (NCBI taxonomy): Eukaryota > Viridiplantae > Streptophyta > Magnoliopsida > Piperales > Saururaceae > Saururus > Saururus chinensis. The sequence goes on along the minus strand of CP141144.1, from coordinate 33,013,225 downwards.
ATTTCCCATACCATGAGCATTTTGTAGTTACTCCTTAGTAATTCTACCGCTATCTGAAATACATTTGAAATCAAACTCACTGAAAACATTTTAAAAAAATCATGTAATGAATTTAAATCAAAATCTTCGATTGAGTCAAATTCAAAATTAAAATTCATAAAATCAGAGTTTTAGATTAAATCTAAAGCCACATGTGCAAAACAAAATTATAACTCATTCCCAATTTAAAATTTAAATTCACCAAAATTGGAATCCGTTTTACATTTGTTGTATCACATGCTAAATGGAATTTTAAATTAAATAAAAATTAAATTATTGAAAAAAGAATATTCAAATAACTTATAATAAAAAATTAGAATTCTTGAAATCAAAGTTCGTATAAAGTTTGAGGTTACAAATACATAATGAAAAGTTCAAAATCAAATTCTTATTAAATCCAATTTCTTGGTCAAAACAAAAGTTTAAATTAATTTTTTTAAAATATTAATCTAGATACAATATATTCAGAAAAAACATTTAAAAAAATTCAGATTAGAAATTAAAAGAATATCATCAAACCGATGTTCGTATTAAATCCTATACAACACATGGCAAATAAAAATTTTGAAGTATTCTTTGATTAAAATTCATATTAAATCAGATGCAACATGTTCAAAAAGGAAATTTCAGATCAATTCTAATTTAAAATTGACATTTACAGAGTCTAAGTTTTCCTTCAATCTGATACACACATGTGGGATGAAAATTTAAAATTACTTCTAATTAAACAAATCAGAATTTGTAAAATTAGAGTTCGATGCTATTTTCATATCACACTAGCAGAAGTGAATTGTAAGTCAAAATCTAGTACAACTTATTCACAATGACATTTCAAATCATTTTTTATTTAAGATCGAAAATTATGAAGTTGATGTTCATATCAAACTCATTGAAAAGTATGCTAACACACATTTTAATTCAAAATTGAGAATCATAGTTCTTAAAATTAGAGTCTACATTAAATCTAATGTCACGTGCAGAATAGAAGTTCAAAATTATAGTTTGGATTAAATCTAACGAAAGTTCAAAATCAGAATCAAATTAATGAAAACCTATATGTAACATCAATTTCAAATTATTTTAGATTTAATTTCACATTCAAAACAGAAATTTCAAATTATATAAAATTTGAAATCATAATTCAAATTAAATCAATAAATAAAATATTATACTCTCAGACTGATTAATGCTCCAATACCATTTTGTAACACCCTAACACGAGTCGGGGTCTTAAAAATCTCGGATAAAATTTTTCTTCCTTAAACAAGGAATCGTCATCTGTGTACAAGAGGTACAACATTCATTAATGCACTACGGAGCTCAAAGCTTCCCTGTATGTAGACTTAAGTTGTAGCATTGATATACACAAAAAGAAGCTTCATAGTTCGTTGCATATAAATTAGAATAAAATATATATTTATAAATAAATTGGATCGGGCCAATGTTGCCTTGCCATTGGTTGCCTATATACGTATTAGACAAAATTTACATTATTATTCAAACATCAGTCATCACAAAATCATATACGTTAAAATACATATATTCTTATATTCAAATACATCATTCGGAGTTAGACTCATATCTCGTAAATCATCGGAGTCAAATAGAAATCTCATGAATCATAGAAGTTAGATAGAAAACTCGTAAATCATAGAAATCATCGGAGTCAAGATGGAAATCTCATTAATCATCAGAGTTAAACGGAAGCTACCACATTAACGGAACTACACTTCTTATTGAACACAACATAGCATATTGAATTGGATCCCATCAGAACATATTAGAGCATATCAGATCGTAACATAGTATATCATATCAAAGCATATCTATAAACCTTAAATCATATTGGATAAAGCATAACAAAGCAATTCAAATCAGAATATATTAGAATACATCATATCATAGCAAATCATGTATCTTAATAAGTAATATCACTAATTAAGATGTGCATATATAAGTCATTTAACATCCTAAGTTAACTGCTTAGGATGCATATGTATTTATATGTATGTTTATACTTATATTAAAACAGAAGATCATAATACTTGCTCATAGGAGACACTAGAAGTGGTGGACGTAGTATCCCTTCACCTGGAGATGCTCCTTACTTTCCGTGCTTGGAGGTGATAAACAGAGCTTCCCCTTTATGGAGACGCTTTTCTCCTTCTGTGCTTATGAATTGTGGATAGAGTTTTCCCATAGCGTGGGGATGCCTCTCTTATTGGGTGGCTCTTTGGTGGAGGACAGAGCCTCCCCTACTCAGGGTTGCTTCTCTTGTTGTGGCCTGACAATTGTGGATAGAACTATGACGACTGTCTCTCTCTTTTTTTCTTTTTTATATCGTCATAATGTTCAACACGCTCCGCCAACACATGTGCATCTGAAACACGATGGCCGTCAATGTGGATCACAGTCATATATGCTTTATATTAATAATGAGCATATCACAGAGTCATAGAACAACAAAATATTATTCATGTGCTTAATAACATATTTCGCACAAACCATGGACTTAGGTTCGTAGAGCTTGAAGTTTTACAAGCCTTACAAGTCTTCGGGCACATCATACCCTTAATCTGCAGTTATATAAATATTACATATTTTCCAAAATCAGAAAGTAGATAAATATCTGGGACACTACACGTCCTTCACCTTCGCCCGCGCTGCATTACCTGCAGAATCTGGGGGTGGGTGAGTATTTTAAAATACTCAGCAGGTTGATTTAAAATCTAATAGAGATGCTAAGCAGAAATCTCTTTGAAAACCCTACAATATTTTCTTTAGAAACCTTTATCACGATAAATTATGCATAAAACAATCGGTTCCAAATCACAACAAAACCACAAGCCGCGACACCCTACGGCCTACCCTCAGCGCTCATGGGGCAAACGAAGGCCACTTAGAAATAGAGCTTTCCCACGATGCTGTCCCCTGTGCGCGCCACTTGCCGATTTATTTTTCTCGGCGGGCATCATCACTCTATGATTATTCCGGGTTCTTAAGCCCATGAATTAATCATCACATCATTCAAAACATAGCGATATTCATGCTAAAATAGTTCATCACATAACATGTCTCACATAAATCAATCACACAAGCTTAATCATGTTAAATCATGCGTAAAGAAGTTATACTAAGCACACGTTTAGAGTTTAAAGTCCCCTACCTTAACCCTTGGTTACAAATTTGTAACAGTAGAAGCCTCGAATAAAGAAAACGACCCCACCACAGCGTCCAGAACGTTGAATTCAGTAGAAAATGCCTTTTGAATCGCTCGATTCGGACTTAAAATGAGTAAGAAATGAAGAACAGAAGTTGTGGGAGAGAAATGGGAAAACGTGGGAGAGAATTCTCCTTTTTCTTTTTGGATGTCAGGATGCTATTTATAGAAGAATTGGATAGATGTGAGGCTGACACATGTCAATCCTATCTGCTTCGTCAACAATTCTATCCACTATCAATCCTATCCGCTTTGTAAGCAATTCTATCCACTATCAAGCCTATCCACTTTGTCGGTAATCCTATCCACTATCAATCTTATCCGCTTTATCAGCAATCCTATCCACTATCAATCATATCCGCTTTGTTAGCAATCCTATCTAGAAAGATAACCTCAAAATGCCATAACTTCCAACCTTGACATTGGAATCGCACGCTCTTGATACCGATGGACTCGTGTCGACGAACCCTTCGAAATAAGACCAACATGGGTAGGTTATCGCGTACTTTTATGTAGGTCCCGCCCATATGGCACGCTTCCTGAGGCTGTAGCTTTTGCTCCTGACCTCTATTTTGCGCATTCTTTGATTTGTTACACTCGTTACTCCGAGCTATACAAGGATTTCACCTAATAAAACCCCCCTTAACACTAATCTTAAATTACTAAATTACCCTTAACCCCCCGGGTTAATCATAACCAGAAAATGGGTCATTACAAGAACCCCCTCTTGTACTTGGCCCCTTTTTTTCTTTGGTGCTCGAGGATGAAGGGCAAAGCCTCTCCTTGCTTCAAGACGTTCCTCTCTTATCTGATCTCCAACTCAGAGAATAGACCCCTCCATTGCGTAGGGCACACTTGGTTTAGTTAAGGATACCTCTTGAATAGACTAAATTGGGCTCAGAACGATCAAAAATAGAGAAAATGAAGTTCTCTAGTGCTAGAGGACAACATGTAGGGCTCTCCTTGTCTATTGGTGTTTCCTCCTCATATAGTCTCCAAATCAAAGAAAGGACCCCTCCATTGCATAGAGCACGCTTGATATAGTCAAGAATGCCTCTTGAACCGGCTAATAGGACTCAAAACGCTCAGAAATGGAGAAAACAAAATTCTGCGTGAAAAATGATCGAAAATGGCTATTTATAGCCTTTATTCATGCTATTTAAACTATGATGCCATGCCGCATAATTCAGCAGTGCTGCAAAAAATGGCAGCTCCTGCTGATACACGCTGCGCGTGGTGTGTTTTATTTCTATTTTTCTCTCTTTTTTAATACTTATCTTAAAATGTGTGTATCTTTCTACCCCAGATTCGGATTCGCACTTTCTTGCTACCGTTGGACTAGTATCGATGAGCCCTTCAATATTATCCCACATAAAGCAATATATCCCACTCTTTCTAAGTGGGTCCCACATATATTGTACGGTTTGCAAGGTCATAACTTTTGGTCCTGACCTCTATTTTGTGCGTTCTTTGATTTGTTACAATCGTTTATTTGAGCTCTATTCATATACAGAGGTTTCAACTTCTGAAATATTCTAAAATTTAACAAAAATTAACTAATTACCTCTAACCCTTTTGGTTAAACGTAATCAAAAAAGCTGGGCATTACACTTATGCCTATATAAAGCCATATGGAGATCGAAATTGAAGAATTCCAATAGATTTTCTAAAGAGAAAAGGGGGAAAGAAGATGGAGTAACATTTAAAGTTCTTAATGAAGATTCAAGAGCCTTGTTCTACCATGAAAGGCTAGGTTTTTCTTTTACTTAGAACTTGATGAAGCTATAGATAAGTTTCATATTCTTTTTCTTTTAAATTTAGATATTAGTTGTGAATAATGACAATTGTATGACAAGGTTTTTTTTTAATGGAAGAGCTTTTCAAGTTTATTTAATTCAATATTGATTTATTGTTTTGTAGATGATATATTGATGTGGTTTTGAGATTTACATCGATTTTAATTTCTGTGATTTAGATAAGATGGTCATGCAATAGTTTTAATGTTCATGTGATTGATGAATTATACTAAGATTAGACGAATCATGCCTATAGTTTAGTTTATTGTAGATGTTTTATGCTATTTTTGAAGATAGTTCATGCCATGGATTTAATTAATGATTCTTTCTAAAGTAATTCTAGCTTGTAGTTGAGAATACTTGCTCATATTCACACTATATTTAAATTAGAGACTATAGAACTATTATTGTTCTATAGTAGATTTGATTTCCTAAGTAAAATTCATTATATTGATCTCTTCCATTTAGTTTAGTTGGATGACTTTCTTTGTTAAATTTAAGTTTAAGTTCTTTTAATTTTTAGTCAACAAATTCTTCTCTTAGATTTAGTAATTAATTCATCTATCCCTAAGGTTCAACAACCCTTAAATACTTATCTTAGTACAATTACCTTGTACACTTGAAAAGGGTTTAATTATAAATAATCAGAGCGAAGAAGCTGAAAATGGCTGAGTCAGGGTCAGCAGACCCAAGTGCAATGAGTAGTAGTTCAGAAAGAGTTAGACCTATACGGAGTGAGCAATCTTTGTGCACATTCTTCTTGAGACTGCTATAGGATGAATAGATGCTCGTCCTTATTGGATGGATTATTTTAGCACCATTTCTATGTCGGGTCAATATGTCTATCCATGACTTGTTCATCAATGGTATGCATTACTCCATTTTAAGAATGATGATGCACTTGTAGGTGTAGTACGAAGTGTCCAAGTGAGAGTTACCTAATATCAATGCAAAGGTTATAGGATGTGAGTGGAGACCACTCATGTTTCCGTAGTTATATGGAAATGTCTTTCTGCTAGATAGTGACATTATAGGGAGTTTGCTTAGCCTACCTAGAGGTTTCATTACTTTCCCACTCCATGACTCGGGATTTTTGTATGCTATATTTCATCACTCAGTATGACATTTGGTGTGCTAGGAGGGAGAGAGTTGATAGTACAATCGCACATATTCTTCATCTTCTCCCACAGCCTGAGATACAGTTGGATCTACCCAGCAATATATTTGGTTAGATGATGACATTCCTTCATGGATACACACATGAGATGTTACCTTACCCATACATCTTATGTAGGATTTTCGTAGCAGTACATGTTAGGAAACAAGAGCAGAGCCTACGTTAGTCAACATTGGACCAATTGATAGTGGAGTTCTTCACATGATGCATAGGAGCCATAGGGAGCAGTAGAGGCACAACCACCTATTGATGACTCAAATAGACCAATTACTATTGCTGAGTTTAGAGCTTTTTAGGATGCTATGATGTAGATACTTTTAGACATCAGCCACTTGCTAAGAGCATGACTTCCACATGCAGATAGTGAGGATGAGCATAGTGATAATGATGATAATGATGGTGTTGATTGATTTTTATAATTTTTTTGTATCACTTTTTCATTTATTCCTTGTTGAAACTTGTTTAAGTTTAATTATGTTTCATTATGACTTTGAGATTTAGTTTGGAACTGATATTATGATGGGATATGTGATAGACATGGTGATGTGATGGTTTATATATATATATTCATGTCTTTAATTTGGTGATAATGATAACTTGATTATGCTTTAACAAGTATTTTTGTTAATTATTGTTTTAGCTTTTTGTCTATTTATGTCAAAAAGGGGGAAAGTGATTAATGAAAATCAAAGTGCTTATCTATACTTGATTGAACAATGCTATGCAATTCAATTTGATTTTAAGTGTGCAAGATAAGTTTATGGTTATACAAGGTTTTTCAAGCTCAATTCCAAATGAGTCTATGTTAAATGATTTTTATTTAAAGTCTTTTAGTGTCAAGTTATTTTGTATAAATTAAAAGTCAATGCACTATGTTAAGAGTTGTGATTTTATTTTTATTTTTAAACGTGTAGTATTTTGACAAAAAATATCCAAATGGGATAATTGTAAGAACATATGAGTCATATTTTAAGTTTATTGACTGAATTTCTCTGTCAAAATCATGTCAGAAACCTTAAGTATGACTTAGTCTTAAAATCTAATTAGAGGTTGTTGTGGTCGAGTCAAATTGGGAATTGACAAACTTGAAAAATAGGAGCAGACATGTTCTTATAGCACAAGATAGAAGACTAAAGAATGTTGACAGCTTTTGAAGCTTAATTAGAGCACATTCACGTACCAAAATCACTTCAAGAAGTTTTAGAAGTGATTTTAGGGGTTTCATGAGGTTTTAGGGTAAAAAGGGCAAAACAGTAAAAGTATAGTTGGAACAATCAATCATTGGACTTAAAGGTAATTGGAACAATCGATCAGCACTTAATTTTGTCATGTGTAAAACAACTTCGAGAGTTATTGATCAATTATTTTGCCAATTAATCGATCACTTGAAGTATCATGTGTTAAAAAAATATTGAATGATCGTTCACTGTTTGAGACAAACCAATCGCTTATAGGACTAATTACCCTAATTAAGGCATTCCAAATTTAATTTGTCTCCTATTTGAAGCCAAAGGCCTAAATCAGTTTGGACTTCTATATGAGGGATAAGAAGTCATGAATTTTGATATTGAAAAACCTAGAGCAAATTGGAGAAGAAGGGTTTCTACCTTTTGCATATTGATTAGCTTGAAGGATTGACATGAAGCTTTGAGTTGAAGATCAATGATGAATTCATGAAGCTATTTTATAACTAAGAAGAGATTTCACCCAGAAGTTTTAAAGATGAGTCGCAGCATGCCTTCAATGGAAGATTAAAGATTCTAAGAGGCCAAAGTCAATACAACAAGAGAAGCTTGTTGAAAGCTAGAAGAAGACAAAGACAAAGTAAGGAGGAAGAAGTTTCAAGTGCTTGGGGGAGAAGATTTGAAGGCCACCAACAAAAAAAATTTGTGGAGATTTATACAAAGGAGTTTGTATTGGAGTCAAAACAAAGGTTTGTGGTTTGCTTGTGTTGATGTAAATTATCTTGCTTGCTAGTAATGCATTGATTTGGATCCTTTGGAACTGCTGTATTTTTTTACCCATGTTAGGGTTTTCCACGTTAAATTATTGTGTGTTCGTGTATGGATTGAATGTTTGTGGTCTGATTGATTGATGCATTGTGAGTGTGCTTTGAGAGTAATTTTACTTGTTTCCACTTTACAAGAAAATTCTATAGAAAGAGGTCATATCTTGTAGTCTTTATCTTTGTTAGATAATCGAACTATGGGCAATGTGGTGATTCGCACAGTTGAATAGATGAATATTAAACTCACATAAGTGACAATCAAAATAAGAGCTATAAAAAAAGTATATCATTAAAATAAACCACCACAAATATGCAAATAAATAGTCGATGAGCCTAGTTCATCACCCTCATGAAGGTGTTAGGGCATTTGACAACCCAAAAGGCATAATCAACCACTTATATAACTCTTCTATTGTCTAGAAGGTTGTCTTCCATTCATCACTGATCGTTTATAATTAAACCCTTTGCAGGTGTACAAGGTAATTGTACTAGGATAAGTATTTAAGGGTTGTCGAACCTCAGGGACGGATGAATTATTACTAAATCTAAAGAGGAATTTACTGATTAAAAACTAAAACAAACTTAAACTTAAATTAAGCAAAAGAAAGAAATCAACTAGTTTAAAAGCAAAAGATTAATTTGATGGAATTTACTTAGGAAATTGAATCCACTATAGAACCATAATAATTCCTTAACTTTTAATCTAAATCTAGTGTGAATATGAACATGTATTCTTAGCTACAAGCTAGAATTACTTCAAAAAAGAATCATTAATTAACTTCCATGGCATGAACTATCTTCGACAATAGCACAAATCATCTACACTAAACTAGCTATAGACATGACCCGTCTAATCTTAGTATAACTCATCCAAGTCATTAATTATCTGAACATTAAAACTATTGTATGACCATCTTATCTAAATCACAGAAATTAGAATTGATGCAAATATCAAAACCACATCAATCTATCATCTACAGGATAATAAATCAACATAGACTTGAATAAACATTAAAAGCACTTCCATTAGAAAGGAAATCCATATCATACAATTGTCATCATTCACAACTGAGATCTGAATTAAAAAAAAAAGAAACTGAAACTTATCTATAGCTTCATCAACTCCTAAGTAAAAGAAAAGTCTAGCCTTCCATTGTAGAAGAAAGCATTTGAATCTCCATTGAAAGCTTTGATTTCTCTTCTATCTTCTTCTTCCTTTTTCTTTTCATAAAATCTACTGGAATCCCCAAATTTTAAGCCAAATATGTCTTTATATAGGCATAAGTTCCGTAGGAAGAAGTCCAATATGAAAAGGATTGAAATTTGGGCCAAACTAGGAAACTGCACGTTATGCCGTTCGAACGCCCTTCATGCCCGTTCGAACGGCTACACTATTTTTGCAATCTGGACAATTTTCCTGGACAGTCCATATTCTGTTCATTAAGTTTTTTCTTCATACCCATATTAATTTCCAACTTGTTTATAACTCCGAAAAGTTGTCCAAATCACTTTAAAACATGTCAAGACTATTTTTAATCATTTCAAACATCGTCCAAGTACTTCAATAAGCGCACTTTTCCTACAAAATATAAAATATCATACTTTAGACATGTAGAAAGTAACTAAAATTCCATCTTGATTTAAATACATATCTAAACAACTAATAACTACAAAATCATTAATAATTAAACTAAAATACTAATATCTATCTTAATCTAAATAAACCATAATTAACTCTAAATTAACCTAATCTATACTAGCAAATAAGGTAAAAAGGCATATAAAATAGATATAGATTTCATACTTATCAATCACCCAATTTGATTCTAATTTGATGATTTTCACTTTTCAAATCTATCTTGCCGAATATAAAAGCATCACTCAACTAATCAAGTAAGACATCAAAGCAGGGAATAGCAAAGTGGTACTTGACAGTAACCTTGTTAATAGCTCTACCATTTACATACATTCGCCAACTACCATCAATGTTTAAGGTTTTGATGCATACCTCTAATATGAAGAGACACAAGTTGTTCCTCATGTTTCACCAAGTCATTATGGTATATCAATTGATAGAACTCCTTAGTATACTCATCCACTGATTTCAACCCTTATCATAAGTCTTAATTGTTAATATATTGCTCAGGCAAAGTTATATGGTAGAAAATCTTTCCTCATATGTTTCATCAACTTCTCCCATTTCACTATGGCTTGCCTTGACACGCACGGGTGGATTTAATTTGCTACCACCATGTGGCTACCCGACCTCAAAAGTGAGTCTCCACAAAGTGAACATGCTTGTCATCTAGAACCTCCTTAAAATTGAGGATGTCTTATGCATTGGCATTCCAATCTATGAACTCCTCATTCTACATCCCCCCTCCATGAAATTTAGGGATGACAATCTTCAAACCTGCCTTAACTACCTATTGGTCATATCATCTCATCTCAGGGGCATGCTATCCTTTGGTCTCCTTGTAGCTACTAGCTGCAGTTGCCTATATGGACCAGCCTAGCAGCAAGGCAGCTAGTCTACCTCTTCATCACTACGCCAAGCAGCTTTGGAGAAAGGTTTTTCACTATCGGCATCAACCTCTAGCTTCAACTTGGTCACTTGGTTGACCCAAGTTGCGATTTTGGCGAGCAACAAAAACCATCAAATTAGCTATATAAAGTGTCGGCAACTCGACTTGTCATGATGACATTGTCACTTAATCACGATCATTGATCTCATCAATTCCTGCAACACATCCTCTATGGTGTCAGAGTGATATGTTGGACTTGCGTAGGGCCACTAACTAATGCAGGATTGGGATTTACGATGTTTGATGAATTTCGCTACATACACACGCAACCTTCCTCTCCCTCAAATTTCAATGGTAATTTCATAAAATAGAGGGAAAACAATGGAGAAAGAAGTTCTCTTCTTTTCTTCTATATTTTATAAAACTCATAGTGTGTATGGCTTCCATGATAGAGCTAAGTTTTTATACAAAGCCCAATGGCATAATGATAAATAAAAGAAGTCAAGCTCTAACTACTTTAGGACAAACCAACCAAAATTATAGAAAATAAGTTAGTATTTTCAATTAAATAAGACATTACAAAATAAGGACACCTGGGAAAATAACAAAATAAAGACACCAGGGAAAATAATAGACTCAAAAGAAATGAATCCAGAATAAAAAAACCTAATCCAAAATAGAATTTGGAGTTATCCCGTTAACGTGCCAATCAATTGATTGGTAAAGCAGATCAATCACTTAGCTCTCGAGCTAATTTTATATTGGATCATTTCCAGTGCCGATCAAGCGCTTGATGACCTTGATCGATCACTTCAATCAATTGTCTATATTGCCCGATCGATCGCTCAACAAAAAATTCTACATTTTCTTATTCCAATCTCATTGCTCCATAACTCATAGCTAGCTGCTTTACATCGAACAACATATCTGATAGATAATGTTACATATCCACTTTCTCTCTCTATGTGACTAGGGATCCAATTTATCACTTATTATCAGTTCTATAATGTTTCTTGGAAGTTCAACAAAATTTTCCTCTCTAGTTAAAGATGCAGATTAATAGGAGTCTATCATTGACAAAAATATGATTGAATGCATTATTTCAAGATGTATGCGAACATGACTTGTCTCCTAGGTGTGGCATTTTGGGTCTTATTTGCTTGAGTGGGATAGTTTTTGGAGTTTTTTCCATATAGCCTGCCCGAATATTACAAAATTTCATATTCCCTGGATTTTAAACACAAATGCCATATGACCTGCTTTTGGACAAAACTACCATTAGGTTTCTGATAAGTATGAAATGTATATATTTTTTATATGCCTTTTTACCTTATTTGTAAGTATAAAATAGGTTAATTTAGAGTTAGTTATAGTTTATTTAGATTAAGATAGATATTAGTATTTTAGTTTAATTATTAATAATTTTGTAGTTATTAGTAGTTTATATGTGTATTTAAATCAAGTTAGAATTTTAGTTATATTCTACATGTCTAAAATATGATGTTTTTATATTTTGTAGGTAAAGTGCGCTTATCGAGGTACTTGGACAATGTTTGAAATAATTAAAAATAGTCTTGATATGCTTTAAAGTGATTTGGATAACTTTTTGGAGTTATAAACAAGTTGGAAATTAATATGGACATGAAGAAAAGCTTAATGAACAAAATATGGATTGTCCAGAAAAACTGTCTAGATTGCAGAAACACTGTAGCCGTTCGAACGGGGTCACTTGCCATTAGAACGGGATAACGTGATTTTGAACAAAAACTCAGTATAAGCGTTCGAACGGGCATGCAGGGTGTTCGAACGGCATAACATGCAGTTTCCTAGTTTTAGCCAATTTTCAATCCTTTTTATATTAGACTTCTTCCTACGGATCTTATGCCTATAAAAAGACATATTTGGCTTGAGACTAGAGGATTCCAGTAGATTTTATGAAGAGAAAAAGGAAGAAGAAGATGGAAGAGAATTCAAAGCTTTTAATGGAGATTCAAGTGCTTTCTTCTACAATGGAAGGCTAGACTTTTCTTTTACTTAGGAGTTGATGAAGCTATAGATAAGTTTCAGTTTCTTTTCTTTTTAATTTAGATCTCAGTTGTGAATGATGACAATTGTATGATGTGAATTTCCTTTTTAATGGAAGGGCTTTTAAAGTTTATTCAATTCTATGTTGATTTATTGTCTTGTAGATGATAGATTGATGTGGTTTTGATATTTTCATCGATTCTAATTTCTGTAATTTAGATGAGATGTTCATACAATAGTTTTAATGTTCAGATAATTAATGACTTGGATGAGTTATACTAAGATTAGATGGGTCATGCCTATAGCTAGTTTAGTGTAGATGATTCGTGCTATTGTCGAAGATAGTTCATGCCATGGAATTTAATTAATGATTCTTTCTGAAGTAATTCTAGCTTGTAGCTGAGAATACTTGTTCATATTCACACTAGATTTAGATTAAAAGTTAAAGAATTGTTATAGTTCTATAGTGGATTCGATTTCCTAAGTAATTTCCATCATATTAATCTCTTGCTTTTAAACTAGTTGATTCTTTTATTTTGTTTAATTAAAGTTTGAGTTTGTTTTAGTTTTCAATCAGTAAATTCCTCTTTAGATTTAGTAATAATTCATCCGTCCTTGAGGTTCGACAACCCTTAAATATTTATCCTAGTACAATTACCTTGTACACTTGCAAAGGGTTTAATTATAAACGATCAAGTTTTTGGGGCCGTTGCCGGGGATGGTGTTAATTTGTTACTAAATTAGTATTAGGATAATTCTATCTAATTTAGATTTAGTTTACTTTAGTTTTTAGGTTAATTTTTAGTTTCTTACCTTTTGTTAATTTGATCTTGTAGGCTGAGTTGAAGATCATGCTCTCTACACTTGTAGCCACAAGTGGACATCAACATGCATAGTGCTTCTCTTCGGTTTGCAAGATCTTTTTCTCTCTTAATTTTTAGTTCTTTTCTTAGTTAGTTTTATCTTATTCTTCCCCTTTTTACACTTAAAATTGTGTGGTGTGTTGTGGTGTATGCGTAGTCGTCGTTCCTTACTCCCCCGATTAGTACCATTTGACCCTGAGCCTGAGCGGACATCTAGGAGAGCTGAGTTGCCCTCAACCTACATCCCTACACCCCCAAACTCTCCCACCAATTGCTCTACCCACACTACTTCTAGCCCCATAATGGCTGAACATCAGTTAGTAGATGCACCACTTAAAGCTCTAAGGGAGTATTACACTCCCAATGAGTATACCTCTCCTTCATGCATTAGGTTGCCAGCAGTTCCTGCTCAAAATTATGAGATTAAGCCCAATGTTATTCAAATGCTTACATCCTTTTATAGGCTTAATAATGAAAACCCGTATAGGCACCTAGATGACTTCTTAGAACTATGCACAACTTTTAAGCTCTCAAATTTAACTGATGAAGCTGTTAAACTTCGCCTTTTTCCTTTCACATTGAAAGATAAGGCTAAGGAATGACTTCATTCATTAGAGCCAAACATTATCACAACATGGGCCCAAATGCAACAAGAGTTCCTTAAAAAGTACTTCCCTATAGGTAAGACCAACCAAATGAGAAAGGCCATAACCACTTTTGCCCAACTTCCCACTGAACAATTCCATGAGAGTTGGGATAGACTTAAGGACCTTCTTTGGAGGTGTCCTCATCATGCTGTCCCTAAGTGGCAATTAGTGCAACGTTTTTATGAGGGTCTTACTAAACAAAACTGTCATCTTGTTGATGCAAGTTGTGGGGGTACCTTGTTAAAAAATGAAAATGAGGCATGGAAACTTTTTGAGGACTTGAGTGAAAATTCTCTTCAACATGCTGCGTTGAATAGAAATGAGAGTGGATTATCTACCTTGAACAATGCCCCCTCTAGGGGTGGCTTGTACGAAGTCAAAAATCCATTAGACCTATCCTCTAAAGTTAATACTTTGAGTAGGAAGCTGGACCTCCTTATGACTTCCACCCATTAGCCCACTCCCTTCACTCAAGATGCATCCACAATATGCCTTAGCCCAGCCCATACCATCATTGAATGCCCTTTTGCCTCTCAATTTCCTGAGCTTGTCCAAGACCATGTGAATGCCACCCAATCCTTCCCTAGGGCTGAGAACAATCCATTTTCAAACATATATAACCCTAGGTGGAGGAATCATCCTAACTTTTCCTGGCGGGCACAAAACCAAGGGGTTATGGGTAACCAACCCCCTAGGCAACCATTCCAAGTCCTACCAGCCCCTATCCACCAACCTCAAGTGCAACCCCCATATGTCCAACCCAATAGGAGTCCAAGTTTTGAAGAAAAGGTTTTGATTGCCCTGCAAGGCATTCAATCTCAATCCCAACTCCTCCACTCTCACACACAATCTATAGCAAAGTTAGAAGCCCAAATTGGACAACTAGCTAATGTTATTAACAAGAGAGATATTGGTACGTTGCCAAGTCAACCCCTACCAAACCCTAAAGGTCAATTTTAGGTAGAGGGTGCTCCTCCCTCTAATGAACAAGTTAATTTCATAATCACCCTTAGGAGTGGGAGGATTGTTGACAAGAGTGTTGGGGGGACACCAGTGACGGATGATAAGAGTGAGGAGTTAGAGAGGGCAGCCCCTAATGACCCTGAAATAGAAGTTAGTGCACCACATGAGAAGGAGTTTGTATCTCCTTCCCCTTCCTTAGAGCCACAGTCTAAGACCACTTCCGAGGGATCTTATATCCCTAGGGCACCTTTTCCTCAGTGTCTTGACATGGCCCCACCATTTAGAAAGAGCACAGCTAGGACTGATGAGATTCTTGAGACTTTCAAATAAGTCAAAATTAATCTCCCCCTCTTAGATGTCATTAAGCAAGTTTCTGCTTATGCTAACTTCCTCAAAGACTTATGCACTCAAAAGCGTAAATCCAAGACCCATGTGTCTAAGAAGGTCTTTCTCACCGAGCAAGTTAGTTCTCTTTTGAAGTTTGACACCCCACCTAAGTATAAGGACCTTGGAGTGCCTACTATTTCTTGTGTCATAGGCCATCACTCCATCCTATAGACCTCCTTGACCTCAATGCGAGTGTCAATCTACTCCCTTACTCAGTGTATGAGAAACTAGGGTTAGGTGAATTGCAGCCTACATCAGTTACCTTGCAGCTAGCCGACCTTTCTGTGTGTAAGCCTTGGGGAGTCATTGAGGATGTCTTAGTGAAGGTTGACCGGTTCTTTTTCTTTGTTGATTTTATTGTCTTAGATATGGAGACTGGTGCCAACCCCACATATCAGATTCCTATCATTCTAGGTCGTCCTTTTCTTGCCACAACTAATGCATGCATAAATTGTAGAACGGGGGTAATGGAGATGACCTTTGGGAACATGAAAGTGCAACTTAATGCTTTTGATGTGTCTAACCATTTGCCTGCCACTTCTAATGCTGAATGTTTTATGGTAGATAATTTTAGATTTGATGCTTATGATAGAGGTCCATCTTTTGTAGCATCAGCCCATAATCAAGCCATGCCTTCTAATTTTTCTGCATCATCTTTTTGGAGACTTAAGAGAAAAGCCAATGCTAATATCTACCAGCCGCCCTGATATAGATAGACTTCCCATTCATTGACTACGTTAGTAATGATGAATCAAATAGACAAGGTCATACCCGAATTTGACTGTTTTTCCTTAACTTATGTGATTTCATTTGCTTAACTAGATTTAGAACAAAACACCATAGCTCATCCCGAATGTAAATTTAATTTTTTAAAATAAATACGTAAACATTTGCGAAGTTCACAAAAATGACTTAAATGCACTAAATGATGAAAAATCGGACTAGTTTTGCTCATGTTATTCTTTTATTTGATTCAAATATGAGCTCATTAATAATTTTCCAAAATCACTACATATTTTAAACTATAAGGAGATCACCTAATCATTTATTACGTTCATAATGATGAATTAATCGGACAAAGTGATGCAACAATTTGACCGTTCTACCTTACCTTTTGTGATTTTGTTTGCTTAACTAGGTTTAGAACAAAGCACACCCAATCTTGTTACGAATGTGTATTTAATTATTTGAAATAAATATGCAATCATTTGCTAAGTTCATAAGAATAAATCAAGCACAATAAACAACAAACAGATCAGACTAGTTTTGGTCAAGTTATATTATTTTATTAAATTAATGTTGAAGCTCGTTAACAATGTGCACAAATGATTACATAGTTTAATGTTTAAGGAGATCATCTAATCGTTTGTTATGTTTGTAAAAAGGAATAAAATTGACAAAGTGATACAACAATTCAAGCATTCTTCCTTAACTTATGTGATTTCATTCGCTTAATTTCATTTAGAAAAAAACACCTAAGCTCATCACGAATGTGTATTAAATTATTTTAAATAAATATATACTCATTTGCTCTGCTCAAAAGGGTTAATCAAATGTACTAAATGACAAAAGCATCGGACTAGTTTTGTCAAGTTATATTCTTTTATTTGATTAAAATTGAAGCTCATTAAGAATGCGCACTAATTATTACATAGTTAATTTTAAATGGATCTCCAATCATATGTTCCATTCGCAAAGATGAAACAAATGGACTAAATGATACCACAATTTGACCGTTCTTCCAAATTTTATGTGAATTTATTTACTTAATTAGTTTTAGAACAAAGCACCAAAGCTCGTCACGAATATGTATTTAATTATTTTAGGTAAGACCGTACTCATTTGCTAAGTTCGTAAGAATGAAGCAAACGGACTAAATGACAAACAAATTGGACAAGTTTTGATTAAGTTATCTCCTTTTATTCGATTAAAATCATAACTCGTTAAGAATGCTCATAAATCATTACATAGTTTAAAGTTTTAAGATATATCTCATTCATTTTTTACGTTGGTAATGACAAATCAAATAGACAAGGTGGTACCCTAATTTGACTGTTCTTCTATAACTTATGTGATTTCTTTCACTTAACAAGTTTTAAAACGAAACACCAAAGCTTGTCACGATTTTGTATATAATTCTTTTTAATAAATATGCACTCATTTGCTAAGTCTGTAGTAATGAATTAACCGCACTAAATACCGAAAGAATCAGACTAGTTTTGCTCAATTTATTCTTTTATTCGATTAAAACCAAAGTTTGATAAGAATGTTAAAAAATCGTTATATCATTTAAAGTTTAAAAGGACCTCCCATTCATTTGTCATATTCGTAATAATGAATTAAATAGACAAACTGATACCACAATTTCCTTAACAAAAGTGATTTCACTAACTTAACTAGTTTTATAACAAAACACCAAAGCTCATCATGAATGAGTATTTTATTGTTTTAAATAAATACGCACTCATTTAATAAGTTTGTAAATTGGATTCAATCAAAGTTAACGATTAAAATCGGTGCTCGTTAAGAATGCGCACAAATCATTACATAGTTTAAAGTTTAAATAGATCTCCTAATCATTTGTTATGTTCTAATGATGAATCAAATGGACAAAGTGATATTACAATTTGACCATTCTTCCTTAATTTATGTGACTTTATTCACTAAACTATTTTTAGAGCAAAGTAACAAAGCTCATCACAAATGTATATTTAATTATTTGAAATAAATACATTCACATTTGCTAAGTTGGTAATAATGAATCATAATCCACTAAACGACGAACGAATTTGACGACTTTTGGTCAAATTATCTTCTTTTAGGTGATTAAAACCAAAGTTTGTTAAAAATGTGCACAAATCGTTGTATCATTTAAAGTATAGAGGGACCTCTTATTTATTTGTTGCGTTCATAATGACAAATCAAATAGATAAGGTGATACACCAATTTGACTTTTCTTCCATAACTTTTGTGATTTTATGTTGTTAACTAGTTTTAGAACAAAACACCAATGCTCGTTCTGAATGTATATTTAATTTTTTTTAAAAATACGTACACATTTGCTAAGTTTGTTAGAATGAATCAAATGCATAACACACCAAAAAAATCATACTTGTTTTGGTCAAGTTATATTCTTTCATTCAATTATAATCAAAGCTCATTTAGAATGTGCACAAATCATTACATAGTCTAAAGTTTAAAGATATCTCCTAATCATTTGGTATGTTCATAATGAAAAATCAAACAGACAAAGTGATACAACAATTTGACCATTCTTCCTTAAATTAAGTGATTTCATTACTTAACTAGTTTTATAACAAAAGACATAAGCTCGTCACAAATGTGCATTTAATTATTTTATATAAATATGCACTCATTTGTTAACTCTGTAATAATGAATCAAACACACAAAACGATGAACAAATTGTATATTTATATTATTTTATTTAATTAAAATCAAAGCTTGTTGAGAATGCGAACAAATCATTACATAGTTTAGAGTTTAGAGATCTCCTAATCATTTGTTACATTTGTAATGATCAATTGCATGGGCAAAGTGATGCCATAATTTGACTATTCTTCTATAACCTATGTGATTTTATTCACTTTACTGGTTTTAGAGCAAAGCTCCTAAGCATATCACGAATATATATTTAATTATTTTAAATAAATATTCACTCGTTGGCTATGTTCATAATAATGAATCATATGAACTAAATGACTAACAAATCAGACCACTTTTGGTCTAGTTATATTTTTAAAGTTTAAAGAATGTGTAAAAATTGTTGTATCATTTAAATTCAATGAGTCCTTTTATTCATTTGTTACGTTCATAATGTTGAATGAAATGGACAAGGTGATATCTCAATTTGACCGTTCTTACTTAACTTATGTGATTTCATTCACTTAACTTGTTTTAGCAGCAAAGCTTGGCCCAAATGTATATTAAATTTTCTTAAAGAAACATGTACACATTTGCTAAGTACATTAGAATGAATCAAATTCACTAAACTATTGGATTAGGGTATGGGCTCTGGCCTATTTTGGTCCACCTTTTTCACTATTCGGGTGAGCCGATATAGGCCATAGTGTCCAAGGATAGTGGGGTGCTTGTGACAACTGCACATGAACCATTGTGACACAAATTCAATTAAGATATACATCTGTCACACAGACACACACTAGGTATGTGACTTGGATGTGCATATTTACATTATGGGGCCCAACACATGAATTAGTGTTATGGGAAAGACTTGTGGTTAGTGAGGCATCGACCATGTTATGGGCTTGGCCATGTGCAATGGTTCCAGGTTTCTATAGGCTTTGAGAAACAAAGCCCATTCCCATTGTGTTTGACCCTCTAAGATAGTCCAATGCAATTAGGTTGAAGGCCTGCTTAAGAAAAGCCAATATAGGGTTACAAGAGAGGGAGTTTAAATAGGAATGAGAGAAGAAAGGAAGGCCTAAGTGACTTGAGCAGCCACCCCACTATCCTCTCTCTCCCAATCAAGTCCTCTCCCTCTTGGTGGCGTGTTGCCCTAATTCCAAGAGGAGAAAGGGGTGGGCTGCCCCCTTCTCTCCCTCTCTTGTCCCTCTTGCGTGGTGCAGAAGGAAGATCATCTACCTTGGAGTAGTGTGGCTTCAAGAGACGGTTTTGGGCTCTCGTCCATGCTGATTTTACAATCCATGAAGGGGCTTTGAGGGATTGACACAAGCAAAAAGTATTCTCTCTTTCTTGAGTGAATTGACATTTAATTATTGATCGGGCAATGGAGTGAAGAGATAGCACGGCCGGGGGCAGTTCAGCCCGTACCTATCCCCAATTTGATTATAATTCATTATCAAGACCTTATATATGTTTATTGCTTATAGATGTCATTATTCATGTGATTGTGTAGAGGATTTGGAATAAAGTTGCAATTTTTGGGCAAGACACCACCCCTAGGGCTCGCCCACCTTCACGCTTCGTCTTTGATGCCACTCTACATAAACGACGAACAAATCGGACAAGTTTTGGTACATTTATATTCTTTTATTTGATTAAAATTGAAGCTAGTTAAGAAAGCTCTAAAATTATTACATAGTTTAAAGTTTAAAGAGATCTCCTAATCAATTGTTACATTCGTAATAATGAATCAAACGAACAAAGTGATACAAAAAGTTGATTGTTCTTGCTTAACTTATGTGATTTTATTCATATAACTAGTTTTAGAACAAAACACACAAGCTCGTCTCGAATGTATATGTAATTATTTTAAATAAATATTTACTCATTTTCTAAGTTAGTAATAAAGAATAACACGCACTAAACCACGATCAAAGCACCCAAGCTCGTCTCGAAGCTCGTTAAGAATGCACACAAATCATTACACAGTTTATAGTTTAAAAACATCTTGCATTCATTTGTTATATTCGTAATGACTAATCAAATAGACAAAATGATACCACAATATGACCGTTCTTCCTTAAGTTATTTATTTTTATTCGCTTTAAGAGGTTTAGAACAAAACACCCAAGCACATCACAAATATGTATTTAATTATTTTAAATAA
Organism: Saururus chinensis; assembly: GCA_035235625.1. Lineage (NCBI taxonomy): Eukaryota > Viridiplantae > Streptophyta > Magnoliopsida > Piperales > Saururaceae > Saururus > Saururus chinensis. Next base: position 32,992,023 of record CP141144.1, on the reverse strand, counting down.
ATACATACTCATTTAGTATTTGTAAGAGTGAATTGAACGCACTAAATGACAAGCACATGAGACTAGTTTTGTATATTTTTTTATTCGATTAAAATTGAAACTTGTCAAGAATGCACACAAATTATTATATAATTTAAAGTTTAAAGAGATCTCTCATTCATTTGTTATTTTGGTAATGATGAATCAAATAGTCAAAGTTATACCACAATTTGACCATTCTTCTTTAACGTATATAATTTAATTTGCTTAACTAGTTATAAAACAAAGCACTAAAGCTTGTCATGAATGTGTGTTTAATTATTTTAAATAATTACGTACACATTTGCAATGTTCATAAGAATGAAGCAAGTAGACTAAATGTTGTGTCCCGACCGGACAAAAACTTTACTTAGCATGCTAGCTGCTAGGCCAGCCACTAGCTGGTCTGTTACAAATCATGAATCAATTTCCCCACAAATGTAGTATATTACATCCCCAAAAGGAAATTACCAAAAAGTAAAGTAACCTAAATATAGTAGGTCCTAAACATGGAAAGTAGGACGAGGCGGGAGATGTCCCACCCCCTGAGTGGCATACACAATACTCCACTACGCTCCGCTTTGGCCTTGTCCTCAAGGCAACCAAGCCGGGTAGCACTCCATGAAATCATCCTCAAGCATCCAAGTAGCATCCTAATGAGGCTGACCCTGCCAAGATACAAGTGCCTTGGCGGCAATGCAGCCAGAACATCATATTCATCGCTTATCAAGCACAAATGCGGGTGTGGGTACATCAAGCTCGTGAGGTCCCATTAATGGTGGAGGTGGGGCACTAGAAACAAGTGTCGGGTCCCCAACAAAGCAGCAAAGGTGAGAGACATGGAAAACTGGGTGCACCAAAAACACTCAATCTCCACCTTCTAGATGTGAGGGTATCGCTATGGTTTGACATTTGCGGGTGAAGCAGCAGGAATGATAGGAATGTGGTGATCATGGGGTTGCAGTGGAGATAGCCCCTTAGGCTCAGCAAAGACATCCTCAAGCTCCACCAAGAGAGAAAGTAGATCCTCTTAAAGGCTGTTTTGGTGCACATCCACAGTGACATGCGGCTTAAGGAAAATTCCCTGAGCTGTAAACTGAAAGTGGGAGCTCACCGATTGGGTGGAGTGCAAATTGCCCTGCTGAGAACCTTGGATGCGAACCTGCTGCCCCTGCACCTCAAAGTTGATGATCATGTCATGGAAGTTCCATATGATGTCACCAAGCTCCTGAAGCCATTGAACTCCCGACACCACATCTACCCCTATCGTGGGTAGCAAGAACAAATCAGTGGTAAATGTATGGCCTTGGATAGATAATGAAGCCTGCACACACACCCCACCACTTAGAAGGTGTTTTCCATCACAGATCAAGGCTTCGAACGGCATCGAGTCTGATACGAAACACACCAATCGTTGTGCCACCTTATTATTGATAAAGTTTTGAGTACAACCACTATCTATAAGGATGACCACTTGTTACTTCTTAAGGTGGCCTTGGATGTGCATGGTGCGAGGAGTGAATGCCCTTGAAAATGCATGTAGTGAAATCTCAGTTAGCATGCTATCATATGGGGGCGGTGCATCCAGGGCAGATCATAATCCTCCTCATCGGCCTCCTCGACTAGGAAGCTGCCTTAGACATAACATCGATAGCCTGATATGAATTTCTCATCACACATGAAGCACAAGGCTTTCGATCACCGCTCTTCCATCTGGGCCGGAGCCAGGGACGTATAGGATGACCAGCAAGGACGGAAGGCTGGCTGGGGTAGCTGGTGGGAAGGCTGGTCGCTGTGATAGGGAGGGTGTTGAGCGGATTGGGGGTAGAGGAGAAGAGCCTAGTCAGCTATCGGGCCAGTTTCTCTCCCTCAATTTGTGCATGACGTACGACTTCAAGCATCGACGTGCAGGGAAAATGGCACAACTCATCCAAAATTTCTGGTTAGAATCCCCTTTTAAACACGTCAATCTTCATGAACTCAATGTAGTATGCTTGCATGGTAGTGGTTTGACGCAGAGAGGACAACATCTCATTGAAATATTGGAACTCGCTGGGGCCGAATTGGACACAAAGCTCATCAGCAAATGAAGTCCAAGTTGGGAAGTGGACTTCATTCTCGAAGCTCTGAAATGAAATGAAAGCATCACCATTTAGTTGGAAAGTGGTTGTGCAACCGTTTAGCCTCGGTGTGAGTTTCTTGGTAGGCGAAGAATTTCTCCACCTTGTGTAGCCATTCCACTGGGCCTTCATCTCCATTGTAGCGTGGGATCTAAAGATGAGCCAAATATGGCTCAGTCCCACCCCAAAGACCTCCATGAGCACCTGTGGCGACCGCTAGAAATAATATACGTCATAATTCATGTAATTATTATTTATATTCGGCACATACGACATTGCATATGGAACTGATTGTGACGGTCCGCCGTACAAACGTAAATCAGCCTAACACATAAGAATTTTTTTTTTTTTTTTGAGTTGACGCACAGCTAAAAGATATAACGTAGTCGAAAATTAGAATTCAGTCCGTAGTACACTGTATGTAGAACGTTCATATTACAGAATTACAAAATTCAAGCAAGTCTAAAAACATAATATTACAGAGGTAGAAAAGTAAAAGAGACTAAACAGAGAATTCTTCGGTTGACCCCTCCGGGTTGGTTTTACTACCTGCGTTCTCGTGGGTGGGTGAGTATTTTTATACCCAGTAGGTAGGATTAAAATCTAATTTAATGCTAAGTAACAGATAGTAATAATTTTTGCATAACTGATTCGGAAACCAATTCAGAAAACGCCGGTTCGTCCGATGACGAGAAATCCAGAGCCGTGATACCGAGCGGCGTTCCTCCGACGCTCATGGGGCAACCGGAAGCTCAGAAGGCAGGAGTTTTCCCATGATACTCCATACCTATATGCACGTGCCTAATACCGATATTTCCTTCGGTAGATATCCAGAAAATATTGTTCTAGGTATAACCCTAGAACTCCCCAAAAAACACATATACCATGCCATGATGTGCATAAAATATTTCTTTTTGAAAACGTAAAAAGAGACATACGATTGACTAAAACGATCCATAAAGAAACAAAGTATACACGTAGAGCATAAATTTAGAGTTTAAGACTCCCTACCTTAAAATTGGAGTAGAACTTTTGTGCTTGTAGAAGGCTTGTATTGAAAATCTGGCCCCGTCACAGCGTCCGGCACGGTCGATTTAGTTAGGAACGCTTTTTGAACGGGTTGAAACAGACTTAAAACGGCTTAGAACGGAGGGTCAGAAGCTTTGACTGGAGGTGAAAGTGAATGGTAAAAAAATGAAATGGCGGTGTATTTATAGGGGAGGTGGACCGGGCGATGCGCAACGCGTGTCCGCCACGCATCGCGCGGCGGAACTGCACGCTGCGCAATCCCGCGCCGCAACGCGGAACCCGACACTCGGGTTCCGCGTGTCGCGCGGTCCGGCCGCGGACGGCGCGTGGTCCGGCGCGGGTCCCGGGCCCGCCGCGCGGACGAACCGCGCGACACCATGTCGCGCGGTCAAACGGCGCGACGTCGCACGTCGCACGGTAAAAACCCGGCTGACGCAAGCATTGCGTCAGCCGTTAATAAAATATTATTTTCTTTTTTTTTTCTTTTTCAAAACTTAAAATAGCCATAACTTTTTACCTATATTTTGGAATTATACGTTCTTGGTACCGACGGACTCGTATCGATGAGCCCTTCGAAACAAGACCACTCAAGGATAGGTTTTACCGTAGTTTTATCATGGGCCCGCTAATGATGCACGCTTCCACGATCGCTACATACGGTCACTATCTCCGAATCAAGTGTTTCAAAAATCTTTAAGTTCGGTTTTTAATGTTCTACAACATTCATTTAGGTCCTGAAAGCAAAATAATGTTCTAATAATATATAAAAATTCTAATAGTAAAATTTACCTCGGATCTGGGTTGTCACATTCTTCCCTCCTTATAAGAATTTCGTCCTCGAAATTAAACTTACTATTCATCAAAAAGCTCAGGATATTTCTTTACCATTTCTCTTTCCAATTCCCACGTGGCTTCTTTTGACGAATGGTGCTGCCATAACACTTTGACTAATGGAATCCTTTTTGTCCTCAAGATTTGTTCTTTTCGATCCAATATTCTGACAGGCTTCTCTTCAAATGTCAAATCAGGTTCCAAGGTAATCATTGTTTGATCTAAAATGTGAGAAGGGTCTTGTATATACTTGCGAAGCATGGATACATGAAATACATTATGGACCTTATCCAACTGAGGGGGTAATGCCAATCTGTAAGCTACTGGTCCTATTTTGTCAAGAATTTCAAATGGTCCTACAAATCGAGGACTTAGCTTTCCTCTCATCCCAAAGCTCATAACTCCTCTAGTTGGTGGTACCTTCAGTAGCACAAGCTCACCTTCGCAGAAGTCGAGGTCTTTTCTTCTTTGATCAGCATAGCTCTTTTGACGACTTTGTGCGGTCTCTAATCGACTTTGTATAAGCTTCACTTTACTCACACATTGTTGTAAGAGTTCTGATTTTACTAATTTTCCTTCCCCAACTTCACTCCAACAAGTTGGGGATCGACAGGGTCGTCCATAAAGAGCTTCATATGGTGCCATACCAATGCTGGAATGATAACTATTATTATAAGAAAATTCAATTAGTGGCAAGTGTTCATCCCAGTTACCTTTCCAATCTATGGCACATGCCCGCAACATGTCTTCTAGTGTCTGAATAGTTCGTTCAGACTGACCATCAGTTTGTGGATGGAATGCTGTACTTAATCTGAGACTAGTTCCCAATTCTTCTTGAAGTCTCATCCAAAAATGTGAAGTGAACTGGCTGTCTCGATCTGAAATGATCGACAAGGGTACACCATGCCGACTCACAATTTCTTTTATATACATTTTGGCCAAGACATTCAATGTCTGAGATTTCTTTAAAGGAAGAAAATGGGCACTCTTAGTAAGTCTATCCACTATAACCCAAATGGATTCATGGCCGGCCGATGTCTTAGGTAAGCCTGAAACAAAATCCATAGAAATGTGCTCCCATTTCCATTCTGGAATTTCAATAGGATGAAGAGTACCTGATGGTTTCTGACATTCTGCTTTAACTTGCTGACAAGTTAGGCATTTAGAGACAAATTCTCCAATGTCCCTTTTCATCCCTTTCCACCAAAAACTTCTTTTGAGATCCTGGTACATTTTTGTTCCTCCTGGGTGGATGGTATATTGAGACCTATGAGCTTCATGCAGCAATTCTTGTTTTAATTCTGGTACTGCAGGGACTACTAGTCGTGCTTTAAATCTTATGTCATCATTAGCATGTTTATTAAAATCAGGCTTACCTAAGAAGGTTTGTATTTCTGTATCTTCTTTTTGTGCCTCCAAAATGCGCTCGATCAATTCCGATTTTATTTCTAGATTAGCTATGATTACCTTTTTGGTTCCTGATTGTAATTGAGGTTGTAAATCTATTATCTCTTCCATCAACCTCCATTCCTTTATCAACATTTGAGCTACCATTCCAGTGGTCTTCCTACTCAAGGCATCAGCTACTACATTGGCTTTTCCCGGGTGATATTGAATAGAGAAGTCATAATCATTCAAGTATTCAATCCATCGTCTTTGCCTTAAATTTAAATCCCTTTGAGAGAAAATGTACTTCAGACTTTGATGATCTGTAAAAACTTCAAATTTCTCTCCATATAAATAATGTCTCCATAGTTTTAAGGCAAAAACTACTGCTGCTAATTCAAGATCGTGGATGGGGTAATTACCTTCATGTTTCTTTAATTGTCTTGAAGCATAGGCTATCACCTTCTCATTCTGCATCAAGACACATCCAAGACCCATTCTTGAGGCATCACTATAAATTATAAACCCTCCACAACCAGTTGGTAAGGATAAAACTGGGGTGGTGGTTAATCTTTGTTTCAACTCTTGAAATGCCTTCTCACATTCCTCATTCCACAAAACCGCACTCCTTTTCTGGTTAGCTTTGTTAAAGGTAAAGCTATCTTCGAGAAGTTTTGGATAAATCTTCGATAGTAACCAGCAAGTCCTAAGAAACTTCTAATTTCTGTAACAGTTTTGGGCCTTTCCCACTTTAATACCGCTTTGATCTTGGTAGGGTCTTTTGATATTCCATTGTTAGAGATGACATGACCCAAGAATACAACCTTACTCAGCCAAAATTCACACTTGCTTAACTTAGCATATAGCTGATGATCTCTCAAGGTTTGAAGAACTACTTGTAAGTGTGTTTGGTGTTCTTCGAGAGTGGAAGAATAGACTAATATGTCATCAACAAAAATAATTACGAATTTATCCAAATAAGGTCAAAAAATTCGGTTCATAAGATCCATGAATGTTGCAGGAGCATTCGTCAATCCGAATGGCATCACTATAAATTCATAGTGTCCATAGCGGGTACGAAATGCTGTTTTTGGAATATCTTCATCCCGTATTCTCAACTGATGATATCCAGATCTTAAATCTATTTTTGAGAAAACTTTTGCTTCTTGTAATTGATCAAACAAATCATCTATTCTGGGTAAAGGATACTTATTTTTAATAGTTACCGAGTTAAGCATTCTATAGTCTATGCACAGTCTTAATGATCCATCCTTTTTCCTGACAAAAAGGACTGGAGCTCCCCAAGGTGAGACACTCGGTCGGATGAATCCTTTGCTCAATAGTTCTTGCAATTGACTCTTTAATTCCTTTAGTTCTACAGGAGCCATTCTATAGGGTGCCTTGGAGATAGGTTCTGTATCTGACATTAAATCAATGTTAAAGTCTATCTCTCTCTTTGGTGGTACCCCTGGAAGATCTTCAGGAAACACATCTGAAAAGTTCCTTATAACTTCAATATCCTATATCTTAGGAGAAGATGATTCTTCCAAGATTATATTTGCAAGATACGCTTGACACCCTCTAGATATCAAGTGTTGTGCCTTTACAGCAGAAATAAGGCATACTTCTGAAGGTTCTCTATTTCCATGAAAGGTATATTCCTCTCCTTGATTATTGAATATTACCTTCTTTTTCTTACAGTCCACCAATGCTTCATTATCAGCTAACCAATCCATTCCTAAGATGACATCGTAATCGTTCATACTTAAGAGTATCAAGTTAGCCTTCCATTTATGGTTGTCATAGATTATGGACACATCTTGTATAAAATTTTGAGCTATAATAGTTTTTCCTACAGGAGTTGACACTTCTAAGATATATCCTAGTTCCATAACTGGATAATCTGTACTTAAAACAAAATCGCAGGATATAAAAGAATGTGTTGATCCTGGATCTATTAGAACTTTAGCAACTTTATCCAAAACTAGAAGTGTACCTTGTATAACTCCTGCTGAAGTTTGAGCTTCTTCCGTAGTAATAGCAAACACTCGCCCCTGAGCCTTTGGTTTTTGCTCCGGTTTGATCTCTTCTTTGATTTTCTTTTTGGGGCAATCCTTGATCTGGTGTCCAGGGTCCCCACATGCGAAGCATCGTCTCTCAGTGAGGTAACAGATCCCCAATGGATGAAATCGGTTGCATTTGGAGCATTTTTCTAATTTCCTCTCTTTTTGGTTTTGGGGCGGTGGTCTAGAGGTTCTTTGAAATTTTTGGTTATTGAATTGATTAGAGGCTGTAAATTTTCTCTTTCGATCTTCCATTCGGCTCCCTTGTCCACGATCCTTTTTCTCTGCTAAGAATTCTTGATATTCTTGTTCCAATAGTGAAGCTAATTCCACAGCTTTAGCCAAAGTAGTGGGTTGAAATCCTACTATTCGACTGCGAAGCCCGTTATGTAACCCTCTAACAAATTTTTGGGCTCTCTTTAACTCTGTTGAGCAAATCTCAGGAGCGAAGCGTTGTAGTTGGACGAATTTGTTTTCATACTGAAAGACGGTCATATTACCTTGTTGTAAATCCAGAAATTCTTTTTCTTTCTTCTCCTGAACATGAGGCAGAAAATATTTGTTGTATAACACTTCTCTGAATTCTTCCCACTTGATATTTCCTCTATTTGGAAAGAAATTCCGTTCTGCTGATGGCCACCAAAAAGCTGCTTCTCCTGTCATAGCGAAAGTGGCTACATCCACTTTCCTATCTTCTGGAACTTTTAATGCCTTAAAAATTCGTTCGACTTCGAACGTCCACTTTTCAGCAGCCTCTGGTCCATCTACTCCAGAAAATTCCGGAGCGATTTTCTTAAAACGCTCAAGCAGATTATCCTTCTCGTTATGACTACTTTCGATCAATTCCCTAGAGTTACTTAAATGATTAGAGCTGGGTTGGAGTCCTTGAGTCTGTAAATGTTGAGTCATCCTTTGAATCATCAGGTCAAGGAAAGTATCCATATTATTTTCGGGTACTGCTGCGTCTTGAGCAGTATTTTCGGCTTGGGCTGAATCGTCAGACAGTTGTACTTCTTTGTCAGAAGACATTTTGGGCAGATCGTAATAACCTTAAATTCACAAGAAATTTTTGTAAACTAGAAGTGTATATATATAACCATTCTCGTATTTACATTTGTATAGAAGAAGTGTATAGAACACACTTGAAAAGCCAAAAGACTCTAGTCACATCAAGCAACAAACGTACAAAAGAAGTGTATTGACTACACTTGAAAAGCCAAAAGACTCTATCTACGTCACGCGACAAACGTTCAAAAGAAGTGTATTGACTACACTTGAGAAAGCACCCAAAAGAACGTTTAAGCGCAAACTACACATTCAGGTGTTCAAGGGAAAAATTTCTTATAAGGGCATTGGAAGAAGTAATGTCCGTCCTTCTCGCAGATAGGGCATAGTTCAGGTAGTGGCAATGTGTACCATGGGCACTGACAGAAGTGATGCCCTCTCTGCTCGCATAGCACACAGACTTCTGGTAGTTGGTCTGTGTACCATACTACTCCTTTTCCCCTATCTCCCCATTGCGCACTCTCCGCTTCTGCTATTTCTTCCGCTTCCGGGGGTAAGACATTCAGATCAATGTCTCTCATAGGGTTATACACCCCTTCTCCCCTAATCACATTTTCCCCTCCTTGGACGTCCATCAACTGCTCTTCTCCCACATTCTCAACTATCTCACCCTCCTCCTGAATGTTAATCATCATGCTGTTCCAGAAGTATTCATGATCCATTGGATTTGCTTTCAATGCTCCTTCTTCTACCTGATCTTCCTCTAATGGGTCCTCCTCCACAAGGTCTTCCTCTTCAGATAGGTCCTCCTCCACCGGGTCCTCTTCTAACAGATTCTCCTCCAACGGGTCCTCCTCCCTAGATATGTCTTCCTCCATGAGGTCCTCTTCTAATGGCTCATCCTCTTCTGATGTGTCCTCAATTTCAACGGTTGTGTCAGAAATGTTTAGTACCTCGTCTACAGAGAGAGGTGTGTCAGGAATATTAACTATTTCCTGAACATCATCGCTATTCTGGGGAAAGGCGGTGGTAATGTCTGAATTGTTTGAGGATTCCGCCATACTGCGATTCTTTTTGCTTTTTCTCGGTGGTGGTTTTCGGGCTGACATGTGATATAAAGATCCCGAAATAAGTTTCATTTTCGATTTTCCCATTAACTGAACTAATATTTTAAAACATATCACTGCATAAGAAAGCATTAAATATAATTACTACATTATTATCTAAGAAAAACAAATATTAACTGTTCTACGAACAGTGGAGTCAAGTGCTCCGATACCAAGTGTGGCGACCGCTAGAAATAATATACGTCATAATTCATGTAATTATTATTTATATTCGGCACATACGACATTGCATATGGAACCGATTGTGACGGTCCGCCGTAGAAACGTAAGTCAGCCTAACACATAAGAAATTTTTTTTTTTTTTTGAGTTGACGCACAGCTAAAAGATATAACGTAGTCGAAAATTAGAATTCAGTCCGTAGTACACTGTATGTAGAACGTTCATATTACAGAATTACAAAATTCAAGCAAGTCTAAAAACATAATATTACAGAGGTAGAAAAGTAAAAGAGACTAAACAGAGAATTCTTCGGTTGACCCCTCCGGGTTTTACTACCTGCAGATTCTGTGGGTGGGTGAGTATTTTTATACCCAGTAGGTAGGATTAAAATCTAATTTAATGCTAAGTAATAGATAGTAATAATTTTTGCATAACTGATTCGGAAACCAATTCAGAAAACGCCGGTTCGTCCGATGACGAGAAATCTAGAGCCGTGATACCGAGCGGCGTTCCTCCGACGCTCATGGGGCAACCGGAAGCTCAGAAGGCAGGAGTTTTCCTATGATACTCCATACCTATATGCACGTGCCTAATACCGATATTTCCTTCGGTAGGTATCCAGAAAATATTGTTCTAGGTATAACCCTAGAACTCCCCAAAAAACACATATATCATGCCATGATGTGCATAAAATATTTCTTTTTGAAAACGTAAAAAGAGACATACGATTGACTAAAACGATCCATAAAGAAACAAAGTATACACGTAGAGCATAAATTTAGAGTTTAAGACTCCCTACCTTAAAATTGGAGTAGAACTTTCGTGCTTGTATTGAAAATCTGGCCCCGTCACAGCGTCCGGCATGGTCAATTTAGTTAGGAACGCTTTTTGAACGGGTTGAAACGGACTTAAAATGGATTAGAACGGAGGATCAGAAGCTTTGACTGGAGGTGAAAGTGAATGGTAAAAAAATGAAATGGCGGCGTATTTATAGGGGAGGTGGACCGGGCGATGCGCGACGCGTGTCCGCCATGCGTCGCGCGGCGGAACTGCACTCCCTGCGATTCCACCATGCGGAATCGCACGTGTCGCGCGATCCCGCGCCGCAACGCGGAACCCGACATGCGGGTTCCGCGTGTCGCGCGGTTCGGCCGCGGACGGCGCGTGGTCCGCGCGGGCCGCACGGTTCCACGCGCCGCGCGGATGAACCGCGCGATGCCACATCGCGCGGTCAAACCGCGTGACATCACGCATCGCGCGGTAAAAACCCGGCTGACGCAAGCATTACGTCAGCCGTTAATAAAATATTATTTTCTTTTTTTTTTCTTTTTCAAAACTTAAAATAGCCATAACTTTTTACCTATATTTCAGAATTATACGTTCTTGGTACCGACAGACTCGTATCGACGAGCCCTTCAAAAGAAGACCACTCAAGGATAGGTTTTACCGTAGTTTTATCATGGGCCTGCTAATGATGCACGCTTCCACGATCGCTACATACGGTCACTATCTCCGAATCAAGTGTTTCAAAAATCTTTAAGTTCGGTTTTTAAAGTTCTACAACATTCATTTAGGTCTTGAAAGCAAAATAATGTTCTAATAATGTATAAAAATTCTAATAGTAAAATTTACCTCGGATTTGGGTTCTCACAGCAACAGAATACTCCTCCCATTGAGGCATTTTCTTGAATACTTGGAGGGCCTTGCATATCCCTACCTGCACGTCCTCTTTCTTTGTGTTGATCGAAAGTGCCAAAGCGGACTGAATGTCTGGGCTGGTGCACCTCTCTTTTGGACGATGCTTGAAGGCCGGGGATGTAAAATTAGAAGGGCTGTGAAGGATCACCCAACTCAACCTAGGCTGGCTGCGGCCTGCAAAAAAGTGGTGCTGTTGGGGCTGCTTGAAGTTGGGCAACCACCGTGGCAAGATGCTCGAGTTTGGCTATAATCTGGGAGAGCACTAAGGAATCAGCTGGATCATTCTCTGGTTTAGGGCTGTCCAACATGTTCTCACATTCTTGCTCTAGCTGCATCTCGGGAGTCATCGCTGGCTGTTTGCCTCATGTCATGGCTGATCGTTGAGGCTTTGATACCAATGTTGTGTCCTGATCAGACACAAATGATACCTAGATTCACAAAGGGGAAACGGGAGAAGTTTGGACTAAATAAGAAGACTAATAATTCTGAATTCAGCATAAAGATAAAGGAGGAGGACGACCCCCCATTAGGGGAAGGCATGGCTTAATTGGTGTGCATGCCAAGTGGTGGGCCCCATGATAAGTGGCGGGCCACCAGCTGGTCCATTAAAAATCATGAATCAATTTTCCCCCAAATACAGTTTATTACACCCCCAAAAGAATATTACCGAAAAGTAAAGTACCCTAATATAGTATGTCCTAAACATGGGAAGTAGTATGCGGTAGGAGATGCCCGACTCCCTAAGTGGTGTACACAACACTAAACGACAAACAAGTTGGACTAGTTTTGGTTATATCCTTTTATTTTATTAACATCGAAGCTCAATAAGAGTATGCACTAATTATTACATAGTTTAAAGTTTAAAGAGATCTCTCATTTATTTGCTACATTGGTAATGACGAATCAAATAGACAAGGTGATACCCCAATTTGACCATTCTTCCTTAAGTTATGTTATTTCATTCGCTTAATAAGTTTTAGAATAAAACACTACAACTTGTCATAAATCTATATTTAATTATTTTGAATAAATACATACTTATTTACTAAGCTCATCACCAATTGGACAAGTTTATGTCTAGATATGTCCTTTTAATCAATTAACACCGAAGTTTGTTAAGAATGTGGACAAATTATTATATCATTTAAAGTTAAAAGAGACCTCTCACTCATTTGTTATGTTCATAATGATGAATCAAATGGCCAAATTGATATAACAAATTAACCGTTCCTCTTAAGTTATTTAATTCACATAACTAGTTTTAGATCAAAACACCAAAGTTCATCACAAATGTGTATTTAATTATTTTAAATAAACATACAGTCATTTGCTAAGTCTGTAAGAATGAATCAAACTCATTCAAATCTGACTAGTTTTGGTGCATTTATATTCTTTTATTCGATTAAAATTGAAAGTAGTTAACAATGCACTTAATTCATTACTTAGTGTAAGGTTTAAAGAGATCTCCTAACTATTTTTTACATTCGTAATGATGAATCAAACGGACAAAGTGATACCAAAACTTGACTATTCTTCCTTAACTTATGTAATTTTATTCGCTTAACTAGTTTTAGAATGGATAGTGATATTCCTACAACAATACACCCACAAAAACTCACACAAATATTTTGATTGGATTGGATAAGTGGGCCTCACACAAAGTTTACTTAGGCCCATGTATCTAATCCAATCAAGACACATGTGTGAGTTTTTGTTGTGTGTTTTTGATGTGAAAATATCATTTTCTTTTTAGAACAAAGTACCCAAGCTCGTCACAAATATATATTTAATACTTTTAAATAAATACATATTGATTTGCTAAGTTCATAATAATGAATCACATGCACTAAACCACAAATGAATTGGACTAGTTTTTGTCTCTTTATATTCTTTTATTTGATTAATATCGAAGCAAGTTAAGAAAGTGCACAAATCATTGCATAATTTAATGTTTAAAGAGGCCTCACATTCATTTGTTATGTTCGTAATAATGAAACAAATGAACAAGATGATACCCTAATATAGCCGCTCTTCCTTAATTTATGTGATTTTATTCGCTTAGCTTGTTTTAAAACAAAGCACAAAATCTCATCCCGAATTTACATTTTGTTTTTTAAAATAAATACATACTCATTTGCTAAGTTCATTAAAATGAACCTATATTCAATTATTTTAATTAAATATGTACTCATTTGCTATGTTTGTTAGATTAATCAAATGCACTAAATGATGATCACTTTTGGTTTAGTTATATCCTTTTAATCGATTAAAACTGAAGTTTGTTAAAAATGTGGATAAATCACTATATCATTAATGACGAATCAAATTGACAAAGTGATACCACAATTTGATGGTTCTTCCTTAACTTATGTGATTTTGTTTGCTTAACTAGTTTTAGAACAAAACATCTAACCTTGTCACAAATATATATTTTATGTAATCATTTGCAAATTTTGTAATAATGAATCAAATGTACCAAACAAAAAATAGATGAAACCAATTTTCATCGAGTTATAATCTTTTATTCCATTAAAATCAAAGCTTGTTAATAGCGTTCACAAATTATTACATACTTTAAAATTTAAAGAGATCTCCTAATCATTTATTATGATCAAAAGAATAAATTTAATGGACAAAGTAATACCATAATTTGACCTTCTTAACTTATGTGATTTTATTAGCTTAAATTATTTTATTAAAAAGTACCCAAGCTCATCATAAATGTGTATTTAATTATTTTAAATAAATACGTACTCATTCGCTATGTTCATAAGTGTTAATCAAACACACTAAGCGTCCAAAATATCATACTAGTTTTGGTCAACTTATATTCTTTTATTGGATTAAAATCAAAGTTCATTAAGAATATGTATTAATGATTACATAGTTTATAGTTTAAAAAGATCTACCAATTATTTTCTACATTCATAAAGATAAATTAAATAGAGAAAGTGATACCACAATTTAACTATTCTTCCTAACCTTATATAATTTCATTCACTTGACTAATTTTAGAGAAAGTACCCAACCTCGTCACCTATGTATACATAATTATTTTAAAGAAATATGTACTTATTTAATTTTATATAGTTTTAAAATAAAGCACTCAAGCTTGTCTCAAATGTGTATTTAATTATTTTAATTAAATATAGACTCAGTTCCTACATTTGTAAAAATGAATCAAATGCAATAAATAGTGAACAAATTATACTAGTTTTGGTAAATTTATATTCTTTTATTTAATTAAAATTGAAGCCTGCTAATAATGCACATAGATCATTACATAATGACGAATCAAATAAACAAAGTGATTCCACAATTTGTCCATTTTTCATTAACTTATATGATTTTATTCGCTTAAGTAGTTTTAAAAGAAAGCACCAAATCTCGTTTTACAAATGTGTATGTAATTATTTCAAATAAATGCGCACTCAATTACTATGTCCTTAAAAATGAATAAAATGCACTAAACAATGAACAAATTAGAGTAGTTTTGGTAATCTATATTCTTTTATTCAATTAAAATCAAAGCTCCTTAAGAATGCCAACAAATCATTACATAGTTTAAAGTTTAAAGAGATCTCTCAGTTGTTTGTTAGGTTCATAGTTTTGAATCAAACAGTGAAAGTGATAATACAATTTGACCATTCTTCCTTAACTTATGTAATTTTATTTGCTTAACTAGTTTTAGAACAAAGAATTAAAGTTCATCATGAATGTATATTTAATAAATACATACTCATTTACTATGTTCGTAAGAATGAAGCAAAAAAGACTGAATGATGAACAAATCGGACTAGTTTTGGTTAAGTTATATTCTTTTTATTCGATTAAAATTGAAGCTCATTAAGAATGCACACTAATCATTACATGGTTTAAAGTTTAAATAGAACTGTCATTCACTTGTGTTGTTTGTAATGACGAATCAAATAGACAATTTGATACCCTAATTTGACCATTATTCTTTATCTTATGTGATTTCATTCACTAAATACGTTTTATAATAAAACACCTAAGCTCGTCACAACAAGGAAATAGACAATCTATCTGTAATTGCGTTAAATAAATATGCACTCATGTGCTATGTCCGTAAAAATGAATTAACCACACTAAACAACAAACAAATTGGACTAGTTTTGGCTAATTTACATTCTTTTTTTCAATTATAATGGAAGCTCATTAAGAATGCACACAAATCATTACATAGTTTAACATTTAAATAGATATCTAGTTTATTTGTTACGTTCGTGATGAACAATTAAATGGTCAAAGTGATACCAAAATTTTACCGTTCCTCTTTAGCTTATGTGATTTCATTCGCATAACTTGTTTTAGAATAAATCACCTAAGCTCATCACGGATGTGTCTTTAATTATTATAAATAAATATGTACTCATTTGCTATGTTCATAAGAATGAATCAAACATATTAAACAAAGAACAAATTGGACTAGGTTTTGTAAAGTTTTACTCTTATATTCGATTACAATTGATGCTCGTTAAGAATGTGCACAAATTATTACATAGTTTAAAGTTTAAAGAGATCTCCTAATCTTTTATTACATTCATAATGATAAATCAAATGGATGAAGTGATGCCGCAATTTGGCCAATCTTCTTTAACTAGTGCGATTTCTTTTACTTAACTAGTTTTAGAACAAAGAACCTAAACTTGTCACAGATGTATATTTAATTATTTTAAATTAATGCGTACTCATTTGCTATGTTAATAAGAATGAATCACATGCGATAAACGACAAATGTTTTGAACAACTTTTGGTCAAGTTAGATCCTCTTAATTAATTAAAACTAATGTTTGTTAAGAATGAGAACAAATCATTATATTATTTAAAGTTTAAATAGAACTCTTATTCATTTGTTACGTTTGTAATGGCTACTCAAATAGACAAAGTTATACCACAATTTGACCGTTCCTCCTAGACTTATTCGATTTCACTTGCTTAACTAATTTTAAAAAATAACACCAAAGCTCATCCCAAATATACATTTAATTTTTTTAAATAAATACATATTTTTTTAATTTAATTAGAAATAATCAAATGCACTAAATGACAAAAAAATGGACAAGTTTTGGTCATGTTTTTTATGTGATAAAAATCAAAGCTCTTTAAGAATGCACACAAATTATTACATAGCTTAAAGTTTTAAGAAATCACCTAATTATTTTTTATGTTTATAATGACAAATTAAATAGACAAAGTAATACAACAATTTGACAATGTTTCCTTAAACTATGTGATTTCATTTGCTTAACGAGTTTTAGACCAAAGCACCTAAGCTTTTCACGAATGTGTATTTAATTATTTTAAATAAATATGTATTAATTTTCTAAGTTCATAAGACATTATCCAATGCACTAAATATAACATCCAGGATTTTTTTAAATTCCCGAAGTTGACCACACGGGGATTAGGGTGTTGGACCCATTGAAATTTTTGTTAGAATAAATTGATCATAAGTTAGAAGTGATAGATCAAACTATGTATTTAGAAAGTAAATAGAAAGAGCTTCGAAACACCACCAAGAACGTGCAAATCGGAGTTCAGATGAGGGAGATACGACCGTTCGAAGTTGAGCTTATTGTACAGGGCCCGTTTACCCGAGTTGGATGTCCTACTCGTGCTTGGAGTTGGATATCCTACTCGTTCTTGGAGTTGGATGTCCTACTCGTTCCTGGAGTTGGATGCCCTACTTGTGCGTGGAGTTGGATGTCTTACTCCTGCTTGGAGTTAGATGTCCTACTCTTGCTTGGAGTTAGATATCCTACTCTTGCTTGGAGTTGGAAGTCCTAATCATGCAAGGTGTTAGGAGTCTTAAACGTACTAGGAGTTAGGAGCCCTAAACGTACTAGGAATTAGAAGTCCTAAAAGAACTAGGAATTGAAAGAGGGAGAGATTCCTAGCAGGACAAGGACTCCAAGCAAGAAGATGACGCAACTAGAACTTTGTTGAGACGAGATAACATGCGAGCCTAGGACTTCTAGCCCAAGTAGGAGTCCGAGGAGTGCTAAGAGTGGTGGAAAAAGTTGGAGGAGGGATCAACTATACTCTTTTGGGATTGTTTTGAACATATATGTGGGTTGGTTTCCTATTGTTAATGGGGCAGGAATTGTGATTCTGGGATTGTAATTAAGGGAGAGTCTTAGAGGGGGAGGGCACCCAAGTGTTTGAAGAGGGGAAGCCTTATATAAGAAAAAAAGAGGGGGATTGATTTTAGTTCAGCCTTCCTCTTCTCCATCTCTTCTCTCCTCTTCCTTATCTCAGTAAGGACCTCCATAGCTAGCAGCTTTAGAAGGTACGAAGCAGCCATCTTTTGATTGAATTCAAGGCTTAGAAGCGTAGGAGAAAGGGCTAGGAGCTTTGGGGACAAGTTGGTACAAGTAGGTGCTTCTTTTTACACCCTTAAGCATGAGATTTTGATAGATATAATTCAGCCTGGTTTTAGGGGTTTCTTTTGATGTCATGAATTAGCCTTAATTCATGCCTGCATGTTGCTAATTTTTGTCATCTATCTTAGCCCTATGTTAGGCATGCATGATTCTAATGTTTGTCAAGTATATTAGCCTTAATTCATGCAAGCATGCTGCTAATTTCTGTTATCTATCTTAGCCCTATGTTAGGCATGCATGATTCTAATTTTTGTCAAGTAGATTAGCTTAATTCATGCAAGCATGCTGCTGATTTATGTTATCTATCTTATCCCTATGTTAGGCATGAATGATTCTTATTCTAGAAATGTTTAGTATCCATGATTTGAGCACACACTTTGTTGAATTCATTCCCTAGTTTGTGGCCTTATTTTAGGCCATACTTTGGCCAATTTATTCCCTGGTTCGTGACCTTATTTTAAGCCATATTTTGGCCAATTTATTCCCTGGTTTGTGGCCTTACTTTGGCCAATTTAATTCCTGATTCGTGACCTGACTTTAGGCCATACTTTGGCCAACTTAATCCCTGATTTGTGGCCTTACTTTTGGCCAATTTAATCCTTGATTCGTGGCCTGACTTTAGGCTATACTTTGGCAAACTTAATCCCTGATTCGTGGCCTTACTTTAGGCCATACTTTGGCCAATTTAATCCCTAATTTGTGGCCTTACTTTAGGCCATACTTTAGCCAATTTAATCCCTGATTTGTAGCCTTACTTTAGGCCTTACTTTGGCCAATTTAATCCTTGATTCGTGGCCTTACCTTAGGCCATACTTTGGCCAATTTAATCCCTGATTCATGGCCTTAGTTTAGGCCATACTTTAGCTACTCAAATCCCTGATTCGAAGCTTTAGTTTAGACTCTGCTTTTGCTTACTTAGATCCCTATTTTGTAGCCTTGTTTTATGCTCTATTTTAGCCAAAGTAATACCAAATTCTCAGCCTTGATTTATGTTATAATTATGCTGAGAGAACATCTAAGTTTTAGCCCTAGTTTAGGTTGCATTATTGCCTACCTAATGCTTGATTCTTAGCTTTGATTTAGTTATAATCTTGCTAATTGAATCCCTGACTTTTGAGCCTTAGTTCATGATATATTCATGTGTATTAAGTCTCTGAATTTCAGCCTAAGATGCCTTTGAAATTCAGCATAATTTGCCCTGAGTTTTAGCCTTGATTGTGATATACATTAGGGTGAATGTTGATGGTTATTTCAGCCTGACCTTGTCATGTTTGGTGTATAACTTTAGTTATGCATCTCAGCCCCAAATCCTTTTCATTATAATGTTGAATTGGTCAATTCATCTCAGCATGAGGATGAGTCCTTGTCATGTTGATTATTCTCATGCTTACATTTATCATTGTTGTGTTAAGTTATATCAATAAATTATGGTTAATAAAGACTAATCAAGAGATTTTTGTTATCATTGGATTAGGGTAAGGACACCTAATCAAGATAATGACTAAAATACCCTCTTTGGGGTTGGGACCAGTTCATGGAGTGAATGGGGCCCTGACATTGAATTTTACCTTAGTTAATGAACCAAGGGTGGTTATGGGATGTTTTTGGAGTCAAAGTTTAAGCACACACTAATAGCCATGGTGGATATTTAGACCTTCTTGGTCTCTGTTTCTTCAGGATTATGGATCCCTACAAATGTGCAAACCAGGTTTTTGAGCATCATGGAAGGCCCATCTACCTCCGGCCAGTGTGTCCATGAGCACAACTGGTACCTATATCTCTAGGCCCATGGCTCATCCAAGTGGATCTCTAGAGATGCTAGGATTTCTGTTAGCATACAATTACTCCTTTGAGCGAGAGTTGGTATTTCAGGTAACAATTAGTGCATTATTTCCTGAACGGTGTCCATTGTTTTGTGCATTGTGTTGGTATTTATTGGTTAAAGGTCAGCCCATGTTTCTGAGCTATGTTATATTCTGTGATCTGTACATTACTTTACATGTGTTATTGTATATTGATGTTCTTAATGTTGGAGTCCTATGTCTGGAGATTTCTCGAGGGTCGAGTTGTCTATGACTGAATACAGATTTGTTAGTATTAATTATTGAATAAGGGTGTGAGATAATTAATTACATTATTTGTTATTGCTTGTTAATTAGAAAAGTGGAACGATTAAAGGACTTGCATAAAATGTAGGTTGCTTTAAAATACTTAGGCATTGCATGTGAGATGTTATGCTTCTTAGTATAGTGTAGTTTTAAGCAGAATTACGTCTGGATCCGATCTTGTTGGAAACATTGGAGATGTTTTCTAATGAGTACGTAGGTAACTAACATCGGGTGATGTTGGGCCGATCCGAAAAACATTAATAAAATCTTTTGTCCTTATGGAAACTCTTCTCTTGAAGGCGGAGAGATTCTATTGTTGTTGATGTGGTTGTTTGATTTGGTTAGTTGTAGATAGTCCAAGTCGACGACAAGACAAAACAGGCAAGGACTAGAAGAAGTTTCTGTGTTTTTGTAACTCCGGTACATAAGTGTTTCATTACGTGAAAGTCAACTTAGTTATTTATTTTCAGACGGTTGATGAACTTGTACTTAGATGGATGAGTTGTTTATGTTGAATTTTGAGACGTGTAATATCATATGATTTGATATTCGTATTTTTGAACCCTAGTTATTATGACCTGGATATTTAATCGAATGGTTTGTTTTGTATTTAAGAACAAAAAAAATTGTGACTTCCATTCATATGATTTTAGAAAAGGTTTTAAAAATCTGGGTTGTGACACTAAATGACAAATAAATCAAACTAGTTTTGGTCATGTTATATTCTTTTATTCGATTAAAACCAAAGTTAGCTAAGAATTTGAACAAATCATTATATCATTTAATGTTTCTCCCATTCAATTTGACTGTTCTTCAATAAGTGATTTCTACAATTTGACCATTCTTCCATAAGTGATTTCATTAACTTAACTAGTTTTAGAACAAAACACCAAAGCTGGTCAAGAATGTGCATTTAATTATTTTAAATGAATACACACTCATTTACAAAGTCCGTAAGATTAAATCATACTCACTAAACGGTGAATGAATCGGATCACTTTTGGTATAGTTATATCCTTTTAATCGATTAAAATAAAAGTTCATTAATAATGTAAACAAATCATTATATTGCTTAAAGTTTAGAAAGTCCTCCCATTCATTTATTATATTTTTAATGGGGAATCAAATAGACAAGGTGATGTTATAATTTGAACATTCTTCCTTAACTTAAGTGATTTTATTCGCTTAACTAGTTTTAGAACATAGCACCCAAGCTCGTCACGAATGTATATTTAATTATTTTAAATAAATGTGTACTAATTTGTTAAGTTTGTAAGATTGAATCACACACACTAACAGGGGGTTAGTCAATTAAAATTTGAAAATAAAATGTTAGTATTTTAAAATTTTCGATCAGTCATTTAGGATTGTCTATGCCATATTTATAATCCAGTGTTATTACATTAAGATTTAAAATATAATATTTTAAATACTGCATTAGTGGTTAAACAATTGATTCTTGTATTTGAAATACAGAGTTAGTTAAAAATCTTAGGATTGTGATTTGAGAGGATTTTGCTGGAAACTTATAACATAAAAGTGAGATTTTACAACACCACCTCTAGAGGTAGTATTGTAAAATGACAGAAGCACTAGAAAATGGAGGTCGACACGCACTAGAAAATAAAGGCCGGCATGCACCAAATATCGATACCAATATGGTACGGGGGGCGATACACCCCCCACACATATCATCGATACTTACCGACCGTATCGGGCATACGGTATCAATACAACCGATATGTATCAATACTCTAATATTTTAATATTTTTTATTTTAAAAAAAAAATTAATATTCTTTTCTTAAGAATAAAAATATAATTCCAATTCAACCTCTTCTAATGACTATGTTTTTATTATATTAAAAATATTTTTTTTAAATTATATGATATCAATATAAGTGAGTCTATATAGTTTATATATATTTTTTTAAAATATAGTTCTCCACAATTATGCATTTACTTAAACATCTACCATATGAGTTTCTCAATAATATTCATATGACTCATTAAATATCTTATTTAATTTTAAAATAAATTACTTTTAGAACACTTAATATGGGGCGGAGGGAATAATAGTTTGTAGAGGACAAAGAGAGTAAAGTGTATGGTTCTAAAATGAAATAATTTTAGAGCACTCGTATCAGTTTATACAACCTTCTAAAATGAAGTGTTATATATTATTAGTTATAATATTTTTTTATGTATATCAAAGGGTTTATGACCGTTTTGGCGTATACTAAGCAAGTCATCGACGCGTACCCATATCCATGATTGTCGATACTATCATCTGTATCAATACTATGGAAGGCCGTATTGATATGGATGAGAGTATCAATGACTATAAAAAATTAAAATTTTTAATTTAAAAAATAATTTTTTTAAATAAAAAATATTTTTTAAAAATAGTATCGATATGTATCAGTTGTATCGATACGACCGTTACGTATCGATAATTACGGTGGGGGGCGTATTGCCCCCCATACCATACCGGTATCAACCAATATGAGTATGTATCGGCCGATACGCACCCGTATCGGCCGATACGACTTTCCATGATCAATACTACCTTCCATGGCCTGGAGGAGGCTACCATTTTCATGCGGCGACTAGAGCTTGGCGGAGGCCACCATCCTTGCCGGAGAAACCATGGTAGCTAGGTAACGTCTCCTCTCACCCTCCAAATGTCATTGTCTTTCATTTTCTATTTTGATTTTTTACTCCGCATACCCTATTGCCTACTCTGCTCATGGCAACCTCTCGCATTTTTTCAAATTATGGATTAGTCAAATTTTAAAATTATAAATAAAAAAATATTAGGAGTTAATTATTTTAAAATCAACAGCTCAAATCCCTGGATTCTAGTAATATAAGATTTGGGTATCCAAATATTTTAAAATTTGGCAGTTCAAATCTAAGAATTTGGATTATATTCTAAAATCGCATATTTTAAATCCAGTATTTCAAATTTTGATTGACTAACCCCCTGTAAATGACAAATAAATCGGACCATTTTCAATCTAGTTATATCTTTTTATTTGATTAAAACCAAAGTTCGCTATGAATGTGCGCAAATTATTATATCCTTTATAGTTTAAAGAGACCTCTTATTTATATGTTGAGTTTATAATGATGAATCAAATGGAAAGGTGATACCCCAATTTGACTGTTCTTCCTTAATTTATATGATTTTATTCATTTAAGTAGTTTTAGAACAAAGCACCAAAGCTCATCTCGAATGAATATTTAATTTTTTAAAATAATTATGTACTCATTTTCTTAGTTCGTTTGAATAAATCAACCGCACTAAAAAATAAAAAATTAGAGTAGTTTTGGTCAAGTTATATTCTTTTACACATTTATCATTGAAGCTCATTAAGAATGTATCTAAATTATTACATAGTGTGATGTTGAAAGAGATCTCATAATCATTTGTTACCACAATTTAACCGTTCCTCCTTAACTTATGTGATTTTGTTTGCTTAATTAAGTTTAAAACATAGCACCAATGCTTGTTAAGAATGTGTATTTAGTATTTTTAATTAACTAAATAATCATTTTCCAAGTTCATAAAAATGAATCAAACATACTAAATGTTGAATAAATTGGACTAGTTTTGGTAAAGTTATAGTTTTTTTAATCGATTAAAATCAAAGCTCGTTAAAAATACAAACAAATCATTGCATTGTTTAAAGCTTAAAGAAAATCTCCTAATCATTTTTCACATTCGTAAAGATGAATCAATTGGATTTAGTGATACCACAATTTAATTGTTCTTCCTTAACTTATGTGATTGCATTAACTTAAATTGTTTTTGAAAAAAAATACGTAAGCTTATCACAAATGTGGATTTAGTTAGTTTCAATAAACATGTGCTCATTTTTTATATTCGTAAGAATTAATCAAACACACTAAATGATAATTAAATCGGACAAGTTTGGATCAAATTATATTCTTTTATTCGATTAAAATTGAAGCTCATTTAGAATGCGCACTTATCATTATATAGTTTGAGTTTAAAGTGATCTCTTAATCATTTGTTACTTTTGTAATGACAAATCAAATGTATAAAGTTATACCACAATTTGACCATTCTTCCTCAACTTTTGTGATTTAATTCACTTAACTAGTTTTTGAAAGAAGCACCCAAGCTTGTCACAAACGTATACAAAATTATTTTGAAGAAATGCATACTCATTCGCCATGTTCGATAAAATAAGTCAAATGCAATAAACGACAAACAAATTGGGGTAGTTTTGGTTAAGTTATATTCTTTTATTCCATTAAAATCAAAGCTCATTAAGAATGCTCACAATCATTTGTTACATTCATAAAGATAAATCAAATGCATTAAGTGATAGTAACTTTGACCATTCTCCCTTAACTTATGTAATTTCATTTACTTAACTAGTTATAGAACAAAGCAGCCATGCTCATCACAAATGTGTATCTAATTATTTTAAATAAATATATACTCATTAGAAATGTTTGTGATAATGAACCACGCGCACTAAATAACAAACAAATCAGATTATCCTTAGTCAAGTTATATTCTTTTATTTAAATAATATTGAACCATGTTAAGAATGCAATAAATCATTACTTAATTAAAAGTTGAAAGAGATTTGCCTATCATTTTTTACATTCATAAAGATGATTTAAATGGACATAGCAATACCGATATTTGACTATTCTTCCTTAACTTATGTAATTTTATTCATTTATCTAATTTTAGAATGATACACCCAAGTGTTGTGTCCAGATCGGACACAAATGGTACCTAGCTTCACAAAGAGGAAAGGGGAGAAATTTGGACGATGGAAGAAGGGAAATAATTCTATATTCCAAGGAGGAAGACAACCCCCTTTATGGGAGGCACGTCATCTGGTCTGTTACAACCAAAGCCCCCTAATTATGGACCAGCTGGCTCATTACTATCAAATCCCCCTGATTACAAACCACCAGCCGGTCTGTTACAATCATGAATCAAATTCCCCCAATTACAAATTATTACAACACAAAAAAAAAGAATAGAAAAGTAAAGTAAACTTAATATAGCAGGTCCTAAAATGGAAAGTAGTGCATGGTGGGAGATGTTCCACCCCCTGAGTGGCGTACACAACACTCCAAAATGCTTTGCTTTCGCCTTGTCCTCAAGGCGACCAAGTAGGGTAGCACTCCATGAACTTGTCCTCAAGCATCTAAGTGACATCCTCAAGAGGTTGATCCTACCAAGCCATGAGTACCTCGATGACAATGCAGCCCGAATGATGCACCCATCATTTATCAAGCACATAGACGGGTGTGGGAATGTCCGGCTCAGGATATCCCATCAATGGCAGAGGCGGGGAGCTAGAGACAACAGTCGGGTCCCCAACAAAATGGTCGAGGCGAGAGTTATGGAAGACCGTGTGCACCAATCATCCAGCGGGCAATGCCATGTGGTAAGCTGTGGTCTGATTCTCTCGATAATGGAATAAGGGTCGTGGTAATGTGGAGCGAACTTAGCATGGTCTTCCTAGAATAAGCTGGTCTGATGCTGAGGAATCACTGAGACATAAACAAGATTGCCCACATGGAACCCCGATCAGCATGCTTCTTATCATACACTTGCTGCATGCGGTTCTAAGCGGATGCCAAATTGAGTTTAAGCTAACGGATAATGTAATACCTGATGCACTGAAATAATGTTCAATAAAATATTTTTAAATTTCAAATTGCAATCCTATTTTGTGTTAAGGCATTGCTTATTTGGGCTATTTATGTTTTCAATAGGATAGCTGGACCTTAATTGAGTTTACATGTCTAAACAAGCTTCAACAGGATCCAACTGTGAATGATGATTTATGTTGTTACGTCCAAACTAAGACTATGAAGGAGTCTAGTTCAAATTTCATTTTTTTACTTGTCAACTATAGTAAACTAGGTCGATCCACAGGGAAAGCCTTGTGTGACACAGAAAACTATTACGAAGAGAATAGAATAGAGAAGAAAAGTGAAATAGATAATAAGAGACAATTCAAAGAGAAAGTGCTAAGGCATCAAAAATCCACTTGTAATAAATCTCTAATGTATACTTCATTCAAATGATAACTCAATTAAGATCAAATGAAAATTTGTCCCAATCGGAAAATGTATCTTTTAAAGAACTTTGAAATAGAACAATAGTAATTGATTGTTTACTACGTGAAAGTATTAAGTGTATAATCACAGGGAATGATAAGCATTCGGCGTGCCTTTCGTCAACGCTGAATCAAATAATTATATAGATTATAAACTCCTTAAATATGAAACATCAATTTAAAATGATAAAGAACTTACTTGAATCAAAGTATCCATTAAACATCAAGTACAAGTTTCATTCCTAGCCTTAGCTTGAGAGCTTTAGAATGCCATTACAATGAAACTAAAAATAAAATTACAAAATGAGAGAAGAAAATAGGAGAAGAGAGCTCGAAAGAGGAGAGAATGCCCCATCTATCACGTCCACCCCTCTATTTATAGGAAAAGAAGGGGTTCCTTCAAAGGGGAAAGTCAAATCATATCTCCAGATTTTATCTTTATTGATTGCCTGATTGGACCCATATATCTTTGAAATTTGGAATTTCTTCCAGAAATAACACTTGTACCCACGGAAGTCTTCTTTCCATTGCCACCAGAATTGTATCAATCCGAATTATATATAAAAAGATATGATCGAAATACTAAAGCTGTGTCAATCTGTCCGAATCAACTTCTTTCAAAATTTAGTTCTATTCATACAAATCTCAAATCAAATGGGTTCACAAGGTTGTGTTCGACCATTCCATGCATGTTTAGACCATTAGGAGCCCATTTTTGACTTTTAAATAACTTTGGATAGTTGGGCTTAACTTCCCCTTCCAGTTGTATCTTGTTGAAGCCTGTTTAGACATGTAAACTCAATTAAGGTCCAACTAACTTATTCAAAACATAAATAGCCCAAATTGGCAATGAATTAACACAAAATAGGATTGCAAATAGAAATTTAAAAACATTTTATTTAACATTATTTCAGTGCATCAATACACATAAGGAAAGATAATGAGGCTGATTAGACATTTAAAGGAAGATTCAAAGATACTTATTTGCTAAATAAATTATTTATTTATTTGATTGATTTAGAATCTAATCATTGCCAAAGATGCAACCAATCAGGCAATCAATCAAGATACAATTAAAAGATATGATTTTACTTTCCTCTTTAAAGAAACCCCTTCTAGTCCTATAAATAGAGGGGTAGATGTGATAGAGGCATCATTCCCCCCTCTTTAGAGCACTCCTCTCCTATTTTATTCTCTCATTTTGTAATTTTAATTTTAGTTTTATTGTAATGTCTTTCTAAGCTCTCAAGCTAAGGCTAGGAATGAAGCTTGTACTTGATGTTTAATGGATACTTGGATTCAAGTTCTTTATCATTTTAAATTAATGTTTCATATTTAAGGAGTTTATAATCTATATAATTATTTGATTCAGTGTTGACGAAAGGCATGCCGAATGCTTATAATTCCCTGTGATTATATAGTTAATGCTTTCACGTAGTAAACAATCAATTACTAATGTTCTATTTCAAAGTTCTTTAAAAGATAAATTTCCGATTGAGACAAATTTTCATTTGATCTTAATTGAGTTATCATTTGAATGAAGTATACATTAGAGATTTATTACAAGTGGATTTTCGATGCCTTAGCACTTTCTCCTTGATTGTCTCTTATTATCTGTTTCACTTTTTTTCTCTATTCTATTCTCTTCGTAATAGTTTTCTATGTCACAGAAGGCTTTCCCTGTGGATCGACCTTGTTTATTATAGCTGACAAGTAAAAAAGAAATATGAACTAGACTACTTCATAGTCTTATTTTGGACGTAACAACAAATTGGCACCATTGTCGGGGATTGCAACATGTGACAAGAATCCGTTACGAAAAAAAAACTCATTCTAACTTTACTAATCCTCTAACTTTTATTTTTGCACACTAACTCTTTAAATTCAGTCATTTACTTTTAGTACTTAAATTCTATAATTTTTCTTTTTGAGACCGGAGGTACTACCCACGTTACTACTGAAAATTTTTCGGGATTAAATGTGTACCTCGATAGTGCCTTTGGCCTTATTTCACAATTTTAATTTTTGTATATTAACTTCTAACCATCTAATTTTTTATATTTTTTTATTTAATTTTTGCACTTTTACTTTCGTTTGTTACTAAAAAAAATTTTTTTGTTGTTGCATGTTCACGTGGGTGAGTGATAATTCTGGACGATTGAAAGGAGTGAACAAATCTTTTGAAAATTATATTAATTTTGATACAATGGAGGATTTAAGAACTAATGAGGAACTAAGAAGTGATAATGGGGAAAATAATGTACAAAATATTCAAGTTAAAATCTTGCGTAATTATTTGCAACCAACTAGATCAAGTCCTCCTTCTTGCATGATTTTTTCAACTAAAGTGAGTGGTTCTGAATTCAAGCCGGGTGTAATTCAATTACTACCCGAATTTCATGGCCTAAATTCAGAAAGCCCATATTTGTATTTAAAAGAGTTTATAGAGGTTTGTGAAACTTTGCCAAACCAAAATGTTTCAAATGATGCTATTAGATTAAAACTCTTTCCTTTTTCTTTAAAGGAAAAGGAAAAAAATTGGTTGAATTCTTTGAAGCCAAGATCCATTGGATCATGGCAAGAAATGCAAAGAGAATTTTTGAAAAAGTTTTTTCCCACCCATAAAATTAATACACTTAGAAAGAACATTATGAATTTTTTACAAAAATAAAATGAGACTTTCTTTTAATGTTGGGAGAGATTTAAAGAACTTTTGTTGTTGTGCCGACATCATGGATATGAAACATGGCATACAATTAGTTTCTTTTATAATGACTTATCTTCTCAAATGAGGCAATTTGTTGAAATGATGTGTAATGGAGAGTTTTTGAGTAAAGAACCTGAGGAAGCACGAGACTATTTTGATGTGTTAGCTGAAAATGCTCAATCATAGGAAGATTCTAATGAATTTGAAAGTAGTAATAAAACAAAATCTAATGGGGCAACTAAGGGGGGTATGTACCTTCTTAAAGAAAAGGATGATGTAAAAGCAAAAATTACAAGTTTAACTAGAAAGGTTGAGGTTATGGAAATTAATAGGGAAAACATGTCTAAAGCTTCTCAAAAAGCACAAGATATTTGTAGTATATGTGAGAGTGATGGACACCAAACACAGGATTGTCCAACAATCCCTGCTTTTGAAGAAGTGTTGCATACTCAAGCAAATGCTATGAACACCTAAAAAAGGCTATTTTCTTCTCCTTATTATGAAACTTATACTCCTAATTGGAGAAGTCATCCTAACTTTAGTTGGAGAAATGAGTCTAATGTGCAGGTACCCCCTTCTTCTTCAAATTATGTTCCACCACATAAAAAGACTCTTGAAGACACATTGCAAACATTCATGCAAAGTCAAGCAACAATCAATAACCAAACAATGCAAGTCATCAATGACTTCAAAACTTCTATCAATCAATTGACCACAGCTTTGAGCACTCAAGAAAAAGGGAAGTTTCATTCTCAACCTCAACCAAATCCTAAAGGTAAATTTGTAATTGAAATTTTAAATTCTTCAAGTTCACAAGAATAGCATGCTAAGTCCATCACCACTTTGAGAAGTGGAAAAGTCATTAACAAAGACATTCCAATGAAGGTTGTTGAACCTAAGGAGTCTTTGAATTCTAAATATGGTGTTGAACTTGATAACTCTGATTGTGTTGCTCCAATTCCTCCTCCTTTTCGTCAAAGGTTACAATCTTCCTCTAAATTGGTGCCAAATGGTGACATTCTTGAAATTTTCAAACAAGTGAAGATTAACATTCCTCTCTTAGATGCCATTAAATAAATTCCAGCTTATGCTAAATTTTTGAAAGATCTTTGTACCATCAAGCGTAAGCTAAATGTATAAAAGAAGGCATTTTTGACAGAACAAGTAAGTACAATTTTGCAACACAACACCCCACCCAAATATAAAGATCCTGGTTATCTAACCATATCTTGTATAATTGGGAATTATAGAGTTGAAAAAGCTTTACTTGATCTCGGGGCAAATGTTAATCTCTTACCTTATTCTGTTTATGAATAATTGGCACTTCGTGAAATGGAGACCACAAGCATTACACTTCAACTTGCATATTGCTCAGTTAAAACACCAAGAGAAATTGTTGAGGATGTGGTAGTACAAGTATAAAAGTTTTACTTTCCTATTAATTTTATTGTTTTGGACACACAACCAGTTTTGAATGCTTGTACTTAAATTCCTGTCATATTAGGATGCCCATTTCTTGCTACTTCTAATGCTATTATTAATTGTAGAATTGGTGTTATGAAGCATTCTTTTGGAAATATGACTTTGGAACTGAACATTATTAATATTTACATGCAACCAGGAGATGAGGATGAGGAGGTGCATGAAGTGAATCTTTTAGAAAGTCTTGTTGATGACATGTCTACTATTTCTTCATTTTGTGACCCTCTTGAATCATGTCTTTCTTATTTTAATATTGATGATAATGTTATGATTAATGATGTAAATTCCTTGTTGGAGTCAACTCCATTATTGGATACTGATAGGTAGAAGGCCCGCTTTGAGGAGTTACCTCTTCTAATAGCGCTCCTCTCCCCTCAAGTATCCAACTACCCAAGCTAGACTTGAAACCCCTCCCTACTGAAATTAAATATGCTTATCTTGGAGGGGGAGAGACATTTCCTATGGTTGTGTCTTCAATGTTGGATAGGGAACAAGATCACAGGTTGCTCGAAGTCCTTAGAAATCACAAGAATGTCATTGGGTGGACCATTGCTGATATGAAGGGGATTAATTCCCTGATTTGTACACATAGGGTCTTCATGGAAGAAAATGAAAAACCTGTGAGACAAATGCAACGGAGGTTAAAACCCAACATGAAAGAGGTAGTGAGAGCAGAGGTCCTAAAATTATTGGATGTGGGTATTATTTACCCCATTTCTGACAGTCCATGGGTGAGTCCCACCCAGGTTATCCCCAAAAAGTCTAGAGTGACAGTGGTAAAGAATGCCAATGATGAGTTAATTCCCACTAGAGTCACCACCGCTTGGCGGATGTGCATAGATTATAGGACATTGAATTCCGTCACTAGGAAAGACCACTTCCCCTTGCCATTCATGGACCAAATCCTAGAGAGGGTAGCCGGTCATTAATTTTATTATTTTCTAGATGGTTATTCAAGATACAACCAAATCGAGATTGCACTTGAAGATTAAGAAAAATCAACCTTTACATGTCCATTTGGTACCTTTGCATATCGAAAGTTGCCCTTTGGATTATGTAATGCTCTTGCCACATTCCAAAGGTGCATGATGAGCATCTTTAGTGACATGGTGGAGCAGTTTTTGGAAGTTTTTATAGATGACTTTTCTATTTTTGGTGATTCTTTTGATGACTGTCTTGATAACTTAAAAAAAGTTTTGGTGAGATGTGAAGAGAAAAATCTAGTTTTAAATTGGGAAAAGTGTCATTTTATGGTTACTACTGGAATAGTACTTGATCACATTGTTTATGTGTAGGGAATTCAAGTGGACAAGGCAAAAATTGAATTGATTACTAATTCGCCTAGTCCAATGTCCATAAAAGATGTTAGATCCTTTTTAGGGCATACTGGTTTTTATAAAACATTTATTAAGAATTTTAGTGTGATATCTAGACCATTCTGTAATCTTCTATCTAAAGAGCATTCTTTTGAGTGGTCGGATGCATGTGAAGAAGTTTTCACAAAGCTTAAGAACATGTTAGTGTTCGTACCCATCATACAACCCCCAGATTGGAACCTTCCTTTTGAAATTATGTGTGATGCAAGTGATTATGCCGTTGGGGCTATTTTAGGGCAAAGAAAAGATAAGAAACCTTGTGTAATTCATTATGCAAGTAAAACTTTAAATAGTGCCTAAATGAACTACTTCACCACTGAAAAAGAACTTCTTGCTGTAGTATTTGCACTTGACAAATTTAGATCCAATTTGATTGGCTCTCAGATTATCATTTTTACTGACCATGCAGCTTTGAAGTAGCTTTTGAGCAAACAAGATACAAAGCCTAAATTGCTCCGATGAATACTCCTACTCCAAGAGTTTGATCTCACAATCAGAGACAAGAAGAGAGTAGAGAATGTGGTGGCGGATCATCTTTCCAGATTGGAATTTTCTGATTCTTTGAAAAACATTCCAATCCAAGACACATTCCCTGATGAACAACTTTTAGCCATCTCACATCCTCCATGGTATGTTGACATTGCCAACTACATGGTGACAAGTAAAGTTCCCCACTATTAGTCTCCTCAAGATAAAAAGAGATTCTTCACCAAGGTAAAACATTTCTTTTGGGACGACCCCTATCTCTTTAAGTACTGTTTGAATCAAATAATAAGGAGATGTGCGCCTGATTCTAAACAAGTAAGTATCATCTCTTTTTATCATTCTGAAGCATGCGGTGGTCACTTATCCTCTAAAAGACCACTGCTAAAATTTTGCAATGTGGTTTTTACTGGCCAATGCTTTTCAAAGATGTTCATGAATTTTGCAAAACTTGTGAAAGGTGTCAAAAGTTAGGAGCCATATCTGTCGAAATATGATGCCCCTTAACCCTATATTGGTTATTGAGATTTTTTATTGTTGGGGCATTGATTTCATGGGACCTTTTCCTCCTTCTCTTGGCTATGTTTACATTTTAGTTGCCGTCGATTACGTTTCCAAGTGGATTGAGGTTGTTTCAAGCAAAACCAATGACCACAAAGTCGTTGTGCGCTTTTTAAGAGAAAATATATTTTCAAGGTTTGGAACACCTCACGCCATTATAAGTGACGGGCGGTCACATTGTTGCAATAAGCCTTTTGAGGCTTTGATGAGGAAGTATCAGATTATCCATAAAGTAGCTACCCCCTATCACCCACAAACAAATGGACAAGTTGAGATTTCTAATAGGGAAATTAAATATATTTTGCAAAAAATAGTAAATCCAAATGATAAAGATTGGTCTTTACGACTAACCGATGCTCTTTGGGCTTACCGTACCGCTTTTAAGACCCAAATTGGCTTGTTTCCTTACCATTTGATTTTTGGAAAAGCTTGTCACTTGCCTGTGGAGTTGGAACATAGGGCATATTGAGCAATCGAAGCTTTGAATTTTAACTTTGATAAGGCTAGCTTAAATAGACAATTGCAAATCAATGAGTTAGAGAAAATTCAACGTGATGCTTATGAGAGTTCAAAACTTTATAAAGAGAGAATGAAGGCTATTCATGATAAAAATATTTTACAAAGAACTTGAGTCATTTCAAAAAGTTTTATTGTACAACTCTAGACTTCGTCTCTTTCCAGGAAAATTAAGATGATGTTGGATAGGTCCTTTCATTGTAAAAATTGTTTTTCCTTATGGAGCTATTGAAATTAAAAACCCAAAAAATGGTGTTGTTTTCAAAGTTAATGGCCAACGTTTAAAACCATTTTTAGACCATTTTCTACTTGATGTTGAGTCGTCTACTCTTGAAAATCCAGATTATGTGAGGGTTGATTTTCTTTTCATGATTTTTCCCAAAGACAATAAAAAAAAATTACATTGAGGACAATGTTTAGTTTAGGTTTGGGGGTGTAGAAAGAGATTTTTCTTTTATGCTCTTTTTGTTTTACTTAAAAAATGAAAAATTGAAAAAATTAATTAGATTTATTTTATTTTATATTTTTTGCTTATTTACATTGATTCTTATTCTAGACATGTGACTTTATTTAATGACATTAGACTACAATGAATATGATTTGACTGATTTAATGATTTTGAGTTCTGATTACTTCATATTGGTTTCGTGTGCTCCTATTTTGACAAAAAAACAAAGCAAGACATTTGCCTAAGTGAGAATTTGAGCCCTTGATTATGGTTTTACATCTTGGTGGATATCATTGAATCTATGTAATTATTTTCTTATGAGAGTAAAACTTTGGCATGATCTAGTAGTATTCATGTTATCATGATAGAGTTTTGAGTTTCACTATTTTTGGTTTGTAGAACAGTCGAGGACTTTTTGTCAACACAATTCAAGTTGATTGTATAATGTGCTCAAGAAAAAAAAAGTAAAAAAAAGAATGAAAATTTGTAATGAATTAAAGTCACTCTATTGAGTAGTCCGGGACTCGGCGTGCCTCACTAAGCATAGGGTGTTCGAGTCAAAAGGTAGAGTTGACTAATTTGTGACATGCATAGCCTTGAAGCCTATTTGGTTCATATCATTAAGCCTGAGGGGTGTTTTAACACCTAGTGCCCTGAGCCAACTAGATTGAGAGTCACTAGCCTAACACTTGTTACATGGATCTTATAGAAAGCTTAAAAGGCTAAGCCTTACACATGTCATGTGAGATGAGCATAAAATTCCAGTAGGACACTATGCAATTATATCTTGATGAGTTGTTAGGTGATTTAGGGTGTTTTACTTTTCAAGGAAGGTTTTGCATGATTCTCTATTATGATCTCTTGAAGATGAATGGATGCCAATGCCTTTTTTTTAGTGTGTTAAAATTGAAATTGCTGAGTAAAAATGAGACACATTGAGTTGTTCGATTCGTGAGATTGGGATTGTATAATTACTTAGCAATGTCTATTTTTCTAAAACTATTATGTATGTATAAGTATTTGCTACCAATATGAAGTTGTAAGAATGAATTATTGTTTAAGAAGACAAGTTGTATTATGTATGATTGATTTTATTAAATGAAGTCACATGTTTAGGAGGAGTTGGTTTGTAAATTTGACGTGGTTTTAATTTTAATTTTCTTCTATCATTTGAATTTTGTGGGTATATTCACTACAAACCCTCACGAGACAGAACTCGTCCACTAGTGTAAGCTAGGGGTTTAAAGGCTTGTTGCATATGCTAAATGCAATCGAGTTTTCCTGCGGAAATGGAGTAGTTAGCTTTGTTTTCTATTATTTTAATTTTTGTTTTGCTCGAGGACTAGCACAAAGTAGGTTTGGGGGTATTTGATGCACTGAAATAATGTTCAATAAATATTTTAAAATTTTAATTGCAATCCTATTTTGTGTTAAGGCATTGCTTATTTGGGCTATTTATGTTTTGAATAGGTTAGTTGCACCTTAATTGAGTTTATATGTCTAAACAGGCATCAACAGGATCGAACTGGAAGAGAAAGTGAAGCCCAACTACCAAAAGCTGTTTAAAAGTCAAGAATGGGCTCTTAATGGTCTAAACATTCATGGAATGGTCGAACACAACCTTGTGGACCCGATGGATTTGAGATTTGCATCAAGAGAACTAAATTAGGAAAGAAGCTGATTCGGACAGATTGACACAACTATATTATTTTCACCATATCTTTACATGTAGAAGACTTCCGTGGCTACATTTGATATTTCATGAAGAATTCCAAATTCCGAAGATTTATGGGTCGCATTTGGCATGAAAACGGACAGCTAGTAAACTAACCTTAGGCTAGCACATGGAGATTATTTTCATTGGTTGTGATTGATACACATAAGGAAAGATAATGAGGCTGATTGGATAATTAAAGGAAGATTCAAAGATACTTATTTGCTAAATAAATTATTTATTTATTTGATTGATTTAGAATCTAATCATTGCCAAAGATGCAACTAATCAAGCAATCAATCAGAATGCAATCAAAAGATATGATTTTACTTTCCTCTTTGAAGCAACCCCTTTTATTCCTATAAATAGAGGGGTAAACATGATAGAGATATCATTCCCCCCTCTTTGGAGCTCTCCTCCCCTATTTTCTTCTCTCATTTTGTAATTTTGTTTTTAGTTTTATTGTAATGGCTTTTTAAGCTCTCAAGCTAAGGCTAGGAATGAAGCTTGTACTTGATGTTTAATGGATACTTTGATTCAAGTAAGTTCTTTATTATTTTAAATTGATGTTTCATATTTAAAGAGTTTATAATCTATATAACTTTTTGATTCAGCGTTGATGAAAGGCACGCCGAATGCTAATAATTCCCTGTGATTATATACTTAATACTTTCACGTAGTAAACAATCAATTACTATTGTTCTATTTCAAAGTTCTTTAAAAGATAAATTTTCCGATTGAGACAAATTTTTATTTGATCTTAATTGAGTTATCATTTGAATGAAGTATACATTAGAGATTTATTACAAGTGGATTTTTGATGCCTTAGTACTTTCTCTTCGATTGTTTCTTAATATCTATTTCACGTTCCTTCTCTGTTCTATTCTCTTCGTAATAGTTTTCTATGTCACACAAGGCTTTCCCTGTGGATCGACTTTATTTACTATAGTTGACAAGCAAAAAAGAAATATGAACTAGACTACTATATAGTATTAATTTGGACGTAACAACAATACCCTGTTGAATTTTTAGAATGAAAGAAAATAATTTTTGGAAACATATCGAAATATAATACTAATTTCCAAGGATCACCGTGTACCAAAATAGTAATTATAACACACTTTGTATTATACAAAGATTTCTAAAATTTTGTACAAGATGCCTTTTGTCCTTATGGAAGCTCTTCTCTTGAAGGCAGAGAGATTCCATTGTTGTTGTTGTGGTTGTTTCGTTTGGTTTATTGCAGATTCTCTAGGTGACGACAAGTGAGACCAAGACAGGTAAGCACAAGATGATGTTCTTCGTTTCTGCAACTCCGGTACATAGATATATCTTTAGCGTAACAGTCAACTTGTTATTTATGTTTAGGCAAGTGACGGACTTGTACTTAGATGGATGAGCTATTTTTATTGAAATTTGAGACATGTAATAATATCATATGATTTGATATTCGTATTTGTGAACCCTAGTTATCATGACCTGGATATTTAATTGAATGGTTTGTTTTGTATTTAAAGAAAAAAAATTCTTGTGACTACCATTCATGCTATTTTAGAAAGGCTTTTAAAAATCCGGGTCATGACATGCTAAATATAAAGCCTCAAGTGATTTTGAAAGACAATATGTAGAGTTTAATGTTGGTGACTTTGTTTGAGCTATTTTTACCAAAGACATATTTCTTTTAGGGGAATACAATAAATTATTTCCAAGGAAGATTGGTCTTTTGAAGATCATTCAGAGTATCAATCATAATGTTTACCATCTCAAGCTTCAAGCCACATTCATAGTTTAGATGTGTTTAATATCAAACACCCCATTCCTTATCTTGCTAATTCTTCAAATGATGACCATATGAACTCAAGGATGATTTCTTTCAAAGCCAGGATGGATGCAAGTCTTTGACTTAGAAGTTTATGTAAAAAAGAAAACACAAATTTCACAACAGAATGTCCAGCAATCGATTGGGTCCTATGTGTGATCGATGATTAGCCAACGAACCTTTGTAGAACATTCTTGTACCTCGAATGATACATTGGGGCCATCGATGGACAGTTTAGTTGTTCTTCCAGTAAGTCAATAGATCGATCAACCCTTTTGAGCAATCCTCATATATCAAGGATGAGTTGTAATTCAATTTTTATTTGGATTCTTATGTTGGGATTCTTCTTTTAGTGTCTTTTTCTTCGGTAGGAGACTTAATTTTGATTGTTCTCACTTATTTAGGCTTTGTTTGAACTATTTTCTCTAATTTTAATTGGTTAGTTGTTAGAAGTCTTAGATTGGATCTTATATTTATAGTTTGTGCCAGTAAGACTTGTGTAAGAGTTTAACACCTCATTGATAGTCATTAGTATGTAATTGCCTATGATATTTGTTGAAGAAGAAGAAAGTTTTTTTCTCTCACTTTTCTCTACATTTTGTGAGTTTACTTTGCGTAATTTGCAATAGGGGAAAGTTGTGCATGCTTCTGAAATCTAGATAGGCCTGTAATATATTTTAGCATATTTTGAAGGGAAAATTATATAATTAATAATTAAAAAAATATTTACCATTTTAGACCAATATTTCTCAAAGTGGTGTTCCTTTTTTCCACGCAGGCTCCAGCCAAGTAGCTGCCACTTGTGTGGATTTTTTTTAAAAATTTTAAGTTGATTTCGTCGTTTAGAACGACAAAATT
Source organism: Saururus chinensis (assembly GCA_035235625.1). Classification (NCBI taxonomy): domain Eukaryota; kingdom Viridiplantae; phylum Streptophyta; class Magnoliopsida; order Piperales; family Saururaceae; genus Saururus; species Saururus chinensis. The sequence goes on along the minus strand of CP141144.1, from coordinate 32,953,986 downwards.
GCCACACTTAACACATTTCGGCGTTCGGTTCATAACAATACTTAATTTTAAAAAAAAACTATTTGAAACTAACTTTATCACATGTCCCTGTTCATTCATTCAATACATACACAATTGCATTCATTCCACCAATTCCATGCATAACAAATATAACATTAAAAGTACATCATAGACAAGTATCAAATATATTACATCACAAGCCGAAAAAATGTTTAGTTTAAAATAAACATATAAAAAAGGTAATGTCATATTCTCCTACGTCCTCAACCTCGACCTTGTCCTTGATGGTGCTGTACCAGCTAGTCATGATCTACCTCTAGCTCTGGCTGTGGCTCCGGCTCGTTATGTGGCTTTGGCTCCGGCTCCAGCACCAGCTACGGTTCTGGCTCCAACTCTGGCTCAACATAAGTAATAGATGGTTCAACATGAGCTGGCTGATGTCATCTAGAATATAAAATTGGATCTACCTGAGCTACATGTGCAGTGACCAAAAATGATGAACCTGGAGGAGAGCTATACGCTGCTGATGAAGATGGAATATCAAGGAATGAAGAGTGCATCGCCTATGTCTGAGTGGCCTCGTCGACAGGATAATCTCTATGATCATCCGTAATCGCCGACTGAAGCAATGGCAAGCTACGATGGACATCATCATGCTCCCTAAGCATTGACTGACTGATGCTGAAAAGTCCTCGCTCGAAGTACATGTGTTAATTGCATCAGTCAAATGCGCATGCGTACGTCGAACTAGATGAAGCTATAAAAAAAATTAAATATTAGCTAAATAATTAATAAGAAATAATAAAATAATATATGCCTTAATTAACAAAGTTGTACTTACCAGAGCTGCCTCAGACACTCCCCTAGGCTGATATGTCATATCCTCTACATCGTCACGCGGTAAAATATATCGTCATGTAATCGGTAAATACCACTACATATAAACATGATGAACATCTCTCAATGTTGTAGCCATCTCCCCTTTGATAATAGTGGTTCTCCTATCCTCCTATTGAGCGATATATGATGCATGATGTAAAGTCTAATCAGTAATATGGCTAAGCAACCCATCTCTTAATTAATAATCCTTCTGTGCGTCCGTCATAGGTAGTATGAAACTAACCATTTCTTCTGTCATCTCTATTCACTTAATTCATAAACAATAGATTAAATTAATATTAGATTAAACAATTGTCTCAAAACTAAGAGGCTAAAATTAGATTAAGCAATTGCCTCATATATCAACGAGTAATAATCATACACTTTATCACATATTTCTTCTCTTATCCAAACAAGACAACAAATATTCTCATACACTTCTTCAAATATTATATCTACCATATTGATAAAAATATTAAACTATTACTAACATCTACCCTATCCAAACTATTACTAACTCATATTCTCTATTAAATTAAGCTTTAATTTTAAATAAACTGGAATAGAAATTCAATACTCATGAATCACAGTTAAGCCTATAAAACATCTATATTTTATCATTAAAAAGAAAAATTATAAAGCATTAGACCCACATAAGATTGAAAGACAAAGAACAAGACAAGTAGCCGCTTATAAGCTATTGAATCCCATAAAAATGCCAGACAGTAGAGGCATAAAATACCACAACAAACAATAATGGAGCAGGTGGCACACTATCAAGTGGAAATAATCGATTCACAACAACCTAAATATATCTACAAAAGAAGTTAAAAATAGAAGCATAAGAAGGACCTGTGAGACTAAATTCCATCTGAGAACAAATGAATAGAGCAAACCCAGTCTGGCCCTAGCAACATAAATAAACCCTTGCAAGCTGAACAAAATATAGAACACAAGGTAAATAGACCAAAAAAAACTCCCAAAATGCAGACTCAATAAGAAAAGCCCCTACTGACTCCCACAATGCAAACACAAAAAAACTCCCAAAATGTAGAAATAAGGGAATATTTTGGAATTGAATTTTGCAGACTCAATTCCAAAATTTATTGACCGATCTGCAACTACATTTGCTTCACAATTTGACTATTAATATCGCACAACATAAGTATTTAACCATATTGCTTTATAGAATTTATAAAGAATATAACTTTTTTTTGTATTACCTTCGTCCCATTAAGTGGCTTATTTGAAAAAAAAATACAAGCTTTACGCAAGGTGAGAAGCACCTTAAACCACAAAAAGATAAAAAAAAAATGTTATTTGAATTAGAGGAAATTAGGGCACCACAAGCACGGTGGCGGGGCGGATTTGGCGTAGCAGAAAGAGCGGACGACGGGAATGGTGGCAGGACGGAGGAGGCAGGACCGGCAACAGGCCGGATGATGGAAGCAAGACTGGCGGCGAAGCAGACTACGGGAACCGGAGGCGAGTGGAACAAATGATCGACAGAGCATAAAACGATTGGAGGCGGAGGCAAAGTCGCGTTTAGATGATTTCGTCGTTTAGAAGGACGAAATCAACTTAAGATGATTTCATCCTTCTAAACGACAAAATCAGCATGGTTATGAATTGAACGATTTCGTCATTTAGAATGATGAAATTAGCTTAAGCTGATTTCGTCATTCAGAATAACAAAATCGGGTCAAGTCATCTTAAACCAATTTCTTCGTTTAGAAGGACGAAATCATCTTAAACCTGATTTCATCCTTCTAAACGACGAAATCAACTTAAAAATTTAAAAAAAAACCACGCAGGTGCAAGCTACTTGACTAGTGCCTACATGGCAAAACTAAACACTACTTTGTGAAATATCTCCCAAAGTGGTCTAAAATGATAAATATTTTTTTTAATTATTATTTATATGATTTTCCCTATTTTGAAACTGACTTGGCAAATAATGATAATAAACCAGCTAATTAGCGAGTTCAAAATTTTTGTAAAATTGCACACAACTTGTGTTTGTTCTTGGTAAGTAAAATACAAATAACAGTATATAGAGGAACCTGGAAAGTACAATAGCAGAATGGATCATTAGATACTCGGTAATTACATTACACACAGTTTCTTTGATAGGATTCCTTAATCTCATTATTTCTTTTCCGAAAGTGCATTCTCTTAATAACAATGTCTTAACACATCAATAGTACAGTAGCTTTGGATATCTCTCATAGACACTATTAGTTGTTAAGAAATGTATTGTGCCATCTACCAGTGATCAGTTGAAACAGTAATATTACAAGTTTAAATCCTCCTTGCAAGGACTCATGCTTATAAAATCTCTGTTGTACTTGTCCTAATATTGATTTTTTTCTCATCTGCAATATCAAATTAATGCTTATTGCTTTGAGAGATAATTGGCCAAAAACGCCCAATATGTTAGTATCTTTCATAGGTTTTTGTGTTAACTTTAATTTGAACTCAGAACTTTTTCTGTGTATATAGGTGATACAATTGTTTATTAGAAAATTGTTATATGAATTTCAGAAAACTATTATATGGGTATAAAGACAATTCTTTAAATTTGACATATATATATATATTCTTGTCTTAATCATGTGGTGCATTTATTAACAAATTATCCGCTTTCCCTTTAAACTGCTATGTTGGTTTTAACTGACATTTTTTTCATTGCTAGAAAGAACCTATTTCCGTTTGAAAATCTAATTCTCATTGTTATGCATACTTTTAAACAGTCTACTCCTTTCAGTTTGAAAATGTAATTAGAAGATATGCTTCCTTAATGTAAGGAATTAGCGAGCTATAGTACTTGCAACAGAAATGCTATTTCATTAATTTTGCAAAAAAAAAAAAAAAAAAAAGAGTAAACACTTCTGCAGTGAACCACTTGGCAAATAACTAAATTGTAGATCATAGTAGCCATGACAGGATCTTCTAACTACAAATTGCTACAGAGGGGACTCAGCTAAATGAAATGATTTTGGTACCTATACCTTATTGTAATGCTGCTACAATTATATGTAGGGATTTCAGACTAAGTACTTGAAAGATCTCACTCCAATGCTCAAATGGACATGGTCAGATCTAAAGTACTCAGCCTTCTCCCGACCTCAATACCCCTATTTGTTGGTAAGAACTGAAACTCGGCCCCCGGTCTATTTCCTTCTTCCACAGGTTGCTCTTCTAGCCCTGATTTGGGAGGGGATAATGAAAGTGAGAGACCACTGTCCATTACTTTTTCCCTAAAACTCTTCTCAATGTTCTCATCCTCCCCCAAATTCGTTATCAAGCTAAGTTGCAAGTTAGGCAACCATTCCTTCTCATTTGCTCTAATCTTGTCCATGCTATTGTCCTGTTCCAGGCTGGATTCTGCCATGACGGTTAGTTGCCTTATTTTCTGCATAAACAAAAATCAAGTTACGATGGTGTAATCTGTGTTTCTATTTTTTATAATATAAACTTAGTTATATGACAGCCATATTAAGCCATAAATTGATAAGTCCCGATGTTCCATAAATGGCTAAGAACATTGATAGAGTTATATTGAAGATCCAAACAATATTTGTTCAAGTACCACTACAGCAATTTCTAGTTCTAGACCATCTATCCATCAAGATTGGACGCTTAGGATTATGAGAAGATTACCTCAACCTTAGCTTTAAGTCCAATATCTAGCTCAACACTCTCACTTGTGACTACTGAGTCATAAGGGCTGGACTGAAACAGCATGCTCGTGGACGAACTGTTTAACCTATGAGCTTGTGTTGATCCTTTGTTTGCAACAGTGGAGAACGGAGAGACAGAAATTTGCTGTGTGAAAGGCTGGGAACTGCTCCCAATCCATTCACTGCTTATAGAGCCCATCTTCCCCTTTGCTTGGTTATAGAACATTTCATGCAGTGGTCGCAATGGCGGCCATCGGCATTCCTCGGCAACTCGGTAGGGGCGGAGGGGCGCATTGGCATTGATTACATCCCGAACATCAAACAAATGTGAAGTGGTTGGCCTCCCGTCAGCTTGGAAGAGCATGTCATTTATATATCCTCTTGCTGGCGCTTGATCTTTGCATGGCTGATAACTTCGCCTTGAGACCTGCTGACTGAATGCCCATTCTTGCTGCCTTTAAGAACAGTAATAGAGAGACAGATTATGCTGATGGGATTGATACCTATGAAGCTTACATTGAAGCGGATAGCTTATATGTAGATGTGATGGAATTGGTTAGGCACCTTAAATTGCTGGCCCTAAATTCAAATGGTTGTTGGGGGAAGGGGCGTTGCAAAAGGCTGTAAAGACGGCCAGGCTCGTGAACATTCCGTCCTGCAAAAGCTCCCCCACTGTCCATCCTGAAGTGAGGTAGAGAGCCTCTTGGGTAAAACATGTCTGAACCTCCATGCATTTGCCTTTCTGTTGGGACCAAAAATACGTCATGAAAATAGTGAGAACCACTTCCCAAAAACTAAAAAGATAAAGACTGATTTGTACAAAGCTGGATCAATTTTTGAAGAGGCCTAGATATGCCCAAAGCAGTAATCAGTTAATGTGTCTCTTTCTTCCGTCAGCTAAGATGTAGACAGATTCTTAGAAATTTGTGCTTCGAATTAATAATAAAATTGTGAACATCAAGATGGTTTTGGTGCATCGGTTCTTTCTTCTAGATTTGAGAAGATCAGTTAGAAAGAATCATGGAAACGGAAAAATTGTACCTCGCCCGGCGTCGTCCAGCTTCTTGCTTCTGTACATCTGATTGAACAAGTGCATGATCATTAGAAGAAATAACACACAGCTGTTAATATTGTAGTTATTGATGAAGGCTAAAACCCTAGCGCGACGATCTCCCTCTTGCTCACCTGCAAATGACTCTTGACATGGGCGATACTGAGGCCTCTCACATTCATCAACTGAAGGACTAGCTTGGGGGTAGCTTCTGCACCAACAAGCAATTCCAAATTAAGAAAATTGATCATCAGCCAACAGCATGCTCTTCGTCTCCCCCACCCCACCGAGTAAAGAGGATCTTCAATCTTATTATCAGATTTATATTAAAACAAAAAATCTTCAATATCCCAAACAAACCACCCACTGCCCACAAAACAAAAACTGATAACCAAGTGCATACAGGAAGACAAAAACAACAACAGCAAGAGGAAGTAGACTTAGAGGAAGAGGCTGAGAAGATGAAACTGTCAAAAGACTTACTATCTTGCCCACCAAGTTTTTCCACGGCATGGACAAACGAGTGGTGCAGATCCGGCGTCCATCTCAACCTTGGCATCTTGGACCGGACGTACTGCCGAACGGTGGGGTTTTTCTCGGCGGCATCTGCTGTAGTGCTCGTGTTACTGGAGCTACCTCCACCAGCGCTTGGCTCCACATCCGTCTGGCTGTCCTCCTGATCATCACCCCCTGGCTCGCCATTCAGATCAAATGAGGGCTGCTGCCTCTTCCTCGGTAACGACCCGTTATCTCCGCCATCACCATCAGCGCTGCCGCTGCTCTCCTGTGATCTCTTCTCCCCCACCGTACTGCTGCTACTGCTGCTCTCATCCCTCTTCTCTCCCCCCTCATCTGTTTCCATCTGTGGCTTAGCCTCACTAACTAAAAAGAATAGATAGAGAGATTTCTTCGGCAACACCGTGCTGCCGGAGATGTGGAAGGGAAGGGGAAGGGGTCGGAGACGTCAACAGGATGGAAGAAAATGGTGAGAATATTGATTAGAATATTGGAGAGGGGTTAGCCATGAACAAGTATTCCTCGCATTGACTGGATTTTTATGGGGAAAAAATAAAATAATAGCGAGGTAAGGAAAAGAATGGGGAGGGAGATATAGACTTGCAAACAGTTGGAAAGATTTAATCGCTGATGCAGACATTTTTTACCCGGCTAGCCATCCGTAGAATACCACAGTCAGCTGCCCATATCCAGCTCTGGAGCTGAGCCTAAGCTGGTTCTTGACCATTTATCCCCTTCTTACTTTTTTTTATCATTCTAATGGGAAAATTTAACTTACATTCTTGATCTTTGGCAAAATTGTTTTAATATTTTTTACAATTTCAAAAATTTCGCAGATTTATTCATTATTTGTAAAAAAAAAAAAAATCCTTACCTATTTAACCAACCAATAACAAAGGCATCGCCCATGGGCAACATGTTGTGGGTAACGGAATGAAAGAGAGGGTGCATCTATTATGTTCCCCATGAGTCGTGGTCCCCTACGACCCTCTTAACAATTAAGTAAAAAGATATATTTTTATTTAAAAATAATTATTAAAGCTTTTGTTAATGGTGCATGGTGTATGTAATTTTTTTGAAATGTGGGGGGTGGAAGTGCCATTTTGTATCTTATTTACCCATTTTAATTGAAATCCACCATGACAAGTGGGGATAAGTAGATGCCAACGAATTTTTTGAAAAACAGAAAAATACTAGGGACATAGGATTCTTACTATAACATAAAAGCCAAACAAAAATTTTACAGAACAATAGAGAAAAATTAAAGATCTTTAAGATTCCACCGGCCAGTCTGGTATGAAAATGCAAGACCTTTGAGCAATCTATAAGCATGGATAGGTAAGCTAAAAAATAACCGATCTCGGAGATATGCTAGCAAAAGAGGTAAGGAAATCCACAATAGTTTTGCCCTCTCTGAAAACATGGTAAATACTAATGTGATGAGAACTTAATCAAATCTCAGATGTCCTTTAGAATACTTCTCAAAACCCTAGGAACAGAACTATTCGAGAAAACCATATTAACCAGAAGAAGAGAGTCCAATTCCACTATTAAGGGGTTGCAGAGATATAGCAAACCTGAGTGCCCTCCACCATAAGCATTGCTTCAAAAGACATACTCCCGCCATCCTAATTTAGTAGCTTCATTTGGCCAAAAAGTTTGTTTTGTATGAATAGCTTATCTTTTTTTCAATTTAAGTGGTTGGGTTCATAAAAAAAAAAGTATTATAAGCTTATTTTTCCTTCTCTTATATGTATGTTTCACCATTTAATAAAAATCACTATGGTATAGGGAGTATTAGTAGAAGAGACATAATACTGGAAGCTTATGTAAATTTGGTCATCACAACTACAAAACACTCCACTACCGGCCGTGTGACCAGGGTTGCCTTTAGAGACGTAATCAACCTTTAATTTCTAGTAGACTATTTGAGGTCTAAGCAATCTCTTTCTATTATTTTATTTTTTTCTGCAGTAATAGAGGATTCATTGTGTGCTAAAGGCTGCCTAAGTGGAACAAAAGAGATCAATTTCATCTCGTCACAAAACGATCATCAATCTCATATGGTCATAGATCTACCATATAATTAATCTAGTTGAAGTTTATGAATTATAAACTTTGTAGCACATTGGCTTTTCCTTAAAATCCAAATGATGAGCATAGAAGTGAGTTGCTTGATGATATTCACAATATTTCTCCTAGATTTGTCATTATGAAAACAATGGATTCTATTTTTGGAGATGCAATCAATAATAAAAGACAAATCAATCCTATAACAAAAATACTTCCATGCCATAGTCGTAATTTCATGCTCCTTCAAAACATGCACCATAGTCTCACATCTAAGAAGGCTCCAACAAGTACAAATGGATTCCAAATAATTGTCACAATGACGAATGGTCTTTTCCATAGGAAAATGGCCAAACCATGCAAATAACACCGGAAAGTTTTGGATGACTTTTCTTTTAATATATTAATTTTTGGAGTGACATTTTCATTTTTGAGTTATGGGAGTTTAATATCCTTCTAAATATAGAGGATTGCCACAATGCCTTTAGCCCAACACCTTATAAAAATAAAAGACTATAAGTTGGGGCTTCAAGTTGTGCAAACTAAGAAAGTGAAAATAAATTAGGACCAGCACAAATTAATGTATAAAAAATATGCAATCATAATCAATCAATGCAAATGATTTTTATGTGGGAAACTGAAATGGGAAAAAATCATAGTCAGCTAGTCTCTTCAATTGAATCAATGCACTCTGAATTAAGAAATTACTGGACTCAAACTACAAACCTCTACTAAAACTAGAGTCCCTTCTCTAATTGAATTGTTAATCACCAAGACACCTTCTCTATACTTTTTCCATTGAGCTTGTTCCTTGTCTTCTTTAATAGCACTTCAACAATCAAGCCCTTCAATTGTTTTGCTGAAGCTTCTTCATGATCCCTTTACAATTGAACAAGTCTCCTAATGAACAACTTCTATTGTGTTTGGCATGTGTCAATGACTCATCTTTATTTCATAAAGTGTATATGAAACAATGCACTAACATTTCATTAATTTTCTATTAAATTAAAAAGTAATTTAGAGAAGAACTTTAGGCAAAAAACTTACTTTTTTCACCCGGAAATTTTGCTTCATCTCTATCTAATTTTCACAAAAAAGCCTTTAATAGTCTTACAAGTCAGCTAAGGTTTTAGTATTCTAATAGGGAATAAACGAATTTTGGATTTACTTAAACCAAGCAACTAAGGATAGAGCTATTCACTGTTCCACATAGTGATTGATCTTTCCCTGTTATGTTCGAATTCAGACACTCAATAAATCAATCCTTCCTCAACATGATTTATTGTTAAAGTTATTGAAATTTGTATGTTAAGAACCAATTGATCCTTTAAGCCTGTAATTGCTTATTCAGGTTACTGCAATTGATGATTTGGTCAACCGATTGATCTATACTCAAAACAGATGATAGATAGTTTGTTTGTAAACAATCTAAAAAATCATTCAACATCGACTAATTAATTTTCAAGGATGATTGTTTGCTTTTGAACAATAATTACGATTTTTATCTTTTTTGTCCAAAACTATAAAAAAACACATTCAAAGGTTTTCTAAGATAAATTTGAACGATCGTCACTTTTGAACAGTAATTATAAATTTTGTCTTTTTTGTCTCTCAAAAATACTTATAAAGGTTTTCTATGATAAAATCTAAGTGTTTGTGCATGTGAGTGTGTAATAATTTACCAGTGAGGTTTATCACTTTGTTAATCTTCCATCTCGAAAATCAGAATTTGTTAGCTCTTCTTTTTAATGTCTATATATTCCAAATTTGATGTTGATCACATCACTAATCTTTATCAGAACCATACGCCTTAAAACATTCACCCTTTGGACACAATTTTGTTCATCAAAATCAAGCTACTTACATCACATATAACCATATGCTCTAACAAGTTAACCTAGACCACTACAAGAGGTTAACGTTTACCCCATGACGATTAAGGGTAGTAGGTGGGAACTTTCCTATTTTAGCCAAAAATGTAGGGATGCCCAATCAACCTAGTCAACTCAGCTAATCAAAATTCAAGAATTTTGACCAAATGAAGGGGAAGGAGAAAATACACAACCTTCATTGAAGGGTTCATGTTAGGTTAATGTGTGGACTAGTCTTTGCAACTTGACCCTAGTGACTCAAGTACGATTGTTTCTCCTACGAGCATATGGGACTTACTCAAGAAGGTACCCGATAACACTCTATCCTTGTTGTAGAGACTATTAGAGTTGGTCAGGAGAAAACAAGATGAAAAAAGTGTTTAAAACCAAGGAAATATGGGTTGAACTAGTAAATGTTCCCTAGACAGGGCAAGAAATACACTAAATTGGTCCTCCAGTCACCCACAAGTGTGGCTTTGGCACCAAGCTACTACGTAGTTCAATATCTTTTAATTTTGAAATCAATTTATTCAAATTAGGAGGGATAATTTCTGATTGGTTGGAGAGAGACTTAGATTGGATCAAATAAGAAAACTTAGCTAAGAGAAAAACTCCCCCTATAAATAAAACCTCCCTCCCTCTCTCCTTTCCCCACCTACACCACTTTAGAGTTTGATATCCATTTAATCAACCTAACAGATCACCAAAAAGCTCCTAAAAATATTTCAACAAAGCAAGAATTAAGAAGTTTGGCTTCTATGCTTGTAATTTTGTTTACTTAGCAAAAATAATAAAAGTTTAAACTCTACACACATTCATCATCAACCTATCAATCAATCAAAGCACAAAGTCAATAGCTTGCAAAGGACACAAACCCAAACTAGGGTAAAAAATCACATTAACTTTTCTCTTGACCAATTCAATTCACTGGTAAGCAAGTCCTCATACAAGACCAATAAATGCCACCAACCTCCTTTGCGACACCAACACAAAATTCTTTTGTTTATAACTTCTCCTCATTTATTGTTGGCCTTCAAGTATTCTCCTCAAAGTCTTGAAAATTTTTTCCTCTGTCATCTTTGTCTCCTTCTCATTCCTCAATCAAAACTTATTTTTTATTGTTGATTTGTTTTGAGACTCTTTAATCACTACTTGATGAAGATTCAATTACTTCTCCTCAAACTCATGTATGTGTGTATTGTACTCTTGTTGTGTATCTCTCACCATGAAGAACATTCGCTCACAAATCAAAGGTGGATCAAGGAAAAATTAGGCAAAAGGATTCTCCCTTTTCTAAAATTGAATAATGATTTTTATCCTTACAATTTCATCCATACCTAGCTGCTTTATAGTGTTTTCAGTTAGTTGGGGTAAAAGAATCCAAAGTAGGAAATAACTTTTCTTTCAGAATTCTTAAACTAGGTAACATGGGGTCAAGAGAGCGATCATTTCAACATGTGATTAATCAATCAAGAGAGCGATCGTTTAAACAAGTGCTTGATCAATCATTGTCTCTACCTAAACAAATTTCTCAATCTATTGATCTATTGTAGCAGGGGATTAATCGATGTTTACGTCGGTTTAAAATAAAAAAATATTTATTAAAAGATAGATTCATACAAATCCTGTGTTCATGAACAATTTTTAAGATTTTGACCTAGAATGTGTTAAAACTTCCAAAATCACTCCAATAAATTTTTTTAACTTAATTTTAACTTATTTCATACGTGAGTGTGTGTATCATACTTTTAAATCTCCAATACTCAATGTAGTCTTCATACTTGAACTTTTAGAACACATATGTTCCTATTTTTCAAGTCTTTTAATTTAAAATCTAACTTGATCACAACTAAATCTAATCAGAATCTTAAGGAATAAAATTGTACATGAAGTTTTGACATTGTTTGATCATCGAAATTAGCCAATTTTATTATATATAACAACATATTTTCTTACATCACACACACTCTCTTATCCTTTTGGTGTGATCACTTCACTCTCCTCCATCTCTCTCTCATCTCCCTCTCCTCCTTCCTTTAGTGATTGAGATTGGTGTCCATATCAGCACTGAAAGTTCTTAAAGAAGGAGAAAGCAACTCAATTTCACCATAGAAGCACTTGGAGAACATATTTTTCCTTAATTGAGGTAGGAACTACCATTATGATACTTAATATATGATGTTAGGGCTGGTTAATGAATGATTGATTGCTATTTAGAAAGCATCTTATTATGGTTTTTTGTTTCACATGCCAAAATTGTAGTTTTGAAGCTTGTTCTTATGGACTGTGGACATATGATGTGATACCATGAACTTTTTAGGTATTTTACGTGTTTGGGATGGTCGGTTGTAGTTTATTTTAAAATATTACTTTCTATGTCATCGACATCGACTTCAACATGTTAACAGAAACATCGATGAAGGTAATTCTTTTTAGTACAAAACTTAGAAAGTAGCAATAGTGATAAATTTAAGACTGACAAAGAGAAGTACATTTATAAGAATGTATTGAGTTACAAGAACAAAGAAGTTTTTGTTAGCATGCATTGACATGTTGATGTGCATTTCAACTAAGCTTAATTTCTACTATTAGCAGGACATGATGTATTGATAGTAACATTGGTAGTTTTGCTAAATTCATTGGAAGAACTACTAACATGTCAGTGAATTGTGATAGACGTGTCACCACGTTCAAGTTTACCTTAAGAAACGGTTACATGCAATTATTCACACAATTATGCACCAGAATTTGGTTACTTTACTCCCTTATAAATATTCTTTGATGTCCTACAACCCGATTTTTTTTAGAATCTTTGTCACAAGGAGATAGTTAGGGAACAACACAAGAGGAAGTAGAGAAAGGAAAAATTTTGCAGAGACCTTGAGTATTTTATCAAGAGATAAGGTTGGATTACTAAACCTTTTAACCATTTAATGGTTTAAATGGACATTCTTGATCTAACTGTATGCAAATTGATGTGTTATATTGTAGTTATTTTTTAAAATTATGCCATCTTAGAATAAAAGATGGTATTTTTTATTCATGATGATTAAATGACTAAAATCATAGTTTTTCATGAAGGGTTTATGGTCAAATGATGTAAGAATGATGTTTAGTGTATGATAATTTTTGGTGTTCTAGTTCGGTCATGATTCATTTTCATCCTAATCATTGACATGATTGCCAACACATTAGAAGTTAGAGTAAGATGAATAGTACCTGCACCACTACATTGTGCTATGTTGGTTTTATACTAGTCAATAGTATTATATACCTTGTTTTATATTCATTGTCTCTAAAAACAGGGAAGTGACACCTAAGTTATTCTTTATGTGAGATTTGAATAAATGGTGGTATTATTAATCTTTCCCCTAGAAGTTTTTATGAAAAATTGATTTAAAAAACATAGGGTATAGCAACATGGTGTTATAGACAAGGTTAATCTATCTACATGTCTAGAATCATAATATATTATTGATGTGATATATTGGATGGGGCAAAATTAGTAACTTAGTGTATACCTATAACTTGCATAATCATGAGAGAATCTAATGCATGAAAACAAGTTAGGTGGTCCACAATGGGGTAGGAGAACCCTATGCTACATACATAACTATTATTTTTGCCACTACTTGATGCAAACCAATTAGCATTGATAGATATGCAGCATTGGGGCCCAACAAAGAAAAAATAAAATTTTCTCTCTAGCAATTGATCGGTCTATACATGCAATCAATCAATTTTGTAAAACGATCAATCAGGACGTGAAAATGTTTAGTATAAAATGAAGCCAAGAGTTAGCTATCGATCGCCCAATCTTAGCGATCGATCGATCCTTCAACAATATGATTTTTTGCTTTTTTTTGGATTAGAATTTCATTCTGATTTGGTTTCTTTTTAGTAATTTACTTTTCTAGGATTCTTTATTCCATATTCCTTTCATTATTTAGGGATTTTTCCATTAGTTTTTCTTAATTTTGATTGGTTAGTCATAAGGTAGTTAAAAATTAGACTCTTTATTAACAGTTATGTATCTAGGAGTTGTATAAATACTTGGCCTTTCTATGAAGGTAATAAGTTCTATAATTTTTTGATATTTTTAAGAAGAAGAAGAGGATATTTCTTATTCTAGATGTGAAGAGGTTGAATGGTCAAGCTGAAGACTTTATATACACTTGCAAGATATTCATTCTAATACACTTAAGAAAATGAAGGATTCTAATGATAAGTATAAAGCTGGATATGTAAAATGAAGACATGTAGACTTTCATGTTGGTGATTTTATTTGGGTTGTTTTGACAATAGACAGATTTTTGGTTGATGAGTACATTAAATTAGTAGAAAGGAAGGTTGGGCCTTTGGAGATTCTTTAAAAGATTAATTTTAATGCCTATTGATTCAAGCTTCCTAGTCATATTTGCACTTCAAACGTTTTCCGTGTTAAACATCTCATTCCTTATCTTGGTCATGCTTCAAATGATAATTATGTGAATTGAAGGACATATTCTTTTGAGCCATGGGAGGATGATACACACCCATTGGCCTTGACATATATAGTGTTGGGATCGCACAAAGAAAAAAAAATCTTTAGGGATTGATTGATCGGGCTAGCGATCGATAGAGACATGAAAACATTTAGTATAAAACGAATTTGAGAGTTGGCAATCAATTGCCCTTTCTCAGCAATCAATCAATCCTTTAGTGATAATGTTTATTACATTGTTTTGGGTTAGAATTTTATTCCAATTTGTTTTCTTTTCTGTAGTTTGCTTTCCTAGGAGTCTTTGTTCCATATTCCTTTGATTATTTTTTATTTTCTCATTAATGTTCCTTAATTTTGATTGGTTAGTCATCAGGTAGTTAGAAATTGGACTCATTATTTACAATTATGCCAATAGGAGTTATATAAATACTTAGCTCTTCAAAGAAGGTAATAAGTTATGTAATCTTCTGATGGAGAAGAAGAAGTGGTTGTTCATTTCTCCTTTGTTCACCCACTATTTTCTATGAATTTACAATTGAAATTTTGCAAGCGAGGAGGGTTGTGTGCACCTGTAGGTGGAATCATTGAATAAAATTCATCTCATTAATCCTGCATTGCATCATTTGATGTCCCTACGTAGGTCCAACATGTCACCTTGAGGTTGTGGAGGATATGTTCTAGGAATTGATGAGATCGATGATCATGTTGAATAGAAAGGTTGCCACGATAAGTTGAGCAACTGACACTTCAGATGGCAGATTTGATGGTCGTCGTTGCTTGTCAAAACCACAACTTGGTAAAACCCAATGTCGAAGATGAGGTGATGAGCCAGAGGTTGATGCCCACAACAAGAATTCTTTCACCAACGCTACCCTGCGTGGTGATGAGGAGGTAGACCACTTGCCTCACTGCAAGGTCAGTCAACATGGGTGATTCTTGCCAAGAGTGCCAAGGAGACGGGAGGCTTATGCCCCTGATATGGAGAATCAGTGCTCGGGATGCTGGTTTGAAGATGGACATCTCTGAATTTCATGGGGGGATGCAGTCTGAAGATTTCCTAGATTGGATTGCTAATGTAAAATGCATTCTTGACTTCAAGGAGATTTCGGAAGACAAGCATGTTCCGTTAGTGGTGACTTATTTCTAGGATCGAGCGGCCGCATGGTGACAACAAATCAAATCTACTCGTGCATGCCAATGCAAGCTAAAGATCATTGAACGAGAGAAGTTGAAGAAGCATATGAGGCAAGGCTTTCTACCCTACAAGTTTGCTCAAGTGAAGTATCAGTGATTAGGAGACCTACGATAATGGTGAAAACGGTGGATGAGTACACTGAGGAGTTTTACTAATTGCTACATCATATTAGCTAGGCTGAATCAGATGAACAACTTGTGTCTCGTTATATTGGATGTATGAGTCAAAATTGCAAAGAGACCATGAATTTGTTCCATAATTTTTTCTTTGTAGTAAGTGCATTCTAGAGTGCTCTACTTGGAGAAGCAACAAGGCCTTATTAATTTGCTTATGTAGCCACAAAGGTTGCCACTAATTCAGGTAGTGTTCATGCCTCGTGCAAGCCTGCACCTCAAATCACCAAGAACACAACGAAAGCCTCTTCTACAAGGACTGGTCCAAAGTTTTTTAAATATGGTGGAATGGGTCATTGAGTGGCTAATTGTTCTCTTAATAACCGGAACAGTAAAGGATTATTCATTGAATAAGATGAGAATCTTGAATTTGATGATATTTCTTTTGATTACAGTAATCCTATATGTCATGATGAAACGAATGAAGAGATAGTAGAAGATGATCATAGAGAAGCTTTGGTGGCCTGTCGCCTTTATTTTCCCCTAAAGATATGGAGGGTGATTATTAGTTGAGGATTAATTATTTTATACTACTTGCACTATTGGGAGTAAGGTTTGACATCTTATGATTCATTCCAGAAGTTGTGACAATGTGGTGGTTGAAGTGGCAGTTCAAAAGATTCAACTGAGCACTACACCCCATCCATACACACTTTTTTGACTAAAGAAAGAAAGTGAGGTACAAAGTCTCTTAATGATGTTTAGTCCCGTTCTCTATTAGTTCTGCATATAAGGATAAGATATGATGTAATATTGTTGTTATAGATGCTTGTCATTTATTACTTGGGCATTCTTAGTAATATGTTCGATGTGTAACACATGATGGTCATAAGAACAGATATCGCTTTGCTTGAAATAGCACAAAAATTGGTTTTGTGTCACATAAGGATGTGGTGATTAAACCCCAATGCAACAACAAGTTCACTATTTTCTAGGGAAAAACACCTTGAAAAATTGAAGGAATATGATGTTGTTTATGATTTGGTTTCTGATGAGGATAGCTAAGGTAATGATATTCCTGAGGAAGTTAAACCTTTGGTTCATGAGTACCATGATATTTTTTTCGGAGTCCCTACCCAATGGATTGCCACCCCTTAGAAAGATCCAACATCATATTGAGCTTGTACCTGGATCTGCACTCCCTAATCGTCCATATTATAGGTTGAGCCCAAAGGAGCATGAATAGCTTTGGTAACAAGTCCTTCAGCTGTTAATCAAATGACATAATAGAGAGAGTCTGAATCCATGTGTTGTGTTAGCTTTAGTTGCACCAAAGAAGGATGGTAGCTGGCGTATGTGTGTGGATAGTAGAGCCATTAATTAAAATTATTGTTAAGTACCATTTTTCTATTTCCTTCCTTGATGATTTACTTGATAAGTTGAGTGGTGTTTCTATCTTTAACAGACTAGATTTGAAAAATAAATATCATCAAATTAGAATTAGACTAGGTGATGAATGAGAGACAACTTTCAAGACAATAGAAGGGTTATATGAATAGTTGGTCATGCCTTTTGGGTTGTATAATGCCTCTAGCACATTCATGAAGGTGATGAACCAATCTCTTGGACTGCTTATTAACAGATTTGTAGTCTATTTTGATGATAATTTTTTTTATAGCTCTAATATTGATTCTCACTTATAATATCTATGGTATGTTTTAGTTGTCTTTCGCAGGGATAGACTTTTTGCAGTTATTAGGAAGTGTTCTTTTATGTGAGTGAGGCTTTGTAATCTTCCTTAGATAAGTTCTCTCAAAGGATGGAATAGATGTGGCTAAAACTAAGGTCGATGTGGTGAAACATTAGCCAAGACCTACTAATATGCATGAGGTACAAAGTTTCCATGGGTTAGCTTATTTCTACTAGAGGTTTATTACCCATTACTAATTATATGAAGTTATAATCTTTTGTTTAGACTATGAAGTTGAAGGAGCATTTGCTCTTATTAAGTAAAAACTTATTTCAGCGCATGTATTAGCTATACCTAACTTTGCCAAGACTTTTAAGTTGTGTTGTTATGCTTCCAAGCTTAGTATTCCTAAATTCAAGAAGGGTTGTCCAATTGTTTATTTCAGTGAGAAGTTATCAGAAGCACAAGGAAGATATATTTTATATGATAAGTTTTATTTTAATTCTCCAAACTCCTCGACATTTGAGGCATTATTTGATTCATATGGAGTTTATTCTTTATTCTGATCATTCTACTCTTAAGAATATTAATAGCCAAGAGAAATTATCTGTTAGGCATGCATGTGGGCCTCTTATTTGTAGGAGTTTACTTTTGTAGTTAATCATTTTAGGAGCTATTGATTGTTTATCCTTTCTTTGCTAATGTTTTATCTAAACTAGAGACAAGACATAAATCAGATTATTTGTTGCATGATGGGTTTTTTCAAAGGCAGTCAGTTATGTGTTCTTACTTGTAGTATGTCCTCAAAGATCATTACAGAGATGCATAATGAGGGTCATATCCAAAGAGATAAGATTTTTCAACTTGTTTCTTCTTCTTATTTTTGGACATCTTTGCAAAGAGAAGTGTATAGATTAGTTGTGAGGTGTCAAATATGCCATATGGCTAAAGGGACATCTATGAATGCTAGATTTTACATGTCTTTGCCTACCCCATCTCTGCCATGGTCAAACATTAGATTGGACATTGTTCTTGAACTACCTTGCCCTCAAAGAGGGATGGATGCCAAATATGTCGTTGTTAACAGATTCTCCAAGATGGTACATTTCATTACTTGCAAAAAAACCAATGATATATCTCATGTTGCATTAATATACTTTCCGGAGATATATCATTTACCTAGTTTACCATTGTCTATTGTTTATAATAGAGGTACTTGTTTCTAAGTCATTTTTTTGCGCTTTCTATGGAAACCGGCAAATACTTCTTTGGATTTTAGTAGTGCTTAGCATCCCCAAATAGATGGACAGACAAAGGTAGTTAATTGATCCTTAGGAAACTTATTGAGAAGTTTGCTTAGTGCTAATCTCAAATTGTGAGATCAACACTTATACAGGCTTAATTTGCTTAAAATAGGAGTGTGAGTCAAAGTACAAGATTTGGTCAATTTACTATTGTTTGTGGTTTCAATACTCATTCTCCATTAGATTTAATTCCTATTCTAAATGTGAAGACGTTAAATGGCCAAGCTGAAGACTTTATATCACACTGCATGATATTTATTCTGATACTTTTAGAGATTGTAGTTGTTTAATGATAAGTGTAAGGCAGCTAAAGATTTAAAACAAAGACATGTACACTTTTATGTTGGTGAAATTGTCTGCGCAGTTTTGACCAAAGATAGATTTCCTATTGGAGAGTACAATAAATTATTAGTAAGGATGGTTGGACCTTTAGAGATTATGCAAAAGATTAATTTTAATGCATATTGACTCAAGCTTCTTAGTTACATTTGCACATCAAATGTTTTTAGTTAATGTAACACCCCGATCCGGAAACCCAACTCGGATTGGGGATTATTTGGAAGACAAAATATGAGTAAATAAAATAAACAAAAAAATTTAAAATCGAGAGCAACCAGGAGCAGAAGACACTAAATGTGAGTCATAACGTTCTTCTAAGGACTACGAAGCTATGGCATTCCGTTGTGCGTAGATCAAAACAAACCTAATTTTATAACTTATTTGGATTGGACCAACGTTATCATACCGTTGGTTACCTACATACATATTGGATACCATCTCTGACGTTACTCCAATACGATCTGATCCAAATATAGTTATGCCTATTGGCTATTACATGCATCACGCATCAAGAAAATCATATACGTTAAAATATGTATATTCTTATATCCAAATAAATAATTAGGAATCAGACAAAGATCTTATGGCCCTTTGATGGAGGACAAAGCCTCCCCTACTCGGGGCCACTCTCTTTGTGGTAGCCCAATGATGGAAAATGGAACCTCCCCTTATTCTTAGCCACTTCTCTTTCCTCGGGGCTAGAGTGTGACAGGGCAAAGTCTCCTCTTGCTTTGGAGTGTTTCCCCCTTATGGAGATGCTAACTCAAGAAATGGACGCTTTCATTGCATAGAACACCCTCAAATTAGCTAAGAACGCCTTTTGAAACAAAAGAAAACGGACTCAGAATTACTCCATAAACATCTCTTTGGTATTCAAGGGTGATAGGCATAGTCTCTACTTACTCCTAAGTGTTTCCCCCTTATGGAGTCACCAACTCAAGGAATGAATGCTAGCATTGCGTAGAATACCCTCAAATTAGCTAACAATGTCTTTTGAATGACTCGAATTGAACTTCAAACAAGTAAGAAATGAATAAAATAAGTTTCAGAATGTTTCTGAAATGAAGAACAGTGGTTTATATAGAAATGACAACCATGCACACACGCGTCGTGTGTCAGGCATTAGACGCATTTGCCAGACATGCATCAGTTTTTTGAACGCGATCTGAAGTGGGTTAGTTTCCTAACACATCCAAGTGCTGCCACGTGGCAATAAATAATATTTTTTATTCTTTTATTTACAAAATTTTAAAATACTATATCTTCTTGCTCCAAAGTCGGATCACACATTATTACTACCGATGGACTCGTATTGACAAACCCTTCAAATCTAGACCACATATGGGTAGGATATCTTGTAGTTTTTAAGTGGGTCTCACCCATGTGGCATGTTTCTTGAGGCAGTAACTTTCGCTCCCGATCTCCATTTCTCTCGTTCTTTGGTTTGTTACTCTCGTTACTTCGAGCTCTAACCAAATACAAAAATTACATCCCTTAAAACCCATTAAAATTAAATTAAAAATTATATAATTACCCCTAACCTTTTGGGTTAAGCATAATCGAAAAATAGGGTGTCATACTTAAATATCTCATTCTTTATTTTTGTGATGCTTTAGATGATAATAATATGAATTCAAGGATGAATTCTTTTGAGTCATGGGAAGATGATCAGACCAATTGGCATTGATAAATATGGAGTGTAGGGATCGGAGAAAAACAAAAAAAAACAAAATTTTCTCTTTGGCAATCAATCGGTCTATAGAGGCTAACAATCCTTTAGTGCCACCGTTTTTTAATTTGTCTTGGATTAGAGTTTCATTCCAATTTGGTTTATTTTTAGTATTTTTCTTTCTAAACCATCTTTATTGTGTATTGATTTTATTATTTACGGATTTTCTAATTAGTTTTCCTAAATTATGATTGGTTAGTCATAAGGTAGTTAGATATTAGACTCTTTATTTACAGTTATGCCAATAGGAGTTGTATAAATACTTGGCTCTTCTATGAAGTCCATAAGTTCTATAGTTTTATGATATTCTGATGAATAAGAAGATGAGGTTATTTCTTTGTCCATTGTTTTCCCTCTATTTTTGGTGAATTTACTATTGAAATTTATGAGAGTGGAAGGATGTGTTAGCTTATAGCTGGATTCATCGAACAAAATTCATCTCATTAATCTTAGCCTGCATCACCACTATTGCTATTGCAACCTTTATTCTAGCAAGAGGTGTGCAACCTCAGAATTTAGGAAAACATCATGTGCATTATCTTCTAGAGTCGTTGAGATTACCCTAACTCCATTTGAGATGATGAGTATGTTCTATAGCATGGCTTAGAAGTTTCCAGCTCTAACACAAGCTATAAAGGCTCGGCTCCAAGCTATGGTAAAATTGACCAACCTCAAGATGAAGGATAGGGTAGAGAATGAGAATGTGAGTTTGGCTACTTTCAAAAGGTTTTGAAAGATGACTTTGGTGTTCAATGGTGAAGGGGGAACTAGAAGAGGCTGAAAATTTGATTGAGAAAATTAGAAAGACCTTTGAGGCCATGTCCATTAAGCCTCCTCGTAAAGTAAGTATGGCCACTTTATTATGAGTGGAGAAACTTACTTTTGGTGGAAGATGGTTAGGAACACAATCTCTAAGGATAAAGATATCATTACTTGGGAATAATTTTTTGGTGCTTTTAACAAGCAATACTTTCCCCATTCCCCACATATCTAAAAGTGCAAGGAGATTGAATTCCTAGATGTCTAGCAGAAAGAGATGATTGTGGTTCAATAAAAAATGAGTTCATCCAGTTCTATAGGTTTGATTAGAATGTTGTCTCTACAAGGAAAAGAAGGTGGATCACTTTATTTGGGGATTGAAGAAAGGACTTTGGTCCAAAATCCTAGCCTCAAGAAACCTCTTTTGCTGATGATGTAGCTCAAGAGTCGATTTTGGATGAAATTTTATTGAGTCAAGAATGCATTTGAAGAACCTAGATCATATTAAAAAGTTTGGAAGTATTCGTGACAGTAAAAGAGGAAGGAGTAGCAACATGGGAGATAGTAAACCCTTAAAAAATGAGAAATACCAATCCTCCATTCATAAATTTTACACCTTTTTGGCATAAGAAAGTGGATGGGAGGTCTCAAATGTGGTCGAAGATTCTGGCAGGGAAGACTTGCAGAGGAGATATCCACTTATGCTATACTTGTAAGTAGTCAGGACATATTGCTTGTTATTGTCCTCAAAAGCCTTAAGGAAATTCATACATAAAAGTGACTTGAGTTTCAGCATGATGTTTACAAAATTTTAAAAATAAATAATTGCAACATCCCTACAATTAGGGATGTCACAAGTGGACTCATGAGACTCATCCCTAAAGCTATCTACCTTCAAACTTGCATGGAAGACATTATAGCTACACATCTTATCTTAATTAGAAGAACTCTCATCAGAGTAAGTTGCTTAAAGCACTCTAAGGGTCTACCACTGGGGCCTACATGCTAATGAGATAGGTTTTAATTATGTTATTGTATAATAAGGGCATTTATGTCAATAGGTTAATCAAGGTTATTAGTATTTTTCCTTTAATTATGTTGTTGGGCCTAAGGCACCTATTAGTGAGCCCATGAGTTATTCTGTTGAAGTGTAAGGGTTATGCCCTATTGTGTTCGGTGAATGAATAATCTTGTCAGCCTCTCTTGTCTTCTCCCCTCTACCTCCCCCTCCTTCATGGTAGCCACGCCTCTCCCATTTCCCAGCCATCTTGCACCGCTCCTTTCCTCTTCGTCAGCTACTAGAATATTGTGGACACTAGTCCACAACACTAGTATCATAGCCTCTTGGTGGGTACCACATGCATGAATGCCCCCTCTTCCCAATTCAATGCCCATTTGGAGAGGTACATCATCGGTTCAGGCACTATTGTCGCCTACACTTTCATCGAGTCATTGCCAATTTCCATACCTGGATCTTCTAGCCTCTCCCCACCTTTTGAGACCCTTGGTGAAGTTGATGTTGATATTGTGAGCGCACGACAGCATCACCGTCCATCCGGCCCTCATGTTGAAAGGGGACACCCTCTGGACCCCCATCAGAACATTGTACACCTGCCAAGATCTCTTTCCCGGACCGGACTTCCAACCTCAATTGCTCTTCCAACCTCACTAATTGTGCCTTTAGGTCTTTAACCATTGAGCCAAATTTCATTGCCACTGTCCATCATCATCCCCAGTGTAGATGGAGTTCTGAATCTAAAGGGGGGACCTTTCTTGCCAGATATACATAGCTAGTCTATACCAAAATCGAGCATCAAAGGTCCATCTTCGTGGTCGCCACGCCACCCTAAGCTCCACCACCACCATGATCATCACGGAAGGCCGCTCAATGGCCAGCTGAAGGCTGCACACAGCCCTTTCCATTGCCTTGGCCCACACCAACTTTCCTTGGTGCAACGACTGTTCGGTCACGAGTTCCCATCTAGTCAATCTTTGACCTCAAATTAGATGCACACATCGACTAGCCAGGCAAAAACCTAGCAGCTCTTTCCTCCTTCCGCACCTAGACTAGCCCCTCTTCTATTTGTCAGACCGACCCATCTCTCAACTACAAGGAATTGAGGACTTTCCATCACTACCCCCTACATCGATCCCATTCCGATCTCTATCTCCTCCAGAGTAATCACAAGCCATTGATCATGTGTAGCCTTGGCAACCCATTTGTCGTCCAACAGCTTGATCACTTCAATGCTGGTGGCAAAGCCTCCAAAATAGGGGCCTTTCTTATAGTTGCCCCATCGTCTGAACCTTGGTCTCCTCCTCATCTACCCGAACACCTCCATCATTGTGTAGAGCTCCCATGATGATGTTGTTGCTGAAATCCGTCCGAATCAAAAGATCCTGCCAGCTTTGGTGGGCAGAGCGTCCCTATTTTCTGATGAAATCTTCATTTGCAGGATTCTTGGTGGAAGATTGGCTCCTCCTCCTCGCCCCAATTCCCGACTCACACTCTGGCAGTTTGAAGTTCCAAGAAGAAAATCTCGGGCACGAGATGGATGCTGCTCTAGCTCCCAAATGGATGTCTCTTGCTACATCCGTCTGCCTAGCTGCCCTAAGGCTTGCTGGAGAATGTCAAACAAGTACTTTTTGGGCCTTCTCCTTTCCAAACTCAGTCCCAAGACTTGGCGCACCACTCTCAACCTTTCATTGGCCAAAGCTTACGAGGGGCTTTTGTTACACTCTATGAACCTAGCCATTAGTGCCTCATCTCATGAAGCCCTTCACATCAACATGGGTTTGTTATGAACTGTCTTAGACCACTATGGGAATTGTGTTCCACAACAAATGGACTTCCCTAAGGAATTTTGGGTCTTATGCATTATTTGCTCCTTGTTTTGGCTTTTGGGTACTTTACATACTGGACCACCCTCTACGTAAGCACATGGGCCTTTTATGGGCCCCAACGTAGTGGTGCATCAATCACTTGCCACCTTTGCACTACTATTGCTACTACCTGTGTCAATTGTTGTCCTTGGCACTTATTTGACCTTGTTGAGGAAGTTGTCTGATGCCCTCTCTCGGCTGCCTCAAGCCACCCTGTTGTCCCTCTAGTGATAACACTTGTTGGAGACCTGTGTTGGCAATCCACTTTGTCCCACGCCCGACAAGTTGAGCCCATTCCATTGCTTTGTCACCTCCAACATCTCCAGTCATCCCTGCTAAAACAAAGATACCCGAACTCGATTTTTGTGTCTGCATTGTTTCTCGCGTCACAAGGTTCCATATCTTCTCAACTACTGTCTATTAACTACACTTCCAACATGTTTTTGGTGGCTTCTTCATGTTTGCTTTTGAGTACTGCCCAACACTCTTGCATCCTTCTGTTTGTCTCATCCACAGTTCCAAACTAGCTATTCACAGCAGAGCTATGGCGGGCCCAATGTTAGGAGTTTCAGGCCACATCAAGGATAAGGTAATGAGTATGCCAAGCATAGTGGAATGTATGACCATCCTAAGGGTCTACAACTGGGGCCTACATGCTAGTGGGATAGGTTTTAATTATGTTATTGTTTAATAAGGGCATTTAGGTCAATTGGTTAATTAGGTTTATTAGTACTTCTCCTTTAATTAAGTTGTTGGGCCTTAGGCGCCTATTAGTGAGCCCATGATTTAATCTATTTAAGTGTAAGGGTTATGCGCTAATCTAATCAGTGAATGAATAATATTGTATTCCTCTCTAGTCTTCTCCCATCTGCCTCTCCCTCCTTCATGGTGGCCACGTCATTCCCTCTCTCCTTTCCCGACCATCTTACACTACTCCATTCCCCTTCCCTAGCTACTAGGCCGGTGTAAACACTGGTCAACAACACACTTTGCCCTTTCTCATGTTATCAAACCACTTTGATTTTTTAGAACAATAAGCAGCAATAATGACCTTACTTTCCACATTCAAAACATTTCATATTCTTCTTGTCTATTTTTTTTGCCTCTGATCTTTCCTATCCCCTTGTCTCTTCCCTGAATTTTAACCCTTGTTCCTAAACCTAAAGCTTTAAGATTGCATAAATTTCTTGAAGTTTCTAGCTAACAAGAGCATAAATTCTTCATCATCCTAAGATTCATCAAATTCTCCTAAGGAATTCAAAGTTTTATTCTTTTTCGAAGTTCACTTAGATGCTTTATGGGTAGTTTGTTTTGCCTTAGATT
Source organism: Saururus chinensis (assembly GCA_035235625.1). NCBI lineage: Eukaryota > Viridiplantae > Streptophyta > Magnoliopsida > Piperales > Saururaceae > Saururus > Saururus chinensis. The sequence continues at coordinate 32,928,098 of CP141144.1, read as the reverse complement.
ACTCAAACAATTCATTATTATTTTCATAAGATTCTTCTTGCATCTCAAAAGTTCCAAAGTTCTCAAACAACTCCTCAATGTCTAAGGTATCTTTTCAGATTCATTAATTATTGTCAGCTTAATTTTAAATTTGGAGGTCCTAGACCTTAATAGTTTTTTCATTACTATGTAATTAGGAATGGGCTCCCCGAAATGAATACAAGCATTAACTTTGTATCTTAGCATAATATTCAAAAATAGTTTCATCTTTACTTATTATCAAGTTTTTAAATTCAAGTCTAAGAATTTGTAACTTGACACTTATAATACTTCACAAGTTTTTCCCATACAACCTTAGCAAATGTGTTATTTGAGATTAACCTATGTTGTGTCTTTCCTAAGGTAGTGAACGATGCACTAAAGGCCTTCCTATTTGCATTTGCAAGTTTTGTTTTATTTTCATCTCATTCACTCTTATATTTTAAGATTGAATTTCCATATTTGTCTTTGGTCATTGGAGGATTCCAACTTTTAATTTCCACTTTCCAAGTATTTTCATCAAACGCTTGAATAAACATTCTCATCCTATTTTTCTAATATGAAAAGTTTTGATCATCAAATAATAGTGGACAATTCATAGGATTACCCAAATTTTCATTTCGCAAATTGAATTAATTGATGCATCCATAGAAATTATACAAACGTTAATTACCCAAGCAAAAAAATTGAAGTACTCAAAACAAGGAGAAACATAAGAGTAAGCAAACTAAAAAATTAGGGCACATAGATTAGCAAGTTTAGTAGGTAATTCTAAGAGAAACACAACTAAAGTAAGCACTACTAAGAGAGCAAACCTTAGCACAATATATCTAACACTAGAAATTAAAAACGAGGAAGATTTAGCAAACTTAAGATTCACTAGCATGCAAAAATAGATTGATATCATGAATCAAACTCAAGTATTCAATAAATATCCTTATCTACCACTTGAGAGTTTAATAGCTAACTTGATAATGATAGGGATCACTAGATTGCTTCTAACCCTTAGTACTTTTACAAGTTAGCAATTACGAGTTCTAGCCTCTATATACAAGAAATTATTTTAAAGATGAATAAAAAAACCTTATTATCCATTCCTCATTCATGATCAATCAATCATCAAACTAAACATTCACACCACACAATCACACAATAATTTTTACATCAAAAATCCCAACTAAGGTAAACAACTACTGAAACGTCAATAATAGGTTAAATCAATTCACTAGGACAATACAAATCTTACAAGACTCAAAGCTACCAACCAACCTCAAAACTTATTCAATCTTCTTTGTTAATGATGTTTACCTTCAATTCTTCCTCCTTAAATCCTTGAAGCTTTCCCTCATCGTGTTTTCCTCTATGTCATCTTGTTCTAGCAACTGAAACAAAGACTCATTCTTTATTTGTTGATTTACCTCTTTAGATTCTTCAACTCGTTTGAATAACTTTAGTCACTCTCATATGAAATTTCTGTGTGAAATCTTTTCACTTTAGTTCCGCTTCAACATGAATTTACCATGAATAATTTCTTCAAGCTCCTTTGCAAACTCTCTAAGAAAAAAATGTGTGAAGGACTCTCTTTTCTTCTCCAATATTTTCTAAGTTTCTCTCTCTTCAATTTAGTCACAACATAGCTTTATATAGGTCTCTAAGTTAAATTGGCTATTTGACTTCAACTAGGAAAGAAACATATTCTGGAATGACTTGTTTAGGGTAACTAAAACACTAGTGATCGATCGTTCACTATCTTCTTAATGCATGACTCCTTGAGCGATCGATTGTTCATCAGGACGATCGATCGATAAACTCTCTGCTTTATTTAACAAAGTGTTGATTAAAGTATCGATTGATCTTTTCTCTCTACATATTGTCTAGTGACGATCAATGATATTGTACAATTATAGTTTTACCCTAAATTTATCAGAAACCTCAAAATCACTTTAGAAATTATCCAAGTGACTTTTGTATGAAAATGTGTATTGAATAAACCTCTTAAATCACTAACATTCTTTAGTTTTCAGCCTTATCCATAAAAACATGTCTTCTTCTATTTTTCAAATCTATATATTCTAAACTTGACTGAACTACAACTATATCTAATTAGATTCTTAAGATTAATTACATACTCAAGGTTTCTGACATAGTTTTGACAAATAAAATTAGCCAAATAATCCCTACATATGATACATATGTTACTGTCAAATCTAATTGATATACTCCATCCATCCCATATTAATGGCTACATTTTAAAAAATAGTGGTTTTTAAGAATGGTGAAATTCACTTCTAAGAGAAGAAAAAAAAACTTATGATACACATTTTTAAGTACCCAATCACTTATGTTGAACAAAATGAAGCTATTAATATGAACCTAATTCTTTTGTCAAATGGAGCTATTAATTTGAACAAAGGAAGTATATAAAAAGAAAGAAAGAGGAATGATACAATGAACCGATATATCCATGAGCTAGGCAAGCCGCACGAATATGGGCTACCCGAACTTTCCAATTCTTATATGATCACCAAAAATAAAGCATTGGGGTCTTTCAATCAACCCTTAGATGGAAATCAAACTGCTAGAACATGTGCGGCTCACTTGGTGCTCATGAATATAGTAGCTCACTTTATCATTTCTCTCTCTATATATATATGTGGGTTGGGGGCGGAGGTTTGAAGGCATGAAATTGTGGGTGGTGAATCCTAGCAAACAATATGATATATGCAAAATAACTATTAAAAGTAATAAATTGAGTGAGAATGGAAGAATAATGCATAAATAAATAGCTAGACATACTTAGAAGGAAAAGGAAATTAGGTGCAAGAAAGCAGTCACGACGAGGAATAACAAGCAAAAAGAACATACAATAAGAAACAAAAGAACGAGAAATAACAAGCAAAACGAACATATAGCCAGAAACAGATGGCTACGAGAACTCAGAAATTGGCTCTTAACAAGATTTTAAACTAAATTATTAGTTTAAATTAATACTTGTTCTTTCACTATTAGATGCCATTATGCTGTCTAGTTCCCATTTCTCTCTAAAATACTACTTGGACTGCACAGAGCCTTACCGACATCTAATTGACTTTCTGTTGTTTCTTTCCACATATGAACTCAGACTCACAACCTTTTTTTAATCAGCTTTAGGCAAATAACTATATTCTTTACTTCATTCTCAAAGTTGCCAATTTATGACATCATTCCCTCGTCACTAGTTGGACCATCCCCTCTGAATCCACAGTTGAACCGGTTTCAAGTTCAATACGAGCTTTTTCCTTGTCAATAATTTGAGTGTTTCTCCATGACCAATTGTATAATTATATATACAGAAGAGAGTGGTTAGTATGCACTGGTACGACATGCATTGGGAGCCATGCTAACCTTACAAATCCTAACCACTTATTCTCATTTAAGGGTTGATTGGAGAATCCCATTCCTTATTTTTGAAGCCAATATATATATATATATATAGATATATATATATAGATATATAAGAAGTTGAGTGGCTCCCCACCAGGTAAACACTAGGATCGGTATGAGAGGTAGAATCTGTAAAGAGAGGTTGCATGTGAATAGTTGTGGTCGTGTTGATCCATCACGGTCTAATACTGAATCGTGGTTGTGATTTACCGCATATTTACGCATTCGAATATTTGCAGTTGAATCGTCTTTTAGGAAGATGTAGATAGAATTGTGTATGTGAGCCATGCGGGCAAGACGTATGTGCCTGAGTCTAAGGAAAGGAACTACGTTGTGAACCTGCTGCTTTTTATTTTTATTTTTTATGTACACACATTTCAATCTCCTCTGGCCTCCATCTTCCTCTATAATATATTTCTCTGCCAACTAGCTTACCGGCCCCAGGCGATGAGATCCTGCTTTGGTCCCTGCTGGTTGAGGTATCAACCACCAGTGTTTTTGTAGGAAGAGAAAGGTCACGGGCCAAAGAAAAGCTTGAAGAAGAAATAAGGTGAAAATAATTCTCGCATCTTCCGTGAAAATTCCGCTCCCCTCCCTGCATATTAAATACTAACACGACCGGTTTCTTGGACTTTTTGTGGTCATGTGAGTACATGACTCCGCCTATCTTTTTATCTCTCTTTCTCTCACTGCTCCTCTTTGACAGCTTGTCGACTTATGTTTAGCTCTCTTTCCCTCCGTGATTAACTTTATTGGTTGACCTCTGATGGAGACCACTCTCATCATACACATAAATCAATTCCGTGAAACATATTTTAGTGTGTTTCATGTCCACATGAACAAGGCTAACTGATTACAAAGATAAGAAAGGCAGTCATATCTACATGCGTCCTACCTTCTCATTTTTGACTTGTGCCTCCACTCTTGTTTATATTACTCATTTTTACATTTATTCCCATCGGATTCATTAATTGTACCTTGTATAGACTGTAGACAACACCTCGTTCCTTGTGTTTTTTGTGTTTGGCTGTGATTGTTCCTAGTCATGGATGGAACCAGGATTTCATCTTGGGGAGGAGGGGGGGCAAGAAATATTGTTCCTAGTCATGGATGGAACCAGGATTTCATCCAGTTTTTCTCAGGTCCTTTAGTTTTGTTAAATTGTTTCATAATGTAATCATTAAATAAATTTCATAACACTTTTGTTTACTATCTACCTATGTAGACTATACATTATAACATGCAGCAATGGTCATTATGACACTACTATAACACATAATTTTTTATCCTTTACAATATGGTCAAGACAATAATTAGATAAATACTCTAATTTATTGGAGCTGGTCAGGTTGTATGGAAGATATTGAATAAAGCAAAGGGGCCATGGCCTCCCACCCAACATATATAGGTCCTTTCCTATTTCCAATAGAAAAGAAAATTGATTATCTCCTTGAATTATGAATGACCGAGATTATGCATAGGAATAACTTATTACCTCCAGCAATGCATGATAAGGGTCCCAATGGCCGGGCTGCCTAGTAATAGGAAGGGAGTGGCATGGCCGCCTAGAAGGAGGGAGAGGCAGAGAAGAAAGGAGAGAAGACAAGACAATAATTTATTCTATAATCCAAATTAAGGCATAACCTTTACAATTAAATAGACAAACTATGGGCTTACTAATAGGCACCTAAGGCCCATTAACTTAATTAAAAGATTTATTAACTTAATTAAAAAACTATCAATAACCCTAATTAACCTCTTGACCTAAATGTCCTTATTAAGCAATGACATAATTAAAACCTATCCTACTCGCACATGGACCCCGGTGATAGACCCTTAGGATATTTACAACACGTCCCCCTACCCCCCTACCTCTCTCTGTTCCACCCTCCTACCATCCTTCCCTCGTCCCCCCCCCTTCCATAGAATGTTCATGTTCCTCCTGGCTATATCCCCCCACTAGCCCACTAGCCCATCACCTCACCCCCCTTCTCGTTCACGTTAAACCACCTCAAGTAGTTATTTTTTTCTTTTTATTATTTTATTTACAAAGCTCATTAAGAGAGTTGCTAATATAGTTGAAATAGTTTTTTATGTTTTAGATTATTAGGGACACTCTTATAGAGAATAGCTAATAGTGTTAAAATATAATCAAATATTATTATCGACGCTCAATGATGCTCTTTAGGAGCGTCGCTAAGAATGCTAAATTATATTTTTAATGATTTAAAAAAATAAATGTCTTCTATTTTAAAATATTTTTTTATAGAAGCAACACTTTAAAAAGTGTCACCAATAATATATATTAAGCGATACTAAATCAAAAACATCACAAATAATTATATTTTAATTTTTTTAAATTTTTTTATAGTAATGATTCTTGAAAAAACATCATTAATACTATATTATTAGAAACATAATAAAAAGCATGAATAATATTATTACTATTAGCGATATTTTTTCGTATGTATCGCTAATGAGTAATAGCAAGTGGATGTTTTTTTACGCTTTGTAGTGTAATCCTAGCTTATCCTTAATTTCTTCCCTTAGGCCTCATCAAGACCGGCTTGATACAATTAGAGGACTAAGGCAAGAAGTTTAAACTAAATATTTTTTATATTTTATATAAAAATAGTTGTATAATTTATTAATTATTAGTATATAATTTAACACTTTTATTCAACTTACTTTTAAGGCGTAAAATTATCTTTTTACTTTTTATATTAAATTTTACTAATAAAATAAGGATACAATAAAGAGTTGCCCATGTAAAAAGAAGAGATATAAAATTAAAAGCTTAGAAGGTAGAGAGATTTTTAATTTTTATTTTATTTTAACCATAGGCAATAGGCAATGCGCTTTACATAGATGTTTACCTTTAAGAGGTTACCTTGTAAAAGAAATAAGAGGCTACCCTTCAAAATTGTGTAACACTATTTTAAAGAATGGGATAAAAGCAAGTTAAAAGAAAAACAAAAGACAAGAAAGAGAATGTATCGAATGAGGAATAGTCAAGGTGAATCCTTTAATAGTATGGAAAAAAGGTATAAAACTATATTAATGAAGGAGAAAATAGAAGGCCTACCACTTGATGATTTGTTTATTTATTGATTTACTTTTTTTGAAGTGGGGTCTTAGTTGCCTAAGGTATAGAGTCGGACCTGGGTCTCACGGGCTTGGGTCATGCACAATACACTCTTATGCATGGTAATCATGGGGGATTACTATTGTGCCTCCAACAATGATGTAAGCCCAACTCATTGGGGCCATGGAGGCCAAACATAGTGCACACGTTCATGCTCGTAGCCGCTATGTATATACATTACTAAGGGGCCCCACAAAGGCTTCTGTGATACCCTAACATATATAACTACTATCTAATATATGTGTGACTGCACAGGAAGGTGTGCCCCACCTAGAATAAACATAGATCATGGACGGGTGGTGCGTACTGACCTATGACCCTAACGGCTCAGTTAAACCGTTATCAAGGCAGATGATATGAACCATGCCCATGCCTAGGTCCAACAATCTTCCCTAATAACCACAGACAAAAAACATTATACAAGTTTGCAAAAATTTCCTTCATGACCTTTTTTTCCTTTGGTTACATCATACGCTTCCTTAAAACAGGATTATAATTCTTTTATTTTAAAAAATTAATTAGAGTTATTAATATAATATGGAGGGATATTACCAACACCAATCGATCAGCGCAAAATAAATCCATAAACTATGATGGCGTTACAACACGACAAAATTGACAGATCAGTTCAGCGCAAAATAAATCCATAAATTAAAGCATAATTTTGCCCCTCTTTTAAGAGTTAATCTATTTGAGTTAAATTCACCTTTTAAAAGTTCAATGAAATGATATGACGATTTTAAAAAATTCAAAGAAGGTAAATGGGGTCGGAGTCTCCCTTAAAAAAGACGTTTACATCCATTTTTGTTCGTTGCCTAATTTGTTTGCGAGTCTTACTACTATTGAAGTCTTTTTAAGTCGATACAATACAATGATGAAGTGGGCTGATTGTCGTAGTCTTCAAACTCTGTCGTCTAGTTGACTAGACTTCCTATACGGATCCAACCTTTATCAATATAACAACTTAGATTTCTGCTTAAGAGGTCGATTACAGAGTAATTTTCCATGTTTAATCCAGAACAAATAAATTTTAATTATACCTGATAGGAATCTGTGAATAAAAATTTCGAACGTGATAGGACAGACAATAAGAAAAGTACTGTCCAAGCATTTGAAAGCCGTCAGATGAAGTGGGATGAGAAACTTTGACGTAGTCTTCTCATTGCAAATGGTTGAAAGTTTACTTCAGGTAAGAGGTGTGCTCTATTGGTCAAATGTCTCCATGATATCTAATTATTGAATCAGGTAGGTCTGAAATGCCAAACCCATCCAACCAAATAGAGTCAGCAATGGAAACCAACTGGTCTCTAAAACTTGGCCACAGTTTTGATTGATATTTTCTTGACTAGATCGATCTAATCTGTCCTCTGTCTCTCATTCAAAGGTCAACCTTGCAACTGTTCTCTCTGTCCCTCTTTCTTACAGTTCAACATTGTACCTACCCTCTCTCTTTCTCTCAACGATTAGAACAGCACGAATAACCTTGACTCTAGAGTTAGAGATCCTTTATTCTAATGGCCGCTCATCCGAGTTCGGGAGCTCTCTTGCTCTAATAACGAATCACATTCACAATGAAATAAGTTAAGTTAAAAAGGCCAAGTAGATGCGGCAAACACATGCTGCAAAATGGAATGAAACACATGGAGGGGCATACAATCTGTCACGCAGTGTACCTAAACCTACTACTAATTATCAGGATACATTAATAAGAATTTAAAATTCTGTGAAACCATTAATCAGACCGCTAATTGCCCGAAAAACAGGTTAGGTTAACATACTCGGGATTTGGTAGTCACAAAAATGGCTTGTTTTTCAAATAAATAATTGTAAATGGTGGTTTTGATTCTCTGCGAGGAAAATATATACGGACGAATGATATAACTAAATGGAAATTTTGGCGATAGTTCAGAAAACAATCTGCCCAAAAGCCAACAAGGCAGGGAATGCCTCTATGGGTCAAAATTACTACTGTACAAGCGTAAACTTTAGATATTTCTCTCACGTCCATCAATGAATATGAATTAGAAACAATACTAAATTGTTGGCATATGCACTAATGACACTATGAAGAGTTGATTTAGTGTTGCAACATGGCCCCCTATCATAATTTACCATTTTTTGCATTGAACTATTTGTATTTCTATACATCCAACGTCCTCTATATGGGTTTTTTTAATTCATTCACATCTACCTAGTAGACTTTTTTGAGATGGACCTGATACATACCACAAATGACATCAGCCTTTAAAACGGAAAGGCTGTCACTTTGTATTGATCTGTTTAAATTATATTCATGGATGTCTCTGTGCTTTCTCCACAATGCGATTACCTCCATCTTTTCCGTCATATAATCGTCACCACTAGTTACTTGGTACATTGATTTCGATTATTGACTGAATCTGTGACCTCAATTTTACCAGTGTTATTGTTCTTCGTAGACAGAAACCGGGTATGTGACCTCAATCTTTGGCAACTTCTGGCTTTCACTTCCAAACATGAATCACCCTTTTCCAGATCGTAAAGAAAAACCCAATTATAATCTTGGCTTTTGGTTGTACATCTCCTACAAAAGGCAGCGGGTGCAAGTGCCGACACTACATGTTGAGAGACAGTTTTGAGCTATAAAAGTACAAACATATGAGACTTTCTTCGTATAATAGAAGTAGATGCAGTAGAGACAACATACTTTAGGCTTAAAGTGAACTACAAGTGAAACTAAATAAAGTGGAAAGAGTGGTTCGGCAACTGATCCCATGATGCTCTCCATGTATCACACCAATAATCCAACTATTTACTTTCCAATGCTGTGATAGAGACTGCCATGGAATGTGAGTGTGTTGTCCTGGCTATGGATGGCTATATTAAACTTCTCGGGAGAAGAAAAGGTCAAACAAAGGGAATCGTTTTTAAGAATTGAGTTACAGGCCAGAAACACGTTGGTTTATGCGAACACTGTATATATACATATATACAGTCAGACCATTTCAGATTCCAAGACTAAAGAGGACAAATATTCGAAGGAGTAAACAATTCCAGCACTTGGTGGGAGATCAGGAAAATTGGGTCTCGTGCGTTAGAAAATTTGGAGCCCCTCCGCACCTTCAAATACCCAAGACATGCTTAGAATAATGTCTGGAGTTTGTCCTGTCGCCTGCATGGGAGTTGACATTGTGTTAGATTAATGTATGGCCATGACCAAGAATCTTTCAAGGAATTGAGTTGGGGGTGATATTATTTCTTCATGGATGGCGACGTCCACTTATAGTATTGGATCACAAATCGTAGTCGCTAGAAGTAGATAGACATACAAGTAAAAATATCTTGGAATTTTAAAGATCAGCAGTCTTTTCTTTATCATGTATGGTGATCAATAGGAAACACTATTATTTCAAAGGAGTTGATTTATAATTGTAGATTATTTGACGTAAGCATCCCCCATTAGACGAATATTCATAGTGGACAACTTGAGATTTCAAGATATACAATTTATGAGACATGCTTCCATATTGAAGACTTGAAGTTGATGCCGGGTCCTAATGTCTCACGAAACTAGGGCTCTTTCTCTCTCTCAATTTTTTTTAATAAAGGGCATTCATATGTTATGATACAAGCTGTTTAAGATCTTATAAATGAAAAAAGAACTGATTCAAGTGATATATAAATATTGAGAAATGTTGGACAAGATATGCGCTGTGCCCATATTGGTCATATAACCGGTTAAAGGTTTAAGGGGTCTAGGTATGCGGGGACCACCCAAGACATCATACACGAGTCACCTAGGTTAGGAATGTGCATGAAAATTATACGGGTCGGCCTCCCTATGAGCATGGTCATATGGATGTCCAAGGCCTACTTGGGCTCATGGATATGAGCCCATACACATAAGCATGACACCGCTAGAGAACAACCGCTCAGAAAAGACTAGCTAGGCTTAAGCCCAAGCCCATCTTAGGAGGGGTACGCCCTAACTACAAAAGAGGGCTTCTAGCCACCTCTCCCTCACTTCCCACGCCCCTCTCTCCCCTTTGACATGAAGTAGAGAGGCAGCCTCTCTCCCTCTCTCGCCCTTTTGTGCATTTGGCCACGGCTCCCCTTGGTGAGGGTAGAGGCGCCAACCTTTTTTCCTCTCCCTCTCTCACATGGTGACCTAGAGAGCCTACCTCTCCCATGTTTAGTGTGCCTTAGGCAGCTAGCAAGGAGGTGTTAGACTATGCCAAGAGGAGTTTGAAGGGTGATCTCTCCATCTCCATGCAATAAGTTGAGCAGTGATTTTGTTCATATCATCGTCAAAGAGTTAACTTCGCTCATATATATATATATATATATATATATATATAGACTATGCCAAGAGGAGTTTGAAGGGTGATCTCTCCATCTCCATGCAATAAGTTGAGCAGTGATTTTGTTCATATCATCGTCAAAGAGTTAACTTCGCTCATATATATATATATATATATATATATATATACATACATACATATATATATATGTGTGTGCGTGTGTGCGTGCGTGTGTGTATGTACACGCGCGCGCATGTATATTTGCTTGTGAGTGATTAACCACATCATTGGGTCTCAACACCTAAATGTCAGTAGATTTTAATCATTGCTATGATTAGTGATTAGTTGTGAAAAATCTTGAATTGATCTATTGTTTATGTACATATTCTAGTGTGATTATATGTGAATTACTTGTGAGGGATTCAAAATTATGATTTTTACTCCTCCACGCTAAGGGCTCACTGCATGGCTTCTACTTCTACCACCCAATAAAGAAACTATAATTAAATCAATATAATTAAATACATGCATGGGTCATTCACAAACAAGACCTATTTTCCAAAGATAATTAAAGACACTCAGGCCAATGTTTAAGTTTTGCCCAATATATGCGATAAATGTGGAATTATGGGCTAATAGGTAATCATATCGATGATCATGGATAACACTATGACATGGATAGTTAAAACATCTTTGGAAAGATCAGGAGGGCTTACTAATTTTAGGACTAAAGATACATCATTTACTCAAAAACCTGAATTTTGGTTATATGCCTCTGCTGCTGTGCCTCGATGATGATTATTTATTTGTTGAAAGGAAAAATTGATAATATTTTATCAAGAACACAAAAAAGCCACCAAGATTAAGCAACACGTAATGTTACATAGTGGCCTCTTTCCACAATTTAATAGATGGTTAAAAAGGAAATCTCATTTTAGAGAACTGGAATTTACCATAAACCAACCACAAGAAGTCTTAGATACAAATTGAGTCTCATAAACCAAAACTGCATTATACACACTCACAAGGACCAAAGGAGCCAACAAGAACTCATTGAAAATAACAAACAGGAATTGGGCCAAGTTTCAAGACCATGAAGAAGTGAAGCGGAGAGGACCCTGAGGAACAAGAGTCCAAGTAACGTGAGTTCCTTGCTTCGGTTACTTATCAAATTTGAAGGTCATCGGCAAAAGAGTCGCCGTGAACAAAGGCAGTTGTTGCGATCCACACAGAGCACAGTCGCACATGCCATGTTTTCCGGGTTCTTGTACGCATCACATCATTCACCAGTTTATCTCCTTCGGTTAGCGGTGAATAAGACCAATACTACAGTGATTAAACAAACATTTGAACTCAAGTTCAAGAAATTCTTTTATAAATAGCAACCCATAAATCGACAAAAATTCTGTTAATTAAAAGCTTGCTTAAGTGCAAACCTATCCACCTAGCTAATGACTTATGTCCTAGCCTCCAGTTTCATACTGGGTTATTGGAACCAGGTGTAAAGATGGATTGCATGCCTAGGATAATGTGTATTTCTTCCTGGGCTGGCTCTTCGGACGCTTAAATTGGCTGTTAGTGAAGAATCCACAGCAGCCTGGCCCTAGTGATTAAACCTGAGAAGTGCCTATATAGAACGGCCCAACAATGAGGAGAAGTAATCTTTTATTGGGAGGAATATGTGCAAGAAACCGAATTTGCATACCAACCATCTGAATGGCAATTTTGGAATAATAGTTATTGTGACTAAGTTGCGCGTAGAATTACAAGTTAACAAAATTGGTCGCTGGAGAATACATAGAGAGTCCTGGTCTTTTTAAATCAATAAATAAAATATTACAATAGCTCAAAGGTAAGGTACAAAATGAAAGAATTTAATGCAGAAGACTTAGGCATATATGTAGTCATTAGAGTCTTCAATGAAGCCTTTCTGCTAATCTTCTTTAAAACCACAATATTTTTCTGGTTTAGAATTTGACTGAGAGAATCTCGCTTAAACCATCGAATTAGGATGATTAATGGTGTATTTATAATTAAACCAAGACACCATTGTTAAGAATCCTAGAATCCTGACCGTCTATCCATAAGTCATTTAATAGTTCAGATTTGCTACTTAAAACTACAGCTTAATGGGTATTCTGATGTGTCTGGCGTAGGCACAATCGGTACCTAGAAGATCTACGCAGGGAGAAGTAAGGAAGAAAGAGGAGAAAATATAAGTAATTCCAATTGCATAAAGTCAAACAAGAGAGAGCTGCCTCATATAGGGGACGACCAGTCCCCTAGGGAGTCATGACAATCCAACCCAGGCTGGCCCGATTCCCTAGGTGAACATGCCAGTTAGTTGGTCGGCTAGCCCGGGCCACTAAATGAACCAACACAGTTTTATACCTAAATACCAAACCAAAGAAAATACTAAACTATTACAATAATAAATAGTTCAATGCAACTTAGTAAAAACAATAGAGTATAGTCTAGATGAGTCCTCTAGGAATCTGGTCATTGTGCACAACACTCCACCACACTTCTGCTATTCACCTTGTCCTCAAGGCGACCAAGCTGGAAAGTGAGTTATAAACTCATCTTCAGGCATCCATGTAAAGTCCTCGAGAGGCTGCCCCTGCTAAGAAATCAAGACCTCAGTAATAATGTGACCGGAGCGACAAACCCGACGCTTCTCAAGCACTGAAGTAGGGACAGGGTCGGATGGCGGAACGGGTCTCATCAGGGGAGGAGGAGGAGCACCACAGGTAATAACTTGCCACCCACAAATCGCCATAGACGGGACACATGAAAGACAGGATCAACCAAGGAGTCAGGGGGCAAAGTCAGGCGGTAGGCCACAGGGCCAACATGCTCCTCAATAACATTCGGACCATGGAAACGGGGAGCAAGCTTGGAGCTCTCAGGTGGAAACAAGGATGTCTGGAAATGAGGAAGGGCCAACACATAAACCAAATCACCCACCTCATACAAACGATCAGTATGGCGACAATCATAAATCTGCTTCATCCTATTCTTTGCAGACAACAAATTCCCCTTGAGCTAGCGTATGACCTCATCACGTGTCTGCAACATATAGTCTACCTCTGCATAGATGAACGGTGGGGTACATAGGATAAGACGGTTGGCAACAGCTGGCCTAAGAGCACCTCAAACTAAGTGAACCCGGCGTGCATATGATAGGCCGTGTTATAAGACTACTTGGCCCATGGAAGAAGCTGAAGCTACCAGCGGGGTTGCGTCATAGTAAAGTATCGAAGATACTGCTTGAAACAACGGTTGACTACCTCAGTCTGCACATCCGTTTAGGGTGATAAGTAGTGCTCATGTGGAGAGAGGTCCCCTGTAAAGTGAAAAACTCCTGCCAAAACTGCGAAATGAAAATCCAATCATGGTCAGAAACAATCATGTGGGACATACCATGAAGTTTGGCCACCTCGCGAACATAGAGCTAGGCTACAGTCTTGGTGGTGAAGGGATGGCCCAACGCGTAGAAATGAGCATACTTGGACAGCCAATCCACCACCACCATAATGACAGACTTGCCCTTCACCATGGGTAAAGCATCCACAAAGTCCATCGAAACATCTTCCCAAACCTTATCTAGAATAGGCAAGGGCTGCAACAAACCAGCTGGCAAGGTCGTGGTCGCTTTAGCCCACTGACAAACATCACAAGCAGCCACGTAGTCATCAACTGCCCGACGTATGCCATGCCATAGAAATCTCTGGCTGACCCATTTGTAGGTACGGAAGGTGCTCTCGTGACCAGCCATAGGAAAGTCATGGAAGTGCAATAGGATGCGACGGCGGAGGTCAGTAACAGCAGGAACCCACAAGCGGTCCTTCTAGAAGAGAAGGTCATCCCACCACACAAAGAAAGGATGGGCAGCAGGGTCAGTTTGCAAGCCAGCAATCACATCCTGCACCCAAGAATCATCACCATAGGCCTGCCATATCTCATCAATAAAGGGGTAAGAGTGAGTTGAGAAAGCCAAACAAGAGCCCAATGCCGGACTGCGAGACAGCGTTGGCCACGATGTTCTCAGACCCCTTCCTGTACACGAGCTCATAGTCATAGCCCAGCAACTTGCTAACCCACCATTGCTGAGAGGGAGCAGACACTCGTTGTTCCAAGAAGTATTTCAAGGGCTGGTGATCATTGCAAATTTGGAACCGGTGACCGAGTAAGTAAGGGTGCCACTTATCAACAGCGAGGACAATGGCCAACATCTCCTTCTCAAACACAAACAGGGATAGGGAGCGGCCAACCAATGCTTTACTGAAATAAGCAATGGGTTGCTCATCCTGCAAAAAAACCGCCCCCAAGCCTAACTCTGACGCGTCAGTCTCCACCACAAATGGCCGGCTGAAGTCAGGTAATAGCAGAACCGGGGCGGAGGCCATAGCCTGCTTAAGACCCTCAAATGTCGTTTCAGCCTCTGTGGACCACGCAAAAGCCCCCTTCTTAAGCATATCTGTAAGGGGTCGAGCCGACTTGCCATACCGATTGATGAAACACAGATAATAACCTGTAAGGCCCAAAAAACCACGAAGTGCCCTAACGCATGTTGGTGGCGGCCACCTTGGCCGGGTCAGTACAACATTGCTCCACAAAATAATGTGGCCCAAATAATCAACCTGCGGATTGCCAAAGGAACACTTCGAACGCTTCAGGAATAGAGAGTTAGCGCGCAAGATAGAGAAGACCAACCTAAGATACGCCAAGTGCTCCGACCATGAGCGGCTGTATACCAAGATATCATCAAAGAAAACCAATATATAGCGATGCAGGAACGGCCCGAAAATATCATTCATGAGGCATTGAAAGGTGGAGGAGGCATTGGTCAGCCCAAATGGCATCACTAGGAACTCCAAATGGCCGTAATGAGTCTAGAACACCGTCTTGTAAACATCCGCTGGCTGCACCCAAATCTGATGGTAGCCCGAATGGAGGTCGCACTTACTGAAGAGCGTGGCACCTGTTAGCTCATCCAATAGCACCTCAATTACCGGTATGGGGTACTTGTCCTTGACGGTGATTGCATTTAGAGAACAATAGTCAACACAGAACCACCACCAGCCATCCTTCTTGCGAACCAACAACACCGGAGACGAGTACAAACTTATACTAGGACGGATGATCCCAGATTGGAGCATGTCTGCCACATGCTTCTCGATTTCAAATTTCTAGATGTGGGTATAGTGGTAAGGGTAGACATTGGCAGGGGCTGCCCCTGGAATGATAGGAATATGATGGTCATGAGGCCGGACCAGAGGAAGACCATGTGGCTCTGCGAAGAGGTCCTGATGGGCGGTCAATAACTCCTGGAGATCAGAAGGCAGCTCGTCCTGAGGCACCCTGATAGTGGCATGCTGCTACAAGAGAAGTCCTTGGGGTGCGAACCGAAAGAAGGAGCTCACAGCCTGGGCTGAGAGAAGGGTGCCCGGTCGCAAGCCTTCGATTCGAACCTGCTGCCCGTTCAGCTCGAAATCCATCACCATATCCCTGAAGTTCCAAACCACATCACCAAGCTCCTGTAGCCACTGTACGCCCAACACCACATCTGCCCCCTTCGTGGGCAGCAAGAATAGATCGGTAACAAACGTGTGGCCCTGTACATAGACATAACCTGAGCACACACCCTTGCACTCCAAAGATGCTTACCGTCACCAATCAGTATGTCAAATGGCTTTGAGTCCGAGACAAAACAGCCTAGCTGATGGGCAACCTTGTCATTAATAAACTTATGAGTAGACCTGCTATCGATAAAGATAACCACCTATTCCCGCTTAAGGAATCCCTGAACTCGCATCGTGGTGGAGTGAATGCCCCCGAAAAGGCATGAACTAAATTTTTGGGCAGCAAACCTCCTGGGGACAAGAATCAACTTCGGCCCCTCCCTCGCTGTCCTCTTCAACCTCCTTCACGAGCAGGCTACCCTTAATAGAACAACAGTGCCCTGGAATAAAATTCTCGTCACAGCGAAAGCACAACCCTTTTGACCGGCACTCTTCCATCTAGGCTGGTGTAAGGTGTTGGACAATCTGGTTGGGCAGTGCGGCCTGCTGGCCAGGATGGCCTGTTGTTGGGGTTGTAATGGGCAGTGCCAGTGGGTTGGTGCTCACAACAGGCTGGGGTAGAGGTCCAAGTCACCCGCTGCTACGCTGCCTACTTAGCTTCTCTTCCTCGATGTGGGCATGATGCACGACGTCCCTCATGCGGGCGCAAGGGAAGTGGCGCATCTCTTCAGATATTTCAAGCTTTAGATCACACTTGAATGTGCCCACCAAGGTAGCCATCAGCCAATCTGGGAGTCAGTTGGCCACCTTCATGAACTTGGTATAGTATGCACAAACGATGGTGGTCTGGCGCAGAGAGGAAAGCATCTCGTTGAAGTCCTGGAATTCATTCGGCCCAAACTGAATGCATAGCTTGTCAAAGAAGGCTGCCCAGGTGGGGTAGCGCACCTCTTTTTCGAAACTCTGGAACCAGACCGAAGCGTCCCCATCAAGGTGGAAGGCAGCGATGCATGACGTTCAGCCTCAGAATGCGTCCCTTGGTAGGTGAAGAACTTCTCAGCCTTGTACAACCATTCTACAGGATCGTCATCACCATTATAGCGGGAAAACTGTAGGCGAGCCAAACGGGGCTCAGCCCCCCAGCTTTGTCTGCCATGATGCCCGGGATACTCATCCCGCTCCTCCACTGCATCTTAGAAGTGATTTGGAGGGGGTGGCATCATAGGGGCATTTTCTCGTACACCTAGTATGCCTCGTATGTCCCAGGCCAGGCGCCTCCCCCCCAACACTTGATTGCCAGCGCCAAAGCACACTAGGCATAGGAATACCCTCACATCGAGGTCGGCCGGAGATGGGGGGTCAGGGAGGGTCGGCTCATGAGGCTGCGATGGCTCGCCCTTCTCTGGGGTAGCGGCGGGCGGCCCAGGAAGGATGGGCGCCATGCGCACAGCCATGAATTGTGTGTGTGCCTCGTGCTTTGTCTCCATTCTTGTCAAGCGCACGGTGAGAGTCTGTAGCGCAGCCATGATTTCTGATAGTGTGGCTTCAATTGCCGCCGAAATGGCCTTTGGGCTGTCTGGTGACGCTGAGGCAGGGACCTCCTTCTCTGAAGGAACCTCTGGAATGACAGCTTGTTTGCATCGAGCCTTGGCCGGGGATCGTAAATGCTCTGATACCAATGATGTGCCTGGCAGAGGCACAATCGGTACCTAGGAGATCTACGCAGGAAAAGGGGAGAAGTAAGGAAGAAAGGGGAGAAAATATGTGTAATTCCAATTGCATAGAGTCAAACAAGAGAGAGCTGCCCCATATAGGGGACAACCAGTCTCCTAGGGAGTCGTACCAACCCAACCCAGGCTGGCCCGATTCCCTAGGTGAACATGCCAGTTAGTGGGTTGGCTAGCCTGGGCCACTAACTGAACCAACACAGTTTTATACCTAATTCCAAACCAAAGCAAATACTAAACTATTACACTAATAAATAGTTCAATGCAACTAAGTAAAAACAATAATAAAGTATAGTCTAGGTGAGTCCTCTGGGAATTTGGTCATTGTGCACAACATATTTTGACTTAGGCCCATTACCCAGACAGTTTTAAAAGCCCAAAACAGTGTCAATTGAGAGAGTTAGGCCACTCTATATTTTATTACAAAAACAAAGCCCAACATTCTCCCACTTGGCACAACTTTTCAATTAAGCCAAAGAAAGAATAAAATCTCCTGCTTTGCTCAATTAAACTAAATTTGAGAAAAATATTTTAGTTAAAAAATAACCAAGTGGGTAATGGGAAACTTTAAAATGACTTTCGTATGCGCATACAATTTATGAAAAAATAATACCCTTTGAACTGTATGTGACAACTTTACACTCTTCAAAAATGTCATAATCACATGAATCAAAGCGGTTCTGTCCTTAGAGGAGAACATTCCCTTCCATGTATGATAATGTAACTAATTCATTCTGTTTGAGTGCTCCCTTCCATGTGGCAAAATATATTTATCAGTGAAGGCATGCTCCCACTCATTTTGTAAATACTGTCTCATACTTAACTGCATTGAAAAATGAGACACCACGAGAAAAGAAACTATTATTGCTATGATAAATGAGTAAAGTCCAGAAGTAAATAAGAAAAATCAAGTGCACGATGAGCTAATAACTCATACGATCCACATGACTCTTAAACAGAGAAGGGGGTAAGCCCTTAGTCATTTGATCAACAACCATAAAATTCAGTACCTATATGCTCAATAACAATTGTCCCTTCTTTAACACGATCCCGAACAACAAGATACTTGATGTCGATGTGCTTACTCCAACTTTCTCTCTTGTTGTTCTTCGTGAAGAACACAATAACACTATTATCACATAACATCTTTAATGGCCTAGATATCGAATCCATAATAATAAGTCCTGTGACAAAGTTCATCACCCAAGTAGCATGTGATGTGCCCTCATAACAAGCAACAAACTCTGTCTCCATAGTCGACGATGTTGTAAGGGTTGCTTAATACTTTTCCAAGAGATAGCACTGCCTGCCAAAAGGAAAATATAACCCGATGTCAACTTTTTCAAGTCAACACAACTAGCAAAGTTTGCATTTGTATATCCAACCAGCTCCAAATGATCGGAATGTCTGTATGTAAGCATGTAATCCTTCGTTCCTTGTAGATACCTCATAACCTTCTTTGCAGCTCTCCAATGATCCAACCCTAGATTTTTCTGGTATCTACCCAACATTCCCATAGCAAAGGCAATATCAGGTCTTGTACAGACCTCCAAGTACATCATACTACCAACTGCCAATGCATAAGGAATTTCCTTCATGTTTTTCAATTCCAAAGAATTCTTTGGACACTGGAACAAGCCAAATTTGTTACCCTTCACAATAGAAGCTGCACTAGGTGAGTAGTTTTCCATGTTAAACCATTTCAGAACTTTATTGATATAGGCCTGTTGAGACAACCCAAGGATCCTTATGGATCTATCACAATATATCTCAATCCCTATGACACAGGATGCCTCTCCTAAATCTTTCATGTCAAAGTTTTGAGAAAGAAACTGCTTAGTATCATGCAACATCCCTAAGTAACTGCTGACAAGTAGAATATCATCAACATACAAGATCAGAAATGTGTAACGGCTCCCACTAACCTTAAGGTATATGCATTGATTAACAATATTCTCCTTAAAACCAAATAAAGTAATAACATTGTTGAACTTCAAATACCACTATTAGGAGGCCTATTTCAGTCCATATATTGACTTCTTTAGTCTACAAACCAGATGACTTCCTTTATCTGAGGTGAATCCTTTAGGCTAAATCATATACACCTCCTCCTTAAGATCCCCATTCAAGAATGCCGTCTTGACATCAATTTGATGTAACTCTAAGTCAAAATGTGTTACAAGGGCCAAAATAACTCTCAATGAATCCTTCATAAAAACTAGAGAGAAGGTTTCATTATAGTCAAGACCATCTTTTTGAAGAAAATCTTTGGCTACAAGTCGGACTTTATATTTGCTAATGTTACCAAATAGATCTAATTTAGTCTTATAGACCCATTTGCAGCCAAGAATCCTAGCACCCTGTGGCAACTCTATGAGATCCTAGACTTGATTATCAGCCATGAATTTCATCCCATCTTGCATGGCATCATACCATGTGCTAGAGTTATCTCTAGACATGGCATGTGAATATGTAATAGGATCTTGAATGAGTCCAACATTCTCGTCAGACTCCTAGAAGTATACAATATAGTCAGAAGGGAGTGCGGGTTTCCTTACTCTTGAGGACCTTCGAAGTCCTATTTCATCAACAGGCAAAAGTGCCTGTGCAATAGGACCTTCAACAACTTATTCTGAGAGGATGGTAAAGGAAGGAGTGGCTGCTCTGGAATCACTATAGGTGATGCAACATGTGTTCCTCCACCGAATGTGGGTATAACAATTGGAACCCGTATTTTCTCTAACACAATGTGTTTAGGAAAAATACTCCCACTAAAGTTGCCTTGCTCAAGAAAACGTGTATTCTATGCTTCGACTACTGTAGGGGTGTGAGATGAAGAATAAAACCTATAACCCTTAGACCTTTCTACATAGCCAATAAAAAGTTCACTAACAGTCTTAGGGGTCAAGCTTCTTCTCAAGTCGATTGTGCACCCTAACCTCAACCAGACAACCCCAAATTGTACATGATATAAACTAGGTTTCCATCTATTCCATAGCTCAAAGGGTATTTCAGGAACGGCTTTAGATGGAACTCGATTTAAAATGTACATGGCCGTCTTTAAGGCTTCACTCCACATATTGAGAGGAAGAGAGGAGTTACTAATCATATTCCTTTCATAAACACCATTTTGTTGTAGTGTGCTTGGTACTGTGTATTGTGCGACAATACCATTTTCCATCAGGAACTATGAAAAGGGTCAAGGTTTTGTCCACTCTCTGTGTACCTGCCATAGTATTCCTCTCCTTTGTCTGATCTAAAAATTTTGATACTCAATCTAGATTGTTTCTCTACCTCTGCTTTATAAGTCTTGAAAGCATCAAATGCTTCAGACTTTTCATTTAAGAGATAAAGATACTGTATCAGGTATGATCATTTATAAAGCTAATGAAATACCTTTGACCATTCGGATAGGGAGTACTAAACAGTTTACAGATATCAGTGTATATGGTGCCTAATTTCTCATCATGCCTCTTAGCACCCTTAGAAGACTTGTTAGTCTGCTTTCCCTTTATGTAGTCTATACATGTCTCGAGATTAGTAAAGTCAAGAGTTTTTAAAACTCTTTCTCTTACTAATTGTTTTAAGTGGTTAATGGAGATATGCCCCAACCGCCTATGCCATAACATAGAGGAGTTCTTTTAAATAACAATTCCTTGCACAGACATCATAGATTGTTCAAAAGAAACATGCAAAGAGAGACAATATAGTCAATCAATCAACGAACCAGAACCAAATGGTGACTGAATCTTTAATAATCAGAATGAGGAATTAATAAACGGAAAATTAAAGCCATGAGGCACTAGTCTTGATGCAGAAACTAAGTTTTTAGAAAAACTTGGAATATAGAAAGCTCTTTCTAAATCTAAGGTGTATCATGTATGGAGAACAAGTCTATATGTCCCTACACCTTTAACCTTCGAACACATCTTATTTCCAGAATAGATGTTGTTCTCCCCATCATTTAGTTTCTTTAGATTGAGAAACCCCTATATGACAATAGCAACATGGATTGTAGAACTGGAGTCAATCCACCGTGTGTTATTACAATGAGAATCAACATAATTAAATTCATAACACACTAATGACATGAAATTGCCTCCTTTCCTAACAAGCCACTTCCAATACTTAGGGAAATCTTTCTTCATGTGCCCTTTCTTCTTACAAAAAAAATATTTGGTTTCCTTGGTGACACCAGTAGACTTCATTGGCACAGCTTTACTATCTTTCTTCTTTGAAGCACCATGATTACCCTTCTTTTGTCCTTTACGAGAAACTAGATGGGCACTTTCTAGCTTCTCTTCCTTACGTCTCCCCTCTTCCTGAACACACATATTCAAAGGTCATTAACTGACCACTGAGTATTATGTGAGTTATAAGAGATCTTCAATGGCCCATATTGTGCAGGCAAAGAGTTCAGAATAAAGTGGACCAAAAAGTATTATCAATCTTTATTTTCATGTTGTTTAACTGATTAGCAATATCACGCATTTGCATGATATGCTCTCTCACCCCTTTGTCATTTGTTAGCCTCATTGATGACAACTTGGACATTAAGGTGCTAGCCAAGGCTTTATCAAAACTCTTAAATTGAGCTTCAATAGCTTTCAAAAGTTCTTGGACTTTAGCGCATTCTGGGATGGATCCTCTAATGCGTTTATTTATGTGAGACCTCATGTGCCTCATGCTTAAGCAGTTAGACTGCTCCTACTTTTCAAAAGATGCTACCTCACTTGGCGTACTTTTTTCCATAGGAGTGGTGGGTACATCCATACGAAACTCCAAATCCAAGTCCATGCACCCTAACAGTAAAAGAATCTTTTCCTTCCAATCCATAAAATTGTCCCCAGACAATAATGGAGGTGCTTATTAGGGTCAGAAATAAAAGATGAATAAGCTGCAAAAAAAGAATAAATACATGCAAATAATAAAGAGGGCAAGAAACAATAACATAAGTATGAAATAGCCAATGCTAAAATCATGTAGTAAAATTTTAAACCTCCCTTTGGGCAAAGGTTGCAATTTGCATCAAATTTACTAAGCCGTATAGAAACAAATGTTTATTTTGTCTCATAATAAGGCTAGTGGGATATACATAAAACATTATAGGAAAATCCCACACCTTTGGGCATAGGGATTCACCCATGTTAAAATATATAACCCTCCACCCTATGTTAATTATGTAACGCTAACTACCACTTCACTTTTGGGCTGGATGACAGTCTTTGTCACATAATCAAAATTTGATGATAGCACAATTTTTTTATGTATGTGAATCTATGTACCCCATGGTAATATTCTATATGATTCACACGTTGATGAATAACTTAGGTTGTTTTGGCCATTCCTAAATCATCTCAATGGACGTGGGAATTGAATTTGTGCTATTCACCTTTTCAAATAATAAAATGAATGCAATTAATTATCAAACAATCATAAAACTATCCATATACAAAATTGACTAGGGCATTAATGTCAATTTTTTCATCAGGCTTGTAGGACTCGGCCAGGGGTTCAATCACCACACACCACAAAAAAAAAAAAATAGTCCAAAGTCCTTATACAGTCCCTTTAAAAAAACTTTGTACAAGTTGGAAGCTATAAGCCCCTAAAATAGAAAAAATATACATTAAGTCTTCATGACTACATTTACCTCCAGACAGGGTCCTTGAACTTTGGTGTCGCTTACAATAAGTATAATGTACACTCTCCCACAAAATTACATAAGTGGTGCACTCAACAAATTTTTTTTAAAAAAGTGATAAAACATATGATTGCAATATATTCCCCTGGTCGGCCCATAACATTAATAAAGCCTTAATTATGATAATTAAAAAACACATTCATTACAAACGTGTAATCACAACTTTATATAAAAAAGTCCAAGAAAGGAGATTTTAAAAAAAAATTCTATTTTTTTTACCCAAAATTGGGTTAGACCTGGTTTGCATCGCGCGGGTCAGCACGGGTAGGTCTAGCTTGTGTGGGTCATCTCCAACCTCTCGCCATGGCGAGAGGTCTCAGACCCGGCCGAGATTAGCTCCTCCCATCGTCGATAGTCGTGGGCCGCCGGCATACTAGAAGACCGGGAAAACTTCAACCCGATGACGATAATGTCAGATCCAGCCAAATAACAGAGCACGGTGTCTTGTAACGGGTAGATCAAGAAAATGCACAGGGAGAGGAAAATTCCTGCGACTACAAGCTATGCTTGCAGGCAGCCTAGGGGGGCAGAAAAAGTTTTGCCCGATGGCGGAGGTTCTAGATCTGGTCCCTATTACCAACTACAATGGCTGCTCGTGGTGGATCTAAAACGAGACAGTAAGCTACCAAAAAAACGGTTCTAAAAATGTTGCGGCAGAGCTGACCATTGCCTAGACACGAGGAGGCGACAGTGGCCAATGCCATGCAAGATTGGAAGTAGTGCGATGGTCGAAGGCCCATGGTGGCCGAAAAATGCAAAGTCGGCGCATCATAGTGAACAAAAAAACTTTGTTTTAAGTCACCGCCAGACTGTGTGAATGGATTACGACGGCCGGTGCAGCGGCCGCACCAGCCAGAGCCCAACGCCTAACAATGACAACTCTAGACGGCGCATTTGCTCCAGCCTGCTATCCGGCAACCGCCTAGTTACAACAGTAGAAACTGAGAATATTGCTACAATAAACAAAAAAATGCAACGGCCATAGACAGAAATTTTTTAGTCAGGCAAAATTTTTTTGTTTGGTGCAATAAAATAAACCTGCCTCGATACAAATTGAAAGAACTTAATACAAAAGATTTAGGCATACCTATAGCCATTAGAGTCTTCAATGAAGCCTTTCTGCTAATCTTCTTCAGAACCACAATGTGTTTCTGGTTTAGAATTTGACTCAGAGTAATCCCGCTTAAGCCACCGAATTAAGATGGCTAATGGTGTATTTATAACTAAAACAGGACATTATTGTTAAGAACCCTAGAATCCTGACCATCTATCCATAGGTCATCTAATGTTTCAGATTTGCTACTTCAAACTATAGCTTAATGGGCATTCTGACTTAGGCCCATTACCCACACAAGCCCAAAACAGTGTCAATTGAGATAGTTGAGCCACTTTATGTTTTATTACAAAAACAATGCCCAACACAAAAGTGATACATGAAAAATAATAATTCTCCCTAGGCCGCAGGACTCATAAAAATGAAAAAACATTAGAAAACTACCCTACATTTTATGACAAAAAAAATATGGGAATTAAATGAAGCATGAAAGAATCAACTGAAGAAAAATAGTATTATAATTTGTTTTTCCTACGATTGCCCTTTCTTCAATGATTTTCTCTTGACTGTATCAAAGAATGTTTTATAAGCTTATTGAGAGTGACATGACAATCTCCATAATCGTCCACCTCATGATCTTTGTTAGAATCGACCTGAATGGCTAAAAGGGTATCAAAAGAATTTTTGGAGAGCATTGGTTTTGTCCCAAAGAGCTTCATAACCAAGTCCACATCATTATTTCGGAAGGCACTATGAGTGCATCTTCGAGCCCCCACTCTATATCCACTTTGTTGTTTACATCAAAGGATGGCAACTATGGGCTAGTCCACAATAAGGTCTAGCCCGGGTAAGTTAGACTGGGTAACCTACTGATTGGAGATATAATAATCTGATACATTACAAAATGAAAACATTTGATGACTGGAAGGTAGAATATTATTAGAACACGAGATCACAAGTTGGTTGGAAGGTGCGATATGGGAAAGATCTTATTATACTTGAATATCTCTTATTGACATAGGTGTTGAGAGGTTTCCATGAATAGTGGGAATAACAACAATTGAAGCGTCATGATTAGTCAAGTGATTCACATTATTGATTTCATAATCTTGTAAAAATAATTTAGAGGTGTTAAATTGGGAATGGAAAACTTAATAAAGATCACTTGACAGAGCACTTGTAGGTCCCATGAGTTAAGTAAATGATTGAGTAAAAACTTGAGTCATATGTCAATTTTATTAGTTATTTTTTTATATTTAAGTCTTATAATATGATTTGAGGTTGTTATGGTCAAGTTAGATTTAGAATTGACACATATGAAAAATTGGAGCCAATATGTTCTTATTGATAAAGATAGAAGACTAAAGAATGTAGAAAGTGTTTGAATCTTATTTAGATCACATTCACATACAAAAATCCCTTTGAGAAGTTTTAGAAGTGACTTCAATAGTTTCAGGTGGTTTTAGGGTAAAAAGGGTAAAAAAATAAATTACTAGGTAGAACAATCAATCGCTGCAACAAGTGAAGAACCAATCAATTGATTGCACCTTGATTCAGCCCTGCATAAAATGATGCTGAGAGTTATCAATCGAGTGCTCTCATTAATGTCTTGGTTTCTAGTGTCTTGATTTCTAATGCCTTGATTTGATTCTTTGGAACCACTATAAATTTTTACACGTGTTAGGGTTTTCGACGTAAATTATTGTGTTCATGTGTGGAAGGAATGTTAGTGAATAAATAATGATGATTGATATGTCATCAATGAGATATGAGAGAATATTAGTTTAATTCTATAATGTACAAATATTTTGCATAGGGAGGCTATAACTCGTAGTATTTATCATTGTTGATAATCGGACATGGGGCACCTATTGATCCACTAGGTAATTAGATGGATATTAAACTCACAAGTGGTAGTTGAGGATTAATCATTAAAAATTTTGATTTTGCTACTTGATATCAATCAAATTGTGATAGGGTTCAAATTCTAAATTTTGATTAAGTTTACTTATTTTTCTCTCAGAAATACTTGATTAGAATTGCTGATTTGTTTGCCCTAGATTGCTAGGTGCTTCTCTCATAATTATTCTTCATTCTAGTGCTTAAATTGTGGCAATTGGGCTGTTTTTTATTAATTAAATAGACCTCCATTATTTGGTGGATAAAGTTTCTCACATTGGAAAAATAAGATGAGAGCATTTATACAAGTGCTTGAAGCTAATGCATGGAAAGTGGTTGTCAAAGGTTGGAGTCCTCCAAGTACAAAAGATAAGGATGTGAAATCAATTCTTAGAGATAAAATTGAATGGGATGAAAATAAGGTTAGAGTTGCTAATCAAAATAGTAAAGTCCTTATGCCTTATTCAATGTTGTAGAAAAATTATAACATAGGTTGATATGTAATTGTGTGTCTTTCAAAGTTACATGGGAGAAATTAGTAAAACATAATGAGAGAACTTATGTTGTGAAGGTGTAAAAGCTACATATATTAACTCTAGAGTTTGAAAGTAATATAATGATTGAAGAAGAGACAATTTTTGAATATTATGTTAAAATTTCAAACATAGTCATTAACTAGGAGAGCCTATGCTTGAATATGTAGTTGTGTAAAAGGTTTAAATGTACTTGTCCTAAAATTTTATTATTAAGGTGGTTGTCGTTAATGAATATAAGAAAATTGATACCTTAGACATAGAGGAGTTAGTCGGAAACTTTAAAACATTTGCAATGCAAGAAGAGTCCTATGAGAACACAAAGGAATTGATTAAAAAGTCTAAGGGAAAACAAAATTCCCTAAAAGCATTTAGAAGAACTTTAGATTTGGGAATAAGGTACAAAATTCTAGAAGAAACAAGGAGATGAGAGGCAAATAAAATAAGATACGAAGAATATGAAATGTTTTTAATGTAATAAGTTACACTACAACAAAATGTAGTATTAGCGACGTATTTATTAAGGATGCAAAATCTAGTGTCGCTAAAAACAACTATTTATGACGTATATTTAAGCATCGCAATAAAGTCAACTATTATTGACGCATACAAATATACGTCGCTAATACGTGAGATATTAGCGACGTTTTATTATAAGCATCGCTAATAGTTAACCTATTTGCGACGCTTTATCCAAATGTCTCTAAAGATATATATTTTAAATAAAAAAATTATAACTATTAGCAATGCTTATTTTAAGCATCGCTAATAGATCTGCTATCTGCAACACTTAAAAATAAGTTCCACTAATACTATTAAATATAATAAAACTAAAAAATACAAATAAAAATTTTTAGCGACGTATAGAAATATTTGTTTTTAATAGTATAGGTATTAACGACATATATTTCTATATGTAACTAATAGGATTTATTTTATTTTATTTTTTTATTTTTAAAATTAATTTTTAAAATAAAAAAATCATAAAAAATTAAAATTAGAGGAGAGAGAAAAGAGAAGGGGAGAGAGATGACAGAGAGAATGGAGGAGAGAGAGAGGAGAGGGAGAGGGGAGGGAGAGGAGAGAGGGAGAGAGTGAGAGAGGAGGGAGAGGAGAGAGGGAGGGAGAGATAGAGAGAGGAGAGGATGGGGAAAGATTTCTTTGAATTCTTTTTTTATTTTTTAAAATTAATTTTAAAGAATAAAAAATTAAAATCAGAGGAGAGATAGTGTGTAGGGAGAGAGAAGAGAGAGAGGAGAGGGAAGAGAAGCAGAGGAATAAGACGGAGAAAGGAAGAGGAGAGAGATAGAGAGAGGGGACAGATCGGAGAGGAAGAGAGAGAGAGGGCAGGGAAGAGAGAGAGGAGAGGGAGAGTAATTTTATTTTAATTTTTATAAAAAAAATTTATTAATTTTTTTATGTTTTAAATAAAAATAAAATTAAAATAAATGATAATAGCGATGTAAACTTCTATACGTCGCTATTAGTATATGTATCAGCGACGCATAGGAATATACGTCGGTAATACCTGATGTATTAGCGATGTATACTTTATACGTTGCTAATATGATTTATTTTAATTTTTTTATTTTTGAAAATTAATTTTAAGGAATAAAAAATATTAAAAAATTAAAATTAGAGGAGAAAGTGTGTAGGGAGAGAGGAAGAGGAGAGCGATAGAGAGAGGGGAGAGAGGAGAGAGAGGGGAAAGAGAGGAGCGGCCAAGAGAGAAAGAGAGGCGGGGAAGAGAGAGAGGGGGCAAGGAAGAGAAAGAGGAAAGGGAAGAGAGAGAGAGAGATGGGAGGGAAGAGAGAGATGAGAAGGAAGGAAGAGAGAGAGGAGAGGGAAGAGAGAGATGAGAAGGAAGGAAGAGAGAGAGGGGAAGGAAGAGAGAGAGGGGAGGGAAGTGAGAGAGAGAGGAGGGAAGAGAGAGAGGAGTAAGATGGAGAGAGGAAGAGGAGAGAGATAGAGAGTGGAGAGAGAGGAGAGAGAGGGGAAAGAGAGGAGAGCAAGAGAGAGAGAGTGAGGGAGGGAGGAGAGAGAGAGGGGAGAGGGAGAGAGTGAGAGAGGGAGAAGAGAGAGGGGAGAGAGTGAGAGAGGGAGAAGAGAGAGGGGAGAGAGTGAGAGAGGGAGAAGAGAGAGAGTCAGGGAGGGAGGAGAGAGAGAGGGGAAAGAGGGGAGAGGAAGAGAGAGAGAGAGTGAGGGAGGGAGAAGATAAAAGAGTGAGGGAGGGAGGAGAGAGAGAGGGAGGGAAGAGAGAGAGAAGGGAGAGATAGGAGAGAAGAGAGAGAGAGGGAGGAAGGGAGGAGAGAGAGAGGGAGGAGAGAGAGAGAAGGGAGAGAGGAGAAGAGAGAGAGAGAAGGGAGGGAGGGAGGAGAGAGAGAGGGAGGGAGAGAGACAGGAGAGAGAGAGAAGGGTGAGAGAGAGAAGGGTGAGAGAGAGGAGAGAGAGAGGAGAGAGAGAGGGGAGGGAAGTGAGAGAGAGAGGAGGGAAGCAAGAGAGGGGACGGGATATGGATTTTTTTTAAAAAGTATTAGCAACGTATACCTATATACGTTGCTAATACTACGTTGTATTAGCTATGTATAGGTGTATTCGTCATGAATAAAATAATATACTCGCAACGTATATCTTAAACGTTGCCAATACAATGTAATAGCCCCGCTTATAAATTCCCACCCCGGTCCCCCTCGCCGACCCGCTGACCCCCTGGTTCCCCTCCATTGCCCTGCCTCCACTCCGTCCACTGCCTGGTTCCCCGCTGCATTCCCTCCGTCTCCCCTCTACCTCTGGTGCCTCCTCCCCCCTTGCTCTGGACCACTCCCCCTATTCCACTGGAGAGAGGATGGTCAAAGCAGGGGAGAGGAGGGCCGGAAGATGTCGCTGTTGGTGCCACTGGCATACCAGGAGGACGGCGTCGCCATCCTCTCGCTCTACCTGCTCTGCCCCCGCCCCCCTTCTCTCCCTCCTCTAATTTTCAGAGGAGGGCTGTGGGGGGGGGGGAAGGAGGGGGCAGAGTAGGGGAGGGGGGGGACCGGGAGGGTGGTGGGGACTGGGAGGAAGGCGCCGCCGTTGCCGTCCTCCTACTCCGCCCCCTACACCTCCCCCCCATTCTCTCCTTCCTATAATTTTCAGAGGAGGGCTATGGGGGGGAAGGAGGGGGCGGAGCCGGGGAGAGGGGAGACTGGCGCCGCCGCCGTCCTCCCGCTCCCGCTCCCCCTACACCGCCCCCAACCCCCTCTCTCCCTCCTCTGATTTTCAGAGAAGGGTTGTGGAGGAGGGGGCGGAGCCGGGAAGTGTGGTGGGGTGCCAAAGGATGGCGGCGTGTCGCTGCCGTCCTCATGGTCCCTCCCCCTTGCTCCGGACCCCCCTACTCCCTCTCCCCCCTTGTTCTGTACCCCTACTCCCCCCTCCCCTTGCTCCACTACCCTTTCTCTTCCCCCTGCTCCCTCCTTCTCTGGACCCCCTCTCCTTTCACTAGTGGGCCCGGTTGCCCACACCTTTATATGCGTTGCTATTTTTTTAAAAAAAATTAAAATGAATTAGCGATGCTTTAAAAGAATGGTTATTACATTAATTTTTTTTAATATTATAATATTAACTACACTTTGAAATTTTTTAAAAAACTTTCATCTATTAGGATGTATAGAAAAGCATCGCTAATAACTGTTTTTTTAGCGATGCTTCTCTATACATCGTTAATAAATTATTTTAATTTTTTTTAAAATGATTATTTTATTAGCGACACATATAAAAGTGTCGCTAATAGTTGTCATTATAAGCGTAGCTAATAATTATTATTAGCAATGTATATATACGTTGCTAATAATCAAGTATTAGCTACACATATATATGTGTTACTAATAATCAATTATTAGCAACGCTATTTTATACGTCGCTAAAGGGTCATATTAGCGACATTTTTGGTTATACGTCACAAATATACAATAGTGACAACACTTTTTTCGACATTTATAGTGACGTTTATTGTGCATAAATGCGTCGCTAATAGTCCTTTTTGTTGTAGTGTTAGGTCACTTTGCTGTTCATTATCTTAACTTAAATTCTGATAATTCTTTTAATAATATGCCTAAGAAGTCAAATGGGAATGGTGCTTAATGCAACTTACTCTAATGAGAGCTCTTTTATAGAAGAAGAACCGTGCAACTATACTATCATCCGTGCAAGTGTAAAAGATGATAGTTTAGAAGACGATTCTCATGAGTCCATTTCTCTTTAAGAAAACTCAGAGTCTATGGTTCATTCTAATGATTTTAAGGGATTCCTCCAATCACTCTTAGTCTTGACTAAGAAAACGAAAAGCTTTGTGAAAGAGAGTTGAAGAAGAAAGAAGATGAACTTGTGTTATCATCTCAAGAGGCAAACAGGTTAGTGGAGTTGAATAACAAACTTTAAAGATAGGTGAATTTCCTTAAAAATAACCTAGAGAGAGAGAAAGATAATTCTAGTGCTCTCAACAGACAACTCATGAGTGGGAAAAAGAAATTAGATAGTTTCAAGAGTGGGAAAAAGAAGTGGGAGACTATGCTTAAGATTGGTCAAACAAACAAAATGTGGTAAAAAACCCTAAGATAGTCCCCAACTCACCTAGGTTAAGAAAAGGAGGAAGGATATGTTCTAATAATGTGGATATGTGTTATATTTTCCATAGTGAGACCCATACGAAAAGAGAATGTCTTAAGAATTATCCTTTCAAAGTAAGGTCAAAGAAGAATGAGAAGAAGCATACTACTCCCTCTACCACTAAGTTGCCCCACAAAGTGTATAAAAGGAAGATGAAGAATGTGTAGGTACAGAAAGTTAATCTTCAAGATTTGAAGGATCAATTAGGGAAATTAAGGAAGTCTACCTTAGGTTTCCTAAGGATTGGTTCTCTAGGCAAGGATAAGGAGACTTACATATGTAAGTAGTGTCCATGATTAAATTCTTTCTATCATTTGCATATTCATATTTTTTTGTTTTATTACATTTTAATTTATTTTTGTACATGATTTTAATTCATAGGTTTTGAATTGAAAAAACACAAAAAATGGAATATGATAAAAAATGCAAAAATCAGTGTAGGATTTGCAATTGGTTTCATTTTTATTTTTGATAAAGTTCAGTTGTTGAGATATTTTAAGATGAATTTTTCTTATAAGCTGAAAAATAACATAATTAGTAGTGAAACACACATTAATTAAGAGTAGGATACACCAACGATAGTGAAGAACAATTGCATTTTCTTTTACTTGATGTTGAAAATCTCTGATTTTTGAAACTTACACACATCATGTTGCGACTCAAATCACTTTTATGTATGAACATTAAAAGAGAATTCGTAAACATACATTGACTTAGGCATTTCAATTTTTATGTGGATGGGTTTCTACGGAAAAATTCTTGCGTGTTTTGTTTTCGGATTTGATTGCATCCTTGTTAGAATATATTGGAATTATGTTAAATTGAACAAAATCTAGGTTAATTTTTTTAAGGGGGAAAATACATATTATTACTTAATTTCAAGTTAGAGGCAATATATTTTCTTTATTTGTTTATACCATACACAATCCAACACAATAATAAGTGGTGGCTGAGGATATTTTCATTATTTCTGAAAATTTTGCTCCTATGATTGAAGATTAATTTTTATTTTAGTTGCAATGGAATTAAAAGGCATGCGTAGCTTGTCTTTATTTGTGTCAAATTTTTTTGTGGGTAGGAGTAATTATGTTTTTGATGAATTCAAGATGCTTAGGCAAACTTGTTTACTATGGAACATGAGAACTCTCAACTTAGGCATGACAAATCCTTATGTGCATAATATTGAGTTACTTGGGAAAATTGAATTGTTGGAAGAACAATTGAAATCCTCAAATTCAAAACTAAAAGATTGATCAAAGGCAAAGAAAAACATGATAAAATTCTATCATGTGGTCATTTTGGTTGTGACAAAAGTTGTTTAGGCTATTTGGTAAAAAAGAATACAAATTCCTGGGTGTCACAAAATTTGTTAAGGCTAATGATTTGAATGATCATGGTTCTAGTTCTTCAAATTCTAATTTTTAGTTGGAATACAATTGATTAAGAAGGATCTAGTAACTAAAATCAAGTGCAACAAGAACAAATCAATGAGGAAACAACAACTTGTGAGAGACAATATTAAAATTGTCTTGTTTAGACATATCACATGGTTGAGGAGAAGCTTAAAGGAACTTAGTGAAAAAGTTCAAAATCATAGACATAGAGATTACACACATAATTCACTAAGTATTCCTCACAAGTTTTCTCATAATGGTTATCACCGAAAAAAATAAGATAGAAATACAAAAACTCTTGAGAATGCCTAACATGATAAAAACA
Source organism: Saururus chinensis (assembly GCA_035235625.1). Classification (NCBI taxonomy): domain Eukaryota; kingdom Viridiplantae; phylum Streptophyta; class Magnoliopsida; order Piperales; family Saururaceae; genus Saururus; species Saururus chinensis. The sequence goes on along the minus strand of CP141144.1, from coordinate 32,894,427 downwards.
AGAGTGAAATTCAAGAATTTGTAAATAGTAAGATAATTTGGATGAAGAAAGATTATGTGAAATGCCTTGTATGCATACTGTTATGAACACTCAACATTCTAACATGTGTGGTACCTAGATAGTGGATGTTCAAAGCACATGACTAATGAAAAATCTAGGTTTACAAATTTTGTAGAGAAGTATGATGGAATAGTTACCTTTGGAGATAGAAGTGTATAAAAATAGATGGGATAGTCTCTTTGAGTGTTTCTAGATTGCTTTATTTTGATAATAATTTGCATGCAAGTGGTTCGAAAGCTAATCTTTCAAGCATTAATAAAATTTGTGATTCTGGTTTTGTTGTTTAATTTACAAATAAGGATTGTTATATAATTGAAAATTTTAGAATGACTTGTGTGAAAGGCTTAAGAGCACATAATAATTGTTATTTACTTGATTTTGTTTATTTTGTAAACTTGTCCTTGCTTGATAATACTTATTTGTGGAATCAAAGATTAAGGCATGTTAATTTCAAAGAGTTAACAAAAATAACAATGGAAGGGATCATTAGAGGTGCTCCTATTTTGAAAATCCCTAAAAACTTTGTATGTGGTACTTGTAAAAAATGTAAACAATTAAAATCACATTATAAAATGTTGTGAGAATGAAAAGACCGTTATAATTGATACATTTGGAACTTGTAGGTCTAATGAAAATAGCTAGCTTGGGTGGTAAGAAGTACATCGTGGTGATGCTAGATGACCTATCTAGATTAGCTTAGGTAGATTTTCGTAGAGAAAAAAGTGTAACATCCCTTATTTTTGTGCAATTTTATACAACGTATTTGCTGTTTTTTTGCTCCTTTTCTGATGGGGAATTTTGACACTACGACATATTGATTTTTGTATTTTACCTTGGCAATCTTACACATAGAGTTAGGTGAGTGACTTAGTCGTAGGGTGTGGGTCTCGACGTGTGTCACAACCCAAATTTTTAAAAGTATTTTTAAAAAAAGCATGAACGGTAGGTAGCGAGAATTTTTTTTTCTTTAAATACAAAACAAACCCTTTGATTAAATATTCAGGTCATGATAATTGGGGTTCAAATCATATGATATTATTTAACGTCTAAAAATTCATAAAGACCAGCTCATTCACCTAAGTACAAGTTCATTAACCGTCTGAAAATAAATAACTAAGTTGACTCCCACGCTAATGAAACACTTACGTACCGGAGTTACGGAAACGCAAAAATGTTTTCTTGTGCTTGCCTGTTTTGTCTTGTCATCGATTAGAGAATCTACAACTAACCAAATTAAACAACCACATCAACAACAATGGAATCTCTCCGCCTTCAAGAGAAGAGTTTCCATAAGGACAAAAGATTTATTAATGTTTTTTGGATCGGGCCAACATCACTCGATGTTAGTTGCCTACGTACTCATCAAACAACATCTCCAATGTTTCCAACAAGATCAGATCCAGATGTAGTTCTACTTAAAAACTACACTATACTAAGAAGCATAACATCACCCATGCAATGCTTAAGTATTTTAAAGAAACCTACCTTTTATGTTCCACTTGTCTAATTGACAAGCAATATCAAATAATGTTATTCATTATCTCTCAAACCATTGATCAATAATTAACACTAACACATCTGTATTCATTTAAAGACAACTTGCCCATCGAGAAATCTCCAAACACAAGACTCCAACATGCAGAACATCAATATACAATGGCACATGTAAAGTAATATACAGAGCACTGAATATAACATAGCTCAGAAACATAGGCTGACCTTTAACAAATAATGACCAACACAATGCACAAGACAATGGACACCATTCAGGAAACAATGCACTAATTGTTACCTAAAAAATACTGACTCCCGCTTAAAGGAGTAATTGTATGCTAATAGAAATCCTAGCATCTCTAGAGATCCACTTGGATCAGCCATGGGTCTAGAGATTAGGTACCAGCTGTGCTCATGGACACACTGGCCGGAGGTAGATGAGCCTTCTATGATGCTCAAAAACCTGGTTTGCGCATTTACAGGGATCCATTGTCCCAAAGAAATGGAGACCAAGAAGGTCTAAATATCCGCCATGGCTATTACTGTGAGCTTAAACTTTGACTCCGAAAATATCCCGTAACCACCCTTGGTTCAATAACCAAGGTAAAATTCTATGTCAGGGCCCCATTCACTCCATGAACTGGTCCCAACCCTAAATAAGGTATTTTAGTCATTATCTTGATTAGGTTTTCTATCCCCAATCCAAAGACAACCAAAATCTCTTGATTATTCTTTATTAACCTTAATTTATTGATATAACTTAACACAACAATAATAAATGTAAGTATCAGAACAATCAACATGACAAGAACTCAGACTCATGCTGAGATGAACTAGCCACTTCAACATTATAATGAAAAGGACTTGGGGTTGAGATGCATAACTCAGGTTATACACCTAACATAACAAGGTTATGCTGAAACAACTATCAACGTTCACCCTAATGTATATCACAATCAAGGCTAAAATCCAGGGATAAATTATGCTGAATTTCAAAGGCATCCTAGGCTGAAATTCAGAGACTTAATAAATATAAACATATCATGAACTAAGGCTCAAAAGTCAGGGATTGAATCAACAAGATTATAACCTAAATCAAAGCTAAGAATCAAGTCTTAGGTAGGAAATAATGCAACCTAAACTAGGGCTGAAACTTAGATATTCTCTCAGCATGATTATAACATAAATCAAGGCTGAGAATTTGGTATTACTTTGGCCAAAATAGATCCTAAAACAAGGCTGCAAAATAGGGATCTAAGTAAGCAAAAGCAGAGCCTAAACCAAGGCTTTAAATCAGGGATTTAAATGACCAAAGTATGGCCTAAACTAGGGTCACAAATAAGGGATTAAATTAGCCAAAATATGGCCTAAAGTAAGGCCACGAATCAGGGATTAAGTTGGCCAAAGTATGGCCTTTAAAGTCAGGGATTAAATTGGCCAAAGTATGGCCTAAAGTAAGGCCACGAGTAAGTTGGCCAAAATATGGCCTAAAGTCAGGCCACAAATCTGGGATTAAATTGGGCAAACTATGGACTAAAGTAAGGCCACGAGTCAGGGATTAAATTGGCCAACGTATGGCCTAAAGTAAGGCCACGAATCAAGGATTAAGTTGGCCAAAGTATGGCCTAAGGTAAGGCCGCGAATCAGGGATTAAGTTGGCCAAAGTATGGCCTAAAGTCAGGCCACAAACTAGGGAATAAGTTGGCCAAACTATGGCCTAAAGTAAGGCCACAAACCAGGGAATAAGTTGGCCACACTATGGCCTATAAAGTAAGGCCACAAACCAGGGAATGAATTCAACAGAGTATATGCCCAAATCATTAATAATAAACATGAGTAGAATAAGAATCATTCATACCTAACATATGGCTAAGATAGATGACAAAAATCATCAACATGCTTGCATGAATTAAGTCTAGTTCATGACGTCAAAAGAAACCCCTAGAACCAGGCTGAATTATGGTTGAATTGCATCTATCAAAACCTAATGCTTAAGGTGTAAAAAGAAGCACCTACTTGTACGAACTTGTCCTCAAAGCTCCTAGCCCTTGCTCCTATGCTTCTAAGCCTTGAATTCAATCCAAGTATGGTTGTTTTTTTGCCTTCTAAAGCTGGTAGCTATGGAGGTCCTTGCTGAGAGAAGGAAGAGGAGAGAAGAGATGGAGAAGAGGGAGGCTGCCCCAAATCAATCCCTTTCTGTTTTTCTTATATATGGCTTCCCCTCTTCAAACTCTTAGGTTCCCTCCTCCTCTAAGACTCTTCATTAATTACAATCCCGGAATTACAATCCTTGCCCCATTAATAATAGGAAACCAACCCACATACATACTCAAAACAGTCTCAAAAGAGTTCTAACCCAACTAGATGTATAGTTGATCCCTCCTCCAACTTTTTCCACTACTCCTAGCACTCCTCAGACTCCTACTTGGGCTAGAAGTCATATGCTTGCATGTTAGGACTCTCTCCCTCTTTAAAATCCTAGTACTTTTAGGACTTCTAATTCGTAGTATGTTTAGGGCTCCTAACTCCTAGTACGTTTAGGACTCTTAACACCTAACACGATTAGGACATCCAACTCCAAGCACGAGTAGGATATCTTACTCCAAGCACGAGTAGGATATCTAACTCCAATCATGAGTAGGACATCTAACTCCAAGCACGAGTAGGACATCCAACTCCAGGCATGAGTAGGACATCAACTCTAGGCATGAGTAGGACATCTAATTCAGGTAAATGGGCCCTATGTGATAAGCTTAACTTCGAATGATCATATCTCCCTCATCCGAACTCCAATTCACACGTTCTTGGTGGCGTTCCAAAGCTCTTTCTGTCTACTTTTTAACTACATAGGTTTCATCCATCACTTATAACTTATGATCAATTTATTCTAATAAAAAGGGCAATGGGTTCAACACCATAATCCCCATGTGGGCGTCGGGAATTTAGAAAAATCTCGGACATTACAACGTGTGACAAAAGTTTTTGGCCCAAAAAAATGGAAGATAAATGAGAAAAATGAGAGAGATAGAAAGAGAAAAAAAAGCAAGATGGTGGCTCGGCCGCAGCCATGGGTCAGCATGTCTCCCCCTTGTAGCCCATCCATCCCTAGGTTTGTGTCCTCCGCCCCAAACTGGTTCAATCTCTCTGTGGTTGCAGGCCACTAGAGGAGCTTTGGGCCGCTACCACCGGTTCTCTTTTGCACTATCAATGATAGGTGGCCACCCTTTTTGGGCCCCACTCTTCCACCGACGAGAAGTAGATTCCCCCCTCACTCTGTTTCTCCTGTGCATGGCATCGACCAGCCTACCTTTGACTTGCCACATCCGCTTTGCCTTTGGCTGATGATGGCATGAAGCAGCTGCTCCCATAGAATCGTTACGATTGGCCACCATAGAATCGTTACGATGTGGTCGTGGACTGTTTCTGACCAACAACTATTCCTCCACCCTATCTCTGGTGTGGACCTCCCTCCCTATGCCTTCCTTCCCCCTCTTCAGCCCTAAACAACCTCCTCCCTTCCCATGTTACACTTCGGGAGAACTCAAATGTGCTCTTCGACAACCAGTTCGCGCTATCATTGATTGGATGACCTTGTGGCATTAGCTAGGATCATTGTCGTGCAACACTTCCTTACCTCTTGGAGCATACCTACACCCCCTAATGCCTCAATTTTGGGTGTTCGCTTCCGGAAGTACCACCATTGACTTTCATCGGGGGGTGATTCCAGATTCCAATGATTTGCTTAAACCCCCAAGAGTTGACTGATGAACCCAAACATCATCATGACATCTAGACCCACCCACAACCCTGCTTCCCCTCAGGTTGACCCTTTTGGCAATGCTTACATGTGGCCACCCTTGCGTTTTAGGTTTTATGTGTCATTTTTGAGCCGCCTGGCAGTTGGCTGACATCGTGACTGACTAGCTTTGACCGCTATAACTTCCTCCACCTCTCCTCTATCTTCAAGCACATACCCGTGCATCCCCTACACTTCCTTTGTGGTCCATTAGCGATACAAAATCTCGACCGTTGACAGCTATCAGGAGCCAATTTTTTTATCTTGTGGCCGGCCGAGTGCTTCTTAGCCATCGGCCAACCACCCAAGTCCACTCTGATTTCTATTAAAATCTACCACTTCTTGTTAGCATGACCTTGCTCCCGGCCACCCTTGTGTGCCACCGAGGACCTCAATGTCTCTGCCTAGAGAGAAGAAACACCCCATCTTACTTTGATTAATTCCAGTGTTTCTTAAATCCTTGGGACAACAGCTCTCTTGACTAGGTGATGCCTTTTGCTTGCCATTGAACTTGTGTTGATTACAAGGTAGGGGGACTTTGAACTCATAATTTAATGATAGCATGCTTTAAATATTTAGCAGCAGCTAGGAATGTATACTTTAATGGTTTTGAGACTAAAGAATAGTCCAATTGCTTTGTTTAAGAGAGAAATGTAATGGAATATGTTATGTTTAATCATGGATGTAAGTTATGTGTTTGCTTTCTATTTGTGAGTTACGTGTATGTTAGATTGGTGACTCAGAAGTGTGAGGGTAGGCTTTGTGCTGAAGTAAGGGCATGTGATGTGTATGGATGATTGATATAGATATGCGTGTTGGACTAAGATATGTGTGAGGGATATAAGTATGGGTAATGGACATGCGTTTGTGTATTGGAATGTAAGTAAAGGAGGAGCTTTTTATTGATTTGGAGGTGGGTCCATATCAGTATGTCAGATTTCATAGGGTGTATCTTTGACAAGCAAGGAATGGAGCATATGTTGGGGGTTCATTAAGTAAGCATGCATAGGGTTCGAAGCCAGTAAGGGGGATTGCTAAATAGTAAGATTTAATAGCATAACTATACATGCATGATATAAATACTAAGAATTTTAACATAAGAACAATATGTTAGGTCCTAGTAAGAATTTAATGGCTCATGTTGAATTAAGGGGGCATAGTTTGATGCTTTCGTGTAAGAGGAATTCTCCATAATGTAGATGACATGGAATTTATGATTACATAAGGGTATGTTGTGTAGTGAGTTATGGATATGAGAATGATGGGTTAAGCAAAGTATGCTGCCCTGATGGACTAGAGTTTCAGAACAAACTTTGCTTCAATTTGGTTAGCGGAAGATCATAAGCCTAAAGGATTTCTTGGCATAATTGTTCCAACATAACTTGTGTAAATTAAACAGAATCGTGAGTAAAATTAATACTATAACCTAGTGAGTTTGAGAGCTTATGGGTTTGGAGGATTTAGCTTTGTGTTTCTGCCAGCCGACAATTTGTTGGTTATGCTTTTTCCATGTTTAGCTATGAAGGTTTCTTGTGAGATGTTTTCTTGGTGTTGGATTTAAGCCTAGACATCTCATGCTCTATTGAGAGTGCTATATGTTTTGTTAGTCTTGTCTTGGTACTATAATTTAAGCACAAACGTTTGGTGCTCTATTAAGAGTGTTCTAAGTTTCTGCCCTTAGTTGGCATTGTATGATTTTCTGCCTATAGATTGCATTGTATGATTTTGTCCATTTGTGACACTGTAAGATATCTACCAAAAAGAAGAACGGTATGACCCTTAGTTGGCAGTGTATGACCGCTACAGTGTGGGCATTTGTGCGCTTAGGTATGTAGTATCATGGATCTACTGTTAACTATTTTATCCTATGCCCCATGAGCATAGGCATGCCTTACTTTCGAAAAAGTCCATGGTGTCTAGTTGCTCCTCAAAGATTAAGGTGATTCCGTTGTAGCATTCATTCCCTTCGACACTAGATAAATTAAATTGTAATAATCTCTAGTTGTTGAGAGTTTGATTGTACAAGTATGCGTTGCATAGTAAGAGTAAGTTTTTGAGTTACTGAGGATGAGTGTAAGTGTAAGCTTCCAAGTAGGGCAGTATGTGTAAGAAGGTTTGATAAGGTTGTATGTGTATGAGCATGATTTCGTTATCTGATGAGATTTTGTTTATTATGTTTTGCCTGCTTTTTGTAAAAATTGCATGGACTCATCTATGGATGGACTTATATAGTTCACTGATTAGAATTCTCATATTGAATATGAAAATACTCATGTTCTATTTTTTTAGCCCCATTTTTTGGGAGGTTTTTACAGGCATTTGAATAAAAGCTCTTGGAGATGGACTCCTATTTCTATTGGTGAATCGACTTTTGTTGTTTCAAAAATAAGCTTGTTTCACTTCAAGTCTTTATTATTTTTACCATAACTTATATCTATAGTAAATATGATATATTGGGTGAGAAGAGATATTTCCTTTCTTAACTTGTATATTAGATTTTAAACTCAAACAGTTGTGGGACTTGTACTCGGAGATGCCTATGATGTAGTTATGATTAAGCCCATAACCATGAAAAATTATTTTATGTGTTTTGTTTTTAATTAATGCCTGAGAATGTTTAGGTTGACTGTATAATGATTTTAAAAAAAAATTACATGGGAAAATGGATATATTATGTTTTTAGTTTATAAAAACTATTTTCATAAGTTTGAAATTTTGTCAATTTCCCAATTTACAGACATTATATTGCAAAAATTTTCCTTGAATTAAAAAAAAGTGTGTTTAATTCTCAGGCATTTCAAAAAGGTTGATGCTTTTGCAGTATTCAAAACAATTGTCCTCAGCAAACAAAACACAAGTGGTTTTAAAATCCAAAATATTAGAAGTGACAGAGGTGGTGAATTCACTGACTTTAGGTGGAAAGAATTCATCATAAGTTGTTAACCCCTAAAACTCCTAAATAAAGTGGGATAGTTAAAAGAATGAATAGGACTATTCAAGAAATGTCTAGGGTTATGTTGTGGAGACTTGACAAAGAACATAAAAACCTTCGGGCAAAAGCTATAAGCATTGCCATTTAAATCCTAAATAAAGTCTACTTAAGACTTGACACAGTTCAAACATGTGATGAGTTGTGGAGAGGTAAAAAGCCCACTGTTAAACACTTTCGAGTCTTTGGAAATCCTTATCATATCTTAAGAGATTGGGAAACTTCTAGAAAATTTGACACTAAGATTGATGTTGGAATTTTCCTTGGTTATTCTCTAACAAGTAGGGCATACAAGGTTAACAACAAAATAACTCATACTGGCATGGTGTCTTTTAATGTGGTTGTGAATGATTCACATATTTCTAAAACACAAAATAGTTAACATGGGAAAGGAAAATAAAAAATTGATGATTTAACAAATGTGTTTAATGATGCAAATGATAAGGAACAAGAGTGAGTGGATGTTCGTGATGATCATATTCATGAAATTGAAGTTCAAGAAGAAGAGGAAGAACCACAAGTTCAAACTGGTCAAGTACCTAATTGGGTTTAAAAAGACCATGCTGAAACCAATGTGATTGGTGACATCAATGAAGAAGTGAGAACAAGGCATTAATTAAAAGAACAAATAAAAATTTCTTTTTATGTATCTCTTATTGAACAAAAGAAGATTGATAAAGCCCTTTAGGATGAAAATTTGGATAAATGAAATGCAAGAATAACTAGGACAATTTACAAGGAGTGATGTATAGTTTCTTATCCCTAGACCTAAGAAAAATACTGTCATAGGTAAAAAGTAAATTTACAAGAACAAGACAGATGTATAAGGTAAAATAGTAAGAAAAAAATCAAGATTGGTTGCTTAAGGCTAAGCTAGACTTGAATCTATTAGACTGCTTCTTGTTATGGTTTGTTACTTAAAATTCAAATCATATGGATATTAAGAGTGCTTTTTTGAATGGATATTGAAAGGAAGAAGTCTATGAAGAACAACTTGATGGCTTTTTTGACACTCATCACCCTAATTATGCATATAGAATGAAGAAAGCTTTGTATGGATTAATACAAGCTCCAAGAGAATGATATGATAGACTAACAAAATATCTGACGATGCAAGGCTACACAAAAGGAGGTGTCGACAAGACATAATTTTTGAAGAAGTATGGAAAGTATGTTATGATAACACTGATCTATGTGGATGACATCATATTTAGATCTACAAATGATAAGTTTGCTAAAACTTTTGCGAAAAAGATGGGTAAGGAATTTAAGATGAGTATGGAAGACTTGTTAACGTACTTTTTTAGTCTGTAGGTATAACAAACTGATTTTGTAATCTTCATCTTACAATCCAAGTTTGCCAATGATCTAATGAAGAAATTTGGACTTCAAGATGCAAAACATACTAAGATACTTATGTCTCCTTCTATCAAGTTAAGCAAATATGCTTCAGGTAAATCTATTGAACAAACCTTGTATAGAAGCATAATTGGTTATCTTTTGTACTTAACTGCAAAACATGCTAAATGTCAAGCTGATCCTAGCAAACCCACATTATTGTTGTTCGGAGGATATAAAATATGTTTGTATACATGATATTGCTTACGGTTTCCATTTGACACATCTTCTGAACTAGTATGATATTCATATGCTTATTGGCATGGAATGTAGATGATAGAAAAAGTACTTCAAGAGGATTCTTTTATGTAAGAAATTACTTATTTTCTTGGCATAGTAAAAAGTAAAATTGTATTTCCTTATCAGTCGCTAAAGTTGAATATATAGCTATTAGTAGTGATCCCTATCATGATTTTTCTACCCCACGTACATTGGTAAAGGAAAGGTCCTGCCCTTTTTGGCCAATTGTGGGTGAGGAGGGATTTGAACCCCCAACACCGTGGTAGAAGTATGTGCTACATGTCAAGCTGATCTTAGCAAATCCCACATGATTGTTCTTAGGAGAATATAAAATATGTTTGTATACATGATATCGCTTATGGTTTCCATTTGACACATCTTCTTAACTAGTATGATATATTCTTATTGGCATAGAATGTAGATGATAGAAAAAGTACTTCGAGAGGATTCTTTTTTGTAAGAAATTACTTATTTTCTTGGCATAGTAAAAAGTAAAATTGTGTTTCCTAATCAGTCGCTAAAGTTGAATATATAGCTGCTAGTAGTGATCCCTATCATGATTTTTCTACCCCACGTACATTGGTAAAGGAAAGGTCCTTCCCTTTTTGGCCAATTGTGGGCGAGGAGGGATTCGAACCCCCAACACCATGGTTCATAGCCATGTGCTCTAATCTTATGAGCTATAGGCCTCACCCCATCTCCACTTGATCTGTCTTAGAAGTACCCTCAAAAGGAACCTTTCTTCTCCTTGGCCAATTAATTTTGGGTTAGGAAGATATGAAAGCACATTTCTCTCTAACACAATTAATGTAGATGAAAAGGATGTCATTTGATTATAGAATATGTTAGGGCAAGATGATTTTATATTTTGATAATATAAGTTCAATAAAAAAATGTAAAATCTTGTACAACATTCTCGGACAAAACATATTGATATTAAACATCATTTTATTCTAAATTTAGTTGAGGATTAAATTGTTAACTTAGAAAATATCTCAATAGAGTTTCATTTCGCTGATATTTTTACCAAACCTTTAGATTTTAATAGGTTTAATAACCTTCGAAAAGCTATTTGACATCCTTTCCCATAGTAATTTCATAAGAAATTTTAGTCCGTGTTTTGATTGAAAACTTTTTTTGACATGAAAAACAACAACAAAAAGTTTTCATTTTTAAGCTTTTATTGATTTAGTTTTGTTCATTTAGAGTATAATTTTATTTGTTTCCAGAAAAAGTTTAAAATAATAATATAAAAAAATATTATGAGTTTAAGTGTTTTCAAACATACAGTTGACATATCATATAAAACACACTTGAATTGTGAAAGTATTATAAAATAGTAGGTCACACATGCAATGAATGATGAATAAAATCATATGTTAAGAGGGCAAGATAAATATAAATTGAGTAAAGTTTTAAGATTCATAAGAAGACTTGATGCATTGTTGATTTACTGAAAGACCTAGTACTCACTATGGGAGTTTGAGATCATCTACTGGGTTAAATATATAATATGGTTGATATACTTTTTGACTCAACTTCTATGAGAAAGTATAAGACAGTTGAGTGGTTTGGATTCCTTTACATGTAGAATTAGATTTGATATGTTTATGTTTTTTTTAATATTTTGTGTAAACATTATCATAAACTGTTCTCATAAATGATGACGGAAAGAGTTGCCTACATCTTATATTAGTGTGAAGGCTACCATCTCCTTGGAACTGAAAAATGCTTCTTTTGAAAAAGAACTAAGAAAAAGCCATTAAAAACCAATTTATCAAAAAAATGAAAAAGCCAATTTTTTTTAAAAAAAAGGGGATAGGGAATGAAAATAACAAAAATGCAATTTTTGCATCAATGCTTATCTCTTGTTTATTTAGTGTAAATCAATGATCAAATGGAATGCAAGCAAGGGTCAAGTTTCTTGACAGATGTTACACCTAAACTATTAATTTATTAAATTGAGCTAAAGCTTACGGTTATATTGCATGCAAGTGCACAAGTGGATATAGTCTTGCAAGGTTGAATCTATAAGGATTTCCTTTGTGTGATTATCACAATTGTAAATAAATAAGAGGAGTAAAGAAAAATTAAGAGAAAAAGAGTAGAAGAGTATTGAGGCAATAACGACTTAAGAAATGAATAAGATAAAACACGAAGGCATTGAGGGTTATTGTAACATTTAGTGATGTTCTTTATATATCACATTATCACAGTTAAAATCGAATAAAGATTCTATCTAATCGGAAGATCTAAAAATTAAAATAAAAAATAAAGATATGAAATAATTTAGATAAATGAAATGTATCAAAACCACAAAAGATCATGAAGGAGAGCCTTCGAGCATCTTATGTGTTAAAATCACAAAAAAATAATAAGAAGAATAATATTAATTAAACATCACTTTATATAACCAATACTTACTTCAAACTATTGATAAAATATGAATAGAACTCTATTAGATTGTTATAGATCATCTTTAGCCTTAGCTAGTGTGTTTAAAAAGCCTTTACAATAAAAATAAAAATCAAAACTACAAAAGAAGAGAAAAGTAGGAGAAGAGGGCTCCAAAGAGGAGGAGATGATGCCTCTCCCACATCCACCCACATTTTATAAAAGTAGAAGGGGTTGCTTCAAAGGAGAATGTGTAATCATATCTCTCGATTGATTCCTAATTGATTACTTTATTGGTTATTTTTTTGACAATAGTTAAATTCTAAATTAGTTAAATAAATTAATAATTTATTTTATAAATAAGTATCATTTAGTCTTCTTTTAGTTATCTAATCAGCTTTATTATCTTTCCTTATGTGTATCAATCACAACAAGTAAAAAGATCCTCTACGTGTTGGCCTCCAGTTAATTCACTAGTTGTCCCTTTCCATGTCAAATTTGACCCATATATCTTTGGAATTATGTATTTCTTTCTGAAAGAGTGATTTTATCCATAGGGGTATTCTTTCTAATGTCATGGGAATCATATCTATCTGAAATTTAGATAGAAAGATATGACAAAAATACTAAAGATGTACCAATCTGTCAAAGTTAGTTTCTTCCAGAATTTGTTTCTCTTGATACAAATATGAAATTAAATAGTCCACAAGGGTATGTTTGACCACTCTATGCAGTTTTAGACCATTAAGAGCCCATTCTTGACTCTGAATAACTTTTTGTAGTTGGACTTCACTCCTTCCACCTGGATCTTGTTGAAGCCTATCTTGACATGTAAATGCAACGGAGGCCCAACTCACCAATGCAAAATATAAATAACTTTTTATTCCATTCACCAATTACTATTAGAACGATAACAAGAAATAAGACTATTAAATAGGACATTTTTTTGTTAAATAATTCCAAGCTTCCGAGTATTAGATTGATAGCATGGTCTAGACTATTAATATGAGATATTTTTTTTTGACAATTCCTCAAAAATTATCACTCAAGAGAAGGTAGTAGAACATAAAAGATTCTCAAATATATTTAAGATGCAATTTGAGGTAATTGAGAAGAGTCCCTATAATTAGTGAGACTCCATTCTTCCTATCTCAACTCGTTTGTCCCTTCAAGCACATGCAGATAATTTGATATAAACTTATGAGGATGTTCAACATGATAAATATATAATGCCCATCTCTTTTGGTAAATGTCTTTATATTAGATTCAAATTAGTCTTCACCTCAATATATTTATGCAATACTAAAATATAGAGAGATGCAATATTTATCAAGTTCAAATAAGGAATTTCAAGAAAACAATACTTATTGCAATCAACAAACAATCCTAAAAGATAACTAGCTCCACCGATAAGAAAATGATACCAATTACAATGGTCAAAAGAAGAAACGCTTTTTTAGAAAGCTTTTGATTAATACAAGTCATATTAATAATGCATTGGATGTTCACTTGATTGACATTGTCACATCCACATAAAGATGATAGAACTCATTAACTTTAATTATAATGTAATGATAATCTTTGATCTGTATTACCGACAACCAACCTTTGAGCCAATATCCAAATGCTCTATCCGTAATGTTAAAAATAACCAAATGTACCCATATTGGCCAGTCTCCAGTGGTGGATCCATTTCACTCAAGTTCGGGCATCGATGAGAGCGGATTCTTGTGTTAATGGGTGATTACTTGTTTATTTATATATTTTTGGTATATGCGTTACTTGAGGGTAGCTTTTCGCTTTCAAATTCAATATTTGAGTCTCACCTCTATGGTAAATAATGAACAATAGAAGCACTAATAGTTTTATCCATGTTTATTCATTTTATTAGCTTTTTACTTGACAATAGTTTCTAATTGGCCTGCTTAATTACTAAGTTAAATTTCAATGGGTTATTGAATACAGGAGCTCATCACTCCATGAGCTACTTCGTTTCTCTTATTAAAGTCAGCATACCCAGTTTTCTTATATTTCTAAATGAACTAGTTTGTTTTTTCTTTCGGCCCTTAATAGTTACAATTATTTTGTAAGATAGGTTTAACTTCTTTTACAGTTTGTGGGAAGTTGTGGCGCCCTATCATAGTGTAGAAGGTCTTATACATATTTTTGTCTACTAAGGCTAGGTAAGAATACTTCTCTTGCAATTGTTTGCGTTACAGGTTGGTCATGCTAGTACCCGTGATCCCATGGCAACTGGATTATCAAGTGTTTATGTTGGCAAAGACACTAAGTGATTGAAAAGGTAATGCTAACTTTTCCTTTTACTTACATAATTGATTTCACAGTTAGGTTTAAAGTGTAGACTGGACGGACCAGTAGAAGCTTGGTGGGAGGGGATTGGTGCACAGATCAAAAATCCAAACTTTAAATCGATCTACACAAAGCATGCACAAAACTCAAACAATTAAGTAATACCACATGCATCAAATCAAGAATAGATCAAGTATAATTAAAATAAGGAATCAATACATACTGACCTTGGCCTTTTGTTGTATCCGGATCAGACACAAACGGTAGCTAGCTTCACGAAGGGGAAAGGGAAGAAGTTTGGACAAAGGAAAATGAGAAATAATTCTGAATTGCATAAACGTCCAAGGAGGAAGACAACCCCTTTTATAGGAGGCGGCCAGCTAGTCCTCCCCCTAATTAGGGACCAGCTGGTCTGTTACAATCCCCTTAATTACGGACCACCATCTGGTCCGTTACAATCATTAACGGACCGTTACAATCATTAATGGTCTGTTACAATCATTAAGGGTCCGTTACAATAATCAATGGTCTGTTACAATCATTAACTAAATCCCCTTGATTACGCTTTATTACATCACAAAAGGAAATTACCAAAAAGTCAAGTAAGCCATAATATAGTAGGTCCTAAAATGGAAAGTAGTGCATGGTGGGGGAGATGTCTTGTGGTGTACACAACACTCCACCACGCTTTCGCTTTCGCCTTGTCCTCAAGGCGACCAAGTAGGGTAGCGCTCCATGAACTCATCCTCAAGCATCCAAGTAGCATCCTCAAGAGGTTGACCCTGCCAAGACACGAGTATCTCAGTGACAATACGGCCCGAACGACGCACTCGTCGTTTATCAAGCACAAAGGCAGGTGTGGGTAAGTCAGGCTCGGGGGGCCCCATCAGTGGTGGAGGCGGGGCACTAAAGACAAGGGTTGGGTCCCCAACAAAACGGCGAAGGCGAGAGACATGGAAGACCGGGTGCACCAACGATCCGGTGGGCAATGCCAAGCGGTAAGCCACGGGTCCGATGCGCTTGATAATGGAATAAGGGCCGTGGTAACGTTGAGCCAACTTAGCATTGTCAGCTTGGAATAAGCTGGTCTGACGCTGAGGAATCACTGAGACATAAACAAGATCGCCACATGGAACTCCCGATCAGCATGCTTCTTATCATATACCTGCTTCATACGGTTCTGAGCAGATCCTAAATTGAGTTTAAGTTGTCGGATAACCTCGTCTCGTGTCTGGAGCATATAATCAACCTCAGCTACAGAAGAGCGGTGAGGCACATAAGACAACACGGTAGGAGGAGGGCGCCCATAAACTACCTCAAAGGGAGTGAATCCAGCCCTAGTATGATAGGCCGTGTTATACAACCATTCTGCCCAAGGAAGGAGCTGGAGCCATCGGCGGGGCTGATCCCCAACGAAACAGCGCAAGTACTGTTCTAAGCAGCGGTTAACAACCTCTGTCTGCCCGTCTGTCTGTGGGTGATAGGCGGTACTCATATGAAGTTTGGTGCCCTGAAGTGCAAAGAACTCACGCCAAAACTGAGAGAGGAAGATCCGGTCTCGATCGGAAATAATGGTACGAGGCATGCCATGCAACTTAGCTACCTCACGAGCATATATCTCAGCCACTGTTTTGGCGGTGAATGGATGGCCCAAGGCACAGAAATGTGCATAATTGGACAAGCGATCCACAACCACCAAAATCACTGATTTGCCCTGTAACAACGGGCAGGGCCTCCATGAAATCCATAGACACATCTTCCCAAACTTTGTCGGGAATGGGGAGGGGCTGAAGTAACCCAGCAGGTGATGTAGTAGCAGCTTTCGCCCGCTGACAGACATCGCACGCAGCCACATAGTTTTGAACTGCCCTCCGAAGACCCTGCCACAAGAAGCTTTGACTGACCCGCTTATATGTTCGGAAGGAACCCTCATGGCCAGCCAATGGTGTGTCATGGAAATGAGAGAGAATACGTTGTCGAAGATCATATGCATCCGGCACCCACAGTCGTCCCTTCCAAAAGAGAAGTTCATCTTGCCACTCAAATAAAGGAAGGGCAGCAGGGTCACCTTGTATACGAGTAACCAGCTCATGTGTGGATGAGTCCTCCAAGTAAGCTCGCCGCAGCTCCGGTAGGAAGGGGCAAGAGGGCATAGACAATGCAAGATAAGATTCCTCAGAAGGTCGGCGAGAGAGAGCATCTGCCACCGTATTTTCTGCCCCCTTCTTATATACCACCTCATAATCATAGCCCAAAAGCTTGCTGACCCATCGTTGCTGTGCCGGAGTTGACACCCGCTGCTCAAGAAAGTACTTCAAGGGCTGATGGTCTGTGCGGATGAGGAAGCGGCGGCCGAGCAGGTAAGGGCGCCATTTGGTGACTACATGTATTATGGCGAGCATCTCTTTCTCATAGGCTGAAAGTGATAAGGAGCGGCCAGCAAGAGTTTTGCTGAAAAAAGCAATTGGCCGCTCATCTTGAAGTAGAACGGCACCAAGACCCTTATCCGAAGCATCTGTCTCCACCACAAAGGAACGACTAAAATCTGGAAGAACCAAGACTGGGGCAGTCGCCATGGCCTGCTTCATCCTCTCAAAGGCCTCTTGGGCTGCCTCTGTCCAAGTAAAGGCCCCCTTCTTGAGGAGGGTAGTGAGGGAACTAGCAATCATCCCATAGTGACTGATGAAACGTCGATAGTACCCTGTAAGGCCTAGAAATCCACGGAGTGCCCGGACACATGTGGGGGTCGGTCATGAGAGCATAGCGGCTACCTTTGAAGGGTCAGTGGCAACCCCTTCATGAGAGATGACATGGCCAAGGTACTCCACCTGTTTACTGCCAAAAGAGCACTTCGAGCGCTTAAGGAATAATGAATTACCTCGCAAAATGGAGAAGACAGTTCTGAGATGCTCCAAGTGATCCGCCCATGATGTGCTATAGATCAATATATCATCGAAGAAGACCAAGACAAATTGGCAAAGGAAAGGGCGGAACAAGTCATTCATGAGGCTCTGGAAGGTAGCTGGTGCATTGGTCAATCCAAATGGCATGACCAAGAATTCAAAATGGCCATCATGGGTGCCGAAGGCTGTCTTGTGGGCATCATTTGGGTGCACACGGATTTGATGATAGCCCGAGCGAAGATCAAGCTTGCTGAAGACGGTCGCCCCGGACAACTCATCGAGGAGCTCTTCAATCACCGGAATAGGATACTTATCCTTGACGATGATAGCATTCAGTGCCCGGTAGTCTACACAGAACCGCCAAGTGTCATCCTTCTTTCGGACAAGTAACACTGGTGAAGAGAAGGAACTATTGCTTGGTTGGATGATACCTGACTGGAGCATGTCGGCCACCAAGCGCTCAATCTCCGCCTTTTGGATGTGAGGGTATCGGTATGGCCGGACATTTGCGGGTGAAGCACCAGGGATGATAGGAATGTGGTGATCATGGGGTCGCACCGGAGGTAGCCCCTTAGGTTCGGCGAAGACATCTTCATGCTCTGCCAAGAGAGCAAGTAGATCCTCCGGAAGGCTGCCTTGGCTCACATCAATAGTGGCATGCTGCTGAAGGAAAATTCCTTGAGGTGCAAATCGAAAGAGAGAGCTTACTGATTGGGCGGACTGCAAGGTGCCTGGCTGAGAACCTTGGATGCGAACCCGCTGCCCATGTACCTCAAAGTCCATGATCATGTCACGGAAGTTCCATACAACGTCACCCAACTCCTGAAGCCATTGGACTCCCAACACCACGTCAGCCCCTTTTGTGGGCAGCAAGAACAAATCAGTTTTGAAAGTATGGCCCTGGATGGATAATGAAGCCTGCACACACACCCCAGTGCTCCGAAGGTGTTTGCCATCGCCGATCAAGACGTCGAATGGCTTCGAGTCTGACACAAAGCACCCCAACCGTTGTGCCACCTTATCATTGATGAAGTTATGGGTGGAGCCACTGTCGATAAGGATGGCCACTTGTTGCCGCTTGAGGTGGCCTTGGACGCGCATGGTGCGAGGAGTGAAGGCCCCTGAAAAAGCATGCACCGAAATCTCAGGCAACACGCTGTCATAAGGGGGTGGTGCATCCGGGGGTGGATCATAATCCTCCTCATCGGCCTCCTCGACTAGTAGGCTGCCTCGGACAGAACATCGATGGCCGGGTACGAACTTCTCATCACACTTGTAGCACAAGCCTTTCGATCGCCGCTCTTCCATTTGGGCCGGAGTGAGGCGGCGTATAGGAGCACCAGCAGGGCCGGAGGGCTGGCTGGGGCGGCTGGTGGGAACGCTGGTCGCTGCGGTAGGGAAAGGCGCTGGGCTAGTTGGGGGTCAAAGAGAAGAGCCTAGCCGGCCTCCTCGTCGTTGTCAGGCCAGCTTCTCCTCTTCAATTCGTGCATGACGCACAACTTCACGCATCAACGTACAAGGGAAATGACACATCTCATCTGAAATTTCTGGTTTGAGCCCTCTTTTAAAGGTTCCAACGAAGGCTGCCATTGGCCAATCAGGGAGACGATTCGCAATCTTCATGAACTCGGTGTAGTATGCTCGCACGGTAGTGGTTTGGCGCAGTGTGGACAGCATCTCATTGAAATCTTGGAACTCATTGGGGCCGAATTGGAAACAAAGCTCATCAGCGAATGAAGTCCAAGTTGGGAAGCGGACCTCCTTCTCGAAGCTCTAAAACCAAATTGAAGCATTGCTGTCTAGATGGAAAGCGGCTATGCGTAACCGTTCAGCCTCGGAGTGAGTTCCCTGGTAGGAAAAAAATTTCTCCACCTTATATAGCCATTCCACCGGGTCTTCATCTCCATTGTACCGTGGGAATTGAAGACGAGCCAAACGTGGCTCAGCCCCACCCCGAAGTCCTCCGCAGAAGGCAGAGTACTCCTCCCCATCATCCTCAAACTCGTGGGCAAGATTTTTGTGGGGCGGCACCATTGAGGCATTTCCTTGAACATCTGGAGGGCCTCGCATATTCCAACCTGCACGTCCTCCTTCTTTGTGCTGATTAAAGGTGCCAAAGAGGACTGAATGTCCGGGATGGTGCACCTCTCTCTCAGACGACGCTTGGAGGCCGGGGGCGCGAGATTCAATGGGCTGCGAAGGTTCACCCAACTCAGCCTGGACTGGCTGCGGCTTGGGAAAAAGTGACGCTGTGGGGGCTGCTTGAATTTGGGAAACCACCGTGGTGAGGTGCCCGAGTTGTGCAAGGATCAGCGAGAGCAAAGAGGGATCAGCCTGTTCGGTTGCTGGTTTGGGGCTGCTCGCCATGTCCTCTTGTCCCTTCTCGGGCTGTGTCTCGGGAGCCGTTGCCGGCTGTTTGCCTCGTGCCATGGCAGATCGATGAGGCTTTGATACCAATGTTGTGTCTGGATCGGACACAAACGGTACCTAGCTTCACGAAGGGGAAAGGGAAGAAGTTTGGACAAAGGAAGATGAGAAATAATTCTGAATTGCATAAACGTCCAAGGAGGAAGACAACCCCTTTTATAGGAGGCGGCCATCTAGTCGTCCCCCTAATTAGGGACCAGCTGGTCTGTTACAATCCCCTTAATTACGGACCACTATCTGGTCCGTTACAATCATTAACAGACCGTTACAATCATTAATGGTCCATTACAATCATTAAGGGTTCGTTACAATCATTAATGGTCTGTTACAATCATTAACTAAATCCCCTTGATTACGCTTTATTACATCACAAAAGGAAATTACCAAAAAGTAAAGTAAGCCATAATATAGTAGGTCCTAAAATGGAAAGTAGTGCATGGTGGGGGAGATGTCTCGTGGTGTACACAACACCTTTTCAGCCCTAGCACGCCCTCCTCGTATAGATCTTGCATGCCAAACCACAAGAGCAATCAATCAAAGTAAAAGAGAAATACCTTGTGTGATGATCCCTCTCAAACCACCTCTTGGAATGAAGGAATTCACAGCAACTATCTAGCCCTTAAATCAGCCTCAATGATCCCGCATAGGAGGAGATGAATCTCCCTTGACCAGCCCACCAAAGATGCCTTGGAAAGGGGAGAAGGAGGGCGTCCAGCAGCAAGCAAATCCCTTGCTTGAGCAGGCCGCACTAACAGAACAAGGGAGAGAGGGGGCAGAATTTGGAGAGGAGGAGAAGAGGAGTGGGGCAGCCTTGTGTTAGGGCACTCCTCCTCTCCCTTTCCCTTTAAATGCTTCCTCTCTTTCCTTATTTAGGTGGGTCTCTTTTTGGGCTATTCCAAATGGGCTTAGATGCATAATTCCTTCCAATTTATATTAGAGGTTCAATCACAACGGGAGCGGGCTCTCTCTCTCAGAGCCTACGGAGGCCTAGATCCCCTGCACATGGCAAAGCCCATGACAGGGTCGACCTCTCACTAACCACAGGTCCCACCATCGACACCTAATTACGCGTCTGGGCCCCACAACGTGTAAATGCACAACCTAGCGAATGCCTAGTGCACGTGTGTGACATATGTGGGTCCCACTCAAATTAAGTGTAACAAAGGTACATGTGGAGTCAACGCGACCGCCCCCACCACCCTTGTACCCCGTGGTCCATACCGGTTAACCCGGACCGTGACACATTGGACCAAACCAGGCCCGAGTCCATACCATGGTCTAACATCCCTCATTATGGTCCAACAGTGACTTGCGCTTGTCTTGTTGTAAACCAATGCTATGAGCGTGCTTAGAAAATAGATTCGTCATTAAGGCCTTGGTGAACTGATCGGCCAACATCTCAGTAGGATGATGACTTACAGTCACTTTTCCCCTCTCTAGCATGTGAAAGATATAAAAGATATAATAGTAATGCACCTCAGTATGCTTACCCCTGGCACTGATCTCCCCATTCTTAAGTGTTGACACTGTAGCCAGATTATCACAATACATCTGGACAGGAGTATTAGTCTAGTCTTCTAGCCCGAATTTTGCTAGAAAGTCTTAATCCATACTACATGGGAAGCTGCAATACTGCATGCATAAAACTCAGCTTCCATCGTAGACTTAGAAATACTCTTCTGTTTCTTACTTGCCCATGATATAGCACCACCTCCAAACATGAAGACATACCTAGCAGTGGATTTCCTATCATCTGGATCCCCTGCATAGTCTGAATCACTATATCTATCAAATGATAGACTTTCCGCCTGATAGGCGAGTTTTACACTCTTGGACCCTAATAGGTATCAAAATACCCTCTTCATTGGTTGCTAGTATTGAAGACCAGGGTCTACTTGGTAACAGCTTAACAAGCTTACCACAAAACTCAAATAAGGTCAGGTACAGGTCATAACATACATCAAGCTACCAATAGCCTGTGCATATGGCACTGACTCCATCCGGAGTCGGACTTCCTCTGTCTGAGGAGCCATACTCATAGACAACACAGTACCCTTGTAAATAGGGGATTTATGGTTTCCAACTAATGACATTGATGAGTTTGAGAATGCTCTCTATGTATGACTCTTGAGATATACTAAGCTTCCTAGCTTTTCTATCTCTGTCAATTTTCATCCCAAGGATGTAGGATGCCTCACCCATGTCTTTCATCTCAAACTGGGTTGTGAGTCATTCCTTTAAACTGACTATCATACTGAGGTCATTCCCTATCAAGAGTATGTCATCTACATACAGTGACAACATCATATACCTAGTCCCATCCCGGAAGGTATTGACACAGTGATAATGTTTGTTTACTATGAACCCATACTCATTAATCACCTTGTGAAAAGTGAAGTACCATTTTCTGGGAGATTGTTTTAGACCATATAATGATTCTATGTAAATCTCCTCCTCTAAATCTCCATTTAGGAAGACAGTCTTTACAACCATTTGGTGCAACTCTAAATCAAGGTAAGCAATGCATGCTAAAAGACATCTAATCGAGTCAAATCTTGACACCATAAGCATGTCTCTTTAAAGTCCATCCCATACACTTGGGTGAACCCCTCGGCCACTAATCTTGCCTTGTACCTATCTATAGACCCATCAACCTTAAGCTTCTTTTTGAAGATCCATTTACACCAAATGAGCTTTCACCCTTTAGGTGGATACACTATCTGCCAAACCTTGTTCTTTATGATAGAGTCCATCTCTTCCTAGATGGCAACCTACCATTCTTGAGCATCTGGAAGACTTAAAGCTTGCTCAAGGGTAATTGGGTCATCTAGAATAGGTTCATCTAATGTGACATTGTCCTCCCTTAGCATTGTATAAAAGTCCCTCAAAAGAATTAAAGGTCTTCTTTCCCTCAATGCCCTGGGTTCAGGTTCGGTTTAGTTTTGATCTGATCCAATTACTTCCTTTGGGGAAGTGCTAGGACCAACCTCTTTAACCACCTCAAATAAATCAACTTTCTTGTTAGGAATTCTAGGGTTTAATTCTTCTTCCAAGAAATAAGTGTCTCTAGACTCAATAACCCCCACTATCCCATCCAAGTGGTGAACCACAAATTGGTACCCCTTAGAGTGGTCACAATAACCAATAAAGTTGCATTTTATAGTTTTGGGGTCTAGGTTTGACTTATGCTAGTTAGGCACCTTTACATGTGCCCAAGACTCCCACACTCTAAGATGCCCTAAGTTTGGACGTCGACCCGTCCATAACTCATAAGGTATCCATTGAACTACCTTTATTGGTACATGATTAAGGATATACACGACGGTGTCTAAAGCCTCACCCCAAAAGTTAGTTCCTAACTCAGAGTGATTTAACATGGGCCTTACAATGTCCATTAGCGTCCTATTATGCTTTTCTGTCACTCCATTTTGCTATGGAGTGTACGGTAGGGTGTACTGATAAACTATTCCTTGATCAGTACAGAAGTCTTTAAATAGGTTAGAGGTGTACTCGCCACCCCTATCAGTCCTCAGGATTTTAATTTTCCTGCCTAACTGAGTCTCTACCTCCACTTTAAATTCCTTGAATTTATCTAAGGCATCAAACTTCCTGTTTATTAAACACATATACCCGTATCTTGAATAGTCATCAATGAACGTAATAAAATATGTCATACCTCTGTGCGTTTGAACATTCAGGGGCCCACAGATGTCAGAATGTACTACCCTAAAAGTTCATTTGCCCTTTGTCCCTTTTGGAAGGATTGCCTGCTCATCTTACCCGATAAGCAATCCTCACACACACATAGGTCTTTGTATATTTTAGGTAACAACCGAGCACTCAACATCCGATGTAGCTTGTCTAAATTTACATGGCACAAATGCATATACCATAGCAAGGCATCATCCACAGATAAAACAATATACTAAGAAGTGCTTATTTCATTAGATTCAATAGAGTGCATTATATCTAAGCAGTACAACCCATCAACTAAAGAAGTCGTAAATAAAACGGTCCCACCCTTGCCCACAGTGGCCTTCCCCTTGAACCTAACTTCAAACACTTTCTTGGTCAGAACAGGGATTGAAATCAGGTTCTTCCTGATGGAGGGAGAAAAGAGCACATCTATAGGACTAGATTAGTCCCACCCTTCAGGGAATCCTGTAGCTCCCCATGGCCTCCACCTCACAATACGTGTTGTTCCCCATGAAGACTATGTTCTGGCCAGGCATCAGGTTGACCATCTTGCCCTTGGTTCCCCCAGACTGGGAAACATGCATAGTAACTCCTGAATCTAGCCACCAAGTCTTCTCCTTGATGTTAGCAAACATCACTTCAGATATAACACAGATGATATCCTCACTCTTCCCCTTGTCCTTGCTTGAATGGTCATCCTTCTAGGGACAGTTAGCCTTCAAGTGACCCATCTGGCCACACTTGAAACATGCACCTTTGGGTTTGTCATTCCCTTTTCCAGTGCCCTTGTTTTGAGGCTTCTTCCCCTTCTTTTTGAAAGCTTTATTAGAGAGACCAGGCCCCTGTCCACCTTTCTTGCCCCCACCAAAGTTAAATGCCAGGTTGGCAATAGCAGCACTCCAGAAGCCTTCGCATGGTTCCTCCTTTCTTGCTCAAGCCTTAGCTTGGTAGTTAGAACCTCCATTGTGATCTTCTAGTCACTCATATTCAGATAGATCACTACACTCTCCCAAGATTTGGGAAGGTTGTTCAACACTGTTGACACTTGGATTCCCTTAGAGATGGGGTCCTCTAGTGTCTCCAGGTCATCAACAATGATGGTCATGGCACTCAGGTACTCATTCACATCATCTCCCTCCCTCATCTTCGAACTTTTATACTTAGAGTATAACATCTTCTTATGAGCTTCAGTCTACTCCCCATACCTCACAGACACTGCTTCTAGCATCTCTCTGGCAGTCTTGCACTTCTCAAAGAGTATTTCAATCTTAGGCTCCATGAAAGTCAGAATAATGGACTTAGCCTTATTGTCATCATCTGTCAACCTCTCAAAAGTTTTCTTCCGAGCATCTGATGCACCCTCTAGTAGTGGCTCAATGACCTGTTCAAGTACATGAGCAAGATCAGAAAGAGTAAGGATGTGGTAAATCTTCCTCTTCCACACCATATAATTGTCAACATTTAGGTTCTCAGTTTTACCTAATTTCGAAGTCATTGTGTATCTACAAGGAAACAAGCAGTGAGCATGTATTATTTATGGAAGGCTGACTGCTTCAAAGAAAGGTAATTGCTTAGAAAAAATCTAAATCTAAATATAAGCCTGGGGACAAATTGAGTATATTATGCTAAGTTTTCTTATTTAGATTCACCTAATTAGGGTTTGGGTTAATTTATAAAAATAACCCTAACTACCCCTTAACCCCTTAAATGGAGTTACCTTAATTAGGTACCTATGTGTTTTATGAAATTAGAATTCTCAAAACACCCAACCCAGCATACAAATTAGCAAACAAACACAATTAGAGACTGCTGGTTTTTCAAAATTCTGTTCAAAAATTTTTTGGTGCAAATTTACCAAAATGCCTTGTTTTGGTCTTTTCCACCCTTAAGGGCATACCAAAATTTAACACAACAACCAATTTCTTAACACAATGAATAAAAAATCTGAACAGAACAAATATTCAGCACACACAAAGCACGTGTAAATTGTCCAAAATGCCCCTAGGGCTATAATGGTTAATTTGCACACTTAAAACCAATTAAATTAATCTATTCAACAACAAATAAATCAATTACCAGAATTAGACATGGGCACATGCGTGTTGCCACACTGCACAAGAAATGCCCAAAATTTCAGAGGTAGATGAGCCTTCCATTATGCTCAAAAACTTGGTTTGCACATTTGCAGGGATCCATTGTCCCAAAGGTGCCAAGGCTACGAAGGCCTAAGTATCCACCATGGCTATTACTGTGAGCTTAAATTTTGACTCAGCATGTGATACAATGCATCCACATAAGGCAATGGGAGTAAAGACTATTCACAACATATCATGCACGCAACAAACTTACACAATTAGCAAGTTAAAATGATGATTTTGGACTATGACATGTAAGCCTATCAACAAGACTATGAATCAAAATTGATGCTCAAATAAACTAATCAAATCCACATAACCGTGAATTTTATTGAGGTTGAAAGAAATAAATCAAATAAGCAAACTAACATAATGAATCAGGCTGAAGTAACTAGCAACATTCAACATGATAATAAATCAAATCAAGGTTGAAAGACTAACAATAGTCAACATAAACAATCAGAACTGCACAGGTCCAAGCAGATCATAACATCAGTAACTAAATTCAATAATGATATTAGATTATTCGAGCTCACTTGCCTAACCCTCCTTGGGTTAGCTGATAAAGTTTTTATAAAAATAGTTCATAATTAAGGGCAATAAAGTAATTATCTAACATTCAATAAGGTCCTCTCTACTCTCGAGCAAGTCGTTAACCTCTCAAAAGGTTTCTGTATCACTTTGACCTGTTAATTTCATTCACATGAATGTGGGCCTGTCTACACATAAGGGTATTTTTGTCTTTTTTGTCAAGGCCTTTCGAAACCTTGATGGGTCCAAAATTAATCCCTAGGCTATATCTTGATGTTATGAAGCCGAGACAATTTTCTGGCCAATTAATGGGGTTGTAAACCCCTGGAACCGACCTTGGTTCAATTAACCATCCCACCATAACCCTAAGGGTAAAACAGTCAAATATGTATTTATTGGGATTTTTACCTAACTTATGGCTTTGTCTAAATTTAGGGTACATATTAAAATATAATTAAGATTTTTTTTAATTTTTAAATCCACTCATAGACCCCTGAACCAGAGCCATTAAATATGATTATTAATCATTATGCTACACGTTAACTTACAAGGGTAAATTAGTCATTTCAAGGCCACTGGGATTTTTTCCTGGTCTGAAACTTGGTCAAGATACTCCCACCCCTCTCCTATACATTAGAAATATCATATCATTATTTTGATATCATTAGCACCCTGAACCGGACCTGGTTCAATGATCCCTCTTTTTTTTTTCCTGAACCGCACCAGATTAAATTATTCCGTCCTAACAACATACATTCATCTCCAACCTCCTGCCTATTGAAACAGAATAAACGATACTCTGTTTTATAACAGTCAAAACTTTTCTTCCAAATAAATTTACCCATCCCTCACAAAATAAATCATATTAGTTAAAACATGAATTCTATCTGTTAATTTACCCAACCAAATTAAGTCTCTATGTGATTAAATCTCACGTCCCTCAACGTATGTCGGAATGATACTTGTCAACAGACCACCTAACAAGGCAAGTCACTGGCAGGAATATTGGGTTTTCTAATCTAATACAGTCAAAATATCCATGAGTGAACTACATGAAGGAAAATATCTTAGTGCAAATAAAGTTCAAGCATAGCATATAGAAAAACACATGACGTTAACACATAATAAGGCAGGCATATTATACTAGTATTAGACTCACACGTGCATGATTTGAAGTTCAGAGTTCTCTCTTCCCCTCCAATCCTTTGAAGTAATGGGGTTATCTTTAATGCAGCAAGAAATCAAGCCAGCAACAAAGAACTGGACGTTCTTTATCTTATTCAAGAGCAGAAAACCAACCTTCAGAGGATTAGCAGCCTACAGCCCACGAGTCTCCTCATCTTTCCTCTACTTCTTTCTCTGGATATTCTTCTTCGGTCTAGTCTCCTTCCAGTGGTCTTGACATGTCCCTCAGACAGCGTTACCTTGATGGCTTCTTAGGTTTTCTTGCCGAGCCGTGGCTTGCTCCGCTTGGATGGTTTCAAAGAGAATGATGGCAATTACATAGGCCCGGTCAACCCTCATGGCTGGGGAGAGAAGAGGACGGCAGAAGAGTCAAGAGAGCGACCAGCCCGAAAAGATGGTACCAACCTCTCCTTTTATAACATCTAATTCCCTATTAAGCTAGGGCTCCGAAAAGTTTAGTCTCATCCAAAATCTCTGACCCATGAACCTTTTAATTAAACTAATTTTGAATTAAATTAGGTCAACTAACCAAATTAAAATTCGTAATTAATAATCAAGCTCTTATTATAAGTGGGTCACACAAGTGCACCGTAGCTCACAATTCAAAATTCTATATAAGTTAAAAATAAATCTTTGAAAAATCATCTCCCTTATCTGAACTCCCAATCACGTATTTTTGGTAGCGTTTCGAAGCTCTATCTATCTACTTTCTAACTACATAGATTTCAGCCATCAGTTCTAAGTTATGATCAAGTTATTATCACAAGAGAGTCAATGGGTCCGACACCCTAATCCCCACGTAGTCGACTTCAAGAATTTAGAAAAATCCTAAACGTTACAAGGAAGCAAGGAAGGCCCTAATAAATGAGAAACCATTATCCCTTGACTTAGCATAACTTGACTTAATATAACATAGAAAACACAGGAGAGTCATAGTATCTTATATTTCCGTTGGAGGTAGGTACATGGGGATCGCCAAGGGATATGTAAAACTCATAGAATACGACATTGTGTATTGTGGTTACCACTGATTCATATGATAATCAGCTTCTAACAAATATCATATCAGACTTCGCAATGCATCTATCATACAAGTGTCCACTTACATTCCACTCTCCACCCACACACATAACACAGGCTGCTCATATGTACCCATTTCATCTGAGCGTGCTTCAAATCCCATTAGTCCATCCAAAAGGAAAACATTACATGTACATAAGAGTTACCTCAGTTCGGCACTACTAGTTATCAATTGAGCCTTATGAGGCAATGCTTTCAGCCTCCCTTTATCTATCATGTACGTTGACTTTCTTCACTTTGATAGAACACCCCATTCATTGCTTCCTTTCTTTCATATCATCATGCTTCACACCTACAATATTAGTGCTTCCATAAGTAAACATTAAATGTACCTGAGAGTTACCTAATTTCAGTACTACGAGTTATGGTTAGCCTTATTAGTTAACACCGTCGTCGATTGTTTCTCCACACCAAAAAAGGTGTTTCCTTTCTTGTTTCTTCTTCACATCACACTAGGTATCAATTTGAGCATCAAAAAGTAAAAAACATAACTGATCCTCCAAAACCTACCTCACCATTGTTTTGGTCTGGCAAGACACGGGTAAAAAACATGATGACCTTGTCTTGCCATCATGATATAGGGTACTATTCTAGAGGCTCTTAGACATCCAACCTTTGCCAACATACCAACCCATGATAGTACGGTGGTGGAGGAGTGATGGAGGAGGAGAAGAGGGATGAGGAGATGAGGGAGAAGATGAGGGACGGGCAGATGAGGCTAGAGGAGAAGAGGGAGGAAGCTTATTCGGAAAGAAACCATTGTCGGGTTACAAAGCACAATGTTTTTCACCTCTATCACGATGGAGGGGCTATTTCAATTTTTCCAGTGCGCGTGTGGGTAACTCGAACATGCTGAAGTCTCTTGCTTCCTGTTATAAGCAGCGAAAACATATTTAGCCAAATCTATAGCAAGGTAGTATATCCGGACGTCCAACATAAAAGATGGGAGACTCCTGAAGATATGAAGAGCCTTAGGTTGAGGCCTTCCAAGCAAAAGGCACATCCTAAAAGATTACTGACTTCCAATCTTCAAAAATAAAAGATGTATGATTTTTGTTGCAGTAGGTATTGGCAATGGCTAAGCTTGGCAGTTGCTATTTACTTTTTGTGCACCAACAGTATTCTGATTGTCGCTTAAGCAATTACAGCAACAACTATTTTCATTGCAAGAGTTATTTAAGACAGATAGTCACTACTGCGATTGAGGTTACATTCAACAACAGTTGCTTGACCGTCACTGAAGCATTTACATCAATGACTAATTATAGTTGTGGCTATTAAATTTAATTTCATGAATCATGTACCAGTGTTTTCAACTACAGCTTTGGGAAGCCGTCACTATTGATTATAGATTTTTTATTTTTGAAATAATATATATCTTCAAGTTTAAAACAACCATTTTAAACCTAATAACAAAATAATATACAAAGGTTTTAAAAACATCTATTTCCATGATTCCCATATATACATTATAAACAAAACTCTATACAAAGGCATTTTTAACTATTACAAACAATCTCATGTACATTATCAACAAAATTGTATACAAAGGCATTTTTAACCATTACAAACCATCCCATGTACATTATCCACCAAACCTATACATTTTGAAGATATAAAATATCCTTAATTCTATCACTGACTATTACTGCTTGCAACATGAGATTTACCATCTTCATCATCCGAGTCAATATTAATGATTGTTTTGTTGTTCCACTTTCCACCACCACCGCCTAATGTAGAAACTTTGTAATATGCAAAATGATTGCTCTCCAAATCAATCATATTCTTTGATCCAGAATAACCACTTTGTACACAAATCGGAACAATATCAGTTCGTATTGCCAAATGCCACCAACATTGAATCATAACAATAGAGAACAAACCATAGCAGTAGAGATTTTCCAACGCAGCAAATACTTTGTGGAGCTGGCTAGGTCTTCTCAGCAAGAAGGCCTCCACCTCGACGTCAGCCTCCACTGACCTATTCTATGCTTCTCCTCCCCTGCCCGTCACATGACTCGGGGAGGTGGAAAAAGAAGTGTACTGCGGTGAAGTGAAGAAACCACTGAATGTTTCCAACAAGTCACTCATAGAATCACTAAGGCAGGAAATGATCCCCCTCAACTTGTGAACCTCATACAGGTTACATCTTTTAACTCAAGAGTAAAACTAATAAGCTATATTCTTCTTAGTAAGCCTATTGTCAAAACATATATACTTAGTTGATTACTTTCCTTCTATTATTATCTATTACAAGCATGCTATTGTGAATGTTCTTAAGGGCCTATTATTAGGTAATTATGTAATAAGGGTATTTAGGTAATTTAGTTCATTTGGTAATTAGTGATTTACTTTAATGCTAATGGGCCTTAGGTGCTTGTTAGTGAGCCCATTAGTTAGCCTATTTAAATGTAAGGGCTACGCCCTAACTTGATTATTGAATGATTAATTGTCTGATCTTCTTCCCTTTCATCTGTGCTTCTCCTCTTTCTGTCTGATGGCTATGCCATCCCCTCTCCCCTTTCTCGGTCTCCTTGCGTCACTCCATACTTGTGGACAACCATCCATAACATTGGTATCAGAGCCGTTACGATTCCCGGTCATTGTTCTCACTTCAGCTTCAGTGGACTGCCCGGAGGCCAATCTGGCGGCATTTGACGCCAAGCTGTCAGAGCTCATAGTAGCGGTGCAGGCTCTCACTGCAGACATGGCCAACATAAAAGCTCAGCAGGCAGCCCTCCTGACAGCGCTCGTAGCACCTGTCTAGGGCGGTCCATCACGGTCTTCCCAAATGGCACCACCTCCCACCGTCACTGACTGCAAGGAAAGAATGATGCATTTCCCCCTGCAGAACACCGTCTGGCCGCTGATCAATCCAGCACCGTCTACCGTCACTGTAGTGTCGTTCCACCTTTCCCAGGCTGGCCTAGCGTGGCTCGCGTCCAAGTCCGTTGCTGATAGGAGGAAAGGGCAGCGGGTGCAGATGGGGGGATTGATACTCGCCGGCAAGGCCTTCTGGCCGGTGGAGTTGGCGTCGACAGAGAAGTGGGAGACGGAGTGCTGGTGAAGGACAATGTGTTGGATCTTAGCCGGCCGGAAAACACCATCACTAGTGCCCCCGGTGGGTCCTGCTTCGAGCCCAACAGAATTCTCTGCCCCGCATCCCACAAACAGCACAATGGCCTCTCAAACCAATCCGTTCCCTTCGGTGCCGACACCACCCCCTCTGATGAATCCTATGGCCTCGACGAGTTCTAGGGGTTCCCATTCGAAGTTCGGCCTCTCCTCTTTGAGCCACAACACACTCCCTATTTCATAACCGAAAATTGGGGATCCAGCCTCCCATCGACCTAGCCGATCTTCTGAACTGTCTGAGATGGGAGGCCTAGAAAATGGCCGCCTCTATTTGTGTTCCGCCTTCTGCCAGAGACCAGGCCGTCGGCAAGCCGGTCACTTGCTTCTCCTCCTTCCGCTCATCACCCTGTTTCATTGTCGAAAACAGGGGATTAGAGGTTATACCTCCAAATTTTGGGCCTTTCAGCAGTCGCCTCTTCACCTGTACCGCGGCCACCTCCTCCGCCATCGCCCGATCACTCCCCTTCTGGGACAACGCCATAGCACTGCCTTCTCTTTGGACTACCACTTCAACCCGACGGTGCTGGCCCTCAGCCAGCAGGTGGCTGCGCTGGCGGGCATCACGACTGTTTGTCATATGCGGCTAGGCTGTGTGGGCGGAGCTGACAGTCGCCGGGGTTCCTCTGGTGGACGCCATGGGAGGAGATCCGAGGGGAGTCGCTGGCTGAGAACGGCAGGGAATAGTTTGAACCGGATCTTCCGGGCAACGACATTTCGGGATTTCTTCTTGATCTTCCGGGAGAAGGTCTCGCAGGATTTTATTTCCCGTATGGGTCTGATTTCCACTGGTCACATATGGCTAATTTCCAATCTGGACAATTGTGTCCTCACTGGAGATCTAATCATACAGAATTTTCTGGCTGGAGAACATATTGGCCTGCTTTTATGGGATCGTGTTGGCAGTCACCTGCAGATCTGTCCGGCTTGAGGCGTTGCACATCCTTCGATTGCTTTGGAAGTCTTGATCACACGCGATTTCCCTCCCCATTTGGATCTGCTTCGCTAATGCTCCATCCGCAGTTTTTGACAGTCCGGCTCTTTATGCAATTGCCTGGTGAATGTTGCGCTGATGCATCACGAGCTCATTTGGGTCCGATTTCCACTCGCCGTAGTTGGAGATTTTCCTTCTCCTTCCATTCCCAACTGTTCAGAATTCAAGGGGACCACATTGCTGCCGCCGTCTGCGTTAAGGAGGTCTTCTTCATGCTCAAGTGGGCCCATTCTATGACTGGGCTATGCTCCACCGGAAGCCAGATTGCCACACTCCTGATGGCCAATGCTCCCTCCCACGAGTCCGGACTCTAATAGGGGGGCTGGCCGCAGTGCTTGGTCTCTTTCCGTGGCGGTCGCTCGGCTTCGTCGAGTATGTGAAGTCATGTGAGGCGGAGATGAGATTGATACCAGCTGTTTGCACGTGTATCGATGAGTGGTGCAGGCATATGCCTTATGTGGACCGACCTTGATGTTGTCTGCTGCCCTATGTGGGCCGACCATGATGCTGCCTGATGCCCTCTGTGGGCCGTCTTGGGGGACCTTATAGCCTCTATGGTGACCCCGCTTGTTGCAGACTCGTGCTGTCACCCCATGTTGTCGTACACCCAACACGTCGGGCCTGCTCCCTTGCTCTGCTGCTTTCTTCATCTTCCGTCTATGCCGCCCACAGTTTGTCTTGCCCTTGGATTCAGTTAACTGCATTCCCCTCAGTTCTAGACTGGTTGTTCATAGCGGAGCTTTGGTGGGCCCAATGCTTGGAGTTTTAGGTCACCTCGAGGACGAGGTGATGCGGAAGCGGGGTGGAATGTTGTAAATGTTCTTAAGGGCCTATTATTAGGTAATTATGTATTAAGGGTATTTAGGTAATTTAGTTAATTTGGTAATTAGTGATTTACTTTAATGCCAATGTGCCTTAGGTGCTTGTTAGTGAGCCCATTAGTTAGCCTATTTAAATGTAAAGGCTACGCCCTAAGTTGATTAGTGAATGATTAATTGTCTGATCTTCTTCCCTTTCTTCTGTGCTTCTCCCCTTTCTGTCTGATGGCCATGCCATCCCATCTCCCCTTTCCCGGTCTCCCTGCGCCACTCCATACTTGTGGACAACCATCCACAACACATGCACACTAAGCACCAAACACACAAGATAAGTTTAAAAATATAGCTTACACACAATCTTATTTATCTACCCATATGTAAACATACCTAGGCAAAATCTAATGACCACACAATGTACTTTTTGGAAAAAAAAAAGCCTCCTAACATCTACCAGTCAATATTCAAGCCCTATCAGTTAACTTTATTTTAACCATGTAAACTATGATATATGGTCTCCTCCTCACTAGAAAACATATCATACCATTCAAATCATGAGTAAAACTAATAGGCTATATTTTTCATACTTAGTCTACCAACAAAACATGTGTAATCATTTAATTACTTTCCTTCTATTATTATCCATTAACAGCATGCACACAAATCACAAAACACACAAGATAAGTTTGACAATATAACTTCCACAAACTCTTATTTATCTACCATTAAGTAAACCTAACTTTCCAAATCTAATGACCACACAAGGTAGTTTGCAAAAATAAAAACCCTAGTTACATCTACCAGTCAATAGTTAGGCTCTATTAGTTAACTTCGTGTAATCCATATAAACTTGGTTATATTGTCTCCCCCTTGCTATTAATCATATCACATCTTTAAAAGCAAGGGTAAAACTATAATGTGCTATATTATTCCTACTTAGCCTGCCAAAAAAAATATATACTCAGTGAATTACTTTGCATCTTTTATTATTCATCAAAGGCATGCATGCACACTAATTTCCAAATACATAAGATATGTTTCATGAAAGAACTTACATACACACATCTTTATCTTCCAAAATTTATACCTAACTTGATCAAATCTAATAACCACACAATGTACTTTGCAAAAATGACCTCCTAACATCTACCAGCCAATAGTTAGGCCCTATCAGTTAACCTTGTATAATCCATATAAACTTGGTTATATGGTCTCCCGCTTGCTATTAATCATATCACATCTTTCAAAGCATGGGTAAAACTAAAGTAGTGAGCTATATTATTCTTACTTAGCTTACAAATAAAAATTACTTACTCAAGGAATTACATTGCATATTTTATTATCTATCAAAGCAAGCATACACACTAATCACTAAACACAAAACATATATTTCATAAAAGAACTTACATACTTGCATCTTTATCTTCCTACATATAAACCTAACTTGATCAAATCTAATGACCACATAATGTAATTTGCAAGAAAAAAGCCTCCTAACATCTACCAGTCAACAATTGGGCCCAATTAGTTAACTTCGTCTAATCCTTAGAAACTTGGTTATATTGTCTCCCCCTTGCTATTATCATTTTAGATCTTTCAAAGCATGGGTAAAATTAAACTATTGATCTATATTATTCTTATTTAGCCTACCAATGAAAATTACATGCTCTGTGAATTACTTTGCATATTTCATTATCCATCAAAGGCAAACATGTACACTAATCACCAAACACACAACATATGTTTCATAAAAGAACTTACATACACGCATGTTTATCTTCCTACATATGTACATAACTTGATAAAATCTAATGGCCACACAATGTACTTTGCAACAAAAGGCCTCCTAACATCTACTAGTCAACAGTTAAGCCCTATTAGTTAACTTCGTCTAATCCTTAGAAACTTGTTTATATGGTCTTCCCCTTACTATTAATCATATCATATCTTTCAAAGCATAGATAAAACTAAGCTAATGACCTATATTATCTTTACTTACCATACCAACAAAAATTATGTAATCAGTGAATTACTTTTCATCTTTCATTATCTAGCAAAGGCATGCATTCACACTAAACACCAAACACACAAGATATGTTTCATAAAAGAACTTACATACACACATCTTTATCTTCCTAAATATATACCTAACTTATCAAATCTAATGACCACATAATGTACTATGAAAAAAATAAATCCTCCTTACATCTACCAGTCAACAATTACGACCTATCAATTAAATTTATTTTATCTATTACACTAGGGTATATTTAGGGGTGTAAGTGGACAACATTTTTTCACCATCCGTCCGCAGCCGTGTCCATTTACAATGAAAACAAACGGAATTGGCTTGTCCGCACGGACACGAATGTGACTACGGATGGTATTTTTTGACCGCGAGTATATAATGTTTTTCTCCCTTTCTTGTGCCCTAGTAGCCCCTTTTTGAATATGAGCTCTCTACTCTGGACGCAGCAGCGGCGATTGGGCTACAATGAGTCCTCCCCTCCGTCCATTGTGGCCTGCTGGATTCCTTAGCATCAGGCCGTCTCTAGTGCCTTTCATGCTGGCTTCCTCCATCCCCCAATCGGTAGCTCCCAATGGCGATGACCAAATCAGACCCTTAAATCCTCCTAAAGGATTCCTTTGCTGCAGCTCAGTAGCTCCCAACGGTGATGACTGAGATTGGCTCCAAATGGCGACGACAGAGATCAGCACTCAAATTCCGACAGTGACTTCTGCCTCACAATGCTGTCCTCCGGCATTAAGGTATTTTTTTCTGTGTTTACATACCTTATCATGTCAAGGATTTTCATTCTGTGATTTTTTTATTTGGATCTTGAATACTTCAGTAGAAACATGGGCAGATCTGAAATATGTTGAGATTTTGCCTTTTTCTTCAATTTTGGTGAATATCAACCTGCAATTCGGGGTATCTCTGTTTTGGCAAGCTTCCCAATTTTTGGCAAAATTTGCAAAACTTTGTCTCTATGGGTTAGATGGAGGCCTAGTGCTAAGGTAACTATTAACCTTGTAAGGACTCTATTCTATTAATCAACTATCCAGAAAGTATAACTTCTACCTGTGGTGTCTGGGTTGCATATACTATATAGGGCAGACTGCCACTGTAGTTTTGATCATTGATTTATATTAGCAAATATTTGTTCTTGTTGTTTTGAGAGTTTTTGTTTATATTGTCCGCGCCCGTGCGGACAAAAACTTATTTAGGGGACACATAAATTTGCATATTCACATTCAACTTGTAATATACATACCCAACCTTACTTCAACTAATCAATATTTAAATCAAACTTAACTTATGACATCAAATCAACAAATTTTAGCAGCTCATACTTCCAATTTAAAACATATTATTCAATTGCTTATTTTTATTACATTAAATCAGTTACACATTTCATCACACCAGATCATAAATTTTCAAACCAAATCATATAAAACACCGAAACAAAATATTTGAATCTTCAATTAACTAACCAGAAATGTAGGATCTCACCTTGCCATATATAACTACTATTGATCAATAGCTGGGGAGAGAGGTCAGAGGGGCGAGGGAAGAGGCAGACAGGATAAGACCACCAATGCCGAAAATGGGGAGGAGGCCAGCAAGAGAAGAGGGAAGGAGGGAAGAGGCCAATTGGAGTAGCATTGTCAGAGGGTGAGAAGGTGGCTAGAATAGATGTCTCCATCTGGATTAGTGATCGCCAGAGTGGAGAGAATATCCAAGAAGGGTCGAGAGCAAAGGATGAAAAAAATTGAGATGTTCTTTGCAGGAAGAGTGCAACTGGAGGAGGAGAAGGTGGCAGCTATTGTTGTCGCCGGGGGGGAGGGCGGGGGGGTATGGCCAGATGGAAGATCGCCATAGGGGAGAGAAAAGCCGGGAGGAAGAATACCGTCGGGAGGGAAGGATGGAAAAATGGGAACTTTCAAAACTGGAAAAGGTGCGATTGGAGGAGCGATGTCGTAGGAGGTGAAGGTGGCCAATATGGATGTCGCTGGAGGAAGAATATACCTGGATGCCTAAGGGTAGTGAAAACGTGGGAAGGGTTGAGAGCGAAGTTGGGAAAAAATCTTACCTTTCTCTGTGGGAGGCATTGGCAATCGTTTTGTATACCATAAGGACTGTTTCAGTATTTCCATTGCACGTGTAGGCAACTCGAACGTGCCTAAGTCTAATTCTCCAAATTTCTTTCCTGGCCTAAATTTATATTTCGGCCAAATATCAGGTTTATTTCTAAAAAAAATTCTTTGTTCAATCTTGCTTTTGTCCGTTACGCAGTAAGATGCATCTGTGATCTTAATTTTTTTTCTTATATCTTCATGGTCAAATGGTTCTTTTATGGGGGAAACCCCTGTTGTTTTATATATATCTATGCTTTGTTGTAGGTGGATTTTGGATTAGAGTACTTTACATGCACGTTGTGCTCTCCTGGCGAATATGCCCCAATCTGAATTAATGCTGATTTTCTTTCTGGTAGAATCCCAATATCTCCCTGGGAATTTGTAATCTCTCACAGCCAGAGTTTACCATGATTCACCCCACCTGTAAGTCAACAAGTAATTTTAGATGTTGTTTCTCAATCTTGATAAAATACGACTGTTTATCCTACGAGAATATTGTAAAGCAGCTGGAAGCTTCAAACTAAAACACTGAATAGCCAATTTCAAGGATGATTTTAGTTAGTGACACTGCCTCCAAATATTTAAGTTTAGTAGATGGACTGCTAACAAACAAGTTTGGAACCAGAGATCTCGACAAGAAGGGAAGAGGATCCACAACATGCAAATTTCATTTAAAAGGAAGCGGAGGTAAATGATAAAATGTAACCGTATGGAGAATATGTAGGCAAGTTCATGAGATTTATTGGGACTTTGGCTAGAGATCGAGCTAAGTTTCCTATTGATATTCCTACATGAAAAATGATGTCGGTTAACAACAAACTCAACGCCTGGAATGAGATTTTTGTAAGAAATTTCATTAGGTTTACTTATGTCTTAAAAACACATCTAAGAATTTATTATTAAACTATTAATTATTTTGGCTGAACTTATTTTAATGTGATACAAAAAAAATTTCACATTGAAGAGAATGGTCATCAGAAAGCAGAGAAATTTCCTACGTCCTCTTTAAATAAGAAGTGGTTTGATTTTTGAAGTTGAAAGTTAAACATTTGGATAAGAAGACTCCAGAAGAGAGCATCCCCTGAAGAGGTAGATCTGCAACCATGAGAAGTCCTCGAGTTATGGGATACAGAAGAATCAAAGGTAAATTGAATTTTTGCAATGCCTTCTATCAATTTTTTTGGTAGTAAATGTATAAGCAAATCATATAATTTGATACAGCTAAGGTGTTCTAATAATAAACAAATTCTTTCATTACAACCATTCACACACACAGCTGGGACTTAAAAGTTTTAAACAGATCTAGTATGAGAAGGTATGTGTTCTACTTTATGTTGAATGCATTCTTATTGCATTTTGTGTACATCGTTTTAATTTGATGTATTATAATGCAGCCACTCAAAAGAGGAACTGATCTTTTAGCATGGACAAAAAATATGGTGAGATTATTAATGAGGATGTGATGAATAAGATTGTGAGTAAATTATCTTTTATAAAACAAAAGTGATTGTCATCTTCTTATTAATCACATCTCAACCTTTTGGCATTGAACTAAGATCTAAAACTTTATGAATTGCATAAACAAATCGACAATCTTGTAGAGGAAAAAGACATTCAAGAGACACCACTTTCTTCGCCCGATGATATATTTTCTCAAGGTTTTGGAGCAGAAAAACCTAGAAAAGTTAGGAAATATGGTTATGGAGTGACTCTGACTAGTTTATGGGGTCGACCATCTAGTCACACTACAACATCATCAAATTCTTAATACAATTTCATGAAAGGAAAATTATGATAACTTGAAGAAGAAAATTTAAAGCTAAAGGAGGATATGATAGAGGAGAGTTTGAGGCATGGGGATGAAATAGGCCAACTTCAAGATCAACATAAGTAATTAGAATCAAAGATGGATCAAATGATGCAATTCTTTCAATCTCATATTAATCATGTATTATTTTATCGATAAATTCTTTTGTAATCTAATACATGTTCATTTGGATTTTGTGTATGTAGATCAATAATCAATGATGCCACATTATCAAATCACAAGGAAAGATCATGTTCAAGACTATTTTTTGATTTTTGTACTTGCCAAATGTTTGTTTTTACAATTTAGTTTGGGAGATTTTAAGTGAGTAACATTTAGACAAGTTGCTATTTACTATTGTATTTTGAACATAATGTAAATGGGTGATAGTATTGTATATCCATTCTACTTAATTAAGGCTTTTTTTATTTATAAAGTGTGTTAATGGTTGAATAAAATTTTAATATGGAAGTGATGTTCATTTATAGGGTTTGTAGAAATTAAACAAGATATCAATCAAAATTTCCCCCAATAAATGGCGTTGGAAAATTTTTTCCGGGACATGGATTTTGCAGCGAACAGGAAGACCACCACTATTAGGTTCAGTAAACTACCGCTAATAGCAAGGACTAATTCTGGGAAAGCGATGTAGCTGCAGTCTTACAAACCCCCGCTACAAACATAAAAATAACGGTAGTTAATGAAAGACAAACTGCCACTGTAATGCCTAGAAATAATGTATCTGACATGACAATAGTTGTGGTCTTAAAAACTACAACTATAAAATGTCATCAGCGGCAGTTTGATTAGCGACTATTTTATGAGCGGTGGCTTTCATGCCGCAGGAGGAAAAAAAAGCAGAAGTTTAAAGTAGCTAGCAGTGGTTGCCAAGGCAGCCACTAATTTCCCCACTGAACATTATAGCCGGGCATTTTTCTTTGGCAGTTTCAAAACCGCTGCTATATGAAATAGCATCGGTTCTGAGACTTTTAGTGGCAGTCAAATGTTCTTTTTTATATTATATCATGAGTTTCTAATTCCTCGGTATACTTAAATCTACCCACTTAAACTTACAATCTACCAAAACATTATAAGTTGGCAGACAATCCATTCCCATAATAACATTATAATCTACCATCTATTAAATGAGTAAATTAGCACAAAAATTTCTTTTTCTCAACATAAAGATAATAGTTCTCAAATATTCGTTATTGTTAAATTTTAATTATTTACTCGCAAGTACACAAATTAATTGTAGATAAAAAGATAAACAAAGTCCATCCCACATAGACTTGAAATCGACAAATAAAATTTTAATATAATCGAGTCTAGCCCTAATCTAGTTAATGAATTATCAAATAATCGCCTATTTTAAAAACAAACCGAATCATTTGATAATAAAAGAGCAAATTAAACTATCAAAGCAACAAAATTTAAAGCTTTGATGAATGTAAGAAAGCAATTAAAATATGAACATAAACTTATACTACTACAACAAATTGGAGTATTAGTGATGCTTGTAAGTGGCGCTAATAGTGCTCTAAGCGTCGCTAAATGCGTCGGTAAAAATTTCGTTGCTATTACTTATTAGAGACACATATCATTAAACGTCGCTAATAGTCTTAACATTAACAACGTTTAAACAAGTGTCGCTAAATAGTTTTTTTTGCGACGCATAGAGAACACGTCGCTAATACATGACAATTAGAGACGCTTAGCTTTGCGTCACTAATAATAAAAGAATTTTCAAAAATAAAATTTTGAATAAAATAATAAAACTGCATTGTTAATCAAAAAAGGAAATAATTTTTTTTTCTAATAAGAAAAAAATAAATAAAATAGAAAGTCTTTAGCGATGCTTGTGGTAAGTGTCGCTAATGAGTTAAAAAATTGTAAAAAAAACTGGCAGTAGGGGATACGGAGGTTGGGGGGGTCACCGAGGAGAGGGTAGATGTGGTGCCAGATTCCAGCCCCATAGCCCCCTCATCCGGTCTACCGACCGGAGGAGGGGGTATTGGGTGTAGGGGGAGCGATGGGGAGATGAGGGTGGAGGGGAGAAGTGGGGAGAGGGGTGGTGGGGGAGCCAGATTCCGGCGACCACGACCCCATCTTCCGATCTATTGACTGGAGGAGGGGGAACCGGGAGCATGGGTTGGGAGGGGGGCAGAGAGGGGGAGTGAGGATTGCTAGGGAGAGAAGGGGGGTCGAGGGGGAGCCAGATTACGACCCCCACAACCCCTTTCTATTGTCGACAGACCGGAAGAGGGGTGGAATCCGGACCATGGGTGGGGATCGCTGGTGAGAAAGGGGAGCCGTGGGGGGTGGAGGGGGGAGTCTGGGGGCAATCATGGGTGGGTGGTCGAAGGGGGATGATCACCGGCGGATGGCCGCACGGGTGCGATCACCAGGGGTGATCAGCAGGCTAGTAGAGGGGAACCGAAGACAGAGGGTGGGAGGTGGTCGCCGGGGGGCGATCGGCGAGGGTTGGTTGCCGGGGGGCAATTTACGTGGGGAGGTCGCCGACGGTGGTCATTGACCGAGGAGGGTGGGGGATTTATAGGAGGAGAAATTCGTGGGTGAAATCCTCCTGTGCATATGTTTTTGCGTTGCTTCCAGTGGAAGCGTCGCAAAAAGGGGGAAAGAGAGTCAGGGAAAGAGAGGGAGGGAGAGAGGAAAGAGAAAAGAGTAGAGAGAGGGAAGGAGGAGAAAGAGAGGGAGGGAGGGAGGAGAGAGAAAAGAGAAGAGAAAGAAAGAGAGAGAGGGGAGAGGTAGAGGAGTGAGAGAGGAGGGGAGAGAGAGGGAGGAGAGGAGAGTGAAAAGGGAAGAGAGAGATAGAGGAGAGACAGACGAGGGGAGAGAGAGGGAGGAGAGGCGAGGAGAGAGAAAAGAGTAGAGAGAGGGCGGAGTGGAGAAAGAATAGTGAAGAGAGAGGAGAGAGAAATGAGAAGAGAGAGAGGAGATTCGGTCTCTCTCCTCACTCTCTCTCTTCTTTCTCTCCTTTCTCTCCTCACCCCTTGCTTCTCTCTCTCCTATCTCTTCTCCTCTCTCTCATCCTCTATCTCCCCTCTCCTCACTATCTCTCTATCTCTTTTAATTTAATTTTATTGAAATAAAAAAATACTATAACAACGTATACCGTACATGTCTTTATTAACAAAGAGTATTAGCAACGTATAGATCTATATATCGCTAATATATTATAATATTAGCAACACATACATATGCGTAACTACTAAGCAAAGTTAGTATCGACACATACGTATATGCATCACTAATACTTTTTTATTAAAAATTATTACAAATAATCTCCGTTTTCTCTCCTCCCTCTCTCTCCCTTCCTCTCTCTCTCCCATCTCTCTCCCTCCTCTCTCTCTCCTCTCTCTACCCACCATTCTCTCTCTCCAGTCTCAACCCACCTCCCTATCCTCTCTCTCCCCTCCTCTCTCTCTCACTTCTCTCTCTCTACCTCCCTCTCTCTGTATTCTTCCCTCCCATCCACTCTCTCTCCTCTCACTCCCCTCTATCTCTCACTCCCTCTCTCTTTTCCCTCTCTCTATCTCTCCTCTCTGTCCCCTCTCTCTCTCCTGCTCTCTCCCCCTCTCCTCTCTCATCCATATCATATCTTTCTTTTCTCTCTCTACTTATTTTAAACTTTAAGGTAATATTGACGTATATCAATATGCATCGTTAGTACTAAGGGTATTAGCGACACATTCGTATGCGTCCCTAATACCAATAGTATTAGTGACACTTATTCATATGAGTCACTAATACATTTCCTTTGCTGATTAATTTTTAAATAAAAATATAAAAAAATAAAATTAAAATTTTCCCTCTCATCTCTCTCTCCTCCCTCTCTATCTCTCCCTCTCCTCTCTCACTCCTCTCCCTTCCTCTTCTCTCTCTCCCCTCCTCTCTATCTCTCCCTCACTCTCCCTCTTCTCTCTCTTTCCTCTATATCCCCCTCTCTCCCTCTCTCTCACTCTCTCCTCTCTCTATATCATCTCTTTTTTATCGCTCTACTTATTTTAAAGTTAACAGAATATATGATAAGGTAATAGCGATGCATACGACTATGGATCACTACTAATAAATGTATTAGGGACGCATATTCATATGCGTCCCTAATACCAATGATATTAGTGAGTCATATTCGTATGCGTACCTAATACCAATCATATTAGTGACACATATTCAGATGCGTCACCAATCCATTTCCTTTTTTGATTAATTTTTAAATAAAAAAATATAATAAAAATTTAAAAAATCAAAATTAAAAATTTATCTCTCGTCTCTCTCCTTTATCTCTTCCTCTCGTCTCTCTCCCCTCCTCTCTATCTCTTCCTCTCTCTCTTCTCTCTCCCCTCTCCCTCTCTCTCTATATCCCTCTCTCTCCCCCTCTCCTCTTTCTATATTATCTCTCTTTTTACTCTCTCAACTTATTTTAATTTTAATGATAGCGACGCATACAAATATGCATCACTAGTAGTAAGGGTATTAATGACGCATATTTGTATGCGTCCCTTATACCAATAGAATTAGTTATGCATATTTCTATGCGTCACTAATACAATTAATATTAGTGAAGCATATTCATATGCGTCACAAATATATTTTTTATTTATTTTTTGATTAATTTTTAAAAAATATATATAAAGAAAATCAAAATTAAAAGTTTCTCTCTCATCTCACTCTCTCTCTCTCCTCCCTTTCTATCTTTCCCTTTCTCTCTCCCTCTCCTTGCCTCTCTCTCCACTCCTTGCCTCTCTCCACTCCTCTCCACTCTATCTCTCCTCTCTCTCTCTCTCCTCGTCTTTATCTCTCCCTCTCCTCTCTAGCCCCCTCTCTCCCTCTCTCCTCTCTCTATACTATCTTTTTTTTTCTATACTTATTTTAAAATTAATAAAATAAATTATAAGGTAATAGCGACACATAGAAATTTACGTTGCTAATACTAAGGGTATTAGTGATGCAAATTGGTATGCATACCTAATACCAATTGTATTAGTGACGCATATTCGTATGCGTCCCTAATACCAATAGTACTAGTGACGTGTAGTCATGTGTCACTAATACATTTATTTATTTTATTAATTTTTAAATATTAGTATAATGAAAATATTAAAAATTTAAGATTAAAATTTTCTCTTATTT
Source organism: Saururus chinensis (assembly GCA_035235625.1). NCBI lineage: Eukaryota > Viridiplantae > Streptophyta > Magnoliopsida > Piperales > Saururaceae > Saururus > Saururus chinensis. The sequence goes on along the minus strand of CP141144.1, from coordinate 32,849,744 downwards.
CTCTCTCTCCTCACTCTCTTTCTCCTATTTGTCTCCCTTCTCTGTCTCTCCTCCCTCTCCCTCTCACTTTCCCTCTCCTCTCTCATCCTCTCCTCTCTCTCCCCCCTCCCCCCTCCTCTCTATCTCTCCCTCTCCTCTCTTGCCCCTTCTCTCTCCCACTGTCCCTCTCTCTCTCTCTATCCGTCTCTCTCCCCCTCTCATCTCTCTCTATATTATCTCTTTTTTTCCTCTCTACTTATTTTAAAATTAATAGAATAAATGAAAAGGTAATATCGACACATACAAATAGGCATCGCTATTACTATGGGTATTAGCAACGCATATTCATATGCGTCCCTAATAACAATATTATTAGTGACACATATTCATATGCGTCACTAATACATTTTATTTTTTATTAATTTTTAAATAAAAAATATAAAAAATCAAAATTAAAATTAAAATTTTCTCTCTCCCTCTCCTCTCTCTCTCTCTTCCTCTCCTCTCTCTCCCTGCCTCTCTATCTCTCCCTCTCTCTCCCTCTCCTCTCTCTTCCTCTCCTCTCTCTCCTGTCCTCTCTATCTCTCCCTCTCTCTCCCTCTCTCATCTCTATCTGCCTCTCTCTCCCCCTCTCCCTCTCTCTATCCTATACTCTCCCCCTCTCCTCTCTCTATATTATCTCTCATTTTTTCTCTCTACTTATTTTAAAATTAATAGAATAAATTCCAAAGTAATAAAGACGCATACAAATATGTGTCACTAGTACTAAGTGTATTAGCAACGCATATTCGTATGCGTCCCTAATACCAATAGTATTAGTGACGCATATTCATATGCATCACAAATACATTTATTTCTTTATTTTTTAATTAATTTTCAAATAAAAAATTATAATTAAAATTTTCCCTCTCTCTACACTCTCACCTCTCTCTCTTCTCCCTCTCTCTTCTGTCTGTCCTCCCTCTCTCCTCTCTCCTCTCACTTCTCCCTATCCTGTCTCTCTCCTCCCTCTCTCTTCTCTCTCTCCTCCCTCTCTCTTCTCTCTCTCCTCCCTCTCTCTCCACTCTCTTTACTTACCCTCTCTCTCTACTGTCACTCTCTTCCCCACTATTTCTTTTATATTAATTTTTTTAAAATAAAAAACACTCGCTACAAATGTAGGCTATTAATGATGCATAGACATGTGTCACTACTACCCTAAGGTTGTAGCGTCGCATAAACTCATGCATTACTAATATAATTATTTTATTTTTTTAAAATAATTCAAGATTAATTTTTTTCCTCTTCCTCCCTCTCTTCCTCACTCTATCTCCTATCTCTCTCTCTACACACTCTCTCTCTGCCTCTATGTCCCTCACTCTCTCTCTCTCTTTCCTTTCTCTCCTCACCCTCTCTCTCCTCACTCTCTCCTCTATCTCTCTCCTCTCTTCTCTCTCTCACTCTCTCTTCCTCTAGCTCTTTTCTCTCTTTAGTTTCCCTTTTTTATTATAAATTGTATTTTAAAGTTAATAAGAAAATTCAAAAAATAAAATATATTATAGATAAATAGCAAAAATTTATTCTATTATTGTCACTACCTTTTATTGAAAATTTAATATTTATTTATTATATATTCAAATAGTATATATTAAATAAAATATATTATATTTAAGGAGTTTATTTTTACTTTTTTTAATACTTTTTATTATATAATTATTTATTAAATAAAATTATTTAATAAGGCTAATAGCGACATATGTAATGAAGCGTCGTTATTTATCAATGCTATTTGTGACGCTTGTCGAAAAGCATCGCTAATAGTTCTAATTTTTATTTTTTATTTATTTTAAATTCATACTATTAGTGACGCTTGTATTATACGTTACTAATAGTTATATTATTAGCAATGCTTTTTAATAAGCATCACTAATATTAAAACTATTCGCAACGCTTAAGAAAAAGCATCTCTAATAGTTCTGAATTTTTTTTAACAAATATCCTTTAGCGACGCTTGTTAAAAACATCTCTAATAGTGTAACTAGTTAGCGACGTTTATTTGAAAGCGTCGCTAATATGGTTAGTATTAGCCACACTTAATTTAAGTGTCACTAAAAGATGACTATTAGCGACACATATTGTTGCTAATAGTTCATTTTTGTGCAATGATTTTGTATATGTCGCAAATAGTGATTTTTAACGACGCTTTTGTTTGCATCGCTAATACTACATTTTGTTGTAGTGTTATCTAAGCTATATTACAATAAGTAATGAAAAATAAAGTCGAACATAGGAAAGTTATAAGAGATAACCAAACAATAAATAATGAAGATACTCGGGCTTGGGAATTCATATTCATTAAATCTGAGAAACCCATACTTATGGCCCATGATTATCTTCTAAATTTTTCATAATAATCTAGAATTCACTCTTCATTACGATGGAAAATATCGTCATCAAGCACTCATGCACAATCTTAAAATACATTGTTCTTCCTCATTTCAATGGATTAAAATCAAGTCATCAATTGCATCCATAATCTGCAAATCACAACTAATACATAATTCCAATATTAAACAAGACAAAACTAAGTAATGTATTAATGAGAACCAACTTAAATCATGAGAGAATCATGACTAAATACATATCCAAATCAATCTTATCAATTAAAGTGGTAAAAATTAACATTAAATTCACTATTAAAAAAAATTAATCGAGTCACATAAACATGAAGTTCAACAATTTAATTAAGCTTTGTCCAAGCCCTAGCAAAGCGTTTTAGCCACTCATTAATCTAAGAAGCAAAATTTCTATTTGAAGAGTTTAAACGAAACTTACAGGAGATGAAAAAGAAGAAAAAACACAATTTTTACTATTTTCTACAATACCTAATGAACAGTAATTTTTCATCTTCAACCTCCCGCTATGAATAGTGTTACCATGATAACCATGAGTTGCATTATTTTTTTGTGCATGTCCTTCGTTTTCTGGCTTATGGACTTCAATGCTCTTACTCTCGAAGTTTATTCTTGATTGTTTTAGATGGTGGAATGTGCTGAATTCTCCTATGGATTGTCCTCTCTCCCCCACTTATAGGAGATGAAAAAGAAGGAAAAACTCAATTTTTACTATTTTCTACAATACCCAATGAACAGTAACTTGTTGTCTTCAACATCCCGCTGTGAATAGTGTTACTATGATAACCACAAGTTGAACTATCTTTTTTGCTTGTCCTTCGTTTTCTGGCTTATGGACTTCAATGCTCTTAATTTAAAAGTTTATTTCTTATTGTTTTGGAGGGTGGAATGTGTTGAGTTCTCCTCTGGATCATAATCTCTCCCCCTCGCCCCCTCCAATATGTAATTCTCTGCTCAGTTTTATAAGGCCGTCTGGGCATTCCTTCCATTCCATTTTTAAGCCCCCTAATTCCATCCCTAAATAGGTGCTTTCTTCTTATTGATTCATACCTTTTATTCATGTTCCTTGCTGCTCACTTCTTTCCCTCTTCATTTTTGATTTCCTTTCTTTGAATTCTGTGCAATTTGTTTTATGTTTTCTTCTCTTCTTTTCAGGCACAAACTCAACATATTTGGTGTGCTATTCTTACTTTTATATGAATATTGACTGCTCCTTTATTCTTTCCATTTATCCTGTCCATGCTTTGTTTTTGCTTCTTTATGTCTATACGTTTCTTGTTGTAGTCTACTTTCCTTATTGCATTGGCTGTTGTGATTAGTTTATTCTCCATGTGAATTTGCCTTGTATTTGTTTTTGTGCATTGGGTCTTGTAGTATGTAACTACTTTTTAATTCTGCATATTCCTTGATAAAAACCTACTGGCTGAACTCTTCATTCTTTGTTCTTTCCTTTTCTTGTACCAATGCCAAGCCGTTGCTCCAACTTAATTGACTTTTCTTTGGTTTTCTTGTGAGAGCTTCTTGCATTTGAATTGGTGTGTATGCTCTGTCTAATGCGTTTGAACCATTTCAAAATATTTTTACATGACATGAGCATCAAAAGAGCTATTTGCACGATATTCACCTACAAAAGCACAATGCCATATTTTAGAATTGTAAACATTAAATAGAATCCCAACTTAATTCAAATTCACGTCTAAACTACTAATGATGCCTAAATTAATTAATAATTTAATCAAACTACTAATATGTATTTTAAAATAAATAAGCTCTAATTAACCCTAAATTAGCATAATCCTATTGTAGCAAATAAGGTAAAATAGCTTCCATATACATAGATTTTGCATGTATCAAATACCCTCAAACCTATATCTTTCTAGTCCTCAAGCAAAAATATAAATAATAATAATTAAAAAGAAAACTAACTACTCCACTTGCGTAGGAAATTGATTGCATTCAGCGTATGAAACAAGCCATCAAACCCTTAGCTTATACTAGTGGATGAGTTATAGTCTCGTGAGTTATACTAGTGCATGTATCAAATACCCTTAAACCAATAAAAAAAAAACTAATGAAAATATACAAATCAACTTATCCTAAACATGTGACTTCATTTAATAAATTCAATCATAAGTGAATGCAATGCATAATACAACTTGTCTTCTAAACCAATAATTTATTTTGATAACTTCATATTGGTGGCAAGTGCTCATTCGTAACATAATAGTTTAAAAAAATAGACAATTATGATTGGAGTAGTTAGTTTTGTTTTTAATCTACTCAATGTGTCTCATCTCCACTGAGCAATTTAAATTTGAACACAAAAAATAAACATTGACATCCATTCATCTTCAAGAGATCATAATAGAGAAATATACAAAACCATCCTTCAAATGTAAAACAACCAAGATCACCTTACAAATATCTTTAGGATATAAGTGCATAATGTATTACTAAACTTTTATGCTAACAAGTGCATACAAGGCTATGCATGCCATAGATTAGTCAACTCTACCATTGGACTTGAACACTCAATGCTTAGTGAGATAGGCCGAGGCCTAGTCTACTCAATGGATAGACTTTAATTTTTATCTCTTACAAATTTTGCATTCACTTCTTTGTTTTACACATTTTTCCTTTTTCTCTTTTCTTTTTCTTGAGCACATTATACATTGAACCTTAATTTTGATGACTGAAAAACCTAAAATAATCTACAAAACAAGAATAATAATGCACAAAACTCTATCATGATAACTTGAGAACTACTAGATCATACAAAAGTTTTACTCTCATAAATTAATTACACAGATTCAATGATATCCATCAAGATATAAGACTATAATCAAGGGATTGAATTCTCACTTAGACAAATATTTTTTGAAATTTCCAAAATAGGAGCACAAAAAACCATCATGATCTAATCTGAACACGAAATCATTAAATCCATCAAGTTATATAAACATGTTCTTAACATTTTCATATCAATAAATACAATCACATGTCTGAAAGAAGCATCAATGTAAATAGGTAAAAACATAAAATAAGATAAATCTAATTAAGATTCTCATTTTTTTAATTTTCTCATTTTTCACTAAAACTAAGACACAAATTCTATATAAAAAAATCTTTCTACACACCCAAACCTAAACTAAACATTGTCCTCAATGTGTCAAAAGAAAATAAATACAATGCTTAAGACAAGAAAAGAGAAAAAATAGGAAATAGTACCTTTGTTGACGTGCTCATGTACATAGCTATAAAAAGAATGGTTGACAAAGCACAAGCATATTCAAATATGAGAAATCATTAATGAATCATATAAGCACACTGGCATAATGATTAGATCAACAAACAAAGATAACAAACTACAACTAACTAAAGAAAATAAAAACACTATCAACTAAATCAAACAAAAATAACTCACAATAACCTAAAGTTGGATTGCCTCCCAAAAGCACAAAGATTTTTGTCTTTAGCCAGACAAACCCCTACCTAAACTCCTCTAGGGTCCTTCAAAACATTGATCATATCATTATCAATTCTGTTTCTCAAATTGGATTGACTTATATAATACTTAGTGGATCATCAAAAGAAATAAAAATATAAATATCTTCCAACAGACTCTCAATCATGTCAACCATAAAAGAATCATCTAGGTTTGATGGTTGTTTACTTGTATCAAATACATTTAACTCACATCTCAAGTTCCCAAAAATGAGTTTCATCGTTCCATTCATACGATTGATAAACTCATTAGATGTAGAAAGGAATAGATGACCCAAAGTGTCAGGAATTTACCAATGGATATTATGAATATGTTGAGTATCAAGACTACAAAGTCCATTGGAAAGTATGATGTGTCAACAAAAATCAAAACATCTTCAACACACCTCAAGGAATTTTCAAAGATCTATTAGCTAATTAAAATGTCATTGATGTGGGTATCAACTATCTCAATCCCAATTGCACCTACACAAAATATAACAATAAATTCATACTCAGCCCCAAATCAAGCAAAGCATGCTCATTTTGATGATCTCCTATCTTGCATGAAATTGTGGGACAACAAGGATCTTTATATTTTACAGAGAATTTGTATTAAAGGATAGAACATACTTGCTTTAACAGGAATGCCTTTTTAGGAATATTTATTTTCCTCTTGACTATGACTAAGTCTTTTAAAAATTTTGCATAATACGACACTTGTTCGATAGTATCAATAAATGGGATGTTTATTTGCACTTCCAAAACACCTCTTAAATATCTTCAAACTGTGTGCTTTTCTTATGATTGACTAATCTTTGAGAAAATGGGACTTTAGTCTTAAAACTCCTAACTAGGGGCTGAATGAAAATACGTGGGGAGGCATTGGGTACCTACTTCTCACTTCTTGATTCAGTGTTCTTAGTTCCCTCTTCTTCAGGTACATGATTGTCAAATGATCTCCTAGATCTAAGAGGAGCGATTGACTAGATAAGCCCCTAGTCATGTGATTGACTTGAAGCATTACTAACAACATATTGACCTTTAGGGTTGGGTATAGGTTGAATAGGAAACTTGCCATTCTCTCTCTCCCCTAGGGAGTTACTAATTGGCCAATTTAAGTTTCTAGTTTAGTTTTGGCTTAAGTGTTCAATTGACTAGAATTTGTCAATTCTAATATGCATGGTAAGTAGGTTGTGTGAATGCTTGGAGCGAATTTTCAAGTGAGAACTGTTGACGTGATCGTGCAACAATTTGAGGAGCTCATTGGGGAGTAGAGGTGTTGGAGGGGTTAAGCTCATTAAATTGAGTGAATATTTGTTATATTAGTGGCCCTCTTCCATTCATGGAAGGTTGGTTTTGCCTCTAAGAGAAATTTGAGATTCTACCTGTTTGAATTGTATGTCTCAAAGAAGAGATTGCTAAACGGCTTCCCATAATTATATAGCGCATTTTCATGCTCGGAGAAATATTAACAATAACATAACATGAAAGGACACGTTAGAGAAGTCAAATTTCTCGCAAGTGCCATGGCTTCTACTTTCCTTGTTAGATGGTTTAACCTAGCTTCAATGTCACTATCTTCCCTTACACCAAATAAGCCTACTTTCCTAGGGTTTTGGGTTGGTTTTTCTCCATTGTATAAAAAGTACCATTATTGGAGCTCTTAGACAAACCCTTTAGGAACTTATATGCTACATCATTATTCAGATTCAAGAAAGAACCACCGTTCATGGATTCTATCATATTGCGGTGCAATTGAGTCAAACCATTATTGTAAAAGTATTGCACAAGCAACCATGTTTTAAAACCATTGTGGGGAAACATCAAAATCAAATCCTTAAACCTCTCCCAACTCTCATAAAAGTTTTCATGCACTTCTTGACAAAAGTCAACTATCTCTCTCCTTAAGGCATTAGTTTTTTACACTGACAGAGAATTAAACCATGTCTTTGCCTTGTCCTTCAATGAGAAAGGAAACAAGCACAAATGGACCAACTCATCAGGAAAATTTTGAAATTTGAATTTAGAACAAATTACAAGATAATCCTTTGCATGCATGTAAGGATCATCTCTGTCAAGACCATGGAAAGTGGGGAGAAGTTAAATGACTTGATCTTTCAACTCAAAGTGTGTTGTAGTTGTGGCGGGCAACATTAGTATGGTGGATGATTGATGGAGATCGGTGAAAATAAATCCCTAAGGGGTTTGGCCTCCACATTATTTTATCTCGTTTTGAATGGAAGATCAATCTCAATTTTTCAACTCCCTAGGGGGTTTAAATAAACTCTAAACTGTTTGGTGTGTTTGATCATGTAGCCACGTAACCATAAATAACTCATCACTCTCTGATGCACCCATGATCTCAATGCTTTCATTCATTTTTTATAAACCCAAAGCTAAAACTAGTAGACATGTAAACTTAGTTTAGAGTTAATTTGTTTTCCTTTTCAAGTCCCTAGCACTAGCACCACAAATATTCTATTAAATTTCAATTGCTTACATGTAAGTGCACAAATCAAAGGTAGAAAAGCATTGAGCGAGGTCGATCCCACAGAAACTTGAAATCGAAAAAACAAATTTTAATCTAATTTAGTATAAGCATAATCTAGTTAATGAAATATCAAGTAATTGTCTACTTTTAAGACAAACCAAAGCAATTGATAATTAAAGAGGAAATTAAACTATCAAAGTTGCAAAATCTAAAGCTTTAATGAACCTCAGAAAGTAATTAAACAATGAACATAAACTTATCAAAGCTATCTTAAAACATGTAATGAAAATATAGTAGATCCTAAGAAAGTAATAAGAGGTAACTAAACGATAAATAATCAAGATACTAAGGTTTTGGAATTCACATTCAATAAATCAGAGAAACCCATAGTCATGATCCATGATTAACTTCTCAATTTTTCATATTAATCTAGAATTCACTCTTCATTACCAAGGAAAATATCATCATTAAGCACTCATGCACAATTTTAAAATACATTATTCCTCCTCTTTTCAATGGATTAAAATCATGTCATTAATTGTATCCACAATTTCCAAATCACAACTAATACCTAATTTCAATATTAAAAAAGACAAAATTAAGTAACAAATTAATGAAAACCTACTTAAATCATGAGAAAAACATGACTAGTAAATAGTTTTAGTCACTAATTAATCAAGTCATGTAAACATGAAGTTCCACAATTTAATGAAGCTTCTTCCAAGCCCTAGCAAATAGTTTTAGCCACTCATTAATCTATGAAACAAGATTTCCATTGGAAGAATTGAAAATAGACTTACAAGAGTTGAAAAAGAGCGAAAAACCTAATTTTTCTATTCACTACAGTACCCGATGGCCAGTAACCATGGGTTATTGTTCATTGTCTTGAACCTCCCACTATGAACATTGTGGCTACAATAACTATTAGTTGCAAAAAATGTTCCTACTTGTTCTTCATATTCTTGCTTCTGAACTTCAATTCTCTTACTTTAAAAGTCCCTTTCTGATTGTTTTTGAGGGTGGAATGTGTTGAATTCTCCTTTGGTTCATCCACTCTCCCCCTTCCAATCTAAAATTCTCTGCTTTGTTTTATGAAGCTATTAGGCAGATATATCATTCCATATCTAAGCCACCATATTCCATCACTATATTGGTGATTTCTTCTTATTCAATCACTCCTTTTGCTCTTCTTTCTTGCCACTCACTTCATTCTCCCCTTAATTTTGGTTTCCTTTCTTTGAATTCTCTATTGCTTGTTCTCTATTTTTTGATCTTCTCTAAAGCTACAAACTCAACATATTTGGATTCCTATTCTTGCTTTTATTTGGACATTGGCGGCTATTTTATTCTTTCCATTTTAACCTCCTGTCCATGCTCTATTTTTGCTTCTTCTTTATTTCTGAATATTTCTTCTTGGAGCCTACTTTCCTTATTGCATTGGTTGGTGTGATTTGTTTATTCTCCATATGAATTTGTCTAGCCAAAGTATGGCCTAAACTAAGGCTATAAACCAGGAAATAAATTGGCCAAAATATGGCCTAAACTAAAGCCACAAACCAGGGAATAAATTGGCCAAAGTATGACTTAAAACTAAGGCCACAAACCAGGGAATAAATTCAGCAGAGTGTTTGCCCAAATCATGAATAATAAACATGACTAGAATCAGAATCATTCATGACTAACATAGGGTTAAGATAGATGACAAAAATCAGTAACATGCTTGCATGAATTAAGGCTAATCTACTTGACAAAAATCAGAATCATGCACGCACAATTTAGCCATATAAACAAGAGATAAAATCATAATCATTCAAAACAAGTAGAGGCTAATTCATGACATAAAAAAAACCCCTTGAACCAGGCTGAACTATGGCTCAATTACATCTATCAAAACCTCATGCTTAAGGGTGTAAAATGAAGTACTTATACCAAGTTGTCCCCAAGGTTCCTAGCTCTTGCTCATATGCATCTAGGCCTTGAATTCAATCCAAAGGTGGCTGATTTGTGCCCTCTAACTTGTTGGTTATGGAGGTCTTTGCTGGCTGAAGGAAGATGATGGAAGAGGTGGGAGAGAAGGGAGGCTAAATAATGCCAAAAAGAGCACGGTCCGTCCCCTCCTATTCCTTTTATAAGCACTCTTCCTAGTTCTAATGTTTTTGGGCCAATGGGAGGGCTGACCTAATGTGGGTGGACTCCTCTATAAAAGTCCTATACTTCCCCCCTTCCTATTATGATAAGAACCTAAGATAGAGCCCTAAAGACCTCTCCCTTGCTTATGGATTTCACCCCCTAGAAATTAGGGCCGCCCCCTCATTCTAGGGTCTCCTACATGTCTTGGACTCCTCCTAACTTATAATAAACTGATTCCCTTAGGACACCCAACTCTAAATACTATTAGGACTCCCAACTCCTAGCACGACTAGAACTCCCAACTCTAAGCACGATTAGGACTTCAAACTCCACGCACGAGTAGGACATCCAACTCCAAGCATGAGTAGGATATCCAACTCTAAGCAGGAGGAGGACATCTAACTTCTAGCACGAGTAGGACATCCAACTCTTAGCATTTCTAGACCCATGGCTGATCCAAGTGGATCCCTAGGGTTGTTAGGATTTCCCTGCTTATATGCAGTACTCCTTGTGAACGGGAGTTGGTTTTTCATATGATAATAAGTGAGTTGTTTTTTGAACGGTGTAGATATTAGTTAAGTCGTGTAAGTTTGCATTAGTTGCCAGTTTAGGTGTGTGCTTTATTTGATAATCATTACTCTGTATATTTACCTTTATGTGATACCTTATGCAGGATGTTTTGCATTGCATTCACAGTTTATTCTACTATTTGGTACATTATCATAATCTTCTATTTTAGGGTGGTTTTTCATGCCACCTACTGAGTATTTGTAGAAATACTCATGCATCTTTTGATGCAGGACCAGCACTAGTTTCAGAGTAGAAGTTTTTCTTAGCAGGAATTGCCCAGAGTTAGTAGGGTAGATTCTCCACTGCCACTAGGACTTTAGTTTATTTACTTCTTGCTAAATTGTAATAGGGCACTGTGTTGCAATCAGATTTCTAATCATGTTATTTTATTATGTTATAATATTTGCACTTAGCTGAGCTAAGATCCTCGTTAATGAAGTTTTTGCTTTAGTAGGTTATTTATTTATGTGTTCTGATATTGGCTTGGCAAGTTAATACCCTAAGTTAGCATTGCCACATGCTTATGTGAATGAAAACCCGGGGTGTTACAGTTTTTTTTTCTGGATTTGGTCTTGAATTGGTATCCAACTCCATTTTATTTCTACACTTTTTACGTTAAAAACCTACTGGCTGAACTCTGTATTCTTTTTTCTTTTCACTTCTTGAACCAATGTTCTCTGATTTTCATGTGAGAGCTCCATGGTTTAAATTGGTGTGTCTGCTTCATTTAAGGCGTATGGACCACATTGAAATATTTTCTAAATGACTTGATCATCCAAAAAGCTGTTTGGGGGATGTACACCTACAAAGCACGATGTCATATTTCAGACAAGTAAAATTTAAACAAAATCCTAAATTAATTCAAATGCACGTCTAAACTACTAATAATGTCTAAATTAATTAATAATTAAATTGAACTACTAATATATGTCTTGACATAAGTAAACCCTAATTAACCTCAAATTAGCCTAATCCTATGCTAGCAAATAAAGTAGATCGGCATATAAAAATATATATGTTTTGAACGTATCATTCGTCTAGTACTATAGCTTTTCCTAATGGAGTACAGATGACATAGGACACTTCTAACCTACTCCTAGTATGATTGACATTTTCCATGAACAATTTAAAAATGAAAGAATGTGATGCACTAGCATTATACAACACTCTAGCTAATTGGTTAAAAATGGGAATAGTATGTTTCAAGAATGAATTGCCTTTTTCATCTTCAGCCGACAAACCAAACACTCAGTCTCCAGTCTTTTCTTTCCAATTCCATTTGTATTCCATGAGTAACTAGATTACCCTAAGGATAATGTTGTGTTATATGTCCAAGTTGCTTACAAGTATAACACATTTTGCTGTCCCCTTTACAAGAGTTTCTGATGTGCCCGATGCAGGCACGATCGGTACCTAGGAGAATTGCGCAGGGAAAGGGGAGAAATATTGAAGAAAGGGGAGAGACTGAGAATCACAATTTGCATAACTGAAAAACAAGAGTCAAGGCCGCCCCATATGGGAGACGACCCTCCTAGGGAACCGGACTGGTTGAACCAACCCGGCCCGGTTCATACAATATAATTTAATTAGTGGTTCGGCTATCCCAAGCCACTAACTGAACCAATAAGTACGATAATAAAAGACTACAATCACAATTAAACAGTTTCCAAGATGGTTCTTGCCACAAATTTTACATTTCCATTCGACCTTTCTATTTTCTTGTGGGTTGAAGTTCCTATAAGATGGTTCAACATTCCTCACTTGCTTAAAGGGGTGATTTTCATTTGTGTTTCTTTTACCCCTCTCGAAGTCTCCTTTTCCATAATTCTTTTCGTGATTGTACTTTTGGTTGGCACTCTAAACCGATTAAAATCTTCTTCTAGAATTGATGCTTGTGCTACAAAATTAGCAAATGACGTTGGTGAAGAAGTCAACACCTTAGACCATAGCCCATTTTTGAGTGCCATGAAACACCTTGGACCATTAGACTGATATGATCTAATCCTCTCTTCCATAGCTACTGCATATTGAGCAAAATGTTGGAGTGGAAAAAATTTATTTTCATACTTGATAACTCATAAGTTTTTTTGTTGTACGTCTAGTAATTCCATCTCCATGTGTCATCAGATGTGAGGAGGAAAATACTTTATGTTAAAAGCACCAGAAATTCCTTCCAAGAAATCACTTCTTTATCCCTAAACAATAAAGTTTTCTACATTTTCTACTAGAAAAATGTTTCTCCGTTCATTTGAAGGTCGTCATGTTCACTTTTTGACTTTCATTTAATGACATTGCTTCAAAAAATTTCTCTATTTCCTCATCCCACTTCTCTGCGTCTTCTGGTTCACTTTCTCCAGTAAAAGTAGGCGTCATCTATTTTAACCTCACAAGGATAGCGGAGTTCATACCTTCATTTGTTCCTTTTGATCTTCCCTTGTAATTATTATTCATGTCAGCTTGAGCTTGAAGCTAAGTTTGAATAGACATATTTTGGGCTTCCGAGGTTTAAGTCATCTTTCGGAATATGTTCATCATCTTAATAGGGGGTTAGAGTAGCATTTGGAACTTCAAAAGATGATTCAGAAAAATTACTTCCTCAATTTTCTTGCTGAACACATATTGCCAAAAAAGGTATTTGAAACACCCCGACCTGCAAACCATCTCAGAACGTGGGTTCATAACACAAAATCTGCATAAATTAAAATTTTCACAAAAATAAAAAATCAAACCATAGAAACTAGAACAAGATCAACCAAAAGCGGCAGACTTTGTGTGTGAGAGGCGTAACATTCCTCTACGCACTACGGAGTTTTTCTGCTTCATTGTGTGTATGTGAGAACAAACCTAATATTATAACTAATTTGGATTTGGCCAGCAATGTTGCACCATTGGTTGCCTATGTACGTCTTGTATAAACATCTATGACATTTTTCCAGTACAATCCAATCCGAACATAGTTTTTTCTAATGGCTATTATATGTATCAAGCATCATAAAAGTATATGTTGGTATATCTTTGTATCTGAATAAAAGTATATGTTGGTATATCTTTGTATATGAGTCAGGCGAAAACCTTATTAATCATCAGAGTTGAACGAAAGCCAATAAATTAGTAGAAACACACATGTCACTCTATCGTAGGAGTGAGCTTAGCAAATAACGAAGCAAATTAGATCATATCAGATGCCATGAGATTATATTATATCATAACAGATCGGATTGAAACATATCATATTAAACAAAACATTTTAGAGCTTATCAAATCATATTAGATCAAAGCATATCAAAACACATCGGATCAGAGCATAGCATACATCTTAAGTAACACATGCATTTATATAATCATGTATCTCAATTAATATAATAATATTATTAATTCAGTATGTATCCAAATAAATCAAATAAAATTGGAAAATTAGAAATGCTTACTCCCCTATAGTTTCGGAAGTCACGACGTTCAGTGTTGCTCGTTTCCTCGGGGTAGCCTTACTTTTAGGCCCCAATGTGGCATGTGGAATCTCTTCTAGCTCTGGAAGGTGGCATACATCATTTCTCCTCAACCCGAGATGTCTCTCTCCTTGCAACCCAGACATAGCCTCCACCTTAACCCCGGGACACTTTACACTTCCCGTGCCCATAGGCTACAAACAGAACTTCCCCTACCCGGACAAATCTTCCTCTCTATGCGCTAGACTTTTCTTTTACTTAGGAGTTGATGAAACTATAGATAAGTTTCAGTTTATTTTCTTTTTAATTTAGATCTCAATTGTGAATGATGATAATTGTATGATAAATATTTCCTTTTTACTAGAAAAGCTTTTAATGTTTATTCAAGTCTATGTTGATTTATTGTCTTGTAGATGATAGATTGATGTGGTATTGATATTTTCATCGATTCTAATTTCTGTGATTTAAATGAGATGGTCATGCAATAGTTTTAATGTTGAGATAATTAATAAATTGCATGAGTTATACTAAGATTAGACGAGTCATGCCTATAGCTAGTTTAGTATAGATGGTTCCTGTTATTGTCAAAGATAGTTCATGCCATGAATTTAATTAATGATTATTTCTGAAGTAATTTTAGCTTGTAGCTGAGAATACTTATTTATATTCACACTAGATTTAGATTAAGAGTTAAGGAATTGTTATGATTCTATAGTGGATTCAATTTCCTAAGGAAATTCCATCATATTAATCTCTTCCTTTTAATTTAGTGATTATTTCTTTTGCTTAATTTTAATTTCAAGTTCTTTATATTTTTTAATCAAGAAATTTCTCTCTTAGATTCATTAATAATTTATCTGTCTCTGAGGTTCGACAACCCTTAAATACTTATTTTGGTACAATTACTTTGTACACTTGCAAAGGGTATAATTATAAATGATCATCTTTTTGGCACCATTGCCGGGGATGGTGTTGATTTGTTACTAAATTAGTATTAGCATAAATCTAGCTACTTTAGTTTCAGTTACTTTAATTTTTAAGTTACTACTTAGTTTCTTACCTTCTTTTAACTTGATCTTGTAAGTTGAGTTGTAGACTGTGCTCTGTACACTTGTGGTCATAAGTGGACATCAACAAGCATAGTGCTTCTCTTCGGTTTGCAAGATCATTTTCTCTCTTTATTTTTAGTTTTTTTTCTTAGTTAGTTTTTACTTTTTCTTCCTTTTTTTACATTTAAAATTGTGTGGTGTGTTGTGGTGTATGCGTGGTCGTCACTCCTTACTCCCCCGATTAGTACCATTTCACTCCCAATGAGTACACCTCCCTTTCATGCTTCCATCTTTTTATGGGCTTAATAATGAAAACTCATATATATATGACTTTTTAGAATTATGCACATCTTTTAAGCTCTCAAGATTAACCGATGAGGCAGTCAACCTTCAGCTTTTCCCTTTCACACTGAAAGATAAGGCTAAAGAATGACTCCACTCATTAGAGCCAAACACTATCACAACATGGGCCCAAATGCAACAAGAGTTCCTCAAAAAGTACTTCCCCATAGGTAAGACCATCCAAATGAGAAAAGCCATAACTACTTTTGCCCAACTTCCCACTGAACAGTTCCATTGAGTTGGGATAGATTTAAGGACCTTCTTATGAGGTGTCCTCATCATGTTGTCCCTAAGTGGCAATTAGTGCAACATTTTTATGAGGGTTTTACTAAATAAAACCGCAATCTTGTTGATGCAAGTTGTGGAGGTACCTTTTGATTAAAAAATGAAAAATGACGCATGGAAACATTTTGAGGACTTGAGTAAAAATTCTCTTCAACGTTCTGTGTTGAATAGAAATGATAGTGGATTATCTACCTTGAACAATGCCCCCTCTAGGGGTGGCTTGTATGAAGTCAAAAACCCATTAGACCTCTCTTCCAAAGTTGATAATTTGAGTAGGAAGTTGGACCTTCTTATGACTTCAACCCATCAGCCCACTCCCTTCACTCAAGATATATGCACAATATGCCTTAGCCCAGCCCATACTATCATGGAGTGTCCCTCTGTATCTCAATTTTTTGAGTTTGTCCAAGATCATGTGAATGCCAACTAATCCTTCCCTAGGGCTGAGAACAATCCATTTTCAAACACATATAACTGTGGGTGGATGAATCATCCTATCTTTTCCTGGTGGGCAAAAAACGAAGGATTTGTAGGCAACCAACCCCCTAGGCAACCATTCCAAGTCCTACTAGCCCCTATCCACCAACCTCAAGTGCAACTTAAGTATGTCCAACCCAATAGGAGTTCGAGTTTTGAAGAAAATGTCTTGAGTGCCCTCCAAGGCCTTCAATCTAAATCCCAACTCCTCAACTCTCATACACAATCTATAGCAAAGTTAGAACCCAAATTGGATAACTAGCCAATACTATCAATAAGCGAGAGATCGGAACATTGCTGATTCAGCCGCAACAAAACCCTAAAGGTCAATGTAGAGTAGAGATAGTTTCTTCCTCTAATGAACAAGTTTAGTCCATAACTACCATTAGGAGTGGTTGACGCATTGGTAATCAGGTTGAAGGGGAGTCCTTAGGTACTACAAATGAAGGGTTAGACAATCCAGCCCCTAATGAGCCGCATGACTTAAAGAGTGGGCCAAATTCATAAGAGTTAATCTCTCCTTCCCCTTCCTCTGAGCCATAGTCTAAGACCACTTCTGAGGGATCTTATATCCCTAGAGCACCTTTTCCTCAGTGTTTTGACATGGCCCCGCCATTTAGAAAGAGCCTAGCTAAGATGGATGATATTCATGAGAATTTTAAATAAGTTAAAATTAATCTCCTCCTCTTAGATGCCATTAAGCAAGTCCCGGCTTATGCTATGTTTGTCAAAGACTTATACACTCAAAAGCGTAAATCTAAGACCCATGTGTCTAAGAAGATCTTTCTCACTGAGCAAGTTAGTTCTCTTTTGAAGTTTGACACTCCACCCAAGTATAAGGACCCTAGAGTGCCCACTGTTTCTTGTGTCATAGACGATCACTCCATTCATAGAGCCCTCCTTGACCTTGGTGTGAGTGTCAATCTACTCCCCTACTCCGTGTTTGAGTAATTAGGTTTAGGAGACTTGCAGCCTACATCGGTTACTCTTCAGTTAGCTGATCATTCCGTGCGTAAACCTCGGGGAGTCATTGAAAATGTCTTAGTTGGTGTTGACCAGTTCTTCTTCTCTGTTGACTTTCTTGTCTCAGATATAGAACTTGTCTTTAATACCACACATCAAATTCCCGTCATTCTAGGTCACCCCTTCCTTGCCACTGCTAACACTTGTATCAATTGTCGAACGGGAGTGATGGAGGTATCCTTTAGGAATATGAATGTGAGGCTCAATATGTTCCATGCATCTAACTAGCCACCTGTTGAGTGTGACTCTGAGTGCTTAATAGTCAATGAAGCCCGCCTCCTTACTCTAATGAGAGATACTCTTGAAACGACTTTACTACACCTTGGGTTAGAGGAGTCCACTAATGACCCATCTTTGGAGGAGGCCCATAGCCAACTAGCGACTGCTCTTAGAAGCTCAAGGTTGAGCCCTTGCCTATATTAGCCTCCACACACCTTAAGCCCTCTATAGAGTCACCACCTAAGCTTGAATTGAAAAACTTACCCAACTCTCTCAAGTATGCCTTCTTAGGACCTAAGGATACTTTCCCAGTCATTATTTCCTCTAGTTTGACTAGTGACCAAGAGAGTAAATTACTTAATGTCCTTGTCACACATAGGAGAGCCATAGGATGGATGGTAGCTGACCTTAGGGTGATTGACCCATGCATTTGGATGCACATAATCTACATAGAGGACAAGGTCAAACCCTCAAGAGAAGGATAACGGAGGTTGAACCCTAACATGCGGGAGGTAGTCATGAAGGAGGTGGTCAAGCTTTTAGATGCAGGTGTTATGTACTCTATCTCTGATAGTGAGTGGGTGAGTCCTACCCAGGCTGTTCCCAAGAAGTCTAGATTCATTGTTAAGTCAAATTCGTCAGGAGAGTTAGTCCCTACTAGGGAAACCACAAGGTAGAGAGTGTGTATAGACTACTGGAAGTGGAATTCAATGATGCGAATCAACCATTTTCCCTTGCAATTCATTGACCAGATCTTAGAGAAACTAGCAAATAAGACTTCTATTGTTTTCTAGATGGCTACTCACGGTATAATTATGTACCTATGTTTTCGGGGGATCAAGAAAGACCACCTTCACTTGTCCATTTGGTACATTTCCTTATAGATGTATGCAATTTGGTTTGTGTAATGCTTCTGCTACATTTCAATGTTGTATGATGTCCATATTTTCTAATATGATTAATAAATTTTTTAGAAGTTTTTATGGGTGATTTTTCTATTTTTGGTGCTTTGTTTGATGAGTGTCTCCATAATTTATCTCTTGTGCTTAAACGTTGTGAGGAGACTAATTTAGTTTTGAGTTGAGAAAAGAGCCATTTTATGGTTCAAGAGGGCATTCTTTTAGGTCATGTTGTTTCCAAACGTGGTATTGAAGTAGACAAGGTCAAAGTTGACTTATAGCTAACTTGCCTCCACCCACTACGGTAAGACAGGTTCATTCCTTTCTTGGCCATGCCATTTTCTATAGGCAATTCATTAAGGACTTTAGTAAGATTTCCCAGCCATTGTGTCATTTGTTGGCTAAGGATGTTCCTTTTGAGTTTGATCATGCTTGTATAAAAGCTTTCACCAAAGCTTCGTACACTCCTCTCTACCACCTCTATCATTCAGCCCCCTGATTAATCCCTACCCTTTGAGATTATGTGTGATGCCTCTGACTATGCTGTGGGCGCAATCCTTAGCCAAAGAGTGAACAAAGTCCCCCACATCATTTATTACTCAAGTAAGACCCTTTCTGATGCCAAATTGAACTATACCACTACAGAAAAGAATTGGTAGCTGTTGTCTATGCTCTTGATAAATTCCGATCGTACCTTTTAGGGTCTAAAATCATTATCTTTTCTGACCATGCAGCCTTATGCTACCTGCTTTCTAAGAAGAATACCAAGCCTAGGCTCATCCAATGGATTTTTCTCCTTCAAGAGTTTGATTATGAAATAAAGAAAAAAAGGGTGTTGAGAATGTCGTGGCTGATCATTTGTCTAAGATCTTACTTAAGGAATCTTCTAACCCTAAACCACTTCATGATTCTTTCCCCAATGAGCAACTCTTTGTTGTCTCTACCAATTCACCCCCCTAGTTTGCCCATATTGTTAATTATCTTATTGTGGGTTGCATTCCCACTAATTGGACTAAACAAGACAAGGATTTATTTTTTTCTCATGTTAAGCATTATTATTGGGATGACCCTGATCTTTTTAAGTTTTGTTCTGACTAGATTATACGCCATTGTGTGCCTAATAGTGAATTCCATAGTATTCTCACATTTTGTCACTCTCACGCCTGCGGCGGTCATTTTGGGGGAAAGAAAACAGGTGCTAAGGTTCTTCAAAGTGGATTCTACTGACCCACCTTGTTTAGAGATGCTCATGAGTTTTGTAAGTCTTGTGACAAAATGTCAGCGACTAGGGGCCCTTTCTCGGAGAAACATGATGCCTCTCCAACCCATCCTCATTGTTGAGATTTTTGTTGTTTGGGGAATTGATTTTATGGGACCATTTCCACTCTCCTTTGGCTACACTTACATTTTTGTCGCCGTCGATTATGTCTCCAAATGGATTGAAGCCATAGCGATGAAAACCAATGACCATAAGGTTGAGGTAGCATTTCTCAAGGAACATATTTTTTGTCGATTTGGTACACCTATGGCAATCATTAGTGATGGGGGTAGCCACTTTTGTAACCATTCCTTTGAAGCTCTTCTTCCAAAATATTCCGCCACACATAAAGTTGCCACCCCCTACCATCTTCAGAGTAGTGGTCAAGTAGAGGTGTCTAATCCTGAGATTAAGAAAATCCTTGAGAAAATAGTGCGCCCTGATCGAAAAGATTGGTCCATGAGTCTTTATGATGCCTTATGGGCATATCAGACCGCTTATAAAGCACCCATTGGCATGTCCCCTTACCATCTTGTTTATAGTAAGGCGTGTCACTTACCCATTGAGTTGGAGCACCGTACTTTTTGGGCCATTAAATCATTTAATTTCGACATGGACAAAGCCGGTTCCCACCGCAAACTCCAACTTAATGAATTGGAAGAGATGCGTCATGAAGCTTACGAGAGTGCCAAATTATATAAACAAAGGACTAAGGCTTTACATGACTGCTAAATCCATCAAAGTCCTTTGCACCTGAGCAGAAAGTTTGGCTCTTTAATTCTAAATTACACCTCTTCCCAAGTAAGCTTAGATCTCACTGGGATGGCCCCTATGTCGTTACTCAGGTTTTCCCACATGGATCAATTGAAATCTCGGACCCACGAGATAATTAGGTTTTTAAAGGTAATGGCCAGAGACTTAAGCCTCTCATCGAGAGAGATATTGAGATGGGTAACATTGACTCCATTGATTTGATTGATCCACTAATACATTAAGGGAGTTCACACTATCTAGCTGAAGACAATAAACTTAGATCTTCTAGGGAGGCAACCCTTATTTTATTCAGTTTGTTCTTAAGTTTATTTTCTCTCTTTTTCGTTTAATTTTAGTTAAATTTACATTATTTAATCCATTTACTGACTTTTTTATTTAGTACTTTTAATTAATTAACTGGATTTTTTTATTTAAAAAAAAGAGAAAAAAACTTTTTTTGTCTTTACCCGTTTGATCGGGATAATTACCTGTCGATCGGGCTGATCGATCGGCAAATCAGCCGTTTGAATGGTTGGGTTGTCACTTACAAGGCGCATGCCAACCAGTTCGGCTGGTGCTATTTTTTTCTTTCGCCACGTCGTCTCTATTTTACACCTTTGTCCGTACATTTTTCGGTGAACTTTTTGGTCTAAAAATCGTCACTCCCCTCCGTTTTTTTGCGTAGAATTCATTTCCAGTGTTAATTTGAGCTGAATCGGCCTCCATTTCACGCTATTCTTCTATTTACCTAGTAAGACCCAAATTTGTTTTTTGAATTTCATTTCAATTTTTGACCAAATCAGATGCATTTTTTTGTGAAACTTTGTTAGAATTGCCTTGTATACCTTAGATTTAGGATTTGCTATAATTTGATTGATGAATGATGTGTGGTGTACAGTAGATTTCGGATTTTTCATTCTGCACTATTTTTGTCCAAAAATTCTAATTTTTGAGGCTTTATTGAATCAGTTTATATGTACTTGCTTTACTAAAGATGTTCAATTTTCACTTGTACATATTACAATTTCATTCGGGACATTTTTGCTCATTTTTTAGGGTTTTTTTTTAATTTGACATTATTGGGCGTGTACAAATTTTTTTTTTGCTTTCTAGTAGCTTCCATATCATTTTGTTACTTCTTTTTGAGCTTTTTGCAGATCTATGGAGCATTGTTCTCATTCTAAAGCCCCAAAGAAGAGGAAGGGCGCCTCTTCTACTTCGCGTGCTTCATCTTCTACTACCGCCGCTGTCGATCTACCTCTTCGTGTTGTTGTTTATGAGCAACAGGTGGAGTTTGTCCCCACCATTACTGCTGCCCAGTTATGGCTTATGGAGCGAGAGGATTGGTGCTCCTTTTTCTCACATATTGCATCCCCTGACACTCGCGTACATCATGAGTAGGTCCGATCTTTTTATGCATGCTCTTTTCTTAATGAGAGGGGATATATTGTCAATACCATTGGAGATATTACAATCATTATCACACTATAGCTCATAGTGATGGGTCTCACACATTACACCTTCACCTAGCCCTCTTTCGCTGACTTTGCTTTTCCTGATGAGTATACTATCACAGTGACTCTTATGGGGCAGAAGTGAGGCCCAACCCTCACGTATGGATTGCTAACTTCTCTTATGATGTGGGACTATCATTTTTCAGATTTGATATTGGAGTATGACATATGGTTCCACCATCATGAGAAGGTTGACTACACCTTAGCTCACTTTCTGTATGTTTTGGGTCGTTCGGAGCGGATTCACATCAATTTTCCCTCCTTTGTCTTCGCACGGATGGCCGATATAGTCTCTGGACCAGTGGATGCTCAATTAGCTTTTCCTTTTCTTTTGGAGTGGATTTTTGTTCACTTTCAGTTGGATTTTCCTTCATATGCGCCTATGAGCCGAGGTTTAGGGGTCATTTCCCAAGTGACCCTAAACCGGATGATCACACATTGCCCACCTTGACTAGCATTAGATGAGGGGAACGAGGAGGAGCTAGCCACAGAGGGTGTACCAAAGGTTGCAGCTAAGCAGAACATTCCACCACATTCTTTTCCTCATGACTCTTTTCTTCTGATGGAACACTGTCTTCGAGCACATATTGATTATTCTTAGGCACAATTTCAGACGAGACTTACTACATGCTCAAATGGCTGCTCAGATGACTGAGATGAGGGGACTTATACATGAACTGACTGATTTGATTCGTAGAGCTTTTGTCGATGCGGATGATAGTGACTAGAGTGCTATTGATGCGGATGATTCCGATGATGCTGATATTTAGCTGTGCAGGGGCTGCTTTTCTCTTATCTTATCTTATCTTCTCTTTTCTTTTCTTTGTTTTTTTTGTTGTTATCTCTTTTCGAGGAGCTTGGTATTTTAGATTTGGGAAATTGCTCCTTACCTGTATGTTTCTCATGTTTTCTCAATCTTATGTACTTCACTTTCAAATTAGTGAATTAGTTATGCTTTCAAGTGATATCTTTCTTTCCCTCTCTTACTTAATCTTGTCATTGTAGTATATATTTTCTTTAACATTGAAGACAATGTTCAGTTTAGGTTTGGGGGTGTAGAAAGTTATTTTTCTTTTTGGATGTTTTAGAGTATTTTTTGTTATTTATTTTGTTTTCTTTTCTTTTAAGTGGATTTTATCGCTTATTTTCTTTTAAAAGCATATGTCTGTTTTTAAAGAGATCAATTTTATAAGAAATATCAAGTAATTAATTAAGTGATGAAAATGATTAAGTGAGCAATTTCAATTTTATTTTCTTTATCTTGGATAATTTTTGCGATAAGTGTATAATGAAAAAAAAGAGTGAAAAAATGAGAAAAAAAAGTTGAAGAAAAAAATATAGATTGAATGAAAAAAAATTGATGAAACAAAAAAAGTAAAGCTTTATTTCTCTTTTGACTGAGTAACCAGACCTTGTGCCTAGGCAAGTATAAGGGATCGCGTTAAAAGGTAAAAAGTTGAGATAAATTCGTTTCTACACTTTATGTTTTTGAAATGTATATATGTAGTTGCACAATTATTTCTAAGATGGGGTTATAGAATGGATTATTCCTTACTTGAAAGTGATCAGATCGAAATTGTTTACTTGTTTCAAGTATTTGTGGTTGGTTTTTTTTTTTAAATAGTTATGTGTTTTTAAGAGAAGATTGTTTTTAGAATTTTTGTTTTCATATTTTATTTTATTTCTTTTCTTAAGTTTAGATGTTTGTGGGTATCATTACTGAAACACTCACGAGACACAACTCGTCCAACTAGGGACACCTAGGTTTAAAGGCTTGTTGCGTACACTAAATGCAATTGTGATTCCCCACAAAAGTGGCATTTATTTATTTTTCTAGATTAGTTGTTTTGTTTTATTTTTTTTTTGCTCGAATACTAGAAAAATATAGGTTTGAGGGTATTTGATAAGTATGAAATATATATCTATTTTATATGCTTTTTTACCTTATTTGCTAGTATAGATTAGGTTAATGTAGTGTTAGTTATGGTTTATTTAGATTAAGATAGTTATTAATATTTTAGTTTGATTATTAATTAATTTTAGAAGTTATTAATAGTTTAAGCATGTATTTAGATTAAGTTGGGATTTTATTTATATTCTATATGTCTAAAATATGATATTTTCTATTTTGTAGGCAAAGTGCGCTTATCGAGGAACTTGGACGATATTTAGAATAATTCAAAATAGTCTTGACATGCTTTAATGTGATTCGGACAACTTTTCGGAGCTACAAACAAGTTGGAAACTAACATGGACATGAAAGAAAGAGCTTAATGAACAAAGATTGGACATGATACTGTTTAGAAAAACTGTCCAAATTGCAGAAACGATGTAGCCAATCGAACTGGGTGTCTTAAGTATCAAACGGCTAAACATGATTTTGAAAAAATTCAGTACAGACGATCGAACAGGCATGTAGGGCAATTGATCGGGATAATGTGTAGTTTACTAGTTTAAGCCAATTTTCAATCCTTTTCATATTAAATTGCTTCCTATTGTTCTTATGCCTATACAAAGACATATTTGGCTCAAAATTGATGGATTCTAGTAGATTTTCTGAAGAAAAAAAGGAAGAAGAAGATTGAAGAGAACTAAAAACTTTTAATGGAGATTCAACAGCTTCCATGGAAGGCTAGACTTTTCTTTTACTTAGGAGTTGATGAAGCTATAGATAAGTTTCAGTTTTTTTTCTTTTTAATTTAGATCTCATTTGTGAATGATGACAATTGTATGATAAATATTTCCTTTTTAATGAAGGAGCTTTTAATGTTTATTTATGCTGATTTATTGTCTTGTAGATGATAAATTGATGTAGTTTTGATATTTTCATCGATTCTAATTTCTATGATTTAGATAAAATGGTCATGTAATAGTTTTAATGTTAATATAATTAATGAATTGGATAAGTTATACTAAGATTATACCAGTCATGCCTATAGCTAGTTTAGTGTAGATGATTTGTGCTTTTGTCAAAGATTGTTTATTCCATGAATTTAATTAATGATTATTTCTAAAGTAATTCTAGCTTGTAGCTGAGAATACTTGTTTATATTCACACTAGATTTAGATTAAGAGTTAAGGAATTGTTATGATTCTATAGTGGATACGATTTCTTAAGTAAATTCCATCATATTAATCTCTTGCTTTTAATTTAGTGATTATTTCTTTTGCTTAATTTTAATTTTAAGTTTTTTTAAGTTTTTAATCAACAAATTCCTCTCTTAGATTTATTAATAATTTATCTGTCCCTGAGGTTTGACAACCTTTAAATACTTATCCTAGTACAATTACCTTGTACATTTGTAAATGGTATAATTATAAACTATCAAGCACCCTAGTGACAAATAGTGGAATGAAATAGAAAAATCATTCTCATGGATGTCCTAATTGACATGTCAACATCACTATTGGTGACCAAATGATAAGACACCGATGTACCATCATTTCACAAGCACTGTTCTATCATCTTCTTTTTCAACATCATTCACATCATCGACACTTGATGATGGCTGATGAGTAGGAAGTTGCAGAAAATCCTATGACCATTAAAGTTACTTTCTCTTACGAAATATAGACATGTTATCTTTTAGAATCATTCATCAATTATCACATCAAGAGAATGAAAAGATGTTTTTCAACTTAACACAAGTTATCCATACGAAATTTACATTTATCAAGAATAACAGAGCATCTCATTCAATAATGAATCAAATCCAACCATAATACATATTTCTCTATCAACATCCATGAACCATGCATTTCTTGTTCTAGCATTATAGTTTAAGGTTAGCAATCCGACTTCTAAACTAACAATGAAGAGATCTCCACAAATTTGTTTCTATTTCATTGACAGGCCCTAACCTGCAGATCTCCCCCAATGTAAGAGAGTCTGAACCCTTTGAGTGAAAGATTCATCAAAGCTATTTATAAGGAAGTTTAGAAATTGAATTTGTTGCGTAACCAACTCCAAATGCATACTGAAGCTAGTTCAATTGGAGTTTCGCAACAATCAGTAAGTTTGTTCCCGCATCATCGACGCATCAAACCCTGCTGACAGAAAGATTATGGCTTCATCAATAGGTCCATCGACCCAATATCACTGATAGAGGCTTTATTGTTTCATCGGTACATTGATCAGCACATTGAATGTTCACTTATAGTGAAAACTCTGTTTCACTAGTGTGTTCATCGATGTGTAGGTGTTTCACTTATACAACTCCAAACTTCAAAGTGTATATTAATTTCCTTACCTTAATACTTATCATAAATACAACTTTCTCAAGTAATTTACTCTGCAATATTAAAATTTCAATGGTTCAAAAATTCCTTTTGAGAACTATGAGTGTTATAATGGGTCTCTATTCTTGATGAACTAGGCAATTATTGGCTACATGATCAAAGGTGTGAAATTTTGAGTAGGAGACCAGCTAGCAATTATGTTCAATTTTTTTTGGAATGCTAAACTACTGTAACATTTTATCTCTAAATGATCAGGGAAATTCAAACCTAGAGAAATTTCAACAGACCACCTTGCATACAACAACCTTGATCTTCTAGCATAGGATGATCTCTATGAAGGGGAACACCCAACATACTTACAATCATCCCTAAGCTTTTCTTTAACTAGTTTGGAATTTGGAGATGAGGTAATCTAATCCAAATAGGAACAATCTTAATGATGTCACAAACAAGCTTGAATCCTAAGTTCCACTTTTGAAGAACTAGAGGTAATCCTCCAATCATCCAAATCGTTGAGTTATGCACATGTTCACAATCTTGTTCATTCAAGAATTTGTAGAAGAAACCATTAGCCAAAGAATGCATCTCGTAGAAGAGTTTCCATTGAAAAAAATATGTTTCATATGTTATATAATTAGCTAATTTTTTTGCTCAAAACTATATCAAAAACTTCAAGTATGTAATTAGTTTTAGGAATCAAATTAGATGCAGTTGTAGTTGAGTCCGGTTTGGAATTGATAGACTTGAAAAATTGGAGCAAACATGTTCTTATGGATCAAGATTGAATACTAAAGAATATTGTTGAAAAAGAGGCATAATAAACATACATTGTAAGATCTCTTACTTTATTTTAGTTTAATTTCTATTTCATTATGTGATATTGTGTGGTTTAGCTTAAATTTGGTGTTATGACTTGATTTTTGGGTTAAGGGTTAGTAATTATGGTTTTAACAAGGTTTAATTTTGTTTTAATAAGTTCTAATATCAAATCTTATTTATCCTATTTTTAGGGATTTTATTGTTTTTTCCTTAATTAAGGGTGTGGACTGTCGTTATATTTAAACCAAGACTATGAAAAAGTCAAATTTAATTTTTTTTACTTTCCAATTATAGTATTCAAGGTCAATCCATATGGAAAACCTTGTGTAACAAAGAAAATGATTAAAAAAAAATAGACGAAAGAAAAATTAAGAGAGAAAGAGTAGAAGAGTATTGAGGCAATAAAGAGGTAAGAAATAAATAAAAAAATACACTAAGGCATTAAGGGTTATTATAACATCTAGTGATGTTTTTTATATGCAATGTTATCTCAGTTAGAATTGAATAAAGATTCTATCTAACCGGAAGGTATGAACATTAAAAGCAAAAACATAGATAGAAATTATTTTCGATAGATGAGGGATAAAAATAATTGTTTCTTCAAGAGTTCTATATATCAAAATTACAAAAGACAGAAAAAGAGAGCCATTGAGCATCTTATGTATCCAAATTATAAAGAAACAATAAGAAGAACAAATTAAATAAATATCACTTTAAATAACTAATACTTACTTGAAACTATTGATGAAACATGAATATAACTCTATTAAATTGTTAACAAATCACATCTAGCCTTAGCTAGAGAGCTTAGAAAGTCATTACAAGAAAACTAAAAATAAAAGTACAAAAGAAAAGAAGAAGAATACGAGAAAAAAACTCTAAAAAGGAGGAGATGATGCCTCAACCACGTCCACCCCTTTATTTATAGGAGTAGAAGAGGTTGCTTCAAAGGGGAAAGTCCAATTATATCCCTTGATTGCATCTTAATTGATTGCTTCATTAGATTCTAAATAAATTAAATAAATTAATAATTTATTTAGCAAATAAGTATCTTTTAGTCTTCCTTTAGTTATCCAATTAGCCTCATTATCTTTCCTTATGTATATCAATCATAACCAATGAAAAGATGCTCTATGTGTTGGCCTCGAGTTAATTGACTAACTGTCCATTTGCACGTGCAATTTGACTCATATATCTTCTGAATTATGAGTTTTATCCACAATAGTAGATTGTAGCCATGGAAGTCTTCTTTCCAATGCCACAAGAATCGTATCAATCCAAATTATACATAGAAAGATAGGATTGAAATATTAAGGATGTGTCAATCTGTCCAAACAAGCTTCTTCCCGAATTTAGTTCTTTTGTTGCAAATCTGAAATCCAACATGTCCAAAAGGTTGTGTTCGACCATTCCATCAATGTTTAGACCATTAGGAGCTTATTCAAGACTTTTAAATATCTTTGGGTAGTTGGGCTTTACTTCCTCTTTAACTTGGATCCCGTTGAAGCCTGTTTAGACATGCAAACATAACTAAGGTCCAACTCACCTATTCAAACATAAATAGCCCAAACAAGTAGTGAATTAACACAAAGCATTTAATTAAACATTATTTTAGTACATCGTGGACCCCACCATAAGCCCCACATCCACGATTGGACGACATGTGACCCACATGACCCTAAACTTCGTTTATTTTATATTAGTGAGTTTTAGAATGATTAAACTAATTTTTAGCTCTAAAGACCAACTCCAAACTATATCAACCTGATCCGACTTTCCCTATAACAGACCAAAATTACGTTAGGTTAACTGCACCAGAGCCCAAACAAACTAACAATAGAAGCCAAAATTAATTCAATTGCCTCTTTTGGCCTTTGAAGGTAATGGATTTGAATTTAGTATCAGTTTGAATACAACTCTCAGCCAATGAGTGCAAAAATTAGCCAAAGAGAGATAATTTTACAGCAAGCCAATAGTAAAGTTCAAACATGTAAGAGCAATCAGCTTAGTCCCAGATAAACAGATCATCAAACAAAAATCCATAACATTCTTAATAGGATTGTGGAAGTAGAATATATTTACTTGCATAATGGATGATAAAGAGCATATTTTAGAATCATTTAAATTTAGAGTTGGCTAGCAATTTTAATTAATGCCATTGTGATAGTCCAAATATATTCTTATTGTCATACTCAGCCTTGCAATTACCTGATCATGACAAGCAAATTGAAGGCAAAACTTGTTCAAACCAGCCGAGTTGAACTCCTAAAGAGTCAAAAAATATCCCCAAAACTTTACGTTCATGACTTCTTCAATCAAGATCAACAACAACAATAAAAAGCACTAATTTAACTCACAGTAAAAAGGGGAAATGCACCTTATATCTGGACTCCACCAGCAGCCACCTTTCGGTAAAAAGTGGAACTTTGACCCTGCAGACGGAACAAAAGAAACCCAAAATGAGAACAAAACCAAAACAACAAAAAGTTGTCCAGTTTCAAGAGCTAGTTAAAAGAAGTTCACCTCTTCCATATATAAGTGAGCCTCTAAATTATGACTTGATTGCTCAACTAACAAATGTGCCTACCTGGTTGTCCATGTATGACTTGCATCGATTGTCTCCATAGATTAGGAAGACGGTTGTCAATGTGCTAATGGAAGCTGAAAAATATGCACCTCATGTCAACCGTGTTGAAATCAAAGGGGAGAAAGAAATATGTGAAAAGTGTCATGAAGTTAAGTTTGAAAATCTTCAAACAACAATGACAATCTCAAAGGATGATATGCTACTTGGAGACATGAAACATACAAGGCCATTGTATCATACAAGGTATATTGGTCACGTGGAATTGTGTCAAATTCAAATAGACCCAGGCTCTGGAATCAATATTCTCTCAATTCGTACCTTGGAATACTTAGGGATCCCTATGAAGAAGCTTACTCCTACAATGACAAGTATTCAAGGATATGATGCAAATTCCTAAAAAGCTAAAGGAAAGATCCGCCTAAAATGTCAAATTGGAAGTTTAATGTCTGAAGTGACATGCTACGTAATTAGTAACCAAACTTCCTACAGCCTTTTGTTAGGTCGAACTTGGATATATGAAAACTTAGTAATCCCCTCAACACTTCACCAATGCTTCAAATATATTGGAGATGATAAAAAAATTCACCAAGTCTTTGTCGACAAGAAACTATTCAAGGGTGTTAAAGCCTACTTTGCTGACTCTACAATGTATGAAAATGATGATATTAAAGAATCTGAAGACTCAAAAGCAATAGATCTGCAAGGAACCAATGCAAGGTTTGCGAATGCTAAAGAAAAGTACATTGTACATGTAAATGAAAAGCCTTATTGCAAATATGTTGTAAATGATGTAAAGAAAATGACATCTAAAGATGATGTATCTCGTGTATGCATAAATAAAAATATATTATTGACGTATATTGCATCTTCTTCTGAAACAAAAATGTTTGTACATCAAACATTTAAAACTTTGAAAAATGATGATTTTTTGGAAGTGACAACTTATTTTGAGTTGCCTTTAACTCATTTGCATGCCTTTTCATATATAGAAAATCCTGAGGGATGTACTTTCCTTGTACCTAAAATTGATAGTCCCAAGGAAATTATATTTAACCAAACTTCACTCTTAATCAACTTTCAAGAGAGGAATCAGACTCAGAAAAAGAAGTCGAATTAGAAAACTATAGTTCAATTTTAAAAGACATTATGAAAAATATGGGCTACAACTTTGATTCCCTAGGTGGTCTCAACAATGGTGCGGGGAGAAAAACCCATTACAACCATCTCTAATGTCAAAACAAAAAAATCCTTCTTTGAATGGCTTGGGATTTAACCAGACTTTATCGATTTATCTCAACAGAATGAAAGTGATAATGAATCATGCAAAACTTCAAGTTGGGACTTAGATGTGGATACTTGTGATTTCTTTGAATCACTTGAAGTGTCTAATCTTGACACATAGTCTGTAAATATGGTCTCAATAGAATGTTATGAAAACAATGAGATTAATATTGATGAAAATAACGAAGTTAGTAATGTTGAAGAAGTGCAAGAATATGAGGTTGAGGAAGAAGTGAAAATTATTCCTCCTACCTAAGATGAGGTAAGAGAAGTAAATTTGGGTACAGAAGAACACCCATTGCCCATCTTCCTTAACACTAGTCTTGCTACAAACGAGGCAGAATCTTTGATAAGTCTCCTTAAGGAATTTAAAGATGTGTTTGCTTGGAATTATACTGAAATACCATGACTAAGTCCAAAAATTGCCGTTCATAATTTGAACATTAGGTCTAAGGTAAAACCTGTAAAACAGGCACAAAGAAGGTTTAAACCTTCAATAATGCAAGAAATTGAAAAAGAAGTTCAAAAGCTAAAGGAAGCCGGTTTCATTAGGGAAGAGCAACACCTTGATTGGTTCGCCAATGTTGTACCAGTTATGAAAAAGAATGAAAAAATTCATGTGTGCATCAATTTTAGGGACCTAAATTATGCATGTCCAAAAGATGAATTCCCATTACCAATCATAGAAATTTTAGTTGATAACACAACTGGTTATGACTGTATGTCATTTATGGATAGATATTTTGGGTATAATCGAATAAAAATGAACACTAAAGATGAAAAACATACAACATTCAAGACTCCTTTTAGTATTTATTGTTACACTATTATGCCATTTGGCTTAAAGAATGCTAGAGCACCATATCAAAGAGCTATGACAAAAATATTTAAACAATATTTACATAAAAGAGTAGAGTGTTATGTTGATGCTCTTGCTATCAAAAGCAAGCATGCAAGTGATGACATAGCAGACCTTCGTATGATCTTTGAAATTTTAAGGAAACACCAAATGAGCATGAATCCTCCCAAATGCTTTCTAGGAGTGTCTTCTGGCAAATTTTTAGGATTCATTGTAACCAAAGATGGAATCATGGTGGATCCTGTAAAAATAAAAGCAATAATAGAAATGAGGCCACCAAGAAACTTACGAGAGTTAAAGGGGCTTCAAGGGAGGTTAGCTTATATAAGAAGATTTATTTCAAACTTATCTGGAAGATATCAACCATTCTCTCGATTGATGAAGAAGGAGTAGGCTTCGTTTGGGACAAAGCATGTGTTAATGCCTTCAACAAGATCAAACGTTATCTCACTCAGCCACTGGTCTTAGTAGCACCCATCTAAGGTTGGCCCTTCATCCTATATACAAAAGCTCTTGATCATTCATTTGGTGCAATGCTTGCACAGAAAAATAATGAAGGTCAAGAACAAGCCCTATATTACTTTAGTTGAATGATGGTGGGGTTGAGAATTGATATCCCCCTATTGAAAAAGAATGTTTAGCACTCATGTTTGCAGTTGAGAAGCTAAGACACTATTTGTTGGGTTAGACAATATTCATGATATCTCGAGTCAATCCACTCAAAATTTTAATGACGAATGTAAGATCTCTTAATTCTCGATTGGCAAAATGGTCACTTTTGTCGTCACCCTATGACCTAGTTTACATTCCACAAAAAGTAGTAAATGGTCAAGCATTAGCAGATTTTCTTGTTGAGCACTCTTTGAAAGAAAGTTCAAAGTTACAAGAAGATTTACTTGATGAAGTTGTCTTCTGTGCAAGCCCCATAAAAATTGAAGAAAGCATATGACATATGTACTCTGATGGTGCATCAAGAACAAATGACCAAGGGCGAAATATATTTGGAGTGGGTATTGTCTTTATCACACCAGAAAAACACATGATACCACATGCTTTTGTACTAACACAGCCATGCTCCAACAACATGGATGAATACATGGCTCTAATTATTGGAATGCAGTTGGCACATGAATTACAAATAAAAATCTCTCTCAGCCTTTGGGGATTCCCAATTAGTCATCAATAAGATAAAATACGTTTTGAAGTAAGAAAACCTGAACTTTACCTTATCATTCAATGACTTAAAACTTAGCAAAATTATTTGATGATGTTGACATACAACACATAGTAAGGTCGAAGAAAGCTAAAACAGATGCTCTTGCAGCACTAGCCACCTCCATGATAATATTAGAAGTCCAAACTATTGGTGTTTCCATATGTGAGAAAAGATTGTTACCTAATGAATTTTAACTACTAAGTGAATGTAACAACATAGAGCAAATTTCATTTGACTTTGAGTCTGATGATTGGCGTTCCCCTCTAATTGAGTTTGCCTTATATAACATCTTACCCCAAGACCCATCGAAGGCTGCAAGCATAAAGCGCCGAGCCCCAAAGTTTTATTATGATGCAAAAATAAAAATGTTGTATTGAAAGTCTTACGATGGGATTTTATGAAGGTGTTTGTCACAAAAAGAAGCACAAAAAGTGATCCAAGAAACCCATGATGGCATTTGTAGAGCTCACCGGCCTGGTCCAAAATTGTAGTATAGGATAAAAAGGTTGGGATATTACTGGCTTACCTGATAAAACATTGTATGGAATATGCTGAGAAATGTCAAGCATGCCAATATCATGCAAACTTTATACATCAAGCACCTGAATTCTTGCACCCTACAACGGCTTCTTGGCCTTTTGAAATGTGGGGAATGGATATCATAGGTCCAATTACCCCTAGCTCATCTAATGGTCATAGGTTTATAATAACGGTCACTGACTATTTCTCAAAATGGGCAAAAGCTACAACATTTTGTGAAACAAAAATGAAAGATGTATTAAAATTCTTGAAGACTCATATTATTTATAGGTTTGGAGTCCCGAGAAGGTTTGTTCATGACAACGGACCTTAATTTGCAAACTATAAATTTTATCAATTCTGTGCAAAGTATGGCATTGAGAATGTACCTTCAATGGCATACAATAATACTGCCAATGGGCTTGCTGAAGCTTTTAACAAGACTATATGTAAACTCTTAAAGAAAGTCATTTCAAAGAACAAAAGGGATTGACATGAAAAGTTGCTAGAAGTATTGTGGGCTTATTGCACCACAGTTTGAAATGCAACTTAAGTAACACCTTTCTCCCTTATTTATGGATGTGAAGCGGTTTTACCCTTAGAAATACAAATTTCATCGTTGAGAGTGGCTTTAGAAAATCAATTAACAAATGATGAGAATATCAAACTACGCTTACAAGAACTAGAAACTCTTGACGAAAAAAGGCTACAAGCCCGACAAACGACAGAGTTGTATCAGGTAAGGATGATTGGGTCTTTTAATAAAAAAGTTAAACAAAGATTTTTCAAGAAGGACAATTTGGTGCTTGTTGTCAAACGACCTATGGTTTTCACACATAAGTCAAAGGGCAAGTTTGAACCCAAATGGGAAGGGTCGTATGTTGTTGAAACCGTCTATTCAAATGGAGCCTACCGACTCTTGACACAACATGGTGATCGGTGTTTGCTACCAATAAATGAGAAGTTTTTGAAGAAGTATTACCCCTAAGTCCAAGTCATCTTAAAAAAAAAAGTTACTAGTTTAGCATTGAAACATCATTGGTGATAGTATTCCATTTTCACAACTAGTTAGGCCTTCGTAATATAATACACATTATGAAAGAAGTAGTGTTACTTCAACCGTGTTTTATTTTAAAAGTCATGTTTAGAGTCCCCTCTCAAGGCAAAAAGAAAAGTGTTCAGAGTCCCCACTTAAAATAAAAAATTTCACAAAAAAAAACAACTCTAAAATTCTCAATCCCCTCGGAAAGAGACATAATGAGACTTGCAAATCAAAATCAAAAATAATAAGCTTAAAGTTTTCAATCCTCTCGGAAAGAAACATAATGAGACTTGCATCTCTCTTTTTGAAAAGAAAAATCAAAATGAAGCAAGTCTAAAGTCTCAATCCCCTCAGAAAGAGACATAATGAGACTTGCAAATCAAAATCAAAATTAGAGTGAGTAAGCCTAAAGTTCTCAATCTCCTCGGAAAGAGACAAAATTAGACTTGCATCTCTCTTTTGAAAAATGATAACACGAAAAAAAATAAAAAAGAAGCATGTCTAAAGTTCTCAATCCCCTTGCAAAGAGACATAATGAGACTTGCAAATTAGAATCAAAATCAAAATCAAAGAGGGCAAGCCTAAAGTTCTCAATCTCCTCGGAAAGAGACATAATGAGACTTACATCTCTATTTTGAAAAACAATAAACAAGAAAAAAAATTAAAAAGAAGCAAGTCTAAAGTTCTCTACCCCCTCAGAAAGAGACATAATGACACTTGCAAATCAGAATCAAAATTAAAATCAAAGAGAGCAAGCCTAAAGTTCTCAATTCCCTCAGAAAGAAACATAATCAGACTTGATCTCACTTTTGAAGAAAAATTAAAAAATAAGCAAGTCTAAAGTTCTCAATCCCCTTGAAAAAAGACATAATGAGACTTACAAATACAAAATAATTCAAAATCAAAATTAAAGAGAGGAAGCCTAAAGTTCTCAATCCCCTCGGAAAGAAACATAATTAGACTTGCATTTCTCTTTAAAAAAAAAACGAATTTTTTTTTCAAAAAAAGCAAGTAGTTCTTAATCTCCTCGGAAAGAGACATAATAAGACTTGCAAATGCAAAACAAATCAAAATCAAAATCAATGAAAGCAACCCTAAAGTTCTCAATCCCCTCGGAAAGAAACATAATGAGACTTGTATCTCTCTTTTGAAAAACGAAAAAAAATATCAAAGTAGCAAGCCTAAAGTTCTCAATCCCGAATGAGACATAATTAGACTGCAATACTCTTGACAAAATTAAAATCAATCAAAATCAAAGAGTGAAAGCCTAAAGTTCTCAATCCTCTTAGAAAGAGACATAATAAGACTTGCATTTCTATTTTGAAAAACGATAAAAAAAAATCAAAGTGAGTAAACATAAAGTTCTTAATCCCGAAGGAGACATAATTATACTACATCACTCTTAACAAAATTTAAAAAAATTAATTAAAATTAAAGAGAGCAAGCCTAAAGTTCAAAATCCTATAAAAAAAGAGACATAATGTGACTTATATCTCTCATTTGAAAATTCGATAAAACGAAAAGAAATAATCAAAGTGAGCGATCCTAAAGTTCTCAATTCCGAAGGAGACATAATCATGAGACTACATCACTTATTTAAAAAAAAACCCTTAAGATTCTCAATCCTCTCATAAAGAGAATGAGACTTGCAACAAATTTTTTTTTATCATTATATAAGTTATAAAGTTAAATTTTAAGTCCTTAGATGATTGTATATATTATATGTATGTAACTAGTAGACAGATGAATGCTTGCTCCAACCCCAAAATAGTCTTCAATTTGTAAAAAAAAATAACCTTTATTAAAAAAATAAAATAAAATAATTAACCTTATTTAAAAAAAATTAAATTCAAATCAAATTGCAGCCATTGATTTTCCTGATTAAATTAGGGCCATTCATGAAGAAAAAAAAATCATAGCCATTGATCGCCATAGATAAGTCAGGACCATTGATGACAAAAAATAAAAAATAAAAAAAAAGAAAAAAACAAAGACCCCTTCACTTCCTTCTCTTCCCGGTCTAGTTTCCATTCTGCCATCTCCACTCCTTCGTTCGGACCATCACCACAGTTCCCTCACACCACCATTTCCCATCACTGGTGGCACTCCACCTTTAACCACCATAGACCAGCGTCTTGCCTCCCGTCCTTCCCATCCGCCATCTCCTCTCTTCCTGCTGGACCTCCAGCTGCCCATGACCTCCTCCAGCCGAAGCTTATTGCTCTCACCTCTGACTTCCGCCGGTGGACCCGACTCCCTCTTTCCCGATCTCCGCCCTCCTCTTCTTCTTCGTCCATCAACCCACACCTCACGCTGCCAGACCTCTTTTTTCACTTGCCCCACTAATCGGTCGCCGCCCATTCGCCCTCTCCTGCGGCCACTGCTCTCCAGTCCCTCTTCTTTGCCTTCTCTCACCACCCCCAGCCGCTCTGATTGCCGTCATCGCTCGCTTCACACCTTGTGCCACCATCAGCCTCCGCCTCGCATCGTCAGTGCCACAGCCATCTCCACCATCTTCTCCCATCACCCCATTGACCAGTAACTGACTCCCACCTCTCCGCTCTGTCCTAATCTCCTAGCTGCCGCCCTCTGCACAGCTCCGTTGTTCGATACCCATTCCACCGCTCTCCTCTCCCTCTTTGTTCACCTTTGTTACTCCACCTCCCGTACTGCTAATGATTGTCAATTGCCGCACCTCCACCTCTCCCATGGGCCTCTCACATCCTCAAGCCACTGCCTTTCTTCTGGCCTTCTCCTCGTCACAATTTTCTGCCGTCTCCTTTTTCTTCTCCATTCATCTCACTTCTGCACCACCGGCCGCTGCTCCCCATCAACCTCTCAGTCACTGGGCCCAAGAAGAAGCCAATGTCGATGTCGATTAAGGCTGAGCTCCAGTTTGCAGTTGGGAGAATCGGCCCGTACCTCAAGAAGAAAAGTTGTGCCTAGCGTGTGAGAACCGGCGCTCCGGTCTATCTTGCCGCCATGCTAGCTGCTGAGGTTCTGGAGTTGGTTGGGAATGCTGCGAGGGACAACGAAAAGGACAGGATCAGGATCATTCCAAGGCATTTACTGCTTGCTATCAGGACCGATGAGAACCTCGGGAAGCTCTTGGACGGGGTCATCATCGCGCATAGAGGAGTGCTCCCCAACATCAACCAGGTGCTACTTCCCAAGAAGACCGACAAGTCGGGAAGCAAGGAGTCGACCTCCGCTATTCCGTCCTGACTGCCCTCACCACAATTTTCCACCACCAAACCCCACTTGTTGGGATAAAATCTAATCTTATAAAATCTAAGATTGTATCGTATCTCCGTTAATGTTATAATATCTCCGATTAACAGGTGAGAAATGTTATCATATCTCTGATTAACGGGTGAGAAATGACCTTTGAATAAGTCGGGTTACGTAAAAAAAAGTTAGAAAACATTAATAATAATGGCAATACAGACTAATGATTTTTGCCTTTCATCCAACGGAGCGTTGACAGAGGAAATAATAAAGTATTAGATGTCCTCACTATTCAATAAAACTAAAAAATAAAAAATAAAAAAAATCCTCATGAATCAATGTGAAGAGAACTGATTGAAATCTACTGGTGATGGAAGTTGAAGTAAACAAAGAGAAGAAGATTGAAGGACAAGTTTTAAGAAAAGGTTTGGTGAAATGTTGACTAGTTAAAGTATCATAAGTTTGGATGAGAAGATTTTAAGGCACGTGTGAACTTTACAACTAAAAAAAAAGTCCCATGAAGAAAAAAATTTATTTCCTTAAAATAAAAAAAATAAAAAAAACTCATATGGGAAGATTACATAAACAAAAAAATGGTGAGGAAATCTATCAGTGCAGAATTCCCTCGCTAATTGATTCCTCCTTGACATCTTCAAGAAAAACTATACGTCCATTGTCTAAATCTTCGGTGTAGAAGAGATATCCTTGTGCAAGGATAAAACTTGGAAGGGGTTCGTCCCTTAGATGAGCTTCAGTGATATCTTTGAGTGCTCTCGTTATTATCTCCACAGCTCTATCCATTATAACATTAAAATTTCCATTAAAATTTAAACAGGTTACACAGAAAGCAATTTGAATTGTAGGTGACCTCGTAGAAGAAGGTAATGGAAAACTAGGCATTGCTCTAATAAATTTTTTCGATGGGTGATAGTTCCATTTATAATATCACTCCATTGTCACCCCTCAGAGGGGTTGTCTCTTGACAAAAACAGTTTTCAAAGTCAAAGTTCAAAAGCTAAGATTTCAGAGCTTGATTAGCTCTGAATAAGACCATTTTTTTAAGTGGACATACTCTCCGAAGTGGACAAAGTCCAAAGAAAAAAAAAAGAAGGAAGCAAAATCTAATCTTACACGTGTAGGGATGAACTAAGACTTCTAACAAAAATTATTATGTGAGGACCTCATGTTGCCTCCGTACACTCAAAGTTAGCTACAAAATCCAAAATAGCTAAGAGATACTCTATAAGCCTCACATAGCCACATCAAAATAAAAAATATGAATTGCAAAGTGTTGTGTGAGACCTCATAAATCTCACACCAAAATAGCCATAAAACCAAAAGACTTAGTGACGCTCATGGACCCTACGATAATTTGGTTAAAAAAAATAAAAATGAAATGAATAATGATGTGTAAAGAGAGTGATAAAGTGGAAGAGACCAAGTCAAAGGTATAATGCCCGGTCTTCTCTCACACTTCACACTTCTTCCACCAATCAAGTCAGTTCTTACCAACCCTCCCACTAATCCATTTTCCATCACCCACTAATTCACTCTCCACTTCCCATGAACCACCCTTCCAACTCACCCCACTACTTTGCTCAACCATACAACCCCCATCCTATAAATACCCCTTCGTTTCCATAAGAATGAGCTTTTATCAATCAAGTCTATAGAATATCCAGAAAGATATTTAGAAGTTCATCACACACCAAAGGAAATCCAAATCTTAAAAAGTCTTGACCTTTTGAAAGTTGAAGAAGTTCAAGGAATTGAAAGACAAACAGAAGCAATCAAGAAAGAAGAAGAATTTGTGCAAGGGGAACTCTCATCTTCAAGAAGAATTTTCCTTGTTTTCTTCTTTTCTTTTCTATTTTTTTTAACTTGAAAGTTGTAGTCATTCTTCTAGCAATTCTCTTTTCTTATTTTAATAAATTCAAAGTTATTTCTTTTATTTTTGCCAACTAATCAAAGGGTTTCAAAAATTGATTAATCACCACTACTTACTCTAAAGTGTAAAAAGTAGTCTTGATTAATCAAGAGAAGGTTGTCCCACACAAAAAAGGGTTCTTCTCTATCCCTTGCAAGGAAAGATCATCAATCCATTCTCTTGACTTGTGCATAGGGAACTACCGAAATCCACCAACACGAGTGTAGGTAGCCTTAACAACACTTTGATCATCAAGAATATACAAAACCTCAACAACTACTTTATATTATCAAGTCGCTATGTGACAACCTTCGGTTCTCTCCGTAGGCATTGAAGGTAAGAGTTAACACTCCAAAACTCTCCATAGTTGCTCAGCTCCAACTTGACTCTACTTATGTGCATAAAGAAGTGGAATTAGAGGAAAAATTTTCACCTAGATTCCCTCGAACCATGCTCTTACTTACTCTTACATGCCATGACTCTAGACTTGTGACTGTCATTAACGTGTAGTCAGATTGCCTAGGCTCTGAGACCAATTATCACACTTATGCTCATGGGGCATGGGTTTAAATTGGTAAGAGTAGGTCCATAAAACTACTTACCTAAGTGTGCAAATGCCCACACTCTAAGGCCATACAATGCAACTAAGGGCCATACAGTGCCACTCTTGGGCAAGAATCTTGCAGTGCCACTCTTGGGCAAAACATACAATGTCATCTATAGACCAAAAGACATGCATTGCCCACAATGGGTAAAAATTTTTAGTGCCTTCAATAGAGCATCAAATGTCTAGGCTAAATGTTGTGCATGATTATCAGACTATGTTGTACATGATTATCAGACTATTATTTCCTTTATTTCCTTGTTATTCTAGGACATTAGGCTATTTTCTTATGCATTAGCTTAGTATTTTATTATGTAATTTGATGATGAATTGTCATTGGACCAGCTAGTGGCCCCAGGATAGCCTAGCCCACTAGTTGGCGTGCTTCCCTCAGAGAGTGGGTTGTGCCTGGCATGAATCCCCAGGAGAGTGGTCGTCTCCCTATATGGGTCGACCCTTCTCTTTTGTTTCAGTTATGCAAATTGATTATTCAAGTTCTCTTCCCTTTCTTCGTCTTCTCTCCCCTTTCTCTGGGTGATTGTTCAAGGTACCACTTGTGCCTGCATTTGGCACAACATTGGTATCGGAGCAATCACGATTCTTGGCCATGGTGCAAGGTAAGCAACCTTCCACGACGTGAGTGCTCCTACTTTGGCATAGATTATGACTAAGCTCGATTCTCTAACCATGGCCATTGCGCAGCTCCAAGCAGGACCTTCAGCGCCACTTCTCGCCAGACCCCCGATGACAAACATGGAGAAGGGGGAAGCATTGCAGGCTCCAGGCTCCAGAATAGCATGGTCTAGTCCATCAGGGGATGGCGAACAGGGAGATGCGTGTCCCTTAGGCGCCCCTGCGCTTTGGCACCCTTGAGCACACTGGTGAAGGGAGGCTCTAGGCCTAGGATATGCGAGGCCTGCTAGGTGTTCGAGAAAATGCCCCAATGGTGCCGCCCCCCAAAAACCTATTTCTAGGGTGGAGGATGACTAGGAGGAGTACCCGTGGCCTTGCAGAGGACCACGGGGAGGAGCGGAGCCCCATTTGGCTCGCCTGTAGTTTTCCCGCTACAATGGGGACAACGATATAGTGGAATGGCTATACAAGGCAGAGAAGTTTTTCTCCTATTAGGGTACGCATTCTGAAGCGGAACAGCTGCACATATTGGCTATCAACTTGGATGGGATGTGTTGGTGTGGTTCCAGAGCTTTGAGAAGGAGGTGCGCTATCCAACATGGTCCGCCTTCTTCGACGAGCTGTGCGTTCCATTTGGGCCGAATGAATTCGAAGACATTAACATGCTGCTCTCCACACTGTACCAGACCACCACAATTCGCTCCTATTATACGGAGTTTATGAAGGTGGTCAACCGCCTCCTAGACTAGCCAGTGGCTGCCTTGGTGGGCACTTCCAAGCTCGGTCTCAAGCCTGAGATTTTGGAGGAGATGCGCCACTTTCCCTGCTCCAGCATGCGGGACATCATGCGCCATGCACAAATTGAGGAGGAAAA
Organism: Saururus chinensis; assembly: GCA_035235625.1. NCBI lineage: Eukaryota > Viridiplantae > Streptophyta > Magnoliopsida > Piperales > Saururaceae > Saururus > Saururus chinensis. The sequence continues at coordinate 32,807,602 of CP141144.1, read as the reverse complement.
GTTGGCTAAGCAGCGGCGAGGAGGGGCGGCTTGGGCCTTTTCCCCAATCTGCGGTTGGCACTAATTCTCCCGCCATTCTAGCCAGCAACCCCATTGCCGGCCACCCAGGCCAGCAGCCTGCTCAGGCCAGCAGTGTGGTTCATCGACTTACACCTGCACAGATGGAGGAACGCTGGTCTAATAGTCTATGCTTCCATTGCAATGAAAAGTTTGTCCCAGGTCACCATTGTGCCATCAAGGGAAGCCTCCTCTTGGTGGAGGTCAACGAAGAGGATAGGGTGGTAGCTATGGGCATCTCATCCCACTAGGATGACGTGCTGCTCGAGATCTCTATCCATGCCTTCTTTGGGATGTTTACTCCACATACCATGTGGGTTCAAGGAAATCTCAAGCAACAACAAGTGGCCATCTTGATCGAAAGCGGTTCCACTCAAAATTTTATCCATGACAAGGTGGCCCAACGGCTGTGTTGCTTTGTGTCAGATTCGAAGCCATTTGACGTGTTGATTGGTGACGACAAACATCTTCGGTGCACCGGGGTTTGTACACAGGCAACGCTCTCCATCCAAGGCCATACATTTGTCATCAACCTCTTCTTGCTGCCTACAAAGGGGGCGAACGTGGTACTAGGGGTCTAGTTGCTCCAAGAGCTCGGGGACATGGTCTGGAACTTCCGAGACATGGTGATGAACTTTGACATTTAGGGGCAGGGGGTTCATCTCGAAGGATCCCGGCCGGGTGCCCTCTTTTCAGCCCAGTCGGTGAGCTCCTTCTTCAAGTTTGCACCCGAAGGGTTCCTCTTGCAGCAGCGGGCAATGATCAAGGTGTGTCTGGATGAGCCACCTCCAGATCTTCTTGAATTATTGGAGGAACGTAGGGACATGTTTGCTGAGCCGACAGGCCTTCCTCCAATGCATCCTCATGACCACCATATTCCCATTATTCCTAGAGCCGCACTGGCCAATGTCCTCCCATACCCCTATCCTCATATTCAAAAGTCAGAGATAGAGCATCTTGTGGCTGACATGCTCCAGGCAGGTATCATCTGCCCTAGCACAAGTTCCCACTCGTCCCCAATGTTGGTGGTTCGAAAGAAAGATGGTACATGGCGGTTTTGTGTGGAATACCATGCCTTGAATGCCATCACCGTCAAAGACAAGTATCCAATACCCGTGATCGAGGAACTCCTGGATGAGTTGGCTGGTGCACAGGTTTTAAGTAAACTCAAGCTTTGTTCGGGTTACCATCAGATTCGGGTGCAGCCAGCCGATGTGCACAAGACCGCCTTCCGGAATCATGACAACCATTTTGAGTTTCTCATCATGCCATTGGGGATGACTAACACCCCCTCCACCTTCCAAAGCCTCATGAACGATCTCTTTAGGCCTTACCTCCACTGCTACATATTGGTATTCTTTCAAGATATCCTTGTGTACAGTCAATCATGGGCAGAGCATCCTGAGTATCTCAGATCGGTCTTCTCTATTTTGTGAGATAATTCTTTATTTCTTAAGCGTTTGAAGTGTTCCTTTGGCAGCCCACAGGTGGATTTTTTGGGACATATCATATCGTGCGATGGCATCGCCACAGACCTGTCAAAGATGGCCACCATGCTCTCATGGTCGCAACCCACTAATGTTCGGGCACTGAGGGGATTCCTGGGCCTCACAGGCTATTAAAGATGGTTCATCAGGAGGTATGGAGAGATGGCTCGACCTATTACCGCACTTCTCAAGAAGGGGGAGTTCTCCTAGAATGCAGTGGCTCAGGCGGCATTTGAAGAGTTGAAACAGGCTATGGTGTCGGCCCCTGTTCTCATCTTACCTGATTTCAGTCTGCCCTTCATGGTGGAAACCGATGCTTCGGAGATGGGGCTCGGGGCTGTGCTGTTACAGAATGAGCGCCCCATTGCCTACTCTAGGAAGGCTTTGGCAGGCCGATCCTTGTCCTTGTCCATTTACGAAAAGGAGGTGCTAGCTATTGTCCTTGCCGTTGACAAGTGGAGACCCTATTTACTTGGCCATCGGTTCTTTATTTGCACTAACCACCAACCTCTAAATTATTTCCTAGAACAGTAGGTGTCTACTCCCTCTCAACAGTGGTGGGTCAGCAAGCTACTTGGTTATGACTATGAGGTCGTGTACAAGAAAGGGGTGCACAACACCATGGCCAACGCGTTGTCTCTCAGCTCTGCCCCAGGATCTAGCCATTTCTTCGTTGTCCTTCCCTTTCATTGATGAGTAGAGGCGAGCAAACTTAGAAGATTCCAAGATGCAGACATTGATTATGGGTATCCAGGCCAACGAAGCGGCCCGTTCTTTCTTTGTGTGGAGGGATGACCTCCTTTATTGGAAGGACCGCCTTTGGGTTCCAAATGTGGAAGATCAATGTAGGCAAGTTCTTTCTCACTTCCATGACACCCCAGTAGCCGGTCATGAGGGAGGTTTTCTCACTTATAAGTGGGTCAGCCAGAGTTTTTTGTGGCATGGTATTCGACATGCATTCCAGGAGTATGTGGCCGTTTGCGATGTCTCGATGGATTTCGTGGCCTTGTCCTTGGTGCAAGGAAACTCGGTGATTATGGTGGTGGTTGACCCATTGTCCAAGTACACTCACTTTTGCACTATGGGATACCCCTTCACCGCCAAGACAGTGGCAGAGCTCTATGTCTGGGAGGTTGCTAAGCTACATGGCATGCCCCACACTATTGTCTCCGATCATGACCGAATCTTTATATCTTAGTTTTGGCATGAGTTTTTCACATTATAGGGCACTTCGCTACACATGAGTACCACTTACCATCCTCAGACAGATGGCCAAACTGAGGTGGTCAATAGATGTTTAGAACAGTATCTCTGTTGTTTCACGATGTCTCAGTGCAGTAGATGGCTTTAGCTTCTTTTGTGGGTGGAGTGGTCCTATAATACCGCCTATCACACTCATGCCGATTTTCACTCCTTTGAACGTGTTATATGGCCGCCCACCACCGATTGTATTGTCTTATGTCCCTCATTGCTCCTCTGTAGCTTAGGTGGACTACATGCTCCAGATGAGGGACGAGGTTCTTCATCAGCACAAGGCAAACTTGTCCTCTACTCAGAATAAGATGAAGCAGATCTATGATGGTCATCACACTGATCAGGAGTTTGAGGTGGGTGACTTGGTTTATGTTTTGGTTCTTCCTCAGTGTCAAACTTCTTTATTTCAACAAGAGCATTCCAAGCTCGCCCCCCATTTTCATGGTCCCTATGTTGTGGTGGAACGTATTGGTTCGTTGGCTTATCATCTTGCCTTACCGCCTAGTTCTTTGGTCCAATTGGTGTTCCATGTCTCATGTCTTTGTCACTGCATGGGGGTCGCTTCTCTCACTACTAATGCCCTACCACCTCCTTCAATGGGACCAATTTCTACTGCAGATCCGGGTATGGCCTTGATCATTGATAAGCAGCGGGTCTACCATTTGGGTCGCATCATTACAGAGGTTTTGATTTCTTGGCAGGGCTAGCCACTTGAGGATGACACCTAGATGCCTAAGGATGAGTTCATGACTCATTATCCGGCTTGGTCGCCTTGAGGACAAGGCAAATAGCGGAAGTGTGGTGGAGTGTTGTGCACGATTATCATACTATTTATTTCCTTTATTTGCTTGTTATTCTAGGACATTAGGCTATTTTCTTATGTATTAGCTTAGCATTTTATTATGTAATTGGATGATAAATTGCCATTGGACCAGCTAGTGCCCTAAGGAGAGCTGCCCCACTAGCTGGCGTGCTTCCCTAGGAGAGTGGGCCATGCCTAGCGCAACTCCCTATATGGGTCAACCCTTCTCTTTTGTTTTAGTAATCTAAATTGATTATTACAGTTCTCTTCCCTTTCTTCTTCTTCTCTCTCCTTTCTCTGTGTGATCGTTAAGGTACCACTTGTGCCTACATCGGGTACAACACTAAAATACAGCACCAAGACTAAATTCTGCGGAAACACCATGGCTAAACCTAGAAGGACACTCAGTTGATTACTTATTGACTAGCCCAAATAGTGAACATAATCCTTCAAAAACCTTAGTCTCAACTCACAACATTATCAAATTAGGGTTACTTACCATTCAGGTTCATATTGGGTAACCTATGCATGAATAATTATGCTTGGAACTACTTCTGTCTTACATTCTTCAGTCAACAGAGCTAAAACAATGTTTGTTTTGAAGCTATAATCTGCTAATGTAGCACACTTCACTTAGCTCATCACCCACCTGCTAATGTAACACACTTCACTTAGCTCATCACCCACCCTTAACCCTTATAGTCTTACATATCTTTGCATGGCCTTACTTGTCATGCCCCGGTACGTCCAACCCGAGCCAAACCCAGTCCAATGGTCGTTTAGGCGCGCAGGGGCAACAAAAATATATAGATTAATGTATTGTGGAAGTCTTAACCCCTCAAATGGGTGATTCACATAATGGAGTAGCGTACCTAATGTCCTTTGAGCAAGAGAAATAAGGATAACAAAGAGGATAATAAAACAATCATAATTCTCACACCAAGCCACATAATAGTCTCCAGAGCCTACACATGGCTTGAAAGAAAAAAAGTTCAGACAAGTCTGAGAACAATAGATAAATGCGAGCATAATACATAATCCACCACATAATATTCTCTAGTTTAAAAAACAAGAAAATCAAAAAATAAAATATCATCTGATGCAACCAAGGCTAATCCCATGCATACCCATGCTATCCCTCATAAAAGGAGCCTTGCTCGTCTTCACGCCGCACTGTGCAGCCCAAAACAAATCACAGAAAGTGGGGTGAGTATGAAACTTAGTAATGCTTTGAAAATGATAACTTGAATCAGAAAAATCATCACGATGCAAACAACATAGCAATTCGTATCCATAAATGACATGGCATACGCCATTTCTAATCATCCCCTTACTAAGCCCCTACTTATCCTTAAGTAAAAGATCTAGCATGCATATAATGCATATCTCAAAATCAGGGCATAAATGATCATGATATGACCTAACATCCATCCAGCATAACTAGTGATTCTTAGACCATCACATTCACAATCATGCATATTAAGTCATTCTTCTTCATAACATTCAACCTGCATAACACATGTACACAACACGTACTCATATAATGCATATTCATATCATTCATCCATAGATAATTCACCCTGCATGATAAGAGTCTTAGTCACATGATACTAAATCATGTATAATAAATCATACTCACATGTGTTACATCATCTCAATTTCTCCTGACACAACCTGTGTAACACAGGCATAATATTATCTATACACATACATCTTCAACAAATGGTGAATATCTCCATCATGGAGAGAATACAATCAAGCCACACAGGCTGGACATAGTCTAGTTCACACGTAGAAAATATAAAGTGTTCAAGGTAGTCAACCCCTAAGTTTGCTCGCCCTGGACAAATCCTGGTCAAGGAATGTTCAAATCTCACACAGAGAATCTAAAGTAGGTGTGTTCACCCTGGAACATCTATTGCAGTGGGAAGAGTCCTAGAACACGTGGTAGCCAGTGCACAAAGGCATACCACTTTGGATTCTCAGGGTCCATATGACTATCTCAAGGAATCACAACCGTAAGACAAGTGCACAACTTGTCTCCATTCATCTAAACTGAATTCAAATTTACACAGCCCGGGGAGTATCAATGTTCCACATAGGAACTAAATCAAAATCATGTCCTCTCAGACCAGCCAAATTCTGATTAAGCCGATGATCAACTTATCAACCATGCAATCTCACATCATTGCATCCAATCGATCAACCATGGCTAAACATCAATAAAATCTCATTGATGAAATCCGTTTCATTATGCATACAACATGAAACATATGTGAGCAATCTCTACGTGAATCCCAACACATGGAATGTGCTCCCATTAGTCCCCACATGCATCATATTTGAGTCCTAAACAACCATGATTTCATAATTAATTTCCTTGCATGTGTGTGTTTAAAATATAACATACATTCCTAAGCATATGAACATGATTTTATAATAGCTCACAAGGTATTACACACATATCTTTTTCTTCTAACATCTAATCATGGATCCAAGTCGGAATTGTGAATGAAAACTAATGGAACCATCATTCAAATCATGGATTCAGTTAACAAATCTAACACGTTTAACTAACATCATATAATTATGCATAATACCCAATTATTCCTCATGCATTCCAACATTACTAGCATACCCTTCAAGTAGCATATTCTAACTCAAATCAACCCACATGAACATGAGAAATAATTTTTGGGAGTAGAAATTTTAAAATAAACAAAGGAATTAAAATGGCAAAAATTTATTGTATTGACAATCGATCAGCCTTTATGCCCAATATATCACCATAACGGCAGGCCTAGTTTGTCTTCTCCATTTTGAAAACCAAACCGAGATTCCATCAATTGAACATAAAACCTCCAATCAAAGCTATGAATTTCATGAAAATCTAATTAAAACTTCCAGAATGCTAAATCTACTCATTTTCAATCAAAGCCCTAAGAAATTAATGCAAAAGAATGAATTTTTACTAATCTACCATTAAAGCACAAAACATGGAATCCACTAAAGAAAACACATAAAAAACAAAGATTTGAAACATAGTAAGATTGAGGCTTAAACTAATAACCTTTCACCACTCTTTGGGTCGGAATAGTTTCTTAATCTCCTCCAAAACCTGCCCAAAAACATGATTTTCATTAATACTTCTCAAATCTGATTTAGGAACACTAAAAACCTTCAAGAACAAATAGATCTAGGGTTCTAGAAACACAAAAACGAAATTTCAAACATTAGGTTTTGAAATAGAAACCCAAATCAGTAGTTTTTGAGTGAAAACTGAGATTGATTCAAAGCAAAGGAAGAGAATTGAAAGATTTAGGCAAAACCCTACTGGATTAAAGAAAATTTAAGAAAATCAAACCTTAGTCTCTTTTTTTTTAGGCAAAAAGGGGATTAGGCATCTTGATCCTAAGCTCAGCCATTTCCCAAATGGGAAAGAGGTAGCCTCTTTACTTATCTAGTAAGGAAAGGGTTAAACCTAATCAAATATGGGGGTATGAATAGAATTATAGCTAAAAATAGGTAATTTGGCAATTTAAACCCTAATTAAGATTAAAAAAATTCTAATCATGGGGCCCACAGGAGGTCCAGCCAAACTCTATTTTTTGGAAAATTTTAAGAAAATTCTAAAAAATTCCCAAAAAATTTTAAAAGACTTAAATTCATTTAAAACTTATAAATGTGAAGATAATTTTGTTTATCTTTTAACTACTTTAAGCTTACAAAAATCCTAAAAATCTATTAGAAATGGCTTAAACCACATAATGGCCATTAAATAAAAAATAAAAAATAAAAAATAAGGTAAACCAGTTCAAGATAAGATTTCTCACATTACTCGTCAAATTCGAAGTCCATACCAACATACTCTTTACTATCATCTACTTATTGCCTTACATCACACACCATTCACCTTAGAACTCAATTGTCTTACTCGAACTCCCCAACGAAACCATTCAGACCTAATTCATTCATCAAACCCTGATTGTTCTTAATTTACAATATATATTGGATACATTATGCGTGTACAAATTATGTTGTCCACTCTCACTAACTCACAATCCCCTAACAACTCAATGAACCTTGAGTCCTTGCATTCCCTAGGTCTCTTGCTCATTGCTCCAACATACCACCTGATTCAATCCAAACTGATCCTCCAATCTCATCAAGTCCAACCTTCGCCCGTCGATCTTACGTCTTACCTCACATGGCAAACCGTTGCAGTTGTCATATCATAATCCATGAAATACCCCTTCAAGAAACTTACAATCAAATGCACATACTCATGCCCATTGACCACATAGATTTAATACATGCTCTAATCATATACATATAATTCATCAACCACTTACAACCATACTCCTAGTCTTCACTAGCATGCACATAATTCACGTACATAAAACATGCTCATTTAATCAGCATTTATAATACAAAGCATTAAGTTAAAACTCCTAACATGCTAGTACACAATCAAAGCATGCTATCATGAAATTACCAATTCAAGGTCCCCTACGTATCAATTCACGTGAGTTGGACGGCTAGCACATGACAATGGCGGCATCGATGGTAGAATAGTCATCCAAAAGCATCGTAATAAGAGAGCTATTATCCAAAAGATTTTTAGACATGCTAGAATTAAACTCGGCAAGGTTGTGCTAATTTAACTTGAAGCAAAAACTGGGCACACTAGGGAGGTTGGGCACAAGTCGTGCCATTAGAAATGGCAAAAGTAATCACAGAATGGGGAGTAACTAATTGGAGGTCAACCCGCTACTAAAGACACTTGTTAGCTACAAGATGCTATAATCGACCGTAGACCACTCCAAGCGGCAACAATTTTGCATTGTTGAAGCCTCACAAAAGGGCGGAAGGCTTGGCTGTGTACTCACGGACATAGGAGAGGCAGAGGAGGGCTTTGACGGTCATATTTGACTAGTGGTTGTATAGGTCAATCATCAAATGCCACAAAGTAGTGCCTTTAACCTAAATTACATGTGCAACCATAAGTGCATGTGGCTAAAGGGAACCCACAGGGGAGGACAGGTTGTCGGTGTCTCCCGATGCAACTCAGGCCGGTGGCAGCAGGATCCAACCACTCACATGAAGAATTGGCTATCGAACATCATATACACGTGTTCTCACGACCAAACCCTAAAAAGGGTGGTCTTTTAGGATTTGGGGTTGTTAAACACAAAAGAGATGGGGTTCAGTAGTGACAGTCTGATAAGTATGAAATATATATATATATATATATATATATATATATATCTATTTTATATGCCTTTTTACCTTACTTGCTAGTATAGATTAGGCTAATTTAGGATTAATTTTTCTTTATTTAGATTAAGATATATATTAATATTTTAGTTTAATTATTAATTAATTTAGGAGTTATTAGTAGGTTAGGCATTATTTGAATAAAGTTAGGATTTTATTTATATTCTACATGTCTAAAATGCGAAGTTTTTTTGTTTTGTGGGTAAGGTGCACTTATCGAGTATTTGAAAAATGTTTGGAATTATTCAAAACACTCTTGACACACTTTATATTGATCTCTTCCGTTTAAATTAGTTGATTACTTCATTTGCTTAATTTAAAGTTTAAGTTCTTTTAGTCTTTAATTAAAAAATTCTCCACATTGATTTGGTAAATAATGCATCCATCCTTAAGGTTCAACAACCCTTAAATACTTATCCAAGTACAATTACCTTGTACACTTACAAAGGATTTAATTATAAATGATCATGTTTTTGGCACCATTGCCATGGGCATTGTTGGTTTGCTACTAAATTAGTACTAGGAAAATTCTAGTTGCTTCCGTTTAAGTTTACTTTAGTTTATAAAATATTTCTTAGTTAGTTACTTTCTTTTAATTTGATCTTGTAGGTTAAGTTGAAGATTGTAGTCTCTATACTTGTGGCCACAAGTGGACATTGGCAAGCATAGTGCATCTCTTTGGTTTGCAAGATCCTTTTCTCTCTTTATTTTTTTCGTTAGTTTTTTTTCTTACTCTTTCCCTTTTTATGCTTCAAATTGTGTGGTGTGTTTGTAGTGTATGTGTGGTCATCGCTCCTTGCTTCCCCTATTAGCACCATTTGAACTTGAGCCCGAGTGGACACCTAGGAAGGTTAAGTTGCCCTCTACCTACATCCCTACACACTCTCTCAAAATTTCCACCACTTCTACTATATCTACTACTACATTTCCCATCATCATGGCTGAACATTAGTTAGTAGATGCACCACTCAAAGCACTAAGGGAGTATTACACTCCCAACGAGTATACCTCTCTTTCATGCATTAGGTTGCGAGCATTCACTGGTCAAAATTATGAAATTAAGCCCAATGTTATTCAAATGTTGCCGTCCTTTTATGGGCTTAACAATGAAAACCTATATAGGCAACTAAATGACTTCTTGGAACTATGCACAACTTCAAGCTCTCAAACTTAACTAATAAGGCTTTCAAATTTTGGCTTTTTCCTTTAACATTGAAAGATAAAGCTAAAGAATGGCTTCAATCATTAGAGCCAGACACCATCACAACATGGGCCCAAATACAACAAGAGATCCTTAAAAAGTAATTCCCGATAGGTAAGACCAACAAAATAAGAATGGACAAAACAACTTTTGCCAAACTTCCCACCGAACAATTTCATGAGAGTTAGCATAGACTGAAGGACCTTCTTAGGAGGTGTCCCCATCATGCTGTCCCTAAGTGGCAAATAGTGCAATATTTTTATGAGGATCTTACTACCATCTTGTTGATGCATGTTGTGGTGGTACCTTTTTGCTAAAAAAATAAAAATGAGACATGGAAAATTTTTGAGGACTGGAGTGAGAATTCTCTTCAATATGCTGCATGCTGCGTTAAATAGAAATGAGAGTATCTACCTTGAACAATGTCTCCTCTAGGGGTGGCTTGTTTGAAGTAAAAAACCCATTAGACCTCTCCTCCAAAGTTGATACTTTAAGTGGGAAGTTGGACCTCCTTATGACTGCAACCCATCAACCCACTCCCTTCACTCAAGATGCATGCACGATATGTCTTAGCCCAGCCCATACTATCATGAACTGTCCCTTTGCCTCTCAATTTCCTGAGCATGACCAAGATCATCTAAATGCCACCCAATCTTTCCCTAGGGCTGAGAACAATCTATTTTCAAACACATATAACCTTGGGTGGAGGAATCACCCAAACTTTTCTTGGCGAGCACAAAACAGACCAACCCCCTAGGCAATCATTCCAAGTTCCAGCAGTCCCTCTCCACCAACCTCCATATGTCCTACCTAGTAGGAGTCCAATTTTTGAATAAAAGGTCTTGAGTGCCCTACAATGCCTTCAATTCAATCGGAACTCCTTCACACTACACAAAATCTATAGTAAAGCTAGAAGTACAAATTGGACAATTAGCCAATGCTATCAATAAGTGAGAGACAGGTACATTGCCAAGTTAGCCTTTACAAAACCCAAAAGGTCAATTTTGAGTAGAGGGAGTCCCTTCCTCTAATGAATAATTTCAGTCCATAACTACCCTTAGGAGTCGTCGACACATTGACAATCAGGTTGAAGGTTATTCCTTGGGTACCATGAATGAAGAGTTAGAGAATCCCGCCTCTAATGAGCCTCATCAGTAAGATAGTGAGCCAAAAGTAAAGGAGTTTGTCTCTCCTACCCCTTCCTCAGAGCCATAGTCTAAGACTACTTGTGAGGTATCTTATATCTTAGGGCACCTTTTCCTTAGTGTCTTAATATGGCCCTACAATTTAAAAAAACACGGCTAGGATGAATGAGATTCTTGGGACTTTTAAATAAACCAAATTAATCTCCCCTTCTTAGATGCCATTAAGCAAGTACCTGCTTATGCTAAGTTCCTCAAAGACCTATGCACTCATAAGCATAAATCCAAGACACATGTGTCTAAGAAAGTCTCTCTCACCAAGCAAGTTAGTTTTTTTTTTTAAAGTTTGACACCCTACCGAGGTATAAGGACCATGAAGTGCCCACTATTTCTTGTGAAATAGGCGATCACTCCATCCATAAAGCGCACCAAAAACTTGGTGCAAGCATCAATTTACTCCCTTACTCGGTGTATGAGGAATTAGCTTTAGGAGACTTGCCGCCACATCGGTTACTCTTCAGTTAGATTACCATTCCATGTGTAAATGTTGTTACGTCTAAACAAAGACTATGAATAAGTCAAATTCAGATTTATTTTACTTGTCAATTGTAGTAGACAAAGTCAATCCATAGGGAAATCCTTGTGCAACAAATAAAATAATTACAAAAAAAAGAGGAAAGAAAAATTAAGAGAGAAAGAGTAGAAGAGTATTGAGGCAATAAAAATGTAAGAAATCAATAAGAGAAAACACGAAGGCATGAAAGGTCATTGTAACATCTAGTGATGTTCTTCATGTGTTATGTTATCTCAGTTTGAATTGAATAAAGATTCTGTCTAATCGGAAGATATGAACATTAAAAGCAAAAATAAAGATAAGAAATACTTTAGATAGATGAAAGATAAAAATAATTATTTATTTAAGAGTTCTATGTATCAAAATGACAAAGGATTAAGGAGAGCCTTCAAGCATCTTATGCGTCAAAATCACAAAAAAACAAGAACATAAACAATATTAAATAAATATCACTTCAAATAGCCATTATATACTTGAAACCATTGATGAAACATAAATATAATTCTATTATATTGCTACAAATCACCTCTAGCATTAGCTAGTGAGCTTAGAAAATCATTACAATAAAACTAAACAAAAGTTATAAATGAAGAAAAGAAAAATAGGTTAAGAAAGCTCCAAAGATGAGGGAATGATGCCTCTACCACATCCACTCCTCTATTTATAGGAGTAGAAGGGGTTTCCTCAAAGGCGAAGGTCCAATCATATCCCTTGATTACATCCTGATTAATTGCTTGAGTGGTTGCTTCTTTAGAAATGATTAGATTTTAAAATAATCAAATAAATCAATGATTTATTCAATAACTAGTGAAAAGATCCTCCATGTGTTGGCCTTGGGTTACTTAACTAGTTGTCCCTTTACATGTCAAATTTGACCAATATATCTTCTGAATTATGAATTTATTCCTTCAATAGTGATTGTAGCCACAGTAGTCTACTTTTTAATTCCATAAGAATCATATCGATCGAAATTTTACATAAAAAGATATGACTAAAATACTATGGCTATATCTATTTGTCCAAATTAACTTCTTCCTTCTCTTAATGCAAATCTGAAATCTAATGGGTCCATAAGGTTGTGTTTAACCATTCAATGCATATTTAGACCATTAAGAGCCCATTCTTGACCTTTGAATAGCTTTAGGTAGTTGGGATTCACTTCCTCTTCCACTTGGATCCTATCGAAGCTCATTTTGACATGTAAACACAACGGAGGCCCAGCTCACCTATTACATATATAAATTACACGTATAAGTAATGAATTAACACAAAAATTGGATTACAATTTCAAGATTGGAAAATATATAATTAAACATTATTTTAGTGCATCAAATACCTCAAACCTACTTTTTGCTAGTCCTCGAGCAAAATTAAAATAAAAATAATAGAAACAAAACTAACTACTCCACTTTTGCACAAAATCTCGATTACATTTAGCATATGCAACAAGTCTTTAAACCCCTAGCTTACACTAGTGGATGAGTCATAGTCTCGTGAGGGTTTACAGTAAATCTACCCATAAAATTCAAAATAAAAAGATAAAGGAAAAATTAAAATTAAAACCATAAATTATTTACAAATCAAATCCTCCTAAGCATGTGACTTCATACATAATACAACTTGCCTTCTGAAACAATAATTCATTCTGACAATTTCATATTGGTGGCAAGTACTCATACATACATAATAGTTTTTAAAAACAAACATTGTCAAGTAATTATGCAATCCCAATCTCGTGAATCAAACAACTCAATGTGTCTCATGTCCACTAAGCAATTTTAATTTTTACACTAAAAAATAGACAGTGACACTCATTCATCTTCAAAAGATCATAATAGAAAATCAAGCAAAACCTTTCTTAAAAAAGTAAAATACCCTAGATCACTTGACAACCCATTCAGGATATAATTGCATAATGTCCTAATAGAATTTTATTCTCATCTCACATGACATGTGTAAGGCTTAACCTTCTTAAGTTTTCTACAAGATCCATGTAATAAGTCGTAGGCAAGTGACTCCCAATCCAATTGGCTCAGGGCACTAGGTGTTAAAGCATCTCTCAGGCTTAATAACTTGAACCAAATAGGCTTCGAGGCTATGCATGTCATAAATTAGTCAACTCTACCTTTTGACTCGAAGACCCTATGCTTAGTGAGGCACACTGAGTCCCAATCTACTCAATAGATAGACTTTAATTGTTTTAACTCTTTACAAATATTTTTTCATTCTCTTATTTTTTTACTTCATTATTTATTTCATTTTTTTGGTGTTGTTTTAATCGCTTATTTTCTTTTAAAAGCATATACCTATTTTCATAGAGATGAATTTCACGAAGAAAGTTCCAGTAATTAAGTAAGTGATGAAAGCGATTGAGTGAGTAATTTCTGTTTTATTTTCTTTATCTAGGATAATTGTGCTTATATTTTTAAACCACATTTCACACACTTGATAAAAATGATAAAAATTGATGAAAAAAGGAATGAAAAAAAATATAAAAAAAGAAGAGAAAAAAATGATAGATTGAAAAAAAAATAAAGAAAAAAAGTGTAAAAGTTTGTTTCTCCTTTCACTAAGTAACCGGGCCTTGTGCCCAGGCAAGCATTAGGGATCGTGTCAAAAGGTGAAAAGTTGAGATAAATTTTTTTATGACTTGCTTGATTTTGTAGCCTTTATAGTTTGAATTATTAAGCGTGAAGTGTGTTTCAACACTAGTGGCTTGAGCCAACTATATTAGGGACACTGGCCTAACGCTTGTTACACGGACTATTTAGAAAGCTTAATAAAACTAAGTATTGCAAGAGTCATATTTTGTGGAATATTATGCTCTTACTTCCTAAATTTAATTGAATTTTGAAGGCTATTACATGGGGTTTTATTATGAGCTATTAAGGATGAAAGATTGTCATTGTTAATGTTTCCAGTTAGTGAACTTTAATGTGCTTGGTTAATGTGTCACATAAGATATGCTTGTTACATATGCTAAATGCAATCGTTATTCCCTACGAAAGTGGCATTTATTTATTTTTCTAGATTAGTTGTTTTGTTTTGTTCTACTCAAGGACTGGCAAAATATATGTTTGGGGGTATTTGATAAGAATAATTTGTATGTTATTTTACCCTTAATTATTCTACTATCTAGTTTTATTTTAGAGTTAGTATTGTTTAAATAATTAAGAATTATGGTTAATTACGTTATGAAAGACATGCATGATGTTTTGAAGTAAATTGGTTTACTTGTATTAATTGTGTGCGAATTCTTCATGGCTGTTCGAATGAGGTGTACTGGTGTTCGATCGGGTACACGTGATTTTGAAAAAAAGAAAAATAGTACATCCATTCGAAAGGGTATAAAGGGCGTTCGAACGGGATAACGTGCGGTTTCCTATTTTGAGCCAATTTTGAGTTTTTTTCATATTAGACTTCCTCTTATGATTCTTATGCCTTCATAAAGACATATTTGGCTCAAAATTGAATAATAACTTTGGATTTTCTGAAGAGAAGAAGGGAGAAGAACATTCAAAGCTTTTAATTAAGATTCAAGAGCTTTCTTCTACAATGCAAGGCTAGATTTTTCTTTTAAATAGGAGTTGATATATTTGGCTCAAAATTGAATAATAACTTTGGATTTTCTGAAGAGAAGAAGGGAGAAGAACATTCAAAGTTTTTAATGAAGATTCAAGAGCTTTCTTCTACAATGCAAGGCTAGATTTTTCTTTTAAATAGGGGTTGATGAAGCTATGGATAAGTTTTAGTTTCTTTTTTTTTTAATTTAGAACTCAGTTGTGAATAATGTCAATTGTATGATAAGAATATTCTATTTAACGGAAGAGTATTTTATGTTTATTGAAATCTATGTTGATTTATTATCTTGTAGATGATAGATTGATGTGGTTTTGATATTTACATTGATTCTAGTTTTTGTGATTTAGATGAGATAATCATAAAATAGTTTTAATGTTCATATGATTAATGAATTCGATGAGTTATACTATGATTAGACGAGTCATGCCTATATTTAGTTTAGTGTAGATGATTAGTGCTATTGTCGAAGATAGGCCATACAATGAATTTAATTAATAATTTTTTATGAATTAATTCTAGCATGTAGCTGAGAATACTTGTTCATATTCATACGAGATTTAGATTAAAGGTTAATAAATTATTATGGTTCTATAGTGGATTCAATTTCCTAAATAATTTCTATTATATTGATCTCTTCCTTTTAAATTAGTTGACTATTTACTTTGCTTAATTTAAAGTTTAAGTTCTTTTAGTTTTTAATTAACAAATTCTTCACTTTGATTTAGTAAAAAATTCATTCATCCCTAAGGTTCGACAACCCTTAAAGACTTATCCTACTACAACTACCTTGTACACTTACAAAGTGTTTAAATATAAATGATCATCTGCCCACTGTCAGGCATGCTCAAGCTTGCCCGATCT
This sequence comes from Saururus chinensis, assembly GCA_035235625.1. Taxonomy (NCBI): domain Eukaryota; kingdom Viridiplantae; phylum Streptophyta; class Magnoliopsida; order Piperales; family Saururaceae; genus Saururus; species Saururus chinensis. Next base: position 32,791,365 of record CP141144.1, on the reverse strand, counting down.
AATTTTATTATTATTATTATTATCTTTTTTTTCTTCTTTTCCTTTCTTCTGTTTCTCTCTCCTTCACATGACTTCCTTTTTCCTTCCTGTTTTTTCACCGAAAGTCTCTGTGGTTCGTTGAGGCCCATGACCTACGACTAAATACCACTCCTAACTCTATGGGTACAAATATCAAGGTCAATTACAATAACAGATACGCCAAAGTGTTAGATTTCCCTGTCAAAAATACGAGTAGAAAATAACATAAAATTTAGAGAAAGTTACCAAACATTGCAAAAAATTCAGGAATGTTACATTCTTTCCCACATAGAAAAATTCCATCCTTCAAATTTTATAATCAACTTCCAACATACAATTGAAATAAGAAACACCTTGGGATATAACTCTCTCAAATTCGGAAGAACATGCCTCATCACCATTACAAGAGAACTTAAATCACCACAAAATCTCCACCACATGAATGGTCTACGTCTTCAAAACCTCCTTTTGTCTACTAAGGTCTAATCCAAGCACTTCTCAACTCTTATGTTAAGAAGAAGCTCCATCAGAGTGCAAACAAATTTAGATTGGAGCATTCAACGCTCACCTAGTTCTCCCAAATAAGACGAAGATAACAATATCTTTCACAAAAGGCTCACAGGGTCATTCCACTACTGAAATGAGCTGTTATAATAATCAAACTATTAAACGGAAAATGATGGTCCAAAGAGCACTTTTAATCAAAAGCACAACCACATGTCAAGTTCTCTGCTGCTAGAATCCTTATTTCCTAAACGCGATCGACAAAAGGATAGAATGGTCAACAACAAACTTCATCAACCCATCCACAATGACCTTTTCCAAAGCTTGTAATCATGCAACCGAGTCGGTGACATTGTCTTAGAAACATCCTTGTCTGAAACCCTAGACCAATCATAATTGGAGCTCAAGTTATTCCTAAAAAATGCTTGACTAGCCGCTACTTATGATAAAGGTCATCATGCCTGGGCAAAATTTATTCTTGAAAGTCACCCGGTTCAACATTTCATAGTTAATGCATGACCGCAAGGAGTCTCTTTGCAGACAAACCTACATACTCCACTAGGAGATGTGCTCGGTCAAGTGCAACTTTTCACCATAAGTTCTGCCAACTCCCTTTTGTTCAATCCATTCTAATAGATCATTCTCCATGATGCCATGTAAATAGGGAGTGCACTAGGCACTAACTACCAAAATGAACTCCACCTCTCTTTCTCAAGCGGAAACCTTAATAAGTTATCAGGGAACATGTTGAGAATATCCCTAACAATGCTCAGGTACTCTAATTGAATCCTAGAAAGGCTTTTCAAACAAACTCACAAAAGGGCTCTGCAACCTTCAACAGCGCATTACCTTGCCTTGACAGTTGATTTTTTTAGAATACCCTAGATACAATCACTCTAACCATTAGGGCACTTAAAACATTCGTTGTTTCATATAGAGGCCTACAACAGCTTATTGTGCGACCAACCAAACACCGAAAAAAAACAACCCAACACCTTCTTCCTGGAACTTGTAAGATGATGACCACAACACCGTCAAGTGCCGAAACAATTAACTCCAAACCATTTACCATTAAGGAGGCTTGGAACTCTTCTAGAAATTGCTTAATATTCACAAATCAACAAAAGGAAATGAAGCAGATTTCAAATTTTATTCCTTACCCTCTACCTTGCAAACAACAAAAGAAAACTTCAACCCTTCCAACAATGAAGGTAAACAAAAAACATATTCCCCAAAGAACCTTCACAACTGCTTTTCAGTCAAAGACTGACTGATTATAAAATTGGTATCTTTGATAGATTTTTACCATTGCCTTTATCCTCTGTTAGAGCGTAGGTAGCCTTAACCACACTCCGATCATCAAGAATATACAAAACCTCAACAACTACTTTATATTATCAAATCCCTCGGTGACTACCTTCGGTTCTCTACAGGCATTGAAAGTGAGAGTAAACACTCCAAAACACTACCTAGTTACTCAACTCCAACTTGACTCTACTGATTTGAAGAAAGAAGCAGAATCAAAGGAAAAATCTTCACCTAGATTCCCTCCAACCATGCCCTGACTTACTCTTACATGCCATGACTCTAGACTTGTGACTATTATGAACTTGTAGTCAGATTGCCTAGGATCTGATACCAATTGTCATGCCTATGGTTGTTCCATATGTTTACTTTAAAAACTTACTATTTTTTTTTAAAAAATACATATCTAAATCAAAGGAAGCCACAAAATTTAAAATATGTGAAAACGAGTTTTATAAGTTAATCCATCGTATAACTAAATCAACATTCTCGAGTCCATTCCAAAAAAAAGATATCGATCAGCCTGTAAAAGCCTCTCGACCAAGGAGCTAAAAATACGTATGAGTATTTTCATAGCGAGTAGGGAAAATAAATCAATTAACTTTGTAAGTTCATACATAGATGCATTCATGCAACTACACATGAAGCAAGAAATATATGAAACATGAATAGGGTCTCACACACAAGTCATGGCCCTAACTGAACTTACACTTACACTTATGGCATACTCTTACACTTACACTCTAAATCAAAGTCTTACCAACTTACTCATATAATCGTACACTTACACATATAACATACAAATACTTGTACGAACTTACTCGTACAACCTTATTCGTACAATCTTACTCTTACTCATAAGCTTACTCTTACCATCTTCCTTAGAAGCTCACACTTATACTTACTCTGAATCTTACACATACCGCTTAGTCAAAATCTGATACATATAACTTACTATCGACAACTAAATCTCATTACAATTAATAAGCTCTAGTGTCGAAAAGGAAGGGAATGCCACATGGGTGTCACCTTAATCTTTGGGGAGCAACTAGACGGCATGGGCTTTTTCGAAGGTAAGACAAACCTATACTCATGGGGCACAAGATCAAATAGGTAAGTGCAGGTCCACGATACTACATACTTGCGTGCACAAATGCCCACTCTCTGGGGCCATAAAGTGCCAACTAAAGGTGTAAAACATATGGTGCCACTCTTGGGAAAGAATCTTATAGCGCCACTCATGGGCAGAACATGTTGTGCCATCTATAGGTCGAAAGACATTCAATGCCCACAAAGGGAAAAAACTTACAATGCTCTCAATAGATCATCAAATGTTTGGGCTGAAATACAACACCAAGACTAAATCCCACAAGATAACTCCATGGCTAGACCAGGAAGGATGCTTAGCCGATTACTTATCGACAGGCTAAAAAATGAAACTTAATCCGTCAAAACCTCTAGTCTCAAATCACAACGTTATCAAATTAGGCTTACTTACCATTCAAGTTCATATTAGGTAACTTATGCTCGAAACTACTTCCATGTTACATTCTTCATCCAACAAAGCTCCAATCCACTAAGGTAACATACTTCGCTTAGCTCATCACCCACCCTTACCCTTATAGTCTTACGGATCTCTGCATAGCCTATAAAATCCTTGATTTTTCTACATTTTTTCTACATTTCATTGCAATTTCTCTGTATTTTTTCTATAATGTTTTGCTATTTTTTGCTCATATTTTAGATGAATAAATTTCACACTTTGGCATATCCGTATGTGTAATTGATCTCAATATTCGTAACCATAAGAGTATGGAGTGGTGTTTAGTCGTAGGTCATGGGCTTCGACGTGCCACAGAAATGTTCACTGCAAAAACAAGAAAAGGGAGACACGAGGGAGAATAGAAATGAAGAAAAAGAAGAAAAGACAGTGGATCGGAATAGAGTGCCCAACCACGGGTAGAATATTGGAAGGGCACTACCCAATCCTTTTGTGAAGCCGGACGTGGTGCCACCATTGGCCGCTGACTAGCCCTATCCTAGATACGCCGCCATCGGCACCTTAGCCTGGCCTGCCAGCCGGCTACTGCTCTTCCTCCCTTTTTCCTGTTTTTGGGCAGCTGCCCCCTTTTGAATTTTTTCCCCATCTGTAGCCACTGATTACATGGCCTCCAACCCATTGCCACGGCTTCGCCCAGGCTTGAATGACGTTTGGCTGATGACATCCAGGAAGGCTGTTGTTTGCCAGCTACTACTAATGGGTCTCTAGCTCTCTCTCTCGGCTCGGGGATAGCAAGGCTACCGCCCTAGCCTGAATTGCTGCTTCCTTCCTGACCCCCATCTCTGCCCAATTCCGGTCTAGACAAAATTTCTCCTGGGATATTCAATCATTTGTTTTCAGTGCCAGCCACCACCCACTGATCCGCTATGGATTGTCGCCTCAAGACGATGATGGTAAGGTGCCGAGGTCTTGCCTCCCTTGCCCCGATTGGTACCGATTCGTTCAATTGGTCGACCTACTTCAAAGTAAAGTTTTCCCCTTTTTCACTGGTGGCATTCATTTTCTGCTGCCAGACGTAAGATGACTCGGGTCAATATCCAGTTGGCTCACCATGATCTGGCCACTACTAGGTCACTGCCATCTCCCATGTTCGGCCCTCACCCCATCTGGTCGTTTGTGGCCCAGCGATGCATGTCTCCCGCCTAAACTATGCACCTTGTCGCCCCATTTCAATCGTGTCTCTTTATTTCTCTGACTGGCTATTTTTCTGCCTGGTGTTGGCTAGCGGATGCCGGCTTGACCCAATAATGGCAAGGGGCTGCTGTTCCCAGCCTCCGATGAACGTCTTCTGCAGACACCAGACATCCCTAAACTCTTTGGCATATCTCTGACTATTGCTAATGGGCCCCACTCCAACCCAAGTCAACTTATGGTGCAAGATATTGCACGCACTTGAGTCGCAAGTCTGACCGACGTGGGCTCTGCCCCGGCCCAGTCACAACAAGGACCAACACTTCTAGCCCAATTCCACTTCGGCAGTACCCCCACTTTCTATTACGCATGGCCCAAAACTTTCAAGCAAAGAGTCACCGAATCCCAATTCTTCTAAGGGGAAATATCATTGTCAGCCATTAGCCTTAGGCTATCGAAGGGTCAACCACTATCGTGGCCGTATCTTCCACTATAATCTGTGCTTGATGCATGACCACCCGTATAATAATTTGGTTGTGCGTAGTGATTAGAAATGTCACCACCTTTGTTTGCCATCTACACCGTGCTTTAGTGCCTCAACTTGTGCTCGGGGAATGGCCATTGGAGAATGCTACCTCTTCCATGAGAAACCACCCTTTTAGGGTTTGGCCATTACGACACATGCGTATGTTGTTCGACAACTAGTCCCTCCCATGAGTAGTTGGATCTGACTTTCACCAGCTTGAGCCACTTCGGGACACACTGATAACCTATCCTCCCCTAGGGTTCCCCTTTTACTGCTAATGCTTGTGTTGTGCATGCAGTCTACATTAAGCGCACCACCTTTGCGGGGTATGATGAGTAAATGACACCACCACTAGGCAATATGGCCACTAAAGCCCTTTTTCATATCTCCTATGTCTATGAGTATTCTATCAAGTACTCCGCCATGTTTTGAGGCTTCGACAATGCAAAATCATTGACGCTGGATGTGGTCCGAGGTCAATTTTAACGTCTTGTTGCCAACAAAGCATTTTTAGTAGTTGGATGACCTCCAATTAGTCACCCCCCATTCTATGGTCGTTGTTACCATTTCTAGTGGCATGACGTTGTGCCCAGCAGCCTTAGTGCTCCCAATTTTTTTCATTGAGTGGAATTATCCTAACCTTACCGAGATTAATTCCAGCATCTCTCTCTCAGTGCAATGCTTTTGGCCGGCGATTTCACTCTCAATGCTGCCACTGTAGTATGCTCACCATCAAACTCACTTGGATTATGATGTAGGGGACCTTGAACTCGTAATTTCATAATAGCATGTTTTGATTGTGTAGTAGCATGCTAGGAGTTTATAACATAATGCTTTGCATGATAAATGTTGACTAAATGAGCATGTGTTATGTATGTGAATTATGCGTATGTTAGTGAAGACTAAGGGTATGATAGTAAGTTGTTATGAATTATATGTATGTGATCATAATGTGTGATAGATCTTTGTTTGTGGGCTGGTAGTGTGTGGTCGATGGGCACGAGTATGGGCATTTTATTGTAAGTGTGTCAAAATGGTATTTCAAAGATTATGATGTGGAAATTACAACTGTATGTTGAGCGAGGGAAGTCTTATGAATGACGGGAGAAGGTTAGACTTTTTGAGACTGGAGGATTGATTTGGATTGAATCGGAGGGTACATTCGAGCTATGAGCAAGAGACTTAGGGGATGCAAAAATTTAGAAGACTTAAGTTTCCGAGCTTCTTTGGAGATTGTGAATTAGTAAGAGTGGACAATATAATTGTACACACATAATGTACGTAATATTAATTGCAATAGAAAAATAATGAGTAAGGAATTAGTAAGGGTTTGATGACGCGACTTAGGTCTAAGGGTTTCATTTGAGGAGTTCAAGAAGGACAATTTGGTTTTAAGGCTGATGGTGTAAGATGTAAGGCCGTAAGTATATGATGGTAAGAGTGTTAGTACGGAATTCAATTTTGACAAGTAAGGCTATGCAAAGAATTGTAAGATTGTAAGTGTATGAGGGATGAGCAAAGTAAAGAATGCTACCTTCGTGGATTAGAGCTTAAGAACCAGTTCAATCCTAGCTTTATTGGCAGAAGAATATAAGATAGAAGTAGTATCAAGCATAATTATATATTCATAAGTTGCATTAATATGAACTTGAATTGTAAGTAACCCTAATTTAATAACATTCTGAGTTAAGACTGGGGGTTCCAACGGATTAAGTTCCATGTTTGAGCTAGTCGATAAGTACTTGATTGAGCGTCCTTCCTAGTCTAGCTATGGTTTTATCCTACGGGATTGATCATGGCATTGTATTTTGGCCCAGACGTTTGATGCTCTACTGATAGTGCTGTACGTTTCCACCCTTTGTGGGCTTTGTATGCTTCTCTACCTACATATGGCATTGTATGTTCTACCCAAAAGTGCCACTGTAAGATTGCTGCCCAAGAGTGGTACTGTATAATTTTTGCCCTTGTTAGCACTGTATGGCCCTAGTGAGTGGGCATTTGCACACTCAGGTAAGTAGTATCATGGACCTGTTCCTACTTGTTTGATCCTGTGCCCCATGAGCATAGGTGTGTTTTGCCTTCAGAAAAGTCCATGGCATCTAGTTGCTCCCTAAAGGTTATGTTGATGCCCTAGTGGCATTCTCTTCCTTTCTGACGATGGAGCTTATTAATTGTAATGAGCTTCAGTTGTCAGTAGTATGTGTACAACAGTAAGAGTAAGTTTTATGTATCAAATTTTGAGTATGCAGTATGTGTAAGACTCAGAGTAAGTGTGTGTGCTTCTAAAGAAGCTGGTAAGAGTACATTTTTGAGTAAGAGTAAGATTGGACGAGTAAGGTCGTACAAGTAAGTTTATATGATTAAGGTCATATGTGTATGTGTATCTTGCAAGTGTAAGTGTATGATTATATGAGTAAGTTGATAAGACTTTGATTTAGAGTGTAGGTTCAAGATTTTGTCATAAGAGTAAGTGTAAGTTCAGTTGGTATGATGATTTATGTATAAGACCCTATTAACATTTTATATCTTTCTTACTTCATGTGTGTTTGCATGAATGCATCTATTATGAACTTACAAAGTTCATTGATTTGTTTATGCTACAAGGTATTTTCCTACTAAGTATGAAAATACTCACTTATCGTATTTTTAGCCCATTTGTCTGGACGATTTTGTAGGTCGATCAATACCTTCTTGGATTGGACTATCTGTGGTGGAGCATTCTTCCTCTATTTTGGACTTCAGATGACTCGTAGTGAGGCTATGTAGATTTTAGTTCCACAATCTCATGTATTGATTAAGGTGAGAGTTAATGTGTTATTTTACTAGACTTGTGTATATATGTTCGATTTACTTTTCAAACTATTATAGAACTTGTACTTAGAGATGCTTTGAAGGTATTTGTTTTTAAAGCCCATGGCCATGGCAGGTTCCATTTTTATGCTTTCGCTTTAGGTCATGCCTGAGAATGTTGATTTGTTGTAAGATGGTTTAATTTATAAAAATTGTTTTTACATTTTTTGAATTTTGTTCTTTCATTTGCCTTACATATCACACATTTCGACTTAGAACCAAATCATCTTACTCAAATTCCTAAATGAAACCCTTCATACATAAATTTAGTCATCAAACCATTACTAATTCCTTACTTATTGTTCTTTTTTTTTTCAATTTATATTACGTACATTATGCTTGTACAATTATGCTGTCCACACTCACTAACTGACAATCCCCTAAAGATGCTATGAAGCTTGAGTATTCCATATCCCTAGATCCCTTAGGACTCTTGGTCATTGCTCCAACGTACCACCCGACTCAATCCAAACTGATCCTCCATTCTCATCAAGTCCAACCTTCACCCGTCGATCTTACGTCTTCCCACACCTCGCATATTGTTGCAGTTTCCACATCATAATCCATCAAATACCCCTTCAACAAACTTACAATCAAATGCACATACTCATGCCCATCAATAGGTTTATCACATGCACTAATCATATACATATAATTCATCAACTACTTACAATCATCCCCTTAGTCTTCATGAGCATACACATAATTCACATGCATAAAACATGCTCATTTAACCAGCATTTATCATACAAAGCATAAGTTACAAACTCCTAACAAGGTACTACACAATCAAAGCATGCTATCAAGAAATTACAAGTTCAAGGTCTCCTACCTCGTAATCCATGAGAGTTTGATGGTGGGCACATGATGGTGGCAGCATCGATGGCAAAATAGGCAGCCAAAAATATTGCATTGAGAGAGCTATTGTAGCGAGGATTTTAGAAGATGCCAAAATTAATCTCAACAAGGTTGTGCTAATTTCACTCGAAGCTGAAGATTCGGCACTTAGGGCAGCTGGGCACAGGATCATGCCACTAGAAATGGCAAAAGCAATCAAAAAATGGGGATGCTTAACTAGATGTTGACCAACATCTAAAAACACTTTGCCTGCCACAAGGTGCTAAAATCCCTACAGACCACACCTATTGGCAATGATTTTGCAAAGTTGAATCCTTACAAATGGGTGGAGGGTTTGGTTGCTTACTGACAGACATCAAAGAGGCAGAGGAGGTCTTTGATGGTCATATTTGACTAGTGGTGGTGTTGGTCAATCATCAAATGCCACAAAGCAGTGCCTTTAACCTAAATTATACACATGACCACAAGTGCAAGTGGTAAAAGGGCAACCACAGGAGAGCATAGATTGTCGGTGCATCCCGATACGACTCAGTTCGGTGGGAGCAGGATCCAACCACCACAGGCAAAATTAGCTATCGAACAACATATACACATGTTGTCATGGCCACCAAAAAAAGGATGGACTTTTAAGGGTTGGGGTGGTTAAACATGAAAGAGGAGGGGTTCGCTAGTGGTTGCCACCCAAACAAAAGTTGAGGCACTAAGGCCTGAAGTTGGTGGCTGACAAGGGCAGTGACATCTCTAATCACTATGCACAACAAAACCATTGTATGAGTAGTTGTAAAACAAGCACAGTTTGCTATGGATGATATGGACATGATAGTTGTCAAGCCTTCGCTGGCCCGAGGCAAATGGCCGACAATGCTCTTCCCCTTGGAAGGATAGGGAAATGGGGACTCCTTCCCGCTAATTTTGGGTCGTGTGCATGGAAAAGTGAGGGTGCAGGGGTGGAATCAAGCAAGAAGTTTCGGCCCTAGCTGTCACTTGGCTAAGGGAGAGCCCACATTGGTCTACAAGCAGACCAAGTTCATGCAATATCAGTCTGGACAGGTTGGCCCTGGGATGGAGTGGGGCCCTCAGCGGCAAGTAGAGACACACCCCGAAGTTTCCCCGTCAAAAATACGAGTAGAAAATAATAGACAATTTATAGAAACTTACCAAAAATTGTAAAAAATTCTAGAATGTTACACACAAACTAAACTTAAAAAAAAAATTAAACAAAGTAATACATAAAAAAGTGATACATATAAAAATTTATAAATCAATCATCAGATTGCACCCCCTTACTATCAACATGTGGGAGTTGGGCTTTGAAGAAGCATCTAATGCCTATAAGACTCTCCATCATAGCATCCTATAAGGCTCTAAACTCTGCAATAGTAACATGTCTATTAGTATCATCCTGTGGTGCTAGTGCCACTGTTAGTGCATGTGTTTGTGCCCATGGATCCTCAACATCTCCATCCTACCCTATGCGGTGTGAGAGCATCTGTTGAATCACTGCAACATCAATGGCCCCATACTGACCATAGTAGGCTCTCCACAAGGAAAGCAAACATGAACCAACATAAAAAGCCTACACAATAAGTAAGGGTAGGGCTACATCTCATGCATGTGGGCATGTGGAAATGTCATCATCTTCTCGAATATGATATAGGGCAGATCTAGTTGTATCTCAAGTTGTGCAAGGATATGAAGTATGTGTGCCATCGTGCAATCCACTCTTTCCTTACGGGCACTCCAGATTGAGTGATGATGTGCAACATATGGTAATTCAGGGGCATGGAGTGAGCAAGTAAAGATATATCAAGGTTTGGACATCTAGGTAGACTAATCAATGGCACTCTCATCTGGAAGATCATAACTAGAAAACCATTTTAAGGTAGCTGGTCTCCACTCACAACCAATGATGCCGGCAATATTGTTAAGTGAAACTTGGGCTTGGATGCCTCCTACTACACCTACTAAATCATCATTATTCTCCAAGTAGATAGTTGCATACATTTGTCGAACAAGGCATGGATAGATTGACTAACTGAAAGTAGAAACGGTGCTGAAATAATCCATCCCATGGTAGTCTCTAATGGAACATGCACTATGCTATTCGCACATATTATAGGTCTAACCCTATCTGCTCCACAACTCAAAGCCCCTAGATCCCTTGACCTAGACTCAGCAATCTTCTACTGCTTTGCTCTCCCCATCTAAATAAATTGCAAATAAACAACCTACGACTATGCATAAACTAGGAACAAAGAATTTGATTGTAATAAATGTCGTACAATTTAAAAATCCTTGAAATGCATGATAAAAGTAAAAAATTTAAAATTAAAATTAACCCTAAAGAAATTTTGTGTTAGATTGACTCATTATTACAAAAGATAATTTACAAAAGTTATAACTAGACCTACAACAAGCTTTGATAAAAGAGATGCAATTTTGAAAAATTCCCAAATTTCGGTGAAAAGTAAAAATCATAAGAAAATTTTCAAAATTCAAAAGACCAAATCGCATGAAACTTTAGAATAAGGTAGATAAAATCTTTGTCTAAGAATCCTACTTGTTGAAATCTCCTTGAAATGCAGTGAAAATACAAGAAAGATAAAACAAAAATATGACAACTAGAACTTAAGTTCAAAACTAAACAATAAAAATAAGCATATTTGAGCTCCTTTTGATGAAGTTTTGATAAATATTTCTTAAATATAAGTGCATTCATAGATTATGTTTACTAATACTTTGCATTCAATTAATTAGTCAACCCCTTTAGTATGTGATTATGATTTTTATTCACTTCTTTTCGACACATTAATCTTTAATTAATTTTTGAAGACAGCAACGTAGTTAATTATTATCTCTTTTAATCTTGAATCTTGCAAGATCACTTAACCAAACTGACACAAATTTGTTCAGAGTAAAGATTATCTTCACAATTTTCAACTCTCTATAGGTAGAATTTATGTACATGATTTGCCTAAAAATATAAAAACAATCAAAAGATTTCATTACCTATATATCAAAAGTGGGTAGCATTTCCTCATAATCCTTACTAGGACAATTCCATTACCTAAAGATATTAAAGTACGAAAGACTCATAAACACTTAAATACATTTAATGGAAATTTTATTTTATTTAAAATATAAAATAGAAATCTTGCCAAAGATCCTCTAATTTTATCACTTAGACTCCATTAAAATCTAAACGACTAAGTCAACTTATATTTAAGAATTCTCTCTTGATGGTTATACATAAAAGTGACTTAAGTCTCAACATGATATGTGCAAATTTCTAAAATAAGAGAATAGTAACTTCAAGCAAAAGAAAATCAAATTGATCTTCACTCTCCCTGATGTATCATTCTCTTCATTAAGGTATGTTTTACCACTAACCATGTTGCTTTTCTGTTTAAAAGAAAATTAATTTCAACATGTCTCAAGAGTTGAACTATTAAGAAACCAAAACATGGCCAATTGCAAACTCGGGGAAAACTACAATAATTTTTTTTGTGTTTATGATCTTATTCTATTTTTTTTCTACTTCAAAATGTATTAATTAAAAAATTGTAAAAACAAAGTAAAATGCAACACAACTAAAAAAACATGAATGTCCAAGAAATAAAAAGAATTAAAACATGGACACAAATTACTATCTCTTTACTTATAGATGAGAATCTCCTTGGCTTTGCCTACCCAACCTATCCTAAGGTAATCTAAGGTACTCTTTCTCGCTATTCCCAATTGATCCTTCAAAGCTTAACGAGTAGTGTGCTTCTTGTCAATCTTCTTTGACCTAAGTTTAAGAGGATAATTCATAGGACATTCTCTTCTAGTATGGGTCTCACTAGGCAATTGTCACACACACACTACAACAAAAAGGACTATCAGTGACGCTTATAAGAGTCGCTAATAATAGTATAAGCGCCAGCCATTACTATCAGCAATGCCTACAAAGCATCGCTCAATACGTTGATAAAACACCAGTCGTTATTGCTCATTAGCGACGCTTAACACAAAGCGTCGCTAATAGTGCAACATTAGCAACATTTATCAATGTGTCACTAATTATTTTACTATTAACAACGCATAATAAAGTGTCCCTAATAGTAAATTATTAGCGATGCATAATGATTAAGCATCGCTAATAATTGATTACAAGAGACGCTTTATTAAATGTCGCTAATACAAAAAATTATTTAAAAATAAATAAATAACAACTTATTAGTGACTCATAGGTATAGGCGTCGCTAATTGCTAATAATAGATTATTAGCGATACTTTTTTATGCATCACTAATATAAAAAAATAGTACAAAATATTTTTTCACTACGCATATGTAAAGCGTCATTAATGAAAAAACATATTTAAAAAGAAGAATTTTGTGTATTACTGACACTTTATGAAGCATCACTAATGCTTCATAAAATTAAAAAAATAAAAGCCTTTAGCGACAATTTTATAAGTGTCGCGCTAATAACTTCAATTTTTTTTAAAAAAAATCATGCAATAGGCAGGGTGATTTGAGTGGCAAGTGCTGAATCTGACGCCAATGGGAGGCTGCGGTACAGAGGGAGGGGGGTGTTATGACTGGGGAGACAAGGGGGGACCTGGGGAGAGGGAGGAGCCGGAATCCTACCCCCTGTTAGTAGCGATGCCTACGTGTACGCGCTGCTAGTAAAACAGGCTAGTAGCGACCCATACACGTATGTGTCGCTACCACCCTAAGTTATTAGAGATGTATACATATATGCGTCACTACTAAGATTTTTTTTATTTTTTTAAAATTTTTAAAATAATTTTAATTCTCTCTTTTCTCCTCACTCTCTCCCCTCTCTCACTTCCTCTCCGCTCTATCTCCACTCCTCTCTCCCCTCCTCTCTTTCTCTACCCTCTATCTCGTCCTCTCTCTCTCTTTCCTCCTCTCTCTCCCTCCCTCTCTCTTTCACCTCCTCCTCTCTCTTCCTCTCTCTCCCCTCTCCTCTCTCTCTCCCCTCTCTCCCCTCTCTCCCTCTTCTCTCCTCTCTTTCTCTCTATCTCTTTTAATTTAAATTTTTTTAAAATAAAAATAATTCCTATTAGCGATGCATAACGTATGCGTCACAACTAACAATATCAAACAATGCAAAGCATCCTACAAAAAGTACCACACGAAGCTAATATACAAAGTACTGGTTATCAAATAAACAATAATCCCAAACTGGCATTTAACTATTGCAAGCTTGCACAACTCAATTGTTATCTACACCGTTCAGAAAAAGAACTCATTATTGTTATTTGAAAAACTGAGTCCAGTTCACAAGGAGTACTGCACATTAGCAAGGAAATCCTAACATCCCTAGGGATCCACTTGGATCATCCATGGGTCTAGAGATGTAGGTATCAACTGTGCTCATGGACACACTAGCCAGAGGTAGATGAGCATTCCATGATGCTCAAAAACTTGGTTTGCGCATTTGGAGGGATCTATCGTCCCAAAGGAGCGAAGACCACAATGGTCTGGAAGATTACCACCACAACTATTGTTGTGAACTAACACAATGCTAAATAAACATATGACTTAATGCATCCAAAGATTTAATATTAAACACAACCTATCTGCATGCAACAGACTCTCATGATTGGCAAGATAATAGGCAGATTTAGGGCTTAAGCATGTGAACTAATCAACATGACAAGGACTCAGACTTCTGCTGAGATGAACTAACTAATTCAACCTTATAATGAAACGGATTGGGGCTGAGATGAACAACTCAAGTAAGCTACCTAACATGAGAAATTCAGGCTTATACAACCATCAAGATTAAACCTAAGGTATATATCACAATCAACACTGAAATTCAGGGACAATATAGGCTAAAATTTAGAGGCATCTTAAGCTGAAATTCAAATACAACATAGGCTGAAATTTAGAAGCTTCTTAGGCTGAAATTCAGAGATTCAATAAGCATGAATACATCATGAACTAAGTCTCAAAGATTAGGGATTCAATCAGCAAGATTACAACCTATATTAAGCTGAGAATCAAGTATTAGATAGGCAATAATACAACCTAAACAAGGGCTGAAATTTAGGTATTTACTCAGCATTATTATAACATAAACTAAGGTTGAGAATTTGGTATGGCCAAAGTAGAGTCTAAAACAAGGCAGCAATTTAGGGATTTAATTAGGCAAAAGTATAGCCTTAAACTAGGCTATAAATCAGGAATCTAATTAAGCAAAAGTAGTGCCTAAACCAAGGCTTCAAATCATGGATTTAAATGACAAAAGTATGGCCCAACCCAGGGCCACTAATCAGGGATTGAATCGGCAAAAGTATGGCCTAAACTAAGGCCACAAAGGGATAAAATTGACAAAGTAGAGCCTAAACCAATGCTTCAAATCAGGCGTTTAAATTAACAAAAGTATGGCCTAATCTAAGGCCACAAACCAAATATTAAATAGGCAAAAGTGTGGCCTAAACTAAGGCCACAAACTAGGGATTAAATTGACTAAAGTAGAGCCTAAACCAAGGCTTCAAATTAAATATTTAAATTGAAAACAGTATGGCCTAAACTAAGGCCACAAACTAGAGATTAGATAGGCAAAAGTGTGGCCTAAACTAAGGCCACAAACCAGGAATTAAATTCAGCAGAGTGTGTACCCAAATTAAGGATAATATACCTAACTATAATCAGAATAATTCATGCATAATATGGTGCTAAGATAGATGACAAAAATAAGAATCATGGATAAACAATTCAGCCATATATATAAGAGATAAAATCACAATCATTCAAGACTAATAAAGGCTTATTCATGATATTAAAACTCCCCTAGAGAAAGGCTAAACTATGGTTGAATTACATCTACCAAAATCTCATGCTTAAGGGTGAAAAAAGATGCACCTACCTCTACCAATTCTTTCCCAAAGCTCCTAACTCTTGCTCCTATGCTTCTGGGCTTTGAATTCAATCCAAAGATGGCTTCGTTGTGCCCTCTAAAGCTGTTAGTTATGGAGGTCCTTGCTGAGAGAAGGAAGAGGAAGGAAGAGATGGGAGAAGAGGGAGGCTGAACTAAGCAAAACATCTAAGACCGTCTCAACTTTCTTGCAAACCAGTTTGCCCCTCGCTGAAAACTGCATCAAGCCTTGCTGAATTGCTAAGGATGGCTCACCCTTTGGTTGAGTACACTTTCAGTAGCTCCTCCAAGTTGTCAACAAAGTGTTTGCTGCCCAACAGTCCTCTAGTTTTGAATACTTGAATTACCTCCCTTTAACTAGTCATGAGGCCCCCTTTTTTATATAGGATTGGTATGGAAGCCTAGTACCACTAGAACTCGCATAACCTTAGTTAAAATTTTAGAATCCCAATCCCTGCCCCATTACAAATAGGAAACCAACCCACATACTATTGTGCACGTTCTAGGGCTCTGTTGTGCACGTTCTAAGGCTGCCACTGGAGCTGCATGCTAGGGTAATTAGTGCTTTAATTAGTATTATGAAATAAGGGTATTTATGTAATTTGGTTAATTAGGTAATTAGTTATTTATGTTAATTATGCTAATGGGCCTTAGGTGCTTCTTAGTGAGCTCATTAGTTAGCCTATTTAAATGTAAGGGCTATGCCCTAAGTGAATTAGTGAATGATTAATTGTCTAATCTTCTTCCCTTTCTTTTGTGCTTCTCCCCTTTCTGTCTGATGGCCATGCCATCCACTCTCCCCTTTCCCAGTTTCCCTGCACCGCTCCATGATGTGGACAATCGTCCACATCACATACATGCTCAAATTAGTCCCAAAAGAGCCCCAACTCAACTAAAAATATAGCTGATCCCTCCTGCAAGTTTCCCAGCTCTCCTAGCATTCCTCGGACTCCAACTCCGGCTAGAAGTCCTCTGCTCGCATGCATCTCATCGTAGAAAAATTAAGGCAACGTCCTCTTCTTGCTTGGAGTCCTTGTCCCGCTAGCACTCTCTCCCTCTTTCAATTCCTAGTTCTTTTAGGACTTCTAATTCCTAGTTAATTTAGAACTCCCAACTCCTAGTATGTTTAGGACTCCCAACTCATAGTACATTTAGGACCCCCAATTTCTATTATGTTTAGGACATCCAATTCGGGTCAACGGGCCCTATGCGATATGCTCAACTTCGAACGGTCGTATATCCCTCATCCAAACTCCAATTTGCATGTTCTTGGTTGCATTTCGAAACTCTTTCTGTCTACTTTTCATCCATATTAGTTCAAAACACTAATTCTAACTGATGATCAAGTTATTCTCATAAGAAGTTCAAGGGATCTAATACCCTAATTTTCACATGGCCGACTTCAGGAATTTAGAAAAATCCAGGATGTTACAGATCAACTAGGAGAGCCAATATTACTTACCTTGTGGTTAGGAAAATCTAAATGTCCTTGTCATCTAAATTAAAAATTAAAGTGCTGCAATTAAGAAATCTAAGAAAATTATCAATTTAGACATTGAGGAGGTCATATGAAAGATAAGAACCTTTGAGATAGAAGAGGAGTCTTATGAAAACAAGAAATAATTGTTTGAAAGATCAAAACAAAAACAAATTGCCCTAAGAACAAGTAAGAAGTATTCCAAGAAGTCTAAAGTTTTGAATACCCTAGAAGAATATGAAGAAAGTGAGAGTGAAGATGAATAAATGCTCTTGTTGACAAAAAAAATTAAGAAATTATTGAAATATCAGAACTTTAGGTTTGGGATTAAGGGTCAAAATCAAGGAAGAAATAAGAGGAAAAGAGATAGGAAGAACATTAAGTATTTTGAATGTGGTAAGTTAGGTCATTTTTCTGCTAATTGTCCTAATATTAATTCTAATAGTTCTTCTTATGAAAAGCCTAGGAAATGAAAGGGCTTTGATAAAAAGAAAAAGGGGGAAATGCCTTCCAGCCATTTACTCTTATGAGAGCTCTATTGAGGAAGAAGAATAGTGCAATTATGTTGTCTTCCAAGTAAGTGTGAAGGAAGATCATTCCAATAAAGTGACTTTTGAGTCTACTTCCCTTGTATTGCACTCAGATTTTGAATTAAATTTGGATAAGGGGTTCCTTCAACAACTTCTAGTTTTGTCTAGAAAGACCTTGAGAGAGATTTGAAAAAAAAAAAAGAGGAATTAGTGTGACTTTCTCAAGAGTCAAATAGGTTGATGGAGATGAACATTATTAATCTTGAGACGGGGGTTAGCGTCTTTAAGAATGACCTTAAACAAGATAGTGAGAGAAATTTTGTGCCTTAAATAGAGAACTTATGTCTTCTAAAGAGAAATTAGGTGGGTTGAAGAGTAGTAAGAAGACCATGGAGACATTGTTGAGCTTAGGTAAAACCAATATGATGAACTTTTGATTGAAGAATTGCTTATCCACCTCCTTAGCAAAACCTACTATATGTGTGAAAGCCAATTATAGCAACTAACAACCTAAGATAGTGTCCAACCCACCAAGGTCAAAAGGAAAGGAGTTGAACTTAAAATTTTGGATTGGGGGAGTTTGTGACGTGCCATAAAGATGCCCATACTAGAAAGGTGTCAAAATAACCATCCATCTAAACTTTGCTCAAGAAAGAAGGAGAAGAAGCACACCCTACTCATATGACCCCAAGACTACCTCACCAAGTGTAAGAGAAGAAGATGAAGAAAGTACGGGTGAGGATGATTGATCTTCAATCATTGAAGGATCAATTAGGTAAAATAAGTAAGAACACCTTAGATTCCTTAGGATAGATTCGTGATGCAAGGCTAAGGAACTATCTTTTCTAAGTAAAGAGATTGATTTGATTTGTCCATGAATAAAAGCTTTCAATCTTTTGGGGCACACATACTTTAGTTTTCGTTCATTTTACTTTGTTTTCATGTTGGTTTTATTCATAAGTTTTAAATAAAAAAACATAGAAATGGAATATGATATTAAAGAAAACAATAAGTGTAGCATTTTGCTTTATTTTTTATTTGTTCATTTGTTGAGAGTAAAATGAATTAATTTTCTTTTAAAATGAAAAGAAACATGATTAGTGGTCAATATACCTTAATGAAGGTAAGGATATTGTTGTAGGTCAGTTAGCTAATCACTACATAACAAAATTGGAGGCATCTATGGAACACAAGGCTTGACCCAAGACTGTTGCAAGTCCACTTAGGAGGAGTCTAAGATTGAAATAAAAAGCCCATGCTCAGAAAGCCCACCATGGGTTCGTTCTAGCTGCAAATGACTATTGAGTTTTGAAGCTCTAAATTAAGGCCCTTGTTCATTATCCACCACATTGGGAAATTGTTCTTTTGCTTTGAATACTGCTAGAGCGCAGTTTAACCTTTAATATCCTTTATTTGACTTTATATATGAATTTTGAGCCTATACATGGCTTTGTTTCACTTAAAATTATTACCTTACCTGGTTAATCGCATCACTCTTGTGAGAGAAAGCTTCAGATGCCCTTAAACTCTTGATTGCCATCAAATTTCTAGCCATTGGAAGTTTATGTTAGTTCAAGGTTTTTGTCCTTCCATTTAGATTCTATTCAGAGTTCACTTGCCTTCATTTCACCACTTTTCATAGTGTGTTTTCATCGTTGTAAGAACGTATGAGTCATATGTTTAGTTTGTTGCCTGATATATTTGTCAAAAGTATGTCAAGAAACCATATGCATGTAATGAATCTTAGAATCTTATTTGACGTGTTATCGTTGAGTCAGATTTGGAATTGACATACATGAAAAAAGTAGACATGTTCTTATTGATCAAGGTGAAAGAACGAAGAATGTAAAGGGTGTTGAAGCTTATCCAGATCACAATGGCATACATATATCACCTGGAAAAGGGTAATAACTTATTACAAAGGTTTTAAAAGGATTTAGGGTAAATAAGATAAAAATATGAAAGAAAAGAAAAACAATCGATCGCTGGAAACAATGAAGGAGAACATGTTCAATTGCCTATTGTTTTAGCCCAATGCAAAACAAAGATGAGAGTTATCGATCGATTGATTAAAGAATCATGCACATTAAAAACAGTGACCGATTGATCACAATTTCAAACAATCGGTCATTTTAAAAACACTTTACCTTATTTAAGACATTTTAATTTCCATTTATTTCCTTAGTCAAGAAAAGTCCAAAATTGACTTAATGAGCTATAGAAGGGTTATGAAATCACGAAATTAGAGAGAGAAAAACCAAGATGTGAAAAGAAGAAGAGGGTTTACGTCATTGCTTATTATTTTTCAAAAGAAGAATTCACTTGAGTTTTGTATTGTAGATCTACGGTGAACTGAAGGACAATCCACTAATAAAGGACAATAAATAATGTGTATTGAAAGAGGAGTGGAAGCATGTCTTCAATTGAAGATTGAAGATTTTCAAAAGGCCAAAGTCAAGATAACAAGAGATGCTTGTTAAAGATTATAAGAAGATTTCCACATAAACTGTTGTGTTTTAGTATGGATTGATTGATGGATGATTGACTAATATTTTGAAAGTGAGTTTGAGTTCATATTATGTTTTCATCATTCCCCCTTAATCGAAAAAATTTTGTACAAAAGGGCTAGAACTATTAATTCTAACTTGTTGAAAGTAATTTTAAGAGCAATATACTGATCCACTATGTCAATTAGATGAATATTAAACTCTTAATTAGTAGTAGGAGATAGATTATTAAAAAAATGCTTTTGTCAGTTGGTATAAATGATATTTGGCATGATGTTTATTTAGAGCCTTGCTTAAATTTTTTTATTTTAATTGCTTGTCCTAGATTTCTTGTGATACTATTTGAATACTAATTTGTAATTAAGTTTACTTGTATTTCTTTTAGAAATATTTGATTAAATCATGATGATTTGTATGCCCTAGGTTGGTAGTGATTTTTCTCATGATTCTCTCTTATTTAAGCGCTAAATTTGTAGCAATTGGGTTGATTTTTGTTAATTGAATTCAATGGATGGATTGAACAATTCAACATATGAACATGGGGACTTGGGAAATTCTATGAATAGACCCATTTTGTTTGATGGACAAAATTCCTAATATTGGAAGAATATGATGCGAGCATTTATATAAGCGATTGATGGGAATGTTTGGAAAGCAGTTGTAAAAGCTGGAGTCCTCCAATGACAAAAGATAGGGACAGAAACTCAATTCTAAAAGATTAAATAGATTGGGATGAGAATGAGACTAGACTACCTAATCAAAATAGTAAAGCCCTTAGTGATTTATTCAATGCTATAGGAAAATAACAATATAGGTTGATATCTAAAAGTGACTGTCAAAGTTGCTTAAGAGAAATTGGTAAAACATAACGAGCGAACTAAGGTTGTGAAGGTATCTAGGCTTCAAATGTGATAATTCTAAAAGCATCTAGAAGAACTACCAAGAAAAAAGTTAAAGGAAGCTTTTAAACACCTTACTTAAATATGAATAATGTGAAAATGATGAAGAACTAATGCTTTTATTAGCTAAGAACTTCAAGGGTCAAAATTCTGGGAAGGAACAATGGGAAAAGAGATATGAGAGGCCAATAAAATAAGATCAGAAGAATTTGAAATGTTTTAAATGTGGAAAGTTAGGTCATTTTGTTGCTAATTATCCTAACTTGAATTTTGACAATTCTTTTGAGGAGAAGCTTTAAAAGAAAAAGGGGTTTGATTATAAGAAAAGCGGAAAAGTTCTTTAAACAACTTACTTTGATTAGAGTTCTTCTAGAAGAATTGTGAAAGTATACTTCTATCCATACAAGTGTGGTGGATGATATTTTAGAAGAATATTCTCATGAGTCCACTTTTCTTGAAGAGAACTCAGAGTCTGAAATTGATTCTGATGAGTTTAAGGGATTCCTTTAATTGCATTTAGTTTTAACTAAGAGAACTATAAATCTTAAGAGAGAATTGACGAATAAAGAAGATGAACTAGTTAGGTCTTCTCAAGAGACTAAAAGAATAGTGGAGTTAAACAATAAACTAGAGAGAGAGGTGAATGACCTTAAGCAAGACCTAGAGATTGAGAAAGAAAATTCTAGTGCTCTTGATAGAGAACTCATGTCCTCTAATGAGAAATTAGATGTGTTCTGGAGTGGGAAGAAGAAGTTAGAGACTATGTTTAGTATAGATCAAACAAATAAAATTGGCTTACATTTTAGGTATTTCTTATCGACACCCTTAGCAAAACCTACTATCTTTGTGAAGGCAAAAGAGACAATTAAAGAGCTTAAAATGGTGCCTAACCCACCCTGTCTAGGGTGAAAAGGGGAAGGATAGATTCTAGCATAGTGGGTGCATGTGATATTTTCTATAATGTTACCCACATTAGGGTGAAAAGCTACACTAAATTTTTTGAGTTTTTTATTATATTCTTTTTTTCTTGTTCAAAATCTATGAATAAAATGACATGAAAAAAAGCAGATAAATGAAGTAAAACTAGAGCATGTGTGTCCCACAATATAGAAAATAGTCAAATGTGGACAGTGGAATCATTGTCATTACTTAGAGATGACTAGTTCCTTCGATATGCCTAGCCTACCTATGTAAAGGTAATCTAAGGTGTTCTTGCTCACTTTTTGTAAGGATTCTAATCTTAAACTAGTTTATATTTAATTTTATTTACTAACTAACGGTTATTGTGTGGCTTAAGCTTTTTTGATTAAATTCAGTGGTTTAAAAAAATTTGGATTTCAAAATACTTTAATTAAAATCAACTTCACATTTATGGGTTTTAGATTAAATTGGGTCAAATCTGAATTTTTGGGAATTTTTTATTTTTTTCAAATTTTCCAAAAAAATTCGGATTTGGCACGACTCCCCTTGGGCCCCACCGGTGAGTTTATGATTTTTGGGTCAAAACATCCCAGATATAAAAGGAAGTCATTACAAAAAATTTCAGAATTTTTGTGGTCTTAATTAGAGTTCAAATCACTAAAATGCCTATTTTTAGTTAAATATCCTATTTATACCCCAAAGGTTATCTAGGTTTACCATTCCTTTCGATAAAAGGAAAGGGGCTGAGTCATTTCCAAGTTGGGATTAGGCTATGTAAGGGTGTTTGGAGCATAATCCCCAATTAGACCCAAAGAGGAAGTGATTAGAGGTATGTTCTTCCCTAATCCATGCTTAATCATTAGGGGTTTTCTTAATCCTCTCTTAATCTATCTTCCTCCATTGATTCAATCTGATCTCAAACCATTTAATCACTATTTTACTCATCTATTCTGAACCATAACCTTCAAATTTTCATTTTTATGTTTCCAAAGCTCTAGATCAAGGGTATGCTTTATGATTTTCATAGTTAAATCGAGTTTAGATGTGTATTAACCTAAAAATCATTCTTTTGAAAGGTTTAGGAGGTGATTGAAGGATTAATCCAACTCAAATCTAGTGGAGAGGTAATGGGTTTTCAAATCTCGGCCTTATTGTAGTAAAAATTTCAATTTTTATGCTTTT
Organism: Saururus chinensis; assembly: GCA_035235625.1. NCBI lineage: Eukaryota > Viridiplantae > Streptophyta > Magnoliopsida > Piperales > Saururaceae > Saururus > Saururus chinensis. The sequence continues at coordinate 32,768,200 of CP141144.1, read as the reverse complement.
ACTTGAATAGGTTTGCTTGATTAGGGCTCTAATGGTAGATTCATCAAATATTAATTTCTTGCCTTGATTTCTTAGGGTTTTACCTTGGAATGGATTAAATTAGATTTTTAGAATGTTTGATTAAGTGTTGAAGTTGTATGAGGCTTGGGATGAAGGTTTGAAGGTTCTTCAATGGTGTTTCGGTTTTAGAATATTGAAAGGAAGAAGAAGACTCAAACTGTTCGTTCGTGATCGATCGGGCCAACTGGAGTGCTGCCATTTTTTTTATGCTCGTTTCGGTGTTTTTACTTCAATTGATTATTTTAATAGTTATGGGAAGTGTTTTACGTTAGAATTAAGCTACTAGAATGGTGTGGAATTGATGATGGAGATGTATGAAATATGCTTAAGTATTTGTTATGTGGTATAATATGTTGATGGTTTACATGATAACATTTCATTACCTTGAATCTATGAATGATGGAATTCTCATTATTAGAGCAAGTTTCCAGGGACATTACATATTAAATACTAAGATATGTCATCTTATAATGAAAATGGATTGTGGATAAATGATGTTATTATGTTATGGCTTCATGTGTAGAATAATCATGCTTGTATGGGATGAGCATTTGATTTTACATGAATGGATTTGTGGTTTATGGTAGATTTCACCTTAGATTATAGTAGGAAATCATGTTTTGAATGTGTTTAAGCATGTGTATATTGCCTTATGAGCTTATGTCAAAGCATTGATCATGTGCTTAGGATACGCATGAACACACACATGTGGGGAATCTACTATGGAACCATAGTTAATTGTGATTTGATTATGATGCATGAGGTGATTGGTAGGAGTACATTCCATGTGTTAGAATTCACGTAGATCTTGCTCATGGATATATCATGATATCATGCATCATGGAGCAGACTTCATGAATGAGATTTTACAGACATTTAGCCAGAATTGATCGATTGTATGCAATGATGTGAGATTACGTACCTGATTAATCGATCGGTGACTTAATCTGAACTTGGTTGGCCTGCGAGGACAAGATTTCGATTTTACTTCCTGTGTGGAACATGTATACTCCCCAGGTTGAGTCTAGTTAAATTGAGTTATGTGGGGACAAGTTGTGTACTTGTCTTGTGGATGAGATTATTGAGATTGTCATCTAGACCCTGAGAATCCAGAGTGGTACGTCTTCGTGTACCGGTTACCACGTGTTCTAGGGTTCCCTATGTAAGAATTTGGGCTCTCCTGCACCGCATTAGTTGTCCCTGGGCAAACATACTTACTCTAGGCTTTTTGTGTGAGAATTAGACATCCTTGGCTCGAATCATCCTCGGCGAGCAGAATTAGTAGTTGACCACCCCAACCTCTTATATTTCCTTTGTGGAAGTCAGACCATGTCTCGCCTTTGTGGCTCTGACTGTGTCCCGCCTAAGTGGGAATGCTTGCATTTACTCGTTGAGGGAGGCATTCACAATTTGTGATGATGCATGTGTATTATGAATATTTTGCCCAGGATTACACAGTTTATTTTGGGACAATTAGAAACATGTGATTAGGAGTTATGATGCATGATTGTGTATCATGTGTTTGACATGTTTGTCATTCAGGGTGAATGAGGATGTGATAAGAATGCATGATCTAAATTGTGTGAATGAGACACTATTATACAAGTTTATGTGATATGAATGTATGATCTGAATCGTGTTTTATGGAGGTTGATATGATATGAATACAAGATATGAAATCGTTTGAATGAGATTCTATTATGCATGTTTATGTGATATGGTTGCATGATCAGAAAGTGTGTGGAAGACACTTCTTACGTTGTTTATGGTGTTATCGATTAGATGTCAACTATTATCTATACAAGATGGATGTTAGGTGATAGCTCGATCTTTTATGTCTTGACTTTGATATGTGTGTCATATGCATGCTAGCTCTTATGTTATAGATAAATAAGGGTTTAGCTAGGGAATGATCAGAAAATGGTATATTATGTCAATTATGGATCCGAATTGCTATATTGCCATGTTGTTATGATTTTTTTTATTATTGTCCTTGTGTTCAAACCATTATTGAGTTTTGTACTCACCCTACTTTCCTTTTTTTGTTTTGGGGCTGCGTGGCATGACACGCAGACGCGCAAGATACATTAAATAAGGAATGATATGACCACTCATGGGATTAGTTTCTGTCATGTCCTAATGGCATTTTATTTCCTTATTTTCATCTTTTTAGACCTTGAGAACTCTATTTGTTGGATCATGTTTGTTACTAGAGCTTACTGTTTTGCACGATTGCGCACGATACCCGGACTCCTTTTATTACTTTATTGCCTTGACTATTTAGTCGTGATTGTAGTCTTTTACTTATTGGTTTAGTAGGGCTTGGATTAGCCGAACCGCCAATTAGATTATATTGTATGAACCGGGCTGGGTTGGTTTAGTTGGTCCGGTTCACTAGGGGGGGTCGTCTCCCATAAGGGCCGACCTTGACTCTTGTTTTCCAGTTATGCAATTTGGTGATTCTCAGACTTCTCCCCTTTCTTCAATATTTCTCCCCTTTCCCTGCGCAATTCTCCTAGGTACCGATTGTGCCTGCTTTGGGCACAACATTGGTATCGGAGCTTTTGCGATCCCCGACCATGGCTCATGGCAAACAAGCTATTATGCAGGAGGCGCCTTCAGAGAAGGAGGCACCAGTAGACAGCCCCAAGGCCACTTCTGTGGTCAGCGACGCCAAGCTGACAGAGATTCTCTTTGCGGTGTAAACCCTTACTGTAGACATTGCCAGTCTGAAGGTACAACAGGCCACCCTGGATGCGCGGCAAACCGCCATGGAAGCACACCATCCTTCTATTCGGCTTGTACCAGTTACTTCTACTCCGGAGAGGGGCGGGCCCTCGCAACCTCCCGAGCCGATCCTCCCCGACCCCCTAGTGCAGACCGGCATCCACATCGGAGTACATCCCCATCCTGCACACTATGGCACTGGCCAGCCCGTGTTGGGAGGAAGATGCTAGACCTGGGACATGCGAGGCACGCCAGGTGTTTGTGAAAATGCCCATATGATACCGCCCCACCTGAACCAGTTCCAGGACACTGAAGAGGAGTGGGACGATTTCCCTAGGTAGGGTGGGGGACAGCGAGGGGGCGCTGAACCACGCCTTGCTCGCCTGGAGTTCCCTCGCTACAACGGGGATGACGATCCGGTGGAATGGTTGTATAAGGCTGAAATTTTTTTTTCCTACCAAGGCACTAATTCAGAGGCAGAGCGCTTGCGCATCTCAGCCTTCCACCTTGATGGCGACGCATGAGTGTGGTTCCAGAGTTTTGAGAAAGAGGTGTGCTACCCTACATGGGCGGCCTTTTCCGATGAACTCTATGTTCAGTTTGGGCCTAATGAGTTCCAGGATTTTAATGAGATGTTGTCCTCCCTGCGCCAGACTACCACCGTTCATGCATACTACACTGAATTCATGAAGGTGGCCAATCGGCTACCTGACTGGCCGGTGGCCGCATTAGTGGGTACCTTCAAGCACGGCCTCAAGCCCAAAATTTCAGAAGAGATGCGACACTTCCCATGCGCCAACATGCGGGATGTGGTGCACCACACTCGCATCGAAGAGGAGAAACTGACCAGACAGCGCAGAGGGGGGCGGCTTGGACCATTGGGCCGTTCTATTCCTAGCGCGACTCCTGTGCCTCCGCTTCCCAGTAGTGCTGCCCCTGGCTTGTACTGATTGGAGATGGCAAGCACCTCCGGAGCAATGGGGTGTGTGCGCAAGTTACTTTGTCTATACAGGGCCATGCATTTGTCATTGATCTCTTCCTGTTGCCGACCAAAGGGGCAAACGTGGTGTTAGGTGTACAGTGGCTTCAGGAACTAGGCCTTTGAAATTTTCGGGAGATGTGGATGGACTTTGAGCTACAGGGACAGCGCGTTAGATTGGAAGGTTCAAGGCCGGGCACTCTGCTCTCTGCCCATCCTTTGAGCACCTTGTTCAGGTATGCCCCCCAAGGGCTCCTTTTACAGCAGCGTGCAGTCATTGAGGTGTCTCAAGACATCATGCAGCCCGACCTCTAAGAGTTGTTGACCGATTACCAAGACTTGTTCGCTGAGCCACAGGGACTTCCGCCTCGCAGCTCCCATGACCATTAGATTCGGATTACCCCTAGTACCGCCCCAACCAATGTGCGTCCCTATTGCTACCCACATATTCAGAAGGCAGAGATCGAGCGTTTGGTGGTCGATATGCTTCAGGCAGGAATTATTAGGCCCAATACAAGTTCCTATTCATCGCCGGTGTTGCTTGTGCGTAAGAAGGACAGTACATGGCACTTTTGTGTTGACTACCGCGCCCTCAATGCCGTTACTGTGAAGGATAAGTACCCGATTCCAGTGATTGAGGAGTTACTCGATGAGTTGACCAGTGCTGCGGTGTTTAGTAAGCTTGACCTACGTTCGGGCTATCATCAGATTCGCATGACTGCCACCGATGTGTACAAGACAGCCTTCAGGACTCACGAGGGCCACTCTGAGTTCCTGGTTAAGCCGTTCGGGTTAACTAATGCCCCATCCACATTCTAGTGCCTCATGAACGACCTCTTTCATCCCTTCCTGCGCCGTTATATCTTGGTTTTCTTTGATGATATTCTAGTATACAGCAGATCGTGGGCCGAGCACTTGACACGCCTCAGGTTGGTTTTCTCTATTCTGTGTGACAATTCTTTATGTCTTAAACGTTCAAAGTGCTCCTTTGGCAGTCAGCAGGTGGAGTATTTAAGCCACATTATATCGGGGAATGGTGTTGCCACCGATCCAGCCAAGGTTGCCGCCATGCTATCTTGGCCTATTCCCACGGGTGTTCGGGTGCTCCGTGGATTTCTTGGCCTCACTGGGTACTATTGGTGCTTCATTAGTCGCTATGGGGAATTAGCTCATCCTCTGACAGCACTGGTCAAAATGGCGCTTTTGCTTGGACTCCAGATGCCCAGGAGGCCTTTGACGGGTTGAAGCACGCCATGGCCTCTGCCCCAGTCCTGATTCTGCCTGATTTCAGCCACCCGTTTGTGGTAGAGACAGATGCTTCGGACGCTAGCTTAGGGGCGGTTTTGTTACAGGATGAGCGTCTCATCGCCTACTTCACCAAGGCTCTGGCGGGCCACTCCTTGTCACTGTCCATCTAGGAGAAGGAAATGCTGGCCATCATCCATGCCGTCACCAAATGGCAACCAGTCGTCCCTTGGGTCGCCGGTTCCTGATTCCCACTGACCATCAGCCATTGAAGTATTTCCTCAAACAGCGGGTGTCCACTCCGTCTCAGCAGCGTTGGGTCAGTAAACTTTTGGGGTAAGATTATGAAGTTGTTTACAAGAAGGGTTCAGAGAACATAGTGGCTGATGCTCTCTCTCGTATACCGGCCTCAGGGTCATGCCTTGCCTTCTCCATGCTCTCTTATCCCTTTATTGATGAGTTAAAGCATGCCTACTGCTTGGATACTTCGACGCAGGCTTTGATCGCTGCCCTTCAGCAAGACCCGGTAGGCCGTCCGTTTTACACTTGGCGGGATGATCTGTTGTTTTGGAAGGATCGCTTGTGGGTTTCTGATGTCTCTGATCATCGTCATCGCATTATATCTCATTTCCATGATTCTCCAGTTGCTGGTCATGAGGGGGTTTTTCGCACTTATAAGCGGGTCAGCCAGAGTTTCTTATGGTTGGGAGTTCGTCGGGCTGTGCATGAGTATGTGGCTGCTTGTGATGTTTGTCAGCATGCCAAGGCTGCTACCACTTCTCCAGCTGGATTGCTCCAACCCCTACCCATTCTGGACCAAGTATGGGAGGATGTATCGATGGACTTTGTGGAGGCCTTGCAACTGGTGCAAGGTAAATCGGTGATCATGGTGGTGGTTGATCGTCTGTCTAAGTATGCCCACTTCTGTGCGCTAGGTCACCCCTTCACTGCTAAAATGGTGGCGGACCTGTATGTTCGAGAGGTGGCGAAGCTTCATGGTATGCCTGGTACCATTGTGTTTGATCGTGATCGTATCTTCCTTTCTCAGTTTTGGTAGGAGTTCTTTGCCTTACAAGGTACGTTCCTTCACATGAGCACTGCTTATCACCCTTAGACGGATGGACAGACAGAAGTCGTTAATCGGTGTTTGGAGTAGTACCTATGATTCTTCACGATGACACAGCCTCGCCATTGGCTGCAGCTTCTTCCTTGGGCAGAGTGGTCCTATAATACCGCCTATCACACGCGCGGGCTTCATTCCTTTTGAAGTGTTGTATGGCCGCCCTCCCCCTATTGTTTTGTCATATGTTCCTCATCGTTCTAAGGTGGTGGAGGTGGATTATATGCTACAAACCTGCGATGAGGTCTTGCGGCAATTGAAGATGAATTTGAAAGAGGCACAAAATCGGATGAAACAGCTCTATGATGGCCGCCGGACTGATCGGGAGTTCCAAGTTGGTGACTTAGTTTATGTCTCTGTCTTACCACAGCACCAGACTTCCTTGTTTCAGCACAAGCACTCCAAGCTCACTCCCAGGTTTCATGGACCCTATCTAGTGGAGGCTCGTGTTGGTTCGGTTGCTTACCGCCTTTCTTTGCTGCCTGATTCCTTGGTCCATCCTGTGTTCCATGTGTCTCGTCTTCGCAGGTTTGTTGGTGACTGTACCTTGGCTGTGGATGCGTCGCCTCCACCTCTGATGGGCCCTGTTCTGCCTTCGGCTCCGGCTCCAATGTCTGTGCCTGAGAAGTGGCGGGTTTGTCTTTTGGGTCGCATTGTTATTGAGGTTTTGGTTTCCTGGCAGGGTCAGCCTTTGGAGGATGCGACGTGGATGCTTGAGGATGATTTCTTGGCTCATTATCCAGCATGGTCACCTTGCGGACAAGGCGATTAGCGGAAGCGTGGTGGAGGGTTGTGCACGATTGCGCACGATACCCAGACTCCTTTTATTACTTTATTGCCATGACTATTTAGTCATGATTGTAGTCTTTTACTTATTGGTTCAGTAGGGCTTGGATTAGTCGAACTGCTAATTAGATTATATTGTATGAACCAGACTGGGTTGGTTTAGTTGGTCCGGTTCACTAGGGGGGGTCGTCTCCCATAAGGGCCGACCTTGACTCTTGTTTTCCAGTTATGCAAATTGGTGATTCTCAGACTTCTCCCCTTTCTTGAATATTTCTCCCCTTTCCCTGCGCAATTCTCCTAGGTACCGATTGTGCCTACTTCAGGCACATCACTTACTTGTTGTGGCTAGATGCCTCTGACCTTTTTAGACTTTAAGCCATGTATGGGCTTCTAAGATGTTTATGTGGGTTTTGTGTGTGATGAGGATGATTATGTCATTTACTTTATCCTCTTTACCTTCATATTACTCTTGCTCAAAGTTTATGTGGTGCGTAACTCTGCTAGTTAAACTGCCTATGTAGCGGCTAAGTCTTCCGCTATTTATTAATCGCTTTCAATTCCGTCACCCCATGTGCTTGACCAGCCCTTGGTCCGAGATCATTTTGGGTCAGGCAGTGCTGGGGTGTGACAAAGTTTTAGGTATTGGAGCACCTCTTTGTCCAAGAGTAAATAAGGATTGAGTAACAAATCTTATGGGTTAAAGGGTTGTGAGTTGGTGAAGGTCTAGACATAACTAGCAATGTGAATTCTGTTAGTTGGTTGTGATAATTGTTGCTTGCTTGCTTGGATGGGTGTTTTCTGATTGTTTGGTTGCGTTGCTTTGAGTTATTAGGCTATATGATTAATGTCTGGTTGTTGTATGGATGGCTGGCTCTAATCATGCAGGCACTAATAACCATCGCGGTGCTAGAGACCCAAGAGTGAATGATGTGTTGACCACCATTGAGGGGTTGACATAGGTGGTCCAAGCTAAGCATGCTAGTGGCAGCGGATCTAAATCTCTTTCTTTAGAGGGATTCAAGAAGCTTAACCCTCCTAGCTTCAAAGGTGAGCTAGATGCTTCGGAAGTGGATAATTAGAGACTTCACATGGAGAAGATCTCCAATGCTCTACATTGCTCTGACGAGGTGAAGACTCGACTCGCGGTGTTCACATTCGAGGGCAAGGCTCAAAGGTGGTGGTTGTCGATGGAGCAGCAGAGATTCCATGGTCGTGTGGACATCCAATGGGAGGAGTTCTTGTCAGCCTTTCATGACAAGTACTTTCCTCTCCATGTCCGAGAGGAGAAGAAGAAGAGGTTTTTGAACCTTCAGTAGGGTTTGATGACGATCTTGGCGTATGAGACTAGATTTGTGGGGCTTAAGCACTTTGCTCCTCGTTTCATCAGTGACGAGTATGAGTGGGGACAAAAGTTCGAGGATGGTCTGAAGCCCTTCATCAAAGGCCGAGTTGTGCCCTTCAGGCACAAGACCCTAGCTAGGGTACTCGAGACGGCCATTGTTGTGGAGCGGGATTCAGAGGACTATATGCGGAAGAAAGGGAAGCAGCCTAGGAGACCGCAGCTGGAGGATAACCATAACCACTGAGACCATAAGTTACGAGATGCTCGTCATGCAAGGCATAACACTCAGCAGGTGCAGTAGGACCATCATGATTGTCGTGCTAGTGTGACTTGTTATGATTGCCTATAGAAGGGGCACTATGCTAATGAGTGTCCACAGAGAGCTAACTGTACTTAGAGACGTCCTCCTATGACATCTGATGCCGGTCCCATGCATCCGGGAGCACCTCAAGCGAGGCCACAGGGTAGACCACCGACCGGGCAGCAGGATGCTAAGGGGAAGAAGCCGGCTAACGATGGGAGAGTATTTGCTATATCAACACAAGAGGCGGCCATCTCTTCCAGCATGGTAGAAGGTACAATCCTCATTGCCTCCCACTATGCTAGAATATTGTTTGACCCATGCTTTGCCTTTGAGATGGGTGTTGATTTTAAGCCGTTCCATGTTCCGTTATGTATGTCTATGCCTTTGTGCTCTCTGCAGGCGGAGGAGTACGTGGAAATGATTCCAAGGGTGATTGAAGGGCATGTGCTGCATGTAGATTTGATTTTATTGCCAATGATTGACTTCAATGTGATCCTACACATAGATATGATCTCCATGTTCCATGTGCATGTAGACTGCCGAGGGAGGAAGGTGAAGTTCAAGTTGCCAGAAGCTAAGCCAAGAAGTGGATTGATATGGGATGCGAGGCTTTCCTTGGAAGTGTTACGGGGTTGAACATGGAGTTACCTAACTTGGATTCCATTTGTGTTGTGGTGGAATTTTTTGATGTCTTCCCCAGTGACTTGACGGGTTTTCCACCAGAGAGGGAGATAGAGTTCTGCATTGATCTTATTCCAGGCACTACTACTATTTCTAAGGTTCCCTATAATATGGATCTAGCCGAACTTAAAGGGCTTAAGGCTCAGCTGGAGGATCTTACAGATAAGGGGTATATCAGGTCGAGTGTATCTCCTTGGGGTGAGCCAGTGTTGTTCATTCAGAATGATGGATCTCTGTAGTTGTGTATCAGCTACCGAATGCCAAATTAGGTAACCATCAAGAGCAAGTACCCTTTTCTTAGAATTGATGATTTGTTCGATCAATTGCAGCAAGCATAGGTCTTTTCTAAGATTGATCTGAGATGGGGTCAAGTTCGGATCTGTCTTGATGATGTGGCAAAGATGGCTTTCCATACCTGATATGGGTATTATGAGTTCTTAGTGATGCCTTTTGGTCTTATTAATGCAACAGCCTCATTTATGGACTTGATGAATCGAGTCTTTCTGCCTTATCTTGATCAGTTTGTGATTATATTTGTGGATGATATTTTGATCTATTTGGCTAATGAGGAAGAGCATGAAGCACATTTGAGGATTGTCTTTCAGACTTTACAAGAGCATCATCTCTTTGCGAAGTTTTACAAGTGTGAATTTTGGCTCAAGAAGGTGCAATTCCTTGGTCATCTGATATCAAAAGATGGTATAGCGGTTGATCCCTCGAAAGTCAAAGCCCTGTTGAGGTGGGAGCAACCAAAGAGTGCATTGGAGGTTTGCAGTTTCTTAAGACTTGCTGGGTACTACCACCATTCCATTAAGGGTTTTTCTAACATTGCAAGCCCCATGACCAAGTTGACAAGGAAGAATGAGAAGTTTGAGTGGAACTCAGCTTGTGAAGAGAGTTTCTAAGAGTTGAAGAAGAGGTTGACTTTAGCTCCGGTCTTAACTTTGCCTTCTGGGAGTGGTGGATATGTGGTATATAGTGATGCTTCACTTTGTGGCTTGGGTTGTGTACTCATGCAACATGGGGAATGGTGGCTTATGCATCTCTACAGCATAGAGTGCACGAGCGGAACTACCCCCTCATGACTTGGAGTTAGCGGCTGTGGTCTCTGCATTGAAGATTTGGCAGCACTATCTCTATGGTGAGAAGTTTGAGGTGTAACATCCGGGGATTTTCTAAATCCCCGAAGTCAACTAAGTGGGGATTAGGGTATTGGACCCCTTGAGATTCTGGTGATAATAACTTAATCATAAGTTAAAACTGATGGCTGAATTCTATATGGATAGAAAGTAGACTGAAAGAGCTTCGAAATGCCACCAAGAACGTGCAAATCGGAGTTTGGATGTGGGAGATACTACTGTTCAAAGTTGAACATATTGCATAGGGCCCATTTACCCGAAGTGGATGGAAGTCCTAAATGAACTAGGAATTAGAAGTCCTAAATGAACTAAGAATTGGAAGTTCTAAAAGAACAAGGAATTGAAAGTCCTAAAAGAACTAGAAGTAGGACGTCTTAAAAGAACTAGTAGTTGGAAGTCATAAAAGAACTAGGAATTGAAAGAGGAAGAGAGTCTTAGCAGGACAAGGACTCTAAACAAGAAGAGGACGTGGCTAGAACAATGCCGAGACAAGATAGCATGCGAGTAGAGGACTTCTAGCCGAAGTAGGAGTTCGAGGAGTACTAGGAGTGGTGGAAAAATATGAAGGAGGGATTATCTATACATCTAGTTGGGACTATTTTGAGCATGTATGTGGGCTGGTTTCCTATTTGTAATGGGGCAAGGATTAGGATTCCGAATTTGTAACTAAGGTTAGGAGAGTCCTAGTGGTACTAGGCTTCCCGACCAATTTTCTATATCAAAGGGGGCGTCATGGCTGGTTGAGAGGAGGTGATTCAAGCATTCAAAACTCAGAAATCTATAAGGGTCAAAGTGGGAGCTTTGGCCACAATTCCAGAGGACTGTTGGGCAACAAACACTTTGTTGATGACTTCGACGAGCTACTGAGAGTGCACTCAACTAAAGGGTGAACCATCCTCAGCAATTCAGCGAGGCTTGATGCAGTTTTCAGCGAGGGGCAGACTAGTTTCCAAGATAGTTGAGATGGTATTGGGTCTGCGAGCATTGGGGGTGAATTGGTGGAGGTAAATGCATCATTTTACATCCATAATCATGCTGATTTGGATGTTGTGTTTCAGCCCTAGATCTACCTCAATGGAATGGTATTGAATGCATCTATTTTCCCTGATTCATACATGAACTATGCTGAGTTTAATCATTGGTTTTAGCCCTGATTCTTGCATGAACTGTGCTGAGTTTAATAGTTGGTTTTAGCTCTGATTCATACATGAACTTTGCTGAGTTTAATCATTGGTTTTAGCCCTTATTCATGCATGAACTTTGCTGAGTTTAATTGTTGGTTTTAGCCCCAATTTATGCATCAACTTTGCTGAGTGTAATCGTAAGTTTTGGCCCTGATTTGTGCATGATTTCTTGCTGATTTAATCCATGAATCCTTGCTGATTTCCTTCCCTAGTTTATGCTATACTCCAATGGATTTTATTTATGAATTCTCAGCTGTAGTTTATGCTATACTCTTGCAGATTTAATCATCGATTCACAGCCCTAGTTTATGGCATTATATTACTGATTCATCAATTTGCTTTATCCTTGAATTGTACTACTAATAGCTGATTTCTTTAATGGGTTTTTAGCCTTAATTAGTGTCATTACATTGCTGAATTAGATTATCCTATTTCAGCCATCAATCCGATTCATGTCTTGTTGAATTAAAACGTTTTGTCTCAGCCATCAACCTGATTCAAGTCTTGCTGAATTTAATCATTCTATCTCAGCCTTATTTTGATTTATGTCTTGGTGAATCTTGATGGCTGTAACAACCTAACTTTTAGTCATTATTATGTTGAATGTTGGTGGTTGTGCCAGCCTCACCTTGATGTATTGCCGTGTTGAATGTTGATAGAGGTGTTAGCCTCACTATGAGTTATTATAATGCTGATTATTGTTAGTCATTTCAATCTTGATTTGATTTGTTACCTTGCTAAATATTGTTAGTCATTCAGCCTTTATTTGATTTGTTATCATGCTGAATGTTGCTAATTACTTCAACCTGATTCATTATGTTAGTTTGCTGATTTGATTAGTTTGTTTTAGTCTCAATCAAATTCATGGTTGTGTGGATTTGAACAGTTCATCTGAGCATCAATTCTGATTCATAGGCTTACATATCTCTATCTAAAATCAGCATGTTATCTTGTTGATTGTGTAAGATTGTTGCTTGCATGATATGTTGTGATTAGTTTTTAGTACCTTTGCTTCACGTGGTTGCATCATATCGCATGCTGAGTCAAATTTTAAGCTCACAATAATAGCCATGGCAGTAATCTTTCAGACCTTTGTGGTCTCCACTCTTTTGGGATGATGGATCCCTGCAAATCGTAAACCAGGTTTTTGAGCATCATTGAAGGCTCATCTACCTCTGGCCAGTGTGTCCATGAGCATAGCCAGTACCTACATCTCTAGGACCATGGCTGATCTAAGTGCATCTCTCGAGATGCTAGGATTTATGTTAGCATATAATTACTCCTTTGAGCAGGAGTTGGTATTTTTAGGTAAAAAATTATTGCATTGTTTCCTTAACGGTGTCCATTGTTTTGTGCACTGTGTTGGTCTTTATTGGTTAAAGATCAGCCCATGTTTCTGAGATATGTCATATTCAGTATATTCAGTGCTCTGTATATTACTTTTACATTTTTCATTGTATATTGATGTTATGCATGTTGTAGTCCTATGTCTGGAGATTTCTCGATGGGTGAGTTGTCTCTGAGTGAATATAGATTTGTTAGTATTAATTATTGAACAAGGGTTGTGAGATAATTAATAACATTGTTTGATGTTGCTTGTTAATTAGACAAGGGGAATGATTAAAGGACTGCATAAAATGTAGGTTGATTGAAAATACTTTAGCATTACATATGCGATGCTATGCTTCTTAGGATAGGGTAGTTTTTAGGCTAAACTACATCTGGATCCGATCTTATTATAAACATTGGAGATGTTGTTTGTGAGTACGTAGGCAAATAACATCGGGTGATGCTGGCCCAATCTAAAAAATATTAATGAAATCTTTTGTCTTTATGGAAGCTCTTCTCTTGAAGGCGAACAGATTCCATTGTTATTGTTGTAGTTGTTTCGTTTGGTGGGTTGCAGATTCTCTAGGCGACGACAAGTGAGACCAAGAGAGGCGAGCACAAGATGAAGAAGTTTTTCATTTCTACAAGTCTAGTACGTAGGTATATCTTTAGCGTGAGAGTCAACTTGTTATTTATTTTTAGGCGGGTGATGGACTTGTACTTAGATGGATGAGCTATTTTTATTGGATTTTTTGAGACATGTGATAATATCATATGATTTGATATTTGTATTTGTGAACCCCAGTTATCATGACCTGGATATTTAATTGAATGGTTTGTTTTGTATTTAAGGAAAAAAATTCTCTTGACAACCATTCATGCTATTTTAAAAAGGGTTTTCAAAATTTGGGTCGTGATAGTTAGCGGCCGGGGTTTTGCATTGAAGATTTGGCGGCACTATCTCTATGGTGAGAAGTTTGAGGTGTTCACTATTCACAAGAGTTTGAAGTACCTATTCACTCAGAGAGACCTAAGTATGAGGCAAAGGAGGTGGCTAGAATTCCTAAAGGACTACAATCATCCTGGTAAAGCAAAGTTGGTGGCGGATGCTTTGAGTCGGAAATCAACCATTACGATTGCTTGCATGCGAGTTCGTGAATGGCTCCTCTACGAGGACACCATTGAGCTTAAACCAGAGGTAATGGTGGAAGAGACATGTAGTTGGTTTTCCAACCTCTCTATAAGTTTGGTGTGGTCGATGACGTGGTTGAAGCTCAGAAAAAGGATGAGGAGACTCAAGTCCTTAAGGCTAAGCTAAGGGGGAAGGCAGGGTTGGACTTCGAGGAAAGGCCAAATGGGAGTTTGTTGTATAAGGGACGTGGTGCGCCGAACTCTGTAGAGTTGAAGGAGCATATCCTATCGAAGGTGCATCATTCTAAGTTCTCCATCCACCCTGGTGGAACGAAGATATACCACGACATGAAGAGGACATTTTGGTTGAAAGGGATGAAGGCGAACATCGCGGCCTATGTGTCCAAATGCATTGTGTGCCAGCATTCAGGCGGTTTACTACAACCACTTTCGATTCCGGAGTGCAAGTGGGAGCACGTAATCATGGATTTTGTTTTCAAACTATCACGATCGCTAAGTGGTAACGATGCGGTATGGGTGATCATTGACCAACTTATGAAGTCCGCACATTTCCTCGCGATCAGAATGACTACCCCTTTGGATGCCTTAGTTGCCCTATATATGAGGGAAGTCATGCCGTTACATGGGATTCCGATATCCATCGTCTCCAACCGTGACCCTCATTTCACTTCCATGTTTTGGCAGAGCTTTCAGGGTGCTTTGGGCACATCTCTATATCTCAGCTCCGCCTTTCACCCTCAGACGAATAGACAATCCGAAAGGACCACCCAGACGCTTGAGGACATGCTCCGAGCTTATATCCTTGAGTGGAAAGTAAGTTGGGAGTAGCATTTGCCACTGGTTGAGTTTACATATAATATTAGCTACCAAGCAAGCATCAAGATGGCACCCTTCGAAGCACTTTATGGGCATCCTTGCCGATCACCTTTGTGTTAGAGTGAGGTTGGAGAGCATCTTCTCACTGGCCTAGATCTTATGTAGTAATCAGTAAACAAGATACACCTCATTCGGGAGAGATTGTAGACAGCACAGATCCGTCAGAAGAGTTATCCCGATAGGAGACAGCGGGAGTTGGAGTTCAGCATTGGCGCTTAATATCTCTTGGACCCGCGGTGTGGTCCGATTCGGACAATGGAGCAAGCTATCACCTCAATTTATTGGGATCTTGGAATGTGTAGGCACCACAGCATATTGAGTAGCCCTCCCACCCCGATTGGCTGATATCCATAATATATTCCACGTCTCACTTCTTAGGAAATATGAGCCAGATCCTACTCATGTCTAGGATTTCAGGCCATTGGAACTCCAAGATAATCTTTCCTACGAATAGGTACCTATTCAGATGCTAGACCGTAAGGAGAAGGTACTTCGGCAAAAGGTGATTCCACTTGTGAAGGTGTTGTGGAGGAATCACAAGGTAGAGGAAGCCATGTGGGAAAGGGAGGACAAGATTAGAAAGAAGTACCCTCATCTTTTCGTCACCTACCTCTAGCGAATTTTGGGGAACCAAAATTTCTAAGAGAGGGAGGATATAAGGAATCTCATCTTAAACCGGTCTACATTTAATTTTTCTTATTAATTAACGGTTATCCTGTGGTTTAAGCCTTTTCTGATTAAATTCAATGGTTTTAAAAAATAAATGGGATTTCTAAATGGTTTAATCAAAATCAACTTCACATTTACGAGTTTTAAGTGAAATTGGGTCCAATCTGATTTTTTTGTAATTTTTTGATTTTTTTCATATTTTACAAAAAAATTAAGGTTTGGTGGGACCCTGCCGTGGGCCCCACCGAAAATTTTACGGTTTTTAGTCCAAAACGTCCCAAACATCAAAGGAAGTTATTAGAAAAAATTTTAGTATTTTTCTGGTCATAATTAGAGTTCAAATCACTAAAATGCCTATTTTTTTGTTAAAAACCCTACTTATACCCCAAAGGTTAGTTATGTTTACCCCTCCTTTCTATAAAAGGAAAGGGACTAACCCATTTCCAAATTTGGAATAGGTTATGAAAGGGTGTTTGGAGCCTAATCGCTTTATTAGGCCCAAAGAGGAAGTTTCCCTAATCCATGCTTAATCATTAGGGTATTTCTTAATTCTCTTTTAATCTATTTTCGTCCATTGCTTTCAATCCGATTTTAGCCCATTTAATCACTATTTTATTCCTCTTTTCCAAACCCTAACCTTCAAATTTTTGATTTTTTGCTTCCAAAGCTCTTGATCTAGGGTTTGCTTTATGATTTTCAAGGTTAAATGGAGTTTAGATGTGTATTAACATAAAAATCATGCTTTTGGAAGGTTTCAGAGGTGATTGAAGGATTAATCCAACTCAAATCTATTGGAGAGGTAATGGGTTTTCAAATCAAAGCCTTGTGGTACAATCTAAATTTTTATGGTTTTACTTGAATGGGATTACTTGATTAGGGCTTTAATGGTAGATTTATGAGATGTCAATTTATTTTCTTGATTTCTTAGGGTTTTACCTTAGAATGGGTTAAATTATTTTTTCTAGAATGTTTTATTAAGTTTTGATGGTGTATGAGGCTTGGGATGAAGGTTTTAAGGTTCTTCAATGATGTTTTAATTTTGGAATTTTGAAAGGAAGAAGAAGGCTCGAACTATTCGTTGGCGATCAATCGAGCCAATTGGCCAATCGATCGTGCTATTCGAACAGCCTGCCAGGCCGATCAATCAGCTATACGATAGTCCTTCCATTTTTTTATTTTTATGCTCATTTGGTGTTTTTATTTTAATTGATGATTTTAATAGTTATGCAAAGTGTTTTATGTTGGAATTAAGCTAATAAAATGGTGTGGAATTGATGATGAAGATGTATGAAGTATGCTTAAGTATTTGTTATGTGGTATAATATGTTGATGGTTATACATGATAACAATTCATTACCTTGAATCAATGAATGATAAAATTCTAATGATTAGAGCAAGTTTCCAGTAGGGACATTATACGTTAAATGCTAAGATATGTCATCTTATAATGAGAATGGATTGTGGGTAAATGGTGTTATTATGTCATGGCTTCATGTGTAGAATAATCATGCTTGTAGGGGTTGAGCATTTGATTTCACATGAACGGATTTTCAGTTTATGGTAGATTTCACCCTAGATTTTAGTAGGAAATCATGTTTTGAATGTGTTCAAGCATGGGTATATTGCCTTATGAGCTTATGTCAAAGCATTGATCATGTGCTTAGGATATGCATGAACACACACATGTGGGGAATCTACTATGAAACTGTAGTTAATTATGATTCGATTATGATGCATGAGGGGACTGATGGGAGCACATTCCATGTGTCGGAATTCACATAGATCTTGCTCACAGATGTATCATAATATCATTCATCATGGAACAAAGTTCATGAATGATCGGTGACTTAATCAAAACTTGATTGGTCCAAAAAGACATGATTTTGATTTTAGTTCTTGTGTGGAACATGTATACTCCCCGGGTTGTGTCTAGTTAAATTGAGCTATGTGGGGAAGAGTTGTGTACTTGTCTTGCGGATGAGATTATTGAGATTGTCATTTGGACCCTAAGTATCTAGAGTGGTATGCCTTCATGCACCGGCTACCATGTGTTCTAGGATTTCGTGTGCGGGAATTCGAGCTCTCCCCCAGCGCAGGAGATGTCCTTGGGGGAACACATATGCTCTAGGTTCTCTGTGTTAAAATGGTACATCCTTCGCCAGGATCGTCCTGGGCGAGCAGAATTAGCAGCTAACCACCCCGACCACTTACATTTCCTGTGTGAAAATCAGACTATGTCTCGCCTTTCTGGCCCTGACTGTGTCCCGCATGAGTGGCAATGCTTGTATTTACTTGTTGAGGGAGGCATTCACCATTTGCGATTATGCATGTGCATTGTAAATATTATGCCTAGGATTGCAGGGTTTGTGTAGGGACAATTTGACACATGATTAAGAGTTTTTATGCATGATTGTATATCATATGTTTGACAAGTTTGTCATGCAGGGTAAATGAGGATGGGATAAAAATGCATGATCTGATTGTGTGATTGAGACACTATTATGCAGGTTTATGTGATATGAATGTATGATCTGATTTATGTGATTGAGACACTATTATGCAGGTTGATATGATATGAATACACAATATGAAATCGTGTGAACGAGACACTTTTATGCAGGTTTATGTGATATGGTTGCATGATCATAAAGTGTTTGAAAGACACTTCTTATGTGGTTTATGGTGTTATCATGCTTGATTTGATTAGATGTGAAATATTTACCTATGTAGGATGGATATTAGATCATAACTCGAACATTTATGTCCTGACTTTGATATCTTTATCATATGAATGCTAGTGCTTATTGTAACGACCCGTTTTTCGATTACGCTTAACCCGGGAGGGTTAAGGGTAATTTGGTAATTTAAGATTAATGTTAAGGGTTTTCATTAGATGAAATACCCTTAGCCAGGTAGAGCTTGGCATAATGAGCGTAACGATTCGAAGAACGCGAAAGCAGGTCGGGACCGGAAATTACGATATTTGAGAAACGTGCTTTATAGGCGGGACCCACTTGGAAATAGTGTGTTTTGCTGCTTTAAGTGGGTTGGTATTGAAGGGCTCATCGATACGAGTCCAACGGTACCTAGAACGCGCGAATCCGAATCCGGGGTAGGAAGATACGCGCATTTGAAGTTTTGGATTTAAAAATAAAAATTAAAAAAAAGAAATGGCGCGCGGGGCGCGCCGCAGCGCGCGCCGCAGTGCATTTTTGGCGCGAGCCAGCGCGCGGCCGCGGTAACGCGGGCGCGGCGTTTCCGCGGCGCGGGCGCGACCCGCGTAACGCCCGGGCGTGAGCCGCGCGTTACCGCGGGTGCCGCGCGCGTACTGCATGCGCCGCCACCCGAAACCAGCGGCGCAGCCGCGGTTTCGGCGCAGCTCGGGGGCTATATATACCCCATTTCATTCCATTCTTCAGGCAGAACTTCTCTACCCCCGTTTCTGACTGTTCTGAGGCCGATTAAGGCCGTTCAAGACCCGTTTCCTACTAAATCGAGTATGTTCTACGCAATGGAGCTGTCCGTTCTTCAAGTTGGAGACTGTATGATGAAGAAACGTCCCAAGACAAGAGGAGGTCCTGCCCGTTATCTTCATGCACCGACGAACTTTGTTTTCTCTGTTGCTGGCCATCCCAACTCTGATTTAGTCAGTCCAAGAGGTGTTCTTGACTAAATCAAGTATGTTCTACACAATGGAGAGGTCCGTTCTTTGATTCGACAACCGTATAAGGAGGAAATACCCCGAGACAAGGAGAGGCTCCACCCGTCATCCTCGAGCAACGAACAAGAAATATGGGCCCGGAGCAAGACGGGATTTTGTCTGAAGTTGCCAAGCTACATCAAGAGAAGTAATCTAGACTAGGGGAGGTTCTGTCCGCCACTCACGGGCACAGGAAACGAGAAGAGCTCCGGCAAGGAGAACATTTATATGTAGTCTTTCTGTACAAGACGAGGAACGTATGAAGGCTAGAGGAAGCTCCGTCTAATATCTTCGGATCTGAAGGGACGGATGCTCGTGTGAGCAACTCCGTATACCTCTACTATACGAGACATAAGGGCAGTAAGCAACTCTGTATCCCGCTACTATACCTATATGCTATATATCTATATGTCATGCTAGGTGCCTATATGCCATGCTATGTGCCTATATACTATGCCATGTACCTATATGCCATGCTAGGTGGCTATATGCCATGCTAGGTGCCTATATGCCATGCTAGGTGCCTATATGCCATGCTAGGTGCCTATATACTATGCTATGTACCTATATGTCATGCTATGTGCCTATATGCCATGCTATGTGCCTATATACTATGCTATGTGCCTATATGTCATGCTATGTGCCTATATACTATGCTATGTACCTATATGTCATGCTATGTGCCTATATATCATGCTATGTGCCATATGCCATGCTATGTGCCTATATGCCATGCTATGTGCCTAGATGCCATGATGTATACTTATATGACGTGTGTGGTCTCGCTCTAGGGTAGAGCGAGACGTGTAATTTGTGTTCTCGGTCTCGGCTCAGTGATAGAGCGAGATACGTGTATGAGATTCCGATCCCGCTCTATGGTAGAGCGAGATGTACGATTCCGTTAATTTATTAACTTCCGCTTGACTCCGATATATGATGAGTGTTTGTATACTCCGATTAAATATTCGGAGATATGTATTTTATACGTATGATTTTGTGATGTTTGTAGTATGTAGTAGCCATTAGGCAGAACTACGTTCGGATCCGATCGTATTGGGATAATATCTAATACGTACGTAGGCAACCAACGGCAAGGCAACGTTGGCCCGATCCAAATCATTATAATAATTATTTTATTTTGTTTTACACGCGATGAACTATGAAACTTCATCGTGTGTACGTGTTCGTTACAACCAAAGTCTACGTACGAAGAAGCCTTAAAGCTCCGTAGTGCGTAGACGAACGTTGTACCTCTCGCACTCAGACGATGATTCTTGGCTCAAGGAAAGAGAAAATTTCCTATTAGCGATTTTGTGGGCCCGGCTCGGGTCGGGTCGTTACACTTATGCTTATGGATAAATAATGGTTTAGCTAGGGAATGATAAAAAAATGGTATATCATGTCAATTATGGGTATGAATTGCTATGTTGCCATGCCGTTATGTTATTTTATTATTGCTATCATGTTCAAAGCATTATTGAGTTTTGTACTCACCCCACTTTGCTTGTTTTATTTTCGGGCTGTGCGGCATGATGCGCAGATGCACATGATACATTATATGAGGAATGATATGACCACACATGGGATTAGTTTTTGTCATGTCCTGATAGCATTTTATTTCCTTATTTGCATATTTTTAGACCTTGAGAACTGTATTTGGTGGATTTTTTACTAGAGCCTACTTGTTGAGGCTAGATGTCTCTGACCTTTTTAGACTTTATGCCATGTTTGGGCTTCTGAGATGTTTATGTGGGTTTTGTGTGTGATGAGGATGATTATGTCATTTATTTTATCCTCATTATTTTCTCCTTTTTCCTCTTGCTCAAAGGTTATGTGTTGCATAACTCCGCTAGTTAAACCGCCTGTAGTAGGGGCTAAGTCATCCGCTTGTCATTAATTGCTTTCAATTTTGTCGCCCCGTGCGCTTGACCGGCCCTTGGACCGGGTTTGGCTCAGGTCGGGCAGTACTGGGCTGTGACACTTTTCCTTGTTTATCCTTCAATAGTTGAAGAACGATCTTCCTCTATTACACTCTCTTCATCTTCTTCTCATAAACTTGGTGAGCTAGTCTAGGGGTTAGTTGGTAGGAGGCTTCTTCTTCTTCCATGACCTAATTTGTAATGGTGATTCTTTGGACACTTTGTTCTAAGAATCTATATGCAGTTCATTTTCTTTTGAATCAAGTATTTTGGACCCTAGTTTTGTTTGTTGGTTACTTTCTTTTGCGACCATAGAGATAGTAGGTTTTACTAAGGGGGTGAACAAGAACTTCCTAAAACATAAGCCCATCTTATTAGTTTGACTTATGCTCAAGAAGGTCTTCAATGTCTTTTTCCCACTCTTGAACCCATCTAATTTAGTTTTTGAAGGACATAAGTGTTGTGCATGTTTATCCGACTCTCCTTTTCTCTTTATTTCAGCACACTAGACTATTTGATTAGTATTTGCATGTGTATTTAATTATTAAACTATGTTAGGAGAGCTAGTGGTCCATGGGGTAGCCGGGCCCACTAGTGGCATGTTTCCCAAGTAGGAGGGTGTGACTCCCCATAAGAGGGTTGTCCCCTCCCTTGGTCTGTTTTATGCAATTTGACTATTCAAATATCTCTCCCCTTTCTTCCTTCTTCCTCCCCTTTCCCTGCGTGAATCTCCATGGTACCTATCGTGCCTTCATTGGGCACATCATTGGTATCGGAGCTTTTATGATCCCCGGCCATGGCACAAGGCAAGCAAGCTACTGCAACCCCAGAAGTCCTCCCAGAGAAGGAGGCGCTCGCCTCATCGGACAGTCCAAAGACTGTTCCAGGGTGAACCTACTTTGGCACAGATCCTGGCGGAACTGAAATCCTTGAGCATGGGTGTGGCCAAGGTGGGCATACTAAGCATCGTGGTTATGCAGCTTTAGGCAAAGCACGCATCACCTCTTTTGCCCAGGCAGCCAACTACTTTCATAGAAAAGGGGCGTCCGTCCCAGGTGATGCACTGAAATAATGTTCAATAAAATATTTTTAAATTTCTATTTGCAATCCTATTTTGTGTTAATTCATTGCTGATTTGAGCTATTTATGTTTTGAATAAGTTAGTTGGACCTTAATTGAGTTTACATGTCTAAACAGGCTTCAACAAGATACAACTGGAAGAGGAAGTTAAGCCCAATTACACAAAGCTATTTAAAAGTCAAGAATGGGCTCCTAATGGTCTAAACATGCATGGAATGGTCGAACACAACCTTGTGGACCCATTTGATTTGAGATTTGTATGAATAGAATTAAATTATGAAAGAAGTTGATTCGGACAGATTGATACAGCCTTAGTATTTTGATCATATCTTTTTGTGTATAATTCGGATTGATATGATTCTGGTGGAAATGGAAAGAAGACTTCCGTGGGTACAAGTGTTATTTCAGGAAGAAATTCCAAATTCCGAAGATATATGGGTCCAATCAATCAGGATAAAATCTGGAGATATGATTTGACTTTCCCCTTTGAAGCAACCCTTTCTTTTCCTATAAATAGAGGGGTGGACGTGATAGATGGGGCATTCTCTCCTCTTTGGAGCTCTCTTCTCCTATTTCCTTCTCTTATTTTGTAATTTTGTTTTTAGTTTTATTGTAATGGCTTTCTAAGCTCCCAAGCTAAGGCTAGAGGTGATTTGTAACAATCTAATGGAGTTCAATTCATGTTTCATCAATGGTTTCAAGTAAGTATTGTTTATTTGAAGTGATGTTTATTTAATATTGTTCTTCTTCTTGTTTCTTTGTGATTTGGATACATAAGATGCTTGAAGGCTCTCCTTCTTGATCTTTTGTGATTTGGATACATAGAAATCTTGAAGAGACAATTTATTTTGATCCTTCATCTATCCAAAGCATTTTCTATCTTTAGTTTTAATTTTAATGTTCATATCTTCCAGTTAGATAGAATCTTCATTCAATTCTAACTGAGATAACATGATACATGAAGAACATCATTAGATGTTACAATGATCTTTAATGCCTTAGTGTTTTCTCATCATGATTTCTTAACTTGTTATTCCCTCAATACTCTTCTACTCTTTCTTTCTTAATTTTTCTTCCTCTATTTCTTCGTAACAATTTTCTTTGTTGCACAAGGCTTTCCCTGTGGATCGACCTTGTCTACTACAATTGGCAAGTAAAATAAATCTGAATTTGACTTCTTCATAGTCATGTTTCAGACGTAACAACACCAGGCCCCCGAACTGCACGCCCCTAACCTTCTGGCACCACAGACATAGATCCAAGGGTTTTTCGGATTCCGGTGCGGTTTGGCACAGTCAACCAGGTATTGGATGGGAGGCGCCAGACCTGGGATGTGTGAGACACACCAGGTGTTCGGGAAAATGCCCCAATGATGCCGCCTCTTAGAAACCTATTCCAGGACATGGAGGACGAATGGGAGGAGTACCGGGGCACCGTGGCGGACCACAAGGAGGGGCGGAACCATGGTTGGCCCACCTACAGTTCCCACGCTACAATGGGGATGACGACCTTATGGAATGGCTGTACAAGGTAGAAAAGTTTTTCACCTACGAAGGGACGCACTCCGAAGCTGAGCGACTGTGCATAGCAGCCTTCCACCTTGATAGGGACGCTTCTCAAACGAGCTATGCATTCAGTTATGACCTAATGAGTTTCAGGATTTCAACGAGATGCTCTCCACCCTGCGCCAAACTACCACTGTTCACGCCTATTACACGGAGTTCATGAAGGTGGCCAACTGCCTCCCTGACTGGCTGGTGGCCACCTTGGTGGACTTGCTTAAGCAAGGCCTGAAGCCTGAGATTTCTGAGGAGATGTGCCACTTTCCCTGTGTCAGCATGAGGGACATCATTTGCCATGCTCGCATCAAGGAGGAGAAGCTGGTTAGGCAGCGCAAAGGGGGCAGTTTGGGCCTTTGCCTTGGCCTACTTCTAGTGCCAGTCCCCTAGCCACGCCAACTAGTAGCTTGGGAGCTGAACGCTCTAGCCAGCAGCCCACTCAGGAAAGACAAATTGTTCGTCGCCTCACTCCTGCCCAGATAGAGGAATGCCGGTCTAAGGGGCTATGTTTTGCTGCGATGAGAAGTTCTTTCTGGAGCACCATTGTTCGGCCAAGGGCAGCCTTCTCGTGGAGGAGGTGGATGATGAAGGAGAGGAGGCAGGCAGGGCTGACTTGCTTTCCCTGATGACGTGCTGCTTGAAATTTCGGTCCATGCTTTCACGGGGCATTCACTCCACTCACAATGCGAGTCCAGGGCTACCTCAGGTGACACCAAGTGGCTATTCTGATCAACAGCGGGTCTACCCATAACTTGATTAACGACAAGGTAGCCCATCAGCTAGGCTGTTTTGTCTCCGATTCGAAGCCATTTGACGTACTGATTGGCGAGGGAAAACACCTCAAGAGCACCGGGGTGTGTTCTCAAGTTACACTCTCTATTCAAGGCCATACATTTGTCACCGACCTCTTCTTGCTGCCTACGAAGGGGACGAATGTGGTGCTAGGAGTGCAGTGGCTTTAGGAGC
This sequence comes from Saururus chinensis, assembly GCA_035235625.1. Classification (NCBI taxonomy): domain Eukaryota; kingdom Viridiplantae; phylum Streptophyta; class Magnoliopsida; order Piperales; family Saururaceae; genus Saururus; species Saururus chinensis. The sequence continues at coordinate 32,743,383 of CP141144.1, read as the reverse complement.
TTGGGGATGTTATTTGGAACATTAGAGACATGGTGATGGACTTTGTGCTTCAGGGGCAGCGGGTTCGGATTGAAGGCTCCAGGCCGGGCACCCTCCTCTCCACCCAGTCTTCGAGCTCTTTCTTTCGGTTCTCCCCCCAAGGGCTCCTCTTGCAGAAGTGTGCCACAATCAAGGTGACTCTGGATGAGATGCCTCCAGATCTCTAGGAGTTGTTAGCAGCCCATTAGGACTTGTTTGCTGAGCCGCAAGGTCTCCCTCCCGTCCGGCCTCATGACCACCAGATTCCCATCATCCTTGGAGTAGCCCTAGGCAATGTCTGCCCAAATCGTTACCCTCATATACATAAATCAGAGATTGAGCATCTCGTGGCTGATATGCTCCAATCAGGGATCATCCACCCTAGCACGAGTTCCTACTCATCTTTGGTGTTGCTAGTTCGAAAGAAAGATGGTACATGGTGGTTCTGTATCGACTACCATGCTTTGAATGAAATCACTGTCAAAGGCAAATATCCCATATAGGTGATTGAGGAGTTGTTGGATGAGCTGACGAGTGCCATGGTCTTCAATAAATTTGACCTTTGTTCGGGTTACCATCAGGTTCAGGTGCAGCCAGCCGATGTGCACAAAATAGCCTTCCGGACTCATGATGGCCATTTTGAGTTCCTCGTCATGCCATTTAGGCTTACCAATGCCCCCTCCACATTCCAGTGCCTCATGAACTATCTATATAGGTCGTTCCTATACCGCTATATATTGGTTTTCTTTGATGACATTTTGGTGTACAACAAGTCATGGGCAAAGTACTTGAAGCATGTCAGGTCAGTTTTCTCTATTTTGCGAGATAACTCCTTATTCCTAAAGCGTTCAAAGTGTTCCTTTGGCAGCCCGCAGGTTGATTACTTGGGTCATATTATTTCCAGGAGTGGCGTTGCCACTAACCCGGCCAAGGTGGCCGCCATGCTCTCTTTGCCGCCACTCACCTGCATTCGGGCACTCAGAGGTTTTCTAGGCCTTACAAGTTATTATCAGCAGTTCATCTATCAGTATGGAGAGTTGGCGTGTCCCCTTATAGAGCTGCTCAAGAAGGGGGCTTTTGCTTGTAACGCAAATGCCCAAGCGGCAATTAAGGAGCTTAAGCGGGCTATGGCCTCAGCCCCAGTTCTGCTCTGACCTTTCGTGGTGGAGATGGATGCTTCAGAGACGAGCCTCGGGGCAGTTCTTTTGCAAGACGAGCATCTATCGCCTACTTTAGTAAGGCCTTGGCTGGCCGCTCTCTATCCCTGTCCGTGTATGAGAAAGAGATGTTGGCTATCGTCCTCGTGGTCGACAAGTGGCGGCCTTACTTACTTGGCCGCCAGTTCCTGATTCACACTGACCACCAACACCTAAAATATTTCTTGGAACAGAGGGTGTCCACTCAGTCTTAGCAGCGGTGGGTCAGCAAGTTACTTGGCTATGACTACGAGGTTGTGTACAAGAAAGGGTCGGAGAACATCATGGCCGACACTCTCTCTCGCAGCCCTTGCTCGGGCTCTTTCTTGGCTTTCTCCACTTTATCTTGTCCATTCATTGATGAGTTACGACAGGCCTATCTTGATGATTCTTTGACACAGGCTGTGATTGCAATCCTTCAGACCGACCCTACTTCCTAGCCCTTCTTTGTGGGCGGGATGCCCTTCTCTTTTGGAAGGACCACCGTGGGTACCCAATGTAGCTGACCTTTGCCGTCGCATCATGTCCCACTTCCATGACTCTTCCGTGGCTGGTCATGAAGGGGCTTTCTGCCCTATAAGCGGGTTAGCCAGAGCTTCCTGTGGTAGGGTATTCGCCGGGCTGTCCAAGAGTATGTGGCCGCTTGTGATGTTTGTCTAAGGGCTAAGGCCGCCACGACTTCTACCTCCGGTTTGTTGCAGCCCTTGCCTATTCCAGATAAGGCATGGGAGGAAGTTTCGATGGACATTGAGGAGGCCTTGCCTGTGGTGCAAGGTAAGTTAGTGATTATGGTTGTGGTGGACTGGCTATCCAAGTATGCTCATTTTTGTGCACCGGGACATCCCTTCACCACCAAGATAGTGACTAAGCTTTATGTTCGGGAGGTGGCCCAACTCCATGGTATGCCCGTACTATTGTTTCTAATCGTGATCGGATATTCATTTTTCAGTTTTGGTAGGAGTTCTTCACTTTATAGGCTACTTCTCTTCATATGAGCAGTACTTATCACCCTTAGACGGACGGTCAGATAGAGGTGGTTAATTGTTGTTTGGAGCAGTATCTTCAATGCTTTACTATGACGCAGCCCTGCAGATGGCTACAACTTCTTCCATGGGCTGAGTGGTCCTATAATACTGCCTATCATACCCGAGCTAGCTTCACCTTTTGAGGTGTTGTATGGCTGCCCACCACCGACTGTGTTATCGTATTACCTCATCGTTCATCTGTGGCTAAGGTGGACTGTATGATCCGTACACGAGATCAAGAATTTGCATTGGGTGACTTGGTTTATGTGTCGGTTCTGCCTCATCGCCAAACATCCTTGTTTGAGCCAGAGTATTCCAAGCTCGCCCCTCATTTCCATGGTCCCTATGCTATCGAGGAGCATATTGGTCCAATGGCTTACTGCCTTGCCTTGCCTCCGGTCTCCTTAGTTCACCCTGTCTTTCATGTATCACACCCGCGCCACTTTGTAGGTGACAAATCCTTGGCTGAGGGGGTTCCTCCACCCCCCTTGATGGGCTCGGTTCCGCCGTCCTACCCTGTTCCTGCTTTAGTGCTTGAGAAGCGTTGGGTTCGTAACTCTGGTCGCATTATTACAGAGGTTTTGATTTTTTGGAAGGGGCTGCCGCTTGAGGATTCTATACGGATGCCCGAGGATGAGTTCATGCCTCATAACCCAGTTTGGTCGCCTTGAGGACAAGGTGAATAGCGGAAGCATGGTGGAGTGTTGTGCACGTTTATCCGACTCTTCTTTTCTCTTTATTTTAGCACACTAGACTATTTTCATTTGTATTCGGTTAGTATTTGTGTCACGCCCCGGCACTGCCCGACCCAAGCCGAACCCCGTCCAAGGGCCAGACCAATGCACGGGGGCGATGGAAACGATTAAGGAAAGATAGCGGAAGACTTGTGCCCCAACTACAGGCAATCTAATTTACGGAGTTTACGCACTACTTTGAGCTCTGTAAATAGGTAGAACCAAAGAGTTAAACTCTAATTCAACCATAATCTCAAACCCACATACTAATAATTCATAGCCACACATTTGGCTCCAAACAAGGTCTAAAACGAAACTAAAGACATAGTATATCACAAATCTAAAATAAGGATCATTCCACAAGATCCTAACATCAACATAAGATAAACGAAGAGACATGCAAAACTAGGAGCCTCCACGACTACTCTCAAGCTCTCTCCGACCTTTTCTCATATAGAGGATCCTGTCTGTCTGCGTGTCGTGCTACGCTGCCCCAAAACAAAACAAGAAAGTGGGGTGAGTATAAAAACTCAATAATGGTTTTGAATATAACTATAATCACCAGAAAACACAATGGTATGACAATGAAGCAAATCAAATCTAAGATTAACATGCTATACCACTTTCTGATCTTACAATCATATCACATAAACCTACATAATAGTGTCTTAATCACACCATCCATGATCATGCATTCATACCACATAAACATGCATAATATGTATCTCTAACATACATTTCCGATCATGCATCAACATCATATAAACATGAGATGTTTCTCTAACATATATTTTAGATCATGCATCAACATCATATAAACCTACATGAGATGTATCTTTAACATACATTCCAGATCATGCATCAACATTCTCATTCATCATGCATGTATAAGTGTCACACACACATTAGTCTAACATGCAAGTCCATACACATAGAGAATAAACCTGCTCTTCAAGGCCAGAGCCCTCGAGCAAACACTTATCAAATAGACATGCTCCTCATGGTCAAAGCCTTCGAGCAACTCCTGCTCCTCAAGGCCAACGCCTTGGAGCAACTCTTGCTCCTCAAGCCAGTGCCTTCGAGCAACTCCTGCCCATCAAGTCTAAACTCTCGGGCAACCCTGCTTGTCAAGACTAAAGTCCCAAGCAACAATACCTGGTAAGCCGGTGTACTCAGACAAACCAGCTGGATTCTTAGGGTCCAGATAATCATAATAATCTCAATCTGTAAGACAAGTACACAACTCGTCCCTACATAACTCCATTTAACTAGACTCAACCCGGGGAGTGTCCATGTTCCACATAGGAACTCAAATCGAAAATATGTCCTTTCGGACCAACCAAGTTTTGATTAATTCACCAAGCGATTAATCCAGCACACAATCTCAATTATTGCATACAACCGATCAATTCCGATTAAGCAATGGTAAAACCTCATTCATGAAGTCTGATGCATGATATCATGATACATCCGTGAGCAAGGTCTACGTGGATTTCCAACACATGAAACGTGGTCCTAATCAGTCCCCTCATGCATCATAATCAACTCATAATTAACTACAATGTCATAGTAGATTCCCCATACGTGTGTCTTCATGCATATCCTAAGCATACAATCAATGCTTTGATATAAACTCATAAGGCAACCTATGCATGCTTAACCCATTCAAAATAATAAATTCTAACTGAAATCACAAGCAAAATCCACCACAAAGCTTAATTCTATCCATGTGAAATTGAACATTCTCATCCACAACCATGATTTTTCCACACATTAAGCTACGACATGAGCACATCCATCACCCATAAATCATACTCATTATAGGATAACTCATCCCACCATTTTTCTCATAACATCCCTGCTGGAAATATATTCCAATCACAAGAATTGCCAACATGCATAAGTTCAAGGTACTTCAATATCAATATGCATATCTATCAACATAATATCATGCCACGGACTATACTTAAACACATTCCATAAATTTTTCATCATCAATTGTACACCTCCAGTAGCCTAATATCATTATATAACACCTCTCATAACCATTAGAATCATCAATTGGAGTAAAACATTGAAATGTGCATAAGTTTCAAAAATAGCAAAAACTGCCTGTAGCCGTTCAAACTCCATGCAGGGCCGTTCGATCAGCTATATTGCAAATTAGTCCAAAATGTAATGTTGTCATTCTAATGCCTTGGTAGGCCGTTCTAATGCCAACACCGTAGTTTTGACCTTCTTCATTTCGAATTTCAAAACCGAAACACCATAACAACACCTTCAAATCTCAAAAACTCATGACACCTTCTAGAACACTAATCTATAACATTCTAAAACAAAGCCTTAAGAAATCGGATCAAAAAATTAATATTTACTAATCCCACCATGAAAGCACTAAATCAAACAAATTAATTCCAAATAAACCATAAAAATCAAGATTTTACCATAAGAAAACTGAGATTTGAAGACCCATTGCCTGTCACTTGTTTAGGTTCAGATTTGACCTTCACCCTTCTTGGAAACCTTCCAAAAACATAGTGTCTATGTTAAACTCCATCAAAAATCGATTTAACATTGAAAACTTTGATAAAATCTTAGATCTAGGGTTTGTTAAGCATAAAAAATAAATTTTGATAAGTAGGGTTTGAAGTAAGGGAGTAAATCAGTGACTTTGATGCTTCAAATCGAATCAAATCAAAGGGGAAATGTTGGATTAAAAAAGGATTAGAAGAAAATCTAGGGTTTAAGCTTAATTAAGGAATAACATACCTTAATCTCCTCTAATCCGGGCCTAATTGGTGAACTAGGCCCTAACCACCTCATCTCAGCCTATTCTCAAAATGAAAATTGCTCAGCCCTTTTCCTTTTATAGTAAGCTTTGGGCGCGTAATGAATTAATGGGGTGTAATTAGAATTTTGGGCTAAATATGAGTATTTTACAAATTTGAGCACTAATTAAACATGAGAAAATTCTAAAAATTTTTGTATGAGCTTAAATTGATGTCTAGGCCATTTTAGTCTAAAAATCTTAATTTCAACTATGGGGCCCACAAGGGGTCCCGCCAAACCCTAATTTTTGGAAAATTAGTGAAAAATCAAAAAAATTCCAAAAATTCAGAATTGACTAAAAACTACTTACAACTCGTAAATGTGAAATTGGTTTTGATTAAAACCTTTAGAAATACTCAAATTAACAAAATTGTCCCGAACTGATCAAAATTAATATTAAATCACAAAAAGCATTTCAACAAAATGAATTCAAACCGGTTTTATGATAAGGGATCTTACAATTTACCTGTGTATTTGATTATTTAATTGTGTTAGGAGCGCTAGTGGTCCATTGGGTAACCGGGCCCACTAGCTGCACATTTCCCAAGTAGGAGGGCGTGACTCCCCATAAGAGGGTCGTCCCCTCCCTTGGTCTAGTTTATGCAATTTAACTATTCAGATATCTCTCCCCTTTCTTCCTTCTTCCTCCCCTTTCCCTGCGTGAATGTCCAAGGTACCAATCGTGCTTGCATCGGGCACATCAATAAGTTCTATATTGAGAGATCTAGAGTTCTCTCTCTAACTTGTTCATGGTCATTCTTAATGCCATTAGCCATCCTCCCAAGCTTAATGTTTAAGTCCATGAACCTATTTGACTATTGAGAGGATAACACTAACTCATCATCTTTATTTTTCATCTCTATCTGAAGGTACTCAGTCTTTCTAGACAAAACTAGAAGTTGTTGGAGGAACCCTTGATACTTATCTAAATCTAATTCAAATTTGAGTTCTCTTCAAGACAAGTGGACTCATGAGACTCTTCAATAGACCTATCTTCCATCACATTTGCATGGAAGCCAATACAGTTGTACAATTATTTTTCTTCAGAAGAGACAATTATTTTTTGAATTGTTAGAATTACTGCTAGGACAATCAACAACAAAATAACCTAACTTACCACATTCAAAAAACTTTGTGTTCTTTCTATCTTATTTATTTTTCTCTCATCTCTTCTTTCTCCTTGTCTCTTCCCTAAAATTTTATCCTTAACCCAAAGCTAAAGTTTTGGAGTTTTCAAAATTTTCCTCATATTGTTTGTCAAAAAGATAATTTGCTCATCTTTATGCTCACTTTCTTCTGAATCTTCTTAGGTATTCAATGTTTTAGATGTCTTGGAAGACTTCTTAGTTGTTCATAGGGTAGATTGTTATACTTTTTATTTTATAAAGAATTACTTTTTCATATAATAAGATTCCTCTTGTATCCATTTCAAAGGTTTTAAAGTTTCCTACGAGTTCCTCAATATCGATGGTGTTAATTTAATTTGATTCATTAATTACAACCACATTAATTTTAAATTTAGAAGACAAAGACCTTAAGATTTTACTGATAATGATGTAATCTGATACTAGATGTTCTAGTTGATCGCATATATTAACAAGGTTTGATATTTTAGCATAATGTTTAGAAATTGTGTATTCTTAACTCATTATCATGTTCTTGAACTCTAGTGTGAGCATTTCTAACCATGACTCCTTCACAACTTTGGTTCCCTCATTGTATTTATCAAGTTTCTCCCATGCTAATTTAGCCAAATTATACCTAGAGATTAACTTATTTTGAGAATTTCCTATGGCATTGAATAATGCACAAAGGGTTTTACTATTTTGATTTTCAAGTTTAGTCACATTCTCATCCCATTCACCCTCACATTTTAGGATTGAATTTCCTTCATTTTCTTTGTACATTGGAGGATTGCAACTTTTAATCACAGTTTTCTAAGCATTGCCATAAAGAGCTTGAATAAAGTCTATCATGCTATTCTTCAAAAAAAAAAAATTTAACCATTAAGAAAGGTGGACAATTCATGGGATTTCCTAAGTCCCCATGTTGAGCCATTGCATTATTTGAAGCATCCATTAAGATTAAACGAAGTAAAAACACGCAAGCAACTAACTTTAAGCACACAATGCAAAGATAATTTTACGAGTAAGCAAAATTACATCTTAGGGCACACAAATCAGCAAGTTTTACACATAATTCATAATAAAAAACAAATATATCAAGCAAAAATTATGAGATCAAACCCTAACACAAGCAAAGATATATCTAGGAATTTAAGCAAGATTGACACACGCCATCATGCAAAACATGATGGATAGCATGATTCAAAAGCAATTTTCAATTAAAAAATCCTAAACCACTACTTGAGTGTTTAATATCCATCTAGATGGCCTAGTCGATCACAAGATTCCTGCTAACCTTATTAATTTATCACGTAGACAATTAAGAGTTCTAGCCTCCATGTTCAAGAACTTTAATTATGTACTAAAAATAATAAAACCTAATGTCCAAGCATTCATAATCATGCTCATCATTAACAAAACCATCAACATTCAATGGACACAAGTAAACACATACTTTTTTATATGGAATAACAGAACGAGGGTCAAAAACATAGACAGCTGACCACCAATTAAATACATGCACTTGCAAGCAAGACTTAACATCGACATAATCAAACAACTAATTTTTATGAAGATTCTATCCCAAACGCCCATTCTTTAGATTGATTCTTTTTACTAAAGCCTTGAAGATCTTCATCTACTTGCTTTGTTTTGTCTACTTGTAACTTCTTCAATCAAGATCCTCATGTATATGACTTTAGCCTTTATTCTTTAATCCTCCATTCAAGTTTGTTGCACCTACTCTAAGGTATTTGTGTGTGAAAGAAAGTTTACAATTGTATGTCACTAAAGGAATCACCATTAACATGAAGAACAATGATGATCTCTTGTGGAAACTATGGACGGAAAATGTATCAACTTTTCTCTCTCAATTTGTAGGTTTTTCTCACTTCAATTTCTTGATTACCTGGCCCTTATATAGTCAATTTAGTCAGTTTATGAGTTATATATCAATTAGTAATAAATTCTCTTCCAGAATAGCTTAAACTAGGTAAGTAACACATACATTGATCAATCATTTGACACACCAATTGATCGTTCACTATTGTACTTATGATATGACTCTCCAAGTGATCGATCTATGACAAGAGTGATTGATCGATATACTCTTGGTCAAATTTTACACAATCTCATTTATGTGTTGATCGATCGATGCATAGTAAAAAATTTTAATTTAGCTTAATTTAGTTTAAAACATCTAGATTCACTCAATTTACTCATTCTAAGAAAATTGAAGTGAATTTGTATGCGAGTTGTTTAAATAAACCCTTTTACCTTTGACATTCAGCTTATTCTTCAACCTTGAACGATAAGAACATGTCTACTCTTATGTTTCAAGTCAATCAATTCCAAATTTAACTTGAATACAACTAAATCTTGTTAGATTACTAAGACTAAAACATACATGAAGTTTAGACATTGTTTTAATCATCAAAATTAACTAATTTATAATACATATGCCTCATATGTTATTTTCGGAGAGACCTCAACATATCTCTCTTGCACATTCTATGATCGTAGACTATTGTTTGATACACATGATAACTTAGATGAGATCCGGAGTGCTAGGAAGGAGAGAGTTGATTGTACAGTAGTATAGATTTTGTTTCTTTTGTTAGTGGCACACATTGAATTGAATCTTTGTTCTATTATCTTTTGATGGATTATGAGCTTTCTGCATGGTCATACACATGAAATTCTTCCATATCCATATATTTTATGGCCGATTTTTACTTCCAACACGCTAAGGATGCACCGCATAGAGCCTACATTAGTCGGTATGGGACTGATTGAATTGCGATGGTTAGAAGGATGATGTCCCACACTAGGGACATGAGCTGCATTTCAAGATGAGCGGCAGGATCAGCAGGAGTCACCATTTACACCAGAGTGTCCATTTGCACATTTGGATTGCCCAATCACTTATGGACCATATTCAATTTTCAGATAGTGAGGGGGAGTATCTAGATGATAATGATGCACTTGTACCTTCTACATCTTAATTTATATATGTTTTATTCACCTTTTTCTTGTATTAATGTTTCAAAACTTATGTCAAATCATTTTATGTTCTATGTGACATTGGGATTTATTTTGAACCTAATTATGGTTAGTGGGATTTATTTTGAACCTAATTCTTATTATTTTGAACCTATTTATGTTTATCTTATTGTTTATTTGTGTTAAAGCATTATAATTGGTAATAGAGCCTAGGGAATCTAATTACAAATCTATAGCATTCACAAGTCCAGAGTCATAGCATGTAATATTAAGTTGAGAAATAGTTTTGGAAGGGTTCAAGTTGAATGCTTTCACTTTCCATTTCTTTATACGTTTGGACAGAGTGGAGCCGAAGTGCAATAGCTACCGATAGATTCGAGTGGGTGGATTGCATGTTTATTGGCTAAGGAAAGCCATGGGCTGCTAAGGAATGTGTTTAGTTTTGGAAAGGTTGGCTAGGACCTTTAAAGGCTGTTAAGAGATCCAAAGACTGATAGTGTCAAACTGAGATTACGAAGAACCTTGTTGAGATTCTGTGGACTTTCAATGACCGAAGAGTGGTTATGTCCATTTATGTTTTGACTAGCAAAAATTGTCAGGCATACCCTTTCTAATTGGTCAGCCTTTGACATAGGAGTGATTGACAATCTTTTTGGAAAGTATATTTTCATGACCTTCAGTTGTAGAAGTATTTGAAATTCCTTTTTCTAGAGGCAAGTGAATTTTTAAGTGGAGTATAGGACTCTTTTCACCATTTTCTAGAGATTCATGGACAAGAGTGATTTAAAGGAAGATTTTGCTCGTCAAGGATTGTGTACAAGCTTTGAGGTAAACTATTTTGATACTTGCGAGTGTTGTGGTTAGGACTTAAGATTTTGGGAAGGAGGGTGTGAGTTCTTTGTGAATTTGATGATTGATTGACCGCTCAGCTAGTAGTGGTAGACCATCATAAGAAACATGTGATGTATGTGTGCCCTGAAGGTTTGAATGTCATATATAGGGTGTTTGACAATGGTTAGCATTATGCTTAGGTTAATCGTTAAGGTTAGGTGATGCATGACTAAAGGTTGCATAGACCTTTGATGGGTTGTTTGAGAAGTTGTGTCAGGGATTTAGTCTAGAAGAGGAAGACATTGTTAGAGATTTTCTCGACCTATTCCTTGATGACTTACCGGGATTTCCGCCTGAGAGAATGGTGGGGTTTGTTGAGTTAGTGCTAAGTGCACCCTACACCACTAGGGCATCCCGTGGGATGATGTGCTAGAGTTGAATGAACTCAAGGATGAGTTGGTAGAACTTATGCTTAAGAGGAGTATTTGACCAAGAGTATGGTATTGGGGGCAAGTTGATTTTCATCGATAAAGAATTAGGTTGTATCCCTACATTTATGCATCGACACCATATGTTTAACTGAGTAACTTTTACGAATAAGTTTATGATCAGGTTGGATGATCTTTTCAATAAGTTATTGATTAGATCTTTCTATCAGCTGCTCAGTTTTTGTGATGAGGATATTCTTGAGTGGAAGTGAGATTTTGTTATAAGTTGCCTCATACACATAAGAGGCATGAGACCATTCAGGTCACTATGCATTGATTGATGCAGCTTGTGGTTTCCTTCCATTAACCAATGACTTTTCTAAAAGGAGGATTCAAATGTTAAAGGATTGCTATGAGCCAATTCCATAGATTGGAAGGGCTCTTTGGAGTGGCACTTGCCATTGATTTGAGTTTTTTTATTAATAACAACTCACTCTGGCATATGGATGGCATATGTGTCACGCTGCGGCACTGCCTAACTAGAGCGGAACCTGGTCCAAGGGCTAGTTAAGCACACCGGGGTGACGGAATGGAGAGAGCCTAATGGAAAGCAGAAGACTTAGCCCCACATACAGGCAGTTTAACTAGTGCAGTTACGCACCACATAACCTTTGAGCAAGAGTAAATAAGAACAAAAGAGGACTATAACTCTGATCTAGTCCACAAGTCTTATACCCACATACTTAGAATCTTGAGCCAACACATGTGGCTTGAACCAAAAGTCTCACACAAGTCTAAAAACATAAGACATACACGAGTCTGAAACAAGAACTACCATACATGATGTTTTATACTCATAATAATGTAAATCAGAAAAACATAATAAAGTCTAGAGGCATCCATGCCTAATCCCATGCTCTCCTCAACCGTTCCTCATATAGAGGATCTTGCGTGTCTGCACGTAGCGCCATGCAGTCCCAAAACAAAAGCACAAGGAAAAGGGGTGAGTAAAACTCAATAAGGTTTGTAATACAACTACAACAATCAGAAAACCATCATAGCATGACAATGTAGCAATTCAGATTCAAAATTGACGTAATATACCCTGTTCTCATCATTCCCTTGCTAAACCCCTATTTATACATAAAAATAAGAGCTAGCATGCATATGACACATATATCAAAGTCAAGGCATAAATGATCAAGTTATCACCTAACATTCATCCTACATAGGTAATAGTTCACATCTAATCAATTCAAGCATAGTATCACTCATAAACTGCATGAGAAGTATCTTTCACATACTTTTTGATCATGCAACCATATCACATAAACTTACATAATAGTGTCTCAATCATACCATCCAGATCATGTATTCACATCACATAAACCTGCATAGTAGTACCTCCATCACACAATTCAAATCTTTCAAAATATCGCATACACCACATGAGAAGTGTCTCTACCACACATTCAGATCATGCATAACACTTCATAAACCTGCATGAGATGTATCTCTAGCATACATTCTGATCATGCATCAATATTCTCATTCATTATGTATGTATAAGTGTCTCACACACACTAGTCTAACATGCAAGTTCATACATAGAGAGAATAAATTTTCTCTTCACAGGCAAAGCCCTTGAGCAAACCCATATCAATTAGATATGCTCCTCAAGGCCAATGCCTGTGAGCAACCCTTGCTCCTCAAGGCCAACGCCTTTGAGCAATCCTCTGCTCCTCAAGGCCAAAGCCTTCAAGCAACTCCTACTCTTCAAGGCCAAAGCCTTCGAGCAACTCCTGCCCATCAAGCCTAAACTCCTGGGCAACCCTGCTTGTCAAGACCAAAATCTCAAGCAGCAGTACCTGGTAAGCCGGTGCACTCGGACAAACAAGCTGATTCTCAAGGTCTAGATAATCTCAATAACTAATCTCATCCGTAAAACAAATACACAACTCGTTCCCACATAACTCATTTTGACTCGACTCAGCCCATATACATGTTCTACATGGGAACTCAAATCGAAATCATGTCCTTTCGGACAAACCAAGTTCAAATTAAGCCAACGACTGATTAATCCAGCACACAATTTCACAGCATTGCATCTAATCGCTCAAACCCGACTAATCTCGATAAAGTCTAAATCAAAAATCCGTCTCATGATGCATGCAACATGGTAAATACATGGGCAAGGCATACATGAATTCTAATTCAAGATAAGTGCTCCAATCAACCACTCATGCATCACTTATAATCATGTTACTAAACATCATCATAATCATTTCCCCCACATGTATGTGTACATGGTAGAAGCATCTCATTCTAAGCATATTAACATGTCTTGTAATTAACTCGCCATCACAATACACATGCACATTAACATCTAATCATGGATTCCAGCGGAAATCATTGGTGAAAACAATCGAAAGCCATCAATCATGTCAAACATAACCACATGGTAAACATATGTAAGCATATTCACAACACACTTGAGTCTAGGCATAGCACTATCATTCACCCATAATTTATCCACATCATATAATGACATACCAGTTCATTAGCATGTTATAATCCTGTTGAAACATGCTTAAACCATAGGGAATCAGACATTCATGGCTTAAGAAAAGCAGTCCTAACATATGTAGCCAACAACATGCAATTTCACCCACGACTTAAATACTCTTAATAATTTCCAACATTTAATAACATGCACTTCTAGTGGCTCAAATTATTCCACATGAAAATTTGAAATGGTAATTAAGAGTTAAAACATGAAAAGAAGCATATAAACCAGGATAGTCAAAATCTGCAATATATCCGTTCGATTAGCCTGCATGGCCGTTCGAACGGTTGGCCTTACATTTGGCCAACAATAATGTTATGCCATTCGATCGGCCTGCAAGGCCATTCGATTGACATAATAGTAGATTTTGGGTTATCTTCTCCACTTCAGATTCCAAACCGAAACTTCATGATAATCAAATAAATACTTCCAGAATATCAAATCTAATCATTATTAAGCAAAGCCCTAAGAAAATAACACCAAAGTTTAAGCTTTTATCAAATCACCATCAAAGCTCACATGCATGAAACCCATTGCAAAATACCTTAAATCTTAAATCCAAAATCACAGCAAGTTTAAGACACAAAGACCCTTACCTCCCAACAAGTTCTTGATTTGAAATGGTTCCTTAAACTCCTTCCAAACCTTAATCTCCTTTCCCCTTTCGGAAAATGGGGATTAAGTTTTAATGCCCTAGGTCTCAGCCCTTTCGCACTTGAGAAAGTGGCTGTGCTTTTCCTTATGTAGTAAGGGTTGGGTTACACAAAAATAAATAATGGGGTACAAATCGAATTTACAACTAAAAATGGATAAATTAGCTATTACAACCCAAATCAAAATTTAAAAAATTCTGAAATAATTTCTCAATATCTAAGTTTGATTTTAGGGACATTTTGGTTTAAAAATTGTAATTTTGGTCATGGGCCCACAGTGGGTCCCACCAAACCCTAATTTTTCATAAAAATAGTAAAAATTCCAAAAAATCCAAAAAAATTCAAAATGACTTAAATTAACTTAAAAACTTGGAATGTTAAGATTAGTTTGGTTAGAACCTTTTTTAACCACTTAAATATCAAAAATAGTCCAAAATCGATCCGAATTAACATTAAACCAAATAAACGCAATTAAATAGAATGAAGTAAACCGGTTCAAGCTTAGGGATCTTACAATACGAAAGGACATTTGATTCGTCAACATGTGGGGATAAGATATGTTAGTAGTAGATGCTCAAATATGAATTTTTCGGTAATGTACAGACAGATTGAAATTAGCCATGGAAGAACTTTAGATAGCTCCATAGCTGATAGAAGTGTTATGCTAATTGGAGGTGAAAGGAACTCAAGTTGGAGTGGAGGAGCATTTCAGTGAGATCCTTTGAAGGACAAAGTAAGTAATGGATGACAAAGTTCAATATTATGTGGAATATCTTGTGGCAATAACAAGCTTCCAAGATGGTGGGTTGAGATGTTCCGGCAGATATCTAAGAGAGATACCCTGAGTTATTTGTTATTTCAGCTATGTATTGTAAGTTGATCTTGAAATTTTAGGGACGAAATTTCTCTAGGGGAAGAATGTAATGTCCTTGATTTTTTGACAACTTCCTTTGATTTTCCTACTATTTTTTGATAATTTTATGCTAGAAAATGTGACACTTGCATATTTATTTTTGTTTATTTTACTACGATATTTATGCCTGAAGAGTTGGGTATGGGGCTTACTTGTGGGCATTGGATTTCAATGCGTCATAGTTGTATTCGTCACGAATTTTGGTTACACAATGCTTAAAGAAGTAGAATGATGTGTAAGATGTTAAGTGGGATAAAATATGGTATGGAATGGGTCCTTGCTGAAAGCCATGACCATATTTTGAACCTTTGGAACATCAAGAAACATTGAGAAGAAACACTAGAGCAATTCTTGACCATCCGGTGTGCGTCCCTCATCGCCAGATTCTACTGTCTATTGCCAGATTCAACTGCGCCCAATCTACATGAGTTGCAAGGTATTAGCTAGGGCTGCCACCTTGCTCTCCTTGCTCCTCCACGCCCGTGTTTTCACTGTGTTTCATCGACCTTGAGCCATCAGAGAGCCATTTGCCATCATTTGCCGCCACTCTCCACTAAAATTATCTTCGTCCAAGCTCTAGGACCCAAGAATATCCAGCCAGAGGTGCCGACACCTTGTCCTTGCTCCTCCTTGGGCTGCTACTACTTCTCCCAAAATTTGTTAATTGTTTTAACTTGAGTTTGGCTGTCGGATGACTGTTCAGTCATCTCCATAGGCTATTTTCAGTCAGCCACCACCCTCAATCCCATTTCTAGCGGGAACCTCCCTCCCCATGCCTACCTCTCCCTGCCTTGACCATCTTTGGCCCCGTCACCAACCCCCACAGCACTCCATTCCTTTCCACCCAAACCAAACAACCCACTCTATCAGTCTTTGGACTATCACCGCTGCTGGCCGACTGGGGCAGGCCAGCCACCAGAGACTTCACTTCGTCCAGATGATGATGGAGGGGCAATCCTTCCCTAGCACCACAACTCTCTATTTTGGTTCCATCTAGTACTTCCGCCCGTCCTTACGCCAACCCTCTTTTACACATTTTTCATTAAGCAACCTCCAACTAGATTTGGTTTGGTATTGTGTCAACCCGACAATAGTGGGAGTTACCTCTTTGATGCCTTGGCACTGCAACAACCTCATTCCCGTTTCTCCGCCTCACCTTGACTCCAAGGCATCCTTCACCCTTTGTCATTTGAGACACACAACTTCAAGCACCAACTATTTTGGTTATTGGTGGCAATTGGCAAGGTTGCCAATTTGGTTAGCCACCACCTCCTAGTAACCCTTTCACACTTTGGACTGCTATTGTCCAACCCATCTCCCCCACAAGTGGTCCTCTTTGTCACGTGTGCATGTGGCCAAACATGAAATTTAGGTTTTAAGAGATTTTTTTTCACCACTTGACCATCGGATGGCTCTGCTACCAATTCAATTTGACAAATAGAACCTCCTCCACCTCTCCCTCATTCTCGAGCATCACCCCATACCCTCCACCCCTTATGTGGGCCATAGTTGGCATGAAATCCCCGCTATTGGGTGCTATGCACCGCTGCTTTCAATATCTTGTGCATGATCAAGTACCTCTTAGACACCAACTGACATCCATTTAGTCCACTTTTGGCTTCTCGTCGCATTGCCACACTTTTGGAACTACCTTCTACCAGCCGCCTTAGTGCGATGCCATGGATTGCGGAGTTTTCTGCACATACTTGTGTTACCAATCTTTCAGTGAAAAGAGAAACAAATCTTTACTCTTTTTTTTCTCTTCGTCATCATATTTTTCAATCAATCTACCTTGTTTTTTAACTCTTTTTCTCATTTCTTTTATTTCATCAACTTTTTTTTCATTACACACTAATGCCATTTTTTTAAATAATAGCCAAGCATAAAGATCTATCATAAAACATTAAAAATTATTCAATTGTCATATTTTAAAAAATATGCTTAGTTAAATATATCCTAATAAGATTACAAGTAATAAATCATAAAATTATATTCCTATAAGTTTCAAGTGTGTGAAATTTGATTTAAAAATATAAGCACAATTATCCAAGATAAAGAAAATAAAACAGAAATTACTCTATCGCTTTCATCACTTAATTAATTACTTGAACTTTCCGAATGAAATTGATCTCTTTAAAAATAGGCATATGCTTTTAAAAGAAAATAAGCGATAAAAACTACTTAAAAGAAAAGAAAAACAAAAGTAAAAACGAAAAAAAATACTCTAAAACATCATAAAAGAAAAATAAGAAAGAAAAATATCTTTCTACACCGCCAAACCCAAACTGAACATTGTTCTCAATGTTAAAGAAAATATATACTACAATGAATAAAATAAATAAGAGAGGGAAAGAAAGATATCACTTGAATGCAAAACTAATCCACTAATCTAAAAGTGATGTATGTAGGATTGGAGAAAAGAGATAAATATAAGTGATGAGCATTCCCCCAAACCTAAAGTATTATATCATACAAAAGAACAAAAACTATAATGAGAAAAGAAACAAATGTAGAGAAAAATATGTAAATAAAACCTAAATGAAACAAAGAAGATAAACAAAATAAAGGAAAAGATATATATATATATATATATATATATATATATATATATATATATATATATATATATATATATATATATATATCAAAAACATGGGTTGCCTCTCAAGAAGAGCTAAGTTTATTGTCTTTAACCAAATAATGCCAACATTCTCAAATATGTTAGGGAGGGTGGTAGATATTGGCATTGGCTCTTCTCTTAAATCGCCAAAAAGATGACTTAGACAAACTAGAAGGCATGACTTGATTATGGGCTGCTGCTACAAAAGATGGACCTCTATCATAAGTATTGAACCTAAAATTATTTACAATAAAACATTCAGCATCACAAGTCACAAGTAAATGGTTAGACACATCAAAAATATTTAGTTTAACTTTCATATTTCCAAAGGACATCTTCATTACCCTTGTCCTACAATTTATACATGCATAAGTTGTGGCAAGGAAATGATGACATAGAATGATAGGAATTTGATGTGTGGAGTTGGCAATGGTTTCCATATCTAAGATAATAAAATCAAGGGGGAAAAGGAACCAGTCAACCTTCACTAAGACATCCTCAATGACTCCCTGAGGCTTACGTTCAGGACAGTCAGCTAGCTTCAAGGTAACTAATGTAGGTTGCAATTCACCTATCCCTAGTTTCTGATACATTGAGTAAGAGAGTAGATTGACACTCGCACCAAAGCCAAGGTGGGCTTCATGGATGGAGTGATCGCCTATGACACAAGAAAAATTGGGCACTCCAAGGTCCTTATACTAAGGTGGGGTGTCAAACTTCAAAAGAGAGCTAACTTGCTTAGTGAGGAAGACCTTCTTAGACACATGGGTCTTGGATTTACGTTTTTGAGTGCATAGGTCTTTGAGGAACTTAGCATAAGCAAGGACTTGCTTAATGACATCTAAAAGGGGGAGATTAATTTTAACTTGTTTGAAAGTCTCAAGAATCTCATTCATCCTAGCCGTGTTCTTTCTAAATGGTGGGGTCATGCCAAGATATTGATGTAAAGGTGCCTTAGGGATATAAAATCCCTTTGAAGTGGTCCTAGACTATGGCTCTAAGGAAGGGTAATGAGTGATAAACTCCTTCTCTTGGGGTGCATTCACTTCTGCTTTAGGCTCATTGGGAGATGCCCTCTCTAACTCCTCACTCCTATCATCTATCACTGGTGTCCCCCCATCCTTATTGTCAACAATCCTCCCGCTCCTAAGGGTCATTGTGGATTGAACTTATTCACTAGAAGGAGGAGCTCCTTCTACATGAAATTGACCTTTAGGGTTTTGTAAGGTTGACTTGGCAACGTCCCCATATCTCTCTTGTTAATAGCATTAGCTAGTTGTCCAATTTGAGTTTCTAGCTTCACTATAGATTGTGTGTGGGAGTGAAAGATTTGAGTATGAGATTGTAGCTATTGTAATGCAAATTATGACCTCTTCAAAACTCAGACTCCTATTAGGTTGGGCAAAGAGGGATTGCACTTGAGGTTGGTGGATAGAGACTGGTAGAACTTGGAATGGTTTCCTAGAGGGTTGGTTGCCTACAACCCCTTATTTTTGTGCCCACTCGAAAAAGTTGGGATGATTCTTCCACCAAGTGTAATAAGTGTTTGAAAATGGACTGTTCTCATCCCTAGGGAAGGATTGGGTTGAATTCACATGATCTTGAACAAGCTTTGAAAATTGAGAAGTGGAAGGGCACACCATCATAGTATGGGCTGGGCTAAGGCATATTGTTCATGCATTTTGAGTGAAAGGAGTGGGTCGATGGTTTGAAGTCATAAGGAAGTCAAGCTTCCTACTCAATGTATCAAATTGGAAGAGAGGTCTAATGGGTTTTTGACTGAATAAGCCACCTAGAGGCGGCATTGTTAAAGATAGATGGTCCACTCTCATTTCTATTCAACACAATATGTTGAAGAGAATTTACACTCAAGTCATCAAAAGTTTTCATGCCTTATTTTTTTTTTTTAGCAAAAAGGTACCTTTACAACTTGCATCTTTTATTTAATAAGGTGGCAGTTTAGTTTCATAAAATTATTGTACTAATTGCCACTTAGGGATAGCATGATGGGGACATATCCTAAAAAGGTCCTTTAGTCTATCCCAACTCTCATGGAACGGTTTGGTGGGAAGTTGGGCAAAAGTGGTTGGCCTTTCTCATTTGGTTGGTCTTACCTATGGGCAAGTACTTTTTGTGGAACTCTTGTAGCATTTGGGCCCATGTTGTGATGGTGCCTTGTTCAAATAGTGGAGCCATTCTTTAGCCTTAAATTTCAATGTGAAAGGGAAAAGCCAAAGTTTGACAGCCTCATCGGTTAAGTTGGAGAGTTGCTAAGTTGTGAATAATTCCAAGAAGTCACCTAGGTGCCTATACGGGTTTCTATTATTAAGGCCATAAAAAGATGTAAGCATTTGAATGACATTGGGCTTAATTTCATAATTTTAAGTGGCAACTACCAGCAACCTAATGCATGAAGGAAAGGTGTACTCATTTGGAGTGTAATACTCTCTTAGAGCTTTAATAGATGCATCCACTAACTGATGTTCAACCGTGATGTTGGGAGATGTAATGGTCGATGTAGAAGTGGTGGAATTGGTGGGAGAGTGTATAGGGATAAAGGTCGAGGGCAACTTAGCTCTCCAAGGTGTCTGCTTAGGTTAAGGGTCAAGTAGTGCTAATAGGGGGAGCAAGGAGGGATGACCACATATACACTACAAACACACAACACAATATAAAACATAAAAAGGAAAGGAGTAAGCAAAAACTAACTAAGGAGAAAATTAAAGAGGGAAAAGGATCTCGCAAAACGAAGAGAAGCACTAGGCTTGCCGATGTCCACTTGTGGCCACGTCTAGAGAGCAAGGTCTTGAACTCAACATACAAGATCAAATTAAAAGAAAGTAAGTAACTAAGAAATAACCTAACAACTAAAGTAAACTGAAAGTAAAGTAACTAGAATTATCCTACTACTAATTTAGTAACAAATCAACATCATCCCCGGCAATGGCAATAAAACCGGATTGTTTATAATTATACCCTTTGCAAGTGTACAAGGTAATTGTAAAAGGATAAATATTTAAGGGTTATCAAACCTCATAGACAAATGAATTATTACTAAATCTTATATAGGAATTTGTTTATTAAAAACTAAAAGAACTCAAACTTTAATTAAGCAAAGGAAGTAATCACAAAATTAAAAGGAAGAGATTAATATGATGAAAATTACTTAGAAAATTTTATCCACTATAGAATCATAACAATTACTTAAACTTTAATATAAATCTAGTGTGAATATGAACAAGTATTCTCAACTATAAGCTAGAATTACTTCACAAAGAATCATTAATTTAATTCATGGCATGAACTATCTTCAGCAATAGCACGAGTCATCTACACTAAACTAAACTATAGGCATGACTAATCTAATCTTAGTATAACTCATCCAATTCATTAATTATAGGAACATTAAAACTATTTCATGACTATCTCATCAAAATCACAGAAATTAGAATCGATGTAAACATCAAAACCACATCAATCTATTATCTACAAGACAATAAATCAACATAGATTTGAATAAGCATGAAAAGTTTTTTTATTAAAAAGGAAATCCTTGTCATACAATTGTCATTATTTACAACTAAGATCAAAATTAAAACTTATCTATAGTTTCATCAACACCTAAGTAAAAGAAAAATCTAGCCTTCTATTGTAGAAGAAAGCTATTTAATCTCCATTGAAAACTTTGAATAATCTTCCAACTTCTTCTCTCTTTTCCTCCTTGGAAAATCTATTGGAATCCATCAATTTTGAGCCAAATATGTCTTTATAAAGACATAAAAGTTATAAGAGGAAGTCTAATATGAAAAGGACTCAAAATTGGCCTAAAATAGAAAATTGCGCATTATCCCATTCGAACGCCCTGCATGCCTATTTGAACAGCTTTATTGTTTCTACAATCTAGACAGTTTTATATAGTTTCATGTCCAGTTTTTGTTTAGGAAGTTAAAGTCTGTTCAATGGATAATTCATATTCCTATCTAGTTTTCTACTCTGATCATTAAGCTCTGTTTTTATGTCCATATGAGTTTCCAACTTGTTTGTAACTCCAAAAAGTTGTCCAAAACATTTTAAAGCATGTTAAGAGTGTTTTAAATTATTCCAAACATCGATTAAAGGCCTCGATAAGTGCACATTACCTACAAAAGCTAAAGTTTGCATTTTAAACATGTAAAATATAATTAAAATCCCAACTTGATTCAAATACATGCCTAAACTATTAATAACTACCAAATTAATTAATAATTAAACTAAAATATTAATATCTAACTTAATCTAAAAAAGCCATAATTAATCCTATATTAACATAATACTATACTAGCAAATAAGGTAAAAGGCACATAAAATAGATATATATTTCATACTTATCATCTCCATCATATATCATAAATATATGCACAACTTGTGCATACATTCAATTCTTATGGTTCATTCACAACTTGCATTAATCAAATAATATAATTAACATTCATCCTACATAATCAAATTAATGAAACCACATTCATCTTGCATCTCTGAATGAAATCATTCCATAAGCTTGGTTGTCCCTACTTTAATTTTGTCAATGAGCATTATAATCCATACACACACAAATACTATGCTGGATGTCTCACAATAGAAAAAATAATCTATTGTTATGTTTGAACCAAGACTATGAAGAAGTCAAATTCAGATTTGTTTTACTTAACGATTGTAGTAGACAAAGATCCATAGGGAAAACCTTGTGCAACAAAGAAAATAATTACGAAAAAAATAAGAGGAAAGAAAAATTAAGAAAGAAAGATTAGAAGAGTATTGAGGCAATAAAGAGTTAAGAAATCAATAAGAAAAAAATACTAAGGGTCATTGTATCAGCTAATGATGTTCTTTATGTGTTAGGTTATCTCAATTAGAATCAAATGAAAATTCTATCTGACCGGAAGATATGAATATTAAAATTAAAAATAAAGATAAAAAATGCATTCGATAGATGAAGGATAAAAACAGTTGTTTCTTTAATAGTTCATGTATCTAAATCAGAAAAGATCAAGAAGGAAGGCCTTCAATCTTTCTATGTATCCAAATCACAAACAAAGAAGAAGAATATTAATATTAAATAAATATCACTTCAAATAACCAATACTTACTTTAGACCATTGATGAAACATGAATAAAACTTCATTAGCTTGTTACAAATCACCTCTAACTTAGCTTTAGAGCTGAGAAAGTCATTATAATAAAACTAAAAATAAAAATACAAAAGAAGAAAAGAAAAATAGGAGAAGAGGGCTCCAAAGAGGAGGGGATGATGCCTCTATCATATCCACCCCTCTATTTATAGGGGTAGAAGGGGATTCTTCAAAGGGGAAAGTCCAATCATATCTTTAGATCTCATCCTGATTGATTGCTTGATTAGTTACTTCTTTAGCAAAGATTAGATTCTAAATCAATCAAATAATTTAATAATTTATTTAGTAAATAAATATCTTTCAGTATTCCTTTAGTTATCCAATCATCCTCATTGTTTTTTCTTATATGTATAAATCACAACCAATGAAAAGATTTTGTATGTGTTGACCTCGGGTTAGTTTACAATCTATCTATTTTCATGCCAGATTTGACCCATATATATTGGGAATTATGAATTTTTCTTGAAATGGAGATTGTAGCCACGGAAGTCTTCTTTCCATTGCCACCAAAATTATCTCAATCTGAATTATATACATGAAGATATGGCTGATATACTAAGGTTATATCAATCTGTCCAAATTAGCTTCTTCTTGAATTTAGTTATTTTCATGCAAATCTGAAATCCAACAGGTCCATAAGGTTGTGTTTGAGCATTCTGTGCATGTTTAGACCGTTAGGAGGGCATTCTTGTCCTTTAAATAGCTTTAGGTAGTTGGGCTTCACTCCTACTTGGATCATGTTGAAGCCAATTTAAACATGTAAACACAACTAAGGTCCAACAAACTTATTCAAAAGATAAATAGTCCAAATAAGCAAAGAATTAACACAAAATAGGATTTCAATTTGGAATGTGAGAACATTTAATTGAACATTATTTTAGTGCATCAAATACCCCCAAACCTACTTTTTGCTTGTCCTCAAGCAAAATAAAAATTAAAACAATAGAAAACAAAACTAACTACTCTACTTCTACAGGAAATCTCGATTGCATATAGCAAACGCAATAAGCCTTAAAACCCCTAGCTTACACTAGTGGACAAGTTATAGTCTCGTGAGGGTTTGCAGTGAATCTACCCATTAAATTACAAACTGAAATGATAAAAGAAAATTAAACTTAAAAACACATAATATTTACAAATCAACTCCTCCTAAGCATGTGACTTTATATAGTAAAATCAATCATGCATAATAAAACTTGTCTTCTTAAATAATAATTTATTCTGACAACTTCATATTGGTGGCAAGTACTTATACATACATAACAATTTAAAAGAGAAACAGTCATTGCCATGTAATTGTACAATCTCAATCTTATGAAATGAACAACTCAATGTGTCTCATGTCCACTCAGCAATTTCAATTTTAACACTCAAAAATAGACATTGACATTCATTCTTCTTTAATCATAATAGAGAATCATGCAAAACCTTCCTTCAAAAATAAAAACACCCTAGATCACCTGACAACTCATTCAGGATATAATTACATAATGTCCTACAAGAATTTTATGCTCATCTCACATGACATGTGTAAGGCTTAACCTTTTTGAGCTTTCTATAAGATCTATGTAACAAGTGTTAGGCCAGTGACTCCCAATCCAGTTGGCTTAGGGCACTAGGCGTTAAAGCACCCCTCAAGCTTAATAACTTGAACCAAATATGCTACAAGGCTATGCATGTCATAAATTAGTCAACTCTACCTTTTGACTTGAACACCCTATGCTTAGTGAGGCACGCCGAGTACCGGTCTACTCAAAAGAGTGACTTTAATTCTTCATAATTCTTTATTTTTATATTTTTTTTCTCTTTTTTTTATTTCTTGTGTACATTATACAATCAACTTGAATTGTGTTGACAAAAAGTCCTCGACTGTTCTGCAAACCAAGAATAGTGAAGCCCAAAACTCTATTATGATAACATGAGTACTACTAGATCATGCCAAAGTTTTACTCTCATAAGAAAATAATTACTTAGCTTTAATGATATCCACCAAGATGTATGATCATAATTATGGGCTTGAATTCTCACTTAGGCAAATGTCTTTCTTAATTTTTTCAAAATAAGAGCACAAGAAACCAATATGAAGTGACCAGAACTCAAAATCATTAAATCTATCAAGTCATGTTCTAAGCAATCTGATGTCATTATGTAATGACCCTAATTTTTGACATGATTTTTTTTATAATTACCTATGTATTGGTTAGAGCTCATAAACACGAGTATAACACAGTGAAAAACGTGTAAATCGGAGGTCGAGAGCAGAAGTTACGACCTCAGGAAGTATGTTCTTTGGGCGAGACCCACTTTTATAGTGTGGGTAAACCTGCTCATAAGTAGCCTAGTCTCATAGGCTTGTCAATAAAAGCTCAACGGTACAAAGAACGTGTGAAACCAAATCCGGGATAGAAAGTTACGTGTATTTAATAGTAAAGTAAAAACAAAAAAAGATGGCTCAGGTGCACGGTGCGACCCGAGTGCACATGTCATGCACAATGAATGCATGTGATGGACGTGCATTTGTCACGCTATTTGTGACAAAATGCGTTCGTCATGCACGCACCGCCAAAATTAGCGGCACTCATTGTTTTGAGGATGATGCCGCCATTTCCGGCAGCGCGCCACTACCTTCACTCCCTATGAATTCCCTTCCCCCAGTCAATTTTTCTTTACACAGTTCATTCTTCACCCTTCAATTGTTTTCATTGTTTTTGACCCATTTTAGGTCCAAATTACCTGATCCAAGACTCATTTTCTACTAATTCGAGGGTGCTCTATGCATTGGAAGAGTCATTTTCTAGAGGTGACCTCTCTAAAGTCAAGAAAACTGTACCCCTCTCCTAATCCTCCCCTTTCTTCTTTTTACTATTTCTGGACCGTTTCAGACCCTTTTTAGTCCGTTTAAAAGCCTCGCCCAAAAAAATCAAAGGCATTCTACGTGTTGGAAAAGTTACTTTACTGAGTTGACCGCTCGAAGACTAATATCTAAGGAGGGTTTTCCTTTATATCCTACGAGGGGATTTTCTTATACTCTGCACGTGTTAGAGGTAGGTAGTTTTAAATTCTAATTGTGTGTTGAGACTTTGACTCACCAAAGTGTTATTAAAGGTATGCTTCTTATATTTCAGAAAGAAATTATGTCTTTAAAAGCATCACCTCTTCTCAAAAGATTTCTTCGAGTTTTGGGTAATCGTACCCTTTGGTTAGTTCCTAGTTTCTCAAAACTAGGAATTATTATGATGATTCTGGATATTGCCACATTTGGCTCTTGCACGCACATGAACTGGGATGTCAAGGGAGATTCCCTTTCCTTCCATCTCTTGTTTCCCTATGAGCGCGGGTGTAGGTTGTCTGGTATCGTGACATTCTGTGACCGTGTTTTCAAACTTTTATTATTTTAAAATGATTTTAAAGGAAAGATGACACAATTTTTATGCCCATGAAGCATATTTTTAGAACTTAACTCAACTTACCAAGTATGAATTTATTCACCCACCCTCAGATTCTGCAAGTGTGTCATTCGAATCTGAAGGAGCCGACGAAGAGACTTCTTAAATTTTAGTTTCTATGCTCTTTTTGTAATTTGTATAATGTTTGTAATGACTGATGTATAAAGGCATGTTATGCCCAATTTTGGAAATCCTTGTATAATACAAAATTGTGTTGCAATTACACTTTTGGCACACCGTGATCCTTGGCATGAGGAAATTAAATTTCATTACATTTTCAAAAATTATTTTCTTTTATTTAAAAAATAGTAGGGGTGGTACACATTAAATTTAGTCACAATTCTAAAATAAGCATCAATGTAAATAAGTAAAAACATAAAATAAATTAAATCGAATTAACTTTTTAAAATTTTGATTTGTGAAGTAAAACTAAAAAACAAAAAAGAGAAATCTCTTTTTACACCCCCAAACCTAAACTAAACATTGTCCTCAATGTTTAAAAGAAAGCAAATGTAAAGCTTAAGGTAAGGAAAGAGGAAAGAAGACATAGTACATCAGTTGACGTGCTCATATACATAGCTATCAAAAGAAAAATAGTCAATAAAGTACAAGCATAATCACATTAGGGTAAATAATGAATCACATAAGCACACCCTAATAATGATTAGAGCAATCAACAAAGATAATAAACTAAAAAATAAGTAAAAAAAATAAAAAACTAACTATTAAACAAAAATAACTATCGAAACCAAAAGTGGGTTGCCTCCCATAAGGGTTAAGTTTACTGTCTTCAACCAGACACACCTCCATCTAAACTCATTCAGGGTCCTTTAAAACAATTATCTTCTCTTTATCAATTCTACTTATTAAATCTGAGGGAGTTAAACAAATATTTGGTGGATCATCAAAATAAATGAAAGGAAAAGCATCCTCCACTAAACTCTTGATAAGTATGAAATATATATCTATTTTATATGCCTTCTTACCTTATTTGCTAGTATAAATTAGGTTAATTAAGAGTTAGTTATAGTTTATTTAGATTAAGATAGAAATTAGTATTTTAGTTTAATTATTAATAATTTTATATTTATTAGTAGTTTACATATGTATTTGAACAAAGTTGGGATTTTTATTATATCGTACATGTCTAAAGTATGATATTTTATGTTTTGTAGGTAAAGTACGCTTATCGAGGTACTTGGATGATGTTTAGAATAATTCAAAGTAGTCTTGACATGCCTTAAAGTGATTTGGACAACTTTTTGGAGTTATAAACAAGTTAGAAATTAATATGGACATGAAGAAAAGCTTAATGAACAGAATATAGACTGTCCAAGAAAACTATCCAGGTTGCAGAAACACTATAGCCGTTTGAACGGGCATCCAGGGCATTAGAACGGGATAATGTGATTTTGAAGAAAAACTCAGTATAAGCGTTCGAACGAGCATGTAGGGCGTTCGAACGGCATAACGCGCAGTTTCCTTGTTTGACCCAAATTTCAATCCTTTTCATATTAGACTTCTTCCTACGGAACTTATGCCGATAAAAAGACATATTTGGCTTAAAACCAGAGGATTCGAAGAGATTTTATGAAGAGAAAAAGGAAGAAGAAGATGGAAGAGAACTCAAAGCTTTCAATGGAGATTCAAGTGCTTTCTTTTACAATGGAAGGCTAGACTTTTCTTTTACTTAGGAGTTGATGAAGCTATAGATAAATTTCAGTTTCCTTTCTTTTTAATTCATATCTCAGTTGTGAATGATGACAATTGTATGATATGGATTTTCCTTTTAATGGAAGAGCTTTTAATGTTTATTCAAATCTATGTTGATTTATTGTCTTGTAGATGATAGATTGATATGGTTTTGATATTTTCATCGATTCTAATTTCTGTGATTTAGATGAGATAGTCATACAATAGTTTTAATGTTGAGATAATTTCTAATTTCTGTGATTTAGATGAGATAGTCATACAATAGTTTTAATGTTCAGATAATTAATGACTTGGATGAGTTATACTAAGATTAGACGGGTCATGCCTATTGCTAGTTTAGTGTAGATGATTAATGCTATTGTCGAAGATAGGTCATGCCATGGAAGTTAATTAATGATTCTTTTTGAAGTAATTCTAGCCTGTAGCTGAGAATACTTGTTCATATTCACACTAGATTTAGATTAAAAGTTAAGGAATTGTTATGGTTCTATAGTGGATTCGATTTCCTAAGTAATTTCCATCATATTAATCTCTTATTTTTAAACTAGTTGATTTCTTTCCTTTACTTTATTAAAGTTTAAGTTTGTTTTAGTTTTCAATCAGCAAATTCCTCTTTAGATTTAGTAATAATTCATCCATCCTTGAGGTTCGACAACCCTTAAAGACTTATCCTAGTACAATTACCTTGTACAATTGCAAAGGGTTTAATTATAAACGATCAAGTTTTTAGCACCATTGCCGGGGGCGGTGTTGATTTGTTACTAAATTAGCATTGGGATAATTCTATCTAATTTAAATTCAGTTTACTTTAGTTTTTCGGTTGATTCTTAGTTTCTTACCTTCTTGTAATTTGATCTTATAAGCTGAGTTGAAGATTGTACTCTCTACACTTGTGGCCACAAGTGGACATCGACAAGCATAGTGCTTCTCTTCGGTTTGCAAGATCTTTTTCTCTCTTTATTTTTTGTTCTTTTCTAAGTTACTTTTTTTTTCTTATTATTCCCTTTTTTACACTTAAAATTGTGTGGTGTGTTTGTGGTGTATGCGTGGTCGTCGCTCCTTACTCCCCCGATTAGTACCATTTATCCCTGAGCCTAAGCGGACATCTAGGAGAGCTGAGTTGCCCTCGACCTACATCCCTACACCCCCAAACTCATCCACCACTTCCTCCACCCACACTACTTCTACCCTCATCATGGCTGAATATCAGTTAGTAGATGCACCACTCAAAGCTCTAAGGGAGTATTACACTCCCAATGAGTACACCTCCCCTTCATGCATTAGGTTGCCAGCGGTTGCTGCTCAAAATTATGAAATTAAGCCCAATGTCATTCAAATGCTTCCATCCTTTTATGGGCTTAATAATGAAAACCCGTATAGGCACTTAGATGACTTTTTGGAAATATGCACAACTTTTAAGCTCTCAAATTTAACCAATGAAGCTGTTAAACTTCGCCTTTTTCCTTTTACATTGAAATATAAGGCTAAGGAATGGCTTCACTCATTAGAGCCAAACATTATCACAATATGGGCCCAAATGCAACAATAGTTCCTTAAAAAGTACTTCCCCATAGGTAAGACCAACCAAATGAGAAAGGCCACAACCACTTTTGCCCAATTTCCCACTGAACAATTCAATGAGAGTTGGGATAGAGTTAAGGACCTTCTTAGGAGGTGTCCCCATCATGCTATCCCTAGCTGGCAATTAGTACAATGTTTTTATGAGGGTCTTACTGAACAAAACCATTATTTTGTTGATGCAAGTTGGGGGGGTACCTTTTTGTTAAAAAATGAAAATGAGGCATGGAATCTTTTTGAGGACTTGAGTGAAAATTCTCTTCAACATGCTGCGTCAAAAACCCATTAGATCTCTCCTCCAAAGTTGATACTTTAAGTAGGAAGCTGGACCTTCTTATGACTTCAACCCATCAGCCCACTCCCTTCACTCAAGATGCATGCACAATATGCCTTAGCCCAACCCATACTATCATTGCGTGCCCCTCTGCCTCTCAATTTCCTGAGCTTGTCCAAGACCATGTAAATGCCACCCAATCCTTCCCTAGGGCTGAGAACAATCCATTTTCAAATACATATAACCCTGGGTGGAGGAATCATCCTAACTTTTCTTGGCAGGCACAAAACCAAGGGGTTATGGGTAACCAACCCCCTAGGCAACCATTCCAAGTCCCACCAGCCCATATCCACCAACCTCAAGTGCAACCTCTGTATGTCCAACCCAATAGGAGTCCAAGTTTTGAAGAAAAGGTTTTGAGTGCCCTGCAAGACATTCAATCTCAATCCCAACTCCTCCACTCTTATACACAATCTATAGCAAAGTTAGAAGCCCAAATTGGACAACTAGCCAATGCTATCAATAAGTGAGAGATGGGAACATTGCTGAGTCAGCCCCTTCCAAACCCTAAAGGTCAATTTCAGGTAAAGGGAGCTCCTCCCTCTAATGAACAAGTTAATTCCATAATGACCTTGAGGAGTGGGAGGATTGTTGATAAGAGTGTTGGGGGGAAACCAGTGACAGATGATAGGAGTGAGGAGTTAGAGAGGGCAGCCCCTAATGAACCTCAAGTAGAAGTTAGTGCACCACATGAGAAGGAGTTTGTATCTCCTTCCCCTTCCTCAGAGCCATAGTCTAAGACCTCTTCTGATTGATCTTATATCCCTAGGGCACCTTTTCCTCAGTGTCTTGACATGGCCCCACCATTTAGAAAGAACACAGCTAGGACTGATGAGATTCTTGAGACTTTCAAACAAGTCAAAATTAATCTCCCCCTCTTAGATGCCATTAAGCAAGTCCCTGCTTATGCAAAGTTCCTCAAAGACCTATGCACTCAAAAGCGCAAATCCAAGACCCATGTGTCTAAGAAAGTCTTTCTCACCGAGCAAGTTAGTTCTCTTTTGAAGTTTGACACCCCACCTAAGTATAAGGACCCTAGAGTACCCACTATTTCATGTGTCATAGGTGATCACTCCATCCATAGAGACCTACTTGACCTTGGTGCGAGTGTCAATTTACTCCCTTACTCGGTGTATGAGAAACTAGGGTTAGGTGAATTGCAGCCTACATCAGTTACCTTGCAGCTAGCCAACCATTCTGTGCGTAAGCCTCGAGGAGTCATTGAGGATGCCTTAGTGAAGGTTGACCGGTTCTTTTTCCCTGTTGATTTTATTGTCTTAGATATGGAAACCGGTGCCAACCCCACATATCAGATTCCTATCATTCTAGGTCCTCCTTTTCTTACCACAGCTAATGCATCCATAAATTGTAGGACGGGGGTAATGGAGATGACTTTTGGGAACATGAAAGTGCAACTAAATATTTTTGATGTGTCTAACCATTTGCCTGCAACTTCTAATGCTGAATGTTTTATGGTAGACAATTTTAGATTTGATGCTTATGATAGAGGTCCATCTTTTGCAGCATCAGCCCATAATCATGTCATGTCTTCTAATTTTTCTGCATCATCATTTTGGGGACTTAAGAGAAAAGCCAATGCTAATATCTACCAGCCGCCCTGATATATTTGAGAATGTTGGCAATGACTGGCTAAAGACAATAAACTTAGAGTTTCTTGGGAGGCAACCCATGTTTTTGTTATATTTTTTTTCCTTTTGTTTATTTTCATTGCTTCATTTAGGCTTTATTTACTTATTTTCTCAGTTTTTTTTCTCATTATAGTTTTTCTTCTTTTATGGGATATAATTCTTTAGGTTTGGGGAAATGCTCATCACTTATATTTATTTCTTTTCTCAATCCTATGTACTTCATTTTCAGATTAGTGGAATAGTTATGCTTTTAGGTGATATCTTTCCCTCTCTTACTTATTCTTGTCATTGTAGTATATATTTTCTTTAACATTGAGGACAATGTTTAGTTTAGGTTTGGGGGTGTAGAAAGATATTTTTATTTCTTATTTTTTTTTAGGATATTTTAGAGTATTTTTTTCATTATTGTTTTGTTTTCTTTACTTTTAAGTGGGTTTTATTGCTTATTTTCTTTTAAAAGCATATGTCTATTTTTAAAGAGATCAATTTCATGAAGAACGTTCAAATAATTAATTAAGTGATGAAAATGATTAAGTGAGTAATTTCTATTTTATTTTCATTATCTTGGATAATTGTGCTTATATTTTTAAATCACATTTCACACACATGAAACTTGTAAGAATATAATTTTATGATTTATTACTTGTAATCTTAGTGGGATATCTTTACCTGAGCATACATTTGAAAAACTTGACAATTGAGTAATTTTTAATATTTTATGATAGATCTTTATGCTTAGCTTTTATTTGAAAAAAAATGGGATAACTGTGTATAGAAAAAAAGAATGAAAAAAAATTATGAAAAAAAAAGTTGAAAAAAATTGAATGAAAAAAAAAATAAAAAAAAAGTAAAGCTTTGTTTCTCTTTTTACAGAGTAACCGGACCTTGTGCCTAGGTAAGTATAAGGGATCGCGTCAAAAGGTGAAAAGTTGAGATAAATTCTTTTATGACTTGCTTGGTTTTGTAGCCTTTATAGTTCGAGTTATTAAGCCTGAGCGGTGTTTCAACACCTAGTGCCTTGAGCCAACTGGATTAGGGACACTGGCCTAACGCTTGTTACACAGACTATTTAGAAAGCTTAATAGAACTAACTATTGCACAAGTCATATTTTGAAGTATATTATGCTCTTATTCCCTGAATTTAATTGAAATTTGAAGGCTATTACATGAGAGTTTATTATGAGATATTAAAGATGAAAGATTGTCATTGTTATATTTTTGAGTTAGTGAACTTTAATGAGCTTGGTTAATGGGTCACATAAGATATGCTTGTTAATAAAGAATGAAATTGTATGACTACAAAGTTTCTACACTGTATGTTTTTGAAATGTATATATGTAGTTGCACAATTATTTCTAAGATGGGGTTATAGAATGGATTATTCCTTACTTGAAAGTGATCAGATCTTAATTGTTTACTTGTTTCAAGTATTTGTGGTTGGTTCTTTTTAAAAATAGTTATGTATTTTCAAGAGAAGATTTCTTTTCGAATTTTTGTTTTCTTATTTTATTTCTTAGGATTAGATGTTTATGGGTATCATTGCTGCAAACCCTCAAGAGACACGACTCGTCCAACTAGGGACACCTAGGGGTTTAAAGGCTTGTTGTATACGCTAAATGCAATCGTGATTCCCTACGAAAGTGATTTTTATTTATTTTTCTAGATTAGTTGTTTTATTTTATTTTTGTTTTGCTCGAGGACTGGCAAAATATAGGTTTGGGGGTATTTGATAAGTATGAAATATATATCTATTTTATATGCCTTTTTACCTTATTTGCTAGTATAGATTAGGTTAATTAAGAGTTAGTTATAGTTTATTTAGATTAAGATATAAATTAGTATTTTAGTTTAATTATTAATAATTTTATATTTATTAGTAGTTTAGATATGTATTTGAACAAAGTTGGGATTTTAATTATATTGTACATGTCTAAAGTATGATGTTTTATGTTTTGTAGGTAAAGTACGCTTATTGAGGTACTTGGACGATGTTTAGAATAATCCAAAGTAGTCTTGACATGCTTTAAAGTGATTTGGATAACTTTTTGGAGTTATAAATAAGTTGGAAATTTATATGGACATGAAGAAAAGCTTAATGAACAGAATATGGACTGTCCAGGAAAACTGTCCAGATTGCAGAAACATTGTAGCCGTTCGAACGGGCGTCCAGGGCGTTAGAATGGGATAACGTGATTTTGAAGAAAAACTTAGTATAAGCGTTCGAACGGGCATCCAGGGCATTCGAATGGCATAACACGCAGTTTCCTTGTTTGACCCAAATTTTAATCCTTTTCATATTGGACTTCTTCCTATGGAACTTATGCCTAACAAAAGACATATTTAGCTTAAAACCAGAGAATTCCAGGAGATTTTATAAAGAGAAAAATGAAGAAGAAGATGGAAGAGAACTCAAAGCTTTCAATGGAGATTCAAGTGCTTTCTTTTACAATAGAAGGCGAGACTTTTCTTTTACTTAGGAGTTGATGAAGCTCTAGATAAGTTTCAGTTTCTTTTCTTTTTAATTTAGATCTCAGTTGTGAATCATGACAATTATATGATATGGATTTCCTTTTTAATGGAAGAGCTTTTAATGTTTATTCAAATCTATGTTGATTTATTGTCTTGTTCATGATAGATTGATATGGTTTTGATATTTTCATCGATTCTAATTTCTGTGATTTAGATGAGATAGTCATACAATAGTTTTAATGTTTAGATTATTAATGACATGGATGAGTTATACCAAGATTAGACGGGTCATGCCTATAGCTAGTTTAGTGTAGATGATTCGTGCTATTGTTGAAGATAGTTCTTGCCATGGAAGTTAATTAATGATTCTTTTTGAAGTAATTCTAGCTTGTAGCTGAGAATACTTGTTCATATTCACACTAGATTTAGATTAAAAGTTAAGGAATTATTATGGTTCTATAGTGGATTCGATTTCCTAAGTAATTTCAATCATATTAATCTCTTGTTTTTAAACTAGTTGATTTCTTTCGTTTACGTAATTAAAGTTTAAGGTTGTTTTAGTTTTTAATCAGCAAATTCTTCTTTAGATTTAGTAATAATTTATCCATCCCTGAGGTTCGACAACCCTTAAATACTTATCCTAGTACAATTACCTTGTACACTTGCAAATGGTTTAATTATAAACGATCAACTCTCAATCATGTCAAGCTCAAAACTTTCAATAAAGTTTGATGGTTGTCTATTGACAAAGCTTCATCAATTCAAAATTTCCCAATTACACAGGATATGGTTGGACAACCTAAATCCATGTATTTGGGTAGTGTATTGTGTTATAAAATAGAGCTCACTTGTTGTCGCGTCCCGAGATTTTGGAAGCATATAAAATTCTTTTTTCATAAAGATATTGGAGTTTACCCGGGCCTGTGACGGGAGCCGCTCATTTTATGCGATAATATAATAATAATTTCCCAAGGAATCTTGGTCCGTGTACAAACACACAAGAGAAAAATAATAAGAAGATTTCTCACTCGTTTCGGTGCGGTTGAAATCCTTAAAATAACATTGATAAAACTCGGAGTAGGCCTTTTTACCCACACACTAAGCTTCGTCAATTCCTACAAAGTCTAGGGGGTGGTGAGTATTTTAAAATACTCAGTAGGGGAGTTTATACTATCAGGCATGAATAAACACATGGCAGTTTGACAACACATATATATAGTATTTTTCATGAAAATGGGCTGTGCCTCACACCCAAAACCACCCCTAGAGCTTCTTCCTACGTATCGAAGATGCTACTAGCGTTTGCAAGCTCTCATGGCTCGCTACAAATGTCCCAGACATATATATATTATTAAGAATTTATTGTGGGTACAAAGCAACGACCTCTTACTCCTCCACAGATCCTCTCAAAATATTTCGTGCTTGTGGATAGAAGAGCCACCCGTGCTCATGGGGCACCGAGATCTAGAGAGTAGAGAGTCTTCCCATAATACTCTCTACCCTAGCGCACATAGCCTTGATAGTTTCCCTTCGTTAATGGCGAATCAAGGGTCTTGCCCTTCGTTAGGGACTCACCAGGCTAAAATAGGTACTGTACATCCGATTCCGAGCTAGATTAATTATGTCCTTATATAGTCAATGGGGCTCTATCAGGGCGCCCAACAA
Organism: Saururus chinensis; assembly: GCA_035235625.1. Classification (NCBI taxonomy): domain Eukaryota; kingdom Viridiplantae; phylum Streptophyta; class Magnoliopsida; order Piperales; family Saururaceae; genus Saururus; species Saururus chinensis. The sequence goes on along the minus strand of CP141144.1, from coordinate 32,707,421 downwards.
TAGCTCCAGACAACCAAAACACTCATGAGTCCCAGACTCATAGTCTTGAGTCCCAAACTCAATATATCATAGAGTTCCCAAACTCCAAAAAGGGCTGTTTTCTTTGAAAATATTCTATCCCAATATTTAGACTTTTAAAAACCCTAGCTCCACCTCTATAAGTCATAGGAGCATTACTATCAACGACTACAAAGGCGAGGTTGATCGCTCATTCCAATGAGATAGTTACCTCCTCTTTGTCTCGCGTCAATGACTCGGTCACCATGCTTATACGTCTTTTCAAAAATAATCTTGAGTATCCTCCTTTTAACAAGCACAAGTCCTCTAAAACCATTTTAAATATACTGTATTAATTCACAATGAAAACAGTGGCGAAGCTAGTTTGTCGCTATCTCACACGCTCCACCGTGTATAATTTATATCAAAATTCATGGATAAACATTTCATCAAACTATTATATATGAGGCAATCATAATACACGTAGTATAAAACATATCTGCTTCCAACGGCAAATCATTCGACCAATCGAATATATAAAATAACATTATAAATATACGATATATAAATCATATTCTATGTCAATTATTAACCATTCAACAGATCAGATATATGTGTAAAAATCATAAATCATAACTTAAAAATAATCTCTAACGCATAACATGACAGAGTCATGTAAATAATAAGTTAAAAACACAACCAAATATTATAATCATGCCTTAAGAAAGGATAAAAGCCCTAACCTCGCTTTTGACTCGAGTTCTTAACCGATAAACTGTATACCACAAAATTAGATCTTCACTTTTGGGGTTCTGGAGGTCTCCAACTAAGAAAATAACCCCTCCACAATGTACGACATGCTCAATTTAGGTAAGAACATCTTTTGAACGGAAGAAAACAGACTCCGAATGACTCCAGAAACTCTTTTTCTGTGCCCGTAGGCACAGACAGAACCTCCCTTTGTCTTAGATCACTTTTCTCTTTCTATGCCCGTAGGTTACAGACAGAACCTCCCCTTAGCCCAAGACACTTTTCTCACAACACTCCCGTAGGCAACAGACAAAATTTCCCCTTACTCGCAAATATTTTACCCTTTACACGCCTTTAAGCGGTGGACAGAACCTCCCCTTACTCTAGGATGTTTTCCCTATATAGGGTTGCTAAGTCAAGGAATGAATGCTTCCTTTGTGTAGAACACCCTCGATTTAGCTAAGAACACTTTTTAAACGGAAGAAAATGGACTTAAAACAAGTGCGAAACAAAGAAAAGAAGTTTTAGAATGATTTAAAACAGAAAACATATGCTATTTATAAGAAAACCGAAACATGTGTTAGACATGAGTCACATGTCAGACATGCGTCTGATGCGTTATTGACGCATGTCAGATTTTTTACGCATACTTGATGTGCATCAGCTTCTGAGGCTGCCACGTGGCATTTACATTATAAATATATATATTTTTATTTTTCAAAGTTAAAAATGTGATATCTTTCTATCCCGAAGTCGGATTTATGCATTCTTAATACTAATGGACTCGTATCGATGAACCCTTTGAAACTAGACCCACATAGGTAGGTTATCTCGAACTTTTAAAGTGGGTCCTGCCATATGGCATGTTTCCCAAGGTCGTAACTTTCTCTCCCGACCTCCTTTTTGTGCCTTCGTAGGTATGTTATGCTCGTCTCATCGAACTCTATCACACCAATATAAAAACACTCGAAATATCTACCTATAAATAATTTAAAATAATTAAAAACTCATAAAATAGTTTTATTCGAGGCAAGAAATCATACTGAAAATTCACGGTCGTTACAATCTACCCCCCTTATAGAAATTTCGTCCTCCAAATTTGCACATTGTACTCATCGAAAAATTCAAGACACTTCTACATCACTTTTCTTTTTAACTCCCAAGCTTCTAAGTCAATTTATCTGATAGTGGTGTTGCCATAACTCTTTCCATACAATCTAAGTCTTGATCGATCTTTTATTCAAACGTAAATCATATCAGGTTCTAAGGCAACTGCCGTCTAGTCCAAGACATACGAAGCATCTCACCCGTGCTTCGAAATTAAGTATGGACACCTAAAACACGCATTAACCACCATTAGGCTATGGGGTAATGCTAGTCTTTAAGCTATCAATCCCACGTTGTCCATGCTTACAAAGGTCCTACCACACTTCCGCTACACACTATAATAAACTTCACTGAATCTCGTCAATGTTGTAATTACTCGGGCTTCACCAACCTATGTTTCAATCTATTGATGCTCTTTCTCTCTAAGCCATTGTACGACTTTGTTTCAACACAATGGTGTACTCTTTAATCCATCACATGAGCACACAACATATCTTCTTGTCCAAATCATCCTCTGTGGCTAGCTATCCATCCATGAACGGAAGGTCGTACTGATCCATAGGCTGATACTGAATTCTTTCTTTACCAAAACATGAAAGATTAACCAACTATCTTGCTTTGAGATGATTCATGATGACACTCTTGGTCAACCTATCATTTCTTTCAGATACTTCATTGAGATTTTGAAATAGTTATCCTTTTCATAGGTCAAAGAACACTCATAGTCGCTCTACTATTGCCTAAAATAGATTCACAATTTTGAGTTGTCCTTGGGCACCGTATCTTGATATTGCTGGTACTAGACACTAAACATTCCTCAACGAAGTCCTCATCATCCTCTGTAAACCTGAATTCAAAACCACAAGAATGTACTCTTGCTTCCAATCTGAAATTCCATCGATGGAAGTGTACCTAAATGTTCCATTCACATTGACGTGCTGACCATTAAACACCTCGTAACACCCTCTCTTATATCCGTTTCATTCCATCCAACTGAAAATTCCTTTTTTCTTAATGTCTTAATACCTTTTTATTCCTCCCGGCTAGATAGCATACTGAGATCTATACATTTTACACAATAGCTTCTTCCATAGCTCGATTCTTGTCGGAAACTAGAATCCTTCCCAGAGTCCAACACTTTTCACCAGAGTCTTGCTATGGGTAGGCTTTCCATATAACGCTTGCACTCCATCATCTTCTTTCTGCTGTGGCTTCAAAATGAACTCATATATGGCGACTGTGCCTCTAAATTAACCACAAGAATTTTCTTATTTCCAGGCCGCACATCAGGTTAAAACCTTGACATCTTAGTTCAATAACTTCAGCTCATTCTGAGCATTTAAACAATCCCTTCTTCAATCTTGTGACTCAATGTATCCGTTACTACTTTTGCAATCCACATCCACACAGCCAATGTAAAGCACACATTAACACTATCAAAACCATCTCAGCAAATCATTGACATGCACTAACCACACTTCGATCATTTCACACTGGGTCCTAATGATAAAATAGTTCCATGCCTAGTTCATTCAGTATACAACCATCCATTTGATGCTTCATAAGCGGTACTCCTTTCTTTTGAACTTGTTCAAAATAAAGCTCTTGAGATATCTCTTCTCTCAAGAGAACATCTTGGCCGATTGTAGCTGATCGAAGAGATCCGTCTTCTTTCTTTACAAAATCACATGCACTCCTCTAGGAAAAATCTTAGATGGATAAAGTCTTGACCAACCAACCTTAAAGTTGTTCTGTTGATCCACTAAGATCTTCAACCCCTATTCTTTAAGGTGTCTTTGAAAAGTATTGGTAGCATGTCCAACTACTCCAAACTCCTCTCCTTTGCTTCGTCAGAAATAACTGTAGCAAGGTAAGTCGAACATGCTTCGCTTTGTTATTTCCATATTTTGTGGCAGATACAACGCACCAACTTGATGTATCTTGAATTTCCTTGAAACACTGAGCTCTCTTTTCCAAATTTTTTTCTCTTTTCCACAATCTACTCTCTTCGTCAGAATAGAAATTCCAATTTGTTGACAGTCATCACAAAGATACCTTCCACGGTTAGAAGCATCTTTGGGGTTCTACTCGATTGTAACCACCTTGAATTAACAATTTGTTTTCACACACACAAACAAGTTTTTCTACACTACTCTTTCTCAAAACGTGACATTGTTTACAACACCCCGTTCACTCATTTTTAAAATCAAAATATATATGCAAAATCCTTCATTTTCTAGAAACAAAACCATAAAACCAGAAAATCAATTGTTGGTTTTAACATATCTGGAAGTATATGTGTAACTGTGCTTTTGATTAGCTATTTCAAAAATGGTATTACAATATAGCAGAGCAACCAACCTTAGAGCTGGCCACTAACACCGCATGTCCCATATCACGGGTGTAAGGTGGTTCCTCCGCGGCTGTGCCACAACCCTTCTAGACATGTTACCTAATTATCTGCATTGACATATACTGAAGTGTACGAGTAATGGCGCCTCTAAGTGGCCGCTAGTAATCACGTCCCATACCAGGAGTATTTTGCAACACCTCAAAAACAACTTTACACTAAATAAGCGCAACAAACCTTGGAGCTATCCACTAACACCACATGTCCCATACCAAGGGCGTTTGGTGGATTTCTCCTTGGCAGTTCCACAACCTTACAAGATACACCATTAGTAGAACTAGGTTTATTAATTTATGTCTTACACCCCTTGACTCATACTAAAAAATAAGTCTAGACTCAACATTATTTTTCACCTAATGTATTTGTAGACAGAGTTCTTGGTTGCTCCAATACCAACTATCGCGTCCCGGGATTTTGGAAGCACATAAAATTTTCTTTTTGCAAAGATATCAGAGTTTACTCGAGCCCGTGATGGTAGCCGCTAGCCTTGTGTGATAATATAATAATAATTTCCCCAGGAACCATGGTCCGTGTACAAACACACAAGAGAAAAATAATAAGAAGAGTTCTTACTCATTTCGGTGAGGTTGAAATCCTTGAAATCACATTGATAAAACTCGGAGTAGGCCTTTTTACCCGCACACTAAGCTTCATTGATTCCTGCAAAGTCTGGGGGGTGGTGAGTAATTTAAAATACTTAGTAGGGGAGTTTATACTATCAGGCATGAATAAACACATGACAGCTTGACAACACATATATATAGTATTTTTCATGAAAAAGGGGTGTGCAAGCTCTCACGGCTCACTACAAATGTCCCAGACATATATATATTAATAAGAATTTGTTGCAAGTACAAAGCAGCGACCTCTTACTCCTCCATAGATGATCTCAAAATAATTCATGCTTGTGGATAGAAGAGCCACCCATGCTCATGGGGCGCTAGGATCTAGGGAGTAGAGAGTCTTCCCATGATACTCTCTACCCTAGCGCGCGTAGCCTTGATAGTTACCCTTCGTTAGGGGAGAATCAGGGATCTTGCCCTTCATTAGGGGCAAATTAGGGGTCTTGCCCTTCGTTAGGAGCTCACTAGGCTAAAATAGGTAATGTGCATCTGATTTCGAACCAAATTAATTGTCTCCTCATCTAGTCAACGGAGCTCTATCGGGGTGCCCAACAATAGCTCTAGACAACCAAAACACTCATGAGTCCCAGACTCAATTGAAATATCATAGAGTTCCCAGACTACAAAAAGGGCTATTTTCTTTAAAAACATTCTGTCCCAATATTTAGCCTTTTGAAAACCCTAGTTCCGCCTCTACAAGTCATGGGAGCGTCACTATCAACAACTACAAAGGCAAGGTTGATTGCTCATTCCAATGAGACAGTTACCCCTTCTTTGTCTCACTTCAGTGACTCGATCACCATGCTTATACGTTTTTTCAAAAATATTCTTGAGTATCCTCTGTTCAACAAGGATGAGTCCTCTAAAACTGTCTTTCAAATATACTGTATTCATTTACAATAAAAATAGTGGCGAAGCTAGTTTGTCGCTATCTCACACGCTCCACCGTGTATAATTTATATCAAAATCCACGGATAAACATTCGATCAAACTATTATAAGGAAAAGATCTTTAAAACATTCCTAACATTGAAAAAATGTTTTGTTTTCCTTTTGAGAAAAGTCATAAATATTTCTTCTTAAAGTATTGGTTTGGTGAGTAGAAAAACCTTTTTCAAAAACTCAGGCTGCATTTCTTGCCAAGTCCCGATGGAACTTGGTTTCAAAGCATTAAACCAATTTTTTGATTTCTCTTTTAAGGAAAAGGGAAAAAGTTTCAAGTTAATAACATCCATTGAAACATTTTGATTGTGAATGTATTACATACCTCCTCAAATTCTTTCAAGTGCAAATATGTACTTTCTGAGTCTAAACCATGAAACTTGGACAGTAATTGAATTACACCCAACCTCAGCTAAAAACTACCCATATTTGGAGGAAATATCATACAAGAAGGGGTACTTGCCCTTGTGGGTTGTAAATAATTACGTAAAGTTTTAACTTGAACATTTTTTGCATTATCATCCCCATTATTACTTCTTTATTCCTAATTCATTCTTAGATCCTCCATTAAATCAAAAGAAAGAGAATTTTCAAAAGATTTATTCACTCTTCTCAATTGTCTTGAATTATTGCGCACCAATGTGAACATGCAACAATTTTTTTTAATCAAAGAAAGTAAAGGTGCAAAAATTAATTGACAGAATTTTAAAAGTTAGAAAGTTAGAAGTTAATGAACATAATTTAAATTATAAAATAAGGCCAAAGGCACTATTGAGATACACATTTGATCCTAAAAAATTTTTGGTGCTAATGTGGGTCGTGCTTTAGGTCTCAAATTTTTTTTTTTCATAATTTAAATACTAAAAGTAAATGACTGAATTTAAGGAGTTAGTGTGCAAAAATAAAAGTTGGAGAATTAGTAAGGTTAGAGTGAGTTTTTTTTCATAACGGATTCTTGTCACACATTGCAATCTTCAGCAACAGCACCAATTTGTTGTTACGTCTTAACTAAGACTATAAAGAAGTCAAATTTTGTTTTGTTTTAGATGTCAATTATCATAGAGAAGGTCGATCCACAGGGAAAACCTTGTGCAACAAAGAAAATGATTACGAAAAAAAATAGAGGAAAGAAAAATTAAGAAAGAAAGATTGATAGAGTATTAAGGCAAAAAAGAGTTAAGAAATCAATAAGTAAAAAACACTAAGGCATTAAAGGTCATTGTAACATCTAATGATATTCTTCATGAGTCATGCTATCTCAGTTATAATATAATCCAAATTCTATCTAACAGGAAGATATGAACATTAAAATTAAAAATAAAGATATAAAATGCTTTGGATAGATGAAGGATATAAACAGTTGTTTCTTCAAGAGTTCTATGTATCCAAATCACAAAAGATCAAGAAGGAGAGCCTTCAAGCATCTTATGTATCCAAATCACAAAGAAATAAGAAGAAGAATAATATTAAATAAATATTACATCAAATAACCACTATTTACTTGTAACCATTGATGAAACATGAATAAAACTCCATTAGATTGTTACAAATCACCTCTACCCTTAACTTAGGAGCTTAGAAAGTCATTACAATAAAACTAAAAATAAAAATACAAAAGAAGAGAAGAAAAATAGGAGAAGAGATCTCCAAAGAGGAGGGGATGATGCCACTATCATGTCCACCCCTGTATTTATAAGAGTAGAAGGGGTTGCTTCAAAGGGGGAAGTCTAATCATGTCTTTAGATTGCATCCTGATTTATTGCTTGATTTGTTGCTTCTTTGGCAATGATTAGATTCTAAATCAATCAAATAAATAAATGATTTATTTTGTAAATAAGTATCCTTGAGTATTCTTTTAGTTATCCAATCAGCCTCATTGTCTTTCCTTTTGTGTATCAATCACAACTAATGAAAAGATTCTCTATGTGTTGACCTCGAGTTAGTTTACAAGTTATCCATTTGTATGCTGAATTTGACACATATATATTCAAAATTATAAATTTCATGTTAAAATGGAGATTGTATCCATAGAAGTCTTCTTTCCAATGCAACCAGAATCGTATCAATCTGAATTATATATAGGAAAATATGGCCGAAATACTAAGGTTATATCAATCTGTCCATATCAGCTTCTTTCTGAATTTAGTTCATTTGATGGAAATCTGAAATCCAACGCGTCCACAAGGTTGTGTTCGACCACTCTATGCATGTTTAGACCATTAGGATCCCATTCTTTACTTTTAAAAACAGTCTTCTACCTTTTGAAACCAAACCGAAAATCTTCTAAAAATTTATAAAAATTCCTAAACTACATGAAATTTCATGTAATCATTACCTAAGCCTAAAACATGATAGATCTAAGATTTTTCATGTTTAAAAATACAAAAACAACTTCAAATCTCATATTTATACCCAAAATGATGGTGTTACATGGAGGAAAACTACTTAAAATGAATACCCCTTACCTCTAATAAACTTGTGAACCTCTAAAATGATCTCTAAGCTCAAGAATTCCTACCCAAAAATTAGGTTTTTATTAGTCTTAATCAAAGTCTATCTTCTTCCAACAAAATAGACTCAAATTAACATGGAAATAATAGATTGAAGACTCTATTAGGTTACAAATGATAATTCTAAATTGGGATTAAAGAGATTGTTGTTACATCCGAACAAAGACTATGAAGTAGTCAAATTTAGATTTTTATTACTTGTTAACTGTAGTAGACAAGGTTGATCCACAGGGATAGCCTTGTACAACATAGAAACATTACAAAAAAAAAAGATAATGAAGGTAAAATCAGGAATATGGGACAATCAAAGAGAAAATGTAACGCATAGAAAATCCACGTGTAATAAATCTCTAATGCATATTTTATTTAAACGATAATTCAATTAAGATCTAATAAAAATTGATCTCAATCAAAATATTTAACTCTTAAAGAAATATGAGATAGAACAATATTAATTGATTGTTCACTATGTGAAAGCATTAAGTATATAATCATAGGGAATTATAAGCATTCGGGGTGTTTGTCAACGTCGAATCAAATAATAATATTGATTATAAACTCCTTAAATATGTAAAATCTATTTAAAATGATAAAGAACTTACTTGAATCAAAATAGTCATTAAACATCAAGTATAAGTTTCATCCCTACCCTTAACTAAGAAACTTAGAAAGTCATTACAATAAAATTAAAAACAAAAGTGACAAAAGAAGAGAAGAAAAATAGGCGAAGAGAACTCCAAAGAGGAGGGGATTATGCTTCTCTCATATCCACCCCTCTATTTATATGAGTAGAATAGGTTTCTTCAAAGGGGAAGGTGATAAGTATGAAATATATATATTTTATATGCCTTTTTACCTTATTTGCTAGTGTAGATTAGGTTAATTAAGAGTTAGTTACAGTTTATTTAGATTAAGATAGAAATTAGTATTTTAGTTTAATTATTAATAATTTTATAGTTATTAGTAGTTTAGATATGTATTTGAATAAAGTTGGGATTTTAAGTACATTATACATGTCTAAAGGATGATATTTTATGTTTTGTAGGTAAAGTGCACTTATCGAGGTACTTGGACGATGTTTAAAATAATTCAAAATAGTCTTGACATGCTTTAAAGTGATTCGGACAATTTTTTGGAGTTATAAACGAGTTGGAAATTAATATGGACATGAAGAAAAGCTTAATGAACAGAATATGGACTGTCTAGAAAAACTGTCTAGATTGCAGAAACACTGTAGCCGTTCGAACGGGGTCACTTACCGTTAGAACAGGATAACGTGATTTTGAAGAAAAACTCAGCATAAGCGTTCGAACGGGCATGCAGGGAGTTCGAATGGCATAACGTGCAGTTTCCTAGTTTTAGCCAATTTTCAATCCTTTTCATATTAGACTTCTTCCTATGGATCTTATACCTATAAAAAGACATATTTTGCTTAAAACTAGAGGATTCCAGTAGATTTTATGAAGAGAAAAATGAAGAAGAAAATGGAAGAGAACTCAAAGCTTTCAATGGAGATTCAAGTGCTTTCTTCTACAATGGAAGGCTAGACTTTTCTTTTACATAGGAGTTGATGAGGGTATAGATAAGTTTCAGTTTTTTTTCTTTTTAATTTAGGTCTCAGTTGTGAATGATGACAACTATATGATAAAGATTTCCTTGTTAATGGAAGAGCTTTTAATGTTTATTCAAGTCTATGTTGATTTATTGTCTTATAGATGATAGATTGATACGGTTTTGATATTTGCACCAATTCTAATTTTTGTGATTTAGATGAGATGGTCATAAAATAGTTTTAATGTTCAGTTAATTAATGACTTGGATGAGTTATACTAAGATTAGACGGGTCATGCCTATAGCTAGTTTAGTGTAGATGATTCATGCTATTGTCGAAGATAGTTCATGCCATAGAATTTAATTAATGATTCTTTCTGAAGTAATTCTAGCTTGTAGCTGAGAATACTTGCTCATATTCACACTAGATTTAGATTAAAAGTTAAGAAATTGTTATGGTTTTATAGTGGATTCAATTTCCTAAGTAAATTCCATCATATTAATCTTTTATTTTTAAACTAGTTGATTTCTTTCCTTTACTTAATTAAAGTTTAAGTTTGTTTTAGTTTTCAATCAGCAAATTCCTCTTTAGATTTAGTAATAATTCATTCGTCTCTGAGGTTCGACAACCCTTAAATACTTATCCTAGTACAATAACCTTGTACACTTGCAATGGGTTTAATAATAAACGATCAGAAGGTCCAATCATATCCCTTGATTGCATCTTGATTTATTGCTTAATTGGTTGCTTCTTTGGCAATGATTTGATTCTAAATAATTTAAATAAATCAATTATTTATTAGCAAATAAGTGTATTTTAGTCTTTCTTTAGTTATCCAATCAGCCTCATTAACTTTCCTTATTTATATGAATCATCTACTTAGATCCTATCAAAGCCCATTTGGACATGTGAATAGAACAAAGGCCAACTCACTTATTCAAAATATATATGGCCCAAATAAGTAGTGAATTAACACAAAATAGGATTATAATTCAATATTTTCAAAGATCTAATCAAGCATTAGTTCAGTGCATCAAATATCCCCGAACCAGCATATATCTAATGTTTAGCAGTCCATGTGTTTGAAAAGAAAAATAATGAAAAAGAAAACAAGGAAACATGCCACTTTTGTAGGCCATCATGACTACATTTATCACATGTAGCAAGTTGTTAAACCCCTAACATGCGCTAGTGGACAATTTGTGCTCGTGAAGGTTTGTAGTGAGTATACCCACAAATTTAAAATATTCATGGGTTGCCTCCCAAGTAGAACTAAGTTTTATGTCTTCAACCAGACAAAGCAAAGAAGAAGATAAAAAACAATATGTGACAATATGCTAACAAGTCATGTTGAGGAAGTAGACTAAGATAATAATTGTTAAGAAAAACAAAAGAACCCTTCATTCCAACTTAGCAAACATCAAACTTTACAATTAACTCTAAAATACTCAAGCACTAGTTTCTATAGATTAAGTATTAAACAATATTCATGTAAGTCTAAACTATTAAATTTTTATGAAGAGGAACTTTTGAAACAATGTCCTAGTGAGTCATTGTAAATTTTTGACAAGATAATTAGAGGATCAGACTCCTAAAGTAGTATGTTCTTCCACTCAACAAGAGATGCTCAAATAGCTAAAAGAACCAATTCAAAACTTAGCAACCTATCCTAGATAACAAGAGGTTTAGATGTTCACGTTAATACCTCGTGCGTTTTATCTATGATATTCCAGCATGCTCGTATTGTTACGACAATGGCTTCACCCTATCTTACAAAACAAAACTTTATTTAGAAACTTTGTTTTTTTTTTTTTATTTGATGTCACTCACTTTTTTTTACTTCCTTTTTTTGTTTCTTTTTTTCATAGGTAGCCATTTTCAAAGTACTCGGTCTAATTCATTTGTTTCTTTCCATGATGATAACAATCCACTCATTTTTTCATATTTCCCATCCAACCAAGTGAACAAGAAGGTCAAAGTTTATTAGGTTTGGTATCTCTCAACATTCTGCTTGAGTATTAGAGCAACGACCACATAAATCAATTTCAACTCCAAAAACTAGTCAAGTGTGAGTGAAATTTTGAAAACCAACATTAGTTTCAAAAATCCTCTTCACAAAAGGAAAGTTTTATTAAAAAAACTCCTAGTGTCATCATTATCTAGAGATTAAAGCAAAGAGGAAGAATAGCAAGAGAGGATGAAGGTTATCATAGTCAATACTATTAAAGAAAATGATCAAAACTAACCCCCAACCCAAATGAAACATCACCCTCAATGTTTGAAAAAAAGTTTTTTTGTTTCTTTATTTTTTTATAAAAACAAGAAAAATCAATCCCCATAGAGAGGATAATTCAGAGAGGTAGACTAAAAAATATCACCCTAATTTTTTTGTCCATTCACTTTAAAAATATCACCATTTATATGATTCTCAATTTCGATAGTCCCATAAGGATAAACCCTTTTTACTATGAAGGGACCTGACCAATGTGATCTTCATTTTCCTAGAAAGAGTTGAAGCCTAGAGTTGTACAATAAAACGTTTTGAAATGGCGTCAAAGTTTTTCATAAAATATTTTTATCATGAAAAACCTTCAATCTCTCTTTGAAAATTTAAGAACTCACATAAGCATCACGTCCAATTTCCCGTAAGTCATTGATTTGTAATTTTCTATTTAAGCTGGCCTTGTCAAAATTAAAATTCAAAGATTTGATTGCCCAATATGCCCGATGTTCCAATTCCATAGGCAAGTGATATGTTTTTCCAAAAATCAAATGCTAAGCAGACATTCCACTTGGGGTCTTAAAAGCAGTACGATAAGCCAAAGAGCATCGGTTAGCCATAAATACCATTTTTTACCAATTGGATTTACCATTTTCTACAAAATATTTTTTATTTCCCAATTAGAAATCTCAACTTGTCCACTTGTTTGTGGGTGATAGGGGGTAGCTACTTTATGGGAGATCTCATACTTCCTCATCAAAGCATCGAAAGGCTTATTGCAAAAATGTGACCCCTCGTCACTTATGATGGCTCGAGGCATTCCAAACCTTAAAAATATATTTTATTGAAGAAAGTGCACAATGACATTGTGGTCATTGATTTTTCTTGGAACCACCTCAATCCACTTGAAAACATAATTAGCAACAACTAAAATGTAAACATGCCAAAAGAAGGAGGAAAAGGTCCCAAGAAATTGATGCCCCAACAATCAACAATCTCAATAACCAATATGGGGTTAAGGGGCATCATATTTCGACAAGATATGGCCCCTAACTTTTGATTTTATGTTACGAGATATAGGATTATTTTATGTTTTCTTATTCACATTGATGCTTCTTTTAGACATGTGATAGTGCTTAATGATATTAGACTGTTTAGAACAGACTTGACAATTTTAATGATTTGAGTTCTCATTACTTTATCTTGGTTTCTTGTGCTCCTATTTTGAAATTTTATTTTAAAAACTAAAGAAATACATTTGTCTAAGTGAGAATTTGAGCCCTTGATTATGGCCTTTCATCTTGGTGGATATCGTTGAATCTAATTAATTATTTTTTATGAGCGTAAAAAGAGGAAAAGGTCCCATGAAATCGATGTCCTAAGAATAAAAAATCTCAATAACCAATATGAGGTTAAGAGGCATCATGTTTCGATGAGATATGGATCAAAACTTTTGACACCGTTCACAAGCTTTGCAAATGTCATGAGCATCTTTGAATAGAGTCGGCCAGTAAAAACCACGTTGCAAAATTTTAGCGGTGGTCTTTTTAGAGAAGTGACCACCACATGCTTCAGAACGACAAAAATAGATGATGCTTGTTTAGGATCAGGAACACATCTTATTATTTGATTCGGACAATACGTAAAAGGATAGGGGTCATCCCAAAAGAAATGTTTTACCTCAATGAAGAATCTCTTTTTATTTTGGCGAGACCAATGATGAGGAACTTTACCTTTCACCAAGTAGTTGGCAATGTCAACATACCACAAAAGATGTGAGATGGCAAATTGTTGCTCATCAGGGAATGCGTCTTAGATTGGGAAGTTTTTTGAAGAATAAGAATATTACAATCGTGAAAGATGAACTACCACCACATTCTCTATTCTCTTCTTGTCTTTGATTGTGATATCAAACTCTTGGAGTAGGAATATCCACCGGAGCAATCTAGGCTTTGTATCTTGTTTGCTCAAAAGGTACTTCAAAGCTGCATGATTAGTAAAAATGATAATCCTAGAGCCAATCAAATAGGATCTAAATTTGTCAAGTGCAAATACTACAGCATGAAGTTCTTTTTTAGTGGTGGAGTAGTTCATTTGGGCACTATTTAAAGTTCTACTTGCCTAATGAATTACGTAAGGTTTCTTATCTTTCCATTGCCCTAAAATAGCCCCAACCGCATAATCACTTGCGTCACACATAATTTCAAAGCGAACGGTCCAATCCGGGGCCTACATGAAGGGTGCGGAGACTAACATGTTCATAAGCTTTGTGAAAGGTTCTTCACATGCATCCGACCTCTCAAATGAATGTTCTTTAAATAGAGGATTACACAATGGTCATGATATCACACTAAAAGTCTTGATAATCTTCTATGCAAACCGGCATGCCACAGAAAAGACCTAACATCTTTTATGGATTTCAGACTAGGCAAATTAGCAATCAATTCAATTTTTGCCTTGTCCACTTGAATTCCCTGCACATAAACTAGTTGATAGAGTACTATTCTAGTAGTAACCATAAAAGTACACTATTCCCAATTTTAAACAAGAGTTTTCTCCTCACATCTTACCAAAACATTTTCTAAGTTATCAAGATAGTCATCAAAAGAATCACCAAAATGTCATCCATAAAAACTTCCAAAACCTGTTCCACCATGTCAATAAAGATGTACATTATGCACCTTTGGAAAGTGGCAGGAGCATTACATAATCCAAATAACATCCTTCGATATAAAAAGGTACCAAATGGACATCTAAAGGTCATTTTTTCTTGATTATCAAGTGCAATCTCAATTTGGTTGTATCTTGAATAACCATCTAAAAAATAATAAAATTGATGACTGGCCACCCTCACTAGGATTTGGTCCATGAACGACAAGGAGAAGTGGTCTTTCCTAGTGATGGAATTCAATTTCCTATAATCTATGAAAATCTACCAATCGGTGTTGATTCTAGTGGGAATCAACTCAACATTGTCATTCTTCACCACTGTCACTCCAGACTTTTTGGGTACAACTTGGGTGGGACTCACCCATGGACTATCAGAAATGGGGTAAAACAATGAAGTCCACCAGACAGTTGAATTTGTCCACTTGAGCAAGGACATCTTCCACTATTCCTCTTGGCCTTTCAATTGAATGGTTAGCAAGTTGAAGTGTTATGTTGGTGGGTTTCAAATTTGCTAGACCTAACTAATTGCTCATAAATAAAAAAAGGTAAAAGATTAACACTCGCCTCTAAATCAAGCAAAGCTTTTTTAAATCGAAAGTTCCTAATTACACAGGATATGGTTGGACAACCTAGATCCATGTATTTGCGTGGGGTATTGTGTTGCAAAATTGAGCTTGCTTGTTCCATTAACAAGGCCTTCTTTTGTGCATTTAACTTACAATTAATTGTACAAAAGATCCTTAAAAAAATTTTCATATGACATAATTTGTTTGTTGGCATCCAAGAGAGGGATATGAATTTTTGCTTGTTTGAAAATCTCTAGGATGTCAGAATGAGAAACCATTTTAGAAGAAGAATTCAGCCTTTCAGGAAAAGGAGCAGGAATTGGAGAAACATTTTCAGAGTTCTTAGAGTTGCAACTTTATCATATTTTTTAGAATTCAAAGACTCATCCTCAGGTTGAGCTACCTTCTTTGGAGTATCTTTGTTTATGACCTTTTCATTTCTCAAGGTGGTGACTAAGTTAGCATTCTCTGGAGAATTTAAAGATTGTACTTTCTAACCTTTTAGATTAAGTTGAGGTTGAGAAGGAAAACTCCATTTTTCTTGCATACTCAAACATGTGGTCAGTTGGTTCATAGAGGTCTTCAAATCATTTATAGTCTGCATTGTTTGACTATTGATGGTTGCTTGGCCTTGCATGAACATTTGTAAGATGTTTTCAAGTGACTTCTTATGTGGTGGCACATATGTTGAAAGATAAGAGAGGTACCTGCACATTAGATTTATTTTTCCAACTAAAGTTGGGATGATTTCTCCAATTTAGATTGTATGTTTTTTATTAGGGAGAAGAAAATGGCCCATTATAAGTGTTCATGGCATTTGCTTGGCTGTGTAACACTTCTTGAAAAGCAAGGATCATTGGACAATCCTATGTCAAGTGTCCACTTGTTTCACAAATGCCACAAATACTTTGTGACTTTGCATCAATTTGTTCGCATTGCATGGCTTCAGTTTTTCTAGTTAGACTAGCAATTTGGGGTAGTAATTGATTTACACCCGGCTTTAGGTTGAAAGTGCCTATATTTAGGAAAAATATCATACAAGAGAGGGTACTAGTCCTTGTGGGTTGCAACAAGGTGTAATAAGGCAACACAGTTATTACAATTTAGCAAGACAGTAAATAAACTAAAGTCCTACTAGCTATGGAGAATCTACCCTGCTAACTCTGAGCAACTCCTGCTAAGAAAAACTCCTATATGAAACTGGTGTTGATCCTTCATTAAATGATGGATGAGTATTTCTACAAATACTCAGTAGGTGGCATGAAAAACCACCCTAAAACAGATGATTATGATAATGAACCAAACAGTAGAGATAAACTGTGTACATAATGCAAAACATCCTCCACAAGGTATCACATAAAGGCAATATACAGAGTAATGATTATCAAATAAACCACACTCCTAAACTGGCAACTAATGCAAACTTACATGACTCAACTAATATCTACACCATTCAGAAAACAACTCATTTATTATCATCTAAAAAACTGACTCCCGTTCACAAGGAGTAATGCACATAAGCAGGGGAATCCTAACATCCCTAGGGATCCACTTGGATCAGCCATGGGTCTAGAGATGCAAGTACCAGCTGTGCTCATAGACTCACTGGCCGGAGGTAGGTAAGCCTTCCATGATGCTCAAAAACTTGGGTTGCACATTTGTAAGGATCCATCATCCCGAAGAAATGGAGACCATGAAGGTCTAAAAGATTATGGCCATGGCTATTGCTGTGAACTAACATAATGCTGAATGGACATATGACTTAATGCATCCAAAGATTTAATACTAATCATAACCTATCATGCATGCAACCGACTCTCATGATTGGCAAGATAATAGGCAGATTTAGACTTAAGCATGTGAACAAATCAACATGACAAATTTAGGCTTATATCACCATCAACATTGAACTTTAGGTACATCACAATCAAGGCTGAAATTCAGAGACATCATAGGCTGAATTTTAGAGGCATCTAAAGCTGAAATTCAAAGACAACATAGGCTAAAATTCAGAGGCATCATAAGCTAAATTCTAGAGATTCAATAAGCATGAATACATCATGAATAAAGACTCAAAAATTAAGGATTCAATGAGCAAGATTACAACTTAAATCAAAGCTGATAATCAAGTATTGAAAGGCAATAATACAACCTAAACTAGGGCTGAAACTTAGGTATTCTCTCAACATGATCATCACATAAATCAAGGCTGAGAATTTGGCATTACTTTGGCCAAAATAGAGCCTAAAACAAGGCTGCAAAATAGGGATCTAACTAAGCATAAGTAGAGCCTAAACCAAGGCTTCAAATCTGGGATTTGATTGTCCAAAATATGACCTAAGGTAAGGCCACCAACCAGGGAATAAATTGGCCAAAGTATGGCCTAAAGTAAGGCCACAAACTAGAGAATAAATTGGCCAAACTATGGCCTAAAGTAAGGCCACAAACCAGGGAATAAGTTGGCCAAACTATGTCCTAAAGTAATGCCACAAACCAGGGAATAAGTTGGCTAAATTATGGCTTAAAGTAAGGCCACAAACCAGGGAATAAATTCGCCAAACTTTGGCCTAAAGTAAGGCCACGAACTAGGGAATAAGTTGGCCAAACTATGGCCTAAAGTAAGGCCACAAACCAGGGAATAAGTTGGCCAAAAGTAAGGCCGCAAACCACAGAATAAATTGGCCAAACTATGGCCTAAAGTAAGGCCACAAACTAGCGAATAAGTTGGCCAAACTATGGCCTAAAGTAAGGCCACAAACCAGGGAATAAGTTGGCCAAACTATGGCCTAAAGTAAGGTCACAAACTAAGGAATGAATTCAGCAGAGTGTAAGCCAAAATCATGAATAATAAGCATGACTAGAATAAGAATCATTCATGCCTCACATATGGCTAAGATGGATGACAAAAATCAGAAACATGCTTGCATGAATTAAAGCTAGTTCATGACATCAAAAGAAACCCTAGAACTAGGCTGAATTATGGCTGAATTACATCTATCAAAACCTCATGTTTAAGGTGTAAAAAGAAGCACCTACTTGTACCAAAGTTGTCCCCAAGTTCCTAGCTCTTGCTCCTATACTTCTAGGCCTTGAATTCAATCTAAAGGTGGTTGATTTGTTCTCTCTAACTTGCTGGTTATGGAGGTCCTTGCTGTCTGAATTAAGATGATGGAAGAGGTGGAGACAAGGGAGGCTGAACAATGCCAAAAAGAGCATGGTCTGCCCCCTCCTATTCTTTTTATAAGAACTCCTCCTAGTTTTACAGTTTTTGGGCCAATGGGAGGTCTGCCCTAATGTGGATGGACTCCTCTCTAAGAGTCCTATACTTCCCCCTTCCTATTATGGTAAGAATCTGAGATAGAGTCCTAAAGACCTCTCCTTTCTTATGGATTTTGCCCCTTAGAAAGTAGGGGACGCCCCCTACACTTTAGGGCTGCCCCCTCTATCTTCCTTTGGGTCTCCTAGATGTTTTGGACTCCTCTTAACTTATAATAAATTGATTCCCTTAGGATTCCCAACTTCTAGCACGAGTAGGACTCCCAACTCCAAGCACGATTAGGACTCCCAACTCCAAGCATAATTAGGACTCCCAACTCTAAGCACAATTAGGACTTCCAACTCTTAGCACGATTAGGACATCCAACTCCTAGCACAAGTAGGACATCCAACTACAAGCACAATTTGGACTTCTAACCAAAGTTGGACCCCTTAACCCTAAGTGGCCTTCCCCCCTTGCACACAAGGGTTGGACCTAAACCTAACTGGTTAACCCACAACATAATCATAGGGTTTGAAAGAAAAGACGGGCAGCAAACTGCACACACAAGCGAAGCAAGGAAAAAAAAATTACTTAAAATTAGGGGTGTTACATCCTTTCCCCCTTAATAGGCATTTCGTCCTCGAAATAAAAAAAAAACAAATCAGCAAACTGCTCTGGGTGTGCTTGCCAAATCTCCGACTCAGCTTCCCATGTTATTTCTTCATACATTTGCCTTTGCCACAAAACCTTCACTAGAGGAATGATTTTGTTTCTCAGCACATGTTCTTTCCTGTCAAGTCTCCTTATTGGCTTCTCCTCAAAAGTGAGATCAGCTTCTAACTCCAACATGGTGCAGTCCAACACATGGGAGGGATCAAGAGCATACTTCCTTAGCATGGAAACATGGAAAACATTATGCACATCTGCAAGCTGAGGAGGTAATGCCAAACGATATGCAACAAGTCCAATCCTCTCAAGTATTTTGAAAGGACCAACATAACGAGGGCTTAGTTTACCTTTCTTCCCAAATCTCATAACCCCCTTAGTTGGAGAAACCTTCAGAAACACAGATCCCCACCAAGTACTCCAGCTCCCTCCGTCTTCTATCTGCATAGCTTTTCTGTTGACTCTGAGCAGTGAGAAGTTTTGATTAATGTGCTTTACCTTCTCTACACATTGCTGCACCAATTCAGATTTTAGAACCCTTTGTTCACCGACTTCATCCTAGCAGGTTGGTGAACTACAAGGTCGGCCATATATGGTGGCATGCCTATGCTAGCATGGAAACTGTTATTATAGGCAAACTCAATTAGAGGTAAGTGGTCATCCCAATTCCCTTTCCACTCCAAGACAAAAGCTCTAAGCATGTCTTCTAAGGATTGAATAGTCCGTTCTGACTAACCATCACTCTGAGGATGAAAAGCTGTGCTGAAATTCAGATTTGTCCCCAAAGCCTGTTGCACTGTCTTCCAATAGCGAGAAGTGAAGTGGTTGTCTCTATCTAATACAATAGATAGTGGTGTACCATGAAGTCTCACTACTTCTCTAATGTACAATTGTGCTAGACTCTCAGGGTTTTGCTTCCAGCTCATAGGTAGGACGTGTGCCGCCTTAGTTAACCTGTCAATAATGACCCACACTGCATCATGCCGCCTCTGAGTCCTAGGCAAGCCTACAACAAAATCCATAGTTATGTGCTCCCATTTCCACTGTGGAATCTCCAGTGGTTGCAGCAACCCTGTAGGCCTTTGATGTTCTGCTTTAACTTTCTGACAAGTCAGACACCTGGCTACAAACTCACTAATGTCTTTCTTCATTCCATTCCACCAAAAGTTACGCTTGAGATCATGATACATCTTGGTGCCTCATGGTTGGATTGTGTACTTGGAATGGTGTGTCTCATGCAATAATTCCTGCTTCAGTTCATGCACTGCAAGAACCACTCACCTCCCCTGGAACTGAACCCCTTCATCTAAACCTTTGCTGAAGTTGGGTCTCTCTAACATTATCTGAATATCAGCATCATCTCTTTGTGCTTCTATCACCTGCTGGACAATAGCAGATTGAATGGTGAGGTTGGCAAGGAAAGGCTTTTTCTTATGTGAAGGCAAAATAATGTGCCACACAGCTATCTCTTGTAAGATTTCCATTCTTTCACGATCATGTGAGCCACAACTCCCTCTATTTTCCTACTCAAAGCATCAGCCACAACATTTGCTTTGCTAGGATGATACTGGATGGTGAAATCATAGTCCTTGAAGAACTCTAGCCACCTCCTCTGGCGCATGTTAAGATCTGGCTAAGAGAAAATATATTTCAAACTCTTATGATCTGTAAAAACTTCAAATTTCTCACCATACAAGTAGTGCCTCCATATCTTTAAGGCAAAGACCACTGCTGCAAGCTCTAAGTCATGTGTTGGGTAGTTCTGTTCATGATTCTTGAGCTGTCTAGAAGCATATGCAATTACCTGTCCATGCTGCATGAGAACACAGCCTAACCCCTTCTTGGAAGCATCACTATATATAACAAACCCATCTGTGCCTGAAAGCAAGGTCAACACAGGTGCAGTTGTCAACCTCTTCTTTAGCTCCTGGAAGCTCCTCTCAAAAGTATCATTCCAAGTGAACTTCACTCCCTTCCTAGTTAAGGTGGTCATAGGCAAGGCTAGGCTAGAAAACCCCTCAATGAATCTTCTATAATAACCTGCAAGGCCAAGAAAACTGTGAATCTTTGTGCCAATCTTGGGGGTTTCCCACTTGAGCAATGCCTCCACCTTTGCTGGATCTACTGATACACCCTCCTTTGAGATTACATGCCCCAGAAAGTTAACACTCTCTAACCAAAATTCACACTTGCTGAATTTGGCTTACAACTTATTTGTCTTGAGGATGTTCAAGACCTCAGTCAAGTGATGTCTATGCTCCTCTATGTTGGCTGAGTAGACTAAAATGTCATCCACAAAAACAATGATGAACTTATCCAAAATGGCCTTGAAAATTCCGTTCATCATATCCATAAAGGCAACAGGGGCATTGGTTAGACCAAAAGGCATGACTAGAAACTCATAATGTCCATACCTGATCCTGAATGTTGTCTTCGATGTATCCTCCTCCCGGATTTGCAACTGATGATAACCAGACCTTAAATCAATTATGGAGAAGACCTTGGGTGATTGCAACTAATCAAACAAGTCATCAATTCTAGGAAGTGGATACTTGGTTTTTATAGTAACCTGGTTAAGCATCATGTAATCTATGCACAACCTCAAGGATCCATCCTTCTTTTTCACAAAAAAGGACAGGTGCTCCCCAGGGTGAAACACTGGGTCTGATAAACCCCCTGTCCAGCATGTCTTGCAACTGCTCCTTTAGTTCCTTCAACTCAGCTGGTGCCATCCTGTAGGGTGCCTTAGAAATAGGGGAAGTGCTATGGACTAAGTCAATGACAAACTCAATCTCCCTTCTTGGAGGCAAACCGGGTAATTCCTCAGGGAATTGCATGCCACTTCAACTTCCTTGATGGTTCTGGTTCTTGAATCTTCAAATATTACATTGGCTAAGAATGCTTCACAACCCTTAGACAGAAGTTTACACGCCTTAAAGGCTAAAATGAAACAACATCTACCATTCTCTAAAACACCTTGAAATGTAATCTTTCTCTCCCTTGGAATACCAAAAGACACCCTCTTTTTATGACAGTCAACGTGGCCCAATATTTAGACAACTAGTCCATGTCCAAAATAACATCAAAGTCATACATCTCAAGCAATACAAGATTAGCTAAGAAGACTCCATCCCCAATTGAAATAGGGACACCTTCTAAAAATTGTTTGGCTAATACAGAATCTCCTAGGGGTGTTGTCACACTCAAGTCATACAAAGGATCAGAGAATGACTCTTCAAGACTCAATGCAAACACACTAGCAATGAATGAATGAGAAGATCTTGGGTCAAATAAGTTTCTAGCAGATCTATCAGAAACAAGGAGAGTACCTTCCACTACAGCACTAGAGGCTCTGGCATCTTCTAATGATATAGCAAACACCCTAGCTTGGGCCTTCTTTCTCTGCTCTAGCTTCCCTGTGTCACCTTTGTTAGGGAAATCTCTAGCAATGTGCCCTTTCTCAGAGCATTCAAAACACCTCCTATCTTCTTTCTGACAAGGCTTGCCAAGATGAGCCTGCTTATCACAAGGCTTGCATTTGCCACTATTCCTCTGGAATGGTTGGGCCGGCCTGTACTGTTGGTTCTGCTGGTGTGGCTTTTGCTTATTTTGAGGCTTCTGCTGATTCTGTTGGTTTTAAGGCTTCTGCTGATTCTATTGGTTCTGCTGAATTTGAGGCTTCTACTGATTCTGTTGGTTCTAAGGCTTCTGCTGATTCTATTGGTTCTGCTGAATTTGAGGCTTCTGTTGTTTGCTAGGATGGTTTCCATCTT
Organism: Saururus chinensis; assembly: GCA_035235625.1. Lineage (NCBI taxonomy): Eukaryota > Viridiplantae > Streptophyta > Magnoliopsida > Piperales > Saururaceae > Saururus > Saururus chinensis. The sequence goes on along the minus strand of CP141144.1, from coordinate 32,684,376 downwards.
CCCCTCTAGCCCTCTTGTTATCTCCTTGCCTTGGGTTACCCCTTGATCCCTTACTCATTCCTTTCTTCTTGTCCTGCACCCTCTGAAAGTCTTCCTCCATCATGGATGCTAGCTCCACAGCTTTGGCCACAAAAGTGGGCTGAGATGGAAGCACCTTTGCCCTCAGCCCATCCTTAAGACCCCACACAAATTTCTTTGCCCTCTTTTGCTCAGTAGGGTAGGAGTGAGTGGCAAATCTCAGCAGCTACACAAACTTGGTCTTGTACTGTAGAATAGTCAAGGAGCCTTGTTCTAAGTCAAGGAACTCCTTCTCCTTCTGCCTTTGGACATGAGGAGGGAAGTACTTAAAGAAAATACTTCCTTGAACTCCTCCCAAGAGATCTCCTGTCTGCCATGAAATTCATACATCTCAGCAGGCTCCCACAAGAAAATAGCTTCACCCACCAATGTAAAGGTAGCAAATGTTACCCTCTCATTATCAGGCACTTTCAATCCCTTGAAAATCCTCTCTACCTCTATGATCCACCTTTCAACTTGCTCTCGATCCGCTTCCCTTGTGAAGGTAGGTGCAACCCATCTAAATCTCACCAAAGTGGGTGGCTTAGGATTAGGACTGTCTGCCCTCTGTCCAGACCCCTCTTGGGATCTGATGGCTTGGATGAGTTCCTGAAATAGAGTCCTCACATCGAGCTGTTCTCCTGCAGAAGAGGCACCAGCAACCGGATTCCCTTTTTGGCTCCTAGAAATGGGTGCCATCTCTGCTCTAGATAATACGAGAAAAAGATGATTAATTGAACCAATCTACTTCTACCCCACCTAGGTAATGTTATAAAATGATCTACTCATATTATTTTATAAGTCATGTACTTGCATATAGCTTTATATGCTGCGATACCAACTGTAACACCCCAGGTTTTCATTCACATAAGCATGTGGCAATGCTAACTCAGGGTGTTAACTTGCCAAGCCAATATCACAATATATAAATAAATAACTTACTAAAGCAAAAACTTCATTAACCAGGATCTTGCCTCAGCCAAGTGCAAGTACTATAACATAATAAAATAACATGATTAGAAATCTGATGGCAACACAGTGCCTTATTACAATTTAGCAAGAAGTAAATAAACTAAAGTCCTACTGGCTGTGGAGAATCTACCCTACTAACTCTGAGCAACTCCTACTAGGAAAAACTCCTACTCTGAAACTGGTGCTGATCCTGCATCAAAAGATGCATGAGTATTTCTACAAATACTCAGTAGGTGGCATGAAAAACCACCCTCAAAAAGAAGATTATGATAATGTACCAAACAGTAGAGATAAACTGTGAACACAATGCAAAACATCCTGCACAAGGTATCACATATGGGTAATATATAGAGTAATGATTAGCAAATAAACCACACTCCTAAATTGGCAACTAATTCAAACTTGCATGACTCAACTGATATCTACACCGTTCAGAAAATAACTCATTCATTGTCATCTGAAAAACTGACTCCCATTCACAAGGAGTACTCCACATAAGCAGGGGAATACTAACATCCCTAGGGATCCACTTGGATCAGCCACGGGTCAAGAGATGCAGGTACTAGCTATGCTCATGGACACACTGGCCGGAGGTAGGTGAGCCTTCCATGATGCTCAAAAACCTGGGTTGCGCATTTGCAGGGATCCATCGTCCCGAAAAACGGAGACCATGAAGGTCTAAAAGATTACCACCATGGCTATTGCTGTGAACTAACATAATGCTGAATAAACATATGACTTAATGCATCCAAAGATTTGATACTAAACATAATCTATCATGCATGCAACCGACACTCATGATTGGCAAGATAATAGGCAGATTTAGACTTAAGCATGTGAACTAATCAACATGACAAATTCAGGCTAATATAACCATCAACATTCAACATTAGGTGCATCACAATCAAGGCTGGAATTCAAAGACATCATAGCTAAATTCTGGATTTCAATAAGCATGAATACATCATGAATAGAAACTCAAAAATTAGGGATTCAATCAGCAAGATTACAACCTAAATCAATGCTGAGAATCAAGTATTGAAAGGCAATAATACAACCTAAACTAGGGCTGATACTTAGGTATTCTCTTAGCATGATCATCACATAAATCATGGCTGAGCATTTGGTATTACTTTGGCCAAAATAGAGCCTTAAACAAGGCTGCAAACTAGGGATCTAACTAAGCATAAGTAGAGCCTAAACCAAGGATTCAAATCTGGGATTTGATTGTCCAAAATTTGGCCTAAGGTAAGCCAACCAACTAGGGAATATATTGGCCAAACTATGGACTAAAGTAAGGCCACAAACCAAAAAATAAATTGGCCAAACTATGGCCTAAAGGCCACAAACCAGGGAATAAGTTGGCCAAACTATGGCCTAAAGTAAGGCCACAAACCAGGCAATAAGTTGGCCAAACTAAGGCCTAAAGTAAGGCCATAAACCAGGGAATACATTGGCCAAATTATGGCCTAAAGTAAGGCCAAAACCAGGGAATAAGTTGGCTAAACTATGGCCTAAAGTATGGCCACAAATCAGGGAATAAGTTGGCCAAACTATGGCCTAAAGTAAGGCCACTAACCAGGGAGTAAGTTGGCCAAACTATGTCCTAATGTAAGGCCACAAACTAGGGAGTAAGTTGGCCAAATTATGGCCTAAAGTAAGGCCACAAACTAGGGAATAAATTGACCAAACTATGGCCTAAAGTAAGGCCACAAACCAGGGAATAAGTTGGCCAAACTATGGCCTAAAGTAAGGCCATAAATCCCAGAATAAGTTGGCAAACTATGGCCTAAAGTAAGGTCACAAACTAGGGAATGAATTCAGCAAAGTGTATGCCCAAATCAAGAATAATAAACATGACTAGAATAAGAATCATTCATGCCTAACATATGGCTAAGATAAATGACAAAAATCAGCAACATGCTTGCATGAATTAAGGCTAGTTCATGACATTAAAAGAAACCCCTAGAACCAGGCTAAATTATGGCTGAATTACATCTATCAAAACCTCATGTTTAAGGTGTAAAAAGAAGCCCCTACTTGTACCAAAGTTGTCCCCAAATTCCTAGCTCTTGCTCCTATGCTTCTGGGCCTTGAATTCAATCTAAATGTGGCTGATTTGTTCCCTCTAACTTGCTGGTTATGGAGGTCCTTGCTATCGGAAGGAAGATGATGGAAAAGGTGGAGAGAAGGGAGGCTGAACAATGCTAAAAGAGCATGGTCCGCCCCTCTTATTCTTTTTATAAGAACTCCTCTTAGTTTTAGAGTTTTTGGGCCAATGGGAGGGCTGACCTAATGTGGATGGACTCCTCTCTAAGAGTCCTATACTTCTTCCCCCCCTCCTATTATGATAAGAACCTGAGATAGAGTCCTAAAGACCTCTCATTTCTTATGGATTTCGCCCCTTAGAAAGTAGGGGATGCCCCCTACACTCTAGGGCTGCCCCCTCTATCTACCGTTGGGTCTCCTAGATGTTTTGGACTCCTCCCAACTTATAATAAATTAATTCCCTTAGGTCTCCCAACTCATAGCACGAGTATGACTCCCAACTCCAAGCACGATTAGGACTCCCAACTCTAAGCATGATTAGGACTCCCAACTCCAAGCATAATTAGGACATCCAACTCCTAGCATGATTAGGACATCCAACTCCAAACATGAGTAGGACATCCAACTCCTAGCACGAGTAGGACATCCAACTCCAAGCACAATTAGGACTTCCAACCAAAGTTGGACCCCTTAACCATAAGTGGCCTTCCCCCCTTGCACACAAGGGTTGGACCAAAACCTAACCAATTAACCCACAGCATAATCGTAGGGTTTGAAAGAAAATATGGGCAGCAAAGAGCACACACAAGCAAAGCAAGGAAAAAACATTTGCCTAAAATTAGGGGTGTTACACAAAGAGAAAATGTTAAGGCATCAAAATCCACTTGAAATAAATCTATAATGTATATTTGATTCAAACCATAACTCAATTAAGATCGAATAAAAATTCATCTCACTCAAAAAATTTAACACTTAAAGAAATCTGAGATAGAACAATATTAATTAAAATTTATTATGCAAAAGCATTAAGTATATAATCACAAAGAATTATAAGCATTTGGTGTGCCTTTCGTCAATGCTGAATCAAATAATTATGTAGTTGTTGTTACGTCCAAACTAAGATTATGAAGTAATCTAGTTCAGATTTCTTTTTTTACTTGTCAACTATAGTAAACAAGGTCGATCCACAGGGAAAGCCTTGTGTGACACAAAAAGCTATTACGAAGAGAATAGAATAGAGAAGGAAAGTGAAATAGATAATAAGAGACAATCAAAGAGAAAGTGCTAAGGCATTGAAAATCCACTTGCAATAAATCACTAACGTATACTTCATTCAAATGATAACTCAATTAAAATCAAATGAAAATTTGTCTCAATCGGAAAATTTATCTTTTAAAGAACTTTGAAATAGAATAATAGTAATTGATTGTTTACTACGTGAAAGTATTAAGTGTATAATCACAGGGAATTATAAGCATTCAGCGTGCCTTTCGTCAATGCTAAATCAAATAATTATATAGATTATAAACTCCTTAAATATGAAACATCAATTTAAAATGATAAAGAACTTACTTGAATCAAAGTATTCATTAAACATCAAGTACAAGCTTCATTCCTAGCCTTAGCTTGAGAGCTTTTAAAAGCCATTACAATAAAACTAAAAACAAAAATACAAAATGAGAGAAGAAAATAGGAGAAGAGAGCTCCAAAGAGGAGAGAATGATCCATCTATCCTGATTGATTGCCTGATTGGTTGTTGCTTTGGCAATGATTAGATTCTAAGTAAATCACATAAATCAATGATTTATTTATCAAATAAGTATCTTTGAATCTTCCTTTAGATATCCAATCAGCCTCATTGTCTTTTCTTATGTGTATCAATCATAATCAATGAAAATATTCTCCATGTTTTGGCCTCGGGTTAGTTTACTAGTTGTTTGATTGCATGCCCGATTTGACCCATATATCTTCGGAATTTAGAATTTCTTCCTGAAATAATAAATGTAGCCATGGAAGTCTTCTTTCCAATGCTACTAGAATCGTATCAATCAAAATTATACAGAGAAAGATATAGTGAAAATACTATAGCTGTGTCAATCTATCCGAATCAGCTTCTTTCCTAATTTAGTTCTCTTGATGCAAATCTCAAATCCAACGGGTCCACAAGGTTATGTTCGACCATTCCATGTATGTTGGGCTTCACTTCCTCTTCCAGTTGGATCCTGTTGAAGCCTGTTTAGACATATAAACTCAATTAAGGTCCAGATAACCTATTCAAAACATAAATAACTCAAATAAGCAATGACTTAACACAAAATAGGATTACAATTTGAAATTTAAAAATATTTTATTGAACATTATTTCAATGTATCAATAGATTATGAACTCCTTAAATATATAAAATAAATTTAAAATGATAAAGAACTTACTTCAATCAAAATAGTCATTAAACATCGAGTACAAGCTTCATCACTAGCCTTAACTAAGAAGCTTAGAAAGCTATAACAATAAAACTTAAAATAAAATCAACAAAAGAAGAGAAGAAAAATAGGAGAAGAGAACAACATAGAGGAGGGCATGATGCCTCTCCCACGTCCACCTTTCTATTTATAGGAGTAGAAGAGGTTGCTTCAAAGGGGAATGTCTAATCATATCTGTTGATTGTATCCTAATTTATTGCTTGATTTGTTGTTTCTTTGGCAATGGTTATTTCTAAATTAATCAAATAAATAAATGATTTATTAGCAAATAAGTATCTTTTGGTCTTTCTTTTGTTATTCAATAAGCCTCATTATCTTTCCTTATGTATATCAATCACAACTAGTGAAAAGAATCTCCATGTGTTGGCCTTAGGTTAATTAACTAGTTATCCCTTTGCATGTCAGATTTGACTCATATATCTTTGAAATTATGAATTTCTTCCTGACATAGGGATTGTATCCATGGAAGTCTTTATTCTCATGTCACCAGAATCATATCAATCCAAATTATACATAGAAAGACATGATTGATAAACTAAAGCAATGCCAATCTCCCCAAATCAACTTCTTCCCGAATTTGGTTCTCTTTAAGGAAATATGAAATTCAACGGGTCCACAAGGTTATGTTCGACCATTCAATGCATTCTTAGACCATTAAGAGCCCATTTTTGACCCTTGAATAGCTTTAGGTAGTTAGGCTTCACTTCCTCTTCCACATGGATCCTATCGAAGCCCATTTGGACATGTAAACACAATGGAGGTCCAACTCATCTATTTAAAATATAAATGACCCAATAAGTTAACACAAAATAGTATTGTAATTCAATATTTAAAAACATCTAATTGAACATTATTTCAGTACATCAAATATGAACGTGATAGAAAAAAATTGGGAATCCCAATAAGAGAGGGGAATGATGAGATCATTAAGACGAAAATCAAAAGAGTTATGGATTGATTAGAGGAAAATCTTACTCAAAGATGAGTTTCTCCTTTGGGAATGGTGTAGGGCCCTAACCTCCCTCTAAATCTCATCCCTTCCCTGATTCGGAATGGGCTAGGATTTTTCTTTAATAGTAAATGACTAATGGGCTGGAAATTAAATTATTGGGCTATTAAATAGGCTAATAGGCCATAAGTGACCCTATTAGTGCACATTTAAAACAAAAAATAAATTTAATCACACCCAAGCCTACTTGGAAAAATCAATAGAAGCTTGGTGGCCCATAGGGTCAGCACACTACCAAATATAGACATGGGTTCGACTTTAGGGCCCTACTTGATTCAAGAATTTAAATCGAAAAATGACATTAAATTGATGAAAAATTGTGGGATTAAGCTAGACACTAATATTTCTAATTTAGAAACAAAATTAAACCCTAAGAAATTTATAATTAAGCTAAACCATTACCACAAGAAAATCAAAACCTACCAAAATAGACAATTTTACACAAATTAGAAGATCTTACATAAAAAATTTAGGGTTTTATTTAATTTCAAAAATTTTAATTTTAATATATATTTCAATGTTTTTAGAAATTATAGGACTTTAAATCTATCATATGATCAATTCCTAATGATGTTTAGTAGTGGGTTTTATTTCTTTGCAATTAATTTAGATGGGAAAGCAAAGAAGCAATGAATATCAAGAGAGAATTCTTAAACATAAGTTAACTTTAGCGTTTGGATTTTAGAGGAGTCTAGGTGATCAAATTAGAGGATCTTTGGTTACATTTCTATTTAGAATTCAAAAAAAAGAAAATTCAATGTAATGTACTTCAATGTTTACAAGGCTTATGTACTTTCATTGTTATTTAGAGAATGCAATAGTTCTAGTAAAGATAATGAAAAAGCAAATGTTAAGCACCCATCCACTTCACATTTAAAATAAATGTACAAAAAAAAAGAAAAAATTAGAAAAATATGATGCAAATATAGAGGATTAAGAAAAAAGCCAAGTCCTAGAAAAATGATTTGGAAAATACCTTAACTCAGAAAAAAGACTTGGGCATGCTGATTATGAGCTTTTTGATGATTGATTATCTTTTTAGGAAAGTCATGTACATATATTCTAGCTAAAGAGAGTACAAAAAAGTAAACTTAGTCTTTATTAGGGTTTGAACATATTGTGAGATGCAAAATTTAACGAGACAAGAATTGACTACATTGTTGGCTTTCGTAAAAAATTAATAAAATAGGATTAATATGGTAAAAAGAAGGGAATAAAATTGACAATCACATTGCATGGGGTTAACTGATCTAAGGATAGTTATTGATGAATATAATCAGTTGATGCACTTAGATTAAAAGAGAATTAATTGAAAAATTCGTCAAAAGAGCTCAACTATGCTGATTTTGAATGTTTGGATTTTTTTTTAGTTTTGTATGTCATAAAAGTCTTATTTTTATGGGAAATGCCTTGAAATAATTTTTGGAATTCCATGAATTTTTTCTAAAATTTCTTGAATTTTTTAAATTTTTAAAATTTTCAAAAAATTTAAAAATCATTTTTTCCCAATTTATTCATTAATCAGTCGAAAAGTTTGATCGATCGCTAGTCAAATTATTCATTCCAAAGCTAGGTTTTAAATTCAATTTCTCTCCATTTCATGACTATTCTTCTCCATACTTCCTTGAAACATTGGTGGGAGAGAATAGAGTAGAAATGTGCTAAGTTTTTGGCCAAGAACAAAAGATTTTTCGCATAAAAATCACCAATTTTATTTCAGTCAAAGGTATGTTCCAAACATAATTTTAATTTTTTTGTTGATTTCAAACCATTTGAATCGGTAGAATAGTTAGACATGGGATGATCTAGCTTTGGTTAATTTTTAACACGTTTTGAATGGTTAAAACTTAAGATTTGTTGAACAATTTCATGTAGTTTCATATTTTTCTCCAAATTATGGGTTTTTCAAAATCGGGGGTTTAGCGTCAAAACTGAGTGTTCTTCCATTTGACTAAGTTGAATTACTCATGATAACTACCTTGGGATCAATTTTGATGTCATTCTAACATGAAAATTTTTAAAATTTATTTTAAAATTCAAATATTGGATTTTTTACATGGATTTTAATGATGTTTGAAATACTAGGCTATTTATTCCTATAATATCTTTATTCCTGGTCATTAGTTAAAGCTAAGATATTTTATGTGTCAAATAGTCTAGATGGGGAGATCAAAGGATCATCAAGGAGTGGTTTAGATCGGGTCCGACGTATTAGATGCAAGAGGAATCTGGTACCTATACCTTTAGAGACTGCTATGGGTTAGATAGAGGCTACATCATATTGGATAGACTACTTTTCAACTATTTCCACCTTTGCATAGTTGGTCTACATAGGCTTGCAAGACAGTGGCATGCATCACTCCTCTTGGAGGATGACGATGCGCTTGTCGGAGTTGCTAGAGGGATATAGTTGAGAGTGATGCCTCACATGATTGCCACTATTATCATATGTGAGAGGAGAGAGCTCACATTTCCATATGTTGGATATTCATTTCCAAGGCTAAATCAACAAGCGGTCAATCATTTCTCTCATAATTTGTAGTGATCAATCGTTCTAGCTATATTTCAACATTTTTGCCCTTTTTACCTTAAATCCTTCTAAAATTGCTGGAATCACTTCTTAACCATTTCAAAATTATTTATGCATGTCAATGTGATTTGGATAAGATTCAAAACCCTTCACATTCTTTAGACTTTCACATTAACAATTGAGAACATGTTTGCTTGTATTTTTCAACTGTGTTAATTCCAAATTTTACCAACACAAAAACCTCAAATCGGATTCTAAGACTCTGTACATAGATAAGGGTTCTTGACTTTGTTTTAACCAAGGAATCAGCCAATAAACTAAATATATGACACATATGTTCTAACAATCTCCCCTTTTAGCTATTTCTTGTCAAAACACTACACATTTAAAAATTTGAATAAAATTACAACTCTTGAGATAGTGCATTGACTTTCAAACTTTACATAATAACTTGACACTACAAAGACTCATTAGAGACTCAATTAACTTGAACACATTAATTTAGAATTCAGCTTGAAAAGCCTTGTATCCTGCACACTTAAAATCAAACTAATTTGCGTAGCATTGTCCATTAAATTGTAAAGATAAGCACTTTAATTTTCATTAATCACAGAACCCTCTTTACTTGCATCTCACTTTTTCTCATTCTTTTATTTCTATTTTATTAAATTTTTTCAATGTCAAGTGGACGGCGATTCATAATTGCTTTTCAATCATCTTTACGAGGAAATTTCATTATCTAATGAGAAATTAAAGTACATAAGACTCATAAGCATTGAAGTACATTACATAGAAGTTTCTTTTCTTTGGATTCTAAATAGAAATCTAGCCAAAGATACTCTAATTTGATCACCTAGACTCAACTAAAATCCAAATGTCTCAGTCATCTTATGTTTAAAAAATTCTCTCTTGATGTTCATACATAAAAGTGACTTAAGTCTCAACATGATGTGTGCAAGTTTTTAAAATTAGAGATTTGCAACATCAATAAAAAGAAAATAAAATTGATCTTCAACTCTCCTTGGTGTACCCATCTCTTAGTTAAGGTGTATTTGACCACAAATCATATTGCTTTTCAGATTAAAAGAAAATTAATCACAAAATATCTCAAGAGCTGAACTTCATAAAAAAACAAATATAACCAATTGCAAAACCAAGTAAAAGCTATTCTAATTTTTTTATCTTTTTAATTTTTTTGTTTTTTAAATTAAAAAACATATGATTAAAATCATGTAAAACATAGTGAAATGAGATAAGACTAAAAATATGAGTATCCAAAAATTGAAAGAATTACAACATGGATAAAAAACAAAATCTCTTACATAGAGATGTAAGACTCGTTAGTCTTGCCTAGCGATCCAATCCTATGGCAACCTGTGGGAGAGTTTCTTTTTTTTCCAAATTGTTCACTGAAGGCTTAAAGATCAACTTTCTTCACCCACACTCTCTTCATCTTCTTCTCATACACATGGTGGGGTTACTTAAGGGTAGAGGAAGTAGTGTGCTTCTTCTTCTCATTCTTCTTTGACCTAAGCTTGAAGGGATAGTTCTTAAGACATTCTCTTCTAAAATGGGTATCAATATGGCAAATATGACACACATCCACCCATTCCACCTTTTAGAATAGACCTAGGCAAGTTGTGCACTATCTTAGGCTCTTTTATACTCTCTTTTACCTTCACAAAGACAATAGGTTTTCCTAAGGCCGTAGACAAGCAATTCCTAAAACCTAAGCCCTATTTGTTTGTTCAACCTATGCTAAGCATAGTCTCCAATTTCTTCTTCCCACTCTTAAAGCCATCTAATTTCTCTTTAGAGGACATAAATTCTCTATTTAGAGAAATAGATTTTTCTCTCACTCTCTAGGCTTTGCTTAAGGTGTCCACTAACCTATTAGTCTCTTTAGAAGACAACAATTTCATCTTCTTTCTTCATCAACTCTCTCTCAAGACTCTTGTTTCTCTTAGTCAAAACTAAGAGTTGCTAGAGGAATTCTTTTAACTCATCATAAACAACCTCAAACTCTGAGTTCTCTTCAAGAGAAGTAGACTCATGAGAATATTCTTCTGAACTAATATCCTTCACACTTGCATGGAAGGTAATATAGTTGTATAGTTTTTGTTTAGAAGAGCTCTCATTGGAGTAAGCTACTTCAATTTTCTCTTTCTCTAATTATCAAACCCCTTTTGCTTTTTAGGCTTCTCATTAGAATAATTGTCTGAATCCAAGTCACAATCAATCAATCGATTGAAGAATCGTGCACTTTGGAAAGAGTGATAGATCAATCACTATTTAAAATAATCGATTGTTTCCATAATGGTTTGCCTAAATTAAGATCTTCCAATTTCCATTTTATTCCTTATTCAAGTACAAGTCTAAAACCGACTTAATAAGCTTATAAGGGTTATGAAATCATAAAATTAGAATGATGAAAACATAGAAGAGAAAAGAGGCTTTACACCTTTTATTATTGTTTTTCAAAGGAGAATTCACTTAAACTTTTTATTGAAGATCTATGATGAATTGAAGAAGACAATTTACAACTATAAGACTGTCAATACATAAAGTATTTAAAGAGGAGTGGCAACACGTTTTCATTGGATGATTGAATATTTCTACAAGGCCAAAGTCAAGTCAACAAGAGGAGATTGTTGAAGGCTTAGATAGACAAGGCAAGGAGGAGAATGTTTCAAGTGCTTGGAAAAGACTTAAAGGCCAGCAAAACCAATCTAAACAAGAAGAACATGTGTTACAGTATAAACAAGGTTGGTGGTTTGCTTGTGTACATGTAAGTTTTGAGTTTTTAATACATTGATTTGGTTCCTTTAGAACTGTTGTAATTTTTTACGCTAGTTGGGGTTTTCCAAGTAAATTGGTGTGTCTGTGTGGATTGATTTATTGATAATTCGAGAGTGTGGTGGAGTGAATAATTAGGTTTAATCGTTTCTGCTTAATAAAAAATTTATGCGTAAAGAGGCTATAACTTTTAATTCTTACCTGTTAAAAGTACTAGTTTTAAGAGCAATCTAGTGATCTACTAAGTCAATTAGCCAAATATTAAACTCTCAATAAATGTTCACCCTTGGTCTAAACTAAAGTAGGTTTATTTTCCTTTTTTATTATGTGAATTTATATGGTTTTGCTTGTTTGCTAGTTTGACTTGATTTTTAGGGTAAGTATTAGTACTTATGACTTAAAGAAGGTTTAATTTCATTTTTATCTTTTAGTGTCAAACTTGATTTATCTAATTTGTATGTATTTTATGGGATTTTATTGTTATTTTTTCTTAATTAAAATGTGTAGACCCCACGTCAACAATGGATGGCATGTGACCTACTTGATCCCTAAACTCATATTATTTCATTTTAGTAGGTTTTGGAATGATTAAATTCATTATATTTAAAGAAAACCCCTAGCCACTTGCCCATTTGGCGAAGGGTGCAAGCGAGAAGGAGATGCTCTACCCCCATTTCCCAAAAAGGAAAACTGGATTAATGTGTGTTTTCCTGCCCTAATCACCCCTAATCTTTCAATCTTGGTCTTAATCCTTCTTATCTTCACTTTCCCCCAATTTGATCCTTGATTTCTTCCATTAACAAAAACCCTAATTTTTGGGTATGATTTGTTTGAGGAGATGCTTCTTCAATGATCAAGGTCTTCATAGAGGTAAGGGACTTTTCTCTTATGTGGTTTTATCCATTAGAATGCATGATTTTTTTATCTATGTGGGTTCTTGCTTCATTTTGTGCTTTAATGGTGGTTTGTTAAAAGCATGTGACTTATGGCTATTATCTTTTGATTAAAATGAAAATTATTAGATATATCATGTTCTAGGGTTAGATTTTGAGATTATGATGTTCTTTGGTGATTTTATAATTTATCTTGAATTTTAGAATGTTTTCATTTGAATTTCAGAAGGTTGAGGATGAACTAGGAAATGGGCAAAAAGGGAACTGTTAAGGGCGTTCGAATGGCCACAATAGGCGTTCAAATGGCTTACTGTTCGAACAACTTGTCTTGCTGATCGATGGTCTAGGCATTTGAATGGCACATTCACATAGCCAAATAGCAATTTTGTGCCTTTACCTATTTTTTAGTATTTTCGACCACTTCTTGTTTTCTTCTCATAAATCTAATTCTTTATGGTTAATGACTTATGATTACCTATAAATGTTATTGTTATTGCATGAAGACGATATTTGAATTATGATTTAGCTCAAATATGAATAGGAGTATAAATGTATAATTTAAGTATTATATTCTACTTGTTTTATATTCATGATTGATGACTTCTTCATAATTACTTGATAATTTCAGTAGGTCTTAGCTATGATCATGTATATATTCTTGCACATGTTATGTTAATTTTAGGGGATTAGGTTTCACATGTTTTATCTTAAGTATGGATATGTTTATAATTGTCTAAGTCTAGCATAATATTATACTTGTCTTGAACTTGTATTTTGATGTTTTTATCATATTTACTCGTTGATTATACTTTGTTCATGTTTCACATGTCTTAGCTAAGATTTGAACACCACCACTTATGCATAATCTTGCTTTAATATTTATGATTTTCTTTGACACAATTGGACCATGTTTCATGCAAATGTGGATTGATTTGGAATGCTTTCATGTACTTGGACTCATGTAACATTTTCTTATGTATGTACCATTTTGCATGCATCAGAAAAATGATTTATAAACAAGGTTAATCGTGATTAGTCATGATTGATCGATTGGATGACATTGAATGTTAGATTAATTGATCGGAGGCCTATCAAATCAGTATTACGTCTGAAAGGATATAATTTTGTTTTTCGTTCCATCGAGAACGTGGTGCCTCCCTGGGTTGGATGAGCTAATTGCTATATGAGATATTTGATAAGTTATCTGGACTCTGAGAATCCAGCTAGTTTATCCGAGTGCACTAGCTTACCAAAAACTGCTTAGGCTTTAACCATGGTGAGCAAGACTAATTAGGCTTCAGCCAGGGTGAGTAGGTCTGCTTATGCTACGGCGAGGGTGAGCGGGATAGTTGTTTTCTCAATTGTGAGACATTCACCATTTATTTGTTGCATGTGTATGGGAGATAATGCTCATTGACATAGGTTGTGTAGGAACAATAAAGCTTAGTTTACACATGTGATTATGGTATGATTTGTATGAATATGCAGGATGGTGTGTGATTAATGCACTTGATGTTACACGGTAATTGTTTGTATTGGGAAATGATTCATGCATGAGTTTATATTGAGAATGATTCATGCAGCATGTGATTGTTATAATGAGATCCATATCTTTACACATGAGGTGTATAAGTGTTAAAATCTATGTTTGAACACATGATGCAAAGGTGGCACAGCATGTGCTTATGGAATGTGGGTTGTAGCATGATATGCAGGTGGCATGACGATGTGTTCATGAGATATGTTATACATAGCATGATATGTTGGTGGCATGACTATGTGTTGATGAAATATATAGCATGATGTACAGGTGGCATGACTATGTATTGATAAGATACGCTATAGACAACATGAGATGCAGGTGGCATGAGCATATGCTACGAAATGCAAATCACGATATGATGCACAGGTGGTATGGTTAAGTGTGATTGTCCCATAGTGAATAGATATAGTGAATGATTATGTGATGAATGTTATGTTGATTATGCCTATGATGTGATTATGTATTTACTTTAGTAATAAAATCCTTCCTCAGCTTTGGCTCACCCCTCTTTGGTTTGTATTTTATCTTGGGGTTATATGTCATGCCATGCAGGTTGTTCAGATGGACCCTATGTTGAGCATGTGGATGGCGCCGATCATTGAGAAGGGATTCATAGAGATGTTGAGTTTCTATGTTAGCTCTGTTTATGTCATGTTGAGATATTTATACACTTGACTCTACTTCACACTTTAAATTTGACCATTGTTGGCTTATACCCTTGTTAGTTATTGTTGGCTTAGACTTATTTCGGCCATGTGTGGGCTTGTTTTTTATTAGTATGTATGAGCATGATTGGACTAATGCTTTAAATAGAATTCCTTTCTTTACTATATTTTCTTTTTTACAAAGTATACGTGCGCAACTCTGTAGTGTGTTCTACCAAAGGATGAGTTATGTCTTCCACAAGTTTAACTCTACCTTGTCGTGCCACATGCTGCTTCCTCCTTGGACCGGGTTTAGCTTGGGTGGTGGTGTGTGATGGGGAGTGACATTTATGGTGTAAAAGGACAAATTTATAGCCAAAGTTGGACTATGTTTGCCTATTAATAAATGTCTTGCAGAATAGTTTTAATGGAAAGTCTTCCAAAGTAGATTTCATTAAAGAATATCATAATTTCATAACAAGATGAAGAATATATTAAGCCTATTGGAAGTAGGTTTTCCAATCGATGCAATAAAGGATGAAACTTGTTGTGTTGGCTTAATGTCTTATGTTGCAGAAAGCAGGGATTGCATAGAGGATGTTGACATCTAAGATTTTATTCAGCGTTGACCCTATTGTCACAGTCTAGTTGTACTCTTCATTGCTGCTTATCATATAGACTTAGTAGTGTTAATTCCTTATATGGGAAGTGGTCATAGTTGATCTCTTAGCATTGACTTTCTTCGGTCTTGTTAGACTAGCTTCCCTAGAGTTGGGACAATAGATAAGTGGCATAGTATGCTCATTGATAATAATAGCCTTGGCCACATTGACCCTTGTGTTCATAGGACTTTGTAGCCACCGCAATTTTGGGGCTTCGGTCCACAGCCGTTTTGAGGCACTACGTGAGCACCCAGGTTTCTGGATATCGTGGAAGGCCCATCAATCTTCGGCCATTGTCATCCATGAGCATGATGGTACCTGTCACGGGCACGAATCTTTGCCTAGCATTCGCCCTCGTGATGGCCTAGCTGTGCTGTGTAACCAGCAGCCAACCACTCATGACCTTCCCACTCATATGCGCAAGGGAACAAGCAATCAACAAACACAAGTCGTTTTTGGTGCAATGGGGTTCTAACCAATGCTATGTAAATCAGTGCGTCAATGTACAAGGGCAGGGAGAGGGCAATGGCTGATCAACCAGGCCACAATACTCTCTCTCTCATAGCACTCTAGTTCGCAATCACAATGTATCTGTCAACCATGGCCACCCCTTGCTCTCTCCCTTATATAGGAATTCAGCCTTGACATGTCCTAGTGCTAGTAAAACATACAAAGACACCCATACAAGGAGTCTCACCTTGAACAACTCTCTCCCCCTTAGCCAGCCACCCTAGTCCAAATCAGGAAACCAAAGAAGTCCATCTTCGACTAGGAGTCCAGCATCCTACTGCTTTCAGGAGTCCGAGTTGTCCAAGGAACCTATAGCCTCCGCTCCTACTCAAGGTAGTAGTGTGGCTGCGCTACATCAGTGAGTCCTAGCTGCCTTAGGCATCTGTCCCTAAGGGGTTGTAGCGCCCAGCTCGCAACCTAGAGTCCTGCCCGAGCAAGGACTCCTCCTCAGCCTACTCCGCAACCGCTCCAACACTGCTCCCAGCATCCATCCGAGCCCAGGGAGCTGCCTCGGCTGTCCGTCACCCAGGCTGACTTGGTTGTCGACTTCCAAGTCTAGGGCGTAGCCGCCGCCTTCTCTATGGAAAAAGTTGAGGGGCTAAAAGGTCTCTCCCAACCAATCCACTTGATGCCCTTGTCGAGGCTAAGTACTCTGCAACTTTGTCTTCAAACTGCCATAACACGATATCTCGCTCATAGGTGTTTTCCGACTCCGAAAGTCCCTTCCACTTAATTAAGTAGAAGACGCTTCTATTCTTCTTGCTCATTCCTTCGACCCTCCTGTCCAGGATAGCATCAAGCTCTTTCTCAAAAGAAGTTTTGATAGTAGCCGGTGCTTTCTTCAAAGTGCCTCTGTTAGAATCCTCTAAGTCTTCGTGAAACAGTTTTAGGAAGCTAATAAGAAAAATAGGGTAAAGCTTGAACCGTTCAGGCTACTCGAGTTGGTATGCTAGCTGACCAACTCGCCGCTTCATCTCAAAGGGGCCATCATACCATTGTATTAGCCTTTTGTGCACATCCTTCCTTCACAGCTTCTTCCAAAGTTGGGGAGTAATCTTCAGCATAACTCTGTCCCCAACTTGAAACCCAAGAGGTCTCTGATCTGTCCACATACTTCTTCATCCACTTGACTGCCTTGGCCAAGCAGTCACGCGCGTCCTCCATTCTCAGTCCACCCTTTGGCCAAGTGATAGGCAGTGGGATACCTGCCTCTTGTCCATTGCAAAGCCACATCTATTGGCATAAGGGGTTGCTGGCCCTTTGCCAACTCAAAGGGACTATTGCCCGTCACCAAGCTAGTGTGCAAGTTAAAGCAGAATTGGGCTACCTCCAGCAAGTTGACCCAATTTTTCTGGTTCTCCATCACAAAGTGCCTCAAGTACTTCTCTAAGATACCGTTCACCCACTCCGTCTTCCCATCTGTCTGAGGATGATTGCTGGTTGAAAAGTTTGAGTTGTGTACCCAACATCTCAAACAGATGCGTCCAAAATCTGCCTATGAAATGAGTGCCTCTATCACTTACAATATCCGCTAGCAGTCCCCAATACTTGACAACATTCCTGAAAAGTAGATCTGTGGATCTCAGTGCTGCAAGTCTTTGGGGCTGCAACAAAGGTTCCATACTTAGAGAAATGGTCTACCACCACCATGATAGATCCGTAGCCCTACACAATTGGCAAACTAGTGATAAAATCCATGGAAAAGCTGACCCATGGTTGGTCTGGGATGGGAAGGGGCTGCAACATGCTTGCTTCCTTTTACCTCTCCATCTTGTCCTATTGGCAAACTATGCATGTCCTCACGTAGTGCTCCACATCTTCTAGCATCCATGGCCAGAAGTAGTTCCAGGACAAGAGTGCATGAGTCCTCTGTTGCCCAGGATGACCTGCCCATGCAGAGTCATGGGTCTTTTTCAGCAAACAATGCCTCAAACCACTAGCGAAGGGGATGTAAGGTTGTCCTCCCTTTGCATACAACACCCCCTCTTCCAACCAAAATCAACGTGTAGATCCATCCTTCATGGATTTGATCAGCCTTAGGCAGACTTGATCCTTCTCTATGGCCTCCCGTATATGCTCCAACATGTCACCTACAATCTACACCACTGTCGCCATCGTTGCCTCTGGGTCTGTTGGTCGAGTGAGGGCGTCAGCAACAACATTGACCTTGCTCGGCTTGTACTCCAACAATAAATTGAACTCAGCCAAGAATTCATGCGAACATGCCTGCTTGGCAGAAAGTTTCTTCTGCATGGTAAAGTAGCTCATGACTATGTTATCTGTCCGAACAATGAACTTCGCGCCCAGCAAGTAATGCCTCCAAGTCCTAAGGCACTAGATGACCGTTGTCATCTCCTTCTCATGGATTGAATATCTGTATTTGGTATCATTGAGCTTGCGGCTCTCATATGCAACACGGTGATTAGATTGGATTGGATCAGCACTCCTCAAATTGCTTGATCGGAAGCATCCATTTGCAGCTCAAAGGGTGCATCGAACTCTAGATGTTTGAGCATGGGCTTAGAGGATATCACCTCATTCAACCACTCAAATGCTACTTGGCACGCCGCACCCCAGCACCAAGGCATGTCTTTCTTCAAAAGATTGGTCAATGCTGCTACCTTCTTCGAGTAGTTCCTAATGAATCTCTAGTAGTAATTCGCAATTCCTAAGAAAGATCTCAGCTCTGTCACCTTGGTCAGGAATGGCCATAGACCATCCATCCTTACTCTTCCCTCTGCTATGTAGTGCCCAAGGAACTCGATCTATATCTTTGCAAAGTGGCACTTCTCGAGCTTCAAAAAAAGCTTGTGCTCCCTTAGCCTTTCCAGCACAATCCTAAGATGTCCAACATGCTCATCCAGGAAAGCATTGTACACCACAATGCTGTCCAGGTAGACGACCACAAACTGGTCTAGATAGGGTCTGGAAACATCATTCATCAATGTGCAAAAGGTGGCTGGTGCATTCATCAAGCCGAAAGGCATGACCAGACACTCAAACAGCCCATAGCGTGTCACCATTGTTGTCTTCACCTCATCACCCACAGCGATACGCAGGTGCCAATAACCCGACCTGAGATCCAGCTTGGAGAAATAGGAAGCCTTCGTAAAGCAGTCAAACAAGTCAGCCACTCGAGGGACTGGATACTTATTCTTCACAGTGATCTGATTTAGTGCTCGAGAATGCACACATAAACATAAGGACCCGTCCTGCTTCCACTAAAAAAGGATCGGGGCTTCGAAAGGAGCTTTGGATGGTTTGATAAAGCCCATCTTCAACAACTCGTCAAGCAGTCTTCTGAGTTCAGTTAACTCTAGTTGATCCAAGTGATAGGGAGCTCGGGTTAGAGGGCAAGCTCCTAGCAGCAATTCAATAGCATGATCCACAACACATGGTGGGGGAAGGGTTTGCGGCAACTCTGGTGGCATCACATCCGCAAACTCGCTCAGCAACTTTTCCACCTTCTCTGGAATGACCCTTGCTATGTTCTCAATTTCCACCATCATGACCAAGTAGGTCTTATGGCCGTGCTCTAGGCCATTCATCAGCTGGATGGCAGACATGACTTGCACCTCTGTTTCGCCTTTGTTCTCAACAACAAAGCAAGGAATTCTCTCATCGCCGATGAGAATGCTCCTGAGGTATGGCATTACAGACACCTTAGCCATCCTCATGAAGTCTAGCGCAAGGATCAACTCAAACTCATCCAGAGGAACAATAGTGAAATTAACTCTACCCGTCCATTAACCAATCCGCACTGGCATGTCGTGGACAACTCCTAGGAACTGGGCTGCCCCTGAGTTAACTGCTTTGATCCGGGCTTGAGCCTTCTCTGTCTTCAGGCCCCATGCCTTCACGTATTTCTCTGCTAGGAAATTATGGGAAGCACCAACGTGGACCAGCACTCGCACCAGCTGTTTGTCCAAAATGGCCTCCATGTATATCAGCCCACCATGATCTAACTTCTCCTTTCATATAGCACTCGCAATCTGCATAGTGTTCATACGTGCAGTGACCTCCTCTTTCGAAGAAGAGTCGTTCTCAACAACAACAGCTTTCAGCTTCTCCATCTTCGAGCACTCCTTGGGCCAGTGAGGGCCTTGGCAAATGAAGCAAGCTATACCCTTAGATTTGGTGGGCGCAGCCTGCTCACTGCACTTGCCTTGATTCCATTCCTGCGCGCCTCACCATTCCGCCTGCGACCACCCTTGGAGGAAGAAGGCCCTTCGTTCTGTTTTTGCGTGGTTGGCTCAGACTTGTAGTCAACCAACCTTTCAGCCGCTATGATGGCTGAGGGGAGATCCTGAACGTTTTGCCTCCACTACTTGTTCTATACCCAACTCTGGAGACCGGTCAGGAAATTGAATCACATACTCCCTAACCGTCCCTGTCTGACACAATCTTCTGAGAGACTCGTGTGCAACCCATGCCATGTTTGTAGGGAGGAACTGCTCCCTCAGTTAGTTCCTTCTTCATCATCAACCATGTCTTGATAGGGGGACGCCCAACAGCAACATCGTCTTCCAGCCTAGTTCACCACCAAAGCTTGGCATCTCCCGGGAGATACAAGCTCTTCACCATGACCTTCTCTTCATCCGGGGTATTAGTGAATGTGAAGAACTGCTCCATGTCCCAAACGAAGTTCTCGATATCCTTAGCACTCCATGAAGCAGAGTAGGATTTCGGTTCAAGTACCTTCACTTTCTTCATGGACTGCACCGGCTTGGGTCTAGATTCTATCTCCGTCCCTAAAGGTGATGAGTTCAAAACAGCCCACTCAAGTAGTGTTATTTTGCCTGTTAGCACTTGAATCTTCCATTCAGTCTGCATCCTCTTATCCTTCAAATAGTCCGTAGTGGCTGCCATGTCCGTAGCCAGAGAAATGAATCGGGCAGCACCTCTTGTGGAACTGCCTTCTCTGGAGTCGTCTGCGTAGGAAATGATCTCAACCAAGGAGAGACGCTGGTCGAAGGCACCAATGTGATCCTGGACGGATCACAGAGAGGCCTAATCTTCAGTCAGCATCCCGGAAGCCATCTTCAAATCATCATACTTCGCTTCAATGTTTGTCAAGTGCTGCAACATGGAACCCGTCATGGTTGTACTCGTCTGTCAACAACCAGCAAGGAATGTCCACTGTCCTCGCTTGCCAAATCTCCTCAAAATGTCCCAAGTCCGTCTGGCCCATTCAGGATCCCGACAATAGAACCAACTGTCATTGACATGAAGCTTTGCCTAGCGTTCACCCAGGCAATGGCCTAGATGCACCGTGCAACCAGCAGCCAATCTCTTGCAACCTTCCCACTCATATGTGCAAAGGAACAAGCAATCATCAAACACAAGCCATCTCTGGTGCAACAGAGCTCCACCCAACGCTATGTAAATTAGTCTATCAATGTACAAGGGCACGGAGAGGGTTAGGGCTGATTAACCAGGCCATGGCACTCTATCTCTTAGAGCACTCTTGTTCACAATCACAATGTATCTGTCAGCCATGGCCACCCCTTGCTCTCTCCCTTATATAGGAACTCAGCCTTGGCTAGTCCTAGTTCTAGTAAAACTTACAAATCCACCCATACAAGGAGTCTCACCATGAACAAAACTCTCTCCCTTAGGCAGCCGCTCTAGTCCATATCAGGAAAACAAAGGAGTTTGTCTTCAACTAGGAGTCCACGGTCCTACTGCCTTCAAGAGTCTAAGTCGTCCAAGGAACATGCTGCCTTCGCTACTACTCGAGCTAGGAGTGTGGCTGCGCTGCATCAGTGAGTCCTAGCTGCCTTAAGAATCCATCCCTAAGGGGTTGTGGCACCAAGCTCGCCACCTAGAGTCCTGCCCGTGCAGAGACTCCTCCTCAGCTTGCTCCGCAAGGTGAGTACACATCCGGAACTGCTCCAACACTGCTCCCAGCATCCATCCGAGCCCAAGAGGCTGCCAAGGCTGTCTGTCGCCCAGGTTGACTTCGCTGTCCGCTGCCAAGTCTAGGGGGTAGCCGCCCCCTTCAATATGGAAAAAGTTGAGGGGCTAACAGTACCCATGTCTATAAGCCCATGGATGATCCTAGTGGATCTCTAGAGGCATTGTGATTTGTTACTCAGTTTGGAAGCCTGCTCATTTGAGCAGAAGTCTATTTACGTCAAATTGTGGATTTAGTTTCCTAGCAATAGAGTCAGTTCACTCCTAAAGTTAGAATTATTTTACTCTTATTGTTCGAATTAGTGTCTTCTTGATGTTGGAGTACGTGTGTTCTTAGCTGTGAAATTGTGGTGAAGTTTAGTTACTCCTTGTGTTGGAGTCAGTTATACTCTTAGAGTCAGAGTCTTTTTCTTTCTGTTGAATGCAATATTCAGTGTTGTGACATCCTATAGATATTAATAGTTGTGTGGTTATGTTGAGTGACCTCTATCATTCAGCGGTATCACTATCTATGGTTCCATTTCAATTTGTAATATTTCATGCATCTTTTTGATGCGGGGATAACTAGGAAAGGCAAAAGCTTGACAGATTCAATGCTTTAATAGGTTTGTTATTTTAAATTATTCTTTCATTTGTACATGGTTGAGAGATCCCGACAATGCTTACATTTTGTAAATATAGTTATATTAATGGTATGATAAAATATTCACGATGCTTTTGAAAGAAAAATAAATCATGGTCGAGTATTTAAAAAAATCTTGCATTGACAATTTTTACAAAAATGTAGGATGTAACAATTGTTATCAGAGCTAGGTTCATCCATGTGCTAATGGATGACAATTTAGAATAATGCATTAAAGATTTTCATAACTTCTTGTAAGACCCTATGTGGGTTAGGGTTGTTTCTTTGGAATTATATTATATTGAGAGGGAGTCATGTTTTTGATATCAGAGCTAGGTTCATCCATGTGCTAATGGATGACAATTTAGAATAGCGCATTAAAGATTTTCATAACTTCTTGTAAGGCCCTATGTGGGTAGGGTTGTTTCCTTGGAATTATATTATATTGGGAGGGAGTCATGTTTTCTTATAAAAGAGAATCTTATATTATGTCACTCATGGATTTGTATTGTGCAGAAGTGGCTTGTTTCTAAAATAGCAATACATCTTCAATAGAGGCAAGGTTAGAGTTCCACAGTGAAAGCTTATGCAAGGGGGACCAGTATAGCTGACTAGCGAGGTTGTGGTAGCCACTAAACCTTTATACCTTGAGGCCTGAGGAATACAATACTTTGAATTTGGGGGACCAAATTCCTTTAAATGTACCTTTATCAAGTACATTTTCAACTAATTCTTCCCAATGTTAGCTCACACAATTTTTAAATTACAGCCAAATTCTTATTTGATGTGGAATGACAAAAGGTTAGGTGCACTTGTGGTCAAATCCATTTATTTTTGTAATCTAATTCTTGTAGAAGGAAATGACATGGGTAGCGGAAGCTGAGATGAGGTAGATACGGTTTTATGTTTTTGTCAAACCTAAGGGTTAGTATTAATTATAGATCTTTGAATAATATTTCATGGATTTTAAGAGATAAAATACATGTATGTGTATAGAGCTCAAAGTAACGAATCAAAGAATGACAAAAACAGAAATCAGAAGTGATAGTTATGACCTCAAGAAGTGTACCACATGGACAGAACAAAATTAAAATTTTTGGGATAAACTACCAATGTTGTATCTATTTTCAAATGCCTCTTCGATATGAGTTCATTGGTACCTCATCATTTATAACTAAACCCTTTGTAAGTATACAAGGTAATTGTACTAGGATAATTATTTAAGGGTTGTCAAACCTTAGGGACAAATGAATTAATTACTAAATCTAAGGAAGGAGTTTGTTAATTGAAAACTAAAAGAAGTTAAACTTAAATTAAACAAAGCAAATAAGCAACTAAATTAAAAGGAAGAGATCAATATCATGGCAATTACTTTGGAAAATGAATCCACTATATAACCAAAAAAAATTATTAGCCTTTAATCTAAATCTAGTGTGAATATGAACAAGTATTATTAACTACAAGCTATAATTACTTTAAAAAGAATCATTAATTAAATCCATGGCACAAACTATCTTTGACAATAGCACGAATCATCTACATTAAACTAAACTATAGGTATGACTCATCTAATCTTAATATAATTGATTTGATTCTTAATAATATGAGGATTAAAACTATTGTATGACCATCTCATCTAAATCACAAAAACTAGAATTGATGTAAATCTCAAAACCAAATCAATCTATCATCTACAAGACAAAAAATAAACATATATTTGAATAAACTTAAAAAGCTCTTCTATTAAAAAGGAAATTGTTACCATACAATTGTCATTAATAAAAACAAAGATTTGAATTGAAAAAAAAACCTGAAACTTATATATAGTTTCATCAACTTCTAAGTAAAACAAAATTTAGCCTTGCATGGTAGAAGAAGGCTCTTGAATCTCCATTAACAATTTTGAATGCACCTCCATCTTCTTTTCCATTTTTGTTTTTAGAAAATCCACTGGAATTCATCCATTTCGATCCCCATATGGCTTTATATAAGCACAAGGGTCATAGGAGGAAGTCTAATAGGAAAAAGACTCAAAACGGCTATATTATTTTTGCAATCTATACAGCTCTGTTTAGTTTTATGTCTAGTTTCTGTTTAGTAAGCTAAGTATGTTCGTTGTTGTTGCGTTTGAACCAAGACTATGAAAAAGTCAAATTCAGATTTGTTTTACTTGCAAATTGTAGTAGACAAGGTCAATCCACATGGAAAGCCTTGTGCAACAAAGAAAATGATTACGAAAAACATAGAGAAAAGAAAAATTAAAAAAGAAAGATTGGAAGAGTATTGAGGCAATAAAGAGTTAATAAATCAATAAGAAAAAAATACTAAGGCATTAAGGATCATTGTAACTTCTAATAAGTTCTTCACTCAGTTAGAATTGAATAAAGATTCTATCTAATCAGAAGATATGAACATTAAAATTGAAAATAAAGATAGAAAATGCTTTGGATAGATGAAGGATAAAAACAGTTGTTTCTTTAAGAGTTCTATGTATCCAAATCACAAAAGATCAAGAAGGAGAACTTTCAAGCATCTTATGTATCCAAATCACAAAGAAACAATAAAAAGAATAATATTAAATAAATATCACTTCAAATATTGAAACCATTGATGAAACATGAATATAACTCCATTAGATTGTTACAAATCACCTCTAGCCTTAGCTTGAAAGCTTAGAAAGCCATTACAGTAAAACTTAAAACAAAAATAAAAAAGAAGGGAAGAGAAATAGGAGAAGAGAGCTCTAAAGACGAGGGGATAATGCCTCTATCACGTCCACCCCTCTATTTATATGAGTAGAAGGGGTGCTACAAAGAGGAAAGTACATTCATATCTCTAGATTGCATCCTAATTAATGGTCTGATTGGTTGCTTCTTTGGCAATTATTAGATTATAAATTAATCAAATAAATCAATAATTTATTTAGCAAATAAGTATCTTTGAATCTTACTTTAGTTATCTAATCAGCCTCATTGTCTTTCCTTATGTGTATCAATCACAACCAATGAAAATATTCTTCATGTACTGGCCATGGGTTAGTTTACTACCTGTTCATTTGCATGCCGGATTTAACCTATTTAGATTCGGAATTATGAATTTCTTCCTGAAATAAATATTATAGCCACGACAATCTTCTTACCAAGGCTATTAGAATCGTACTAATCCAAATTATACATAGAAAGATATAGTCAAAATACTAAGGCGGTGTCAATCCATCCAAATTAGTTTCTTCCCAAATTTAGTTCTCTTGATGCAAATATGAAATCCAATGGGTCCACAAGGTTGTGTTTGACCATTTCATGCATTTTTAGACCATTTGGAGCCTATTCTTGACTTTTAAATAGCTTTGGGTAGTTGGGCTTCACTTCCTCTTCTAGTTGGATCTTATTGAAGCCTGTTTGGACATATAAACTAAATTAAGGCCTAACTAACCTACTCAAAACATAAATAGCCCAAATAAGTAATAAATTAACACGAAATAGGATTGAAATTTGAAATTTTAGAACATTTAATTGAACATTATTTTAGTGCATCATTCACTAGACAGTCCATATTCCTATCCAATTTTCTACTCTATTCACTAAGCTATTTCTTCACATCCATATTATTTTCTAACTTATTTGTAACTCCAAAAAGTTATCCAAATCATTGTAAGGTGTGTTAAGAGTATTTTCAAATATTCCAAACATTCTCCAAGGGCCTTGGTAAGCGCACTTACCTACTCAATGTAATAACATTACAATTTAGACATGTAGAACAAACAAAATCCCAACTTGATTCAACTATGTCATGCCCCGACACCTGCCTGACCCAAGCTAAACCCGGCCCAAGGGATAGTCGAAGCACTCGGGGGCGACGAAGTAATGACAACACCTCTAATGGGTATAACACACATGGAGTAATGTATCACTTTATCTTTGCACAAAGAAAAATCAAGTAAATTATAAAGGACATCAATATCTGAATTAGTCCTCAATTCTCCAACCCACAATCTTACAACACTAAGCTATCAAACATGGCTCGAGTCATAATGTCATAAACAAGTCTAAAGCACAACAACAAATAAAGTATGAGACAAAGTCAATCAAACATAAAGTTCTAACAAAATAGCAAAATAAATCAGTTAATAGAGTAAGATCTCTAGGCTACCACTCCTACTCCCGATCATCATCCACATGAGCCCCATAAAGAGTGACCTGATCGTCTGCATGTCGCACCATGCAACCCAAAAATAGAAAACATAGAGAAAATGGGGTGAGTATAAAAGTTAGCAAGGTTTTGAACATCAAAACAATAAATCTAAAAACGTCATAGCATTCCACACAGTCTATTACATTCTCATTCATAATCCATACTCACCCATAAGTAATTATTTTGAATGAAAGTATCTCCATATTTTACCCATAGCATGAAAAATCATAATAAGACATAAACATCCATCCTACATAAAGAGTGTCTCTAGCACACTATACACATTCATGTATAATCATTATCCTTCATAAATATTCATTCTGCATGACAAGTGTCTCAAACACACTATACATGATCAAGGCTCTCAATAGCACACCTTACCTACAAAACATAAAAACTTTGCATTTTAGACATGTAGAACATAAATTGATTCAAATACATGCCAAACTACTAATGGTACCCAAATCAATTAATAATTAAAGTAAAATATTGATATCTATCTTAACATAAATAAACCATAATTAACCCTAACTTGACCTAGTATTATACTAGCAAATAAAGTAAAAAGGCATATATATATATATATTACACTTATTAGTACCAAGAATGTACAATTTTGACATCGGAATAGGAGTTATCACGATTGAAGTTTGATTATTATTTAATTTAAATAATAATCAATATATAGGAAAAGATCGAAATATGATGACACCTGCAGAAGGCATCAGCCGGGCAGGCAAGGAGTATAGCTCATGGACTAGGGCTTGTAGAGAGACATGAGGGGCCCGTGTTTGTATGCCAGCTTCAGCACGATAGGCAGTAGTGGCTTGCACTTCATGTTGTGGACTGCATCTCACATGCCTCATTTGTGTGTGCATGTGTGGGACAACTCACGGGCTATTCCATGTGATGAAATTTTGGAAGAATTTTTTTGCTAGTTCTAAGTTAGATTTTGCCCATTTAAGAGGCCTTTCTAGCTAATTCTAGAGTACTCTATCCAATGAAATGGTTCATTCATCAAATTAGCAACTCTAGTGGTGTGAAACAATTTGGGGTATGTGGAGGCTCTCTTGACACCCTTGATCCCAAAGAGATAGAGAAATGGCCCAAAGTAAGAGGAGACTTTGCCCTCCACCATTAAGCTACAACGAGAGAAGTGACCCCATGTAAGGGGAGGTTCTATCCTTCGCTAACGAGTCACAAAGAGAGAGAAAAGCCTTGGGAAAGACGAGGTTCTCTCCACTGCATTCAGGCACGTAGAGAGAGAAACACTATCGGTTAGGGGTGGTTATGTCACTACAAAAAAATGTACTATTAGCAACACTTTTATTAGCAACGCAAAACTAAGCTTCGGTAAAAACTCATAATGGCAACACATAACAATGCGTCACAAAAATTTTACTATTAGTGACCCTTAATATTAAGCGTTGCTAATAGTTCTGAATTTAAAATAAGAAATTAAAAGTTTAGAACTAATAGCGATGCTTGTAAGCAAGCGTCACTTATTGTATTGATAATAGCGACGCATGTAGACAAGTATCACTAATAGCTTTATGAATAAATTTAATTTAATAAATAATTATTTAATAAGTATTTAAATATAATATATTTTCTTCAATATTGACTATTTGTATAAATAATAAAAAATATTAAAATTTCAAAAAAAGATAGTGTCAATTATAGATTAAACTTTCACTATTGAAATATAATATATTTTATTTTAAAAAATTTCTTATTAATTTTAATATATAATTTAGAATAAAAGATAGAGAGTGAAGAGAGTGAGAGGAGAGAGAGAGGAGGGAGGGAGGGGAAGAGAGAGAGCTAGGGAGAGGGAGAGAGAGATTGAGGGGAGAGAGAGGAAGAGAGAAAGAGGAGGGAGAGAGAGAAGAGGGATAGAGAGGGAGGAAGGGAGAGAGAGGAGAGACAAAAAGGAGGGGAGAGAGAGAGTGAGAGGAGAGGGAAGGGAGAGAGAGGGGAGAGAGGGTGAGAGGAGAGGGAAGAGAGAGAGAGGAGAGGGAATAGAGAGAGTGGGGAGATTAGTTTTAATTTTTTCTAAACTATTAGCGACACATATATGTATGTGTCACTAATAACTCTAGATATTCGTGGCGCATATGTTTATGCGTCACTAATATCATTTTTTTTATTTTAAAAGTATTAAAATTTAAATAGATAGAGAGTAAGGAGAGAGGAGAGAGGGGGAGAGAGTGAGAAGGAGGAGGGTAGCGAGAGATGAAAAGAGAGAGAGGAAAGGAGGAAGAGAGAGGAGAGGGAAGTGAGAGACGAAGGGAGAGAGACGGTAGAGAGAGAGGGTGTGAAGAGAGAAATAGAATGAGAGTGTGTGTTACGAGTGAGGAGAGGGAGATTAATTTAATTTTAATTTTTAAAATTTATTTATAAATTATTAGATTTGAAATATAATAATAAATAAATAAAATAAATATTATTAGCGACGTATAGGAATATGCGTTGCTAATAGGCTATGTATTAGTGGCGTATATTATACGTTGCTAATACATAGCCTATTAGCGACGTATACTTCTATGTGTCGCTAATAATATTTATTTTTTTTATTTTACGATTTTTAAAATAAATTTATAAAAAAATAAATAAAAATAATTAAAATTAGAGGAGAGATACTGTGTAGAGAGAGAGACAGGGGGAAAGAGAGAGGGTGAGGAGAGAGAGGGTGAGGAGAGAGAGAAGGAGAGGAGAGAGAGAAAGAGAGGAAAGAGAGAGAGGAGAGAGAGAGGAGGGAGGGGAGAGTTGAGAGAGGGTAGAGAGATAGGAGAGGGAGGTTATTAATTTTCAATTTTTAAATTTATTTATTAATTATTAAATTTTAGAAAAAGTAAAAAATATATAAAATCAATATTATTAGCGACGCATAGGAATATGCGTCACTAAAAGGCTAGGTATTAGCGACGCATATTTCTATACGTTGCTAATAATATTTATTTTATTTCTATTTAATATTTTTAAAATAAATTTATGAAAATAAACATAAAAAGTAAAAAATAAAATTAGAGGAGACATAGTGTGTAGACAGGAGGAGAGAGGGGGAAAGGGAGGGTGAAGAGAGAGAGTGAGAGGAGAGAGAGAAAAAGAGAGGAGAGAGAGAGATGGAAGGGGGAGAGAGAGAGGAGGAAGGAGGAGAGTGAGAGGTGGGAGGAGAGAGGGAGGGAGAGAGAGAAGAGAAAGGGTAGAGAGAGAGGGTGAGGAGAGAGATAAAGAAGGGAGAGAGAGAGAGGGTGAGGATAGAGGGTCAAGAGAGAGAGAGAAGAAAGGGGGTGAGGAGAGAGAAAGGGAGAGGAGAGAGAGAAAGGAGGGGAGGAGAATATTTTAATTTTAAAAAAATATTATTAGTGACGCACTAAGCATCGCAAATAATATATTATTCGCTACGCTTACTAGTAAGCGCACAAATTGACTACACAGTTGCAACATTTATATATAAACATTGCAATAGGTACTCTTTTAGTGACGCTTCAACCGAAGCGTCGCTAAAAGCCTGGGAAATATTTGTTTGCCTGCGCGGGCAAAGTAAAATACCGTACAGGCGAAATTTTGGACGCATGGTATTTATTCCCTCTCCCCCCTTCTCACTACCTCTTCTACTCCCATTCCCACATCTGCCGTCCCACAATCGCCTCTGCCGCGCCTCCACCCCGCCTCTGCTATGCCAACCGCCGCCACATTCCCACACCCTCCATCGCTCCTCTCCACTTCATAGCATCCACCTTGCCGCCGCCATCCTGGCTCAACCACTCTAGTCCCCTGCCTCTGCCCTCCTCCCTTCCCCTTGCCCTACCCCCGCCACCGCCATCCGGGCTCAGCCACCACTAGCCATCCCGCCGCACTGGCTCCGCCCTCCCCCCTTCTTCTTGCCCTACCCCCGCCACCATCATCTGGGTTCATCTGCGAAATGAGATCAGCATTTTTAGAGTTCACTTGAATGTAGAGCAAATATGTTTTGAAAGACGGTAGAATTTTCCATGAGAAACCACTGAACACCTATGGTATGTGATACGATGTATTAGAGGATTGCTCTAAGGTTAAGTTTGCCCGTGAATTTGATATGAAAGCTCTGTATACTAAAAATTGATTTGAAATTTGTAAAGTTGTCTACATGGATGGCGTAATTACTAAAGAGAAACCATCAAACACTCGTGGCATGGGACATGAGTGTTAGTGGAGTTCTAAGGCTAATTCTTCTAGTGTATTAAGACGAATTTAAGTTTCAAGTCAGGTTTAATCTAAAATGTTTGCTCTGAAATTGATTTGAAAATAGAAGTATTTATTTCGTAAGTTGAAGATGCTAGAGGGAGTAAGGGGTTTCATATTGTAAAACTATGCTCTCCAAAGGAATTTTCATGCTTTAAAAATATTTTGCTCAAGCATTCTTTTTAACTCTATTTTTGGGAAAAAAATTCTATCTGAAAAACAACTTGATCATGCTATGATCTATTTTGGGTGCTTGCATTCTCTTCATAGTTCCTTGGTCGTTGGGCATCACGGCTTTTGGAGTGATTAGTGAAATGAGTGATGTAGTTCTTTGGTTAGTTATTTAACCATGAACTTACATTCTTGAAACCTGGCATATTTGGTTCTGACATGCAAGAGTTAGTCGTTCGGTATTACAACTTCTATTTAATAGAATGCTATACCCGTTATTAGGTATTAAGATTCTGATCTGATATGAAGGACAATTATTTTGTATAAAGTGAAAAAACTATTGGAACATGACTCCTTGATACCTGTCGAGAAAAATAATCAACTTATGGCACTTATGAAATGGGATATCATGGGAACATCCCTTTCATTTTGATCTAGTTGCCCCACAAGCACTAGTGTAGATCGCTTCCATATCGACAATATTCTGATATGCTTAGTTCAGTTCTGTGAATAAACGATGTGTCTGATTTTGAATAATGATTTATCTGATTTTGAATAACTCTTGTTAAGTCCAAACCAAGACTATGAAGTAGCCTAATTCAAATTTATTTTTTACTTGTCAACTATAGTAAACAAGGTCAATCCACAAGGAAGGCCTTGTGTGACAAAGAAAACTATTACAAAGAGAATTGAATAAATAAGAAAGGGAAAATAGAGAATAAGAGACAATCAAAGAGAAAGTGCTAAGACATCAGAAATCCACTTGTAATAAATCTCTAATATATATTTGATTCAAATGATAACTTAATTAAGATCAAATTAAAATTCATCTCAATTGGAAAATTTATCTTTTAAATAATTTTGAAATAGACAATAGTAATTGATTATTTACTACGTGAAATCATTAAGTGTATAATCACAGGGAATTATAAGCATTAGGTGTGCCTTTCGTCAACACCGAATCAAATAATTAGATAGATTATAAACTCCTTAAATATGAAATATCAATTTAAAATGATAAAGAACTTACTTGAATCAAAATAGCCATTAAACATCAAGTACAAGCTTCATCCCTATCCTTAACCAAGAGATTAGAAAGCCATTATAAAAAACTAAAACAAAACTACAAAATAAAAGAAGAAAATAGGGGAAGAGCTCTCTAAATAGGAGGGAATGATGCCTCTATCATGTCCACCCCTCTATTTATAGGAGGAGAATGAGTTGCTTCAAAGGGGAAAGTCCAATAATATCTCTAGATTGCATCCTGATAGATTTCTTGATTTGTTGTTTCTTTAGAAATGATTAGATTCTAAATTAATCAAATAAATAAATAATTTATTTAGAAAATAAGTATCTTTAAGTCTTCCTTTAGTTATCTAA
Organism: Saururus chinensis; assembly: GCA_035235625.1. Classification (NCBI taxonomy): domain Eukaryota; kingdom Viridiplantae; phylum Streptophyta; class Magnoliopsida; order Piperales; family Saururaceae; genus Saururus; species Saururus chinensis. The sequence continues at coordinate 32,651,724 of CP141144.1, read as the reverse complement.
TTAGCCTTACTGTCTTTCCTTATGTATATCAATTACAACTAATTAAAAGATTCTCTACGTGCTGGCCTCAGATAAGTTAACTAAGTGTCCATTTTCATGCCGGATTTGACCCATATAGCTTCATAATTATGAATTTATTCCCGAAATAATGATTATACTACTGAAGTCTTCTTTCCTATGCCACCCAAATCGTACAAATCTAAATTATACATGAAACGATATGGTTGAAATATTAAGACTGTGTCATTCTCTACAAATCAGCTTCTTCCCAAATTTAGTTCTCTTGATGCAAATCTCAAATCCAATGGGTCCAAAAGGTTGTGTTCGACCATTCTATATATGTTTAGACCCTTATGAGCCCATTCTTGACTTTTAAATAGCTTTGGGTAGTCGGGCTTCACTTCTTCTTCTAGTTATATCCTGTTAAAGCTCATTTAAACATGTAAACACATCTAAGGTCCAACTAACCTATTCAAATCATAAATAGCCTAAATAAGCAATGAATTAACACAAAATAGGATTGCAATTCGAAATTTAAAAATATTTAATTGAACATTATTTCAGTGTATCATATACCCCCAACCAACATATTGCTAGTCCTAGCAATTATGCAAAAATAATTAAAAAGAAAACTAGAAAACATGCCACTTTCATAGGCCATCACGACTACATTTAGCACATGTAGCATGTCGTTAAACCCCTAACTTGCACTAGTGGATGAGTTGTGTCTCGTGAGGGTTTGTAGTGAATATACCCACAAAATTTACAAAAAAAAACTCATGGGTTGCCTCCCAAGTAGCACTAAGTTTTATGTCTTTAGCTAGACAAAGCAAAGAAGAAGAGAAAAAAAATATAGTTACAATGCTAACAAGTTGTGTTGAGGAAGTAAAGACTAAGATAATAATTGTAAAGCAAGACCAAGGAACCCCTTCATCCCCACTAAGCAAACAACAAACTTTACAATTATCTCCAAAATACTCAAGCACTAGTTTGCATAAATTAAATATAAAAATCTCAACCATTAAATTTCGATGTAGAGGAACTTTTTGACACAATGTGTAAGTGAGTCCAAGTAAAATTTTAACAAGATACTTAGAGGATCTACCTCCTAAAGTAGTATGCTCTTCAACTCACCAAGAGATGTTTAGATAGCCATTAGAACCAATTCAAAACTGAGCAACTTGTCCGAGATAACAAATGGTTTGGATGTTCACTTTAATACCTCATGGGCTTTATCTGTGATATTCCAACATGCTTGCGTTGTTACAATAATGGCTTCGCCCTATCTTACAAAATGAAACATTATTTGGCAATTTCATTTTTTTTCCTTTTTCTTTTTTTTATATGATATCCATCAAATTTTGTTTACTTCTTTCTATTTTTTTTTATAGACAACCATTTCCGAAGTACTCGGTCTAATTCATTAGTTGTTTTCCATAACAATAATAATCCCAAAATTTTTATTCTTTCCCACCAACCAAGTGAACAAGAAGGTCAAAGTTCATTGGGTTTGGTGTCTCTCGACATTCCGGATGAGTATTAGAGCAACACCACATAATTCGACTTCAACTCTAAAAATTAGTCATGAGAGTGAAATTTTGAAAACCAACATTAGTTTCAATGATCCTCTTCATAAAAGTCAATTGTAACTCATCAAAAAAGGAATTTGTTAATAAAAATATTCAGGTGCCATCATTATTTAGAGATCAAAGTAAAGATGAAACATACCAAGAAAAGATGAAGGTTATCACAGTCACTACTATAATGAAAATTATCCAAACTCACCCCCAACCCAAATGAGACATTGTCCTCAATGTTTGAAAAAAAATTGTGTTTATGATATTTTTTTATTTTTTTGGGTAAAAATCATGAAAAGAAAATCAACCCTCATAATTTGGATTTTCAAGAGATGTAGACTCAACTTCAGGGACAAAATGGTCTAAAAATGGTTTCAAATGTTTTCCATTAACTTTGAAAACATCATCATTTTTTGGGTTTTCAATTTTAAAAGTTCCATAAGGAAAAACAATGTTTACAAGGAAAGGACCTGTCCAACGTGAACTTAATTTTCCTAGAAAGAGATGAAGCCAAGAGTTGTACAATAAAACATTTTGAAATGGCTCAAAAGTTTTTCATAAAATGTTTTTATCATGAAAAGCCTTCATTCTCTCTTTATAAATTTTTTAACTCTCATAAGCATCACGTCGAATTTCCTCTAACCCATTGATTTGTAATTTTCTATTTAAGTCATCCTTGTCAAAATTAAAATTCAAAGCTTTGATTGCCTAATACGCCCTATGTTCCAATTCCACATGCAAGTAGAAAATTTTTCCAAAAATCAAACGATAAGGAGACATTCCAATTGGGCTTTTAAAGGCAGTATGGTAAGCCCAAAGAGCATCGATTAGCCGTAAAGACCAATCTTTACCATTTGGATTTACTATTTTGTGTAAAATATATTTAATTTCACTATTAGAAATCTCAACTTCTCCACTTGTTTGTGGGTGATAGGGGGTAGCTACTTTATGGGTAACTCATACTTCCTCATCAAAGCCTCAAAAGGCTTATTGCAAAAATGTGACCCCCCATCACTTATGATGGCTTGAGGTGTTCCAAACCTTGAAAATATATTTTCTTTTAAAAAGCGCCCAATGACTTTGTGGTCATTGGTTTTTCTTGGAACTACCTCAATCCACTTGAAAACATAATCTACGACAACTAAAATGTAAACATAGCTAAAAGAATGAGGAAAAGGTCCCATGATATCGATGAACCAACAATCAAAAAATCTCAATAACCAATATGGGGTGAAGAGGCATCATATTTCAACATGAGAGAGTTCCTAACTTTTCACATCGTTTACAAGTTTTGCAAAATTCATGAACATCTTTGAAAAGAGTCAGCCAGTAAAAACTACATTGCAAAATTTTAGCGGTGGTCTTTTTAGAGGAGAAGTGACAACTGCATGCTTCAAAATGACAAAAAGAGATGATAATTACTTGTTCAGAATCAAACATACATATCCTTATTATTTGATCTAGACAATACTTAAAGATATAGGGGTTGTCCCAAAAAAAATGTTTTATCTCGTTGAAGAATCTCTCTTTATCTTGATGAGACCAATGATGGGGAACTTTGCTTGTCACCAAGTAGTTGGCAATATCGGCATACCATAGAGGATGTGAGATTGCAAAAAATTGCTCATCAGGAAATGTGTCATGGATCAGAAATGGGGTAAATGATACCCACATCCAATAATTTTAGGACCTCTACTCTCAGTACCTCTTTCATATTGGCATTTAACTTCCTTTGCATTTGTCTCACAAGTTTTGCATTTTCTTCCATGAAGATCCTATGTGTGCAAATAAGAAGACTAATCCCCTTGATATTAGCAATGGTCCACTCAATGACATTCTTGTGATTTCTAAGGACTTTGAGCAACCTGTGTTCTTGCTCCCTATCCAACATTGAAGACACAACCACAAGAAATGTCTCTTTCTCACCAAGATAAGCATATTTAAGTTCAGTAGGGGAGGGTTTCAAGTCTAACTTAGGTGGTTGGACACTTGAGGGGAGAGGAGCACTATTAGAAGGAGGTAATTCATCAAAGCATGTCTTCCACTTATCAGTACCCAACAATAGAGTTAACTCTAATAAGACATTTACATCATTAATCATAGTATCATCATCAAAATTAAAATAAGAGAGACAAGCTTCAAGAGGGTCAAAAAATAAAGAAATAGTAGTCATGTCATCAACAAGACTTTCTATAAGATTCACTTCATGTACATCCTCATCATTATCTCCCGGTTGCCTGCATATATTAAAAATATTTACTTCAAAAAAAAAAATTTCATAACACCATTTCTACAATTAATAAGAGCATTAGAAGTAGCAAGAAATGGGCAGCCTAATACAATAGGAATTTGAGTACAAGCATTCAAAACTAGTTGTGTGTCCAAAATAATAAAATCAACAGGAAAGTAAAACTTTTCTACTTGTACTAGCACATCCTCAAAAATTCCTCTTGGTGTTTTAACTGAGCGATCTGTAAGTTAAAGTATAATGCTTGTGGACTTCAATTCACCAAGTCTCAATTGTTCATAAACAGAATAAGGTAAGAGATTAATACTTGCCCCAAGATCAAGTAAAGCTTTTTCAATTGTATAATTCCCAATTATACAAAATATGGTTGGACAACCAAGATCTTTATATTTGGGTGGGGTGTTTTATCAAAAATGTCTTCTTTTGTACATTTAGCTTACACTTGATTGTACAAAGGTCTTTCAAAAATTTTCCCATAAGATAGAATTTGTTTAATAGCATATAAGAGATGAATGTTAATCTTCATTTGTTTGAAAATTTTAAAATGTCACCATTTTGCACCAATTTAGAAGAAGATTGTAATCTTTGAGGAAAAGAAGGAGAAACATAATTAGAGTTGTCAAATTCATCACCATGTTTAGAATTCAAAGACTCCTTAGGTTCAACAACCTTCATTTTAATGTCTTTGTTAATAACTTTTCAATTTCTCAAAGTGGCGATGGACTTAGCATGCTCTTCTTGTGAACTTAAAGAATTTAAATTTTCAATTACAAATCAACCTTTAGGATTTGGTTGAGGCTGAGAAGGAAACTTTTTTTTTTCTTGAGTGCTCAAAGTTGTGGTCAATTGAGTGATATAAGTCTTCAAGTCATTGATTGCTTGCATTATTTGGTTGTTGATTATTGCTTGAATTTGCATGAATGTTTACAATGTATCTTTAAGAGTCTTCTTATGTGGTGGAACATAATTTGAAGAAGAATGGGATACCTGTACATTAGACTCATTTATCTAACTAAAGTTAAATTGATTTCTCCAATTAGGATTATAAGTTTCAAAATAAGGAGAAAAAAAGACCTTTTGTAGGTATTCATAGCATTTCCTTGAGTATGTAACACCTCTTGAAAAGCAAGGATTGTTGGACAATCCTGTGTTTGGTGTTCATCACTCTCACAAACACTATAAATATCTTGTACTTTTTGAGAAGCTTTATACATGTTTTCCTTATTAATTTCCATAGCCTCAACTTTTCTCATTAAACTTGTAATTTTTGCTTTTAGATCATCCTTTTCTTTAGGAAGGTACATGCCCCCCTTAGTTATCCCATTAGATTTGGTCTTATTACAACTTTCAAATTCATTATAATCTTCCATGATTGAGCATTTTCAGCTAACACATCAAAATAGTCTCATGCTTCCTCAAGTTCTTTACTCTAAAATTTTCCATTACACATTATTTCAACAAATTACCTCATTTGAGAAGTCAAGCCATTATAAAAGATACTAATTCTACGCCACGTTTCATATCCATAATATGGGCACAACAACAAAAGTTCTTTAAATCTTTCCCAACATTGAAAGAAAGTCTCATTTTCGTTTTGTGAAAAATTTATGATATTCTTTTTAAGTATATTAGTTTTATGAGTGGGGAAAAATGTTTTCAAAAATTCTCTTTACATTTCTTGCCATGTTCCAATGGATCTTGTCTTCAAAGAATTCAACTAATTTTTTGCCTTTTCCTTTAAAGAAAATAAAAAGAATTTTATTCCAATAACATCATTTGAAATATTTTGGTTTGGCAAAGCTGCACAAACCTCTTCAAACTCTTTTAAATGCAAATATGGACTGTTTAAATCTAAGCTAAGAAATTTGGGTAGTAATTAAATTACACCCGGCTTGAGTTCAAAACCACCCACATTATTTGGAAAAATCATGAAAGAAGGAGAACTTGATATAGTTTGTTGCAAATAATCACGTAAGGTTTTAACTTGGACATTTTGTGTATTATTATCCCCATTATCACTTCTTAGTTCCTCATTAGTTCATAGATCCTCCATTGTATCAAAATAAAGAGAATTTTCAAAAGATTTATTTACTCTTCTCAATTGTCCTGAATTATCGTGCACCTATGTGAACATACAACAACAAATATTTTTTTTTGTAATGAACAAAAGTAAAAGTGAAGGAATTAAATGACAAAATATAAAACTTTAGAGGGCTAGAAGTTAATAAACAAAATTTAAATTGCAAAATTAGGTCAAAGGCACTATTGAGGTATATGTTCAATCCAAATGATTTATGGTAGTAACGTGGGTAGTGCCTCCAGTCTCAAAAAAAGAAAAATTAAAAATTTAAATACTAAAATTAAATGGCATAAAGTAAGTGACTAAATTCAAAGAGTTAATTTGCAAAAATAAAAGTTAGAGAATTAGTAAAGTTAGAGTGAGGGTGAGTTTTTTCCGTAACAGATTCATATCACACGTTGCAATCCCCACCAACGACACCCATTTGTTGTTACGTCAAAACCAAGACTATGAAGTAGTCTAATTCAGATTTATTTTTTACTTATCAACTATAGTAAACAAGGTCGGTCCACAGGGAAAACCTTGTGTGACAAAGAAAACTATTACGAAGAGAATAAAATAAAGAAGGAAGGTAAAATAGAGAATAAGAGATAATCAAAGAGAAAGTGCTAAGGCATCGGAAATCCACTTGTAATAAATCTCTAATGTATATTTGATTAAAATATAACTCAATAAGATCAAATGAAAATTCATCTCAATCGAAAAATTTATCTCTTAAAGAACTTTAAAATAGACAATAGTAATTGATTGTTTACTATGTGAAATCACTAAGTATATAATCACAGGGAATTATAAGCATTCGGCGTGCCTTTTGTTAATGCCGAATCAAATAATTATATAGATTATAAACTCCTTAAATATGAAACATTAATTTAAAATGATAAAGAGCTTACTTGAATTAAAATATCAATTAAGCATCAAGTACAAGCTTCATCCCTACCCTTAACTAAGAGATTAGAAAGTCATTACACAAAACTAAAACAAAAGCTACAAAATGAGAAAAGAAAATAGGGGAAGAGAGCTCCAAAGAGGAGGGAATGATGCCTTTATCACATCCACCCCTCTATTTATAGGAGGAGAAGGGATTGCTTTAAAGGGGAAAGTCCAATCATATCTCTAGATTGCATCCTGAATGATTTCTTCATTAGTTGCTTCTTTGTCAATGATTAGATTCTAAATTAATCAAATAAATCAATGATTTATTTAGAAAATAACTATCTTTGAGTCTTCCTTTAATTATCTAATCAGCCTCATTGTATTTTCTTATGTATATCAATCACAACAAATAAAAAGATTCTCCATGCTCGGGTTAGTTAACTAGTTGTCCCTTTGCATGCTAGATTTGACCCATATAGATTTGGAATTATGAATTTCTTCCCAAAATAACGATTGTAGCCACGGAAGTCTTCTTCCTAATTCCACCAAAATTGTAGCAATCAGAATTATAAATAAAAAGATATGGTTAAAATACTAAGGCTGTGTCAATCAGTCCAAATCAGCTTCTTCCCAAATTTAGTTCACTTGATACAAATCTCAAATCCAATGGGTCCAAAAGGTTGTGTTTGACTATTTTATGTATGTTTAGACCATTATGAGCTCATTTTTTACTTTTAAATAGCTTTGAGTAGTTGTGCGTCACTTCTTCTTCTACTTGGATCCTGCTAAAGCTCATTTAAACAAAACTAAGGTCTAACTAACTTATTCAAAACATAAATAGCCCAAATAAGCATTGAATTATCACAAAATAGGATTGAAATTCAAAATTTAAAAATATTTAAGTGAATATTATTTCAGCGCATCAGTAACTATCTAATTCTGTTTATTAATTATTCATCCAACTTTTAATTGAACTCTCAAATTTTTTTATAAATAATTTATTTGATTTTAAATGTTTGGATTTTTCTTTTGAATGATCCATTGGATAATTTAATTTCAAAAGCTTCTTGATTTATTGGATATGTTCCAAATTTCTCCACTCTGATTTGCTCTGTTTTGATTCTGAATGAGGAATTATCATATTTTAAATAATAATAAGATTCTATTTGAAATGTTTATGAAAATTTTATCCAATTAACTATCGGATTCTATTTATGAATTAGATACATGCCCTGATTTGGATTGGATTTAAAGAGTGTTTTTGGGCGAATTGCAAGGACGCAATTCGTTTTAGGGGGAAAGAATGTAAGGCCCCATTTTTTTGTTTGCATCCAACACAAAGGGTTAGTATTGATTATAGATTTTTGGATAAGATTTAGGGGGTATAGGGAATAAATCCATGTATGTATATAGAAATCAAATTAATGAGTGTAACAAATTGAAGAACACGCAAAATAAAGGTGGGAGTAGCTAAAGTTACAACCTCGAAAAAAGTATCTATCTTGACAAGTTTGAGATAACCTACCCACATGTATCTAGTTTTAAAGGGCTCATTAATATGAGTCCAATGGTATAAAGAATGCGCAATTCTGACATCGGGGTAGGAAGTTATCGTTGTTTGAAGTTAGATTAATATATGATTAACGTAATAATAATGATATAGAAAAATAATTAAATAGCACTGACACCAGAAAATGGTATCAGCCGTGCTGACATTGCGTGCCATGCAGGACACATGTCTCGGGCCCATTCAAATCCTTCACAGTGTGATGCATGGTGGACCGCACAGTCCCATGCGGATCCTATGCGTTCACAACTCGGCTCCCTCACGACGAATGGGAGCAACGCATCACATTCTAGTGGCATGGGCTGTCCTGCTCAGCGGACTCCATCATGAGTGCGATGTGTACCCCATGCACACAATCATGCATTTGTCAACTCGCGGGCTTTTCCCTACAAATAGAGAAGAGCCGTTGAGATTTCAAAATAGTTTTTCTGCCCATTGTGAGTCTGATTTTGCCCATTCAATAGGTATTCTTGGCAAATTTATGGGTGCTCTAACCAATGGAATGGTCTATTCCTCATGTTAGATATTTGAAAGGGGGGAAATGGCCCGGGGCATGAGGAGGCTATGTATAATGCCCTCGGGCCTAGAGAGAGAAGGGGACCAGAGTAAGAGGAGGCTTCGTCCTCCATCATCGGGTTGCAACGATAGAAGTGGCCCGAAGTAAGTGGAGGCTCTGTCCTCTGGGTGGGCCACAAAGAAAGAGAGTAAGAATAAAACCTTGGGAAAGGGGAGGTTTTGTTTTCCACCTTTTGGCGCATTGAGAGAGAAACACCCCGGTTAGGGGAGGTTATGTCCGCCACCTACGAGTTCAAAAAGAGAGAAGCATCTCCAGGCAATGGAATTTTCTGTCTGCCACCTACGGGCTTGGAAAGAGAGAACTATCTCTAGGTAAAAGGAGATTCTATTAAAGGGAGGTTATGTCTTCCATCTAAAGCACATAAGGAGAGTAATGTCTCCGGGTAAATGGAGGTTTTGTCTGCCACCTAAGGATGCATAAGGATAGCAACATCTTTGGGCAAAGGGAGGTTCTATCTGCAACCTGTAGACACAGAAAGAGAGAAACATCTAAGTAAAAGAGATGCCCTATCTTCCGTCTCCAGGCTCTTAGAGAGAGAAATACCCAGGTTATGGGAGGTTTAGTCCACTGCCAACGGGCGCTGAAAGAGAGAAGCGTCTGCGGGTAAGGGGGGCTTTTGTCCGCCGCCAACTGGTGCAAAAGGAAAGAAACGTCACTGGCTAAAGGGGATCAAGTGTTATGGCATTCCATCTTTAATATATATTTAAATAAATAAATGTGCATCTTATGTAGTTAACTTAAGATGTTAAATTATATATGCTTTGCTCTGTTCTGAATATGCTATTCTCTTATGTGTTTTGTTCTGATATGCTTTGCTCTAATTTGGTGTTCTCTGCTTTGATTTAATCTGATTTGGTGTTCTCTGCTTTGTTTTGATCTGATATGCTATGTGAAAGAAAAAGTTGTCTGATTCTGATGATTTAACTGATACATGACTTAGATGATTTATTAACTTCCATCTAAGTCTAATGATTTATTGATTTTTTGTGTAACTTTGAATAATTTATTCGGATATAAATATTTTGACGTATATCATTTTGTACTACCTGATGAATGTATTAGCTATTAGGCAAAACTAGATTTGGATCCGATCGTATTGGAAATATATCGTAGATGTTATCTATTATGTACATAGGTAACCAATAATGCAATAACATTGGCCCAAGAAAAATTAGTTATAAATATAGGTTTGTTTTGACCTATGCACGGTAGAGCGCAAAAGCTCTATAATACATAGAGGAACATTATAGCACTAGCACGCAAAGCCACTCTTTGAATTTAAAATTTTTGCCAAACCTGTGGGCCAGGTTATATCACTGCCCAGGGCATCACAGGCACACCTCAAGTTATTTACCAATTAACTCTATCCATTTCGAGGGCAAAATGTCTTTCAAGGATGGAAGGATGTTGCACCTCAAAATTTGGGTTGGCGTGGGTGACTGGGAACCCTCATGTCCGAGTCATGTGGGAGCATTTAGTATGTAATGGCTAAGGAGATTCCGGGTGGGTCATAATCCTTGAGAATCAGGCATTTTAGTTTGCAAAGGCTTAGCAACCCATAGCTTTTGGATTGCCGTGTTTTCTCTGGAGCAGAGGATGAGTACGTTTCCCAGTAGAAGTAAGAAGCGAAGGCGCCTGGTAGGATGTTTTTTACACATACTCTGCTATTCTCAGTTCTTTGTGTGACCTGTTTTCACATTGTTTCCTGTTGATTTTTGTACTCGTTCCTCGCGCCTCTTTGTTTTGTTGTGTCTGTGCACAAGACTTCATGCAAGAATGTGGGTTTCTAATGCCTTCATCTAATTGCAGAGAAGATTTATTTTTCACTAGAATGTAGGAGTGCATCACGTGCTATTCATTCATATAATGCTACATTTTTCATTTTATGATATTGATGGGTGGATTAATTGTAAAGTCTACTGAATGTATACTGACTTTTCATACTCAGTTCTCGTTTATGTTGGGTTTGATTTGGTGGAAAATTATGATGAGCTTTTTGTTGGACCATGGTATGGGCTCGGGCCCGGTTTGGTCCAACATTGTAGTTGTCCGGGTGAGCCGGCATGGGCCACGGGGTCCAAGAGTGGTGGGGGCAGTCGCACCGACCCACATGTGTCATCGTTACACTAATTCGTTTGGACTAGCCAACGTCACACATGCACACTAGACATTCGACTAGGTCGTGCATTAACACGTGGAGCCCACACGAGCAAATTATGTGTCGAGGGTGAGACCCGTGGTTAACGAGGAGTCAACCCTATCATGGGCCCACTATTAGGCCTGTTTAAGATAGGTATTTGTGAGGGTATTTAAGGGAGAGAAAGAGAGGAGACAACCCTAAGTGCTGGCCACCCCCCTCTTGTCTCCTCTCTCCCAATTTGAGCTGCCCCCTCTTTCTCTTTGGTGCGGCCTGCTCACAGCTTGGGTAAAGCTGCTGGCCACCCCTCTTCTACCCTCTCCAAGGTCTCTTACGTGGGCTGAAAACAAGAAGAGGACTCTCCTCCATTGTTGGGTCGAGTTGGAGCGTGATTGGGCTGCATATATCTATGATTTCTTCAATCCAAGTGAAGGTTTTGAGGGATCAACACATAAAGTATTCTCTCTTTCCTTTGACTTGTTTGTTCTTGTGATCGGCGTACAAGGACTATTTTTTGGAGAACATGCAAGGGCCGGAACGCCCAGGTCAGTTCATTTTTGTCCCTTCTTGAATTCCTAATTGCATGATATATGATTGGATGGGTTATATTGCTAATTGAATGTGTGCTTGTTATGCATGATTTCTTTGTATATTCAATTAAAATTGATTTTTGATTGGTGCACCAGCCCCATCCCACCATACTTCCATTGGTCCAGCCACTCAACAGTGGTATCAAAGCGAGGTTTGGGGGCATTTGTCGCTAGTCTAATCAAAAATAAATTTTGATTACCCGATCTAGGTTTTGCATGCTAGAATTGGGCATTTTGTGAAATTGATTAATCTACTTGATCCAATCATGCAGCTTTTATTTTAGGGTTCAAATTGGATATAAATTGGACTATATTGACTGATTTTCTCTGTGTTTTGATATGATTTTGAGTTTTAATTAGAGATTGCACGATTGTTTGCTTAGAGGGGCAACATAGTCAATTCAATCTTGCAATTTTGATCACAATTATTCTCTTATCACGATCTGGACACACACCCTCTTGATGGTCAGCAAGAGATAAGTGATTTATTTTTTATTAAATTAAATTATTTTTGTGAATTACAAAGGTGTGAATTGACTATTTAAGCCCTAGGGGCATTTTGGTCAATTCACACTTGTTGTGTGTGTTCTGATAATTCTCTATCCAGATTTGTGTTTCACTGATTTGTATAATCTTGGAAAAGTTTCTGTGTAAAATTTTTTGGTGTGTCCTTAAGGGTGGAAAAGACCAAAATAGCCCTAAGGGCATTTTGGTAAATTTGCACCAAAATTTTTGTAGACAGAAATATAAAATTCCAGCAACCTCTAAATTGTTTATTTGCTGTTTTTAAGTGCTGAGTAAGGTTTTTAGGGGATTGTAAAATCTTAAAAAATCTAGATAATCCTTAAGGGGTAGTTAGGGTTATTTTTAGAAAGTGAACCAAACCCTAAATTAAATGTATCTAAATATAGAAACTCAGCATAATATACTTAATTTGTCCCTTAGGATTATTTTTAGAATAAGAGTTTTTCTAAGCGCTTACCTTTCTTAGAAGCGATCAGCTTTCTATATAGTATTAATTTTCTGCTCTCTGCCTATTTCCTTGTAGTTACTTATTTGCTTCCAAGATGGTCACTTCTGAATTAGGGAAAAGTGTGAAGCTAAATGCTAATAATTATCTGATGTGGAATAGGAGGATACACCATATCCTTACTCTTTTTTATCTTTCTCATGTCATTGAGAAGATCATTGAGCCACTCCCAGAAGGTTCTTCAGCTGCTCAGAAGAAAGCCTACGAAATGCTTAGGGAGGATGACAACAAGGCTATGTCCACCATTCTGACTTTCATAGAGCTAAAGATGGAAAGGCTCTTTTAAAAGTACAAGACTGCTAGAGAGATGCTGGAAACAGTCTCTGTTAGATATGGGGAGCAGACTCAATCTCATAAGAGAGTGTTGCACTCTAAATATTAAAACTTCAAGATGAGGGATGGAGATGATATGAATAAGCAGCTGAGTGTCATGTCCATCATTGCTGGTGACCTAGAGATACTAGAGGACCCCATCTTTGAGGGATTCTAAGTGTCGATAGTGTTGAGCAACCTTCCCAAATCTTAGGAGAGTGTGGTGGTCTACCTGAACATGAGTGACCAGAAGATCACAATGGAGGCTCTGACTGCCAAGATAAGGCTTAAGCAAAAAAAGATGAACCATGTGAAGGCTTCTAGGGGTGCTGCTACTGCCAACTTGGCACAAAACTCTAGTGGGAGCAAGAATGGTGGACAGGGGTGTGGTCCCTCTAACAATAAAGCTTTTATAAAGAAGGGGAAGAAGCCTCAGAACAAGGGCATTAGAAAAAGGAATGACAAACCCAAAGGTGCTTATTTCAAGTGTGGCCAGGTGGGTCACTTCAAGGCTAACTGTCCCCAGAAGGATGACTATTTAAGCAATGGCAAGGAGATCGTTTGTGTTGTCTCTGAAGTGATGATAGTTGACATCAAGGAGAAGACTTGATGGCTGGACTCAGGAGCTACTGTGCATGTGTCTCACTCTAGGGGAGTCAGGGGCGAGATGATCAACCTAATACTGGACCATAACAAAGTCTTCATACGAAACAACATATATTGTGAAGTGGAGGCGATAGGGAACTACAGGATTCCCCTGAAGGATGGGTCTACCTTAGTCTTGACTGATGTAGTCTTTGTCCCCTCCATCAGGAGGAACCTGATTTCAATCCCTTTTCTGACCAATGAGGGATTTGAAGTTAGATTCAAGGGGAGTAAGGCTACTGTGGGCAAGGGTGGGACCATTTTATTTACTGCCTTTTTAGTTGATAGGCTGTACTACTTAGATATAATGAACTCTACTAAATCTAATGAAATAAGCACTTCTGAGTATATTGTTTTGTGTGTGGATGATGTCCTGCTGTGGCATATGCATTTGTGTTATGTAACTATAGACAAGCTACATAGGATGTCGAGCGCTGGGTTGTTACCCAAAATATCAAAAGACTTTCGTGTGTGTGAGGATTGCTTAACGGGAAAGTTGAGCATACAATCCTTCCAAAAGGGACAAAGGGCAAATGAGTTCTTAGGGGTGGTGCATTCTGACATCTGTGTGCCCCTGAATGTTCAGACCCACAGAGGAATGATATATTTTCATTAGGTTCATATATGACTATTCAAGATATGGATACATGTATTTAATAAACAAGAAGTCTGATGCCTTAGATAAAGTTAAGATTTAAAGCTGAGGTTGAGACTCAGTTAGGCACGAAAGTAAAAATCCTAAGAATTGATAGGGGTGGCAAGAACACCTCTAACATGTTTAAAGACTACTATATTGATCAGGGAATAGTTCATCAGTACACCCTACCGTATACTCCACAACAAAATAGAGTGGCAAAAGGCGTAATAGAACGTTTATGGAGTCCATAAGTATACCATCCGTACACTCCATAGAAAAATGGAATGGCAAAAAGGCGTAACAGGATGCTTATGGACATGGTAAGGTCCATGTTAAATCACTCTGAGTTAGGAACAATTTTTTGGTGTGAGGCTTTAGAGACTGTCGTGTACTTCCTAAATCATGTACTAACAAAGGTAGTCCAACGAACACCTTATGAGTTATGGACGGGTCAACGTTCGAACTTAGGGCAGCTTAGAGTGTAATGTCCGGGATTTTTCTAAATTCCCAAAGTCGACCACGTGGAGATTAAGGTGTTGGACTCGTTGACTGTCTTATGATAATAACTTGACCATAAGTTAGTAATGATAGCTAAAACCTATATAGTTCAAAAATAGACTAAAAGAACTTCAAAACGCAACCAAGAACGTGCAAATCGGAGTTTGGATGAGGGAGATACGACCGTTCGAAGTTTCGCTCATCGCACAGGCTCCGTTTACCCGAATTAGATGTCCTACTTGTGCTTGGAGTTGGATGTCCTAATCATGCTTGGAGTTGGTTGTCCTACTCTACTTGGAGTTGGATGTCCTACTCTGCTTGGAGTTGGATATCCTACTCATGTTTGGAGTTGGATGTCCTAATCGTGCTTGGAGTTGGATGTCCAATTTGTGCTTGAAGTTGGAAGTCCTACTCATGCTAGGTGTTAGGAGTCCTAAATGTACTAGAAGTTAGGAGTCTTAAACGTACTAGGAATTAGAAGTCCTAAAAGAAATAGGATTTTAAAGAGGGAGAGAGTCCTAGTGGGACAAGGACTCTAAGCAAGAAGATGACACAACTAGAACTTTATTGAGACGAGATAGCAAGCAAACATAGGTCTTCTAGCCCAAGTAGGAGTCTAAGGAGTGCTAAGAGTGGTGAAAAAAGTTGGAGGAGGAACCAGCTATACATCTAGTTGGGTTAGAACTCTTTTGGGACTATTTTAAGCAAGTATGTGGGTTGGTTTCCTATTGGTAATGGGGCAGGGATTGTGATTCCGGCATTGTAATTAAGGGAGAGTCCCAGAGAGGGAGGGCACCCAAGAGTTTAAAGAGGGGAAGCCTTATATAAGAAAAAAAAAGAGGGCTTGATCATAGTTCAGCCTCCCTCTTCTCCATCTCTTCCCTCCTCTTCCTTCTCTTAGCAAGGACCTCCATAGCTAGTAGCTTTAAAAGGCACAAAGCAGCCATCTTTAGATTTAATTCAAGGCTTAGAAGTGTAGGAGCAAGGGGTAGGAGCTTTAGGGGCAAGTTGGTACAAGTAGGTGTTTTTCCTTACACCCTTAAGCATGAGGTTTTGATAAATGTAATTCAGCCATAGTTCAGCCTAAATCAACAGGGGTTTTCGATGTCATGAATTAGCCTCTACTTGTTTTGAAATATTGTGATTTTATCTCATGTTTATATGGCTAAATTGTGCATGCATGATTCTGATTTTTGTCAAGTAGATTATCCTAAATGCATGCAAGCATGTTACTGATTTTTGTGATTTATCTTAGCCCTATGTTAGGCATGAATGATTATGTTTCTAGCCATGTTTATTATCCATAATTTGGGCATAAACTCCGCTAAATTTAATACCTGATTTGTGGCCTTACTTTCGGCCATACTTTGGCAAGTTTAATCCCTGGTTCGTGGCCTAACTTTATGCCATACTTTGGCTAATTTAATCCCTGATTCATGCCCTAACATTAGGTCATACTTTGGCCAATTTAATCCCTGATTCATGGCCTGATTTTAGGCAATACTTTAGCCAACTTAATCCCTGATTCGTAGCCTTAGTTTAGGCCATACTTTGGCTAATCAAATCCCTGATTTGAAAGCTTGGTTTAGGCTCTGCTTTTGCTTACTGAGATCCCTATTTTGCAGCCTTGTTTTAGACTCTATTTTGGCCATAGTAATATCAAATTCTCAGCCTCGATTTAGGTTATCATAATGCTAAGAGAATATCTAAGTTTCAGCCCTAGGTTAGGTTGCATTATTGCCTACGTAATACTAGATTCTTAGCTTTGATTTAGGTTATAATCTTGCTAATTGAATCCTTGATTTTTGAGCCTCAGTTCATGATATATTCATCTTTATTAAGTCTCTTAATTTCAGCTTAAGATGCATTTGAAATTCAGCATAATATGTCTTGAATTTTAGCCTTGATTGTGATATACATTAGGGTGAATGTTGATGGTTGTGTTCAGCCTAACCTTGTCATGTTAGGTGGCTAACTTGAGTTATGCATCTCAGCCCCAAATCCTTTTCATTATAATGTTGAATTGGTCAGATCGTCTCAGCATGAATCTGAATCCTTATCATGTTGATTATTCTGATGCTTATATTTATTATTGTTGTGTTAAGTTATATCAATAAATTAAGGATAATAAAGACTAATCAAGAGATTTTGATGGTCTTTGGATTGGGAGAAGAACACCTAATCAAGATAATGACTAAAATACCCTCTTTAGGGTTGGGACTAGTTCATAGAATGAATGGGGCCTTGACATAGAATTTTACCTTGGTTAATGAATCGAGGGTGGTTATGGGATGTTCTTGGAGTCAAAGTTTAAGCTCACAGTAATAGCCATGATGGATCCCTGCAAATGCCCAAACCAGGTTTTTGAGCATCATGGAAGGCTCATCTACCTTCGGCCAATGTGTCTATGAGCAGAGCTGGTACCTACATCTTTAGGCCCATGGCTGATCTAAGTATATCACTAGATATGTTAGGATTTCTGATAATAGTCATGGTGGTAATCTATCAGACCTTCATGGTCTCCGTTTCTTTGGGACGATGAATCCCTACAAATGTGCAAACTAGGTTTTTGAGCATCATAGAAGGCTCATCTACCTTCGACCAGTCTGCCCATGAGCAGAGCTAGTACCTACATCTCTAAGCCCATTGCTGATCAAAGTGGATCTCTAGAGATGATAGGATTTCTGTTAGTATACATTAACTCCTTTGAGCGGGAGTCGGTAGTTTTCGGGTAACAATTAGTGCATTGTTTCCTGAACGGTGTCTATTGTTTTGTGAATTATGTTGGTCTTTATTTGTTAAATATCAGCTAATGTTTCTAAGCTATGTTATATTCAGTGCTCTGTATATTACTTTATACGTGTCACTGTATAATGATATTCTGCATGTTAGAGTCCTATGCCTGGAGATTTCTTGAGGGTGAGTTGAGTTTGAGTGAATACAGATTTGTTCGTATTAATTATCGAACAAGGGTGTGAGATAATTAATTACATTATTTGTTATTGCTTGCTAATTAGACAAGTAGAACGATTAAAAGACTCGCATAAAATGTAGGTTACTTTAAAAATACTTAAGCATTCCATGTGTGATGCTATGCTTCTTAGTATAGTCTAGTTTTAAGCAAAACTACGTCTAGATCCGATCTTGTTGGAAACATTGAAGATGTTGTCTGATGAGTACGTAGGCAACTAACATCGAGTGATGTTGGCCCGATCCAAAAAATATTAATAAAATCTTTTGTCCTTATGGAAACTCTTCTCTTGAAGGCAGAGAGATTTAATTGTTGTTGATGTGGTTGTTTGGTTTGGTTAGTTATAGATTCTTCAGGCAATGACAAGACAACACACGCAAGCACAAGAAGTTTCTGTTTTTCTGTAACTCCGGTACGTAAGTGTTTCATTAGCGTAAGACTCAACTTAGTTATTTATTTTCAGACGGTTGATGAACTTGTACTTAGATGGAAGAGTTGTTCTTATTGAATTTTGAGATATGTAATAATATCATATGATTTGATATTCATATTTTTGAACCCTAGTTATCATGACCTCGATATTTAATCAAATGGTTTGTTTTGTATTTAAAAAAAAAAATTTGTGACTACCGTTCAAACAATTTTAGAAAGGCTTTTAAAAATCCGGGTGATGATATAAAGTGTGGGGATCTAGGCCCCACGTAAAGGTGTCTGACCAATATCGGTCAAAGCTAGACCCCAAGACCATAAAGTGCAACTTTATTAGTTACTGTGTGTTACGTCCAAACTAAGACTATGAAGGAGTCTAGTTTAGATTTATTTTACTTGCCAATTCTAGTAGACAAGGTCGATCCACAGGGAAAGCCTTGTGCAACAAAGAAAATAGTTACGAAGAAATAGAGAAAGAAAAAATTAAGAAAGAAAGAGGAGAAGAGTATTGAGGGAATAACACGTTAAGAAATCAAGATAAGAAAACACTAAGGCATTAAAGATCATTGTAACATTTAATGATGTTCTTCATGTATCATGTTATCTCAGTTAGAATTGAATAAAGATTCTATCTAACCGGAAGATATGAACATTAAAATTAAAACTAAAGCTAGAAACTGCTTTGGATAGATGAAGGATAAAAATAATTGTCTCTTCAAGTTTTCTATGTATCCAAATCACAAAAGATCAAGAAGGATAGCCTTCAAGCATCTTATGTATCCAAATCACAAAGAAACAAGAAGAAGAACAATATTAAATAAACATCACTTCAAATAAACAATACTTACTTGAACCATTGATGAAACATGAATTGAACTCCATTAGATTGTTACAAATCACCTCTAGCCTTAGCTTGAGAGCTTAGAAAGCCATTATAATAAAACTAAAAATAAAATTATAAAATAAAAGAAGAAAATAGGAGAAGAGAGCTCCAAAGAGGAGAGAATGCCCCATCTATCACGTCCACCCCTCTATTTATAGGAAAAGAAGGGGTTGCTTCAAAGGGGAAAACCAAATCATATCTCCAGATTTTATCCTGATTGATTGCCTGATTGGACCCATAAATCTTCGGAATTTGGAATTTCTTCCTGAAATAACACTTGTAGCCACGGAAGTCTTCTTTCCAATGCCACCAGAATTGTATTAATCCGAATTATACATAAAAAGATATGATCAAATTACTAATGATGTATCAATCTATCCGAATCAACTTCTTTCATAATTTAGTTCCATTCATACAAATCTCAAATCGAATGGGTCCACAAAGTTGTGTTCGACCATTCCATACATGTTTAGACCATTAGGAGCCCATTATTAACTTTTAAATAGCTTTGGGTAGTTGGGCTTAACTTCCTCTTCCAGTTGTGTCTTGTTGAAGCCTGTTTAGACATGTAAACTCAATTAAGGTCCAACTAACTTATTCAAAACATAAATAGCCCAAATCAGCAATGAATTAACACAAAATAGGTTTGAAAATAAAAATTTAAAAATATTTTATTAAACATTATTTCAGTGCATCACTGTGACCATCTAAGGGATACCAATTCGTGGTTCACCACACGGATGAGAGAGTGAAGGTAATTTAGTCTAGAGACGCTTATTTCTTAAAGGAAGAATTACCCTAAAATACCTAACAAAAGAGTTGATTTATTCAAGGTGGATCAAGAAGATGGTCCTAACACTTCTCAGAGGAAGTAATTGGATCAGATTAAAACCAAACCAAACCAAAACCCAGGGCATTGAGGCAAAAAAGACCTTCAACCATGTTGAAAGACTTCTAGACAATGATAGGGGAAGACAAGGTCAGATTAGCTAAACTCATTCTAGATGACCCTATTACCCTTAAGCTAACTTTAAGTCTTCCATACGCTCAAGAATGGCAGGTTGTTGTTCAGGAAGAGATGGACTATATCCTAAAGAACAAGGCCTGAGAAATAGTAGATCCACTTGAAGGGCGAAAGCCTATTCGGTGTAAATGGATCTTCAAAAAAAAGTTTAAAGTTGATGGGTCTATAGATAAGTACAAGGCAAAATTAGCGGCCAATGGGTTCACCCAAATGTACAGGATGGACTTTTAAAGAGACATACTCACCGGTGTTAAGATTTGACTCGATTAGATGTCTCTTAGTATGTGTTGCTTACTATGATTTAAAGTTGCACCAAACGGATGCAAAGACTACCTTCCTAAATGGAGATTTAGAGGAGGAGATTTTCATGGAACAACCTGAGGGTTTCATAGTTCCTGGAGAGGAACACCAGGTGTGCAAGCTCGTAAAATTATTGTATGGCCTTAAACAATCTTAGAGGCAATGGTACTTCACTTTTCATAAGGTGATTAGTGAGTATGGTTCATAGTGGACGAACACGATCATTGTGTCTATACCTTCAAGGATGGGGCTAGGTATATGATATTATCAATGTATATAGATGACATACTATTGATGGGGAATGACCTTAGTATGATAGTTTAAAGGAATGGTTCAAAACCTAATTTGAGATGAAAGACATGGGTGAGGCATCATACATCCTCGGGATGAAAATTGACAAAGATAGAAAGACCAGGAAGCTCAATATATCTCAAGAGTCATACATAAAAAGTGTTCTCAAATGCTTTAATGTCAATGATTGGAAAGCCATTGAGTCCCCTATTTACAAGGGTACAATGTTGTCTTAGAGTATGGCTCCTCGAACTGAGAAAGACCGATTCCGAATGGAGTTAGTGCCATATGCACAGGCTATTGGGAGCTTAATATATGCCATGATTTATACACGGCCTGATTTTAGTTTTGTGGTAAGCTTGTTAAGCCATTACCAAGCAAACCCTAGTCTTCAGCACTGGCATGCAGTGAAGAGGGTATTTTGGTACCTATTAGGGTCTAAGAGTCTAAAACTCACTTATCAGGTGGAAAGTCTGTCATTGGCTGGATATAGTGATTTAGTCTATGTGGGGGATCCAGATGACAAGAAATCCACTGCCGAATATGTCTTCAAG
Source organism: Saururus chinensis (assembly GCA_035235625.1). NCBI lineage: Eukaryota > Viridiplantae > Streptophyta > Magnoliopsida > Piperales > Saururaceae > Saururus > Saururus chinensis. The sequence goes on along the minus strand of CP141144.1, from coordinate 32,630,498 downwards.
CTTGGAGGTAGTGAAATATCGTGGGAAAGCAAGAAATAGAAAAGTGTTTCTAAGTCTACGATGAAAGCTGAGTTTTATGCATGCAGTATTGCAGTTTCCCAAGTAGTATCGATAAAGGAGTTTCTCACAAGATTGGGGCTAGAAGGCTTGACTGATGCTCCTGTCCAGATGTGTTGTGATAATCTGGCAGTAATGTCGACACTCAAGAATGGGGAGATCAGTGTCAGGGATAAGCACATTGAGGTGCATTACTACTACATCTTCTACATGTTACAGAGGGGAAAAGTGATTGTGAGTAATCTTCCTACTACTGAGATGTTTACAGATCCGTTCACTAAGGCCTTAACGACAGATCTATTTTCTAAGCACGCTCATAGCATTGGTCTTTGACAGGACTATCGCAAGTCGCTATTAAACCATATGAGCCCTTCACCCATAGTGGGGGATGTTGGACCATGGTATGGGCTCGGGCCCGGTTTGGTCCAACGTTGTCACAGTCTGGGTGCACCGGTACGGGCCATAGGGTCCAAGAGTGGTGGGGGTGGTCATGCTAACCACATATGTGCTATCGTTACACTAATACGTTAGGGACCCACCAATGTTACACACACACACTAAGCATTCGACTAGGTCATGTATTAACACATTGTAGAGCCCAAACGTGCGAATTATGTGTATAGGGTGGGACCTGTGGTTAACGAGAGGTCGAACCTGTTGTGGGCTTGGCCATGTGCAGGGGGTCTAGGCCTTTGCAGGCTATGAGAGACAGAGCCCGCTCCCACTGCGTTTGAACCGCAAGTGAAACCGGAAGAAAAGAACAATAAAGCCCGATTAAGTTCAGCCTACTATTAGGCATGCTTAAGATAGGAATGTGGGAGGGTATTTAAGGGAGAGAGAGAAAGAGGAGACAGCCCTAAGTGCTGGCCGCTCCCCTCTTGTCTCCTCTCTCCCAATTTGAGCCATCCCCTCTCTCTCTTTGGTGCAGCCTGCTCACGGTTTGGGGAAAGCTGCTGGCTGCCCCTCTTCTCCCTTCTCAAAGGTCTCTTAGGCGGGCTGAAAACAAGGAGAGGACTTTCCTCCATTGCTGGTTCGAGTTGGAGCATGCTTGGGCTGCATATTGTTATGATTTCTTCAATCCAAGTGAAGGTTTTAAGGGATCAACACATAAAGTATTCTCTCTTTCCTTTAACTTGTTTGTTCTTGTGATCGGTTTGTAAGGACTATTTTTTGGAGAGAGTGTAAGGGCTGAAACGCCCAAGTCAGTTCGTATTTGTCCCTTCTTGAATTCCTAATTGCATGATATATGATTGGATAGGTTATATTGCTAATTGATTATATGTTATGCATGATTCCTTTGTGGATTTAATTAAAGATTGATTTTTGATTGGTGCGCCACCCCCATCCCACCATGCTTCTGCTGATCCAGCCACTCAACAGTTTTAGGTTATTCTTAATTAATGTCTCCATTACATGGGTGTCTTTAAACTCTGGTTCATGCATGGACCTGCTGACCAGTTAATGGTTTTTATACTCTGTTCCTGGATTCATTAGTCATTGAGAAAATTGCGAAGAAGTTTCATGTTATTGCTAATTACTGCCACTGTTTCATATGGTCATTTTTACACTTCGTTTCGTGCAACGACCTTGACTTTGATTCTTCAGTCCAGGAAATTGACAGACTGAGGATTGGAATAGGTCTTTTTCAAACAGCATATCATTGTATATGATTAGTTAATTGTTTGTAGCGGATCAATGGAGGGAACAAGAGGTTGTGCATCAAAGTGAAACCATGGACCAGTAAAGAAATACGGAGATCTGACTTCATGGGGTGGACGTGGATTGGATCCCTTTTTCCCATTAAGCTCACTTAAAGACTTCTAGGTTCCATTTGAGGAGATTTAGGTGCCATTGTTGGGTCTACACTGAGGCCCAGCGCAAGGAGCACGACACCTGTAGTGGCCTGGTACTTTGTTTTGCTATGGGAAAGTGGGGAAGACAAGCAGTTGATGGGTAATTATTTACTGGGTCTCGTGTAGTAAATAAAAACGAAAATTTGAAGCTAGAACACAAATCTAATCGGGGCTCACTAATATCGTAAGTTTATAAAAATCCTCCATCCTAAAAGAGCCGTGCCCAGTTTGACTTTCAATGTACGATTTACAATTTAGTCCACAAGGGGAACGGGTATTTACGTGTTCACTTAATTGAAGTTTTATATAATAATTTGAATTCTACAGGGGTATACGGGGTATTTAAGCCCAAAATTAATGGTGTCCAAGACACTTTGCCAATTTTGGATGAAAATACCCTTAGCTTTCCATAAAAAGAGCCACGGTCAGTTTGACTTTTTCCAACTCGCAAATGACCTTATATGCCATGCAAGAGTGGATATTTACGTAATTATGTAGTTAATTTCGCATGAATTATATGCATTTTATAGGGGTATCCCGGGAATTTGGGGTCAAAATTAATGGTGTCCGAGACACTTTGCCTCATGCGGACCAAAATGCCCTCTATTCATATCCCTCCCTTTCCTACTCATTTTGATGTAATTTTGGATAGTTTCTGGGGATATTTAAGGTATGGGATCTTAGTAATTAATGATACTTATTGAGGATGAATAAATTTATCACGTTGGACAAAAGTGACCTCTTATGTTTCGGTTTTGTACTATGATGTTCGTAATTTAGATTTATTTTTGGGGATAGTTTTGGTATTTGCATTGTTATCGGTTGTCAATAATTAATGTGATAATTATGGGTAGTGATTTATTTGGTAGGTTGATTTAATTACTTTATGGCATGCTAAATGGATGCCATTTTTGGGTGAGGTTGGATGGTGGATTCAATTTAAGAGGGGGGCGTTTCTTGCCTTTAATGAAATATTTATGCCTTTTAAGTTCCTTTTCTTCGTGCGTTAAATTGTTCATGCCTTTTCAACTTCATTCAATTTAATTGGTGCACGTTTTAACCTTCCTTTTCAACTTCATTCAATGTAAATTGAATTTTACAAAGATTTATGTGATTTTTGGCATGGCCCATTTCTAGCAAAAATCCTCTCTCACCACTGCCCACCATCTATGACCTATGTATTTAGTTGCTCTTTTGGGGTTCGGTGGTTGTATTTTTTGCGAGCAATGATGGTGTTCCTCGTGACTTCCTATTAAGTTTATTTTGTTAATGGTAATTCTAGGATTTGAGTTGTATCTTATGATATTTAGTGTTGTTTTGAGTTGTTATTTAGATCTATTGATATATAAGTGTAAGCTTTAAATTTGAAGTGTAGCTATATTTTTTTTATAATGAGTTGTGTCATTGTTATGCCTGAATGGTAGTTTCTATTCAAATATTATTTTCTTGTGCTCATCAGTGATATTGGGGTTACTGTTTTATGTGATCTACAATATTATAGTTACTAACTGTCGCTTTTGTGGATTTTTATTTTGTAGGTAAGTGGATATTTGGGCCAAAGAAATTATAGTCTTTGTCGTCAAATAATGAGAGGAACCAAACTATATTCGGCCGTTACCATTTCGTAGTTGGGAGATTTTGAAACTCGTTTATATATGCTCAAATTTGTATAATTCATGACAATGAATGTGGTATGTAGTGAGTTTTCAAATTTGGAATTATGTTATTTTTTGTTGTGTTATACATGTAGGATATCGAGCTTTTAGTTTATTGCTTAAATGTTTCTGATATAGATTTTCCAGGTTATTCATTGCTTTGGTAAGAATTATTTTAGTTCATATGGCCATTTGGTTTTCTGTGGTGTCTTGCAAATGATGGTGTGTTTCGCTATGTTTTTTGTCTATGGTTTTTAGATATACTTTACGAGATGATGCTTTGTCTTGCATAATTTACAGTCTGTTTCGATGCGGTTTTGCCTATGTCTTTTGAAACCACATTACGAGATGATGCTTGGTTCAGAAAAGTTGATGTATATTTCATTATGTCTTGCATAATTTGTTTATAATAAGATAGGGGTATTATTATATCTGCTGGAGTTTTTTTATATGCTTAGAGTATTTTTTTATGCAGTTCTTTTATATGGTTGACATAAAAGGATTATTCTACTTTAGACTTTGAAAATAGGATGTGTGGGACAGACAGTGTATTTTGTAGTTGCTTGTTGCCAAATATTGGTATTATGAATGTGTTTTTTGATGTTACAGATGTATGTTTGATATTATTTTTTAATTTTTTTATGCCATTTCTTGTGAGCATTTGTTGTATATGTTTTGTCCCTAAAAATTTAAGATGGATATAATTGATTAATCAGACATGTGTACGTACGTGAATGAAACTCTAACCATTAGATGCATGTTATGGTCATATGTATTATGTATGATGTTTAGTGATGTATTGGCTTGGAGCTTCGTTTAAAATTTTTCCTCATCCTCCACCCTAAAAGAGCCACGATGGGTTTGACTTTTGGAAGAGGCGATTTATAGTTTAAGCCACAAAGGAATGGGTATTTACGTGTTCTTGTAATTTAAATTTTATGCAATTATTTTTATTCTATAAGGGTATAGCGGGAATTGAGGCCAAAAATTGATGGTGTCCGAGACATTTTGCCAATTGTGGACGAAAATAACCTCCACTATCCATAACAAGAGCTGCAACCAATTGACATTTGAAAACTGGTATAAGATGGTTTAGTCCACGAATGAGTGAGTATTTACGTGTTTGTCTAGTAATTTGCCATGCAATTATAGGTATTCTATAGGGGTATCCCAGGAATTTAGCAGATTAATGGCGTCGGAGAGACTTTGCCATAAACGGACAAAAATGCCCTCTATTCATATTCCCTCTTTTTTTCTACGCTTTTGGGTGTAATTTTGGTTAATTTCCGGGTATATTTAAGTTATATGGCATTAGTAATTAATGATATGATTTATCACGCTGAGTATAAATATATTTATTATGCTGGACAAAAATGTCCTCCATACTTATATTTTGGTTTTGTACAATGATGTTCGTAAATTGGATTTGCTTCTGGGGATAGTTTTTGTCACGCCCCGGCGATGCCCGACCCAAGCCGAACCCGGTCCAGGGGCCAGTCAAGCGCGCGGGGGCGACGAAGTGAAAATTGAGAAACGATCTAGCGGAAGACTTATCCCTAACCACGGGCGATTAACAGTAACACGGAGTGCGCACAATCCTTTGAGCAAGAGTAAATAAAAAGGGAAGAAAAGATGTTGCTTAACACAAAGTAAACAACAATCTCAAACCCACAAGCTTAGTTAAGTAAAGCCCACACCAGCTCAAAATAAGTCATAAGCATCACAACTGTAAAATATGACATGAATCCAAAACAAGAACCCTACACAAAGGTCTTGCACAACAGCATAACTAAGGAAAATAACCCACACAAAGAACTCCACAATCATATCCAAGCCACCTCTGACCTTTCCTCGAAGAGGCGATCCTGTCCGTCTGCGTGTCGCACCATGCAGCCCCAAATCAAAACACCAAAGAGGGGTGAGTTTTAACAAACTCAGCAATGGTTTTAATATCATTGTCAACATTGAAAATACAATAGCATAGTAATGAGATCGTTCAGATCAAAGATTTACATGGTGCATCACTTTCTGATCACTCATTCCTATCACCTAACACTGCATCATAATGCATAATTCAACCTGCATGGATGTATCTCTAACATACATATTCCACATGCATAACATCAAAATCAACACGCATGGATGTATCTCTAACATACGTATTCCACATACATAACATCAAAATCAACCTGCATGGGTGTATCTCTAACATACATATTCCACATGCATAACATCAAAATCAACATGCATGGATGTATCTCTAACATACATATTCTCACATGCATAACATCAACATCAACCTACATGGGTGTATCTCTAACATACATATTCCACATGCATAACATCAAAATCAACATGCATGGATGTATCTCTAACATACATATTCCCACATGCATAACATCAACATCAACCTGCATGGGTGTATCTCTAACATACATATTCCACATGCATAACATCAAAATCAACATGCATGGATGTATCTCTAACATACATATTCCCACATGCATAACATCAACATCAACCTGCATGGGTGTATCTCTAACATACATATTCCCACATGCATTATATCATCACAATCAACCTCCATCAAGGAGTAATCACACATTAATGTCACACAGACGAGAGCATAGACAAGGCCACGAAGGCGTGTCATGGTCCAAAATTCTACACAAGAATTAAAGAAAGATCGGGGTTGTCAATCCCTAATACTGCTCGCCCTGGACGATCCTGGCCAAGGATGTCCCATTCTCACACAGAGAATCTAGAGCAGGGGTGTTTGCCCAGGGACATCTCCTGCAGAGGGAAGAGCCCGAGTTCTCACACAGAGAACCCTAGAACACGTGGTAGCGGGGTGCACACGGCATACCACACTGGATTCTCAGGGTCCAGATGACACACATAATAATATTCTCACATATCCGCAAGACAAGTACACAACTCGTCCCCACATCATTCCATTTAACAAGACTCAACCCGGGGAGTGCACTCGTTCCACACAGGAACTTCAAATCGTTCCACACAGGAACTCAAATCAAAATATGTCCTTTCGAACCAATTAACTTGCGATTAATCCATGACTGATCAATCCGGCACACAATTTCATCACATTGCATCCAATCGGTCAAATTCGATTAATCACGATGAAGCCTCAATTGGAAATCCATTTTGATTATGCGTGCAGCATGGTACATGCGTGGGCAAAGCATACATGAATCCTAATCTATGGTAAGTGCTCTTACCAGCCCCTAATGCATCATTCATAATCACAATATTAAGCTTCACATCATCATTTAACCCCACATGTGTGTGGGTATCTAGTAGAAGCATTTCACAAAATGCATATTAACATGCTTGAAAATCAACTCACTACCACACTACACATGTGAATTTCTATCCAAACATGAATTCCAGTGGAAATCATAGAAGAAGAATCGTTGAAATCATATCTAAATTCAAAACTCAACCACAAAGGCTAAACACATATAACATCACTCATTTCATCATTGAGTCATGGCATTCACCAACATCCACACACCACTAACCACAATCTATCACGACAAATCAGTCCAACAATGATTGTAGTCCTACTGAAAATATATGCTTTAACCAAAGGGAAACAACCATTCATAATTTCAAGATAACGATTCCAACATCATGCCACAAAACATAAGTCATTCCACCATCCCTAAGCATATATCTCAACTCCATAAACTTAATAGCATGCATTTCTAGTAGCCTAACATAGCTTAAAACACTCCACATTCATATAAAATTGGCAAGCTAAAAGTAGAATCATCAAAATAGACATCATATGCACAACATACAATTTCCTGTGTAGCCGATCGATTGCCCTTCAGGCCGTTCGATCGGTTACACGCAAAATTTTGAAATTTACAGTTCAGCCGATCGATCGCCCTGCAGGGCCAATCGATCGCCAACATGGCAGAACAGTCATCTTCTTCCTTTCGCAAATCCAAATCGAAACACCATAGATAACACTTCAAATCCACATCTAACACCCTAATCATCATCAAAAGTCCTCCTTGACTTCCAGAATATCAAACCAAACCATAATAATGCAAAACCCTAAGAAATCGGGATTAAATAATTCTATTTTCTAATCTTACCATTAACACACTAAATCAAGCAAACCATTTCGAAATAAGCCAAAAATGGAGAGTTTTACCATGGATAAACAGAGATTTCGAAGACCCATTACCTCAGCACTTGATTAAGCTTGGATTGAAGAGTCACCCTTCTTGAAATCCTTGAAAACACAATGAGTTTGAATTAAACTCTAATAGAAATCGATTTACCCAAGAAATCCCTAATTAAACCTTAGATCTAGGGCTTGTTGGTAGTAAAAATCGAATTTTGAATGTTAGGGTTTATAGTAAAACACAAATCAGTAGCTTTAATGGTCAAAAATAAAATGAATCAAGGGGAAAATGGTAGATTTGGAAGAAATAAAGAAGAAAGCCATGGATTAGTGCTTAATTAAAGTAAGCTTACCTTAATCGGCTTCTAATTCGGGCCTAAGTGGGGATTAGGCCAGCCCTCCTTCCTTAGCCTATTCCCAAAAATGGAAATGGCTCTGGTTTGCCCTTTTATAGTAAGGGTTGGGGTATGCATAGGTAAGTTTTGGGGTATAAATAGGAAAAGTAGGCTAAAAGTGGTTATTTTGCAAATTTAAGCATTAATTAAGCCTAATAAAATTCTAAAAATTTTTGTGTGACCTTAAGTATATGTTTAGGTTCATTTGACATAAAAATAAAATTTTTGACGGTGGGGCCCACAGGGTCCCGCCAAAACCCTAATTTTTTGGGAAAATAGTAAAAATTCCAAAAAATCCCAAAAATTCACATCTGGTCTAAAATCACTTAAAACCACTATTGTTGAAGTTGATTTTGGTTAAAACCATCACAACTTCTATTTATTTACGAAATCACCGAATAAGATCAAAAAACACGTAAATATCACGATAACCAATAATTAAAGAAAACCAAAACCGGTTTAAAGATGAGGGTCCTTACAGTTTTGGTATTGGCATTGTTACGGGTTGTAATTAATTATTGTGATCTTTTTGTGTACTGGTTTATTTGGTGGGTTTGTTCAATTAGTATATGGCATGTTAATAGACGCAACGGTTATGCAATCGTATTTGATTGCCCGTTATTATTGTGACACTAATGTGGGCTGTTTTTTATTTGGTAGGTGAATGTTTTCACGCCTCGTTAAGTTGGTTACTCTGTCAAATGTATTTAAATCCTTTGTTATTGGTAGGTGCGTGGCAGTTTTGGATTGTTTACGCATAATTTCCTGTCTTTTTATCTTCTTTCAAAATTATTGTGTTTAACTGTCCTGCCTTTTCGGTTCCCCCCTGTTGTGTCCTTTCGGATTCCTTCATGCCATCTTACTTCGTGGATTTGATTGAGATCCACTATAGTTTGACCCAGGCCAAATAGATTTGATTTCGGTCATTTACATATGTATTTGCTGTTGGGTAGATGGAGATTTTAGTTTCAAAATTTGACAGGCGATCCTTTTTTATGTTTCCTTTATTTTCTGTCGGATCAAGGCTTTGATTTTTGGGTTCAGTTACCTTTGTTATTAGGAAAGCTTTTGGTTTTGGCAGCTTGAGATTTAGGGGAATTAAATCTGAAGATCTAACTTAGATGTCCTTACTTTTCTTGATTTGATATATTTTCGTGTTATTTTATTGGTGTTTATCATAATTTTTTATGGTAGTACAAGGGAAAGATTTTGTCTTATTTTAGTCCTTTCCTGTTATATTCATTTGATGTTTTCATATATGAAATTTCTACTTTAAATTGTTTTGTCACTTTTGTATCGTATTTTATATTTGTAGACAAAGGTTGAGTGCAATATCAAAAATCTCTTATTAATTGATTGTTTGTAATGAATATGTTTCCATGATATGGTCGTTGTGTGTGGTATGCAATATATTTTATTTATTCAAACTTGCTTTCTTTGAACGTTTTAGCATGGCATGATTCTTGAAATTTGTTTGTGAGTTTCATAATTAATTTCTTATTTTAAATTCATGTTTGGTGGGTTCATAGAAATATTGGAAACTTTATTTCAAGCATTCATGCCTTGTTTATTATTTAACTACGCGCCAATTTATGCAGTAGTTTTTTTTTTCCTGTAGTTTTGGGAAGAACCGACGGATCGATAATCCCCCAGGTGGTTGCTTCTGTTGGGCATTGAAATACTTATAGAAGAAGGCCTACGCCGTGCAAGTGGTGTAAAAAGTAGTATTCGGATAGGTATTTCCATGTTCTTCAAAATTTCTAAATATAGATATTTAATGGATAAATTACATGGATGATTTACTCTCCATTTACAATGAAATTCCAGATGCAACATATTCTAAAGAGAAGGATCAATATATTTGGTAGCCAATGTGTCGAAGTCCAGAAAAAACTTTCATCCTGAGTAAGAACATTTACTTTAAAAGCATTCTTAGGTTAGTTCTTTAGTTAATTTTTTAAAAAAAATTGTCTTGGACTACGTAATAATAGTTTAATATATTTTTGCATTGTTTTATTGGTTTGTTGATAGTTTTTACAACATTTTAAACAGTCTATGCTACATTTACTTATTAGGGAAGAATGATATCCTAGTGAAAGCTTGTGCTTTTTTAGGGTGCGTTTTTGTTATATTCATCGGGTCTTATATCGTACTTTATATTTATTTACTAAGGTTGTATGCAACATCGAACTTCTCTCATTATGATATGCTCGTTGCGCACGGTATGGAATATAATTCCTCTGACTCATTTTCTTTGGATGTTTTTAGCTTGGCATGGTTGTTGAAAGTTGGATATGAGTTCCAAATTTAATATGTTATTTTAAATTGATTTTCTGTGGGTTCATGGGAATATTTGAAGCTTTGTATCGAGTTTAAGTGTGTTATTTAATTCTTCTGTGAATGTAACTGGTATGGGTGTTGTTTTTTTTCTTGTGTAATTATTTATTTGCGTACCAACTTAGCTTTAAATTTGGTTATTTAAAAAAAAAGCTTCAGGGGTCACTTAAGAAATGGATTGGGCACAGATGCTGGCTTATGTTGAGCGTTGGAATGCTTATAGAATAAGACTTAAGATCTCGAAGTGTTTGTATAAAGAGCTAGCTTATGAACAGATTTTTGCATGTTCTTGCATATTTCAAAATATAAAATTTACTTTTATATATGTATATGTTTAAAAATATTCATGCTTTTTGGCACATTGATTGCAGATAGTTCCGGTTGTGGTGGTCGTTTGTGTCATGTGAATATGACTACTCCAATTTGGTTTGTCTTCTGTTCAATGGATTTCTTCAAAGTTAGCATCCTCTTAGTCCTAGCAACAGACAACAAACTCCTCTTTGCAATGAGCAATTTGAAATATCTGATTTTGAACTATTAAGAAGATCATGATTTTCTAAAATGACAAATTTAGGTTGCTCACATTGATGGTTCGATTGATGGTGAGGGTTTAGAATTCTTGTTATATTTTTTCAATCTTTCAAGGAGAAATGGATTGCTCAAATCTTATTGCGGCCAACCCGTGGTCATTATTCTAGCTTTTAAATTATTGATATTTGTCATGAAAAGAGCCTTTTGCAAATGGATCTTATATTTCTTTCGGTTCCATACCTTGAAGGTAAGTATTTGTTGGTCGCTATTGTGATTTTATATGGTATATGTGAGGTAGGGTTTTTTGCCTAATGTGATTGTTCAATCACTAGAGCTATTTTTCGTCATGCCATGAGATGTCATGTTTGGATTAAGATTAAGATTTGCCAAATCATTATAATGTGCGTCTAATTTTATGTGACCAAAAGGTTCAATTGTGTTCGTTTTGTTACCGTGTATAGTCGTATTCTTCCATTACAAATAATAGATATTATTTATTAGAATGTTAATGGGCTCCAATGTGATGTGTATGGCATGAAAGAAAATTCATATGGGCCAATGGTGGAGTAAGCCATTGTTTCTGATTGTGAATATTGTAGGCAAATGTGGGTATGGTGGATTTGTAAAGGACTAATTTTGTCGTGCCCAACATAATATATTCGTGTATTTAACTTTGGGTGGGCACTACTCTTCTTTTTATTTGTCATTGCATAGGCATGGAAGTGCTAATAGCCAATGGATGTATGACTATGGTTTGGTGTGTAGCGAATAGTGGATTGTTTAACAGAGTATTATACTTTGGGCTCCAAATTTGTACCATTTTAGAGCTCGCTTTATTTGTTGACCTAGAGAAATGACGTTTTGGTTACATTTTGATTCAACGTGGGTTACTGTACTTATCATGCTTATAAAGTTGTTTTGTACATTGTTCATTGTATGGTTCATGCATCACCTTCGATCCTTGTCGTAAATGCAAGGATTAGATAAGGTTCGAATGGTTATAGTGGAACACATATTGGTTTATGATTTCCCTCAAAACAAGCGTAAGTTTATTTTCACGTATTGAAGTTGAGTTTAGTTGATTTATCAGACGTAAATACATATGCAAATGGAACCCTTTCCACTAGGTCATGGTCTTGGCCGTGTTGTGGAGCTATCTACGTTAAATTTGTAGTTGGCGGGGTCCTTATTAAATATTTTCCTATATTTGTAGTTAGCAGGCATCTTATTCCTATCCAAATGATTATAGTGGCACAGATATTGGTTTATTATTTCCCTCAAAACAAGCGTAGGTTTATTTTCACAAGTTGAAGTTGAATTTAGTTGATTTATCAGACGTACATACATATGCAAATGGAACCCTATCCGCTAGGTCATGGTCTTGGTCGTGTTGTGGAGCTATTTGCATTAAATTTGTAGTTAGCGGGGTCTATATTAAATATTTTCCTATATATGTGACCATCTCTTCTTAGGGCTGGAGTGAGTGAGATATATCCTTGACTAATTTTATCTATATATATATGTATATATATATATATGAATATTCTTTTTGAATTAAGTCAAATTTTTCTTCATTAGTAGAGGAGTATTATAATGTCCTCAACAACGGTGTATAGCTTGTTTATCTTATTATATAAATTGATAGATGTTTTTAAAACTGGTTTCAAATTTGCTTTGTTTGCTGTGACAGAAGGCTAATTGTGAGCGTCCAGGTATTAGTGTTATCTGGTGGCTGTGAAGTTAAGAAGAACACCGTTCATTTAAATGACAATGTTAGATTGCTCACGCTGATGATTTTAATGATGGTTATGATATTGGACTCATGTTGCGGTTCTCCACGTTAACAAAAAAAATGGATAGCTAATTTCTTATTGAGTCCAACTTGTTATGGTTATTCTAAATTTTCAATTATTATAGTGTCATCTAATTGATTTCATAAATCCATGTGATATACCATATCCATAGTGTTGTATGATAATGTGTACCTACTGGCATGATACGGATATCTGTTATAACATAAACTGAAGTTCACCCTTAATTAAAAAAAATTTGAGTACCTTAGTTCAAATTGTACACCTCTGGGTTGTTTCAACTCGGAAAGTCATGTAGTGTAGGCCACTTTTGCAGGTGCTACATTGAAAATGATAATTTAGGGTGTGGGCATAACAATTGATTTATTACGTCAACGGGGGCATAGCTTTTGGGTCAACTTGTACAGAGATGGCTATGCGTCGTATGACCCTAATTGGTACTCATTGCATATGCAACACGGATGATACAAAGCGACTTGATTTAGTGTTTTGCTTGTGTGGTTTGACTTGTATAAGTCATTTTCTCTAGCAATTAGTTCAAGGCAACATTTTTTAAAATTAAAGTTGTAAATAACATATCATCGTACACAACATTGATCCACATCATTATAAACAAAACATAGGTAAACTAAGAATCTAAAGTTAAATCTTTTACTGCAGTAATAGATTCACAAAATTCAAATATAAATAACTATGATTGGAAACAAGAAATCTATGCAGAATTTTATGGGGGCACCCCTACCAGAACCTAGACTATTATGGAGTTTTGTGATTGGGGATTTCCATTGGGACTCGAAGACCCTATGCGATTTAGTTGTATCTAGTGGGGTCATGCCCCCAGAAAATTCTGCTCAATTACACGGGGACTCCCCAATTAATTCATTTGTATTTGCCCCCTGGCCTCGATAAAAAAACTCCATAACACTACTAGCAAGGTTGTGGCACGGGGGGTGGTTTCCATTTTACTTATGTGTATCAGGCAGAGGATTCCCTCTACTTCCATAGCAAAAAAATTCATAAACCTTCCACCTTGAATCGTATAAAATTGACAACTTCTTGATCATCTTGCGACTAGAATCCCGTCAAGACAAGCATATTTTAAATAGCAATAAATAAGCTACATAATTTTTTTTGTGTTTGCCCATATTCATTTTTTTATTAAAAACCTATTAATAAACTCAACAAGAAAACAAAAGCAAAATGAAGTGAAAACTAAAAAGATGTGTGTACCAAAAGATGGAAAGTATTCAATCATGGACAACAAGTCAATCTGTTTACTTAGAGATGGCTAATTTCTAGGACGGCTAGCGAACCTATCATAAGGCAGTGTCTTTACTTATAGATGGCACAAGGATTTTACTATTTTTGTCCAACTGGGATTATGTCTTAATTTTAAAATTCCCATGTGGCTGAATGCAATTATAATAAGTTCAGGGAGTTCGTTCTCATGCACTTTCCCTTCAATAAAAGAAGCGGCCATGTCTACAATCTCTGCATGTATGGCTGCTGCCGACATAAGCAGGTGGTGTTTTCAAATGCTTAGTTAAAAAAATGAATAAATTAGCAATATTACATGATTTGATGATATATATTTATTGTTGGTAAGTTATACAAAGCTTACTATTTCAAATGGCATAATTATGGGGGTGTATCTATGTTTGTTAGCCTAGATTTTTATTTATTGAAAATATATTTCATTTCCATATTTTGTTGGTGGCATGATTATGAGATTGTGTTTATATTAGGTATCCTTTATTCATATCTTCTCAGAATCAATTTGATATCCATAATTTTGGTACATAATTTTGGGGAAAATCTAAGTAATTTTGGTACGTAATTTTGGCGTGATTATGTTACTTGTTTAACTATAATACGGTTGCTTCATATGGAAAGTTGCACGATTTGCTGTGTAATGTGGTGGATGGAATATTTTACTGTTTATTGTATACTTGACGCTAAACATATGTGTATAAAACCATAGTAGTGTTTGTGCACGCAGTAAAGAATCACGAGGATGGCCTATGCGTATAGATATGTGTCTCTCATCAAACATATATTTCGGTTAATTGGTATGTATATTACTGTTTTCCATTGCTTTTATGTGTTATTAGTTTTTGCTATTTAATTATTTGCTTTGTGTATGTTGTTCGTGTACTTGATTCTTCGTGTTTAAATGCTAGAATGACAATGATTATAGGGGAAATAGAATGAGAAGATGCAGGATAGAAATGGCAGAGGGAGGTAGTAAGTGTGACAAAAGAAACTTAATTGAGCCTATATCTATAAAAACTATGGAGTAAGACATGTTTATCTTTTCAAGACATTAATATGCATCTTAAGTTTGTTGACGATAAATACTAGGTGATTTTCAATAATTTTGAACTTTGCGGGGTTCCAAATTTGCGTGCTTTCTCAATGAGGTAGTTATATTACAAACACGTGATACACTCCTAATATGTCAATAATTACTATTTCATAACTCCATATAATTTACTTAACAAGGAAGCCTATGTGGTTCAGTGGTTCTTTGTGTCGGGTTAAATGCAGGAAACTGTATTGGAGGGGGAAATCGGCTGGAATTGTAGGGAAAGGACTTAATGTTTGGTTCATTGCTTATCATATGTAGTTAACTAATTTATGCACGTCATTTTTTTACCTAGGTTTATTTGGTTCTAATTATATATGATTGATTTTGTCTTTTCACATCTATTGGAATATACATGTTCATCTCAACAGTGTTGTTGATTTTATTTGTTAACATAAGAAGATTAGTTAAAAAAAATTATGAATTATCCCATATATCAGGCAGGACTTAACTACCACTTCAGTTCTATTTATAAGCTTCCAGTGGTAGATTATATGCCAACTACTAAATTATGACCAACCAGTTAGACAAACTAGTTAAATGCGATTTTGAAGATTAGGAAGAATAATTATTACACAAATTTCCAGTTTCCCACCTCCTATCATCACCTAAGTGCGAACTACCAACATTGTCATGGATATAAACTAAACTACATTGTCTAATGTTATCATATCACTTGATGTGCTCATACCAAGATGCACCAATATTTTCTTTGATTGTTGTTAACTGATTTCTCGTAAATATGTAAAACCTTGGTTTAGCTGTTGTGAATGTGTAAAGATTGAATAGTCTAATCCTATAATAATATCTATTGGCTTAGGGATTATAGCAGGGTGTAGTATTTACTTGATGGTCTTCATTAGATATGAACAATAAGATATTAATACTTCTAACATGAGTGGCAGGGCATATGACTTATCCTAATGTACTAGGTGTAATTGTGGTTTGGTAAAGGTTTTGGTACTATTACTGTCATGGTTGCTTTATACGGATTTTTAGTTGAAATATGGTTCTTCACAAATACTTTGAATTCTTTTTCCATATTTATATATTTCTGTTCGTCGATTAAAAAAACTATCTTGATTTTTAATTTTTATTTAGACAAATCTTAAATAAATTACTTTCAGACACTTTTTGTCCAATATTAATGACTGCATTAAAAAATTTAGTTAATGAAACCTACACTTCAAAAAATTGCCTTGATAAAAGTCTATTAATATAGGGCAAACTTTTTCTTACTTTAAGTATAATATTATATAGTATTTTTATTAAACAATAATCTTTAAGTTTTTGATACTTGTCGTATTCGTATTCAAATTTATATTCTCTATTCCTGATTTTTGTGATCGAGTTAATTTCTCTACTCATTTATGCTTTTCATATCCACACTCATATATATGTTTAGTATTCCTTTTTACAATAAAAATATTTTCAAGCAAGGGAAACACCTTAAAACTCAATTCTATGCATACAAGAAAAAATAGTATAAATCCAACGAGAGTGAGAGACATAGGAGAGTTGGTTGTCTTGGAAAAACAAATAGAGTCTTTTCTAGATTATAGGAGTAAACAAATCTGAGAAAGTTGTGTGAAAGGAGCTTGGCTTAGTAGGTTTTTATTGGCTTCAAAAAGATTGAGGTAGACTTTGTATGGTAGCCAAAATATTGGAAACAAGAAGGTGGTTGGGTACCCATGAAATCTTGAAAAATTAAAAATTTAAAATAAAAATTTATAACAATATGTGTGTGTGCTTTATGTTTTCACAAATAAATATAAAGTGTGAAAACATTGCTCACAATGTATGGTTATGAAAAAAAAAAAATACTAACATGTAATGTTATTAGCTATTGTTTTCTTTAACTCCGCATATCACTATGAAAAATATAATACATATAATCATAAATATTAGCGTAGATAATGTTGTTAATTTTTCCTCATATTGTTCTCTTTGTGGACAACTTTGAAGTTTCCATGCATAGCAATATTCCTTGGGCGACATGTACGTGCCAGCAAGTTAACATGTACAAAGCCATTATATGCAATTGGGGAAAGTAGTTATAGGTTATAACAATGATTAGCCATCCATATTTAACTTTACTAGAATAGATAGACAACAATTATGCTTTTCATGCTCAATGAATTACTATTATATTGTTGCATGTTTTAGAATTTCAATTAATTTAGTTTGTCCATATTTTAATTAAATTATATGTATGCTAGTTCAAACATGATAGTTTAAAGTTATTTTCAAATACCATCTTTAACCACGTTCTATGGTAAAATTGATATTATTTATTTATTAATATCACTTTATTATTTCCTCTACAGTCAGACATCAGTTTTTGTTTTATCCATTGATTTTTTTGTAAACATATGTCTTAACGTAATTTACTAGGTGTAATTATGGTTTGGAAAATGTTTTAGTTCTATCACTATCATGGTTGTTTATATGGTTTTTTTGGTTGAAATATGGTTCTTGACAATTACTCTGATTTCTTTTTCCATATTTATATATTTTTGTTCATCGATTAAAAAAATTTATCTCCATTTTTTATTCTTATTTACACAAATATTAAATAATTTACTTTCATACTCTTTTTGTCCCATATTAATGACTGCATTAAAAAAATTTATTTATTAAAACCTACACTTAAGAAAAAAATTACATTCATAAAAGGCTATTAATATAAGGCAAACTTTTACCGAATTTAATTATAATATTGTACAATATTTTGATTAAACAATGATCGTTAAGTTTTTTATACTTCTCGTATTCGTATTCAATTTTATATTCTCAATTCATTATTTTGCGATCGAGTTAATTTCTCTACTCGTTTATGCTTTTCATATTGACACTCATATATATGTTTAGTAGTCTTTTTTACTGTAAAAATATTTTCAAGCAAAGGAAACACCTTAAAATTCAATTCTATGCATACAAGAAAAAATAGTATAAATCCTATGAGTGTGAGAGAGATAGGAGAGTTGGTGATGCATTGAAATAATATTTAATAAAATATTTTCAAATTTCTATTTGCAATCCTATTTTGTGTTAATTCCTTGCTGATTTGGGCTATTTATTTTTTGAATAAGTTAGTTGGACCTTAATTGAGTTTACATGTCTAAACAGGCTTCAATAGGATCCAACTGGAATATGAAGTGAAGCCCAACTACCCAAAGCTATTTAAAAGTCAAGAATGGGCTCCTAATGGTCTAAACATGCATGGAATGGTCGAACACAACTTTGTGGACCCATTTGATTTGAGATTTGTATTAATGGAACTAAATTATGAAAGAAGTTGATTCGGATAGATTGACACAGATTTAGTATTTCGATCATATCTTTTTATGTATAATTCAGATTGATACGATTCTGGTGGCAATGGAAAGAAGACTTTCGTGGCTACAAGTGTTATTTCAGGAAGAAATTCTAAATTCCGAAGATATAGGGGTCGAATCAGGCAATCAATCAGGATGAAATCTGAAGATATGATTTGATTTTACCCTTTGAAGCAACCCTTTCTTTTCCTATAAATAGAGGGGTGGACGTGATAGATGGTGCATTCTCTCCTCTTTGGAGCTCTCTTCTCCTATTTTCTTCTTTCATTTTATAATTTTGTTTTTAGTTTTATTGTAATGGCTTTCTAAGCTCTCAAACTAAGGCTAGAGGTGATTTGTAACAATCTAATGGAGTTCAATTCATGTTTCATCAATGGTTTCAAGTAAGTATTGTTTATTTGAAGTGATGTTTATTTAATATTGTTCTTCTTCTTGTTTCTTTGTGATTTGGATACATAAGATGCTTGAAGGCTATCCTTCTTGATCTTTTGTGATTTGGATACATAGAAACCTTGAAGAGACAATTATTTTTATCCTTCATCTATCCAAAGCATTTTCTATCTTTAGTTTTAATTTTAATGTTCATATCTTCCGGTTAGATAGAATCTTCATTCAATTCTAACTGAGATAACATGATATATAAAGAACATCATTAGATGTTACAATGATCTTTAATGCCTTAGTGTTTTCTTATCTTGATTTCTTAACGTGTTATTCCCTCAATACTCTTCTACTCTTTCTTTCTTAATTTTTCTTCCTCTATTTCTTCGTAACTATTTTCTTTGTTGCACAAGGCTTTCCCTGTGGATCGACCTTGTCTACTACAATTGACAAGTAAAATAAATCTGAATTTGACTTCTTCATAGTCTTGTTTCAGACGTAACAATAGTTGGTTGTCTTGGAAAAACAAATAGAGTATTGTCTTGATTATTGGAGTTAAAAAAAATGAAAAGTTGTGTGAAAGGAGCTTGATTTAGTAGGTTTTTATTGGATTCGAAAAAATTGAGGTAGACTTTGTATGGTAGGCAAAATATAGGAAACAAGAAGGTGGTTGGGTATACTTAATATTATATTGTGATTTGTTGTTTGTACCCCATGAAATGTTGACCAATTGTTAACAATATGTGTGTGTGCTTTATATTTTGACAAATAAATATAAAGTGTGAAAACATTGCTCACCATGTATGGTTATAAAAAGACATATATACTATCATCTAATGTTATTAGCTATTCTTTTCTTTAACTCTGCATAACACTGGGAAAAATAATAATACATAAAATCGTTAATATTAGCGTAGATAACCTTGTTGATTTTTCCCTCGTATTGTTCTCTTTGTGGACAACTCTGAAGTTTGCACTCATATCAATATTCCTTTGCCAACATGTACATGCCAGCAAGTTAACCTGCACAAAGCCATTATATGCAATTGGTGAAAGTATTTATAGGGTTATAACAATGATTAGTCATCCATATTTAACTTTATTACAGTAGATAGACAACAATTATGATTTTCATGATCATAAGAATTATTATTCTATTGTTGTATGTTTTAGGATTTCAATCAATTTAGTTTGTCCATAGTTTATTGAAATTATATGTATGCCAGTTTAAAAATTATAGTTTTATGTTAATTGCAAATACCATATTTTACCATGTTCTATGGTAAAATTGATATATTTTATTTATTACTATTAGTTTCTTATTTGCTCTATAGCCTCACATCAATTTTTGTTTTATCTATCTATTTTTTTGATACATTATTTCAAATTACTTTTTTTTGTAGATTAAAAAAAATGTTGTCACTTCTTTATTTGGAGTTTGATGTTTATGGTGAATATGAAAGGACCCCCATTTCCACCGTGGTTGATATCCCGAGTGATATATTATTTTTAATATTTTTGATGATGGATATTCATGGAATTTCATTAATTCGGTGTGGAGCATGGAGGTGGAGGTGTGCACTTGGTACTTCAATGTTTATTA